>OX415254.1:11471247-16471247 GCA_948329865.1 Linaria vulgaris | reverse complement strand
TGAGTTCGCCCCAAATCGTCGCCTAATTGACCTACGTGGCAGCCTGTTGACCAAAAAATTGGGGATTTTGACCTGAGAGGTCCACGTGGCTGCCAACATGAAAAAAAAATAAAAAAGAAACCCAAAACACTAATATGTGGACCATGGAGTCATTTAAATTCTTATATTATAATACTTAAAAATTAGATCTAAATTATTTTTTTGATAATGCAAATTGTTTAACTTATAAAAATTAAGTTTAAATATGTTTCAAGAATATTATTTTTACATTTTGTGAAAGTTTGCTAACTTGTTTTATTCATTTATTTATCAAATAAAATGAATAATTTAAAAACAAAATGAATCCTTCTCCTAACCCCTCCCCCCTCGGGGGGGGGCTCCACCCTATCCTAAAAATCAGTGCACCACCGCCACGTCACCATCCCACCACCGATCACCTTCTTGACCGCCCTCCCTCAGCCACCTCAACCACTTTCCCACCCCCATTCCCCCCCCCCCCCCCCCCCCCGAAGCATCATGTTGGAGATAATATATAAATATTAAATGTCTACCCTCTCTAATAGCTTAAACTTTTAGATGAGATGGCAATTCAATATGGTATCAGAGCTCAGGCCAAGGACGAGGTCCTGAGTTCGAATTCCACCGCCACCCGATTATCAAAAAGTGTCACGTGATAGGCGTAACAAAAAGATTTACAGCCTGCACGTGAGGGGGCGTGTTGGAGATAATATATAAATATTAAATGTCTACCATCTCTAATAGCTTAAGCTTTTAGATGAGATGGCAATTCAATACATCCAAAGTCGCCCTCACGTCTGTGACGATCGGCCCGCTGGAGAAGCAAGGACTTTGGAGTTGACTTCAGAACAGTGGGAGAAAAGGATGAGAAATCGAATTTGTGGTAGAGGAGGGTGGATTTGATGCGGAGGGAGTGTTTGTCGACTCGGGATATGAGAAGGCGGAGGTCCAGCGCAAAGAGTGGAGCGGAAGGGGGAGAAGGAAGATGAAGAGACGAGGAGTCCGGCCGCGGAGGAATTGGTGGTGCCGTGGTGATGGAAGAAGAGGGGGGGGGGGGGGGGGAAGGTTACGTGATTTTTTTTTTCAATTAATAACTAATTTCTCTTCCCTTTTACTTTTTTTGTTTATGTAATATGATTTAAGGATATAAACTTTTTAATGAACTAATATATTTTTATTCCTAAAATAGTTCTCCAATTTTCCATGTTGGCAGCCACGTGTATATCCCAAGTCAAAATTTCCAATTTTTTGGTCAACGGGAAGACACGTTGGACAATTAGGCAACGATTTGGGGTGGACTCAAGTTATGGTACTGAAATTCGGTCAAAGTGCCAACTTGGGGTACCAAAGTTGATGAGTGACAACTTATGGTATCAAAGTTGGGCAAGTGCGAAATTAGGGTATGAAAGGTGATTTTTTTCCCGCGGGCTAGAGACACTCCTTTGGAGTTGGACGCGTGTATGACATGCCAAGTGGTGTGTCTAGAATCTATTAATATAAGCTAAAACATTTTGTGACACCATCAGACTAAAAAAAATACTTTAAAAATTGTGCTTTCCATATTTACCCCCACCACTTCCCTACTTAAGTAAAAGAAAAATCAATCTGAATCCCTTATCTGTGTTACTTTTTCTTCTTCCGTGTGATGCAGTTAACTTTTCAAATTTGAAATTCAATTTTTAACTCCTCATCCCCACTAAACCACCGCCACCATTTCGTGTTCCTTTTTTTGTTAATTTTCTAACGTTATCCATAACTTTTACTTCTAAATGAGGACACACAAACAAGTAAATGTTTTTTCAAAAATCTTTCTGAACCATCTTTAACTTTTATTTCTTACGCATGTTTAGTTTTCCATAATTTGTGTTTTTATTCTGTGAGTTCTTCCAAAATTTTAATTAGTCTTTTGGATTGTGCAGGTCGGTGATGATTAAAGTTGCATCCGAGACGACGCACGAGGTATGATCTTTAATTTGTATATATTATTTAAGGATTAATGCAGTGAAGATAATGCAACAAATCTAACCTTTGGTTTGTATTCCTATGCTTCTTTTTGTTCATTGAACTTACCTTTCATATTAACAATTCATCTTTTTCAGGAATCTTTTATGAATGTTATTTTTTCAGTTTGTTTTATTACAAAGTGAACTTTTGTTTTAGAATTTTTAATAATTAATTCAATTTATTTGTCATGGTTTATGCTAATTCGTGAATTGATTTTTGGTTGATGTTTTTATTTGCAGTGAGATATTCGAGGAGATTTTACGTACACAATACTATTAAGGTACATCATGTTGTTTAATTTACTTTCTTTATGTGCTTCTAATTTAATTTGTTTCTTGAATATCATAGTTCATATATATTATTAGAACTTTTAGTTTGTTAACTGTTTGCATTTTTCATTGATCTTATCGTTCAATTTCATAATTTCCTCTCTTTAGGAAACTTTTCGTACATCTGTTTCCCTTAATTTACTGTATGCATGTTGTTTTCTAATTAATGGATTAGCTAGGTTTCCTATATTAGTTTTTGGTCTCGCCATTTCTTATTTTATTTTTATTTTTTTGTTGTTGCAGTATTCTTAAATTGCCCAATTTGGTTCAAGTCCGAAGGAGGTAAATGGAATATTTAGTTGTAATCTGATTCTTTTAAACATTATTTTCTTCCATTGTTTTGCAAGCTTTTGTTTCACCTAAGATATTTTAGATTATTTGATTCCATCTAATCTTTCAGGATTTCTTTATTTCATATTGGGTTATGTCTTATGGGAACCTTTGCACCAACCATTAATTAAGTAATTTTTATTTTTGTTTGAGTTTTTACGCCTATCACTTTGGCTACAATACCGATTCACAAAAAGAAGAAAAAATAACTAAAATACCTTAAAAAGTAAATGGGCTAGCTAAATACTCGTAGCTTTCTTTTTAGGGTTATTCACCTTATTTCTAATAAGATAATATGAACATTATATTGTAGATCTTTTCTGATATCTAATTGCATTACATTTCACAAAGTAGGCCTATGGATCAAAGAATTCCATGATTTGGAAATGCATGCACATATTAGGGTAAAAAGCACTTTGCACCCCTAAAATGGCCCATTTTGACACTTTGCAACCCTAAAATAAAATGACACCACTTTGCACCCCTAAAATAGATTTTTTGACACTTTACACCCCCTTAGTGTGTGTAGGTATTTTTAGAGAGGCAAAAAGATATTTTCAATATTTTTTTAAAAGAAAAATCCTGAAAGTGGAAAAAAGTCAAATAAAAAAGTAAAAAGAAATAAAAAAAAACAAGGGAAAAAATGGCACCACCACCACCACTGTAGTGCTCTACCGCGTACCGCAACCGTAGCACTCCGGCGAGCGTCACCACCACCATTGAAGCACTCTCCAGCACGCCTCCACCACCGTACCCACCACCATAGCACCATCGCAACTACTACGCGTCACTCGAGCGCGGCGGCGCCACCACCAAGCTCCATCACCGCCGCCTCACTGGCTAGTGTATCTTCCATCTCTCGATTTGCTTAAAAACCCTTAGATCCACCATCACCAGATTCAGCGCCAATCCACCACCAAGCTCCATCACCGCCAGCCTGGGAATTTAAGGTTTTTTAGCAAATCGAGAGATCGGAGAAGAAGGAGGCACTGGCGCAGTGGGGCGGCGGTGATGGAGCTCGACGGTGGCGTTCAAGTGAGGCGCGGTTGTGGTGAACGACGACGGAGCGTACGGTGATGGTGGCGCGCGGCGGAGCATTACGGGGGTGGTGGTGGTGCCATTTTTTCCCCTTGTTTTTTTTATTTCTTTTTACTTTTTTATTAGACTTTTTTCCATTTTCAGGATTTTTCTTTTAAAAAAATATTGAAAATACCTTTTTGCCCCTCTAAAAATACCTACACACACTAAGGGGGTGCAAAGTGTCAAGAAATCCATTTTAGGGGTGCAAAGTGGTGTCATTTTATTTTAGGGGTACAAAGTGTCAAAATGGGTCATTTTAGAGGTGCAAAGTGCTTTTTACCCTACATATTACTAGGGAAATCTAACTGGATGTTTAATGTACTAATTATGTCAGATTAATAACTTCGACATTGTCAATCATCAACCTTTCTTTCTCAATCTTTTCATTCTTCATCGTTCATGAAATATTTTTTCAAGCATATATGGATTAGTAATGGCATTTTAAAATTTAAAGTCAGGGTACGTGTATAGATACAAGGTCCTAATTTCTAGTCCATGTGGGACAGTTACGCAATATTCCTTTAATTTTCATTTTTCGTGAGTAAAAACATACATAACGTTTTACACTTTTAAATATAACATCCATAAATTATATAATAACTTAATTAGTAGTCCCTACTCCCTATAAGAGTATGATGTAGTCTAGTGGCTCATAACCTTGAGCTCCGCATCTTTTACAACAAATTGCCATATCATTAATTGTGAAGCAAGAAATCCTTCTATTCTCTTTAAAAGAGGGGAGGAGTGTCATCAATATCCTTTGTAATTGCAAACTTGTGTTGTTTTAAATATTTTGTTTTCCAGGATAACAGTTCTCAAAGACGTTGGAAGTAGACAAGGCATTTGACGGGCTTGGAGCGGAGCATAAACTCCATATATTTTAGTATTTATTTTTAAAAAAACAATTATATGTTTATATTAAATATACAAAAATTGAAAAACAAAAGTATGAGTTGCGATGTTAGTAAAAAGTTTTGAATGTATATCTATATGTAGATATATGTATATTGTTATGAAGTTGTAAAATAAACAAAAAAAAAGTATTGATATATGTGTTGCGGCGTAAAAATTCAATACTCTAATACGTAAAATCGTGTTTTTTGTGCTCTGGGTATAAACTACATCATAAGACATAAGTTTCGCTACCATTAAGCTTGAAGCCGACCGTGTTATGGAGTCATATTGGCTTCGGGTGAATCACGGAACGAGCTTTTAACGACACAATCTGAAGTAAATTGTACATTTTGTAATAAAATAATTAATATAAGTTAATATATTTTACGTTGCACGAATGTTTCAAAAAATTAGAGATTTTCTCTATTGATTAGCTTTTAACGTGTTACAAAAAATATTATGTATTTATAAATTTGTGCGAAATCTATGATTTTTTTTTTATAATATAGATGAAGTTACAATAAAAACTCCAGTGAATTATAAGTAATAATACCCTATATGTGAAGTTAATACATTGCAAGATTGTAGTGAATTCTTAGTTTTGATTTGTTTTAATGGGAAAATACTATCACAACTGGGTTTTCTAGATTAAATAAAACGTTTTTGACTTTCAATAGTTTAGCATACACCATTTTTTTATTAGACAAAAACTTGCTTATTCTAGTATAAACAAAATTTCAATTTTTTTTTTCAAAAGTCACCACCGTAATGCATCAATGCCATTTATTAGGCTTTGCAAATGTATTCCTGGACTAAGATGTGAACTAGTTGTATTTAATTATAATTCTTAAAATTCAAGACATCACATAAATTCTTAGCTATCTAGATTAAGTTAATATACAAGTAGAAAAAAATTGTACAATTGTTTATCCTTGTCCCAAGTCATTCTTCAAAGATTTAGTTATTATTCTTCAAAGATGAAATTACATTAATTATTTAAAACTCAACTTGCCCTGCGTAGCACGGGCTAATCTTCCTAGTTAACTATATAACTGACAGTTTCTCACTCTTCCCTCTCTCCCTCTTCACTTCCACTACCATCAATAACAGAATTTCCCACTCAACATCGATACCACCAAATCCATTCCTCTCTCTCTCTCTCTCTCTCTCTCTCCCTCTCTCTCTCTCTCTCTCTCTCTCTCTCTCTCTCTCTCTCTCTCTCTCTCTCTCTCTCTCTCTCTCTCTCCCCCTCACACACACACACACACACACACACAATGTCAATTTGCTTGCCAACACTACCGCCGCCGCCACCGCGTAACCGCCCGATGTACCCTGCGCAGCCACTCACTGCCAGTGGGAAGAAAGAACAAAACCAACAAAACCAGCCTCCGAGTGTCTTCTCTTTTCCGAAACTCAAAGTAGTTAAAAAGTCTCAATTAGAGATGGAAAAATGTATGTAGTAAAATAGGTTTTGGCATTAGGAGCGGCGACGGTGAAAACGTCCGGTGAATCAAGAAGAAATCGTGCAGCAGTGGCGAGAGCGAGGATTGAGATCGCGAGCGGGAAATTACAGTCTGTCATTACAATTTTGTTTTCAAAGTTGTGAATGATTTGGCGGCTGATGTGGTA
Organism: Linaria vulgaris; assembly: GCA_948329865.1. Taxonomy (NCBI): domain Eukaryota; kingdom Viridiplantae; phylum Streptophyta; class Magnoliopsida; order Lamiales; family Plantaginaceae; genus Linaria; species Linaria vulgaris. Next base: position 16,464,960 of record OX415254.1, on the reverse strand, counting down.
TTTATAGTATTATAATATTAATTGAACCATTATGCCCCTCGCCGCCGGCCCAAAGTTCAGTGTACTATTAGGATGAAGTATTCTGTTTTTCCTTTTTATTTTATTATTTTTTGTGTTTATGTCAATAAACTATTAACACATCAGATAAATGCTAATATATATATATATATATATATATATATATATATATATATATATAATAGTCCACGCTCCATTCTCATCAATTAAGCCTTTGATGCTATTTTTCCTTTTTTCTCTCTGTGGCACGGGCATGAAAATATATATATATATACAAGGAGTTGAGCTCAATGAACGACCTAGACCGATCTAATCTAATGACCTTAGAAGCTAAAGAAATGTTCTACACTCTCCTTACAATAAAATAAGTTGGTGAATCCTAGTCACGTTCTAGAAAAATCTAACACTATTATATAAAATAAAGAATCTAGGGTTGGCTTATTTACATGACAAAGCGTACGTGTTAGAAAAATTTTGGTGTGGCTCTAGAACTCTGGTTATTGGATCGATCATCCAAAGTATGGGGATCCAAAGTATGGGGCGCTTGTGCATGCTTCACGCGCGTCCTTTGGTCTGCTTGTGTGCCTGGCACACGCTGCTTGCTGGATGATGCAGGCTCTTGCTTGCCGAATCGGGCAGAATTGAGACATTGAAACCCACCATATTCATTTCCACCACAGCACATGTCAAATCCCCTCCTCCCACCCTCCCCATCTGCGATTTCAGGATATATAGCTATCATAAACGTGACTATCACAGCCACTGTTCAGAAACATGTACTGTTTATTGATGAAACGTAAACTAGATTATGTCTTCATCAAAACTTATTTGCCCAAGAATAGTCCTTTAGCTGTTTCAGCACAGTGACAGGCTAGGATTAAGGCTAAAGAGGCAAAACAATAGTACATGCCGTGAGTAGGACAAAAGGACGATACTATAAATTGACAGCTGAGTTATTCCTACCTCATCCCCACACACAACAAAGGAAAGACAGAACGATAAGACAAAATCTCAAACCACAGAAAAAAGAAAAAAAAAACAGGAGATGGTTATTAATGGGCTTTCTAGCCTAAGAACATCAAATACATCAACAAAGGTGATTCTGCATGGAGTATCTTCCCTCTAAGCTCATCAATGCCACATGAATAAGCACTTCTCACAGGAAAAAATGCTTTAACCTGTTCTCGCTTTTATAGTTAACCATGCTGGATCCCATTGCAGTATTTGGTAGGGTGATTATCTCGGTTTTGGAGATTGCATATACATTGTGACCGCAGATTGCACCAATCTGCCTCCTTTTAGTAATGAGTAGCATGTAATAGGGCCCCAGAAATTTAACGAATCCTGAAAAAGAAGGCAAAGATAAAAAGGAAATTGGGACTACTAGCCTTCCACTGGTGGGACAGTATTGCTACCAAATTATCGACATACCAACAATGCCATAACAAGTTGTGACAAATTTTAGTCCCCATGTCGCCCTGTTTCCCTCGTGTATCCTTCTCAAAAGGTCAGAGCACTCCCTTTCCGTGTATGTGGCAGAATCCTCATGGATATTAAGCTCTGACGGTTCCAACCTGTCTATTTTCAAAACCTTCCAGTATGTCCTAGTTTTATCCCTTCCTACCATATAAAAATTCTGCAACCAAGATTGCAAAAAAATAAATAAATACGACCACAGACCAAGTGAATAAAAGTAAGGCAAGTAGAAAAAGTCAGCAAATAATATGAACGAACTTATGAGGAAAAGGTTCGATAAGTTTAAAATGCGTTTTATTTGAAGAAGTGGAACATCAATTCAGTTGTCTAGATATGTAGCACCATTTTTCCATAACGCAATTAGAAGAGTTAATGCCAAGAAAATCAGACAGTTCATATAGGTGTGAAGAGAGCGCTTTGTGATCATGCTCATTTCGTTGCAATATTAGATGCTAGGGGCGAGACTTGTGCTCTCGCCCCGTTGAGATCTTGTCATGTGTACAAACACCCGCCCACTTTGTATATGTGGCAAGATCTCAACGGGGCGAGAGCACAAGTCTCGCCCCTAGCATCTAATGTTAGGGATATAATTGTGTGTGTGTGAGAGAGAGAAGGGGGGGGGGGGGGGGGGGGGGTTACAAAACACACACCTCAATTCGGTGTCTGAAATCTGAATTGGGGCTTTGTTGTGATGTCTGGCTCAGTGAAATGGTGTGATTAAATTGGGGCTTCCTCGCGCGGACGAAATCTATTGCATAGAAAGTTAAATTTGGGTTATAATATAAAATACGAAAGTTTAGTGGAAGTGTGTGATATTTGAGATGGATTTAAATTTTAAACAATTATTTCAAATGTTTTTACATATTATGTATGTATTAGTATTTATTTATTTATTTTGGTAAAAAGAAAATATATTATTGTTTTTATTTCCTTTTTCCTTTATGGCGTATTTCTCTTCACAAGATATTTGATGGCAATTTCTATTGTAATTTGAGTTATTGGTCACAACTCACAACTTTCCTATGTTGCATTGACACAGACAAAATTTTATAAAATATTGGACACACACGGGCTAGAGACACTCCTTTGGAGTTGGACGCGTGTAAGACATGCCAAGTGGTGTGTCTAGAATCTATTAATATAAGCCAAAACATTTTGTGACACCATTGGACTAAAAAAAATACTTTAAAATTTGTGTTTTTCATATTTACCCCCACCACTTTCCTACTTAAGTAAAAGAAAAATCAATCTTGTGTTACTTTTTTTTCTTCTGTGTGATGCAGTTAATTTTTCAAATTTTAAATTCAATTTTTAACTCCTCATCCCCACTAAACCACCACCACCATTTCGTGTTCATTTTTTTTGTTAATTTTCTAATGTTATCCATAATTTTTACTTCTAAATGAGGACACACAAACAAGTAAATGTTTTTTCAAAAATCTCCCTGAACCGTCTTTAACTTTTATCTCTTACGCATGTTTAGTTTTCCATAATTTGTGTTTTTATGCCGTGAGTTCTTCCAAAATTTTAATTAGTCTTTTGGATTGTGCAGATCGGTGATGATTAAAGTTGCATCCGAGACAACGCACGAGGTATGATCTTTAATTTGTATATATTATTTAAGGATTAATGCAGTGAAGATAATGCAACAAATCTAACCTTCGGTTTGTATACCTATGCTTCTTTTTGTTCATTGAACTTACCTTTTATTTTAACAATTCATCTTTTTCAGGAATCTTTTATGAATATTATTTTTTCAGTTTGTTTTATTACAAAGTGAACTTTTGTTTCAGAATTTTTAATAATTAATTCAATTTATTTGTCACGGTTAATTCTAATTCGTGAATTGATTTTTGGTTGATGTTTTTATTTGCAGTGAGATATTCGAGGAGATTTTACGTACACAATACTATTAAGGTACATTATGTTGTTTAATTTACTTTCTTTATGTGCTTCTAATTTAATTTGTTTCTTGAATATCATAGTTCATATTTTATTAGAGCTTTTAGTTTGTTAACTGTTTGCATTTTTCATTGATCTTATCGTTCAATTTCATAATTTCCTCTCTTTAGGAAACTTTTCGTACATCTGTTTCCCTTAATTTACTGTATGCATGTTGTTTTCTAATTAATGGATTAGCTAGATTTCCTATATTAATTTTTGGTCTCACCATTTCTTATTTATTTTTTTTGGTTGTTGCAGTATTCTTAAATTGCTAACTTATTGTAAGTTGGAGAAGGCCAATTTGGTTCAAGTCCGAAGGAGGTAAATGGAATATTTAGTTGTAATCTGATTCTTTTAAACATTATTTTCTTTCATTGTTTTGCAAGCTTTTGTTTCACCTAAGATATTTTAGATTATTTGATTCCATCTAATCTTTCAGGATTTCTTTACTTCATATTGAGTTATTGATTTTGGTATGGTGTTTTTTTTTAATCACTTTAGCCTCTTTTTGATCATGTTTATTGTCATTATTATGATATTAATTTGATTATCATTTCATTTCATCTTCTCAGCATCTTCATTGAGTTATTGATATTGATGTTTTAATCTAAACCATTTCACCATCTTTTACAGTATTTTGAAACAAAAAAAATATGTCTCATAGTTTTGTGGTATATATTACCGAAAAATGTGTTTTAATTCTTGATAACACTAAAAAACTTTATACATTCCAATTTCATGAATTCTCACATAAGTAAGTTAAAAAAATACGTGTTAATGAATACACTTTTTACACTAATGAGAAATTTACATGTGATCCCTGTGTGGCCCCAATTGCTAGTTAATATTAAAAAAAAATAGTAAAATTTGGACCACGTATATTCGACATATTTGCAACATGTTTAGTTTTACTTTACATACTAACACAAGTTATGTGGGTCATAATATAATAATTGTCAAATTCAAATATAAAAACTTATTTGATACGGTAGAAGACATGAAGAATTAAAAATAAAGTTTGAAATTCCACTTTCTTTTCATATGGTAGGCGATATTACCAAAACAAAAAATGTTGATGCCAACAATAATTTTAAACTCCTTAATATTCCTCATTAGTCCAACAACATATCGGTTGATTAACTAAATCTCCTAATTGGTAACGTTCGTAAATTATAGGATTTGGTATTTTCCCCTATTGATACTCATACATTTTTCTACTCTGGGTACATTTAATCCGGAGGCCAAAAAAAAACATGTAAACAGTAAACACTAGTATATTTTTTTTTTTTAGAACACATAAGAAATTCTTAGGTCATGATCAATAAAATTAATTAAATGTGTGTATATATATATATTTATCAATTATCATGGTTACACTCTAGGATTACGTATAAGTCTTAAGATTATAAATTAAATAGATTATTCAAAATCCTAGACAAATAAAAAAAATCCAGTTGTAAGTGAATTAATGATGATCAGCATTATTACAATCAGTCTTTTCTTTTAAAAAGAACAAAATTATTCCAGATGATAAATTCTCATAGAAAGAGAACAATCCCATAAACTAGTTACAATTTATGATTTCTTTAATTATAAATTAAAAAACTAACAAATTTTTTTTGATCGGCAAAAGAAAATGTATTGATAATGATAAACATTGGAGTATAAGAGATACTCCAACAATTTAGATTTTACATTGGAGAGGCGACATGCACCACTCGACAAATGAAAAAGAAAAAGAGTGCAAATGAGACTTGAACCAATTTCAACTACCAAGCTTGATGGCTTCTACAATGTCTTGCACGTGAGGTTGACCCCCTTTAAACACAAGTGAATTTCTTGTTGTCCAAATATGCCAAATAACAAAGGCCCAAATGCTATTTAATCGAGGGTCTCTTTTAGCACACGGAGTGAGATTTGTAAATAGGAAAAGAAGACCCTTTGGCGTGCCGACTAAATCAGAATCAACTCCAAGCCACCTAAGAGTCATCATCCAAACCTAGTAGGAAAAATGCACTTGCAAAAAAGGTGCTCAACGTCTTCTTCTGGAACCCCAACTAAGATCACCATTACCAGGAATTAACCAACTAAGATCACCATTACCAGGAATAATTCCTCTCTTATTCAGATTGATCTTGGTCGGGGTTTTATTCAAAAAAACTTTCCAGCAATGGACTTTATATTTCAGAGGAGCTTTAAGTCTCCATAACTTCTTGAAAAGGTTATTATGAGGAATATTTCCATATGGCGACAGTAAGGTATAAGTTGAACGAACGGTAAAAGAACCGTTACCCTCACCATTATATTTTCACACATCGATTTTGTCGCGTTGAGGAGTAAAGGACTGTATAACTTCATGTAATTCCTTGAAGAGTTGGTCCTCCTATGCAAAAAGTTCACACCTCCATTGCCATCTCCATTTCCATCCTTCGCTTGTCCATTCACCTTTGTTGGAGATTGTAGTGCATTTATATGTTGCAATGCTAAAGAGCCTGTTGAATTTGAGGAAAAAGGCTCGTCGCCAATCCATTTCTCAGTCCAAAAATATGTATTAACCATTGTTTTGGCAGCAACAATTTGTATTTTGGCGATAGTCGTTTCTTCCTCTAACTCCAGGGTGAGAAGCATGGTTTGAATTCATTTTCTTCTATTTCTTTAATTTTATTTCTTTTATATAAACTTCAAATTATCATTGGTTGGTTCTTATTAAACTTTTATTTCTTTGTTTAATTAATTTTAGATCTATGGTTTTAAAATTTAAACTTTGAAAAGCATGTACTAACACTATTTTCGTATGCCGATTGTTTTTTGTTTGGTTTGAATTCATTCAATTTACACATATTTGATATCCGATTGCGAATGAACTTAAAAGCATAATTCATATGTGATTTGTTTTAATGTTGTTGTTGTACGTGTATTGATATAAAATATTAAAATTTTAGGCGTATTCTATAATTTTTTAAAATTTTGTCGTCGTGTCTGTATCGTGTCGTATCTGTGTCCCAGTTACGTGTCTGTGCAAGATAGCAACCTGCATATGATCATGTTCGATTGATTTCGATCACAGATTGGATATAAACTTATTAGTTCTAAACATGTGGTTAGTTCATAGTCTAAAGTTTAAAAATATTTTACAAACGACAAATACCCAACGAACTAAAGGACTTGTGATGCAACATAATTTAGTATAAAATGCGTCATTATTACGAAAAAAACACAATTTGAAATGAGAACAAGGAGAATGAATCAAAATAGCCAAAAGCTAAATATTCAAGTCCATTGACACATCTACCTCAACAACCACGAACACTCATTTATAGTTCTTTTTAAGTAGGTTATTCTTATTCCTCTGTTCTCTCTCCTCGAGTGGAACTACCCATCTAGGTTCCTTTTCAGGCCTAAATCTTTATCTTACCATCTCATCACTCTTCTTCTTATGATCATTTGAGTCTCTTCTCCCTCACCATGGATTCAAACAAAAGCCAAATGCTAATTTCTTGTGGTAATCCCCCAGATCCATCTAATCTTCCTCCAAACCCCCATAATCCAACCCTAATCCACTACCCCAACACTTTTGTTGTCAAAGTCCTCTTTGAAAACAAGTCCGTACTCTCGTCCTACAAAATACCCTTCTTCCCACAAAGACCAACCGCATAAAAAGAATGTGGTGGTGTTTATACTGGAAAACCACTAGATAGTTGAAAGGATCATCAAGCAAGGGCCTTGGAACTTCAAAGGCAACCACTTAACCCTTACTCCATGGCCAGGAGATAAAACGTTCGACGAGCTCAACCTTTCAACTATGGCCATTTGGATACAAGCTTATGGTATCCCAGTCTAATTTATTGATGAAGACACTTTGAAATCTATTAGAAATGCAATGGGGAAATTTCTATACACTGACCTATCTGAAACCAACAAGTGGAAACGAATAATTTCTATTACAGACCACTGCATGGTGAAAATCTCTACTTGTCAAGAGTTCAAAGTCAACATCAAATATGAGCGCCTGGGAGAGTTTTGCTACAATTGCGGCAAGATCGGCCACAAAACCCAGGTATGTAACACTCATTCTAGTTCCGTGAGTCCCTCGGTTTCCTTCATGTTTGGGCCATGGCTAAAATCTAAAAATCAACTAGACCACCCCAAAATCCCATCATCTAAAACATCATCCCATTGCCAATCGCCGTTATCATCACCATGCAAAACCTTAATCTTGGTAGCCTCAAAAGTCCAGCTAATCCTATTGGTCACCTACCACATGCAATAGAAAAGAAACACGTGGAATCTGGTAATCAAATAGAAAGTGACATGTCACAAAAGGATGTCCCATCCAAACCTAAAACCACTGGCCCACAAAATCACTTTTCTCAGAATATTCATACCAACGAAGTTGTTATTCCCCAGGAATATATGCTTCCTTCCAAACAAAACGATTTAGTCAAATTGGACTCAAACATAATTCTTTCCATTGATAATGTCCATACTCAAAAATCTTTTTCTGATCTCATATCTCCCACTGATGGTGACAACTCTACAACAAGCAAACAGGTACCCTCTCCCTCACATCAACCCAAAATCAAATAGAACTTTGGAGCAAATCCCACACCCTCCCTCTTACAACAAAAAAAGTTCCCACTGCATATCCCCTACTGATAACAATCTTCCAAGCTATGAAAACTCCACTACTCCCCCCCCCAATGGTCTCAAACCGTATCTGAATAGGTAACTCCCCTACTGGAAGGAAATGTTACAAGAAAGTTTAGGTCTTTCAAGCCTAAAGTTGAGCAAAACTCTGGTGACAATTCAAGGATCTTGATCCTTAACACCCCCCCCCCCCCCGCCGATGAATCCACTGTTCCATGGGGGTAAATGAATGATTCCTTTTAAGATCATTGTCTGGAACTACCAAGTGTTAGGAAAACCCAAGGCAGTTCATGCTCTTGAAGCCCTTATTCAACTTCAAAAGCCAAGTATTGTTTTTCTTTCAGAATTCAAATCAAGCAATTGCACTCATGTCTTCAAAGTCCTTCATAGATATGCTCTTTCTTAAATCTTTTTCTCCCCTCCCATTGGCATTTTAGATGGTCTTTGTCTTGCCTGGAGTTCTAATATTCCTCTCTCCCCTCATGTCATTGATAATCACTTCATTCACAGCAAAATTTCCACTCCTATTGAATGGTACTTTACTGGCATCTACTCCCCTTGTGACTCTAACCTCAAACCTCAAATTCAACTTCTTGGACTCCATAAGAAATATAGCATTGGCTGATGACCTTCCATGGTTAATGATAGGAGATTTTAACTCAATATTGAACCAAGATGAGAAGCTTGGTGGAAACCCTTTTCAAATTCCTATAATTATTTGTTTGCCTCCTCCTTACTATGTTTAAACCTCACTGATCTTGGTTTCAAAGGTGACATATTCACCTGGAACAACCATATTCAACTAAGATTAGATAGAGGAGTTGCAAATACTAGTTGGTGCACTGCCTTCCCAAATTCATCCATTCTTCATCTTCTTGCAATATGATCAGATCACAAAACTCTTCTTTGTCTCTCTGACCACACAACTGAACCCCCCTCCACGCCTTTCAGATTTGAAAATATGTGGTATGAGGATAAATCTTGATACTCCATTATAACAAAGTAACTGGCTCCCTTACCCCCTCCGCCCTGCACCCTTTAAAGTCCTTAACAACTTCAGAACTGTCAAAAAAGCCTTGACTAAATGGAACTATTACCAGTTTGGCAACTGCTTTTCAAATAGCACTAAAATGATCAATTTGATAAGTGATTTTCAGGGTAGACCTTTCCCTTCTGATATCAAAAGGCAGGAACAAGAGGCTCAGTCCCAACTGGTGGAGCTAAGAGCAAATATTAAAACCCTCTGGAGCCAAAAAACTAAGGTAAAATGGATAGAAGAAGGTGATGCCAACACCAAATTATTCCATTTGTCTACCATATTCAGAGGTAAGACAAGCTACTTTGAATCTATTCAAAAAAATTCAAGTAACATTCTTTCCACTTGGGATGAAATTGTTAATCCATTTCAGTTGTTCTTCATGAATATCTTCAAATCTGGCTATGCTCCAAATACCTCTCTCCCCTTCCCCTAATATAAATAACTTGTTCCAATCTGTTATTACTAATGATAATTCTGATGCTCTGTGTGCTTTATCTTCCCCTGTTGATATTAAAAGTTTTTTTTTTATATGAATAGCAATACTAGTCCTAGGCCTGATGGTTATTCTCCCCATTTCTTTAAACATTATTGGACTATTATTGGCAAATATGTTTCAAATTTTGTTAGAGATTTATTCTTTGGCATGCCTCCCCCCCCTTTCAACCACACCTTTGTTGCCCTCATTCCAACATCTGAAAGTGCTACTAAAACCAATAAGTTTAGAGCTATAAGTCTGTGTAATGTTATATACAAATGTATATCTAAAATCCTTGCAAACAGGCTTAAAATCTATCTTGATAGGTTTTATCTCCCCTACTCAATCAGCTTTTATCCCTGGTAGACAAATTCATGACAACAATATTATGGCTCATGAACTGCTGCATTACCATAACTGCAAAAAAGGAAATAATGCATTCATGGCCATAAAAATTGATCTTGCTAAAGATTTTGACCAAGTTGAGTGGCCTCTTCTCCTCTCTATTCTCAATATTCTTGTCTTCTGTCCTGCTTTCATCAACTGGATCAAGATTTGTATCTCATCCAACTCTTTTTCTACTCTTGTCAATGGAGCTCAATTTGTTTTTTTAAACCAACTAGAGGCATTAGGCAGAGAGATCCATTATCTCCCTACATAATCATTATTTATGCTGAGACGATCTCAAGACTTTTAGCCTTAGTTGAAGCTTCTGGCTCTCTCTCGAGTAAAAATCTCTAGACAAAGTCATGCAATCACTCATCTGCTCTATGCCTCACTGTGTATTGCAAGGCAAACTCTGAAAATGCGCAGGCCATAAAAAATTGTTTTGATAAGGTTGGTCTCTGGAGTAGCCAGAATATGAATCTCTCAAAGTTCTTTATCCATTTCAGTTTTAATACTTCTCCTGTGACAAAAAACTCCATTTTGAATCTCCCCCCCCCCCTCTCTCTCTCTCTCTCTCTCTCCCTCCCTCTCTCTCTCTCTCTCTCTCTCTAGGAATGCTCCCACAATGAAAAACACTTGGGAGTTAATTTTGTAAATCTGCATATAAAAAATCTGCTCTCGTCTCCTCTCTTGATTCCCTAAATTCCAGGCTCTCTGGTTGCAAAGGGAAGAACCTCTCACTTGCACGCAAAGCAGTTCTTATAAAAACCTCATCTCAATCTCTCCACTCCTATAGCATGTCCATCTTCTCTTTCCCTCAAGAAATCTGCTCTAAAATGGACAGATTAATGATGAGATTCTGGTGGGGTGAAAACCAGAACAAGGACATCCGCCCTCTTAAGAGTTGGGATGCTATATGCAGACCAAAATCTCAGGGTGGTCTTGGTTTCAAAAAAATTAAAAACCACACTTATGCCCTCACTATCAAACTTTACTGGCATATTGCTAATAACTCCAACAAGCTTTGGGTCCACTTGCTTAGTCTAAGTATGTGCATAATAAGAATTTCCTAACTATGCCTCAAACTAAGTCCAAAACTTCATGGATTTGGAGGGATTTATTCAAACTTAGACCTCTGATTACCTCAAGAGCTTGCTACTCTACTTTCATCTCCTCTAATCTTGCAATCTGGAAGGACCCTTGGGTTCTTTCTATCCCAAACTTCACTCCATGCCCTCTTCTTAATCCAAATTCTCCTCATGATCCATATATCCAAGTCAAAGACCTCATTCACCAGGACACATGTTGATGGAATTTAACAAATCTCTCAAACTTGTTCTCCTACTAGAACTAGACTCAATAATCTCTTCCATATCTCTGATACTATGTGCCCTTTTTGCAACATGGAACTTGAAACTGTTGACCATCTTTTTCTAAGATGCTCCTTTACTCATAAAATCATGTTTTGTTCATAATGGTCTTTCAATTTAAGTAATTACTCTACTTGCTCTACAACATATTGGATTAATTTATTTATTGAATGCAGATTGCAAGGAGCTCATGAGGAAATCCAGAATCTGGAATTTAAAAGCTTTTGTGCTCTTACTATGGACAGAGTGTTACTCACTTTCTGGAGAGACTCTGCCCAAAGGAGCTAGCTACCTCAATTGACCTTGAAGCAAAACAATATGCACTTGCTCAACTCAACCCCAAAATGTCAAAATTCTCTCCACCAGGAGCAGTCTAGAAGCCCCTTCCTTGCATGTGGATCAAAGTCAATTCTGATGCTGTTACTCATCAACACAAGGCTATATCTGCCTCTATCTAGAAGGATTACAATGGCTCTATTGTCCTTGCCTTGGCTAAGGATGTTCCATGCTTTGACTCTACAACTGCTGAAGCTCAAGCCATCCTTGAAGCTTGTAAAATGGATAGCTCTCTCAAGCTCAAGAGGATTATTTTTGAATCTGATTGCTTAAGCATATTAAAATGCTCAAAGACCCTATGCTCATTCTGGAGCAGGTTGCTGAATTATTAGTTGATCAAATCAGGAAAATTTGGGCCTTATGGCCTTCCTGGATTTTTTCTTTCTGTTATAGATCGGCTAATTTGGCAGCCCAAAATCTCTCTTGTTGGGCTTTATTTTGTAATTGGAGGGGTATCATCCCTCTAAACTCCCTCTCTCTTTCTGTATTTTATGACGGTAGTCACCCCTTTGTAAACATTACTTTTTAAGTCTTTTATCTAATTTATAAAAAAAAAGAGTAGGTTATTCTTTGTTACTAAAATAAAAAAATAAAAGAAAAAATAGTAGGTTATTCTCATGCTCTCTCGCTTCCAACTTAGTATTGTCGGCAATTTAGGCTAAGCTGTAAAGCAATCTTACTTATCACCTAGACCGAGCCTCAAGCCATTCAACATTTATTCTTTATCTGACAGTAACAAAGTGGGTTCGCTTTGGTCTAGTTCACATGTGTTTCTTTGTTGGTAAAGTGCGTTGGCAAACAAAGTTTGTCAGAGGCTCGTCGTAGTACTGGATCATTCTGATCTAAATTATTTAGTCGTGCCAAGCCAGTCAACGAAAATACTTTGCATAACAATCAATCTCGAACCACTGTTACCATTTCTTTTAGCCCAACACTATAAATAAATTCAATCATACCCCAAGTACGAACTAATACTCTGATATCATTCGTTATAAAACAAGCCATTGAATTATAGCAGATGCAATCGAGAAAGAATAAATATACAACACACGTATTTACCCAAAAGACCGCAAATTTTTTTGAAGTAAGAAACTATGAACAACACGAAAGATTCCACTACAAGGTAAAATTCAAAATGACAATTCAAAATTTATCAAAGTAAGATCATACAAATTCTTAGTCTAGATCATACAAATTCTCAGTCTATACCATACGCACACAACTCACAATTAATATTTTTGTTATTCACTAATTGTTTAATAAGCCTTTGGCTTTGAAATTGTATGATTTGCTTTAGAGCATCTCTGGCCATTTATATATAAAAAAAAACTTCATTATTCGTACTCTAAGTCACACAAGGTGGGTATGGGTGCAAGTGCGGGTGCGCTAATTCGCAAAAATAAAAAAAAACACAAATTTCAATGCGCCTTAATGTGTTTATTAAAAATAATAAAATATTAAATTTTGATATATAGTTTTTTATATATTTGATTATTTTTTACATAAACTCATGGTTATTAATTTTGTATAATATCTTATAAATTATTATGGTGGAAAGACAAAGGTATATATGTCTTAAATTACTTATAATTTTATGTAATTATTTTATTTTCTACTAATAAGTTTAGTTCTCCACTTTCTTCGGCTCTCTTTCATATCACTCATTCAGTCATTTGTTTCGTTCTACACAGACTTTCTACGATTATTCATTAGAATTAAATAAAAAAAATTGGGAAACCCAATGCGAAAACTAAGAATGAAGTCGCCAGTGTGAGAACTCGGTGCGTCAAATTTTTTGACGATATCGGTAAATTGGACAAGTGAGGGAAAAACACAAGAGAACACTCAATAAATACTATTTACTCAATGAAAATTCATCAAAGAGCGTATAGCCACTCATTGCCGTAAGGAATCCACCAATAGGAATAAGAGTTTAAGAAAAGTCTAAGACTTTATCAAGGAAGTTATGATATTATTTCAATTTGAATTGTTTCAAACATTACAAGACCATTCACTATTTATAGGAGAAATCTAATTCTAGAATGATCTCTTCACACTTCCAACTTCCTAAGCATTAACCAACATAAATTAACTCTAGAAAATATAAATTATGACTCTAAATGAAGATAAGAACTGACTCTAGTAAAGACTAAAGGAAGTAGCAGCTGAAATGACAAAGGAAGACAAAAGGGCTCAAACTAGACAAAATCCAAAGCAGTCTGCGTAGTCTTAGTAAATCCGCCATAACTCTCTCTAAAACCTTCCAAATGACCTCTAGTCGGATTCATTGAAAAAAAGTCTCGTAGAGCTTTCCAACTATATATCACTGATCACACGCTTTCTGGAACCTTCCCAATGAGAGTAGTTTTACAGAACAAGTTGGACTTCTTGTTGGACCGAATGCTGAAAATTAAATTTTAGTCTACTAATTTTATGAAGCCCTTTATTCCATGATTTCTTCCTACATCATTTGACGATGTGAAAAATGATATGACATGATTCCTACTTGCCTTAATTTTTACTTGTCTCATTACTGTCACATAACCATCACTTGTGAAAATATTATTGCTTGTAACTATTACACGACTAAAGCAGTGTACTCAACTTTGACATAGTAATTTTTCTAAATGATAAGTACTAACCATTATATAATCCTATCTTCAGCAAATAGGCGAATTATTGCATAAATTAACTCTCTCATATGTGATATATATCACCATTTGCTTCATTATCAAGTTGTATAGTTATCATGTTCACTCAAGGGAACCGTTCTCTACCGAAGATATATATATATATATATATATATATATCCCTTTCGTTTTAGTACAAAGAGTTGGAGTTTATTACTTGAAACCCAAGAACGAGAGGATTTGTTACAATAAAGTACACTTATACCCTCTTTTCTAAGAACTTTGTTTATATCTGTTAATTTTATACTCATAAATTAAGAAAGAAATAAGAACAAAACTACAATCTAAATTTATATTACAAATCTTCTATAATTTATGTGTTTATACATTGTTCTATTATATATACTCTTACATATAGTTTTCTCAAACAAAGACTAAAATCAAATTTGAAATGCAAAAAAACATTAAATATAGCAATGGTATCAAACCTGTTTTTAATTACGATGTTAATTTGTCAACTAAAAATAACCCATGGGACTAATTTGTTTAAAAAAATCGAATTCAGAATCCCGAAAATCCTCCACACCTTTTGGAATGACCTAAAATCCCTTCTTTTCAAATTCCTAAAAAAAAAAAAAAAAAAACTATTCGTTGCCACAATTCATCGAACACTCAACAGCCAAATTGACTGACCTACGCACTAAAATTTAACCCACACAGTAAAAAAAAATCAAACAACACTGAAAGTGACGTGATAATTTCCATGGCGGCCGTGGTGATCGACATCACCGATTACGATTACGATGACGACGACGACGCCGTTACGTTCCTATTCGCAATCCCCGGTAAGAAAAAATTAGGCTCCAGTAAGAAAAACGCTATTTCCGTCGAGAATTATCGTCGTACTCGTACCAATCGAATAATCGACTTAACCTATTACAACGATGATGAGGTCGAAATCCTCTCCTCGTTACCACCCAAAAGATTCCACAAAGGCGAATCTTCAAACTCGAATTCTGCCAAAATCAAAGAGTCTGTTTCAATCCCTATAACTTCAATGTGTGAAATTTGTGCTGATGAGAAGCCTACCACCGATATGTTCAAAATTATGGGGTGTGATCACTCCTATTGTTCCGAATGCATGTCGAAATACGTCGCCTCGAAGTTACAGGACAATGTGACCAACATAAGTTGCCCTGTTTCGGATTGTGTTGGTGTTTTGGAGCCGTACCACTGTCGTTCGATTTTACCTAAGCAGGTTTTTGATCGGTGGGGGGACGCGTTGTGCGAGGCCGTGATTTTGTCGGCGGAGAGATTTTACTGTCCGTATAAGGATTGCTCGGCGTTGTTTATTGATGATGGGAATGGGGGTAGCGGTGAGGCGGTTTGTCCGTACTGTAATAGGATGTTTTGCGTGCAGTGTAAGGTGTCGTGGCACGCGGGGATCACTTGCGAAGAGTTTCGGAAGTTGGATAAGGATGAGAGGAGTAATGAGGATTTGATGTTGATGCAGCTTGCTAAGAGCCAGAACTGGCAGAGGTGTCCTAAGTGTCGATTTTATGTGGAGAAATCTCAAGGTTGCTTGTTTATGAGATGCAGGTATTGATTCCTACCTAATTACTTGTTGATAAAATTATTGGCCGTTTGATTGTATAATAGTTTATCTGTTATAATCCACTCAAGAAACGCGGGTTGTATTGCACTTGTTGTATCGAGTCGACCTGATTAACTGATAGTAGACTTACTAAATGCACTTAGATCATGTTATCACCTCCGGACTACATAGCCCTTTATAAGTGTGCAATAGGTGCTAACTATAGTGGACTAATGCCGTCCAAGAACCAATGCTACTGGTAAGTGATGGTCACATGATTCTGTTTGCAAGTTACTGACTTTATACTGAATGACTATACATAAACGACCCAAGTTTTCTTGATTAAACTTAGTAGGCCGTTTAAGATACTTAAGTTTGAGTTTACAATATATAAATTGCTTCTTTCTTTGCTGTGCATCAACACTGCTATGTTCTTGTGTGTATAATTTAGAGGTGTATGCAAATTTGCTCCATACAATGTAATGTACTGTCGATCACAAACAAAACATATTTGGTAACTACTCTTGTCCTCTTCAAAAACATTTCACATCATATTTTGAATGGAAAATAGTATCCCAAAGAAATATTTAGAGTTTATCATTGTAATGCTGTTTCTCCCTTGTTTTCGTAACAATACATCATAATGAATTGAACACAAGTGGTGCTTCTGTAGTGTATTGAGATCAGTAGTGCTATATACTCGTCTTGATTCTATATGCGCTGTTGATTTGTAGGTGCGGATTTGGTTTCTGCTATCACTGTGCGGCTCCACTTACAGCACACTACTGTACCAATTGCAAGCGCTGAATCACATATGGTCGGTATTCATTCTGAGATGATCGTGCAGTGTGGTGTGATGCATTTGGTTTGTTGCAGTCTCATTAGTTATGAACTACTTTATCGACATTTTGACAAGTGAAGATACTCTAAAGTAAGTTATGATTCTTGGAACGTGATGCCTTCGTAACTGCTTGTTACTAAGTGTTTGACATTGTTGAAATGCGACTGTAGTTTAAGGACGAAGGGCATTTTGGAAAGTTGTTATTTCGTGCAAATATCATTTCAGAACTATCTGCAGCTTAATATCTCTTAATGATATATATATATATATATATATATATTTTGGAATAAGCTACAATCTACATGCCTTATAGTTATAACAGATGAAAATAGTGCAAATTTGTACCTATGTAGTAGCGATTCTATGTGCCTTCGAAGTTCGAACTGGTTTTTATGCAATAAAAGATTTAAGTACAAATACAGCTCTTGTTGTGATTCCACTGATATCTCTCATATAACATCTATCTATCTTGTACAATTAATACTATCCAAATCATAAACTCTTACATATCTATGGAGATGTACTTAATCTGAGGTTAGGACTCAGATTTACTTTGAATATAATTGGATACCCGACACCGGTAACCGTGGATAATGATTAGTGATATATATATTGAATGTATGTGAAATAGATACATGATTACGCACAGGTTTTAGAAATTTATATATCCAATGGTAATTTTAAATTGTACAACGGATCGCCAATTAAAAATAAGAATGACTTTTATGTTCTTAAAAAAGGGTCAGTGGTAAACTGAGTTGACTTTTTGGTAGTTTATACAAGCTACAAAATTTTGCTTCGCTGCCTTCTGGATGCTTACGTAGAACCCAGTAAATTAAAAATCGTACTTATAATCGTCCTTTATATCACGAGCCTTATATTTGAATAGATAAGATAAGATCAATTGCGAACCCGTGTATCGCACAATCAACGCAACTTTCTTTTAAAATTACAATTCTACTTCTCCTCCTACTATCTATGGATGAATGTCACGTAGAAATAATTTAAGATTTTTTTTTTGAAAAGTTATAATACGAATTACCATAATTGTTTTAAAGTAAAAAGATTTTAGGTGGTATCTTACTTTTACAAATAATAATTTCTTCTAATTCTAGATTTAAATCCGGAAGTTTCATTTGTAATATTTACAATTCATCCTTCAACAATCTTTAAAAAAAAAACGTGATACGGCTGCATGGTACAATCAATTTAATTATCACGGTAACCAAACCAACTACTCCTCAAGCATGAGTAAATTACATAAACAACCATCAAGTTTGAGAGATTTTCCAAACTGTCCCGTAACATGATCTATTGTTTTAATTAACATCAAGATAATATCATTTAGAGCTGTAATAATTAAGTATCCTATTTATCATTTCCTATATGCCAACTTCACATTTTTTGGGTTTCTTATCATGGTCACACAGACTAGTTAATGTCTGTCACTTGAGTGTTTAGGTGCAATTAAAAAATTAAAAATATAACATAAATATTGATAAAAATAAAACAAGGAGCATGATTTCCAAAAATAGTCTAAAAAAGACCACAAGATATAATTTTTATTTTATGAAACATAATAAACATTAATTATTGTCTTGAAAAAGTATTAAAAAAAGTTTGATAACGCTGTGTGCAAATAATTCATATTGAATAATTGAGATAGACAAAATTAATTTTTAGTATATTACAAAACTTCAGAGAGTAGTTGTTATTTTGTGTTTTATGTAAGAGTTTAATACTTACCAAATACATAGTTCCTAATTTAGAGTATAAGAGTGCACTAGCCAAATCAATGATCAAGATTCAAGGGTCTGTTTTTTTTTTTTTTTTTTTGTTGGACAACAATGATCAAATGTCTTTAGATAATTATATATCTCGTAATAACTTTATGTTGCTGTTCTTTGGACGACAAAACGTTACCTCAGACATATACTATATGGATACTTTATGAGTTTGTGTTTGTGTAATTCATCATCCATGACTATGATTGATTTGTGTAGGTTACCCATATTTAGAAGTAATATGAGTAACTGTAATCCACTCTAACTAACTATTTGCGATGTTAATGTTCTGAAATCCTGAAAATATCTTCACCATTAATCATTGATTGAACCACCCACTTTGCATGAAAATTTGTAGTACAGTACCAAAGATATTCAAGCATTCACTTATTCAATCTCAGGCTTCAAATCACGAAACAAACTATTGGGCCATCAATTTCGCGGGCCCAAGTTACGGCCCACATTGCATGTGTGTGTACTTGACGGTGTGTCGGTATTTAAGAGGTCGAAGTTTGCGGTGGGCGGGGTGTTTAATTTATGAAATTCAATTCAATTCAATTCTCTCTCTCTTCACAAGCAGACAAATGATGAATATAATAACCGTGATTATGGAAAATAGACAGACTAGTTTATTTATTTATTATTCATTATCATTATTTATTAGCTAGTAACTGCTGCTGCTAATAGTAAGTAAATTTGTTTTGCTGTAAAATAAAAATATAAAATCA
The DNA here is from genome assembly GCA_948329865.1 of Linaria vulgaris. NCBI lineage: Eukaryota > Viridiplantae > Streptophyta > Magnoliopsida > Lamiales > Plantaginaceae > Linaria > Linaria vulgaris. The sequence goes on along the minus strand of OX415254.1, from coordinate 16,445,691 downwards.
ATCAAACTCTCTCTTTCACAACTCACGCCATTTTCGTGACTCCCCCACCTTCCTCCAATCCAACTCATCTCCTTCTCAAATACTATTATCTATTTGTTTTCTTCTTTTCTTCTTCTTCTTCTATTTATATATATATAATAAAATAATTTATTGTGGTTAAAAATAGACACACATAATCAAATCTACCATAAGCTTCACATGCAGTTATTTGTGAGATTCAGTGATTGAATACTGCAATTGCAATTCTGTGAGGATACTTACTTAATTAAGCATTCAGTTTTTTATTTAAATTTTTATTTAATAAAGTAATTGAAGTAGATTTGTGTTTTTACTGACAGTGAATAGGTTGCTTTGTGGCAGCTGTTGTTGCAGATTTGCAAACGAACTCAGGTGATTCATGTACCTTCGTTTTTATTTTGATTTCGAGAATGAGGAGTTGTTACTTGTTATGGTGCTCTGTTTTAGCAAATCAGTTGCAATGTTGTTATTCACAAGTTTTGTGTCACTTGAATTGATTGGTAATCGCAGTCGTTGTTTAGTGTTGTTACGTTGTCGTTTTTGCTGTCCGTCCGTGTGTGACTTGTGTTTCTGTTTGCTGTTTATTAGCCAGGGAGGGAGGGATCAATGAAATGAATTGTAATAGTAATGTTTGATTGTTATTCACACATTCATGGGAACACCAGATAACGAGAATTTGTCCGAGCTTGTCGACGTGGTGAAATCATGGTCCCCACGGGGAGCGGGAGCAGAATCGTCGACCATGTCCAGGGATTTCTGGATGCCTGACGAGAGCTGCAGGGTGTGCTACGACTGCGATTCCCATTTCACTATTTTCAACCGCAGGCATCATTGTCGCCTGTGTGGGCGTGTTTTCTGCGCTAAGTGTACTACAAACTCTGTTCCGTCTCATTCTGATGAGACCAAGAGTGGGAAGGAAGAGGGGGATAGGATTAGGGTCTGCAATTTCTGCTTCAAGAATTGGGAGCAAGGGAAGGCTACTTGTGATAAAACGGTGCCTGCTTCAAGCCCTGCGCTCGTTTCATCTCCCTCCTCGTCAAGTTTGATCAGCAATCAATCTAGTTGCGGCAGTGGCAACAGCTCTGGTTCATCTGTATATTCTACGGGGTTTCAGCATGTTCCCTGTGCTAGTGGCCAGAGCTCTTGTCAGTCTGTGCAGGTGAATTCGATGCAAAACCAGGTGCGGAGCCCTGGGGAACTGGGCTATCTTGATGCGGGCGAAGCTTATAGCAATCGTTCCGAATCTTGCAGCACCAGGTTTGTTTCAGATGATTCAACCTCCTTTTTCACAGGAAAAAATTGTATTTGACCATTACTGTTGTATTTGATTCAAAACTTCATTGTTTGATTTGGTCATCCATCATACAGGAACATGTCACTTTGTATTATATTTATTTTTTTGTTCTCCCTTGGATCTTTCTGCAACGAGTTTGGTCTTCAAATAAGATGCAGTCGATCAAAGTGTATAGAGCATAAAGTTCTTCTTTGTCTAATTATCTACTGTATAGTTTGTTCAAGAATTTGTGTATAAGCCAGGTCTTGCTTTTGATGAAGATTTAAAAATGAAATTTTGTTTTCAAAAAAAGCCACCAGTTAAAGTACATGCATTTTTCCCATTCTTCCAGGAGTCTGCCACATCTGCATATTTGTTTTTGTCTTTTTCTAATTATTATTCATGGTCCATTATATCCAACCTGCGAGTGGAAGCTCCTTAGATTATTTACGTGATTCCCCAAGTAATGAATTGTTTGTTTATTTCTTTGGAGAAAAGTAAATAAGTATGCCAGAGAACTTTTGGAGTCTCTAGTTCATTTCCTTGGTACACAATTCATATTTTGCAGCTGTGCTGCATGCTTCTATACTCTTCTCTTAATTTTCAAGCTTTTACAGAATAAATGCTGAGGTTTATTAGAAGTTGCGACCGAGAGAAAAATGTTGGCAATTCCCTAGTTATATGTTCATTGTCCGGTGTAGTATGTGAGGTTACTAAACTGACTTTAACTCTAAATAATGTAGAATGTTTTGGAAGTACTTTCAGGTCCTATAATACAACCTATAGAATTTCATTTGAGTATGTCAGTGCTGTCGGCTTTCAGATGATTTTCTTGCCTTTTCTGTCTGAGAGGTTTAAAATGAATTATCATTATACATTTTGGATATACGAGAAAACCCATTACTATGTACCGTGAATGTTCATCTCTTTGGATTGGCTTTGCACTAAGTGGTCTTACAAACAAACCCCTTGTGGCGTCTCTTGATAATCATTTAATTGTTCATGGTATAAATTGTGGGTTTGCTATGCTCACAGAGTTATTTATATGTTTTATTCAAGCACATTTTTTTGCAGTTTATATTTTTAATGTTTGTGTAAATATTTGTATTCGTGTAAATTTTCTTTGGCATAGTTTCTATTTGGCCGATACTTATAGCAACTTAGTTCCTAGACCTGTTTTTGTTCTACTAGTTCTCATGCTAATATTTATCTCCTGCTCATGTTGAATTGGTAATCCCAGCAGCGATGAGGATGATGATGACTACCCACTACATAGATTGCCTTCTGAAGCTATTCCATCGGATCCCGATGTATATTATGGTTCCACTAACAATGGTGAAATTGACCACGTATATGAGCCACATGTAGTGCACCCTGGTGACGAAAACCAGAGATCTGATGGTGAGATTAGGCTTAAGGAAGAAGCATTTATCCCCCATAGTGATGTTCAGTCTGCTTCAAATGTTTTGAGTGGGGCAGATGCTGAAGGTGTTGATTATGAGAACAATGGTCCTCTCTGGCTTCCTCCGGAGCCTGAAGAGGGTGAGGATGAGAGAGAAGGCCTAATATCTGATGATGATATTGGTGATGATACCACAGAACAGTGGCGTTATCGCCGGTCAAGCAGTTACAATTTTGGGGAATCGGGAAACAGAGAAAGATCAAACGAGGAGCATCGTAAGGCCATGAAAAGAGTAGTTGATGTGCATTTCAGAGCTCTAATAACTCAGCTCTTGCAAGCTGAGAACCTACCTACTACTGAGAATAGTATGGACGAGAGTTGGTTAGATACTATAACCTCATTATCCTGGGAAGCTGCAACTCTGCTAAAACCAGATACAAGCGTTGGTGGAGGAATGGATCCTGGTCGATATGTTAAAGTCAAGTGCCTGGCTTGTGGTCACCGAAAGGAGAGGTATTTGACAGTGCAGTGTGGTCAAATTATGACTTCTTTTCGGTCTATATATCTAAATACGTTTTAACCGTTAAAAAATATCAGTTTACTTCATAAACCAGAAATCATTACTTCTCCTTTTCTTTGATGATAGTAAATCTGAATCCAGCCTTTACCAATGTGGACTCTTCAGTCTCTGCACTGAAGGAAGTAAAACGAGTTTTGTGCACCACCTTATATATGTTTATTATCAGCTAGCTTTCAGTATAATTGCTTTTGTGCTTGTTGTCTTTGCTAGCATGTACCCTTTACATTCTAAGCATATAACTTTAACTGAGTTTGGTTTCGCAAAATGATGGAACTGAAACAAACAATTTGCATTTCACATCTTCTTTTCTTTTTCTCTTTAGCTTTTTTAGATCTTTTTGACCTTTGCATTTCCGGAATTGGAGAATATAATTAGTGCATGTGAGAATAAAAGACGTATGTTCTTCACTGCCGAGGTAGTGGATTACTTTTCTAGTGTTTGCTTCACGGTACTGATGCGATTCTATTTGTATTTGAACTAGTATGGTTGTTAAAGGGGTCGTGTGCAAGAAAAATGTTGCTCACCGGCGGATGACCTCAAAAATTAGCAAGGCACGGCTGCTGCTGCTTGGTGGTGCCCTGGAGTACCAACGGGTTGCGAATCACTTCTCGAGTTTTAATACTTTATTGCAGCAGGTTGTGGCTGATCAAACTTCCAGTTTTTTCGTTTATCATCATTACCATCAACTGAACAGACAGAGATATTCGTACTTAGAACGCTTTGGTATCGATGTGTTCCCTATATTGTACTTCTGACCTTTGCTTGTGTATTCTGGTTTCAGGAAATGGATCATTTAAAAATGGCTGTTGCGAAAATTGATGCACACCATCCAAATGTTCTTTTGGTAGAAAAATCAGTATCTCGATATGCGCAGGAGTATCTCCTTACCAAGGATATATCTCTTGTTCTTAACATCAAGCGACCACTTTTAGAGCGTATAGCCCGCTGTACTGGTGCACAAATAGTTCCTTCAATTGATAATCTTTCTACCCCAAAATTAGGATATTGTGACTCATTTCATGTGGAGAAGTTTCTGGAAAATCTTGGCAGTGCTGGCCAAGGTGGGAAAAAGTTAACAAAGACACTGATGTTTTTTGAAGGTTGCCCCAAGTCGCTGGGCTGTACGGTAAGCTTGAAATTCTTTAATGGATTATTGCAAAGGTTCTTGTGGACTGTGCTCTAAACCCCAGCTATATTAAAATGGAAAGTTTCAACTATTTTGTTTATCATTTTTAGATGTCTTGACGTGAAACTGTGGTTTTCCCTCAGATTTATTTTGGTTCATTCGGTTCACGTGTCTGAAATAAACTTCAGTTATCCACTAATTTCATTCTTGTTGGCTTCAGATTCTGCTCAAGGGTGCTAGTGGAGATGAGTTGAAGAAAGTTAAACGTGTAATTCATTATGGTGTTTTTGCGGCTTATCACTTGGCTTTGGAGACATCATTTCTTGCTGATGAGGGTGCTTCTTTGCTGGAACTTCCTTTGACCTCTCCTATAAATGTTGCACTCCCTGAGAGATCGTCAGGCATTGATAGGTCCATATCCACGGTATCCGAGTACAATATTTTTTCTTCTGAAAAGCCTCAAGGGCCGAGCAGTGTATTTCAATCTAGGAATGATCTGTTTATTGACAGTAACAAATCATCTGGAATAGTTTCAAACCCAGATGCTATTGCAAAGGAAAACATGGACATTGTTAATTATGCCATTGAGGTTTCTGATCCTCGGTGCGAGCAGCTCCCAGCTGGTAATTGCTGTAAGGAGAAAAGCAGATTGAATTCTAATGACTGCCATAAAAGCTTGGATGATCCTGATGATGTGCTGGAAAACAATAATATAGCTTGTACCATTTTTTGTCAATCTGAGGCTTCAGATCCAGGAATGACCTTTTCTCATTCTGATGGAAGTAAACCAGATTCAAATTTGGGTAGTTTCAAGTTAGTTCCTCAGCATGACACTGGTTATTATGGCGACTCGGGACCACTGAAAGAGGAATTTCCTCCCTCGCCACCTGATAATCAGAGCATTTTGGTCTCCCTCTCAACACGATGCACATGGAGAAGAAGTGTATGTGAGCGTGCTCATCTTTTTCGAATCAAATACTATGGGAACTTTGATAAACCTTTGGGTCGATTTCTTCTGGACCAACTGTTTGATCAGGTACATAATTCCCTCCCATAGTATTTACTTAAAATCAGTTCTACATATTGGATCAGATGAAAAAGTATCAGATGTTGGTTCTTAACATTGTGGCAGGGATACAGGTGCAGGTCATGTGAAATGCCAACTGAAGCACATATTCATTGCTATACGCATCAACAAGGCAGTCTCACAATTTCCCTAAAAAAAGTTGCAGATTTCCTCTTGCCTGGTGAGCATGAAGGAAAGATTTGGATGTGGCATCGATGCCTACGATGTCCAAGGATTAACGGTTTTCCACCTGCCACTAAAAGAGTTGTAATGTCAGATGCTGCCTGGGGTTTATCATTTGGAAAGTTTCTGGAACTCAGCTTTTCGAACCATTCTGCTGCAAGCAGAGTCGCTAGCTGTGGTCATTCCCTTCATAGAGATTGCCTTAGATTTTATGGGTGTGCATTTCTTCTATTTCAATACATACGAGTTTTTCATTCTTTAGTTTCTGTAAGGGATTGATGAGTTTCTTTGTCAAGATATTATGTTAGTCTAAAGTTAGTTACAAAGTTGAAAACTGTTTTGTACTACATTTTCTTGCATGCGAAGGGACTAAAACTCTCCTGTTGCACGTTGGGGAATATTTTATATCTAAAGTACAATTGATATGTGCCATTCCTTTACATTAACGTGTTGAAATTCTTTAGTTCGTCTTTTATCGAAAGCAACTTACTGGAGGTTATTATGCACTACTGCTGGGTGTCTGGTGTCAACCAGCTTAGTGTGTAACTATTTTCTTTGTTTCTTCTGACATTGTTGTTTTTGGTGTAGTTTTGGGAGAATGGTTGCATGTTTTCGATATGCTCCAATCATTGTTCATTCCATCTATCTGCCATCTCCAAAAGTTGAACTTACCTATTATAATCAGGATTGGATACAGAAGTATTGTGATGAGGTGAGATTACGGATAAAGCATTTATTCTTTCCCTGGTTTGTGCAATTGACAGTTCTCATAGTGCGCTTCGATATTGCTTTACTATAGGTCAGAGGCAGAGCAGATCTTCTTTTCACTGAGGTCTTAGAAGCAATTTACCAGATTTCAGAAAAAGTTGCGAATGAACCTGGCGCTAAGGCAGAATCAGTCCAACAGGTTGCCGATCTGGAGATGATGCTTCAGAGGGAAAAAAAAGAATTTGAGGTGGTTCTCTTTAATATGAATTTCCTTTTCCCTTGATATGACTATTTGTAGTACTCTCTCTCTCTCTCTCTCTCTCTCTCACACACACACACACACACACACACACACACAATTCACACACGCATTTGATACTGACTCTGCAAATATGCCAAGAATAGGATGATCCCGGTAAATAAGAAGATAAGACAAAAAGAATATGGTTTTATGAGGTTGACAAGAACCATAACCTCCAAGTAATTCGAAAGAAAATGTTAAACAAAACCTTGAGACAAATAAACTTAAGTTCTAACTATTCCTTCTAATATTCCAGTAAAAAATATGTAGCCATTCATTTTCCTTTCAGTAATCTGTTAATTTTACTACTTATAGAGCTAAGTTATATGTGCGAAGCTATTGTTTTAGTGCCAAACAATAATGTCCAACCCACCCAATACTTCTGTGACCAATTATACTATCTAAAGGTGGATTATTTCTTTTGTTTCTCGAAAAAACTTTTTCTTTGTGAGAAGCATTATTTACCAACCTCTGATGCCTTGGTTTCTAACTGAATTAATATTTTCCAGGAGTCATTTGTGTGCTTGCTTAATAAGGAGGTAAATTGTGGTCTGCCGGTAGTTGACATTCTTGAGATAAACAAAATGAGAGGGAAGTTAATTTTTCATGCTTATGTCTGGGACCAGCGCCTGATATATATTGCTAAAGCTAATAGGCAAAATTGGAACAGTTCACTGCTGAAGGATAGGCCTGCCAGTTTTCAAGATAAGCGCAATGATATGAATGTGGTTTCCAGGCCCAGGAGAAGCTTCAGTAGCTGGGATTCTTCTCTTTTGAATACAAAACCTGAAGTACTTCCTACAGTTGTAACACAAAGCCAATCCAGCTCTCTTAATGGGATACATAAAGTAGATGACACATATAGGACCCTGAGCATTACTTCCGGTGCTGACCCATTTCATTCGGGTGGAAAAGGTTTGCGTAACCAGTCAGACAGCCCGGAGTGCGGGAAATCTGTTCGCAGGGCTCAATCGGAGGGACATTTCCCTGTGATGGAAGACAAGTCTGATGTCTTAGATGCTGCATGGACTGGGGATCAACAACCAGAGAGTGTAGATCTTACAAAGAAAGGCACTTTATCTGCGGGTATAATTCCTAAAAAGTCTATCTCTGGCAAGATTCCACCCACAGCACCCATTTGCAATGATGGATTCATTGCCGAAGAGAGTCTTTCTTTATGTTCTGATTTGCCTACAACAGATCATTTTGATATAGAGAACCCGAGTATTTGGGTGAGGATACCTTTTTCAGTTCTGTATCGGTCCTTCAACAAGCTTTCTTCATCAAATGTCCAAATGCTTGGCAAGATTACTGACTATAATCCCATATATATCTCCTCATTGAGAGAGTTGGTACATCAGGATGGTTCTAGGTTACTGCTGCCTATGGCTTCTAGCGACACCATTCTACCAATTTATGAAGATGAACCAAGTAGCATCATTTCGTATGCCCTGATCTCATCAGATTACCGAAATCTAATGTTTCAGGATCCTGAGAAACAAAAAGATTCTTTGGAATCATCAACTTCGTCATCGATTTTAGAGTCGGTTAATTTATTTTCGCTTCATTCCTTTGATGAGCCACCTTCTGAATCCTTAAGGAACCTTAGTTCAGCTGTTGAAAGCATCTTGTCCCCTGGTTCTCGGAGCTTCTCGGGATTGGATCCACTCTATGGTTTGCATGCTAGAGTATCTTTCTCTGATGATGGCCCTCCTGGGAAAATGAAGCATACTGTGACTTGTTATTTCGCTAAGCAGTTTGAGGCCTTGAGGAGAACTTGCGGTGCAAGTGAAATAGATTTCATCCGTTCTCTTAGTCGCTGTAAGAAGTGGGGTGCTCAGGGTGGTAAAAGCAATGTGTTTTTCGCCAAAACACTGGATGACCGGTTTATCATCAAGCAAGTGACAAAGACAGAGCTAGAGTCATTTATTACGTTTGCACCATCTTATTTCAAGTACTTATCTGAATCAATTGATGCGGGATGCCCCACGTGCCTTGCCAAGATCTTAGGCATTTATCAGGTATAATTTTTCAATGCTTTTGAATACCACTCCTACAATTATCTGTTAACTGGAAAAACTGTTTTTCCTGTTACAGCTAACCTATGCTAATGTCAAGCTCAAATTTTAATTCTTTTTGCAAAAAGAGTTCACATGTATTATTCCACTAAAATCTATTTAGCACAATCATACTCATGCCTATCGGGTTGGCTAACTGTAAAAAACAGAAGAAAGGAACGGTTAATACTTTACTGTAGTCAATCCAACTGAGATGCCTCTGAAAAGAATTTCCAATTGAGTCGCCTGTAAGTACTTGAATAAGAACAATAATTTGTTTGTGCGACATGCACTTAAAATAAAATAAGTGCCTAACCACCATGGATAATTAGTTGAAACAGAACTCTTTCATAATGTGAATATGTGATTTGAGTCTAAATGCAACCTTTCCATTTTTTGTTTGTTGAACTGTATGAAGACGTGCCTATAAGTTCCAAGGAGATCACTGCACTAAAATTTCCATTTGCAGTTTCTTCTTTAATTTCTCTTTGAGCGTCGAGGTGTTAAATTGCAAATCAGACAGATCTGACACTTTTCACTGGGTTGGCGCATCCCCTGACATCTCATATTTTATTGACTTGACTTTTGTATCTCTGATATGTACTGAAGGTCACAACGAAACACATGAAAGGTGGAAAAGAAACCAAAATGGACGTTTTGGTGATGGAGAATCTTCTTTTCAGACGCAACATCACTCGGCTATATGATCTAAAAGGATCATGTCGGTCACGGTATAACCCAGATGTAAATGGACACAACAAAGTTTTACTTGATCAGAATCTGATAGAGGCAATGCCCACTTCTCCAATTTTCCTGGGAACCAAGGCGAAGCGTTTGTTGGAGAGAGCTGTGTGGAATGACACATCGTTTCTTGCTGTAAGTTCCAAATTTTTCTGTTCCAGAATGACACCCTTAATGTTGGTCACGGTCTAATTAAATTGTTCAACTAGTGCTAGAATCATTACAAAAACACCCCCTTTTTTTGATCGGACAAAAACACTTGAATATTTATGAAACACTGAGATTTCGGGATATTATTTACTAATTCTAAAAGAGGGTCTTTGTAATTATTTAAACTTTAAGAAAGTTTCTGTAGTTATCTTGAATCTCAAGGGGCGTCGATTTACTAGTATCTAAAACTACTGCATAGTTGCATAAAAGAGTAACTTTAGATTAGAGTATTGAAACTTTGTTCATGTGGAATTCTTTGATATCCATTTGGCTTCTACTACTTCAAATGATATGTCCATACCGTGATCAAATTGACACGCCAATCGTTCTATGGAGCTGCAGTCTATAGACGTGATGGACTACTCGTTGCTTGTTGGCGTGGATGAGGAGAAAAACGAACTGGTGGTTGGGATTATTGATTTTATGCGACAATACACATGGGACAAGCATCTTGAAACCTGGGTGAAGGCATCGGGAATTCTTGGCGGGACAAAGAACGCGTCTCCCACCGTGATTTCTCCGGTTCAGTACAAGAAAAGATTTAGGAAAGCCATGTCTGCTTACTTCCTCATGGTTCCAGATCAGTGGTCTTCCGCATTGATGTTTCACGGTGGGTCACAGTTGCAGACGCAGAAACGTGAATAAAACTCACAAGATAAGGTCTCTATCCCGATACGTCTTTGATGCTTTATAGGAATTTGCTTTTTGTTCTTTTCGTAAGGAAAGAACATATTTTTCCAATAGATGTGTTGCTTTGCAGATGTAATTAGACCAAACCGAGAGCAATGTCCTTGTAAATAAGATGAAGCATGTTTTCTTTTTCATTTCCAGTATGACAAATAAGTTAAATTTTTTAATACCGGTAATGAGTAATAAGGGAAATAACGATGATATCTACTTTTTGTATCGTACACTACAGACATGATTTCCATTTCTACAAAAAGAGTGAGCTGAACTTACTATCTTGATATACATTTCATCCCTAACTCATTTGAAGTATACACTCATGCCCGATCAAAACTGTAACAAATATTAAATTATAAAAAAGCAGACCTTATCCACAAGAAAATTAAATAAATAAAATGAAATTCAACACAACACAACACAACACAACACAACGAATCGGTAACCCACAAACAATTCAGTCTCTCTAATTTTATATACTGACACTAAAAAAAAATACAGTAATTTAAATTTCTTTTATTTTTCAAGTATAAATCCCGAATCTGACAGGAATATCCGGATTCTTCAACCACCCTTCCCCTTGCAAAAACGGGCCAATCGTATAATTCATGGCCTCCTCTTTCGTAATCATCTTATACCCGGGCCACTTGACCCGTCCCTCCGTACCCGAACCGGGTCCCTTATTAGCAAATTCCGCAAAGTAGAGGGTCTTAAATGCAAAATCCCCATTGAACTCCAACCACCCCTCCGGCTGGATCAGATCTCCGATCTCCGATTCCATCACCACCGCCCTCGAGTACTCCTTCGGCGGCCGCCCTAGGTAGCTCTTAAACTTCGCCTTCTCCGGCTCCAGCGTGTCGTCTGCTAAAATGCGCGAGTTTTGCAGCACGAAACCGGAGGTCTGGCGCCGGTCGAACCGGCCCTGCGCGACGACGACGTTTAGTTGATTCTCCATTGGCCTGCGGACGTAGATCATGCAGTTCTGGAACACGGCGGCGGCGTCGCCGAAGATGAAGTCGACGGTGCCGGTGATGTAGCAGCTCCGGTAGAACTGGCGGTGGGCCTGTGCGTAGAGTGAGTTTTGGAACCCTTCCATGCGGCAGTTGATGAAGATTGACCGGTCGGATTGGACGCGGAGGGCCACGGCCTGGTGTTTTTCGGGGCCGGCGGTGTTGCGGAATCCGATGGATTGGGCCATGAATCCCTCGCCGAGGGCCACTGCAAAGGGAGAAAAATGTGAGTGGATTTTTGTTTGTTGTTGCTAAATGTGGTGATGCTCGTCATGATTAGTCGAGGAATTCATACGTAACCGATTGGCTTGATGATCTATTGAATTCGTGGTGTAGATATACGATTGGAACGAGTTTATGATTGGATTAAGTGGTGTTGATTTACGGTTTGAATTAGCTTATGAGGAGGTTAGTGGTGTGGATATACGACTAGAATGAGTTTACAATTGGAACGAGCTTATGATTAGATAAGAGGTGTGGATAAACGACTAGAATGAGAAATTGAGGAGCTTATAGTCGTGTCGTTATACGACTAGAATGAGCTTATGAGGAGGCTAGTGGCATAGATATATGAGTAGAATGAGCTTATGATTGGATCACTATGAGATGCACAATTAGAATGAGATTATGATCGGATTAGTGGTGTAGACATACGATTAAAATGAGATTACGAGGAGGTTTACAATTTTGAAAAGTATTGCCATCTTGTTGAAATTACTTTTGTAATCACGTTAAGGTGCAGGGGTTGGGTGAAATAAATTTTCCAATTTTTTTGGGTGTTTATCTTGGGAATACTTACGTCGATACTCCTAAAACTCGATCTACAGAGACATCTATTTGAAATTTTAATAACACGAAAGTTGTTCAAACTTTAGGAGGCGTCTATGTAACTATGCTAATATCAGTAGAGCTTCTTGATAAACTTTTAAGTTTCAATGCGTGCTTATGTAATTATTTAAACGATAGGGGAGGTTTCTGTTATTCTACTAAACTATGTGGTGTAATGGAAATCTTTGAATTACCAAATGTAGCTGTCTGGTATACTGCCACCCCATCTACGAAATTTTTGTCTCCGGTGATGACACTCTTCTGGGATCCGTCACCATATATTGTGACATTAGCCATTTTTTTGGTGATTACTACGCTTTCAGCATAGACACCTTCTTTCACATAGATCACGTATCTGCATCATCACACATTCGAATCATTACAATAGATTAGCTCATCTGTATTATGAATTCGCTAGTGAATTTAAGACAGAAGACGAAAAAAATTAAAGACACTCGTTAGGAGAAATGGCATGTTCTGATTTTAGCCCATGATTCTTTGTATAGAGTTTTTTGAATAATATCAATGTTAGACAAATCTCAACACGTCATACCTGTCTGTGTATTCTTTAGGCATGGCATTGAGTGCTTCGTTAACGGTAGCAAACTGCCCGCTTCCATCCTTTGCCACGGTCACGTTTGGAATAAGCTTTGATGCATCGGCTCTCAAAATTCTGCGGTACTCCTCATCTATCCACCCTGGCTCTCCACCATCGTTTAATCCCAACAATTTTCGTTGGTTGTCCTGTCCTGTGAAATTATTTACTATGGAATCCATTTGCGACACAATGGCAAGTGCATTGCTACCGAGTTCCTTAGCGTTCTTAAGAAACTTCTGCAAGGACTCCTTCTCCTCTCCATCAGGGAAACCGTCAATGCATGTCTGTTGATAGGACAACACGGCGGTCAACCAGTTGTTAATATCCGGCGTTTTTGTCGAGATACTGCTCCAGTCTTTCCCTTCCACGCTTGAGATCGAGCTATTCAATTCCTCTTTAGCATCGTTTAACAGTGTCATACAATTGTCAAAAGCCGCCTTTTTTTGTGGTGTGTCGAGTTTGAGACCTGTGACGTCTTTAAGCACCTTCTCAATCTCCTCTGTAGCAACAGCAAATGAAGTCTGAAGTAAATCTTTTGGTTGAGCATTGGATTGATTCTTCTTCTCGACGGCTTTGAGAAGGCTGTCTTCGCACGCCTGCTTGAAATCTGTACCTTCGCATACCATCTTAACGGCCCTTATGGCCGTGTTTATCGTAGGGGCAGAAGAACGGGCCGGATTGTTGTTGTTGTTGTTGTTATTGTTGTTGTCGTTATTTTTCGAGCTCGACCTGTTGTTTTTAATCACAACAGTGCCTACGGCCGCAGCGATAATGAGGAGGAGCCCGACGGAAGAAATAACGGCGATGGTGATCCTTTTTTTAGCCTTTTGTTTGCGTTCTAGCTCCCGACGAGCTGATATTTGGTCGAAATCCTGGAACGCCATTGCTGTTTATTCCCCCCTGCCTAAGATTTTCTGCCCTGGATTTAGAGCCAAGGCAGAATTATTTGTTATAATAGTGTTTTTTTAATTATTTTTGCCTCTTTTTTGGGGGGCTTGTTTTTGTATTGACTATGAATCAATAGTATTATTGCAGTTTCGTACTTAGCACATGAGTTCTGGAGTAGAGAAATTTCAGGGAATTCTTACTACAAATTTCCATTCAGTTTTAAGAAAAAACTTATTAATGGATGATGGTCCTTAACGGCTTTTTAGCCATTTTTTGTTTTTCTTTTCTCTCTTGTAAGCGTTGTGTTCTAAAAACGCGCCCCATCATTGCTATTTTTATCTGATAAATTTATGCTTAATATTTCTCTTTTTTACAAATATATAGACTAACTTGTTGCTTGCAAGTTCCATTTCTTAGTTATATAGGGAGGTGGTAGCAAAACTACCCCTTTGTTATTTCTAATTGCAAAAAACACTTTCTGTTATTTAATTCTCGAAACAACCTTATGTTATTCGGTAAAATTTCGAATTATACGTGCTAAGTGTGCCATGTGCGACTTTGCTCTTGATTTGTAGTCATTTTGTTCCTTACGGCCCCATATTATCTGAAATTAACGAAAAAAAATCCCATACTCTTATTAAATTGCCAATAACCCTCAATAGTTTATAAAAAAGCCCCAATAGGGCCAGTGCTTTATTTAATCGAATGCCAAACAGGGTTTGTCAATTAAACGAGAGCATAGTTGTCTTTGTTAATTAGAAATAGCTTTTGGTAATAGCTCTTTCATCACGACGTTTCCAAAAACATTTAACAATTCAGTAGTGCGCACTTTCATAGTAGAATGCGATCAGTGATTATTGTAATTTGTAACACATTGAGAACCTTATGGCGAAAAACAGTACTTAACAATACATTAAGCTCATGTTATGACTGTTTTATGTCAAAAGATCACTTATATATCTTGTAGGTATAGAATTGACATGCGCCACTTCACTCTCCTCTGCACTGAGGAAAAAAACAAATACATTGTACAACTTTACGTCATCAACAGTCAACACAACGAAATGGTAAACAAAGGGGTACAAAAGATCCGCTCCAATCAAAAGACCCGACTATGCATAACCAACCTTCAAGTTGATTTGGATCAGATGCTTAAAGCCGAGGCTGGTTGGTGGCGCCAAAAATCTCGCTCCAACTGGATCAAATTGGGAGATGCTAACACTCACTTTTTCCATATGACCGCGATTTTCCATCGTAAGATCAATACTATTTCGCGCATCAAAGTGGGTGATGATTCATTTGTTGACACGTGAGAGGGGATGGGAAGTCAGTTCTCTAACTACTTCAGGAATCTGTTTTCTTCTTTGCAAAATTGTCGCACCATTGCTATGGATGACCAAATCCAAGATCTTTTCCAGAATTGCTGTGGAAGACAACAATCAGATCATGAATAGTCCTTCTCCTAAGGAAATTAAAGAGGCGTTGTTTTCTATGGACTCGTACTCCGCCCCTGCCCCGGATGGTTTTCCACCATGCTTCTAAAAAACTTACTGGAACACCACTTCTGAAGCTCTTATTCAGGCGGTTCAGGATTTCTTTAACAAGGGGCCATATTGTAACGCCCCAAAAATTAGGAAGAAAATAAATTTATACTTTAGCCCTTAAATTTTTGAAAATTTCTATTTTTGACCCTAAATGTTTAGATTTTTTTTGCATTTGAGCCCCCATGAACTTAAAAGTTAGTCTTTTATTATATTTACAGGTCTCTAATCCTAAAACATATATTTCAATTTTAAATATTAACCAAGTTGATTGAATTACCTAGAAAAATTACATAAGTAAATATGTATGTAACAAAGAAATCTAATTATTATTTGAATTTTAATTATAAATAATTGAAGGACTTGATATGCAATTAACCAATTAATGAAGTAAGCCATGATATCGTTTTGATGAGGTAAGCCATGACATCCTTAAGAGCATGATTAAATTCAGATTTTTTGTGATTTATTATAAAATAATCAAAGTGGGACCTTAATTAAAATGATTTTTACATGATTTTTTGCTTATAAATAGTAGGATTTCTTCTAACAATTTTCACACCCAAAATCATTTCCGTTTTTCTTTCTTTCTTCCTATGGGACCTACATCATTCTTACTTTAAAAGCTTTCTCTAGTTCGACCGACTCTGCTAGGGATCGAACCGAGAATCTCTGGTTTCGTAGAAATAAACAGTTAGATTTGTTGACAACTTTTTCCCATACATAAGTTGTTTGTTTCTTCTCACATTTTTAACTCAATAAATAAAATACAATTTTTTTATACTCTTTTAGAATTAGGAAAATAAAAAAGAAAATAATTGTCCCTATTTTTTATGAAAAATTACAGTTTCCAACTTTTTTTATTTTTATTTTTTTATAATAATAATCACTACAAACCTTAATCGAAGAACAGTAACAAGTGGAGCAAAGGCGGATTTCAAATTTTGAACTTTTTTTGTGAGATAAGATCAAACTTGACAATCTTGTTTGGTGAAGAGAAATTAACGTGCACCAGAGTTAAAATGTTAACAGTATAAATAGGAGTAGAAAGCGAGCCAAAAATCATTTTCAAAAATCAAAAAATGACGGTGTACGTGGCGCTCATCACCAGTGGTATAACTATCGTGATCGCCGCCGCCGTATCATCGGCCGGTGCGCGGCCGATGTCGCAACCGAAAGAATATAATATTTCAGCGTCCGATATGAACTCCATGGCCGCAACAGTATATGATCAAAATTGGTGGAGGAGCAAATCTCCGAAGAAACTGCCGCGAAAATCGCCGATCACTGCTCCACCAAATTCGCCAACAGTGAAATCACCGAAGAAACCGCCACAAAAGTAGCCGATCACTACTCCACAACCTCCGGGAAAGTCGCCGATCACTGCTTCGCCACCGCCTCCAGTCAAATATCCACCGCCACCGCTGCCTGAGTTACCGCCGCAAAGTCCAGATCTAACTCCTCCACCGCTGCCTGAGTCACCATTAACAACTCCTTACACTCCTCCACTGGAAGCACCGCCGCAAAGTCCAGATCTAACTCCTCCACCGCTGCCTGAGTCGCCATCAACAGCTCCTCCACTGGAAGCACCGCCGCAAAGTCCAGATCTAAGTCCGATACCGCTGCCTGAGTCGCCATAAACAACTCCTCCACTGGAGGCACCGCCGCAGAGTCCAGCTCCTTACACTCCTCCACCGGAAGCGCCGCCGACCTCTCACTACATCCGTCAAGTGGAAAACCCTATGATACAAAATCGACTCCACTTTGGTGCTACCAATTCCCAACCCAAACCGCTCTCGGCGCTGTACTAGTTTGTAATAATTTTTTTATATTTTTGGATGTTAAGGAGAAGGAAGAAAAGTAGATAAAGGATAGAGAAGCAAAAAGAAGGAATTTCAGTGCAATTTTCGTTGTTGTTTCTCCATTCATGAACAGAACATAATTTATACTAAAAAGGAAAGAATAACGGTAACATTAATTATCCCGTTACTCAATTCCGTACAATAAAAACGGTAACAATTTTAGATTTAAAATGTCTAATGTAATTCCTGAAAAAGGCCTTCTATGATTTGGGCCTTTCTTTATTTAATTCAGGCCCAATAACTTAAGCCTCATTTGATTGGTGTGGCCTGTTGACTTGGCTTTTGACTCCTTCTCCATTATGTTGCCACGGGTCAATTTGGACATAATTAGTGAAACTCTCAGCTAGATCCCCAATTCCAGAAAAGTAATTTCCCTTAGCTCTTCTTCTCCTTCTCTGCGATTCTCTCCTCTGTTGCTCATCTCTTTTAACAAATGCTAACTCTTGTTCATCTAAATCATGCAGGGTCATGACATCTTGCATGTACATGACAATTCCCCCTCGAGCAAATCTCCCTTGTCCCCAAGGGTCGAAAAGTGGAAAAGTTGTTTGGATATGGTGGTAATCTTCCCACGTAGCTGCCTCCGGTCCGAGATTCGACCACTGGATCAAAATTTGAGGTACTAATTCACCATTTCTTTTGATAGCTCTCTTGTCCAGAACTTCTATTGGTTCAATTTTGAATTTCCCTTTCTGGTCGGTTTGTGGTAGGTTAGGGCTTGGGATATCAGTAGTGTTTAGACGTTTTTTTAGTAAAGATACATGAAACACTGGATGTATTTGTGATGAATCAGGTAATTTCAGTTTATAGGCAACTTTGCCTATTTTTTCAATGATTGTGTAGGGGCCATAATACTTAGCAGAAAGCTTCAAATTCTTCCTCAGGCAAACTGTATTTTGTCTGAATGGTTGAAGCTTGAGGAACACCTGTTCCCCCACCTCAAAGGACCTTTCTGTCCTTTTTAAATTAGCAAAGTGTGTCATTCTTTCCTGAGCTTTCTTCAAATTCTCCTTGATTAAGATCAACATAGCATCCCTCTCCTTCAAAAGATCTTTAACTTCAGGTTGGTGTGTCTCCAAGTAAGATCCCAGGTCTAGTTGTGTGGGTTGGTAACCATATAAGGCCTGAAATGGTGACATCTTCAAGCTTGTATGGTAGCAAGTGTTGTACCACAGTTCTGCTAAACTTAGCCATCTGTTCCACCTCCTTGGACTATCTGAGGTCATGCACCTCAGATAGTTCTCCATGCACTGGTTCACCCTCTCAGTCTGACCATCAGATTGAGGGTGGTATGCTGTGCTGAGGTTGAGTTGTACTCCTAGAAGCTTGAAAAGCTCCTTCCAGAAATCACTTGTAAAAACCTTGTCCCTGTCTGAAACAATGCTAATAGGAAGTCCATGTAGCTTGTAAATGGAATCTAAAAATAATCTTGCAACAGACTGTGCTGTGTAAGGGTGAGAGAGTGAACAAAAATGAGAGTATTTAGTTAGTCTGTCTACTACCACAAAAATGACAGTTTTCCCTTCTGATGGGGGCAGCCCATCAACAAAATCCATTGTTATATGTGTCCATGCCTGTTGGGGGTATGGGAAGAGGTTGTAGCAAGCCTGGGTAAGCCTTAGGATCATGCTTATTTCTACTGCATGTGTCACATTTAGCTACAAAGTTAATGATGTCTTGTTTCAACTTAGGCCAATAAAATAATTTTTTGACTCTCATATATGTTGCTTGACTCCCTGAATGCCCTCCAATTGATGATGCATGCAAAGTGTTTAAAATTTGTGACTTAAATTCGTCATCTGAACCAATGCAAATTCTACCTTTGTATCTTAATACTCCATTCATGTATGTAAACTTAGGATAAGTTGTGCTATCCACAGTCTTAGCAGTAATAATAGGGGTAAGAAATTTATCACCTGTATAGCTAAGTTCCACTCTTTTTACCCAGTTTGGTTGTACTGTTGTGATAACAGCACAACTGGATTTTTCCTCTCTCCTGGACAGGGCATCAGCAGCCCTGTTCTCAGATCCCTTTTTGTATTGTATTTCATAGTCCAAGCCCAAAAGCTTGGCTATCCATCTCTGTTGAAGTGCAGTAGTGATTTTATGCTCTAAGAGATATTTGAGGCTCTTCTGATCTGTTTTGATGATGAAATGGTGGCCTTGGAGATAGTGCCTCCATTTCTGAATTGCCATTAACACAGCCAAAAATTCCCTTTCATAAATTGATAGCATTTGATTCTTAGGACACAAAGTCTTGCTCAGATAGGCTATATGCCTCCCTCCTTGCATTAGTACAACTCCCACACCTGTTCCACTGGCATCTGTCTCTAGAACAAATGGTTTAGTGAAGTCTGGTAGTGCTAATACAGGGGATTGGGACATAACCTTTTTTAGTTGGTCAAATGCATGCTCAGAATCAGTAGACCACTTGAACCCATCTTTTCTCAACATGTTAGTTAAGGGCCTACTGATCAGGCCATAATTCTTAACAAATTTCTTGTAATAACCTGTTAGACCTAAAAAACCTCTTAACCCTTTAATGGTCTTAGGTTTTGGCCATTGCAACATGCTAGAAACTTTGTTAGGATCAGTTGAAACTCCATGTTCAGTTATAATATGTCCCAAATATTCAATTTTGTTTTTTCCAAATTCACACTTAGAATGTTTTGCATATAATTGTTCTTCTGATAAAATATTTAACACAATTTCTAAGTGTCTCAGATGATCTTCCCAATTTTTGTTATATATCAATATATCATCAAAGAAAACTAAAACAAACACTCTTAGATAAGGGCCAAAGACTTGGTTCATTAATGATTGAAATGTAGCAGGTGCGTTGCACAAACCAAAAGGCATAACTAAGAATTCATAATGTCCATGATGAGTTTGAAAGGCAGTGAGATATCTGTCTTCTTGCCTCATTTTTATTTGAAAGTACCCTGATCTTAAGTCTATTTTAGAGAAAAACTTAGAGCCATGTAATTTAACCAACAATTCATCTATAACAGGAATAGGATAATCATGCTTAATAGTTAAAGAGTTGAGATACCTGTAGTCTACACATAGCCTCCAACTTGCATCTTTTTTCCTAACCAATAGGACAGGGGAAGCAAAGGGGCTTTTACTGTGTTGAATGACACCTTCTTTAAGTAAGGTTTTAACTATTTCTTCAATTTCTCCTTTGTAGGCATGTGAATATCTGTATGGCTGCTGGTGCCTTGGAGTGCTGCCCGGTTTCAAGATGATTTGGTGTTCAATGCTTCTGGTTGGTGGGAGTCCAGTTGGCTCAGCAAAAACCTGTTTGAACTTATCTAACAGAGGTAGCAGTTCTATGTTTATGTCAGTTTTTGAAGTGTGAATATCTAGAGTAAATACTTGATTCTTGCTCCTTTTCTGTAATTTTTGATGCAGCTGGTCTGCTGTAATTAGCTTGCATTCTGGTTTGGACACTCTTTCATGTAAGATGATTTTCTTACCTGCTATCTTGAAACTCATGCACATATCTGTGAAGTTAAACTTGACTGGTCCTATGTTTTTAAACCAGTTGCACCCCAAAATCATGTGACAACCATCCACTGTAATTATTCTAAATGTAAATGTGAATTTATTCCCCTGTACTTCCCATGTTAAATTCTGGGCTTCTTTGTTACTAGTTAACATTCTTCCATCTGCAACTTTTACTATCCTTGGTGGAACTAGTGTTAGTTTGTA
This sequence comes from Linaria vulgaris, assembly GCA_948329865.1. Classification (NCBI taxonomy): domain Eukaryota; kingdom Viridiplantae; phylum Streptophyta; class Magnoliopsida; order Lamiales; family Plantaginaceae; genus Linaria; species Linaria vulgaris. Next base: position 16,424,901 of record OX415254.1, on the reverse strand, counting down.
ACCTAGCTTATTGGCTGTTGCTTCATCCAAGAAACAGTGTGTTGCACCAGTATCTAACAGAATATGCAGTTGCTTGTTGTTTACCTGCCCTTGTAGTTTGAGAGTGTCTTCTCCTTTGCTTCCAGCTAGTGCACATGAGGACACTTTGAATTCTTGTTCTTGTTCCTCTGTTGGTTTTGCCTCAATGCTTAGGTTGTCTAGTGATAGTAAATACTCACTTTCCTCTTCATTAGTCATTTGTAGTGAGTAGATCCTGTTAGAGCACTTGTGATTAAAAGTATATGGTTCTTCACAATTGAAACAAAGTCCTTTTTCTCTCCTGGCTTTCATTTCAGCAATGCTGAGTGTTTTCCTTGTGTTTGTTGTGCTGATGCTGTTGTTGTTGTTGGATGATGAGAGTTGGTGATTTCTGAATTGGTGACTGGGAGCTGGGGCATACTCCAGTTTCCTTTGAATGTTGGTTGAACTAGTACTGGACCACTTAGGTTTGAGTTTCTTTCCCAAGGCCTCAAGAGTCCTTTCCTGTTTCTTAGCTAATTTCATAGCTTGCTGCAAATTTTGTGGCTCAAACATGTCTAAAAATGATTGTAAGTCTTCATGCAATCCACTAACATAGCTAGCTACTAAATAATTATCAGATAATTCTCTACTATCAAATAGATATAGATAGGAAATCAGTTCTTCAAATTTCTCATTATAGCTGTCTAAAGTGCCTGTTTGTTGTAGTTTGTTAAAATCTCCAATGATTCTATCCTCTCTTAGATCTTCAAATCTAGCAGCTATTAGTCTTAAAAAGTGTTCCCATTCAAGCCCTGAAATTTTACTACTATAATTCCTGTACCAGGTAGCAGCTTTGTCCTCAAAATGAATTGTGGCCAGAGTTACTTTTTGATTTTCAGACATATTAGGGTGAAATGAGAAGTAACCATTACACCTTAGCATCCATTCCCTAGGATTTGTCCCATTGAACTTGGGAAATTCTATTCTGGGAATGTTAGCTATTTGTGTGTTTACATTAGTTTCTTGAGAATACTTGTGGTGTGATTTGATAGGAGATATGTTAAACTGTTGTTCCTGAGCTTTACCAGATGCATGATCCCATGTAGGTGCCTGATTTTTGCCCATCATCTCTACTGTATCAGCTAGCTTAGACATCTGCATTCTGAGGGCTGAAATGATGGAGCTCATTTCATTGTGGTTATGGTTGGCTTTGTTGTTTTGCTCATCCAACTTGGTACTGATATCACTGATTTTATCTTGCAGGTTTTCACGTCTGAGAGATTCTTCTTGGAGTGAAAGATCCAATTTTTTTTGTGCCTCTTGGAGGTCTTTTACAGCTGCTCCATTTACCATGATTATCCAAGGATAATCTGGCTCTGAATACCAAATGTACTAGTTTGTAATAATTTTTTTATATTTTTGGATGTTAAGGAGAAGGAAGAAAAGTAGATAAAGGATAGAGAAGCAAAAAGAAGGAATTTCAGTGCAATTTTCGTTGTTGTTTCTCCATTCATGAACAGAACATAATTTATACTAAAAAAGAAAGAATAACGGTAACATTAATTATCCCGTTACTCAATTCCGTACAATAAAAACGGTAATAATTTTAGATTTAAAATGTCTAATGTAATTCCTGAAAAAGGCCTTCTATGATTTGGGCCTTTCTTTATTTAATTCAGGCCCAATAACTTAAGCCTCATTTGATTGGTGTGGCCTGTTGACTTGGCTTTTGACTCCTTCTCCATTATGTTGCCACGGGTCAATTTGGACATAATTAGTGAAACTCTCAGCTAGATCCCCAATTCCAGAAAGGTAATTTCCTTTAGCTCTTCTTCTCCTTCTCTGCGATTCTCTCCTCTGTTGCTCATCTCTTTTAACAAATGCTAACTCTTGTTCATCTAAATCATGCAGGGTCATGACATCTTGCATGTACATGACAGGCGCCACCCGATCCTAATAATCCACCATCTAATACTCAAACCATCCACCTTCTACTACTGCCTCTTATGGCCACTCCGGTCACCTTCAACCCATACACATCAGCCAAATTGCAAGTCCTGTCATAATCAATGACATTTCCATGCCGGATCAGGGGAGCCGTCCAATTGACATAATCAGTACAATACTACAGTTTTTTGGCGTCCTTATGCTAGGCCTGGCAGTTGCTTCAAACCAGGGGCGGAGCCACCATGAGGGCTAGGGTGGGCTCCAGCCCCGTGTCAATTGTGATCCAATAGTAATAGGTATTTATAAAGAGATAAAAAAATAATTAGGGATCTCAAAGAGAGAAATTTAATGAAAGAAGAGACAAAAATATTGGTGAAAGATATGCAAATGAGCTGAAAAGCTTTTCTCGTTGTGTAAAAATGTGGAAGTCATGTAGTATATATACAATGTGCTGAGCTCAATGAATGACACAGATCAATTAAATATAACGATGTTTAAGACTAAAGAAAGGTTCTACACTTTTCTTATAATGAAATGAGTTGGCCAATCCTAGTCACGTTTTAGAGAAGTGTAACATCATTATATACAAGAAAGAATCCATAGGTGGCTTATTTACAAGATAGAGTCTACGTGTCGAAAATATTTCGGAGCGACCCTAGAACTCTGATTGTTGGACTGGTCAGCCAAAGTGTAGGGCCTTTGTGCATGCGGTGCACGCGTTGTTTGGTCTGCTAGCCTACATGACGCGCGCTGCTGGTTAGATGATGCCGGTTCATGCTCGTCGGATAAGGCAAAAGTGTGGCCGCCCGTGAAATCTTCCCCCACCAAATAGGTGACATCCCTCGCGACTGGGAATTTCGAAATGCTCATCCTAAATCGACCATAACTCGTTCTCGATCTCCTAGGTCGCCTTTGCCTCCGGCCAAACCCTTCCATCAGATTAAGTATTCTCGCCAAGTCCTGACCCCTTAGCGCTTAAATCTCATCCTGAAACGGCCATAACTCGTTCTCGATCTCCTAGCTTGCCTTTACCTTCGACAGTTCCTTCCATCGGATTAAGTATTCTCGCCAAGGCCTGACCCCTTAGCACTTGAATGTCAATTCGACAAGGATTTGACAAATTGTTGTCATGGTGCAACAATAATAGCGCCACCATTGCATATCTAGGTCATGAGTTTAAAAATTGGTAGCAAAAATTATTGTTTTCGTTAGATCTTTCCTTAAGGAGTCCAAGTAACTAACAAAATTAGTATCTCCAAATGATTTCAATCATCAACAAACGTAAAATAAATAAATAAAAAAGAAAAATAGAAAAAAAAAATCATCTTTAAATTCCCTTACACTTCAAAAAACACCCATCTTTCTCTCACATATTCAATATCAATTCTGGACATATTTACCATGTTGTACGAATTCATATTAATATATACAAGAAATGTATAAAATATTGTTTAATTTTATTTTCTAGTAGATGATGGTCTTGTGCGTTTAAATTAAACTTATTATTTTGCTGGACTTTAAAATAAGATAGTTAAATCTCTTTTATATGTCAATTAGAGTTTTTTCTTCTAGTTCTATAGATAAAATATTTTAATTAAGGGAGAAACATGTCTATACCTAATAGCGTGTTTACAAGTGCTATTAATTCTTTTTCTCCATAGAATTATTAGATTTAACTTCGATAATCATAATATGTTTATTAAATATGTATTTTTTATCATTTTGTACTAAACGATAAATACTTTTTATTCTATTAAATATATATTTTATATATATTTAAGTTAATTGTAGCCCGTGACTAAAAAAATGGCTCCGCCCCCTGCTTCAAACTACTACCCCCACCGTGCCCCCCGCCCTCCCCGTATTCGCTAACCCCATATGCCTTCCTTTCTTATTCCAAGTAGTTAGGTGAAGAAGTATTCCACTTTGTAAATAAAAAAAAAAGAAAGAAAGTGGGGATCAATGTACTGTAAATATAAAATTCTTGATTTCAAAATCTTATATTGTGATTTTGCCGATCTGAAACTGATGATATGAATTTGTTATTTGTTCGAGTGCGATTTGAAGGTGATAAGTTGTAATGCAGAGTTGAAGATCTGCATCATTCATTGTTTTGTTTTTACTTGATGAATATGATTTTTGGTATCGAGATTTCATATGTGTTAATGTTTCGATGAGAGATCTCGTGTTTTTCCTATGGATTTAAATCATCATTGTATTACAGAGTATCTCGAGAATTGAGCTTTTTGTCTCGAGGATTTAGCAGTATGTTGATGTTATTCTTCTTGCACTAAATTTTATCTTCTGTATTGCAATTGAACCTTATTCCGAGCTCGAATGACGAATTCTGTATAAAAATGTGCTGTTTTGTCTTTTTAAGTTATTTGAGAATGTACAATCATTTGTCTTTGTCCTGTTTAGTTTAATGAGATTTTGTAGAATCAGTATGTATCCAAATGCTCTTAGTTTTAATGGTCACTGAGTGTTGTGCACTCATAAGGATCCCCACTACTGTTTTCCTTCATCTCTTACTTTGAACTTTGGAAAATTGTTTTGACTAATTTGATTGTATACAAATTTCATGTACATTATACTACATCACCACTTTGAAATATAATCTGCAGAGGGTTGTAGCTTCTTGTTTCTATGCTAAGACTCTGGCTAATGTCTTCATTTTCTTCCTCTTCCTCTAACAACTCACCAAATCACCAGGTGGTGCAAAGGAAGCGCTCAAAGACCATCTGCATTCCCAACGGAAAGAATCTGAAGCCCGTCAAGCCTGACCTACACTATGCCTCAGCATCGTCGGGCAGTGCTTCTGAGATAACCACAGCTGATACTTCGTGTCGCTTGTCCAGTAGCTCCAGCACCGAGAGCTACAATAGTATAACGAGTGTTGGTAACAAGCAGTTAGCTATATCTAATCACATGAGGCATCAAGCTGAGGCCATACTGAAGGTTCTGTCTAATGGGAGTGCTTCTGAAGTGAGGATCCGCCAGTTGCTTGGTGACAGTCCAACTACTAGCAAAGCCTTAAGAATGTAAGAGTGGTTCCTCATTCCATTATTCCTTTACATACCGTGGCAAGTCCGAGAATTGGACAATATATGCATATAATTTAGCGTAGAGGTCGAGCTCATGATTGTTTTGCTTGGATTGGCAGTGCCCTCCATTAAAGGATCTTAATGGCATTCCCTGAACAGGGATTATGAACAAAAAATTTCAACTGTAAAGTTTTTTTTTTCTGAAAGTCTGAGCATTTTCTGTCTCTATCTATGATTGTTTTGATTATATGATCATAGTTTATTTGTGTTTCAATCTTATTTGTTAAAAGTCTGATCATGAACATGTTGTTGAGGCTGGAGGAGGTCAAGAGACATGGCGCTGGAGGCCGCACCGATCCTTATATTTACATGGTAATATTCCTAGAATGAACTATTATTTTTAACGGTAATAAGGCAAAATAAGCATCTGCTAAAGTCTGTTTAACAATTTATGGGTAAGAGAGGACATTCATCCATGAATTAGCATGTTGAGTTTCTACGTGTTATGTCCCTCTGTCGTAGCTTGATTACTTATGCAGTCGGTGACTTGTATAAGAGATTAGTGTAAACTCGAGTGACAGAGTAGCAGAAACTTCCCCGATTTGCATTATGCATTACACATTGTCATTCTATACAGTTAGTTATTGATTGACCCAAGCTATTGTTTAATTTATTGACTCAACCTATTGTTTTGCAGAAAGCATGATAAGTTACTCGAGAAGAATTCATTCCAAGAAGTGAACGAAAATTTTGTCTGGCAAAGTTATACCACAGAGCATACCACTGGACTTATTTGATTAATTACTTAGTGCATAGTTGTAAATGCATAAAACAAAAGAGTTTTGATAACCATTACGCGCCAATGGTAAATATACTTGGTGTAGTGTATAGTTCTGCCTATATGTTGAGAGGCATTTTTGAGCAAACCTGGTTTTTCGTGAGGTGATATGCCTATATCAAATACTACCAGCTGTTATTATTTCCACCTACAAAGTGGAATGATCAGAATCACAGCAAATTATAACAATTTATATATGCTCGATATTCATTACAATTGTCGTAATTGGTTAAAGTTAGATGGCTAATGTATCTTCATAATACGAGATTACTATATTGAAAGAATCAATAGATAGTGGTAATTGGTTAGCTTGGATGCTAATGCATCTTCAAAATACAAGATCACTCGATTGAAAGAATCAAATAGCCTCTAATATTAAGCTTTTTAAGTTTTTTCTCGAGAATATTTCCCCGGAATGAGCTTTGAGTCTAAGCTTTTGTTGTTTTTGTATGTTAGAGATTTAAGAATGGAGAAGATATATATGCACTTTCATATATAGGTGAGACCCACGTGTTAGGAAGGTACGGAGGAACATGGAATAAAGGTTATAAAATAATAGAATCGGGGAGCTGCATGGCATCAAATGTCTCCTTACGTGATTTTCTTGTTAGTCAAGTTGCCGTAGAAGAGTAAACTTACTTATATTTGTTTTGTAAGGAAATTTAAGAAAGATCACAGCTTGTTTGAAAAGTGCAAATTATATGTAACAGTTTTAGATTCTAAACATCATATTCAAATAGAAGGAAAAAAAACAGAAAATGGCAAAGCCAGAGCTTAAAGTCTTCATTCACATTCTTTACAAAGTTCATACACCATCATCGTAAGGAAAAGAAGTAGAATCCAGCCACTCCTCTCCAGTTATGAACTCTGATACCGTAAAGTTAGACGCATCGTAATAGTCCATCACATGATAACCAGTCCAAGAAACGCGATTATCAGTAGTGGAACCAGGGCCGTAATTCTCATACTCTCCATAATACAACGTCTCGAGTCCCTGGTCCCCTGACCAAATACTCCACCCCTCCGGTTCGATAAAATCTCCAATATACGACTCCAAGTAAACTGTCGTCGAGTAATTCCTCCACGGCCTTCCTAAGTAACTCTTCACGATACTCGAATTTGAAATCAACTCATCCGTACCCAAAATCGTACAGTTTTGAAACGAAATCCCAGTGTTCTCATCGGGGCTGTTGCGCGATTGGGCCGTGACCACGGTGCCTTGACCAGGCATCGGCATTTTGGAAATAACGTTGCATCCTTGAAAGACGACGGCTGCATTTCCAAAGATGAAGTCTATAGTTCCATAAATGTCGCATTCTCTGTAGAACTGCCTGAACGAGTGGACGTATAACGTGTCCTGGTAACCGTCGATTGTGCACCGATAAATGGCAGCTAAGTCTGCGTTGATGCGGAGGGCCACGGCTTGGTGCTTCTCAGGTCCAGCCGTGTTTTGAAACGTTATGTCGCGCGCCAAGAATCCATCGCCCGAGACAGCTGCAATTCATCTCAAGATTAGACACTAACATAAGGAGAACATACTAATACTTTTTACAGCTTTGAATATTTGATTACCGACGGTTGCAGATCTGAAAGTAGTCCAACCATCAGCTACACTTCTGTTTCCAGTTATAACTGTAACATTACTTCCATCTCCGAGCAACACAATGTTCGGTTTCCAGCTCGGGATCTCTACATACTCTTGATAAACACCTTCTTGAATGTAGATAAAAACTCGATCAATGCTGTTATTCGGAGCAAAATCTATCGCATCAGAAATCGTTGTAAAGTTTCCACTCCCATCGGCAGCCACCGTGATCACTTGACTCTGATCATAGTCGTTGTCCGAATCCTGCAAAATGCGTCGCGCCTTCTTCGATAGCCACCGTGGAAAACCAAGAAGCCGCCGCCTGTCGTTGGACAATATATATCAATTTTCAGTTAAAGTGTCAAATCTATGTTATATCATTGTCATAGACATAAAAATAGTATAGGCTCGAATCACGCCTTCAATTAATGTATGTGTTATGCGTAACAAAAAGATTATTAGAAATGTCGATAATACATACAAGTTTAAATCACCATCAGCCACACACTTATCATCAAAATAATTTGCATTTAAAATTATAAATAATATCGACAATCTTTACTAGCTTAAGCTTTTAGACGAGCGGCGGACAGTTCAATACCTATTGCCGCCTCCTCCGGAAACACCACGTTGAGGCGCTGGCTTCGATAGAATCGACAGCGAGTTGCTAACATGCGCGTAAGTACTAGTTAAAGAATCCACCAACGACGATTTTAGCGAGCCGCTTGCCGAATCCAAGCCCTCCAAGCATGTGATTTTGTTAGTTAAAGCAGCACTTAAAAAAGCTCTGGCATCCGTCAACTTTCTCGAATCTGCTTGACTGACTCTGATGACAGATTTTTGCAATGACAACAATGTGATTTGGTGCAGTTCCTTACAATCTTGAATGGTTCCTCTCTGTTTCTCGATGAGATTCTTTTGTCCCGCGTTTAAGAAGAGATTTGATAGCTTTATGCTTTCAGAAACCGCGGTTTTGAGGGATTGTAAGATGAAGGTTAAGATATTTGGAGTAATGTTGATGGAGAGGGAAAGCTTCATGGAGTTGAAACAAGAATCTGGGTATGGTGTGGATTTGCATATGGATTTTATTGTGGAAAAATGGGGTTGTAAAGAATTGGTGGAATTTGTGAGTGCAAAAGAAGAAGTAGATGAGGAGAGAAAAATGGAACAGAGTAGTAGAAAAGACTTGAGAATTTTGTAAGAAGCCATGGATGAAAGTGGAAACAGGGGAAGGAGTCAAGTTTAGTTAGGCCTATTTATGAACTCACAAGCCTCAAGTAGCATAATGAAAATATATAGGTGGTCTTGTTGATTATGCATATTTTATTGGCCTTGAGTTCAATTTTAAGATTGAACAATTTTAATCGGCTGTCCTGGTCTACACGCTATTTTATCAGCTTGAGGTTGAATTTATGAACTAAAGTTTTTAAACGTTTTTTGAAAAATATCAAAAACATACGTGTGTATTTTTCGATCAGTGATGCTAATATAACTGCAGTTCCAATGTCTACTATACCAACTATTTATATAGATTTTTCCAAACTTGTCTAAAAAAGTCTTGAAACTTTTCAGAAACTTTTTAATATTTAAATTAGAGAATCGAAAATTGTACTTGATCGAATTTTTGATTCGTGGTTATGAAAAGGGGTCTAACCTTTCCATGTCCATCGTTCAAAGTCTTGATTTCGTGTTTAGAGCTTGCATGTCTCTATTAAAAAAAGATGCATGAGATTTTCATGTCCATCGATCTAAGTCTTGATTTCGACTATTTTTCAATGTATTATGAAAATTTTATATATAAACGAAAAGTTGTTTAATTTATTTTAGACCTACAAAACATAATTAATTTGGTGTCTCGTTCTCTTAAACTCTCTATCCCACATCGCTTGGGAAATGATCTTGGCTTATGTTTATCTATACCCTTCCCCTCTCCCTCTAATAAGGCCTTTTAGAGGGAAATATGGGGGATCTAAATTCTAATATGGTATCAGAGCCGACCCAAGTTGATGTGGGTCTTGCCCACTATCTAACTCACGTGTTAGGATCCGATGCTCATTCCGGCCTACACGTGAGAGGGCGTCTTGAACTCTCTATCCCACATCGCTTGGGGAATGATCTTGGCTTATGTTTATCTATACCCTTCCCCTCTCCCTCTAATAAGGTTTTTTAGAGGGAAATATGGGGATCTAAATTCTAATAATTTTTTTCTTCAGAATAATGAAAAAAAGAAGAAGTTTTTGATGGAAGGTTTAAAATTCCATGCTGGCGTCATGAGAAGTTATATGTAAGAGGTTTGTTTACTGTTCATACAATTGACAAATGTATATATATGTAAGAAAAACTAGTTTAGTAGTTTAGTAGTTTAGTAGTTGAGGCGTATTAATGATCCTTATTTAATGTGCAAGTGATTCTGAAGACGTCGTAACATTAATTAATTTGTCTTATTTTCAGACATGTATAGGTGACTGATTGCATGCTGCGTAATTCAGACCTAGGAAATTATGCTGCATAGGTTTTGGCAGAAAAGTGTCTTCAGATTCATGGGTACACCAAAGGGGGAGCGTCTGTTGTGCAGCATGCTGCACATCAGACAGATCCCACCAAAGGGTGTAATATTTACAAATTACCGGAAACTATATTTTTTTGGGGTGATAGTTAACTCTTAATTAAATTATGAATTTTTGTTTGTAGTATTACTACTCGTCATTCACGAGAAGAAGAATCCTGGTGACATTCAAATCTAGAAAATGGCAATGGGGATAATGTTTTCTTTCCCAAGTTGATTTGTAATTTACTTTTGTTTGATATTTTTTTAATATGGTCTGCATGTGACACTTTGTTTCATAAAACAGAAATTAAAGGGAAAATTTATTTTTAGACATATTTCTATACACATACTGCCAAATATTTGCCATTATTCGTAATAAAACCAGAGGCGATAAAACTACGACCTTTTCTGCTTGTCTGCTGCATATTGCCTGTTTCATAGACCATAGTGTAGTGTCGGAATTTGGTACTACTGTAGTAAAAAAGCTGCAATAATTATTCAATGTTTTATGATGCATATATGTTAGATACTAACCAAGTCCATTGTACGGGATTAATGAATTTGGGCACTTTTAGTTTTAATGTGTTGTGCTGAAATTGTATAATTATATTAAACATCTGTACGTATATATGATGATACTGTGTACGATAGATACAACTACTTTTAGTTTATGATTCTATTACCGTTGTAATCGGCATTTCTCTTTTACGCGTCATATACTTTTATAATAAGTATAGACTTTGCTCTTGTTCAGTAATTAAACAACAGAAGAGGTAATAGAAATCCAATTTTGTAAAGAGAAAGTAAACATGATATTTAGTTTAAAATGATAAGTCGTAGTGCAAAGAAGTCATCAGCACGTTGGAGATATATGGTTATTAAGCATTTGGCTTGCTATTCAAATATTTCATTGAGTCAACATTATGTACTTGGTTGCTATTCAAATATTTTTTTGTAATTTTATAGCGTACGTAACTTTATAAGGTTAAAACTTAAATTAAAATACGGCGGTAATACCACTTTCTTTATATAAATAGCATAGATCTCACTCGAAGCTAATCTAAATCAAAAGGGTTATGGGGTTGTAGTACGTAGACAAAAAAGTACTGCCAAACCCAACCCATTTTCCAAAAGGTATCTCATGTTTAAAAAGATTAATAAACTCATGTCTTATAAATATGTTCGAAGTTCCGCGCAAAACAATTTTTTTTTTTGAACTAAAATAACTTTCTATTGCCAAAAAACAAGTAAGTACAAACCGATCCGAAGATCCAGGTAAAGAGTTCAAACCTCTCCTAAGTATCTCCTAGCTATCAATTAAACTAATAAGAGTCATATTCAAGCGGTCGCTAACAGTATAACAAAATGTTGGAGCTGCTTAAACATACATGCTTGATGGGTGTAATTTAGGGTTGGCCCAATATAACGTTATTGGGCCGGCCCAAAAGCGCATCGAATAGGGAGAATTCGAGGCGCGCATCGAATCAGCAGTATAAGCTCTTTCCTCTGGGACTGCCCAACAGCGCATCGAATACGCCCGATTCGATGCGCGTATCGAACAACCATGATTCGATACGGCTTTCTATATTGGATTGTGGGTTCCACGGGACGGGTTCTATAAATAGCCCGCCCCCTTGCATTCAAAGGGACTTTTCGAGATCCGAACCAGCTCAGTACAGTCAGCATCGAACCAACCCCATTCGACACGATCCATATCGAATCAACCCCAGTTCGAGACGCACAGAAATACCGTATCTCTGTTCGATACCTAAGTACGCATCGAATTCGACACTCACAACACGTATCGAATTCGATACCTTCCAGATTGACTTTCATTCAGTGATAACTGTACCGCATCGAATTGACCCTCATTTGACACGTCAGTATCGAATACTTGAAATTCGATACGTATTGTTAACTTTGTAATTTAGTTATTCTGTCTAGAAAGCTTGTATTAAGTGTTCTGGACCAAGCTAGTCCGTTAATAATATTGGACAGCATTGTTTGATCTCATTTTGTATAATTTATTGTGTTCTATTACCGTGACGAAATAAGACCAAAACATTGGCGCCGTCTGTGGGAACACAAATTATATTAGCTTCATAGGGAGTATGACTAGAATAACTCGATCCAAGAGTAGAGCTCTAGAAGGTAATACGGGAGAAGAACGATCGGGTACACCTGAACGGGCTATGCCAGATATAGTTGGACCATCAACATTACCACCGGCGGTACCGACTCCGGCTAGGAAAGAAAACCAAGGACCTCAAGCTGAGAAGGTACCCATCAATGAAGCCGAGATGACTGAAGCTTCAGCGACAGATGCTGCAATTCCAGATAAATTCAAGAGTGAATTATTCGCAATGATAAAAGCGGTCGTGGCTGAGGTGCTCCCTACCGCGCTTCCCGCTATGATTCCATCTCCTATTGAATATTCTGAGAACTTGAGAGAACAAGGTTCAGTTGTCCGAAAGCAGAAAGGGAAGGAAAAGGAAAAGTCACAGCAAGACGACCGAAGAAGTAAACATACTTCGGAAAGGATGAACAGCAAAGGAAAATCAGTTCATGAAGAGCGAGCAAAGAAGCTGGTATCTGTAGAGATACAATCGAAAAGGCCTCATGAGAAGATACAAAAGGAAAGAGAGGCAGAATGTGCTGCTGAACGAACTGGAAGAGAAGACAGAAGACGGTCGGAGAGCCGTAATTCCAGGAAAGATAGGAATGAGATAGAGGATCGTAGAGAGGAATCGCGGAGAAGAAAACGGAGAGATGATCAAAGACAGCCAGAAGGTCTTGATTTGCATGGCAAGCATAACACAATAAGCAGAAACGTTGGAAGATTGGAAAAGGGGAAAGCAATAGCCGAGACTCAAACGGCAAGGGAGGACAATTCTATAAATCGTAGTCCTTTCTGCCGAGAGATAGAGTCGGAAATTCTAGGGCAAGGAGACAAAATCCCAGAATTAAAAACATACAACGGGAAATCTGATCCCCGAGATCACCTCTTCCAGTTAGACAGGAAACTGTCCCTCTACGGTTTCAGGGATAATATGCAAGCCAGGATATTTGCAACGACTCTATCAGAAGTGGCTGCTGACTGGTTTAATCGAATTCCTCATGGACACATTGAGAGTTATGCCCAATTGAGAAAGATGTTTGAGGATCAGTTTTCTAGTCAGTCTAAACTGGTTTTGGATCACTCCCACTTATACACGATGAAACAGGAAGTTAATGAAAGTCTAAAGGATTTCATGAAACGCTTCAATACAGAGCTATTAAGAATTGATAGTCCGACGGGAGAAATGGTTGCAAGCATAGTTTTTCGTGCAACCACCAACACCATGTTTGGCGGAGAGTTACTGAAACGAAAACCCACCACAGTTGAAGAAATAAACAAGATAGCTCGAGATGTGGTTCATTTCGAGGAAATGATGGCAACCAAAGTTCCTAACAATGTGGCCGTAAGAGATAGAGAGAGAGGCAAAGAAGATCAAAATCGCCACAACAGCAGCAACAAGAACAAAAATTACAAAAGGGATAGTTCGCCTCGAAGGTACACCCCACTAAACGCTCACATTATGGCAGTATTTGGGGCAGCAAAGAAAAAAGGATGGTTAAAGGATCCCAGACCGATGAGAGAGTCTAAGGCTACAATGTACTCAAATCAATTCTGCCAGTACCACAATCAGAAGGGGCATAATACAGAGGAATGCATAAATTTGAAGGATGAGATTGAGCGGTTGATAAAGGATGGAAAATTGGTAGAGTTTGTCAAGAAGGTGCAAGAACAAGAGAACAATTCCAACCGTAAGAGAACTCCATCTCCTAGAAGAGATAAACAGAGGGCAATCGATGAACCGCAACTTTTTCAGTACCCCCAGATTGAGGATGGGAACACCAGGAGAGGCATAATCAATATGATAGCAGGAGGACCAGGAGGAGCAGATCCTACCAACGGTCGTAGAAAGATCACAAGGTTTATTGAAGCAGATAATTATGTTCATATGGCTAATATGCTAAGGATCGAAGAAATGCCGCACGAAGAGATCACATTCTCCACTGCAGACCTACGGAAACTAAGTGCACAAGCTATACAGATGTCAGATTTAAATTGCCCTTTGGTGATAACTGTTGATATAGCTAATTTCGGAGTCACCAAAATGCTTGTGGATCATGGGAGTTCCGTAAATGTACTATTCAACTCTACGTTGCTCAAAATGGGATTGAACAACCAGGCGCTGGAACCGGTGAGAACGTCGCTTCATGGTTTTGGAGGTCCAGCGATAGTGCCGCTAGGGATGATCAAGCTCCCAACTTCATTGGGGACAGCTCCAAAGAGAACGACAATTTGGGAGAACTATGTAATCGTTGACATGCACTTCGCATACAACGGAATCATAGGAAGACCGGCATTGAATGCATTTCGAGCGCTACCATCAACCTACCATCAGATGATAAAATTCCCCACCATTGCTGGCACGGGAGAAGTCATTGCAGATCACATTGAAGGTTGGAAGTGCTATGTTAACTCGCTCCGGACGCGGCCGCAACCAGAAGAAAACGCAGAAATAGCCTTGGCTCCGGGGCGTATGGAGAATATTGAATAAATATTCTGTTTAAATTTACAAGCATTTTTAGTATTTTGAATATTTTGAACAAGTTTTTATTCGTTCTCTCTGCTATAACATGCATGAGGGACAAGAATGTATAAACTTAAAACAGGTACCACAAATCCTGGATCTGAAGGACAGCACTGGAAGTCATGCAAATGAGCAATGATCAAAGCTCAGTTCAATTTACATAATCTAATTTGAATTATTCAAAGAAGATTATGTCGAATTATTTGATTTACATAAATTGTGTATACTTTGCATAATGTAATCAGTGCAGGTCTAGAAAATCGGAAGAACGGAAACTCTGCCCCAAAGAGGCACGAGATACCGAAAATCCCAGAAAAAATCGGAAAAACGGAAACTCTGCCCCAAAGAGGCACGAGATACCGAAAATCCCAGAAGGAATTAGAAGAACGGAAACTCTGCCCCAAAGTGGCACGAGATACCGACAATCTCCGAAGAAATCAGAAGAACGGAAACTCTGCCCCAAAGTGGCAAGAGATACCGAAAGAAGCCAGAGGCAACAAAGGGACGGAAACTCTGCCCCAAAGTGGCAAGAGATACCGAAAATCCCTAAATCAATCAAGAAAACGGATACTCTGTCCCAAAGTGGCACGAGATACCGGTAGAAGTCAAAGACGACATAAAGAACGAAGATTCTGCCCCAAAGAGGCACGAGATACCGGTAAAAGTTCAACACAAGAAGGATGAGACCTTGCCCAAAGTGGCATGAGGTACCATAAACCCCTAAAACAAAATAAGGGAGGGACGTGCTATATTGCGACAAACTTGGGGAATCACGAACGACAAATTGAAACAAATATTTTGCCTCAAAATGACTAAGGTCATTGAAGTAAGTAGAAGGCAGATACTACGAAAAATATTGATAAACAATTTTCAATGAAAAATAATGAACCAGCAGGTTGTCAAAATAAAGTAAAGGACTGAGATAAGAAATTGAAAGAAAAGACAACGGTCAATATCCCACAAATTGAGTAACGCATATTAAAGTGTTTCAAGCACATTAGGGCGACGCAGCGTCCTACACAAATTAAGTTACAAATGAAAATTGTTTATAAACGCACAAATAATAGACAGCCTGAGTAACGACCAGTCTTATTCTTCATCTTCTGATGAGGGATATGGTTCAGGCATTTCTAACGGCGGTGATAACCCTCCAAGAACGAGATCCTCCCTATCCAGCAGAGGGGCAAAGTCATCAGATTCTGTAGCCTCAGGAGTGTGACGAGGTGGACGCTTCTTCAAATCTGGCCCCAGGGACAGGTCTAACCATTCTGGTTCAAATTTGCCACGAACATAGCCAGAAGTATAGAACTGATGCACCGTAAGAGCTTGAGCATTTCGAGCCACATGATCATCTCGGCGAGTGCACAGCTTTTGAAACGTATTGCCCCGGAGGAACTTTTCAGCAATTTCCAATGTTTGCTTAGGGGAAACCTTTTAGAAGGATAAAAAAGATATTAATAAGATTGAAAATAAGAGAATAAATGTCAAATTGTAGGAATAATGTATCTTACATCTTTGAGGCCTCTAATGTAGCCGTTGATGTCAGCATTGTGAGCTTCCTCCTTGGCTGCAGCAACCTCCATCTTCAGCGCAGAAATTTGCTGATTGAGATCTTCTTCGACTTTTTTAGCCTGCTCTCGAGCTTCTTTGGCCGCTTGCAAAGCTTTTTCTTTGGCATCGAGGGCAGCTTCAAGTGCAGAGTTATCAGCATTACTGGCAGTCTCCTTGAAATCCATTAAGGCCGAGGCCATAACATCCACGAAGCCGCCCGCCTGACAACACATGAAAGATTAGATAAAAATTTTGCAAAGCAAAATTACAGAGAATGTAAGTCAAACGAGACGTCATTACCGCTGTCAGCAGATGCAATGTATTTCGCTCCAGCCTTTTCCTCTCTTCGTCAGAAATTGGAAGAGGGACGGATAAACCAGGCAGTATTGCCTTCAAATGATCGATGGTTTCGGCCTCCGATAGTTGGTATCCAGCGACTCGCGCTCGAGGACCCTGGCTAGGACCGGCCGCGTGACTTGGACCGGATGCACCGACAGGAGGGTTAGAGGCGCTTGGCCTGGTAGCTTGGCTAGTCGTAGCAGCAACCCCTGCGGTCTGCGATAAATTTTGCGGCATTCTTCGTCTTTTACGATGAATGAGATTGCCGGCATCCTCGCCAGTCTCGGTTGCCCTGCTTTCCAACTCCTCGCCACCGCCTGGATTATCCTCAGGATTACTTTCCAATAAGTCCTCGAAAGCGTCAACTGGCTGAACACTAGCAGCAGCAGCTGCAGTAGCAGTTGAGGGTTCAGAAACCTTCTTCTTACCCTTACTCTTTCTCTTCCGAGGAGGAGGAATTGTACGCGCAGTCTCGGTCTGGGAACTTTCCATATCCGCATCTAGAACCCTGTTCATCCTTGCGTGTCGACTCATGAAGTATTTTTCTGCAACAAAGACAAATCGTTAGAATGCATAATAAACGTAAACAAGAATATCAGAAAGATCAGATATATACCAAGGGTCATTTCTCCCTTGTACTTCACTGGTGACAACCCAGCCAAAGAAAGGACTCGATTTTCAACGAGTTTTTTAACATCAAATTGATGTTCTCTAACTAGATTGGGAATAAACTCGCAATTCCACAGGGTTATGGAAACTCCACTGGGAATTGTTACCCTTGATCCGGTGAACCACTCCCGGCGGAATCCCAAAAACTCGTTTTGATAACTCTCCTTAATGAAGAAGTATCTTCTTTTATAATCCTTTCCGTACCCGGTTGCTCCACCGTTTAAAAACTTTTGGTTAGTTTGAGTTTTTACGTGGTAGAAGCCTTCTTCGCGACTCGCAATCTCGAATAACGCGTAGAATTCATTAGGACTGTGTCGTTCGCCCAGAGCCTTCATCACTATGATGAAACCAATCATGCTCCCGTAAGAATTTGGCGTGAGTTGAGCATGAACGACATTTATCTTCCGCAGAAGCCATTTCAGCTCATAAGGAATTGGAAAGCGCAATCCGTTTAAAAGCTGTCCGACAAACACAGTGATGTGACCGGGTGGTGGAGTATGCATCCGATCATTTGGACCAGGAATGACGATTTTATACTTGTCTGGAATATTAAATTTTTCGCGCAATCCCCTACGATTATGCTGGAGACGAGACACGTATTGGTCATAGGTCATTCCTGGGACCTCGATATGATCGTCAAATTCCCTATTAATGTAATCTACATCTTCCTCACCCTCGCTCGCAGCACGATTATCTCTATATGGCGAAGATTCATTACTATTGACCTCAGTTGTCGGATTCAATTCTGGAGCAGGATTATTATCCGCCGGGGAATCGATGGATATACTGTCTATTAAATCATAGACATCTGCATCGCCTATGGTCGGAACTGCGGGTGCTTTTGAAAGATTCTCTTTGTTAATCGAACTGGAGCTAGAGCCTGAACTCGAATCACTCCCGGATCGGGTCTCAATGCTCACCATCTTTGATAAAGAATTAACTGAAATATATTTAAAAAACGAGACTGACTAAGGACGCATACGTCAGTACACACTCTCGTATATCACTCATATATGTACAACACCGAACGTGTTAAAAAATTATATGATAAGATATAATAAAAACAAAATTTTTTTTTCACCTTAAGTATATTCTCGGTAATAGAAAGTTTTGCGTGGTTGCTTATATCCTGCACAAAGTAAAACAGCAGATCAAAAGCACGTAACGATAGGATCATAACGAGGATAACCAAAAATTTAACGCATCGAATTTATACAATTCGATGCTGATCGTATCGAATCACTTATCATTCGATACGAGACGCATCGAATGACGCATATTCGATGCGTATTACCTGGAGAGCAGCGTCTGTTAGCGGAATAATGATTGAGCCACTGCAGCACCCCCCTTATATAGGGGACGAGAGGCCCATCAGGCCCAGCTAACCTGCCGCATCGAATAACCGCGTCGAATAGCTGGAATTCGATGCGCACTATTTCACGTGTCGAACAACGAACTATTCGATGCGTCGAAATTATCTTTTTATTACAAGAACGGTGAGCTGATCCGATTTTACTATGATTAGAAATATCTCAAATCAGTACAATTATATTTTCCAAAGTTTGGAAGACGATCTCTAAATTGATATCGTCTCCCAAACTGGGGGGACTATATGATGGGTGTAATTTAGGGTTGGCCCAATATAACGTTATTGGGCCGGCCCAAAAGCGCATCGAATAGGGAGAATTCGAGGCGCGCATCGAATCAGCAATATAAGCTCTTTCCTCTGGGACTGCCCAACAGCGCATCGAATACGCCCGATTCGATGCGCGTATCGAACAACCATGATTCAATACGGCTTTCTATATTGGATTGTGGGTTCCACGGGACGGGTTCTATAAATAGCCCGCCCCTTGCATTCAAAGGGACTTTTCGAGATCCGAACCAGCTCAGTACAGTCAGCATCGAACCAACCCCATTCGACACGATCCATATCGAATCAACCCCAGTTCGAGACGCACAGAAATACCGTATCTCTGTTCGATACCTAAGTACGCATCGAATTCGACACTTACAACACGTATCGAATTCGATACCTTCCAGATTAACTTTCATTCAGTGATAACTGTACCGCATCGAATTGACCCTCATTTGACACGTCAGTATCGAATACTTGAAATTCGATACGTATTGTTAACTTTGTAATTTAGTTATTCTGTCTAGAAAGCTTGTATTAAGTGTTCCGGACCAAGCTACTCCGTTAATAATATTGGACAGCATTGTTTGATCTCATTTTGTATAATTTATTGTGTTCTATTACCATGACGAAATAAGACCAAAACAGTGCTCTATGAAAAAGCACTTCTCTTATCTGCTGGGTAATACGTAAGTCCATAAGTTTGTTATTAAAAATAACGTTATTCCTCATTCTCCATATAGCATATATCGTCTCTGCTAGAGCCATGCGGAGCATCATCTTTTTCAATCCATTCCCTTGCATATATCGCATAGCCCACGAATGTTCATCAGTCCATGCAAGTGGTGCATGATAACAATCAAATCATTGCCACACAACTTCCCAAACTAATCGAGCAAAAGAGCATTCGAAGAACAAATGCTCAAGAGTTTCTGCGTGGAAGCAGAAACAACAAACTCCATCGGTCTCTATCCCAAAATCCCTTATTCGATCTTTTGTAGTCAATCTCTTGTGGAGACACATCCAAAAGATAAACAACGCTCGAGGTCGAGCTCTGTTGGTATACAACAACCTGCGCCAACAGACAGTCGGGAATTGTCCTCGAATTTCCAAGTACACCTGGCGTGATTGGAATTTTTCCCGCATTTGGAGGCTCGGCCAACATGTAATTTGTGGTACTACCTCCCGAGTCTTCAGAATTCGCTTTAGTATCCAAGAACCTCCAGAGTGTGTAGCATAAGTCATAATACATGGCACAATTTAAATACAAATAATATGAAAATTCGTCTTTATATAACCATAATTTGCATTTATTAATTCATTTTAAATTTTTACTAGTAAAAAAATTATTTTTATTGTTTACTAGTAAATATAAATATTTTTTTAGTTTTTATAAGTAAATAAAAATTTAGTAAACATTTTAAATAAACTTTTTTAATAAACTTGAATTGATACTATTTTTTTATAATTTAGATCAATATATAATAAAAAAGCCCAGATTGAAGCCCACAGAGCAAATTTAAAATAAAAAAATTAAGTTAACGGGCAAAAAAAAAGTTCGATAAAAAAAAGGGCAAAACTTGAAGTTTATATAAATTAATGGGAAAAAATAATAAATCGCCCTTTTTTTATTAAGTGTTTTTCAGTTTTATTTTAATTCTTAATTTTAAACTTTACTTTCGTGAATTCAGATGAAACTAAGGAAAAATATGGCTCTTTATTGAAAATAAAGTTAACTTAAGATCATCTTCATATTAATTCTTAACATTATAATCTAGCAAAAAAAACTTTCGTTGTTGTAGCATGACTCATGTTGTCATTGTAGCATTGAATAGAAAAGAGAGCCGCGTGAACTCCCTCTTTTTTTTCTTGTCGAAGTCCATGATTTTGGCTTTTATCGGTATAATGTCATGTGACCTGCGTTGCAAGTTGCAATTCCAAGGTGGGAAAAGTAGAAAAATGAAATAAACAAGTGGGCACATGCTGTTTATAAAGCTCATTCTTCAATTTAATCTGATCAGTTTAATTTATTTGATTCAAATTTGAACTCCTTGTTTGAGATGAATATACCTTGTACTCCCCTCTTTCAGTAATAAAATCTCCATTGCTTAGATATTTTTCTTTAAGGTAATATGATTGATTGATTATATATAAGACGGACAAAATAACACAATTCTTTTGGTGTTCTTGAATTTGATGGCATCTCGCCAAGTTAGCCATTTTTGTTTCTACATAACATCTTCAGATTTAATTTTAAAATCTTAACTAATTTTAATATAAATGATCATTTCAGGGACAGAACCAGCAATATAAATGTATTTTGAAAATATATCAATAGTTACGACAAAACGACAAGAGTTTGCAAAAAGTAAAGAGCCCGCAAATCATAAACAGGAAATAAATTTAATTTAATTAGAGCACATATATAATTACAAGTATAACGACGGAATATTATTAATTTGTGCCATATAACTTTTCACTCTTAACAAAATTCCTGCCCCGTAAGTGATATTTAATTTCAACCAAAAATACTCTTTTTGCCTAAATCCTTTTTTTTTTTTGCTGATGTGGCTGCGTGTTCAGCTGAACGAAATCATTCGCCACCTCATCAATTGCACCTCAAAATGAATATTAAAAAAATACCCCATTTTAGTTATTCTTTATCATAGCCCTCCTTGTGTTTTATTTAATTAAATATGCACTACTTCAAAACCATATTTCTTTTGACGTTGTATTTTGTTAATATCGGGAAGTCGATATTTCCTGACTGGTTAGACTTGAAGGCCTTTAAATGTCTTGAAGGGGGCGACATTACGGCGGACGCGGTGATAGCAGCCAACGACTCGAGAAATTTTTGTACCGTCAATGAAGCTATTAATACGGCACCACAATTTAGTCCGAGGAGATATGTAATCTCTATAAAAAAAGGGCGTGCACGTCCAGATCGACAAACGAGTGGAACATCACGATGCTCAGGGATTGCATCAACATGACAATTATAACTGGTGATCGCAGCCATAATGATAGCTTCAAAACACTCGACACGACGACGTTCGGTAAGGATTTTCATAAATTGACTTTCAAGTGATTATCAAAAAATAAATGTCAAAGAACAATAATTTTTAATCTAGTTTTTTCAAGTTTGCATGGTTAACGTTTAACTTGTCAATAAGCTGCATGATATTTACTGGTAAGTACACATCGGATAACCATGACATATTTTTCATAGAAGTTTGATGGATTAATTTACTTTTGTAGATAAACTTTCTCTTTTATGTGAGAAAGTGAAGAAATTAAATGCCATTACAGAATCAAATCAGCCGCACACTGTGAATCAACTGAAAAATCAATAGCAATAGGATAATTAATATGATGTTATGCAACAAATTTTGATGTAATGTTATTTTGACATAAACGTTTCATAGTGTTAGTAAATAATCATTTTCCTTGTTAAATATTTCGTAGCTAACAAGGTCCTAGTGTCTCCGCATTCTGATAATCCCCTCTCCTCAATCTTACACACACCTATGCATAAACCCGCAACACAAATTCAACAATATGGAATTCAAAATCCTCGTTTTGTTCAAGGCATTCCGTAGATATATGCACACAAGAAGATTTGGTGCATGAAATTTGCACACAAGAAAATTTGGTACATAAAATATAATTTGCACACAAGAAAAATAGGTACACTAGAACTTGGTATATGAAATGTGCACATAAACATTTTGTTACAAGATATTTGCACACAAGAATATTAGGTACATGATATCTGCTCATAAGATTTGTGCCGAATATTTTTTTGGGGAAGAAGACATTATTTTTAAATGAATTTTAATACCTTCTCTACAAGTGGTATTATTAAAAAGAAAAAGAAATAAAATGAGTGTGCAAAAATGGCGGTGAGCTTGAGACGACATAACAATATTTTGTCACTAACTTAACATTTGGCGTTCACTACAAGATTTCGGGGTCTTTAGGGACCGCTCAGCGGTCACCAAAAGGCGGTCGCGGATACCCTTGGTCCCCCACCCTTTGGCGACCGCAAATTTAGGGACCGTCGGGCGGTCCCTAATGACTTATGGGGACCGCCTAGCGGTCCCCAATAATATTCAGACTTTTAGGGACCACCCAGCGGTCCCCAATAATATTCAGACTTTTAGGGACCGCCAAGCGGTCCCTAAAAGGCTGCGGCAGAATAAAAAAAACCCAATAATATTTCGAAAATTTACCGGAATATTATTGGGTTTTCTGTATAAATTGCGTGTAAATATGTGCAACAAACATTTACAAGAACAAAAACAAACAAAATAATAATAAAAAAGTAAAATGAAATGAAAGTTAACAAAATAAAACAAAGAATATAATGAAATAAAAGTAAAAAATAAATGATAGTTATAAAAATAAATTGAAAACAATGAAAAAGAAGAAGAAAAAGAAATGAAGAACATATTGTTGGCGTTTTCTTAGCATTTGTTAAAAGAAAAGAGAAGAAAGCTTGTGTTTTGGGATTTGAAGAAAAAAGGAAAGAGTGTTTGTTTATATTTGGTAAAAGAAAGAGGAAATGAAAGGTTTTGTTGGATGATTTTTATTTTTGGGATTTAGGAAGAGAAAAATGAGAAGAGAAATTTTAGAGTTGGGTGTTTTTGAAGAATGTTGAAAAATTGGATAGGAGAGTGGTGGTATATATAGTATTGAGGGTGAAAATTTTGAATTTTCGGAAATTTCAAATTTCCCCCCCATTCCCGCCTATTTCACTGCATTTAGGGACCGCCGGGCGGTCCCTAAAGATATCTAGTGACCGCCCGGCGGTCCCTAATAATATTCATACTAATTTTTTTGATTAGGTATGAATATTATTAGGGACCGCCAGGCGGTCCCTAATAATATTCATACTTTTTTTTTGATTTTATGGAATGATCTCAGTGTGTTTTTGATTTTTAGCAACAAAATTTGTTATAACATGTCAATTGAAGTAACAAATGATTATAAAACTACTAATTTCGTTATTTAATAGTAGATTGAATGAGATTGAATGAGATTGAGAGAGTTTTTAACGTTGAACCTATTATACGTTATACGTACACTTAATCATCACATGTTGTTTCAATTTGCATGAAACCTTCTAATTTTGTTCTCTTAACTATTATTAGGATATCTATCAACTAAACAAACAACGCGGCACCATAATCGTTCCGTAAAATAAAAGAAAAAAGAGGTATGAATATTATTAGGCGGTCCCTAAAACCAACTTTAGGCACCGCCGGGCGGTCACCAAATATCTTTAGGGACCGCCCGGCGGTCCCTAAAGGTGGTATTAGGGACCGCCGGGCGGTCCCTAATAATATTCGTACCTTTTTCTTTTATTTTATGGAATGATCTCCGTGTGTTTTTGATTTTTAGCAACAAAATTTATTATAATATGTCAATTAAGTAACAAATGATTATAAAACTACTAATTTCGTTATTTAATAGTAGATTGAATGAGATTGAATGAGATTGAGAGAGTTTTTAACGTTGAACCTATTATACGTTATACGTACACTTAATCATCACATGTTTCAATTTGCATGAAACCTTCTAATTTGTTCTCTTAACTATTATTAGGGTATCCATCAACTAAACAAACAACGCGGCACCATAATCGTTCCGTAAAATAAAAAAAAAGAGGTATGAATATTATTAGGGACCGCTAGGCGGTCCCTAAAACCACCTTTAGGGACTGTCGGGCGGTCACCAAATATCTTTAGGGACTGCCCAGCGGTCCCTAAAGGTGGTATTAGGGACCGCCTGGCGGTCCCTAATAATATTCATACATTTTTTTTTGATTTTGTGGAATATTTATGATGCCGCATTGTTTGTTTAGTTGATAAATATCCTAATAATAGTTAAAAGAACAAAATTACAAGATTTCATGCAAATTGAAACAACATGTGGTGATTAAGTGTACGTATAACGTATAATAGGTTCAACGTTAAAAACTCTCTCAATCTCATTTAATCTCATTCAATCTACTATTAAATAATGAAATTAGTACTTTTATAATCATTTGTTACTTCAATTGACATGTTATAATAAATTTTGTTGCTAAAAATCAAAAACACACGAAGATCATTCCATAAAATAAAAAAAAAGTATGAATATTATTAGGGACCGCTTGGCGGTCCCTAATACCACCTTTAGGGACTGCCGGGCGGTCCCTAAAGATATTTGGTGACCGCCGGGCGGTCACCAAATATCTCTGTGGCCTGGGGACCGCCCAGCGGTCCTCATTTTCTTCTGGGCGGTCCTCGTTGATATCGGCGGTCCTTCAAACTTCAAACTTCAAACTTCAAATATCTTTACGGTCCTTCAAACTTCCATCAAAGAAGCATTATTAGTTTATTTACACAACATCCATCAAAGATTTAAACTAACAACAAATAATGTGCATAGAAAACTTCCATTGATCACACTTTCAAGCCCCCATTATGAATTTTGGCGAAGAGATTGACAAAAATGATAACCCTAATCCCTAAATCCCTAATATTTTAGTTCATTTTATCATCAAAAGTAAATTAACACAACTTCACAAGCTAAAATATAAGACTTTATTTAATTAAAAGGAATAGCTCACCAATTTCAAGAGTTGATTTGGAGGCTAAGCTATTTTTGAGCGCACCAGACCAGCAGTACAAATACAATGGAGTTTCTTCTTTTTTTTTAGTTTGTGTGTGTATAAAAAAAACTTTTGACCGGATGGGCTATAAAATATGGAGGGATAGTAATGATTGGGCTTCCTTTTAAGTAATATGTTAGGCCCAGAAACTTAAATTCGAAATTTATTTTTATTAGGCCAGGTTAAATATATTTTTGTTGGGCTAATAATAAGTATACCTAGTGGATTTTTTTTAAAATTTTGTATCGGGCTTCAGCCCACCTGAAGCCACATTGTGGCGCCGCCCCTGGCGGGGAATTTTCTGAATGGGTGAATCCTAAGGAACTTGAGAGTGTCGTCATGATGGCGGACACAATGGTGGCAAAAGATGGTACCAGAACCTTCAGTACAATAACATATGCTATCAATCCCGCGCCGGACTTTGGCCAGAAGCGTTACGTGATCTATGTGAAAAAAGGAGTGTACAAGGAGTACATCCTCATCAACAACAAAAAGTCAAACATAACACTTTTGGGAGACGGGATCGACATTACAGTGATTAGCGGGAACCGAAGCGTCGTCTGTGACCATTTGAAGACCTATGATACTGCGACATTCGGTAATTAAGAAATCATGTTTATTTTCTCTTAATTACATGCATGTTCATTTCTAACGTGTTGTTTGGTGGAATAAAATACATGAGTTCAAGGCCCAAGATTCATAGCTCGTAACATCACGTTCGAGAACACGTCTGGACCAGAAAAGAGTAAGTTTTTGCATTTGTGTCGGACTCCGAGTTCTCTATATTGTACCGGTGCGCCTTCAGAGGATATCAGGATACATTATACGCTCACCGTGGCCACTAATTCTATCGGGAGTGCGTAATCACCAGCACTGTCGATTTTATTTTCGGATGCGCCGCGGCGGTTTTCCAAAAAGTAATATTTTTCCCCGACAAGGACTCCGAGGCCAACAAAATACGATAACCGCCCACAGACGAATGGTTTTAACGGACCCCACAGGTTTTACTATCCAGTTTAGTAATATTTCGGTTGAACAAGACGTCTTGAACTCGACCTATACCTTCTTGGGACGACCTTGGAAACCGTACTCACGTACGATGATTATGTAAGCTTCTATTATCGGTGTCGTTAATCCTGAAGGGTGGCTTAAATGGAACGTCGTTGACCCTATAGATAAATTATATTATGGCGAGTACATGATCTACGGACCAGGGGCCGGAGGGGCCGGATTATGAGGCAGAGTAAAATGGCATGGCTATCATATCATTAACGATTTGATGCAAGCAACAAAATTTACGGTTGATCGATTCATAAGGGGAAGCACATGGTTGCCATCAATCGGAGTACCGTACTCCGATGGTTTGACAGATGCTCGATTGATTTATTTATTGTTTCATGTAACAAAATGTCATAACTAGTGTATCGCCACTACAAATTAAATAACGTTGTTTGAGCGAACCTCAGATTTCCGCATGAGTTGTTGTATATTGTAACGACACTCTTGCTAATGCCTGAATCAAATAATAATCGACCTTAATTGTAAAAATTACAAAACAATTGGCAAATAAGTACATATTGGAAATTATTATCATGTTATCACTATTTAATTCAGTGGAATTTTGAAATTCGTTGTGAAGGACTGGGTTCGTAATTCATCAATCATCAAGTAATGGTCAGGACTCAGGAGAATGTTTGATGTTGTTAACTGGAAGCCCAACATTAATGGTTGTTGGGACTTGGGACATTGCGCTACACATTGAAATTCCATATAATGTAATTAGTAAGCCGACTCCATGATCACAATATTGTACGGTAATGCCTAAGGTATTGTGTTAAGGACTTGAAGTACGCATATTTATTTACATAATAAGACCAATAACGCAAGGAGCAATAGGGAGGAATGCTGTAAGCTCTCTAAAGATTGTTTCGTACAGTTTTAGATTACATGTGAAGTAATGAGAACTAAATATAAAAAGTTTTTGAAGTACATGTATGTACCAAATTTGTCAATTACGTAACGATTTAAAACATTCTATGATTTTCTAAATATCGATTCTTGCAGTAAATTAATTAATACACTTTTTCTTTTTTAAAACATGATATGACAGGAAACTTCCCAGCATTAACGCCGCACCTAGTATTGAACATAACGATTGAAAAAAGGCCGTCGCCATGCTTTAAGCACATACTCGTACTGATTTGCGGGATCGAAGAATTAGACGGAGCGCATGATGTGTTTTCTTTTGGTGACTATGTATATATATCAAACATATATATGGTTTATTAGTAAACTTATTTTGAAAGATCAAAAAAAGAAAATCAACAAAAAGAATAAACTGCTAACTGATTTCTGATTGAACTCAAATGGATTTTCATTATAATTCCTAGTTTGTGGGAAGTATGTTCTAGTATATTAAATAGTCTTTGTTATTATTTGTTTCATGCAAAGACATATAATTTACTCTGAATTTAGGAATGTGAATTTGGGTTATTCTAGTGGCATAACGTGACCGGCACCATATATATAGATTACGTTTTGAGGCCGGCCCCAGGATATATAGATTACATCTTATGCTAGTTTTTTTTTTCTTTTTAGTTAGCCTACCAGTAAAAGAGAGATTCTAAAATTCATATGAGAATAAAATATTCTTCACCATATTTTGACACAATTTTTATGTGCAAGTCTCTTGTACCGCATTGTTCAATAAATTTGTGCAAATTTCTTGTACCACATTATTCAACTCACAATATAGTGAATCATAGTTATTAGCTGTCTCAAGTCCCTGATTGTTGATGATCTACATCTGGCAGAATTCATGCATCTATTGAAATGAAACATTCTCTCTGGCCTCTCTCTGTTAGTCCATGTCTCAATTCCACTAATTTATTAGGATGGTGCCTTTCTCACTGCCACTTATCTCATAAATAGACTTCCGTCTCGTGTTACACTACACCAATTCCTTTCTTTCTCTTGCACAACTCTGTTTCTTATTACTCATTCCTTAAAGTATTTGGTTGTGCATGTTGGCCTTATTCCATATAACCCGAACAAGCTTTCCCCTCGCTCTAAAACTTGTGTTTTCCTTGGTTATAGTTCGAACCATAAAGGTTATAAATGTCTTGATCCTTCTACAACAAGTTTAACACTCGCCATGTATCCTTTGATGAGTCTCAATTTCCTTTTCATTTTCTATCTTCAACGCCTCCTCGAACTCGTGCACCTCTTGCTAGCGTCCTCCCACATACCCTTATTATACCTTCTCGAAGTGTGAACTCTTTCACCCAACGCTCTGTCCCAACTCCATCACCTGATGTGTCCTCCAATCCGTCTAATACTCTTGTTATTGTGCATGATCAGTTAGATAATATTAAACCCGCATCTGTTGATAATCGTTCTTAAACTGCTACTAACACTACTGATGTTCAAGCTAGAATTCATCCTATGCGTACTAGATTGCAAGATAATATTGTTCCTCCAAGATATGTTCAGCACAGTTGTCAAACCCACCAATATCTGTTTGTTGTTATCTCTCGTTGTCTCGTTAGGATGGCAGATTCATCAAATTAACATTAGTAATGCATTTCTTCATGGCCATCTCTCAAAAGAGGTGTTTATGGTCCAACATCTGGGTTTTTCTCATCCAACATATTCATCGCACGTTTGTCGCTCAAAAGGCTATCTATGGTTTGAAACAAGCAACTTGTGCTTGGTTTGCGTGATTGAGTTGACATCTATTCAGCTTTGGCTTTTGAGCTTCTAAATTAGACAACTCTTTATTCAAAAGCGTGATGGTTTTTCCTTCTTATATGCATTGATCTACGTCGATGACATTTTGACTACGAGCTCTTCTTCTATGGCTACCGATAATCTTATTGAGTCCCTATGCCATGACTTTGCGGTGAAAGACCTTGGTCCTCTCCATTATTTCCTCGACATTGAAGTTATCCCAACTAGTGATGGTATTCTACTTTCGCAAAAGAAGTACATTAAGTCTATTCTCAAGAAAATAAACACATTGTCTGTAAAACCTATTCATCACCTATAGCTAACTTCAGTACATTGAGCATTGAAGATGGTGACCTATTTCTAGACATCTCACTCTACCGTGGCACCGTTGGTTCTCTCCAGTACTTGTCACTCACTCGTCCTGACTTGGCCTACTCGGTTAGTCGCGTAAGTCAATTTATGCATCGCCCGACCATGCAAGATTGGACTCCGGTGAAGCGTATTCTACAGTACTTGGTACACTCTCTTGATAACGGACTTTTACTTCGTTGCAGCTCCACTACGACTCTAGATTTATGTGCACATTTAGATGCCAATGGGGGTGGGGTGTCTAGATGATCGACGCTCAACGACTGGATTTTTTGTCTGGGTCCTAACCTCATTTCTTGGTCTTTTTGCAAACAACGTTCGATATCTCCTTATAGTACGGAGTTCGAATATAAAGCTGTTGCAAACACTGCTGCTAAATTATTGTGGTTGCAGTCATTGCTAGCTGAAGTTGGCTTTCCCGTATCTACACCTCCTTTGTTGTATTGCGATAGTATTGGTGCAACTTATCTAAGCTCAAATTCAGTGTTTCATGCCCACACTAAACATGTTGAAATCGACTACCATTTTGTCTGAGAACGTGTGGCTTCCAAGCACCTTCAAGTATGTTTCTTGTCAACAAAAGTTATGCTTGATGATGTCCTTACTAAGCCTTTAGTTGGCTCACGATTTACCAGATGAAAGTTCAATCTTGACGTGCGCTCGCTGCCGTTGCAATTGCAGGAGAGTGTTATGCAAGTTCTTAACGCATATATCGGTGAAATCAGCACACCTAAACCGAATACATCATGTTAAACTATCGAGATTCAATAAAGATAAGATAGCGAAAGCGTACCAGATTCCATAGGGATTGATTGATTGATGAATTGCGTGGTTAGTCTTCCAAATCAGCACAACCCCCAATGGAGAGTTCCTTAAGTTCTCTCTTGCTCTATCTATTGACGGGATATAGAAAAGAATATGACTTGTGTGACTTGGGGACCAAGACCACCTTTATATACTAAGACCTAATGCTCTAGCTTTGTAACTTGGGCTTCAGCCCATCATTGTAAGTCCAAACTACTACAGTCTGTACACATTTAAGACCCACACCCTTTAAGATACATTAAGCTCAAATAACCGTAACCTTATATCACTTTTAGTTGGGCTATAATTTACGATGTACTGCATTTCACAATTATTTGCATATAAGTCCAACGTTGGATTAACGATCCAACATTATTGGATTTATGATCCAACAATCTCCCACTTGGACTATATGCACAACCTTATAATTATAAATTACAAGAATAACTGGATTGCGCAACTTTACTATCATCACTGAATGTATCTATAACCAATCCCGTCCATCAATCATACCAACATAGGATTGAATGGGTCTTTGTCTCTATAAATCGTGACTCGACCCAACAGCAGTCACATATGCCAATACAATTGAACGACATGGATCATGATGTGGATGTGTAGCATGGAAACTTCATGTAACGTGATCTTAACATGTATGTTTCCAACTGGTCCACTCTTAACATTAGTGAGATCAAACTATACAAAATCAGAGCATAAGCAACAAAATAACTTTATTTCTGCAGAAAATAACTTCAAAAATCCTTAAACTATAACAACTGAAAAATGTCTATGATAAGAAAAGCAACCAAACTACAAACTCCTACTAAAACCAAATATCCTCTACTAATATATCACCCATACGAGCAGTGTGCTCATGAAACACTTTGGGTGGTAGTCCCTTAGTTAGCGGATCTGCAACCATGGAGTTTGTGCCAATGTGCTCGATAGACAACTAATTACTCTGAACTCTTCCTTTAACAACAAGGAGCTTAATGTCTATGTGCTTTGACTTTGTCGAGCTCCTGTTGTTGTTGGAATATAGAATCTCAGATTTACAAAGTTTCGCAGCCATACCCCGTGATTGGATGCTTCGTAGCATGCAACGAATTCTGTTGCCATGGTAGAAGATGCTATAAGAGACTACTTAGCACTCTTCCAAGAGATAGCTCCTCCGGCTAGCATATAGATGTAGCCTGATGTAGACTTCATACTATCTTGGCATCCAACAAAATCGGAGTCGGTATACCAAACGATCTCAAGCTGATCCGACTTCCTATATGTGAGCATGTACCCTTTTGTTCTATGTAAATATCTCAAGACCCGTTTGACTGCTGTCCAATGCTCGGTTTCTGGATTACTTAAATATCTGCCTAACATTCCTGTAATGTACGCAATATCCATACGTGTACAAACTTGAGCATACATTAGACTCCCAACTGCTGAGGCATATGGGATCTTCTCCATTTCTTTTTTCTCGAACTAATTTTTAGGACACTGGATGATGCTAAACTTATCTCCATTAGCTACATGGGTATTTCCTGGTTTGCATTCTTGCATGCCATACTTTTGAGAACGTTTTCAATATAGGCATTATGTGATAATCCAAGAATACCCTGAGAACGATCTCTATGTATTTGGATTCCCAACACAAAAGATGCTTCACCAAGATCTTTCATCTCAAAGTTTCTATCTAGAAATTTCTTGGTTTCATGCATTAAGCCTATACCGTTGCTGGCAAGCAAGATGTTATCGACATACAAAGCTAGAAAGATATGTTTACTCCCACATAACTTATGGTATATGCACTCATCGACTAGATTCATCTCAAAACCAAATGAGATAATTACCTAATGAAATTTGAAATACCATTGCCGAGATGCTTGCTTGAGGCCATAGATGGATTTCTTGAGTTTGCATACCATATTTTCTGTATCTTGCGACACAAAGTTTTCTGGTTGCACCATATAAATCGTTTCCTCAATGTTACCGTTGCAAAATGCTGTCTTTATGTCCATATGATGTAGCTCAAGATCAAAATGCGCTACTAGTGCCATTATTATCCTAAAAGAGTCTTTCGTTGAAACTGGAGAGAAAGTCTCTTTATAATCGATGCCTTCCTTTTGTGTAAAGCCCTTTGTGAGAAGACGAGCCTTATACCTCTCCACATTGCCTTTCGAATCCCTTTTGGTCTTAAATATCCATTTGCGACCAATAGGTTTCGCACTTTTAGGCAATGTGACGAGATCTCATACGTCATTGTCTTTCATTGGTTTAATTTCTTCATTCATGGCATCGGTCCACTTATGAGAGTTAGAACTTTTCATGGCTTGGCGGAAGTTGATAGGATCATCATCCATCACTCCAATGTCTACCTCATGTTCTTGAATAAATACAACATAATCAGTTGGCATTGCATTTCTTCCCTCTCTAGTGGATCTTCTTAA
The DNA here is from genome assembly GCA_948329865.1 of Linaria vulgaris. Taxonomy (NCBI): domain Eukaryota; kingdom Viridiplantae; phylum Streptophyta; class Magnoliopsida; order Lamiales; family Plantaginaceae; genus Linaria; species Linaria vulgaris. Next base: position 16,392,100 of record OX415254.1, on the reverse strand, counting down.
TGGCACTGGTTCTTGAGGTGCTTCGGTTTGTTCTTCTATAATGTTTTGCGGGGTAATTTCTTCAACATTGTCTTGATCTATTGTATCATCAACTGGATCAGGGATGAGTCTGTGGTCTATGTTAATGACACCCACGTGAATATTGACATATTCCTCTTTAAAAGCAATGTTTCTGGCTGTATCTCCCCCTCGCAAACTCAGCATCCTCAAGAAACTTAGCATTTCCTATCTCGAAGATTGATCTGTTTGTGGGATCATAAAACTTATACCCGTAGGACCTTTCAGAGTACTCAATAAAGTAACAACTAATTGTTCTTGCATCCAGTTTCTTCTCATTAGGCTTATAAGCCTTTGCCTCAGCTGGACATCCCCATATGTGAAAGTGCTTAAGACTGGGCTTTTTGCTAGTCCAAAGTTCAAAAGGGGTTTTGATTGTTACTTTAGTTGGTACCCTGTTAAGGATATATTCTGCAGTCTTAAGTGCTTCGCCCCAGAGTCTTTCTGCTAAGGTAGAATCACTAATCATACTCCTTACCATGTCCGTAAGGGTTCTATTTCGTCTTTCAGCAACACCATTCATAGTGGGCGAAATCGGCATAGTGTATTGTGGGACGATACCGCATTCCTCTAGGTACTTAGCAAAAGGTCCTGGATGTTGTTCACCTGAACCGTCATATCTACCATAGTATTCACCACCACGATCAGATCTAACGCTTTTAATTATTTTGTTGAGTTGATTCTCAACTTCAGCTTTAAAACTTTTGAATACATCCAATGACTGTGCCTTTTCATGAATGAGATATAAGTAGCCATATCTAAAATAGTCGTCTATGAACGTAATAAAATATTATTGACCATTCCATGCAGAAGTAGGAAATGGTCCACAAATGTCTGTATGAATAAGTTTCTAAGACGGCTGTTGTCCTATTCGCTTCAAATCTCCTTTTATTAGTTTGCTTTCCCTTTTATACAATTAACACAAATATTAATGTCTGTGTAATCTAAGGGGTCGAGAATTTTGTCTGACACAAGTCTCTCTATTCTCCTTTTGGAGATGTGACCTAATCTCTTGTGCCATAACGTAGTTGAATTCTCACAAGTTAATTTTCTTTTAGTACATTGAGATTTCGATAACATGGATTCATTAGTTGAAGCAATTGTCTCAATTAAATAAAGATTATCATAACAAGATAAAGAACCAGAACCAACCAATTTTGAATTATGAAACTAACTAAATAATCCATTCCCAAATGAAAAAGAATAATCGAATTTGTCCAAAACAGAAACATAAATCAAATTTCGTCGAAAAGACGGTATAATAAAAGTCTCATTATGATCCAAATAAGAACCGTTTTTTAATAATAATCTAAATTCCCCTATTGCTTCAACTTCAATTGTCTTGTCTTTCCCCACGTAGATGTATCTTTCACCATCATTTGGCTTGCGGGTGTAAAGACATCCCTGCATAGACGCACTGATGTGAGTGGTTGCACTAGAATCTATCCACCATGTGTATCTAGGTACTGAAAGTAAATTAACCTCAGAGCAAACTAAATTAAGAAGCATACCTTTCTTGGCAAGCCAAGTATGGTAATTGGTGTATTGCTTCTTTTGATGCCCTTCAGCCTTGCAGAAGAAACAAGCCTTACTCTCTGAATCATTTGATTTCCGTTGTGAATCATAGAGTTTCTTTATTCGTTTCACCTGTGGTGCTGTGACTGCAACTTCCTTACCCTTTTTCCTTTTTTGTCCTTTGTCCTTAGAGGTTGATGCAAAATGGGCACTTTCTGTCTTATCTTGCTTAAGTCTTCCTCCTGAACACAATGTGAGATGAGCTCATTTAGAGACCAAGTCTCTTTTTGACAGTTATAGCTCACCTTAAACTGGCTAAACTGGATATGAAGAGATATCAAAACCAAATGGACTAGAAAGCCCCAAGAGAGGTCAAGCTTAAGTGCCATTAACTTAAAAGCAAGATGAGACATCTCTAGGATGTACTCCCTGATGTTGCCTTTGCCTTTATACTTCATTGAGGTTAAGCTTGTCAATAGTGTACCAATTTCAGCCTTTTCATTCTTGACAAACCTTTTCTCAATATCCTCTAAGAACTGTTTTGCCGTAGTAATATCCTCAGACATAGTGCCTCTAAAACATTAACTTGTAAGTGATATCTTGAAGCAATAAATAAACTTCAGTAATAAATGTCGAACACAACTCTACTTTTAGCCGATACTATGTTCACATGCAAAACCACATAATCCTCACAAGCTTATCACTGCAAATACGCATGCAATTCTGATAAACATCGATCTTCCTTTTGGCCGATGGACATTTACATAAGTTACATATATATAACTATTTATACTTTGAAATAAAGTCAATTTCAACAAGAGATGTTACTTTTGCAACATGTTATTTCCATCAACTACTTTTAAATTACATACAATATCCCAACATGTGAATTTAATTTGCGCACATAAATCAAACCTTGCAATTTTTTTTTTGATAGTCAATTTCGAAGTCAACGGTCAAAGGATAATTTGGGTTGACTTTAACCCAGTCGGCTATGGACCGGGTCGAACCTAACCCGGATCCTACATCATACCCGCAAACTTTATTCGCACCATACCTTTTATTTTTATTTAAAAAAAACTTAAATTAAAAAAAGGATTTCGCTGTGGGTCAATCAACCCTTTAACTTTATACAGTAAGAACTCAATGATCTCTTTTTAAAAAAATGTTTTCGAAACTGGGCCAAACAGCCCAATATTTTCTTTAAAAAACATTGTTAAAAAATAATTGGCCCAATTTTGGGCCCATGTGCTGAATTGCAGAACCCAGTAGGGTTTCGTAGCCCTTAAGCAGCGGGAAACCACCCGCTGCTTTACTTTCCCATCGCCGCCTTTACGGTGGTGTCGATGACCTGACGCCGACAGTCGGAGATACCGCCGGCAGTACCCATAGCCTTTGTTTTTTTTTTTTTGAAAAACAGAATTCTTTAAAAAATATTTTCTAAAACTTTTAAAAAATAAAATTAAAACCTTTCTTCGATTTGCAGCAGCGGCGGCGGAATCGCCGCTACCACGAAGCCGACCGTGGTCGTCAGACCACGTCTCTTTATTGTACGAACCTTGGCGGTCCTTCCGTTCACCAAATCGCCGACGTTAAACACCGGTTCTCTTTTTCGCAAATACACATACACAATCTTTCGATCAACAACATAAAATATAATTCTCCTTTTCTTTTCTTTTGAACAGTAGCATGAGAATAATAACAACATAACATACGAAACATAAAACCACATATTTTCTCAAATTGGACTTTTATGCATCTTTAATCTAATTCGAGCATATACACAATCAATCATGGATAAATAATAATTATCCCATTAATTTAACATGAAGAGGCGCTTGATACCACTTGTAAGTTCTTAATGCATATATCGGTGAAATCAGCACACGTAAACCGAATACAGCATGTTAAACTATCGAGATTCAATAAAGATAAGATAGCGGAAGCGTACCTGATTCCATAGCGATTGATTGATTGATGAATTGCGTGGTTAGTCTTCCAAATCAGCACAAGCCCCTATGGAGAGTTCCTTAAGTTCTCTCTTGCTCTATCTATTGACGGGATATATTAAAGAATGTGATTTGTGTGTCTTGGAGACCAATACCACCTTTATATACTAAGACATAATGCCCTAGCTTTGTAACTTGGGTTTCAGCCAATCATTGTAAATCCAAGCTACTACAGTCTCTACACATTTAAGGCCCACACCCTTTAAGATACATTAAGCCCAAATTTACCGCAACCTTAGATCACTTTTAGTTGGGCTATAATTTACGATGTACTGCATTTCACAATTATTTGCATATAAGTCCAACGTTGGATTAACGATCCAATATTATTGGATTCATGTTCCAACATGTTAAACCATCTAACTCAATTTCAACAACTTCAACTAAGCTGGACTCTATAGCAGACCAGAATTGCTCTTTTAGCAAATTCATCTAAATCAATTTCAACAACTTCAACTAAGCTGGGCTCTATAGCAGATCAGAATTGCTCTTTTAGCAAATAAGAATTACCTACTAAATAGACTACTTGTTTTTCATTTCATTATTTCTTTTCATGTTGCGATGAGGATAGAAGTCTTATGTGTTATGGACTCTTGTTATATTTATATATAATAATACCTCAAGTCTCTGACTTGTGAATTGAGAAAAATAATACATTGATCTTATAGTTCTGTTAGATCATAATATAGTGCTTTTTAATCTTTAGTAATTCTTTATATCATTTAGCGAAATGTTTCTGAAACTTTTCGAAACGTTTCTGAAATCTTTCAAAATATTTCCAATATTTGGTACTTGAGACACAATAAGAATCCAAAATTTAATTCATGTTCATGAGAATTTGTTTTTATTTACTCCTCTATTATTTATAAACTTGTTGTATTGTTAAGAAATTTGATTTTTTCTGTCACTTGGGCTTTTTCCTTTTACAGATGAGTTATTCTTTAGGCCCTTATCATCCGAGGGCAACTACCATCTGGTCCATCGACCCAACCCTTTTGAATGAAGGTTGAGTGTTCCAGAATAGGAGTAGGACACATGAGAGAAATTTCGAAACCACGGTAGGGGCGGTTTGGAATTTGGATCCTCTCCAATTGTGTGAAAAGCAAGGTTGCACGGATACGGATACGAGAATCCGTATCCATAGGATACGGATACGTGGATACGATTTTTTTAAAATTTACAAGATACGATACGTGTAGGATACTTCAAATATTTAATATTAATAAATAATAATTATATAAATATATAACTAAAAAAAAGTCAAATGATATATTATATCATATGTAATCACTTGCAAAATTAATTTCAACTCAATAAAAAAATATAAACATATATAAAAGATTCCTAATAGCCATAGGCAATTCATATAAGCTCAAAAACTCAAAATACTAATGGCTAAATGTTAAATACATTAAACATGGTCAACAACAAAAGTTAAAGTGTTTAAAACATAACAAATAACAATACTAGATTAGCATATTTTTCAAGAGAGTATCCGATAACAAATAACAATACTAGATTAGCATATTTTTAAAACATAACAAATAACAAAATTAGAGCTTGGGTATAGTTTAATGCTAAGTTTAAAGGGTTTGCATATTCTCATGTCATTTGGTCCAACTCATTTCATGAGTGTCTTCTTTTCTCTTGAATAAAACCTTATTTTGCTAATAAAAAAAAATAAATTTGGCCCCGATACTTATCGGATACTCTCCAAGAGAGTATCCGATACTCGTATCCATATTTTTTAATTAATTTTAATTCAGGATACTCTATTTGGAGTATCGGATACGTATCCCGCGCGTATCCGACGCGTATCCGTATCCGATACGTATCCGGAGCTGACCGAGCACTTTTTTTGAGTATCCGTGCATCCTAGGTGAAAAGTGAAAACAATTTAAGACTCTTTTCATGTATATCAAACGTATAAAATTATAAGGAAGTGATAATTTAGTCAATGTTCCCTTATTTAAGAATTAATAGCATTTTCCTCAATCTCTTCATAATTTTCCTCAATCTCTTCGTAATTTAATTCATGTCCATGAGAATTAATAGCATTTTCTTAAGGGTGTGCGTCCTTCTTCGTGAGAGGTGTGCGTCTTCCTTCGTGAGAGTAGAGTGCGACTGTCTGGAAAGGCCTTCTTCGACATATCGCGGCGGCAATACCAATTCACAGGGGAATTTTCTTCTCTCGACTCGTCTTTTGTCTTGGGACGTGGGATATCTTGGAGATCTAGGGTTTTGTTAGAATTTACGTCTTTTGCTTCGTTTTTTTCCAGGGGATTACTTTGTTGCTCTCCGTTTTCTTTAACTTCTTCGTTTTGCTTTCCTTATTGTATTTGTAGGACTGCTCTTAATTGGTTCGTCCCTTCTACAACTAGGGTTCATCACGGGTCCACGTATCTCCCTCCTTCTCCTCATAACGACGTTGCATGGAGGCGGCAATCGAGAAACTAAGTAAAAACCTGCGCTTAACTGATGTCGAGCAGGGCATTACGATAGCAGACTCATCATGGAACAATATTAATGAGGCTTCGGAGTTACTGTTGGTGGGACGTTTACTTACGTCGAGGGGTTTTAACTTTAACGCCTTCTGTTCGCTTATCAAATCCATATTCAGGGCTCGCAAGGGACTGGACATCCAACGCATTGGGGAAGACAGACTTCTTTTCCATTTTAATCATATCATCGACAAGCAACGTGCACTTGAGGGCTGTCCATGGTCGTTTGATAACCATATTCTCATCCTGAATGACGTTGATCCGGAGGAGAATCCCCTGCAAGTTGAACTGAACTTTTGCAGTTTTTCGGTGCGTTTACACGATATTCCCATTGCTCGCCAGACCCCCGAGATGGCGAAAATTATAGGTGATCAAATGGGGGTGTTTGAGGAGCTGGACCCTAAGGAACCGTGGGGTGCTTATATGAGAATTCGGGTCCGTCTTGACGTCCGCAAACCTCTACTTCGGGTCTTGAAAATCCGCAACACTCAGGGAGCGGAGATGTTGGTAACATTTACGTACGAGCGGCTACCGAATTTCTGCTATTTATGCGGTATAATGGGGCACATTATGAGTGATTGCGAGCAGCGGTATGAAACAACGATAAATTTGAAGGACACACATAATCTGCCATATGGTGCATGGCTGCGTGAGCATAATCTAAGGAATGACACATCCCGGTTGTACAGGCGTGGGAGTCCGGAACGTCGGGGACAGAAAACCAACAACTCCGAGAGTGACAGGGAGCTTCACAAAAAAAACGGAATGCATATCTGGGATTCTGGGACAACGTCGCATCCTCAGAATAATGTGGTGGAATCGAGTAAGGAGCAGAATGGGTTTGTGGACTGTGAGGGACGTTCATCATCTAACTGGGAGGAACATGTTGACTCGGATACACAACAAATGCAGGAGACTAGGACTGCAAGGGTAGAGCAGGTTTGTCAGAAAGAAAACCAGGGAAATATACATGGCGGGGAGGATGATGTGACTAGTGCAGATGCGGCGGAAGGCCTGGAGGGATCAAAATTAATGCTTATTGAGCAGGACACGGGAATGAAGAATTGCCAGCTGGTGGAGAAACAACTTGAGGTGGAGCAGCTCCAGGATACTAACGTTCATCCTAGGAAAGTCAGAATTAAGCGAACACCACATCGGTATGTGCAATCTACATCGACGGCGGGGAATGCAGGGATAGAAAAAAAAGAAAAAAAGAGAAAGAGCGGGGCTGGATGTGGTATGCCTTCACCACCACCTAAACGACAGAATATTCGGACGACGGAAAATCAAACTATCTCAACGGTGGAGACTGCAGAGCAGTCCCGCCGATCACAATGAAAATCCTAACTTGGAACTGTCAGGGCTTGGGGAACCCTTGGACAGTTCAGGAACTCCGGCGTACGGTGGTCCAACATAATCCCTCCTTAGTTTTTCTCATGGAGACACGACTTACCGTGAAGAAAATTGAGGTGATTCGAGATAGTATGAATTTATTTGGCGTTGCCGTGGATGCAGTGGGGCAGTCGGGGGGTTTAGCGTTACTGTGGAAGAAGGATGTCGATGTTCGGCTTGCTAGCTTTTCTCCATCTCATATGGATGCTTTTGTTTTTTGTTCAAGGATTCAGACAGAATGGCGTTTTACAGGGTTTTACGGGGAACCAGAGGTGGCGCGACGCATGATTTCGTGGGATCTGTTACGTCATTTAAGCCAAAGGTCTAGGAAACCTTGGGTTTGTGCGGGGGACTTTAACGAGATTCTGAATAATAATGAAAAAAGGGGGGTAATCCGAGGGCGGTATGGCAAATGCGGAATTTTAGAACAGCTCTTCGAGATTCTGATCTCGTAGATCTTGATTTTAAGGGTTCGCCTTTTACGTGGTGTAACAGATGGCCTAGTCCACGCACGGTATGGGCACGTCTAGACCGAGCTTGCGTAAATAACTCATGGCGAGACGTATACAACTCGACGACGGTTAATCACCTAGCCACACTATATTCTGATCATGCGGCGCTTCTTGTGACTTGTGCAAATACCGAGGAGGTGGGGGCTTTGTGGAGGAGAAAGAAACGTTTTAGATTCGAGGCGGCCTGGGCCACGCGAAGTGATTGTACAGAGGTGATACAAGAGTTATGGAATTTACACGGGGGTTTGGATACCTCTCTTATGGGGCGGTTGACTGCATGTAGTGAACGTTTATTACAATGGTCGGACATTTCGGGGCAATCATTGCGCAAACAGATTGATTTTCTCACCGAGGAGATTGTGGGATTGAGGACGGGGGTCATCACAGAAGCAACAAAAGAGAGAGAGACTGTTTTGAAAAAAGAGTTGGAACATGTGCTAGACCAGGAGGAGATATACTGGAAACAAAGAGGTAAAGTTCAATGGTTGAAAGAGGGCGATAGGAATACATCTTTTTTCCACTCCAGGGCTACTGAGCGACACAGGAAAAATGAGATCCGGGGTATTAGGGGCAGTGATGGTATCTGGCGGGATAAGGTGGAGATGGTGATTAAGGATTACTTTATTTCTCTGTTCCAATCCAGGCTACCGAGTTATGAGGATATGGAGGGAGTCTTGAACGTGGTGCATGCCCGAGTCAACGAGGAGATGAATCAATTTTTGACGCAACCTTATGGTGCTGATGAGGTAAAGCGAGCTCTTTTTCACATGTTTCCCTATAAATCTCCTGGCCCCGATGGTTTTTCTGCTCTCTTTTATCAAAAATATTGGCACATTGTTGGCACGGATGTTACTAAATTTTGCCTTGACTTACTTAATCATAATATCCTTCCTACTGGCATGAATTTTACTAATATTGTGCTTATTCCCAAGTGTGATCACCCTGAATTCATGAACCAATTTCGGCCTATAAGTCTTAGCAATGTGTGTTTCAAAATTGCATCCAAGGCTATTGCTAATAGACTTAAAACAATTTTACCCAGTATCATTTCTGAATCCCAATCTGCTTTTATACCGGGACGTCTAATTACTGACAATATTCTGGTTGCCTTCGAGATTAACCACTATCTTAAGACAAAAAGAACAGGTCGGAAGGGGCAAATGACTCTCAAATTGGATATGAGCAAAGCTTATGATAGAGTCGAGTGGTCCTTTCTGGAACAGGTGATGCGCAGGTTAGGTTTTTCAGATAATTTTGTTGATCTCATTATGCTGTGTGTTCGTTCAGTATCATATTCTTTTCTTGTTAATGGGCATGAGTTTGTCAAAATTACACCGGAGAGAGGCATTCGTCAGGGTGATCCTTTCTCCTCATATCTTTTCTTGTTTGTTTCGGAGGCTTTTTCTGCTCTACTTAGGGATGCAGAGGATAGAGGATCAATCAAAGGGGTTCGGGTGGCAAGGACGGCACCGGCAGTGTCGCACCTCCTATTTGCTGACGACACACTGATTTTTTGTGAGGCGACTTCAGCGTCAGCACGTGAGCTTAAGGACATTCTTACAAAATATGAGGCGGCGTCGGGGCAGCAAATTAACTTGGAAAAATCTGTTTTGGTGTTTAGTTCAAACACAGAGGGGGCGGTTCGAGATGGGATTGCGAGCGAACTAGGGGTTCTTGTGGCAGAGAAACACGAAAAATATTTGGGATTACCAGCAGTGGTGGGGCGCTCAAAGCGGGAAATTTTTGAGTATATTAGAGATAGAATTTGGGAGAGGGTGAAGGGCTATAAGGAGAAGAAACTCTCGGCTGCGGGTAAAAAGATCTTGATAAAGGCCGTGATGCAAGCCATACCAATGTTCGCTATGAGTTGCTTCCGTCTTCCTGACACTTTAATTAAGGAGATTGAATCAATTATTAGTAATTATTGGTGGGGTAACGGCAATCAAGACAAAATTCACTGGTTAGCGTGGAAGAAAATGAATACGAGTAAGAGGGACGGAGGAATGGGATTCCGGGATTTGAAAGCCTTTAATATGGCGTTGTTGGCGAAACAGGCGTGGAGGATGTTTGAGTATCCGGATAGTTTGGTGGCACGAATTTTCAAAGCTAAATATTACTGTACATCGACTATTTTGGATGCTAAGTGTGGCTCAGCTCCTTCATTCTCGTGGCGTTGTATCCATGAAAGCATAGTGGTTGTGAAGGCTGGTTTGCGTTGGAGGATTGGGAGTGGAGATGTCATACGGGTTTGGGGTGACGAGTGGATTCCTAGACCCACGACATTTAGACTTATCACACCGCCGGTGGAGGGGTACCTGAATTACCGGGTTTCGGGCCTTCGAGAGGAGGACTCGGGACAGTGGAATGTAACCTTAATTCGAGATATTTTTTGGGAAGAAGATAGCTCGGCAATTCTGGCCTTGCCGTTGGGCGCGCGCGAGGACAGGGACAAGCGAATCTGGCATTACACATGCTCGGGTTTATTCACTGTTAAGAGCGCATATCATCTGATTTTGGCACGGGCTTTTCATCTTCGTACAGCAGACTCGGGCAGCGAGAGTAGCGCGACGCTAAACTGGGAGGTTTTATGGAAACCAAAATATCCGAATAAAGTTAACATTTTTAGTTGGCGTATGTGCCATAATATTCTACCTACACGGTCTGCGTTGTCACGTCGACATATTGACGTCGAGGAGGGGTGCCCGGTTTGTTATGAGGATGTGGAGGACATCCGCCATTGTACAGTCACGTGTCATGTAGCACGACAAGTTTGGGCGCTTCTTTTTGTGAACAACTTATGGCTATGGCGGGAAGGCGAGGATTGTGTGACATGGCTACGAAGGGTATATGAGACTCAAGGAGCTGACCGCATGGCGTTCATTGTTGTCGTGTGTTGGGTTTTATGGGGAAATAGGAACCGAGTGGTGGCGGGAGAATCTGCAGCGCAACCGTTGGCATTAGCGACTTTGGTGAGGGGGTGTTGGGAGTTTTGGATGGAGGCAAGAAGAGTGGCTGCTGAAAATCAGGAACTCCTTCGACCGTTACGGGTTACTCCTCAGGCTCCGTGGCTCCGTGTGCGTGTAGATGCAGCCATTAATAATGTGCGGGGGTCGACCGGTATTGGGATCATTGTTCACGACCATCTGGAGAAGCTGGTGCTGAGCGAACAGCGGTGTCTTACTGGATGTATGGCTCCTCGAAATGCTGAGGCATATGCGCTTCGGGTGGCTACTCGGCTTGTCGAGGAGCAGCAGTGGGAGCGCGTGATGTTTGAGAGTGATTGCCTTGGGGTGATGCACGACCTTTGGTTTCCGGACAAAGTTAACGGTGATCATGCCAATATTATAAGAGACGTGGGGCGTGCTTGGCGACGAGGGGGAGTACACTGGTGGAGCTTTTATTGGATACCAAGGGAAACAAATGAAGAGGCGCATACATTAGCACACGAGGCGGCGAACTTAATTCCTGGAGCTACTGTGGTGCGAGTGGCTGAAGGGGATTAACTGATTGGCTGAATGGCTATGTTCTCTTGTTATGTTCTTTAGCGACTTTATGTCACTTTTGTATGAACAAAGGTTCTGGTAATATATCATGGTTTTGATTGTCAAAAAAAAAAAAAAAGTTATTAAATATACAATGATTACTAATGTGAACAACACATATCTATTTCCCTTTACTTATTTAATATAATATAAAAAATTGAATCTTAAAGCACAAATAATCTCTTTAATTAATCCAAGTTAGCACAAAAATAAAGCGAAGGTACATATTTCCAAAATTGTTCTTGCTATGCTACAATAAAAAAATCATACTTCATATTTGATATCACTATGATTGTTTGTACAATGAGTAACTAAATTTAATATATTGTTTTATGTTAGATGAGTATATGATGATAAATAAAAGGAAAAAAATATAGCTAGAGTACATTGATTTAAATCACATCTAAAATATCTTCAAAGTAATTTAAAGCTATATCTTATATCTCAATTTTTAGTTTAATGATTCAGTTACATTAAGATGGTTATAGAACAATAGTCCTTGTACATATATTGTAAAATTTAAGATATATTTTATATTTTTAAGTTGTTAAAGATTCAATATAAATAGAGTACATATATTGTAAAATTTAAGATATGTTTTATAATTTTAAGTTGTTAAAGATTTAATATAAAAAATAAAAGTCTTTTGGTAAAATATATCTTATGACAAAAAGTTACGGGGCATTTTAAACATGCCACATGGCGGCGTTTTGATGATGTTGATGCCACAAGTACAAAAAGCGCAATGAAGGCACTTTTAGTAGATTTTCTCAAAGTTACAAGGCAAAAAGTAAGAAAAGCATAAGACATAGGACATTATTAGTAATTCTGCCTAATATATATTATACAAGAGCACGACAATAATTTATTTATTTTTTGTTCGTTCAGATGATGAATTAACATACTTTTGTTTAATTACTGAAAAGAATTACAGTTGAGTACTTACATGAATTCCATATATTTTTGATGAAATGCATGCAATGACACTTTTTATAATATAAATCGTTACAATATTTATAATTACGAATTAATATTCGTAGTTATTTTGTTTTTGCATTATTTAATATTGTCTTACACTATCTATGGTAAACTTTCATTTTAGTAAGTCTACAATTTAGAGATTTACGTACATAATTCTAATTTAACCTTATTTTAAGATGTATTATGGAAAGAGTTATAAAGTTAAGTATTCAATAATGGAACGACTAATTTAAAAGGCAAAGTAAATATGTACTATTTCCAAATTTTTTTTTTTGCACGAAAGGTAAAGTGTTATTAGCCTGAAAGAGTGTCATACAAGATTACGAGAGGCATAACCCGAGTTAAGTTACAGCTTGGACACTATTAGCATTCAAATTAAACCAGTACACTACCCAGCATAGGAAAGAACAAGACTCTAGCCTAGGAATATGACCTGCTTTAAGCCTAACCATCTCTACATTCTTCCTCCTCCTATAGATACATCTACTCCATTCCAGCTCCAGGGCAAGGCCTGTGGCTGTACTCTCTTAGGTATATCCAGTAGATCATGGTTGCCTCTCTTGGTAGCTGCTCCTGTACTGGTCCTCAATCTTTCAGATGGGCTAGTGATAGGAAGTTACCTCAAGAGTTGCACCTTAGCCTTATCTCCTTGTCCTTGATAGAGTACCTGTAAAATAGACATCCACTTCACAACAAACAGTTATCTCATACCATGAACATGCTTAATTTTTTTTTATGGAACACAATCTGTCAAGTCTTTCAAGAGTGCTTTTAATAAACCTGTTGCTCTTCTTACCAACCTTATACCTGATTCTTATTGCCAGCTCCTACACCAGGTTCACTACTTATCTGGGATCACCTTATCCTCAAATACCATAATGTTCCTCCATTTCCAGCTCCAGTACATCACACTTCCCAGTGCAGCTGCTCTTACTTGATACACCATTGATTTCTTTTTATGGGATCTGCCAAATCTTTCAATCCATTCTTGAAGCTTTCCTGCACAGCACTAACTCCCACTGCCCTCATAACTGGCTCAAGGATTAACTTGACCTTTGGACAGTGGAAGAACAAGTGGTCTAGATTTTCTGATGCTTCTTTACACAATGCACAAGTACTGTCATTAAGTATTTTAAACTTGACCAACCTCACTTTTGTGGCAAGATTACCTTGCATAATCAGCCAGATAATGAATTTAACTTTGGGAGCTGAGATATTATTCCATACCTACTCACTCCAGTTCACCTGAGGAGTTTCATATGATATGCCATGTAGCTCTCCTCTACCACCTCCCTTTGGCTCTTCTTCCTCCATTCTTCTAGGTTGCTGTTCCTTTCTTTCATATCATCTCTGATCTTTGTCAAAGCTCTCCACTAGGGTGAATCACCTGTTCTTCTATTGACTGTCCAGATAGTACTTCCCTTCAATTTATAGTCTACTATCCATTTGGTCCAAATTGTTGGTCTGTTCTGGTTCTTGTCTATTCTCATCACCTGTGCACTCAATAGTGCCTTAATCCAACTCAATATCTCTTTGATTTGCATCCCCCCATGCATATGATCCTGGCAAACTTTCTTCCATAAAACCAAGCTCTTCCTTCCTTGTTCCTTACCTGTTCCTTACCTACCCACAGGTAGCTTCTGCAGAGATTTTCTATTCTATGTGCAACTCCTACTGGTATATGCAGGACATAACTCCAAAACCTTTGGATAGACATAAGCACTGATCTGACTAACTCTAGCCTACCAGTATAGCTTAATTGCTTTGCAAGCCAGCTCTGAATCCTGGCACCCACCTTCCTAATGAAAGGATCATACTCCTGGATCTTAAGATTTCTAGAACTGAGAGGTATTCCCAGGTATCTCATTGGGAATTTACCTTCTGGGAATTGCCAAATTTGCTGGAGCCCATCTTTGTCCTCTTCCTCTACTCCTGCTAGGAACATTGCACTATTTCCCTTGTTTATCTGCAGCCCTGATGTTGCTGAGAATTCATCCATTGTCTTCTTCATTGTTTCTAGTGACTCTTTGTCCCCCTACAAAACAAGAGGAGGTCATCAGCAAAACATAGGTGTGTTATACCTAATTTCTTAGTCTTAGGATGGAATTTGAAAGCTCTATTCTGGACATTTAAAGTTATGAGTCTAGACATATATTCCATACAGATCACAAAAAGATATGGGGACATTGGATCCCCTTGTCTTAGCCCTTGTTTGCCAGACATATGTCCTTCTAGGCTCCCATTAATACAAAATGAAAAACTAGGAGTAGATACACAAGTCATAACAAGGTGCACAAAAGTTTTATCCATTCCCAAGCCCCACAGAACATTCTCTAAGAAGGACCAATTAATGGTGTCATAGGCTTTCCTAAGATCAATATTAAGCATACATCTAGGAGTTATGCCCTTCCTGTTATATCCTCTAATGACTTCCTGAGCCAGAAAAACATTTTGATAAAGATCTCTACGTGTAACAAAAGCATTCTGAAAGTGGTTGATAATTTCAGGCAGTAAATTCCTTATCCTATTAGCTAGCACCTTAGTAATAATCTTATAAATCATGTTGCAGCAAGCAATAGGTCTAAAGTCACCTATAGATGATGCATTCACTGTTTTAGGAATCAGGCAAATAGAGGTGGAGTTGATCTGCTTTAGGATCTTACCTGCCTTCTGGAACTCTAAAATGGCTTCATAGATAAGATTACTTGTGATGTTCCAGCTCTTTTTGAAAAAAACATGCATTCATACCATCTGGCCCTGGACTTTTGTGGTTACTCATGCTAAATAGTGCTCTCTTGACCTCCTCTCTTCCAATCTCTCTTTGCAAGCCCCTGTTCATGCCCTCTGTGACTTGTGGTCCTGCTAAACACACTTCTGGCTTAACCCTTCTAACCCGTTGTTCGAACATGGTTAGTTATGTCAGCCTTGGAACTCAGTACTCTACCATTATTATCTATTAATGCATGAATAGAATTTTGTTTTCTTCTAGCTTTTATATGTTGATAGAAAAGTCTGCTTCCTCTATCTCCTTCCTCCAGCCATTTTGTTTTGGATTTTTGTTGTAGTTGCTGGTTAAGGAGTTGTTGTGCCTGTATATACTCCCCTCTCTTTAGAGTGATGTCACTGTAAAGCCCATTTGGCCTGAGGAAATCCACCTCCTGAAGTTGCTCTAGTTCTTTCCACTTCTCTTGAACCTGCTTCTCTAGATTTTGGAATTTGTTATTGTTCAACTCTTTAAATTCTTCCTTCATCTCCTTCAGCTTCACTATAACTTGATACATTTTACATCCCCTGACTTCATTATCCCAAGCTTTCCTAACTATATCCTTAAACTGGTCATCCTCAGCCCATAGGTTTTTAAACCTAAATGGGATCCCCTTCTCATCTTTTGCTTCAAACACCTTAGTGATACTTGGGGAGTGGTCCGATATCCCTGGTGGCTGAAACTGAACCAGAGATTCTCTATTTGACACCATCCATTCTTGGTTCACTAGAACCCTGTGCAGTTTGCAGTAGGTGTGAGAGTTACTCCAAGTGTAGACTGGTCCCATGAAGTGGTGATCCTTAAGCCCAATTGCCTCCAACATGTCCTTAAGCTCAGTCCCCACTGTCTATTGTTCTTTATTCTCATTCCATTTCTCCTCAGCTGATAATACTACATTGAAGTCCCCTGCTAGCATCCAGGGATCCTTCATACTTTGAGCAATGGTCTTTACCTTCTTCCACATCTGCTTCTTCTTCTCTATCTGATTGTGAGCATACACCACTGTTAGGTGCCCCTTCCAGCTCTTATCCTTAGTCTGGATACTACAGTGAATATGCTGATCTCCTTTCTCCTCTATTATGACAGAAACCTCCTCAGATTTCCACATCAACAGTATTCTACAGTTCTTACTCATCTGAATGTTGCTACCAGTCTCCCAATGCTGTCTCAGCTTGTTATTGATCTTCTCAAAGTTTTTATTCCTTAACCTAGTTTCCACTACTGCTCCTATATTGCATTTGTTCCTACTAAGAAACTTATTCAAGGCTGCCTGTTTAAGGGGGTCATTCATCCCCCTTAAGTTCCAAACTCCTATGGTTATTTCCTTATCCATGTGGCCCATTGGCCCTCATGATTTGTTTACCCTCTCTCACTTCTGCAGTTCTCATCCCTTTGCTATTATGTCTGCTTAATTTTTTTTATTTTCCACTGTATTCCATGATTCACCTCCACTCTCTCCACTCTTGTCCTCTTCTCTAGTTATTTTGTTATTAGTAGTCCCTCTTATCTTTTCCACTCCTGGTATGTTAGTTTTCCCTCTACTCTTATCTACTCCTTCCCTTTGTGGTGTTGCACTCATCCCCTGGCTAGCTTCTACTCCTGGTATGTGTAGGACCACCCTCAGCTTTCCGCTGTTAGTTATTTCTATTCCTTTGTCCTCTACTCTTCCCTTCTCTTTGTGTTCCTCTCCTATGTTATTCTCCCTTGCTTTTCCTCACTCTTCTCTTTCTTCAGTTCTATACTCTTCTACATTCTTAGCTCCCTCCCCATCTACCTTCCCTTCCTTAATTTCGGCCACCTACACTGGTCTTGTTCTACACAGCCTTACATTGTGCCCCAAACTGGTGGCACTTAAAGCACTGGTGTGGTTTCTTCTCATATCCACCCTTTGCTCATATTGCACCCTCTGGGCCTCTCAGCTTCACTGTTTCCACCAGTTTTTGTCCAGCTTGTAACTCAACAAACACCATGGCATAAGCCAGCCTCTCCCCACTTGTTGTGAGCTTGTCAATGTAAACTAGCCTACCTAGCATACTTGCTATCTTTACAATCATGTTGGGGTCCAGAACTGGAGATCTAGTGCTGGCAGCTGCACCAGACATGATAGTTTTGGAGCTTCCAGGATCAAGCTTCATTCCTGGGCTCCACCTTTGTAATGTAAGGGGGTATGTGCCCTTCACCATCCAAGGACCCCCTCCATACACCTCCATCATTGCCTCCTCTGTCTCAAACCTGAATACAAACACCCGTTGTTGCGCTACATGTATGCGTGGCTGTACACTCCATCTGCTAACAATGTACCTCTTCATTGCCTCAAAAGGTAATCTAATCCCTACCACTGCTCCAATTAGGGCGAACTTCCAGTAATCCATTGATTCCTCCACATCCTCATTTGTAAACTCAAGGATCTCTTTATTCACTGGCTTAATGTACGACACAACCATACCATTTTCAAATCTCCTATTTCCAGCAAATAGTTCATTAAATCGTTTAGTGTTTCTCTGTTGATTCTCACCCATATCTCTTACCTCCTTTTTGCCTGGTGATGATTTTGATTGTACCTCATTTTCTTCCTCTTTGTTCTCTGGTTGCATTTCCTCTTCGAGTATCTCTTCGAGCATCTCCTCCTCACTCGCCAAATTTTGTCCATCCTCTGCTTTCGTTTGCTCCTGCAAGCTCCTCATAACTTCTCGTCTCTGTCTCGTGGTGGCGATTCTCCTCTCCGACACGAAAATTGACGAAGGAAAGTAGAAAAAAATAGTTACAGGTCGCACGCACTCACTGTGTGAAAATCGCACCTACTAGCAGTGTTTTTCCCCACAACTCATTTTTATTTTTTGTACATGTAATGTCTACTATTTCCATTTTTAATTGCGTGGAGCGCAAAGCGTATATGGGACTATTGATACAGAGCAATCAATCCTTTATTTTAGGAATACTACCTAATGAAAATAAATGTTGTAAGGAAACCCAAGCAACTTATAAGTTATAACATTTATGGAGATTTCGTTCACCCATTTTAGAGATTTTAATAATTTTTCTTAGGCACAAACAATTTATGCTTGACAATTTCACTGGCCTTTGCATTATAGTTTCGCGAATTATTTTTACGTAATTAATTATTTTTCTTGGTAGCACAAGTTAATATGTTTAGTTTTTTTTTTCTTGAATCCAAGCTAATATGTTTAGCTAAACATAACATTAAAAAGAAAATATTTTCTATATCTACAAGTAACAAATTAGAAAGCACACTTCTTTTTATTTTGATAACTATTTTGGTCTTATTTCATCACGGTAATAGAACACGGTAAAACAATACAATTGAGATGTAAATAACCAAAATAATGCTATCAAACTTTATTATTGGACTAGCTTGGTCCGAAACACTTATTACAAGCTTACTAGGTTGAATAAACTAATTACAAGATAACTGTAGCGTGTCGAATCCTAGGCGTTCGAAGCTGACGTGTCGATGCTGAACTCAAGGGTATCGAGTTCAATAGATTCGATGTCACAAACCGTATCGAATTCGATGTGTACTTCTTCGTATCGAATGAAGGGAATTCGGTCCAATAATGTGTCGAATTGAAACTGTTCGATCCAATACGTCTCGAATGAACACTGATTCGATGCTGACTGTGCTGAAGTGATAAAAATGTACACGAATTACAAGGGGATATGCTATATATAGCAACCGTCCCGTGGGTCCCAATGCCAGATGCGGAAAGTGCATCACATCACACCGATTTGACGCGTGATTCGACGCGCATCGAATCATACCGATTCGATGCAGTTATGGGCCGACCCAATATACAAGTACTGGGCCAATCATAATATATACCCATCACATAGTCCCCCCCAGTTTGGGAGACGATGTCAATTTGAGACGATTTCTAAACTTAAATAATAAACTGTGGATTGATGAATGGTCGACGTTGTACCACCTCAATGAGGCTTATTTACCTGATACCAATCATTTTTCACTGGTTAGGGATATTTCTAATCATTCGTTACTTCGGAACAGATTTCGAATGTTAGCAATTGATATCCAATAATTAACAAAACGCTTCGAATCGGAATACATTCGATGCGTTTGAATTGCCGCATCGAATAGAATTTATTCGATGCGTTTGTATTATCGCATCGAATAGAACGCATTCGATGCACTGATTCGATGCGCTTATGGTATGGGCCTAATGGGCTGCCCGCTGCCTATATAAAGGATGGACTGCGTTGGAGGATTCATTATGCTCCTTGCACGTTTTGTTTTCGAGGTAAAGCGCATCGAATAGATGCAATTCGATGCGGCCCTCATCGAACGACATAAATTCGATGCCTTTGGCATCGAACCGTGAGTGTTCGATGCGGTGCCTTAGCTTTATTTTAAAGGCCTATCATGCGATATTTATGATGTTTATATCTATTTTTTAATATTTTGCATTTTGTCACTATATTATCAGATCAATTAATCAAGCAAAAGCTTTTCTCCTGGAAATTCATTTAAGGTAAAAAGATATGCCCTTATTTATTAGATTTTATCTTTTCAATAAGTTAATTTTATGCATGTTTGAGAGATATGTGAGAGCCTATAGTGACGTGTTCGTCCTTAGTCAGCCTCTGTTTCTTTTTAATTTATTTCAGTTCGTTCTCGTCAAAGATGGTGAACAGTGAGTCAACGTCTGGGAGTGAGTCGAGTAGTGGCTCGAGCTCCAGTTCGATTAATATGGTGAGCCCATCTAATGCTCCCGCGGGTTTGAACACAGTCGCAGTAGATGGAGATGAGTTAATAGATATAGAAACTATTGGTTCACCCGCGGGTAACAATCCCGACGCAAATACTGAACAAATAGCGCCTGAGTTTGAAAGCGATAACTCGCCTGTGTCATCCTACCGGGATAATCGTGCTCCCAACGAGGGCGAAGAAGACGTAGATTATATCAATAGGGAGTTTGATGATCATGTTGAGGTCCCAAGAATGGCCTATGACCTGTACGTTTCCTGCCTCCAACATAGTCGTAAGGGGCTCCGCAAAACATTCGACGTACCTGATAAGTATAAAATCATCCTCCCCGGGCCAAATGATCGGATGCATACCCCACCACCCGGGCATATGACTGTGTTTGTCGGTCAACTCCTCAATGGTCTTCGCTTTCCAATATCCTTCGAATTAAGATGGCTTCCGAGGAAGATTAATCTTGTACCCGCCCAAATCACGCCAAATTCTTATGGGAACTTGATTGGCTTCATCATTGTCATGAAGGCGTTGCGCCAACCACAAAGTCCCAATGAATTCTACGCACTGTTCGAGATTGCGAGGCAGAATGAGGGGTTTTATCATATCAAAGCACAAACGCATCGTAAGTTCTTGAATGGTGGGGCGACCGGATATGGGAAAGATTGGAAGAGACGATATTTTTATATCGAGGAGAGCTATGAAACGAGTTTAGGCAGTACCGTCGTGAATGGTATAACGGTGCAAGGGTAATGATACCCGCTAGCATTTCTACGACATCATGGGATTGCGAGTTTATCCTAAATTTAGTTCGAGAACTTCAATTTGATGTCAAAAAATTAGTTGAAAGTCGAGTCCTCTCGTTAGCTGGCTTGTCCCCAATGAAATATAACGGGAGGATGACCCTTGGTATAATTGGGTAACTCTTTTGATATTTTTGATTTACGCCAATTGAATATTCTAATGATATAATTTTCTTGTAGTCAATTATATTATGGACCGGCATGCGAGGATAAACCGAGCCGTTCCTGCTGATCAGGATACCTTCAAACCAACACCGCTGCTGATATTCCTCCCCTACGAAAGAGAAAGAGTAAGGGCAAGAAAAACCTTGCCGGACCTTCAAGTCCTGTTGCTGTCGATTTAGCAGCTGATCCTTTCGATGACATATTGGGAGGAAATCGTGACGCTGTTCAAGCTGCTGCTGAAGCTTCATAGAGCCTGGCAGCTCGTATAGGCGACAATATCGAAGGCGCCGTCCAGACCAAGAAAAGAAAAATGCCTCAGACCCGGTCACAAATCGGAGGGGCTGTGCCGCTTGCCGCCCAAACAGGTAGGCCAAGTGCTGCCAATGCCCCTGCCCACGCGACTGGACCGAGTGCAGGGATTGGGTCTAGCCAAGGCCCTCGTGCCCGGGCTGGTGGATATGAAATTTCAGAGGCCGAAGCTATCGACCACCTGAAGTCTCTTCTGCCTGGTCTTGTTGTTCCTCTTCCGGTCTCTGCCAAAGAGAGGATGGTGGAGCGGAATACGCTTCATTTGTTGACAGCGGTAATTATTTCTTATCTTTGAGCTAATTTTCTTTTGACCTGATTTTTAAATGTTGATCTGATTGCTCATTAATTGTTAGGCGGGCGGTTTCGTGGACACTATGTTCGCGACGCTGATGGAAGTCCGGGAAACGGCCACTGGTGGTGATAGCGCTGCCTTAAAAGCTGCCCTCGATGATAAAGAAAAGGCATTGCAAGAGGTTAAAGATTATGCTGCGAAGGCGCATGCCGATAGGGAGACAGCAAAACAGGCGCGGGAGGAGGCTAATCAGCTTAAAGAAGAGCTGACCAAACAAATCACCGAGCTCAAGCAGGAAGTGGCGGTGGCTAGAGAAGATGCTTATAACGCTGACAACGCTGGATATCAGCGTGGCCTTGGCGAGGTAAAATATTCCCAACTCTTAGCATTTTGCGTTCCTTTATATTTTGTCGTATTAATATCTTTCGTTCCCTTATAGGTTTCTGCTCAGCAAAAAGTAGAGATCGCCGAAGAATTTCTTCGGAGCAACACCTTCCGAGAAATTAGCACTCGCTGAAGCAATCTCGAAGCTCGCAAACCACAGGTTCTGACTGTCCGTCAATTTTATGCGACGCAGTACGTCCATGGCGGTTTCAGGCCAGATTGGTTGAGTCTGTCTCTGGGGCCCAATCATGAACCTCTGCCGCCTCAAACCATTTCTGAGACTGCTGATCTTGACGAGTTCGCCTCTATGCTTGAGAATGACAATCTTGTCCTCGAGGGACTCTCACCACCGCCTCCGATGCCTGAGCCGTATCCCTCATCTGAAAATGAGGAAGAAAATTGAAGCTACAACCCTAAGGCGTTGTTTTTGCTTTTTATGCTTATGAACAATTTTTAATTTAGTTTTATTTGTGGCGCTACGTCGCTTTTATGCGTTTGAACAATTTGATGACTCACATTATTACGTTTTTGAATTCTCTCCTTGAATTGCTCAATTATCTAAGCTCATATTTGTTGCCTTTAATTTCAATTTCCTGTATTGGTTCTTTACTTTATTTTGACAACCTGTCGGTTCTTTATTGTTCATTCTGCGATGAAGAGTTGAATAAGGTCTTTTCCTACAAGGTTATAATCGTTCTGTCTGTTATTATCCCTTGTAGGAAAAGGTTTTGCTTGTCGTTTTAGACATAGTACTTTTCTGTTGTACTTTCATTCAGTTGCTGTTACTCGCCTCCTGAGAGTTTCGTTCATGTTCTTTCGAACTGTGAGTTTTAAATAGCACTTATAATTTTATATGTAGTGTCTGTTCCTTGCTTGTTTTTCCAAGCAGTTGTGGTTATAGTTACCACTACGGAGAGAATCGTTCATCCCTCCTCGTCATTTGTGTGAGATTCTGAGTGTCGTGTGGTACAATAGATAAAATCTCCATCCCTCCCTAGTGTCCTTTGTGAATTGCGGTATCTTGTATCACATTGGGTAGAGTCTTCGTTCTTCTCGTTTTTCTAAATATTTTCGGTATCTCGTGCCACGATGGATAGAGTCTCCGTCCCTTTTGTTGTCTTTGGCTTTTTTCGGTATCTCGTGCCACGATGGACGGAGTTTTCGTTCTTCTCGTTCCACTAGGGATTTTTGGTATCTCGTGCCACAATGTACAGAGTCTCCGTCCCTTTCGTTGCCTCTGGCTTTTTTTGGTATCTCGTGCCACGATGGACAGAGTTTCCGTTCTTCTCGTTCCACTAGGGATTTTCGGTATCTCGTGCCACGATGGCCAGAGTCTCCGTCCCTTTCGTTGCCTCTGGCTTTTTTCGGTATCTCGTGCCACGATGGACAAAGTCTCCGTCCCTTTCATTGCCTCTGGATTTTTTCGGTATCTCGTGCCACGATGGACAAAGTTTTCGTTCTTCTCGTTGCCTCTTGGACGTTATGTCCTGCACACAGTTTTATCATGCAGATTAGATGAATTTTACATAAATCGATTGATTAATAGAAATATTTTTGAAAAAATCGAACCCGATTATGTGAGCAGATCGGAGCTTGAGTTACAGCTCGTTCACCCTGATTTCCTATGTCGCCTTCCAGATTCACGTTCAGGATGTTCCTATTTTAAGTTTACACATGTTTTCCCCTCATGCTTGTCATAGAAGAGGGGACGAATAACTATTGTTCAAAATATTCAAAATACTAAGGACTCTTATAAACTGAAGTGGAATTTTTAAACAATGTGCTCCATTTGCCTAGGAGCCAATGCCCTTGCCGCGTCTTCTTCCTGTTGTAGCCGCGTTCGGAGCGAAGTTACGTAGCACTTCCATCCTTCGATGTGGTCTGCTATGACTTCGCCTGTACCGACAGGGGTTGGAAATTTTATCATTTGATGATAGGTCGACGGTAACGCTCAAAATGCATTCAGCGCTGGTCTTCCTATGATTCTGTTGTATGCGAAATGCATGTCAACGATCACATAGTTCTCCAGTAGTGTCTTTCTCTGTGGCGCTGTACCCAATGATGTTGGGAGCTTAAGCATTCCTAGTGGTACTATTTCTGAACCTCCAAATCCATGAAGAGATGTTCTCACTGGTTCTAGTATCTGGTTATTCAATCCCATTTTAGCCAATGTAGAACTGAATAACGCATTTACAGAGCTTCCGTGATCTACTAACATCTTGGTGACTCCATAATTAGCTATATCCACAGTTATTACCAGAGGGCAATTTAAATTTGACGTTTGTATAGCATGTGCGCTCAGTTTTCGTAGGTCTGTTGTAGAGAATGTGACTTCCTCATGTGGCATCTCTTCAATTCTTAGTATACTGGTCATATTGACAAAGTTATCCGACTCGACAAGCCTCATGATCCTTCTTCGCCCGTTGGTGGAATCCGCTCCTCTCGGTCCTCCTGATATCATATTGATCATTCATTTCCTTGCGTTTCCATCTTCAATCTGAGGATACTCGAATAGATGTGATTCGTCGACCATCCTTTGCTTATCCTTTCTGAGGGATGGAGTTCTCTTCCTGTTGAAATTGTTTTCTTGTTCTTGAACCTTTTTAACAAACTCAACAAGTTTGCCATCCTTTACTAATCGTTCAATTTCATCATTCAAGTTTATGCACTCTTCAGTATCGTGGCCCTTCTGATTGTGATACTTGCAAAATTGATTCGAATACCTTGTAGCTTTGGATTCCTTCATTGGTCTAGGATCTTTTAACCAACCTTTTCTCTTCGCTGCCCCAAAGACTGTCATGATGTGAGCATTTAGTGGCGTGTAACTTCTAGGCGAACTCTCCCGGTGTTTGTAATTCTTCCTCCTGTTGTTGTAGTTATTACGATTGTGATCTTCTCTGCCTCTTTCTCTCTCTTTCATGGGCGCAATAACAGGTACTTTAGTTGCCATCATTTCTTCAAAATGAACCACCTCCTGTGCTATTTTATTGATTTCTTCGATGTTGGTGGGCTTGCGTCTGAGTAAGTCCCCACTAAACATTGTGTTGGTGGTTGCTCGGAATAGTATGCTCACGATCATCTCTCCAGACGGGCTATCAATCCTTAGCAGCTCCGTATTGAAACGTTTCATAAAGTCCTTCAGACTTTCATTGGCTTCTTGTTTCATCGTATAGAGATGGGAGTGATCCAAAACCAATCTAGCTTGACTGGAGAATTGATCTTCAAACATTTGTGATCAGTCCTGAAGAAATCCGATTAAACCAATCTACAGCTACTCCTGACAGAGTTGCTGCAAATATCCTGGCCTGGATATTGTCTTTAAAGCCGTATAGGGACAATTTCCTATCCAACTGAAAAAGATGATCTCGGGGATCAGACTTACCATCGTAAGTTTTCAGGTCCGAGATCTTTTCCCCTTGTCCCAAGATCTCTGATTCTATCGCTTGACAAAATGGGCTACGGTTAGAAGTATTGTCCTCCTGTACCATGTGACCTTCGACTATTGCTTTCTTTTTCTCCAGCCTTTCTATTTTTTTGGCCATTTTATCACGCTCGCTTCGTGAGTCATGACCATACAGATGTCTTCTGTCATCTCTATCTCTTCTCCTTCTCGGTTCTTCTCTTTGGTTTTCTTCCTCGTCATGTTCCCTTCTGGAGTCATGACTCTCCGGACGTCTCCTGTCGTCTCTATCCTCTCGTCTTCTTGATTCATCTCTTTGGCTTTTTCCCTCGTCATGTTTCCTTATGGAGTCATGACTCTCCTGACGTCTCCTGTCGTCCTTATCCTCTCTTCTTCTTGATTCATCTCTACAGTCTTTCTCCTTTTCTTTTTCTTTCCTCTCAAGGTGCCTTTTTGATTGCACTTCGACTGATTTCAACTTCCTTCTCTGATCGTCACGATTTGATCTTTCTCTGCTTTGTGGTTCTTCCGAAGCCCGTTTACTTCTTGTGTCATCTTTTCGTGATTTCTCTTTCTCTTTTCCTTTTAGTATTCTGGCTGCCGATCCTTGTTCTCTTACCGCCTCTAGATGTCCAATAGCCGGTGTTGTCAATACGGGCGGTACAGGAGTTAGCACTTCCGCCAATACGGCCTTTACCATTGTCATGATTTCATTCCTCATAGTGTTTGGAATCGAAGCACTCGTCTCCGTTGCCCCAGTTGCATCTACTTCAGTTCTTGGTGGCTCCGCACCTTGTAGTCCTTGCATTTCTCGTCTTGCGGGTGTAGGTACTCCTGCGAGTATTGCTGACGGTTGCATTGCCTGGGATTGTCTGTTCAGGAGTTGTTCGTTCAGCTCCTTCATTAGTTCTCTCAACAACCTTACTACGGGATCTGGTAACTCTGAATGTCATGCCTAATAAACTAATAAACTTAGTGTTCCCACAGACGACGCCAATATTTTGGTCTTATTTCGTCACGGTAATAGAACACGGTAAAACAATACAATTGAGATATAAATAACCAAAATAATGCTATCCAACTTTATTATCGGACTAGCTTGGTCTGGAACACTTATTACAAGCTTCCTAGGTTGAATAAACTAATTACAAGATAACTGTAGCGTGTCGAATCCTAGGCGTTCGATGCTGATGTGTCGAATGCCTATGTTTGATATGAAATGTATAACAAGGGTTCGATGCTGAACTCAAGGGTATCGAATTCAATAGATTCGATGTCACAAACCGTATCGAATTTGATGTGTACTTCGTCGTATCGAATGAAGGGAATTCGGTCCAATAACGTGTCGAATAGAAACTGTTCGATCCAATACGTCTCGAATGAACAGTGATTCGATGCTTACTGTGCTGAAGTGATTATCTAATAAAAACGTACACGAATTACAAGGAGACGGGCTTTATATAGCAACCATCCCGTGGGTCCCAATGCTAGATGCGGAAAGCGCATCGAATCACACCGATTCGATGCGGTTATAGGCCGGCCCAATATACAAGTATTGGGCCAATTATAAAATATACCCATCAATAACCATAAGAATCATAGTTCATATTCCTTTTACAATTTAATTGATATAACTAATAGTATGTCGATGAGGTCCCCCACCTCGGCGCAAGCTTGTTTCAAACTATCTGGTTCAGGATCAGTCCCCTCGTCGTAGCTATCACCGCATGTCAAAATACCAGCGGCAGCTGACGTCCCGGAATTTTGCACTCTGCTCTTATCTACGTTGTTTTGGTTCAGCGCATTCTTGCAATCATTGAAGTCATCAATGGTTTCCCCCAACTGATCAACACAAACATTGGCTGCCCCATTAGGACCTTCTATTTTGCTGTACACTTTAGCGACTTCAAGGCCCCTATTAGTGGCGTTGAGTGCTTTCTCGGTAACGAATTGGCCCAAACCACGAAGATCTGATCCTGCCGAACGGGGGTCGGATCTCAGATATTTCTCACAAGCACCGGCATCTCTTGATTGGGAGCAAACTTCGGTGATTAAATCGCCTGCTTTGGAGTTGTAGAATAATGTTGTTAGAGAAAGAACTAGGGTAATTAGCAGAACGTTATAGGTGTAAGCCATTTTTTTTTTCTTTTTTTTTTTCCTTTCGATTTGGTTTTTACATTTGCTTCTTCTGTTTGATATATATAACTCAAATGGGCGTGAAATCTGATTTTGTGAATCTTTTGAAGATTAACCTCCTTCATAATTAATTATCAAATGCTAAATCTTTGATAATTTAAAAAGTAGGTGGTATTGGTTTATTGTAATATATATATATATATATATATGGGAAAATTATTATTTCTGCCCAATAACTTTGCCAAAAATTACATTTTGCCCTTTGTTTTTCGAGCCGACTTTTTCTGCCATGCTAGTTTTCAAAATTCGATCAAAAATGCCCAATTTATTTTAATCGGGCTAAAACGCTGACGTGGCTGTACAATCAAGAAAGTGCTCATCTAGTCAATAAGTTGCTATAGCCACGTCAATTTTTTTTTTGCTGAAAAAACGTTTTTAAGATAATATGAATTATTACACAACTTACCAATAGTTTTTTTAAATTAAACTTGGGCCCCAAAATAAAAAAAATAACAAAAAAGATAAATAAACATATCATCTTCTTCTTCTTCTTCCCCGCACCCTGCCGGACTTTGAAGCAGAGCCGCCAGAGGTTTCGATTCTTCTTGGAATTGCATCCGATTTAACATTTGTAAGGGGGTGGGGGGGGGGGGGGCGAAATTGGGGATGGTGATAAAATTGGGGGTGGTAATTCGGAATAGTACCGTCGATAAAATTGGGGATGGTGATGAAATTGGGGGTGGTGATGAAATTGGGGATGTTGATGAAATTGGGGGTGGTGAAATTGGGGATGGTGATGAAATTAGAGATGAGATGAGATTCAGAATAGTACCGTCGATATTGTAGAGCCGGATATTCTGGCGACGGCGGAGTCACTGGAGCAGGCGCTTTTCGGCCAGGAGCAGTGATGATGATGAGGCAACGGTGGTGGTGATGGCGGGGGGGGGGGGGGGGGGGGGTGGGGGGGTGGGGGGGTGTGTACGGGATAGTGTGATGAAGATGATGACTATAGATAGTTATATATATGTTTATTATTATTATCTATATACATAGCTTTTTTAATATTATTTATATATATTTATTATTACTATTATCTATATATATATATAGCTTTATTATTATTATTTTTATATATATATATTATTTTTACCAAATAGTTCTATATAAGTTTTTATATATATAAATTTTTATTATTATAAATATATATATATATATATATATATATATATATATATTTTGGGGGGCAAAGTGCAATTTTTAATATTACAAGGATTAGTCCAAAAAACGTTATTTGGGCTAAAAAATATGACGTGGCGCGACAACTTATTGACTAGGCGTAGAAACTTATTGATTGCGCAGCCACATAAACAATTTGGCCCGAATAAGAGCAATTGGACATTTTTAGTCGAAAAATGAAAACTAGCGGGGCAAAAAAAGTCAGCTCAAAAAAGAAAGGACAAAAAATAATTTTTGGCATAGTTATTGTGCAGAAATAATAATTCCCCCTATATATTTGTAGTTATATTTTTTATGCATCTAATTGTAGTTCTTTTGACGACTGAATGGTCAAAATATATTACACTATCTACAAAATAAGTTTCAAAATGAACCTTCTTAATTAGTTCTTAATATATAGATGTCAAAGTATCACTGGATTGCAATATATATTTACTCGCTCTTGTGTTGTAAAGAGAATTAAGATTTTAAGAATGAATATATCGACAAATATAATTGTCAAACTACCACTCCATATAATAATTAATTTATAAAGTTCAAACAAAGTCAAAGATAAAAGTAAATAGATACATATTTCTCTATATAAGGAAAATAGTGAATTACCGAATAGCACTTTGAGGAAAAAAACCATAAATCTAAAATGTTCCTCTTTAAAGATATTCCTATTCTATCTTACTTCTTATTCTTAAATAAATTCATGTATTTGTACAAAATAATAATTGTCAACACCAATTTATAAATATTCTGTAAATACATAAGTTTTATAGAATACAAAATATATGTTATTAATGAGGTACTAAACCTAAAGCAGAGCTGGAATTAATTACATTATAGCATGAAATGAAACCATCGTGTGGCTCCATTTTAGTTTAAAAAATATTTATAGTAATTATTAATAATTCAGTAGAAATTTGTTGATATTTGTTTATGTTTTTGAAATCGAAAACAGACGTTGATATCTGTGTAGACAAAGAAATTTTGTCTACTCCAATTAAATAATGACAAGTGTCAAAATAATTATTATAAATTAAATTAATAAATTTTATTTTTTATTTAGAATTTTACTAAATTAAATTCCAATAGAAAATAGATAAATTAATTGATTTCTAATATATATTTTGTTGCTCAATCATATAAAGCCAAGTGGAAAAGATGGAGTGTTGCAACCAATCAAATAAAGCCATGCGGAAAGATGATGATGTGTTTTAACCAATCAAATAGGGCCATGTGGAGAAGATTGAGTATTTCAACCAATCATATTAAGCCATGTAGAATATATGATGTGTTCTATCCAATTAAAAGATTTCTTGATAAATAAGCTAGATTAAATTCATGCTTATCTTGAGGAGAAAATCGACCAATCACAAGCAAGGAGCTCTAGGTTTTACAACTATAAATAGAGGTCCTCCCTTAAAGAAAAGACACACACAAAATATTCACAAGTTGAAAAGGGAAAAACTCTAAGTTTTTCGCTCCACCAAACTCATCCATCTTCAAGCGTTCTTCACGGTATTCAAGACATTCTTCAAGGTGTTCTTCGTAAAGAACTCCTTTCAATCCGTTGTCAAGTCTCAATTCCATCCAAAAACCGTTTTTGAAGATTGCACTTCTGCCGAAGAAGATCAAACTCCAAGAAGTTCAACAAATTAGAAACCAAGTTCATACTGTCCTTCATTCGTCTTCAAGTCAAAAATCTATTTAGTCCGAGATCAAGTCCTAAGACCCTCGAAAAATCATTTTTGAAGATTGAAGCCCATTCAAGAAGATCAAAACCCAAAAAATCCAAAGAATTGAAGACGAAGATCATACCAATCTTCATCAACCTTCAAATCAAATTCCAAATCAAGTTTCCGTTTGATCCGAGATCAAGCCGTAAAGCTCTCGAATCAACGTTTGTCAAATATCCAAGTACTTTGAACATCAAGATTCCTCCAAAGAAGATTGACATTCAATAAGTTCAAGACAAAGATCAAATTGTTCGTCGCAAATATCAAATCAAGTAGATCGTCAATTCAAGATCAAGCTCAACGCCCTTGGATTAACATTCAACTCAAATAGACGTGGAAGAGATCAAAATCAAATCCACTCAAGTCAAACAAATTTCAAAATTATTTGAGAAAAGAATCAGGGGATCAAATAGAGAGATTGCACCACAATTGTACTTTAAATTAATTCAAATTTACTTTGTAATCTTTTCTTGTCTTTTATTTTTAGAACTCAAGAATTTGTCGTTACAATCTGCTTTATATATTTTATTAATTTGTTATATGAAATGTAAAGCCCATCCTGAATTTACAATACAACTTCAGTTAAAACTCTAATTATATGGCTCCATATTTATTTCTAAAATTATATTTTTACATTATCTTTGTGGGTAGATATCTACAACAATTGAGCTGATTATTTATTGTAAGAGTTCGAATGTGATCATGTTCAAATATACAATCACATAAATGCGGAAGCGAAAGATCGGCATACCTCCTGCCATTGTTAAACGTAAGCGAAGTTTTGAGACGTACCCATTGTTGCGAGTTCCGTTCCTTTTGGTCTTCCAAATTCTTATTTGGTACTCTCTCTCAATTAATGATGTATAAAAATATTACTTAATGAAAGTGTTGAATGAATTATGGGGACCAAATGGCATATATATAATCAAGACTCTATAACCGACCATTAACGGTGAATGTACATGACTATCTAGAGGGTTGCAATGATTCATAGATCATAAGAAAATAAAACTAACATTCTCTCACTTGATCTACCTGAATCACAATCCCAACAACAAGAAACAAAACATGGATCATGGCGATAGGTCCTTTGATGAAAACCTAGTAGTATCTCCATGTATCACAATGCATTATGCTCCCTGTCAACAACCAAAAACACTTAATGAATAAACCCAATGTTTATTCTTGGTTCGTAACAAAAAATATTCTCAAGGTATATCAAGATATGAAATATCCAAATGTGTACGCAACTAAATATGAGAATACATTACATTAAGACTTCCATAAAATATCGTTCTTACAACGAAAGGTTATATAAGGGAACCAAGTCCCATACTTTTAACATGATTCCCAAACTTTCCTGGAGGCATGCATTTAATTAGAGGACCGGCTATCATTTTATTAGTCCTTATATGTTCAATGATGACTGATTTATCCTTGACACACTCTCTTATGGCTAAATACTTAATGTCGATATGTTTGCTTCGACTACCGCTTTTATTATTTTCAACCATGAAGACAACAACTAGATTGTCAAAGTATAATTCCAGGGGTCTTTTAATAGAATCCATGATTCTAAGACTTGATATGAAACTCTTAATCCATACAACTTGAGAGGTTGCTTTTAAAACAAGACACGAACATCAGTGCCACGTACTACAAAATGGCCTGAACGTCTATATACGAGCATGTAATCTCTAGTCCCCTTAAGTCATCTTAATACATTCTTTGCAACTTTCCAATGCTCAAAGCGTGGATTACCTTAATATCTCCCCAATATCCCAACGACAAATGCAATGTCAGGTCTAGTACATAGACCTGAGCGTACATCAAGCTTCCAACAATAGAAGCATATGGGATATTTTTAATTTGTTCTTGTTCTAAATCATTCTTCGGGCATTGACCCAAGTTCAGTTTATCACCCTGAACAATGAGAGTTATACAAGGTGAACAGTATTTCATCCGAAATCTCTCTAAAACTTTGTTTATGTATATCTCTTGAGACATACCTAGTATACAACGAGCTCTATCGCAATGTACCTTAATCCTGATGACATAAGATGCATCGCATAATCCTTTATATCAAAGTTCTTAGAGAAAAAAATTGTTTCACCTCATATATCATATCATTGTTATAACTTGCAAGTAAAATATCATCTACATATAGAATTAAGAAACAAATCCTGCTCCCACTAACCTTTTGGTATATACAATTATCCATAACGTTCTCTTCAATACCAAATGAAGACACAACATCATGAAATTTTAGATACCACTAACGTGAGGCTTGTTTTAATCCATTTATAGATTTCTGAAGCTTGCAAACTAAATGCTCACCATTATTGGATGGAAATCCTTCAAGTTATTCCTCCAATTCTCCATTTAGAAAAGATGTATTCACATCCATTTGTTGCAATTCTAAATCAAAATGTGCAACTAATGCCATGATGATTCGAAGGGATCTTTCTTTGATACATGAGAGAAAGTCTCTTTGTAGTCGATTCCTTCTTTCTCAGTAAATCCTTTGGTAACGAGTCTAGCATTGTATCTTTCAATGTTACCTAGTGAGCCTTTCCTTGTTTTAAAGACACACTTGCACCATATGGCTTTCGCCCTTTTAGGTAACTCAACAAGGTCCCATACTTCGTTTGACCCCATTGAACTCATCTCATCATTCATAGCATCATATGACAAATTTGATTCATTACTACTCATAGCTTGTTAGAAAATTTCAGGATCATTCTCGACTCCAATGTTAAAGTATGACTCTTGTAAATACACGTGATAGTCACTAGGTATCGCTGATTTCCTTGTTTCAGTATACTTCTTTAAGGTTGTATCAACATTCTCCTAAGGATCATGTTGATCAACTTGTTGTTCAGCCACCAAAGGTGATTCCTGAACAACTTGATCTACTAAATCAATATCAGCTTATGGAATCAACGACGAGGGTTGTGTACCAACACGATCACCATCAGAGATAGAATTCTGTAAATGACCACTCCCACTGATTCTGTCATTTTTAGAAAAACTTTGTATTTCTCGATTCCACAAATTTAGTGATATGATATGGACAATAGAATCTTTATCCTTTATACCGTTTAACATATCCATCGAAATAGCCACTAATGGTCCTAGGATCAAGTTTCTTCTCTTGTGGGTTATACACTCTTACTTCAGACGGACATCCCCAAATGCGTACATGATTCAAACTCGGTTTCCAACCCTTGAATAACTCAAATGGTGTCTTAGACACATCCTTTGTTGGAACAAGGTTTAATATGTACACTATAGTCTTAAGAGCTTCAATCCACAAGGTTATTGAGAGATTAGCATTACTGCGCATACTCCTAACCATCTCCATCAATGTCTGGTTTCTTCTTTCAGCCACACCATTCTCACTAGAAGATCCTGGATTGGTGTATTGAGCAACAATTACATGCTCTTGAAGAAACATGACAAATGGACCAGGTGCTTGACCACCTTTTGTGTATCTACCATAATACTCTCCTCCTCTATCAGTTCTCACTATTTTTATTTGTTTTCCACATTTTTTTTCTACTTCTGCCTTAAAGACTTTAAAAGGATTTTAAAAGCTTCACTTTTATGATGAAGTAAATAAACATACATGTAACGTGAGAAGTCATCAATAAAGGTGATAAAGTATTTTGGACCACTTTGCATATCCATGTCTGGACAACAAATATCTGAATGGATGATTTCAAGTAATTCAGAACTTCCGTGTGCACCCTTTTTAGATATTTTAGTCTGCTTTCCCTTTATGCAGTCCACGCAAGTCACAAAGTCAGCAAAATCTAAAGTACTAAGTACTTCATCATTCACTAACCTCTTGATTCTATCCTTAGAGATATGTCCCAATCTCCGATGCCACAACATAGAAGATTCCTCATTATTAACACATATTTTCATGTCAGTTTTAACATACATTACTGAATTAGCGGTGTTACTTTGTATATTAAGCATAAATAGACCATTACAAAATATGTTATTTCCAAAAACATCTGAGTTATCTAATAAACTGAATGATGTTTGATGGAAATTACATTAAAATCCCATAGGTGTAAGTCTAGATATTGAAATTAAATTCCTGAAAAACCCAGGTACATAAAATACATTATGTAAATACAAAGTAAAGCCACTAGTTAATGTAATTTGGAACGTTCCAACAAATTCAACAACTGAGCGCAATTTGTAATCTGAATAAATGTTATGCTCGTTTGCCGCTGGTTTCTTCAGGTTTGCATACATTGTAAGGATGTTGAAACATGGATTGAATAACCAGAGTCAATCCACCATGTGTTACAATGAACATCAACCATATTAGATTCATAACAAACTAAGGAGACAAAGTTACCTTTTTCCTGTTGCCGATTTTGGAATTTCAGACAATCCTTCTTCACGTGTCCTTTCTTTTTAGAGAAATAACACTTGGATTTCTTAGTAATTCCACATTGGATGGGTACTTTATCTTTTCTTTATCCTTGGAGTGCTTGTTCTTTTTCTTGTTGGTATCCAACAATACAATTTCTCCATGCTCCATCATCAATCGGCTCTCTTCTTGAACACCCATGGACATGGTCAAAAGTTCATTCATAAACCACTTATCTTTATGTGTGTTGTAGGATATCTTAATGAGCCGAATTGATATGGAAGGGTATTAAGGATATAATGGACTAGAAAGGTATCTGACATCTCAACTCCCAATGTTTTTAGTTTAGCCGCAATGTCCCTCATGCTCATGATATGCTTGCGCACACCTTTGAGACCGGTAAGCTAAAGTTACGAAAACCTCCCAATGAGTGTACTAGCAAGTGACTTTTCAGAAGTCTGGAACTGTACCTCAATTGCCTTAAGCAACCGACGAACATCAGTATACTTCTCCCCCGAGCTCCTTAATCCAACATATATATGAGTCTTTATGAAAATAACACATAGACGGTTAGACCGCTCACACCATTCATAAAGATCTATATCAGCCTGAGTGCTGGATTCCTCGATAGCCGGTGGTTCATCCCTACGGATATCATAGTCAATATCAGTCACTCCTAAATGAAGAAGAACTCTCTTCTTCCAAACGGTATAGTTTTCGCCATTTAGTTCAGGAACTTGAATTTTGAGATCATTAATATTCATAGAATGTGACGTTGCAAATATAATTGATACATACTCGACTTAATATTTTGAAACAAAATTTACTGTATTATGCGTTATCAAACGTAAAGCATTCAAATAAATCTATAGGCATAAAACTTGCATGTGGGCTAAAGCTATATTCAATTAGATTTATTCTAAACGCCAATAAAACTATCAAAACTATTTTCGTTTCCTTAATTCCTGTGGGTATATTAAGAAATATAATTTTGACATTTTATTCTATTTAACTACATGAAATATAATAAAATTTCCTGTATGATAAACTTTATTATACCGTGTGCAATTAATTATAACTAATGTTTCTATATGATTTTATTCCTTATACATGCTTCTAAATAATTAAAGATGTTGTGGCTTGAATCTTAAGAGTTACCATCATTTAATTTAATTTTGTATTTCTTATACATGCTCCTTATACATTTTGTATTTCTTGAATCTTAAGAGTTACCATCATTTAATTTAATTAGACACAAAATTAATGTGTCTAAAAATTGCCCCCTCGAGACTTGTTCACAATTTGTGTTGAAAAGCACCAATGAGTGGATAAGTCTTGACATCTTTTTTCTTCTTATTCTTGTACTTCAATTCAACCACCATAAATCCACTTCATGAATTTAGAACATTTGTGAGCTTCATCATTGAATCCATGAGCTTGAATGTTGCATGAGCATTTTTTTTTCGGTGGCTGGGCTAAAAATGAACTTCTAGTTGCCTACATATCCAATGAAGGAAGCAAGTCATGATGTAGTTCAAAAGAAATCAAGATTGATTTAAAGGGGGTGCCGTATACAGTTTCTACTCATGCGGGCCAGGAGTAACGTGCAGTTTAAGCTCGTGCGTCATGGAGCAATTGACTTGGACATTTCTAGGCAGTTTTATCTCATATCAAATAGGCTTTGACTTGAAGGATTTGTAGACCTTTTGGCTCGTGTCTGGGAGACTTGTAAATTTGAAGGATTTTTAGACCTTTTGGCTCCTGTCTAGGAGACTTGCACATTTGCTTTGAAGACTTGAAAGATTTGTAGACCTTTTGGCTCGTGTCTAGGAGACTTGAGAACTTCGACTTTATGCTTTGAAAACTTGGTTTTCAAGAATTTGCTTTGACTTCAAAATGCAAACAGTTTATACTTGTGTTAAGGAGAAAGTAAATAGTTTATTCTCTTATCAAGGAGTATATATTTTGGCACTTAATTTGAAGAATTGAGATAGTTTAGGCTCGTATCAAGGAGCATGCTTGATAATTAATTTGAAGGTTTCAGATAGTTTAAGCACGTATCAAGGAGCATATATTTTGGCATTTAACTTGAGGATTTGAGATAGTTTAAGCTCGTATCAAGGAGCATATTGGTTGCCACAAAAATTGACGGCGCGCCCTCTTCATTGTCATCGTCGTCGTCTGTATCATCACTTTTAATATCAAGGCCATGAGCTGAGTTTTCTTCTTTATTAGAGTTTACACTTGTCTCTATGTCATGCGCTCACGCTGCCAACTCTTTCAAAGTTTCTTGGCTTGATTCCTTAAAGTATGTAAGAAAGGCTTCAGTTCATCTCAGATAGTTTTTCTTTGCAGCTTAAGGATAGACATCTCCACCTATTGACGTACTCAATCACTGGTTCGTCTTCTCGTTGATGAGAACTTGCAAGTTCAATCATGCTTACAGTACGCCGAGTGCTATAAAAGCGATTGAAGAATTCGGTTTGTAGATCGTGCCAATTGTCAATAGAGTTTGGCTCAAGATCGGTGTACCAATCCAATGCAAAGTCTTCTAAGGTTCGAACAAACTTGTTAACCATAAAAAATAAATATGAGACTGAAATGAAGTATTATTCCTAGATATAGGAAATAATACATGGACAATACTATTGTCACGAGTACCTCCGATGAGATGTACCCACTACGAAGACCAAATTCAAGAATAAAGCCATGTCTAAACACAAGAAATGTTTGAAGACATTCTACGAGGGCTTGGACACTAAAAACACTACTTTACGAAGGCCAAGTCAAGGCCTCAGAGACCAAGTCAAGCCCTCGGAGATTAAATCAAGCTCTCGGAGATCAAGTCAAGACCCCAAAGATCAAATTAAACCCCTCGGAAATCATGCCTAAACTACAGAACCCAAGACCAAAATAAAAATACCCCTCGGAGAACACATACTGAAGTCCCTACACCAGAATAAACCTCTACAAAAACAATAACACCACCCGAAGAAGATCCTAAACCGGTCCATCAGATCATCACCAAATATAGAGCCTCTCGTGAAACTAACACCTCGAAGAAAACAGCCCCTCGGAGACCCTCGGAGACCTTGGGATAGGCAAAGATCAGCTTAGTCAGCATCTAGTAGACTCAAGATATATCTTATTTTATCTTTTTCACACCTGTACCTATATTACGACACTTGTACTTACAAAACACATGCATAACGACACCTGTCCCTAATAAAGTCTATATAAAGGGAGGTGATCGGTTGAAGAAGGAGAGGGGGGGGGGGGGGGGGGGGCATACAATCATACATACAAAATTGAGGAGTGAAGTTCAATGAATAAAGGAAAGAATATTCTCGCATCGTTATCTTCTATAAAATCATTGTTTTTCGGATCACGGGCAGGGCGTTCCAACCCTAAATAAACTCGTTAAATAAGGAATAATATCCAACCTATTAACAAAATGGCACAGTCTGTGGGAACGCCATAATATCTGTCCTCGAGAGAATTCAACAAACTTTGATTACGATGGATGATCTGTTCGAAAGTGAAAGTCTTCAAACCCGCCGCAGCGACTCGAAGTAAACTTTGTCGAACTACCAATCAGGTACTAGAGATTTTATCAATATTCCTTGCTCTGTCTATGAAAGACTTGTAGATGCTACAGCTACACGAGCGCAACAAAGAGGGGAAAACTTCAGGAACTGGTTCTCTGTCTCTCCTGGGTATAGAAATCTCCCATCGGAAGGAGGTACACCCTATGCGGGATGGAGCCCTACTCCCGTCCCCTGGCGCCACAGACCCCCGCAAGAATCACAAAGGTATGTTAGTTATAAAAGAATCCCGAGGAGGGGCCAAGGGAGAGAACTTTCCCGCCCCTCAGAATATCGTGGAGATAGTGATCATACCTTATGGGGAGTGATGGATGGCCTGCGCAAAGAATTAAGTGATATTAAGAAAACCATGGCCCCTAAAGACGATCCCACGTTCAAAACTTCCCCTTTTTCTCCTGAAATTGCCTTAGCTTCTGTCCCTTCGGGGATGCGGCCTGTTAACATTCCCTTATACACGGGGGAAGCTGATGGAAAGGATCCACAAGACCATATCCATCAATATCTGGTCGGAATGGATCTATCCTCTGCTCCGGATCATGTCTTATGCCGCGTGTTTCCTGTTACCCTCGGAGGATGAGCTCAAGCTTGGTTTACTCACCTTCCTCCTAGCTCCGTGACGAGTTTTGAACGACTAGCTCATCTATTTGTACGACAATTTGCTTGCAATCGACGATATCCCAAATCCGCTAATCATCTCTTCACGGTCAAACAGCAGAAAGATGAGCCCCTACGAGGGTATATAAAATGTTTCACGGACGAGGCTTTGGATGTCTCTAACGTCAGCCCAACTATCCTGGCCGACATATTAACTTAGGGGCTTCGAACAGGGGATTTTTTTCTATATCTCATAGGAAATCGTGTCACGGATATGAATGAACTCATGCAAAAGGCGGAATTCTACATCTTAATGGAAGAAGCGGAAGGTACAAAGAAGCACATGGAACAAGACGATAATGAACACCTAGAGCGCGCTGAGAGGGAAGCAAAAGCTAGGGAAAATGGCAAAGAAGGAAAACTCAACCAGCGTAAAGATGAGGGCGGTATAGTCAAAAAATTCCTTCGACCCGTACCGCTACCCCCAATGACTATTGCCCCCGGAGGTACTCAATGTAATGAGAGGCAACAACGGGTTGCATTGGCCTATACCAGCCAAATTCCCCAATCGAGACAAGAACACGGGTAAGTATTGTAAATACCATAAAACCTATGGGCACACCACCGAAGAATGCACTACCCTTCGTAGAGAAGTGCTTCGCCTTCTGGAAGCGGGATACTTAAAGAATTACCTTAAAGAAAATAACCCTGAAGAACCCAAAGCAAATGTATGGAAGCGGTCACGAGGGGAACAAGAAGAAGTAACTCCCAGCCGCCGATCTCGGGAGAGAACCTCGGAGCGTAGATGACCCCGGGAGTGGACATAGGAACGTCAACGGAACACACGAGAAAGGACGACGGGATATTAGAATTTACCCCCTCCACCAGAATTGTACGAAGATAACGCCCCATCGGGACGAACAATCAACATGATCGAGGGAGGAGATATCTCAATAGCGCCCCAAGGTAAGAAGAAGAAATATCTAAAAGAAGCCAGACGAACAGAATAAGGACCTCCCGTGTGCTCCATTCAAGGAATACAGCTACCCAGCATTACTTTTGGGTCCGAGGACTTGAAGGGTATAATTTATCCCCACAAATACCCCTTAGTAATCATGGCCGTTATCCACAGATTTGCAACCCATCGGACCCTCATTGACATGGGCAGCTCTGTGGATGTCTTATTCCTTCCTACCTACCTGGCTATGGGATTGAAGAAAGAACAGCTGGAAATAGCAGACGTTCCCTTAGTAGGTTTCTCCGGAGAAGCTTGCCGCACCCTCGTAACAGTGATCCTTCCAATGTCATGGGGAGATGGAGCCCTGTGAAGAACAGAACCTATCAAGTTTTTGGTGGTGGAGGCCTCGTCACGAACATACAACGCTATATGCGGAAGGACATCCATCCGAGCTTTCGAAGTGATCCCATCTACCCTACATCTTAAGGTAAAATTTCCCACCCCTTCAGGTATCGGAGAAGTCCGAGGAAGCCAATCTAAGGCCAGAGAATGCCGAATGAACGCTATTCCCTCGGAAGGGGACAAATTCGCCCTTGGAAGCAATAAGAAGCGCAAAGCAGAAGAGATTCGGGTTCAACCTGTAGAAGAATTAAAGATAGTAGAATTAGTGGAAGGACATCCTGAAAAGGTGATTAAGATGGGCACCAACATGGAACCTGCAGTGGAAGCCCAACTGACCTCTGTTCTCCTACAATTTCATCACCTATTCGCATGGGAAGGAGGAGCGCCCGGGCGAATCAGTGACAAGGTATGTCAGCACTTTCTTAATGTGAAACCTGGTGTTAAGCCTATCCAACAAAAAAGAGAAAGATGGGACCCGAGCGTAATAAAATCATTCGCTTGGAAATACAACGCCTTCTCAGCCTGAAGCAAATTCGAGAGGTCATCTATCCCGAATGGTTAGCTAATGTTGTGCTAGTTCCAAAGCACGAAGGGAGATGGCGGATGTGTGTTGACTTCACCGATCTCAATGGAGCCTGCCCGAAAGATTGTTATCCCTTGCCCAGTATAGATCAACTAGTCGACTCCACTGTTGGATTTGCACTCTTGTCAACCCTAGACGGGGACCAGGGGTACAATCAAATCCCGATGGCGGCAGCAGACCAGGACAAGACTAGCTTCATTACTGACGCAGGCACATTCTACTACTTAGTAATGCCCTTCAGACTTAAAAACGTCGGAGCCACTTACCAAAGGCTGGTAAGTCTTATGTTCGCAGGACATATCGAAAAGTCGGTAGATGTCTACGTAGACGATACGGTGGTTAAAAGTAACACTGTCGAAGAGCACCCCGGGGACCTACGGAAGGCATTGATCATTATGGATAATTTCGGGATGAAGGTTAACCTTAGAAAGTGCTCCTTTGGCATCCGATGAGGGAAATTCTTAGGATTCATGGTCACAGAGAAAGGAATAGAAGTAAATCCCGAGAAGGCGGAGGCTATTGTGGGACTACCCACCCCGAAGACTGTGAAAGACGTTCAAAATTTAACATGTAGAATGGCCTCCTTGAGCCGATTCATTTCTAAATCAGCAGAAAAAGGACTCCCCTTTTTCAAAATACTCCGAAATGTTAAGGAATTCCAATGGACTTCCCAGTGCGAAGAAGCCCTCGAAGAATTGAAAAGATATATGTTGAAGCCTCCCATGTTGGTAAAACCTTTACCTCAAGAAGAACTCTTCCTTTATCTATCGGTCGGAGAAGAGGCCATCAGTGCTGTATTAGTCAAAGAACAGGACAGAGAGCATCATCCGGTGTACTACGTCAGCAAAACTCTCCTCGGAGCGGAAACCAGGTATACCTTGACTGAAAAACTTGTCCTAACTTTGGTCACCACAGCACGTAAGCTACGTCCCTATTTCCTCTCCCACCGGATCACTGTGTTAACAAAACACCCTCTAAGGGCGATTCTTAATAAACCGAAGTCATCGGAAAGGCTGATAAAATGGGCTGTAGAACTCACTAAGTATGATATCTCTTACGCCCTGAGACCTTCCATCAAAGCACAAGTCTTGGCAGACTTTGTAATGGAATTGACAGGCATCAGGTCCGAGGAAAATGAGTCCCTATGGCATGCCTATGTAGATGGATCCTCTGTAAGCACACACGGAGGAGCAGGAATAGTATTTGTAAACCAAGATGTACAAGAGGAGAGACTCCACTTCGCGGCCAGAATTGACTACCCCATTTACAACAACAAAGTTGAGTACGAATCCCTTCTGATTGGAATGAGACCTGCTCGGAAAGGAGGAATGAGAAGAGTGCTCGTTCATAGTGACTCTCAACTGATTGTTCAACAAGTTAATGGCTCGTACGAAGCTAAAGATGAAAGAATGCAGGATTACCTCCAGGTAGTCCACCAAAGACAAGAATGGTTCGATGAGTGCAAAGTCACCCAAATCCCATGAGGAGAAAACCAGAAAGTAGATGCCTTATCTAAAATGGCCAGTCAAATGGCTGTTGTCCATACCCGAAGGATCACTCTACTACAGATCAATGAGTCCGAGAAGACCGAAGGTAATGACGTGAATGCCACTATGGATCCCCCGACAAGTTGGGTGACCCCAATCAAAGCCTACTTACAAGATCCAGAAGGGTACCCCATGGACAAAACCATACAACGGACAATGTCTAAGAAAACCATTAGATATTTCCTCAAAGATGGAATACTGTTCCGAAGGACTTATTCTTGCCCCCACGCCCGATGCCTTAATGAGGAAGAGGCTCAACTAGCCTTGGCAGAAACTCACGAGGGAACATGCGGGAGCCATACCGGCGGGGAAAGCATGGTCGGACGCCTGATCCGACAAGGTTATTACTGGTCCACAATGGCAAAAGATAGCAAAACCTATGCCGAAAGATGTAAACCGTGCCAAGCTTACGCCCCTCGGGTCCATCAGCCCGCAGCCCCGTGGGAACCCCATTTGACCCTTTGGCCGTTCTCCAAGTGGGGCATAGACATAATGGGCCCACTTATCCCCGATGCCGGTCAGAAGAAATTCCTACTCGTGGCAGTTGACTACTTCACTAAGTGGGTAGAGGCGGAACCCCTAGCTCGAATCACCGCGGGCGCCGTTCTCAACTTCATATGGAGAAATATTATGTGCAGCTTCGGCATCCCTCGGAACTTGGTAAGTGATAATGGCCTACAGTTCACGAACCAGGAGTTAGAAAAGTGGTGCGACCACTGGGAAATCAAACACCGCTTTACCTCGGTGGGATATCCCCAAGTAAATGGACAGGTAGAGAGGACTAATCGAACTTTTCTGAAGAACATGAAGGCCCGACTCGATTGGCACAAGGCCAAGTGGGTTGAAGAAATACCTGGCATACTATGGGCCTATCGGACCACGCAAAGCACCGCTACAGGTGAAACTCCTTTCAGCCTAGCCTATGGTTGCGAAGCAGTCCTGCCCTCCGAGACTACGAGAAAGTAACCAACAGTTCCAACTTAGCCTTGGCCCTTGATCTACTTGAAGAGAAGAGGAACCGAGTAGCCATTTGGATGGAAGAATACAAAGTCGGGATGTCACGCTACTACAACGCTAAGGTAAAACCTCGAACCTTTCAAGTTGGAGATTTAGTAATGAAGCGGATTTGAGCTTCTAAGAACGTAGGCAAGCTTGATCCCCGATGGGAAGGACCCTATAAGATAGCGGGAATTGTGGGACCCACAACCTATGTTCTCGCCAACTCCGAAGGCGCAGTACTTAGCAACACCTGGAACTCAATCAATCTTAGGAAGTACTATGCTTAATGTAATGCAAAAGTTATAAATAAATAAAAAGTTTTTTTTATATATAGAGGGCTCCGATACAAAGATCAAAAGAAAAAGATTGCAAAATAAAACGATGACTCTACAAGAATGTCATCACAGCAATCTGACCCCGGGGAGCCATCTAATACAAACAACTAGAGCAAAACAGTTAGTACTAATAGCAAATCCTCATCCCAAAGGGATATTGTATCACATCCGATACAAAGAGATTAACGTTATCCCCGCCTACACTAAGCATCCTCGGTTGGACGCTTCCCTTCCCAGACAAGACGATGATGGTGCTCCTCGGATAAAGAAACCAGATCACCTATCGGAACTACTGAATCCTCAAACGCTAAAGAATCTTCCGAAAAGACCCTATGGATGTCAAGTTCTGGAATAACCAAACCCGAGGGAAACCCTGGCAAAGCCTGAAAAGCATCTCG
The DNA here is from genome assembly GCA_948329865.1 of Linaria vulgaris. Taxonomy (NCBI): domain Eukaryota; kingdom Viridiplantae; phylum Streptophyta; class Magnoliopsida; order Lamiales; family Plantaginaceae; genus Linaria; species Linaria vulgaris. The sequence continues at coordinate 16,347,832 of OX415254.1, read as the reverse complement.
ATACAACTGATAGCTTATACAGACCAGATGACGCATCTCTCCCTGAAGGGACTCACGAGGGCTAGATGGACCCACTATTTCCAACACTGCTTGAACATGGGCCATTACTAGGGCCACCTCGTGGGTACGAGTAGTCTCCATCAGCCATTGATTAGCCACATCTCTCTCCCTCGTGACATATAGTAACCGCTCGTCGAAAAACCGAATCTGGTCCTTCAAGGCTTCCATCCTTCTCTCTAAACCTAGGACCCGGGCCTTTTCAAGCTTCAACTGACGCTCCAGCTCCCAAGATTTGTTCCTCTCGTATTGCAATATTTCCCCGGGAACATCTCTAGCGGTCTCCCTTTCAGCAATCAAATGAGCTATCTTCTCGTGAGCCTTAAACAAACACTTCTCCAGCTCATCCCGACGACGATAGACCAAATCGGGATCAGAAGAGGAATCTCCTCGGGATCCAATGGCGTTCAGAATCATGTAAAGTTGCATAAAGACAAATCATTACCACCCAAATGGTTAACAAGGTTAGTATTTAGAATGAATAAAAACTACTATACCTCGCACAAATCCTTGCAGGCCAAATCCTGAAGGCTTGATAAAGGAAGAATATTCATTAGCTCACAATCTGGTGCATTTAAAAGACCACTCAAAAAATTCCGGCAAAAATCTGTAACCGATGGGGAAGCAGGAACGGAACCACGCTCTCTAAGGGGTGGCGCCCCTGCGAGGAGAGGATTTCCCTCGAGCGGTGGGCGAGCAACACGATTCGGGCCCTCCCCTAAAGGTTGGGATCCGCTCGGAACAGAAGGGAAAAGATCATCCTCTACCATATTAATAAAACCAACCTCTAACAAAGGAGAAGGACACGATATCCGTTGAGGAATTGGAAACTCCATTCGGAGAAGAGTGGAGATTGGATCTTCCCCAACAGCTGGAGCTCGAATGTTCACTGGGGGGGCTGCGATAGGCGAAGCCCTCTGATTCCCTCTCTCCGAGGAAGGACTTGTCACCTCTTCAAAGCTCCGCTGATCAAAATCACCATCTTCCGATAAAAGGTAATCATGATATGATATTTGTGTCAAAAAAGCTTTGTCAAAATGTTCAATCGCAAATGCAGCCATCTCCGAACCTGTCACAAAAGATGAACATGTTATGGGCCCGAAGAGGATAAAAGCACTATGGATGATGAAAACCAGAGGAATAACTTATGAAAATAAAAATTAGGGCAAAGCGGCTGAATAGGGAGATTGAACGCCTCTACCCCTTCTTGAAGCCGCGCCAAGATCATGGATTCAGGGAATTCTAACAAACCGCTCACGTCATAAGATCCCGACAACAACCCGGAGCGAGACATCATCTCCCCCTCCCACACCACAGTCTCGGAGGTGGGGGTAACGTACCCTAAACCCCATCAGAGAGGTACTCCCCATGAATTAGCCGATTGGCCCTTCGGACGGACAAAAAAGAACCTCCGCCTCCAATCCCCTCTACGAGAGCAAGAGTTAGATACACGAGTGAAGGCTCTAATGTTTTCCCCATAGACCAGGCTAAAGAATGGAGGACCACCCAGACAGGGGCGTAAGGAGAAAATAGCCCCCAACCGATGAGGAGTCATAGGGAGATTCAAGAGCTCACAACAAAGAATATACCCCACCAGGTGACAGTAGGAGTTCGAAGTTAAGTGAGTGGGACATAGCTTCCAATAGCTAAAGAGAGTTTGGAAAAAAGGGTGGAAAAACACCCGTAGGCCATAACGTACCTGATCACAATACACTGTCAAATAGCCCGAGGGGGGATCATAAGCCATCTGATCGTAGAACGGTACAAGTACATCGTACTTACTATAATCCATATTATACTTAGCAAAGAAAGTCATAATGGATCCCTCGTGTTCGTTGCTCGCGGCAGTCCCGACCCGGCCTCGCCCCATTAATTTCGAGGGACTCAATGGAAGTACTTCAAGGACCAAAGATTGATCCACAATGGTGTAAGATCCCCGACCCATGAATACCTCTCGGATATGATTCATCCTAAGAGAATTAGTATGAGAAGACCGCGCCGATGCTCCCCTCGAAGAACTACCCAAAATAGCAGCCATGTCATCCTCTAGGCTATCTCTCTGAGAGGAAAAGCTATCCGAAGATGCATGATGCACCCCTAGCGACAGCGAAGGGGTCCAGACCGAGTTCCGAGTAGAGCTATGAGATGAGACGGATCCTCCTCGCCTAATATGTGGAGGCATCATCTCCTCAAGTAAGTATTTTCTCCTTTCTCACGATTACTTAATTTTAGAAAGTGAAAAGAAAGAACTAGCTATAGTAAAAATAAAAAGCTAAATTCACGGGAGAGCTAGTGAATTTCTCTTTGGGGTAAAGATCTATATATTTGCTTAACATTTAGCTCTTATATATTTATCACCCTTTGATTAAACAACTAAAATTAATTCTCCATTAACTAAAGCAAGGGGCACGTGTCGATAAGATCCTCCTACTTAAGAAGAACTCCTAGTTAATATGGCTATGCAAGATGACACCTCCTACTTAAGAGAAAACTTGGTCAGCAAGGATTAAACTTTTATCCTTATTCTTCTTAATTCAACTTAAGTTAAAGAAGTAATTAGAAGACTCGTTAATGATAAGATTAAAATAAAGCAGAGAAGGACAAAGTTGAACAAAATAAAAGAGTTGTTTATTCACTCGAAAAGCCGAGAAGTCCTCGAAAAAGGTTGCATTTAAAAAAAAAATTTGAGAGTACGAAAATAAAAGTTACAAATAGATAGAAGTCCTAAACTATGCCCCCGAGGTTGATGGATGCGGGGCGGGATACGAAGGGGATGTCGCCTCGGCAAAAGTGCTCATCGGAGCCAGATGAGAAATCATAGAGAACACCCCTCCAGAACCACTGAATCTTGGACTCGGACTACTGGCTGAACCCATCGGAGAAGGCGCAGGAGAATCCCGAGGGGATAACACGCCACCAAACCTCCCCACGAGTACTCGGTAGTCCTCGAAAGATGGGTTCTTTAATTTCCGAAGGTCAAAAGACCTAGAGAAGTCCACGTCCCGCCGCAGTAAGGACTTCGCCAGTCTAGCACATTCCAGATAACCCCACAGCATATGAACCGTTAAAAGCTCCTGGGGCGGCCTCTCGGAAATTTCTGGTTGCTGTCTGGAGGTCTCTTGTTGAGCAAATTGGACCGCCACATCAATTTTGGCTTGCACAGCCTCGGGAGAAAGGAACGTCGCCAGCTTCCCCTCGGCTAACTCAGCCCTATTGGTGACCTGAGCCAACAACTCCTGAAGTCCCTTCTCCCTCGCCAAACCCTCGGCTTTCTCCTTCTCGAGAGCAGAGATCTGGGCCTTAAGAGTCCCCTCGGACTATTTCTTCTCCTTCTCCAAAAGGGCCACCCTAGCCTTGGCAGTCTTCTCGTATGTTTCCATCTGCTTATATACAGATTCCGCCCTCTCCAGTCTAAAGTGCAAGCCCTCGTTCGTCTTCTGAGCCTCTTGCAGAGTATATTCTAAAGCCGAGATTTTTGTGTTGAGTACATCCTCCCTCGTTTGACTCTCCTTGTCCCTAGACAGGAGGGGCGCCAATTGCGCTCGGAATGCTTTCACCTCATCCATATCCTTTAACCCGCGCTGCTCAACAGAGGTGACTGCCTCCCGAGTCTTTCCTATCTACAAGAAGAAGAGCAAAAGAAAGAATTGTTGAGAGTAGAACATGCAAACACAAGGAAGCAAATACGAATAAAAGAAGGGGAAGCTTGAAGCTTACCATAAGCCCCATCCAGTTAAGGCTGGTATATAGAAAATGGAACACATCGGCGGATCTCCTCATAAGAACTAGAGGATCTTCTCATAAGCATCCACCACAGTCCAAGACGAAGGATGCCCCTCCGGTCCACGAGGAGGCACATGTGTTTGAAAAGTATGCCCCCTCGGAGATAAAGTCACCAGAACATGATCCCTAGGAGGAGGAGTCCCCGGAGTTGGCGTCACCACATCCGAGTCGGTAAACACCGCCCGAGGACCTCCAACAGCAGTAGATGTGGCCGCCTCCCCCACCAGTGAGCTCAAAAGCTCCACCTTAGTCTCCCTGTCTTCATACGAAGGATCAAACTCCCCTTGGATGTCCTCGGAGTCCCCCAATGAAGCCTTCAGATCGGGAACGTGAAACAGTGTCAAGAAATCTTCCTCTAGAAGAGATAACATACTTGTATAAGAAGAGAGAATGAAACTTGAAAAAATTATCATGCAAAGAATAAAAGATAGACAGAGGAGACTTACCGAAGAAAGCGGACTCTTCAACCATCGGAGCCTTCCCCTTATCTACAACACCTGCACCAGAAAAAGAGCATCAATGTATGAGTAAAACTCCTCCAAAAGTTCAGAAAATCTTACTAAGAATCAACCATAACTTACCGAGGGGGGAAGGCTCAGGCGCTGCCTTCTCTGAGAACTCCGAAACTATCGGAGACATAGGCTCAACTCCACGAGGAGGATCGGAAGACGGATCCTTAGAAGATATAACCATCGCCTCTGCAATATTCCGGATAGAACCTTCCCCGCTAGTCCTCGGAGAGAACCGTTCTTCGGAAGCCCTCGGACAACTTTCTGTGTCGGACCCGGAGACCGGTACTAGAGCTAAGCTCAAGTAAGGACCCACCTGTCGTAGAGGAACGAGATTTTGAATCACCCCCGCGGCATCTATGAACAAACGGGTGTGATCCTCGGGAGTTCCTCCTGCCTCCGGACCTATGTGCTCGCCCTCGGGAGCATTAACCTCTTCTTCATCATGATCACCCTCCTCCGGGATGTCAGAAACACCGCTCGGAACGGGCTCTGAGGGACCCGATTGCGAAAAATAATTCGCTAAAACAGCCCCTGCAGCATCCGAAAACCACTAAACAATTATAATCTACTCCTGTGTCAGGAAGAAAGGGAACGAAGACGAAAACAAGATGTTTACTAAACAAAATCAGGGCCTCAGAAGAAAGGGACAATGGCTTCTCGACCGCATCGTCAGTGAACACCACGCGATGAAGCCCGGATGTCTCGAACAGCATCATAAAATCATCCGACTCCTTCATAAGTTGTTGAGAAATCGCTGGGGAAAGAACTGTGTCCTGATCCAAGGTGCGCACGGGAGAAGCGCCCTCTCTCCAGTCGAAAGGACATAAAGGAGCGCCACCCATACCGCACCTGAGCGATGTAAACCGTTAGCATCCCCGGAGGTGGATAACATGCCCTCTGATCCTTCGTTGGAATTTGAAACACCATATTCTTCTGGAAGGCTCCAGTTGAGTTGAACAAATCCAGCACCTGCTCACGAGTGGCAACACTCAGGATTTTCTCAATTTTGGCAAAATCACGAGCAGCAACAACCTTCTTCAATTTGGGTACCCTAGCCTTTTTGGAAGAGGCAGCGCCGCCCTCAACGGTAGCAGAAATTTTGCCCTTCCGTTTACGGGTGATTACTCCCGTCGGAGCACCCCCCATCCCTGCCAGAGAGTCGTCGACAGCAGTAACTCCAAAAGCAGTGGAAGCAGCAATAGGATCAGTGTTAACGGAAGAAGCCATCTGAGTAATAATTAATAGAAGGTGTTTATCCGAAAAAGAAAAAAAAGAACGCGTTAATTTACTGGAAGATTGAATTACAAAAAGAGAAGAAGAAGACGAAGAGACTTTTTTGCTCTGAAGGATATTTACCAAAAAGATGAACTGTGAAAGTGGGGAGAGGAGTGAATAGTCCTCCTATTATAAGCAGAGGAGACAACGGTCAGATGCTTCTTCAAACGTGGAGCATATTTAAAGCTCCACGTAACCGCCGCATACCCGCGCCACGCCAGTACCAATCTGACTGTTGCCAACGGTCAGATATTTTGAACTTTGAAGTAGGTCAAACGACAACATATAAACCTACGCCCCGAGATCTCCGCGTGCTTAAAGATAATACCCCTAAGGGCATTCAGGTAAAACCCCTTTGACTCGTTTTTTATAAATATATATATACTCCCTCGGAAAAATACCAAAAAATAAGTACATCGAAAACCAAGGCTCGGACTAACCCCTCACCTCACTGAGGACGATGAATAAAATTTCCCTCGCCTCTACGAAGGTGATCGAAATTTGGGGGGGCTAGTGTTAATCATAAAAAATAAATATGAGACTAAAATTAAGTATTATTCCTAGATATAGGAAATAATACATGGACAATACTATTGTCACGAGTACCTCCGATGAGATGTACCCACTCCCACTAAGGAGGACCCTCGGAGGTTACCACACCGTGGTCAATGACCCAAAGAGGTACGAAGGAACCTATGAGGAGATACTTAAGCGTCCCTTGGAAAGTCAATGATGAATAAAAAATAGATATCAACGCAGCATCGGAAAAAGAGTAAACCCCGATGGATCCGCGCGACTCCGATATCCATCAATGCGCCAAGAGGGACCACAATGGACCCCGAGTCCCATAATCTTGCGAGAATGCTTCCTTGCTAAACACTCATCAACATAAACTGCCCTTGGAACATCCCTACGAAGACCAAATTCAAGAATAAAGCCATGTCTAAGCACAAGAAATGTTGGAAGACATTCTACGAGGGCTTGGACACTAAAAATACTACTTCACGATTGCCAGGTCAAGCCCTCGGAGAATAAGTCAAGCCCTCGGAGATTAAATCAAGCCCTCGGAGATCAAGTCAAGCCCTCGGAGATTAAATCAAGCCCTCGGAGATCAAGTCAAGACCCCAAAGATCAAATCAAACCCCTCGGAAATCATGCCTAAACTACAGAACCTAAGACCAAAATAAAAATACCCATCGGAGAACACATACAGAAGTCCCTACACCAGAATAAACCTCTACCAAAGCAATAACACCACCCAAAGAAGATCCTAAGCCGGTCCATCAGATCATCACCAAATATAGAGCCCCTCGTGAAACTAACACCTCGAAGAAAACAGCCCCTCGCAGACCCTCGGAGACCTTGGGAGAGGCAAAGATCAGCTTAGTCAGAATCTAGTAGACTCAAAATATACCTTATCTTATCTTTTTCACACCTGTACCTATATTACGACACTTGTACTTACAAAACACATGCATAACGACACATGTCCCTAATAAAGTCTATATAAAGGGAGGTGATCGGTTGAAGAAGGAGGAGGGGGAGGGACATACAATCATACATACAAAATTGAGGAGTGAAGTTCAGTGAATAAAGGAAAGAATATTCTCGCATTGTTATCTTCTATAAAATCATTGTTTTCGAATCACGGGCAGGGCGTTCCAACCCTAAATAAACTCGTTAAATAGGGAATAATATCCAATCTGTTAACAAAACTGCTTGACAAGAAGATCTCCATCAGTGTCGGCGCTATTGAATGTCTCAATGAAGTGAGCAACATGTTGTCTTGGGTCTCCAGTCCCATCGAATGTTTGAAACTTTGGAGGTTGAAGCTTTTCGGCATTTGCAGTTGCTCAATTCTTTGAGTGTAAGGCTTCGTATAAGATTTGGAAGACTTGTGTTGAGCTTTATGATCATTTGCAACTTCTCCAATGAGCTTCTTCAATTGATCGGCAGAGAGAAAGCCTTGCGGGGAAACTTGGATTTGTTTGCTTGAAGACTTAGAATTTTCTCCAACTTCAACATCTTGAGTGTTTTTCTCGGCAAACTTTGTGTGCATCATGGCATCTTGCTCTTCCTTCCTTGAGAAACTTGACTTGTGGAAAAGGGAAGTGGTGTGGATTCTTTCGCTTAGAACTTCATCAAACTCTTGAGCTTCAACGCCTTGAGTAGCATTTTCATGCGCCATGCTTTGATCGCCGCTTTCCACGAGCTCTTGCTTTTGGAGATGAGGAGAGACTTCAATTTCGTTGATTGTAGTCTTGATACATCCTTGAAATCCAATGTTGTTGGTGGCTTCTTTGGAACTTTCAACTCCTTCTTTGCTCTCTAGCTTTTGGAGAAGGCGATTCAAATGTTCATCATGTTTTTGAGTTTGATTTGTAAGATTTTCAATGGCTCTTGCAAGCGCTGCAACTTGCTCTTCTAGTGAGGATGCTTGATCATCTTCTTTAGCTTCATGTCTTGCTCCCGGTGCGAGTGTATATTTCATAATCGGTTGCGAAGAGCCTCCGCTTGTTGCCCCCATTGACTTCCATTGTTAAGCAACACTGACTTCTTGTGACTTCAAATTTGAGACTTGCTGGAAAAGAGATGAGAGGTAGAGATGGTCCCAATGGCGTGCCAAATTTGTAACGGAAAATTCTTGAATTGTTTAATTAAAGGACAAGAAAAAGATTACAAAATAAATTTGAGTAAATTTAAAAGTACAACTGTGGTTCATTCTCTATCTAATCCTCTGATTCAATTCTACAAGAACAATATTAAAATTTGTGGTGAAAATCTTTAATTAGACCTCCACTGAAATAATTTGAACTTGGAAAAACGTTAATTCGAGAGTCTTGGACTTGATTTGAGGATTTGACTTGAGGATTTGATGAACACTAATTTGATTTGGAGATTTGATGAACACCGATTTGACTTGGGGATTTGATGAACAATGATTTGACTTGAGTATTTGATGAAGGATGGTATGGTCTTCTTCCTTAGTTCTTTGAATATGTGGGCTTTGATCTTCCTAGTACGGAGTTTGATCTTCAAAAATGGTTTTCCGGGGGTCTTGTGAATTGATCTCGGATCAAACAGATTTTTGGCTTGAATGTTGTTGAAGAACGGTATGAATTTGATTTTGATTTTTCCAGATATGTTGAAGATTTGATCTTCTTGGCAGAGACACGATCTTCAAAAACGGTTTTTGGATGAACTTGAGACTTGATAGCGGACTGAAAGGAGTTCTTAACGAAGAACACCTTGAAGATGGTTGAAGGATACCTTGAATGCCGCGAAGAACGCTTGAAGATGGTTGAAGGATACCGTGAATGCCGCGAAGAGCGCTTGAAGATGGATGAATTTAGCGGAGCGAAAAACTTAGAGCTTTTCCCTCTTCAACTTGTGAATATTTTGTGTGTGTGTTTTCTTCTTCAAGACCACCTCTATTTATAGTTGTGGAGTGAATCTCAATTAGAATCTCCTGATGAGATGAACGGTTGTGATCGCGTCTACAATTCCTTGATATGGAAGACTTTATCTAAAAGAATTTTCTTTCCATCACTTGAAGATTGAGACTTGGTGGAGAATTCTTTCCTTGTGTTGAGATTTGGTGGAGAATTCTTTCCATCTCTTGAAGATTGAGACTTCCAAGAGAAGACTTTCCATGTTTTGAGATTTGATGAGCAATTATTTCCTTGTCTAAAGATTTAATTAATATATTTATTTTAATCCCTCAAAATATTAAGATTAAATTAAAATATATTTTGTATTTCTTGCATCTTAAGAGTTACCATCATTTAATTTCATTAGACACAAAATTAATGTGTCTACACATAGTCATTTGTAATGAATATTATTTTTCACCATATATGTATATATTTATCATGTAAGAACATATACTTATATATAACTAACATAGAAATGAATTATAAAAACTATAATTCAAAGAGCAATCAAATGCTCAGAAAGTATTTCAATTATTAGATTCTACTTTCTTTTTTTAGGATATTTAGAATTCTACTTTCACAAATAACAATGCGTAATATTAAATTTTTTTTTTGAAAGAATGATAATATCATTAAAAGGAGGTTATAAACTAACGCCTAACCCAGTTTGATAATACAACCCTAGTCAAGAGCTAGCAAAAACTAAGAACATTTTTTTGATTTCTCACTGTGTCCGCTTATGCGACTATTCCAGCCGAGCACTATCGGGCCCTTTTTGAGGGGGCGGCTCTCCCAGCGGTGTTTTTTACATCCACAAGACTCGAACCCGAGACCTTGCTTAAGTGAACTCAAGTCCCTTACCACTTGAGCCAACAACCGTTGGTAAAACTAAGAACATTATTGAATAGCAAAAACGAGAGGTTCTTCTGGACCCAATATTTTCGTCTGAAAGTAGCCTTTCTTGTTAGATTAATTTAAAAACTCTTTAAAATGTTTGATAATATTGAAAATTTAAAAAGATAGAACTCATGGTATGAAATCTATATCATGTAATGTCGTGAAGAACATGAGCAAAAAATATTAATGACAATCATTTGTATGATTATGAACATGTGTAAAAAATTATTGTGTAAAGATTATGAAGTCTAATTCAATATCTAATAAGAGTATATATATATATATATATATCTTAGAATACAACTTATTTATTTATAATTTATGAGTATGCGAACGTGTGTTGAAATGGATTGCTAAGGAGTGTTATAACGAGATTGATTATATTGTATTTGTTGGTCATAAAGTTGTAACTTTATAGTTTTATTTATGAAGAGAAATTCATCCAAAATAATTTTGATAAAATCAATCGCGAAATAACTAAGTTTTTAGTATTGGGAAAAAGATTTCCATGGGCACAATATCGGCTCATTCTTCCAAAGAAAAACAAAATCAGTACATACTGTATCATTATTTCCTATAATCATGGCATTGATTTTTTGTGGATGTTAGTTTCGAAATTAAATACTATTTTTTTTCAGGTTAAAAGTGGGGAGCTGACACTACAAGATTTCCAGGTCTTTTGCGAACGGAAATCTGCAACCGCATTTGCGGTTGCAAAATTTGCAACCGCAATGCGGTTGCAAATTCTTATTGGAGGGCATTTGCAACCGCATCGCGGTTGCAAATACTTTGCAACCGCAATGCGGTTGCAAATTCCTATAGGAGGGCATTTGCAACCGAATTGCGGTTGCAAATTCCTATAGGAGGGTCTTTTGCAACCGCATTGCGGTTGCAAAAGCTAGTATTTGCAACCGCAATGCGGTTGCTGAAAACATTCATACTTTTAAAATGCCATTTTTTTATGATTTGAGGTGCCACATTGTTATTTTGGTTGATAACTATCCTAATAATGATAAAAACAACCATAATTACAATCCTCATAACAATTTCAAGCATTATATATGTGGGACAAGCCGTGATATCTATGATTTCAAACGATAACGTTCGTATACACACACACATATATATATATATATATATACATATATAAATATCATCACTAGATACATATAGAAATAAAAGTAATGTGAAAAATTTATCTACTAATTCAATCAATTAATCATATTATTAGTGAAGCAAATCATAATAACAAGAAGAAATATGATGATGAGTAGTAAATAGAACATACAATATGTTCATGCATGGTCTAATAACTCATTCGATCATTTCACATTCAATCTACTCTTTCATTCCTCAATTACTTGTTTTGTAACCATTTATTAGTTTATATCACATGTAGCATTGAAATTTGTTGTTAAAAATCAGAAACGCATTGAGAAAGTCCCATAAAATTGCGATTTTCATGTATGAATAGTTTTTGCAACCGCAGTGCGGTTGCAGAAAGGGGCTATTGGGACCGCAAAGCGGTTGCAAAAGCCAGTATTTGCAACCACAATGCGGTTGCAAATTCCTATAGGAGGGCATTTGCAACCGCTTGGCGGTTGCAAATTGTTCAAAATTTTTGAAAATTTGGGCGGCCTACGGGGGGAAATTTGAATTTTCGCGAAAATTCAAATTTTCACCCCATTTTCTATATATACCCACCAACACTTCTCTTCTTTTTCCAAATCCATATACCCACCAACACTTCTCTTCTTTTTCAAAATCCAAAAAATCACCAACACTTCTCTTCTTTTTCCAAATCCAAAAAATAAAAAACAACCCAAACTTCTCTTCTTTTCTTTTCCAAATCCAAAAAATAAAAAAACACCAACACTTCTCTTCTTTTCTTTTTCAAATCCAAAACAAATAACTCCTAACACTTTATTTTTTGCTTTTTTATTTCTCTTCTTCTTTATGTTTTTTTGTTCAACTTTTTTTCATTTTTCATTTCATTTTATTCATTGTTTTTCGTTATTTATTTATACTTGTTCTTGTATATTCACTATATTGATTTGCTGCCATTATCAATTTATAATTTTAACAAAAATCAATAACATTTCGGTAATTATCGGAATATTATTGGTTTTTTTTTTATTTTCGTTCGCAGGTGATTTGCAACCGCGTTGCGGTTGCAGATGCTTACAGGGCTTTCTGCAACCGCAATGCGGTTGCAGATGCTTATTCAGGGTCTTTTGCAACCGCATTGCGGTTGCAGAAGCCCAGTAAGCATCTGCAACCGCATCGCGGTTGCAAAATTTCTGGTCGCAAATAGTCATTTGCAACCGCGATGCGGTCGCGGATGACAAGTAACCGAGGCTTTACGAGACCTCGTCATCTGCAACCGAATCGCGGTTGCAAATGACTATTTGCAACCGGATTTGGGCCTTTTGCAACCGCAAATGCGGTTGCAAAAGACCCTGCAATCTTGTAGTGTGATATATCCAAAGCAAAATGCAATTCTTGTTGTTTTTACTATTTTACCATTTCTAAATCTGCTATATATTTCATTTTTCCTTTTCCCCTCTTAATTATCTCCTATTCTAATAACAGAAATATTTTCATATATATATACTAATGATATTTCCAAGCATAGATACGTGAGCAAAATCATGTATTCTCCTAAATTCAGAAATTTATATTAGTTCTTATTATGTTCGAGAAGTTAAGAAATTTATTTTTACCATTCGTATAGAGGCATGTGGCGTTCTTTTTTACTTTATTGTCACTTTTAATTTATCTAGAGATTTCTTAGCAAGTCCTTTTCACTATATGTTAGTTTCAGAATTACGTAATTTAAAATTTGTTTGATAAATCTGGTGTTGTTTTATTTTTCTGTTTCCATTATTAATTGCCACATAATCTTAAAAAATGCAATTAATTTAACGTGCCAATAATCTTACAATGTTTGGTCTTTTAATTTTTGAAGTAAGTGAAATATCCGTATCAAAAAAAAAGTAAGAGGAATATATTTAGTTCATCTATAATAAGTAATAATTTTCTGTTTCAAATATACATATTTTACGTGCTTGTTGAATGAACATTCCTGGCTGAGCCAAATCCAGAAAATTATATATTTATGCAAATATATTTATATAAGAAAATTGGTGATATATATGAAATTATTAATAAGATCGATGTACAAGTACAACATCGTATGACGAAGTAAATAAAAAATATTAGGCACATCTATACTTTCATGATTTGCTCAAACCCTTACAAAAGAATAAATAAATAGGAAACAAGAGATTTTATTCCTAAGTTTCCAAAGATTTCTTAATTATTAGCATTAACAAGAAAGATAAACTTGGATAATTAATGGACAAAGGGTATATTAGAGAACAATAAACTTTTGCTCTATAATTAGGATTCTGCTACTCTATATCATTTGCATTTTAAAAGTGTGCTTTTACATGATTTTCCTCTATAATTAGGAAATTTCCCAATTTGCTCAATATATATCATAACCTATGTAGATTATTTACTATTCTGGCAAAATGTTTAGTTTATTGTAGTTTGTAATTACGAGATTTCCTCAGTATATATCATAACACGCGTAGATTATTTACTATTTTAGCAAAACGTTTAATATAGTTCAAATACGTATATTTATTGGGTAGAATTTGACATTTGAGTACTTGACAGATTTAAAATGGTTTCGGTTGAACAATAATTGATCTTGAAAAATATAGTATATAGTTCTTGTAATTCTTTTATATATTAGGCCTTAAGTTAGTTTCCTAATTGGGCTTATCCGATTATTATATTAGCCTTTATTCTTTATTGGGCTTCGACCCTTCAACCCGGTTCGGATCCGGACATGTATATAAATAGTTTTTTAAAATATATTAATCAACAATTTATTTTAATCTTTATATCCAAACCCTAGTTTGCTCTCTTTGGTTTTCATCCGCCACCAAAATTCTCCCGTTAATCTTGATTCAACCTCTTTTCGGTATTCTAACTTCGATAGTTTTGCAAATTATTCTTACCTAATTAATCTTTTTCTTGGTAGCGCAAGTTAGTCTGTTTAATTAAATATAACATTAAAAGGAAAAGATTGAGTTTCTATAAATCAAAGTAACAAAGCACACGTCATTTTATTTCGAAAACCTTAACGATCATAAATCTCATTGATTGCTTTAACAATACCCTTCGCGTTTTACAGTTTATTCGATATAACTAAAATTAAGTGGATGAGGTCCGCCACCTCTGCGCAAGCTTGTTTCAAACTATCTGGTTCAGGATCAGTTCCCTCCTCGTAGCTATCACCACAAGTCGCAATACCAGCGAGAGCTGACACCCCGGATGTTTGCACTCTTCTCTTATCTACGTTGTTTGGGTTCAGCGCATTCTTGCAATCATTCAAGTCATCAATGGTGTCCCCCAACTGACCAACACAAACATTGGCTGCCCCATTAGGACCTTCTATTTTGCTGTATACTTTAGCGACTTCAAGGCCACTATTAGTGGTGTTGAGTGCTTTTTCGGTAACGATTTGGCCCAAGCCACGAAGATCTGATCCTGCCGAACGGGGGTCGGATCTCAGAGTCTTCTCGCAAGCAGCAACATCTTTTGCCTGGGAGCAAATTTCAGTGATTAAATCGCCTGCGTTGGAGTTACAGAATAATGTTGTTAGAGAAAAAACTAGGATAATAATTAGCAGAAAGTTATACTTATAGTTGTAAGCCATCTTTTATTTTTTTTCGATTTGGTTTTTGCTTCTTCTGTTTGCTATATATAAGTCAAATGGACGTGAAATCTGATTTTGTGAATCTTTTGAAGATTAACCTCCTTTAGCGGTAACTAGCAAATGCTGAATCTTTGATAATTTAAAAAGTAGGTAGTAATAGTATTTTTAATTTATTGTTATTCTGTTGGAACTTTTAAAAGTAATAAGATCATATAATTATTTTATCTTTTTAGGCATTTGACTGTAGTTCCTATATATATGTTAACACTATCTACAAAATAAGTTTCAAAATAAAAATTCTTAAAATATAGTTGTCAAAGTATCACTCGACTGCCATATATGTACTCCTTTTCGTGTAAAAAGATTTTCAATTTTAAGAATCAATATTCCAAATAACAATATATCTAAAAAATAATTGTCAAAATATCAGTACTCCAAATAATAATAACTAATTTATAATTTCTAAACAAAGTCAAAGATAAAAATTTAATATATATATATATATTTATATAAAAAGAAAATAGCTAATTTCCAAACTAACACTTTGAGAGAGAGAAAAATACAATTCCCAATAAATTTTGAAAATCCTGTTGGAGGGACGAATCAAGAGGATACGTGGATATGGCACTATGAACAAAGCGGGGGGTTTACGGTGCGAAGCGTTTACCATCTTATCATGGCGCAAGGGCTGGTGCGGTCGAGTTCATCGGAGGGTGCGATATCCTATATCCACAAAGCGTGGAAACTTATATGGCGTATCCATTGCCCGAATAAAATTAAGATTTTTCTTTGGCGGGTTTGCATGAATATTTTACCAACAAAGTGTAACCTTATGAAGCGGCGGATTTGTGAGGATTCGGCGTGTGTGGTGTGTTTGGAGGGGGAGGAGAGTTCTCGCCATTGTTTATTTGATTGTCACGTGGCGAGGCAGTGTTGGGCCCTTGTGAATTTCCTGTTATCACTGATGCTTGGTGCGAACGAGAAAATCATTGATTGGGTCGTGCCCATTGCGAGCGAGGTGTCAGCGGAGTTGGCGGGGCTTGCCATCACGCTTTGCTGGGATTTGTGGAATAATCGGAACTCCATTCTTGCGGGAAATCAAGCGCGTGAGCCAGGAGATATTGCCCTTTTTGCTATAGTATGTGCGCATGGTTGGAGGGACGTGTTTGGCGTCACTCCGCTCACGGATAGTGATCGTGGTAAAATTGGGCGGCGCATCCGATTAACACTATTAAAATCAACTTTGATGGGGCGTTGTTCGAGGAGGAGGCGGCTGTTGGGGTCGGGATTATCGCGAGGGACGCGGACGGGGTGGTGATTGCATGGGCACAGCGTCGTTGGGAGGCAAACCTTTCTCCGGCTTGTGTTGAAGCAACCGCGGCAAGATGGGCATTGCGGTTAGCTATTGGGATGAAGTGGCCTTGGGATGAAGTGGCCTTGGGATGAAGTGGCCTTGTGTTGAACTCCATTTGTGCTCGATATTATTACAGGTCACTTGGGTGATGCGTTCCAAGCTACTATTATTGATGAAGTGATCAAGGCAATGAAAGTGCACGTTGACTTCTCGTTTCACTGGGTTACACGGGAGGCGAATATGGAGGCTCATCATCTTGCACGTGACGCGACGCTTAGTGCCGAGGGACCAATTCCCCTTGTTTTTGCTACGTTGTAATTCGTTTTCTTTTGTTGATGGGTTGGTTTTTTTCCTTGTATGACCTAAGGTGCAACTTTGTCGCCTTTTTGGCTTTTATCCAATATATATTTTCTCTTAAAAAAAATGTACCTCTTAATTATAAGAAGCTTCTTATATGTTAAATGACAGTTCATGTATTTGTACAAAATAATTATTGTCAATACCAATTTATAAATAATCTTTAAATACATAGCAATTTTATATTATCGAGTACAAAATATTATGTCATTAAATATGTGGCGCAAAAAGTAAAGCAGATCTGGAATTTACAGTAGAGCTTTAAATTAAAACCTTCGCGTGGCTCCATTTAGTTTTACAAACATGGTTATAGTTATAATTAATGATTCTGTTTATATATAAATGTTGATATTTTTGTTTATGTTCGAAATCAAAATAAACAAACTTTGATATCTGCTTTAAATATTTTATAAATTTGTTATGCAAAACATAAAGCACATCCTTTTTTCTTTTTGAGAAAAATGTACATCCTGAATTTACACTACAACTTCAAGTTAAAACAATAATACGGCTAAATATTAATTTCTAAAGTTATATATATTTACATAATATTTATAGGTAGTTTGTAGTATCTACAAAAGAAAAAAAATGAGTAACTGTAAAAGATCTAATCGAAAACCGAGATTTGAGAATTGTTTTTCCGTAAGCATTAGTACGAAAATTATTGTACAGAAGTATTAATTAACAATCCATTCTTTTCTTTATGCGTGTGTATATATAGATATTTACCTTCATCTTCGACTTTGATAAAATAAAGGAAACAAAGAAAAGGACAAATTATTAAAAATGTCCCTTATTTTTTTTTCAAAAATTTAAAATGCCCTTTTTTTTCGGGCCTTGTCAAAATACCTCATATATTTAAAAACAATTATCAAAAATGCCCTTGGCCCTTATTCAGGCCAAAATTGCCTACGTGGCGGTACAGTCAATGCCACGTTAATAATTTGATCTGCCACGTCATATTTTTCAACCAAAAAATATTTTTTAAACAAACCATTCTAATTATAAATATTGTATTTGCACCCCAAAATAAATTGCACTTTGCACCCCAATATATATATATATATATAAATAATAAACATATATATAACTATTTTGTAAAAATAATAAATATATATATAAATAATAACAATAAACATATATATATATATATATAAAATACTAATAAAGATATATATATATATATATAAAATACTAATAAAGATATATATATATATATAATTAAAAAAAAAAAGAAAAGAAGATTTCATCGTCTTAATAAACATATCAACATTAAAAAAAATATAACTATTTTTGTAAAAATAAAATACATATATATATATATATATTAATAATAATAATAATAATAATAAATATATATATAACTCTTTATAAAAATAATAAACATATATATATATATAAATAATATTAATAAAGATATAAACATATATATAACTATTTGTAAAAATAATAAATATATATAAATAATAATAATAAACATATATATATAAATAATAATAAAGATATATATATATATATAACTATTTGTATAAATAATAAACATATATATATATATAAATAATAATAAATATATATATAATTATTTGTAAAAATAAAAGCATATATATATATATAAATATTTGTAAATATAATAAACATATAAAGTTAAAATAGTTCATCACCTTCCCGTAGCCAGAACACCACCCCCCCCCCCCCCCCCCCTCGAGCTCACTGTAACCCGTCGGAGATTTGTGTGATGAAGATGATGACGACTGCGGGGGTGGAGGCGGGGGGGGGGGGGGGGGGGGGGGAAGGAGGTGTTACGGTGTGTGGTGATTTTTTTTAATTGTATTTTGTTTGTTTTTTTTTTTATATATTATTAAAATATTAATCATTTTATAAATAGTTATATATATGTTTATTATTATTATTTATATATATATATCTTTATTATTATATATATATATATGTTTTGGGGTGCAAAGTATAATTTATTTTGGAGTACAAATACAATATCTAAAATTGCAAGGGTTTGTGTAAAAAACATTTTTTGGCTGAAAAATATGACGTGGCAGAGCAACTTATTGATGTGGCATTGACTGTACCGTCACGCAGGCAATTTTGGCCCGAATAAGGGCCGAGGGCGTTTTTGATAATTTTTGACTGAATGAATAATTCTATTAGGCCCATTCCCCTATAAGAGAAATAATATTTGAGTGAATGAATAATTCAACTAATCACAAGAGTACTTATACTAGATTATAAAGGCAATAAAGTACAACACTAAATAAATACAATAACTATACTAAAGAATAATACAAGAATATAATATCATCAAATACGCCCCCTCAACATTGACGTTCCCTCAGTAACGGAGATTTTGCCACGAAGAAGCTCAAACCGAGAACGAGGAAGGGGCTTAGTGAGAACGTCACCCAATTGGTCAAGAGTGTTCACGTAAGTGACACTAAGAAGACCTTTGGCCACGAGATCACGAATGAAGTGAAGATCAATGGAGATATGTTTCATGCGAGAGTGCTGAACCGGATGAAGAGAAGAACGTAAAGCACCAAAGTTGTCACAACGCACTGTAGGAACCGAGCGAAGAGACAACCTAACCTCCCCAAAAAGTTGTTGAAGCCAACGGACCTCAGACGCAGTGGAAGTAAGAGCGCGGTATTCTGCTTCAGTAGAGGAACGAGAAACCGCCTTCTGCTTCCGAGAGGACCACGAGATAGGATTCGAACCCAACATGATAAGATATGCAGAAGTAGACGTGCCATGAAGAGTATCACCACCCCAATCCGAGTCCAAATAAGCAGTAAGAGAGAGGTTAGTATCACGATGCAGTGTGATACCATGCACTAGCGTACCTTTAAGATAACGTAGCACACGCTTTAACGCCAACCAGTGAGCCGCATTCGGACCCGACATACGTTGGGCAAGACTATTGACTGAGAAAGCAATATCCGGGCGCGTAAGAGTGAGATATTGCAAGCCACCCATGATTTGACGATACATAGTGACATCAACGGGGTCGGCCAAACCTGGAGCCGTGAGATTGCGAGACATAGGCCTAGATAACGGCTTAGCACCATCCATCTTGTGACGAGCCAAGAGATCATGAATGTACTTGTGCTGCGAGAGAAAAAGACCATCACCCGTGCTGTAGACCTCAACACCCAAGAAGTAATTGAGGGCACCTAGGTTCTTAATTGCAAAGTCCGTGCCAAGATGCTTAACAAGCGAAGAAATAGTCTTGGAACACGACTTAGTGACCACACTGTCGTCAACATAGACAAGGACATAGACACGAATCGAGCCACACATAAGGATGAACAAGGACGTGTCCGACTTCGACTGTAGGAAGCCAAACGTAACAAGGGCAGCACTGAGAGCAAGATACCAAGCTCGAGGGGCTTGTTTGAGGCCATAGATAGACTTATGGAGAAGACACACATGATCCGGATGAGTCTTGTCAACAAACCCCGGTGGTTGGCTCATATAAACAGTCTCATAGAGAATGCCATGAAGGAATGCATTGCTAACGTCCAATTGTCGTAGAGGCCAAGAGTGCATCACGGCCAATGAACGGATGGTGCGAATAGTGACTAGCTTCACCACCAAACTGAATGTTTCCTTAAAGTCAACCCCCGACCATTGGTGAAACCGCTTAGCAACCAATCGAGCTTTGTAACAGTCAATGAACCCATCCGAATGACGTTTGATACGAAAGACCCACTTGGACCCCACCACGGAACGGGTGGTAGGAGGTGGAACCAAGGTCCAAGTGCCATGACTGGATAGAGCCGTGAGTTCCTCGGACATAGCTGCACGCCATAACAGATCAGAAAGAACCACTTTAACCAAAGTAGGTTCCAACGGATGAAGAACGGGATGCTTGGTGGCAGTAAACATCTTAGGCTTGAAGATGTTGTTGAGAGATCACGTGATCATGTGATGTGGACGAGCAGACGAGGGCGGAACCACGGTGGTGGGCTCACTAGGGTTCGAGGGTGAGGTCGGCGGATGAGCCCTAGGCGAGCCAAGGGCCGAAGGCGGCATGGGCTGGGCCGCGGGCGAAAGAGGCCCCATGGGCGTCCGCTGCTAGGCCGGAGGTGACCGCCCATGGGCCTGGGTTGACCGGACCACCTGGTGGGCTGGCGGGCTGCATAATATGGAAAAATGAGAGAAGAGAAACTAATTTGAAGGAGAATATTGTATAAACTATAAACCATTTCCAATATTCTTCTTCAAAATATTGAAAGAGAAAAACCATTTCAAATTGTAATGTATGTGTTCGAGTAACTTGGGTTTGTGATTTTAAAATCTTTTTGACTTTTTTGTTAATATTTAAATATGTACTACTTATCTACCAAAAAAAAAAAATATGTACTACTTTGGTATTGAAATATTTATTTACCTTTTACATTCACCTATTATATTGACTAATTTATCTTGAATAATGATGAATCCCATAATTGTAGGGATTGAAAGATCCATAAAAAAATATTTTTATTATTTCTTCCATATTTAGTTTTCGTAATTTCAGACTTGTAAAAGATAGTCAAAATTGATTTTTTTTCCTTATATTAGCTTAAGTGCGTGATTTCACTGATCTAATTAAGAACTTGATTGGATGTGTGATTTAGTATTTATCTTATAAAAAGAAAGGTTTGCTTGTTTGATATGCATTTGGAATTAATCAATCCAACTCTGTTTAAAAAAATGAATAAATAAATCCTAAAGCACGATTATGATATACTACTGTGTTTGTTTTCTCGAATTAGTTAAAAATCTTCATATCTAAAATCGATTTTAGTTGCATCTTTGAAGTACTGCTTAGCGTATTATATTTATGTAAAAGTTTAATTCCAATGTTCTTAGAAAACTCTCTAATATACTAAGATATTCATGAAATAGAAATGAGTATAATATTAAATTGGACTAAGAAAATATGAAATGTACTTGAAGAAATTAGATTTTTGGCATATCTTAGTTATTTTAAATTTGTACATCATAATTATAAATAACTATCATCATAACTGTTGGACCAGACGTTCGACCGACCGGACCAGTAAAATCAGTAACCAGTAAGGTCACCGGTTCGATTTCCGATCTGGTTCTGAAAACACTGCTTAAAAGCGTGCTTTTACATGATTTTACTCTATAATTAGGAGATTTGCTCAATATATATCATAACCATGTAGATTATTTACTATTCTGGCAAAATGTTTATTATAGTTCAAATACGTATATATGGGTAGAATTTGACACTTGCCAGATTTAAAATGGTTTCAGTTGAACAATAATTGTTCTTGGAAAATATAGTATATACTTCTTGTAATTCTTTTATTAGGCCTTAAGTTAGTTTCCTAATTGGCCTTATTCGATTATTAGATTTAGGCCTGAGTTGGGCCGGGAGTCCGCGGATTCGGGACCTCGGCCCACGGACTTTTTCGGGATCTGGAGGCGACGGCTACCCCCCGATCAGACCCGCGTGATTTGAACTCTCAACATGTCGGGAGTCCCGCGGGAGTCAGGATCCTTAATTTTCAGGGGACACTTTTTGTCCCCTGGATTCCATTCCTGCACCAAAAAATTCAGCAGCATAGATTACAAAAAAAAAAAAAAATCTAGGCAGCAAAATAAAAAACAAAAATCAAAAAAGGCCGCAAAAACCAAATAAAGCCAAACATTACATCTATATCGAACATCACATTACTTGAATCCAAAATCAACTATCTCTCAAACTCAAACAATCCATCCAATACTCAGTCTCAAAAACAATTATCCCATAGAAAACATTGTCATACACCATCCAACAACACGAAATCACCAAAATAAAAAACCATCCAACAACACAAAATTAAGGTCCAATATTCAAAACATTTAATACCCACAATCAAACATAATTTGAAAAATAGACTCAAAAGAACACAAGACAATAACGGTAATGTATCATCTTTGTTATCCCATTGTTTCCACTCATTCATGAATCATCTTCTAGTAAAGTTGCATCTTCGCCCATATCCGCAAATTTTACACAAAAATAACATAAACTAATGAATGCCTAATTCATTTATATTAAACAAAAATTTAGCCTAGTATTTGTTAACCGTAATTAGTTAACTTAAACATATACATACCTCTATCACGTGCCTCCAAGTCCGCCAAACACTCCTCGATCATAATTGGCGTATCATCGTCTCGTAGCCAATATTATGAGCAAACTAATCCTTGAACTATTCTCGGCGTCAACGAGCTCCTAAACCGATCAAGCACGCGTCCTCCCGTACTGAAGGCAGATTCAGAAGTAACGGTGGAGACCGGAATCGCCAATAAGTCTCAAGCCATTTTGCCAATTATTGGATAGTGTTCGGATTTGTTTTCCACCAATACAATATGTCGAAGTTTGGAGTATATGGCTCGACCCTATCTTCAAAATATTTTTCCCATTCGTGCTTCGGTGCAGTTTCATCAACCTCCAATTCCCTAACAAAAGTGACATTCAACCGTTAATAAATACAAAAGTAAGAAAGGGTATTATAAGTCAATCAACGTTTAATTCGACATAATAAAAGATTACCTAAAAAAATTGTCGTGCTTCGCCGACAATAGGTTCTCTGAGATCCAAGGATAAGTAGAGATGGGAGTAGACTTTTGAGTAGGCCTAATAGTTGAACTTTCTTCATACCTTGCCTTATACTCATCAAATAAAGCCAAAAAACCATCCCTCACTTCCAGCCGCAAGTTCACATTATAGTCTAACATAGCCGCGACGTAAGACCACTTCAAACGGGGATCCACAATGGCGGCATAATAAAGTAAATGGTTCATCTTCCCGTTTATACCCCAGTACTTATCATACTTCTCTTTCATTAACAATGCCATTGTTTTCAAATTGTCGGGTTTCTTGGTCACCTCGTCATCTGCACGGCTTGACCACCCACCCAAAACTTCATCAATGCAAATTAGTTGTGTTAGAACCTTGTTTGATGTCACATATGTGGTGCCGGAGACAAGTTCGGTCAAAACCTTGAAAGGTTTTAGGAATTCCACATACATTTGAGCCTTCTTCCAATCATCCTCCGTTGGCTTATTGTCTTTCATTTCTTTCCAATAGTTTGACTCAACATGCTCGTAAATATCAAATACACCTCTCAACTCAAGGGCGGCTTCAGGCATGATATACGTAGAATTCTACCGTGTCGGAACATCCAAACTTAGTGACTTTTTGCTTTCGAGCCCAATCTCCGATACGGTTTCTTTGAATTTTGAATACCGAGATGGAGTGGCTTTGATATAACGAATGCATGCATGAATGTGTTCTATCGTGCAATCACCGCCTCTCGTCTTGAACCCATGTTGCACCACGAGGTTTAAGATGTGAGCAATGCATCTAATATGCATGTTTTTCCCTCCCTCTTTGGTAATGAACCCCCGGGCCTACCACTTGGTCACCAATTCATCAATAGCCACATCATTTGCCGCCGCGTTGTCAACCGTAATTGTGAAGACCTTGTTTATCTTATAATCTCTAACCACCATCTTGTTGATATCACGTGCTATGCCAATCCCCTTATGCCCCGAAATCAAGCTAAAACTTATAATTTTTCTCTTCAAATTCCATTGATTGTCAATGAAGTGCATAGTGACACACATGTAGTTGTCCTTGGCAATTGAAGTCCATGTGTCGGTTGTGAGGCAAACACTCTGAGCATTTTCCTTTACAAACTCGATCAATCGAGTTCTCTCATCAAGATATAACTGGTAGCATGCATTGGTGATGGTCTTTCGAGATGGCAATCTCAAATGCGGGCATGCTCGTTTCATCATACGGCGGAAATAAGGCTTCTCTACGGTGATGAACGGCATCTCGTTGTCAATCATAAACATCACCACACCCTCCAAGATCCACTCTTGATTAAACTTCCAATTGGCCACCGAACCATTAACTTCCACTTTCAACCGGCCTTGTTTTTTGACATATTTGTTAACTCGTTTTGGACCCCTCTTACTATGACTTTAAAGTCCTACCGTGCCGTGTTGGTGTCTATCTGCAGCAATCTCCCTTTTGCAATTCATGCACCGACCCTTCACGTATTTCTTTATAGGGCATTGGAAAGGTTCAAAAGTTGCCCAATACTTGGACTTAAGTTGGTGGAGTTTTTGATATTTTGTGATTTTACCATCCACTTTTTTAGCGTGGAAAGTAATAATGGTCTTATGCACTTTCTCGTCTTGCTCTTCCTCCACGGAATCATCTCCATCCTCATCTTCATCCTTATCTCCATCCTCTTCTCCGTCCTCTTATACCCCCTTCTCTTCCTCATCTATTATATCTTCCGACTCAATGATATCATCTTCATCGTTTTCTTCTTCTTCATTATTAGTTTGTACATGATCCTCCCACTCCCCGTGCGAATAGTCATTATTGTATCTATTGGGGGGGGGGGGGGGGGATTCATGTCCATCCTTCTGTTCAAGGGCCTTATTTTTTCCCTTTCTTTGGGATCCCGAAATCCCCTTTCCTTTACCACGTGAAGTATCCGGGGCCTTCCCCTTATCACGTAACATTATCGGTGCCTTCCCCTTATCATGTGACGTTACTGGTTCCTTTCGTTTACCCCGTGAAGTATTCGATGCTTTTCCTTTACCACGTGATGTATCCGGTGCCTTTCTCTTTCCATTAGCACGTTTAAGAGGACTTCGGCGGGGAGCTAGAGTGGAAGGTGAACTTGTTGAAGCTACTTTGGATGGTGAACGACCACCACCACGACTACGATTGCCAGCTTTGTTTACCATTTCTACAATTAAACGGACATAACTTTAGCTAATTTAAACCATAACACGCACAAGCCCAACAATACATTGTACAACTACTAAGCATCATATTACCAAACCTTGCCCCATACAAGTTAACATACATCTACAAGTTAACATACAAGTTGACAATCAATAATTATTCACGCATTTTGTTGTTCATTGACGATCAATAATTGCAAATATTACCACTACTTACAATAATTTCATCATATTAAGCCAAATTTCTAAAACCCCCAATTTGAAACCCTAATTCGAAAATAAAAACATCTAATTGTTATAAAATTTCTATGAATTCATACAATAACAAGTGTTCTAACACTACAAGGAAAAACCCCTTTACCGTCGGCACAAAAGCCGACGGTAAAGGGGTATTTGCCGACGGAAAAAGGCTTTTCCGTCGGCAAAAACTGTCGGAAAAACCCGACGAAAAAAAGCTCGTCACTAAAGCTTTTTTCCATCGGATTTTTACCGACGGAAAAGCGTTTTATTTATTCCGTCGGCTTTAAGCCGACGGTAAAAAGGGGTAACCCCTTTACTGTCGGCTTAAAGCCGACGGAAAAACCCTATACCGTGAGCTTAAAGCCGACGGTATAGGGGTTTAGAAATATAAAAAAAAATGATTTGAAAAAATTGATTTAAAAAAAAAACGATTTAAAGCAATTGATTTATGATTTTTTTGGCGATTTATTTAAAGGAAATCGATTTTAAATAAATATTTTATAATATTTTGGCGATTTTTTGTAAAGAAAACGATTTTAAATAAAATTTTGTATGTTTATTTGGCAATTTTATTTAAAAGAAATCGATTTAAATAATAACATGCACATTTTCGAGCGATTTTTTAAAAAATTTATTCTAATAAATAAAACTTCGTATTTAAAATAAAATATTGATATTATAAATTTTTTATAATTATTATTAGTTAGATAATGAATAAACATAAGTAAAAATAAAATAATAAAACAAATAATAAACTCTAATTATAATTTAGTGAATATAGAAGAATTTTTGTTAGTTATTAAGGATATTTTGGAGAGAAAGTTGATAATATTTGGAGAATAGTAAGAACGAATGAATTTAGTGGATAAAATAAGAGGTATTTATAGTGATTTTGGAGAAGGAGGGAGGGGCGGTAAAATAAGGGGTTGCCACGTCACCGATCCGTGTAAAGATTGACACGGATCGGTGACATGGAACGATATCACACGGATCTGTGATTTTTTTTAAATAATTTTTTTTTTAAAATAAGGGCCATTACCGTCGGGCCAAACCCGACGGTAATGCCGTCGGGTTTGGGACGACGATAATATAGGCCTACTTTTTCCGTCGGCCCAAACCCGACGGTAAAGCCCTTTACCGTCGGGATTTAGCCCGGCGGAAAAAGTTGGGCCTTTACCGTCGGCCCAAATTGCCGGGCCCGACGGAAAAGGCCCAATTTGTTGTAGTGTAAGAGCAATGGGTGAATCAATTTATCAAAATAACAATAAATTTCACTTCAATTTTAAATTTGGGATAAAAATAGTTACCTAAGGTTTTGCAAATATAAGCGGCGAGGCGGCGGAGGGGCGGCGTGTGAGCGACGGAGTTTGGTGGCGGGTTGTGGCAGCAACTAATAAGAGTCGGAGCAGCACATATTTTGCAATTAGAGAATTTTTTTTTTGGGTAGACCTATTCGGTTCGCGGCCTGTTCTTGTAGCTGCAGGTGAGAATTTGTTTTTTAAATAACAACATATATTAGTATTAGTACTTAATTAAAAAAAAATAATAAGTGAGGGAGTATCCGCATCATGTGGATACTCTCTGGAATTTTCGGGAGTTGGGGTCGGATCGACCCCAACTCCCGACCGACCCGACCCGCGGGTTACGCTACGGGAGTAAAAAACCCGTAGCTGCGGGTCGGTAACGGGATCGAATTTTTCCCGGCTGGGAAAAATCCTATCGGGTCGGGTCGGGTACCCGTGATCCGACCCGGCCCGCCCACCCCTAATTAGATTACCCATTATTCTTTATTGGGCTTCGACACTTCGACCCGGTTCGGATCCGGATATGTAAATATAAATAGGGTTTTGTATTTTAATCAACAATTCATTTTAATCTTTGTATCCAAACCCTAGTTCTCTATCTCTGGTTTTCATCCGCCACCACAATTCCGTTAACCTTGATTCAACCTCTTTTCAGTATTCTAACTTCGATAGTTTTTCAAATTATTTTTACGTAATTAATTTTTTTCTTTCTAGCGCAAGTTAATCTGTTTAATTAAATATAACATTAAAAGGAAAAGATTGAGTTTCTATAAATAAAAGTAACAAATAAAAAAGCACACGTCATTTTATTTCGAAAACCTTAACGATCATAAATCTCATTGATTGCTTTAACAATACCCTTCGCGTTTTACAGTTTATTCGATATAACTAAAATTAAGTGGATGAGGTCCGCCACCTCTGCGCAAGCTTGTTTCAAACTATCTGGTTCAGGATCAGTTCCCTCCTCGTAGCTATCACCACAAGTCGCAATACCAGCGAGAGCTGACACCCCGGATGTTTGCACTCTTCTCTTATCTACGTTGTTTGGGTTCAGCGCATTCTTGCAATCATTCAAGTCATCAATGGTGTCCCCCAACTGACCAACACAAACATTGGCTGCCCCATTAGGACCTTCTATTTTGCTGTATACTTTAGCGACTTCAAGGCCACTATTAGTGGTGTTGAGTGCTTTTTCGGTAACGATTTGGCCCAAGCCACGAAGATCTGATCCTGCCGAACGGGGGTCGGATCTCAGAGTCTTCTCGCAAGCAGCAACATCTTTTGCCTGGGAGCAAATTTCAGTGATTAAATCGCCTGCGTTGGAGTTACAGAATAATGTTGTTAGAGAAAAAACTAGGATAATAATTAGCAGAAAGTTATACTTATAGTTGTAAGCCATCTTTTATTTTTTTTCGATTTGGTTTTTGCTTCTTCTGTTTGCTATATATAAGTCAAATGGACGTGAAATCTGATTTTGTGAATCTTTTGAAGATTAACCTCCTTTAGCGGTAACTAGCAAATGCTGAATCTTTGATAATTTAAAAAGTAGGTAGTAATAGTATTTTTAATTTATTGTTATTCTGTTGGAACTTTTAAAAGTAATAAGATCATATAATTATTTTATCTTTTTAGGCATTTGACTGTAGTTCCTATATATATGTTAACACTATCTACAAAATAAGTTTCAAAATAAAAATTCTTAAAATATAGTTGTCAAAGTATCACTCGACTGCCATATATGTACTCCTTTTCGTGTAAAAAGATTTTCAATTTTAAGAATCAATATTCCAAATAACAATATATCTAAAAAATAATTGTCAAAATATCAGTACTCCAAATAATAATAACTAATTTATAATTTCTAAACAAAGTCAAAGATAAAAATTTAATATATATATATATATTTATATAAAAAGAAAATAGCTAATTTCCAAACTAACACTTTGAGAGAGAGAAAAATACAATTCCCAATAAATTTTGAAAATCCTGTTGGAGGGACGAATCAAGAGGATACGTGGATATGGCACTATGAACAAAGCGGGGGGTTTACGGTGCGAAGCGTTTACCATCTTATCATGGCGCAAGGGCTGGTGCGGTCGAGTTCATCGGAGGGTGCGATATCCTATATCCACAAAGCGTGGAAACTTATATGGCGTATCCATTGCCCGAATAAAATTAAGATTTTTCTTTGGCGGGTTTGCATGAATATTTTACCAACAAAGTGTAACCTTATGAAGCGGCGGATTTGTGAGGATTCGGCGTGTGTGGTGTGTTTGGAGGGGGGGGGAGAGTTCTCGCCATTGTTTATTTGATTGTCACGTGGCGAGGCAGTGTTGGGCCCTTGTGAATTTCCCGTTATCACAGATGCTTGGTGGGAACGGGAAAATCATTGATTGGGTCGTGCGCATTGCGAGCGAGGTGTCAGCGGAGTTGGCGGGGCTTGCCATCACGCTTTGCTGGGATTTGTGGAATAATCGGAACTCCATTCTTCCGGGAAATCAAGCGCGTGAGCCGGGGGAGATTGCCCTTTTTGCTGTAGTATGTGCGCATGGTTGGAGGGACGTGTTTGGCGGTAACTTACAAATTCTGAATCTTTGATAATTTGAAAAGTAGGTAGTAATAGTATTGTTGATTTATTGTTATTCTGTTGGAACTTTTAAATGTAATAAGTGTTATACCTTTGGTCTTTATTTTGATGGTTCACATACTCTTGATGTGAAAACCGTTGGCATTACAATTCTTGCCACTTTATGGCTCATTCATTTCAAGAGATAAGACTTACTTCTTTATTGTGAATTAAAGTTGTTAGCTAGTTACTATTCTATGATGGATGGGATAATACGATAGCTTAAAAGATATTGCATGGGAGTTACAATAAGGGGTCCCTAGTCTTGTATAAATAGGGCTTGTGTTTTTCCATTATAACCACCCATTAAGTTATAATCAAGACTAGAAGTCCCTCACCCATAAAGTATTATTATATAAATATATTTCTTTTTCACAGTTATATATAATAAAAGATTCAAGCACAAATGGCTGGTGGTATACGATCCTTCCGCTACTAAGTTGTTTTTCATATATATTTATATTTCTCCAACATGTGGTATCAGAGCCACCTCTGAGCCGTTGTGTTTGAAGTTTATATCGATGCATGTGACTAATTTATCATTATCATATTTCTTATGATTGCATGAACCATCCGTATGAAGCACTTTGATTTTATTTTATTTTGTAGTTGTTATTCATATACATATCTAAATGGAAGTACTTCATGGTGGTGAGGGTTAAAATAATTACATGCACTCGTGATGATGATGATTATTATTATCTAACAATATTTTAATCATCTAATAAGTATATGTTACTACACATTGGAGTTTCTTTTTTCATATTGACTAAAAGGTTTCATAATATGCTTTACGTTATAAAGAATATACATATGTGATTATAAAATTATTGTTAGTAATGCCACAGCATTCACATTATTTTTCAATCACGTATGGTTAACATCATAACTTTATTTGCTTGTAATTAGATCATTTTATTAAGGAACAGTCTCCACAGAGAAATACTTGATTTTAATGATTTAACTAGTGTAGGAAAATGAACGTTGGGCATTGATGGTGAGGTTTTCTTCTACCTACAGGTGTGGACGATTTTACTTATTAATGTTGAAAATTCATTTGTCCTATAAATAAAGAATAAGTAAATTCATGCACTTTTTGCAACCTTTGCCCACAGGTAGGAAGGAATTTACTTAGATACATTGCACTAATATTATCCTTGGATTTTTTGCAGTTTTCTCTCAATCCTTAGCCGATGGTGGTGCTTTTATTCCAATGCTTGATGGTACTAACTTTTCTGACTGGAAAGAATATGTTGGATTTGCTTTAGGGTATATGGACCTTGATTATGCGCTTCGTGAGGAGCAACCACCCATCCCCACGGATACAGATACGCAAGAGATTATCGATAAATACCATTGGTGGGAGCGGTCTAACCGCCTAAGTCTAATGCTCCTAAAGTCTCGCGTTAACAAGAGCATTAGGGGTGCTATCGGTGAATGTAACACTGTCAAGGAATTTATGCAGGCAATTGAAGAACAATTTGTTCGTTCAGATAAAGCCTTGGCTAGTACCCTTATGAAGCAACTTACTGGCAAAACTTTTGACAATTCTAAAGGTGTACGTGCTCATATTTCTAAGATGAGAGACTTGGTCTCTCAACTTAAGGCATTAAAGATAGAGACATCTGAGCCATTCTTGGTGAATTTCATCCTTGACTCACTTCCATCTGAGTATGGTCCTTTCAACATCTCTTCTAATACACATAAAGAAAACTGGTCCATTACGGATCTCTTGACCATGTGTGTACAAGAGGAAGAAAGGATGAAGCATGATCAACCTGAAAGTGCAAACATGGTTGTTCATGAAACGAATAAAACTGAGAAGAAAGAAAATGAACCTCATAACAAAGGAAAGCAGAAAGGGTCATCCAAATCAAATGACATAAAGATGACATGCTACTTTTGTAAGAAGGAGGGTCATAAGAAGAAAGAATGCTATAAGTATAAAAGATGGCTCGAAAAGAAAGGTAACTCTACTTTTGTTGTGTGTCATGAATCTTTTATTGTAGATGCTCCAAAGAATTCATGGTGGATTGACTCTGGCTCTTCAATCCATATTGTGAATACTTCGCAGGGATTTCTCCACAAAAGGAAGCCAACAACAAGTGAACTTTGAGTTTTCTCAGGAAATAAAAGTCGTTCACAAGTCATGGCCGTTGGAACTTTTAGAATAAATCTGAAATTAGGACATGTCTTAGATTTAGAAAATGTCTTTTACATTCCAAGTTTTAGTAGAAATTTAATTTCCGTTTCAAGAATGATTGTCAAAGGCTATAATTTTCTTTTTTCAAGTGTTTTAACTATTATGAAAAATAATATTATTGTTGGTTCTCGAACTTTGGTTGAAAATTTATTTAAATTGGATGTGCATCCCGATTTTGAGCAGAATTATATGTCTCTGCATATAGTTGGTATTAAAAGGAACCTTTTGAATGAAAACTCTTCTCTTTTATGGCATAAGAGATTAGGACACATCTCTTTAGAGAGAATAAAGAGGTTGGTAAAAGAGGGAATCCTACGGGAGCTCGATTTTTCTGACCTTAAAGATTGCGTGGAATGCATAAAGGGAAAGCAAACCACTAAAAGTAATAAATGTTCTAAAAGGAGCTCAGGTGTTCTTGAGATCATACACACGGATATTTGTGGACCTTTTTCTACTCCTTGCCTAAATGGTCAGAGATATTTTATCTCATTTATTGATGATCATTCTAGATATATGTATATTTATCTTTTGAATGAAAAGGCAGAAGCGCTAGACGCTTTCAAGTCATATAAAGTAGAAGTTGAGAATCAACTTGAAAAGAAAATCAGGATCGTAAGATCTGATAGAGGAGGGGAGTATTACGGACGGTACACAGAACATGGACAAATGAAAGGTCCATTTGCAAAATTCCTTCAAGAAGAAGGCATTGTTCCACAGTATACCATGCCTGGCACACCACAACAAAATGGTGTTGCATAAAGAAGGAATCGTACACTAATGGATATGGTTAAAAGCATGATTAGTAAATCTAACATGCCTATGTATCTGTGGAGTGAAGCTTTTAAAACCGCAGTGTATTTATTAAATAGGATTCCATCCAAGGCTGTCTCTAAGACAGCTTTTGAATTATGAAAAAGGGTGGAAACTTAGTTTAAATCATATACACATATGGGGTTGTCCTGTCGAAGTTAGGATTTATAATCCTAACATAAAGAAATTAGATCCAAAGACAACTAGTGGTTTTTTCATTGGATATCCAAGTCACTCAAAAGGGTACAGGTTCTATTGCCCATCTCATAATCCAAGAATTGTCGAATCTATAAATGCCAGATTTCTTGAGGATGTTAAACCTTGTGGGAGTTTGGATTCTCACATGATTCATTTTGAGGAAGAACCCGTTCAGTCCCAGGAGGTCCAACCAATGCAGTTTGAGTCAAGAAAGTCATTACAAAATGACGAAGAGATGACTCCTAGAAAATCCTCAAGAATAAAGAAATCAGCAATTTCAAATGATTATATTGTATACCTTGCAGAGTCTGATTTTATTATTGGACTTCAGGCAGATCCAGTTACATTTTCACAAGCAATGAATAGTGATAATTCCAAACTTTGGTTTGATGCCATGAAAGATGAGATAAGTTCTATGTATAAAAATAAAGTTTGGGACCTCGTTGACTTACCAGATGGGGCTAAGGTCATTAGCCAACAGTGGGTTTTTAAAACAAAAAGAGATGCATCTGGTAATGTTGAACCACATAAAGCCAGACTTGTAGCGAAAGGATTTACTCAAAAAGAAGGCGTCGATTATCACGAAACCTTCTCTCCGGTTTCAAAGAAGGATTCATTCAGAATTATTATAGCTTTGGTGGCTCATTTTGATTTAGAGCTTCACCAAATGGATGTTAAAATAGCGTTTCTTAACGAAGATCTGTCTGAAGAGGTATATATGAAGCAACCTGAGGGTTTCAGTGATGGCAGTCAGAAAGTTTGCAAGTTGAAAAGATCTATATATGGACTAAAACAAGCTTCACAACAATGGTATTTAAAGTTTCACGAGATTATCACATCATACGATTTCGTTGAAAATCTTGTTGATCAATGTATATACCTCAAGGTCAGTGGGAGCAAATATATCTTCTTAGTCCTTTATGTAGATGATATTCTTCTTGCTAGCAGTGATTATGGTTTGCTACTTGAGACAAAAAAGTTTCTCTCAAAGAACTTTGAAATGAAGGATATGGGTGAAGCTTCTTATGTCATTGGCATAGAAATTCACAGAGACCGACAAGAAAGAATATTAAGGTTGTCTCAAAGGGCCTACATTGAAAAAGTTTTAGAGAAATTTGGTATGAAATATTGTAAACCTTCAGTAGCTCCCATAGTCAATAGTGAAAAGTTGCATAAAGGTCAATCACCGCAAAATGCTTTGGAGCAAGAACAGATGAAAAGTATCCCTTATGCATCTGTTGTGGGCAGCTTAATGTATGCCCAAATTTGCACCCATCCAGATATAAGTTTTGTTGTTGGGCTATTGAGTCGATTTCAAAGTAACCCTGGTTTCCAACACTGGGTAGCTACAAAGAAGATTATGCGATATTTACAAGGAACGAAGGATTATATGTTGACCTACAAGCATACAGATAACTTGCAAGTGGTAGGCTATTCAGACTCAGATTTTGCCGGATGTGTAGATAGTAGGAAGTCTACGTCAGGATATGTTTTTCTTCTTGGAGGAAGAGCCGTATCTTGGAAGAGTACTAAACAAAGAATGGTTGCTACTTCTACCATGGAGGCAGAATTTATTGCATGCTACGAAGCTACGACACAAGCCATTTGGTTAAAGAATATTCTACGTGGTCTTAAAGTTGTTGATTCCATTGAAAGACCAATAAAGATTCTTTGTGACAACACCACTGCAGTGTTCTTTTCAAAACATAACAAGAGCGGGAGTAGAAGCAAGCATATCGACATCAAGTATTTAAGTGTGAGAGAAAGTATAAAGAATGAAGTAGTGTCTATTGAGCACACTAGTACAAATTTGATGATAGCAGATCCCATGACCAAAGGTTTACTGGTAAAACAGTTTCAAGGTCATGTTGATCAAATGGGCCTAATCAAAGAGTAATATCTCTCATGTTGTTTTGAAAGAGCACTTAATAATGAAATTATTGTATAAAGCTTAGAATTTTGCGCATAAAGTTATGAATTCATTGCATCCATCAGGGTGATTAAGGTGGACCCGAATGATTCTTAGTCATTCGTAAAGTTAACAAGTTCAAGTAAGGTGTATTATGCATTGTAACACATGGAAGGGAAAAGCTCACCTAAAGAGCATTACCGCCATGGTTCATGTGTAGTGTATTTTATTTGAATTTAAAAGGTTAAAATTCACATTTAAAAGGGATTATATGGCCACTTCAGTTTTGTCTATCTTGATTAAGTCAATAGTATGAGAACCAAGTGGGAGAATGTTATACCTTTGGTCTTTATTTTGATGGTTCACATACTCTTGATGTGAAAACCGTTGGCATTACAATTCTTGCCACTTTATGGCTCATTCATTTCAAGAGATAAGACTTACTTCTTTATTGTGAATTAAAGTTTTTAGCTAGTTATTATTCTGTTATGGATGGGATAATACAATAGCTTAAAAGATATTGCATGGGAGTTACAATAGGAGGTCCCTAGGCTTGTATAAATAGGGCTTGTGTTTTTCCATTATAACCACCCATTAAGTTATAATCAAGACTAGAAGTCCCTCACCCATAAAGTATTATTATATAAATATATTTGTACAAATATATTTCTTTTTCACAGGTTATATATAATAAAGGATTCAAGCACAAATAATGGCTGGTGGTATACGATCCTTCCGCTGCTGAGTTGTTTTCCATATATATTTATATTTCTCCAACAATAAGATCATATATCTATTTTATCTTTTTAGGCATTTGACTGTAGTTCCGATATGTAACACTATCTACAAATAAGTTTCAAAATAAAAATTCTTAAAATATAGTTGTCAAAGTATCACTCGACTGCCATATATGTACTCCCTTTCGTGTAAAAAGATTTAAGATTTTAAGAATCAATATTCCAAATAACAATATATCTAAAAAATAATTGTCAAAATATCAGTACTCCAAATAATAATAACTAATTTATAATTTCTAAACAAAGTCAAAGACAAAAATTTAATATATATATATATATATTTATATAAAAAGAAAATAGCTAATTTCAAAACTAACACTTTGAGAGAGAAAAAAATTGAATTGCCAAGAAATTTTGAAATTCTGGTTGGAGGGACGAATCAAGAGGATACGTGGATATGGCACTATGAACGAAGTGGGGGGTTTACGGTGCGAAGTGATTATCATCTTGTCATGGCGCAACGGCTGGTGCGGTCGAGTTCATTGGAGGGTGCGACATCCTATATCCACAAAGCGTGGAAACTTATATGGCGTATCCATTGCCCGAATAAAATTTTTCTTTAGCGGGTTTGCATGAATATTTTACCAACAAAGAGTAACCTTTTGAAGCGGCGAATTTGTGAGGATTCGGCGTGTGTGGTGTGTTTGGAGGGGGAGGAGAGTTCTCGCCATTGTTTATTTGATTGTCACGTGGCGAGGCAGTGTTGGGCCCTTGTGAATTTCCCGTTATCACTGATGCTTGGTGCGAACGAGAAAATCATTGATTGAGTCGTGCGCATTGCGAGAGAGGTGTCAGCGGAGTTGGCGGGGCTTGCCATCACGCTTTGCTGGGATTTGTGAAATAATCAGAACTCCATTCTTGCGGGAAATCAAGCGCGTGAGCTGGGGGAGATTGCCCTTTTTCCTGTAGTATGTGCGCATGGTTAGAGGGACGTGTTTGGCGTCACTCCGCTCACGGATAGTGATCGTGGTAAAAGTTGGGCGGCGCCTCCGATTAAGACTATTAGAATCAACTTTGATGGGGCGTTGTTCGAGGAGGAGGCGGCTGTTGGTGTCGGGATTATCGCAAGGGATGCGAACGGGGTGGTGATTGCATGGGCGCAGCGACATTGGGAGGCAAACCTTTCTCCGTCTTGTGTTGAAGCAACCGAGGCGAGATGGTCATTGTGGTTAGCTATTGGTATGAAGTGGCCGCAGGTTATTATCGAGGGTGATTGTTTGAGTTTTGTGCACGATATTATTGCGGGTCACTCGGGTGATGCGTTCCAAGCTACTATTATTGATGAAGTGATCAAGGCAATGAAAGTGCACGATGACTTCTCGTTTCATTGGGTTACACGGGAGGCGAATATGGAGGCTCATCATCTTGCACGTGACGTGACGCTTAGTGCCGATGGACCAATTCTCCTTGTTTTTGCTACGTTGTAATTCGTTTTCTTTTGTTGATGGGTTGGTTTTTTTTTTCTTGTATGAACTAAGGTGCAACTTTGTCGCCTTTTTGGGTTTTATCCAATATATATTTTCTCTTCAAAAAAAAATGTACCTCTTAATTATAAGAAGCTTCTTATATGTTAAATGACAATTCATATATTTGTTCAAAATAATTATTGTCAATACCAATTTATAAATAATCTTTAAATACATAGCAATTTTATCGAGTGCAAAATATTATGTCATTAAATATGTCGCACAAAAAGTAAAGGAGATCTGGAATTTACAGTAGAGCTTTAAATTAAAACCTTCGCGTGGCTCCATTTAGTTGTACAAACATAGTATAAAGATATAAACATATATATAACTATTTGTAAAAATAATAAATATATAAAAATAATAATAATAAACATATATATATATAAATAATAATAATAAAGAGATATATATATATATAACTATTTGTAATTTGTCAAAATAATAAACATACATATATATAAATAATATATATATATATATAATTATTTGTAAAAATAACAGCGTATATATATATATAGATATTTGTAAATATAATAAACATATAAAGTTAAAATAGTTCATCCCCTTCCCGTATCCAGAACCCCCCCGCCCCGCCGCCACCGGCCACCACCGAGCTGGAAGTTGCCGGATCTCGCTGAAAATCGATGGGAATCGATGGAAATTTCCGAAAATCGATGGAAATCGCTGGAAATCGAACTCGCGGAAAATGGATCTCGCCGGAAATCGAGCTCTTTGCGAAAAATCGAGCTCACTGTAACCCGCCGGAGATATGTGTGATGAAGATGATGACGACTGTGGCGGTGGAGGCGGGGGGGGGGGGGGGGGGGGTGTTACGGTGTGTGATGAAGATGATGATTATTTAATTTTTTTTAATTTATTTTTGTTTTTATTTTTTTATATATTATTAAAATATTTATAAATTGTTATTTATATGTTTATTATTAATTATATATATATATATATTTGTTATTATTATTTATATATATATCTTTATTATTATTATTATTATATATATATATATATATATTTTGGAGTGCAAATACAATATCTAAAATTGCAAGGATTTGTGTAAAAAATATTTTTTGGCTGAAAAATATGACGTGGCGGAGCAACTTATTGACGTGGCATTGACTGTACCGCCACGCAGGCAATTTTGGCCCAAATAAGGGTCGAGGGCATTTTTGATATTTTTTTTTAAAACGTATGGGGCATTTTGGCAAGGCCCGAAAAAACAAGACATTTTAACTTTTTCAAAAACGATAAGGGACATTTTTAATAATTCGTCCTAAAAAAAAAAAAGTTATCTCTTGCATGCATGATAAATGAGTGATACTTCATTATTCATTTTTGTTGCAGTACTATATTTTCACGATTCCTTATTTGCACACATTGGTATATGTGGCGAAAGAGTAATACCTGGACAATTATGTTTTTTAGTGAATTACCAAACTATAGCACTCTTAAAAAATTCTAAGATAAAGCTCTTATAAGAATTATTCCCAAACCAAAGCTCTTATGGAGAAAAGTGTACTCCTATTTATTTTAACCTTGCCCGTAATATGTAAATATTTAAAATACAATTTTTTGTTAGAAAAAAGATTTATA
This sequence comes from Linaria vulgaris, assembly GCA_948329865.1. NCBI lineage: Eukaryota > Viridiplantae > Streptophyta > Magnoliopsida > Lamiales > Plantaginaceae > Linaria > Linaria vulgaris. The sequence continues at coordinate 16,309,483 of OX415254.1, read as the reverse complement.
TGTTTTATATGCATACTTCAACTAGTTACAAGAATATTGTAATTGATTATAATCAAATAAAAAAAAACATACTCTTGGTAATTCCTCCTTAGACCCATTTCCCTATAAGAGAAATAATATTTGAGTGAATGAATAATTATATTAATCACAAGAGTACTTATACTAGATTACAAGGACAATAAAGTACAACACTAAATAAATACAATAACTATACTAAAGACTAATACAACAATATTGTTAACCCTTAAAAAATATCCTATTAACACCCCGGAAGACAACGACGGTATCAATAGTCCTAAAATGACCTCCACGATACCAAACGAATGGTGCACCCATCCCCGCGACAGATATCTCACAGAGTACAAATACTGCGCGAGATGCCGAGAACTTTAAATAGCTTCCCGGAACATACCCCAGGTATACGATACTCTCGCACCTATCGTGTCACTCGGATCAATGTCCCAAAGAAACACCCCAGAAAGGACTCTCGGAAACTCCCTCACCTCCCAAAAGGAGCCCACGGAGCACCGTACTTCCCGTCCTTATCTCAAAATGAAGGAGCCCTCGGAGCACCGTACTTCCCGTCCTTATCTCAAAATCAAGAAGCCCTCGGGGCACACGTGTCACCCTTATCCCGATATACGGATAAGGATCCTACTAAGACGCTACGCCAGCTCCTTCGAAACACATGTCCCTCATCCGAACGCATGTAGACCACGGGAAGCCACGCTAGCTAGTTGTCTCTATCATAAATGAAGATAAAGTTCACACAAATACGACACCTATAAACATCCCACTTGTACCGTGTGAAACAGCCTCATATAAAAGGGGAAGGAAGAGCAAGAAAATGAGATAGACCTTTTTCCGAGAATAAAAGCATAGTAGTAACATATCTCTTCAAACTCAGGCAAAATCGATCATTCCCACCTCAGAAATCCCTTGAAAATAAAACACCGTTAACAAAATGGCGCCGTCTGTGGGAACGCCGTAGAACCTTGCCTTTGAGAACGTTTGAAGAAATCTCTTTCTGAAATAGAAAGAAGTTATCATGAATAATTTCCCTAACTCTAAAACTTCAGAGAGCCAACGAAACTCTGCGGAATCCACATCAAGGGAACACTCGGAAGCACACTCATTACCAACCACGGAAAGAGGGGATTTCATAAACATCCCAAGATCCGTGTTCGAACGCCTTGTGGAATGAGCAACCCGGAGGGATAGCCCGGAAACGACCTACCCCCGGAGCAACTTTCCTCCCCGAACCCATAGGGAACGAACCCACTCGGAAGAATATGAGTCTCGCCAGAGATCGCATTTCCGATCGGCCCCTCCACGCCGGGATACCTCCCCTCTAGCCAGAGAACGACGAACCCCCTTCGGAGACGCTATGGGAATGGTACCCCGAGGCGAGGAGGGAACCGATTTCCCCTACCACCGAGAACACCAATTACCAACTATTTCCCCCGGCGGGGACCACTCTCTGTGGAGCATGGTCACCAACCTAAGAAGGGAGATAAGGGACCTACAAAGAAATCTCGCCCCGGGCGAGGAAGTTGTGTACCACAGGTCTCCCTTCGTCCCGGAAATAGCTCGCGCTCTGGTCCCGCCCGGGATGTGCCCCAGCAACCTCCCTCTATATATGGGGGAGAAGGACGAAAGAGATCCCCAAGACCACATCCATCAGTATATCGCTACCATGGACCTAGCCTCCGCGCTGGATTTTGTCCTATGCCGAGTGTTTCGCACCATCCTGACAGGTAGAGCCCAAGCTTGGTTCTCCCAGCTGGTACCTGGCACGATCTCCCGTTTTGATCGACTGGCATGCTTCTTTGTATGCCAATTTTCTTGCAATCAGAGATACCCAAAGTCGGCTAGCCACATGTTCACGATAAAGCAAGGCAAGGATGAGCCTCTTAGAGAATATATGAAATGCTTCTCGAATGAGGCCTTGGACGTACCCAACACTAATTCGTCCATCATAGCGGACATCTTGACCCAAGGACCCAGAGCTGGGGACTTTTTCTGATACCTTATGCGTAACCAAGTTAGAGATATGAAGAGTTCATGCACAAAGTAGAAACCTATATCATAATGGAGGAGGCAAAAAACTCCAAAATCCGGGCAGATCGCAATGATCTAGAGCGGGAAAAGGGGGCCCCACACAAAGCCAAGGAAGGGAAGACACCTTTGAAGAGGAGGGAAGATGGGGGGCTAGTAAAGCGGCACCTCCACCCCGCCTCGCTACCCCTCTTAACCATCACCCCCGCCGAAGTGCTCAACGTTATGAAAGGAAGTACTGATCTCCAGTGGTCCCACACCATCAGGAGACCCCACAACAAGAAAGATTCAGACATATTCTGTAAGTATCATAAAACATGGGGAAATGATACTGAAGCTTGCACCACCTTGAAAACCGAAATACACCGACTCCTCAGCGCCGAATACTTGGGAAATTATTTGCAAGAAAATAATCAAGAAGCCCCCAAATCCAATGTTTGGAAGAGAATCCGATTCGAGGGACCTACGAAAGAAAGTGGGTCCGATACCAAGAATCGGGAGGACACCCCTCGCCAATGGTTGCCTCCCCCCCAGAATCCTACAAGGACAACCCTCCATCGGGCATAACTATAAATATGATAGAGGGAGGGGACATCTTTGTATCCCCACTGGGAAAAAAGAAGAAATATTTGAAGGAGGGGAGACAAGTGGAGCAAGGACTGCCCGTGTGCTCCGTACAGGGAGCCCGATTACCTACTATTACCTTCGGTCCAGAAGACTTGAAACGTATCGTGTACCCCCATGAGGACCCTCTGGTCATACAAGCCACGATATTTGGCATTGAGATCCAACGCATCCTAATTGACACGGGAAGTTCTGTTGATGTTCTCTTCCTCCCAACCTACCTTGCTATGGGATTAAATAAAGACCGCCTGGTGGCGGGCGAAGTTCCCCTCATCGGGTTCTCTGGGGATGCATGTCGCACCCTAGGGACCATCACCCTGCCCATGTCCTGGGGAGAGGGCGCCATGAGGCGCACCGAACCGACCAAGTTTTGGGTAGTAGAAGCCTCCTCTAGGACATACAACGCGATATGCGGATGACCGTCAAAACGAACTTTTGAGGCCATCCCCTCTACCTTACACCTGAAGGTCCGATTCCCCACCCCCTTGGGCATCGGGGAAGTCCATGGCAGCCAAGTCAAAGCCCAGGAATGCCGTATGAATGCTATCCCATCTAAAAATGAAGAGGAGATCACCCTGCCAGCCAAGACACAAAGATTAGAGGAAGAATTGAAGGTACAGCCCATAAAGGAGCTGTAGATGATTGAAATAGTGGAAGGAGCCCCAGCTAAGACTGTCAAGATAGGGACGGGCATGAGTCCGGAAATAGAAGAGGGAGTAACCCTTATGCTCAAAGAGTTCAACCACCTCTTCGCCTGGGAAGGCGTGCCCCCGAGAAAGATAAGTGACCAGGTATGTCAACACTTCCTCAATGTCAAGACCGAAGCCAAGCCCGTACAACAGAAGAAAAGGAATATGGGACTGGATAGGAACAAAATTATCTGGTCCGAAGATCAACGACTGCTTAACTTGCATCAGATCCGGGAGGTACGTTACCCCGAGTGGTTATCCACCGTGGTCCTCGTACGTAAGACATGAGGAAGGTGGCGTATGTGCGTCGATTTCACCAATCTGACCGATGCCTGCCCAAAGGATTGTTATCCCCTCCCCAGCATAGATCAACTGGTAGACTCTACGGCTGGGTGCGCCTTACTATCCACGATGGACGGGGATCAGGGATATAACCAAATACCAATGGACACCATATATCAAGACAAAACCAGCTTCATCACCGAGACGGGTACCTTTTGTTAGCTAGTAATGCCATTTGGAATGAAAAACGCGGGCGCTACGTACCGGCGCCTTGTGAACTTGATGTTCGCTGGCCTAATTGGGAAGTCAATGGAGGTATACGTAGACGATATGATTGTCAAAATCCCTCGGGCTGAAGATCATCCGGAGGACCTCCGTAAGGCACTGGCAATTATGGACCGATTCGGAATGAAAATCAACCCTCGGAAGTGTTCCTTCGGAATAAAAAGGGGTAAGTTCTTAGGGTTCATGGTCCCAGAAAAGGGAATACAAATGAATCCAGAAAAAGCCCAGGCGGTCCTAGACATGCCTACTCCTAAGACTATCAAAGATGTCCAAAAGCTCACGGGAAGAATGGCGTCCCTAAGCAGACTCATCTCCAAGTCAGCCGACAAGGGGCTACCCTTCTTCAAAATCTTAAGAAACATTAAGGACTTCAATTGGAGTGAACGATGCGAGGGGGCTATTGGGGAGTTAAAAGACTATCTACCTCGCCCCCCATTGCTAATGAAGCCTACACCCCAAGAAGATATGTTTGTATACCTAGCAATAGGGGAGGAGGCCGTAAGTGGGGTGTTAGTCAAGGAGCATAATCGAGAACATCGCCCGATATACTACGTCAGTAAAACACTAAAAGGGGCAGAAGGGCAATGCACCCAAACTGAGAAATTAGTGCTAACCCTCGTCACTACCACACGGAAGTTATGCCCCTACTTCCTTTGCCACCCCGTAACAGTGTTAACCAAGTATCCCATGCGAACCATCCTCAGCAAGCCCGAAAGCTCAGGCTGACACATAAAATGGGCCATTTAACTTACCGAGTATGACATCACCTACGCCCCCCGACCCGCCATTAAAGCCCAGGTTTTGGCGAATTTCGTGGTAGAGATGGCAGGCATGGAGGTTACCCAAAACCTCCCCTTGTGGCTTGTATTTGTGGACGGATCCGCCACGGCTACTCACGGCGGAACGAGAATCGTCCTATCTGAAATTGTTGGATCGGGATTTATACAACTTTCCCAGAGTTTCAGAGCTCAAGTTAAGCTGGCGTTACCTTAACTTGATCTCAAACAATCTTCTTGATAGAGTATAATGTGCAGCGAAATTAAAGAACACAGGAAGATAAATTTTCAATGGTTTATTATAAATAATCAACCATCTAGCCTTACGGTAAAATAACCATGCAGGTTTTACCAAATATGTTCCTCACCACAAAATCACTCTCGCTCTTTTGTAGATCGGACTCAACAAAGCAGACAAGAATTTTCTCCTTAAATCTAATACTAGACTTAACTCGAAAACTCACAAACTTTGCAAAGCAAGAAACACAGCAACAATGCTAAAGATATAATCTATATGGATTAATTAGCTCTATTGTTTCTTGTGTATCTTGATGTACATCCTATATATAGGTTTCTTCAAACTTGATCTCCAAGGTGTGTTGTACACAGTTTTGGTAACTTATGTTGTTTCCCTGTTGAACTCTACTTTCCTTCTTGAACTCGATCTCCTTCTTGAATAATAGTTCCCTTTATTAGATTGAGTTCTAATAAGGAAATACTCCTTCTTCAATTCAGAGTTGATCTTGGAAAGATTCCTAGTTGCACTTGAACTCCAAAACTTTCCATCTTTGAAACCGTGTTGACTTGACCGACCTCCTCCTCTTGAATTGTGGTAACTTCAACTTAGGAAACTTGTAATGCTCTTCCTTATGATTAATTGATGTTCCTGGACATAAACAAAGACAACTAAAATTGTGGAACTTGATTAATAGGTGAATAAAGGCAAAACTAAAATAAAGCAGTTAAAGACAGATTGACAGAATACTCTCTAGTTTAAATGTTGTCCTGATGTTGGCTCAACATCCATCCAACATTTATTCCAGAATATGTTCTCGAATTTTGGAACAATGTTTCATGTTAAGAATGTTTCGGGTGTCAATGTTGTCCTCTAGATGTTGGCACAACATCCATCCAACATTGATAACAGAACATCTTACACTTTCAATCTCCCCCTTTTTGCCTTTCTTCACAAAACCAATCAACCTGTTCACATAACAGATAATATGTCCAAATATCAATTAAGCATAGTAATCTAATCCTACTAAAACTGCTCCCCCTTAATGCAAACTATCAAGCATTAACTTGGCATAACAAAGATTATTCATTAAAGTCATCACCACAACTCAGAAAAGTTGTTCAAACATTTAACTCATCAATGTTGTCTCAACATTAAGACCAGAATGTACCTGCACATAAGTTTATCAGCAGAAACAGCAGATATAAACTATCTTCATAAGCAAAATCATTAAGAGCAGTTAAAGCTAAGTAGCATTATCATTACTAACCAAAACAAAGAAAAAGAACTAGCAGCAAAATAGAAACAGTTCAAAACATTTCAAAGCAAAAACATAAAAACCAGAAATCAAAAAATAAAAAACTAGATCACTCTCCCCCTTGTTGTGAAGAAAGCTCCTCCATGTTCTTAATCAAGACATCCAGCTCCTGCATTTGTTTTTCCTTGAAAGCAATTTCCCTCTGAAGATTGGCATAAGCACTTCTATACCAAGTCAACTGCTGATCAACAAAATATTTTGTTGTTACCCTGGTTTCTTCCTCATCAGATTGAGGCACTGAAGCTCCAACAAATTGTTGAGCCTCCTTTTCCTCTCCAGCTGCAACTCCATCTTCAGGATTCCAAGGCAAGTCCGTCACTCTTGTGCTAGACAAGTAGGATTGAGTGATGGTGAACCTAGCCTTGTTCTCTGACATTCCTCCAAACTCTTTCTTGTTCATCTTCTGTTTAAGCAGCAGAGTTGTGATCAAAGAAGGAAATGGTAGAATCCCTTGCTTCCTTCCAGCAGCATCTTCCATAGCCTTTAAAATTCTCACCCCAATATTCACAGCCAGCCCATTCTTCAGTTTGTAGACCAAGTAAGCTGACTCCTTAGTCAAAATAGTAGAATTTTTAGTAGGCAGCCAATTATAAGATGCACATTTGTGCAGAACAGCACTTAGGGCAGTGAGCTTTGTTGTTGGTAATTGTTCAACCCAGGTTCTCCCTAGACCACCTGTGATATCCTCAATCACCTCATCTGGCTTAGGATCTTCAGATTCCTCATCATGTGGCAGTCCCCAAATCTCATTTATATTCATAGAACTAATGTCAAACACTTATCCTCTTACCCATGCTTTACCATATTTGGGAGACAACTCACTAGTGATATACTTTGAGAGATTTAGGTAGAATTCTTGTACACGCTCAGGAGCATAATCACCATGCTTCTTCGTTGAATTCTGAACCCCTCTTGCTTTCAACAACTCAAAAACTCTGTTTCTTTTAAAGCTGTCCATGTCCATGACCCTCTCTTTGTGAAAATCCCTCTTTTTAAACTCATAAGCCTTGTCCTCTATCTCCTTATTAAGATAGTATCTAGACCTAGCTTCCATACTATGATAGGATAACATATGAGTGTCACAGTACTCTTCATCATCATCATCATCATCATCACCACCATTAGCTTCAAACTCTTCCGCATCAGGTTCCTCTTCCTCTTCCTCTTCTTCTTTCTCCTCATCTTCTTCTACAACAACTACCTCAACATCCTCATCTACAACATGTTTCCCTTTCCTCACTCTCTCAGCCTCAGCCTTAGCCTTAGCCTCAGCCTTTTTCTTCTCAAGTCTCTCTCTTTGAGCTCTTCTAGCCTCGGTTCTTTGTAAGGCTATTTTACTCATTGGCATAGACCCAATTGGTGTCCTCTTTCTATCAGAACCAGATCCCTCCCCCTCAATCACATCATTAAGAATATTCACTTGGGGTTTAGGGTTAGCCACATTTACCTCAGATTCAGATTCCTTAGTTTGAGGAGTATGGGCTTCTGATGTTGCGCCAACATTCAACTCATATTCCACATTCTTAGCTCGCTTTGACCGTCGTTGATAAGGAATCGTTGGTCATTTTGCAGCAACTTGAGCAGCAGGCCTTTCTTGATCCTCACGCGCAGCAGCCCTGGTGCGTGTTGTTGTTTGCTCAACATTCAAGGCCATATCTGCAAGCTTCTCCACATGTCCTGTAAACCCTTTTCATATGAAAAAGACACAACTGAATAGACATCAAAGTAGTGAACTTTGTGTACCCCAGCTTATTCATATGTTAGGCTAACACAACCTCAGACACAGTTTAGAGATTTATACTTTTCAAAACTTAGATGTGAATCTGCAAGCTAGAAAGATTAGTAAAACACAGTGATCAACCACACAATCAAATATGCCAAACAAAGATCAAAATGACTCAAAAAGAAAAGAAAAGAAACAAACAAAAAAAAACAAAAAGTTACATACTACACCACAAACATTAACCAGTGCTAGACAGTGGTGTTTTGTCAACACTGGATCCTAACATTCTCACATATTGCACATGCCGAGAGATTTCTTCAAACTGAAGAATCTCTCACTACCTAAAGGTTTAGTAAACATATCAGCAAGCTGATTATTTTTCTCAGTATGCTCAATGTTGATCACTTTTTCCTCAACCATGTCTCTCAAGTAATGATGTCTTATATCTATATGCTTAGTCCTAGAATGTTGAACATGGTTCCTTGAGATACTAATGGCACTAAGATTGTCACGAACCATGAGGAGAGTATCATTATCTAACCCATAGTCCAACAACATGTGTTTAAGCCATACAAGCTGGGTAACACAACTACCAGCAACTACATATTCAGATTCAGTTGTAGATAATGACACACAATTCTGTTTCCTGCTATACCATGAAACAAGATTGTTTCCCAAATAGAAACAGCCCCCACTTGTGGATTTCTTGTCATCTACATCACCTGCCCAATCAGAATCACTAAAACCAACAAGATTTGTATTTGTATCAAAAGAATACCAAATGCCCAATGATGAAGTTCCAGATATATATCTTAATATTCTCTTCACATCAATCAAGTGAGATTGCTTTGGATCAGCTTGGTACCTAGCACAAACACAAATAGAAAACATAATATCTGGTCTAGAGGCAGAGAGATATAGAAGACTACCAATCATAGATCTGTACAATGTTGGGTCAACATTGTCTACAGTGCCATCATTAGCAATCTTTATAGAAGAAGACATGGGAGTTTTGCAATGTTTTGACTCATGTAGCTCAAATCTCTTTACCAGGTTCCTTGCATACTTCTCTTGGTTTAAGAACATACCATTCTCCAGTTGCTTCACTTGCAATCCCAGAAAGTAGTTCAGCTCTCCAATCATGCTCATCTCAATTGTCCCTGTCATTGACTCAACAAACTTGTCTAGAGTAGATTTGTTAGCAGAACCAAATACAATATCATCCACATAGATCTGAGCAATACAAACATCAGAACTCTTTCTAAGAATAAACAAGGTTTTGTCTCCATCTCCTCTATTGAACCCAAGACTTAACAAAAATTGAGTTAGTCTTTCATACCAAGCTCTTCGTGCCTGTTTTAAACCATACAAAGCTTTCTCAAGTTTATACAGATAATTAGGATGTTTAGGATCAGCAAAACCTTTAGGTTGATCAACACATACTTCATTGTCTATCAAACCATTAAGGAAAGCACCTTTTACATCCATCTGGTAGAGCTTAATCTTAAGACAAAATGCAATAGCAAGAAGTAATCTAATAGATTCTATCTTAGCTACTGGAGCAAATGTCTCATCAAAGTCAATCCCTTCTACCTGAGTATAACCTTGTGCAACAAGCCTAGCTTTGTTTCTTACAATTACACCATCTTCATTAGTTTTGTTCTTGAAAATCCACTTAGTTTCTATAACATTCACATTAGAAGGTCTAGGCACTAGATTCCAAACATGATTTTTGGTGAATTGCAACAGTTCATCTTACATAGCATTTATCCATTTACTATCCTTAAGAGCTTCAGTCACATTCTTAAGTTCAATATTCGAGACAAAACAAGAAGCATTACTTACGGTGCAAGTGGAAGCCATGCAGACACACAACCTTACCATATTTTTATAGTTTACCCTGTCTTTGTTGCGAGTCTTCATGCGTCCAGTGATTTCACCTATCACTTGTGAAGCTGGATGATCCTTTTGAATCCTAGTAGGGGGATCCCTCCTAGGTTCATCAACAATGTCATCCTCTGAATTTGACTGTGGGGATGTTGGCATAACAGCAGCAGGTGTCAGCTCAACATTAGAACCAGTCCCAATTTCAGTGTCTTCAGCTTCTGCTCTTGATGTTGGGACAGTCTCTATTTCCAATGTTGGGGCAACATCAGAGACAACAACTTCATCAGTACCAGTATCAACGTTGGAATCATCAAACACTATATTTACTAATTCTTGAATAGTCTTCAATCTTGGATTATAAACCCTGAAAGCAGAACTATTCACAGAATAACCAACAAACATGCACTTTTCACTTTTTGGATCAAACTTACTAAGATAGTCTCTATCATTCAACAAGTAACAATCACATCCAAATTCAAAAAAATGAGCAATATTTGGTTTCAAACCCTTCAAGATTTCATATGGTGTCATATTTGTACCAGGTCTAAGATAAGCCCTATGACTTATATGACATGCCGTATTTAAAGTTTCAGCCCTAAGTCTTTTAGATAGGTTTATAGCATTAAGCATAACTCTGGCCATCTCTTGAAGTGTCCTATTTTTCCTCTCAGCTATCCCATTTTGCTGAGGTGTCTTAGGTGCTGAAAACTCATGGAAAATTCCATTCTTATCACAGAAATCACTGAAACTACCATTTTCAAATTCTTTCCCATGATCAGACCTAATCTTACAAACAAAAGAACCATACAGATTTTTGATGTTAGCATGTAAGATCCTAAATGTGTTGAATGCATCAGATTTTTCTTTAACAAACTTAACCCGTGTATATCTAGAGAAATCATCTACAATAACAAAGGCATATCTCTTACCACTTAGGCTGCTCACCTCAATAGGACCCATGAGATCCATGTGTAATAATTCAAAATACCTACCAGTCCTGGGAATTGTAATTTGTACCTGGAGGGGTGTATGAATAGCTTTGGTTTGCTTACCCTTCAGGCAGTCCCCACATACAACCTTACCTGGGTTGGATATCTTTGGTAAGCCTCTTACAGCATCAACTTTCTGTAACTTTTCAAGGTTCCTATAGTGAACATGTCCTAGCTTCCTATGCCACAAAACAACATCATCAACTTTAGCATGAAAGCAAGATGCTTCTTCCTGAGCAAGGTAGCAATTATCTTTAGATCTGGTACCTGTCATAACAAGGACATTATCACTATTAAATACATCACAAGAACTTCTATCAAATGTAACAAGCAAGTTATCATCACAAAGTTGACTAATGCTTATTAGATTTGCTTTCAATCCTTCAACTAGCAGAACATCTTTGAGTGGTGGAAATCCTTCAACATCTAGTACTCCCTTTCCAATGATTGTTCCCTTGGTGCCTCCTCCATAGGTGACAGTTCCAACATTGAGAGGAATCAATTGTTTAAGATTTTCATTGTCTCCTGTCATGTGTCTTGAGCATCCACTGTCAAAGTACCACTTACCTGCAAGGTTAGAGTACAAAGCAGAAAACACAACATTGCATAAAAGTTTCATCTTAGGAGTCTTTAACTTTTCAATCCAAGTTCTACTTTTCTGTCATGTTCCTAATGTTGGGATAACATATGTACTACTGAACAACTCAACATTAGAGACAGTTTCTGTTTTCTTCACATTTTCTTTCAAATATTTATTGCAATAAGGTTTTATGTGACCTGGTTGAAAACAAAATTGACATAGATAAGTAGCTTTACTTCTGTTGGGATTAGCACAGCTCAAGTCTTTTGATTCCTAAACAAACCCTTCTTTAATGAGAACATGATTAACAACTTTAGAGGTAGATTTCTAAATATATCAAAGACCATTTGTTCCTCGATTACCCATACTCAGTACCTCATCAAGTTTAGATGTACCTGAGTTCCATTTAGGAATGATCTGATTATCTTTTTCAAGCTTTCCTTTTACCTCTTTAAGTTCAGCTTCTCTCTTGTCAAGGTCTCTTTCATACATCCTCATCAATTTCTTCAGTCCATCAATCTCCAGTCTCTGAGCTTCATTCTTCTTGGTGAGTTTATGATTTTCTTTCAGAAGATTATTAAAAGTAGACTTCAAGTCTTCAATGATTTCCTCATGGGACATTTCACCTTCAAAGTAATACTCTTCATCTAGATCAACTGAGCCATGAGACATTATTAGACAAAGATTTGAGATCAATATGGGTATCATATTCAATCCAATTACCAAAGAAAGTCTCATGTTCTGATGTTGAGTCCTGGATGTTGGAGCAACATTGGGACCCGTGGCAGTTATGGAGATCTTCTTCTGTCCAGTTGACATGAGTAAATAGCGCAACTGTATGAATCTCTTCAAGGTTTTTTTCAGTATCAGCACTTGATCCAAAGTTATAATCCTCTTCATTGAAATCGTCTACACAAACCCAATGAGACTTTCCCTTCTTGCGGAGGGTGTTAGCACATTCAACAGCAATATGGCCATAACCTTTACATTCATAACATTGAGTAGTTTTCAACTTTTCAATTTCTTGAGGACTAGATTTTGTTGCCATATATTTAACAAATTTGGGAGGTAATTTTCTATAACCAGTGGAAGTATTGATAGGTTGTTTCTCTTTAGATTTATCTTTAAAGTCCAACCTACTGAGTTTCTTGCTAATATTTCCATAGTTAGAAGAAATAGTTTCATCCTCATCTTCACTCTCATGATAATTTGTTCCTAACAAAGCAATAGCTTGTTGTTTGGTAGTCCTAGCAGGAAACTCTAGCTCAAATTCTCTAAGAGTGTTTAACAAGGATTGAAATTCCATGTTGGCAATATCTCTTGTCTCTCCCATGGCAATTCTCTTGAGAGCAAATCTAGGTGACAAAGATCTAAAAGCTTTATATACCATAGTTTGATTTGAAACAGGAAATCCTAGATTTTCACATTGATTTATAATGTCAAGGATTTTCTCAAAATAACTATCTATACTCTCTTCATCACCCATCTCAAGTTTTTCAAAATCTTTAAGCAATTGTCTATGTTTAGAGTTTCTAACTGCTATATCTCCTTCACAATGAAGTTCAAGGATATCCCAAGCTGATTTAGCCATGGTGCAGTTCTGAATTAACTTAAACATCTGATTGGTAACATAACTAAAAATAGCATTAAGAGCTTTCTCATTGTAGTTGTACAGTGTTACCTCGTTTGCTGTCCATTGTGACTTCGGTTTTGGTACAATATCTGCATCTCTGTCGTTCTCAATCTTTGGAACAGAATATCCATCAAGGACTACATCCCATGCTTTCATGTCAATGGATTTGATGTGAACTCTGAGCCTGGTCTTCCAGTAGACATAATTGATGGATCCTTCTAAGACTGGGAGTCTGCCAGAATTGGGATTGATGTTGTCCATCGCGTTTTATCACCTCCAAACACCAGTGAAATCGGTGCTTGGCTCTGACGCCAATTGAAATTGTTGGATCGGGATTGATACAACTTTTCCAAAGTTTCAGAGCTCAAGTTAAGCTGGCGTTGCCTTAACTTGATCTCAAACAATCTTCTTGATAGAGTATAATGTGCAACGGAATTAAAGAACACAAGAAGATAAATTTTCAATGGGTTATTATAAATAATCAACCATCTAGCCTTATGGAAAAATAACCACGCATGTTTTATCAAAGATGTTCCTCACCACAAAATCACTCTCGCTCTTTTGTAGATCGGACTCAACAAAGCAGACAAGAATTTTCTCCTTAAATCTAATCCTAGACTTAACTCGAAAACTCACAAACTTTGCAAAGAAAGAAACACAACAACAATGCTAAAGATATAATCTCTACGGATTAATTAGCTCTATTGTTTCTTGTGTATCTTGATGTACTTCACACCCTATATATAAGTTTCTTCAAACTTGATCTCCAAGGTGTGTTGTACACAGTTTTGGTAACTTATGTTGTTTCCCTGTTGAACTCTACTTTCCTTCTTGAACTCAATCTCCTTCTTGAATAATAGTTCCCTTTATTAGATTGAGTTCTAATAAGGAAATACTCCTTCTTCAATTCAGAGTTGATCTTGGAAAGATTCCTAGTTGCACTTGAACTCCAAAACTTTCCATCTTTGAAACCGTGTTGACTTGACCGATCTCCTCCTCTTGAATTATGGTAACTTCAACTTAGGAAACTTGTAATGCTCTTCCTTATGATTAAGAGATGTTCCTGGACATAAACAAAGACAACTAAAATCGTGGAACTTGATTAATAGGTGAATAAAGGCAAAACTAAAATAAAGCAGTTAAAGACAGATTGACAGAATACTCTCTAGTTTAAATGTTGTCCTGATGTTGGCTCAACATCCATCCAACATTTATTCCAGAATATGTTCTCGAATTTTGGAACAATGTTTCATGTTACGAATGTTTCGGGTTTCAATGTTGTCCTCTGGATGTTGGCACAACATCCATCCAACATTGATAACAGAACATCTTACACTTTCACTATCCAACACTGAGGTAGAGGATGAAACTTTATACTTCGCCGTTAGACTTGACTATCCTTTATCCAACAATGAAGTCGAATTCGAGGCCCTACTAATAGGACTAAGACTGGCCCAGGATGGGGGAGTTAGAAGAGTGGTGGTACATAGCGACTCCCAACTTATCGTATAACAGACGAACAACGCTTACGAGGCCCGAGGGGAAATAATCCGCGAGTATGTACATGTTGTACATCACAAAAGTGCATGGTTCGAGAGCTGCGAGATCGCACAAATCTCCCGCTCCGATAACCAAGAAGCGGATGCCTTATCTAAAATAGCTTCCCAGACCGCTACCATCCACACCTGCCGTATTACATTCCTCCAAACCACAACCTCATAAAAATTCGAAATCGGAGAGGTGGGTGCGACACAACAGCTTACGAATGATGGGTGGATGGAGCCAATCCTAACCTACCTCAAGCACCTAGAGGAGTATGCGGCCAACAAAACGGAGCGACAATTGATGGCACGTAAAACCGCCAGGCACTTCCTCCACGAAGGAACCTTGTTTCATCGATCTTACTCCCACCCCCACACCTGGTGCTTAGACCGCACGGAGGCCGAGCAAGTCATCAGGGAAACGCATGAGGGAACCTGCGGTAGCCACACGGGAGGAGAAAGTATGATGGGACGTATACTCCGCCAAGGCTACTACTGGCCCATAATGGAGAAAGATTGCCAGGAGCACACCAAGCACTACCGACCGTGTCAAACCTTCGCTTGCCGGGTGCACCAGCCCGTGGAACCATGGGTGTCCAGACCACCTCCGTGCCCCTTCGCCAAATGGGGGATTGACATCGTCGGACCACTGATCCCCACCGTGGGCCAAAAGAAGTTTTTGCTAGTGGCTGTAGAATACTTCACTAAATGGGTGGAGGCGGAACCCCTAGCCAAGATCACATCGGAAGCGGTTATCAACTCTATATGAAGGTACATTATATGTCGTTTCGGCATCCCCCAATACTTGGTTAGCGATAATGAGCTCCAATTCATGAGCCAAGATTTAGAAAACTAGTGCAACCACTGGGAGATAAAACACCATTTTGCCTCCGTGGGATATCCCCAAGCCAACGGCCAAGTAGAAAGAACCAACCAAACCTTACTAAAAAACCGAAAAGCAAGATTGGGTTGGCACAAGGCCCGTTGGGTGGAGGAGATCCCCGAGATTCTATGTGCGAATCGACAACCCAAAGGACTGCCACGGGAGAAACCCTCTACAACCTGACCTATGGAAGTGAAGCGGTTATACCCCCAGAAGTAGTAGTGGAAAGCTGGCGAGTCCGAGAGTATGAGGAAGTGAGCAACAGTTCCCATCTAGCTTTAGCTCTGGATCTCGTTGAAGAAAAAAGGGCCCGCGCTGCCGTTCGCATGGAGCAGTACAAGGCGCGCATGGCACGACACTATAACGCCCGAGTCTGACCCCGACTCTTTCAGGTCGGAGATCTCGTACTAAAGAGAGCGGAAGCTTCCAAAAACATAGGGAAACTCCAGCCTATGTGGGAAGGACCTTTTAAGATAGCTAAAATCGTCGGAGGTGCTACATACCTCCTGGAAAATCACGAAGGGGGAATACTTCACAACACCTGGAACGCGTACAACTTAATAAAGTACTACGCTTGATAGCACGCCCGTCTGGTGCGAAACCAGCCGCCCTTTGTCTATAAATAAGATGTGCATGAATAAAACGGTGTTTACAATAGATGGCTCTCGTTTTATTATTTAAACAAGAGGGTAGACTTGCCGTTACAAAAGAACAGTCCACTAAGGACTGCCGGCAAACCTATCTTATTGGGCCATCCGTTACAAAAAAAAAAAACACAACAAAGAAAACTAGATACGCATATTGTCGAAAGACCAATACAACAATTTATACATTACCAGGAACGTCCGAATACACACCACGATGTTTAAGGATCCTCACGAGGTCGCTTTCCCTCTCTAATTAACCGACAATGTTGTTCCTCTGAAACATCCATCGGCTTTGCTATATCCACAGAAGGAACAGCCGAATCTTTCGACATCGGCACCACTTCCGAAGCCATTTCCAGTGAAGTAGCGGGAGATTCATGCACTATGTTCAGGCGCAGGATCACTAGAGTGACAGAAAACCTAGGCAGCGATCGCACCGCCTCCTCACACAGCTTATATCCGATGCGCACCATGTCCTGGAATTGCTCCCGAAGCACATCCCGAGGGGCAAGAGCGTTAGATATATCCATAAGTTCCTGGTTTCGTGCCAACATCAGAGCCACCTCCTGCTTCCGCATCACCTCCAGCAGTTTCCGAGCAGCCGCGTCCCTCTCTTTCGAGGTCGAGGATAGTCACTCATCTAAGACACGCAGCTGCCCTCGTAGATACTCCACCATCTATTCCAAAAACATCACTCGCGCCCGCTCCAGTGACAGACGCCTCTCCATATCCCAAGACTTTTCGGTCAAATCCTTCACCATTCCGCGATGACTCTCCTGCACCGCCTCCCTGTCCACCCGGAGCTGCTCTACGTTTTGCCTGGCCAGCAAAAGCTCCCTCTCGAGGTCATCCCGGTGGCTATAGATCAACCCCACCTCGGAAGTAATTTGATCCCTCCGGGAGCCCATGACGTTGATCACCATGAAAAGCTGAAAGATCCAATCAAAAGAGAATTCAAGGAATGTCGGATCAAAAATTACATCCGAAAACAAGAGAAAGGGAGACGTTACCTCGCAAAGGTCCTTACAAGCCAAATCTTGTAGAGACAACAACGGAAGATCATTCAACTAGGTGCAATCCAAATTGTTCAATAGCTCGCTCAAGAAAGTTCGGCAAAAAAGCACGTTAGTGTTAATCCTAGGAAACTGCTCGGCCACTCGCGAACCTTCCCCCTGCTCCACCTCTACGGTGGGATGTGGCGTATCAGGAGAAGAGGGCACTCGCTCCTCTATCGCATTAACAGCATCCCGGCAGAAACCAGTGGGATGGCCCCGTTGATTACCACTCTCTCCGGTGGTCCGGGAGCCCAGCCTCAATGGGAGCAATGGGCTGGAAACAACCCTAGATCCCCCAACTTTGGGAACCCCTCGGGATGAGGAATCACCCACCAGTCGCAAGGGGAAGCGATCCGAGCCTCCTCCTAACGGGGTTAGCTCCCCCTCCCTACTGCTGGACACGTCCTAGGAGCCTCTACTCCTAAAAACCCCTTCAGACCTCCCCACAGCAAAGAAGTCCATCTCGGACCCTATTAAAAGAATCGAAGCATGTTAAAATGGGATCCCACCCTCAACAAAAAACTTTTCGAATAAGCACAAAGGGAAAACGTTACGAAAAAAGAAATTGGTATGCAGAGGGCAAGAAGAAAGTTCTCGCACCGCTAACCCCCCTTGCAAGCCTGCGACAGAAAGGGCGTCGGACAGCTCCAGCAAACCGCATATGTCATAACTTCCAGCAAATAGCAAGGACTCTCGCAAGATTTCCGATTCGTGGGTAATCACCTCCGAAGTAAGAACCACGTACCCTAGCCCCCAACGGACTGGTACCCCCCACGAGCTGGCCATCATCCCACGAGGCTTCAAATAAAAGAAACAGTTCTTCCAATCATCCTGAGGGGTAACCTTCCTAGTGATGGTCGTAAAAGAACGACGTTGATCGCGATACACCAACCTCAAGAAGGGTAGACCTCCGGGACAAGGACGCAGGAGGAAGACACTCCCCACTCGATAAGGGGTTAGAGGCAAGTCTAGAAGCCCACAACAAAGAACATAACCCACCAGATAACGATAGGAATTGGGCATAAGTTGGCTTGGGCAAAGTTTCCAATAGCGGAAGAGCGCCCGTAAAAACGGGTGAAAGAACAAATGCAAACCGCAACGTATCTGATCCGAGTACACCGTCATGTACCCAGCAGGAGGGTCGTACGCCCGTTGGTCAGCCATAGGCACCACGACGTCATATCCGCCCAAATCCATGTTATACTCAACGAACAACGCCGCCACCCAATCCGCGGATTCCGTGCTTTCCGCCGACCCGATTCGACCTCCACCTATAAACATCTGGGGATTCACCGTGATCATATGGAATTTTGAGAGACGGTCTATCGGAAGGTACGCCTCCCTGCTCATGAACACATCCCTTATATTGTGCGACAACAACATATCCGTCTGAAGTTGTACCTAATGAGGAAAGGTAGAGCCCCTCCGGGCGGAAGGTGAACCACCCTCCCCACGCCGAGGACCTGGCATAAAAGTTTCACTCGGAGTACGTCGCACCGTATGCACGGAAGGGGACCTACGAAGAGGTTTAAGGCCCCCTTGAGAACGGGAAGAGCGGGGAAGTGTCATGGCAGGCTTAGATTGCCAAACTTTTCTTAGAAAGTTCACTCCAAAACAAGGCGCTTAAGGACAAAAACTTCCTTTTTGAGTGAAAGTGACAAGAGAAAGTGTTCTTTATGAAAGTGAAATCTACAGGAACCTGATGAAAATGATGGTTCAGGGCAAAACAATATACAGTGAGCACAAAGGGCCCACCCCCATAGGCAGGACCACCCGGATTTTGCGGTTCTCACAGCTAATATAGAAGAAGCACGAAACTCCACGTGTCGTAACCCCCAGAAGTCAACTGCAAGATGACTCCCACCTACCCCATGCAACGAGGAAGGTGAGGCACGCAACTACTATCATTAAGTGCTTTAAGATAATGTCAAAACATTCTCAGTCCTTGCAGACATTAAGGGAGGAACTCGGATCCCCAAGCCTGACAGAGCACAACTACCATATTTATGTCAATTCTATCTTGACAGATAGAGTGAAGACAAACATAATGAAGACAAACGCCATAAAGACAACACCCACGAGAGACAAATTCATTAAAAAAGGAACAAATTTATTAACGAAAGAAAGGAGTTCATACACGGTGAAACCTTCTTCCTACACTACGAAGGAAAAAAAAGATAAAAAAAGAGAGAAGAAAAATTTATAGGCTTGAGGTGGAGGAGGTGCGTCCACGGGAGTAGCGGGGGAGACACCGGTGGGACCAGCCGCAGGCTCAAGAGCAGAGGAAGGGGGCGCTGGAGTCGTCCCTTCTGCGGCACGGGACACCGAAACCACGGCACCCGGAGGAAGCACACGGGTCGGAGCGGCTGGCGGAGGGAAGAGGCCTTCATACCTCATGAAAAGAGCATACGCCTCCTCCAAGGAAGGTAACTTCATCTTCTGGATGCTTAACACCCGCGGATCGACGGTGGGAACCTGTTGCTTCACCTGCCCAAAGCACTGAGAGAAGCCCCACATTAAATGCCCCATCAGATGCCCATGATGCTTCCGGGCATACAGGGCGCTGCAGTACTTGATGGTCTCATCTCGGGCATACTTGGCGGCCGCATCCAACTTTTGTTGTACTTCCTGAGGAGGAACCCCCGCTAACACTGGAGCCTTGGCTAACTTCTCCGTTACCGCCTCCCCCCGGAGAAGCGCCTGGGATAGATCCCGCTCCAACTCTTCCCTCCGAAGGGCGTCCGCAGCCTTCTCCTTCTCCAGTACTTCCACCTTCTCCTTCAACTCCAGCTCCGAGCCTTCCAACTCCGATACTTGGCCCCGGAAACGTTTTTTCTCGTTCTCAAACTCGAACAACCGCTTGCTGGCCCTATCCCAAACGGCCTTCTGCTTCCCCGCCCGCTCTCGCAACGAACGGTTCTCCTCCTCTAGCTTCCGTACCCCTTCCTCGGCCGCGACCGCATTCCTATGGAGCTTCTCGACCTCAAGTAAGACAAGAGGAAGCACTGTAGGCTCCTAAAAATCAAAGGAAAACATAAAGACCTAAACGGAAATTTAGAAAGATGAGCAAAAAGAAGCCGTGACTTACCATTAAAGCCATCCAGTTTGTGCAAGTCTGAAGGAACTGCCACCCACTCATGGGAAGCGAGTTGGTGGAGGCCAAGAATCGGGAGATGGTGGCAATAGCAGCCTCAACTCCTTCGTTGTCGGGAACCGGCCCTAGTGAAGGGAGGACGGAAGTGGACGGACCCCTCGTCGGCAGGCTACCCGAAAGGGGAACCAGAGTCACCACTGGACTATCGAATGATAGAGCGATCAGGGACCTAGAAGTAGGATGGCCTCCCGAGGGCGGAAGTGTACCCATCAACTCATCCATCCAAGATGGAACCCCCTCGAAAAGAGGCTCTGACGGCAAAGCATCGGAGGCCGGAAGTGAGGCACTCCCCCCGATACCATAAAAGTCACCCGCTGCACATAAACAAAACAAACTTCTACGAGAGCAAAAACAAGACTTGCCAAACATAGTAGTGTATCCGGCGGGAATAGCCAATGGCCTCTCAACTTGGTCCAAGGGCAAAATAGTCCATAGACCCACCGTCCGATAGAGTCCAGCAAACTTTTCCGACTCCATCAGGGTCTTCGCTAGGAATACTGGCGAGAACTCCAAGGTGTCGTCCAGAACACTTTCAGGGATTCGCGGCTTCCCCTAAATGTATGGCATATCCCACTTCCTGCCCGAGGTAGGGCAGATGAAGAAAAATTTGTTGTTCCAGGTGCTGTGGAAGCTAACACTCCCCTCGAAGATCCTGTGATCCTTGCTTCGTTGGGTGAAGTAGTAAAAGGGAACCCCTCCCAGCGAGGGCTTCAACTCGAAAATGGCGAAGAATTTGTCCTTCGTGCACTCGATCCCTCAGACCAGGCACCAGAACACGAACAAAGCCAAATCCGTGAACGAGTTGGGGTGAGCCGACTCGGACAGATCTGGCAGAAGTTGAAAATCTCGCAGTAAAAGGGGGGGGGGGGGGGAAGAAGGAGTGCAGTCCCGCCTTTACCTAGGAATAATACACTGTAACGTGCTTCTCAGGGGGCGCGTGGCCCCTCTCGTCGACCGTCGGAATCCTCACTGTCGTATTCCAACCTGACACCCCGATCTTGTTACACAACACCGTGACCTCCGTCATGGTGGCCGAGTTAATTATTGTCTCCACTTTCTGAAAATTTCGAATTGTGCTGCCCTCATCAGTAGAGGGGCGAGCCTTCTTGTTCTTCTTGCCACTACCTCTGGCTTCCGCCGCCGCCACGGCGCTCTGTTTGTGCGTAACTATAGCGGCAGCCCCCATCACCACGGGAAGGTCAAAAGCAGGAGAAAATGCGGCAGCACTGGTACCGGAAGCGGCGGAAACAAGGTTGGTGGTGGACTGCTACGCCATTAAAGCAAAATTACAGGTTTAAGAGCAAGAGATAATTTTTTTCGCGAGGTGAGGAGTGAGAGAAACGGAGTTGCGAGAATGATTTTTGCCAAAGTGAGGAGTGAGAGAGAATGAGGGGTATTTATAACCCTAAGGAGTAGGGGTATTAATTACCCACCAAAAACCCCTCATTAACTCCCCACTACCTGACATTGAAACTTGCACCTAATCATTAATAGCACGGTGCTCGAAATATTCGAACCGTTACCCCACGATGAAAAGACGTGACCGTGTGTTACGCCCCGTTCCAAGAAAATGTTGCTTTAATGATGCCACGTCATAAAAAAAAATATATATATATATATAAGGAAGGATAATAAATTACAGGGCTATCGAAAAAACATAGTTATACATCCCCTTATAGATCATAACCCAAATTGCTCTCGCCTCTCCTAAATAGAGAGCAATCGGAATTGGGGGGGGGGGTAATGTTAACCCTTAAAAAATATCCTATTAACACCCCAGAAGACCACGACGGTATCAATAGTCCTAAAATGACCTCCACGATACCAAACGAATGGTGCACCCATCCCCACGACAGATATCTCACAGAGTACAAATATCGCGCGAGATGTCAGAAACTTTAAATAGCTTCCCGGAACATCCCCTAGGTATACGATACTCTCGCACCTGTCGGGTCACTCGGATCAACGTCCCTAAGAAACACCTCGGAAAGGACTCTCAAAAACTCCCTCACCTCCCAAAAGGAGCCCTCGAAGCACCGTACTTCCCGTCCTTATCTCAAAATCAAGAAGCCCTCGGGGCACACGTGTCACCCTTATCCCGATAGACGGATAAGGATCCTGCTAAGAAGCTACGCTAGCTCCTTCGAAACACATGTCCCTCATCCGAACACCTGTAGACCACGCGAAGCCACGCCAGCTAGTTGTCTATATCATAAATAAAGATAAAGTTCACACAAATATGACACCTGTAAACATCCCACTTGTACCGTGTGAAACTGCCTCCCATAAAAGGGGAAGGAAGAGCAAGAAAATGAGATAGACCTTTTTCCGAGAATAAAAGCACAGTAGCGATCATTTCCACCCCATAAATCCCTTGAAAATAAAGCACCGTTAAAAAATATAATAACGGAGATTTTGCCACGAAGAAGCTCAAACTGAGAACGAGGAAGGGGCTTAGTAAGAACGTCACCCAATCGGTCAAGAGTGTGCATGTAAGTGACACTAATAAGACCTTTGGCCACGAGATCATGAATGAAGTGAAGAACAAGGGAGATATGTTTCATGCGAGAGTGCTGAACCGGATGAAGAGAAGAACGTAAAGCACCCAAGTTGTCACAACGCACTGTAGGAACCAAGCGAAGAGACAACCCAATCTCCCCAAAAAGGTGTTGAAGCTAACGGACCACAGACAAAGTGGAAGCAAGAGCGCGGTATTTCGCTTCAGTAGCAGAACGAGAAACTGCCTTCTGTTTCTGAGAGGACCACGAGATAGGATTCGAACCCAACATGATAAGATATGCAGAAGTAGACGTGCCATGTGAATATTATTTTCGAGCACTAGAACGAAACCCGTTCTTACCACAAGCTTTTAATAATATGGCCCATGGCAGTGCCTATTGGGCCTTGCAGCTCACGAGTATGACCACCCCAATCCGAGTCCAAATAAGTAGTAAGAGAGATGTTAGTATCACGACGCAGTGTGATACCATGCACGAGCGTACCTTTAAGATAATGTAGCACACGCTTTAACGCCAACCAGTGAGCCGCATCCAGACCGACCAAGAAAGCAATATTCGGGCTCGTAAAAGTGAGATACTGCAAGCCACCAATGATTTGATGATATATAGTGACATCAACGGGGTAGGCCAAACCTGGAGCTGTGGGATTACGAGACATAGGCGTGGATAACGGCTTAGCACCATCCATCTTGTGATGAGCCAAGAGATCATGAATGTACTTGTGCTGTGAGAGAAAAAGACCATCATCCGTGCGGTAGACCTCAACACCCAAGAAGTAATTGAGGGCACTTAGGTCCTTAATCGCAAAGTCCGTGCCAAAATGCTTAACAAGCGAGGAGATAGTCTTGGAACACGACCCAGTGACCACAATGTCGTCAACATAGACAAAGACATAGACACGAATCAAGCCACGCATAAGGATGAACAAGGACGTGTCCGACTTCGACTATAGGAAACCAAACACAACAAGGGCATCACTGAGAGAAATATACCAAGCTCGAGGGGCTTATTTGAGGCCATAGATAGACTTATGGAGAAGACACACATGATCCGGATGAGTCTTGTCAACAAACCCCAGTAGTTGGCTCATATAAACAGTCTCAAAGAGCATGCCATGAAGGAATGCATTACTAATGTCCAATTGTCGTAGAGGCCAAGAGTGCATCACGACCAATGCAAGGATGGTGCGAATGGTGACTGGCTTCACCACCAGATTGAATGTTTCTTTAAACTCAACCCCCGGCCGTTGGTGAAACCCCTTAGCAACCAATCGAACTTTGTAACGGTCAATGGACCCATCAGGATGACATTTGATACGAAAGACCCACTTGGACCCCACCACGGAACGGGTGGTAAAAGGTGGAACCAAGGTCCAAGTGCCATGACTGGCTAGAGTCGTGGGTTCCTCGGACATAGCTGCACGCCACAACGGATCAGAGAGAGCCACTTTAACCAAAGTAGGCTCCAAGGGATGAAGAACGGGATGCTTGGTGGCAGTATACATCTTAGGCTTGAAGATGTTATTGAGAGATCGCGTGATCATGTGATGTGGATGAGCAGACGAGGGTGGAACCACGATGGTGGGCTCGCTAGGGTTCGAGGGTGAGGTCGGCGGCTGAACCTCAGGCGAGCCAAGGGCCTAAGGCAGCACGGACTGGGCCGCGGGCGAAAGAAGCCCCATGGGTGTCCGCTGCTAGGCCAGAGGTGACCGCCCATGGGCCTGGGTTGACCGGTCCACCTGGTGGGCTAGCAGGCTAGGCCCAACGGTCTGATCCACACGGGCTAGTGGTGGCCCATTAGGGCTTGCGTCCTGTGGCGCCCTAATGGGCTGAGGTGCGGCCGGTGCTGGGCCTAGGGTAACACTAGCCGGCCCTAGGGTTAGTGGTGGATCATGAGTGGGCGAGAAGTCAAGAAACCTATCTTCAACAAACCGTACATGCCGAGAGATGTAAACACGACCCGTGAGAATATCAAGACACTTGTAGGCCAACTGAGATGTAGAGTACCAAACAAACACACAAGCTCGAAACGGTGGCGTGAGCTTTCCGGGAAAGTAGGGACGCAAGTGAGGGTAACAAAGACACCCAAAAACACATAGCCCCAAATAATTCGGTTATCGACCAAAGATAGCCTCGAAGGGGGACCGAGAGCCAAGAACAATAGTAGGGAGCCTGTTATAAAGATAAGTGGTCGTGCTAAAAGCAAAGTCCCAAAAAGTCAAAGGGAGAGAAGCACGGGTGAGTAGAGCGTGCCCCATCGTTAGAATAACACGATGACGACGCTTACTAGTGCCATTTTGCTAGGGCGTGTGTGAGGCAGTTGTGAGCCAAGGGATGCCATTTGAGGAGAGATATGTCAGCATGGCCAAGAACTCACCAACATTGTGGGAATAAAAATTCTTAATTGACCTACCAAATTGTTTTTCCACTAGAACTCTAAACTGAATGAAGATACGTAGTACATCAGACTTATCCGTCATAGGGAAGAACCAACAAAACTTGGTAAAGTGATGAACTAAAAGTTAATAAAACAACATCCCGTAGTAGAAGTAATAGGGGCGGGACCCCAAACATCACCATAAACATAATGAAGTACATCGCTCGACACAAGCGAAGTATCACGAAAAACTAGATTTTGACTTTTATTCGATAAACAAGAAGAGCAAAACCTAGAGTCCTACGCAGCAGACGACACAATAGGTAAACTAAATTTGTTAGAGATAAATGACCCAACTTTTCTGGGTGGATGACCAAGCCTATCGTGCCAACAACTAACTCTAGTCCGTTCACCAACAAGCGCCATAATCGGAGAGTGGCTAATAGAAGTGAAATTGTAGGACCGTGGATTGACACAACACTTTATGAGAGTTAAGCTGGAATTGCCTTAACTCTATTTTGATCTTCTTGATAATAATAATGTGCAGCGGAAGTAAGAACACAAGAAGATATAATTTTAAGAAGTTTTCAATATTATTAAAAACTTTCGAATCTTAGGCGAAATAACCATAAAGGTTTTATCAAAAACGTTCCTCACAAAACTTCACTCACGCTCTTTGTTGATTGGACTCAACGAAGCAGACAAGTAAGAACTACTTAACTTCTATGAACTAGACTGAAGCAGTTGATACAAAAACTTCGCAAAATAAAATGAAGACAATACAAAGAATAATTAATCTCTCGGATTATTGGCACGATTTTCTTGTCTTCATCTTGATGAACTTCACATCTTTATAGTTTTCTTGAGTCTTGAACGCCAAGATGTGTTGTTCACAGTTTTGGTAACTCTTGTTGTTTCCTTGTTGAAAATTGCCTTCTTTGTGAACTTCATATCTTTCCAGAATATGTGTTTCCTTCATTACTGATTTAGCAAGGTAACACATCTTCCTCAATTCGGAGAATCCTGGAAAGAATCGCGTTGCAAAGAACAGCTCAATTGTTTCCTTCTTTTGAAAGCGTGTGAGTTGACTATTCAACTTAGCTTGAATTATGGAAACTTCAAGTAAGGAATCTCCCAAAGCTCTTCCTTATGTTTAAGATACTTTCCTGGACATAAACATAAACAACCAAAACCGTGGAACTTGATTAATAAGTGAATAAAGGCAAAACTTAATTTTGGCAACTAAAGAACAGTTTTCGCAAATGCTCTCGGCTTTCAATGTTATCCTCAATGTTATCTCAACATCGTCTAACATTTCACTGTCTAACATTGATTCCAGAAAACCCGCACTTTCAATCTCCCCCTTTTTGCCTTTCTTCACAAAACCAATACATGTTCCAATCAAGTCTTATATCCAAAAAGTTTTAATCAACAATAAACAAATTAAACTACCAAACTGCTCCCCCTTAATACAAGATATCATATTCAAAGGTAAATTAACAAAGACAACATTAAGGTCATCACTACATCCATATATGTACACATGTTCAGACCTCAACATTCACCAATGTTGCCTCAACATTGAAACCGTTAAGTTTCCTGCATAAAAGGTTATCCAGACAAATAGTTCAACATGCTCCTTCAAAAGATTAAGGTTAGTTAGAGCAGTTCAACCGCAATACTTAGATTTACAGGCCATAGCTAAAATATCAAGGACATATCCCTTGATCAAATCAAACCAAAATGTACCAGCAGTTTAAATATATTAGCAGTTCATAGAAACAGACCAAAAACTAGAAGACAAAAACTAAAATTTTAAAATTGGAACTACTCTCCCCCTTTTTGTGAAGAATGGAGTTCCTCCAAATTTTTTACAATGTCCTCCAGTTCTTTGAGGTGTTCCTTCCTCTCCTCGATCTCCCTCTGAGTGTCAGCAATCTGCCCCCTATACCAGTTCAGCATATGATCCACAAAAGTTGAAGTGATAACCAAGCAATCCTCTTCTTTGGACATTGGCACTGAAGTTCTAGCAAACTCCTTAGCCTTTTTCTGCTCAGTTCTTGGTCTCACCACTCCTTTTGGGTTCCATGGAAGGTCTCTCACTCTTGATCTAGACAAGTAGCTTGGGAGAATAGTTAATTCAGAATCATTCTTCCTCCAGCCCACATTGACACTTGTCTTCAATCCTTGACTGCCAAGTATTTTGCAGAGGAGTGAGGGATAGGGTAGCATCCCATTCTTCCTTCCAGCAACTTCAGACATAGACTTCACAATCCTCTCCCCCATGTTTACAGCTAGCCCATTCTTGATTTTGTATACCAAGATTGCTGATTCCTTGGTAAGTACAGTCACATTCTTGCTTGGCAGCCAATTGAAACAAGCTATCTTGTGTAAGACAGCACTCAGGGAGGTGAATTTTGTG
Source organism: Linaria vulgaris (assembly GCA_948329865.1). Classification (NCBI taxonomy): domain Eukaryota; kingdom Viridiplantae; phylum Streptophyta; class Magnoliopsida; order Lamiales; family Plantaginaceae; genus Linaria; species Linaria vulgaris. The sequence continues at coordinate 16,281,807 of OX415254.1, read as the reverse complement.
GTTGGCAGAGCATCTCTCCATATTTTGACCAACCCTCCAGTCATGTCTTCCATCACATCATCATAATAGGGGTCCTCAGATTCATCAGTAGTAGGGAAGCCACAGATTTTGTTGATGGTGTATGGGTCAATGTTGAAGACTCTCCCCCTCACCCAAGCCTTTCCAAATTTTGGAGATCTGTACTCCCTGATCCATTTGAAGAGATTAAGGTAGAACTCCATGACAATCTCAGGAGCATAGTCACTCAGCTCCATCACTGACTGTTGCAACCCTCTTGCCTCAAGCATGTCCATCACCTTGTTCTCTTTGAAACTGGCCATCTCTATAGCTCTTTCAGTGTGAATCTCCCTTCTTTTGAAAGAATCCCACTTCTTCTCCAACTCTTGAGAGAGATAGTAGGGAGAAAAGTAACTTCCCTCATCATCACGATAGACCACATATAGCCCATCAGTGTACTCCTCTGTTCCTGATGTTGCCCCAACATCAGCAGCAACATCCTGCTCCTCCTCAGTTTCCTCTTTCTTCTCCTCTTCTTCTTCCTCATCCTCAACATCCAATACCTCTACTTCCTCTTCCATCACTTGCTTTCATTTCCTCTTTCTCTCAGCAGCAGCAGCAACATCAGCCTTTTTCTCTTCCTCAGCTTTTTTCTCATCCTCAACAACCCTCTTCCTAGCTGATCTCTCAGCCTGTCTTTTTCTGGCCTCAACCCTAGCCTTAGCAGACTCAGGCATATTTTTCAATTTCTCGCCATTGCCCTTTATCTTTTTCTTTTGAGCCCTAATCCACTTCCTCACCATCTTGTCAACAGACACATCCGCGGATATCTCCACAGATTTTTCAACAGAGCCACTACCCTCCCCCTCAACAGGTATATCAGCATCAAATCCAGGGATGGGTTCAGCAGTGTTTACCTCAGTTTCAGGCTCATTGGTGATGGGAGTGGTTGGTTCCACTGTTGGCTCAACATTGGAGGTTGATTCTCCCTGTTTGGTCTTCTTTCCTTGTCGCACATGGGGAATCGCCTTCCTCTTAGCAGCAACAGGGGCCTCAACTATTTTTGCAGCAGCACTTCTAGTGTGTGAGCGAGTGCATGCAGCAGTGGGTTCGCTTCCTAGGGCAACACCTGCAAGAGTTTCCATGGGAGACTTGCTTGCCATTGTTAGTAGAGAAGGTTTGAGAGAATTTGCAGAGAGAAAACGAGAGAATTTGAGAGCAGAGAGAGTAATTTTTCAGAGTAAGCACAAATAATAATCTTGCAAGCACAAATAAGGAAACTAGGGTTTTGATTTTTGAATTAATCGTGAATTAATGAAAGAGAATGAATGTTAGTGGGCAGTTACCAAATTTGAACCATGTAAAACTTTCCCACTATGTTTTCCCGCGCACACTCTTTGATATTTAATTAACAGTTAACCAGAGCGGTTTTCAGAAAAACAAAATGGAAAACTTATAAGTTCCTGTTTTCAATGTTGACCTGCGACTGTGCACAATGTTGGGATAACATTTGATAACATTCAAAACCGAAGGTGGAGGTACAGGCTTCACCAAGGCAAATTCATGTGAGAGCTTGAGATACATCCAAAAATACATCTGAAACTTAACCAATATAGCAAGTGAGTACCTCAGACATGTTGTTCAGATCAAAATCATTAGTAAGAAACATAGATAACAAGAAACACCCAGAGATAAGCAGTTATGAATTCAAGGAACAATTCACTTCCACAGCATAGAAAGTCACAGATCAGTGTGTCACCTGCAGTATGTCACCCAAATTGTATGCCTCAACACATGAATTATACTCCTCCTAAGCCTAAACCGATACAACTCACAAACAAGCAAGAAAACAATGCAGTTCTATATGAATGCAACAATGTAATGTCAAAAAGGAAGATGGTAAACACAAATGAAAAAAATCCTCAAACCAGCACAGCACACATCTCTTTATAATCTTTATTATTTTCATAACTCATCTGAACCAAAAACTGCAGGTTGTTAAACACAAAGCTAATGTCACTACTGAATGAGGGCAGCCTGAACTCCACACAGCCCAGTAACAACATTAACACCAGCAAGTTAGGCAAGTACAAAGGCCTTGAATGTTGGAAATTCATTTATCATGCACCCCAACACCCCAATTCCTTATGCATACTTGTTTACCAACCTGCATTCAAGAGAATCACCAAGTGATCAGTGCTACTAAATGTAAGAAATCGAAACCTCAAACACCCTAGTAGAAAGGATCACCCTCATGTGTACCTTGGCCAAACAAACAGGAATACGTAAATAAGCACAACTGAGTAACACTGAAGCTGTCAACATCATGCACCCCAGCTTCTCCACATGTCATGTACACCGTCCATATGAATAAGACACAACTGAATAGACATCAAAGTAGTGAACTTTGTGTACTCCATCTTCTCCATATGTTAGGCAATCACAACCTCAGACAAACAGAAGAGTTTTATTAACTTTTTCAAAACAAAGATGTGAAATTGATAACTAGAAAGAGTTGTTCATCAAAGAGTTCAACCACACAAACCAAATATGACAAAACAAGGATGAAATGAGACTCAAAAAGAAATGCAACTCAACAAAGGAATAACAACAGAATACCTACTACACCACAACCAATATACCAGTGCTAGTCAGTGGTGTTATGACAACACTGGTTTTCTCAACATTTTCACATATCACACATGCCAAGAGATTTCCTAAAGCTGAAGAATCTCTCACTATCTAAAGGTTTTGTAAACATATCAGCTAGCTGATTCGTTGTCTCAATATGTTCAATGTTGATCACTTTGTCCTCTACCATATCTCTTAGGAAATGATGCCTTATGTCTATATGCTTAGTTTTAGAATGTTGGACAGGATTCCTAGAGATACTTATGGCACTTAGATTGTCACAGAACATGAGAAGTGTATCACTATCTAGCCCATAATCTGAAAGCATGTGTTTGAGCCACACAGCTGCCAGCTGCTACATATTCTGATTCAGCAGTTGATAATGAATCACAGTTCTGCTTCTTGCTATACCAGGAGACCAAATTATTCCCAAATAAAAACAGCCCCCACTTGTGGATTTCCTGTCATCCACATCACCTGCCCAGTCAGAGTCCCTAAAACCAACCAAGTTAGTGTTAGTGTCATAAGAGTACCAAATGCCTAAAGGTGAAGTTCCAGAGATATATCTAAGAATCCTCTTCACAGCAATCAAGTGAGGTTGCTTTGGATCAGCTTGGTACCTAGCACAAACACATACTGAAAACATGATGTTAGGTCTAGAGGCAGAGAGATATAGCAAACTACCAATCATGGATCTGTACAATGTTGGGTCAACATTGCTACCAGTGCCATCTTTTGTTATCTTCACTGAAGAGGACATAGGAGTTTTGCAAGGCTTTGACTCTTGTAGCTCAAATCTCTTCACCAGATTCCTTGCATACTTCTCCTAGTTCAGGAAGATACCATTCTCCAGCTGTTTGACTTGTAGTCCCAAAAAGTAGTTAAGCTCACCAATTATGCTCATCTCAAATGAACCTGTCATAGACTCAACAAATTTGTCTAAAGTAGACTTGTTAGTAGAGCCAAATACTATATCATCCACATATATTTGAGCAATGCATATATCAGAGTTTTTTCTCAGGACAAACAATGTTCTATCTCCATCTCCTCTATTAAAACCTAGGCCTAATAGAAAATCAGTTAGCCTCTCATACCAAACTCTAGGGGCCTGTTTTAAGCCATACAAAGCCTTTTCAAGTTTGTACACATGGTCAGGATGTTTAGGGTCAGCAAAGCCTTTAGGTTGTTCTACATAAACCTCTTTGTCAATTAAACCATTCAGAAAGGCACATTTAACATCCATTTGGTAAAGTTTAATCCTAAGACAGCAAGCAACAACAAGGAGTAATCTAATTCATTCTATCCTAGCTACTGGAGCAAAAGTCTCATCAAAATCTATACCTTCTACCTGAGTATAACCCTGTGCAACCAACCTAGCTTTGTTCCTCATAATTACACCATTCTCATCAGTTTTATTTTTGAAAATCCATTTTGTACCTATTACATTCACATGTGATGGCCAAGGTACTAGATTCCAAACTCTGTTTTTGGTGAATTGTAAGAGTTCCTCTTGCATGGCATTAATCTAGTAACTATCCTTAAGAGCTTCAGTTACATTCTTAGGCTCAATGGAGGACACAAAACAAGAAACATTTTCAACAGTACATGAAGAAGACATACAAACACACAACTTAGCCATATCCTTGTAATTTACCCTTTCTTTGTTGCGTATTCTAGCTCTTTCAGTAATTTGACCAATTACTTGAGAGGCTGGATGATCTCTTTGTATTCTAAGAGGGGGATCTCTTCTGGATACAGAAACCACTTCATCTTCAGAATCTGATAGCACAAATGTTCGCCTAACATTGGGGGTTTCTGGTGTTAAGTCAACATTTGTTCCAGTTTCCAGTTCAGCATCTCCAGCGTCAGTGTTCAATGTTGAGTCCAATGTTGGAGTAACATCTGAACCAGTGACTTCTTCAGTACCTGCAGAAACAGTTAAATCATCAAATATGACATCCACTGATTCTTGAACAGTATGCAATCTTGGATTGTAGACACTGAAAGCAGCACTATTAGGAGAATATCCAACAAATATACACTTTTCATTTTTGGGATCAAATTTGCTCAAATAGTCTCTATCTTTTAGCAAATAGCAGTTAATACCAAATTCATGAAAGTGTGCTACTGTTGGTTTTGAACCCTTCAAGATTTCATAAGGTGTCATAGTAGTACCAGGTCTGAGATAAACTCTATTACTAATATGACATGCAGTATTCAAAGCTTCAGCCCAGGGTTTCTTAGATAGGTTTTTAGAATTCAACATAACTCTTAGCCATCTCTTGAAGTGTTCTATTCTTCCTCTCAGCAATCCCATTTTGCTGAGGTGTCTTAGGTGCAGAGAACTCATGGAAAATGCCTTTAGATTCACAGAAATTAGCAAAGCTTACATTTTCAAACTCTTTTCCATGGTCAGACCTAATTCTTCCTACGGAAGTGCCATAAAGATTCTTAATACTAGCATGCAAAATTTTGAATGTGTTGAATGCCTCTGATTTTTCTTTCAAAAATTTAATCCATGTATATCTTGAAAAATCATCAACAATAACAAAAGCATACTTCTTACCATTCAGGCTACTAACCTCAATAGGACCCATGAGATCCATATGTAGCAATTCAAAGCACCTATTAGTTCTAGGGTTAGTACTCTGTACCTGAAGTGGTGGATGAACAACTTTTGTTTGTTTACCTTTCAGGCAGTCTTCACAAACAATTTTACCTGGGCTAGTCAACTTAGGCAGTCCTCTTACAGCCTCTAACTTCTGTAGTTTCTCCAGATTCCTATAGTGCACATGTCCTAACTTCTTGTGCCACATGACAGATTCATCTACCTTGGCATGGTAGCATTCTGCTTCATCTTGAGCAAGATAACATTTATCCTCTGATCTTGTACCTGTCATGACACGGACATTGTCACTATTAAACACATCACATGAACGTTTATCAAAAGTAACTAGCAGATTGTCAACACAAAGTTGACTTGTTCTAATTAAATTTGCTTTCAATCCTTCAATCAATAACACATCCTTGAGTGGTGGAAATCCTTCAACATCTAGTACTCATTTTCCAATGATTTTCCCTTTAGTGCCTCCTCCATTGGTAACTGTTCCAACAGTCAAAGGGATTACATTTTTCAGGTTGCCAATGTTTCCAGTCATGTGCCTTGAACATCCACTGTCAAAATACCACTTACCTGCAAGGTTAGAGTAAACAGCAGAAAACACAACATTGCAAACAATTTTAACCTTAGGAGTTTATAACTTTTCAATCCAAGTTCTACTTTTATGTCCTTCAGCTTTGTTACCTAATGTTGGGATAACATTCAGATCAGAGGTTTTCCTAACATTAGTATTGCAATTAATTACTGTTTTCTTCTCAATCACAATTTTATATTTTTTACAATAAGGCTTAATGTGACCAGGTTGAAAACAATATTGACAGATAAAAGTAGGCTTTTTCACAGTATTAGAAGGGATTTCACAACTCAAGTTATTGCTATCCTTGATAAAACCAGCCTTCAAGTAGGCAGAATTAACATCTTCAGAGGGAGGTTTCTCAACATAGCCCAAACCATTTTTACCTTGATTTCCCATACTCAGCACTTCATCAAGCAGAGATGTAGAAGAGTTCCATTTGTTAATGGTTTGTTCAGCTTTATCTAATTTTACCTTTACCTCTTTCAGCTCAGCCTCAGTTTTGTCAAGGTCTTTCTCATACAGTTTCAGCATCTCATTCATGCATTCAATCTCTTCCTTCAAGCTTTTGTTGCTCTTGATGAGTTTGGGATTCTCAAGCAGCAGTTTGTGGTAGATAGACTTCAGGTCTTCAATGATTTCCTCCTGGGACATTTCACCTTCAAAGAAGTATTCTTCATCTAGATCCATTGTGCCATAAAAACAATCAAAGTTAGATTCATCAAAGTAGGACGCAAGATAAGGTTCAGAATCAGTATCATATTCATCTCAATCTGCAAAGAATGTCTCCTGTTCTGATGTTAGATCCTGAATGTTGGGGTAACATTGAGATCCGAAGCAGTTCAGGGAGTCTTCTGGTGTCCAGTCAATCTGAGTGAGTAGCGCAGCAGTTTGAACCTCTTCTGATTGTTCTTCAGCTTCTCCAGAACTAAAGTCATCTTCATTGAAATCATCTACACAAACCCAATGAGAATTTCCTCTTTTTCTAAGATTGTTAGCACATTCATTAACCATATGACCATATCCTTTACATTCAAAACATTGAACATCTTTTAACTTATCAGCTTCTAAAGGGAGTAGGTTTTGATGCCATGTACTTCACAAACTTATGAGGTAATTTCTTGTAACCTGTGGAACTATTACTAAGGTTCTTCTCTTTACCTTTTCCTTTAAGATTCAACTTATTGAACTTCTAAGTAATTTTCCCATAGTTTGAAGAAGTTATTTCAAAATCATCATCACTTTCATTATCAAGATTAGAACCTCTTAAAGCAACAGCCCTATGTTTGCTAGGTTCTGAGGCAAGCTCCATCTCAAATTCTCTAAGAGTATTCATCAAGACTTGAAACTGTAGATTAGCAAGGTTTCTAGATTCACTCATTGCAATTTTCTTGAGAGCAAATTTAGATGACAGTGTTCTTATAGCTTTATAAACCATTTCTTGATTAGTCATAGCAAAACCGAGATTTTCACATTGGTTAGCAATATCAAGAATTTTCTCAAAATAACTGTCAACACTTTCATCTTCTCCCATTTCAAGTTTTTCAAATTGCAAAAGCAGTTGTCTATATTTAGAATCTTTAACAGTAGAATCTCCTTCACAATGTAATTCAAGTATATCCCAAGCATGTTTGGCTTTTGTACAATTATGGATTAACTTGAACATGTGATGATTAACCCAACTAAAGATAGCATTAAGAGCTTTTTCATTAGAGTTATAGAGACTTGCCTCTGCTGATGTCCAGTCTGCTTCTGGTTTTGGAACTAGATCACCTTCACTATCTCTTGGTAATGTTGGAAGAGAGTATCCATTGATCACGGATTGCCAGGCTCGAATATCAATAGCTTTGATGTGAGACCTCATCCTGATCTTCCAATATGCATAATTGGAGCCATCCAAAACTGGAATCCTGTTGGTATTAGGATTGACATTGTCCATGGTGTTGTATCACCTCCAAACCACCAGTGTAGTCGGTGTTTGGCTCTGATGCCAATTGAAATTGTAGGACCGTGGATTGACACACTTTTTGAGAGTTAAGCTGGAGTTGCCTTAACTCTATTTTGATCTTCTTGATAATAATAATGTGCAGCGGAAGTAAGAACACAAGAAGATATAATTTTAAGAAGTTTTCAATATTATAAAAAACTTCCGAGCCTTAGGCGAAATAACCATAAAGGTTTTATCAAAAACGTTCCTCACAACAATTCACTCACGCTCTTTGTTGATCGGACTCAACGAAGCAGACAAGTAATAACTACTTAACTTCTATGAACTAGACTTAAGCAGTTGATACAAATCTTCGCAAAACAAAATGAAGATAATACAAAGAATAATTAATCTCTCAGATTATTGGCACGATTGTCTTGTCTTCATCTTGATGAACTTCACATCTTTATAGTTTTCTTGAGTCTTGAACGCCAAGATGTGTTGTTCACAGTTTTGGTAACTCTTGCTGTTTCCTTGTTGAAAATTGCCTTCTTTGTGAACTTCATATCTTTCCAGAATATGTGTTTCCTTCATTACTGATTTAGCAAGGTAACACATCTTCTTCAATTCGGAGAATCCTGGAAAGAATCGCGTTGCAAAGAACAACTCACTTGTTTCCTTCTTTTGAAAGCGTGTGAGTTGACTATTCAACTTAGCTTGAATTATGGAAACTTCAAGTAAGGAATCTCCCAAAGCTCTTCCTTATGTTTAAGATACTTTCCTGGACATAAACATAAACAACCAAAACCGTGGAACTTGATTAATAAGTGAATAAAGGCAAAACTTAATTTTGGCAACTAAAGAACAGTTTTCGCAAATGCTCTCGGCTTTCAATGTTATCCTTAATGTTATCTCAACATCGTCTAACATTTCACTGTCTAACATTGATTCCAGAAAACCTGCACTTTCAAGAAGGAAGCCGAACACGATACACGCCATCCACACACGTCCAGCAAAACAATCTACTCCCCGTGCAACAATCCTTCACAACAAAATAAGACGAGAAAAACTCAACAGAGACATCATTAGTAGTAGTAAAACGATGCACAAATAAGATATTTCTCCTCGATGAGGGACACATAAAATATTGTCAAGTGTAAAGGAACGATAATGAAGAGTAATTTTAGAGGAACCCATGTGTGAGATAGGTAAACCTTTACCACCTACTGTCGTAACCTCCTCCGGACCATCATACTCAGAGTGAAGAGCAAGATTCCCAAGATCAGACGTGAGATGATGAGAGGCATCCAAATCAGCCAACCACTCGTCACGCTGAGCAGTGGGTGGCGACAGCGACGCATAGTTCGTGCTAGGGTTAGGGTAGCGGCGGCAAGTCCTAGCCCCATGGCCTGTTATGCCACACAACTGGCATATGATAGGCCCACGAGTGTGAGGGGGCTGATATAGGCCCGTATCGTGCATAGTGTTCGGATTCTCGGACCGAGAGGAACCCCTATTGCGGCCGTCACGTTGTGATTGGCCCGACGAGGGTCGGGTGCGACCGCGGTTGCAATAATTGGATTGTGGCTGTGAAACAACCCGATTCGCAGAAGCAATAGTGGTCGACTGTTCAAGCTCAAGACGATGAAGATACCCCTCCTAACTAACAAGAAGGTCGTGAAACTCAGCAAACTGGATTGGGTGCTCTCGAGCACGGATTGGGCCAGCGATGTCACGATAGAGAGACCCAAGGCCATTGATTACGTACAACATGATGTCATCATCCTTCACGGGACCATCAATGGCAACCAGTTCATTAGCCTTGGATTTGACAGATTGAAGGAACTACAAAACTGAACGATCACCCAACTTCATGTTGTTCAGTTCATCCTTCAACTGCATGACACGAGAGCGTGAGCGACTAGCATAGTGTCGTTGCAAGTCGTCCCACATGCCCGCAGAGGTTTCAGCGGAAGCAAAAAGTGAAGATATCTCCACGGAGACAGAACCAACCAAAGCTGTGACCAAAAGGGAGTCCTGACGCGTCCATAGGGAGTAGGCCGCCAGCGACTCCTGTGTAGTATCCATCGGTGGACACGGATGGGATCGGTCAACAAAACCAAACAATCCATAGCCATATAAGAGGTGACAGATCTGACAGCACCACACATCATAGTTAGTACCGGTGAAACGGATCAGAATTTGATTGGAGTTGATCGGAATCAACGCAACACCGCCAGAGGACGGCCCGTGGAAGGGCGGTCATGGCGGTGAGAGGAGCCCAGCCGTGACGGCGGTGGATCTGGAGGTGTCGCTGGAGGTGTCGCCGGCGGCGCCCTCAACGGAGGAGCGGGTAGGTGAGCCCGACCGAGACATATTAGGTCAAGGATCGAAGAGAGTCTCGTTAGAGGAAAAGGTCTCTTGATACCATATAAGAGAAATAATATTTGAGTGAATGAATAATTCTATTAATCACAAGAGTACTTATACTAGATTACAAGGGCAATAAAGTACAACACTAAATAAATACAATAACTATACTTAAGAATAATACAACAATATAATATATAAGAGAGATAATATTTGAGTGAATGAATAATTCTATTAATCACAAGAGTACTTATACTAGATTACAGGGGCAATAAAGTACAACACTTAATAAATATAATAACTATACTAAAGAATAATACATCAATATAATATCATCTAATATTCCCGGCACCACCTACTGCGCCACTGCCGATAACAAGCAGATGCCACTGTGTCGCAAATACATCGATGATTGTCAAGTCCAAAAATCTTTACGCGTCTAATAAATTGATGGTGAAGGAGAGTGCAACCCAAATAATTAACTCGCATCTCACCCTTTCTTGTGAATAGCTTGAAATTTGTTTTTGGAATGCTTCAAAGTTCGAACAACACGGTGCATTGTTTGTAGACAAGATTTAATTCTGATAACAGGGAGATGTTGGCTGTTGATTGTTGAAGTTAAACATTTTTGTGTCGCTATGATATTCGACTATCTCATTCCCGCGGGATGTTTACACAAATTCATCAAATTTTTTTTTTTGGTTATTGGGGCACGCTTTTAAGCCCCCATAGTCTTCTTGTTTTTTGGTATTGGTGATCCTATAGGTTGGGTACACCATACGGTGTCATTAGTAGTACCCCCTCCTTTTTCTTTTTTTATAAACTTCTATTTTGGTTGTGTCGCTATTAATTGTTAATGTTAGCGGTGTTTGGAGATGAGACAATTGTGAAGAATGAACATTGCAAGTGACGCGAGCAACTTTTGTGCTTCAACAATGGCAGATTTGGGAGAAATGATATGGGAGTTGTGGGTAGGAAGATGAAGATGATTATGTCTCTTAATTAAACACAATTACTTTTTAAATTAAAATTTTGTTATGTATTTTCTTGATATGTTTTTCTATGTATATATCTATATCTATACAAGTTGCAGCGATATTTATGTAAATTTAATAATTCTATATTCTTGTTAGAAAAAAAAATTGTATTGTTGTGGTATTGCTTGTGTAACCACAAATTCTTGCTCTCGACAAAAAGAGATTAAAAAATAAACTTGAATAAACTTAATGGACAATTTGTGGTGCAATATCTTTGTTTGATCCTCTGATTCAATTCTACAAGAACAATTTGAATGTTTAAAAATTGGTGGTGGAAATCTTCGATTTGATCTTCAACAAGATGATTTGGACTTAGAAAAATATTAATTCGAGAGTGATTGGACTTGATCTCGAATAGAACGGTGATTTGATTTGAGAATTGATGAAAAATGATTTGATCTTCGTTTTGATTTCTTCGAATTTGTTGAATTTTGATCTTCTTTCAGGGACTTTCGATCTTCAATAACAGTGTTTTGAGGGTTTTGGGACTTCATCTCAAATTAAACAGGCTTTGACTTGAAGATTGATGAAAGGCAATATGAGTGTTGGCTTTGGATTTGTTGAATATGTTGAAATTCGATCTTTCTTGGCTGAAATGTACGATATTCAAAAACAGTTATATGATGAAGTTGAAGCTTGTCGGCGAACCAAACAAAACTTTTCTTGAATCTTCGTGAAGAATGTCTTGCAGATTGATGGACTTGATGGAGAGAATTTGTAGAACTTCTTTACTACAAATGCTTGAATGTTGAATTGTACGCCTTTGAGGGTGATAAATATGATGGAGATGATTTGCAGAACTTCGTTGCTCCAAGACTTCTTGATTGTTGATTGTGATTTTTCTTCTTCAAGAGCACCTATATTTATAGTTCTAGAGAGAATCACAACTAGAATCTCCTGATGAGATGAACGGTTGTGATTGCATCCTACGATTTCTTAATTTGGAAGAATTGATTTAAAATATGCAACCATGGAGTAGTGCGACAGGACATGTTGCGCTGCTGGTCGTGCAGCTTTTCCAGAAAGTGGCGCTACTCGTGCTGCAAGGTGATGTTGCTCGCGCGGATATGTTAGAGAGTCGCGCCACAGTGCAAGAGTTGCACTGGTCGTGTGGGTCATCCAGGGAGTGGTGCTACAATGCCGAAAAGTGGCGGTGCTCGTGTAGGTAGCTGTGCTTCAGAGCAGCTCTACATGTCACGATTTTGCACAGGTCGTGCGACTCTGTTTTGGCCCGGTTTCGGCCCAGCTTAATCTGTTACCCTAGGACGTGTTTCAAAGGCTACTTACAGGACTCTTAAGGCGTGAAACCTAATGCGGAAAAGTAAGGCAAGATTTAATCATTAAGCCTATAATGTGTGGCCTTATGGCCACCATGAGAGAGAAGGGGAGAGAGAGAGAGAGAGAGAGAGAGAGAGAGAGAGAGAGAGAGAGAGAGAGAGAGAGAGAGAGAGAGAGACTAAAATAAGAGAGAATACACTTGTGAGATTGAGAGACATTGTTCTTAATCTGTGAAAGACATATGTTGTATCTTATTTGTAATCACTCATCATCACAAGAAGATTCACTCTTACTATGTTGTTATAACTCCAATCTTCAATTTCAGTATACCGTCTTCATAATTCAGGCTCCACAATCCTAACAATCTCCTACTTGGAGACTAAATCCCATGAACCAAGACCTCCATCACACTCATCAAACTAGCGATGCCAATCCTTGAACTTCTTCAAAATCCAAGGTTCGTTGAAGTACGCACAACTTCAAACCCACTAAGGAAAAAACGTTAGTCAACAAGTCATCAAACTCCCGCTAGCATGAATACTCAATTTTGCGACAATGTCCACACCATCACGAACTCCTGTTGAAACCGCACACAACTTCAACTCCACCAAGGCAACAAACTCAGTTAGCAAATCATCAAACTTCCACTAGCTTGAATCCTTGCTCATGCACCAGCATCCGCATCGCCGCATACTTGCATCACTTACGCCACCATGACTAAACCATCATATGGACTTTCCTACCGCCAAGATAAATGCCATCTTGGTTGACTTGCATCACTTCCACCACCATGATTGATGCCATCATGTTGGAATTTTGCACCTCCAAGATCGATGCCATCTTGGGTAACATTGATCACGTACAGACTTCTCTCCTCGAATCCTCGAGCAAAAAACCACATGCCTTGTGATTAACTCTCAAATAGCCCGAACTAAAGGATAAATGATAGCCCTCATCATCCACCTACTCCACAGAAATAAGGTTTCTCATAAAACCCAAAATATGCCTCAATCCATGCAATAACCATACAAATCCATACCGCATTTGAATCATCTAACATCACCCACCGATGTTTTAGAATCCAAAATACATGAACCCAATGAACTGCATACACATGAGACTAGTGTACCACCAATCTCCCACTCGCACCGCGTTCTTGGACTTTGCATCTTCCCCTTTCTTCTTTGGTATTCCACAGTGCTTCCCGTAATGACCAAACTTCAACAACTCCAACTCACTGAAAAATCCTGGCCATCGACTTCGATCCGCCTTCATCTAGGGATACAGAATAAAGGGCTTGTACCTTCACCATTGAAATCAATACTCATCTAGTTCAATTTATACTTAATCAGGCGATCACAAATTGCCGATTTTTTGACATATTCAGATAGGACAGGCTTTGCATCAGATGAACCTTGTTCGCCGCAGATGACTTCACCAACACATCAGCCATCACCTTCAGCGTCCCTCCATGGTTGTCTCTTCAACTTGAAATGCCTTATTTTGCAGTAGAGACAAACGGACGCCAATCATCACCTTTTTATCTACCATCACCAGTCTGTGTCTGACATCACCGTCGGTTTATCCAGCAGAAAGCTCCATAAATCATTACCTGGTTGGTAACTCCTGATCTATAATCTCAAAAACCCATAATCTGACCATCGAACATCTCGATTAGTAATCTCTTTCTCTCACCATACAATTCACGTGGAATATCATCGCCCCTCAGAACCTGGGGCTCGATACCACTTGTTGTGCAGCGAAAAATACAAAATCACAACAAGAACAGAGAAATACGCACAATCGAAAGTGATAAATAACAATCAACTCACAAGACACAACTTGTTTACCCAATTCCACTATGTCTACCTCTGGGGGTGATCCAAGCTAGGATCTCCACTATGATGAGGATCAGTGATTACATATAAGATACAACATATATCTCTGACAGATTAAGAACAATCTCTCACAATGTCTCTCAATCTCACAAGTGTATTCTCTCTTATTTTAATCTCTCCCTCTCATCTCTCATGTCGGCCACAAGGCCACACATTATAGTCTAAATTATTACAACCTTCCTCACTTCGTCTCATTATGTTTCATGCCGAAAGAGTCCTCTAAATAGTTGTCGAAATGCGTTCTACGGAAACAGACGAAGCTAGGCCAAAACTGGGCCAAAATAGAGCAGCGCGGTCTCTGCCGAATCGCGACATTTAGCGCTTCTATGTAGCACAACTACCTCATGCACTGTAGCATGACTCTTTGGTAGACCCGCGCTAGTAGCGTCACTTTCTGGATAAGCTGCGCGACTAGTAGCACGACACATCCTGTCGTGCTACTCCCTAGTTGTGTATTTTGACCTGCTCTTTGTTCTCATATCCTACTCTATTATTAGAACTCCACTCTACAATTTTAGTACACCATCTTCATTGTTCAGGCTCCACAATACTAATACTTGAGCTTTAACTGCTTGAGCAGCCTTTTCAGGCACCATGCTTTGATTGTCGCTTTTTACGAGTTCTTGATTTTGGAGATGATGGGAGACTTCAACTTCTTAGCTTTTAGTCTTGATACATCGTTGAAATTTAATGTTATTGGCGACTTCTTTAGTATTTGATGTCCTTCTTGGACCTCTAACTTTTGGAGAAGGCGGTTCAAATGTTCATCGCATTTATGAGTCTGAATTGTAAGATTCTCAATGGCTCTTGTAAGCGCCACAACTTGCAGTTCTACTGAGGATGATTTCTCCTCTTCTTTAGCTTCCAGCCTTGCCCCAGGTACAAGTGGAGCTTTAATCATAGGTTGAGAAGAACCTTTTCTTGTTTCCCTCATTGGATTGGCCTTTGTTGAGAAAACGTTGACTTCTCGTGGCTTCAAATTTGAGGACTTGTTGGAAAAGAGATAAGAGGTAGAGATTGTCACTGGGCGTGCCAGATCTGTAACGACAAATTCTTGATCTCTGAATTTAAAAGACAAGAAAATATTACAATATAAGTTTCAATAAACTTGAAAGTGCCGGTTTTCTGGAATCAATGTTAGGCAGTGAAATGTTAGACGATGTTGAGATAACTTTGAGGATAACATTGAAAGCCAAGAGCATTTGCGAAAACTGTTCTTTAGTTGCCAAAATTAAGTTTTGCCTTTATTCACTTATTAATCAAGTTCCACGGTTTTGGTTGTTTATGTTTATGTCCAAGAAAGTATCTTAAACATAAGGAAGAGCTTTGGAAGATTCCTTACTTGAAGTTTCCATAATTCAAGGTAAGTTGAATAGTCAACTCACGCGCTTTTAAAAGAAGGAACAAGTGAGATGTTCTTTGCAACGCAATTCTTTTCAGGATTCTCCGAATTAAAGAAGATGTGTTACCTTGCTAAATCAGTAATAAAGGAAACACATATTCTGGAAAGATATGAAGTTCAAAAAGAAGGCAATTTTCAACAAGGAAACAACAAGAGTTACCAAAACTGTGAACAACACATCTTGGCGTTCAAGACTCAAGAAAACTATAAAGATGTGAAGTTCATCAAGATGAAGATAAGACAATCGTGCCAATAATCCAAGAGATTAATCATACTTTGTATTGTCTTCATTTTGTTTTGCGAAGTTTTTGTATCAACTACTTAAGTCTAGTTCATAGAAGTTAAGTAGTTCTTACTTGTCTACTGCTTAAGTCTAGTTCATAGAAGTTAAGTAGTTCTTACTTGTCTGCTTCGTTGAGTCCGATCAACAAAGAGCGTGAGGAACTTTTTTGATAAAACCTTTATGGTTATTTCGCCTAAGGCTCAGAAGTTTTTAATAATATTGAAAACTTCTTAAAATTATATCTTCTTGTGTTCTTACTTCCGCTGCACATTATTATTATCAAGAAGATCAAAATAGAGTTAAGGCAATTCCAGCTTAACTCTCAAAAAGTGTTGTGTCAATCCACGGTCCTACAATCTCAAAACTTAAAGTAGAATTTGTGGTGCAATCTCTCGATTTGATCCTCTAATTCAATTCTACAAGAAAAACTTTGAATGCTTAAAGATTTACGGTGGAAATCTTCAATATCATCTTCACCAAACTGATTTGGACTTGCAAAAATGTTAATTCGACGGTGCTTGGACTTGATCTCGAATCAAACGGTGATTTGATTTGAGGATTGATGAAGAATGATTTGATCTTCGTTTTTAGCTCTTCGAAATTGTTAAGGGACTATTGATCTTCAATAAAAGTTCTTCCATGGTCTTGGGACTTGATATTGAATCAAACAGGCTTTGACTTGAAGATTGATGAATAACGATATGAATGTTGGCTTGGATTTGTTGAATATGTTGAAGTTTGATCTTTCTTGGTAGAAACACGATCTTCAAAAATAGTTATTTGATCAAGTTGAAGCTTGACGGCGAATCAAACGGAGCTTTCTTGAATCTTTGTGGAGAACGCCTTGCAAATTGATGGCCTTGATGGAGAGAATTTGTAGAACTTCTTTACTCCAAATTCTTGAATGTTAGATTGTACGCCTTTGAAGATGATGAACTTGATGGAGAGGATTTTGAAACTGTAAGATGTTCTGTTGGATGGATGTTGTGCCAGCATCCGCGGGAAAACATTGAAACCAGAAACATTCTTAACGTGAAACATTGTTCCAAAATTCGAGAACATGAGTAAAGTATTATGGATTAAATGTTGGATGGATGTTGAGCCAACATCCACGGGACAACATTGAAACCATAAACTATATTGGCAATCTATCTTTAACTGCTTTATTTTAGTTTTTCCTTTATTCACCTATTAATCAAGTTCCACGATTTTAGTTGTCTTTTTTTATGTCCTGGAACATCTCTTAATCATAAGGAAGAGCATTAGAAGTTTCCTAAGTTAAAGTTTCCATAATTCAAGAGGAGAAAAATGATCAAACGCATGCGCTTTCAAAAGAAGAAAAGTTTTGGAGTTCAAGTGCAACTAGGAATCTTTCAAAGATCAACTCTTAATTGAGGAAGGAGTACTTCCTTATTATAACTCAATCTAATAAAGGAAACTATTATTCAAGAAGGAGATCAAGTTCAAGAAGGAAAGAAGAGTTCAACTAAAAAACAACATAAGTTACCAAATCTGTATACAACAAACCTTGGAGATCAAGTTTGAAAAAACCTATTTATATAGTGTGAAGTACATCAAGAATACACAAGAAACAATAGAGCTAATTAATCCGTGGAGATTATATCTTTCGAGTTGTGGCGTGTTTCTTTCTTTGCAAAGTTTGTGAGTTTTTTAGTTAAGTCTAGGATTAGATTTAAGGAGAAAATTCTTGTCTGCTTTGTTGAGTCCGATCTACAATAGAGTGAGAGTGGTTTTGTGGTCAGGAACGTCTTTGTTAAAACCTGCGTGGTTATTTTGCCTACGGCTAGGTGGTTGATTATTTATAATAAACCATTGAATATTTATCTTCTTGTGTTCTTTATTTCGATGCACATTATACTCTATCAAGAAGATTGTTTAACATCAAGTTAAGGCAACGCCTGCTTAACTTGAGCTTTGAACGTTGTGTCAATCCCGATCCAACAATTTTAATGGGTATCAGAGCCAAGCACCGATTTCACTGGTGTTTGGAGGTGATACAACGCGATGGACAACATCAATCCGAATTATGGCAGACTCCCAGTCTTGGAAGGATCCATCAATTATACATACTCGAAGACCAGGCTCAGAGTTTACACCAGATCCATTGACATGAAAGCATGGGATGCAGTCCTTGATAGATACTCTGTCCCCAAGATTGAAAACGACATAGATGTAGATATCGTGCCAAAACCAAAGTCTCAATGGACTGCAAACGAGGTAACCATGTACAACTACAATGAGAAAGCTCTTAATGCTAGTTTTAGTTATGTTACCAATCAGATATTTAAGTTAATTCAAAACTGCACCACAGCTAAATCTGCTTGGGATATCCTTGAACATCATTGTGAAGGAGATATTGCAGTTAGAAACTCTAAACATAGACATTTGCTTAAAGATTTTGAAAAACTTGAAATGGGTGATGAAGAAAGTATTGATAGTTATTTTGAGAAAATCCTTGACATTACAAATCAATGTGAAAATCTAGGATTTCCTGTTGCAAATCAAACTATGGTTTATAAAGGTTTTAGATCTTTGTCACCTAGATTTTCTCTCAAGAGAATTTCCATGGGAGAGACAAGAGATATTGCCAACATGGAATTTCAAGCCTTGCTAAACACTCTTATTGAATTTGAGCTAGAATTTCCTGCAAAAACTTCCAAACAACAAGTTATAGCTTTGTTATGCACAAATTATCTCAGTCAAGAGTGTGAAGATGAGGATGAAATTATTTCTTCTAACTATGGAAATATTAGCAAGAAATTCAATAGGTTGAACTTTAAAGATAAATTTAAAGAGAAACAACCTGGCAATACTTCCACTGGTTATAGAAAATTACCTCCTAAATATGTCAAATACATGGCAACAAAATCTAGTCCTGCAGAACTTGAAAAGTTGAAAACTACTCAATGTTTTGAATGTAAAGGTTATGGTCATATTGTTGTTGAATGTGCTAACACCCTCCGCAAAAAGGAAAAGTATCATTGGGTTTGTGTAGATGATTTCAATGAAGAAGACTATCACTCTGGATCAAGTGTTGATACTGAAGAAGGCTTTGAAGAGATTCACACAGCTGCGCTTTTCACTCAAGTTAACTGTATAGAAGAAGTTCTCCAGAACTGCTACGGGTCCCAATGTTGCTCCAACATCCAGGACTCAACATTAGAACAAGAGACTTTTTTTGGGAATTTGAATGAATATGATACCAAGATTAATCTCAATTCTTTGTCTGATAATGATGAATCTAACTTTGAATGTTTTCATGGCTCAGTTGATCAAGATGAAGAGTATTACTTTGAAGGAGAAATGTCCCAGAAGGAAATTATTGAAGTTTTGAAGTCTACTTTTCATAATCTTCTAAAAGAAAATCAGAAACTCACCGAAAAGAATGAAGCTCAAAGACTGGATATTGATGGACTGAAGAAACTGATGAGGCTGTATGAAAGAGACCTTGACAAGACAGAAGCTGAACCAAAATATGTAAAAGGAAAGCTTGAAAATGATAATCAGATCATTGCCAAGTGGAACTCAAGTACATCTAAACTTGATAAGGCACTGAGCATGAGTAATCAAGGAACAAATGGTCTTGGATTTGTTGAGAAATCTACCTCTAAGGTTGTTAATTCTGTTTTCACCAAACCTGGTTTTGTTAAGGAATCAAAAGACTTGAGTTGCGATAATCCTAACAAAAGTAAAAATACTTATATCTATCAATTTTGTTTTCAACCAGGTCACATAAAACCTTATTGTAAGAAATACTTAAAAGAAAATGTGAAGAAAATAGAAGTTGTCTCTAATGTTAAGACTATCGCTAGTACATATGTTATCCCAACATTAGAAACATGACAGAAAAGTAGAACTTGGATGGAAAAGTTAAAGACTCCTAAGATGAAACTTGGATGCAATGTTGTTTTTTCTGCTCCGTACTCTAACCTTGCAGGTAAGTGGTACTTTGACAGTGGATGTTCAAGACACATGACCGGAGACAAGGATAATCTTAAACAATTGATTTCTCTCGATGTTGGAACTGTCACCTATGGATGAGGCACCAAGGGAAGAATCATTGGAAAATGAGTACTAGATGTTGAAGGATTTCCACCTCTCAAAGATGTTCTGCTAGTTGAAGGATTGAAAGCAAATCTAATAAGCATTAGTTAACTTTGTGATGATGATTTGCTTGTTACATTTGATAAAAGTTCTTGTGATGTATATGATAGTGACAATGTCCTTGTTATGACATGTACTAGATCTAAAGATAATTACTACCTTGCTCAGGAAGAGGCAGATTGCTTTCATGCAAAAGTAGATGATGATGTCCTCTGGCATAGGAAGCTTGGACATGTTCACTATAGGAACCTTAAGAAGTTACAGAAGGTTGATGCAGTAAGAGGCTTACCAAAGATATCCAGCCCAGGTAAGGTTGTATGTGGGGGCTGCCTGAAGTGTAAGCAAACTAAAGCTACTCATACACCACTCCAGGTACAAAGTACAATTCCCAGTACTGGTAAGTGTTTTGAATTATTACACATGGATCTTATGGGTCTTATTGAGGTGAGCAGCCTAAGTGGTAAGAGATATGCCTTTGTTATTGTAGATGATTTCTCTAGATATATATGGGTTAAGTTTTTTAAAGAAAAATCTAATGCATTCAACACATTTAGGATCTTACATGCTAGCATCAAAAATTTGTATGGTTCCTCAGTTTGTAAGATTAGGTCTGATCATGTGAAAGAATTTGAAAATGCTAGTTTCAACAATTTCTGTGATAATAATGGAATTTTCCATGAATTTTCAGCACATAAGACACCTCAGCAAAATGGGATAACTAAGAGGAAAAATAGGACATTTCAAGAGATGGCCAGGGTTATGCTTAATGCTAGAAACTTATCTAAAAGACTTTGTGCTGAAGCTTTAAATACTACATGTCATATAAGTAATAGGTTTACCTTAGACCTGGTACAAATATGACACCATATGAAATCTTGAAGGGTTTGTGTTAACAGATAAACTCGTCGTGCCTGCTAGTTAAGCTTCACGAAAATAGTGTTTAATTTGTTCGAAACGCCGATCCCGACCCGAAGAGATATGTGGTTTTTATTGATTTGCGGCTGGACTTGATTTGTATCGAGATGCCTACGTATCCCTCCTTCGGGAATCAAGCCGCTCATAGTTCCGATTTTGTTCGATTCTCGGTGTTGGATATTTGTTTATTGATTGAATTGATCTTGTAGTTATTGAATGTGTTAGAGGGGTTGTCCTCGTGAAGCCCTAAGAGAGAGGGAGAGGAGTCCGAGGAGGAGGAGAGAAGGAGTTCTCTTCCAGTCGAGAAAAGAAGGAGTCCCCCTTATTGATTTGTTCTTGTCCCCTCTTATAAGAGTTCAGTCGTGCTCCCTAAGTTTGGGATCTTTTGTTATTTTAATATTAGATTTTCTGTTATTATCTGGTATTGTTATTTATCTTTTTAACCGGCATAGCAAGCAACCATATCTATTTAGGTTGTGTTAGCTTTTGTACGCAGCCACGTGTTGTGGTCTATGTGAAACGGGTATTTTGTGAATACGAGTTATTTTACCAGAACGAATATAAAATTGTACGTGTAATAATATATCGATTCGTGAGATATGTTATAAATACAAGCATAAATCGGGTAGTACTTTAGCTATAAATCCGGTCGATAGGCGTGCGTCGTGATTTACGATATACGGATAGTATAATTTTTAATGAAGTAAACCGGTAATTAAACCGTGTTATAATGCGATGTCGTTTATAAATATAAATCATATAATAATATACCAAGTAATTTTGGTGATCAAACCATTGCGTATTTTAACCACGTGGATTTTTACCCGTTTAACACATGCCCCCCCAATTTTTAGTGTAGTCGTATGTTTATGATTGCACTAAAAACTTAAAAAGTCGAGAGTCACGATGGTTCGAGTATCGCAGATTTTTTAGAGAGGTATCGTAGCCTCTTGTAACGGAGTCGTTTAAGGCATTGTTTTGAGCCTTTTAAAGTATCGTGTGTCCTATTTAAGACATCTTAGTGCATTTTTAAGCATTGTAGGGGTTGCTTTGACCCTTTTGGAGAAGGCATCATAGTGATAGTTATGCCTTCTCGTGGTAATATAGTCTATGAGGTATTGCGGTCGGTAGTGTAATAATACGTACGTAGAATGATTCTATAGTACTCGTACGATTGGCTAATAGTTTTGGGCCTTTATAAGGTATACGTCCTTCTCGCTTTTTCAGGTCGGGGATATTATAGTGTAGGCCCGATAGCTATTAACGTTTTGAACAATCCTTTTGACGTATAGTAGAGTTATTTAGAACCTTGTAGATCCTTGTCAGTCATTGCCTCGGGAATGTCCCGTAAGGCATTGTAGATCTTTGAAAGGCATGCGAGTATCATATAGGACTCAGAAAGCCTTGGTAAGGTATTGTAGAACTTTTTGGGGTATCGTAGACATTCGTCGTTCGACGTTTATATCCGTTTAACACAAGCCCCCCCCCCCCCCCCCCCCCCCCCCCGTTTATATCGCGGTTGCCTTATTTGAGGTGAGAGGTTTTTATTTATTTGTGTTGCCTTCGTTGAGACGAGAGGTTTTTTATTTATTTGCATTGCCTTCTTTGAGGCGAGAGGTTTTTTATTTACCTCTGATGCCTTCGTTGAGGGTTGCCTTTGTAGAGGCGAGAGGGTTTTTATTTATTTGTGTTGCCTTCGTTGAGGCGAGTGGTTTTTTATTTATTTGCGTTACCTTCGTTGAGGCGAGAGGTTTTTTATTTACCTCCGATGCCTTCGTTGAGGCAAGAGGTTTTTTATTTCGATGCCTTCGTTGAGGCGAGATGTTTTTTATTTACCTTTGATGCCTTCGTTGAGGCGTGCCTTCGTTGAGACGTGCCTTCGTTGAGGCGAGAGCCTTTTTATTTATTTGCGTTGCCTTCGTTGAGGCGAGAGGTTTTTATTTACCTTCGATGCCTTCGTTGTGGCGTGCCTTCATTGAGGCGAGAGGTTTTTTTTTTTTTTTACCTCTATAGTGGTCCCTCTTGGCGCTTTCGATGGATATCGGATTCTCGCGGATTCATCGTGTTTTTTCCTTCTTTTTTTTCTTTTCTTTTTTTTTTCGATACCGCGGATATCTTATTTTTAATCATTGTGACTTTCCAAGGGACTCTTAGGTGCCTCTTCGCGGGTGTCGCTTTTTACCACTTTGGGCTTGCGGCACTCGGTGGGCCCTCCCGATACTACGTGGCATCGGGAGTTAGGTCACGGTAGTACCGTCCTTAGGTTAATCCCAATTTTTTAGGGTTAACGCTTCGGTTAATCCCTATATATTATTTTTAAAATTTTGAACTTTTGACTTCACATTTTAGCATTTGTAATTACTTTTCATGCTTTGTAAGCATTTCTCCGAGGAGTCCTCGGCTTTTGATGAATGCAGAATTATTTTGTCCTTCATTCTAATTTGTCTTTTTCGTACTAATAGTCATCATAACTTTTCAGCACCTATAAATACTTGGACCCTCTCCTTTAATTGTAGGATTTAAGATTGAGTTTAAAAAGATGAGATTAAATCTCATTCTTGCTGGCCAAGCAAATTACTTAGCATTACGTGTCCGTTTGCATTGCAAACTTTGGAGATATATTTTCCCTGAATAGAGGTATCAACCGACATGTAACCATGGCTATAATATAGCTCGGACAGCTCAAGCTTAACTCGGTTATCCAAGGAAAGATTTCTAAGTATATATAGGTGCTTGGAGTTTAGTGAATATTCTCACTTACTTCCAAAAAAGAAAAAATCCTTTTCAGCTATTGTACTGAGTTGTTTACTCATTTCCTTCTTCGGGGAGTTTTACATTCTTGTTATTTTGTGCAGGTAATGCCTTGGAAAAATATATCATAGTTTGTTTGTCCAAGGCCGTGGAATCCTCGGAGTAGGGTCTTCCTACTCGGAGTAGGAGGAGGCGGCTTAGGACGTTGGACGCGATTCTGTCTCGCTCTTCTAGTGGGACTTCATATGCTCCCGAGGAGGATGAGATTTTTGAGGAGGACCAAATCCCAGAGGGGGATGACGTTCTCGAAGACAAGCCCGATGCATCCGAGGATTAGGATCTGAATCCGATGGAAGAGGATAGCTCTACTTTCACTATCGGGGAGGGGGTCCGAATCGTAGGCTTTTGTATCTTAGGACTAGTTTTTTTATTCATTTATTTCGGGAGTAATTGGTGAGTTGGAAGAGTTAAGGTTAATCCTTAACTAGTTTTGCAAGTTGTCTTGCATGACAAAGTTGAATTGACACGTGTCTGTCTCCTGCGCACGCTTGGAGGACGACTTGGGTAACTTCTCCTCTAAGTAGGGAGGTTACCGGGCACATGGAGGTCATGGTTGACCGTATCGGGCAACTCTACTTTAGGGCTTTATTTGTTTAGAAATGTTTTTGGGGATATTCCCTTAGTATATATATTGGGATTAATGAATGTTTTCACTTAATCCTAAAGGCTTCCATTGCAAGCTTTCACTTTTGGAGTTTACTTGTTTGGAAAGGTGAAGTTATGTCTCTCTGTTGAGTTTTATACTTAGGGTATAAATTTATCGAAATCAAAATTGCGTAAGAAGTTCATAGCACTTATCTGGAGTCATGATGCCTCCTCGTTCCATGCACGCTAATTCGTTATCATCAAGAAATTCCCCTCAGAACTCCGCTCAAAATCCTTTTCTTCTACATGGCGTTCGTCATGCTTCATCCGAGGTTCTTTCCTCACGTCTTAGAGAGAGGGGTAACGAGGGTTTGTTGGCTATCGGAGGGAGCTCTTCGGGGGTCCCGGCTATAATGCCTTCGTGAAATAAGTGAGGCAAAAGATTTAAATCCTAATCTTAAATAATACGGTGTTCTTGATGCGAATGAGCACAATACCTGCATATAGCTTAAACAAAATAGCTGGCTTTGCTAGAATTTTCGTCCGCCGGCGTCAGTGTTCAAAAATATATAGAGCATAGTCTATATT
The DNA here is from genome assembly GCA_948329865.1 of Linaria vulgaris. NCBI lineage: Eukaryota > Viridiplantae > Streptophyta > Magnoliopsida > Lamiales > Plantaginaceae > Linaria > Linaria vulgaris. The sequence continues at coordinate 16,256,766 of OX415254.1, read as the reverse complement.
TAAGTGTGAAGACATCATGGATTATAGATTCTTTATATATTTATACCCTCTTTTTGTTTTCGATGGAAAAGCTATTTATCTCACGATAAAATGATGCGATAATTTTGGTGAATGGGTGCATATTACTTTTAAAGCCCGAGAATAAGATCCGTTGTATTTGGTTTGGGTAGGAATACATATTGGCAATAAATTGCACTTTTGCCGCCATACTTAGAAGATTTTTGATTCCGCGTGTAGATACCCATGAATTACTCTCGATGTCTCGCGTGGGTAGCCGTGGCCATCGTATTTTGAGAATTTTTTTTGACTCGTTTGGGGGTGGTCACCTGCGAACCTCGTGGTAGGGGTCGTTGCGAGCTCCCGTTTTGAGTGTTCGTAAGTGACGTGCCCTGAGAATGCTTAGTCTTTGTTCCGATGCTCAAAGCTACCACACTTAGGAAAGTTAGATTTCATACACGGATACTCGTGAGTATCATACATTATAGGAGTTGGTCTCGATGGTATTGTGCAGGAGGGGTCCCGTGATCGAACCCTCTCTCTGACTTTTCCCTATTTTTCTTTATCCTGCTGAAAAGAGCAAAAAATAAAAAGAAAATTCCCTATCCCCGTATCAGGGACTCGAACTCGGGCCATCGAAGAGCCCAAGCATGGAGCAAACCGTTGGGCTATAGGCCTCTCTAGGATATAATATGGTTATTATTTTATATACCATAGCAGTAACCTTAACAAAAAGATATTGGTTTGAGAAACACAACAAGGATTCGAACTCGTGCCCTCAATGAAACAACCATCGGAGAGTTCGTCCAATACCATTGGGCTATCGCCCCTTTTTGGTTATAATATTGGCATTTTTGCTACATATTATAGCAGTAGCCTCAATAAAAAAAAATTTATTTTGGGAAACACGGGTGGGGTATTCGAACCCTGGTCACTGGAGGGATGGTCCATCGAAGCCTTCATCCGATACCACTGGACCATCGCCCCTATTAGTGTAGGATTTGACAATTTTAATATTTGTATCAAAGCACTACCCTAGTAAAAAGCTTTCGGAGATGAGGATCGATCTCTGGTCATCAAGGAACAGAGCCATCGGAGGGCTGCTCTGATACCATTGGGCTAAGCCCATTTTTGTTTATAATGAGATTATTTTTGCTAGATATCATGTAGCAGGGTCTTAATAACAAAGAAAGGCTTTCGTGGATGGGACTTGATCCCTGGTCAACAGGGAGCTTGCCCGATGGGGGGATTGGACCACTGGACTAAATCCATTGTTGTTAATAACAAGCTTATATTGGCAAGCTTATATTAATCCATAACACTTGACTCATGTTCAGAATTTCAGAAACATGTTTTAGGTTAAGACTGTTCTCGGGTTTCAATGTTGTCCTCTGGATGTTGGCACAACATCCATCCAACATTGATAACAGAACATCTTACACTTTCAATCTCCCCCTTTTTGCCTTTCTTCACAAAACCAATCAACTTGTTCACATAATAGCTAATATGTCCAAATATCAATTAAGCATAATAATCTAAACCTACTAAAACTGCTCCCCCTTAATGCAAAATATCAAGCATTAACTTGGCATAACAAAGATTATTCATTAAAGTCATCACCACAACTCAGCAAAGTTGTTCAGACATTTAACTCATCAATGTTGTCTCAACATTAAGACCAGAATGTACCTGCACATAAGTTTATCAACAGAACCAGCAGATATAAACTCTCTTCATAAGCAAAATCATTAAGGGCAGTTAAAGCTAAGTAGCATTATCATTACAAACCAAGACAAAGAAAAAGAGCTAGCAGCAAAATAGAAACAGTTCAAAACATTTCAAAGCAAAAACATAAAAACCAGAAATCAAAATTTAAAAACTAGATCACTCTCCCCCCTTTTTGTGAAGAAAGCTCCTCCATGTTCTTAATCAAGACATCCAGCTCCTGCATTTGTTTTTCCTTAAAAGCAATTTCCCTCTGAAGATTGGCATAAGCACTTCTATACCAAGCCAACTGCTGATCAACAAAAGATTTTGTTGTTACCCTGGTTTCTTCCTCATCAGATTGAGGCACTGAAGCTCCAACAAATTGTTGAGCCTTCTTTTCCCCTCCAGGTGCAACTCCATCTTCAGGATTCCAAGGCAAGTCCTTCACTCTTGTTTATCTTCATAGGACTAATGTCAAACACTTATCCTCTTACCCATGCTTTACCATATTTGGGAAACAACTCACAAGTGATATACTTTGAGAGATTTAGGTAGAATTCTTGTACAAGCTCATGAGCATAATCACCATGCTTCTTCATTGAATTCTGAACCCCTCTTGCTTTCAACAACTCAAAAACTCTGTTTCTTTTAAAGTTGTCCATGTCCATGACCCTCTCTTTGTGAAAATCCATCTTTCTAAACTCATAAGCCTTGTCCTCTATCTACTTATTAAAATAATATCTAGACCTAGCTTCCCCACTATTATAGGATAACACAAGAGTGTCACAGTACTCTTCTTCATCATCATCATCATCATCATCATCATCATCATCATCATCATCACCATTTGCTTCAAACTCTGCAACATCAGGGTCCTCTTCCTCTTCCTCTTCTTCTTTCTCCTCCTCTTCTTCAACATCAACTATCTCAACTTCCTCATCCACAACCTGTTTCCCTTTCCTCAGTCTCTCAGCCTCAGCCTTAGCCTTAGACTCAGCCTTTTTCTTCTCAAGTCTCTCCCTTTGAGCTCTTCTAGCCTCAGCTCTTTGCAAGGCTATTTTACTCATTGGCATAGACCCAATTGGTGTTCTCATTCTACCAGAACCAGATCCCTCCCCCTCAATCACATCATTACGAATATTCACTTGGGGTTTAGGGTTAGCCACTTTTACCTCAGATTCAGATTCATTGGTTTGAGGAGTATGGGCTTCTGATGTTGCGCCAACATTCGACTCAGATTCCACATTCTTAGCTCGCTTTGACCGTCGTTGATAAGGAATCGTTGGTCAATTTGCAGCAACTTAAGCAGCATGCCGTTCTTGATCCTCACGCGCAGCAGCCCTGGTGCGTGTTGTTGTTTGCTCAACATTTAAGGCCATATCTGCAAGAGTGTCTAAAGAAGTCTTGCTCGCCATGTTAGTTTTGAGAATTGAGAGAAAAATATGAGAGATTTTTAGATAACTATTTGCAGAGAGAAAACAAATTGCACAAGTGAAAAAAGAAATTAGGGCAAATTGTTCATTTAAGTCTTGCAAAGTGGAGAGAGAAGGGATGAATGCTAGTGGGATTGTGGAATGTGATCAATTAAGTTTTCCCACTACTCTATTCCCACGTAAGAACTTCACCACGTGTCATTTAAAAACAACAAGTAACCAGAGCAGCTCAAAATAAAACAATAAACACATTGAAAGATGGTATACACATGTGAATCACTTTTCAAACCAGCAACAGATCACATCACATCAAATCTTCACTATTTTCATCATCTCTTTAGAACAAAAACTGAAAGTTGATAAAAAAGGATAATGACATTACTTAAGGAGGGCAGCACTAGACTTCACACACCCCAGTAACAACATTATCAACAGCAAGTTAGGCAAGTACAAAGGCCATGAATACTGGCAACACATTTATCATGCACAACAATACCCCAATTCCTTATGCATACTTGTTTTCCAACCTGCATACAAGAGAGCACTAAGTGATCAATGCTACCAAGTGAAGGCAATCGAAACCCCAAACACCCTAGTAGAAAGAACCACTCTTTTGTACCCCTTGGCCAAAAACAAACAGAGACATGCAAATAAGCACAACTGAATATCATTGAAGTTGTCAACATCATGAACCCCAGCTTCTCCACATGTCCTGTAAAACCTTTTCATATGAATAAGACACAACTGAATAGACATCAAAGTAGTGAACTTTGTGTACCCCAGCTTCTTCATATGTTAGGCTAACACAACCTCATACACACTTTAGAGATTTATACTTTACAAAACTTAGATGTGAATCTGCAAGCTAGAAAGATTAGTAAAACACAGTGATCAACCACACAATCAAATATGCCAAAACAAAGATCAATGTGACTCAAACGAAAAGAAAGAAAGAAACAAAAAGAAACAAAAAGTCACATACTACACCACAAACATTAATTAGTGCTAGACAGTGGTGTTATGTCAACACTGGGATCCTAACATTCTCACATATTGCACATGCTGAGAGATTTCCTCAAACTGAAGAATCTCTCACTATCTAAAGGTTTAGTAAACATATCAGCAAGCTGATTATTTGTCTCAATATGATCAATGTTAATCACTTTATCCTCAACCATGTCTCTCAAGTAATGATGTCTTATATCTATATGCTTAGTCCTAGAATGCTGAACAGAATTCCTTGAGATACTAATGGCACTAAGATTGTCACAAAACATGAGGAGAGTATCACTATCTAACCCATAGTCTAGTAACATGTGTTTAAGCCATACTAGTTGGGTAACACAACTACCAGCAGCTACATATTCAGATTCAGCTGTAGATAATGACACACAATTATGTTTCCTACTATACCATGAAACAAGATTGTTACCCAAGTAGAAACAGCCCCCACTTGTGGATTTTCTGTCATCTATATCACCTGCCCAATCAGAATCACTAAAACCAACAAGATTTGTATTTGTATCAAAAGAATACCTAATGCCCAATTATGAAGTTCCAGATATATATCTTAATATTCTCTTCACAACAATCAAGTGAGATTGCTTTGGATCAGCTTGGTACCTAGCACAAACACAAACAGAAAACATAATATCTGGTCTAAAGGCAGAGAGATATAGAAGACTACCAATCATAGACCTGTACAATGTTGGGTAACCATTGTCTGCAGTGCCATCCTTAGTAATCTTCATAGAAGAAGACATGGGAGTTTTGCAAGGTTCTGACTCATGTAGCTCAAATCTCTTTACCAGGTTCCTTGCATACTTCTCCTGGTATAAGAACATACCATTCTCCAGTTGCTTCACTTGTAATCCCAGAAAGTAGTTCAGCTCTCCAATCATGCTCATCTTAAATGTCCCTGTCATTGACTCAACAAACTTGTCTATAGTAGACTTGATAGTAGAACCAAATACAATATCATCAACATAGATCTGAGCAATACAAGCATCAGAACTCTTTCTTAGAATAAACAAGGTTCTGTCTCCATCTCCTCTATTGAACCCAAGACTTAACAAAAATTGAGTTAGTCTTTCATACCAAGCTCCTGGTGCCTGTTTTAAACCATACAAAGCTTTCTCAAGTTTATACACATAATTAGAATGTTTAGGGTCAGTAAAACCTTTAGGTTGTCTATAAAACCATTAAGGAAAGCACCTTTTACATCCATCTGGTAGAGCTTAATCTTAAGACAACATGCAATAGCAAGAAGTAATCTAATAGATTTTATCCTAGCTGCTGGAGCAAATGTCTCATCAAAGTCAATCCCTTCTACCTGAGTATAACCTTGTGCAACAAGCCTAGCTTTGCTTCTTACAATTACACCATCTTCATAAGTTTTGTTCTTGAAAATCCACTTAGTTCCTATAACATTCACATTAGAAAGTCTAGGCACTAGATTCCAAACATGATTTTTGGTGAATTGCAACAGTTCATCTTACATAGCATTTATCCATTTACTATCCTTAAGAGATTCAGTCACATTCTTAGGCTCAATATTAGAGACAAATCAGGAAGCATTACTTACAGTGCAAGTGGATGCCATGCAGACACACAACCTTACCATATTTTTATAGTTTACCCTGTCTTTGTTGCGAGTCTTCATGCGTCCAGTGATTTCACCTATCAATTGTGAAGCTGGATGATCCTTTTGAATCCTAGTAGGGGGATCTCTCCTAGGTTCATCAACAATGTCATCCTCTGAATTGGACTGTGGGGATGTTGGCCTAGCAGCAGCAGGTGTCAACTCAACATTTGAACCAGTCTCAATTTCAGTGTCTCCAGCTTCTGCTCCTGATGTTGGGACAGTCTCTGTTTCCAATGTTGGGGCAACATCAGAGACAGTAACTTCATCAGTACCTGTATCAAAGGTAGAATCATCAAACGCTATATTTACTGATTCTTGAATAGTCTTCAATCTTGGATTATAAACCCTGAAAGCAGAACTATTCACAGAATAACCAACAAATATGCACTTTTCACTTTTTTGATCAAACTTACTAAGATAGTCTCTATCATTCAAAAAGTAACAATCACATCCAAATTCATGAAAATGAGCAATATTTGGTTTCAAACCCTTCAAGATTTCATATGGTATCATATTTGTACCAGGTCTAAGATAAGCCTTATTACTTATATGACATGCAAAGCTTCAGCCCAAAGTCTTTTAGATAGGTTTCTAGCATTAAGCATAACTCTGGCCATCTCTTCAAGTGTCCTATTTTTTCTCTCAGCTATCCCATATTGCTGAGGTGTCTTAGGTGCTGAAAACTCATGGACAATTCCATTCTTATCACAGAAATCGGTGAAACTAGCATTTTCAAATTCTTTCCCATGATCAGACCTAATCTTACAAACAAAGGAACCATACGGATTTTTGATGCTAGAATGTAAGATCCTAAATGTGTTGAATGCATCAGATTTTTCTTTAAGAAACTTAACCCATGTATATCTAGAGAAATCATCTACAATAACAAAGGCATATCTCTTACCACTTAGGCTGCTCACCTCAATAGGACCCATGAGATCCATGTGTAATAATTCAAAACACATACCAGTCCTGAGAATTGTACTTTGTACCTGGAGGGGTGTATGAATAGCTTTGGTTTGCTTACCCTTCAGACAGTCCCCACATACAACCTTACCTAGGCTGGATATCTTTGGTAAGCCTCTTACAGCATCAACTTTCTATAACTTTTCAAGGTTCCTATAGTGAACATGTCATAGCTTCCTATGCCACAGAACATCATCATCAACTTTAGCATGAAAGCAATCTGCTTCTTCCTGAGCAAGGTAGCAATTATCTTTAGATCTGGTACCTGTAAAAACAAGGACATTATCACTATTAAATACATCACAAGAACTTTTATCAAATGTAACAAGCAAGTTATCATCACAAAGTTGACTAATGCTTATTAGATTTGCTTTCAATCCTTCAACTAGCAGAACATCTTTGAGTGGTGGAAATCCTTCAACATCTAGTACTCCCTTTCCAATGATTCTTCCCTTGGTACCTCCTCCATAGGTGACAGTTCCAACATTGAGATGAATCAGTTGTTTAAGATTTTCCTTGTGTCCTATCAAGTGTCTTGAACATCCACTGTCAAAGTACCACTTACCTGCAAGGTTAGAGTACACAGCAGAAAAGACAACATTGCATACAAGTTTTATCTTAGGAGTCTTTAACTTTTCAATCCAAGTTCTACTTTTCTGTCATGTTCCTAATGTTGGGATAACATCTGTACCACTGACCAACTCAACATTAGTGACAGTTTCTGTTTACTTCACATTTTCTTTCAAATATTTCTTGCAATAAGGTTTTATGTGATCTGGTTGAAAACAAAATTGACAGATATAAGCAGGTTTACTTTTGTTGGGATTAGCACAGCTCAAGTCTTTTGATTCCTTAACAAAACCTTCTTTAATGAAAACGGGATTAGCAACTTTAGAGGTAGATTTCTCAATATATCCAAGACCATTTGTTCCTTGATTACCCATACTCAGTACCTCATCAAGTTTAGATGTACCTGAGTTCCATTTAGCAATGATCTGATTATCTTTTTCAAGTTTTCCTTTTACCTCTTTAAGTTCAGCTTCTATCTTGTCGAGGTTTCTTTCACACATCCTCATCAATTTCTTCAGTCAATCAATCTCCAGTCTCTGCGCTTCATTCTTCTTGGTGAGTTTCTGATTTTCTTTCAGAAGATTATGAAAAGTAGACTTCAAGTCTTCAATGATTTCCTCATGGGACATTTCACCTTCAAAGTAATACTCTTCATCTGGATCAACTGAGCCATGGAAACATTCAAAGTTAGATTCATCATTATCAGACAAAGAATTGAGATCAATATGGTTATCATATTCAGTCCAATTCCCAAAGAAAGTCTCATGTTATGATGTTGAGTCATGTATGTTGGAGCAACATTGGGACCCGTGGCAGTTATGGAGATCTTCTTCTGTCTAGTTGACATGAGTAAATAGCGCAGCTGTATGAATCTCTTCAAGGTTTTCTTCAGTATCAGCACTTGATCCAGAGTTATAATCCTCTTCATTGAAATCATCTACACAAACCCAATGAGACTTTCCCTTCTTGCGGAGGGTGTTAGCACATTCAACAGAAATATGACCATAACCTTTACATTCATAACATTGAGTAGTTTTCAACTTTTCAATTTCTTCAGGACTAGATTTTGTTGCAATATATTTAACAAATTTGGGAGGTAATTTTCTATAACCAGTAGAAGTATTGCTAGGTCGTTTCTCTTTAGATTTATCTTTAAAGTTCAACCTACTGAGTTTCTTGCTAATATTTCCATAGTTATAAGAAATAATTTCAGCCTCATCTTCACTCTCATTATAATTTGTTCCTAACAAAGCAATAGCTTGTTGTTTGGTAGTCCTAGCAGGAAACTCTAGCTCAAATTCTCTAAGAGTGTTTAACAAGGATTGAAATTCCATGTTGGCAATATCTCTTGTCTCTCCCATGGCAATTCTCTTGAGAGCAAATCTAGGTGACAAAGATCTAAAAGCTTTATAAACAATAGTTTGATTTGAAACAGGAAATCCTAGATTTTCACATTGATTTGTAATGTCAATGATTTTTCTCAAAATAACTATCTATACTCTCTTCCTCACCCATCTCAAGTTTTTCAAAATCTTTAAGCAATTGTCTATGTTTAGAGTTCCTAACTGCTATATCTCCTTCACAATGAAGTTCAAGGATATCCCAAGCTGATTTAGCCGTGGTGCAGTTCTGAATTAACTTAAACATCTGATTGGTAACATAACTAAAAATAGCATTAAGAGATTCTCATTGTAGTTGTACGGTGTTACCTCATTTGCTGTCCATTGTGACTTCGGTTTTGGTACAATATCTGCATCTATATCGTTCTCAATCTTTGGGACAGAATATCCATCAAGGACTGCATCTCATGCTTTCATGTCAATGGATTTGATGTGAACTCTGAGCCTGGTCTTCCAGTAGGCATAATTGATGGATCCTTCTAAGATTGGGAGGAGTCTACCAGAATTGGGATTGATGTTGTCCATCGCGTTGTATCACCTGCAAACACCAGTGAAATCGGTGCTTGGCTCTGACGCCAATTGTGATTGTTGGATCGGGATCGATACAACTTTTCAAAGTTTCAAAGCTCAAGTTAAGCTGGCGTTGCCTTAACTTGATCTCAAACAATCTTCTTGATAGAGTAATGTGCAGCGGAATTAAAGAACACAAGAAGATAAATTTTCAATGGTTTATTATAAATAATCAACCATCTAGCCTTACGGCAAAATAATCACACATGTTTTACCAAAGACGTTCCTCACCACAAAATCACTCTCGCTCTTTTGTAGATTGGACTCAGCAAAGCAGACAAGAATTTTCTCCTTAAATCTAATCCTAGACTTAACTCAAAAACTCACAAACTTTGCAAAACACGAAACATAGCAACAATGCTTAAGATATAATCTCTACGGATTTATAAGCTCTATTGTTTCTTATGTATCTTGATCTACTTCACACCCTATATATAGGTTTCTTCAAACTTGATCTCCAAGGTGTGTTGTACACAGTTTTGGTAACTTATGTTGTTTCCCTGTTGAACTCTACTTTCCTTCTTGAACTCGATCTCCTTCTTGAATAATATTTCCCTTTATTATATTGAGTTCTAATAAGGAAATACTCCTTCTTCAATTCAGAGTTGATCTTGGAAAGATTCCTAGTTGCACTTGAACTCCAAAACTTTCCTTCTTTGAAACCGTGTTGACTTGACCGATCTCCTCCTCTTGAATTATGGAAACTTCAACTTAGGAAACTTGTAATGCTCTTCTTTATGATTAAGATATGTTCCTGGATATAAACAAAGACAACTAAAATCGTGGAACTTGATTAATAGGTGAATAAAGGCAAAACTAAAATAAAGCAGTTAAAGACAAATTGACAGAATAGTTTCTGGTTTCAATGTTGTCCTGATGTTGGCTCAACATCCATCCAACATTTAATCCAAAACACTTGACTCATGTTCAGAATTTCAGAAACATGTTTTAGGTTAAGACTGTTCTCGGGTTTCAATGTTGTCCTCTAGATGTTGGCACAACATCCATCCAACATTGATAACAGAACATCTTACACTTTCAGCTTATTTACGAGATCCTCCTTATATTCTTTATTTCTATACTTCTCTCTTTTATTCCTTCATTTCCAGAGTCTTCCTGCTCTTTCTTTGGTTGTTTCTCTCTGGCCTTTTTTTTTCTTTTTGCTTTTACAAGCAACTATAATTCTTTTTCAATATGATAAATCCTTACCCTCCAAGAAATTCAATTGCTCAATCTCCATCTATTCCTTTCATATGGTTCTATGATTTGAATTAGGTCCCCTTCAATTATTCTCTTGTTGTTGGTCCAAATTCCAAAAGAAAGAAGAGATGAAGCCATATTCGAATCGAACGAAAGCTATGATTGAGCATTCACTCACCCAGCGGCCGAAGTGGGAGAGTTCAGGTGGCGTGTGCAGATCCACGCGTCGCCGGTGATAACAACAGATCTTTCCAGTGGTCGTGGATCGCCTCCATGCATATTCCAGGTCTGTGTGCGATGGCTTCAAGATGCAAGCTCCTCTTCGTGGGTGTGGATCACACCTTTTGGTGAGCTCTGTTTCTTTCCCTAGCTGACTCCATGTATCGTATGGTAACGGCAGCCATTGTGGTAATCTCCAACAAGGCAGCGACCTTCGGCGACCCCCTTCGGGGGTATTGATCGAAAATGAGGGTTAGCCTCATTTTCGATTAGAGAAACGCACAGTGGTGAGTCAACCCATGTATTGCTGATTTTGTTTTCGGTCATGGTTTCTAGATCATGGTTTCTAACTCCGGCCGTTAAGAACATAAAGCTGTCCATATAAGGACGGGCTGATAGGCGTAACTGTGTGAGGCAATCCTTGGGACCAAAATCCACTGCCCCAAGACAACTGTGCTACTTTAAATTAACAGGGAGGAGAATCGATTCGTCCAAACGTAACAAGGTAGCTTGATATCAAGCCATTCATGCTTTAGATTTTGCCTTCATCTGTTTCTACTACGTAAAATCCAAATTATAATCCCCTTTTTTCGGGATTACTCAGGGACTTACCGGCGTTCCCACAGACGGCGCCATTTTATTAACAGATAAATCCGCCGTGCCTGCTAGTTAAGCTTCACGGAAATAGTGTTTAATTTGTTCGAAACGCCGATCCCGACCTGAGGAGATATGTGGTTTTTATTGATTTGCGGCTGGACTCGATTTGTTTCGAGATGCCTACGTGTCCCTCCATCAGGAATCAAGCCACCCGTAGTTCCGATTTTGTTCGATTCTCGGTGTTGGATATTTGTTTATTGATTGAATTGATCTTGTAGTTGTTGAATTTGTTGGAGGGGTTGTCCTCGTGAAGCCCTAAGAGAGAGGGAGAGGAGTCCGAGGAGGAGGAGAGAAGGAGTTCTCTTCTAGTCGAGAAAAGAAGGAGTCCCCATTATTGATTTGTTCTTGTCCCTTCTTATAGGAGTTCAGCCGTGCTCTTTAAGTTTGAGACCTTTTGTTATTTTAATATTAGATTTTCTGTTATTATCTGGTATTGTTATTTATCTTTTTAACCAACACAACAAGCAACCTTATCTATTTAGGTTGTGTTAGCTTTTGTGCGCAGCCACGTGTTGTGGTCTGTGTGATACGAGTATTTTGTGAATACGAGTTATTTTACCAGAACGAATAAAAAATCGTACGTGTAATAATATATCGAGTCGTGAGACATGTTATAAATACGAGCATAAATCGGGTAGTACTTTAGCTATAAATCTGGTCGATAGGCGTGCGTCGTGATTTACGATATACGAATAGTATATTTTTTAACGAAGTAAACCGGTAATTAAACCGTGTTATAATGCGATGTCGTTTATGAATATAAATCATATAATAATATACCAAGTAATTATGGTAATCGAACCATCGCTTATTTTAACCATGTGGATTTTTACCCGTTTAACAGTTTGAAACCAAATATTGCTCATTTTCATGAATTTGGATGTGATTGGTACTTGTTGAATGATAGAGACTATCTAAGTAAGTTTGACCCAAAAAGTGAGAAGTGCATATTTGATGGTTGTTCTGTGAATAGTTCTACTTTCAGAGTTTGCAATCCAGGATTGAGGACTGTCCAAAAATCAATAAATATACTGTTTGATGATTCCACCTTTAATACAGGTACTGATGAAGTTACTATTTCTGATGTTACCCCAACATTGGAAACAGAGACTGTCCCAACATCAAGAGCAGAAGCTGGAGACACGAAAATTGAGACTGGGTTTAATGTTGAACTGAGACCTACTGTTGTTAGGCCAACATCCACATAGTCCAATTCAGAGGATGACATTGTTGATGAACCTAGGAGAGATCCCCTTACTAGGATTTAAAAGGATTATCCAGCTTTACAAGTGATAGGTGAAATCACTAGACGCATGAAGACTCGCAACAAGGACAGGATAAACTATAAAAATAAGGTAAGGCTGTGTGTCTGTATGGATTCCACTTGCACTATGAATATTACTTCATGTTTTGTTTCTACTGTTGAACCTAAAAATGTGAATGAAGCTCTTAAAGATAGTAAATGGATAAATGCTATGCAAGATGAACTGTTGCAACTCACCAAAAATCATGTTTGGAATTTAGTACTTAGACCTTCTAATGTGAATGTTATAGGAACTCAATGGATTTTCAAGAACAAAACTAATGAAGATGAGATAGACTTTGATGAGATACATTAATGTGAATGTTATACTCAGGTAGACGGGATAGACTTTGATGAGACATTTGCTCCAGTAGCTAGGATAGAATCTATTAGATTACTTCTTGCTATTGCATGTTGTCTTAAGATTAAGCTCTACCAGATGGATGTAAAAGGTGCTTTCCTTAATGGTTTGATAGACAAAGAAGTATATGTTGAACAATCTAAAGGTTTTACTGATCCTAAACATCCTAATTATGTGTATAAACTTGAGAAAGCTTTGTATGGTTTAAAACAGGCACCAGGAGCTTGGTATGAAAGACTAACTCAATTTTTGTTAAGTCTTGGGTTCAATAGAGGAGATGGAGACAGAACCTTGTTTATTCTAAGAAAGAGTTCTGATGTTTGTATTGCTCAATGGGCTTTCCTTGTTTAAGAACCTTGTTTAAGGAGATGGGCTTTCCTTAATGGTTTGATAGAAAAAGAGGTATATGTTGAAAAACCTAAAGGTTTTTTTGATCCTAAATTCCTAATCATGTGTATAAACTTGAGAAAGCTTTGTATGGTTTGAAACATGCATCAAGAGCTTTGTATGAAGGACTAACTGAATTTCTGTTAGGTCTAGGGTTCAATAGAGGAGATGGAGACAGAACCTTGTTTATCCTAAGAAAGAGTTCTGATGTTTGTGTTGCTTAGATTTATGTGGATGATATTGTATTTGGTTCTACTAACAAATCTACTCTAGACAAGTTTGTTGAGTCAATGACAGGACCATTTAAGATGAGCATGATTGGAGAACTGAATTACTTTATGGGATTGCAAGTGAACCAACTGGAGAATGGTATGTTCTTAAACTAGGAGAAGTATGCAAGAAACCTGGTAAAAATATTTGGGCTACATGAGTCAAAACCTTGCAAGACTCCCATGTCTTCTTCTGTGAAGATTACTAAGGATGGAACTGAAGACAATGTTGACCCAACATTGTACAGATCTATGATTGGTAGTTTGTTGTATCTCTCTACCTCTAGACCAGATATTATGTTTTATGTTTGTGTTTGTGCCAGATACCAAGCCGATTCAAAGCAATCTCACTTGATTGGTGTGAAGAGAATATTAAGATATATATCTGGAACTTCATCTTTGGGCATTTGGTATTCTTTTGATACAAATACAAATCTTGTTGGTTCCAGTGATTCTGATTGGGCAGGTGACGTAGATGGCAGGAAATCCACAAGTGGGGATTGTTTTTATTTGGGAAACAATCTTGTTTCATGGTATAGCAGGAAACAGAACTGTGTGTTATATCTACAACTGAATTTGAATATGTAGTTGCTGGCAGTTGTGTTACCCAGCTTGTATGGCTCAAACACATATTGCTGGACTATGGGTTAGATAGTGATACACTCCTCATGTTTTGTGACAATCTTAGTGCCATTAGTATCTCAAGGAATACTGTTCAGCATTCTAGGACTAAGCATATAGACATAACACATCATTACTTGAGAGACATGGTTGAGGATAAAGTGATTCACATTGAGCATATTGAGACAAATAATCAGCTTGCTGATATGTTTACAAAACCTTTAGATAATGAGAGATTCTGCAGTTTGAGGAAATCTCTTGGCATGTGTAATATGTGAGAATGTTAGGATCCCAGTGTTGACATAACACCATTGTCTAGCACTAGTTAATGGTTGTGGTGTAGTATGTAACTTTTTGTTTTTTGTTTCTTTCTTTTATTTTCTTTCTGAGTCACATCGATCCTTGTTTTGTCATATTTGATTGTGTGGTTGATCACTGTGATTTACCAATCTTTCTAGCTTACAGATTCACATCTATGTTTTGAAAAGTATAAATCTCTAAAGTTTGTCTGAGGTTGTGTTAGCCTAACATATGGAGAAGATGGGGTACACAAAGTTCACTACTTTGATGTCTATTCAGTTGTGTCTTATTCATATGAAAATGTTTTACAAGACATATGGAGAAGCTGGGGTTCATGATGTTGACAGCTTCACTGATATTCGGTTGTGCTTATTTGCATGCCTTTATTTGTTTTTGGCCAAGGAGTACATAAAAGTGGTCCTTTCTACTAGGGTGTTTGGGGTTTTGACTGCCTTCACTTGGTAACATTGATCACTTAGTGCTCTCTTGTATGCAGGTTGGTAAACAAGTATGCATAAGGAATTGGGGTATTGGGGTGCATGATAAATGTGTTGCCCGTATTCAATGCCTTTATACTTGCCTAACTTGCTGCTGATAATGTTGTTATTGGGGTGTGTGGAGTCTAGTACTGCCCTCATTCAGTAATGTCATTATCCTTTTTTAAGCAACCTTCAGTTTTTGTTCTAAAGAGATAATGAAAATAGTGAAGATTTGATGTGATGTGAACTGTTGCTGGTTTGAAAAGTGATTCACATGTGTATACCATCTTTCAATGTCGTCATAACATGGTTGCATTCCTGCTAGAACTGCATTGTTATTCTTCTTTGATTAGTGTGTTTGAGTCGGTTTGGGCTTAGGGGGGTATATAGTCCCTTTCATGTGTTGAGGCATACCCTTTGGGTGACATAATGCAGGTGACACACTATTTGTGACATTCTATGTTGTGGAAGTTTATTAATTCTATAATTCATAACTGCAGGTGACATACATAATGCATGTGACATACATATGAATTTTTACGCGAGAATAGAGTAGTGGGTAAAGTTAATTGATCACATTCCAAAATCCCACTAACATTCATTCCTTCTCTCTCCACTCGGCACCATTTAAATGCACAATTTACCCTAATTTGTTTTTCAATTGTGCAATTTGCTTTCTCCCTGCAATTAATCTGAAAATCTCTCAAATTTTCTTGCAATTCTCAAACTAACATGGAAAGCAAGACTTCATTAGACACTCTTGCAGATATGGCCTTGAATGTTGAGCAAACAACACCACGCACAAAGGCTGTTGCGCGTGAAGATGAAGAACGGCATACTGCTCAAGTTGCTGCAAAACGACCAACGATTCCCTATCAATGAAGGTCAAAGAGAGGTAAAAATGTGGAATCTGAGTCGAATGTTGCCGCAACATCAGAAGCCCATACTCCTCAAACCAAGGAATTTGATTTTGAGGTAAATGTGACTAACCCTAAACCTCAAGTGAATATTGTTAATGTTGTGATTGAGGGGGAGGGATCTGGTTCTGGTAGCAAGAGAAGACCAATTGAGTCTATGCTAATGTCTAAAATAGCCTTGCAAAGAGCTGAGTCTAGAAGAGCTCAAAGAGAGAGGCTTGAGAAGAAAAAAGTTGATGTTAAGGCTGAGGCTCAGAGAGTGAGGAAAGGGAAACAGGTTGTGGATGAAGAAGTTGAGGTAGTTGATGTTGAGGAAGAGATCTTTCATAGAAAATCGGTCAGATAATTATTTTTTAAACTTGTTCATCTCTTGAACACAAGCACCAACTATTAACATATTATCAACTTACAATAGAAATATAATGAAAGAATTGTTGAATCTCTTGAAATAGAAACAATGATCAGCATTGCACCTACTAAGTTCAATATCATGCATGAAACTATGGAGTTTCATGTACCACTGGCGTGGATCTTGTTTAAGGTCGTACAAGCTCTTCTCCAATTTGTAAACAAGCTCAGTGTTACCTTCAGCCAGGAAACCTTTTGGTTGCTTCATATAGATATCTTCTTCAAGGTCACCATGAAGAAACGCCGTCTTGACATCCATTTGTTCTAGCAATAAATTCTCCACTGCAACTATACTCTTAACTACTCAAATAGTTGTCAGCTTCACCACCGGAGAAAATATATCCGTGTAGTCAACGCCTTCCTTTTGTTGAAAATCCTTCACAACTAATCTTGCTTTGTAACGCTTGCTTCCACCGGCTTCTTGTTTTATTTTGTACACCCATTTATTATGCAAGGCCTTCCACGAGTTCTCATGTGTTATTCATCTTCAAGGAATTCATCTCATTCCTTGGCGAATTCCCATTTGCTCAAATCAACACTCTCATTTGCTTCTGTATAACTCTCCGGCTCACCACTATCAGTCAGCAAAAGATAATGTATAGCGGAGCCATATCTCTTCGGAGCCCGGCACTGTTAACTTGACCTCCTCAACCTAGACACTGGTGTACGAGGTTCTGGCTCAACATTCTCATGTTCGTGCAAGACCTCCTCTTAATCTAAATTTGGCACATCTAAATCCACAACATCCGGTTTATCATCCCAAACGTCATCACTGCAAGTAATTGGTGCACCCAATCTATCTTTGTACAACGCATGCTCATTAAATATGACATCTCGACTACGTATTACTTTCTGATATAAATCATCCGAAAATCTATAACCATACTCATCACCACCATATCCAATAAACATACACCACTAATTTAGCATCCAACTTACTTCTAGCAGCATCATCAATATGAACATATGATACACAACCAAATACTTGCAAATATGACAGGTTTACCTCCTAACCACTCCAAGCCTCCTCCGGAATACCACACTTCAAAGGAATGGTCGTTCCTCAGTTGATCAGAAATGTTGCAGTGTCAACTGCATACGCCCAAACTCCTTCGGTAATCAATTCTTCAATCTCATGCATCTAGCCATTCTTGTTTAGTTTTTGTTCATACGCCATGCAACCTCGTTTTCTTGAGGGGTCCCTTTAACCGTCTTCTCTATGAGAATGTTGTTCTCTGCACAATATTGTTTGAACTGTACAAGATCATACTCGCCACCATTGTCAGCCTCAAACACTTCACATACAGACCAGGCTCAATTTCTACCCGTGCTTTCCACGTCTTGAAAACATCAGAAGCTTCTGATTTCTGCTTCAAGAAATACACCCATAATTTTCTCGTAGTATCATCAATGAAAGTCATGTAATACAATGCCCCGCTAAGGGATGTGACTGGCGCATAAGTAAATATGTACCAACTCCAACTTCTGCTTTTTTAGAGTTCTACCACTTCTTGAGAAACTAAATCTCTTTTGTTTCCCAACCACATAGTCTTGCAGAGACCCATGTTAATTGTTTTCAGACCTGGCAACTTACCCTTCGAACATAGACACTTCATCCATTTCTCACTCATGTGGCCAAGTCGACAATACCACAAATCAGCATCACAATGTGCATCGACAATTCCAATGCTATCCTATTTGATCTCAATCATATACAAGGTGCCCTTTTTCAAACCCCGAGCCACCACCATGGCTCCTTTGATTATTCTCCAAGCACATGAACCAAATTTAATATCATAACCATCATCATCCAGCTGCCTTACAGAGATCAGATTTCTCTTAAGGCCAGGAACGTGTCTCACAAAAAGCATCGTCTAAATGCTTCCATTATCATATTTAACACAAATATATGCCTTCCCCACAGCGTACAAGGGGAAATCATTGCCTAGATAGACCCTTCAAAAATTTCCACCAACATATTTCTCCATTAAATTGTTATCAGGGCAAGCATGAAACAATGCTCATGAATCTAAAACCCAAGACTCTATTGGACTATATACGATCAGAATTAGTGCATCACTATTCTCTTCTGTGGTTGTGTTTGTTGACTTTTCATCCTTCTTCGGTACTCGACAATTAGCTTTATAATGAACCTTCTTTCCACAATTCGACCACTCATTGGAACATTGTCCTTCTTTAACTTCCTCAATTTCGATCTACCCCGATTTGAATTCGAGCCCCATTGCTTTGATCTACCTCTAGCCTCTGTACTCAGAACTGATCCTGAAGAATTCTCCTACAAACTGCCTGACTATTTCCCGTGAATTTCCTCACTGACAATCAGGTCTCTCACTTTGTCATACTTCAACCTCGCCTTCCCGATTGATGCACTAACGGCCGTGCCACTCCAACTCTCTGTCAAAGAGGACAACAAAATCAAGTCTTTGATTTCGTCGCCAAAATCAATTTCGACCGAGTTCAACCTTTTACACAATCAATTTAAACTCATTAAGATGATTTCACACCACTATGTTCTCCATCATCTTCAAGTAGAACAAACGTCGCATCGTATGGACTCTGTTGACTGCTAATGGTTTCTCTAACATGTATGCAATAACCTTTAGTATGCTCTTCGTGGTTGTCTCCTTCATGGTGTGGAATGCCACATTTTTCTCTAGAGTCAACCAAACCACGCTCATTGCCTTCTTATCAAGAACTTTCAAGTCTGCATCTGACATCTCCGTCGGTTTATCTTTTAATGGTTTCCACATATCTTTACCATATAGTAAATCCTCGACCCGCATCTTTCAGAACTCATAATCCGACCCATCAAACTTTTTTATTTGCATTTTACCTTCGTCCATCATATAACTCCAGCAGAATTCTACCGTCCCTCAGAACCTGATGCTCTGATACCACTTGTTGCGCAGTGGAAAATTACAAAACCACACAAGAACAGAAAAACACACACAATCGAAATCGATAGATAACAATCAGTACACAAGACATAATTTTTTTACCCAGTTCGACTATGTCTATCTCTGGGGGCAATCCAAGCCACGATTTTCACAATGATGATGATGAGCGATTTATGATTACAAAAAAGATACAATTGTGCCTCACAGATTAAGAACAATCTCTTACAATGTCTCTCAATCTCACAAGTGTTTTTTTTCTCTCATTTTTTTCTCTCTCTATATCTATTACACTCAACAAAGACGTCCAAATTACATATTTATAGCTGCTAGGTCATCAAAATCGAGATGGACCAAAACTGGGCCAAAACTGTGGCGCACGATGCGCCATAGTGTGTTAGGCGCCCAATTAACACCGCACCACGGCTCCTATAGCGCCAAGACTCCGCTAGCACCCCAGAGGTGCCATTACCACCGTGGTACCACTCCCTGGTTACACGTCTGATCCGCTCTTTGTTCTCATTGTTGTTAGAACTCTAGTCTTCAATTACAGTACACCGTCTTCATTGTTCACGCTCTACAGTCCTGACACGCTTTAAGCCTATGTGCTATAAAACCTGTGTTGTTGTACATGGAGAGTTATCATCCATTTTGGCGAGAAACAACACTAAATAGATATCGAATTACGTTAGGCAAAATTGTGCCTTCTACTTTGACCTGTTTAGGTCTGGGGGCCACAAAAGCCGTGTTGTTGTATCTGTAGAGTTATTCTTTGTGTTTGCCAACAATAATAATCAATATCGCATAAACAAGATATCAAATTAAGTTAGGCAAAATTGTTCCTTCTTCTTTGACCGCTTTAGGTCTATGGGCTACAAATGCCGTGTTGTTGTACATGTAGAGTCATCCTCTATTTTGGCCAACAACAACAATCAATATCGCATAAACAAGATATCAAATTAAGTTAGCCAAAATTGAGCCTCCTTCTTTGACCGCTTTAGGTTTATAGGCTACGAAAGTTGTGTTGTTGTACCTGTAGAGTTATCCTTTATTTTGGCCAACAACAACAATCCATGTCGCATAAACAAAGATATCGAATTACCTTAGGCGAAATTGTGCCTCCTTTTTTGACCGCTTTAGGTCTATGGGCTACGAAAGTCGTGATGTTGTACTTGTAGAATCATCCTCTATTTTGGCCAACAACAATCAATCAATATCGCATAAACAAGACATCGAATTAAGTTAGGCAAAATTGTGCCTCCTTTTTTGACAGCTTTAGGTCTATGAGCTGCAAAAGCCGTGTTGTTGTACCTATAGAGTAGTCCTCTATTTTGGCCAACAACAACAATCAATATCGCATAAACAAGACTAGCAATTTAACTAAGGATAGGGATAAGCCCAGCGTAATGCGGAGTTGCCTACATTTCCCAAGTGGTGCTGGGCCTTGTCCGAGTGGGCCGACCCAATTTTTTTGTTAGGCTAACCTAACTTTCCCCCACCAATACCACTTGAGGTAAGTTTATTTGATAACACTTGAGGGTTAGACTCTTTGATACCACTTATGGGTAAGATTCTTTGAGACCACCTAAGGGTGAGACCCTTTTATACCACTTGAGGGTTAGATTATTTGATACCACATGACTGTAAAATTCTTCGGTACCGCTTAAGGGTCAGATTCTTTGATACCACTTAAGGGTAGGACAAATAATGACACTATCCAGAGTGTAGTTATTTGTCTGTGCAGGTGAAGTTCTTCTTATCTGTTACTGTAAAAGGACAAGGCATAGACTTGTTTAGAAATCTATTGACATTTAAAAATATCGAACGACTAACGTAGAGTATTGGGGTTGGAGACTCCCTAATTTGTCTTTACGATGAATGCTATTTGTGGAGGGACAAGATTCATGCAAAGTCCAAGTCCCACGATGTATTGAACTTCGATGCCACTGTTGTTGATGAACTCAATTCATGTTTTTTTCGAAACTTATTTCTGATAACGTAGTTTTTCTTTATCGTAATGTAGATTATTATATTATATTTGTGCCACTACTTGTTTTCTTTGAACGGGTTCCATGTCATCAACTCCGTCGTTGTTCCATCGAAGCTCGATATAACTAGGATTGACTTTGAGATTGCGAGCTTGTTTCCGAGTACATTTAGCGTATTCGCATAGATGGTGCCACTGATTTTGGGTGTTTTCGTCTGCTGACTTGGCAGACTGATAAGACACTCCACATTAGACTGATTGATAGTCCTTTTTTCTTTACATACCTGCACTACAAGCATCGCGACGCGAGGGGTTGAATACTTATGATTTTGGATTGAACTTGGGAATGAGCCAAGCTGCCTACGTATCCCATTTAGGGAATCAATCCAAACGTAGTTCATTTATCTCTTATGAATAAGATTAAAATGATTAGAATAACCCTAACTATTGAATCTGGAAACAATCGAACTATCAAACATGAGCAGATTCGATGATGGAATAACTGTCGAACAAGAGCGGGTTCGATGCTGGAATAACTATCAAATCCCAGTACTATCGAACTTTCTTGGGTTTCATACTGAAAACTCTCACACGGGGATGCTAAGTACTTAACGATCGAACTGACTCGGGATTTATCAATAAAAACAACTATCGAACAGGAATAACTATCGAACACACGGTTCAATAGTTGCGACGTTGGTGAACTGTAATTCATGATCTATCGTGAATCTCAGGATCTGGGACATTTATACACCCCAGAATGTGGGTCCCATTCCAGAAAAGGCAATAACAACCGAACGAGAGTGTTTGATTGTCCAGAAAGTGTCGAACTGCCTTGGTATGACACTTTTTCATTTGGGTTGTTAATGAGGCAGGCCGGCCCAGTTTGTTGTTGGGCCACCTAAATTACCCCATCACACTACAATATATAAGTGGGTTCTGGAGATATTTTTTGGTGCCTTAAGTCTCAAACTAAATCCGCAAAAACCCAATTTTTTTTCTAAGGGTGAAGCTTCCAGCTTAAAGCGTACCATTAGTGAGATTCTCGGATTTGAGCAAATTCAAAAATTGGGGAAATATTTAGGAGTACAACTGATTCATGGTAGAATTAATAGAGAAATAGTCTCAGAGTCATTCACAGGGTGATGAAGCGAGTTGAGCAATTGGAAAAGTAGTGTTTGTCTTTAGTAGGTCGAGCAACTCTTATTTAATGTGTGCGAGTCGTGATGAAACGACCATCCATATCTTGTGACATTTCGATGCCACACGCTAAGTCTGTAAACAATTAATTCAGGATCAAATTAGCTGCATGGATTTCAAAGGTATTCCGGACAACAAATGGTTGAAAAGAAGCATACAAAGGAAAAATCTCCATTGTCAACTACTCTCAGGCACTACGTGGAATTGAGTTTTAGCTTTGGATTTATGGATTATCAGGAAATCTCGAAGAAAAAAAAGTTGTCTTCCAAGGTAAGTAGGACACTTTGATCAAACTCATTTACCAAATTAAACAGTTGAGCCTCAATTTACAATGAGCTAAGAGGAAATATATGTCCGAAAATACCAAGAAGAAATGGCAGAAACATGGATGGTAGATGGTAGCACCATTACCGACACTAATCAAGGAGCGATAGCTACTGCTCTTCGGTCGAATACTGATGCTTGGACATATATATATTAAGGATGAAACTTTGATGCCTACAGTTGAGGAAGCCGAGCTAGTATCACTTAAGCAATGCATGGAAATTGCATAGCAGAAGTGGATACCGAGAGTTGAGATTGAAACAGATTCAGAGACGTTATACAAGTTTTTGAATGGCGATGTGGTAGCCACACAACAAGGGAAGGAACTGATTCAGTCATGTGAAGAACTTCTAAGAATTTAATGGACGGTGGAGTTTAGATGAGTTACGGGATCAACCAACAAAGACTAATAAAGTTGAGAACTTGTGATAGGGAACGAGATGTATTTGGGATACGCCTCCTTCTTAGGTTATTAGTTGTTTAAACTCTAAAATGGGCTAATGGCCTTTTTTACTTCTGACAAAAAAATTAAAAGGGATAAAAGCATCAAGCCTCCTAACGTATGGGTCATTTTTTTCCTTACCCCCTGGAATTTTCTTTTCACCATTATAATCCTTCACCTATGTCAACTAGTGCGATTTGCCCCGTTAAGCTTTAACGGCCAAGTTTTGCCATGAATGTTCCATTTAGATGGTGTCATGTGACCACATGTCATCCACAAGGGTATTTTTGTCTGTAAAATTTGCATGAAAATCATGTGCAGTTCATCTCCCAACCTATGAAATTATGTACGACATACCCCCTGATCTATGTAGAATAATTAAAATCTCAAATTGTCAAAAGTGGGATTTGAACCCATGGCCTCTTACCTGAGTTTGGGGATTTACACCACTCGGCAATCATGATTTTCTTGAAAATGTATTACTTTTTAATTATATCTACAGTTTAGTAAATGAATATTTTAGTAAAGCCACATCATAAATATTTTAGTAGATCAATATTTGTAAAATATTTAAGCAAGTTAAAGTTTTAGTATAATATTTTAGTAAATTAGCATTTTGATAAATAAACATTTTAGTAAGTCACAATTTTCGTAAACTATTGGAGTAAATCAATATTTTATTAAATATATACTTAGGTTAATTAATATTTTATAATACATTAATATTCGGGTACATCAATAGTTTCCTTGCCTTTCATTAAACATAATACATTAATATACATGGAGGATTTGTAGTCTATTAGGAAACTACCTATACTAGATGATTACAAAAGATATTCTACAACAATAATATCTACTATTACACCCCCATTGTCGAAACGGGATGAGGACGAATGTTGAAACTGTCTCAAAAATCATCATAAATCACTTGAGGAAGTCCTTTAGTGAGATGTCGGCTATTAGATAGCGAGAGGGAACATGGAGAACTCGAACTTGACCAAGAGCAACTTTCTCACGAACAAAATGAATATCCATCTCAATATGCTAGTTTGCTGATGTTGAACTTGGTTTCTCGAGAGATAAATCGCACTGACATTGTCACAATAGACAAGAGTGGCGGTGGAAGTTGGACATTGACGTTCCAACAAAAGATTTTGAAGCCAATATGATTCGAACACAACGTTGGCAACTCTTCTATACTCGGCTTCAGCACTAGAATGAGATAGAGTCGGTTAGCAATTTGCAGACCAAGAAATTAGATTGTCACCAAAAAAAATACAATAACTAGCGGTCGATCATATGGTATTCGGGCATCCCCCACAATCAGCATCAGAAAAGGCACGAAGAGCCGAGACCAAATATGGATGAATAGTTAGACCTTAAGACACTGTGCCATGAAGGTAACATAACACACGTTTCATGGCGGCCCTGTGAACTTCCTGTAATGCCCCGTACCAAGCACCCTGCTCGGCTCGAAGCGCCACCGCTACAAAACTCATTACAGAACACCTCGCTTCTGTTTTGAAAGCTACAACTAACCCAAACAACGTAGAGCGGAAACTAGTATTCACAATGTTTCATTTCAATATCTTCATATGTCAATTACCTTCTACTGATATTCGGCTAGGCTTATCCCAAACAATGAGCTCCAAGATTTTCCTTGTAAATCTGGAATGAAAACATTAAAATACTTTTATGAGTCAAAATGACTAAGTGAGATTTAATGCATGAGGATTTTCTCTAAATATATTTTCTTAAAACATGATTGCACAAGGTTGGTTTTCAGAAGAAGTTTGTACTTTTATGCCAAATCATAACACTTATTAAATTCATGTCATAACAATCCAGCCTTGTATCTCATTTTCTTATACTCCATATCCAAGAGCGACCAGGAAAACAACAAGGACGTGCACAGGTACACCCCTCAACTCTAATTTACCCCGCTGAGACCTCCCATCCCAGACGTAGAATAGAGTTTGCTCAAGTGGCGCTAGACTGTGAAAGCTACACTGATAGCCCTATGTTATCTAGGAGAATTTCACAAATCTATGCCAGGGCCCAAATAACCATGAAGTGGCAATAATTTAACCATCGAAGTGGCTTCAATAATTGATCAATCATGAAGCTAATTCATGTGCAATATTGGAATGCTTTTAAAACAAGAAGCTCAGTACATAAATCAAGAATCCTCAAGAGATATCTTAGTACAACACGATAATATAATTGCCATAATATTAGCGACAATTTCATGATTTGTAAACAAGTACTTCAGCCTTCCTTGAATCCAAAAGATGTGCAAACAATTATTATTTGAAACAACATGCATGATTGAATAATATGTAAAATATATATTTTTAATATAATACGTATAATTTTCATTCCAGCGCGAAAATATATAATTTTAATCTCACCTTAACCCAAAAGGTATGACGCCTTTCACCTGGGTTGTACTTTGAATGGTCTTACGTGGAATATGAATTGTTTTCACCTACAATACCAGGTTTGTTTCCATATGAGGAACATTCTGAATAGTCTATAGTTTATTGTCAATATTTCTTTGTTATTATCTTTGTCACTGGTACAAATAAGTAAAACACATGCAATGGTCTATTTGAGCCTGAATATATGACTCTTATTATATATAATCCTGATTGGTATCACTTATTTAACTCAACTATCTAGTAATTAGAATTTATGGCTCTTAGTTGCCCACAGTACTGGCACTACAAGAGAAACGGCCTTTTCCGACGGCACGAAAACCGTCGAAAAAGGCCCGTTTCCCGTCGAAAATGCTCTTTTTCGACGGCATTAACCGTCGGAAAAGACCGACGATAAAGCCCTCGTCGGAAAAGAGCATTTCCGACGAAAAAGGGTCGCCGGTAATGCAGCCGACCTTTTCTGACAGATTGATGCCGTCGGAAAAGGCCCTTTTCCTACGGTATAGTACCGTCGGAAAAGGTGCCTTCTCCGACGGGTTGACACCGTCGGAGAAGGTTTTTTTACAAAAAAAAATATATATTTTTATTGTATCGTATTTTTTAAAAAAATACGTATTAATTTTTTTTAATATGTATTTAATTATTTTAATTTTTTTATTAATATTCATAAAAAAAATGGCACAATTTTTTGTTTTTTACGGGAAAAAAACTCATTTTTTGTTAAATTTTCTCTCAATTTCGTCCAAATTTTAGGAAAAGGGTATAAAAATAGTTTTTGTTGCATATATAGTTAATAAAATTAAAACAAATGAATTTTTTGTTACGAGAAAACATAAATGTAAACTAATTTGTAATATATATAGATAAATAAAAATGGTTTATTATGAAAGTATTAATATATATGTGAAATTAAGAATAATAATAATGTAAGAAAACAAAATATATATGATAAGATAAAAAATATAAAGAAATTTTAAGTAAGAAAAATATTTGAAGAAAGAATTGGGAGAAAAAATGTAGTTAGGGAGATATAATTGAGTGTTTGTCTACGTTGCACCGACACGGATACGTGGACACGTATCGGACAAGATACGGATACGAAGATACGGATTTTTTCAAAATCACATATTGAGATACGTCACGGATACATCGAATATTTAATATTAAAAAAATTATATATGTATATATATTATTTAAGTAAGTATATAAAATAATGAATATTAAACACTTATAAAATTCAAAAAAATAATCAACATATAGCTATATACAAAGATCCACCATTTCACAAACTCAAATATTAATTGATAAATATGTTCAACATGAATATTACAAAGTTTCATAATATAACAAAAAAGATTAATATTGCAATAGCTTATTTATTGTTAAACAACATCATCAACAAACAAAACCGACTCAAAGTCGGGTTCATCAAGTGAAAAGTGAAAACGATGAACTATTATATGAGTTAAATGAATTAATAAATTAGAAAATTGCATTTTGGTATTTGTAGTATAAATGAATTACTTTTTTCACCCCTAAAATTTTCAAAAACAATAAAATAACCTCGGATACGCCTTAGGATAGTATCCGATACGTATCCGATTTATTATAAAATAATATTTAAATAGGATACGCCAAGTGGCGTATCCGACACGTATTCGAGGCGTATCCTTATCCGTTTAGTATCCGATACGGGATACGGAGCCATTTTCGGAGTATCCGTGCAACATAGGTGTTTGTGTATGAATGAATGAATTTTAGGTGTAAAATTTGAGGGTATTTATAGATTTAGGAGGGGGAATGGTGCCACGTCACCGATCCGGGTGAAAAACCACCCGGAAATGGTCTTTTTCCGATGGCACTATGCCGCCAGAAAAGACCCTTTTCCGGGTGGTTTCCCTGGATCGACTATAAATATAGTCCAATATCGGTTTATAATTTCGTATTCGTATTTAATTATAATTTTACATAATATTTTTATACATTTACGCTATATGTTAAACATAACTAATTAACTTAAGTTATTTTCGTTTGCAATGCAAATTGAAGAATAGCAACGAGCTAGGCGGGTGTTAGAGATTTTCAAGAGGAAGAAGAAGCCGCAGAACTCTTTCAAAATGATGAGTCGCCCGGACTAAACTTGTGCGCAGATTTATCGCATCAATTACGATTAAAATTTCAGAACATTACGATTAAAATTTCAGGACATTACTTAAAATACGTAAATTTATTACACACAACATAACTGGTAATTAAAAAAACCTCTTACAAACTCGTAATTTAAACATACAACACTTAAGTATCAAACATACAACACTTAAGGATCAAACCATAAAGTCGATGTGTAGTCAGTATTCGGGAGAGGCAGACTCGCTAAGTCGGCTAAAGTAGAGTCGTCTTGTGTAACATGAGGCGCTACAGTATACACTTGATTGTTGCCGTAAGATCCTCACATAAATCTGGATCAAATTCAAATTTTTCGTTCACCCCAATTTTGAGCTTATCTTCTTCGGTGTTTGTAGCACCTCGACCCTTTCCCATTTCCCTAGGTGGCCTAAGGCTACTAGAAGCATATTCAGAAGCAACAGATGCTGGCGAGGGTTGTGGTCCCGACAAAGTTCCTTCGTTGTTGGCTTAGGGAATTTCGTCCATCAAGCCATGATGAAAGATGGAACGTGGAGGAGTAATTTCAGGTGGCAAGACTGGATCTAGGTCCCTGAGGCGGGGAGCAGCGGCTCGATTCCGAGTGGTAGTGGGGTGTTATGGTTGTGCATGCGCCGGAGGAGGGGCCTGAGTTGTAGTTGGGCGCTGTTGGGAAGCAACCGAAGTATGCTGAGTTTGTGGCGGAGGTTCCTCGACATGTTGGGTAACTTCGTGGGGACTAGTTGTTTCAACGTTGCCACCACGCCGAGATTTAAACTTACTAGCAAAATTGAACATCCCCAAGGTTTTCGATAACCCTATACTGGAAATATAATTTTTGGATTTTTTCTGTTTCGTTTTTCCTTTACCTTTATCGATAAAATTGTTGCGATTATTTTTATCGGCCATCTATAAAAGTGACGATTTTTCGAAAAAAATATATATATTTGAGAAAAGAGAGGATTGTATATATATAAAATGAAGAGTGATTGGAGATGATGAATAAAAAAATTTACTTTGTATTTATAGAGTTTTTTTTTTTAAATTGTGATAAACTTGAATAAAAGGCGCCGGTCCCAAAGTTTATTTATGAATAAAAGGCGCCGGTCCCAAAGTCTTTTCCGTCGGCACTTGGCCGACGGAAAAGACGGCGGCGGTCTTTTCCGTCAGCCAAGTGCCGACGGAAAAGATGGGAGCCCACCTCTTTTTCGTAGGCCAAGTGCCGACAAAAAAGAGGTGCGGGCCCGCCGTCGGTATTTTTTTTATTTTTTTCTTTATTTTTCGAATGCTTAAGCCCGTTGGAAATATTTTCGACGGGTACGTACCGTCGGAAAAGGCTTTTACCCATTTCAGACGGCCGATTCCGTCGGAGGCCGTCGGAAATGGGCGTTTTTCTTGTAGTGTGGGTGCAAATTTCTCTAGTTAGAATACTAAGGGGGCGTTTGGTTGGGTTATTAATTAGTTTCACTTAATTCGAGTAGTTACTAAAAGTCAACAAAACCGGCGAAGACCGTACGTAACTGCTTTTTGGTAACACGTTTGGTTATGAAAATTGGAACTGTTATTATTTTATATATAAGTGTAATATCCACTTTGTTTTGATGTATTCACTTATTCTTGATACTAAGATTAGCAATTTGACTAAAATGTCCCTCATATTGATGCATAAAATGGACATGTCATGTCTCCTTATTTCTCCCAAAGTTTTATAATGTATACAATTATATGGTATATTACTATAATGTATAATGTATATAATTATAAAGTATAATGTATGTATTATAATGTACATGCCTATTATTTGTAATGTAAATAATTATAATGGATGTGCCTATACTTTATAATATATACAATTATAACGTACATGCCTACAATTCGTAATGTATATAATTATAAGGTATATATTATAAGGTACTTGCATATAATTGTAAATGTCCCTCGTATTGATGCCTAGAATTGGCAAAGCATATCTCCTCATTTCTCCCAAAGTTTTATAATGTATACAATATTGTACATTACTATAATGTATAATGTATATAATAATAAAGTATAATATATGTATTATAATGCACATGCATATTATTTGTAAAGTATATATATAATTATAATGTATCTTCGTATATAATTACAAGATGCATGTCCGTCATTTGTAATATATATATATATATATAATTATGTATAATTATCCTATAAATAATTTAAGTATCTATTTATAAAGTATAATATATAATTATAATGTATCTCCATGTATAATTACAATGTGCATGCCCAATAATTGTAATATATAAGGGATAAAAACATCAAGCCCCCCAACCTATGGCCTCTTTGCGCGATGCCCCCTAAACAAATTTTATAAGCGCTTTGGTCCTTAAACATAGGGTGTCTGTTCGATTTGCCCCAGTTGTGCATTTCCGGTCTTTTGTGGCCGGAATATTCCTCCCTTTGAGGTGGTTTTTTGCCTTTTTTTTTCACCAACTACCATTATACATCTAGTACCACACATATGAGTCGGGTAGAGAGAAATATTCCGGTCAAAAATGGTCGAAAATGGGTAAATCCTGTAGTGCCTTCCCTGTCTTTTTGTGGCCGGAATATTCCTCACATGAGGGTGTTTTTTTGTCTTTTTTTCACCAACTACTATTATACATCTAGTACAACACATATGAGTCGGGTATAGACGAATATTTCCGCCAAAAATGACCGGAAATGCACAACTGGGGCAAATCGAACAGACACCATATAGTTTAAGGACCAAAGCGCTTATAAAATTAGTTTAGGGGGCAACGCGCAAAAGTGCCCATAGGTTGGGGGGCTTGATATTTTTATTCCTATATATAATTATAATGTATCTTCGTATATAATTACAAGATGCATGCCCATCATTTGTAATATATATAATTATAAAGTATAATTATAATATATACATAATTTAAGTATATATTTATAAAGTATATATAATTATAATGTATCTTCGTATATAATGACAAGATGGATGCCCGTCATTTGTAATATATATATATATATATATATATATATATAATTATAACGTATACTTATCATATATAACTTAAGTATATATTTATAAAGTAATATTTAATTATAATGTATCTCCGTGTATAATTACAATGTGCATGCCCGATATTTGTAATATATATAATTATAACGTATAACATATATATAATTATAATGTATCTTCGTATATAATTACAAGATGCATGCCCATCATTTGTAATATATATAAATATGATGTACATTAATAAATATAATTGGGGGCGGGGGGGGGGGGGGGGGGGGGGGTGTTAGCGATTATATAATCTCAGTTTTCAGTTATTAGGGGCTACACTGTTGGGCCGCCGCACTTTTTGGTCAAAGCCCAATAAATTTTTCTCTCAAACCAAATCGTATACTCAGTCAAATTAGACCCCTTATTTCATTTAATATACCCAACCAAATGTCCCCTAATAAATAGCTAGTTAGTAAAAGGTTGTAACTATTTCCACAATTTCTGCCACGTCATGCAGGTATCTAGCATTTTAACTCAATCGGCAGATTCAACGTTCATAATTAACACTAGACCTTTTACAATGACTAATTACGTAGCTTAAATTACCTTTAATTTCTTTTCTAAATTTTGTATTGTTCTCTTGTTTTACTTATTAAATAAAGATTACAGGTATTCTAGCCACGTTTGACATCCCCTTAGTATATTTTAAAATGTGAAGTTACTTGAATTAACTCAATCCTCATTCCTTACTCGAATCGGCAAGTTAACTCTTAAACTAATGAAATAGTCCGATGTCCAACGAATGGCAAGGAACGAAGTTACCCAGTATAGTAAGGAGATTTTAACCCGGGGTAGCCGATGTGCCACTACAACATGCGCCGTGAACCCGTCTTCCTCGCCATCCTTACAGTCCTTTCCCTACCAATCCTCTCTCCTTTGTACGATGCGGTGTACTAAGTGAATACAGATTTGGAAAAGCTGCCGATGAAGATAACTCTCGACCCCTCAATATGTTTCTCTTTTCCTTTTTCTTCATCAAATAAATATGTTTCACTTTTCAAATTTATCATTTTACGATGCGTGTGTGACCTGTTTCAATATCAGGAGAATGGTAACAAAGGGAATGATGAGGACGAACTCTTGATGTTTCAAAACTCATCTCTCCATATCATTTTCCACTTGCCATGTTGTATTGCCACATTTGTATACATACTGGAGTGGTAAGTGAAAGTGTGCCAGGTAACTTGGTAAATAAAGAAATAGCAAAGACTATATAAAAGCTTAATAGCTAATATATGTATAAATGCATGCCGTTACATGTGTTCTGGAATTTGGTGTGAGAATATTATCAAGTATATATGAAGTAGCCTAGGCGAAACATGTTGGCAAATTGATTAAGTAGAAATGTAGATTTAATATTCAATTTTAAGAATTGGTCCAGATTGTGTTAAGTTGCTTTAATTTAAAATTAAACGTTTGCGAGTGGTAAATCTAGAACTACTCTTAATAATAATTTCAAGTAATCCAAACTATAACATGAAAATAAAAGTTCTCTATATTCTCATTTCAATGATGAAATATAAGACAATATAATTTTTTAAATATAATATGGGGAGTCACACGCGGGTCATGCAATATTCGGGTGAGTAAATGTTAGATATTTTAGTGCACCGGCAAGACTAGGAAAGAATGTGGGATCGGGGCAAGGATGGTTGTCATGTGCGGCACAAACTTTGGAGTGGTGTCGACTGGAGTAAGGCATAGTTTGCAAGTCAACATGCCAGCCTGAGGAATAATATCTTCTGCATACTTTCGTTGGGAAAGAAATAAGCCACCATTCTCACGAGTAACAACAATACCCAAGAAAAAACATAGCAATCCTAAATCTTTCATAGGAAACTTAGATCTAAGGGACTCCATGATAGAACGACGAAGCGAGGATTTGGAGGTTGTTAGAATAATATCATCCACATACAAAAGAATATATGAAACACCAGTGTCATGTCGATAGATGAAGAGAGAATGATCCGATTTACTATGAAAGAAACTCAAAGTACTTACAAAATCCGTGAATCGCTATATCAAGCGTTAGGTAGACACTTGAGACCATAGGAGTGAGCGGCGTGAGAGACACACGTGATGAGGACGTGTAGTGAATATACACAGTTTCGTGCAGATTACCATGAAGAAAAGCATTAGTGACATCTAGTTGATGAATGTCCCCAGATTTGGACAAGACAATGGAGAGAACTGTGCGAATGGTAGCCGGCTTTACCACGGGGTTGAACGTCACAATGCAATCGACTCACACCCGCTAAGACCTACCATCACCAATAAAATGAGCTTTGTGGCGCCAAAAGAACTGTCAGAATTAAACTTATGAAAAAAAATCCACATCAAACGAGTAATATTCACATCAAGGGTAGGGGTACTAACTCCCATGTCTTATTTTTAATAAGAGCATCAAACGAGATTGTTGGGGAGGGAAAGGCGGGTGATAAGCGTTAGTTAAGCGTGACTCAAGTATTAATTTGCCTATACTTTTGATTACTTATGATAGCATAATAACTTGTTTTCGTATTATTTTGTATTTTCTTAGGATTTTATGGAGTCATGATGAAACTAAGCAAAAAAGGACCAAAATGGATGCTTTTGGAATGCAAAGAGTCAAGGTACTAATTTGGAGATTCAATGAAGACAGACATGAGCATAGGGCGATTGAAGAGCGGACATCAGAGGATCGCGCAGAATTGGCAGAGACCAGCGCGATGAGAAGAGCGTTGGGAAAACCAGATCGTGCAGCAGTTGCACGATGGCACTTCGCGCAGCTCAGATTGCACAACTTTTCGGGAAGTGGGTTTGAACGACAGAAACCCTAGAAAGAGGCCTAGAGCGAAGAATAACTATAAATAAGGAGTCCATGTTCAGAAGTAAAACAACCACTTACAGTAGCTTATAGCAGCATACAACAACTTTTCGACAAAGAAACCCTAAGAGCCGCCGGAGAAAGAGAGCACCACAAAGTCTTAGTTTAGTAGAATCATTGTGTGAGAGAAATCAGTTTAGAAGAAGAAAAGTCAAGCAACGAAGTTCAACCGGATCTGAGAAGCTTTTCTTTACCCTTTTTATCTTGTTTATGTTGTTTACTTCTTTGATGATTGTTGAACTCATGATTATGGGAAGCTAACCTACTCATTGTTTGGAGTAGGGAAGTAACTCGGATTAATGAATATATTTTAGTTATTTTATGAGGTGTGTGCTTGGTGTTCTTGCCTGTATATATAGAATAATAGTATGTTGTGTGACTAACCTTACACTTACTGGGATAAAATGGAAGCACCCAAGTGGGGCCGCCTGGAGTGTAGAACGCTAAGGACTGTCATATATATATATATATATATATATATATATTTGATTTGTGACTTGGAACTTGCGAAAGCAACTGGAATGCAATACATAGATCACATTATATCTATCTTAATTATGTAGGTTTTGTTGACGCGAGGCTGATGAGTTAATTGGGTTGCAGATTTGAAATCTCTACTAAAACAACTGACAATTGGGCTGATTCCGTTAACACGGTAGGTTATTAGAAACTCATAGGGGTGTGGTTGGGATAAGTCCTACCATATGCTGCAGATCTATTAGGCGTGCACCATCAAACAACTACCAAGAACTATAACTGAAATATAGGAAGAGATCTTGGTGAAACCCGACCTCTAAACAATCTTTCTTTATATTTCTTACAAGCTCAATCAATTCAATTATGTTCTAGTTTAGTTAAATTAGTTTAATTTAAAGCTTTCGTAGTTTAATAAATTTAATTGCTTTCTTCGATTCATTGTCTTTTACTATTATTTTGCATTCAAAACTCCAAAATCATAATTGATTGTTTTCTTGCATCTTCGATAGAATTCATTCTTGCATCCTAGTTATTATGCATCTTAGACAAAGCATTCTTAGATTAAACGCATTCATAGCATTCTTAGATTAAATAGCATTCACCCCGCAACACAAGAGACAAAAGTGATAGTAAGTTAGTATATTGCATTTAGGTGATTCATTCAACCGTCCATCACTCCCTTGGAATTCAGTACTTGGTTTGTAGCTATGCTTACCATTTTACTATAACTTGATTCGTGCACTTGCGACATAGTAGGACTTAGGCGTGACAATTATCTGTTAGCTTGTATCTATTTTGTATCACACCAAACGCCACCCATCAACGGGTTAAAAGTATTTAGGTTAAGGATTCATTTTGGCTTAAAAATGTCGTGTTGAGCACGAGTTGTCATTTAGTGGAAAAGATAGTGGAGGGTATGGGAGATATGGCCGGGGAATGGCGTAAGGGGTACAGTATTGGGCTGCAAAAGATGATCAGTTAGTAAAGGAGAAATATCCGACTCTTAAAAATTATAAGACTCGGGGAAGGGTCATAGTGGGGAAAGGAAATTTACCTTCATCAAATAGGATGTGGCGGCACACAATATTTTCCCACTAATGAGATCATATGACTTGTAACCTCGATGATGAAAAGGGAAACCAAGAAAGACATATGGGAAAGAAAGAGGTTGGAGTTTATGGATTTGTATGGAGGTGATGAGAGGGTAACCCAAACAACCGAAAACTCGGAGATGATCGTAGGAGGGAAGTTTGTTGTATAAGATTTGTAGAGGAGTTTTATGACCCCAAGCGTTTGTTAGGAAGAATATTAAGAAGGTATGTGGCCATTTGTAAGGCGTGAGGCCAAAAAGAGGGAGGGAGAGACGTGAGGGCGAGTAGAGTACAAATGTTATTATTTATGGTTCTTATTTTTTCTTTTGAATTTTCCATTTTGTGGAGAAGTGTATGGACAAGAGAAACGAAATTGCATGCCAGTTTGATCACAAAATGGTTTGAAAGTGGTGTTGTTAAAACCAGTTCCACTGTCACATTGAAAGTTTTTAATTTCACGTTCAAGCTGAGTTTTAACAAAATTCTTGAAGGCTAGGAATGTATTAAAAAAACTTGTGATTTATGGGCAAAAGGAAAAGTCCATAAGAAATTATAAAAATTGTTCAAGAAAATATATAATATCTATGACCAGACGTACTCAAAATGGGAGAAGTCCAAAATTCACTTTGAATAATGGCAAAGTAAGATTCATAAAAGGGCAATTTTACATATTTTCCTAGAGGACACGACGGAAAAAAAAATTGTTTCTTATGACTAGTGCAAAAAATAAAGTTAGTTCGGTGAAGAGAGGTGATGACCGTCGAGCCCAGATGATCGAGGCGAGCGTGCCACAGGGGGAAGGGAAGGCGACATCGGGACGAGAGGAGGTGGCCGAATTATGTTGTGAAACGAGGTAGAGGTCACCAGTGCTATTGCATCTCATAAGTCGAGTGCATGTTCGTAGATCCTTCACGGAGAAACCAAAATGATCAAATTCCATAGAGATAGAATTATCAACTTTACGCACAGACTTTAAATTTTTAATAATATTAGGGGCATGGAGAACATGATGTAAGGAGAGGGGGGAAAGGAGGGAGAGAGTTGTGTTACAACACACTAATTGGGATGGATTGGCCATTCCCGGCAATAATGTCATGTTTGGTGCATGAATTAAAATAGGGTGAGAGAGTAACATTAGAGGTGGCACCAGTGTCCATGTACCAAGTATCATACGATGGATTGACTGACAAAGTATGCATGGTGGAAGCAATTTTGGTGGGTACATATGAAGCATGCAATGGATAAGGATCAATGTCGTAAGCTTGTGTCTGTCTTTGTCCAAGTAAACCCATGCCGCGAGGAGACGGAGGAACCGAGCGAGGAGGCCATGCGGTCATGGGATATGGCAACAAATGAGTGTCTTACGTAGGCGCATAGCTTGGGTAAGGAGCGTACGGCCATTGCCAAGTGGGCAGCGATGCAAGGGCAGTGTCACGGTCGGATCCACGGTTGGCATGGCGGCGATTGTTGAAGTTGCAGCCACAACCGCATCCTCGGTTGTTGCAGTTGGACAAACCGCATCCCACATTCGGTGTAGTAAGGGCGGTGGATCCATCTTGAGTACCCGAGGATGGACCCGAAATCAACACCAAATCTGTATGGCGGGCGACACTTTTGGCAAGACTCGCTTCTTCCAAAGTGGACATCGAACATGCTTTGGAAAATAGTCATAGATGATCACTTTTTTGGATTAGGTGTCATTAAGGCCCGCAACAAGGTGAAGAACGAGTTGTGGGTTTGATACTAGAGCGTGCACGTTGTAAGTTTATCGGTGATCATATTCAACTTTTGGCAATATGCGGCAACGTTGGGAACTCGTCGAGAGAGGTGGAAGAGAATTGACTCTCGAGATGAACGCCCTGAGAAATCTTGTTATCTTGAAAAAGATGTGCCAAACTAACCCAACCGCCCACGGCAGCGAAGTTAAGTTTAATGATTGTATGAAGAAGATCAATAGAAATTGTGTAGTAGAGGAAAGATATGTTCAAGAACGTCGGGGGAAGGGTTTAAGAGGGAATATATGTTCAAGAACGTCGTACACACGAGTGTGACTTTTGAAAAATTTGGACTATATATTGTACTGGCTAGATCAAGGTCTAACGTGATGCAGATCAATTGTGGGCGTTGGTCATGGTGAAGGCGGGTGAAATTGTTTAGGAACAGTCAAGTGAGGCAATGTTGTGGTGGTGCCATCGAAGCGGGTGGACGGTTGCATGGTGGAGGAGGAGGTGATGGTATCATTAGTGTTAGAAATTATTTAAGAAAAAATGAAGAGGCTTGATACCATGTAAGATAATAATATCCTTGACTTTCATTAAACGTAATACACAAATATATATACATGGAGGATTTGTAGTGGCGCTGAGTGTTTTGGCTAGTCTGGAGATTACTCCCTTACCCGACTCTCTCGTACTTTATAGGCTACATGAAGAGCTTTTAGTTCGATGGAAACTTGCACTTCAAGGACCAAAGATAGACAATAACAATTTAATAAGTAAATAAACTAAGGGGAGGATACGGGGTGTTGCTACTGAATTTGACGTGTTTTGTTTGATGTGCCTTTGTTTGACGTACCATAAATTAATGTGCCACAAGTTGACGTGCTACAAATTAACGTGTCGCACATAGACGTGCCTTAAGAGGAGAATTATTCAACCTTAGGAGGTTGACGTGTCAACTTATGAGTTGGCGTGGATGTCTGACGTGTTTTTTAGATAGAGAAAGCACAAACCCTTGAGCTCCCAAAAATCCAACCCCTCAAAAGGTGAAATGAAGGGGTATTTGTAGATGAGGGGAAGGCCTTGGGGTGTGGGGACCACCCCAAGGTAGTTCAAGTGCGCCTTTTACCAATCTGGTCAAATGTTGACCGCTCCGGTGAATGTTTGACCGACGTGCCATGTCAATCCAAATATCGATGTGGTGACGGTTCTTTCGATATGCCCCATCAGGTGCCCTGAAGTGGCATGTCAATTTTAGAATAGACGTGATGCCTCGTGGGGGCACATGACCATCCGTCGTGTCACATCGGTCTTGTGACCAATGTGCCCCCTTCTGGAGGCACACATGGCCCTACGTGGCATGTTGTTTTTGACCGACGTGTCTTTTATCGGGCCAATTTGGTGTGCCCAAAGCAGGCCCAACGAGGCTGAAGATCGCCCCGTATCATTAACATACGTATACCAAATTGTGGATCGAGTCGCTCAGACATTGTCTCGGCATGTTTTGGGCTTTACGGATCAGGCAAGAATTACCTTTCCATCCCATTGGTTTCGTGAAAGCATTGGAAGTATTTCGCGTTTTTACGGCAGCAAAATCATGGCACACGATAAGTCCCCCAGTTTGAGATAGGCTCGTTATCTTTAGCGAGTGTGTCTCAAATTTCTAAGGTTAGCCATAATTACTATATTTATTCACAAGTACGTTGGCTTGCTAGCCTCAGGTGCTCCACTTGTCTAGTTGCAAGTGTTTTGGCACTTTCTTTATAACTTTTCAAGTTATTGTGTGTCAACTTATCTTTGCCGATAGAGTGACTTATCTTTTATCTATCCTCATTTGTGGAGGTGATGTGTTGGCTTCTGAAATGAGTGTGTTGTTGTGTGTTTGTATGAAAATACAACCAACAATATTTGCTTGTCATGGATATGAAGGTTTAGCTTCTATCACGTAAGGTCCCTATTAAAAAAGAGATTAATGGATAGATGAGTATTATTACTCCATCTAGTATAACACCATGTAGATGTCTAGGCGTGAGAGCCTAAAATGTATAACTTCCATTGGGAGAAGGTCGTTTGAAGTAGATGAGCATTTTGCTCAATCTAATTTTACACCAATTTCGTGTGTTATGTGCAAACGCATGAAATACGAAGCGTCCCTTGGTATATGGAGTGTGAGCAGATGAGTTCTTCACTCATATTTACATGTCAAAAGCACTTAGACTTCTTTATTTTGGTAGGGCTTACGATAATTTCCTACTTTGTGGGATTTCACCCAATAAGCTCTTCACCTAGAGTGTTTTGGTAGGGCTAACGATAATTGCCTAATTTATGTGATTTTTCACCCAATAGGCTTTTCACCTAGCGTGTTTTGGTAAGGCTCGCGATAATTGCCTAATTTATGGCATTTTCACCCAATAGGCTCTTCACCTAGCGTGTTTTGGTAGAGCTTACGATAATCGCCAACTTTATGAGATTTTCATTATATAGGCTCTTCACCTAGCACCTAGCGTGTTTTGGTAGGGCTTACGATAATTGTCTACTTTATGGAATTTTCATCTAATAGGCTCTTCACCTAGCGTCTTTTGGTAGGGCTTACGATAATTACCTACTTTATGGTATTTTCAACCAATAGGCTCTTCACCTACCGTGTCTTGTTTATGTAGGAATATTACCTACTTCACGAGTCTAGGGTCATACGGCTCTTCGCCCTTGAATAAGATATGTTGGTATATTGCCAACTTCTCGGGCATAGGCCCACAAGGCTCTTTGCTTTTGAAGAAAGTATGTTTCCCTTATTGTCAAATTCACCAGCATAGGCTCGTAGGTCACTTCACCCTTGAAAAAAGTATGTTGGATTATTGCCAACTTCACGAGCATAGGTTTGTAGGGCTCTTCGCCCTTAAAGAAAGTATGTTGGCTTATTGCCAACTTCACGAGTATAGTCTCATAGAGCTCTTTGCTTTTGAAGAAAGTATGTTTCTTTTATTGTCAACTTCACGAGCATAGGCTCGTAGGTCACTTCACCCTTGAAAAATGTATGTTCGCTTATTGCCAACTTCACGAGCATAGGTTTATAGGGTTCTTCGCCCTTAAAGAAAGTATGTTGGCTTATTGCCAACTTCACGATTATAGTCTCGTAGAGCTCTTCGCTCTTGAAGAAAGTATGTTGGCTTATTGCCGACTTCACAAGCATAGGGCTCTTCACCGTTGAATAAATTTTGTTAATATAATGCCAACTTCATGAGCATAGGCTCGTTACGCTCTTCGCCCTTGAAAAAGTCTATTGGCATAATAACAACTTCACGAGCATAGGCTCGTAGGGCTATTCGCCCTCAAATAAAGTTTGTTAGCATAATGCCAACTTGACGAAGATAGGCTCGTAGGGCTCTTCGCCCTTAAACAAAGTCTGTTGGCATAATGCCAACTTCATGAGCATAGACTCGTTGGGATCTTCTCCCTTGAATAAAGTATGTTGGTATAATGCCAACTTCACGAGCATAAGCTTGTATGGCTCTTTGCCCTTGCATATAGTTTGTTGGCATAATGAAAACCTCACGAGCATAGGCTCGTAGGGCTTTTCGCCCTTGAATGAAGTATGTTGGCATAATTCTAAATTCAAGAGCATAGGCTCGTAGGCCTCTTCGCCCTTGAATAAAGCCTATTGTTATAATTCCAACTTCACGAGCATAGGCTCTTAAGGCCTTTCGCCCTTGAATAAAGTATGTTGGCTTATTTCCAACTTCATGAGCATAGGCTCGTAGGGCTCTTCGCCTTTGAAAATGTATGTTGGCTTATTTCCAACCTCAAGAGCATATGCTTGTAGGGATGTTCGCCCTTGAAGAAAGTACGTTTTGCATTTAAGTGATTCATACATTAATCTACCACTCTCACTTTCTATCTCTAGAAACGCTCTCTCCCCTCTCTAAACTTAGTTTTTTTCCGGCACCCTCACGGCGTCGGAACTTCACTCCATAAGCTTCTCTCCAATGTGCCTTAAGTTTATCGAAGGTTTGTTTTCAAGATCTTCATTTTCAAATTTGTGTTCTTCGTCATTTTCTCTTGGATCTCCTTGTTCCTTCATTGGGTGTGGATTTCTTATACACCATTTCATTGTGCACCGACTTTCATGCATTTTGGTGAAGTGTTGCCAAACGTCAAATTGGTATGTTTTTTTGCTCGGATTTGTTCCAGATTACATAGTTCCGCTAGTTTTTTTGAAATTCTGAGCACACCATTCAATTCAGGAGGCAAAATTTGTAGGGGGTGTAAAATTTTCAGGCAATTCAGAGACGAAAAATTTGCACCGCTCCGGTCAACGACAATTTTTGAGGTTTTCCGACGGTCAAACGTCGGTCAACGGACTGTGGTCGTCTTTTCAGGTAAGTTGGCTAACCATTGAACCCCTCTTTGGTCCACAAAAAATTAATGTTTGTGGGTGAAATCTGCCTTTGAAAATTATGGCACAGGGTGGCGCCCACGTGGGCGCCTTAAAGGCAACCGGGCCTAGTCCGCGGCGCCTTGAAAGCGGCCGACCAGGCACCCGACAGGGGCCCCAGCCTAATCGCCCGACCAACCGACTAGGTGGCTGGAACTTGCAAAATCACCGGCCCATAGTCAGAATCCGCCGGTCGGACCGCCGCCGTAACCTACGAACTTTGGGCGGCAGTCAACATGGCGGCTCCGGCGTACAACTCTCGGGTGCCGGCGGTTAAATTTCTTGCCGAGACCTTTTCCACTCTGTTTTCGACCCTAAATCCATTTTCGGAGTTCGTTTCCCCACCTGAGGCCTCCATGTTGGGTCCCAAACCTTTAAATGAGTCAAGCATGTGTGTGGCTCCTTCCCTTTGTCAATTTTTGCAAATTTCATCTAACTTTGTTGGTAAAGGGAGGGAACCCGCTCGCTTGAATGTTGATCTGATCAATCCACACCCATTTCAATTACGTCAACCCTTAAAAGGTATGTCTTTTGCTCAGATTTCTATTCCGAGTCGGAATTATGTTCTTAATCAATCTCTTGTTGATGATACGTCGATTGAGCCAAAAAAGTTTCATACTCTCAAAGGTAAATCGTTGATATTGTTCGAAGAGAATGAGATAAATGAGCTTGATAATTGTTTTAACTTGGTGCTTATTATTCGTTTTCCGACTGTGAAACCAAAGTATATGTTTATGCATCACATGATTCAGAGACTGGCTCTAAAAGGCATGTATACTATCGCCCCCATTGGCCCTCGTCACGTTATGCTGAAACTTGGAAAAGAAGAGGATTACACGAGGCTTTGGATGAAAAATAGACTAGATTTGCAAGGTGTTTTGGCAAAGGTTTTCAAATGGACCCCCTCTTTTACACCAGATTCTGAACCGCCAATTGCACCAGTTTGGATTGGATTACCGAATCTGAACTTGCGATATTGTGAACGCAGCACTCTTATGTCTTTTGGTCATTATTTTGGCAGACCACTAAGGTTAGACGAGGGTGCTATCACTGTGTCTTGTCCTAATTACCCTCGTATTTGTGTTGAAGTGAATCTTTTGGAGCCACAGCGAGAGGAAAG
Organism: Linaria vulgaris; assembly: GCA_948329865.1. Taxonomy (NCBI): domain Eukaryota; kingdom Viridiplantae; phylum Streptophyta; class Magnoliopsida; order Lamiales; family Plantaginaceae; genus Linaria; species Linaria vulgaris. The sequence continues at coordinate 16,214,142 of OX415254.1, read as the reverse complement.
TGAATGGGGTGTTCAAGTTTGAGATAAAGTAACTTACGTCAAACAGAAAGTTATTTATGAAAACTTTCCCATTTTTTCTCGTAAATGTCAACGGTTGGGCCATGCTATTGAAGAATGCGGTGTTGAGAAATCAGAGAATAAATCTGATCAAGTTGTAAAAGTGCGTATGGAAAAAGAAAAGCCTAAAGGAGCAACCAAAGTTTGGGCACCAATTTGTACTAAGCCGGCTAATGCTACTGAGGTTAGTACACTTGCTAAAACGCATATTGAAAAAGACGGGTCGAACGCAGCAAAGCCTTCCTCTCTGGTTAAATCCTTGTCTCGAGGTAATGATAATTCTTTCCATGCTCTTATTAATGAAAAACCGAATGTACATGTTGATTGTGCATAGGTTATTAATGTGGATATTGGTTTGCCTACGGGTGCGAGCTTAATAGATAAAGGTAAGGCGATCTTGTCTTCTAGTGATTTTGATGATTTGAATGCCTTTAAAGATAACTTGGTTATTGAAGAATTTGATACTTCATCTAAAGAATTTGTTTAGTCTAAGGAAATTATTGTTGTTGGGGATAATTTGCTTATTGTTGAGTCGGGTACCTCGGGAAAAGATTATAGTGCTTTAATGGATGATGTTTTTAAGGATGTGGTTGATTCTGGGGGTGAACGTTCTGATTCGGAATGAAAAAGGCAAATTGACTTTGATTACATGGATGATCTTATTTTAAACGACACATTCGATGATGAAAAAATGCTTTCAGATTCTGAATGTTCAAATAAAACTCGAGTAGTCTCGAGTGAGCAAGCCCGTGACATCACGTATTCTGATGTGTTTGGCGATGATGAAAGCGAATATCCTCCACTTGTGATTACAAGAACCCGTCCCCACCTTTAAATTCAGCGCCTAAAGATAAAGTGGTAGCTTCTACCAATGCGCCTAAGAAGAAATCACAAAAAGTGGTTGGAAAAACTACCCGTAACTTACGAAGTCGTGATAGATCATCTCTATGTCGGGGGTTCCTTTGATCGAAGAAAGACGTTAGAGAGCTTTATAAGATTTGTTATGTTATTCATTTGTTGTGTCATGTAACTGTTTAGAGTTAAGCCATACTTCTTTGGCTCGCTTTCTTTACATGGGGCTGATAACCCCTTGCTATATTATTTATAATAAAACTTTAATTTCTCATACATTAATCTACCACTCCCTTGGGATACGATACTTTGTTCGTAACAATACTTACCATTTTATTATTACTTGATTCGTTCACTAGTGACAAGAGGCATTTAGGTGTAACATTCATTTGTTAACTTTTGTTCTTAGTAAGCTACATCAAAGCTCCCAATAAGTTTTTGGCGCCGTTGTCGGGGAGTAACGATATTGTTTCGTGTGGATTACCAAGTTAATCTGCAAAGTCACTAAAAGTGTTTTCTTTCTTTTACAGAAGATGGAAATTGATCGAGTTGGAGTGGCACCTAATTTACCCTTTTGGGTAAAGAAGATAACTTTTGGAGGTCGAGGAAATTATATTGAAAGGAAAGCTATTAGTCATCCTGCACAAGAAGAGAAACAACAACTCATCAATGAAAAAGAAGAAGCACGGTCAAGTCAGCAAGCAATACTCGAGAAAGGAGCCAAACCCTCGCCAACATTTGGTAACAACTCAGTAGAAACAAAATGAATGTTTATGGTGTTGCAAAAGAAGTTTCGAGGGGAACCTTATGAAGATCTTGCCCATCACATAGAAGAATTCAAGGAGATATACCGCTACTTCAGGATCAACGACGAGAATAAAATTCGTGAGGCCTTCCCATATTCCTTAAATGGGGAAGGCAAACAAGTGGTACCTCAGTTACAACAAAATCAGCACACCATGGAGTGAAGTTGTGAAGAAGTTTACACAAGCATTCTTGAAGGGTCCTTTGGTAAAAACATCGAATGAACGACTTTTCACTTTTCTTCAAAAGCAGGGAGCAACCCTGAGTGAAGCATGGGCTGACATGGAAAATATCCGAAAAGGCATAACCAAAGATTGGGAGAAGCACAACTACCGAATGATGTCTCCAAATTGGCTTATTGATGAGCAATGTTTGGACAATTTCTATTTGGGTATTAGCAGAGTGAATCAATACATAATGGATGAGCTAAATAAGAATTCTCCATATCAAACAAACATTTGTGGATATTCCAAGTTATGAGGCTATGCAATTACTTAAGGAAATACAAGTGAAGTCTCGTAACAAGACATTTTTCATCAAGAAAAAAAATGTCCATTAGAGAAGCAAAAAGGCAGAATCATTAGGAGAGGAGCCTTCAGAAAAGGATTTTCAGGAAGCTCATTAGGAAGAAGAAAACGTAAATCAAAGGACGAGAAATACCACAGTGCAAAAGGTGCACCTAAGGATCCCTAATCCCTCACCAAAATTGTTGAGCTAACCGACAATAAACTAAGCGATGTGTAGAAGGCAACCCACAATAGTAAATTTTTATTTATCGAGTCTTTAGTTTATTTATGTTTCGGGTCATATATAGCATAAAATTTTCAATATGTCTTTGAGCAAACAATTGAGATAGGAAAAGAGAAGAAAGTGAAAGAAGATATAAATGGATAGACGAATAGGACAAAAGCAAGAAGACATGTAACAAAATTAAGGACGGCACGGATCAGAGCATAGAGAGCAAATTTTCCACAATCAGGCGCGACCAAGAACCACCACTGTTCACATTGCACCTCACACGCACGACCACGACCGCGTTCTGACCTCCGTTGTACCACAGTTCCAGAATGTAGCGTGTACCACACTGTTGTCAACATGTTATCGCGCCTCTCACGCGCGACCTCATGTGCGACCTCCACATCGCGCCTGACATTTTTCTTGTCGCACACGTTTCTTAGTTCGAAGGCAATCGGAGACATGTGGAATTCAGAATCTACGGAATTTGTCTGAGCAATCTCTGTCTTTACCTTTCTTACCATGCCTATACTTCCCTTATGATTCAATTCCGTTGATATGAATTATTCTCATTGTGATTATAATTTTTATGAAGAGTTGCGCAACTTAATAAAAATTACCAAATTTTTTTAAGAACTCTTTTGTATATAACTCTAGTCACTTTTATAATTTTACTCTCTCTCAGGATTCATAAGACAATTTCTTCTTTATTTCTCTATTCATCTATTATCTTGAAAGAAAAATTAATTTTTCATTTATTTCTTTGTAGAAGAACATGGCATATGAACGTTACTTTACGATGGATCCAAAGACAGGAAAGTCGACAACAAAGGAGAAACTTAGCATGGCACAACCAAGCTACAACTTGACAAAATTTACATCAAGAAGATGCTATGAGAAGTACATCAAGTTGTTGAACAGTGGTTTTATGGACAAGCAAGCATTTGCAGTTCCAAGAATTAGCATGAAGAAAATCAACTTGGAGCAAGTTTCATTGAAACATGGGATGATTAATGACAACCTAGTACGTGAGTTTTATTCCCAATGTGATCGTAGGGAATCATCAACTATTATCCAACTTCATAAGGTTCGTTTCAATGCATAACGAATCAGCGAACACTATGATCTAAAGAAGAAATCCATGGAGATGTGGGGAGCGTACCGGAACATGTCAAATGAGGTCGCATCCAAACAGCTCACCACAAGCAAAATAGTGTTTTCGTTCAACCGATAGGGCATGCTTGAAGCTGATTATGGATTACTTAAAGCTTGTTTCAAAGAGCTTTATTTGTTCGTGAGTTCTCGTATACTTCCACCTGTCAATTTAGGAAAAGTTTCATGGGAGCAAGAAAAAATTATGATGAGCTGTGAAGGAGGAGATACACCTTACATTGGAAAAATCATAATTAAGGCTATTGAAGATCACAATGTTGATGGTCCACCACACCTATTGTATTTTGGTGCACTTATCGCTGTTTTTTGTGTTATAAAAGGTTGTCCAGAACTTGATACAAACATTCATCACCGAAATACATTTTCCATCAATCACATTGTGAGGCAAGTGATCAAAACAATGTCACACACTAACAAGTCATTAGTAATTGAGTCAATTGAAAAAATCTGATCACCAATGCACAAGAAATAAAAGACGTTTCATGAGCAACTAAAAGAGGTGAAAGAACATTTGGAGCAAGAAAATGCTGAGTTTGTGCACCAATTAGAAGAAATCAAAGAGAAATTCCAGAGCAACAACACCCACCATTGGTGGGAGTTGAGACAAATTGAGGAGTGCATGACAAACGAAGAAATGACTACCACCGCTAGTCCGGCGAGTGTCCTTTGAACTCGATCAGGGGAGTCATCTCATCTATGATTTAATTCTTTCTACGTTATACGATGATGACATCGCATGATTTTAAGTTTGGGGTTGGGAAAGCTACGCTTTTTCTTATGCTTATGTGCTATATATTTTTATCTTAGAGCATGTTTTAGAGTTTAGTTTTTTTTTGGATTGAGTCATTAGAATGAAATTTGAAGCATGAATAAGTTGGGATCAATGATGATATATGCATAATATAATACGAATTTGAGATGAAAGAATATGTGAATACCTTTGGTACATCTTGCGTAATATTGTCAGAAGCATGTTTAAGTTTCATATACACCTTTCAATCTGTTGTTGTGTATAATTGTGAAAATAATGTTGTTTATTTATGAGGAAATAGTAATGAGGCATGTGATTATCATACTTGAACAATTTTCTTGAATATTACTTGAGATAATTGGAGATTTGTATGTGTTGAGGAAATGAACTACGCCATATTTTCTATAAATTTGAGTTTTAGCCTTTCAAGCCAAGAACCCTTTATGATAAATGAATATCCACGGAACCCCGCTGAAGCCTTTCTATGAGCCTTTATTTATGAAGCCTACTTACCTACCTTGAGCCGAAAGAAACATTTTATCCTACTCATTTCTAGAGATGGATGTAGTGGGTCAAATGAGGGATAAGGTAGAAGCTCAAAACAAAAGCATGAGCTAAAAAGAAAAGGAGGATGAGCATAATAGAGAACAGAAATAACCAGTTGCAAAAACTTTAAGTTTGGGAGTGCCTCTCAAAAAATCATGAAGTATAGGACGGTTTGATTTTTTCACAAATGAAAACTTAAATGAAAAAGATGAAAATAGCCCAAAATATATGGCCAATGAAGAAGGCACAAACAATGGAGAAAAAAGTAACACACGAATTTTTAGCTACATACATCTCTATAACTCATATATGACTTTTTCCATTATAGCCCACACCCGAACCTAACATTACAAGCTAATAAAGTCCTAAATGATCCTCAACATATGAAATCTACTTGAGCTAATGGTAATATGAGAGTGAAGAGTGAAAAGTAAAGTGATTATATGTTAAGAGATATGATCTTATAAATTTGCTACATGATAATAACTCTTATGCGTGACAATAGTATCACACACTATTAGAGCACATAAAATGAATGTGACGATAACCTTATTAAATTTAATGTGCTTGTGTTTATCTGTTGTATCGCATCTCTTATCTTGACCATAGGTTGCATTCTGAGAACTCCCACTTATAAATGTTTACATGTTGATGATTGAATTCTAATTTAGATTGAGTCAAGCTAGTGAGTTTGCTTGAGAAGTGGCAAAGGTTTAAGTTTGGGGGTATTTGAGGAGTGTTAATTTATAGACATTTACATACTCGTTTTCTTATGCTTTTCTATAATTCTTATTGCATATTTATTGGTTTTACTATTGTTTCAAATTTTCCTAGGGTTTTATGGAGTCAAAACAAAACGAAGCTAAAAGAGATCAAAATGGGTGTTTATGTAGACAAAGAGTCGAGACACTACTTTGGGAACCCTAGGTGCAATGAGAAGCACTACAACACTACAAATACCGAAGGTAGTGAGATTAAAAGAAAACATTAGGAGACCGCATGGAGGAATAGGAGGCGGCACGACGGTAATAGCGATCGTACTTAGCAGGCGCGACGGTCAGGCGATGCAGGACAGATCGCGCTTGACGCGAATTGAACGGTCTGTTGCACTAATTAGGTTATGGTTGTTCACAAAATTAGGGCATCAAGGCAATCCTATAAATAGAGGAGGACAACCACCACCTCAAAAACAACGCTTACGCACCAACACCAACTTACAAAAGTTTAACAAACCTTACAAAAACCTTGTGAGATTGTTTTTAGAGAGAAACACCATTGAAGTCTTATTTTAGTTTAGTTGAGTCATTGTTTGAGAGAAAATAGTTCATGGAGAAGAAGATAGCACAAAGGAGTCAAGAAGATAGTCGAGCAACAAAGTTCCACCGAATACGAGAAACTTTTATTATTCTCTTTACTTTGTCTATGTTGTTCAATTCTTTATTGATGGTTGAACTCATGACTATGGGGAGATAACCTACTCGATGTTTAGAGTAGGGGAGTAACTATAATTTATGAATATGTTTATTTGTCTTGCTTGATGTGTGTTTTATGATCTTACATATCTAGATTGAATAGTTATTTATGTTGTATGACTAGTCTTACTCTCGCTGGATGAACAGAAGCACTAACAAGGGACTGTCAGAGTGTAGATTCTAAGCTAGTTAATAATATATATATATATATATATATATATATTCTATTAATCATATAAGCGAACAAGCATCCCTCACAAAAAATAGGTAGTTGTTAGTCCAATAAAGTGATTTCCATATTTACCCCTAGCTCTACTTAAATGCAGGAAAAAGAAGGATAATTATAATTTAAGTTTTAAACCGACTCCCACAATTTAAGAATTTCTGAAATAGCGGGATTCAAGTGGCAAGTTACAAACCAAATCACGTTCCAAAATATTGAACTTCTCCAATTTAAATTTTAAACTGTTAGTGCTCTATGTCCACCAACCCACGATCTCTCAAGGACAATATATATCACTTTCTGAATTCTTTTTTAGAAAAATGGCTCCCTTTTGGATTATGAGGTAAGTTAACTTAATTAAAATCTTGCAGTACGTAGTTATTCAATTTATTTCTTAAATATCCTTTTGGATCATGAGATAAGTTAACTTAATTAAAATCTTGCAGTACGTAGTTATTCAATTTATTTCTTAAATATTTGCTAATTATTACACTTTGATCTGTAATTCGGCATCAGGCAATGGTGGCACATGCAAGTGATGACAGTCGGACGGTGAAAGTATTTGAAAGGTCTATTTGTCTAATTTATCTTCTTTTTTTGGGTCAAATTAACTTGAGTTTTTTACGATCATTTGCAGTTCATATTCTTTTTTTGACTAATTCTCCTAAACTATTGTTTTCCATTGCTCTTTCATTGTTTATATTTTTTGTAGTCATCTTTCGGATGGTTTTACTTCTTCTTTTTTTCTTCTTTTTTTCTTTTTTTTTGTTTCACATATGATCTTTTCGTGCAGTTTCTATATTTGTATTTTTATTTCATGTTTTGATATTGAGTAATAGGTTTGGGTGATTTCAAATTGTAAGTCTCCTTAATCTTTAGATTATCTGAAGAAAAAAAAAATTATATTGATTTCGTCGTACTTTTCGTTACTGATACTGAATAATTGATTTGAGTGTCTTCCATTACTCAAGAATTGTTTCTATTTGTTCTTTCATGATTTAATTTTATTTAATCACGTATGTAAATAAAAAATCTTATGGATTTACTTCAATTTTTGTTCCCGATATGTATTATTTTACTTGGTTTTATCAGATCTTCTAGATGATTTATTTTTATCTTTAAACTTCCACTGATCAATTATCCTTTTAACTTTTCCATATAACTGATGGTTTTTAGAATTTATCGTTGTTTTAGGCTTTAGCATTACTTCAAACTTTAATTGATTATGATGCATGATCTTTTAATTTTGTCTAAAATCTTAATTTCATCCTCCATGGAATATTATTATCTTTCTTCTTTTCAATATCATAAATAAGAAGAAAAAATGTATAAAATTTTGATGATTACGTTACTTAGTAAATTACATTAATTAGGAATGGAAATAAAAAATTTCTAAATTTGAAATTAACAATCCATTAGTTTCCTAATTAGTCACCATACCAAAAGTTTCTTCTTGCTTTGCAATATTGGCGCCAATAATTTTTCCGTCACTTAGAAGGAATATTCGTATTTCGTGCAGCGTTTTTAAATCATGTCATGTTTATTGAGTTCATTGGATTCTCCATCAATAATTTTCTAATTTCTACATGTCGCCTGCACATTTTCAATATTTAATTAATCTGAGAATTTAATCCAAGTAATTCACGGAGTCTTATTTTAAACATACTCAAAATAGGTGGTTGTGTGTGTAAAGGAAATTATGTTTTACAGTCCCTTTGTTGTTTAATAGAAGCGAAACTTTTATTTACGATAACAATGTCTATCGCAATCATAAAATTCTTTGCATTAAAATATAGTAATTTTTGAACATGGAATCTATTATTTAAAAATAATACGCGGGGACTATCATAGAAAATAGTGGAGTCAAACAGAAGGGAAGAAAACCTTTCTGTTTTTACTTTTTATTTGCATTATATGATTACCACAAACAATATCTTTTGAAAAATAAGAAAATAATTTCTCTACTTTTTAAAACTCAAACAATAAGCTTAGAACAATTTGCTTTTCTTCAAATGCTCTCTTTTGGCCATATGTTGTACTTAAGGTATAACTAATAATATCAATATTTTTGATAGACTTAACATATAAATACATTAATTCATGGTTCATACCAGTGTTTTCAGACCCGGACCGGTCACAGAACCGGTGAGGCTACTGGGTAGAGGGTCAACAGGTCAGACCGGTCGAACCACTGGTTGGACCGGTTTGTTGACTTTAGTCAACATTAATATATAAATTAAATAATAAATATATTATGCTATTATATTAATATATTATCACAAGTTCACAATTAAATATAATCATTATATAAGCAAATAAAACATTAAACAACTTCAAATCCAAATTCAAAACTCGAATTCATTGTACCAACTACCAACTACCATGTAACAACATAATAAGATAACAAACAAAAATCCAAAATAGTCCACAAGTAAGAAATTCCAAGGCATGATTCCAAATTCAAAGTTTACCAAGGCAATCAAAAAGACAAAAACACAAATAACAAAGTACCAACAAGATAACAATACAATCATCAAGAGGCATTGTGATCATCCACATTCACACCACTATTTTCAAAATTATGCACTCCTCCATATAACCCATAAAATGACAAATCAGGAACAGGAACCTCATTCACCGTTGTACTTGCACTTGAACTTGCAACATCTGCCCCCCTCAACATATCCTCAATTTCTTCATTAGTAAAGTCTTCTTCTGTATCTTCTTCTACTATCCATTCGTCGACTCTATCAATATGCTCATAGTCAATTGGATCATATGCTGCTTTTTTCTTCATGCTTCTACAAATAACATCAAGTAATAAAATATACTTACTAATAAAATAAAACACACCTTGAAACAAATGAAACACAATAATTAAAACTTTCAAGTCATACCGCATCTTCAAGCGTAGGTTATAATGCACAAATACAAGATCATTTAGCCTCTCATGTTCCAACCTATTCCGCTTCTTTGTGTGTATACGTTCAAACACACTCCAATTGCGCTCACATCCAGAAGAGGACGATGTTTGACTCAAAAGTTTAATGGCAACCTTTTGCAAATTTGGTGCATCGCCGCCAAATAAGCTCCACCAATTTTCTGAACAATTAGATCATATTAGTACATATATTTTCTAACCAAAGTACCAAACATAAAAATAATCAAATTTAACTTGAACCAAACATTACCTGGAGTAGAAGTGTGAACACCCCGCACGGCATACTTTATTCCAAAGCTCCCTTGCCGCTCTATAAACATGGTCACTTCTCTCACCACATTCGGCTCATCTGGGACAAGCTTCTCTAAGACTTCCCACACACAACTCATTATTTTAGTACTTTGCATAAGCTCACTATCGGAGTATTGAAAAACAGGATTAAAAAAGAAAGCTGCTACATGAAGACTTTTTTGCAACATCTTATCCCATCTCTTATCAATAATATCCGTATACTCTGAATAATGAGTTGCTCTGTTGCCAAAAACCTTTTTTACCCCATTTATTGCCCTTGCCACGCCGTCATAAACATAACCTAAAGAAGATTTTTCATCAGAATCACACAGACGTAGCAACCTCATGATTGGAGTCATAACCTTAACAATAATGTCTACATTGGACCAAAACCTATCATCCACAATAATAGCCCTCACTTGGTTTCCTTTCACCTCTTTCCGAAACTTCTCAAAGCCCGGATCATCAACCAACTGCTTCAAAAAACCTCTTCTCTCATACAAACTACTCAATGCTATAAATACTGTGCCAAAACGCGTAGCACCTGGAGAAATTATTTCTGTCCACCCCTCCTTTTTCCTCAACCAACCAAGTACCCATTTACGGTTATAAACAAAGGAAGTGACTTTAGCACCATCTTATGCCAATGTTTTAACAAGCGGGAGTTCACAAATATCCTTCATAATTAAATTAACACAATGGGCAGCACAAGGTGACCAAAACAACGACGAATACTTTTTTTCAAGTAAAGATCCGGCTGCTTTGTAATTAGCCGCATTATCCGTAACAACATGCACCACATTCTCAACACCAACCAAATCAATAACATCAGAGAAGAGCTTGCACAAATTATCAGCACTAGACACAATATCAGATGCATCCACAGACTTGATAAAAGATAATCATTTAGGACAATAAACCAAGAAGTTAATTAATGATCTATGTCTCCTATCGGTCCACCCATCAGCCATAATTGTGCAACCAGAAGTAACCCAATGTTTTTTAAGATCATCGATTTCTAAGTGTGATTGAGACTTCAATTCTGCAAGCAAATTTGTTCTTAATGCATGATAAGACGGACCTACATACCCAGTGCCCATATTGGCTATTCTAGTGATTGCTTGTTCAAAGAAAGGAGAGTTGACGGCATTCAAAGGGATACAAGCATCAAAAAACCACGTAGCAACGGCCAAATCTGTTTCTAACACTCTTTCCCTACTTAGAATTTTTGACTTTATCGTAGGTTGAGAAGTGTCTACCCCTGCTTTACCTCGCATATAGCTCCCGATGTTATTTGTTTTTTTTCTTTTGGCACTATCATTCGTATCCATAAGAGTTTCACTTTCAATATCATCATCGCTTTCTGCATCAACACTTAATAAATTTGATGCTTGTTTCTTTTTTTTCTCATTGTCAAAATGTTCCTTAACTTTGAATCGTGCCGTTTCTGAAGCCGAGTTACATTTTCTAACCTGACCTGTGACGCCGGCAATATGTTGCTTGAATCGGTTAATTCCCCCGCCAGAAAGAATAATGCCACAAAAATCACACTTTATTCTAGTTTTATTCCCAACCGGCGGTAATTCAGTTCCATACTCCCATCCAATGTCAGTTCTACGGCGGACATTTGGAACATAGTTGCTTTGTTGTGATGTAGGCTCATTTTCGGTTGGAGGCGGAACGGAGGAAGGAGTACCCGAAGTGTACTCTGACATTCCTATTTAAGAAATAAAACCAACATTTATTAAGTATTTAAGTTAACTAATCCATCAACTAAAGTACAAACTACATTACTAAACTCTAATGTAATCCATCAACTAAACCAAACACGTAATCCATCACAAAATTACAAATTATATAATCCATCAACTAAACCAATCATTTAATGTAATCCATCAACTAAACCAAGTTACCAAACACGTAATCCATGTCAAAATTACGAATCTAATAATTACTTTCGCTACTTTTAAGTTTTAACAATCTAATAATTACAATTTAACAAACTACAATTTAACAAACTACAATTTAACAAAATTACGAATCTAATATTTACAATTTAACAAACTACAATTTAACAAACTAAAATAGGCTGCAAAAAAACAATAGAAGTAGAACAATAAATAACCAATTTTATTCTTATTTCTTCGAATTAAAGTTAAACAAAAAAAAAACAAAAAAAAAGAGGAAGCAGCACCGGCGCGACTTACTTGGCAGCAGCACCGGCGCGGCGTGGCAGGTGGAGGACGACGGCTGGGCGTGGGCGCGGCGTGACAAGTGGAGCAGGTGAGGAGCGGTGGTGGTGGGCGCGGCGTGGCTGGGCGTAGGGTTTTTTTTTTCTTACCCCTTTCTCTCTTCAATTTTCAGCTACTGCCTCTCAATCCTCAAAGAGTACTGTCAGTAGGTTTGCCAAATTTTGTTTTGTATTTTTGGTCTCAGCTGAAGGGCTAAACGGTAATTTAAAAAAAAAAAAAAAAAACACTGACCGGTTCGCACGACCGAACCGGGCTACCGGTTCGCCGGGCGAACCGGTCCGAATCACAGGTTCGCCCGCAGTGCCTCAGTGACCCGTTTTTGGCACTCAACCGGACCGGTTTTGGCACCGGTTCCCGGCCAGACCGGTCGGACCGGCCGGTCCGGTCCGGGTCTAAGAACACTGGTTCATACTTTATACTAGATTCCTCATAAATAAAAACAAATTAATTAAGTAGTCATATTATCATATTCATTTCTACAATGAGGATCCCCCTTCTTATAGAGGTTTTTGGGGACAGGTGTCGTTGTGCATGTGTTTACTAAAGATACAGGTGTCGCAATCTGCATAGATGATAAGATACAATTTATCTTTTAGGATATCTGCCTACTAGGCGTTGACTAGGATGGATTATATCTCTTCTAATAGTTCCAAGGGGCTCCGATGGGTTGGTTCATCTAATTTCTTCTTTCCGATGGGCCAAATCTTTTGAGAAGGCGTGATAAGTGAGGTGGGGAACTCGTCTGATGCCATTTGCAGTCTAATAGCGGCTCATTCTTGCGTTGTCTTCTTCTGATGTGTATTCCGATAGGTGTATTTGCATATTTTCCTTTGTGGCATGGGTTCCGAGGGCTTCTTTACTCTAGCAAGGCAATGTTCTTGCATTCGGGTCTTTGTGATGGTGTTCCGAGAGCTATAGGCTTTAATAAGACATTGTTCTTTGGATTTGGCCTTCGGGATTGATGCTCCGATGGTTCTTTAGACTTTGAGAGTTCAGCGAGGGGATGTTCTCGTAGGTTCTGGGACTCGGGGTCCGTTGTGGTCTCTCTTGGCCCATTGGTGGATATCGGAGTCGCGCGAATCCATCGAGGTTTACTCTTTTTCCGATACCGCTATTTTGGTCTTATATCGTCCACGTAATAAAACACCGTAAAATGATTACAAATAGAACATGTATATCCAAAATAATGCTAATCCAATATCAATAACGGACTAACTTGGTCCAGAACACCTATTACAGGGTTACTAGGTATCACAATGAAATTACAAGTAAATAAAGCGTATCGAAAAAGTCACGATCGATGTTGTAGTGTCGAACACGGGTTGTTCGATGCAGATAATGCTGACTGTATGCTATGCAGATTTGCAGTAGGTCAAATAGACTTGATTCGATGTTGGGTACGTGTCGAATAAGCCTGATTCGATGCTATAGAGGATGTCGAATGATCAGACGTTCGATGCTTAGCTGAATGTCGAATGACTATACGTTCGATGCTTAGTTGAGTGTCGAATGATTGATCGTTCGATGCTTAACAGGTTCGAGTCGGTTCAGAATAGCCAATAAGAGGACGAGGGGCGGGGTATTTATAGGCCGGTCCCGCGGGACCCGTAGATTGGTCATTAAATTCGCATGAAACAGAGGTGGATCGATGCTGCTTAGGCATCGAACATAGCCTATTCGATGCGTTGTTTCGTGGGCTGGGCTTGCTAGGCCGGCCCAATATAAGATATTGGGCCAATTCATAAATGTCCCTATCACATAGTCCCCCCAGTTTGGGAGACGTTGTCGAATAGAGAACGTCTTCCAAATTTAAAAATATGGCGCTGCTTTGTTGGCCGGTATATATAATTGTTATTTTTCATACGTCTAAATTCATGCCCTCGAGTGGAAGCGCGTCTCGACAGAGAGCGAGTTCCAATCTTTTTGCACTAGTTTGGAATATTCTTAATTATAAGTTTTTTCTGAGCGGATCCCGCTATATATGTTCCGTAATTTCTTAGCGAAAACCGATGCTACGCATCGAACAAGATGTGTTCGAAGCGGTTTTACACGAGCATCGAACAGAATGTGTTCGATGCGATTGTTCGACACGTTGCTGGAATGGGCCTAATGGGCCTCTTCGTGGTCTATATATAGGGGCGAATGCTGAGGAGTGTTCATTCCTCTCCGAACCAACTTACGCGTAGATGTAAGTAACATCGAACAATCGTTGTTCGATGTTGCTTGGCATCGAACATTCTTTGTTCGATGCGGGTAGCATCGAACAGCAGGCGTTCGATCTACTGCCTTAGAAAAAATTATCATGTTTCTGCTCAACATTAAATTTTTCTGTTTTTCTGCTTTTCTGATAACAATTTTTGTATTTCTTTTCAGGCAAATCGACGATCAATTTCCATTGCCTTTGCTTTTGCATACCCAATCAAGGTAATTTAAGCGTTTTAATTGTGATCGCGCTAATGATGTTCAATTATCGGCTATATAGATACGTCGCGATAGTGGTACGAGAGTCGAGAATGTAACTTGTTCGTGCATAGTCATCTTTTTTCCTTTTATTTTATTTCAGTTCTTTCTCGATCACGATGGTGAGTATCGAATCATTTTCCGGGAGCAAGTAGAGTAGCGGCTCTAGCTCCGGTTCAAGGGACTCAGTGGTGGGCCCTTCCAATGCTCCCGCGGTTTCAAATGAGTATGAGCCTATTAACATAGAAGCTACTGATGTGCTTGCGGGTAATAACCCCGTTGCTAATGTTGAGCGGGTTGCTCCTCTGAGTGTAGATAATGATTCATCGTCGTCGTCAACCTCAGTACGTCAACAGGGAGTTTGATGACAATGCTGAGATTGCAGGGATGGCGTACCATATGTATGCATCGCGCCTGCAGCATAGTCGCAAAAAGCTATGCGAGAAATTCGCTATACCGAATAGGTATAAAATAGCTATTCCTGGTCCCAATGACCGCATGCATACCCCACCACCAGGCCATATGACTGTTTTTGTGGGGCAACTGCTGAATGGGTTGAGGTTCCCTATCCCAGTTGATCTAAAGATGCTCCTGAGGAAAATTGATCTTGTCCCGGTGCAACTAACACCGAATTCGTTCGGTAATATGCTGAGGTTTATCATCGTGCTGAAGGCATTACACGAGCCTTCAAGCCCAAATGAATTTTATGCCTTATTCGAGATTGCAAAGCGGGAGGAAGGATTCTACCACATCAAGGTTAAACGCTTGTGCAAATTCTTGAATGGCGAGGCTACCAGGTATGGAATGTTCTGGAAAATACGATATTTTTATATCGAGGAGAGCTATGAGGGCGAATTTAAAGCTTATCGCTATGAATGGTACACTGGGTCTAAGGTGGCGATACCCCCCGGTATAAGTGTGCCTTCATGGGATTGTGAGTTCATCCCGAACTTAGTACGTCATCACCAGTTTGATGTGAAAAAACTGGTTGAGAGCAGAGTTTTGTCGTTAGCTGGTCTATCCCCAGTTCCATATAACGGGACGATGACACTTGGTATATTATGCATTTAAAACTGTTTTAATGCTCTTCTGCTAATTTTGAAAATGTCCTGACCGATGCAAATTTCTTGCAGAGAGAATTTTCATGGATCGCCACGCTAGGATGAACCAGGCCCTTGCTGCCGAACAAGCGAGCTCCCAGACAACAACAGTTGGAGTGATTCCTCCTCCACCAAAGAGGAAGAACAAAGGGAAAAATGTGGTTGCTGAGCCTGCAGCTTCTGCGCAGGTCGATTCCCAAGCTGACCCTTTCGGGGACATTCTTGGTGGAGATCATGACGCCGCTCCTGGTGCTGACTTCAGCCAGGCAGGAGGTTCTGAGGGTATTGCTGCAGGGCCGAGAGATGAGACTGAAGCTCCCTTGTAGACAAAGAGGAGAAGGGTTCATCATGCCCGTTCTCAAAGTAGGGCCTCTGTCCCCCCCGCTGCACCGACTCCGGGTCCAACCGTTGAAGCGGGCACCAGTCAGGGTCCTCGCGCTCGTGCTGGAGAGCACGACGATAGACGTCTTGAAGGTTCTCTTGCCAAACCTTGTCGTTTCGCATCCCGTATCTGCGGAGGATCGTGGAGCGTAACACGCTCCACATGCTGACAGCGGTACGATGTTTTTCCCTTTATATTGGTATCGTGTATGAATTTTTCAAACATTAACTGTTCACTTGCTTCATTTATAGGGTGGCGGTATGGTGGATGCCATGTTCGCGGCATTGATTCGGACTCACGAGGCAGCTGCGGCAGGGCAGCCACGTGGCCCAACGAATTTCACAGGTGGAGAATCCAAGGCTCTAAGAGCTGCACTCGAGGGGAAGGATAAGGCATTGGAGACTGTCTGATCATATGCTGCGAAAGCGAATGAGGATCGGAATGCGGCGAGAGAAGCGGTGGAGAATGCAGAGCAACTCCAATTACAAGTGTCTAATCTTTCCGCCAGCAAATGGGAGCTGGAGGTGGCAACTGAGAGATCGAAAGTCGAGCTTGCCGATGGAATTGGGTATGCCCGCGGTCTAAGCGAGGTAAAGAATTTTACTCCTCTGTCTGCCTTATTCTTTATTTGGCGTTTCATAATTTTTTATTTGCTTGCATAGGTGTCCGCTCAACAGAGGGTGGAGATTGCTGAGGCATTTCTCCAGAGCAAAACCTTCGAGGAGATTAGCGCTTGGAGATGCGCTCGTGCGACTCGCAATGCTCAGGTTCTGACCGTCCACCAGTTTTACCATTCGAAGTATGTGCATGGAGGTTTCAAACCGGAGTGGTTGGATCTCACCGCGGGTCCTAATATGGAGAAACTGCCTCTTCCAGCGATTGCTCGTCCTGCTTCTCCGAATGAGTTCACCGTGCTCCTAGAGAACGAGAGTCTTGTTCTCTGGGAGTTGTCGCCTCCATCCGAAATGCCTGCCAACTACCCTTCTTCAGAAGATGAGGATGAAGCTGATATTTGAAGGTGTTGGTATTCATTTTGGTCTGTATGAATAATTTTTAATTTGCTATTTTCGTGGCGCTGCGTCGCATTCTGTTGCTCTTGAACTAATTTGATTTTTTATGAATCATATGACTATTTGCTTTGACTTTCATAGTCGTTTGCCTGATCTTAGGCTCATAATCGTCGCCTTTTCTTTCAATTGCTATCGTTGCTCTGTACTTTATTTTGACAACATAAGCATTATTTCACAATCACGAAGTTTTTCGTTTCGCTTCGAGGTGTAAAACCGTCGTTTGCTTTGATTGAATTAGAACCATTTAGGTTGCGTACCTCGTGCCGCTTTGGACAGAGTCTCCATACATTTTCAGGTTGTTTCAGGGAATGCGGCATCTCGTGCCTCTTTAGGTAGAGTGTCTGATCCTTTTTAAGTTGTTTCGGGAAACGCGGCATCTCGTGCCTCTTTGGGCAGAGTGTCCGTCCCTTTTTAAGAAGTGTGGTATCTCGTGCCTTTTTGGACAAAGTGTCCGATCCTTTTTAAATTGTTTTAGGGAATGCGATATCTCATGCCTCTTTGGGCAGAGTATCCGTCCATTTTTAAGTTATTGAGGGAGTGCGGTGTCTCGTGCCCTTTTTAGACAGAGTTTCTGTCCCTTTAGGGAGTGCGGTGTCTCGTGTCGTGTTAGGCAGAGTTTCCGTCCTTTTGAATTGCTGAGGGAGTGCGGTCCCTCGTATCGTTTTAGACAAAGCCTCCGTTCCTTTAGGGAGTGCGGTATCTCGTGTCGTGATAGACAGAGTTTCCGTCCCTTTTAATTGTTGAGGGAGTGCGGTCCCTCGTGTCATTTTAGACTGAGCCTCCGTCCCTTTAGGGAGTGCGGTATCTCGTGCCATGATAGATAGAGTTTCCATCACTTTTAATTGCTGAGGAAGTGCGGTCCCTCGTGTCATTTTAGACAGAGCCTCGGTCCCTTTAGGGGAGTGCGGTATCTTGTGCCGTGATAGACAGAGTTTCCGTCAGTTTTTTAGTAATATTTAATGAAGCAATATCCTGTGAGATAGTTTTGTAAAACAATTTTTCTTGGAGATGATTTCATTTAATGGGGGTATAGCGGAGCTTGGTTGAATAGCTCGGTCTACTTCGCTTCCCATTTTTAGCCCTTGGGCTCAAGTCTTCAGCGTACCTGTTTTAAGTTTTTACATATTCTGCCTCTCAAGCTCTTCATGGCTAAGAGGACGAATAAATGTTGTTCAAAACTGGTCAGCGTGCTAAAAACCTGCAAAAATTTGTATCGAAGCTCCTTACTCAATATGCTCCATCTGCATGGGGCCAACGCCTCCACCGCTTCTCGCTCTTGTTGCGGTCGTGAACGAAGTGAGTTCACATAGCATTTCCATCCTTCAATGTGATATGCGATCACTTCGCCCGTACCTGTTGGAGTAGGAAATTTCACCATTTGATGGTAAGTCGAGGGCAATGCTCGGAAAGCATTCAGAACGGGCCTTCCTAGGATGCCATTATATGCAAATTGCATGTCTACAATGATATAATTCGCCAGCAATGTTTTCCTTTGTTGTGCAGTTCCCATGGAGGTCGAAAGCACAAGCATTCCTCGAGGTATAATTTATGGGCCTCTAAAACCGCTCAACGAAGTTCTGACCGGTTCTAGAGCTCCGCCATTTAGTCCCATTTTGTCCAAGGTTGAACCGAACAAAATGTTGACCGAACTGCCTACGTCAACCAACATCTTTGTAACACCGAAGTTGGCTATGTCCACCGTTATCACCAACGGGGAATCCAAATCCGCTGTTTGAATGGCCTCGGGTTTCAGCTTTCGCAAGTCAGCGGTAGAGAATGTGATCTCTTCATGCGGCATCTCCTCAATCCTCCTGATGTTGGCCATGCTGACAAACTTATCCGACAGAACAAGCCTTGAAATTCTTTTTCAGGCATTGGTTGAATTTGCCCCCCCCCCCCAGGACCTCCAGATATCACGTTAATCATGGCTTTCCTCACATTATCATTTCCACGCTCCGAATACCCGAACGATTGTGGTTGTTCAACCATTTTTTGTTTGTCCTTCATAGGGGAGGGTGTCCTTTCTCTGTCCGTGCTCTCATCTCGTTCTTTATTATTCTTAACAAACTCCAAGAGTTTGCGTCCTTGAGCAACCGTTCAATCTCATCCTTGAGATCCTTGCAATATTCGGTGTCGTGCCCTTTTTGCTCGTGGTATTTGCAGTAATAGGTAGAGTACTTCGTTGCTCTGGAATCCTTCATCCGTCTGGGCGCTTTCAACCAACCCTTCCTTCTTGCCACCCCGTACACTGTCATGACCTTTGCATTCAAGGGCGTGTATTTTCTGGGAGATGTATCCCGATGCATGTAGTTCCTATTTCTGCTGTTGTTGTTGTTGTTGTTGCGATTATAATCTTCCCTTCCTCGTTCCTTCTCTTTTGAGGGCATATTGTCGTGCGATTTCGTCACCATCATCTCCTCTAGATGGATAACACCTTGTGCTATTTTGTTAATCTCTTCTATAGTGGTGGGCTTGTTTCTGATCAGTTCACCTCCAAACGCAGTGTTGTTAGTCGCTTGGAAGAGAATACTCATTACCATCTCTCCGTTTGGGCTGTCTACCCTAAGCAACTCCGCGTTGAAGCGACTCATGAAGTCCTTGAGATTTTCGCTAGCACCTTGCTTCATGGCGTAGAGGTGGGAGTGATCCAAAACCATTCTGGCCTGACTCGAGAAGTGATCTTTGAACATAGCCCTGAGCTGCTTGTACGATTTGATGGATCCTGGTGTGATTCGGGTAAACCAATCCATCGCCACTCCAAACAATGTGGTTGCGAATATTCTGGCCTGCATATTTTCTTTGAAGCCATATAAAGACAGTTTCATGTCCAAGTGGAACGAATGATCGTGGGGATCTATTTTCCCATCGTAAGTTTTTAGTTCAGGGACCTTATCTCCCTGTCCCAAGATCTCAGCTTTGATCTCAGCAGAAAATGGGCTACTCTGAAAGTGCAAGTATTTTGTCAATGTTAGATAAACAGTGTATTTACAATGTTAGGATAACATTGAACACAGAATAACATTGAACTCAGAAAAACTGCACATTCGGGATTTATTGCTATAATTGTGTTTTGCCTTTATTCACTTAATAACTTAGTTCCACGAGTTGTAGTTGGTATTTGTATGTGCTCCAGGTCAAGAGACTTCAAGGAAGGATCTATTTCCTTAAAGAGAAGTTGCCATTCAAAGAGAAGTTTCCAAAGAAGAACTTTCCATAATTAAATAAGGAAATATGTGTGCGGTGCAATGGAAAGATCATGGTGTGTGAATTGCAAGAAGGAATGAATCTTTCTGATGTTGGACTCTCGATGTTATCTTAACATCCGTTTAACAGCAGTTAACGTTAGCACAAATCTACTTGACAGAGAATATAACGCAGCGGATAAATAAAGAACACAAGTAGATGTAATTTTAAGAAGATAATATATTAATATGATCTTCCGAGCCGTAGGCAAAATAACCCGTTAAGGTTTTAACAAAAGTCGTTCTCTCAATTTTCAAGCTCCTCACTCTCAAATTAATCGAACTAAGCAAAGCACACAAGAATTGCTTCGACTATCTCTAAAAGCTCCTCACTCTTAGATCTATTCTAACAACTCACAAACTTTGCTAAAGCAAGACAAAGACACTCGACTATAAAGATTTCCTCACGGGAGATTTTCGCTCTTGTCTTCGTGTCTTTTTCTTGATGCCCAACATGCCTATTTATAGTGTAGTCTTCCTTGATGGCCAAGACATGTTGTGCAAGTTTTTGATTGCTATCAGATCTCCTTGTATGACTCTAATTTCGTTCATGGCAAGTCTCCTTCAATAGGAAAAGGTTTCCTTGCCCAACTTGAAGTCTTCAATGGAAAGGTTTCCTTCTTTGACTAGAAGTCTTCAATGGAAAGGTTTCCTTCTTTAACTTGAAGTCTTCTAAGGAACGTATCCTTCTCCATCTTGTAGTCTTCTATTAACATTGGAAGAGCTGATCAGTGTTAGACTAACACCGAAGGGTTAACACTGTGCGACAAGTATCAAGTCCCGATCCAACAATTTCAATTGGTATCAGAGCCAAGCACCGAATTCACTGGTGTTTGGATTTGATATTAAAGGATGGACAACCGGAATCCGAACAACAACAAATTGCTTGTCTCGGATGGATCCAACTATTCTTACTGGAAGGTTAGAATTCGTGCACTCATTAAATCATTCGGTTGGCGAGCTTGGAAGACGGTGATCGAAGGGTATGCAGTCCCTATGTGTGCTCCAGATGAAGATCTTTCATTATTAGCCTCAAATTCTCAAAATAACGATGGTGAGGATTTCAATTATGGATCACGTACTGTGGCCGAAGGACAATCAGATGAGATTCATACAGCTGCGCTACTCGCTCATACTTACTAGACAAAAGAAGACTCCCAGAACTGCCACGGATCTCAATGTTACTCTAACATCCAGGATCCAACACCAGAACAAGAGTTTCTCTTTAGAATTTGGAATAAATATAATTCTTGTATTAATTCCGATTCCTTGTCTATTATTGATGAATCTAACTTTGATTACTTTTATGGCACTGTAGATCCAGATGAAGATCATGACGCTGTTCCTAAGCCAAAATCAGAGTGGACTCAAACTGAGCTAAGTAACGCTTTCTTCAATGAAAAAGCCCTAAATACCATATTTAGTTTGGTTGATTTTCACATGTTTAAGTTAATTAAAAATTGTTCAACTGCAAAGCATGCTTGGGATATCTTACAAAATCATTGTGAAGGTGATGTATGTAGTAAAAAGACTAAGCTATGCATGTTTTTGAGCAAATTTTGATAATTTAACAATGGGGGAAGACGAAAGTATTACTGCTTATTTTGTGAAACTCATGGATCTTGCTAATGAAATTCAAGACTTAGGTGAGTCCCTGTCTACTAAGCAATTAGCGTACAAAGCTGTGAGAACTCTTTCTAAGAAATTTGAGGTGATTGCTATGCAAGAAGCTAGGAATATGGACACGTTAGACTTTAATACTCTACTTTGCACTATGAAAGAATTTGAGATAAATCTTGAAAAAGTAGATGATAAAGAAGAAATTCAAGCTTATAATGAAACTGTGTTTGAAAAGTTAAATAAGCTTAGTCTAATTGATAAAAATATTCTTGCTGATTTAAAGAAAGATTTCTCTCAAGAGATGACCAAATATTCTTGTAAACCTACTCCTCATGATGATACACATCTAAAAAAGATTCAATGTTATGAATGTAAAGGTTGGGGCCACTTTGCTTATGAATGTGGTAACAACCTTAGAACAAAAGGGAATTCTAACTTGGTTTGTGTAGATGATAATGATGAGACAGGTTTTGAAGAATATGGTGATGGACAGGTGCCAACGATTGAAGAAACTCAAACAACAGTGTGTGCAAAGGGGGACATACCTGCTGGTGTCAAGGCTTGGTGTTCTGCAAATATCCAGGCAGCTCGATGTTATGTTAACATCCAGAAGACAAGACCAGTCCGGGAGATTTTTCTTGACAATTGGGATGAAACCATTTGTTTAGAAAACTCTGAATGCTTGATTTCTGATTATGATGAGTTTGATGATGATTCTGACTTTGAGTATTTGCATGATTCTATAGGTTTGGAAGATGATAGTGTCCTTGAAGGTAAATTGATTCAAGAAGAGTTTCTTGATGAACTGAAGATCATCTACCAAGACCTGCTCAAGGAGAAGGACAAGTTGAGTAGAATTGAGAAGGCTATGGAAGATAATGAAAGCTTGAAGGCTACAATCGCTCAACTTGAGGTTAGTTTGGAAAGAAAAGATGATGAAATAGAAAAGGTAACTTCTAAGCTAGAAATTGTTGAACATACCATTGCCAAGAGGAAAACAGGTACTTATAAACTTGATGAAGTTTTATGTTTAGGCAATGATGGTAATTCTGATTTAGGATATCAAAGTCACGTTACTCACTCAACTACTTCTGTTAAATCCACTATTCTTGGTTTTGAAAAGTCAAAGGTACTTTCTAGAGAATATAAGAAAATGGCTTATATTTGTCAATATTGTTTTCAATTTGGACATCTTAAACCATATTGCTATAAATACAGAAAGTCTCTTAAAAAGAAAATAGTTGAAAGGAATAGGGATTTATGCAATGCTGATGCTGGTGTTAAGCCAACACTGGAATTTGAACATTCCAATGTTAATACTAGTTATTCCAGTGTTACCTTAACATTCGGTTCCAACATTGCTGAACATAATAGTGGGATGAGAAACATTAGACTTTGGGTGCCTGGAACTTATATTGTGTGCAATATTATCTTTCCTACTATGCATACTAACTTTGCAGGTAAGTGGTACTTTGATAGTGGATGTTTGAGGCATATGGCTGGATACAAATCTGATTTGATACAGTTATACATGATGTTAAGATAACACTGGATAACCAATGTTACCTTAACATTGAGAACAGATTGTATTGCCTTAACACTGCTTAAGACACATGATTGGAAAGAAAGCAAATCCAATTTGAAGAAGTGTGCACCACCAACCACGGGAACTTTCACCTATGAAGATGGAAGTAAAGGAAGAATCATTGGCAAAGAAGTGTTGAATGTTGATGGATCCCCACCCTTGAAGGATGAGATGTTGTTGGATGGATTCTATGAAAACCATATAAGCACCAGTCAATTGTGTGATGATGACTTATTGGTAAGGTATGTTAAAGATTCTTGTGAGGTATCTGATTGTGCAAATGTGTGTGCTTTGACAGGTAAGAGGTTTGAAGACAACTACTTGGTGCGGGATCAAGTGACTTGCTTTCAAACAAAGGTGGACTATTCGGTTGCCAAGAACAAGAGACTTGGACACATGCACAACAAGAATCTGGGCAAAGTGTTGAAACTTGAAACTGTGAGAGGCATTCCCAATCTCATGAGTTCTGGTAAGATGGTATGTTATGATTGCTCGAAAGGTAAGGTGACCAAAGCTTCTCATAATCCAATCCAAGTGGATGAACATGTTACTAGTACCTCTAATTGTTTTCATCTACTTCATATGGATCTCTTAGCTCTTATTGAAGTAAATAGAGTTGGGGGTAAGCAATATGATTGTGTGATTATGAATGATTTTTCTGGATATACTTTGATTGAATCTTTCAAAGAAAAACCAGAAGCTCTTAATACCTTTAGAACATTGCATGCTAGTACTGATAACTTACATGATGCTTCTTTTGGTAATATTTGGTAAAATCATGATAGAGAATTTGAAAATAGGTCATTCTATGGCTTATGTGTGCTTAATGAAAATATTCATAAATTCTCTATTCCCGTGACTTCTTATGTGATGATGAAAAAGAAGAAACATGATCTTGCTCATTTTCATAAATTTGGATATGTTTGCTATACTTTAAATGACAAAGATTTTGTGAGCAAATATGATCCAAAAAGTGAAGAACATATCTTTGATGGCTGTTCTTTGAACAATACTGTTAGTAGAATGTTTGATCCAAGATTAATTATTGCTCAAGAATCGGTTATTGTGGTTATTGATGATTTGCTGAGTGTTGCAGGTGAGTTAGATGTTGTTGTGCCAAGTCTACTGGATTCTGATGTTACTCTAACATTGACTTCAGACAATGTTATTCCAACATCACCTGCAGATCCAGAACCTGAACTGGAACATGAACCAGAAGCTGATGTTATGTCAACATCGACCAGTCCTGATGATGACACAACATTCGAGCAGTCAAACTTACATGAAAAGGTCCAAGTTCAAGATGTTTGGAGGGATACAACTGATAGGATTCAGAGTAATCATCCTACATCTCAGGTTATGGTTCAAATCATTAATGACGTCAAAACACACAACAAGAAAAGGGTAAACTGTAGAGATATGATAATGTTGAGTGTTTGTATGTCTGCCACATATTCTGATAATTGCTTAGATCAAAGATTTGCTGATGAAATTGTCTTTGTTTATACTAACAAGTCTACTCCAAACAAGTTTGTTGAGGCTTTGACTGGTACATTAGTGATGAGCGTGATTGGTGAACTAGATTTCTTCTTGGGTTTGAAAGTGAAGCAAAAGGAGGATGGGATGAGCATGATTGGGTTGGAGGAGTCAAAATTGAGCAAGACTCCAATGTCTTCTACTTTGGTAATTCAAAAAGGAGACACAAGCTTGTTATATCTATCCGTCACTAGCCCATTTATTATGAACTCGGTTTGTGTCTGCATTTGTGCCAGGTATTACGCTGAACCTAAAGCTTTTCACTTAATTGTTGTGAAGCGAACACTAAATTATATATCTGGTACTGTAGACTTAGGCATTTGGTATACACATGATGCAAATACAAACCTTGCCGGTCTTGATTCTGACTGGGCTGGTGATTTAGCTGATAGAAAATCTACATGTGGGGGTTGTTTTTATTTGGGAAATAATCCTTTTTCATGTTATAGAAAGAAACATAAATGTGTGTCATTATCAACTGTTGAATTTACAGCTCGCAGCTGTGTTACCCGTTTTATATGGCTTAAACACATGTTGCATGATTATGGGATAAAAAGTGACACATTGTTGTTGTTTAGTGATAACCTTAGTGCCATTAACATATCAAGAAATATGGTGCATCATTCTAGAACAAATCCTACATTTTCGATGCATTATTTCTTGAGAAAACTCGTAGATGACAAGGTTATAAACATTGATCACTTAGAGACCAACAATCATTTAGTTGATTTGTTTAAAATGTCATTAGATAGCTAGAGGTTCTTCAATTTGAGGAAGTCTCTCGGCTTGAATGTTCTGTGATTCAGTGTTGCATTCCGATGTTGCCATAACACCACTGACTAACATCGTAGTCTGTTTGTGGTGTGTAGGATTGCATTAGATTTTTTTGTTTGATTTCTATGTTTTGTTCTTGTTTGTCTTCATGAATGATTGTTATTATTGGTCTGTGTGGTTGACCAAGATTGTTAGCTAAGTTTACTGGTGGACAGGTTCATATCAAAAGTTTTGTAAAGTAAAAACTCTGTTGTTGGTCTGAGAATGTTAACCTAACATCAGGAGAAGCTGGGATGCACAAAGTTCACTACTTTGGTGTTATTCAGTTGTGACTTATCCATGTTAGGTTGGACAGAACATGAAGAGAAGCTGGGGTACATGATGTTGAGAGCTTCAGTGTTACTCAGTTGTGCTTATGTTCATGTTTTTGTCTCTTTTTAGCCAATGAAATGCATGATAGTGATCATTTCTACTGGGATGTTGGGAGTTTTGAATGCCTTACATTCAGTAGCACTGATCACTTGGTGTTTCTCTTGTAAAAAGGTTGGTCAACAAGTATGCATAAGGAGTTGGGGTGATGAAGTATATGATAAGTGTATTGTCTTCATTCAATTCCTTAGTACTTGCCTAATCTGTAGCTGATAATAAAGTTGATGGGGTCTGTGGAGTTATGTGCTGCCCACATTCATTGATGATATTATCTTATTTAACATTCTTCAGTTTTAGTTCAAAAAGAGTTTATGATAATTGATAAAGATTTGAATTGATATGATATGTTCCTAGTCTCTAAAGCTGATACTCCATGGTTACCATCTACTAATGTTAACTTAACATTCTGCATTCTGCATTTCATTTAGGCCTGCATTCATTCATTCTTTCTTGATGTGTCTGTGTCGGTTTGAGCTTAAGGGGGAGAAATAGTTATGTTCTCAGGTGAAGACATATATTTTGGGTGATTCAGCTACAGTGACACACTAAGTTGTCTCTTGTTGTGACTTGGAAGTAGATTAACTCCTTTAATTTACTTCATACCCAAAATGTTGGATTTTCTGTTAACTAACTCTCATTTCCATGTACAGGTCTGATATATCTGTGGTACTAATATGTTAATATGTCTTAAGTTTCAGATATATGTTTTTAGATCTAGCTCATGCTTTTAATTGAAATATCTTGAGGGTAAGCTCAATACCTCCACATTCACAAGAACCAATGTTGATTCAGAACAAGTGTTAATGTTGTGCCAACATCAGTCTGTAAGCATGTTGTCTCAACATCCAGGTTTAACATTATGACTCATAAGTTTTTTTAGTAAACTGCTCTGGTCATGTGTGAAGTAACTCGGTGTCATTTGTTGTCTCAACATGCGGTAATTATGCATGATTTATTTTAAGAAACTGCCCATTACTTCTTTTCACTTGTGATTCTGAATCTCTAATCTCTTTGTGCCCAATTCTCTGAAATACTATGAATTTTCACTTGCAATTGTTTTTGAAATCCTTGGCATGCATCTCTGATCTTGATTGTGGCCCGTGGTATGGTGAATCAATGATATAACCCCACCCCTACTCCTGTAGTTCTTTCTCGTAGGTACAACACTCGTTCCGAACATTGTTGTTGAGATAAAACAAGTTAGAACTGAGGAACAAGGTGTTGTTTTTGTTGGTACTCAAACACAGTTGAGGAGACAGTGCTTAAGGAACATTTTGCAGAGAAGGCTGATTTGATTGAGGGGGAGAACATGTTAGTTGCTGGAGAGACTAATGTGGATGATAATTGTGGTTTTATTGCTGGTTTTTGTAAACTTTTGTGCAGGTACATTCTGGTTCAATGTTAAGACAACAGCAATAAAACGTCAATGTTAGAACAACTTTATGGATTCAATGTTAAGTTGACATTGTGAAAGTCTGATGTTATGACAACATTGATAGATGTCAATGTTATGCCAACATTGAGTTTGATAGCTTGCATTAAGGGGGAGCAGTGTTATACCACTGGTACTTGTAAAGAAAAAGAGATGTTGATGCTGCTAGGTGATTGCAAGGTGATAAGGAGAATGAGAAAGAGAAGGAGGATAGAGAGGTAGAGAATGAAGATGAAGTGGTGAAGAAGAAAAAGATGGTTCTGAGGAAAAGGATTAGGAAACTGAGAATGGTGATGATGAAACAATTGAGATCAAGAGGATAAGGAAGAAGGTTCTGAAAAGTCTGATGATATTGAGTCTGGGCTAGTTGTTATGACAACATCGCTGGAGAACAATGTTGACTCAACATCAGAGGTAACACTTGAGGTAATATCTACAATTGAAGCTAACTTTAATTTCCTGTTGGGAGATAAGACTGGGGTTATGGAGGATTTTAAGAAACAGTGAATGGTAAAGTTCTCATAGAGAGAAATGGAAACAACTGCTAAAGAAAGAGCTATAGAACTTTATCTTATGAAGTGATTCGTCAAGATTTTGCTTTCCTCACAAAATGGGGAGAAGTAAGCCATTTGATCTTCATGTTTATTCTACTGGTTCTACAATTCTTATATAGCTAATGTTTTCTTAGTTATGCTTATAATTGTGATGTTTAACTCATTGTTTATTCTTATCAGTATCTTAATGCTACTTGGTCAATAATGTCATATTAAGGGGGTGTGGCTTAAGATATTAATGATGTTGTGTTGCTGGAGCACTGTGCATAATATGAATTGTGAACATGCTTGGTTTTGTGAAGAAAGGCAAAAAGGGGAAGATTGAAAGTGCAAGTATTTTGTCAATGTTAGATAAACAGTGTATTTGCAATGTTAGGATAACATTGAACACAGAATAACATTGAACTCAGAAAAACTGCACATTCGGGATTTATTGCTATAATTGTGTTTTGCCTTTATTCACTCACTAACTTAGTTCCACGAGTTGTAGTTGGTATTTGTATGTGCTCCAGGTCAAGAGACTTCAAGGAAGGATCTATTTCCTTAAAGAGAAGTTGCCATTCAAAGAGAAGTTTCCAAAGAAGAACTTTCCATAATTAAATAAGGAAAGATGTATGCGGTGCAATGGAAAGATCATGGTGTGTGAATTGCAAGAAGGAATGAATCTTTCTATAGAAGACTACAAGATGGAGAAGGACACTTTCCTTAGAAGACTTCAAGTTAAAGAAGGAAACCTTTCCATTGAAGACTTCTAGTCAAAGAAGGAAACATTTCCATTGAAGATTTCAAGTTGGGCAAGGAAGCCTTTTCCTATTGAAGGAGACTTGCCATGAACGAAATTAGAGTCATATAAGGAGATCTAATAGCAATCAAAAACTTGCACAACATGTCTTAGCCATCAAGGAAGACTACACTATAAATAGGCATGTTGGGCATCAAGAAAAAGACACAAAGACAAGAGCGAAAATCTCCCGTGAGGAAATCTTTATAGTCGAGTGTCTTTATCTTGCTTTAGCAAAGCTTGTGAGTTGTTAGAATAGATCTAAGAGTGAGGAGCTTTTAGAGAAAGTCGAAGCAATTCTTGTGTGCTTTGCTTAGTTCGATTAATTTGAGAGTGAGGAGCTTGAAAATTGAGAGAACGACTTTTGTTAAAACCTTAACGGGTTATTTTGCCTACGGCTCGGAAGATCATATTAATATATTATCTTCTTAAAATTACATCTACTTGTGTTCTTTATTTATCCGCTGCGTTATATTCTCTGTCAAGTAGATTTGTGCTAACGTTAACTGCTGTTAAACGGATGTTAAGATAACATCGAGAGTACAACATCAGCTTAACATTGGAAGAGCTGATCAGTATTAGACTAACACCGAAGGGTTAACACTGTGCGACAAGTATCAAGTCCCGATCCAACAATTTCATACTCCTCAATGCACTTTCTTGTGGCTCTAATCGGCCTTCAATTGCGACTCTTTCCTTCTCAAGCCTTTCCAGCTTCCTTGTCATATCATCATACTCACTCCTGGAGTCGTGATTCTTTTTGGCCTCATTGCGCCTTCTCGATTGCACCTCAATCGATTTTTGCTTCTCCCTTTGGTCCTGACGGACCGATTTTTCCCATCTCTGCTCTTCTTCGGAGGCAGGTTTGCTCCTTCTGTCGCTTTGACACGACTTTTCCTTTTCAGCTTTCTTTGAAGCCCGGACTGCTTCTGCTTGCTCATTTGCAGCTTCCACATGCGCTGGTGGTGCGGGGGGCTGCGGTAGTTGCATTTGTGCCATAAATTGAGCCATAGTGGTCATCACCACATCAACGATATCCTCTCTGGTTAAGATTTGAGCTGATGCAGATGATACGGTAGCCCATCCTGCACCAGTATCCCCTCTTGGAGCTTCTTCTACTGGTGCCTCCTTTCTGGCAGGTGTCGGCACTCCTGCGGGCACAGCCGCTGGCTGCACATTCTCTGGGGTCGTATGACTTGCAGTCGCCTCATCGATTTCCTCATTTGTTCTTTCTGCACGTCTGCTTTTGGAACGGGTAGTAACTTTTTATGCCATATCTAGTAAATTGTAAAATGTGGTGTTCCCACATACGACGCCAATATTTTGGTCTTATATCGTCCACGTAATAAAACACCGTAAAATGATTACAAATAGAACACGTATATCCAAAATAATGCTAATCTAATATCAATAACGGACTAACTTGGTCTGGAACACCTATTACAGGGTTACTAGGTATCACAATGAAATTACAAGTAAATAAAGTGTATCGAACAAGTCACGTTAGATGTTGTAGTGTCGAACACGGGTTGTTCGATGCAGATATTATTGACTGTATGCTACGCAGATTTGCAGTAGGTTAAACAGACTTGATTCGATGTTGGGTACGTGTCGAATAAGCCTGATTCGATGTTATATAGGATGTCGAATGATCAAACGTTCGATGCTTAGCTGAATGTCGAATGACTATACGTTCGATGCTTAGTTGAGTGTCGAATGATTGATCGTTCGATGCTTAACTGGTTCGAGTCGGTTCAAAATAGCCTATAAGAGGGCGAGGGGCGGGGTATTTATAGGCCCATCCCGCGGGACCCGTAGATTGGTCATTAAATGTGCATCGAATAGAGGTGGTTCGATGCTGCTTAGGCATCGAACATAGCCTGTTCGATGCGTTGTTTCGTGGGCTGGGCTTGCTGGGCCGGCCCAATGTAAGATATTGGGCCAATTCATAAATATCCCTATCAGCCGCGTTGATATCTTTTCTTTATTCATCTTGACTTTCCAAGGGACGCTTAAGTGCCTCTTCGGGTATCACTTCGTACCGCTTCGGGTCAGTGATACTCGGTGGGCCTCCTCATCGAGAGTGTATGTGACGATAGTATCGTCCAATGGGTTAATCCCCATTTTTAGTGTTAATGTTTTGTTTAATTCCCTATTTATTTTTTAGGGTTAACACTAGTCCCCCCTCCCCCCCCCTCCCAATTTCGATCGCCATCGTAGAGGCGAGGGAAATTTTATTCCGTGGCCTCGGTGAGGCGAGGGGTGTTTACCTATTTTTTCATTGTTATTTTTATGTTTTGATAATTTTACGAGGGGTATTACCTTTGAGGGGCCCTATCCCGCTACTCTTTTGGAGGACCTGCCTTCACTGCAAATTATGGATGGAGCTTTTCAGGAGATCCTTCGCGTTTTTGCTTCTTCCACTGCTACCCCTGCTGATGGATTCCACTTTATGCAAACCTGTCTTAACTGGATGGGGCTCATGGTAAGTTCCGATTCTGCCTTTCTTTTTTTCTTTTCTTTTTGTTCATCCTTCTTTTACTCTGTCAGGAACTCTTCCTCCGATGGGAGAACTTATGCTTGTTCCTCTTCATTTTCAGGGCAAGAAGGCCCGAGATGCGGCTACTGCTGTCGAGCAAGGCTATAATAAAGGTGGGGAGGAGGTGAGAGTCCTTCGAGCGCAAGTGGCGTCCCTTATCTCCGAGAGGGAGGGGGACCAAATGACGATGGACGTCCTTCGGACGAAGATATCTGATTATGAGTTACAATGGGAGGAGGACCAGAAGGAGCTGAGGAGGCTGGAGGAGCTGATGAAGAGTTTTCAGGCTTCGTATGAGAAGTTGGAGGCTTCGGAGAAGGCTTCTAAGGCGACGATAGCACTTCTCCAGAAGGAGAAAGCGGAGGCACGAGAGTGGGAGAAGAGTCTCCAAGAACAACTTGGCTAGGTCCTTGGTCGGGCGGAGTCTGTAGAGAAGAAATTGGCGGTGGCCCTTTCTCCCGAGGAGGTACAGGTGAAGGTGGACGCGGCGGTCGAGTTTGCTCAAAGGAAGACCGTGCGGCAGTACTCGGAATCCTTCGAGAAGCAGCGCCAAGAACTTTCAACAGGTCACATGTTGTGGGGCTACTTGGAGTGTGCTAAGGTGGCCCAGGGGTTGGTGCGGTCGAATGTGGATTTTCCCAAGGCCTTCGATATTCGTCGGTTGAAGAAGCCTAATTCCGAGGAGGTCTGCGCCCTTTCCGAGAGGTTCAGCAGTCTCTTGTCTTCTCGGGCTTCTCCTTCTCCGATGAGATCAATAAGTGGTATGAGTCCAAGGCCTAGCGGTTCCGGAGGGGTTCTCTCGCCCACTACCCAACCGCCTCCGACTACTCTGCCCTCTGAGGAGGCTGCTTCCACTACCTCGGCCTCGTCTCTTCCGACCACAAGGGTGTAGTTTAGGACTTGTTTCTGTTTTCTATTTTTAGTTTGTTTCCATGTTTTTGAATTTCAAATTTTTTAGAAGTTTTTAATTATTTTTCTATGGTTGTAAGTATTTTCCAAGGATTTCTCAGTTTTGGAATTAACAATTATATTGCCCCTTTTCCATTTTGTCTCTTCCATAATAACTTCTAAGCAACTATAATTACCTGGGCCCTTTCATTAATATATAGGATTGACATATGGATAAGTTGAGATTTTATCTCATACTTGCTGACCAAGTAAATTTGTTAGCATGACGTGCCTTCTTGCATGATATTTTCTTTTCCTAAATAGGAATATCACGTGACACGTAGTCGTGGCTACTAAATAGCTTAGAGAACTCAAGCTCAATCCACCATATTAATGCGAAGAGTGTCAAGTATATATAGGTAAGTGAATATTCTTATACTCAATTCCAAAAAACCACTTTAGCAAGTTCACTGATTTCTCGCAAAGTTACTTTCTCGTTTTCATAAAGCCAACGTTTGTTCTTTGGGTCTTTATCTTTAGTTTTTAAGCCAAGTACGAAAAGAGAGTAAAGAACTTACTCGGAAAAATGATGCCCCCGCACTATAAGCAAGGAGGATTTGTTTCTTCGCGTCATTCTCCTCGGAATTCTGCCCGGAATCCTTCACTATTGTTGGGGGTTCGTACCGCTTCCTCCAAAACTAGTTCCTACCGTTTGAGGGATCAGACTGACGATAGTTTGGCAGCCATCGTGGGAAGTTCCTAAATGAGGGCGGCGTCCCGGCCTTCGCAGGTAGATTTCCGATGGTTGAATCACATAAGGGAGGTATTTGCAGGTAGGGAACCCTATTTCCCTACCGACCGTTCTTCGGTTCTTAATATGCTTTCTATGAATCCCTCGCGGTTGATGGGCCGAGGACGCATTGGTTCTGCTGTGAGTACTGAGTACGAGGGGTCCATCATGACCCTATTTGCTAAGTATAATTTGGACTATGAAAAGTACGATGTGGTTGTACCCCACCCGGACCAGAGGGCTTACGATCCCCCATCGGGTTATCTCACCGTATACTACGAGCAGATGCGTTGTGGGATGCGAACGTTCTTCCATCCCTTTCTTCAGTCGCTCTTCCGATACTGGCAGGTGTGCCCTAGCCAATTGACGTCTAATTCTTATCGTCATTTGGTGGGGTATGTTCTGTGCTGCGAGCTTCTGAATCTTCGTATGTGTCCCTATCAGGTAGGGGCCATATTTATCTTGAGCCCCTGTTCGAGTGGTCCTCCCTTCCTTAGCTTGGCTTATCGGGGCAACAATAGAGCCTTCACGCATGTCTCCAATCACCACTCTCATCGGGGGGATTGGAAGCATAGGTTCTTCTTCGTCAGTCCGAAAGGCATGTCAGGTAACGTGTGGGGAGTACCTACCCGATGGGGTTTGGGCTTTGTCATCCCTACTCCAGCTACGACGGGACAAGAGGGGGAGGCTTTGTCGGATACCGGATTGCTCTCGGGTACTTACGACATTAATGGCATGTTGGAGCTTCTTGAGGCCTTGGTTCTAGCCGGTCTTCAGGAGGGAGCGGAGATGTTCAATATCCCTCATCTGCCTCTGCACAATAATTTCTTTTTTCGTAAGTTTTTCTTCCCTTATCTTATATAAGGTGTTTTTAAGTTCTTCAGATTTATAGTAATTTCATGTTTCCGATAGGTGCGGAGATGGAGACATTCGCTATTAAGCCCTTTGACAAGGCTTTTATGACACCCATCGCAAACGGTGGATGTTCCCTTTTCGAGGAAGGGGATTCTTATCAGTCGTTTCTGGAGCTAGTGACCAGTCCTTCTTCGGAAGACAGGGATCTGGGGGTTCTTCCTATTGTAGCCCTCATAGTGAATCATGTGGTACCTAACCTTGCAGGTGATTCGATGGTTGCCGGCCTTCGGATGGACCCATCAGCGTTGATGTCACGTTCTTCTACGATAGGAGATGTAGTTTTTGGCACAGTGAATGTAGTGGAGGAGGGTCTCCCTTCTCCTACCCCTAGTAGGACTCAGCCCCTCGGAGCAGGTCCTAGCTCAGTTGAACCTACGTTCGATGAAGCCAACCATATCCCTGCGGTGTTCCAACCCCTCGGGGGTGGGGGTAGTTCTCTTCCAGTGGCTGGTTCGGCCGTCGATTTTTGTCGGAATTACTTAAGTGGTCTCTTGAATATGGTGGACTGTGAACTACTGAAGACTCAGCCTCTGTCCAGTCTTCAAGATTTAGTTTGCAAGGATCTATGCAAGGTATGGCGTGTATTTGTTTGTTTTTTTCGTAATGATAACTTTATACCTCTATGGTGGTGATGGACTTGACTTGCGCAGATATACATGGTGTTGAACGCCATTGGTTCCCAAGGGGACTCTTCCTCCGATACCAACTTAGTGTATCGTCGAAGGGATGAACTGGAGAGGGGCGTCCTTGAGGCTCAGGAAGAGATAGCTCAACTGAAGGCTGATCGGGAGATGGCTCAGGCAGCTCACGATGATATGTTGCAAGGGCAAAGAGATAAGTCCTGGGAGTTGGAGAGCCGATTGGTGCTGGAGAAGGCGAGGGTGTTGGATTTAGAGGTAAGGTTGGGAGAGTTGAGGGACCAGATCCGCTTCTCCGACGATCAGCTATTGCGCGTTGCGAACCAGAAGATATTGGAGACAAATCGCACCCACAAGGTGGCGATGGTAATGGCTTGAGTCCAAGCGGTTTTGGACATCGCGGGCCCATCGGCTCTTCGTGAGTCTTTGCAGGAAGAGATGCGTGATCTAGTCCGAATCGGATACCGATTGTGCGGGGACGCTGTTCGAGTTTTGTCAGGGTTTCCTTCGGGCCTGACTATCCCCGATCTCAACATTCACCATGTTTTTTCAGAGGCTCCTCCGATGGCTCAGGGGGATCACACAGTTCCGAGTGTGTCAATGGACGATCCTGTCACTCTGTCCACAGAGCAGCGTCGTCGTCTTATTAGGGAGGGAAAACGTCCGATAGAGGACGTTTAGTGTTGTAAGGGTTGTTATCGGTATAAGGGCATTTGTATAGGATATAGCTCGATATACCTATAATTAGTTGTTTGTAATAGATGGTCCCTCGGGGGATTGGGTTGGTAGGACGATTATATGTAGAGTCATCGCTTTTGTTGTGCAACCATATCTTTCCCCTCGATTTTGGATGTATTGGAACCATCTATTTATAAACAACTTTTATTTATTTACAAGCTTATACCTTACATCAAGCATAATACTTTCTAAGGTTAAGCGAGTTCTAGGTGTTGTGTAGTATGACACCTTCGGAGTTGGCAAGTAGATAGGTCGTGGGTCCGACGATTCCTGCAACTTTGTAGGATCCTTCCCATCGGGGTTCAAGCTTTCCTACGGTTTTGGAAGCTTCGACTCGTTTCAACACTAAGTCTCCAACTTGGAAAGTTCGAAGCTTTACCTTAGTGTTGTAGTATCGTGACATCCGAGCCTTATACTCTTCTATTCGGACAGCGGCTCGCGCTCTTCTTTCTTCAACGAGATCGAGGGCAAGGGCCAGGTTGGAACTATTGGCGACCCCCTCGTACTCCCGAATCCTCCAGCTTTCCACCACCACTTCGGGAGGTACGATGGCTTCAGTTCCATAGGTCAAGTTGTGGGGAGTTTCACCCGTGGCCGCTCTTGGGGTGGTCCGATAGGCCCACAATATACCAGGGATCTCCTCTACCCACTTGGCCTTGTGCCAATCCAGTCGGGCTTTTATGTTTTTTAGGAGAGTTTGATTAGTCCTCTCCACTTGGCCATTTGCTTGGGGAGATCCCACCGAAGCGAACCGGTGTTTAATCTCCCAGCGGTCACACCATTTCTTTAACTCTTAGCTCGTGAATTGCAGCCCATTGTCGCTTACTAGGTTCTGAGGTATACCAAATCGGCACATGATCTTTCTTCACATGAAGTT
The DNA here is from genome assembly GCA_948329865.1 of Linaria vulgaris. Lineage (NCBI taxonomy): Eukaryota > Viridiplantae > Streptophyta > Magnoliopsida > Lamiales > Plantaginaceae > Linaria > Linaria vulgaris. Next base: position 16,177,695 of record OX415254.1, on the reverse strand, counting down.
GATGACTGCGCCCGAGGTGACTCTGGCCATGGGCTCCGCCTCCACCCATTTGGTGAAGTAGTCCACCGCTACTAGCAGAAACTGCTTATGTCCGGCATTGGGGATAAGGGGACCTACTATATCAATCCTCCACTTGGAGAAGGGGCACGGAGTCAGGTTGGGCTCCCATGGGGCCGCGGGTTTGTGGACTCGGGGGGCGTAAGCTTGGCAAGGTTTACACTTTTCGGCATAGCTTTTGCAATCTCTAGCCATCGTGGGCCAGTAGTAGCCTTGCCGAATCAAGCGTCCGGCCATGCTTTCGCCTCTGGAGTAGCTACCGCAGGTCCCTTCGTGGATTTTCGATAAGACATGTTGAGCTTCTTCTTCATTGAGGCATCGGGCGTGGGGGCAAGAGTAGGTTCTCCGGAACAGTATCCCATCCTTGAGGAAGTATCGTACGGTTTTCTTGGACATTATCCGTTGTACGGACTTGTCAGTGGAGTATCCCACGGGATCTTGTAGGTAGACTATGATGGGAGTTACCTAACTTGGCGGGTAGTTTGTGGTGGCGTTTGCCTCCTGGCTTTCAAACTTTTCCGATTCGCTGACGTGGAGTAAGGTGATCCTTCGGGTGTGGATGGTGGCCGTTTGGGTAGTCGGTTTGGACAAGGCGTCTGCTTCTTCATTCTCCGCTCGGAGAATCTGGACGACCTTGCACTCGTTAAACCACTCTTGTCTCCGATGGACTACTCGGAGGTAATCCTGCATCCTTTCTTCTTTGGCCTCATACGAGCCATTAACTTGCTGGACAATCAGCTGGGAATCATTATGGGTGAGTATCTTCTTTATTCCCCCTTCTTGTGCTAGCCTCATTCCGATAAGGAGGCCTTCATATTCGGCCTCGTTGTTGGATAAGGGGTAATCAATTAGGACCGCAAAGTGAAGTATTTCCTCTTCGACTTCCCTATTTATCAGTACCACCCCTGCTCCTCCGTGGGTGCTTACAGAGGAGCCATCCACGTAGGCATGCCATAAGGGCATTATTTCTTCGGTTCCGATGCCTTTTAACTCCATCACGAAGTCCGGCAGGACTTGCGCTTTAATGGAGGGCCTCGGAGCATAAGAGATGTCATATTCCGTGAGCTCGATGGCCCACTTTATTAATCTCCCCGAAGATTCGGGTTTATTCAGAATGGCCCGCAGCGGATGCTTAGTAAGGACAGTGATCGGATGGGAGAGGAAATATGGCTGTAATTTCCTCGCAGTAGTGACCAAAGTTAGGACAAGTGTCTCAGTTAGGGTGTACCTGGTTTCCGCCCCGAGGAGAGTTTTGCTGACATAGTACACGGGGTGATGTTCCGTGTCCAGCTCTTTGACCAATACCGTGTTGACGGCCTCCTCTCCAACTGACAGGTATACGAAGAGCTCTTCTTGGGGTGACGGTTTGACCAGCAAAGGTGGCTTTACCATATAGCTCTTTAGTTCCTCGAGAGCTTCTTCGCATTGAGGGGTCCACTGGAATTATTTGATGTTTCGGAGTACTTTGAAGAAGGGGAGTCCCTATTCAGCCGATTTGGATACAAATCGACTCAGGGAGGCCATTCGTCCTGTCAACTTCTGAACACCCTTCACGGTCTTCGGAGTAGGCAACCCTACGATGGCCTTGGCTTTTTCGGGGTTGACTTCTATTCCCTTCTCTGTAACCATAAAACCTAGGAACTTTCCTCCTCGGATGCCGAAGGAGCATTTCCTAAGGTTGACCTTCATCCCGAAGCTGTCCATGATGGCTAATGCTTTTCGCAGGTCCTCGGGATGGTCTTTCGCAGAATAACTTTCGACGACCGTGTCGTCCACATATACTTCTACTGACTTCCCGTTGAGTCCAGCAAACATAAGGCTCACTAATCGTCGATAAGTAGCCCCGACATTCTTGAGTCTGAAGGGCATTACTAAATAACAAAAGGTACATGCGTCGGTGATGATGCTGGTTTTGTCCTGGTCGACCGCTGCCATTGGGATTTGGTTGTATCCCTGGTCCCCGTCTAGGGTTGACAAAAGGGAGCAGCCAGCGGTGGAGTCAACTAGTTGATCTATGCTTGGCAGGGGATAGCAATCCTTCGGGCAAGCATCATTGAAATTCGTGAAGTCCATGCACATCCGCCATCTTCCTCCATGCTTGGGGACTAGGACCACGTTAGCCAGCCATTCGGGATATATGACCTCTTGGATTTGCTTGAGGCTGTGGAGTCGTTGTATTTCCGATCGAATGATCTTATTCCGCTCCGGTCCCATTTTCCTCTTCTTTTGTTGAACGGGCTTAGCCTCTTGTCTCACATTAAGGAAGTGTTGGCAAACCCTATTGCTGATTCGCCCCGGCGGTCCACCTTCCCACGCGAAGAGTTGATAAAATTACTTGAGGACGGACGTCAGTTGTGCTTCCACCTCTAGTTCCATGTTGGTGCCCATCTTAATCACTTTCTCGGGATTTCCTTCTACGAGCTCCACCATTTTTAATTCTTCCACGGGTTGGACCCGTGCTTCTTCATTTTTGCGCTTTTTATTGTTACCGAGGGCGGGTTCATCCTCTTTCGGGGGGATAGCATTCATTCGGCATTCCCTGGCTTTGGATTGACTTCCTCGGACCTCTCCAATGCCTGAGAAAGTGAGGAATTTTACCTTAAGGTGAAGGGTGGAGGGAATTTCTCCGAAGGTCCGAATGGAGGGCCTCCCGCAGATGGCGTTGTACGTCCTTGACGAGGCCTCCACCACCCAAAATTTGGTGGGTTCCGTCCTTCGGAGAGCTCCTTCTCCCCACAACATGGGAAGGACCACGGTTTCGAGGGTGTTGCAAGCTTCTCCGGAAAATCCTACTAAGGGGACCTCAACCACCTCTAATTGTTCTTTCTTCAATCCCATGGCGAGATAAGTGGGCAGGAATAGGACGTCCACAGAGCTACCCGTATCGATGAGGATTCGTTGGATATCAAATTCGTGAATAGTAGCTTTGATTACCAGGGGGTCTTTGTGGGGGTATATCACACCCTTTAAGTCCTCGTGTCCCAAAGTGATGCTAGGTAATCTTGCTCCTTGCACGGAACATATGGGGAGTCCTTGCTCCGCTCGTCTTGCCTCCTTAAGGTATTTCTTATTCTTTCATTGGGGTGTCATCGAAATGTCTCCTCCCTCAATCATATTAATTGTTCGTCCCGATGAGGCATTGTCCTCGTAGGTTTCCAGATGAGGGGGTAAGTTCTGGTGCCCCGCGGTCTTTTCTCGTGACCGTTGGCTAGGGGTCACTTCTTCCTCTTTTTGTTCTTCTCTTGACCTCTTCCATACATGCGCTTTGGGCTCTTCGGGATTGTTTTTCTTTAGGTAGTTCTTCAAATATCCTGCTTCTAAGAGGCGGAGTATTTCTCTTCGCAGGGTAGTGCACTCTTCGGTAGTGTGTCCATAAGTTCTGTGGTACTTACAATTCTTACCCGTGTTCTTTTCTCTATCGGGGGATTTGGTCGGCCGCAGCCAACGCAGCTCCTAGTTACCTCTCCTCACGTTGAGCACCTCTACGGGGGCGAGGGTCATCGGGGGCAGGGGTACGGGTCGGAGAAACTTATTGACCACGCCCACATCGTCTTTGCGTTGGGAGGGTTTCCCTTCATTTTCCTTGCCTTTCTCTTTGGTCTTCGCTTCCCGTTCAACGCGCTCATGATGTTCATTATCATCGTTCTCCATGCGCCTCTTTTTACCTTCTGCTTCTTCCATAAGGATGTAAGTTTCTGCTTGCTGCATGAGTTCATTCATGTCCGTGACAGGATTTCCAATGAGATATCGGAAAAAGTCTCCGGCCCGGAGCCCTTGTGTCAATATGTCTGCCAAGATGGTCGGACTGACATTCGGAACATCCAACGCCTCATCAGTAAAGCGTTTTATGTACCCTCGTAGAGGTTTTTCCTTCTGTTGCTTGACTGTGAAGAGATGTGTGGTGGATTTGGGATATCACCTGTTGCAGGCAAACTGCCTTACGTAGAGGTGGGCCAATCGGTCAAAGCTGACCACGGAGTTAGGTGGAAGGTGGGTAAACCAAGCTTGTGCTCGTCCCCCGAGGGTGACGGGGAATACGCGGTAAAGGACTTTGTCGGGGGCGGAGGATAAGTCCATTCCGACCAGGTATTGGTGAATATGATCTTGCGGATCTCTTCCATCCGTTTTCCCAGTATACAGGGAGACATTAACAGGCCGCATCCCCGAGGGGATTGGGGCCGGGGCAATTTCGGGGATAAAGGGAGAGGTTTTGAATGTCGGATCCTCCTTGGGGCCCATGGTTTTCTTGATATCGCTCATCTCCCTGCGTAGGCCATCCAGTATCCCCCATAGGGTCTGGTCTTCATTAGCAGGGGAAGGAACGTAGGGCGGTCTAAGGGGTATTGCCTTTCTTCCCTTGGGCCTGTCATCGGGGTCCCCTGGCGGTCATAGTGCGTCCTTGCCTCTCGAGGAGGTTCGTGGTACCATGAAGCGTGGGTGGGGCTCCATCTGGTGCGGGGTTCGCCTTCTTCCGAAGGGTAATTTATCCAGCGGGGAGGCTCGGAGTATATATCGCGAGGGTTCTCAAATCCTCGCGGTATTCTCCGAGACCTAGCCTCCACGAGTCTCTCGTAGGCAGATCGGGGAATATTGATGAAATTTCTTCCATCGGAGCGGTAGTCCGACAAAGTTTCTCCCAAATCCCCTTGGGGGGTCTGACAACTCTCGCTGTCAAATAAATTTTCCATCGTAGGCCTTACTTGTTGAACACGCTCGAAGACAGTTTCTATGGCGTTCCCACAGACGGCGCCATTTTGTTAACAGGTTTGATATTATTACCTAATTAACGGATTTGTTTTGGTGTTAGAACGCCCTGCCCGTGGTTCAAAAAGCAAGATAACGAGAATATTACGAAAATGCCTCTATTTGTATTCACTGAAATTCACTCTAAGCCTTTTTTGTAAGTGTGTGTGTGTGTGTGTTTAATTGTGCCCTTTTCTACAATGAGGATCCCCCTTTTTATAGAGGTTTTTGGGGGACAGGTGTCGTTGTGCATGTGTTTACTAAAGATACATGTGTTGCAATGTGCATAGATGATAAGATACAATTTATCTTTTAGGATATCTGCCTACTAGGCGCTGACTACGATGGATTATATCTCTTCCAATGGTTCCAGGGGGCTCCGATGGGTTGGTTCTTCTAATTTCTTCTTTCTGATGGGCCAAATCTTTTGAGATGGCCTGATAAGTGAGGTGGGGTACTCTTCCGATGCCGTTTGCAGTCTAATAGCGGCTCATTCTTGCGTTGTCTTCTTCTGATGTGTATTTCGATAGGTGTATTTGCATGTTTTCCTTCGTGGCGTGGGTTCCGAGGGCTTCTTTACTCTGGCAGGGCAATGTTCTTGCATTCGGGTCTTTGTGATGGCGTTCCGAGAGCTATAGGCTTTAATAAGACATTGTTCTTTGGATTCGGCCTTCGGGATTGATGCTCCGATGGTTCTTTAGACTTTGAGTGTTCAGCGAGGGGATGTTCTCGTAGGTTCTGGGAATCGGGGTCCGTTGTGATCCCTCTTGGAGCATTGATGGATATCGGAGTCGCGCGAATCCATCGAGGTTTACTCTTTTTTCGATGCCGCGTTGATATCTTTTCTTTATTCATCTTGAATTTCCAAGGGACGCTTAAGTGCCTCTTAGGGTATCACTTCGTACCGCTTCGGGTTAGTGATACTCGGTGGGCCTCCTCATCGGGAGTGTATGCTCCTCATCGGGAATGTATGTGACGATAGTATCGTCAAAAGGGTTAATCCCTATTTTTAGTGTTAATGTTTTGTTTAATCCCCTATTTATTTTTTAGGGTTAACATTACCATTTTTTTACTTGATTTGTGCACTTGCGACAAGAGGAATTTAGGTGTAAAATTTATTTGTTAACTTCTATTCTTTGTAAGTTAAATCAAAGTTCCCATTAGGTGCAACCAACACTTCGACGTATGACTAATGTCAACACCGTATGCTTGGTTTAGGCTCTTAGTTGCAACCAACTCTTGAACATGGCTTTACATGACTAATGTCACAACCATATGTTGGGTTTAGGCACTTGAGTGCGGCCATCTCTTCATCGTGGTATTACGTGACTAAAGTTACAGCCATATGTTGGGTTTAGGCACTAGAGTGCAACCAACACCGCATCATGGCATTACGTGACTAAAGGCACAACCATATGTTGGGTTTAGGCACTTGGATGCAACCAACACTTCACCGTGTGAGTAAAGTCAACATCGTATGTTTGGTTTAGGCACTTGGGTGCAACCAGCTCCTGAACATGACTTTACATGACTAATGTCACAACAATATGTTGGGTTAAGGCACTTAACTGCGAGTAACTATTGATCATGCCTTTATGTGACTAATGTCACCACCAGATGTTGGGTTTAGACACTCGGGTGCGACCAGCTCTTCATTGTGGTATTACGTGACTAAAGTTACAGCTATATGTTGGGTTTAGGCACTAGAGTGCAACCAACACCGCATCATGGCATTACGTGACTAAAGTCACAACCATATGTTGAGTTTAGGCACTTGAGTGCGACCAACTCTCCATTGTGGCATTATGTGACTATAGTCACAACCATATGTTGGGTTGTGGAACTTGAGTGCGACCAACTCTTTGTCGTGTTACTAAAGTCAACACCGCATGTTAGGTTTAGGCAATTGGGTGAAAGTTGCAACCAACTCTTGAACATAGCTTTATGTGACTAATGTCACAACCATATGTTGGGTTTAGGCACTTGAGTGCGGCCAACTATTGATCATGGCCTTACCTGATTAATGTCACAACCATATGTTGGGCTTAGACACTCGGGTTCGACTATCTCTTCATCAAGGTATTATGTGACTAAAGATACAGCCATATGTTTGGTTTAGGCACTAGAGTGCAACCAACACCGCGCCATGGCATTACAAGTCACAACCATATGTTGGGTTTAGGCACTTAGGTGCAACCAACGCTTCATCGTGTGAGTAAAGTCAACACTGTACATTTGGTTTAGCACTTGGGTGCAACCAACTCTTGAACATAGCTATACATAACTAAAGTGACAACCATATGTTGGGTTAGGGCACTTGACTGCGACCAACTCTTGATCATGCCTTTATGTGACTAATTTCCACAACCAGATGTTGGGTTTAGACACTCGGGGGCGACCAACTCTTCATTCTGGTGTTACGTGGCTAAAGTCACCACCATATGTTGAGTTTAGGCACTTGTGTGCGACCAACGCTACATTATTGCATTACGTGGCTAAAGTCACAACCATATGTTGGGTTTAGGCACTTGGATGCAACCAACGCTTCACCGTGTGAGTAAAGTCAACATTGTATGATGGGTTTAGGAAATTGGGTGCAGCCAACTCTTGAACATGGCTTTACATGACTAATGTCATAACCATATGTTGGGTTTAGGCACTTGAATGCGACCAACTCTTCGCCGTGTTACTAAAGTCAACATCATATGTTGGGTTTAGGCACTTGGGCGCAACTAACTCTTGAACATAGATTTACGTGGCTATTGTCACAACCATATGTTGGGTTTAGGCACGTGAGTGCGGCCACCTCTTGATCATGGCTTTACGTAACTAATACCACAACCATATATTGAGTCTAGACACTCGGGTGTGACCATTTCTTCATTGTGGTATTACGTGACTAAAGTTACAGCCATATGTTGGGTCTAGGCAGTAGAGTGCAACCAACACCGCATCATGGCATTACGTGACTAAAGTCACTACCATATGTTGGGTTTAGGCACTTGGGTGCAACCAACGTTTTACCGTGTGAGTAAAGTCAAGACCGTTTGTTTAGTTTAGGCACTTGGGTGAAACCAACCCTTGAACATGGCTTTACATGACTAATGTCACAACCATATGTTGGGTTTAGGCACTTGAGTGCGACCAACTCTTTGTCAAGGCTTTACGTGACTAATGTCACAGTCATATGTTGGGTTTAGGCACTCGGATGCGACCAACTCTTCATCGTGGTATTTCTTGACTAAATTCACAGCCATATGTTGGGTTTAGGAACTTGTGTGCAACCAACACTTGTGTGATTTTGCTTCAAAATATGAAGCTTTAGTGGTAGCCCTAGCTTTATGGTGTTTCTCCTTCCTTTTCTCATCAAACAATTAGATGAGCACATTTGGCGTTGCAATCCGTATGGGTGCTACTCCTTTCTTCAATCATGAACTCATTAGGTCGTTTCATGGTGGATATATTTCTTACCACGTATCGTGTCATGTCGACTTTATTTAGACGCGAGTCCCCCATTTCGAGCATTTTGGGAGCGTCAGAAGATCTTTAGCTCGAGATGCGTGGCAAATTGATGCCCGATCTCCTTGCGGGATGAGGAGAGGGCCTGATCTTTGATTTGATGGGATTATGTGTTTGATATACAACCATAATGTGGGATTACACGCTATAAAGTTTATAGCATAACTAGAGCATTTTGGATTAAAATCTTGTAGAGTTCGTCTCACTATTTTGATGTCGTAGAATGTAAAAAATTAGTTGAGTAGAACTTGACATTATTGTCCCTTGCGCATCGCCTATAGTGGTTTCCACATACGGGGTGTTGTGACTGAACATGACACGGGGTCAAACTGCCTACGTATCTCTCTAAGAAGAGAGAATACAGTTGAACGTAGTTCAAGGTCCACGGGTGCCTGCATGAGGTTTTCTTTGATATATTGCCTACCAGGTAGCGTTTTATCGTGTGTAGATCACGTAGATGTATTGAACGACCCTCAAGGGGCTTCGTCTCGGAGGCAGGCCAATTGTCTTGATAGTCAACCCCGTTGGAAAGAATGTCTCGTTTAGAGATCATTTAGGCGGCCTAATGGAGCTTATATTCATCGAGCTCCTTAGAGACTCGGTATTTGGGCGTCGAGTGATTTGTACCATGTGATAGTCAAATCACGATCCAAGATTCATATTATTGATGTACTTGTCATATTTTCGTGACGGTGCCTTTGTTTGACGTAATTGGTTTGACGTGCCTTTGTTTGAGGTGCTCTGTTTGACATGCCTTTGTTTGGAGTGCTTTGTTAGGTGTGCCTTTGTTTGACGTGCCACAAATTGACGTGTCTCACAAAGACATGCCATAAGAGGCAAATTCGTCTACTTTAGGAGGTTTGACTTGCAACTTAAAAGTGCACATGGATGTTTGACGTGATTTTCTAAAGAGAGAACGCACACACCCTTGAGCTCCTAAATATTCAACTCCTCAATGGAGAAATCAGGGGGTATTTATAGATGAGGAGAAGGCCTTGGGATGTGGGGACCACTCCAAGGTGGATCAAGTTGGCTTCTGACCAATCCGGTCAAACATTGACCCTTCTAATCAACGTTTGGCCGACGTGCCAAGATTGACGTGGCAACGATTCTTATGACGTGTCACGTCGGGTGCCTCAACGCAACACGTTGACTTTAAAATCGACGTGCCCCTCGATCGTCGGTCCACACATCGATCTTGTGACACGTCATTTTTGGCCAACGTGTCTTTCGCCGGGCCAAGTTGATGCACCCGATGTAGGCACAATGTGGCTCAAGGCCGCTGCGTATCGAGCTATCCGACACGGGCTTATGCCATTTTGTGGATCGAGTCGTTCGGACATCGTCTCGGCATGTTTTGGGCTTTACAGATCGGGCGAGAATTGTCTGTTCGTCTCCTTGGTTCCGTTTAAGCGTTTGAAGTGATTTGCATTTTTAAGGTAGCGAAATTATGGCACACTATGTAGTCTATAAAAAGACTACCTATACTAGATGATCACAAAAGATAATCTACAACAATAATATCTACTATTAATTCATCCTTGTATTTAAAAGAAACACGTGATAAAATCAAGTTTATCATCAACAAAGGTTATAAAATAAGGTTTTCCACCTCTAGTAGGAGGGCAATGAAAACCAAATAAATTGCCATGTGTTAAATTTTATATTTCTAATGTTTTCTTAATTTGAAAAATGACATTATGCTAGTTTTGTAAACATTCCTATATATCATTTACTTGTAGTAGTAGTAATAATATGAATCAAACTCTAATTAGACATATGATGCGATTTTGAAATTAACACGTCTAAGACTTTTATGCCACAAAAAAGATCAATAATCTACCCAAAAATAGATATTTTGTTATCATTGTTAAGTAATATTCAGCTTGAACATTTCGTCACAGACGAGTATTTTCTAGTTACTTGTAGTCTCTTGTACGACACTGCAACATGCAAACTTTCAAATTTAGGCCGAAATCTAGGTCGTTGTTAGAAAATAGTGGTTGGGTTCCCGGTCAAAAATCGAACTTGAGGACAATTGGCCATCTCGGACATCAAACCATGGGCCCAAATTAAAAATCTAGGTCTGGCCCATGATGAGCCCAAATGTAATTTAAGTATTTTGTGTCTGATGAGAAATGCGTAGTTTTATGAGATTTTAGAGGTTTTTGATGTAATTTTAAATATTTCCATAGAGATTTGTCGTACATCTCTAAGGGACAGATAACAATAACGAAAGATTAATCGGCGATACGTCAACAATCAACTCCGGGCAATTGAGCTCGACCTGATGATCGGAAATACACATATCATACCAATCACTCATGCAGACTCGACGACGACACCAACTGAATCATTGGATTTAGGGTTCGAGCGTCTAGCGGAGGCTGTGACTCAAAAAAGACCTCGTACGACGTACGAATTTAAGGCTATGGCGGCGCCCGGAAATCCAGCACCTGCAATGGTGAAGGCTACAATTCCACCCCAAATGTCATATGCTAATAAGGTTCGACCTCCAGACGTGAGAATCGATAAGGGTTTATCGGATGATGAAAGCGAAAACATTAGGGTTCATCCTTCATCGGAAAAGGACCCTTTTACTACGATCGAATTATCAGACGAAATCGAGGCCAGATTAAGCGAACAATGGAAGGACGCAATCCTCATTAAGATCCTTGGAAACTCGTGGTACTATCCGGCGTTGGTGAACAAACTCAACGTCATGTGGAAATTGACGGAGGAATGCGATCTGGTGGACTTAGGTTTCAATAGCTACTGCTTGAAGGGCCTCAATACCATGCAAAGAGAATTTATTTTGACGCAAGGACCATGGCAATTGGCCGGAAGTTTTCTTTCGATTCGTAAATGGACCCCAGATTTTCGATCGGACAATGACAAAGTTGAATATGCTATAACATGGGTAAGGGTTATGCATCTCCCAGTGGAACTTCTAGACCATGCAGTGATTAAATCCATCGCCAAGAGTATCGGAGATCCAATCAAGATAGACGGAAATACCTCCACTGCTACAAGGGGGAGATTTGCTAGATTTTGTGTTCAAGTCCCGTTAAACAAAACTCTTGAGAGGGGCGTCCGCATTCGAAACCGTGTGTATCAAGTGATGTACGAAAATTTACCATCATTGTGCTATACGTGCGGTAAGGTTGGTCATGAAGTTGCGAAGTGCAGCGAACGCAATTCGAACAGGGATCCACAAGAGCTAGGACAGGTTGCGGAGAGGGAGAAGTCCACGGAGAACTTGGAAAAAAATCCAGAACAATGGTTAGTTGAAAAAGTGAATAAGGAGGGCTTTGGGGACTGGATGGAAGTCCCACAAAGAAAGAATAAATCCAAGGCTAATGAAGGAAAGTCTTCAGGGAAAGGGAAGGCAAAAGAAGGGGGTAGGAAACAATTTCCTAATCAAAGTCAACGACCAATTCTTAAAGAGACCGAACTGGGATCATCCTCAAAAAAATTCCATCCAGGAAAGGAAGTTGCTGCTACTGTGAACACTACGGGTAAGAGGATTCTACCTAAATCCATATCCATCCTTAAAAGGCCGAACGTGAAAGGAAAAAACATAAGCAATTCTGGGAAGGAATTCACGAAGCCTAACAATCCGAAGAGCCTCGCAAACGGGAACTCGTTTGCGGTTTTGGCTGAGTCCGAGGAAATCGAACCAATACCAGACGTCATTAGCCGAGGGGTGGGTGATCAAGCGGACCCAGTGTACATGCATGGATCTGGACGAGAATCTAGACATAGCATTGGAGAACGACATGGTCATAGTTCAAGCGCTACCACAATTCTGGGAGCACCGAACGATAATGCACAACTTCGTCGGCCCCTCGAGGATATCACGAATAGATCAGAGGACCGTCAATGTGATACAGATCTCACCACTCATATGGGAACTAGAAATAATTACACAAACGATAGAGAGAGTGGAGAATATTCCTACATGTTGGCAGACAATGCGCATGAGCAATTGGGAAGCGAACAGGCATTCGTATCTCTTAAGGGAAGTTTTGAGACAACTGACGTTGTCATGGATGGGTTGGAGCATTGAAAACCCATTACACTGCAGCCATCTGTATCATCCATCAATGAAGATCGTGTCGTGGAATTGTCAAGGAGCTGGACGTGATGATTTTCGAGTTAATTACAGAGAACTTGTACGCATACATAGGCCGGACATTGTTTACCTTCTTGAAACAAGAGTTTCGCCGGAACGCGCATATGAAATTGCCCCGTATCTTGGCTTCACAGACTTTTGCATTGCGCCAACGGATGGGATGGATTGAGGGGTATGGATGCTCTGGAACGCGGCTGATATTGAGGTGGAGATTAAAGACATTGAAGATCAAGGAATACATGCATTAGTAGGACCAAAAAATCAAACGAAGTGGGCGATTTCCGGAATTTATGCCAAGCCTCATAAAGTTGATAAAGTGCGGATTTTTGATAAATTGGCAAGAATGGCGAGAGTGATGGATAAGCCGTGGCTTATACAAGGAGATTTCAATGAAATTGGTTTTTCACATGAAAAACGAGGGGGAAGTAGAAACGTGCATGCGAGATGTAATGCTTTTCAACAAAGAATTCACTCTTGGAAAGTGCAAGACCTCGGTTTCCATGGACCAAAATTCACGTGGAGCAACAAAAGAGAAGGAAGAGCCACCATTGAGGAGAGAATTGACCGTGCCTTGGCGAAGGCACAATGGGTGGATAAATTTCCCGAAAACGCGGTGTTTCACTTACCGCACACAAATGGGGACCATCACCCTATTTTAACAAATACTATGGGCTGGGAAAATCTGAGAGTCCAGCGGCCGTTTCGGTTTGAGGCATGTTGGTATACGCATCCGGATTGTGAGGGGATTGTGAAGCAAATATGGGATAATAACACGGAGCTGATGGCAGCGGTTAAACAGATCCCAGAGGTGATGCTGCCATGGAATCAAAACTGTTTTGGCAACATATTCAAGCGAAAGAGAATTGTCTTGAGGAGAATTGAGGGCGCGCAGCGCTCGCTTGCAAGAAAGCAGTCCGTTTTTCTTGGAAATCTGGAGCAAGATCTCTTAAAAGAGTATAGCAATATCCTTAGACAAGAAGAGATTTTTTGGCACCAAAAATCTAGGATAAAGTGGCTTGAATCTGGAGATAAAAATACGGCATTTTTTCACAGGTCTACTATGGTGAGGCGTAAACGAAACCGTATAATTATGCTCCAAATTGACGACATATGGACAAAAAACCAAGGAGTATTGCGAGAGCATGCAAGGAATTTTTTTAAGGCATTATTTACCGGCGATAATCAGGATACTCCATCTTTAAATATTTCCCGCTTCCAACAGATGATTGATCAGGAAGATGGAGTTAGGGTCGGTCAGGAGGTGTCTATGGAGGAATTGAAAAATACGGTTTGGCGCACACACCCAAATAAGGCGCCCGGGCCTGATGGTATTCAGGCAAGTCTTTTTCAAAAATATTGGAGTTGGACGAGCCAATCTCTATTCTCCTTTGTGCAAAATGCGTTCCAGTCGGGTTCGTTTGATGCTAACGTTTGTGGCGCATACTTATGCTTAATTCCTAAGGTAAATGATCCATCGGCTATATCTCAGTTTCGACCGATTTCACTCTGCAATGTCATTTATAAATTTATAACGAAGTGCATCACATTGAGACTACGAGATATTATGCCGAAAATCATAGCGCCGACACAATCAAGTTTTATCAAGGGGCGTAGCACCCAAGATAATATTTTTGTCATGCAAGAAATTTTGCATTCATTGAGAAATAGAAAGAAAAATAAAAAAGGATGCATGATTTTGAAGCTTGACCTCGAGAAGGCCTATAATAAAATTAGTTGGAAATTTTTGGAAGAAACTTTAGTTGCCTTTCATTTCCCGAGGACGATTGTGAACCTTATTATGTTTTGTGTACGGAATGCGGCCACTAAAATTCTTTGGAACGGCGAACCGCTCGAGCAATTTAATCATGCGTGTGGACTTCGACAAGGTGACCCGTTATCACCGTACCTCTTTGTTTTGTGTGCGGAGAGACTAGCATATTTGATTAGAGAAGCAGTGGAAGAAAAGAAGTGGGAGCCTCTTATTCCCTGCCGGGGGGACCTAAATTATCTCATATCTTTTTTTCCGACGACATTATCTTGATGGGGAAGTCCACGATGAAGACTACTGGATGTATGAAAAAAATCCTTGATTTGTTTTGCTCATCTTCAGGCCTCAAACTGAACAAGAATAAATCAAAGGTATTTTTTTCGAATAGAGGGGACGCGGCCTTAAAACGGCAGATTTGTGAGAAATTGGGATTCGCTCAAACTTTGAATCTCGGGAAATATTTGGGCGTCAACTTGCAGCACGGTCGAAACTCATGGGAGCAGTATAATGATATTTTCGACAAGCTTCATGGTCGATATTCAAGCTGGAAAGGGAACACACTCTCTTTGGCAGGGCGTGCAACCCTTATTCAAGCCGTGTCCACGGCCACGCCAATTCATATTATGCAATCTTCTTGGCTGCCGGAGGAGGTGTGTAATCGCCTGGATAAACTTAATAGAGGATTTATTTGGTCCAACAATCCGGAGGTCAAGAAGATCCATCTTGTAGGATGGAATAAGGTGACGCAAAGTAAAAAAGAGAGCGGCTTGGGAACACGCACGGCGAGAAGAAATAACGAAGCTTTACTTGCTAAGATTTGCTGGAAAATTATGCAGAATCATACCTGCATATGGACTGATTTAATTAAAGCAAAATACCTTAAGACGTCGAGACTTAATGAGTATATTGCAAAGCCCGGGGATAGTCCGACGTGGAAAGGTGTCGTGAGGTGCATGGCGCTCATCGCCCCGTTCATTCGGTGGAAGGTTGGGAACGGAAAATCAGTTTCCTTTTGGCTTGACAATTGGCTGGGAGAAGCGAAATTATATGAAGAAATCATTAATATTGAGTGTTCGGATATTGGTCTTAAGTTAGCGGACGTCATAGATGAAGCAGGGAATTGGCGCTTTGATGTGATTAACACGAATATCCCCCTAATCTGGAAGAAGAAAATCATGGCAAGGCGCTTTGTGTTAAACGAAGAGGAGGATAGAATGATTTGGAGTGAGACGAGCAATGGAGAATTCACGTGCCAAAGTGCGTACAAGGCCTTACATCGCACGTATTCGATGGAGCTGAATTGTCGTCCCCAAATCGGTTGGGTGTGGCGCATCCCTGGAGGTAACAAGCTTCGCCACTTTATATGGTTGGCTGCCCAAGATAAGCTAGCAACGAATAAGCTTCGGAGAATCAGAAAACTGACCGACGATGCAGATTGTGATGTTTGCATGGGGAAAGAAGAATCTGTGATTCACATACTTAGGGAATGTAAGGGCGCAACAAGAGTTTGGAAGAAACTGCTCACTGCTCAAGAATTCCAGCAATTCCAGCTGATTAGTAAGGAAAGTTGGCTGAAAATTAATTTGATGTGTATGGACAGGCTATGCTCTCGATTCCCAGAGGTTCCTTGGAGCATTGTCTTTGTTGCGAGCTTATGGGCTATTTGGAAAGCAAGAAACGAGCGTGTCTTCAAGGGAAAAATGGCAGCAACATATGCGAGTCTATGCAACATCAAGGAAATGGTTACTGCTCTTCATTTGATCCACAGGAGGAAGCCGACAACGGAGACAGGAAAGTGGCAGAAACCGAGAGAGGGCTGGATGAAATTAAACTTGGATGGCAGCGTATCGTCGCAGCAAAACTGGGGCTCGATTGGGGGAGTGCTACGTGATGATAGAGGGGTTTGGCAATGGGGATTTGCAGCTAAAATCCAATGCCCGACGGTGCTTGAATCTGAGATCGAAGCTATCAGAACGGGATTATTACTAGCTTGGGAAAAACGTATAAGATGCATTGAAATCGAAACTGATTCGAGGGAAGCTTATTCTATTATCATGGATAACTCAGTCACTAGCCACGCTCTTCAAACCAAGATAGATGAATGCAGGGAATTACTCCACAAACCGTGAAGACAAGAGTTTCGATGGATTAATAGGATGAAGAATCGACTTGCAGACGCATTGGCGAAAAGTCCGGGCAACATAGATGGAGGAATTAGCGTAATGCAGAATCCACCGTCAAGTTTACTTTCTATTTTAGAGACTGATGTAGCCTAAGGGCTTATTTTGTTTTCACTTCATTACCAAAAAAAAAAAAAAGATAACAATAACGAAAGTGAAAATTTCTCGCAATGACTAATCACTGTTTTGACTTTTGGGTTGAAGCCTTGAAGGCTTGAAGCCATCAAATGAACGAAAAGTTGCATACCAACTACTTTTGTGGACAAATTCCATTTACTTCCTCTGGGTATTGTCTCTCTTTATCCACCTACCCTAGTTCTAATTTTTTCATCCATCTCCTCTGCGTGGCTTTGACTATTAGTCACCCGTTAATTCAAGGGGTAAGCTAATCAATCTATATAATATGTGTTATTTATTGTGAAAATAATATACACAAAATCTTATTAGTAGTAGTTTTATGAAGTGTTATGCTATTTATTATATATATACTTTTCAAACTTTTTACTAAAATAATTTATTTTATAAAAAAAAATGACTTAATTTTATCTTGTGTTATATACTATATATAATGTTTTGAATATTATGATAACGTTTATAATTATTTATACTAGATATAATTTATGCCATTTTTTAAGGCTTATTGTACTATTAAAATTAATGGTAGATATCACTAGGGTGGTTTATTTATGTCCATTTTTTTGTAATAAATAAGCAACACAATAGACAATTAGCATGTATAGATTTGTCACAAATATCAATTATAGACGACGTCCTTTATTTAATGGGATGTAAAGATAAATTTTATCTTTACTGATTGGCCAACACGTGTGTTTTTGCATCCCATTGGCCAAATAAAACAGGGAGATTTTCGCTAACAAAATAACATGTGGGTTTTTTACGAAGTAGAGATAACACAAGTAGTTTTGGCATTTTACTCCTAATAAGTAATAATATATACAAGATAAATGAAGATGTTAATAAAGCATGAGGCGTAAGCGAGGCGTTTTCCATAGCTAGAGGCGAGGCGTAAGCCTCGAGGCGTGGGACGTAAGCCCAATAAATGTTGGCATTTTAATTTATTTTAAGCGTAGTATTATAAAAACACGTATATAATAATATAAAAAATCTGGAATAAAACCAACAATAAACTCATAGACTTGGAAGTTAAGTATAAGAGATGATCATATTCGTATCATACTTTGGTATGATCATGTTATAGATGAAAAATTAAAATAATGGAAGGAAGAAAAAAAAATTGAAGAAAACTCAGGTCACGTATGACTTTTCAGATTCTTTCACAAATCACGATTGCTAACCTTTTTTTTCTTTTTTTCTTTATTTACTTTTCTTTTGGACCGAGAGTATTTAAAGTGGGAAAATTTTATGTTTTTTTATTCATTTTTGGATTGGGTAATTAAGAAAGTGGAGAAAAGCGCAGCTAAGTTTGTGGGACGTTTGCTATCATGTGGGCGCACGCCCAGGCGCCTTTTTTGCTTCGGGCGCAGGCCCAACCCTTGGGGCGTGCGCCCCACAAAGGTGGCGCCCCAATACACCAGAATGGGCGTTTTTAGGCCAAATTCACTTTGGGCGTGGCCCAAACGCTCCCCGAGTCGCGCGTTTCATAACAGAGGTTACAACTGTTTTTTTGTTTGTTTCATAAGTGGAAAGTTTCGGCCGTTAACATTCAACGGCATAAAAGAAATTAATTAGTCGAAGCCTAAATTAAACCCAAAAAAATTAAGCAAACAGACGAAGATTCATGTGTAGCTTTAAACTTTTAATTATTATATGGAATGCTAAATCTTATTATCCGGCGAAAAATAATATTTTTAACCTCTCATGGTTCAGAAAATGTTACTTGTTATTTTTATATTTAAGATATATAAGATTATAAAGAGAATTTATGAAATTGAAATATAGGGTTGCCATTGCAATTTCCAAAAAAAAAAATAAACGGGAGCTAGGTAATCTAGTATATTATTTCGATGTAATGTGTGCGTTTTACGTGATTTAACGTTAAATGTGCATTTTAGGTATACTCTATGAGTCTTATTAGTGTTTGTTTTTTAGTTTTAAACTGAGTAGGGTATAAGTCAATTATCTCAATTAATTAATTTGTTCCATTTAGAATACGCTTGAACTTAGTAGATTTTAAAGAAAATCAGATACAATGGATCTATTTTAATTTGGTTTCAATTCATAATGGATCAAGATCCTAATTTGGTGGGATCAAATTCGGATCCGATTGATTCGGTCTTTGTCACCCAAAAAAATATAAACCAATACAAATTCATACTCTAACTCAAACAGGTTTGTGTGCTAGTTTAAGTAGCAGGACTATACATATTTTCTAAATGCCTCCATCCCGATTCCCGTTAATATAAACAATTTAATTATTTAATTAGTTTTTGGCTCAGTCTGTCACTCACAATCCATAATAAGAAAAAGTATTGCGCATTGGCTTACAAAATAGGTGTAGGTTATCTTCTTTCTCCAATTGTTTAAACGTGTATAAAAAAATACAATGTTACGTTGTCTTAAAAATATTTGATCGTCGCACACGTCAGCGTTGCTAGCGCCTTATGCATGAGTTTTAACTTTTTTTCTCAACAACGTATTGAATATGCTTGCTAAAAATATCAAACTAATACTTATATTTTCAGCTTTCATGTTACACCTACTCAATTATTAAGTTGATTCAGTTTGAGATTTTTACTATTCTCCCAAAAAATTGGATTCAAACAGTGCGATTCAAATAATATAAGCAATTGTATTTTAATAATTACCATTAATTAATCAAGAAAAAACCCTACCACTTTCACGAACTTGCAGTTTAGGCAAAAAGGTAATAACATAAAGTTGAGGACATAAAATATTATAGAAGTTAGAACTTAGTGGATTTTTTTATTATTTTTTTTTTAAATTATAGAAATATGTAAAATTACACCAGCCCGCTTTAAAGTAACAAACCTACATAATAGAGTCAATATATCAGGATTTTATCTATGCTACACCGACTGTCTCTCACAAAGTGGTGGATCCCACATGTATAGGGCCCACGCCTCGTGTAAGTGTACTGTGCACTACATGGGGTGTAGCATAGATATAATCATATATCAGATCCAAACTCGAGCAAATACGTAAGTGTGCAATTTATACTACCCACTTCAAAGTATACATGGTGATGAACTTAAAATGAATGATAAATTGGCACGGTGGTATATATAACATGTCAGATCCAAACTTGAGCCCATAGACTGAGATATTTCAGGCCCAAACCCGAGCCCATAATCTATAAGATTTGGAGAATATATTAAGTTTAAGGGACCACGATATAATGGTAGCCTGAGCCCATAAACTATCTTATACAATTATCACACGATGACGTAATGCAATAATACAGTTACTATTATCGATACAAGAAGTGTAAGTCGTTAATATTAACGGTGAGTGATCTTGATTAGGGGTGTTCATGGTTCGGTTTTTTTAACCATTGGTTCGGTTTCAAAGAACTTGAATTTTTTGTTAGCCTAAAAACGATAACCAATAACCGAACCAATAAAGTGGTTTGGTTTTTGGTTAAAACCGTTCGATTTTGGTTATGGTTTTGAGTTAACCAATAACCTACTTTTTCAAAGAAAAAAAAACTTTTCACACAATTAATAAATATATAAAATTCTTTCAAAATATTAAATAAATATAATTAAAAAGTCAAATTAACAATCTATTTCACATTACAAACTAAACTTGTCTATTAATAAAAAGCAAGTCACGTTCAAAACATAACACATATATATTATAAAAGCATCTCTCTTACAATACATTACCTAACTATATATCCATAATAATTTGTAACACTTATTCGACAATTCATTCCTCATAACTATTAAAACATATTCAAATGTTCGTTCATGAGTGTATAACAAGCATATTTAAGAAATCATCCATCAATTAATAAAAACATCATAATCAAACATTATTAAATTGCTTTGAAATAGACGGTTTTCGGTTTACTTGGGTTAACCGAGGTTCGGTTTTAAAAGAACTTGAGTTTTTTAAAACTCCAAAAGCCATAACCGAAAACCGAACCAAGTCCATAATTTCGGTTATGGTTCGGCCTAAAATTTCGGTTAACTTATGATTTTTCCGGTTGGGCCGAACCGTGAACACCCCTAATCTTGATGACATATATTGCACGGTTTGGTTGAATTATGGGTGCATTATATTTTCTTTTTCTTTTTATATTGTTTT
Organism: Linaria vulgaris; assembly: GCA_948329865.1. Taxonomy (NCBI): domain Eukaryota; kingdom Viridiplantae; phylum Streptophyta; class Magnoliopsida; order Lamiales; family Plantaginaceae; genus Linaria; species Linaria vulgaris. The sequence continues at coordinate 16,157,042 of OX415254.1, read as the reverse complement.
ATTCTTCTTTCTTACTCGAAGATTGAATCATTCCAATTTTTCTAAACACGGGACTAGAAGAGAAAGACAACTAGACATACTTGAATAATAATTAAGTTCACAAGGATCGATCTTATTCATACAATTCAGAAGGAACAGTCATAATGCATGCGATGTAAATTAAAACCGAGAAATGTTTCACATTGATAAACCCCCGGAATAAGGAACTCCAGTCGATGGTAACCAGACGCTACCGCTAATGAATTGATCCACTGTGAATGCATTTGCCTCGGTCGAATCGTTGATCACATGGTAACCGGGCCATTTCACCCTACCATCCAACTTGGCTCCTGGTCCGTAATTCTTGTACTCGCCATAAAATAATGTGTCTAGTCCTGTGTCTCCCTCCCACTCGAGCCACCCCTTGGGATTAATGGCACCGCTAATATATGACTGCATGATCACAGTACGCGAGTACGGTTTCCAGGGTCGGCCGAGGTATGTCTGGGTCGAGTTCAGGACATCATCATAAACTGATATGTTGCAGTACTGGATGGAAAATCCACTAGATGTATCTGAAGGATCCATTCGTCCGTGGGCCGTGATCGTGTTTTTTTGGCCTGGAAGACCTTGTCGAGCTTTTATTTGACATTTTTGAAACACCGACGTTCCAAATCCGAATATGAAGTCTACCGTGCCGGTAATTTCACATTCTCTGTAGAATTGGAAATTCTTATGTACATAGAGTGTGTCTTGGAAGCCTCTGAACGCGCAACGATACAATACCGACTGGTTGGAATCCGAACGATATGCAACTGCTTGCTGCTTCTGAGACCCTGCTGTATTCTCGAACGTTATATCTCGTGCGAAAAATCCCGGTGCACTAACCCCTGCGCAATTATTACGGTTTATAAAGCTATGTCAGTTTTATGAACTTATGATCGCATTAAAGTCATAAAAAGTTAGTAAAATAAATTATAATTAAGTGAAAAAATTTACGAGCTACAACCTACGTACTATAAAATATCATGCAGGTTATATATAGACAAACTAAACGTTAATTCCATTTCCATGCAAAGTTGAAGAAGGTAAATTAAAAATCACTTAAGCCGATTTATCAAATCCTTACCAAACGTTGCAGTGTCGAGTGTTTTGGCGGTATCACTACGGCTGCGATCACCAGTTATAACCGTCTTGTCGATGCCGTCCCCAAGCATGGTTATGTTCCACTGCGCTTTGACGATCTGGACGTACTCCTTGTACACCCCCCTTTTGATATATATTATGTATCTCCTCGGGCTGAATTGCGGCGCCGCATTCACCGCTTCATTGACGGTACGATAATCTCCGGAGCCGTCAGCTGCTACGACAGCGTCCGCGGTTATGCCGCCCGCCTCGAGACGTTTGAAGGCCGCCATGTCTAGCCAGTCGGGAAATGCCGACTTCCCCGTATTAACAAAGCACATCAACGTCAACAACAGAAGGACGGTTTTGACGTACTGCATGTTTTTGGTAAGTATATACCGAGGTGTGTGTGCGCGTGTGGGAGAGATTATAATATATTTTTGTTAGCTAAGAGTGAGAGAAGGAGGGAGAATTGGATGTGGAAGAATGAGGGTGGTCGATGCATGTATTTATAGGGGGGCGTCGGGGCTGCTGTTAACTGCACAGCAGCCCAGCTCCACTATCTTATTTTCTGTTATAATCTAAGACCCCAAAACTTTTATCTTTTTTACCATCAAGTCCTCAATAAGATTATTCTTCTTTTCTTACATTTATCTTTTGTTAAATATATTATTTTTCTTGAATACACTTTTACAAAATTTACTGTTTCCTAAACATCTAATTTGGTTTAACACGCTTTGTTTTATTTTAAGAAGAACAAATTTATATCATCTTATCCTACAATAAAGGTCAAATAAAATTATTTATCTTTTGAGAGATTTCTTACCTTAATTACTTTACATAATTACAGTAATAGATTTAATAAAGTATGTATTTGAAACAGATTAGAAGATAAAACAATCATGCAAAGATCTATTACCTTGATAATTTTATGTCATAATTTATTTTAGTTGTATGCCAATTTCTTATAAGAAAAGAATGAAATTCACAATTAAGTTTAATTTAAAAGGTATATTTGGGCTATAAGGGTGTTTAAAAAAATATATATAAACTCCGAAGTATTAATTTATAAGTGATTGTTTTTTCTATTCTAAAAATGTTACAAGCATAAGACAAAATACGGGGTATCAATTATTCATCTCAAAATAAATAAAGCGCATTCGAGGAAACTAAATATGTAAGTAGACCATCAATTTTATAAAAGCATATTCAATAAAAATAAAATATAGAATATAAGACATATGACAGAAAAGAAGATTAATTCTATTTGAGGACTTGATAGTAGAAAAAATAAAGTATTGGGGCTTAAGTAACAAGAAAAAAAAAGATATTGGGGCTGGGCTGCTGTGCAGTTAACAGCAGCCCCGATGCTCCTTATTTATAGAACGTTAAATTGAGTTTCACCTAATTAGCACTTTTAATTTGCAGAAATTATAAGAATGCCCCAAGTTAATGAGTATCCAATGATATGAAAATTAAAGACGAAAAGAAGTACATATAGTTTATAATTTTGCATTTTGTAGAGGTCTTGAAACTGCATATATATATAGGATAATGAAAAACTAATCAAATACGAAATTAACATTTTTTTTTACTGACACCTTTATGGAAATCTTGAATATTGACTGAATTGTCTTTTTAGGAACTTTGGGATGTTGGTTATTTTTATTTTCAAATTATACAAGCAAGTATGATGACTTAATTTATTTATAAAAGAATGAAAAAAAATTATTTGGTACGTTAGTAAAAGATACAATAATAATGTTTATGGTGCTATTATTGTGTGCTAACTTTTCTGTTCAAATTTGTACTTTTACTTTTTTGAATAAATAAGACATGTATTTTATTGTTGAACAAATAAAACCCCAAATTTTATAAATGCATAACTATACAAATAAAATAAACTGTATGTCTATTAAGTGGGAAATAAAACGAAAAGAACAAATGTATTACTGCACACCAATTTCAAATAGTTGGGGTTATTAATGTACTATTATGGGTTTATTGGGGTCAAACAAACTAATGATAATTATATGGAGATAATATAATGACACCTTCTATTCCGACCTTGCATGTATTTTACCCAGTTTTTAATAACTCCCAACCTTATTTTCACTGAACCAAATGAAAGAAAATAAAAGTAATCTCTCGTCTAATTAACTTCTTGTTTATTTTAAAAGCTCGAACTTGTAAAAGAAATCACATTTATTAAATTCTATATATTCTTGAACAAGTTCACTCACATCTTATGTTCAAACTATAAATTGATTAATCGGATAAGAGTGAAATTTAATGATAGTGCTTTTTTTTAGCAAATTTGGACCACAAACCTCATTCGTTAGTTTTGGGTCTCTAACCTCTGATGCATGCCGTTGTCGTATGTAATTTTAGTCTTTAGTCTTAGAATTTGAGCTTCGACGACGTTGTCATACATAATTATTCTCGTAGTTAATATAAACTCAATTACTGTTATTGCACATAATTTGCACCGATTGACATTTTTACTCAAAACTTTTCTTAAGCCTGAAAAACTATATTGCGATAGGTAATTTTAGTCTCGTCTAAAAACTTAAACAAATACTTATCATATATATGTTCGTCATTTTCGTTGTGTAACAGTTCGTAGTCTAGTCTATAAACCCAAACTCGTGCAAAACATACATGCAATAATTAAAGTATGTCTACGTTGTTTTTCCAACACATTTTGGATTCATAATTCCACTTTTATTCCTGAAACATTTTCACCACTCAACACCAACTTAATTAAATTTTTCCAATACTTCTTTTTCGTGTGGTAAACTTAAAGCAAATTTCTAAATTTATAATTTGGTGTTGCAGCAAATAATATCATGTTATATGTTGTAACTATCAAAAAAAAAAATTGAATCAGTGCGGCACTGCCTCTTCATTTAATATAAATCGTTCCTCAGTTGTCTTGTTTCTTTTACTGATCATCATATCAAAAGATTAATATTGATTATACAACTGATAAAAAAAACAATTGTTATCACATGAAAATCCCTAAATTATAATAGATTTTTGATGTAAGGACAAGGATTGGTTTTTACTAATTTCCTAGTTGATTTTTTCCTCTTAAGTTTCTAACTACTTCTACACATTAATAACATATTCGTCAGGCATTTTAAAACATATGTAGAGTACTACGCGCGGAAAGAATTTTTTCCTTATTAATTTCTAACAACTTTTAATGACTGGGTTTGGAAGCAATGAATCAATCGGAAAGAATAAGTAGACAGCTAACCGTTTCCAAAAGAGTTAATGTTTCAATAATATAGTAACAATGTAATACATAATTTAGGTTTGTCGTGACATTAATGTAACATGTTGCTACCAGAAGAACATGTTCTTGTCACTACAAAAAAATCGGGTCATTCCCGACCGCAAAGCCGGTCGGGAATGACCCTTCGGCGGTCGGGAATGACCCTTTCCCGACCAATTTTCGGTCGGGAAGGGCCGGTCGGCGTTACTTCGGTCGGAAAAAGTTTCTCGACCGACATTCGGTCGGCAAGGGCTTTTCCCGACCGCCTTTACCGACCGAAATAGGGTCGGGAATTTCTCGACCGCCAATTCCGATCAAATTTGTCCCGACCGTTGCGCGATCGGGAAATACATGAATTTTATTCCCGACCGATATTCGGTCGGGAAAATTCCGACCGCTAAACGGTCGTTTTATTCGTACGTTGTTTCCCGACCGAAATCCGGTCAGGTCTGTTTACGAGTAATCCCGACCGAACAGCGGTCGGGATTAATATTCATATTATTCCCGACCGAATATTGGTCGGGAATAAAATTCATGTATTTCCCGACCGCGCAACGGTCGGGGATAATATTCATATTATTCCCGACCGATTATCGGTCGGGAATAAAAATCATCAGAACAAAAAAAATAATATTCCGGTTATAATTATCGGAATATTATTTTTTTTCTATTTTGCAGTATTTTAAAAATATTATTTAGTTTTTTTGTGTTTTAGATGAGCAATTAAATTTTTGATTCATTGCTCGGTCTAAAACACAAAAAAATTAAATAAGTTTTTGACTATTGAAAAGTTTAATAAAAAAGTGAAAAATTTTAATTTTGAAGTTTGTGGGTTTGAAAAAGTGTTTGAATATGAAAAAAGTTTTTGGAGATGAAAAAAGTGTGTGGAGATGAAAAAATGAGGAGAATAATGAAGTGTATTTATAGAAAATGTTAAAAAAATTTGAATTTTCGTCAAATTTGAATTTCCCACCAAGTCCCGCCAACTTTTTCGATTATTCCCGACCGATTTTCGGTCGGGAATGTTGATTTTTTTCAAAAAATTTAAAAAATCGCCAAATTTTTAAACATTGTCGACCGCAATTCGGTCGGCAATACTATGCTGCCCAGATACGCGGGAAATGCCAACCGCAATGCGGTCGGGAAAAGTTTAAACATTATTCCCGACCGATTTTCGGTCGGAAATAGCCTTGAATATTAATCCCGACCAACATGCGGTCGGGAATAAGTTTTGTTAACAGGATGATAATTCACCTGCTTAAAATAAACAATAAGTTAATTACCGGAATTACCAAATATATTATATGATTATTCGACCTACCTCCACGATACAGGTATCACACCTCTCGGAGGACATCTCCAACACAACAAACTACTGGAGTAAAAGCCAACATAAGGAATACGAAACCAAAGCAGACGAAAGCTCTCGGAACTCATACTGCTTCTCCAAGAAAATTGAGCTCTCGGAAAGAATGAGCCAAAGGGGCCAATCTCTCAGAACCCAATGGACTCTCAGTCCCAGAACCATGACAAAAACACTTCCTTGCTATACACTCTCAACATAAACGCTCTCGGAGCACTACCCCAACACTTCCCTGCTACGCACTCCTAGCACAAACGCTCTCGGAACATTACTCATGTCGACCAACCGATAGGTCAGAACTTCACAAATAACGCAACAACTACAGAACGACACTCTCCTGGCACTCGGAGAAATAAAGCACCTATCCAAAACCTCTCGAAGATCACCACACAAACAAACACCCCTCGGAAAATACCCTGAAGCAAACATTCCAGAATACACACCTCTCGGAAAAGCACTATCACTAAAAGAACACTCAGACTCGGCCTTAGAGTCACCATATGAAGCAATGAGCTCTCGGAAGCAAAGAAGACAATCCACCCCTTATCATAAAGAAGACAAAAGCTATCGGAAGAAGATAAAATGATACAGTCAGCAAGATAGACGTCATCATATTGGTTAAAAGACAATTGTAACACGTGTAAAGCACCACCACATGCATAACGACACCTGTAAACACATGCATAGCGACACCTGTCCCTAAGAAATCTATATAAAGAAGAGAAGAGAAGGGGGGAGAGAGGGAGAGACTCGGAGAGAATCGAACAAAGATACACTTGTAGACTCGGAGAATACGAGGAAGGACTCGGAAAAGAGAGTGGAATATAGTTAATATAAGGAAGGATAGTTCTTGTCCATTTTTTTCTCTCTTGTTAGCATAGCATTTAGTTGTTGAACCACGGGCAAAGGCGTTCCAACCCAAATAAATAATTCAGTTAATAGGAGATAATTCAGAACCCGTTAACAAGTTTAAATTTTATTTCCAACCGATATGCAGTCGGCAATAATGGTCAATGCCGACCGCATATCGGTCGGGAATGGGTTGAATATTGTTCCCTATCGCATATCGGTCGGGAAAAATAGACAATTTTACCTTTTTTCGATCTTTTGGAAAATCTTGATGTGTTTGTTAAGTATAACTATAGAATCTCATTAAATTCATGAGTTGCACTATTAGTTAGTTAGTTTAATGTACTTTTAATTATTAAATTAGTATAGTTACCGGAGTATAAGTTAAGTTAGTTTGGAGTTTTACATATAATAATCATACGTAGTATAGAGGAGTTCACAATTGACGATTAACGTTTGTTACGAACGTTAGTATAGAGAGGCTAATTGTGATATATATATATATATATATATATATATATATATATATATTAACATATGTTTAACATAATCGTAAGTAGTTACATTATTAGCAACTACATATACTAATCTATTTATAAGTGACAATATGAATCGACGCTCACTACAAAAAAAAATTATCTATTGTGACAATTTATTGTGATGAATTTTTTTTCGTCACTATAGTATTATGTATTGTGACGAAGTACATTTCGTCAGTAGAGCAAATAGCTGTTGTGACAAAGTTCAATTTCGTCGCATGGATTTACTCTATTGAGACGATGTTTTTATAATTCGTCACAATAAAGGGTGCGGGAAAACTTCCCAATTGGCGGCAAACCTTTTGAAAAAAATAATCTTTGTAGTGACAAAATAAATTGTCACAGAATTTATCTATTGTGTTAATTTTTCTTCGTCACTAGGAATTTGTTTATGTATATTTTATATTGGTACATATTATCTGACATTTTTTGAAATTAATTGAGGTTTGTAAACATCTTAATTACAAAAGTTGAACAGAAAACAATAGTGAATATTTTATGAAATTTCTTGATGATTAAAAAGTTATTAGTACCACCAATATGAAATTTATTTGAACAAAATTATTTGCTAATTATATTTGAATTGTATGTTCCAAAGTCATTTGCTATTATATAAAAATATCAAAATTATTAGGCATAACAATAGGATAGTTTTGCACTTAGCTTGCTCACTATAAAATGTTAATTTTGTTATTATATGTGACAATATAACAGTTCATTGCTTAAGTGATTAAAGAAAAAATGGAAAACACTTCAATGAACCATTATTTTCTCTCGTAAAACGCTTTTGAAATTAATAAAATAACGTTGTGCACTTCTTCTTTGTTTTACAAACACGCTCCACAAATTGAGAATAAAACCCAAAATTGTTTCTTCCCCCCAAAATTTTCAGCAAAGCGCGCCCCAAAATAAAATCGAAAACCAAACCCTTGCTTCTCCCCCCCCCCCCCCAATATCTTTAGCAAAGCGCGCCCCTTATGATTTCAGTTGAGGGATTTTAGTTTTCAACTCTAGGGTTCACAACTTAGGACACACCAGTGAATATCAAAGGTAATGTTTGCTAATCCTCTTCTTTATGCATCTAGGCAAAGCCCTTGTGAGTATACTCATTGTATTCACCCTTGTATGTATAGTATCGTGAATAACAAGTGTTTTACTCATCTGGGCAAAACCCCTGTCAATTGTCATTTTGTAGTTTTGTTGCCTTGAATTAATTCTTGTTGTTGTGCGCTTTTAGTATTGATGCTTTGTTTAGCATAATGGTGTCTAGTAATTGTACTTCTGTTATGTTTTGCAAATCATTACTCAACTAAGTTTAGAATGATTTAAATAATGATATAAGAATTTATTTATAGCTAGTCTAATCTATTGCAGTTTACCAATAAGTTGGTATTGAGCATATTTTTAGATATAAAAGGTGTTCGGTACAATATGTTTGTTTTATGGTTTGATATGCTGTATTATCGGTGTTTAGTTTCTGTTAAGTGCATCCCCACCGCAAAACTGCATCGACTGTTAAGCGTCTTGTCGGTCCTTCAACTGAGTACACATTGGTGAGCATTAAAGGTTATTTTGGAGTTGGGTTTGTTAATCTCGTTCCTCCTTATTTTTGTTCGTAATTCTTGTTTACCATTGTATTCATATATATAGTTCGTATAGTCAGGGTAAGTCATTCTATTTTCTTACTGGTAAAAATATACTTCCATATGTATATGGAGTTGATTTTGTATATCAAATACAATTTATACATTTTGGAAGTTCTAGAAACAATGTAAACAGTTAATACATGTACATTGCTCCCTTTTAGTGAAAAATTGTATTCAACTTGTCCTTGAGGCAAATAGTTTTGGTCTTGAAATCCTAATAAAAATGCCTCAACCTTTCCTTTGAAATCTCTCCTAATATGTTGGCCTGCTCTATTACTTGTCATAAATTTGGTATGGTACTGTACTTCAAGCATGAGGGATTTGGCTTAATTTGTATTCCCCTTGCTTGATAAGCATGTCAGTTAGCGTCATATGCTCAGTAATGTTTTAGTTGGACATCTTATTTGAGTTGGCTAGAATGGCTACTAAGTCATTTTCATTTATGTAATTCTAATATATGTTTGATGTACTACGTAGAAGTTTTAGAATATGATGATACTGAGAGCTTTACTAAACAAAAGGGCGTTATGGGGTGCCAACTTCTCCTTTCCTATGTTAAATTTTATTAGGTCGTTATACGTTTCACATCATTTTACGATAAATATTCAACTGAATAATATTTTCATATTAACATCAAAAAGTTAAAAAGTACAGAAGAACGATATTGTAATTACTTAACCAAATTAGTGAATTATGCTTAAGGCTCCACTTTTGGGGATAGATACAGATCCAATACCACATCTCCAATGGTAGATTGGCTATCACCAACAACAACAATAACAACCAAGCCTGTAATCCCAATTAAATTGGGGTAGCCTATATGAACCATGAATGAATCACGTCGAGTCGTGAACATGAATCTTCTGCCTCCATAGGTTTCGGTTGACGAGCATGTCTTTATTTAGATCTTTTAGCTTCATGTCGTTCCGTATGACCTCCATCCACGTCTTTTTCGGTCTCCCACGAGCTCTAGCCGTCTGTCCTAAGTCGAGATCTTCAACTCGTCGTACCGGTGCATCTATGGGTCTGCGTTTAACATGCCCAAACCATCTTAAACGATTTTCTCGCATTTTTTCGTCAATGGCCGCCACACCCAATTTGTGCCGAATATCTTCATTGCGCACTCTATCTCTCCTAGTGTTACCGCACATCCACAGAAGCATGCGCATCTCTGTAACGTTCATTTTTTGTGCATGACTTTGGTTAATAGCCCAGCACTCGGAGCCATAAAGCAAAGCAGGTCTAATAGCCGTACGATAGAACTTTCCTTTAAGCTTTAAAGGAAAGTTACGATCGCACAGAATCCCTGTCGCACTCTTCCACTTTGTCCATCCAGCTTGGATGCGGTGGTTGACGTCTCCATCTAACTCTCCATCCATCTGCAGTATGGAGCCTAAATACCGAAAATGCGCACTTCTCGGTATCTCTTGGTCATCCAACTGAACCGTGCCATCGTTATTTCTTCGTTGTTTGCTAAACTTGCATTCGAGGTACTCTGTTTTTGTTCGACTTAGTCGAAATCCTCGTGCTTCTAATGTTTGTCTCCATCGTTCTAATTTAGCGTTAACTCCCATTCTCGTCTCATCGATGAGGACAATATCGTCTGCAAACAACATACACCATGGGACTCGGTCTTGGATGGCTCTGGTGATTTCATCAATTACAATGGCAAACAAAAATGGGCTCAAAGCTGACCCCTGATGTAAGCCAATTGTAATTGGAAAGGCGTTTGTTAAACCGCCACAAGTTCGGACACTTGTCACCACATTCTCATACATATCTTTTATGATGTTGATATATTTAATGGGTACCCACTTCTTCACCAAGGTCCACCATAATACATCTCGAGGTACTTTGTCATATGCCTTTCCTAAGTCGATAAAGACCATATGCAAATCTCTACTCTTTTCTCGAAAGCGCTCAATGAGTTGACGAATCAAATGGATGGCCTCTATGGTCGACCTTCCGGGCATAAATCCAAATTGGTTCTCAGATATGGGAACAATTTGTCTCAATCGGTGTTCGATCACCCTCTCCCATAGCTTCATGGTATGAGACATAAGCTTTATCCCACGATAGTTAGAACAGTTTTGGACATCGCCCTTGTTCTTATATAGAGGTATTAGCGTACTCTTCCTCCACTTTTCTGGTATTTTATTTGTTCGCCATATTTTGTTAAAGAGGTCCGTCAACCAGGTCACCCCTATCTCTCCCATGCTTCTCCAAGCCTCAATAGGGATACCATCTGGGCCAACGGCTTTTCGAGTCTTCATCCTCTTCAAGGCATCTTTGACTTCCGACCTTCTAATACGGCGCATAAAATCGCGGTTCAGGTCCTGAGGGGACTGCGAGATGTCACCGACTGCTTGGGTGGGGCCTCCATTGAATAGGCCCTCGAAGTACTCCCTCCACCGTGCTTTGACCTGATCCTCACGCACTAAGACAGACTGACCTTCATCTTTGATGCATTTCACTGCACCTAGGTCTCTAGTCTTCCTCTCTCTAATGCGAGCAATTTTGTATATATCCTTCTCGGCCTCCTTGCTATCCCTCTTCTCATAAATTTCCTTGTACACAGCCTCTCGCGCTAGTCCAACAGCTTTCTTTGCTTCTTTCCTGACTAGCTTATACTTTTCAAAGCTTGCTCCATCATGGTTCTTCTTCAAATCCCTGTAGCAATCCCGTTTGGCCTTGATTGCCGCCTTTACTTCTTCATTCCACCATGACGTGTCTTTACCTATCAGGCTACTACCTCAGGATTCACCTAAGAGGTCTTTAGCTACCTTCTTGATACAACAAGCCATTTTAGTCCAAGTTGCATCTGCATCGTCCTCAGTCTTCCAGTCTACCTCTTGAATCACTCGCTCTACGAAGGCCTTTTGGGTAGACTCCTTAAGCCGCCACCACTTAATTCTAGGTTCCAACCGGCGCCTACTCCTCTTCACTCCTTGCCGGAGTCTAATATCCAACACCAAAAGCCTATGTTGCGTAACCACACTTTCCCCGGGGATGACCTTGCAATCTATGCAGTGACTTCTATCTGCCCTCCTAGCTAAGAAGAAATCTATTTGGCTCTTATTTGACCCACTTCTATAAGTGACCAAATGAGACCCTCTCTTCTTAAACCAAGTATTTGCTACAAGCAAATCATAGGAGAGGGCGAAGTCTAAGATAGCATTTCCCGGCTCATTGCGATCCCCAAAGCTATACCCGTCGTGGATGTCCTCGAACCCATCACGGCTAGATCCTACATGACCATTAAAGTCACCTCCAATGAAGAGTTTCTCGCTACTAGGGATCCTTTGTACCATCTCGTCCAAATCTTCCCAAAACTTACGTTTCACAGCTTCGTCTAGTCCTATCTGTGGTGCATAGGCACTAATGACATTCAAGATATCCTCGCCTATGACCAACTTGACCAGTAAGATCTTGTCGCCCTTCCTTCTGACCTCCACCACGTCTTCGAGCCAAAGCTTATCTATGATGATCCTAACACCATTTTGGTTCTTCTCTGTCCCGGTATACCAAAGCTTACAACCCCAAGGGTCTACTACTTTGGCCTTTTCACCAACCCACTTGGTCTCTTGCACGCACAAGATGTTGATCCTCCTCCTAGACATTGCCTCAGCTAGCTCGGCCACGTAGATTGGCTATCACCAAATGACAATTTTGAGCATTGAAGTCCTTCTAGTTACTAAACCAGGTTCAACACTCGATTTCAAACCATTTAGTAATGTTCCCTCGTCTATTTTCTTTTCCAAAATATAAATTTGTGCTTGCTTGATCTGGTGCTAATATGTTACATTTCTCAATAACTTTATGAATAGATATGGGGGCTGCTTTTCTTGTTATCTTGTCATTGCCTTATGTTACAAATATTAATATGTAGTTTGACTATATGTTTTAAAAATAACTGGTTAATCTTGCTGGTTTCTTTCTTGAAGGAAACATTAGATTATGATAAATTCGATTTGGAGTTGATTGTGAGATTTGATTGTTCTGCTGTGTTTCTTTGAACTGAAGTTAGATTTAGTCATTGAATATGCTTATGTTTCATGCATAAAGTATTTGTATCATTTTACATTTTATGTCGTATTTTTATTGGAACTAATTTGCAACTAGAGGCCTGATTTTAGACAAGAGAGTGACAATGTAACTTATTCTACTCTTAACGTGGAATAAGCTTTACTTAAGCCAAGCAAGATTCGACTATGAAAGGGTACCCACATTGATAAGGAAGAGAAATATGCGAGTCCTGACGCTGAAGTTGCACATGTAAGATGCTTATGGTTTATTTCACGTAATATTAGAGTTTATCATAGTTTAGTAAAGTAATTACTGTGTAAAATTGTTACAGGCTAAATGGTAGAATACAAGGAAACACCATCACCAGAAGGTGAAATTCCAATGACTGAAGATCAATTTTAGAAAAGATATTTGGGCATCGATTTGCATATCATAAAGGTACAGGAAGTGGGGTTGTGGTACCTCGTTGAGCGGCATTTTCTTCAAGCTCGTTGCATGATTCAGAATTGAATGATAAATTATCAGAGACTTAAAAGTTAACTCTAAATTGCAAAGAAAAAATCGTTATGCAGAATTACAAGATCAAAAGGAAACTATAGAAGCTCTAGCTACTAGAGTTCTTGCTAAAAGAAATGGAGGAGGTGAAAAACCATGTGCTGGAGTGCATTAGCATGGACTGGGACTTTTAAGGTATGAATATTCTTTTGTTGGTTCACTTTAGAACTTATTGTTTGTTTATTTTTAATAGAAGCAAATGTTATTCTTATTACCTTTCAATAGCTCTAGTTGGAGATAAGTTGCAATGGAGTTCAATGGATGTTTGTTTAATCTATGTGTATTCTCAAATTGCTTGGGCTGGAATATGAAATATGGCATAAGTGTGAGATCCATGACTTTGCATATAAAACATAATTGAAATTGTGGGATTCCACTTGCATTTGGTTCTTGATTTGAGGTTTTCTTTTGTATTTTATAAAAGGGTTCCATATTTCTCATTGTTGTAATTTTGAGTAGTTAAATTTATTGTAAGAATACACCCTTGTATATACGGTCATGTTATTTACATTGATTTCTTACTAGATTGGCTTACTCCAATCTATTATGTATATGTTTTTAGCATTGATTTTCTACGTGATTATAACTTAATTTAATCATTTGTTATGTTTATACAGGCATGTCTTAAAACTGTTGAAGATAAGAGTGTCTAAGGACATGAAGAAAGGGCTTGAAAGAAGGTGGTTTAAGTTGATGGTGGGTCTAAAATGGTGTTAGATGTATTTGTTATTGCCTATAGTACGAAACCTTTGACATGTTAATTTGGATTAGATGTGTTCCGGACGAAAATTCATTATGTAATGAGATGATTACTGTTCATCCAAATGGTAATGTTTTAGTAGATTGAATGATTTTAATGAGCTTTTACCTACTATAGTTGATTGGTTAAGAGTTATGTGTATATTGTATGAACTTAGTAATATGAGTTATGACAAGAAACAAATTAGAAAAAGAAAAAAGAAAAAAAATGATTGAAGCTGATGTGACGAGAATTCAATATCTATTGTGACAAACAGTCTCGTTAGACAAAGTCACTTCGTTATTGGTGTATTATGACGAATTATTTCGTCATGATACCATTTGCAAAAATTAGTTTATCGCGACGAAAATAGGCTCTTATGGCGAAAAAGTAGCCATAAAGTGACGAAAATATTGTCGCAGTAGATTAAGCTGTGGCGACAAAAGTGAGTATTCTCACAAGCTGTAGTGACAAAGGAGTTTTTCGTCACTTAAACCCTATTGTGACGGGGCTGATATGACGAAGCACGTGGAGCAATTTTCGTCGCAACAAACTTGTTGTGACGATTTATTAGCTTCTAAAGACGAAATTATATGTCACATTAGGTGATTTTTTTTGTAATGGCTTCAAACGATTCATGAACGTGCAACTAAATTTAAATTATTTTGAGATTTTTAGTAATATATAACTAATATTGATTTACTTGATCATTAAACGAACGATTTATCTAAAATTGAGAGCGAAATTGTGAAATTAAGAATATGAATATTATTCCCTACCGAAAATCGGTCGCCAATACCCCTAAACCCTAAACCCTAAACCCTAAACCCTAATATTCCCGACCGCTAAACCCTAAACCCTAAACCCTAATATTCCCGACCGCATTTCGGTCGGGAATAACAACGGTTATTCTTATTCCCGACCGCATTTCGGTCGGGAATAACAACGGTCAAGATTATTCCCGACCGAACTGCGGTCGGGAATAATCTTGACCGTTGTTATTCCCGACCGAAATACGGTCGGGAATAAGAATAACCGTTGTTATTCCCGACCGAAATGCGGTCGGGAATAACCTTCAGCCCCCCTATAAATACCCCTCCCTATTCCACTTGAGAAATCATTCCAACATTCATCCCTTGCTAAGGTATATACGATTTCCTCTTGTTATAACTGTTTTTGTTAGTTTTTCTCAATTAAGATCGTTTTTATTAACTTTTTTTTAATGTTTCTTTGTTTTAGATATTGCGTAAATGCAACGAGGGGCGTGTGTTTGCAAAGAATACTTGATCTAAGTATTTTCTACGCTACAACAAGTAAGTATTAATTGCCTTGGCTTCGTCGTACTCGAGTTTTAAAATTTTGATATAAATGATAAATATATTGATTGGTGAAATTAATTGTAACAATTTCTTTTTAAATTTCTTAGATTAGAAATGGATTATCGTCCCGATAGATCTTGGATGTACGATAGGATAGATAGTAACACTGGTTATTTGAATCAACATTACGTGGTTGGGGTTCGTGAATTCATACAATATGCATCACAACAGACAGATTACGTAGATCTAAGAAATCGTATTAGGTGCCCGTGCCAGAGATGCATCAATTTAAAATTTTTTGATCGAAACGTAGTACGGGATTATCTTCATAAGTGGGGGTTTGTGTATCAATATTGGATATAGGTGTTGCATGGAGAGAAGGCAAGCGAGGCATCTACATCATATGTACATGAATCCTCGTCTGCTAGTATTCACGTTGATAGTCTGGTTCATGCCGATACTTCGTTTAGAGAATTGGTTGTGGATGCATATGGGGGTCGATTTGTTGAGGGAGAGGTGCGCAACGAAGATCCAAGTCCCGAGGCAAAGGAGTTCTACAAATTGATGCAGATGGGAGACATAAAAATGAACATTAAGAAGTCGAAGACTGTGCTCCAGTGGTTTGCCGAGTTCTTAACTACCAAGACAATGCACAAAGTAGTTAATGTCGCTTGCGAAAAGTACTTAAGTTTTACTAAAGATATTATGGACCCAGAGATTGAGGAAATGCTACCGAATACGGTTCCAGGCATGAATAAGATGCTCGCGGGTTTGGGTTTAGGGTACGAAAAGATCGACGTATGTTGGAATTTTTGTTTCTTGTATTACGACGATAATGCCAACAAGGATCTCACATCGTGTCCGATATGCAAGACCGATAGGTAGGAGGCTGGTAGAAAGTCCAGGGTCGCAAGAAAGAAATTGTGGTACTTCCCCCTAGGCCCTCGATTACAGAGGTTGTTTTATACTGTAGGCACTTCGAGACATATGACTTGGCATTTGAAGTGTCGAGAGTCAACAGATAGAATGATTCACCCAGCTGCAGGCGAGGCGTGGAGAGATTTTGATCGTACGTATTCGGACTTCGCAGCAGAGCCTAGAAATGTCCGACTCAGCCTATGTACTGATGGGTTCACACCGTTTGGGCCATCTGAGAAGAAATACTCTTGTTGGCCCGTGTTTGTTACCTCTTATAACCTTCCGCCGGATTTATGCATGCGACCGGAGTTCATTTTTCTGAGCCTTATTATACCCGGTCCAAAGAGTCCTGGAAAGAACTTGGATCTTTTGCTGAGACCGTTGATTGGTGAGTTGAATGATCTATGGAGTAATGGTTTGTGGACATATGACAGCTCACGAAAGGAAAACTTCCAAATGCGAGCGACCCTAATGTGGACTATTAGCGATTTTCCTGCTTACGGAATGTTGTCCCAGTGGAGCACGCACGGTAAGCAGGCGTGCCCTTATTGCATGGGTGAGACAGATTGTTTTACACTTAAGCATGGTGGAAAAGCCTCGTGGTTCGACTGTCATCGTCGGTTTCTACCAGAGGGTCATAAATGGAGGTACAACAAGAAGGATTTCTACAAGGGTAGGGAGGTACTTGAAGCGCCCATTCCAAGGAAGACAGGAGCGCAGATGAGGGAAATTGTGGATAGGCTACGATCGGTTAGATTTGGGGCAAACTCCACAAAGCTTTCGGGATTTAACACAACTCATAACTGGTGTCGTCGAAGATCTTTTGGGAGCTACCTTATTGGTCCACCAACTTGATTCTCCACAATCTAGATGTGATGCATTGTGAGAAGAACTTTTTTGAGAACATCATCAACACAGTGTTGGACGATGCTAAGTCGAAGGACAACATTAAGACGAGACACGATCTTAAGTTGTTGACCAACCGTAAAGAATTGTTCTTGACACCCAGTGGCAGAGGAAGTGAGTACATAAATCCAAAGGCAAAATATTGTCTTACTAGGGATCAAAAGAACATGGTGCTTGATTGGCTGACCGAACTGAAGTTTCTTGATGGATATGCCTCGGACTTAGGACGATGTGTGCAAAAACAACAAGGAAAATTGTATGAAATGAAGAGTCATGATTGTCACGTCTTCATTCAGAGATTGATCCCGGTTGCATTTCGTGAATTCTTGGAACCCGAGATTTGGGGGACCTTAGTAGAGATTAGCCTTTTTTTAAGGCGATTTGCACCTCAGAGGTGTCGGCCGAAGATATGGAGTGATTGGAGGAATCGTTTATTGTTACCATGTGCAAGATGGAAATGATATTTCCTCCTTCATTTTTCGACTCTATGGAGCATTTAGCCATACACCTTCCGTACGAGGCTAGAGTTGGTGGTCCAGTTCATTATAGATGGATGTATCCATTCGAGAGGTACAATTTTATATTTTTAATAACAATTATCTTTTAAAAATATCGATTCTTTGCCTAATCTTTCATTTCTATGACCTAGGCGGATGTTCGACATGAAGGGTTCAGTAAAGAACAAGGCGAGGGTGGAGGGATCCATAGCCAATCACTACCTACTTGCTGAGCTCTCCAATATGTGTTCTCAATATTTGGATGTTTCTTTTCAGACTAAATATAAAAACCTCAACAAGAACGAGACACTAGATAGCACAGAGTGGGATGATGAGCTAACAATATTTCAAAAGAAAGGGGCACCAATAGGGCCACTAAACAAAATGCAATACTTGACTTCCGATGAGATGGAGAAAATAGAGCTTTACACGCTTCTAAACTGTCCAGAGCTTGACGAATAGGTGGAGTAAGTGGTCGTTAATTATTTTTAATAACGAAATGATTAAGCGCTTTAAAGACAACTAACCTATGATGATTTTCCTATGCAGATTGTTTGTAGAAGAGGAGTGCGGTGGACTAAGTCCAATGGAGATACAATCTAAGAGGAACCAAGAGTACGTAGCATGGTTCAAGTAGACATATTCAAGTGGGAAATACGAGACCGACGTACGAACAGATCCTCTAATCACAGGTCCGCCTTATTCAGTGGCAACCTACGAGGGATACATTGTGAATGGGTTCAGAGTTCACACCGATATGATTTTGGGCCCAAAGAAGAGTGATTGTAGCGGTGTTTATGTAAAGGGAGACATGGGAGGATCCGATGCTACCAACTTCTATGGAACGTTGAAAGACATTATACAAGTAGAATTTTGGGGCAGAATTCAGCCCCTATACATAGTCTTGTTCAAATGTGTTTGGTATGATATAAATGCAGGTACACATGAGCATTCAACGTACAAGTTGGTTGACATCAACCCGAGGCGTACCCTCAACGCCAATGAGCCGTTTGTATTCGCTAACCAAGCAAAACAGGCGTACTATGTGCCCTATCCAAAAAAGACGACAGGGCGACCGGGACAGAGAGGATGGTTGGCCGTATCCATTATTCCTGCCAGACACATAATCGATATGTCATCAGTTGCAGGATCAAAAGATGTCGACGCAGGGATGCCGAACCAAGTGCTACAAGAGAATGCATCTGAAGGGTTTAACTTATCCGTGGACCTTTCCTCATTCAATATGAATATCCAATTGGCCAACGAGGGATTTGATGTGGTTGTCGAGGAGGCAGCAACGGAGGGCAACAAGGAACTTGAGGGCTACGAGGACGACGAGGGCAATGAGGAAGAGGAAGAGGAAGAGATAATGAGTGACTCAGATTCTGAGGATAGTATGTATGACTAGCATCGATTATGGTTTAGTAGGTCGAATTTTATTTTATAAAAAAAAATTGATTCACGTTGTTTAATTTCACATTATAGGCATAATTATCAATAAACAAACAACTAACACAATTTTCAATACTTAGATTAAACGAACAAATAATACTACTACTCTGCATCAAACGAACAAATAATATACAACATAATTACAGAATAAATACGAAACTAGTTTAACATTACATAATTGGTCCAAGCATCAAACAAATTACATAAATACAAACAACTAACTCAGTTTTCAATACTAAAATATCCCTAAAATAAATAAAACTACTACTACTCATAGTCCTCGTCATGAAATCCAAATGTATCAAGAGCTGTGGAGGGTCCAGCACCATCATCACCATCACCGGCAAGATCGGCTCCATCACCACCGAGAGTGTCATCCTCGGGGTCCTCATCGGGGTCATCCTCGTACTCATCATCATACATCGTGCAGCCCGGAGCACCATGTGCAAAAGGATCAGGAGGGGGGGCGGAGGAACGCTGGCCGGCTCGAAGAGCATCACTCATGAATCCCCCTGAAGGCATGGGTCGAGTAAGAGGAGTACCTGTAGTCTGGGTGATGTGCTGGGTCAAGTACTCTACCTGAGTAGTAAGCACGTCAACCCTCGCATCAGTAACAGTCCTAAGACGACGGTTCTCTCTCTCCAACGCCCTCGCATAATCATGTGTCGTGTCTGGGTGCTTCTTCGTCGAGAAACCAAACCGATAGTGATGTGCATCCGAAGGGAGACCCGCAACCTTCCCCTTCTTCAATCCTCCTATCGCCTGACTCCACAGCTCATGATCTAGTGGTGGCCACGTAGAATGATCTGCCTCGTACCTCTCGGTCATAAGGCGCATGTACTCCTCCTGTTCATTTTGTCATAATTGTTAGTACGTAATTAAGGAAGACATATATTAATACAGTAATCATAGAATGATATACAAGTTAAATACTTACGTAGATAGCCCTATACTTGGGGTGAACCCAAACGCGGCGACGTGGAGCTCCCTCTGGCAGACCACTGGGCACATGTGTGTGCTGATAACGATATGCCTCATCGTGCCGAGGTGGAGGGGCCCCTGGAGGTCTAGAAGCAGCCTGCATATTGATATACATTTGTTATTTTAGATATTTAAATTTAAGACAATAATATTATTCGTATAGAAACTCAATTTAATAAGACATACCATCCTACATCGAATCTCCGTGTAGCTCCGGGACCCACTAGCATGAGTAGCTCGTGCAAGACGATCAGGGTCTGGTGCCTCTCCCGATCGCCTGTTCTTCTGGCCTGCCACAGATTTCTTCGCATGGTCCTCCGACTCCCAATGCGTCACGAACATCCTCTCTAACTTGTCGTTCATCCAACTGTTCTTCGGACGCGACGCCCACTTCGGATCATCGAGCCTGTCGTAATAGTTCTTCTTGGCATTGTACACGATATCCTTGTAACAGTGCTTAGCCTTCGCCTCGTATGCGGAATGTGCACGAAGCATGTCATCCGAATCAATGTAGTATATGCTCTACAATTAAATAAGGTTTTTAATTAAGGTTTCGTTAAATAAGAATCTTAATATATATATATATATATAAATATATATATATATATATATATATATATATTTAGTAAACTCTCAAAATCTCACCTTAAACTTAGCCCACATCTGTCCCTGGACTACTGGGTCGGCCTCGGTGTATGAAGAAACACACGTCTTCATAAACTCCTTAATGATCGAGGTAATCGCCGTCGATATCTTTCTCCCATCAATAAATACGTCGTGCTCATCTAGCTGGACCCTACGACGGGCTCTACGGTCAGCCGGAACCTGCGGCCCTCCCTATACACCTCGGCCCGGTCTTTGCTGCGTCGCTGAAGATGGTCCTGCACCGGCAACGTCTGTAGGGGAAGAAGTACTAGGACCCGGCGGTGTAGACTCTGTAGAACGTGGCCTAGGTGTCGTAGGCCTCGATGATGACGGTGGCCTAGATGATGACGATGGCCTAGATGATGACGATGGCGTCGATGCTACGTGATCATCATCTAGTAAAAATGGTACTACTAGATCTGGTGGAGTACCGCCGCTCGATCCGATACGCCTATGTGGATGTGAAGAAGTAGGGGACTCGCCAAGATCGGTATCAAGTGCATCGATAGGAGCGGGTGGTGCACCGCCAGAATGAATGATCCGTACACGAGGACCTATCATCTGTGGGCCAGTAGGTGGAGTGCTCGATGGACCACTACGCCCTCTCTTCGAGGACCTATGTTTAATCAATACTAAGTTATATAGTTTTTTCCTAAAGGTATAAATATTTCTCAAAGCTTAACAACTCCTAAAGGAATTTACAAATTAAATCCTAACAATTTCAACAATATCTAACAATTAATATTAAAACATTAAATATAACATTAATAATTAATATTAAAAAATTAAATATAACATAAATAACTCCATAATTAACGTCAAAATAAATAAATTAACACATATAAAAATCATATATTGTTTTCCTAAAGTCATAAATAATTACTAAACTATAACATTTCCTAAAGCTAACAATTCCTAAAGGCATAAATAATTACTAAAATCATAAAACTATAACATTCCCTAAAGGCATAAATAATTACTAAAATCATAAAAAACTATAACATTTCCAAAAATCTAACAATTCCTAAAGGCATAAAAGTCTAACATTTCCCAAAGCCTAACAATTCCTAAAGGCATTTCCTAATTAAAACTATAACATTTCCTAAATCCTAACGACTCCTAAAGGCATAAAATCTAATATTTTTTCAAATACTAACAATTCCTAAAGCCATTTCCTAATTAAATCCTAACAATTTCTACAATATCTAACAATTAAACATAAAAAATAAATATTAAAACATTAAATATAACATAAAAAACAAGAAAAGCGAAAAATTTTACCGAATTTGAAGTGCCGACGGAATTTCGGTCGCGAAAAGGGGAGCTGCGATCGGCAATAGTAGGGGAGAGAGAGAAGACGTGAGAGTGAAAATGAAGAGGTGGAGGGAGGTATTTATAGAAATACCTCCCTCTTTCCCGACCGCATTTCGGTCGGGAAGTCTCGGCCCAGCTGCGCGGCGCAGCTGGGCCGAGATTAGGGCGACACTCTGGGCGGGATATTTCCCGCCCAGAGTATTTCCGACCGCAATGCGGTCGGGACTAATTGTCTCGACCGCATTGCGGTCGGGAATGGATTTTAAAAAGTTCCCGACCGATTATTGATCGGGAAAAGACGTCCCGACCGAATATCGGTCGGGATTTTCCGGTCGGGATTGGACGCGAAATCTTGTAGTGTGTGACGTAAACAATTCAAATAAAATTACCTTAATAAAGGTTATAGAGAGTATGATTGTAAATTTCCAATCCACCTATTTTTTTGTGCACAATACCATCACTAAGAGAACAATCTATATTTCCTCAAAAAAAAAAAAAGAGAACAATCTATATTAATTAAGAAGAGTGGTAGAACAAAATATGGCCTCGTCATAATAAAGAATGAAAAAAATATTCCAATCCCAACCTAATTTGTCATTTTCACGGAACCAAATCCAAGAAAATAAAAAATAATCTCGTCTTATTAAACTTCTTCTTTAATTTAAGAGCTCGAAATTGTAAAGAGAACCAACATTTATTAAGTTCTATATATATGTGAAAACTGTAAATCTACTAATTCACTGAAAAAATGATGATAGTTTTTCGAGCAAAATTCGAACTCAAAACTATTTCCTTAGTTTGAGTCTCTAAAGCTCTAATGCCATTGTTGTTTGTCTTAGATTTTGAGCTCGGTCGATGACATAATTATACTCGTAATTAATATAAACTTAATTAGGTGTTGCTCATAATTTGCATATCATCGATTGACATACATAGTCAAAACTTTTCCTATATATGCATGAAAAAATTATGATGTGTGCTCGAATGTTAATGTCATAACTAAATGTAGACTCGTCTAAAAACAACCTCGTACAATACGTACATGTAATAAAGTACGTCTAGTTGTTTTTCCCAACACATTTCAGACTCACAATTCCACTTTTATTCCTTAAACATTTTCACCACTCAACTTAGAAGTTATTATTAGTAATGATATTACAAACAAAAGCCAAAAAAGAAAATTCAAATCAATAATTAAATATCAAAGCCCCAACGTAAACGGGAACCCGGTGGCACCCAACCAATTTCTGCCCCCTAGAAACGTCCCCACCGTAAATCCCTGCACCTGCGCCGCGCTAGTCAACACCCTAAACCCTCTCCACCTCACCCGTCCGCCCGTACCCGCACCTGCACCCGTATTCGCATACTCCGCGTAAAACAACGTGTTCAATGCAAAATTCCCGTTCCACTCGAACCACCCGGCCGGTTGAATCACATCGCTGATCACCGAATTCATTACAACCGTCCTCGAGTACTCCCTCCACGGACGGCCGAGGTACGTCGGAAAGTTCCTCTGCACTGGCCGGAGATCCGACGTGGCGCCGATCCGTGATCGATGGATGATGATGCCTGTGTTCTGGTTGGGGTCATCGCGGCCCTGGGCGGTGACCATGTTGCGCTGGCCGGCGTTGGGGCGCCGAGCGTGGATGTCACAGTTCTGAAGGACCACAGCGGCGTTGCCGAATATGAAGTCCACGGTGCCGGCGATGAGGCATTCGGTGTAGAATTGGCGAAGGGAGTGGACGTAGAGGGTGTCCTGATAGGCTAAAATGTCGCAGCGGTAGAAGGCGGAGAGGTCGGCGTTCACGCGGAGGGCCACGGCCTGGTGGCCGGAGGCGCCGGCGGTGTTCTGGAAGGTGATATCGCGTGCGAGAAAACCGCCGCCGATCACAGCTGCATAATTAATTGGAGGGAAAATTGAGTCAATTAAATGTCATTTATCTTTTGTTTTTTAAATAAAATAAATTGCATATAATTTGTTACATAATTTTGATTTCATGATTTCAAGAAAAAACATAAAGAAATAATAATGTTTAATTTGATGAAATACAGTAAATATAAAATTTCAATACATCAAATTATTCTAGATACATGGAAAGTATAATGTCATTTGTCAATGTACATGTGTCATTTGCTAATTTTAAGTCTCACGTGTTGTGTCTGCTCATCAAAATTCTACATAGGATAATTTATTTTGGATACGTACTTTTATTTCTTATACTCTATATTTTCGTTGATATAACTTATAATACAGAAAAGTTTCTGTCAAGTGTCAACTACAGTCCAACTTCTAACATGCTACTAGTGATAAAACTGAACCGTGAGTTGTCACGATTATTATTGGTAATCTATTTGAAAAGATTGGCTGTATCTTTCTGGTCCCCATGGTATAAAAATCAATTCATGGCTGCTTACTGTTAAAGAGTTTTCAGGATTGAAAATATGGCATGAAAGTATCAATTGCTAATTTTAAAATACGTCTAATAAAATGCTAGATAAGATAAGATACATTCTTTTGGCCACCCGTTAATTAGACTTGTACAGAACTCTGAATTTCGCCTTAATATAAGAAAACAAGTCACAAATGACTTTTCCAATTTCTAACATGTTACATTTATGTAACGAAGGACAAAACTTGTTATGTAATTATTATTTGTCACTAAGTTATTAAGACATAAAATCTTTTGGAAACTGTTAGCTGTATTTTTCTGGTCCCCACTAATAATATCTGTTCATGGCGGCTTGCAAGAATAAAGAGTGTCCAGGTTGACTTTCAAATTACAATCTAAGATACAGTTGTTTCTATTGTTGAATTAATGTACAAAATCCAATTTAAATAAATTAGTTTGTTCCTCAATCATGTGTAATCTTAATTTAATAATGACAAACTACGTTCTCCTAAGTGTCCTTTATTTTTTCTACGCGAATCATTGTCACTTACCAAAATCCCACGAAAATTAAAGGTTTGAATTTAAAAGTAAATAACTTGAATTAAGATAAGGACGTTAAAATACTTAGAATACTAACCAACTGTGGCGGAGTTGAAGGTGGTGCTGCCGCCCCCAACACTCCTACTTCCGGTGATAATGGTGGTGGTCCGGCCGTCTCCGAGGAACATCAAATTAGTCTTACTCCTCGGAATCTCCACATTCTCGCGATACACACCGGCTCGAATCCTGATCACGTATCTCCGGGTACTTCTCGACGGCGCTGCTGCCACTGCCGCGGCGACGGTACGAAAGTTGCCGCTTCCGTCCGCTGCTACGGTGACATCGGCCCTCACTGTCGGCGCCTGCAAGAGCCGTCTATCGCCAGCCGACATCCAGTCGGGAAACTCGCCTAGATTCCGTCCCGGGGCGGACGACGTAGTCTTGTTAGTAGCTAGATTGTTTGCCATTTCGGTGTCGGAGAGGTTTCGTATCATGGCTAGTACGTTACTCACTAGACGAAACACGTGCCTTTGGCCGGCGATCAACGCTCGGCGAATTACCTATAATTAAAATATATATAAATTAATAAACGTCAATGAAAATTATAGGTTTTAAAATGAAATGGCAAATTTACTATAGTAAAAGGGAGTCGTTTTTCGATATAGCGACAATTTAATATGGTATAAGAGTTAGATTAGACGAAGCAAGAAATTTAATTTGGCATGAATATAATGTCGATTTATTCATGTTGTCGATTTTCTTAATTAAGCTAAAGTATTTAGATTAGACGACCAATTTAATAACCTTATCCGCCCTATCGTGGGAGAATCCGTCGAGGCACGACTCCTGATTCGTCTGCGCCGCGCTCAATAGTGTCAAGATTTTCTCCTTGTGGTCGGCCAATGTGTAGTTTCTAAACCCGTAATCTCGTAGCTCCTCCTCGGTGTCGTGGAGCTCTTCGAGCGTGTCGTCAATCACTTCCAAGCAATCATGAAGCGCAACCCTATCGCGGGGCGGCAACGACTTGCGCCTGCTCCCAATTTTCTTCACGGTGAAGTAATTCCGCTCCACCGTAACAATCGTGTAGTTTAGCGCGGTGAGCAGCACATCCTTGCTGCTCGTTACGGCCGCATTGGCCTCGAGAATGGTTGAGACACAGAGCTCAGGGTAGCGAGTGGCCGCACATGTCGACTTCACCACCGCGCTCGCAACAATTCCACCGCGGTGGTCGTCGTTCTTTTGCGTTTGGACCACGGCCACGACCACTATGGTTACGACAAGTAAGCATGTCAGTGTGGTTAGGACAAAGATTCTTTTCTTTCTTGAGCTAGTAACGGTCTGTGCCTTCTCATTGTCCATGTCTGAAAAATGAGGAAATTTTTGGTTGGTGTAAGATTGCAAAATGTAGTGATAGTTGCCAAATGCAGAAGTAGCTTTATAAAGTTCTAAATTTAGTGAAATTGAGGCATTATTGGGAAAAAAAATAGCTACCACGTGAAAATTCAATTGGTCATTATTTGTTTGATTGTAGTAGTAAACTACTACTAGTCAATAAAGGTTGGAAAGAGGGGACAAGTCGCTGTTCATCCAGGTTAGCAAAGCAAATTGTGGGGTCCTTTTATTACCTTTCGCGCATTGTTTACTAATTTGTTGGGTCCAACAGTTTTATATATCTTATCTACATTGGAAAATTTATAGGGGAATATGAAAAGTGTGGTGATTTTAGTGATACATATAAAAGCCATCGTTAGCTGTCCAAAAGTATAAAGTTTGAAAGTAACACTAATATGAGGCAGACACTCGTTATTTAAATCTGATATTTTCTATAATTATTATTAATTTATTATAGTAATCTGATTGGAATCTGCTGCGAATATTTGCCGAATAACGTATTGATTGATTGTTAGGTGGCATCTATCAGCATGTGCTCGATTGTTCTGTTTCAGTGTTTTGTAAGAGAGTTATTTGCCTCTACCAATTAGAATTTTAGGGTCTTGAACTATTGGCTTCTACTTACTCATTCTTTGTAGATTATTCACTTCAAAGTTGCAACGATTTTTCTCTTCACCTTGAATTGTTTTTCCTGGCTACACTCAACTCATTATAGTGGTCGTCCTTAGCATATTTAGATGTGACTGGCTAGCGTCACCAAAGTTACGGGCTCTTTTTACTATCGAGAAATTAATCACATATTAAACTTTCTAGTGAAGTTGGGAACGATAAATCCAATAAACAGCAAACTGCAAGCTAATATAAATAGATGCTCAAGGGTTGTTAGAGCCATGCAAGCTACCAAACTGCTTGACTTCGTGTTAAAAAGATAATATAAAAACAATTAGATAGACAACGATTGCTTGCGTGATGTCCCTGATTTACCAAATATGTTCGAATAGAATAGCGCATGTGAAGTAGTAAATGATAAAGAGACCTATGATGATTATCAACCGTAGAAATTAAATAAAAGGTTAATGACTAATTATCTTAGTTAATGACTTTGGTCTTTAAATACTTATATAACTTACTAGAACTAGTATGTATCAACTAAGCTTCATTTATGTTGTACCACTCGTACTGCAAGTACATTTATACATGTTAATGTAAGACCTACAATTAACATCATACGTATTAGAATGCATTACAGTGAGGCGTAGTATGGATTTTTGTATCTCGAAGTCTCAACATGTGCTCAATATAGGTTATTGGTAAAAGACTAACAAGATTGAACGGGGAATGTTTGGTTTGCTTTGTAATGCGTGCCCTGTGCACCACTCATGGGTCACGGGTTAGCCACGGCTTGTGTTGAACAAGTGGGGTGATGGCCGATGGGTGATGCAAAATTCATCAAACTTTCAGCTAGCCATTTGATTAAAGTAAAGCAATCAGCTTTATTTAATTATTTATCCTCATGGGTTTGGTAGAAAATGTGCATTTTATAAACAGAAATTAATTAAGCCACTTGAATAATTTATGCATTAAAAAAAGCCACATGAATAATTTAATTCAGTTTGGAACATAATGAATTAAATTCGCGTTTAGATTCCAGTGAAAAGTAAGAGATACTTACATTTACAATGTTGACTAATAATTACATCATATCAACAGCTTTGACTAATAATTACACCTACAAATTTAAATTAACTAAGGGTTTACTGTAACTAGAGAAGCCTTCCTTGCTGATCCACCAACACCTCCATCAAAGTTAAAACATAGGCACTTGTAAAATTAACAAACCTTTGTACAATGTTTCGAAATTTGAGGGGTGTCTCTTTAAGTATTCGAACTTCATAGGGTCAACTTGAAATATGTCTTTCTAAGATTTCAAAGAGCACTCGTGCAATTATTCGTAGTATCAAAACTTTCACGCAATAAAGCAAAATTTAAGGATATGTAAGTGTAATTATTCATTTTAATTAGTTGGCGATTACTCAAAGGACTATTTCAACTGCAATGGTGACCAAATTTATTCACGTGTACTTAATTAAATAGCTGAATAATGGACCGCCCTATTTAATATTTATCCATACGATAATTCAAATTGTACAATTGTAAATGTTGGAGGTACGATAATATTTATCCTATTCACGTGCTCAATTTCGTCACGTAATTCGTTCGATCACTAGGACGTACAATGCCAGGCGTATCATTTCAATAAGTGGAATTTAGTGACATAGGCTCATTGGTATTTCCATAATTCTATCAGCTTAGACGTAGTCGCAATTGTGAAAGCTTATGTAACAGTGAAAGCTTGTATAGCTATTGCAACTAAGCGATTGTTACAACTTGGCGGCGAGAGTCAGATTAGGCCAGGGAGTTAAGCTAATGGGTCGTCGGCCTTATGAGTGGTTTTAACAGACTGTATATATATACTTTGTTACGCAGCCGGTTTCACAACGATTTTTTGTAACCCTTTGTACTCTGATCTCCTCAATAAAATTGGATCTAGATTTCTCCTTTGGATTAGGGTTTTTCATCACATTGATGAGAGATCGCCGAACCAAGTAAATTGCGTGTTGTTCTTCGTGATTGTTTACTTTTCCTGTTGCAGTGTTATTCGAATTTGTTAGTTAACTCTTTGTGATTTGTGCGATTCAATTGGCCATTGAACCCGGTAAATTTTGCGTTATGATTTGACCCGATTCACTACACAATCCCTCACAAATCACAGAGAATAAAAGGCATTTGAACTCTGATGGACGACACGAAAACATGATCGTACACACTACACGAAAATTTCACAAAACGCGATCCGACTAGAATAGAATTATATTTTTATATTTAAATATATTAAATATCATTAAAATCTACACATATATTAGTATTTTTAGTCCAAGTAAAAACTCGTAACAAACATATCCAAATTCAAACAAAGTTTCTCGTACTTGAAGACTAAAGGGGCCAAATGTTGAGTGAAACATAAAACCAGTGAAAACGTGATTTGAAATTTAAGTTTTTTTTTATTAACTTGGACACTAGTTTAACAATAGGTTGTATTTATAAAATAAGGTAGGTGAAACATAAAACCAGTGAAAACGTGATTTGAAATTTAAGTTTTTTTTTTATTAACTTGGACGCTAGTTTAACAATAGATTGTATTCATAAAATAAGGTCGGTTACAGGTCCAGTACAACGAGTGTATTACTAACTAGACCTACTTGAGCTAATGCTAGTGTCGAGTAGGCTTGGTCCAGAACACCTCGAACTGACGTTAGATGCAATGGCGGATGTTGAATGTATATCGGGGATGACGTTGAAGTTGATATCAAGGATGATATCGGATGTCTTCCACGTCGAGGATGATGTTCTGCTGACGTTGAGGGTGACGTCGGATATGATGTCGGATGCTAAGTCGGTGATATATATCGAAGATATATATCGAGTATTATGTCGAGCTCCAAATCGGGTATGTTTGATATAGGTGTACAGTAATTGCGGATAATTAAAACATACCTTGATTATTGGAATGCGTGTATTTATAGGCATCGAGATGCGGAGACCACTCACGTGATAGACACGTAAGCCACACTATATCGAAGGTAATATTTGATATACATGTCAGAGATGATCCCCGACATAGATAAAATATGGGTCTGGCCCAGCTCAATACGGGAAATACCCATATCATGTAGTCTCCCAATTTGGGAATTATTATTCGAGAATAATAATTTGCAAATTAAATCTAGGTTTTGAATTACCAATACCTCTCGTCGCGCTAGTTCAAATGATGAAGCTCGGATGTAGGAATTCATTTTTCGAAAAAATGACGGTGGAACCCCTAATGCAATTCGCGAATCCAAGGGGTTCTCATTTGAATTATTGTGTTTTTGTAGAAGTAAATTTTCTTTCGATATCTATGCCGAATATGAACTTCGATATAGATTTCCATAAATGCTTATCGAAAACCCGACGCCTATAAGTAGTTGGTTGTTGAGGATGAGAAGGTCATTTTGTCTTATAGCGAAATTTGTTGTCTTTTTACGGAGGTATGCCGAGGATTTTTAATGTAGCATTCGATATGTATCTTGATATGATTTTTTTTGCTATTTATTCCCAATTAACCGATTCATTCTCCGTTTTCGGTGTCAGTTTCGACATGACATTCGATATCCGGATCGATATGCTTTTCGATTTGATTTTCGATATGAGTCTTGGAGTTAATATCCTCTTTTATTTTGCTGATTTTTTAGGTTGCATTGGTGGTTTTGCTATAACCTGTCAAAAGAGTTGTTCGCGCTTTGTTTCTATCCATACCTACTATGTCTAACACGAGGGATTTCGAAATGCCCAATTTGAGTCCTGAGTGTAGAGGCTGGGGGGTCCGAGCCCACTTTTGTTAATTCCGAGTATTTCGGTATAGTGGAGTTGGTTGGTGACGATATGGAGGACGGGTTGGATGAAGATGCTGATGATCCTCACGAGGACGAGGATGCAGTGTATGACGAATGGGGTTTCTGCGTTTCGCCCGGGGTGATGAAATATAAAACGGCTATTAGCTACGAGGACATGGTGTCCTATGTGCCCCATTATCCTAGCTATTATTCTGCCATGTATCACGTGGATGTCGAGTATTAGATTAGGTTTCCTGAGAAGAATGAAATAATGCATAGGCCGTTGCAGGGTTCCATCATCATGCATGCAAAGCATTTTGGCAATAAAATTCGAGCTCATTCTGGGCGCAAATTCTTACACGGTAGCCATTCCAACTATGGGTTTGGCAATAAAATGAATACTTCTATGTAGTGGAGAAAACTGATGGGAGTTCGATGGTCTTCCTCAACAGTGGTCGACGTTGAAGAAGTACCAGAGGTCTGCTAATATTGGCGCTCCCAAATCGGCGGATCAGATTTCTGGGTAATTTGTTAGCCCCTCCATATGATCTTATGATGCTTTGTGAGGAGGACGTGCTTAGCGCAGGCGGGCATTCTCCTCTCCCTTACCGAGGCTCATTCGACATTAATATGTTCCTTTCTTTGTTTTAACTTGATAGTTTCATGTTTTGTTCTTGTTTTGACGATATTGTTTTTGTCGATTGTAGCGGCACTCGTGATGTATCGAAGATTGGATATGATTGCTCAATGTGATGTTGTGCAGGGGGCGAAGGCTGGGGGTGATGCATCACTCCCCGTGGTTCACAAAAAATGGGGGCGAGAGGGTTATCGCCTTAAGGAAAAGTTGGGTGGATCTTTACAAGGTGAGGAACATGCAGAAGGTGTGATCTGGGGAGGCGAGGCACCTACTCACGGTGGAACTGGTGCGAGTTCCAATAGAAGCCAAGCTCCGGGGGTTTTGGGAGCTAACTCTTCCCCTCATAAGAGGAAACGGACCGAGGATAGTAGTACTGCTGTGGGACAGATCTCTATGTTCCAATCGCTAAGTTTGTTGTAATCCTTTCTTATTTAATGGTAGGGATGATATAGTTGAAGATACATCCTCAGTATTTGGTAAATTACTAAGTTATTTTTGTATCCGAGGTTGGAAGGTTCCTTGCCATTTTCTTGAGGACGATAAGTGACAATAATGCTGCTCAAGTGGAGTCCATCTCGCGGACTATTGCTAAGCTTGAGAACCTGGCGAACTATGATCTTGCTGTGAGTACGAAAGCGGCCAAGCGGGATAAAGCTATGAGTATCCTTGGCTCCAGTGAAGCGAATGTGGAGCTCCTCCTCAAGCGAAATCGGGACTGGGAGACCGCCCTTGAGCAGGCTAACTTTTCTCTTGCCATAGAGAGGGAGAAACTTGAGAATGTCGAGTTAGAGCTCCGGCAAGTGCGAGAACAGTTGGCCCTTGCTGAGAGGACTATTCGATATGGGGAGTTCACCCGAGAACAGAAAGTGCGTTCTGCCAAAGGTTTCCTATTGAGTGAGACCTTCAAGGAGATATGCGCCGAGCGTGGGGTGCAAGAGAGGGAAGAAGCCAAGGCCTCTATTATCGATTTGACCCATCTTTTCAGCAGCTTTAAGGACAATTTTGACCCTAGTCCGCTAAACCTTTTAATGGGTCCGGATGGGAAGTATCCCGAGGAATTCGATGCTGAGGGTGATGAGGATCCGTCAGAGGATGTCTACGGGGAGATTCTGCAACAGAAGAGCCTTGTGCTAATCCATACCAAAGGTGCTTGAAAGTACCCCGGCTGACGGATGTGACGATATTATTTCCTTTTTTGGTGGTTGTGTATATTTCCATTATGCTCTCTGTACTTGTTGAATTCCCATTATTAGATGGTAATTTCTTCCTCCTATTTTTTAAGGGAGTAAACACGTATTTGTGCATATTGTTGACTCGTGTCCTTCTTGTTTTGATAAATATGGTTTGTTTTGATTCTCGCCCTTCTAATCCAAGTAGATATAAGGGTTATAATCTCGCAGGATGTGTAGACATTGCTCTCTACCGGTTGCTCTCCTCCCTATCTCGGTGGATATGGGAGTTATTCTGTGGGCATTCGTAGTTGTGTCTTATGTCGGGTTCTCTCCTCTCTATCTCGATGGATAGGGGAGTTATCTCATGGGCATTTGTAGTTTTTCTTTTTATGCTTGATTCTCTCTTCCCTATCTCGATGGATCAGGAGTTATCCCATGGGCATTTGTAGTTGTTCTTTTTATACCGGGTTCTCTCCTCCCTATCTCGATGGATAGGGGAGTTATCCCATGGGCATTTTCGTAGTTGTTCTTTATGCCAGGTTCTCTCCTCCCTATCTCGATGGATAGGGGAGTTATCCCATGGGCATTTGTAGATCTTCATCCTTTATGGGTAGTCGATATTCCTTGGAGTTTGTCGAATTTGTCGATCTCCATTTCCTGTTCTTTTAAACAAGAGGACATAATATATATATTGTTCAATATAAGAGATAGTTGAAAGGTGAACTCCAATCTTCACATTTTATCCCAATAGGGGAAGAATATCGTTCCTCGTATATTATCAAGGGCTGCTTTGTACCTGCCTTAGATAGGTGAAACAAGTATATTTTCAAAAAGAGACAATAATAAATATCTCGAAATGAATGGGAGCTTTTGTGCATGTTTCGTCCGGTCCCCATATTGAGGTATTTATGGGAATACCACCAAAAGGTATGTACCTGTAGCAAGTTATGAATAACGTAATGTAGTCGAATGTATCGGTTGGAACGATAAGAGATAATGACGGATAATGGTCGAAGGCTAGGTATATCCTAACCCGCCTACGTATCACGTTGTATGGGAATCAGATCGGCATAGTTCTCCCTATTTTAGTTACAGTCCAGCCTAACGATGTGGCAATTTAGGGAAAGCGTAAATTGTTCAACATTACTGAAAATGAAAAAAGTTCAAGTGATCCTCAGACATCGGTCATTCCGCCGCTTGATGGTTTCCATTTGGATTCGCTCCCTATCCACCAACATCTCTAATCCTTGGAAGTGTGAGGGAAGTTATGTAGCAAAGTTATCCTTCCTCATAATTGGCGATGACCTCCCCTACGCCTCCAGCTACCGGGAACTTCATTTTCTAGTGTATGTAGATACCACTGCACAGATGGCATTAAAAGCAGGCCAGCCTATTATAATATTGTAGGAGAAAGGGTGACCCACGATTGTCTATTGGACGTTGATGGTCCTCCTCTGTGGCTCTGTGACCCAAATGATACTTACGAGTAATCCCGACCGTGGACCGGTCGGGAATAATGTTCATATTTTTCCCGACCGAAAATCGGTCAGGAATAATATTCATGCTATTCTTGACCGCACACCGGTCGGAGATAATATTTATATTATTCCCGACCGATATTTGGTCGGGAATAAAGCTCATCAGAATAAAAAAAAATCCGGTAATAATTGCCGAAATATTTTTTTTTTACTATTTTGAAATATTTTAAAATATTATTTAGCTTTTTTGTGTTTTAGATGAGCAATTAAATTTTGATTCATGCTCAATCTCAAACACAAAAAAATTATATAAGTGTTTGATTATTGAAAAGTTGAATAAAGAAGTGAAAAATTTAATTTTGAAGTTGAAAGAAAAAAGTGTTTGAAGATGAAAAAATTGTTTGAAAAAGTTTTTGGAGATGAAAAAAGTGTTTGGAGATGAAAAAAATGAGGACAATAATGAAGTGTATTTATAGAAAAAGTTTAAAAAAAAATTGAATTTTCATCAAATTTGAATTTCCCACCGGATCCCGCCGATTTTTTCAATTATTCCCGACCGATTTTCGGTCGGGAAAGTTGAAAATTTTCAAAAAATTTCAAAAACCGCAAAATTTTCAAACATTGCCGACCGAATTTCGGTTGGCAATACTATGCTGCCCAGAAACGCGATTTGAATATTATTCCCGACCGAATATCGGTCGGGAATAACTTTGAATATTATTCCCGACAGAATATCGGTCGGGAATAACTTTGAATATTATTCTTGACCGATTTTCGGTCGGCAATAAGTGTCAATGCCAACCGAAAATCGGTAGGGAATGACCTTGAATATTTTTCCCGACCGGAAATCGGTCATGAAACATTGTAAATTTTATTTTTTTCGATCTTTTGGAAAATCTTGATGTGTTTGTTAAGTATAACTATAGAATCTCACTAAATACATAAATTGCACTAATAGTTAGTTAGTTTAATTTACTTTTAATTATTAAATTAGTATAGATTACCGGAATATAAGTTAAGTTAGTTTGGAGTTTTACATATAATAATCATACGTAGTATAGAGGAGTATTCACAATTAGCGATTAACATTTGTTACGAATGTTAGTATAGAGAGGCTAACTGTGATATATATATATATTAACATATGTTTAACATAATCGTAAGTAGTTACATTATTAGCAGCTACATATACCAATCTATTTATAAGTGACAATATGAATCGACGCTTCAAACGATTCATCAACGTGCAACTAAATTTAATTTTTGTTGAGATTTTTAGTAATATATAACTAATATTGATTTACTTGATCATTAAATCAACGATTTATCTAAAATTGAGAGCGAAATTGTAAAATTAAGAATATGAATATTATTCCCTACCGAAAATCGGTCGCCAATACCCCTAAACCCTAAACCCTAAATCCTAAACCCTAATATTCAACGGTAATTGTTATTCCCGACCGAAATTCGGTCGGGAATAATAACGATAACTATTATTCCCAACCGAAATTCGGTTGGAAATACTGTCAGCCCCCTATAAATACCCCTCCCTATTCCACTTGATAAATCATTCCAACACTCATCACTTGCTAAGGTATCAACGATTTCCTCTTGTTATAACAATTTGTTGTTAGTTTTTCTCAATTAAGATCATCTTTATTAACTTTTTTTCATGTTTCTTTGTTTTAGATATTGTGGTAAATGCAACGAGGGGCGTGTGTTTGCAAACAATACTTGATCTAAGTATTTTCTACCCTACAACAAGTAAGTATTAATTGCCTTGGCTTCTATGTACTCGTGTTTTAAAATTTTTATATACATGATACATATATTGGTTGGTGAAATTAATTGTAACAATTTCTTTTTAATTTTCTTAGATTAGAAATGGATTATCGTCCCGATAGATCTTGGATGTACGATAGGATAGATAGTAACACTGATTATTTGAATCAACATTACGTGGTTGGGGTTCGTGAATTCATACAATATGCATCACAACAGAGAGATTACGTAAATCTAAGAAATCGTATTAGGTGCCCGTGTCAGAGATGCATCAATTTAAAGTTTTTTGATCGAAACGTAGTACGGGATCATCTTCATAAGTGGGGGTTTGTATATCAATATTGGATATGGGTGTTGCATGGAGACTGGAGAGAAGACGAGCGAGGCGTCTACATCATATGTACATGAATCACCGTTGATAGTCCGGTTTATGCCGATACTTCGTTTAGGGGATTGGTTGTGGATGCATATGGGGGTCGATTTGTTGAGGGAGAGGTGCGCAACGAAGATCCAAGTCCTGAGGCAAAGGAGTTCTACAAATTGATGCAGATGGGAGACATAAAAATGAACAGTAAGAAGTCGAAGACTGTGATCCAGTGGTTTGCCGAGTTCTTAACTACCAAGACGACGCACAAAGTAGTTAATGTTGCTTGCGAAAAGTTCTTAAGTTTATCTAAAGATATTATGGACCCAGAGATTGAGGAAATGCTACCGAATACGGTTCCATGCATGAATAAGATGCATGTAGGTTTGGGTTTAGGGTACGAAAAGATCGACGTATGTTGGAATTTTTGTTTCTTGTACTACGACGATAATGCCAACAAGGATCTCACATCGTGTCTGATATGTAAGACCGATAGGTACGAGGCTGGTAGAAAGTCCAGAGTCGCAAGGAAAAAATTGTGGTACTTCCCCCTAGGCCCTCGATTACAGAGGTTGTTTTATACTGTAGGCACTTCGAGACATATGACTTGGCATTTGAAGTGTCGAGAGTCAACTGATAGAATGATTCACCCAGCTGCAGGCGAGGCGTGGAGAGCTTTTGATCGTACGTATCCGGACTTCGCAGCAGAGCCTAGAAATGTCCGACTCGGCCTATGTACTGATGGTTTCACACCATTTGGGCCATCTGGGAAGAACTACTCTTGTTGGCCCGTGTTTGTTTCCCCTTATAACCTTCCGCCGGATTTATGCATGCGACCGGAGTTCATTTTTCTGAGCCTTATTATACCCGGTCTAAAGAGTCCTGGAAAGAACTTGGATCTTTTGCTGAGACCGTTGATTGATGAGTTGAATGATTTGTGGAGTAATGGTTTGTGGACAGATCACGAAAGGAAAACTTCCAAATGCGAGCGACCCTAATGTGGACTATTAGCGATTTTCCTACTTATGGAATGTTGTCCCAGTGGAGCACACAAGGTAAGCTGGTGTGTCCTTATTGCATGGGTGAGACAGATTCTTTTACACTTAAGCATGGTGGAAAAGCCTCGTGGTTCGATTGTCATCATCGATTTCTACCAGAGGGTCATAAATGGAGGTACAACAAGAAGGATTTCTACAAGGGTAGGAAGGTACTTGAAGCGCCCATTCCAAGGAAGACAGGAGCGGAGATGAGGGTAATTGTGGATAGGCTACGACTGGTTAGATTTGGGGCAAACTCCACAAAGCTTTCGGGATTTAACACAACTCATAACTGGTGTCGTCGAAGATCTTTTGGGAGCTACCTTATTGGTCCACGAACTTGATTCGCCACAATCTAGATGTGATGCATTGTGAGAAGAACTTTTTTGAGAACATCATCAACACGGTGTTGGACGATGCTAAGTCGAAGGACAACATTAAGTTGAGGCACGATCTTAAGCTGTTGACCAACCGTAAAGAATTGTTCTTGAAACCAAGTGGCAGAGGAAGTGAGTATATAAAGCAAAATGCAAAATATTGTCTTACGAGGGATCAAAAGAACATGGTGCTTGATTGGCTGACCGAACTGAAGTTTCCTGATGGATATGCCTCGGACGTGGGACGATGTGTGCAAAAACAACAAGGAAAATTGTATGGAATGAAGAGTCATGATTGTCACGTCTTCATACAGAGATTGGTCCCGATTGCATTTCGCGAATTCTTGAAACACGAGATTTGGGGGACCTTAGTAGAGATTAGACTTTTTTTAAGGGGATTTGCGCCTTAGAGGTGTCGGCCGAAGATATGGAGCGATTGGAGGAATCGTTTATTGTTACCATGTGCAAGATGGAAATGATATTTCCTACTTCATTTTTCGACTCTATGGAGCATTTAGCCATACACCTTCCGTACGAGGCTAGATTTGGTGGTCCAGTTCAATATAGATGGATGTATCCATTCGAGATGTACGGTTTTATATGTTTAATAACAATTATATTCTACAAATATCGATTCTTTGCCTAATCTTTCGTTTCTCTGAACTAGGCGAATGTTCGACATGAAGGGTTCAGTAAACAACAAGGCGAGGGTGGAGGGATCCATAGCCAATCAATACCTACTTGCTGAGCTGTCCAATATGTGTTCTCAATATTTGGATGTTTCTTTTCAGACTAAATATAAAAAACTCAACGGGAACGAGACACTAGATAGCACGGAGTGGGATTATGAGCTTACAATATTTCAAAAGAAAGGGGCGCCAATAGGGCCACTAAACAAAAGACGATACTTGACTTCCGATGAGATGGAGCAAATAGAGCTTTACACGCTTCTAAACTGTCAAGAGCTTGACGAATCGGTGGAGTAAGTGGTCGTTAATTATTTTTAATAACGAAATGATTAAGCGCTTTAAAGACAACTAACTTATGATGATTTTCCTATGTAGACTGTTTGTAGAAGAGGAGTGTGGTGGACTTAGTCCAATGGAGATACAATCCAAGAGGAACCAAGAGTACGTAGCATGGTTCAAGAAGGCATATTCAAGTGGGAAATATGAGACCGGCGTACGAATAGATCCTCTAATCACAGGTCCGGCTTATTCAGTGGCAACCTACGAGGGATACATTGTGAATGGGTTTAGATTTCACACCGATATGATTTTGGGCCCGAAGAAGAGTGATTGTAGCGGTGTTTATGTGAAGGGAGACATGGGAGGATTCGATGCTACCAACTTCTATGGAACGTTGAAAGACATTATACAGGTGGAATATTGGGGCAGAATCCGACCCGTATACATAGTCTTTTTCAATTGTGTTTGGTATGATATAAATGCAGGTACGCATGAGCATTCAACGTACAAGTTGGTTGACATCAACCCGAGGCATACCCTCAACACCAATGAGCCGTTTATATTCGCTAACCAAGAAAAACAGGCGTACTATGTGCCCTATCCAAAGAAGACGACAGGGCGACCGGGACAGAAAGGATGGTTGGCCGTATCCACTATTTCTGCCAGACACATAATCGATATGTCATCAGTTGCGGGATCAAACAATGTCGACGCGGGGATGCCGAACCATGTGCTACAAGAGAATGCATCTGAAGGGTTTAACTTATGCGTGGACCTTTCCTCATTCGATATGAATATCCAATTGGCCAACGAGGGATTTGATGTGGTTGACGAGGAAGAGGAGGGCTACGAGGACGATGAGGGCAATGAGGATGAGGAAGAGGAAGAGATAATGAGTGACTCAGATTCTGAGGATAGTATGTATGACTAGCATCGATTATGGTTTAGTGGTCGAATTTTATTTAATAAAAAAATTTGATTCACGTTGTTTAATTTCATATTATAGTTTGTATTCGTTATTGTAGTAATAACAACATTACATAATTACCAATAAACAAACAACTAACATAGTTTTCAATACTTAGATAAAACAAACAAATAATACTACTACTCCGCATCAAACGAACAAATAATACACAACTACTCCGCATAATTACACAATAAATACGAAACTAGTTTAACATTACATAATTGGTCCAAGCATCAAACGAATTACATAAATACAAACAACTAACACAGTTTTCAATACTAAAATAACCCTAAAACAAATAAAACTACTACTACTCATAGTCCTCGTCATGAAATCCAAATGTATCAGGAGCTGTGGAGGGTCCAGCACCATCATCACCATCACCGACAAGATCGACTGCATCACCACCGAGAGTGTCATCCTCGGGGGCATCCTCATACTCATTATCATACAACGTGCAATCTGGAGCATGATGCGCAAAAGGATCAGGAGGCGGGGGTGAGGAACGCTGGCCGGCTCGACGAGCATCACTCATGAATCCTCATGTAGGCATGGGTCGAGAAGGAGGAGTACCTGTAGTCTGGGTGATGTGCTGGGTCAAGTACTCTACGTGATAAATAAGCTCGTCAACCCTCTCATCAGTAGAATTCATAAGACGACGGTTCTCCCTCTCCAACGCCCGCGCATAGTCATGTGTCGTGTCTGGCTTCTTCTTCGTCGAGAAACCAAACCGATCGTGAGATGCATCCGTAGGGAGACCCGCACTCTTCCCCTTCTTCAATCCTCCTATCGCCAGACTCCACAGTTCCTGATCTAGTGGTGGCCACCTAGAGCGATCCGCCTCGTACCTCTCGGTCATACGGCCTATGTAGTCCTCCTGTTCATTTTGCCAGAATTGTTAGTACATAATTAAGGAAGACATATGTTAATATAGTAATCAAAGAATGCTTTACAAGTTAAATACTTACGTAGATAGCCCTATACGTGGGGTGAACCCAAACGCGGCGACGTGGAGCTCCCTCTGGCAGACCACTGGGCACATGTGTGTGCTGATAACGATATGCCTCATCGTGCCGAGGCTCAAGGGTCCCTGGAGGTCTTGAAGCAGCCTGCATATGGATATACATTTATTTTTTTAGCTATTTAAATTTAAAATAATAGTTATTCGTATAGAAACTCAATTTAATAAGACATACCATCCTACGTCGAATCTCCGTGTAGCTCCGGGACCCACTAGCATGAGTAGCTCGTGCAGGACGATCAAGGTCTGGTGCCTCTCCTCCTCCTCCACGCCTGTTCTTCTGTCCTGACACTGATTTCTTCGCATGGTCAACCGACTCCCAATGCGTCACGAACATCTTCTCTAACTTGTCGCTCATCCAAGTGTTCTTCGGACGCGTCGCCCACCTCGGATCATCGAGCCCGTCGTAATAGTTCTTCTTCGCATTGTACATGATTTCCTTGTAACACTTCTTAGCCTTCGCCTCGTATGCGGAATGTTCCCGAACCCTGTCAGCCGGATCAATGTAGTATATGCTCTGCAATTAAATAAGGTTTTTAATTAAGGTTTCGTTAAATAAAAATCTTACTATGTATATATATTTAGTAAACTTTCAAAATCTCACCTTAAACTTAGCCCACATCTGTCCCTGGACTACTGGGTCGACCTCGGTGTATGAAGGAATACACGTCTTCATAAACCCCCTAATGATCGAGGTAATCGTCGCCGTTATCTTGTTCCCATCAAGAAATACGCCGTGCTCATCCAGATGTACCCTACGACGGGCTCTACGGTCAGTCGGAACCTGCGGCCCTCTCGATATGCCTCGGCCCGGTCTCTGCTGTGTCGCTGAAGATGGTCCTGCACCGACATCGTCTGCAGGGGAAGAAGTACAAGGACCCACCGTGTAGACTCTATAGAGCGTGGCCTAGGTGTCGTAGGCCTCGATGATGACGGTGGCCTCGATGATGAAAATGGCCTAGATTATGACGATGACGTCGATGCTACGTGATCATCATCAAGTCGAAATGGTACTACTAGATCTGGTGGAGTACCGTCGCTCTGTCCGATACGCCTATGTGGATGTGAAGAAGTAGGGGACTCGCCAAGATCGCTATCAGGTGCATCGACATGAGCGGGTGGTGCACCGCCAGAATGAATGATCCGTAGATGAGGATCTATCCTCGGTGGACCAGTAGGTGGAGTACTCGATGGAGTGCTCGATGGACCACTACGCCCTCTCTTCGAGGGCTGGCCACGATCGCTATCACGGGACGACATGTCGTCGAAGAGGAGTGATGCAAACTAAGTAAAAGCATCTAACTTAGAATTTTGCTAATTGTAGAGATGACCTAAATTTAATCAATACTAAGTTATATAGTTTTTTCCTGAAGTCATAAATATTTCCCAAAGCCTAACAATTCCTAAAGGAATTTACAAATTAAATCCTAACAATTTCTACAATATCTAACAATTAATATTAAAACATTAAATATAACATAAATAATTAATATTAAAACATTAAATGTAACATAAATAAGTCCATAATTAACGTCCTAATAAATAAATTAACACATATAAAGATCATAAATAGTTTTCCTAAAGTCATAAATAATTACCAAACTATAACATTTCCTAAAGCTTAACAATTCCTAAAGGTATAAATAATTACTAAAATTATAAAACTATAACATTCCCTAAAGGCATAAATAATTACTAAAATCATAAAACTATAACATTCCCTAAAGGCATAAATAATTACTAAAATCATAAAACTATAACATTTCCTAAAGCCTAACAATTCCTAAAGGCATAAAAATCTAACATTTTCCCAAAGCCTAACAATTCCTAAAGGCATAAATAATTACTAAAATCATAAAACTATAACATTTTCTAAAGCCTAACAATTCCTAAAGGCATAAAAATCTAACATTTTCCCAAAGCCTAACAATTCCTAAAGGCATAAATAATTAAATCCTAAGAATTTCTACAATATCTAACAATTAATATTAAAACATTAAATATAACATAAATAATTAATATTAAAACATTAAATAAAATATAAAAAACAAGAAAAAGTGAAAAAATTTACCGAATCGAAAGTTGCGACGGAAATTCGGTCGCGAATAAGGGGCGGCGGTCGGGAATAATCGGGAGAGAGAGAGAGAGTTGTGTGTGTGAAATGAAGAGGAGGAGGGAGGTATTTATAGAAATACCTCCCTCATTCCCGACCGGATTTCGGTCGGGAAAGCCACTAATCCCGACCGAATTTCGGTCGGGAAGTCTCGGCCCAGCTGGGCCGAGATTAGGGCTACACTCTGGGCGGGAAATTTCCCGCCCAGAGTTTCCCGACCGCAATTCGGTCGGGAATTATATTCCCGACCGAATTGCAGTCGGGAATACCCTTTCCCGACCGATTTGCGGTCGGGAATTATTTTTTAAAAATGTCCGACCGAATATCGGTCGGGAAAAGTCGTCCCGACCGAATGTCGGTCGGGAATGCTCCCGACCGAAATCCGGTCGGGATTTTTCGGTCGGGAGTGGCCGCGAAATCTTGTAGTGAATAAACTAATGATAATTATATGGAGATAATATAATGACCCCTTCTATTATTCCGACCTTGTATTTACCCAGTTTTTAATAACTCCCATCCTTATTTTCACTGAACCAAATGAAAGAAAATAAAAGTAATCTCTCATCTCATTAACTTCTTGTTTATTTTAAAAGCTCGAACTTGTAAAAGAAATCACATTTA
Source organism: Linaria vulgaris (assembly GCA_948329865.1). Taxonomy (NCBI): domain Eukaryota; kingdom Viridiplantae; phylum Streptophyta; class Magnoliopsida; order Lamiales; family Plantaginaceae; genus Linaria; species Linaria vulgaris. The sequence goes on along the minus strand of OX415254.1, from coordinate 16,113,614 downwards.
TTAAATTCTATATATTCTTGAACAAGTTCACTCACATCTTATGTTCAAACTATAAATTGATTAATCGGATAAAAGTGAAATTTAATGATAGTGCTTTTTTTTAGCAAATTTGGACCACAAACCTCATTCGTTAGTTTTTTGGGTCTCTAACCTCTGATGCATGCCGTTGCCGTACGTAATTTTAGTCTTTAGTCTTAGAATTTGAGCTTCGACGACGTTGTCATACATAATTATTCTCGTAGTTAATATAAACTCAATTACTGTTATTGCTCATAATTTGCACCGATTGACATTTTTACTCAAAACTTTTCTTAAGCCTGAAAAACTATATTGCGATAGGTAATTTTTGTCTCGTCTAAAAACTTAAACAAGTACTTACCATATATATGTTCGTCATTTTCGTTGTGTAACAGTACGTAGTCTAGTCTATAAACCCAAACTCGTGCAAAACATACACAATAATTAAAGTATGTCTACGTTGTTTTTCCAACACATTTTGGATTCATAATTCCACTTTTATTCCTGAAACATTTTCACCACTCAACACCAACTTAATTACATTTTTCCAATACTTCTTTTTCGTGTGGTAAACTTGAAGCAAATTTCTAACTTTATAATTTGGTGTTGCAGCAAATAATAACATGTTATAAGTTGTAACTATCAAAAAAAAAAAAATTTGAATCAGTGCGGCGCTGCCTCTTCATTTAATATAAATCGTTCCTCAGTTGTCTTGTTTCTTTTACTGATCATCATATCAAAAGATTAATATTGATTATACAACTGATAAAGAAAAAAAACAATTGTTATCACATGAAAATCCCTAAATTATAATAGATTTTTGATGTAAGGACAAGGATTGTTTTTACTAATTTCCTAGTTGATTTTTTCCTCTTAAGTTTCTAACTACTTCTACACATTAATAACATATTCGTCAGGCATTTTAAAACATATGTGAGAGTACTACGCGCGGAGAGAATTTTTTCCTTATTAAGTTCTAACAACTTTTAATGACTGGGTTTGGAAGCGATGAATCAATCGGAAAGAATAAGTAGACAGCTAACCGTTTCCAAAAGAGTTAATGTTTCAATAATATAGTAACAACGTAATACATAATTTAGGTTTGTCGTCAGTAACATTAATGTAACATGTTGCTACGAGAAGAACGTGTTTATGTGACGTAAACAATTCAAAGAAAATTACCTTAATAAAGGTTATAGAGAGTATGATTGTAAATTTCCAATCCACCTATTTTTTTCTGCACAATACCATGACTAAGAGAACAATCTATATTTCCTCAAAAAAAAAAAGAGAACAATCTATATTAATTAAGATGAGTGGTAGAACAAAATATGGCCTCGTCATAATAAAGAATGAAAAAAATATTCCAATCCCAACCTTATTTAGTCATTTTCACGGAACCAAATCCAAGAAAATAAAAAATAATCTCGTCTTATTAAACTTCTTCTTTAATTTAAGAGCTCGAAATTGTAAAGAGAACCAACATTTATTAAGTTCTATATATATGCGAAAACTGTAAATCTATTAATTCAGTGAAAAAATTGATGATAGTTTTTCGAGCAAAATTCGAACTCAAAACTATTTCCTTAGTTTGAGTCTCTAAGCTCTAATGCCATTGTTGTTTGTCTTAGATTTTGAGCTCGGACGATGACATAATTATACTCGTCGTTAATATAAACTTAATTAGGTGTTGCTCATAATTTGCATATCATCGATTGACATACATAGTCAAAACTTATCCTATGCATGAAAAACTATGATGCATGCTCGAATGTTAATGTCATAACTAATTGTAGTCTCATCTAAAAACAAACTCGTACAATACGTACATGTAATAAAGTATGTCTAGTTGTTTTTCCCAACACATTTCAGACTCACAATTCCACTTTTATTCCTTAAACATTTTCACCACTTGACTCAGAAGTTATTATTAGTAATGATATTACCAAAAAAAAAGGGCCAAAAAAGAAAATTCAAATCAATAATTAAATTTCAATCAAAGCCCCAAGATAAACGGGAACCCGGTGGCACCCAACCAATTCCGACCCCCTAGAAACGTCCCCACCGTAAACCCCTGCACCTGCGGCGCGCTAGTCAACACTCTAAACCCCCTCCACCTCACCCGCCCGCCCGTACCTGCACCTGCACCCGTATTCGCATACTCCGCGTAAAACAACGTGTTCAACGCAAAATTCCCATTCCACTCGAACCACCCGGCCGGTTGAATCACATCGCTGATCACCGAATTCATCACAACCGTGTCGCTCCACGCGCTAGCCGTTGCTGTAGATTAACGGACGGATGAATAAATGTCATTTAAGACATCCAACGGCTAGAAAGAGCCGTTATAAAAGTAACTCTTCATCTGAACCGCTGCTTCCCAAGAACGTAAAGGTAATTTTACTTTACGGTATTTTAAGTATATACTTATATACATATAATACCCCCGTAAATCATAAAAAAAGAATGGAGAAACTCCAATCCCCTCGGAAAAATCACCAAAAAATAAAGAAGAAGCCCCTTTTGCCATATTAAGGCCACGAAATAAAATTTCACTCGTTTCTACGAGAACGATCGAAATTTGGGGGGGCTAGTGTTAACCCTAAAAAATAAATAAGGGATTATACGAGTTAAACAAAAGATTAACCCTTAAATTAGGGATTAATCCCAAGGACGATACTATCGTCACGAACACTCTCGTATGCCACATACCCTACTATGGTATGACGTGGCACCCGAAGAGATACTAGAACCCCTCGGATCTCACATACCCGATTATGGTACGACGTGACATCCGAGTGGGCACCAAAGCGTCCCTTGGAAAGTCAAGATGAATAAAAATAAGATATCAATGTGGCATCGGAAAAAGAATAAACCCCGATGGATCCATGCGACTCTGATATCCATCACTGCGCCAAGAGGGACCACTGTACGAGAATACTTCCTTGCTGAACACTCCCAAAGCCCTCGGAATCATCACCCCGAAGGCTAAAGTCACAAAACAACGTCTTACTCAAAACACAAATCACCAAAGTCACTTACCCTAAAGGCCCGAGCTAAGAAAGTTACTCCGCCAAGGCCAAGAAGCCCTCGGAGAATTGTTCCCGAAGGAGCCACTACTCTAATGACGACAAGAAACGCTCGGAACCCATACTGTGGAGATCCAGACGCAAGAGCACAGCCTTACTTGCATATTGATGCCCTCGGAGCCTACCTCACGAACAGGAAGAAGCAAATCTGCCTCTCGGAGAACCTTACCAAAGAAGACGGTGAGAAAATGACTGTCCCCGGAACAGAAACCTCCTCGGACACCCACTTCACTTCAACTAGTGAACCTCCTCATGAAATCCAGTCACTCGGAGAAGAGAAAACAGAAGATTCAGTCCATCAAAGAGAAGAAAACAGAAGAAGCAACCCCTCAGAACTCCTCGAAGCCATCGGACAAGATAAAGATCAGCCTAGTCAGCGCCTTGTCAACAAGATATACTTTATCTTATAGAAGGACACTTGTAACACATGCAACATTACACTTGTAACACGTGCATAGTGACTCAAAAGCGCCCTCCCATGCACCTTTCCTATATAAAGGGGGACAAGTTAAAAAAGAAGAGGGGGGGGGGGGGGGGGGGGGAATAGCGCAAAAGACATACTGTGCACACAAACTCGCTCGGAAAAAAGCATAAGATCATACTTATGGTCTTCGGGAGTGAAAAGTTCAGTGAATAAAGGCAGGATATTCTCGTAATTTTCCATAATAGTTATTTACTCTCTTTGAACCACGGATAACGGCGTTCCGAACTTACAAATAATTCAGTTAATCGGGTATTATTCCAAACCTGTTAACAAAATGAAATTGAAAAAATAGCTTGAAATTATTCAAGGTACAAAACATAACTAAAAGAAGTTTTAAAGCGAAAAAAAAGACTAATGGTGTTTGAAGGATCTCACAATTCTGCAAAATCTTGGTGTAAGTGTGTAACAATGATTCTCTTTCTCAATAACATATATGAAGTGAAACAGCATTGAGTTATCTCAAGAGAAAGCTCTGCTCCGTTTTTACAAGGGTAATTTTTTGCATTTTATTCAAAAACAAATACCTTAATAAAGGTTATAGAGAGTATGATCGTAAATTTCCAATCCACCTATTTTTTCTGCAACAACACTACCATCACAAATAACTAATAAGAGAACATTCTATATTAATTAAGATGAGTGGTAGAACAAAATATGGCCTCGTCATAAAGAATGAAAAAATTATTCTAATCCCAACCTTATTTAGTCATTTTCACGGAACCAAATCCAAGAAAATAAAAAATAATATCGTCTTATTAAACTTCTTCTTTAGTTTAAGAGCTCGAAATTGTAAAGAGAACCAACATTTGTTAAGTTCTATATATATATATCTGTAAATCTATTAATCCAGTCAGAAATTTGATGATACTGTTTACGAGTAAAATTCGAACTCAAAACTATTTCTTTAGTTTGAGTCTCTAAGCTCTAATGCCATTGTTGTATATGTAATTTTAGTCTCTAGCTAGTCTTAGAATTTGAGCTCGGACGATGACATAATTATTATACTCGTTGTTGATATAAACTTAGTTACGTGTTGCTCATAATTTGCATATCCTCGTATAGAATAGATAGTCAAAACTTTTCCTATGCATGAAAAGGTATGTTGTACTTGTATTCTCTCAGATGCTATTGTCATAACTAATTGTAGTGTCGTCTAAAACTTCAAACTCGTACAATACATACATGTAATAAAGTACGTCTACCACTTTTATTCCTGAAACATTTTCACCACTCAACTTACAAATTATTTTTAGTAATGATATTACAAAAAAAAAAAAGAGCCAAAGAAAATTCAAATCAATAATTAAATTTCAATCAAAGCCCCAAGATAAACGGGAACCCGGTGGCACCCAACCAATTCCGACCCCCTAGAAACGTCCCCACCGTAAACCCCTGCACCTGCGTCGCGCTAGTCAACACCCTAAACCCCCTCCACCTCACCCGCCCGCCCGTACCCGCACCTGCACCCGTATTCGCATACTCCGCGTAAAATAATGTGTTTAACGCAAAATTCCCGTTCCACTCGAACCACCCGGCCGGTTGAATCACATCGCTGATCACCGAATTCATCACAACCGTCCTCGAGTACTCCCTCCAGGGACGGCCGAGGTACGTCGGAAAGTTCCTCTGCACCGGCCTTAGATCCGACGTGGCGCCGATCCGTGATCGATGGATGATGATGCCTGTGTTCTGGTTGGGGTCGTCGCGGCCCTGGGCGGTGACCATGTTGCGCTGGCCGGCATTGGGGCGACGGGCGTGGATGTTACAGTTCTGAAGGACCACGGCGGCGTTGCCGAAGATGAAGTCAACGGTGCCGGCAATGAGGCATTCGGTGTAGAATTGGCGGAGGGAGTGGACGTAGAGGGTGTCCTGGTAGGCTAAAATGTCACAGCGGTAGAAGGCGGAGAGGTCGGCGTTCACGCGGAGGGCCACGGCCTGGTGGCCGGAGGCGCCGGCGGTGTTCTGGAAGGTGATGTCGCGTGCGAGGAAACCGCCGCCAATCACAGCTGCATAATTAATTGGAGGGAAAATTGAGTCAATTGAATTTTTAATTTATCTATTTTTTTAATTAAAATAAAATAAATAATATGATTTGCATATAATTTGTTACATAATTTTTTATTTCATGATTTAAAGAAAAAACATAAAGAAATAATAATGTTTAATTTGATGAAATACAGTGAATATAAGATCTCAATACATCAAAGCGTCATTTGCTAATTTTAAATCTCACGTGTTGTATCTGCTCATCTAAGTTCTACATAGGATAATTTATTTTGGATACGTACTTTTATTCCTATACTCTACATTTTCCTTGTTATTTAACTTATAATACCGAAAAGGTTTGTGTCAAGTGTCAACTACAGTCCAACTTCTAACATGCTACTAGTGATAAAACTGAACCGTGAGTTGTCACGATTATTATTGGTAATCTATTTGAAAAGATTGGCTGTATCTTTCTGGTCCCCATGGTATAAAAATCAATTCATGGCTGCTTACTGTTAAAGAGTTTTCAGGATTGAAAATATGGCATGAAAGTATCAATTGCTAATTTTAAAATACGTCTAATAAAATGCTAGATAAGATAAGATACATTCTTTTGGCCACCCGTTAATTAGACTTGTACAGAACTCTGAATTTCGCCTTAATATAAGAAAACAAGTCACAAATGACTTTTCCAATTTCTAACATGTTACATTTATGTAACGAAGGACAAAACTTGTTATGTAATTATTATTTGTCACTAAGTTATTAAGACATAAAATCTTTTGGAAACTGTTAGCTGTATTTTTCTGGTCCCCACTAATAATATCTGTTCATGGCGGCTTGCAAGAATAAAGAGTGTCCAGGTTGACTTTCAAATTACAATCTAAGATACAGTTGTTTCTATTGTTGAATTAATGTACAAAATCCAATTTAAATAAATTAGTTTGTTCCTCAATCATGTGTAATCTTAATTTAATAATGACAAACTACGTTCTCCTAAGTGTCCTTTATTTTTTCTACGCGAATCATTGTCACTTACCAAAATCCCACGAAAATTAAAGGTTTGAATTTAAAAGTAAATAACTTGAATTAAGATAAGGACGTTAAAATACTTAGAATACTAACCAACTGTGGCGGAGTTGAAGGTGGTGCTGCCGCCCCCAACACTCCTACTTCCGGTGATAATGGTGGTGGTCCGGCCGTCTCCGAGGAACATCAAATTAGTCTTACTCCTCGGAATCTCCACATTCTCGCGATACACACCGGCTCGAATCCTGATCACGTATCTCCGGGTACTTCTCGACGGCGCTGCTGCCACTGCCGCGGCGACGGTACGAAAGTTGCCGCTTCCGTCCGCTGCTACGGTGACATCGGCCCTCACTGTCGGCGCCTGCAAGAGCCGTCTATCGCCAGCCGACATCCAGTCGGGAAACTCGCCTAGATTCCGTCCCGGGGCGGACGACGTAGTCTTGTTAGTAGCTAGATTGTTTGCCATTTCGGTGTCGGAGAGGTTTCGTATCATGGCTAGTACGTTACTCACTAGACGAAACACGTGCCTTTGGCCGGCGATCAACGCTCGGCGAATTACCTATAATTAAAATATATATAAATTAATAAACGTCAATGAAAATTATAGGTTTTAAAATGAAATGGCAAATTTACTATAGTAAAAGGGAGTCGTTTTTCGATATAGCGACAATTTAATATGGTATAAGAGTTAGATTAGACGAAGCAAGAAATTTAATTTGGCATGAATATAATGTCGATTTATTCATGTTGTCGATTTTCTTAATTAAGCTAAAGTATTTAGATTAGACGACCAATTTAATAACCTTATCCGCCCTATCGTGGGAGAATCCGTCGAGGCACGACTCCTGATTCGTCTGCGCCGCGCTCAATAGTGTCAAGATTTTCTCCTTGTGGTCGGCCAATGTGTAGTTTCTAAACCCGTAATCTCGTAGCTCCTCCTCGGTGTCGTGGAGCTCTTCGAGCGTGTCGTCAATCACTTCCAAGCAATCATGAAGCGCAACCCTATCGCGGGGCGGCAACGACTTGCGCCTGCTCCCAATTTTCTTCACGGTGAAGTAATTCCGCTCCACCGTAACAATCGTGTAGTTTAGCGCGGTGAGCAGCACATCCTTGCTGCTCGTTACGGCCGCATTGGCCTCGAGAATGGTTGAGACACAGAGCTCAGGGTAGCGAGTGGCCGCACATGTCGACTTCACCACCGCGCTCGCAACAATTCCACCGCGGTGGTCGTCGTTCTTTTGCGTTTGGACCACGGCCACGACCACTATGGTTACGACAAGTAAGCATGTCAGTGTGGTTAGGACAAAGATTCTTTTCTTTCTTGAGCTAGTAACGGTCTGTGCCTTCTCATTGTCCATGTCTGAAAAATGAGGAAATTTTTGGTTGGTGTAAGATTGCAAAATGTAGTGATAGTTGCCAAATGCAGAAGTAGCTTTATAAAGTTCTAAATTTAGTGAAATTGAGGCATTATTGGGAAAAAAAATAGCTACCACGTGAAAATTCAATTGGTCATTGTTTGTTTGATTGTAGTAGTAAACTACTACTAGTCAATAAACGTTGGAAAGAGGGGACAAGTCGCTGTTCATCCAGGTTAGCAAATTGTGGGGGTCCTTTTATTACCTATCGTGCATTTTCTACTAATTTGTTGGGTCCAACAGTTTTTATATACCTTATCTACATTAGAAAATTGGAAAAAATCACATACACCCCCATCCTATTGCCCCAAAATCGCTTATTCCATATCTTATTTTTTTTCTCACTTACCCCTATCATATTTTAATCTCATTACATTGCCCCAAGACGAAATTAACCCATTAATCTCTCCAAATTGCGCACGTGCGGCTCGTGTGCCACACTAATATGAGGCAATTTCATCCATTCAAACACCCCAATACATTATGACTCTCATATATTTTTAAAAAATCCAAAATTCAATGTATGGTTCATAAAATCGACGAAATTGATGAATTCTAACTCCCACATTTATCGTTACGAGCGTCGGGTAGCTCAAAAAATATCATGGGCTAATCTTAATCCCATAAGAAGGTTTGTTACATGATTCAATAATCGGGTAAAGCCTCAATTTTAATTTCTCTCTTTTTTCGTGTAATCTTATTTTAAATTACTCCAATTAAGTTTGGAATGTTTGTTTTCACAATAAAAATGGGTCGTGTGAGTATTGAGTGTGGATTGACCCACCCATGTGCAAGAGACGGGTTATTGAATTTTGGGATTTACGATTTTCCGAATTTGGGAAAAAAATATAGTAAGTGTTGATTTGAGTGAATTGGAAGTCATTCTCGATTGTATTGTGTTGGGATGTTTGAATTGACGAAATTGCCCCTTATTAGTGTGGCACACGAGCAGCACGTGCGCAAGTTGGAGCGATTAATGGGTTAATTTCGTTTTCGGGGGGAATATAATGAGATTAGAATATGATAAGGGGTAAGTGATATTTGCGGAATAACCTATGATTGATTTTTAGGTGGCATCTTAGCATGTGCTCGATTGTTCTGTTCTGTAACAGAGTTATTTGCCTCTAACAAGTAGAATTTTAGGGCCTGTTTGGATCCCCTTTCGTCCAACCGTTTCACCTTTTCATTTAGCTAAATTTTGTTTGGATGTCTTTTCAAATTTTAGACATAGAACTGATTTTGCTGAACCACTTTCTACTTCTTAAACATCTTTGTAGCCTTGTGGTCTTTAATATAACGGATCCCCAAATTAACTTAACATGTACATAACATTTATCCAAAAGATAATGCTTATAACACCTCAATTCAATCTGTATTTTTTGCTAAACTGTTGAATGTAGTATATTAATTGCAAAATCTAACAAATGGTTAAATGTGTTATAACAAGCCGTAATTAGAAGAGCGATCTGTTTATTTGACTTATTTATTAGGTGGAATAAATTATTAATGTTGTTAACTATCTAAATGTGAAATTCAATTTATTTTTACGAATGGTATTATTTTATAGAGTAAAATTTAATGTTTTATATACAGCCCATGATAATCATGACCAGCATTATTTATACCTAAAAAATAATATAGCAAATTATTTAATAGTGCTTCTTAAAAACTATAGCGATAAATACTTTTTTCCTTTTCATATTTAGTTATAAGAGAATGCATGTCATTTGTCGTAGTAATCGGTACAATAATTTAAAAACATAGATGTGCAATTGCAATACACTTTAATTTGCTCACTAAAACAAAAGAAAATCGTATATAACAAATAGTTTATATATATATATATATATATCAAATGTATATTATGAGAACCAATTAATAAAAATACTTAACAATAAAGGTTTTATTTTCGCAAAACATATTATATATATATGTATGTTAGCTATTTCATATGCAAAATCATTAACCCGAAAAGGATTTTGATCATGATTTTGCAAAATGGAGATTATTTCTTGCAAATGGAGTTTGTTTTTTTCTTCAAATCCAAATAACTCAATTAGAATCACGTCTTGATGAAATATAAAAACTACATGATAAGGACAAGGCATTGGCATTAAGTAATTAATTAAAGCAATTTCCAATTTAATTAAGGGATGTTTTAAAAAAATTTGGCAATTTAAATTGCAAAAGGAAATTCATTTTTTTGCTTGGGTTTTGAATTTTTTTTTTTGAAAGAGGTTTTGAAGTTTGAACAGAAGCTAATTAATATATTTCAGCACTCATAAAGAAACTTGGTGAATAATGAGCCATATAGACGCGCATAGCCGCACACACTACACTGTGTATATATATATATGTGTGTATCTATATATATATATATATTTAATTGTTTAATTGTGGAAAGCCACACATCACATTTGCTAAGTAGGCAGGATTAAAATTGTGCTTTTATAGAATTAGGGAATAGGGATTATAGTTTAAGAGGGAAAAAGAAGAACCCAATATTGTAAGTTAGGGATTATATAATATCTGCTGTCTTTACGAAAAAAAAAAGGATTATACATTATAATCTTAAAAAAATAATATCTAAATATTATTAATCAATTAAAAAATACTATTCCATTAAAATATTACTTTTATACTTGTCTATCACATTGATTTGATGTTTATATACCTATTTTATCTTCCAACATCCAAACACTCAAACTACATCCATATTAAACTTCAATCTTCTAACACGTTTTTCAAAATATTTTCCAAACATCAAAATCAAAATGAACCAAACCAAATTAGTGAAAATAGATCCAAATGGGCCCTTAGGGTCTTGAACTATTGGCTTCTACTTGCTCATTCTTGGTTGATTATTCAATTCAGAGTTGCAACGATTTTTCTCTTCATCACATTGAATTGTTTTTCCTGGCTACACTGTCCACCAACTCATTTTAGTGGTCTTCTTTAACATATTTACGAAAGTTACAGACTCCTTTTACTCTCCAGAAATTAATCACATATTAAACTTTCTTGTGAAGTTGGGAGCGATAAATAGGACATAATATAATAAACAGCAATCTGCAAGCTAATATAAACAGATGCTCAAGGGTTGTTAGAGCATTTTATCTATGCTACACTGACAGTGTAGTGCACTGTCTCTCACAAAGTGATGGGGCCCACATGTGAGTGCATTGTGCACTGCACGCGGTGTAGCATAGATATAATCTTGTTAGAGCCTTGCGAGCTACCAAACTGCTTGACTTCGTGTTAAAAAGATAATATAAAAGAATTAGATAGACAACGATTGCTTGCGTTATGTCCCTGATCTACCAAATATGTTCGAATATGATAGCTTGCAGTAATTAACTACCAAATTCTTTGTACTAAATGATAAAGAGACCTACGTATAATATTAGAATGCATTACAGTAAGGGGGTAGTATGGGCTTCTGTATCTCAAAGTCATCAACATGTGCTCAATGTTGTAGTCTATGGTAGGGGTACTACTGCATCCCCTTGCTTGAATGATGTCACATGACAAGGACTACTTATAATCTATTTACTTGGCTAATTCATTAATTTCAATTATAGCTCAAAAGTTTGTTACTTATTTAATTTTTAGACCACGTAACTTAATTGGTATCAGAGCCTAGGTTTAATTATTAAATGTGGGAATTTATTTATTATGTTAACACCTAACGAAAGTTCGAGATAACATGGAGTTTTCTGAGCAATTGGAAAACACGAAACAAATTATAGTGATAGTTGAAAAATATCGCATAAGATGAGTAATTTGGCCATACCAAATTTTCACGAGCTTGAGACCGATGGCTCTAAGTTGTCTCACGGCCTTAGCGAAATTCAGAAAACAGTCCAATCATATGGTAACCATCAATACCATATGCCCGAGCACCTTCAAGAAATCCAGATCAAACTGGAGATTATGTCCCGACGCCAAAAGGAGATCTTTGAGACTCTTCAAGATATCCATAGACGAATGAAGAACTTGGAATCCTTTCTAAAATCATCAAAAAGAAGGAAAGGAAGATGGTTACCACCATCTTTTGGAAGTGAGCCCTTACTACACCAGGGTAAAGCGGTTGAGGTCAAAAGAGAATTGATAAGAAACGAGAAGTTAGAGGCCTTGATACGGGGTAAACCTAGTACTTCTTAAGATCATGTCCAGAATCAAGCTAGACGAGATCAACTACGGAGATTTACAAGATCTTTCTGATCTAGCAGAATCATTTTTGGGTTTAAAACTCGTTAATGTTCAGGCCCTGGAGGATGCAATTGTGCCAAGATAAAATCCTCCCCAGGAGCAGTCGACAGTAACCGAAAGTTTTGGATCTTATAATCCAAATTAGAATCCAATTTGAGATGAACCCATGCCATATCAGAATAATTTTGTGGCAGGATCGATGTTTACGGTGGTGCCAACCAGATCAAGACCACGAAGATCGGACATTCATGGGACACCATACGGAAGATCCCAACTTGATCTAATTCATCCTTATGGGCTCATGCTCAATCTGGATATATTGGATTTCAAAAACCGAGAAACTTTGAACGATGAATGGGCCTCGGCCATGAGAATTGCAGCAACAACGCTGGAACTCAATAAGGAAGGATTCATAATGATGTTACAAATGAGCCTCGAGGGATCAGTCAAACTCGGATGGGAACATGCCACTCCAGAAGTTAGAGACGGTGTTCTATTCGGCGAGGCCTTCAAAGACATTATTTACAGGATGGCTAGACTTTTTAAAATCTACTTCATCGGAGAAGGATATTTTATTGATCCCCAAACTAGGGGACGTGACCAAGAAAAGGCCAGAAGATACGAGCAAGCCTTGTATAGCTTGGAGTTATATGATATACGTAACGTCGATCTATACATCAAGCTCTTTACTAAATACAGATGGAAGAGCCGAATCAACAAAGAAACGGCGATCCCATTGTTCTTCTCCAAAATGCCAAGCCCATGGCGAGAGATGCTACTACGAGAATATACACCTATCGGGATGGATACAAAAGCCCAGAGGATGTCTTTTCTCAAAGTGAAGCTGAGTGAGTGGTGCTAGAAGGCAGTATTCCAGAAGAATTACAAGAGACTGAGAGGAATCAACAAATCAGTCCGTCTTTGTTGCGACGACAATGACGTCCCAACAGTCATAGGAGTACCCGAAAGACACAAGAGAAAGAAGCATAGGGATCATCCATATGAACAAAGAAGAAATAAGTTTACAAGAAGGTCTTCATGGAGACCAAGGAGATTCTGGTCAAAACAAAAAGCTGGGAGTTACAAATCAGGGTAGAGACCAGGACCTAGCCGGGAGAGAACGACTTCCAGTCAAGGAAGTACAAGCAGACCGACAACAAGGAGGGCTTTCAGAAGAGCACATACACGTGCCAATGAAATTTCAAGGACTACTACTGTTGGGCATGTGGTGCCAAGGGACACATCTCAACAGACTGTCCAGATAACCAAAGAAGAGGAGTTAGACAGTTCGATGTTACACCAGAATTCGAAGAAGCTGTCTATTTTCAAGACCTCGTGCAAGTGTACCAGTTTGAGGATTTTCCTTCAGACGAAAGTATATATGAAGAAGATTAGGGCCAAGATGAGTCTTTGAAATTTAAATCTGAATCAAACTGAAGACGAGGAGATCTTCCGCTAGGAGTACAAGAAGATCTGTCAGGATTCTTCTCACAAACAAGCATATCTCACAAGGGATTGACGAGAATTATGCGAGAAGACCCAAAGCTTCGAGTTTGTGATGGGTTTACGATCGAAAAAATGGAGAGAGCCATAGCCCAGCTAAGCCTCAGACAACGAAAGCATCACATCATCTACAAGGTTACGGCGGGAGAATTAGTCATCCCGATGGAGCTAACAAGTAATGTGATGGAAATGTAACTGGATCCTATTAATGAAGTACATGAGGAATTAAGTCGATTCAATACAGAAGTTGCTCAGAAGATGTCATGGATCCCTATCGAAGCCATAAGAATCTTGATCAAGGCGACATTCAAAGAAGGAATCAATTCGCCAATTGATATTGCCATCTTTGACAGAAGAATTCAAAACCTACGGGACGCGTGTCTTGGAGGAATATTAGGGAATCTATTTGCTGGAAAGGTGGCAACGTTCATTTATCCAAAGATTGCCTATAATCTAGCCGATCGAGATTTCAATAGGGGTCCTTACTCTACATCAGGACTTCAAGAACAAGGAGTTAATGAAGGAAGGAAATAGGTCATACACCTTCAACTACATTATATCCTATGCCCTCTCCAATACTCATCATTCTGACCTTTTCCGAAGAAAAGAGTTTATGGAGATACCCGAAATCTTTGATAAAGTTGCCCATGCAGTCAAACCAAAGATTTTTGATCTTCCACATATCCATGAGATGGATATGATAATATGAGATCAACCACTTCAACAAGAATTCTAGTCAGAGGTTCGAACCCAGGAGATTTTCTTTCCATGAAAATAGGATGCACAACCTAACATGGGGAAAGAAACCAATTGTTAAAGTTGTAATCAAACCAAGAATATTTACAACTAAAGGAGAACTCCAATGTCCAGGAGGATTCAAGGTAATCTTTGACATCACTCAGAAGGATAATACCCTTCCTTGTGACACCTTATAATATCTGAAGCAACCCTTAGTGGGAAGATATCAAGGAAACCTAAAATTAGGTGGAATGGATTTCACCATCAGTGGGCGAGCAGTGTAAACCCCGGAATAACTAATTTTGGAAATAGAATTTCTTGCGGATCACAAACCTTGGGAAAGGTTATCGGACGGAATGGAATTCACAGTGGACGGGAAGAGATATAGATTCAAATGACCACTAGTCCATTCTCAATATACATCTCACTAGGAATGTTGTACGAGAAGTTTCGAGCCGAATACTTCGCGCCGTATATCGACTCAGGAGCTGGTATTTGCACAGCCAAACATGAGTTTTTCCCGAAGATATCGGAGAAAATTTATCAACAGTTGTCGGAAGAGATTTCTCAAAGAAGATTATTATCTTCAAAAGAGGAATAAAATAAGTCGAAATATTGATTGGTGGAGCGGGAGGTACCCCATGGTACAAGGTAAAGACGCCATCAATTTATTTTCATGACACCAGAGTCGATATTTTACTTGGCAACAATTTTCTGCAAATGTTCAAACGTTTTACCTAGGATAATGAAACAAGACGCCTTGTCCTCACAACACTCTGTGACCATAAGATCCTGGTGCAACGATTGACGCAGGCATTTGACAAAAAATTGCCAATTCAATTTCGCAGCAAGCGTGGTGATGGAGGAAAACTTCACCACCCAAAGATGAGCGACTAGAGGAAATATGGCAACGCAATCTTACATCTTAGGATTGACAGCCTAGGTGGCCAGAAAGATGAAAGGATCAAAAACAAAACAATCGAGATTCTAAAGGCTAGCTTAGAACTAAGTCGTCACTTGGATATCATTAACGAAGAACATATCTTGCTAGAAGATGTCAAAACCAAGATCTGAAGAAACTTCAACGAAGATCCTTTGGCATGGTAGAACAAGAACGAACTCAAAGCATCCTTAAAAATCAAAAAAGGAAAGGAAAATGAGTTTGTTAGATTCAAGCCCATCCTAATGAATCAGAACGATCGTAAGGATATGCAAAAGATTCTTATAGAGCATCTTGACCTTAAGCTAATCTCACCAGTAGTCTCTCCATATAGCAGTCCCGAATTCTTAGTCATGAACAAGGTATAAATTGAAAGAGGAAATCCGAGATTAATGATCAATTACCAATGAATCAACAAAATCTTAGAATTCGACGGTTACTATATCCCAAGCAGAGAACATCTGATCAACTGCATCCAAAACGCAAAGGTCTTCTCAAAGTTCGACTGCAAGTCAGGATTTTATCAAATCAAGATGGAAGAAGAAAGCAAGAAATATACGGCTTTCTCCACACATCAGGGACACTATATTTGGAATGTTATGTCGATGGGATTGGCTAATGCACCCCAGATATATAAGAGGAAAATGGATAATCTCTTCAAGGATTATTTTAGATTCATGTTCGTTTATGTTGATGACATCCTCATCGCCTCAAGGAACATCAAAGATCATATTAGACATCTGGAAATATTTCAGATGTTTGCTAGAAAGAAGGATTGGTGCTATCGAAAAAGAAGGCGGTTATCCTAACAATGAAGATTGAATTCCTTGGAATAGAGATCCATGAATCAGGTATCTTCCTTCAAAACCATTTGGTTGAAAAGGTACGCGATTTTCCTAACGATCTCAAACCTGTTAAACAACTCTAGAGTTTTATGGGGTTGGTTAATTTTGCTGGAATGTTTATTAACAATCTGGCAAGTTACAGGAAATTGTTTAGTCCATTGCTTAAAAATGATACAGATTTCCGATGGACATAAGAGCATAAGAGAATGGTGCAGCAGCTTAAAGCCATATGTCAGAACCTTCCCAAACTAGCAATACCTAATGACGAAGATGATCTGGTACTCTATACAGATGCAAGTGATCATTGGTGGGCGGCAATTCTAACGAAAGTTGAACCAAAAGGAGAAGTCCCTTGTAGATATTGTAGTGGACTCTTTCCTGACAATGAAGTAGCAAGATGGCACATCAACGAGAAGGAATTCTTTGCATTTCAAAAGGCTTTTAAAAAATGGCCATTATTCCTACTTGCTAAGAAATTCACGTTGAAATTTGATAACACGAGCATCAAAGCTTTCTTGAAAAATAAAATTGAAAGTAAATGTGAGAAAGCTAGATTGTTAAGATGGCAAGCTGAATGTCAATATTATGATTTTGATGTTCTTGTAATTAAATCTCACAAAAATATTCTTGCAGATTTTCTAACAAGGGATGGAGGCACATGAAGCTGATACCATTCTAACGAGATGGAGGCACCACAGGGAAAACCTGGAGGAACTCAGCAAGGCGATCGATAGTGTGGCAATTAATGTTAAGGCTTCCGGTCATGTACAGGAAAGGGATCTTAATTAGGTCCAAAACGCGATGAAGGCTACTTGGTTAGGTAGCACGAGTCTTTGGGAAAGCATTATGGACCCAATATTACGAGAAGGTAAAATCAGAGCTACAAGCGATAACGCTTGATGATGGAAATTTAAGTTCCACCAACATAGGTATGTTTGGTGATCCTTTCGAGGAAAACACCAATGATCAAGTCGATTCAAAGATGGAAACACCTAAAGACTCAAAAGATACTTCAAAAATTAAAAAGGACGAGATTAACCTTAGACCCAGAATAGAGACTTCGAAGATTGATAAAAACGAGCAGAAAGCGCATTTGATTGAATATCAGAGGACATGGGATAGGCTATACACGATAATGGGACTTATCCCAGGAAAATCCCTAGCCGACTGGTTAGGGAAATATCCGAGAATTTGGATACTTCCAGGTTCAAAGCCTGAGAGTGTACGAGAATGGTTTGACTTTGGCTGCATAGCCTCAGTGTTTACCACATCACCAAGATTTCTAGAAATTTCTAAATTGCCAGAATGGATTCACGATAGGGTATATGAGACTTGGAAGACCAATCCTATGTTAGAAAGAGGATATGCTTTGGAGTTAAAGTTTATATCAGCAGCTCCAGAAATTACATGAAAGGGTTTCCATCCAAGCTTCCATTTCATCAAGCTGCAGAGACCCAACATAAAGGCAATGGATTATATCAAGCCACCACCAAAGGACAATTCTTAGTCTCCCCAATTTCTGAGGATGATATTTCTACTAGAAGAGCGGGGGGACTTTGGGTCTGTCTCACCGAGATAAACAAAGTCAAGTATTCGTTCAAGATCTTTCAAAAATCAAAGAATGGATCGTTTATGCTGAATAGCATGACAAATAATACCAGCCGATTTGCAGAAAAAATATTTGAAAACAAAAGGCAAACGCTGTGGAAAAACAAGATTCCGGCAACGGTAGAAGCAAGCCAAGAATTTTGCCATATGATGCACGCCGGTAGGTGGAAGGAACGTATCTGTCCAAAATGTCCCGATCAGAAAGAGCCACATTTTGAAAAGGGATTCCCGTAAAAAAGACAAATGGGAAAACGACAAAGAAGGCCCCTCAAGACTGGGAAAGATTCCGCGTGCTGGAAAGTGGACAAATTTTGCTGGCAAAGCAAAAGAAGCTAGGACCACTTCCACTAAAATTCAGATTGATAAAGGAGGGACCATGAACTGTAGTGGAAGAAAACTGAAAGTGCAAGTTTCTCGGTCAATGTTAGAGCAACAATATGACGACAATGTTGGGTTAACATTGGAAATAGAAACTTTCTAACATTCTAGTTTTATATCTTATTAATTATTGTTTTGCCTTTATTAACTTACTAACTTAGTTCCACGAGTTGTAGTTAGTTTTTCTATGTGCTCCAGGTCAAGTGACTTCAAAGAATGATCTATTTTCTTAAAGAGAAGTTGTCATTCAAAGAGAAGTTTCCAAATAAGAAATTTCCATAATTAAATAAGAAAAGATATGTGCGGTGCAATGGAAAGATCAAGGCGTGTGAATTGCAAGAAGGAAAGAAGATTACTTGCAGTAGGATTCTTTCCATAAAAGACTACAAGATGGAGAAGGATACTTTCCTTAGAAGACTTCAAGTTAAAGAAGGAAACCTTTCCATTGAAGACTTCTAGTCAAAGAAGGAAACCTTTCCATTGAAGACTTCCAGTTGGACAAGGAAACCTTTTCCCTATTGAAGGAGACTTTCCATGAACGAAATTAGAGTCATACAAGGAGATATAATAGCAATCAAAAAACGTGTCTTGGACATCAAGGAAGACTACACTATAAATCGGCATGTTGGGCATCAAGAAAAAGACACGAAGACGAGCGAAAATTTCCCGTGAGGAAATCTTTATAGTCGAGTGTCTTTGTCTTGTTTTGCCAAGTTTGTGTTTAGCAAATTACGTCTAAGTTTTAGAGTTAAGGAGCTTTACTTGTAAGGAGTTACATCCTTAGTTGCTTGGTTGAGTTCGATAAATTCGAGAGTGAGGAGCTTGAGAGTTGTGAGAAGCATATTTTAATAAACCCTTGTGGTATTTCGCCTACGGCTCGGAAGATCATATTAATATATTATCTTCTTAAAATTACATCTACTTGTGTTCTTTATTTATCTACTGCGTTATATTCTGTGTCAAGCAGATTTGTGCTAACTATTAACTGCTGTTAAACGGATGTTAAGATAACATCGAAAGTCCAACATCAGCTTAATGTTGGAAAAGCTGATCAGTGTTAGACCAACATCAAGGTTAACACTAAGCAAGAAGTATCAAGTCCCGATCCAACAATTTCAATTGGCATCAGATCCAAGCACCGACTTCACTGGTGTTTGGATTTGATATTAAAGGATGGACAACCGGAATTCGAACAACAACAAATTGCTTGTCTTGGATGGATCCAACTATTCTTATTGGAAGGTCAGAATTCGTGCACTCATTAAATCATTCGGTTGGCGAGCTTGGAATAAAGATGGTGAGGATTTCAATTATGGATCATGTAATGTGGTTGAAGGATAATCAAATGAGATTCATACAGCTGCGTTACTCGCTCATACTTACAGGACAAACGAAGACTCCCAAAACCGCAACGGATCTCAATGTTACTCTAACATCCAGGATCCAACACCAGAACATGAGTTTTTCTTTAGAATTTGGAATAAATATAATTCTTGTATTAATTCTGATTCCTTGTCTATTATTGATGAATCTAACTTTGATTACTTTCGTGGCACTGTAGATCTAGATGAAGATCATGACGTTGTTCCTAAGCCAAAATCAGAGTGGACTCAAACTGAGCTAAGTAACGATTTCTTCAATGAAAAAGCCCTAAATACCATATTTTAGTTTGGTTGATTGTCACATGTTTAAGTTGGTTAAAAATTGTTCAACTACAAAGCATGCATGGGATATCTTACAAAATCATTGTGAAGGTGATGTGTGCACTAAAAAGACTAAGCTATGCATGTTTTTGAGCAAATTTGATAATTTAACAATGGGGGAAGACGAAAGTATTACTGCTTATTTTGTGAAACTCATGGATCTTTGCTAATGAAATTCAAGACTTAGGTGAGTCCCTGTCTACTAAGAAATTGGCGTACAAAGTTGTGAGAACTCTTTCTAAGAAATTTGAAGTGATTGCTATGCAAGAAGCTAGGAATATGAACACTTTAGACTTTTATACTCTACTTTGCACTCTGAAAGAATTTGAGATGAATCTTGAAAAAGTAGATGATGATGATGAAGAAATTCAAGCTTATAATGAAACTGTGTTTGAAAAGCTTAATATGCTTAGTCTAATTGATAAAAATATTTATGTTGATTTAAAGAAAGATTTCTCTGAAAAGATGGCCAAATATTCTTGTAAACTTACTCCTCATAATGATACACATCTCAAACAGATTCAATGTTATGAATGTAAAGGTTGGGGCCATTTTTCTTGTGAACGTGGTAACAACCTTAGAACAAAAGGGAATTCTAACTGGGTTTGTGTAGATGATAATGATGAGACAGGTTTTGAAGAATATGGTGATGGACAGGTGCCAACGATTGAAGAAACTCAAACAATAGTGTGTGCAAAGGTGGATAGACCCGCTGGTATCAAGGCTTGGTGTTCTGTCAACATCCAGACAACTCGATGTTATGTTAACATTCAGAAGACAACACCAGTCCAAGAGATTTTTGTTGACAATTGGGATGAAACCATTTGTTTTACACTGAATGTTTGATTTTTGATAATGATAAGTTTGATGATGATTCTGACTTTGAGTATTTGCATGATTCTATAGGTTTGGAAGATGATAGTGCCCTTGAAGGTAAATTGATTCAAGAAGAGTTTCTTGATGAACTGAAGATCATCTACCAAGACCTAATCAAGGATAATGACAAGTTGAGTATAATTGAGAAGGCTATGGAAGATAATGAAATCTTGAAGGCTACAATCACTCAACTTGAGGTTAGTTTGGATAGCAAAGATGCTAAAATAAAAAAAGGTAAATTCTAAGCTAGGAATTGTTGAACATACCATTGCCACGAGGAATACATGTACTTACAAACTTGATGAAGTTTTATGTTTAGGCAATGATGGTAGTTCTGGTTTAGGATATCAAAGTCAAGTTACTCACTTTACTAATTCTGTTGAATCCACTATTCCTGGTTTTGAGAAGGCAAAGGTACTTTTTAGAGAATCTAAGAAAATGGCTTATATTTGTCAATATTGTTTTCAATTTGGACACTTTAAACCAGATTGTTGTAAATACAAAAAGTCTCTTAAAAAGAAAATAGTTGAACGGAATAGGGATTCATGCAATGCTGATGCTGGTGTTAAGCCAACACTGGAATTTGAACATTCCAATGTAGATACTAGTTATTCCAGTTAACCTTAACATTCAGTTCCAACATTGCTGAACAGAATAATGGGATGAGAAACACTAGACTTTGGGTGCCTGAAACTTATATTGTTTGCAATATTATCTTTCCTACTATGCATACTAACCTTGCAGGTAAGTGGTACTCTGATAGTGGATGTTTGAGGCATATGACTGGATACAAATCTGATTTGATATGGTTATACACGATGTTAAGACAATTAAATTTTTGATTCATTTGCTCAATCTCAAACACAAAAAATTTAAATAAGTTTTTGATTATTGAAAAGTTGAATAAAGAAGTTAAAAATTTAATTTTGAAGTTTGAAAGAAAAAAGTGTTTGAATATGAAAAAAGTGTTTGAAAAATTTTTTGGAGATGAAAAAAGTGTTTGGAGATGAAAAAATGAGGAGAATAATGAATTTCGGTCGGCAATACTATGCTGCCCAGAAACGCGGGCAATGCCGACCGCAATTCGGTCGGGAAACGTTTAAACATTATTCCCGACTGAATATCGGTCTGGAATAACGTTGAATATTATTCCCGAACGAAATGCGGTCGGGAATAAGGTTAAATATTATTCCCGACCGATTTTCGGTCGGCAATAAGTGTCAATGCCGACCGAAAATCGGTCGGGAATGACCTTGAATATTTTTCCCGACCGCAAATCGGTTGGAAAAATTAGTAAATTTTACTTTTTTCGATCTTTTGGAAAATCTTGATGTGTTTGTTAAGTATAACTATTGAATCTCACTAAATTCATGAATTGCAGTATTAGTTAGTTAGTTTAATTTACTTTTAATTATTAAATTAGTATAGTTTACCGGAGTATAAGTTAAGTTAGTTTGGAGTTTTACATATAATAATCATACGTAGTATAGAGGAGTATTCACAATTGGCGATTAACATTTGTTACGAACGTTAGTATAGAGAGGCTAATTGTGATATATATATTAACATATGTTTAACATAATCGTAAGTAGTTACATTATTAGCAACTACATATACTAATCTATTTATAAGTGACAATATGAATCGACGCTTCAAACTATTCATCAACGTGCAACTAAATTTTTTTTTTTTGAGATTTTTTGTAATATATAACTAATATTGATTTACTTGATAATTAAATCAACGATTTATCTAAAATTGAGAGCGAAATTGTGAAATTAAGAATATGAATATTATTCTCTACCGAAAATCGGTCGCCAATACCCTTAAACTCTAAACCCTAATATTTTCGACCGCATTGCGGTCAGGAATAACAACGGTAATTGTTATTCCCGACCGAAATTCGGTCAGGAATAACAACGGTCAGGATTATTCCCGACCGAATTTCGGTCGGGAATAACTGTTACCGTTGTTATTCCCGACCGAATGTCGATCGGGAATAACTGTTACCGTTGTTATTCCCGACCGAAATTCGGTCGGGAATAACTGTCAGCCCCCCTATAAATACCCCTCCCTATTCCACTTGAGAAACCATTCCAACATTCATCCCTTGCTAAGGTATCTACGATTTCCTCTTGTTATAACTGTTTTTGTTAGTTTTTTTCAATTAAGATCGTTTTTATTAACTTTTTTTAATGTTTCTTTGTTTTAGATATTGCGGTAAATGCAACGAGGGGTGTGTGTTTTCAAAGAATACTTGATCTAAGTATTTTCTACGCTACAACAAGTAAGTATTAATTGTCTTGGCTTCGTCGTACTCGAGTTTTAATTTTTTTTATATAAATGATAATTATATTGATTGGTGAAATTAATTGTAACAATTTCTTTTTAATTTTCTTAGATTAGAAATGGATTATCGTCCCGATAGATCTTGGATGTATGATAGGATAGATAGTAACACTGGTTATTTGAATCAACATTACGTGGTTGGGGTTCGTGAATTCATACAATATGCATCACACCAGAGAGATTACGTAGATCTAAGAAATCGTATTAGGTGCCAGTGCCAGAGATGCATCAATTTAAAGTTTTTTGATCGAAATGTAGTACGGGATCACCTTCATAAGTGGGGGTTTGTGTATCAATATTGGATATGGGTGTTGCATGGAGAGAAGGCGAGCGAGGCGTCTACATCATATGTACATGAATCACCGTCTGCTAGTATTCACGTTGATAGTCCGGTTCATGCCGATACTTCGTTTAGAGAATTGGTTGTGGATGCATATGGGGGTCGATTTATTGAGGGAGAGGTGCGCAACGAAGATCCAAGTCCCGAGGCAAAGGAGTTCTACAAATTGATGCAGATGGGAGACATAAAAATGAACAGTAAGAAGTCAAAGATTGTGCTCTAGTGGTTTGCCGAGTTCTAAACTACCAAGACGATGCACAAAGTAGTTAATGTCGCTTGCGAAAAGTACTTAAGATTGTCTAAAGATATTATGGACCCAGAGATTGAGGAAATGCTACCGAATACGGTTCCAGGCATGAATAAGATGCTCGCGGGTTTGGGTTTAGGGTACGAAAAGATCGACGTATGTAAGAATTTCTGTTTCTTGTACTACGGCGATAATGCCCACAAGGATCTCACATCGTGTCCGATATGCAAGACCAATAGGTACGAGGCTGGTAGAAAGTCCAGGGTCGCAAGGAAGAAATTGTGGTACTTCCCCCTAGGCCCTCGATTATAGAGGTTGTTTATACTGTAGGCACTTCGGACATATGACTTGGCATTTGAAGTGTCGAGAGTCAACAGATAGAATGATTCACCCAGCTGTAGGCGAGGCGTGGAGAGCTATTGATCGTACGTATCCGAACTTCGCAGCAGAGCCTAGAAATGTTCGACTCGGCCTATGTACTGATGGGTTCACACCGTTTGGGCCATCTGGGAAGAACTACTCTTGTTGGCCCGTGTTTGTTACCCCTTATAACCTTCCGCCGGATTTATGCATGCGACCGGAATTCATTTTTCTGAGCCTTATTATACCCGGTCCCAAGAGTCCTGGAAAGAACTTTGATCTTTTGCTGAGACCGTTGATTGATGAGTTGAATGATTTGTGAAGTAATGGTTTGTGGACATATGACAGCTCACGAAAGGAAAACTTCCAAATGCGAGCGACCCTAATGTGGACTATTAGCGATTTTCCTGCTTATGGAATGTTGTCCCAGTGGAGCACGCACGGTAAGCTGGCGTGCCCTTATTGCATGGGTGAGACAGATTCTTTTACACTTCAGCATGGTGAAAAAGCCTCGTGGTTCGATTGTCATCGTCGGTTTCTACCAGAGGGTCATAAATGGAGGTACAACAAGAAGGATTTCAACAAGGGTAGGGATGTACTTGAAGCGCCCATTCCAAGGAAGACATGAGCTCAGATGAGGGCAATTGTGGATAGGCTACGATCGGTTAGATTTGGGGCAAACTCCACAAAGCTTCCGGAATTTAACACAACCCATAACTGGTGTCGTCGAAGCATCTTTTGGGAACTACCTTATTGGTCCGCGAACTTGATTCGCCACAATCTAGATGTGATGCATTGTGAGAAGAACTTTTTTGAGAACATCATCAACACGGTGTTGGACGATGTTAAGTCGAAGGACAACATTAAGTCGAGGCACGATCTTAAGCTGTTGACCAACCATAAAGAATTGTTCTTGAAACCCAGTGGCAGAGGAAGTGAGTACATAAAGCCAAAGGCAAAATATTGTCTTACGAGGGATCAAAAGAACATGGTGCTTGATTGACTGACCGAACTGAAGTTTCCTGATGGATATGCCTCGGACTTGGGACGATGTGTGCAAAAACAACAAGGAAAATTGTATGGAATGAAGAGTCATGATTGTCACGTCTTCATACAGAGATTGATCCCGGTTGCATTTCGCGAATTCTTGGAACCCGAGATTTGGGGGACCTTAGTAGAGATTAACCTTTTTTTTAAGGCAATTTGCGCCTCAGAGGTGTCGGCCGAAGATATGGAGCGATTGGAGGAATCGTTTATTGTTACCATGTGCAAGATGGAAATGATATTTCCTCCTTCATTTTTCGACTCTATGGAGCATTTAGCCATTCACCTTCCGTACGAGGTTAGAGTTGGTGGTCCAGTTCATTATAGATGGATGTATCCATTCGAGAGGTACGATTTTATATTTTTAATAACAATTATCTTTTACAAATATCGATTCTTTGCCTAATCTTTCATTTCTATGAACTAGGTGGATGTTCGACATGAAGGGATCAGAAAAGAACAAGGCGAGGGTGGAGGGATCCATAGCCAATCAATACCTACTTGCTGAGCTGTCCAATATGTGTTCTTAATATTTGGATGTTTCTTTTCAGACTAAATATAAAAAACTCAACAGGAACGAGACACTAGATAGCACGGAGTGGGATGATGAGCTTACAATATTTCAAAAGAAAGGAGCGCCAATAGGGCCACTAAACAAAAGACGATACTTGACTTCCGATGAGATGGAGCAAATAGAGCTCTACACGCTTCTAAACTGTCAAGAGCTTGATGAATGGGTGGAGTAACTGGTCGTTAATTATTTTTAATAACGAAATGATTAAGCGCTTTAAAGACAACTAACTTATGATGATTTTCCTATGCAGATTGTTTGTAGAAGAGGAGTGCGGTGGACTAAGTCCAATGGAGATACAATCCAAGAGGAACCAAGAGTACGTAGCATGGTTCAAGCAGACATATTCAAGTGGGAAATACGAGACCGACGTAC
This sequence comes from Linaria vulgaris, assembly GCA_948329865.1. NCBI lineage: Eukaryota > Viridiplantae > Streptophyta > Magnoliopsida > Lamiales > Plantaginaceae > Linaria > Linaria vulgaris. Next base: position 16,087,504 of record OX415254.1, on the reverse strand, counting down.
GAATAGATCCTCGAATCACAGGTCCGGCTTATTCAGTGGCAACCTACGAGGGATACATTGTGAATGGGTTTAGATTTCACACCGATATGATTTTGGGCCCGAAGAAGAGTGATTGTAGCGGTGTTTATGTGAAGGGAGACATGGGAGGATCCGATGCTACCAACTTATATGGAACGTTGAAAGACATTATACATGTGGAATATTGGGGCAGAATCCGGCCCCTATACATAGTCTTGTTCAAATGTGTTTGGTATGATATAAACGCAGGTACGCAGGAGCATTCAACGTAGAAGTTGGTTGACATCAACCCGAGGCGTACCCTCAGCACCAATGAGCCGTTTGTATTTGCTAACCAAGCAAAACAGGCGTACTATGTGCCCTATCCAAAGAAGACGACAGGGCGACCGGGACAGAGAGGATGGTTGGCCGTATCCACTATTCCTGCCAGACACATAATCGATATGTCATCAGTTGCAGGATCAAAATATGTCGACGCGGGGATGCCGAACCAAGTGCTACAATAGAATGTATCTGAAGGGTTTAACTTATGCGTGGACCTTTCCTCATTCAATATGAATATCCAATTGGCCAACGAGGGATTTGATGTGGTTGACGAAGAGGCAGCAGCGGAGGGCAACGAGGAAGAGGAGGGCTACGAGGACGACGAGGGCAATGAGAAAGAGGAAGATGAAGAGATAATGAGTGACTCAGATTCTGAGGATAGTATGTATGACTAGCATCGATTATGGTTTAGTAGGTCGAATTTTATTTTATAAAAAAATTTGATTCACGTTGTTTAATTTCATATTATAGGCATAATTACCAATAAACAAACAACTAACACAGGTTTCAATACTTAGATAAAACGAACAAATAATACTACTACTCCGCATCAAACGAACAAATAATACTCAACTACTCCGCATAATTACGGAATAAATACGAAACTAGTTTAACATTACATAATTGGTCCAAGCATCAAACGAATTACATAAATACAAACAACTAACACAGTTTTCAATACTAAAATAACCCTAAAACAAATAAAACTACTACTACTCATAGTCCTCGTCATGAAATCCAAATGTATCAGGAGCTGTGGAGGGTCCAGCACCATCATCACCGGCAAGATCGGTTGCATCACCACCAAGAGTGTCATCATCGGGGTCCTCATCGGGGTCATCCTCGTACTCATCATCATACATCATGCAGCCCGAAGCACCATGCGCAAAAGGATCAGAAGGGGGGGGGGGGAGGAACGCTGGCCAGCTCGACGAGCATCACTCATTAATCCCCCTGAAGGCATGGGTCGAGCAGGAGGAGTACCTGTAGTCTGGGTGATGTGTTGGGTCAAGTACTCTACGTGAGTAACAAGCTCGTCAACCCTCGCATAAGTAACAGTCCTAAGACGACGGTTCTCCCTCTCCAACGCCCTCGCATAATCATGTGTCGTGTCTGGGTTCTTCTTCGTCGAGAAACCAAATCGATCGTGACGTGCATCCGTAGGGACACCCGCAGCCTTCCCCTTCTTCAATCCTCCTATCGCCAGACTCCACAGCTCCTGATCTAGTGGTGGCCATGTAGAACGATCCGCCTCGTACCTCTCGGTCATAAGGCGCATGTACTCCTCCTGTTCATTTTGTCATAATTGTTAGTACGTAATTAAGGAAGACATATATTAATACAGTAATCAAAGAATGCTATACAAGTTAAATACTTACGTAGATAGCCCTATACTTGGGCTAAACCCAAACGCGGCGACGTGGAGCTCCCTCTAGCAGACCACTGGGCACATGTGTGTGCTGATAATGATATGCCTCATCGTGCCGAGGTGGAGGGGCCCCTGGAGGTCTAGAAGCAGCCTGCATATTTATATACATTTGTTATTTTAGCTATTTAAATTTAAGACAATAATATTATTCGTATAGAAACTCAATTTAATAAGACATACCATCCTACGTCGAATCTCCGTGTAGCTCTGGGACCCACTAGCATGAGTAGCTCGTGCAGGACGATCAGGGTCTGGTGCCTCTCCTCCTCGCCTGTTCTTATGTCCTGACTCTGATTTCTTCGCATGGTCAGCCGACTCCCAATGCATCACGAACATCCTCTCTAACTTGTCGCTCATCCAACTGTTCTTCGGACGCGTCGCCCACTTCGGATCATCGAGCCTGTCATAATAGTTCTTCTTGGCATTGTACATGATATCCTCGTAACAGTGCTTAGCCTTCGCCTTGTATGCGGAATGTGCACGAATCATGTCATCCGGATCAATGTAGTATATGCTCTACAATTAAATAAGGTTTTTAATTAAGGTTTCGTTAAATAAAAATCTTACTATTTATATATATATATATTTAGTAAACTTTCTAAATCTCACCTTAAACTTAGCCCACATCAGTCCCTGGACCTCTGAATCGACCTCGGTGTATGAAGGAACACACTTCTTCATAAACTCCCTAATGATCGAGGTAATCGCCGATGCTATCTTTCTCCCATCGAAAAATACATCGTGCTCATCCAACTCGACCCTACGACGGGCTCTACGGTCAGCCGGAACCTGCGGCCCTCTCGATATGCCTCGGCCCGGTCTCTGCTGCGTCGCTGAAGATGGTCCTGCACTGACAACGTCTGCAGGGGAAGAAGTACTTGGACCCGCTGGTGTAGACTCTGTAGAGCGTGGCCTAGGTGCCGTAGGCCTCGATGATGACGGTGGCCTCGATGATGACGATGGCCTAGATGATGACGATGGCGTCGATGCTACATGATCATCATCTAGTCGAAATGGTACTACTAGATCTGGTGGAGTACCGCCGCTCGATCCGATACGCCTATGTGGATGTGAAGAAGTAGAGGACTCGCCAAGATCGGTATCAGGTGCATCGACAGAAGCGGGTGGTGCACCACCAGAATGAATGAGCCGTAGACGAGGACCTATCCTCGGTAGACCAGTAGGTGGAGTACTCGATGGAGTGCTCGATGGACTACTACATCCTCTCTTCGAGGGCTGGCCACGATCGCTATCACGGGACGACATGTCGTCGAAGAGGAGTGCTACGAACTAAGTAAAAGCATCTAAGTTAGAATTTTTCTAATTGTAGAGATGACCTAAGTTTAATCAATACTAAGTTATATAGTTTTTTCCTAAAGGTATAAATATTTCCCAAAGCCTAACAATTCCTAAAGGAATTTACAAATTAAATCCTAACAATTTCTACAATATCTAACAATTAATATTAAAACATTAAATATAACATTAATAATTAATATTAATACATTAAATATAACATAAATAACTCCATAATTAACGTCCAAATAAATAAATTAACACATATAAAAATCATATATAGTTTTCCTAAAGTCATAAATAATTACTAAACTATAACATTTCCTAAAGCCTAACAATTCCTAAAGGCATAAAAATCTAATATTTTCCCAAAGCCTAACAAATCCTAAAGGCATAAAAATCTAACATTTTCCCAAAGCCTAACAATTCCTAAAGGCATAAAAATCTAACATTTTCCCAAAGCCTAACAATTTCTAAAGGCATAAATAATATTTATTATAAAATCATAAAACTATAACATTTCCTAAAACCTAACAATTCGTAAAGGCATAAAAATCTAATATTTTCCCAAAGTCTAACAATTCCTAAAGGCATTTTTAATTAAATTCTAACAACTTCTACAATATCTAACAATTAATATTAAAACATTAAAGATAACATAAATAAATAATATTAAAACTTTAAATAAAATATAAAATACAAGAAAAAGCGAAAAAACTTACCGGATCGGAAGTGGCGACAGATTTCCGGTCGCGAGAGGCTATAATTCGGTCGGGAATTGTTTTTTAATATGTCCCGACCGAATATCGGTCGGGAATGCTCCCGACCGAAATCCGGTCGGGATTTTCCGATCGGAATTGGGCGCGAAATCTTGTAGTGTTCAAATTGTACAAATTGTAAATGTTGGAGGGCGCAGCCTCAACGGTACTCAATTTCGTCACGTAATTCCTTCACTAGGACGTACAACGCCAGGCGTATCCTTCCAATCCCTCAAAATTTGAAGAGAATATAAGGCATTTGAACTGTGACGGACGACACTGTCGTGACAATTACAAAACACGTACGACTACAATATAATTTTATTTTTATATTAAAATATATTAAATATCACCAAAACCTTTACATATAATATTTTTCTCCAAGTAAAAACTCGTAAAAAACATATTCAACTTCAAACAAAGTGTCTCGTACGTGAACTCATGAAGGGGCCAAATATAATGTTGAGTGAAACATAAAACCTAACGTCAATATAATTGAAGATGATTTAGATTTAAGTTATTTTTATTTACTTTTTTATGAGTTTATTTACTTCGTTATATAAGGTTTTTAGGAGTTTATTTATCATTTGGTTGTCGATTTTCAATTTTTATAAAATAAAATTTAAAATCAAGAAATTATTGAATTGACAATAATATAGCTTTTGAGAGTCCAAGACGTGTTCGACACTTCCTGCGTATTCAATACAGTGTCTGAATTAGTTTTAGGGAGAATTACACAAAGTACCCCTCAACTATGGGTAAATTACACAAAGTACCCCTCCTCTTTGGGAAATTACCAAAACTACCCTTATGGTCAAAAAAATTAAAATAATTAAGACAACCTTTCAAATTCAAATCATATCAGAGGCTAAAATTCGCAGATAATTTATTTTTTCTTAGAAGAAATTATTTGTTATCAATATTTTTGTCTTTTTAAACGAGATAAATGAGGTTTAATGCAATAATTTTGACTTACTTTTTGTTTTTTGTGCAAAATAATTGAAGAGCATGAATTTACATTCAATAGTTTGAAATAAAAAAATTACGAAAAACCCGTCATACGAGTAATTTGTGTAATTTCCCAAAGAGGAGGGGTACTTTGTGTAATTTACCCATAGTTGAGGGGTACTTTGTGTAATTCTCCCTTAGTTTTATTTTTTTACTAATTTTAACACTTACAAAAATAGTGTCGTTGTGTCGGTACATCGTAGCAATATATTCAACGAACTATTCTCGAGTTGTGTGTGCGCCATACTCCTTCACATGGACGTATCTACCCTTGGACTAGGGAAAAAACTTATATGGACCAGGTCCATATGAATAATATGGACCATGCGGTCCATATTTTTCAGGATATTTGCCTATTAGTCCCTAAAAGTTTAAAGGATAATGAATCGGATAGTTCACTTGATAATAATTATAATAAGATCCCCAATAAGTTTTCGTTAAATTTTCTAATTATCTCGACCATCCAAAATGGTATCAGAGCATGGTTTATTTATTTTATATGGTTATTTATTTATTTATTACAACTCTTTATTACCTTAAGAGAGGAGTTTTTCATAAACATGAGTGATCCAGTGATGGATGACATTTGGGATCTCATCATTTGGGCTCCTATGAAAGGAAACGCATGTACGAGTATTAAAGGGCGAATTGCCGCCCTAACCAGATACCTTAATTTCCACAAAAGAGAATTGAGGAACCATGATGTTCTACGCTGTAGCATGGAACAAACGGGACAAATATGTCCTATCCAGAGAACCAGACTTGAACAAATCAGGCTGGTAGAAATTAGCTTAAAAAGGGCTAATAAACAGAGTTCAATACTAAGCCTCTAGAATGCCTGGTATTACACTTGAACAAGAACTCCAAATCTTGATGACTAAGTTAGATGAACTAGCTAGTCATAGACCAGACAATCTCCAGGCCATTAGAGTCAAATTTATTAGAGTTAATGGTATCTTGGCGAGTATCGCAAGAATTAATAGATTAATCACTGAACGAAATAACCGTTCTTCATGAGTAATCTAGTTTTGCCAGATTTCCACGAGCTCGCGCCAGATAGCTCCAAGCTATCCCAGGACCTCAGGGAAGTTCAGAAAACAGTTCAAGCATATGGCAATCACCAATACCATGTGCCCGAGCATCTACAGGAAATCAGAGACAAGCTTGAAACCATGTCTCGACGACAGAAGGAGATCTTGGGGAATTTACAAGATATCCAGCAACGAGTCAAAAGCTTGGAACCCATGCCAAGGACGTCCGAAAGAAGGAAAGTTGGATGGTTGCCACCATCTTTCGGGAATGAGCCTTTACTACATCAAAAAGGCAAAGCAGTCCAGGTCAAAAGGGAGATGACCACGAACGAGAAGCTGAAAGCCTGAATAAGAGGAGAACCCAGCACCAAGTGAAATCATGGCCAGATTCAGGATTGACGATTTCAACTTCGAGATCGGACGAGACCTTTCTGATCTTGCAGAATCATTTTCAGGTCTCAACTTGGAAAACGTGCAGACGTTTGGTGCAATTGTACCAAGTCAAGGTCCTCCACCGGGACAATCAACAATTACCGAAGGCGCAGGATCTTCCATCCCTAATCCAGACCCAATTCGGGAAGAGCCAATTCGGGAAGAACCAATTCGAGAAGAAGCCATGCCGCACCAACATGACTTTGTTGCGGGAAATATGTACAATCGTATTCCAACTAGAGCAAGAGCCAGAAGGCCAGATGTTCATGGGACACCCTATGGGAAATTGCAACTCGATCCAATCCACCCGTACGGGCTTATGCTCAATCTGGATACGCTTGATTTCAAGAATCGCGAAGCCCTGATCGATGAATGGGCAGCAGCAATGAGGATTGCGGCGGCGACGCTTGAACTCGACAAAGAAGGATTCATCATGATGTTACAGATGAGTCTCGAAGGTTCGGTCAAGATCGGATGGAAACATGGAACTCCAGAAATTAGAAGTGGGGTCCTATCTGGCGAGTCTCTCAAAGACATCGTCGATAGAATGGCGAGGCTTTTCAAAATCTACTTCATCGGAGAAGGATACTTTGTTGATCCCCAGACCGGAGGAGGTGACCAGGAGAAAGTCAAGTGATACGAACAAGCCCTGTATAGCCTGGAGCTACATGACATATGTAGTGTAGATCTATACATCAAGTTGTTCACCGAGTACAGATGGAAGAGCCGGATTGCAGAAGACACGGCGCTTCCCCTTTTCTTCGCCAAGATTCCAAGCCCATGGCGAGAAATGTTACTACGTGAATATACTCCTTTAGGGATAGACACGGTGGCTCAAAGGATGTCTTTCCTCAAAGCCAAATTGAGTGAATGGTGCCAGAAGGCAGCAATTCAAAAGAATTTCAAGAGGCTGAAACGAATCAATAAATCAGCCCGGCTTTGCTGCGACGATGATGACGTTCCAACAGTCGTAGGAGCACTGGAGAGACATCAGAAGAAGAAGCATAGGGATCATCCCTATGAGCGAAGAAGCAAGTTTACCAGAAGATCTTCGTGGAAACCAAGAAGATTCTGGTCAAAGCAAAAGGCCCGGAGTTATAAATCAGGGCAGAGACCAGGACCCAGCCGTGGAAGGACGTCGTCCAGTCAAGGAAGTACCAGCAGACCACCAGTTAGGCGAACTTTCAGGAGAGCACAAACACGTGCTAATGAAAGTTTCAAGGATTGTAACTGTTGGACATGTGGTGCCAAAGGACACATATCAACGGATTGTCCTGAAAACCAAAAGAGAGGTGTTAGACAGTTCGAGGCTACGCCGGAGTTCGAAGAAGCTGTCTACTTTCAGGACCTTGTTCAGGTATACCGGTTTGAAGATATCCCTTCAGACGAAAGTATATATGAGGAAGACGAAGGACCAGATGAGTCTTCAGAGTCAGAATCAGAATCAGACTGAAGACGAGGAGATCTTCCATCAGGAAGTTCAAGAAGACAGGACGGGATTTTTCTCACAAACCAGCATTTCTCACAAAGCCTTGATGAGAATTATGCGAGAATATCCAAAGTTGAGAGTCTACGATGGATTCACCATCGGAAAAATGGAAAGAACCTTAGCTCAGCTAAGCTTCAGAAGGAGGAAACATCACATCATCTACAAGGTTACAGCGGGAGAGATTGCTATCCCAATGGAGCTAACCAGCAATGTGATGGAGATGCAGCTAGTTCCTATGAACGAAATCAAAGAGGAACTAAAAAGGCTCAAGCCAGAGGTTGCGCAGAAAATGTCATGGATCCATATCGGAGCCATAAGAATTCTGCTCAAAGCAACGTTCAAAGAAGGAATCAATTCTCCAATTGACATTGCCGGCTTTGATCGAAGGATCCAGAACCTACGAGATGCCTGTCTCTGAGGTATTTCAGGAAATCTATTTGCAGGAAAGGTGGCGACATTCATATATCCAAAGATCGCCTTTAACCTAGCCGATAAAGATTTCAGTAGAGTCCTAACTCTACATCAGGATTTCAAAAATAAGGAGTTAATGAAGGAAGGAAACCGGCCTTACTCCATTACATACAGTATCTCATACGCGCTCTCAAATACTCACCATTCAGATCTCTTCCAGAGAAATGAGTTTGTTGAGATACCGGAGATCTTTGAAAAGGTCGCACATGCAGTCAGGCCAGAGATTTCCAGCCTGCCGCATATTCATGAAATGGATTTGATCATTCGCGACCAACCAGTGTTTGGCAAGGATACAAGCCAAAGATTCGAGCCAAGAACGGTCTCTTTCCAGGAGAATAGGATGCAAAGCCTTACCTGGGGAAAGAAACCAATTATGGAGGTTGTGATTGAACCAAAGAATTTCACAACCAAAGGTGAACTCCAATGTCCAGGAGGATGGGGAGAAGTCGAAGTCATCTTCGACACCACCCAGAAAGATAATACGTTACCATGCGACGCATTGTATTATCTCAAGCAACCATTTGTTGGTAGGTATCAGGGAAACCTAAAGCTAGGTGGACTTGATTTTATTATCAACGGATGAGCAGGAAAGATCCCAGAACAGCTTGTTCTTGGAATCGAATTTCTCGAGGATCACAAACCTTGGGAAAAGGTGCCGGAAGGAATGGAGTTTACGGTGGAAGGGAAAAGATACCGGCTCAAATGACCACCAGTCCATTCTCAATCTACATCTCGGTAGGGATGTTGTACGAGAAATATCGAGCCGAATACTTTGCAGCGTATATCGACTCAGGAGCAGGAATTTGCACAGCAAGACCAGGAATCTTTCCAGGAGAACTCGGGGAAGATTTACCAGCAATTGCTGGAAGAGATTTCTCAAAGAAGATCATCATCTTCAAACGAGGAATAAAACAGGCAGAGATATTAATTGGCGGAGCAGGAGGTACCCCGTGGTACAAAGTAAAGACGCCCCCAATTTATTTCCATTCAAACGTTTTACGCAGGACAATGAAACAAGACGTCTTATCCTCACAACAACTTGTGATCATAAGATCTTGGTGCAGAGGTTGACACAGGCGTTTTATCGCAAACTCCCAATTCAATTTCGCAGCAAGCGTGGTGATGAAGGACGACTTCTACACCCAAAAATGAAGGACCAGAGAAAATATGGTAAGGCAATCCTACAGCTCAGGATTGAAAGCCTAGGTAGCCGGAAGATCGAAAGAATCAGAGATGAAACTATCGAAATCCTGAAGGTCAGCCTTGAACCAAGTCTTTACAATGACATCACAAACGAAGAACAAATCTCAATTGAAGATGTCAAAGTTAAGATCCAAAGGAACTACGAAGAGGACCCTCTGGCGTGGTGGAACAAGAATGAACTCAAGGTTACCTTAAGAGTTCAAAAGGGAAAGGAAAACGAGTTGGTCAGATATAGACCCATCCTTATGAACCAGGAGGATCGAAAGGATATGCAGATGATTCTTAAGGAACATCTGGATCTGAAGCTCATCTCACCAGGAGTTTCTCCTTACAGCAGTCCAAGGTTCTTAGTTAGGAACCATGGAGAGATCAAGAGAGGAAAGCCAAGATTGGTGATCAATTACCAAGGGATCAACAAGATCTTGGAGTTCGACGGATATTACATTCCGAACCGAGAACACCTGATCAACTGCGTTCAGAACGCGAAAGTCTTCTCTAAGTTCGACTGTAAATCAGGTTTTTACCAAATCAAGATGGAAGAAGAAAGTAAGAAGTTTACAGCTTTTTCCACACCGCAAGGCCACTATATTTGGAATGTCATGCCAATGGGATTGGCTAATGCGCCCCAGATATATCAGAGGAAAATGGATAATCTTTTCAAAGATTATTTCAAATTTATGTTCGTCTACGTCGATGATATCCTCATCGCCTCGAAGAACGTCCAAGACCACATCAAACATTTGGAGATCTTCTCAGATGTTTGTCACAAAGAAGGATTAGTGCTGCCACAGAAGAAGGCAGTAATTCTTACAAGAAAAATCGAATTCCTTGGAGTCGAGATTGACGAGTCAGGTATTATCCTCCAAAATCATTTGGTGGAGAAGGTACGGGATTTTCCCGACGACCTCAAGACGGTTAAACAACTCCAAAGCTTTATGGGGTTAGTTAATTTTGCTGGAATGTTTATTAACAATTTGTTAAGTTACAGGAAAATATTCAGTCCACTGCTTAAAAATGATGCAGAGTTTAGATGGACGGATGAACACAAGGGAACGGTACAGAAGCTTAAAGCTATCTGTCAAAACCTCCCCAAGCTTGCAATACCAAATGATGATGATGACCTGGTACTCTATACGGATGCAAGCGACCATTGGTGGGCGGCGGTTCTTACCAAAGTCGAGCCAAAAGGAGAAGTGCCATGCAGATACTGTAGCGGCCTCTTTTCAAAAGATGAGGCGGCAAGATGGCACATCAACGAGAAAGAATTCTTTGCAGTTCGAAGGGCCTTCAAAAAATGGCCTTTATTCTTACTTGCTAAAAAATTCACACTTAAGATTGATAACACTAGTATCAAGGCTTTCTTGAAAAATAAGATAGAAAGCAAACCCGAAAAAGCTAGGTTATTAAGATGGCAAGCTGAATGTCAATATTATAATTTTGATGTTCAAGTTATCAAATCTCATGAGAATGTTCTTGCAGATTTCTTAACTAGGGATGGAGGTACATGAGGCCGATACCATCCTCACAAGATGGAGACACCACAGGGATAACCTGGACGAGCTCCGCAAGGCGATCGAGGGTCTGGCAATCAATGCTCAGGCTTCCGGTCATGTACAAGAAAGGGACCTTTCTAAGGTTCAAAACTCAATGAAGGCAACTTTATTGGGTAGTACGAGTTTGTGGGATAGCCTCGCGGCACCCCTATTTCGAGAGGCTTCACTTTCAAAACTGGAAGTGGAAATACAGGCTAATACATACGAGTTTGATGATCCAAGTAAAACTGGACCAACAGGTGATCCTTTCGAGGAAAACACCCAAGGACAAGCTAATTCGGGGGTAGAAATACCTAAAGAATCTACGAGCCAGAAGCAAGCCGATTCGAAGGTAGAAATACCTAAAGAATCTACGAGCTAGAAGCAAGCCGGTTCAAGGGTAGAAATACCTAAAGAATCAACGAGCCAGAAGCGAGATGATCCAGAGGTAGAAATACCAAAGGAATCAAAAAACACCTCTAAATTTAAAGAGGACGAGGTTAATCTTAGACCCCAGACGGGATCATCTAAGATAAACAAAAACGAGAAAACCCCACCTTTGATTGAATATCAGAGAACGTGGGAAAGATTGAACACGAGGATGGGACTTGTCCCTGGAAAGACAATTGCAGACTGGTCGGGAAAATATTCAAGAATTTGGATACTACCCAGATCAAAACCTGAGCAAGTACGAGAATGGTTTGATTTTGGCTGTATAGCCTCAATCTTTACCGAATCACCGAGCTTCCCGGAAATTGCCAAATTACCAGAATGGATCCAGAAAAATGTGTATGAAACATGGCAAAACAATCATACACTAAGAAGGGGCGATGTTCTTGAAATGAAGTTCATATCCGCAGCCCCAGAAATCGCAGGCAAGGGGTCTTTACCATGTTTTCATTTTATCAAAATCCAAAGACTCAATTGGAAAGCTTTGGACTACATCAAGCCTCCACCAGAAGGACAGATGTTAGTCGCCCCACTCTCAGAAGATGACGTTTCAACAAGGAGAGCTTGGGGACTCTGGGTCTGTCTCACAGAGATGGACAAAGTCAAGTACGCATTCAAGATTTTCCAAGACAAGGAAAAAGGAACGTTCATGCTTAACAGCATGACCAACACCACCACAAGGTTCGCTGAAATGATGTTCGAAAACAAACGACGAACATTGTGGAAGAACGAGATTCCGTCGACGGCAGAAACTAGCCGAAAATTCTGCAACATGGCACACGTCGGCCAATGGAAGGAAAGGATCTGTCCAAAGTGTCAAGATCAGAAAGAACCCCTCTTTGGAAAGGGATTCCCGATGAAACGGGACAAAGAAGAAAACGACAAAGAGGGCCATGCGAGACAAGGAAAGATGTCGCGTGGGACAGGCAAGTGGGCTACTACAGCTGGCAAAGCTAAAGTAGCCATGTGATCGAATCAGGATCATCTCCACTACAACGACATGATGATAAGTGGAGGGCCAGACCACTATCATAGTGGGAAGGAAAAGACAACAAGCTGCGGTGGAAAAGATTCCACTAAAATGACAGGAGGGCCAGGCCACTACGCTAGTGGAAGAAAAAGCATCAGGATGTAGCTGAAATCCGCGTTTCAAATCCGGATCTTCACCTATAAATACACAAGCTGAAGAAAGCTAAAGGCATCGGACATTTCCCTTAGTTTTCTGATAAACAAGAGAGAAGCATATTTTGTAATAGTGTGAGCATTTTCATTTCTGTCAATAAACGAGTGTCTGTAGAATAGTTTAATTTTCTGTTGAGTGTATGTACGAGAGAGAGTTAGCTACTATGAGTAGCTAAAACCAGTTACTCCTCTCTAAGGAGATATGAGTGTATTGTAATAAATAAATCTCCACATAAATAAATATAGATCTGCTTTCCCTTGAGTATGTCGAAGTTGAGCTTTTAAATATTCCGTCTTAGTTGCCTTTTACACCCGGAGTAGGAAACGAACCAGGGTTGTGCTGATTACCGTTGAAGGAGCTGTTGCAGAACCATCGGTTGCGATCGAGTGGTTGAGGGCGAGGAGTCTTCGTAAAACCTGGCAGAATACCCGACGGTGGTACGGTCAAAAGGAGGTATCTTTTACGGTTATGTTTTATAAGTTCTGTACGGAAGCATGCTGGGCCTGATATGGTCGTAATGGACTATTCCCAGATTGGGGTCCCGATAATGAAAATTTAGATTACTTATGGGGTCAAATTCTAATTCTGAAAAGCTATTTATTCAATTTCTTATTTATTAAAGTTGATGGTGACTTTGAGGTGGGACCTTGACCAATTAAGACCACAGGGTCAATACTTCTCACTATGAACCAGGTCTATGTAAGTTTCATCCTTGGACTAGGGGTTGTAGCTCCCCCTAAGGTTTTTTGAATTTTATCTATATAGGTATATGTATTTTCGTTTTCGTTTTCATTTTCATTTTTTCTCTTTTTTTTTTCTTGTCACTATCTTTTTCGTTTTAAAAGGTTTAATACAATTGATTTGGGTAAGGTTGTTTGTTTTCATGAATTTATGATACTGTATGTGTTCTTATCCAGAAGCAGATTTTTTTTTTTGGAGTATCCATAATCTGATGATGAAGAGTTAACTAATCATTTTTAATACTTTATATTATACACAATCAACTACTTAATTGATACTTTCATCCATTATTTCATAAGAATTCCAAAATTACTTATATATTATGTCAAATTGGCAAGTTACTCTATGTTATTTGCTTAGTAAAATATTCTTTGTGATGTTAAAAAATAAGAGAAAATCTCTCTTACTATATATAGTTATTAAACCACGCAATATATACTGTAGTATCTGATCACAAATTGAATAGTATGTATGTTTTCTATCAATTTTTGAGAAAATATTAGTATCAAAATCTATAGAACATATACATATTTACCGGCTTGATTAGTTTTAATTTATTTATATAATTTCAAAAATATTAAAGAAAATATAATACAATTTACAATATTTATTTGAATAAATCTATATATATATATTTAATAAAAAGTTATAACCCAGTGAAAAAAAACTGATATTTGAAAAGAATGTAAAATATATTTCGGAGAGGATCAGAGGAGGGCGTTTTGCGATGAACTAAAAGTTGAAACGAGATAGTGCCTTATCTTTTTTTAAAAACAAATCAATATAAAGTCGATCCTAAACAACGATTTCTTTCAATTCTTTTTTACTCTTAAGTCTTTTTTTGTACTCTTGTCGATTATTCATTCAAAAAATATTTAGCCTCCGACATAAAAATTTTGGATACGCCACTGCTCCATCGTACGGAATTTATCGGGGCTTAGCCTACACAGACACACTTCAAACATTATTATATGACTCGTGCAAGGGTTATTACACTAATCTTCTCTTTATCGACCAACTTTTAGATGTTCTTATATATTATATATCTTTCGAAAACATTTCAAAACTTTATATGACGCGTGACAATATGCTGCTAGTGCTATTCTAATCTTCTCTTTATCATTTTAATCTTTACCATTTCAGTTATATCGAGACGGATAATTAGAATTTGATGCTTCCAGCACCATCTTGTCACATTTTTTCTTTTTGGTAAATCCATCACGTCATATTTATCACACGAGAAAAATGCTAAAAGGATTTGACAGTGCTATCTTATCTACATTGGAATTATGTGCCAATTCTTCTATAAGGAAACGCCAAGAGTGTGCGTACTGAAGTTAATTGGTGCTTTTTTTAAGCCACTACTAGCTGTCAAAAGTTAATAAACAATACTAATGTATATATGAGATTGACATTTGGTATTTTAACCTGATGAGAATCTGATGGGAATATATGCCAAATAACGTATGGTATCATGTGATCGATTAGGTTTTAATTTGATAATATTCTAAAATTTTGAATGGCATGCAAATGAATGAATCTGCTAACGCTTTGTATTGTATGCCCTGTTTAGCAACTCATGGACCACCCACCATAAGCAACAAGTGATGTTATAAATGACGGAGAATATATTATTGATGTAAGCATGCAGCCATCGATTAAAGCACAACCAACGGTATATATTTTTTTTTTTCTTACTAGCTCTTTTCATAGTGGGAAAGCATGCAGCAAACGATTAGTGTTTTAACTTTTAAACGTCGTAGAGCGTAAAGCGGGCATTAATACCAAAACCAAAAAAGAAAGGGGGCGTTTCATTAATTTTTTAAAAAAAAAAATTAACACTAGGAAGTTCGACGTGGGAATTGTAAGCTCCAAAAGTTTATTAAAACTCTAGATTTAAAAGATAAAACAAAATTATATAGAATGTTATTGAAAGTTTGTACAAAAAACTTAAGAAATGTTCACATACTTACTGTATATATTATATGAATTGAGTATAGGGACATTTTAATTATTTATAGACCGTCAATCGTCCCAGATTCTATGAAATTAATTAGAAGTTATGGAACTGACAACATGAAACGCTAAATTAAAAACTGTAGAGAAACCGACTAGCATGATTACAAATTAAGGACGTGCATGTGTCTGGTCATTAGGCCCAATAGTACTAAGATTCCTAATGCTGATGTGATATGGCAACTTTTATTTAACGCTATTGAATTGGTCACCCCACCTCCAATAATTAGTAGCCATATTATTTGGTAAGGGGAGTTACTGTATTGTCCTTCGGCTTATTTTATTGGTTTTGTTTTATCGCATATTTCGGAGCTTTTTATGTGATGTCCCAGTTGATTATAATGTCGTCCCCGCTATGGTGGTTTTCTTTTCGTTCTCTTGTTCTTTTTTCATATATTTGCTTAAAGAGCACTAAGCTCTTTTCCTATTGGCCATATATATTGGCTCATTTTGTTATTGAAAAAGAAAACAATGAACCCATTTATTATTTCACTACAAGAATTGAGGGTTAGGGTTGTAGAATGCACAATATAGAATGCCAATATCTCCTCATTCTAGTTTTTTTGCAGTAGAAAGCGAACTTGGGCATTCTAAAATTTAGAATGCAGAAATTGCGCATTCTATCTTCTGCGATCTGCCATCTCCCATCTCCACCGTTCAAAATAAAAAAGAAAAAGGAAAATAGCATGGCATGCGAAAATTTCGCATACTAGCTATGGGGCCGCGTTGACCAATTACGTCTGAAATGCGATATCACATTCCAGACTTGCCAATTAAAATAAAAAAGAAAAGACCCTTAAGCCTGGAATGCGGAAAAAAAAATAGCGGGCAAGTCAATTATATTTCACACTTCCAAAATAACCCAAATAAATACCTCCACTAAACCCTTACATCCGCCATTTTCATGCCCAAAGTCTCCCAAAATTTTTCTGTGTCCAAAATTAGTACCCCCCCCCAACCCGATATCATCAATCTTTCAGCCATCTCTACAAGGTATTTTGTTATTCTATCTTTTTTTCTTCTTATTTTCCAGTTTATAATGTATCAATTTTGCTCAATCTTTTCGAATTTCAGTCACGGTTTTTGTCCTAGATGTGGTTGTTGAGCTTTAGCTTAACTCTTGATATGTGGAAGTAGATTAATGTTATTATGTTATTAATTCACAATTTAGCTCGAAAATTAGGGTTTTGGTGTAAACTAAGGGTTTGAAAATTTGGGGCTTTTGTGTAGAGATTGAATTTTGATACAGTCACTACTTCACTGAGTCATAATTATTCATAGCCCATTCGAAAGTGTTGTATTTGTGCCACAAAAATATTTTATAGAAAGATAATTACTTTATTTGTCACTAACAGTAAGTTTGTAAGAATATTTCCATTTCCCACTGTAATTAATGAAGTTTTGAAAGACTAATCATTGGTATATCATGATTGATGGGTTGCATACAACTATGTTGGACGATTTAAATTGCATATATTTCATTTCAAAGTAGAATATTATGTCAAATGATATCATGTTGTATCTGAAAACCAACATTTGAGTTTGTTTTGTCGCCTATTATATATTGGCGTGAGATCCTGTTATGATAAGCATATTTTGCAGTTGGAATTTAAGTGTTTTCATTTGAGTTGGTGTTCTTACAAACTTCGTTCGTTTTACGTAGTATTATATACCCAAAAAAAGTATCATGTACTTTGTAATTTGTTATGCAACCTTTATCATGTAAAAAACGTATTATATTACGAAGCATTTTAATTGCATCAATGTGTATGTAATGAGTACCTTTTGGCGTTGATTTTTGAAAAGCTAAGATAGCATCGGTGTATGTAATATATATTCAATCAGTTTTATGTAACACATTAGATGTTTGCATGGTGATAGCCTCTTGAATTCTCAAAGCTTTTGGATTTTCAGATTAAGAATTAATATTAAAATGTTAATTATTATTGCAGCTATGGTCGGTACTTCTCGGTCCCCTGAGCAGCGTAGACCTGCGGGACGTGGTGGTGGTGGTACTGTTGCTGTGAGGACGAATGCTGCTGCGAGGACGAATGTTGTGTCACATCCGGGACTCCCAGTACCGCCTACCTCTAGCCCCTCATTAACTCAGTTGCTACAGGTAGGGATCAGTGGTCACAACAATTGCGGTAAACTGCAAGCAAGTGATGCAGCTGTGGAGACCGACCTACAAAAAGTTTATCGATACCGAGAAAGAAGAGGCATTGGAAAAATTTAAGGTAAAAAATAGTTTATTACTTGTTTATTTTAAATGTTATTCAACTGTTTCGTTGCTTATTTACCTTAAATCATTTAGATATTATATAATTACTAGTTTATTTTAATTATTAAGATAGTTATTCATTTGAAATACTTTCTTTGCAGGCTACCTTTCAATGGGATCCAACATTGACAGGTAAGGTTCTTGCGGCGTACCATAAGGTCTGCACGCGGCGATACCATGGTGCAATGAGAAAATCGAAGGAATGGTGCATAGCAGTCTGTGATGACCCGTTGTATGCAAAAAAGCGTAGGACTTGGGTCCCGAAGGGATGGCTGAAGGATTGCGTGAAGTACTGGACCAGTCCTGAGGTTATTAAGAGATCAAATCAGGCGAGCCTCAACAGGAGAAAGCTAAAGGGTCCCACGTATTTGGGTGGTTCAAAGAGTGCGCACATATTTAGGATGAAGCTCGTATTATCTCTAACACATTGTTTTTTTTATTTAATGCATTATTTATTTACTTTTGATCAAGAATGCATTATTTAGTTTCCTAACTTTTATTTTTTAAAGGCGAAGGACAGAGGATGCGATCCAGAAGACATCCCAATCCAAGATATTTGGATTTTGACTCGTGCGAAGAAAAGGCAGAACAACACTGTCAAGTGGGCCAACCCCTGGTGTGCAAAAGCATATGTATGTGTTTTCAAAATTGCAATCTAAATACGTATTCTGTAGTTTAAAATAAAATTTAATTTGTAGTTTTAATACTTGTTTGAATTATTCATTTTTTGAAATTAGGAAATATACGTTACTGTCATGTCCGAGAAACACGCAGGGAAGCCCATGGGTGATTGGGAGAAGTTTGAGCCCACCAAGTGGATGCAAGCTGTAGGAAAGCCGCGGAAGGGTATGTTGCCAGGGATCGGACCGTACGGTGATCCAGAAAACTGGGGGATAAAATGTGGCACGTACAAGAGGCAATGCGTCGCGCCCCAGGGAACCCCAGAGCAGGAGGCTGAGCTAGAAGCACTCAAAGCACAAGTCATTGAGCTAACAAAGCAGCAGGAAGAGGAAAGGCAGCAACGGGAGGACATGCTGCGACGGGACATTGAATCCACGCATCAAAATGCATTGATAGCGCTTCTTTTTGCGAATGCTGGCATGGCAAACCCGTATCAAGCGACGGGGACTAGTACAGGATATGTTCCTGTGCCGCTTTCCCAGTCAACTCACGAGTCACAGCCAACACAGTTTCACTATGAGGCTCGTAGTGAACATGACTTAGGAGGGATGAACATTGAGGACATTGATTAGTAGCTTTTGGTTTCTATTTGAATATTAGTTACTTTATTTTGAGGTTAACATTGGATGCTAATCTGCCTCTAGTTTTCGTTATTTTGGCATTGGTGTATACCAATGGTTTGATGAGGCAGGATATGGCGTGTTGGCCTTCTTTTGTAGTTTTTGTTATTTTGGCATTGGCGTATACCAATGACTTGATGAGGCAGGATATGGCGTGTTGGCCTTGTTTTCTAGTTTTCATTATTTTGGCATTGGTGTATACCAATGGTTTGATGAGGCAGGATATGGCGTGTTGGCCTTGTGTTGTTTTGAGAACTGATGAAGTTGTTTTAAGAATAGAAGGTTTGCTATGTTGGGCGCGTTGGATTTGTTTTTGTTGAGAATGGATGTTGAATTTGTTGTTAATTATTTAAATATTGTGGCGATCTCATATTTTCAGAAATATTTAAATATTGTGGCGGTAAATAATTGCCGCTGTAATATTTCTAATTTTTTTTGGAATCGTGGAATGGGAATATACGCATTCCACTATATTTAAGGGGTATGCGGAAATTCCCATTCCCTCCTCTGACACCACATAGGATGCGCCGTTTCGCATTCCAAGGTTTGACCAAAGTAGGAATGCGTCATTTCCGCATTCTGGAATATCTGGAATGTGAAATCGCATCCTAACTTCTTTAGCAAGCGAGCTTTAGGCATGCAGACACTGGAATGCGTTTTTTCTCATTCTATTGTCATTTAGAATCCGCATTTGGTCATTTAGAATGGGTAATCGGTGCATTCCTTTGGCCTCAATTCTTGTAGTGTTTTGAGGGAAAATAAAATCTAGTAGCAAGTCTTTATTAAGTCTTTTAGTGCCTACGTTGAAATTATGTGGCAAGTCTTGGGAAATTTACTACTTTGGTCCCATAATTTGGCTCTTTTTTACTTTTGGTATAATAACTTGGCAGACCTTAATTTTAGTCACACAAGTTGGCACCTATGCTGAATTTTGGTCCCATCACCACATCTCCGCCCTAATCCGCCCGAAAAATCCTACGTGGCCACCGTTGACGCTATAGTATCCAATTTTGACTCTGGAAAATGCCTGCGTGGATGACACGTAATAAAAAAATATATTAAACTGCTTCATGAACATTCCCTGCCATTCACACACACAACACACCAACTTCGCGCGCCAAACTCCACCCCCAAAAAATCTATGTCGCTTTTCGTTCTTCACCGCCGTCATAGATCACCGGTAGCGCCGTCACTCGACCATCGAAGTAGCTCGCAGTCATGGCCCGTAGGGTGAGAAAGTTGAGTATACGAAAAACGGACAAAAATGAAGATCCCACGCCGAATTACGGTAAGAATTTCAGCTAATTTTTCTTACATACATGTTATTATGTTAATACATACGTTTGTGGTCGTATACCCTAATTACAAAAACCCCCAATTCAAGAACCCTAATTACAGAAACCCTAATTTTCGATTTTGGGAAGCTTATTCCTCAATAATTAGTAAATTATCAGAATGTACTTTGACTAATTAAATCCATGATTTTGTTGCAACATATGGTGGATCTCTGCATGTTACTTGTGAATTCCAATATGGTGGGAATGTCACAAGTGAGGGGACACTGGACAGTTTATAAAATTTAAAGGTTGTTGTGGATTATATGGGTCCAGTCCATATAAGCTATAATGGCATTCAGTCACTCTGCTTAGAACTTGGATTTTTGCTGGTGAAGGTTATTTATCTGAAGCAATCATCTGGTTATGTGCTTCTCTAGAATGATCGTGACATCACATCATACTTCTTGTCTTCACGGCTGAGTAGAACAATGGTGCTGTTTGTAGATTGTGAAGGCAGGATTGATATAGAACAACATGCAATGTTTGAAGGTGAAGACACAACATTTGAGCAAGATGATGAGGGTTTGGTAGGTGATGAAGGAGAGACTGGTGAGGTTGACAGGGAAAGTGATCTTGATTACTTCAGTGATCCAGAATATGCCATTGATGAAGACATATAAATGGGGTAGGAAGTTAATGAGAGTGTTGTGGAGTCCATGCTATTTGAAGCCCAATGTAAAAATGCTGAGAGGAATTCTAATCCAAGGAAGAGAGCTTCAAGCAAAAGAAAAGAGAATATTGCTTCAGGGTGTGAAGGCACCTCAAATGATGTATTGCAGGTTCTTTCTGATGCATCAGAAGATCTTAATATGGCTCCATATGAGACACTGTCTGATGAGGGGGAGGATAATTTGTTGCTGTCAGCTCATGAGTTGGATAGTGAGTGTGGTAGTGATGATGAAAGGGTTGGTAAGCCACGAGAGCTTTTTGATATCAGGAATATATTCATACCCAACCTAACATTGGGAATGAGGTTCACCAAAAAGTCAATATTGAGGGATGATATACATGCTGATGCCATTAACCAACAGAGATCTGTTTGGATCTTCAGGAATGATAAAACAAGATTGTATGCTAAGTGTACTGACTCAAGGTGCAAATGGAGATTGAATGCAAGGAAGGTGAAGGATGAAGAATCTACTTTCAGAATAAACAAGTTCAAGTTCACTCATGGATGTCCAGCTATCAAGAAATCAAGAAACATGAAGTCCAGTTTTCTAGCAAGGAAGTATTTATATCTATGGCAGTCTGATCCTAACAGAAGTGTTAAAGGATTTAGCATTGATACTGAAGCTGATACTGGGGTATTAGTAACCATTAATCAGGCATATAGAGCCAAAATATTGTCACTTACAATGTTAATGGGACATCTACTGACCAATATGCTTCACTGTGGGACTTCAAAGGTGAGGTAGAGAGGTCAAATCCAGGGTCTACAGTTCTATTATCAGCAAACAATCAGGAAGGGGAAAACAAGTTTGACAGGTTGTATATGTGTTTGGCAGCTTTGAGACAGGGTTTTCTTCATAGATGTAGGAGGATTATTGGTGTTGATGGGGCACATTTGAAAGGCCCACATAAGGGTATTCTTCTAACTGCTGTTGGTATGGATGCCAACAATAACATCTATCCATTTGCATGGGCAGTAGTTGATAAAGAAAATGGGAGGAATTGGGAGTGGTTCTTACAAGTGTTGAGGTTGGATCTTCATATAACTAGAAATGAAAGATGGGCCTTCATGTCTGATAAACAGAAGGGTTTGTTGTAGGTCTTCAGAACAGTATTTCCAGGTTCAGGACATAGGTTTTGTGTCAGGCATCTCCATGGCAATTTCAAGAGAGCCAGCTTCACATGAGATGCATTAAATGATGCTTTGTGGAAGATAGCTAGAGAAATTACTAAGAATGAGTGGAAGGAAATGATGGAGGCCATGAAGATCCATAGTCCAGCAGCTCACAAGTGGTTAGAAGATAAACCATCTGCTCACTGGAGCAGATCTCATTTTGATGAAAAAGTGAAGTGTGATATGCTATTGAACAATTGTTGTGAGGCCTTTAACTCATGTATACTGGATGCTAGGAAGATGCCAATCCTTTCAATTCTTGAATGGATTTTTCAATATATGATGTCAAGACACCAGAAGAACAGGGACATGGATAGGGCAAAATTGAAGGGGGAGTGGTGTCCAAAGATATTGAAACTGGTGTGACATCTAATGCAGATTCATGTCAGGTATTGTAGGCCAGTTAAGTCTGATGACACCAATTACTCCATTAGATGCAAGGATGGAGATACATATGTTGTTGACCTAAATGAGATGAGGTGTGGCTGTAGGAAGTGGGATATTAGTGGAGTTCCATGTATACATGCTATCAGTGCCATAGTTGCACAAGGACTGAATCCTCTTGATTTCATTCATCACTCCTACAGTGTTGGATGTTATCTGGAAGCATATAACACGCATGTCCTACCTATGAATGGAAGAAAAGAATGGGAGAAGATGAATTACTTACCAATAAACCCTCCAAATGATGGTAGAGCTGTTGGAAGACCTGAGGATGTTAGAAATGGGGGAGCCTGGTGAGAAGCCACTGAAGAAGAAAAGAAAATGCAGAGGTAAGCCTGTTGCAGTATCAGCTACTGATCTAACTAGATTGAAAAGGGACCAGAGAACTGTTAGATGCAGACATTGCAAAGAATTAGGTCACAATAAAAGGGTTGTTCAATCAGGAAAGAGCTAGAAGCAGTAGAAGTTGAAGAGGCATGCAAGGCAGCTGAGGAAGCTGCTAAAAAGGCAGCTGAAGCTGAGGAAGCTGCTAAAAAGGCAGCTGAGAAAATGGAAGATTCAGTGGATGATGCTGAACAACCACCTGAGGAGCAATATGCAGATGATCTTAATCATCTGTTATTTGGTAATTTAATGGATGTTGAAGTGGAGGGCAATGTTGGAGAGGATACTGAATCATCTAATGTGCAAGTGTATACTGGAAATGCTGATGTTGCTCTTGAGAATACTATTCCTAGAAGGGTGGTTGAGAATACTATAACTGTTGATGATGATAGGGTAACTGTTCCTGTTGTTGATGATGATTATGGTGTGCATGGACAATCTGAGATTCAGATTGATGGCTCACAACCAGTGGTGGATTTAACTCAAGATGATGTTGCTGAACAACCACCTGAGATTCTATATCCAACAACAAGAATAATGCCAACACTAAGTACAACTGATCAGGTAAAATATTAGTCCTCTCATACTGAATCATCTATGTATGTGTTTTATTTATTTACTAATCTAAAATGTGTGGACAGGTGCCAAGAGACAACCTCAAACGGAGTAGTTCCATGTTTTTCCCTCCAACAACAACAGTAGCTCCAACTATAGGACCCTCAATAACCGAGCAATTGCAGTCTGCTGGAAAGCTACCAGTTAAGAGGATTCAGAAACTCCAAACCAGAGGAGGGAGCATTTTGTTACAAAGAAGGAATTAACTCTGTGTATTTTGATATTGGATTGACATCAATTGATAGTGGACTGTAATTTGATATAGATCTGATCAGTCTAAGTATGCTTTTTTGGACAAATGTAGTGCTATTTTGATCAGTCTATTTTGATATAGATCTGATAGTTGACTGCATTTTGACCAGTCTATTTGAATGAGATCTGATTATGGTGCTTTTCTGAACAAATTAGTCATTGCAGCACTTCACTGTATTTTGAATGAGATCTGTTAAGGCTATATTGCTATTTATAACAACTATGGTGTTTGATGCACATCTGTGTTGACATTTACACTTTTACACTAGTTCTGAACTTCTGAATTAAACAAGACATAACATGACAACAGTAAGGAATAAACCAGAAGTAAGACATTACAATAACAATAAACCAGAAGATCACTTTATTTATAGGCTATATCAAGCCAATGCCTGCCATTAACCAGGCTTCAAAACAGAACCAGATCTAAACCAGAATCCAGTTCTACCCCAAAACAGAACATTAATATCCACCAAAACAGACAGAACAAAACAACCAAAGATTAAATATCCACCAAAACAGAAAGAACAGAACCAAACATAATTATCCTTTAAACACAACCAAAACAAAAATATCCTTCAAAACCAAAGGTTAATCCACATCATTCAGCCAACAACCCCAATCAGTCCTTTCAACAACACCAGAACTACTAGCACCATCTCCACTGGCCATGTTCTCCTCCTCTACAACCACTTGATCAACAACTGCATCTAAATCAGCTTCACCTCCTCCTGGGTGGACAGCAACATCAACCTCCATTGGCTGCACAACCACAAGATCATCATCAGGCAGTTCAATAAGATTTCTAGCATTGTTGTTGTTATCTCCAAAGTTGTAGACTCTAATATCATCAAAGAGCTTATAGATTTAAGTAGCATTAGAGAGGCCCTACAAGCGGAAGTAATACTGGTCATCAGTCTCCTGTAATACACACAAATTAGTCCCTTAATTACATAACATAAGATCCAAATTAATTAAGAACAAAAACCTTACTTGATCATTGCCAACAAGGTATTCGATCCAGTTAATATGGACTGCATAATCTGGTGGATGGCAGTCAACTCCAGGAAGGGTGCGAAAGGTGTTAAACAACTCTAACTTGTATCTCAACTTTCCCATAAAACTCCTCAAGTGACCAACATAGTAGAATTGACCAGTCAGCCTCTCCAGACCTGGTATGGACAACCTCAAGGCGCGTAGCAAAGTCCTCTCATTCTGGACTCGATGGCGCACAACATACTCTATTAAGAACTCCAGCAGGTACCTCTCACCCTCCATTCCCATCATTGGATCTCTCCAAGGCAGTGACAAGGCAGCAATCATCTGATCATCCTCCATGTTGCTAAACCATAAATCATTCATAAACAAACATTAATATATCTAACACAGTACATTAAATAACAAATTAAAGGTACTATTAATCAATAAAATTAGTCTTACATTACATAGGATCAAACAAAGTAAACTACTAAATGTTATTAACCTATTACATCCTAGAATACAAGACAATCACCAAACAAATCAAAATAACAAACACAAACAAAAAAAGACACCATCCTATGAAACAACAAATGAGTGCAACCCTAGTATGATTGATTTTCAGCACATAATCCACAAAAGGACTTGACTGCTCAGTGGGAGTGAGGCTTTGCCCAACAGTGGTTTGAGTAAAACTTTGCCCTGAACTCTCATCACCACTGAACATTTTCCTCCTCCTATTTGAACGCTCATTGATGCCGTCGGCCCACATGAAGTAATTCGGGTGACGAACACGCAACGAACAAATGTAGTAAAAACTCCCAGGTCGGGACGCGATGCTACTAGCCTGAAAATACAACATATTTCTGCGACCACAAACACACGGGATTTGTCGTGGATGAGCCATCTACAGTTCAAATGGGAGATGGATTTTGCGTCAAAACACTAAATTCTAAGAACGAAACGACACCACTGATAGATAACTTCAATTTTCAAATCTAAAACAGTGAAAGAATTGAAGAGATGAAGAACCCTAAATCGATTGATGAAGAACCCTAAATCGATTTCACATGCAATTAACACAAAATCCCTAATTTCTAAAAAACCAAAAAATCAATTAGATGAAGAACCCTAGTTTCCGACTAACCTTCGATTTGTGATTGTGGAGAAGTGTTATGTGAATGAGGGGGTTTGATCGAATCGTGCCCTTTTAATCAGAAAATTTGGGAATCGGAGCGTTGTGAGAATTGAACGAGGAGTTGCGACTTTTGAGTCGAAATGTTACCGTTTAATATTTAATATATATTTTTTTTAATTACGTGTCATCCACGTAGGCATTTTTCGGAGTCAAAATTGGATATTGTAGCGTCAACGGCGGCCACACGGGATTTTCCGGGCGAATTAGGGCGGAGATGTGGTGATGGGACCAAAATTCAGCGTATGTGCCAACTTGTGTGACTAAAATTAAGGGTGCCAAATTATTGTACCAAAAGTAAAAAAAGCCAAATTATGGGATCAAAATAGTAAATTTCACGCAAGTCTTTTATTAAGGAAACATAGAGAGTGTAAGTACTGAAGTTAATTAGTGCATTTTTTAAGCCACCACTAGCTGTCTAAAGGTAATAAACAATACTAATGTATACATGAAGCTGACATTCGTTATTAAAACCTGATTGGAATCTGATGGGAATATTTGCCAAATAACGTAGGATAATCATGTGATCTGAATGGCATGCACACAAATGAATGAATGAATAAATCACTTTGTTCTGCTAGCGCTCTGTATTGTATGCCCAGTTTAGCAACTCATGGACACCCACCATAAGCAACAAGTGGTGTTATAGATGACGGAGAATTAATGTAAGCATGCAGCCATCGATTAGAGGACAACCAACGGTATGTTTTTCTATTTTTTTTTTCCTACTAGCTCTTTTCATAGTGGGTAAGATTAGTGTTTTACACGTCGTAGAGCCTAAATAATTATCAAAACCAAAAAAGGGGCATTTAAATAATTTAAAAAAATACTAGGAAATCTCGGATTTAAGCCCCAAAAGTTTATAAGAAAAAACTCTAGAATTAAAAGATAAAACAAAATTATATAGAATGTTTTTGAAGGTTTATACAAAAAAACTCCAGAAGTATCCACATACTTACTATATTTTTTATATGAATTGAATAGGAACATTTTTATGCGGCCGTGAGTCCAATTATTTAAGTATCTGAAAATAATCGGATCGATCGAATCGGGTGAAAATCGATCGAATGGTCCGATTCGAGGATCGGATCGAATATTTGATCTGACTTTTGATTTTTGCCTTAGGATCGAACCCCCATTTGATTCAATCCTCTATTTTAGAGGCTGAGAATCGGATCGGATCGAATACTCATCTTATTTTTTAAAAATAAATAAATATAGAATAGTATATATAATATTATAATTTTATCTATAAAGCTAAGCCTATTAATGCTACTAAGATATTTCTATATATAATGTTAATATTATATTTTTATATATACACATACCTAACATATTTTTCTTGGTCCATTTGAAGGCCACGTTTCTGTCCTTGAGAAACATATACAATTGTAAATTTGTAACACCTTTCTCTCACCATATGAAAGTGAATTTTATAATTCAGTAACTCTGTTTGAATGTTGTGGTTGGTCCCATTGATATTAAATTAAATAAAAAAAATAATCGAAATGGAATCGGATCGGATCAAAATCGAATGATTTTGGATCGAATCAGATCGTTTTAAATTGATTCGATTTCGATCTTCATTTCTCCAGGATCGAAATCGACTTCCAGCCTCGATTCGATCTGATTCGATCCGATCCGATCCAAATGCACACCCCTATATCTGAATGTGAATTTGCCTTATGTAAAGGACTGGAATTTTCCCACATAAAATAAAATAAAAATTAGACACTTGAACTTTATATTGAGAAACTAAGGGCTAGTTTGATTGTCCACTTATTAAAAGTGCCTCTCCCCCTATTTTACTAAATGGTAGTTTATTGCACTTTCTAACTTGACCATCTTCTTGCCTCTACTTTTAAAAATATATAAATATTGGTATATTAAAAATAATTATTTTCTCACATAAATATGACAAAAATTGTGCTTCCTATAAAAGTATTTTACTCGACTAATTATTTTTTTAAAGAAATCTAAAATACCTAAATGATAAAAAGTTAACATATATGTAGATAATTATCCACTTTAACGTCTAAAATATAAGAAGAAAATAGTTTTTTTTTGTATCAAGCTATTTCTTAATGATGCGGGGTAATTTCGTCTGCTGACTAGTCACTCCACGTCAGACTAGCTCGAGCTCCTGATTGGTCCAAGCTAGCTTTGAGTTCGGGAAACCTGCACTGAAAAACACGGCACGTGAACTAGGTCGAGGCTGACCAAGAGTAAGTGCTCTGATGCTGAGTCAGTTGATGCTCGTTGATGGCGTCTACGTCAACTAGAAGTCACTGGTGTGGATTGAGGAGTTTGTAGATTTCAGACTGAACTTGGGGTTAAGCCAAGCTGCCTACGTATCCCATGTAGGGAATCAAGCCGAACGTAGTTCATTATTTCTCAATGGTGGCCGATCGTGGTCGAAGGTGAAGGTCGGACCTTCATCAATCTTGATAGGTCAAAATGTTATAGGTCAATCTCCGTAGATCAATTTCTGTAGGTCCACCTCCGTAGATCAACCTCTGTAGGTCCACCTCTGTAGATCAACCTCTGTAGGTCCACCTCCGTAGATCAACCTCTGTAGGTCCACCTCTGTAGATCAACCTCTGTAGGTCCACCTCCGTAGATCAACCTCTGTAGGTCCACCTCTGTAGATCAACCTTTGTAGGTCCACCTCCGTAGATCAACCTGTGTAGGTCCACCTCCGTAGATCAACCTCTGTAGGTCCACCTCTGTAGATCAACCTCTGTAGGTCCACCTCCGTAGATCAACCTCTGTAGGTCCACCTCCGTAGATCAACCTCTGTAGGTCCACCTCTGTAGATCAACCTCTGTAGGTCCACCTCTGTAGATCAACCTCTGTAGGTCCACCTCCGTAGATCAACCTCTGTAGGTCCACCTCTGTAGATCAACCTCTGTAGGTCCACCTCTGTAGATCAACCTCTGTAGGTCCACCTCTGTAGATCAACCTCTGTAGGTCCACCTCCGTAGATCAACCTCTGTAGGTCCACCTCTGTAGATCAACCTCTGTAGGTCCACCTCCGTAGATCAATCAAATGAGTAACTATGAGAAGAGAGAAAAGTCTCTTGTAAATGAGGAGGAGTCTGGTATTTATAGATGATCAACCTCCTTGATTGTAGTAGCAGGTATGGGCCTCTGTTGATGGGCCAAGCCCTTATATGTCATATGACATATGTCATAAGTTGTATTCATATGTCATATGGTATATCGGGCTTGCATAATGGGCTTTTGGGCCCTTTTGTTAGGACGGTTTATTTGGGCCGATCTGGCTCGTGAATGGGCCTTTTGGGCCGGTACATTCGTAGGACAATAGTGTTTTGATGGGCCCACTAAAGGAATCACACCAAATTATGGTATAACATAAGTCCCCCAGTTTGTAAGGTGGTCGTAGCTTATGGACGCCTTGCAAACTTATACAGTCGAGATGCCATAATTTGCAAGTCCGAATTGTCCTAATATAGGTTGAGACCACTATTGGTGAAAACTTTACCATTAGTGCTGAAACCAAACAAGTTCTCTTTGTCGAAGAGGAAAAACGTCTTGTATAAAGGGTGCTTGAGTAGCACAAAGCGTTATGCTCTTATTAAGAGGCCAAGAGTAGCAGAGAATGCCGCAAACGAAATTGTGCAAAGAATCACAAGCTGGTGCTAAAGAGCAGAAGAAAATATGCAAAAAGGCTCAAGCTGCGGCCGGAACCCGGAGGAGCAAAGTTAGATACTCTAGGAGGCTGCTGATTAGGCAGCTATAGCCAAAGAAGACCTTGAGGTCGCTTGAGCCAAGCTTGCAAAGCTTCAAATTGATCATAAGTCTATTTTAGATAGGCTCGACAGGCGGGATAGAACCATCAACAAATACCGAGCGGCAAATAAGGCCTATGTAGAGGAAGGCTGTAAGTCGAAGGTGATCATCGCGACTTTGAAGAAACTACTTGTGACTGACGTTGCTGCTGTTGTTGTACCCTTCCTCCGTATGATCTTGTGGCATCCGACAATGTTGTTTTTCCTATTGCTAACTCTGGGATTATGACGAGTACCGCCCTTTCTACTGCTGCTGTCGTAGAGACAGAAGATGCGATGGTTCCTTCCTTGACTATTTCTAAGACAGTCTTCACCTCTGAGACAGTATTAACTACTGCTCCAACTTCTTTTGTTTTAAAATCTCATCCTTATGGTCTTGTTTTGATAGCTGCCATGCTCCGATGAGAGATCTAGAGGTAACTAGTCAATCGGTCAGAGTGAATCTCTTACTGGTTCCGGCTTGTGCCTCGAAGAAAATTAGGTTGGCTTCACTGCTGAGAATCATGCACGCATGGAGAAAGAAGTCGAGGAACACCGCCGTAGTTATTCCAAAGTTTTGGTTGGCGGTGGTCTTATAGAAGAGCTTTGCCTTGTCATTGATGCAATAGAAGTCTTGGAAGGTGTTACTTATGTGGGGAAAGATGATATTGCCAATGGTGGTCAGGCTTCTTGAGAGTGGAAGGTGGCCTTATTGGCCTTACTTTTTGGCACTTGTGCCTTTATCTTGCTCTTCAACTTCTTGTACATTTGATACTTATTTCTTATCTTTTTGGGACAAGTATAGTTTTGTTCTTCGCGTTTTAATACTTCCATTTGGTTTCTTCTTTTCTTGATCTTCTTTTCTTTCTTTCTTCCTTTCTTGATCTTGGTTTCTTCTTTTCTTGATCCTGTTTCCTTCTTTTATTGACCTCGCTTTCTTCTTCTATTTGATTTTGTTCTTCCTTTCTTGATCCTGCTTTCTTCATTTCTTGATCTTGATTTCTTCCTTTCTTGATCTTGATTTCTTCTTTTCTTCATCTTGCTTTCTTCTTTTCTTGATTTGGTTCTTCCATTTGTTTAATTCGGTAGGGCTTACGTTGCTTGCCTACTTAATGGGATATTCACCCAATAGGCTCTTCACCTAGTTTCATTTGGTAGGGCTTTTGCAGCTCGCCTACTTTATGAGATTTTCACCCAATAGGCTCTTCACCTAGTTTAGTTCGGTAGGGCTTACGATAATGGCCTACTTTATGGGATATTCGCCCGATAGG
The DNA here is from genome assembly GCA_948329865.1 of Linaria vulgaris. NCBI lineage: Eukaryota > Viridiplantae > Streptophyta > Magnoliopsida > Lamiales > Plantaginaceae > Linaria > Linaria vulgaris. The sequence goes on along the minus strand of OX415254.1, from coordinate 16,056,431 downwards.
CTCTTCACCTAGTTTATTTCGGTAGGGCTTACGATAATGGCCTACTTTATGGGATATTCGCCCAATAGGCTCTTCACCTAGTTTATTTCGGTAGGGCTTACGATAATGGCCTACTTTATGGGATATTCGCCCAAGAAGCTCTTCACCTAGTTTATTTCGGTAGGGCTTACGATAATGGCCTACTTTATGGGATATTCGCCCAATAGGCTCTTCACCTAGTTTAGTTTGGTAGGGCTTACGATAATGGCCTACTTTATGGGATATTCGCCCAATAGGCTCTTCACCTAGTTTATTTCGGTAGGGCTTACGATAATGGCCTACTTTATGGGATATTCGCCCAATAGGCTCTTCACCTAGTTTATTTCGGTAGGACTTACGATAATGGCCTACTTTATGGGATATTCACCCAATAGGCTCTTCACCTAGTTTATTTTCATCACCTTGTGTGGTTTTTGTGTCTTCACTTGTATGGGTCTTGCCTTAATTTCATTGCCGATGCTTTGTTCTGATAAGCTAGCGATCATCAGTGTAGCTTTGTTTGCCTGAGAGTTTTAGCATTTGTGCATTTTTGCTCATTGCTTGTTGTGTTTTTCGAGTGCGCATGACTCCAATTTATGGAACTTGTAGCCTAAATTTTTTTGTCAGCCATGCCATATTTCTCCTTTCCACCATGCCCCTTTGTAGGTGAGCAGCGACTGAAATGTTGGAATATAAGTGTTCTTTTGTAATTGTTGAGTGTGGTGACTGGATATTTGAAATAGTTGTTGTGATGCTTGACAAAGTTTGTTGCATGTGTTATCATCATCATTTGCATAGCTATAACAAATTGTGCCAGTTGTTTCAATCATATAGAGAGTCCCCCAGTGTCATATTGCAGTTGAGTTGACAATGATGAAAGTGTCAGGATGTTATCATCTCTACAGTTTGTGGGAGATTTTCGTCCGCCATTCCTTTGTAAAGGTCAGGTGGTCCGTGTTGTGCCTTGTGTAGTGTATGTGACTATGCTTTACCACGTTGTGTAGAGTGACGTCGTAGTGGAATGCCTCTTGATTGTTGTCAGATTGTGTGTTATGACTAAGGGGTGCCCCATGTTAGCCCTAAGCAGGTGCCATGGGTTGACCCTTTGATTGTGATTAATGGGGGTATTTATAAGCTGATTATATCCTTAGCTGTAGGAGTGCAATGTGCTTTCCTTTGATGGGTTGGGCCACCATGTTGGCCCTAACAGTTGATGTGCATTGGGAGGGACGTTAGCTCTAGGACTAACTTGGTTGACATGATAGGGTTGACGTGTCATTATCCATATTATGGCGCACCATTAAGTCCCCCAGTTTGTAGCGGGGTCGTCGCAGTCGAGCTCGTTGCAAACTTCATAAGTGTCCAAAATTTGATGCTTCACATGCAAGGATTTCTCGTTCGTCGAAGTTTTGCAGCTGTTCTCGGAGTTCGCACGTTGGGAGTTCAGTTGCAGATATGCTCGTGCATGGTGAATTTGTGACGGAGAAGATCGCGTTGCTGTTGTTCGTCGGCGCAAGTAGGTTACGCGGCTACTGTTCGTCGACACAAGGAAACCGTGTTGCTGATGTTCGTCGATACAAGGAAATTGTGTAGCTGTTGTTCATCGGCATGAGGGATTCAGGCGCGTTGTTGTTCGTAGGTGGCACAAGGAGGTCGCGTGGGCTACTGTTCGTTGGCGCAAGGGAGATAGTTACAAAGCTGCTCGTCGGCACTAGGAGGTTAGGTTTGCTGCTATTTGTCGACGCAAGGAGATCGCGCATCTGCTTTTCATCAACACAAGGAGATTGTGTGACTGATGTTTGTTGGCGCAAGGAGGTTACGCGGCTACTGTTCGTCGACACAAGGAAACCGTGTTTCTGCTGTTCATCGGCACGAGGGATTCAGGCGTGTTGATGTTCGTAGGTGGCACAAAGAGGTCACGCGGGCTGCTGTTCGTTGGCGCAAGGGAGATAGTTGCAAAGCTGCTCGTCGGCACAAGGAGGTTAGGTTTGCTGCTGTTTGTCGACGCAAGGAGATCGCGCATCTGCTGTTCATCAACACAAGGAGATCATGTGACTGATGTTTGTTGGCGCAAGGAAGTTGGGCTTGCTACAACGTTGGCGTGAGGAGTAGTCGTACAGCTGTTCCCCGAGGAGATCACTAAGGCTGATGTTCGTATAAGGAGTTCCAGGCGAAGCTGCTGTTCGTTGGCGTTCATTCGGGTCGCAGTGAGGAGTTCGTATGCTGCAAATCTGTTTGGCGATGAAGATTGCGTGTTGCGGGAGTTTGCTTGCGCCGCTGCTTGTTTCGAGTGAGGAGTTTGCTCAAAATCAGTTCGCACGTTCCAGTAAGTTCACAAGAAAAAAGTTATTTCTTATGAAATACTTAAATTGATTGTTTACTTCCTTCTAGTCTTTGGCAATGGGAAATACAGAACATGCATTTATCTAATTCTTGATCATCATGGCGTCTTCTCTCGGGAATAATAGCAAAATGGAATCTAAGTTATTGAATAAGCAATATGTTGTAGACTTCACATTTATGAATATGTCTTCTTTAAGTGATGATTCAACTGATGATGAGAGGTCTGGACAAGAGGGCTCTAGTGCTGAGTCAGAGTCTGAAAGTGGTGGTAGCGAGTCGAACAATAGCGAGTCCTCTTCTAGTGAAGGTGGTTCATTTGGTGATGCAAATAGTGTTGATTGTTGTAAGTTCGTGTGTTATGAGCTTGAACTTCTTTCTTCCTCGGTAGATTGATTGCGCAACAAGTGACCTTATTCCTCTTGAATTTGTTGTTATGTTATCGTTGTATTGAGGGTCAATAGGTTCAGTCTCTAGATAGAACCTTTGACATTGTTGAGTAGTTGTGGTGGCGTTGGCCTCTTTTGGTTGCTCTTGTAGACCTTACCATAGTGATGAACACGGGTGTTTCTCCTACAGTGCACTTAGTGGTTTCCCACAGACGGCGCCACTGATGCGGGGTAATTTCGTCTGCTGACTAGTCACTCCACGTCAGACTAGCTCGAGCTCCTGATTGGTCCAAGCTAGCTTTGAGTTCGGGAAACCTGCACTAAAAAACACGGCACGTGAACTAAGCCGGGGCTGACCCGGCAACAGCACTCCGATGCTGAGTCAGTTGATGCTCGTTGATGGCGTCTAAGTCAACCAGAAGTCACTGGTGTGGATTGAGGAGTTTGTAGATTTCAGACTGAACTTGGGGTTAAGCCAAGCTGCCTACGTATCCCATGTAGGGAATCAAGCTGAACGTAGTTCATTATTTCTCTATGGTGGCCATTCGTGGTCGAAGGTGAAGGTCGGACCTTCATCAATCTTGATAGGTCAAAATGTTATAGGTCAATCTCCGTAGATCAATCTCTGTAGGTCCACCTCCGTAGATCAACCTATGTAGGTCCACCTCTGTAGATCAACCTCTGTAGGTCCACCTCCGTAGATCAACCTCTGTAGGTCCACCTCTGTAGATCAATCTCTGTAGCTCCACCTCCGTAGATTAATCTCTGTAGGTCCACCTCCGTAGATCAACCTCTGTAGATCAACCTCTGTAGGTCCACCTCTGTAGATCAACCTCTGTAGGTCCACCTCTGTAGATCAACCTCTGTAGGTCCACCTCCGTAGATCAACCTCTGTAGGTCCACCTCTGTAGATCAACCTTTGTAGGTCGACCACCGTAGATCAACCTCTGTAGGTCCACCTCCGTAGATCAACATCTGTAGGTCCACCTCTGTAGATCAACCTCTGTAGGTCCACCACCATAGATCAACCTCTGTAGGTCCACCACCGTAGATCAACCTCTGTAGGTCCACCTCTGTAGATCAACCTCTGTAGGTCCACCACCGTAGATCAACCTCTGTAGGTCCACCACCGTAGATCAACCTCTGTAGGTCCACCTCCGTAGATCAACCAGAGGAGTAACTATGAGAAGAGAAAAAGGTCTCTTGTAAATGAGGAGGAGTCTGGTATTTATAGATGATCAACCTCCTTGATTGTAGTAGCAGGTATGGGCCTCTGTTGATGGGCCAAGCCCTTATATGTCATATGACATATGTCATAAGTTGTATTCATATGTCATATGGTATATCGGGCTTGCATAATGGGCTTTTGGGCCCTTTTGTTAGGACGGTTTATTTGGGCCGATCTGGCTCGTGAATGGGCCTTTTGGGCCGGTACATTCGTAGGACAATAGTGTTTTGATGGGCCAACTAAAGGAATCACACCAAATTATGGTATAACACTTAAGAAGTACAATGTTACATTATATATTTCAATAATGATAATGTGGTCTAAATTCCAATGTCCATATAAACATGGATTCTAGCTTCGAATTATATATTTAATTTCATCTTTGGTCAAAAAAATTAAATCCTTCCGACATTTAGAAATTAAAGTAGTTGCATTTCCTCTTAATTAGGACTTATTATCATCCAATATTTTGTACAAATCCTAAAAATTATCGTTTGCACAAGGACATCTTGGTTTTTTAAGCTTTTGGTACATATAAAAAAAGAGTTATGTTTTTAAATAACCCGTAACTTTGATTTATACGTTATTGTAAATAGAACACATACAAAAAGCGACACTCTTATAATCTTTTTCATACTATGATATTTTTCTTTTCCAAGAATTTTGAATTTCTTTATTGTCTTCGAAACGTTTAAGAAACAATAAGGAGATATCACATGCTGTAAGCCTTTTAATTCTTGCACATATCTTATACGTGGACGAAACCAATATAATACAAGAAGCACACTTTTGTTCTTCCAACCGTACTAACAAAATAACGCACAAAAAATCAACACAAAAAACCACATACATTATCTCACATGCGTACGTAGGACATACCAAAAATTTCCGTTAGTGCAAAATTGCACAATAAGTGTCGTGATTCATCCAAGTCTATATTGAGGGTATTGAGATAAATTAAAATGAATAGCGAACTAGAAATTATTGAAGAACTTTGAAAGACTTCAAGCAAACATGGAATTGTATTAATAAATGGGGCTAATTTGTGTGTCTTAAATAATGCAACCATGTGTAATTTAAGTCCTCAAATTGTATATTAAAAGGGGCATTTAATATTAGATGGTTTAGGAAAAAACAAACCAAACGAGCCCTAAATAAAAGGATGTGGAGAAGTTGAAAAGAAAACTCCTTGGGCTATCTTGTTGTTTGTTTCACTGTGGTGCATTTGGCATGTCGTGTCCTTGTTGAGAAGGCAATCTTAGTTTGGAGAGATTTTATTTATTTAAATAAATAATTTTTGTTTAATGAGGTATTGGCTGTTACCTTGTTTTTTTGCCTAGTGGAAAAATCATACAAAAGCTACATCTCAAAACGCATACATAATATGTTACTTTCATGTGTTTCAAACTATGTTACTAGTAAAAGTTACAGATATCTTGCAGTAGTTGTTACATATATGTAACTTATATTCTAATGAAAAATAAGGATAAAAAGAATCATAAACCAACAAATATAACCAAACCATATCTTTGTCGAACTATCTTTAATCTTTTTTGGGCAATAAGCAGTAAGCTCAGTCAGGCACAAAAACGGACTTCAGCCTCCGAGCATTGACCCCGTCAAAAACTAAAGCCCGAATGCCCTAAAGCAAGTTTTTTTGACCACTAGTAGAAAAGTTCATTTTTTTCTTCAAATTATAAAGCCAGCTCCTGCATAAGAGGATAACCACCTCCGAAAATTACCCTCTAAATTCACTCCGAAAATTACCCTCTAAATTCACTTCAAATATCACTACTTAATTTACTTTTATATTTCAGTTGAAATAAGAATGTGTAATTACCATTATTGAAACGTAATTACAAATTTTGAATAAACAGAGAGACCGACCAAAACAGAAATTCCTCTACCATGATGGCACAAGGCAAGGCCTATCCTTCATCCCTGAGAATCTGGAGAAAAGGAAAGGCGGTGTTTATTTTTTTCTCTACTGTTTATCAAATTCGCCTCCGCTACAATTTCAAACAATAAGGAAGAATAATGACCAAAAAAACGTATTTTTCCAACAGAAAAACAGTATGTAATTTCAGGAGTTGAAGCTTCAGTTAAGATTTAAACCTTTTGAGCTTCTCCGCACCATCCCATTCCCATCACACTTCACACCAAAACAAAAGTTTATTGGAAAAAGAAAAACTATTCCTTATATCTTTCTACTATGTTACTGTACAATCAAATGAAATCAAAAGGGAGCAAGAGCATTCTGTTAACGCATGCTCCAATTTCAGTACACTGAACCCTAAACTATAAACATTAAATCTAAAGTGGTATAGTATCCAAGCTATACTGCATCTATCATCTTAAAAAAGAATATGATATCGTGTTACCGTATCCGTGCAACATACATTTTTCAGGAAACAATCCATGAGGCTAGATGATGTTCCACCTCCTCCCAATTGTGGACTTTTGTGATAAGGGGATGTGAAATGTAGTCTGTTTTGCACCAAGGGTATGAATTCTCATAATCAAAAAGAAGAACCTTGATACCAACTTCTGCACATTCAATTGCGTATTTTGGATTATCGTCAATTAATACTTTTGCTTCCAACGACCTGCAAATGCATAAAATTTCTTGAATAACGAGAAATAGTTTCCAACAGATCAATGAGCATTCACAGATAACTGTTTAATCCAAGTGTGACTATATTTCTCAGTGCATGTGAGAATATAAGCCATGAAATTTTTTCTAGCTGACCAAGTTAAGGTTAAAGTTAAACGAATGCAAAAGCATTTCGAAAAGCAAAAAGAAAAAGTGGCTACAAATCACATACTTGCAAATGTCCGATTTAGGTCTGGACTTCCCATCTAAAGCAAAGTGGTTGCCGAAATGAATCTCCTGAAACAGTCCTGGATAATGTTCTTCAATCCAATTGATCGTGTGGTCTTTTATAGCATTCTGTCTGGACCTATAGAGAATTACAAATTAGCTAATTATCTATTCAAACATATAATCAAAGCTAATCTGTTGAAGTGGAGAACACGTACGTAACAATGGACAAGTTACAAATATTGGATAAGCTTTGAAGCGCCTTTTGCGCACCTGGAATTGGATAAATTCCTTTCTTGAAATAATGTGACTTAAAGAACTCATGAACACGAAGATCGGCTGCCAAAAAGAAAAGGAACAACTTTTAATACAGATTGCTACATGTAAAATATTGGACAAAAAGAGAACTCAGGATTCTACAGGTGACATTCATCAGAAACACCTCATCAATGAGCAAACGTCAAATCAAACACAAAAGGCAAACAAACGAATCACTGGGAAATAGACTGGGAAAGTATAAAGATGAGAGGAGTCATCACATTTAGAAGTCTCTGTTCACAATCTCCACAGATAGAACTGATAAGCAACACGAACTATAGGAATTCACTATGACGAAAACAAGGATGCCTGAATAAGGATATACAATTGTGCTTTCTCAATGCGTATAAACACGCTAGTGTTTTATATAAGAACATCTGATCCCACGGGGAGAACAGAATGCGAAACACAATGTTTTATGCAACTTTATATGGTATAGCAGAACAGCCAGGACAGTGGATGGCAAAAGCAGAAAAACATTTAGAATCCCATAAGATATAAAATCCGGACAGGAAGAAAGATATATTATTGAGTATGACTAGATCATTCCACACTCTAACAAGTTAGATGTTAGATCATGTTTGTCAATACCTTCAATCCGTGAACAGTTCCATATCTGCAAGGAAAATAAGTAGTCATTCAGAAAATGCATTAAAACAGTCTATTTCAACCTCTAAGGAAGAAAGTAAAGAAGCGCTATTTCTCCGTTGATCAAACAAAATAACTATTCAAGACCTCATAACATGTTAAAATCAAGGAGACAGGTAATGAATGCAGCTCACAACTACCTATAGGAACTTTAGGATACAAGAACTCTACCAGAGTGTGCTGTGTCTATATAACAAATCTTTGAACTAGGAAAATGAGCGTCATAAATGGTCCTCAAAAGAACTTAAGCTTGTCAGATCCGAGACTGGCCTTTTATCATGACATGGTTAAATCAAAAAACAAGATACAAGTAATCCCAGGATCACAACATGCTCGATGGAATCATAAAGGAAACTTTTAAGAAAACTCATGCTCGTTTCCAGGCATAATCACATTGCAGACTACAGGTGAGAAGTACTCTCAACTTGATGTTATATCTGATACGGAACAATACAATTCCCTTCTACCCTCTAGAGCAGATTCTTCTTGGATCTACCCAACCAAATCAGTAAGCAAAGCGGCAAGCAGAATAGATCTCGAGAAATGCATACATTAACTTGTCATTATCTAGAATTAAGTAAAAAATTCAAGATAACATTAGATACAATGCAACATGCTACAGACACGCATTACATACCTTGAAAAACTCATAAACGTGGTATTCGGACACTGAATGATTAAGGGAGTAGTGTTCAGCAATAAACTTATTGAGAGCTGATACAAAGTTTCCAAGAACTGCCAAAGAGCACACAAACATAAGCAGATAGTCATCCTGAGTCACAAGGATAAAGAATCCATAAGGAAATAAGATTTGGATAACAAAGCGCATAACATGTGATAAAATCACATAGTGATGATACCAATGGTCATCACTCATCGTAAAGTGCCTAACAAACAAACGAAAAACGGTTAAGATAGCATCTTACTTGTACAAAACCAAAACCAAAACCAAAATTCAAAACCATGCCAGCCACAAATTACGAGCGAACTATTTCACTAAAGTCTCATTTAAAAACAATAATAGTCAACAACTGCATGAAATGAGTAGTAAAGTCAATGAAAGATATTTTCAGGAAGCATTTAGATGTTTCAATTCATCATACAGTAACACGCGATTAGTAGCATAATCAAGTAATATAACCATAAATCATCTCACTATATCCACAAATTTGGATGAGCTTTGAGTTTATATATATATATATATATATATATATATATATATATATCAAAAATCAAGCGAAAAGCAATCAAATACCACTAATTTACCCTCATCAACATCAACAGCCACCATAACTTTCTCCGGCAACGACTTGTCCTCAGCTCCTCCAGTGTTGTTCTTCCCTCTATTATGAACATCACCAGCACCAGCCCCATCACCATCACCATTGGAAACCCTAGAATCTAGAATATTCAAGCGATCGCCCTCCGCCCAAAACACCTCCTGATGCGGAATAAACGGAGGAGGAGGAGCATACGCCGCTCTCAGAAGATTCTGCACCGCATTATGCCGCAAAACAACATTGGAATTCGCATAATTCTCCGATAAACAGCCATTAACGAATAATCTCCGATTACTACAAGTACGGCGAGTAGGGAAAAAATAAGGATTTGGGAGAGATGAAGATGATAATGTGTGCAGATCTGTGCCCGCCATAAAACAGCGAAGAATGGTGGTGTTCGACGAAATTCCTAACAGAGAGCGCCTCTTTATCATAATAAATAACAACAACGATTTGCTTATGTTAAAATTAAATTGATGTGAAACCAAAAAGCAAAAAAGAGATCGGAAGAGGGAAAAAAAAAAACAAAAAAAAGTAGTGTACATCCCGAGGCTCAAAATAACTGACAGCCTCTCTATTAAAAATAGAATATCTATTTTCGTTTCTTTTCCCTTTTTCTTTTTTCGTGGTTTTCATAATTCTCTGTTTTCGCATTTCTTTTTTTTCAATGTGTTTTATGACTCTTGTCATGTTACTCATGTGACTAGTCACTGCATTATATATACTACAATACATCGTAGTATATAGAGAATGTTCAAAATGTGCCTTATTTGATGCTATATAATTTGATTTGGTGTTATTTCGTTTGGTTACAAGATAATAGAATTACGTTATAATTGGGCTTGAAATATACCAAATTATGTTAATCTATTATAAAAAATTACTAACTTTGTTTGGAACACCTATTTACAATACACGGTAAGGAAGCCTAAAATGATTAAAATAACTCTTGAAAGTTGAATCCGAGAACTGTCAAACAGAGGTGGTTTGATGCTGAAATAACTATGAAATCCCATGACATATCGAAATGTCCTGATTTGATACTAAAAACTCTCGAACGGGGAGGCTGATAGAATAGCGATCAACACGGGAGCAGATCGATCGAACAGTAGAACTCTCGAACGGAAATAAGTATCGAACGGTTTGATTCGATACTTGAAGAGTTGGTGAACATTAATTAATGATCTTACGTGAATATCGGGATTCAGAGTATTTATAGACCTCGAGATGTAGGCTTCATTCCGTAAAAAGCAATAACAATCGGATGGGAGCGTTCGATTGTCCGGAAAGTATCGAATTGCCTTGATTCGATACTTTTCGTTTGGACTGTTACTTGGGCAGGCCGACCCCGTTTGGTTCCAAACCTCGTTCGGAGCTCGGTCAGGACGAACTTGGTTTCTAAAACATCATGAGGTGGCTCTTTCAAACTTAGTTTTGTAGCTGTGGTATGGACTTGTGCTTGTCGAGGCAAAAAAATAGCATTCTTAGTATGTGCCAAATGTTGAGAGACGGAACTTAGATAATGTGAATATACAATTAATTTGTGTGCGTTCTTTTAAGCTTTTTTTTAGCACATATTCATTTTTTTTTGTGAATTTCAAGAATATTTTAACTAATTCTTTCGACTATTGAACCTTATCCTTATATTTATTATATATGTTTCATATTTGTAGAGCTTACATTTCGTCTATAAATAAATGAAACGATCCAACTAAGTTGAGAAAGTTACTTAAACACCTCATAGAACTCATCTTGAGCTTAAAAAAATTTAAATTGTAACCATCAAAAAAGGATAGCCCTGTTCAGGAAAGCATCTCCGCAATGCGAGGGTTCAGGGAAAGGTCCAACCACAACGGTTTATAAAGGGCAAGCCATCTTTTGTCAAATTTGACAAGAAGCACTCCCTCCTAGTTACACAATAACACTTTTACTAGCGCGCCAATGCTCCTCTTCAAATTGTAATCATTATTAGCTTTAAAACATGCTTTAGCCATTATAGCTTTTTAAGCTAATATAAGATAGAATTGCATAGTCACATACCCAATAAGGATAATTACCATGATCTTAACCCCCATATCTGTAAAAAGGAAATCTACATTTAGTTGTACTCTTCTCAAATTTAGACCTATCAAATAGAAAAATATGCTCTTCAGAGATTCTATACATTAAAAAAAAAATACAACTACACTTTAATTTCCCAAATTGCAGACTATTATTTTCAAATCATCATTAATTCAATTAACATAACTACAAACAATCAGGGCCAACACAACCACCCAACCAACAACCGAACTACACATTTTTTCCGCTAAAGAAACTACGCCTGGATTTCTACTAGCTCCCTCATGTCTCCCATTATCAATCATAATCTCGTACCTACACGAATTTCCCCGAGGACTCGGATCGATCCTCGTGACAATCGAAAGATTATGAAACTGTTCGCACGCCCCTCTCCGCTGATCCATCGTTTGGTAATACATATTAAACGCATAGGAAGCATTGCCTCTAACATCCATTCCCCCACAGGAAGATCCAAACCCGAGGCTCGTGCAATCCGCGTAAGTGCACGCAAAGTTTACGCTCTGTGCTAAATTTGGATCCATTTCGTTTGCGTCGGGGGCCATAATGCACCACTGTCGATCTAGATAGCGCACGCCTTTGGCAGCGGTGAGGTTTCTCCCATTTCCTAAGTCGAGAGAGTATTTCATGGTTCCGTCGTAGTTGAAAACTCCCCAGTGGCGCTCGAAGTTCCCTGGGTCGATGCTCTTTGCGTCTTCGTCGATTAAGGCAAAGAGGTAGACTTCGGGCGGGGTAGGCCGTTTCGGGGTGCCCCTGCCTTGGTTTATGTGGTTGAGCAAGCCCTGATTGAACCTGTTTTGCAAAATTGATTAAATCAATAAATGTCGCTTGTTCGTAAATGTAAGCTTTTAGATATGAGGCGACAATTCAATATGGTATAGGAGTTTGACTGACAATGTAATCAACTATAGTAAAAAATGTCACATGTCATATTTAGTAAAAGAGACTATTGCACATGAGAGATGTATTGGAAAATAGATATAAGACGATGAATGACGATCCTCCTTTTAAGTTTTAAACTTTTAGATGAGGCAACAATTGAATAACCTGCGGGCGAGTTGTGCATTGGCATTCGAATCACCATCTGTAGGCCACCCGACTTCCCCTATGATGATTGGGATTGATCCAAATCCGTTTTTCTCGAGAGCAGAAACAAGGGTATCGTAATTTGCGTCAAATACGTTAGTATACGCGATGGAACCATCCATCAAGGGGGAGGCAGAGCCATCAAAAAACGCAAAGTTAAAAGGGAAATGGGGGTCGGCATGAAGACTCAGAAAAGGGTAAATGTTGATGATGAGGGGAGCACCATTGTTGTTCAAGAATCTGACTATGGAGGTCATGAGACCGTGGATATCAGAACGAAAGTTCCCGCCTGAGGGCAAATCAGAGTCCGATTGATAAACGTCTGCATTGAGTGGAACGGTGGCCTTGATTCGCTGACCTAAACCCGCCCGGTTCAATGCTTCTTGGATGTTCTGAAGAGCTGGAAATGTTGTTTGCGTGAATCTGTTGCCATATGGCTTGAGGAACGGTTCGTTTCCGACAGCCACGAATCTGAAAAAAGTGAACTTTAGAACATAAGCTTCATATATTTAAGTATATTGTTTCATAAACTAGACAAAGATTGAAACTTTTATAGCAATGTGGAATACCTTATGTCGACTCCTCTTCTCGAATAGTAGGAAACATTTTGTGCTACCCATTGATCAGCAACTTGAGGACTACCCGCGATGCCTGCCAACATGTCGTTAGGAATTCCGACCATGACTTGGATACCTGACCTTCCCAAGGCCTGCAATGCTCCGGGATCAGCTTCAAAGAGTTTAACTTTGTTGAATCCATTGTCTTTCATCAGCTTGACGACTATGTCGGGTTGAAGAGGATTTGTGGCCTGCGTTCCCCAGTTGCAGCCGAGGCTATCAACAAGTAAACGTTCTGCATAGACGAAAAACAGGAAGATGGTGATGAAGAAGTATTGGAGATCCATGATATGGGAAATGTGATCTGTTGTGTGTAAATGGAATATGAAGAGGAATGATCATTTTTGGTATCTTGTTTTTAATACTGAGAAAGAGTTAGTCCTTTATGGGAGGGAAAAGGAAGGGATTAATTGTATAAATGATTCAACAAAGGAACCAGATTCTTGGGCAGTTATAATGAATGTTAATTTACCTTATTTTCTTATGTATATATCAAATAGGTATACAGAATATGCAGTTATGCACATTGTGTGTCCATTGTGAGGCCTGTCAAGAAAGGAATATAGTGAATTTGCAGGTGACTTTTGGCGCCAAGACCTCATTGAATTCATTAACAGGAAAAGTTAAGCACGGACATGCCACAACTCACAACCTAGGTTCTAGTCCTTAAGCTTCCAATTACAACAAAATTTCATGTGAAAGTTATTATATTCTTTGGTACTAATAATATCCAGACAGTAAAATCAAATTTTATGCTATAATTAGCAAAACTCTCAATTGGTAAATTAAAAATTCACCCTAAATAAAGTTTTGAGTTTAGACATGGTTTTTAAAGTTGGTAAAGCTCATTAGAAGTGGAATCTTGACTACTATTCATTTGTTGAAAGTACTTTACTTTCTTTCACTATTGGCTTTATTTTAGCAAGAAAAAGTTAGTAAACATGTGCAGATTCTAGCTTCTTTTTCCTACTTTTTTGCCAAAGTGGGTGTTTTACTTAATCTGTTGCGCACAAGTCTTTTCAGAAGATAATATATTAAATTCATGCGGTTCATGTAAAATTGAATACAATATACTTGGTACATTTTAACTGAATTTCCCAATAATATTTCTGAAATTGTTGCTCGAACAATGTTACACAGAATGCATCAGAGTCAGAAAATTATGAAGAATTGGTAATCTTCTAGTCAATCAATTTATATATACAAGATTGAAAACTAACTCCTCATACCTACAAATCTAACAAAAGAACTAAAAAAGAACAGCTTATGGATCAGGGTAGTAGATCATCTCCAAACAAATACAGCATCCGTTCGACCGCCCAGCTAGGCTGCTGAGGCTGCGACACTGGAGGCACAGAACTCCCCGTGACCAGAGACGACCGACAGAGGGGACATGACAGCCTGTTATCGTAAGCCAGCCAACTCTCGAGACAGTGCTTGTGGAACACATGATTGCAGTTTCTCAACTCCCAAACTTGGCTTTTCTTCTTCAACTTGTTCAGGCAAACGGCACACGACCTATCACTACTCTCGCACAGCCTGTGTTCGATATCTTTAAGCGTAGTCAGTGACAGATTCTCCCTCAACATCTTCAAATTGTCCGAAGACGAGCAACGAGTAGAACGACTCAGCGTGTTCTGAGTAAGAGAATCAGAGGAGGATGAAAGAATTGTCAAGCTCGATAAACGATCTAGAAAGAAGGACAAGATCCATCTTACAACGGCATATATAAGAGCTGCTTTACACAACACAAACTCATCACTCACTGCCATTTCAAACACCACACTTGTTTGTTTTCTTGTCTTAAAACTTTGTAAATGAAAGGGAATATATTTTGGAGTTGTGGGTGAATTGCTTAGAATCGGTATATATATATATAGCAAAATTCTGAGATTCACCAAACTTTAACAAAGTTAGTGGCTGACGTTCGAGGCGAGTGGAGTGACGCTTACTTTTTGGCTTTTGGCTTTTGGCTTTTATCCCATTTATAAATGTCCAGTAAGAATAAAAAGAGGCCTCAATTGGGCACACCAAAGATGACACTTTACAAGCAAATCTTGATCATGTACAGTGTTGTTATAAGGACATCCACATAACAAAATGTATACAGCACGCGTTTTACAGATCATCTCTGACTGTAAATTAACCGAACCCTCTTTTTTTCATCCCAAAATCCTTTCGATGGTCGTAAGCAATGAAATGGAAAACTGAAACCACAAAAAAAAGTAAAACCTATACTAGTGTAAGTAAAGTAGCTTTATCATGCAGATTTGAGATTCCAGCTGAAGAAAGAAAAACAACAGAGAAAAGAAGGTGCATGACAGAGTACCTTATGACTTATCATCATCCATATTTGTGAATATTCAACTTGATTAGTGTCGTAAGGATTCATCGAAACGACCTTTATCTGTATACATGCACTATCTTTGACTTTTTATGATGATTCAGATACTTGATTCAATTGTCATAATGTGGCCGACCTTACGCAGCTACATGTCAATAACAGAATACGGATGAATCCGAATGCTCTGTGTTTACAACCTACGAAATATCATCATATGCTCAACGAAAGAGACTAGATTGTTGGACAAGAAATGTTGCAATAGATTATCGAGGGTCATTTTATAATTCATTTGTTCGCCTCTTTTTCTCATGCTGAACTAACATGCACATAGCAGCAAGTTTATCAAAGGGTGTTTCAACTTCATAAGAACAGTGCAAGGACTGGGAAAAGGAAAAGAATTCAGTGGATTATGTTGAGAATATATTATCCCACATCCTTGGGTATAGGTCATTTAGGTCGCGTCTGAGAAGGTAGTAGACCCACACTCAGTCGAGTCAACCTTTAACTCGTTGGGGGTCTTTGTCATACGTCGTGGCTAGTTGTTTGAGATACAAAATATGGTTCATATACATATTTAAAAATTGTTGGATCGGGATTGATTCAACTTTCAAAGCTCAAGTTAAACTGGTGTTGCCCTAACTTGATCTTAAACAATCTTTTTGATAGAGTATAATGTGAAACAGAATTAAAGAATACAAGAAGATAAATTTTCAATGGCCAGGTTTTAACAAAGACGTTCCTCACCACAAAATCACTCTCGCTCTTTTGTAGATCGGACTCAACAAAGCAGACAAGAATTTTCTCCTTAAATATAATCCTAGACTTAACTCAAAAACTCACAAACTTTGCAAAGCAAAAAACACGCAACAATGCTTAAGATATAATCTCTACGAATTAACTAGCTTTATTGTTTCTTGTGTATCTTGATGTACTTTACACCCTATATATAGGTTTCTTCAAACTTGATCTCCAAGGTGTATTGTACACAGATTTGGTAAATTATGTTGTTTTCTAGTTGAACTCTTCTTTCATTCATAAACTTGACCTCCTTCTTGAATAATAATTTCCTTTCTTAGATTGAGTTCTAATAAGGAAATACTTGTTCTTCAATTCAGAGTTGATCTTGAAAAGATTCCTAGTTGCACTTGAACTCCAAAACTTTCTATCTTTGAAAGCGTGTGCATTGACCATTCTTCTCTTCTTGAATTATGGAAACTTAAACTTAGGAAACTTGTAATGCTCTTCCTTATGATTAACAGATGTTCCTGGACATATACAAAGACAACTAAAATCGTAGAACTTGATTAATAGGTGAATAAAGGCAAAAATAAAATAAAGCAGTTAAAGACAGATTGATAGAATATTCTTCTTTAGTTTCAGTGTTGTCCTATGGATGTTGGCTCAACATCCATCCAACATTTAATCCAGAACATGTTCTCAAATTTTGGAACAATGTTTCAGGTTAAGAATGTTTCTCACTTCAATGTTGTCCTCTGGATGTTGGCACAACATCCATACAAACATTGTTTCCAGAACATCTTACAACTTTAGATTTCTTAAGATTATTCCAGAATATACACTCTGTTACAGAACCAAAACAAGAAGGAACGTAGCACTGCTTCGAGTGGTGCAAAAACTCCAAAAATAAAATAAACTTTATTGCTAAAACTCTTCCTCCTTTCTGTCTAGTACATTGCTTTTATACTCAAAGCACTCAGCAACTTATGGAAACAAAATCTCACCAACAAATTAAAGGAAGAAAGTCTAATACAAATCAAACGGAATTAGGAAATATGAATCAAACAAAGTTACGAAAATAGGAAATACAAATAATCATCGAACCCGTCGCTCTACTGCGTGCATCTTCAACTCATAACAAAATCATCGAATCTCGTTGGAAATCTACGTGCTCTTGTCCCACGCCTTCCTTCCCTTTTTTGAGCTTCGCTATCCTTTACCAACTGAGTTTCACTTTCCTCATGTGTGATATTTCCTTGGGCATGTGTAGTTTCCAATTTCAGCCCCTCCCATGTAACACTCCATTCCCCTTCAAAAATGACATTGTCCTCAAGGTCGGGCATGTCATAAACACGAGCAAACTCCTGTAAATTTGCCTAGGTGGCATCTTCCAAAGAGTCGTGCGACCACTGGACCAGAATCTCCTTCTTAGTGCCAAAATGATTTGGTGTTTTTCGACCCTCTATGATCGCGATAGGGTGGATTAGGGGCTTATTATCGCTACTACACTCCGGCAGCGGAAAAAAAGGTGTGGTATCCTCACCCCTAAACTCCTTAAGCAATGATACATGAAATGTAGGGTGTATTTTGCTCCCCAATGGCAACCCCAAAGTATAAGCTACTAGACCCGCTGTACCAATGATGGGAAAAAGGTCCAAAATAACGACGATAGAGCTTATTATTCATACGACGTGCGACAGTGATCTGTCTATATGGTTGTAAGCGCACCAGAACACGATCCTCTACATTACATTGTTTCTCGCGGCGCTTCTGATTGGCTACTTGTTGTATTTGATTTCTAGCTCGCTCTAAGTTCTCCTTCAATTTAGTTAGGATGGACCCTCGTGAACTTAGAAGCTCGTCGACTGCTTGGACAGAAGATGTTCCCCTGATATACATGGGAATGGCTGGAGGAGGTCTCCCGTAAACCGCTTCGAATGGTGACATACAGGTTGCCGAGTGATGGATGGTATTGTAATGATACTCTGCCCAACCCAAAAAATCGAACCAATGCTTGGGAGAATCAACCGTGAAGGCCCGCAAGTACTGCTCCAAATATCTATTTGTCATCTCGGTTTGACCATCTGTTTTCAGGTGGTAGGCCGAGCTCATCTTGAGACAAGTACCCATAAATTCAAATAGGCGTTTCCAAAACTGACTTGTAAATATTGGGCCACGATCGGACACAATAGTATGAGGTACTCCATGTAAGCGAATTACCATGTTACAAAATAGCCCCGCAACCTTCGAAGCCGTAAAGTGAGGAGGCAACGCACCAAAATGAGCATACTTAGTTAAGCGATCAATCACTACTAATATCGTTGTACAACCGTGGGAATTTGGTAATCCGACATAAAATCCATTGCGAGATCCTCCCAAATATGGTCAGGCATTTCCAACGATTTAAGCAACCCATGCGGCATGGACGTTGAATACTTGACTGTTTGACACGTGATACAATTCCCCATAAAGCTCAAGTAAATTTGAGCAAGTCCTATTTTCCTCATAGATACCAACTAACCATGCCCCTTGCCCCCATCGAAATGGTTGTGAGCAAGGTTGTTGCAACATTGTCATATTGTCGCGACAAGGCATCTGTCGCAGCGTTGCTAATGCCGGATTTATACTCAATGGTGAAATCAAGGCCTAACAATTTACGAATGATCCTTCAAACTTTGGTGATCAGTACGCACCACAAACTTACGCCCCAATAAGTACTATCGCCATTTCATAATGGCTTTAACTACAACAAACAATTCTCGTTGATACGCCGAACCCCCAACCAATTTTGGTCCTATTTTTTGCTGAAAAATACAATAGGGTGTCCTTCTTACATAAAGACGCCACATATTCCCACATTCGAAGCAGCTGTCTCCACCACAACACTCTTCGAAAAATCTGGCAAACAAAGAACCGGAGCAGTGGTCATTGCTCGTTTGAGGTCCTCAAAGGCTGCCGTCGCGACATCACTCCATATGAAACTATCTTTTTTCAACAACGCTGTCAATGGGGCAGCTATGGTGGCAAAATGACGGATAAAGAGGCCATAATAACCTGTCAATCCAAGAAACCCGCGTAACTGTTTAATGTTCTGGGGTCGACACCAAGCTGTCATTGCCTCAATTTTAGAGGGATCAGCCGTGACACGTGCTGCCGAAACTAGGTGTCCCAAGTATTCCATTGAGGCCTGAAAGAAATAACATTTACTACCCTTCACACAAAAACGATTAGTGCGGAAGCAAATCAATGCTAAAATTAAATGCTGAATATGATCGATAAAAGAACGACTATAGACAAGGATGTCATAAAAAAATCACAAATTTGCGGAGGTACGGCTGAAAAGCCTGATTCATCGTCGCTTGAACAAGGAATTCAACCCAAATGGCATAACAAGGAATTCAAAATGCCCATCATGTGTGTGAAAGGTTGTTTTATGAACATTACGGGGATCCATTCGAAGTTGATGATATCCAGCCCGAAGGTCCAACTTAATGAAAATAATTGCACCCCCCAACTCGTCAAAAAGCTCATCAATCATCAAGATAGGAAACCGATCCTTAATGGTAATAAGATTGAGTATGCGATAATCAACACAAAAGCGCCATGATCCGTCTTTCTTTTTTACTAAAAGAACTAGTGAAGAAAAAGGACTATTGCTCCCTCGAATGAGACCATTGTCCAGCATTTCTCGAACCAAACTCTCCATGATATCCTTCTGAAAATAAGGGTATCTATATGGGCGGACATTTACTGGTTTTGACCCAGGTAACAAATGGATTCTATGATCCACGGTACGGGCATGAGGTAGTTCTCGAGGTGTTGCAAACACATCCTGGTAATTGAGAAGAAGCCCTTGAGCCTCAACATGGAGTGTAGCTTCAAGGTTAGCAAGCTCCTTCAGTTCTGGTGTATAACTTGGGCCCGCCCTCATTACTTTGCATACAAAGACGCGACCTAATGATCCTTCACGGAGCATAGCGTGCAAGTGAGAGTAAGAAACAAAGTGTGAAGTGTTTGTTTTGGTACCTTCCAGCCGGATAGTTTGCTCTTTCCAGCCAAATTCCATCGTAGGTGCAACATGATCATGAAGACATGGTCCAAAAGCTCGAAGCCACTGCACTCCGAGCACAACGTCCAATCCTCAAATCGGCAACACATATAAATCGACAACAAATTCATGCCCCTATAAAACCAGCGCCACCCCAACACAACGGCTATCGTAAACTAAAGACTGGTCGTTTCCCATATACACTTTAAAGCGACGAGTGGGTTCAGCCCTTAAGCCGAGTTTTGCCACCAACGATTCATGGATATGGTTGTTGTGACTACCATTGTCAATCAAAACCTCAAGTGATTCTTTTCTGATGGAGGCCGTGGTGCAAAAAATATGTGGGTTCGAGGCGTTGGCAAGTGTATTCAGACTAACCTCCTCACTAATCTCGGTGTCGAGATGTTATGTCGAGGATATATCCCCAAAACTATCCTCGCCACACATGACAAGAACTCTATTGCGACAACGATGATTAAGATTGTATTTTTCGTCGCAACTAAAATAAAGGCCTTGCTCTCGACGTTCAAGAACCTCAGCTTGGGATAAACGTCAAATTGGTATCTTAGACGGTGTTAATGCAGAACCATTGCCATGTTGGGGATGAATGGAACCCCCGATGTAGGTGCCGGATAAGGTGAAATAGTAGGGCCATACATAGAGCGTTGTATGCCTACCCCCACAGAACGCGGCAGTTCGCTAGAATACAGTTGACCAATGTCCTCAAAACGTTCCTTAAATAACTGCGAAAGAGCCATCGCCTCTGCCAACGTTGTCGGCTTTGCAATCAACAACTCACGTCGTATCTCATTTTTTAGCCCCCACAAAAAAATATTAGAAACATAGATTCCGGAACACCGATGATTCGTGTCATAAGATATTCAAATTGAGAACGAAAAACCGCAACAGTACCAACCTGGGTTACCTTAGAAATGCGACCAAAAGGATCGTCGTAAATCGATGACCCGAAACGCTTACCAAGCTCTTCAAGGTAGATTGCCCAGCTTTGCAAAACCCCACCACGCTCCATCCACTAAAACCAGGTGGAGGCCTCTCCATCCAAATGAAACGCCACCACATCCAAACCAGTGGCGAAACCCACCCCATGGAGGTCAAAGAATTTATCGATCTTAAAAATCCAATTGTTAACATGAGAACCGTCAAAATGTGGAACATTAACCCGTAAGGTGCGCAAAATGGACTGCAAGTCAGGGGAGTTTTGGGACAAACTTCTACTACCCAAAGAACCCCGTGGTGATACCACGTTGCCAGTCGGGGGCTGACGATCGGCAAAGGTCTGGGATATGTTGGCCAAGCGCGACTCTGTGTTAGAAATGTGTTGTTCCAAGAGAGAAAAAAAATTGGACTCCTTCGATGTTAACAAAGCGGCAATTTCATCATTTCAAATAATGAGTTCGAAGTGAAAGCACCAATTGTTACATAATCAAAACAAGAAGGAACGTAGCATTGCTTCGAGTTGTGCAAGAACTCCAAAAAGAAAATAAACTTTATTGCCAAAACTCTTCCTCCTTTCTGTCGAGTACATTGCTTTTATACTCAAAGCACTCAGCAACTTATGGAAACAAAATCTCACCAGCAAATTAATGGAAGAAAATCTAATAAACATCAAACGAAATTAGGAAATATGAATCAAACAAAGTTACGAAAATAGGAAATACAAATAATCATCGAACCCGTCGCTCTACTGCATGCATCTTCAACTCATAACACAATCATCGAATCTCGTTGGAAATCTATGTGCTCTTGTCCCACGCTCTCCTTCCTTTTTTCGAGCTTCACTATCCTTTACCAACTGAGTTTCACTTTCCTCATGTGTGATATTTCCTTGGGCATGTGCAGTTCCCAATTTCAGCCCCTCCCATGTAACACACTCTTTATTTCATTCAGTTGACACAGCCTTAGTTTCTGTTGCTGCTACGTTTAGTTCACCGTGAGAAGTGAGAACAAATAAAAAAAGAAGCAGAAAAGCAATTTGTAAATGAACACTTGAGCAGCCCCCTATTACATTATTTTATGTCCAAGAGACCTATGTGGTCTCTTTGCTTCAGCAGATGATGATGATCTTCTTCGATTTTTCCTAGGTTGTTCACATGTGTAAGATTTGATTATTAAACTTTAAGTATTCACATTCATCTGTCGTCTGTTATTGACATTTAGCTAAATAAGGTCGGCCGCGTTGATTATGATGAGTTGATGACAATTGAGTCAAGTATCTAAATCACAAGATAGTGCATGTATACATAGGTAAAGGTCGTTTCGACGAATCCTTTGATGTTAAATCAAGTTGAATATACAAAATATGGATGATGATAAGTGATAAGTGATAAGGCACTCTGTCATGCACCTTCCTCTCCTTTTTATTTTTGTCTGTTTTCTCTTTCTTTCTTTAGCTCAAATCTGCATGCCACGTGTTGTATCACGAATGTGGAACATGAGATAGACTTATTTAATTAGACGACACTTTGAGTCACTCGCGAACATATTCTTTCTGTGTAATCCATTGATTTCTTTTTCTTTTTCCTGTGATTCATTATACTATTCCTGTTTAGTTGGAGCCTTGTGGAGGACAATGTTGCTTCTATGTTTTAGTTCAGCATGAGAAAGAAAGGCAAACAAATTAATTTGAAATGACCCTTAATATTCTATTATAATGTATTTTTGTCAAACAATTCAGTCTCTTTTTGATTTTTCCTAGGCTGAACACAAATGTGAAATTTGATTATTAAACATATATTATTCAGACTCATCTGTATTCTGTTATTGACATTTAGCTGCATAAGGTCGGCCGCATTATGACAATCGAATCAAGTACCTGAATCATCAAAAAATGTCAAACATAGTGCATGTGTATACACATAAAGGTCGTTTCAGTGAATCCTTATGACGCTAAATCAATTTTGAATATACACAACATGGATGATGATAAGTCATAATTAAAATACTCTGTCATGCACCTTCTTTTCTCTGATTGTTTTCTTTCATTAGCTGAAATCTGCATGCAAAAGCTACTTTACACTTTGGATAAGTTTACCCTTTTTTTGTGGTTTTCGGTTTTCCATTTCATTGCTTACGACCATCGAAAGATTTTGAGAAGAAAAAAAGAGGGTTCAGTTAATTTACAGTCAGACATGATCTGTAAAATGCATGTTGTGAACACTTTGCTATGTGGATGTCCTTATAACACCGTACATGATCAAGATTTGCTTGTAAAGTGTCATCTTTGGTGTGCCCAATTGAGTCTTTCTTTTTTTATTCTTACTGGACAGTGGACATTTATAAATGGGATAAAAGCCAAAAGCCAAAAAGTAAGCGTCACTCCACTCGCCTCGAACGTCAGCCACTAACTTTGTTAAAGTTTGGTGAATCTCAGAGTTTCTATATAATGATTCTAACTTTCTAAGCAATTCACCCACAATTCCAAAATATTCCCTTTCACTTTACAAAGTTTTAAGACAAGAAAACAAACAAGTGTGGTGCTCGAAATGGCTGTTAGTGATCAGTTTGTGTTGTGTAAAGCAGCTCTCATATATGCTGTTGTGAGATGGATCTTGTCCTTCTTTCTCGATCTTTTTACTAAATCTACGATCCTTTCACCTACCTCGGATTCTCAGAATCCGTTGAGTCGTTCTTCTTGTTGCTCGTCTTCGGACAATTTGAAGATGTTGAGAGAGAATCTGTCATTAACTACGGTTAGAGACATTGAGCATAGGCTGTGTGAGAGTCGTGACAAGTCGTGTGCTGTTTGCCTGCACAAGTTGAAGAAGAAAAGCCAAGTTTGGGAGTTGAGAAACTGCAATCATGTGTTCCACAAGCACTGTCTGGAGAGTTGGCTGGGTTACGATAACAGGCTGTCATGTCCACTCTGTCGGTCGTCTTTGATGACGGTGAGTGCTATGCCGCCAGTGTCGCAGCCGCAGCAGCCTAGTTGGGCAGTCGAGCGAATGCTATATCTGTTTGGTGATGATCTACTTCCCTGATTCATGACTTAGCCTGATATATAGATTGTTCTTTTTAAGTACGGGTATAGAGATTTAGAAAATTTTGAGGCTTTCAGGAGTAAGTTTTGTGATTGTTTTTACTTGTATATATACTGATTGACATGAAGATGATCAATTCCTTGATAAATTTCTTACTGAATTTGATGCGTTCTATGTAACATTATTTGAGCATAATTTCAAGACAATTATTGAAAAATCAGTGTACAATATTCAATTCCACATGATCATATAAAAGAATTGCGAAAAGAGATTATTGAAATGAGAAATGTTTCTGTCCCCTTCCTATCTATATTCACTTTCAATACTCATTGAACTTTGCTCCGCTGTTTTCAGTATATTTCTTCTTTGTCCATGATGACAGAGTTTTATTCACATCAGTTGTACGGATCTGAACATACACTCTTTCCGCTATACAACTTGATCTTCGCACTGCGAGGTGAATGTGTTAGGCATTAGAATTCCCACGTTAATATGATATTGTCCACTTTTGGCCGAAGCCCTCAAGGTTTTGCTTTTGGGTCCAACTCCCAAAAAGCCTCATACCAATTGAGATGTCTCAAACCCTATAAACTCAGTTCAACTCCCTCATCTTTCCAATGTGGGACTCTTGTTTGCCCCAACAGAATGACACAAATGACAAAGAATTTATCACGGTAACTGACCGTTCACCCAAGCTCCATCAATTCTTTTCCAAATAGTAAAGGGGTTGGGACGATCATTGCACCATGTGAACTGGTTAACCTGTAACTTCGTGCTAAGGAATGCATCAAGAAATTTCAAGTAAGCCCAATTGCCCGGGCATAGCCTACCTATTACTCCTCACTTCCCTAATTCATTCCATACATGATCAATCCGATGCAACAGATGCGAACTATGTTGCCTTTTTGGTGGATCGGGCTCATCGTAGAATCCCATAAATTACCACTCCTCAGGCGTGACTATTTCGTAGTTCACAAACTATCAACGTGACTCACTCTCTAACACTTCCAACATATGACATTAATGTAGTCTCCACCGATATATAATTTTCATGGTAAATCTCGTTAAAATTCCTAACGTATGCCGTGTTTCTCAATTTCCTCTGTCAAGATGGGGCGCTCGATCCATTTCCTTTGCCACTATAGTTATCATCCGAAACCAGGACAAATGAAATGTGTATGTCAATGCTCCAATGGCAGACCATAACATCACTAACCTTAAGTTGAAAGCATTTTCTGATTATCAATAGTTATTAACAAAGGGGGAATTAGAATATTCTTGATTAACCGTGAATAATTTAGAAATTGGAAGTTGAGATATTATGGGAGAAAGTTCAAGAAGATTGCTACGTGGTATTACTAAAATTCACAAGTCCTTCAGTTAGGGGTTGAAAGAAACTTGTCATAATCTTAATTAATTCATGATGCATAAATTAACAGATATTTTTTTAAGTGAACTGGTTCTGCACTCATATGAATATGTGATGTACTGCTAGTGCATTCCTAATCAAGCAAGTAAGAAAGCAATTACACAATTGTATAAAAGCCTCTGCCGTGTATCTTTTCTTTATACACGCACATATTGCATTTTGCTTATTTGTAAAATCTTCCTCAAGAGTCCCATATTTCTTATATAATCCCAAATACTTTTATATATTTCTCATTTTATATTAAATACACAACAAAACCTACATTTGAAATAAACTTTATTATAAAACGAGAGACGAAAAGGAAATTCTGATATTCCTCGCATCAAAATTAACAACATATCCAAATAAATCAAAAGAGCAATTGAGCGAGAAACTTACATGGAACACAAGAAAAATCATCCAAAAAAAATCCAGGAATAGAAGAACTGCGCGAGGTTCTCTAAGTAATATGCTGAAAATATAAAATTAATATAAAAGTCATTATAACGACAAATTTTTGAACTCTGTAATTAAACGACAAGAAAAGGTTACAAAATAAATTTGATAAAACTAAAAGTACAATTATAGTACAATCTCTAATATTCTTTTGATTCTTTCCTATAACAAGTGATTTTGAAATTTGGTTGACTTGAGAGTGGATTTGATTTTGATCTCTTCAACGTATATTTGAATTGAACGTTAATCCAAGTGCTTTGAGCTTGATCTTGAATTGACGATCTACTTGACTTGATTTTGCTGACGAACAATTTGATGCTCGCCTTGACTTCTTGAACTTTGTTGAATGTCAATCTTCTATGGAAGAATCTTGATCTTCAAAATACTTGGATGTTTGACAAACGTTGATGCGAGGGCTTGGCAGCTTGATCTCGGATCGAACAGAAATTAGATTTGGACTTTGATTTGAAGGTTAATGAAGAACGATATGATCTTCGTCTTCAATTTTTCGAATTTGTTGGGGTTTGATCTTCTTGAATAGACTTCAATCTTCAAAAACATTTTTTCGAGGGTATTGGGACTTGATCTATGATTAAACGGATTTTTGACTTGAAGACGAATGAAGAACGGTATGAACTTGGTTTCGGATTTGTTGAACTTCTTGGAGTTTGATCTTCTTCGGCAGAAGTGCGATATTCAAAAACGGTTTTTGGATGGAATTAAGACTTGATATCGGATTGAAAGGAGTTCTTTACGAAGAATACCTTGAAGATTGTGAAGAACGCCTTGAAGTTGGTGGATAGGATTTGTTGAACTTCGTTGCTCTGAATTCTTGAATGCTTAATTGTGATTTTTGTTCTCCAAGAGCACCTCTTTATAGTTGTAGAGTGAATTCCAATCAGAATCTCTTGATGAGATGGACGGTTGAGATCGCGTCTACGATTTCTTAATTTGGAAGATTTGACTTAGATGAATCTTCTTGATATCTCTTGAATATTGAGTCTTAGAGAGGAAGAC
This sequence comes from Linaria vulgaris, assembly GCA_948329865.1. Classification (NCBI taxonomy): domain Eukaryota; kingdom Viridiplantae; phylum Streptophyta; class Magnoliopsida; order Lamiales; family Plantaginaceae; genus Linaria; species Linaria vulgaris. The sequence continues at coordinate 16,029,598 of OX415254.1, read as the reverse complement.
TTTTCATGCCTTGAAATTTGATGAATATATTTATTTAATCCTTTAAAATATTAGGATTAAACATATATTTATTTTCTATTTATGGCTTTACAAGACTTGTCATTATTTAATTTAATTGGATAATTTTACTCCTATTAATAAATAAGACATTATTTAAATCTATCCATCATATATATTAAAATCAATAAATTTAACTACTTTACTTTGGAAATAAATTTGTTATAAATCCAAAATAAAATAGAAAAATAAATTGATAATTAACATATTTTTTCCACGCGTCAAGATTTAAGTAGACACAAATTTTATGTATCTACAAATTGCCCCCTTGTGACTTGTTCGCGGAGTCGTAACATGTCGTGAACGAGTGACAACTTTCTTGACATGCTTATGAAATATTTTCAGCAATAGTTCTTCTTTGCATAATATAAGTTCACCTTATTTATTGGAGCACCTTGATAATGATAGCCAAGACTCTTGCACTTCACTCTTATCCTATCTTGGTTATTCTTCACCAAAACAATGTCCCTCTTCACCTTTATTGCATACTCTCTCAATGTTGTTCTATGTGTTGCAGCATTCTTCAAAGCTCGAACTCAAATATGGGGTTATCTATATCTAATGCTCTGTTGAAAACTGAAAAACCTTTGTATGTCATCCTTGTAGCTCTCCCAGCAATGGAGTCACCAATGTTCATATTTGCTTCTCTTGAGATAACTATACCAGACCAGTGTGTCTCTGTCTCCCCTACCTCACCTCACCTATATCCTGATAAACCCCCTCATCATCTGTGACATCTTCACCCTCTTCAAGTACAGCCTTTGACACATTTGAATCAGTGCCCACAGATTGTGCATCATCTGAATCCATATATGCCTGATCAAATATTAATTCATCCCAATTCTATTCCTCACATGCTTCTCTTGAAGTGACAGCTTCTCCATGTTCTGCTCTCTCATAAGATGGCCCTTCACGTTGCCGATAACCACTTCCACTAGGGCCTTCTTCTCCCATAGGATCACTCTCATCTTCATCACCCAATGGTCCACCACCAACAACAAATACACCAATAATCCTTTCTTCATTCATGTACTTACTAACTGTTGCAGCATCATCATCAGTCATCAAGTAGTCCAGAGCAGCAATACTATCAACATCTTTTGTTGAAATAATGAAGGTAGCTCCTGACTGAAATCCAACAGCCTTTCCCATTTCCTCCAATTCAATCATGCTCATGGTATCAGGATTGCACCACTCAAAGTGTGCAATCTGACCATCTTCCCAAACAGTCATTCCCCCCTTGGTTTCTAATCTGCCAAAGTAGTGTAACCTTATTGTGTAGTCATTTTTATCAGGATCTGCAGAGAAACAATAACAAATTAGGTTTAAGTTTGCATTGAATTGTTTAATTAAAAGTAAACAATCATGCACTAGTAGACAAAAATACAAAAGCTAAAGTATACAATAAACCACATTTAAACAAATGCACTTCCTCAGCATCTATGCATGGCCATTGAATAAAATATAGAAGTTGCAAATATCTATGAAAATAGTATAGTATAGTATAGTATAATATTAATAGTACACTAGGAATATAATCTACAACTGCATTTCAACTCTAACATGCTCACTAGCAACTCACATATACATTTAGGCAAAGAAGTGTAAAAAATTAACAGTTAGTGGACACATCAACCACAATATTCCTAAAATATACTAAATCTAAATGAAAAACCCTATGATTGCAACCTTCAGAGATTTGTGGATGTGGGACACTGCAAATTAAGACCTGCAATGGGAAACACAATTGTAATAATGTGGACAAGGTCAATTGTGCTAATTCCACATGGCTTACAAACAAGTACATTCATATGATCAAGGGTAATCTTAGGTGGCATGTGGAGGCAATGAAGGACAGTTTCAGAACTGAAACAAGATGTGAATTCTCCAAATATCAGATGTATATGTGTAAAGCAACAGTGAGGACTTTGTCTATTGGCACATAGACTGAACAGTATGCATTGTTGTGGAGGTATGCAGCTGAGATTATGAAGAGTGACATTGAGAACACTGTAAGGATCACGACATTGGGCACAAATAAAGGGTTGGTTTTTAAAAGGTTCTATATTTTCTTGGGTTCATTGAAGAGAGGATTCTTGGCAAGGTGTAGGCTAGTAATCTGCTTAGATGGATGTCATTTAAATTCCTTATGTGGAGGCATCTTGTTGACTGCTATTGGGATAGATGCCAATAACAATATGTATCACATAGCATATGCTGTAGTTGAGAGGGAAAGAAAATACAGTTGGTAGTGGTTTATGCAGTTATTGACTTCTGATCTTCAAATAAATGAGGGCAATAGCAGTGGATGGATAGTGATGGCAGACAAGCAGAAGGGCTTGATTGATGTTGTGGAGTAGTTTATGCTAGGTTGTGCACACAGGTTCTGTGTAATGCACATGTACAGCAATTTCAAACAACTGCATAGAGGCCTGCCACTTAAGTTCTTGGTTTGGAAAGCAGCTAGGGCCACCACAATCAGGGCCTTTGAGTCTGCTATGAAGGAAATCAAAAAAAAAAAGAGTAAACTTGATGCATTTGCATGGTTAGCTAAGAGGCCTGCAGCAAATTGGAGTAGAGCTTTCTTCAGAACAGAGGTTAAGTGTGATGTGCTACTGAATAACATGTGTGAAAGTTTCAATGCACTTATCCTAGAAGCTAGAACAAAGGCAATCATTGATTTGTTGGAGCATATAAGGTTAATACTGATGAAAAGGGTTTATGTAAAGAGAGATTTGGTCAAGAGGTGGACTAGGAAGATTGGGCCTAACATTGTCAAATTGTTAGAAGCCAACAAAGATGTTGCAGCAAAGTGCGAGCCACACTGGAATGGTCTTGAAGAGTTTGAGGTTGGTGGGCCAGAAAGGCATATAACGGTGGACTTAGGGAAGAGAACCTGTAGTTGCAAAAGATGGTAGCTAAATGGCATTCCCTGTTCTCATGCATGTTCTGCACTAATGCATGTTCTGCACCAAGGTTTAAGGAGAGGGAACCTGAAGACTATGTTGACAAATGCTACCACAAGTCCAGCTACCTTAAGACCTACAAGAGCTGCATACACATCATGTCTGGTCCAGAAGATTGGCCATATTCTAACCTACCTCCATTGCTGCCTCATGTGCCTGAGAGATTACCTGGCAGGCCCAAAAAACAAAATAGAATTGTTACTTAGGAGGAGTTGAAGGAAGAGAATGAAAGGAAGAAGAAGGAGAGTGTTGAAGGTGTAACACACAAGGCAACTGGAAAGGGAACTCTAATTTCTTGTAGACTCTGTGGTGAGTTTGGACACAATGTGAGAACATGTCCTATAAGAAAGTATGTTGAAGGAGAGGAGGACCCTAGAGTGGATGTGCCCCCAAGTAATCAAACAGATCCCAGCACAAAGGTATAATTTTGCATTGCCTGTTTTAGAATTATTGTTACTTATTTTTCCTTTCATTATGAATTATTAACTTGCACTATATTGTTAGGACCAGGCTGGGGGAGGAAAGAATAATGTAGAAGATGGAGTAAAAAAGATGTTCAGAAAACAAAGAAAAGTGCCAAAAAATAAAGTGTCAATAAAGGAAAGGGTACACTTGATGATGAGGTCTGAAATCCTCAAAATGTAGTTGGGGAGGACTGTGATGATGCTCAGCTTCCTGATACTCAGGTATTATATCTATCTTTAGTTGTTGTTAATCCTAATACATTTGATAATGTCTTGGAGCTTATGTTCAGTATATAATATTTTGGTTTAGGAGAGTATGGTAAAAAAGAACAAGGGCAAAGAGAAGATAAGTGAGGTGGATATGGGGGTTAAAAATGATAAGGGGAAGGCAAAGATGAGTGATAGGTTAGTGGGTTCTGGTGTGAGAATCTCCCCAAGGAAGAAGCCAACTGCTGGTATAAGAATCTCCCCAAGAAAGAAAGCAACTATTGTGGAGGTAATTGAATTGACTTGTTTGTTAGAATTATGATGAAAAGTGTTGGTTAATTACTAGTGCTCATTGTTCTCTTGTGATGCTTAGATCAATGATGAAATAGTTCAAGTGAATAAAGGTGGGAAGGGTAAAAGAAAGGTACTTGTTGAGGACACTGGCATGACTCCAAAAGAGAAGAATGCAACCACTGTGAAGGCTGCTGATGTTCCAGAAGTGATGGTAATATTTTGAATATCCAGAAGTGAATACTAGTATAATTTGCATGTATTTATGAATTGAAGTGTGACAGGTGACAAATGGGGAAAAAAAACCAAAGAGGAAGGTTGACCATGCTGTGGAAGAAGTCATTGAACCAAAACAAACAAGATTAAGGAAGAGAGTGACCAGGCTTGTTGATGAGGTTAGTGGGAAGAAGAAACCACACCCCAAAGGGAAAGTGGTGATGAATGATCAAGAGTCCTTAAAATAGGCAATGGCAAAGGTATAATATGATAGATTCATGTTTATGTTGTTTACTGTCCTTAACAGAAGTGCTCGTCTTCACTCTTCTATTCTTATATGTAACTCAAGGGTAATGAGCCAATACAACTGGAGCAAAAATGTCTAAGGAAGAGCTAGAAGATGCAATCAAAAGATACATACTGCGGAATAGCACCTCCCCATTGATAAAGCCATTACTTCCAATCTAAGACAACCAGGACTCTATAATTTGCAGTAGTGTGTATCCTATTTTGAAAATTAAACAATATTTTGTAATGTCTTAAGTCATCCATTCTGATGTAACTTGGTGATGAAGTTAGGCATTTTGATGTAATGTACAAGATAAACCAGCACTATGTAATTTACTTATGTTTTTCTGTTATATTGTGCAATTGGTAGTTTGAGTATAATTGTGTAGTATGCTTCATAAACATATGATTTCATGCATCATAAATACAAAATCGACAAATAAACACCAATTATGGGAAAAACAATACAAAATAATCAAATCAAAAGCCTAAATACTAACCAAATTATAGCTCATGCACCTTCATAGTTTAGGGGGTAGATATTCATAGTTTAGGGGGTACATATGCATAGTTCAGGGAGTAAAGTTCACTACAATAGTTCAGGGGGTATATATGCATAGTTCAGGGGGTATACCGCACTAACCACATAGTAAGAGGGATAAATTCAAAAAAAATAACGCGCCAAAAACGAAACCGAAAATACCCCTCTGACATTCACGTGACAAGCACGAAAAAGGAATATTCGAGGAATATTCGGTAGTTTCTGGCAAAGGGGCAAATCGAACAGAATTGTATAGTTTAAGGGGCAAATCGTTTATTTATTTAGTTTAAAAACGATTTCGCAAAAACATGCATAGTTAAGGGAGTTTTAAGGGAGTTTGGATGCATTTATTCCTATATTTTATTACTGCATATCTGAATTAACTGAACATTTTTTGTTTCTTTCTTTTCAAAAATATTTTCAATGGACGTAAGCAAGCAAATCAACAAACTGAGAAAAGTAAAACTTATCCAACTGTAAAGTAGCTTTAAGCATGCAGATTTGAGCTAAAGAAAGAAAGAAAGAAACAGAGAAAAAAAAATATTAATAAAAATAAAAATAAAAAAGGAGAGGAAGGTGCATGTATAACATCATTTATCATCATCATCCTCCATATTCAACTTGATTTAACATCAAAGGATTCGTCAAAACGACCTTTATGCATGTATACATGCACTAGCCTTGTGATTTAGATAGCGACGCAATTGTCATCAACTCATCATAATCAACACGGCCGACCTTATTTAGCTAAATGTCAATAACAGACTACAGATGAATCTGAATGCTAAATGTTTAATAATCAAATCTCACACATTTGCACAACCTAGGACAAATCGAAGAACATCATCATTTGCTCACAGACCTCGTGGACATAAAATAGTATACTAGGGGGCTGCTCAAGTATTCATTTAAAAAACTGCTTTTCTGCTTTTTTTTGGTTCTCATGCTGAACTAAACATAGCAGCAACAGAATCTAAGGGTGTATCAACTGAATAAGAACAATGTAAAATTAGAAAAGGGAAAAGCAAATGGTAAGAATGAAACAGAGAGCGTATATTCTCGAATATTATAAAGAAGTCCATCGGATGAACCATATTTGGGATATAACAATCATGTGGCATCTCACACAACTAATAACGACGTATCAGAAAGGCTGACTCAACTGAGTGTGAGTCTACTATCTTCTCAGAATCGACCTAAATGGCCTATTTGACTAACTTTGCTCAAACAACATAAATGATTCGGCTAACTTTGTGAAACCTATGTATGCCCCCTCTAGTATTAGGTGAAAATATTTCATTTTATGACTATTCGAACCTTCAAAATCGACCTACACACCTTTGAATGAACTTAGGCATCGAATGGGGTTCCTCGTAATCAGGTACATGTTGAGTGTAGGTAGCTCTCGCACAAGTCGAACTTGGCATGTGGAGCAGCACGGAGGACAAAGTTTGGTCTGAGGTGGAGTATCCTACTGGATTGTGAAGTTATACAAAATCACTGTCTATATATACACTAACACACAGTTAAATCTTATACTTAATTAGATAAGTGTGATGCATGTTTGGACATGCAGCAGTAACCAAAATCCTACCAATTCATTGTCTTTTTCCTAGATTAACTTTTCTTTATCCAGCAATTCATTATCACATCAGCCTTTTGGAGAGATTAACTGAGACTGATCTACTTTATATCTTACAACCGCAAGACAGATTTTCATCACAAAATAAAAATATAGCGAAGTTTGTTGAATTGTTCATTGTTTCATCAAAGTGAATGTATTTTCCTATGAGACAGTTTATGTAGCAAACCATCTTATAATTATTAGTGGCCGGTTTCAAATTTAATATGCTTTAAAGGATTCAGATTCTATTATGTATCTCTTACGTGAGGTTTTTTCTCTCTCTTCATGGGAGTGTGCAACGCTTTTCAGTCAGAAATTAATCAAGAATTGATCATCTTCTAGTCAACCATTTTATGTACAAGAAGAAACAATCGCAAACTAACACCTAAAGACTCAAAATTTTCTAAACCTTTATACTCCTACTTCAAAAAAATAAAAAACTAAAAAACTAAAAAATAACCTATCTATGTAAGTGATGAATCATGGAAGAAAATCATCTCCAAACAAATACAGCATGTGCTCGACTGCCCAACTAGGCTGCTGCAGCTGCGGCACTGTTGGAACAGCACTCACCGTCACCAGACACGTCCGACAGAGTGGACACGACAATCTATTATCGTAAGCCAGCCAACTCTCGAGACAGTGCTTGTGGAACACATGATTGCAGTTTCTCAACTCCCAAACTTGGCTTTTCTTCTTCAACTTGTTCAAGCAAACAGCACACGACTTGTCACAACTCTCACACAGCCTTTGCTCAATGTCTCTAAGCGTAGTTAATGACAGATTCTCCCTCAACATCCTCAAATTGTCCAAAGACGAGCAACGAGATGAACGACTCAACGAACTCTGAGATTCCGAGGTAGGTGAAAGGATCGTAGAATTAGTGAAAAGATCGAGAAAGAAGGACAGGATCCATCTTATGACAGCATATATGAGAGCTGCCTTACACAGCACAAACTGATCACTAACAGCCATTTCGAGTACCACACTTGTTTGTTTTCTTGTCTTAAAAATCTTTAAATGAAGGAGACTATGTTTAGGTTGTGGGGAGTTCTAAATTGCTTGGATTCAGTATATATATATATATATATATATATATATATATATATATATATATATATATATATAGCAAAGAAATTGAGATTCATCAAACTTGTTAGTGGCTGACGTTCGAGGCGAGTGGAGTGACGCTTACTTTTTGGCTTTTGGCTTTTATCCCATTTATAAATGTCCAGTAAGAATTAAAAGAGGCCTCAATTGGGCACACCAAAGATGACACTTTACAAGCAAATCTTGATCATGTACGGTGTTATAAGGACATCCACATAACAAAGTGCTCACAACATGCATTTCACAGATCAGGTCTGACTGTAAATTAACTGAACCTTTTTTTTTAACTAAATCTTGTAAAGTAAGCAATGAAATCTAAAAACGAAATCCAGCAAATAAAAGTAAAACTTATCCAAGTGTAAAGTAGCTTTTAGCATGAAAATTTAAGCTAAAGAAAGATGAAAACAACATAGAAAAGACGGTGCATGACCTTATCACTTATCATCATCCATATTGTGTATTTTTCAACTTGATTTAGCATCGTGGGATTCACCTTTATGCATGTAAGTATGAATGCGCTCTTTGACAAGTTGATGATATAAATACTCTGATTTAATTGCCATCAACTTTCATAATCAACGCGGCCAACCTTATTAACCTAAATTAAAGCCCAATAACAGAATACAGATGAATCTGAGTGTACGCTAAATGTTTAATAATCGAATTTCCACATGTTTATAACCTAGGCAGAATCGAAGAAGATCAGATATTTGGACTTAAAAAAATTGTAATAGAGGGTTGCTCGTGCATGGTGTGCCATGTTCGGGCAAACAAGAGTCTCACATAATAAAGACGAAGGAATTGTTTTGGATTTATAGAATTGGAGATATCTTTCTTGGTATGAGGCCTTTTACGAGTTGGACCTAAAAATAAAACTATGAGGTTTGGGCTCAAAGTGGACGTATCATATTTAATGTAATGAGATTACAATTTCTAATATTTCAAATGGAAAATGATTTCCTTAGTTACAGTCCTTTCTACCGTTAAAAGCAAAATCAATGAAACCGGCAACCGGCATATAATGCGTGCTTTTATAAGATATATCAAAAGAAAAAGATATTCATCGAATAAGATTCAATATCATCTATTTATCTTAAACAAAATAATATGTGAAATAATTTTGGATGCACCTTATTTAATCATTACTCATGACAATGTACGTGTATTGTGCTGTGATATGGGTGGGATTATTGATAAGCTACAATAAAGTAACAAACCTATCGTTTCTTGATGTGATAGGTATAAATTTTGATTACTTGAATTCAATTTCTTCATTCCCGTGGCATGATATACGAAATGTTATACATAATACTTCAGTATTTTTTGTCAGAGCAATATATATATATATATATATATATATATGTGTGTATTTCTTCAATATTTTCTGCTTTTAAGTAAAAGAATATCTCAAATTTTGATTATAGAACTTTGTGTAGAGAAATAATATGAATGGTATTATTGATGATTTTGGTGTACAAGAGTTGTATGTAATATATACTAGTCCAGTCTTAGTCTACAAGTAAAACATAAACTATACAAGGTAACTAGATAACGCTAAATCAACCGCTTTCTCTTATCGAGAGAAGGAGAATTCGAAGATATGGTAATATCTCGAACACGCCCCTCAAAAGTGTCGTGCCATCGGCCAAGGCAATTTTGGACCGATGGTGCGAGAAGCGAGTTCGAGATAGCGCCTTAGTAAGGAAATCAGCAAGTTGATCATTCGTGCTAATATGGGAGACAACAATAAGGCCCTTAGCCACTATGTCACGAACAAAATGAATGTCAATAGCAATATGCTTCATGAGAGAGTGCAAGACAGGGTGAAGTGAGAGGTGAGTGGCTCCAATATTATCATAGAAAATCGTCGGTTTTGAGGAGAGATTGACATGGAGCTCCGAAAGGAGGCGTCGGATCCAGAGCACCTCAGAGGTAGTAGTAGCAAGCGCACGATACTCAGCCTCAGTAGAAGAGCGAGCAACAGCACGTTGCTTTTGGGATGCCCAAGAAACGGGATTGGTGCCAAGGAATATAATGTAGGCTAAAGTAGTCGTTCGATCAAGAGGATCACCAGCCCAGTCAGCATCAAAAAAGGCTTGAAGCGTGTTCGAGGAGCGCTTCTTAAGCAATAACCCGTGAGAAATAGTTCCCTTAAGGTACCGAAGGATGCGCTTAACCGCCGTCCAGTGGTGCTCAAAAGGCGAGGAGACAACTTCAGCGAGGCGGTTAATAGGGAAGGTAATGTCTAGCCGAGTAAGGGAGAGATATTGTAGTTCGCCAATGGCTTAATGATAAAGATGGGGATCACACAGAGTGGAGGAGGAAGGTGGTTCAGTGGTGGCCATCAGCGTAGACACGGTTTTGGCACCATCCATCTTGTGACAAGTGAGAAGGTCACAGATATAGTGATGCTGAGTGAGAAATAGGCCATCCGAGCAAGATATCGCTTCAACACCGAGAAAGAAGGAGAGATGACCAAGATCCTTTAGAGCGAAAGTGGTACTGAGCTGCGAGATGAGTTTGTTGATCAGTGACGTGTTGTTGCCCGTGAAAATAATGTCGTCAACATAGACAAGAAGGAAGAGAACCGTGCGCTCCTTGCGAAAAATAAACAGAGAGCGGTCCGACTTAGATTGAGAGAACCCGAGATCCAAAAGGGATGAGCGTAGAGCCCGGAACCATTTACTGGGAGCTTGTTTTAGGTCATAAATAGCCTTGTGCAGACGACATACATGATCGGTTTGACAAGGGTCGATAAAGCCAGGAGGTTGCTGCATATACACAACTTCACTGAGAGTCCCATTGAGAATCGCATTGCTAATTGGCGAAGAGGCCAAGAGTTGGAGACAGCGATGGAGAGAACGATACAAATGGTCACGGGTTTGACAACGGGGTTGAACGTCTCAATATAATCAAGGCCAAGACGTTGGTGAAAGCCCTTGGCAACCAATCGAGCCTTATATTTTTTGATGGAACCATCAGAATGGCGCTTGACTCGTTATACCCACTTGCAGCCGATGATATTGGATGCGAGATGACGGGGAACAAGATCCCAAGTCCCGTAAGATAGAAAGGCGTTGTATTCTTGAGTCATAGTTAAATGCCAATGCGTGCTTTCCATGGCCGAGGAAACCCAAGTGGACTCAATAGATGGAGGAAGTGGATGAACACTAGTAGCCGAGAGAGCCTTAGGTTTGAAGATATTATTCTTCGCACGAGTGACCATATGATGAGTGGGGGTAGGTGGTGCGGTCAACTCGGGAAGATCGGGCGATGCGGGTGTAGCGGGCGAGAGCACGGGCGATGGGGCCGCGGACGGGCTAGGCTACGGAGCGGCCTGTGGCGATGATGGTGTGACCGCGGGTGGTGAGGGAGGCAACGAAACAGCGCCAAGTTGTAGAATCGGTTGAGGAGGTAGTGTGGGGGTCGTAGTGGTGGTGATCGATGATGGTGATGACGAAAAGATAGACTCACAAAATCGAACGTGGCGAGAGATGAACATTCGACCCGAAGAAAGATCGAGGCATTTGTAGGCACTTTGTGAAGTTGAATAACCCAAGAAGAGACAAGGGCTTGATGTAAACTCGAGCTTGGCATTATTATATGGTTTGAGCCATGGATAGCACTGACAGCCAAAAGTGTGCAACTTAAGATAGTTTGGCAGCGTGCCAAAAAGAATAGAATAAGGTGTGGCAGAGTGCAAGGCCGACGAAGGCATAACGTTGATGAGATAGATGGTCGTTTGAAAAGCATGAGACCAATAATATTGTGGAAGCTTGGCATGATGAAGAAGAGCACTGCCTGTTTCTAAAATATGCCTATGGCGACGTTCGGACAAACCATTTTGTTGTGGCGTGTGAGGGGTCGTAGTTAGCCAACTTATACCATTTGTGACAAAATAATTTTTGAGAGATTGAAATTCCCCTCCGTTGTCGCTATAAAAATTGACTATGTCGTGTCGAAATTATTTTTCCACTAGTGTTTTAAATTGGCAAAATATAGAGTCCACTTGTGATTTAGCAGTCATAGGAAAAACCCAACAATAACGACTAAACAAGTCAACAATCAATAAGTAATAACAAAAATCATCAACGGAGGTCTCAACAGGGCCCCAAACATCCGCATAAACAAAGTGCAAAGGATGCAAAGCAGTAAACGAAGAGTCCAAAAATGACAAGCGATGAGACTTGTTGACCAAACAAGAGTCACAAAAACTACCCTTCGCAGAGGGTTTAGAGATAAGCGGTAAATCATAACTAGAAATCAATAAAGAGCTAGTCTGGCGTTGGGTGCCCAAGACGAGTATGCCACACATCCGCCGACGTGGAAACTCCCAACAAGGCAAACTTCTCCAGATTCTTGAGGTAGTGGACTGGGGGGCAGATGTGATAGGTACCATTAGCGCATGTCCCAGTGGCTAGAGTGTCCCCCGATGTGAGATCCTTAAGATGAAAAGTATGTGGAAAGAATTCCATAGAGACATTATTATCGCGAGTAAACCGATGAACAGACAGTAAGTTATGCTTCGAGGTAGGAGCACATAGAACATTATTCATACGAAAAGAACTTCATGGGAAATTAATAAAGGAGGTACCAGTATGTGTTATAGGCATGCCCGATCGATTAGCAACAGTGACTTCACCAGTACCATCGTATTCAGAGTGATGGACAAGGTGGTTAAAATCTCCCATGAGGTGATGGTTGGCACCTGAATCGACCATCCAAGAGTTCGGGGCTGCATAGTTTGGTCCATGGGGTGGCGTGTGTTCCACATTTGCAGTCGAATTCAGTAAGTTCTGCAGTTTGTAGCAACGAGAGGCTACGTGATTGGGCTTGCCACAGAATTGGCAGGCAACATGTTCATTAGCATGCTGAAACGTGTGAGTAAAACTAGAACCACCATATCCAGAGGGCAACATACCTCGACCACCACTGGACTACCCCTCGGATTGGGGCTGCGCAGATTGGGGTTGCACGAAAAATGAGGGCCACTGTCAGATCCATGGGACGTCGTGTTTGCAGTGGCGACGAGGGTCGCGGATTCAGCCTCAAAGCATTTGATGTAGGACTCGTGAGTAAACAATGCGTTGTGTAGTTCGACAAAGGAGAGTGGCTGCTCATGGAGGCGGATTGAGGTGGCGATATCACAGTAATTGGTGCCAAGTCCGTTGAGGACGTAAAGAGTGACATCATCAGGGTTGAGCGGCCGGTCAAGCATGGCAATTTTATCTACTTTGGATTTGATGTCGGTGAGGTAGTCAGTGACGGAGTGAGCGCCAAGAGAGGCGTTACTCAGGGTGTCCTTTAGCGCCATAATCCGAGTCCAGTCAGAACGGGCAAAGGCGCCAATGAGGAGGACCCATGCTTTAGAGGATGTTTTAGCACATTGGATCAGCGGAATGATTTCAAGCGACATGGAGCCAATTAAGGCAGAGAGGATGAGTTGGTCATGTTGGAATCAGAAACGATGGCCGCCCTCATCGATGGGAGGAGGGCGTGGATGAGTGCCCTGAAGATATTCGAGGAGGTTCATACCGGCGAGGGTTGAGACCACTTGAAGACGCCATGACAAGTAGTTGACGGGCGTGAGACAAAGAGTGAGGTGGTGGTGATTGGAGACGTAGATTATGGAGGTGGGGACGACATCATGTTGAGTAGGGTTTTGTAACGCCCCTTAAATTTGAACGAAAACATAAATTTGTAGTTTAATCCTCAAACTTTTGGAAATAGCATTTTTGACCCCAAACGTTTGAGAAAAAACTTGTATTTTAGTCCTTGAACAAAAATTAACCATTTTTTATTTCTTATATGCTTCAAATATCTTTAAGAAATATATTTTACATGTACAAATTGATCTAGGAGTTTTTTTACCTAGAAAAACTTACATAAGTAAATATGTATAAAAATATCTATTTATTCATATTTTTTTATTATAAACAACAAGAATAATATCACATCATAGGTGAATGGTTTTGAAATCAGCCAATTCACTCTTATGACAATTGAAATAAGATTTTGGTGATTAGATGTTAAAGAAAGTAAGGTCGGACCTTAGTTAAATTGTTTTAACGTGTATAAATAAATAAATATGTATTTATATGTATTTTGTTTGAATTAGACATATCATATTTTAAGTTATAGAAGAAAAATCAGCCACATCTCCCTATTATCATATTAGAGTCCTCATTAGGTGGTCAAGGATAAAGAAATTAAAGTGAGACCTTAATCAAAGGTATTTTAATTTGGTTTTTTGGCTATAAATAGTAGGCTTTCTTCCAACAATTTTCACACCCAAAATCATTTCGGATTTTCCTTCTTGCTTCCTATGAATCTCTAAGTTACTAAGTCTACTTTCAGAAAAAATTCATCCCAAGTTCTTATTTTATCATTTTCTACCCGAAAATACCCCAAAACTTTTATTGCGCAGAAATTATCTATTCGGCCCTGCATCTTAGAAAAATCATAACGAATTGTAGAAAAATCCCTTTTGATCAAGACCAACGGTCGAATACTCCTCATGATGTCCTCTAACTTTCATATGGAGAAATGTTTTTCAAATAATGTGATTTAGAAGATCGAAATTCCTAAACTATAGACTGGTGTCTGTAAATCTGAAAATAGGTTCTATGTTTTCAAAGATTATTTAGCATAGTAAACCTTTGGATTTTCCTTTCCATTTGGGTACACATGTTCCTAGTGATGTTAGGGATCAGTTGCCACAAAAATATTTGAAAACAAAGTTCATTTGGATATCTGATGAAGGTAAACTCGAAACTACGACGATTTTCAGCTTATTTTACATACTTTAAGTTCTTTGTTTATGATTAAAAATAATCATCATAATTTCATGATTGATCACTCACACATGACTCTTATATGATATAACAATCATTATAATCATTTTAATATGATTTGTATTCACGAATTAATATTTTTTAGATTTTTCAATAGTATATAAATAGTATATTTATTATGTTTAACATATCCTTACATAAGTTTAATAAGATTATCATATATACTTTTGAGGTCTAATCTTCTTATATGATTATGTATCGTAACTTAAACATTCTTTGATCATTTACCTTGATTAGATTTACGTATTAATATTTTTATAAGTTATAAATACAATGTTATGTAATTTAAGATAATCTTGAAACAATATAATATTAACTAAGTTATACAAATTACTAGATTGCTTCATAAGGTAATTGTTTGATGTCATGATTCTTGGAATTTTTGGATGTACTAGAGACTTAAAGAACGATGTTCCATAAATCAGTTAAGTAATATATTTTGAAGATTTATTATGCACCAAATTAAATAGTTTATCATATTGTACTTGATATTATTGTATACTTACCATTTGAAATGATTTTCTAACATTGGAAAAATTATAACTACTATTATAATTATAAATATATGGTTGCTTAAGATAAATCTTGAGATATAAATTACGTATACAAAATATATTTGATATTTAACTTAACCTTACGACATCAAAGTTTATCGCGTAAGATTTTCATCAATGATATGTGCTATTTACTTAAATTAGTACCCTCAAATTTCATCAACACGAAAGTTGAATAGTACACATGTTTATAGTGGTGAGTTATGATTATTCAGTTAACTGATATTATCTCCGTACGAATAAATGCGAGGCTCGATTTCTGATTTTGTTCTGGCCCAGTTTGGCATCCGACCTGAGGAACTTGAACAAAAAAAAGATATTTCCCCGTTACCAAATCACGAACAACCTATTATTCACCATATTCCTATTTTTGCATCTTATCTCGTCTCATAATATGATTTTCTTACTTATCGTTAAATCATACTCAACAATTAATTATTTATCACATATTAATTCATAATCATGGTAATTCGTCAATTATCTCGTATGTCGGTTCTTTAACTGTGCAAAGAGCAACAAACTATGTTCGGAACATGTAGCTCAAGGAGCAACAGATATTATCCGGTTTACTAGCTTATTTGGTTATCACTCATTGGGACGCCTTTGGAAAGTTGAGCTCAGGGATTGGGTCCATTTACTGCTGAGCAGTGAGGACTGTCAGTTTAAGTAATTTTGTTTAATACACATTTATCTAGCGCCGCTTGTAGTCAGGAGTTAACAGTAATTTTTGAAGTAAAGATTCAAAGTATATGAATTATGAAGGACATAGAATAAATTTTGACTTTGATCAGATCCATTAGGATCTGGATCAAAAATGGATCCAATATTCCCATCTGCGGATACGTCTAAAGCCCACTATCATTTTATTTTCTTTTTTGTTACTGACATCGGATAATGAAATGTTTTTTTTCAATTACCATAGCCTTATTACCAGACTGCTCCATCAACTTTTTGCCTGGAATACACTGAAATTAACTTCTATAACTGATTTTACTAGCAGTTTTAACTGTTAAACTTGTTACATGATTCACGCTTCTTTTATGTTACTCCATCATCATTTTAATATGTTTATGGATAATGATTGAGAGTGTTGTCACTTGTCAAGGAATTGAGCTTTATTTTACCAAAATTCCAGACAATCCATTATTAGTACTTTTCATTGTTCAAGAGAGGGTCAAGTCAAATGTGTGATACTGCTATTTGCAACTAAATTTTCTTAATAATTTTAGTTGGTAAAAGTTTATGAATTAATTACCAACTAAAAATCTTCAATTATTAAAATTAACTCTTTTATGGATATTAAATATATATATATATATATCATATCTTCTCTAATCAAGTTGTTCCCAATAAATTATTACGGATAACAACGGTAATAAGTAATAACCACTACATTTTTTATAAGAAAAAATATATATACTAGAACTAAACCGTTTGAGTCAAACTCAAAGTTGTCCTACTCTAGTCGTTTTATGATAAAATTACATATATATATCGCACACATTTGTTTAAATAAAAAATTAAACTTTAAGCAAAGTTAAATTCAAAGTTGTCTTGCTCATTCTTTAGCAGCAAAGTTACTTAATCCGAACATCTCCCACTATTGTTAAATTATTTTTGACAGGAATTATCTTATTTTTGACCCCCAAATATTGTAATTGGAACGAAAGCTCTTTGGTCAAGGGCCATTCAAACACATTATTTGCTTCTTTCAATTAAGTGGTAAATCACTTTTAATTATGAATCACTCAGTCAATTCGTTTAAAAATTCCGATTTGTTGTAAATTATATCTAAAATTATCCTACCACACTTAAAACTCATTTCGAGAATTTAGGGCCCAAAATGTGATTTCTCAAAACCTAAAGGATCAAAACGAAATTTCAGTTGAGACTTGAGAGAGTCCTTTAGACTTGAATTAGTCAACGAAGTAATATGATATGATATGATATAATTAATTCATCATATATATGAGATTCATATATCTCATAAAATCCATCAAAATTAATCATTTCAATGTATCTTCTTGAAATACCGGGCCTGTGACTGAACCACCTACCCCTTTTCACACACAACCGTACAAACCTCAGACTTTCAGACACAAAAAGATAAAAAATAAAAACTTCTTTTTGTCTGAAAATAAGAAAATTCTGCAAGTACCCTTTTTGCCTCTGTCAAAATCTCTTTATAATAATTAATTATTAATTATTTCTGCGTTTTATGATGGAGAATAAACGCCCTTCTCATCAAGGCTCCAGTTTGATTCAAGTAATCAAGGTACCATCTTTTTTTCGCTCTTGAGTAAAATAGAGGTCAAAATCTTTTGTTGCATGGATTGGTAAGGTTGTTATTTTTTTTGTTTTTTCTTTTTCATTGTTGTTGTACTAAAATTAAAAAGAAAAAAAAAAGATTTTGTCTTGTGAGAAATTGATGCCCTTTTATGTATGATGATGAGTCTTTGACTATGCAAATAATTATAATCATGGATTTATTTTTATATTGACAGATAAAAATTGGTTTCTTGGACTGAATTTTAAGTTTGACCCTGTAATTAATTTATCAGTGATTTTGAATTTGTACAGGGGAATTCATGTTTGATCATTCTTTATTTGTTAACAGAACTAGAATATGTTGTTTAATGGCATAAACTGGTTGATTTCAGAGAGCTGTCTGTTTGGAAGGATCTTCACCGGATACTGGAAAAGGGAAGAGTACGTTTAAGTGCGAATCATGGACTAGTAAGGTGTCTCATGGTTTCCACTTGGTGGAAGGACAAGCGGGGCACGACATGGAGGACTATCATGTTGCTGAGTACCGGAAGAAGAACGATCACGTGCTTGGTTTGTTTGCAATATACGATGGTCACCTCGGTGATCGTGTGCCCAGTTATTTGAAGGATAATCTCTTTAATAACATACTTGAAGAGGTTTGATATTCTCTTATGTTTTCCCTTATTTGCATTTACTTGTTAGGAATTTTATTGTCTAAGGATATCAACGCACGTTTGCATGTGCGTTTCAGTTATGTGATTGTTTAAGTATATCAATTCATATCCTTTGAATGCTTCTTGTTTTTATTTTCTCCTAGTCCTTGGTTGTCACTTGTCACTGCATCATAATGACATTGGATCTGGTATAGTTTGATGAGTATCTGCCAGAAAACTGCTAGATCTTTTCAGAAATAAGCCGAATTGTTGATTTCTTCTTTAGCGCCTATGTAAAGTAGGCAATTGAATATGTTTTAAACGTATCTTATTCTGTTCAAAATGTGCTTGGGAGACTCTGCATGCATCCAGTAGCGAAGCCGATTGAGAGAGTTCGAGTGCAACTGCATGTGTTAGGCAGGCATCTAAAAGGACCAATAAGATCCTTAAATTCAGGGAGCGACAATGATTCGATGATTGTTTCTCAATTGGTCAGATGCCCAAAGCAAACTAGTTAAGAATGACAATTTCATTTACTACTTTCTTCTTTGCACTAAATATAATACCGACAGACGGTGACGCTAATAGAGTTGTAAATTGACGTCATCAAAACAATTTGTCTCGTAGGCATAATTGTCGTTATCGTCAATGCAAACTTGTGAAAATCACTATAAATGTGAATTAGACTCTTTAATTGTAGGATAATATGTGCCATTTTTGACTGCCAAAACGATCACCTAGTATAAGTTTCGAGTTTCAATTTACTCGTTATTGCTCAATGTTTCCGGAAATAAACATCTTTATCCAAAAAGAAAAAGAAAAAAAGAGTGCGAATAACTATCCTGTCTATCTAATATTCCAGGCTGTCTCGCCATTCCATCACGTTTTATGTTGTGTTTCCATTTCTCTAATGATTACTTTTTTAACTCTTGTACAGCCTAACTTTTGGGAGGACCCTAAGTCTGCTATAAAAAATGCGTATAACTCGACTGATAAAGTTATCCTAGAGAACTCAATGCAATTAGGACCTGGTGGCTCAACTGCTGTAACTGCTATAGTTATTGATGGTAAAGATCTGTGGGTGGCGAATGTTGGCGATTCAAGGGCTGTCATATGCAGAGGCGGAATAGCCGATCAACTTAGCGTGGACCATGAGCCACGTACCGAGAGGAGAAGGATTGAGAAGCGGGGTGGTTTCGTGACAAATCTTCCTGGTAATACTTATTCTTTTCAGTAAATCCTTCAACATATAATTGAAGATTAAACTTGGGGCCAATCTGAGGTTCCCTCATTTGATGCCATTTAAGATCAAAACATGTATTTCAGGAGACGTTCCTCGTGTTAATGGCCAGCTTGCTGTTGCTCGTGCTTTTGGAGATGAAAACCTCAAAGCACATTTGAGTTCGGAGCCTGATGTTCGCAATGTACACATCGACTCAAGCACAGAATTTGCTATACTTGCAAGCGATGGGTTGTGGAAGGTCAGCTTGTTATTTTTGGTTGAATAAATACTCTCTTTTTGAGTTGCAATTCCTGATTATGGAGCTAATTTAGGCGCTTAGCCCCTCAACCAAGTTGACAAATACACATTCAAAGTCTATTCAAATATGAAACTCTTTCCTTTCACGTTTTCAGTACAATGTTTAGTAGGAAGTTTGTTGCATGTTAACCGTATAATGTCCCTTTACACACTATGAAGTTTGCTTGAATATGCAAAGGGTTTTCTGGAATTCAAAAAACAGTGGCACTTCTTGAGCTGGAAATTTTAAAATGTATACAAAATTAATAGGGCTGAAGGGGAGCCTTGGCGCACGATAAAGGTGTTGACGTGTGACTGAGAGGTCACGGGTTCAAGTACTGGGAGCGGCCTCTTGTGAACCTCTTGTGAAATTTGACAGGGGAAGGTTCGTCACTTATACACCCTTGTGGTGGGACCTTTCCCCGGACCCTCGCATTACGGGGATGCTTTCGTGCACCGGGCTGCCCTATACAAAATTAATAGGGCTCACATTGCCTTGCCGGGACAACAATGTGAACTGATGACTGTAAATCCTTTCCATGTCATCATTTGGCATGTTTTTTCGTGTCTTGAGCATGTTAACACTTCTAAATCACCAGTTGCAGGAAGTTTATTATAACTACACCTGATTTCTGCATCTTATTCTTGTTACTTGGAACTCATATACAATCTTTCATATATGTTGTTCAGACTTCTCAGCCTTCCTCAGCTCACTGTTCCCTTTTGCAATGTTCTTATAATCTCTGACACTGGAAATTCAGTTTTACCCGGTTTATTGTTTGCTTAAGCGAATTTTAATGGGCAGGTGATGAATAACCAAGAGGCAGCCGACATAGTAAGACCCATCAAAGATCCTCAATCGGCCGCCAAGCGTTTAACCACAGAGGCTTTGGCAAGAAAAAGTAAAGACGATATATCTTGCATTGTCATACGCTTTGGATGATTCCCCAATGTGCAAAACAAGAAGACATAAGACAAACAGAGAGAAGTGTATATGAAATGTGCAGCAAACTGATAGCAAATACTCCTGAACATTTCTTACATTCCTGTTGCTCGTGATTAAGTTATTTTGGTTTTTCAATGTTGTTATGGACGGTAAACTGCTTGAACATATGAAAGTAGCTAGCTTGTTTTCCTTTTACAGCGTGTCATTTTTGATAGGGAACAAAGCAGTGTGCATAGAGCTTACTTTGTTGAGTTAGATGTGAATGATGGCATATATGTGTGTATATGTTGGAAAATAATTGAATTTTTACTAGCAAGAGCATACATATTCTCAGATGATTGCGGCTCGGTGGTGGTTGTTTTCTAAAATGCTCCAGTTTATGGCAGCATTTTGAAGAATACAAACTAAAAGATCGAGCCTTGTTTCATGCTTGAATAGATCCAGTTATATTTGTTTTGCAATCTACAGGTATTCAGAACTCAAGTTATTAAGCCTGTTTGAAGTAATCAGGAAGATTATTCAGGCTCGGATAGACCTGATCGGAGTTATGTGGTTTGAAAGGTTTTCTGTTAAATTTCTTTGGTAGTATATCAATTCCATGTTTCAGCGGACATGTCTCTTAATTATACAGTGTTCTTCGTCCGCTCTGAAGGAAGGAAATACAGAAGCCAGATGTAGTAATAACATATAAGAAAGTATGCATTTGGACATAAAGGCGAAATACAAAACTTGTTTATTCAGTTGATATGAACTGCAGTAGCATGATAAAGAGTTCTTGGTATGGCTAATGAATACGTACGTATACAGTTTACGATTATACACAAATAAACACTCAGTATAAAAATGAACAAATGATGGTAGTTAACCCCCATGTTCCCACCCATTCTCTTACAAATTATGAGACCAAGATTGCCGATGATACATTTAATTAGGAAAAAGAATTGAAGGAAGACACAAACTAATAAGACTATGCTAAATGTTTCAGCAGCAGATCATGAGAAGAATCACCACACTTCACTGTAGGTGAAGAATTGTATCTGTTTTCCAAGCCTTGCGTGGTATTTATCGTAAAGAATTATCAGTAGTATGGAATGGCAGGTGGTGGTGGAGACGCGTACGAAACTCCGATTATTGGAGGCAGTGGAATGTGTTCTTTGGGTGGGGGTGGGGGTGATGAATACTTGTAAGGTGGCGGTGGTGATGGTGAGGGTGGTGGTGGGGAGTGTGAGGGAGGTGGTGGTGGAGAAGAGTACTTGTAAGATGGTGGTGGTGGAGAAGAGTATTTGTAAGATGGTGGTGGTGGTGATGGTGAGGGAGGTGGTGGAGAGGAGTATTTGTAAGTTGGTGGTGGTGGTGGTGGTGGTGAACATTCAGGTTTTGGGAGCATGTGTGGGGGTGGTGGTGGTGGGGATGAGTAGACATAAGGTGGCGGTGGGGAGGGTGAGGGTGGTGGAGGTGATGAATAGACGTATGGTGGTGGCGGGGACGGTGAGGGTGGTGGTGGCGATGAGTAGACGTAAGGTGGTGGTGGGGAGGGTGAGGGTGGTGGGGGTGATGAGTAGATGTAAGGTGGTGGTGGGGGTGACGGTGAGGGTGGTGGTGGTGGTGGCGATGAATAAACGTAGGGTGGTGGTGGTGATGGTGACGGTGGTGGGGGTGGTGGCGATGAGTATACGTACGGTGGAGGCGGGGATGGTGAGGGTGGTGGTGGTGGTGGCGATGAGTAGACGTATGGTGGGGGCGGGGATGGTGGCGGTGGGGGTGATGGTGAAGGTGGCGGTGGTGGGGATGGTGAGGGTGGTGGTGGGGGGGATGGTGAGGGTGGCGGTGGTGGGGATGGTGAAGGTGGTGGTGGTGGGGATGGTGAAGGTGGTGGTGGAGGTCTATAATTTGTCGTTGGGGAAGACTTGTGTTGGGGTGGTGGTGGGGAAGGGGAAGGGGAAGGAGTTGGTGGTGGAGGAGGTCTGTGATGTGTTACCGGGGAAGACTTATGCTGTGGTGGTGGAGGTGGTGGTGATCTATGGTGGTTCTCCGGGGAAGACTTATGCTGCGGTGGTGGAGGTGAAGGGTGCTGAGTCTTATGCGGTGGGGGAGGTGGTGGAAGGCGAGTCACAGGAGAGACTTTATGACTAGGTGGGGGCGGCGCAGTTCTGCCACTCGGTGAAGACCTGGACTTAGGCGGAGGCGGTGAAGTCCTCGGACTAACTGGCCTACTCGGCACCACAGGAGCGGAACTCGCAGCACACGTCGACTTACTACAATCAAACGGCTTAGCCGCAGACGACGAACACTCTGCCGCAGACCTCTGACCATTCTTCCCCGCAATACAATTCTCTCGCCCATCCGACACAGTCCCTCCTCCTCCAAATCGACTGCACTGCGGCGCCTCACTGGTGAAGTAGTTAAACGAGTAGGTAAAGTTCTGCAGACGCGGCAGCTGGCAAATCCTGGCGGGCACCTCACCCGTAAACTTATTATGCGCCACATCCAACTGCTCCAAGCTCCGCATACGGCTGATCTCCGCGGGCAACGAGCCTTGCAAGTTGTTGAAACTGACATCAAACACAGTCAAATGCTTCAACATTCCAATCTGAGGAGGCAAACAACCTGTCAAATTATCATTCAACAAAATCAACTCGTTCAATGTTCTCCCCATTTTACCAATACTTCCAGGAATACATCCACCCAGATTATTGTTCGCCAACACCAACACGGAAACAGGCGAGTTCCCGAGATTCTCCGGGATCCCGAACCTGAATCGATTATCGTTAAGAAACAATGCATCCAAATCCTTATCGAACAGCTGATTCGGCACACCGCCTTCGAAATCATTGAACCTCAGGTCCAAAAACTTGAGCGAAGGCAATGAGAGAACAACCCTGGGGAAGCCTCCGACGAATCGATTGTTACTGAGATCCAGCTCGAACAGGAGCTTCAGCTTCCTAAAAGTGCGGGGAATCACACCGCAGAACCTGTTCGAGTTAATGTGGAACACAGCTAGGTCAGTCAACAAACCGAGTTCATCAGGAAGGTAACCGGCAATGTCGCCGTGGTTGAGGTCGATTCCGGCGACAACTCTGACGGAGGAGTTCGAAATCGACGGCGCGCAGAAGACGCCGCCGTAGTTGCAGACATCGGCGCCGGTCCAGTTCGTCGTGAAATTGAACGGATCGGAGAATATCGCCTGTTTCCACGCCTGTAATGCGATGTAAGCTTGACGGAGGTTAGGATTCTCGAAGGTAAGATTCCTCGCATCGCGGATAATGTCGGACAAATCGACGTCGGCGGAGGCTTGTGAGGTGAAGAGTGAGAGGAGTAGAGCTGCGAGGAGAAAGAGAGAAGGGCGGCGCCACCGCGAGAGTGGCGGCATTGGTTTTTGGAGTGGAGGTAGTAAAAAGAATTTAGGAGTAGTAGTAGTTATGAATTTGAAATGAATAAAATGAATTTGGAAAGAGGGAACAGAGGAGAGTGGGTACACAGGAAATAATGTGTGTTGTGTCCTTTGTATATGTACTCGATGATTGCGTTCAATGTGCTGGGCTGGCTGGCTCAATTTATTCTCCTAATGTTTTATTTCTTTATTATTATTTGTTGTTGTTGTGGCGACAATTATTTTATTTCTTGCTTAATTATTTGATTCGTTTTTGATGACATTATTTAATTAGTAATGTTACTTGGGAGGTTGATTCGTCTGTCAGATTTACGGGTATGTATGAAAGGAGATAATAATATTAGGTGGTGTAATGGGAGGCCATTAACTGGATTCGTGCCTTCAACTCACATCAAATTGATCAAAATTATATTACGTTATTGTAAGATTGTTATTTTAAAAGTAGGTGATCGTGAAAGAGGAAAAGTCTCTGACGATGTGCCAGTTGGATTTTACTAGTTTTTGTATATAAAAGAACAACGGAATATTGAGGTGTTGTTCTATGACTGTGATTTAGTGGATATAAAATGTGGGGAATTCACTGTTTTATTAGTGGAAAATAGTTGTCTTGTTCGATTTTATGTATGCTAATTTGCGGAATTTTGTTGACAGTTTATATGTAAAATTGTTAATGACACATTAAACTGGTTTTTGGCGCTAACACTCCCTGTTCAAACTGAAATAGGTAGATATTTTACCTCTTTAGCAGAACAAATAACTATTGTGTATTTTTATATGTCTCGTGCACATTATCTAAAAATTAGGTGGTAATTTGCTTCCTTTGTTCCTTGTTATAGGACATTACACATTTGTATTTCTCTATTTAGTTTCTACGGAGAGATGTTTGGTTATTTCACTAAATATACAAACCATCCATCTATATTTTTATTTTTATTTTTTGAATTCACCCTCCATCTATATTTGCCACATGAATTAGTGTGATTGTTTCTTATAATACATGTTCTAATGTGCCTTATCTTTTCTACATATGACTAATTGGTGTATTTTTACGATGAAGCACGGCTAAAATGCCACTAACTCCACAGACCACAGTAATGCATGAGCAAAAGATTGCGAATTTTTTTCTATGAAAAAAAAATTGGTAAAAAAAAATCCATCATAACACGGCAGCACGTTAACAAATTAATGGCGTTTTATAAAAGGGACAGGTGAAATAAAGTTGTGGGTGAGAATACGTGTGTGCAAGTTTATTTTCTCCGTAGAATATATATTTTATTTTATTGACCTGTTAAAACATTTATTCGATGGGACACAGCTATTATTGAGTTTGTTTGTTCCGCGTTAACCATCTTCAAACTTTTAGCCGTCATTACTATATTATATGTCGTTTTATTTAATGTTTCAACTTTCAACTCAAGAAGTTAAACAGGTTTCCACAGTTAATTATTGGTTAATTGAGGGATTGAAGCAATGATAGGGATGTAACTTATGTTTTACAGTTGTAGTGGACTTTTATTTTTTGTGACATGATAAATTTATAATCATAGTATGCACTCAGGTTTAGCTATATTTCATTCACTCTCAGCTCATGTGAAAAGGAAAAGGGGAAATAGAGAAATCATCAGTCTCGCCTAAAGTTGAGATGAATTTTTGAAAGCGTAAGAGTTGTTATAATACAGGTCAACTTAGGCGTGGTCGTGATAACATATGAGGAATGATCAATATCAGTTGATGCCTTCTTATAAATTTTGGGGAAATGATGAAAAAGAAAAAACAAAACAATAGGCGTTTAAAGATCGATTGAACTATTTACAATGATGTGAGAAACCACAACCATGATCCACAAAATATTGGCTAAACCACGAACTAGACAAAGTAACTACGGACTAAGTCAAGTAGGCAAACCACATGAATAAATTATAAATCTCATGTGAAATACGTAATATACAACAAAGAGATGTTATTTAAGAAGATTGAATTTTGAATTCTAATAGAAGTGTGGCACATTTTTAAAACGCTAACCTTACAATGAGAATGAATGGACTTTAAGTTCATAAAGCTAGATTTTAAAGTTCGAATCATGCTCAATGTTGCACTTAATTTGATTGTTTAATTAAAAATATATCTCATCGTTATTGTTGTAACTTCAAATGGGTAAATAATGTAAAAGGTTGTAAACCATAAGCTTTAAAAAACTCGTAGGATCAAAAGTCATCTCCAATTTGAGGGGTGGAGCTATTTAGAAAATGACGGTCATATCGGTGGTAACTGTCCAACTTGTGTGATAATGAGAAGGTTGGTCATGGTCGCAGCACAAATGAGATTGAGAAAATAAACAACATTTGTCTTTGATGATCTCATTTTGTCGCACACGAGGGCATTGTCCACCCTTATAAAGTCATGTGCTCCACAATAAGGGTCGGATGGATATGTCAAAGAGGTCATTGACTTTGAAACACTTATGACACAGACAAGAGAGTATAAAATTTCGTCTTTGAGTACGCTACAGTGGAGAATCCAATTAACACTCCAAATCCGGCATTGGAGAGAGCTTTCACTCCCAATGCCACCAGATTATGGACATCAAAAACAACGAAGGATCGCAAATTCTGAATCCCTCCAACCCTATGCTAGGGTTGGAACCGTCAGAGCTTCAAGGCACCCAAAAACGTCTGCGGCAATCCTATGAATTTAGGGTGGAATTTTGCATAACAGAATGGGAAAACAACCGCAAAACATTGATCAATTCGGGCGTCAATCTTACGCAAGTAAGGTTAGGCCAGCGAATGTTCATATCGAAGCAGGGTTGAAGGAAAATTAGGGTTTCGCCCCCAACTGCGAAAAACCCATTCCAGAACATCAAATTTGATGAGGATCTTGAGGATATGATATGTGCGCAATGGAAAGACACGATGATCATAAAAGTTCTCGATAAGCCTTGGTACTACCTGAGTCTTGTGAACCGTCAGAGCACAATGTGGAAACTTACCGAAGGAAGTGAACCAGTGGATCTTGGCTACGGAACGTACTACTTAAAGGGTATTACACAAAAGCAGAGGGAGCACATACTGACTCAAGGTCCATGGCAATTAGCCGGAAGCTTTTTGTCAATCAGGAAGTGGACGTCGAATTTTAGAGTTGATAATGACAACATTGGAGTGTGCTGTTACCTGAGTAAAAGTCCTCCATTTTCCTCTTGAAATGTCCAACAAATCGGTTATCGAAAGTATAGTTAGCTGCATTGACGACCCTATAAAAATTGATGGCAACACGTTTACGGCTAATCGAGGGAAATATGCAAGAGTCTGCGTTCAGATCCCCATGAATAAACATGTGGTAAATGGTGTTAGCAAAAAGGGAGGGCATACCTATTGAACTACGAAAATCTGTTGAACCTTTGTTATGAATGCGGGAGAATTGACCATGGTACGATTGCATCCGGCAAAGAGAGAAAAAGAAACAGAAAGCACTTCCTCAAACGCCATGGATGTGACAGAGTCCTCGGACATAATCAACACCCGAAAATATGCATGGTTAATTGAGAAGGCGAGAAAAAACTTTGGGATTAGCTAGTCATCCCGCGACGTAGAGGAAATATGAAGTCGAGTGAGGATAAACCCAGAAGTACGTCTAGTTGTGGGAAAGAGAGTTTGAATGGGAATAACAAGGCCAACACCTTAAGTAAGAAAATTACCTTTCCCAGCCAAAGTCAATATCAAAAATTCCATCCAGGAATAGAGGCCGAATGCAAGAAGGACTGGGTTGGTAAAAGAGTTCTACCTAAATCCATCTTGTAAAACACGAATAATAATGGTAAAAAGAATAACATTCCACAAAGAAAGAACAAGTCGAACAATCCGGACAAAGGAGTTACAAATTCCTTCTCCTCACTTGCGGACCTGGACGAGTATGAGGGAGTTGAGGCGTGTCAATGATATTTTGACGACGGAATACATTTTAAGTCGCTTACCATAAAATGGATCCAGAGGAGAATTTAATCTTGAACATGAACGAGGGAGTGTAGGACGCGGTAATTAAACAGGATTCTTTGGAACTTTCAGACGCTACACCACAACTCCGTAGGTCCTTTAAAGATATTACAAATATTCCCCACAAACAATCCACGTGGTGAGGGTAGATCCTACCATATAGGAATTTGAGATTGTCACAGGGCGGATAGAGAGGATCGAGAACATCCTGATTTGTTGGTAGAAATTAACGCTAAGCAACTGGGAAGCGAATGGACACCTATTCATGTTGAGAGAAACTCTAAGACAGGCGATATTGTCATTGAGGGAGTTGATTGTTGACTACCCCGTCTATCCTTACCACCTATTTAATAATCAAATAAAAGTGGAATATTGGAACTGCCAAGAAGCCGCCATGAGGATTTTCGAAGAAATTTTAGAGATTTAGTGTGGATTCACGCACCAAACATTGTGTTTTTGTTAGAAACTAGAGTCTCGGAGGAACGTGCATATGAGATTGCGACCCATCTGGGGTATTCTGATTTCCGTATTGCCTCTACAAATGGTATGGACGGGGTGTGTGGATGCTTTGGAATTCAGATAGCATCGATGTCGAGATTAAGGATATAGAAGATCAGGGGATCCATGCTTTAGTGGGGCCTAATAGACAAGAAAAGTGGTTGGTGTTGGGTATTTACGCGAAGCCGTATAAGGAGGATAAAGTTCGGATCTTTGGGAGTCTAAAGAAAATGGCGCAACAGGTTGATATCACGTGGCTGGTTCAGGGGTACTTCAATGAGATAGGTTTCATGCACGAGAAACAAGAAGGCAATGTGAACTCATCCAGAAGATGTATGGCGTTTCAAAATTGGATTCAGGCATGGGGTTTACAAGATCTTGGTTTTCATGGCCCAGAGTTCAAGTGGACGAATGAACGTGATGATGGCGCACTAATAAAAGAAAGAATTGACAGAGCCCTTGCCAATCCAGAGTGGGCGGCAAAATTCCATGACAATCGCGTTTTTCACCTCCCCCGTACACACGAGGACCACCATCCTATTATAACAACTCTTTTTGGTTCGATCGTGAATCACATGGCAAGGCTGTTTCATTTTGAAGCCATGTGGCTTTCAAATCCAGAGTATGAGACCATCCTAAAAGAAGTATGGGCCAATCACACCGAGATTTTCAAGGCTATAGATCAGATTTCGGGAGCCCTTATCCCTTGGAATAAGGAAAATTTCGGTAACTAGTTTAGTAAGAAACTTAAGCTCATGAAACGCATTGAAGGCATTCAGATTTCTCTCGCACGAAAGTTGAATGATTTTCTAACCAATTTGGAGAGGGAGCTGATTATGGAATACAGTGAAGTTCTTAAGAACGAGGAAATATCTTGGCACCAGAAATCACGCATCAAATGGCTCGCAGAGAGTGATCAAAATACGACGTTCTTTCACAAGGCCACAATAGCGCGGCGAAAGATAAATCAAATATTCATGCTTTCGATTGATGACATTTGGATCAAGGACTTGGAAGTTCTTAAGTCTCACGCCATATGCTCTTTTAAAGGCCTATTTACCGCAGCGGGGAACTCACACATCAGGCTTCCGGTTTCAAGATTTCATTATCAATTGGATTCTGAGATGAGGGAGAGGGTGGGTCGGGTTATTACGCTGGATGAGCTGAAAAGTACTATTTAGTTCACACACCCAAACAAAGCCCTCGGTCCGAATGGCATTCAGGCTATATTCTACAAAAGGTACTGGGAATGGATCAACGAATCTCTTATGGAATTCATGGTGCATGCGTTTCGGGAAGGGAAATTTGAACCAGAAGTGTGTGCATCACATATGTGTCTAATTCTGAAGGTAACTAATTTGTCTCTCATATCAGAGTTTCGTCCAATATCTCTTTGTAATGTACTTTATAGATTACAAAGTGCATAATGATGAGATTAAAAGAGTTTATGCCGATCTTATTGCCCCGACCCAGCCCAGTTTTATCAAAGGGCGGAGTACCTAAGATAACATTTTCCTTATTCAGGAGGTCCTACACTCTTTGAGATTGAAGAAAAAAGATAAGGTGAGGTGTATGATCCTTATTCCGTAAGTTGGATCTTGAAAAAACGTGTGATAAAATAAGTTGGGTGTTTTTAAGCAAACTTTGTTAGCATTAATTTTCCCATTCATATTATTAATCTGATCATGTTTTGCATGCGTAATGTGTCCACACGTATCCTCTGGAATGGAGAAACACTTGAAGCTTTCGATCATGGGGTGCGGGTTGAGACAAGGAGACCCTTTTCTCCATATATTTTTATTATGTGCGTTGAACGTCTTGTGTATCTTATTTTTAGAAGCGGTGGAAGAAGGTAATTGGGAACCTCTTGTGCCGTGTAGGGGAGACCCTCGCCTTTCACATGTATTTTTTTTGCCGATGATCTTTTGCTCATTGGAAAAGCAACTCTCAAGACAATAAAGAAGATGAAAATTATCCTCGCTCAATTTCATCCTCGGGCCTTAAATTGAATGTGCCAAAATCAAATTGCCTTCTGAAAGTGGTTTGTGATAGGTTGGACAAACTTAGTCATGAGTTCTTATGGTCGAATAATACAAATAAAAGGAAGATACATCTTGTCGGTTGGAATCGGGTTACGAGAAGTAAAAAAAGATGGTGGATTGGGAACTTGAACGACAAGAATAAATAATGAGGCACTTCTCGCTAAATTTGTTGGAATGTCCTTCAAAATAAAGAGTGTAGCTGGTCGAATTTACTGCAAACAAAATACCTCAAAGGTAGAAGCCTTATGGACTATATAGTGAGGCCAAGAGATAGCGTGACATGAAAAGGCATTATTAGATGCATGGCCTTAATTTTATGCGCTGGAACGTTGGAAGGGTGATAAGATCACATTGTGGTTTAATAATTAGTGGGTAAAGTTCTCTCTTCACGAAGTTATTCCAAAGGGCATTGTTTTCCTCATTTGTTTACCAAAAAAAAAAAAACAGAGACAAGAGAGTTTGTATGTTTTTCAGACTCGTCAAGAGCAGTCAATAATCTTTTCATAGTTGCTCATAAGCCCTGACTTACGGTGAAGGGTGTCGAGACACCATGACAAAGAGGCCAGGAGGAGTAAAAAACAAGACGTGTCTGGTTACCAGCTATATATATGGGTCAAGGTTTAGATTGGTGACGAGAGTGAGATACAAGGATCGTAATCTTCGTATACAAGAGTTTGTTCTTAGCGTGAGGTAGATTAGTGTCCTATTATTATTCTTCTTTCATCAGTTATGATTTGCTGTTTATATCAAGCCGTATTAAGTTCGAGACCAAATCTATTCCTCATCTAACAATAGGAAATATCGATGTTCGATTATTATTATGTGAAAATCAAGAACTATTATTTCCAAAGTACATGCTAAATCTCCGAATTAGACATAATAGTATCAGATCATGTTAATTGATTAAATCACATATGTTAGGGCCGTTCTTTCTCTCCGAATTGGGCTCAATACGACTCGACCCAACTAGGGTTTAAATTGATATTGTTTTGTTAAATCATTAGGATAAGCTAATCTTGTAGATGGTAATTATCTTGATATTATTACCTTATCTTTAGTAGATTTTATTATGTCTTAAAGATTAACTTGCTAAATATTAATTATATCTCATATATATGTATTTAGACATAATAATATTAGGCATATTCGTTGGATATCTTTGATAATTATGCAAAATCTATCGCATAAGGCAAGAAGATATGTTCGAATCGCAACAGGATTATTGGCGTGCTTATCATATAAGGAAAGAAGATATTCCGAGGATTGCAACTAAAGATCTGTTGAAGATTCTGCCCATGCCTATATAAGGAGGACTCTACACCCTTGAATTAACAAGCTTTGAAAAAACTAGTTTGTGATTTCAGTCATGTATAGAGTCAAAGTCTTCTAGTGAGAACTTCTTGTCAAATGAGCTTTGAGTTAATCTTGAAGTTCTCCGATACCAAAAATAGTTAAGAGTCAGGTGTTGCAACGGTAAATTAGAGGAGTCTAGATTTACGTTGGAGTAATTCCTATTGTTGTAATTCTTAAGTAGGTATATTGTTTGAGTCAACAATTCGGGTGTAAACCCCGTGGATTAGGACGAATTGGACCGAACTACGTTAAAATTCTCGTGTTCTTTATCGCTTTATGGTTAACTGTTTCTTATCACAATTGCAACAGTAAAACTGTTTTTAAAGGTTAAAGAACCTCATGTCTGTCTTACTATCATGTACAGTTGCAACTATTGTCAAGTTCAAATATATTTGTATACAAGTAATATAGATAAAAGATCTTTCAACATCGGTGCAAATGACTCAATAAAATTTGGATAAAATCGAGATAAAGCTATGGTGCAATCCCAATTAAATTAAATAATAATAATAAATCGAAGTTTCTGTCCAAAATTTGCTGTCTATAAGCTCGAGAGTTTGTTGCTTTTTATCCAAAATGTAATAAAAGGAGAAAGAAAAGCAACCAATATGGTTTATGGAGCGCGTAGTGAAAAGTGGAAGATATATATAAGAGGTAAGCTCCTCGACTCTATCCATCAATTATTGTTGACTCACTGACTGACTTTGTTTTAGATGTTAATTGAGTTGGCAGATCAAAAGTTTGGGGCCCACAATTACACTGTTTGCACGTTCTCTAAGACCTTTTCAGCTCTCCTCTTCTTTTTATTCGTCGCTAAGGAACATGAACATTGAACACCACCGTTTTAACGATTTTTCAAACCGCGTTCTTTCAAAGGTATAAAGCATTCTATCCTGTGTTGTAATAATGTATTTATAAACAGAAATTTTCAGGAGTCCAGCCGATATAGAAATATTTTAATCACAAAAACAAGTAGACGACAAAACCATTTCAGGAATATACATGTTAATGAAGACTATTATTGGTTATAATTACAAGAATATATCCACAGTCCAATAATTAGAAGGAAAGAAAAAAAAAGTGCATACCATATAGCAGTTGTGAACATAAACTAGTAAATTATAAACTTTCCATCAAATTTTATTGAACCTCTAAATTTCATTGTGTTTTAATTGTCAAAGCATAATCTAATGCTATAACTTGATTAAAAAATTATGTGATTACCATCTCACCACTTTAGATAACAATCAAAGACATGTCACTCGGTATCCTTTCAATTTGTGCATTTATTAAATGTAATACATTAACATTATAGTTATTAGTTGAAAGTAGATTGTCTAAATTGAAATAATTATTGCGCAGCCAATTTTGCTTCCCATGGCATATATTCTATCAAACGATATTTGTTAGGAATATACACATGGACGTGATACCAAAAAATATAAAATTTAGGTCGAGTTTTAATTTATTTTTTAATGAGTAAGTCGAGTTTTAGTTTAATCACCGCTATTCTCGAACCTCTCTCTTTCCAGGGAGACAGGCTGGCCAGCCAACCAAAAGTTTTCTTGCATCATTTGTTTTCTACTTTGTGCAAAATCATGAATAGTCTTTCAAACTGTTGGATGATAGCTTACCCAAATGAAAAATAGAAAATTCGATCAAATACTAAATAATAACGCAAGTATCTCAAGATTACGTGATATTTCTCAACCACTAAACAATAATACCGGGACCTCTATATGCTAAAAGTTACCAGTGCAGAATCAGAGAAAAGGGGCGATTCTTCGTCTAGGACCAATGCAGTAATCCATAAACAATAGAGTCCCCACTTCGAACTTCAAGAAATACCTAAAACATGCTTTAACATTGAAGAGAAATTATTTCAATTCACATGGATGACAGACAGATGAGGTAGAAGGTAATGACTTGAGTCGAGTAGGGAAAATATACGGTGCTATGCCAAAAGCCAAAAATGAGAGAGGCGAGCGAATCAATTTATCACGCAATGACATTTACATCTATATGTAGACTAGTTTGAGACATCAAAATGTGCTCCAAACCCCATAATTTTATTGAATCATCATAGCTGCCAAATTAATGAGACAGATACAACAAAATAAGCTACACCAAAGTTGAACATTATAGTAAATACTAGACCTAAATACTTGTATCAGCAATGGTAGCAATGCAGCACCAAAGTTACTATGTCAGCAACATTCTTGTATTGCTAAAAGGTCAAGAATGGGTTTTGCATAGGATAAAACATACATAATGATCAAGTTTTGCAAGGAAAAACATCCAAACGTAAAAGCATGCATTCTAAATTGACATTGAGGTATATTTCATTTTCAGGTTTGCCTGAAGATACAAAGACCGTGACTTCACTACTAAATACTAATGAATCTAATGCCATAACATTTCTGAAGATCTAGACTATTCTTACATCATCTGCAGCAGGAAGACGTAAATTGAGCTGATGCGCTCACGAAACTCTACCAAGACATACAAGGAAGGTTACTTACGAGGATTCACAAAGGATGAAACACGCAGGTAATTTGTTATCCAGTAACTATCCAAAATTGAGGAGCTTCATGATAATGCACAGGATTTGGTCGAATGATCAATTCTAGTGGATGTAGATATCTGGAGGTGCTTCTTCCGGAATCTGAAAGATCAATGCAGGGCTTCATTAGTATAAGTATCAGTAAAGAATCTAGATCACAAACCAATTTGAACACTGAAAGTTTGCTTCATATCATCACTGGGGTGTGATGCCGATAATCATTTGATTAATCACAATTTGGATATGTATGTAAAATCCTCCACATGGGACGAGACTAGGATGTAAGTGTATGTTTCTGTACACTATCAAGTGACAGGCATTGAGTTACAAAGTTAAGCTTAGCTGATCCACTCCAATTACAGCCTTCGACCCTCTCACATTACCAGTTTGCTTACAAGAGCAAGAAAGATAAGCACTTAACTAGCCTGATTAAGGAAGAGAAATTATGGTCATGTTCAAGTATAACTCTCCTCCTCTATCACCAGAAGCATAGATAACCCTACTTCCTCGGAACAGAGTAAACAAAAATACAGGTTCAACCGAAGTATAAGAGACAACAAAGTTTCACCTCTCCTCTTTTCCACTCAACTTTGGACCAAATGGTGTCGTCCACAATAGCATTCGCCTTCGCCATGCCGTTGCTGCAAATAAAAATAAAATCAGTTACAGGCTCATATTAAATCCATATTTACGTTTATCTCGAATTCAACCAATAACATGTCAGATATAAAGGTTAATACAACTGAACCATTTCATTTCTTCATACTTCTCATTCACTTATCAGTTCCACCTAGTTTGCCTCTTCAAATTTTAGTTCTCACATCCTCATAATAAAGGAACCCCGCTATTCGTTCCAAGAAAACGAAAAAGATCCAATAAGCAAATATACAACAAGTATGTCTTGGATCGGAACGATCATTTGCTAACAGTAAAATATTGAGGCTCCAATAGCAACCAGAAAAAAAATCTTATTGCCAATATTGGAGTCAGCAAGCTGCAGCATTCCAAAAAAAAAATATTATTCATCAAGATGACAACCAAAACAATAGAGATTCTTCAATTTTATTAAAGGGAGACACATCATTTAATGAGTATCAAGACGTTAGCAATCTGTAAATTAAAGTAACTTTCAGCTACAAAGATGATCCACAAAAAAACTCAGTTAAAATATTATAGAGTTGCATGCAACAAACTCGAGAATTCAGTTTATCACACTAACCTACCAATTAACTGGTCGTAATACAATAGCAAAGTGTTGTCACCGCAGTTGGATAATGCCTAGTAGCGCACGCTATAACATCACATGATGCGTGGAGGTAAATTTACTCTCGGAGCCTAACTGTACTAATTCAACATGGTATTAGGTAAGCACATCAATTTACAAGTGCCAATATTGGAACTTACGTCAACTGGGTGCTGACACTGGAGTGTCCAATTGCAGTTGAATCTGAGAAAGGTACATTTGATCCAAAGTGCTGACCAGCAGCGGCATTTCCCATCTGTGATGAATTTGATGAAGTTGAAAACGGATTTCTGTGACCACTGTCGTTGGAACTTGCTGTACCGAAGGAGAAGGAACTTTGAGCAGACTGGTGAGGGATCTGCCTACCAAAGGCGCCTTAACCAATGTAAACAAACGAGAGAAAGCATAAGCTCATTACTGTAGTACATAATCAAAGTAGAAGTTGGCGCCACATAGGTACCTGAATTGTTCAAGGGCAAAGCATTGGTCTGGAACATGCTTGACGACTGATTGTTATTTTGGAATGCATTTGAGTGGCCAAAAGTATAATTAGGAGCAGCAGCAGACCTAGAGGCAAGTTGACAAGAAGGGACTTGGAAGTAAGCAAAACCTATCTCAGTTAACTGACAATGCCACTAACAAGCTAGACAGAGGGGCCTATTTACGCAATCGAATAGACAACGGTGACCAGCGAACAAGAGAAGAGCTTTGCCTGACCCATTATTTAGTGATGCACCCAATTGATTAAAACTCGTAACGGTAGGAGAAACGCCAGCACTGGTAATAGAAGTATTCATTGATGCACCCAATTGATTAAAACTTGAAACAGTAGGAGAAATGCCAGCACTGTTATTAGGAGCATTAGAAATGACCCCAGAAAACGGACTTTGCGAGCTAAGAGCAGCACTTGAAGAACCCACATAGGGCTTCTGTACCAGGTTCTGAAATTCAACTAGCTTGGAATTCAGCAAACTCCTCTCCCTCTCAATCTGAATCAAGATAACAAAGTTAGTCAAGAATTTTAATAATTTGGCTCTCTTACATTAAAGAAGAGAAATTTTGAGCCAACTACGAAAAAAACCCAATCCCTGATCATGCTTTGCCAATTCTGATTGATGTCTTTCAAATGACATACACTTAACGCCACAATGAAATTTCTGAAACAGACAAAATAA
The DNA here is from genome assembly GCA_948329865.1 of Linaria vulgaris. Classification (NCBI taxonomy): domain Eukaryota; kingdom Viridiplantae; phylum Streptophyta; class Magnoliopsida; order Lamiales; family Plantaginaceae; genus Linaria; species Linaria vulgaris. The sequence goes on along the minus strand of OX415254.1, from coordinate 15,992,786 downwards.
ATCGCATCCAAAGTTGCTCTTCGCTCTAACCAAAACTTTTTTTTTCACGCAATCAGGTTCCAGTCTCTTTCTGTAAACTGTTCGTAATCCTCATCAAACTGAAGGATATGAAATAAACCGGAACTTATAACAAAGGTCCCAATAACTACTTTGGAAGTGAGGATAGTTTTCCAAGATTTAAAAATTTGAGGACGCAACATCGTACAACAACTTAACTTTGAAAATATTTCAGGTTATCAGCGCTCAGCTACTCTAAAACTTGTTTCAAACTCTTCGTTCTCAGTGGCAAAACTGTGAGGCTTCAGATCTTACCCCTTATAGTCTACGTGAAAATCATAGAAAAAGTATTATTTAACAAAAGAAACGGTAAATAATTCCAATCCTTTTCTTTTTTAAAAACAAAGAAAATGCTAGAATATGGTAAGTGACATTACTTTGACAGTTTCACCAATGAAGCTGCTTCAGTAAAGGTATTCCATCAAAAACGATGCTTACATTATTTAGTTAATATGCATGCTTCCAACGCTTCTACATTAAGTATACCAGCCTAAAACTGAAAAATTATATTTACAAGAACAGGAACATAGTAAAGAAATATAATGGCAACAAAGCAATTGTTATTGTCTTACTATATATTGCAAGCTCTTTCCAAGTTTAGCATCATCATAAGCCAACGCGCGCAACTCCTCGGGGCTGATGTCACCAACAATGTCACAAGGACGTCTGCACAAAAAGGTCCAGTTTAGTCGTTACAAAAAGAAGGACATTTGACCCCCAAATTCAACAAGTACGAAACTCCAACGAAAACTTACTACTGCATGCCCATACTTAGTTTTATTCATTTATAAGAATGGACAGAAAGTAAGAAATCCCAAGCATCTTGAATACTGTACAATCAATGTATTCACATTTCACAATAAAGTTATAGTTGATAATCATCTGTCCATTATCATAAGATAGAGATATAGAAGCATTGCCTAGAAAGAAATAGTATGGGAAAAACTTACTCTTTATTATGACTATAACAAGTAAGCTTCCACTCAGGCTTCTCATTTTGAAAATCTTCCATCATAATGCGTTTGCAGGCCTCAGGATCTGTGCACCTTTACATGCATCAAACCTCACCCATCAATTCAATATATAGACGAGTACATGACCATGAGCAGTGAATAATGTTTCCAGGACAAAAGGAGAAGGAATTACTCACAGGTGGTTAGCTGCTGCAGACTGACTGGCAGATTGCCGCGACGATGAGGAATTAGTATTGTTGGTACGAGTCCACGTATTTTCAAATGGCTGGCACAAAGAAATCAGGACAACCAATAATTATGAATCTTTACACATGCCACTACGTATGAGCAAAATAACTTTCTTGAGAGTTAAAACAGTTGTAGTGAGCATGCTGAAATAATATTTAATGAACAGGTAACAGCTTTTCAATAGTGCAGCAAGAGAGAAAGAGAAAATCACAGAAACGAAAAGATTCTTAACCTTGGATTGGCCGGGTCTGGTTCCAAAATCGTTGCCCCCTCTGAGCTGATTATTGTTCTGAACTCCAAAACCAAAAGGGTTCGGCATCTGCGGTTGTTGATTTGAGCGCTGAAATGCATTGCCAGTTTGCGAGCCAAATCCAAAAGGATTGCCTTTTGATTGCTGTGATGTGGAATGAAGAAATTTACATCGGTCTCCATACTGACAACTGCAAAAAAGACAAGCCAAGTATAAGATGGGTAGTTACAATGCACTACGCTATATTCAATGCTTGTTCCGACGTGCTAAACAGTTTAACACGGCCTATGCAATTAGTAACGCTGCTACTACGTTCATTGTGCGATTAACTAACTATATAAACAAACATAAAGGAAATCAAGATTCTCACTCAAGTGGCAGCATCAGCAATCAGAAGCATGTAATGAATAGTTAGTTCATCAATAGAATCTACTAAATACATGATTCTCGTGCACATCAGAGATTCAAGTACAAATGAACTGAGAAATTAAAACATATATATATTTAAACTAAAAAGAAAGAGGATTTAGGGTTTTAATAACAACAAAACCATACCTGCCACGTTGGAAGTTTCTACAGAGATCCTTCCTGGGAGGCATGATCGAATTGATTTAGGGTTTACTTAAATTCAATCAAAATACAATTTGGTGATTGATTGATTGGGATTTGGGAGGGAACGCTGCTGTGCTGTGCTGGAATTTGGAGAGAAAATAGTAAATAAAAGTATATAAAAGGAAGAAGACACAGATGCGTCACCCTGACGCCACGATAGGCCTCCATTGTTTTCTTTAGTTTTTGCAAATTCAATTCTTTATTGACAATAATATTTCTCTAAACCCTAATTTAATCCCATATGACAATCAAAATTAGTTTTAATTATTATTTATTAATTGGTATTTGGCTCAAATTTGGAAATGAATGAATGAAATTTGCAGCCTTATTTGGCCCCTTTGCACTATAAAATTAAACCTTATACCATTGCTTTATTATGCTATAACGTATAAACTAATACATTATTTCGTTGTAACTAAGTCAATTGTGTTTGTGATCTATGACACTTTGCACCCTATTCATTAAAATGGAGCATTTTACCCTCACTAGCTTATTTTTCAAAAAGAACCCCCCCCCCCTCGGAAATCGTGGAATCTGGAACGCCTCGTGCACGTGGCTAACCGTAAGTAACGGCAAAATTGATATTTCAACTTTTACAATGACTCTCTTATTCAAATATCACCAATAAGTCTGAGATACCCTCAATTCTATGAAATTCTCAAATAGTCAAGAACCCCCACTTTCTAATTCAAACACAATCCTCAATTTTACCAATTGTTTCTTGAAAATTCGAACATCTAACAAAGATAATATGGAGTAGACGAAGATATGCAGCTCTAGAAGAAGAACAATTGAGAAGACCTCGTGGATGAATCAAAATTGGGGAGAAATTTTGCTTGCTGTAAGAAATACCCGTTAATTTTACTTTCTTTACTCTTTCAATGTTTTATGTGTTTTGTTGGTAAAACTCAGCACACCTTACGTGATACTTAGCTACATTATTTGATTTATAGGGTCGTGGTGCATGTGAATTTTTTCTAGTCCGAACGATCTCGTGTTATTATTCTTGGGTTGTTAAGGAGAATTAACAGGCTCAAAGATGAAGTTGCGAGATCCCAAAAAGTGCAAAGAAAGTTGTGGTCTGCACTTTTGTTGATTTTGGTGTTGTTGTGTTGAGAGGATAAATATTTGATCTTGTTAACTGAGGAAGTATTTTTTTTTTTAATTCTTTTGGCTGTTGAAGTGGTGATGGTGGTGGTGATGGTGTAATATAGTTGTGGAAGTGTTTTGGGTAGTCTGTTGTGTATGTTTTTAGTTTTGTTTTGTTGCATGGATTGTGTAATGTTATTTTTGTTGCAATGGAATGTATAATGTTAATTTTTTGCGATGGATTGTGTAGTGGTAATTTCCAATAAAAAAATAAAAAAAATCACTATCTCACACCATAACAATAGAAAACTAACTGCATCATTGCCTAACACCACACAAACAGAATACCAAAATAAATTATAATCATAATATATATTCGCACTCACTACATCAACATAATATTCATATTCAACAACCAAAATGGCAAATGTTTCAGCAAAATTCCTAATCATCAAGCCTTGACCAAAATATTTTGGTAGTACCTTTTACCAGAGACAAAATAGGGGACAATTCTCAACAATAATTTCAAATATAAGCTACAATTCACCTTACTAACCCAACAAGAAACCATTCATATTAATGGCATCTAAAAAATGCATTGTCCCAGTCCCAGCCACCATGCTCGAAACCTTATTTGTTACTGGTTATACATTGTATTTTAGCTACAATAATCTTATCGATTATGTGATGCATTTTTCGTATGACTGTCGTATGTTAATTTGCATGTTAAGTGGGGTTAATTGCAATTGGTTGATGTAAGTATCGCATGTTTATGTCTATTGTGACATTTAGGTACGATGAAGTCCAGTGGTACTAAGTAGAGATCTCTAAGTAAGACCTTATTTTGGTCGAACGCCCCAACTTATCTGACAATTTTTATGAAAGATACAAAAAAAAATGTTTGTCATGAAATGTTATACTTCTATATATTATATGCTAGTTCTCTATTGCATTGTATGTCATGACCATTGTTATATAGATGTTCCATTCCTATTTTTTGCCAAACAACGTTGAGTCAATATTACATGATATGTGGATGTCTAGGCTATGAGTTTATTCAGGAAAGCAAGTTTATGTGTACGATGATGAGTTATATATCCTATGTGTACCAAATGGATCAAATGGAGAGAAATATGGTCTTCGTTTTATTACAATTTATGGCGTTGAGGACAAACATAGTAATGTTTTTGGTGGTAATACACAACCATGAGAGGAAATTAAGACTAGCGCGTCAACAAAATGTGGTCGGATACAACCTTTTGTCTAAGATGGGTGATATTCATGTACATATGCAAAACTTAACCACCTTTATTGACGTAGATTGTGTGACTAACTTGCGTATATATACCAATTGTTTCATGAGGCTTTCTTGGCTCCTTAAAGAAGTGAGGGGTTTGTGAGACGAGATATTTGTTAGCCTACGAGAGAAAAAAAATGTCACTATTTATTAAGATTTTGGCTCACTGTGACACGAATCGTACAATCAGGTTCTATTGGAATCGATTGGGGCAGACGCTCAGTTGTTATTTTTGGAAAACACTGGATGTTTTTTTGAAGATTAGTGAGTTGATTTCGGTTGATCCTAAGCATGTTTCTGAGGAAAATGGCAACTGTAAGGAGCCATATAAATATTTCAAGGTAAAATAGTGAGTTTTTATCATATTATTTACTTATATTAACTAACATCATATATATGTTTTAATAACTAATAAATATTTGCATACAAGGTTATCTAGGTGCACTTGATGGAACACTTGTTGATGTAACTGCCCCGATGGCTCTCCAAACAAGGTACAAGTCCAAGAAGAGTCGTGTGTTGGTTAATGTTTTGGGAGTATGCAACATTAAGGTGCATTTTGTATACATGTTATGTGGATGGGAAGGTTCGATTGCAGATGGTAGAGTTTCGCGTGATGCCCTCTATAGACCATGACTACATGGATTTTGAGCCCAACAAGGTAAATTGTCTTATTTTGTTAGCTTGTAACTAGAAAACATAAAAATTTACGTAATAAATCCCTTACTAATGTTAGTTTTCACAGCACATGCAACTACTACCTCGTCGATGTCGGGTATGCAGATTATGTTATTTTTTTAGCACCGTACACATGTCATCGTCATCATCTAAAGGAGTGGGGGGGGGGGGGAGGTTGTGTGCTTGTACAAGACAAAGAGGAAATGTTCAATATGAAACATGCCGGTGCTAGGAGCATTATTGAGCAGAAATTTACGAAGTTAAAAAATCGCGAGAAATCCTTAAGAGACATTTGTATTACCCGTTAAAGATTTAGAACCGATGATAATGGTTGTCGATCTTCTGAATAACTTCATAGATTAACAAATATCGAATTACCCTTTTCACGATTCATCAGATAGCTCATCCTCATACGACGAAGCTCCAGCGGAGTTTGTTATGGGACTTGGATACATCCCTGCCTAGAGTAACTACATGAATCAAATAACAACTATAATGTGGAACGATTGGCGTGAAAGTCGATGTTGTCGCCGCTGAACCTCGACATAGTAGTTCATATGGTCTTTATTATCTTGTAATCTGAACTAGTAGGCTGTTCTTATACACCCGTTATTAAACTCTAGAGACCTGCCTTATGTTATGAGAATGGATTAGTGTTAACTATTATGCATGTTAAACTATTTTACTATTAGTGTTTGGTTAGACCTTTGAAGGCTTTTATGTTTTGTAGTGAATTTTGTGCTTATTAATGATGTATTGTGTTGAGAAATTTTCTTGTGATGTTGTTTATCCACATCGTACAACAATATTAGATTGTTATTGACTTGTTTGCACTTGGTATACTTGTTATATTTGGTATTAATAACTTTGCAGATATGGTTTTGTAGAAATGGTTGCTTCAAGTTGCAGTTCAACGCCTATTGAGTCTGAGCCCAAGGGAAAAAGGTCCCACCGCGTATGGACAATGGTTGAAGAAGTTGCATTGATACACACCCTAAGGGAAGTGAATGGTAAATGGATGAAGGTTAACGAAAAGAGATTGATGCAGATGCACCCTCAGGTGTGGAAACTTTACTTGCTTCGGTCAAATACCCATGCCTTTAGGGCAGGATATATGCTTCAAACTGAAAAGCCCTCAAGAACATGCTCCTTGACACCGACATTCGTCATGGTCCTCAAATTAAGTCCAAGATGAGCTTATAGAATAAAGTGTATGGCAATTTATCGTTGTTTCATCTAACATGTGGTGGGGCTTCACTGTGCTCTATTATTCACACCATCCAGGTCGTTACCAAGAACTGGTGCAAAGAATATGTCTTTGTAATATCCTGATCCCTTCTTGCATGTCTTTATCAAACAAATTGTTATTTGAAGTGTGCATATCCTTTACAATTATCGTGTTTTATTTTTAGGCACACCCGTAAGTTTTACAAATATGGCAAGATATTTCCCAACTTTGAGGACTGGGTTGATTTCTTTGACAAGGATCGTGCAACGGGGGCAGGAGTCGAAGACAAAAGTGTGGCGCTTCAAGATGTCACTAACAATCACAACAAAGACAACTCATTAGGAGGTAATAGCGGGGGAGGTGGAGTGACTTCTCAACCTGCGTACATCGACCTTGACAAGGAAGAGGGAGCATGCGAGAACCAGATTCCTTTGACACAGTACACTTCAAAGATGAATCCTAAAGAGCTCTCGAGGAGAATTAAGAAGGAGAAAGGTCTAAAAAGAAAAAAAGGAAGAAAAAGGAATAATGGGTCAGTTGATGTGAACACACCCGAGATCCCGTTGTATGTCGACGAGTTTGTAAAAAAATATTGATACAATGGAAAGGATTGCACATATGGTTGTGGATCCAAAGGTAGTTGTTGAAGATCCAACAAAAATTCAGCGGAATGGTCTTTATGCGGCTTTGTCCAAGGTTCAAAAACCGGCAGAAGACGACAAAATTCCACTCTTGCACAAGCTGGCACACCCGAAGAAGGATTCTGATGTGTTTTACGCACTACCACAAGCGTCAAAGTTGAGGTATTTGAGGGTGATCCTAAATAAGAAGGCTACCAAGTGAGTTGCTCGACTTTTCGTTCAAATGGGGTTGTTTGTTTATCTTTGTTTTATCAGCCGTTGGACAACCTGCCCTTTTTTGTTATCCTTGGTACTACCGAGGATATATATATATATATATATATATATATATATATATATATTGATGGCTAAAACTAATGCTTTTGCTAGTTTTGATGGGCAAAAAATCATAAGGTCGAGATGCGTACTCTGTTAGGAACTCGACTAGTGGTTGCGTTTTAATAGTTGTTATTTGTTGGATACTTTTTAACATTATTTTGTTTTGATATGAGGATTATGATTTACATATTACTCTGTAAGTACCGCATCTATAGTTCTCAAACTCTAATGTGGATTATATTCTAATCACCACTAATAAGAATGATTTTTTCATAAATTTTTGTCTGAATTTCAATGTTGTACCATGTTTCTGTTTGTCACGTATTTTTCGATAATGAAGTGATATTTCTTTCCATAATGAAGTTTCGGTTTATGATGTGTTTGAGAATGTTGCTTGAAAAAATTGTGAAGTGATAATTGTTGCTCAGGTATAAAGGTCACAAGTTATATATTGACATTCAGCCACTCGCTAACAGAAACCAATTTGCAGATAGTGTGCACTGCCAATGCACAAATTATTTGCAGCATGTGACAAGATATTGAATTAATTTGTTTTCCTAAATCAGAGTAGGAAATTTCAATTTTGTACTATGTTTATGTTTGTCATGTATTTTTCAATAATGAGGTTATAATATTATTTAATAATGAAGTTTATGTATGTCATGTATTTGAAAATACTTGTGTAAATGAAGTCAAGCGAATGAAGTCAATAATGAAGTTTTTGCATGTCTTGTGGGATTTCATCAACTAGATTGTACAACCCTAGAGATGTAGCTTGACATATGAGATAGATGGAACCAAAAAGCCTAATGACTTTAATCAAATAAGAAACCGTATTAGTGGGTTGGTAGACCATAAAACCAACTTCAATCTTGGCACACCAGTTGCTAAGAGAAATGATCACTTTCAGTGAACTAAAGCCCTGCAAGAAAAAAAAAACTAAACTAAAGCTTTGTCATGCATACGTCTGTTTATCAAGTGTGTATATTATGTTTCCTATTGTCGTTATCCATGATCATCCCAACAGACAAAGGTCCAAATTAAAATAATAGTAATAATAATAATAATAATAATAATAATAATAATAATAATAATAATAATAATAATAATAATACTTGCGACACTAGTTTTGTATTTTCTTGAGTCTAATTATAATAGTATTCAGCTACTCATGTAATTGATCCTATTAATTTAAACAAATGCATAATTTTGATCTAAATACCAATGATCATCTTATTCAAGAGTTTTCTCACGAGCAAGACCTAACAACGAATTTGATAATAAAGTGAATTGCAAACATACTATGAGTCAAAAACTTTCACTTGAAGACTGATTCAGATAAACTGAAATTGGAAATCTAAAAGTTCTCCGACTTTGTAGAACAGGAAGCAATTGACGTCTAAGGCTCACTATAGTAGTCTGTAATATATTTTGGTGGTTTATTCTTGATCTTAGGGATGGTGTGTGTAACACTTTAGGTGTTTGAAACTTGGTCCTGAATTGAACTATGGTCGTCATTCTTAGAGAACTTGATCGGGCTCCTCGGTGAACCTTGTGATTGAAAATATCAGTAATGTGAACATGGTAACATCCTAAGTGGTTGGAAAGTTACAAGTAATAGCATTGAAATGAGAAAGTGCCTACGTGCGGCTGATATTATTTCTTGTGTCGTGCACACACAATCACATTGGGCGGTCGACGACTTTATTTTTGTCTTTATCCTAGCCTTACCAAATAGTTATTGCAAATCACTCCGCGCAAACTCCCCATGCTCGGTGTACACATTCGACAACGGGATCTTTTCCATACATCGTCGACAAAACCCGAAAATCATGGTAATTAATAACACGAATGGCACAAAGTAAATTCAAGTAACGTATGACATTAGCTCGGCCAACTTCTCCAATAATGCATCCGTGTAGACAACATATTGGTTTCAAGGCCCCACCGTGCGTCATCGCATTCTAGCACCTTACAAAAACAATAGTGTTGTTCCGCTAGGAGCTCAAAACGAAACAAGATATCTCCAACCGTGAAAGTCATATTGTTCTTGTAGTTGAAAAAGTCGGTAGTGTGGTTGAGAATCATGTCGAGGAACTTTGAGGTGTTAAGCAGAACACATCCGTAGTCCAAAATGCACTGGTCTTTTGGAACATCGATGAGACATTCATCGTGCACTTGTTCTAGTCTCCTTCGTGCAAGATTGTTTTTTTCTAATCCGTGGCTTTAAGATGCAACATGATAGTGGTAGTGAGAATGCAAGAGGGGTGACGATCGATTTGAAGTTTTTTAGGGGTGTGTTTATTGGGTGGTAACAAGCATTGCGTTTCTTCTATTATATAGACAAGAGCCCAAAAAATATAAATTGGAAGTCCATGTGCTCACGGGTGGCATCCGTTTTATGTTCTATTGTATTTGACAAACCAACACATGAAATCAAACATATTTCTATGTTTAGAAAGGAATCTCAATCAAACTTTTGTGGTCGTAGTGTGTATTTTTTAGGATTTTTGGTCGTCGTATGTGTTTTTGGTGTAGTGTGTGTATTTTTTGGTTTTTTTCAATGTAAGGAGTACTTTTCGAGTTTAGTGGCCATAGTGTATTTTTTGCGTTTTTCGATTATATTGTGTATTTCTTGAGGTTTTCCGATGTAAGGTGTGTGTTTAGGGTTTTTTAGTCGTAATGTGTCTTTTTGGTGTATAGTGTGTAGTTTTTAATTTTTTCGACATTTGCGAGTTTTTAGTGTCGTAGTGAGTAATTTTAAATAATGTGTATACTATTTAAGTTTTTTAGTCACAATGTGTATTTTTTGGGTTTATGTCGTTGTGTCGATTTTTGGTGTGTATGCAAGTTTACAAGTTTTTGGGTAATAGGTATGTTTTTTTGACTTTTCGGTCGTAGTGTGTATTTTTGGTGTGATGTATGAGTTTTTTTAGTATTTTTCTATATAAAATACTTTTTGAAGTATGACAACATTAAACGGGTTATTAATGGGTTGATGGGTTAACCCAACCCATTTATGACCCACCTCATTAGTGACCCATAAACGACTTGGGTAATAAGTGGATCAGAAAAACAAGCACACTTATCTTGTTTTCCTCTTTTATTTTAGATCAGAAATTTTTGTTTTGTTGTTCAATTGGTGTTATCGAATTTATTTCTTTCATTTTGTTCACATAAACACGCAATAGAAGATGTTGTTGAGTTTTTGAAATCCATTAGGGTTAAGAGCTTTTCTCTCTTTATGAATATGAGACTCATGTTGCATAATTTTTTCATTCTCATCACTAAATACATATTGCACAATAGACACTACCAACACGCTGCAAAATGAGATTCGCTTTAGATCATCTGGCCTCAATCACTAGGGTTATAATTTTGTTACTTAGTATCATACTATGGTTACCGTTAACTGCCTTTTTGCTGTACGGTCCAACTGGTACAAGAAACCTATTTCATCGTATACCAAGTTAGAGAAGAAATATTTGTGCTAAATCACATTATCAAGTGTATTCTGGATGGTATTATACTTGGTTCATTTGTAAAGCTTACACAATATGTAGAAGAATGAGATTTTAGCGTACTAATATGTCATTATTGTTTTTGTGCTAATCTCTCATTTGTAAGCTTTCTTTTAAATCTTTATAACAGCTTTGAAGCCTTGGATACAATGTTGGTTGTCATTAGTGAAATTGTGGTGCATCATTCTAGTAAGGAGCGTTTAGGCAGGTTTTATGGTGGACTTGCATTTGCTGCAGTTTTTTGAAAGGCGAATGCGTAAGACATAGTGTTTTATGTTCATAGAGGCGTGGGAGTAAGTCCACGAATTTTGAAATTTAATATCTAAAATCGTATAAATAATGACATCAACTAGTAAAACAATAACATGTCATTTGAATTTATGGAAAGTCCAAAAGGTAATATTAATACTTCCACAATCACATGAAATAGTCAATAATCCATATATATATATATATATATATATATTAAAGAAAAATAAACGTACCAGGTAAGCACATTTTTTTTTTGATTTCAATGGAAATTCTAGATCCAAATTCTTCTTCTGCGTTATCATATTGTTCCAATTGAACATTGGCTTCAAGACGACCCTTGTAACCTAACATTTGATCCATATATTCATACAAGCCATTCTTAACCTCTTCATTGTGAGAGAATCCATTTTCGAACAAAAGTTGATGATTTAAATAGTACACAACAACATGAATCGGCATGTGATGTTGTGGCTTTCATCGAGCACCAATCTTATTCCAGATATGCCCTTATTTATGTAAATTATTGCCACAATTAATTTTTTTTCTTTTGTTGCACCTATTAAGTCATATATAAATCACATCGCGGACCTTTGCTTTGAATTAACTTTCCTAAGCACACTAACTAGAGGAACCACACTGTGAATGCAATATTTTATATGTCCCCAGAAAAATCTATCAAATAACACAATGCTTTTAGTTTTCACACCTAGTTTTTTGGCCCAACTACTTGAGTTTCAATTCTCTGATGAAAACACACTTTGAAGAGTTTGTTTTTGTTTATGGATACTTTGAAGAGTAAAATAAGAGGTTGCGAAACGTGTCACACCAGGTTCAAGAAGTTCACCATTTTTGGTGAATGGTCTAATCAAGTCTAACACCCAAGCGTGTCCATAAGTATACTTCACAACTTGTTTAGCCTTCATAAGTGTGCTCTGATGAATTTTTCACTTTTCAATGTCCTTCAACATAAGATCTCTCCTTCCGTTTTGATGGCATAAGACAAAACAAAATCATTCTTCTTAATTCCTTTAAAAAGACTCAGCTTCAATTGTAGGCTCAGTCATTTCCGACAAAATATTCGATGTTTAATTGGAAGTTTAAATTTAGAATTAAAACATAAGAGTGGACTATAAAACTATAACAAGGGCCAGTCAATTAAAGAAAAAAAGTAACAAGTTCAAATAAAACTGAGAAAATAAGTCCATATAAAGAAAAAAAGGGAACAATCTCAACTCTCAATATCATACTAATCCATGAAGTTAATAAGAATAGATACACTATACTTTTAGTCTTCTCTATTGCTTTTTGATATTCCAGACAAGCATAAGCACTAAGTTAATTTAAAATTATTATAATTTGATAACAATGAGCACAAACACATGTTCATAAAGAAATTAACAACAAAATCAAACTATTTGACATGGAAATATACTTGTTGTAATAGAAATAAGAATGAGGCTCTTACTATAAAATCTAATACAATAAATAACTCAACTGATGCAAATACTTACACCTAAAAATAATTATTTTTAAGTAGGGTGTTGAGGTTGTTGCAGCGTTATGTGCGGTTAAGTTGGCGGTAGATAAAGGGTGTGATAACATGCTCTTTGAGGGAGATTGTTTGTCCATCGTGCATGACATTTTATTTGGTCGCAATGGAGATATTCAACATCTCAATGTCTTGAATGATAACCGCCTTTTGTTCAAACCGAGATTTGGAGTCCGTTGGGTGGGCCGTGAGTCGAATGTTATTGCTCATGCGTTAGCTCAGAATGCCGTAGAAGACGGGGATGGTTTTTAATTGTTTTGTGCTGAACATACATTGTGTTATTGCCACGCTCATGGTAATCTTGTGTTAAGAGGCGGTATGCTGTGTTTTTTGACACTTACTGGAATGCAAGTTTTAAATAAAAAAAAAAGTAAATATTCAACTATCTAGTATCGTCTCTTAAATATAGATATAGATAAAAAAACAAGAAAAACTGTGTTCATTATTTCCTCTAGACATCAATGTAAGTGGCATAAATGTAGCGTCAATATTTTTAAGTTGTTATAAAGAATCATGACAAGTTGTTATATAAGATTCTGAAATTTTGGTTGGTTTGGGTGCAGTCGTCTCATGGATAAGCCAAGGTCATGGAGACCTTTATGTTGATTTTGAAGGAAGAAGGAATAAAAGGCTTATGGAAAGGGAATCTGCCTAAGGTGCTTTTTCAAACTTGGAGCGTGCGCCCCATGGTTTGGAGTGCACACTCCACAAATGAGACGCCCCAAAGCAGCGCTTTGGGGCGTTTTTGTCCTAAACGGGACGCGCTTTTCACAATAGTGCTATTAAGCATAATATCATGTTTATGTCTAATAAATTTAATTCTTTTCATTTTTTAGAAACTTTTTCGAGCAAAAAATGGTGAACTCTCGATAAATGGAATCTCAGAATCAGGAGCTTGTGCTGTAATAACTTCAATTGTAGTGAGTTAACTAGTTTCACACCATTGTATATTTGTTAGTATTGAGGAATCAGTTACAACTTTGAAGAGGATAAACATCTTTCTTAATTATCAGATAATGTTTGTTATGATATCTTATCTATTATTTGAATTTGATGTAATCTGTATTAGCTTAAGTCTTACATTCTTAGTATATAAGTCTTATGTAACTCTATTTTGTTAATTAAGAAACATACAAAACACTTCTTCCTCTTTTACCTAATTCTTTATGGCATCACGAGGGCCAGTTGACTAACGCTCATGGTAATCTTGTGTTAGGAGGCGGTAGGCTGTGTTTTTTGACACTTACTGGAATGCAAGTTTATTTTAAAAAAAGGAAAATATTCAACTATTTAGTATCGTCTATTAAATATAGATATAGATAAAAAAAATAAGAAAAAACTGTGTTCATTATTTCCTCTAGACATCAATGTAAGTGGCATAAATGTAGCGTCAATATTTTAAAGTTGTTATAAAGAAAGATGACAAGTTGTTATATATGATTCTGAATTTTTGGTTGGTTTGGGTGCAGTCGTCTCATGGACAAGCCAAGGTCATGTAGACCTTTATGTTGATTTTGAAGGAAGAAGGAATAAAAAGCTTATGGAAAGGGAGTCTGCCTAAGGTGTTTTTTCAAGCTTGGAGCGTGCGCCCTATGGTTTGGACCGAACACTCCACAAATGAGACGTCCCAAAACAGTGCTTTGGGGCGTTTTTGTCCTAACTGGGACGCGCCTTTCACAATAGTGGTATTAAGCATAATATCATGTTTATGTCTAATAAATTTAATTCTTTTCATTTTTTAGAAACTTTTTCGGGAAAAAATAGGGAACTCTCGATAAATGGAATCTTAGAATCAGGTGCTTGTGCTGTAATAACTTCCATTGTAGTGAGTCCACTAGTTTCATACGTTTGTGTATTTGTTAGTATTGAGTAATCAGTTACAACTTTGCAGAGAATAAAAATCTTTCTTAATTATCAGATAATATTTGTTATGATATCTTATCTATTATTTGAATTTTATGTAATGAATATTGGCTTAAGTCTTACATTATTAGTATATAAGTCTTATGTAACTCTGTTATGTTAATTAAGAAACATACATAACAATTTTTCCTCTTTTAACTAATTCTTTATGATATCAAGAGGGCCAGTTGACTAGCGCTCATGGTAATCTTGTGTTAGGAGGCGGTAGGTTGTGTTTTTTGACACTTACTGAAATGCAAGTTTATTTAAAAAAAGGAAAATATTCAACTATTTAGTATCGTCTATTAAATATAGATATAGATAAAAAAAATAAGAAAAAATTGTGTTCATTATTTCCTCTAGACATCAATGTAAGTGGCATAAATGTAGCGTCAATATTTTAAAGTTGTTATAAAGAAAGATGACAAGTTGTTATATATGATTCTGAATTTTTGGTTGGTTTGGGTGCAGTCGTCTCATGGACAACCAATGTCATGTAGACCTTTATGTTGATTTTGAAGGAAGAAGGAATAAAAAGCTTATGGAAAGGGAGTCTGGCTAAGGTGTTTTTTCAAGCTTGGAACGTGCGCCCCATGGTTTGGAGCGCACACTCCACAAATGAGACGTCCCAAAGCAGTGCTTTGGGGCGTTTTTGTTCTAACTGGGACGCGCCTTTCACAATAGTGGTATTAAGCATAATATCATGCTTATGTCTAATAAATTTAATTCTTTTCATTTTTTAAAACTTTTTCGAGGAAAAAATGGTGAACTCTCGATAAATGGAATCTTAGAATCAAGTGCTTGTGCTGTAATAACTTCCATGGTAGTGAGTCCACTAGTTTCATACCTTTGTATATTTGTTAGTATTGAGGAATCAGTTACAACTTTGAAGAGGATAAACATCTTTCTTAATTACCAGATAATGTTTGTTATGATATCTTATCTATTATTTGAATTTGATGTAATCTGTATTAGCTTATGTCTTACATTCTTTGTATATAAGTCTTATGTAACTCCGTTTTGTTAATTAAGAAACATACAGACCATTTTTTCCTCATTTAACTAATTCTTTATGTTATCAAGAGGGCCAGTTGACTAGCGCTCATGGTAATCTTGTGTTAGGAGGCGGTAGGTTGTGTTTTTTGACACTTACTGAAATGCAAGTTTATTTAAAAAAAGGAAAATATTCAATTATCTAGTATCGTCTCTTAAATATGCATGTAGATAAAAAACAAGAAAAAATTGTGTTCATTATTTCTTCTAGACATCAATGTTAGTGGCATAAATGTAGCGTCAATATTTTAAAGTTGTTATAAAGAATGATGACAAGTTGTTATATATGTTTCTGATTTTTTGATTGGTTTGGGTGCAGTCGTCTCATGGACAAGCCAAGGTCATGTAGACCTTTATGTTGATTTTGAAGGAAGAAGGAATAAAAATCTTATGGAAAGGGAGTCTGCCTAAGGTGCTTTTCCAAGCTTGGAGCGTGCGCGCCATGGTTTGGAGCGCACACTCTACAAATGAGACGTCCAAAAGCAGTGCTTTGGGACGTTTTTGTCCTAACTGGGACGCGCCTTTCACAATAGTGGTATTAAGCATAATATCATGTTTATGTCTAATAAATTTAATTCTTTTCATTTTTTAGAAACTTTGTCGAGGAAAAAATTGTGAACTCTCGATAAATGGAATCTTAGAATCAGGTGCTTGTGCTGTAATAACTTCCATTAAAGTGAGTCCACTAGTTTCATACCTTTGTGTATTTGTTAGTATTGAGTAATCAGTTACAACTTTGCAGAGAATAAAAATCTTTCTTAATTATCAGATAATATTTGTTGTGATATCTTATCTATTATTTGAATTTGATGTAATGAATATTGGCTTAAGTCTTACATTTTTAGTATATAAGTCTTATGTAACTCTGTTATGTTAATTAAGAAACATACAGAACAATTTTTCCTCTTTTAACTAATTCTTTATGATATCAAGAGGGCCAGTTGACTAGCGCTCATGGTAATCTTGTGTTAGGAGGCGGTAGGCTGTGTTTTTTGACACTTACTGAAATGCAAGTTTATTTAAAAAAACGAAAATATTCAACTATCTAGTATCGTATCTTAAATATACATGTAGATAAAAAACAAGAAAAATTGTGTTCATTATTTCCTCTAGATATCAATGTAAGTGGCATAAATGTAGCGTCAATATTTTAAAGTTGTTATAAAGAATGAAGACAAGTTGTTATATATGATTCTGAAATTTTGGTTGGTTTGGGTGCAGTCGTCTCATGGACAACCAAGGTCATGTTGAACTTTATGTTGATTTTGAAGGAAGAAGGAATAAAAAGCTTATGGAAAGGGAGTCTGCCTAAGGTGTTTTTTCAAGCTTGGAGCGTGCGCCCCATGGTTTGGAGCGCACACTCCACAAATGAGACGTCTCAAAGCAGTGCTTTGGGGCGTTTTTGTCCTAACTGGGACGCGCCTTTCACAATAGTGGTATTAAGCATAATATCATGCTTATGTCTAATAATTTTAATTCTTTTCATTTTTTAAAACTTTTTCGAGGAAAAAATGGTGAACTCTCGATAAATGTAATCTTAGAATCAAGTGCTTGTGCTGTAATAACTTCCATGGTAGTGAGTCCACTAGTTTCATACCTTTGTGTATTTGTTAGTATTGAGGAATCAGTTACAACTTTGAAGAGGATAAACATCTTTCTTAATTACCAGATAATGTTTGTTATGATATCTTATCTATTATTTGAATTTGATGTAATCTGTATTAGCTTAAGTCTTACATTCTTAGTATATAAGTCTTATGTAACTCCGTTTTGTTAATTAAGAAACATACAGACCATTTTTTCCTCATTTAACTAATTCTTTATGTTATCAAGAGGGCCAGTTGACTAGCGCTCATGGTAATCTTGTGTTAGGAGGCGGTAGGCTGTGTTTTTTGACACTTACTAAAATGCAAGTTTATTTAAAAAAAGGAAAATATTCAACTATCTAGTATCGTCTCTTAAATATACATGTAGATAAAAAACAAGAAAAAATTGTGTTCATTATTTCTTCTAGACATCAATGTAAGTGGCATAAATGTAGCGTCAATATATTAAAGTTGTTATAAAGAATGATGACAAGTTGTTATATATGATTCTGAATTTTTGGTTGGTTTGGGTGCAGTCGTCTCATGGACAAGCCAAGCTCATGTAGACCTTTATGTTGATTTTGAAGGAAGAAGGAATAAAAATCTTATGGAAAAGGAGTCTGCCTAAGGTGCTTTTCCAAGCTTGGAGCGTGCGCGCCATGGTTTGGAGCGCACACTCCACAAATGAGACGTCCAAAAGCAGTGCTTTGGGCCGTTTTTGTCCTAACTAGGACGCGCCTTTCACAATAGTGGTATTAAGCATAATACCATGCTTATGTCTAATAAGTTTAATTCTTTTCATTGTTTAGATACTTTTTCGAGGAAAAAATAGTGAACTCTCGATAAATGGAATCTTAGAATCAGGTGCTTGTGCTGTAATAACTTTCATTGTAGTGAGTCAATTAGTTTCATACCTTTGTGTATTTGTTAGTATTGAGGAATCAGTTACAACTATGTAGAGAATAAACATCTTTCTTAATTATCAGATAATATTTGTTATGATATCTTATCTATTATTTGAATTTGATGTAATGTGTATTAGCTTAAGTCTTACATTCTTAGTATATAAGTCTTATGTAACTCTGTTTTGTTAATTAAGAAACACACATAACACTTTTTCCTCCTTTAACTAATTCTTTATGATATCAAGAAGGCCAGTTGACAAGCGCTCATGGTAATCTTGTGTTAGGAGGCGGTAGGCTGTGTTTTCTGACATTACTGAAATGCAAATTTATTTAAAAAAAAGGAAAATATTCAACTATCCAGTATTGTCTCTGAAATATACATGAAGATAAAAAAACAAGAAAAATTGTGTTCATTATTTCCTCTAGACATCAATGTAAGTGGCATAAATGTAGCGTCAATATTTTAAAGTTGTTATAAAGATTGATGACAAGTTGTTAGATATTATTCTGAATTTTTGGTTGGTTTGGGTGCAGTCGTCTCATGGACAAGCCAAGGTCATGTAGACCTTTATGTTGATTTTGAAGGAAGAAGGAATAAAAAGCTTATGGAAAGGGAGTGTGCCTAAGGTGTTTGTTCAAGCTTGGAGCGTGTGTCCTATTGTTTAGAGCGCACACTCCACAAATGAGACGTCCCAAAGCAATGCTTTGGGTCGTTTTTGTCCTAACTCGGGCGCGCCTTTCACAATAGTGGTATTAAGCATAATATCATGTTTATGTCTAATAAATTTAATCCTTTTCATTTTTTAAAAACTTTTTCGAGGAAAAAATGGTGAAGTCTCGATAAATGGAATCTTAGAATCAGGTGCTTGTGCTGTAATAACTTCCATTGTAGTGAGTGCACTACTTTCATACCTTTGTGTATTTGTTAGTATTGAGGAATCAGTTACAACTTTGAAGAGGATAAACATCTTTCTTAATTACCAGATAATGTTTGTTATGATATCTTATCTATTATTTGAATTTGATGTAATTTGTATTAGCTTAAGTCTTACATTCTTAGTATATAAGTCTTATGTAACTCCGTTTTGTTAATTAAGAAACATACAGACCATTTTTTCCTCTTTTAACTAATTCTTTATGTTATCAAGAGGGTCAGTTGACTAGCGCTCATGGTAATCTTGTGTTAGGAGGCGGTAGGTTGTGTTTTTTGACACTTACTGAAATGCAAGTTTATTTAAAAAAAGGAAAATATTCAATTATCTAGTATCGTCTCTTAAATATACATGTAGATAAAAAACAAGAAAAAATTGTGTTCATTATTTCTTCTAGACATCAATGTTAGTGGCATAAATGTAGCGTCAATATTTTAAAGTTGTTATAAAGAATGATGACAAGTTGTTATATATGTTTCTGATTTTTTGATTGGTTTGGGTGCAGTCGTCTCATGGACAAGCCAAGGTCATGTAGACCTTTATGTTGATTTTGAAGGAAGAAGGAATAAAAATCTTATGGAAAGGGAGTGTGCCTAAGGTGCTTTTCCAAGCTTGGAGCGTGCGCGCCATGGTTTGGAGCGCACACTCTACAAATGAGACGTCCAAAAGCAGTGCTTTGGGGCGTTTTTGTCCTAACTGGGACGCGCCTTTCACAATAGTGGTATTAAGCATAATATCATGTTTATGTCTAATAAATTTAATTCTTTTCATTTTTTAGAAACTTTGTCGAGGAAAAAATTGTGAACTCTCGATAAATGGAATCTTAGAATCAGGTGCTTGTGCTGTAATAACTTCCATTAAAGTGAGTCCACTAGTTTCATACCTTTGTGTATTTGTTAGTATTGAGTAATCAGTTACAACTTTGCAGAGAATAAAAATCTTTCTTAATTATCAGATAATATTTTGTTGTGATATCTTATCTATTATTTGAATTTGATGTAATGAATATTGGCTTAAGTCTTACATTTTTAGTATATAAGTCTTATGTAACTCTGTTATGTTAATTAAGAAACATACAGAACAATTTTTCCTCTTTTAACTAATTCTTTATGATATCAAGAGGGCCAGTTGACTAGCGCTCATGGTAATCTTGTGTTAGGAGGCGGTAGGCTGTGTTTTTTGACACTTACTGAAATGCAAGTTTATTTAAAAAAACGAAAATATTCAACTATCTAGTATCGTATCTTAAATATACATGTAGATAAAAAACAAGAAAAATTGTGTTCATTATTTCCTCTAGATATCAATGTAAGTGGCATAAATGTAGCGTCAATATTTTAAAGTTGTTATAAAGAATGAAGACAAGTTGTTATATATGATTCTGAAATTTTGGTTGGTTTGGGTGCAGTCGTCTCATGGACAACCAAGGTCATTTAGAACTTTATGTTGATTTTGAAGGAAGAAGGAATAAAAAGCTTATGGAAAGGGAGTCTGCCTAAGGTGTTTTTTCAAGCTTGGAGCGTGCGCCCCATGGTTTGGAGCGCACACTCCACAAATGAGACGTCTCAAAGCAGTGCTTTGGGGCGTTTTTGTCCTAACTGGGACGCGCCTTTCACAATAGTGGTATTAAGCATAATATCATGCTTATGTCTAATAATTTTAATTCTTTTCATTTTTTAAAACTTTTTCGAGGAAAAAATGGTGAACTCTCGATAAATGTAATCTTAGAATCAAGTGCTTGTGCTGTAATAACTTCCATGGTAGTGAGTCCACTAGTTTCATACCTTTGTGTATTTGTTAGTATTGAGGAATCAATTACAACTTTGAAGAGGATAAACATCTTTCTTAATTACCAGATAATGTTTGTTATGATATCTTATCTATTATTTGAATTTGATGTAATCTGTATTAGCTTAAGTCTTACATTCTTAGTATATAAGTCTTATGTAACTCCGTTTTGTTAATTAAGAAACATACAGACCATTTTTTCCTCATTTAACTAATTATTTATGTTATCAAGAGGGCCAGTTGACTAGCGCTCATGGTAATCTTGTGTTAGGAGGCGGTAGGCTGTGTTTTTTGACACTTACTAAAATGCAAGTTTATTTAAAAAAAGGAAAATATTCAACTATCTAGTATCGTCTCTTAAATATACATGTAGATAAAAAACAAGAAAAAATTGTGTTCATTATTTCTTCTAGACATCAATGTAAGTGGCATAAATGTAGCGTCAATATATTAAAGTTGTTATAAAGAATGATGACAAGTTGTTATATATGATTCTGAATTTTTGGTTGGTTTGGGTGCAGTCGTCTCATGGACAAGCCAAGCTCATGTAGACCTTTATGTTGATTTTGAAGGAAGAAGGAATAAAAATCTTATGGAAAAGGAGTCTGCCTAAGGTGCTTTTCCAAGCTTGGAGCGTGCGCGCCATGGTTTGGAGCGCACACTCCACAAATGAGACGTCCAAAAGCAGTGCTTTGGGCCGTTTTTGTCCTAACTAGGACGCGCCTTTCACAATAGTGGTATTAAGCATAATATCATGCTTATGTCTAATAAGTTTAATTCTTTTCATTGTTTAGATACTTTTTCGAGGAAAAAATAGTGAACTCTCGATAAATGGAATCTTAGAATCAGGTGCTTGTGCTGTAATAACTTTCATTGTAGTGAGTCAATTAGTTTCATACCTTTGTGTATTTGTTAGTATTGAGGAATCAGTTACAACTATGTAGAGAATAAACATCTTTCTTAATTATCAGATAATATTTGTTATGATATCTTATCTATTATTTGAATTTGATGTAATGTGTATTAGCTTAAGTCTTACATTCTTAGTATATAAGTCTTATGTAACTCTGTTTTGTTAATTAAGAAACACACATAACACTTTTTCCTCCTTTAACTAATTCTTTATGATATCAAGAAGGCCAGTTGACAAGCGCTCATGGTAATCTTGTGTTAGGAGGCGGTAGGCTGTGTTTTCTGACATTACTGAAATGCAAATTTATTTAAAAAAAAGGAAAATATTCAACTATCCAGTATTGTCTCTGAAATATACATGAAGATAAAAAAACAAGAAAAATTGTGTTCATTATTTCCTCTAGACATCAATGTAAGTGGCATAAATGTAGCGTCAATATTTTAAAGTTGTTATAAAGATTGATGACAAGTTGTTAGATATTATTCTGAATTTTTGGTTGGTTTGGGTGCAGTCGTCTCATGGACAAGCCAAGGTCATGTAGACCTTTATGTTGATTTTGAAGGAAGAAGGAATAAAAAGCTTATGGAAAGGGAGTGTGCCTAAGGTGTTTGTTCAAGCTTGGAGCGTGTGTCCTATTGTTTAGAGCGCACACTCCACAAATGAGACGTCCCAAAGCAATGCTTTGGGTCGTTTTTGTCCTAACTCGGGCGCGCCTTTCACAATAGTGGTATTAAGCATAATATCATGTTTATGTCTAATAAATTTAATCCTTTTCATTTTTTAAAAACTTTTTCGAGGAAAAAATGGTGAAGTCTCGATAAATGGAATCTTAGAATCAGGTGCTTGTGCTGTAATAACTTCCATTGTAGTGAGTGCACTAGTTTCATACCTTTGTGTATTTGTTAGTATTGAGGAATCAGTTACAACTTTGAAGAGGATAAACATCTTTCTTAATTACCAGATAATGTTTGTTATGATATCTTATCTATTATTTGAATTTGATGTAATTTGTATTAGCTTAAGTCTTACATTCTTAGTATATAAGTCTTATGTAACTCCGTTTTGTTAATTAAGAAACATACAGACCATTTTTTCCTCTTTTAACTAATTCTTTATGTTATCAAGAGGGCCAGTTGACTAGCGCTCATGGTAATCTTGTGTTAGGAGGCGGTAGGTTGTGTTTTTTGACACTTACTGAAATGCAAGTTTATTTAAAAAAAGGAAAATATTCAATTATCTAGTATCGTCTCTTAAATATACATGTAGATAAAAAACAAGAAAAAATTGTGTTCATTATTTCTTCTTGACATCAATGTTAGTGGCATAAATGTAGCGTCAATATTTTAAAGTTGTTATAAAGAATGATGACAAGTTGTTATATATGTTTCTGATTTTTTGATTGGTTTGGGTGCAGTCGTCTCATGGACAAGCCAAGGTCATGTAGAGCTTTATGTTGATTTTGAAGGAAGAAGGAATAAAAATCTTATGGAAAGGGAGTGTGCCTAAGGTGCTTTTCCAAGCTTGGAGCGTGCGCCCCATGGTTTGGAACGCACACTCCACAAATGAGACGTCCAAAAGCAGTGCTTTGGGGCGTTTTTGTCCTAACTAGGACGCGCCTTTCACAATAGTGGTATTAAGCATACTATCATGCTTATGTCTAATAAGTTTAATTCTTTTCATTGTTTAGATACTTTTTCGAGGAAAAAATAGTGAACTCTCGATAAATGGAATCTTAGAATCAGGTGCTTGTGCTGTAATAACTTTCATTGTAGTGAGTCAATTAGTTTCATACCTTTGTGTATTTGTTAGTATTGAGGAATCAGTTACAACTATGTAGAGAATAAACATCTTTCTTAATTATCAGATAATATTTGTTATGATATCTTATCTATTATTTGAATTTGATGTAATGTGTATTAGCTTAAGTCTTACATTCTTAGTATATAAGTCTTATGTAACTCTGTTTTGTTAATTAAGAAACACACATAACACTTTTTCCTCCTTTAACTAATTCTTTATGATATCAAGAAGGCCAGTTGACAAGCGCTCATGGTAATCTTGTGTTAGGAGGCGGTAGGCTGTGTTTTCTGACATTACTGAAATGCAAATTTATTTAAAAAAAAGGAAAATATTCAACTATCCAGTATTGTCTCTGAAATATACATGAAGATAAAAAAACAAGAAAAATTGTGTTCATTATTTCCTCTAGACATCAATGTAAGTGGCATAAATGTAGCGTCAATATTTTAAAGTTGTTATAAAGATTGATGACAAGTTGTTAGATATTATTCTGAATTTTTGGTTGGTTTGGGTGCAGTCGTCTCATGGACAAGCCAAGGTCATGTAGACCTTTATGTTGATTTTGAAGGAAGAAGGAATAAAAAGCTTATGGAAAGGGAGTCTGCCTAAGGTGTTTTTTCAAGCGTGGAGCGTGCGCCCTATGGTTTGGACCGAACACTCCACAAATGAGACGTCCCAAAACAGTGCTTTGGGGCGTTTTTGTCCTAACTGGGACGCGCCTTTCACAATAGTGGTATTAAGCATAATATCATGTTTATGTCTAATAAATTTAATTCTTTTCATTTTTTAGAAACTTTTTCGGGAAAAAATAGGGAACTCTCGATAAATGGAATCTTAGAATCAGGTGCTTGTGCTGTAATAACTTCCATTGTAGTGAGCCAACTAGTTTCATACCTTTGTGTATTTGTTAGTATTGAGGAATCAGTTACAACTATGTAGAGAATAAACATCTTTCTTAATTATCAGATAATATTTGTTATGATATCTTATCTATTATTTGAATTTGATGTAATGTGTATTAGCTTAAGTCTTACATTCTTAGTATATAAGTCTTATGTAACTCTGTTTTGTTAATTAAGAAACATACATAACACTTTTTCCTCTTTTAACTAATTCTTTATGGTATCAAGAGGGCCTGTTGACTAACGCTCTTGGTAATCTTGTGTTAGGAGGCGGTAGGCTGTGTTTTTTGACACTAACTGGAATGCTAGTTTATTTTAAAAAAAGGAAAATATTCAACTATCTAGTATCGTCTCTTAAATATAGATATAGATAAAAAAAACAAGAAAAAAATGAGTTTATTATTTCCTCTAGACATCAATGTAAGTGGCATAAATGTAGCGTCAATATTTTAAAGTTGTTATAAAGAATGATGACAAGTTGTTATATATGATTCTGAAATTTTGGTTGGTTTGGGTGCAGTCGTCTCATGGACAACCATGGTCATGTAGAACTTTATGTTGATTTTGAAGGAAGAAGGAATAAAAAGCTTATGGAAAGGGAGTCTGCCTAAGGTGTTTTTTCAAGCTTGGAGCGTGCGCCCCATGGTTTGGAGCGCACACTCCACAAATGAGACGTCTCAAAGCAGTGCTTTGGGGCGTTTTTGTCCTAACTGGGACGCGCCTTTCACAATAGTGGTATTAAGCATAATATCATGCTTATGTCTAATAAATTTAATTCTTTTCATTTTTTAGAAACTTTTTCGAGGAAAAAATGGTGAACTCTCGATAGATGGAATCTTAGAATCAGGTGTTTGTGCTGTAATAACTTCCATTGTAGTGAGTCCACTAGTTTCATACCTTTGTGTATTTGTTAGTGTTGAGTAATACGTTACAACTTTGCAGAGAATAAACATCTTTCTTAATTATCAGATAATATTTGTTGTGATATCTTATCTATTATTTGAATTTGATGTAATGTGTATTAGCTTAAGTCTTACATTCTTAGTATATAAGTTTTATGTAACTCTGTTTTGTTAATTAAGAAACATACAGAACACTTTTTCCTCTTTTAACTAATTCTTTATGATATCAAGTGGGCCAGTTGATAAGCGCTCATGGTAATTTTGTGTTAGGAGGCGGTAGGCTGTGTTTTTTGACATTACTCAAATGCAAGTTTATTTAAAAAAAGGAAAATATTCAACTATCCAGTATCGTCTCTTAAATATACATGAAGATAAAAAAAAAAAAGAAAAAATTGTGTTCATTATTTTCTCTAGACATCAATGTAAGTGGCATAAATGTAGCGTCAATATTTTCAAGTTGTTATAAAGATTGATGACAAGTTGTTAGATATGATTCTGAATTTTTGGTTGGTTTGGGTGCAGTCGTCTCATGGACAAGCCAAGGTCATGTAGACCTTTATGTTGATTTTGAAGGAGGAAGGAATAAAAAACTTATGGAAAGGGATTGTGCCTAAGGTGTTTTTTCAAGCTTGGAGCGTGCGTCCTATTGTTTGTAGCGCACGCTCCACAAATGAGACTTCCCAAAGCTGTGCTTTGGGGCATTTTTGTCCTAAGCGGAACGTGCCTTTCACCATAGTGGCATTAAGCATAATATCATGTTTATGTCTAATAAATTTTATTCTTTTCATTTTTTAGAAACGTTTTCGAGGAAAAAATGGTGAACTCTCGATAAATGGATTCTTAGAATCAGGAGCTTGTGCTTGAATAACTTCGATTGTAGTGAGTCAACTAGTTTCATAACATTGTGTATTTGTTAGTATTGAGAAATCGGTTACAACTTTGAAGAGGATAAACATCTTTCTTAATTATCAGATAATGTTTGTTAAGATATCTTATATGTTATTTGAATTTGATCTAATATGTATTAGCTTAAGTCCTACATTCTTAGTATATAAGTCTTATGTAACTCTATTTTGTTAATTAAGAAACAGACAAAACACGTCTTCCTCTTTTACCTAATTCTTTATGGTATCACGAGGGTCAGTTGACTAACGCTCATGGTAATCTTGTGTTAGGAGGCGGTAGGCTGTGTTTTCTGACACTTACTGGAATGCAAGTTTTACTTTTAAAAAAAGAAAATATTTAACTATCTAGTATCGTCTTTTAAATATAGATAAATATAAAAAAAAAAAAAAAAAAACTTTGTTCATTATTTCCTCTAGACAGCAATGTAAGTGGCAAAAATGTAGCGTCAACATTTTCAAGTTGTTATAAAGAATGATGACAAGTTGTTATATATGATTATGAATTTTTGGTTGGTTTGGGTGCAGTCGTCTCATGGACATGCCAAGGTCATGTAGAACTTTATGTTGATTTTGAAGGAAGAAGGAATAAAAAGCTTATGGAAAGGGTGTCTTCCTAAGGTACTTTTTCAAGCTTGGAGCGGGCGTCCCATGGTTTGGAGCGCACGCTCCACAAATGAGACGTCCCAAAGCAGTGCTTTGGGGCGTTTTTGTCCTAAACGGGATGCGCCTTTCACAATAGTGGTATTAAGCATAATATCATGTTTATGTCTAATAAATTTTATTGTTTTCATTTTTCGGAAACTTTTTCGAGGAAAAAATTGTGAACTCTCGATAAATGTAATCTTAGAATCAGGTGCTTGTGCTGCAATAACTTTCATTGTAGTGAGCCAACTTGTTTCATACCTTTGTGTATTTGTTAGTATTGAGGAATCAGTTACAACTTTGCAGAGAATAAATATCTTTCTTAATTATCAGATAATATTTGTTATGATATCTTATCTATTATTTGAATTTGATGAAATGTATATTAGCTTAAGTCTTACATTCTTTGTATATAAGTCTTATGTAACTCTGTTTTGTTAATTTAGAAACATTCAGAACACTTTTTCCGGTTTTAACTAATTTTTTGTGGTATCAAGAGGGCCAGTTGACTAACGCTCATGGTAATTTTGTGTTAGGAGGCGGTAGGCTGTGTTTGATGACACTTACTGGAATGCAAGTTTATTTAAAAAAAAGAAAAATATTCAACTATCTAGTATCGTCTCTAAAATATAGATATAGATAAAAAACAAGAAAAACCTATGTTCATTATTTCCTCTAGACATCAATGTAAGTGGCATAATTGTAGCGTCAATATTTTAAAGTTGTTATAAAGATTGATGACAAGTTGTTATATATGATTTTGAATTTTTGGTTGGTTTGGGTGATGTCGTTTCATGGACAAGCAAAGGTCATGTAAACCTTTATGTTGATTTTGAAGGAAGAAGGAATAAAAGGCTTATGGAAAGGGAGTGTGCCTAAGGTGTTTTTTCAAGCTTGGAGTGTGCGTCCTATTGTTAAGAGCGCACGCTCCACAAATGAGAAGTCCCAAATCAGTGCTTTGGGACGTTTTTGTCCTAACCGGGACGTGCCTTTCACAATAGTGGTATTAAGCATAATATCATGTTTATGTCTAATAAATTTTATTCTTTTCATATATTAGAAACTTGTTCGAGAAAAAAATGGTGAACTCTCGATAAATGGAACCTTAGAATCAGGAGCTTGTGCTATAATAACTTCTATTGTAGTGAGTCAACTAGTTTCATACAATTGTGTATTTGTTAGTATTGAGGAATCAGTTACAACTTTGAAGAGGATAAACATCTTTCTTAATTATCAGATAATGTTTGTTAAGATATCTTATCTATTATTTGAATATGATGTAATCTATATTAGCTTAAGTCTTACATTCTTAGTATATAAGTCTTATGTAACTCTATTTTGTTAATTAAGAAACATACAGAACACTTCTTCCGGTTTTAACTAATTCTTTATGGTATAAAGAGGGCCAGTTGACTAACGCTCATGGTAATCTTGTGTTAGGAGGCGGTAGGCTGTGTTTTTTGACACTTACTAGAATGCAAGTTTATTTAAAAAAAAGGAAAATATTCAACTATCTAGTATTGTCTCTAAAGTATAGATATAGATAAAAAACAAGAAAAAACTATGTTCATTATTTCCTCTAGACATCAATGTAAGTGGCATAAATGTCACGTCAATATTTTAAAGTTGTTATAAAGAATGATGACAAGTTGCTATATATGATTCTGAAGTTTATGTTGGTTTGGGTGCAGTCATCTCACGGATAAGCCAAGGTCATGGAGATCTTTATGTTGATTTTGAAGGAAGAAGGAATAAAAGGCTTATGGAAAGGGAATCTGCCTAAGGTGCTTTTTGAATCTTAGAGCGTGCGCCCCTTGATTTGGAGTGCACGCTCCACAAATTAGACGCCACAAAGCAGTGCTTTGGGGTGTTTTTGTCCTAACCGGGATGCATCTTTCACAATAGTGGTATTAAACATAATATCATGTTTATGTCTAATAAATTTTATTCTTTTCATTTTTTAGAAACTTGTTCGAGAAAAAAATGGTGAACTCTCGATAAATGGAATCTTAGAATCAGGAGCTTGTGGTATAATAAATTCCACTGTAGTGAGTCAACTAGTTTCAAACCTTTGTGTATTTGTTAGTATTGAGGAATCAGTTACAACTTTGCAGAGGATAAACATCTTTCTTATTTATCAGATAATGTTTGTTATGATATCTTATCTATTATTTGAATTTGATGTAATGTGTATTAGCTTAAGTCTTACTTTCTTAGTATATAAGTCTAATGTAACTCTGTTTTGTTAATTAAGAAACATACAAAACACTTCT
Organism: Linaria vulgaris; assembly: GCA_948329865.1. Taxonomy (NCBI): domain Eukaryota; kingdom Viridiplantae; phylum Streptophyta; class Magnoliopsida; order Lamiales; family Plantaginaceae; genus Linaria; species Linaria vulgaris. The sequence continues at coordinate 15,963,589 of OX415254.1, read as the reverse complement.
TCCTGTTTTAACTAATTCTTTATGGTATCAAGAGGGCCAGTTGACTAACGCTCATGGTAATCTTGTGTTAAGAGGCAGTAGTCTGTGTTTTTTGACACTTACTGGAATGCAAGTTTATTTAAGAAAAAAGGAAAATATTCAACTATCTAGTATCGTCTTTTAAATATAGATATAGATAAAAAAAACAAGAAAATTTGTGTTCATTATTTCCTCTAGACATCAATGTAAGTGACATAAATGTAGCGTCAATATTTTAAAGTTGTTATAAAGAATGATGACAAGTTGTTATATATGATTGTGAATTTTTGGTTGGTTTGGGTGATGTCGTCTCATGGACAAGCCATGGTCATGTAGACATTTACGTTGATTTTGAAGGAAGAAGGAATAAAAGGCTTATAGAAAGAAAGTCGGTCTAAGGTGTTTTTTCAAGATTGGAGCGTGCGTCCCATGATTTGGAGTGCACACACCACAAATGAGACGTCCCAAAGCAGTGGAATGGGTCGTTTTTGTCCTAACCGGGACGCGCCTTTCACAATTGTGGTATTAAGCATAATATCATGTTTATGTCTAATAAATTTAATTCTTTTCATTTTTTAGAAACTTTTTTGAGGAAAAATTGGTGAACTCTCGATAAATGGAATCTTAGAATCTGGAGTTTTTGCTCTAATAACTTCCACTTAAGTGAGTCAACTAGTTTCATACCTTTGTGTATTTGTTAGTATTGAGGAATCAATTACAACTTTGCAGAGGATAAACATCTTTCTTAATTATCAGATAATGTTTATTATGATATCAGATCTATTATTTGAATTTGATGTAATCTGTATTAGCTTAAGTGTTACATTCTTAGTATATAAGTCTTATGTAACTATGTTTTGTTAATTAGGAAACATATAGAACACTTCTTCCTCTTTTAACTAATTCTTTATGGTATCAAGATGGCCAGTTGACAAACGCTCATCGTAATATTGTGTTAGGAGGCGGTAGGCTGTGTTTTTTTGACACTTACTGGAATGCAAGTTTCACTTCAAAAAAAGGAAAATATTCAACTATCTAGTATCATCTCTTAAATATAGATATAGATTAAAAAAATTAGAAAAAAATGTGTTCAATATTTCCTCTAGACATCAATGTAAGTGGCATAAATGTAGCGTCAATATTTTTAAGTTGATATAAAGAATAATGACAAGTTGTTATATATGATTCTGAATTTTTGGTTGGTTTGGGTGCAGTCGTCTCATGGACAAGCCAAGGTCATGTAGACCTTTATGTTGATTTTGAAGGAAGAAGGAATAAAAGGCTTATGGAAAGGGAGTCTTCCTAAGGTCCCTTTTCAAGCTTGGAGCGTGTGTCCCATGGTTTGGAGGGCACGCTCCACAAATGAGACGTCCCAAAGCAGTGCATTGGGGCATTTTTGTCCAACTGAGATGCGCCTTTCACAATAGCGGTATTAAACATAATATCATGTTTATGTCTAATAGATTTTATTCTTTTCATTTTTTAGAAACATTTTCGAGGAAAAAATGGTGAACTCTCGTTAAATAGAATCTTAGAATCAGGAGCTTGTGCTGTAATAACTTCCATTGTAGTGAGTCAACTAGTTTCATACCTTTGTGTATTTGTTAGTATTGAGGAATCAGTTACAATTTTGCAGAGGATAAACATCTTTCTTATTTATGAGATAATGTTTGTTATGATATCTTATCTATTATTTGAATTTGATGTAATCTCTATTAGCTTAAGTCTTATATTCTTAGTCTATATGTCTTATGTAACTCTGTTTTGTTAATTAAGAAACATACAGAACACTTCTTCCTCTTTTAACTAATTCTTTATGGTATCAAGAGGTCCAGTTGACTAACGCTCATGATAATCTTGTGTTAGGAGGCGGTAGTCTGTGTTTTTTGACAATTAATGGAATGCAAGTTTATTTAAAAAAATAGAAAAATATTCAACTATCTAGTATAATATCTTAAATATAGATATAGATGAAAAGCAAGAAAAAATTGTGTTCATTATTTCCTCTAGACATCAATGTAAGTGGTATAAATGTAGCGTCAATATTTTAAAGTTGTTATAAAGAATGATGACAAGTTGTTATATTAGATGCTGAATTTTTGGTTGGTTTGGGTGATGTCGTCTCATGGACAAACCAAGGTCATATAGACATTTATGTTGATTTTGAAGGAAGAAATAATAAAAGCCTTATGGAAAGAGAGTCTGCCTAAGGTGTTTTTTCAAGCTTGAAGCGTGCGTCCCATGGTTTGGAGCGCACGCTCCACAAATGATACGTCCCAAAGCAGCGCTTTGGTGCGTTTTTGTCCTAACCGGGACGCGCCTATCACAATAGTGGTGTTAAGCATAATATCATGTTTATGTCTAATAAATTTAATTCTTTAAATATTTTAGAAACTTTTTCGAGGAAAAAATGGTGAACTCTCGATAAATGGAATCTTAGAATCAGAAGCTTAGGCTGTAATAACTTCCATTGTAGTGAGTCAACTAGTTTCATACCTTTGTGTATTTGTTAGTATTGAGGAGTTAATTAAAACTTGGCAGAGGATAAACATCTTTCTTAATTATCAGATAATGTTTGTTATGATATCTTATCTATTATTTGAATTTGATGTAATGTGTATTAGCTTAAGTCTTACATTCTTAGTATATAACTCTTATGTAACCCTGTTTTGTTAATTAAGAAACATATAGAACACTTCTTCCTGTTTTAACTAATTCTTTATGGTATCAAAAGGGCCAATTGACTAACGCTAATGGTAATCTTGTGTTATGAGGCGGTAGGCTGTGTTTTTTGACATTTACTGGAATGCAAGTTTATTTAAAAAAAAGGTAAATATTCAACTATATAGTATCACCTCTTAAATATAGATATAGATAAAAAAAACAAGAAAAAACTATGTTAATTATTTCCTCTAGACATCAATGTAAGTGGCATAAATGTAGCGTCATTATTTTAAAGTTGTTATAAACAATGATGACAAGTTGTTATATATGATTCTGAATTTTTGGTTGGTTTGGGTGATGTCGTCTCATGGACAAGCCAATGTCATGTAGACCTTTATGTTGATTTTGAAGGAAGAAGGAATAAAAGGCTTATGGAAAGGGAGTCTGCCTAAGGTGCTTTTTCAAGCTTGGAGCGTGCGCCCCATGGTTTGGAGATCACGCTCCACAAATGAGATGTCCCAAAGCAGTGCTTTGGGACGTTTTTGTCCTAACTGGGACGCGCCTTTCAGAATAGTGGTTTTAAGCATAATATCATGTTTATGTCTAAGAAATTTTATTGAGGTCATTTTTTAGAAACTTTTTCGAGGAAAAAATGGTGAACTCTCGATAAATGGATTCTTAGAATCAGGAGCTTGTGTTGTGTAACATCCACTGTAGTGAGTCTACTAGTTTCAAACCTTTGTGTATTTGTTATTATTGAGGAATCAGTTACAACTTTGCAGAGGATAAATATATTTCTTATTTATCAGATAATATTTGTTACGATATCTTATCTATTATTTGAATTTGATGTAATCTGTATTAGCTTAAGTCTTACATTCTTAGTATATAAGTCTTATGTAACTTTGTTTTGTTAATTAAGAAACATACAAAACACTTCTTCCTCTTTTAACTAATTCTTTATGTTATCAAGAGGGCCAGTTGACTGACGCTAATGGTAATCTTGTGTTAGGAGGCAGTAGGCTGTGTCTATTGACACTTACTGGAATGCAAGTTTATTTTTTAAAACGGAAAATATTCAACTATCTACTATCGTCTCTTAAATATGGATATAGATAAAAAACAAGAAAAAGTTGTGTTCATTATTTCCTCTAGACATCAATGTAAGTAACATAAATGTAGCGTCAATATTTTCAAGTTGTTATAAAGAATGATGACAAGTTGTTATATATGATTCTGAATTTTTGGTTAGATTTGGGTGCAGTCGTGTCATGGACAAGCCAAGGTCATGTCGACATTTATGTTGATTTTGAAGGAAGAAGGAATAATAGGTTTATGGAAATGGAGTCTGCCTAAGGTACTTTCTCAAGCTAGGAGCGTGTGCCCCATGGTTTGGAGCGCACGCTCGACAAATGAGACGTCGCAAAGCAGTGCTTTGGGGAGTTTTTGTCCTAATCGGGACGCGTCTTTCACAATAGTGGTATTAAGCATAATATCATGTTTATGTCTAAAAAATTTCATTCTTTTCATTTTTTAGAAACTTTTTCGAGGAAAAAATGGTGAACTCTCGATAAATGAAACCTTAGAATCTGGAGCTTGTGGTGTAATAACCTCCACTGTCGTGATTCAACTAGTTTCATACCTTTGTGTATTTGTTAGTATTGAGGAATAAATTACAACTTTGCAGAGGATAAACGTCTTTCTTAATTATCAGATAATGTTTGTTATGATATCTTATCTATTATTTGAATTTGATGTAATATGTATTAGCTTAAGTCTTACATTCTTAGTATATAAGTCTTATGTAACTCTATTTTGTTAATTAAGAAACATACAAAACACTTCTTCATTTTTTAACTAATTCTTTATGGTATCAAGAGGGTCAGTTGACTAACACTCATGGTAATCTTGAGTTAGGAGGCGGTAGACTGTGTTTTTTGACACTTACTCGAATACAAGTTTATTTTTTAAAAAAAGGAAAATATTCAACTATCTAATATCGTCTCTTAAATATGGATATAGATAAAAAAACAAGAAAAAACTGTGTTCATTATTTCCTCTAGACATCAATGTAAGTAATGTAAATGTAGCGTCAATAGTTTCAAGTTGTTATAAAGAATGATGACAAGTTGTTATATATGATTCTGAATTTTTGGTTAGATTTGGTGCAGTCGTCTCATGGACAAGCCAATGTGATGTAGACCTTTATGTTGATTTTGAAGGAAGAAGGAATAAAAGACTTATGGAAATGGAGTTTGCCTAAGATGCTTTTTAAAGCTTGGAGCGTGCGCCCCATGGTTTGGAGCGCACGCTCCACAAATGAGATGTCCCAAAGCAGTGCTTTGGGACATTTTTGTCCTAACCGGGACGCGCCTTTTAGAATAGTGGTATTAAGCATAATATCATGTTTATGTGTAAGAAATTTTATTCTTTTCATTTTTTAGAAACTTTTTCGAGGAAAAAATGGTGAACTCTCGATAAATGGAATCTTAGAATCAGGAGCTTGTGCTGTGTAACTTCCACTGTAGTGAGTCAACTAGTTTCATACCTTTGTGTATTTGTTATTATTGAGGAATCAGTTACAACTTTGCAGAGGATAAACATCTTCCTTAATTATCAGATAATATTTGTTATGATATCTTATATAATTTGATGTAATGTGTATTAGCTTATGTCTTACATTCTTAGTGTATAAGTCTTATGTAACTCTGTTTTGTTAATTTAGAAACATACAAAACACTTCTTCCTCTTTTAACTAATTCTTTATGGTATCAAGAGGGCCAATTGACTAACGCTCATGGTAATCTTGTGTTAGGAGGAGGTAGGCTGTGTTTATTGACACTTACTGGAATGCAAGTTTATTTTTTAAAAAAAGGAAAATATTCAACTATCTAGTATTGTCTCTTAAATATGGATATTGTTAAAAAACAAGAAAAAAATGTGTTCATTATTTCCTCTAGATAGCAATGTAAGTGGCATAAATGTAGCGTCAATATTTTCAAGTTGTTATAAAGAATGATGACAAGTTGTTATATATAATTATGAATTTTTGGTTGGTTTGGGTGCAATCGTCTCATGGAGAAGCCAAGGTCATGTGGACCTTTATGTTGATTTTGAAGGAAGAAGGAATAAAAGGCTTATGGAAAGGGAGTCTGCCTAAGGTGCTTTTTCAAGTTTGGAGCGTGCGCCCCATGGTTTGGAGCGCACGCTCCACAAATGAGACGCCCCAAAGGAGCGCTTTGGGGCGTTTTTGTTCTAACCGGGACGCGCCTTTCACAATAGTGGTATTAAGCATAATATCATGTTTATGTATAATAAATTTAATTATTTTCATTTTTTAGAAACGTTTTCGAGGAAAAAATGGTGAACTCTCGATAAATGGAATCTTAGAATCAGGAGTTTGTGATGTAATAACTTCCACTGTAGTGAGTCAACTAATTTCATACCTTCGTGTATTTTTTAGTATGGAGGAATCAGTTACAACTTGGAAGAGGATAAACACCTTTCTTAATTATCAGATAATGTTTGTTACGATATCTTATCTATTATTTGAATTTGATGTAATCTGTATTAGCTTAAGTCTTACATTCTTAGTATATAAGTCTGATGTTACTATGTTTTGTTAATTAAGAAACATAAAGAACACTTCTTCCTCTTTTAACTAATTCTTTGTGGTATCAAGAGGGCCAGTTGACTAACGCTCATAATAATCTTGTGTTAGGAGGCGGTAGGCTGTGTTTTTTGACACTTACTGGAATGCAAGTTTATTTAAAAAAAAAAGGAAAATATTCAACTATCTAGTATCGTCTCTTAAATATGGATATAGATAAAAAAAACAAAAAAAAACTGTGTTCATTATTTCCTTTAGACATCAATGTAAGTAATGTAAATGTAGCGTCAATAGTTTCAAGTTGTTATAAAGAATGATGACAAGTTGTTATATATGATTCTGAATTTTTGGTTAGATTTGGTGCAGTCGTCTCATGGACAAGCCAATGTGATGTAGACCTTTATGTTCATTTTGAAGGAAGAAGGAATAAAAGACTTATGGAAAGGGAGTTTGCCTAAGATGCTTTTTATAGCTTGGAGCGTGCGCCCCATGGTTTGGAGCGCACGCTCCACAAATGAGATGTCCAAAAGCAGTGCTTTGGGACGTTTTTGTCCTAACCGGGACGCGCCTTTCAGAATAGTGGTATTAAGCATAATATCATGTTTATGTCTAAGAAATTTTATTCTTTTCATTTTTTAGAAACTTTTTAGAGGAATAAATGGTGAACACTCGATAAATGGAATCTTAGAATCAGGAGCTTGTGCTGTGTAACTTCCACTGTAGTGAGTCAACTAGTTGCATACCTTTGTGTATTTGTTATTATTGAGGAATCAGTTACAACTTTGCAGAGGATAAACATCTTCCTTAATTATCAGATAATATTTGTTATGATATCTTATATATTATTTGAATTTGATGTAATGTGTATTAGCTTAAGTTTTACATTCTGAGTATATAAGTCTCATGTAACTCTGTTTTGTTAATTTAGAAACATAAAAAACATTTCTTCCTCTTTTAACTAATTCTTTATGGTATCAAGAGGGCCAGTTGACTAACGCTCATGGTAATCTTGTGTTAGGAGGCGGTAGGCTGTGTTTATTGACACTTACTGGAATGCAAGTTTATTTTTAAAAAAATGAAAATATTCAACTATCTAGTATTGTCTCATAAATATGGATATTTTTAAAAAACAAGAAAAAACTGTGTTCATTATTTCCTCTAGACAGCAATGTAAGTGGCATAAATGTAGCGTCAATATTTTCAAGTTGTTATAAAGAATGATGACAAGTTGTTATATATAATTATGAAATTTTGGTTGGTTTGGGTGCAGTCGTCTCATGGACAAGCCAAGGTCATGTGGACCTTTATGTTGATTTTGAAGGAAGAAGGAATAAAAGGCTTATGGAAAAGGAGTCTGCCTACGGTGTTTTTTCAAGCTTGGTGCGTGCGCCCCATGGTTTGGAGCGCACGCTCCACAAATGAGACGCCCCAAAGGAGCGCTTTGGGGCGTTTTTGTTCTAACCGGGACGCGCCTTTCACAATAGTGGTATTAAGCATAATATCATGTTTATTTATAATAAATTTAATTCTTTTCATTTTTTAGAAACTTTTTCGAGGAAAAAATGGTGAACTCTCGATAAATGGAATCTTAGAATCAGGAGCTTGTGATGTAATAACTTCCACTGTAGTGAGTCAACTAATTTCATACCTTTGTGTATTTGTTAGTATGGAGAAATCAGTTACAACTTTGTAGAGGATAAACACCTTTCTTAATTATCAGATAATGTTTGTTACCATATCTTATCTATTATTTGAATTTGATGTAATCTGTATTAGCTTAAGTCTTACATTCTTAGTATATAAGTCTGATGTTACTATGTTTTGTTAATTAAGAAACATAAAGAACACTTCTTCTTCTTTTAACTAATTCTTTGTGGTATCAAAAGGGCCAGTTGACTAACGTCATTTTCTTCTTCACAAAAATGTCTAATACAACTCCTTCCTCTGATGCACCATCTACCACTCTTCCATCTACCGGTCTTCCTTCTACCACTCCTCCTCCAATCACTCTTCCTCTGATCACACTTCCTCCAATCATCATACCTCCTACAATCAGTATTACGAAACTAACTCGAGATAATTACACTACCTGGAAAACTCAAATTGTACCTTACTTTGTGGGACTTGATCTCTACGGCTACCTTACTGGTGAAATCAGGCAACCTACTCAAGACGTTGCATCCTCGACTACATGTCCTAATTCTTCTCGCCATCATTGGATTCTCCAAGATGCACTTATCCGTGGTACGCTTCTCTTCACAATCACCGATCCTGTCTTTCGCCAGATTGCACGGTGCCAAACATCTGCTGCGGTTTGGCATGCCTTTTTTCCAACAAATCAAATATTTCACATAATCCTCAATACAAACTTTTCGAACTCTAATGTCATGGAGATTAAAGATATATAAGACCAATTTCAGCACATTCCCATCAATTATGGCATGCCATGGTCCATAATTCCATATTAAGCCAGAAAGTGCGAAACCCTAATCATCAAAGATTAAAATTTCAATAATCAATTGCAAACAAAATTCACGTTGATGCTCTAAAAAATGCAGTCGTGGGAGCAGCTAGAATTGCCCGACTCTTGCTTTAACAATTCTAGTTCTATGTGATTTTAAGTTATTGAAAAAAAACATCTTTGACTATTCATTTTGGGGATAAAAACCTTAAATGGTTCTTGTTCGAGGAAAATAAGGAGATTGAATATAATATTTATTTACAAAGTCAAAACTTATAATAAAATACTTATTTTACCCTTAATAACACAAAATTCTCCTTTTTCTCCAAAAATTCTTAAAGGCATACGTTTTTCCTCGCGGTTAAAACACGCACCTTTAGCACCCTGGGTGTACACCCCCGCGAATTTTACGCACCAAACTTGCGCCTTGGGACGTTTTTAGTGTATGCCTTGAGGCGCCCATGGCCGCGCTTTATAAAATACTAATTTACTGTTATTAATGCTAAAAACTATTTTACCATACATCTATAGAGAAAGGAAAACACACCTCCTAATACTTCTACCACCGCAACAAATTCATCAATCAATCCTATTGTGGCTCTGCATGTTGCAGGTTCAGCTCCTCCTACTTCTACCAGTCTATTTAAAATCGGGCTTTAAATCAACAACTGAAGCGTTGTGATTAGATTTAACTTTGTAATCCTATAGAACTTTGTTACTTTAGAAGTAATTCTACAGATACAAATAGTGATTTTAAATTTTTTTTTGTTCCTTTTTGGGCGATAATAATTTTAAATTTACCTTGCATGCATATATTCTGATTTTTTTTAATTCACATCCCTCACATCTACGTTATATTTTGGATATACTAAATTATTATCTATTACTAAATTATAAGCTAAGTGGTCCTACACTCACAAAATGGTGATTATGATACGAAAATTTGAGTTGTCAAAAATCCCCACAATTTACCACGAAGAAGATCACAAAAGAAAGAGACAAGGTCATTCCACCAAATTTTAAAAATTACAAACTCTTTTTTTTTTCAAAGGAAGGGGGACACCATGAAAAGACTATTCCAATATGGTTCAAGTGGTGGTACCATCTGCTACATCATAGATGAGGTAATGAGCAATAATTTGTGGTGGTTGCGCAAAAGAGTGATTGTCATAAAGAAGTGAGTAACCATGACTAGCAAGTTTGTCGGCTACCATGTCAATTTCCTTGAAATCGTGAAGAAAGTGTTGATATGAGGTTAAGACATGAGTTGGCGAGACTATTGAGGGTGAGTATCCAACAGTGTATTTTTCAAAAGATAGACAACAATCTTCAAAGTCCAATCACTACAACTATCATTGGTATCACCCCAACAACATGTTCTCATTTTCTTCGATATCAGCAATATCGCTATAAGAAATATCAACATCTTAAGGTGCGATAGGTTGTGAAGATCGCACCCTTTCATCGTTGATAGATATTCTAACATTTGGATTCTTTTAGGCTCCCTTCTCCTCAAACTCTCGTCCATTACTTGTTTCCCTTTGCCTTTGGCACTCAAGCGTTTTGAAACTTTTGGTGCAACTTCTTTTCCCTTCCTTTTTGGAGAGGCGACTTGTATTCCTTTGAATTTCAAGGGGCCATGACCTATAAATTAAGCAATTGACCTGGTTCATGAAATTAACATCAAGTATTAAACATTCATTAAGAATTCATAATAAGTCCATATGATATCACATTCATACCAAATTGATCAAAATGACTTCGTAAACCATAACTAACGACAACACAACAAAGTTACCAACACAACTCCAATTGAGCCTAAACATCAGAAATCCCAATTTATAAACACTAAGAAACTAATTTACTTCAACTTCACAACACATAAGTCAATTGAGCACAAACCTCAAAATTCCTAATTTATAAACACTAATTAACTAATTTAATCTAATTTTTTTCACTTTATAAACAATAATGAATTCACTGATAAACTAATTTACTCCAATTTAACAACACATAACTCAATTGAGCACAAACCTCAAAATCCCAAATTTATAAACACTAAGTAACTAATTTAGTCCAAAATTTCCACTTCATAAACAATAAGAAACTCACTAATAAACTAATTTACTCCAATTTAACAACACATAACTGAATTGAGCACAAACCTCAAAATCCCCACATTTTACATTGTAATTATACACTTAAATTAAATATATATTATAATTATAAGTGATAATTATATAAATTACAAATTATAGGCATGTAGACTGTAACTATATACATAGACACATTATAATTATATCCATTATAAATTATAAGCATGCACATTGTAATTGTATACGAAGATATATTGTATACTTTTACAAATTATAAGCAGATACATTATAATTATATACATTACAAATAATAGGAATGTACATTATTATACATACATTATCATTATATACATCATACATTATAATAATATACAATAAATTGTATACATTATAAAACTTTGAGAGACACTAAAGGTGCAAAATAGGAAGTTCACATAAGTTAGTAGAATATTAAAAGGTATACAATGAACCGAACCATGTATTAAGACTATATACAAATTTAGTCTCAAATTCAATCCTTCGAACCAAATAACTGAAATAAGATATTAAAAAGAAGTTACTAAAAATAATCCAACTTTCAGTAACAACTCAATTTACCTAGTATCGAAACCAAACGGCCCCTAATAGTTGGAACTAAACTTTACGGACCACCTTATCTTGGAAGTCCGAGATGGTAACTAAAAATGTAATAACTTTCTGCTGCACTATAGATTAACGATGCAATGTTTGAACTTAATTGACGTGTTTCTCTCCTATCAACAAAAAATCGTAATTTTTGTAATGGCTTGTCTAAGATTTATTTTTACTTGTAGACACTGTAATTTTGGTGTCCATTACGAAGCCGAAACCACCATTTGGAATTGGAATGATCTTGTCCCTTTAATGATGATCGTTCCTTTAATGTATTTTGTGACGGAGGGTTCCCATTTTGGAACCCTATGATTGTTAATACTGTGTTTTGCACCCGTATTATTGTTAATATTTTTATAATAAATAAAAAATTAGTCACGAATTTATATTTGAATTTCAACATTAACGAGATAGATCCAACAGAGTTAATGGATCAGAAAATATACAAACCAAAAGCCCAATATTGACCAAAATCCGAAATATAGGCCCACATAATGAGCCCATTATTTCGTACAGACTACAGACGAGGTTCCGTTGTACAGAAATTGGGGGTTAGGGTTTTACAGTAGAGAGAGAGAGAGAGAGAGATGGAAGAGAGAGAAGCAATAATGGGAGAGAAATTGAGAATATACGTGGGTGGATTGGGACCGAAGGTGGAGGAAGATGATCTGAAACGGACATTCGGGTCGCCGCATTTGGGCCACGTGGAGGTCGTGGAGATAATCCGAACTAAAGGACGAAGCTTTGCTTACATGGAGTTCGTTCCAGCCTCTGATAAAGCCCTCGCCAAGCTCTTCAGCTCGGTTATTTCCTTTCTCTCTCTCTCTCTCTCTCATCGTGTTTGTGTTTGTGTTTGTGTGTGTGATTTGTGTCATTAAGTTTATGTATGCGCATTAATTGATTTGTGAAAATGTGAAATAAGTCGTAGAGTTCGTGGATCGTCGCATCGAATTTGGTCTGTCTCGGTTTGCCAAATATTAGAAACTTTCTAACATGTGTCGTTGCAATTAGTTTCATTTCCGGATAGTAGGGAATATTTCGTATGTTCCGAGGAACGCATATTGAGACGGTGATAGTTGTTAAGCAGTATGTTGTTCGATAGATTACGGTACACAGTGATGATTTAATATGTGCTTGTCTGAATTTCTCGGTAACAGTAGTCTAGATTCTGACTTCTCGTTCTCGATGTGCTTGGTTGAGTAGTATTTAATGATTTGTAGCTCACATTTAGTCCTTGGATATATTTATCCTACAGTATAATGGTTGCATGTGGAAAGGTGGAAAGCTTAAACTGGAGAAGGCCAGAGAGCACTATCTTTTTCGTTTGAGACGTGAATGGACAGAAGATGCTGAGGATGCAGTGAAGTCGGCCAGTCAGGATTTGGAGCCAGACGAAAACATGCAGACTTTGCAGAAACCAAAGCAAGAACAAGATATTACTAAAATGCAACTCCAAATCTTCTTCCCCAAATTGAGGAAGGTATTATTGTCTGCATTATTTTTGGTTCTTCTCATTAGTTTTCTGACGGCAAGATGTAAACTTTCTACTCTGTAGCCATGTTATTTTTGGCCGTTAGACTGTACTGTTTAATTGGTCTAATATAATAGTTAATGTGCTTTTATATTATGCTGTCGTTGAAGATAAAACCTATCCCTTTCAAAGGAACGGGCAAGCATAAGTACAGTTTCCAGCGTGTTGAAGTTCCTCCACTTCCTATCAACTTTTGTGATTGTGAGGAGCATTATGTACCTCCTGAATCGGCCAAAAAGATTTGTAGCAATGGCAATCAAACAGATGATTTAGGAGGAGTTAATGAAGAAGAGCTTAACATAATGAAATCCGTACTGAACAAGCTCTTGGAGAAGGATAACCCCTCAGACACCGTTTCTAATCAGGCTAAATTTACCGAGGAGATAAATGATTCTCCCACTTCAGCTGGTAATTTGCAAACTGGTGACAGTGAGGAAGAACAAGTGAGTGATGATGATGGCCTTGTAATCAACATGGTGGCTCAGTCTAGTAGTAGTGTTGCTACATTTGAGGATTGGGGGCAGAAAACAACTGCTGCAAATCAGGTATATCTCGAAGTTATGATTCCTTTTTTTTCCTCGTTTTACTAGGCTGCTTGTGCTGTTAAAGCTTGACTGTTTGTTTGCCGGGGATGTCCAGGTTACTTCATCAGGACACACAGAATCTTCTGTTGGTAGGCCTGTTCATGAATTGCGTGGAAGTGAAAAAAAGAAGATTCTACCCAACAATAAGCGGAAAGCATCCTTCAGCGAAAACGAGGAGGATGGTGTCGCGCCTCCAAAAAGGAAGCCGAAGAAGGGGATGTCACAGGACCTAAAGGATGATTCTAAAAATTTGGGCTCTCAATCAAAAGCAACAGAATCAGGTTCCACATCCTCAAAGAAGTCTGCTTGGAGAGCTCTGGCAAGTGAGAAGACACCTACTACTTTCCACATCTCGGATATTTTGGCAGAATCTAATCCAGAAGTTGAAGCAAAACCTGTTGCTGATCCTCCAGCTGCACCTCATTCCAATGAAAACCATAGCCAAGATGCTGAACCAATAAAAAAAGATGACGAATTGGGGAAACTTTCCAGTGATCAACCGAATAAATCTAGTGCATCCGAAGATAAACCAGCAAAAGGTGCCTTGTGGCTGCAGAAGTCACCATGGTTGCAACTGGTCGGGGATGCTAATAACAGCTCATTCAGCATTGGGCAAATTCTTCCCGGCTTGTCTTTTGAAAACGGGGAATCACAACAACCTGAAAGCAGTAATATTTCAGTCTCAGGGAATGAAAACAAAAATCTCTACAAGAACAAACAGTTCTCTGTCGGAGGTTCTCGTAAGGTTCAGGGGAGAGGTAACAGTTATGCTGGTCTAGGGAATTCAAATGTGATCAAGGAACAAGTCCGTGCTGATATTGATGGAGGGCACTCCAAACCAGACGCACAGCAAAGAGTTGAGAATGAGATCCGTGCTCCAGTGCCTAGGTTAGCAGCAAATAATAGAGCATCTGTGGAAGAGATTGTTATTAGTGAAACATGTCCTTTCATGAAGAGTGCTGCGTCAATGAGAGAGTGGGCCAAGACAAAAGCAGCATTAAGTGGCACTCTTAAGAAGAAAGGGAAGGCAAAGGAGGAAGTCGAAGATTAAGCTTTGTTTCAGAAGCTTGCTACTTACTAAAGAGAAGTGCATTGATCAAGGTGATCAGCTTTACATCATATCCAGGTATCCACTGCTGGAATCTGTAGATGTTGTGTGTTCCCTAAGTTATCGCTTATTAAAATGCTGGTGTACGTTTAACCAATTCAAATTTCTACCTTAACTAGAATACTGGTTATATGTCTACTGAAAAAGTTTTATGACAAGATCGTTGTTATTTGTTGTTGTGATAGTGGGAGCACTTCTGTCAAACACTTGAGAGTGCTAGTAGTGCAACTTGTTGATGTCTATTAGATGCTTGGACGTTTTATTTCAAGCTCTGGCCTTCTTACTAGTATTAGTCGCATGTTCTCTATCTAGCATTAAGTGCACAACAGATAACGGAACAGGTATTTAGATAATAAGACTGCGGTGTAAAAGCACAAAATTAATAATTTGTGCCGATGTGTTGCTGATGTTATATTTTGGAGGAGACAGAACTGAAAGGCCTGGCTTTTTCTTGAGTTTGATCGTTAGTCATTTTTGCAGTGCTAGTCTCTAGCCCTTCTCTTTTTTTCAAAGAACCCTAGATTTTAAAAAGAGAGCCAATTTCGTGGGTCTCTGAAGAAAGCAAGGAACTGTCTAACAGTACGAAAATTTATGCAGGTTTTTCTGTTGCTTCATGTTATTGAACTAAGAAAAAAAAGAATGAAGAAACAGGGCAACGCCATTTTATTGATTTACTAACCAGGCATGGTAGAGGTAGAGACCTGGCGATCTGCCCTATTATTATTTCCTTTTTTTTTGGGGTATAGGCATACCTATTATTATTATTACTCTTTGACTTTAAGGTTAGTTTTTTCTCGCAAGCACATTCACATTTTTGTTATGGATCATTTCGATGCCTACATCAACTAGTTCCTCAAAAAACAAACAAGAAAACCAGGAAGGGTGATTGAGAACTCGAATGACTTGAAATGGATTTTCAAGGTGATTTTGCCCTCGGTTATATCCATTTTTTTTAAACGCGAAAGCATAAGCCAAAACATTTTAAATGTGAAACATAAAATGTGAATTTAGATATTTAACATCTAAAATATGTATAAGTGATAATAAAAGTAATATTTTATTACTAGAATTTTTTTATCCCAACAACATAGAGAAACCTATATTTTCGTTCACAAATTAATGTCATCCACCAAAAAAAAAAAACAAATTAATGTCAAAAGTTGATACCTTACTAAAGATCTTATAACCATTGGTCTTGGAGAACAAGTTATTAGTAAATGCTATTCTATTAAGCCTAGAAGAAAAAAAATAAAACAAACCTCAAAGTTCAGACTTGGAGCAAAGAAATATGATTCGTATACCATCATGGCTCAACTAAAAAGAGGGTTATTTATTTTTTAAAAAGTGACTGTAGCACTGACTGACACTTAATGTATTCATTGGATTATTTATTTGCTTTGCTTTAGGTTTGGCGTAAAAGACGCAAACACGGGCCTTAAGACATTTTATAAAATCTTGCCTCGTGAGCCTCAAAACGAACCTCAAAAAGATGGGTTATATCTCATATGATAATATGATTGCCATTGTGTAAGTTCGGCAATATCAAGTTCTTGTGAGAGGTCTACTTCAGCATCAAATATTTATTTTGGTTTACGAGGTATCTACCAGCTGTGTAGATGAGGTTGTTAAAATTACAAGACGCTGGAGAACCAATCGGGCGAAGCTTTGCATTTGGGAGCAACATGAAAAAACCTGGCTAGACTCCATTACCGCTTTGTCGATTTGAAGCATGGGGGAACAGTCCATTTAAAGATATCAAAACCACAGAAGTTATAAGACAGCACAAAAATGCAAAAGCGAACATGCAAGATCTGGATCAAGGTCAATGCAGGAATGAAAAATTAAGGCGCTTCCAACGGAAGAAATTGTGCACGAGTTGATTAGGATAAAGCAACGAATGAAGATACTGGAAACAAACTGAATTCTTATGTCAAAAGTCACCGGTGCAAAAGAACTTTTTACTACACCATGATGACATGAAGAACCAATAGCAACTAAAAAGAGAAGAATGCCAGTGGCAATAAACCGTGATACATGAGTATTGGACAACATACACTAGTCCTGCATCCAACAATTGCATAATAATACAACAATCTTTGGAATCCTATCATCCATTACATGAATCAGAGGGTTCTGAAAAGCGACAAGCTACAGTGACAGTGCAGTATGATCAAATTAATTGGCATGGAAGCCATAACTAGATATTAGATAGGAAGCTCCAAATTAATGAGCTTTGAGTTCCTCCTCAAACTGGAGCAATTTCTTCCGCAGAGGCTGCAGAAACAACTTAATATCCTGGCTTATTTGCCTTTTGTCTTGTGGTGGGATGACGACGTCCTTGTCTTCATTAAGTCTTACTTGAATCTGTCCAATATATAAATGCAAGACTCAGTACAAGGATTGAGGTCAATGTTTCTCCAAAGCTCAGCAGAAAAAGATGAGCAGTTGCTAAAATGCTATCACACACTGCCTTATACCCTAGACACTTATATCCGTCCTTTTCAAAGTAACTGAAAAGGACACAATACGTACCTGCAAGTCATCCAGCTCACCGAAGGAGAATTCCTCGACGTCTATGTGACCTTTTACATTTTTCTTTTCCCCTCCAATATGCCATTCCCCTAAATTACAAATGTTTAAAATATATAAAGTGTATTTGGAAAACACAAGTGGAAGAAACAGAAGAGCAAAATCTGAAGTGCAGGGAGTGTTATCTGGGCCATACCCTTCACTTTCAGTGTCAACTCATATGTATAACCAACACGTTTCTTGTTACGAACTGTAACTAAGAATGCCTGCAAAGGAAATGCATAAAAATACCATTACAAGCATAATAGAATCTAAGCTAGCTTATTAACACACTCCTCCTTTACGCACGAGAAAATCTATGCAATTGCAGCGTTTCATAGCAAATCAATCCAGAGAATGTTCGTACTATTTCAGTTTTTACGTGTAACAAATTCTCTTCAGCTGAGACAAGATTACTTCACCACGCAAACACAACAATATACACTTAAAAGTGCAATAAATATGAATCCCAGGTTGATGAAGTACTGCGATGGGGCACAAGGCAACTGACTTCCACTGGAATACAAGCAGAAGGATATTTCCAAACATAAAAAGGGGTCGAAATAGACCATTGACAGCAAAATATATAGCTGTTTCCTCCATCTTACTTTCACCGCCAATATATATGTTTGACTTAAGTTTGACAATCTATCGGTCATCGTTATAACCATTGCTTGCTAAAGGGGAATAAAAATGTCAAAATGTTGGATAACAGCAGATTTCAATTTTAAGGACATGTTCTTAATCTGTAATGAGCACAAACAGTCCATATTCTATTTCCTTACTGCCTTCATATTAGTATATCAAACATCTCATAATACCAAATTCTGCATAACTTTTTTTGTTAAAACAGTTCATGTAACAATGCAAGTGATAAGTCAATTCCTGGGTTGCCAGCAATCTGAGCGTATCAAATAAAGTAAGTGGTGACAATGTATCTATGTTTATCCAGTAAATTATTTGAAGATAAGCACCAAAGTACAAGGGTAGATATCCTCTTATACATCTAGAAATTTAAGGATACTTACATCTCCCGAGCATCTCGTAACTTCTGTTATTTCTGCCTTGCCACCAGAGAACTCAATCGACTCAACAGACACAAGCAACTCCTGCATTCAGAGACCCAAGGTAATATAATTTATTCAGAGTGGTGCAGTGCCAGCAGGCCAGTATATGCCATTGTACGGGCCTAGTCATTGAAATGGAGATTGCAAACATATCAAACTGATATTGTGAAAACAAAGATTATACTCAAATTCAAAATGTGACACGTGGAGTCGCACTTTTGATCTCTAGTAGGGATTGGGACCAGCTTACATCCGGTCTGAACTTAGGTTCGGGATTCTTAACCACACAAACTCCAGAAGCCCATCTGTATGGCCAGAGTTAAACACACTTGGGCTCACCCATATCCACCCCGTAGTGAACAAGCATTTTAATAAGACAAATACATATGTCCACATACATATATGTGTATACATCTAGATGCCTACACTATCCTGCTATGACAATTACTCCACAAAATTCATATCTTAATCAACTCGTATTGACAATTTTTACCCCCATTTGTTAAGAAAACAAATCTTCCTACATCCAGTCTAACACTCAAAACTCCGGCTGAAGCCCAAGTATATGTTACATGACCTTTAACGCATACCAATATGTCAAACTGCTATTCTAGTCGAGAACGAGAACAAATTTGGTGTTCAAGACTCTCAATTGGTTTAACTACTTGCACTCATCATCACCCAATCAGCAATGCCACCCACAATAGACTAAGAGCTCACGCAAGGCTCCTAATGGCAATTCAGGGACTCGTTGCATAAACATCATAACGTGATAAATTTTGAATATTGATGATCCACGGCTATGACTAAAGATCCAAACCTTAATCCGGTCAGTTGCCCATTTGTTCAGGTTTTTTTCCTCCCATGTTCCAGCCTGCAAAGAGTAAATCACGTGAACAAATCAGCTCATAGAAACTCTTACACCCCGAGCTTTGACCGAATATAAAACTTGCATCAAGCATCTAAATAACGAATGCATCAGGCCAACGTGAAGAAAGAAATCCGTAAAGAAAAAGTAACAAAAGCGCCTATTTTTTCTTTTTACTTGAGTTGTCAAAAATCCACATTGGATACGTCATACGAACTGCCACACAGACAAATATTCGTCCGTAATACACAATCCTAAGTTAAAAACCAAGATTTACAGCTGTGCAACCACTACATTACTTGTCGAAGCATTGTATACCTTATAAGACTCAGTCCAAAACACTTTCTGACATATACTTATCAAGCTCTACACCCTAATCCACCACTAAATCAACCCAATTGAAAACCCTTCCACACGGTCAAAACGGATAAATACTCTCAAACGCAATTAAAGAGCTCACAATAAGATAAAAAGCTCAGCATTAGCAATTAAACAAAATCAAAATAAAGAATACTTTTTTATTTTCTTTTGTATAGTAATAGGCAAACGTACCCGATTCCATGCTGAGCCGAGATGGGTTTGATTGGGTTGACCGGACGGGTCAATCTTTTTGGGAACTGGTAATGGCGCCGCATCACTGCTCGCCTCACGCACCCAATATGTGTACGATTGTGATTTCTCCTCCGCCGCCGCTGCTGCCGCACCTCCCTCCATTAGTGCAAAATCCCAGATCAAAAAGAATGTTAAAATCGACAATAATTGCGAAAGGAGAGAGGAGTTTGAATCCGATGTTTCGATTTGTGGGTTTTTTTCTTAATTGTGATTCGAGAAAGTTCGCGTGGGGAGGAGAGAGTGAATCAAATACCAAGAAAGAAAGGAATGAATTGCAAAAAATACCCTTTTTGTAGATTTTATTTGCAAATGGTCCCGAACAAATATGTATAATTAGTAAATATTGCCGAAACAATGACTACCATGTTTGTAATCTAGAGCAACCAAAGTGTGTTATATCGAATAAATATGAATTATATGAAGGTTAGAGGCGAGTGAATGAGTAAAGATGTTGTTGGGGTGATGTATAAGAAATTGTATGTTGGTTGTCATGAGTTTACCAAAGTTTCACGTTTATTTTAGTTTGGGCAAACGCTGAATAATCATGAGGCGTACAAAGGCTAGACAACCTTTGCAGTAAGAAAGTCAAGATTCTCTTTTCACCAAATAATTCTTGTTTAAGAGAGAGGATCTTCTCTTTACTCGCATGGCAATTTGCGGATTGTCCACACTAGTAAGTGCGCCAATTTACTGTTTAGTCGTACTCGAGTAAAATTTATCGTTTAGTTGTTGGATGTTGAATTAATATTAAATATTATAATATTTAGCATAAGAAAACTTTTAGAAAAAAGAAACCTATTATTATCTTCATGATGCTTTAGAAAACAAAAAAAAATAGAATATTATATAGAAACTTATGATGTCTAAATGAGTAAGTTACATTAAATATAATTTTTTTTGATAAGATATCTAGTTACTGATACAATTAGCTTAAAATATATTTGCACTTTTACCCCATTTATCATATTATAAATAGGAGTCATTCCTATATTTTGGGGATTATGCATTTTGTTGAGAAAATATATTAGGCAATTTTTGCACCGACTGGAAGAGAGCTATATCGTTCTATAATCCATACATTTTTGTATCGATTTATAAGCATTTGTAACAATTTCATATAGGAATATTTGTTAGTTAAAATTATATGGGGGCTATTTGTTAATTGAAAACAATAGAAGGTAATTTACGTAATTAAAGAAATTACCAATGCTGCCGCAACTTCAAGTTATGTGGCTCAACTTTGACTTGTGGCGACTCATATTTTTTCTTCTCTTTTTTGAACAAAGTGGCGACTCAAATTTGGAAGACTCATTATTTAATTAGGAAACTGTTTTTTAGGTTAACGAACAACGAAACAAGTATTAATGGACCAGAAGGGCTTTCTGGAACTTTCTATTCCCGGCCTTTGCTATGCAATTTGTTTGGACGTAGTGGAATATGGCAATTCAATTCAGGCCCAAACTATCAAGCCTCTTAAATTGGTCTATTAAGAATTTTATTGGCTTTTTCAGAAATTTACAATTGTGAATCAAGATTTTCAGGAGAAGTTGCTTGTCCAAATCCTGACAAATGTTAATGAATTGAATTGTGATGCACGTGTTTCTACTTTTTCGGGAAAGCTATTTTCGGATATTATGTGATGATTGGTACACTCGTTTATTATTATCTCATTTTGTATTATTTATTGTGTTCTGTTATCTTGACGAAATAAGACCAAAACATTGGCGCCGTCTGTGGGAACACAAATTATATTAGCTTGATAGGTAGTATGACTAGAATAACTCGGTCCAAGAGTAGAGCTCTAGAAGGTAATACGGGAGAAGAACGACCGGATACACCAGAACGGGGTATGCCAGATATAGTTGGACCATCAACACTACCCCCAGCGGTACCAACTCCGGCCAGGAAAGAAAACCAAGAACCTCAAGCTGAGAAGGTACCCATTAATGAAGCCGAGGTGACTGGAGCTTCAGCGACAAGTGCCGCAATTCCAGAAAAATTCAAGAGTGAATTATTCGCAATGATAAAAGCGGTCGTGGCTGAGGTGCTCCCTACCGCACTTCCCGCTATGATACCATCTCCTGTTGAATATTCTGAGAACTTGAGAGAACAAGGTTCAGCTATCCGAAAGCAGAAGGAAAAAGAAAAGGAAAAGTCACAGCAAGACGACCGAATAAGTAAACATACTTCGGAGAGGATAAACAGCAAAGGAAAATCAGTTCATGAAGAGCGAGGAAAGAAGCTAGTATCTGTTGAGATACAATCAAAAAGGCCTCATGAGAAGATACAAAAGGAAAGAGAGGCAGAATGTGTTGCTGAACGAACTAGAAGAGAAGACAGAAGACGGTCGGATAGCCGTGATTCCAGAAAAGAAAGGGATGAGGAAGAGGATCAAAGAGAGGAATCGCGAAGAAGAAAACGTAGAGATGACCGAAGACAGTCAGAAGGTCTTGATTTGCGTGGCAAGCATAACACAGTAAGCAGAAACGTTGGAAGATTGGAAAAGGGGAAAGCAATAGCCGAGACTCAAACGGCAAGGGAGGACAATTCTATAAATCGCAGTCCTTTTTGCCGAGAGATAGAGCCGGAGATTCTAGGGCAAGGAGATAAAATCCTGGAATTAAAAACATACAACGGAAAATCTGATCCCCGAGATCACCTCTTCCAATTAGACAGAAAACTGTCCCTCTACGGTTTCAGGGACAACATGCAAGCCAGAATATTTGCAACGACTCTATCAGAAGTGGCTGCTGACTGGTTTAATCGAATTCCTCATGGACAGATTGAGAGTTATGCCTAGTTGAGAAAGATGTTCGAGGATCAGTTTTCTAGTCAGTCTAGACTGGTTTTGGATCACTCCCACTTATACACGATGAAACAGGAAGTTAATGAAAGTCTAAAGGACTTCATGAAACGTTTCAATACAGAGCGATTAAGGATTGATAGTCCGACGGGAGAAATGGTTGCAAGTATAGTTTTTCGTGCAACTACCAACACCATATTTGGTGGTGAGTTACTGAAACGAAAACCCACCACAATTGAAGAAATAAACAAGATAGCTCAAGATGTGGTTCATTTCGAGGAAATGATGGCAACCAAAGTTCCTAACAATGTGGCTGTAAGAGATAGAGAGAGAGGCAGAGAAGATCAAAATCGCCACAACAGCAACAACAGGAACAAAAATTACAAAAGGGACAGTTCGCCTCGAAGGTACACCCCACTGAATGCTCACATTATGGCAGTATTTGGGGCAGCAAAGAAAAAAGGATGGTTGAAGGATCCCAGACCGATGAGAGAGTCCAAGGCTACGATGTACTCAAGTCAATTCTGCCAGTACCACAATCAGAAGGGGCACAATACAGAGGAATGCATAAATTTGAAGGATGAAATTGAGCGATTGATAAATGATGGCAAATTGGTGGAGTTTGTCAAGAAGGTGCAAGAACAAGAAAACAATTCCAACCGTAAGAGAACTCTATCTCCTAGAAAAGATAAGCAGAGGGCAATCGATGAACCGCAACTTTTTCAATACCCCCAGATTGAGGACGGAAACACCAGGAGAGGCATCATCAATATGATAGCAGGAGGACCAGGAGGAGCAGATTCTACCAACGGTCGTATAAAGATCACAAGGTTTATTGAAGCAGATAATTTTGTTCATATGGCTAATATGCTGAAAATCGAAGAAATGCCACACGAAGAGATCACGTTCTCCACTGCAGACCTACGGAAACTAAGTGCACAAGCTATACATATGTCAAATTTAAATTGCCCTTTGGTGATAACTGTTGATATAGCTAATTTCGGAGTCACCAAAATGCTTGTGAACCATGGGAGTTCCGTAAATGTACTGTTCAACTCTACGTTGCTCAAAATGGGATTGAACAACCAGGCACTGGAACCGGTGAGAACATCGCTTCATGGTTTTGGAGGTCCAGCGATAGTGCCGCTAGGAATGATCAAGCTCCCAACTTCATTGGGAACAGCTCCAAAGAGAACGACAATTTTGGAAAACTATGTAATCGTTGACATGCACTTCGCATACAACGGAATCATAGGAAGACCAGCATTGAATGCATTTAGAGCGCTACCATCAACCTACCATCAGATGATAAAATTTCCCACCATCGCTGGCACGGGAGAAGTCATTGCAGATTACATTGAAAGTTGGAAGTGTTACGTAAACTCGCTTCGGACGCGGTCACAACCAGAAGAAAACGCAGCAATAGCCTTGGCTCCGGGGCGTATGGAGCATATCGAATAAATATTCTGTTGAAATTTACAAGCATTTTTAGCAGTTTGAATATTTTGAACAAGTTTTTATTCGTTCTCTCTGCTATAACACGCATGAGGGACAAGAATGTATGAACTTAAAACAGGTACCTCAAATCCTGGATCTAAAGGACAGCACTGGAAGTCATGCAAATGAGCAATGATCAAAGCTCAGTTCTATTTACATAATCTAATTTGAATTATTCAAAGAAGATTATGTCGAATTATTTAATTTGCATAAATTTTATATATTTTGCATAATGTAATCAGTGCAGGTCTAAAAAATCAGAAGAACGGAAACTCTGCCCCAAAGTGGCAAGAGATACCGAAAATCCCAGAAGAAATCAGAAGAACGGAAACTCTGCCCCAAAGTGGCACGAGATACCGAAAATCCCTGAAGAAATCAGAAGAACGGAAACTCTGCCCCAAAGTGGCAAGAGATACCGAAAGAAGCCAGAGGCAACAAAAGAACGGAAACTCTGCCCCAAAGTGGCAAGAGATACCGAAAGAAGCCAGAGGCAACAAAGGGACGGAAACTCTGCCCCAAAGTGGCACGAGATACCGAAAATCCCTAAATCAATCAAGAAAACGGATACTCTGTCCCAAAGTGGAACGAGATACCGGTAGAAGTCAAAGACGACATAAAGAACGGAGACTCTGCCCCAAAGAGGCACGAGATACCGATAAAAGTTCAAGACAAGAAGGATGGGAACCTGCCCCAAAGTGGCATGAGGTACCATAAACCCCTAGAACAAAATAAGGGAGGGACGCGCTATACTGCGACAAACTCGGACGATCACGAACAACAAATTGCAACAAACAATTTGCTCCAAAATGACTAAGGTCATTGAGGTAGGAGGCAGATACTACGAAGAATATTGATAAACAATTTTCACTGAATAATAATGAACCAGCAGGTTGTCAAAATAAAGTAAAGGACTGAGATAAGAAATTGAAAGAAAAGACAACAGTCAATATCCCACAAATTAAGCAACGGATATTAAATTGTTTCAAGCACATTAGAGCGACGCAGCGCCCCACACAAATTAAATTACAAATGAAAATTGCTTATAAACGGAGAAATAATAAACAGCCTAAGCAACGATCAGTCTTATTCTTCATCTTCTGATGAGGGATATGGTTCAGGCATTTCTAGCGGCGGTGATAACCCTCCGAGAACGAGATCCTCCCTATCCAGCAGAGGGGCAAACTCATCAGGTTCTGTAGCTTCAGAAGTTTGACGAGGTGGACGTTTCTTCAAATTTGGCCCCAGGGACAGGTCTAACCATTCTGGTTGAAATTTGCCACGAACATAGGTTGTAGCATAGAACTGATGCACCGTAAGAGCTTGAGCATTTCGAGCCACATGATCATCTCGACGAGTGCACAACTCTTGAAACGTATTGCCCCGGAGGAACCTTTCAGCAATTTCCAATGTTTGCTGGGGGGAAACCTTTTAAAGGGGTAAAAAAGATATTAATGAGATTAAAAATAAGAGAATAGGTGCCAAATTGTAAGAATAATATATCTTACATCTTTTAGGCCTCGAATGTAGCCATTGAAGTCAGCATTGTGGGCTTCCTCTTTGGCTGCAGCAACCTCCTTCTTCAGCGCAGAAATTTGCTGATTGAGATATTCTTCGAGTTTTTTAGCTTCATCTCGAGCATCTTTTGCCGTTTGCAAAGCTTTTTCTTTGGCATCGAGGGCAGCTTGAAGTGCAGAATTATCAGCGTTACTGGCGGTCTCCTTGAAATCCATTAAGGCTGAGGCCATAACATCCACGAAACCGCCCGCCTGACAACAAACGAACGGTTAGATAAAAATTTACAAAGCAAAATCACAGAAAATGTAAGTCAAATAAGACATCATTACCGCTGACAGCAGATGCAGTGTATTTCGCTCCAGCCTTCTCCTCTCTTCGTCAGAAATTGGAAGAGGGACGGATAAACCAGGCAATAATGCCTTCAAATGCTCGATGGTTTCGGCCTCCGAGAGTTGGTATCCAGCGGCTCGAGCTCGAGGACCCTGGCTAGGTCCGGCCGCGTGACTTGGACCAGATGCACCGGCAGGAGGGTTAGAGGCACTTGGCCTGGTAGTTTGGCCAATCGTAGCAGCAACCCCTGCGGTTTGCGACAGATTTTGCGGCATTCTTCGTCTTTTACGTTGAACGAGATTGCCGACATCCTCACCAGTCTCGGTTGCCCTGCTTTCCGACTCTTCGCCACCATCTGGAATACCCTCAGGATTATTCCCCAATAAGTCCTCGAAAGGGTCAACTGGCAGAACACTAGCAGCAGCAGCAGCAGTAGCAGTTGAGGGTTCAGAAACCTTCTTCTTACCCTTACTCTTTCTCTTCCGAGGAGGAGGAATTTCAAGCACAGTCTCGGTCTGGGAACTTTCCATATCCGCAGCAACAACCCGGTTCATCCTTGCGTGTCGACTCATGAAGTATTTTTCTGCAACAAAAACAAATCGTTAGAATGCATAATAAACATAAACAAGAATCTCAGAAAGATTAGATATATACCAAGGGTCATTTTTCCCTTGTATTTCACTGGAGACAACCCAGCCAAAGAAAGGACTCGATTTTCAACGAGTTTTTTAACATCAAATTGATGTTCTCTAACTAGAGCGGGAATAAACTCGCAATTCCACAGGGTTATGGAAACTCCACTAGGAATTGTTACCCTTGTACCAGTGAACCACTCCCGGCGGAATCCCAAGAACTCGTTTTCATAACTCTCCTTAATGAAGAAGTATCTTCTTTTCCAATCCTTTCCGTACCCGGTTGCCCCACCGTTTAAAAACTTTCGGTTAGTTTGAGCCTTTACATGGTAGAAACCTTCTTCGCGTCTCGCAATCTCGAATAACGCGTAAAATTCATTAGGACTGTGTAGTTGGCCCAAAGCCTTCATCACTATGATGAAACCAATCATGCTTCCGTAAGAATTTGGCGTGAGTTGAGCAGGAACGACATTTATCTTCCGCAGAAGCCATCTCAGCTCATAAGGAACTGGAAAGCGCAATCCGTTCAAAAGCTGTCCGACAAACACAGTAATATGACTGGGTGGTGGAGTATGCATCCGATCACTTGGGCCAGGAATGACGATTTTATACTTGTCAGGAATGTTAAATTTTTCGCGCAATCCCTTACGATTATGGTGGAGAAGAGACACGTATTGGTCATAGGTCATTCCTGGGACCTCGATATGATCGTCAAATTCCCTATTTATATAATCTACATCTTCCTCACCCTCGCTCGGAGCACGATTATCTCTATAGGGCGAAGATTCATTGCTATTGACCTCAGTTGTTGGATTCAACTCTGAAGCAGGATTATTATCCGCGGGGGAATCAATGGTTATTCTGTCTATTAAATCATAGACATCTGCATCGCCTGTGGTCGGAACTGCGGGTGCATTTGAAGCATTCTATTTGTTAATCGAACTGGAACTAGAGCCTGAACTCGAATCACTCCCGGAATGGGTCTCAATGCTCACCATCTTTGATGAGAGTTAACTGAAATATATTTACAAACGAGGCTGACTAAGGACGCATACGTCACTACACACTCTCGTACATCACTCATATATATACAATACTGAACGTGTTAAAAAACTAAACGAAAAAGCACAATAGAAAACAAAATTTTTTACCTTAAGTATATTCTCGGTAAAAGAAAGTCTTGCTTGGTTGCTTATATCCTACACAAAGTAAAACAACAAATCAAAAACACGCAACGGTAGGCTCAAAACAAGGATGAGCGAAAATTTTAACGCATCGAATTTTTACAATTCGATGCTGATCGTATCGAATAACTTATCGTTCGATGCGAGACGCATCGAATGACGCAAATTCGATGCGGCTTACCTGAAGAGCAGAGTCTGTTGACAGAATAATGATCGCGCCAATGCAGCACCCCTCTTATATAGGGGACGGGAGGCCCATCAGGCCCAGCTATGCTGCCGCATCGAATAACCGCATCGAATAGCTATAGTTCGATACGTGCTTTTTCACGCATCGAATGGCTCTCAATTCGATGCGTCAAAAATTATCTTACTATTACAAGAACTATGAACTGATCCGATTTTACTATGATTAGAAATATCCCAAATCAGTGCAAATATATTTTTAAAAAAGTTTGGAAGACGATCTCTAAATTGATATCGTCTCCCAAACTGGGGGGACTATATGATGGGTGTAATTTAGGATTGGCCCAATATAACACTATTGGGCCGACCCATGAGCGCATCGAATAGACAGAATTCGATGCGCGCATCGAATCAGCAGTATTGTCTTTCCTTCTTGGGCCGGCCCAACAGCGCATCGAATACACCTGATTCGATGCGCGTATCGAACAGCGATGATTCGATGCGCCTTTCTATATTGGAATGTGGGTTCCACGGGACGGGTTCTATAAATAGCCCGTCCCCTTGTGTTCAAAGTGTGGCTTTTTGGGATCTGAACCAGCTCTGCACAGTCAGCATCGAATCTACTCCATTCGACACGAGGCATATCGAATTAACCCCAATTCGACACGTTCAGAATACCATATTTCCATTCGATACGTCGGTACGCATCGAATTCGTCATCTGCTAGGCATATCGAATTCGATACCTCCAGATTGACTCTCACCCCGTGATAACTATTCCGCATCGAACTGCCCCTCATTCGACACGACAGCATCGAATACAGCAAATTCGATACGCTTTATTTATTCTGTAATTCAGTTATTTCTATCTAGAAAGCTTGTATTAAGTGTTTCGGACCAAGCTAGTCCGTTAGTAATATTGGAATAGCATTGTTTGATCTCATTTTGTATTATTTATTGTGTTCTGTTACCTTGACGAAATAAGACCAAAACAACTAGGTTACTGATCATGAGAGAGTGGCTGGTAGTAATGAGGCTATGTACACACTTGATGAGGCACTTGCTGTGGTGGGGTTTGGGAAATTCCAGGTTCTCGTGCTGGCTTACGCCGGTCTAGGGGGGATGTCGGAGGCAATGGAGGTGATGATACTGTCTTTTATAGGACCCTCGGTTAAGTCCCAATGGGGGCTTTCGTCTGCCAAAGAGAGTTTGATTACCACCGTGGTCTTTTTCGGTATGCTCGTTGGAGCTTATGCGTGGGGTGTCTTATCCGATAATTATGGAAGAAGGCAAGCTTTTTAATTCTCATTGTCTTTATGAAAATATTGTATGCATTTCTTGACATGTTGATTGGAAAGCGAGGATCTTGTTACGGTTTTAAGCTCAAATTATTTGGAGAATCCCGTGTAGTCAGAGTGTGAGACATAGGAAGGAACCGAATTGGTAGGATCTTTTAGTAGCTGCGACTAATTATTATTTAGACACATTGTACTACGTGTCATGGTATACTGACTGAATAGAAGTTTGTAAACTCCACATTGATTAATCATTATAAGGAATATGTTTGGATGTGTACTTTCATGTAGAAAAAAAACGTCAAAACTTTAAAGTTCGCTTCATTTATAACTTGAAGCAATTTGCTTAGAGACCATATGGCAAAACTTGGATCTTGCTTTATGCTTTCCTAGTAAAATTGTGTGAACTGTCGGGTAATCTCTAGCGTTTACACAAATTTGGTATAGTTGACTATTTTTTTAATGACAAGGGAACTATATTTGGATTTATGTACCCTTAACTAAAGATTGAGCTGCCACTCGCAATGGTAATCGAATATTATTCTTGTTACCAGGATAGGCCTTCTGAGTGTGGCTGTAGTGACTAGCCTGTTTGCAGTTATTAGTGCCTTCTCACCAAATTATGTATCATTGATCATCTTACGTATGGTTGTTGGCATTGGTGTGGGAGGCGGACATGTATACTCAACTTGGTTTTTGGAGTTGTGCCGGTACAGAATAGGGGCGTTTGGATGGTTCTCTATTCTACTTTTTGGACAATTGGAACGATACTAGAGGCTTCACTGGGATGGGTATGATTTTTTGTTTCATCACTATGTTGAGTCATTTGTCTTGTACTGAAGCTTCAAACGTCGTAGCTTATTTGATTTTGGCATGATGGAAAAGGTAAATCCTTATGCATCCTTTCCTCACACCTTTTTGCATTATTTTCCATATGACAAATAAAAAACGTGTTTTTTCCTTTGCTTTTGTGCTTCTGAGGTAACTACTGAATCTCGTCATGTGCCTTGCTAAGGGGATAATTATTTTAAAAGCCGTTATTTTCAAAAAATAGATGTGATAGTTATGATGAATGGAGCAGTTCTTGTGCAAAGAATTTTTCAGAGAGTTTCGGACGAATGTGTGGCAAAGCACGAGAATCCTGAAACTTCTTTCAATAGCTTATGTAAACAAATGGGCGTGGCCTGACTGATTCTAAAAGAATCAACTGCGATAATCACAGAATTTCCTGATCTAGAACTACTAAGATGCATAATGATTTTAGAATATCTGTACAAATGTGATTATGAATTCTCAGTGGGTTTTTTTTCTAGAAACAGGTGGATAAAGCTAGAACACCAAGCTTAGGAGCCAACTACTTTTTTTATTTCTTGTGATGCATTTTCTCTTATGCGGTTTTTATTCTCTTATTTTCTTCCTGAACTCCCTTCTCCTTGCCCTCACTTATTTTTTAATTTTTGACAAAATAAGTCTTCTTATCATGAAGGAGTATTTTATTTTCCCATAAATGGCAATACTTCTATTAAACATACCTCTCCAGAGACACGAACAGCCAAAGTACTTTCAAGATTATTCTGAAGTTATCATTAACAACGTTGTTGAGTAAATCTTGGACATGGCTGTTTAAACCAGTTGAAATAAGGTAAGATAACATTGAAGTAACGCTACTATGTTTTGCTGCCATGTGGAAAACTGATGTCCTTGGTAATTTTTTCCGCTATTGATAGTGACAAATAATGCTAGGCGCGCGCTTACCATTTTAATTTTGTGGACATTATTAACATAGCTATGGAATTGTAAGCGATTCTTTGCCATTCTCTAAGTGGCAGTAATTCAACGTGCATTTAAGAGTTAAAGACACTATGCTTTTTTCAGCCTTGTTTTGATACTGGTAATCTTTTAAATGTTTTTTAGAGAGTATATGTAATATTCTTGAAGTTCTTATCTTATTTTTCAGGTCATTATGCCAAGACTTGGATGGAGGTGGTTGCTTTTGCTATCTTCGGGACCATGTATTGCCTCACTTGTACTTTACTTTTTCACGACAGAGTCTCCCCGGTATCTATACATGAATGGAAAGATCCGCAAGACACATAATATTTTGATTAAAATGGCAGCAATCAACGGGAAGGAACTTCCTTCTGGCATACTTGTTTCTGATCAGATACTCGATCCGGATGAGGAACTTTCTTCAAAAGCCTCTGAATTACTATCCTCAAGAAAGCCCCAAACTTCTAAACCAGGCTTCTCTGTGTTACTCACACTTCTATCACCACGTTTAGCAAGAAGCACACTTCTTTTGTGGATTGTCTTCTTTGGAAATTCGTTCGCGTACTATGGTGTTGTGTTGCTCACCTCGGAGTTAAGCAGTGGGCAAAACAAATGCGGCTCGACTCTTTTACATATAAACAAGTCGACAGATACTAGCCTCTACAAAAATGTGTTTATCACGAGTTTTGCAGGTATACCAAATATTTTTGATTGGTCTACTGATCTTTTATTCCTTGTCATCCTACTTAGTTTACTCCCGTATTCCCATTAAATTCTGGTATTATTATTTCAGAGTTTCCAGGGCTCATTCTATCCGCAGTCCTTGTGGACAGAATTGGTCGTAAGTTTTCATTGTTTGTTATGTATTTACTGGGATTCATGTTCCTCCTACCTCTGATGTTCCATCAGCGCGAACTCCTGACCACGTGTCTGTTGTTTGGAGCCCGAATGTGCATGATTGGGACATTCACCGTTGCCGGTGTTTATTGTCCAGAGGTAAATTAGATGTTTTGTTATATTTAGTTGATGGATCTGTTTTTCTTGTTTTCCTTCTTCCTTCATTTTGTGATGGTTTATTTCAAGAGTCCCCTCCTAAATGGAGTGGGGCTTGTTGTCGATCAGGCATAGATGGTTTCTCAGTTACGTCAGAGATCAAGAATCTTGTTTTTGTCCTTTCGACTGCAGATATATCCGACGTCTGTTAGGACTACAGGAGTTGGTGTTGCGACTGCTATGGGGAGAATTGCTGGAATGATATGTCCTCTTGTGGCAGTGGGATTGGTTTCTGGTTGCCATCAAATGGCTGCTGTTGGTTTATTTGAGGTTGTAATACTTCTCTCAGGAATTAGTGTGCTGCTCTTCCCAGTTGAAACCAAAGGAAGAGAGCTGATTGATGTTGCTTCTGCAAGTAATTGAACTAGTGTATCACCACTATAAGTTAAATACTGCTGATTGAGCAAACCTCATATTTCTGCATGAGTTGTTAATACGTAGACTCAATTTATAATTGTAACGACACTCTTGCTTATTCTATAAATCCGTGAAGCTTAACCTGATTCTTATAGCTACGTACCAAACATTAGAAAAACTCTCGCACACTCACACTCACCTCGATATAAAAGTAAACATGGAATTCAAGACCGTCTTTTCGTTGACGTTGTGCTTTATTACCATCAGGAAGTTGGCATTTCCCGATTGGTTAGACTGAGCTAACTTTAAACGCCTCGGAAAGGGCGGAGGGGCGGCATGACATTTGGCGTGGTGGTAGCAGCCGACGGGTCAGGAGATTTTTGTACCATCAGTGAAGATGTTAATGCGGCACCACAATTCAATTCGAAGAGACACATAATCTACATCAAAAAGAGCTTGTACAATTAGTATGTTTAGATCAACAAAACGAGGTGGAACATAACGATGCTAGGGGATGGCATCGACACGACGATTATTACTGGTGATCGCAGTCGTAATGATAGCTTCAATACACAATCACCAAAGGTTTCGCCAACAATTAATCTTGCTAAAAAAGATTACAAATAAAAATCTGGCTATACAAACAAATATCACAAATATTACATCACGTACGGTTTTATTTTTAGGATCATTTAATTACGAGTAATAGAATAAGCCCTAACCAAAAACTTTACACATTTTGTATATATCATGTTGGTATATTTTCATAGAAAATAAAATAATATATTTGATAAATTAATATGAGACCAAAGAGGACATAAAACGCCGACATCAACTCTGAATGATATTCATAATACACACCAGTTAAATTAGACATGTTCCTCGCACATATCCATTTTTTCATTTTGATTAATATTTTGTTATAAATATTAAAGAAAATTACACTATTTTAAGTTTTTTTATATGAGTTTTGGAAAACTCGCAAATATAGAGTTATATAAAAGAAGCATAAGTTTATTTTAATTTGGTCACATAGTTGAAACAAAAATATTTCAATAATTCTTAAGAAAATATCCAAGTTTTTGATCCCATAGCTCATCAGGTTTATAGGAAAAAGTGGCTTGCCGAATCCAAAGTGTCTATCTCCGCCGCCAGACTTCTGATTGGAAGCCTTACGACGGGTTACGGTAGTGTAGCTAGGGAAAGTAGATGATCAGTTTCATGTCAAATCGGATCAAATAAATTGAAAACCATAATCAACTACTTTCTTTTTTATCATCTGTACGTAAGTAATTTTTCCTTGTGCGTGAAATGATTGCAATGTCAAGTTTTGGATACTGCATTTCAAAACGACCCTATAATTATGAGGAAACTATTCTCTTCCTTGATAGAAAAATCCATCTAATTTACTGCGTTTAAACCACCCTGCTCAACCACCCCTCCCTCCACCCGCCTAGCTCCTGGCTGAGATTCTATAAATTAGAGTCGAGTTCGACTCACAACTATACCTACTAAAACCCCACTCTTATAGCTGTTAGGTATTTGAGTCGACAAATACGCGCCCCCAGGATTTGCCCATCGTGGATATAACGAAGCAAACACGAATAAAATATGACGATCGTAACAACACAAGGATTTTACGTGGAAACTCCAAAGAGGGAGAAAAAAACCATGGGCCCGAACGAAAATCCACTGTGTAGAAAATTGTTACAACTACACAATTTCTCGCTCAGCCCAATGATCCCCACATAGCCTTTATACCCGTAACACTCCCCGAATACACCTCACACAAATATAGAAATATTACAAGAGAAAATATAAGAGTTATACTACAAAAGAACTCTGAATAGTGGGATGCATTTCTTATTCAACATATAAGCCTATTTATAGGCCAATTCCATGAGAAGAAACCGTGTGAGAATAAATTCTCCAACCAAGCAAAGCATCTCCTCACATGGAGACCCATGCATGCATTTATTATATCACATGCATTGCCAACTTGGTCCAACATGGCCACATGGCAATAATTGAATTTCCAAGGAATTCGGTGCCAACAATCTCCACCTTGAAGATGTGATTATTAGTGACTAATCACGTCTTCAAAATCATATTCATTTCGGCCTTGGGCAATCGCACACCCACTCCGCCTCAAAAGATCTTCATAGCTCCCGCTATCACTGTAACCGCAGTCGTACTTTAAAAGTACCATGCTCCACCATAAAGCATAACCACTCAGAATAAACCAATTATGAGAATTTCCCTTTTTGGCCCATGTCGAACATTAACCTGCTGATAGGATGGTGCAACTTCCCCTTTTGGCTCCTCCGGAAGTCATCAGCCCGCCGACATGAATATACCACACCTTGCATTAACGCCAAAAGCAATGCCCATGTGTAAACTGGACCCACTAACATTAACGTCCTGTCTCATGGCAACTTTTAGGGTCTCATACCATGAGGACGAGCATGCCGCTTATAGAACTTCAGAGTCACTGCAATAAGCAATGTTAGTATCTCCTCCAGTGTTTCCCTTTGATGCCTCGGAGCCATTTGCCAAACCGGCTCCCTTTGTTGGACAATTTCTTCTAACGTGGCCAGATTGTCCACACCGCCAACACACTTTCCTCCTAGAGTTTGTCTTCCTGTCATCGTAAGTCACCAATGCATTGTTTACATGTGAACCGTTACCCCCGTTAAGCCTCCTCTCTTCAGATAGAAGCTTGCCCGTAACTTCAGAGAGATTGATTTTCTCTTTCCCATGAATCAATATCGGTTTCATGTGTTCGCACGAACTTGGAAGAGACTAGATGAGTCTCAAGGCTTGATCTTCCTCATCAATTACAACGCCAATGGATTCAAGCTCAACAACAATTCCGTTCAGAACACTCAGATGACCTGAGATACTCGCACCCTCTGCCATTCGCAGTGTGTGAAACTGCTCCTTCAGGTACACGCGATTCGACACGCCCTTCGCCTGGTATAACTCCTCTAATTTTTCCAGAGTCCCTTAGCCAAAGAAATCCCATGCACGTTCGCAAGAACGTTTTTGGCCAGGCACAGACGAATTGAGCTCGCAGCTCGCAAATCTAGATCCTCCCAGTCATCATCGTCCACTATAGCTTTTATACCAGCTGCTTCGGAACTCGAGCCAGTAGGGCCGCTACCTTTAGCAACCCTCCCTTTTAAAGCCTTGTGTAACCCTGACTGAATCAACACATCCCTGACTTGAACTTGCCACAAGCCAAAGTTGTTTTTTCCGTCAAATTTTTCAACGTCAAATCTCACCATATTCGTAGCCTTGCTCCCTGACATTGCACCGGCGAGCCTTGGTGAATTTCAAGTAGATCGGAATAGCACAAAGTAAACCCCCGAAAAGAGATAGCTCGTCTTTCCAGACAAGGTTTCAAGGTTCCCAGGTAATTGGTGGGGTCACAGCGGTCCCGCTTAATAACCAATTACCTTTGACAGAACCGCCTTTATCAGAGCGTATTCACGCTACTATCACACCATAACTCCACCCTAACAAAAAACTCCACCTCCAGCAGTACCCGGGCTCTGATACCACTTGTTAGGTATTTGAGTCGACAAATACGCGCCCCTAGGATTTGCTCATCGTGGATATAACGAAGCAAACGCGAATAAAATATGATGATCGTAACAACACAAGGATTTTATGTGGAAACTCCAAAGTCGGAGAAAAAAAACCACGGGCCCGAACGAAAATCCACTATGTAGAAAATTGTTACAACTATACAATTTCTCACTCAGCCCAACGATCCCCACAGAGCCTTTATACCCGTAACACTCCCCGAATACACCTCACACAAATATAGAAATATTACAAGAGAAAATATAAGAGTTATACTACAAAAGAACTCTGAATTGTGGGATGCATTTCTTCTTCAACATATAAGCCTATTTATAGGCCAATTTCATGAGAAGAAACCGTGTGAGAATAAATTCTCCAACCAAGCAAAGCATCTCCTCACATGGAGACCCATGCATGCATTTATTATATCACATGCATTGCCAACTTGGTCCAACATGGTCACATGACAATAATTGAATTCCCAAGGAATTCGGTGCCAACAATAACTAGCTAGCAAACATTATAAAAACTCTCGCACACACACCCTCAGTACGTACAAAAGTAAATATGCACTGCTTCAAAACCATATGTTTGTTGACGTTGTATTTTGCTAATATCGGGAAGTCGACATTTCCTGACTGGTTAGACTTGGCGGCCTTTAAATGTCTTGAAGCGGGCGGCATGATGGCTGACGCGTTGGTAGAAGCCAACGACTCGGGAAATTTTCGTACTGTCA
Source organism: Linaria vulgaris (assembly GCA_948329865.1). NCBI lineage: Eukaryota > Viridiplantae > Streptophyta > Magnoliopsida > Lamiales > Plantaginaceae > Linaria > Linaria vulgaris. Next base: position 15,926,830 of record OX415254.1, on the reverse strand, counting down.
ATGAAGCTGTTAATGCGGCACCACAATTCAGTCTGAAGAGATATGTAATCTCTATAAAAATGGGAGTGTACGTCTAGATCGACAAAACGAAGTGGAACATCACGATGCTCGGGGATGGCATCAATATGATAATTATAATTGGTGATCGCAGCCATAATGGTAGCTTCAAAACACTCGCACTACGACGTTTGGTAAGGATTTTTATAAATTGACTTTCAAGTGATCATCAAAAACATAAATGTCAAAGAACAATGATTTTTAATTTAGTTTTTTTAACTTTGCATGGTTAACGTTTAACTTGTCAATAAGCTGCATGATGTTTACTGGTAAGTACACCTCGGGTACCCATGATATATTCTTCACTTAATTATAAAAGTTTGATGAATTAATTTACTTTTGCAGATAAACTTTCTCTTTTATGTAAGAAAGTGAAGAAACGCCATTACGAAATCAAATCAGATAAAAAATCAATAGCGATAAGATAATTAATATGTTGTTATGCAACAAATGTTGATGTAATGTTATTTTGACATAAACGTTTCAGAGTGTTAGTAAATAATAATCATTTTTCTTGTTAAATATTCCGTAGCTAACAAGGTCCTATTGTCTTCGCATTTTGATAATACCCTCTCCTCAAGCTTACACACACCCATGCATAAACCCGCAACACAAATTCAACAATATGGAATTCAAAACCCTCGTTTTATTCACGGTATTCTGTAGATATTTGCACACAAGAAGATTTGGTGCATGAAGTTTGCACACAAGAAAATTTGTTACATGAAATTTGCACACAGGAAAAATAGGTACACGAAAATTGAGTATATGAAATTTGCACACAAGAAAATTTGCACACAAGAATATTAGGTGCATGATATTTGCCCATAAGATTTGTGCTGAATATTTTGTGGGGAAGAAGACATTATTTTGATTAGCAATTAACCTTCTGTGTTACTAATTTGAATAACCCAAAAGCCCCTTGCATTGTTATTACGAAAGCACTCTGTACTATATTTTATTAATTCGTAGCCACTGAACTGAAATTGATTACATAATTTGATACGTATTTGTTTGATAACTAAAAAATTAATGTTGTCAAATTAAATATAGGCAGTATACTTTTGAATCTTTTTTTTGAAGAAAAAAGTAGTTCCTGCTATATATATTGATTCTTTAACTGCATGCATGATTACAACATTTAACATAATCATTGATTAATTAACTATTTCTAATAAACAATATATTTTTAGACGAATAATTCTCAGTTGTTACGCAATATAATTGATGGTACTACCTGTACTTGAAAAACCACTATATATATATGTGCCTTCTAATGACTAGCTTCACATATACACATTCAGACTGTAAGGATTTTTAAGAGCTTTAAACGTTTCTACCGATCATGAGTAAGCTCCGTCTAATCCTCCGATTCCACGAACAAACAAGCACGAGTATTATGGTGGTGGCAAAAGATGTCACCGGAACCTTCATTACGATAACAGATGCTATCAATTCTGGGCCGGACTTTGGCCAGAAGCGATACATGATCTACGTGAAGAAAGGAGTGTACAAGGAGTACATCCTCATCAACAACAAAAAGTAGAACATAACACTTGTGGGAGACGGAATTGACATTACAGTGATTAGTGGTAATCGAAGCGTCGACCGGGACCATTTGAAGACCTACGATACCGCGACATTAGGTAATTAAGAAATCATGTTTATTCGCCTCTTAATTACATGCATGTTCATTTCTAACGTGTTGTTTGGTGGAATAAAATGCAAGAGTTCAAGGCCCATGATTCATAGCTCGTGACATTACGTTCAAGAACACGGCTCGACCAGAAAAAGAGCAAGCGGTTGCATTTGTGTCGGACTCCAAGTTATGTGTATTGTACCAGTGCGCCTTCAGAAGATATCAGGACACACTATATGCTCACTGTGGCCACCAATTCTATCGGGAGTGCGTAATCATCGACACTATCGATTTCATTTTTGGATTTTGCGGCGGTTTTCCAAAAATGTAATATTTTGGCCCGACAAGGACTCCGAGGCCAACAAAATACGATAACCGCCCATGAATGAATGGTTTTAACAGACCCCACAGATTTTACTATCCAGTTTAGTAATATTTCGATTGAACAAGACGTCTTGAAGTCGACCCAGACCTTCTTGGGACGACCTTGGAAGCCGTACTCACGTAGACCTTGTAGATAAATTATATTATGGCGAGTACATGAACTACGGACCACTGCCCGAATTAGGAGGCAGAGTAAAATGGCCTAGCTATCATATCATTAACGATTCGATGCAAGCAACAAAATTTACGGTGGATCGATTCATAATGGGAGGCACATGGTTGACATCAACCGGAGTACCGTACTCCGTATCCGGTGGTTTGATAGATGTTTGATCGATTTATTGTTTCATGTAACAAAATGTCCAGTGAATTTGTTTATAAAGAAAAAGAACAAATTCAATTTTATTGATACTTATTTTAATATTTGTGTACGTAATTGATCATTTTATTTACTACTCTTGATGCGGGGTGATTACTGACTAAGCACTCCACATCAGACTAACCCAAGCTCCATACTGGTGCTAGGTTAGCTTTGAGTTCAAGAAACCTGCACTGAAAAACATGAAGAGTCCATACCTGGGTGAACTTGGAGATTATTGATTTCAGACTGAGCTTGGGCTGGGCCAAACTGCCTACGTATCCCGTATAGGGAATCAAGACGAACGTAGTTTATTGTTACTCTGTGATAGTCATGATTGCACGTTGGGCTATTGGACCATGCTGAACGGGTATGCCTTATGTTGGGCTCGAGGCTTGTTGGGCCTTGCTGAACGGGTATGCCAATCTAGGGGTGGGAGGGCCGGGTCGGATCGCGGGAATCCGACCCGACCCGATCGGATTTTCCCGTGCGGGAAAAATCCGATCCATTTCCCGACCCGCAGCTGCGGGTTTTTACTCCCGCAGCGTAACCCGCGGGTCGGGTCGGGAGTTGGGGTAAATCCGACCCCAACTCCCGAAAATTCCAGGGAGTATCCGCATGATGCGGATACGCCCTCACTTAATATTTTTTTTAACTAACTACTTATACTAATACCTGTTGTTATTATAAAAAAAAAAAAAAAATTCTCACCTGCAGCTACAAGAACAGGCCGCGAACTGCTCAACACAAAAAAAAAAATCTCTCTAATTGCAAAAAAATGTGCTGCTCCGACTCTAATTAGTTGTTACCACAACCTGCCACCAATCTCCGTCGCTCACTCGCAGGCCCTCCGCTGCCCCGCCGCTTATATTTGCAAAATATTAGGTAACTATTTTTATCCCAAATTTAAAATTGAAGTGAAATTTATTGTTATTTTGATAAATTGATTCACCATTGCTCTTAGAACACTTGTTATTGTATAAATTCATAGAAATTATATAACAATTAGATGTTTTGATTTTTGAATTAGGGTTTCAAATTGGGGGTTTTACAAATTTGGCTTAATATGATGAAATTATTGTAAATAGTGGTAATATTTGCAATTATATTGGAATACCGGGAGTCCAATTCACGCGGGTCGGATCGGGGGGTTGCCGTCGCCTCCGGATCCCGAAAAAGTCTGTGGGCCGGGGTCCGAATCTGCGGACTCCCGGCCCAACTCAGGCCTATGCCAATCCTTACTGGATTGCGCGTCGCACAAGAGTTTGATGGACCACAGGTCCATCCGACTCGCTAAGGAATGAACAGAAGAAACGAGAAATAAGTCTTTAATGACTTAGTGAGATTCATATAAAAGAACTGGTAATGCAAGAATTAACTGTAATCTACTGGATACATTTCGAGGAGTGATCTTACCGGTAGAAACAGTTCAACTAGACAATTTGATGTAGCAATGATACTGGAGTTTTCATACAATAGTTAATGAACTTGTGTTTAACAATAAACAAATCTAGCCTTATGACTTCTAATATGCTGCCTTATACCTCCCGACGAGGAGCGACCTCGCAAACAATCAAGAGACATGCTCGAGTACATGTCGATCCAGCACGCGGATTACAGCCAACTGTAGCAACAAATTCTTGAATTCTGAAAATAAAACAAGAAAAAGATTACAAAATATTTTTTGAATAAATTTAAAGATACAATTGAGATTCAATCTCTATTTATTCATCTGATTCAATTTTACAAGAACAATATTAAAATTTGTGGTGAAAATCTTTAATTTGATCTTCACTGAAATGATTTGAACTTGGGGAAACGTTAATTCGAGGGTCCTTGGACTTGATCTCGGGTTAAACGGTGGTTTGATTTGAGAATTTGACTTGAGGATTTGATGATCACTGATTTGACTTAGGGATTTAATGAACACCAATTTGACTTAGGATTGATGAACACCGATTTGACTTAGGGATTTGATGAACAATGATTTGACTTTAGGATTTGATGAACACCGATTTGACTTAGGATTGACGAACACCGATTTGACTTAGGGATTTGATGAACATGAATTTGACTTTAGGATTTGATGAACACCGATTTGACTTAGGATTGATGAACATCGATTTGACTTGGGGATTTGATGAACATGGATTTGACTTGAGGACTTGATGAAGGATGATATGATCTTCGTCCTTAGTTCTTTGAATATGTGGGTTTTGATCTTCCTAGTACGGATTTTGATCTTCAAAACGGTTTTCCGAGGGTCTTGTGAATTGATCTCGGATCAAACGGATTTTTGGTTTGAATGTTGTTGAAGAGCGGTATGAATTTGATTTGGATTTCTTGAATTTATTGAAGATTTGATCTTCTTGGCAGAGATGCCATCTTCAAAAAAACGGTTTTTGGATGAACTTGAGGCTTGATGGCAGATTGAAAGAAGTTCTTAACGAAGAACATCTTGAGGATGGATGAAGGATACCTTGAATGCCGCGAAGTTGAAGATGGATGAATTTGGTGGAGCGAAAAACTTAGAGCTTTTCCCTCTTCAACTTGTGAATATTTGTATGTCTCCTCCTTTTCTTTATGAGAGGACCCCGTATTTATAGTTGTAAAAACCTAGAGCTCCTTGCTTGTGATTGGTCGGTTTTATTTTCAAGATAAGCATGGATTTAATTTGGCTTGCTTATCAAGAAACACATCATATTTCCACATGTAATAATGTAATTGGTTGAAATTCTCCATCTTTTTCATGTGGCTTTATTTGATTGGCCAATTAAATAGATATTAGAAAATCAATTAATTAACCTATTAATAATTGGAATTTAATTTAGTAAAATTCTAAATTAAAAATAGAAATAATTAATTTAATTTTTAATAATTTAATTTGACACTTGTCAATATTTAATTGGAGTAGACAAAATTAAATTGTCTACAAATGCCCCCTTGCGACTTATCACGAACATCATTGTAAAAATGCGTCTTGAAGTGAATATGTCGCAACATATTTATTTCCATGTCATCAATGAGATTAATAGAAGATTGTGACTTTACTTTGAAACATCAATCTTTAGTGGGCTTTCATGTCAATTTCAATAGGGACCAAAATGCAATTTGGGCATCAACCCTTTTCTTCACACGTGATTGCCTCTTTTTTTTTAACACTTGGTCCATGTAGACCATCACATAGGATTGTTTCCTTTATTTTTTCTTTTACAAGACTCACCCACACGCACCACTCCTCTTTTCTTCTTCTTCTTTTTTTTTTTAACTTAATTTCTCCTTCAATTAAGAATTCCAATCCCACTATAACTACAAGAATAGTTTCAATAGGATTGAGACTTCCCCTTGGAAATTCTATATAAGATACGAATAACACCCTCTTTTCTTCATCTTCAATTCTCTTCGTTCTTTTTTTGTTCTTTTCCTCCAAATTCGATTTTCGGCGACGAAGCAAGTAGCACATTGGCGGGATTCCGACGAATAAGGATTTCGCCACATATTTTCTTGACGGTGCGACGAACAGACAAAGATAAGCTCTTTTTCTCTTCTTCGTTTCCGTTGAATATTATGAATGCTTATAAAATATGCAAGAATTTAATTGTGTCAATCCTTTTATTTTTTTGCGCAGCGCAACCATTCGGAGAAGACAATCAACTTACGGGCACAAGAGCTGACGAACGGGACATCCTTTTCTTCTTCGTACGGTAGGTGAATAAAATTTTTTTTTTATCTTTTTTTTTTTTCCGCAGCCGCTGTAGCAAATTTTTTTTTCTGCTCGCAGCCACTGTAGCAGTTTTTTTTCCTTTCTCTTCGCAGTGGCAGCCTTCTTCTTCCTTTTTTTTTTCCTTTTTTTTCTCTTTTTTTCTTTCCTTTCGCTGTTGTTTTTTTTTTTTTTTTGTTTTTTTTTTACTTTCTTTCTTTCTTTCTTTCTTCCTTTCTCTTCCTTTTTCTTTTTCCTTCTTGTTGCATGCCACTAATTTTCCTTTCTTCTTCTTCTTTTTGTTTGCTACGTGTCGATCGGAAGAGTCACTTTCACAAGAATTGCTGAACCAAGACAAAGATTTTTGGTATTATTATCTTCCACCCAATATTTTTTTTTGGATGTCCTTTTCTTTTTTCCTTTGCTTTTTCTAACTCTTTTGTTTGCCTCTTTGTGCTTACAGTCCACGCACAATGGTGAAATTCGGCCATGCCTATAATTTGAAGGGAGTTGAGATTCTAACCATCAGCAGCGATGAAAACCAATGGGACACAATATTGGAAGTCGGTACCCCTCTTGCCGGAATTTACACAAGTAGATGGCCTACTTTGATTAACACCATTAAACCCAAAGACTGGACCGAAGAGTTTCCCAAGTCCTCCAATCAATCTATGACGTCGTTCGTGCTCTGGTCTCCTCACCACCGAATATCAAACGATGATCTTCCTTTCGATACCTTGGGGCAACGTATTGCCAAAGGAGATACCATGTGGGGTGATGCCTTTCTTCACTTTCCCGAAGAAATCCAATACTTCCCCGGATATTGGGAGTGGACAGAAGATGTCCTTGTTCGGTGCAAGCCTACGCTTACTTCCACCAATACGTACGAGCCAATCTATGCATCCCTGTTCACGTATGAGTGCAATTTGGAAATCATAAAAGCCTTAGGCGAAGCGTGGTCACCGTCTACAAACACCCTTATCACTTTCACTTGGAGAGCTCTCGATCTCCTTGTGGGACTTGAAACATCTTGCCGGTCTGCCCATATTTGGATCCATATATGATGAAGTCATACCAAGCGAGAGAGAACTTTTCGGCAAAGAAAAAGACAACTATCACTTGCCGCGGTCATGCAGAGCTTTGTTCCACGCGTTTCACTTAATCCGAGCACATGTTGGTGATGACGATCCTCGAGTGCCGATCAAATAGTGTGTCAACTTTTGGTCGAAGAAAGAAGTCAAGTACAAATGTCCCCTATCACGCAAGGAGAGGAAAAGCGTGCGCCGACCTCAAGCGACGCACAACCCTTCCGAAAAGCTCGAACCATGCAGTCGGTGGTCATCGCAAGAAGAGATCCCGTTTTCACAACTCGGTATCAAAGGTTGTTGGAAGGAAGAGACATTTTTGGCCGCGCACTTAGCTTGTTGGTTGTGCATCTTTGTTCTCCCTGTAAAGGATGTTGGCTTTATCCGTCAAGTACATTCAAGATGGCGAGTCTTATAGCCAGCGGTCAAAGAGTATGCCTTGCCATTCCGGTACTAGCGTCTATTTACAAAGGGTTGAATGCAATTTCAAGGTCTACTCAACCGTCTCGAGGGTGTCTTCCTTTTCCGGTCCATTTCGTCTACGGGTAGTTGGCGCTATACTTCAAGACTCAGTTTTCTATCCTCCCTGAGTCGCAGAATCCTGGAATGACGGTATTTTCTGGAGAAAATGGATCACGGTCTTTTGATCCAAAAGAAGCTCGCGAGAGGATTCACAAAGGAGACTACACCACTTGGGCATGCAACCTTCTTCCAAACGTCAATAACGTCACACTTGTGGATTGCGGTACCCTTGGCGAAGCAGAGCATGACTATTTTATCAACCTCCGATCGTGCTATCTTACTTTGAGGCAAGGTGAGACTTTTGATATTGAGCCATATAGTCCACATCGATTCGGCCGACAATTCGGATATTATCAAGATGTCCCTGGCGTACTCAAAAATGACTACCGCGAAGCTTCTTTGGATGAATGACATCGATTTTGGAGGTTAAGTCTTGCACAAAGGACATATTCAAAGGCTTGGATTCCCAATGCTCTTCTTAACGCGAGAAGGCACTTTTCGGATAGTTATAAGTCATGGATAACCAAAACCCATATGAGCTACCTTGAAGACAATATTGACTCTTTACTTTCGCCTCAAAAGCGCTTGATACTTGGTGGAGATGACAAGGTCGCACAAAGTCATGACAACCAAATTGCTCCTCTTGGGAAGAGCTCGCGAGACTCGCCACACATTGCGGTAGAGGAATCAGCAAAAAGAAAAAGCCTTATCAAAGAGAGCGGCAGTAGCGAAAATTGCGACCGCAACTGGAAGAGGGTTAAGAAAGACTCAAGTGCCTCGCATCCTAGAGAAGTCAGTTCTCCTTGCTGCCTTTTGAGCACCCCATCCGCGACATTGGACTTGGCTGTTCAGGTATTGGTCAACTTTGCTCTTTATTTCCATACATATATAAATATATATACATATATATACACATATGTATATGTTCCTAACTTTCGACATATTCCTTGTAGGCGGGCAAAGAGAGGATTTATGCTTTGGAGGGTGATGAGCAACATCCTCAAACAAGCGAAGGGTCTACTTCATGTGCTGGCACTAAACCTTCGAAAGATGACAAAGTGCATTTGAAACCAAGAGACTCAAAGAATGGTAATGAGAGTTCTCCACCTGTTGCCGTCTCTGTTTTCAAGGGTGAAAGTCTATTATAACTTCATGACAAGAGGTACCTCAACTCCCTATGGGCCGATGTTAGCGAGAGGATTGTTCGTGCGCCAATTAACCAAATTTCTTCTTTTAGAGACGAATTCCGCATTGTTTTTGAAAGAATGAAGTTGGTTGGGAAGGAAAAAGTTGCACCCTTAGAGGCCTTAGTGAGCAAATTTTTCGATCAAGCCGCTGCGTATGATTTGCGAAACTCCACAATATTGGAAAACTCATCACTTCTTCAACAAATTTCGGAAACGGAGGGTGACATATCCGATGCCAAAGCTGACAAGGAAAAGGGATCCTCACGAGTTAGGTCCACAAAAGATGAACTTCACAGTGTCAAACGAAGATTGAAAGACTTAAAGTCGGAGAAAGAAAGCTTGACGTCATCCTTAAAGAGCCAACAAGAGTTTCTTCAAGGTGTCGACAGTAAGATCTCTAATTTGGAAGAGAAGCTATCCGTCCTTAAAAGTACTCCTTCACTTACCGACACAGAGATGGACGAATTGGATGTTATGAGATTGAACTTGGAGACTGCACAAATGGAGTTGGGGGATGTGAGGCCTTTTGTTTGAGAGAGATTTCCTTTTTTTTTTTCATCTTTGTTTTAGTGGTATACTTTATTCTGTTTTGCTTTGAATTTGTAGCATCATCAAAACTTAGAGCATTATGTTTCTTTCCGCAACAAAACCAACTTAAGCAAATTTCATGACTGAACTTAGAAAACTTCTAAGCTGCCTACGTACCTTAATAAAAGGATCAAGTCATAACGTAGTTCAAAAGAAATCAAAATTGATTTAAGGGGGGGTGCCGTACACAGTTTATACTCATGCGGGCCAGGAGTATTCACTCTTTAACCACTTTGAACAAAGTGGGGTATTTAAAATTTAACCACATAAAATACCTTTAGTGGGGTAAGTTATCATTTTGACCACATAATTTACCATTGGTGGGTGCCGTGCACAGTTTATACTCATGCGGGCCAAGAGTATCCATTTATTAATCACTTCAGACAAAGTGAGTGCAATTCACATTTTATACTCATGTGGGCCAGGAGTAACATGCAGTTTAAGCTCGTGCGTCATGGAGTATGCTTCAATCATCAAGGGTAGTACTTCTTCAAGAATTTCCCATTTATCGGGTCAATTCTTAAACCATCTTCAGCAATCAACTTATATGCGCCAATTGTGTAGACTTCTTGAACCACATAAGGACCATCCCATTTTGATGTGAATTTGTTCCCAGTGCGATGGGTGATGATGATAGGCCTTCTCACAGCGAGCACCAAGTCACCAACTTGAAATAATCGCAAGCGAACCTTCTTATTAAATGCTTTTGAGATGCGGGCTTGATAACACTCCAGTCTTTGTTGCGCCTCCAATCTTCTCTCATCTAGAGCTTCCAATTCTCCCAATCGCAAACGTGCATTTTTTTCTTCAGTAAGGCCTTCTTGTATCGCTATTCTGAGAGATGGTATTTGTCGCTCAAGAGGGAGTACCGCCTCAACTCCATATACCAAGGCGTAGGGAGTTGCTTGAGTCAGTGTCGTATAAGTTGTTCTATAAGCCCACAAAGCTTCTCCAATTCTTTCGTGCCAGTCCTTCTTCGACTTTGCGACCACCTTCTTCAACAAATTGCACAAAGTTTTATTAAAAGCTTCAGCGAGGCCGTTAGCATCAGCGTAGTAGGCCGAAGAGTTTCTTTTCTTGAACTCAAACTTTTGACAAAGATTGTTGATGACGCTATTGCAAAATGATGTTCCATTATCGGTGATGATGTATCGCGGAACTCCATAGCGATATATGATATTATTGCAGATAAAGTCAGCAACATTTTCTTTCTTTACTTCCTTGAGAGGTATTGCTTTAGCCCACTTAGAGAAGTAGTCAGTGGCGGCCAAGATGTACAAATGTCCACTGGAAGACTTAGTCATAGGACCGACGGCGTCTAATCCCCATGAATCGAAAGGCCAAGAAGCTACAGTTGGATGCAACGGTTCTGGTGGTTGATGAATAAAATTTGCGTGAAATTGGCAAGGTTGACATCGGCGCGTGTATTCCATGCAGACAACGACCATCGTGGGCCAGTAATATCCCATCCTCTTAATTCGAAAATGTAATTTAGGTCCAGACTGGTGAGCACCACACACTCCGGAATGAGCTTCTTCCATGGCTTGAGCAGCTTTGTCATCACTTAGGCAACGCAAAAAGATCCCTTCGAATGAACGTCTGTAAAGAGTGCCTTTGTAATATAGGAAGCGACCAGCACGATGCCTAATATCGACTCTTCTACGTGTGTCATCAGGAAGCTTCTCGTACTTCAAGTAGTCGACAAAAGGTTGCCTCCAGTCTTCCTTCTCGATCTCATAGACCTCCACAACATGGTTTTGTTCAGTACTTCTTTCTTCTTCACTCATTGCGGATGGTATCACCCAACTTTGGCATATAGGAACGTTGAACTTCTTTTCAGTCATAACAAGGGTCAAAGCAAGTTTTGCTAATGCATCTACTTGTCCGTTCTTTCTCCTTGGTACATGTTCAATTGATATACCCCTAAGTTGTTCAACCAACTTTCGAGCATAGTCACGATATGGCAGCAATTCAGGCTTCTTTACTTCATAATCACCAAGTACTTGACTGATCACCAACTTCGAGTCTCCATATACCTCAAGATTCAAATGCTCCATTCCAATTGCTAATTCCAACCCCAATATGAGAGCTTGATATTCTGCAACATTATTGGAACACTTTTGTGTAAGGGTGAAAGAATAGGGCATCCCTTCTCCATCAGGCGTAAGAAAGACAATCACCGCGCCGGTGCCTCCTCGATGAGCGGCTCCGTCAAAGTACATCTTCCATGGTGGAGTAACTTCGACTAGGAGCACATCTTCATCGGGCAAATCATCAACTAGTTCCCACTCAGCAGGAATTGCGTGGTTAGCTAAGAAGTCGACCAACACTTGTCCATTTACAGCCTTTTGAGGGATGTATGCTATCTCGAACTGTTGTAGTTGCAAGTACCACCTAGCAAGTCGATCAGAGAGTACCGGCCTTGACATGACATACTTCAGTGGATTAGCTTTAGAGACCAAACGAATGGTGTGAGCTTGAAAGTAATGCTTCAACTTTTGAATCGCGAAGATAAGAGCCAAACACAACTTTTCGATTGGGGAATAGTTCAACTCATTTGGCGTCATCCTTCGACTTAAGTAGTATAATGCACTTTCCTTCCCGCTATCATTCTCTTGGGCTAGCAATGCCCCTACGGAACTTTCTTGGGCGACAATGTATAAAATTAATGGGCGTCCGGACACTGGTGCAACCAACACGGGCGGCTTCATCAGATACGACTTTATACGCTCAAAGGCATTGGTGCAGGCTTCATCCCACTTGAACGGAACGTCTTTCTTCATGAGACGACTAAATGGTTGACATCGACCGGCTAAATTTGAGATGAACCGTCGGATGTATGCTAGTTTTCCTTAGAGACTTTTGAGTTCATGTATGTTTCGTGGCTCTGGCATCTTGAGGATTGCATTAATCTTAGCTTGCTCGATCTCAATGCCTTGTTGACGAACAACAAAGCCAAGAAACTTCCCAGATGTCACGCCAAAGGCACACTTCAAAGGATTCATCTTTTCTCAAATCATTGAGATGGTCTTCTATTTTCTTTGACTTCACGACCAAATCATCGACGTAACACTCGACATTCTTGTGTAGCATGTCGTCGAAAATCTTTTGCATGGCTCTTTGATAGGTAGCGCCAGCATTCTTTAGTCCAAACGGCATTACCTTGTAATAATATATCTCTTTTGGAGTTCGTAATGCTGTCAATTCTTCATCCTTTGGGGCTATGCGAATTTGGTTATAACCGGAGAAGCCATCCATGAAAGACAAGGCTTCGTGACCCGTGGTGGCATCAATCATCAATTCTGGGATTGGTAATGGAAAGTCGTCTTTGGGGCATGCGGCATTAAGGTCCCTAAAGTCGACGCAAACCCAAATTTGCCCATTCTTTTTCCTCACTAGGACAATACTTGATATCCACGTCGGGTATCTAACTTCTCGAATGAACCTGGCTTCAATGAGTTTATTCACCTCAGCTTCTATCGAAGGGACCAACTCGGGGCGGAACCTTCGTTGAGCTTGCTTGATTGGACGTGTCGTCTTTTTTACAGCTAGTTGATGGACGACAACTTTTGGGTTTAGACCCGACATTTCCTTATAAGACCAAGCAAATACATCTTTAAATTCTCTCAACAGGGCAACATATGCTTGTTCTTCCTCCATTTTCAACAATGCGCTGACATATATGGGTCGAGGATCATTATCATCGCCAAGATTGATTTCCTTCAGTTCGTCAACTATGTTCTTGATGCCTTCCTCGAGCTCTGGGGTTCTTCTTTGGAATCTTCCTCTTCGATGTTCCCATCTTTTAGAGTTATATGGTGTGATGATCCTACGCTCTCCTCATCGTCTTCTTTCTTGCGTTGAGCTTGTGTAAGTACAATTGTTCGCCACTTAACCTTCATGCATTTATCGTGTGATATAATCAACTCATCATGGCGCCTCATGCGAGAAGGAATTGCACTTTGGAGTCTTTCAGGAAAACATGGATTATGATTGCCCTTTCGACGCCTTGATGTACATGAGGGTCCCAACCTTTGATGCATGGGTCTTTTTCGAGGACCAAGTCTCTTAAAGACCAAAGTTCGAGATAATGTCTTACCAAATGGGCCAAGTCTATCAAAGACTGATACTTGCGACAATTTCCCTTCAATTATCGACAAATTCTCTTCTTCATCGATGTAATTGCCATTGGCTCTTTTGATGGTGATACGTATAGGCTCTCGCAGAGGAAACCCTAGACCTGCTCGAGGATTTGGACTAACGGCTTCAGGAAGAAGTTTTCCCATGTGCGATCTTTCTTGAGGATTAAATGCTTTTGCATCATAACATTTTTCCACTTGTTTCCCGATTGAAGGATCATGTTCGACTTGAGGGCCTTTTATTGGGCGGACAAAACCTTTAAGAAGAAGATGAGAAGATGGTGTCTTTATGTCAAGCTTTGTTAAGGGCACAATCAAATCTTCCAATGAGACATCTTGATGAGAGGACACGTCGCCTTGTGCGGGGCTTCCGTCTAATGGATGAGTTTCATCACTGCTCTTTTCACTTTCCAGGTCGTCTGTCTTCTTGGACTCCTCATGAAATGATCTTGCTTCAACCTTTGGCGCATTCATTTGTGAAAGATAGTACTTGGCATCAGCAAAGTGAGATTCGGCTTCAGTGAACGGCTTGTCATCCGCGAGCACCTTCTTTGTTTTCCCGTTTTGGCAATATTGAAAGCATTGATGTAGAGTTGAAGGGACAACACCGTTCTCATGTATCCAAGGTCGTCCAAGAAGCATGTTATATGAAGTTTTGGCATCTATGACGTAAAATAATGCACTTAATGACATATCTCCCATTAACAGCTCTAGTCGTATGATGCATATAGCCCTTTGCCCCCTTGGTTGAAGCCTTGTATCATTAAGCGACTACTTGTGAGCTCTTCATTTGGCATTCCCATTTCTTTCATCACATGCAAGGGTAATATGTTGACGGCTGAACCTCCATCGATCAAGATTCGACTAACCCTTTGCTCACGACTGAATCCAGCTACAAAAAGTGGCCTATTGTGGGGCTTCAAACCAAGTAAAAGATCTTCATCTCCAAAGCAAATTGTTGCTGCACATTGGTTGGTGTTCATGGAAGTCTTTAGGCATGATTCATTTGATAAGGAATCTTGTATGTTAGTCACGTTGCATGACTTGCCAATGTCTTCTTCACAGAACCAACTTAGTTTCTTCTCTTTGCTTGCTTCATCCTCCAAAGACTCGAGAGAGATTGTTGCAAGATTTGTGGTCGCTTTATCTTCCTCTAGCGTTATCTTGCCTTCACAGGCCAAACGCATAACTTTGTCCTTGAACACGAAGCAGTCTTCAATCGAGTGTCCAAGAAGGCGATGATATCTGCAGTACTTTGGATCACTTGAACGTCCGGCTTCTTCGGGTCTCTTTATTTCGGGCAATCCAATAAGACCAGATCCAAGTAAGTCGTAAAAAATTCCGGGAACATCGGAGTTAAGGAATGGATACTCTTTTGCTTGTATCTCTTTCAAAGTCAACTTCGTTTGCTCCTTATCTTGAGAGGAATTCTTCTTTTCGGATGTCACATATGACTTCTTCCCTTCATTTGCCCTAGTTGAAATCTTAAGAGGTGCGGTAGTCACGGCCATGAAGTCTTTGGATGGTGCCTTAGCAAAGAACTTGCCCCCTTTCCTTGGCTCCAATTTACTTTGTGCTTTTGTAGGGTCACCAATGAGCAGCCAATCAGCTCCGCTTGCATTCATGCTCAACTCCATGTCATGTGCTCTAGTTGCCAACTCTTCAAATGATTTAGGTTGAATACCTTGAAGTATGTACCGAAGTCCCCAATGCATTCCTTGGATACACATCTCAATGGCCGAGGTCTCGGATAATCGATCTTTGCAATTAAGGCTCAAGTTTCTCCAACGGTCGATGTAGTGAATGACGAGTTCTTCCTTCCATTGACGAGTGCTTGTGAGTTCAACCATGCTGACAGTTCTTTGAGTGCTGTAGAAACGGTTGAGGAATTCTTGCTCTAATTGATCCCAACAATCAATGGACTCTGCCTCTAAGTCAATGTACCAGTCGAATGCATTCCCTTTGAGTGATCGGACGAATTGTTTCACCAATTGATCCCAGTATTGTTGCATGTCTCCACAAAGTGAGCAACGTGTTGCTTAGGGCTGCCTTTGCCATCAAACTGTTGAAACTTTGGGGGTTGATATCCGCTTGGCAACTTCAGAATGTCAGTTCTTCTAGTATACGGCTTTGAGTATGTGAATGAAGACTTAGAACTTCCTCCAATGTTTTCCTTGATTGCTCCCATGATGAACTCTTTCAACTGCGCAACATGAATCATGTCGTCGGGAAAGACTTGGAGCTCTTTACTTGTGGACTTATCCTTTTCAATTGTACTGCGCCTGATAGACGTCTCCCCTTCCTCGAGATGTTGCGGGTGCTTTTGTGCTACGTCAGTTGTCTCAACAACTTCTCCTTTGCTTAGAAGTTTCTCAATCTTTGCATCTTGCTCAACAGTACGCCTCATAAGCCACTCCATTGCCTTCGTTATTGCAGCGAGTTGTTCCTCCAAAGTTGTGGCATTTGTTGTCATGGCGGGTGCTACATCTGCCGAGGTAGGAGCTTTTGACTTAGTGCGTGGAGATGTCGAAGGAGATTGTTCATCCTTGTCGGACTCTTCAAGGAAAGCAGCTTCATCGGTTTGATCATCGTCGCATGCAAACTCATCCGTCATCTTTGCCTTTTGGTCTTCCTTTGATTGAGTCATTGAACGAGTCTTTATTGAACTCATGTAGATGCGTCTTCTTGTCCTTGATGAAAAGAGATGAGAGGTAGAGATGGTCCCACTGGGCGTGCCAAAAATTTGTAGCAACAAATTCTTGAATTCTGAAAATAAAACAAGAAAAAGATTACAAAATAATTTTTGATTAAATTTAAAGATACAATTGAGGTTCAATCTCTATTTATTCATCTGATTCAATTCTACAAGAACAATATTAAAATTTGTGGTGAAAATCTTCAATTTGATCTTCACTGAAATGATTTGAACTTGGGGAAACGTTAATTCAAGGGTCCTTGGACTTGATCTTGGGTTAAACGGTGGTTTGATGTGAGAATTTGACCTGAGGATTTGATGATCACTGATTTGACTTAGGGATTTGATGAACACCAATTTGACTTAGGATTGATGAACACCGATTTGACTTAGGGATTTGATGAACAATGGTTTGACTTTAGGATTTGATGAACACCGATTTGACTTAGGATTGACGAACACCGGTTTGACTTAGGGATTTGATGAACATGGATTTGACTTTAGGATTTGATGAACACCGATTTGACTTAAGATTGATGAACATCAATTTGACTTGGGGATTTGATGAACATAGATTTGACTTGAGGACTTTATGAAGGATGATATGATCTTCGTCCTTAGTTCTTTGAATATGTGGGCTTTGATCTTCCTAGTACGGATTTTGATCTTCAAAACGATTTTCTGAGGGTCTTGTGACTTAATCTCGGATCAAACAGATTTTTGGTTTGAATGTTGTTGAAGAGCGGTATGAATTTGTTTTGGATTTCTTGAATTTATTGAAGATTTGATCTTCTTGGCAGAGATGCCATCTTAAAAAAAACGGTTTTTGGATGAACTTGAGGCTTGATGGTGGATTGAAAGAAGTTCTTAACGAAGAACATCTTGAGGATGGATGAAGGATACCTTGAATGCCGCGAAGAACACTTGAAGATGGATGAATTTGGTGGAGCGAAAAACTTAGAGCTTTTCCCTTTCAACTTGTGAATATTTGTATGTCTCCTCCTTTTCTTTATGAGATGACCCCCTATTTATAGTTGTAAAAACCTAGAGCTCCTTGCTTGTGATTGGTCGGTTTTATTTTCAAGATAAGCATGGATTTAATTTGGCTTGCTTATCAAGAAACACATCATATTTCCACATGTAATAATGTGATTGGTTGAAATTCTCCATCTTTTCCATGTGGCTTTATTTGATTGGCCAATCAAATAGATATTAGAAAATCAATTAATTAACCTATTAATAATTGGAATTAAATTTAGTAAAATTCCAAATTAAAAATAGAAATAATTAATTTAATTTCTAATAATTTAATTTGACACTTGTCAATATTTAATTGCAGTAGACAAAATTAATTTGTCTACACCAACTCCTGACTGCAAGCGGCACCTAGATCGATGGGTATCAAGCGAAATTACTTAAACCGACAATCCTTACTGCCCGGCAGTAACTCGACTCAATCCTTGGGCCCAACTTCCCAAAGGCGTCCCAATGGGTATAACAAATAAACAAATAAGCTAGTAAACCAAATAATATCCGTTGCTCCTTGAGCTACATGTCCTGAACATAGTTCATTGCTCTTTACACAATTTAAGAACCAGCAGATGAGATTATAATATTGGAGAATTATCATGATTATGAATAGATATGATAAATAATAAATGATTGTATAACGATGAGTAAGAAAATCATGTTATGAGATGAGATGCCAAACATGATTATGATGAAATATAGGTTGTTCGAAGTTTGGTAACGAAGTAATGACTTTTCTGTCCAAGTTCCTCAGGGCCGGATGCCAAACGTGGCTAGAACAAATCATAAATGGAACCTCACCTTAACTCGTACGGGGAACTTTGATGGCGTTGATTACTTCCTCAAACCTTTAACAAATTTAAATAATATTAATCAGCTGAATTTATAATTCACCACAACAAATATTAGTATTTTTTCTTCAATTCTGATGTTGGTGAAATTGAGAATGTTCTTGTTAAAAATGCTAGTAAATAACACATAAGCTTAATTTATGTCATTACACAAAACATGAAAATCTTAGATGATGAATTTAAAGAAAAGCATATTACTTAACTAACTCTAGGAAAACTCATCTTTTTAGTCTTTAATCAATTCCAAACTTTTAATAACCACACACCAAATAAGTATCATACGAAGTAACACCTTAAAAGGTATAACTTAGTTATTTATTACTTTATTTTACATAGTAAGTTTAAAAATGCATATACTTGTTTTATAACTTAAATATAAAGATATAAACATGAGAGGTTTATCAAAAAATGTGATAAGGAATGATAAATAATCTTATTTGATGGAGTGGCAAGAATAATCTTGTAAGACTTATGAAAATAGTATGTTAAACATGATAAACCTACCATTTAAATGTTATAAATAAGATCACAAAAATGCCAATTCATGATTATAAATCATAATAATCTAATTATAACTAATACTATATCATGTTATATTTATGTGTGTGATAAATACTTGAATTATGATGGCAATTAAACTTATAAATTAAGAAAACAAAGGTTGTGCCAAATAAACTGAAAAAACACCACACTTTTGATTTTACCTTTGATCGGACATCCAAATGAACTTGGTTTTCAAATTTTTTTTATGGTTTATGGTTTCTAGCATCATGAGAGATGTGGGAATCCAAGATTTTGTAAAAGCACAAAGGTTTGCTAAGCTAAATTATTCTTGCAACATAAGAGTTGCTAGCGAATTTCCTGGCAGCAGTTTACGATTTATGGATTATGCCCTCCTAGATCATATTATTTGAGAAAGATGTCTTCATACAAAAGATAGAAGACACCTTTGGCGTCTTTTTGGGTAGAAAATGGCAGATAAAATCTGGAAAAATTATTTTTTGAACGAAAACACAAAAAGGAACAACTTTTCTTTCTAGTTACTTTTGCAGAATTGGATTGTTTTGGGTTGTAAAAAATGGTGAAGAAGAGTGAGTATTTATAGGCGAAAATAGTAGTTTAATCATACTTATTTAGGTCCCACCTTGATAATTTATAATAAATCACAAAAAAACTGAATTTAATCATACTCTTAAGGATGTCATGGCTTACCTCATCAAAAAGATGTCATGGCTTACTTCATCAATTGGTTAATTGCATATTAAGTCCCTCAATTATTTATAATTAAAATTCAAATAGGTATAATTAGATTTCTTTGTTACATACATATTTATTTATGTAATTTTTCTAGGTAATTTGATCATATTGGTTAAGATTTGAAATTAAAATATATGTTTTAGGATTAGAGACCTATAAAAATAATAAAAGCCTAACTTTTAAGTTTAGGGACTAAAATGCAAATTTTTTTAAACATTTAGGGTCAAAAATAAAAAATTCCAAAAGTTCAAGGATTAAAGTATAAATTTATTTTCTTCTAAATTTTTGGGGCGTTACATCTTGCTTCATATTTTTATTTAAAAATTTTTAAGATTCTTTTTAAACTGACATAATTTAAAGTAGCCCAAAATAGAACAAATCTTGGGGACTGCCCTTGTGTATAGCTTAGTGAAACTAAAAGTTGAAAAGTAGAATTAGAATTATTATGTTAACTAATGAGCATTTTTCTAAATCATATCGTTGTACTTAAGGTTTTCAAGAATAAATCAGTAAGCTTAAATGTATCGCACTGATCATGCAAATTTACGCATGCATGCCTCCATGGTCTATTATGTATTTTCTGACAAAGTGAGCGGGGAACCTGTTCGCCTCCAATTGGCCATTTCTTACATAAAGAGATTTAGAGCCCTTTAATCAAATAGATTAACCACCATCTCTAGTTCACACATGCATCAATATACATAATCTTTACATCCATTTCCACTTAACAACTCATATTCCACAACACCAAAAGTCCAAAACTACCTTTGCCGTCTGTTTAGAAAGCGGCCTCCCGAGAATCAATTCAACAGGAGACAAATTCAAAAGCATAGCCTTCAACTTACTTAGCCCTCATCAAATCATCCTCAAACTCACCATACACAACATTCCCCGTCGAAACATCAACCCCACCGCCCCAATCCTCACCTCCTATTAGCATATAAAATAGATTAGTTTCTATTTTTGTGCATTTTCTATATTCTGCAAGTCTTAAAATAGATTAGTTTCTATTTTGAGTTAGTTTTCCTTATTTAGCAAGCTTATTATTTAAGTTTGTAATTAGTTGTCAATTAAGTTAATCCCCTAATTAACTAGTTGAATTTTTCGTACAACTCCAACGGTTAGATTTTGAGTAGTATATAAACTCAACACACACTTTTGGTGAGTGAACACTTTTGGTGATTGAGAATAACAGATTATTCTCCAATTACTCCATGTACAATTCCATACAATTTGTTAATAAAATCAATCTTTTTTTTTTATATCAATCATGTCATTGTGATGTTGTCGTTGACGATCGAATGTCGATATGGTATCATTCGACTGAGTTTAGCGATCCTACTTTCGTTGCTAATTTCATATGTTTGCTGTTTCTTCTCTTCTCCGTCGATGTCTCCGATCATCGTCATTCTTTCCGTTGTCAACTACGGTGAATTCCTCTACTTCTACTCTCAGTTATTGAGAAGAATCCGAGCGAAGACTCCTCCTCCGTCTACTTCCTCGGATCGCACGATTCAACCGGATCTTCAATTGTTGTCGAACATCTTAACGGTACAAATTATCTCTTTTGGCGTCGTAACATTCAAATGTCATTGAATGTGAAGAACAAAATTAGGTTTATTGATGGTACACTGCCTATGCCTCCTATTAATGGTGATATTAATCGTGTGTTGGATTCATGCTGATAATCTAGTGTTACAATGGTTAAATAACTCTGTTTCAAAAGAAATCAAGCCTACTTTGTTGTTTTTCAATGTTGCGTTGGATCTGTGGAATGAACTACAAACACTCTATGATCGTACGGATGGATCTTGTGTTTATCACCTTGAGAAATCTTTGTCTACTATTGTGCAAGTTCATTCTTCAATCACAGAGTATTATAGTGGCTTTAGAGTGTTGTGGGATAAATTTTGGAGTCAGATACCTATAATTGCTTGTACTTGTGGTAATTGCACTTGTGATGTGAATCAAAGGATGATGACTTTACAACAATATGACTGTGTACTTAAGTTTTTGATTGGTTTAAATGAGTCTTATGGTGCAATAAGAAGCCAGGTCATATTGATGAATCCTCTACCTAGTCTCTCAAGAGTTTACTATCTCTTGATGCAAGAAGAGAACCATAGAGGTTTAATTGTTGTCACAGATCTAGTGATGTTATGGTTATGTTCACTACGAACAAGTTCACTCAAGGTTCACAAGGTTCTAATGGCTTTCCTAACCAAACTCCACAAAGTTCAAGTCAAGATTCACAGTATGTTGCTGGTGGTAAAGGCAAAGGTCCTTACAATAAGGACAATAAGAAGCTATCTTGCACTCATTGTGGATACCCATGACACACAGTGGACAAGTTCTTTCAGATCTATGGTTATCCTCCTGGCTGGGATGGACCAAAAGGCAGAAGATATAACAAAAATTATTCAGCTAACCTAGCCAACACTACTGAGGTTTCTGAGTAAGTTCCACCTCCAGCTCCCACATTGCCTTCTCATTGCCTTCTCAGAGAGAATTAATTGAGCAGTTTCTAGCATTCCGGCAAGCTCAAGGACCTACCCAGCTCTCTACTTCTTCTGCTCCTCAACCTCCACAACATTTTGTTGCTATCAGCATTACTGGTATCTCTTGCTCTCACTCTCCTTTAGTACTTAATGTCAATGTTGATTCTTATAAAAATAGTCAATCTTGCTGGATTCTTGACACATGAGCAACATACCATATGGTTTGTTCAAAGGCATTCTTCATAGAGCCACCTCAGGTCACTAATGTTGCTATACAATTGCCAAATAAATGCTTTACTCCTGCCATATATATTGGCAAAGTCAGATTGTTTGACAACTTAATATTGAGCAATGTCCTGTTTGTTCCTGATTTCAATCACAACTTGCTCTCTATATCAAATTGACTAACTCTACTGATCTTTCTGTGATTTTAGAGTCTTATTTGTGTATTTTGCAGGACAAAATCATGAAGAGGATGATTGGTTCTGCTAGTCTAGTGAACTCATTATACATTCTAGACTCGCTCTACCTAGCTTCTTGTTCAAATAAACTTTCTACTTGTTCAAATAGGTTTTCTGCTGATTGTAATAATGTTGTTGCTGATGCTTCTCTGTGGCATGTGAGATTAGGCCACTTTCCTACTTCTAGACTTTGTAATATCCAAGGCATTAACACTTCTTCATGTACTCTGGATACACCTTGTGATATATGTCATTTTGCAAAGTAGAACATATTGCAATTTCCTCTAAGTAAATCCAGTACTTCTGCTATTTTTGGAATTTTGCATTGTGATGTATGGGGACCTTTCTCCAAGGTTTCTCATGATGGTTTTAGTTTTTTCTTAACTTTGGTGGATGACTATAGAGGATGTACATGGGTATTTTTAATGAAATACAAATCATAGGTTCATGCTCATTTGACTCATCTCATTACTTATGTTCAAACTCAGTTCTCCAGTAAGATAAAATGCATTAAGTGACAATGGTAATGAGTTTTTACTTAATGATTTTTACTCTAAACATGGTATTGTACATTAGACAAGCTGTGTTGAGACACCTCAAAAAAATGGCTTGGATGAAAGGAAACTCCAACATTTGTTATAGGTTGCAAGAGCTTTAAGATTTCAATGTAATGCTCCTCTACAATACTGGAGTAACTGTGTTTCCACAGCTGCTTTTCGTATAAATTGGTGGCCTTCTAAGGTTATTGGAAATAAGTCACCTTATGAAATGCTCTATAACAAATCTCTATATTATACCTTACTCAAAGCCTTTGGTTGTCTTGCCTTTGCTAGCACACTCACTGCTCATAGGCATAAATTTGCTCCTAGAGCCAACAAGTGTGTGTTTCTTGGTTACCCGCAAGGGACCAAAGGTTACACATTGTTAAATCTGGACACTGAGAAGATTATTATTTCTAGAAATGTAATCTTCGATGAGAATAATTTTCCTTTTAAAGACAATCATGGTCTACTGGCTCATGATGATTGATACGTGGGAAATAGTGATGATTTAGATACCCGATTTCTATGAATTATTTGGAGCATTATGACTTGTTATTGAGTCGTTTTATTATTTTTGTAGTTTGAGTCGAGTCGGGACAAAACGATGCTTAATTGGAGGATTTTAACACTTTTTGATGACAATGACCCAATGAGCGAGGAGAGCTAATATTTATGGAATACGGAGTAATGAGAGCAGTTACAGTTTTGAAAGACGAGAATGCAAAAGGGTAAACTGAGGCGCTATGGCACTTATAATCGCGGGACGACACCAGAAGGTAGCGCTACAAGACGAGTGATGGATTACGAGAAAACACTGAACTTTCAGAGAGTGTCGCGACCGATTGCGCGCCACTAGGCACGACCGCTAATAGCGCGCCCCAAGGCGCGACGTATCGCGCGATGTCGTGACCGAGGCTCAAACGTCAAAAACCCTAATTTTATGAGAGGCAGTGCGGAAAAGCTATAAATAGAGACATACGTTCAATGAATGAGCTATAAATAGAGGCCTTGCGTGGCATAAACAAATGAACACATAACCGGCTTAGGAAGTAAGCCCGATCGCACAACACAATGAATGAACTGATCATGTGGTTCAATGATATCTATCTCAACATTATGATCACCAAAATTCCAAATCGTATTATTAGGATTACGGACTGCCGTGGAAAGTTGGAACCTTCTCAAATATCTTCTTTCATCTAAAGCAACTTTTGGTTCTAGAAGAACAAGAATATTAGGCTTGTATCTCATGACCAAGTCGTAAACATTTTCACAAGCACGCTCATTTCCGGCACCCGCACACTCCAACAGATAATTCTCATTTAAATACGAGAGGTAGCGGACTTACTTCTCAATTTTCGAGCGAATTTTTCAATCTTCCTTTGCTCCCGGTTTTTAGGTAATGGCTCCCTCGCCACATTGTCCGGTAGTGCTATCACAACGCTATCTTGAAGGTAGTCATCATGCGATTTCCCTCTTGTGTGTTTAGACCGTGACTCATGCGGGCTGGGATCCCTTTCATCGTCGCCTTCCGAGTTCGAGCTCTCGCGGTTCAAATGCTCATCATCATTCCAATTTTTGCCAATCAACCGCTTAGGGGATTCATTAGTGTCGCAAGCAAATGACTCATTCTTTCTTTCATCCTCACTACTTTCTTTTTCTTTCTCATTCTCTTCAAATTGAGGTGTTTCATTCGGCACAAAACTCTTTCGAGGAGATAAGATTCGGTTCCTCTTTGGAACTTGGGAGTCCAATAGCCTACTAAAATCTTCATAATCATTCAACATGTCTTCACAATTGTGATTGTCCTTCACTCATTAGTTTCTTCAACCAAATCGCATTCGGTTTCTACATTATCTTTCTCATTAGATTCGAGGTTCACCACCTCAATAGCCTCCTCTTCCATGTTGTCATCTTTTCCCACATCAAGACTCGCAAAAGAATTTTGAGTCCCGCGGCTTAATTTTCAATGGAGCAAAAGTTTGATTGAGAGGTTACGGGCGCCTTATTGATTGTCGAGTCGAATGAGACATTCTTGACCTTCTTGGACGCACTATGGTTCGAAGTGCTATGATTCTTATCAATAGTAACCCAATCAGATTTTTGTTTGCCATGTTCTTTAGCCTCGAAAACCAATGGTTCATTGGGTAGTTTCTTTTTGCACTGCATTCACCAACAATATGGCCAAGCTTGAAGCATTTCGTGCAATACATAGGATAGTTTTCATACACCACATTTTGCTTCACATAAAACATTCTCGGACCAATATTGACCCCCCAATCTATAAACTCCTTTTTCGGTTCCATCAAATTCACTTCAACACACACTCGTGGGTTACCGGGTGTAGTCATAGTGAGCGCACCTTCATCAAGTCTTAGAGGTTTCCCCACGTTACGAGCAATGTTAAACAATGCGCATTTCTCACAATATCGCATACTTAGTCCCGGGAAAGCAACCCACATAGCCATTATAGGCGGATCCGCATTCGGATTGAAATTTGGCGTCCATTTGATAATGCGACCCTGTAAGTTCAAGAACTCAAGATTCTTTTTTAGCCAAAGGCAAGTGTAATCCTCTTCTTGATCAAAATTAATCATAACATGTCTCGGGCCGATTGGTCCAAGTTTATATCCACCCTTAAGATTAAGATTCTTGATCCTCCTATGAATGAATGGATATGCGGGAATCTCCACCGAGAAGCAAAGGATCAATACAAGTTCGAGACGATCGTCAAGTTTCTTGATTTCTTCCTCTTCAAAAACAAGCATCGGTTTGCCCTTTATCATATGAAAGGGTTTGGGAATGATAGAGTCATCACCTACAAAAGACTTGTTCATGTCATATGAAGATTTACCACTCACGGTTTGTGCAAAAGAACCACTACTCATTGGCGGTCTTAGTTGGAACGGACGCGGATTCACGGGTGCCGCATGGGGTTGTGCAATACGCTTTCCCTTATCCTTGTAGGCACTAATAGGCGTTTTAGGGCCAAGATTAGAGTGACCCCCTTGTCGAAATTGGAAAACATTTGAGGGAACGCTCCTCTTAGATTCGCATTCGATTGCGGTTCCAATTCGGGTGACGAATTCGGCGCAGTGGTATCGACCCGATCCGAATCCGAAGGTGAGAAAGTTGGCGCCAACTCTACCGAATTCAAAATGTGTTCAGCAACAAGCAAGTCTTCCTTACTAATAAGGTCATTGACCGAGGTCAACTTCTCCATTAAACAAATATCCTAATGAAATAAACAATGAAAGCCAAGCCAAATAAGTGGGGGTCTCGATGGAACTCACAAAATTCCAAAGCCAAACACTAAACAAATGATGGGAGGGAACAAGATGAATAATAACCACTAGACAACAAGAAGTTAAAAACTCCAAAGATTCCTTACACATGCACGGGCACCCAAGCACGGTCGGCGCCAACAATGAGGACAAGGACCAATGATTAAATATTGATTTGATCGCCACCACCCCCAAAATGACCGGAATGAGGAGGACGACGGCGGCACACCGGAACCTCCTCGGAAAGTCGCCGGAAAGTGGAAAATCGATCGAAAAATAGCACCGAGTACACTAAAATGATGCGACGGACACGGCGAACGCAATGGAACCTAAATCTAAGAAAGACCGAAGCGAAAACAAAAAGTGAACCAAAGGATAAATAAAAAAGAAAGAAGAACACAACACAAAAGAGTTTAGATCCTCAATGGTCTCAAATCCTAGCAAAAGATCATCAAAGGACAACCTCGGAATTTAAGGACACACAAAGGACACAAACTCTTCCAAATCTCAAACTCAAGCCACAAGACCAAAGCAAAAGACACAAGCGTCTTATGAGGAGCATGAATCTTGAATCTAGGATGAGGGTGTGGTGTTGGAAAGGAGGAGGTGAAGAAGAGATAAATAGAACAATACACAAGAGGAAGACCAACACAAACAACACGGATCCGAACTAATCATTACCATGCAACAACGAAAACTAACATAACGAAAGGAACGAACTCACCATTGTAGTTAAAATGTAGCATCCAAACAAAGGAGGTAAGTCGTGGCAATCTCCCTCGATTCCAACCGTACAAAGAAGTGGACGCCAACACACTCGTGAGGAGTGATTGTGCTTCGATGTTACCGGCGAATGAGGTGAGGGAGATGAAGACCACGAGCAAGAAATAACCTAGATTGATAATGCCGCCATGAAAACGAGTCCAAAAACCTCCAAATCACCACTTGAAATGATCCTCTTGATGTCACAAAAGAAGATGAGATAATTTTCGAGATGAAAATCACTCAACTACTTGCTAGATCTTGGAAGGAGGGTTCGGCCGTGAGTGAGAGAGGAGGAGAGAGAAGAGGTCTTGGTGGTAGTAGCACAAGGCACACTAAGCAGCCGACAAAATGGCATATGTAGTGTAATAATTAGCGAAATGAAGATATGGACGACGATATTGCCAAAATAAAATTTGTTGCTTCCAAAACAATAGCTTTAAACTTTCTAATTTACCCCTCCTAGTCAAGGAATATATGAGTTAGTATCTCTAAACTTTAGCAATAATAAATCTTCTTAAGATGTGTTGCTAATTTAATATGCAGTTTCTTAATTAATCGTACAAAATCTGGAAACTTAATAATTTTTCATAATCTTTAGGTCTTTGGTCAAACTTTCCTAGACTATGATTATTTATTTTTTCTTGTGAATTCCTTAGACTATAATTTTACTACAAGAAATTGATTTTTTTTTTCTATTCCTTTTTTTTTTGTCATTCGAATGTGTCTTATATAATCTTAAGTTTATTTTATGTATGACAACTTTTCTTTTTGAATATCTTTTGTTTAGTTTTACTCTTTTCAATAATTAATTAATTATTGTTAGTTGTTTTCTCAACAAATGAGTATTTTAATTTAAATAGTTGGTAAGAAACTGAGTTCAAATTATAATTATAATAATTTTATTATAATTTTTGCATCTTTGATGGGAACTGTACTATTAAACATTATGATATGCCCACCATATTTGTATAGAGTTTTTTTACTGGAAAGTATAATTTTATTTTATAATCCTTGTTAACAGATTTTTTTTTTTGGAACAGTACTTTATTACTTCCAAAGTCAGAACAGATAGGGAGCAATGCCTCCCTTAGTACAAACATATCAGACCTCTACAATCATCAGTACATAGCCTGAGTTATGCAGCAACAAAAACACATGGCTATTCACTAAGTTTCTGACAATACAAATTCATTCTTGTGTGTCCTTTGATTCTAATCTTTATTTCCTCAATGATTCTTGAGCTGATCCCTTGTTCCATTTTCTGTGTGGTGTTGAAGATTAATCCATTTCTGGCCTTCCACACTGCATAAACAGTTTCTGCAACTGCCATCTTTAACAAACTGCTTTGGACCCCTTTTCTTTTTTGTAGCTTCAATAATCCACTTCATCTCAGAATCCCAGCCACCTGGACTGTGTCTAAATTTCATCCATGCCAGCATATGTTCCCAGATTCCCCTAGTCACTCTGCACTTAAACATTAAGTGATCCAGAGTCTCATTCTCCTCACAGAAAGCACATTTCTGATCTATTTGCATGCCAAATCTGTTCAATCTATCTTTTGTATACATCCTGTTCTGACAACACATCCAGAGTATGAAATGTGCTATAGGCTTTGCAAGATTACCATAAAACAGTTTCCTCCAAGGCACATTAGGCTTCCTACCTCTTAAGCTCCAGTATACTTTTCTGGTGTTGTAATTCCCTTTCTCCAGCGCCTCCAGCCACTCCTCATTGCTTTTCATTTCCTCTCTAATTTTGAACATGCTTCTAATGATCCAGGAGCATCCACTTCCAGGCTTGAACCTATTCCAGTCCTCATTCTCCTTCATGTAGATGTTGTGAACCCATCTCACCCACAATTTGTCAGCTTTCCTGGCCACATTCCATAACATCTTAGCAATGTTTGCTTTGTTCCATGGTGCCAGCTCAATCACATTCAAACCTCCTTCATTTTTTGCATCACAGATGTGCTCCCATGCCACTGGAGCTTTTCTGCTTGCCATGTCTTTACCTGTCCACAGAAATATCCTGCATCTGGTCTCAATGCTCCTCAGCACCCCTTTTGGCATAGGAAAGACTTGAATCCAGTAGTTTGCCATTGAGAATAAGATACTCCTGATCAACTGCATTCTTCCAGCATAGCTTAGTAGCCTACTGCTCCAGTGTGTGATTCTTGACATGATCCTGTCAACTAGGGGGTATAATCTTCCATCCTGAGTTTTTTGTTTGCCAATGGAACCCCAAGGTACCTCACTGGGAGGTCTCCCTTCACAAAGCCTGTTTCTTCTAAAATCTTTCTTCTGTCATTCTCACTTGTTCCACCAAAGAAGACTTTGCACTTTGCCTGGCTAGCTTTCAGTCCTGTGGCCTTAGAGAATTGTGAAAATTTATCCATCATGAGCTGCACAGATATGATATCTCCTCTACAAAGTAGCATAAGGTCATCTGCAAAGCACAAGTTAGTAATTCCTAAGCCCACACACTTAGGGTGAAAATTAAAATTAGGATATGTTCTTAGCTCTTGCAGCAGCCTGTGTAAGTATTCCATTATGAGCACAAAGAGGAGATATCATATTCTCTTATAATTTTGTTACTAATTCTGAATGTATCTTGTTCTTTTGCAATTCAATGTTAAATTATATGTATGTATAGATTATTTAATTTTGGCATGAAATTTACGTAAATACTGGTATGAAAGAAGGTAGTTCTTATGATTTAAAAAATGGCTAATTTTATATTATTAATAGAGAAGATTGATTTTAAAATTTTATTGAGTTGAGAATAAAAGTAGATCATGTATTTACAGTAGATAAGATTGAGTCATTATTAATATAGGAACCAATAATAATTGAACTGTGTATATAATAAGGAAGAAATAGGGTTATATAAATAAAATGAGGACTATACAAGGCGCATCAAGCTTGGAGTCCCCAACCAAGCAAGACCGAGTAAAATAATAGAAAGCTAGGGAGGCTTATAATTGTGCCTATGAAAACGAAGCAAGGCCGAAATGAAGTTGCAAACATGTACCCCAAAAGTTTCGCATCCGAGGCTCATACCCAAAGATGGAGTGTGCAAATCGGCTTTGAGCTTTTGTAATGGAACTTGTTTGCTTCTTCTCACATGGGGGCCAACAAAAAGGTAAGCCCACTTAGGATCGTAAAGATTTTCCCCAAAAGTTTCGCGGTCGAGGATCACACCCAAAGGTGGAGTGTGCAACTCGGATTTGAGCTTTTGATATGGTACTTGTTTACTTTCCCTATGGAGGCTACCGAATAGAAACGTACAAATAAGAGCATGCCCAAAAACGTGGCACCTCAAAATAATAAAAAGGTACATGGAAATAAAGGAGCATAAATGACACCTAAGATCCTTATAGTTATTGCAATCAAAAACATAGTAACTACTAGAAAACAACCACCAAAAGAAAGCTAAGTGATCGCACAAAAGGTGTGGATCTCCAATCCAACGAACCTTCGACCACTCAGCGGCGGGTGTACTCGGGACGGCATCGCCGCCAAGGTGAATCACAACTACAACGCAAGATGAGTGGCCGCACATAAATCTCGCCGATTTTTGGATGATTAGACTGCTGGAACTGTGCGGTCTGTAATGTGCAAAGATCAGCGAAAAATCAGTAGATACCACAAGTATCCAACCAACGATCCAACGAAGGCGCCTAGCGGTCGTAGAGCCCGGGAGCCTAGGATTCGGCCAGATTTCTCCGAAAAAACCACGTGACAGTGACCGTAAAATCCATGCCAACAACATCAAAGCAAAATAGAAATACCACTCATCCCCAACTCCAACACCTAAGGAACGCAACATGTAACTATACATATCATGAATCACAATCGAGCTCAACAAGTAAACCAAATGACCAATACCAAAACCGCAAGAGGGACGCTGTTCCAATAACCAAACCGCAAAAATGTCCACAATAATATAATCAACAAATACAACCAAATCGAAGTCCAAGAAGCACCAAACCGAAATAATCGGACAAACAAGCCATGAATCGTCGTGTGCAAGGATTTTCAAGTACCATCGACCGAAAATAGATGAGAAAAAAGACGAAGCCGTGGTCAATTGTACTTGAGTGGAAGAAACGCTAACGAAACAATGTTGTGCAATCACATGAAAAAATGTGATTTTACAAAGGCTATGTGTATGGAATGGATCGGTTAGAATGCAACGGGCAAATAAATTGTGGTACTCCCGAGGGTTCGAGTGGTGTATCTCATGAGGGGAGAAGAGCCACCAATATGTACCATTCAACCAATGTAAAGTAACCAAGTAGTGTGCAAAGAGTTGAGTGAAGCCAATATCAAAAAAGTGCTCAAGTGTGTGTAAATTGGCCAAAGAAAACAAATCACCTTCACTCGTGTTAAAGCCGAATGCAAAATAAGACAAGACGTGAGCCAAAAGGATTAACAATTGGCAAAGAATACCTCATCCCAACGTGGAGGACGGATGTGGTAGAAAGGACGATGAGGGAAGCCGTCAATTCAATACTTTTGGAAATCGGAGATAGGCCCATTCCTCCTTATCTTTCATAGCAAGAGATTTAACTTTCAAACTAGCCTCATTTAGAGGAATTCTCCCATTCAACCGAAGAGTGCAAGCCTCATTAGCAAGTTGATCCGCCAAAGAGTTTCCTTCGCGGAATACATGTTTGATGGTACCATGTAACTCCCGAAGAAAAAACCGAATCTTATCAATATATTCAATGATTTGCCAAGGACCACCGAACTCGGCATAGATAATAGGAAGAGTGATACTAGCATCTGTTTCAACCTCAACATTAAAAATGTCAAGTTCATAGCAAAGCACAAGGCCTTGATAGATAGCCATGATTTCTGCTTCAACATTAGTAGAATGATCTAACGCCAAATGAAAACACCACATACCATTGCCAAGGTGATCATGAAGAATGCCCCCGGATCCGGCCAACCCCGGGTTGCCTTTAGAACTACCATCGGCATTGAGCTTGAAGTAGCCAACTCTCGGCTTCTCCCAAATAACAACAATAGGTGGCTTCAAGACCACACTACTAAGCCGAACTCCCCAATCATTGGCAACGTTTTTATCTCCAATCCAAAATTTCTCGGGACATGGAGTAATGGCAAAAAGATCCCGAATGTGACTAATAACCTTGCCAACAATTTTCTTAGCATTCATATGAATTCTTCTATGCCTCGCATCATTACGAGCCGCCCATATGAACCAAAGCACAAGAATTGGAATTAAAATCTGAATATGGCCGGAATGATCTTCCTTTTCGAGTAAATCCAATAAGCAATAATGTTCCGCCACGAGACAACTCTCGGCCTCTTAATCAAGAATATATCAAAGAATATTTTCCACGCTTCTTGGGCAAGCTCACTTGACCAAAAAAGATGATCATTAGTTTCGACATTCTTGCTACAACAATTGCACATGGAGACCATTTCAAACCGCTTAAGATTACCATCCGTAGGCAAAAGATTTTGCATATATCTCCAAATAAAGAAGGAAATATTAGGCATAATAAATTTGTGCCAAATGAATTTAAACACACCTTGAGATTCATGCGGTCCTTGAAGGACTTTCCAAGCCGATTTAGTAGAAAATTGACCGCTCGTTTCATGCTTCCAAATAGGAGTATCTCTACCAACTTGACGAGTTGGTTTAGCCACCACTTTAATGAAAGATTCTTCACAAAGCATCTCATCAAGCTTAACAAGATCCCATTCATCGTTTTCCCAAAAATCACAAACCTTATGGTTGTTATCAATTTCGGCCCCTCCCTTCGGTTGTAAAAGTCCTTCTCCAATCCAATGATCTTGCCAAAAGAAGGCTTCCCCATTTTTCACAAGCCAAAAAATATGAGGTTGGGCAACAATCGCCTCTCTAGCGAGTCTCTTCCAACCACTTGATTCCCAACCCCGAATGCTAAGAAAATCTTGCCGATTAGTGTATCTTGCCATCATATACCGAGCCCAAAGTGAGTTTTGAGCCCGAAATCTCCACCACAATTTCGCCCCAAATGCAGCAACCATACTCCTCAAATATTTCACATTAAGGCCGGCCAAATCATAAGCGCACAAATGCGCTCCCAAGTTCTCCAATGCATTCGGCGTTTCACATCATTCGAACCCCATAAAAATCGAGCAAAGAGTCTTTCAAGATCCTCCAACACACAAAGAGGTGGTTCCAATATTTGACAAAGATATATCGGAATCGAACAAAGAATGCTCTTAATAAGGGTGAGCCTACCTCAAAAATTGAGGAACTTCATTTCCCACCCGGATATAAGCCCTCGGACTTGATCAATCCACATTTGGAAGTGTGTGGAATTTAAGCGGCCACGAACGAGGGGAGCACCAAGATATGTGATAGGAAAATCACCTCGAGAAAAACCTGTGACTTCACAAACTCTTCGGATATGAGCATTACTCACAAAGATAGTAGGAATGTAACAACTTTTCGTGGCATTAATATGTTGTCCCAACACCATTTCATAAAGCAAAAGGAATTCCTTAAGCACTTTCATGTTCTTCACCGTGCCATGAACAAAGATAATACAATCATCGGCATATGCTAAGTGAGAAACCGGATTTCCTCCCCCCGTATCCAAGAAAATATCATCATTCCGAGCATATAATTGTTCAAGGCCGCGGGAAAGAAATTCCGCCGCAATAATAAAGAGCCCAAGAGAAATGAGATCTCCTTGCCGAACACCATGCTTAGATTCAAAAAATCCATTAGCTTCACCATTCACAAGAATAGAAAATAAACAATGCTCAACACAATTCTTGATATACCATATCTAATTCCGAGAGAAACCGAATTTAAAAAGGCATTGATATAAAAAGTTCCAATCAAGACGATCATAAGCCTTTTCTATATCCAATTTCACAATCGCATTGTGTTTATCATGTCTCCTCCCAAGGTTATATACCATTTCTTGCGCAAGAAGAATATTATCACCAATGAGACGATCTTTCACAAAACCACTTTGAGAAGGAGAGATAATTTTCGGAAGAATTAATCCAAGCCTATCATTCAATAACTTAGCAATAATTTTATAACTCACATTGCATAGGCTTATCGGCCGGTAATCTTTCCATTCTCGTGGATTCTCCTTTTTGGGAATGAGAGCGATATTTGTGGCCTTATACATCCGCAGGAAAGCATTTCCTTTGAAGAAATCAAGGACGACAGCAAAGAGATCAACATGAATAATATCCCAACACTTTTGATAGAACAAAGCATTGAAACTATCCGGACCGGCCACGCTATCGGGGTTGAGGCCGAACACAATAGATTTTAATTCCTCGAGAGATGGCTCACGGAACAGCCATATATTATCATCATTCGAAACAATATGAGGAATAAAATTAAGATCATGGCAAGCAAGTACCTACACGGGACCGGCAAGGAGATTCTCATAATAACTCGCGGCCGAGGGACCAATCACATCTTGATTATCCATAGCACCCCATTCTCGTATATTTTAAAAATACGAGCCTTTGATTTTTTCGCTTTCGCCATGCCTTGGAACATCCGAGTATTTCCTTCCCCTTCAACTGCCCATTTGCAACGCACACGTTGCTTCCAAAAAGCTTCCTCCATTTTTCTAGTAATAGTAAATTTCGCGAAGCATTTTTGGAGATTAGTGCGAGTGGTAGGAGATGGATTTATATCAAACTCAATCTCGGCTTTCTTGAGGCATTCCTCTTTATCAATGATCTTTTGGAATATATTACCAAACTTCTCACGGTTCCAAATCTTGATATCGTTTTTCAACCGAATAAGTTTAGCACCAAGAATGTACATGCCAACACAATCAACCGGTTTCTCCCAACTATGTTTCACAAGATCAAGAAAAGAGTGATGATTCACCCACATACTTTGGAACCAAAACGGACACGGTTTTCTCCTCGTTTCCCTTTCAAAGGAAATGATAAGGGCGTTGTGATCGGATTGCTTTCTAGGAGCATGTTCCACTTTAGTTTTTTCAAACGTCGTACCCCACTCAAAATTAAAAAGGGCTCGATCAAGTCTAGTCCTCGTACCATTACTCGACCAAGTAAAGGGGTTTCCTTCAAAACCAACATCTTCAAGACCACAATCATCAATACAATCATGAAAATCCGCCATGTCTCCAACAAGAGGAGTGCTACCAATTTTCTCATTCACATTAAGAACACAATTAAAATCCCCCGCCACCATCCACGGCCTAAGGTCATCACTCCTTCTCAAACCATCCCAAAGAGGACACCGAAGTAAGCGGCTTTGCTTGGCATAAACAAAAGTGCACATAATCGGAAGAGGGATTAAAGCCGATCGCACCACACAATGTATAAATTGATCATGAAGCTCAATAATATCAAACTCAATATCACAATCTCCAAAAACCCAAATCATGTTATTCGGATTCCTAAAAGCTTTATCATATTGAAATCTCCTCAAATATCTCCTTTCATCAAAAGCCACTTTCGGCCGAGAAGGCCACCACAATTCCTTCCCGATTATCCTCTCTTGTCTTTCCTCGTGTTCTTTTGGACCGAGAGTCCTCTATAATAAAGAGATATATAATACTTAACTTATATATAGTTTTGAGCAAATAAAGGGTAAATTAGGGAGTTTAGAGCTATTGTTTTGGAAGCAACAAATTTTGTTTTAGCAAAATAATATATAGGGGGAAAAGTGAAAATATCTTTTGTTGTTCTGGAGTAATTATTAATTAAACCAGTTTGTTCTATTTTTAATTTTGTGCTGGGTCGAGTGGGCTGAATGAATCTTTAAGATTCGTTGCTTGGGATTTAAGATTCTGGGCCCAATATCAGTAACCCGAATATAAAAGCTAACCCCCCCGTATATAATATAATAAATAAAAGCTGAGAAAAGAAGAGGAAGAAGAAGAAGAAAGATGGCACGAAGCATCTCATACATCTCTCAGGGGCCGGGGCGCCCAAATCTGGCCATCGTTGACGTCAGGGATGACGACGGACACATAGCCGACCGGATCTCTTCACTTTGCAAGAGACACATTTGTGGAATCTACCAAAGGCAAAAAAGACACCCTCGTTTTCCACTGTGCACTTAGCCAGGTTACTATGATATTATTATTATTATTATTATTATTATTATTATTATTATTATTATTATTATTATTATTATGTATTCTCCTCTTTTTCCATCTTCAACGCTTATTTATTTATTTATTGTCTTAATAATCAGGGCTTTTCATTGTTGATAGTAGTGTAATTCTACCAAGTTTGCCCTAATTCAAACCTATCTATCGATTCAATTAAGGAGGACCTTACTGTTTATCTATTGATTCAATTAAGGAGGACCTTACTGTTTATCGATTCAATACTGTACACCGAGGAGGACAGGGGGGATATTGGTGAAGGACCAGTAGTAGGAACAAAGTGTGAATCTAACTAACTTTCGATGACAGTAGTAGGCTATGAAACTTTTAGTCTGCTTATGTTCAAGGCTTGCTTGCAACCTGCTTTATATATAATATCGTCTTTGTGGGGGGGTGCAAAACGTAATATAAATTAAAGCAGTGGTAGCATAATAGTGAGGGGTTTGAGTTAGTTGACCAAAGCTACCACCCATGCCATGCTTGAGGGAGGGAGGGGGAGGATGTGACTACAAAACTTTGAATGGAATTTTGAAGCGGCAGTGAGAATAATGAAGCATGATGATAGTTGGTTAGAAAAGAGAATAATGAACCACCATTTGCTTGGATTTGTTGGGGACTTCTAGAAAGATCAATATCAAATCTCAAGTTTCTACTATTTTCAAAAACAAATAAAGCGTGCAGTTGTTAACTTTGACGTAGTTTCTGGTTATGAGTTTGCCATTGCCACAAATTTATGTGATTATTTGGGTCGGTGGTCACACTTGCTAAACTTTCTTTGCAGCCAGTTATTGTTTTTTGCTTTGGTCACCGGATGATAATTTTTTAATGGTTTTTTTATGTTTGTTGTTATTTGCACTATATGGCCTCGTACAAGTGCTCTCTCTCTCTCTCTCTCATGCACACACAGAGAGACACATATAATCGGCTATCTATGAATAGAGCTGATGATTTATTTGTCGTTAATTTACTATTTGAACTTTTATCACCCTGGATGTCTCTTCAGTTCAACGCTGGTTTATGATTACCAAAATGTTCATGGGAATCATTGTATTGTGTCATTAGTGATTTATTTCGTCCATATAGTGGGTTTCACCGATCATGCAACTCATATCTACCAAAACTGAAACTTTATTGTATAACATCATCACCTTTTATTCAGTGCAGTGCACACGTCTCGCTTTGAGAGCATAATGGTTAACTGTAGTTTTATATCTCAACTTACAAGAAATTGACAAAAATGGGATGACACAAGAAGCCAAATGAGCATTGCCTACTTTCTGGACCAAGAATTGGCAGCTAAATTATTCATTCTTATATAGGTTCGTGGACCAAAATGTGCTCGAACGCTTGCTGACTATGTCGCTGACCTGAAAGACACGGGAGTGAAGAATATCATGATTCTGGAACGCGGTTATAACGGTTGGGAGGCTGCAGGAAGGCCCGTCTGCCGCTGTAAAGAGATCCCATGTAAGGGTGAATGAACTGAAATGCCTTGACAAGGAAACAACAACAAGTTAAATCCTCTTAAATACTAAAGCCGTCTTCCGCTAATAATACTGGGATTTGTATCAATGCCTTATTGAATATTGGCAAGTCATCCTGCAGTAGCTGTTGTATAATTCAATTGTCAGAAGTTCTCATTGAAAGAACAAAGAATTCTTAATTTTTATTTGAAGTGCTTATGTGTATGTGCAATCTACTTGTATGTGCTTCTTGTTTCGTATGGATGTTGAAGGTAAACATCAATGTGAAGTCATTGATGTTAGGCATCCTAGTTTTGTGGACAAATTAACTTTAGCCTTGAAATTGTGAGCGTGTTTGGGACTGAGACATCCTAAGTTGGTACCACTCAAGGTTGTACTGTTGGAAATATTTACTTATTAGGCTGGTCTACATTGGTCATGCGGTCACATTCTTTTTGTGGTGCAACATAATGATTATGTTTATATCTACTTACTCTCATCATTCAAATTGAAAAAAAAAAAATTATGAGACAAAATTTTCTTGGTCTGTAAACTTGTTAATAAGTATGATTCACCATATTGTGAAATGGTATTTTTTAGTTTCTACGCCATTATGGAAAGCTACCGTTTTATACTGATGAAAGCAAGATGGATGATACATGTCAATTGTTGATAATAAGTCGAATGCAATATATCATTTACTCACTTTTGTAGACGCTATAACAGCCATAAAAGAAATGGTCCGAAACACAGCATGAAAATAAAATAAGTAAATTCTAGTCTACAAATTGCACTATCCTTTTTTCGCATTCATGTTTTCGCCTCTTCTGCTTGCAACTATGAGTTGCAATTCAAACTTACTGGTTAACTTGCAAGTGTTGATACTAAGAAGTCCTAAAGAATATCAGTCAAAGTATATTGATTATTTATTAAAACTCCTCAAAAGAACCATCATAGTTTTGCAACTGTTGGACATACTACAAACATCATCATCGTCATCAAGAACATCAAAAAAAAAAGATTCAGATAAATGAAATGCACCATTAACAATTCAACGCATACAATGGATACTGTTCATTCAAAAGTAAAAGAGGAAAAGTTCCATGTTTACAAGGTCTGCTAGTAAAGTAAGAGGAAGAAGTTCCATGCTTACAAGGTGTATTGGTAAAGTAAGAGGAAGAAGTTCCTAGCTTACAAGGTTTACTGGTAAAGTAAGAGGAAGAAGTTCCAAGCTTACAAGATGTTCGGGTAAAGTAAGAGGAAGAAGTTCCTAGCTTACAAGGTCGCTGG
Source organism: Linaria vulgaris (assembly GCA_948329865.1). NCBI lineage: Eukaryota > Viridiplantae > Streptophyta > Magnoliopsida > Lamiales > Plantaginaceae > Linaria > Linaria vulgaris. The sequence goes on along the minus strand of OX415254.1, from coordinate 15,887,894 downwards.
TAAAGTAAGAGAAAGAAGTTCCTACCTTACAAGGTTGCTGGTAGAGTAAAGTGGAAAAAGTTCCATGCTCATAAGGTCTGCTGGTAAAGTAAGAGGAAGAAGTTCCATGCTTACAGGTTCTAGCTTACCAGCAGATATTGGCTACCCCAAAATGTTTATACAACTAACAGAAAACAGTGCTTAGAATATACAAGTTCTCAAATCTTCAGATAGCAGTAAAAGTAGTTAAAATCACAAAAATCTCTCAGCAATGCCCCCTCTACTTTAGTACTAATCGAAATCGTAGAGCTTTTCAGGCAATCGTGAAATAATATCTGGGGACGACTCCCTTTCTTGGGGTTGTTTGGGTTCAGGACGAATTTCCTTGTTCGTGCAAGGACTGTCTTTGCAGTGGCAGACGGGAAATCGTAGAGCTTTCCAACCATCATGCCCAAGTTGCAGAACCTCGATGTGTTTGGGTTCTACTTCTATACCTCTCAGAAATTGAGCAAACAGCTTAGCACACGAGGGTGCTCGATTCTGCAAAAAAAAAAAACACTATTTTTTAATCATCTCTGCAACTCTCTTAAACATACAAAGGTAACATATATAGATGAAAACGAACAAGTACCGATTTACTCTTAGAATACACCTAGTTATAATGGTTGAAACAGAGAAAGAGGTGGAAAACAAGCTTGGGAACCAGTTCTCATTCACTTGTTAATTATCACTCTTCAAAGATACAAACATCAAATGCAGGTTCCCATAGAAGTTGCACGCACCACCATCTATCCCAATTATAACAAGAGCAGATAAACAAAGATTTTCGCAATATCATTGAAACGCATAAAAGGACGAAACAATACCAATGTGAAAGAGTGTTTACATGCAATTTACCTGCTTATTAAAATTCACAAATATCCAAACACGTATAAAATTTCAAAACGATACAATAACCATATATGTCACATACTTAATCACACCAAAATCTCATGTGTTGATCAAATTCCAAGAAACACAAGTATACATTCAGAAAAGAAAACATAAAATTGAAACAACGAAACATGATCGACATCGGAAAACCGTACCAATGTGAAGGAGTGTTTACATGCAATCAATCTGCCTGCCACATAACCAAGTATTCTTTCGCACAGAATTAAAATTCACAATTTCATTTCATCGTGATCAAATATCGAAATGAATACGGACAATATATGTATATATCTCATGTAACTAATTACACCAAAACCTCATCAAAAAACAAATGACTAATTTCCGAGAAACATATAATGCAGAAACAGTGAAACGTGATCGAGATCGAGAGTACCTTGCTGTGAACACCATATAAAACGAATCTCTCTCTATTTTTGGTAGTAAAATAGAGAGGAGGCAGGTGTCTTTCAAAGAAACCGATGCTCGAAAAGTGATGCGACTCTGCTATGTGACCGTCGAAACTCCTCTCTTCATCCCTAATTCACAAACACACATGAAATTAATCAGAATACGTGAAAGAATAAACAAAACAACTTGTTTCCTCATTCAAATATGTAAATACAGTAGGTGTTATATACAAGTATGAATTGCAATATTCCTAATATAAATGTGCAGAACTATAGCAATTAACGATCCTAATTACAGATTATATATTTTTGTTATTCCTGTGCTAAATTACTGTTGTCATTATTGGTAAACTTATTGGAATTAGGATATGAAATGATATCATTCCCATAAGTACTTTGCTGTAAGCCTGGAGGAGATAAAGCTCTCTGTTTAACACCCCTACCCCCCCCCCCCCCCCGCAAACGAATGGGGAGATCATGAACCATGAGTTTGTCCTTCAATTGTTGGAATCGCGAAGCTGTGAGTCCCTTTGTGAATATATCACCAACCTGGTCCATGGTAGAGATGTACTGAATTTGCAGATCACCATTCTGTACCTTTTCTCTAATGAAGTGGAAGTCTACTTCGATGTGTTTGGTACGAGCATGGTAAACTGGATTAGCAGCGAGCGCAATGGAACTTTGATTATCACACCAAATAGTTGGCGGTGAGGAAAGTGGAATATGCAAATCCTTTAGTAGCATGCGAATCCAGTAAAGTTCAGCAACCACCATTGCTAAAGCTCGATATTCTGCTTCAGTACTAGACCGAGCAACAACACTTTGCTTCTTTGCACACCAAGATATTAGGGAAGGTCCGAAAAAAGTACCATAGCCAGTAGTAGACCTTCGATCAGATAGATCACCTGCCCAATCGAAATCGCAATATGCATTTAATGTTAAGGAACCTCTGCTGAAATACAGACCATGTTCAACGGTGCCTTTGAGGTAACGCAATACTCTTTTAGCAGATTTCCAATGAATATGAGTTAGAGAATGAAGATGTTGGCAAAGTTGGTTGACTGAATATGCAATTTCTGGACGAGTGAGAGTACAATACTGTAGTGACATCTTCAATTGCTTCATTGTTATCAGACCTTAATTTCCCACCAGATACACATGGGGCAGGATATGGTTTGGCGCCGATCATTTTTGACCTGTGCAAAATATCCAGGATATACTTGCTTTGTCGTAAGTGAAGTCCTTCAGAATCTCGTGAAGCTTCAATTCCAAGGAAATATCCAAGATCACCTAATGTCTTAAGTGCAAAATCTTGTTGATGTTGGTCAGTTATAGTTTGAATAAATTTAGAACATGAACCAGTAATCAACAAGTCATCAACATAAATCAAGATATAAACATGAATATGTCCAACATGATAAGTAAAAAGTGATGTATCAACGGAAGAGCCTTGAAAACCAAGATCTAGAAGACTATTAGAGAGTTTGAGAAACCAAGCTCTTGGAGCTTGCTTGAGTCCATAGAGTGCCTTTTTTAGGCGACAAACATGATTAGGAGCAGCAGAATTCTGAAATCCTTGCGGTTGCTCAATGAAAACTTTCTCTTCAAGATTTCCATGTAAGAAAGCATTAGAAACATCATATTGTAAAATAGGCCACTCAAAAGTTACAGAGAGACAAAGAACAATGCGCACAGTAGCAGGCTTTATTACTGGACTAAAGGTTTCCGTATAATCTACACCATCTACCTGTTGAAACCCTTTAGCAACTAACCTCGCCTTGTAACGATCCACACTTCCATCCGCCTTTTGCTTAATTTTGTAAACCCATTTGGTTCGAATGATATTGTGACCAGCAGGTCTGGGGACAAGATCCCAAGTATCATTAGCTATTAATGCACCGTACTCTTATTTCATAGCTGCCTGCCATTCTTGAGATACAGAGGCTTGGGAAAAAGTAGTTGGTTCAACAATATTAAGCACGCTATGATACATGCGTATAGGATGATTAGATGCATAGTACATATGAAAATCAGAAAATTGTTTGGGTCGTGAAGAACCTGTTCGCGATCGAGTGACAATCTGATTTTCATTTGTTATAGGCACTTGGGGAGGTTCAACATCTAATTGGTTGGCATTTGGCACTATTTCAGTTTGTGGTGGAAGCTCAAGTGCATGGTCAGTGTGGTGAGAAGGGGATAAGGTAAGTGTTTCTTGTTCATTTTCAGGTTGTTGATCTTGTAGTAAATCAATTTCAGAATTAATTATACCTTGTACAGGAGCATTTGATGCAGCAGAATCAATTTCAGAATTTAGTAATATACCATTTGATGCAGCAGAATCAATTTCAGAATTAAGTAATATACCTTGTACAGGAGCATTTGATGCAGCAGTAGAAGTTGAGGAGGTCCATCCTTTGGCGGGGAAAGTTTTCTCATCAAAGGCAACATTGCAAGATATATACACTTTATTAGAGATGGGATCCAAGCATCGATAACCATGATGGTTCGAAGAATATCCAATGAAAATGCATTGTTTACTCCTAAATGCTAATTTGTGTGTCGTGAAGGTCTCAATAATGGATAACATGCACATCCAAAGGTTTTCATGAAGGAATAGTCTGGCGTTTTTTCAAATAATTTTGTATAAGGCGGTATCCCTTCAAGAACACATGAGGGAAGTCGATTAATGAGGTAAATTGCTGTCATAAAAGCATCGAACCAGAATTTGATAGGTAGGTGTGATTGAGATAAAAGAGAGAGTCCGACTTCCATGATGTGCCTATGCTTTCGTTCGGCTAAACCATTTTGTTGATAGGTATATGGACAAGAAAGACGTTGGTGGATACCACACGTGCGAAGAAAGTTTTGAGACTGATTTGAGAGGAATTCGCCTCCATTATCGCATTGAAGTTCCTTAATTTTTGTAGAGAAACGATTTTCAACTAAAGCCTTAAAGTGAACAAAGCACGAGAACACATCAGATTTATTTTTGAGTGGATAAAACCATGCAAACCTCGAATGATCGTTAATGAAAATAACATAGTAACGGTGACCCTCTGAAGAAGGTTCGTTAGATACCCATACATCAGAATGAACAAGCTCAAATTTTGACAACGTAATGCGAGAAGATTCATTAAAAGGTAATCGTTTTGATTTTGCCAAAAGACAAGACTCACAGATAGACTCAAGTTTGGAAGAACCAACTACAAGTAGATTAAAGTTTTTGACTACATTTTTGGTGACTTGGGAAGATGGATGACCCAACCTCGCATGCCAACCATCAAGTGTAGTTCGAACATCTAAAAGAGCAGCATGAGAACTAAATTTATTAATAGAGTTTCGATCAACTTGAATAGGATATAGACCTCCTTCACTCTGTCCTGCTAGCAACGTTTGCCCCGTGCAGTTGTCCTTAACAAAAAAATGAGAACCGGTTAGAATGCAGTAGCAGTCATTATCTAAGCAAAGCTTATTAATTGATAGAAGATTTACTGCGACTTGTGGGCAATGTAGGACATTGTCTAAATATATAGGTGAATTAGATGTATGTAACATGAGTTTACCAGTATGTTTAATTCGTAATCCATTACCATTACCAACAACTACTTTTTCATCTCCGTGGTATGGTTGATTAAACTGAAGGTTTGAGAGATCCCATGTGATATGTTGATTGGCGCCGCTGTCCACATACCAAGTATTGTCTTCATGAACCGAATTGGATTGAGCAACCATAGCTGCTAATTGCTGAGGGGGATGACGACCTTGATAATTGTAGTCGTAACGGTGGAAGCAGTCGAGAGCCATATGGTTCTTCTTCTTACAGATTTGGCAAGCATAAGGGTCAAAATCTTGAGAATTTGCTCAAGAAGGGATTCAGAGTGGGCTGAAATTAGCACCTTGTGTTTGCCTTGGAGTCGGAGCAGAACTTGTGTTAGGACGAGATTGTTGCCAATTTCTGTTATTTTTCTTTGGATTCTTTCCTCCATCGAATTTGTTAGCCATCATGGCAAAATTATTATGATCCTTTTGCAAACTTCTCTGCTGATTTTCTAGTAAGGATTCAAAGGCAAGTAATTCAGAATGAAAATCAGTAAATGAAATGGACCTTTCATGTTGTGTAAAGTAGACGTTCGATATAAAGGGAGTATATGTTGGATCAAGTCCTCCGAGAATATGGGATATCAGATCTTCATCAGACACAGATTTACCTACGGCACCCAATTGATCTGCAAGGACTTTTGCACGTTCAAGAAAATCAGTACACGTTTTGCCTCCTTGTTGCAGATTTTGCAGTTGACGTTTAAGTAAATTCACATTTGATGATGAGGGAGAAGCGAAACGATTCGCCAAGGCCAGCCACGCTTGTCGAGCAGACTTCATACCGTAAACCACTGACAATACTTTCTCGGAAATCGTGGGTTTCATCCACACAAGAACAAATATATTTTTTTGATTCCATAGAGTGAACTTTGGATTAGAAACAGGAGCAACATTTTCTGCAACCGGTAAAAACTCTTCTGGGCATGGTTCTGTACCATCCACAAAGCCTAGAAGTCCGTGAATATCAAGTGTACCCTCGACTTGGGAGGACCAATTTAGATAGGATGATGGTCCGTCAAGCTTCACTGAAACAAACTGGACTAGATTGCTCGGAGGAACGAAAGTGGTAGCGGAAGACATTTTTGTTTTTGTAATATATGTAGGATCAGACGTTAGCCAAGTGTGGCTCTGGATACCATGAAAGAATAAACAAAACAACTTGTTTCCTCATTCAAAGATGTAAATACAGTAGGTGTTATATACAAGTATGAATTGCAATATTCCTAATATAAATGTGCATAGATATAGCAATTAATGATCCTAATTATAGATTCTATATTTGTGTTATTCCTGTGCTAAATTACTGCTTTCATTATTGGTAAACTTATTGGAATTAGGATATGAAATGATATCATTCCCATAAGTACTTTGCTGTAAGTCTGGAGGAGATAAAGCTCTCTGTTTAACAATACGAACAGTATACACTACAAATTATAGTCAATTTGCAAATATACTACGAAGTTATGAAGTGAAAAACAAATACCTGACATCGATGATGGCAACATTAGGGCTGCTCTTGATAGCACGAAGCTCTTCCGGTGTTTTGTATAAGATTTTGTCTTCCTCCATTGTTGCTTAACTTGGGTGAATTCAGTGAATTACGAAACCAGAGTGCGAAAATACAGAGAGTTAAAATGGAATGATGAGAGAGAAAGAGAGCGAGCGAGAGAGAGAGAGAGAGAGAGAGAGAGAGAGAGAGAGAGAGAGAGAGAGAGAGAGAGAGAGAGAGAGAAATGGATTCTGTATCGATGATGAATGTAATGTGAATTAAACTGTGAGTGCAAAATGCTGTTGTATAATTGGCAGTGGAAGTGATGAGAGAGAGAGAGAGAGAGAGAGAGAGAGAGAGAGAGAGAAAGAGAGAAAGAGAGAGGTCAAACAAACGATAGGTTTTGAGAGAGAGAGAAAGAGAGAGAGAGAGAGAAAGAGAGAGGTCGAACAAACGATAGGATTTAAAACCTAATAAATTTCTTCACCCAGCTCACGAATTTCTGCAAAACTACAACAGGGTTGAAGAAAGGGACACTGTTGATTCCGCGGTGCACCGGAAGTATGCGATCCTCCACTTGACGAATATCACCAGTTGCATCGAGCTTCGTATACCGTACATACATCCTCCCATCTTTAATGAAAACTTTTTTTACTCCTTTCATTTTCGGAAACGACAGAACAGTGGGCGACTGTTTTTGTTCTTTCTTGCGACTGGCAGAGAGAGGCTGAGTGGGGTACATCGGGCGCAGGGGCGGAGGCAGGATTTTTTTGGACCCCGGGCTACATTAACTTAAATAATATAGGATATATATAATGACCACAATTTGTCACATCATTGGTCGAGTGGACCATCAATCCTGAGCTGTCAAGCCTTGGTGAGAATACTTAATCCGATGGAATAGACTGCCGGGGGCTAAGAGACCGAGAATGATTTATGGTAGTCTAGAGAAGAGGTTCAAATGTTTCGGAGTTTCCACGTGTCACGATGTCGCCTATTTCGGTAGGGGAGGATTTCACTAGCGACCACACTTCCGTCTGATCTGGCGAGTAGGAGCCTGCATCATTCAGTCAGCAGCGCGCGTCAGGCACGTAACAGACCAAACGACGCGCGTGAAGCATGTACAAACACCACGCACTTTGGCTCACTGATCCAATAAGAGAAGTTCTAGGGCCCCTCCAGAATTTTTTTAACACTTAGGCTCTATGATGTAAATAGGCAAACTCTAAATTATTCATTGTGTATAATAATCTTAGAATTCTCTAGAGCGTGGCCAACTCATTTTATTGTAAGAATAGTGTAGAATATTTCTTTAGCCTTTAGACCGTTAGATTAGATTGATCTGGGTCGTTTATTTATCCCAACTCCTTGTATATATACCCCCATGATTTTCACTTTTTCAGACATCGAGAAATTTTTTTCAACTCAATTGCATAACTTTGAACAATCTTCTTGTCTCTTTCTCTTGCTCTAAGATCCCATTAGTTTTAGAGTTATGCTGATATCAGGGCACTTAGTAAACCGCATGTCTTAGCTTCTCAAGTAGAAAAGAACTAAGTACATGCCACATGATATCATCGTGGAGTTTTTTCTTTTTCTTTTTGATAAATACTTCTTACATTGGGGTCAAAAATTTACCCCAGGCTGAAGCCCACCCTAGCCCTCAAGGTGGCTCCGCCCTTGATCGGGCGGTTACGGGGTGATGGTGGTGGTAGGGTTGGCGAACAGATTGCCATTGTGAGAGAGAGAGAGAGAGAGAGAGAGAGAGAGAACGAGAGGATTCAGCGGTGATCAGCGGTTGCACCGAACGGCGTGTCATCCAAAAACATTTTTCCGTCTCTAATTGAGACTTTTTTTACAAACTTGACTCTGGGAAAAGAAATAACAGTGGGAGGCTTGCTTTGTTCTTTCTTCCCACTGGCAGTGAGCGGCTGCGCAGGGTACATGGGGCGGTTACGGCGTGGCGGCGGTGGTAATGTTGGTAAGCAAATTGACATTGTGTGTGTGTGAGAGAGAGAGAGAGAGAGAGGGGAATGGATTTGTGAAAAGTGAAATTAAACTGTGAAATTCTGTTATATTGTAGTGGAAGTGGAGAGAGAGAGAGAGAGAGAGAGAGAGAGAGAGAGAGAGAGAGAGAGAGGGAAGAGTGAGTGTGAGAAATTTGATTCAGTGAAAAATTCAGTTTAGATAGTTTGTATGTACCCTGTCTCACTAATAATTGAAATTCTGTTATTAGTGGAAGTGAAGAGAGAGAGAGAGAGCGAAGGAAGAGTGAGTGGGAGAAATTTGATTCAGTGAGAAATTCAGTTTAGGTAGTTTGTATGTACCCTGTCTCACTAATAATTTTAATCAATAAAGTTTAATGTAGTTTCATAAATATATATTATTCCTACATTTAAATAGGGTAATTAGAACTTATTATTATTCTTACTAGAATTGCCTATTTTAAGTTAAAATATCAAAAATTACTTCAAATCCATAAGCTAGAGTGCGCGATTTAAAAAATAAAACACTTTAATTTATTTTAATCTGTTTAAAACAAGAAGTTGAAGTTGTTTGGAGATCTTCCAAGTTCCAATGTTTGTTTTCAAAAACCTTGGGCTCAGTTTAGGCCCAACTCAATTAAACATAATTGTTGGACGGCCCACTGGGTTTTCAAAGTTTGCAAAAGGTTTCTGTAATCATACCAATTACCAGACAACAAGGACAAGGAGCATCGCGCCTTTAATCAGACAATATCCACTTTCCTGATTACCATGTTTAGGAGTAATCAATAAAATCGCTAGACAAACCCTACTTGATCATGTAAATCCATCAACTACAAATGTTATGCACATATTAAATATTGGTCTTGCTCTAGTGACTCAAGGGACAAGAACGCAAAGTATGATGCCTTGATTGCCTTCTAGTATTGGCGCCTCTCAAATAATCACCTTTTCAAGTTCAAAGCGAACCACTAACGATGGGCCGAGTCTGTTAGCTGCCCGGCGATGTATTTATAAATACCCTTCTTTCCCATCATTTTTTTTCTACTTGTATATTAACTTAATCTTAGATAAACAAGGATAAACAATTGTACAATTTTTTTTCTACTTGTATATTAATTTAATCTTAGATAGCTAAGAATTTATGTGATGTCTTGAATTTTAAGAATTATAATTAAATACAACTAGTTCATCTTAGTCCATGAATACATTTGCAAAGCCTAATAAATGGCATTGATGCATTACGGTGGTGACTTTTGAAAAAAAATTGAAATTTTGTTTATACTAGAATAAGCAAGTTTTTGTCTAATAAAAAAATGGTGTATGCTAAACTTAGGGGTGAGTTGGGCCGCAATCGCGGAAGTTCTGCGGATTTCGAGATCCCGTCCCGAAATTTCCAGTACATAGTATCCACAATACATATCAAGAGAAATATCTTACTGAGCGTAGTGCGTGCCGATTTGTGACATACAATCTCAAGAAATCTCGAACTGAGAGTACGCCATTCTGATGTAACTTTTTGTGGGACGTACCCTCTTTATCTATCTTCTCCAAACGCCATACGGCGTCATCTAGGCATGGGGGATAGTGCTTCTGGTATGCTGCAACAAATGAGAGGCATCAGTACCTAATTCTATTCCATAGGCTACTGATACGGGCCTTCCTGTGTTACAGCCCAACAGGCCCACTCGTTCCACTACCAGGCCCAATTGGCACAAGGACTACCATATGTAATTTATTTTAGTATCTGGTGTAGTAGTAGTTTATTAAGTAAATTATATTATTAATATTATTAAGTTGTGGGTAGTTTTAGTGAGCAGTTATGATTTAGCACTATAAATATGTTGTAATTCGTACTGTAGCAGTTTATGAAATCAATTATCCAGAATTTTATTTCTTTCTTGTTGTAAGGAGAAGGTCCAATCTCGAATTAGGACAACTTTTGATTCATCTTAGTAATTAAGGTGTATCAATTTGGTGCTTTCATTGTTTCAATGCCTCCCAAAAATCAGAATTCAAAAGTCGATCAAACAGTGACAGAAGATGGTTCAATGGCAGAGATGTTACAGCAGTTACGTGATGAATTGGCTGCCCTGCGAACCACCAACGATCAACAAAGGATATAGCACAGGAATCAGATTGATGAACTGCGGGTTTGGATTACGGGGTTAATGCAGAAACCGTCACATTCTGATGCTGAGTTTCACACTTCACAACAACCTATGGCGCCACAGCATTCAGGTTTCAATTCGACACACTCAAACAATTTTAATCCTTTATTTGGCGGATCGACATCCAACATAACTTGTAAGCCTCTTGTTATCCATTTGAATAATTTTGATGGTGAAAATGCAATGGATTGGGTTGCAAGTGCAGAACGTTATTTTCGATTATATCAAATTTCCCCCAAGGATCGGATTCCGTTTGCATCGTTTTATATGCAGGGGACAACAGCAATTTGGTTTACATGGATGTCGAACAACGAAAGGGTCACTACTTGGGATGAATTCGCGCGTGCTTTATTGTTACGATTTGGACAATCGTCCTATGATAATCATCATGCAGCATTATTCAAACTTCGTCAAGTTAGCACAGTAGCAGATTATCAAAAAGAATTTGAAAGGATTGGGAACTTTGTTCAGGGATTATCGGAAGAAGCCGTTAAGAATTGTTTTATATCTGGATTGCGTGCTGATATTCGTCACGAGTTAGCTATACTCAAACCCAGTGACGTACATCATGCCATTGGATTGGCGACTTTGGTTGAAACTCGAAACAATGCGGCTCGCACACGGACATCTTATGTCCGCCCTTCAGCTCAGTTTCGAACTGATACTAGTGTGGGTTCATCACTAGTACCGCCCCCACAACCGAAACAGCCTGCTTCGTTACCTATTCGCCGGTTAACTCAAACTGAAATGCAGGAGCGACATTCCAAGGGACTTTGTTTTAATTGTGAGGAGAAATACTCTCCAGAGCATCGCTGTAAATCCCCGCAATTTCTCAGTTTAATTTCCGATGAGTTACCTTTGGAGGAACAAACAACCGATGTAGGTGAAGTGGGAGAAGCCTTGGACCATGAGGGTCACCTTTCTTCTCTGCCACAACCCCCACCACATTTTTTGTGCCCTAGATCTTCTCGCATGGGAGAATTTCACTTATCTATGGCTGCCTACATGGGTATCGATATGCCACAAACATTACGCTTACGAGGGATGGTTCGGGGTCATGCTGTTACAATATGGGTAGATTCTGGAAGCAATTTCAATATTATTCAGCCGAGAGTTGTCGATATATGTGGTTTACCCATTCTATCATCTTATGCATTCGAAGTTATGGTCGGCAATGGACAGCATCTGCCATGCCTGGGTCGATGACAAGATGTTCAACTACAATTACAAGGTACTAAATTTACTATGTCGATGTTTGCGATACCAATTCATGGGGCTGAGATTGTTTTAGGAGTTGAGTGGTTGAAAAGTTTGGGTGACTATGTTTCCAATTATCAGATTCCTCAGATTACAGTTCAGCAAGGAGATAAAATCGTAACCTTGAAGGGTGAGTCAGGGCTCTCGTGTGGATCGACAACACAAATGAAGCGCATGTTAGAAACAGGCTCATTACTATCGATGCAAGCCGTTTATGTTTCGTATGAGCCTATGTTTCAATCAATTACAGCGGATCATTTTATCCACGAAGTTCCAGAGGTTGTTGAATTGGTGAAGGAGTTTTCAACGGTTTTTGAGGAACCACAAACATTACCTCCTCATCGAGTTCATGATCACCATATTCATTTACAACCTGGCACTCAACCTGTTAACATTAAGACATACCGTTATCCGCACTACCAAAAACCAATCATGACGCAACACATCAAAGATATGTTACGAGTTGGGCTAATTCGGCCTAGTACTAGCCCGTTCTCATCTCCAGTTTTATTGGTGAGCAAAAAAGATGGCACTTGGCGTTTTTGTTCGGATTACAGAGCACTTAATGTTGTGACAGTGAAGGATAAGTTTCCTATCCCTACTGTCGATGAGTTGTTGGATGAGCTTAAAGGTGCACGTGTATACACGAAGCTTGATTTGCGTTCGGGATATCATCAGATTCGAGTTGCTGCCAACGATATCCACAAAACAGCTTTTTGCACCTGTGATGGACATTATGAACTTGTCGTGATGCCGTTTGGCTTGACAAATGCTCCATCAACTTTTCAGGCAGCAATGAATGATTTGCTATGTGAGTATCTTCGTGATTTTGTGTTGGTTTTTTTCGATGATATTCTCATTTATAGTCGTGATCTTCCTACTCATTTGGGTCATTTACGTATTATTTTGGCATTATTGGCATCTAATCAGTATTTTGCCAAAATTTCGAAGTGTGTTTTTGCGGTGGCTAAGGTGCAGTATTTGGGTCATGTTATCAGCGTTGAGGGTGTGTCAGTGGATGTTGATAAAATTGAGGCCATTCTAAAATGGCCTGTGCCTACTTCTCTCACGGCCCTAAGGGGATTTTTGGGTTTGACGGGTTACTATCTGCGTTTTGTTCGCCACTACGCTACTATCGCCGCTCCTCTCACGTCTTTACTAAGATATCAGTGTTTTACATGGAGTACAGCAGCTCAGTCAGCCTTTGAACAATTAAAAAAATACATGAATGAACTTCCTACACTAATTTTGCCCGACTTTGATGCGCCTTTCGAGTTGACCACGGATGCTTCGGCGATTGCCATTGGCGCAGTTTTGTCGCAGAATCAGCATCCCATTGCTTTTTTCAGTCGAAAAATGTCGCCACGTATGCAAGTGGATTCAGCCTACAACAAAGAATTATTTGGGTTAACTAAGGCAGTTAAAAAATGGAGACACTACTTATTGGGGCGAAAATTTACGATCTACACAGATCAACAAAGCCTTCGACATATTTTGACTCAACAATTCAATACGCCCGAACAGCAAAAGTGGTTGATTAAATTATTGGGGTTTGATTATGAAGTGAAATACAAACCTGGTTGTGAGAATAAGGTCGCTGATGCCTTATCCCGAGTTGTCACCCCTACTTGTTTGGCCATTGTTGCTCCTTCCGCTACCATTTTATCCTCGCTCCGACAGGTTATGCACACCTCACAAGAAGCAAAGCAGATTATTCAGAATATGAATAACATGGGCATGCATTCGAAGTACAAAATGAAGAATGGACTGTTATACTACAAAGACAGGTTATATGTTCCAGATGACAGTTCATTAAGGCAAAAAATATTAATTGAGTTCCATTCTTCTCCTGTTGGCGGTCATTCAGGTAATAAAAAGACTTTGGCAAGAATTTCTTCACTATTTTTTTGGCCTAGTCTTAAACAGTCAGTTGCAGAGTTCATTCAAAAATGTGCTATCTGTCAACAACAGAAGTATCTCACTTCTAAGCCGTATGGGTTACTACAACCTTTACCTGTTCTGACTCAAGTCTCGACTGATATTTCTATGGATTTCATAACACATTTGCCACTATCTAATGGAAAATCAGCCATTTGGGTGTTGGTAGACCGATTGAGTAAGTTTGCACATTTTATTGCTCTACCACCTAAATATTCAGCAGCTTATTTGGCCTCGGTGTTCTTAACTGATATTTATAGTGTGTATGGACTGCCTAAGTCTATTGTGTCAGACCGTGACCCTATTTTTCTTAGTTCCTTTTGGCGTGAACTATTTCAAAAGGTTGGTACTTCTTTGCATTTCAGCACGGCTTACCACCCACAGTCGGACGGGCAGACAGAGGTGGTAAATCGCTGTTTAGAGTGTTATTTGCGCTGTTATACCATGGATACACCTAAACAGTGGTCTCGCTTTCTACCATTAGCACAACAATGGTATAATTCTTCCTACCACAGTTCAATTAATACGACACCATTTCAAGCACTATTTGGACGGCCTGTTACTACCATGCCAACGTATATTCCGGGAACGTCAAGTAATGCAAGTATTGACACGACGCTGACAAACAGAGAAACACTTCTAGCAGATATCAAAACTCATATGGCACGTGCACAACAACGAATGGTATCTCAAGCCAACAAACACAGATCTGATAAAGATTTCAAAGTTGGAGATTGGGTTTATGTCAAGCTTCGCACTTACCGACAATTGAGCGTTCGTCGCGCCGCCTCCCACAAGTTGAGTCGCCGTTATTATGGGCCCTTTCAGGTGGTGCGCCGGATTGGATTGGTGGCGTATGAGTTGCAGCTTCCGGCGTCGGCGAGGATCCATAACGTCTTCCATGTTTCCTTGCTACGTTTGTGCCATGGTGACCCAACAATGGTTGCTCCGTCTTTTCCCGATCTCAACGCCGCGGGTGAGGTCATAACGTTACCGGAAATGATTTTGGATCGGCGGGTGGTCAGCGAAAATGGTGTTGAGGTGCAGCAATGTTTGGTTAAGTGGACGGGATTGGGAGCTGAAGAGGCAGAATGGTTGGAGGAGGAGGGTTTTAAGGCTGCTTACCCTGAAATGGACGGTCAAGATGATTACCCTAAAGCGAACGGTCCAGATCAGCAGCTGTCTCCTAAGGCCTTTTATTCGCGGGCTGGATCGTGTTTATCGGACCTTGAGGACAAGGTCCAAGTCTTACCGGGCGACATTGATACGGGCCTTCCTGTGTTACAGGCCCACTCGTTCCACTACCAGGCCCAATTGGCACAAGGACTACCATATGTAATTTATTTTAGTATCTGGTGTAGTAGTAGTTTATTAAGTAAATTATATTATTAATATTATTAAGTTGTGGGTAGTTTTAGTGAGCAGTTATGATTTAGCACTATGAATATGTTGTAATTCGTACTGTAGCAGTTTATGAAATCAATTATCCAGAATTTTATTTCTTTCTTGTTGTAAGGAGAAGGTCCAATCTCGAATTAGGACAACTTTTGATTCATCTTAGTAATTAAGGTGTATCAGCTACCAACATATGACAGATAAACACTTACACTCTCCACGGTGGTCTAATACTTTGAAGGAATTGCTCATTCCTTCTCTAATGCTGATTTCCGAACTAGTGTGTGCTTTTGCTCCCAACTTAAACTTCCCACTTCTAATCCAACCGGAATTGTCAGTGAAGCTCACATTACCGATATGTCCCACTCCGTTTTGCAAAGTAACCAACAAATCTCCAGTCACCAAAGGCCTCTTCCCCTCTCTGTTTTGGACAATTTTCCTATCAAAGTCGTTCTTTGTCCAATCCTCCGGATCACCAAAACCCGCATCTAGGACGACGATGTGCACTTTGAGTGAAGATAAGGGACCAGTTATAACTATTTCTCGAGAAACTGAATCGTAGAGAACAACTCGGATAGGACTTCCGTCACCACTGGAAAATTCGGGAGCCGCGGATCGGATCGGGATCCGACCGTGGCTCCCGATCCGATCCGCGGGAGTTGCTGCGGGAGAAATTTCCCGCAGCAACGGATCGGATTTGAGATCGGATTTTTCCTGCCCCGGGGAAAATCCGATCGAGTCGGGTCGGGTCGCGGGAATCCGACCCGGCCCTTCCACCCCTAGCTAAACTATTGAAAGTCAAAAACGTTTTATTTAATCTAGAAAACCCAGTTGTGATAGTATTTTCCCATTAAAACAAATCAAAACTAAGAATTCACTACAATCTTGCAATGTATTAACTTCACATATAGGGTATTATTACTTATAATTCACTGGAGTTTTTATTGTAACCTCATCTATATTATAAAAAAAAAATCATAGATTTCGCACAAATTTATAAATACATAATATTTTTTGTAACACGTTAAAAGCTAATCAATAGAGAAAATCTCTAATTTTTTGAAACATTAGTGCAACGTAAAATATATTAACTTATATTAATTATTTTATTACAAAATGTACAATTTACTTCAAATTGTGTCGTTAAAAGCTCGTTCCGTGATTCACCCGGAGCCAATATGACTCCATAACACGGTCGGCTTCAAGCTTAATGGTAGCGAAACTTATGTCTTATGATGTAGTTTATACCCAGAGCACAAAAAACACGATTTTACGTATTAGAGTATTGAATTTTTACGCCGCAACACAATATATCAATACTTTTTTTTTGTTTATTTTACAACTTCATAACAATATACATATATCTACATCTACATATAGATATACATTCAAAACTTTTTACTAACATCGCAACTCATACTTTTGTTTTTCGATTTTTGTATATTTAATATAAACATATAATTGTTTTTTTTAAATAAATACTAAAATATATGGAGTTTATGCTCCGCTCCAAGCCCGTCAAATGCCTTGTCTACTTCCAACGTCTTTGAGAACTGTTATCCTGGAAAACAAAATATTTAAAACAACACAAGTTTGCAATTACAAAGGATATTGATGACACTCCTCCCCTCTTTTAAAGAGAATAGAAGGATTTCTTGCTTCACAATTAATGATATGGCAATTTGTTGTAAAAGATGCGGAGCTCAAGGTTATGAGCCACAAGACTACATCATACTCTTATAGGGAGTAGGGACTACTAATTAAGTTATTATATAATTTATGGATGTTATATTTAAAAGTATAAAACGTTATGTATGTTTTTACTCACGAAAAATGAAAATTAAAGGAATATTGCGTAACTGTCCCACATGGACTAGAAATTAGGACCTTGTATCTATCTATACACGTACCCTGGCTTTAAATTTTAAAATGCCATTACTAATCCATATATGCTTGAAAAAATATTTCATGAACGATGAAGAATGAAAAGATTGAGAAAGAAAGGTTGATGATTGACTATGTCGAAGTTATATATTAATCTGACATAATTAGTACATTAAACATCCAGTTAGATTTCCCTAGTAATATGTGCATGCATTTCCAAATCATGGAATTCTTTGATCCATAGGCCTACTTTGTGAAATGTAATGCAATTAGATATCAGAAAAGATCTACAATATAATGTTCATTTTATCTTATTAGAAATAAGGTGAATAACACTGAAAAGAAAGCTACGAGTATTTAGCCAGCCCATTTACTTTTTAAGGTATTTTATTTATTTTTTCTTCTTTTTGTGAACAGGTATTGTAGCCAAAGTGATAGGCGTAAAAACTCAAAAAAAAAACAAAAATTACTTAATTAATGGTTGGTGCAAAGGTTCCCATAAGACATAACATAAGTCATACTCATAACATGAAAGGAAGGGATATTGGTATAAATAAACAAGAAAAACACTGCGGTTTGGAGTAGGTGCGTTTTTAGAAATAAACGAATTTTAAACGAGTGAATTGGAAAAAAAAAAACCACGTCTAGATAACATTTTTGAGATTATTTTTTAGCGTTTTATAAGTGTTGAGAATTTTTTGAATATGATAAAAGGTATTGAGCCATAAAGAAAAGTATTTCCTCTCACCTTCGCCCGTAAAAGCATAAGAAGTTGATCTAAACATGATTGTGTCCCCCAATCTCCTATACATTGGCTTGGTACAGTAAACTTAAATTTGTTATCATGTAACGAAAAATCGCTATGTGCAACCGTTGTACGAAGATGTGCCAATTCGCGACCAACAATTGCGGGTTACTACTTTTTTTTTAACCTTGCGAGTAGATTTATTTCTAAATTCTAAGAGCATGTGGGTTGTGGGTTAACTTTGAACACACATAAGTTATATGGTGTAACAGTTCTATATTATTCTCGTATCAAATAAATGGTGCTAGACTTGTGCTGTTGGCTTCCTTGGGGAAGAAACTATCAGTTCTTAGGTAGTATTTCTCTCTCCTCTCTCTCTCTGGTCCCGAGATTGAATAATTGATTTACTATTTTTCTTCGTTGTTGTTTCAGCACAGAAAGCAACAATACAATTCTTAATTACGAATTATCGGTAATAACCTGAACTGGTCTTACTTGTTCTTATGTTTGATCTTTTGTTTTGTTGAGACTCACACTGGATATTGTTACATGTGGAACTGTAAATGTGATTTTATGGCTTGACAGAACATTGCAAGGGCAAATAATTACAAGTCTTTTCATTTAGTTATGGTTAGAAACAGAACGGTAAATTATCTGTGGCTGGAGATACATTGAACCTTGGATTCATTATATTTATATAAAACCTGTAAGTTTGGCAAACTGATGCGGTACTGGTCATGGGTAATTGGAATTTAGTGCTTTCGCTTGTAGGTAACTCGTCCAAAAACTTCGTGATCAGGCCTCAAGTACTGGCTCAATTATAGACTTGTATGTTGGCAGAAAAAGTGCTTCTATTCATCCTAGAAATCTTAAGATGGAGAACTAGAAATTGGTGAATGCTTGGTAGCATCAACAAGTTTTAGACTAAGCAATTTTATGCGTGAGAGCTGACATTCCAAAAGTTATGAAAATACACATTAAATATGTATAGCTGGGAGAAGATAAATTGCTAAAAGAGAGCTCACCTTGTGATGAGATTCCTATTTACAAGGCGTGCTTGTTAGTAATGAATCACGGCACGGGCTGGGGAAGGAGATAAATTCATTGTAGAAGGTTGGGTGGAACTCGTGTCTTAGTTTGACTCTTCCTTAGCAATTTACTGATTTATTGTGGGTGGTTGATGGAGTATTTCATTGTAAGGTGTATGTCTAGTACTTCATAGAGCTAAGTTAGTTGATTGATCATGGCTTTTGCAATGCCCAAATTGTTCTTTGGGAGAGGTTTATTGTTTCTGTGACCTCGCAGAGAGAAGCTTAAATCTCCTTTGTCTAGATATGGGATTAGATGAAGAAAAGGAAAGGAACACTATAATATCGATAAAAGGGGTTTATGTACTTAATTATTTGAGATACAGAGTTCATACTTGCATGTGGATTTGTTTGAGTAATAGTGAGAAATGAGATAGTGTTGAGCTTTAGTTGCAAACTTGCAATTAACTGGGGTAGGCCATGTGAACCAAGCAAGCTTCACATTGAGTCAAACATATAAATCCTCCTCTCTTTGTTTTGTTACACATATTCCTTTTAGTCCTTTGGTGATTATATCTTTGTGTATCGCCTCCATTCTAAAATTATTCAGTTTGAGTGTTTTAGAAGTTTGCCTTGTATTGAGTGTTTGGTTCCAAGCACCCATTTTCATCCATCCTCTTACATCTTCACCCACCTATTTGCCACCTGTATAGCAGGGCAAGGTCGGCAAGCCTCAAAGTTTTGTAGCATATGGCTTTCAAGTATTTACTGAATAGTTTTAACAATTATAGAATTAAATAAAAAATTCAGGTATGAACTAAAAACTAAATAAAAACTCGTGGAGAAAGCTGTGGCAATTCAATATACTCAGAAATAAAGGAAGCAAAATCGATCACTTTGCGTTATGTAGCAAATTTAAGTGTCATTCCAGAGTGTACTGTTTGGTTTAGGAGAGTAATCACGAAAAGATTGTGTATACAAGCGAACAAAGCGTTAGCTGACTTGTTTAACGAATGACCCTATTGTTTATATCGAGAAATCTAATTAAAAATTCAAACATAACTGTAATGTTTTAATCTTCTGCAAAATGAACCTGCAATTAATTTTAAATTTTCAGATTCCTGCCTGGCCATGTTCATGGGATATTAGCAGTTCGCATTATGTATATGCAGGCTTGCAGGTTCTGCCACTTGTTTTTTCTTTCATTCTTGATATGCTGATCTGCTTGTCTAGATCAATTTTGATTCAGTTGTATTCATTCAGAATGGAAAGCTCTTGCAGTTTGACTTACGTAACACGATGAGACCCGTGGAATCCTTGACTGGTTTGACGGATAAACTAATTCATTCTGTGCAGTCTCTTTCACCCGATTCATCTCTTAGTTCGAGCTTCAGAAGCGTGCTTACTGCATCTTCAGTTGGCCTATGTCAATGGAACTTTGGGGGAAGTGAAGAAAAGTAAGTTTCCATACCTAATGTGTGTTCTTTTCCCCATTATATTTGTACCAAGTGTTGCAAGACTTCTCTATAGCAGTTGAATTCACTGAAATGAAGGATTTTTTTGTTATAGCACTGTGATTACTTAATTAGTTCCTTTAATTTCTGCATTTTCTGATAACAAAAAAATAAAAAATTCCATGTGTAATCTTAACTAGTCAACATTTTATGAGCTTATGCTATTAGTTGATTGGGATGGCGCAAGAGGAATTTGTATGTAAGAGGCGCAACAGACTCTATTTAAAATAGATTTTGCTTTATAGGTTGCCGAACTTTTGTCACAAAATAACCCTTCATGTTCTGAGCGAGAAACAAAACGCGAGCAGTCATTGAATACGAATGCAACAAAGTATCCGAACAAAGGCGAACAATGTCCAAATAGACAAAGATCTCTACAAAGCATAAACTGCAAGATCAATGTAAGAAGCTTGGGAAACTTAGCACTAGATTGCTTTAGATCCATAACTTATATATCATTTCTATCATAGTCGAAGGTCTCCATCGAGACGATCTCTCGCTCGATCGAGGCGCTTAGCAACATAACCTACGTGTTATCTAAGTCGTTTACCTCTCAAAGTCAACAACGATTAAATCAAAAGATAACTGCAAAATTGTATTGGGCGAATAAACGTCGCGCTTTCACATGACCCAACAACACTAATGCAGCAAAAGCAGAACCACGCATTGCGAAGTTATTTGCATGAAAATAAAGCCATCCATGATCTAAAGGGGACCCGTGATGAGAAGGAAACGGGACGGACACTCTGTCTCAAATGACTAGTGCTAACCATTAAATCCCTAAAAACAAAGCAACGAGATGTGGAAGTCTGTCTCAAGAGACAAGTGTCTATGAAAAATCTGATGAAATTGATTACGCCGATATAACAAACGTCTGATGTGGCGGAAAGAAATGAAACACGCACGATACTGCACGATGCAATATGGCATATGAATTGCCAAAATAAAAGTAAATTGCGAAAATAGCATTTGAAGGAAAAGGCAAACGAAACTGCAACTGATCAAGCGAACAAAGTATTGCAAGATTGAACGAGAAAAATACGTCAGGAATTCAAATAATTAAATTATTCGAAATAAAAGGTTGACGCAGCGCCAAGCCGAGTTAGAAGCATTGGTCATAAAAGCAGGGAACTAAAATCGAGGTCGTTAGCCTTCGGAGTTATCTTCATCCTAGTGGCAGACATCGGAGGAGGCAGAGACGTTCCTCGGTAGACGAGGCTCTCGCTTTCAAGCAGACTCGCAAATTCGTTCGCAATAGTGGGTTAATTTTCCTCGGCTATTGGGAGAATTTCCCTGTTAGGTCCCAATGACAGGTCCAACCATTGCAAGTTGAACCCGCCACGAAGGTAGCGGGTGTTGTGGATCTGTTGAACGGTGAGCACTTGGGCTCTCTTCAAACGAAGAAAAAGGGATTGGCGCCTCGCCTAGAATAGCGAGCGCTAGCAACAAATTTCGCTAAAATAAAAACAAAGAGGACACACACTCTGCCCACAAGCGGCAAGTTCACCCAAAGAAATCCCGCATGATAGAAAATCTCAAAACAATGATGTGAACATTAAGCTAACTTAGCAAAAGATGCCATAGCACTCTGCAACATGACGTGGCATAGAATTGACAAGTAACAAAGAAATAGTAAAAATAGCCGCTGAAAGAAACGGGCAAGCAAGCGATGCATTACGATAAGGTGATTCTAATAACCGCAAAAATAAAGCAGCAAAGATCCATTGAAAAACAATGTTCAAAGCATCAGGGCGACACAGCGCCAAAACAGACATAACAAATTGTTCATAAAAGCAGACCCATCAGAGAGTCGATCGAATCCTAGCACATTCGATCAATGGTGATCATCCAAATTTCAATTTTTTAACAACTTTCAAAATCAAATTAGGATGAGATTGTGCAGTGACGATCGAATTCCATCCATTCGATGCATGCCATAAAGTCTCACGACTATCAATAAAGATCTAAACCAAACATAACTGCAAAATCAGTGCACAACACCGAGGCAAAGAACTCCCAAGTTAGAGTTCATTATGCTTGTCACCTTGTCATCAACAACATTGTCGAAATCGAGATAACATCAAAGTTGACCCCGTATGATCATACAACAACTAGCTAGCGTACCCAGGGTCGAGCTTTATTATGACCAACAACAATGCAAAATACAAAGCTATTCTCGCCAGAACCTCAATGGCAAGCTCATTACGAGTAGAATGCCATGCGGTCTTTACAGACTAGCAACTTGTGGAATCATGTCACAAACTTAACTGTTGCCGAATTCCCGAAGAAAGGAAGGTAACCAGGTGAGCTGTCGTAGTTTGCAACTCAAACACGATCTTCATAAAATGAGAGTCATCCTACTGGCGACCGAAAAATCTGCTAATAGAAAGACAAAATGCATAACAATGATAAAAGAATTGAGCAGACTATGCCCGTATACATAAGTCAAAGCGGATAAGCTTCTGAGCGACCAAGTCGCGCAAAAGGCTAAAATACAGTTACTCCATCGTCGAGAAACAATAGTACTTGACGCGTACAGAGATGCACAAAATTGAGATTTCACATATCGTGCAAGAGACGAGCAAAGCACCATAAGCGCGCGCAGGCCCGGGCCTGGGCTCGGCATGCGTGTGTTCATGTGCACCACCTATGCCGGCACACGACGCATTTTTCTGTTACACGAATAAGGACGCTAAAATAGGTACCAGTATGCGAGAATTCAACTCAACCCAAAAGTCTTAGGGCTCCAAAGAGATGGATACTTAGTCAAAACAACGGCAAGTGCTAACCGCAAATCCCTAAATAACTAAAAGGGACGGAGACTCTGTCTAAAATGGCACGAGATACCGCACTCCCTAAAGGGACAGAAACTCTGTCTAAAACCGCGTTAGATACCGCATTCCCTCAGCAATTAAAAGGGACGGAGACTCTGTCTAAAAAGACACGAGATACCGCACTCCCTAAAGGGACGAAAACTCTGTCTAAAACGGCGCGAGATACCGCACTCCCTCAGCAATTAAAAGGGACAGAGACTCTGTCTAAAACGACACGAGATACCGCACTCCCTAAAGGGACGGAAACTCTGTCTAAAACGGCACGAGATACCGCACTCCCTCAACAATTAAAAGGGACGGAGACTCTGTCTAAAACGACACGATATACCGCACTCCTTAAAGGGACGGAAACTCTGTCTAAAAACGGCACGAGATACCACGCTCCCTCAATAACTTAATAAGAAACGGATACTCTGTCTAAAACGGCACGAGATACCGCAACTCCCTAAATAATGAGAAAACCCATAGAAATAACACTCGATTATATAGTATCTATGCAATAGGATAGAACGATATACCTATACAGCAGAGCCCAACGAAAACTTTCATGAATATGAAAGAAGGCACAGGTTGTCAAAATAAAGTAAGATGCGATAACAACAATTGAAAGAAAAGACAGCAAAAATGAGCCAAACAAGCAAGCAAACCACCACAAGATCGAACGAAGAACATTCGCTCGGTGGCACTAACATTGATAAAAAAAGGCTCAGGCCTCCAAAATTGGAACCCGCTCTCTGATCGAGATTGCCTTCCAATCGGGGGCATGATTTTCAACATTATCAAAATAACAAGCATAAAGCGGCAAGTCAAGAATACATTTTATAAGTTTGGCACCCACTCTCTGATCGACCCCGTCTCCCAAACTGGGGGGATTATGTGATGTGGGCTTATTCGGTAGGCTACACTGGTGCATAATGACATTAATCACCTCAAAACTGAGGCGAAACGACTCTAGCACTTCATTATAGTTTGAAGTATGCTTATGTTACAAAATCACATTCCAAACTGGGGGACTAAATGATATGATATAATGTGTCATGTCAAGAAGAAGCCACGATGGTGCGGAACTGACCGATGAGTGTCGAGAAGGCTTAAAGGTAAAGCTAACTTTTCCATATTTGGTTCACCATTATATCTATATAGCTAATTAGACATTGAGTAATATGTCATTGGAAAGCCACATGAGTCTAGGTTGCAACGCAACAAGCGGAATGCAATTCAGGGGTCCAAAGAGAAAGTTATACTCAAAATAGTAGAGCTGCGCAGGTCAGTATCGAATTTGCACAGTTCGATGCGTGCATCAAACCAAGTCAGTTCGATGCGGGGCCCAAAATTACCTTTAAGACCCTCTATTCATGCCTATATATACCCCCTCACTCCTCACAAGTAAGAGGGACAGACGGAGCAGCTCAATATCGAATCTAAGTGGTTCGATCCTCACCTACATCGAACCCTAGTGGTTCGATGCTTACCTACATCGAATCCAACTGGTTCGATGCTCACCAAGGTCGAACCCAAGTCGGTTCGATGCACATGCCCTGAAATCTACACGAGTCAGGGTCCCGAATCAAGAAGCGGATCGAGGTTTCGATCATCCATTAAAGAGATATGATCGAAACCGTGAAGTCGCGCCAAACTGTCTCGAATTCACCCGGTTCGACATTGATAGATCGAACCCTAATGGTTATATGCTCACTTATATCGAACCCATATGTGTCCTAAAATCCACATGAGTCAGGGTCCATAATCAATAAGAGGATCAAGATTTTGATCATCCTACAAAGAGATATGATCGAAATCGTGAAGTCGCGCCAAGCTGTCTCGAATTCACCCGGTTCGACATTGATAGATCGAACCCTAATAGTTCGATGCTCAATTAGATCGAACCCATATGTCTCTTAAAATCTACATGAGTCAGGGTCCATAATCAAGAAGGGGATCGAGGTTTTGATCATCCTACAAAGAGATATGATCGTAACCATGAAGTCGCGCCAAGCTGTCACGAATTCACCCGATTCGACATTGATGGAACGAACCCTAATGGTTCGATGCTCACTTAGATCGAACCCATATGTGCCCTGAAAGCTACACGAGTGAGGGTCCATAATCAAGAAGCGGATTGAGGTTTCGATCATCCTACAAAGAGAAATGATTGAAACTGCGAAGTCGCGCCAATGCTGAACCAAGTGAACCAAGCAGCCCTACCAGGGGTCGACCTAATAGAGGCAACTCAAAAGAGACAAATGAACTACGTTCGGCTTGATTCCCTCAATGGGATAGGTAGGCATCTTGGCAAGTGCCCAAGTTCAGTCCGATATCATAAGTATCCAACGCCCACAATTCGACGATCAAAGAGCATCGAATCCGTCATGTTCGACTGTTCCCTCAACTTGGCCATTTAGGGATTCTTCCCGTCATCTTGTATTTCCTTATGTGTAATAGGTGTTCCGGACCAAGCTAGTCCGTTCATTGTAATAGGATAGCATTATTTTGGTTAAGTCATGCCCCATTGTATCGATTTCTCGGTGTATTGTAACCTAGACGAAATAAGACCAAAATAACATGTTATACTATTAATGTTGTGCACACTCTCTACACGCTTTTGACATGCGGCTGTCATGTCATATTATCTTGCTATGAAATTAATAAACTAATTGGACACATTGGCGAAATTCAAAAGAAGGATACGCGCGACATATCTTGTACAGTTCTGAGGGTAATCGCACATTCAGATGGTTTGGGATCGCAATACATATGTCTAAATAAAATACAAATCAACAATTAAGCAAAGCAACAAGAAAATTAATACTCTTAAAATCCAAATAAATACTCCAAAGATCCAACAATTTTTTTTTTTTGGAAAACTCCTAAAATCTTAACAATTAACCAAATGAAAACACAATTCAATTCATCTTTAATTTACATCCATTTCAATTTCTTCGCAACTATATTTGCATTCGTATTTGTTTGTTCTAATTTTTTTATATAGTTGGGATTCAAACGTGTTATTTCTGCAAGTTTTAGTGGTATACTTAATTTAAAAATACCTCTCCTCCTAAGTCCTAAGCATCGAAATATTACGTACTTAACACGCGGCAGATTTATATTTGTAAGTAAGGATGAACACGCGGCAGTGCTCATCGAACAAGTGGAGCAAACAGAAAGAAGAAGAAGAAAATGAAATACGCAAGTAAGCACTCTCTCACTCATCTACTAATTAATAGGATTCACCTCCACCGTTCTTGATTTGTAAATTCACTTTTATTTTAACAGAGTTTTATTCATCAACAAGAACGACACTCTCATGGACCATCAGGTAATTAATGTTAGAAAATCGGAAAACAGAAAAGAATATGATACGAAATGTTTGTGAATTTCCTTGAGGGCGTGAACTGAAAAACACTTTCCTAAAAGCAATATTTTCACTGTATATTAAGAAAATCTGCTTCCCATGATACAACAAGGAACTTAGGAATATTTATAAGATGCAGAAAAAATGTTAAGTGAATAAAAAACGAATCTGTCACATTCATATTTATAAAACACAAAAAGTCTTATATGAATAGATATGTTTATTCACAAAGGTTGTGTCCCGTAGGATAGATTTGCACCCGTTCACCAATTATTTCAGATTTCAAAAATAACAGAATCTGAAAAATAAAATACTACGGGTTGCAACTCTTCACTAATTTATTTCGAATTAAAACAAAATAAAATTCAAAAAATAACTTACTATAAGTATAAGTCTTGAACCTTATTATTGCCCCAAGGCCCCAAGGTGCCCCAAGTGCCCAAGTGCCCATCATAGACTTATAATATATATTATATATATATCAAGCCCAAATAGACCTAGCCCAACACAAGTTACCAATACTAGAATTAACTCTTTAAGAGTCCAATTCTAAATAAGGTGTTCAAAACTCTTATCTCCTACCAATGTGGGATACTAATTGTTCACAACTAATAATACACAACAATCCCCCACTAGTTGTGAACAATTACATCTGCCTAATGAATGACACACGTACAAGAAGGTATCTTTCGATTTGGACCTTCAATTAGTGTAAATACTTTAAAGTTCTAACGAAGTTATAGGTGTCCGTAGATTGAACCTCAACTCCTAATGTTAGTACCGAAAATATCACACATATATCAACCACTTTAGTGTCTCATAAATTTCCTTCAACAACCTTAGCACTATTATATATGGCCATGTGCTAATCCCGTATATCTGTGAACATTTGTAAGAAAAAACACATTTTTTCTTACCAAAGCGGCACCACTTTTATGTTCACATAGGTAGAGTTTCTGCTTTTGCCTCAGTTGCTAAAGACACTTAGCTAACTCCATTAAGAGCAACTGCTCATCCTACTTTTATTCGCAACTGTTAACACTATTTATTTATAGTGTTCTCAAGCAACATATCAATGACTTGTTTGTACCCATTGAACTTTAGAATCAGAGGTTACTGATTTAAAGTTGGGTTCCCATCATTGGTGCTTAATTTAACGTTTTAAGTCACATACCCTTAGTCGTACTTCTCACTAATTCTTTTGTAAGCGGTTTAGTGAGAGGATCGGCTAAATTATCACCGGACTTAACATATATTATGGTGATCACCCCATTTGATACTAATTCGCGAATATATGAATGTCTCATGCTCATATGTCTAGACTTTCCGTTATATATATCACTGTATGCACAAGACATTGCTGCTTCATTATCACAGTACAAAGAAGTTGCTGCTGTAGGTTGTGGCCACAACCTAATATCTGCTAAGAGATCTTGCAACCATTCTGCTTCTTTGCCTGCTGCTGCAAGAGCAATAAATTCGGATTCCATAGTTGAATGTGCAATGCAAGTTTGCTTTTTGGAAGCCCAACTAATAGCTCCTCCACCTAAAGTAAAAATCCATCCCGACGTGGACTTACTTTCACTGTTGTTTGTCAACCAACTTGCATCACAATATCCTTCTAGCACGGCTGGATAATCATTATAAACAAGACTTAAAGATTTTGTTTTCTTTAAGTATCCGAATATTCTACTAACCGCTTTCCAATGATCCGTGCTAGGTTTACTTGTAAACCTTGCCATCATACACACAGCATATGCTATGTCAGGCCTTGTACAATGCATTGCATACATAAGGCTACCAATGGCACTGGCATAATCTAATTGTGCTATAATCCTTCCATGATTTTCAGACAGTTTGACACTGGAGTCAAATGGAGTATTTGCTTCTTTTATACCAAGGTGATTGAACTTATCAAGCACTTTCTCAATGTAGTGAGCTTGGTTCAAGGAATAACCCTTATCATGTTTGGTTACCTTAATACCTAAAATGGTATCTACTTCCTCTAGGTCTTTCATTTGAAAGTTCGAAGTCAAATACCTTTTGGTATCCTCAATGCCTTTGATATTTGTACTAAAAATTAGCATATCATCAACGTAAAGGCACAATATTACTCCATACTCATTTGTTACTTTACAATAGATGCACTTATCAGCATTATTGTGTCTGAACCCGTTTGATAAGATTACTTCATCAAATTTCTTATGCCACTGTTTTGGAGCTTGTTTCAAGCCATATAATGACTTGACTAGCTTGCAAACTTTTGATTCATTCCCTGGAAGAACAAAACCTTCAGGTTGCTTCATATACACCTCTTCACTTAAATCGCCGTTTAAGAATGCAGTTTTAACATCCATTTGATGCACACATAATTTGTGAATCGATGCCAAAGCAAATAATGTTCTAATGGATGTTGTCCTTGCCACAGGTGCATAAGTATCAAAATAATCTATGCCTTCTCTTTGAGAAAAACCTTTAGCCACTAAACGTGCTTTGAAGGTTTGTACTGAACCATCAGTTCTATATTTTCTTTTAAACACCCATTTACTACCAATTGGTTTAGAACCAGGAGGTAAATCAACTAAGATCCAAGTACCATTGGACATTATAGAGTCCATTTCATCGTTTACCGCTTCTTTCCAAAAAGGAGCATCTCTTGAAGTCATTGCTTCATTAAAGGTACTTGGATCATTTTCTATGTTTAACACAATAGGTATTTTGCTTAGAACTTTGGTTCTATCTCCTTCAACAAGAAAGGCAATGGAATCTGGCGAGATAAAATCAGAATCCAAGAATTTGTCTTTTCTCATTCTTTGACTTCTTCTTGGTTCTATAGGTTCATCGATTTCTTTTCTTTTCTCACCGACCCCCACAGTTAGCCGATTTGATACAACCTGGTTTTGTATTTCATTTCCATCTTGAGATGGAACAGAATCATGAATGAATTTATTTTCAAAGAATTCAACATGAATGGATTCAACAATGACATTTGAACTTAAGTCCAGTATTCTATATGCTTTTGAATTCTGTGCATATCCAACAAAAATACCTTTAATGCCTCTTGGTCCTAACTTCGACTTATGAGGATCAGTAACTTTATAAAAAGCAACACACCCCCACACTTTAAAATAATTCAAGTTAGGCTTTCTACCGTTGTTCCAAAGTTCATAAGGTGAACACTTAAATTTCTTAAACGGAACACGGTTATAAATATGACATGCTGTCAACAAGGCTTCACCCCAAAGTGAGAAAGGCAACTTTGCATTCGTTAACATGGAATTGATCATTTCTACCAAGGATCTATTTTTTCTTTCTGCTAGTCCATTTTGTTGAGGACTATATGGTGCAGTTCTTTGATGAATAATTCCATGATTCTCACAAAATTTATTAAAAGAATCTGAAAAATATTCACCACCTCTGTCACTTCTTAAGATTTTGATCTTTTTCTCTTTTTGATTTTCGACAATGGACATGAAGTCCTTAAATTTAGCAAATGCTTCATCCTTGGTTTTCATTAAGTATACATAAGTATATCTTGAATGATCGTCAATAAAGGTGATAAAATATCTTTTTCCACCTCTTGTTAATTGACCATTTAATTCACATATATCAGAATGTATAAGTTCTAATAATTCAGAAGTTCTTTCTACTTTAGAAAAAGGTTTCTTTGTCATTTTTGATTCTACACAGATTTCGCATTTTCCATCATGTTTATCATTAATTGTAATATAATTATTTTTTGACATATAGTGCAAATAATTATAATTTAAATGGCCTAGTCTAGCATGCCATAAATTAGAAGAATACTCAACAACATAAGCAACAGTAGTTATTTCATTAATAGAAAGTTTGAACATGCCATCACATGAGTATCCTTTTCCAACGAATACTCCATGCTTGGTTACAATCACTTTGTCCGCTTCTAGAACAATTTTAAAGCCACTCTTACACAACAAATTTGCAGAAATTAAATTCTTCCTAAGATCGGGTACATGAAGGACATTCAAAAGGGTAAGTTTATTTCCCGAAGTGAAATTCAGATCCACACTTCCCTTTCCCTTAACTTCTGCAGCAACATGATTTCCCATGAGCACTTGTTCGGGTTCCTCCAATTCATTGTACGTCTTGAACAGAGACTTGTTGTTGCAAACATGAACGGTAGCACCAGAATCCAGCCACCAATCTTTCGTCACGGCAACAGATGCCATGTGAAGTTCTGTGATCATTGCCACAAACTCTTTGTTTTCTGTTTCAACAACATTTGCTTTGTTTTGACCCGAATTAGGACCACCACCATTATTATTCATAGTGATGTTGTTTCGGTATCTGCACTCTTTGATGTAGTGTCCCTTCTTACCACAATGATGACAGTGTCGATTCTTCTTGACGTTATCGGCTTTGTTGTTCTTCTTCTTCTTGAAGTTCTTGCCCTTTGGTTGCAGATTATTCGGAGTGCCACTAGTAGATGAATTTCCAGTATTTGGAACATCAGACACATGGTTCACTTTTGAACCCATAAGTAATTCATCTCTAGTACGATTTTCACACTCAATCTGCATGTGCGTAATGAATTTCTCTATAGAAAAAGTTTCTGCCGAATGCAAAATCTTCCTTCTATAGTCATTCCAAGTTGAGGGAAGTTTAGATAATATCGCCCCCACTTGTAGTGCATCCGGAATGCTTATTTGCAATTCATTCATTTGAGAGACAAGCACTTCTAACTCTCGAACTTGATCCATTATAGGCATGTTATCAGAAAAACTAAATTCAAAATACTTTAAAGCAAGGAACCTATCTGTACCTTTCTTCAAGTCTTTGTATTTAGTTTCAAGTGTATGCCAGACTTCTTTTGGTGTCTTATAGTTTCTGTAAATATCATACAACTTACTTGTAAGAGAATTCAGAATGTAGCCCCTACATAGCATCTGATCTGTATCACGCTTTGCTTGATCAGTGACCAATTTAGCCTTCTCTGCATCAGTGGCGTCGGCACTGGGTTCTCCAACATCCTTCAATTTCGGGTCCAAGATGTAGAACAGATTCAGCGACGTCAGGAACCAAGTCATGCGATCCTGCCAGCGGGGATAGTTCGTTCCATCAAACCTGTCTAGTTTAACGGATTCATTTTCATGAAACTGAAATGCTTTCTTTTCTGTTGCCATTAAAATATTGCTTTTAGATTGTTAGAAAATCGGAAAACAGAAAAGAATATGATACGAAATGTTTGTGAATTTCCTTGAGGGCGTGAACTGAAAAACACTTTCCTAAAAGCAATATTTTCACTGTATATTAAGAAAATCTGCTTCCCAGGATACAACAAGGAACTTAGGAATATTTATAAGATGCAGAAAAAATGTTAAGTGAATAAAAAACGAATCTGTCACATTCATATTTATAAAACACAAAAAGTCTTATATGAATAGATATGTTTATTCACAAAGGTTGTGTCCCGTAGGATAGATTTGCACCCGTTCACCAATTATTTCAGATTTCAAAAATAACAGAATCTGAAAAATAAAATACTACGGGTTGCAACTCTTCACTAATTTATTTCGAATTAAAACAAAATAAAATTCAAAAAATAACTTACTATAAGTATAAGTCTTGAACCTTATTATTGCCCCAAGGCCCCAAGGTGCCCCAAGTGCCCAAGTGCCCATCATAGACTTATAATATATATTATATATATATCAAGCCCAAATAGACCTAGCCCAACACAAGTTACCAATACTAGAATTAACTCTTTAAGAGTCCAATTCTAAATAAGGTGTTCAAAACTCTTATCTCCTACCAATGTGGGATACTAATTGTTCACAACTAATAATACACAACAATCCCCCACTAGTTGTGAACAATTACATCTGCCTAATGAATGACACACGTACAAGAAGGTATCTTTCGATTTGGACCTTCAATTAGTGTAAATACTTTAAAGTTCTAACGAAGTTATAGGTGTCCGTAGATTGAACCTCAACTCCTAATGTTAGTACCGAAAATATCACACATATATCAACCACTTTAGTGTCTCATAAATTTCCTTCAACAACCTTAGCACTATTATATATGGCCATGTGCTAATCCCGTATATCTGTGAACATTTGTAAGAAAAAACACATTTTTTCTTACCAAAGCGGCACCACTTTTATGTTCACATAGGTAGAGTTTCTGCTTTTGCCTCAGTTGCTAAAGACACTTAGCTAACTCCATTAAGAGCAACTGCTCATCCTACTTTTATTCGCAACTGTTAACACTATTTATTTATAGTGTTCTCAAGCAACATATCAATGACTTGTTTGTACCCATTGAACTTTAGAATCAGAGGTTACTGATTTAAAGTTGGGTTCCCATCATTGGTGCTTAATTTAACGTTTTAAGTCACATACCCTTAGTCGTACTTCTCACTAATTCTTTTGTAAGCGGTTTAGTGAGAGGATCGGCTAAATTATCACCGAACTTAACATATATTATGGTGATCACCCCATTTGATACTAATTCGCGAATATATGAATGTCTCATGCTCATATGTCTAGACTTTCCGTTATATATATCACTGTATGCACAAGACATTGCTGCTTCATTATCACAGTACAAAGAAGTTGCTGCTGTAGGTTGTGGCCACAACCTAATATCTGCTAAGAGATCTTGCAACCATTCTGCTTCTTTGCCTGCTGCTGCAAGAGCAATAAATTCGGATTCCATAGTTGAATGTGCAATGCAAGTTTGCTTTTTGGAAGCCCAACTAATAGCTCCTCCACCTAAAGTAAAAATCCATCCCGACGTGGACTTACTTTCACTGTTGTTTGTCAACCAACTTGCATCACAATATCCTTCTAGCACGGCTGGATAATCATTATAAACAAGACTTAAAGATTTTGTTTTCTTTAAGTATCCGAATATTCTACTAACCGCTTTCCAATGATCCGTGCTAGGTTTACTTGTAAACCTTGCCATCATACACACAGCATATGCTATGTCAGGCCTTGTACAATGCATTGCATACATAAGGCTACCAATGGCACTGGCATAATCTAATTGTGCTATAATCCTTCCATGATTTTCAGACAGTTTGACACTGGAGTCAAATGGAGTATTTGCTTCTTTTATACCAAGGTGATTGAACTTATCAAGCACTTTCTCAATGTAGTGAGCTTGGTTCAAGGAATAACCCTTATCATGTTTGGTTACCTTAATACCTAAAATGGTATCTACTTCCTCTAGGTCTTTCATTTGAAAGTTCGAAGTCAAATACCTTTTGGTATCCTCAATGCCTTTGATATTTGTACTAAAAATTAGCATATCATCAACGTAAAGGCACAATATTACTCCATACTCATTTGTTACTTTACAATAGATGCACTTATCAGCATTATTGTGTCTGAACCCGTTTGATAAGATTACTTCATCAAATTTCTTATGCCACTGTTTTGGAGCTTGTTTCAAGCCATATAATGACTTGACTAGCTTGCAAACTTTTGATTCATTCCCTGGAAGAACAAAACCTTCAGGTTGCTTCATATACACCTCTTCACTTAAATCGCCGTTTAAGAATGCAGTTTTAACATCCATTTGATGCACACATAATTTGTGAATCGATGCCAAAGCAAATAATGTTCTAATGGATGTTGTCCTTGCCACAGGTGCATAAGTATCAAAATAATCTATGCCTTCTCTTTGAGAAAAACCTTTAGCCACTAAACGTGCTTTGAAGGTTTGTACTGAACCATCAGTTCTATATTTTCTTTTAAACACCCATTTACTACCAATTGGTTTAGAACCAGGAGGTAAATCAACTAAGATCCAAGTACCATTGGACATTATAGAGTCCATTTCATCGTTTACCGCTTCTTTCCAAAAAGGAGCATCTCTTGAAGTCATTGCTTCATTAAAGGTACTTGGATCATTTTCTATGTTTAACACAATAGGTATTTTGCTTAGAACTTTGGTTCTATCTCCTTCAACAAGAAAGGCAATGGAATCTGACGAGATAAAATCAGAATCCAAGAATTTGTCTTTTCTCATTCTTTGACTTCTTCTTGGTTCTATAGGTTCATCGATTTCTTTTCTTTTCTCACCGACCCCCACAGTTAGCCGATTTGATACAACCTGGTTTTGTATTTCATTTCCATCTTGAGATGGAACAGAATCATGAATGAATTTATTTTCAAAGAATTCAACATGAATGGATTCAACAATGACATTTGAACTTAAGTCCAGTATTCTATATGCTTTTGAATTTTGTGCATATCCAACAAAAATACCTTTAATGCCTCTTGGTCCTAACTTCGACTTATGAGGATCAGTAACTTTATAAAAAGCAACACACCCCCACACTTTAAAATAATTCAAGTTAGGCTTTCTACCGTTGTTCCAAAGTTCATAAGGTGAACACTTAAATTTCTTAAACGGAACACGGTTATAAATATGACATGCTGTCAACAAGGCTTCACCCCAAAGTGAGAAAGGCAACTTTGCATTCGTTAACATGGAATTGATCATTTCTACCAAGGATCTATTTTTTCTTTCTGCTAGTCCATTTTGTTGAGGACTATATGGTGCAGTTCTTTGATGAATAATTCCATGATTCTCACAAAATTTATTAAAAGAATCTGAAAAATATTCACCACCTCTGTCACTTCTTAAGATTTTGATCTTTTTCTCTTTTTGATTTTCGACAATGGACATGAAGTCCTTAAATTTATCAAATGCTTCATCCTTGGTTTTCATTAAGTATACATAAGTATATCTTGAATGATCGTCAATAAAGGTGATAAAATATCTTTTTCCACCTCTTGTTAATTGACCATTTAATTCACATATATCAGAATGTATAAGTTCTAATAATTCAGAAGTTCTTTCTACTTTAGAAAAAGGTTTCTTTGTCATTTTTGATTCTACACAGATTTCGCATTTTCC
This sequence comes from Linaria vulgaris, assembly GCA_948329865.1. Lineage (NCBI taxonomy): Eukaryota > Viridiplantae > Streptophyta > Magnoliopsida > Lamiales > Plantaginaceae > Linaria > Linaria vulgaris. Next base: position 15,852,470 of record OX415254.1, on the reverse strand, counting down.
ATCATGTTTATCATTAATTGTAATATACTTATTTTTTGACATATAGTGCAAATAATTATAATTTAAATGGCCTAGTCTAGCATGCCATAAATTAGAAGAATACTCAACAACATAAGAAACAGTAGTTATTTCATTAATAGAAAGTTTGAACATGCCATCACATGAGTATCCTTTTCCAACGAATACTCCATGCTTGGTTACAATCACTTTGTCCGCTTCTAGAACAATTTTAAAGCCACTCTTACACAACAAATTTGCAGAAATTAAATTCTTCCTAAGATCGGGTACATGAAGGACATTCAAAAGGGTAAGTTTATTTCCCGAAGTGAAATTCAGATCCACACTTCCCTTTCCCTTAACTTCTGCAGCAACATGATTTCCCATGAGCACTTGTTCGGGTTCCTCCAATTCATTGTACGTCTTGAACAGAGACTTGTTGTTGCAAACATGAACGGTAGCACCAGAATCCAGCCACCAATCTTTCGTCACGGCAACAGATGCCATGTGAAGTTCTGTGATCATTGCCACAAACTCTTTGTTTTCTGTTTCAACAACATTTGCTTTGTTTTGACCCGAATTAGGACCACCACCATTATTATTCATAGTGATGTTGTTTCGGTATCTGCACTCTTTGATGTAGTGTCCCTTCTTACCACAATGATGACAGTGTCGATTCTTCTTGACGTTATCGGCTTTGTTGTTCTTCTTCTTCTTGAAGTTCTTGCCCTTTGGTTGCAGATTATTCGGAGTGCCACTAGTAGATGAATTTCCAGTATTTGGAACATCAGACACATGGTTCACTTTTGAACCCATAAGTAATTCATCTCTAGTACGATTTTCACACTCAATCTGCATGTGCGTAATGAATTTCTCTATAGAAAAAGTTTCTGCCGAATGCAAAATCTTCCTTCTATAGTCATTCCAAGTTGAGGGAAGTTTAGATAATATCGCCCCCACTTGTAGTGCATCCGGAATGCTTATTTGCAATTCATTCATTTGAGAGACAAGCACTTCTAACTCTCGAACTTGATCCATTATAGGCATGTTATCAGAAAAACTAAATTCAAAATACTTTAAAGCAAGGAACCTATCTGTACCTTTCTTCAAGTCTTTGTATTTAGTTTCAAGTGCATGCCAGACTTCTTTTGGTGTCTTATAGTTTCTGTAAATATCATACAACTTACTTGTAAGAGAATTCAGAATGTAGCCCCTACATAGCATCTGATCTGTATCACGCTTTGCTTGATCAGTGACCAATTTAGCCTTCTCTGCATCAGTGGCGTCGGCACTGGGTTCTCCAACATCCTTCAATTTCGGGTCCAAGATGTAGAACAGATTCAGCGACGTCAGGAACCAAGTCATGCGATCCTGCCAGCGGGGATAGTTCGTTCCATCAAACCTGTCTAGTTTAACGGATTCATTTTCATGAAACTGAAATGCTTTCTTTTCTGTTGCCATTAAAATATTGCTTTTAGATTGTTAGAAAATCGGAAAACAGAAAAGAATATGATACGAAATGTTTGTGAATTTCCTTGAGGGCGTGAACTGAAAAACACTTTCCTAAAAGCAATATTTTCACTGTATATTAAGAAAATCTGCTTCCCAGGATACAACAAGGAACTTAGGAATATTTATAAGATGCAGAAAAAATGTTAAGTGAATAAAAAACGAATCTGTCACATTCATATTTATAAAACACAAAAAGTCTTATATGAATAGATATGTTTATTCACAAAGGTTGTGTCCCGTAGGATAGATTTGCACCCGTTCACCAATTATTTCAGATTTCAAAAATAACAGAATCTGAAAAATAAAATACTACGGGTTGCAACTCTTCACTAATTTATTTCGAATTAAAACAAAATAAAATTCAAAAAATAACTTACTATAAGTATAAGTCTTGAACCTTATTATTGCCCCAAGGCCCCAAGGTGCCCCAAGTGCCCAAGTGCCCATCATAGACTTATAATATATATTATATATATATCAAGCCCAAATAGACCTAGCCCAACACAAGTTACCAATACTAGAATTAACTCTTTAAGAGTCCAATTCTAAATAAGGTGTTCAAAACTCTTATCTCCTACCAATGTGGGATACTAATTGTTCACAACTAATAATACACAACAATCCCCCACTAGTTGTGAACAATTACATCTGCCTAATGAATGACACACGTACAAGAAGGTATCTTTCGATTTGGACCTTCAATTAGTGTAAATACTTTAAAGTTCTAACGAAGTTATAGGTGTCCGTAGATTGAACCTCAACTCCTAATGTTAGTACCGAAAATATCACACATATATCAACCACTTTAGTGTCTCATAAATTTCCTTCAACAACCTTAGCACTATTATATATGGCCATGTGCTAATCCCGTATATCTGTGAACATTTGTAAGAAAAAACACATTTTTTCTTACCAAAGCGGCACCACTTTTATGTTCACATAGGTAGAGTTTCTGCTTTTGCCTCAGTTGCTAAAGACACTTAGCTAACTCCATTAAGAGCAACTGCTCATCCTACTTTTATTCGCAACTGTTAACACTATTTATTTATAGTGTTCTCAAGCAACATATCAATGACTTGTTTGTACCCATTGAACTTTAGAATCAGAGGTTACTGATTTAAAGTTGGGTTCCCATCATTGGTGCTTAATTTAACGTTTTAAGTCACATACCCTTAGTCGTACTTCTCACTAATTCTTTTGTAAGCGGTTTAGTGAGAGGATCGGCTAAATTATCACCGGACTTAACATATATTATGGTGATCACCCCATTTGATACTAATTCGCGAATATATGAATGTCTCATGCTCATATGTCTAGACTTTCCGTTATATATATCACTGTATGCACAAGACATTGCTGCTTCATTATCACAGTACAAAGAAGTTGCTGCTGTAGGTTGTGGCCACAACCTAATATCTGCTAAGAGATCTTGCAACCATTCTGCTTTTTTGCCTGCTGCTGCAAGAGCAATAAATTCGGATTCCATAGTTGAATGTGCAATGCAAGTTTGCTTTTTGGAAGCCCAACTAATAGCTCCTCCACCTAAAGTAAAAATCCATCCCGACGTGGACTTACTTTCACTGTTGTTTGTCAACCAACTTGCATCACAATATCCTTCTAGCACGGCTGGATAATCATTATAAACAAGACTTAAAGATTTTGTTTTCTTTAAGTATCCGAATATTCTACTAACCGCTTTCCAATGATCCGTGCTAGGTTTACTTGTAAACCTTGCCATCATACACACAGCATATGCTATGTCAGGCCTTGTACAATGCATTGCATACATAAGGCTACCAATGGCACTGGCATAATCTAATTGTGCTATAATCCTTCCATGATTTTCAGACAGTTTGACACTGGAGTCAAATGGAGTATTTGCTTCTTTTATACCAAGGTGATTGAACTTATCAAGCACTTTCTCAATGTAGTGAGCTTGGTTCAAGGAATAACCCTTATCATGTTTGGTTACCTTAATACCTAAAATGGTATCTACTTCCTCTAGGTCTTTCATTTGAAAGTTCGAAGTCAAATACCTTTTGGTATCCTCAATGCCTTTGATATTTGTACTAAAAATTAGCATATCATCAACGTAAAGGCACAATATTACTCCATACTCATTTGTTACTTTACAATAGATGCACTTATCAGCATTATTGTGTCTGAACCCGTTTGATAAGATTACTTCATCAAATTTCTTATGCCACTGTTTTGGAGCTTGTTTCAAGCCATATAATGACTTGACTAGCTTGCAAACTTTTGATTCATTCCCTGGAAGAACAAAACCTTCAGGTTGCTTCATATACACCTCTTCACTTAAATCGCCGTTTAAGAATGCAGTTTTAACATCCATTTGATGCACACATAATTTGTGAATCGATGCCAAAGCAAATAATGTTCTAATGGATGTTGTCCTTGCCACAGGTGCATAAGTATCAAAATAATCTATGCCTTCTCTTTGAGAAAAACCTTTAGCCACTAAACGTGCTTTGAAGGTTTGTACTGAACCATCAGTTCTATATTTTCTTTTAAACACCCATTTACTACCAATTGGTTTAGAACCAGGAGGTAAATCAACTAAGATCCAAGTACCATTGGACATTATAGAGTCCATTTCATCGTTTACCGCTTCTTTCCAAAAAGGAGCATCTCTTGAAGTCATTGCTTCATTAAAGGTACTTGGATCATTTTCTATGTTTAACACAATAGGTATTTTGCTTAGAACTTTGGTTCTATCTCCTTCAACAAGAAAGGCAATGGAATCTGGCGAGATAAAATCAGAATCCAAGAATTTGTCTTTTCTCATTCTTTGACTTCTTCTTGGTTCTATAGGTTCATCGATTTCTTTTCTTTTCTCACCGACCCCCACAGTTAGCCGATTTGATACAACCTGGTTTTGTATTTCATTTCCATCTTGAGATGGAACAGAATCATGAATGAATTTATTTTCAAAGAATTCAACATGAATGGATTCAACAATGACATTTGAACTTAAGTCCAGTATTCTATATGCTTTTGAATTCTGTGCATATCCAACAAAAATACCTTTAATGCCTCTTGGTCCTAACTTCGACTTATGAGGATCAGTAACTTTATAAAAAGCAACACACCCCCACACTTTAAAATAATTCAAGTTAGGCTTTCTACCGTTGTTCCAAAGTTCATAAGGTGAACACTTAAATTTCTTAAACGGAACACGGTTATAAATATGACATGCTGTCAACAAGGCTTCACCCCAAAGTGAGAAAGGCAACTTTGCATTCGTTAACATGGAATTGATCATTTCTACCAAGGATCTATTTTTTCTTTCTGCTAGTCCATTTTGTTGAGGACTATATGGTGCAGTTCTTTGATGAATAATTCCATGATTCTCACAAAATTTATTAAAAGAATCTGAAAAATATTCACCACCTCTGTCACTTCTTAAGATTTTGATCTTTTTCTCTTTTTGATTTTCGACAATGGACATGAAGTCCTTAAATTTATCAAATGCTTCATCCTTGGTTTTCATTAAGTATACATAAGTATATCTTGAATGATCGTCAATAAAGGTGATAAAATATCTTTTTCCACCTCTTGTTAATTGACCATTTAATTCACATATATCAGAATGTATAAGTTCTAATAATTCAGAAGTTCTTTCTACTTTAGAAAAAGGTTTCTTTGTCATTTTTGATTCTACACAGATTTCGCATTTTCCATCATGTTTATCATTAATTGTAATATAATTATTTTTTGACATATAGTGCAAATAATTATAATTTAAATGGCCTAGTCTAGCATGCCATAAATTAGAAGAATACTCAACAACATAAGCAACAGTAGTTATTTCATTAATAGAAAGTTTGAACATGCCATCACATGAGTATCCTTTTCCAACGAATACTCCATGCTTGGTTACAATCACTTTGTCCGCTTCTAGAACAATTTTAAAGCCACTCTTACACAACAAATTTGCAGAAATTAAATTCTTCCTAAGATCGGGTACATGAAGGACATTCAAAAGGGTAAGTTTATTTCCCGAAGTGAAATTCAGATCCACACTTCCCTTTCCCTTAACTTCTGCAGCAACATGATTTCCCATGAGCACTTGTTCGGGTTCCTCCAATTCATTGTACGTCTTGAACAGAGACTTGTTGTTGCAAACATGAACGGTAGCACCAGAATCCAGCCACCAATCTTTCGTCACGGCAACAGATGCCATGTGAAGTTCTGTGATCATTGCCACAAACTCTTTGTTTTCTGTTTCAACAACATTTGCTTTGTTTTGACCCGAATTAGGACCACCACCATTATTATTCATAGTGATGTTGTTTCGGTATCTGCACTCTTTGATGTAGTGTCCCTTCTTACCACAATGATGACAGTGTCGATTCTTCTTGACGTTATCGGCTTTGTTGTTCTTCTTCTTCTTGAAGTTCTTGCCCTTTGGTTGCAGATTATTCGGAGTGCCACTAGTAGATGAATTTCCAGTATTTGGAACATCAGACACATGGTTCACTTTTGAACCCATAAGTAATTCATCTCTAGTACGATTTTCACACTCAATCTGCATGTGCGTAATGAATTTCTCTATAGAAAAAGTTTCTGCCGAATGCAAAATCTTCCTTCTATAGTCATTCCAAGTTGAGGGAAGTTTAGATAATATCGCCCCCACTTGTAGTGCATCCGGAATGCTTATTTGCAATTCATTCATTTGAGAGACAAGCACTTCTAACTCTCGAACTTGATCCATTATAGGCATGTTATCAGAAAAACTAAATTCAAAATACTTTAAAGCAAGGAACCTATCTGTACCTTTCTTCAAGTCTTTGTATTTAGTTTCAAGTGCATGCCAGACTTCTTTTGGTGTCTTATAGTTTCTGTAAATATCATACAACTTACTTGTAAGAGAATTCAGAATGTAGCCCCTACATAGCATCTGATCTGTATCACGCTTTGCTTGATCAGTGACCAATTTAGCCTTCTCTGCATCAGTGGCGTCGGCACTGGGTTCTCCAACATCCTTCAATTTCGGGTCCAAGATGTAGAACAGATTCAGCGACGTCAGGAACCAAGTCATGCGATCCTGCCAGCGGGGATAGTTCGTTCCATCAAACCTGTCTAGTTTAACGGATTCATTTTCATGAAACTGAAATGCTTTCTTTTCTGTTGCCATTAAAATATTGCTTTTAGATTGTTAGAAAATCGGAAAACAGAAAAGAATATGATACGAAATGTTTGTGAATTTCCTTGAGGGCGTGAACTGAAAAACACTTTCCTAAAAGCAATATTTTCACTGTATATTAAGAAAATCTGCTTCCCAGGATACAACAAGGAACTTAGGAATATTTATAAGATGCAGAAAAAATGTTAAGTGAATAAAAAACGAATCTGTCACATTCATATTTATAAAACACAAAAAGTCTTATATGAATAGATATGTTTATTCACAAAGGTTGTGTCCCGTAGGATAGATTTGCACCCGTTCACCAATTATTTCAGATTTCAAAAATAACAGAATCTGAAAAATAAAATACTACGGGTTGCAACTCTTCACTAATTTATTTCGAATTAAAACAAAATAAAATTCAAAAAATAACTTACTATAAGTATAAGTCTTGAACCTTATTATTGCCCCAAGGCCCCAAGGTGCCCCAAGTGCCCAAGTGCCCATCATAGACTTATAATATATATTATATATATATCAAGCCCAAATAGACCTAGCCCAACACAAGTTACCAATACTAGAATTAACTCTTTAAGAGTCCAATTCTAAATAAGGTGTTCAAAACTCTTATCTCCTACCAATGTGGGATACTAATTGTTCACAACTAATAATACACAACAATCCCCCACTAGTTGTGAACAATTACATCTGCCTAATGAATGACACACGTACAAGAAGGTATCTTTCGATTTGGACCTTCAATTAGTGTAAATACTTTAAAGTTCTAACGAAGTTATAGGTGTCCGTAGATTGAACCTCAACTCCTAATGTTAGTACCGAAAATATCACACATATATCAACCACTTTAGTGTCTCATAAATTTCCTTCAACAACCTTAGCACTATTATATATGGCCATGTGCTAATCCCGTATATCTGTGAACATTTGTAAGAAAAAACACATTTTTTCTTACCAAAGCGGCACCACTTTTATGTTCACATAGGTAGAGTTTCTGCTTTTGCCTCAGTTGCTAAAGACACTTAGCTAACTCCATTAAGAGCAACTGCTCATCCTACTTTTATTCGCAACTGTTAACACTATTTATTTATAGTGTTCTCAAGCAACATATCAATGACTTGTTTGTACCCATTGAACTTTAGAATCAGAGGTTACTGATTTAAAGTTGGGTTCCCATCATTGGTGCTTAATTTAACGTTTTAAGTCACATACCCTTAGTCGTACTTCTCACTAATTCTTTTGTAAGCGGTTTAGTGAGAGGATCGGCTAAATTATCACCGAACTTAACATATATTATGGTGATCACCCCATTTGATACTAATTCGCGAATATATGAATGTCTCATGCTCATATGTCTAGACTTTCCGTTATATATATCACTGTATGCACAAGACATTGCTGCTTCATTATCACAGTACAAAGAAGTTGCTGCTGTAGGTTGTGGCCACAACCTAATATCTGCTAAGAGATCTTGCAACCATTCTGCTTTTTTGCCTGCTGCTGCAAGAGCAATAAATTCGGATTCCATAGTTGAATGTGCAATGCAAGTTTGCTTTTTGGAAGCCCAACTAATAGCTCCTCCACCTAAAGTAAAAATCCATCCCGACGTGGACTTACTTTCACTGTTGTTTGTCAACCAACTTGCATCACAATATCCTTCTAGCACGGCTGGATAATCATTATAAACAAGACTTAAAGATTTTGTTTTCTTTAAGTATCCGAATATTCTACTAACCGCTTTCCAATGATCCGTGCTAGGTTTACTTGTAAACCTTGCCATCATACACACAGCATATGCTATGTCAGGCCTTGTACAATGCATTGCATACATAAGGCTACCAATGGCACTGGCATAATCTAATTGTGCTATAATCCTTCCATGATTTTCAGACAGTTTGACACTGGAGTCAAATGGAGTATTTGCTTCTTTTATACCAAGGTGATTGAACTTATCAAGCACTTTCTCAATGTAGTGAGCTTGGTTCAAGGAATAACCCTTATCATGTTTGGTTACCTTAATACCTAAAATGGTATCTACTTCCTCTAGGTCTTTCATTTGAAAGTTCGAAGTCAAATACCTTTTGGTATCCTCAATGCCTTTGATATTTGTACTAAAAATTAGCATATCATCAACGTAAAGGCACAATATTACTCCATACTCATTTGTTACTTTACAATAGATGCACTTATCAGCATTATTGTGTCTGAACCCGTTTGATAAGATTACTTCATCAAATTTCTTATGCCACTGTTTTGGAGCTTGTTTCAAGCCATATAATGACTTGACTAGCTTGCAAACTTTTGATTCATTCCCTGGAAGAACAAAACCTTCAGGTTGCTTCATATACACCTCTTCACTTAAATCGCCGTTTAAGAATGCAGTTTTAACATCCATTTGATGCACACATAATTTGTGAATCGATGCCAAAGCAAATAATGTTCTAATGGATGTTGTCCTTGCCACAGGTGCATAAGTATCAAAATAATCTATGCCTTCTCTTTGAGAAAAACCTTTAGCCACTAAACGTGCTTTGAAGGTTTGTACTGAACCATCAGTTCTATATTTTCTTTTAAACACCCATTTACTACCAATTGGTTTAGAACCAGGAGGTAAATCAACTAAGATCCAAGTACCATTGGACATTATAGAGTCCATTTCATCGTTTACCGCTTCTTTCCAAAAAGGAGCATCTCTTGAAGTCATTGCTTCATTAAAGGTACTTGGATCATTTTCTATGTTTAACACAATAGGTATTTTGCTTAGAACTTTGGTTCTATCTCCTTCAACAAGAAAGGCAATGGAATCTGACGAGATAAAATCAGAATCCAAGAATTTGTCTTTTCTCATTCTTTGACTTCTTCTTGGTTCTATAGGTTCATCGATTTCTTTTCTTTTCTCACCGACCCCCACAGTTAGCCGATTTGATACAACCTGGTTTTGTATTTCATTTCCATCTTGAGATGGAACAGAATCATGAATGAATTTATTTTCAAAGAATTCAACATGAATGGATTCAACAATGACATTTGAACTTAAGTCCAGTATTCTATATGCTTTTGAATTCTGTGCATATCCAACAAAAATACCTTTAATGCCTCTTGGTCCTAACTTCGACTTATGAGGATCAGTAACTTTATAAAAAGCAACACACCCCCACACTTTAAAATAATTCAAGTTAGGCTTTCTACCGTTGTTCCAAAGTTCATAAGGTGAACACTTAAATTTCTTAAACGGAACACGGTTATAAATATGACATGCTGTCAACAAGGCTTCACCCCAAAGTGAGAAAGGCAACTTTGCATTCGTTAACATGGAATTGATCATTTCTACCAAGGATCTATTTTTTCTTTCTGCTAGTCCATTTTGTTGAGGACTATATGGTGCAGTTCTTTGATGAATAATTCCATGATTCTCACAAAATTTATTAAAAGAATCTGAAAAATATTCACCACCTCTGTCACTTCTTAAGATTTTGATCTTTTTCTCTTTTTGATTTTCGACAATGGACATGAAGTCCTTAAATTTATCAAATGCTTCATCCTTGGTTTTCATTAAGTATACATAAGTATATCTTGAATGATCGTCAATAAAGGTGATAAAATATCTTTTTCCACCTCTTGTTAATTGACCATTTAATTCACATATATCAGAATGTATAAGTTCTAATAATTCAGAAGTTCTTTCTACTTTAGAAAAAGGTTTCTTTGTCATTTTTGATTCTACACAGATTTCGCATTTTCCATCATGTTTATCATTAATTGTAATATACTTATTTTTTGACATATAGTGCAAATAATTATAATTTAAATGGCCTAGTCTAGCATGCCATAAATTAGAAGAATACTCAACAACATAAGCAACAGTAGTTATTTCATTAATAGAAAGTTTGAACATGCCATCACATGAGTATCCTTTTCCAACGAATACTCCATGCTTGGTTACAATCACTTTGTCCGCTTCTAGAACAATTTTAAAGCCACTCTTACACAACAAATTTGCAGAAATTAAATTCTTCCTAAGATCGGGTACATGAAGGACATTCAAAAGGGTAAGTTTATTTCCCGAAGTGAAATTCAGATCCACACTTCCCTTTCCCTTAACTTCTGCAGCAACATGATTTCCCATGAGCACTTTTTCGGGTTCCTCCAATTCATTGTACGTCTTGAACAGAGACTTGTTGTTGCAAACATGAACGGTAGCACCAGAATCCAGCCACCAATCTTTCGTCACGGCAACAGATGCCATGTGAAGTTCTGTGATCATTGCCACAAACTCTTTGTTTTCTGTTTCAACAACATTTGCTTTGTTTTGACCCGAATTAGGACCACCACCATTATTATTCATAGTGATGTTGTTTCGGTATCTGCACTCTTTGATGTAGTGTCCCTTCTTACCACAATGATGACAGTGTCGATTCTTCTTGACGTTATCGGCTTTGTTGTTCTTCTTCTTCTTGAAGTTCTTGCCCTTTGGTTGCAGATTATTCGGAGTGCCACTAGTAGATGAATTTCCAGTATTTGGAACATCAGACACATGGTTCACTTTTGAACCCATAAGTAATTCATCTCTAGTACGATTTTCACACTCAATCTGCATGTGCGTAATGAATTTCTCTATAGAAAAAGTTTCTGCCGAATGCAAAATCTTCCTTCTATAGTCATTCCAAGTTGAGGGAAGTTTAGATAATATCGCCCCCACTTGTAGTGCATCCGGAATGCTTATTTGCAATTCATTCATTTGAGAGACAAGCACTTCTAACTCTCGAACTTGATCCATTATAGGCATGTTATCAGAAAAACTAAATTCAAAATACTTTAAAGCAAGGAACCTATCTGTACCTTTCTTCAAGTCTTTGTATTTAGTTTCAAGTGCATGCCAGACTTCTTTTGGTGTCTTATAGTTTCTGTAAATATCATACAACTTACTTGTAAGAGAATTCAGAATGTAGCCCCTACATAGCATCTGATCTGTATCACGCTTTGCTTGATCAGTGACCAATTTAGCCTTCTCTGCATCAGTGGCGTCGGCACTGGGTTCTCCAACATCCTTCAATTTCGGGTCCAAGATGTAGAACAGATTCAGCGACGTCAGGAACCAAGTCATGCGATCCTGCCAGCGGGGATAGTTCGTTCCATCAAACCTGTCTAGTTTAACGGATTCATTTTCATGAAACTGAAATGCTTTCTTTTCTGTTGCCATTAAAATATTGCTTTTAGATTGTTAGAAAATCGGAAAACAGAAAAGAATATGATACGAAATGTTTGTGAATTTCCTTGAGGGCGTGAACTGAAAAACACTTTCCTAAAAGCAATATTTTCACTGTATATTAAGAAAATCTGCTTCCCAGGATACAACAAGGAACTTAGGAATATTTATAAGATGCAGAAAAAATGTTAAGTGAATAAAAAACGAATCTGTTACATTCATATTTATAAAACACGAAAAGTCTTATATGAATAGATATGTTTATTCACAAAGGTTGTGTCCCGTAGGATAGATTTGCACCCGTTCACCAATTATTTCAGATTTCAAAAATAACAGAATCTGAAAAATAAAATACTACGGGTTGCAACTCTTCACTAATTTATTTCGAATTAAAACAAAATAAAATTCAAAAAATAACTTACTATAAGTATAAGTCTTGAACCTTATTATTGCCCCAAGGCCCCAAGGTGCCCCAAGTGCCCAAGTGCCCATCATAGACTTATAATATATATTATATATATATCAAGCCCAAATAGACCTAGCCCAACACAAGTTACCAATACTAGAATTAACTCTTTAAGAGTCCAATTCTAAATAAGGTGTTCAAAACTCTTATCTCCTACCAATGTGGGATACTAATTGTTCACAACTAATAATACACAACAATCCCCCACTAGTTGTGAACAATTACATCTGCCTAATGAATGACACACGTACAAGAAGGTATCTTTCGATTTGGACCTTCAATTAGTGTAAATACTTTAAAGTTCTAACGAAGTTATAGGTGTCCGTAGATTGAACCTCAACTCCTAATGTTAGTACCGAAAATATCACACATATATCAACCACTTTAGTGTCTCATAAATTTCCTTCAACAACCTTAGCACTATTATATATGGCCATGTGCTAATCCCGTATATCTGTGAACATTTGTAAGAAAAAACACATTTTTTCTTACCAAAGCGGCACCACTTTTATGTTCACATAGGTAGAGTTTCTGCTTTTGCCTCAGTTGCTAAAGACACTTAGCTAACTCCATTAAGAGCAACTGCTCATCCTACTTTTATTCGCAACTGTTAACACTATTTATTTATAGTGTTCTCAAGCAACATATCAATGACTTGTTTGTACCCATTGAACTTTAGAATCAGAGGTTACTGATTTAAAGTTGGGTTCCCATCATTGGTGCTTAATTTAACGTTTTAAGTCACATACCCTTAGTCGTACTTCTCACTAATTCTTTTGTAAGCGGTTTAGTGAGAGGATCGGCTAAATTATCACCGGACTTAACATATATTATGGTGATCACCCCATTTGATACTAATTCGCGAATATATGAATGTCTCATGCTCATATGTCTAGACTTTCCGTTATATATATATCACTGTATGCACGAGACATTGCTGCTTCATTATCACAGTACAAAGAAGTTGCTGCTGTAGGTTGTGGCCACAACCTAATATCTGCTAAGAGATCTTGCAACCATTCTGCTTCTTTGCCTGCTGCTGCAAGAGCAATAAATTCGGATTGCATAGTTGAATGTGCAATGCAAGTTTGCTTTTTGGAAGCCCAACTAATAGCTCCTCCACCTAAAGTAAAAATCCATCCCGACGTGGACTTACTTTCACTGTTGTTTGTCAACCAACTTGCATCACAATATCCTTCTAGCACGGCTGGATAATCATTATAAACAAGACTTAAAGATTTTGTTTTCTTTAAGTATCCGAATATTCTACTAACCGCTTTCCAATGATCCGTGCTAGGTTTACTTGTAAACCTTGCCATCATACACACAGCATATGCTATGTCAGGCCTTGTATAATGCATTGCATACATAAGGCTACCAATGGCACTGGCATAATCTAATTGTGCTATAATCCTTCCATGATTTTCAGACAGTTTGACACTGGAGTCAAATGGAGTATTTGCTTCTTTTATACCAAGGTGATTGAACTTATCAAGCACTTTCTCAATGTAGTGAGCTTGGTTCAAGGAATAACCCTTATCATGTTTGGTTACCTTAATACCTAAAATGGTATCTACTTCCTCTAGGTCTTTCATTTGAAAGTTCGAAGTCAAATACCTTTTGGTATCCTCAATGCCTTTGATATTTGTACTAAAAATTAGCATATCATCAACGTAAAGGCACAATATTACTCCATACTCATTTGTTACTTTACAATAGATGCACTTATCAGCATTATTGTGTCTGAACCCGTTTGATAAGATTACTTCATCAAATTTCTTATGCCACTGTTTTGGAGCTTGTTTCAAGCCATATAATGACTTGACTAGCTTGCAAACTTTTGATTCATTCCCTGGAAGAACAAAACCTTCAGGTTGCTTCATATACACCTCTTCACTTAAATCGCCGTTTAAGAATGCAGTTTTAACATCCATTTGATGCACACATAATTTGTGAATCGATGCCAAAGCAAATAATGTTCTAATGGATGTTGTCCTTGCCACAGGTGCATAAGTATCAAAATAATCTATGCCTTCTCTTTGAGAAAAACCTTTAGCCACTAAACGTGCTTTGAAGGTTTGTACTGAACCATCAGTTCTATATTTTCTTTTAAACACCCATTTACTACCAATTGGTTTAGAACCAGGAGGTAAATCAACTAAGATCCAAGTACCATTGGACATTATAGAGTCCATTTCATCGTTTACCGCTTCTTTCCAAAAAGGAGCATCTCTTGAAGTCATTGCTTCATTAAAGGTACTTGGATCATTTTCTATGTTTAACACAATAGGTATTTTGCTTAGAACTTTGGTTCTATCTCCTTCAACAAGAAAGGCAATGGAATCTGGCGAGATAAAATCAGAATCCAAGAATTTGTCTTTTCTCATTCTTTGACTTCTTCTTGGTTCTATAGGTTCATCGATTTCTTTTCTTTTCTCACCGACCCCCACAGTTAGCCGATTTGATACAACCTGGTTTTGTATTTCATTTCCATCTTGAGATGGAACAGAATCATGAATGAATTTATTTTCAAAGAATTCAACATGAATGGATTCAACAATGACATTTGAACTTAAGTCCAGTATTCTATATGCTTTTGAATTCTGTGCATATCCAACAAAAATACCTTTAATGCCTCTTGGTCCTAACTTCGACTTATGAGGATCAGTAACTTTATAAAAAGCAACACACCCCCACACTTTAAAATAATTCAAGTTAGGCTTTCTACCGTTGTTCCAAAGTTCATAAGGTGAACACTTAAATTTCTTAAACGGAACACGGTTATAAATATGACATGCTGTCAACAAGGCTTCACCCCAAAGTGAGAAAGGCAACTTTGCATTCGTTAACATGGAATTGATCATTTCTACCAAGGATCTATTTTTTCTTTCTGCTAGTCCATTTTGTTGAGGACTATATGGTGCAGTTCTTTGATGAATAATTCCATGATTCTCACAAAATTTATTAAAAGAATCTGAAAAATATTCACCACCTCTGTCACTTCTTAAGATTTTGATCTTTTTCTCTTTTTGATTTTCGACAATGGACATGAAGTCCTTAAATTTATCAAATGCTTCATCCTTGGTTTTCATTAAGTATACATAAGTATATCTTGAATGATCGTCAATAAAGGTGATAAAATATCTTTTTCCACCTCTTGTTAATTGACCATTTAATTCACATATATCAGAATGTATAAGTTCTAATAATTCAGAAGTTCTTTCTACTTTAGAAAAAGGTTTCTTTGTCATTTTTGATTCTACACAGATTTCGCATTTTCCATCATGTTTATCATTAATTGTAATATAATTATTTTTTGACATATAGTGCAAATAATTATAATTTAAATGGCCTAGTCTAGCATGCCATAAATTAGAAGAATACTCAACAACATAAGCAACAGTAGTTATTTCATTAATAGAAAGTTTGAACATGCCATCACATGAGTATCCTTTTCCAACGAATACTCCATGCTTGGTTACAATCACTTTGTCCGCTTCTAGAACAATTTTAAAGCCACTCTTACACAACAAATTTGCAGAAATTAAATTCTTCCTAAGATCGGGTACATGAAGGACATTCAAAAGGGTAAGTTTATTTCCCGAAGTGAAATTCAGATCCACACTTCCCTTTCCCTTAACTTCTGCAGCAACATGATTTCCCATGAGCACTTGTTCGGGTTCCTCCAATTCATTGTACGTCTTGAACAGAGACTTGTTGTTGCAAACATGAACGGTAGCACCAGAATCCAGCCACCAATCTTTCGTCACGGCAACAGATGCCATGTGAAGTTCTGTGATCATTGCCACAAACTCTTTGTTTTCTGTTTCAACAACATTTGCTTTGTTTTGACCCGAATTAGGACCACCACCATTATTATTCATAGTGATGTTGTTTCGGTATCTGCACTCTTTGATGTAGTGTCCCTTCTTACCACAATGATGACAGTGGCGATTCTTCTTGACGTTATCGGCTTTGTTGTTCTTCTTCTTCTTGAAGTTCTTGCCCTTTGGTTGCAGATTATTCGGAGTGCCACTAGTAGATGAATTTCCAGTATTTGGAACATCAGACACATGGTTCACTTTTGAACCCATAAGTAATTCATCTCTAGTACGATTTTCACACTCAATCTGCATGTGCGTAATGAATTTCTCTATAGAAAAAGTTTCTGCCGAATGCAAAATCTTCCTTCTATAGTCATTCCAAGTTGAGGGAAGTTTAGATAATATCGCCCCCACTTGTAGTGCATCCGGAATGCTTATTTGCAATTCATTCATTTGAGAGACAAGCACTTCTAACTCTCGAACTTGATCCATTATAGGCATGTTATCAGAAAAACTAAATTCAAAATACTTTAAAGCAAGGAACCTATCCGTACCTTTCTTCAAGTCTTTGTATTTAGTTTCAAGTGCATGCCAGACTTCTTTTGGTGTCTTATAGTTTCTGTAAATATCATACAACTTACTTGTAAGAGAATTCAGAATGTAGCCCCTACATTGCATCTGATCTGTATCACGCTTTGCTTGATCAGTGACCAATTTAGCCTTCTCTGCATCAGTGGCGTCGGCACTGGGTTCTCCAACATCCTTCAATTTCGGGTCCAAGATGTAGAACAGATTCAGCGACGTCAGGAACCAAGTCATGCGATCCTGCCAGCGGGGATAGTTCGTTCCATCAAACCTGTCTAGTTTAACGGATTCATTTTCATGAAACTGAAATGCTTTCTTTTCTGTTGCCATTAAAATATTGCTTTTAGATTGTTAGAAAATCGGAAAACAGAAAAGAATATGATACGAAATGTTTGTGAATTTCCTTGAGGGCGTGAACTGAAAAACACTTTCCTAAAAGCAATATTTTCACTGTATATTAAGAAAATCTGCTTCCCAGGATACAACAAGGAACTTAGGAATATTTATAAGATGCAGAAAAAATGTTAAGTGAATAAAAAACGAATCTGTCACATTCATATTTATAAAACACGAAAAGTCTTATATGAATAGATATGTTTATTCACAAAGGTTGTGTCCCGTAGGATAGATTTGCACCCGTTCACCAATTATTTTAGATTTAAAAAATAACAGAATCTGAAAAATAAAATACTACGGGTTGCAACTCTTCACTAATTTATTTCGAATTAAAACAAAATAAAATTCAAAAAATAAATTACTATAAGTATAAGTCTTGAACCTTATTATTGCCCCAAGGCCCCAAGGTGCCCCAAGTGCCCAAGTGCCCATCATAGACTTATAATATATATTATATATATATCAAGCCCAAATAGACCTAGCCCAACACAAGTTACCAATACTAGAATTAACTCTTTAAGAGTCCAATTCTAAATAAGGTGTTCAAAACTCTTATCTCCTACCAATGTGGGATACTACATTGTTCACAACTAATAGTACACAACAATCCCCCACTAGTTGTGAACAATTACATCTGCCTAATGAATGACACACGTACAAGAAGGTATCTTTCGATTTGGACCTTCAATTAGTGTAAATACTTTAAAGTTCTAACGAAGTTATAGGTGTCCGTAGATTGAACCTCAACTCCTAATGTTAGTATCGAAAATATCACACATATATCAACCACTTTAGTGTCTCATAAATTTCCTTCAACAACCTTAGCACTATTATATATGGCCATGTGCTAATCCCGTATATCTGTGAACATTTGTAAGAAAAAACACATTTTTTCTTACCAAAGCGGCACCACTTTTATGTTCACATAGGTTGAGTTTCTGCTTTTGCCTCAGTTGCTAAAGACACTTAGCTAACTCCATTAAGAGCAACTGCTCATCCTACTTTTATTCGCAACTGTTAACACTATTTATTTATAGTGTTCTCAAGCAACATATCAATGACTTGTTTGTACCCATTGAACTTTAGAATCAGAGGTTACTGATTTAAAGTTGGGTTCCCATCATTGGTGCTTAATTTAACGTTTTAAGTCCCATACCCTTAGTCGTACTTCTCACTAATTCTTTTGTAAGCGGTTTAGTGAGAGGATCGGCTAAATTATCACCGGACTTAACATATATTATGGTGATCACCCCATTTGATACTAATTCGCGAATATATGAATGTCTCATGCTCATATGTCTAGACTTTCCGTTATATATATCACTGTATGCACGAGACATTGCTGCTTCATTATCACAGTACAAAGAAGTTGCTGCTGTAGGTTGTGGCCACAACCTAATATCTGCTAAGAGATCTTGCAACCATTCTGCTTCTTTGCCTGCTGCTGCAAGAGCAATAAATTCGGATTCCATAGTTGAATGTGCAATGCAAGTTTGCTTTTTGGAAGCCCAACTAATAGCTCCTCCACCTAAAGTAAAAATCCATCCCGACGTGGACTTACTTTCACTGTTGTTTGTCAACCAACTTGCATCACAATATCCTTCTAGCACGGCTGGATAATCATTATAAACAAGACTTAAAGATTTTGTTTTCTTTAAGTATCCGAATATTCTACTAACCGCTTTCCAATGATCCGTGCTAGGTTTACTTGTAAACCTTGCCATCATACACACAGCATATGCTATGTCAGGCCTTGTACAATGCATTGCATACATAAGGCTACCAATGGCACTGGCATAATCTAATTGTGCTATAATCCTTCCATGATTTTCAGACAGTTTGACACTGGAGTCAAATGGAGTATTTGCTTCTTTTATACCAAGGTGATTGAACTTATCAAGCACTTTCTCAATGTAGTGAGCTTGGTTCAAGGAATAACCCTTATCATGTTTGGTTACCTTAATACCTAAAATGGTATCTACTTCCTCTAGGTCTTTCATTTGAAAGTTCGAAGTCAAATACCTTTTGGTATCCTCAATGCCTTTGATATTTGTACTAAAAATTAGCATATCATCAACGTAAAGGCACAATATTACTCCATACTCATTTGTTACTTTACAATAGATGCACTTATCAGCATTATTGTGTCTGAACCCGTTTGATAAGATTACTTCATCAAATTTCTTATGCCACTGTTTTGGAGCTTGTTTCAAGCCATATAATGACTTGACTAGCTTGCAAACTTTTGATTCATTCCCTGGAAGAACAAAACCTTCAGGTTGCTTCATATACACCTCTTCACTTAAATCGCCGTTTAAGAATGCAGTTTTAACATCCATTTGATGCACACATAATTTGTGAATCGATGCCAAAGCAAATAATGTTCTAATGGATGTTGTCCTTGCCACAGGTGCATAAGTATCAAAATAATCTATGCCTTCTCTTTGAGAAAAACCTTTAGCCACTAAACGTGCTTTGAAGGTTTGTACTGAACCATCAGTTCTATATTTTCTTTTAAACACCCATTTACTACCAATTGGTTTAGAACCAGGAGGTAAATCAACTAAGATCCAAGTACCATTGGACATTATAGAGTCCATTTCATCGTTTACCGCTTCTTTCCAAAAAGGAGCATCTCTTGAAGTCATTGCTTCATTAAAGGTACTTGGATCATTTTCTATGTTTAACACAATAGGTATTTTGCTTAGAACTTTGGTTCTATCTCCTTCAACAAGAAAGGCAATGGAATCTGGCGAGATAAAATCAGAATCCAAGAATTTGTCTTTTCTCATTCTTTGACTTCTTCTTGGTTCTATAGGTTCATCGATTTCTTTTCTTTTCTCACCGACCCCCACAGTTAGCCGATTTGATACAACCTGGTTTTGTATTTCATTTCCATCTTGAGATGGAACAGAATCATGAATGAATTTATTTTCAAAGAATTCAACATGAATGGATTCAACAATGACATTTGAACTTAAGTCCAGTATTCTATATGCTTTTGAATTCTGTGCATATCCAACAAAAATACCTTTAATGCCTCTTGGTCCTAACTTCGACTTATGAGGATCAGTAACTTTATAAAAAGCAACACACCCCCACACTTTAAAATAATTCAAGTTAGGCTTTCTACCGTTGTTCCAAAGTTCATAAGGTGAACACTTAAATTTCTTAAACGGAACACGGTTATAAATATGACATGCTGTCAACAAGGCTTCACCCCAAAGTGAGAAAGGCAACTTTGCATTCGTTAACATGGAATTGATCATTTCTACCAAGGATCTATTTTTTCTTTCTGCTAGTCCATTTTGTTGAGGACTATATGGTGCAGTTCTTTGATGAATAATTCCATGATTCTCACAAAATTTATTAAAAGAATCTGAAAAATATTCACCACCTCTGTCACTTCTTAAGATTTTGATCTTTTTCTCTTTTTGATTTTCGACAATGGACATGAAGTCCTTAAATTTATCAAATGCTTCATCCTTGGTTTTCATTAAGTATACATAAGTATATCTTGAATGATCGTCAATAAAGGTGATAAAATATCTTTTTCCACCTCTTGTTAATTGACCATTTAATTCACATATATCAGAATGTATAAGTTCTAATAATTCAGAAGTTCTTTCTACTTTAGAAAAAGGTTTCTTTGTCATTTTTGATTCTACACAGATTTCGCATTTTCCATCATGTTTATCATTAATTGTAATATAATTATTTTTTGACATATAGTGCAAATAATTATAATTTAAATGGCCTAGTCTAGCATGCCATAAATTAGAAGAATACTCAACAACATAAGCAACAGTAGTTATTTCATTAATAGAAAGTTTGAACATGCCATCACATGAGTATCCTTTTCCAACGAATACTCCATGCTTGGTTACAATCACTTTGTCCGCTTCTAGAACAATTTTAAAGCCACTCTTACACAACAAATTTGCAGAAATTAAATTCTTCCTAAGATCGGGTACATGAAGGACATTCAAAAGGGTAAGTTTATTTCCCGAAGTGAAATTCAGATCCACACTTCCCTTTCCCTTAACTTCTGCAGCAACATGATTTCCCATGAGCACTTGTTCGGGTTCCTCCAATTCATTGTACGTCTTGAACAGAGACTTGTTGTTGCAAACATGAACGGTAGCACCAGAATCCAGCCACCAATCTTTCGTCACGGCAACAGATGCCATGTGAAGTTCTGTGATCATTGCCACAAACTCTTTGTTTTCTGTTTCAACAACATTTGCTTTGTTTTGACCCGAATTAGGACCACCACCATTATTAATCATAGTGATGTTGTTTCGGTATCTGCACTCTTTGATGTAGTGTCCCTTCTTACCACAATGATGACAGTGGCGATTCTTCTTGACGTTATCGGCTTTGTTGTTCTTCTTCTTCTTGAAGTTCTTGCCCTTTGGTTGCAGATTATTCGGAGTGCCACTAGTAGATGAATTTCCAGTATTTGGAACATCAGACACATGGTTCACTTTTGAACCCATAAGTAATTCATCTCTAGTACGATTTTCACACTCAATCTGCATGTGCGTAATGAATTTCTCTATAGAAAAAGTTTCTGCCGAATGCAAAATCTTCCTTCTATAGTCATTCCAAGTTGAGGGAAGTTTAGATAATATCGCCCCCACTTGTAGTGCATCCGGAATGCTTATTTGCAATTCATTCTGTTAACCCTAAAAAATAAAATAGAGGAGATCACTCCTACTCGGGAAAAATAATATATGGACAATACTATTGTCACGAGTACGTCCAATGAGATGTACCTATAAAGAAAACCCCTCGGAGGATATATGGACAATACTATTGTCACGAGTACATCCAATGAGATGTACCTATAAAGAAAACCCCTCGGAGGATATATGGACAATACTATTGTCACGAGTACATCCAATGAGATGTACCTATAAAGAAAACCCCTCGGAGAATTGCCCTACCTCTCGGTCACTGACCCGAAAAGGTTTATAAAAGCATCCGAGGAGAAACGCAAGCGTCCCTTGGAAAGTCAAACGGTGAATGAAAAACAGATATCAACACGGCATCGGAAAAAGAGCAAACCCCGATGGACCCGTATGACTCCGATATCCACCAAATGCGCCAAGAGGGACCAAGAGGGACCCCGAGTCCTATGAACTTACAAGAAAACTTCCTTGCTGAACACTCCTCGGAAAAAGCAACACTCGGACTCATCCGAGAACACAATTTTGGAAGAAGTCAATACAGGAACACCCAGTGAATACAGTCCGAGCACTCTGGTGAAGAAATTTCACTCTCAGTAAAGCAAAAACAGCCCTCGGACACAAGATCACAGTCCTCGGAAGTCATACCAAGTCCTCGGAGACCATGTTTCCACTCTCAGAGATCACTCCTGACTGTTGAAGAAAATACCCGAATCAAGAAGGAAAAACAAAAGCCCTCGGAAGAATAGCTCTATCAAAAACAGTCTACATCAGAAGCCCTCGGAGATATCAGAAGACACAAAAGCTAATCTAGTCAGCACTTAGTAGATAAACGATAAACATTATCCTAATTTTTACACCTGTATCAAGGTAACAACAACACCTGTCCTTATCAAAACACATGCACAATGACACCTACCCCTACCAAAGTCTATATAAAGGGAGGTGATCAGTAGAATAAGAGGGGGAGAAGCTGAAACAATTAAGCTTACTTACTACGATCTATCACTCAAATACATAAGATAAAAAGAGGAGGAAATGTTCAGTGAATAAAGGAGGGGAATATTCTTGCAATTAATCTCAGTGTGTCCATCTCGCGTTGCCTTTGAATCACGGACAGGACGTTTCGACCCAAATAAATATCTTCCGTTAAATAGGGAATAATTCCAAACCCGTTAACAAAGTGGCGCCGTCTGTGGGAACGTCACAGCATCTGTCTTCGAGAGAATTCAGGCACACGTCAGCTAGGATGGATGGTCTTTTCGAAAATGACAACCTTCCTGTCCCGAACAATGACTCAGAAGAAACTTTGTCCAATTATGAATCAGGTACAAGAGATTTTATTAGTATTCCCCGATCTGTTTATGAAAGACTTATATATGCTGAAAGAACACCCTGGAGGGATGATCCCCCCGTACGTACGTCCCCTGTTCTATCCGAGAACGAAGATCTCCCCTCGGAAGAAGATGGACCTCCGAGGACATGGAACCCAAATTGGAATCCTTGGCGACAGACACCCCGACAAAGTCCTCGAAGACATGTATGTCGTGAAAGGACTCCTGTGAGGGGTCCGGTAGGAATTTCTCGCCCTTCAGAGTATCGAGGAGAGGTTGAACGTTCCTTATGGGGAATGATGGATGATTTACGAAAAGAGTTAGGTGATCTCAAGAAAGCCATGGCTCCCGAGGAAGATCCTACGTTCAAGACCTCTCCTTTCATTCCCGAGATTGCTTCAGCTTCTATCCCCTCGGGGATGCGACCTGTTAATATCTCGCTATATACCGGGGAAGCTGATGGAAGGGACCCACAAGATCACGTCCATCAATACCTGGCAGGAATGGACCTCTCTTCCGCTCCTGATCAGGTGTTATGCCGCGTATTCCCTGTTACCCTTGGAGGGCGGGCTCAAGCCTGGTTTACTCATCTTCCACCTTGTTCCATCACGAGCTTTGACCGATTAGCTCATTTGTTTGTACGACAATTCGCCTGCAACCGAAGGTACCCTAAATCTGCTACGCATCTTTTTACTATTAAACAGAAGAAGGACGAATCCTTACGAGAATATATAAAGCGCTTCACGGATGAAGCACTCGATGTTCCAAATGTTAGCCCGACCATTATGGCAGACATATTAACTCAGGGACTCCGAGCGGGGGATTTCTTTAGATACCTTATGGGAAATCGTATTACGGATATGAATGAGTTAATGCAAAAGGCGGAAGTACATATTTTGATGGAAGAAGCCGAGGGAACAAAGAAGCAGATGGAGCAGGAGGATAGTGAACACTTAGAGCGTGCTGAGAAAGAAGCAAAGGTCAAAGAAAAAAGTAAGGAAGGAAAACCTCCTCAACGCAAAGATGAAGGGGGAGTGGTTAAGAAATTCCTCCGACCCGTACACTTACCTCCGATGACTGTTACTCCACCAGAAGTGCTCAACATAATGAGGGGTAGCAACGAGTTGCACTGGCCCAGACCGACTAAATTTCCTAACCGAGACAAGGATACTGGAAAGTATTGTAAGTACCATAAAACTTACGGGCACATTACGGAAGAATGTACTACCCTTCGTTTAGAGGTGCTTCGCCTATTGGAGATAGGGTACTTGAAGAACTACCTTAAGGAAAATAACCCTGAAGAGCCCAAGGCCAATGTTTGGAAGAGATCACGAAGGGAAGAGGAAGAGCAAGAAAGGGAAGAAAGGACGCCTAGCCGGAAGTCACGAGAGGGGACCACTAGACGCCTCCGACTCCGAGAGAGAAGTAAGGACCGCCGGCGAAGTTCGAGAGAGAAAACGGCAGGGTATCAGAGTTTGCCTCCTCCACCTAACTCTTACAAAGACAATCCCCCAACAGGGAGAACCATCAATATGATAGAAGGGGGTGAAATCTCCATGGCACCTCAGGGCAAAAAGAAGAAATATTTGAAAGAAGCCCGACGAGCAGAGCAAGGATTAGCTGTCTGCTCCATTCAAGGGTCACAACTGCCTAGTATCACTTTCGGACCCGAGGACCTTACAGATGTAATATACCCTCATGAAGATCCCTTGGTTATATCTGCCGTCATCTACGGGTATGAAATCCAACGTATCCTCATAGATACGGGCAGCTCTGTGGATGTACTATTCCTACCGACCTATCTCGCTATGAGATTGAAACAAGAAACGTTGGAAACCGCGGAGGTCCCCTTAGTAGGATTCACCGGGGAAGCATGCCAAACCCTCGGAACTATTACTCTCCCAATGTCATGGGGGAAAGGAGCCCTTCGAAGAACGGAATCTATTAAGTTTTGGGTAGTGGAGGCTTCTTCGCGAGCGTATAATGTGATCTGCGGAAGACCATCTATTCGGGCCTTTGAGGCAATTCCTTCTACTTTGCATCTTAAAGTGAAATTCCCCACCTCCTCGGGAATCGGAGAAGTTCGAGGAAGTCAGTCAAAAGCTAGAGAATGCTGCATGAATGCCATCCCCTCAGAAGAGGACGGACCTTCACTTGGAAATAACAAAAAGTGTAGAACCGAGGAAACACGAGTCCAGCCTGTGGAAGAATTAAAAATGGTGGAGTTAGTAGAAGGAAGCCCCGAGAAAGTAATCAAAATGGGCACCCATATGACTCCAATCATAGAAGGCCAATTGATTTCTCTTCTCAAACAATTTCATCACCTCTTTGCATGGGAAGGGGGACCGCCCGGACGAATCAGCAACAAGGTATGTCAACATTTCCTTAATGTGAAGCCTGGAGCTAAACCTGTCCAACAGAAAAAGAGGAAAATGGGCCCCGAGCGCAATAAGATCATCCGCTCGGAAATACAACGCCTTCTTCAATTAAAGCAAATACGAGAAGTTATTTACCCCGAGTGGTTGGCTAATGTCGTGCTAGTTCCCAAGCACGGAGGAAGATGGCGAATGTGTGTTGACTTTACTAACCTCAATGAAGCATGCCCCAAGGATTGTTACCCTTTACCGAGCATAGATCAGCTAGTTGATTCTACCGCAGGATGTGCGCTACTATCAACCTTAGATGGAGATCAAGGGTACAACCAAATCCCGATGGCGGCTATTGATCAAGATAAGACCAGCTTTATCACGGATGCAGGCACCTTTTGTTATCTAGTCATGCCCTTTGGATTAAAGAATGCTGGAGCTACCTATCAACGGTTAGTAAGCCTTATGTTTTCAGGACTTATTGGGAAATCAGTAGAGGTTTATGTAGATGATACTGTAGTTAAAAGTAACACTGCTGAAGAACATCCTGAGGACCTACGAAAAGCGTTGGTCATTATGAACAACTTTGGCATGAAGGTCAACCCTCGGAAGTGTTCTTTTGGTATCCGAGGAGGAAAATTTTTGGGATTCATGGTTACGGAGAAGGGAATTGAAGTAAATCCCGAAAAAGCAGAAGCTATCATGGGATTACCTACTCCGAGGACGGTAAAAGATGTCCAAAAGCTGACTGGAAGAATGGCCTCGTTGAGTCGGTTTGTCTCCAAGTCCGCAGAAAAAGGGCTTCCCTTCTTCAAGGTACTTCGGAATATCAAGGAATTTCAGTGGACCTCCCAATGTGAGGAAGCTCTCGGAGACTTAAAAAGGTACATGTTGAAACCACCTTTGCTGGTAAAACCGGTACCCCAAGAAGAGTTGTTTTTGTATTTATCGATTGGAGAAGAGGCTATTAGCGCTGTCCTAGTCAAAGAACAAGATGGAGAACATCACCCGGTATATTACGTTAGCAAAACTCTCCTCGGAGCCGAAACTCGATATACCCTAACTGAGAAACTCGTTCTAGCATTGGTTACTACGGCTCGTAAGCTACGCCCCTACTTTTTATCCCACCCAATTACTGTGCTTACTAAGCATCCCCTGAGAGCAATTCTTAATAAGCCGGAGTCATCAGGGAGAATGATAAAATGGGCTGTAGAGCTTACTGAGTACGATATTTCCTACGCTCCGAGACCGTCAATCAAAGCGCAAGTTTTGGCGGACTTTGTAACAGAACTCACGGGCGTTGGATCCGAGGAAAAGGAGCCACGATGGCACGTATATGTAGATGGATCCTCGGTGAGTACCCATGGGGGGGCCGGAATAGTCTTGGTAAATCAAGAAGGAGAGGAGGAAAGGCTCCATTTTGCAGTTAGAATAGATTATCCCCTCTCTAACAATGAGGCCGAGTATGAAGCTCTCCTTATTGGTATGAGGTTAGCTAGAGAAGGGGGAATGAAAAGAGTACTCCTTCATAGTGATTCCCAGCTGATTGTTCTGCAAGTTAAGGGGTCATATGAGGCCAAAGAAGAAAGAATGCAAGAGTACCTCCGAGTTGTTCGTCAGAGGTCCGAATGGTTTGAAGAATATGATATAGTTCAAATTCCTCGTAAAGAAAATCAAGAGGCGGACGCTTTGTCCAAAATGGCTACACAAACAGCTGTAATACATACTCGGAAGATTACTCTACTACATGTCAATGAATCTGAAAAGGGTGAAGGCCGAGAAGTGAACACAGTTTCAGATCCTTCATCTAGCTGGGTGACTCCTATCAAAGCCTATTTGCAGAATCCCGAGGGATACTCCTCGGACAAGAATATTCAGCGAATGATGTTCAGAAAAACCCTCCGATACTTCCTCAAAGACGGGATACTCTTCCGAAGGACATATTTATGTCCCCACGCTCGATGCCTTAATGAAGAAGAGGCCCAGCTAGCCTTAGCAGAAACTCACGAGGGGGTATGTGGGAGCCATACTGGTGGCGAAAGCATGGTGGGACGCTTGATCCGACAGGGCTACTATTGGCCCACGATGGCCAAAGATAGCAAAAGCCATGCCGAAAGATGCAAACCATGCCAGGCTTACGCCCCTCGGACCCATCTACCAGCAGCCCCTTGGGAACCCTCTCTGAACCCCTGCCCATTCTCTAAGTGGGGTATTGACATACTTGGACCCCTCGTCCCTGATGCCGGCCAAAAGAAATTTCTGCTAGTAGCCGTTGACTACTTCACCAAATGGGTGGAAGCGGAACCCCTAGCTAGGGTAACCGCGGGGGCTGTTATCAATTTTCTCTGGAGAAATATTATTTGTCGCTTTGGTGTCCCTCGGAGCCTGGTAAGTGATAACGGTTTGCAGTTTACTGATCAAGGATTGCAAAAGTGGTGTGATCATTGGGAGATAAAACATCGCTTTGCCTCCGTGGGATACCCTCAAGCAAATGGCCAAGTAGAAAGAACCAACAGAACCCTCCTGAAGAACATGAAGGCCCGGCTTGATTGGCATAAAGCTAAGTGGGTTGAGGAGATACCCGGGATATTGTGGGCCTATCGGACCACGCAGAGTGTTGCTACGGGTGAAACCCCTTTTAGTCTATCCTACGGATGTGAGGCTGTGTTGCCCTCGGAGGTCTCCCTAGAAAGCTGGCGAGTCAAAGAATATGAAGAAGTGGCCAATAGCTCAAATCTAGCCCTTGCCCTTGACCTCCTCGAGGAAAAAAGGACCCGAGCAGCCCTCCGAATGGAAGAGTACAAGGCTCGGATGTCACGATATTATAATACCAAGGTAAAACTCCGAACCTTTCAAGTTGGAGATTTAGTGATGAAACGAGTAGGGGCCTCCAAGAATGTGGGTAAACTAGATCCACGGTGGGAAGGACCTTACAAGATAGTGGAAATCGTGGGACCGGCGACTTATCGGCTTGCTAACTCCGAGGAGGCAATACTTCGCAACACGTGGAACGCAAGCAATCTTAGAAAGTATTATGCTTAATGTAATAGTTATATATGAATAAAAAGAGTGTTCATATACGAGGGGATATAGTACAAAAGACAATAGAATTGTCCAACAAAATGATGGCTCTATATACGAGACATCAGGACAATCCGATAACACTAAGAACCCTCTGTATTATGAACTAAACTCATTTACAAGCTAAGTCCCTCCCATGGGACGTTTCCCCTCTCGGATAAGTCTTCGGCGCTGCTCCTCAGAAAGAGAGACTGGATCATCCAAGAACACAGTTCCGACTGCAAAATCTCTAATAGGTGAAGGGGAAAGTTCCTCGGAGACTTGACGAATGTTGAGTTCAGGAAGGAGCAATCCCGAGGGGAACTCTGGCAAAGCTTGTACGGCATCTTGGCACAATTTATAGCCTATATGCACTAAGTCACGCATCTCTCCCCGAAGAGAATCACGAAGACTGGATGGACCCACCACCTCCAACACAGCTTGGACTTGGGCCATGACCACCTCTATCGCATGAGAACGAGTTATCCCTAGCAGTTGCTGACTCAAGACGTCTCTTTCCAGCGTAGCCTGTGTTAACTGCTCCTCCGAGGACCGCATATGGCCACGTAACTCCTCAATTCTCCTGTCTAAGCTCAAGACACGTGTCTTTTCAAGTGATAATTGGCGTTCCAATTCCCACGCCTTATCCTTCTCGGATTGTAACATATGAATATGAGTATCCTGAGAAGACTCATGAACTTCCTTCAAATGGGCTATCTCCACTTGAGCTTCTAAGAGACCTCGCTCTAACTCATCCCGACGACGGTATACTAAACCCGGATCTGAGGAAGAACTCCCGTAAGACCCGAGGGCGTCCAACACCATATAAATCTGCTCAAAAAACGAATGGCATCAGATCAGAAGACAGGTTAGTATTAAATAAAATGAATAGATACCTCACACAGGTCTTTGCAGGCTAAATCTTGGAGAACGGGTACCGAAAGGGTTTTTATCAGTTCACAATCTGTTACGTTTAATAACCCACTGAGAAAGTTTCGGCAAAATCCCACTGCTGATCCGAGAGGAGAAACATCCTGATTACCCTCGGGGGGAAGAGTTCTCCCGAGGGAAGGGTGCTCCTCGGGCGGTGGTGCGGGAATACGACCAGGGATATCTTGCTGGGGCTGCATATCCTCTGCACTAGAAGAGTGAAGATACTCCTCTAACACATTTACTACGGTAGAATTGTGAGGAATGGGCTGTGATACTATGGGACTCATGTGACAATCCGTTTGAGAAAGAGTTGCTATCAGATCTGACGATCCAGAAGGAATTATATAACTGACTGGGGGGGCTGCAACGGGCTCCTCCTCCTCCGAGGAGATTTCCACCATTGCCTCACTTATGAGAGGAGGAGAATCGCCAACCTTCGTCATCCCAGGAATACCATGCAATGCCCTCCCCAGGAAAACGTCGTTAGAAGAGCCGAGAGAAAAAGCTCCCATCTCCGCTCCTACAAAAGATGTCAGTAAGAAAATGATCCGAGGACACCAATAAAGTTTATAAACTAAAGAATGGTTATTAGAACTTACGAAAGTGAAAATTACTGTGAAGAGGACGAGAAGCAGGAGTGCATCCTTCTACTCTCTCTTGTAAACCTGCCAAAATCAGAGCCTCGGGGAAATCCAACAGCCCAGATATATCATAAGAACCAGAGAAAAGTCCCGAGTGAAGCAATATCTCCCTCACTTGTCCTCGTGTTTCGGTGTTGGGTGCGATATATCCCAAACCCCATCGGATGGGTACACCCCACGATCTGGCTGACTGACCTCTCGGACGGATAAAGAAAAATCTCCGCCTCCAATCCCCTCTACTAGAGTGGGAACTGGATACACGAGTGAAGATATTTTCCTTGTCCCGATAGGTCAAGCTAAAAAAGGGAGTCCCCTCTGAGCAAGGTTGAAGGGTAAATATTGTCCCCACCCGATAAGGGGACATCGGAAGGTTTAAAAGCTCACTACGAAGGACATATCCCACCAAATGACTATAGGAACTTGGTGTTAACTGACTCGGACACACCTGCCAATACCGAAAGAGTATTTGGAAAAAGGGATGGAAAAAGGTACGTAAACCACAACGCATCTGTTCGGTATAAACGGTCATATAACCTGAAGGGGGTGCGTAAGCCCTTTGGCCCGAGGAAGGCACTATTATATCATAATCTTCGAACTCCAAGTTATAACCATTAAAAAGAGATCTTACCGAGTTCTCACATTCTGCACTCATTGTGGATCCTACACGTCCTCTGCCTATCAATCTTGATGGATTAAGAGGAAGTAAATCGAATTCTGAAGACTCATCCGCCAAAGGATATGGCTCCCTACTCATGAATATCTCCCTGATATGATTGACTCTACGTGAATTTGTAGATGGAGTCCTACGAACCACTCCAAGAGAGGAACTAGCACTAAGTGTCGTTTGATTCTCGGATGGATTGCCCCTCGGAGGAACCCTTGATGATCCAGAAGGACCCCGAGCGGTATCCTGAGAAGAACCGCCAGATGAAGTCGAGCCAAATCTTCTATAATAAGGAGGCATCATCGTATCAAGTAAGTATTATCTTTGTACTTGCACTTATAAAAGAAAATCAAAGACTAATAAGGATTAGGAGATAAGTGCATAATTGATAAGGACCTACGTGCATATATACTCTTTATATTAGAGTTAAAAGTAGAAGTTTAAACTCTTAGTACGTTAACTAAGGGACACGTGTTGGAAAACTTTTTAATTAAGGAGGACACGTATCCTATTTAACCATGCAAAGTAACACCTCCTACTTAGGAAGTTTACTTAGTCAGCAACTTTTTGAGAATTATCATTATCCATCTTAATTAAACAGTGGAGATAAGATATAGAATAGGAAGATTGAACAAAAATATTTATTTAAAACGGATAGCCCTCGGAAGGAACAATAAGTACAAAGAGCGTTTATTTTCAAAGTAAAAATTACAAAAAGCTAGACTAAGCTCCCGTGGAAGGAGGGAGAGAAGAAGTTGTCTCTTCTGCGGAAGTACCCAATGGAGCAAGACGAGAGATTGGAGAAAATACCCCCCCAGAACCGCTAGCCCTTGGACTCGGACTCGTGGCGGAGCGCATTGGAGATGGTGTCGGAGAATCCCGAGAGGATAGCAAACCCCCAAACCTCCCCACGAAATAATGGCAGTCATCGGGAGTTGGCTTCTTTAATTTCCGAAGATCGAAAGACTTGGAGAAGTTAACATCCGACCTTATCAAAGATTTTGCCACCTTTGCACACTCCAAATAACCCCACAAAAGATGGCCCATCAAGAGCTCATGAGAAGGCTCCTCGGATGCTACTGATTGCTGCCGTGAGATCTCTCGCTGAGCAAACTGAACAGCTGCATCCACCTTAGCCTGCACGTCCTCGGGAGAAAGAAAATTTGTCAACTTCCCCTCGGCTGACTCTGCCCTATCAGTAACTTGGCCCAAAGTCTCTTGGAGAACTCTCTCTCTCTCATTCCCATCCGCCACCGCCTTCTCGAGAGCTGCAATACGAGCGGTAAAGACCTCCTCGGAGTCTTTTCTTTCCTTCTCCATCTTCTTGCAAGCGGATTCAGCAGCACTTAAACTACCTTGTAAATTTGCCCTCGCCTTCTCTGATTCATTGAGAGCAAACTCGTAGTCGGAAATTTTTGTTTGAAGAAGGTCCTCCCTAGTTTGACTCTCTTTATCCCGGAATAAGAGAGGTGCCAATTGCGCCCGGAGTGCTTCTAAGTCCTCTACATCTTTCCGACCGCGCTCTTCAACGGCAGTAACTGCCTCTCGAGTCTTTCCAATCTACAGAAAAGTCAACAATAAAAAATTTAACAGAGATGCATTGTGTAATTTCAGAAGACTAAGGCAGAGGAGCTTACCATAAGCCCCAACCAGTTAAGACTGGTGTACAAAAATTGATACCCCTCGGCGGGTGCTGAACTGGAGGAGGCGAAAAATCGGAGGATATCTTGATAAGCCTCCCCCACTGAACGAGATGAAAATTCCCCCCCGGATCCGCTGGGAGGAATAGGTTCCTGAAATGTATGACCCCTCGGAGACAAGGTCACCGGGACATGTCCCCTCGGAGGAGTCGTATCCTTTACCGGAGTCGTCACTTCGGAATTTGTAAAAATGACCCGTGAACCACCTACTGTTGTGGAGGGGCTGGTCTTTCCTAATAGTGATTGCAGAATTCCTTCCTTCAAATCTCGGTCCTCTGAAGAAGGATCAAACTCCCCTTGGGTGTCTTCGGAGTCCCCTCGTAAATCTTCTTGCTCGGGAATGCTAAATTGGGCCAGAAAATCCTCCTCTGCAACAGATACGAACTGTCAGTGATTAAAAGAATGAAACTAGAAAAAATTATGGAAAAAAGGTAAATGACGAATACTCACCATATAATGAAGACTCTTCTACCATCGGAGCTTTCCCTTTATCCATAGCCACTACATCAAAAGAAAAGGTGTCAACACATAATCAAATATTGCAGATAAAGATATGAAAATCTCATTAAAAACTCGTGAAAACTTACCCCGAGGAGCAGATTCAGGAACTGTCGGAAGCCTAGGAGAAGGATCCTCAGAAGACAGGTCTATTACTTCAGTATCCTTCCGAGCAGATTCATCCTCCGCACCACTCGGAAAGATACCCTCCTCGGAACCTCTCGGAGATATTCCCATATTAGATTCGGAAGCAGGAATATTCCCTGACTCCGATTTGGAAACGGGCACTAAAGCCAAATCCCAAGGTGCAACTTGACGTAGGGGAACCGCGCTCCTAACGATCCCCATCGCATCCATGCATAGAAGAGAATGGTCTTCGTGGAATCCACTCTTCTCTGAATCCATATGCATACTCTCGGGAGCATTAACCTCCTCCTCCTCGTGATCTCCCTCCTCTGGTATCTCCGAGACACCGCTAGGAGTAGGCTCCCTCGGACTCGACTGCAGATAGTAATTCGCCATGACATCCCCTGTATCATCCCATCAATAACGTGTATAAGTACAATTTACCACTATGCTCGGAAAGAGAATAAAAGGATAAAAGAGCGAATAAAGAGACTTACGAAAGAGACTCCTCGCAACGGGAGACAGGGACAAGGGCCTCTCCACGGCGGCATCAGTGAAAACTACATGATGAAGCCCAGAGGTCTCATATAACATCGTGAAATCCTCCGACTCCATCAATTTGTGCTGAGAAATTATAGGAGATAGCACTGCCTCCTGATCCAGAGCATGCACGGGAGTAGTACCCTCTCGCCAATCAAAGGGCACATCCCACTCGCCGTTGACAGGGCCCACGAAGAAGTACCTGTTCTTCCAGACGCTATGTGAGGTAATAGCAGCCCCCAAGATTCTCTTCGTGGAATCCCCCGAGTTGTCCCGATGACGAACGTTATAGAAAGGATACCCCCCGGGTGATACCGCCACGTCAAAGATTGAAAGAAAGTGCTCCACCGAACACTCTAGCCCATTCACGTGGCACCAAAATACATAAATACAGATAGCAGCAAATCCATTTGGTACCATCTGACTTGGGCTAATATTACAAGCTTTAAAGAGCGCACAGAAAAAAGGGGACATAAACGAGCGCCACCCATACTTCACCTGAGCAAAGAATACTGTCAACATACCCGGAGGAGGATAGCACGCCCTCTCATCCTTCGTCGGGATTCGGAAGACCATGTTCTTCTGAAGGACTCCGGTTGAGGTCAACAGATCTGCTACCTGCTTACGAGTAGCAATATTCTTCGTTTTTTCCACCTTAGCGAAAGTTCGAAGAGGCGGTTCCTTTGATTTGGGAACCCTAGCTTTTTTCGAGGAAGTGGCGCCGCCCTCAGCAGCAGCAGCAATTTCTCCCTTACGCTTGCGAGTAATCACTCCCATTGGAATACCTCTCACACTCGTAGAAGAATTAATCGGAGCAGTGACTTCCGAGGAGATAGCGGCGGCAATAGAGTCAGTGTTGGCGGAAGAAGCCATGGATACAATAAAAGAGGAATGTTTTTGAAAGAGAGAAGAGGAACGGGTAAGTCTGCTAGGAATTTGAATTGCAAAAGATGAAGAATAAAGATCAAGGAAAGAGATTTCTTTTTTGCTCTGAGAGGAGATGACCACAAAGACGGATTGAGTGAATGAAGAAAAAAGAAGCAACAGTGTCCTATTTATAACCGAAGGTGACAACGGTCAAGAATTTTGAAAACGTGGAACTTATTTAAAGCTCCACGTAACCGCCACCTGATTGTGCCACGCCGTCCCCATTCTGACCGTTGCCAACGGTCAGATAGTTCAAATCTCCAAGCTGGTCAACAACAGTCCGCCACCTGCGCCCCGAGATCTCCGCGTGCTTAATAACGATACCCTAAGGGTATTCAGGTAAAATCCTTATAAATTCTAAATATATATACGTATTGGATAAATATCAAAAAAGAAAAAAATAAATATAGGGACACTAAGTCAAAAATAACCCCTCACCTCACTTAGGACGATGATTTAAAATTCCGCTTGTCTCTACGAGGACAATCGAAATTTGGGGGGGTTAGTGTTAACCCTAAAAAATAAAATAGAGGAGATCACTCCTACTCGGGAAAAATAATATATGGACAATACTATTGTCACGAGTACGTCCAATGAGATGTACCTATAAAGAAAACCCCTCGGAGGATATATGGACAATACTATTGTCACGAGTACATCCAATGAGATGTACCTATAAAGAAAACCCCTCGGAGGATATATGGACAATACTATTGTCACG
Organism: Linaria vulgaris; assembly: GCA_948329865.1. Taxonomy (NCBI): domain Eukaryota; kingdom Viridiplantae; phylum Streptophyta; class Magnoliopsida; order Lamiales; family Plantaginaceae; genus Linaria; species Linaria vulgaris. Next base: position 15,817,116 of record OX415254.1, on the reverse strand, counting down.
AGTACATCCAATGAGATGTACCTATAAAGAAAACCCCTCGGAGAATTGCCCTACCTCTCGGTCACTGACCCGAAAAGGTTTATAAAAGCATCCGAGGAGAAACGCAAGCGTCCCTTGGAAAGTCAAACGGTGAATGAAAAACAGATATCAACACGGCATCGGAAAAAGAGCAAACCCCGATGGACCCGTATGACTCCGATATCCACCAAATGCGCCAAGAGGGACCAAGAGGGACCCCGAGTCCTATGAACTTACAAGAAAACTTCCTTGCTGAACACTCCTCGGAAAAAGCAACACTCGGACTCATCCGAGAACACAATTTTGGAAGAAGTCAATACAGGAACACCCAGTGAATACAGTCCGAGCACTCTGGTGAAGAAATTTCACTCTCAGTAAAGCAAAAACAGCCCTCGGACACAAGATCACAGTCCTCGGAAGTCATACCAAGTCCTCGGAGACCATGTTTCCACTCTCAGAGATCACTCCTGACTGTTGAAGAAAATACCCGAATCAAGAAGGAAAAACAAAAGCCCTCGGAAGAATAGCTCTATCAAAAACAGTCTACATCAGAAGCCCTCGGAGATATCAGAAGACACAAAAGCTAATCTAGTCAGCACTTAGTAGATAAACGATAAACATTATCCTAATTTTTACACCTGTATCAAGGTAACAACAACACCTGTCCTTATCAAAACACATGCACAATGACACCTACCCCTACCAAAGTCTATATAAAGGGAGGTGATCAGTAGAATAAGAGGGGGAGAAGCTGAAACAATTAAGCTTACTTACTACGATCTATCACTCAAATACATAAGATAAAAAGAGGAGGAAATGTTCAGTGAATAAAGGAGGGGAATATTCTTGCAATTAATCTCAGTGTGTCCATCTCGCGTTGCCTTTGAATCACGGACAGGACGTTTCGACCCAAATAAATATCTTCCGTTAAATAGGGAATAATTCCAAACCCGTTAACACATTCATTTGAGAGACAAGCACTTCTAACTCTCGAACTTGATCCATTATAGGCATGTTATCAGAAAAACTAAATTCAAAATACTTTAAAGCAAGGAACCTATCCGTACCTTTCTTCAAGTCTTTGTATTTAGTTTCAAGTGCATGCCAGACTTCTTTTGGTGTCTTATAGTTTCTGTAAATATCATACAACTTACTTGTAAGAGAATTCAGAATGTAGCCCCTACATAGCATCTGATCTGTATCACGCTTTGCTTGATCAGTGACCAATTTAGCCTTCTCTGCATCAGTGGCGTCGGCACTGGGTTCTCCAACATCCTTCAATTTCGGGTCCAAGATGTAGAACAGATTCAGCGACGTCAGGAACCAAGTCATGCGATCCTGCCAGCGGGGATAGTTCGTTCCATCAAACCTGTCTAGTTTAACGGATTCATTTTCATGAAACTGAAATGCTTTCTTTTCTGTTGCCATTAAAATATTGCTTTTAGATTGTTAGAAAATCGGAAAACAGAAAAGAATATGATACGAAATGTTTGTGAATACTGTCTTTTATAGGACCCTCTGTTAAGTCTCAATGGGGGCTTTCGTCTGGCGAAGAGAGTTTGATTACCACCGTGGTGTTTTTCGGTATGCTCATTGGAGCTTATGCGTGGGGTGTGTTAGCCGATAATTATGGAAGAAGGCAAGCTTTTTAATTCCTTTTGTTATGGAAATATTGTATGCATTTGTTGATATGTTGTTTAGAAAGCTATGATCTTGTTATAGTTTTGACTTTTGAGCTAAGTAGTTTGGGGAATCCCGTGTAGTCAGAGTGTGAGACATAGGAAGGAACTGAATTGGCAGGATCTTTTAGTAGCTGCGACTAATTATTATTTAGACACAATGTACTACGTGTCATGGTATACTGACTGAATTGAAGTTTGTAAACTCCACATTGCTTAATCATTATAAGGAACATGTTTGGATGTGTACTTTCATGTAGAAGAAAAAACGTCAAAACTCTAAAGTTTGCTTCATTTATAACTTGAAGCAATTTGCTTAGAGACCATATGGCAAAACTTGGATCTTGCTTTATGCTTTCCTAGTAAAATTGTGTGAACTGTCGGGTAATCTCTAGCGTTTACACAAATTTGGTATAGTTGACTATTTTTTTAATGACAAGGGAACTATATTTGGATTTATGTACCCTTAACTAAAGATTGAGCTGCCACTCGCAATGGTAATCGAATATTATTCTTGTTACCAGGATAGGCCTTCTGAGTGTGGCTGTAGTGACTAGCCTGTTTGCAGTTATTAGTGCCTTCTCACCAAATTATGTATCATTGATCATCTTACGTATGGTTGTTGGCATTGGTGTGGGAGGCGGACATGTATACTCAACTTGGTTTTTGGAGTTGTGCCGGTACAGAATAGGGGCGTTTGGATGGTTCTCTATTCTACTTTTTGGACAATTGGAACGATACTAGAGGCTTCACTGGGATGGGTATGATTTTTTGTTTCATCACTATGTTGAGTCATTTGTCTTGTACTGAAGCTTCAAACGTCGTAGCTTATTTGATTTTGGCATGATGGAAAAGGTAAATCCTTATGCATCCTTTCCTCACACCTTTTTGCATTATTTTCCATATGACAAATAAAAAACGTGTTTTTTCCTTTGCTTTTGTGCTTCTGAGGTAACTACTGAATCTCGTCATGTGCCTTGCTAAGGGGATAATTATTTTAAAAGCCGTTATTTTCAAAAAATAGATGTGATAGTTATGATGAATGGAGCAGTTCTTGTGCAAAGAATTTTTCAGAGAGTTTCGGACGAATGTGTGGCAAAGCACGAGAATCCTGAAACTTCTTTCAATAGCTTATGTAAACAAATGGGCGTGGCCTGACTGATTCTAAAAGAATCAACTGCGATAATCACAGAATTTCCTGATCTAGAACTACTAAGATGCATAATGATTTTAGAATATCTGTACAAATGTGATTATGAATTCTCAGTGGGTTTTTTTTCTAGAAACAGGTGGATAAAGCTAGAACACCAAGCTTAGGAGCCAACTACTTTTTTTATTTCTTGTGATGCATTTTCTCTTATGCGGTTTTTATTCTCTTATTTTCTTCCTGAACTCCCTTCTCCTTGCCCTCACTTATTTTTTAATTTTTGACAAAATAAGTCTTCTTATCATGAAGGAGTATTTTATTTTCCCATAAATGGCAATACTTCTATTAAACATACCTCTCCAGAGACACGAACAGCCAAAGTACTTTCAAGATTATTCTGAAGTTATCATTAACAACGTTGTTGAGTAAATCTTGGACATGGCTGTTTAAACCAGTTGAAATAAGGTAAGATAACATTGAAGTAGCGCTACTATGTTTTGCTGCCATGTGGAAAACTGATGTCCTTGGTAATTTTTTCCGCTATTGATAGTGACAAATAATGCTAGGCGCGCGCTTACCATTTTAATTTTGTGGACATTATTAACATAGCTATGGAATTGTAAGCGATTCTTTGCCATTCTCTAAGTGGCAGTAATTCAACGTGCATTTAAGAGTTAAAGACACTATGCTTTTTTCGGCCTTGTTTTGATACTGGTAATCTTTTAAATGTTTTTTAGAGAGTATATGTAATATTCTTGAAGTTCTTATCTTATTTTTCAGGTCATTATGCCAAGACTTGGATGGAGGTGGTTGCTTTTGCTATCTTCGGGACCATGTATTGCCTCACTTGTACTTTACTTTTTCACGACAGAGTCTCCCCGGTATCTATACATGAATGGAAAGATCCGCGAGACACATAATATTTTGATTAAAATGGCAGCAATCAACGGGAAGGAACTTCCTTCTGGCATACTTGTTTCTGATCAGATGCTCGATCCGGATGAGGAACTTTCTTCAAAAGCCTCTGAATTACATTCCTCAAGAAAGCCCCAAACTTCTAAATCAGGCTTCTCTGTGTTACTCACACTTCTATCACCACGTTTAGCAAGAAGCACACTTCTTTTGTGGATTGTCTTCTTTGGAAATTCGTTCGCGTACTATGGTGTTGTGTTGCTCACCTCGGAGTTAAGCAGTGGGCAAAACAAATGCGGCTCGACTCTTTTACATATAAACAAGTCGACAGATACTAGCCTCTACAAAAATGTGTTTATCACGAGTTTTGCAGGTATACCAAATTTTTTTGATTGGTCTACTGATCTTTTATTCCTTGTCATCCTACTTAGTTTACTCGCGTATTCCCATTAAATTCTGGTATTATTATTTCAGAGTTTCCAGGGCTCATTCTATCTGCAGTCCTTGTGGACAGGATTGGTCGTAAATTTTCATTGATTCTTATGTATTTACTGGGATTCATATTCCTTCTACCATTGATGTTCCATCAACACGAACTCCTGACCACATGTCTTTTGTTTGGAGCTCGAATGTGCATGATCGGGACATTCACCGTGGCCGGTGTTTATTGTCCAGAGGTAAATCATGTTCTTTCTTATTTGAAGCTTGATGCAATTTTGTTCTGTCGTCCCTTTTCCTTCTTTTTGTGACGGTTTATTTCATGAGTCCTCTTTTTAATGGAGTGAGGCTCATTATCGATCACGCATTTGAACTCTTTGTTGCATCACAGATCAAGAATCTTTTATTTTTTTTGTCCTTTTCGATTGCAGATATATCCGACGTCTGTTAGGACTACAGGAGTTGGTGTTGCAGTTGCTATGGGAAGGATTGCAGGAATGATATGTCCTCTTGTAGCTGTTGGATTGGTTTCTGGTTGCCATCAAATGGCTGCTGTTGTTTTATTTGAGGTTGTAATACTTCTCTCAGGAATTAGTGTGTTGCTTTTCCCTCTTGAAACCAAGGGAAGAGAGCTAATTGATGTTGCTTCTGGAAGTAGTTAAAACTTTTATTATTTGGTATTTCTGTAAGGTCTTAATTATTTTTCAAATTTTAATTCAGTGTAAAATCTAAGGGTTGATGTACAGAATAGATAAATTTTCGGCAAGGTGTATCTATGTATGAAAAATGTCACAAATAAATCATAATTTTGTCTTGTTGGAGGCAGTCCAATTAAGGACCAGTCATCCTCTCAAAAGGTTGTAAACACAAAAAAGCTTGAAAAATGTGAATGATGGTTTATTTCTCTTTTGTGCTAATTATTCTAGTTCGTTAATTCTCTAACGACTTCAAAGTCGTCGCTCTACCAGGTTGGACCTTTCCTTGTTTAAGTCAAACTGCTATATGGGTACTATTAGTTTTAGCGAATCACTTATAGAAGGACAACGGTAAGAATAATGATTAAATTAAACTACTAATATTACTATTCCCATAATAAATGCAGAACTTTTTCTTGAATCAACAAAAAAAATTATAGATAAACCGCCTTTCAATAATGAAAGAAACCAAGATCTAATTAATAAAACAAAGAAAAATAAAATTTTGTTTATTTCAACTATAAAAAAGTCACTTAATAATATTAGTAATAAAAAAGTAATTCATATATTTTTGATAATTCTTATAAATTATCACAAATACAAGTATTTAGTCTTCGTAATCAAACATATAAAGAGGAGACTCTAAAGCTTATCCATTTGTGTTTGCATGGGCTTTTTAAAGCTTCTTATTAGTTTTAAGATCAAAATAAGCATTTGAGGATGTTTCAAAATGCAACTTATGCTTTGATTTTCAAAAAAAAAAAAAAATGCAACTTATGCTTCAAATTCTCTTAAATAAAATTAAAATGGTTAAATCATGTTAAGCCTCTTAACTTATACAATGTTTCTCACTTTGACCCATAAAAATTCCAAAAGTAGCAATGCACCCCATTAGGTATATTGATTACTCTGCTACAGTAAATTTCAAGAACGAAAACACATAAAAGTGTCCAAAATAAACGGTTGATGATCAACGGTCCAATATATATTCAACGTATCTTATGGGGCACTTAGGGGTTGAAACCTTAGGGGTGAAAAACATAGTATACGTTAGGGGGTTCGTGATTTAATTCTATACGTTAGGGCGTCCCAAGTCAAGAAGTGGATCAAGGTTTCGATCATCCATTTGGGATACACATGCAGCTTGACACGTTCCCAAGTTCAGCCCGAAATCGAAAGTATCCAACCCCTTTTGTCAACGATGCTTGAAGTGCAGGTGTATAAAAGACAAAATCTGTTCTAATAAAACTATGAATCAGTCTCATGCGAAATCTCTTATCCGCCTGCCAAGTCAATAGACGAAAACGCCCCAAATCATCTTATATTACAACATTTCAAGAGTATGCATTTTCATCTATTCTATAACACATCTGGATAAATTCATCAAATATAGATCACGTTAATTATGACACATTTTCGAAATCAAGCAACAAACAATTGCTAGCTACTCTTCATTTTTAAGCCTCATTTTGAAACGGCGAGGACCATGTAGAGTAAAAAATTCTTAACCTAACAACGTATAAATAACAAAATAAAATACGTGTATCAAATACGTTGATATCATAGAAACTAGTCACATCATTCGACGTTAAACTTTGAAAATGATTTTCTTACTCTGACGAAGTACTCGAAGATGGGTAGCCCTCTTTTATAACGAGCACGATTACAAAAAGACGGTGGTGGGCTGGTTTAGGTGGCCCAACAATTAACTGGGCCAGCCAGCCCCATTAACCGGAGCAATTAACGGATTTTTATTGCTCTTTTCGTATCTCGAGTTTCACGTGAGATCATTAATTATTGTTCACCCACTCTACAAGTATCGAACTGAGCGTTCGACGATTAAATAGGTTCGAGAGTTCTTCCATTCGATCGAAAAGTTTTCTATTTCGATCGTTATCAATCAGGCTATTCTGTTCAAGAGTTATCAGCATCGAATCCAAAATTGTTCAACTGTCGTGGGATTCGACAATTGTCCCAGCCTTGAACCTACCTCTGCTAGTTTGCTCCTAGTTTGATTCTCAAGGGTTATTTTAGCCATTCTAGGCTTCCTATCCGTGTAATGGGTGTTCGAGACAAAGCTACTCCATTCGTCGTAATAGATTAGCATAGTTTGGTGTATTTCAGGTCCGTTTGTATATTATTTTATTGTATTGTAACCCAGATGAAATCACAACAAATTATTGGCACCATCTGTTGGAACACCGACAATTACGCAGAGGTGGCCGGATATGCAGGATGGTCAAGAGAGAGAATCACATTTTCGTAGTCGACGTCCAAAGAAAAAAGGCAAAGACATAGAAGCTTAGGAAGGTCCAGAGGCCCAATACTCAAGAACAAGGCAGAGACAAGTGTGAGCGCCAGTTTATATGGCAGTGGGATGAATCTAAGATGGAAGCATTGGGAGAATTCAAGTATGTACAATTGTTTAGAGATGATGATAATAATACTATAAGGATTGGACCGGCAATGGATCAGCAAGTGGGAAGTGCCTTGGTGGATTGTCTTAAGCGTAACGCTGATATATTCGCCTGGGCAAATTCTTATTTGCATGGAATCGACCCGAGAATAATCGTGCATAGTTTGAATGGTAATTCGCAAGCCAAGCTGGTAAAGTCCGAAGAAGCGGAATTTCAGAATGAAAAAGAATGAGGCAGCGGAAAATGAGGTGCATCAAATATTATCAGCGAAGCAAATCTATTAAATCAGGTTTCTGGAATGGTTGAGCAATATTCTGCTAATACCAAGAAAAGAAGCGGCATGGAGAATGTGTAAGAATTACACGAATCTGAATAAGCCTTGCCTCTAGGACTCTTTCCCGCTCGATTGCATAAACACCATATGATCATATCAAATTCAGAAAAGATTGTCTAGTTGTCATTAGCCACGTATTGCAAAGTTTTAATACATATTTCAATATTTCAAATGATAACCCTCACTGATGTACTTGTCCACAACGCAACTATAAACAAACTTAATAGAAAATGGGGTTCATAATTATTTTTATACATGGGGATAGACACGTTGCGAGTTAAGCAAAGAAATTAGGCAAAGGGGTTTCAAAGAGAATTGACACATAGACCCTACACTTACCTGATGTATATCGTCGATTTCTTATCAACAAAGAAAACATAATGCTAGTTCCAGGACTAAAAGATACAACTCTTTGGGAATTAAATAAATAAAATAAGTAAAGTACAGTATTGGACTTACCAAAGACTTACATAACCCATAGCAATATTTGTATCGCTTAAGATTCTATAAAAATGAACAAACTAGATGCTTAAAAAACTGGGGTGTCACAATCCAACTACCTTAATACAATTTGGTCCCCAAAATTCCATATTAATTATCGAAAAAGTTAAAGAATGAATGCTACGTCGTATGGTTCACGTTGTCAAGTTCAATGACGAAAATAAGAAATGTGCAAGGCACTCTGGTCCTAACATGATATGAGTCTAGATAGTTAAAATGTTGAAAAGCGTTATTGAAATAAATGATAGAAGATTTGTACTTACGTAACAATAGACCAATAACAAATAAGATATCATCAAACATAATGCAAGTTGAGACAATCAAGAATTCGCAATAAAATAGTAACTAAGAGGACCAAATTATTCTATATGGATCATGACATTATTGTGATACACCATGCGTCTTCTATCCAACACCTTCGTACGCAATGAAATACCCCACTGCCGGTCGCCGATGATAATTAATCAATCCATGGTGTTGATTGTACTCTATGCTTTAAACAGATGTTAATTGGTGGTCAATCTAGGTCTTCCTATGTAAAAGGACCATATCCAAGCTCTGAGACCGTAATGTCCGAATATTCTATATCTAAAAGGAACGAATATAAATTTAACTAAAAAAATCGGAAAAAAATTATATTAGAAATTACTCAAAGTTCAAATCATGAAAGATGCAAAATTACAATTAGGGAATAACTCTAATCTAGGACTCGTAAAAAAGGCCAATTCTCCAACTATTGACTATCAAGATTTTAAGGTATTTCCATGTAGGTCATCTAAGTCAGGAAAGAGGGAAAACAACACAAAAAACAAATGAGGTAAAAACGTTTCCTTTAACAGTGATTTGCACCACATATTCGTTTGTCAGGACACATCAAAAACATTAATAAAAACGATTCACATTAACATATACAAAAATGTTGTATATATATATATATATATGAAAATGATGATTTTTTTTAATATACTTTTTTTTTGTTTCTTATAATTTTTATATATATAACTTTTATAAATTGTTTAAAGATATCAAGAAATTTGTGTGTATATATATATATATATATATATTGGAGTGCAAAGTCCAATTTTATTTTGAGGTGCAAACACAAAAAACAAATTCAAAATTGATAAAAGATTGCCTAAAAATGGTCAAACTCGGTCAATATACCCAAATTCGTATGAAATTTTCGTTGGAAGACCAAAATTAGACAAAAAACCACGAATAATGATTAAAATTGAACAAAACCTTGATAATTGACTATTTTCATATTTAGGCCACGGCAAATGACCATTTTTTTTTAAAAACACCCCACGTTACATATCTAAATACAATTGCCAAATACTAGTTGCATGCAATTAAATTAATTAGAAAAATCATTTGAACAGCCCTATGAAGTATGTATAAGGTTTGTACAACCCCATATAGTAAGGGGGTGTTTGGTTGCTGAGATGAGGATAGATGACAGCCCTCATCTCACTTAAAACCAGTTTGGTTTGAGTGATTATGCGAATGGGCTTTTTGATTTAATAGCTGAGGCCCGCTCTTTATCTCACTTTCTCAACTTAAATAATACCTACCCCCCCTGTTATTATTTTATCTCACTTTTTAGTCATCCAGCTCACCCGACAAAATGACTTATTTACCCCTGTTTCTTCAATTTTAATCTTTTTTGCAACAATTTAATTAAAAAAATGTAATTTAAAAAAATGTAATTAAAAATGTAATTAAAAAATGTAATTAAAAAATGTAATTAAAAAAATGTAATTAAAAAAATGTAATTAAAAAAATGTAACTAAAAAATGTAACTAAAAAACGTAATTAATAAAATGTAATTAAAAAATGTAATTAAAAAATGTAATTAAAAAAAATGTAATTAAAAAAATGTAATTAAAAAATATAATAAAAAAATGTAATTAAAAAACGTAATTAAAAAACGTAATTAAAAAATGTAATTAAAAAATGTAATTAAAAAATGTAATTAAAAAATGTAATTAAAAAAATATAATTAAAAATGTAATTAAAAAATGTAATTAAAAAATATAATTAAAAAAATGTAATTAAAAAACGTAATTAAAAAAATGTAATTAAAAAATGTAATTAAAAAATGTAATTAAAAAATGTAATTAAAAAATATAATTAAAAAATGTAATTAAAAAACGTAATTAAAAAAATGCAATTAAAAAATGTAATTAAAGAATGTAATTAAAAAATGTAATTAAAAAATGTAATTAAAAAATGTAAATTAAAATATTTTTGGTGTATATTTTCTTAATAAAATGGGGGCAATAAGGTAATTACCTGCAATACCTGCAATAAAATGGGGACATAACATGAACCAAACACGTTTTATAAATCAAGATAAAATAGTAACTTTATTCAACTATCCAACCAAACACGGTTACTGTTACGCATATGAAATAAAAGACTATTTTAACTGAGTAATAGTTAATCTACATATATAACTGTCTCTGCAACCAAACAGCCCCTAAGATATTAATTTAATAATTTGCTTAAATCATCATCTTACAGTACTTGTTGGACGGTATCGTGGAGTCTATAGTGGGGGAGTACCACTGGTTCCCCTCCTATAATGCTGACACGTGTTTTAGATTTTTATAAATTTAAAGTTTAGATTTAGAATATTAATTTAACAAATTTGACCGCATCCTCCCTATTTTTTTGTAAACACGTTTGCATCCCCACAACCATGGTTACGGGTTTGAAATCTATATACTATTATATAAAGAAACCCATTGTGACACCAATCTTTTGATTTTCAACTTTAACCTTTGAGTTTTAGCTATATTGTAAAAGTATACTATTAAATCCCTAAAATAACCTTACAAATTAAATTAGACTAATTAATTACACTATTTATTGTAATTAATGATTTACTTTCCCTATAATATATTTTTCTTCCATTGTTATACTCTACATTTATGGCACATGTTATCTACATAAATTTTCTTCTTTAACTCACATAGAATGACATTGAAAAAAGAATTATGCTCGCGGGAACCGCGTGCTCCATTTGCTAGTAGTAAAAAATGAAACTTTAGGCGGGGTGTTTTGAATTTCAAATATATCAAAATACCTTGGCGTCAGGTTTCATTTTATAGCTTATGAAGCTTATTATTTCATACATAAAATTTAAAATAATACCCCACAATAACGTCGGGGCAAAAAATTCTTCAACGACGGCAAGGTGGCGAGGCTGGCAACCACTTCAATACATCCGCTTATTTGAGGCGGAGACAGGAGAAACAGAGGCCGTGAACATAAGAGAAAAATAAAGGACTTAGAATGTCAATAGTTCAAAAATCGACTAAAGCAGAAACAAGCAATGGTAATGTTTGTTAAAACAGGCGCGGACCGGCCGGTCGGACCAGGTCAATCGATAACCGGTCACTTGTCCGGGCCGATTCATGCCTAAACTCGGTGGATGAAAAAATCGGTTTGGCCCGGTCAAAATCGACTAAACACCGCGGACCAGTGGACCGCTTACCCGGACTGGGACCGTTTAAAAAAAATAGAATAAAAAACACAATTAATTAAAATAGACAAAGAGGAGAAATAAATTAAAAAATGCCTTCCATGGCAACTTCTAGTGGTCGAAATGAAGAACCAATAACGATAAGGGTAGCGATAGTGCCAAAATAAAAATTGTTGATGCCAAAACAAATTCTAGAAGTTTACTAATTTACCTTTTTTAATTAAGGAAAGAATAATCAAGATTCTTATATAGACTCTCCCTCCTTAATTTTAGCAATGACTTATTTACTTACTCTCTCTTTCATGTGTACCTTTTTTTTTCCACAATTTGTTTTCAACTATATAAACATGATTTATACCCATTTTTATAATGAAAATTATATTCATTCACAGATGTAATGTAAAATTAGAAATAAATAAATTTCCTTAACAATTTCATAAATTGTTGTTCAAATTTCATCAATATTATTATTCATATTTCAAATGGAATTAAGAAAAAAATTTATAAGTACGATCATGTTGATAAGAATAATTCAAATAAAAAATCGTAACAATAAAAAATATAACTTTTGCACGGTATTTTATACCAAAAATAAATTAAAAGCTACCTGTTAAAAGTAGTTAAATATTTTAAATTATTTAGGACTAACTTTATAATTTTGAATTAAGAACAAGATTATCACCAATTAAATTTAATACCTCAATATATTAGTGACTCTTTATCATATATACCAAAAGAAAATATCAAAACAAAAAACTTTTGACTATATTGAGCGCTTTTAACTTTTAATCTTATCTTAAATGTTAGAAAGTGCAATAATTTCTTTTTTTCTTTCAAAATGACTTTTGCAAATTAGATGCATTATTTTTCAAGGTTTAGTATCTAAAATTATTTGATAAACATAACAGGAATAAATATAATATATCGCGGTTGTTCTAATTATTTATTGGAAAAGTGTGACATTTGAAAAGACCGAACACATATCCATCATCATGTTTTGGAATAATATAATGTAACTTGTAAGGAAAAAAAACGATTACACGTGAGAGAGAGGGTGAAGAGAGAGAGAGTAAATAATTAATTGCTATAGTTAAGGAGGATTAATGAATACATAAAAATCTTAATTATTATTTTTCTTAATTAAAAAGGGTAAATTAGTGAACTTCTAATATTTGTTTTGGCAGCAACATTTTTTGTTTTATTTTGGCAATATTGCCGCCTAATGATAATGGAGCATTGGGATTTGTTTAAGTTAATTAGAAACAAACTGGATCCAAGGAAACTGAATAACTAGATAGACTAATTCAAAAGGAAAAGACAACATACTATGCTTAATTAATTACATTAGATTTATTGATATTGAATGTTTAATTTCTACGTGAATAAGGAGCTAATTCAGCATGTTTTGACTTTTGACTGTATGATTCACTTTACTTTGTGGAAAAGATTATACTCTAATTAAGGGAAAGTAGTGGACTTCCTTGTTACATATATATGGTTAATAAATTAGATATAAAGTAGATTACCAAGATTAAGAGATTACTTTGTCCAATTTGATAAGGAACGAATCTTGCCTCCAATTAATTAGTTACTTTAAGTTGTTGTTTTGGAAATAAAATCCTTTTGGTGTATAGTTCATTTTTTTTTTCCAATGTTTATATATATCGCATATGTTGCATGTAAACTTTTGAAATCACATAATTTATATTTAAATTTTTAATATGTGAAAATTAATTAAATAAGTTATAGTATGAATTTAACTTGATTTACTTTAAAAATTGTTGAATTAACTATAAAGTATATCACTTTAATATGAATGAATATGGTATAATTATGAACTATTTGAACGTGATACCGGTCAGATCAGTAGTTCGACCGATTCGAACCAGTAAAACTGGTAACGTTAACGGTTTGTTGTCTGGTCCGATTCTGAAAACACTGTAATTAAGAGATTAAATGGTCACATCTAGGAAAAAATAATAGGCGCAACGCTTGTATTATTTATGACTGATGACTCCTATCAAAAAAATAAAAAATTTATGATTGAAGACATGGGTATATACCAGTGATTCAGAATAAAAGAATTTTTTAAATTATTAATTAAAAAGACACTTATAAGTAAACTCTTATGTCCGATAACAATAGCCAATTAGTTGTGCCATCTTACTGTGTAGCAACTCCGCCTAATAATTTCTCTACATCTAGTGGTTTAGAAAATCTTTAGCTGTCTTGGCAAATGAAATCGCGATACATGTCACAAGTCTCTAGAGCATTTTAGCTTACTAGAGCAAAGTTTTGAGTGCAAGAGAACAAATGCAAAACATTGGCAGCGAACTTTTTCTGTTCCGCCAACCAAATAATCACACATGGTTACTGGGTCCCATATGACTTAACCTGTTTATTTCTCGTTAAATGACAGACTCTTTTTTTTTTCTTTCTTTCTTTCTTTCTTATTTATTAAAAAGGGATTGTTAATCACTCTTTCCTAAAAAAATATAAAATGAGACCAGCCCTCTTCCCACGACAAGGGAAAAAAGTCAAAACTTTTTGCTCAAGTTTGCACTCATTCTCATTCAACCCTACGACCCTACCACCTGCAACAATTCATAGTAAGGTGACACAGCGTCTTTTGAAAAAAAAAGAAGCAGTTTCGCAACGTCTCTTTGAGTGAGAGGGAACGGTGCCTTCCGGTAAGGCTCATTGGACTCCGGTGAACCTGCTCAATCTGGCAAGCACGACGTCGGCTCTCCATGCTGCGATTGGGGAAGGGGTTTTTAGGGAATCATGCTTTTTATTATCAGACTTCATCGTCTAGGATTTTGTTTGTTTCTTTGTCGTTCTGTTTTGCCTTGCCTTTGACTTTCTTCTCTTCTTTCTTTTTCTATATTCCCGTCGTTACAGGATTGTCCGCTGGTTTTGATTCACTTATTAGGCCGCTGAAATCTGTCACCCGTAACGCTAATCTCGTCGTCGTCGTAATGTCTTCTATAGGGGATGTACTGGAAAAACTTGGGGATCAACTCCGTCTTACAGAAATGGAGGAAGATGGATTTATGGCCGCAGACTCGGCATGGCTGGAAACCAACGAGGATTCTGAATTAGCACTCGTTGGCCGTCTTCTTACTAAACGTACGTAATTTAAACTTTGGGGCGTTCTACACGGTGATAAAATATGTTTTAAATCCTAAGAAGGGACTGGATATTCAGAAGATCGGTGGGGATCACATGGTGTTTCAATTCAATCATGCTCTTGATAAAAAGAGAGCGCTTGAGGGATGTCCCTGGTCGTTCGATAAAAATGCTTTAATTCTTTTCGAACTCGGCATCGGTGACAACCCCAGGAAGGTAAATCTTGATCTTTGTCCGTTCTATGTTCACATACACGATGTTCCTTTAGCGAGACGAACTGGTGAGATGGGTAAAGCTATAGGGAATAAACTCGGAACATTCATGAGATTAGACAAATCTGATAAATGGGGAGTAAGTATGAGAATTTGGGTTAAACTCAATGTTACGAAACCACTGTTGTATTTTCTTAAGGTTCGAGGATTAAGGGAGAAAGGGATGACAGTTGCATTTACTTACGAGAGACTTCCGAATTTCTGCTATCGTTGCAGCATAAGGGGACACATCATGTCAGAATGTGATATTAGACATGAATCTAGGGAAATTTCAAAAGATAGTGTGTTGCCATACGGGGCATGGCTGCGGGATATGCCATCGAGAGGGAGGGGAACGAGAACTTTTCGATCACCGACTGATCGACCACAAGTTTCAAAATATTTTTCTGATGATAGGTGACAATATAAATTCAATGATGACACTGAAACGTTGACGCAGCAACGCCAATTCATGACGAGCAATTTTCAAAAAGTGGAAGAGTTCATGAATTTGATCCAAGCCAACGTTAGTTATAGAGTCCTCGAAAACGTCGAGCAAAACAACATGCATGGGAAGGGGATCTCGCAGTTACATGGAAAATCATTTGTAGGTAGTAACGGACCGTTAATTAAATCCTTTGAAAGAGCATATTTGGAAAATGAGGGGGGAGAAAATAGAGTTGTTGTGGCTGGAGTTGGAAAAAATAATACTAACTCATACATGCATGTTGAGGGGATGGGGGATAAGTGTGTGGTACCATTGGGGGAAAATAGCAACGTGATTGAGGGTAGTTCATCATCCACAAACGGAACTCTTCGGAATATTATTAATATTTCATGGGCAAATGAAACACTCTCGGGTTTAATCAGTGCCCCAGTCTTCAAAGTGGGCTGGAAACATTCGGGCAGAGGTCGTGGTAGGGGTAGAAAAGGTTCAACTCCAAGAACTCCAAGGGCAAGATCGATGTCAGAGGAGGGGCTTAAAGGCAGTGGGTAAGGGAAGAAGAGAAGTTTTGAAACTGATGAAGGTGCTGGTCCTAATCAGAAGAAACAACAATTTTGGGTTGAATATTAGGGATTTAGATATTTTCTCAACGGCGTCGACTGTAAACAATTTTGGGCGGGTATTGTAAAACAGCTCTGGGATTGTCCTTCAGAGGAGAGCTAACATGAAAATCTTCTCAACAAGTTGTCTCAATGTGGCATTGGACTGATGAAGTGGTCGAAATTATCAGGGACAGAGATCAAGAGATGTGTGGAGGATCTTACGCACAAACTTAGTGAGGGTGACAATTCTATCGAGTCGAAACGATTGGAAAGGGAACTTACACGTGATTTTGAGATTATGCTTGACCAGGAGGAGCACTATTGGAAACAAAGAGGAAAGGTTCAGTGGTCGCGAGGGGGGTGATAGAAACACGACTTATTTTCATAAAAGGGCTAGCTAGAGAAAGAAATCTAATGAAATCAAGGGTTTAAATCACGACGAGGGGAATTGGCTTGAGGATAAAGAGAGGGTGGAATGGGTGGTTTCTGGGTATTTCTAGAAGTAATTCAGCTCTAGCAGACCTTCCGATGAGGATCTTGAAGACATGTTACAGGTGATGCATGCGAAGGTTGAATCAAGACCTTGGACAACCGTTTACGCTGGAGGAGGTAAAGAAATCCATTTTCGATATGTCTCCCTTTAAATCTCCGGGGCCTGATGGCTTCTCCCCAGTTTTTTATCACAAATTTTGGAACCTTGTTGGTCCGGATGTTAATTCTCTTGTGCTCTCTATGCTAAATGATAGGGTGTTCCATCCTGTATTAATTTCACGCACATTGTTCTCATTCCTAAATGCGTTAATCTTGAACTAATGTCTCAATTTAGGCCGATTTCCCTCTGTAACGTTAGTTATAAAATTGTGTCAAAGGCAATAGCAAACAGAATTAAGCGTTATTTGCCAGATATAATCTCATATTCCAAATCAGCTTTTGTTACGACTAATTACTGATAATACTCTTTCGCGTTTGAGATTAACCACTTTCTTAAGAACAGAAGAACGGGCAAGAGGGGGCATATATCGCTTAAACTGGATATAAGCAAGGCTTACAACAGAGTTGAATGGTCATTTCTGGAAAAGGTACTAATTAGACTAGGTTTTGAGGTGAGCTTTGTTAATCTTATAATTTTATGCGTGTGTGGTGTCTCTTATTCTCTGTTACTAAATGGATGTGAGACAAGGGCTTTTAGACCCGAGAGAGGACTTTGACAGGGGGACCCACGGTCCCCATATCTTTTCCTTTTTATTACCGAAGTTTTCTTAGGTCTAATTAGAGACGCAAAGAGGAGGGGCACCCTGAAGGGAATTCAATCTGCAGACATGCGCCAATTGTGTCCCACCTTCTATTTGCAGACGATACTCTCCTTTTCTGTGAGGGAAAAGTGGAGGTTACTGAGGAAATTGTGTCTATCCTGAATCGATTTGCAAAGGCGTCGGGGCAGGAAATTAATTTGGGTAAGTCGCTGGTGGTTTTCAGTAAGAATGTGGATGACGAACTCAAAGTTTTGGTGGGCCAAACGTTGGGGATTCCAATTGCTGAAAAACATGACAAATACTTGGGGTTGCCATCTGCTGTGGGGCGTACTAAGAAGGAACTGTTTACATACATTATCTACCTGAAAAACTTTCTGTAAAAGCAAAAACAAGGAAAGAAAAGAAAGAAGACATAAGTTTTACAAGCTTATAACATAATTCCTGCAGAAAGGGAAACTAAAATCTTGATATTATAAAATACAAATTCGATGAGGATGAAAATGAATAAGCTATAAACTGATAATGTCCCCCTTTGTAAAGTTAGAAGCAGATAAGTGAGGACAAAACCAATAGCCTAACTAAATTTAATTCTCTTTTCTAAATATCTTCCACACCCATGTGCTTTCTCTTAGCTAACTCAGTGTCCATGTGTGCATCCATGTCATCATGATCATCATGGAATTCAATCTTTTAACATACACCGGCTTGGTGAAAGCATCAACTATTTGAGCATTTGTTGAGACATGGAATAACTTGACTCATTGTTGCAATTTTCTCTTGTCACATGGCAATCTATCTCTATATGTTAAGTTCTTTCATGGAACACTGGTTAGTGGCATCGTGTAAGGCAGCCTGATTATCACAAAATATTCGTCTTGGTTTGTGAGTATAAAATTCGGAGATGATGGCTATTCTTTTACTCACAGAGTTTTCTGACAATCACTACATGTGTAATAAGATTTGACCAATGATTAGATACATGTCGTAAATCTAAAAGTAATCCAAGAAGACAAACTATTTGGCGCAGATGATTTGGACCAATGCTTGTAAAAGGTGTGAAATTTACTTTTTGCGAAGTGATTGATTAAGGTTGATCTAAAGCTACAAGGAATATTCTAAGTTAATGGACAATGGCCAATAGCCAAAATATATTTCGTCATACTATGTGTGTGTGCCGCATGTAACCAACCACATTCGATGTATTAAGATTAATGACACTTTTCGTCATTACAACGGACACAAAGTACGATTGAAGATCCTTGCCAATGGTCTCTATTCCAATGTATCCCCCCTAATAAAATGGTATGGCTTCTCATAAATAAAAAGAAAGATAGTGTACCCTCATAAGTCTTAACTCTAATAATTGCAAAGTAGGTCTAACAAGACAAACCCATTACCACACAAGCACCATGTGTTGCTTAATTAATCAGATTATCAAATTGTGGAGCTGTCGAGTTGACATGGAACTTTCAAAACAAAACATGTTGAAATATGTGTAATATAATAAGCTTTAAACTGTGTAAAAGCTTATAGGATTTTGATGATCTCTTACGAATGTATAAAATAATATTTGTAGTCGTTAGATCAAAATGATTTTCACAGTGCAATTAAGAAATTAGATAGTATAAATAAGTGAGTAGTTAGTCCAAATAAATGTACACGAAATACTATAGAATCAAAGATATATGTTATTCAATATTTTATTATGTTCTTTTCCATTGAATATACACAATTGTGCAAATTGTTATAATATTCAATGTCAAAGAGAGCGCCCCATCTACCTGAAAATCTTTCTGTAAAAGCAAAAACAAGGAAAGAAAAGAAAGAAAACATAAGTTTAGCTTATAACATAATTCCTACAGAAAGAGAAACTAAAATCTTGATATTGTAAAATACATATTCGATGAGGATGAAAATGAATAAGCTATAAACTGATAATGTCCCCCTTTGTAAAGTTAGAAGCAGATGATGCTTCCACCAACAATTGGAAGCACCCGCTTCAGCATGGCAAACTTGCCATTTCCGTAAGGAACTCGAGAGAGAGAGAGAGAGAGAGAGAGACGAGAGGATTCAGACACTGTTGATTCAGCGGTGATCAGCAGTTGCATCGAATATCGTGTCCTCTACATACAGCTTTCCATCTCTAATGGAAACGTTTTTTGCTCGTTTCAATTTCGAAAAGGACAGAACAGTGGGCGGCTTGCTTTGTTCTTTTTTGCCACTGGCGGAGAGAGGCTGAACGGGGTACATCGGGCGGTTACGGGGTGGCGGTGGTGGTAGGGTTGGCAAGCAAATTGACATTGTGTGTGTGTGTGTGAGTGAGAGAGAGAGAGAGAGGGAGAGAGAGAGAGAGAGAGAGAGAGAGAGAGAGAGAGAGAGAGAGAGAGAGAGAGAGAGAGAGAGAGAGAGAGAGAGAGAGAGAGAGAGAGAGAGAGAGAGAGAGAGAGAGATATGGCGTGTGCCTTTTTCCCATGTGGCAGCCACGTAAGCGCGGTTTTTCTGATGTGGCAGCGGGTGGTTTTAAAGAAAAGTGCATAAGTCAGGGCATTTTTAAAAACTCGATAGATAATGGCCATTTTCTTCAAAAACGTAAACTTATAGGGCATAAATATAAATTTGTCCATTGTTATATCTTATAAGAGTCATGTATGAGTGATCAATCATGGAATTATGATGATTATTTTCAATCATAAACAAAGAACTTAAAGTATGTGAAATAAGCTGAAAATCGTCGTGGTTTCAAGTTTACCTTTGATTGGATATCTAAATGAACTTTGTTTCCAAATATTTTTTGTGGCAACTGATCCCTAACATCACTAGGAACATGTGTACCAAAACGGGAAGGAAAATCCAAAGGTTTGCTATGCTAAATAATTCTTGGAAACATAGAACCGATTTTCGGATTTTCAGACAGCAGTCTATGATTTAGGAATTTCGACCTTCTAAATCACATTATTTGGAAAACATTTCTTCATATGAAAGTTAGATGACATCATGGGGAGTATTTGGCCGTTGGCCTTGATTTCTACAATTAGTTATGATTTTTCTAAGGTGCAGAGCCGAATGGATATATAATTCCTGCGCAATAAAACTTTTGGGGTATTTTCGTGTAGAAAATGATAAAATAAGAACTTGAGATGGATTTTTCCTGAAAGTACACTCAAAAAAAAAATGATAGGAAGAAAAAAGGAAAAACCGAAATTATTTTGGGTGTGAAAATTGTTGGAAGAAAGCCTATTATTTATAGCCAAAAAATCAAATTAAAATACTTTTGATTAAGGTCTTACTTTAATTTCTTTATCCTTGGGCACCTAATGAAGATTCTAATCTGATAATATGGAGATGTGGCTGATTTTTCTTCCATAAATTAAAATATGATATGTCTAATTCAAACAAAATACATATAAATACATATTTATTTATTTATACATGATAAAATAATTTAACTAAGGTCCCACCTTACTTTATTTAACAACTAATCACCAAAATCTGATTTCAATTGTCATAAGAGTGATGTGGCTGATTTCAAAACTATTCACTTATGATGTGATATTTTTCTTGTTGTTTATAATAAAAAAATATATGAATAAATATATATTTTTATACATATTTACTTCTGTAAGTTTTTCTAGGTAAAAAAAAAAAAACTTCAAGATCAATATGTACATGTAAAATATATTTCTTAAAGACATTTGAAGCACATAAGATAATACAAAAGGGTTAATTTTTGTTCATGGACGAAAATGCAATTTTTTTTCAAACATTTGGGGTCAAAAATGCAATTTCCAAAAGTTTGAGGACTAAACTGTATTATTTTTTCAAATTTCAGGGGCGTTACATGCTTCGTTTATTGTTATATCATGTTTAACTCTACTTGTTTGACATGAAGCCAATATGGAGCATACCAGTGGTTTTTGCATCCCTGATAGCGGTACAACTCACACAATTCTCACAAGTAAGAAATATTTTACATATCTAAAACCAACAAAGGCAAAACTCAATACGATATCAGGTCCTACTGACCTGATTGTAGGATTTGGTAAAGCTAGTTTTATTTTACCAAATGGAACGTTATTTATCATCAACGATGCCTTATTTGCCCCAAAATTCTGAAGAAATTTGTTGAGTTTTAATGATATATATCGTCATGGATATGATACCAACTCAAAAACTGAAAACAAAACTAAATATCTTTTCATTATTAAGTATATATCAGGAAAGCAACATATATTTGAAAAACTACCAAAACTCTCATCAGGATTGCATTATACATATATTAATGTTATCGAGTCAAATATGGTAGTCAATGAAAATCTTGAATTATTAACTTTATGGCATGATCGACTAGGCCATCCTGGTTCAACAATGATGCGAAGAATAATTGAAACTACACATGGACATTCATTAAAAATGATCAAAACTCAATTTAAACAATAATAGTCCATGTGAAGCATGTTCTCTTGGAAAACAAATTATAAAGCATTCACCAGTTAAAATTAAGACAGAATTACAAACATTTCTTGAAAGAATCCAAGGTGATATTTGTGGACCTATTCATCCATCATGTGGACCATTTCAATATTTTATGGTACTAATTGATGCCTCAAGTCGATGGTCACATGTCTGTCTATTATCTACTCGTAATATGGCATTTGCGAGATTTTTGACTCAAATAATTAAAATAAGAGCCCAATTTCCTAACTATATGATCAAGAAAGTCAGACTTGACAATGCCGGTGAATTTACATCTCAAGCTTTCAATGATTATTGTATGTCAACTGGAATTACTGTTGAACATAGTGTTGCACATGTACATACTCAAAATGATTTAGCTGAATCATTAATTAAACGTCTTCAATAAATTATAGGCCATTGTTAATAAAAGCTAAATTACCAACTTCTGTATGGGGTCATGCAATTTTACACGCTGCATCACTAATTCGCATTAGATCAAGCTCGTATCATGTATACTCTACATTACAACTTGCTTTTGGTCATGAACCTAATATTTTCCATATAAAGATTTTTGGTTGTGCAGTTATATTCCAATTGCACCACCACAACGAACAAAAATGGGACCTCAAAGAAGGCTAGGTATATATGTTGGATATGACTCACCATCTATAATTAGGTATCTTGAACCATTAACAAGTGATGTCTTTACGACACGTTTCGCCGATTGCCATTTCAATGAGGCAAATTTCCCAACCTTAGGGGGAGAAAAGAAGCAGTTAGAAAATGATATATCATGGTATAATTCATCTTTATCACACTATGATATTTTAACAAAACAATGTGATTTGGAAGTTAAGAAAATTTTACATTTTCAAGATATTGCAAATCAATTACGCGATGCATTTACTGACATAAAACGGGTAACCATATCACATATACCAGCTGCGAATGTTCCTGCTCGGGTTGAAATTCCGAAGGACATATCCAACAATAATAAAATAAATGCACGTAAGAAACGTAATCGTCCTGTTGGTTCAGAAAAACAAGAATCCTCGGAAAAAATGAGAAAATATTATTAACTCCATTATCGAGGAAACTATTCATGATGAAACAGAAAATGTGACAAATGAGATAACTCAAGAGATCACCGAACCAAATCCCAATACTGAGATCTCTGTAAATTATGTTAATTCATGAGTTATTTGGAATCGAAATGAGATGAAAAATATAAGGGAGATATTTTCATATAATATTGCTTATGATCTTATGAATGAAAATGATGATCCCGAACCACAATCTGTGGATGAATGCCAAAATCGGGACGATTGGGTTAAATGGAAAGATGTTATGCAAGTTGAATTGAATTCCCTCAACAAACGAAAGGTTTTTAGACCTATTGTCCTCATACCTAAAGACATGAGACCTGTAAGCCACAAATGGGTCTTCGTTCGAAAAAGAAATGAGAAAAATTAAATTATAAGATACAAAGCTCGACTTGTTGCACAAGGTTTTTCTCAAAGACTTGAGATTGATTATGAAAAAACTTATTCCCCAGTAATGGATACAATTACTTTTCGATTCTTAATCAGTTTAGTTATTTATGAAAACTTAAATATGCATCACATGGATGTTGTCACAACTTATCTTTATGGGTCACTTGATAATGATATTTATATGAAAGTCCCTGAAGGACTTAAAATGCCTGAATCATCTAGCTCTAAACCTAGATAAATGTACTCAATTAAATTGCAAAGATCGTTATATGCTTTAAAATAATCAGGTTGCATGTGGTACAATCGTTTGAGTGTATATTTATTAAAAGAAAGATATATAAATAATTATTTGTGTCCATGTGTTTTTATCAAGAGAACATCATCTAGTTTTGCAATTATTGCGGTTTATGTAGATGATTTAAATATCATTGGCACTGACAAAGAAATTCATTCAACTATGAATTATCTAAAGAATGAATTTGAAATGAAAGATCTTGGTAAAATTAAATATTGTCTTGGTTTACCGATTGAGCATACTAAAAATTGTATACTAGTGCACCAATCTAATTATACCAAAAGAATTTTAAAACGATTTAACATGGATAAAGCAACTTCTTTAAGTCATCTTATCATTGCTAGATCATTAACTAATGACAAAGATCCATTTCGTCCAAGTGAAGAAAATGAAAAAATTCTTAGTTCTGAAGTTCCGTATTTAAGTGCCATTGGAGATTTAATGTATCTAGCTAATTGTACTAGACCTGATATATCTGTAACGACAAATTTTTGAATTATGAAAATAAAAGACAAGAAAAAGATTACAAAATAATTTTTTGAATAAACTTAAAAGTACAATCTGTGGTGCAATCTCTATTATTCCTCTGATTCAATTCTACAAGAACAATATTAAAATTTGTGGTGAAAGTATTCGATTTGATCTTCACTGAAATGATTTAAACTTGGAGAAACGTTAATTCGATGGTCCTTGGACTTGATCTCGGATTAAACGGTGATTTGATTTGAGGATTCGATGAACACTGATTTGACTTGAAGATTTGATGAACACTAATTTGACTTGAGGATTTGATGAAGGATGATATGATCTTCGTCCTCAGTTCTTTGAATATGTGGGTTTTGATATTTCTAGTACTAATATTGATCTTCAAAAACGGTTTTCCGAGGGTCTTGTGACTTGATATAGGATCAAACAGATTTTTGGCTTGAATATTGTTGAAGAACAATATGAATTTGATTTGGATTTTTCGGATATGTTGAAGATTTGATCTTCTTAGCAGAGACACGATTTTCAAAAAACGGTTTTTGGATGAACTCGAGGCATGATGGCGGATTGAAATGAGTTCTTAACGAAAAACACCTTGAAGATTGTTGAAGGATACCTTTGAAGATTGTTGAGATTGTTGGAGAGGATTTGTTGAACTTCCTTGCTCTGAATTCTTGAAGCCTCAATTGTGTTTTTTTTGTTCTTCAAGAGCACCCCTATTTATAGTTGTAGAGTGAATCTCAATCAGAATCTCCTGATGAGATGGACGGTTGAGATCGCGTCTACGATTTCTTGATTTGGAAGATTGATCTAGGTCAAATCTTCTTGATATCTCCTTAATATTGAGTCTTAGAGAGGAAGACTTTCTATGTCTTGAAATTTAATAAATATATTTATTTAATCCTTTAAAATATTATACTTTTGTTTTTTGATTTTATGGAACGATCTCCATGTGTTTTTGATTTTTAGCAACAAAATTTATTATAACATGTCAATTGAAGTAACAAATGATTATAAAACATAATTTCGTTTTTTAATCCTTTTTTTCTTGCTTTACAAGAATTGTCATTATTTAATTTAATTGGACAATTTGACTCCAATTAACAAATAAGACATTATTTAATTTATGCATCATATATATTAAAATCAATAAATTTAACTACTTTACTTTGGAAATAAATTTATTATAAATACAAAATAAAATAGAAAAATAAACTAATACTTAATATATTAGTTTTCACGTGTCGAGATTTAATTAGACACAAATTTTACGTGTCTACAAATTGCCCCCTTGTGGCGGAGTCGTAGTGAAAACATGTCGCGGACGAGTTACAAATACCTTTCTTTTATCCTTCGAGTCTCGATACAATCAAAGCTCACAAATATAAGAGAAATTGCAAGGCCCGCCTCGAAATCAAATTATGTGTATATATGTACGTGTATATATTTATTTTCACATACATTTCTTGGCCCAATAGGACTAAGTAAGGCCCAATAGGGACATGCACACAGATGCACTGCTCGGTCAAGCTTTGGTGTTGTCCCAATTCGGACCAATCATTAATGATGCGAGATTCTTAATTCAATGATTCTATGACACTGTTTACAAAAAAAAAAAAGGATTCTATGACACTGTGTAGATTCAGTTTATTTTTTACAGAACAACAGTGCAGCTGCCTTCATGAACCATCAACAGGTACATTTAAAAGAATAGTTTAAAGGGTTTCTTGTTCTTAATTTGGTTTTCAAATTTATGCCTTTGTTGATGAAAAGATTCTTCTTTTATTACTGGGTGTTGTTTGGTGTGGTAGATAGAAACAGAAAATTATGCTGCAATTTCTGTTTATTATCTTTTAAAAATCTTACTACTCTTGATAATTACTCTGCTTGTTTATCATTAGATGGTGGAAAATGGGGGTGTGTACACACTTGATGAGGCACTTGCAGTGGTGGGGTTTGGAAAATTCCAGTTTTTCGTACTGGCTTACGCCGGTCTTGGGGCCATGGCGGAGGCAATGGAGGTGATGATACTGTCTTTTATAGGACCATCTGTTAAGTCTGAATGGGGGCTTTCATCTGGTAAAGAAAGCTTGATTACCACTGTGGTTTTCTTTGGCATGCTCGTTGGAGCTTATGCGTGGGGTGTCTTATCTGATAATTACGGAAGAAGGCAAGCCGTTTGATACCGTACTCTCAATTGCTTGTTGGTTTTTCTTATCTTTTTTCATGAAGAGGTCTTACAAACTTTGAAGAAAATCGAGATACTTTTAGGGGATTTTAACATCCATCATTGTTGAAAATTGAAATGGTTATCTGTTTACATTAGTGGTTACATCGCAGCTTGGGGTTTTTGATTATTACTTGGTTAGGCCAAAGTAGATATATGTACAGTTCAGTTACTGTATCTTGTCAAAGCTTAAATGCAATTGTTGGCAGAAACTTACGTATTCAGGGTACCCTGCCGTCATGATATACCGACTGAATAGAAGTTTCCGTACACAAATAGAATGATATAACTTCAATTCAAAGCTTCTCCTAGTTTGGGGTAAATTCCATCTAAGGATATGTGCTTTTGTTTCTCCAATTATAATTTGCACAAATTTCTGAAACTAGTTGTGGAACCGTTGGGTCTTGCTCTTAGTTTTTCTCACGACTGTGCTACAATCTTTCAGGTTTACATAGAACCAGTGTAATTACTTATCTTCTGTGATGGTGTGTTTGATCTTATTATCCCATTTTCTGTTACAAGTATTTGAGCTTCCATCAATAGCGATAGTGCTGATTGAAAAAACTTCTTGTCACCAGGATAGGCCTTTTGAGTGTGGCTGTAGTAACTAGCGTTTTCGCAATTATTAGTGCCTTCTCACCAAATTATGTATCCTTGATCATCTTCCGTATGGTTGTTGGCATTGGTCTGGGTGGTGGACCAGTATACTCAGCTTGGTTTTTGGAGTTTGGATGGTTATCTTTTCCACTTTTTGGACCATTGGAACGTTACTCGAGGCTTCATTGGCATGGGTATGATTTCTTGTTTAATTTCTCATGTTGACTCTTTTGACTCATGCTAAAGTTTTAAAACTTCTACCTAATTTGATTATATGTGGAAAATGAAAATCCTTACACATTTTTTCTCATCAATGCTTTGTATTTTCTGGAACAAACAGTGCCTGTGGCTTTTTGGTTTTCTCTTCTGCTTCTTAGTTGTTGTGTTCCTTGGAATTATCTTTAAGTAGAGATACCTTCTGGACTCCAAATATATTTTATCTTGTCCACTCTAATCCTCAACTAAGGGGTACTATTATCTGAACAATGTTGAGTTTCGAAATTACGTTTAAGTTGCTTGAGATGAACGACAGCAAGATTTTATTAACATCCAGAATTATGATGGATGCTCTTAGTTCTGAACTTGATGCAATGAATTGCTAACGGCCAGTTCCCATTCATTTATTCTTCTTGCGAGGGTATACTTTCATTTTCATAAAAGCCAATACTTTATGAAACATGCTTCCTTAAACAACATAAACAACCTTACACCTCCATGATTCCTGAAGTTTCTGTTAACAAAATTGTTCATTAGACCTTGAACCTTGTTGTTTTAAACGAAGTGTACGATAAAATAGTAGTGTAATAGCTATATCATGTGTTCCTGTTACAGAAAAACAACTGATGTGAGTATTATTTACTGTGCATAACATAGTAACAACCAATGCGATGCATTTTGTATCGATGTTATCCAGCTCAGAATTTACAATATACACGATTCCCATTATATCCTTTTTTCTTATTTTTGGAATGTGAAGTTACTCTGTGTTATATATTCGTTGCAGGTCGTTATGCCCAGATTTGGATGGAGATGGTTGCTTTTGCTATCATCTGTTCCCTGTATAATTGCACTTTTATTTTATTTTTTCACAATAGAGTCTCCAAGGTATCTCTACATGAACCGAAGAATCAGTGACACACATGATATTTTGAAGAAAATGGCAGCCATCAATCGGAAGGAACTTTCTTCTGGCATGCTTGTTTCTGATCAGATAACTGAGCCGTACGAAGATTCTCAGTTACTGTCTAGGAAACACAAAAATTTCAAACCAGGCTTTTCCGTGATACTTACACTTTTATCACCACGTTTAGTTAAAATCACACTTCTCTTGTGGGTTGTCTACTTTGGAAATTCATTCGCCTATTACGGTGTGGTGTTGCTCACCTCGGAGTTGAGCAGTGGGCAAAACAAATGTGGCTCGACTCTTTTACATTTACACAAGTCGACTGATACTAGTCTCTATAAAAACGTATTTATCACGAGTTTTGCAGGTATGCTAGATAACTTTAATTTGTCTATTAATCTTTTTTTTTTTTTTGGTTCTACTTTGTTTACTCGGCCATCCGGATTAAGTTTTTGTATTTTTATTTCAGAGTTTCCTGGGCTCATTTTATCTGCAGTCCTTGTGGACAAAGTTGGTCGTAAGTTTTCATTGTTTGTTATGTATTTACTGGGTTTCATGTTCCTCCTACCCCTGATGTTCCATCAGCACGAACTCCTGACCACGTGTCTTTTGTTTGGAGCCCGAATGTGCATGATTGGGACATTCACCGTTGCCGGTGTTTATTGTCCAGAGGTAAATTAGATGTTTTGTTGTATTTAGTTGATGGATCTGTTTTTCTTGTTTTCATTCTTCCTTCATTTTGTGATGGTTTATTTCAAGAGCCCCCTCCTAAATGGAGTGGGGCTTGTTGTCGATCACGCATAGATGGTTTCTCAGTTACGTCAGAGATTAAGAATCTTGTTTTTGTCCTTTCGACTGCAGATATATCCGACGTCTGTTAGGACTACAGGAGTTGGTGTTGCGACTGCTATGGGGAGAATTGCTGGAATGATATGTCCTCTTGTGGCAGTGGGATTGGTTTCTGGTTGCCATCAAATGGCTGCTGTTGGTTTATTTGAGGTTGTAATACTTCTCTCAGGAATTAGTGTGCTGCTCTTCCCAGTTGAAACCAAAGGAAGAGAGCTGATTGATGTTGCTTCTGCAAGTAATTGAACTTCTATTATTTGGTATTTGTGTCAGTTAAGGGCCTATTTTCTTTTCAAAGCTGAATAATTCAGTGTGAATTTAAGGGCTGATGTTAGAATTTGATCATTTCTTATGTTAGATTATATTATGAATGAAATGTCAAATGTGAATCCTAATATTATAAGGAAAAGTAGTAGATATGTGGTATTGATATATTGTAAATTTGTAATCTTCTGAATGTGAATGAATATATCTTTTCAATGGGTATATTAGTAAAAAAATGTAAGGCTAATGGGATTCCAATTTCCAACCTCTAATACTGTTACTTCCAATTTCCAACCTCTAATACTGTTACTTCAATGCTAACTAATTGCTGTCACATAATCTTGCAGATCTTCATAATGTTGTTCTTTTCCTTTTTTTTTTTTTTTTTGAGAAAACTCTCTTTGCGAATTTAAATAAGGAAACCAATGTTTAGCAAAGTTAACATTTATTCATCTATTTCTCCCTCCAAAGCAGCCACAAAAGTATTCAAATTTTAAAATTTCACAAAGTAGTTACCGAAATTTACAGTTGATCGATTCATAATGGGAAGCACATGGTTGCCATTGACCGGAGTCCCGTGCTCTGATAACTAGATAGATGTTTGATCGATTTATTGTTTCATAAACCAAAATGCCACAACTAGTGTATCACCACTATAAGTTAAATACTGCTGATTGAGCAAACCTCATATTTCTGCATGAGTTGTTAATACGTAGACTCAATTTATAATTGTAACGACACTCTTGCTTATTCTATAAATCCGTGAAGCTTAACCTGATTCTTATAGCTACGTACCAAACATTAGAAAACTCTCGCACACTCACACTCACCTCGATATAAAAGTAAACATGGAATTCAAGACCGTCTTTTCGTTGACGTTGTGCTTTATTACCACAGGAAGTTGGCATTTCCCGATTGGTTAGACTTAGCTAACTTTAAACGCCTCGGAAAGGGCGGAGGGGCGGCATGACATCCGGCGTGGTGGTAGCAGCCGACGGGTCAGGAGATTTTTCTACCATCAGTGAAGATGTTAATGTGGCACCACAATTCAATTCGAAGAGACACATAATCTACATCAAAAAGGGCTTGTACAATGAGTATGTTTAGATCAACAAAATGAGGTGGAATCGACAAGACGATTATTACTGGTGATCGCAGTCGTAATGATAGATTCAATACACAATCACCAAAGGTTTCGCCAACAATTAATCTTGCTAAAAAAGATTAAAAACAATAATCTGGCTAAACAAACAAATATCACAAATATTACATCACGTACGGTTTTATTTTTAGGATCATTTAATTACGAGTAATAGAATAAGCCCTAACCAAAAACTTTACACATTTTGTCATGTACGTGCGTTTTGGCTGAAAATATATCATGTTGGTATATTTTCATAGAAAATAAAATAATATATTTGATAAATTAATATGAGACCAAAGAGGACATAAAACGCCGACATCAACTCTGAATGATATTCATAATACACACCAGTTAAATTAGACATGTTCCTCGCACATATCCATTTTTTCATTTTGATTTATATTTTGTTATAAATATTAAAGAAAATTACACGATTTTAAGTTTTCTTATATGAGTTTTGGAAAACTCGCAAATATAGTTATACAAAAGAAGCATAAGTTTATTTTAATTTGGTCACATAGTGGAAACAAAAATATTTCAATAATTCTTAAGAAAAAATATCCAAGTTTTTGATCCCATAGCTCATCAGGTTTATAGGAAAAAGTAGCTTGCCGAATCCAAAGTGTCTATCTCCGCCACCAGACTTCTGATGGAAAGCCTTACGACGGGTTACGGTAGCGTAGCTAGGGAAAGTAGATGATCAGTTTCATGTCAAATCGGATCAAATAAATAGAAAACCATAATCAACTACTTTTTTTTATCATCTGTACGTAAGTAATTTTTCCTTGTGCGTGAAATGATTGCAATGTCAAATTTTGGATACTGCATTTCAAAACGACCCTATAATTATGAGGAAACTATTCTCTTCCGTGATAGAAAAATCCATCTAATTTACTGCGTTGCGTTTAAACCACCCTGCTCAACCACCCCCTCCCTCCACCCGCCTAGCTCCTGGCTGAGATTCTATAAATTAGAGCCGAGTTCGACTCACAACTATACCTACTAAAACCTCACTCTTATAGCTAGCTAGCAAACATTATAAAAACTCTCGTACACACACCCTCAGTACGTACAAAAGTAAACATGCACTACTTCATAACCATATGTTTGTTGACGTTGTATTTTGCTAATATCGGGAAGTCGACATTTCCTGACTGGTTAGACTTGGCGGCCTTTAAATGTCTTGAAGCGAGCGGCATGACGGCTGACGCGTTGGTAGAAGCCAATGACTCGGGAAATTTTCGTACCGTCAATGAAGCTGTTAATGCGGCACCACAATTCAGTCTGAAGAAATATGTAATCTCTATAAAAATGGGAGTGTACGTCCAGATCGACAAAACAAAGTGGAACATCACGATGCTCAGGGATGGCATCAATATGATAATTATAATTGGTGATCGCAGCCATAATGATAGCTTCAAAACACTCGCACGACGACGTTTGGTAAGGATTTTTATAAATTGACTTTCAAAGTGATCATCAAAAAAATAAATGTCAAAGAACAATGATTTTTAATTTAGTTTTTTTAACTTTGCATGGTTAACGTTTAACTTGTCAATAACCTGCATGATGTTTACTGGTAAGTACACCATGATATATTCTTCACTTAATTATAAAAGTTTGATGAATTAATTTACTTTTGCAGATAAACTTTCTCTTTTATGTGAGAAAGTGAAGAAACGCCATTACGAAATCAAATCAGCTGAAAAATAATAGCAATAAGATAATTAATATATGTTGTTATGCAACAAATGTTGATGTAATGTTATTTTGACATAAACGTTTCAGAGTGTTACTAAATAATCATTTTCCTTGTTAAATATTCCGTAGCTAACACGGTCCTATTGTCTTCGCATTCTGATAATTCCCTCTCCTCACACACCTATGCATAAACCCGCAACACAAATTCAACAATATGGAATTCAAAATTCTCGTTTCGTTCACGGTATTCTGTAGATATTTGCACACAAGAAGATTTGGTGCATGAAATTTGCACACAAGAAAACTTGTTACAGGAAATTTGCACACAGGAAAAACAGGTACACCAAAATTGAGTATATGAAATTTGCACACAAGAATATTAGGTGCATGATATTTGCCCATAAGACTTGTGCTGAATATTTTTTGGGGAAGAAGACAATTATTTTGATTAGCAATTAACCTTCTGTGTTACTAATTTGAATAACCCAAAAGCCCCTTAGCATTGTTATTACGAAAGCACTCTGTACTATATTTTATTAATGCGTAGCCACTGAATTGAAATTGATTACATAATTTGATACGTATTTGTTTGATAACTAAAAAATTAATGTTGTCAAATTAAATATAGGCGGCAGTATACTTTTGAATCTTTTTTTGAAGAAAAAAGTAGATTCTGCTATATATATATATATATATATTGATTCTTTAACTGCATGCATGATTACGACATTTAACGTAATCATTGATTAATTAACTATTTGTAATAAACAATATATTCTTAGACGATAATTCTCAGTTGTTACGCAATATAATTCATGGTACTACTTGTACTTGAAAAACCACTATATATATGTGCCTTCTAATGACTAGCTTCACATATACACATTCAGACTGTAAGGATTTTTAAGAGCTTTAAACGTTTCTACCGATCATGAGTCACCTCCGTCTAATCCTCCGATTCCACGAACAAACAAGCACGAATATTATGGCAACATCCTTTCTCTGATCCTTTTCCTTATGTTTAGCATGGTGTGCCTCGTTAATGGCAGGGAAATTTCCTGAATGGGTGAATCCTAAAGAACTCGAGAGTGTCGGCACGATGGCCGACACAGTGGTGGCAAAAGATGGCACCGGAACCTTCAGTACGATAACAGATGCTATCAATTCTGCGCCGAACTTTGGCCAGCAGCGATACATGATCTACGTGAAGAAAGGAGTGTACAAGGAGTACATATATTCTCTTCAACAACAAAAAGTCGAACATAATACTTGTGGGAGACGGGATTGACATTACAGTGATTAGTGGTAATCGAAGCGTCGACCGGGACCATTTGAAGACCTACGATACCACGACATTCGGTAATTAAGAAATCATGTTTATCCGCCTCTTAATTACATGTATGTTCATTTCTAACGTGTTGTTTGGTGGAATAAAATGCAAGAGTTCAAGGCTCATGATTCATAGCTCGTGGCATTACGTTCAAGAACACAACTCGACTAGAGAAAGAGCTAGCGGTTGCATTTGTGTCGGACTCCGAGTTCTGTGTATTGTACCGGTCCGGTGCGCCTTCAGAAGATATCAGGATACACTATACGCTCACCGTGGCCACCAATTCTATCAGGAGTGCGTAATCATCGGCACTATCGATTTCATTTTTGGATTTTGCGGCGATTATCCAAAAATGTAATGTTTTGGCCTGACAAGGACTCCGAGGCCAACAAAATACGATAACCGCCCACGAACGAATGGTTTTAACAGACCACACAGGTTTTACTATCTAGTTTAGTAATATTTCGATTGAACAAGACGTCTTGAAGTCAACCCAGACCTTCTTGGGACGACCTTGGAAGTCGTACTCACGTACGGTGATCATGCAGACTTATATTACCAGTGCCGTTAATCCTGAAGGGTGGCTTAAATGGAACGTCGTTGACCCTGTAGATAAATTATATTATGGCGAGTACATGAACTAAGGACCACTGGCCGAATTAGGAGGCAGAGTAAAATGGCCTGGCTATCATATCATTAACGATTCGATGCAAGCAACAAAATTTACGTTTGATCGATTCATAATGGGAAGCACATGGTTGCCATCAACCGGAGTACCGTACTCCGGATCCGGTGGTTGGATAGATGTTTGATCGATTTATTGTTTCATGTAACAAAATGTCCAGTGAATTTGTTTTTAAAGAACAAGAACAAATTCAATTTTATTGATACTTATTTTAATATTTGTGTACGTAATTAATATAGGTAGGAAAGGTACCTATCAATATTATTCTTAATAGCGACCTGTTATATATATATATATATATATATATATATATATATATATATATATATATATATATTCTTGATGAGGTATTGCTCAACAAAAAGTAAGATGTTATAAAATATACGGGTTTATTCAAAGGAAAAATTCAAGTCCTTTTGCTTCTCTTAATTAAGCTATATTATTCTTGGCTCCACCCCTCAACGAAAATTGTATTCGCTTGATGGAGTATTGTTTTTAATAAATAAGAGTAACATATTATTAATATACAGGGTTTATGATTCAAAATAGAACAGTCGGCCATGTTCCTTGCTCCATCCCTAACAACGTACGTAAATTAAACGCCTATTATTGATGAGCGAAAATTCTACTAGTAGATGAATAAATAAAGTTACTAGCTATGATAAAAGTGAGAGTTAAAAATGGTGATAAAGATATATTTATATTGTACGTTCAATCTTCTATTTAATATAAAAGTTTGAACCAACAACGGTTTACATGATAAAAGTTAATGAGTAACCACCTGTGCATTAATTATGAGTACATCGGTTCTCAAATGCTCTTTTGTCAATGTCGGACTGTCGAGAGGGCTTTCCTTATAAGTCATAGGACGAATTATTAAAAATGCCCGCTAACTTTCACAAAAAAGTTAAAATGCCCGTTTTTTTCGGTCCTGTCAAAAATGCCCGGTATCTTTCATATAATCTTGCAAAAATGCCCGATGGCCTTATTCTTGCAAAAATGCCCGGTATCTTTCATATAATCTTGCAAAAATGCCCGGTATCTTTCATATAATCTTGGTATATGAAAGATACCGGACATTTTTGACAGGCACTGTACCGCCACGTAGGCACATTTAGCCCGAATAAGGCCATCGGGCATTTTTGCAAGATTATATGAAAGATACCGGGCATTTTTGACAGGCCCAAAAAAAACGGGCATTTTAACTTTTTTGTGAAAGTTAGCGGGCATTTTTAATAATTCCTCCTAAGTTATAATATAATACATTTATACACTACTAGGAATTTGGCCCGTGCTACTATTGGTTAAAGTAAAATTATCTTTTCTTTTATAGCGCGTATTTAATTTACAATTTACGCTAATTTCAAATCTTGCCAAATGTAATTCATTAGGAATCTAATAACCTCCTACAAAATAATATAAACTATTAATTTATTTTCTTAATTATCTCTCCAAAATCAGTTTTCTTGTTCTTTAGTTGCAGTAATGCTATTGTCCCTTTTCACAAGTAATAAAAAGAAAGTCGATATCTTTGAATATCTACAACCTTTTTTTTGACATATTAAACTGATTTTGGAACAAGAAGTGCATTAAAATTTATATCTCATTTTAACTTTCTACATGTAACATACACACAATAATCACCAAATGCTCTCTTCCACGTCTCTGCTTTTTATCTTCTCTACTATCCCACCACCACCGTTTCCGTCGCCTTCTCCTACACTGAATCCCTTATTCCCTCGCCAGAGTAAAAAAAATAAAAGGATCGTTTGACAATTTACTACGGAATCTAAAAGCCTGTATTATAAAACATTTGGGACAAGATCGAATGAATTAAAAATTGAGAGCACCATTCACATTTTACAGTTGACCCCATGGTAAGTTATATGTCCTAAGGTAGACAACGAGAGTTTCTGGGAAAACATACAAATTAAGAAGACAATTTTATAATTTACGGCGGGACCAATAAGTGGAATAACATAAACACTTTGGGCGAAATAAAAGATAAATCCACAAGTAGAAGGACAATTCTGCAATTGACAAAAGAGACACAAAGTTAAATAGCATAAACATTGGGACAAGAATCGAAAAGTACCAAAATTAAAAGAATTGTTCCACACTTACAACAGGTCCATAATTATTAATACGTGATAGTAAAAGGGCCATTTTGCAATTTACGATGTAGACACGAAGTTAAATAACGTAAATTTTGAGAGCAAAAAAAAAAATTAAAACTAAAATACTATATTCTATAATTTACAATGAGCCAATGAGCAAATAATAATATAAAAGTTTTGGGTCTAAATTAAAAAAATAAGAAAAAAAATTATGCAGCTCTTTTCCTTAAAGAAAATCCCTTTTCTTTTCAGTTTTTTTTTCTTTAACGGTCAAAGAGTAGCCCAAGTCAAAATAGGCGGCTACCCTCCTCCTTTTATTTTTTTTTATTTTTTTTATTTGAACTACACAAATTGGAAAGTAATTTTAAGAGATAATAGGGGCAAAATAAGAAACTGAAAAATTGTAGGACGAAAAATCTCACGCCTTATTATCTATTATCTATTACTATATTAAAAAAAACCAATTCTTCTATTACCGAAAATGCCCTCAGAAATTTTGGACTTCATTTGTTCCTTGAGGGTAAAGTTGTACATTTGAGTGGGCAACAACAGTTGTTAGACCAATTTTATTTCTTTGCCTAATTTACCCCTTTTACTTCCCCACCTTCCTATACTTTAGGAAATATTAGTTATTTAAGTGATTTTTGTTAATTACCCTAAAACAATTGGTATCCGAAACCCCATGATCTATATTCCTTTTTTTTCTCCCACTTGATTCAGTTATTTACGTTAATCCATTTTCCTATTCCAAAACAATTTGAAATTTGAATTATAACCACCCCTAAAACACTCCATATATTATACCATGATGCATTTTAATTTTTTCACTCCCTTTTCCTTTATCACCGATTCATCGTTCAGTTTCATGATTCTATATTTTCAGTTCACTTTCGTTGCAATATCACTATTTGCACGATTTATTTCATTTTCCATTTTTTGTTCTCTTTCCAAAATTACTCGACTTTTAAGAGGAACATGGATAATTTTTTGATCTTCTTCAGAAATTATAATTCTTTGATCTCTTTTATATGGTTTTGCAGGTTACATGGAATCAATTGGAAGTCTATAAGTTCAACTTAAAATAATGACTGCTCCCCTGAGAGTTTTTCTTTGCCGCCTGCCAAAAGGTGTGGTCGTATGGACGCAAAATTTGTTTAAATTTCATTTGTTTAATATGCTTGCATTTTTTTCTTTCTTGGAAGGAATTAAGTTTTTTCCTTTATCTCTTATTAAGAAGCCATATGATTAGTTTTCACGTTCCAAAAAGAATCTTCCAATGCTTATCCATAAATAACCGCATCTCCTATTTAATTATCTATTATTACTCGATGTAATTAGTTTATTTGAGACAAACATAACTACTTGCATGTATTGCTTGATGAACAGTTTTCTATTTTGCAAATACATGGACTGTTTTGTTTGTTTATTTTTTTACATGTACTAATATTATTCTCAAAGTTCAACTTTATGTAAACTAATGTTGGGATATTGTTTTATGCAAAACTTCAAGTTATTGTTCAGAATTTTCTTCTTCTAATTTAAGTTTTTCGCAATAAATTAAAGTTGTTTACATAATATCATACTTTATTAAATTCTTAATATGTTGAGTGTGCATGTGATATTAAAATTGTATTAACGGATTACAACGCTTTGTGAAAATATTTGATTAATATGTGATGCAGATGTTCTTTAGTTAAGTATTAGAAACTTAATTATGTACACAAGCAGCTTCTTTCACTATATTACTTTTTATACCACACAAAACGCTGCACGCGGTCCCCGCGTGCACCCGGTTGCTAGTTATTTTAAAAGCAAAGTCATCTCATTCACAAAAAAGCAGTTGAGATACCAACTTTTGATTTTCCAAAAATACCTATATTCCTCTCAGTTCAAATAAAAGAATAAAATGACTATATTGTTATTTTATTCTCTTTGATCAACTGCAATCCTATAAAATAGCTATTCCCGTAATCTTTCAAATTTCTATTTTTTAAAATTAAAATAACTTACACGCGGTCCCCGCGTGTGTCAAAATTTCTAGTAATATATATATATAGACTAGGAAAATGGCCCGTGCTCCGCACGGGCTCATTTTATTCTTTTTTTTTTGAAAGTACGAGCTCGTTTTATTCTAAAAGATAATAGATTATAAATTTTAAAAGTATTTTATAATTTTTATGATAATCATTTTAAATATTAAGAAATATTACTTTAAATTTAGTTTTATGAAATATTAGTGTGGTATAGATTAAATTTATTATAATTTTATTCAATTTTAAAAACTACGAAAAAATACGTGATGCTAAAAGGTTAAAATATCTTTTTGGAACCCCTTTTAAGATAGATAAGACGTTAACAAATACTACACACCAATTAAAATTGACTATGTATCATACATAATTCCAAAAATTCTCCCCCTCTGCATTATAATATAAAAATATATCTTTTAGCTTTGCCTATAATTTTAACTTTGAATTTATAACAATTTATTTACGTTTCATTGTCCGCTACTCGAGTATATTAATTAATTGTGCATTCTCTTTCTCTATCTTTTTTCAAGTTGTGACCTCATTTGTGTTTTTCCTCGTGATGTCCACATGACTAATTTTGATATAATCCTAGTTTTTTATTAAATCTGTTTTTTCGTAATAACTTTCTAACTGCCTCTTGATTTTTTCAATATTTCATACTGAGCACGTTCAATCAAAGAGGAGCAGCCTACACTCTTTTATTTTACCATGATATCTTTTACAACCTTCAAAAAAATTGAACCATTCCTCATAATTTTTGCTATACATTTTAATAGGTGAATAATAAAAATTCGGTTTATTCATCTTCTTTTTGAATTCGCAAGTACTAACAACCAGATATACCGTTTAAATAATAATAAAAAAAATTCTGTGAAAGGATTTGAAGTAATTTGGGCTTGAGTAGTGATAAACATACAGACACTATTAGCGTCTGTATGTACAGACAAGGGTTTGACCCATAATTACTCTTCCAATAATTTGCTACTATGGTCCCTTTATTAATTTTTTAGTTCCATCAGCCCCTCTGTAGGTCCCTAACTAACAAAAGACCCAAATATCTTCTCAGTAATTTGGCTATTGGTTAAACGTGATAAATTAAATTTAATTAAAGAATCACTTTACTCCATTAGCTAAATATATTTTACTTGCCGACATAATTTAATAATATATGATAGCTACAAGCCTACAAACCATGCAAAGAATCTTATAAAAAATCTTGATAAATGTGATCTCTCCAGCTTTTAGGAGAAAAAAGTAAATAGTTTATATCTCTCTATAATTCTTTGTTTTACTATTTTATAGTTTAAGACAAATGATGCAAAAAAGGTGTAATTGTGTATGTATGTATACTTTTTTTTTTGGAACAAATGTATGCAAGTATACTTCCTTTGTTAAGTATTTTCCATGACCTCTTATAACACATAATTTCGTTGAACAATATGATGTCACTTAAATGTATTTTTAACAAAAAAAAAATTCTTACATAGTCCATCAGTTTATTCCTCAGTAAATTTCACTTTCATATGATTTATTAAATAAATACTCATTGAATGAGAGATAAATATATTTTGAGCATATTTATTGTTTACTTTATAATTTTTTACACTATATTTTCAAAATTAAATATTTACATACACGCCATTGTGAAATATTATTGTCAAAAGATTAGAAGTTAAAATTAATAAGAAAGTTATGGTAAACATAAGTTTTTCCCGACTGAATAGGTAGTTCTTGGAATTTAAGAAAATCGTTGGGTTCGAATACTTTAGTATATTGCAGCAAACTAAAAGTAGTTCCCACTAAATGCAATTAAAAGTAATTATATAATTGAAAATGCGATTTCGAAGCAATTTGATGGGCAAGTTACCTATTAATAACTCAATGGGAATCTAAAGGCTGGGATTTGTCCGTATGCATACGGACTGTGAGGAAATCGTTTTCCTTTGGGCTTTGGGACCTAATAATTGGAAACAAAAGGGATGTACGCAAATCTTGTTGTGGTGATTTTTGTTAAGAGTATCGGTTTTAATTTTTTAACCCCACCATTACTCATTTTAACTTGTCACAGAGTCACAAATCTAATTCTAGGTAAATCAAGATTTTATTGTCTACTATGTTTTTTTTTTTTATACCAAATTGACTACTATGTTTGACCACCGTATTTGTGTGAATAATTATAAATTACTAAACCTCACAATATATATATATATATATATATATATTTTGGGCTTAAAAACTTATTTATGGTTTTAGACCACGCAAATTATAGACCCAATACAATTTCACAAATTTTCGCTAAAATCCCACTCCGACGTCCAGCTTCCTCCGCCCTTATTGTCAAGTCAATTTTCTTTCACCACGTTGCTAACAAGCTCCCACCACCACATCCCACGCCCCGATGACTTGCACAACCACTATTACATCCTGCCCCTTCGACAGCGCGCACCATCACCACCGCATCCCACTCCTCCGGTGACGCGCAGTCGCGCACCACCACATCCCGCGCCTCCGCCGCCGCGCACCACCCCCACCACACCCACGCTTTCAACGACGCCCACAACCACATTGCACGCCACAAAGTCCAAAATTGTGGCTTCCCATTTTTTTTGGGCTTAGTATGTAAGTAACTACTGGAAATAACAAGGGGAAAATAGGGTCATAAAAAAATAATTACAGAAAGTAACAGGGGATCTAACCTTTTATAATATAGTATGGATAAAAAAAGTATATGAAGAAAGTAAGTTCATATATTTCAATATTTGCTTAAAAGGTTCTTAGAAATAAAATATAAAGAAAATATTCTTCGGTTGTTGATTCAAAATTGTAAGGTCTCTCTCCATGAGGGTTTTGTCTCTTGCTTGAGAGTCACGTTACCTTCCGACAAGGCTCTTTCGATCTCGGCGTAAAGCTCTTGGCAATCAACAACGGAGATACCTACGTTTCCTTGTTCCTCTTTTTCTCTTTTTCGTCTTGCTCCACGCATAGTCTTTTAGAGTTTTTTCTCGATTGCTTCTTCCCTACGCGTTTTTGGTGGCGCTAGGGTTTGTTGTTCTTGCGTTCTTTGTTTTCTTGTTTGGATAATTTGTCTTTCCCTGCTTTCGTCTCTTTGTTGCTGCAGATTGTTGAAGACAGGGGTTTGCTCGTTTCTTGATCGCTGTGTACTCCATTCTTGCAAAATCTTGCTCACCAAGTCACCAACGACCATGGAAGAGACTAATGCTCAGCTGCGCAAGAGTCTCTCTTTCACTGAGGAGGAGGATGCGGCTCACGAAATTCCAGCAGCATCTTGGCAGCATACTAATGCAGCGTCAGGTCTGATCCTCGTCGGGAAATTGCTTACGGGTCGCGCGTATAACTTTAACGCGTGTTGCACTATGCTCCAGAACTTGTTTAAGGTTAGGAAAGGGATCGAAATTAGCCAAGTAGATGGGGGCCGCCTCCTATTCCAGTTCTTCCATGTTCTTGATAAGCGCAAGGCGTTGGAGGGGTGTCCTTGGTCGTTTGATAAACATGTGCTAATTTTACGGGACATTGTGTTGGATGAGAACCCGGCGAATGTTAGCCTGAAGTTTTGCAGCTTTTATGTGCATATCTACGACCTTCCAATCTCCCGACAAACAAAGGAGATGGCGAGCTTTATTGGTCAGAAACTCGGGTTTTGCGAGGAAGTCGATATGTCGGAGACTTGGAGGGTTAGCATGCGAGTTAGGGTGAAGATTGACGTGACCAAGCCACTTCTTAGGGTTCTCAAAATTCGTAATCCTGAGGGACATGAGCTGATAGTGTCATTCAAGTATGAACGTTTGCCGAACTTTTGCTACTTTTGCGGACTCTTGGGACATATTTTGGCGGACTGTGACGCCCGTTATGATACTGATGGAGATATTGATGAGGATAATTTACCATACGGTCCATGGCTTCGTGAGCCTTCTATTCGGGCAGGTATGCGACAAAGATTTTCGGATAGAGCTTCTCGGCCTAACTCTACAGGTGGGTGGTTTAACGATCGGCGCCAGTCCAGGCCTCGAAATTTCGAGCAGAATTGGAATACGGACAATGGGGCTTTGTCTCAACAGTCATCCGAGAGTGGGGGAGGGGCACCGAGAGCAGGAAAGGTTGTTGCCATGGGGAGTACAAGACAGATACAACTTCTTGGGAACGGTATGGCTGAGTCAGTGCAAAAAACAGAACGTGCTACGCTTCATGTGACAGAGGAGGGTATGAGGGTGGATGAGAATTAGGAAAACAATCCAGGGCATGATTCAGAGGCTACGCTTTGGGGGGACGATCTGAGTTCGCATATATCAGGGTCAGGGGATCAGCTTAGAAAGGTGAGAATCATACGCCGGGTGGCAAATGGAAAGCGCAAAGAAAAGAGCATAATTCAGCGCAAGCGGGGAAGCACTAGTGCTGCGGATTTTCGAGGGGAAAAAAGACAAAAGGGCGAGAGGATGTTGAGTGAAAATGTTACAAATTCTTTGGCGGAGGTTGCGATGCAACCCCGCCGCCCTCAATGAATATTCTTAGTTGGAACTGTCAGGGCTTGGGGAACCCTTGGACAGTTCGCGAGTTGAGGAACTTGGTTTCTCGGTTTCACCCCCCTCTAATTTTCCTCTCGGAGACTAAGTGTAATAAGAGGAAGATTGAGGTTATCAAGGGTCAGTTGGATTTGTTTGTGTATTTGTGGAGGCTCGCGGTTTGTCCGGGGGTTTGGCGCTACTTTAGAAGAAGGAGCTAGATGTTAGGTTAGTCAGTATGTTCGTGAATCATATTGATACAGTGATTAATGATGGTAATGAGTCGTGGCGGTTCACGGGGTTTTATGGGGAGCCTGATGTCGCGCAACGAATGCGAACGTGGAATTTACTTCGTAAGCTTAGTCTTGAGTCTCATCGTCCGTGGCTTTGTGTTGGTGATTATAACGAAATTCTCAATCAATCCGAAAAAAGGGGTGGACCTGTCCGTCCTAATTGGCAACTTCGCAACTTTAGGGAAGCTCTTGTGGAGTCGGGCCTTTGTTCAATCCCATTCAGCGGCCCTGAGTTTACTTGGTGTAATGGTCGTCCTCATCCGCATACTGTTTAGGCTCGCTTAGACCGTGCATGCGTGAATTCGGATTGGAAGATTATGTTCCCGGTGGCAACGGCTAAGCACGTTCCTCTTTGCCGTTTGGATCACGCGGCATTGATTGTGGTTCCTAAGCCACGACATCAGGTGGGGGTTGTTGGTCGCGGAAGGGCTGGTCGCTTTAGGTTCGAAGCATCGTGGGTTCGAAAGACAGAGTGCGAGGCAGTGATTGCGCAACTTTGGGCTGAGATTGGTGGGAGTGCGAACAGACATCAGCTCCTTGGAAAATTAGAGGGTTGTAGTTTAGGATTGCTTAAGTGGAACGACATTAGTGGGGCTGGGTTGCAACGAAAAATTAAGAGGCTTAATGAGCGGATTTTGAGTCTTCGTGCGGGGCAGATTTCTATGGAATCTAAGGCAGAGGAAAAGGCGTTAACAGTGGAGTTGGAGGAGCTTTATGCGACAGAGGAGTTGTACTGGAAGCAACGAGCCAAGGTGCAATGACTTAAGGAAGGGGATAGTAATACGTCATATTTTCATCATAGGGCGTGTGAACGAAGAAGTAAAAACAAAATTACGAGGCTGCGGGATAACACTGGTGTGATTCGTCAGTCTCCTGAGGATATCGACTCTATTTCTATTAACTACTTTAGGAGTACTTTCACTTCTTCCAATCCGTCGAAGGATGCGGTCAACGAGGTATTGCAGGATGTGGACGTGCGCGTGGGTCCGAAAGTGAACGAACGCCTCATTCAACCTTTTACCAGTGACGAGGTAACGAAAGATCTGAAAGATATGTTTCCTTACAAGTCCCCGGGGCCGGATGGCTTTCCTGTGTTGTTTTATAAAAAAATTTAGCATATTGTGGGGCATGACATTTGTACTTTTGTTCTTGCTTTTCTTAATGATCGTATCTTAAACCCTGCGGTGAACTTTACTCATATTGTTCTGATTCCTAAGAGTACTAACCCTGATGTGATGACACAGTTTCGACCGATTAGTCTGAGCAATGTCAGCTTTAAGGTGGCATCTAAGGCTATAGCTAATCGTCTTAAGCCCTTTTTGGGGGATATTATTTCTCCGTCTCAATCTGCTTTCATCCCTGGTCGATTAATCACTAATAATATTCTTGTTTCTTTTGAGCTTAACCATTTTTTGAAAAATAAGAGGACAGGCAGGCATGGACATATGGCGTTGAAACTTGACATGAGCAAGGCTTACGACCGAGTCGAGTGGTCCTTCTTGGAAAAGGTAATGCTTAGATTAGGTTTTGCTTCGTCTTTTGTGTCTTTGATTATGATGGGAGTCCGTTCGGTGTCGTATGCTACTTTAATTGGGGGCGGGAGTCTGAGGTTTTTTTCCCTGAAAGGGGCATTAGGCAAGGGGACCCATATCCCCTACCTATTTTTATTCGTTTC
The DNA here is from genome assembly GCA_948329865.1 of Linaria vulgaris. Classification (NCBI taxonomy): domain Eukaryota; kingdom Viridiplantae; phylum Streptophyta; class Magnoliopsida; order Lamiales; family Plantaginaceae; genus Linaria; species Linaria vulgaris. The sequence goes on along the minus strand of OX415254.1, from coordinate 15,772,527 downwards.
TGAGGTTTTTTCAGCTCTCATTACTGGCGCGGAGAATAGGGGGCTGATTCGGGGAGTGGCGATTTGTAGAGATGCACCCAGCGTTTCTCATCTACATTTTGCTGATGATACGCTGCTGTTTTGTGATGCTACGAGGGACACGACCATCGAGATTAGGCGGATTCTTCAAATCTATGAGGTAGCATCGGGACAGCCAATTAATTTGCAGAAATCCGTGGTGGTGATGAGTAGGAACGTGACTCCGGAGCTTAGTGGGGAGATCGGTGGTATTCTAGGCGTAACAGTGGCGGATCGGCATGAAAAATATTTGGGACTTCCTTCCGTTGTCGGGAGATCAAAGAAAGAATTGTTCGCCTATATTAGGGAGCGAGTTTGGAAGCGCGCACAGGGGTTCAAAAAGAAGACCTTGTCGAGTGCGGGGAAAGAAGTAATGATTAAATCGGTGATGCAAGCTATATCGACGTTTGCTATGAGTTGTTTCTGGCTTCCTGACTCCTTAATCAAGAAGATTGAAGCAATCATTAGCAATTTTTGGTGGGGGAGTGGTGAGCGGAATAAAATCCATTGGATCGCTTGGGACAAGCTGTGTCGTAGGAAGGAAGAAGGGGGGATGGGGTTTCGGGATTTGAAGGCGTTTAATATGGCTCTTCTTGCCAAGCAAGCGTGGTGCATTCTTCAAAACCCGAAGAGTTTAGTTGGTCAACCTTATAAGGCGTGGTACTTCCCGTTATGTTCCTTGTTGGAGGCGCAAGTTGGTGGGACTCCTTCTTTCTCGTGGAGGTGTATATGAGAGACTATTCCGGTTTTGAAGAAGGGATTGAGATGGCGTGTGGGAAACGGTGCTTCTATTTATGCGTGGGGGGAGGCGTGGCTTCCTCGACCAACTTTGTTCCGTCTTATTATTCCACACAGCGAGGCTGGTGGGATGTGGATCGGTTGCGCGAGTTATTCTGGGAAGTGGATGTTCAGGATATTTTGTCAAATCCGATTGGAGGGGCGCATCAGGAGGATGTTCGGATTTGGCACTACGACCGTAAAGGGGAGTTCACCGTTCAGAGCGCTTATCATCTTATTGTCTCGCAGGGTTTGGGGCGGGTTCGGGGTGTGGGAGAGTCGACGTCGCATATGCATAAGGTTTGGAAAATTATTTGGCGGCTTCAGTGTGCGAACAAGATTAAGGTTTTTTTTTGTGGCGCGCGTGTATGAATATCCTCCCAACCAAGTGCAATCTTAGGCGACGAAGGATATGTGATGAGACGACATGCGTGGTGTGTTTTAAAGGGGAAGAGGATTCTCGACATTGTCTCTTTGAGTGTCACGTGGCGAGACAATGTTGGGCGCTTGCAAATTTTCCTCTATCTCTCATGATTGGAGTGAACGAGGATATTTTGGATTGGGTGGTGCGCATGGCGAGTGTCGTGTCGTCTGAGTTGGCTGGTTTGGCGATTACACTTTGCTGGGATTTGTGGAATAACCGAAACTCCATCCTTGCGGGGAACAAGGCCGTGCACCAGGGGATATTGCGGTTTATGCAATCGTTTGTGCGCATGGTTGGCATGACGCGCTGAATATTATTCCGCCCACGGATTGCGAGAGAGGGAAGAGTTGGGCTGCGCCTCCGAGTACTTCTATCAAGATTAATTTTGACGGGGCGTTGTTTGAGGAGGAAGGAGCGGTTATTGTAGGTATTGTTGCCAGAGATTCTAGTGGGACGATTATTGCATGGGCGCAACGACGTTGGGAGGCGAATTTATCTCCGGTATGTGTTGAGGCGATGGCGGCGAAGTGGGCAATCCGACTAGCTATTGGGATGCATTGGCAAAGGGTCATCATTGAGGGAAATTGCTTGAACGTGGTGCACGACATTATTAGGCATCGTTCGGGCGACGCTATACATGCCAACATTATTGAGGAAATTGTTATCGCTATGCAGGATCACGAGGATTTTTCTTTTAGTTGGATTGCACGAGAAGCGAACGGGGAGACACACAACCTTGCTCGTACTGCGGTGTCGAATGCCGATGGTCCTATTCCGCTTGTCTTCGCTACGTTGTGATTTGGTTTTGTTTTTCTTTAGCGTTAGGTGTCTTGGTTGATTTGTTCTTTCGTTGTAATATTTGGCGCCGTTTTGGCGTTTTTTTTTAGGTAAAGAAATCATTCTTTTCAAAAAAAGAAAAGAAAATATTCTTCATATTTTTCAATAAAGAAAAAAAACGAAACAAAAACACATCTGAATTTTAGGCTTTGTGTAATTAACATATACAACTGAAACTTTGTGTAATTAGAAGATACATTGTTGTAGAGCAATTTGTCCTTAAAAAAAAAGCAAAAAAGGGAAAAGTCAACAAAAGTAGGCGGGTTAAGAAGAGAGAAAGAGAGTTTGTGAGAGGAAAGAGAAACCGGGCGAGCGAGTGAATTGGGCAACAAAAATTGAGCGACTGAATTTCACATCATCTTATTGGTAATTAACATAATTTTCAAGGGCAAATAAGGAACATAAAAAACTACAGGACGAAAAATCTCACGCTTTATTATATATAGAGATAGAGATAATTTGTACATACATAATTTACACAAAATTGTTTGGTGGGAGTATGTTACAATTGTTTTTTTTTTCTCAAATTATTCAAGTTGAAACAGGAAGGTGCTATATCGATTCTCAATGAAATTTCACAAACATAATATATTGGTTAAATTTTAAAGAAGTTGAAATGTATAAAAGTACTTAAAAAATTATAGTTTTTGATAAATTTTAAATTATATGTTTTTTTTACTATCCAATTTTTTCCCCAGAATGTTATACCAGAAGTAATATATATACATGAATTTTAAATTATATGTTTAAATTGTTGTTTATTGAGTCATTCGTCATCATTTTAGTTTTTAACTAACACATAGAACGTTTTCCATTTCATTATATGTGCACTTTGCGCTGTTAAATAAAAACTTAAATGCTGTGCATGTTTTGGTTTTTATATATATGGTTGAAGATATTAGTAGGAATAGTTGTTTTAATAGGCACATAATTTTTATGCTCGTTTTCTATAATGAAGTCTAAATAAGCGCGTTTCAGTAAAAAATATCAAGTTCTTTTATGATCTATAGCTCTTGGGTTCCATGTCAAACCGAATTAACAGGCAAGAAAGATCAATTATCTCTAATTTTTATTAGATATAATTTTCCTTTAAGTTTTATGAAAATAACTTTTAGTTAAATCATAAATAATGTATCATTGGATCAGTTTTATTTCAGAGCATGCGATTTAGTAACTTATGTCGTAGCATTAATTCAAATAGTATTTGATTTTGCTAAACATTTGATTTTGCTAAACATTTTATCTATTTTGTGCAGCATTAATTAGTTTTTTGTGAGAATCTCAATAAAATAATTCAATAGTCACCATCAAGATGTTCACTATAAGAAACATTATTCTACCTGAGTAGAAAATCATGTGACTTTAATTTTTATCTCTTTCCTAAAATTGTATGCCTACAGCTAGCCTACTCGATAGAGAAAAAAGACAAATTAGACCCATCCTTTGTGCGTTTTTGCAAAACTATACATTTTCTTTCAATTTTTGCAAAACTATGCCTGAATTTTTCATTTTAGAAAAAATTATACCCCAACTTTCATTCCGGCTAAAAAAACGTTATAGTTCGACGTTATGACATCACCACTCCATTTTGGTCGAGGGCAAAATAGACATTTCACTTAAAATATAGAATTTTTATTATTGAAATTCAAAAAGTAAAAAACACCAAAAATTGCAATTTAGAACATAGAATTTCTCGTCTTCCTCACAACCCCCCCCCCCCCCCCAACTCCAACGGACCAGAATCGCACCTCCGTCCACTGGCGTCAAATCGCGGCGGCGCGATTTGACGCTACCACCACTACGAATATAATCGATCGCACCACCATCGCGATTTGCAGTAGTTTTTATTTTATTTATTTTATTTTTTTTAGTATCGGTTTTGCCCCTGTAAAATCTCAAATTTGGCCGGAATGAAAGTTAGGGTATAGTTTTTTTTCGAAATGAAAAGTTCAGGCCTAGTTTTGCAAAAATCAAAAGAATGGGTATAGTTTCGCGAAAACGGGCAAAGGACAGGTCAAGTTTGTCTTTTTTCTCTATAAGATATATATACATATATTTCGAGCAAATATAAACCAGTGACTATGGAATATTTCGAGCAACATTTTGTCAATTAAGGGAGCCTCAGGTAAAATCCTGAATTCCTGATACATTAAACAACTAGTTGAAGAATACCGTATGTGTTAATTAAAGATACTTGAGCTTGCAGAACTATTGCTGAACTATTTGTTTTACGTGACATTTCTCTAGATAATTAATGTAATATATTAATTACTACTCTTTTATTTTTATAATGATCATGCATTAAAAATAATAAGAGCTTTCAAAATAAAAAAATACATGTACGGACAAGAATTTCAACAAGTAATTAACATAAATTGTTCAGTTTTCCTGACATTTAACACAAGAAAGATCATTATATTACTCTCGGAAAGTAAAATTATTACTAATTGTTGACCAGTGATTAAACATAACATTGCAAATCTTTCTAGAAAAAGAATCCATATATCTTAAATGTTGATTTTTTTACAAGTTAAGCTTTTGTTTCATTTTCGAGTAGCTAGTCTATTTAATTTCAACAAACTATTCCTACGTTGTACAATTTCTTGTCCATATCGATAATAATGCAGGCTACTACTAATACCATAAACCAGATAATCATGAAAATTCTCTTTTACCGAATTAGAAAACTGTTACGAGTCTATTCTTTTTGCTAATTCTTTTTATTATCCTATACAAATCAAGTTTACTAGTAATGGTTGTACATTTGTGCTATATATATATATATATATATATATATATATATATATATATATATATATGCGCCAGTGAGAATAGACTCGTTAGGATTCACCCATTCAGGAAATTTCCCTGCCATTAACGAGGCACACCATGCTAAACATAAGGAAAAGGATCAGAGAAAGGATGTTGCCATAATACTCGTGCTTGTTTGTTCGTGGAATCGGAGGATTAGACGGAGGTGACTCATGATCGGTAGAAACGTTTAAAGCTCTTAAAAATCCTTACAGTTTGAATGTGTATATGTGAAGCTAGTCATTAGAAGGCACATATATATATAGTGGTTTTTCAAGTACAAGTAGTACCATCAATTATATTGCGTAACAACTGAGAATTATCGTCTAAAAATATATTGTTTATTACAAATAGTTAATTAATCAATGATTACGTTAAATGTCGTAATCATGCATGCAGTTAAAGAATCAATATATATATATAGCAGAAACTACTTTTTTCTTCAAAAAAAGATTCAAAAGTATACTGCCGCCTATATTTAATTTGACAACATTAATTTTTTAGTTATCAAACAAATACGTATCAAATTATGTAATCAATTTCAATTCAGTGGCTACGAATTAATAAAATATAGTACAGAGTGCTTTCGTAATAACAATGCTAAGGGGCTTTTGGGTTATTCAAATTAGTAACACAGAAGGTTAATTGCTAATCAAAATAATTGTCTTCTTCCCCACAAAATATTCAGCACAAATCTTATGGGCAAATATCATGCACCTAATATTCTTGTGTGCAAATTTCATATACTCAATTTTGGTGTACCTGTTTTTCCTGTGTGCAAATTTCCTGTAACAAGTTTTCTTGTGTGCAAATTTCATGTACCAAATCTTGTTGTGTGCAAATATCTATAGAATACCGTGAACGAAACGAGAATTTTGAATTCCATATTGTTGAATTTGTGTTGCGGGTTTATGCATGGGTGTGTGTAAGATTGATCAGGAGAGGGAATTATCAGAATGCGAAGACAATAGGACCTTGTTAGCTACGAAATATTTAACAAGGAAAATGATTGTTTAGTAACACTCTGAAACGTTTATGTCAAAATAACATTACATCAACATTTGTTGCATAACAACATATTAATTATCTTATTGCTATTGATTTTTCAGCTGATTTGATTTCGTAATGGCGTTTCTTCACTTTCTCACATAAAAGAGAAAGTTTATCTGCAAAAGTAAATTAATTCATCAAACTTTTATAATTAAGTGAAGAATATATCATGGTGTACTTACCAGTAAACATCATGCAGGTTATTGACAAGTTAAACGTTAACCATGCAAAGTTAAAAAAACTAAATTAAAAATCATTGTTTTTTGACATTTATTTTTTTGATGATCACTTGAAAGTCAATTCATAAAAATCCTTACCAAACGTCGTCGTGCGAGTGTTTTGAAGCTATCATTATGGCTGTGATAAAAAACTTCGATATTTTCTTAAGAATTATTGAAATATTTTTGTTTTCAACTATGTGACCAAATTAAAATAAACTTATGCTTCTTTTATATAACTATATTTGGGAGTTTTCCAAAACTCATATAAAAAAACTTAAAATAGTGTAATTTTCTTTAATATTTATAACAAACTATTAATCAAAATGAAAAAATGGATATGTGCGAGGAACATGTCTAATTTAACTGGTGTGTATTATGAATATCATTCAGAGTTGATGTCGGCGTTTTATGTCCTCTTTGGTCTCATATTAATTTATCAAATATATTATTTTATTTTCTATGAAAATATACCAACATGATATATTTTTCAGCCAAAACGCACGTACATGACAAAATGTGTAAAGTTTTTGGTTAGGGCGTATTCTATTACTTGTAATTAAATGATCCTAAAAATAAAACCGTACGTGATGTAATATTTGTGATATTTGTTTGTTTAGCCAGATTATTATTTTTAATCTTTTTTAGCAAGATTAATTGTTGGCGAAACCTTGGTGGAATTTTACATGATTATATTTGGAATGATTGGGAATTCAAAATAGACGTAAATGTTATTTACTCTAAAAAGTTATTTTGAATGATATTGAACTCAAAACAGAATTAAATTATGTCTAGCTATAAGAAGTAGAAGAAAAGCTACTGCAAACTAATTTGCTACTTGTGATAGGATAGTTTTGGTGCTATTATATGTATTAATTGTTGACAAAGTTTTGGAGAACCCGCTCGCTCCGCTTAAATAAAGAGATTTCGAGTGTGTTTAATTGTATCCTAAATTCCTAATTAATTACATGCAAGTTTGTTTTCCTTTTGCTAACGTCACTCCCCCTAGTTAAGTTCCCGCATATATACTTTTCAGTATCCTTACATGCAAGTTTGTTTTCCTTTTGCTAACGTCACTCCCCCTAATTAAGTTCCCGCATATATACTTTTCAGTATGAAAATGGCAGTCAGTACTCTTCACAGACTCTTGTTCGTGGTCGTCCCGCTGCTTGCATGTGTTCACGGCTGGACGACGTCCGAATTCCTCAACAAGGTTGCCACCATCGACACGACGCCTGACGTAGGGGTCGCACTTGATGGCTCTGGCAACTTCCGTAGTATCACAGATGCTATAAACGCCGCTCCTAAGTTCAGCCGAAAGAGACACGTAATTTATGTAAAACGTGGCTTGTACAAAGAGTACGTGGTCATCGGCAAGGACAAGTGGAACATAACTATGCTCGGAGATGGCATCGACATGACTGTCATAACGAGTGATAGGAGCGCCGCCGATAACTTGAAGACGTTCGACACTGCCACATTTGGTAACGAAATTCTTTGCGCTTCAAAAAAAAAAAACATATAAATCTTGTGTCTTTTGTGTTTCCTCTACATGAACTTCTTGCCTAATAAAAAATAATAGTTTAAAGCGGCAATGCATGTCAAAACCAAGTCTTATCAAATTGAGAAATCCAAAAACAAGACTTGGAAGTAAACGTCAAAACAGCAAAATCACGTAATAAGATTTTACTATAATTGAGGTTTAAGGGTTTGGTTGAAGATGTTCATCTCTCTTTTTGGTGTGATATATATTCGCAGGTGTTAAAGCCCCGGGATTCATAGCACGCGGAATAACATTCGAGAACACAGCTGGACCGCAAAAGCATCAAGCTGTTGCTTTTCGTTCGGATTCAGACTGCTCGGTGTTGTACCGCTGGGCTATGAGGGGTTTCCAGGACACATTGTACGCTCATGGGAATCGCCAGTTCTACAGAGAGTGCATAATCACTGGCACCGTTGACTTCGTATTTGGAAATAGCAAGGCAGTTTTTCAGAAGTGCCAAATCGTAGCTAGAAAAGGTCTTCCCGACCAACAGAATACTATCACAGCCCACGGACGAAATATGTCAGAAAAGGCTACTGGTTTTTCAATCCAGTTCAGTAACATATCTGCTGACCACGATGTATTGAGCCCCACATACTTGGGTCGGCCTTGGGGGTTGTATTCCCGTACGGTTGTAATGCAATCGTACATTAGTAGTTCAATCGCGCCCGAGGGATGGCTTCAATGGAATAATAGGACGCTCGGACAAGATACTCTTTTCTACGGCGAATACAAGAACTACGGACCGGGGGCCGAATTGACAAGCCGGGTGAAATGGCCCGGTTATCACAAGATTAACGACTCGGCTCAAGCAAGTGAGTTCACCGTGGCTCGACTCATTGACGGGGACACGTGGCTGCCCTCTACCGGAGTTCCGTACTCAGGCGGCTTATCCATTTGACGTTATATATAGCTAAATATAGTTATTGTAACATTTTATTTAGAACAATATTTACCAGGTATTGCTGAATTGGTTATAACATCGATTGTTATGACATTGGTCATATTAAATAAACTTGATATTCTTTTTTGGTTTACTATTATTGTTTAAGAACATTTGGACTCTTTTTGAGTTTGCGTTTATTAAGAACAAATCTTAGATGAACATGATTAGCGCCGTTAAAAACTCAGATAAACGTGTGATTAAAGTAGTCTTATAGGCTTTTGCCTATGTTATCACGTGAGCCAATTCAACTACCACTACAACAATGCTTAAATATAGCTGCTAGATATGGGAGGCGATTCTAGGCCTCCTACAGTAGGAGGCAATATAGGAGGCGATTTCGGGCCTTCTACGATTCAGGAGGCCCATATTCGCCTCCTATATCTCTTATGCTGACTCCCTAGTCAAATGGTTGAAAAACTTCCAATCAGAAGCGGCCACGTGGTGGAAGGCGAATTTTCGCCTCCCATTTGTCCGGAAAACTTAACAAAAAAAAAAAAAAGGAAAATGGCAAATTGTATTCTGAAAATAAATATTTAAATTAAAACATGATGGGAGGCGAATAATTGCCTGCTGTTCTTAAAAAAAAAATTAAAAAAAATAGCAAAACAATATTAACCAGCCAGGTGCCAAAAATCACCAACATAACTGTATCCAAAATACCAAACACAAAATAGCAAACACCAGCTGCCTGTTCTAACTTCTAATAGCAAACACAAAATACCAAAATTCATTTTAACAACAATAAGGCCATTTCCAAAGTCTACTCCAGAATTCATTCAACCAATATGCCAAAACAATTCTGCCAAAATCATAAGGCCAATTCCAAAACCAAAATAAGGCCTATTCTAAAAGCAACAACTTAAATACATGACAATACATAAAAGTGAAACATTTTTCAAAAGTTAATGAGTTCTAAAAGGAATACAAGTTCACTGGCGATTAACAGGTGACATGTCCGGATAGTAAGGTTTTGGCATCGGAGCAGACCCGGTAGGTGATTGTCCGATACCGGATGATCATGCCGTTGATGGTGCCGTTGATGGTCCAGTAGGCGATGCTCTAGTGGCTTCATGTTCAGCTGATGGCGGTGCGGCTTGAGGTTCAGCGAATAGAGCGTCAAACTGGGGAGGAATCACTAGACCTTGCAACACGAATATGGCCTTCACCGCTTGCTTCAAGGTCTGGTGATCATTCGCTTGTTTGGCAATTTGTTCATCCTTTTGCGTATTCGCTTCAATCAAGGATGCTATAGCTTCAGTTTGCTTTTCAAGCAAGTCTTCGTACCTGCCGATATGCCCGTATTTAGGCTTCGACCTTGTCTCGAAGCCGACGAACTCTGGTTTGCCACACTTTGAAAGGCCTGGAACAAAATTCTTCTTGGCACCATTCACAGCACGCAACCAGGCAGCCTTATTCAACGGTTTCCACGTGGTCATATTAGCGGTGTGATCTATTATAGACTCACGTATATACCTCAACTGTCCAACATCAAAAAAATAAATTAATAACTGTTAGAGATCAAATGCTACACACTGTTCACATAAAAATCATCAAAATACTATATTAATTTCTCGTAAATACATAAATACAAGAAATCAGATCAATGCAACATAATAATTCAGTCAAATCATTCAAACATACTGTTCTTTATTAATACTAATATAATATACTAATAAACATTCTATTTGAGATAGTTTTAACAATGACTTACATAAACATCACGCACCCATTCACTACCCCACTTCACTACATCGCCGACAACCTTGGAATGTGTTTTCAGCCAAACCTCTTGAATAGGGACATCTTCGGGGCGTATCCCTCTTGCTTCCGCCTGAAAATTAAGATTAAAAATCAATATACGTCTACAAAACTTACAAGATTACTATAATAAAACATACTAATTAATAAAGTCTAACTACACGTACCATTTCATGTCTATAGGCTGCTGCACTTTTACACCCCCCGATATAGGGAGCTCCTTCCCTCTTGGCTTGATTGTCCTTCGATTTTCTAGCTCTATCCTTCGATTTTGTCGTGTTCCAGTACCTTATGTAGGATTCCAGCCACCCCGCAGTTGCCCAGGTTTTGTGATTCCCATATGGTTGTGGTCTTTCCTGAACGCCATCCAAAATTTCTTGCAATTTGTGATCATGCATGAAAAATTGGCCTCATATAAGAGGCAACAGCTGGCTGGCAGGTAATCGCCTCCTATTATTTATATAAGAGGCGATTACGAGATTATAGGAGGCCATTCATCGCCTCCTATATACAATAATTCTTGTAGTATACCAACACCTCATAGTGCTTGCTATTCAGAAAAAAATAACGGTGCAACAGGAAAATTACTGAAAAGGTAGAAAGCAGTAAATGCACAAGAAATTATGAAGATCATCTTCATCCAGGAAGAACATGTTCATTATGTACTCATACCTAGTCAAATTATTATATTAATATAATTAATAACATGTATTATATAGAATTAATGGGTAGTTAATTATGTATTAGTGGGTAAGAGGAGTTGTTTAGTAGTTACTAGAAGTTATGTAATTTTCTTTATATAGCAAAACCGTGTGTGTATTGGGAGGAGGAAAATAAATTTATCAAAGTTCTATCTCTTTCTCTCTTGTTCTTCTTTAGGAGTTCGGTCCCGACTCGAATGTGGACAAATCTGATACGACTAATTATTTAGTTTGTATCAATGGTGCTTTCATTGAATTTGAACATGCCTTCAAAAACTACGACGACGCAATCTACAACGCCCACCGCCGTTGCTTTGTTAAATTTTGTTCGTCAATTACGAAAAGAATTGGCTCGAGTTCATTTTGACAACAATCAGTTCCATAGATCTTCACTACAACAGTTGGAGATGTTGCGCAACGAACTTCGTGAACAGATCGACGATTTCAAGGTATGGTTTGCCAATTTGCTGCAACAGCCTTCCGCACAAGTGACACAATTAACACCACCCAACCCAACCACCACCATGCCACCATGCCATGTCTCAACCAACGCGATACACTTGCATCAACAATCAGCCAGCATGCCAAGTCTACCATCAGCGCGTCAGATTACAGAACGCAACCTACATATGGAAGATAAACAAAGCATCTTGCACCCAACTCAGTCCTATGAGGTGGTTATTCAATTAATTTGATTTATGTCCATAATCTCTTCCTCTCTTGATCTTCTTTAGGAGTTCGGTCCCGACTCGAATGTGGACAAATCTGACACGACTAATTATTTAGTTTGTATCAATGGTGCTTTCATTGAATTTAAACATGCCTTCGAAAACTACGACGACGCAATCTACGACGTCCACCGCCGTTGCTTTGTTAAATTCTGTTCGTCAATTACAAAAAAGAATTGGCTCGAGTTCATTTTGACAACAATCAGTTCCATAGATCTTCACTACAACAGTTGGAGATGTTGCGCAACGAACTTCGTGAACAGATCGATGATTTCAAGGTATGGTTTGCCAATTTGCTGCAACAGCCTTCCGAACAAGTGACACAATTAACACCACCCAACCCAACCACCACCACGATACCAACGCCTCACCATGTCAATCGTCCGTCTGATTCAAACAACTCATCTTTTGTTGTGTCACAACATCAACAAAATCAGACCATCATAAAGCAGAAGACGAAACCACAACAGTTTCTAATCCAAGAAAATACACACCGAGTAGATGAATTTGCACCCACCAGCAACGTGGTTGTGAAATCGCAAACTTACCGTCAATTTTTGGGGTTTACCTTGTGTTCCCAAAAATCTTGTCGGCATTTTATTCAAATCGAAGAGAATTCTGGTGAAAAAGAACACACACTACTTGTCGAAATCTGCCGGTTCTGTTTTCGGGGTGACCATTTGGATGAAAAATTGTTGAATTGGAAGAAAAGAAAGAAAAGGAAAAAGAAGAATGTGGACAGCCTCTTTCTTGCTACGAGAAGAAGAAAGAAGAAACATAGACTTGAAGAATGACTATCCTAGACAATTTGCAAATCAATCCTTCTTCTCCTTATTTTTTGTGGATTGTCCTCGGTATTGTTTTGTAATGTTTAGGCCTTGAAGACAAGGCCGTTTTCAAGGAGTAAGGAATGATACGTGCCTAGTCAAATTATTATATTAATATAATTAATAACATGTATTAGATAGAATTAATGGGTAGTTAATTATGTATTAGTGGGAAAGAGGAGTTATTTAGTAGTTATTAGAAGTTATGTAATTTTCTTTATATAGCAAAACCGTGTGTGTATTGGGAGGAGGAAAATAAAATTATCAAAGTTCTATCTCTTTCTCTCTTGTTCTTCTTTAGGAGTTCGGTCCCAACTCGAATGTGGACAAATCTGATACCACTAATTATTTAGTTTGTATCAACTCATCATCAACTTTTTTCTAGAAATTAAGTGCATCTTGCGCATTGAGCTTTGCAAGCCATAGTGCAAGATGAAACTAGATTTAAACCCGCCAAAACAGACCACCTACGATACAACAAATAGAATGAAAAGGAACCAACAGTCTGAGACGGAAAACTTAAGGAACTAATGGCGTACACTTTACACAAAATAAATTTAATACAGTCCCCTAAAAGTAGTTCTCCCAAGTTCTCGCCATCGTTGCTTAATTCTGCGGCTTACAAGTTCTCCAGAAATGATAGCCATCCGGAAGCTGTGTCTTAGTAGAAGAAAGTTTGTTTGATATGACTTGATGTACATCCGCCTGTTAGAAATTCGAAGTCTCACATTACTGAAGGAGACAAAAACACAAGAAGATGCATTGATAAAATATGATCTGATGCTGAAATTGGAAGATTGCTGGGCTGAACTAAGAACATCATAGATAAACAAAAATCTTTTCTAGCGAAGCCAATAAATACAAAACTTTTACATGCATTCGTAAACACACACACAGTACTAAAATTGTGAGTCTATCTAAGCGTTATACTTTGACGATTAAAGTGATTCGCATCTAGTTGATTTCTCGACCATTTATGCATGAAGATATATGCCTTACTTGTCAAATAAGAAATATAGAAAGCAAGATCACTATAGACAGGATAAAAACTCAGTGCATCAATTCATCAGACACTTGATACTATTGAAAATAAGAAGATGTAATACATAGACACTCGTCTAAGTAAAATAAACTTTGAACATCAGCCAATCAGTCGGAAAGACTCAGCCAACCTTGAAAGAATCAAAGACAATTGAAGAACATAGTACGCGTGAACCCGAATAGCGCAGCAGCAGATGGAAATTGACAAAAAGATCGGCGCTCATGAAGAACCATTTTTAACAGAAATGCTGACAATTTATAAGGAGAGGTAGAGAAAGCCGAAAAAGGACTTTCAACTTACCGAAGGAGGATAAAACGAGAGAGAAAAAAGACTACATTCCGAATATTTTTTTGTTCAAAACTCTACAATCAGTTCCCAGAAAAACATTGGGTCCTGAGCCCACTAACGAATAAGTAAGCAAACGTAATACAGCAGAAAATAAAACAATTCATGGCGAATACAAAATAAAAGGAAAATACGAAATAGAAAGCCTGTTTTAGTCTTCGATGCCAAACGACATTGTTCCGGAACTCTCTTTTTCTTTTCACAAATGACTTCTAAGATAACTAGTGAACTTTGGTTCTTAACATTACTCTTACCGTTGATTGAGGCTTGACCTCAAGCCTCCAATAATGAAATTCTTCAGAAGGGCATTCAAGAACAAGGAAAAGCATATTTGCATGTGTGCTACAGGTTCTTTTTTTTCAATGAGAAAGGGTGGCCTCCGAGCTTCGAACATACGTGCTTCAATGGAAAATTCTATTTCTGCTGCCCGAATCCCAAAAAAACACCTCTCCGAAAGTTGTTCCAATAAGTAAAGGTTGTTGTACTGGACTAAAACACACATTCTTGACTAGTGGTCAATAAGTGTCTTAAGGATAAACAGTATTCTCCATACATTTTTCACTTAATTCAGGAAAATGTTTTGAAGCATAGATCACGCCACTCATTTACCTTCTCCAGAAAATAATCTGACAGAGAATTATGTAAAACAAGACTAGGATCACAAACACAAATATTTCACTCATGATCGGTTGGCTCACTCAAATAATCTATATTTTTCCAAGTGCAAGCGCCCCGTAAACAAACCATCCGACCCTAGAAATTACCAATCATTAAACCACTGAACCTCCCTCCGCTCTTTTGGTTTTTTCCACTAATTAAAATACATACATGAAATTTCCTTGCACAAATAGGGTAGTATTAATATAGGGCAGAGACTAGTGCCACTTTGATGGTTTTGATACACAGGGAATATAAATATACAATATAAGGAAACAAAAAGCAAAGGATACAGCTACTGACAGACTAAGAAGCTATTCATGGTTTACAGGATTTGAAACAGTGAAGAAAGCCCAGGGATGTGGTATTTGGATTTCGACAGAATTTCCATAGAACAGGCAAGTAGAGCAACAGATCTTTTATAGATATGACGAACATGATTAGCACCATTAAAACGAACTAGATAAACAAGTGATGCAAGTAGTATTAGAAGCTTTGGTATATGTATTTGGACTAAAACAAAAGTCTCAGATGTTAACATCCAACTAACAACAGTTCATAACGCTTGCGATTTAGAAGAGAAACAAGAAAAATCAAAAAAGAATGTTCGAAAGCAGTAAATGCGCAAGAAATCACGCAGATGATCTTTCATGCAGGGCGTACATGTTCATTATGTACTGTCATCATCAGCTTCGTCCTAAAATCAAGCGCAGCTTCCTCATCGAGTGCAAGGCCACTCTTCCCTCATATGACACTAGATTTAAAACACCTAAAAACAGACTACATAAGATAAAACAAATAAAATAAAAGGAACGACCAGTCTGAGATGGAAGATTGAAGAACTAACGATGTACACTTACCTATAAAATAAATTCCTCCATAGAGGCCCCTCGAAGGACTTTTTCCAAGTTCTTGGCAACATTGCTTGATTCTGTGGCATACATCATATTGTCCTAGTACAAGAAATTGTTTGATTTGAGTTGAAGCACACCGCCCTATTATAAAAATCAAAGTCCCACATTACTGAAGGAGACAAAAACACAACAAGATGTCTAGCAGAAATATGATCTGATGCTGAAATTAGAAGATTACAAGCTGAACAGACAAACAAAAGTTTACTTTAATTGTGAGTCTGTTCAGGTGTTATACTTATACTATGATGATTAAAGTGACTCGCATTTAGTCAATTTCTAAAGCATAAAGGTTTCCTCCATTATTGACTAAAAAATGTGAACCACTTGGTTTTCCCATTGACTGACGTTCATCGACTCTTTTTCTGGTCCTCTGATCTGTTAAATGTGATAAAAATGAAAAAGCACAAACAGCTTGTTAGCATCAAAGACGTTTGCTTAAATAAAATTAATTAGTGAAAGTTAACTTAGATCAGAAGACATCAACAAATTAGAGTCATTTATGAGCAAAACTTCCTGAACCATCGTAAAATACTGCAAAAAATGAATTCATATGAAGGAGATTGAAAAATCATCTTCCAGAGGCCAGCAACCACCTAATTCTTGCCTTTCAAGGCTGCACAAACAAAATTGACGAAAACATTCTCACTTGATCTGCAGGAGACCTAGAAATTACCAATCTTTAAACCACTGAACCTCGACATCTTTTGGATTCTTTCACTAATTAAGATACAAAACAGAAAACTTACCTGCACAGATAGGTTAGTATTAATATAGGGGAGGGACTATTGCCGCTTTGATGGCTTTGAAACATAAGGAATCTAAATATACAATATAAGGAAACAATAAGCAAAGGATACAGCTACTGACAGACCAAGAAGCTCTTCATGGTATACAGCATTTGAAAGAGTGAAAATAGCCCAAGGCTGTGGTGTCTGGATTTGGAAGTTTCCATTGACCATGTACGTAGATTATAGAAACAAATCTTTTATAGATAAGATGAGCATGATTAGCGCTGTTAAAAATATTAGATAAACGTGTGATTGAAGAAAACTTAGAGGCTTTTTCCCTATGTATTTTGGTATAAAATAAAAGTCACCAGATGTTAACTTGTGAGCCAATTCAACTACCAACACCTCATAGTGCCTGCTATTCAGACAAAAAATATAGTGCAACAAGAAAATTACTGAAAAAGTAGAAAGCAATAAATGCACAAGAAATTATGAAGATGATCTTCATCCAGGAAGAACATGCTCATTGTGTACACATCATCAATTTTTTTCTAGAAATTAAGTGCAGCTTGCGCATTGAGCTTTGCAAGCCATAGTGCAAGATGAAACTAGATTTAAACCCGCCAAAACAGACCACCTAGGATACAACAAATAGAATGAAAAGGAACCAACAGTCTGAGACGGAAAACTTAAGGAACTAATGACGTACACTTTACACACAAAATAAATTTAATACAGTCCCCTAAAAGTAGTTCTCCCAAGTTCTCGCTGTCGTTGCTTAATTCTGTGGCTAGTTTTCAAGAAATGATAGACATAAGGAAGTTGTGTCTAGGAGAAGAAAGTTTGTTTGATATGACTTGATGTACATCCGCCTGTTAGAATATCAAAGTCTCACCTTACTGAAGGAGACAATAACACAAGAAGATGTAATTCAAAAAATATGATCTGATGCTGAAATAAGAAGATTACCAGGCTGAAGTGAAGAACATGATAGATAAACAAAAATCTTTTCTAGCCAATAAATATAAAAAGTTTACATACGTAAACACACCCACATACACACAGTACTCAATTGTAAGTCTATATAAGTCTTATACTCTGATGATTAAAGTGATTCACAACTAGTCGATTTTTCAACTGTAAAGATTTATGCCCTACTTGTCAAATAGAAAATATAGAAAGTAAGATCAGGATAGACAGGGTAAGAACTCACTGCATCAATTCATCAAACCCTTTAGATACTATTGAAAATAAGGAAGATGTTAATACATACACGGTCATCTAAATCAATCTTTAAAATCAGCCAATCAATAGGAAAGACTCAGCCAACCTTGAAAGAATCAAAGACAATTGAAGAACATAGAACGCGTGAACCCGAGATAGCGGAGGAGCAGATGGAAATTGACAAAAAGGTGTATCATGAACGTAACCATTTTTAACAGATCAGAAATGCTCACAATTTATAAGGAGAGGTAGCGAAAGACAAAAAAGAAGGACGTTCAGCTTACTGAAAGATGAGAAAACAAGAGAGAAAAGAAGACTAGGTTCGGAATACTTTTTGTAAATTCATTCAAAACGAAAACGAAAACGAAAACTCAACAATTAGTTCCTAGAATAACAGAGCCTACTAACGAAATGATGTAAGCTCGTGTAATAAATTAAAGCAGAACAAAAAGAATTCTTGGAAAATACAAATATAAAAGCCTATTTTAATCTTCGATGCCAAACAAGAACTTGGAGTGCCCCCCCCCCCCCCCCCCCCCCCCCCCGTATATGCATTGCATATGTGTGTATTACAAGTTCTTCTTTTGCATGAGAAAGGGACTCCGAGCTTCGAACAATATATATGTGCTGCGTTTCTGTAACCAGAATATATTTCACCAAATTGCATAAATCTGTTCTCTACATAACACTGACCGAGGAACAATGTTGCTGTTATTGACTATCAAACAAGTTTCATCAGCTTTTGTTTCACTTGAAACAAGCACAAATATCATCTTCTCCTCAACCTTTACAAGTATATGTAATTTATTATGCAAACAAGATCATTGACACCTTCAATCTCAAGATGCTTGCTTTGATTATCTACACCATGGTATAAATAAATAAATATATGTGCGATTGAGAGAGAAGCCCTGGGGATCCCAAACTTTGAAGAGCTTCGATTTTCTGCTGCCCAACTCCACAACAATATACAGACAAATTATCTCCTGCAGCTGTTCATAATATTTAGGCGTTACAGGAATCAGCGAGAGCGAGGTAAATATAATCAAATTTATATATATTTTATTTCTCGTTTGCATACGCCTTATCATAATATAATATAATCCTAGTAGAATAGAATTTCAGAAACCTTACCATCAATCAAGTACGATATCTCTCTTTTGAGCCATTTCGGAGAGATGAATCTTCTTCCACTAATTATAAAGAAAACGAGAAAAATACCTTAATGTGCGCCAGAACTGGTGGACGGGTGGGCAGCTCGTCGGATTTGTGAAAGAGTGAGTCGTGCGTGGTTAGGGGTGCAGTGGTGTTGTGTGTCGTGTGATGTGGAGAGAGAGAGAGAGAACAAAATTGAAGAGTGAGTTTTGTAGGCTACAAATCTTCAAAGCCTCGTTTTAAAAATCTTTCAAATCAGTTTGATTTTTAACTGAGATGTGGTATGTCATTTACCCTCATCATTGTAACCAAATACGCCCTAAAGGAAAAGGTAATGCACACATATCACGCCATGAGATCTGGTCCAATCTATGCTACCCTACTTTCAGTGCCATGTGCACTCACATGGGTGTGAGCCTCACACATGTGGGGCCCACCATTTTGTGAGTGCACTGTGTATTACACCAGGGGGTAGCATAGATAAAATTATGAGATCTTCTCCTCCATTCTCCTACCCCACACCCTCCTCCAATTTTTTATAAGCATGTCCCAAAAGTAAAAAACATTTTGTTTGTTTAAAGCTCTATTTGTCCCTTCCCTTATGTTATTTCACTTCTCCCAAATATGATCCATAAAGTTGGGCTAAGAAATAAACAATTGTTTGTTTAATATTATTTATATGGTTACACTAATATTATTTTATTTCTAGTTTATTCAAATAGCCTTCCGTTTAGTTCTTTTTTCTTTTTTTTGGTAAATGCTTTCTGTTATGTTTATTAGTGGTAGTTAACAAATAAACTTATTATTTATAAATTCTCAAATAAAAAAACGGGTTTGTCTTTTTTAAGCTACCAATTGAAATTAAATTTATACTTTTAAGATTTAATTAATAATCTGTGCCAAAGTAATAATTGAATGTTCAGTTTTCTTAATAAAGAATATGCTTGGAAAGAATTCTCCTCTATTTTCCTACTTACACACTCTTCCACTTTTTACATAATAAAAAGTGGGAAAGTCAACTGAAGTTGTTTTTTTCCTTAAAAAGTTTAAGTTGTTTTATGTTATCAATATTATTATATAAAGAAAGCCATGTTAATATCAGTTTTTTTATTTTTCTATTTACTCCTTGAAAGACTATTAAATCTTGTTATTAGTCGGAATATAACTGTAATTTATTTTAGTTTTATTATTTTTTTAAAACCTTCTTAGGAAAAAAATATTACTTGAAGATCCCTTACATAGAACTAAGTAAAAGGACTAAACGTAAAAGAGTTAGAAAATAAAGTGTTAAAAACCTAAATACCTAAGTAAAAGGACTAAACGTGAATGATTTTCAATTAATGCATGATTTGGTTTGAGTAATATTTATGTTTTTTAGTATTATTATTAATTTATTTTGGTTTTATATTTATGTTTGACACCCGATAGTTGAATTTCAATGGGTGTTTTATTTGAACTTTGTTTTGGTTAATAACTAGTGAGTAATAAGTGATAATTTTATTTGAATTTATGTAGGTTATGAGTTTTTACTAAGGTTTAAAGAAATTAATTCTATAAGTTTATTAGTGATACTTAATATATTTTAATATAAAAAAAATACAGTCGTGTCCCAGCCGTGTCGCGATTTTAGAAAATCCGTGTCGTCGTGTCCGTGTTCTGCCGTGTTCGTGTCCGTGCAACATAGCTTATAATCTTTACCCTAAAATTAATTTTATTCTACTTAAAATAAATTATTAATCACGCGGGTACCCCGTGTCAACGGTTCTAGTATAATAATAAACAGTGAAGGACGTGCAATGTTAATATATTCATTATTATTACAAAACAAATAGGTTAGCATTATTGCTAAAAACAATTGTTGAAATTAGAACATATGTTTTAGTAGTATTATCCCTCCTAACTAAGAAACATTAGGCTTTAAATATTGTAATATAGGTTTACTTAATTAGAAATTAGAATCTCGTAATCAAGACAATTAGCTTATGTTCATTATTGAGTTATCAGATTTTAGTTCTCTTTCCAAGCATATTTCTTATTAAAAAACTGAACGTTCAATTATTATTTTGACACAAATGATTAATTAGATCTTAAAAGTATAAATTTAACTTCAATTGGTAGCTTTAAAAGGACAACTGGTTATTTATTTGAGGTTTTTTAAATAATAAATTTTACTGTTAGCTACCACTAATGAACTAAACAAAAAGCATTTACAAAAACAAAAACTAAACGAAAAGCTATTTAAATAAACTAGAAATAAAATAATATTAAAGTAACCATATAAATAATATTAAACAATCAATTGTTTATTTCTTGGCCCAGCTTTATGGATATATTTTGGGAGAAGTGAAATAACATAACGGAAGGAACAAACATAGCTTTAAACAAACAAAATACTTTTTACTTTTGAGACACATGTCAGCTTATAAAGAAGTGGAGGAGGGTGTGGAGTAGGGGAATGGAGGAGAAGATCTCATGACGTGATATGTGTGCATAATGCAAATAATATTTATTACTCACTTAGTAAAAAATGCAAATAATATTTATTAACGGGCCGAGTCCATATTATAAACGGGCCGAGTCAAGGCGAGTTGACTCGGCCCACATCCCATTTAGTGCATTTAGATGGACTCGGAGAAGATCTCATGACTCGGCCCACATCCCATTTAGTGCATTTAGATGTCATCAGTTGCTTCCGAGCGTGCATTTAGTGCAGGACATCGCGTTCTTACGGATGCAAGAAATCGACTATCATCCGACAATGTCAAGTACTGTGTCATATGGAAAGACGAACTCGACCAAGATTATAGAGAAAGAACATTGAGAAAAGTTGAAACCGTATTGGATTATGATGAAACCGATTACACCATGATCATTCCAGATATTTAACGAAAGATTACCCAATGTATTTTTTTTAAGAGTTTACTTTTTTATGTTTTTTTTCAATATCTTTTCATGTTTTTTAAGTTAGCTTTTTATGTCTTTTTTTATTTATAGACTATAGTTTTTTTAGAGTTTATTTTTTATGTTTTTTTCTCTCCACAACTTAATAATATTATCATGAATTCTATCACTTTTTGTCTTTGTTGTTATTTAAATTAAGTTCTTAAAAAAATCAAACAAAAATATGGGTCAAAATATGGGCCAAAATATGGTACCCGAGTTGGACCATATTTTAAGAAAAAAAAATGGATCGAGCTGGACTGACTCATATTGTAAACGAGTCAGTCCAACTCGTTTTATATAGAATGTGAACAAAACTGATCTGGGCCGAGCTGGCCCAAATCCGTCCAGATCCCAACACTATGTGCATTATTACATTTTCCTTTAGGGCGTGTTTGGTTGCAATGATGAGGGTAGATGACATACCTCATCTCAGTTAAAAACCAGTTTGGTTTGAATGATTCTGAAAACGGGCTTTTTGATTTAATAGATGAGGCCTGCTCTACAACTCACTTTTCCAACTTAAATAATCTCTACCCCCTTTGTTATAATTTTATCTGAGTTTTGAGGTAGCCAGCTCACCATACGAAATGACATTTATACCCTTGCTTTTTCGATCAAAATCCAGCCCTAACCTCATAAACTGAGAGTACTTGTCTAAAATTCAGCATTTTCATTCCCACCATTCTCACAATTTCCCCCAAATACTCCCGCTCTATCAAGAACCCTAGTTTCTGGGCCGCGAAAATTTCATGTAAATTCGCACTTTTCATCTCTTTTCCTTCACGCAAATCACAGAAATGCTAGTCTCGCTCTAAATAGTTGGTAAAATCACGCGCGAATTTGTACATCTTGGACTTTGTCGGAGTTCTTTCATAACATTTGTCCAATTTGGACTTCCTCGTATTTCGTACATGCATGAAATTTCCTATCTATTTTCTTTACTCTTGTTGTGTTTCTTCGATTTCTCAAACAATTTTAATTTTATGCGATTATGGTTTTTGAATTTTTTTAATTTGGGGCTTTTTGTTTGAAAGTGTTGTATCACCTCTGTATTTTGTGATACAGAGGCTTGACATATTGGTGATACAGAGGTTATGTGATTTTTACTGATATATAGGCTTGACATATTGGTTGCTAATCGCATGTTAACATTTTCTTTCCAAATAGCCTAATTTCTGAGAAGAATACAATTTCTATTTTGTGTGTAAGGTTGATTAGTTGCCTCTGTCACAAATTGTAGGAGGGTTTGTGGGTAGTTTGATTTCAGAGATATGTGTTGCCTCTTTCTGACCATGAATTTTTGGTTGGTTGTGTTTTGTTTATCATGAATTATGAGATGTGACATTTTATTGAAGAGTGATGCTGATATGATAATGTTGCTGATGTTTGATATTTTTTTTTCTAGTGGATTTGGACTGCAGTTGCTTGCACTATAACATATAATTTTCCTCGAAGTCCGACGTAACCTGCAGGTAAGATTCTTTAGTTTATAATGAGTGGCTTTGAATGTATTATATATTGGACATATTACAACAGTGGAGAATTGCAATTTATGCTAATTATTTGGTAATTTCATGATGTTGCCTTTCTCCATGCCTTACTTGCTGATATTTGGGTGTTGCCAACAAATATGTTCTGTTTGTATGCTTGAGGTCTTGAATTGAGTAGTGATTATTGTTGATTTCTCTTGTTTTTAATAAAAGTTAGAGATGCATTATAATATGTCAATACATGGTAGTGTTGTAGTGGTATGATAATTGTACGTACTATTCTTCGCGTACGATGACTAGTTAAATACACTATGTATGCCAGATGGCTCAAAGAAAGAAAAAATTGGTCCTTGTTTTGTTACAATTGCTTGCTTTGAGAGTTTTTGTGATGATTTTGGTGTTTTTGCACAATCACCAAAGGAGGTTGAGATTAGCCCACCAACGTAGATTGATCTGATACAGTCTATTGAATAAGATGGGTGATATACATGTGCACATGCAAAACCTGACTACACTCAGTGACGTTGACTGTGTGGCTAACTTGAGAATGGACACAAATTGTTTCATGAGGTTATGTTGGCTGCTTAAGGAGGTAGGGGGTTGCGCGATGAAAAATTTGTTAGCCTTCGAGAACATGTCTCTTTATTTATAAAGGTTCTGGCTCACCACGACATAGATCGTACGATTGGTTTCTACTGGAAAAGATCTGGTCAAACGGTTAGCCGTTACTTTAGGAGAACACTCGACGCCTTATTGAAGATTAATGAGCCGCTACTTGTTACTCCCAAGCCTGTCTCTGAGGCTAATAACAACTGTGATGAGCCTTGAAAGTATTTCAAGGTAGATTTCTATTTTTCAAAAAATCAAAATTGTTTCACCCTTGTGTTGAACATGTACACTGCTCTCTAATTAACCTATGCATTGAATGCAGGGCTGCCTCGGTGTGCTGGATGGAACACTTGTTGATGTAACAGCACCTATGGCTCTTCAGCCAAGTTACAGATCGAGGAAGGGCCGTGTGTTGGTTAATGTGCTTGGTGTTTGTGACATTGAGATGAGTTTAGTCTACATGTTGTGTGGGTGGGAAGGGTCAGCTGCCGATGCCAGGGTGCTACGGGATGCGCTCTACAGACCGCATCCGAACGGCTTTCGATTCCTGCAAGGTTAAGCTTAGAAAACAGTTCCTTTATTCATTCATATGTGCAATGCTTTTTTTTTTCATAAACTTCAAACACTTATGATCTTTTTTTGATTGTCAATCAGGCAACTATTACCTTGTTGACGCCGGATATGCGAACTGCAACGGTTTACTGGCTCCGTACAGAGGACGATGCTATCATCTCAAGGAATGGGGGGAAGGAACTGTGCTACCACATGACCCTGAGGAAATGTTTAATATGAAGCATGCCCGTGCTAGGAGTATCATTGAGCGAGCCTTCGCCAAGTTGAGAAACAGATGGAAGATCCTCAAAAGACCATCATATTACCCTCTAAAGATTCAAAACATATGCATAACAGCAGCCGGACTACTCAATAACTTCATAAAGCAGCAAATGCCTACCTACCAGTTCGACGATTCCTCCTCTTCTTTCGATAGCTCTTCGTCTGATGATGACGACCCACCTCCGACCAAATTTGTCGAGGGACTTGAAACCACAACTGCCTGGACTAACTATAGAGATCAAGTTGCCTTATAAATGTGGAATGACTGGCGTGAGACTCGCCGCCGTCGTAATTGAGAGATAACTGTCTTGATGCAAAAGAGTTCTGAATATCAGTTTCAGTCATCATGAAGTAGTTTGTACAATTTCATTTTATATTGAGTTTTCTGAATTTGTAGAAGTTTGTAGCTTACAGTTGTAATTTTCAGTGAATTAGTGACTTGTGATTAAGTTTTAGTTGAACAATTTTGCTGTGTTTTTTATGCAGTGGAATTATGTGATCTAATTGCCTGCCAATAAGCTCTGTGTTTCAGATATGTTTGTGTTTGTTATTCCTTGATGATAAATTAATGTTGCTCAATTAGGTCTGTCTTTTTAATTATTTACCATTATTTAGGTTTGTAATATGAAGTAATTAACATATTTCTGTATGAAGGAGGGTACCTGTTATTGCTTAGTTTGTTGTTATTACTAATGAATTGTTGATATTGTAGAGATGGCAGCTTCTAGTTGCAATTCCACCCCCGTTGAATCCGTTCCAAAAGTGAAGAAGTCACGTCACGTTTGGACTAAGGCAGAAGAGGCTACTTTGATCCACGCACTACGTGTGGTCAAAGGAAAAGGGTTGAAGGTCGACAACGCATTCAGAGATGGATACCTAATGCAGATTGAGAGGGCTTTCACGACCATTCTGACTAACACCGACATCCGCCATGATCCGCAGATTAAATCTAAGATGACCATATGGAAGAAGGATTATGGGAACTTGTACTCTATGTTCTACGTTACTGGTGGTGGAGCTTCTTTGTGTCCGATCACTCATACAGTCAAGGTGGTTACTGAAAACTGGTGGCAAGAGTACGTCGCGGTAATGATAACTTAATTTATTGATTTGATTATTGAATAAGATACTGTTTACTATATGTGCTGAAGTTATTTTTTTTCAAATTTAAATCAGGCTCATCCGTATGTCGACGGTTACCGTGAGAAGACCTTCCCATACTATGAGGAGTGGGGTGAGTTCTTTGGAAAGGATCGTGCTACCGGAGCAGGAGCTGAGGACATAAGTGATGCAGTCCAAGATGTCATCAACAACCACGACAATGATGGTTCTACTAGAGGGAACCCTGCTACTGGAGTGGGCTGCAGTCTGAGTTAGTCATTGACCTCGACAACGAAGATGGGGCTGGTGATAACAACATGCCCCTGCCTCAAGACACATCAAAGATGAATCCAAAGGAGCTGTTGAGAAGGATTAAAAAGAAGAAGGGCTTGAAGAGGAAAATGAACTATGTTCAAGTTGAAGTACCTACTATGGAAGTGCCACCCTATGTTGATGAGTTGGTTAAAAAGACAAATGACACAATGGAGAGGATTGTTCTTACTTTGACTGAGCTACCTAAGACAGCCCCCGACGACAACACAACTATTCAAAGGAAAGGTTTGTATGTTGCCTTGGCTGAGATAGAGGAACTTGAAGAGGAGGAGAGATTTGGGTTAGTGCCCTTGTTGGCTCACTCCAAGGAAGATTGCGATGTGTTTTACGCACTCCCACAGGCCGCGTCGAAGCTCTGGTACTTGAGGGTACTTCTGAAGAAGAAAAAGAGCAGCAAGTGATTATTGCAACATGTCAGTATGGTCGGAATCATGTTTTGGTGAACAGTTTGGTTTAATTTTAAACACCAGGCCTACTTTTGGAATCATTGGCTTGTACAATGATAACTTATTTTGCCAAATACCACATTCTTGGAGGTGGTGTACTTTTGCTTGCTTAAACTGGTGTTTTTATTTTGTTGGTAATTGTACGAATTTTGATCGCTAAACTTATGAGAACTCCCTGGAAATATTATTATGCTATTAGAAGGCTTTTAAGTCATGTCATCAGTTCATTTATGAGGTTTTGGGTATTATTTTTCTAGCTGGTTGTAAATTAATATGCATACTGCTCCTTCCACGTTGAGGAAGCATTCATGTTTTATTCTTTTTTTCAGTCTATTGTGTTCACAAAGAGCAGGTAAATTTCTAAAATGGAATAGTTTGATGTGAAGATTAGATGCACAATTCTTGTATTTTTTCTCTGTCCAGTTGATCACACAGGTGATCAACAGGATTAAAATCTTTATATCTTACCCATACAAAAGATGACAATTTGAATTCAAATAACTTACTGACAATATTTGGTGAAATCTTCAGTATAACATTCAAGTCTTCTTATATGAAAAATAGATCTCACTCCACAATGTGCCTAGATCTATATCATGTCCATTTCTATTTCTCTATGTAGTAGTTAGCTGTGAGTAAAAATAAAATAAACAAACTCTCCAAAAATCAACAGTAAGCTAAATTTCTATTCTTATGTATCATACTTTACTAGATGTTAAATCAACCAACTTTTTTTATTTCATTAAAGAACAGGATAACCAAGAAATTTATTTTAAAGAAGTTCAACGAAATGACATCTAAATTTAATATTGAAAACAAATATATAATCCAAACATAACGCTATATTAGCCTCTCGATGAAACGTGAACAATGATTCGAATTAGGACAGCGTACAATGCACCCGAATCAGTAGAAAACAAAAAAACATTTACTCCGACAAAGAAAATACAAAGAGATAGACAACCGAACGTGCAACCGACTAGGGAAACAAGACCAATGATTCTAATTAGGACAACTAACTGAGCGTCCGAATCATGAAAATAAGGAAGTACAAAGACATAATATAAAAAACTAAAATCAACGAGGGCTTGTTAATCGGTTGTCTTAGCAGACCACGATGCAACAAAGACGGTTGGTTCGGCAAAGTAGTCACTGATCGTGGTAGGGATTTTCTTCTTCAGAGTGGGAATCCTGCGAGCAACGCCATCGGTGTTCGACAATTTATCTTGAATGGAACCACTACCGTCTTCGTTATATAACCCTGATTGGGGGGGGGGGGCTGGAACCTAT
Organism: Linaria vulgaris; assembly: GCA_948329865.1. Lineage (NCBI taxonomy): Eukaryota > Viridiplantae > Streptophyta > Magnoliopsida > Lamiales > Plantaginaceae > Linaria > Linaria vulgaris. The sequence continues at coordinate 15,744,739 of OX415254.1, read as the reverse complement.
AAACATGATACGAGAATGTATTAATTTTGGGTTGTAAGAGGCCTTGTCAATGCAAAGTTTTTAGGACAAAGTGAACAAATCATATCTAATAACTCTTACGTATTGCAGTTATAATCTCCTCGGTCGTACGCAGACGTCCACGACGCGCTGTTGGTGCCTGTACCTGAGCCCTAATCTTGGCCTTACCGAAGAGCCTAACCAAGTCAGTCCAAGCAAACTCACTGTGTTCAATATACGCCCTTGACATCGGAAACTGGACCTAAACAAGATTGTAACATAAAAGTAAGTTATTTTGAAAATGAGATAACATTAAATACATAAACTATGAATTCCAATTTACCATGTCGAGTTTCTCCCACAAACGAGCCGGTGTGGATAACATGTTAGTTTCCAGGTCCCACCTAGCATCTTCACATCCAAGGACCGTTCGAAAGCAATAGTGGCGTTTCGCTAGGAGCTCAAATCGAAACAATATATCGTTCGATGTGAACGAGGTATTGTTTTTATAGTTCACATATTCAGCTGCGTTATCGACAATCATCTCCAGAAACGTTGAATTCTTTATGGGGACACAACTACGATAAGTCAAGCGTTCCTCCTTCAGGATGTCGATTAGACTCTCATCATACTTCTTGTCCCAGCCTCCGTCGTACATGATCGCCTTCTGGTACTCTTTCACTTTGAGATTCAACATGGTAGATTAAGCTAGTTAATTATTAAATTGGATTCAACAGGGAGTGGAAGGGAAAATGAAAGAGAGATGATTTATGTGGTGACCTTATGCAACTGGAGTGGTATGATTTATATAGGCTATGCACTGTCCTTGAACTCTATGCTCTATGTTGACATGGTGTTGTGGAATTTGTTCACTGCCATTGGCATGTGATACAAATAAATAAGTCCAAAAATTTGAAACTTTTTGGAGGAATCTTGACTGCAAAAAGTAAAAACGACAAGCATGCATTGATTTTCTTAGATGCCTCAGCACAATCAAATGTCCTATTTTTAAGCCAATCTATGGAAATAGACAAAAAATCCATGCATTCTCCATATAGCATGACACATACTGCAAGATTTTGTTGATTGACTGAATGATACCAAGGCACAACTTATCCTCACTAATAAGCCCAACAAACCAGGTACAATTCAAGATACACTATCTCAAGCATATGTAAGTCTGATATGAACAAAAAAAAGATGAAGTACCTTCATGTCCTCATAAGATTCTTCACATGCAGGACCCGAAAGCACTGGTACTATTATTCCCTTGTAACTTGTGTTGATGTTTATCATAAGTTAGATCAAATACACATTATGCTAACAATACTTTAATCTATAAAAAAATGAAGTTAATTTATGTATAAGTTGTGGTTGTCAGATTGATCCTTCTAGTCTAAATCTTCTAATACAGTAATTTTTGCAAATTCATGATTCATAAATCAAAGGAGCTACAAGCATAATGCTGTCACACCATATAACTTATTGCAAAGTAACAAAAATAAAATTACAAAAAGCATAATCATGTCAGTCCATACATCTCATTGCAAAGTAAAAAAAAATACCTATGGAAACTCATTTCATGATATTTCTGCAATCCTTTGGAGGGTCACTTTAATCTTATTTTTCAGTTGAGTAAGGGCAAGATTAAGAACCATGGCTGATCTCAGTCGTGTAACCATTAACAAAAGGAAAACAACAAAATGCAAGATCAAATGAGCATGACAGTTAAAGATATGCTTCAATACTGGACCAAAGAGGTTGCAAAGTAAAATGATTCATACTATTTCAATGGAACACACAGTGGCCAAAAATAAAAACAAGGAAAAAAAAATAGTCAAACAGCTGTAAAACATACCAACAACACAAACCAATTAACCATTTGCAAGTATCTTTTTGGAATATTGTACTCTAATAAATGACACATAAAATTGATTTCAAATCGAATTTATAAAATAGGATTCATAGGAATGACTCACTGCCACTCTACCAATCCATACTAGCTATTACAGAACCTATCAGCATTAAAGGAAATTATTTCTTGTACAACACAACAACAAACAGAGGAAGCACAACTAAAACAACAACAATTAACAGAAATCATGATACGCAACAACAAGCGACCGCAACCCTTGCGACACTAGCATGTCCTAGTTCAGTAAACAATGCACCACCAACACTAGAGATTACCGCACTCGTAGATTGATGAACATCATTAGGAATTTGAGAGGATGAATTTTGATCTATGATAGTGTTCTCTGATTGTTGATGGTCATCATCAATTTTTTTGAGACAAATGCTATGTATTGCTTGACACATGAACATACTGATAGTTTTCAGTAGACCATGACATTGCACTCGTTGAGGACGGATAACGTTTGATGTAATTGAACCAGAGGTGTAAAATGTTGTCTGCCCAAATGAACCAATCCTTGTGGTTCAAGTGCATGGGACATACATAATAATAACGACCCGGGTTCTTTACACTCCTCGATAGTAGGTAGTGCATAGTACCATGACCACACGGACAATTAACGACATAAGGCCCGACCATCTACGAAAGAATTATATTGTTATCAGTGCAAGTAAATTAGCAAAACATCAACGGTTATATGCTTCATACCAACAAACGAGTGTGACCTGATTAGCAGCAAGAATTTTCAAACAAAATGCAACTAACCACATGAATTCGACACCTACACTAGATTCTGCTAACAACAATTGTGCGAAATAGATCGAAACTTGTAATTACCTTCGATACCACCTGGAGAACGCAAAGGAGAACCGATTGGGTGGTGCGCAGCCATGCACATAATGAAAATTGGAAAATTGGAAACATAAGATTAGAATTTGGACAAATAATAGCCTCGAATTTACCTACAATTGACGAAATAAGTATTTTTTTTCAAAAGGAAACACATACCTATTCGAATATGCCACGAATTTGATGAAATCGCGAAAAATACCAGAGAAAATTCTTGAATCTAGGGTTTTGATTTCTGGAATGAAACGCTGCGTTGTAAATTTAGGGGTTTTCTTAAAAAATGGGGGCAAAAAAGTAATTACAAGCAATATCCACACATAGCTGTTCAACATAACATGAACGAAACACGTTTTAATAAATGGAGATAAAATAGTAATTTCTACAACACTTCAACCAAACACGGTTATTGTTACGCGTATGTAATAAAAGACTATTTTAACTGAGCAATAGTTAATCTACATGTATAGCTATCATTGCAACCAAACACGCCCTTATTGTACATTGTCACATCATTGGTAAGAGTGAAATAAAGTATTTGTCTTTTATTCCCTTCATCTCATAAAAATATTATTTTTGCCCTTCTCCCAATTTGATAATAATTTATAAACCTAAGATTTTGAAAATTATGTCCTTTTGGTCACGTAACAAATATTTTTTTTAAATTTCATTTGTTGTATGAGTAAAACAAAGTCTTTGTTTCTCCTATCCTTCATTTCATAAAAGTACTATTTCTTCCCCTCCCCATTTCATTTTTTAAGTAAATATGGTAAAGATTTAATTTAAATAAAAATCCACATATCCTAACCTTTTTTTTTATGTAAGAGATTATTTAATAATTGTTTTTTTAAATAAAAAGATTTAAATAATAATTAAGGTAAAGTAAATTACAGTTATATCCGACTAATAATAAAATTTCATAGTGTGTAAAAGGGTAAAAAAAGAAATCAAAAGTTTGGTCTCAACATGCCTTCCTTTATATAATAGTATAGATAATATAACCATAATGTCCTTGTATTCTTACTGTACAAAAATTATTGTTCATTATAATTTGTTAATACCGTGTTGAATCTAATCCCGCGCGTTAACCTAAAAAGGATAATAAAATATATTACATACCTTAAAGATATTGTGTATTCTTACTAAATCTCTTTTGAAACTGAAAATGTTAACCCTAAAAATATAAATAAGGGATTAAACGAGTTAAACAAAATGTTAACCCTAAATCTAGGGATTAAACCCAAGGACGATACTATCGTCACGGATGCATTGAAGAACTCTCGAGTGTCACATACCCGACTGCGGTACGACGTGGCACCCGAAGAAATACTAAACCTCTTGAGTGTCACATACCCGATTGCGGTATGACGTGGCACCCGAAGAAATACTAAACCCCTCGAGTGTCACATACCCGATTGCGGTATGACGTGGCACCCGAGTAGGCACCAAAGCGTCCTTTGGAAAGTCACGATGAATAAAGATAAGATATCAACGCAGCATCGGAAAAAGAGTAAACCCCGATGGATCCGCGCAACTCCAATATCCATCAATGCGCCAAGAAGGACCAATATGGACCTCCGAGTCTCCGAATTTACGAGAATACTTCTTTGTTGAACACTCCCCACACAGAAAATGCCCTCAGACCAGTCACCCCGAAGGCCAAACTCAAAGAACAACGCCTCACTCGAAGCACGAAAACCACCGGAGACACTTGCCACGAAGGCCCAAGCCAAAAAAGTTATCCTACCGGAGCCAGAAAGCCATCGGAGCATTAATCCCGAAAAAACTAATGCTTTATTGAAGGCTGAAAACCATCGGAACACATGTCATGGAGATCCAGACGCAAGGACACAGTCTTACTTAAATAAAGATGCCCTCGGAGCCCACGACACGAGCAAGAAGAAGCAAATACACCCCTCGGGGCACACCTGTAAAGTAGACGACGCAAAATCAACCACCACTGGAACCACAACAGCATCGGGCGAACACCCCACCCCACCTACCGAAGCTCCTCGAGAGACCCAGCCCATCGGAGAAAAGAAAACAGGAGAGCCAACCCATCGGGGCCCCTTGAAGTCATCAGATAGGATAGAGTTTATCCTCGTCAGCGCCCCGTCAACAGATATATCTTCTCACGCATGCATAACGACACATGTATTAACACATGCATAGCAACACCTGTATCTTTACATGCACCATGACACCTCCCCCTAAAAAGCCCTATAAAAAGGCTGGAAAAAAGATAGGAATAGAGAGGAAAAAAGGAGGAAAAAAAGGAGAAGGACAACAAGAAAAAATACACAGAAAGAACACAGATCATACTCATGAAACTTGGGAATGAAGTTCAGTGAATAAATGAAGGATATTCTCGTAATTTTTCTCATAATAGCGTCAACTTTTTGAGCCACGGACAGAGGCATTTCGACCCTACAAATAATTCAGTTAATCAAGGCATAATTCCAAACCTGTTAACAAAATGGCGTCGTCTATGGGAACGCCATAGAATATGTCCTCGAGAGTGTTCAACGAAGCAAAACCTATTATGGAAAATTTATTCCATAGTGAAAGCCCCCCAACCTATCCAGGAAATTCAGAAGAAACCGTGGCAAACAGCCGATCCGATGAAAGAGATTTCATCAATGTCCCTCGATCTGTCTTCGAGAAATTAGTGGAGGCCACCACTCGGATCAACCCGCAGGGGTTGGAGAATCCTCGGGAAATGCCCCCCCCCCCCCAATCTCCACGCCGAGGAGATTATCCCTCGGAAGAAGGTGAACTCCATGCAAGAGAGTATCCTACCCCTACCTCGTTGTATCGAGAAACCCCTTGGAGGTCGCCAAGACGCTATGACTACCCAGAAACTCCGAAAGTAGCCCAAAGAAAAGAGAGATATCTCCCACTGTACCGGCCTACACCCATCTCTTTCCCAAACGAAGATCAAACTCTGTGGGGAATACTTGAAGGTTTACGAAAGGAAATGGGGGATCTCAAAAAAACTATGGGACCCAAGGAAGATCCTACGTTTAAGACTTCCCCTTTCATTCTTGAAATCGCTTCTGCCCCGATCCCTTATGGGATGCGGCTTGTTAATGTGCCATTATACATGGGAGAAGCTGATGGGAGAGATCCACAAGACCACATCCACCAATATCTGGTTGGAATGGATTTATCTTCCGCCCCGGACCATGTTCTTTGCCGTGTGTTCCCCGTTACCCTCGGAGGACGGGCCCAAGCCTGGTTTACACACCTCCCGCCCAACTTCGTGGTCAACTTTGATCGATTGGCTCATTTATTTATAAGACATTTTGCCTGTAATCGGCGGTATCCTAAATCGGCCACCCATCTGTTTACGATCAAGCAACAAAAAGATGAATCCCTACGAGGATATATAAAACGTATCACGGATGAAGCATTGGATGTTCTGAACGTCAGCCCGACTATTATAGCCGACATCCTGACGCAAGGACTCCGGGCCGGAGAATTCTTCCGATACTTGATGGGGAATCATGTCACGGACATGAATGAACTTATGCAGCAAGCCGAAACTCACATTCTTATGGAAGAAGCTGACAATACAAAGAGGCGTATAAAGGACGACAACGAGCGTCACGAGCGCACGAAAAAGGAATCAAACGCAAAGGAGAAGGGCAAGGAAGGAAAGCCGCCTCCTCGGAAGGACGATGGGGTGGTGGTCAAGAAGTTTCTCAAACCTTACCCCTTCTTCCCATAACCCTGGCTCCCGTGGAAGTGCTCAATGTGATGAGAGGCAACGAAGAGTTACGCTGGCCCCGACCGGCCAAATTTCCCAATAAAGACAAGGGCACGGGTAAGTACTGTAAATTCCATAAAACATATGGACACACTACCGGGAATGTACTACCCTTCAAAGAGAAATACCCTGCCTCGTAGAAGCCGGGTATTTGAAGAACTATCTTAAGAAAGATAGTTCCGAGGGATCCAAGACAAATGTTTGGAAAAGATCCCTAGGAGAGTCAGAAGAGAGTGCCCCTAGCCGACGGTCCCTAGGAAAGACAACAGAACGACGATGAAGTTCCCGAAAGAAAACTAGAGAGCCTTGAAGATCGTCCCAGGAAAGAACTACTGGACATTCGCGACGATCACGAGAAAGGACCACCAGATACCGGAACCTACCTCCTCCCCCTAAAACGTATGAAGTTAACCCTCCATCGGGACGGACGATTAGCATGATCGAGGGAGGGGACATCTCAATAACACCCCAGGGTAAGAAGAAGAAATACCTGAAAGAGGCAAGACGGTTGGAGCAAGGACTACCCGTGTGCTCCGCCCAGGCGGTGAAACTACCTAGCATCACGTTTTGGCCCGATGACTTAAAGGGTATAATTTACCCCCATGAAGACCCTTTGGTCATTGAAGCCACTATTTATGGATTTGAAATCGAGTGCATCCTCCTAGATACGGGCAGCTATGTGGATGTCCTGTCTTTACCCACTTATCTTGCCATGGGATTGAAGAAGGAGCAATTGAAGGTGGCTGAGGTACCCCTGGTAGGCTTTTCCGGAGAAGCTTGCAACACCCTTGGGACTGTGACACTCCCGATGTCATGGGGAGAAGGAGCCCTACGAAGAACGAAACCCACCAAATTTTGGGTGGTGGAAGCCTCGTCAAGGACGTACAACGCCATATACGAAAGGCCTTCCATGTTCGAAGCGATTCCCTCTACCCTGCACCTTAAGGTAAAATTTCCCACTTTATCAGGCATCAGAGAAGTTCGAGGAAATCAAGCTAGAGCCAGGGAGTGCCGTATGAACGCTCTGCCTCCCAAGGAAGAAGAAAACCCCTCGGACAATAGCAAAAAACGAAAAATAGAAGAAGCCCGAGTTCAACCCATCGAAGAGCTCAAAATGGTGGAACTCGTGGAAGGAAACCCTAAAAGGGCGATCAAGATGGGTACTAACATGGAGCCTGAGTTGGAAGCTCAACTAACTTCGGTCCTAAGAGAATTTTGCCACCTGTTCGCATGGGAAGGAGGTCCGCCAGGACGGATCAGCCACAAGGTATGCCAACACTTCCTGAATGTGAAACCAGGAGCCAAACCCATTCAACAAAAGAAGAGGAAAATGGGACCCGAGCGCAATAAGATTATCCGATTGGAAATCCAGCGACTCCTCAATCTAAGATAAATCTGAGAGGTCATATATCCTGAGTGGATAGCCAACGTGGTCTTAGTCCCTAAATCGGGAGGAAGATGGAGGATGTGCGTAAATTTCACTAACCTCAATAAAGCATGTCCAAAGGATTGCTACCCCTTCCCCAGCATAGACTTGCTCATAGACTCTACAGCTGGCTGTGCACTCCTGTCAACTCTTGACGGAGACCAGGGATATAATCAAATCCCGATGGTGTTCCTGGACCAGGACAAAACCAGCTTCATTACGGACGCATGTACTTTTTGCTATTTAGTAATGCCATTTGGGCTCAAGAATGCCGGAGCCACTTACCAACGATTGGTAAGCCTCATGTTCGCGGGGCTCATCGGAAATACAGTAGAGGTTTACGTGGATGACACGGTTGTCAAAAGCCGCTCTGCGAAAGATCATCCCGAGGACCTGCGAAAAGCGTTGGCTATCATGGAACACTTTAGAATGAAAATAAACCCAAGGAAATGCTCATTCGGTATCCGATGAGGCAAATTCTTGGGATTCATGGTTACCGAAAAAGGGATAGAAGTTAACCCCGAGAAAGCCGAAGTAATCATAGGGTTACCTACTCCGAAATTAGTAAAAGATGTGCAAAAGCTGATCGGACGAATGGCCTCCTTCAGCCGATTTGTCTCTAAATCCGCGAAGAAGGGACTCCCTTTTCTTCAAAGTCCTGCGGAATATCAAAGAGTTCCAGTGGACTGCGCAATGCGAGAAAGCTCTCAAAGAATTGAAAAGCTACATGGTAAGGCCACCCCTGCTGGTCAAACCTTCACCCCAGGAAGAGCTCTTCGTATACCTGTTCGTCGGAGAGGAGGCCATCGGAGCTGTGTTGGTCAAAGAACAAGATGGGGAACATCACCTGGTTTACTACGTTATCAAAACTCTACTCGGAGCCGAAACCAGGTATACCGTGACAGAAAAGCTTGTCTTAACTTGAGCACCACGGTGCGGAAACTGCGCCCATATTTCCTTTCCCATCCGATCATTGTCTTGACCAAGCACCCCCTACGGGCAATTATCAACAAGCCCGAGACCTCTGGGAGGCTGATAAAATGGTCCGTAGAGCTAACGGAGTATGACATCTTCTACGCCCCGAGGCCCTCCATTAAAGCACAAGTATTGGCGGACTTCGTAACAGAACTCACTGGAATCGGAGCCGAAGGGAAAGAACCCATGTGGCACGCCTATATGGATGGTTCATCGGTAAACACACATGGCGGAGCAGGGGTAATTTTGATTAACACAGAAGCCAAGGAGGAAGTGCTACATTTCGTGGTTAGGATCGATTACCCTGTGTCCAACAACGAAGCCGAATATGAAGCTCTCCTCGTCGGAATGAGACTCGCACGTGAGGGTTGAATACGGAAAATCCACCTGCACAGTGACTCTCAACTAATTGTCCAACAAGTTTAGGGCACGTATGAAGCGAAAGAAGAAAGAATGCAGAGTTACCTTCGGGTAGTCCATAGGGCGCAAGAGTGGTTTGACGAATTTCAATTAGTACAAGTTCCCTGAGGGGAAAACCAAGAAGCCGATGCTCTATCTAAAATGGCTACTCAAATGGCCACCATCCGCAAGCAAAAAATCACTCTTCTACATATGAGTGAATCGAAAAGAGCTGAGCCTGAAGAAGTGAACGCCACGACGAATCCTCCGAAGAGCTGGATAACTCCTATTAAAGCCTACCTGCAAGATCCTGAAAACTACTCCAAGGACAAATCTGTTCAACGGATGATGTCCAAGAAAACCATCCGTTATTTCCTCAAAGATGGAATATTGTTCCGAAGAACATACTCTTGTCCTCATGCCCGATGCCTGAATGAAGAAGAAGCCCAACTAGCCCTAGCAATAACTCCCGAAGGGGTATGCAGCAGCCATACCGGTGGCGAAAGCATGGCCAAACGCCTGATTCTTCAAGGTTATTATTGGCCCACGATAGTCAAAGATGGCAAAAGCCATGCCGAAAGGTGCAAACCGTGCCAAGCTTATGCCCTTCGGATTCACCAACCTGCCACCTCGTGGGAGCCCCATCTGACCGCTTGCCCCTTCGCCAAATGGGGAGTAGAGATAGTGGGCCCACTCATCCCCGACGCCGGTCAAAAGAAGTTCCTACTCGTGGCGGTTGACTACTTCACCAAGTGGGTGGAGGTTGAGCCACTGGTCCGGATCAGTGCGGGTGCGATCATTAACTTCCTATGGAGAAACATCCTTTGTCGCTTTGATGTCCCTCAGAACCTGGTAAGTGATAATGGTCTACAATTTACCAACCAAGAGTTAGAAAGTTGGTGTGACCACTGGGAAATTAAGCACCGTTTCTCTTCGATGGGATATCCTCAAGAAGACGGACAAGTTGAAAGAACCAACCGAACCCTCCTGAAGAATATGAAGGCTCGACTTGATTGGCACAAAGCCAAGTGGGTTGAAGAGATACCTGGTATATTATGGGCTTATCGGACCACGCAGAGCACAGCCACGGATGAAACCCCTTTCAGCCTGTCCTACGGTTGCGAAGCGGTCATACCCTTCGAGGTCTTAATTGAAAGTTGGCGGGTCAAAGAGTACGAGGAAGTGGCCAACAGCTCCAACTTGGCCCTTGCCCTTGACCTCCTTGAAGAAAAAAGAATGCGAGCAGCCGTCCGGATTGAAGAATACAAGGCCCGGATGGCACGATACTACAATGCTAAGGTAAAACCTAGAACGTTCCAAGTTGGGGATTTAGTGTTAAAATGAGTTGGAGCCTCCAAGAATGTAGGCAAGCTTAAACCATGATGGGAAGGACCCTACAAGATAGCGGGAATCGTCGAACCCGCAACCTATCTTCTCGCCAAGTCCGAAGGCGCAACCCTCAGCAACACTTGGAATTCCTTTAATCTCAGAAAATATTATGCATAATGTAATGCAACAACTTGTACATAAATAAACAGTTGTTTATAAATAGATGGTTACGATACACTCAATACCGAAGGGATACATAGGTTCGCAAAACAAAAAATGATGACCTTACATAGGAAATCATTACAAGCAACCTAACCCTAAGTGGCCATCTATTATAAATAACAGTTATCGGACCCCGAGGTGCCACCTACTACAAGCTAATCCCCACCTACCACAAGCTACTCATCCCTTAAAGGAGGCTTCCCTTCCCGGATGAGATGACGACGCTGTTCTTCGGACAAAGTAAGAGGATCATCCAACGTCACAATTACGCCTTCGGAGGCTATTGGGTTATCTCCGAGAAAAATTGGGCGAAGACTAAGTTCGGGAATAGCCAGGCCCGCAAGACACTCTGGCAATGCTTGTGCAGCGTCCCGACATAGACGATACTCGATGCGGACTAAATCACGCATCTCCCCTCGTAAAAAGTCTCTCAAAGCCGAAGGACCTGCAATGTCCAAGACCACTCGGACTCAGGCTACTACCAATGCCACCTCATGGGTGCGAGTTGTGTCTAACACCCGTAGATTCGCCGCATCTCACTCCCGGTTAACCCGCAATAGTTGGTCATCGGAGAAGCAAATCGGGTCCCTCAACTCCTCCAACCTTGCCTCCAAGCCCATCACTCGGGCCCTCTCCAGCACCAAATGGTGCTCCAGTTCCCAGGACTTGTCCTTCTCGATCTGAAGGACCCTCTCGCTGATCGCCCGAGCGGCCTCATGACCCTCCCGCAATCGGGCTATTTACGTATGAGCTTTCAGCATGCCTTGCTCCAACTCGTCCCGACGGCGGTATACCAAGCCAAGATCATAGGAAGAGCATCCCTGAGATCTGATGGCATACATCACCATATAACTCTACGTGGAGACAAACGGATCACCTCGGGAGGAACGAAAGGTAAGTTATTAAATAAAACAAATAAAATGAGTATATACCTCGCACAGACTCTTGGAGACCAAGTCCTGAAGACTGGAAGAGGGAAGGGTTCTCATCAGCCCACAGTCCGTTACATTCAACAGACCGCTGAGAAAATTCTGACAGAACCCTGCTGCCGTCCCGAGGGGAGAAAAATCATTGTTACCCCCGAGGAGTGGAGATCCCAGGAGGGGAGGATTCCCTTCGAGCGGCAGTACGGGGACACGCTCGGGACCCCCCTCCACTACATTCACAATGTCCGCAACCCGAGGAAAGGGCTGTGACACCAAAAGAGCCATTGGGTAATCCATCTGAGAAAGAGCCGATATCGGATCTTCCACCCTACGAGGAATCACGAAGCTCACTGAGGGGCTGCCACAGGCGAAGCCCCCGATTCCTATCCCTCCGAGGAGGGATCAGTCATTATGTCATTCACAAATCTATCGGAGATGCCCTCCTCCGACACCCTCTGCATGCCATGCAAGGCTCGCCCCAGAAAAACGCCATCGAAGGGATCTATGGAGAACGCCCCCATCTCAGTACCTATAGACAGTATGAATATACGGTGAATCCGATGGCATATAAATCGGTAAAAGAAAAAAGTAATAAACAGATAGACTTACAAAAGTAGAAGTTTATATGAAGGGGATGAAGTGGAGGGTTGTATCCCTCCACCCCCTCTTGAAGACCTGCCAAAATGAGAGACTCGGGACATGCAAGCAGGCCGATAATGTCATAAGAGCTAGAGAACATCCCGAAACGGCTCAGCTCCTCCCACTCCCGTCCCCATGTTGCGGAAGTAGGCGAGAAGTATCCCAGGCCCCATCGGATGGGCATTCCCCATGATCGTGCCGATTGGCCCCTCGGACGGACAAAGAAGAAGCTCCGCCTCCAGTCCCCTCTACGAGAGCGAGGATTGGATACACGAGTGAAGGCTTTTTCATTGTCCCGATAGGCTAGGCTGAAAAATGGAGGTCCATCCGAACAGGCCGAAGGATGAAAATCGCCCACACCCGATACGGGGACATGTGAAGGTTCAACAGCTCACAACACAAAATGTATCCCACAAGATGGCGATAAGAATTAGGCGTCAACTGGCTCGGCAAATTTGTCAATACTGAAAGAGCGCTTGGAAGAAGGGATGGAAGAATGCCCGCAATCCACATGACATTTCCTCGCAGTAAATCGTCAAAAACCCTGAAGGATGATCATAAGCCCTTTGGTCCGAGGAAGGCGCAACCACGTCAAACTCATCAAAATTCAAGTTGTACTCCGCAAAAAGAGTCACCAGCGAATTTCCATACACAGTGCTCGCAGCAGACCCAACACGCCCTTGGCCTATTAGCCTTAAAAGGCTCAAAGGGATCAAATCAAACTCGGAAGACTCATCGGCAAGAGAGTGTGGCTCCCTGCCCATGAACACTCCCCTAATATGATCCATCCTTCGGGAATCCGCTTGCGAAGGCCTATACCCCACTCTTGAGGAAGAACTCGCCACGATGGCCACTCGATTCTCAACCGGCCTATCCCGCGGTCCTTGGGAAGAGCTCTCCGAGGAGCATGACGAACCCCTAGCGGCACAGAAGAACTCCGGGCAGAGTTACGAGGAGAGCTACCCGATGAGACAGACCCTCCTGCCTATAATGCGGAGGCATCATTTTTTCTGGTAACTTCTCTGTTTACCCTTGTACGTGATTTAAAAAGGGTGGATATAACTGCGAAAGCCAAACGCTAGCTCTGCGAGAATAAATTTACGAAAGAGATAATTAACTTGCTAAAAGGAAACGGATTGTAATGGTGAATATAAGTACGACTGTTGACACACTATATATGAGACTATATATAAGACTAATCCCATAAAAAGAGAGCTTGAGTTGTTCAGTTCACACCCAGAATCATGACACGTGCTAAAGAGTGTCCCTAATTAGGGATAAACAACTCTTAAGCATACATGCAATCTGACACGTCCTGCTAAGTTACATACTTAGTCAGCAAGGAAGAGATTCTGCCTCAAGCTTAATTTTTAAATTAAAGGGACAAGTCTGGGTATTTACAAGTGCTAATAGTTTATTGCTATACTGAGTTAGCAGATGAATTGAAAAAAAGAGAGAACATGACAAATGTTTGTTCATAAAAAACCGAGAGGTTCTCGGGTTACAAGTTTGAAATTTATAAATACTGCGAAGACAGACAAAATAAAAACCCTAAGCTACACCCCCCGTGGTCGGAAGAGATGGAGATGATGTAGTGGAAGTTGCCCCCTCGGAAGACAGGGTAGTCGGAGCCATGTGAGAAGTGGGAGATGGTATCCCCCGGAACCGCCAGGCCTCGGATTCATACCACTTACTGATCGCATCGGAGAAGGCAAGGGAGAAGCTCGAGGAGACAAAAGACTGGTGAACCTCTCGGAAAGCACGCAGACCTCAGTGGAACTGGATTTCTTCAACTGACAAATGTTCAGATCCTTGTGAAAATCCACATCAGGCCGCACCAGCCCTTTGGCCATGCTCGCACACTCCAGATAGCCCCACACCATATGGCCCATGGAGAGCTCTTGACGCTGCTTCTTAAAGGACTCCGAGCATTGCTTTATGGTCTCCTTTTGAGTGTGCTTAACCGCCGCGTCCAATTTCTTTTGCATCTCCTCGGAGGAAACGACCCCCGCCAATTTCCCCTCCGCCGAATCAGCACGATCCAGAGCCTGACTCAATTGCTCTAGAAGCTCTTCCTTCTCCTTCTCGAAAAGCTCGATCTTGGCTTGTGAAGCCTCCACCGAAGCCTTATACTTCTCCACAGCTCCGCCTGCTTCGTCAACTCCTTCTGGTCCTCCTCCCATCAGAATCCGTAATCGGATATCTTGGTCTGGAGTACATCCATCATCAGTTGGTCCTCTTCCCTTTTGGAAACCAGAGATGCCACTTGCGCCCGGAGAACCGTCACTTCATACCCGCCCCTCTAATAGCCTTGTTCTATCGTAGTTGCTGCGTCTCGAGCCCTCCCAACCCACCAAAGAGGAAACACATGCCTAAGTTCTCCTATCGGAAGTAGAGTTCCTAACAAAGTAAGAGAAGGATGAACAAAAAGAGAAGAGAAACTTACCATTAAACCCATCCAGTTGAGACAAGTCTGCATAAAATGGAACCCGTCGGCAGTAGAGGTAGTGGAAGAAGCAAAGCATCGGAGAATCTTCTAAAAAGTCGCATCTAGAACTTGTAGCGAAGGCAGTTCTTCCAAGCGAGTGGCGCGATATGGTCCCTCAAAGGCAATACCCCTCGGAGAAACGGTCACAGGAACGTGAGTCGTTGGGGGAAGGGTCACAGGAACGTGAGTCATTGGGGGAAGGGCCACATGAGCCAGAGTAGTAGTATCGGCATCTGTAAACAGAGCCCGGTGCACCTCAGTAACAGCAGAAGGACCCACTTCCCCATAAAACGAACCCAGGAGCTCGACTTTGACATCTAGTTGAGATGGATCACTCGGCTGTACCTCAGGCAGCACTGCAACATCCTCGAAGTCGCCTAATGAAACCTCCGAGCTAGGCCTAAGAAAGGGGGCTAACAAATCCTCCCCTAGAGAAACAAAGAGATAAGTCAGGGAAGGCATTGAATAAAGACAAAGGGAAATAAATGGGAAAAGAGCAAGGGACCACTACATAGAGATAAAATCTTTTCTTCTTCCAACATCGAAGCTTTCCCCTTATCCACGATCGCTGGAAAAGAAGAATAGCTACTTAAACGTGCGGGATACCAACAAAAGCGAAATAACTTGAAAGAAAGAAAAAAAAGTATACCTGGAGCGAGGGGTTCGGAAATTGGTTGTACCGAAGGCATCGCTGAAGGCTCTTCCCTAGGAGGAGAAGATGAAGGATCATCGGAGGAAATAGTCATATACTCCGCGGCAGTTACAAGGGAATTATCCCCGGAGAGAGACTCTTTTCCGACGGAAAACCTTCCTCCGAAGCGAACGCCCCACCAGAGACTGAACCATAGCCGACCAAGGATCCATAACCGAAAGAGGAACAACTCCATAAATCACGCCATCTGCCCCAATGATGAAAGGCGCGTGATCCTCCACCTCCTCCTCCTCCTCATCTGCCGCATGATGCAGATCTACGTCCTTGGAAGTACTATTCTCATCCTCCTCCTCCTCGGGAGCATCAAAAGCACCACTGGATGAGCAGGTCAAGGATGTCATCGGAGTCCTGAACCTTGTATGACCACTCGAAACCAGAACTGTCTGCTCCGATAACGCCGCCATAATTACTGGATCCGAAGGACCCTTAGTCGAAAAGTAATTCGACAAAATTCCCCCTGCAACACAAAAAGATTACGAGAGTTAAGAGTCGCTCGGAAAGGACATATAAAGAAGAAAACTGAAGGTACTTACTAAGAAGAATCAGCTCCTTAGAAGAAAGAACCAACGACTCGGAAATGGCAGCATCGGTAAACACCACGTGGTGCAAACCAGAGGCCTCGTACAATCTAACAAAATCCTCCGACTCCATCAGGGACTTCTGTAGAATAATCGGAGCAAAGTTCATCCCTGGATCCAAGGAAGGCGTCGGAGCCTTAGCATCCCTCCAGTCAAAAGGCATGTCCCAATCACCTTTGGCCGGCTTCACGAAAAAGTACTTGTCCTTCCAAGTACTGTGAGAGCTCAATATCTCATCCAGAATCTTCTTCGGTGAGTTCTTAGCACCATCTCGATGACGAAAGTGATAAAAGGGGGCACCCCCAGGCGAGATTGCCACATGAAAAATAGAAAAAAATCTAGCCACAGTACAACTTAACCCTTTTGCCTGGCACCAAAACACGAAACTACAGAGGACAGCAAAGCTATTTGGGGTTACCTGACTCGGACAGACATTACACGCCTTGAAAACTTCACAGAAGAATGGAGGCATGAAAGAACGCCAACCAAACTTCATTTGGGCAAAGTACACAGTGAGATACCCCATCGAAGGATTATTGGCCACCTTCGAAATTTTGAATGTCGTGTTCTTCTGAAACGCCCCCAAGCTCGTGAACAGAGCTAGCACTTGCTTCCGAGTAACGGAGCTCGCCGTCGTTCTGACTTTCTGCAAGTTACGATTATCGACCTTCTTGGCCTTCGAAGCCCTAGCTTTCTTCGAATGAGTGGCCTTACTCTCCCCCGCCGCCACAGAACTACCCCCCTTTCTCTTACGAGTACCCGCGGCAGGACCACCCGCTACCACCCCACTGGTAAATGCCGGTAAATCGGTGGAGGGAGTGAAAGTCACGGCTCCAGAGGCGGAAGCGGCAGTGATGGGATCAGTGGCTGCAGATGACGCCATCGTGTTGGGTGAAAAGAGAATTGAAAGGGTTTTGAAGAAATTTGAAAAAATTCGAATGGAGATTACGAGAAAAAGAGAGAGCAGAGAATGCTTTTTTGATCGTGAAAATGGAGAAGGAAAAGTGAGAAGAGAGAGTATGGACGAGGGCTATTTATAATAACCCGTTGAAAAACGTGGAGCATACTCCGCGTCCCACGTCGCCTACTCACCTGACGCGCGCCACACGCACAGCCAACTATCCGATAGAAGCTTCCAACGATCGGATGAGCAGTAATTTGAATGGCGTGATGATCGGAAGCGAACCATTACAGAGTCGTCACACCCTTGAAGGAGCAAACCGTTACCTCCACTACTCAGCCCAATAAATGCCCACCCGAGAATCACACTCCAAGGGGAAGAAAGTAATTTCCTTACAAATAATTTTAAAATATACCCCCTCCCCTCGTAAAATCATCAAAACTTGGTGAAAAAAACAAGAGAGCGATCGAAATTTGGGGGGGCTAGTGTTAACCCAAAAAAAATAAATAGGGGATTAAATGAGTTAAACAAAAGGTTAACCCTAAATCTAAGGATTAAACCCAAGGACGATACTATCGTCACGGATGCATTGAAGAACTCTCGAGTGTCACATACCCGACTGCGGTACGACGTGGCACCCGAAGAAATACTAAACCTCTCGAGTGTCACATACCCGCTTGTGGTATGACGTGGCACCCGAATATGCACCAAAGCGTCCTTTGGAAAGTTACGATGAATAAAGATAAGATATCAACACAGCATCGGAAAAAGAGTAAACCCTGATGGACCCGCGCAACTCCAATATCCATTAATGCGCTAAGAAGGACCAATATGGACCTCCGAGTCCCCGAAATTACGAGAATACTTCCTTGCTGAACACTCCCCACACAGAAAATGCCCTCGGACCAGTCACTCCGAAGGCAAACTCAAAGAACAACGCCTCACTCGAAGCACGAAAACCACCGGAGACACTTGCCACGAAGGCCCAAGCCAAGAAAGTTATCCTACCGGAGCCAGAAAGCCATCGGAGCATTAATCCCGAAAAAACTAATGCTTTATTGAAGACTGAAAACCATCGGAACACATGTCATGGAGATCCAGACGCAAGGACACAGTCTTACTTAAACAAAGACGCCCTCGGAGCCCACGCAACGAGCAAGAAGAAGCAAATACACCCCTCGGGGCACACCTCTAAAGTAGATGACGCAAAATCAACCACCACTGGAACCACAGCAGCATCGGACGAACACCCCACCCCACCTACCGAAGCTCCTCGAGAAACCCAGCCCATCGGAGAAGAGAAAATAGGAGAGCCAGCCCATCGGGGCCCCTTGAAGTCATCGGATAGGATAGAGTTTATCCTCATCAGCGCCCCGTCAACAGATATATCTTCTCACGCATGCATAACGACACATGTATTAACACATGCATAGCAACACCTGTATGTTTACATGCACCATGACACATCCCCCTAAAAAGCCCTATAAAAGGCTGAAAAAAAGATAGGAATAGAGAGGAAAAAAGGAGGAAAAAAAGGAGAAGGACAACAAGAAAAAATACACAGAAAGAACACAGATCATACTCATGAAACTTGGGAGTGAAGTTCAGTGAATAAAGGAAGGATATTCTCGTGATTTTTCTCATAATAGCGTCAACTTTTTGAGCCACGTACAGAGGCGTTTCGACCCTACAAATAATCCCGTTAATCAAGGCATAATTCCAAACCTGTTAACAGAAAATATTATTATCTTTTGGTTCATAAATCATAACCCAAATTACAAAAATAAATTTCCTCTTTCCAATGGCAGTTCCGATATATTATAGGAAATAGTAATTTAGATTAAAAAAATACATAATATCATTTTTAACAATTCCATATTCATCTAATGGCGGATACTGCATTCTATGTTTCATTTTTAAAGAATTATCATCATTATTTTATTAGCATAATTTGAAAGTTTTGCGTAAGTCAATGTTGTATGGATATTCATATTTTCAAGTCTAAATAAATAATCTTTATGTTTCTTCTTTGACATACTTTGCATTCTAACCATAACACTATAAAATATCTGAATTGATAATTTAAAATTATTCAATATTAATTTGTCATTGACAAAATTTGAAAGTAAGTGTTTATTTAGTGTTTGTCTTTATATATTAATGTTATATTTTATCATGATGTTGGTTTAAGAGTAGAACGTAATTCGCTTTCAATGCTGTTTTTATGACTTCGAACGAGAAAATAATAATAACTCCAATTTTTTGAAATTAAACTTAGTGAAGAAAAGGGGATATTTTTTGTAGATATGTCACAAATTTTACTATCTATTTTTATTAATATTCTTAGAATTTACACAATATTAAAAGTTCAATTTTAAAATAAAATATTTCGTTACATGACCAAAAGGACAGAAGTTTCAAAATTATTATCAAATTGGGAGATGGGCAAAAATAATATTTTTATGAGATTGAGGGTATAAAAGACAAATATTTTATTTCACTCCTACAAATGATGTAACAATGTACGAATAAGGAAAAGGTAATGGACACATGTCACTATATTATGAGTGGAGTAGGAAAATGGAGGAGGGAAGTGGATGAGAAGATTCGGAGCCGAGTTTGTAGACTTGAAGTTTAATATTTGTAATTTGATCCCTTTTTTGATATTTTTCATAAATACTTGTATTTGTTTTTTATGTTTCAACTAAACCCCCAATTCCCTAGTAATTATAGTTTCTGAAAAATGGAGGGATTCCCTCCTCCCGGGGGAATCGGAGATTGACTCCCACACTCGTCCCTCTGGAGGGAATCCCATCCCTGGCTGTCCCTCGTGAAGGGATTGTGATGGAAAATTTTCTCGCAAGACAATTTCCTGTGGGTCGGTACGGGTAAGAAAATTTTGCATACTCGTTCTCACCCTACCTATAATAATACTTTCTTATACTTTTAGTCTCGCAGTGTGCTAATCATTTAATTTTTAATCCCAATTTTAATTCGATAAATTACAAGTGACCACACTTGACTTACTAATTACGGAATTAGTTCGTTTATTAATTTTAGATTTTTTATTAAAAGAAAAATTTATGAAAGATGACGTGTTTGACTTAAACACAATAAACCAACACACACCTGAGAAATACAACAAAACTTAAGCCCCTGCTTGGTTTTCATTTGAGAGATTTCAAAGTTGTTTCAGAAACACAAAAAATTGTTTGGTTTAGGATTCCTGAGACAGCCCAATAAGCATTGAAAATGACCAATTCTTGGTCTCAAAACTCAGGAATAAAATAAAAATGAAATAAGGCTACAATATAGTTTCACCTTTCTACAAGTGTGTCAGCCGTGACAGCTTCCAAAAGGTGACGGCTCCGACGCGATGTATATTGTTCACCAATTTAGCGGCAAAGATATGCACTGTACACAAAACATTGCGCCAAGTATTCCCTCCAAACTTCAGTAAGTGAATAATAACACCATTGTTCCTTATATCAAAAATTTTGTTTTTACAGACATCCAATTTTCAAAATTTTTCGTTTCCCCCTAATGATCTCCTATATATTACAACCCTCACTCTCCTTACTTCCCACGCATGTTCATTGTTAGTTAAGGTGAGAGAAATTGTTCCAATTCTTACACATCATATTCTCATATATAATGATCTTCTTGTTCAGCAATTCTTACTAATTTCACTTTTTGTTGGCGTGGCAGGTGCTAGTAAATCTCTTCTTCCTCTGCAAGTTCCAATAAAAGGTTACATTTTCACCTCATCTATTGGTGATTTGAGTTCGTGTGACTTATATGTATATACAGCAAAACTTTACTGTCCCTGGTACATGCATCTAGTGTGTTTATTCTCCCCCCTGTGTCCACATTCACATCTCCATGATCACTAAATACACGCACATCACGTGTTCCATGAATCCTACATGCATAACTTTGAAACTTCACTTAAAAAATTTCTGTGCAATGTAACTTGTTTACAAGATGGCCTGTTCTTCTATCTGATTATGCCAACTTTGCCTGATGTTAATTTTTTTTGCTCTTAATTGGTATTAATGGATGTTCACGTACATAATGTCAACCAACAAAAGACTTTTACTTAAATGTTGTGTCATTAAATGCATAACTAAGTGCAGAGTAGGGTAGAACCATCTGGCATAATAGTTTCTGATATCAATGTTGGTCTGATGTTGGGCCAACATCTTTCCAGCATTTCAACCAGAACACTTTGTACATTCCTATGTATTATTTTGAGTTTACCCATTTGCCCTGTCTAAGTTAATCGGTTACGTTTGATTGTTTAGTGTTACTAATTGGTCAAGTTATTTGAGTTTTAGATGGTTCCTCCCCGCGGTGGCAGGGCCGATAAGGTCCCGGTACGTCCGAAACACTCTAAGAAAGTAGATGCCTACTGGGGCGACTTAAACGAGCATTTTTTCATCAAGCTTATCTACCAGCAATTTGTTGCCGGAAAGTTACTAGGGAGCACCTTCACCACCGGAACGTGGAACGAACTGATGTACGCCATGAGAGCGAATTGTCTGGTCCGGTTTGATTACACCGTTGACCAGCTCAAGGGCAAGTATAATAGGCTAAAGGTGCTATGGAGGCACATTAGGGTAGGCAGGTTGAAGACGGGTGTTGGTGTGGACCCAGCGACAGGAAAGCTGGAATTCGACGACGAGCGTTGGGCGCAGTTCTACAAGGTAAAATTTGATTAATTATTACTCCAACATTAATTTATAAATTTTAGCATTTAGAATTCAATCCAATCTATTAGTCGGTTGGCATATTGCAGGAAGATCCCGCTGCTATCATAAGCTGCAAGAAAGGTTGTCTGGACTGGGAGTTGTTGGAGGAGATGTGGCACAACCGAGTTGCCACCGGCGAGGAGGCCCCATACTCCGGACAGAGCAGATCCGATTCCGAAGACGAGATCACGCAACTTGGTGATCCTGATCATGTTGATCATGGAAGTGATGTGTTCGATCAGGACACCATTCCTGAAGGTTGTGAGTCCTCTGGATTTGCACATGAAGATTCAAAATTTGCGTCTACTAGTCTTAATCCCCCTAATGCCACCGTTCCTACCCCCCATGCGGTTAATCTGACTCTTTATCAGCTAGGGATTGCAACCAGGCGTGCCCCAAGGAAATGTTCCGACAACCCAACTTCCAAAAGCGCAATGCTGGACACTACTCTTAAGTGCTGGAATATGTTGAACGAGACAAAAGTGGCCAACATCACGCAGTTAACGACCAGCCAGATTGGTGAATGCATGGACACATTGTACAGGCTGGACATTGCGCCTAAGTCATTGTTCTTCGAAGCCATCAAGTGCTTGAAGGACAAAGAGACAAGGATGTTTTTTATGCGGATGAGGAAAGAGGATCGTCGGGAATGGGTGATGCGTCTGCCGGTTGAACAGCCTGCTGCCAACATGGATACTTGCCCCTAGAGCTGCATTTTCCTTTTGTGCGTTCTCGGTCCAATCATTAGACACCATTCTTGTAGTCTATGTTGGGCCTCCCCTACAACCATCTTGTAAAATGACCTTGTTGTTTTGTTTTGTGGTTGATTCTAGCATATCATATTGTGAACTATTTGTATTTGGTTGACAACCGTTAATGCTATTTGCTTGTGCCCTTTTGATTCGACTGCACGTTGGTTGTTATGATATTTTTTTTTTGTCAACTTATGAGGAGCTTACCTATCAATACCCATTCCGTATTCCTGTTGTAATGGTTATATTGATATGTCGAACTTTAAAATCTGCAGAAATGGAATCAGAAAGCGATAACACTGTGTCGACCTATACCGACCAAAGCAACAACGATAGCGACGATGGACTTAGTGAATTCATGTTCATTGGTTTGTGTTTGGCCCCCGATTTGTTTTATCCGAGGCGCCCTAGGAATAACTCCGAAATGACGGGTTTGAAGTGGCTACTGGAGCTATTGCTTGGTCAAGAAGACCGGTTCTATGATGCTTTGCGGATGAACCGGGATATATTTTACACACTGCACGACACGCTCAAGAACCATTACGGCCTGACCGATTCTAGGAACTCGCAGGTTCAGTCCAAGGAGGCACTAACGATCTTTATGTGGACTGTTGGGTTGAATCACCAGTTCCGTGATTCGTGCGAGCGCTTCCAACATTCAACCGAAACCATCCATCGGCCCGTGCGCAGGTTGATGAAGGCCATTTTAAACATGGCTGTTGACATGATCGTACCACCCGACTTCAATGTTGTGCATGAATGCATAGCCAAGAATGCCCGTTTTTTTCCTTACTTTTAGGTAAATTTTAACCCATCATTAGTTATTTCATTCCTGGCAACAAACAATGGTTTAAAATAGTATGCGTTGAACGTTGTTATTATTTTTGGATTAACTGATGACCGGGTGTTGACTAAACATCGATCAAACATTGTATCCAGAACCTCTTCAATCATTAATGAACTTGTGTTTTGTGGCACATTTTAATTTCGTTTGACTACTATAACCAAATCCTCCATTGATGCACGGTAGGACTGCGTCGGTGCTATGGATGGTACACATATATCAGCACACGTGCCCATGCATCTACACACGGCGTACATCAACAAAAAGGGGAACCTGAGCCAGAACGTTGTTGCTGTTTGCAATTTCGACATGAACTTCACTTAAGTCGGTGCCGGTTATGAAGATTCTATGAACGACTGCCGTGCACTGCAAATCTCTATCACCAGGGACCCCTCCTGGAAACATCCACCGGGAAACAAGTATTATTTGGTTGATTCGGGCTTCTCGTTATACACTTGTTACCTAACTCCGTTTACATCTGGGAGATACCACCTACGCGAGTTCCAAAACAATCAGCCGATTGGGATGGAGGAATTGTTTAACAACAGACATTCGAGTCTCCGTAACGTGATTGAGCGTACTTTTGGTGTTTTGAAGATGCGCTTCCCTGTTCTGAAGATGATGCCCAACTATAGTATAAAACATCAGGCTAAGATTGTCATGGCCTGCTGTACACTGCACAACTTCATACGGAAGAACGGAATTGACAGTGATTATTTGTTTGATTTTCACCCAGACGACGTGTACCGTGCGAGTAGCCTAATATCGCGAAGTCGGATTAATACCGTTTCTCCCGAAGCAAGAGCAATGGATCGTAGGAGGTCGGAATAGCGCGGACAATGTGGGACGACCATCGCACTGAAAATTTAGCTGTTTGATCTAGTAATTTACAATCACTTGCCGCCAGCCTTTCACATGTTGTCTATTTTGGGTCGGGTTTAGTTATCCCCTTGACGTGGCCTTTATTTTGAATTGTGTGGCATAATATATTTTGCTTAAGGAATTTGTCGTTACATATGAGTATGTTATTCTATTATTTGGTGGTTATTAATTCTAGGTAAAGGCCACACATTGAGCTTAGCTCATTCTTCTCGGTTGTACAAGGTCCAGTTGCAAGAGAACTGGTTTCTATGTGGTCTCGGGCCATTTGCCAGAGTGTGGGTTTCAATGATGAATAGATGTTACGCCAACATCAGTATAACATGAAAGTCAGATACATCATACAACCCCTTTCACTGTTATTTCAAATTATAGACCACCCTCGGTTAGGACCCAAACATTATGTTTTTGCTTAAAAGAAATCAGCATGATTATTGGTCATACAATAGTCCAACAGACGAGCTTACATGATCGTATATAAATATTAATTTAATTATTTTGTTCGGTTAATCAAACAATCCGAGACCGACATGTTCAGTCTACTATCATTGCTCTTGGGTTTTGATCATTCGTTGTGAAAATCATGTTTTCCATTCTGTTACATAAACCAATATTGTAAGCAACCAGGAGAGTACATTTAATGCAACATTTAAGTATTACATGAGTGGATTGACATAATTTTTTTTGGTATGTAGAAAAAAACTATATCTATATTTTTAGCCATAATTGTTATAAAAAATAAGTTTGGCTTGTTTGCATGTAATCATTAAAAGACATATTGGCGCTAGGGGTTCTATTATATGTGTTTACCAAATTCAATAGAATATTAATTAAAAAAATGTCAATTTTTGGGTCAATTAATTATAATGGGGGGAAATTAACCATTAACTATGAACACATGGCCTCTACAAATTGCCGCCATAATTGTCCATAATCCTTTTTCGATTTCTCGCACTCTCTCTCTCCGCACCCAGATTTTTTGCCCTAATTTTTCTGCAAATTAAAAGCTCCCTTTCTATTTCTTTACCCATACCATTTCAACTTTCCCTCTCAAATCTCTCTTCCATCTGTATATTTCAAATGGCAGGTCAAACCCCCTTGGATAGACTCGCAGAAATTGCTTTGACCAAGGAAGGATCGAATCAGCCCATGAGTCCTCGCGCGCAAAGAACTAGTGCTCGGCGAGCAGCCAAATCAGTTATGGAATCAACGCAACTCCTCGGAAAGGTAAAGTCGAAATCAAGCAAAAACTGTTAAGGTGCCTCCAACATTTCTCCAACATCACTTGCCAATTTGGATGGAGGTTTTCCAAAATTAATTGCTGGTCAACCTAACCCTAGACTAGGTGGTTATTCCCTCGCTGGTAGAGCTGGTGTTGGTAAAGCAACGACGTTAGTAGATAGCATGAGACTATCCGCTATTCATAGGTGAATGAGCAGAAGACTGTATGAAAAGGTGACAGAGTCTATTCTAAATGAGGTTGCGCCGCATCACGCGGCTGAGGCTGCAGTGGAACACGCGGAGATGGATGCGGGTGAAAACGTGGCTGAGGTTGCAGAGGAAAGCGCTGGGGAGTTTGGAGTGGAGAACGTCGAGGAGGTAGCGGCAGAAGGCGTTGATGAGGTTGCGACGAAAAGCTTTGATGAGGGTGCGGCTGAAGTCGTTGAGGAGGTTGCGGGTGAGCCAGCTTTGGGTAGAGCGGCGAAACCTCGTTACAAGAGAGGCGCAACTAAAGGATCAAAACGAGATACTCGTGGAAAGAAAACAGTTGATTCATTGAGGAATCGAAAAAGTGTTGTTGTTGATGATGTTGAGGAGATGGAAAAGGCACGGGAGGATAGGGTTGTGGATGATGCGCCTGCGACGGAGGCCGTTGAGGAGGCATTGGGCGAGGCAGTTTTTGGAACAGCGGCGAAACGAGGTAAGAAGAGAACCGCGTCTAAAAGAACTAAACGAACTATTCGTGGGAAAAAGAAGGCTGAAGCCGTCGATAAAGGTAAAGGTGTTGTGGATGATGTTGAGGAGATGGAAGAGGAACGGGAGGATAGGGTTGTGGATTATGCACCTGCAACGGAGGTCGTTGAGGAGGCATTGGGCGCGGAAAAAGGAGGTAGGAAGACAACCGCGTCTAAAAGAACTAAACGAGTTAGTCATGGGAAAAGTAGGATGAAGGCGTCGGTAAAGGTAAAGGTGTTGTGATGGAAGATGAATGGGAAGATTGGGTTGAAGATGAGGAAGTTGTCGGATGACGATTGTTGGGTGTTGGGTGATGCAGGTGCGAGCTCAGCGTCAAGAAAAACCAAAAAACCAAGGCGTGGCAAGCAAAAGTCCGATGCCGGTGCGAAACGATCACGTGTTGTGGAGGATGTTGTTGAAGAAGAAGAAGAAGAAGAGTACCGTGACACAATTTCGCAGATCTATCGTGGCAGTACGAGGTCCAGATTCTATCTAACCAAGGATATAGAATCTAATGCGCCAGAGTTTAGGAAGAACAGGATAATCCGAAAGGAGAGGGTGTTGGAGAAGATCAGCGCAAAACAATTCAGAATGTTTGAATTTCTTGAATCTAGAGGGGTCATGGGTAGTATGAGGGAGCATGGGGTGTATTCGGCTGATATGTTCAAGAATTCTACATGAATCTGTCAAAACATGTCACGTGCGGGTTGTCGAGAAAATATGGAAGAGCATGGGTCAGAGGAAAGGTGTTCGACATTAGCCCTAAAACGATCAATCGTTTTTGGGGACTGGAGGACGTGGTGGAAGGTGATGATCCTCGACTCGAGGAGGTGATCGAGGATCTAACCAGAGGTTTGGAGAGGAAATGGGAAGCTTCACTGCCAGGCTCAAGGCTCACCTAACTAAGTGCCGTTTTGCACAAGCTTACCTGTTATAATTGGCTGCCTTCCCAAGATAATACTGTCTTGACCAAGGATGCTACTGTGTTGATATATAAGCTGAAGAACGGTCTACCCGTTAACATTGGTGAAAGAGTCCTTACGTCTATGGATGCCGTTGCTGGTAGAAAATCAGGGATCCTGCCATTCCCTTCACTGATCACTGGCCTTCTACTCCAACAAGGTATGCGTGATGAAGACTTTGGAGAAATGTCAGTGAATCATGATAAGTTCACAATCACTGCAACATACTTGACAAACGACAGGGTGAAAGACTTGCCTTGGGTGGGTGAGGACGGAGTTGAGGCTAGTGAAAACAGGGAGATGAGGTATCATATGTCTGCTGGTCAAGCAGTGCCTCAATATGATGCGGTAGAAACCCGGGTCACAACCAAACATTTTGTGGAGAACCAACTAGCTTGGTACAGAAATGCTTATGCTGATCTTCAGAGGGAGATTGCAGCTAAGCAAGTTCAGATGCAAGAACTTGATGTCCTGATAAAGAACATGGAGGAGCTAGCTGCACACAATGGTATGGATTGACCCATGCTTGATATTGTTTGAACTTTGACTTATGTGTTTCTACCGTCATGTTTTGATTTGAATATTATGTATGTTTGGTATTTGGCTGATGTTGGTATGTAATATCAGTGTTGTGTCTATTTTGTTCCTACTTGAACATGCCTGTTAATCCCATGCGCATCATCCTTTGAAAACCAATGAATAGGCATTTTAGGTGATGAAGGTCATCGAAAGTCGAGAGTCCTGACATCAATATTTTATTCCTGTTTAGGCAACATCCATCCAACAAATGGACCTACCCCCTTTATTGAACGATTTGCTGGGATGAATTTGATTTGGTTAACCTTTTATAAGTTTGATCTGACTATAGTGTTGTGTTGTTCGTTAGACAACAACAAAACAACATTGACCAATTGGTTTTCGTCCAGGGTTCAAATATTTTTTTGCTCATCCACGCGCTAGACTACATTATATAATTTTCTGTGTTCCATGTTGTAACGACGAAGAAGCAACATTAGCCCAACATTCAATCCAGAAAACATTATTTTATAAGTTGCCATGATGCGCTTCATGTGCTATGCAAATATATGACTTATGCGAGTTGTACCAAGTAAATTGGGGGAACTAGTTACAATGTTATACACTTGGTTCACTAGACAATAACTAATATATTAAATATACATGCACGTGCCTGGCACATCGTGAAAACACGTTTTTTAAATATTATATGATATTGAGATCGGGTTGCCTATGGCAACATCCTGATGCCTTAAGTAATTAGTGGAATAAAAATGGTTGATTATGATCTTAGTATGACCCATTGTGTTTTTGCACTTGCATTCCAAATTCACATCGAATCTTCCCCAATTCGTGCAATACGAGGTTTATCTCGGCGATACATATCGAACATATATAGCGGCTAAATTTCCAAAAATACGTAATTAATACTTTGCAGAGTGTCATGTAAAATTTCTTACATTAAAAATGGCCGCTCGCGCGGAATATATCGCACAACCCGCTCCATGCTGGCTCACCGTTCACCATGTACACCTCCGCAAATCGATTATGCTACAAACAAATATTCTCATTTTTTTCAATATAAAACAACCTTTTCATGCCGATTTTACCACAAACAATACAAAATATGTTTACCTTTAATACTTCGGCAAATGCATTTTCTTCGGTGAAAACTATATGGTTGTTTTCTTCATCCCAGAAAAATCCATCCCTTGACATAAGATCCGTGAAAGTATCAAAGCGTTGCTTGAGTAGATGAAATTGCCACACGCAATCCATATATGATAAACTGGTTCTGAATTGTATGTTCGTCTCAACTTCGGCTGCTGATATGGCATCAAAGTCACCCTGCGATAGGGTTTTTTTGTTGTTCGTGCTATGTCAGCAAGGACCTCGAGGAATTTGGTATCCATTTTCTTTGTCCACTCTTTGCTATAAACCATTTCTTCTTGTGGCATTGGAACTATTGGTGCCATTCTCTCGGTGTGGTGCTGGATGTTTTTTCTGTTGATCGTTGTGGAACTAGAAGTGTGCATATGAATTTGCTATATCATACTATTATTTATAGAGCAAGACCAATAAATGATTCCCTACTTTGATTAGACATACAATGGTGGCTTACAACCTATAATATTAATTTGAAAATGTAATGTGTCGTATTACATTGCATATAAAGTGTGTGAAGCCGGCATATGAAAAACGGACTATGATGTGGACAATCCACATCTACTTTATAATTTACATTATAGGACTATGTCAATATGGCGATGTCTATAACTACAATTTTTTTAACTGCTCATCGGCGTGCAATTAATGATAGAA
This sequence comes from Linaria vulgaris, assembly GCA_948329865.1. NCBI lineage: Eukaryota > Viridiplantae > Streptophyta > Magnoliopsida > Lamiales > Plantaginaceae > Linaria > Linaria vulgaris. The sequence goes on along the minus strand of OX415254.1, from coordinate 15,715,136 downwards.
AAAAATATCTAATTAATTGAGTATTATTTAACGAATATACAAACGGTATTAATAAACTTATATCCGAGCTTATAATATAATATTAAAATACTTATATCAAATCTTATCACATTAATATTAATACGCAATTGTTTAATGTTAGAATGCCACCAGGACGACACGTATTTTATTGGTCTTGTACATCACGGGATAACATACAGCGCAATCTTATTTGTATACAAATATATATACTGTCGCATTGAGCAGTTATATAGCCATACACATAACATCATAGTTGTGGTACAATTGAAATAGGTTTGGCGTGTACTCGGCTACCTGACTTGTACTGCAGTAAATCATTAGGTATATCTCGCAGATCCTTCAAAAAGTTGTATGATTTGACATGACCATGTAAAATTAATTATACTGAATTCGTATTTTTCAACTCAATATATAACGTGTGAAACATCACCTACGTAACGTGTTTTCTCTTATTTCATGATAAAATGGCAACTAAGGACACTAGCCTATTTTTATAATGTCAGGCAAATAGGAAAACTAATTTATTTTAAAGTGAAATTGAATTATTTAAGAAGGCGTCTGATTCAAAATCCGTTTAATGTATACAACACTATTCATTTTATATTTATATAGCATTGCGGTTTATTCGGATGACATATCTAACCTAAAAGCAAGGATGTTATTAAAAAATATTAAGAATTCGTATTTTAAAAGGTTTTCAATCCAAATCGTTAACTATATTTCTTCCGCTATTATAATATATTTTCCCTCGTGCTCAATGATTGCATTTTCGTTTAATATTTTGAATTTGTCTATTTGAGACACAAATAAAATATGATTATGCATTTCCTAAATAGGCACCTGATGTTGCCAGGTGATCGGGCGACAATGTTGGATGGATGTTGTGCCAACACCTGTTTCACATCTCTTATAGTATGGTCATAATATAGACTTGGTTGTAATGGAACTCGAACGAAACCCAAACAGGACAAACCAATGGATGGTTTAATTATTACATGGTGGCCAAACGCTGATATTGTCATTACCCCACGGATATAGGAAATTACTAATACAACGATATCCAAACTTTACATAAATTTAATCTTAACAAACACTATCATCGCTAAGATCCATGCTCCTAATGCCAACGTTGCTCCAATTCTCTCGCGCTTTTGGTAACGCTCTATTAATGACTCTTGTCTCTCTAGGTTATTGACAAGCCCTGGAATTACAGCCTTACACCTGTGGCAAGGTTCGGGATCAATCCAGGACACCATCTTGCATCTAAAGGCCCACAATAATGTACTTAATAATTGTTTATTAGAGTATGTACAAGTACACAATCACAACTTTTTTAATGCACAAAGTATGAATATACCCACCGGGCATCTCCAGTAACGACGACCTGGATTAGGAATTCTCCATGCGGTCTGCATCACCGCCTCTCGCCCACAGTGGCACAAAACCAGCCCATTTACCGACCCAGGGATTTGCCGCCCCCTAACACCAGAGCTTTGTCCGTATTCCATCTTGATTTTCTAATTTATAAATTTAAATACTCGCCAGCTGATAAAAGAAATGTGTTATCTCCGTATGTCGAATGGTTATATAGAATTTCTACGCAATATAATTTTGATTTTTGAAAAAATTGTAGATTATAAATCATTTATTTTATTGCACAACGGTAATGTTAGAAATGAGTGCTACTAGCGTGTCCACTAATCCAATTCACATTGTCATATTTGTTGATATATTGGGAACGAGCAAATAAAAAGTAGAAACTCATTTATATCTGAATCTATTAAAAATATAAATACAAAAAGCTTGACATAAGATAAACTACAGATAATATGCAAAATAGTCTATGAATACGATCTTATCTTTCCAAAGCTGTTGAATGTATATATTCAAATAACCGGGGATTGAAATGCTTTTACCTATCATTACTACTTCTCACAAAACACACAATTATATTTAAATTTAGTCTGAAAAGGCTCATTCTGATGTTTTATTTTTTTTTAGGCATGTTGATGCCGTTAAAAAAAGGGGTGCAATATAGTACGAAGAATTTATTTTAATCGGTCACGGTCAAATTTCTATGGATTAAAAATTATTAAGAAATAATTATCCCATTCAAATTACACACGTGCACATGCATGGTGTCATCTAATAAAACCCGATACTTGAATTTGTGGTCGTACGTATAAATATATACGCAACACTGACGGGTGTTGTTACTAATGTTCCAATATTGTATTAGAAAGATAACACAAAAACACAAAAAGTTGTGTACAAATTTTCTAGGGCGTTCGATAACGCCCAATTTGATCCTATTCATTCATACTTTGATTATCTCTCGTCTTATTCTGTTTATAATCTCCCAAAAATAATACTTGTCATACTCGTCTAGAAGATAAGACCAATGTTGTATGACAAACAATGTGGAAGCACCTTCAATAAATGAGTTTGAATTGTATACACATACCATTTAATTAAAACAATCTTAACAAATAATCCCAGAACTAGCTTACTCCGGATCCCATCGTAACTTGGATTGTGAAGTACACAACGTATCTTGCTTTCGGCGGTAATCAGTTGACATAACCGATGATGGCTGCTACGCACCCGTATCTCCTATAGAATAGTTAGGCCCTTCTAGGAAAATAGTGTGGAATTATTTTAAGGTTAGTAAATTATGTTCAAAATCATCAGATTTTGAACATCTAAACACTGTCCGCGAATAAATGTGATATTACTATTTTGAATTTAATATAACGTATTATTAAGAAGGTTAGGAAGTTGATCGGGCAACGTGTCGCTTTATTGGAGGGGATGCGCACAAAACCTTGCCCCATTCTGTAATGTTATCTTTATTCAAACAAATTTGACCATAAGATAAAGATCAATGAAGCCCCCTTTAGACTAATTAACCAACTTAACATTATAAATTATGAATCTCTCGATTGCAATAATATATACTCAAAGATACATTACAAGTTTTCTAAAATCGTGTTTACCTTTCAATTGCACATAGTTGCCAATCATATATAATTCTGTTCATTTACACTCATTGTATTGTTGTAATATATCTACCAATACCATTCTAATGGCTGAACTGGATTTGCTTTTCTTTTTCATTTATTTCATTAATAATAGGTTTATATAATATTAACGTTAAAATTATTACGATATTATTTGATAACCCTAAACATAATAAAATCGACATCATATTACTCTGGGGTACGAAGAATAATATTGACCAGCGTATTAGAAATATTATGTGTGGGACCACTCTTGGCTTTAGTATTATGTATATTTTATCTGAGCGCACAAGACTATTGCGAAGCTACAAATATCAACTAAACATATGGAGACAAAGACATCCTTTAGTATGGCCAACAACAAATTATCTATTGTGTAGTAGATTAATAACTAAGTGGTGTTGCAACAGATGGAATGGATGTTGCGGTAACATTAGCCCAACAATGATATTATCTATTTACACACATTATGAGTTAATCGGTAATTAAAATAGTCAAGCCAATATAAATAATATAAATTATTATATTGCAGTACATTGGCCACCCATCAGTGTAATGATGTTGACACGTTAATATCAATCATAATAGCCGAGTGCTGCATACTCGACTTAATCCTGACCGTCGTACATTACAATGTATTTTAATTTGAACAACACCATTAAGAGTATTAGTTGTTGTTGGTACATCCCGAGGTTTCACTTTATTACATAGTCACCAATTTACTGCACCGGCGAGAATCCTTTATAGACCACTAGGTTGTGTTTTTTTTTTTTTGTTTGGTTGTGGGATAAAATGAGGACGGTCATCCAGCCATTCAAGTGGGCTTCATTAGCCACGTGTTTATATCTCATCAACCGATTAAATTTCTTATTGACTAACTGTAATTATTGAACGGTCCCAATTGAAACAATATAATTACAATCTACGGTCTCACCAAAGGCTGAAGTCACAATTTTATCGCAACATCCCGTTAACGCCAACATTTTCAATTATCCTTCGCAATGGCTACCACCAGAAGCACATTGAAGGAAGTGTACGATTCGACAAAGGTAAATGCTCAATAATTAAACTTCAACTCTATTTTACATAATGCGTACAATGTTGACATGTTGATTTGTCTCGATATATGAATAGGATGACATACATAATGTGTTCCTAAGCTTCATAGAATTTAGTCAGAGAGAGGAGAATAGACTACTACGCTGACTTCGCAAGATCGTCGATCGGAAAATTTGGTACACGGCGGAGATGATGCTGGCAATATACGACGAATTGTGTAAAAAATTTACGAGGGCAAAGGGGACCGATATATCCCTTATGATGATCAAGGAACGACTCATGATCATGCACACGCGATTCCACTTGTTCAACCGATTTTATAAAGTACCTGGTGTTAGCTAAACAAGAAGTCAGGAAAAGTGACAATTAAAACAAATCTTCATGACCTGCATGCCAGATTCGTGAGTTCATCTGAATCCCACAATGCATTTGAATGTTGCCTCGAATAACTTGACGTTTTGGGTTTTTTAATGCAGTCTCCGACGATTGATACGTGGTTTAAGGACAAGGGTTTCATGAACTACTCCAAAATGCAGTATCTTTTTGTGGTGAATGAGCTCCCCATCCCTAAAATAAAGGTCCTGTCCAAGATGGACGTTTTGTCTGCCACCCATGAAGGCCATATGACGAAGTTTTTGCTGTGTGATGTGTAATCGCATGAACATCTTCAATATGTATTTTGCGTTTGTTAATGGTAAGGGGGTTTTGCTTCTACTCCCCTGTTTTGTTTTGATGGTTTAAATCATGGAATGTTTGTTCTTCACTTGGTTTGTGGGTTTAATATGTGTTGCGTATCATCTTGTTTGATCGGGTGTTAATTAAATCAGTGGGCCTTTTTAAAATGAATCAATATGGATGCAATGTTGGATGGATGTTCTGCCAACAGAAGAACAACATTAAAATCGTCGAGTCCTAGCCTTCGTTTTCAATTCATTATATGTAATTTACATAAGCCGCTCTATCGTTTTCAGCTTTTGTAATAGACCAGAGGAATTAAACAGTTTGTTACATGGCAAGATTAAATTGCAAACACAATGTCGATAAAAGCGGTTGTGGACCGGGCCCGTGTAAGAACGCACGGTGTTTGTGTTAGCTTGAGTGGTTAAAAATGAAATAGGAAGGTATGTTGTAATAACATTTGACGAGCATGGTACTTAGAAATACTCAAACTTTACTAATTTTTTAACTCAATCATAGCGCATCTAATCAGATTATATAAACCCGAGATGCAACAATTTAAACAAATTTTTCTTAACTTTACATTCCAAAACAACAAGTGATAAGCCATCAAACATTAAAGTAAATTATCAGAAATAAAATTAGCCTATGTTTAATCAGATTCATCATAATGTGATTCCGTTGACATGTCTTCCGACCCTTCTGTGGATGGGCAAAGAGACATATCATAAAAATTGCCACATTTCAAGCAATGCGTATTTCCATTGTTGATGGGCGACAACATATTGGTACTATCAAAAGAGCACCCGTCTTCGTCGTGATCTACGTCGACTTGTATCGGGCCCGAGTCTTTGACATCTCGTGACCCATCCACGAAAGTGTGCTCATCGTCGGAGTCTTCACTGAGTTCGACGTCTGTATCAGGATATGCTCCCCTCATAGTGTCAAACACGGTGAACATATCAGCGTGGTTCGGTAGCCCGTGCAGACGGAAGTACTTATACATTGCAGGCTCAACAGACTAAGGTAAAAATATACAATGATTAGAAAAATTACATAATGAAGCTGAATTTTATAAAGAAATACAAATAGCAAAAACAAACGGCAGCGCTGAATCAACTTTTAATGTTGGGATGATGTTGGGAGAACATTCACCCAACATTGTATCCTGAAGGCTTAATATGAAGAAGGCCAAACTAATTTCCTTTACCCCTTCGCGTGCCCATGCCGCCAAATAAGCGTAATTATTAATAGTAGGAAGATGCGTGCCCTCATCGTAAGATACACATTCCCTACGAATGAAGGCACAAAAACTAGACATGCGTCTAAACAAATGCTGCGTCTGATTGGCAAGGCTTTCTAGAACCAAGGGTGGGCCACCGTGCGTGTGTAGTTCGATTGATAGTTGTTCAAGTGCGACGTGCATGGATCTGCTACTTGATATGTCACCCACCAACTGGAGATATTTGAGTAACATTGCCTCTCTAGCGTCATCCCACTCGTCGTTGTACTCCATCGGTGCATAGACCGCTTCATTTGGCGGTTCCTGGCGCATTCATATAAAATGTCAAGTGTTTCACCGCTATTTAATGGATATTTAAAAGTACATTAATAAATTTAACATTGAGTAACAATTAAAACTTGTTTTAAAGGAAGATTATATTACAATGATTCTTTCGACAGGCGTGGAACCAAGACGCTTCATCTCGGCGATTAGTTGTTCCATAACCTTTTGATATTAACTGCTCTTCGTCTGGTGGCTGGTGCTATCGATTTTGAAATTTATAAATTGGAGGGCGGGGTTGGGAATGACTATACGGTCTTACGTTAAATTATTTTTTTTGGATCAAGGCCTCTACAAATATGAACTTTAAATAATGGACCGTTACAATCCCAACCTGAGTGTGTTACAACGTTCAGCCTAAATCGTCGTGTACAATTAATGAGGGAGTTGAAGTAAAAAGTGGTGTGATTTATGGGGACCCGATGAAAAAATAGGGTTGACTGATTGTATTTATTCTACAACCTTTCAGCTGTTTGATTTAATTCAAAAATAATCCAACTTAATTTGCACATGCATGCTTGCAAATAGTACTGGAATTATGATATGCCCGCCATCATTCCCGAGATTAAATGCTGACAGGTGTCATTTATCTAATATTTTTACTGTGTGCTCAATCCATGATGAATAATGCAATTTTGTTTGGCAAAAATCATATAATATATTTTACAACGAGCAGCAAATTTAATCATGGTTAATTTCAACATTACAAATAAAAGTCCATTTTGAATGAATAAACAGATTGGAAACTACGTTTATTATGGATATGCCATGCGTGACGTAAATATATGTTTAGAATAATTAGATATTTGTAAAATAAAGAACTTTATTTATTGATTAAAGACCATATGTTCAATAAGTTAAGCTTGATAGGAATGGACAATAATCAAATAATCAGGTAATAATATTGGCCCCAAATCAAATACATAACATCCATCACCTATGTAATTTTATTGCGGAATAAGAGGCCATCCAAAATCCATGAGTGTTCTTTTACACGAAATCAATAATAGAAGTTCCCATAAATAGGAAGGATAAAATTTGATTATAACATTTGACATTATTTCTAGGAAGAGTATGGGTTAACAGTTGTGGACCTTCAAATGCCACATATCATTATTTAATTGATGGAATAGAGAAGAGAATAGAAGTAGGAAACATAAATTTTTGGCTAATAACTTGTATAGCCTATTGGATTACTGAACATAACTGAACATAAAATTTTATGTACACCAAAATATAGTATGGCATTTAAACATTAGTTGTGACTCTAGCCATGTAGACGAGGTGTAGCACTTTTTTAATCTAATCTATTTTGCTTTGTAAATAAATAATAATTGTACTTTATAACGCCTCGTGGTGCATATTTCGATAAAACAACGATGTAGACATATTGTACATTTATTTAAATTTTATTTTGAAAGCAGTCCCTGCACATATAAATATTATAAATTTATTGTGGGTGATAGAGTACACGCTTTATTCACATATAACGTTATGTCCTAAAATCTCCATTACTAGTCACTTTTCCTCCATTTCATGAATTGTTATTTAGAATAGTAATTAAAATGTAAAGGAAGTTGAAAAGTTACTTGTGTGCTGGTTGGAAAATAAATTTCAGGCTGCATTTCATAAGATTATATTTCATTTTACGACCAATTCATTGAATATTGTTATTTGTTTATAGTAATATTTATTATCTATTTTTTTCACTGCAAAAAGCAACAGTATATTATTACAATTGGGATAGTTTTGGTTTGTACAATGTAACTGCCTCTGATGTCCATACGAAGAGTCATCGTTTGTACCATCAAAATGCACAGGTCAACGGAGAACCATATTTCCCTACATGTACGTATATATTTATTTATGTATGTATTTATATCTTTTTTTTTATCACGAAATATGTATTTATATCAAATGTCTTTATTGATAAATATAGAAAATATAACACAAATTTGTAAATAATTATATGCATAGAGTACACACCAGACGACTTTTAATTAAACGGATCCATTGATGGTGTTACGTTTTTGCCATCCGGCGGTGGTCAACTCCTATTTTAAATAAACTTATTCTATTCAATAATATTTCGATGTACTTTGTACTGGAGGGCATCTTTCAGTAAGCGACCTTCCTGGTTTGAATGTTTTCCTGGGGTTGGATCAACATCCGTAGAGCATGCATTCCAGAACACATTGGGCCACAAGAAATTAACACATTACCAACAAAAAATGAGTAACCGAGCCATAAGGCGTATTATCTATATACATGTTGTATTACTTATTAAAATTATGTCCACAGCTTTGCAAAAGTTTTTGCAACTCGAGATCGTCAATGTTGTGTCAACGTTAAGACCATAAACTAACTTGTACTGAGTTTATCAGCAAAATCGGCAGTTAAAAACTAGCATCTCAAGCAAACTCATTAAAAGTGGTTAAAGCTAAGTAGAAGTATCAGTACAACCCCAAACAAAGGAAAAGAAGGGCCAAAAAATAGGAAGAGTGCATAACATTTCAAAGCAAAATATTTAATATCAGAAATCTAAAAATAAAAAATGGATCACTCTCCCCTTTTCTTTGAAGAAAGTGCTTCCAAGTTCTTGATCAACACATCCACCTCTTGCATTTGCTTATCCTTACAAGCTATTTTCCTCTGAAGATTGGCATAAAAACTCCTATACCATGTCAGTTGCTGATCCACAAAGGATTTGGTTGTTACCCTGGTCTCTTCCTCATCAGATTGAGGCATTGAAGATCCAAAAAAATGTGGAGCCTCCCATTCTTCTCCATGTGCAACCCCATCTTCAGGATTCCAAGGCAAGTCCTTCACTCTTGTGCTTGCTAAGTAGGATTGACTGATGATGAACCAACACTTGTTCTCTGACATTCCATCAAACTCCTTCTTGTTCAGCTTCTGTTTTAGCAGCAGAGTTGTGATCAACAATGGAAATGGCAGAATCCCTTGCTTCCTTCCAGCAACAACTTCCATAGCCCTCAAAACTCTCTCCCCAATATTAACAACAAGGCCATTCTTCAGTTTGTAAACCAAGTAAGCTGACTTCTTAGTCAAAACAGTAGAATTTGTAGAAGGCAGCCAATTATAAGATGCACATTTGTGCAAAACAGCACTTAGGGCTGTGAGCTTTGTTGTTGGCAGTTGTTCAACCCAGGTCCTCTCAAGACCACCTGTGATATCCTCAATCACCGTATCTGGTTTTGGATCTTCAGATTCTTTCTCATGTGACAGACCCCAAATATTATTTATCATCTCAGAACTAATATCAAACTCATGTCCTCTTACCCATGCTTTACCATATTTGGGAGACATATCACAAGTGACATACTTTGAGAGGTTTAGATAGAATTCTTGTACAAGCTCAGGAGCATAACCACTATGATTCATCATTGAATTATGAACTCCTCTTCCCTTCAACAAATCAAACAATTTGTTTCTTTTAAAGCTCTGTATGTCCATGACCCTCTCTTTGTGAAACTCCCTCTTCCTAAAATCGTAGGCCCTGCCCTCTATCTCCTTGTTAAGATAGTATCTATTCCTTGCAGATTTACCACGATAGGATAACAGCATAGTGTCACTGTACTCTCCTACATCATCGTCCTCATCACCAGCTTCAACTTCCTCAGCAGCATGAGTATCCCCTTCTGCTCCAGTCTCAACTTCTTCATCCAAATCATCAACAACAACTTCTTCTTCTACTACCTTTTTCCCTTTCCACCCTCTATCTGCCTCAGCATTAGCCATAGAGCCAACCTTTTTCTTCTCAAGCGTCTTTCTTTGAGCTCTTCTAGCCTCAGCTCTTTGTAAGGCTAGTTTAGACATTGCCCTACCCATGAGAGTAGTTCTACTGTTATCGTTTTCAGATCCATCGCCCAAAATTTCATCATTACCAATATTCAAAATGGGGTTAGGGTTAGGCACATTTACCTCTTTTTTAGCTTTTTTCATTTTAGTAGTATGGGCTTCTGATGTTGCGCCAACATTCAACTCCAATTCCACTCTTTTAGCTCTCTTCGAGGTCCGGTTGTAGGGTTTAGTTTTACCCCAGGTGAGTGTTGCGATTTGCTCAACATTCGAGGGGAAATCTGCACGAGTGTCAACACAAGTCTTGCTTGCCATGTTAGTTTAGAGAAAAGTGAGAAGAACTTGGGAGAATATTTCGATTAATTGTAGACAGAGAAAGAAATTGCACAAGTGGAAAAGAAATTAGGGCAAGTTGTTCATTTAAGTCGTGCAGAGTGGAGAGAGTAGGGCTTTAAAATGGTATTAATTAAGTTTAACCACTAATCTATTCCAACGATTTATCACCCAACACATGCAATAAGTAACAATAATCCATCCAACATTTACTCCAGAAAACCTTACACTTTTTATTATATAATAATATAAATTTGTAAAGCATCAATTTTTTTTCCATAAGTATAACTTAGTAAGCCTTTCTACAATGCCTACATTTGTTATTATAGATTTGTGAGTGGCACATAAGTTAACTACGTAAATAGTAAGTGGTAATTTAATGAATTTTATAAATAAGTTATGCTGTAGAAGTATCATTCTGTTATAAGTCAAGGTGTTAAAATAGATAATCTAAAATTGACATTTGTTATATTTGATTGTTTTTTTGTTTTGGTTCAAATAAAAAAAAGATGTTTATGTAGCAAAAACTATCCCCCAATATGGACACGGTGTGTTGTGTTATTTGTGTTGGATAACGGGCAAACCAAACTGTTCTCAATATTGGATTGAAGTTGGTGCAACATCATTTCAACATTAGGTCCAGACGAATTTGCAGTTGCAAAATTCTAATCTTTAGAGAAATTAATTGAGGTCACTCCCCATATGGAACCAAACACGAATAACAGGAGTACCATGTTAGGCAAATAACAAAATCAGAGAAATTACATACATATGGTCGACCACAATCAACCAACAAAATTCACTACACGTGTAGATGTTCAAGACATCAACAAAACATCCAGAAACTACCATGCTCCAAAATAAACCCTGACAAAAGAGAGGATTGAATGCATATTACTGTTAGACATCCAAGGGCTTTTCAATAGTTAGTGAGCAGAGTTGTGTAATGCATTTAGGCATCACTTATTGGTAGATGGGGTTTCTGGGCTATAGTCGATTATGACAACGTTTTTTGGCTTCGACTCCGAACTTTTCTGATCTTTCTTCACGGGGAACAGACACTTTGCCGTGGCAACCCTCTTCCTTTTCGGGACTAGCTCCTCTACATGAGGATCTTTTGAGGGGTGACCACTCGAGAAGGTCATCGATTGTGAATGTCTTTCGCTTGTGAGTCTGGACAGGGAGAACGCAATCTGGACTCGGGAGGTCAATGAAATTGTTGGCCATGGTCCCTGAACCATACTTGTCCTCGCCGTCCACCTCGTCGAACACAAATGGATCGACAGTAAGATCGACGATTGGGAAAGTGCGGCCGCATCCAGCAGGTTCAAGTCGTCCAAATATGGAAACGAGTTCATTCCACGCAAGTTCACCCTCTCTGTGATATGCCACGGGAAGGGCGTGTGTCTACAGATATTTATGACGATAAATTATTAAAATGTAAAATGTAGATGATATGTCAAGGATTTCTTTAAACGTATGCTTAACTCATTTGATGTGGTAACGTTATAAATGTTACATAGATCAACTGTAGTGACTTTTATAAGACTATAACAGTTCAAACAGGTTATATATAAATCCACAATGCACATATATAATGCAAATCACTGTGTAATTAACTTGCGATAACCTATAGTTTGACACATTTCGAATAATACCTGTACGACATAGTCCCACACAAACTGAAACTCGGCACTTACTTCGAAAGTGTTAGGATTAAATTTTATGCACAAATTATCTACGAGCCAAGAGAAACATTTAAACCTAGCATGCAAATGCGCAAACCGCTCACGTAATGCCCTTAGGTTGAATGTTGTGCCGTGTTTCTCGTTCAGTTGATCCATACACTCAACAAACACAAAGGTATCATTTTTTTGTATGTTCCGATCGAGAAGTTCTGCATGTTTGCCAAGATCCCAATGAAAGTGCCATCAACATCAGCATTCCAAGGGGACTCGTAGAACAACACATTTTTGGCATCCATTTCTTTGAAAGTTTATTTATAAAAAAATAACACAATACAGAAACAAACAACAAAAAAGCGACTATAGACTTTGGAAAACAACTTCTACACAATACTAGAATTTACTATTATTTAACTACTTGCAAAGAGGATTTTATTAGCACTTGGTGAAATAGCCTGCCCAAAGGCAATCATTTATAGGCAAGAGAAAAAGGAGGAAAAATGGATATTGGAGTTATGGCGGGTAATTTTACCGCCAACATTCTACTATAAACACACTTGAGTTAATGTTAATCATGAGAGATTTTGGTGCATTTAATGCTTTGTGTTCCCCATGTACAGCCGATGGGACAATTAGAACAATTTATTGGAATGGTAGTCTGTTTGGCCTTGTACCGTCCACAAAAAAATATATGCTACCGTTTCATCTAATTAATTTATGGGACAAAACATTAGGCCAGCCAATATGAAAGTATCGAATGTTACAAACAAACGTGTTTATGTGTTGAATTGTGTCGGACTTGATATATATAACAACATTGACTAAGATATCACTTGATAACAATACAATATTGAATGGCCATATTAAACACTTTACGTAGAGCTCAGTTGAAGGGTTGTTGAAGCTTCTTCATAAATCTCATACGGGGTGCTTGAAGATCCAATTTCCTCAACGCGTGTCAGAGGAACACGCTTGACGTTGAAGAAATAATCAAGCTCGAAATAATTGGGCATACCGTGCACCTTAAAATAGAAGTCAAGCAGTGTCTCCGGCATATTGATTATAAAGTAGTTAAGATGACAATTTCCGTGAAATAAAATGAGTCAAGAGTTACAACCGCGCATTTACCACACGAATTCAATAAGAACACCCAAACAAAATGAAAAGATCTAGCGCGGATACAAATTTTGAAATATACAAAGATGAGTAATTCATACTTCAAGGTCAAAATATAATGTCTCCACGTGATTAATCTTTTCAACTGTAAATAGAGTATGCATCAAAAACAACTACAACGATAAATACAAAAACATTGTATAATTTAATCTTATATAAATATCAACGAATTGTCCGCTGTCTTAGATGACATGGAATCTTTCAAAGTGCCACCCCCACATTTGTGCAAAAGGATATTTTCAGAATTGTTAGGGATAAATCGATCAATTACGTGGAAATAAGGGAGTTTTGAAAAATGAGTACCTTATGCTCGTATTCAGTGTATAGTTCGTCTGTGCGAACTGAATCACTCAGTGGGTCCAATATAACTCCTGGGATTGACATATATCGACGAAACCTGATAAATCTTTCGCGCATTACGCCAACGCGAGCGCGTATCATGCCGGGGGTAATATCGCTAACGAAAGTTTTTGACATGAAAACGCCCGTCTGTTTCATAACCTTCCACATGTGCGTGCAATCTAAAATCGGATGAGGTTTGGAGAACTCGCGGAGGGCAAATGCAAGTTTTGCCTCGGTTTCGGCGCACCAAAATTTGTTGTAGTGAAATGGATGGCCAGAGTCTCAGTTGTTATCCTAACAACATGAATTTTATATCGGCCGGTTAGAACATAAACAATAAGAATCATATATTTTGTATTATTTGGTCTTTGATGCCAAAGTTATTTTCAATAATGATTAGAATAGTGTACCTCGATCGAAGGGGTTCGTCCGGTGCTATCCATGGTGGAGCAAGTGGAAAATTCATACGACATGATAAAATGGCAATAGAGGGTTTTGGAGATCGGATTGTCTTCGAACGTGATGAGTGTCTCGTTAGCAAAGTATAAGGGGAAAGGAATAATAAACAACAAGAAGTTATAATATAGCTAAATGATTATGGTATTTAAGACCCATTGCATGGCATTGATCAATGGTGGTTCAGGTTGTTGAAGGACAGCTCCACTAAATAAATTCCACGAGGGTATTTCGTGCGTACACATCCCAGCCCCATACAACTACAAGTCAAAGGTACATGCCACTTTTCAACAAACTTTAATAAGCACCAATTCCCTATATGATGGGCTGCAATTACTTATCATATATTTTAATTAATGTAAATGTTGGCTTTTCATATTGTTGTCCAAAGGCGGATCAAACCATAAACAACACGCGGCGTAGTTCCTAATTAGGGATCGTGTGATACACACGGATATAGTTCACGTTTATGGTTATCAAGGATATGTTAATACGCAAATAAATCTCCAAACTATGGCAAATACTTTAAATATTGTATTTAATAGGAAGGACCTCATGAAGGTTATCTACTAATTGCATAATGATTGATACCATTTAAAACTAGTCGTGATCATGCACTTGTATAGATACCAAATACATTGATTATTTGTGAACAGCGGTGTGGCATTAATCTATATTGAACATCGGTCGCGTACTTGCAACGGCTTATTTTATCAGAACTTAAGAGGAGGGCTCGGGTTTGAATGTTATCCCAATGTTGACGCAACAGGCATCAAACATTGAGACCAAAACAAGTCGGCTTCCAAATTCTAGTTCGAATAATTTTTGTGTACTACAATTTCAGGTAATGACTGCGTATTATATTTTCGGCAATCTCTATATTTCAAAAAATTCAGTTTAAGGAAGTCATAAATTTCTCGACTTGTAATGAAACTAGGCAAAATAAAAGGTCGTCTTTACATTAAAAACTCAAACATTAGAGGTCCAAAAAGTTAAACGTCATGTTGGACCAAATTAGTTCCTGGATTTTTAACGTGGCCATAGAATAAGTTAAAGGCACTGTGTGGACATTAATTAAACAGGGCTTCGATGCTTAGCCACATTTATTAAATAAATCAATCTACTGGATGCAGTGATAATAATGGCAATATCGTCGTAGGAGGTACCCTGATGGGACATGTAACACCTTATAAAATGCATTTTCAACTAAAACATCGTGTGTAGTGAACAATTATTATCAGTAAATCTAGCAAAAAAAATTAGAGATTACGTAGCAATTGAGCAAAAAGTAAATGTCGATTGCAGGGGCAAGAACTTCGAGTATGGAGAAGGTAGCTTGGACCCTCAATATCATGTTTTATCCAGATTACATGTAACGTGGCAAAATTAAATTGAAGTTAGTAGTAGCCATTCCGCGAGGAAGGTTCATTTTATTATATTTTACGTTTCATTTCATGCCACATTACAGTAATATTTTTTGCTAACATTTTGGCAGGTGCTTATGCTAATCATATGTCAATTTTGAAATTTTGGAAGACACGGGGGATGCGTACTATGTATACCAACTAGGCTATTTACAAGTGGGGATGGAACCGTTCATTGGATGAGTTGTATATAAACACATTGTACAACGTTGCAAAAGAGGTCAACATATCAACGCGACATGGTGTCGCAGAAGCACTCAACCGGGTTCACTTCATGCTATGCAATTCTTGTCCCGATCTCAGCATCACGATCAGGGATGTAATGGATCAGTACCGGAATCTATGCAGGAGGTATGTCGGCTTCCAGGAGTACATTCGCTTACCGGGCGTAACCTTTGACCCCAAGACCAATCGTGTTAGCGTATCCAATAAATTAGAGCTTTTAAAGAACGGCGATGCGGTAACGGCCTGGAGAAAAACTTAACATGACTTAAATAACATAGACGCCAGTGATTCATAACTTAACTATGTTTTTCTGCATTTGCAGGATGACTTGTGGAAGAAGTTCTTTCGCAAACACGGTTTGCCGCTCTACGACCTAATGGAGTTCATTTTCGGGGAAAGAGCTGCGCGTCATCCGAAAAGTTACTAAGATAGGAATATTGTGGTCAGGTAATCGAGCAACGTTTTGCGGCTTCATCGCCGATTTATATTATTATCATGCTCGAATGGTACCTGCCGCAAATTATATATGTAGTTCTCAATATATGCTGGTCGCCTTATGTATTGTTTTGATTAAGCCCACATCGATGGGATGACACAAGTTGTTATGATATTAACAGAGTTGCGCGTGAACTCATTAATCCCACGACGATGGGATTACACTCGGCGATTGAACTTAACTTTATTAGCGTGACTTGCCGCCCCTTTTATAAATACAAACCTATTTAAGTTCTAGCAAAAGAAACAAAATAACACGAGGACAACCTTGCATCAAAAGACATGCAAATCAAAATCAATCACACCACCCCGGATTAAAGTAGATCTTCTATTTTCAAAAGGATAATTTAATCTCAACACACGAGTACTTTTAAATGTTTTTAATAAATTAATAAAAGGGTGCAATAAATTAGGGAGATTTAAGTTGTCATAATATCCAAGAAAATGTATTGTCAAAATTATTGACTGCCTGCTTATTTCGTAATGCTTAGATCGCATGCATGGCAAACACAAAAATGGGTGTTTTTAAATTATATTTGACGATAACAATCAAATGAGTTGACTTGGGTATTTAATTAGGTAGGAATTTTTCCAACACAACTAGGATATTACTATATTAACAAAGTTTATTGATGAGTTGGGGGATTCACAATTATGGAGTATCCATGCCAATCTCGTCACTAGATTTACAAGATTGCATTAAAGAAGTCACAGGAAGAGTTGGCTACTTCTTAATTAATAGTTACCACATTTAATATGTATCATATATGTATTGGCAGTTGTGTGTAGTAATGGCAACACAAAAGTGTTAGAATCAAAGTTCACTTTTGACGGGAACATTATATAAACCACTCAACAGAGGCATTATATGCATAGTTTTCCGTACTACACACTTTTCATCAATATTACTAGAAGAGCTCCAATGGAAACCAAGTGTGGTAAGGAGAAGCAGGAGGACAACTACGAGTACGAACAAGGCAGCTGCAACCCTCCGTTGGTCGAATTTTCAAAAAAGGTACACGCACAGACAAATCGACTAACTTATGTATTTTAAAACTTGCATGTAACTCTATTCTTCACGACCTCTTCTCATGTTCAAATATGATTAAATCAGTCTACACAAAGTTCTAAAATATAGTCACAATAATAGTTGGGAAACATTCTGCTTTCAATGTTGGAGGGATGTTGGCTAAACATTGATATAACAACGTTTCCAGTGAACTTTACTTTGATCAAAAATATTTAATGTAGTTTTTTATCATGTCTATATATACAACAAATTCAGACGGGCGCTCAACTTAAATGGGAAGACCATCTATCTATATACAAAGGTTTTTGGTACTGTTCGTTGGACGAGAGCTACAAATGGACGTTAGCGAGCGTAGCCAAAGAGATTGACATTTCAACCCCGGAAGGTCTTGAAAGTGCTTTAGATGGCATCCACTTCATTCTATGCAAGATTCAGCCGCTCGCTGGAATAAACTATGTGTTAGTTTACAGACAGTACCAGAATATTTGGATGCGAGACCAGAATTTTATGGAGTTCATAAACTTGCCAGGGGTAAGTTTCAACATGCAAACAAAGCCGGTCAGCACAACAAAAGAATACGAATTATCGCACGGGTTGAAGGTGTGTACTGGCGCCCCGCATACTCATTTTGATAAGTAGAATGTGTTATACATGCTAGCGATGTCTACTCATGATTTGAAATAAATGTGTAGGAATACGCCGATAGGAAATTCTTCCACAATTACGGGTTACCGAACTACGAGTTGATGGAATGCATATTCGGCGATAAATGCGCCTACATTGCCCTAGAGAAAATGATAAGGCAGAGGCACATATGGTACCAGGATATGGAATTTGAGGAGATCAAGTCTAAATATGGCATGTATTTTTCGGAATAGTTAATTTAGTGTTGTGATAAACGTTAACTCAATATATGAGTAATGGGATAATATAAATTATGTTTGTTTTGTTACGTATGGTGATGTATATGTATCTATTAAACTTTGTTTGCTTGTGCCAAATATAATATGAAATTTTCTGATTATAAATATTTCCTTTTGGAAACAATAATATTCAGTATTTATTGATTATAGAATTATTTAAATTGTCAGCCATGAACACAACCACATAAAATTCAAAAAACTTTGCAGAAAGTGGAGTGGGGCATTTAAAATGGTATTCAAAAAATAGAGCCAAACCAACGATTTTTTCTTTTGCAAATGGAACCAACCGTTTTTTAAAAATTTTAGTCCTGTCAGTTATGTAATCATTAGCTACATAAAGCAACAGCTTTATCAGTTGCTTTATGTCATAGCCCCACCTCGGTTTAGGCGAAAAGCTATATTTCCCCACCTATTTCCTTTTTTTTTATTCAGCTATTTTCAATTGCCCCCCAAAAATGTTGTTAATGGGCCGAAAATATTTTTTCTGAGAAGCCCAATATCTTTCAAAATGATTTGTTTTCTAAAAAATATTTCTCAAATGAATACCAAACAGGGGCTAACCCTCTCTCTCTCTCTCTCTCTCTCTGTCTCTCTCGCAATGGCGCCGATGGTTCGTCTGCACGAGCATAATGACAACTCGCACCAATCTATGGTTCATTCTTTTTCTCGTTTCTTAGTAATTTCATTAAGATGTTACATTGTTAATTACAGTTTTAAAAAAATTATATATGTGCATCGATTAATTTGTTTTCCCCCAACTAAATATAAAACACTAATTTGAACCCGATTTTGATTTAGCCAACTCATTAGGTTCAATTGCGATTTAGGTTTTGATTATTTTTTGCTTCATTAATGTGTCTTCTGATTTTCCCCATTTGTTATACAAAACCCTAGTCTTCATAAAACCTAATTGAACTTGAATTACCGAAATATGTATAGTATTAATGAAGCGAGCGGAAGTCATATGAAAAGATGAAAACACAAAGTATCCAAGTCTCGTTAACCCTGCAGAATTTCGAAAAATTTACAAAAGGTGAGGAAACTCTTCGTGTGCCATAATTACGATGCCTCAAAATGCAAAATCATATTTACAACTACACGGAACTAAGTGATTGAAAAGGGAATCCTCGCCTAGTGTTTTAAAAAACGAAACTCTAAGGTGAGGCATTTTTTGTTCCCAAAAGTGAGGCCTAAGACTCGAGGCACAAAGTGTAAGCCCTGTGAATTTTGAAATATTATTAAAAATATTTGTTGCTAATATGAATATGTAATATTAGTTTTGTATAAATATTTTCTAAGTGTAATAATATAAATGTACTTTTGGCCACAATATTATGCATATTCTAAATTAAATTAATGTGAAAAGAGGTGTTGTGACTTTTTTTTTGTTTTAATTTAAGTTAAGAAATTGCATACTTTTTTGTCAAGAAACTAAATCTCCGTTTTAACTTCGAAAATTTAAATTATAGTTAATGTTTTTCGTTGATTTAGTAACGTATGGTATATAATTATGCGTTGGTTTATTTCTAAAGGGGTAAAAGGCGCAAAAAGCGCGCCCAAAGTGTATGCCTTGACAATAAAGTGTAAGCCTTATAGCACATGAGTCTTGAGGCGTATTAAGGGGGTTTCGCTTCAAAGTGAGCCTCAAACAAGCTTTTTGCAACACTATTCTCACCTATCCCGACAATGTCAAAACATGCAGAGATGATGTCTGTTAACGGGTTTAGAATTATTCCCTATTAACTGAATTATTTATTAGGGTTGGAACGCCTTTGCCCGTGGTTCAAAAGCTAAACACTATGATCATGAGAAGGAAAAATGGACAAGAACCTTCCTTCCTTTTATTGACTATACTTCATTCTCTCTTCCGAGTGGATTTTCTTACATTTCCGAGTCTCGTTCCTGAGTTGCCCCATTTCTTCTATTGATATCTCCCTTTATATAGGTTTTGATAGGGGCAGGTGTCATGGTGCATGTGTTTACAGGTGTCGTTATGCATGTGGTTATGTTTACACGTGTTACAATGTTATTCAACCAATAAGATAATGTGTTCACTTTGAGTGCTGACTGTATCTTTTCTTCTTCCGAGGGCTTTGGTCTTCTTTGTGATACGAGGTAGATTGCTTTCTTTGCTGTCTCTAATGGTGACTTCGAGGGCCGAGTTGGAGTATTCCCTTAACGATAGTGCTATTTCGAGAGATGTGTATTCTGGAGTAAGTGTTTCAAGATATTTTCCGAGAGGGTGTGGGTGAGTTGATCTCCGAGAGGTTTTGAGCTATCGTGGGTAGGTGTTCTTCTTTCTCCGAGTGTCCAAAGAGGTTTGTTGAGTTATTTTGTAAAGTTCTGACTTTTAGTCTGATCGTCGAGAGTAGTGTTCCGAGAGCTTTCGTGTTTGGAATGTATAGTCAAGGAAGGGTTTTTGCCAAGGTTCTGGGACTGTTGTCCGTTGGCTCATTCTTTCCGAGAGCTTAATTTTCTTGGAAAGTAGTATGAGTTCCGAGAGCTTTCGTATTTTGAGACTGCCTTGGTTTCGTATTCCTCATGTTGGCTTTTACTCCAGTAGTTTGTTGTGTGGGAGATGTGTTCCAAGAGGTGTGATACCTGTATCGTGGAAGTAGGTCGCATAACCATATAATAATATATTTGGTAATTCCAGTAATTGACATTGTTTATTTTAAGCAGGTGAATTATCATCCTGTTAACAAACCCCCCCAGTTTCTAGTGCAGTTAGTTATCACTACTGTACTAGAAACTTAAGAGTTTTAAAGGGTATGAGAGTCCTGGTATCGTAGATTTCATCAGGTATATGGGGAGGGTTTCACGAGGCCTCGTAGAACTCTTCAGGGGTGTCGTAAACACTCGTCAGTGACATGTGTGCTTTGTTCGACATTTCCCTCGTTCTTGGCATTACCTTTGAAAAGGCGAGGAGTATCATGATACTTTCTCCGAGTGTTTCCCGTCGTATGTTCCAAATGTGCCCTCGTAGGTCATTTGTTTGGGGCATTAATTGTATTTTATGGCATTTAATTTAACTGTAATTTAATTAATTACGACTTAAATGCAGTTAGTGGTGATTTTAATGCTACGTTTAAGTAGGGTGCGGGAATCGAAGAGTCTTGACCGTTATTCTTTCGTTAACCGAGGAGACGTGTCATTAAGCACGATTTTCAATCGTGAGGCGTGGCACGCTTAGTGGTCTTTTAAGACGCTTAGTGGGTGTAGGGTTTTAAAAAACCCTCTTTTTCACCCATCATTCTCATTTGCAAACTGAGCGAATAGCATTTTCTCCCAAAGCGCACTCTCTTTTCTCTGCAATCGATTTCTGCTAATCTTTTCTTTCAAAAACTCTGTTCTAATGGCGTCGCAATCTAACACCAATCTGATTTCGGCTGCTTCCGGTACCGGAGGAGCGGCGGGCTTAGGGTTTCAAGCTTCGCGAAAGCGGAGTGCTGCGGCGGTGGGGGCAAGCGGTAGTGGTGGTGCTGGAAAATCGAAGAGGATGAAGAAAAAGGCTGACAAAGGTGGTGCTCCGCGAGTCACCCAGAAGGTGGGTAACACGGCTAGCACCGCCACCGAGAAAGAAATCAAGAACTTGTTCAAGGAGCACGGTGTCTCTGGCCGTAACATTGAGATAACGGTGCCGGAGGCCCATCACCGGGGTGATGCTCCTCCTGAAGGGTACCTGACGGTGTACTATCCGCAGCTAAAGGCGGGGCTGCGCACTTTTTTCCCGCATTTTTACTGCGACATCTTCAATTACTGCAATCTTTGTCCGAGTCAGCTCGCCCCAAATTCGTTCTCGTTAATGGCTTTGTTCGTGTTTTGGTGCCTGGTGAGGGGCATCGAGTGTACGAGGGAGATGTTCTTTGCTGTTTTCGAGTTGAAGCAGTCTCCCGGGGGGGTCCTTTTTACTGCTTTACTCACCGAGATAAGGATGACAGGATCTCCGAGGGTATGGTCACCTCCCATAGCTCGTGGAAGAATAAGTTCTTCTTCATCAATCCAGCTGTGGGGTCGTGGGACATACCTATGACCTGGAGGGTGCCTACCTTCCCTGACAGAGTGATGGACGACACACTGGTGTTCTCACCGGTGTTCTCTGCGAAGCCTCTCGTGGAGTCAAAGGACTTTATTCGTCTCTATCGGACCGCAGGATTAAAGTACATTTCCCCGATAGACAAAATCAAGACTCCTTTGGCTGTTCCCGAGAAGTTGTTTGATACATTTGGTGAGTCTTTTACCCTTCTATCTACTATCTTACGGGTTTCTCTTTTTATTCTATCTAACTTATGACCTCTTTGATAGTGAATGTCCTACGGCCATTTATGGTGGAAAGTGAGGCTGTGGTGGGCAAGAAGGGGAAGTTTACCCTAGGAGAGGGTGGAACTGTTGAGGTCGCAGAAGGGGAGCAAGGGGGAACTCCTTCCAGGGTTGCTGAGGTTACGTCCCGGTCGTCTAGCGGGACATCCGACACCCCCGAGGAAGTAGAGTTAGTTGTGACCTCTGCCAATGTAGGTCCAAAGGGGGGATTCACCATAGGGGATGGTGAAGATGAGGTTGGGATAGAGGAGACGGCTTTACCAGCTCCCGGTGTCATCCACGTACCCTCGTCGTCGGAGTTATCAGGGGATTCTTATGCCCTGTTGGCGACCCCTCCGAAAGGTACGTGGTCTTAAAATACTTAGTGGTATAGGGGTGCGCCAGGGGTGCGCCTTAGATAACTACTTTAGGTAACCAAAAGGGTATTTTTACTTAGATAACTTTCTGATTTTGTAGGAGGTGAAGAGTTTTTTGGTTTGGAAGGGGGATCACTTCCTTCCGACTCTGCCTACCTTCCAGCATTCGATACCATGAGCTTGCTGGACGAGATTATGGCCGCGGGTCCTCCGCTTGCGAGTGCTCCTCCCCCGAGACCTTTCGTGGCTGTCCAGTCCGATAGCCCCATAGTCACTCAGGTTCCACTGCCGGGGGTGGTATCTTCTGAGAGGCCCTCGTCTTCTAAGGCTCCCGTTTCAGGACGAGAGCCTAGCACCGAAGATGCTCAGGAGGCACTCGAGACGGTGACTCGATACCTCACCGCCGCCAATTCCTTGCCAGCAGACGGGTGGGAACTTACCCGAGTTTGTGTCAACAATGTGGCCATGCTGGTAAGTCTTTTATCTAACTAATTTATTTAAGATCCTTTATCGGGATCTTTATTCTTCTACTTTGCTTTCTTAGGCACCTAAAATGCTTCCCCTTCTGTTACTCGAAGTTGAGAAGCTGCAAAAACTGGCGAGTGCGGCTGAGGAAAAGTCTCGGAAGCTGGAGGCAGAGAATACGAACCTGCTAGAGAAGGTGGGGAAATATGAGGCGGCTTTTGCCAAGGTCTCGCAGCACAATCAAGACCTGAGGGGGGAAAATAAGCAGCTTCTCTCCTCTGTAAAGGAGATGGAGGCTTCTGGTCTGGTGCTGAAGGATAGGATGGATTCCCTCGAGGGCGAGAAGGTTGCTTGGGAGGCCAAGCAGAAAGAGTTGGAGCAACATCTCTCGGAGGCACTGGGCCAGGTGGATACTCTTAACGCGAAGCTGGCACAGGCCACGGCTACGGGGGGCATTCTCCCCGAGGAGGTGCAGCAAAGGGTGGACGTTGCTGTTAAGCAGGCCCGAGAGGAGACTACTATCCGAGTGAGGGATCTGTACCTCAGCAAACATGCGGGGTACTTGGCGGGATCTGCCATGTGGGGATTCCTTCAGTGTTTTGGGCAGGTACGGCAGAAGGTGAATCCCCACTTGGACCCGCGGGTGGTTAACATTGCGGAGATGAAGAGGCCAACTTTGGAGGAAGCCTTCAACCTCTACCAAAAGAGTAGTACTCGACTTCCTCCCACCTCTTCATCCCCGTCTCGGGTGCCTCTTTCTACTATCCTCCCGCGATCTTCAGCGGACTCCCCTCTCCGAGTTGGGGTTCAGGCTACCTCATCGGGTGTTCCTTCTCCAGCGGGTGCTCCAATCCCTCCTACCACCGAGCCAACCCCTGACCCCTCGAGTGCTCAACCCCCCAGCTTTAGTAGTTTTTAATTTGTAAACGCTTTTTTATGTAATGGTACTTTGTTTTTTCTCTTGTAATGGTATTATTTTGGAATGAAACATTTCTTACTTGGAACAAAACTTTTTCTTTTCCGTGTTTATAATCACACAACTCTTCCGCATATTATGACTACTTAGTTTCTTTCCTTTTATTGTAGAATTTTTTAAGATTGAGTTTACAGAAATGAGAGAGCGTCTCACTCTTACTGGCCAAGTAACTTTTTTAGCATAGCGTGTCCATTTGCAGTGCAATTTTGGGGGAATATACTTTCCTAAATAGGAGTATCCCCTGGCACGCCTTCGTAGCCTATTATAGTATACTTTGGGCAGCTCAATCGTAATTCTATCTTCGAGGAAAGAGTCGTAAGTAGGCATTGATGCTTAGAGTATGGCGAATATTTTCACGTCCTTTCAAAGAATCATTCCTAGTAGACTTGTTCATACCTTTCTCTTTTACTTATTTAGACTTTCAAAAAGCCTTCGATGAGAGAGTATGAGTGGGGTTTCCTAGAGTAATTGCTCTCGGAGATACTCACCCGGGTTCCTGTTCTCTGTCCTTTTCTTTTCCCAAGTATTTAAAATTATAAAATCTTATGATTTCTTTACGAAGATACTATAATCTAATCCCTAATATAACAAGTGAAATAAGGATACTTATCTTTGGTGCGTAATTGTGTTATTACTGTAGCACCCGCTTCTCCTTCGAATTTGGATGTTACTGGAGACAAATCTTGTGTAGTTCCCACAGACGGCGCCATTTTGTTAACGGGTTTAGAATTATTCCCTATTAACTGAATTATTTATTAGGGTTGGAACGCCTTTGCCCGTGATTCAAAAGCTAAACACTATGATCATGAGAAGGAAAAATGGACAAGAACCTTCCTTCCTTTTATTGACTATACTTCATTCTCTCTTCCGAGTGGATTTTCTTACATTTCCGAGTCTCGTTCCTGAGTTGCCCCCTTTCTTCTATTGATATCTCCCTTTATATAGGTTTTGATAGGGGCAGGTGTCATGGTGCATGTGTTTACAGGTGTCGTTATGCATGTGGTTATGTTTACACGTGTTACAATGCTTATTCAACCAATAAGATAACGTGTTCACTTTGAGTGCTGACTGTATCTTTTCTTCTTCAGAGGGCTTTGGTCATCTTTGTGATACGGGGTAGATTGCTTTCTTTGCTGTCTCTAATGGTGACTTCGAGGGCCGAGTTGGAGTATTCCCTTAATGATAGTGCTATTCCGAGAGATGTGTATTCTGGAGTAAGTGTTTCAAGATATTTTCCGAGAGGGTGTGGGTGAGTTGATCTCCGAGAGGTTTTGAGCTATCGTGGGTAGGTGTTCTTCTTTCTCCGAGTGTCTAGAGAGGTTTGTTGAGTTATTTTGTTAAGTTCTGACTTTTAGTCTGATCTTCGAGAGTAGTGTTCCGAGAGCTTTCGTGTTTGGAATGTATAGTCAATGAAGGGTTTTTGCCAAGGTTCTGGGACTGTTGTCCGTTGGCTCATTCTTTCCGAGAGCTTAATTTTCTTGGAAAGTAGTATGAGTTCCGAGAGCTTTCGTATTTTGAGACTGCCTTGGTTTCGTATTCCTCATGTTGGCTTTTACTCCAGTAGTTTGTTGTGTGGGAGATGTGTTCCAAGAGGTGTGATACCTGTATCGTGGAAGTAGGTCGCATAACCATATAATAATATATTTGGTAATTCCAGTAATTGACATTGTTTATTTTAAGCAGGTGAATTATCATCCTGTTAACAAACCCCCCCTAGTTTCTAGTGCAGTTAGTTATCACTACTGTACTAGAAACTTAAGAGTTTTAAAGGGTATGAGAGTCCTGGTATCGTAGATTTCATCAGGTATATGGGGAGGGTTTCACGAGGCCTCGTAGAACTCTTCAGGGGTGTCGTAAACACTCGTCAGTGACATGTGTGCTTTGTTCGACATTTCCCTCGTTCTTGGCATTACCTTTGAAAAGGCGAGGAGTATCATGATACTTTTTCCGAGTGTTTCCCGTCGTATGTTCCAAATGTGCCCTCGTAGGTCATTTGTTTGGGGCATTAATTGTATTTTATGGCATTTAATTTAACTGTAATTTAATTAATTACTACTTAAATGCAGTTAGTGGTGATTTTAATGCTACGTTTAAGTAGGGTGCGGGAATCGAAGAATCTTGACCGTTATTCTTTCGTTAACCGAGGAGACGTGTCATTAAGCACGATTTTCAATCGTGAGGCGTGGCACGCTTAGTGGTCTTTTAAGACGCTTAGTGGGTGTAGGGTTTTAAAAAACCCTCTTTTTCACCCATCATTCTCATTTGCAAACTGAGCGAATAGCATTTTCTCCCAAAGCGCACTCTCTTTTCTCTGCAATCGATTTCTGCTAATCTTTTCTTTCAAAAACTCTGTTCTAATGGCGTCGCAATCTAACACCAATCTGATTTCGGCTGCTTCCGGTACCGGAGGAGCGGCGGGCTTAGGGTTTCAAGCTTCGCGAAAGCGGAGTGCTGCGGCGGTGGGGGCAAGCGGTAGTGGTGGTGCTGGAAAATCGAAGAGGATGAAGAAAAAGGCTGACAAAGGTGGTGCTCCGCGAGTCACCCAGAAGGTGGGTAACACGGCTAGCACCGCCACCGAGAAAGAAATCAAGAACTTGTTCAAGGAGCACGGTGTCTCTGGCCGTAACATTGAGATAACGGTGCCGGAGGCCTATCACCGGGGTGATGCTCCTCCTGAAGGGTACCTGACGGTGTACTATCCGCAGCTAAAGGCGGGGCTGCGCACTTTTTTCCCGCCTTTTTACTGCGACATCTTCAATTACTGCAATCTTTGTCCGAGTCAGCTCGCCCCAAATTCGTTCTCTTTAATGGCTTTGTTCGTGTTTTGGTGCCTGGTGAGGGGCATCGAGTACACGAGGGATAGGTTCTTTGCTGTTTTCGAGTTGAAGCAGTCTCCCGGGGGGGGTCCTTTTTACTGCTTTACTCACCGAGATAAGGATGACAGGATCTCCGAGGGTATGGTCACCTCCCATAGCTCGTGGAAGAATAAGTTCTTCTTCATCAATCCAGCTGTGGGGTCGTGGGACATACCTATGACCTGGAGGGTGCCTACCTTCCCTGACAGAGTGATGGACGACACACTGGTGTTCTCACCGGTGTTCTCTGCGAAGCCTCTCGTGGAGTCAAAGGACTTTATTCGTCTCTATCGGACCGCAGGATTAAAGTACATTTCCCCGATAGACAAAATCAAGACTCCTTTGGCTGTTCCCGAGAAGTTGTTTGATACATTTGGTGAGTCTTTTACCCTTCTATCTACTATCTTACGGGTTTCTCTTTTTATTCTATCTAACTTATGACCTCTTTGATAGTGAATGTCCTACGACCATTTATGGTGGAAAGTGAGGCTGTGGTGGGCAAGAAGGGGAAGTTTACCCTAGGAGAGGGTGGAACTGTTGAGGTCGCAGAAGGGGAGCAAGGGGGAACTCCTTCCAGGGTTGCTGAGGTTACGTCCCGGTCGTCTAGCGGGACATCCGACACCCCCGAGGAAGTAGAGTTAGCTGTGACCTCTGCCAATGTAGGTCCAAAGGGGGGATTCACCATAGGGGATGGTGAAGATGAGGTTGGGATAGAGGAGACGGCTTTACCAGCTCCCGGTGTCATCCACGTACCCTCGTCGTCGGAGTTATCAGGGGATTCTTATGCCCTGTTGGCGACCCCCCCGAAAGGTACGTGGTCTTAAAATACTTAGTGGTATAGGGGTGCGCCAGGGGTGCGCCTTAGATAACTACTTTAGGTAACCAAAAGGGTATTTTTACTTAGATAACTTTCTGATTTTGTAGGAGGTGAAGAGTTTTTTTGGTTTGGAAGGGGGATCACTTCCTTCCGACTCTGCTTACCTTCCAGCATTTGATACCATGAGCTTGCTGGACGAGATTATGGCCGCGGGTCCTCCGCTTGCGAGTGCTCCTCCCTCGAGACCTTTCGTGGCTGTCCAGTCCGATAGCCCCTTAGTCACTCAGGTTCCACTGCCGGGGGTGGTATCTTCTGAGAGGCCCTCGTCTTCTAAGGCTCCCGTTTCAGGACGAGAGCCTAGCACCGAAGATGCTCAGGAGGCACTCGAGACGGTGACTCGATACCTCACCGCCGCCAATTCCTTGCCAGCAGACGGGTGGGAATTTACCCGAGTTTGTGTCAACAATGTGGTCATGCTGGTAAGTCTTTTATCTAACTAATTTATTTAAGATCCTTTATCGAGATCTTTATTCTTCTACTTTGCTTTCTTAGGCACCTAAAATGCTTCCCCTTCTGTTACTCGGGGTTGAGAAGCTGCAAAAACTGGCGAGTGCGGCTGAGGAAAAGTCTCGGAAGCTGGAGGCAGAGAATACGAACCTGCTAGAGAAGGTGGGGAAATATGAGGCGGCTTTTGCCAAGGTCTCGCAGCACAATCAAGACCTGAGGGGGGAAAATAAGCAGCTTCTCTCCTCTGTAAAGGAGATGGAGGCTTCTGGTCTGGTGCTGAAGGATAGGATGGATTCCCTCGAGGGCGAGAAGGTTGCTTGGGAGTCCAAGCAGAAAGAGTTGGAGCAACATCTCTCGGAGGCACTGGGCCAGGTGGATACTCTTAACGCGAAGCTGGCACAGGCCACGGCTACGGGGGGCATTCTCCCCGAGGAGGTGCAGCAAAGGGTGGACGTTGCTGTTAAGCAGGCCCGAGATGAGACTACTATCCGAGTGAGGGATCTGTACCTCAGCAAACATGCGGGGTACTTGGCGGGATCTGCCATGCGGGGATTCCTTCAGTGTTTTGGGCAGGTACGGCAGAAGGTGAATCCCCACTTGGACCCGCGGGTGGTTAACATTGCGGAGATGAAGAGGCCAACTTTGGAGGAAGCCTTCAACCTCTACCAAAAGAGTAGTACTCGACTTCCTCCCACCTCCTCATCCCCGTCTCGGGTGCCTCTTTCTACTATCCTCCCGCGATCTTCAGCGGACTCCCCTCTCCGAGTTGGGGTTCAGGCTACCTCATCGGGTGTTCCTTCTCCAGCGGGTGCTCCTATCCCTCCTACCACCGAGCCAACCCCTGACCCCTCGAGTGCTCAACCCCCCCAGCTTTAGTAGTTTTTAATTTGTAAACGCTTTTTTATGTAATGGTACTTTGTTTTTTCTCTTGTAATGGTATTATTTTGGAATGGAACATTTCTTACTTGGAACAAAACTTTTTCTTTTCCGTGTTTATAATCACACAACTCTTCCGCATATTATGACTACTTAGTTTCTTTCCTTTTATTGTAGAATTTTTTAAGATTGAGTTTACAGAAATGAGAGAGCGTCTCACTCTTACTGGCCAAGTAACTTTTTTAGCATAGCGTGTCCATTTGCAGTGCAATTTTGGGGGAATATACTTTCCTAAATAGGAGTATCCCCTGGCACGCCTTCGTAGCCTATTATAGTATACTTTGGGCAGCTCAATCGTAATTCTATCTTCGAGGAAAGAGTCGTAAGTAGGCATTGATGCTTAGAGTATGGCGAATATTTTCACGTCCTTTCAAAGAATCATTCCTAGTAGACTTGTTCATACCTTTCTCTTTTACTTATTTAGACTTTCAAAAAGCCTTCGATGAGAGAGTATGAGTGGGGTTTCCTAGAGTAATTGCTCTCGGAGATACTCACCCGGGTTCCTGTTCTCTGTCCTTTTCTTTTCCCAAGTATTTAAAATTATAAAATCTTATGATTTCTTTACGAAGATACTATAATCTAATCCCTAATATAACAAGTGAAATAAGGATACTTATCTTTGGTGCGTAACTGTGTTATTATTGTAGCACCCGCTTCTCCTTCGAATTTGGATGTTCCTGGAGACAAATCTTGTGTAGTTCCCACAGACGGCGCCATTTTGTTAACGGGTTTAGAATTATTCCCTATTAACTGAATTATTTATTAGGGTTGGAACGCCTTTGCCCGTGGTTCAAAAGCTAAACACTATGATCATGAGAAGGAAAAATGGACAAGAACCTTCCTTCCTTTTATTGACTATACTTCATTCTCTCTTCCAAGTGGATTTTCTTACATTTCCGAGTCTCGTTCCTGAGTTGCCCCATTTCTTCTATTGATATCTCCCTTTATATAGGTTTTGATAGGGGCAGGTGTCATGGTGCATGTGTTTACAGGTGTCGTTATGCATGTGGTTATGTTTACACGTGTTACAATGCTTATTCAACCAATAAGATAACGTGTTCACTTTGAGTGCTGACTGTATCTTTTCTTTTTCCGAGGGCTTTGGTCTTCTTTGTGATACGGGGTAGATTGCTTTCTTTGCTGTCTCTAATGGTGACTTCGAGGGCCGAGTTGGAGTATTCCCTTAATGATAGTGCTATTCCGAGAGATGTGTATTCTGGAGTAAGTGTTTCAAGATATTTTCCGAGAGGGTATGGGTGAGTTGATCTCCGAGAGGTTTTGAGCTATCGTGGGTAGGTGTTCTTCTTTCTTCGAGTGTCCAGAGAGGTTTGTTGAGTTATTTTGTAAAGTTCTGACTTTTAGTCTGATCGTCGAGAGTAGTGTTCCGAGAGCTTTCGTGTTTGGAATGTATAGTCAAGGAAGGGTTTTTGCCAAGGTTCTGGGACTGTTGTCCGTTGGCTCATTCTTTCCGAGAGCTTAATTTTCTTGGAAAGTAGTATGAGTTCCGAGAGCTTTCGTATTTTGAGACTGCCTTGGTTTCGTATTCCTCATGTTGGCTTTTACTCCAGTAGTTTGTTGTGTGGGAGATGTGTTCCAAGAGGTGTGATACATGTATCGTGGAGGTAGGTCGCATAACCATATAATAATATATTTGGTAATTCCAGTAATTGACATTGTTTATTTTAAGCAGGTGAATTATCATCCTGTTAACAATGTCCTAGAGACACGAATCACAAAATGGCATCAAAACCACATCGGAAGGAACCAACATGGTGGGATTTAAGACCACATTGGCATGGCCGACGTGGCTCCACGAATGGGTCCACATTGGATAGTCTGGCGTGGCACCCTGCCCGAGGCACATTGATCATAAACAACAGACGTGGCATGTTGGGCTACGTGTGTGCCGTTTGGGGGCACGCTGGTTACCAAACCGACGCCTCACTTTGGACTATGTCTGCTGCAACACGTCAGGCGGCACGTGTCCCCCTGGGAAACTAACATAGCATGTCGAGTGGTTAACATGCCACATCGGTCAACTACCGACTTGGTGCGTCGGTCAACTTACTATCACGTAGGTCAGCCAACCGACGTGGTGGGAGAAAATCAAACAACCAACGTGCTTCCTTGTCTTTTGCCTCCTTGGAGTGGTCCCCACACCCCAAGGCCTTCCCTACATTTATAAATAACTCTTAATTTCTTCATTTAAGGGGTTGGACTTTGGGGAGCTCAAGGTTGCTACTTTCTCTCTTTAGAGAAGCACGTCAACCAATCCACGTCAACTTTTTGAAATTGGCACGTCAACTTCTCAAAGTTGGCACGTTCTTCTTGTACGACGTCAAACAAGAGCACATCAAATAAAGCACGTCAAACAAAGAGCACGTCAAATAAAGCACGTCAAACAAAGAGCACGTCAAAAAAAATGTACGTCAAACAAACCACATCAACCATTTCACATCCACTCTTTCGTAGACATGATTATGTCGACAATTAGACTCATTACAAGATATAATTGAGTACTACGTCAACAATATGAACTTTGACTCATGATTTGACTATCCAGTAGTGTAAATCACTCGATGTCTGAATCCCAACCCCTCATCGTACTCGATGACTAAAAGCATCCTAATGCTATAGAAATGATCTCTAAACGAGACTAACACCGCCAGAGTTTAAATCTACAGTCAACACGGCCTCGTCAACGAGACGTACACCGTACAGGGTTGTCCAACCAAGCTTATGGGGTAGATAAATGCACACAACTTCTAAGTTAAGCGTGATATTTTCTAAGACCCTACCGTAGGCATAATTGAACAATGAAATATGTCCGACATGATTCTCTCTTCTCAAGGAGATACGTAGGCAGCTTGACCCCGTGTTGAGTTCAGTCGCAAGCATGGATGCCTAATGCCCTCCCTAGACTAGGTTTATTATTAATTATTTACGTCTAACTTTGTTCCTCTTAGTGTAGGTTTCCATCAAACCAAAAGGTGTTCTTGTATTGTTTATAAGGTGCCATAGAGTCTAGTGAGGAAAGTTGCTCGATAGTAACGAAAACACCTCGCGCCAACTCTCAAGTTTAATATCTTTTTTAATTAACAACTGACTAAAAAAACGTCTAACTTATAAAGATGAAACCTAGATGTAAAAAATACCAAAATTACAAGAGAGTCCAAAAATAAATAAGAAAATACAAAACCCTGTAGGAAATAGAAAAATGACATTTTCACCCTCCAAACGTTGAAATTTTGCTAAAATTAGCGTAAAGACTAAAGCGTTTACGTCTTGCTCTGTGGCTATTTCTACTCGAAAAAGTGGTATCACTTGTCGTAAACGGGATTCGTTGACTTTCTGGTCAAACCACGTCTTGCTTGAACTTCGAGTTGGTGGTGATCCATAAAAAAGTTTCCATTTTCTGAAGTCCATCATTCTCTTGTAGTTGGGAAAGATTCGACCTCGAGTCTGAATCGTGTTTGGTAACTAAAAATTTATCACCACAATACAAAATATGATTTGTAACTTGAAAAAACCGAAAACCCTGAGGATGAACATCATCAATTGTGGCAACAACAATATGTTTCTTCTACTCGTCGATCACTATCACACATAAATTCTTCTTTTCCATCCCAAAACTTTCAATCTATCAATTTTCTTGTCAACCTCGTACTTGGGTGCTCCCCCGTGATCTCCTCATCCAAATCCTCCATGAAAGCTTTCAAAGAAATCACAAATTCACCCATAATACCGTCATCATAGTTGTCATACACAATATTACATGATTGGTAGTCTTCTTCGTACTCACCATATAAACAATTGAACTAGTAATATGTTGCATATAGCACCGAAACAGTTTGAACACTTGATGAGCATGGTGAGAGAGAACTTGGCGAGGAATCTGATGCTGCCACCACGAATTTGTGTTACGAGCCTAGGCCGAATTGGGGATCATTCCCAAGATTCGAGCCTAAGGGGTCGATCTCATGAAAGGAGAACTAACGCTACTGGTGGACCCTTCGAGGATCGTTGACATTCTCGTGGAAGAAAACTCAACCATCACCATCAATTTCAGCTGCCTCAACGACACAAACTAGATCACGTAAAAGCCGTGAGACTGAAAGAGAGAGGCAACGACACGCCATTAGGTCGGAGCCTCTATTCCAAGAAAGAAGAGATTGTGATCTACCTCATGCAACTCAGGTAACTTTGATTCTAGGAGGACTTTACAGGACGATGATTATTTGATTGATGTAACATCGTCCTTCTCTCCTGATCTACAATGCATCGCGCTCGGATGCAAATGTAAAATCCTTAGAATGCCCACTTATGATAGCAAAGGGACCCCAATGCGCATTTGCATCAGGTAACTTTGATTCTAGGAGGACTTTACAGGACGATGATTATTTGATTGATGTAACATCGTCCTTCTCTCCTGATCTACAATGCATCGCGCTCGGATGCAAATGTAAAATCCTTAGAATGCCCACTTATGATATCAAAGGGACCCCAATGCGCATTTGCATCTCCTTGACGGATTGCTAAACCTAGGGGCTATAACAAAGATAGACAAGCTCGACTGTTTTCCATAACTTCTGTCGATGCTGCACAAGACTGGTTCTTGAGGATCCCTCCTCTCTCAGTTCAAACATATGATCAGTTGAGAAAATATGTTCAAGTCACGGTTTGCCACTCAAAAGCGAACTCAACTAACATAAGAGTATCCCAAGACTATCATTCAATGTAGTAATGAATCGACCAGAGACTACATCAGGCGGTTTAATATCGAGATGTTGCAGGTTGAAATACCCTCATCTCAAAGCGTTGCCAACATTCTCTTCAATACCTTGAAAAATATGTTGTTAATGAGCTCTTGAGGTAGAAACCAAAATCATTGAGCAAATCAATTTGATAACACAATGTGACATGGAAATTGAAGAGCGTAACAAAATGACAAATGTCCAAAAAGACAACACTCAGTTCAAGCCAACCAACTCTCGTCGCAATGACAGAAATGAAAAAAGTAACAACAAGTGAGCAAGATCTCCTCCATGAGAAAAACTTCAGCTTACTACGAGCATGCATGATATATACTTCGTGGTTAAGAAACAAAACTTCCTCAATACTCGAAAGAAGATTCGTGAATCAAAATAAACTCGCAATAAAAGTTCTATTGCAAACATATGTTATATGTTCACAATGATTCTAAATGCCATGCACAATACGCGGAGTTCAAACGCTTGATCAAAGAAGGCCACTCGCGAAATACATGAAGGGAAATAAGCAGCCTGACATCAGGAGTAAGAGAGAAAGCTCCAACTGCGATACGCCCACTCCATCTAGGGAGGGAGTCATAAATCAAATACCTCTGAAAGAGAAGATACTGATAACATGTCAATATTATTGCAGGAACTCCCATTAAAGAATGGTCGAGGCAGAATATGCATAAGTGATGAGCGTTTATTTAACGTCATTTGAGTACTCATTTCCTTATGCTTTTGTATAAGTATTGGTGCATATTTATTGGTTTCAGTATGGTTTGGTGTTTTTATAGGATTTTGTTGAGATAACGCAAAACAAAGCATAAATGAGCCTAAATTGGATGTTTTTGGAAACATGGCTTCAAGATACAACATTGCAATGAGGAGAATCCAAATGAAGCCATTAAGTTAAATACAAGGAGAAGTCGTTACATGAATAATCAGAGGTTGTGCTACATACCATTGGAAAGATAATAAAGGCAGTGTTCCAATGCAACAAACGGATCTTAATTCTGACTTCCAGAAGGGAAGTTATCACCAAAACCGTGATGCCGCGCAGAGCAGAAAAATTAGATCGCGCGACTCAGGCGCGTTGTGCACGATTGGCGCCCGATCTAACCAAATCGCACTTGATTCAGACATAGAACATAGAGTAGAGCATCCCCGGCGTGATCGAGGAGCGCGATCAGACCAAGATCGCACGATAAGACCCAGAATCGTACAAAAACCCTAATTTTAGCATAGGTGTTGTTTTTCCTATATAAGGACATTGGGGTTACGAAATTCAACACATACTTCATCCATTCACAACCACCAGTTCACAAATATTCACAAGAGAAAACACGAGGCAACATCAATCAGAAGAACTTAGACCATCAAAGGTATTCCAGGAAGCTGAGAACAACTACATTAAGATTGAGAAATTCCGAGGAGTTAAAACATCAAAGCTTATGCGCTTTCACAATTTGCCACCTCGACCGAAGTCTTTACATAGAGAAGAATTTTCTTACTAGCGGTCAAAGAATTCTCCATAGGAAAGACACGTTATCTACAAAATCTGAAGAAAGTCAAGCAAGCAGCAATGCCTATAGTCTCAAAACCTTCATAGAAGGACAAAATTTACATATACCTCAAAGAAGGTAACCTTCTGAGCAACCCTGTCACAACACAAAGACTTAAATACTATATACATCGTTTTACCATCTTCAATGATGAGTTATACATAATATCCTTTGAAGGACTGCTCTTAAGATGTATGTCACCTCAACAAGCTGAAATGGTATTAAAAGAAATCCACAACGGTGCTTGTGGTAATCACTTAGGAGGGCGCTCTTTGGCACAAAAGGTCTTACACTAATGTTACTATTGAGTATTGACCAACCTTACCTAAAGATGCTCTCAACCTTCTTAAAGATGCAAGAGTTGCCAATTCTTCTCCCTCGCAACACATGTTCCTGCATAACCTCTTAATCACATGTAATCATAATGCCTATTTGACCAATGTGACATCGACATTGTGGGACCCTTTTGACTATCAAGGGGACAAAAGAGACTTCTAGTGGTGGTAAATGAATACTTCATAAAATGGGACGAAGCTCAAGCACGCACCTCCATTACAGAGAGGAACATCATTGACTTCATATGGCAACAAATCATATGTCGATTCAGTATACCTCGCGTGCTTTTCTAAGACAATAGGACTCAATTCGCAGGTCCGAATGTCAGAGCTTGGTGCGAATACATGAATATAGCACAACGCTTCACAACAATTTACCACCAGCAAACAAATGGTCAAGTTGAGAACACTAAGAAGAATCTTGTTGAGTATCTCGAAAACAAATGCACGAGTAGAAAGAATCATAGACCGAAGCACTTCCCAGAATACTTTGGGCCTATAGTACCACACCACGTACTTCAACGAGCCAAACACCATTTATGTTGGTATACGGTTCCAAGGCAATCATTCCGGCTGAAATCGACATGCCCACTTAACGCATCTTGACCTACAATCAAGAAGAAGCTGCTAGAATGCGCTTCGACGATTTAGAGTTCATTGGCTCAACACGCGACCAATCTTATGAGAAAACAAAGGCTTGTAAGACCATGATGACAAAGGCTTGTGATAGGAAAGTCCTATTCAGAAAGTTCCAAGTGGGGGACTTAGTCTTGAGGAAAATTGAGACACACAAATGAGGTGGTAAAATCCAACCCTTATGAGAATGACCCGACAAGGTCACTAAAGCTAGCTCAAAAGGCTACGATCTAGTATGCCCGTGGAATTTTCATAACCGGAGGAAATTCTACGCCCAGAACGACAAACAAGATCTTCGTAGTTCATTTCATTTTTTAGATTTTCACAAATAAGTGATGTAATAAAAACATTGAACTACGGAGACTTGATTCCCAAGTATACTTGGGATACGTAGACAACTTGGTCAAAAGTAAGTACAGTCTAAAAACTAATAAAACTGTTTCTTCTTTGTCTTTGATACAGGCAAGTTTTGTGCACGACAATTCAACCTTTTCTTTTCGAAGATCAAAAGAAGTAGCACACCGCAACTTGCGAGCCCTTGTATTGTTTTTCAAGGAAAAAATGGAAGGAGTATGTCACGCACCGAAAAAAATAACATTTTCAATTGATTTTAGTTAATTTGCACTTTAGTCCTCCAACTTACACAAATTAGGACTTTGACCCCAAATAGTTTAAGAATTTGCAAATTTAGTCCTAAACGTTTATGATTAGCTTATGATAGCCTTTACACTATTTATGTGTTCTTAGTTATTAGGTCCATAGACCCTAAATAATTATAATCATTTTGTAATTAGCTTAAAATATGTTAATTACATAGTTATCTACTTAATTATATATATATATATATATTTTATATAATAATTATAATTGCATAATAGTTAATCAAATACAAAGTTATGAATTATTTAAGATTAAGGTATGATCTAAATTTGATATTATAAGGTGTATAAAGTTAAAAAAAAAAACATGATAAGGAGACAACTATACAAGTTGCCAACTTGTTGCTATAATTGAACATGAACTGTCCGCACTCCAGGTCTGACTTTGAACAATTTTAGCTGCCATTTAACTAACGTTGATTCATTGTTTTTCTTCATTATTTTCAATCATTTTAAGTATAGTTTCATAAAAGCAGTTATTTCATAATTTTTTCTATCGGCCTTCTACCCTAAAATGACCAAAACTTTTCACTACGCACATAAGCAGCTTTCAAATTCGAGCTCTAAAAATATCATAACTCATCCAAAACAAGTCCGGAAATTCTTAACTTTTAGATCCAGATTCCTCTCTAAGTTAGGCATCTTTCATATTTAAAAACAATTTCCAAAAGGGAAGCCTGTGAAGGCCAGAAGCAAGAAACTCAACTATAGGCCATTCAGGATACTTGTAGCCTTTTCAATTAATTACAAAAACTCAACTATATATTACACACACACACACACACACACATATATATATATATATATATATATGGCATATCTGGATTATTAGTTTAGTTAGCACAAGTGAAAGCTTCTAAGAACAGGCAAGTATTTGAATTCAAAATTTCCGGTATGGAAACTAACTCCAAACCGGTGCCGCTGCAACCGCTTGATCTGGATTTTCTGGTGTTTAATGCTCAACGGATCCTGTCCAA
The DNA here is from genome assembly GCA_948329865.1 of Linaria vulgaris. Taxonomy (NCBI): domain Eukaryota; kingdom Viridiplantae; phylum Streptophyta; class Magnoliopsida; order Lamiales; family Plantaginaceae; genus Linaria; species Linaria vulgaris. The sequence continues at coordinate 15,676,731 of OX415254.1, read as the reverse complement.
AGAACACTCTGGAGCGAGGAACCAAAAATAATTACGACAATCAAATGCTACATCTATTCAGTTTCAACTACCAAATGCATGATATGATGATTACCAATTCAAATCATCATATGCAAACATGGCCATGCATGGATCGAGAAAAGAAGATGTACGAGTGGACAACTCAAAAAACACCAAAGAAAGGGAACTAATCGAAGTCTATGAAGCAGATGACAACATCTCCTTCAAGCAGATTCGAATTAAGCAAGAACTTAAGGATCTTATGCACCAACAATGGGAGAACAGTATAATCATAAGAATCCTAGGTAAGCCGTGGTACTTTACTGCATTGCAAACCCGACTTGACCTCATGTGGAAACTTCACAACGCATTTGAGTTGGTGGACCTTGGAAAAGGATGTTACTGCATGAAGGGACTGTCCAATGCCAAGAGAGACATGATCCTTACAAAAGGACCATGGCAACTGGCTGGAAACTTCATGTTAATAAGAGAGTGGACTCCTAACTTTCATGCAGACAGTGACAATGTTGAGAGAACGATCACATGGGTGAGGGTGATGAGTTTGCCTATTGAATATCTACGAGAAGTAGTCATTCAAACATTGTCTTCTTGTATTGGTGATCCCATCAAAATTGATGGGAATACTTTCAATGCATCAAGAGGGAACTTTGCTCTGTTCTGTGTTCAGATTAGAACTAATCAACCTTTGGAATTGGGTCTATGGATAGATAACAAGGTCTATCAGGTTATCTATGAAAATGTCACAAGTTTATGCACGAGTGTAGAAGAATTGGTCACTCAACTGACAAGTGTGCATTCACAGTGCTAAATGATAATGATATGAATACTTCTACTCTCCATGCTCAAGTGATTAACACTTCAGACACTCATAAGAAAGATGAATGGCTCACTAACAGGGCCAAAGAGAAAGAATTTGGAGATTGGATGCTCATCAACAGGGAAACGAAGCAACAAAGTCCTAAATCTACTGGACATGCAAGCAACAAATCTCCTACTAGAATTCTTATTCCTAATAGGCACAAGGGCAAAGGTAAAGTGTCAACAGGCAATGTGGTAGAGATGGGTAACAAGCCAGAAAATAGGGGCACACGTGTGCTCCCTGCCTCTCTCAATCATGCATTAAGACAGAACATGCAAAAAAACTGTTCGAAAAACAGTTACAACTATTAAAAGGAAACCAAAGGTTTCAACTCCTCTGGGAGTCACTCAAAGGTCTAATTTAAGTTCAAAGAACCCTTTTACAATTTTGGAATACATCAACTCTGGTGAAACATATGAGATCCACACAAAAAACTCTCTTCCTTCTCATCATGGCAAACAACAACCTGGATGCATGGGACTGGGAATGGGATCACATGATGATCGAAGCATGGAACTTCGAGACAATGTTCAGTACATTTCAAAATCCTCCACTGGACCTGTTGATAGAATCTTGGGACATGCTAGTGAAAATTGGGTGGTGAAAATTCCAGCAACACATTGGAAGATCCAGGTGACTGTACACAGGATAGACCAAGGGGATGCCAATCACTGGTGGTTGCAGAGATTCAATCACACACCCTGGGAGAGGAAGAGACAGAGATATCTAATGCTAGAGATTCTGAGACAACTTGTACAGATTGAGAGGGATTCCAATTGAGAATCCAGTTCACCCCACACATATTTACAACTCTAACATGAAGATTGTCTCCTGGAACTATCAGGGAGCAGGGGATAAAGATTTTAGAAGGAACTTTAGGGAATTGTTAAGGTTTCACCAACCCATTGTGGTTTTTGTTCTTGAAACTAGAGTAGGCCCTGATCAAGCATGGAATATAATACCTTTTTAGGATTTTTTTCTTATGAAATAACACTTACTAATGGTATGATGGGAGGAGTGTGGATGCTATGGAATAGTTATGAGGTGGATGTGGAGATCACGCACACTGATTTCCAGATAATCCATGCAATCATTAGGCCTAACTCTGAGGATAGATGGAGATTAATTGGAATCTATGCTCAACCTAGGAAAGCTGCAAAGATTCTTTCATTTGATAGTCTAAGAAAGAAAGCTCTTAATCATCCTATACCTTGGTTAATCACTAGAGACTTAAATGTAGTTAGCCTTGGTCGTGAAAAGAGGGGAGGAAATACCAGAACACTCAGAAGGCTTCAATTCTTCAATAGATTCATTGAGGATTGCAACCTTCTTGATCTGGGATTCATTGGTCCAAAATTCACCTGGTCCAAGACAGAATGGAGGGCTCATCCAGGCAAGATTGGACAGGGCTATGGCAAATCAGAAATGGTTAGATAAAGTCCCTGGTTATGAAGTGGAGAACCTACCCAGAACTTATTCTGATCATAACCCTATCATCATTAGGACCACTAGAAGAGGGGGAATCATAGGAGACAAGCCTTTCATGTTTGAAGATATGTGGTTCTCCAATGAGGAATGTGAACCATTACTTCAACAACTATGGAAAGAAAAACCAGTACTCATGGATGCTATCAGAGAAATACCAAAGGTTATGAAACCGTGGAATCAACTCAAGTTTGGAAATATATTTAAGAGGAAGAGGAAATTGCAATCCAGACTTGGAGGTATCCAGAAATCTTTGGAATATCACAATAGTTCCTTTCTTTGCCAACTCCAGGAGCAACTCATGACTGAGTATAATGATGTTCTCAAGCAAGAAGAGATGTTTTGGTACTAGAAGTCTAGAATTAAGTGGATCAGAGAGAGTGAGAGAAACACCAGGTTCTTTCACAGATCAACCATGACTAGAAGAAGAAGAAGAAACCAGATTACTATGCTGAAAATAGAAGGAATTTAGGTGAAAGATGATGAAATTCTTCAAACTCATACAAGGAATTACTATATGAGTCTGTTTTCAGTGGTTTCAACTTCTCAGAACACTTCTCAGATCACCCCCAACTCAAATCTATATGAGTTTCAAGTAACCCTGGATAAGGAGGACCATGAACTCCTGAACTCAGATATTGGTCCAGAGGAAATCAAAACTGCTGTATTTTCAATGGCTCCTCTCAAAGCCACTGGCCCTGATGGATTACAAGCTCTTTTCTATCAGAAAGTATGAGAATGGCTGGAGGATTCAGTCACTGAATTTGTCAAGAATGTTTTTAGGAGAGAAGCTTTGTGAAGCTTACATTTGTCTGATTCCCAAAATCCAGGAGGCTGTAAGTATTACTCAATTTAGACCTATATTGAGAGATGCTATGCCTAAGATCATTGCTCCTACTCATGCTAGTTTCATAAAAGGGAGAAGCACTCATGGTAATATCATAGTGCTTCAAGAGCTACTCCACTCCCTCAGGTCCAAAAAGAAGAACAAAGTGGGTTCTATGCTAATGAAACTAGACCTTGAAAAGGCATATGACAGAGTAAGTTGGTCTTTCCTGAAGGAAACTCTCATTGCATTCAACTTTCCCATGGCCCTAATTGAACGATCATGTTCAGTGTAACAAGTGCTTCAACTAGAGTCCTATGGAATGGGGGCCCTCTGGAAGGATTTGATCATCAATGTGGACTAAGACAAGGTGATCCTCTCTCCCCTTATCTCTTTGTCCTTTGCATGAAGAGATTATCCTACCTCATTCAGGAGGAAGTAACTAAGGGTAACTGGAAACCAATTATCCCTTGAAGAGGTGTTCCTCAATTATCACATCTGCTATTTGCAAATGATCTTATACTAATGGGAAAAGCAGATATAGCCACTACTCAGACCATTAGGAGGATCTTAGACAAATTTTATCACAAATCTGGGCTCAAAATTAACCACAACAAATCTAAAGTTTACTTTTCCAAATCCAGTGGTTCTAGTCATAAAAGATACTTGTGCCAGATCTTAGGCTTTGGACAAACTCAAAACCTAGGAAAGTACCTTGGAGTAAAACTGGTACATGGGAGGGTTAACAGAGAAACTCACTCTGACACATTTGACAAAGTGATGAATAGATTTGGTACTTGGAAGAGTAAGATACTGTCTCTTGGTGGTAGAGAGGTTTTGATCACATCTCTCTCCTCTTCAATGCGAGTTTATTCGATGCAATCATCATGGTTACCCCAACATATATGTGACAAGTTGGACAGATTGAACATGAACTTCTTGTGGTCTTCTGATATCACAAAGAGGAAGCTGCACTTAGTCAACTGGAACCAAGTGATTCTCCCTAAAAAATAAGATGGACTTGGTATTCAGTCTATAACAATAAGTAATGAATCATTACTTGCTAAGTTGGTCTGTAAGATCCTTAATACGGGAACCTCTATCTGGACCTCTTTCATCCAAGCAAAGTATCCGAAAAACAACAACATCTCCAACTACAAGAGTAGGGCTACTGATAGCCCTGTGTGAAAGGCAATCTGTCACTGTCTAGAATTCATGAAGCCTTTCTGAAGGTGGAAAATATGGAGAGGAGATCACATATCTTTTTGGTTTGACAACTGAAGAGGCTCAGGTTGTCTTAATGATGAGAACTTAACTATTCTTCCTACTGATTCTAAATTAAAACTTAAAGATGTGATGATGGAGTCCGGGGAAATATGAACTGGGAATCATCAATTCAACCCTACCTCAGGAGATCAAAGAGGACATTCTCAGTAGAAATATCCTACTCTCAGACTAGGAAGATCAAGTGATCTGGAATGGAACTTCAAATGGCCAGTTTACATGCCAATCAGCATATCAACTATTTCAAGAGCCGAAAATAATTACCGCAAGGAACTCCATAGTCCATAGTTGGGTTTGGAAGTTAGATTTCAACAACAAATTCCAACACTTTCTGTGGCTACTCACTCAAGAGAGGTTAGCCACCAACCTGCTAAGGTTCAAAAGATAGATCTCTCACACTGCAATGTGTACATTCTGTGATGAGCCTGAGGAGTCTGGATTGCATATCCTTAGATATTGTCATGTTGCAAGAAAAATATTGAAAAGAATTACATCCAGGAAGATATTCACATCTTTGATACCATCAGTGATGAGGATTGGCTGAGAGCAAATCTAGAACATCTCCAAATCAGAAACCAGATCAGACCAGGTATCTCTTGGAAGTGGATCTTTATGGCAACACTTTGGATTTGCTGGAAACATAGAAACTCCAGAGTATTTCATAAGAAGGAGACGAATGTCACAGGGCGCCTCTATCAAATCAAACAACTAAGATATGAGCTATTTGAGGGCAGAACTAAGAATAGAACTTCAAGGCAAGAAATTGGATGGTCAAAGCCTCAGAATGGATGGTATAAGTTGAATACTGATGGCTTCATTGTACATGAGCTCAACACTGGTTCTTTGGCTGGGGTGCTGAGAGATGCAGAAGGTAACTGGTGTTGGGGCTACATGCAAAAGCTACAAACTCCAACTATAGAGGAATCAGAGCTGGCTGCGCTCCAACAAGGACTGAAGTTGGCATGGAACAAGAGGATTCAAAATATTGCAGTTGAAGTGGATTCTCTAACAGTCCACAAGCTCGTTTCTGGACAACTTGCTCCATAAGTGGAGAATGCTTGCATGGTTGAGGAATGCCAAAGATTATTACATATGCCATGGAATGCGACCTTCACTTGGGTTCAGAGAACGGCTAACAAAGTTTCCTACGCACTTGCTAAGAGTGTTAGATTTATAGAAGAAAGCAATGTCTTTTGAGACAAAGTTCCTTCTTCGTACATTACTAGTTTAATTACTAGAGACACGATGTAATAGTTGTTATTTCTCTTTATTAATCAATAAAAAAAAATCTAAATCACACTTCCGAACTGAATTTATATATCTTAGTTATTTGTTCCAAGAAAATTAAGTAATATATGTTTCTTTTAGTTACCATCTGTATATATCGTTGCTTATTAAATTTAGGAGAAAATGATAAAAAGAAGTATACTTGGATATAAAAGAGATATGATATAGTGAAAAGGTTGTTGTTGTGAAGCTACAATATGATTTTAAAAATCCTTGTAAACACTGAGGTATGCTATTAGTACCTTTATTTAATAAAAACAAAAGGGAAAGATGGTAATATGTGGATATGGTTATTACGTAGCTTGCTGAGAAGATGTAGGTAAATAAGTTATTGTAGCCGTGATTGTTCTATTACAGTTTGTATAGATGAAATCATGACTAATTAAACAAAATTCATGTTCGACTTATTGGACTTTAGGAACGTGTAGTTGTGGTGTCCAGGAAAATAGCATTTCATAAGATTGATAGCGGTTTTATGATAATTGTATAGGTGAGGTAGAAGCTGATCTTGAGTTGGAAGCGGACAACATCACGAACGGTTAGGACGATCTAAATCAGGTGGGGTTACAAAAAAAATCACATATTTTACCGTCGTAAGGTTATAACTTACTTATTTATAGCCAAATGTGTTTTCTCAGTTATGGTTTACATTCTATTTAAAGCATGCCTATATTATACATGTATTAGTTTCATGATTGTTAAATTGAAAGGCCACTTCATATGGCTATTGATTTGGGCCCTTGCATAGAATTGTGGAATTTCTTGGGTAGCATAGGGCTATCATTGCAACTTTCATAGTCTAGTGCCACTTTGAGCAAACTCTATTCTACGTCTGGGATGGGACGTCTCAGCGGGGTGAATCTGAGTTGAGGCATGTACCTAGGCACGTCCTTGTTATTTTTCGGGTCGCTCCTGGATGGGAGGTATAAGGAAAGTAGATAAAAGGCTGGATTGTTGTAACATGATTCACATGATATGTGTTATGATATGTCATGACAGTTTTACGAAAATAAAATTAAATATTGGCCCTAAAATGTATTTTGTTAAAACCAATCCCTTGCTTTAAGTCCCCGCTGAGTTCTTTTGACTCACCCCTACTTTTATTAAATTATATTTAAGCATAATTATCATCAAAGGGGAGTACCATGGGAGAAAAATGCACGAGATAGATCAATCGTTCACTGAAAGACTATAGTTTTGGGTTGTACATAGCGTGTAGTTGGTGTGTACTGTGGTTTGTAATAATCTAGACTACTTGTAAGTCTAGACGATGTATCTTGTAAAATGCACCAGGACGTGTAAATGGGTATCTGTAAAATAATGTGTGTTTGGTTGAGTGAAATAAATAGCTTCCGCTATGTTATTATTTGAGTTTATTGTATCACCATGTTAGGGGCGCTACACGTATTACCTGATCTATTATGATAAAATATATATTGATTCTTGGACTATGCAAACGAGCAACATATATTATCTGGCTTACTAGCTCATGTGATATTATGTTTCAGCCATTGGGACGCCTTTGAAAAGTTGGGCCCGAGATTGTGTTAATTTACTCTTGTGTTGCAAGGGCTGTCGGTTTAAGTATTTTTGCATAATACCCATCGATCTAGGCGCCGCGTATAGTCATGAGTTGATTATAACCCGCGTGCTAGAGAGACATGTACTTGAGCATGTCTTTTCGTTTTGTTGCAAGGTTTCTCCTCGTTGGGTGGTATAAGGTAGTATACTCGTTGATATACGGTGGGATCTAGTTGTTATGTGCACATGTTTATATGTTATAATTGCTCAATAATTATTTCTTTCCATTCATAACTGTTGAGACTAGGGGTGTTCATGGTTCGGTTTTTATAGAACTTTAATTTTTGGTTAGCCTAAAAACGATAACCAATAACCAAACCAATAAAGTGGTTTGGTTTTCGGTTAAAACCGTTTGGTTTTGGTTATGGTTTCGGGTTAACCAATCACCTACTCTTTCGAAGGAAAACAAAAACAAAAATCGTTCCACACAAGTAATAAATATATAAAATTCTTTCAAAAAATTAAATAAATATAATTAAAAAGTCAAATTAACAACCGATTTCACGTTACAAACTTGTTTATTAATAAAAATCAAGCAATGTTCAAAACATAACACATATATATTTTAAAATGACCTCTCTTACAATACATTACCTAACTATCCAAAATAATTTGTGACACTTATTCGACAATTCATTCATCATAACTAGTAAAACATATTCAAATATTCGTTAATGAGTTTATAACATGCATATTTAACAAACCATCCATCAATTCATAAAATATCATAGTCAAACATTATTTTATTGCTTTGTAATGGACGGTTTTTGGTTTACTTGGGTTAACCGGGGTTCGATTTTAAAAGAACTTGGTTTTTTTTTAAACTCCAAAAGTCATAACCATAAACCAAACCAAGTTCATAATTTCGGTTATGGTTCGGCCTAACATTTCGGTTAACTTATGGTTTTTTCGGTTGGGCCGAACCGTGAACACCCCTAGTTGAGACCATTTTAGGATTTAACTTATTCTTGTTCAACTTACCGCCTAAATCTATAAATCTCACTAAGTCATTAAAGACTTATTCTTCTTTTGTTTTATCTGTCCATTTCTCCGAATAAAGGCGACTTATGTGTGGCTAGTATGAGCGATTTTCTGAATCAAGAAGTTATTTTGCTAAGTGGTTTTGAGTATGCATTCTAATTATTTTAAACATTTTAATAACTGAACATTGTCACTTTTATTCAACTAAACATTGTTATTTGTATTAATCAAGACTTCCACTGTGATATGTAATAAATTGATTTCTGCCCGTTTGGTATGATCTTGGCCGTGAGACATTTCCTTTAGACTAGTTAATATCGAGTTTGTTTCCGTGTTGCTTGAACATGGGACGGGTTTGATATTAACTAATTCTCGAGGTGCGGTTCTCACAGAGTAGCACCCCATAGCTGGGTCACCTCCACCCTCGAACCTGGATCAAACGCCCATGTCTCTTATTCAAGGAAAAAAAAAGTAAGAAGTAGCACCCCATAGTTGGGTCAACACTCGAACTTGAATCAAACGCCGTGTCACTTTTTCAAGGAAAATAGTAAGGAGTAGCACCCCATAGTTGGGTCACCTCCACAATCAAACTTGAATTAAACGCCCCTATCACTTTTTTCAAAGAAAGAAAGAAAGGAGTAACACCACATAGCTGGGCTACCTCCCTACCGACCACTAAAACTCCATATTTTGAAGAAAAAAATACAAATACTGCGCAAGTGTGAAGATATTTGAAGCAAAATGCATAAAAATTGTGCATTGGTGTAAGCCTTTATTGCAAACAGGTTAACCACCTAGCAATATTTCTTGTTGGTGCATTTCATCCATGGTTGTAGGTGTTCGGATGGATATGCTCAGACTGCAATGAAAGGATAGCACTTGACTGTGTAACATCCTAGACCCAAGTTTCACTAAGGAATGCGTAAAACTAAACATAGGAATGGTTGCACTCAAGTACGTAACATTCTAGACCCAAGTTGTGCTAAGAATGCGTAAAGCCATAAATTCAAAATTCGGCCTGTTTCTCACGAAATGGCCAAACTATTTTGGTTTCCCAAACAAACGACATGAAATGGGTGTGAAGTTTCGAAACCAATTTTTCCCTTCAAATTCGTGTTATTTCATAAGTTACCCGAATATGATTGAGATGTACATCCACTATATGTAGACAATATATTTAATGTTCTCTGTTTTAATTGTTTGAATTATCTGTGCATATGTTTAGATGAAGTTTGATTTGCTTAGGTTTATTTTATTCCCGGTTGAGGCATGTAATAGACCATAAATAAATTAGTATGAGTGGAAAACTTAATTGTAATTTATATTATAAAAGCTTTGGTTGCAAAAAATAACTTATTCTTATTAAACAATTTGTTTGCATCTTTCCAAAGGTAGTTGAATAAACATATTTTTGTGACGCTATGACCATTTTTTAAGAAGTTTACAACAATCATGCATTTGTGAAATTAGTTTTGACAAATATTTTTACAAGTATCATTGTATTTTATTTTATTGAGTGTATGGATAAATAAAATCATAGTAAACACTGACTTTCAATTAACAAAATGTCTTCCTTTTGAATATTACAACAAGATCTATTTCATATCTTGTTCTTTTTACAAGTATTTACGAAACTTCATTGAAACTTTCGAAACATTTCTAAGATTTCTCCAAAATTTTCTTATATTTGATTCATCGAACCATAATCCAAAAAAATAAAAAATTTATCCATGCGTAAAGCCACGCAATGAGAGGGTAGCACATGAGTGTGTAACATTCCAAACCCAGGTTTCACTCAAGAATGCATAAAACCAAGCGCAGGAATGGTTACACTTGAATACGTAACATCCTAGACCCAGGTTGTGCTCAATAATGCGTAAAACCACGAAATGGAAGGGTAGCACTTGAGTGTTTAACATCCTAGATCCATGTTTCACTCAGAAATGCGTAAAACCAAGCTATGAAAATGTAGCAATTAAATACATTACATCCTGAACCCAAGTTGTATTCATGATAGCATAAAGCCTAAGAGGAAATTAAGATGATGAGAAAATTATTGGATGTACAATGATGCATGAAAATCCACGCATCGCCATACACGACAAGCACGAGTTACTAACGAGCGTAATGCCCTAAGAGATCAAATCTCGCCTTAGACACCTACTTGGTGTTTAAACTAGATCGAGCTTAACGCTCATCTAAAGAACAATTTGCAAAAAGAAGTCGTGTACTACAGGCTCACATGCTAACACACCTACGTCGTGTTTAAACTAGATTGAGTTTAATACTTATCTACCGCATACTCTTCGGGGAGGTCATGCTCAACATGCATCATTGCCTAAATGAATATTCAAGTAAGATCGAGCCTTGCTCACCTACTTCTACGAGGTAATACAAATCCTCCACGTTTTACAAGGATTGTCGATGGTACTGTTATTACAGTTACACAATGCCAACATCCGAGAAACAATATAACGTCTCCTCTACTCACGATGATCAATTAAAACAAATAGATGTGCTCTTGTTAGACGTGGTTGTTAGACGTGCCACGAATTAATGTGGCACAAGTAGACATGCTATAAGAGGGGAATCCGTCAACCTTAGAAGGTTAGACGTGCCAACTTATGAGTTGATGTGGATGTTAGACGTGCCTTTTTAGAGAGAGAAAACACTCACACCCTTGAGCTCCTAAAAGATCCAACGCTTCAAATGGAGAAATGAGAGGGTATTTATAGATGAGGAGGAGACCTTGGGGTGTGACGACCAACCCAATGTGGTTGCATGAGGTGTTGACCAGCCCGACCAAACATTGACCAAGTTGGTCAATGTTTGACCGAGCTGTCACGTTGGTCAAGTGACCGATGTGGCGATCAACTTTCCGATGTGCCGCATCGGGTGGCCTGACGCGACATGTCGATTTTTGAACGGACGTGCCCCACTTGGGGGCACGTATCGGACCCACGTGCCATGTCGGATGGTGTCTAACGTGGCACGTCAATAATTGAGCCGATGTGGCACGTCGATAATCAGTCTGATGTGGCACGTCGATAATCAGACTAACGTGCCACGTTCCACGTCGATTTGGTCAAGTTGGTCATAGGCGAGGATATCTTGAACGTCATTAGTGCCTATGCACCACAGATAGGACTAGACGAAGCTGTGAAACGTAAGTTTTGGGAAGATTTGGACGAGATGGTACAAAGGATCCCTAGTAGCGAGAAACTCTTCATTGGAGGTGACTTTAATGGTCATGTAGGATCTAGCCATGATGGGTTCGAGGACATCCACGACGGGTATAACTTTGGGGATCGCAATGAGCCGGGAAGCGCTATCTTAGACTTCGCCCTCTCATATGATTTGCTTGTAGCAAATACTTAGTTTAAGAAGAGAGAGTCTCATTTGGTCACTTATAGGAGTGGGTAAAATAAGAGTCAAATAGATTTCTTCTTAGCTAGGAGGGTAGATAGAAGTCGTTGCATAGATTGCAAGGTCATCCCCGGGGAAAGTGTGGTTACGCAACATAGGGTTTTGGTGTTGGATATTAGACTGCGCCAAGGAATGAAGAGGAGTAGGCGCCGGTTGGAACCTAGAATTAAGTGGTGGCGGCTTAAGGAGTCTACCCAAAAGGCCTTCGTGGAGCGAGTGGTTCAAAAGGTAGACTGGAAGACTGAGGACGATGCAGATGTAACTTGGACCAAAATGGCCTGTTGTATCAAGAAGGTAGCTAAAGACCTCTTAGGTGAATCCCGAGGTAGTAGCCTAACAGGTAAAGATACGTCATGGTGGAATGAAGAAGTGAAGGCGGCTATCAAGGCCAAACGGGATTGCTACAGGGATTTGAAGAAGAACCATGATGGAGCAAGCTTTGAAAAGTATAAGCTAGCCAGGAAAGAGGCAAATAAAGCCGTTGGACTAGCGCGAGAGGCTGTGTACAAGGAAATTTATGAGAAGAGGGATAGCAAGGAGGCCGATAAGGATATATACAAACTTGCTCGCATTAGAAGGAGGAAGACTAGAGACCTAGGTGCAGTGAAATGCATCAAAGATGAAGGTCAGTCTTTCTTAGTGCGTGAGGATCAGGTCAAAGCACGGTGGAGGGAGTACTTCGAGAGCTTGTTCAATGGAGGCCCCACCCAAGCAGTGGGTGACATCTCACAGTCCCCTCAAGATCTGAACCGTAATTTTATGCGCCGTATTAGAAGGTCGGAAGTCAAAGATGTTTTGAAGAGGATGAAGACTCGAAAAGTCGTCGGCCCAGATGGTATCCCTATCGAGGCTTGGAGAAGCATGGGAGAGATAGGGGTTACCTGGTTGACGGACCTCTTTAACAAAATATGACGAACAAATAAAATACCAGAAGAGTGGAGGAAGAGTACGCTAATACCTCTATATAAGAACAAGGGCGATGTCCAAAAATGTTCTAACTATCGTGGGATAAATCTTATGTCTCATACCATGAAGCTATGGGATAGGGTGATCGAACACCGATTGAGACAAATTGTTCCCATATCTGAGAACCAATTTGGATTTATGCCTGGAAGGTCGACCATAGAGGCCATCCATTTGATTCGTCAGCTCATTGAACGCTTTCGAGAAAAGAGTAGAGATTTGCATATGGTCTTTATCGACTTAGAAAAGGCATATGACAAAGTACCTCGAGATGTATTATGGTGGACCTTGGTGAAGAAGGGGGTACCCATTAAATATATTAACATCATTAAAGATATGTATGAGAATGTGGTGACAAGTGTTCGAACTTGTGGCGGTTTAACAGACGCCTTTCCAATTACAATTGGCTTACATCAGGGGTCAGCTTTGAGCCCATTTTTGTTTGCTATTGTAATTGACGAAATCACCAGAACCATCCAAGACCGAGTCACATGGTGTATGTTGTTTGCAGACGATATTGTCCTCATCGATGAGACGAGAATAGGAGTTAATGCTAAATTAGAACGATGGAGACAAACATTAGAAGCACGAGGATTTTGACTAAGTCGAACAAAAACTGAGTACCTCGAATGCAAGTTTAGCAAACAACGAAGAAACAACGATGGCATGGTTCAGTTGGATGGCCAAGAGATACCGAGAAGTGCGCATTTTCGGTATTTAGGCTCCATACTACAGATGGATGGAGAGTTAGACGGAGATGTCAACCACCGCATCCAAGCTGGATGGACAAAGTGGAAGAGTGCAATAGGGATCCTGTGCGATCGTAACTTTCCTCTAAAGCTTAAAGGAAAGTTCTATCGTACGGCTATTAGACCTGCTTTGCTTTATGGCTCCGAGTGCTGGGCTATTAAGCAAAGTCATGCACATAAAATGAACGTTACAGAGATGCGCATGCTTCGGTGGATGTGCGGTAACACAAGGAGAGATAAAGTGCGCAATTAAGATATTCGGCATAAAGTGGGTGTGGTGGCCATTGACGAGAAAATGCGACAAAATCATTTAAGATGGTTTGGGCATGTTAAACGCAGACCCATAGATGCACCGGTACGATGAGTTGAAGATCTCGACTTAGGACAGATGGCTAGAGCTCGTGGGAGACCGAAAAAGACGTGGATGGAAGTCATACGGAACGACATGAAGCTAAAAGATCTAAATGAAGACATGCTCGTCAACCGAAACCTATGGAAGCAGAAGATTCATGTTCACGACTCGACGTGATTCATTTATGGTTCATATAGCCTACCCTAATTTAATTGGGATTACAGGCTTTGTTGTTGTTGTTGTTGATCCACGTGGTCATCGATGTGGCCCTCTTTCGGATGTCGTGATCGATTTGGTCATCGATGTGGCCTTCTTTCATCGGGCCTCATCAGTCCGCCCGATGAGGATCCAATGAGTGTCGTGATCTAGCCCATATCGAGTTTTTTCGACACGTATTTATGTTCTCTTGAGGACCGAGTCATTTGGAGATCGTCTTGACATATTCTGAGATTTTACAGATTGAGTGCCACTTAACGTTGAAATCGCCATGCCCACTTAACGCATCTTGACCTATTATTAAGAAGAAACCACTACAATGCCCTTTGAGGATTTAGAGTTCATTGTCTCAATGCGCAACCAACCGTGTGACAGAACAAAAGCCTATAAGACCATGATGGCAAAGGCTTATGATAAGAAAGTCCAATTCAAAAAGTTCCAAGTGGGGGACTTAGTCCCGAGTAAAATCGAGACACACAAAGGAGGTGGTAAACTCCAACCCTTATGAGAATGACCTTACTAGGTCACTAAAGCTAGCTCAAAAGGCTATAATCTAGTATGTCCATGGAATGTTCAAAACCTGAGGAAATTCAACGCCTAGATAATAGACGAAATCTTCGTAATTCATTTCAGTTTTTAGATTTTCACGAATAAGTGATGTAATAAAAATATTAAACTACGGAGACTTGATTCTCAAGTATACTTGGGATAAGTAGGCAACCTGGTCAAAATTCAAGTGCAATCTAAAAACAAAAATAAAAAATTATTGTTTGTCTTTGATACAAGGAGGTTTTGTGCACGGCACTTCAACCTTTTCATTCCAAAGATCATAAAAAGTAGCACACCGCGACTTGCGAGTCCTTATACCGTTTTTCAAGGAAACAATGGAAGGAGTGGCACCCCATTGATTGGTCACCTCCATACTCGAACATGAATTAAACGTCCCTGTCGCTTTTTCAAGGAAAAAAGTAAGGAGTAGCACCCCATAGCTTGGTCATCTCCACACTCGAACTTGAATCAAACGCCCTATTAATTTTTCAAGAAAAATAGTAAGGAGTAGCACCCCGTAGCTGGGTCACGTCTACGCTCGCGAGCTACCACCCTACTGACCACTAAAACTTCATATTTTGAAGCAAAAAATGCTAATACTATGCAAGTGTGAAAACATTTGAAGCAAATTGCATAAAAATTGCGCATTGCTGTAAGCGTCTCTTACAAATACTTATTCTCACTCAAGTTAACCACCTAGCAATGTTTATCGTTGATGACATGTCATTCATGGTTATGGGTGCTTGGATGGATATGCTTAGACTGCAATGGACGAGTAACACTTGAGTGTGTATCATCCTAGACCCAGGTTTCACTCAAGAATGCGTAAAATCAAGCTAAGGAATGGTTGCACTTGAGTACGTAACATCCTAGATCCAGGTTGTGCTGAGAAATTGCGTAAAGTCATGGATTCAAAATTTGGTCCGTTTGTTACGAAACAACAGAATTATTCTGGTTTCCCAAACAAACGAAACGAATGGCTATAAAGTTTCGAAACCAAGTTTTTTTCCTTCAAATTCGTGTTATTTCATAAGTAATTCGAATATGACTCAGTTGTACATCCCCTAAATGTAGACAATATAAATATAGGACGAATTATTATTTATGCCCTGTAAGTTTCCCCTTTTTTTGAAAATGCCCGTTATGTTACCAATTATATAAAAATGCCCCGTAACTATGCATTTTTTTGTAGAAAATGCCCTTTGGGTGCCACATGTGAATTTCGGCCTACGTGGCATCCACCGTGGCTGCCACATGTGTTTTTTTTTGTCTATGTAGCTGCCACATGTAATATGTTTAAAATAAAAATATATTTATATCCATAATATATATAAATATATATAAAAACTATATCTTTATGTATTAAAATATATCAAATATATATAACTGTATAAAATAAGGTAAAAAAATCATAAATATCATTTTTTATTACTGAAATTTTAAAAAATCTTTTTTTTTTACTGAAATAAAAAAAATCTTGTTTTTTAGTGAAATTAAAAAAAATATTTTTTTTACTGAAATTAAAAAAAAACCACACCCACCCCCCCCCCCCCCCCCACACCAGTCAACCCCCCCCCCCCCCCCCCACCCGCTGCAACTCGCCGATTGCAGCAGTGGCGGCGTTGATTGACGCCGCCACCACTGCTGGTGGCGAATTGCAAGGGTGATTATTTAATTACCGCCGCAACTCGCCACCAGCAGTGGTGGCGGCGTCAATCAACGCCGCCACCGCTGCAACTAGTGAGTTGCAGCGGGTGGGGGGGGGGGGGGGACCGGTGGGTGTGCTTTTTTTTTAATTTCAGTAAAAAAAAATATATTTTTTTTAATTTCACTAAAAAACAAGATTTTTTTTTATTTCAGTAAAAAAAAAATTTAAAATTTCAGTAATAAAAAATGATATTTATGATTTTTTTTTACCTTATTTTATATAGTTATATATATTTGATATATTTTAATGCATAAATATATAGTTTTTATATATATTTATATATATTATGGATATAAATATATTTTTATTTTAAACATATTACATGTGGCAGCCACATAGACAAAAAAAATACATGTGGCAGCCACGGTGGATGCCACGTAGGCCGAAATACACATGTGGCACCCAAAGGGCATTTTCTACAAAAAAATGCATAGTTACGGGGCATTTTTATATAATTAGTAACATAACGGGCATTTTAAAAAAAAGGAGAAACTTACAAGGCATAAATAATAATTCGTCCTATATTTAATGTTGTCTTTTCTAATTGTTTGAATTGTCTGCGGCTCAGCGCATATGTTTAGATGAAGTTTGATTTGCTTAAGTTTATTTTATTCCCTGTTGAGGCATGTAGTAAACCATAATTAAATTAGTAGGAGTGAAACATTGTAATTTATATTATAAAAGCTTTGGTGGCAAAAAACAACTTATTTTTATTAAACAATTTGTTTGTATGTTTCCAAAGTAGTTGAATACACATATTTTTTTCATTGACGCTATGACCATTTTTATATATTGAGTGTATGGACAAATAAAAATCTTTGTAAACATTGACTCTTAATCAACAAAATGTCTTCTTTTATAAATATAACAACAAGATCTATTTCATATCTTGTTCTTTTTACAAGTATTACGAAACTTTATTGAAACTTTTGAAATGTTTCTAAAATTCCTCGAAACATTTCTAATATTTGATTCATCGAAACATAATCCAAAATCAAAATTCTAATCCATGCGTAAAGCCACACAATAGAAGGGTGGCACTTTAGTGTGTAACATCCTAGACCCATGCAAGTTTCACTCAAAAATGCGTGAAACCAAGCTACAAAAATGTAGCACTTGAATACGTAACATCCTGACCCCAAGGTGTATTCAAGACAACGTAAAGCCTAAGAGGAAATTAAGATGATAAAAAAAGTTATTGGATCTACAATGATGCATGAAAACCCACACAGCGCCATACACGATACGTCATGAGTTACTAACGAGCACAATGCCTTAAGAGATCAAATCTCGCCTTAGACACCTACTTGGTGTTTGAACTAAATCGAGCTTAGCGCTCTTAAAAAAGAAGTCATGCACTAAAGGCTTACATGCCTAACACACCTACGCGTTGTTTAAACTAGATCGAGTTTATTACTTCTCTACTGCATACTCTTCAGGGAGGTCATGCTCAACATGCGTCATTGCCTAAACGAATATTCAAGTTAGATCGTGCCTTGCTCACCTACTTCTACGAGGTAATACAAATCCTCCATGTTTCACAAAGATTGCCGATGGTACTGTTAATACAGTTACATAATGCCAATATCCCAGAAACAATATAACATCTCCTCTACTCACGATGATCAATTAAAATAAATAGACGTGCTCTTGTTAGACGTGCTTGTTAGACGTTCCACAAATCGATGTGCCACAAGTAGATGTGCTACAAGTGGAGAATCCATCAACCTTATGAGGTTGGACGTACCAACGTATGAGTTGACGTCGATGTTAGGCGTGTTTTTCTTGAGAGAGAAAGCACTCACCCCTTTGAGCTCTTTTTGAAGATCTGCTTTCAGTCTTAGTCTAGTACTGGTAGATAGACTTTACTTTACAACCCCTACCTCTTTCTCATGGAATTCGAATACGTCCCACAAAAAGCTGTAAAAGGACAAAACTTTGGCTGTTGTATCATACACTTCTTGCATTCTTTCCCATGCTTCATACCTCCTTTTTCTTCTTAAGGTAAAGGGTCAGGCATGGTGGCTTGAAAGCAGCCATCCTTTGAAGAAAGCGTAATACCTCACTGGTCTAGCTCCATGGCACCGAAAATGTATGAGGGCTCAAGTGATTCTGCTAACCAAACCAAGCTACTCAAATAGAACAAGTGGAAAGCTTGGCAACGCCAAATAAAGGGGAATTATGATCTATTCTATAGCTAGGAGTTATGAGCTATTAGCTCTCTATTTCTTAACTTCCTTATTAGCTCTATTTCTTCTTTTCGCTCTCAAAAGATCCAACCCCTCAAAATGGAGAAATGAGGGGGTATTTATAGACGAGTATGAGACCTTGGGGTGCGGGGTCAGCTTTCCGGCATGCAGTGTCAGGTGTCCCAACGCGGCATGTCAATTTTTAAACCCATGTGCCCCATTCGGGGGCACGTATTGGACCGACGTGCCACGTTGGACGTTGTTCGACGTGGCACGTCGATAATTAAGCCGACGTGGCACGTCTATAACCAGACCGATGTGCCTGGTGGCTCGTCGGTTTGTTCATCGTTGGGGCCCTATTTTGGAAGCACACATGGCGCGATGTGCCTAGTCTGCTTTGAGAACGTGGCACGTAGTTTTGTGCCGTTGTGCTTTTCGTCCGGCCTCATCGTTCTGCCCGATGCGGATTCAATGAGTGTCGTGATCTAGCACGTATCGAGTTCTTACGACGTGTCTTTATGTCCGTTTGAGGATTGAGTCGTTTCAACATCGTTTCGACATATTCTTAGATTTTACGGACCGAGTGAGAATCGCCTTCTTGTCCTCTCAATTCTGTGCATTGTCGATTGTAACTCCGTATTTTTTTGGTGTCGTAATGTATAACTTATTTACTTAATATTATATTTCAAGATTATTACTTTAAATTACATATCATTATTTTTATAACTTATAAAAGTATAAATATACAAACCAAATCAAAATAAATGCTCAATAAAGGTTTATGTTAAGATAAATAATTATATTACAATCTTGAAAATAGTCGTGATAATCTTATAAAACTTAAGTAATGGTATGTTAAACGTGATAAATATACTATTTAAACGCTATCAAAAAATCACAAAACGATTAATTCATGATTACATATTGTGATTCTAACCACTGTAAATAACTTAAGTTCAGTTTTGAGTGATTGTGATGATTACTTTCAATATAAAAAGAACGTAAGGTTATGTCGAATAAGCTGAAAATTAATTGTCGTAATCTCGGTTTTGCCTTTAATTGGACATCCAAATAAACTTAATTACCAAATATTTTTACGTTGTCTAACTAAAAACATTATGAGAAACGTGCGTATCCAAAATTGTCAAAAAATACGATGGCTTGTTATGCTAAATAATTTTGTTATCTTAGAAGTTGTTTTCTAGAGTCTAGACAGAGGTTGATAATTACCTGATTTTGGCCTCCAAAACCTTCTCGGTTGAAAATAGTGTCTGAATAATAATGTTTCCTGACTCTAAGGGAAATTTTGTTCTAAACTTTCTGAGCAATTGGAGTTATTTTTGATTTTCTATGAATTTATTTGTATACGGGGTAGAAAGCAGACTTTATGCGCAATAAACGTATTCAGGTATTTTCGTGGAGGAAATATTAAATAAAATTAGGAATAATTTTTTTCTTACAAAAACATAAAAAGTAAGAACTCTTATTTCAGAAATATCAGCTAAATCGGAGTAGAAATGGGCGAAGAAAAATGGATAAGATGGCATGTTATTTATAGCCACAGCATCATGTTAAAATAATTTTGATTAAGGTCCCACCCTAGTATTTTTACAATTAGCCACCTAATTTAGCTTTCAATCTTGTAAGTAATGAATTAGTTGATTCTTTTTCATTTACTTATGATGGGATATTTCTATAAAATCAAATACAAATATTATTTATATACATATTTATTTATTTTTACTTGTTAAAATAATTTAGATTAAGGTCTCAACCTATATATATATATATATATATGTGTATATATATATATATATATATATATATATATATATATATATATATATATTTATAATTAGCCACATAGATCTGATTCCAATTATTAAAAGAGTGATGCGGCTGACTCTAATCCATTAAATGATGATGTGACATTTTTATTGTTGCTTATAATTGAAATCAAAGAAACATGAATAGATATTGGGCAAAATATTTTTTTTGTTCTTTATTTTGGGACAAATTCTAGTTTTGCCCTTTAATTTTACGGGCTTAGTAAATGTCCGTTAACTCTTTTATCTTTTTTTATAAAAAATGCCTGACGGGCTCCAATTTTGGGTTGGACTAATTTTTGCCTACGTGACGTATGACTGGGACGCCACTCGTATGCCACATCAGCCAATTTTTTTTTTATTTATGTGACTAGACTGGGGCGTGAATTTACCAAAATATATACCCTCGTCAATATCTTCTTTCCCAACCTAATCCATCACCGCCACCACCACCACCACCACCAACTCACCATCACCAAAACCCTAAATCCATACTAACACAACAACCACAAAAAAATCAATCACCATAACAAAATCGGGGGAGGGAGGGGGGGGAGGGGAGGGGTTGTGCGAAATAGGGGTGGTGGGGTGGGGGTGACGGCGGGGAAAGAGGACTAGGGTGTGGTTACGGGAAGGGGGTGGGGGTGGCGCGGCGCAAAATCGGGGTGTGGTGGTGGGAGGGGGTGCGAAATCGGGGGTGTGGTGGTGGAGGAGGCGTGAAATCGGGTGGATATATATATATATATATATATATATATATATATATATATATATATATATATATGAAGATGCTAGAATTATTCTTCTTTTATTATTTTTTTATGATTTTTATAACCATTATAAAATGTAAATTATTAAAAAGTTATGTATATATATATATATATATATATATATATATACATACATATATATGAGGATGCTAGAATTATTCTTTTTGTTTTTTGTTTTTTAGACTTTTTATCACCATTGTAAATTATAGATTATAAAAAATTTTGTGTACATATATATATATATATATATATATATATATACATATATATGAAGATGCTAGAATTATTCTTTTTCTTTTGTTTTTTTATACTTTTTATCACCATTATAAATTGTAGATTATAAAAAAGTTGTGTGTGTGTATATATATATATATATATATATATATATATATATATGAAGAAGCTAGAATTTTTTTTTTAATTTTTATCACCATTATAAATTGTAGATTAAAAAAAGTTGTATATATATATATATATGCATATATATGCAAAAAAATATATATATTACGTGGCGTCCCAGCCAGACGCCACGTAAGCAAAAATTAGCCCAGCCCAATTTCGGAGCCCGTCGGGCTAAATATTTACATTAAAATGCATCTCTTAAGAATAAGTGAAGCTTATAAAAATAATAAAATAACAAATGTTCAATTCAAGAACTAAAATGCAATTTTTTAAAATGTTTGGGTCAAAAATAATTGATGATGCATAATTCGCCAAACCCTCGAAAAGAGGCAAAACGGGCACCCCACAAAAATGACAAAGGACTAGGAAAAAGGTATCCTCGGGTCACGACCAGCTAACGCCCCAATAAGGGTACACGATTTGAACATCCGAAGAAGGTACCCCCGGTTCATGACCAGCTAACACCCCAGTAAGAGTACAAGGTCTAAATGCCCGGAGAAGGTACCATCGGATCACGACCAACTAAACCCCCAATAAGGGAATACGGCTCGGATCAAAAGACTCGGGCATACTTCACCTAACGACCCAAAGTC
Source organism: Linaria vulgaris (assembly GCA_948329865.1). NCBI lineage: Eukaryota > Viridiplantae > Streptophyta > Magnoliopsida > Lamiales > Plantaginaceae > Linaria > Linaria vulgaris. The sequence continues at coordinate 15,654,664 of OX415254.1, read as the reverse complement.
CCCCACGATCTGGGGTACCCACAAGGAAAATCACAAGAGAGGCCGATGTGTCGACACCCTGACTGGCTAACTCCATCTGAATCTCACGGGACCCGCGATAAGAGACACCCGGGTGGTAGTATCCAACGCTTAGCCATAATATATTTGAGGAAGGAGGACAATACAAAACAATAAGAAAATGAGTGAATACAAGGAAGGGTTAAAGGAAAAAGACCTCTGATCCACGGTCACAATATAACAAAAGACAGACATAGCTCGGAAGATCTCGTAGCAACTCAGAAGAAGCACGACTCCACGAACCCCCCCTCGAAATATACGAGGATAAACACGACCTAGAGGACAGCCCAACCCTCCAGGTAGAACAAACATCACAACGACCCGACCCGACTCGAAGGAAGTGTCAACCACCCATGTTTAAAGCAACTCCCAACACCCCTCATTATGATAGAAGACACACCTCATTAGTCCAAGACAACTATTGGAGCAGAAATTAGCAACAAATCCTACTGGTCCAGACCAACGATTGGAGCACCAGCTTTCACTCATTCGTTCAGATGAACCCACAAAGACGATTGGGGCAGACATCATCCTAACTCGGTCAGAAGAAACTTGGTCAACTCACGCTATTGGGGGCCTCGTACCAGACGACCCCCATTGGCGCAGAAGGACCTCGCATCATTGGTCATCACCACCACTAGGAGTTCAGACGAAAGACCAACCCTGATTGGCGCAGAAGACCCTCGCGGCATTAGCCATCTCTCCCACCTGGAGTTAAGATGAAAGATCGATACCCATTGGGCAAAGCCCAAAGGCTAGCACTATATATAGCTCATCGTTTCAGCATCAAAGGGACAAGTGCACTTTCGTCAAATTCTGCACACGCACTCAATTATATTTAGCAAAATAGTAAAAAGCACTCTCTACAAGTAGTAGTTATCTCCTCGTACAGCCCCCTTGTAATTCACTCAAGATCCTTAATAAAATAATATTGCCTCATTTTCCTCAAATTCGAGACAGGCGTTTCGAACAATACTCAGTGATAATATCCCGGAAATTCCCAACCCTACGGGCCCCGTACGATATTGCATCACCAATAATATTTTCAAAAATTTGAGAACTAAAATATAAATTTATATATTTTTTTCGTATTTCAGGGGCGTTACCATATCCATCCCACTCGAGATAGCAATAAAGAACGCACATATCGCATTATTAATGATGGCCATTAACTGTTCAGACTCTTATATATACCTTAAGAACACAATATATTCAAACACTACACGTGTACTCTCAAGAGCATTTCAACACAATTGTAATTCGTTATTTTATCTTTTATATTATATTTATGCCAAAAGGCCCTTTGTTCAATATAGTAAAAACACAAAAATTACAACTGGACTTTTCTCTTAACTGCGTGAATAGCGTTACGAATTACAAAATGACTGATAATATAAGAGTTGTCCACTAATGCTAATTATATGTTGTCAATTATATGTGCATATATAATATAAGTATTAATTGATGACTTCCAATAACGTAACAACTAAACTCGCGATTTAATTTTATAGTTTTTTTTCAGAAACAAAAAGAATAAGAGTTTGTACTAAAAAAAAATTTGTAAGAAAAATAAGGTACGTTTTTTTGGAAAATAATTTTATGCGATCATATATTAATAATTATAATTTAATATGAGGCAGGGACCATTATGTAGTGCTTCTAACAAGGGAAATTGGAAACTGAACAATGGAAGCAATTTGATAAGAGTAAATTAGAAAACAATAAAAGAGAATTTAAAATTATTTAAAGATTTTGCTTAGAAGCTCCGAACTATATAAAAGAATTCAATATATATAGATTCTCAGTACATGCACTCAAAAGTTTTAAATGGAATAGCACTCGATACAACCTAATTTTTTGATGGTCAAAAGATTTTGCAATCAATACTTGCCATTAAACGAGGTTTAGATCTTCAAAATATGTAATCTGATTCGTAAGATCAGATTTCAACAATTAAGTCATCAATGTATTTCACTTATATATAGCTAACAATTCATCCTTCCAAAGAAATTATAAACGCAGAAAACTATAATTATCATAAAGTTATAATGGCTTATTATTCCTCCTTTGGGCTGATGATAATCACTCTTGTCCTTTGTTTAACAACTTTCTTTTCTACCTCCAAAGCTGCTGGCGACTTAATCACCACCATTTGCTCCAAAACAGAAGTTCCTCCTTCATGCGAGAAGGCACTGAGATCCGACCCCCGTTCTGCCGGATCTGATCTTCGTGGTTTGGGCCAAATCGCTACTGATATTGCATTCGACGCCACTAATAGTGGTATTGAAGTCGCTAAAGCATTCAGTAAAGTACAAGGTCCTAAAGGAGCAGCCGGTACATGCGTTGAAGTTCTCGGCTACACCATTGATAACTTGAACAGTTGCAAGAGTTTGCTGAGTGCGCGCGATATCGATATCAACACGCTGCAAGATAACGCCTCGGCGGCTGATACTTTTGTTGAGACATGCCTTGAGGGCTACGACGAGGGACATGATCCTTATCCTTTACCGGATAGTCTGAACAAACCTTGCCGCACGGCAATAACCCTTATCAACGCACTTCTAGTTATAGCAAGTGAGATGAAATAATTTATTTTACTTTAATGGTCGACAATATTATAGCGAGTAATAATGTCAAACAAAAAATTGTTGATGTCAAAGATTTATAGTATCTCTAATTTGCCCTTCTTCATTAAGAAACACAATAAATTGTGGTTCTGAAAGACTCAATAATATTTTTTCCTTACCAATTTAATTCTTAATTGTTGCAGTGACACCTTAGCCCTGTTTGTTCTCCAAAAAATAGGGAAAAGGAAAAAAATCCTGGTGTTTGGCAATTTGAAATTTTCGTCTAGAGAAAATATTAATCTTTAGAAAAGAGAGAATCTAGGAAAATCTTTGAAAAAAGAGGAAAATCTATTACACATATTCAAAATTTAAATACTAATTAATACTATTGGCATAGTATAGAGGTACATCAAAAGGTTCTATTAGAGATTGTGAGTTATAGGTAATTACAAAATACTTTAATTAATTTTACAAAAGTAACATTATTCTATCTCTAAATTAAAAATTAAACTATCGCAGATTAAATTGCCTTTTTTTTGGTTCTTTTCTTCTTATGAAGACCAAAAACTTAAAATAAAAGAAGAATCATTATTTATTCAAAAATTTATGATATTCGTAATTTAAATGTTGGCTGTACAACCAATTATCTAATATGCTTGAAACGATTTTTAAAATAGTTAAGTGAAAATGTAATTCTCTCAGTATATATTTTCTAAAATTAAAAAGAAAAGTAGCACATATCCAAACACCATTTGGGCTGCGGGTTTTAATTAATTCGTGGAGGGGTTGCAAAGACGCCCCAACTTTTTTATACCCCAATTATGGCGTCACGGTAAAGATCTTTTCTAATAGTCAACTTAGCATAGTACTGTTGATTTTCCTGTAGATAATATACGGGTTAAAATTATTTAATTATAATGATAAAAGGTTATATATATATATATACATATATATATGTGTGTGTGTGTACGGATACATCCTTTCAAAAAGGAGAGAGATTAGACTACTAATTACTACGATTAAGGAGGTGTTTGCAAGAGCTTATGAAAGCTCTTTCTTCATAACTTCTACTTAAAGTTACTAAAAACTTGCGTTTGACTTAAAGCTATTAGTGTTTGCAAATCCTTTTTTAAAAGTAACTTAAAGCAGATAAAATTAGTTTTGTGGTGCTTGCAATAACTAGATAGAAGCATCTTTTGAACCTTAATTACTAAAATACAATAATATTTAATTATTCTTATTTAAATTATAGATATAGAAATATTAATTCTTCACTCACATTTGCACAATCATGAGGTGGATAGTTATATATTAAAAATTAAAATTATTAAAATTCTAATATAGTGTAATCAATATATATGTCTATTACATTACAATATCCAAGTTATTTGTTATTATTACATCGTGCATATATCTTCTAGAAAAAATAATTATATCTAAAAGATGTTAATATAATAATGTCGTACATGTTGTTGTTAAGTAAATAATTTTTAAGATATTTTTTTCTTTTTTATAATTATTGTTTTACTCTAAAAATATAAAATTATGGAAAAGAAGATCGCATTAATAAGGATTGAGAAAAATCATGGAATTTATTTGAGGATAAAATTGGATATTTAGAAAAATTTAAGGAATTAATAAATCTAAATAAGATATTCACCAAGATTTGGGGAGAAGCTCCTTATGGAAGCACATCATGACAAACTTATAGGCTTCTCCTTTTTTTTTTGACTTTTTCGAAGATGGAGAAGCAAAAGCAACATTTACAAACACTCATTAAATGCTTTTCAGTGACTTAAAGCCAATAAGGAGCTTTTAAAAGCTCTCGCAAACACCCCCTAAGACTACACTTGAAAGAAAACGACATAAAAGGATATTCCATAAATTTGATTACTGTATTCCTTAGACAATAGATACTTTAATATTTGTTTTGAGAGCAACAATTATTATTTTGATAATACTGCTTACCTAAGGCCTAGTTTACTTCCCATGAAAACAGGTGAGAAGGAAAATAAAAAGGGAAAATGGGAGAAGATAAGGTTTTCTGGGAAATATTTTAAGGAAAATAATTTTTTTCCTTATTTTTCAGGTGTTTGGATCATACTAAATTTACGGGAAATTTATTATTATGTGTCAAATATTTTCCTCCCTTTCCCAAAGATTCACTAGATTTTTCTTATTTTTCAAAGATTTTATTTCTTTTCCAAAAAAATCTCAAATTGCCCAACAGCAGGAAAACAAGATTTTCCGTTTTCCCTACGTTCCGAGGAAACAAAACAGGCCTAAAGTCCATGGTAGTTTCCCCTGCTAATGAATAAAGAAAAAAGGCCAAATATCTAAATGTGTAGAAGCAACAGATTTTTAAATACATTTACAACTCCTCTTCGCTCTCCCACATTTACAACTCCTAATTTGACAAAATAACACTTTCAAAAAAAAAAAATCCAGAATAACACTCTTGAAATAGTAATTGTCATAATATATACATATACATATATATTATAATTAACCACATAAGTCTGATTCCAATTATTAAAAGAGTGATGTGGCTGACTCTAATCCGTTAAATAATGATGTGATATTTTTCTTATTTTTTAAAATTAAATCAAATAAACATAAATAGATATTTATATAAATATTTACTTGTGTATGATTTTCTGAGTAATGTAAAGTACCAAGATAAATATGTATATTAAAATGCATGTCTTAAGAATAAGTGAAGCTTATAAAAATAATAAAATAATAAATGTTCAATTCAAGAACTAAAATGCAATTTTTTAAAACGTTATGATCAAAAATGATATTTTCAAAAGTTTGAGGACTAAAATATAAATTTATATTTTTATTCCAAATTTTGGGGGCCTTACAATATCCATCACACTCGAGATAGCAATAAAGAACACCCATATCGCATTATTAATGATGGCCAAGTCACTATACCATTAGGCATTAGTTGTTCCGACTCCTACATACACCTCAAGAATCCTCATTTGGAATACACAATATATTCAAACACTACACTTAGTACTCTCAATGGCATTTCAATACAATGTAATTCATTATTTCATCTTTTATATTATCTTTACGCCAAAAGGCCCTACGTTCAATATAGTAAAAACACATAAATTCCAGAGGGACTTTTCTCTTAACTGTGGGAATAACGTTCATACATCTCACCACTCGCTTCCAAGCCGCACTATCCGAAGCTTTTTCCGAATAATCAAAGAATTCCGTCTTCTTGAGATATTTTACAAAAATCAGCTCCTTCCACACATAACCCTCCTTCTTAAGTACTTTCCATGCAATCTTCGAGAGTAATGATTCGTCGCTGATTCTCAAATGCCGTATTCCCAATCCACCTACCACTTTTGGTTTCGTCACTTTTTCCCACCCAACAAGGTGTAATTTCTTTTTTGCCACATTCGTCGACCAAAGAAAACCGTGGTTCAGTCTGTCCAGTTAGTCCCATACATGTTCTGGAATCCAAGTTGCTTGCATAAAGTATATGTGCATAGCTGATGTAACAGATTGGATAAGAGTAGCACGACTCGCGAGTGAAAGTAGCTTACCTTTCCAAATATTCAACCGTTTAAGGACTCGGTCGAATATCTCCACATATGTCTCCTTCGTAACTCGGCCGTGAATTAGTGTACACCTAAATATTTTCCGTGATTAGTAGTTTACCCAAACCCGAGGATATTACTAATATTTCTCTTAATGGACGAACCATCACACTTCGAAAAATATGTTTTGGACTTTCGTGGGTTGATCTTAAGACCGGATGCGGCGCAAAATCTATCCAAAATTTTCTTTATTGTGCGAGTTGTGGATGTAGTTGCCTTCCCCATAAGGACAAGGTCGTCCGTGAAGAATAAATGCGACAACTTAGGTCCCCCTCGACATGGCACCATCGGACTCAATTTCTTTTTATCCATTGCCTCATTAATAAGATAGGAAAAGCCTTTCTATGCACAAGACAAAAAGGTACAACGAGAGTGGATCTCCCTATCTCAATCCACTAGTATGATTAAACTCCTCAAGAGGTGTTCCATTCCACAAAATCTTTGTGTTTGCACTTTTAACACATAACATAATTAGCTCGGTTAACTCTCTCGAAAACTTAAAGGCAACCAACGTTTCTTCAAAAAACTCCAAGTTCACTTTATCCTACACTTTCTCCAAGTCAAGCTTCATAATCAAGTACTCGGTTTTTTTCTTGTTCCTCATTAAATGTAAATCTCATGCACAAAAAATATATTGTCCTGCGTGTTGCGCTCTCTTATGAAAATTGACTGAGTCGGGGTTATGATTCTCGGCATAATTTGTTTCATTCTCATGGTAATACACTTCGTAACGAATTTATATAACACGTTACAGAGTAATATAGGTCTGAATTGAGAGATATTTACCGGGTTCTGTACCTTCGGGATAAGACAGAGATGTGCCTCATATATCTTCAGATTAAACTTCCTCTCGTGGAACACTTTCTCTGCAAAATCCAGCAGTATTTTATTCAAGCACTCCCACCCTCTTTGATAGAAAAAAGCTTGTAGTCCGTTGGGACTCGGAGCCTTGAATGGGTGAAGTGCGAACACAATTTCTTTTAGTTCTTGTAGATCTATTAGTTGAGGTTGTCATGATCTTCCGTTGTGATAACGGCTTGGTATACTGATGTCTGCAGTAGTTGTGAGTTTGGACCTGACCTCTAGGAAAAATTATCAGTGAAAAGCCGCATGAAATATTCCTGACCGTGCCCATGTAGCTGTTCGTCCTCATTAATCCAAACATCATCAATTTTCAGCGCATGGATTCTATTTCTCCTTCTCTATGTCAAAGTGGACAAAAATTGTGTTTTTATCCCCCATATAGCTCCACTTAACTCTCGGTTTTTGATACCAGAACACCTCTTCCTACTTAAGCACGTCGTTGTACTCTGATATTAACTCACCTTCGAGACGGCTCAAATATTTATTCGGTGCACTGCATATGGCACGTTGTATCCCCTCCAATCTCGCAATCAATCTTTTCTTCTTCTGAAAGATATTACCAAAACTCAATTTGTTCCACGGTAATAATTTTTTGGAGACATCTACAATGGCTAGTTCGATGTTTCTCTTCTCCTCCCAAATGCTTTTGATTATCAATTCACACTTCGGGTGGTGTAGCCATGCTGCCTCAAACCTAAAGGGTTTCGGTCTTGCAGAATTCAACCAACCATGACAGTTTGTAATTATCAGATGATGATCCGAATGTGTATGAGGCACGTGGCAAACTCCATAATCCGGGTACATATCAATCCATGCTTGGTTTGCCAGTGTGCGGTCCATTCTTTCTCTAATTAGCGCCCCATCTTCTCTTTTATTCAACCAAGTAAAAGCAGGTCCGGTGAACCCAAAGTCGATTAACCCACACTTAGACATGTAGTTTTGGAAAAATCTTAGTCTACTTAAAGATGTCGTGCACCCTCTCACCTTTTCGTGGGCATACCCAGTTTCATTGAAATCTGCGTAGTCAACCAAGGTATCTTCGGACTCTCCGCAATTCTAACCAAGCTATCAAAAATCCGAATTTTTTTTATGTGCTTGGTTACGCGTAGATCCCCGATAACCTCCACCTATCGGCCATGCTCGGTCTAATGACAGCATGTATCCCTTGTTCTTCGACCTCTGTTATTTCATTCTCAATTTCTTCTTCATTCCAAGGCATCCAAATTCCCCCCGCCATACCATCCATTGGCGAGAGTACATAATTTGTATATCCAGACAACATAGCAATGTTACGAGCGTGCTCCTCGCTCACTCTCGTCTCGAGTACTAAAAGAACACTAGGTCCATAGATACGAACTAGTTCTCTGAAATTCCTACGCAATTCTCCATCAGTGGCACCTTGACAATTCCATGACATAATCTTCATATTAAAACCGTAGAGGTGCAGCAAAATCACCGTGTTGTCAAGAGACATCTCGATCCATGTCACAATGATCTGTGTAAGAGTTTCCGTCATCATAAATTCCTGTCGTTGTCTCTCCCAATTGCACAATTTGGTTATCGACCACCATGAGTTTAGATTGTCGTCTCTCTCTACTAGGTAGTTCGACGTTTCCACTTCCCACACCATTGCCAGTGTCACCAACAAATGAATCAACCGTTTTTCGGGGCCTATTCAGGATATCCTGCAAGGAGCACTGAGCTATTGGTGTTCCGTCGCGAAGTCTAAATTCAATTCCTAGTTCACCATTAAAATGTCGTTCATGAAGTTGATCTGAGGGCCTTTCCCGTTGAGAGCTATGTTGCATGCGTTGAGAATTCCAGCTGGATTTCAAGAGAATGTTTGGAATTTCTTTCTCTTCTCCTTGCGCAAGGATATTAAATTTGTTTCCACTTCTGTCCAGATCAGAGTTTCCTTTCTTAAGTAATGTATTTCCCTTGTTAGACTTCTTTCCAGTAATGTTTTTTACTCCCTGTCTATTTCTTTTTTTTTCTTCTTCACCCCTAAGTTAGGCGGAAGTACTCTTTTCCCCCGTATCAGGGTTTTGTGCCGTGAACGATTGAATGGGAATATTCAGCCCGTTCCCAAATTTAGCCGGGACTCTAACAAATGCTTCCGCCCCTTTGCTTGAGAACTTATTCTCGTGAATTTTAGTAAACAATACCTTTTCGTTGCTTGGGAGTTCCTTCTTCTTTCTACGTGTCGTCGTCATCCAATCTCTATATATTTTCTTTTTTGGCTCTCTCAGTTAGCCACTCCGAGTTGTTCTGGGATTGTTTTTGCGCCCCTCCATCGTTCATATTACCATGAGTCACATAGTCTAGTTCTTTTTTCTCCATGCACTTGTTCATCGTATGTCCGACTTTCCCGCACTCATGATACAAGGAAGGTAAATTTTCATATACCACTTGGTATACTTTCCCTTCGAAACATAAACCCAACTCGAGAGGTACATCAGTTCGGATTTGAACGCAAAACCTCGTAAATTTGCCCCTAGATGCATGATATGTGTTGTCGTCTATTTTGATCGGATCTCTAATGCACGACGCAAGTTTTTTGATGATTGATCTCCAAAAAAATCCCACTGGGAGATGTAGTATCCTAACCTACGTTATTGCACTCTCAATATTTTTAGTGTCGGCGCGAAAATTTGGGGTCCATTTACGGATCAACGTAAAACTTCCTGCCAGTTACCATGGACTTTCTATGAAGATCATCTCGCGATTTTGCTAGTTTTTTCCCTTAATGCAGTAGCATTCAAATCCAAAATCCACGAGCTCGAATTCATTTCCCAGTGGCCACATTAGATCTAGATACGTCTGTAGCATAGAACAATACCAAGGTATGTCGTAAACTTTAATTATGATTGAGTCCTTCTATTGTTCATGTAAGATCTCGTCTAGTTCATCCGAAAATTTGACCTACTTAAAAGGCATCTGATCGTTTGCTTATTTTACGTGCATGTTTAGCATCTCCTCCGTATCATCTCCCATATCGATTTTGACATCATTACTACGTTTTCTCATTGTGATCGCAACATATGTCTGATGACTTGTGTTAGGGCTTTTCTGTGTGAAGAGATTTCCAATCGCAGCCCCGTTTGTGTCGACTGTATCGCTGAACGGCTTAAGTCTCCTCTGTAGTCTTGGTATTTCTAGACCTGTGTCCGGAGGAATTAACTCAGTCGCAGGGATTGAAATAAACTCCGCCAGTGAGCTTTCACTGCCTGTCCCAAGCTAGGATAAAGGAGGAGGGTTGTGGTAGGCTTGTGACAGCCAACGTAAATATTCCGTCACATCCTATAAATTTCCTTGGGGCATTCCCTACTGAGCGATGCGCTACATCGGACCCCGAGTGTAGTGATAAATGGGCAAGAGTTGCAAGGTCATTGCCCAGAAGCGACGCACCACATCGACGCCCGGGTGTGGTGTCAAATGAGCAAGGGTTCCCTCACTTTCTAAGAAGTGTAAGGGTAAAGAAGTTAGTCCAGGAACGACGAGTTCGCCTTGCATCGTGGAATGTGGGATCACTCATAGGAAGATTAGCCGAGTTAGCAGAGGCGATGTCTAGGAGAGGGATCAACATCTTGTGCGTGCAAGAGACCAAGTGGGTTGGTGAGAAGGCCAAAGTCGTAGACCCTTGGGCTTGTAAGCTTTGGTATACCGGGACAGAGAAGAACCGAAATGGTGTTGGGAACATCATAGATAAGCTTTGGCTCGAGGACGTGGTGGAGGTCAGAAGGAAGGGTGACATGATCTTACTGGTCAAGTTGGTCATAGGTGATGATATCTTGAATGTCATTAGTGCCTATGCACCACAGATATGACTAGACGAAGCTGTTAAACGCAAGTTTTGGGAGGATTTGGGCAAAATGGTCCAAAGGATCCCTAGTACCGAGAAACTCTTTATTGGAGGTGACTTTAATGTTCATGTAGGATCTAGCCGTGATGGGTTCGAGGACATCCACTGTGGGTGCATCTTTGGGAATCGCAATGAGTCGGGTAACGCTATCTTAGACTTCGCCCTCTCCTATGATTTGCTTGTAGCAAATACTTGGTTTAAAAAGAGAGAATCTCATTTCGTCACTTATAGGAGTGGGTTGAATAAGAGCCAGATAGATTTCTTCTTAGCTAGGAGGGCGGATAGAAGTCGTTGCTTGGATTGTAAGGTCATCCTCGGAGAAAGTGTGGTTACGCAACATAGGATTTTGGGATTGGATATTAGACTGCGGCAAAGATTGAAGAGGAGTACACGTCGGGTGAAACCTAGAATTAGTGGTGGTGGCTTAAGGAGTCTATCCAGAAGGCCTTCTTGGAGCGAGTGGTTCAAGAGGTAGATTGGAGGACTCAAGACGATGTAGATGCAACTTGGACCAAAATGGCTAGTTGTATCAAAAATGTAGCTAAAAAACTCATAGGTGAATCCCGAGGTAGTAGCCTGACAGGTAAAGACACTTCATGGTGGAATGAAGAAGTGAAGGCGGCAATTAAGGCCAAACGGGATTGCTACAGGGATTTGAAGAAGAACTATGATGGAGCAAGCTTTGAAAAGTATAAGGTAGCTAGGAAAGAAGCAAAGAAAGCTCTTCGACTAGCGTGAGAGGCTGTGTACAAGGAAATTTATGAGAAGAGGGATAACAAGAAGGCCAAGAAGGATATATACATGATTGATCGCATTCGAGATAGAAAGACTAACGACCTAGGTGCAGTGAAATGCATCAAAGATGAAGGTCAGTCTGTCTTGGTGCGTGAGGATTAGGTCAAAGCACGGTGGAGGGAGTACTTCGAGGGTCTGTTCAATGGAGGCCCCACCCAACAAGTGGGTGACATCTCGCAGACCCCTCAAGATCTTAACCACAATTTTATGCGCCGTATTAGAAGGTCAAAAGTCAAAGATGCTTTGAAGAGGATGAAGAAACGAAAAGCTGTAGGCCCAGATGGTATCCCTATCGAGGCTTGGAGAAGCATGGGAGAGATAGGTGTGACCTGGCTGACGGACCTCTTCAACAAAATATGGCGAACAAATAAAATACCAGAAGAGTGGAGGAAGAGTACGCTAATACCTCTATATAAGAACAAGGGTGATGTCCAAAACTGTTCTAACTATCGTGGGATAAAGCTTATGTCTCATACCATGAAGCTATGGGAGAGGGTGATTGAACACCGATTTAGACAAATTGTTCCCATGTCTAAGAACCAATGTGGATTTATGCCCGGAAGGTCGACCATAGAGGCTATCCATTTGATTCGTCATCTCATTGAACGCTTTCGAGAAAAGAGTAAAGATTTGCATATGGTCTTTATCGACTTAGAAAAGGCATATGAGAAAGTACCTCGAGATGTTTTATGGTGGACCTTGGTGAAGAAGGGGGTACCCATTAAATATATCAACATCATAAAATATATGTATAAGAATGTGGTGACAAGTGTTCAAACTTGTGGCGGTTTAACAAACGCCTACCCGATTACAATTAGCTTACATCAGGGGTCAGCTTTGAGCCCATTTTTTTTCCACTATAATTGATGAAATCACCAGAACCATCCAAGACCGAGTTCCATGGTGTATGTTGTTTGCAAACAATATTGTCCTCATTGATGGGACGAGAACGGGAGTTAACGCTAAATTAGAACGATTGAGACAAACATTAGAAGCACGAGGGTTTCGACTAAGTCGAACAAAAATAGAGTACCTCGAATGCAAGTTTAGCAAACAACGAAGAAATAACGATGGCACGGTCCAGTTGGATGGCCAAGAGATACCAAGAAGTTCGCATTTTCGGTATTTAGGCTCCATACTGAAGAAGGATGGAGAGTTAGAAGGAGATGTCAACCACCGCATCCAAGTTGGATGGTCAAAGTGGAAGAGTGCAACAGGGATCATGTGTGATCGTAACTTTCCTTTAAAGCTTAAAGGAAAGTTCTATCGTACGGCTATTAGACATGCTTTGCTTTATGGCTCCGAGTGTTGGGCTATTAAGCAAAGTCATGCATAGAAAATGAAAGTTACAGAGATGCGCATGCTACGGTGGATGTGCGGTAACACCAGGAGAGATAAGGTGCGCAATGAAGATATTCGACATAAATTAGGTGTGGCGGCCATCGACGAGAAAATGCGAGAAAACCATTTAAGATAGTTTGGGCATGTTAAAGGCAGACCAATAGATGCACCGGTACGATGAGTTGAAGGTCTCGACTTGGGACAAAAGGCTAGAGCTCGTGGAAGACCGAAAAAAACGTGGATGGAGGTCATACGGAACGACATGAAGCTAAAAGATTTAAGTGAAGACATGCTCGTCAACCGAAATGTCTGGAGGCAGAAGATTCATGTTCACGACTCGATGTGATTCATTGATAGTTCATATAGCCTACCCCAATTTATTGGGATTACAAGCGTGGTTGTTGTTGTTGTTGTATGGATTGAAATAACTGGTGGTGACGTTCGTTGCCCTAGGGTTTCACTCATTCTTTCACCATGTAGGGAATGGAAAATCAATATCGTTTTGGTACAATAATTGGATAGGCTCCAAGCAACTGTGTGAAGAGGGAGTTACTATACATCCGGAGGAAGCGCGCATAAAGCTCTCAGATGTAATAGGTGATGCGGGCAAGTGGCTACTCGATGGGATACGCTGGCTAATTCCAGCTGGGGTGTTGGCGGAGTTACAAAATCGAACACCGAGTTTGTGCGATAGGGAAGACATTATTCTTTGGAATGAGACGGCTAGCGGGAAGTTTAGCTGCCAATCGGCGTATAAGGATTACTTCAAAAATTACACAGACGAGCAACCGCGGAACAAGCATTTCAAGTGGATTTGGAAGCCGAATTTCAACAGCAAAATCCAATATTTCTTGTGGTTAGCTATACAAAATTGGCTGGCGACAAAGAGCTTATTAAGATCCCAAAAAATCACCCAATCGGATGAGTGCCCGTGATGCAATGAAGAGGTGGAAACTATTGCTCACATGTTACGGGATTGCAAGGCAGCTCAAGAAATATGGAAACGGGTTACACCAAATGAATATTTGGAGTTTAATGAGATGTCGGTGTAGACACATTAATATGCAAGAAAGAAAAATATATTATTTTTCTAATTCTAATATTTTGAGGGATTAAAATAAATATATTAATTAAATTTTAAGACAAGGAAATAATTCCTCATCAAATCTCAAGGTATGGAAAGCCTTCTCCTCCATGTCTCAATCTTCATGAGATGGAAAAAGTTCTCCACCAAATCTCAACATAAGGAAAGAATTCTCCACCAAGTCTCAATCTACAAGAGATGGAAAGAAGATTCACTTAGAAAAAGTCTTCCAAATCAAAAAAGTTAAAGACGCGATCATAATCGTTCATCTCATTAGGAGATTTTAATTGAGACTCACTCCACAACTATAAATAGAGGTGGTCTTGAAGAACAAAAATCACAATTCAACCTTCAAGTATTCAGAGTAAGGAAGTTGAACAAATCCTTTCCGACAAGTTCGGCAATCTTCAAGGTATTCTTCAACAATCTTCAAGGTGTTCTTTGTAAAGAACTTCTTTCAATCCGCCGTCAAGTCTTAATTTCATCCAAAAACCGCTTTTGAAGATCGTACTTTTGCCGAGGAAAATCAAACTCCAAGAAGTTCAACAAATCCAAAACAAAGTTCATACCATTCTTTATTCGTCTTGAAGTCAAAAATCCGTTTAATCCAAGATCAAGTCACAAGACCCTCGAAAAACTGTTTTTAAAGATAGAAGTCCAATCAAGAAGATCAAAACCCAACAAATCCAAAGAACTGAAGACGAAGATCATATAGTTCTTCATCAAACCTTCAAATCAAATTCCAAATCAAGTTTCCGTTTGATCTGAGATCAAGCCGTCAAGCCCTCGAATCAACGTTTACCAAATATTCAAGTATTTTGAAGATCAAGATTCCTCTAAAAAAAATTGTCATTCAACAAATTCAAGAAGAAGATCAAATTGTTCGTTGCGAAGATCAAGTCAAGTAGATTGCTAATTCAAGATCAAGCTCAAAAACCCTTGGATTAACGTTCAACTCAAATACACGTGGAAGAGATCAAAATCAAATCCACTCAAGTCAACCAAATTTCAAAATCACTTGTTATAGAAAAAGAATCAGAGGAATTATAGAGATTGAATCACAAATTGTACTTTAAATTTATTAAATTTTACATTGTAATCTTTTCTTGTCTTTTCATTTTAGAGATCAAGAATTTGTCATTACAGTCGGACGAGACTTGGCTAACAAATAATATCCGGATGAGGATGAACGCGAAAGGAGAATGACGTTCGAGTTGGAGCTAGACCTTTGTGGCGCGAAACACTGAAATGTTTAGAGGAAGAAAAAAATCTTGGCAGTTGCGTGTTTCAGATTAAAAGACCTAGCCTTGAACTACAAAGTGTGAGCTGAAAAAGAAACAAACCAGCGCGCGCAGCAAAGTGGAAGAAGCCTGGAGCAGATTGGGTGAAATTAAATGTTGATGGGAGCGTGTCGATGGAGGAATATCGTGGATCAGTTGCGGGAGTGTTGCGAGACGCATCCGAGAACTGGATTTAGGGGTTCATGAAGAGTGTTACGTCAGCTACGGTCGATGAGATGGAACGTGTTGCACTACATCGAGGCTTGGAGCTAGCATGGGAACAAAGGAGGCACAAGATCGAGGTGGAAACGGACTCGAAAAATGTCATCAAAATTGAAATTGTTGGATCGGGACTTGATACTTGTCGCACAGTGTTAACCCTTCGATGTTAGTCTAACACTGATCAGCTCTTCCAATGTTAAGCTGATGTTGGACTCTCGATGTTACCTTAACATCCGTTTAACAGCTGACAGCTGTTAACGTTAGCACAAATCTACTTGACAGAGAATATTACGCAGCGGATAAAGAAAGAACACAAGTAGATGTAATTTTAAGAAGATAATATATTAATATGATCTTCCGAGCCGTAGGCGAAATACCACAAGGGTTTAACAAAAGTCGTTCTCTCAATTTTCAAGCTCCTCACTCTCAAATTAATCGAACTAAGCAAAGCACACAAGAATTGCTTCGACTATCTCTAAAAGCTCCTCACTCTTAGAACTATTCTAACAACTCACAAACTTTGTTAAAGCAAGACAAAGACACTCGACTATAAAGATTTCCTCACGGGAGATTTTCGCTCTTGTCTTCGTGTCTTTTTCTTGATGCCCAACATGCCTATTTATAGTGTAGTCTTCCTTGATGGCCAAGACATGTTGTGCACGTTTTTGATTGCTATTAGATCTCCTTGTATGACTCTAATTTCGTTCATGGCAAGTCTCCTTCAATAGGGAAAGGTTTCCTTGTCCAACTTGAAGTCTTCAATGGAAAGGTTTCCTTCTTTGACTAGAAGTCTTCAATGGAAGGATTTCCTTCTTTAACTTGAAGTCTTCTAAGGAAAGTATCCTTCACCATCTTGTAGTCTTCAATGGAAAGAATCCTACTGCAAGTAATCTTCATTCCTTCTTGCAATTCACACGCCATGATCTTTCCATTGCACCGCACACATCTTTCCTTATTTAATTATGGAAAGTTCTTCTTTGGAAACTTGTCTTTGAATGGCAACTTCTCTTTAAGGAAATAGATCCTTCCTTGAAGTCTCTTGACCTGGAGCACATACAAATACCAACTACAACTCGTGGAACTAAGTTAGTAAGTGAATAAAGGCAAAACACAATTATAGTAATAAATCCCGAATGTGCAGTTTTCTGTTTTCTGTGTTCAATGTTATCCTAACATTGTAAATACACTGTTGATCTAACATTGACAAAATACTTGCACTTTCAATCTCCCCCTTTTTGCCTTTCTTCACAAAACCAAACATGTTCACAATTCATATTATGCACAGTGATCCAGCAACACAACATCATTAATATCTTAAGCTACTCCCCCTTAGTATGACACTATTAACCAAGTAGCTTTAAGATACTAATAAGAATACAACGAGTTAAACATCACAATTATAAGCATAACTAAGACGGCATTAGCTATATAAGAATTGCAGAACCAGTAGAATAAACATGAATATCAAATGGCTTACTTCTCCCCCTTTTTGTGAGGAAAGCAAAATCTTGACGAATCACTTCATAAGATAAAGTTCTATAGCTCTTTCTTTAGCAGCTATTTCCATTTCTCTCTATGAGAACTTTATCATTCACTGTTTCTTAAACTCCTCCATAGCCACAATCTTATCTCCCAACAGGAAATTAAAGTTAGCTTCAATTGTAGATATTACCTCAAGTGTTACCTCTGATGTTGAGTCAACATTGTTCTCCAGCGATGTTGTTGTAACAACTAGCTCAGACTCAGCATCATCGGACTTCTCAGAACCTTCTTCCTTATCCTCTTGATCTCAACGACTTCATCGTCACCATTCTCAGTTTCCAAATCCTTTTCCTCAGAACCATCTTTTTCTTCTTCACCACTTCATCTTCATTCTCTACCTCTCTATCCTCCTCCTCTTTCTCATTCTCCTTATCACCTTGCAATCACCTAGCAGCATCAACATCTCTTTTTCTTTACAAGTACCAGCGGTATAACACTGCTCCCCCTTAATGCAAGCTATCAAACTCATTGTTGGCATAACATTGACATCTATCAATGTTGTCATAACATCAGACTGTATCAATGTTAACTTAACATTGAATCCAGAATGTTGTTCTAACATTGACGTTTATCGCTGTTGTCTTAACATTGAACCTGAATGTACCTGCACAAGAGTTTACAAAAACCAGCAATAAAACCACCATTATCACCCACATTAGTTTCTCAGCAACTAACATGTTCTCCCCCTCAATCAAATCAGCTTTCTCTGCAAAATGTTCCTCAATCACTGTCTCCTCAACTGTGTTTGAAGTACCAATAAAAACAACACCTTGTTCCTCAGTTTTAACTTGTTTTGTCTCAGCAACAATGTCCGGAACGAGTGTTGTACCTACGAAAAAGAACTACAGGAGTAGGGGTGGGGTTATATCCTTGATTCACCATACCACGGGCCACAATCAAGATCAAAGATGCATGCCAAGGATTTCAAAAACAATTGCAAGTGAAAATTCATAGTATTTCAGAGAATTATGCACAAAGAGATTAGAGATTCAGAATCACAAGTGAAAAGAAGTAATGAGCGGTTTCTTAAAATAAATCATGCATAATTACCGCCTGTTGAGACAACAAGTGACACTGAGTTACTTCACACATGACCAGAGCAGTTCATAAAAAACTTATAAGTCATAATGTTAAACCTGGATGTTGAGACAACATGCTTACAGACTGATGTTGGCACAACATTGACACCTGTTCTGAATCAACATTGGTTCTTGTGAATGTGGAGGTATTGAGCTTACCCTCAAGATATTTTCAATTAAAAGCATGAGCTAGATCTGAAAACACATATCTGAAACTTAAGACATATTAGCAAATTAGTACCACAGATATATCTCAGACCTGTACATGGAAAGGAGAGTTAGTTAACAGAAAATCCAACATTTTGGGTATGAAGTTAATTAAAGGAGTTAATCTACTTCCAAGTCATAACAAGAGACAACGTAGTGTGTCACCGCAGCTGAATCACCCAAAATATATGCCTTCATAACTATTTCTCCCCCTTAAGCTCAAACCGACACAGACACATCAAGGAAAGAATGAATGAATGAATGCAAGCCTAAGTGAAATGCAGAATACAGAATGCAGAATACAGAATGTTAAGTTAACATTAGTAGATGGTAACCATGGAGTATCAGCTTTATAGACTAGGAACAGATCATATCAATTCAAATCTTTATCAATTATCATGAACTCTTTTGAACAAAAACTAGTGAATGTTAAAGGATAGTTTCATCACTGAATGTGGGCAGCACAAGACCCCACACACCCCAACAACTTAACCATCAGCTACAGATTAGGCAAGTACAAAGGAACTGAATGAAGACAGTACATGTATCATATACTTCTTCACCCCAACTCCTCATGCATACTTGTTTACCAACCTGTTTACAAGAGAAATACCAAGTGAACAATGCTACTGAATGCAAGCAGTCGAAACTTCAAAGCACCCCAGTAGTAAGGATCACTATCATGCATAACCTTGGCCATAGACAAAAACACAAAAATAAGCACAACTGAATGACAATGAAGCTCTCAACATCATGTACCACACAAACCAATAATAACAACCATTCATGAAGACAAACAAGAACAAACACAGAAATCAAACAGAAAAAATCTAATGCAATCCTATACACCACAAACATACTACGGTGTTAGCCAGTGGTGTTATGGCAACACCGGAATGCAACACTGAATCACAGAACATTCAAGCCAAGAGACTTCCTCAAATTGAAGAACCTCTCGTTATCTAATGACATCTTAAACATATCAGCTAACTGATTGTTGGTCTCTAAGTGATCAATGTTTATAACCTTGTCATCTACCAGTTTTCTCAAGAAATAATGCATAGAAAATATATGCTTTGTTCTAGAATGATGCACCAGATTTCTTGATATGCTAATAGCGCTAAGATTATCCCAAACCATTAACAATGTGTCACTCTTTATCCCATAATCATGCAACATGTATTTAAGCCATATAAAATGGGTAACACAGCTGCAAGCTGCAAGTTCAACAGTTGACAATGACACACAGTTATGTTTCTTGCTATAACATGAGAGTGGATTATTTCCCAAAGAAAAACAACCCCCACATGCAGATATTCTATCAGCTAAATCTCCAGCCCAGTCAGAATCAAAACCGACAAGGTTTGTATTTGCATCATGTGTATACCATATGCCTAAGTCTACAGTACCAGATATATATTTCAGTGTTCGCTTCACAACAATTAAGTGAAAAGCTTTAGGTTCAGCGTAATACCTGGCACCAACGCAGACACAAACCGAGTTCATAATATATGGGCTAGTGATGGATAGATATAGCAAGCTTGTGTCTCCTTTTCCAATCACCAACGTAGAAGACATTTGAGTCTTGCTCGATTTTGACTCCTCCAACCCAATCATGCTCATTCCATCCTCATTTTGCTTAACTTTCAAACCCAAGAAGAAATCCAGTTCACCAATCACGCTCATTACTAATGTACCTGTCAAAGCCTCAACAAACTTGTCTAGAGTAGACTTGTTAGTATAAACAAAGACAATGTCATCAGCAAATCTTTGATCTAAGCAATTATCAGAATATGTGGCAGACATACAAACACTCAACATTATCATATCTCTACAATTTACCCTTTTCTTGCTGTGTGTTTTGATGTCATTAATGATTTGAACCATAACCTGAGATGAAGGATGATATCTCTGAATCCTATCAGTTGTATCCCTCCAAACATCTTGAACTTGGACCTTTTCATGTAAGTTTGACTGCTCGAATGTTGTGTCAACATCAGGACTGGTCGATGTTGGCATAACATCAGCTTCTGGTTCATGTTCCAGTTCAGGTTCTGGATCTGCAGCAGGTGATGTTGGAATAACATTGTCTGGAGTCAATGTTAGAGTAACATCAGAATCCAGTAGAGTTGGCACACCAGCCTCTAACTCACCTGCAACACTCAGCAAATCATCAATAACCACACTAACCGATTCTTGAACAATAATTAATCTTGGATCAAACATTCTAGTATTGTTCAAAGAATAGCCATCAAAGATATGTTCTTCACTTTTTGGATCATATTTGCTCACAAAATCTTTGTCATTTAAAGTATAGCAAACATATCCAAATTCATGAAAATGAGCAAGATCGTGTTTCTTCTTTTTCATCAACTTATAAGGAGTCATGGGAATAGAGAATTTATGAATATTTTCATTAAACACACATAAGTCAGAGAATGACCTATCTTCAGATTCTCTATCATGATTTGACCAAATATTACCAAAAGAAGCATCATGTAAATTATCAATACTAGCATGCAATGTTCTAAAGGTATTAAGAGCTTTTGATTTTTCTTTGAAAGATTTAATCAAAGTATATCCAGAAAAATCATTCATAACCACACAATCATACTGTTTACCCCCAACTCTATTTACTTCAATAAGACCTAAGAGATCCATATGAAGTAGATGAAAACAATTAGAGGTACTTGTAACCTGTTCATCCACTTGGATTGGATTATGAGAAGCTTTGGTCACCTTACCTTTCGAGCAATCATAACAGACCATCTTACCAGAACTCATGAGATTGGGAATGCCTCTCACGGTTTCAAGTTTCAGCACTTTGCCCAGATTCTTGTTGTGCATGTGTCCAAGTTTCTTGTTCTTGGCAACTGAATAGTCCACCTTTGTTTGAAAGCAAATCACTTGATCCCTCACCAAGTGGTTGTCTTCAAACCTCTTACCTGTCAAAGCACACACATTTGCACAATCAGATACATCACAAGAATCTTTATCATACCTTACCAATAAGTCATCATCACACAATTGACGCATGCTTATATGGTTTTCACAGAATCCATCCAACAACATCTCATCCTTCAAGGGTGGGGATCCATCAGCGTTCAATACTTCTTTGCCAATGATTCTTTCTTTACTTCCATCTTCGTAGGTGAAGGTTCCCGTGGTTAGTGGTGCACACTTCTTCAAATTGGATTTGTTTTCTTTCCAATCATGTGTCTTAAGCAGTGTTAAAGCAATACAATCTGTTCTCAATGTTAAGGTAACATTGGTTATCCAGTGTTGTCTTAACATCGTGTATAACCGTATCAAATCAGCTTTGTATCCAGCCATATGCCTCAAACATCCACTATCAGAGTACCACTTACCTGCAAAGTTAGTACGCATAGTAGGAAAGATAATATTGCACACAATATAAGTTCCAGGCACCCAAGGTCTAATGTTTCTCATCCCACTATTCTGTTCAGCAATGTTGGAACCGAATGTTAAGGTAACACTGGAATAACTAGTATTAACATTGGAATGTTCAAATTCCAGTGTTGGCTTAACACCAGCATCAGCATTGCATAAATCCCTATTCCTTTCAACTATTTTCTTTTTAAGAGACTTTCTGTATTTATAGCAATATGGTTTAAGATGTCCAAATTGAAAACAATATTGACAAATATAAGCCATTTTCTTATATTCTCTAGAAAGTACCTTTGCCTTTTCAAAACCATGAATAGGTGATTTAACAGAAGTAGTTGAGTGAGTAACTTGACTTTGATATCCTAAACCAGAATTACCATCATTGCCTAAACATAAAACTTCATCAAGTTTATAAGTACCTGTTTTCCTCTTGGCAATGGTATGTTCAGCAATTTCTAGCTTAGAAGTTACCTTTTCTATTTCATCATCTTTTCTGTCCAAACTAACCTCAAGTTGAGCGATTGTAGCCTTCAAGATTTCATTATCTTCCATAGCCTTCTCAATTCTACTCAACTTGTCCTTCTCCTTGAGCAGGTCTTGGTAGATGATCTTCAGTTCATCAAGAAACTTTTCTTGAATCAATTTACCTTCAAGGACGCTATCATCTTCCAAACCTATAGAATCATGCAAATACTCAAAGTCAGAATCATCATCACACTCATCATTAACAGAAATCAAACATTCAGTGTTGTCTAAACAAATGGTTTCATCCCAATTGTCAACAAAAATCTCATGGACTGGTGTTGTCATCTGGATGTTAACATAACATCGAGCTGTCTGGATGTTGGCAGAACACCAAGCCTTGACACCAGCAGGTATGTCCACCTTTGCACACACTGTTGTTTGAGTTTCTTCAATCGTTGGCACCTGTCCATCACCATATTCTTCAAAACCTGTCTCATCATTATCATCTACACAAACCAAGTCAGATTTCCCTTTTGTTCTAAGGTTGTTACCACATTCATACGAAAAATGTCCCCAACCTTTACATTTATAACATTGAATCTTTTTGAGATGTGTATCATTATGAGGAGTAGGTTTACAAGAATATTTGGTCATCTCTTTAGAGAAATCTTTCTTTAAATCAGCAAGAATATTTTTATCACATAGACTAAGCTTATTCAACTTTTCAATCACAGTTTCATTATAAGCTTGAATTTCTTCTTCATCATCTATTTTTTCAAGATTCCTCTCAAATTCTTTCAGAGTGCAAAATAGAGTATAAAAGTCTAAGGTGTCCATATTCCTAGCTTCTTGCATAGTAATCACCTCAAATTTCTTAGAAAGAGTTTTCAGAGCTTTATACGCCAGTTTCTTATTAGACAGGGAATCACCTAAGTTTTGAATTTCATTAGCAAGATCCATCAGTTTCTCAAAATAAGCAGTAATACTTTCTTCTTCCCCCATTGTTAGATTATCAAATTTGTTCAAAAACATGCGTAACTTAGTCTTTTTAGTGTACACATCACCTTCACAATGATTTTCTAAAATATCCCAAGCATGCTTTGCAGTTGAACAATTTTTAATTAACTTAAACATGTTACAATCAACCAAACTAAATATGGTATTTAGGGCTTTTTCATTGAAGAAAGCGTTACTTAGCTCAGTTTGAGTCCACTCTGATTTTGGCTTAGGAGCAGCGTCATGATCTTCATCTGGATCTACAGTGCCAAGAAAGTAATCAAAGTTAGATTCATCAATAATAGACAAGGAATCAGAATTAATACAAGAATTATATTTATTCCAAATTCTAAAGAAAAACTCATGTTCTGGTGTTGGATCCTCGATGTCAGAGTAACATTGAGATCCGTGGCAGTTCTGGGAGTCTTCTTTTGTCCAGTAAGTATGAGCGAGTAGCGCAACTGTATGAATCTCATCTGATTGTCCTTCGGCCACAGTACGTGATCCATAATTGAAATCCTCACCATCGTTATTTTGAGAATTTGAGGCTAATAATGAAAGATCTTCATCTGGAGCATACATAGGGACTGCATACCCTTTGATCACCGTCTTCCAAGCTCGCCAACCGAATGATTTAATGAGTGCACGAATTCTAACCTTCCAATAAGAATAGTTGGATCCATCCAAGACAAGCAATTTGTTGTTGTTCGGATTTCGGTTGTCCATCCTTTAATATCAAATCCAAACACCAGTGAAGTCGGTGCTTGGCTCTGATACCAATTGAAATTGTTGGATCGGGACTTGATACTTGTCGCAAAGTGTTAACCCTTTGATGTTAGTCTAACACTGATCAGCTTTTCCAATGTTAAGCTGATGTTGGACTCTCGATGTTACCTTAACATCCGTTTAACAGCTGACAGCAGTTAACGTTAGCACAAATCTACTTGACAGAGAATATTACGCAGCGGATAAATAAAGAACACAAGTAGATGTAATTTTAAGAAGATAATATATTAATATGATCTTCCGAGCCGTAGGCGAAATACCACAAGGGTTTAACAAAAGTCGTTCTCTCAATTTTCAAGCTCCTCACTCTCAAATTAATCGAACTAAGAAAAGCACACAAGAATTGCTTCGACTATCTCTAAAAGCTCCTCACTCTTAGAACTATTCTAACAACTCACAAACTTTGCTAAAGCAAGACAAAGACACTCGACTATAAAGATTTCCTCACGGGAGATTTTCGCTCTTGTCTTCGTGTCTTTTTCTTGATGCCCAACATGCCTATTTATAGTGTAGTCTTCCTTGATGGCCAAGACATGTTGTGCACGTTTTTGATTGCTATTAGATCTCCTTGTATGACTCTAATTTCGTTCATGGCAAGTCTCCTTCAATAGGGAAAGGTTTCCTTGTCCAACTTGAAGTCTTCAATGGAAAGGTTTCCTTCTTTGACTAGAAGTCTTCAATTGAAGGATTTCCTTCTTTAACTTGAAGTCTTCTAAGGAAAGTATCCTTCACCATCTTGTAGTCTTCAATGGAAAAAATCCTACTGCAAGTAATATTCATTCCTTCTTGCAATTCACACGCCATGATCTTTCCATTGCACCGCACACATCTTTCCTTATTTAATTATGGAAAGTTCTTCTTTGGAAACTTGTCTTTGAATGGCAACTTCTCTTTAAGGAAATAGATCCTTCCTTGAAGTCTCTTGACGTGGAGCACATACAAATACCAACTACAACTCGTGGAACTAAGTTAGTAAGTGAATAAAGGCAAAACACAATTATAGTAATAAATCCCGAATGTGCAGTTTTCTGTTTTCTGTGTTCAATGTTATCCTAACATTGTAAATACACTGTTGATCTAACATTGACAAAATACTTGCACTTTCAAAAATGATGAAAGGAGAAATGGATATGCCAATGCAACTCAAAGACATTGTGGAAGCGTGCAAAGTAAAACTCAGATTGTCGTGGACGATCCCATTGAGATGGACACCTCGGACTACCAATCGAGTATCGAAAGGGCTACCGAAGATCACCTTGAACAATGGAGAGAGAGATATTTTCTGAAAAATTCCTCTGTGTCAGATGATAGCTAGTCTAGACTTTGATATGGTGTAAGAACCTTGTTGTTCTTTCCCTTTTTAACCAAAAAAAAAACAAAAAAAAACAGCGAGAATAGCGTTACCAATTAGGGAAAAAATCACGTTTGGTACCTTAATTTGGCCTCGTTTTCTATTTGGTACCTTAATTTGTCCAACCAACTTTTTGCTACCCTATGTTTTGCAAAGTTCATCACAGTTGGTACCTCCCTAGCGGCGTCCCCAATTTAACCACCGCGAAGTCTACGTGGCTCACCGTTGACCCGTCCAGACTCGATTTTGACCCAATTTTACACACGTGGACAAGTTGACTGGATTAAAAAAAATTAAAAAAAAATCATTTCTCCCTCCTAATAAATTATCATTTTTAGTTTTTATATTTCTTTATAATTAATTTTATTATATAAATTTTAAAAACTTATTATATAATTAAGTTTTTACAAAAAAAATTATAACTAGTGAATTTTAAAGAAAAAAAAAAGTAAAACAAAATAAATTAATCTTCAACAGCCACCCCCCCCCCCCCACCACCACCAGCCATCACCGCCCCCCACCACCCACCACCACCAATTCATCACCCTCACCCACCCCCATCACTCTCACCCCCACCAACCACCATCAATTCATCACCCCCACCCGCCGTCGCCCCCGCTCACACACATCCATCAAAATGTCGTCGTTTCCTCAACCAGGCATTGTCACCATTTGCGAAATCACCATCGGAATCAGCGAGGTGGTGAAGATCCATGGAACGTGGGCCCTCACCGAAGAGATCGAGAGGAGTCGACGTCGTCAATCTCCATCACCACAAATACGCCGCCGGAAAGTACTCTCGATTTCAGAAGATGAGGAATTGATGGTGGGGGTGATGGGGGTGGGTGGTGGTGGTCGGGATGATGGTGGTGGGTGGCGATGGTGAGTATCGGTGGTGGGGGTGATGGTGGCGGGGGGAGGAAGATGATTGGGTTTCCTTTTTTTTTGTCCTTTTTTAATCATTTTTTTAGATTTGGGTTTTTTTTTTGGAAAAAAAAACTTATATTTATAATAGTTATATAATTTAATAGTTATAACTTTAATATTAATAACTTTAAAGTTAATTACAAAATTTTATAAAAATTATAAATATTTAATAGTACATAGTTATAGATTTTAAAGTTATGGTTTTATTTTACTTTTTTTTTGTTTTAATTTTTGCCTTTTTCTTTAAACTTCATTAGTTATAAAATTTGTTTTTTTAACACAGAATTATGTAATAAGTTTTTACAATTTATATAATGAAATCAATTATAAAGAAATATAAAAACTAGAAATTGTGATATAAGATTTAATAGTTTTTTCAACTTTTTTTTTTGTTAAATTCAGTCAGATTGTCCACGTGTGTAAAATTGGATCAAAATCGAGTATGGGGTGGTCAACGGTGAGCCACGTAGAAAACGCGGTGGTTAAATTGGGAACGCCGCTAGGGAGGTACCAACCGTGATTAACTTTGCAAACATAGGGTACCAAAAAGTTGGTTGGACAAATTAAGGTACCAAATAGAAACATAGGTCAAATTAAGGTACCAAACGTGATTTTTTCCCTTACCAATTACAAAATTACTGATAAATAAGAGTTGTCCACTCATGCTAATTCTATGTTATCAATTATATATGTGCATATATAATATAAATATAAATTGATGACGTCCAATAACGTAACAACTAAACTCGCCATTTAGTTTTATGGCTTTATTCAGAAAGAAAAAGAAAAAGAGTTGTACTAAAAACGTTTGTAAGAAAATTAAGATAAGTCTCTTTTGGAAAATAATTTTATGCGATCATATGAATTTCACAAATATTTTTGATTTTATAGAAAGAACTTTTTTCTTTTGATTGTTGTTTCCATAAGTAAGAAATAGAATCTATAATTTAATATGAGGGACAATTATGTAGTGCTTCTAAAAAGGGGAAATTGGAAACTGGAAAATCGAAGCAATTTGATAAGAGTAAATTAGAAAACAATAAAAGAGAATTTAAAATTATTTAAAGATTTTGCTTAGAAGCTCCGAACTATATAAAAGAATTCAATATAAGTTCTCAGTAGTCAGTACATGCACTAAAATGTTTTAATTAAGGCTCCATTTGTTTCTCCGGAAAATAGGGAAAAAGAAAAATAAAAACGGAAAATGAGGAAAAATAAGATTTTCCAAGAAATTTTTAAGGAAAAATAAAATTTTCCCTTATTTTCCAGGTGTTTGGCTCATACTGATTTTCCAGGAAAAACTATTATTATGTGTAAAGGATTTTCCTCTATTTTTCAAAGATTTCCTAGATTTTCCCTATTTTCCGAAGATCTCCTAGATTTTTAGGAAAAATCTCGAATTGCCAAACTGTAGGAAAAAAAAAAGATTTTCCTTTATTTTTTTTCCTTTTTTCCTATATTCCAGGGAAACAAACGGAGCCTACATCACTACAAGAATCCGGGGTCATCCGGGACCGCCGGCTCGTGACCGCCCAACCGTGACCGCTGGGCGGTCGCGAATGCTATCGTGACCGCCGAGCGGTCACGGGATGCCATAGGCGGGAAACTTCCCGCCTATGGCTGGCCTAGTGGCGTCCGCGACCGCTGAGCGGTCGCGAACGCCACTAGGCGGGAGTTTGACCGCCATGGCGTCCGCGACGGCTAGGCGGTCGCGGATGGGGGGGGGGGATTCTATATAAACCCCCCTCCTCCTCTCTCATTCTTCACATTTGTAAGTCCTCCTCTCTCTCTCTCTCTTAAATATTTATCTTTTTAGTTTTTTAATTATTTTTTATATTTAATGTTTTAGTAATAGTTTTAATTGTTTAATTATTAGTTTAGTTTTATTAATGTCAAACTTAGAAATAATGCCTTTTGGAAATCTTTATAATTTAGGAATAGTGCCTTTAGGTGGTTTTTATAACTTAAAAATAGTGCCTTTAGGTAGTTTTATAATTTAAAAATAGTGCCTTTAGGGGAATCTTATTAACTTATGGATAATTCTTTTAGAAAATATTTATAACTTAGAAGTAATGCAATTAAGTGATCTTTATAACTTAGAAATAATGTCTTTAGAGAATCTTTATATATTAGAACAAATAATCTTTAGGGGTTCTTTACAACTTAGTACAAATGATCATTAGGGAACTTTATAACTTAGAAATGATGCCTTTAGAGAATCTTTATTTAATATTCAATTGTTAGTTTAGATAATTTAATGTATTATTATTAGTTTAGGTAATTTAATGTTAAACTATTAGTTTAAATGCATGTCAAATGATTGGTTTAGTTTATTTCATATTTTTTTTTGTAGAAATAACGCCTTTAGGAAACTTTATAACTTAGAAATAATGCCTTTCGAGAATATTTATTTAATATTAAATTGTTAGTTTAGGTAATTTAATGTATTATTATTAATTTAGGTAATTTAATGTTAAACTATTAGTTTAAATGCATGTCAAATTATTGGTTTAGTTTATTTAATTTTTTTTTGTAAAAATAACGCCTTTAGGGAACTTTATAACTTAGAAATAATGCCTTTACAAAATCTTTATATATTAGAACAAATAATCTTTAGGGGTTCTTTATAACTTTGTACAAATGATCTTTAGGGAATCTTTATAACTTAGTAACAACTGAATTTTAGGGAATCTCTCTGAATCATCTAACTTAGATAATTTCTCATAGTTTTCTAGCATATATTCGACATGGCAGGCAGTCGTCGTCGTCGGGGTGGCAGTGGTCAACAACGTTCTAGTGTTTCTGATGTTCTTGATGATCCCGATGTTCCTGATGTTCCCGATGTTCCCCCTACTGCTTGTGGGCGAGGTAGTCTTGGACCTCGTATAGTTATCACACATGGCGATCGTAGTCGCGATGCCGCAACCCCCAACGCGTCTACAGCGTTGACGCCTTTACTACAGCGTCGACTTTCTTTTGATGACGCTGCCGTGCCCGATGCCGCACCCACTACATCAGGATCTAGGGCTAGAGCACCATCTTCGTATATCGAGGAGTACTCTGATGACGATGACGACGACGATGTCGATGATATTATGGCGTCGTTGCAGACTAACGATTATGTAGAACTGGGTGTTGAGGATGGTATTGGGAGTGGTGAGGATGATGGGGATGATGATGGTGAGGATGATGACGCGACTGCACGTGGTGAGGATGATAGTTCGGATGATTATTAGTATTTTTCTTATTGTAATATTGGACTGTTAAATTTCATTATTGTAATATTGCACTGTTAAATTTCCTTATTGTAATGTTGGACTGTTAAATTTTCATTATTGTAATGTTGGACTGTTAAATTTTCCTTATTGTAATGTTGGACTGTTAAATTTTCATTATTGTAATAGCCATCTTGTCTCGAAGCAAATTCTATGAATGTGCAAACCCCCACCACAAAACTATCTCGCAAATAACCACTGCTCTCGAATCTATCGTACATCCAATTCCTATCTACTTGATAGTCCATTATTTATCTAAGATGTAAATTTTAAAGGAAATAATTAATCACAATTAATACTACAAACACCGCACCTTAATTATTACAATAATTCATCACATACACCAAGTTGTTTTAGATGTAATGTGGCATTTTGTGATCATATCTCTTTTAATTTACTTAGTAGTAACTATTTTATCAATTTAACAAACACCGCACCTTATTTAAACAAACGAAAATCAAAACCACGAATAAGGGTCTTTCGTGACCGCCCAGCGGTCACGAAAGAGGGGTCATTCGTGACCAATGATTTTATGGATTCATCTTGATGTGTTTATTATTCTTAACAATACGTCTCATTACTACATGTGAATTGAAGTAATAAATTAGTACAACATTAGTAATTAACATATTAAAATAGCGAATTAGATGTGATTAGGCGAGTTATGAACGAATAACCTATTTTATGTTCTACAACTAATTCATCACATACACCAAGTTGTTTTAGATGTAATGTGTTATTTTGTGATAAAATCTCTTTTAATTTACTCAGTAGTAACTATTTTATCAATCTAACAAACATCACACCTTAATTAAACAAATGAAAATCAAAACTTTCGAATGAGACTTATTCGTAACCGCTAGGCTGTCACGAATAAGGGTCTTTCGTGACCGTTGGGCGGTCACGAAGTAGGTTCGTGACCGCCCAGCAGTCACGAAGTAGGTTCGTGACCGCTGGACGGTCACGAAAGAGGGGTCATTCGTGACCGCCCGGCGGTCACGAATAATATTCATAAAAAAAATTGATTTTATGGATTCATCTTGATGTGTTTATGATTTTTAACAATAAATCTCATTACTACATGTGAATTGAATTAATAAATTAGTACAACATTAGTAATTAACATATTAAAATAGCGAATGACATGAGATTAAGCGAGTTATGAACGAATAACCTATTTTATGTTCTACAACTAATTCATCACATACACCAAGTTGTTTTAGATGTAATGTGTCATTTTGTGATAAAATCTCTTTTAATTTACTTAGTAGTAACTATTTTATCAATTTAACAAACATCGCACCTTAATTAAACAAACGAAAATCAAAACTTTCGAATGAGACTTATTCGTGACCCTTAGGCGGTCACGAATAAGGGTCTTTCGTGACCGATGGGCGGTCACGAAAGAGGGGTCATTCGTGACCGCCCGGCGGTCACGAATAACATTCAGAAAAGAAAATTTGATTTTATGGATTCATCTTGATGTGATTATGATTTTTAACAATAAGTCTCGTTACTACATGTGAATTGAAGTAATAAATTATTACAACATTAGTAATTAACATATTAAAATAGCGAATTAGATGTAATTAGGCGAGTTATGAACGAATAACATATTTTATGTTCTAGAACTAATCATCATCTACACTAAGTTGTTTTAGATGTAATGTGTCATTTTGTGATAAAATCTCTTTTAATTTACTTAGTAGTAATTATTTTATCAATTTAACAAACTTCGCACCTTAATTAAACAAACAAAAATCAAAACTTTCAAATGAGACTTATTCGTGACCGCTAAGGGTCTTTCGTGACCGGTGAGCGGTCACGAAGAAATTGGGGCGACCGCCAGGCGGTCACGAAAGACCCCTCGTTACCGCCGAGCGGTCGCGAAAGACCTTGGAATTGGGGGAAAATTCAAATTTTTTGAAAATTCAAAATTTTCACCCAAATTCTATATATACCCACCATTTCACCCATTAATTTTCACTACACTAATATTATCTTCTCTAAAAAAACCAAACACCTTTCCTCCTTTCCTCATTTCCCAATCCAAAACATAAACACCAATAATTTTTCTTCTCCTCTTTCCTTATATCTCCAAAAAATAAAACACCAACAATTTTTCTTCTCATCTTTCCTTATATCTCCAAAAAACAAAACACCAACTCTCTTATTTTCTTCTTTTCTTTACTTATAACACAAATCATTCTCTTAAATGATGTTTATATAAAAAAATCGTCCAACCATACATTCTATTCGCAGAAAACAAATATATATTCCGGTATTTTGCCGGAATATATTTTTTTATTTCGTTTAATATCATCCGTGACCGTCGGGCGGTCACGGATGCCTTGAATATTATCCGTGACCGCCCAGCGGTCACGGATGGTTTAAATATTATCCGTGACCGCTGAACGGTCGCGGTTTTGTCCGCGATCGCCGAGCGGTCACGGATGACCCCGGGGTCATCCGTGACCTCCAAGCGGTCGCGGTGTTGCCCGTGTCCGCCGAGCCCAATGCTGCTGCCATGCCCGATGCCGTTGTCGGGCCCGATGAGCGGTCGTGGTGTTGCCCGCGACCGCCGAGCGGTCGCGGTGTTGTCTGGGACCGCCTTGCGGTCACGGATGACCCAGGGGGCATCCGTGAACGCTGAGCGGTCGCGATGTTGTCGGCAACCACCGAGCGGTCGCAAATGACTGTCGTGACCGCTCGACGGTCGTGGATGACTCCGGGGGCATCCGTGACCGCTCTGCGGTCACGGATGACTGTCGTGACCGCTTGGCGGTCGCGGATGACTGCCATGACCGCTGAGCGGTCACGGATGACCCCCACGACCGAGGTCTTCCGCGACCGGTCACCAGCGGCCGGTCGAGGATGACCATCCAATTCTGGAAAAGGGTCATTCGCGACCGTTCGGGCGGTCGTGAATGACCCTTTTTCTTGTAGTGAATGGAATAGCAATCAATACAACCTAAGTTTTTGATGGTCAAAAGATTTTGCAGTCAATAATTACCAATAAACGAGGTTATAGATGTTCAAAATACGTAATCTGATTCGTAAGATCAGATTTCAACAACTAAGTCATCAATGAATTTCACTTATATATTATAGCTAACAATTCATCCTTCCAAAGAAATTATAAACGCAGAAAACTATAATTATCATAAAATTATAATGGCATATGATATGGGTATTTCCCGTATTGGGTCGGCCATGGGTTATGCCCATATTTGGTCTATGTCGGGATGGCCTCCGATGTACATATCGAATATAATATTCGATATAGTGTGTGATTCCCGCATCCCAAGTTCTATAAATACCCGAGTTTCGCTAATCAAGGTAAGCTTTAATTATACTCATACGCTGCTCACTCTATATCGAAGACCCCCGATATCATTCTCGATATAGCACCCGATATGTATCATCGACATCACAGTCGACATTGTACCCGACATCATCCCCGACATAGAAGGCCTCCGATATCACCTTCGTCATCACATTCAATATCTACGAGATACTTGACATACCATTATACATGATTATATACTTAACCTATCACTAATGAACTACGTCCGGCGTGATTCCGTCAAAGGGATACGTAGGCATCTTGGGATAACCCGAGTCCAGTCCGAAATCATCAAAGATCCATCTGTCCCCTCACCACGTCGCTTGGAGTACATGTGTGCAAAGGACAAAGCTGGTTCCAGCGTGGCCTAGAACCAGCATGATGCGGAATATTTCGTCAGCCTGCCAAGTCAGCATACGAACTCGCCCTAAATCATTGGCGCCATCTGTGGGAACACACTGGAATGTACTTGAAAACAAGCACGCAGTCGTAAAACTCAATCGAGTTTATCAAGAACAATGGGAAATTGGAGCGCCATTGAACCTATGCTTTTCATGCTCATCCTTACGACTCTGGGCTAACTCAGACTCATCCAAACCCTGGAGCATATCAAGTTTGGACTCCGCCCTGCCAATCAAGATAAGTCATATCAATTACATTATATTATTCACCTGCATATTCTTCAATTAATTATGTTATCCCTTGATTTCTATCTTTAATTAATATTGGAACAATATTAATTTACTTAAATTGTCCCTCCGGTCTGGCCTGTAGCTAAAGCAGGAAGAACCAATCAGGTCTTATTCCCTTATTATGGGATACATATGCGAACTGGAACTCACCAGGTTCCCAGCTGTTACCCGTTATTAATCTTTATCAATAGAATGTTGTATATATCTCTCTTTCATATTGATATATTGATTGCAGGAATAAACATATCCTACGGGATAAGACAGAAATATACCTTAAAGGGTAAAAGTATCTCCTATCCTAAAGGATAGCAAATCGGAGACTATCTGATTCTTGCATGTCATCTATTTTGAAGTTTTATATTGATATATATTGTTGCATATATTGTTATCCGTTTAAATGACAGGAACGTAGACATTCTCCATCAACAAGACAAGGAGGAACATATCCCCTATCTACGAGATAAGGAGGACAAAAGAAAACGAAAAAGGTCTCATATCCACAAGAAAAGGAGGACAAAAGAAAAGAAAAAAGATCACGTATTCACGAGATAAGGAGGACAGAAAAAAAATGAAAAGGAGGATCCCCTATCCATCGAGATAAGGAGGATAAAAAGAAAGATGCTGACAAAATAGCAAAGAGGTATTGCCCTCAGAGGTATCACCACCAGGACATATCGCTTGAAAAGGCGACTGTCCATATGCCGTCACGGCAAAAGATGGTGACAAAATAGCACAGAGGTATCGCCCTCAAGACATATCGCTTGAAAAAGCGACTGTCCATATGCCGTCAAGGCAAAAGATACTGACAAAAAAGCACAGAGGTATCGCCCTCAGAACATATCGCTTGAAAATGCGACTGTCCATAAGCCTCCACAGCAAAGATGCTTGTAAAACAGCACAGAGGTCTCACCCTCGGGACATATTGCTTAGAACGATGAATATCCATATACCCTCATGATGGGTACGATGATACAACAACATAGGTTACTTATACAGGCCAGCATACCTCCTATCCTATAGGATACGACAGAGAATACCTTAACAGGTAGACTCGTTTTTTTCCTACGGGACAATATAGCAAATGACTCAAAATGATAGAGTTATCTCATATCCTATGGGAATAATCCAGAAAATACCTTAACAGGTAATTTTTTTATTTACTATCCGATAGGATATGACAGAAAATATTTACCTAGACTTTGAAACCCTCTTTTATTCATGAACTCAAACGAGGAAACGGACAATGTCGACCACACAAACGAGACATGCTAGAAATGGCAGCTTCAGTTCTACCAAAACAGTAAAATGCCAGCAATGGCAGAGCCACATCTACCTATAAGGTAAAATGCTAGAAATGGCAGCGTCACTTCTACCAATACAGACAAACGCTAGAAATGGCAGAGGAATATCTACCTATACGATAAAATGATAGAAATGGCAGAGGAAAAACTATATATGCGGTATTATGCCCGAAATGCCAAGAGTAACATGTACCTTTATGGATACATGCTAGAAATGGCAAGAGTCACATCTACCTACACGGTAACATGCCATAAATGGCAGAGCAACATCTACCTATACAATTTTATGCCTAAATTGGCAAAAGGAATATTTACCTACGCGGTACCAAACCTAAAATGCAAATAAATCTGTACATACGCGGTACCCTGCCTAAAACGGCAACAAAACATGTACCTACGCGGTACCCTGCCTTAAATGACAATGAATCATGTACCCACGAGGTACCATAACTGAAATGACAAAAAAATAAATACATGATTCCTTACATAGTATTCATCTATATATTACAAATAAATAAGTTACTTTGAGACACCACGCGAATCACAAAAAATTGCGCACAAATATGAGATGACACGCTCGTATTAATCCAGAGAGAAATGAACAAAGACGAACCATATTACAACATCAAGTACCTATGCGGTAACCCCCATATTAAGGCACAACGACTGGTACCTACATGGTATCCCCGCCTCTTAAGGCACAACGACTAGTACCTACATGGTATCCCCACCCCTTAAGGCACAACGACTAGCACCTACATGGTATCCCAGCCTCATACGGCACAAAGACAAGTACCTCTGCGGTACCCCGCCTCTTAAGGCACAGTAAAGCATTAATCGTTGCAAATGCCTCCTCTAAATCTGGCATGAGGATCCAAAGGTCAACCAGTTAGCTAGACGCCTACTCCGCATAATTATAATAAACTGAAGATAACAACTATATAACGGCAGAATACTGCCAAACGCTCATAAATAGTGCGATGACGTGATTAAATGAATAAATCATCCATACCATAATTTTATTGCAATGGCGTTACACCCGTCAACGTATTGCAACTAATCTTACAACGAGAAACACGCTCATTATTGCGTGCCAGACAAGGGTCAAGAAAAAGACCAAATTCTAAAACATGTTGCAGTCGCAGTGATTACAGCATGTATATCCACTATGAGGGTTGACATCTTACCCACATTGGTCAATCAATTTAGAAAGCAATCCACTCTATGTGGTACGATATGACTTTACCTCTTACAAATATTGTCAATTCGTAAATGAAACCAGCACAAACGGTAAATTCTCATTGATAATGAGATCTCCAATAAATACCACTGCGACTATAAGATATATAATACAACATTCAAAATGAACAACTACTATTCAAATATATGAGGATGCATTGATTAAATAAAATTGCTCCAGAGCACAAGAAGTGTTAGCCAAAATATCATTCCAAGCAGCATAATATGCTACGCTTTACATAATCATAAATTATACAACTTTTTCAAATGGTGACCAACCTACAATACTTAGTAGCGCAAGCAAACGGTCTAATACACACTAGACACAGACCTAAGAATGTCAAGAAACTTATGTGCGTCCATCATCGCATTCACAATTACTGTAGTTCAATGCCTTCCTTACGATGACTTCTCGATCATGACCTATCTTATCCTCTTTAAGATTGACAAAGCGCATGTTTAAGTTACATGGAAGAGAATGTTGACATCTCTCATGGGACCTACAAATGATATGGACGTAAACCGTCATTTACAAACATTGGCCTGGGAGCCTCCAGTCAGCCATGACGGGCTTTAACTTTTCCAAATGATGTTTCATATGATTTTTACTCTCGTTGCAACCTTGCTTGACTTCAAGCATTTTACTATCAATCGATTCGCCTACAAAAAAAAGGCAGAAAATACCTCAAACGGTAAATGATACCTCATATCCTACAGAAAATGGCAAAGAACACCCTAACAGGTACATAAATCCCCTATCCTACGGGATGAGGCAGAGAATACCCTTACGGGTAAAAATATCTCTTATCCTACGGGAAAATTTGGAGAATACTTTAACAGGTCGATTTATCTCCTATCCTATGATGATATTCCAGCAAACACCTTAACCTACATATATATCATAAATGAACGACATCAGATGTCTACCCAAGGCAAATGCTAGAATTCAAACAAGAATGGAATATTCAAACAAAATAATAAAACAAAGATCACGATTATCTGAAGGCTATTAGACAGGCATAGCAGAGGCGATATAGCGCCACTCACACTCTTAGTTTTGATACTGCGACACACACTTTACACCAATCAGCACGAGTCTCCTTTTTTCTTTTGAATCTCGACAACGACATCCCCTACCAATAAAGGCGAGAAGGGAACACATTCCCCATCCATCAAGATAAAAAAGAGTTGACCAAAAACTATCCACCTTCTAGTTTCCAACTTATTGAGGAATTTATATCAATATATATTCATTGCATGTTGTGCTATCCTTGATAAATGACAAGGAATTAGCGACCCCACGCCAATGAAATGGGTGAAGATCTACAAGCCTAAGGGATATTGAATCCCCTATCCACAGAGATACGGAGGAGAGAACCAAAAAAAGGGCAAAAATCTAAAAATTCTACGGGATATTGACTTCCTTGTCCACCGAGATACGGAGGAGAGAACCCGAAAGAGGCAAAAATCTACGAATCCTACGGGATATTACGCATCGTTCACCTTAAACTACAAAGGTAAGGCCCCGCAACAAGGCATTGACCGCTTATTACGAAAGCAATAGAAGGACTGCAACTACAAATTAATAAGCCTCATCGGGCGTTCAAGTTGAGAGGAGGCGCTAAGAGGAGGAAATTCCCAATAAAGACAAGTTTCCTAACAAGGAGCACTTCTCTCCGATAATTCAAACGCAGACCTCTATGCTACGTAAATTTCATTGGGGGTCCATCAACATCTTTGAATGAATTCATGTATCCGAGCTCCGTCATTTGAACTGTAGGATAAGAGGTACTGATGATTCAAACTTAATTTTAGGTTATGAATTATTATTTACAGTAATAACTCCCAAATTGGGGGACTACATGATATTGGTGTTTCCCTTATTGAGCCAGCCATGGACCAGGCCCATATTTAGTCTATGTGGGGGATGGCCCTGGATGTACATATCGAATATAATATTCGATATAGTGTGCGATCCCCGCATCCCAAGTTCTATAAATACCCGAGTTTCGCTAATCAAGGTAAGCTTTAATTATACTCATACGCTGCTCACTCTATATCGAAGACCCCCGATATCATTCTCGATATAGCACCCGATATTATCATCGACATCACACTCGACATTGTACCCGACGTCATCCCCGACATAGAAGGCCTCCGATATCACCTTCGACATCACATTCGATATCCATGAGATACTCGACATACCATTATACATGATTATATACTTAGTCTATCACTAATGAACTACGTCCGACTTGATTCTCTCAAGGGGATACGTAGGCAGCTTGGGATAACCCGAGTCCAGTCCGAAATCATCAAAGATCCATCCGTCCCCTCACCACGTCGCTTGGAGTACATGTGTGCAAAGGACAAAGCTGGTTCCAGTGTGGCCTAGAACCAGCATGATGTGGAGTGTTTCGTCAGCCTGCCAAGTCAGCATACGAACTCGCCCCAAATCAACTTATTATTCCTCCTTTGTGCTGATAATCACTCTTGTTCTTTGTTTCACAACGTTGTTGCACGGTGATAACCCTTATCAACGCACTTCTAGTTATAGCAAGTGAGATGAAATAATTTATTTTATTTTAAAGGTCGACAATATTACTAAGCCGAGCGAAAATGTCAAATAAAAAAATTTTAATTTCAAAGATTTAAAATAACTTTAATTTGCCCCATCTTAATTAAGAAACACAATATATTGTGATTTTGAATGTCTCAATAATATATTTTCCTTACCAATTTTAATTCTAATTGTAGCATTGACACCTAGGCCTTGTTTGTTTCTCCAAAATATATGAAAAATAAAAAAATTCTATTCTTTGACAATTTGAAGTTTTCCTCGAAGAAAAAAATAGTCTTTAGAAAATAGAGAAAATCTAGGAAAATCTTTTACACATAATAATTATTTTTGGAAAATCGTAGGTGCCAAACACTTTAAAAATTTCTGAATGTTTTTTCTCATTTTCCCTTTTTTTTCTTTTTTCTTCCCCCAACCCCACCTCTCTCTCTCATACACCTTTTATCATTCTTTTTCTTTCTTTCTGAATAAAATAACTTCTACAAAAAATTGTACAATTGAAAATTGATATATATAATAATATTTATGCTTATTAATAATCAAAATTTAAATACTAATTAGTACTATTGGCATAGCATAGAGGTATATCAAAGCTTCTCCCAATAGTATATAGGTATATCAAAGCTTCTTACTAAAATAGGTAATTACAAAATACTTTTATTAATTTTGCAAAACTAACATTATTCTATCTCTAAATTAATAATAAAACTATCGCAGATTAATTTACAATTTTTTCTGTTTATTTTCTTCTTATATATGAAGACCAATTTAAAAACGACTATAAACGAAGAATCATTATTTATTCAAAAATCTTTATTATACTCTTAGTTTGAATGTTGGCTGTACAACCAATTATCTGATATGCTTGAAACGATTTTTGAAATAGTTGAGTGAAAATGTAATTCTCTCAGTATATATTTTCTAA
The DNA here is from genome assembly GCA_948329865.1 of Linaria vulgaris. NCBI lineage: Eukaryota > Viridiplantae > Streptophyta > Magnoliopsida > Lamiales > Plantaginaceae > Linaria > Linaria vulgaris. The sequence continues at coordinate 15,614,849 of OX415254.1, read as the reverse complement.
AATTAAAAAGAAAAATAGCACATATCTAAACACCATTGGGGCTGCGGGTTTTAATTAATTCTTGGAGAGGTTGCAAAGACGCCCAACTTTTTTATAACCCAATTATGGCGTCGCGGCAAAGATCTTTTCTAATAATCAACTTAGCATAATAGTGTTGATTTTCCCTTAGATAGTATACACGGTTAACATTATTTAATAAAAATGATAAAAGGTTACATATATATATATATATATATATATATATATATATATATATATATCAATTCAAAATATATATATATGTGCGTGTATGTGCGCGCGCGTGTACGGATCAGATCCTTTCCAAGGAGAGAGATTGGACTACGAATTGCTACGACTAAGACTACACTCAAAGAAAGCGGCATAAAGTGTTATTCCATAAATTTGATTACAATATAAACTCTGGCAAGCGAAAGCACTGTGAGTGCGAAAGCAAAAGTGACGATCAACCAATTTCATTTCATGGCATCAGAGATACCTTTCTCCGATTGCCCCAATCCGAATCCATATCATCAAGAAACTCATGCAACCAATGACCTAGGGTTTGAAAGTATGGATGTCGCGAAAGCACAAAAGAGACCACGAGAAGTCTATGAATTCAAGGCGGCGAATAATCCGAATACGAGTTTGGAGCGAACACCGATGGAACCGGCCAAGAAAGGCACCAAACCCCAACAATCTTACGCAGCCATGGTGAAGCCAAAAGACGTGTTTATTGGCGAGGGAAGAATTAAAATTAGGGTTCTTGACCGAAGCCAGGATTTACCCTTCAAAACCGTGGAGTTCGCAAAAGATTTCCATGCGTCAATGTGCACACAATGGCAAGATACGATTCTCGTCAGAGTTCTAGGAGAGCCTTGGTACTATTTGAACTTGGTGAACAAGTTGAGCGTCATGTGGAGATTATCAGGGGGCAGCGATATCGTCGACATGAGCGACGGAAACTACTGCAGGGGTTAACTCAACAACAAAGAGAATATATTCTCACGCAAGGTCCGTGGCAGCTAGCGGGGAGTTTCCTTCAAGTAAGGAAATGGACCCCGGATTCCAGCACAGATGATCCTATCGACTGTGTTATTATGTGGATCCGAATAATGAAATTACCATTATAATTATATGGGGAGGCTTCGATCAATGCCATTAACACAGTTGGAGAGCCGATCAAAATAGACGTAAACACGTTTAATGCAACGATAGGGAAATTCGCCCGAGTGTGTGTCCAAGTCTCGATGGATAAACCACTCGAAACCAGGGTTTGCATTCGAGGAAGAATATACCAGGTACTTTACGAGAACCTACCCTCACTTTGCTATAAGTGCGGACGAGTTGGACATAGTTCAAATACCTGTGAAGCGAAAAAAAAAATCGGAGGAAGAAAATAATAATTCGATGACAATGGAAGCGGTAAAGAACCCGCAGCCCAAAGTTGACAAGGCAACGACATGGCTGATTGAGAAAACCAAAAAAAAAAGATGATTTTGGCGATTGGATGCAAGTGAATCGGAAAAAAGGGAAACCGAAAGAATCAAGGCCGCATGGAGAGGAAAATAATATGAACCTTGAAGGAAAGACGATTGTGATTCTTAAAAGAAATACCAATAACAGTAAGAGAAACAAAAATATCCAAATTAATGAGGAATTCCATCTGGGGAAGGAAACTATTGGAGAAAAGGATCCTAAAGGGAGAAAAGTCCTACCGTAATCTCTTACCAACAATAAGAAGACGCGAGCGAAAGGAAAAACAATACGGGGGAAACTAATAAGGGGCCGACGGCTTTGAGAAATAAGACAACAATAAATTCCTTTGTTGTACTTACTGATACAGAGCCAAGCTTTGAGGTCTCAAAAGGGAAAGAAATTGTGAACGGGAGTGAGTCAGAAATTGAAACGGACGCGCATGGACGATAACGGACTCGAGGACCACGTAAATCAGTGGCACGATCAGATTCTGGCACAGTGGGCATTTCTAGATTTCGAAACACGTCACCAACTATTTCAATGGTCCTCCGCGATATCACGAATGGAGGAAGAGGAACCGGTGATCAATGTGCTAACTATACCGCCAACGGTTTGGGAAGTAGAGACAAAGATTTATCCTATCCTGAGAGAGGACGAGCGGTCGACATGGTGGCAAAAAATGGACTTGAGCAGATGGGAGACGAACCGTCAAGTTTCCCTTGCAATGGAGATAATGACGCAAATTATAGCGGCATGGAGGGGATCAACCATTGAAAATCCCATAGTTCCATATCATCTCTATCAAGTTCGAACGAAAATATTGTTGGATCCGGTGTATAGCCATAACAAGAATTTCCAGATTTTAATAACACAAATAAAAACATATGAACATGTATTTCTAACAAGCATAAAGATAAACATGTTTACATATACAACACAAAAAGAATAAACATTCATAAGGATATATATCATGCAAGAACAAAAAATAAACTATAAAGAAAGGTGATAGAAAAACCTCAAACGATTAAATAATCGTTTATAGTGGACGAGTCCGAAGCAAGCCTCTTCCCCTTAAGATCACTATGCCGCGGCTACTGCTTCAAGCCCTCATGCTGCACTGACCTCCCAAGGTACAACGTCCTTTCCCCGAGATAGCAAGTGAAGCGCAATACTATCCCCTCAATCGAACACTAGCGATACTTGCAGAACTCCAAATGATTATGCTATGATTTTTATGCACAAAAGAGTTTTTGATGTGAAGGATGGTTTTTATCTTCCCCGGAGAAGACATTCTTTTTGTTAAGTGAAAAACTATCTATTAGCCAAAACACCTACATAGGGATTATATAGAACTTTGGGGTGAATATTTTCAATGTGGAACAAGTTCCACTTATGCCCCTCAAAAGGCAAATTATCATTCACACCCTCTAACACTTGGCTATTAATATAAATAATTATATTATGCCACACTTTATATTGGACTCAATTTCAATATAATTTAATTAATATTTTTGGTCTCAACACCAAATTAATTAAATTCTCCAACAATCCCCCACATGAATGTAATTGGCTGAAATGCACGTAAGCCTAACAATGCTATATGCAATTTTAGAGTTCTGCCAGAACTTGTTGCATCAGGATAGGTGGTTTTGGGCCTTGAACCTTCCTTAGTGAAATACCATTGGATATACTTGCCAACCAGTGGACGTGATGCCTTGAACTGTTCGGCGTTTTGTGTATATCAAGACAATGATACTCACACAACTCATTCCAGTACCGTATTGGTTCTCGTTGTTGTCCGTTTCGGCCCTGGACTGCCTTGGAAAATTTCATCGAATGATTTAGAGATTTAGCCCTTTCGTATCATCTCATAGAAGCGGCCCCTTCACATTCGATATAGGTGATCTCTCATTAAGGGTATCCTGCAATACCCCGCTTGTGTTCACAAGACATAAGGATCATTAGAACCTCAAGTTCTCCTTAACCTATACAGGTCCATCACTCTTTCATCCTAGAAATGGGTTGGGAACTCAATTTCCCGAGTGCTTTGTTTGACTCGTCCCCACAATTCGGTTGTCCCTTTGAACCTGCAAATTGGGGTTTACAATTCAGGTAGGGTTGCCATCATGGGGTGATGTCTTTTGGTGGGCTCAAATTTCCCATTTTCCTATGAATTTGCTACTTAGTCTCTCGCTAGACCTTTCGTCAATCGCCTCCAATATTTTCTTTAAACGCTTAAAGTCTTCGGAAAATATTATGATTAATTTTCTAACTTAAAAGTTTAGAATAATCTTAACCAACGCTTTCTTCTTCTAGCCCCCAGATTTCTTTTCTTTTCCTCTAGAAAAAAAATGTCTCTAGCCTCAAAGAAAATAGAATTTATTTGATTTGCGTACATAGCGTCTTATTTCAAATAAATTTGAATATTTAATCTATTTAGTAAAATAGTATTAAATCTCACTTGCTTCTCACTAAGCAATTTAATTTACGCACTTATATTTGGACTCAATTCCAAATATTTTAAACAAATGTATATATATATATATACAAGTCTCGCACTTGTTTTTATTTTCTACATATATATATATATAACATAAAGTCTCACTCTTACAAGTTTTAAACTTGTGTTATTTCCAACAAATTATATATATATATATATATATATGAAATAATATACAAGTTTCACACTTGTTTATTTCCTACAAATAAATATATATATATATATATATATATATATATAAATATATAATATACAAGTCTCAACACTTGTGTTATTTTCAACAAGGATTTATGTGTATATATATATATATATATATATATATGTCTCGCACTTGTGTTATTTCCTACTAACATATATATATATATATATATATATATATATATATATATATGCACGCACAATATACAAGTCTCGCACTTGTATTATTTTTTCCATGTCATAAAAACATCACAAGTAATCGAAATAAATTATAATATTTGCCTCACATGCAACTTCGATTACATTTATTCGTAAAACTAGTCTCATCACACGAGACTTTTTATTACATCAAACTTGAACACTAGTCTCAGTACTAGCCTCACATTTGTTAGAGTTACCTCCAACTAGACTTATCTCTGATACTTCTGCACCAAGTATACGTCATAATCAGAGTTGTGGCCATTCGCATGAATACACTGGCATTTCTCCTTAGTACCGACTGCCCCTTTGTTCTCGTCGGTAACAATCCTTGGCCTTGTGGCATGATTTACCACAAACATAGCAGTCATCTGTGAACTTAGTCACTTGGGCATCCCCTTGGGGTAAACATAAATGTTTTCTTTTTGCCCCCACACTCGACCATCTTGGCCGATGAAACCGTTAGACATTGTCTCCACGATTGCAACACATTGGAGAACCTCACGATCCACCTCAAGTTTCTCCTCATTAAGAAACCTTGTCAAGTTTAGGATTGTCAGAAAACATCATTTTCTGTTTTCAACGTTAAAGTCAGATTCTTGACTTTATCAATTTCTCAATTAGAGAATACGTAGCGGTTCTCAGAACCAGCACAACAGTCTCAGTACCGTTAGCTCTCAATAACGGCATCACGGTCTCAGCACCGCTTGCCGTAGAAACGACGTAACAACCTCTATGTCGTAGCTTCATTTGTGAGGACTCTACGCTCGTAACATTGCAATTGCACTTCTGAATTTTCTTCAAGTTAATTCACAAGTCTCAATACTTGGAATTAATAAAATTCTTTCAAAGGGTCGACATGCAATTTTCGAATTGCTCACGAGTTTACATGCAATTTTCGAGTTGCTCACGAGTTCACATGCAATTTTCGAGTTGCTCACGAGTTCACATGCAATTTTCGAGTTGCTCACGAGTTCACATATCACAACACGTAATTAACTAAATTTGAATTGGACTACTACATGCATATAATTTCACAGTGCAAGTAGTTTAATTTCCACAAAAAGCTTTCACGGGAAATGCATCCATTATATTTACAGACACCAACTTATATAAATATAACTTGCATTTTGCACAAATAAAACTAATTACTCACATAGAGAATTTTGCTCCAAGTAATAGCATACCTTGGTCCCACATAGTTTGCTACAGAATATAATCTTCACAAAAGCCTAAAGCTTTTATTATATTGTCATAATATATTATTGTAACAAGTTCTCAATAACGCGCTGCAACATGTTTTCACCTATTAAAGAATCCGCTAATTACAGCATGCAACCTTATACATATATCACATCACATATGAAATAATAATGAGAAAAATCAGCGCACGTTTCATTAATCTAATAATATGACTAAGGAAAACTATTGATGCACAAATTACGTAGGCAAGTTACATGTAATTTAATTTGCAATCAACTAGTCAATATAATTAATTAAGCAAGTATCCATCATTAACAAGCTAATTAATCATCATATTGAAACAACCAAAATAGAGGAACATTTACATCGCACAACCTCATAAATATAATTTCGTCCTCATAACCGATAATTATATATAATACCAGGTCAACTTGGTTATAAATGGACCAGGCCAAAAGATAACGTTACGATTGATCATGCATGTACTTTATACCAATATGCACAGCGGACGGCTGTTAAAGAGTAATTTAAGCAGGCAAATTATATTGAACATCCTCATGAGGTTTTAAAAGGCATGATAATTAACGCACAATATCAATTTGGTGCATTAACCACTCAACAATAACCGACATACAAATAGGTAACAAATTAATCATTTTATAAGACATGGATAGTATGGTGATTCATAGAGGCAATCAAAATTAATAACACCTACTGATCATGCGTAAATACATAACACGGAATTAAATAACACGGGATAGCGTGCAGCTGTTTGTTAGAACAACTGTTACCACAGCTGTTACGTCAAATATTTGCATGAATTTCATTTGCATAATAACACGGAATTAAATATTCCACAGCAATTAGTCAAAAGCAATAGCGTGCAGCTGTTTGTTAGAATTTTATGCAACTACATACTCGAAATGACAACTTCTTTACTAATACAAGTAAACAAAGCGCTTTCGAAAAAAAGACGTACCTTAGCGAGTTAACTTCTAAAACTGCACAATAAAATTCCTTACACAAACTTAACAGTTGTAGCAGCTGCGTACCGCTTTCACAACACGCACAAAATAATTTATACAAGAAACAAACATGCTAGGCGAATTAAAATAAAAATAGCATCAGTACTGAAGAAAATTAACTCACACTATTGATGTCATGATACACAGAAATTGCAATAACACGGCTAAATGCTAGATAGAAAACTAGAAAACGCACAAATATGAACATTTATTTATCAAAACCAATACATCTGCTAAAAAGTAAACTTACCCTTCCACGTACCTAGAAAATTATTCACCAAGAACATATAAAACACACTCTGGAAATAGTTTTGAAGATACAAAACATACTCTAGAAATTAATTTCATATGAACACCGAGAATAAAATATAAAGTAGTGATCTTAAGATTGTTGGATCCGGTGTATAGCCATAACAAGAATTTCCAGATTTCAATAACACAAATAAAAACATATGAACATGTATTTCTAACAAGCATAAAGGTAAACATGTTTACATATACAACACAAAAAGAATAAACATTCATAAGGATATATATCATGCAAGAACAAAAAATAAACTATAAAGAAAGGTGATAGAAAAACCTCAAACGATTAAATAATCATTTATAGTGGACGAGTCCGAAGCAAGCCTCTTCCCCTTAAGATCACTATGCCGCGGCTACCGCTTCAAGCCCTCATGCGGCACTGACCTCCCAAGGTACAACGTCCTTTCCCCGAGATAGCAAGTGAAGCGCAATACTATCCCCTCAATCGAACACTAGCGATACTTGCAGAACTCCAAATGATTATGCTATGATTTTTATGCACAAAAGAGTTTTTGATGTGAAGGATGGTTTTTATCTTCCCCGGAGAAGACATCTTTTTTGTTAAGTGAAAAACTATCTATTAGCCAAAACACCTACATAGGGATTATATAGAACTTTGGGGTGAATATTTTCAATGTGGAACAAGTTCCACTTATGCCCCTCAAAAGGCAAATTATCATTCACACCCTCTAACACGTGGCTATTAATATAAATAATTATATTATGCCACACTTTATATTGGACTCAATTCCAATATAATTTAATTAATATTTTTGGTCTCAACACCAAATTAATTAAATTCTCTAACAAATATCTCATGGAATTGTCAGGGAGCCAGTAATGTTGATTTTCGGAGAAATTTTTTAGAGCTTATACGGGTTCATGGTATGTCGGTTGTATTTATTTTTGAAACACGAGTGAATGAAGTACGTGCGAGGGAGATCCCACCATTTTTGGGGTTCTCTAACAATGTCTTAACGCCTACGGTAGGCATGGTCGGAGGAGTTTGGATGCTTTGGAATGAAGAGGAGGTTAATGTTAATATTGTTGGCATTGATGATCAAGCAATCCACCCTATCATAAACCGAATATGCAAGATAAATGGAGGTTGTTCGGAATCTATGCGCAGCCAAGGAAACAAGATAAAATTCGAGTTTTTGAGAGAAGGTGGATATCGCAAGGAACTCTAATTTGTCATGGTTAACCATGGGAGACTTTAATGAAGTGGAGTTCACGCATGAAAAATTGGGAGGAAATACTGTAGCACTTAGTAGACTCCATTTTTTTAGCGATTACATAGAGAGGTGCGGGTTGTTGGATACGGGCTTCAAGGGACCAGCCTATACATGGACGAATAAGAGAGACGACAACGTTATTATTAGGGGCCGTATTGACCGTGCACTTGCTAATCAATCGTGGCTTGACAACAACCCGAATTGTGAAGTCACTCATATGCCGCAAACCCATTTGGACCATAATCTGCTGATTATGCGATGCCATGGCCGTGAGGAAAAGAGGGGAGCTAGACCACTTAGATTTGAGGTGATGTGGTTTAGACACAACGAGTGCAAAAAGATTTTGAGGAATATTTGGGATGGTAGTGGGAGCATATTAGAAGCAATCGAGAAAGTACCTCAAGAACTTATCCTGTGGAACAACAATAAATTCGGGAATACTTTCAAGAAAAAAAGAGAGCTTGAGGCAAGAATTGGAGGCATCCAAAAAAGCCTTTGTCACAAGTCGAGTGGGTTCTTACGTCAATTAGAAGAGGAACTAGTTGAAGAGTATAACGAAATCCTAACGAAAGAGGGAATATTTTGGTTGCAAAAATCTTGGGTCCAATGGATTAGTGAAGGCGAAAGAAATACAAAACTTTTCCATTGCGCAACACTAGTCAGGAGGAAAAGGAACAGAATTCATATGCTCAAGGTTGATGATAGTTGGGAAAAGTCGGATGAAGTCCTTATGGATCATGTGAGGTCATATTACATGAATCTCTTTTCGGCCGCATCCAGTCCGACTACTAACGGTAACGCGGGTAATCTCATGAGTTCGGAGTTCTCAGCCGAGTTAAATGAGGCAGAGCAGCAGCGCCTTGTGAGAAGTATTGATACCGATGAGGTGAAAACCACGCTTTTCGCAATGCACCCGTTAAAAGCACCTGGTCTGGATGGTCTTCAATCTGGGTTCAATCAAAAACTATGGAAATGGATTCACCCGTCGCTTGTGGAATTTGCTAGAGAGGATTTTGTGTCGCGCAAATTTGACTCGAGGCTCTGTGAGGCGCATATTTGCCTCATCCCAAAAATCCCAAACCCGGAGGTGATATCTCAATATCGACTGATCTTCTTATGCAATGTTTTGTACAAGTTGATCACGAAGCGCATCACGTTGAGACTTAGAGAGATGATGCCATATACCATAGCACCGACCTAATCGAGTTTTATAAAGGGGCGAAGCACGCAAGATAACATATTTGTCATGCAAGAGGTCTTACACTCGCTAAGGTCCAAGAACAGAAATAAGGTAGGGTGTATGGTAATGAAACTGGACTTGGAGAAGGCATATGACAAGGTACGGTGGGATTTTCTGGAGGAGACCTTGTTGGCTTTCAAGTTTCCCCTCGAGATGGTTGAGATTATTATGTTCTTCGTTAAAAACACTGCCACGAGAGTTTTATGGAATGGGAACCCACTCGAGACTTTTACACATGGACGTGGATTGCAACAGGGTAACCCCTTGTCACCATATTTATTCGTCCTTTGTGTCGAGAGGCTTTCAGATTTGATTCATGAAGCAACGAGGAAAAAGAAGTGGAAGTCGATTGTTGCTTTTCGGGGAGGCCCAAGCCTATCGCATTTGTTTTTCGCAGATGACTTGATCTTAATGGGTAAGGTGACAAAAAAAAAAATAGCGCATGCAATTAAGGAGGTGTTGAACAAATTCTGTTATGCATCAAGCCTTAAACCCACAAAAATCCAAGTTATTCTTTTCAAAAAGTGAGGGGTCGTCGCTCAAAAGAGTTTTAAGTTATATACTTGGTTTTCGGCAAACTTGTAACTTTGGCAAGTATCTTGGGGTCAAGTTAATACACGGTCGGGTTGACAGATCGACACACGTTGAAATCTATGATAGAGTGTTGCAAAAATTCAGCGGATGGAAAAGAAAATTACTCTCGATTGCGGGTCGTGCAACCTTAATATGTTCGGTTGGGGCAGTGCTTCCTATTTATTTTATGCAATCCGCGTGGCTGCCCAAGCACGTTTACGATGCACTTGACAGACTTAATCACGATTTCTTGTGGTCGACGGACATCACCAAAAAGAAGCTTTGCTTTGCTGGGGGCCGAATGTGACTAAGGCAAAAGAAAATGGAGGTCTGGGAATTAGAGTTACGCGGACGAGCAACGAGGCGATGTTGGCGAAATTGGCTTGGAAAATTATTAATAAGGACGCCATGGTTTGGAGTGAGTTCATGGAAGCAAAGTATCATAAAGGAGTAAATCATCTACATTACATGGCCAAACCTTCGAATAGTCCGACTTGGAAATGAATTGTGAGGTGTATCGGTTTGATGACACCCCTCCTAAGATGGAAGATTTTGCATGGGTACGCGTATCTCACTTTGGTACGATAATTGGCGAGGTAAAGGTAGGTTATGTTAGGAGGAGTTTGACATACATCACATGGATGCGGGGTTGATGCTTAGCGACGTACAAGACTTTGATGGCAACTGGAATTTTGATCTGGTGCATACTTGAATTCCAGGTACAATAATGGACGAATTGAGGGGCAGCGGTGTTCGCCTTAAGGAAGCCGAGAATAAGGTTATATGGAGCGAGACGGTGAACGGTCAGTTTACTTGCCAATCAGCGTACAAGGCGTTTTGCATACTATATTCTGAAGAGGAGATTGCAGTAAGGAACGTGAGTTGGGTGTAGAGTGTCGACATTAGCAACAAACTCCAGTATTTTCTTTGGCTCATTACTCAACAACGGCTGGTCACGAATCAGTTGCGCAAGTACGTAAAATTAGCCAAGATACAAACTGTCTGATATGCAATTGCAACAACGAGTCGGGGCTGCATATGCTGCGACATTGCCGCGCAGCGAGAGAGATCTAGAATAGAATCCTTTCGAGAGACGAGAGAGGATGTTTCAATAACCTCACGGATTCGGCATGGCTGAAGGAGAATATATGTAATTTGGAAATGTCAAATTCCTTAGCACCTAAGGATCAGTGGAGATGGGTGTTTGTTGCAACCATATGACAGATTTGGAAGCGCATAAACGCGATAGTCTTCAAAGGAAATAAGGATAGCATACATGCTAGGATTTTCCAAATTAGAACTATGGTGTGCGATTTGCGTGAGGGGAAGAGAAAAAAACCGAGGAACAAAAGAATCAAAGTGGTACAAACCCCGAAAATGATGGTTCAAACTTAACATTGACGGGAGTCTTGATAGAGATAAAAACAGAGGCAAGGTTGCTGGGATTTTGCGTTCAGACAAAGGGGAATGGTGTTGGTGATTTTGCAAGGATTTATCTTCCCCGACAGTTAAAGAAACGAAACTTGTAGCTCTTAGGAAAGGAATTGAGGTGGCTTGGGTAGGCGCTTGTTAAATGTGGAAATCGAAACGAATTCCCTCACGGCGTATAAGTTGGTGCAAGGAGAATTGGAACCTCTACCCGATCTCGCCGAACTAGTGCAACAATGCAAGGTTTGGTACATAAACCATGGAACGCCAAGTTGAAATGGATACCTCGATCCGCCAACAAAGTTGCGGATAGTTTAACCAAATGAGATAAGGGCGAAACTACGAGGGAGATGTTCTGGGACATTATCCCTCCTAGTCTAGTTTCTTTTATAAACGCTGATATGGTGTAATTTTTCTACATTGTCCTTCATTATTACCAAAAAAAATAAAAATTGATTGCAGTATTCCTCAAAAAAGAGATACTTTAATATTTGTTTTGATAGCAACAATTATTATTTAGACAATATTGTGTACCTAAAGTCCATGGTAGTTTTCCCTACTAATGAATAAAGAAAAAAGGTCAAATATCTAAATGAAATGAGTAGAAGCAACACATTTTTAAATACATTTACAACTCCTCTTCGCTCTCCCACATTTACGACTCCTAATTTGACAAAACAACACTTTCAAACAAATTATTTTCCAGAATAACACTCTTGAAATAATAATTCTCGGAGTTTTCAGACCCGGCCCGTCCACAGAACCGGTGAAGCTACTGGGTAGCGGGTCAGCAGGTCGGACTGGTCTGACCACTGGTTGGGCCGGTTTGTTGACTTTAGTCAGCGGTCAGTTATTCAACTTCAAAACTACATGTTACATGCAAAGTTACAAACAAAACAAATATTTCATATTTATAGTCATGATACTATTGAACATAATATGTATGTTTATCGAAAATTTTAATATGAAAGGCTATTTTTTTTTACTTTATACTAAAAAAAAGTTATATATATTATATATGAGGTTTAATTATTATATAGTATATTTTTTTTAAATAAATAATAGTTTATTTAGTTGATAATGTATTTGATAGTTATTTGGGCCAGCTTCAAGGCCCAACTTTCTTTTAATTAATATTAGATTTTAACCTAATTTATAATTTTTAAAAAAAGTTCATCCACCACCCTCCTTTTCTTCTTTCTTCTCTTTTTCTTTTTCTCTTTCTTTCTTCTCCTCTCTTTCTTCTTTCTTCTCTTTCTTCTTTTTTCCTTTTCTCCTTCTTCAGGCGTCTTTCTCTTCAGTTCATTTCTTCTTCTTTTTTTCTTTTTCTCATTCTTCTCTTTCTTTATTCTAGACCATTCATTTTTCTGTTTTTATTCTTCCTTTTTGAGAACTACAACAGGATTTTTCTTCCTTTTTAATCGTAAGGCTTTTGAGAATTGCAGCAGGATTTTTTTTTTTTTAGAGTTACACCCGGCCACACCGGTTCGCTAGACCAAACCGGGCGACCGGTTCTCCGGCCGAACCGGTCCGAGTCACTGGTTCGGCCGCAGCTCTTTAACAGCCCGTTTTTAGGGCTGACCCGAACCGGTGAAGCCACCGATTCCCGGCCAGACCGATTGGACCGGCTGGTCCGGTCCGGGTCTGAAAACTATGATAATTCTCATAATAACATTCTTAAGTGAAAGATTACCATTCTAACCTTTGTATTTTAAAAAAAGTCATTCATTAATCATTATCAACTATAAATATAATTTAGGGTGTTGATATATAGGAGCAAATTTCCTAAATTAATTTTCATAAAATTTTATTTCTACCCTTTATTTTCAATAACGGATCAATCATATGTAAAACAATATTATCAAATGAAGGAACTAATGAAGGATACAAGGAAAGATAATTAATAACAAATCCATGAATACGACAACTTATGCACCTCAATTAGATTCCACCTCATTCTACTTCTTCTTCTTTTTTGAAGTAAACATATCATATAAAAACGTGTCGTAAAGGACATCAAAACCATACTTTATACAATGAATAGTACTAGAAAACAAGCAAAAACAAACTCATAGATTATAATCTAGCAAATACAAGAGGGTGTGGATCCTCCGAATTACTAATTGCATTGCGCGGCGACGTATGAGCTTCTCCATTTGCATCCCGTCCAATCTATTGAAAAGAAAAGTCAGCATGAGAGTCCAGTAGTCGAAGCACGTCCGCGATAATATTGGCTTGAAGGGCATCCCATCGACGACGGTAGATGATTTCGTGGATTACGGCGAGGCAATTTCCTTCAAAAATAACCTTCGAACATTGCATTCCCACGGCATGACGGACAACCCAGCAAACAGTCAACGCCTCAATACACATGGCAGGGAGGGACGATTCCAATCTCCGCTTTAGCTGCACCAAAATTGCCCCATTCGAGTCACGTACGATAACACCAATGCCCACCGCGCGTTCCTCCTCAAACCGAGCTTCGTCAAAATTTATCTTGACAACCCCCACATGTGGCGCAGCCCAAACAGTTGGACATACCGCACTCAAACTGCCGGTTGTCACCTCGTTCCAACTGTTGGCATAAATATGAGCGAAGGTCGCGATATCATCCGGCTCTTTTGCTTTTTCTCCCGCAAGAACGGCGTTTCTATTACCCCATAATCCCCAGCACAATGTGATTACAAGACTCGTGGACGACGGTGACTCAGATTTTGACAACCGAACCACCCAATCAACTAACTCCTCGTTTCCCCGGATCATAAGTGAAAGAGAAAAATCAGCCAACGCCCATGCTTGTCGTGCGATATGACACACAAAAAGGCAATAACGAATGTGTTCAACTCCTTCCTTACAAAGCACACAAGCAACATGCTCGCAAATCTTTCTCTTCTTCAAGTTACTACGTGTAGGTAAGATGTTCATACAAGCTCGCCAAAGGAAAATCTTAAATTTGCTCGCACATCGAACACTCCAAATAATATTCCATGCCTTATGAATCACTGAGGTAGAACCACCCTCATGTTGTCGAGGAATTAACCCATGGGTCATGATCAAATGGTACGCACTCCTCACCGAGAATTTTCCATGCCGCTCATAATGCCAAACATGTGTATTCACATTCGCTACGCCTTCAAGTGGTATCAACAAGATTTTCTGCATGTCTATCTCCCATAAATGATCCCACAAAATATGCACGTCCCACCATCCCGTTGCTTGGTCGACCATGTCACAAACCCGCGTGAATGGTGCCGCATGATCACGTGACATGATAAGTCTGAACGTGGTTGGTCGGGACAGCCATGCATCCCAAATGGAAATTAACTCACCATTGCCCACCCTTCATCGTATCCCTTGTTTATATAACCAGAATCGTTTCCCAAATACAACGCCAACGGTGGATTGCTCCCACCACGTCCACGTGCCTCAGGAAATGAGCAAGATGAGAAATATTTAACCTTAAAAATGACACAAGGATGTCGGGTGTTTGAAAACTTCTCCACGCTTGTTTAGCAAGCGCCATATTAAAAGCCTTCAAATTCCGAAAACCTATGCCCCCCTCCTTCTTGCTCCTACACAACTTATACAATGCGACCCAATGAATTTTATTTTGATCTCCACTCCCCCACCAAAAATTGCTAATTATTGCTTCTATTTCCTTAATCAAGGAATCAGAAAGATGGAAGTAACTCATAGCAAATTTAGATATAGCTTGCATAACAAATTTAATCATGATTTCCTTTCCCGCACTGGACAATGTCTTCCTTTTGAAACCCTGAGTCCTCTTCCAAACTCTTTCCCTTATGTACGAAAAAATCTTCTTTTTAGATTTCCCTACCACCGATGGTAGTCCCAAATATTTCTCGTGTCGCTCGGCAACAGCCACCCCAAGAATACCACCCAAATCATCCGCCAATGCCGCATTAACATTCCTACTCACCACAACAACCAATTTCTCCAAGTTAATCTTTTGTCCCAAGGCCGCCTAGTAAATATGTAGTAACCTTTGGATTTCAGCCGACGTCTCCCGAGTAGCATCACGAAAAATAAGAGTATCATCTGCAAATAAAAGGTGAGATACTCGTGGTGCGGCCTGACATATTGCCACACCCCGAATCAATCCCCCAATCTTTGTATTAGATATAGGAGCTGAGAAGACCTTGGAAACAAATAAAAACAAGTAGGGGGACAAGGGGTCCCCTTGTCGAATGCCCCTCTCTAGGAAAAACACAGATGATTCTCGTCCTTCAATAAGAGTAGCATATAATCAAAGAAACAAAAGGAAGAGCAGACCCTAATTTAATCATTACCTTTTCTAAGAAGGACCACTCGCCTCGGTCATATGCTTTACTCATGTCAAGCTTCAGCGTCATATGTCCACGATTCCCTTGTTCTCTTATTCTTAAGAAAGTGATTCGGCTCAAAAGCAACAAGAATGTTGTCAGTAATAAGCCAACCCGGGAACAAAATTTAACTGAGAAGGAAAAATAATGTTTGCTAAGAAAGGTTTAAGACGATTAGATATGGCCTTAGGGGCGATCTTAAAACCAACATTACTCAGACTAATAGGGCGAAACTGAGTCGTAGAATCGGAATTGGTGCACTTAGGAATCAAAACAATATGGGTAAAGTTAACCCCCAGGATCAAGAACTCTATCATTCAAATCAGTAAGGGCAAATGCGATGGCATCCTGTTTAACAACATTCCAAAATCTTTGATAAAATAAAATAGAAAAGCCATCGAGGCAGGGAGATTTAAGGAGATACATGTCTTTTAAAGCTTTGAGTACCTCATCATTGGAGAAAGGCTGGAGAAGGCGTCCATTCACGTCAGGGCTGATGCGCACGCTGACATCTCGTAAGACCTCATCAATTACGTCATCCAATGGAAGTGAAGAGGATAAAATATTGTTAAAGTAATCAACTGCAATCAAGTCTATCTCTCCCGGAGTTTTCCGAATCTTGTCCCCATCGTCCTTAAGCTCCCTAATCTCATTCTTTTTCCTTCGCTCACTTGCACAATTATGGAAATATGTTGTATTTCTATCACACTCTTTTAACCATTGAACCTCAGCTCGTTGTTTCCAGTAGAGTTCCTCAGAATTATACAACCTCTCTAGCTCCCTCGTAAGGGCCCTCTCCTCGGCCTTTGCCTCCTCCAGAATCTGCCCCTATCGTAATTTCAAGATTCTCTCGTTCGATCTCTTGATCTTCTTTCGCATCTCAGCTCCATCTACTGCCTTCCACTTTGAGAGACAAACCTTACAACCGACCAATTTAAGAGTCATTTGTTGCCCATCCGCGTTACCCCCCATCTCGGTTCAAATTTGCTTGATGACCGCCTCGCAATCCTTCTTCCTTACCCAAACAGCTTCAAAACGTAACCGCCACACCGTGCTCTAATTCGCTCTCCGGCGCACCTATGGCTGAAGGCTATGATGCACGGATACTCCAAAAAAATGGCCGGTCAGTGTCGGATACGTATCGGATACCGATACTCTCCGGATACTCTCCGGATACGTATCGGATACGCCACGTGGCGTATCTTGCATTAAAAATAATTAAAAAAGACGGATACACGTATCGGATACCATGTGAAGCGTATCCGAGGAGTATCCGATACGTATCAGCAATTTATAAGAGTAGCGTGGTAGTTTTCTTAAACTAGAAAAGGCCCAACAAGAACCAACTTGCAATATCTTTTCAGAAAATTAAATATAAAATCGTGAAAATCCTCTATTTCAAACCAAAATAAAAAACAACACACAAAGCTTTGATATCCTTCAAAATAGTATGTGACTAATGATTGTGCAAGTGATTATATATAATGTTATTTGATATTTTTATTTAAATTATATCCTTATATATAATTATTAATATTAAATATTTGACGTATCGCATACGTATCGTATCTTGTAAATTTTAAAAAAATCGTATCCACGTATCCGTATCCGACGGATATCGATACTCGTATCCGTATCCGTGCAACCTTGGCTGAAGGCAAACTACGATCGCCGCATGGTCAGAATGAGAAAGGGGGACATTCTCAACCATTGCATTAAGAAACTACTCACACCACTTAGTATCATAACACGCTCGATCGAGCTGTTCCAAAACCGTGTGAGGATGAGGTAGTCTATTACACCACGTAAATTGGGGTCCTCTAAACAGCAAATCACTGAATCCCGTATCAAATAAAGTGTCCCAGAAATTCTGTATTTGCAAATTCGGGCGAAGAGGGCCCCATTTTTGTCAGCTTGCTCAAGTATCTCATTAAATTCCCAATGCAAAGCCACGGTCAATGTGATTCTTGTTTAAGGTGTCTCAACAAATCAAAGTAACCATTATGTGCGCTGTATCCGGTTCCTCATAAAATCTAGTGAATCTCCAGTCCTCATTCCCTCCACCCTATGATATGACAACGTTGATGTGATTCGGCAATAAACTCACCAGATGAAACACCAAGGCTTTATCCCAAAGAAGAGCTAATCCCCCTAAAAAAACCCGAGCATCAACACAAACACCAAAAAGATCTAATTGCCACTTCAAAACCTCTATTTTCTTAGTGCGGCACCTAGTTTCTGATAGGAATATAAGAGGGGGTGAAAACGAGAAACCAAGTTCCTCAATTTGCGAACTGTCTAAGGGTTCCCCAGTCTCTAACAGTTCCAACTTAGGATAATCATTGAGAGAGGCAGGACCGCGCCGCAGTCGCCGCCAAGTTCTTTGAATTGTATGTAGCCAATCGACTCTTGTTGTAACGGCAGAAATAACAAAAGCAATAATAAGCGAGGAAGATCTTCGTCGCAACAAAATCTCCCACTTACTACAAGCATGCGCAATAAATGCGTCGTGGTAAAGAAACACAACCTCCTCAACACTCCAAAGAATATCCGAGAAACAGATGAAACTCGCAAATCAAAGTTCTATTACAAATATCATGAACAATATGTCATGATACATTTAAATGCCGTGCACTATACACTGAGGTAGAACGCTTGACAAAGGAAGTCCACTGATGGGTGCTTGTAGTATTGTTTTAAAGTACGTAATTAGGTTTATAAAAACACTCGTTCAACAATTGAATTGCTACATCTAAATTCCTACCCTTCAAGAGTGCACGAGTCAAGTAATAATAAAATAGTAAGTATAACTACGAATTAAGTACCGTGTCCCAAGGGAGTGGTGGATGTATGCTTGAGTCACTTAAATGTAAGAAAACTAATGGTTGGCACGATTGTGATCTTTTGGTATGCAGAATGCTTTGAATGCAGAAAACAATGAATGCAGATTTTATGAAAACAGTTTTGAATGCTAATGATCTCTGGACTAGAATGAAATAAACACAATCTTTGAATGCAGGGAATGGTTTTTTATGCAAGAAAATAGTTTGAATGCAAAAGAAACTACGAACGGAAATAGATTTATTGCAGAACGAAAATCATTTATAGTAAACTAATCTAATGCAAGAATGTAAACAAAATAGAATTTAAGATGATTGAGGGGTTGAATGCTTTAGTTGTAAACATATGATTAAAGATGTTTGGAGGTTGGGTTTCACAATTGATCTGACCATAATAATTTGTGGACAAACTACATATGTTTACTTGAGATGTTTGATGATAATCTGAGTTATGTGTGTCTAATAGATCCCCGGCCTATAGTTGGACCATATCCTAACTATAGAATTACTAAGTCTCTAATGGCCTACCGCGTTAGCAAAATTAGCCCAATTGTCGGTTGTTTAAGTAGATATTAATTATGCAATCCAATTAACTCATCAAAATTGTATTAACATAAATATACATAGTCAAGAATGATTTACTATGATCTAGAGGTTGAGCAATAGTTGCGTTAGCGTACTAAAGTCACAAATCACATATATACGTAATTAGCTTAACATATGCACTCCGGCGGTTCCAAGGTAGTGCATTATTTCATCCAGGTACGATTATATAGTAATGGATATAGGGATCTTGTGAATTTGGTTTGTGGAAAATCATGTCGGGAATAACCACGTTCCTCAAAGCTTTTTTTTCTCGCTTGTGAAGCTTCCCTGCTGCAATCTTTTCCAAATCCAAATGGTATATTTTGTTGATAAGATCGGCAAAAATATTCACCTTCTTCCCCTTACTGTTACTAGTCTCGTCACTGGTGCAATTGCATTATTGTAGAACTCTATGACCATTGTCTTGTTGACTTCTCCTAGTTGTTTAAAAAATTCTTTCCATCCCATGTCAGTAACTTTTTCGTGAAAAACGTAAAGACCTCTTTCATTAATGAAAGATTTCTTCATCAATCCCTCTTTTCGTGAGGGTGGACTCATCTTCTTCTGTGTGTTGCATGATACGACTTGATACGGCTTGTGGAGATGATAGTGGTGTATCTTCATCGAAAGATATCTCATCCATGTGGTGTTTATTGGTGTGTTTTTGCAAAGTCATGGTAACTTTCAACAAGTAAAAAGAGATTCAAAAGAAATAATTAAGAGAGCGATTATAGAGAAAAGATGTAAGGATTCTTGTATGATAGAATAATAATATAAACTCTCAATTCACCCATATATATAGTATGATAATATATGGAGGTACATATTGACTAGAATTCCATCCTACAGGAGAATTAAGAATTCTAGAATTATTCAAGCACATAGTTAAAACAATTAGGTAATATCCTAATGTATAAAATCTCCAAAAATGAATGAAAAGGGAAGAAATAAATTTAAAAAACTTATTCTCGAATCAGCGGTGGTCAAAAACGCGTTTTAAAAGTTGCGCCAGCTCTATCTTGTACAGGTCCCAGCGCTGGTTGCGCCATTTGTCTAGTATGTACCGCTGCCCTTCAGATGATTTCTTGCATCGCAAAAAATTTCCAATGAGTAATGCACCTTGTGCTACTATTGTGCATGTCGCACCGCACCCGAACATTGAAAAATTGTTGCTGCAAATTCTGCAATTCTGCACTCCTTTCTCCATTCGATATGGCATCTTTTTCCCATTCTCTTTACTATTCTTCCTTCTACAAACAATCAAAGTTGAGACCAAAATAAAATTAAATAAAGAAAATTAACTCGGAAATAATAAAAATTTTAGGGTGCCTCTCAAACAGCGCTTAGTTTTTACGTCATGTAGGCTGACGCTACAAATTCTAAGGTGTGACAATCGCTCTATCATGGTTAAATGGATGTGCAAAATTCATATGATTTGCTACAACTTTGATTGGTGGTTCGTTAGGATAGATCATCTTCTCTACTTTAAAACTAACATGCTCGTTGTCAACTTATTAAAGTAACAATTCATCCTCCTACATCAATTAAAGCATTAGTAGTTGCTAAAAATGGTCTCCCAATAATCAATGGAAACTTTTACTTTTCACTCATATCAATTACCACACAATCAGCAGGAAAAGTAAACTCACCTATCTTCACCATAACATCTTTGATTATCCCTTTACGATAAGTCACTCTCATATCAGCCAATTGTATACTTAAGTATGTTGCTTTCAAGCAAGGAAATTTCAAGTTTTCATTAAAGAGTATGGCATAAGATATATACTAGCACCTAAGTTCCAAAAAGAATGTTTAAGTAAAACATTATTCACAATGCAAGGTGTAGTAAGACTCTATGGATCCTTTAGCTTTTTGGTAGTCCTTCAATTGCTTGAAGTGAAAAGACCTTGAGGATCTCGGTTTCCTCCATCTTTTTCTCGTCAACATTGATATCACCCAAGTATTTCTCATACTCTGGTACTTGTTTAAGCGCTTCTTCAAGTGTCATAGATCCCGATAGATTTTGGAAAACCACAGCATATTGCTCCACATGATGAATTCTTAAAGGATATGGAATCAGTGGATAATATTCACGAGTGGTTCAGAAGCTTTTCTCAAAACATCTTCTTCAGTTGAGATCCTATTCACTTGCTCCTTCGAGTTTGTCTAAGTGTTGCTCGACAATGTTCCGGTAGGTTGAATACTTAGTTGATTTGCAATTTGACCCAATTGCTTCTCTATATTCCTCAATGACGTGTCGGTGTTTTGACACCTTGCTTAAATTTGTATTTCATCATTGTTCGTCATATAGTTGAACATTGTTTCTTGAAGATTTGACATGTTGTCATTAAATTGAAATCCCGACGGTTTTTGAGCTCCTTCTTGTTGTTGCTGATTTTGTTGTCCACCCAAAGAAGAATTTGGATGGTTTCTCATTCTTCGATTGTAAGTATTCAAGTATGGATTTCTTTGCCTCAAATAATTACCCGCATAGTTGATTTCTTCATGTACAATTGAGTTAACTCCTGGACATTCTGTGTTCGGATGATTCCCTCCATAGTTGGCGCACACAATAAGTGGTGTGTTCCCGTTCATGTGCTTCAACTTATTGTTGATTGCTTCCACTTGTGCAAATAATTGAGTAATAACATCTACCCCGTGAACCCCCATTGTCTTCCTTGCTGGTGCTCGTTCAATATTCCACTTAGATATGTTGGATGTAATAGTTTTCAACCATGCGAATGCATCTCGTTGGTCATTGTCATGAATCCTCCTCTGGAACTAATATCGAGTGTATTCCTACACCCCGTGTTTAATCCAAAGTAGAATTGTTGGAGTAGTACCTCATTTTAGAGGTTGTTTTGTGGACACCTCTTCGTCATGCGTTTGAATCGTTCACATGCATCGGATAGGGGTTCTCCATCCATCTTACGAAAGTTAACTATATCACTCCTCATCTTTGCTATTTTCGCTGGTGGGCAAAATTACTATTAGAAAAGTTGTATCATTTGCTTCCACATCGTGATGCTATCGTTCGACAACTCGTTGAACCATCTTTTTGCTCCTTCAATAAGAGAAATTAGAAATAGCTTCAAGATAGCTGAATCAGTCCTGATTTGGAATACTTTGCACGTCCCTATGAAATCTTTGAGATGTGCCATTGGATCTTCATCAGACTCTCCAAATTTTTTTGAATCAATCATAGTAATACGACTGAATTGATAGGTTCATGATTCTCATCAGCCACAATGCAAAATCCTATTCCTTCTGCGTTGATAAAACATCTTGCCTCGTTGGTTGAAGATAATAACCTACTCCAGTGTTATGACCATTCATCTCGTTGACTGTTGGTGGTTATGTTTGTGCTGCTCTTTCTATCTCAGTCTGGGCTGGTGTGGTCGAACCGTTTGCTGTGTTTGACATGTTGGCTTTTTGTTGTAGATTATGCCTACAAGTTCTCTTTTCTGGGTTGTAAAGTAGTGGAGTCACGTTGTTTCTCCGTGTCATGCACTACTGGTACCAGAAATGTGAACAAAGCAGTAAAGTGTTTCTCAAAAATCAACAATAGAACAAGTGATTGCTAAAAGATATTATTACTCCGTGGCGACAACGCCAAAAACTTGATGCGTATTTTTCTCGTGTTATTAATTAGAGTAATACACACTTTTCGCAAGTATACGAGTCAAGTAATAATAAAATGGTAAGTAAATATAACTCACCAAGTACCGAATCCCGAGAGATTATGAATCTTTCTTTAGCAATCCGTATGGTTAAATTTTTTAGGTGAAACAATGCTTTGAATACTTTTATGAATAGACAGGTTAATTAAACTAAAATAAAGACTACTCTACTAAACTAATCTAACGAAGACATAACTGAATTGATTGATTGATTTTCGTCGTGAAATAGATTAAGAAAAATGAATCTAGGAGGTGGATTTCGTTAATCTCGAATGCGGGTATTTAATAGACAAAATACCAATGATTCCTCTGTAAGCCTCTTTCTATCTAAATCTTGTTATGTTCTCACGTTGACTTGATTAAATATGCGCACTTTTGTATCACTTTAAACCCTCTAATTTCTAATTATGTTAGGCCGTTAGGCACTTTCCCCTCTCCAGAAGTTCACCATGTCATAGGATCCATACAGAGTTTTAGAAAATAATTAGAGTTTACAACTATAACCTAGATTCCTCGGTAAACGCTAATGCTAAAGGTTTAGAGATTTATTTGCTTGATCTACTATGCTAATATTGCATTAACAGTATCATGGTATCTCAACATCACTCTATCGATTTAGAAAAACGTGTGTGTCAATCATACCAAGTAGTATAAGTAACAAATAATATCCAACGAAACAATGTTTTTAATAGAATTAATTAAAACATAGGTTCAAGGTGAATCCATATGAGATAACTACATCCTCACCCAGACACTGAGAGGTTTACCTACTCATGATCATAATATCGGAACAATAATTCATGATAAAGTTGAACAATAAAGAAAACAAAAGATGAAACTCTTGATCTCGGTGAGTTTTTGGCATGTCTTCTCCCTTTGGCTCTTTTTGCCTTCTTCTTGCTTAATTACTTGATATGTTGGTCACCTTCTCCTCTCAACAGTGATTGCAATACTTCGAACGATGGAATTTAGCTATGCATATGTTTTTGTGCCTTTTGTGTGTTTGTCTACGTCTTCGTGTGTGTGTGTGTGTGTGTGTGTGATTGTGCGTGTATCTCTTAGGTTTTGGTCCTCCCCTCCTATTTATAATAAGATCTTGTTGCCCTAGTTTCATTAACAGTCACAACTTAAACTGCAGGACGAGACAGGTTTGCCCTATTCGAGCGACCTAGTGTGTCCCGCTGCTAGTTGCACGACTCCCGCTGCTTTTGCTCGTCATCATGCCACTCTCTGTCTGTCTTCTACGACGTTCTGCAGTGTTGTGCTGGTGGCGCGACCTTCTGTTTCTCATGTGCTATAGCGCAACTAGTTGTGCCATAGCACTTCTTCCTCGTGTCATCATTCTTGTGCTAAAATACCTTTAATAGGTCTCGTTTTGCTCCGACTCGACTCAAACTACAAAAAAGACAACACAAGGTGAAAACAAGTAAAAATGCCACAAAGATTATGCAAAAGTATAAGAAATTCGATACGAAAATTGCTATACTTTGTCGCTCATAAGAGCCTATAAATGATAAGGATCAAACTCAAGCTGGAAATTGGTTGTTAGAAGAAGAACCAGCAAAGATGAACAAATTGATCAACAGATTGATCAGGCAGAAGAGAAAAACTACATATTAACCATAGATAAAGCTAGACAGCAAACTAAGGCACCAGAAAGGTATGGTTATGCAGACTTGCTTGCTTATTCTCTAGTTGTAGCAAAAAGTATCTTAGAAGAAGAACCACATAATTACAATGTTGCAGTGAAAGGCAAGGGTAGATATAAGTGCATAAAATCCATGTATAAAGAGATGAAGTCTTTGAAAGATAACAATACCTGGGATCTTATTGAGAAACCTAATGGTTCTAGAATAGTTGGATGTAGATGGATCTTCAAGAAAAAAACAAGGTAGTCCAAGGGTTGAGCGGGAAAGGTATAAGGCAATATTGGTTGCATAAGGTTTTACTCAAAGAGACAGAATTTATTATAATGAAGTCTTTTCTCATGTTGTTAAACACGTGTTTATTAGGATATTGCTTTCTCTTGATGCAAAGTATAACGTGGAGTTAGAACAAATGGATGTTAAAACTGTTTTTCCATATGGGAATTTAGATGAGACAATTTTGATGAAGCAACCAGAAGGTTTTGTTGTTAAAGGCAAGGAAAATCATGTATGCAAACTAAACAAATACTTGTATGGTCTAAAGCAATCACCTAGATAGTGGAACCTGAGATTTTATGAGTTTATGATGAAGGTTGGCTTTGAAATGAGTAAGTTTGAAAATTGTGTCTACTATAAATTCAAGACTGATATGCAGTTTACATTCTTATTGTTGTATGTTGATGATATACCAAGATAGAGGTTGTTTTGATTAAATACAAGCTTAAAGGAGAATTTGAGAGGAAGGATTTTGGAGCAGCTGAAAGGATTCTCGGTATGGAGAGAAGAAGAGACATAAGTAAAGGTTTCTTATACTTGTCTCGGGTGAAGTATCTCAAAGAAGATACCTGGGAAATTTGGAATGTCTGAAGCTAAGGTGGTCACAACACCTTATCTCAACAGTTCAAACTGAGTGCAGATCAGTCTCCCATTACCGATGCAGATAAGGAATTTATGACAGAAATTCCCTATGCAAGTGTTGTAGGATCTTATCTGGTGTATGGTGGAGCACAAGATCAAATGTTTAATCATTCTGGCATTCAAGGATTTGTTGACTCTGACTATGCGGGGTGTTTAGACACCAAAAAATCCCTCATTGGATATGTTTTCACAACATTTGTAACTGTTATCAGTTGGAAGTCCAGTTTACAAAGAGTGGGGGCACTTTCAACAATTGAGGCAGAGTATATTGCACTTGCAGAAGCCATAAAAAAAGGCTTTGTGATTAGATGGAATAGCCAAGAACCTGAGGATTCAGGAAGAGGTAACCACGGTTCATTGTGATAACCACAGTATAATACACTGGGAAAAAATCGAAATTAGTTCTTTATTGTGTCCTAGTTACAATTTTGGTCCTTTATTGTGTCCGTATTTTTTTTTAGTTATTTATTGTGTATTTCGTTACGATTTTAGTCCTCCGGAAAAAAAATCTAAGCCAAAAATATCACGTGGGAGCACGTTCCAGCCAAAATTCAATTTTTTGAAATTCCCACGTGCAAATTCGCGCGTTGGAATGCTGGTTTATATTGTTTATTTTAAATTTTGACCCATCTAGCCTGATTTGGCCAGGTTGGCCGGGTCAGATGGGTCAGAATTTATAATAAAAAAAATTAAAATTTGAAATCGGCATTCTCACATGTGAACTTGCATGCAGGAATTAAAAAATAATTAAATTTTAGCCGACACGTGCTCTCGTGTGACATTTTCGTTTAGATTTCTCCCGAAGGACCAAAATTGTAAAGAAATACACAATAAAGGACTAAAAGAAAACAAGGACACAATAAAGGACGAAAACTGTAACTATGACACAATAAATGACTAGTATCGATTTTCTCCCTAAATACACTTGTCTAAGAATCAAGTTTATCATGAGAGACCAAAACATGTGGGTGGATTTATGGACTAAATTTGACCCGAATAACATTTGAATTTGAAAATAAGTGGGAGAAGTTATCTCTATTTTAGAAAATAAACTTCTTCAACTCCCACACAACTTTCATTCTTCAGTAATACAAAAGTTGAAGAAGGAATAAAAAGAAAATAAGAGAAATTTGTATAAGAAAAAAATGGTAAAATGAAAAAGCTATTGGAGGACATATTTAATCTTTAAAACTCACAAATTTTAGGTTCTTGAATTATGACATGATCACTTTCTATTTGTGAATGGGAATACACCATTTTAGAGTGAAAGAAATGCGGAACATATCTCTTTGTAATGGGAAAAAATCGAAACTAGTTCTTTATTATGTCCTAGTTACAGTTTTCGTCCTTTATTGTGTCCTTGTTTTTTTTTGTCCTTTATTGTGTATTTCGTTACGATTTTGGTCCTCCGGAAGAAACCCGAGTAAAAAATGTCACGTGGGAGCACTTGCCGGCCAAAATTCAAATTGTTTTATTCTCACATCTAAATTCACATGTGGAAACGCCGGTTTCCATTTTTAAAAATTTTATTTATTTTGAATTCTGACTCATCCAACCCGATTTGACCGAGTTTTCCGGATGAAACCGGTCAGAATTTTTAAAAAAATAAATGAAAAATTGCGTTCCAACGTGCGAATTTGCTTGTGAAAAAATCCAAAAAATATAATTTAGGGCGGCACGTGCTCCTACGTGTCATTTTCGGCTTAGATTTCATCCGGATGACCAAAATCGTAATGAAATACACAATAAAGGACCAAAAAGATTAAGGACATAACAAAGGACGAGAACTGTAACTAGAACACCAATAAAGGACCAATTTCGATTTTTTCTCCTTTTGTGATCTTTGATTTACCAACCGGCCACCACAAATCTTCTTTGCAGATTTCTTGTACCACATTATTTTCTACTTACAAAATAGCACCACGTATCAAGTCACTAACATAAACATATATTTTTCATCTCGAGTTCCTTTTTGTTCTGTCATCTCCGTTTTTACATCAAACTAAAATAAAATAATTTTTTTCTGTAAAATGTCCACTACAACATGTTCAAACAAAAAATGTCCACTACAAATTTTGTGTAGTCCTCTATCATATCATGTGTTAAGTCAATGATTACATTTATGCACTATTAAAATCATTTTGTTTTTTGAAAAGTACTTGTTCACTTAGCATCTTTTGATCTATATATACAGTTTAATTTCTAAGTTGTGTACCATAAATAATGAAAGATATTGTTGGAGATAATATATAAATATTAAATGTCTGCTCTCTATAACAGCTTAAGCTTTTAGATGAGATGGCAATTCAATATGGTATCTTTTAGAAAGGATAGACATTTAATATTTATATATTATCTTCAACAGTATCAACTCATAAAATGTGAAGTGTGTGCAATGTGAGGGGAGTGCAGTTTAGATACTGCATCTAAGGAAACTAACGGTACAATATTTCCCGAAATAGAAAGTCGGGTTAGTTAATTTAACTGACATTCAAATAATTACTATGAATGCAAACAATATGAAATTGCTTAATTCTGATCATCGAACAATATATATATATATATATATATTATTTTCAGTCAACCAAACAAATTTCTGTTTCACTTTATTACAAAAAAAAAAATTATATGTATTGTAGTTACAATTAAGCGATGAGACAACTAAGTTATAGTTACAATTACACGCAGCCTCTCTCTCTATATATTATATATCATTAATTACAGGTCTTCACTACTGTCTTTTCATTCTTTTGTCTTCAACAATTACATGGCATGCCACTTTGACGCTATGAATCAAATAATTAATAAAAATAACATAAATTGTGGGCTTAAAAAACAAAACATAAATTAAGAAATAAACTAACTCTTCATTTCATTTCACTCGGTGTGCGACCCACACCACACAGTACAATCAGCCACACATTACTCCGCCAAACTTTGTCCACACTCCGCCGTGTTCGCCACCCCCCCCCCCCCCCAAGAAGCCTGCGTCGACGGTGAGTGGCAAAGAAGCGCATCTACTTGCGCCACTCGACCAAAAATGATGAACCCAACCCCATGTAAGTATTAGATAGATTATTATTTTGTTGTATCTTTTCCTAGTTTAGAAGATTTGTCTTTATCTCTTCCGTAAATATTTCCCTTGTATGTATTATATAAACTAGTGTTGATTAATAAAGTTATTTATTCACTCCCATATACTTGTAATCCTTATATGGTATCAAGAGGCCAAAAATATCTCCAACGAGATTCTTGATCCTTATATGACAAACATTAATCTTTCAGAGCCCTCTTCCCCGTCGGACAACACTCTCGACGGCGGTCAGATGGATGGTTCCTCATCCAGCACATTGCTATGTCTTGCACGTCTCGCGGCAGGGACATCCATCGATGGTCAATCGTTGATTCCGATCAACGCTCACCAACAACTTACGTTGCAACTTGATGGGAACAATTGTGCATCTTGGCGTTCCCAAGTCCGACACCTCTTCTTCGGATACGGACTTTTTGGTTATTTGGACGGCTCGACACCTTGCCCTCCCCTCCGATCCACTCCCGAAAGCATTGCGGCGCACACGTTTTGGATGTGCCAAGACTCACTCATCATCTCGGCCTTATTTGGATCGGTCCACGTCTCTCTAGCGAAGCTGTTCTCCAACACTAGGACTTCGGCCGAGGCATGGGACACCCTTCAACGCACCTATGCCAACCTTTCTCGTTCACGGGTTATGCAACTTAAGGACGACCTCAACTCTCTCCGACTAGGTTCTAAGTCGGTTGCTGAATTCCTACAATTGGTGAAATCAAAGACGGATGAACTTGCCATTATTGATGGTCCTCTTAAGGATGACAACATTACATTATATGTCCTCAATGGCCTCGGCGCAGCCTATCGTGATATAGTCGGCCCTATACGTGCTCGTGAAAATTTGATTCAATTTCCCGAGCTTCATGATCTCCTTGTTGGTCACGAAACCTACTTGTGCCGCCTTGAGTCTGACGCGTCACACCTTGTTGCCACGGCCAACATGGCCTCCTCGCAGCAATGATACAATCCCCGTAGGTCTTATCGTGGTCTCTCCGGTTCGAATAGGGGGCAGCCCTATACTCAACACCGCGGCCCGTCCAATGCTTCTCGTGGATCCCCCTCGTCTCACGGCTGCTCATCTGGTTCAAACCGACCGAACATCACGTGTCAGATGTGCGGTATTTATGTCCATGGCGTACGGACTTGTCGTAAGTTTCTGCCGACCGCGCACCTTGCTACATCTCTGTCGGGTCCGCCTACATCCAATACGGATTGGCTCGTTGATTCTGGTGCATCTCACTCATTGACATCGAGCCTTCAAAACCTGACTATTCATTCCGAGTATGAGGGTCCGGATGAAGTCTCTACTGCGGATGGCTCAGGTTTGGCTATTACTCACACTGTAGTTCTCGTATTGTTTATCCCGATCGCACGTTTATTCTTGATAAATTATTATGTGTACCTCATTCGCGGCGTAATCTTCTATATGTTCATCAATTCACTAAGGCGAATGATGTAATTGTTGAATTTCACCCGTATCACTTTATTGTTACGGATCGCAGATCAGGGACTAAATTAATTCGGGGTGCTTGCGTGGATGGTGTGTACCACCTTAGATTTCCGAAAGCTTTGGGTTTGGCCCCTAGGGCCTTTGTTGGGGAACGTGTTGCTAAATAGTGTTGGCACGACCGTTTTGGTCACCCGTCCATGAAGATCAGTACTTTTATTTTGAGCAAAAATAATTTACGATGTTTACCTTCTCGTACTTTGGACTCTGCACCTTGTCGCTCTTATTTTTTGAATAAAAATCAACAATTGGTTTTTCATGTTTCTTCGCTTACCTCGCAGCATGCTTTACAGTATATTTATGGTGATGTTTGGGGTCCGTCTCCTATGATTTCTGTTACAGGTTGTCGATATTATCTTGTTCTTGTTGACCATTTTACAAAGTACTGTTGGGTTTACATGTTATCTGCCAAATCCGAGGTTCGAAGAATTTTTGTGCAATTTCGAATGCTTGTGCAAAAATAATTTGGTGCACCTATTAAAAACTTTTATTCGGATAACGGTGGTGAATTTACTGCTCTTCGTGGCTATTTGAACTCTAATGGGATTAGTTGGCTTACTACTTCCCCGCGCACCCCTCAACAAAATGGTTATAGTGAAAGATGTCATCGTACTATTGTTACTGTGGGTCGCACGTTACTTACTCGTGCTCGTCTCCCACCCGAATATTGGGATTATGCCTTCCAAACCACTGCTTATTTGTACAACCGGCTGCCCACTCCTGTTCTTAATCACAAATCTCCGTTTGAGGCGTTGTTTGGTCGCACTCCGAACTACCTTCGACTGCGGGTCTTTAATTGTCTCTGTAATCCCCACATACGGCCATATTTTTGGGAAAATTGACTCCGCCTTCTCGAGAATGCATCTTTATGGGTTATTCTACATCTCAAGCTGCTTATAAGTGCTTAGATATTGCCACGGGTCCCCTTTTTATCTCTCGCCACGTGCGGTTTATGGAGTCAGTGTTTTCGGGCATTCGGGCGCATGACACGCCTACTTGTCCTATTGCACCCGAACCTCCGATCCTCCTCTAGCCACCGCTGTCCGTTATACTACCCATGGTTCCGTCACCTTCTTCGGTTCCGTCGGATCCCGTGACTCATGATTCGCCATCATCTGCAGTCTCCCCAACCGGGCCGTTATCACCCGCGGCTTCTTCGGTCTCACCTTTGGATCCTATTGCTTTCGCTCCCTCCTCTCCAGTCCCACCTCCGGACCGTTCTCATCATATGATAACGCGGTCATGAAACAATATTTTCAAGCCCAAGGTTATCAACCTTGCGACGAAACATCCAGTTTCGGGCCCGATTGAACCGACTTGTGCTACCAAGGCTATGACCGATCCAAATTGGTGCGCCGCTATGGCAGAGGAAATCACGGCTTTCACTAAACATGGCACTTGGACATTGGTCTCTCCTCCCTCTGATCGTCAAATTATTGGCTCGAAATGGGTTTTCCGCATCAAACGACGTCATGATGGCTCTATTGAGAAATATAAGGCGCGCCTTGTGGCGAAAGGCTTTCATCAACGTCATGGGGTTGACTACAAGGAAACCTTCAACCACGTCATTAAAACGGTAACCATTCGCACTATTCTTTCTTTATCGGTCATGAATAATTGGAGTTTGCGTCAGTTAGATGTCAGTAATGCCTTTCTTCACGACGACTTAACTGAAACGGTTTATATAACTCAACCGTCGGGGTTCGTTGATAAGGCGCATCCGGGGCATGTATGTCTTCTCCACAAGTCGATTTATGGTTTAAAGCAAGCACCTCGTGCATGGTACTAGGCTCTCAGTACTGCGCTTATATCCTTCGGCTTATGTCAAACGAAGTCGGATTCCTCACTCTTTATTCTTGCTCCAGGTTCGGTCCGTCTCTTCGTCTTGGTTTATGTCTACGATATTATTATTACCGACACCAGCGATTCCATGATCTCATCCCTTGTCCTTCAACTTTCTTCCAAGTTTGCCGTTAAGGACATGGGAACTCTTTTTCCTCGCACAACAAAAATATATTCATGACTTGCTATCTCGACACAAGATGGACGGGGCCAATCCGCTTGCCACACCTATTGCCACTCATTCTTCCTCGTCCACAGTCTCCTCGCATGTTGATGCTACAAAATTCCGTCAAATCATTGGAGGTCTCCAATATCTTGCCCTTACGCGTCACGACATCGCCTTCTCGGTAAATCCATTGGCACAGCACATGACTGCGTCGGTTGAGGCGGACTGGATGGCCCTCAAACGCGTCCTTCAATATCTTACAGGCACGCTTGCACACGATATTCTCCTTCGTCGTTGGTCTTCTCTATAATTGATGGCATTTTCGGACTCGAATTGGGATGGTGACTCGTTAACGGGGGCGTCCACTTCGGCTTTATTATCTTTCTTGGATATAATCCTATATCTTGGTCCTCTCGCAAGAAAAAAGCGGTTGCTCGCTCTTCCACTGAAGCTGAATACCACGCACTCGCTTCCGTTGCTGCCGAGGTGCGCTGGCTGCAACATTTATTTGGCGAACTCGGTGTCTCGCTACCTTTGTCTCCTCTTATTCGATGTGACAATATGGGCGCACTCCGCCTTTCACTCCATTCCGTTCAGCACTCGCGCATGAAGCACATTGCTGTGGATCTTCACTTTGTTCGGGATCTTGTTAACAAATGTCACCTTCGCGTCTCATATGTCAATACTCTCAATCAGTTGACGAATCTCCTCATCAAACCTCTTGCGCGCTCCCGGTTCTCTCTTCTACGTTCGAAAATATATGTGGCTGATGGCACGTCAATTTTGCGGGAGCGTATTAGATAGATTATTATCTTGTTGTATCTTTTCCTAGTTTAGAAGATTTGTCTTTATCTCTTCAGTAAATATTTCCCTTGTATGTATTATATGAACTAGTGTTGATTAATAAAGTTATTTATTCACTCCAATATACTTGTAATCCTTATAGTAAGGTAATAATCCCTCGATTTAAACTGCTTTAAAGTAAATATTCGTATATGGGGATAGATTTGTCATTTTTGGTCGAGTGGCACAGGCACGATTTCGTTTTGGCGCGCTTCTTTGTCATTCATCAATCGCGGCTACTAGGGAGTGGCGTGCTGTGGTGGATATTGGCAGAGTGCAGGCAAAGTTTGGCAGAGTAATGTGTGGCGGAGTGTACGATGTAGTGTGAGTCGTAGACTGAGTGAAGTAAAATGAAGATCGAAAATTATTTTTTTAAGCCCATAATGCATGTTAATATTTTCGAACATGGCATCCATGTGCATTGCCATGAAATTTAGTCTTTCTTTTGGGTCAAAATACCTAGTTTTAAGTCAACGGGGAGCCACATCAACAAAAATCGGCGGGTTTATGGAATTTCGGTGACCTAAGACTAAAAATTGAGCGTTTTTGTCAACTTAAATGACTAAAAGAGCGAGTGACAAATTACGGGGCCAAATGCATGAGTGTGCCAACTTATAGGACTAAACATATTTTTTACCCTCTAAACTCCTCCAAAACATATTCTAGTCCCCCAGCATCCACACACGCACTCATCATCTATGATTTTCATTTTAATGTTTTCCTCTGAAACTTACACACGCACACACCTTAGAAGCTGTTTGGTTTTAAAATGAATTTTATCTCAAAAAGATGGTGTAGATTAGAAATGAGATAAAAAAAATCAGGATTTTCTGTGATATCTGATATGTACCACTTGTTTGGTTGATAACATTAAGTGCCAAGATAAATAGTCACCTCAATAATTTTTTCTTAGGTTTGTGCTATTAACGTTCAAGTAACCAAAAAAAAAAGAAAAAAGAATATTTTGTAGCACTTTTTTGGAAATATTTTTTTTTCAACTCAATGACATTATATGTTTTTTTCTCACTATTATGTTGTATTTAGAAAATTTATTTTTTGAACTATGTGTAGCATCACACACACACACACATATATATATATATATATATATATGTGTGTGTGTGTGTGTGTGTGTGTGTGTGTGTGTGTGTGCCACTACTGCACTCCAGCTTGGAAGTTTACGCCGCCTGTCCAGGGTTGAGCCATGGGATTTGACGGCGGACTTAAGAAGCCACCTACATACGCGTTACGCCCAATCATTCCGGATAATGCTTGCATTCGCTGTCTTACCGCGGCTGCTGGCACAGAGTTAGCCGATGCTTATTCCCCAGATACCGTCATTGCATCTTCGTCATCTACATCACCACCGCTGCCCCCACCACCAACTTCAAATCAACAACAATGGCGTTTCAATCCGACGCACAAACGACCACAAAATTGCAACAATTCTTCGATTCCGAATCCGACGAATTGGAGCTCGATATTCTAAGCGTCGAACCGCCGTTCAAATTGGACGAATCGGAATCCGACGAATCCGCCGTAGTTTCACGCGCCACCGTTTCCAAGGTCGGATAAAGGGCTTTTTATGTGGGGGAAATTTTGGTGGTGGCAGTGGTGAACATGGCGGGTTTGGGTGGTGGTGGTGGTGATGGGTTGAGAGGTTTGGTGGTGGTGGTGGCGGTGGTGGTGGTGGTGATGGTGGTGAAAGAGGAGGGGGCGGGATGACACTTCCTTTTTTTTTTTACTTTTTAAAAATTATATTTATATATATATATATATATATATCTTTATTATTATTTATATATATATATATATTTAATGTTTTTACAAAGAGTTATATATAAATATATATATGTTTATTATTATTATATATATATTTATTATTTTTATAAAATATTTTTATATATATGTTTATTCAAAAGATTAAATTTTCTTTTCTTTTTAAATGTTTTATTATTTTTTAATTATATTTATATATATACCTTTATTATTATTTTTTATATATATGTTTATTTTTTTTACAAAGAGTTATATATATTATATATGTTTATTATTATTATTATTATTTATATATATATATTATTTTTACAAAATAGTTATATTTATATATATATGTGTGTTTATTAAGAAGATTAAATCTTCTTTTCTTTTTTAATTTTTTATATTCTTTTAATTATATTTATATATCTATATCTATATCTTTATTATTATTATTTATATATATATATGTTTATTAGTTTTACAAGGAGATATATATATTTATTATTTATATATATATATTACTTTTACAAAATAGTTACATATATGTTTTTATATATATATATTTATTATTATTATTTATGTATAGATATATTGGGGTGTAAAGTGAAATTTAATTTGGGGTGCAAATACAATATTCAAAATTACAAGGGTTTGTCTAAAAAACATCTTTTGGCTGAAAATCTGACGTGGCGGAGCACTTATTGACGTGGCAGCCACCGTACCGCCACGTAGGCAGATTTAGCCCGAATAAAGTCATCGGGCATTTTTGAAAAATATTTCAAGACTTACGGGGTATTTTGACAAGGCCCGAAAAAAACGGCCATTGTAACTTCTGAAAAAACGTTACGGGGCAGTTTTAATATTTCGTCCATAAGATTTTAGTATCCGCGTTGTTTCATTTTCTTCGTCGGTGATTCTTACAGCCACATATTTTTTTTTAAAAAACAAATTGGTGATTCTAAACAGAATTGACGGACCTAATAAGTTGAAATAAAAGCAACAGTACCAAAGGTGAGATTTTGGTTCTTCGGCCTTTTATATATGTTTAGTATTTGAGTGCTTTAATTGTTTTTTTTTCTTTTTTTGGTAGGAAAGGAAAAACATTGGCCTTAGGCCAAACTATCTAACTCTTGAGGCGCTTTATCCCAGAAGACGTCGCGCTCATTGCTTAAAAAGCTTTCATTTGTAAGGGCATCCGCTAAGGTGTTGGCCGCTCTTGGAATCCAAACCAACTTGATCTCCCACGGAAGATGTAGGCACTCTCGACATTTATTGACCAACTCCTCGTTTGCATTATTCGGTTCAAGCTCTCCGTTTACGAGCTTAAAAGCTCGTAACGAGTCCGTCTCGACAACAATCTTTTGCCTTCGCTGGTCCCAAGCTTTAGTCATCCCCCAATGTAGTGCTTCTAGCTCCGCCTCGTCCACGGTATTAGCAAGTAGATTTCTCCAGAAACCCCACAACCATTCGACACTCTCCGCTCTCAGGACCCCTGCTGCAATACCCGAATTATCATGCGCATATCGACTTCCGTCGGCATTAAGTTTGACCCAACCCGGATCTGGTTTTGACCATTTACTGCGCGATGCAATCCCCTCGGTTTTGCGCCTTCGGCCTGCTATTAAATCAGTGCTAAGCATGGTGATTTGGAAGATGCAGCTGTTAATTGAGTCGTTCCTTCCCCTGAACGCTTTCTCGTTCCTTCGTTTCCATATTATCCAAATCGCAGCGACGAACACGATTGACCAGCCCTCGTACGTAGTAATGCTGTTGTGTCCTGATTTAGCCTTTGCGTTGGTCCTAATCCAATCCTGATCCCCAAGATTATTAAACTTATGTAGCTCGGAACCAGTCAGGATTCTTTCCCAGATTTCGCGAGCGGCTTGACAGTGACGGAGAATGTGGATTTCCGTCTCGTCCGGATGATCACAGTGGGCGCATAACGACGTCGGGCAGATCTTGCGCACTCTTCTAAGATGACTTGTTGCCAAACGACTTTGCGCAACAAGCCACAAAAAATGTTGGAGCTTATTGCTAACGTCAACGCTCCAAACCCAGTCGCAATCCGCGCGGTGTTGCGTGTCAATCGCATAATGCTTCAGGAAAGTGTAATATGTCGATCGACTCGTGTAGACTCCGCTCGACGATTCCGTCCAAATAGCTTTATCTTTTGCGCAGGTAGTACGGTATCCCTTCCTTTCAATCGATGTGCGAATATGATTCAGAATTACCGAGGTTAGTCGATCCCAATTCCAGTCGCCTTCGCCATCAAGGACGTCGCAAATCTTGATATTCACGTCCAATGGGTTTATGACAAAATTCTTCTCGCTAAGGCATCCTTCCTCATTCCAATTATCAAACCATAGCGATATGTGGTCGCCCCTCCCAATTTTCCATCGGATGAATGGCCGCATCAGCCCCATACATCTCATAACGCCTTTCCACATCGCACTATCCCCTTGTTTAGCCGTGATACAAGTAATGCTCTCTCCCTTTAGGTACTTCGAATTAATGAGCTCGCTCCAAACCGTGTGCTCTCTATTTAATAGCTTCCAAGCAATTTTTCCGAGCAATGCTTCGTTGCAAATCTGAGTTCGATGGAGTCCTAATCCACCTTCTTGTTTCGGCCGCGTGACCTTTTCCCACCCGACGAGGTGCATTTTTTTCTTTGAGATGTCATTCGACCAAAGAAAGTCGCGGTTGAGCCGATCCAACTTATCACAAACATTCTCGGGTAACCACGACGACTGCATGGTGTAGACTGGCATCGACGATGAAACCGACTGAATGAGGGTAGCTCGCCTCGCGAGAGAGAGAGAGAGGAGTTGGCTTTTCCAACCGCTAAAACGCGACATAACCCGATCAAAAATCTCGGCATGAGTTTCACGATTGATCCTTCCGTGCACAAGCTTCACCCCCAAATATTTCCCGAGGTTGCAAGTTTGTCCAAAGCCCAAAGTATCACTGATCGCGCGCTTCAAGGAAGCCCCGTCTCCTTTTGAGAAGAAAACCTTCGATTTATTAGGACTTAGTTTAAGGCCGGACGCATTGCAGAATTTGTCGAGAGTTTCTCGTATGTGGCGTGCGGTTGGTAAAGTAGCTTTACCCATGAGAATAAGGTCGTCGACAAAAAAGAGGTGCGACATCTTCGGCCCCCCACGACATGGTATGGCGGGTGCCCACTTCTTCCGTTCCATTGCATCGTTAATCATATACGATAACCTCTCAATGCAAAGTACGAAAAGATAGGGGAGAGCGGGTCACCTTGTCGAAGTCCACAAGCATGTTTAATCGGTTCAATGGGGGAGCAGTTCCAAAGGATTCTCACAGTAGCACTCCGCACGCAAAATTTGATAAGATCAACGAGAGCCTCGGGGAAACGGAAGAGGCGGAGGGTTTCTTCAAGAAAGTCCCAATTGACCTTGTCGTATGCTATCTCAAGGTCGAGTTTCATTATCATGCAACAGACCTTATTCTTCTTTTTTTTCGGGACCGATTGAAGAACTTCTTGAAGCACAAATATATTATCTTGTGTGGTTCGGCCCTTGACGAAGCTAGATTGCGTCAGAGCTATGAGTGACGGCATCAACCCTCTCAAGCGCGTGGTGATGCACTTGGTCACAATCTTGTAGAGGACGTTGCATAGAGCGACCGACCTATATTGAGAGATTTTCTTCGGATGGCTTACCTTGGGTATAAGGCATAAGAAAGCCTCGCAAATAGTAGGTTCCAACTTGCGGTCGCAAAATACTTGCTTTGCAAATTCCAATAATGAACCGTGGACCCACTCCCAGCCCTTGTGGTAAAGTCCCGCATGTAACCCGCATGTCGAAGACCGTTTGCTTCAATTCAGCGAGGTCAATAGGTTTCAAAAGACTGTGCGCATCCTCATCGGAGATAAAGGTCTGAAACCTCGATTTAGGGAGTGTATACGGACTAGAAAAATCCCCCAAACCTGCTGCATTCGAAAACAAATTGGTATAATAGTCACGAACGTGAATCTTTAGTTCCGCCTCTTCTTTAACCCATACCTCATTAATTTTCAGCATTTGAATTTTGTTCCTTTTTCGTCGCATGAGGATCGATTTATGGAAGAAGCTCATGTTTCGCTCGCCATCTTTAATCCGCTATATTCGAGACTTTTGAAACCACAAAATTTCTTCTTAGCGGAGGACCTCGTTAAATTCCTTAATGAGTTCCTTTTCGAGGTAGCGAAGAGAGGAAGAGGGATGAAATTCAAGTACTTTTTGGATACCATTCAGTCGTGCTATGAGACGGCCCTTGCGTTTAAAAATATGTTCGAAGTTGTCTTTGTTCCACGGGATCAAGACTCTAGGTACTTCTTTAATAGCTTCTAACATTGAGGATTGATCCTTCCAAATATTGCGCAGCAGTTTCTCGCATTCACTGTTCATAAACCATGCCTCTTCGAATCGGAAAGGGCGTGGGGACCTGCTGTGGTCGCGACCGTGGCAGAAGGTGATGAGTGGATGGTGGTCGGAGTGCGTTCGGGGAAGATTAACCACCTGGTGAAGCGGGAAGAGGTTCATCCAGTCCTGGTTAGTGAGAACCCGCTCGATCCGTGCCTGAATATGTGTATCCGGGTCTTGATTGTTGTTCCACGTGAATGAGGGGCCGTGGAAACCAAGATCAATGAGTGAGCAGTTGTTCATAAAGTCTTGGAAGAATTTGATACGACTGATTGATCTCATGTTGCCCCCTTGTTTCTCATGGGCGTGACTGACCTCATTATAGTCGCCCTTTACAAGCCAAGGTAGTTGAGTTCGACCTGCAAGATGCGCAAGGCTGTCAAACAAACGAACCTTAGCGCTGCGCCTTGGTTGCGCATAAATACCCGAGAGACGCCATTGCTCTTGCGTACGTGGGTTAATGAGGGCGTGAATAGCCTGGTCATCAACATCCAACACCTCGACATTAACATCGGACTCGTTCCACAGCATCCAAATGCCCCCAATCATGCCCGAAGTAGGCGCAAGGATATAGTTGGTGTAGCCAAGTCTCGGGGCAATTTCATAAGCCCTTTCGTTGCTAACTCTTGTTTCCAATATGAATACGACTGAAGGTCCGTAGGATCAGACTAGGTCTCGAAAGTTCCTTCGAAAATCAATATGACCTGCCCCTTGGCAATTCCATGAAATAATCTTCATATTAACAAGATTGAGGTGGTACGGTGTGATCGGGTTCTGAACAATGGACCCCCTCCAGGTCGCAAGTATCTGAGTCGTTGTCTCTAGAGCTAGAGATAGTTGTATGTTGGTTTCCCACGGACTCAGGCTCGTTCTCTGCCACCAAGCCTCTATGTCGTCCTCCATCTGAGTTCGGTAAACTGAAGTTTCTATCTCTCAAATCCTGCTTGGGATCTCCAGAACTTCGATCCTCTTGTCCTCGAGTGCAATTTGTGTTGTCCACGAAGGGCCGATGAATCTCTGGTGATTCGTTTTGATCTCCAATAATTCCAACTGTCCCAGTAAAAGGGTGTCCCAATGGTCCTCGTCCATCGACCTCGCTTAACTGTGAATATGTGTTTTATTTATCAACGAAGATGCACAAGGGATCCGTATCCACGATTTCACTCCTCTTAAGAATTGAAAGGGCTTCAAATTGGTTCTGACTCCTGTTAGTTTCTTTAATAGAGCTTTTGGAGGGTTTCCTAGTTTTATTTAACCCTTTTGAGTTAATTTCCTTACTAAGAGTCCGCGCAGCAGTAGGAGTTTTAGTTTGGAGGGAACTAGGGAGGACTCTTTTTCTGTGAGTATGAGGTATGATATGTTCCTTTCCTTGACCTGCATTGCTGCTCTTTGGATCAGATCTCAACCTATTCGGTTTGGACAGAAGGATCGGATTGTTAACCGTGTTGCCATCTCCCTCTTTTCTTACGGTATTATATGATGAGCTCTTTTTTCTCCCTCTTGTAACTTGCATCCATTCTCCAAATTCCTTCTTTTGGACCTTCTCAACCAACCAACTCGAGCGTTGGTCACGACTTTATGACGGCGTGGTCGTGTCGTGTGGATCAGAGATGTCCTCGGGTGGGTTATTCGGTGTCGCCATTGCACATTGGCCTTTGAGATGTCCTACTCGTCCGCACTTGTAGCAAAGCAAGGGTAGGTTCTCATAAACAATTTGATACACCTTTTCCGTGACCCCGAGAGCGAGTTTGAGCGGGGTGTTGGTGCTGACTTGAACGCAGACTCTCGCAAATTTCCCGCGCGTTGCGTTCAAAGTATTATTCTCGATCTTAATGGGATCGCCAATACAACTCGCCAGTCCATGGACTATTCCCTCCGACAATAATTCCATTGGCAAATTTAGGATTCTTGCCCACGTAATCGTGTTCTCAATCTTGTCTATGTCGTGTGGATCAGAGATGTCCTCGGGTGGGTTATTCGGTGTCGCCATTGCACATTGGCCTTTGAGATGTCCTACTCGTCCGCACTTGTAGCAAAGCGAGGGTAGGTTCTCATAAACAATTTGATACACCTTTTCCGTGACCCCGAGAGCGAGTTTGAGCGGGGTGTTGGTGCTGACTTGAACGCAGACTCTCGCAAATTTCCCGCGCGTTGCGTTCAAAGTATTATTGTCGATCTTAATGGGATCGCCAATACAACTCGCCAGTCCATGGACTATTCCCTCCGACAATAATTCCATTGGCAAATTTAGGATTCTTGCCCACGTAATCGTGTTCTCAATCTTGTCTATGTCGGCATTAAAATCCGAAAACCACTTCCGTATGGAGAGAAAATTCCCCGCTAAGTGCCACGGCCCCTCGGTTAAAATCATCTCCTTTTTTTCATCAGTTAAACCTTTAAGGCAATAGCAACCGTGGCCAAAATCCATGAGTTCAAAGTTGTTTTGGAGAGACCACATCGAGTCGAGTCAAGTTAGTAGGGCTTCGTAGTACCATGGTTGACCAAGAATCCTAATTATAGATCCTGTCCTCCATTCATCCGACAGAGTCACTTTCGTGATTGGGAACGAATCCGTATGTCGGTGGATAGTCAGATGCCTACGGATGTCCGTCGTTCTAGTTTCATCAAAGCGGGTGTCTCTCTTTTTACCCTTCGATTTCATAACCGACGCGTACGTCCGCAGATCTCCGTTCGGGTTCGGGTTTCCTGTGTCAGGGTCATGCATGGTGTAGTCCATGTCCTTGTCGGATTGACGAGAGCGTTTCCGGGGGAACGAATTCCGTTGCCGCCGGTGAACTGCTGTTGGGTTTCGTCGTAGAGTTAGGGTTATTATTCATGGGATCTGCTGAGCAACTTTTATTTTTACTCGCTTTAATTGTAAAAGAACCAATTTTGATGTTTATTATATGGCTATTGACTAATTAGTGTGAGGGTGCTTGATTTTATTACTAGC
Source organism: Linaria vulgaris (assembly GCA_948329865.1). NCBI lineage: Eukaryota > Viridiplantae > Streptophyta > Magnoliopsida > Lamiales > Plantaginaceae > Linaria > Linaria vulgaris. The sequence continues at coordinate 15,572,865 of OX415254.1, read as the reverse complement.
ATAATTTGGGTAAAAAGCAATTTGCACCCTTAAAATGACTTATTTTAACACTTTGCACCCCTAAAATGAAATGACACCACTTTGCACCCTTAAAATAGATTTTTTGACACTTTGCACCCCTTTAGCGTGTGTAGGTATTTTTAAAGGGGTAAAAAATGTATTTCAAATATTTTTAAAAAAGAAAAAAAAACAACTCACAAATTAAAAATAACCCTTTTTTCATACGAATTAAAAATAACCCAAATAATAGGAAAAAGACAAAATTAGAAAAACAAATAAACCACCACCACCACGGCACCACCGTAGCTATGCCAGCTCCACCGTTGTTGAATAGTAACGCCGCGCGCCACCACCTCTACTACGCCGAGCGCCATCGCCGCCGAGCAATGACCGTTGCGCCTCCTCCGTCGCAAATCAGCACTGTTGCATCATCACCATCGCACGCCACCATCTCCGCCACCTTCGAGACACCACCTACCACCTCTGCGACACCACCCACGAACTCCTTCTCCAGCACCATGGTTTGATTCAAGAAAACCCTAAATCCCCAAATTTCAAAGTTATTTTTGATTATGTATAAACCTTGTTCGATTAAGATTTAGGGTTTGTTGGAGCAAGTCGTTTTAATGGAAAAGGATGGTCGCAGCGGTGGAGTTGAGCAGTGGTGACGCGGCAGTGGTGTTTCCCGGTGGTGACGCAGTGATGGTGAGCGGTGGTGACACGCAACAGTGAAGGTGAGCCATAGTGACGACAATGATGCGCGCGGCATTGCAGTCTCCGGCGGTGGTGGCGCACGGCGGTGGTGGTGCAGTCGGAGCTGCTTCCGATGGTGGGGGTGGTGGTTTGACAAAGACTTGATTTTTGTATTTGACTTTTTCCCTACTTTTTTGGCATAATTTTTAATATTCATTTTTTCTTTTATTTTGTTTTTTATTAAGAAATGTAAAATACTTTTTTGCCCTTGTAAAAACACTTACATACACTAAGAGGGTGCAATACGTCAAAGTTTTGATTTTAAAGGTGTAAAGTGGTGTCATTTTATTTCAGGGGTGCAAAGTGTCAAAATGGACCATTTTAGGGGTGCAAATTGCTTTTTACCCGCATAATTTTGTCAATTGTGGCTGCAATGAATGATTGACTGAAATGTGTTGTACAAATTGCAGTTATGGAGGTTTCGATTGGATAGCCGAAGCTATGGAGATGATGATTCTCTCCTTTACCGGATCGGCTGTTCAATCCGAATCAAAAGCACCCTAACCTATGTCAGTACCCGGAAAACAGTTGTCAAAAGCGGATCGAAGCTACTAAGCTCCTACAAAAATGCTTGGAATACTTGTCAAAAAACAGACATGCATAAACGCCACCTTTATACAGTCTTGTTCCTATAAAAGGAGAAAAAATGATAAATAAGAGGACACACTTTCGGAATCATTAAAACAGTATATTATTCTTCGAAATTCGAGCAAGGCGTTCCAACCCACCCACGAGTATAAAGAAAAACCGAGATAAATAACTAACCATTGACACTTGACAACTACTCTTCATTTTTTAATAAGGTATTTATTTGCATTTTATCTACTTTTACAATACCATGAGAGGAGGGGGAAAAGGTGATATTGCGAACTAAAACGCATTTTGTGCTATTTGGCTTTCAAAACGTTCAGTGTGAAATCCCCATATTTCCATTTTTCGTTGTAGATGTAATCTTTGTTTTAGTTTTTTCCATTACAGTGTTAAAATTATAAGCTCTAGAAAAAAAGTTTGGATAGTTAGTAAATGTCCGTATGCACCATGATATGCTTATTTAGGTCGTCAATGCAAGGTATTTTGGGTATCAGAAAGCTCTATCCAACCGAGATAAATTCTTATGCCACTATGGAGGTGAAATGATAAGCTCTAACATGAAAGTTTGGATAGTTACTAAATGTTGATGTGTGCCATGAATGCTTAGATTACTACATGGTATTTTGTCTTAAAAAAGTTATGGGCACAATACTTGGTATTTTGTAAATGTTGACATTTGATTCTTTTTTCTCATTATAGTGTTGCAATTATTAGTTCTAAGATAAAAGTTTGATAGTTACTAAAGGTTGGTATATAACATGATATGTTTATTTAGGTCATAACGTGGTGCTTTGAGTTTCATAAATGTTAACAAACTGATAATTCACCTGCTTAGAATAAACAATGAGCCAATTACTGGAATTACCAAATATATTATTATATGATTATGCGACCTACTTCCGCGATACAGGTATCACACCTCTTGGAGCACATCTCCCACACAACAAACTACTAGAGTAAAAGCCAACATGAGGAATGCGAAACCAAGGCAGTCTCAAAATACGAAAGCTCTCGGAACTCATACTACTTTCCAAGAAAATTAAGCTCTCGGAAAGAAAGGGCCTCAAAGGACAACAGTCCCAGAACCTTGGCAAAAACCCTTCCTTGACTATACATTCCAAACACGAAAGCTATCGGAACACTACTCTCAACGATCAGACTAAAAGTCAGAACTTTACAAAAATAACTCAACCAACCTCTCTGGACACTCGGAGAAAGAAGAACACCTACCCACGATAGCTCAAGACCTCTCGGAGACCAACTCACCCACACCCTCTCGGAAAATATCTTGAAACACTTACTCCAGAATACGCATCTCTCGGAATAGCACTATCATTAAAGGGAATACTCCAACTTGGCCCTCGAAGCCACCATTAGAGACAGCAAAGAAAGTAATCTACCCCGTATCACAAAGAAGACCAAAGCCCCTCGGAAAAGATACAGTCAGCACTCAAAGTGAACACGTTATCTTATTGGTTGAATAAGCATTGTAACACGTGTAAACATAACCACATGCATAACGACACCTGTAAACACATGCACCATGACACCTGCCCCTATCAAAACCTATATAAAGGGAGATATCAATAGAAGAAAAGGGAGGCAACTAAAAAAACGAGGCTCGGAAATGTAAGAAAATCCACTCGGAAGAAAGAATGAAGTATAGTCAATAAAAGAAAGGAAGATTCTTGTCCATTTTTCCTTCTCGGGATGATAGCATTTAGCCTTTGAACCACGGAGAAAGGCGTTCCAACCTTAATAAATAATTCAGTTAATAGGGAATAATTCTAAACTCGTTAACAATAAAGTTTTGAGCGAAATTCTTTTATATTAGTGTTTTCCATTGTGATTGTGGTGTGTCTAATTAAAAATGAAAAAAAGTAAATTAGTAGGTGATTTTGTTAATTAGTGAGCGAATTGTTTCACGTGAAAGCAAACGTGTCCAATATAACTGCAATAAATAATTTGATTTGGAATTGGGACCATTGGGACCATTAATGATTCACTCTCATAATAATTTCTTGATTTCATTAACTAGATTTAGATAATTTGTTAGAATTTACAAATTTAGTAACTAATAAATTTCTACCGGCTTGTATTAACATTGGGTTATGACTAATATTAACTCGTCTATATTTTGTTGTTCCAATTTCGTCCCTGTAAATTTAACAAATTATTATATATTGTTTAAAGAAATTGGAAAGATTATAGACGGAAGAAAACAAAAATTTGGGTTTTTTTTTAACTTGTAAAAAATTTATGATGTTTTTTTTAAAAGACAACCTTTTTTTAAGGAAAAAAAAACCCCTTTTGTCCACGTAACCCTAGTAAATTTAAACTTGGCCTACCCGCGCGATCACAGGCCCACTTCCTACTATACACACACATATATATATATATATATAATATACTCTCACACACAGATCTATACTTACACATTCGATTCTTTGTCTCTCGCCGATCATCATCCGCAGCAGGTAAACTTGTCTTCTTCTTCTCTTTTTCTCATTGTTTCGATTCACGTGTTATATATATCTATATATGTATATAGATAGATACATAACTCATCAGAGTTTTTTTTTTTTTTTTAATTAGTGCTTAATTTTTGTCAGATTAGGGCTTTATTATTCGAATTAGGGTTTCTTTTGTTGGAGTATGTTGTTGAGCTTAATTACATGGCAACTAATCGAGAAGAGGAGAGTGGTGCTGCTGCTTCGGCGGCGGCGGAGGGAGGAGATAAGGCTAGGATGAAAGGGTTTGTAATTGACGATGACGACGAGTATGCTATTCCGACCGCTTTATCCCAGAACAAGTTACAAGTCAAGGATGATGACGGAGAAGTAGAGGACGATATTAGGGTTGCGGTGGTTGATGATGCTCCGCCTGTCTTGCAATTTGTACCTGGGGAATCTGTAGCATCGAAGAAGAAAAAGAAGAAGAAAGAAAAGGAGAAGGAGAAGAAGAAGGCGGCTGCTGCTCAGGCGTCGGAAGAAACGAAACATATCAATGAAAATAAAGTAGCTGATAAGAAAGTACCAAGGCATGTAAGGGGGATGCAAGAGATCCAGGCCAGACGTAAGGAAGAAGAAGAGAGGAGAAAACGCGAACAAGAGGAGAGACTACGGAGGGAAGAAGAGGAAAGGCGCTTCCAGGAAGAACTTGAACGTCAAGCAGAAGAGAAGAAGCGCTTAAAGAAGGAGAGGGAAAAGGAAAAACTTGCAAAGAAAAAACAAGAAGGCAAGCTTTTAACTGCAAGGCAGAAGGAAGAAGCGCGTAGGTTGGAGTCAATGAGAGCACAAATACTCGCCAATGCTGAGAGTTTGCAGTTATCCACTGGTAAAACTTCTGGAGCACCTCTTAAGAAACCTCTATATCAGAAGAAGAAGTCAAAGCCACAGGCTCAATCTAATGGAGCCACACCTGCAGGCTTTGTTGCTACTGCAGATTCAGTTCTTGTCCAGCATGAACTTGCTTCCGAGGTAGGTCCGGTAGAAGATGAGGAAGCGACGTCCTCAGGTGTCAACGAGAACTCTGAAGTTACTGATGTAGTTGAGGAGAATGGATTGCAAGTTACTGGTGAAAAAGTTGCCTCAGCTATGCCGCTTATATCTCAAAGGTTGGACGCTAAAAGGAAAGCTTCTGGGTCAGAGGTTGCAGACAATAACAATAAGAAGGTTCCCGTTAATGATGCCAAGTTCAATAATAAGGGCCGTAGTGTTAAAGAGGAAACTACCAAATTGGCTGATACTCCTGTCCAAAGTGGACAGAATCTCCGTTCTCCAATATGTTGTATTATGGGTCATGTTGATACTGGCAAGACGAAATTGCTTGATTGTATAAGAGGTACAAATGTCCAAGAAGGTGAGGCTGGTGGGATTACACAGCAAATTGGAGCAACCTATTTCCCTGCTGAAAACATACGCAAAAGAACTAAGTATGATGCAAAGCTGAATGTCCCGGGTCTGTTAGTCATTGATACGCCTGGCCACGAGTCTTTCACTAACTTGCGTTCTCGAGGATCAGGGTTATGTGATATTGCAATTTTGGTTGTTGACATAATGCATGGTTTGAAGCAACAGACCATTGAATCTCTAGAGCTTTTGAAGATGAGAAATACCGAATTTATTGTTGCCTTGAATAAAGTGAGTTAGGTTTCTACTATCTCTATGCAGATTACTCTGTATCACATTGTTTTAAGTGCATCATTTTCTTAAATTTGCAGGTAGATAGACTGTATGGGTGGAAATCCTGCCACAACGCACCGATAGTGGAGGCAATGAAGCAACAGACGAAAGATGTTCAAATGCAATTCAACTCGAAGCTCACTGAGGTAATCTTATATCTTTCAAGGGTATTACTTTCAACATATTGGTCTTATCTTATACAGATACTTTTTTATAGGTTATCACACAGTTCAAGGAGCAAGGGCTTAATACTGAATTGCATGACAAGAACAAAGAGATGGGGGAAACTTTCAGCATTGTACCCACTAGTGCTATAAGGTTCTTATGAGTTAGATCTTTAGTAGTGGCTTGCTTAGCTGATTTAGTGTTTCTTCATATATATTTCCTACTATATTCTAAGAACTATAAATTTCCAGCTTATCGTGTTGTTGTCATTTACTGTAACAGTGGTGAAGGAATCCCCGATTTATTGTTACTGCTCGTTGATCGGACTCAGAAAACTATGATTAAAAGACTGACATATAGCAATGAAGTACAGGTATGATTTTCCTTTTAGACCCCCTCGAAGTATGACCTGAAATACATGAGTAATTTTGATGATTTACTCTCAACTCTGTGGCAGTGTACTGTTTTGGAGGTTAAAGTGATGGGAGGACATGGAACGACAATAGATGTGGTGCTAGTTAATGGTTTACTTCATGAAGGAGATCAAATAGTTGTGTGTGGCTTGCAGGTAAGTATTGATAATCTGTATCTACTTTGAATTCATTGAGCAGAAATTCACATTCGTGATTGGTATATCTTTTAGGGGCCAATTGTTACCTCCATCAGAGCATTGTTAACGCCCCATCCTATGAAGGAGCTCCGAGTCAAGGTAAAATTTATAGATTTATTTTAGCTCCTGCCGTGATAAATGCTATTTACTGTTTTGTATTGGTAAGTTTTGTTCCTAGCATCTTTTTCTTCTAGTGTATTGTTTAGGACAAAGAAGACGCAAAATGGCATTATCCATTTAGGAAGGGATTTTGGATTTACATTTCCAGGAATTATCTATTAAATATCCTTTAGGTTTGTCATGCAGAGTTTTTTTAATGTCCAGAAGATCTTCCTTGATTACTGAAGAAATAATGAATGTGTAATTTGTCAATATAAATTGTAGAATGCAAGTAAAAATATGGTTTTACTCCTTTTTCTGTTTGAGATTAGTAACACTGTGAGAGGAAGTAAAAGCATCACTTTTGTTGATATTGACCTGCATAACAATTCATTCCACCTTTGCGACTGGCTGGAACCTGAAATTTTACTTAACTACCTTGTAAATTATGGATGTCTTCGAATTTATAAAGTTATCAAGTTGATTATTTTTTTATAAGCCTTTTCCTTCTTTTTTTTTTTGAAGAAAGAACTTCCGTTTTCTTCTTCGCTGCTAGATCAATGATGTAGGTGTTGCTGCTAAAATATCTTTAGTTAAAACTTCAAAAGGTATTTCCGATAATTACTGATTAAGTACACAATAGTTTCACTCTACAAAAGAGAATAGTATGCCCTTGCCTGATGGTCTTAGATGTATGGACTCTTTCTTTTGGGTGTGTTAGTATATCTTTTGTTAAAGCAACTGTTGTATGTGTTCTATAGAGAGAAGAAAACTTGGTAGTGGTACACTGGTATGTAACATCATCCCTGGACCTATGGGGAAACTCATAATATAGTAATGGTTATTGGTATTTGCAACATTTTTGTTTAATATTATTCATTCCTGATTTGTTTTTGTGCCTCGTGATACAATGGGGATCCATTCTTACAGCAGTGTGTTTGCGTGGTGGAATGGAGTTCCCTATACACAAGAATCAGTTGCATTTTATTGCTGGAATAGTTTTATGCACCTTGCATTCAAAGTATCTTTTATCATCTTTTAACATTTGGCAATATTAATTTCTTCTGTTACCTTTCCATTTCCTTCTGAAAGAAACTGCTACTAGTTATCCAACTTGTAGTGTAGGATAGTATTTGATTTGATGTTTCAAGTGTGTTTTCTTTGTAACTTTGTCACTAAAGCTTGGCAAGTGATCGTCAATGTTGACGATGCATTGCCAATTGAACCCCTAGAAGTCTCACAAGTTTGTCCTTGGTTTATTTCAGGGAACTTACTTACATCATAAAGAGATTAAAGCTGCCCAGGGTATAAAGATCACTGCACAGGTAAATACCAGTCATGTACTCCTATCATGCCAATATTTGAAAGTAATTATAAAAGAAACAAATAGGTAGTTGAGAAGCCTGTTCTCTTTGGAGACTTGGAACCGTACTGACGCCATAAAGGTACCCTGTATGCTAATATTAGATGCAAAATACATGGAATGACTTCTATAAAATGTGTGGACTTCTCCTGCTAGTTGCATTTGGTTTACATGGTTCATGCTCGGTTTACTTTGCTTATGAGTGATCTAAATTTGGAGATTACAATCCCTGTTCAAGGGAATTTTCTTGTAAGTAGGCTGAAATGCATTGTTACTGAAGGAAGTTTCTTGGTTACTCATGTCAGTATAAGCATTCATTTCAAAAAAGGCGCTTTTCTGTTTGCATGCTGTACACAGCCTGGTACTTGTCTCAAGGTGATGGGTTTTCTCTTCTATCCTGCTATGTTTTGCTCCAAGTGAGATAAGGCCAGTTTGGTAAGGGAGTGTGAGCATTGTGTCTGAGAAACAATTATTTTTCAGCTGCGTGATCATGTGAGAGCATAGCGACTCTATAAGCCCCTATAACCAAATCAAAGCGGGCAGCATAAGTGATGCTAAATTTTTTGCTTGATCGAAGCTGATTGTTTCTGCACCCTATTTAAGCCAAGCCAAAGTGTCACTTCCGTCAGGAAGAGGAAGGGGTGGGGAGGGATATGATGAAAAGAGAAGTTAATGTGGCAGGCTTGTTTTGGCTTCACCCACAGCATCCAGTGTTCCAGATTTCTTTACTCTGCCGTTATATTCTATTTTGGTTTCTTCTTCCACTTTTATGTGTGCATGTTCACTTCTTCTTTCAGTTCTTTCATCTGCTACAGTACCCTACCCCTCTATCCTTCACCCTCCTGGAAACCTTGCATAAGTTCGACAAGGGGTCCTACTATGCAAAATATTGATGATTTGTCGAGCTGTCCATACCTTACATGGTATATGTTGGAGCATGACTAGATAGATATTCAAGCTTCTTAAGCAGCACTAGCTTTGAGATAAAATGATCAGAGCTATGCCTAGGTTTCATGTGATGTGTTGGTTTGATAGGGTCGGGGCTTTTTCCAGATTTTCCAACTTAGAGTTTGTGCTACATGTCTATATTGATTTGTGTCCAGATCACCAATTTTTGGAAACAATAAGTTAGCAGGAAAACTCTTACAATTTGTACCAGGATTAGTATGTCTTTTGAGCTTTCCTTTCTATTTTTAAGTACTTCTAAAGTCAATAACTTGTATATGCATATCTGCCATTTATTTTCTAGACAGACCAGGTATATGAGCTTGACGAGGGTGTCTTCAGAAACATTCTGTTGTTATCTAGATAAGGCATATGAGCTTGACGAGGCTGTCTATAGAAATATTCTGCTTTCTTTAGTATCATAGACAGTGAAAATATACGAGTACAATCAAGCACAGAATAAAGTATCTTGTAGTTTGATTGGGTTGTTGAATTTTCCATGAACAATGTTAGAGTAAGCAATTATACGTGCTACGTTGACTTTCCCTATTCGTATTTGTTCTCATAACATGATCTCTCATTTGTGATTGAATTTGCCATGAACCATTTAAGAGTAAGCACTTATTCGTGCTGCGTTGACTTTCGCTATTCATATCCTGTACTCATTACGTATCGTAATGTTATTGTGTTCTGTTTACGGCTGTGTTGCTGATGATCTTCCTTTTATATGTCCTTCTATATAGGGGCTTGAGCATGCCATTGCTGGCACGAGTCTGTATGTTGTGGGGCCTGATGATGACGTGGAAGAGATCAAAGAGGCTGCTATGGAAGATATGAAGTCAGTGATGAATCGGATTGATAGAAGTGGTGTTGGAGTTTATGTTCAAGCATCTACACTTGGATCATTAGAAGCATTGCTGGAGTTCTTGAAGTCTCCTGCAGTCCTAATACCTGTCTGTGGAATTAGCATAGGCCCAGTACACAAGAAGGATGTGATGAAGGCAAGTGTTATGCTTGAGAAGAACAAGGAGTACGGAACAATATTGGCTTTTGATGTTAAAGTAACACGAGAGGCTCGTGAACTTGCCGATGAACTTGGTGTAAAAATATTCCAGGCCGACATTATTTACCACCTATTTGATCAATTTAAGGCTTACATAGATAATCTTATGGAGGAAAAGAAGAAAGAGGCTGCCGATGAGGCAGTTTTTCCCTGTGTTCTCAAAATCATACGGGATGGTGTTTTCAGAAAGAAGGATCCCATTCTCTTGGGGGTTGACGTTCTTGAAGGGATTGCAAAGGTAATATTGGATGATCAAGATCTCAAGTGATGTTAATTTCTTTCGTTTAGCCTTTCAGGTTATGTCTATTGAAGTTTCAAGTATCATATAAATATCTATCTCGTCGTCATCAACAACAACCAAGTCTTTTAATTGTACTCATTGAGTGTGCTATTTGAACCAAACGAGAATCACATACTTCTTGCTTTCCACTCATTTCAGTTGATGAGCAGAACGGTCATTTAGTTTTCTGATGGTCGTATCATTTTTGCTAGTCGTCAACGCCATATGAAATTGAATGTGCAGGTTGGCACTCCTATATGTGTTCTACAAAGGGATTTCATTAACATTGGTCGGATAGCTTCCATTAAGAATAATGACAAGCCTGTTGATTATGCCAAGAAAGGCCAGAGGATTTCCATTAAGGTATGAGATGTTGGCTTCTGTTTCTACGCCTTATATGCTCATCAACTTTGGTAGAACATGCCTTAGCTATGAACACAATTAGTAAAATAAATAATGACGTGTCCCAAACATGGAAATCAGCTATCTAGAATTTATTTGAAATTGGTATGTGGTAACATTACCCACGCTGCTGCTAAAAGAAAATGCACAAAGTAGGTTAGACTTTGATTTTAGTTTATTCAGAATTATTTTCACTTTTTTTTTTCTTCAATGATTGAAGTCTTCTTAAACAAATTGGCTACGCTTTTATCAGTCATTATAAATTTTCTTACGTTTTTGACACTAGTTATAAGTAATTTTCTAATGGGATCATTGAATGTGATGTACTTGTGTACTTTGTATGTTAATGTAACTTTTTTATCGATGTCTTCGGTTGTGTATTTTAGTAATCATGTTTAAACTGCCTTATCTATTTACCCTCTCTGTCTGACAATTGTAACCTAGTCTTCGTAGTTGGGAACTATAGTTCTCAAATTGTATTCATACAATATCTTTGGTTAGCATTTCCATGTGTCCGTCTTAGAATAGATGCATTTTTCTGAGCCAAATCGCCCAACTTTTTGATCGACATAGAAAGGTTTCTCAACTGACGATCTCAGTACTATATAAAGCCTAATTGGGATTACAAGCCTGGTTATTTTTATCTTTTAAAGCACGTGGAACACAAGTGTTAAGTCTTACGGGGTGAACTTTTCTGGTGTAGGCCAATTTTTTTTCTTCCTTTTCCATGCGTGCACGATAGAACTTTGCTATTCTGGAAATATTGTATATTGTTGACTCATTTGGTGGATATCAATTTGTTATGTGGCATTTCGAGCTAGAACCTACAGTGTTAGGTTTGTTTTTACTTTTGAAGATCTGGATAAAGTATCCTTGAGATTGCTGCTCTGCTGTTTCTGTAATCATTTGGAGTCCATATTTTCGCAGATAATTGGCAGTAATTCTGACCAGCAGAAGATGTTTGGTCGGCATTTTAAGATAGAGGAAGAGGATGAGCTCGTCAGCAAAATCTCCAGAAACTCCCTTGATGCTCTTAAAGAACATTATTTGGTCTGTGAATTTGGATATTTACTGCTCCTTTTGTCTCTTTCCATATTTACATTTTTTTTCTCTCTGTAATGCTTGTGTTCTTTAAGAATCATGTTTAAAAAATATTTGGTTGAATTACAAAAACAACAAGAAGTCAAATCACAATACCTCATCTTTTGAAGATGTGAGAAAATGCATCCCATCCTTTCCTGTGAATTAATATTTGTAAGAAATGGTGACAATAATTAAATTCTGATTAGGTCATAACTCCATAATTGTAGGAGAGTATAATGAAGTGATATTAGTCTAAATATACAAAAATCTACTTCCTGAAATTTCTTGCCTTGCACTAGTTGGTTCATTTTATGTGTTTCTACTATTCTCATCATATTTTCTATTGTTTTTGTTAGATACTGTTGATCCACATCTGTTATTTTTTTATTTTCTTTCTGAAACATGATTTTGACCATGACATCCTAGGGGGTTGTCATTGTAATTTGCCTATGAACCTAACCCCTTCTTCATGGCCATGTGCAGGAAGATGCAAAGAAAGAAATGAAACTACTCCTCAAATTGAAAAAACTCTTCAAGATACCCTGAGTTCTTTGTGTCAGAAAGAAATTGCAAACTGATTTCCCACAGAAACTTTTACTTTGCTCCATGCCGGTTGATTCATATTTGGAAAGCAACTCTTGAAAGGTCTCAAGATCGGCTTCTGTTCGATATGCGCCCGAGTCTTTTCTTGATATATATGCTCTGGAAATGAGTTAGGTGCAGGAGTACTTGAGCTTTTGAACAAATGACTTGAGTAACAGGGTCTTTTGAGTTGTTCTTGGGATTGCTATTTTTGTTATAATTAAATGGTCAAAAGTTTTTTGTTTGTTCGAGATTATTTGAATACGTATATCTCAGTCTGTTAAACTTCAGTACTTTTCAGTTAAATCTCTTACTTGTGCTGTTCATTTGGAAACCGAGTTACTTTTGATGAGCTAATTTTTGAGCCAAAGAATAGTTGTGCAAGTTTTCTGTTGCGTTTTACATCTTGGTTAGTGCCTATTTGCTAACTCATAACAGATTGATAGACCTTAAGATGACAGAAGTTGGTTAACTTTATACCTCTATTGCCATAGAGACGCATAGTGGCGATTGACGTGGTATTGGATTGGTGGGGAGGACTGAGGTACTGTGCAGTACATGGAGATTGAGTTTAGTGAATATCTCCTTTTTGTTTTTACATATAAAAAAGTTGATGTTAGATCCTGCAAAGAGATTTACAATTTAGGATTTTAATCATGTCGCCTTGTTCCTCTTGGTTGTAGAATTGAAGTCCAACTCTGAATCTTTGATTATAGCTTGATCTAAAATTATGTGAACCGATTAATCTGTTTGTTAGTACTTTTTCAGACAACTCAAGATTAGAAACAATGCAACAACTCTCGAAAACTATGAGGTGTTTTTAAGGACTTGCGTATTTTTCCCTAAGGGTTTTTAGCACAGCATTACCCTTGTGTAAAAGATAGATAGGTAATATCCCTCTATAATATTATAATGGTACAATTACAAATACCTAAAAACTTCGATAGGGAGGCGGTGTGCACCATTTTTCTACTAGAGGGGTGATTCACATATTTTAGTTCCACCTTGTCATAGTAGTTTGTAAGGGTCAAACTCAACCTCCAAACCTCGATTTTGTTGGATTTTCTTTTCTCTATTTCATCCGTTGGGTTTCATTTCCTTTCCCCATTAGTTTCCATCCGTCTTATTTTCACATTTCCATAGAAAAATGAATGCTCGGGAGGATGAGTAGTTCTATTATTTTTTCCTCAAAACAAATATGAATTTCCTTGCAATTTTAGAAAACAGTTCCCCAAAAAGAAAAAAGAAAAAAGAAAAAAGAAAAACCTGGTGGGAAGAAACAAACAACCCAACCGTTTCTTGCAACCGAACTAACTACTCGCGCCATAATACATAAACCCGCTTTTATTCAGAATTAGCTCTTAAAATTAAAATCGCATCAACGAATAACAAAAAGCGCAATATAGTAAAATACACTCTCCTTCCCTCCACCTCTGCCTTTTTTGAACTCTGCACAGTAAAAAAGAACAACATAACAAAAAACACTTCACAAGCAAGAAAGATTCAAGAAGAAAGCAGAAATGGCAACACCAAAGATTGTGGAGATTTACCCACTGTCGAATTATCGCTTGGGCAACAAAGAGCCGAAAAGAGAGAAAGATTTCACCCTCGCCCAACGCAACGCCCACATGGAATGGAACGCATGTATGTCTCTATAACTGATTCACTGTACCCCGTTGTTGTGCAGTGTCGCGTTTTGGGTAGAAACTCTAAACTGATGTTTTACGGTTAAAAATAATCTGTTGATTGATTTCCTCTGTTTTCTCTTGTTATGTAATGTTGCAGATACAAGAAAGAAGGCACCAGAAGAACTGTCGAAGGGATCTTATTGGTTGATCATTATTTTTGGAATGTGATTATATTGCGGGTTCGCATTGGAAGTAAGTGGCACCAGTCTAATTTCGTTTGTCGAACATGTTGCAGGTGCACAGGCACAATCGTCCTCATGCTCTGATTTTCCGAGTTAGAGATCGTTTTTGGAGACTACCGGGCGGTAAACTGAGGCGTGGAGAGACTGGTTAGTTTACCTAGTTAATTTACATAGCTGCATTATTAGTTATTATGGTGGTAGTTAGTTTGTTGGACTAATCGTTGGTTGTCGCAGAAATCGAGGGCTTGAAAAGGAAACTTTCAAGTAAACTTGCTCCGAGTTTTCTTTCGCGGCCACCAGATTGGAAGGTAAGATTATTAAGCGGCTATACTATATTACTATGATTAGTTCACTGTAGAAATGTTATCCGGAAGTTTAACGTGTTCATATTGAGGATTGACATATATACCTTAAACACCCTTTTAGATGCTATTAATTTATTTTCATTGCATGGTGTCAAATTTTGTGTTTGATGATGTTTTTTTCTTCTTGAAATGCAACATTTTGAGCAGATTGGTGAGTGTGTCGCGACATGGTGGAGGGGAGAGTTTGCAACATACATGTGCTCATCCTATCCGGAGGACTTACCTACGCCTAAGGTGTGATCGAATTATCAACCTCATGCTATTGCACATTCATATGAACCTGAAGATATTGTTTGATTATGAGATATGACACTGTGTCTGGTAATGTAATGTAGGAGTGCAAGAAGCTATTCCTCATTCACTTGTCCGAAAAGGAACGTTTTATGGTGCCCAAAAACTGGAAACTACGTGCTGTTCCCTTGTATGACCTTTATAACAATGCTGAGGTATGAAAATAATTTCAGGCATCATGTCAAAGTTTAGTACTTAGTGCAGCTCAAGTCTTGTATTCCTTTAGTTTTGTACCCTTGTTAGAGTCTCAATCTACTGAGTAGATATTCTTGATTAACATGTTCGTTTTTCGTGTTCTTTTGCTCTGTGTGTGTGAGAGAATCATTGTACTTTTGTTGATCCATTACAGACATATGGAATGGTTATATCTCGCATCGCTCACCAGCTATTCAGGTCTCAGATCAAAATAATGAATCCTCCAATTGACAAGGGATCGACTTGCACATAATTCGTGAGGAGCACGTATGATGGCCTCAAACTGGTTATCGTCCCAGGTTTACAGTATGATAAGTAGACAAGAGATTTCAACTTGGTACTTTTTAAGTTTTAATATAGCTGAACTCCGGATCATTAACATAGCTATCATGGTTGCTATACTTTGTTACCTCTGTTTCAAAACTCATGTGATCTGTAAAATAGTTAGGAGAGAATTAGATATGCAATAACACGTTTCTATGGTAGTCGTTGTATATCTAGCAAATCGCAATGCCACATTGTTAGGATTGTTATAGGCACTGAGGGGTATATATTCATGTATCAGTGACAAATGACAATATACTAATATAGTAGGAGGAGTCTTTGTAATCATTTTGCAGCTTTAGTGAAGTTCTTTTGCTTTCTTGAAGTTTAAGGAGTACTCATATACAACAAAAGATAAGCGCGCGAAGCTAAGCTATAATATTCATGTATGGACGTTACAAGTCGATTTAACAGGACACTAAGAGTTATTAATAAGAGTAGATTACAGAATGCGTTTTCGTTCGATCATTATGACTTCAATTTACCTTTTCTAGATTTCAACATTTGCCAAACAACTTTTATTATGTCACTTTCTGAATATTTGGCTCTAGTCGTCTTTGAACTCAATGAGGCGTGAAATTAAAGGCCAATATTTATATCTGTAATTCATATTTAAGATTAATATTAAATCTGTAAACAATTTTACTTATTTTGTTGAATGGTTTTTTTAGAAGACTAAAACAATCGGCTGGGAAAACATATGAAAGCTGATTATAGCATATGATTTACAAATCTAATTTTTATTTTATTACAGGTAGCTCATATTTAAAATGAACGAGTTGGTTCTTTATGGCCGTGATCGTTTTCCTTTTCCCATTAAATTTGCCAGGCGACTATGAGCAGTACTACTAAAAACAAAACTGGCACACGCATGGTGTAAGGCGTATGTATAACGAGGTTCAAAGAAACAAGCAAAAATGCAAGATTCAAACTTTATAAAAGTTCATCTGAGTCTATTCCGTCTTACTAAAACTCGAATTGAACGATACTACTTAAAATATCGGATAAGTTTTTTTGAAGGACTTAATAATTACTGGAATCGAGATTTTTTTTTAAAATAATATAATACCAGTAAAGTAAGCTCCACACGCTCTGTGCAACATTATTAGCTTAACAATTTGACTAAACTCAGACACAAACTATTTTACATGTCATATTTAATAATTCAAACAACGTAAATATTGTGGTGTTATGTTCTGTATATGTGACTACATACATACTGACTTCGATTGTTGACTACTAGCTAGGGCGCTACTTTAAATTAAAATTCACTAATATTTAATTATTGAGATGTAAGTTATTTATTTATCGAATCTATATGATTCATATAGTTAAACTCCACGCATACTTGATAAAAATAATAAAGAAAGATAACTTGCCGTTCATATAAGGATTAGTTATTTTGATACTGTTATATACTTTTGAGATGTTCTTAATATAATTTTACACATTATATGCGCTTAATACTAGTAATTCGAAGTCATGGTATATATAAACACAGTAATGTTAAGGAAAATAGCTCGCCAAAGTATTTTTCCATCAATTAAATGAATCTTCAGCAACTTGTATTATGTAAAATAAACCTTATATAATCCACAATATTATATAAAGAAAGAAATATCGGACACATTAGAACACCGCTTTTTTTTTTCCAGCTTTAACCTTATTATGATTTAAGTTATAAGCCATAATATATTGAATAGACGATTTCTAAATTTATTTTTATTATCAAATAAGATAATCAGCGTGTTTTTTTTAATCAAAATTTACATGTAAGCCATCTCCAATTATATCACACGCTCGCTTGATGTCCTACCAAAATACTGGTTAATTAAGTCCACGTAATACAGGAATCCTTCAGAAAGAAAAATCACCACACATTACCCATCAAAAAAAAAAAATCACCACACATTCTATGCTATAAAACATAGAGCTTTTGAATTTCCAAATTTAATCTAATGATTTTATTTAATTTTTTATTTAGATTATAATTAACTCCATAAGAAATACAATGTATCTGATCGAATGAGAATAATTAATTAATATCAACTTGAACAGATTTCAACGTAAAACTTTTAAAAAATAATTGTCAAATTTTACAATTAATGAACTAAAAGTTAATGAGAAATATGTATAAACACAAAGTTACACTAATTTATTATAGTTACTGTTAATTATTGAACTTTTAAGTCTAATCAACCGAGTATATGGGCATCAGCGGCTATTATGTAAAATGTGCCCATTTGGAGGGGAAGGATGGATTGCTAGTGTGAATGATTTAGAAGATATAATCAGCTTTGTATGTAAAATGTGAAAGAGAAGTCCATCCTTTAATTCTATTCAAGATTTGATAAACTGTGTACGCTAATTAACTGCGAACTTACATGAGCTAGATAAATTATGGCAATTTAAGAATATAATCTGCATCAAGAACAACATTAGCTCATGTTTAAAGGATAGGAATCATCATCCTCAGATTCCAATTAAATATTATACGATTTCGCACAAGGGCGGCGTGGGTTTTCTTTTATTATAAAATACACAATTAAAAACTTCTTTGAAATGTACTACTAAATAGTAAGATCCTTTAGTTAATTAAATGTGTCGCTTTTCATAATGCAACTATATTATTTTATTACTAATTAATTAACAAGACTAAAAATGGTCAAACGCGCCTACTCACTCGTACAAGAGAAAATAATAGTAATCTCGATACCATTATATAAAGAAATCATTGTAACACCAATCTTTTGATTTTCAACTTTAACCTTTGAATTTTAGTTAAATTATAAAAATATCTTATTAAATCTCCAAATAGCCTTACAATTTAAGTTAGACTAATTAATTACACTACTAATTGTAATTAATTATTTACTTTCCGATAATATACTTTTCTTCCATTTTTCTACTCCAAATTTATGGCACATACTTTCCATCTTCTATATACTATTATTTAAAGAAACTCAGTGTTACACCAATTTTTTGAATTTTCTTTTTACCCCTCATTATACTATTAAACTTTGTTATTAGTAGGGATATAAGTGTAATTTATTTTAGCTTTAATATTATTTAAGTCTTTTCATTAAAGGAAACAAAATCATTACTTAATTCCTCTTAATAAAAGTAAGGTATATAGACTTTCTATCTTGATATGTTTAATCTCTAAATATTTAAGTTGTAATATTTATTATTTAAATTAATTATATTATATTTAAAAAAAAAAAAAATAATCATGCAGAAATCGCGTGCCTGCGTTACTAGTAATTTAAAAGGAAAGAATGGAAATGAAGTTTTGTACTAGTGATATAGTCTATGTCACCACGTGTTTGACATATAGAATTCATTTGATAAGAGTCCGACTAGCGTGGTTACGCCAAAAATGAGGGGGATTATTAATTATGTGGTAAAAAATTACAAAATAAATAGCTCATTAATGCAATATTATTTTCATGCGTAAGGTGTGTCCCACTTCTGTGTCTCATTTCCAATAGTAATAGGTGTTAATACTTATAAATGCTAGGTAATTAAATTAAAAATGCTCTCTCTCCCCTCTTTCGTCTCTCCCTTTTTTCTAGCGCTTTTTTTTTCTCTCTCCTCTCTCATCTCCTTCCAAGGAGAAAAAAAAAACCTTTACTTATTTTCTCAGGAGATGTATACAGGATATATATATATATATATATATATATATATATATATATATATCTTGTACATGGTTTTCTTTAAAACCAAACTTAATAATTTATTTATAAATTAGTTATTTATATAGCAAATTCATATAAAATTACTTTTGTAACCTTCACAAGTTAAACAAAAAAAAATGCAATAAATATTCTTAAATTAACATTCATAATTAGAGGTCATTTTCATGATTATAAGCAATGATACAATATAAATAAATTAATTTGTAATTCTTGAAAATATAACCCGTTATTATGTGAAAAGGTTCTTTTGTGTTAAGTAATGAATTGATTCTCACAAAATTAATGGGATGGGACTTCTTTTTAATAGATCAAATCACGTTAAAATATAAGTAAAATAATAAAATCAATGATTGGGGTGATTTAAGAATTGGCCCAATACATTCTGATTGGGCAGGCCCATAAGCGCATCGAATTGAGAGAATTCGATGCGCGCATCGAATCCACAGGCAGATACGTTGTTATTGGGCCAGCCCATCAGCGCATCGAATAGCCCTTATTCGATGCGCGCATCGAACATGCACGATTCGATGCCCCTTTCTATATTGGTTAGTGGGCCCCATGGGACGGGTTCTATAAATAGCCCGTCCCCTTGAGTTCTGTGCAAGTTTTTTGGAAGATAACCACCTTAGCACAGTCAACATCGAACCATCTCTCATTCGACACGCATCGGATCGAATAGCCATAATTCGACACGCAGTTGAATAGTGTACTTCCATTCGACACGCCAAAGTACGCATCGAATTCGACATCTATTATACACATCGAATTCGATACCTTCCAGAACGACTTTGAACCAGCGGTACTTGTTCCGCGTCGAACGAAGACATTCGACACGTCAGCATCGAATACCTACAATTCGATACGCAACATTAATATTGTAATTTAGTTATTCTATCTAATAAGCTTGTAACAAGTGTTCCGGACCAAGTTAGTCCGTTAATAAAGTTGGATAGCATTGTTTTGATCTCATTTTGTAATCTTTTACTGTAGACCAAAATAATCAACATAAACCTTGTAATAAGTAATAATTTGTCACAACATACTCGCATGTTCACAAATCATAAGTATGCAATAACTTAAAATATATATTCTCTTAATGAATATTCTATTTGCATTCATAGACTTTACCCAATTTTTGATTCAATGATTATTCTTGATCAATGAGGCCTTTTCACCACATTGTCCACGTAAGATTAAATTAGTTTTTATAATATGGATTTTTAAGTTAGAAGGATGATAGCATTATATTACCACTTATTTGGAAATTAACATAAAATGGGATTGCTAAAACACCTAGCACCAATTACATTAATTCAAAAACTTTACTATTCATATTGTAAAAACCTTTTTCATTTGTAACGTGAAGAACGTGGAAAAAGGCCTCATTGATCAATAAATTATTGTATCATTAGAAAATGTATTGTGTAAAGTTTGTGAATATACAAATAGAATATTCATTTATATAAATTTGCTACGTAAATAACTTGTTCCTATAAGTAAGCAAAGTTTTTCTTTTTTATGCATAATACAAGAAAAGTTTGTTAAATTTAAAAGAGAAAATTATTTTATGAGAGAGGAGAGAGAAAGAAAAAGAAGAAAAAAAAAACGGTAGAAGGAAGAGAGAGAGAGAGGAAAGAGGAGAGAGTATTTTTAATTTAATGTCCTAGGATTTAATAAGTCTTCACACTTATTATTGAAAATGGGACACAAAAGTGGGACACAAAGTGGGATAAATGATCCTCTCCCATCTCGATCTCAAGAAAAAATAAAAGTGTGTTTGTGTCATTACATGCAAATCGTTCTCATTTTGCTAATGTTCGCTTATTAACTTCTCATATATATGCTTTCACTTTGAAAATGGCAGCCAGTCTTTACAAAATCTTGTTCATGGACCATGGTCGTGCCGCTGATTATTTCATGTGTTCATGGCTGGATGGCGTTCGAAATCCTCGACAACGTTAAGCTCCTTGCGACCGCGGACATAACGTCCGACATAGTGGTTGCACATGATCTGATGGCTCCGGCAACTTCCGTAGCATCACAGATGCTATCAACGCCACTCCAGAGTTTTTATAATATGGATTTTTAAGTTAGAAGGATGATAGCATTATATTACCACTTATTTGGAAATTAACATAAAATGGGATTGCTAAAACACCTAGCACCAATTACATTAATTCAAAAACTTTACTATTCATATTGTAAAAACCTTTTTCATTTGTAACGTGAAGAACGTGGGAAAAGGCCTCATTGATCAATAAATTATTGTATCATTAGAAAATGTATTGTGTAAAGTTTGTGAATATACAAATAGAATATTCATTTATATAAATTTGCTACGTAAATAACTTGTTCCTATAAGTAAGCAAAGTTTTTCTTTTTTATGCATAATACAAGAAAAGTTTGTTAAATTTAAAAGAGAAAATTATTTTATGAGAGAGGAGAGAGAAAGAAAAAGAAGAAAAAAAAACGGTAGAAGGAAGAGAGAGAGAGAGGAAAGAGGAGAGAGTATTTTTAATTTAATGTCCTAGGATTTAATAAGTCTTCACACTTATTATTGAAAATGGGACACAAAAGTGGGACACAAAGTGGGATAAATGATCCTCTCCCATCTCGATCTCAAGAAAAAATAAAAGTGTGTTTGTGTCATTACATGCAAATCGTTCTCATTTTGCTAATGTTCGCTTATTAACTTCTCATATATATGCTTTCACTTTGAAAATGGCAGCCAGTCTTTACAAAATCTTGTTCATGGACCATGGTCGTGCCGCTGATTATTTCATGTGTTCATGGCTGGATGGCGTTCGAAATCCTCGACAACGTTAAGCTCCTTGCGACCGCGGACATAACGTCCGACATAGTGGTTGCACATGATCTGATGGCTCCGGCAACTTCCGTAGCATCACAGATGCTATCAACGCCACTCCAGAGTTCAGCCAAAAGAGACATAATTTATGTAAAAAGTCGCGTGTACATAGAATACGTAATTAGAATTTGAATTTTCTTACGACCTAAAGAGTATGTAAAAATTAGCGTGTAGAAAGAGTATGTGAACAATTAGGATTTATAACACGCGAATTTATGTTCGAGAGCACGACATGACCCGAAAGAGAACAAGTCGTTGCATTTGCTTCAAATCCTAAATTCTTCGTATTGTACCTGCGCCATAAGAGGTTACCAGAACACTTTTTATGCTCATTTGAGCTACCAATTCTACCGGGAGTGCCTAATCACCGACACAATCGATTTTATATTCAGATACGACATAATGGTTTCCCAAAAGTGTCGAATTTTGGCCAGACAAGGGCTCCCGGGACAACAAAACACTATATCTGCCTACAAACAATATGATCAAAATTAATTTAGTGGTTTTCTATATAGTTTTGTAATCGGTTGATCATTCTATCTTGAACTCGACTCCAACGTTCTTGAGAAGGCCATGGAAATCATACTCACGTGCAGTGAACAAACAAACGTACATCGCCTACGCAATTAGTCCACAAGGGTCGCTTAAATGGGATGCTAACTCTCATTTAGATGAGTTACTATGGGAAATACCTGAACAACGGGCGAGGGCAATATTGGAAGGTAAGGTGGAATGGTATCGATACCATATAATTGATAATTCAGCCCAAACATGCGAGATTGCAGTGGAGTAACTTATAATGGGGAACAAATGCTTACCGTCGACGGGAGTCCCATATTTCGGTGGTTTAGAATTTGTGTAATCAATGCTTTATTGTTACTTAAACGCAAATTGAATTGCTCTTATTTTCGTATGAGTTGAAAATAATATATAAGGGCTCAATTAAGTTTATTACTTTATTATTATTTGAAACCCTACTTATAATAATTTTATAACGACAATCCTCTGTCGTGATAATGCTATGTCGAATAACAATGAGAACTTAATTACAAATGTTAAATTGGGGACGTGGAGGGCGGACCCAAGCCTAAAGTTGACATGCTATAGCCGTATTAACCTTATGCGTGAATTAAAAACATACAAACATATCCACCGACTAGGCGGTTGATTCCATGTTCTTAATTACTTGGCCAAGTCCAACAAAAAAAAAAATCTACCAACAATTTTGCTTGGTAAAACAATTCCCACAAACCCATCCAACATAACTAAATTTCCCTAGACCAATCCCATTGTATTTTGTAATTACTCACGGGAATTCGTCATTTCCCGACTGGTTAGACTGCGTTGACTTTAGAAGCCTTGAAATCGACAGCATGACTGCGGGTGCGGTGGTAGCAGTTGATGGCTCTGAAGGCTTTCGTACCATCATTGATGTTGTTAGTGCAAGCCATAGTTCAATCAGACGAGACATGTCATCTACATAAAAAACTCGTGTACAAAGAGTATGTACCGATCAAAAGAAATGAAATATAACGATGCTTGGGATGTCATTGGTGATTCGGTGATTACCAGTGATCAACTAATATTGATCACTAATATTTTTAATAGGTTGAAGGGCGAGTTGTAAAAAACAAAAGATTGACAACATGTAAAACATCTAGTGAGTTTAATGTTTTAACCATTATAATAAATAAGAAAATGCAAAGAATAATAATCACTACATTTACAATTGTGTTTCACATCAACTACTAATTACAATAAAAAAAATTATTGTCTGTTAATTACGTGGAGATCTCTTATGTGGAAAGAAAGTATAATTTACAATATTGCGATACATGAAATTGGCACATAAATTTCATGTGCTAATTTCATGTATTACATTTTTTCTAGTTACAGATAGACATATGTTTCAAGTTAAGAATTACATTGCACGTTTCTATCTAAAGGAGTATTTGTGGTAATTCACAAGAGCTGACAAGTTTGTAATATTGTTTCATTATTTATGGTAGCAAATGACAAGTATATTAGTACTTCTCAAAATCTTATGTTCAGTATAAAAGTGCATATATATAATGTGATATTTGTCTTGACACATGTCTCTATTATTTAAGTATAGAGGGGTGTGATACAGGAAAATGGCACATAACATTTGTGACGAACATTTTGTGGGAAGAAAGTTTTTGTTTTGATATGAAGTTGCATCATTTTCCTTTAAAATGCGTGTTAGTAAAAGAAAAGGAAATAAAAGAGGGGAGCAGGGTGACACGTGGTCTCCACATGATTAATAATTTATTTAAAGTATAATGTAATTAATTTGTATGATAAGAATTATAAATTAAATATGGATAGAATATATATATATATATATATTAACATTCTTTTGATGTAAGAGAGAATGAAATAATATTTGTATCTTAACATTTTGTCGAACAATTCTTGTCACTACTTTTTACATTCATCACTTTCTGTTAATGTCTCCCTAATTAACTTCCCATATATATATATATATATACATATATATATATATATATATATATATATGCTTTCAGTTTGAAAATAGCAGTCAATTTTCACAAAATTTTGTTCATGGTCGTCCTGCTGGTTATTGCATATGTTCATGGATGGAGGACGTCCAAATTCCTCAACAACGTTAAGCTCATTGCGGTCGCCAACACGACCGCCCAACGTAGTGGTCGCACCTGATGGCTCCGGCAACTTCAGTAGCATCACAGATGTTAGAAACGCTGTTACGGAGTTCAACCAAAAGAGACGTATTTATGTAAAAGTGGCGTGTACAAAGAATATGTGGACATCGACAAGAACATGTGGAACATAACAATGTTTCGGGAATTTTTTGATATATTTCAAAAAATTTAAAAAAATATATATAATTACCTATAACTTAGGAAATACATATGTGTTTCTCTCGGTAAATCTATAAGTAGAAACATTTCGATAATTTTTGTGGAAAAAAAGAGAAACTTTAATCCATGATTGTCGTTACTGGTGATAGGAGCGTCGCGGATAACTTGTCGTTGTTCGAAACTGTCACATTTTGTAATTACTAATACTTTTACGAAATTCTAGGAGATTCAAAAGAAAAACATATAAATTTTGTCATTTTGTATTTCCTCTTATTAAATTTCTTGCCTAATAAAAATCATAATAATTTAAAGTTGTATTGCATATCAAAATCAAGTCTTATGCAAATTGAGCAGTCCAAAAATAAGAATTGAAAGTAAACATCTAAACACCCAAATTCATGTAATAAGATTTTACTATAGTTGAGGTTTAAAGTTTTGGGTGAAGATGTTAATTGTTAGATATATTAGATTGGTGTATATCTTGTTTTGGCACCTAAAAATTTTAGGTCGTACCTTTAGGTAGTTTACCTTAATTAGACTTATGGTTGCACTCATATATGTGATTATTGACTACTCAGAAATCATCAAGGAATTATCTTGAGAACGGAAGCGTAAATATTCAAAAATACCAGCGTATAATCGAGCATAGAATTCTGGAGTCCACCAGTTGGAATAAATTCCGATTTTATTGCATAAATCAAAGATGAATAAAAGTCTCAATTAGAAATAATGAAAGGAAGCTACATATATAGCTGAAAAGACGTAAACAAAAATAAACTAGACTCAAATTTGTAAAGAAAATAGAATAAAACTAGTAAACAAAGTTTTAAATAATATCCCTCTATTTTGTGCAATTAATGTAGGTGTTAGAGCCCCAGGATTCATAGCACGCGACATAATATTCAAAAATACATTTGAACCGCAAAAGCAACAAGTTGTTGCTTTATGTTTGGATTCAGACTGCTCAGTGTTATACCGTTGCGCTATGAGGGGTTTCGACGACACGTTGTACTGGCACAATCGACTTTATATTTGGATTCAGCAAGCCAATTTTTCAGATAAGCCAAATTATAGCCAGAAAAGGTCTTTCCACCCAAACAGTACTATCATAGCCCACAAACGAAATAAATCAGAAGAAGTCAGTGGTATTTTTATCCAGTTCGGCATTATATCTCTTGACCATGATGTATTGAGCCAGACATACTTGGGTCACCTTGGGATTGTAATGCAATTGTACATCAACAATTCAATCGCTCTCGTAGGGATGGCTTCAATGGAATAATAGGACCAAAAGACAACATTTATGCGGCGAATACAAGAATTATGGACCGGAGGCTAAATTGACAAGCCGGGTGAGATGACCAGGTATCACAAGATTAATGAATCGACTCAAGCAAGTGAGTTCATCATGGCTCGATTCATTGACGGGGACAAGCGGCTACCTTCGACTGGAGTTCCGTACTCGGGCAGCTTATCCATTTGACCTTTAAGCTAAATATAATTATTGGAACAATTTAGTAGGTGTTGCATTATTTGGTTATAACACCAGTTATGACATTGAACATATTAAATAAACTTGATATTCGTTTTTGATTTACTATTTACGTAAGTTGATGTCTTTAGGTTTGGATTTCCCTCAAGTTGTTTTGCCATTCAAATTCCGGCCTCTAGAGAATAAGCTTTCTTTTATTTATTAAAATACTAGATTATTTTCCTTAAATAATTTTTCGTATTATATACAAGTGAATGAATCAATATGGAAGAAATATTAATAGTCATATGGAAATTGTGTTTTAGTAGAAGAAAATGACTTGAAGCACATCCTTCTGTTAATAATGTGAAATTGATGTAGCGACGCTTATTATCTTATAAAGATGATTTAATGAGGCATTTTGCCTCTCGATAAAATTAATACAATGATGGTTTTTTTTTTTTTTTGCTTTTACCATTCGTGTTATTAAAAGAAAAAATAGATTAAGGGGGAAGGGGGGGGGGGGGGGGGGGGGGGGGAGGCACAAATGGAGACTTGTGACACAAAAAATATTGTTGTAACTACCAAATACATGGTAAAAAAAGTGGAGACTTGAAATGGCCAAAAATATTCATGTTAATGATCAAATACATGGTGCTACTCCTTAAAAATGTAGTACAAGAAATTAGCACGGAAGACTTAGGGTGGATGGATCATTTTTACGAAAAGACGATGCGATTTATTATTGGGAATATTAGCTCTTGGTACCACATTGATGGAAAAAGATTTCGAGGAAATAAACCAATATGTGGATGACATTTTATATATATATATATATATATATATATATAAGTAAGCCTTTAATACAGAAGTATGCCCGAAAGCCCACACAAAGTGTTGGCTAACATTTCCCTCTCTCACACACTCAAGCACACACAACAATACTTATTAAACATGGAATTCGAAATCCTCCTTGTGTTCTCGTTATGTTTTATCTTAGAATATGATTTCCAGCACTTTCCATTTATGGAAAGATTTTGTAATTCGGTTAGTTAAGTTGTAACAAACTTACTATTTATAGTAAGTCGAGTTAGTTAGCAGCAACAGTTAAGTTCTTGATCTCTCATGTGAGATTGAGTGTATTCCTAATGCAGTTAGAGTTAGAACCAGATTAGTATAAAAGACACACAACACACACAACACAACTGACTTTTCTTTTCCAGATTTTGTAATCAAGAGAGATGATTTCTCTCTCAATCTTTCAGTTAGTTATTTTCTTCAAGATTCAATAAAGAAAGTTTCCTTTATCTTCATATGGTATCACTCGCGAGGTTATTTTTCCGATCAAATTTCGTTGTGCAAACTCTTCTCCTTCATGTTGTACACTCACAGTCGCCATCTTCAATCGAATTCGAGGTTTGAGAACTTCAAACTCCATTGAAAATCATCTGGTTATTATTGCTGTGAATCTGTTTCCTCTGAAATATTCTGTTTCTTCTGCGATTGCCTGTGTTGCGATCGATCGTGCTCTCTTCTGTGAATTGATTGAGCATCTTGTTTACTTCATTGTCAAATACAATGTCTGAAACACCAGCTACGCATAATAGTTCTACTTCCACTGCACCCACAAAGAATCCATGTGATGATTCTACTTCTGTGTATTTTTTGGGATCACATGACTACACTGGTTCTAGCATTGTGAGTGAACACTTGAATGGTGAAAATTATTTGTCTTGGAGTAAGAGTGTTGAGATGGCACTCAACATCAAGAACAAGATTAGGTTTGTTGCTGGCAGCTTGCCAATGCCTACTGGTAATGATCCCATTGAGAAGAATTGTTGGATGAGAGCCAACACTTTGGTTCAATCATGGCTTGTGAATTCTGTTTCAAAAGAAATCAAGCAAAGTTTATGGTTCTTTACTTTTGCACAAGCAGTGTGGCATGACTTGAAGACCAGGTATGCCAGAACTGATGGTTCAAGAGTGTTTCATCTCCAAAAGTCTCTAGCAACCATCTCCCAAGGTTCCAATTCAATCACTGCATATTACAATTCGTTCAGGTCACTGTGGGATGAATATGTGAGTCAGAGACCAATTGTCACTTGTACTTGTGGATTGTGCACTTGCAACATTAATAGGAACATGATGCAACTGCAACAATCAGATTGTGATGTCTCATTTCTAGTAGGGCTCAATGAATCTTACACTGCAGTAAGAAGTCAGATTTTGTTGAATATACCATTACCCTCTCTGTCACAAATCTACTCTATGGTTCTTCAAGAAGAAACCCAGAGATCACTTCAGGCATCCAGCTCTAACATGGATCCCTTAGCCATGTTCACAAGAGCAAGATACCCTCAAGAGAACAACCAGAAAAGCTACACCCCTTCTGCTTCACAAACACAGAATAAGTTCTCTTACAACAAGGGTCAGAATGCCAAAGACAAGAAGAAAGTTAAATGTACTCATTGTGGGTACAATGGACATACAGTTGATAGGTGTTTTCAACTGATTGGATATCCTCCTGGTTGGGAAGGACCAACAAACAAGAGAGGATCAGCTAATTCACACAATGCCAATATGGTCAACTCAAATGAAGTACCACAAGTAAAGGAAGAATCTGCAGCACCAGTTGATGCTAATCAAGCCTTATTTCAACAATTCTTAGCTTTTGCCAGACTTCAACAACATAATGAAGGGCAATCTGACTCCGGTAAACACTTTGCTGCAGCAACAATCACTGGTGAGGCATTCCACCACTGTGTACTATCATCTAATGTTGCAAAATATCCTATAAATAATACTTGGGGTCATTGATACAGGAGCCACAGATCATATGATCTATGACAAATCTTTATTTTTTGGTATTAGTAATGATATCAACATTCCTATTCATTTACCAAATAACAGGATAACTTTTGCAATAAAGAAAGGATCAGTTCATTTAACAAAATCCTTGACACTTCATGATGTGTTATATGTCCCAGAGTCTACATATAACTTGATATCTGTCTCTAAACTAACAAAATTTTCATCTATAGCTGTACACTTTTTCACCTCTACTTGTGTTCTGCAGGACACAAGCACAATGAAGATGATTGGTTCTGGCATGGACTATATTTGTTCAATTTCACAGAAAATAACATTTCTGATAGTTGTAATTTTGTTTCTGCTAATAATACTACTGCTTTAAGCTCAAAGAGACAGAATGAGATGTGGCATTTAAGACTAGGACATCCATCTAGCAAGAAGATTACGTGTATCCCTCAGCTTAAACTCTCTACTGATCATACTACTTGTAATAACTGTGAAACTTGCCATATGGCAAAACAGAAGAAATTGAAATTTCCTTTGAGTAGTTCTGTATCTTTAAAAGCCTTTGATCTTATACATTGCGATGTTTGAGGTCCATTTTCTACTCTTTCCACTTATGGCTTTAGATTCTTTTTAACAATTGTAGATGATTATTCCAGATGTACTTGGATTTATTTTATGAAGCATAAGTCAGAAGTTCAAACTCACCTGACACACTTCTATACATTGATAGACACTCAGTTTTCCAGCAAAATAAAAGTCCTAAGAAGTGATAATGGAACAGAGTTTCTTATGAAATCCTTCTACACTTCTTATGGGATTGAACATCAAACCAGCTGTGTAGAGACACCCCAGCAGAATGGTTTAGTTGAGAGAAAACATCAACACCTCTTACAGGTGGCAAGATCTCTCAGATTTCAATCAAATGTACCTCTTGAATACTGGCCTCAATGTGTGGCTACAACTGCTTTCCTGATAAATAGGCTACCTTCTACTGTGATTAACAATAGCACTCCTTTTGAGAGATTATTTCATAGACCTCCTGATTATACTATACTCAAAGTATTTGTTTGTCTTTGTTATGCTTCAACATTAATTAATCATAGACAGAAATTTGATGCTAGGGCACAAAGATGTATATTTTTGGGATATCCAAGAGGAACAAAAGGTTACTTATTGTTGAACTTAGATTCAATGAAGTTGTTAAAATCCAGAAATGTTGTTTTTTATGAAGACATATTTCCTTTCAAACAATCTTTGTCTAACAACTATCCTCAAGATCACATGAGGTTACCTATTGTATGTACAAATACCTTTGTGTCATATCAGGATCCAGCTACACAGGTCCATGAGGCACAAGTGAATATACCTGCAACTTCAACAGAACATGAAGATGCATACTCTCAAGTCAACACACCAGAGATTCAGAACAACATGGATTCCTTATCAGAATCTACAAGTGTATCAATCCATCAACCTATGTCAAGTAACTCTATACCTCAAACTATAGATCATTCTACTCACTCTGGTATAGTACCAAATACTATTAACACACATTCTGAAGTTATACCTGTCAACACACTGAGTTCTAATGAACAGGAACCTAGAAGGAAATCTACTAGACCAAGTGAGCACTCCTGCATATTTAAAAGCTTATGAATATAGTCTTCCTACCACTAAGCACCAAGCTAATTCTTCTATAAAATATCATATTGAAACATATATCAGTACTGATAAGCCAAGTGCAACACATAAAGCTTTCACTACTGCAGTAACTCAAATACAGGAACCAAAGACATACAGTCAAACAAACAAATCTCCTGATTGGCAAGAAGCCATGAAGAAGGAAATTGATGCTTTAGAGCTTACAAATACTTGGATACTCACTGAGTTACCACCTAATCAGCATTGCATAGGATGTAAATGGGTATACAAAGTAAAACTAAAGGCAGATGGTTTTATAGAGAGATATAAAGCAAGATTAGTAGCAAAAGGCTACACACAAGAAGAAGGACTAGATTACTTTGATACTTTTAGTCCTGTTGCAAAGCTAACTTCTGTTAGAATTTTATTAGCTATTACAGCTTCAAAGAATTGGCATCTCCATCAACTGGATGTCAATAATGCATTCCTCCATGGAGACTTGGATGAAGAAATCTATATGAAGCCCCCTCCTGGATACTGTCAACCTAAAGACAATAGAGTCTGCCTCCTAAAGAAAAGTTTGTATGGTCTCAAGCAAGCTTCAAGATAGTGGCATACAAAGCTGGCAGATTGTTTACTGAAGTTTGGATACACTCAAACTATTGCTGATAGTTCATTGTTTATCAAGAGAACTAACAATTCATTTACAGTACTATGTGTATATGTGGATGATGTGATATTGACAGGAAATGACATCAAAGAAATACAGCAACTCAAAGAACATTTGGACCAACAGTTCACTATCAAGGACTTGGGGAAGTTGAAGTATATTCTTGGAATTGAAATTGCAAGAAGTAACAAAGGAATATCACTATGTCAGAGAAAATATGCATTAGACATATTGACTGAGACTGGATATCTTGCTTGCAAACCAAGCTCAACACCAATGGACAACTTTACAAGATTAAAAGCACTACCCAAGTTGATGTGGGTCTTGCCCACTATCTAACCCACGTGTTAGAATCTGATGCTCATTCTGGCCTACACGTGAGGGGGCGTCTTGAATTCTCTATCCCACATCGCTTGGAGAATGATCTTAGCTATTGTTTATCTATACCCTGCCCCTCTCCCTCTAATAAGGCCTTTTAGAGGAAAATATGGGGGGATCTAAATTTTAATATGGTATCAGAGCCTACCCCAGCCAATGTTGGGCTTGCCCATCTATTTCTCTCACGTGTAGTTCCGTTTGGTATTGTCCCGGCCTACACGTGAGGGGGGCGTGTTGAATTACTTATCCCACATTGGTTGGGGACTACCCTGGGTTACTCTTTATTAATAATTTCCCTCTCTCCCTCTAATAAGGCCTTTTAGGGGGAAATATGTGGGGGCTCTAATTTCTACATTTTATAAATAATCACGAGAAGTCGACACTTCTTGATTAGTTAGACTCTGATGATTTTAGACACCTTAAAACCGATAGCACGACATCGGATGCGTGGGTAGTAGTCGATGGCTCGAAGATTTTTGCACCATCACTGATGCAGTTAATGCGACACAAGAGTTCAATCGCACGAGACACTCATCTACATCAAAAAAGGCTTGTACAAGAAGTATGTCCAGATCAACGAAAACAAATGGAACATAATGATGCTTGGGATGGCATCGATGATACAGTGATTACCGGTGCTTGAAGCACCTTTTTAATAGGTTGGAGGGCATTACAAAAAGTAAAAGGTTGACAACATAGAAAATACCCCATAAGTTGAGAGTTTATTTTTTTTAACCATTATAATGAATAAGGAAAGTCAAAGATTAAATAATCATTACATTTATAATTGTGTTTCACACCAACAACTACTAATTACAAAAAAACAATTCCTATTGATTACTTGGAGCCAGATTCCTTTTCAGTTATTTTATGTGGGGTGACAATATTGTTTACTATTGAAGCACGTACCAAGTATGTTGAGCAACTCATACGAGCCTTGTTCTTGAACGTCCGTTAGTATTACGATTTTATGGGTTTACTGGTGTTACTGATTTGCTAATTTCTAAAAAATTCCTTAGGTCCACCGTGAAGGTGGATGCGTTCGTGCCACTATTGTGTATGAGTTCTATGCTAACTTGTCTAAAGTCTAAACAGATGGGTGTTGCTCAACAGAACAAGGTATGTGTGTGTGGCCACATCTATGAATTCAGTCATGCCCTACTGACCATCCATATGGACACCCCCGATGTGAACACCCACAAAAAAAATATGAACTGCAGCAGGAATCAAATATGGATGTTGTCGCATCGGAACTCATTGATGCTAACATTCAGTGGTCACCAGGTTCAGCTCTCTAGACCAGTGCTCTAAGGGTAAAAGTACAATCTGCTCTTTAAAATTTTGATTAGTCACTGGATGCCTAGCTCTCAAAAGTCATCCGTGAATGCTACTGTTGCCTCTGTACTATACCGACTTAAGATGAATATGCCAATTAACCTTGCAAATTGGTTTGTAAACGACTTACCTAAAGGCATTCTCCAACAAGATCAAGTTATCCTTGGGCTACCCTTCTCTGACTTACCGGGTCTTAAGCGAGCAAAAGGTGC
This sequence comes from Linaria vulgaris, assembly GCA_948329865.1. Taxonomy (NCBI): domain Eukaryota; kingdom Viridiplantae; phylum Streptophyta; class Magnoliopsida; order Lamiales; family Plantaginaceae; genus Linaria; species Linaria vulgaris. The sequence goes on along the minus strand of OX415254.1, from coordinate 15,539,745 downwards.
CTAATGATGAGAATGAATCGATTTTCACTCCAAGATAATGAAAGCCCCTGCCAAGTTGGTTAGAAATCCAAAACCTTCAACACTTGCATCGAAGATAGCTGGTGCATCAAGCAGTCAATCCAAGAAGAAAGACAACACCTTGCAATATCACGGTACGGGGCACCAAGACCGTTGAGGATGAACACTGTAACATCTTCATCCAAGAGGTGATGGTCAATGATAGCAAGTTCATCGATCTTGCTCTTGATTAGTCGAAGAAACTCCAAAACTGACTGAGTCCCAATTGTCATGGTGGAGAGGGATTCTTTCAACTGCATAACCCTGGAACGGGATTTGTTAGCAAACGTGCGCTGAAGCGTTTTCCATGCTGCGGCAAAAGTCTTTGCAGAGGAGATGAGGGATGAGAGATCCGTGGATACCGACCCAAAAAACGCAGACAAGAGAAGGGCATCTTGTCGAGTCCAATGAATGAACGCATCAACCGAGTTTGGAGAGTCGGTGCGAGTAGGGCACGGGGTGGAACCATCCACATAACCAAGAAGGTCATAGCTATACAAGAGGTAGTGAACTTGAGCACTCCATGAAGGATAATTTCCCGAGGTTAATTGCAAGGGAAAATGAGTATGTGCACTAATGGGCACGAGTTGATCACCAGAGGGACCTAGCGGTGAGGTCAATGGCGGTCGTGTAATGGGCAGGCCATTGACGGTGGAGGACTGCGTCGACTCTGAAGAGAGCGGCGGGATGTCGTCGTTGCTAGGGTTTTCGAAAAACATGGGGATCGAATATTCTCTTTAGAGAAATTTCCCCGCTGATACCAACTGCACCTCTTATCCGCTCTGATACCATATTGAATTGTCATCTCATCTAAAAGCTTAAACTCTTAGAGAGGGTAGGCATTTAATATTTATATATTATCTCCAACACGCCCCATCACGTGCATGCTGTAAATCTTTTTGTTACGTTTGTCACGTGACACTTTTTGATAATCGGGTGGCGGTGGGATTCGAACCCAGGACCTCCTCCTTGGCCTGAGCTCTGATACCATATAAGAGATATAATTACTGTGGAAAGTGAATGATGTTATTGATCAAGAGATTACATATTTATACAAGTTACAAAGATAATTACGGAAGATATACAAAGATATGATCATCTAATCTCAGATAGGAAAGATACAACAAGAATATTTCCTAAGATACACTATTGTCTAATACATTGCCCTTAGCCGGTGTCAGCCTCGAAGGGGTTTTGATGGAACTAGCCCGACTTGCCACCAATCAGGAGAGATGCAAAGTGTTTTGGACGCCCTCAATGTCTCTGTTGCCCGCATTGAAAACCGATACATGTACCCTCTTGATTTGGTTGTGACACCAAGGGGGAGAAAATGGGTGCAAAGAGTTAGGCGGAGATGTTGATGTTGATGTTGCTGCTGCCTTAGTTTTTATTTATGGTAAACTTTGAACAATGACTTTTTCTCCATTGTTGAGCTATTTACTACTTTGTTTTGTTGTTGCACTACTGTGGCAACTTGACTATGTTATTTGTTAAGGCAACTGGTTTTATTTTAATGGTTGTAATTATATAAATGCTGAAGACTTGAAGTCAAAGAAGAACAAGCTTAGAAAGCTTTAAGTCTAAGAGTGTTTACTTTTGTTTAAGAGTCAAAATCTTTTGAATTCGCTGTTTACGAAATCTTTAGGTCAAATGATCTTCGAGTTACCTTATTGATTTCCATATTCAAGTAAAGTAAATTACTTACGTGTCACGACAGATAGTAGAAAAGTAAATAGAGGGAGTCTATATTACTAGTACGTATAAAATCTGAGTGAGTGAGTCATCTACTAATTGAAAATAGACTTCAGTTGACGATTAGAAGAAAGTCAAGTGGATTAGGTATGTCAAGGCGCAAACCACTATAAAAAATCATGTATTTTTATTTACTTACTTTTTCGACAATTACTTACTTGTTTCAACAAGTATATTTATTGGTTAAGTAAAACGAATCTAAGATCTTACGTTAATTTTATGTAAGTAAAACTTTTCCTTTGCTATATTTCTATTTCACAATCTTTTACTGAATGAATTTAAGCATTAAAATAATAATATTCTGAAGCATGAATAGATTTAGATACCAATTAAAAAATTCATGGCAGCCGTATAATACCAAATTTTATGCGCAGTTTCATTTTCTTCGTAATTGAATTGGTGATTCTTGTAGAATTGACGGACCTAACAAGTTGAAATTAAAGTCAACAGTACCAAAGGTATGATTTTGGTTGGTTTATTTATTTATATATGTTTAGTATTTGAGCGCTTTAATTGTAAAAGAACCAATTTTGATGTTATTTTAGCTGAAAAAATGGTGTATGACTTAATTAATATTGATTCTCCCAAAAAAATTATGGCTATTCACTAATTATTAGTGTGAAGGGTGCTTGATTTATGTATTACTAGCATAATTTTGTCAATTGGGGCTGCAATGAGAATGATTGACAGCAATGTGTGGTACAAATTGAATCCCAGTGTGATGTTTGTGGCTTCCTAATGCACATGGTGTTCTACTTTTTTATGGTACTTATATATATATATTTTGTTGTCCAGATTCTTGATGGGAGATTCTAACGTCGTGTACACGTTAGACGAAGCATTAACAACTGTTGGCTTTGGTAAATACCAAGCTCTTCTTCTTGCTTATGGAGGTTTCGGTTGGATAGCCGAAGCTATGGAGATGATGATTCTCTCCTTTATAGGATCGGCTGTTCAATCCGAGTGGGATCTCTCTCCTAATGAGAAGAGTTTGATATCAACTGTGGTCTTTACCGGAATGTTGGTTGGCGCCTATTCTTGGGGTGCTGTATCTGATACTTACGGCCGCAAGTAGGGTTTTTTTTTTTTTTTTTGTCTCATTATTATCTCAATGAGCTTATTAATTAGTATGTATATTCATTGATCAAACGTATTTCTGCTTTTCTGTTCCACTACAGGAAGGGTATTCTCGGTGTGGCTACTGTTACAGCTGTTGCTGGGCTGTTGAGTGCTTTCTCCCCAAATTATACGTCTTTAATAGTAATTCGCTGCATAGCTGGAGTTGGTCTTGGAGGTATGCATATTTATAATTCTTGGTTTTTGGAGTTTGTTCCAACGCCAAGTAGGGGAGCATGGATGATTGTCTTTTCGAGTTTTTGGACTTTTGGGACAATACTTGAGGCTGCTCTTGCATGGGTAGGATTATATTATATTAACACCCCTTTAAGTTATTGGATATATTAGGAGGCTTGGCTACTTAAGGATACATCAAGCCTCTGTCACTTGTTTAGGTTGCTTCATGTCTATATCCTCTTATAATCTAAATCTTTGCAAGAAAAGCATATTAGTATGACATCTTTTCTCGAAATTGTTAGAATAAGGGTGATATGCTTCATTTGTTCAAGTCCTTAGTGCAGCTTAACATGGTTTTGTCATTACTGTGAATAAAACTGAGTGATTGAAAATTTGATATTCCCGTGTGTGTAACGATGAAAATGAAAATGTACCTGGCTTGCTGCTTGCGTATTTGCCCAACATTATGTACATATATATAATAATATACATGTGCTATTTGGGCAGGGCTTCTACTTGAAGTCAGCATTGACATCAATTCTTTCTGGCAGTTCTGATTCTAGTCAAGACTGACTATTGGAACCTCACTACTTAGTTGTTTCTTTACAGATTATTATGCCTAATTTTGGGTGGAGATGGTTAGTTGCACTTTCTGCTGTACCATCTTTCGTCGTACTTCTCTTCTATGGTCTTGTACCAGAGTCTCCTAGGTTTCTATGCATGAAGGGAAAATTCGATGAAGCTCATTTTATATTGGGAAAAGCAGCATCACTTAATGGAACTATACTTCAACCTGGGACGCTTGTTTCTGATCAATTTCGGGATCGTGATTATGAGATTACAGCATCAGAAAACACTCATTTACTCCCTCCAAGCAATAGACTGCACAATTATAAAGCCCCCTCCTCATCACTTTCTTTCCTTTGTTCTTCAGATTTAGTTCGAACAAATCTTACCATATGGCTCTTATATTTTGGGAATACATTTGCATATTACGGTATTATTTTGCTCACCTCTGAATTGAGCAGTGGGCAAAGTAAGTGTGGAACAACCACATTGCATTCAGACAAAAGCCAAAATGCCAGCCTCTATATAGATGTATTCGTAACAAGTTTGGCAGGTAATCCTGTGATGAATATAAGAATTTTATTTCAGCTTTATTGTTCTCCTGGAAGTTTGGTTAAACTGAATTTACTTTTTTTCAGAGCTTCCTGGGCTTGTCTTGTCAGCATTTATCGTAGATAGAGTTGGTCGCAAGCTTTCAATGGTAATCATGTTTGTGTTAGGATCTATTTTACTATTGCCACTGGTGACCCATCACAATGAGATTTTGACAACTTCGTTACTATTTGGAGCTCGGACTTTCATTTCAGCAACTTTTGTCGTTGCCTGTATTTATTCCCCAGAGGTACATCTTTTTGAGTGGTGGAAAGTTGTCCTGGCTTCTGATTATAGAAATCTCTTTTGTGGCTCATTCTTTTAATTATATTTCATAATGAAGTTAAACAAATGATTCATGCATTATTACTCCCAACTCAATTCCTAAGATAACTATTTCATCCGTATGCTCCAAAAGCAAAGAGCTTCTGCTATTGCATTTTGCTTTCATGGAAATGTTGAAGTTGACAGAATCCTTTTTTTTGGAACTGAATTAATCTCAAATGCCGCAATGTCCATGCAAATTCTGTGAACTGAAAAGATGTATACATTGAAGTATTCATATCTTCTCAGAAAGAAACTTCACATTTGTTTGGTGCTCCGTTAGAAAAGTTTCGTTCTTTGACCATAATAGCTTATTGCAACTTAACCACCTAACCATGCAACACTTCCACACGTTACTGTTACTTGAGACATTCACTGTGTGTTTGCTTGTTCTGTCTTAACGTAATTATGTAAATCTTATAACTTTTACTTTTTCACAGGTATATCCTACTAACATCAGAGCATCAGCTGTTGGAATAGCAACTGCTATTGGAAAAGTAGGGGGCATGGTATGCCCTCTAGTAGCAGTCGGCCTGGTTAATGGGTGCAATCAAGCATCTGCTGTTCTTTTGTTCGTAGTGGCTACACTTTTGTCCGCAGTTAGCGTTTTCTTCTCTCCCTTAGAAACTAAAGGGCGGAATTTAGCAGACACTATAGTGCTCAACAATCAATAAAACGACATTGTTAGGTAACTAGAAAGACGAAGCTATAATTTTAGAAAGCAAAGAGAAATCTCTCAAATAGTCATTCTAGAAACTTGTTATTGCTCTCACATAATGAGAAACAGTTTCACAGTTGGTAGATTCTCAGTACAATTCATTCTGTCTTGTACTTTGGATTCCCTACAACACTAGTGTAATACTTGTTTGGTCCTTGCAATATTCCGATACTAGAAGGCTGTAATTGTTCTTAGCTTAGGGATCCGTCATCAATTTGCGAGAAATGAAGTTGGGTGCGGTTTCCAGAAACCAGGTTGCGTCTCCTATTTTTTAGAATACCAATCTATCGAGATGATTGATTATATTATGCAACATTTGCATGACGGACATGGTTGCACCAATGACTGAAATGGATATATCTCTTTAAACCATAAGGCTCCTTCTTCTTCTTCTTTTTTGATTGTGAACTCTAGTCCCTTGATTATTGAATCACATTCGTGTATTTTCACCATTAGTCGAATTAGTTGCACCACGTCATTGTGTGTTGATGTGATTTCGTCTGAGGCTAATGTATTGCTCTCCAGCAGGAAAAAAAAACCAAAAAAAAAAATAAAAAAATCTCTAAGATGCTGTTGAATAATCAGATTTTTCCTAAAGAAGGGCATCTTAAAAATTATTAGATGCAAGTATGCAACCAATTGTCAGGTTTTCCAAAAGTTGCTATAAATTATAACACCTCGTGTACTCCAACATTCTTAAAGCTTTTCACCACCACCATGGAAAGAATGTTTTTCTTTATGGGTTTCGTTTTGCGGATGTGGTTCTGAACACGCTGTCTACATGACTTACACTCATTTCTGTAACATTGAGTGATTAATACTTCTAAAAGGTATACATATACATATATGAACACATGTATATAAAATTAGTTTAATATGTATTTTATAACTCTAATGCAACTCATCTAACAAACAATGTTGAAGCAAATAATAATTTTGATTATTCAAGCAAATAATAATTTTGATTATTCACCACTTGTTATAACATAACTAAAAATTATTAAATCAAAATACTTTCTTTGATGTGAAAGTGAAACACCCCTTTTGAATCAAATCCCAATAGGCCGTTAAACATTTTTGCCACCAAAATTATATAAAAATAAAAATCAGATTTTTTTTCTTTTTTCTTCCTGAAGTGAGTCAAAACAAATCAAAAGTCGGCACCTTTATCCTTAGCCCGCTTGTCCGTATTTCCAACCAAAAGCAGATAAACCCACAACGGATTTTCCTCTTATTATTATTATTACACGTACTTGCTTTCTAAATCCCAGCTTTCCCGAATTTTATTCCTTTTTTTGGATAATAATTCAAGCAACATCCACTATCATAGTACATACAATCTCTGTGGTCGGAAATCTTGAAGTTGTGTGTTGATATATGACGAACCATTTCTGGGTTCTTCGTAATTGATTGATACAATGGTTCCTTGTGCTCCATTTTTTCATTTGTTTGAGCAAAATTGCATCTTTTTTGCTTTATGAGGCTGAAAATGTGGAATTTGTTTCATGTTCTTAATGAGCACTTCAATGGTCTTATGTCAAAATCTAATCTTTTCCAATAACACTAGTTTGGATCATTGTTTTGGATTTTATAATAATGCGTCTTGTCCTGCGGTTCGATTGATTTGCGGGCGGAAGAAGTTTCGTTTACTGGTTCCGAATGCCAAGAAAAAACACCCCAAGAAGAAGAAGAAATGGTGGGAAAGATTCTTTCTTGATGAGGATGGAAACTGGCTTGGTTTGAAGGATGAAGATATGCTTGATGAGTTGGAAATGGAGGAGGGTTCTAGTGACGAGGAATTTTCGGAGAATGAGAAGTTTGAGGCGTGGAAGAGGCGAGCGGAAGCAATTGTGGAATTGAGGGAAGCACAGGAAGATGTGAAGAATGAGGAGAATAGGAGGTGGGAAGATTGGCTTGTCGATGGAACTGATAATGATGATGTTGGTAATGTAGTGCCCTGGTCTGAAAGGACAAATGGCGCCATAGGGAGACCGGAAATTGAGGAGGAGGAAGATATTTTTGGGTTTTTATCGGGGGGAGGATTGGTGAGGTCTATGAGAAATTTGCTTTTAGGCAGAGAGGATGATGATATTCTGTATGAAGATCGAGTTTTTCGTTATGCCTCGTTGAATTCGGTAATTATTTGTGAAGAATTATATCCATTGGCACAATGATAGCTCCATAAGCTTTATTTGCAAACATTTGTTCAGATATTTTGAAAAATTCTATTAAGTTCACTCTGCTATGTTAACAGTTTTGTGGGGATTTGACTTTCAAGTGCAATTCTTTATGATGATTCAGTGTTCCCGCTTTCCGCACTAAGAAATTTTATGTGAAAATTATCTAGTTGGTAGTGTTCATAATCTTATATGTGAATGAGTCTGTAAAGTGAAGATGTCTAGTAATATTGTAGACAAGGCACTATGATCCTATTTCTTTTGCATCAAATTCATTAGAATTGGAGAAGTCATGATTGACCTGGTGTTTGTTGTCTTTTATATTAACACACTGATTTAGAAGAAAACCTTGTTTTATCACAGTGGTGGAAGTAGCAACTTTAAAATTTAGCTATTTTCAGTAAAGATGAATTAATTGTTATGACATGAGATCATTAACCCAAAGTTATTAGGCTTGTCTGAGTTGGAGGCCTTTGGATGTTGCTCATAGTGTTTCTTGCTTCCTGTTAGCTATTAAGATGGAGAATATTATCCAGACAAGCTAGGTTTTTAAAGCGACGTATGATATAACTGCTCTGACCCTTTAGCCTCATATCAGCATTATGTGAGACACATATGATTGAATACTAATTTAAAACTAGTAGGCTTCACAATATTTACTTTCTCATGCTTATGTCTTTCATTTTACACCTTGTCTTTTTGAGTGATTTAGGAGTAGACTTTACTAGTCTCAGAGTGTGTGTATCCACTTGAATGCTGCTCACTTTGAAGTTATAGTAACCCTGGTTTTGTAGTACTCTCGATAATTGAATTTGAAGTATCTTAGGTTATCTACTTGATTTGCATCATGTTCATCATTTGCCAAATTTCATTGTAAATTTACTTGTTTCAGGCTAAATTTTTGGCGGTGCTAATCCTTGTTCCATGGGCCTTGGATTTCCTTGTTCATGACTATGTTCTTTTGCCTTTCCTGGACAGGTAATATTACCCGAAGTGCATAATAAACTCTTATTGATTGAAGCAGCACTATGCAAAAGAAGTGATCATGTAGTTGATGGCTTATTAGTCTTTATGGAAAAGGATAGGTATTAACAGTAATCATTAATTGGCGAGTTATATAGAAATTTTGATCAAAGGAGATTGTCAGAAAGAATTATTAATGTCCAACTATTTGCCTGCCTGATCACTTTGAATGCTCATATAATGGCCTAGCAGTAAAGTGATTTCACGAATGATGTTTCTAAATTCTACGTCCAGATCAAAAGTGTTTATGAATATTTCAATAGGAACTGGCAAGAACTTCTGCCTTTTATTTAGTCACATTACAACTTAGAAATAACCTCTGGCAAAAAGGTTTTTGCTCTTATAGCCCTTCCTCCCATTTCTTTTCATCACGTTTCAAAATTAGATGGCGAGTTTTATTTACTTGGTTATGACTGTGGGTGCAAAAGTGTCGAAGCTTCAATATAAAATGAAATGAACTCAAGAAATCTGAGATCTGCTATATTAAGTCAAATTGTCTTTGACCTTTAAAATTGAAATAAACTTCAAGATCTGACTTCTAGCGTCTCAGCGAAAAGGCTGTTTACTGCTACATATGTTCCGATTCAAGTGATTATGTCTGCTGATGTGTCATTGTAATATTTCTTAAATATGCTTTTGAAGATGTTTCTATTCTGAACAGATATGTCAAAACCGTACCACTTGCCGCACAAATGCTTGACGTGAGAAAAAATCAAAAGCTTGAAATGGTCAAGACTCTAAATATTGAGAAAGCACGATATCGTCTTGAGGTAGAGATTGGTAAATCTCCACCTCTTTCTGAGGAGGATCTTTACTTGGAGTTGCGACATAAAGCGTAAGTTTGTGCTGTTAATTTAGTTTAAAACATGTTTTCGACTACAATTGCAGATCTTTTATTTAAGAAAAGAAAATTGACATTACTGGGATAAAACGTGTTAAATAGATCTGAGAAAGGGTAGGAGATCATTTCCCTCAACAGCAGGGTGCTTTTTTTTTCCTGCTGAAAACCACTGATTCCAAAGGGAGTCTGAACTGCTCGTATCTATTTCCCATTAGAAGGGGGGAAATCAACTGTTGTCATGTTGAACTGCTCGTATCTATTTCCCATTGATTCTTATACCTGTCTGCGATTGTCATTCTGTTAAATATAAGTATATAACCAAGCATTTAATAATCGAAATGAAAAAGAACAATACGACTATCCAAAAACTCATCTATTAGTGAAACATATCATTATTTCAAGATTGTTGGCTTAATAACTATTTGAAATTTCAGTTTTTTATTGATTGATGTAAATAGGTGTCTTGAGTAAAGTTTTGGAAGGCTTGTAATGATCTAGACAAAACTCTAACTTAAGGTGAAGAAAGGATTGACGTGATTTCTTAATTAGGATGATACCATAATGTTGCTTTTGGGCGAATGAGTATACCTTTGATGTGTAAAAGCTTTGTACTACTCAAGTGTAATTCTAACAGAAAGTCTGGTCAACAAGCCATTCTTATGCTATTGCAGTTCAGTTTTTGGCAAGCAATAGGCTTATATATATATATACATACATATACATATATACATATATATCATTATTCTCACTATTCTTTCCTATTGGAAGTTTCATTCATAATTTACTTTGATAATTCTTTTTCCTTGTGCAGTTTTATCGCACATATGAAATATAATTATCACACTTTATATTTTTGCTTGGCAGGCTAGAGCTGCGGGATGAATGGAGATTAGAGAACCGTAAAGCATTTGCTAACATCTGGTCGGATATGGTGTTTGGGGTTTCATTATTCATTCTTTTGTACTTCTATCAGAGTCAAGTGAGTTTTTATCGACATCCTTTATTCTTATTTCTATAATTTCTTTCCTTTTTCTTTCCTGTTGCATTTTTCTTATTGAAAATTAAGCATAATCATAATATATATCTATGCTTTATGAGCAATATTGCAATACAGTGAAGTACGCCTGGTTGGTTAAGCATGTTAAACTAATCGGTTTGCAATAGTTTTAGAGTAGAAAGGGCTTATCACACTCAGAATTTATCTGATTCATGAGCCTTTTGTCACTCCCTGCTAAAAAAATGAAAGTAAAAGATAAAAATCAGTTTTTCCTAAGATCAAAATTATTTGTAAAGTTTCTCTCTGTAGATGATAATATAGAGTTCATGAATGCCTTTTCTTTTCAGGAAAAAGGTGCTTTCTCAAATTATATTTTTTACTTTTGTTGCATAGTAGGGATCACCACTATCCCGAATCAGTTCTGTGTTGTCTGCAAGTAATTTGTGTATCTGCTGGTTGTTAACGATTCAACGGCTTTGAAGTTCCACCTAGTTTCCATGTCGTTTGAATATTAATTTCAAATTATCTTGATGATTGATATAAATATTTTTCACAAAATATGCTATAGAGTACATTGCTCTGTTTTCAGATGGTATAATATTCTATCTGTGTGAGGAACGAGGATTGATACTTAATCTGATTATTAGGCATATCTCAGTATCTGTGTAGGCTGTTAAAATCTCTTTTTAGTACAATGTGTCATCCATGTCATCCATTGGATTAAAGTTTCAGCTTCGGAGTATGTTTTGGTCCCTAAATATTAGAAACTTCCCGAGATCTTTGTGGAATGTCTCATAAAATCAGTAGACATAGAAAATACTGATATGTTTTGTTTCTGTAGAATCAAAAATAAAAATTTGGGTACTTTCCGAGAAAACCTTCAGAAAGTTTGAGCCATACATGCCGGTACTCTATTATATTACAACCAAATATAGGAGGAGATAATTAGATTGTGGTATATTTTATGAAAATTGTATGACGAACTTCTTCATGGTAGTATAATGCCAATTTGTCACATGTGATGCATGTTGAATGACATTCATTTACAGTTTAATGATCTTAGTGTCTCCTATTTGTACTCTGCAGGTAGCTTTGCTTAAATTTACAGGTTATAAGATACTGAACAACACTTCGGACACCGGCAAGGCATTTCTCATAATACTTATCACCGATATTTTTTTAGGGTACCATTCTCCTCTCTTTTCCACGCTATAGATTCACATTTCATGTCCTTTTGATACTTCAATATCGGTGCTGAAAATGGAAACTGGGTAAAAGCTGACGCGTTAATGAAGTGTCTAACATCCATGTTTGTGAAACGAATAATATTCATATTATCAATTTTTTTTTTTTTGTGTTTGTGATACAGTTGCCTTGCTAGCTTAGGCTTACGTATTGAAACTTGCAGATACCATTCTGAATCTGGTTGGCAAACATTATTAGAGGTGATAGTCGAGCATTACGGGCTTGACATAGATCAGGCTGCCATAACAATATTTATCTGCCTAATTCCAGTCATAATGGATGCATGCGTGAAACTTTGGGTACGTCTATCTATCTGTAACATTATTCCGTCTCTCTCTCTCGTACTCTTAACAGATATTCTAACCCATCCGCTTTCTTTTATATTGTTATAGCTCTTCAAATTTCTGCCAAGAGTATCGCCGAAGGTGGCAAATATTTTCCGGGAAATGCAGAGACATTAGGAAGAAGAACTGTTATACATTCTTTGGATTCTCTCACCACTTGTGAGAAAAACCCTGCAGATAACTGTGCATTGGTAGAACTTCGATTCTTTTCGACACTTGGAGAAAACATTATTTTTGGACCCTTTTCTATTAAATTGGTTCCTTCCCCACAATATTTGTACCAAATGATCGTAATAATGCAGAACAGTCAACCGTGTTAGTGTTTGGCCAAGTGATTGTTAGTTTTGTATGTCGTACACATAATTTACTACAATACAGTGTAAGAGCATGTTCCAACAGTACAATTGTTAGTAAATTCTTCACGTACACTTTCTATTTAATTAGATAAAGATCTCGTTGCATCTTTCATGTTAAAACCTATGTGCAGTACAAACAGGTTCGTACTGTACTGATCGATACTATACAACTATTACTACTTACTAGTGGTTTGTTTATATTTGATTAAATTAAAGACGGTACACTTGCTAGTCAACACTATGTTTAAAGGCACATAACTTCCTTTAATTTTTATTTAAAGTATAAATTTGGGTACTTGTCTTTTTATTTGATGGATGCCTTACATGATTTGGAATTTATTTTCTGGTAATGGTTCTATGTTACTCTTCCTTACCAAACAAGATTGTAGGACCTTTATGATTTAAAAGCTGCTGCAAATACAGAAGAAGACATGGGCTTTGAAGACACCGTCACACTTCTGATGTCTTCCATTCAGTTCCATCATAATATGTTTCAGTGATTATTTAATTTCTTCACAAAATCCAAAAAACTTCATATGTTTCATGCCAGTCGTCCTCTCCTTAGATTTGTCGTCCAAATATTGAAAAGAGAAACTGAATAAGAGAAACATGCCCTAAGATTCTTTTTACGTGTATGTCAACTCTTCAGGTAAGTAACCCTACGGAAAAATTTACTTTCGTCATACATTGTAAATATTAAGCCTAAGAGAGCTGTTTTTTCGCTTCAATATCCAAATATTGAAAGGAAAAGTAAGAAGTCTCCTTTCGACTTAAGTATTGTGATGATATCTCATTATTTACGCGAATTTTTTTTTTTTGTTAAGAAGACAAAAACAAAAAAAAAAATCACTTGAAAAGTTGATCTAGAGATAATGCAATCCTTGTTAATAGGTAAAATGACGCGTTTCTCTTTATTAAGCGATATATAGAAGACATGTTTGTGAACAATAGTGTATGGTGGGGTATTTTATGTGGCCCAAAAATAAACTAAGCTGACATGCCCCGTTTAAAGCCCAAGCAGGAAAGAATCGAACCAAGATGGTTTGACTCTTTTGGGACAATGAAACATCTATGTTCGATTGTTATTGTCTGCTCGTGGAGCGGGTCCCGCAATAATACTCTGCTCACCAACCCAACATCGATCGAACCAGGCCGTTCAATTGTTCAAAGTTCGACTGTCTAGTTCCAGTGTTCGATTCACTACAAGAAATGCCTATCCTCAACGCCTTTTTTTCCCAGCAACTCTGATAAAAAAGTTTGGCAGGCAATACACCAGCTCCATGTTATTACCCAAAAAACAACGCTGGTGTATGGATTCTCTAGTGCAAACAACACCAGCGTTAGGGCAGTGCTGGTAAAGGTTTTCACCAGCGCAAAAGGGCGTTGGCAAAGGCCTAATAATGCATTGGTGAAAACTGTATTTTCTGTAGTGATTAACAACCCTCCAGACTCGTTCGAGAGTTCTCAGCATCGAACCACTTACAGTTCGATTTTTTTCGAGATAGTTATATCAGCATCGAACTGCTATATGTTCGACTGTTTCTGGATTCGGCCGTTCGAGGCTACTTTAGTCGGTTTAGACTCATTTACGTGTAATAGGTGTTTCGCACAAAGCTGGTCACATTCCTTGTAATAGGCTAGCATAGTTTGGTTTATTTCATGCTTATTTGTATTGTATTTTCGGTGTATTGTAACTCAAGACGAAGTAAGACCAAATTAGCGTAGAAAAGAGACTGCAGGTAATCATGATATTTGTGCCTTACAAGAGAAACAGCAACGACTACTACTAATACTCGCATATTGCTTAGTAAGAATGACTTGTATTTGATTTTTCATAGAAATATTACTAATATATATTCATAATATGTAGATACATGTAGAATGTGAATAGAGTGTGGGGTAGGGGGATCGGATTAAATAGAGACAATGCAGAGGAGATAAGCGTGGTCCCTGTGGAAAGATAACAACAAAACGAGAAATAATGAATGGGAAAGAGGTAAGAAATGTAATTATGTGGTCCAGTCATGAGTCCTCGATCGATAGCTATTGATAGATGCGTTTTTCAAATTACGAAAAGCGACTAAGCATTTACAGATAACGTACGAGAGAAAAGAACGGTAAAGGCGAACTTCCCCCCACTCCCTTGGATTCATTCTGGTGTATTATATATATATATATATATATATATATATATATATATATATATATATTAATTACATAAATTTGCATTTGCATGGCATCTTACTTGTTACTGCTAAGGATGTTTTTATATTTTAATTGTTTATCACTACAAGAATGTTCAATTATAGCTTGGTCAGATAGCAAGCGAAAGTTTGGAAGCCACGTATTGCAACGCAAAAATCGCTTACAAAAGAAATAACCCGTAGCAAATAAAGAGCAGCAAAATTTGCAAGCGAAATACTGCTTGGAAGATATTTTGCAAGTAAATATTCGCTTGCTAAAAGTAAAAGGGCCACATCAGCACCCACCTGCTTCCAAACAAATGCTAGCTGCTTTTCCTCATTAAAAAAATTCCTAATTAAAAGAGAAAATATAGGAAAGTGCTAAAAAGCTAAAATAAACACACTAATTATAACTATTTAATTAATAAAGATTGTTTCATTAAGTTTTATTTTATAAGAAAAGAGGAAAAAATGCCTCCATTAAATTAAGAAAGTAAAATTGCATCATTGACATTCCTTGACTAACATTGACTAATTAAAGTGTTTAATTAATTAATATTGACTAATTAAAATGTACTTATCATCTATCAAAGATTAGTAAGAATTTTTTTTCTAATTAAAATAGTGAAATGACAATCTCATATTAGAAATGGAGTAATTGAGTAATTAAAATTGATATTAAACAAATAAAAAATTGAGCAAATTCCACGTATTAAGTAGAAAGCAATTTTTCGCTAGCTAAGTCCACATCAGCAAAATCAGCAAGCGAAAATCTTGTAGCTGATTTTTTTTTTATTTTTTTTTGATGCCTGTGTTCAAAATACCAGACTACCATACCAAAAAAATAGAATTAACTGAAGCAGGAAACTATATGTTTTGCAAGGAAAAAAATAAAAGGTGCAAGCATCAATCCATAAAAAAGCTTGAAAACCTGCTCAACCATAAAATAGCTGGAAAAAAAAAAAGATATCCGATGGACATTCGACCACATTCCGTGCCAAACCAACGGCAAATCGATACCACAAATTCCACAACAATATAACACTAAAAGGTCCAAAATAAGACCATTTCAACAACACAAATCTTCCAAACAACTTCACAACACATATAACAATAACACCTTCAATATCAACACAATTCCAGCCATTTCACAACACTTCACAAAACATATAACAATAATGCAACTGGGATTAACCGTTGCATGAACACGTGACAATCATGGCTTTTCATGCCTGTTATTCGAAGTTGGGGCATCTGAACATATCGGGATAAATTGGACACAAAACCATCGGGAAACTTAATACCTTGAAGCCAATTACAAACCGTTATCTTCTGATCCCTGCTCAAACAGTACATTGCCTTTCTTTTAGTCGTATCACCATCCTCTGCAAATAACGTAGAACGATTTGTAATTAATGCGAGGCCCCTTCTAGCTTTCAAATTGTCCTTTGTTTTTTCAGGATCGTCCATCACGGTGTTTTTGATGTTATCAAAGAAGTTCTTCTTTCAATGCATTACATCAAGGTTGTGCCGAATCATATTGTGTTCCCTACCAACTCCCTGGACAACCTTATTTGTTTTCCCGAAAGGAATATCAGGGAGGGTACTTACATGATCCCACATTTCGGGACCCAATCTTCGATGCAATGGCATATCAGTTTCATCCTGCCCATTGGTAAAATCTGTAGTATTCCATCTCCATTCATGATTAATGGGGAGAAATCGTCGATGACAATCGAACCAGGAGTGTTTCTTTCCATTTGGAAGCCAAAAGGACTTTGTGTGCTCCATGCAATATGGACAAGCAAACTTACCATGGGTACTCCACTGCGATAGCATACCATAAGCTGGAAAGTCACTAATGGTCCACATCACATGAGCACGCATAACAAAAGTATCTTTGCGATAGCTGTCGTAAGTAGTTGCTCCATTCTCCCACAATGTATTTAGTTCATCAATGAGCGGTCGTAGCAGCACGTCGATGTTCTTGCCAGGACTCGATGGACCAGAAATCAATAAACTTAGAAATATATACTCTTTTCTCATGCACATACCTGGGGGAAGATTGTAAGGGGTCACGAAAACTGGCCAACATGAATATGCATTAGAAGAATTACCCCAGGGACAGAAACCATCGGTGCAAAGTCCGAGCCTGACATTTCTTGCCTCTTCTGCGTAATCGGGATACGTTTTATCAAAATTCTTCCATGCTTCAGCAGCAGCAGGGTGAATCATTGTATCGTTATCCCCTCGACATTTCAAATGCCACGTCATATGTTCAGCGGTGCTGCGAGACATGTACAACCTTTGCAATCGGGGGGTCAGTGGAAAGTACCACAATCTCTTTCGTGGGATGCGTTTGGCACGACGGCTTGTATTCGACCGTTCCTTCCATCTTGGTGTTTCACACGTAGGACAAGCTGTGTAAGCAACACTTTCGTAGACACCGTAATAAAGGAAACAATTATTTGGACACACATCCAACTTTATACATTCCATGCCTAAATCTTTTAGTAGTCGCTTACAACGGTAGAAAGTATCGGGTATTTTGCGTCGATCCTCAAAATTTAACAAGCTTCTCGAAACTTCTAGAGCATCATTAGAACTACTTTCAGTCCAATTGTTCTTTATCTTCTTTGCCATGAATTTGGCGACCCATTCTAAAACAGTCATCTCAATTCCGTCATGAATCTTTTCCTCCGCTTTCTGCAACATTGCAAAAAATACTCTTGCCTGGTCGGTTGGCTCATCATCAGTTGTCGGTGTATCATTATGTACATTTGAAAATTGCCCCCCAAATGCATCGTCAACCAAGTCTCTCAAACGACAAGTGTTAGAAGGACCGACATCGTACATATTTTCAAACCGCCCCTAATCTACATTACCAGATGACTGACCAACGTCATATGTATTCGGCTCCGTATTGCTACCATACATAGTCTCACCATGACAAAACCATACATAATAATGTGGAACAAACCCCTTACTGTATAAGTGACATCTAATCTCGTCAATTTCCAAAAACTTGCTGTTACGACACTTTGCGCAAGGACACCTAACCATTCCCCGATCAACAAGACTAGGTTGATTGAATACGTACCGCAGAAAACTTTCAACACCCCATAAAAAAACACTGTTAATATTCCCACCACTCATCCTATCATACATCAACTCCGTTCTCGATTGTTGTTCATTTTCGATCTACACATATAACAACAAACATCACCCAATTTCACTACAAATTTCTAAGCAATGTTAAATTAAAGTACGTAAATTAAAATTTTCACTCACAAATTAACGAAATAAAGCTGTTAAAAGAGAATACGTACACCAAACATACCTCTTCGACTCGAACTTGTTGGTAGAGAAGAACACTAAAGGTGTTAGAATTTTTTTTGGATGAAAATATACAAGGGGGAAGGTTTATTTTTGAAAGTAATAGATCTGAAATTTGATGCTGCAATTTTACTAGATCTGAAATTTGATGCTGCGAAAAAGGAAGAAGTACAGTTAAGATAACAAAAATTTTGCAAAAGAATATTTGCTAGCTGGTCTGCTTGGTGTAAATTTGCTTCCAAATTTTCGCTAGCCAGTTGCTGACTGGATGATCTTGCTAACAAATATTCGCTAGCCGTTGTACACGTCACCGATCTGTATCTTGTTTGTGCTTCTTCCTAAGCCAAGTCATCGATCCGTGTGACGTGGCTACCGAAATTTCGCTAGCTAATTCTGCAGTATTTCAAAATCAGCTCTTATAAATACTTCACTTGCACCATTTCCTTATTCATAAAATTACTCCTTCACCATTTCATTCTCCTTCACCATTTCATTCTATAGTTCTAATTTCTTCACACATTCTCATTATATAACCACTTTAAATTTATTATATACATTTCATTCTTTATTTTTAAATTATATAACCACTTAAAATTTATTATATACATTTCATTCTTTATTTTTAAAATTTTGATTCATCTTATGTTTCAATTTATTTATTTTCACTTTGATTTTTGTTTGGCCACAATTTACTTTTTTTTTTTCACTTTGATTTATCTTTTGTTTCACTTTATTTATTTCAACTTTGATTCTTCTTTTGCTACAATTATTTTTTCCATTTGATTCATCAATATGCCTTTTTAAATTTTACCTTTACTTCATCTTTTGCTACACTTTACATATAGCTTTTGTTAGTTTATACATAATTCTTTTTTGATAATTTTTGCTAGGTTGTATGATTATGTCACAAATTAATTTTATGTTAAATATACAATCGCTACTTTTGCTAATATAATTTATATATATATATATAATGTAATTGTGAGTGAAGTTTATATGTAAGATAAGTATGATTAGGAATAAACTGTATTTAACCTATTAACAAATAATCCAGGAATTAAAAAATAACTATTAACAAATTAATTGGCGCCTGATTTGCCGCCAGTTTTTTTTTTAATTAATCTGAACGAAATCAGCTAGCGATTATTTGCTAGCTGATCTATTTGAAATATATATTTGGAGCGGTACATTTTTTCAAATTTTTGGTATGTATAAATATTTAGCGAGCGAAATTTCGCTAGCTCATATTGTATAATACGAGAATAATACATACACAATTGAAATACAACAATGTTTGTATATATACTCTGAAAGCAGATGTTTGCTAGCTAATTCACACGTAGGACAAGATGGCGAGCGAATTTTCCGTAGCTGATATCCACGTAGGATCAGCTTAAATCATTTTCCCATGCACTTTGCTACTTCTTTTTCGCTTGCCCATTTGCGCTAGCTAATCCTGCGTGGCAATTATCGCTAGCTGAATCCCTTACAAAATTTGCAGCCTCCTTTTCGCTCGCTATATCTTAGCTTCAACACCTATTGCTGGGAAACGTGGCAATCAATATTTTGGTAGCTAATTCGAAAATCAGCTAGCGAAATTGTCATATTGCTACGGAATATGACAAAGCTAAACAACAACATTCTTGTAGTGTATACACACACATGTATATATATATATATATATATATATATATATATATATATATATGCATGCGTTCTCTCCAAAGAACATAGTTGCTTTATGATGATTGAGATGTGCCATATATTTGATGGGAAAAAATATATAAAAAAAAATTTAACCACAAATGTCTTTTCTTCTTTAAATTTGATTTGTTATTTTAATTCAAAACCAATTTTTTGGAGATTGAGATTAATTTCAAGCAAAAGAGCTAGGGTTTCTTCTGAAGTACATAGTTGAATTAACCTGAGTTTTTCTTACTTACGTCCAATATTATGCAAAAGCGAACATAAAAAAGAATGTTGGCGAAGTTGACCAAGGACTATTTTGCACAGTGATTAGGACAAACCTCTCTCCTTAAATCATACGTACATGGCGTTTTGTGGAAGTGTATAGCGTATGAGGTAAATGATTTTTACCTTTCACGTTTGACCAGACAACATAATTTTAGATTAGGTTTTTGGCAAGCAGCCTCCCTGTGTTCTGCGAAATAGGCAGGAAACCCCCTGTGTTATAAAAAGAAGCAAAAACAACCCATTGTATTCTAGAAAACATAGCAAAATACCTCATTCCTTGCGAAAGTGAGATACACTTGCCAAGAGATGAGTGTGAGATTCTTTTTGGACCAGTACCTTTTCAAAGCCATTTGATACTTTTGTCTTTAACTTTAAAAAATTACATTTCTAACCCGATAAAATTTTATTTTTCAAATCCGTTTCGAAATCGTAAAATTGGTATCAGAGCCAGTTTGTTTATTTATTTAAATAGAAAATTATTTCATTATATCTCATCCCTTTATGAGTAGAGTAATTAAATACATGAATAATCCAGTTATGGATGAAATTTGGTATCCTCCAGTTCAGTTCTCTTTTAGAGGACCTAAAACTACAAGTCTTAAGCATTTTATCGATGCTTTAACAAGATGCCTTGCGTTTCATGAAACGCATATCGAGCACCATGAGGTTCTATGTTGCGACCTAGAACAACAAGGAAAAACTTGCCCCATCAAGAAGGCTAGGCTTGAAAGAGTCGAGCTTATAAAAGTTAGCCTTAAAAAAGCTAATAAGCAAAGTTCAATACTAAGCCTCTAAACTATGCCTGGTATTACCCTAGAACAAGAGCTCAAACTCTTGATGACTAAGTTAGTAAACCTAGCTAGTCAAAGACCAGACAATCTCCCTGGCATTAGAGCTAAGTTCATAGCTGTTAATGGCCTCACGGCTGAGATTTCAAGGATTATCAGATTAATCAACGAAAAGAATAATAGATGAGTAATCTGACTTTGCCAAATTTTCACGAGCTCGAGACAGATGGCTCTAAGCTGTCTCAGGACCTCAAGGAAGTCCAGAAAACAGTTCAAACATATGGTAACCATCAATATCATATGCCCGAGCACATTCAAGAACTCCAAGACAAGCTTGAAACCATGTCTACAAGATATCCAGCAAAGGATGAAGAACTTGGAATCCATGCCAAGGTCATCCGAAAGGAGACGAGGAGGATGGTTACCACCATCATTCGGAAAGGAACCCTTATTACATCAAAAGGGTAAAGCAGTGGAAGTCAAAAGGGAGTTAACCAGAAACGAGAGGATGGAGGCCTTAATACGAGGAAAGCCCAGCACCTCATAAGTTCATGTCTAGATTCAATCTAGACGAGATCAACTTCGGAAATTTGCAAGATCTTTCCGATCTTGCAGAACCGTTTTCAGAACTAAACCTTGAAAACGTGCGGGGACTTGAAGGTTCGGTCGTGCTGAGGCAAGATCCTCCCCAGGGACAGTCAGCAGTTACAGAGGATGTCGGATCTTCCATTCCAAATCCAGAGCCAATCCAAGAAGAACTCATGCCACATCAACATGATTTTGTTGCAGGATCTATGCTCACGGCAGTACCAACCCAGAATAAGGCGAGAAGGCCGGATGTTCATGGGACACCATACGGAAGGTCCCAATTAGATTCAATCCATCCTTACGGGCTTATGCTCAACTTGGATATTTTGGATTTCAAAAACCGAGAAGCCTTGATTGATGAATGGGCATCCACTATGAGGATTGCAGCAGCAACGCTGGAACTCAACAAAGAAGGGTTCATTATGATGTTACAAATGAGCCTCGAGGGATCAGTTAAAACCGGATGGGACATGCCACTCCAGAAATAAGAGATGGGGTTTTATCTGGTGATGCCCTCAAAGACATTGTTGACAGAATGGCAAGGCTGTTCAAAATATACTTCATCGGAGAAGGATACTTCGTTGATCCCCAAACCGGAGGAGGAGACCAGGAGAAGGTCAGAAGATACGAACAAGCATTGTATAACTTAGAGCTACATGACATATGTAGCGTTGACTTATACATTAAGCTGTTCACCGAGTACAGATGGAAGAGCCGAATCAATGAAGATACGGCGATCCCCTTATTTTTTGTCAAAATACCAAGTCTGTGGCGAGAAATGTTACTGCGAGAATATACACCTATTGGGGTTGATACAGTTGCCCAAAGAATGTCCTTTCTCAAATCCAAGTTAAGCGAATGGTGCCAGAAGGCAGCAATTCAAAAGAATTTCAAGAGACTGAAAAAGATCAACAAATCAGCTCGTCTTTGTTGCGATGATAATGACATTCCAACCGTCATAGGCGCATCTGAAAGACACAAAAAGATAAAGCATAGGGATCACCCCTATAAGCAAAGAAGCAAGTTCTCCACATGGAAACCAAGAAGATTCTGGTCGAAACAAAAGGCCTGAAGTTACAAATCAGGGCAGAGATCAGGACCCAGCAGAGACAGGTCAACCTCCAATCAAGGAGGATCGAGTAGACCGCCAACAAGGAGAACTTTCAGAAGAGCCCATACACGAGCAAATGAAAGTTTCAAAGATTGCAACTGTTGGACATGTGGTGCCAAGGGACACATTTCAACAGAATGCCCGGAGAACCAGAAAAGAGGAGTCAGACAGTTCGAAGCAACGCCAGAGTTCGAAGAAGATGTCTACTTCCAGGATCTCGTCCAGGTATATCAGTTTAAAGATATTCCTTCCGACGAAAGTATATATGAAGAAGACGAAGGACCAGATGAGTCTTCAGAGTTGGAATCAGAATCAAACTGAAGAGGAGGAGATCTTCCATCAGGAAGTTCAAGAAGATTTGTCAGGATTCTTCTCACAAACAAGCATATCTCACAAAGCATTGATGAGAATCATGCGAGAAGACCCAAAATTACGAGTTTACGATGGATTCACCATCGAAAAGATGGAAAGAACCTTAGCCCAGCTAAGTTTCAGGCAAAGAAAGCATCACATCATTTATAAGGTTACGGCGGAAGAAATTGCTATCCCAATGGAGCTTACTAATAATGTGATGGAAATGCAGCTAGTTCCTATGAACGAAATTAGAGAGGAACTAAGTCGACTCAATCCAGAGATTGCCCAAAAGATGTCATGGATCCATATCGGAGCCATAAGAATCTTGATCAAGGCAACATTCAAAGAAGGTATCAATTCACCAATTGACATTGCTATCTTTGATAGGAGAATGCAAAACCTAAGAGACGCATGTCTTGGAGGGTTGTCGGGAAATCTATTCGCTGGAAAGGTGGCAACATTTGTTTATCCGAAGATTGCTTATAATCTAGCTGATAGAGATTTCAACAGGGTTCTTACCTTGCATCAAGACTTCAAAAACAAGGAGTTGTTGAAAGAAGGAAATAGGCCATACTCGATCACCTACAATATTTCCTATGCCCTATCCAACACTCACCATTCGGACATGTTCCAAAGAAAAGAGTTCGTCGAGATACCTGAAATTTTTGACAAGGTTGCCCATGCAGTCAAACTAGAAATTTCAGATCTACCCCATATCCATGAAATGGATATGATCATTCGAAACCAACCAGTGTTCAATCAGAACACCAGTCAAAGGTTCGACCAAAGAAGAATTTCTTTCCATGAAAATAGAATGCATAGCCTAACATGGGGAAAGAAGCCGATTGTCGAAGTTGTAATCGAACCTAAACGATTTACAACTAAAGGAGAACTCCAATGTCCAGGAGGATGGTGTGAAGTCGAGGTAATCTTCGACATTACTCAAAAGGATAATACTCTTCCATGCGAGGCATTGTATTATCTAAAGCAGCCTATTGTTGGAAGATATCAAGGAAACCTAAAAATAGGTGGAATGGATTTCGTTATCAACGGGCGAGCAGGAAAGATCCCAGAACAATTAGTTCTTGGGATTGAATTTCTTGAGGATCATAAACCTTGGGAAAGATTACCAGAGGGAATGGAGTTCACGGTGGAAGGAAAAAGATACAGATTTCGATGACCACCAGTCCGTTCTCAATCTACATCTCAGTAGGGATGTTGTATGAGAAATACCGAGCCGAATACTTTGCAGCGTATATCGACTCAGGAGCAGGAATTTGCACAGCAAAATCAGAAGTGTTCCCCGAAGAAATCGGCGAAGATTTACCAGCAATTGCAGGAAGATATTTCTCAAAGAAGATTATTATCTTCAAAATAGGGATAAAACAGGCGGAAATATTAATTGGAGGAGCGGGTGGTACCCCATGGTACAAAGTTAAGACGCCCCCTATATATTTCCACGACATCGGCGCCGATATCCTACTCGGCAACAATTTCCTGCAAACGTTTAAACGTTTTACACATGATAATGAATCAAGGCGTCTTATCCTCACACCACCATGTGATCATAAAATCTTGATACAACGATTGAGGCAAGCATTCTATCGAAAATTGCCAATTCAATTCCGCAGCAAGCGTGGTGATGAAGAAAAACTTCGACACCCAAAAATTAGAGATCAAAGGAAATATGGTAAGGCAATCCTTCAACTTAGGATTGACAGTTTAGGTGGCTTTAAAGAAAGAAGGATCAAAAACCGAACAATTGAGATCCTAAAGGCTAGCCTAGAACCAATTCCTCACTTGGACATCACTAACGAAGAACAAATCTCGATAGAAGATGTCAAAGCCAAAATCAGGAGGAACTACGAAGAAGATCCTCTAGCATGGTGGAACAAGAACGAGCTCACATCATCCTTAAAAGTCCAAAAGGGCAAGGAAAATGAGTTTGTTAGATACAAGCCTATCCTGATGAATCAGAACGATCGAAAGGATATGCAGAAGATTCTTAAGGAGCAACTTGACCTTAAGTTAATCTCAACAGGAGTCTCGCCATATAGCAGTCCAGGGTTCCTATTTAGGAATCATAGTGAAATCAAAAGAGGAAAACCAAGATTGGTGATCAACTACCAAGGGATCAACAAAATCTTGGAATTTGATGGATACTATATCCCGAGCCGAGAACACCTTATCAACTGCGTCCAAAACGCGAAGGTCTTTTCAAAGTTCGATTGCAAATCGGGCTTTTATCAAATAAGGATGGAGGAAGAAAGCAAGAAGTATACAGCTTTCTCTACACCGCAGGGACATTATATCTGGAATGTTATGCCAATGGGCTTGGCAAATGCACCACAGATATATCAAAGGAAGATTGATAATCTTTTCAAAGACTACTTCAGCTTCATGTTTGTTTATGTCGATGATATCCTCATCGCCTCAAGGAATGTCAAAGAACATGTTAAACACCTGGAAATATTCTCAAATGTTTGCCACAAAGAAGGATTGGTGCTATCCGAAAAGAAGGCTATAATCCTAACAAGGAAAATTGAATTCCTTGGCATTGAGATTGACGAATCAGGTATCATCCTCCAAACACACTTGGTGGAAAAGGTACGTGATTGCCCTGACAATCTCAAAACGGTTAAACAACTTCAAAGTTTTTTGGGTTTAGTTAATTTTGCAGGAATGTTTATTAGCAACCTTGCGAGCTACAGGAAAGTGTTTAGTCCTCTGCTAAAAAAAGACGCAGAGTTTAAATGGACAGAACAACATACGGGAGCAGTCCAACAACTAAAGAAGTTGTGTCAAAATCTGCCCAAACTTGTGATACCCAACGATGAAGACGATATGGTGCTATACACAGATGCTAGTGACCATTGGTGGGCAGCTGTTCTAACAAAAATAGAACCAACAAGAGAAGTCCCATGCAGATATTGCAGCGGATTATTTGCAGACAATAATGCAGCAAGATGGCACATCAACGAGAAGGAGTTCTTTGCAGTTTGCAGTGCATTTAAAAAATGGCCCCTGTTCCTACTCGCAAAGAAATTTATCCTAAAAATTGATAATACAAGTGTCAAAGCTTTCTTAAAAAACAAAATAAAAAGTAAACCCAAGAAAGCCTGACTTTTAAGATGGCAAGCGGAATGTCAATATTATGATTTTGACGTTGAAATTATTAAATCTCATGAAAATGTTCTTGCAGATTTCTTAACACGAGATGGAGCCAAGTGAAGCCAACAACATCCTCACCAGATGGAGGCATCACAGCGACAGCCTTGAAGAACTAAACAAGACAATTGATAGCCTTACGATTAATGCTAGGGCTTCAGGACATGTACAAGAAAAGGATCTTAACAAGGTCCAGACTGCAATGAAAGCCGCAAGACTTTGTAGTACCATGTTATGGGATAGCCTTTACGGCCCCATTATGCCTCAGAGTCAAAACTTGTCTCTGAACTACGAGCACATGACGTTAAAATCGAGGTAGGGGATTCAAGTACGATTCACCCAAATACAGGAGAAGATCCTTATGATGAGGATTATTCCAAGATGGAAACATCGGAAGAATCAAATCAGTCTAAAAACTTAGAGACTGAGGTCAACGAGCTTAATCTTAGACCAAGAACGGAAAAATCTAAGGTCCAGAATGATAACCTTAAACCATCTTCATTGATTGAATATCAAAGAACATGGGAAATGTTATATACAAGAATGGGACTTGTCCCAGGTAAATCCTTGGCCGATTGGTCTGGAAAATACCCACGAGTTTGTACCAGGTGCAAAACCAGAGAGTGTACGAGAGTGGTTCGACTTTGGCTGCTTAGCCTCAGTCTTCACAACATCACCAGGGTTTCTGGAAATCTCGAAATTACCAGAATGGATTTACAAGGGAGTGTATAATACATGGAAGAATAATAATACACTCGGAATAGGAGAAACTCTGGAACTTAAATTTATTTCAGCAGCTCCAGAAATTACCGGAAAAGGCTCTTATCCCAGCTTCCATCTTATCAAGCTGCAAATGCCATACATGAAGGCTTTAGATTTTATAAAGCCACCACCAGAAGGACAACTTTTAGTTGCTCCGATATCGGAAGACGATATCACTACAAGAAGAGCCTGGGGACTTTGGGTCTGTCTAACGGAGATGGACAAAGTCAAGTATTCGTTTAAAACAATTCACAAGACTGAAAACGGATCACTCATGCTTAATACCATGACAAGCACCACTACCCATTTTGCCGAGACAATTTTCAAAAATAAAAGGAAGAAGTTGTGGAGAAACGAGATTCCGGCCACTTTAGAAACCAGCCGGAAATTATGTAACATGATGCACGCTGGAAAATGGAAGGATCACATTTGTCCAAAATGCCCTGAGCAGAAGGAGCCACTTTTTGGCAAAGGATTTTCGGTGAAAAAAGACAAATGGAAATACGATAGGGAGGGCTCCACTAGACCAGGAAAGATGCCTCGTGCTGGAAAAAGGACAAACTTTTCCGACAAAACAAAAGAGGCCATGTGAAGCAGACAGAGACCACCTCCACTAGAGATAAAAATGGAGGGACCAGATTTCTATTGACAACGGGATAAAGACAAGCTGGTGGATTAAAACGTAAGCCATGGCGAATTAATCCATAAAAGAGGAATGAAGTCCGAGTTTGAAGTCCTGATGAGCCTCTATAAATACCCAAGCTAAAGGAAGCAGAAGACATCGAACAATCTCCTCTGTTTTCTTACTCTTAAATAAATTCTATCAGAAAAATATTCTGAGCTTAGTTTGTATTAAGTTTTCAATTCTGTTTTTAAATACAAGTGTATGTGTGAAGGAAACAAGGCTACCATGAGTAGCTAAACAAGTAACTCTACTCTATAAGGGTTATGTTGTTGTAATAAATAAGTTTCCATTTTTATGAATAAAATTCCGACTTCTGCTTAAACAGTGTTTCCCTATTTAAATACCTAGTCGATATCGAGATTGTATCTTTTACGCCCGGTGTAGGAAATGAACCAGGGCTGTGCTAGTTGTCGTTGAAAGAGCCATTGCAGAACCATCGGTTGCGATCGAGTGGTTAGCTGAGGAAGCTGTAAAACCTGGTGGAAACCCGACGACAGTTTGGTCAAAATGAGGTACTATTTTAATTTTGACAGTTATTTATATGGACGGACGCATGTTGGGACTGATATTGTCGTTATGGACTAGTTCCAAATTTAAGGTTTCGAAAAGGATAATTCTAAAACTTCAGGGGTCAAAATTTTAATTTTTATAAATCAAAAATATAATTATCAGCTGGCATATGGACTGGAATCAATTTCAACCTTTCTGCAGGGGGGCAGTGTGCTATGAGTTATAAAGCATAAAGGGGTTTCTTGCCTCTTTTATTATCACAAGGAGGTTTCTTGCCACTTTCGTATAACACAAGGGGGTTATTTGCTATCAACTCTTTTAGATTTGTTGTTTAACTCTCGCTAGATTCAAAGTCTCAGACTCACTTATATTTACGAATTTATTATCTTTTAGAAGTCATTTGGTTTCAAAATAAATCTTATCTTCAAAAGATGGTGTAGATTAGAAATGAGATAAAAAGTCAGAATTTTCTATGATATTTAATATGTGCCACTTGTTTGGTTGATAAGATTAAGTGTCAAGATAAATGGTTACCTCAATATTTTTTTCTTTGATTTGTGCTATTAATGTACAATTGACCAAAAAATCATTTTTAACCCTCTTTTTTAGAAAAAGAAAAGAAAGTGGAAACATTTTTTTTTCAACTCAATGACAAAGTATATGTTACGTCTTTCGCATTGTTACTTTGAACTTAAAATTTTTTTTTTCATTAGCATCACCATATATGTTTAATTTATTTTATTATTCATATGACCACTACTTATTCACTAAATATAACCTACACAAAATCATTACAAAAAAAGAAATATAAAAACAAATGAGTTATTACAATAGATATAAAATACGTATTTTTAGAGTAGTGGGGGAGATATGATCGAGTAAGAGAGGAAAAAGAAACTAAGAAACTTTTTCTTTTTTCATTTTAATTTTACGAATCAATAGGATTTTTTTACAATTTTAAAAAAAAATCAAATCATCTTATAAAGTTTTGGTTTATTTTTATTATAAGTTGATCACCTTCTTTTAGAAAGGCTAAATTAATTTTTTTGATGCATGCGGTAAATAAGAGTTTAATATATTGGTACATGTGATTAAATACTAAAAATTGAAAACACACTATCAAAATAGTCAAATTTCTTTATATTTGATTAATAAACAACAAAGTAACTATCCACCAGAACCTTATAAATGTAATATATAATTTTCTTGTTAAAACATAAGTTAGAATTTTAATAAAATATTATATCTAATTATGTAATGACAAAGTAAAGTAATTTATAAATTTATAGAAGGGTGTAATGCACAATTTCAATGAACATTAAAAATAAGGTAAGATGGAGATTAATTTATCTTAGGGGGAGAGGTGAGATTATTTATCTCATATTTTGAGATAAAATCCAAAAATCTAAGCATATTTTATTTATGCCCGAAAAACTAATTTATAGAACCAAACAACTAGGGGTGGGCGCGGTTCGAGTATTCGCATTACGGGTACCCACATGCGGAAACCTGCTTGCGAAGAATAAAACTTTGTTATCATTCTCATTCTCGCACATTGCTGGTACCCGCCACGCGGATGCTGTACGGTAGCGGGTACCCAATTTTATGTACTTTTTATATTTTATAATCTAAAAAGTAAGTCAATAGGTTCTCCAAATCCAATGTTTATAGGCAACTTGATTAAAATTTGGAATACCCATAATAAATGAGATCTAATAATTCATTTCAACTCCATCACTCATCAATGCCGCTAAAAACTATGTCGTACATGATTAATTTTTTTTTAATATAATACAATACAAAAAATAAGATTATTTTAGTTAATTGAAGTTGCTTAAATCTTACTTATAAAATATGTAATCTTAATAAATATGTCATGTTTCTCGAAATTAGTATATTATTCGTATGTGTGTGTGTGTATATATATACATATATATTGTGTGTATGTAAATTTTAAATATTGAAGAGACATGCGGGTACCCATACGGATGCGGGAATTGATAATACTACCCATTCTTATTCCCATTTTGAAGACTAAAAATCTGGGTACCCGCATTGCTGATACCCATTCCCACTTTATCCACTCTAAATGAGAAATACCCAAACGAGTGTGGTACGGGTTCGGATGTCCACTTCAAATGCTCACACCTACAAACAGCCGATAAAGTGAGATAAGCTGAAATATCTCACTTTATCTATAGAACCAAACAGCTTAAAATACACAAAATAATTATTAACTATTTATTTTCTTCTTAAATTTATGAATTCAAATGTTTGGCTTTTATGTTATTTGGAAATGTAATGTTAATGCAACCTGCTTATTTTAAATGTTAGTCTTTATTAGAACATGAATATTATTCGTGATTTGGTTTCCCACTTCTATAAACACTTTCACCAAACTTAGATCCTAATTAGGACACGAGCCTAAATTCAAACTCAAACCCAATATTGAAAGATATTTAACTATCTATCATAATCAGATAGTTGTCACAAAGTTTGCGGGCTAGAGTTCAACGCTAAATAGTTATCACTATCATGAATCATCATTATTCTTTTTTTTTTGGTAATAAAAATCTTCATTAAGGAAACAAGCCACGAGCCAAAAGTGTAATGCATGATAAATCATGCTACAACCCAATACAAGGATAAAACTAGGAATACAAAATGTAATATAAATTAATCATGATTTATCACGTGAGGGAGTAACCAAGTATAATCTACTTTAGCTGAGCGTGCGAGAATATGAGCATCATCATTTTCTTCCCTATGCACCCAACTGAAGAAAAACGTCGTGTGATTATTCCTCCAATTTCTAATTTCTCAGATCAAGTTTCCTCCTTCAGCTCCTAGGAAATTCTCACGCGAAATCAAGTTGATTACCTCTAGATTATCCCCTTCAAAAATCACATTCTTCCAACCCCGCGACATTGCAAATTGAACCGCATTATACACAGCCATAATTTCCAAGTTGAGGGGACCTAAATTTCAAGAAAATCATTTCTGAATACTTGCAAGATATTTTCCTTCAGAGTCACGGAATAAGATACCAATACCCGAACCATTCTCTTCTTCAAAAACAGCACCATCAAAGTTGCACTTGATCCATGGCTCGCTCGGTGGATTCCACACAGTCTGCTCCTCCACTTGATCTCTCGAAGGACGGACATTAGAGATGTTCCACATATACTGATAATTTCGCACAAAATGTAGCAATATCCAGTGGTGTTGAACACTTTTCCCTGCCATGAATTTGTTCTTGTTTAACCAAATAGCCCAACACAAAATGACTGCTTTTACCACCAAATCCTTCTCCTTTAGCGCTGAAATTATGAAAAACCAATTCATTACCCCCTCCCCATCCTTAGGAAAGAAATCGCTTAGCATATGGGATAACGCCCAAACTTGTCTCGCCACACGACACGAGAAAAAGGCATGATGCACATATTCATTCTCATTCCCACAAATCTCGCATTCCGATTCCCTTCCCACATGATGATGAGTTAACAAACTACTAGTTGGTAGAATATTAGGATACGCACGCCAGAGGAAATGCTTTATTTTGTTTGGACATGGTAAATTCCAGATTTTACGCCAGTCTAACACCGAACTACTTGAAGTCACCGTGACATCCGAAAATGGCCCTTGCTCTATAATAAGATAATATGCACTTTTAACAGAGAAATATCCAGATTTAGTGTAGTGCCAAATCTGATTGTCCGGATTTTCCAAAGATCCCAACAGAATTGAAAGTATTAACACAACATCAACCTCCAAGAATAACTCTCGAACCCACACTTGATTCCACCACCCTATCTCCTCATCGATAATATCCCTCACTCTTAAGTCCGGATAGTCCACATGCACATGTGTAGTCGATTTTAAACACACTGGACGCGGCAGCCATGCATCGCGCCAAGCCCCAATCGAGTTACCATTCCCAACCCACCACCGTAACCCTCGTTCAAGTATGTGAATAGACTCCCTAATACTACGCCAAGAAAAAGAGTGTCCACTCCCCTTCTTTGCCTTAAAAATGGAACAATTAGGAAAATATTTTGCCTTGAAGATTTGTCCCACTAGACTATGTGGATACTTCCATATCCTCCATGTTTGTTTAGCAAGTAACGCCAAATTAAATGCACGAAGATCACGGAACCCCATACCCCATTTCCCTTTGCTACCACACATCTTATTCCAAGCAATCCAGTGTACTTTCCTTCTTGCACCACTACTCCACCAATAATTACTTATCATAGCTTCAAGTTCTTTAACCAACAAATCTGGTAAACAGAAGCAACTCATGATAAAGGAAGGCATAGCTTGGGACACGGATTTGATGAGGGCCTCCTTGCCCGCCCCCAAAAGCGTGAGTTCCTTCCAACCCTGAAACTGATTCCACGATCTATCTCTAAGATAATTAAAGAGTTCTTTTTTTGATCTGCCCACTACAGTAGGCATCCCAAGATAGATATCATGTTTTTCAGCTACACGAACCCCAAGAATCTGTTCTACTTCCCTTTGGCATTCACCCGTAGTATTCTCACTAAATACCACCACTGATTTCTCTAAATTAATCACTTGCCCCGAAGCACGTGCATATCGACTCAAAATAGAAGTAATTTCATGAGCCGCATCCACCCCCGCCTCACAAAAAACCAAGGTATCATCAGCAAAAAGTAAATGTGACACCCTTGGTGCGTGTCTACTCACGACAACACCTTTTAGCGCATGTCTCCTTTCCGCATCACGGATTAAACCTGAGAACACTCCAGTAACAAATAGAAAAATATATGGCGACAAAGGATCGCCCTGACGTAATCCTCTCTCTGGCTCAATATGACCAATCTCACAACCATTAATTAAAAGAGAATAAGAAATTGTTTTAACACACATCATTATAAGGGCGACAAAATGACTCTCAAAACCTAATCTAGTAAGTACCTTCTCAAGAAAGGACCACTCGACCCGGTCGTAAGCTTTGCTCATATCTAGCTTGAGTGACATATGTCCCACCTTACGTGTTCTTCTATTCTTCAAAAAATGGTTAATCTCAAAAGCCACAAGGATATTATCAGTAATAAGCCACCCCGGAACAAAAGCGGATTGCGCATATGATATAATATCATGGAGGAACGGCTTAATCCTATTTGTTATTACTTTAAATGCTATCTTATAACACATATTACACAGTGAGATAGGTCGAAACTGAGACATAAGTTCCAGATCTGTACATTTAGGGATAAGGGCAATATGGGTAAAATTCATAGTAGAAGGGAAGACACGATTATTCAGAAAGTTAAGGACAAAACATATCACATCATGTTTCAGAATATTCCAAAAATTTTGAAAAAAAAAATAGGAGAAAAGCCATCTGGTCCTAGAGATTTGAGAGGGTACATATCGAATAGAGCTTTTGTTACCTCCTCTGGTGTAAAAGGTTGACTCGACTCCTAATTCACATCTGGACTCACTTTTGCCTGAATTACTTGTAAGACATCGTCAATCTCATCGCGTGTAGGGTTATTGGAACTGAATATAGATTGGAAGTAGTCAATTGCAACCTCTTCGACTCATTTTCTCGAATCTCTCCAGTTACCCTCTGAGTCTCGGATCCCCCCTGATATTATTATGTCTTCTTCTTTCACTTGCCCTTCTATGGAAATATCTTGTATTTCTATCTCCCTCATTTAACCATTGAACCTTTCCTCTCTGCTTCCAGAAAAGTTCCAGAAAAGTTCCTCCTTGTCAAGCATAACTTCTAAATCCCAAGTGAGTTTTGCCTCAGTCTGTTTCGACTCGATTGTGATGACTTCTTCTCTAATATCCTTAATCCTCTTAGTCAGCTCCTCAATATATTTCTTAATTTCAGATCCCGAATAATTTTTCCACTGCACTAACCCCACGCTGCAATGCTCAAGCTTTTCTGGAAGATCATGTGCTTGTTCCCACTAGGGTTGTGCAAAAAGAATCGGATCGATCGAATTGGGTGAAAATCGATCGAATGATCCGATCCGAGGATCAGATCGAATATTTGATCCGACTTTTGATTTTTGCCTTAGGATCGAACCCCCATTTGATTCGATCCTCGATTTTAGAGGCTGAGAATCGGATCGGATCGAATACTCATCTTATTTTTTAAAAATAAATAAATATATAATAACATATATATAATATTATATTTTTATCTATAATGCTAAGCCTATTAAGATGCTACTAAGATATTTCTATATATTGTTGGTGATACTAACATTGATCAAAATTGGGAGTGTTGGAGTAAATAGTAACCTTGAATGAAGTTGCTGATAAGCGAGTGCATAGTCTGAATGGAAAGTGTAAAGTGGTGAAAATTAATTTGTGAAAGTGTATCTTTTATAATTGATTTGTGTTTTGTGTCAAAAAGTGTGGTTGAGAACCATATGAAAGTGAATTTTGTAATTCAGTAACTATGTTTGAATGTTGTGGTTGGTCCCATTGATATTAAATTAAATAAGAAAAAAAAAAGGATCGAAATCGAATCGAATCGGATCGAAATCGAATGATTTTGGATCGAATCGGATCGTTTTAAATTGATTCGATTTCGATCCTCATTTCTCCAGGATCGAAATCGACTTCCAGCCTCGATTCGATCCGATTCGATCCGATCCGATCCAAACGCACACCCCTAGTTCCCACTCCTACCCGAGTTCCAAAATTGTTCAACCAAGCCTTTACACTCAGCCGCCTTAACCCAAGTCGCCTCGAACCTAAACAACTTCTCTCTCTTCCACTCATTTTTGAAAGATACATTCAGTTCAAAAGAGATAAGCAGAGACGAGTGGTCTGAATGTCTCATGGATAAATTCTCAACTTTGGCCACCAGAAACAACTCACACCAAGAATTTGAAGCACACGTTTTGTCAAGTCTCTCCTCTATAGTATCCTCCTCCTTCCTCCGGTTGCACCAAGTGAAACATCTACCCTCATACCCCAAATCATTCAGACCAGCATCAAGAAGAGCCTCTCGAAAAATTCTCATGCACCAAGCGGCCTTTGGGATACCTCCTTTCTTCTAATCTTGCCTCATAATCTCATTAAAGTCACCCCCACAAATCCACGGCTTCGTAGAGCAATGCTTCAAATAATTCGGGAACGACCAAGATATGTGCCTCAAGCTCAAGTTTGGTTCCCCGTAAAAAAAACCAGTAAACCTCCAATCTAACTTGGTGTCATCATGTTCAATCATGATATCAATATGATAGCGAGATAAACTTAGAAGTCTCGCATTAATATCTTTCCTCCACAACAGGGCGAGCCCCCCCCCCCCCCCCCCCCCCCCCCCCGACTTGCCCTGAACATCAACTGCTACACCAAAGTAATTAATTTGTTGTTTTAGTTTCTCAATCCTTCTCGTGTAGCTTTTTGTCTCCATGAGAAAGATAAGAGAGGGATTATATCAGACAACAACAAACCGAAGCTCTCGAACTGTTCAAGGCGTCCCCAAACCCTGACAGATCCAACCTAGGATACTCATAAAGATCGGCGAGACTGCTCTGCAGTCTTCGCCGAATAGCAGATAATATGGGTATCCTCGTTCCCTGAAATATTAGCCTTTCTCAATGGAGGACCCGAATTTTCGTTAGCATCCTTCACTCGTTTATTTCCCCTTACCTGGACCGAAGCCCCTGACTTTTCCACCCTCCCTTTTCAAACTTTTCCTAACGAACTCCCTCGTTCCCTGCCCTTACCTCGCCATCTCCCTCCCTTCCCCATACCTCCAACAATAATCGGCACATTAAACAAATTAGAATCAGACACCCCGGCCTTCCCCCAACTTGTGAGATCTTGTAAAGCACGTACATATTTAACATTACCAGCGTCCGCTCCATCTTTTCTAGAAACAACTTCAGTTGACGAAGCCATAAGCACACTCTTACCCTTATTCAAATTCCCACCCAAGAATCATCATTATTCTCAATAACTGTTCATAAGTTAGGACCAGCTCGTTAATATATTATGTGCACGCAATTAATTATACAACGTTGTACAGTGACTTGACAAAAATCCTTCTTTCTTATAATCTATATTCTATGGCGGAGACCACATGAGGAAACGTAAAAGATCATACAACAGTATTTAGATTACTGATCTGCACAAATTAAATGCAAAGTGAAGAGCACAAATAAAATGGCAAAAGACAGTTGTTTTATATTTAATTCGGGTGAGACTTGGTCTCTGTGAATGTACTGCAAATTATAGAATTTATAATAAATTGAAATAAGCAGAGTAGCATAATCGAATGTATGATTAAATTACAGGTATCGCCACCCATGTTTAAAAGATCTCAGAAGGTACTTGGAAAATTAGTTTATGTTGATATACCCATTAGAATTGGTGGAATTTCATTCTGATCTTTCCATTCAAAAAAAAACAAATAATAATAATAATAATAATAATAATAATAATAATAATAATAATAATTTTAAAAGTAAAGTTAGAAAATAAATTATATACCAAAAGCCACCTACCACCCATAACCCGAACGTGGCCACTCTCTTGCTCTCGCGACACGTGCGATTGAAGTTAACTACACCACAATTTGGTTAACAAATTACAATGTCCTCCGGAGTTGCACCATGGCAATTCACGACTAATTGCAAAGGTTGTATTACGATCAAAGATTCAGACGTATTTTATTTTGCTTTGAGTGAGAACACAACTTCTATGAGTGGGGATGAAGAAGAGTTTAACTAAATCTATTTTTATTTTTATTTTTCTTCTTGAAAATAATGTTTACGGAACCTTACATAAATAGAAAGCAAAATATCTTTTAAGACCCACTGACAAGACTACTCCACTAAAGTACTATAACTTACCTAATATATTATATTAATAATACAAAACACGATATATATATATACGTAATATAATAAAATAATAATAACTTAGGCCCATAACAAATTGCAACTGCGTATTTGACGGAGGGGTTGGGACATCATTAGATTGGGGAAAGATGACTTCTTAGATTTTTTCTCTTTTGATTTTTTTAATATTAAATAAATATATGAAAATAGGAAAACCCTTTTAACAGTATTCTGGAACTCTTAAATTAGCTTAAACAAATTTAGGTAACAACTTCAAATAATAATAATAATAATAATAATAATAATAATAATAATAATAATAATAATAATAATAATAAGTAAAAGTAGAAAGTAATGTCTTTATTTCAATATTTCTAAGTGAAGATATATTTTTTGAAAATAAAGTAGAGAGTGTAATTTTGAAAGTTTAAGTAAATCTTAGGTTAAACTCGTCCTTTTTAGGGTTTAACTAGGCAAGGGTAATTGTAACGTCAAACATAAAAGGATTTTTGGCAAATCATCTCTATGTTATGTTAAATGGACAAATTACCCTCGTGCCCTCCTGAGAAATTTATATTATGAACTTTATATTGAAAGATCAAAATATCTTAAGCTTTTTGTGTAATTTCGAATATAAAAATCAATGATATACATTTTTTCTTGAAAAAAAAATGAGTTATAATATTTTTTTTAACAAAATCTAAACTCCACTCTCATTTATGAGATAGTGAACTACAAATTCCTACATTGGGGAATAAAATGCATTTGAAATCACAAAAAGGTACTTGACCAACTTATTTTTCACAATAATGTAATTTGTTAATTTAATTATCATAACACGGGGATATTAGATGTTAGGGACGAGGGTTGTGCTCTCGTTCCATTCAGATGATGACACGTGTACAAAGGTTTTGTCTGTTTGTACACGTATCAGCATCTGAAAGGGACGAGAGCACAACTCTCGTCCCTAGCATCTAATTTCACCATAACACGGGTATTTTGAAAAATCGAGCATTAAATAAGAATACTTTGCATAGATTCTCCAATACAATAGCCTCCCCTCCGGGGCACTTTAATTCTTCCCTAAATTTGAGTAAATACATTTCCTAAGTTTTGGGGGAGGGGTCCAAGTGATACTATACAGTTGTGGTGAGGGAAGAAAAGTTAAGTTAATGCTGACAAGTAGGTTGTTGTGGGTGAGTTCAACTCATAGCCACAAAAATTACTTGATTGGGGTTGGGGTGGGGGGCACAATTACACCACAAAACTTTTCAGGCCATTGGTAACAACTAACAATTGTAACAGCTAACACAGTCATGATCATGACTAATGCCTCGCACATGAATTATATATGAAATTTCAGTGTATTGTTTCAATAAATAATATAAAATTTTATAATTTCTTAAAAGACACAAAAACTCAAGAGATATTTTTAAGACTTACTATGTATTCTGTAGCCCTTCTAACAGCACTTAGTAATCATGAAGTTGATAATGTAAATGTTTAAACTTTATGATCGTAGGAAGTATACGATTGTAGATTTTATTGCTCTATTCTAAATTTAATAACGACATTATAACTTTAATGAATTACAACTGCATGCAACCTTTATATGAAAATGTTTCTAAAAGGAAGATTTAAAAAAAATGTCCTTAAAGTTTGCCATTTTTATGAAAATACCCAAAAATAATTCGGGCTTAAAAAATGCACCGTAATTATAGTACCCTCTGCTAAATGCGCGCAATGGCTCTTATTCGGGCTATTTGACCTACATGGCTGCCACATCATAACCACGTGGAGTTTTTAGGGCATTTTCATCAAAACAGCAAACACAATGAGCATTTTTAATAATTCGTCCATAATAGAATTATAAAATTTCAGAACTACCCTTATAATTTTAAAATTTCGTTTTGCACCCAAAAACATATAAGAAAAGTAAATTCATTATTTTGTTTAAATTTTATATTTATATCTTAAAAAATAAACTAGTAGTATTTATATTTATATCTTAAATTTATTAATATTATACTATTTAAAAACCTAATAAAAAAAGAAAAAATAAAAAAATAGAATTTCATTAATTAAACTAGATTTTTGTTTAATCCATAATTATAAAAAAAAACTTTATTTTCTTCAAATGATATATAGAAACTAAACGTTTGCAACAAACCTAATTTATATTTATAATTTAAAAAATTTTGTCAATTCAAAAATATTCAAAATATTAAAAAATAATGAACTCTAACTCACATAATTATAGAGTAAAGCTTTCTTGTTTACAAATTTTTTATAGAAATGTGTCTTCAAATGACATATATTTTCTATCTTTGAAAACAAATTGACATATACTTTCAGAAATTAAATATTTTCAACAAACCTAATCAGTACTTTTTTAAGCATGGGTTTATTAAGCTTGATGTTTTAATTAGTAATAATTTAATACTTTAAAAAATAAAAATAACTTCATCTTCTCCACAGCCCTCACCCACCCTGTAACGCCCCGAATTTTTTATATGAATTAATAAGATATATTTTTTTTCTATTCTTACTCAGCCTTGCATAATTAAAGTAGTGTAATTATATTTATTTGTATTTATTGATATATATATATATATATTCATATATATATATATAATATCAGATTATATTTATTAAAATAATTAATATCAGAGTTAATGTTTTATTGGCACTAATTATAATGAAACCGTTACTATTAGAAAGGGGGTTAAGGGTTTCTCCATATTGCAGCAACTTTTTAGATTTCTTATTTTATTGCTTTCTCCTCGGCCGACCTTTCTTTTACGTATGATTCTCTCTCGTCCTTTTCTTCTTCATGTAACCTTTGGCGGCTCATGGCATCATCTGGTAAGGAATTTTGTTAATATTCTTTAATTTAATTTATCAACCCATGATATATAGTAATTACCAATATATTAGCGCTATTGACCTACGTGCGGTTGCTATTGACCTTTAGGGACCTTTAGGGACCGCTATTGACCTACGTGCGGTTGCTATTGACCTACGTGCGGTTGCTATTGATATATAATTTATCAACCTACGTGCGGTCGCTATTGACCTTTAGGGACCGCTGGAGGGGTCAATAGGGACCTAATTTTGGTCCCTATTGACCCCTTTTTCTTGTAGTGAGAGGATATATTATGCACATGCTTAGAGTTTTCATGTATTATTCTATGTTGAAATAATTAAAGGGTTACGCAGAGTATAGGTGCATGGATTACTCACTTTAAGTTTTGATAGTGAACATTTAAAATACATGATCAATGACAAAAAATAATAATAATAATAATAATAATATATTCATTTAACAGTGATCTCAGAATACTACGGCATGGTGAACTAAGTGTTTGATAATTAATTATATTATTATAACATATGTACATGCAGATATGGAATTGATGAGAAATTTGCAAATAATTATCAAATCATTGAACTGAATCTGAGAATTAAACATTGTTTCATTGGGATTTATTATTTGGTTAGTGATCTGCAACCTAATAAGGAAAATACTAGTATATACGAGATCAACTACCTGTTGCAGATTAGTGTTAATCCTTTAGTGCATAAATCATTACACTAATTCACGAATTTAATTTTCATAGTGACTGCTGCACGTGTTTATCGAGTTACTGATTTAATTTCGTCATTTGCGGGAGTCAAGCCTATGATTAGAAAGGTTATATTAAGTAGTTGAGTATATATAACATAAATTAAAAGAGTACTTAGTATAGTTATTGGTTGTGTTAACTTACTTGTTATACGCTTAGTTTAAGCATTGAGATCAATATTATGTTGGTCAATAGGTTGATTGGATTAGCTATTGGGATATCTTGGCTTCACTAAGACTCATTACAGGTGCGTGTATATATATACGTACAAAAATTATTTTCGAAAAGCTGGAAGGTATGTGCTAAATGTTTAGTGATAGCGTTGTATGTGTTTATACTTACGTAGTAAATGTGTTCACTCGTTTATCATGATCGTCTGTTATTGTATTCGTGCAACTTGCTACTTGTGTGTCTGTCATGATTTTTGAGTATCGAACTTTTGGTATTGATTGGATCCACGGCTTGGTCAGCACGGGGTACTACTGGACAACGGCGGGCTGTCGGTGGGATCTCGTGACGCCTTGCCCCTTTCTCTCATAAGCATCAGGAGTTCGTTGCTTTTGAGGAGATCAACGAGCATGTACCTAGGCATGCGTGAACGTTTTCAAGGTCGCTCCTTGAACGGAGTGACAAGGTAACGAACGTGGGTGTTATAAGGTGAGAATGAGTCAACGACTTAGCAAATGGTAAACGCCCTTCTAATATGACTGAACGTGAGTACGTGATTGACTGCCTAACCTGGTGCATTTAACTGTCTTATTCTCTTGTACACCTTGCACACACTCGTAACACCACTGAGATTTTTATCTCACTTGCCTGCCCTTTCTTCTAGTGTGATGTAGGCAAATCTTGGGATCAGTGGAGAGAGGAGACCGAGGAAGCATAGAGCTTAGCTGCAGCATTTACTTTCCTCGTTAGAGATACTTTTCTTCATTTCAAGACTTTGATGTTGAGAACTAGTTTCCTTTCCTCGTTTTTAGATATTACTTTTATGTCATTGGATCTTACTATAGTATTTTGCCGCATTTAGGCCTTTAGAATTATTAAACCTTTTATGGATTATTTAGTCGAATTATGTTATTTGATTTAAAAAGTCGGGGCGTCACACACCCTGCGTACCTTTATCCGTCCCCAACCAAAATTCAACACCACCAAAACCAGAATCCACCTCCAATCGACCTAAATCCATCGCAATCACCTCCTTGACGTCAAATTTTGATTGTAGGAATGTTTTGGTGAATGAGACCGGAGTTTCGATCTGAGGTGGATTTGGGGCTTGGTGGTATTGGTGCGAAAATAGATAATTGGCATCATGGAGGTGCGAGGGTGATGGATTAGGTCTATTAGAGGTGAATTCGGTGCTTGGTGGTGGTGGATTTGGTAGGGGACGGGTAGAGGTGCGTACAGTGGGGAGGGGGGAGGGGGGGGGAGAAGATGAAGTTGTTTTCTTTATTTTTTTTTCTTTTTTTGATTTTTGAAGTTTAAAATTATTTCTAATTAAAACATCAAAATTAAATAGTATTAACTAGATTTGTTGCAAAATTTTAATTTCTGAAACAATATATCATTTGAAGAAGATGGAGTTTTTTAAAATTATTAATTAAACAAAAATCTAGTTTAATGAAATTCTATTTTTTTATTTTCTTTTTTTATCTGGTTTTTAAATAGTATAATATTAATAAGTTTAAGATATAAATATAAATACTAGTAGTTAGTTTTTAAGATATAAATATATAAAATTAAACAAAATAATGAATTTACTTTTGTTATATGTTTTGGGGTGCAGAAAGCAATTTTAAAATTATAAGGGTAGTTCTAGAATTTTATTATTCTATAATGGATGAATTATTAAAAATGCCCTGTAAGTTTGTCGTTTTGATGAAAATGCCCAAAAGAATTTTCACCTGGCGACGATATGGCAGCCATTAGGCCAAAAAGCCCGAATAAGAGCCATTGGACATATTTATCCTGATCGGAGTCCGGTCGGAATATTTCTGACCGGAAGACTCTATTCCGACCGCGGTCTGGTGGCCAAATCTCCGACCGGCCCGTGGTCAGAAACTTTAATTTTTGGACCGGCATCTGGTCGGAAAAAATGGTTACACTATTTCTGACCGGATAAATATTTTTATCATTTCTGACGGCGCTCCGGTCGGAAGTAATATTTATGAGATTTTTGACCGGAGTTCGGTCGGGAATAATGTTTAAAGTATTTCCAACCGCACTCCGGTCGGAAATAATATTCAACAGATAAAAAAAAGTAATGTTTCGGTAAAAATTATAGGAATATTATTTTTTTCGTTTTTTGAAATATTTTGATTTATTGCACCAATCTAAAACATAAAAAGTGATTGTTAGTCAAAAAATATTTATTTAAGATGAAAGGAATAAAAAAAGTGTTTATTTTAAATATAAAAAAATAAAGTGTTTTTTAAAGATGAAAGGAAGAATAAAGTGTTTATTTTGAAGATGAAAGAAAGAAATGAGTCTTTATTTCAAGATGAAATGAAATATTGAAAAATTAAATATACTGAAATTTTGTGTTTGAAGAATATTTAAAGATGAAAAAATTGTTTAAGTTGAAATTTGTTGGTGAAATATTTGTGTTTGGAGAGTATTTAAAGATGAAGATAGTATTTTTATGAAAATTGGGTGAAAAATGAAGTGCATATATAGAATTTGGGATAAAATTTTGAATTTACGAAATTTTTGAATTTCCCTCCGTTGCCACCCAAAATTTTCGATTTTTTCGGACCGATTTTCGGTCAGAAAAAGTTTGAAATTTGAAATTTTCGAAATACTGCCAAAATTTCCGATCGGAGTGCGGTCGAAAATAATGTACATTTTTTTCTTTTTTGCTTGATTTAAAACAAATGTTGATTTGTTTGTGAGTTTAACTATGAAATTTACTAAAAATATATTATTTGAATTAATACTTAGGTAGTTTAATGTTATTTTGAACTAGTATTTAGTTAATATTGATTAACATAGTAAGATTACGATTAGATTCGTTTGAAGTTCTACATATATTCATCATATATAGTGTAGAGTAATCTCTCATTTGCGATCAACATTCGTTAGAAACGTTAGTATAGAGAAGGCACTTGTGATATATATATATATATATATATGTGTGTGTGTGTGTGTGTGTGTGTGTGTGTGTGTGTGTGTGTGTTTAGATGTTACATTCAATTAACACATAATCATAAGTAATTAATTAGCAAAATATACTAATGTATTTACAAGTGACATTATCAATCGACGCTTTAAATGATTATTCAACGCACGAGAAAGTAAGTTTTTTTTTGTAACTTATATATACTCTAATATTGTTGTAATTGATCATTAAACCAATGAAATGTCTAAAATCGGATAGCGAAATTGCAAAATTAAAAATATGAATATTATTACCGACCGCATTGCTGTCGGAATTTCATTCATTTCCGACTGCAGTGCGGTCGGAAAAAACCTAAACCCTAAACCCTAAACCCTAAACCCTAATATTTCCGACCGTATTGCGGTCGAAAAAAAGAAACCGTTGTTATTCTCGACCGCATTTCGGTCAGGAATAACAACGGATATTTTTATTTTCGACCGCATTGCGGTCGGCTCGATGTCCCTCTAAATACCCACCCAATTCCAATTGTAAAAATCATTCCATTCTTCTTCATTTGCAAGGTATTCACGGTTTTCCCTTGTTATTACTATTTTGTGTTTCTTTTCTCAATATTTTCTTATTAAAACGATTATTCTTAAATTTTTTTATATATATGTTTGTTTGTGTATTTTAGATATTGCGGTAAATACAACAAGGGGCGTCAGTGTGCAAACAATACTTGATCTAAGTATTTTCTACGCTACAACAAGTAAGTATTTATTTGACTTCTATGAAATTTAATATAGATGATAAAGATATTGATTGGTGAAATTAATTGTAACAATTTTTTTTTTAATTTTCTTAGATTAGAAATGGATTATCTTGCCGATAGATCTTGGATGTACTATAGGATAAATAGTAATACTGGTTATTTGAATCAACATTACGTGGTTGGGGTTCGTGCATTCATATAATTTGCATCGCAACAGAGAGATTACCTAGATCTAAGAAATCGTATTAGGTGCACGTGCCTGAAATGCAACAATTTAAAGTTTTTTGATCGAAACGTAGTCCGGGATCATCTTCATAAGTCGGGCTTTACGTATCAAGTGTACCTACTAAAAACATAAATTTCAAGTAGATATTCTAAGAATATAATTATTTCTACTTTATAGTAATTCCCTAAAAGCATC
The DNA here is from genome assembly GCA_948329865.1 of Linaria vulgaris. Classification (NCBI taxonomy): domain Eukaryota; kingdom Viridiplantae; phylum Streptophyta; class Magnoliopsida; order Lamiales; family Plantaginaceae; genus Linaria; species Linaria vulgaris. The sequence goes on along the minus strand of OX415254.1, from coordinate 15,495,245 downwards.
ATGAATTCTAATTTCCTAAAGGCATAATACATAATCCCTAAAAACATCATGAATCCGTAAATACATAAATAAAGCTTAAAGACTAACATTTCCTAAAGGCATAAATAATTACTAAACTCTAACATTTCCTAAAGCCTACAATTCCTAAAGGCATTTTCTAATTAAAGGCTAACAATTTCTACAATATCTAACAGTTAAACATATAAAATAATTATTAAAACAATAAAAATAACATAAAAAACGAGAAAAGACAAAAAAACTTATCGGATCCGGAGTTGCTACCGAAGTGCGGTCAGAAATAGAGGAGGGGCGGTCAAGACTATGTGAGGGGGAGAGAAAAGTTGGTGTGGGGAAATGAGGAGAGGAGTGAGGTATTTATAAAAATACCTTATTCCCGACCGCAGTGCGGTCGGGACTGCTCGACCCAGCTGGGCCGAGTGAATTGCTAGGGCTGCTCACTTTGGCGGGAGTTTTCCCGCAAAAGGTCCCGACCGGGATTCGGTCGGGTGTTTTTTTATAAGTTACCGACCGGGATCCGATCGGTAGCGGTCGAAAAATTTCCCGACCGGATTCCGGTCGGGAAAAACCCGAAATTTTTGTAGTGAAATTGCAAACTTATAGGGCACTTTTAATAAATCGTCCAAAAGATAAAATTAAGCATACATATACTTTGATGTACAATATTTTTATTTTTTAGTACCAATCACGATGCTTCGCTACGCGCACATGGTTTTAAGGGGAAGACATTATCGAGTGTTGGAAATGAAGTTATGATTAAATCGGTGATGCAAGCTATTTCGACATTTGCTATGAGTTGCTTCCGTCTTCCTGACGCCTTAATTAAGGAGATTGAATCAATTATCAGTAATTTTTGGTGGGGTAGCGGGGAGAGGAATAGGATTCATTAGATAGCATGGGACAAGTTGTGTCGTCGAAAGGAAGAAGGAGGGATGGGGTTCCGGAATTTGAAGGCGTTTAATATGGCGCTTTTCGCTAAACAAACATGGCGTCTCTTTAATAACCCGGATAGTTTGGTGGGATGGATTTACAAGGCGCGGTATTTTCTGGTATGCTCGTTACTGGACGCTAGGATTAGAAGTACACCGTCATTTTCTTGGAGATGTATTTGGGAGACTATTCCGGTTTTAAAGAGGGGTTTGTGTCTCCGAGTTGGGAGTGGAGAGTCAATTTTAGCATGGGAGGATGCATGGATTCCTCGGCCAATTTCTTTCCGTCCTATTATGCCACGGAGTCAGGATGACCCGTTTGTTCGTGTTAGTGAGTTGATCGATCAAGCTTCGGGATGGTGGGACGTGGAGAGGTTGTGCGGCCTGTTTTGGGAGGTGGATGTGCAAGAAATTTTGAAAATTCCGGTTGGAGGGGTGAATCAAGAGGATACGTGGGTTTGGCACTATGAGCAAAAAGGGGTATTCACGGTGAGGAGTGCTTACCATCTTATTGTGTCACAGGGTTTGGTACGGTCTAATTCATTGGAGGGCACGACATATCATATTCACAAGGTGTGGAAGCTTATTTGGCGTATCCATTGTCCGAATAAAATTAAGGTGTTTCTTTGGCGGGTTTGCTTGAATATTTTACCGACAAAGTGTAACCTTAGGAAGCGGCGCATTTGTGACGAGGTAGCGTGCGTGGTGTGCTTAGAAGGGGAGGAGAGTTGTCGCCACTGTTTATTTGATTGTCATGTGGCGAGGCAGTGTTGGGTTCTTGCAAAATTTCCGCTCACTTTGATGCTTGGCGCGAATGAGGAAATTCTTGATTGGGTTGTGCGTATTGCGGGCAAATTGACAGCGGAGATGGCGGGGCTGGCTATTACCTTGTGTTGGGATTTGTGGAATAACCGGAACTCCATTCTTGCGGGAAATCACGCGCGTGAGCCGGGGGAGATTGCTACTTTTGCTGTTTTGTGCGCACACGGCTGGAGAGACGTCTTTGACGTCGTTCCCCTCACGGCTGCTGAGCGTGGGAAGGAGTGGACTGCCCTCCCGATTAATACCATTAAAATCAATTTTGACGGGACTTTGTTCGGGAATGAGTGAGCTGTTGGGATCGGTATAATAGCTCGGGACTCGAGTGGGGCGGTGATAGCATGGGCGCAGCGTAGATGGGAGGCAAATCTTTCTCCCGCCTGTGTTGAGGCAACTGCGGCGAAGTGGGCGTTAAGGTTAGCTATCGTGATGAAGTGGTCACGGGTTATTATTGAGGGGGATTGTTTGAGTGTTGTGCACGACATTATTGCGGGACAATCGAGTGATGCACTTCAAGCTTCTATTATTGATGGGGTGATTACGGCTATGAAATTGCATGACGGTTTTTCGTTCAATTGGGTTCCTCGGGAGGTTAACATGGATGCTAATAATCTTGCACGCGACGCGACGCTTAGTACCGAGGGTCCATCCTCTCTTGTTTTTGCTACGTTTTAATTTATTTGTTGGCGCTATTGAGTTAGTTTTGTATGAACTTTGGTGCTCGTTTAATGCATATTTTCCCTTAAAAAAAATTCGAGACATACCCTGCATCAACCACATACTTATAAATCCACTAAATTGCTAATCCTATTCAGGCCCCTCGAGTGAGAGCCACGATATCCTTTTGAAAATGCTAAAAGTATACGTTATTTTCACATCTCTGTCTACACCTTAGTACACCAATGTGTCCTAGTTGATATCAATGATAAACTAATTGCATGTCTTGATTTTTCATAAGGCTATTAGTAACCAAGTTGAGGCTCATTTTATTATTCGAATATTAGTTGGATAATTTTCAGTCTCACATGAAATTCTCAAAAGTAATCGACGAACTTACACTCATTTTTACATAAATACTTCAACCTTCTAGATTTTATCAATGAAAACAAAAATAGTGTAAGGAACCTTCTGCAACTATACAAAACCAAATAAAGAATCATCTCGTTTATGGTAATAATCTCTAAATAGCAATTCAAAGTTTCAAACTATGGAAACTTAGAAAACTAGTTTTGAAGCAAAACCTCGACTACTTACTTCCACTCGAGTTGCAGTACGTACTAGCCGTTCTAATTTGAGAAAAAAAAATTACACAATAAATCCTTCTACAATTTACAACTTAACCAACCTATGAACCCAAAGTAGCCCCAAAAAATGTCTGTGTCAAGTCTCTTTTAGCAAAGTGAGTCATTATGACTTACAACTACCAAAACCAGGCACTTTATGTGTTTGCTTTCCCTTACTTTACACAGCAACTGCTTTCCTATGCCAACTTAAAAATTGAACAAAATTTAGCATTACTTACTTCACTGATACTGTCACTTCATGCACAAATTTTGCTTAAAAATTGATGCTCAGTAATCATTATAATTACAAAAAATTGAAAAAGAAAAAGAACCTTGTCCACTGCTTGAGTTTGCATGCAAACGTTAAGTATACATGAACTTAATAATATTCTCAAAATTCAGTGAGATTCTAAACAGGAGAAAGTAGAAAGAACCTTAAAAATAAAAGAAGTCTATAGTGCCAATTGAAGGGAGGCCCTTGTTTCATTTGTTTCTTTGCAATTTAATGATGCTGAAATATTGATTGGTGCAGAATACAGACACTATACCTGTCAACTTTAAAACAAAGAGATGAAATTTGAATTATTGGTCAAATACTCAAATGATTTAATAACTGTGATTGATTATCAGCAACAATGCTTGTTCAACAACTTTGTTCTTGTTTGGGACAATGCTTGTTCAATCCATATATTGTGAACAGACTTCATGCATAACAGCATATGCATATGATACCGGCTCACCCGAGTAATTTTCCTCGAGCGATTAAGACTCGACTAACTAGTTTTAGAAACGCCAACAGCTACCAGAAAACTTATTATTACATACTTCGACTTTGCTTCCTCGTACTAAAAATGTTGTTTAACATTAAGTGAACAGTTGTTTTATTATTGTCAAAAGATATTTTACAGCACAGGACAATGGATAAAAAATAGAGTTTATGCGGGAACTCAGATATTTCTTGCCCTCCAAAGTAAAATAACAGTTTGAATGATAAAAATCCAGGCTGGTTTTTTTTTTCTTTCCTTTTTTTTTTTTTACTGCAAAGATAAGCAAAATTTGTGGTGTTCGATTGACAAACGTTGGATTTTCAACTCAATCAAGAAGCCTCCACTGCCCATGATAAGGCATGTGGCGGGTTAGTATTGTGTCTTAACCAAAATAGAAATAGGAAGAATCCACATGGGGGGTGAGCCTGACAGAATTGAACCATAACTCTACTTTTCTTTTTACTTTCTTTTTTTTTACACAAGTGTGTCTGAGTGTGAGTAACTTAAAAAGTTAAGGGCCGAAAGTTGAAGCGACTTAAATGGCAATGGGGCACACTGTTGGTGTTGTTGTTTAGCTACTTGTCTTAAAATTTGTAGGGTCTCCCTAAAGCCTGTAAGGCAACCTATCTACTCTGTTTTCCAACAAGGGAACACTAAACCATATTGCAACCCACCCTATAAACACACTCCACACTCTGAATTTCCGCGTTTGCCACATAATGGTTTAAAAATATTTTCATAAACCTATTTGATATCTCACTCCCATAATGGCTTTGTTGAGTGGAAATAGTGGAATATTCCAATCTTGCATAAGTTCAGTTATGTAATGGAGAGGAATACAGGGACTTGTAATGGACTGAAGTGGAAGAATTTAGCTTCTTTAGATTTCACTATGTGTTCTTCAGGAAATGATGGTTTGTTCTTCAATGTGAGTGGTTCTTCGTCATCGAAAAGTCTCGTAACTGAATTTTGTGATAAAGATGCAATGGTTGGTTTTGGAAAAATGGGTTCATTGCATCCTCAGAGAATTGCGTCGTACGACGATGTTATGAGGATTCAGAATCCGAATGGAAACCTTTCGTCCTCTGGGACTGAGTCGATGATCGGTTTAAGGCTTGGAAGACAGAGGGAGTGCAGTGATAGTAATTTCCCTCGTGGTACTAAAACTGCGATGTCTTCGCTTCCTATATCTTCTACCCCGACAAAGAGATCACGGATGTCGCAGAATGCACAGAATCCGTGCTGCCAGGTCGAAGGATGCAACCTCGACCTTACTTCAGCTAAAGATTATCACCGTCGACATAGAATCTGCGAATCACATTCAAAAAGCCCGAGAGTTGTTATCTCGGGGATGGAACGTCGGTTTTGTCAGCAATGCAGCAGGTAAGGATTGTGTCTGCTCAAGTTTTTCTCCACGTAGCATTAGTTTGTTTGAGCTAACTGACATAGTTTCTGAAATAATAATAATAATAATAATAATAATAATAAATAAAAAAAGGTTCCATGAGTTGGCAGAGTTTGATGATAAGAAGAGAAGCTGCAGAAGGCGCTTGTCCGATCACAATGCAAGAAGGCGTAGGCTTCAACCGGAAGCAATCCAATTCAGTTCAGTCGGATTCTCGTCTGCATTATATGGTATTCTTCTAAACACAGCTCCTCACTTCAGAGATATTCAAATATTGTTAACATTATCACAAGTTACTAGGGAATGCTTAAGATTTATTCCCTCTCCCCTTAATAAGGCGTCTCAAGTTAATCTTTTTAACTTCTTCATGGTGTCCGAGCTTACTCATGTCCGTTCTATCACATACGTGATGGTTGTTGAGATTATTCCTTGTTATTTCGAATATATGAATAATTTGTCAATTCTCCCTGAATAAGGTCCAATTTGCTACCTGTAGTAGTTATAGTGTGACTTTTGATAGAACTCCAGCTTATATATATCCTAATTTATTGACTAAACAGATCGAAGACCTCGGAACATACTGCTTAATGGTCTCCCCATCTCAGTCTCAACATGGGAAAATGCTGGTTCATCCATAATATCCCAGGGCAAAGATTCACTTACCAGGCCGCCAAACACTGCAGGATTTGAGAGGACAACGTTGTCTTTCACCAGTGATGAGATCCCCAACTCCATTTCCAGTTTAACGATGAACTCGAGTTCTCGAGTTCTTGATCAATGTAAGTCAGCTTTCTACTCATATTTCCTGAATAGAAAAGTAAACAACGAATCTAAATTTGACAAAAAAGATCTTACAGGCTTGCATGGACCAATAACCAACACTTCGATGGCGCTAGACCTTCAATGTGCTCACTCTCTTCTATCATCCAACTCTTGGGGCTTGAATGAGGCGGACTCCACGTCCATGGAGGGCCTGGTGAACAGAAACTATAATCCATTCTGGGCACGATTTCAGTTGGATAACGTTGCAGCAGCAGAACAAGGGAATCCTGTTTCTGCAACAAGCTCGGTGAATTTGGACAATGCAGGGCCGTCTCAGCTGCAAGAATTTCAGTTGTTCAAGGTCCCTTATGAGTCTGGCTGTTTCAATTCAAGTGGAAGAAACTTGTAATTTTTTAATTTTGTTTTTGGTATTTCATTTGTTTGTTGTTAGAAATATGCTCCTGCCATAATTCTGTACCGCTTTTTAATAGCCAATGGAAAAACTCTTGAAAAAGAATAGAATGTTTTTAATTTTTGGTTAAATTTTTGGCCAAAGTTCGAGCACAAAGTGTGCTGGTTTAGTCAACTGAAACGAAGGGCGGTAATACAACATTAGGACAGTAACCATGAATATGCATTTGTTACAAAATTTATGGTATGAGGCTGGCATGGCGGACGTGCAAAATAACAAACCCCACTCGGCTTATCGAGCATACAACAACTAACTAATATGACATCAAGCCATGCACAGCAATCTAAAGCTTCATTGTCCAGAAAATATTTCTTAACTGCAAAACCATGAAGTAAAGGCTAATCTTTCTCACATTTATATATACTCAGAAGTAGGAAAAGTAAAATTAGACAGTAGCCGCTTCTAAAACGCATCAACGATTATTAGCGTATCTGTGTATCAAAAAAAACAAAGTAGCATTGAGAATCAGATATTTCAAGAACAAAAAGCAGTGCGAAAACACTACAAGGTCCTAAAGTTGAGCTTTCATTTTGGACTCTGATCACTCATCATCATTCCTTCTTTCCGATCCCATGGGACATGTTATAGATCCCTCTACCCTGAAAAACATCATTAATAACAACGAACATGCATCAAACTCACAATAAATATATTGGACCCATAAAATAACAAAAGATCGAGTGGCCGGGAACAAAAACTCACGATGAGAAAAATAGAGGAAGCGGCCAAAGCCAGTGGAATAGCAACTGAGGTGATGTTATCCATTGGTCCTTTTAAATGAGTGTGATTGTGAATGTTCTGGAAAAACTTCTGCTTCTCAATGAGCTTCTCTATCTCTTGGGCGAAAGGGAGTTTCAGACATCCTGCAACAGTGAAGTATTTATTTACACGAACAAACTTGGAAAACTTGATGATACCTTAAATGGCCGGGTGGGGAGTTGGAACTATATATTTCGAATTTAAGTTCCACGCATACTACCCTCCAAACAAGTACTCAACAGTAGAGTCTTCAATTCAATTTGCTTCTTTTAAACACCACACCTCATAATATAATAAAGTTCACCAGCCCTTGAGGTGATTGTTGTCTTAAGCTTCGTGGTGTTGGACTTTCAAGTTGCTAAAACACTAAAAGAATATTCGTGGTTTCTTCAGAGGGTTAGGCTAGTAAAGGAAATAAGTATAATTAGTTTATAAAATGAAATGGAATTACTACTAAACAACAAAAGAAGAAGAAGGAGAAGAAGAAGAAGAAGAAGAAGAAGAAGAAGAAGAAGAAGAAGAAGAAGAAGAAGAAGAAGAAGAAGAAGAAGAAGAAGAAGAAGAAGAAGAAGAAGAAGAAGAAAAGCCATTGCATGCTCTCTTATTTTCTTATTCCCTATAAAGTACGCAACCTTCTGTACTCGATTCTTGTCACGCACCGTATAGAAACAACATCAAGTCGTGGATTCCAATCCATCGCAGGTTACAAAAATTAAATCAACGACAAATGTTAAATCCTCTAATTAGATTATCTGTATTTTTCATTCTTTCTATTTTCAGTAAATATTTGTAATTATGTTTAATTAGTTGTTAATCACTTTCCTTTTATGGAAAGTTCTGTAAAGCTTAGTTAGTTAGCTTTATTAGTTAGTTAGCATAATTCAATTCTGATTAGGATTGGATCCCAGTTCACACGCTCCTGATATATAAAGGAGAAACACACCTCTCACATTCACTTTTCTAATTTCAGGATTGAGACAAAAGAATTCTCTCTCAACTCCAATTCCTGTAACCGTAATATTTTTTTCATCAATGGAAGATTTTTCTTTTGCTTCAACAATGGCGATTTTGTATGATCTCAATAATTCGACATGGTATCAGTTTACAGGTTATCGATTCCTCGCTTCCGCACTATAATCTCTGCATCGCGTTCGATTTACTATTTTTTTCCCCAATTGCTGCTCTAAGAACCCTAATTTGTTGATCGCACCTGATTTGCATCAATGACTACTCTTGCTTCATCAAGTTCTTCAACCCCTTCTTCTTCTTCTACAAAGAATCCATGCGATGATTCTGGATCTGTGTACTTTTTAGGATCGCACGATTATACTGGTTCTTCAATTGTTAGTGAGAAACTAGATGGCACTAACTACATCTCTTGGAGCAAATGTGTTACTACGGCTATAAGTATCAAAAATAAACTGAGACTCATTGATGGAACTCTGCCTAAACCTGATGTGTCTAATGCTATTAAACATACTTGTTGGTTGCGTGCAAATACTCTTGTTTTCTCCTGGATCTTGAACTTTGTTGAAAAGAGTCTGCAGAAAAGCTTACTCTATTATGAAGTTGCAGAAGAGCTTTGGAATGAACTCAAAAACCAGATACTCAAGAACTGATGGTTCTAGGGTTTACACTCTTCAAAAATCCCTATCCACTATTGCACAGGGTTCCTCTAATGTCACTGATTACTACAACAATTTCAGGTCTTTGTGGGATGAGTACATCAGTCAGCACCCTATTGTTGTATGTATTTGTGGTCAATGCACTTGTAATGTGAATCACACTATGATTGCCCTGCAACAGTCTGATTCTGTCATTAAGTTTTTAGTGGGCTTGAATGATTCATACTCAGCCATTAGAAGCCAAATCTTGATGATCTCTCCAGTGCCAAACCTGTCTAAGGTCTACTCTATGCTCCTTCAAGAAGAGAATCAGAGGGATATCCATAGCAACACTACTGGTACTGAATCCCTTGCTATGTTCACGAGGAATAGGCCCCCCACTCAAGTTCCAAATAGGTCTTCTTACAACAATACTTCATCCTACAATGGTGCCTACTCCCAGAACAAACAACAGAAGCCTCCTTCTGAGTAGACAAGAGAGAAAGAAGCTGAAGTGTACCTTCTGTGGGTACAATGGTCACACAGAAGACAAATGTTACCAGTTGCATGGATACCCTCCTGGCTGAGAAGGTCCAACTGGAAGGAGACCACCCCCACCACACTCAGCAAACTCCATTGCAAGCACTTCTGAAGCTGCTCCACGCATCCCTGTAAAGGAGAACATGAACCCTAACCAGCAACTCTTTGAGCAATTCTTAGGCTTCAAGAAGTCTCAGGAACAAGTGCAAGCTACCTCAGCACCACTGGACAACTCCCATCAATATGTTGCTTCTGCAACCACTGGTATTTCTTACTCTCAAGTCTTTAATACTTATGCAAGTTCTTGCTTAGATTTTAAGCAAAATTGGATCCTAGATACTGGTGCAACATACCATATGGTTTGTCATTTAGATTGGTTTATCACACCACCTCAACTCACTCACACTATAATTCATCTTCCCAACAACAGTAAAACTGTTGCTACTCATAGTGGGACAATACTCATTTTTCCTGGAGTTTGTTTACATAATGTTCTTTATGTGCCCTCCTTTACTCATTATCTTCTATCCATATCTAAACTAACCTCTGCTACTCACATTAGTGTATTGTTTTTAATCCTCCAATTGCTTAATGCAGGACACAATCACCAAGAGGAGGATGATTGGTTCTCCTAATCAAAGGAACAGTCTCTACATTCTTGAACATAACAGTTCTGTAGCTACTGTTAAATGTAATAATGTTGCCACTATAGCCAATGTTTGGAATTATAGGCTAGGCCATGCTCCCTTTAATAAGCTTCAATCTATATCTCAATTGAATGTAAAGTGTTCTGATAAAATTCATCACTATGAAACTTGTCATTTAGCAAAGCAGAAAAAGCTTCATTTTGCTCAAAGTTCTTCTGTTTCTTCTAATGCTTTTGATTTAATTCACTGTGATGTATAGGGTCCCTTATCTATTACCTCTCATGATGGTTTTAAATATTTCCTTACTATTGTTGATGATTTTACTAGAACTACATGGATTTATTTTTTGAAGCAAAAGTCAGATGTTAGACTACATCTTTTGAACTGTTATCAGTTAGTTCTTACTCAGTTTGGTATCAAGATCAAATGTATTAGAACTGGTAATGGCACTGAGTTCCTTCTCAGAGATTTCTATAACAAATTTGGTATCATACACCAAACTAGTTGTGTTGAGACCCCTCAACAAAATGGTCTTGTTGAGAGAAAACACCAGCATCTCATTCAAATTGCTAAAGCACTGAGATTTCAATCATATGTCCCTCTTATCTACTGTAGTAATTGCATTTCTATTGCTGCTTTCATTATTAACAGATTTCCCTCTCAAACTCTCTCTAACAAATCTCTCTGTGAAATGTTGTTCAATAAACCTGCTGAGTATAATCTGTTGAAAGTGTTAGGTTGTCTTTGTTATGCATCCACTTTAAATGCTCACAAGAAGAAATTTGATGCAAGGGCTACTCAAAGTGTATTTCTGGGCTATCCTAGGGGTACAAAAAGTTACTTATTTCTCAACCTTATAATAAAGAAAATCTTTATATCAAGAAATATGATTTTTCATGAACACATTTTTCCTTTTAAAGATCAAAAACTACTGAGTTCCACAAATGACCATAGTATTGTCATTGATCCTATCTGTACTGATTCCTTCATTGATTGTACTAACAAAATTGTTGAAGTTATGGAACCACTGAGACATGAAATAGAGGTGTCTGATCAACACTCAGACAATGACCATCCAGGGCTTCCTAACACTCCAGAGATTGATCAACGACTAGAAGTTGATAGCTCATATTCACTGGAGTCAACAGCTTCCTCACAAGCCACTAATATTGTCCCGGAAAGTAATACTCCTTCTCATACAGCTGAACCTTCTCTTACTCCACCTCCCATACCACCTATAATAACACAGAGAAAGTCATCAAGAGCTATTGCTCTTCCTTCTTACCTTCAAGAATATGAGTGCCAATTACCAAAATCTCTTCATAAAACCAACCATGCCAGCAAAAATCCAATTACCAGTTACTTGTCTACTGCTCAGCTTGGAGAAAAACACAAAGCCTTCACTGCTTCAATTACCAACATTGAAGAACCTAAAACTTTCACTGAAGCCAACAAACATAAACATTGGAGGGATGCCATGAAGACATAACTCACTGCTTTAGAAAGAACACAAACATGGCTACTCACTGACTTACCTCCAGGACAACACTGTATAGGGTGCAAGTGGGTTTTCAAAGTGAAACATAGAGAGGATGGCTCCATAGAGCGCTACATATCAAGATTAGTAGCCAAAGGCTACACCCAAGAAGATGGATTGGACTACTTTGATACATTTTCCCCAGTGGCAAAGCCCACAACAGTCAGGGTTCTCATTGCCATTGCAGCTGAAAAACAGTGGCATCTCACTACTTGATGTCAACAATGCCTTTCTCCATGGAGATTTAGATGAAACTATCTACATAAAAGCTCCTCCTGGTTACTGTAAACCTAATGAAGGGAAAGTATGTTTGTTAAAGAAGAGTCTTTATGAGCTTAAACAAGCTTCAAGACAGTGTACACCAAGCTCATCAACTGTCTTATATCTTATGGTTTCACTCAAACAATAAGTGATTGTTTATTATTTGTTAGATCTACTAACTCCTCATTCACAGCTCTATGCATCTATGTAGATGACATTATTCTTACAGGAAACAACTTAGAAGAAATCAACAAGATCAAAATTCACCTCGATGAACAATTCACAATTAAAGATCTTGGAGACTTGAAGTACATTCTGGGAATTGAAGTGGCAAGAAACAAAGCTGGAATAACTCTCTGCCAAAGAAAATTTGCTCTGGACATACTAAAGGAATCTGGATATCTAGATTGCAAGCCTAGCAACACTCCTATGGAATCAAACAACAGACACATTATTGAAGATTCAGCTCCTCTCAGTGATCCTCCAGTCTACAAAAGATTAGTTGGAAGGCTCTTGTATCTCACTATCACCAGACCTGACCTCAGTTTCAGCATTCAATCACTATCTCAAAACATGTCTGCCCCCACTGAATCTCACTTAGCTGCAGCCCATAGGGTTCTCGGATATCTCAAGGCAACTACAGTGAATGACATTTTTCTCTCCTCATCATCGATCTCACTCTCAAAGCATTCTCAGATAGTGATTGGGCAGAATGTAGGGAGACAAGGCGCAACATTACATGCTATACTATATACCTTGGTAACTTCCTAATATCATGGAAGGCAAAGAAACAACCTACTATAAGTAGGTCCTCAACAGAAGTAGAATACATAGCCATAGCCACAACCACTTGTGAAATCATCTAGCTCACACAACTTTTGAAAGATTTCTCAGTCAATTCCAGCAACATTCCTACATTGTATACGTACAATAAGAGTGCTTGTTCCATAGCCATCAACCCAGTGCATCATGAGCGCACAAAGCACATTCAAGTCGACTATTGTTTTGTTAGAGAAAAGGTTCAACAAGGCTTCCTCAAAGTGCTTCACATTCCTAATGATCAGCCATGGATGAAAATTTCGGTTCAGAAGTACGTTTCGGTTAGCTACAAATTAGAAACGTTTCGTAATATTTCGGGAATTTTTCGGCATGTTTCGAAGAATTCGTAAAATTGTAGTTATAACTATCATGGAAACTATATGTATATTTCGTATCGATGAAGTCAAAAACGGAAACTTTTCGGTACTTTTCGAGGAAACGCACGGAAATTTTGATCCATGTGATCAGCAACTTGCTGATATTATGACCAAACATTTGCCTCCTCAACCTTTCAAACACTTAATTTCCAAGATGGGCCTTATTAACATCCATGCCCATCTTCCAGGGGGTGTTAAATCCTCTAATTATCTGTATTTTTCATTCTTTTGATTTTCAGTAAATATTTGTAATTTTGTTTAATTAGTTGTTAATCGCTTTCCTTTTATGAAAAGTTATGCTAAGCTTAACTAGTTAGCTTTATTAGTTAGTTAGCTTAATCCGATTCTGATTAGGATTGGATCCCAGTTCACACGATCCTGGTATATAAAGGAGAAACACACCTCTCACATTCACTTTTTCAATTTCAGGATTGAGAGAAAATAATTCTCTCTCTCAACTCCAATTCATGTAACAGTAATATTTTTTTCATCAATGGAAGATTTTTCTTTTGCTTCAACAATGGCGATTCTGTACTATCTCAATAATTCGAACAAACATATTTCTGAGCATATTGATCAACAATTTCAATGTATCAGTATGCATGGTGACATACAAAATTTTATTTATTTCACTAAAAATGTGGAGATTTCAGAACAATAGATCATCATACAAGAAAATTCAGCATCCCTAACAGTTTATTTTTCATTCTTTCTATTTTCAGTAAATATTTGTAATTCTGTTTAATTAGTTGTTAATCACTTTCCTTTGATGAAAAGTTATGTTAAGCTTAGCTAGTTAGCTTTATTATTTAGTTAGCTTAATTTGATTCTGATTAGTATTGGATCCCAGTTCACACGCTCCTGATATATAAAGGAGAAACGCACCTCTCACATTCACTTTTCCAATTTCAGGATTGAGAGAAAAGCATTCTCTCTCTCAACTCCAATTCATGTAACGGTAATATTTTTTTCATCAATGGAAGATTTTTCTTTTGCTTCAACAATGGCGATTCTGTACGATCTCAATAATTCGACAACAAACATATTTCAGAGCATATTGATCAACAATTTCAATGTATCAGTATGCATGGTAACATACAAAATTTTATTTATTTCACTAAAAATGTGGAGATTTCAGAACAATAGATCATCATACAAGAAAATTCAGCATCCCTAACAGTTTATTGAATCAACCTCTCGGATCAAATGTATGTTAGCTAATTGAGTAGCTCACCCAGTAGTTAGGGTTTGCTTCTCGGATAAGAGAAGAATTCAGGCGAATTCAGAGGAGAGAGAAATAAGAGAATTATGTAATTTTTCATAAAAATGCAAAGTGTGTGATCACAAGGATAAATAGCCCAACATGTGGGTGACATCATAACGCGTCAGCGTACTACATTCGAAAATAAGAAGAGTACTTTAATTAAAAGGACGACAACAATATAAAATAAAAATCAGAAATACTAAATAGCAAAACGCCGCCTTTTTGTCCACAAAGCCAAACGTCGTCGTCTTGGATCCAATTCCTCGACCAAATCAAAAATCAATCACCCCATTTAATAAAAATCCCATCTTGAACTCCAGACATAACATTACACTCCCTTCACTGAAGCTTGACCTCAAGCTTGTAGATTAGGGAATTTCGCTTTAACCCAGTCCCAATCTTCCCACAACGCTTCTTCTTCAGGGAGATGAGCCCACTTTATCAACCACTGGGGTTTGGCGACGTTGTTGAATTTGATAATACGATTCGCCAACACTATAATGCCCCTGGAATTTGAACAAAAATATAAATTAATGATTTAGTCCTCAAACTTTTGAAAATAGTATTTTTGACCCCAAACGTTTGAGAAAACGGCATTTTAGGACGGGTATATAATGATGTACCATCCTCAAGACCTTCCAAGACTTCAATTAAGAAAATACTTAAGAGGATCAAGAAGGAGAAGGGTCAAAAAAGAAAAAAAGAGTCCTTACCCACTATCGATAGTGCTCCAGAGGTCCCGGCCTACATCGAAGAGTTCATCGATAAGACAAAAGACACCTTGGAGCGCATGTGAACATGGTTGTTGCCCCTAAGATGCATGGGGATCTTGCTACAACTCAGAGGATGTCACTGTATACTGCTTTGGTTGATCTGGAGGACTTCGATGAAGATGAGACGATCGATCTCGTCCACCGTCTTGCACATTCCCCGCATGATGTCGATGTTTACTTTGCCCTTTCCCAATGATCACAAGTGAGGTACCTGAAGCACTTCCTTAAGAAGAAGTTTGTGAAGGTTTGAGAACCATGAATTTATTCACGGAACCCTTTTGATAACAAGAACATTAAGTCTAGCTTCTATATTTTGCTTTTCTTGGATATTTTAAAACTCTACGTAGTAATTTTTGTAGGTCGCATTCAATCTTCCTCCACTTATTTTATGATCTTGTATAATTGATGTGGACAATATGTGTCGTTTGTAGTAGGGGGAGTAAATGCCTAGTTTAGTTAAATATGTCTTGAATTACCATGGGTACATTGTCAATTTTATTCAGTTTGGGTTGGATTAAACTATTTCTTATATTTCATACTAATATTGATATGGCTTATTCATGCAGTGCTTTGATGTGGTTGAGTTAAGTGGCATGTCATGTATTTAAAGTATTTATATATGTATAATACTTCACATAGGTTTTATATTGTTCCACCATGGAATAAAGTACTAGTCAAATTTTTGCTTGAGGAACCAATACACATGAGACAATGTAGCATAGAAGTTGAGCAAAATCACGAAAAAAAATAAAAAGAAAACCCCCAGAATAACAACATATAACCACAATGCAATTCACGATCACAGATACAAAACTACAACAATAGACACAAACACAAAACCGAGCAATAACACCTAATGTTAAACCTTTACATACTGGATCCATCAAATAAACTAAGTTATACGTCTCAATAATGGATGTAAAATGTCCTTAGGTGAAAACACAGTAGCATGACTTAAACATCAAACGACTTGGCAGGGCACAAGGCAACTAAAACCGTTGGTTCGCCGTAGTAGTTGGAGATCACATTACTTTTATTTTTCTTGAGCTTAGCTAGCGTGCGATTGTGGCTATTAGTGTTGGAGACATGGTCTGAAGCGAACGGGATGTTCATTTCCTTGCTAAAACGCAAAAGATCTTACTTTTGATTACGAGCGGCATTGATAATTTCTTGGGTCGAACGTCTCTTCTCGCGCATTTTCTCGAGATACTCTCGAGGTGGGATGATACGCGCGCGAACCTTTACTTCTCCAAAGAGCATTTCCAAATCACCCACACAAAATTCTCCATGCCCTTTGTACGCGTCACACGTCTTCAAGTCTCCCTAAGTAGAAAATACACCAAATTAAAAACAATTTCAAGAGTACATATATGAAATGAACGAATTAGGAAAGTATATAGTGTGAACCGATCTAACCTACTTAAACTCATCCATCAAACGTGTGGGCGTGTAGAGTTCATTATTCTCCATATTCCATACCATATCAGCATCTCCAAGGATTTTTTTGAAGCAATAGTGACGCTCAACCAACCGACCGAAACAATAAAGAATTTCATCGGCCATGAAAGTGATGTGGTGAATATAGTTGATAGTGTCCATCGCGTTACCGACAATCATGTCTAGAAACTTGGAGTTATTGAACGGAACACATCAGTAGTCCGAAACACATTGCTTCTTCAACACATCGATTAGTGTTTCATCAATGTCGGTGATCAATTATTCGTTGTAGAAAATCAGCATTTGAAGCTCACTTGCGTGTGGTAACATTTTTGGTACGATTGTGCATTGTTGAAACTATAGATATGGGCTTGGATATGGCTAGATTTATAGATCACTTGTCAAGTTTTTTCAAGGACACTATATTTCGAATTGATGTGGTGCAATTGCAAACTTACTTTGCATGTTATAGAGATCACGTGTCCAATAGCCTTTTTAAAAAACATATTCCATTTTTTATGGTTTCAAGATTCTTGTTGCTCGGTCACAGGTGGATGGATAAATATGGGCCGATTATAAGCCCATTATTATATATGGGCCACATCCACACCGCCAAATTTGATTCGAGCACAATCCTAAATATATATAGAATAATAATAATAATAATTATAGTTACTCATTGGGGCAAGAGTACAACCTCTGTAAATTTCTACAATTACTCCGCCTAGAGAGAGAAAATATATATACATATATGGACTGATAGCTGTATATATATATGTGTGTGTATGTATACATATATACAACAAGTCTCTAAAACCCTCTATTAAGTTTTCAAACCCTCTCTCAATTCAATTCCTTTACGTTTCTATTAATTAAATTAAAAAGGCATTCATTTCGGACAGATCTGTGCTCATGGAAGATGTCAGTAAGCAGACAGTCGATCGATTGCCCACTCTCTCGCCTCCTGGTGCGCCTTCTAATTTTTTTTCATTTATTTTTGTGGAATTATTGAGCAATTTAGGGGCGCTTTTAGAAGTTAGGGTTTTATTTATCGGGAATTTTACGAATCATGATTTGTGTGATTTTATTGCAAAGTGGGATTTAGGGTTTTACACAAGACTCGGTTTTTACTGGAATTGGGCTACATTAGGAAATTCGTGGTTCTACAAGATAAAAAGTATTGTTTTTTCACATCTAGTTTTTGAATTATTGTGCCTTTTTTTATTTTTTTTATTTGTGTATGTACCTGGTTACTTGATAAAAAATCTTTATAACTAAGAAACTGTAAGGAATGGGTTTAATGTCATAGTTCAGATTATACTTTATGTTTTGGCTATTCGTAACGTGTTGTGCAATCAGTGCTAGTTGTTTTAAACAGTATGGTGAATCAAACATGACCCTATCTGCTTGAGTGCTGATCTTATCTAAAGCTTATGTGTATACCTGAAAACCTGTTGGTATCTTTTCATTATTTTCTTTCTGCACAACACCGTGTTGGGATATATTTGTGTCGTCCATGTTCTCATTGGTCACGACTTACGAGACTGTGTATTAGATTAGAATTGGTCATATGTGTCACTATAAGCATCTAGCATTGCGTTAATGTTGCCAAATCTAATGAGTGTGGATTGCCTTGGTGGTCGTAGGTGACAGAGCTGTTGAGCTGCATAACTTGACCGAACAGGTGAGTTGACCATAATGCATGACTGCACTCTCTTTTTGTGGCTGTTTATATATTTTATTTTTTATTTTTTTTGGGTGATGTCCTTTAAAAATTTCTCTCTGAATTTATTATCAGCCAATTCCGCCGAAAGATGAAAGCCTTGTTTCTGCAAATCCTTCACCCAATGCAGCCACCATAGGGGCTTCAAGAAACGCCAAAGATCTGCCTGCAACTTCAGAAACAGCTGGTGCTCATGCAACAATGTACGCCGCAAATCCATATATGCCCCAAGAACAGGGTTACTTTTATGGAGGTTTGTGTTTTATATGCGTTGATTGAATGCTAATAATCTTGATTGTTGTTATACAGTATGTTTGCACAAAAATATTCACACATTGTTAAATCTGGATTTTGCGCAATTCCAGGTTATGATAACTCTCATGAACATTCAAACTATGTTAATGCCAACAACTTGCATGTCATACCTCAGGTTGGTATTTTGAATTTGTTGCATCTGTACTGTTATTGGATAAAGCATGCATATTTATGTTTTTTTAATTTTCTTAAGGCGATGTACAACGATAATTCGTCCATTATGTTTCCTCCGGGCTATGGCTTTGACCCCCAGATGGCTTATGGACAATATTCCCCTCTTGCCAGTCCACTATCTCCTATAATGATTGACGGTCAGCTGTTCTCCCCGCATCAGATGCCTGTGACTCCATCCTACTATCAACCATCTGTTTCACCAGGTCCACCTCATGTGAATTCAGCAAGACCAGCTTCACAGACTGAATTAAAGCCATCAGGGAGTAACAACCAAGATAACCTTATTGACAATGCATTTTTTGGGTCAGGATCGGGTTACTATCTGCCTTTTGGATCTTTCAGTGGAGGGGATCTCTCGGCGAATAGTGGCCTGGGCCTTTACAAGTTCCCCGGTGACTTTGGGTCCAGTGAATCGTTACCAAGTCATTCAAGTTCCTTAGACACGGGCATGTACATGTCCCCATTAACATCCGGAAGTGTATACCCTCAAACAATTGGCATACTTGGATCATATGAGCAAAATGTTGCCCAGGTAAAAAGGTTTTTCTTGGCGTATTCCCTATGCAGGCATGGGTGTTTTCTTCATAAGCCACCCAAATTTGACTGATTATTAGTTGCTCTAGCTTTTGTCTCGCTAGCTACCTGTACTGTTTGCTTTATTTTTTTATATAACATAAATAAATAAAAGTAAAATCTGTCTTGGTTGCTAAGAAAAAGCTACTATCGTTGTGTGGACTTAGTAAAATATCGATCAGTTATGTGTAGTCTAGACGGCCAACGGCAACTTGCATGGTTATGGATAACAGCTGATAAAATCCTAGCCCATAATCCCACTGGGACGCTCCAAAAATTGTTTGTGTTCGTTTTTATGTTGTTATTGTCAATCACTTTCATCACCTGAATTTTTGGTCTACTATGCGTATTGTTCCAGGTTTTCTTAGTTTTCCTATTACTGGTCTTGTATCGTTGTATGTGTAATCCCCTTTAGAATGAGGACATGGCAATGAGTTGTGTATGCCGCTTTCTCAGTTGCTGATATCTCAATGGCAGGCACCGTATCAGGGTTTTGGCTTGACATCAAGCTCCTCAGCTAGACAATTTGCTCATGGTGGTTCCTACCATAGCTCTATGGGAACTAGTTCTAACCGTGGTCGATTTGCTATGGACAGAAGTGGGAGACGAGAGCGGGACCGAGACATTTTTGCTGTTTCTACTGATACAATTGGTATGATAAGTGATAGGAACCGAGGACCAAGAGCTTCAAGACCAACAACCAAGAGTCTTACGGATGATGGCTCTGCATCTGCCATTAAAGATGTTCAATCTACATCTGGGCCTCGTGCGGACCACTGTTTAACTCCAGATCTCTTGACTGATTACGAACATGCAAAGTTTTTTGTCATCAAATCTTTCAGCGAAGACAATGTTCACAAAAGTATAAAATACAACATTTGGGCCAGCACACCACTTGGAAACAAAAAGCTAGAGGCTGCCTATCAGGAAGCGAAGGAAATGGGAGTCCATTGTCCTGTCTTCCTCTTTTTTTCAGTAAGTTTCTTGAATTTCTTTATTGACACTAACTGCAAGGGTTATTTCTATGTGTGATCTCCGGAAGGAGAAGACAGTGAAGGTATACTATGCTGACTAGTTGCAAACCCAAATGTGAAAGTCATTGGTGGTTGTCGTTATTTGTTTGTGAGATGTCTAGTTCCTTGCTCAATGGTTGAAAATGTTAAGGGGGTTCCTCGGTGCTCTCTAGCCTCCACAAGCAGTTTCTCTCTTGTGAAATCTTGAGATATTGTGACTGGTATTAATTAATATTGATTTTTTTGATGGAGTTGGCTATATCTTTAGCAAGAAGATGTAATAGAGAAATATCATTTACTCATCTAATGTTAAAAGTAGAGTGAAAGTTTGTTATTAGAGAGGTGGCAACTTCCTAAGTGATATGACATTAAACTTTTAATGGAACTCGTTGAATTCAGTGGAGACTTTGGCTTGTCAACTGTATTTTATCTTTGAAGGTTCTCGCCTCGTGTCAAGAGCGTGTACTTTTGAGCTGATTTTTTCTTTTAAGATATAATGTCTCTTTTCATGGGTTTTCAGATGTTTTAAACCCCTTGCCATGTAAACAGTCTTTGTGGTTTAAGCGTGCACATCATGGAAATTTGCACACTCAACTTTGGTGTAAATAAATGCAGGTTAATGCCAGTGGGCAGTTTTGTGGTGTTGCCGAGATGGTTGGGCCCGTTGACTTTGACAATGATGCTGATTATTGGCAGCAGGATAGGTGGAATGGGCAATTTCCTGTGAAATGGCATATTATCAAAGATGTACCCAACAGTCGCTTTCGACACATAATTATTGAGAGTAACGACAACAAGCCTGTCACTCATAGTCGAGATTCGCAAGAGGTATGGCTACCGTTGAATTACTTCTCTTTACTCTAAATTGTTTGTTATATTCTATGACTTTGGCGTGTTAACTGTACAATTAATCACTGTACTTTCAGCCATTCAGAAGATATCTTTTAGAGACCCAAATTATCATTTGGTGCAATTTATTGGACTTGAAGACATGCAAACTGTTTTGAGATGTTTTCAGTAATATTTTTCGAGTCCCTACAGATTGATACTCATATAGGGCTCAAGATGAGAGTAAATGACCATCATTTAATTCAGCAAGCAAGTGAATGCATGACCGTAAAAGTAGAAACGCTGTAGGATGGTGGTCAAACTTTGTAATAGGGAAAGTGTGGCATTCTATTTGGCAAGGGCATACTACAGGAAGGTCGCTTGCTTTGCCTGGTGTAGATTTGATTGCACATCCTTTGTCGTCTAGATGGCTAAATGCTTGTTAAGGTTGATTGAACATAAGGAGAAGCGCATTCTTTACATTAATATGCCTTTCACCAGTTCTGTGTATTGTCAGTGCGTAACTTATATTAGGTTACATTTTCACCAGTTCTGTGTACTGTGTATGGTCTTACATGATACTGTACTTCAGATGTATTGCAAGAAACCATGTTTTGTTCATGTCATTATCCAAAATTGGCAGTTAACAAAATCCTTCCACTAATTTAGCAAGTGTGACCTTGTATAACCTCCTTCAAGGATTAACCTTCCCTTAACTGGGATTAATCAAGAGGAAAAGTCAGTCCAGGGGCCTTTGAAAAGCTTGTTAATCAGTAGAAGCAAGATCTTGCGAGACACCTGACCAATTCTTAGACAAGGCATATAGCTAGTGAGCCTTTTCTGTGCTGGACGAAGCTCTGATTAAAGCCACTTTCTGATGATATTAACATTCCTGTCTTTGTTAATTTCGTAGATGCACATGTGGTATTAAAATAAAAGAGGGCATAACTGATGCTTAAGTGTGTATGTGTGTATGGGCGTGATGTGTGTCAGTATCCCTTTCTTTTTCTATACATGTCTGATTTCTATTTCAATGTTTGCTGTCCCCTTTAGGTGAAGCTTGAACAAGGAATAGAAATGTTGAAAATATTCAAGAGCCATGATTCTGAGACATCCCTCCTTGATGATTTCAACTTCTACGATGAGCGAGAGAAATCCTTGCAGGAGAGGAAGGCCAAACAGCGAGCCACCTCAACTGCAACTACTGTCCCAACCCTTGCTAATGAACCAATAGATCAGCTTTCGGATAACCTGGCTGGAACTTTACATTTGGATGGCGTTAAAAAACTTCCCAAGACAGATTTGGAGTAGGCTCTAGTCTTCTATTTATAGCAGTTGGTAACTACCGTTTGAAACGACTTTGTGGTATCGTTGAGCTATCGAGGTGGTATTTTCCTTCGCCTCATGCTGGCCATCTTCATCACATTCCATTTCCTCCTTGCCCTCTCCTTTCTAAAGTTATTTATCTTTCCGTCTCAAGTAGTTGGGTTTTATTTATGCCTTCTTAGGTAAAACAACAGGCTGAGATTTGCAGCAGTCCTTATATTTGTTGTCTTTTTTTTTTTTTTTTTGCGTTGGTGTTATCTTTTGCCTTCCTTCCCTGCTGTCGAGTTGTTTCTTGTTTAAGATAGATGTTGCTAGGCTGGGGGAAGTTGGGGTCTCAGATGCTGGTGCTTACTGGTTGTATTTTTAGCAGTTCTTGATATTTGTTAGTGCAGGGAAATTGTTCTCAGCTGCAATGTTGCAAAAAAAATCAGTATAAGCCCCAAAAGAGGCCTTGTCATTTAAGAAAATGTAACTTGGATTACAGGAATCAAATGAACAGTTGTACTTTATATATTATTCTGGATTTTAAAACTGACACCTTGTCCTGTATCTTTTTCATCTCTACAGTTGCATGTTCATTTCTATTTGTTTGAATGGATTAGTCAGAACTAACATGAAACAGAAAGAGAAACCTTTTCAAAATTAAAGATTCTCCAAGTACGCCCGTGATATTTTATCAAAAGAAAAAAAAAACGCCTGTGATGGGAAGTACTGATATAAACTAAGATCTTACTCAAAACACAACTGCTTAAGCCATCTCTACTGAAAATGATTAGCTTCTTACTCTAACAGATCGATATAGGTTGATGTACTTTCCTGCCGTATTATCCCAGCTATTATCCATCTGCATTACCTTCTTTACAATGGAGCTCCACCCATCTGCTAAAAAAGATAAAAGGTTGCAGCGGATAATAGAGTACAACACAAGTTGTGAAATCTGTAGTACATGCTTACTTTGTCGGTAGTGAGAAAAAGCGCGGTCTACAGCCAATTTCAGAGATCCTTCGTCGATTCCTTCGAAAACAAAGCTGTAAAGATGAAATGCAAGATCTCATTTGGATAGTGCCAGAGGTACCTGGAAAACACTATAGTACGATCTAACATTTAAATTATCGCTTGCAAAATTGCGGAACATTTAGATGAACTGATATCTCAATCAGCTGAATCAAACAATATGTTTTCATATCTTCAGAAGAAAATCATAGTTGGTATATCATATATCTACCCGGCGAACTCAACCATTTCTGCTGTTCTAAGTTACACTGATAAAATACTTTGAAGGGGCATATCAATTATCTACACAACTTATAGAAGGAAATCAATTACTCACCCGTTGGCCTTCTCAGGTTGCGACTGATCATCCATGTCAAAAACTGTGTCTGCGAGACCACCAGTCTTTCTCACCACGGGGACCTGTGCAGAATCGTGCAGTTACAGTTTGATATTGTTTGCACTTCTATTTACAACATGAATGGTAGATAAGCTATATCCTAGCAAATGCACCTACCGTTCCATAGCGCATCCCAATCATCTGTGAAAGTCCACATGGCTCATACATTGATGGCACCAATACCATGTCGGCAGCGGCATAAAGCATGTGGGACAACTCTTCACTGCATCAGACACCACAAACATTTAGGCGATCGAGTTCGTTGTTTGATTGGAAATTGCTCAGATATTAGTCATCCTACTTTAAGATGATCAAGTTAATCTTTAGATAGGAAGGGACTAGGATTATTCATTTGAAAGGTGTCCGAAAATAGTACAGATACCTGAATTAAGTTGTTTGAAGGATAATTACCTGTACGTCAGAAGGATCCGGATGCTGGAAGCTTTGTTGTGCTGCAAGAACAAAGGAAATCAAATTGATATGCTGATTACTGAAGTTGGAGACATGATACAGAAATCATATCCACGTTTGTGAGAATAAGCGCAAAGAAATGTGTTTATTTTATAACCAACATTATAAACAAACCATAAAGAATCAAGATACTGATTGAACTGCAATTTATTGTATTTGAACAAATGAAAAGATAACCAGTACTACTAACTCCAAACTCAAAAGACCCCTGATATCAAGAACTACAATGACGTGTTAATTTCGACACAGTTTAACCTTTTAGGACATTCATTTCTTCTTACTTATCTCATAGACGGGGTAATATAGAGTAGTTCCACAATTAAATTGGCTCCTTTTGGTGCATACAAAACAATCTCACCTTAGAGACAATAGTACTTAAATGAACTGTGATACCTTTTTCAAATTTGAAGGAGTTCGAAATAGACGACAAAATGCAGAGATACAATGGATATCGGAAAATGAAAAAGGATCATATTCATACCACACATTTACAGCAGTAACATTTTTTATAGAGAGATTACATCTTAATGCTATGTATACCACAATAAGATTCCATTACGCATAACAAAAGGCATATTATGAAAAAAAAATCCTTTACCAACTCAGCGAGACCTTCAAATTCTCTTTCAACCCGAGGATCTGGAGCTTTCCCCAAAACAACTAATTGTCCACCCTAAAACAGATCATTACCAACACTCAGTCAGCGGACTGTACTATATTGAAATCCATAATAATGAAGAACAAAAAAGGCAGCAAAGGATTAATGAACGAAAAACTACTTGTAAAAGACACGTTATCATGAATAATAGAAGAAACTTGTGAAGCCATGGGCAATTATCTTCAATGATCATTTTCATAGATTGACTTCCTCTAATATAAGGAGTTCAGGCAGGATGGGTGGAAATAGTTTTTTGTGTTGCTACAGGGAAAAATGACATCCAAGCTTCAGGTAAATTAATAGTCATAAGCTCAGAAAGTTAAAAAGCCTGAAAATCTTACAAGCTTGAGGAAGCAACTATTCGTTGGCCACTTTGAATCAGGCGATTTCCTGAAGAGTGTATATTCATATTCTTAAGGTGGTCATAAGCTAAAAAAATACATTAATGTGGTTCTTTTGTCCAAAAACATATGAAATCAGTTGATTGCCTTTCCGGCAGCACTTTCTGGGTTTCAGCTGGCCAAAGATACTTATAAACATATGCCTTTCCTTGTATGACAAATTATACTAAACCCACAACAGAAAGTAGAAATGAAATGGATCATTTAAATATGAATCTCTAGAACATCTTGAGTTCGTTTGTGTGCATGGAGAGAGAGAGGGAGCGGGAGCGGGAGTGGGAGGGAGAGTCTTACAAGTTCATCGACATATTGGATTGCACTTGTAATCAGATGAAGACCTTTTTGAGCAACTAATCTGCTAATGCATACCACCAAGGGCACCTCGTGATGATGTGATTGAAGTTCCTTTGGTGCCAAACCAAGACCTTTTTGAACATAAGACTTGCATATCTTCTTCCCATGAAGATTCTCAGCTGCCAACACAAGATTTCAATATTAAAATTTATAAATCGACTGAGAGCTACTTCCTTGTTTTAACTTCACAGGAGATGTATAAATTGCCTCTCAGGTAATTCCAAGTCGCCAGTAATACTTGAAGAGAGTTTTTTTCGCTGATTTTTTGTCCACTTTCTACTTATATCTCATCTCAAGCTTATTTGACAAAAATATTGAGGAAAAGACATAGAGGTAAACAGAGAAGCACTTTATCCTCAATTTAGAGAGCCCACTCAAAACAACGGACTGAAGATTATATTGTAAGTTTGGACAAGAACTCCGATTTGACTCTCAATTTAGAAACCAAAGACCATTATGCATAATAACGAAGAAACGCAATCCCGTAGGACGAAAAATAGGAGCCTGTATTTTGTACTAAAGTAACTTTCCAGTGAACTTGAAGGGGAAGTTTTATTTGACATCTGAAAGACATGTCATTGGCTAAATGTATGGAATATTGAAGAACATGCTGAAAAGATGAGTCTAAATAAGACATGCATGCTTCAAAAGATGTGCAGTAACACTTGAACAGATAAGAAGGTGAATAACGACAATATTCACTTTCGAGAAGATGTAAAAAAACAAATTAGTGATGATCCAGCAATGTAAAACGCAGATTTTCTACATACTGGGTGATCATTAGAACTTCTCAATTAAAGGCAAAAGAAATGGACGGGTGGACTGAGGAATGTGATGATATGATTACCGTCAAATTTAGCTGGCAAGAAAACATCCGTGGCAGGGTTCCATATATCAGTATCAATCCCATTCAGAATACCAATGTACCTTCATCGATGATACAGTTAGTAAGGAAGGGTTTTCTTTGCCCAACCAAAAAAAAAAAAAAAGATTTGCTGAGTTAGTCTTAAACCTAATGGGGCTACATATTTGCTGCACCATAATTATTGCACATTATCATATCTTAAAAATTCACAATCTTCAAAACCGGCGAGAGGAGAGATTAAGTTATTAAGCCACAAGAAAGTCCATTTAGTTCGTGATTTTAATGTTGAAACAAACCTCTAAAATGTGAATCTGCTAAAGTATCACCAGTTACAAGAGGTATGATATTTTTATTATAGATGGAAGGTGCAAAAAAATTGGGTAAACACAAATCTCAACCAAATCCACAGATAAGATATTCAAATTAGTCCTAAAGGTTCTTTTTTAATTATTAAGAACAAAGAAAAGATAGCAAAGAGAAATATTTTTCAGAAATAAAAGTAAATGATATTGCAATAATGCAGAAGCGAGGTTCTACTTATCACGGTGTCTTAATAACGTGCCAGAAAGCCACCCAGAGCATAGCGTTTCCTTGAGATATGTAGGAGAAACTGCCCTGTAGATCATACGAAAAAATTAGGGCCTCCGTAATTTACAATTCATGGGCATGCATATGTACAAAGTTAACTTTAATCTCAATATGTAACAAAGAGATTGACCATAAACAACACTGAGCATTTCTGGAATAGAATGGTTTCATGAACATGCATTTTCCTGAATATGAGTCAGAAGACAAATGGTTCTTTTATATAGTCGATTATATTCCACACTAAAGGTTATGTGTACGTACCAAGCAAGAAACTTTTGAAGTAAATACATCAACGTTATGATTACATGTGTGCCAACTTACACTACTGCATTGCTGTAAACAATGCCTCCTTTTAATAAACTCAATCTCTCAGGATTATGCCCTACAGTCCGATCGTCCACAGCCTGACAATAAACCAAAGGAGAGGCTAACGAGCAAATGCAATGCATAAAATTAAATAGAACTTGAATCATAACATCAGTATTCAGTTTCATCTTCACGCTAATTAGAATTCTATCGGCTAAATGTTTAAGTTATTTCTCTAGGAGTCAATAATTTGAACGCATCAAAGAAATTGTGGTTACATTCCTTTAAGTAGTTCAAAGTGCAGAGAGACAAAATGGGTAAAAGCGCAAAACATATAAAACTTGACATGATAGCTAAAACCTCAACACATACAAAATTAGAAGTAGCGCACCTTCTCTTCAGTTGCATATATAGATCCCTCTAAGCCACACTTGCTAAGTTGCTCTTGGCTGATAATAAATACATCAGACAAACTAAACCAATTTAGGAAAGTATGTTCCAGTACTAGGAAAAAGAAAACTAAAGTTCACTAGCTTGCTTTAACACACCATATGTTATTAGTTTCATGATGTAAGCTATTAAGACTAGGAAACTGCGACATTATGTACAAAATAACTTTCAATTGTCATTGTTCTTGTCTGAGTAAATGATAGAGATTGGAACCTTGCTTCCTATCATTTAATTTACAATGCGACACAGTTGAGTGAGATGATGAAAATCAAAACCATCTGTTTGACCTCAGAAATTAATCGATGAATTGCCCAGGTTTAGTATCAACTAATCCTACAGCAAATCGTCCAGAAAGGTGTGAGGAGGGATGAGGGGTTGCAACTCTATATGGACAGGTCACGGGTTTCAGAAAATATGGGTGTTTACCCCCTTGCTTCAGATAGTGCTCAACAACATCTTGGCTCCACGAAGTTGTTTCTATAAACTATGCTCTTACTTGTACTCTTCACAAGCTCATACCCAGTTTTGTACAGCATCTCCCTTCACCTCTACATCTCCCCCGTTCATTTCAACCTCAGTGACCGAAAATAAAAATGAAACAGGAAGTAACTACACGCAACTTATTCAATAGAAAAGGTGCTACAAGATCAAGTTATCACTTTCTATTAGACACCGTTAATAGTAACAAACATGTGTATCAAAAGGCGACATCCTTCAACAAAGTCTAGTAAGAGGGACAATAATAAAAACAACTAATTACTTACTCTACCATATATAAACTTAATTTGAAAACAGGAATTTGGTTGCATACCGGCACTCTCCATAATGCTCCATATTGTGGATTGTCAATACAATTCTTGGTTTCTACAGGGGTTAAACATCCAGCTTATAGCTGTGCGATAAACCACGCAGTATGTAACATGCATTGTATAGTATAAGGGACCAAAAATTAAAACCTTAAGAGAAAGGTGATGGTACATATCCCAGTAAAGCAAAGCCAAACCACAAGTCTGCCATTCATGGATATGGACAATATCAGGCTGCATACCACTGACCTGCAATAATATCAATTCTAGCATGGTCATACAAAACGATCTTTGAAATGTAAAACGAATAGGACTTTAATCTTGATAGATACTTCAATATATGCATACAGAAAAGTAGAACCCCCTAACCCCTCCAAAAAAAAGATAAAAAAGATTAGCACAGCGTGAGCAGTCTGAGACCATTTAAATTGAAGAGGTGAAGGGTCAAGCAAGAGCTTATTACTTGGTCCTACTATAGTGCCTAAAAGAATAATGCAATAAATCCCATTCAATTATATTTTTATTTTTCTTTGCCCCACTAGATAAATATATTGGGGAAAGCGCTCGCGAAAAAGTTTCCTGATCCATTCACGAACCTGCAACCATTCAAGACAGGCCCGGCTAAAGAACAAATATGCCTCCAGCTCATTGTATGAACCTCCATACACACTCTGCCCCTTGAAGAAGCCGTTCGAGGGTTCAATAAACAGCGTGGTGATACCTGAAACAACTCCCTGATATATATTAGTCGGGATCCAGTTCCCATCATGATACGAGTTGTACGTACTAATCAACGCCAAATCTTTGATAAGCTGTTTGTTGATACACTCGTAGAAAGGTATAAAGACATCAACTTTATAGCCACGTGCTATACACGCACGAGCTAGCCCTGTCACAACATCACCAAGACCTCCGACTTTCGCTATGGGGGCCATTTCGGCTGTCACATGAACAACGTGCATGAGATCAGAATCCTTCTGAATGTCAGTAGGACCATCAAAGCTGATGTCCCAAGAAGGAAACTCTTTCTTCCAAAATGGAACTTCGTCCCCGGGAGAAGGCCACATAATATCGTCATCACATTCGGACGTAGTTATTGAAATTTTCGCGGGATCCAGCTGTAAAACAGAACACGCAGAAGAACATCAGAGTACAGCGTACATCATTATGTCCTATCTTCAGGGTCGACATTCTAACAGTATACCATATTTGGGAAAGAAAAATAAAATGAAGCTTAATAAGAAAAAAGAAAATATAGTAAAAATGCAGTAAAAATAAAATCAAGAGTTCCCATCATCATCAGAAGATTTTCTCACAATCCCAAGTATCCCTTTACTTCCACATAACTTGTAAACATCACCAATCCCAATATTAAAACGAAATCAAGATTCTTCTTTTTTTCCAAGAATTATGGTACTAAATATCACAAATGGGCACAGATATAGATAAATGGAGAATTTTGGGATATTATTATACCTCAGTATGAAAAGCCCGATTCTTGAAATAGTTGTTGGGGTGGTGTTGTGATTTCAAGTCATGGTGCCTTGTGTTGTGCAAAATTGAGTTTGTGGGTGCAGCTGAATGAGGTTTAACGAAACAGCTTTGAAGAATCATGGTGGTATCAGTATCAGTAGGTAGTAGTAGTAGTACTATTTAGTATCACTGTTATAACTCTCGCAGGTTTATATATATATATATATATATATATATAAGTCATGTGATTTTGTTATGGGTGGTGACTGGTGAGTGATGACAATTGACAGCTAATTGGCGTTTAGCGGAACGATAACATAATCTTGTGCTTTGTACCAAAAGTATATTCTTAATTATCTTTACTTCTCTCTTTTTCTTTCTTTTTAAACAAAAATCTTTACTTCTCTTTTTATTGATTTAAAAAATAATTTCCAGCTTATTTGATTATCATCCTCTTAAAGATATATATATATATATATATATATGTGTGTAAAATAGCACGAAAATTGAATATATGGGATTACAGGCTTGGTTTTTATTTGCTTTATAATTTTTCTTTGGTATGTCATATATTCCTTGAGATCAGCCCAAGGTCTCGTCAAATTAATTAGACATCCTTCATTTATCTATTATTGTTTTTCTTTGGTATCTATTATTATTCCTTCAAGTAATTATAATTCATGCAAGTTTTGAAACGTTTGTTTACAAGATAGTGGTACTACCCCCAAAATGTTTAGTGTCGGCCTCGAAACCCTAGCGCTGCATGTTGTTAGCCATGTTGGTTGGACATGCATAAATGTCTTGGCATAATGGGCGAACGACACGTGAGAATTGTACAATGTTTCTTGGTTGAACATTTTGAGTGCATGTTGTTATATCCTCCCGTAATCAAACCAGGTTTCTTCATGTAGCGAACTCGAATGGGCTCTCATTGACTTGCACATAGTAGGCAAATTAGGTTGCCTTTATCAAGTTGAGAGTGAATGCTTGTTATTAAAAAGGTTAAGTTTGAACCAAAACTTAGTCGTGAAGTGAGGAATAAATTAAGTTACAAAATATATATCCTTCAGCTAAAGTAATTATATTTACATGACACATTTTTCATGCTGATACGGGAGAGAAAATAAGGAGTTATGGATTAGGATAAAGTTATTCTATTGATAATTAGATCCGAAATAGACGTTTTAAAATAATGAACTCACTACGAAAATAGTTTGTTTTTTTTTTCTTTTAACCACAGTAAAAAAGTAAATATTTTGAAAGAGAATAAAAAAACAAAATTTGATTTAATTCCCGGGAATTGAGCGAGGACCCACTAAAACTGTTACTGTAACAAACACGAAACGAACACATCACTTCAACAACAACACATTCATTCATCCATTCTTCTTCTTCTGCAAAAATGACGGTAATCGATTCACATTATATTTCACTATTGATTTTGTATTTTTAAAAAGTTATTATTATCTGATTTTATTCTTTCTGTTATTTAGGATCCTAACGGAATGACGCTCATGGATTTGATGACGTCAGACGGCTCGCCTAACAAGCCTCCGCCACCGTCCTCCACCACTGCCCCGCCGCCGATCGACTCTACTACTACGACTGCTGCCGCGGGGCCACCGGTGCCGGTGACCGTGGATAAGAAGTCGAAGAAAGGAACGCTGATGCAGATTCAGAACGATACGATCTCTGCCGCTAAGGCCGCTTTCAATCCTGTTCGAGGCAGTGTTATGACTCACAAGCAAAAGAGAAATGTACTACTGTTCTGTTCTTCGATTCGTGTTTTTTGTTGTTGTTCTGAATGCAGTATAATCTTACAATCAGTGGTATGTTTCGTGTTTACGCTTGATTTTCGCATCGGTTATGCGATTGTGATGAAATTCTGTAATGCTACTGAGCTGTACTCTTTGTTTACTATTAGCTAGTACACAAATTCCAGTGCAGCATTGGCATTGTAACTGGTTGATTCTTCTACATTTTGACAGCCCGTCTCGTATGCCTTACTTGCAAGGAGCATTCACGAGTTAGCAGCCACGTGCGATCAAGTACAACCTTTTCTTCCTTCTTGATTTTATTAACTATCCTCTCTATTGTTGCTTGCATATTAATTGGTTTCCTTGTGTCTTTTGCAAAACTTTGTGGTAAATCTACAGAAAAAATCACGGAGGAAGTTGATACATCACGTGTTTCCGAAGCTTGCTGTATACAACTCTGTCGATCCATCTTTGGCTCCATCACTTCTCATGGTATGAGATTTCCTTCGTCAATTCTCTATATTTAGCTACTTCGTGGATAAGTTTGACATTACTGGCTCTAGTATGGACGAAGCAATATAGTTTGTATTGGGCGGGGCTTTCATGTACTTAGATTTTGTTGTTCAAGGTTTCATAATCACTAAATAGTGGAGTAGGGGGTAGGACATGTAATTTGATGGGCTTATACTTTATTCCTTGCTATTACAAGAAAGTTCATTCTTCTTTTGCTATACACCATGCGTTGAATTTCCATTTGTGGTTGGTGCTTCATACACATTCTGATAAACCGTGGTGACGTATGTTGAGGTCATATATGATATCAAATTAGCCATTCTTATCATTGATGAGGTTCATGAAACTTTTTATTGGATGAGAAATTAGCTCATGAACCTTTCGTATTTCTGTTTTTGTATTGCTTATTCTGATAAAGTTGTTTTCCATAAAAAAATGAAATTGATATGTTTTTGTCATTTTGTTTGAAACTCTAGCTTGACCAGCAGTGTGAGGATAGAACTGTACTGCGGTATGTTTATTATTACTTGGCCAGAATTCTATCAGATTCTGGTTCACAAGGTGTAAGCCCAGGTGGTGGAATACCTACTCCAAATTGGGATGCTTTGGCTGACATAGATGCTAATGGAGGGGTGACAAGAGCTGATGTTGTCCCCAGAATAGTAGAGCGCTTGACTTCAGAAGCATTAAATGAAGAAGTTGACTGTAAGTGATAAACCTTCTTTAGTTATGCAAAGAATCATAATCATCTCTCTTTTCTGTAGCTTTTTTTGTTCAATATATATATATATATATATATATATCCCGTCTTTTGTTTAATATGTACTTTTCAGCAGATAAATGGGTATTGCCTAGCTCATATTAAGTTTTTTTACATGATTAACAGACTTTCACCTTCAGCCTTTTGGTTTCAGAAGCATTGTAGTTACACACCTGTTGAAAATTCACCTGGGGAACTTCTTCTCGCACCATAGCCCTGACTGACCAAGAGCAGAGATATATTAACTCTTTGCCCAGGAAACAACTTAAATTAGACACTGTTGTCCCTTTCATTTCATTATATGCTTGAAGATATTGGGGGTTGGGTTGGGGGATGTTTGATCGTGTTACCGGATAGCCTTGAAATAAAAAAGAAATTTGTTTCTTTTCTTACCAAGACGGATTGCCTTAACTGTTTCAGAACTACTAGTTGCTAACTTTCAGCGAGGTCCCACTGTCATTGCCATAACTGTCCAGAATTAGCTGATATAGCTAGTTGTTTTCCTTTGAAGAAAATACAGGGAAACAAGCTTTAGCTGACATTAAGATCACAAGTTTTTTTTTAACCTACAGCTCTACTCAAATTGTACACAGGATAATTTTCAAGAGAACTTGAGAAGCTGGTTTTAATATTTATCTTTTAGATCTCAGGTACTAAAACTAGGATTCTGAGATTCATGAAGTGCTTTTTGGTTTATCAGTATTCTAAACTGAAATTTTTGAAGTTATGTGTAAGCTTTCTAGCTACAGGTACACTGGTAATACTTTTTTTCTTTTTTTTCTTTCTGGAAGTTCATTCACGGAGACTGCAAGCGCTCAAGGCTCTTATGTATGCTCCTTCTAACAACTCCGAGATTCTATCACAGTTGTACAAGATTGTTTTCAGCATACTCGATAAGGTTCGCTCAACTGTATGCTTTTCCATCCATATACATTATATTATGGTATGCTATTAACAACATATCTTATTCCCTGAGACCAATTTTCTCCATTTATCATATGCTTTTAAAATTTTTGATCATGAGGATTGCTGAAGACCGAGACAGTGGAGAGAGGGTGGGCCTATTTTCAATGTATGTAAGTAAGAGCAAGGAAAGGGATGAAAAAAAAGGGAGGGTCCGTCACGCCCTCATGATCCAAAAATGAAGGATTTATTACAAATGACTAGAAGCCTTCTTTGCCCTTTCATTCCCCTAATAGCATCAAACAAGGGAAGGAAATTGTTTTGTTTCCCCTCCACAATGTAAAAAGATTCTAAAACGATTTGTTGCACTGCTCTACTAAGCGAATGATTTGATTCCTCAACCACTCTATTCCCGCTGCCCTCACTTTTACAATACTAAATGGACTCTTCATGTGAATTACTGCACTTATATAGCTAAAAATTTCGCTTACTCCCCCTCTACTCAAGGTAATCATTTCTCAGTCCTTGGACTCCTTCCCATCTGATTATTCTATTCCATATGTTATAATTCTAGTGACCCATGCTTTTAGTTGGGTGTGAAGTGAGCCCATGGCAGGGGTGCAAAAAGGATTCAAGGGTGATTGCTTCTTTACCAGTGACTAGCCTCTTAGTTGGAGGGCAAGAAAGCTTCTTAAGAACAAGAGAGACCACTACATAAGTAAGATGAAAAAGAAACTTACAGAGTCACTTAGGTAGTGGCACATAAAATTTAGTTTTTTTATCAGCTAAGAGAAGTTTATTTCATCCATCAGCCAATCGGAAGAAATCCAGAAAATACTATTGTAGTTTTATTTTCCGTCTCATTGGTCATTAATTGCCAACTCCTGGCAAGAAAGTTCATCAAATTAGTTATACTTCATATTCTCTTATTGTCTTTGTACCCTGAGTTCGTATCTAATTCAATTTACTTTAATGTCGTCATTTAAGCTGTCCCTTTTACATGTGTTCCTCACATGCCATAGGACCTGGTTAAAAGCAAAATGTGGGGTAGTGGTTGTATAGTCGTATAAGTTTGTTGCAAATTGCTATTAATATACTGTCCATTCTTACTATTCTTATATGGAAACAATAAAATTGAAATTAATTTTGGCAATTAATGCAATCCAGCCACCTTTGCAGTTATAGTTGAAGCTGTTGGATTGCTATTTTTCCACAGTTAAACCTTGAATCCTGAAGAAATGTGAATGTTCTCCCTGCCAGGTTGCTGATCCACAGAAAAGAAAGAAAGGTATACTTGGAACAAAGGGTGGTGATAAGGAGGTATGTACACTTATTGAATCTCAATAAGACTTTTGTGTTTAGTTTAGTTAAATTTTGAATGCATGCCAGTGAACCTGTTGGATATGCTGTAACTCAGTCTTTTTCCCTCGTTCTGTGTAAGAGGTTTTCTCTAGAACAACCACCTTGTTTATTCTTAGATGATATCATTCATAACGGCAGCATAATCTGTAACTTCTAGAAGAGCTTTACCAGCAAAGAATTTAGGCATTCAGTCTCAACGCGAAGCTATATCTTACTAACAGTTATTACTCCTGGAAGTTTACTGTACACATTTCCAAAATGCATTTATAAATTTAGGTCGAATTGGTGCTGCATCACTATTATATATCTTTAGCCTAAAAGGGGAATTTAACCGGAGAGATCTTTATTCGTTTATCTCTGGCCCCTTGGTTGCATCCATATGATGTTTCAAATCATTGCTATAACTGGTATCTGTAGTTATCAGAATCGTTGCACTTATTTAATTGTTGATGATCCTTTCTTTAAGTAACTCACTAATGGCGCTGCATCACTTTTATGTATTTCTAGTCTAAAATTGGAATTTGGTTAGTGAAATCTTTATTGGTTTACCTCTGGCGGTCTGGCCCCATAGTTGTATCTGTCTTGAGGTCGCAAATTATTGCTCACTGATATCTGCATTCCGTATGATGCTTGGAACTTTATCAGAATCATTGTGCTTATTTAATTAGTTGGATTCTCTATTTGACTGTTTCTTTGGATGACAAAACACCAGTTTATTATCCGGAGCAATTTGCAATATGCAGCCTTAAGTGCTTTGAGAAGGCTACCATTGGACCCAGAAAATCCAGCTTTTCTTCATCGATTGGTACAAGGGTTAGTGCACTTTTGTTGTAACGATTAGTTATGTTGCTATAGCAACACTAGCATAGTAAAATTTAAGATCACTTAATTTGGTGGGATCTGCTATTGTCATTTAGTACAGTCCTAACTGGACAAAGTATTGCAATGACAATTGGATCTGAAAGAGTGATTAGTGTAGAGTGATGAACAATTTTTGCTTTCTTGGAGTAAGACTTTATGCATTGTTTCCCATTCTCTTTTTATAATCTGCTTGGACTTGTTCAGGCATGATGAAATCTTAATTTCGGTCTATGGTCTCATTTGATAAAACGTGAACAAGTAAGGAAGGTAAATTGGTTTAAGCATTTCCATTTAGGGGAACTCACTATCCTCTCCATTTTGGGCCAGTAAAAGTAGACCCTAAATTCAATCAGATTTTTAATTTGTCAATTGTAATATTTTTTTTGTAACCGTGCCTTACTTTGGGGGCAATAAGTGTTCAACTGTAACTACTCTCTAAAAGTAGTCTCTTAAGAATGTGCTCACATTTTACATAATCATATACATTTGCATTTTTATATCGTTGTATATTTGGCACCAACCCTCATGCAAATTTAATGTTGCAGTATTTCATTCTCTGACCAAGTGGCAGTGAGGCATTCACTTGAGATGCTATCCGAATATGCAACAAAAGATCCATATGGAGTTGCAATGGCATTAGGTAAAGTGA
This sequence comes from Linaria vulgaris, assembly GCA_948329865.1. Lineage (NCBI taxonomy): Eukaryota > Viridiplantae > Streptophyta > Magnoliopsida > Lamiales > Plantaginaceae > Linaria > Linaria vulgaris. Next base: position 15,458,253 of record OX415254.1, on the reverse strand, counting down.
TGATTTGAATATGACTGTTTGCTGTTCCATTATATTACTCTGACTATGAAAATGCAGTAACCTAACTCTCACATAGATATGGTATTTTACTAGTAGCTAATATCAGGCCTACAGGGACATTATTAAAATCTTGCATAGGTATGGTGTTTTACTCGTCACTAATATCAGTAGAGGGTTACTGGTGGTCTGCAGATTCTGAGGATGTTTATTTTGCACCAAGGTGTGTTTAATTGGCCGTTAGTCCTTAGCGTTTGAAGAACACCTTGAAAGATGTTTCAATGGAGAAAAAGTATACTAGATCAAAATGAGTGGATCAAACTAATATTGAAAAACAAAATGTCATTCTTTTTGCACTGGAAATTTGGTGCAATCAATGGAGGAAGGTAATGTGTCAGAAGTTTATCTATGAGGCCATAACTTCAAAACCCAAAGTTCAATAGAATACTTAATCAGGTTCTCTTATGAGTTTTATACATACGGGGAGTATCGTTGTTTGTACGAACCCACTGTATATGGTTTCGAAGTTCATATTTCCAAATTCAAGTGGCTGGAGCAGCCCAAACTTTTTGCATGTAGGTGGTGGATACCCCACAGGTCTCTCTTTGACTAGTGCGCGTGTATTCCCTTCTCTGTAAAATCGAATCAAAGTAATAGCATAAGTTGCAAAAAGGCTATTTTACTGCCACAAATCAATGATGAGAGGATACTGTCAATGTTCTGGAAAAGATCTCCTATATGGCCGGCCAGTAGAACTATTCAGCATACCAATGCCAAATTTGTTTATTTTGGAGTCTTCTCCCAAGCTATAGAACTGCTTCTAACTCTGGCTTTCGCCATCATATTTTCTGCTTTTGCAGGAAAGCACGTACAACCTGGTGGTATGATCCATTTCCTCTGGCTGCCGTAGTTGAATTTCCATGTACCTGCTGTTAAGTTTCTTTCACTCTATCTTTATCGAGTTTCTATACATCAGGGCTTCTGCAGGAACTCATCCACTTGCACGATGTACTTGCGAGAGTTGCACTTGCCAAGTTGTGTCATACCGTGTCTAGAGCTCGAGCATTAGATGGTACATATTTTTGATAGTTCTTGACTTCTGCTTGTAAGTTGTAGTTATATACGCGCTTCAGAAAGTAACAGTGTAATTTTAGACGAGATGCTAATGAGGCTTGAATTGGATACAGAACGTCCAGATATCAAGTCTCACTTCAATTCAGTTCTCTACCAGCTACTCTTGGATCCCACGGAAAGAGTTTGTTTTGAAGCCATTTTCTGTATCCTGGGTAAATTAGATAATTCAGAGAGGTAAACGCAAAATACATGGCGCTTCTGACAGTGTCCTCATCCTATATTTGCTTATTAAACTACTTTATGTAGAGCTGATAATATTTTTTAAATTTTAAATGTACACCTCACTTTCTATTCTTTCTTTTCTCCATCTAGGACAGAGGAAAGAGCTGCTGGATGGCATCGTTTGAGCAGAGAAATACTCAAGCTTCCAGATATACCTTCTGCAAAGGACTCAAGTTCTGATGCAAAAGGTGCAGTTCCACCAAAGGCAAGCAAAGATAAATTTTCAAAGAGTAGACGCCCACAACCACTGATCAAACTTGTCATGAGAAGGTCATCTGTCTTCTTTCTCTCTTCTGTGTGCTTGCAATGCAAACATTAAACTCTATACATGTTCATACATCTCTATGTTCTAGAATCAGATTATTGTTGGATAATGTTATGGTGAGTTTTTAAAATAACTTGTCCTTTTTCTGTTTATGTGCAGGTTAGATACTTCCTTCCGCAGTTCCTCACGACCTGTATTACATGCAGCGGCAAGGGTTGTACAGGATATGGGAAAAAGTCGTGCTGCTGCTTTTGCATTAGGTTTACCGGACATTGATGAAGGAGCTCATGTAAATACATATCCCGATAACAGTGATGATTCAGATTTAAATCCAACTGCACCATCTGAAGGTAGTGCCATTGATTTTCTGACACCATGGTTACACTTCTATCTATTCTGTCAAAAAAGATGTCACCCTTGATTAGAGATGAAATGCTTCCATGATTTTTGGTTAGTTGATCTAAATATAGTGCTGGGATTCTAAGGTGTGCCATTGTCAATATGTAAATCTATCACCCTGATAGACCAATCCTTATTATCTGCTGCCTGTAAAAGTTGCCTTGGCAAGGTGACTGTTTTATTGGCTTCTCTGAGTTATATAGATTCATAACTCATTATGTGACATTTTTGCTTTTTGAATCACGAAAGTTTTCAATGTATGGTTATCAAAGGGTCAACCATGTATATCTCCATCAATAAAGACAAACGCATCCCAAGATATGCACCATGACATCTTGTAGGGATACCTCGTAATCTGCAAAATATTGTAAAGGAAAAGTGATAAATTTCTCTGCCAGATATTGACCATATGAGCAACTGCTCTTTCTAACACCTGGACAATTCCCTATTCCTCCATGATTCACCTTTTTCCTTATGTGGCCCATTACTATATGATGGATGTCCAGTTGTTGCAGCTCAATTGGTGATATGATGTTCACTTAGCGATATTGTTGTGATCGTTAGACTTTTTTTTTTTTTTTTGAAAAGTGTAATGTTTTTTATAAAGGAGGATAAAACTCGGAAAAGTGCATCTAACCTTAGTCTAATCTTTTTCTGACAGTTAGTCATTGTATCACAGTTCAGGATGACTTTCTAAGAAAGAAAATTCTTGGAAGAAACCCTTTCTGTTGCCACCGCCACACCACCCAAACCTTAGTTTTGGCTGCAACCCGCCACATTGTTTCTACAGATCATTGTGTTTACGTGCTGTCTTCCTGTACCTTCTTCGTTTTGTCTGCAGTTTTCACAAAGTTGTTTCTCCTCTCTCAATCTCCTGTATCTTACATTTTTGGCTCCTAGTTTCTTGATTTCTTAGTCTTAAAGCAAATTGATGTTAGTCGATGAACCTACATTGATGTCAACACAGAATAGATTAATCCTATTTTTTTTTCCAGAAAGCGTACTCCTTTTCTGGAAAAACATAGTCCTCCTTCCAATACAGGGTGGATGATATAATATGAAAAATGTACATTGCCTTGGTCTAATACTAGTCTTGAAAGTGGCATTATCAGCAGGTCTTCACTATCCGTCCTTGAGATATTATTCTGTTTATGTTTACTATTTCTATCTTTTGCTGTTAGGTATACGCAGAGTTGCCTCCGTATCTAGTGGAATGGGTGCTGCCAAGGACACAATAGCAAGTTTGTTAGCTTCACTAATGGAGGTCGTGCGAACAACTGTTGCATGTGAATGTGTTTATGTTCGCGCCATGGTGATAAAAGCGCTGATATGGATGCAAAGTCCACATGAGTCTTTTGATGAGCTGGAATCCATCATTGCATCTGAGCTTTCTGATCCATCCTGGCCGGCTACTTTGTTGAATGATGTATTGCTTACATTGCATGCTCGTTTCAAGGTATGTAGGAATTGAAAAAAGTAGAGATCCTCCTTTTTTGACAGTTTCTTCTGCTTCCTGCTGCGGCTATTGAATTGTATAGTCATTATTTCTTTCTCAATCCATTTCTCTCTATTCTACATGTTTTTGTTTTGCATCTTGTTTATCATAGAAGTGGAAAGGTACAACATGTTACGAACTTCCATTACTGGTTTTCTAGGTCTAGGATGATAGTTTTATATCAATGTTGAGAAACGGGTTTTGTTTGATAGTCCGAGAAGATCTCACCTCAGATAATCATCAGGGTGAACTCTGGTATCTTGACGCGAAGATGGGATGACTCTGGGGTTCAATACTCAGTAGGATATATCCTGAAATTTGATTTCAGGAGAACGTGTAATTTAAATTGAATACATGCAAATTCTGATGTGAATGTATGCATGTAGCCTCCCTGGCTTTCCCTGTGGAAATATTTTATCCCACTGACAACACATTCTGGTTCTCCCTTTCTCTTGTATATGAATTTTTAACTGAAAAGATAAGAATGGAGAACTGTGATTCAGAAACTTTTCCTCTTTTCTGGTGCGTTTTGTTTGTTTCGTTCTAGTTCTTTGTTCCTGGAGTTTGGAACTGCATATCATAAACCATGTATGGTAGTTGTATACCTGTTTCTTATGATTTATTAATAGTAAAATAGTTACTTGCTGGGCTTTTCATTTGCCTCCTTGTTTTGGATATTGATTTTTACTTCTAATTGTTTATCCCTATCTCTGTGCTGGCTGATGTGAGACTCTGAATGTTTCCAAGTTTAGCATAGTTTAGTTTTCTTCATGCATATTCAGATTCTGGGTTCTTACCACTATGATCTTGTTCTTTTGTGAAGGCTACTCCAGATTTGGCTGTTACTCTTCTTAAAATTGCTAGAATATTTGCGACTAAAGTTCCAGGGAAGATCGATGCTGACGTCCTTCAGCTTCTATGGAAAGTAGGTTGGATCGTCCAGTAATGCTTAAAGTTGTATGTACTGTGATCTTTATTTCACTTCATTGTCTAATATCCGTGTTTCCTAGACTTGCTTGGTTGGAGCTGGATCCAATGGAAAACACACAGCTCTAGAGGCTGTGACTATTGTTCTTGATCTACCACCTCCCCTGCCCGGCTCGACTGTGGGACTGACCTCAATAGATCGGGTGTCTGCATCTGATCCAAAATCAGCAATAGCATTGCAGAGGCTAGTTCAAGCGGCAGTAAGTAATTAACTTTGTCAAGTGGATGGATGGATTGTTTTTTTATTTGCTTTATGTTAGCCTTTCAATCACATATAGGTGTGGTTCCTTGGAGAAAATGCAAATTATGCAGCATCCGAATATGCATGGGAGTCAGCCACACCACCTGGTACTGCATTGATGATGTTGGATGCAGACAAAATGGTATCTGCTGCCAGCTCTCGTAATCCTACGTTAGCTGGTGCACTGACTCGGCTTCAAAGATGTGCTTTTAGTGGTAGCTGGGAGGTATATGCTCTGGAACTTTATGAAACTCGTCCCTGTTGTCTACTAATGAAACTTAAAAGTTATGGTTTACAACCTGTCAACTAGCAATCCGAGTCCAAACTAAAAAAAAATGGTGAATTGATCTGGCGAGAAGAGAAGTTTTGGCCTTCTTACTGGCTCTAAAATGGTGTAAGAGAAATTGCGTACTTTTTAAGATACTCTAATGTCTGGGTTTCCCAGCCTCTGTGCACTCACATCAAATACTATTGAGGTCCAAATGGTTACAAAGTACGAATATACCTCAAATCATTTTGATCTTTTAAAAAGCACAACTGGAAACTAGTGAATTGTGTAAAGGGGCTTGGTATTTAAAAAGCATGACTGCCAAATAGTAAACTGTGTGAAGGGGCGACCGTATGGTATAATTTGGGAAAGGAAGAAATTGTGTGTATGGAGTCTGCATCAATTTATCAGTGATATAGTACTGTCAGGGCATGCAAAACTCTTTACATCTAGGGATAATGCGTCATGAACTCCTAATAAGTTTACTTATAGAAAATTGTGAAAATCAATAGAAGTGTAAGAACTTCTATTACATTCATCCACAAATCCGTGTATCAATCCATGACTCTATTTACTCCAACACCCTACTATATCTAACAAAGTGATTGGTTAGACTAATAAGATTTTCTGCGGATTGTTTATTTACCAGCCGTGCTGTTAAAACGAACCAGTATTTAAACTTTAGCTAAGTCTTGAATATGTGAAATTATTGGGATGCAAAATGCTACAAATGATCTATCCAAATGAAGGCTAAACTTGAAAGATATTTGAGATTTCCTGCTTTGTTTGTTCCAGGTTCGCATTACTGCTGCTCAAGCTCTGACAACCATGGCGATTAGATCTGGTGAGCCTTATAGGCTACAGATCTATGAATTCTTACATACTTTAGCTCAGGGGGGTGTACAGTCTCAGTTTTCAGATATGCATACCACTAATGGTGAAGATCAGGGAGCAAGTGGTACAGGTCTTGGGTCTTTAATATCTCCAATGTTGAAAGTCCTAGATGAAATGTATAGCGCTCAAGATGAACTCATTAAGTAAGAGATAAGTTTTCTGATACTCATTGAATCATAAATCTCATCATATATAATTGCTTACAGAAATTTCTGCACTTGAGTATTTAGGGATATGCGCAATCATGACAATGCCAAAAAGGAATGGACAGATGAGGAACTTAAGAAGCTGTACGAATCTCACGAGAGACTGTTAGATCTTGTCTTGCTCTTTTGTTATGTTCCAAGGGCAAAATATCTTCCTTTAGGGCCAACAAGGTACCTACTCTTCCCTTGCCTCACCATTTAGTTGATAATCCTGAGCTAAGATTGAATACTTGAGGGAAGAGTTGCAGCATGTTTTTCAAGAGACGTTACTTCTTTGGCGAACTAGAATTTAGAACAAGAAACTTACAATTGAAATTGAGGCCCCTTTCCTAAAATGTATTTTGTGGGGCTTTATCTCTACTGACCTTGAATAGTGCATCAGTTGTGATCAAGTCGGAAAACATTGAAATAGTGCTGTAGAAAGGTGAGCGCTAAGCCCGGCGAATTACATCTGGAAATGTGCAATGAATTCATTACAGGTTATGAAAATAAAACACTATATAAGGGAGCAGAAAAATGTATAATGTGAATGCCAAAACGTGGCTACGAAAAATGATATTATATCTATATGAGCAGAGGATTGCAGCCTCATTTACTGTTGCAAATAAACTTGCATACAATTCTGTGGATGTGGAGGCTGTGATTGGAGATAAAATTAAGGGAAGCTATATTTCAATTTTCAAGTGGTTAGTTAAGACGGAATGGAAAAGGTTGATGGCAAAGAAAAGATCAGGAGAAAGATTTAAAAGAAAAATGATTGTCAGAGTGGCAGCGAAGACAGGTGTTCAAGGGCTTAACAGGCCAACTCGTTGAAAATGACTGGTGTTATTTGGACTCCTTGTTAATTTAGAAAAGCTAGTTATTCTTTGTAACTTAAGATAAATTTATATGTTTAGCTTCAAGGTCAATACGTTTCCATTGACAAATACTTAGTTTGAGCTACTTAGTTCCCACATTATTGGTTATTGGGGAAGTATATTGATGATAATGTAACGAAGAAATACTTTGACCAATCATAGTAGTTTTTGGACTAAGTCATTGTATGTTCTAAAATGTGCATATATCATTGTTTATATAAACCTCTGCAGCGTCGTCAAACAGAATTTTAATTCCTCTTTTTCCAAGTTCTGTAATGTGCTTGCAATGGTGATGATATCAGTGGTTTGTCTGGTTGTTTTGTGAGTGACAGAAAACATCTTGGATAGATATGATCTCACTGTTTTCTTGTATTTGATTCTGCGATTGCAACAGCGCTAAACTCATTGACATCTATCGCACTCGGCATAATATAAGTGCATCAGCAGGCTTCAATGATCCTGCAGTTGCCACAGGAATCTCTGATCTTCTTTACGAAACTACCAAAACAGGGATTCCTGATCTTGTCAATGACAATACCAAAACAGAGTCGGCAGAGTCGGATGCACTTGATGATGACCTCGTTAACTTTTGGGCTGCAAACCTTGGGGATGCACCTGCCGTGAACAGGGTAAAAATATATCAAGCTATGCTTAGTCAATTCCATCAATTTCCTGTTCCATTTACATTTGTTTAGATATCTATGTAATTTTTGAATAAGCGTGGTCACTACACGTTCTATGGCTCCGACCTGTGGCTCACTCTTATTCCTATCAAACAGCTGCTTGGAGCCTTTTCTGGAGAACTCGGTTACTAATTCAGTTTGGCGCAGTGATTAGTTTTGAAGTTTATTAGGAAAACCAGGGGGTCAATTTGGGAGAACCAAACTTGTTTCTTCAATCTTCTATTCAGGAGCTCCACATCTACTTTTTGCTTACTTGAACTCGTACTTTATAAGTGTCACATTCTTGTCTAAGGTTATAAATCAATTCAAGGAAAAACTTTAATTTTTTTAATAACTTAGAGCCACATTCTTATCCCTTTCTTTTTCACTTTAAATATACACAATCATGACGGAGTCGTAGCCCTCGTTACAAGGAAATCTAGGTTGCAAAGGTTGTAATCAGAATCTATGATGAATTTCTGCTTTGAAAATTGACGGAAAAGGGTAGAAAGGATGATATCACTGCATTGGCTATCTCCCCCACCCCGAATATTCTTTGCGGTAAACACCCACGCACAAGATCATTACAACTCTTGATTCTTAAATAATCTGTCTGACAGGGCTGTTTCAGTTTATAATTTCAGTTGCAAGATTTGTGGTCTTAATGCAATTGTGCATGTCTATATTTTATGATATTTACTCCAGTTGTCATGTAAAACTTTGGCCTTATTGATTTGAGTAACCTCTCCAAAGCTAACCGCGAATCCAGTTTGGTTTACTCTCTACATAAATTGTTTGATGGTTCAAATTAATTTCTAGGTAGTCGGACGAAATACTAATGTTTTCCAATATTAACCTTCATTTTTGGCGGATACCACTTTTCGTTAGCTTGATTGGAACCATTTTTACGGTTAGTTTTTTCCCAAGGGTTGTGTCTACATGTAAAAGGCATTGTAATCAATAATCTTAGTTAGTCACACTTCAGAACTTGCCTTGAAGGAATTGAGTAATAAGTGAAAGTTAACATTCTTACAAAGAAATTTAATTTAGTTTGCTCTCGTTAATTTCTTCCACAGCATTCATATTTAGACTTAATCTTCTTGTTAGCCATATCTGACCGAATTCTGCAAATGATAGGTAAACGAATTCCTAGCTGGTGCTGGTCCTGATGCCCCTGATGTTGAGGAAGAGAACATTTTTGCAAGACCTTCTATGAGTTATGATGATATGTGGGCAAAATCTCTCTTAGAGACGACAGAAATAGAGGTCAGGATTCCTGACTCGTTGCATCGTTGCTATCTTAAATCTGATTTGGGCAGTTAACTTTACAACACCACCTATGTCTGCAGGAAGATGATGGTTCTTCTTCCCCGGACTCTGTAGGATCCATTGAGACATCCTCACACGCTGGAGGAACGAGCTATCCATCTTTGTTGAGTTCAAAGCCGTCTAACCGTGGGTCGTCAAAGTCCAGCGTAAGAAAATATATCCATCAACTTCCCTTCTCCTTTCCATGCTACAATGGTTGTATATGTCAATGGGGATTCTTAAGGTTGATGTTTGTTCCAGCTGCTATTTCATTTGAAACTCACGAATGTACATCTATTTCTTCTGTGAGCTTAGTTTCTACTCAACAATGGCGGGGAAAAATAAATAGCCTTGTTTACTGATACTATCCCTCTCTTTCTTCACCTTCTGTTGTAAAGAGGTTTTCAGCAACTTTGCAAGGCTTTAGGCATTCATATGACCTATTGCCCCACTGCCAAAAACAAGGAAACATGCATAGACCTCAAATGATGTATAAACCTGACCCATATCACCCGCCACGTAAGTCACCTTAAGATTAGAGGAACAAGGATTGGGCCTATTGATATTGTACCATAGACATAGAGTAATTGAACTGTCAACCGACTTTCATTTCTCTCAAACATGTTCCAAAATTGATTCTTAAACTCTTCCTAAAATGCCTGGTTGTTCTAAATTCCTTCGATTTGAAAATGTGTGTAACAAAAATTCATGCTAGATAACTTTTTTTTTATTTTTTTTATTTTAGTTGCTAGAGAAAACCAGTGATCTCTGAAAGAAGCATAAATTTTAGCTGAACAATATGCTAGTCGATAAACAATACATTGTGAAAAGACATGTTCGATGGAAGAAAAGAAAAACAATAATATTGTAAAGAAAGATTTAGCTCATTATGAAAGTGAAGTTTAATGTTTGATATGACAACAGATAAGAGACGATCCTCCTCCATATTCATCACCTGTGCATCAAACATATGAGGAATTCGAGAATCCGTTAGCTGGTCCTGCCTCAGACAGTCCTGTCAAAGGACAAACTTCCTCAGGCAATACTCAGTTTGGATCAGCGCTTTACGACTTCACTGCTGGTGGTGACGATGAGGTGAGATCAGTATAATTTTCTTTTTGTTTGTTTGTTTTTTTTCCGCTCGTCTACATACTGCAACCTACAGTGAGAATTAACTCCTTTCGCTTTTTCTTTTCAACTTTGGAATTGATTGTTTGTAACTCAGCATGTGGTTAATATTTGCGTCTTTTTCGCAGCTTAATCTTACCGCTGGAGAAGAGCTTGAGATCGAATATGAAGTAGATGGCTGGTTTTATGTAAGTCATGAAATTTGCTGAGAAGTTTATGAAGCGTCTATTACTTGTATCAGTTACTGAAAGATCCAGCCATTAGGCTTGACAAATGCGAGTATTCTGCTCTTTGGCATTCAACCATCACATCTACCATCATTTATCCTGAAAAAACCGACCTAAAGGCATTTGCAACTAACTCTGATTTAGTTAGTAGCTGGGTCGTTAAGCTTGTCAAAATCATCTAGTTGACTTATTCGAGAAGTAGCATTTCCCCCCCAATATCACGAGTGCTTGAATACGGTTTGCTAACGTTTTTGGCCGTTGCAGGTCAAGAAGAAACGCCCTGGGAGAGATGGCAAAATGGCTGGTCTTGTTCCTGTGCTTTACGTCAGTCACTCTTGATGCATGGTCTTTGCATGTAGAAAGTCTACGAAGTTATCGTGGATGAAAGAAATTCTTGGAAGCACACTGCTTCACGCTTGTAAGTCCGAGATTTGCTCGCCTTGTTTATTCTTATGGCCTCACTTAAAAAACTCTTTCACTTTGCTTTTACCAGGCATAGTTGAATACCATTGGTTGCTGTTAGTTACTTTAGAAGTATCTAGTTCTTTCTTCTAACAATTTTTTCCGTTAGGTTTAGGTTTTGAACACCAAGTCAATTTTGAGATATAATCTAGAATTCCACTTTAATTACCGTGGCATCTTATTTTAGAAAATTGCGAAACCTTGTCTCTAGCATGTTACCTCATGCTCTAGAGAACTACTAATATGTCTTTGTTTGGCTGAATATCCTTTTAAATCATTTGTGGCGTTACGATTAAATGCCTGTGTAATGTTGTTATTCAGGCTAATGGGTGGTTGTTGTTGGAAATTTTAGTTCTAAACCAAGGTCTGACCTATATATTCCCCGGTCCAGTCTGACGGGTTTCTGATAATCGACCAAATTGGATAGTTTAATAATCAACTCAAGATAAAAAGAGTTAATCCAACCTTACAAATCATCAAACTACATAAGAATGAATTGAATGTGGCTTATTTAACATGTTATTATATACATCGGAATCCAATATTTTAAACTTTCCGTTGACTTTTGAGTCTTGATGTAACACATGTACATATGCTATGATGGAGCACGTGCGTGGGTGAAAATATAAACGTGATGTACTAAAGGATGGCAATCAATTTAAAGTCTAGTAAACATATTTTCATATAAATGATACTGCTTAGATGTCACTGATGGCTTGGATCGTGTGTATAAATCTGGCATGTTGTCACATGCTGGAAAATATTCAACGATCTGACATTTAAATGGATTTCGAACCCTAATTGTTCGACTTGTATTATTTATAGCATTTTATGCAGATTGTGGAATTCTAATGTCAATGTCTGCCTACTTAGTTCACGTCCGATTGTTGACCCACTCAAAGCACACCTCGGATTGTTGTTAAGGTCACAATGGGAAAATGCATAAGATTACATGTGCTGTTAAAAATTAGCACAAAATCTTTTTGTATTATACGTTTTAGCGCAAAATGCTTTCTTGTCATGAAAACTTCTGCACCAAAGCCCCCATTATCTTTTAACAAACTAGTTTTCGTATTCTAAAGCGGTTTGGTGCACCTATCAAAAAAAAAAAAAGCGGTTTGGTGCAGAAGTTGTATGCTGTATGCTTTGAGAAATACAAAGGCGTTTGTACAGTTTTCGCAAAACTAAGAGATTTTGGATTTTTTTTTAAAGACAAAAATTGCAATGGATAGAATATTAAACGTTCGTTATTTAGTTTTTTTAAATAATTTTTTTTATAACGTGAGAATCCTTCATATGTGCACTAAGTAAGTTTTTAACGTAATAGCCTACAAACTACACAAGACTAACAATGTGCATGTGACCAGTTCAATTGATACATGATTTATAACAGAGTTTGGTATATAACATTTAATAACAAGAGTTTTAGTGTTTTACGTTAAAAATCCAAAATAAGTGAGTTTTTCTCCACAGGTTTAGCAAAACACATGATAATTTTGTACATTTTCCCCGCCTCATGCTCCAGAAGTTCTCAAACAAAGAAGGGGAATAAAGGACGTTGCTTACATTGACAAGTGATTAGGTAGGTGTAGATGCACACGGATGGTGAAGTCGCATAAACGTCCGTGTTTGAAAAGAATGAGCCTTTTTTCTTTTCTTTCTTTAATTAGCTAGTGATAGTGATTAGGTAGACTAAACCACGGAAATAAAATCCAAAAAATTTAAGATGTTTATTTGTCGATGAGCGAAGAACTTTTCTATAGCCGGCTGGAAATTGCAACGATTCTTAAAATAATTAGTTTAATTAAGCTTCATGATTTTATATCATCATTGAGTTTTGAAGATGTCAGACAACAAAATCATACGAGTCTGTATGTATTTTATTATATTTCGTAGTATAAATCAGTCAACCAGTGCACAAAATTAATTAGTTAATTGTCAATCATATATCAGAATAATTTGCAAAATTTAATAAGAAACAAAGACTTAAAAAACTGCAAACAATTCCTAATGGAGTTTGTTTTTTGAAAACGCACTATTTTCGCCAAATTGTTCTCTTTCATTTTTACTATACATTTCATGAGTATTCCACACAAGTGGGGACAAAGCACGTTTATTTATAATATAATCTATAGACACCAAACAAAAGTTTTTTAGGAAAAACAAGATCGAAGTAAACAATAATTAAAGAGTTACAAAATCAAAGGTGCATTTGTGCTGCTACCTTCTTCTTATACATATCACTCACAGTTTTACAAAATAACTGACCAAATATAAAACAGATTGGATTTCTTAATTACATCGTGTATATAAAGATAATTAAATATTAGTTCAATCCATTATGAGGAAACAGGCGAATGGGGAGTCCTTTTGCAGGAATAGGCATTGGGTTCACCACAATCTTCTCACCAGGGATCATTTTCTCCCACCTGAATCTCTTCACAAGATGGTGCATGAAAACTAGAATTTCCAATCTAGCATACTCTTTTCCGGGGCACATTCTCGGACCACCTCCGAACGGAACAAATGTGTACGGTGCGGGTCCTCTTCCTTCGAATCTTGATGGATCGAATTTCTCAGGCTCAGGGAAGCATTCAGGATTCCTATGGGTCGAGTTCGCGCTCCAATATATCTGCAAATTATTAGACGAGGCAATAGTCAGAGTCAGGCCGAGAAAAGTTCCGTATTTGAATTCCACCAAGCCATTGATAAAAAAATGACGTGTCAGGCTTAACAAAAAGGTTATGATCGAAAAAGTTTGTGTAATTAATTACCTTCCAGCCCTTTGGGATTGAGAAACCGTTGAAGACGAAATCGTTCAAGGCTTCTCTAAAAGCGCCCTGGAGAGGCGGAGCGAGCCTCAGTACCTCACAAGCGACGTTCCATGAGTATTTCATTTTTTGAATGTCATCCCAATTCAATAGTTCGCCAGGAGCTTTCGACTTGGCGATTTCCATTTGCTCTATTATATGAAAAGCAGACACATAAAGAAAATTGAAAAGTATGTATAAAGCATTAGTTTCGGCTCTATAAAATCAAAACAAGAAGTATTTACCAAGTTATTACAACGGCATATTATCTTATCTCGTTCTGAAACGTTTCAAAAATAGCGGAAAGCTGTTCATATTCTTTTATTTTTTTCATCCCGGTACGATAGACAGTTTTACTTCCCAAAACATATCATAATTATAATTAGATTTTTTTTATTATTTCGGTTTTGTTGATTTTTATTTGTAACTCAACTATAGTAAGCAAGTTCATCTATGTGTTAAAATCTTCTTCCATGCATGAATAAAAAAGACGTACCTAACATAAGTTTAAGAAACTAAAATATTTCGGGCACTTGGAAGAAAAAGTTAAGTACGGGAATGTTGGCTTACCTTTGTAAACACCTTCATAAATCTCAGGCAACTCAGCGAGATACTTAACAATAAACGCACATGCAGAACTGGCCGTATCATGTCCACCAATCAACAACCCCAAAATCTTGTCCGCAACATCAAACTCACCCATAAATTTCCCGCTCTCATCGCAAGTTGTCAACATGTGTGACAAAATATCTTGTGTTGCATTAGCTTTACCTTCTGATAAATCAGTTTTCCTTTTCTTAATAATCTCAATAAGCTCTTTCCTAATAAAATTCGCAGCCTTGATCGCTTTATTGAAGGGCGTCCCGGGTAAATCAATCGGTATCGAAATCAACCCCGACGCCAACATATTAAAGGGCTCCGCCAGTTTATCCACGTGTCGTAAATCTTCCACGCTCACGAAGAGCCTACACGCTACGTAGAATGTGTAGCATTTCGCGAGGGGGAACGTTAGTATTTCTTTTTGGTTTTCCCAATTGTCGCGAAAGTGTCTACATGCGATCTCGTCCATTACGCCCACGTAGCGCTGGAGGGCCTCTGGCTTGAAGAAATTTGGGAGCATTTTACGCATTTTGATTGCTTCTTCTTTGGAAGAAGTTTGTGTGGAGGACGGGAAGACTTTATTGACCGAGTTCGGCCACCAAGCTTGGACGAGCTTGTTTTCGTTCGAGAACAGGAATTTGTTGCCTGAGGCGCCGCAGAAAACTGCAGCACGTTCACCAAGGAGATGAGTTTTGAAGACTTGGGAGGAGTATTTGGTTATGCGGTCGAATATGAATTTTTCAGGGTGACCTTTCCAACCGGTGGCGAGGAACTCGAGGCTTTCACCGATTATTGGGTAGCCGGTTTCGCCCGGCGGGAGGGGGGCGACGCCCGCGGAGGAAGAGGAGGAGGGTTTATAGAAGAGGTAGTGTAGGGAGAGGGAGACTAAGAGGGTGAACAGAGAGAGGAGAGAGATGTACAATAGTTCCATGTTGATTTGGTGGTGTTAATGTTTTTTCTTTTTGTGTTAGAGTTGGTACAAGAAAATGTAGTTCGTGTGACCGAGTATGTAAATTCTGGTATTGAAGTTAGGCATATTTATAGGCACACATAAACCTTGTGAAAATGGTGGCCGGGTAATCATGTCAGGATTTGGAATAATTTGGTGATAAGTGAGAACATGGTTATTTTTTTTGTTTCTTGTTTTACTATAGAGATTCATTCTTTTGTCTTTGTCTATAGTATTCGTTTTTATGTATATATTAAAACTTAGAACACGTGACGTCATTGCAAACAAATGCCGTATAAAAGTTAACATAAGATTTATAAACGATCTAGATATACTAATTTCATATGTATTCTTTTAGGTTTATTTCTTTAATTAGTTTTCAAAATATACCTGAGTGTTGGAAATGAAGAGGTATAAATTTATAAATCTCTCTATAATCCTGAGATTTCCGAAGCGTCTACAGTTTAGCATATATGTTCAAGTCAGATTGTAAAGATGTTCAGTGTTCGAATTCTATAACCATTTACTTATCAAAAAATATTGATGTATGTTCAGACCTAATTAAAGAGATAAATATACATGTGTAGCTATGATCATAATTGTAAATATATAAACAAATGTAATTGCTCAACTAAGTATATTAAATTTTGTAGATAAGACCACCCACACCTATTGTTACATACTGTTATGGTTTTCTTTTTTCCAATAAAATTAGGTGCACATATGAGCGTGGACGTGTTGGTCAATTTGGGGAGGTGATTTGGAATAGAGTATGAAGTCAAATTGGCACTCATAAGGAAAAGAAACAATATAACGTGGGAAAATTTGGTAGCCGGCAATTATAACAAATAAAATATTATAGGAAGTGCAAGTTTGATTGTGCATTTGCAAATACATTCCCATTAACTTTAAGCACACAGAAATAGAGATTAGACTTTAATTATAGTACGCTACATTTGGACTATTTATGTACCGGGTGTGAGTGTGAAAATGCATAATTTTTTTCTTGTTCTTGAATTTCGTACCAGTAAATTGCGTTGGCAGATCATCACTTTGAGGTAGGTGATCACTAGCTAGGGCTTTGGATCATTTCCTACAAAATGGTACTACATCTTCTACTACATGGTTTAGATGAATGTCATGTGGATAAAATTCAAAACTTCCTAATGACTTGTTTGTTCTTTATTCACAATTATAGCTTTTCATTCATCATTTATTTTCTTCCCAAAATTAAAAGATTTATGTATCTTGACAAAAAATTGTTTTCTAAATGTGTCAACGTGTTTATAATAAGGAAGATGATTTTAAAGGTAAATTATATTTCTAATTAACAAAATTAACCGAATTAAACACGAATCTGCTTTCTTTTTTTATCTTCAGCAATTTTACGTTTCCTTTTTCTTCTCTAGATTGAAAAGAAGGAGAGAATACTAATATACAAAAATGTTACTTATCTCTTGCTTTCTTCTTCTTCTTCTTCTTCTTCTTTTTTTTTTTTTTTTTTATCTTCAACAATGTCACAATTCATTTTTCTTCTCTAGATTGAAAAAAGGAGAGAATTTCACAATTCATTTTTCTTCTCTAGATTGAAAAAAGAGAGAATTTCACAATTCATTTTTCTTCTCTAGATTGAAAAAAGGAGAGAATACTAATATACAAAAATATTACTTATCTCAATAGTTGTATTGAAAAAATTTATGATAATCATATTAATATTTTTATGTTACAAGAAAGTAGTAATGGTTATTTTTAAGTAACTTGATGAATAATATTAAATAAATCTACTTGTTATCTTACAAAAATATATAATGGCATGTTTAAAAAAAAGGATTTGTGTGTAATTTTTTAATAACAATATTTTATGTAATTTACAGATCATTAAAAAATAGTCTTATGTGTAAATCATTAAATGTTGTCATTGTCATGTTTTTTAATATTGTCTTATATTCAAACAATGTAATTAGATCTACAAATATTAGATTAATTAGATTGACAAATATGTCGTGTTTTTTAATGATATAAAAATATTGTAAACTTTGTCATTAAAATATTATTTAGTAAGAGAAATTTCTTTCGCTCAATTTGGATAATCTAATTAAGTATGAATTTAGTAGAGAGTGAAGAGAAAAATGAAAGGTAATCAATAAAAGAAACAACCATTGATGCATGAATTAGGTAAACAAACAAGTCATTAGGAAGTTTTGAATTTTGTCCGCATGTCATTTATCTAAACCATGTAGTAGAAGATGTAACACCATTTTGTAGGAGAGAATTCAAAGCCGATCAGTAGATGCAACCTCAAGGAGGACGCCTCCACAATTTGTTCTATAAATAGCAAACGATTTGCTATTTGGAAATCACCCCAACACGAGAGCGTGTTAGCAATTATTCCTCTTTCACCTTTCTTCTGTTGTAGTATTTTATCTAGTGATGTATCGTAATAAAATGTTGCTAGTGAAACAATTCTGTGAAGTATTTTTGAAGTGAGTAATAATTATGCATTTGTAATAATTTTTTACATAATAGATTTTTGATCGGGCCCATTTAGTCATTATTCGATTTTAGATTTTCTACGTTAAATCCTTGTATTGTTACTATCGTCAATGTTTTATTTGTATTGCTTCAATTTTTCACTATGGACAAATCATGATGGATGGTATTTGGCGGTTCAATACGTAATAGTGATACGTCGGGATGACGTTGGAGGTGTAGCTTTTCCGAGGTTAAGGCTGGTGATGATACATATCTTAAAATACAATTATTTCCTCTCACGAGAGGAAGGCTCGGGTAATAAGGGAAAGCATCACAGGAGCGGGGTTAGACCCTCTGAACACCCTAACCGACATCGGCAACAGGAAGGCATCGGATCGCGCCCCTCGGGCCTCCCCCGATCCTCGCCTAAAAGGTAGTGTCCACAACGTCTTTTCTCTCGGTGACACTCGATTGATCCTCCTAAAGCGGGGGACATATTCGAGTAAGCCGTTGGGATCTACCCTTTCAAGATCTATCTTCTCCTCGTGGATAACGACCGTTACACCCTCCCCTATGTAGGATCACAACCTCGAAGGTCACACACACTTTTTCTCCTATTACTACTTCAAAAAGACACTCGACCGACGAGCGACACTAGCTAAGGCTCCTACTAGTCTCCCTAAAGCTACACTCTATAAGCCCATCTCAAATAACTCTAGTTAATCTCATGCACATCTTTCTCCGGAACGCGGGTAAAACTTTTGAGGGCATTCAGTCCGAGTGCACCAACAATTAAGAAATATTTGCACTAACATTATACTTTCCTAACTCTTAGCAGGAACGAGTAGGGCAGCGATGTTAACCAACGAGAGGCTACGGGAAGAAACTCAATATGCATCTCGAAACCAACTCCCAACTACTCACCATAAATGAGAAAAAGACCAAATCTGATTGGTCGTTCCCCATAGAAGACGAACTATTAGACCTAGAAGAGACGACTCTCATTGGTTCAGTACATCAAGAATACTCGTTGGGTCATAAACGTCTCTTTTGATTGGCTACCCCAACCAACGTCCCTCATTGGAGTAGGAGAAATCTCGATATAGTCCACCCTCGTTAGAAATACCCATTGGTACAGAAGAAGACCTACCCCATTGGTTGACTTAATTGAAGCAATAACTCTCAGAAGAAGACGAGCCGTGATTTGTCATCGACCCTCATGAATGTCCTATAAATAGTGTCTTGTTAGCACTCCCACAACAACTTTAACATTTAACAACTTGAAAAAATTTCAGCAGCACTATAACACCAAGTTCTCAGCAAAAGCATACTTGTCCCCCATAGCTTTGTACTTTATCTTTAAGCTATTTTCGATGTGTCACCACCCCTCCCCAATTGAGTTCCACCATTTGTAGCCTTCTCGTTCTCGTAATATCAATAAAATATCGATCACTCTCTCAAGCTCGGGATCAGCGTTCTAAATAAAACTCATTTTGTCAATATCTGGAAAATACCCTTCATGTGGGGTTAGATAGTATTGCATAATCAAATTGCACCGTCTGTGGGAACGTTGTAGAATCCTTGAGGTAGCCTGAGAGAAGCGTGTTGACATCGGCGACGTAGAGTTGCAGAAAAAAGGGTGAAGTTCGAGTCATTCGAGATTACTCAAAGTATCAGCGGAAAATAGAGAATCACACTCATAGTCCCAAAATCCTCGAGGCGCAGCCAGCTCATTAACATCATACCGCGATGCCTCCGCCTCCCGTCGGGGAGGAGCCTGGAGTAGAGTACATCCACATATCGAGAGATGTGTATAATAATCTAATCAACAATGTCATCAGTCGTGGTGAAAGTGCAGCTATAGAAGAAGGATACTAAACCTGGGTAGACTCCTGCCCACCATCTCAGGAGTTCGGATCGACATGCTCCAACCTCAACCGAGTCCCAGAAAACCACCCTCCTCACTGAACAACCCTGGGGCGACCCCAACACACGGATACGACTGAAGGTAGCTGTCAAAGGACGCGATCCCCTGACCAACACCCACGAAAGAGGGCAAATAATGAAAGAGAGTGGAACCACGGAGGCGTTCCACGACCCGAACATCGACAACACCGCGTTGGTGCCTCCGAGGGGTTCGTAGGGCTAATCATGGAAGAAATGCAAAGATAGCTGAGTGAGCTCCGACGCAACCTAAATTCGTGAGTGGAAATCTCCAATAGAGGCTCCCCATTCGCACCCCATGTCGCGCAAGCTCAGATTCCCCCGAAATAAAACCCGCAGGGCTACCCATCTACGCTGGCGAGAAGAACTAACGGGACCCTCATGATCACATCAACCAGTACATGACTTGCATGGATTTAGTTTCTGCACCCGACCACACTATGTGTAGGGTATTTTGTACTACCCTCATGGGACGAACACAAGCATGGTTCTCCTAGTTGCCTACGGGATCCATCTATAGCATCGAGCAGCTCACCCAGTTGTTCGCTAGGCCGTTCGCGTGCAATTGTTGTTTCCCTAAAACCGCGGGATACCTGTTCAACATCAAACAGGGAAAAGGCAAGCCCCTCTAAGACTATATGAGAATGTTCTCCGGTGGAGTCCTAGACGGTGTTCACATCGACCCACATATGTTGTTAGATATACTGGTGAATGGGCTCTGAACTGGCGACTTCTTTAGCTACCTTATGAGAACTCGTGTGAAAGATCTCGAAGATTTGATGCAAAGGGCCGAGTTCTTCATGTAGATGGAGGAGATCCTTAAAGCCATAGAAGAGTCCAATCCAACTAAGGTCTCCGACAACTTGGGAGGAAAAGGCAAGGACATGAAGGACGACAAGAGCCAAGGCAGAAAAGACAAAAAAGTAAAGAGACATCTCAAGCAAACGCCACTCCCTCCTACGAAGGTAACCCCAACTATAGTGTCGAACATCATGGGAGGAGGAAGATATCTATGTTGGCCCCGACCCACCAGGGATCCCAACAAAAGTAGGAAATCAAAAAAATATAGCGTCTATCAAATGACCTATGGGCATGTTACCTACGATTGCATCCACCTCAAGAACGAGATTCGACGGCACCTCAACCTGGGATTCTTAGAGAAATATGTAATTCTCGACAACAGGCAATGTTATGTTGATCGACCCCAAGAAAAGAGAAGTCAAGAAGAAGAAGATCGGAATACAGGCAAGAGGCCTCGCTCGGAGGCTTTTGAGGAAGAACATCGTACTCCATTTGAGTACCGCGATGAGGCAAGACCGCCACCTGCCCCTCGTACGTACCACGAAGACCATTAGAAGTACCATGAACATGATAGAAGGCGGAGTCATGTCTATCTACTCGGCCAAACATAAAAGAAAATATATTAAGGAGGCTTGGAAGGTAGACTAGAGACCAGATGTGTATGCTGCCCAGACAAAGGCCTCACTGACGATCACCTTCGGACTAGCAGACTTGCAAGGCATTGTCTACCCCCACAAGGACGCGTTGGTTATCCAAGACAATATGCTAGGCATACACCATTAAGAAGAATCTTGCCCTCTGATTAGTAGAGCAGTAGATGGATCCCATGTAGGTCATGTGTGTAGGATTCTCTGGAGAGTACTACCAGACACTCGGAACAATTACGATGCATATGTCATAGGGAGGAGGCACCACGAAGTGCATCGATGCGATCAAATTTTGGGTAGTTAAAGCCTCCTCCAGAACCTACAACGCTATATGTGGCAGACCGTCCCTCCGAGCATTTAAAGCCATCTCTTCCACGTTGCACTTAAAAGTAAAGTTTCCAAGCCCCTCGGGCATCAGAGAAGTCAAGGGCGATCAAGCTCAGACACGGGAATGTTGCATAAATGCCTTACCTGTCGACCCCACAGAAGGATCCTGAGGTTCACAGCTAAGAAACCCTGCATCGAGGAGGCAAAGGTCCAGCCCACTGGTGAGCTCAATATGGTAGAGCTTGAAGAAGGGTACCAACATTGAAGAAAACGTGGAAAAAGCAATCGCCAATACTCTAAAACAGTTCTGACACATATTTGCCTAGGAAGGTGGCCCTCCTAGTAGGATCAGCCAGGAAATATGTCAACACAAGCTTAATGTCTATTTGACCGTTAAGCCGGAACAACAGCGGAAGCGGGCCATCGAACCCGAGAGAAACAAGATAATATGATCCGAGGTACAACGACTCCTCGATCTCAAGCAAATTATGGAAGTTCGATCCTAGAATGGCTCGCAAACATTATTCTCACGCCCAAGACCGAAGAAAGGTGGCGCATGTGCGTGGAATTCACCGACCTCAATGATGCCTACCCTAAGAATTGCTACCCTCTTCTTGAGTATCGATCAACTCTTCGATTCTACTGTCGGGTGCGCTCTGCTCTCAACCATGGATGAAGATCAAGGGTACAACCAGATCCTTATGGCCACCAAGGATCATAAAAGACTAGCTTCATCATAGATGTCGAAACTTTCTGTTACCTAGTCATGCCATTCGGGCTTAAGAATGTCGAAGCTACCTATCAGAGGCTAGTCAATGTCATGTTTCAAGGGGTCATCGGGGATACTATGGAAGTCTATGTAGACGACATAATCGTCAAGAGCAAAAAAGCCGAGGACCATGCACAAGACCTCGAGCGAGCCTTCGATATCATGGAGTGGTTCGGAATGAAGATCAACCCTCGAAAGTGCTCCTTCAAGATCCGAGGCAAAAAATTTTCGGACTACCTTGTGAGTGAGAGTTGAATAAAAGCCAACCCTGAAAAAGTCAAAGCCATCATCAACATGGAGGCGCCCAAGACAATACAAGAGGTACAAAAGTTGATTGGAAGGATGACCTCTCTAAGTTGTTCATCTCCCCTTCTTCGGAGAAGGTCCTTCCTTTCTTCAAGATACTTAGGGTTTTTGCACAAATGATTGCATCAATTGAGGTTGTCGCGCAATACAATATTTTTTTTAACACGGGTACAAATATTTTGTTCCTACACTATAATTAACGACTAAAATAAAAATTGTGCCACTATGGATAAAAGAAAAAACTCTCACTATATTACAAGACGTGATTGATGATTCTCATATATGTTCTGTTCTAGACAATCAATAATTTGCGTGACCCTTGATGGACTGTTTTTTTCCTACCGACCGATACCACAATAAGCCAAACTGGACATATTATTCTACACCCAATTATTTGTCTAATAACGAAGAAAAGAACTGGTTATATATATATATGGTTGGCCCATCGTATATTCGAATGGACACTCTGGTTATCAAGTGCGTGTTACAAATTCTTGATTCCCACGATTAACTAAACTCCAAATTAAAGTGTCCAAATATCGGAAACCGTGACCTTATATCGTATAGCATATTTCTACTCGTAAATACAGTACCTTATTTACTTTATATTACATGTCGCGAGCTGCAGAATCTGTACTTATTAACTTAGAATTGTGCAAATTTGTTAAGTTGATGTCATTATTTTGCGTTGGGGAGATTTTATTGTAATTTATGATTAGAGTTATTTATCATCGTACTTATATCCTAGATTTTGTATCATTACTTCATCCTTCCACGACCGCCCAGTAGTGACCGATGTTGGGTCGCTGGCCTTCAGCGACCGCTGAAGGCAACATCGACCCACTTTCGGTCGCTGAAAGTCCTGGAGACTTTCAGTGACCTAACTTCGATCGATGAGCTCATTGGCGGGAATATCCGCCAATGGACCAAGTATTTTGGCCGAAATTGGGCCAAAATGCAGGGCAAAATTAGGGCCATGTTGCCCTAATTTTGGGCTGAGGTAATCAGCGACCGCATTTAGGTCACTGATTCCTCTGTACAAATTATTATTTTTTATTTCCTTATTTCCTCACCATCTACACCCGTTTTCGAAACTCTTGACTCGACCCGACATTTTCAGCGACCCCAAATACGAATAGCGACCTAAATTGAGTCACTCACTCCGTTTCTCCGCCAATTTCCGCTCGTCTCCGCCGCGTCGTCGTCGCCGGCACAAAGATAGCTTCGGATTTTGTTAATTTTTGTTTATTTTCTCAATTTGATAGATTGTTAAATTAGTTAAATTGTTAATTTGTGTTAATTTGTTAGATTGTTAGTGTTAAAGTGAAAAGAGATGTGATTGGGTAGATCTGGAGCGAATCTGAAGCGGGAGTGCGGCGGCGGGGTGAAAAGAGCTGCGCGACGGCGGTGGAGTCCAGTCGCGGAGGCGGCGGCGATGTGGGCAGTGCAGCGGCGATGGTAACTGTTATGTAGCGACGCCGGAAAGAATACATGGCAGTGATAGATGGGTGACTCGCCGGAAGAATACACGGCGACGATTGCTGGGTTACTCGCCGGAAATAAGACACGGCGGTGACATAATTTTGCCGGAGAAGAGACGGGCAGAAAGGAGGAAAAAAGAAAAAAAAATTATTAGGATCAAAAAATTAGGCTCGATACTATGTTAAAGTGAATATAGAGAATAGAAAGATGTGTTCTTTTATTCATCTGATATGGGCATATATATACATGCATTCTGATACAAGTTGGATATAAAATAAACCATCCCTACATGACTCCCGTGACTATCATATCTCCCGTGACTATCAACTATATATTTAATATCATATACATATAATATTCCACACTCCCCTCAAGCTGGCGCATATAAGTCATATGTACCAAGCTTGTCACATACATATTTTATTCGAGGACCGCGGAGGGACTTCGTGAGAAAATCAGCCAACTGGTCATTTGAGTTAACAAACCACGTAACAATTTTCTTTGCGACCAACTTCTCCCTTATGAAATGACAATCAACCTCAATATGCTTTGTTCTCTCATGAAAGACGGGATTGGAAGTAATATGTAATGCTGCCTGATTATCGCAAACGAGTTTCATTGGTTCAAGTAATATGTAATGCTGCCTGATTATCGCAAACGAGTTTCATTGGTTCAGTATTACCCAATCTCAGTTCATTTAGCAACTGCTTTAACCATATAAGTTCGCATGTTGCCAAAGCCATAGCGTGGTATTCTACTTTTGCACTTGATCTAGCTACTACGTTTTGTTTCTTGCTTTTCCATGATATAAGATTCCCACCTATCAAAACACAATATCCAGAAGTAGAGCGCCTATCAATGGGTGATCCTGTCCAATCTGCATCAGAATATCCGACTATCTGAGTATGACCATTATCACTATATAATAATCCTTTCCCAGGGGCTCCTTTGATATATCTCAAAATACGAATTGCAGCATTCCAATGGGTGTCGCATGGAGAATCCAGAAACTGACTGATAGTGCTAACAGAAAATGATATATCAGGACGAGTCACTCTAAGGTAGTTTAACCATCCAACCAACCTTCTATATTTTCCTGGGTCACCTAATGGCTTCCCCTCTCCCGGTAACAACTTAACGTTTGGATCCATTGGAGTGTCAACAGGTTTGGCATATAACATTCCTGTTTCTTAAAGAATATCCAAAGCGTATTTTTGTTGAGATATAACAATACCATCTTTAGATTGAGCTACTTCAATACCCAAGAAATATCGAAGTTTTCCCAAATCTTTGGTTTCAAAGTGACGAAAAAGATGTTGTTTCAACTGTGTAATTAATTCTCTATCGCCTCCAGTAATAACAATATCATCAACATACCCTACCAGATAGATGATGTGGTCTTTTAACGAGTGTCGGTAGAATGCAGAATGATCTGCCTCGCTTCGTATCATGCCAAATTCCGTAATAATATCACTAAAACGACCAAACCAAGACCGAGGAGATTGCTTAAGACCATAAAGTGTGCGCCTTAAGCGACAAACCATATGAGAAGACTTCCCCTGAGCAACAAAACCAGGTGGTTGCTCCATGTATTCCTCTTCCTGTAAAGTCCCATGACGAAAAGAATTCTTGATATCCAGTTGATGCAAAGGCCAATGATGAATAACAGCTAAAGAAAGAAGAAGGTGGATTGAAGCCATTTTAGCAACTGGTGAGAAAGTATCCCTGTAGTCGAGTCCATAGATTTGAGTGTAACCTTTAGCTACAAGACGAGTTTTAAGCCGATCAATCTCACCACCAGGACCAACTTAAACTGCGTACACCCAACGACAACCAACGATTGACTTGCCCGATGGTAACAAAACCAAATCCTATGTACCAGTAGAGTGGAGAGCAGCTCATCAACCATTGCTTTATGCCATCTTGGATGTGCCATAGCCTCACCTAAAGATTTAGGAATGGAAACAGAGGACAAAGATGCAAGAAAGGCATAGTGGGGTGGAGAAATACGATGATAGCTCAAAATATTGTAAATGGGGTTTGAGTTACGAGTAGCTCGAGTACCTTTTCTCACAGCAATGGGGAGACAATCATCCGGTGGCGAGGTCAAAGTAGGTGTAGGAGTTGGCACAACGCATGAACCATCGTTAGCCTCTGTTGGTACACCTGGACAATCAATAGCACGACTTCTTCTAGAGTATGTAAGAAGCGGTACATGTGGAGGACTCTCGAATTGAAAGGAGGGAGATGAAATCTCAGAAATAAAAAATGATGGGAGATTTTCACAGACTGAGGAAGGGTCACAACTAGCTTTAAAGAAAGGGGTAGACTCAAAGAACGTAACATCTACGGATATTAAGTAACGCTGAAGTTCCGGTGAAAAACATCAATAACCTTTCTGGTTGCGAGAATATCCTAAGAAGAGAAATTTCAAAGAACGAGCAGACAACTTATCCTTACCCGGAGTGAGATTATTTACAAAACATGTACAACCAAAAATTCAAAGAGGGAGAGGAGAGTGATCTAGACCGGGATACAAGATAGAATGTGGTACTTGGTTTTGGAGAATGGAGATGACATTCGATTGATTAGATAACAAGAAGTAAGAATGACATCTCCCCAAAACGAAGTGGAACATTCATATGGATAAGTAGAGTTCGAGTTGTTTCTATTAAGTGTCTGTTCTTACGTTCAGCTATGCCATTTTGTTGTGGGGTATGAAAGCATGATGTTTCGTGTAAGATACCCTGGGAGTTCATGAAATTTTGGAAAGATGTTGAAAGATATTCACGTGTATTATCACTACGTAGAACTCGTATAGAAGTACTAAATTGAGTACGAATTTCAGACACAAAGTTCTCGAAAATAGAAAAGATCTCTGATCTATTTTTCATTAGAAAAAACCAAGTGCAACGTGAATATTCATCAATAAATGTTACAAAATAACGATATCCCAAAGTTGAAACAACACGACTCGGACCCCAAATATCAGAATGAACGAGAGAAAATGGATAATCTTCTCGATTATTGACTTTTCTAGGAAAACTACTACGAGAGTGCTTCCCAAATTGACACGACTCACTACCTAAGGAAGATAATTCTGACAAAGAAGAAACCATAGTCTTAAGTTTACTTAGGCTATGATGACCTAACCGACAGTGTATAAGGGATGGCGCTTCAGTTGCAGAGCATGTTATTATTGTGGGTGAAAGATGATAGAGACCCTGAGATTCATGCCTTGTGCCAATCGTCCGTCCTGTACCTCGATCCTGCACACGAACGAATTTGTCATCAAATGTGATAGAACAATTAAGAGAAAGACATAAACAGTGAATTGATACTAAGTTAAAAGGGGAACTTGGTAAGTAAAGCACTGAATCTAGGGGTAAAGAGGGAAGAGGCTTAGCATGGCCAACTCCTTTAGCTTGAGTTTGTGAACCATTAGCTAACGTAATAGTGGGTAGTTACCCAGTATTTGTAAAGGAGGAGAAAAGTTCTTTATTACCAGAGATATGATTGGTAGCACCAGAATCAAGAACCCATGGTCCAAGCGGTGACGATCGAGAGGCACAAGCTATAACAATTTCAGTTTGAGCAACAGAGGCAGTGGGCGTGGATGATTGTTTGGCTGCAAACCACTTCAGAGAGTCCTCATAGTTTGCTTCTCGTGACATCAAGCCAGTAGAATTGTCTTGTTGAACTGTAGGGCTTGTTTGATCAAATGCAACATTTACAGTACTAGTAGGGCGTTCGTGAAAGGCATAACAACGATCCTTCGCGTGTCCTGAAAGTGCAGGGTTTTCTGGAATCAATGTTAGATGATACAATGTTAGACGATGTTGGGTCAACATTGAGGATAACATTGAAAGCCGAGAGTCTGTGCGAAAACCGTGCTTTAGTTGCCAAAATTAAGTTTTGCCTTTATTCACTTATTAATCAAGTTCCACGATTTTAGTTGTTTATGTTTATGTCCAGGAAGGTATCTTAATCATAAGGAAGAGCTATGGAAGATTCCTTACTTGAAGTTTCCATAATTCAAGCTAAGTTGAACAAGTCAACTCAACACGGTTTCAAAATAAGGAAACAATATTGGCCGTTCGCTGCAACTCGATTCTTTCCAGGATTCTACGAATTAAAGAAGATGTGTTACCTTGTTAGATCAGTAATAAAGGAAACACATATTCAGGAAAGATATGAAGTTCACAAAGAAGGCAAATATCAACAAGGAAACAACAATAGTTACCAAAGTTGTGAACAACACATCTTGGCGTGCAAGATTCAAGAAATCTATAAAAGATGTGAAGTTCATCAAGATGAAGACAAGACAATCGTGCATAACAATCTGAGAGATTAATCATTCTTTGTATTGTCTTTGTCTTGCTTTTGCGAAGTTTTTGTATCAACTATTTAAGTCTAGTTCATAGAAGTTAAGTAGTTCGTACTTTTCT
Source organism: Linaria vulgaris (assembly GCA_948329865.1). NCBI lineage: Eukaryota > Viridiplantae > Streptophyta > Magnoliopsida > Lamiales > Plantaginaceae > Linaria > Linaria vulgaris. The sequence continues at coordinate 15,429,946 of OX415254.1, read as the reverse complement.
GCTTCGTTGAGTCCGATCAACAAAGAGCGTGAGTGAATTGTTATGAGAAACATTTTGTTAAAACCTTTATGGTTATTTGGCCTAAGGCTCGGAAGTTTTTAATAATATTGAAAACTTCTTAAAAATTATCTTCTTGTGTTTTTATTCCGCTGCACTTTACTTTGGTCAAGAAGATCACAATAGAGTTAAGGTAATTCCAGCTTAACTCTCAAAGTTGTTGTGTCAATCCACGATCCGACAATTTCAATTGGCGTCAGAGCCAAACACCGACTACACTGGTGGTTTGGAGGTGATACAATACCATGAACAGTGTCAATCCTAATACCAACAGGATTCCAGTTTTGGATGGCTCCAATTATGCATACTAGAAGATCATGATGAGGTCTCACATCAAAGCTATTGATATTCGAGCCTGTCGATCCGTGATCAATGGATACTCTCTTCCAACATTACCAAGAGATGGTGAAGGTGATCTAGTTCCAAAACCAGAAGCAGACTGGACAGAAGCAGAGGTAGGTCTCTATAACTCTAATGAAAAAGCTCTAAATGCTATCTTTAGTTGGGTTAATCATCACATGTTCAAGCTAATCTAGAATTGTACAAAAGCCAAACATGCTTGGGATATATTTGAATTACATTGTGAAGGAAATTCTGATGTTAAAGATTCTAAATATAGAAATGTGAAAACCTAGGTTTTGCTATGACTAATCAAGAAATGGTTTATAAAGCTATGAGAACACTGTCATCTAAATTTTCTCTCAATAAAATTGCAATGAGTGAATCTAGGAACCTTGCTAATCTACGGTTTCAAGTCTTGATGAATACTCTTAGAGAATTTGAGATGGAGCTTGCCTCACAACCTAGCAAACGTAGGGCTGTTGCTTTAAGAAGTTCAAATCTTGACAATGAAAGTGATGATGATTATGAAATAATTTCTTCTAACTATGGTAAAATTACTAAGAAGTTCAATAAGCTGAATCTTAAAGGAAAAGGTAAAGAAAAGAACCTTAGTAATAGTTCCCCAGGTTATAAGAAATTACCTCCTAAGTTTGTGAAGTACATGGCATCAAAACCTACTCCTTTAGAAGCTGATAAGTTAAAAGATGTTCAATGTTTTGAATGTAAAGGATATGGTCATATGGCTAATGAATGTGCTAACACTCTTAGAAAAAGAGGAAATTCTCATTGGGTTTGTGTAGATGATTTCAATGAAGATGAATTTAGTTCTGGAGAAGCTGAAGAACAATTAGAAGAGGTTCAAACTGCTGCGCTACTCACTCAGATTGACTAGACGCCAGAAGACTCCCTGAACTGCTTCGAATCTCAATGTTACCCCAACATTCAGGATCCAACATCAGAACAGAAGACCTTCTTTACAGATTGAGATGAATATGATACTGATTCTGAACCTTATCTTGCATCCTACTTTGATGAATCTAACTTTGATTGTTTTCATGGCACAGTGGATCTAGATGAAGAATACTTATTTGAAGGTGAAATTTCCCAGGAGGAAATCATTGAAGACCTGAAGTCTATCTACCACAAACTTCTTCTTGAGAATCACAAACTCATCAAGATCAACAAAAGCTTGAAGGAAGAGATTGGATGCATGAAGGAGATGCTGAAACTGTATGAGAAAGACCTTGACAAAACTAAGGCTGATCTGAAAGAGGTAAAGGTAAAATTAAATAAGGATGAACAAACCATTGCCAAGTGGAACATCTCTACATCTAAGCTTGATGAGATGCTGAGTATGGGAAATCAGGGTGATAGTGGTTTGGGCTATGTTAAGAAACCTCCCTCTGAAGATGTTAATTCTGCCTATTTGAAAGCTGGTTTTATCAAGGAAAGCAATAACTTGAGCTGTGAAATCCCCTCCAACACTGTGAAAAAGCCTACTTTTATCTGTCAATATTGTTTTCAACCTGGTCACATTAAGCCTTATTGTAAAAAATTCAGAAGTGTGATTGCGAAGAAAACAGGAATTAATAGCAATACCAATGTTAGGAGAACCTCTGATCTGAATGTTATCCCAACATTAGGTAACAAAGCTGAAGGACATAAAAGTAGAACTTGGATTGAAAAGTTCAAAACTCCTAAGGTTAAAATTGTTTGCAATGTTGTCTTTTCTGTTGTTTACTCTAACCTTGTAGGCAAGTGGTATTTTGACAGTGGATGCTCAAGGCACATGACTGGAAACATTGACAACCTGAAAGATGTAATCCCTTTGACTGTTGGAACAGTTACCTATGGAGGAGGCACTAAAGGGAAAATCATTGGAAAATGAGTACTGGATGTTGAAGGATTTCCACCACTCAAGGATGTGTTGTTGGTTAAAGGACTGAAAGCAAATTTAATTAGCATAAGTCAACTTTGTGATGATAACTTGCTTGTTACTTTTGATAAAAGTTCATGTGATGTGTTTAATAGTGACAATGTCCGTGTCATGACAGGTACAAGATCAAAGGATAACTGTTATCTTGCTCAAGATGAAGCTGAATGTTACCATGCCAAGGTAGATGAATCTGTCATGTGGCACAAGAAGTTATGACATGTGCACTATAGAAATCTGGAGAAACTACAAAAGTTAGAAGCTGTGAGATAAGTTGACAAGCCCAGGTAAAATTGTTTGTGAAGACTGCCTGAAAGGTAAACAAACAAAAGTTGTCCATCCACCACTTCAGGTACAGAGTACTAATCCTAGAACTAACAAGTGCTTTGATTTGCTACATATGGATCTCATGGGTCTTATTGAGGTTAGTAGCCTGAATGGTAAGAAGTATGCTTTTGTTATTGTTGATGATTTTTCAAGATATACATGGATTAAGTTTTTGAAAGAAAAATCAGAGGCATTCAACACATTCAAGATTTTGCATGCTAGCATTAAAAATATGTATGGCACTTCTGTAGGATGAATTAGGTCTGACCATGGAAAAGAGTTTGAAAATGAAAGCTTTGCTAATTTTTGTGAAACTAAAGGCATTTTCTATGAGTTCTCTGCACCTAAGACACCTCAGCAAAATGAGATTGATGAGAGGAAGAATAGAACACTTCAAGAGATGGCCAGAGTAATGTTGAATTCTAAAAACCTATCTAAGAAACTCTGGGCTGAAGCTTTGAATGCTGCATGTCATATTAGTAATAGAGTTTATCTTAGATCTGGTACTACTATGACACCTTATGAAATCTTGAAGGGTTCAAAACCAACAGTATCACACTTTCATGAATTTGGTATTAACTGATATTTGCTAAAAGATAGAGACTATTTGAGCAAATTTGATCCCAAAAGTGAAAAATGTATATTTGTTGGATATTCTCCTAATAGTGCTGCTCTGAGGGTCTACAATCCAAGATTGCATACTATTCAAGAATTAGTGAATGTCATTTTTGATGATTTAACTGTTTCTGCAGGTATTGAAGAAGTCACTGGTTCAGATGTTACTCCAACATTGGACTCAACATTGAACTCAGACGCTGGAGATGCTGAACTGGAAACCAGAACAAATGTTGACTTAACACCAGAAACCCCCAATGTTAGGCCAACATTTGTGCTGTCAGATTCTGAAGATGAAGTTGTTCCTTTATCCAGAAGAGATCCTCCCCTTAGGATACAAAGAGATCATCCAGCCTCTCAAGGAATTGGCCAAATTACTGAAAGAGTTAGAACAAGCAACAAAGAAAGGGTCAACTACAAGGATATGGCTAAGTTGTGTGTTTGCATGTCTTATTCATGTACTGTTGATAATGCATCTTATTTTGTGTCCTCCATTGAAACTAAGAATGTAACTGAAGCCCTTAAGGATAGTTAATGGATTAATTCCATGCAAGAGGAACTCTTACAATTCACCAAAAACTGAGTTTGGAATCTAGTGCCTAGGCCATCACATGTGAATGTAATAGGTACAAAATGGATTTTCAAAAATAAAACTGATGAGAATGGTGTAATTATGAGGAACAAAGCTAGGTTGGTTGCACAAGGTTATACTCATGTAGAAGGTATAGATTTTGATGAGACTTTTGCTAGTAGCTATGATAGAATCAATTAGATTACTTCTTGTTATTGCTTGTTGTCTTAGGATTAAACTTTACCAAATGGATGTTAAAGGTGCCTTTATGAATGGTTTAATTGACAAAGAGGTTTATGTAAAACAACCTAAAGGCTTTGCTGATCCTAAACATCCTGACCATGTGTACAAACTTGAGAAGGCTTTGTATGGCTTAAAACAGGCTCCTAGAGCTTGGTATGAGAGGCTAACTGATTTTCTGTTAGGCCTAAGTTTCAATAGAGGAGATGGAGATAGAACATTTTTTGTTCTTAGAAAAATCTCTGATATATGCATTGCTCAAATTTATGTGGATGATATTGTATTTGGCTCTACTAACAAGTCTACCTTAGACAAGTTTGTTGAGTCTATGACAAGAACATTTGAGATGAGCATGATTGGCGAGCTCAACTACTTTCTGGGACTACAAGTTAAGCAGCTAGAGAATGGTATCTTCCTGAACCAGGAGAAGTATGCAAGGAATCCGGTGAAAAGATTTGAGCTACAAGAGTCCAAGCCTTGCAAAACTCCTATGTCCTATTCAGTGAAGATAACAAAAGATGGCACTGGAAGCAATGTTGATCCAACATTGTACAAATCCATGATTGGTAGTTTGCTATATCTCTCTGCCTCTAGACCTGACATCATGTTTTCAGTATGTGTTTGTGCTAGGTACCAAGCTGAGCCAAGGCAATCTCACTTGATTGTTGTGAAGAGGATTCTTAGATATATCTCTGGAACTTCACCTTTAGGCATTTGGTATTCTTATGACACTAACACTAACTTGGTTGGTTTCAGTGACTCTGACTGGGCAGGTGATGTGGATGATAGGAAATCCACAAGTGGGGGCTATTTTTTTTTGGGGAATAATTTGGTCTCCTGGTATAGCAAGAAGCAGAACTGTGTTTCATTATCAACTGTTGAATCAGAATATGTAGAATCTGGCAGCTGTGTTACCCAACTTGTGTGGCTCAAACACATGCTTTCAGATTATGGGCTAGATAGTGATACACTTCTCATGTTCTGTGACAATCTAAGTGCCATAAGTATCTCTAGAAATCATGTCCAACATTCTAGAACTAAGCATATAGACATAAGACATCATTTCCTGATAGATATGGTAGAGGACAAAATGATAAACATTGAACATATTGAGAAAACAAATCAGCTTGCTGACATGTTTACAAAACCTTTAGATAGTGAGAGATTTTTCAGCTTGAGGAAATCTCTTGGCATGTGCAATATGTGAGAATGTTGAGGAAACCAGTGTTGACATAACACCACTGTCTAGCACTGGTATATTGGTTGTGGTGTAGTAGGTATTCTGTTGTTTTCCTTTGTTGAACTTATTTTCTTGTGAGTCTCATCTCATCTTTGTTTTTTCATATTTGGTTTTTGTGGTTGAACTCTTGGATTAACAACTCTCTCTAGTTATCAGTTTCACATCTTTGTTTTGAAAAAGTAATAAAACTCTTATGTTTGTCTGAGGGTGTGATTGCCTAACATATGAAGAAGCTGGGGTACACAAAGTTCACTACTTTGATGTCTATTCAGTTGTGTCTTATTCATATGGAAGGTGTACAGGGCATGTGGAGAAGCTGGGGTGCATGATGTTGACAGCTTAAGTGTTACTCAGTTGTGCTTATTTACATGTTCTTGTTTGTTTGGCCAAGGAACACATGAGGGTGATCCTTTCTACTAGGGTTTTTGAGGTTTCGATTTCTTACATTTGGTAGCACTGATCACTTGGTGATTCTCTTGAATGCAGGTTGGTAAACAAGTATGCATAAGGAATTGGGGTGTTGGGGTGCATGATAAATAAATTGCCAACATTCAAGGCCTTTGTACTTGCCTAACTTGTTGCTGTTAATGTTGTTACTGGGGTGTGTGGAGTTAAGGCCGCCCTCATTCAGTAGTGACATTAGCTTTGTGTTTAGCAACCTTCAGCTTTTGGTTCAGATGAGTTATGAAAATAATAAAGATTAAAGAGATGTGTGATGTGCTGGTTTGAGGAGTTTGTTTATATGCGTTTACCATCTACCTTTTTGACATTACATTGTTGCACTCATATAAAACTGCATTGTTTTTCCTTCTTTTTGTTGAGTTGTGTCGGTCTAGGCTTAGGGGGAGTATAATTCATGTGTTGAGGCATACAATTTGGGTGACATACTGCAGGTGACACACTTTTCTGTGACTTTCTATGCTGTGGAAGTGAATTTTTTCCTTAAATTCATAACTGCTTATCTCTGTGTGTTTCTTGTTATCTATGTTGCTTACTCATGATCTTGATCTGAACAATATGTCTGAGGTACTCACTTGCTATATTGGTTAAGTTTCAGATGTATTTTTCGATGTATCTCAAGCTCTCACATGAATTTGCCTTGGTGAAGCCTGTACCTCCACCTTCTGGTTTGAATGTTATTGAATGTTATCCCAACATTGTGCACTGCAGCAGGCTAACATTGAAAACAGGAACTTATAAGTTCTCAAATTTTTGAAAACTGCTCTGGTAACTGTTAATTAAACAACAAAGCATGTGCGCGGAAAAACTGGGTGGGAAGTTTTTACTTGATTAAAATTTAGTAACTACCCATTAACATTCACTCTCTTTCCTTATTCACGGTTATTTGAAAAATCAAAACCCTATTTTCCTTAATTGTGCTTGAAATTTTCTTATTTGTGCTTACTCTGCAAAATTACTTTATGCTCTCAAAATTCTCTCATTTTTTCTCTGCAAATTCTATCAAAACTTCTTTTCTAACAATGGCAAGCAAGTCTCCCATGCAAACTCTTGCAGATGTTGCCCTGGGAAGTGAACCCACTGCCGCACGCACTCGTTCACACACTAGAGGTGTTGCGGTAAAGACAGTTGATGCTCCTGTTGCTGCTAAAAGGAAGGCTATTCCCTATGTACGACGAGGGAAGAAGTCCAAACAGGGAGAATCGACCTCCAATGTTGAGCCAACTGCGGAATCAACCAATCCCATCACCAATGAGCCTGAAATTGAGGTAAACACTGTTGAACCCAACCCTGAAATTGATGTTGACTTAACTGTTGAGGGGGAGGGTAGTGATTCGGTTGAGAAAACTGTGGAAAAATCCATGGACAAGTCTGTGGACAAATTGGTGAGGAAGTGGATTAGGGCTGAGAAGAAAAAGAACAAGGCTGCAGGGGAGAAATTGAACACTATGTCTGAAACAGCTAAGGCAAGGGCTGAGGCCAGAAAGAGACATGTAGAGAGGTTAGCCAAGAATAAGGCTGCTGAAGTTGAGAAAAAAGCTGAGGAAGAAAGGAAGTCTATTGCTGAGAGGAAGAGAAAAGGAAAGGAAACTGAGGTGGTTGATGTTGAGGATGAGGAGGAAAAAGAGAAGGAAGAGGAGACTGAGGAAGAGCAGGATGGTGCTGCTGATGTTGCTGCTAATGTTAAGGCAACATTTGGGACAGAGGAGTATACAGATGGGCTGTATGTGGTCTATCCTGATGATGAGGGGAGCTACTTTTCTCCTTACTATCTCTCTCAAGAGTTGGAGAAGAAGTGGGATTCCTTCAAAAGAAGGGAGATTCACACTGAAAGAGTTGTAGAGATGGCCAGCTTCAAAGAGAATAAGGTGATGGACTTTCTGGAGGCAAGAGGGTTGCAACAATCAGTGATGGAGCTGAGTGACTATGCTCCTGAGATTGTCATGGAGTTCTACCTGAATCTCTCCAAATGGATCAGGGACTACAGATCTCCAAAATTTGGAAAGGCTTGGGTGAGGGGGAGAGTCTTCAACATTGAACCCTACACCATTAACAAGATATGTGGCTTCCCTACTGCTGATGAATCTGAGGACCCCTATTATGATGATGTGATTGAGGACTTGACTGGAGGGTTGGTCAAAACCTGGAAAGATGCCCTGCCAACCACAAAACTCACCTCCCTTAGTGCTTTCTTGCACAAGATAGCCTGCTTCAACTGGCTCCCAAGCAAAAATGTCACTGTTTTGACTAAGGAATCAGCACTCTTAGTCTACAAAATCAAAAATGGGCTAGCTGTGAACATGGGGGAGAGGAGTGTGAAGTCAATGTCTGAAGTTGCTGGAAGAAAAAATGGCATGCTGCCTTTTCCCTCACTCATCTGCAAAATCCTTAGCAAGCAAGGATTAAAGACAAGTGTTATTGTGGGCTGGAGGAAGAATAATGCTGAATTGACAATTCTCCCAAGCTACTTGTTTGGAGCAAGAGTGAGAGACCTTCCATGGAACCCAAAAGGAGTGGTGAGACCAAGGGCTGAAAAGAAGAAGGCTCAGAAGTTTGCTGGAACTTCAGTGCCTATGTCCAAAGAGGAAGAGTGCATGGTCATAACCTCTACTTTTGTGGATCATATGCTGAACTGGTATAGGGGGTAGATTGCTGATACTCAGAGAGAGATTGGGGAGAGGAAGGAGCATCTCAATGAGCTGGAGGACTTGGTGAAAAATTTGGAGAAACTCCATTCTTCACAAAAAGGGGGAGAATAGTTCCAAGTTTTTTAATTTTTTAAGTCTTCTAGTTTATGTTTTGCTTTTTATGAACTGCTAATTTGGGTGTGAGGCTGGTACATTAATCTCTATTTGGTTTTATTTGATCAAGGGGCTTGTCCTTGATATCTTGCTTTGGCCTGTAACTCTAAGTACTGCTACTTGAACTGCTCTAACTGCTATTGCTTATGAAAGTACATTTTGAACTGCTGTTTTGATTAACCCTTTATGCAGAAAACTCACTGGTTTCAATGTTGAGGCAACATTGATGAATGTTGAGGTCTGAACATCTTCTGATGTAGTGATGATCTTAATACTTGTCTTTGCTAATTTTGCTTTGAACATGTTAGCTTGTATTAAGGGGGAGCAGCGTAGTAGTTTAATTTGTTTCTTGTTGATTCTAACTTTCTGGATATAAGACTTGATAGGAACATGTATTGGTTTTGTGAAGAAAGGCAAAAAGGGGGAGATTGAAAGTGCAGGGTTTTCTAGAATCAATGTTAGATGATACAATGTTAGACGATGTTGGGTCAACATTGAGGATAACATTGAAAGACGGGAGTGTGCGAAAATTGTGCTTTAGTTGCCAAAATTAAGTTTTGCCTTTATTCACTTATTAATCAAGTTCCACGGTTTTAGTTGTTTATGTTTATGTCCAGGAAGGTATCTTAATCATAAGGAAGAGCTATGGAAGATTCCTTACTTGAAGTTTCCATAATTCAAGCTAAGTTGAACAAGTCAACTCAACACGGTTTCAAAATAAGGAAACAATATTGGCCGTTCGCTGCAACTCGATTCTTTCCAGGATTCTCCGAATTAAAGAAGATGTGTTACCTTGTTAGATGAGTAATAAAGGAAACACATATTCAGGAAAGATATGAAGTTCACAAAGAAGGCAAATATCAACAAGGAAACAACAAGAGTTACCAAAGCTGTGAACAACACATCTTGGCGTGCAAGATCCAAGAAGTCTATAAAAGATGTGAAGTTCATCAAGATGAAGACAAGACAATCGTGCATAACAATCCGAGAGATTAATCATTCTTTGTATTGTCTTTGTCTTTCTTTTGCGAAGTTTTTGTATCAACTATTTAAGTCTAGTTCATAGAAGTTAAGTAGTTCGTACTTGTCTGCTTCGTTGAGTCCGATCAACAAAGAGCGTGAGTGAATTGTTGTGAGGAACATTTTGTTAAAACCTTTATGGTTATTTGGCCTAAGTCTCGGAAGTTTTTAATAATATTGAAAACTTCTTAAAAATTATCTTCTTGTGTTTTTATTCCGCTGCACTTTACTTTGGTCAAGAAGATCACAATAGAGTTAAGGCAATTCCAGCTTAACTCTCAAAGTTGTTGTGTCAATCCACGATCCGGCAATTTCATGTCCAACTCTTTGGCAATGGGTGCACTGAGGAAAAGCTTTATTGTTGTTGCAACCACTACCTTGCCCTCATCGACCACCTCAGATACTGGATTGAGAGGCTAAGACAGAAGAGTTAGCCTTTGAAACATCAGAAAATACAGATACATGTAGGGGGACTCGCAATAGACGCGAGAACGCCTGTGACAAAGTAGGGACCGAGGGACTAGCAAGAATTTGATCGCGAACATCACAGTATTCATTTGGAAGACCAAATAGAGCTAACAACATAAAGAAAGTTCCGCGTTGAGATAACTCATCTTGTGGTGTTGTGGCGGGAGGAAGCAATTTATTAAAATCTGCTAAGAGTCCTTGAATTTTGCCGAGATAAGAGGTCATAGGCATGTCCAACTTCTGCGGACCTACAAGTTTGATCAAATCCGAGCAAACTGCGTACATACGGGACACATCATTTGTGTATAATGCCTTGGCCTGATCCCAAACACTAAAGCAAGTTTTATGTGGGCGAAAAATTTTCTTTAGTGACGGATCAATAGTCTGCCATAGCATGCTACATAATTGGGCATCAATCTTTTCCCATTTAGGACGATCCTCGGTGATAACATCTGATTTTGGAACAAGATGACATTGGTAGCCTTGTCCCATGAACCAAAGCTCTACATCAGCAGCCCAAGTAGAGTAATTTGATCCGTTTAACCTTTCAGTCGTAATCAACGTAGAACCAAAAATAGTTGGCACGATTAAACCGGCGGCGAAAATACCGGAGAAACATCGGAAGAAACGCTTTCTTTATCTTGTGACATCCTGAAAAGTAATCTAAACAAGTTTTTTTTTGTTTTTTTTGGAAGAGAATATTATAATATATATATATAATATGATATATAATAGATTATATATATAGCTACGGGCTAGTATACAGTTTTATTTGTGAAGATTAGTGAAGAATGTTAGATTGTTAATTTGTGTTAATTTATTAGATTAGTTAATATTGTTAGATTGTTAATTAGTGAAAAATGTTAGATTGTTATATTAGATTAGTGTATGATTAAAAAAATAGATTTGTGAAGATTTTTAGATTGTTAAATTAGATTAGTGAATGATTAAAGAAAAAAAGATTAGATTAGTGAAGATTGATAGATTAGATTAGTAAATGATTAAAAAACATATTAGATTATTGAAGATTGATAGGTTGTTAGATTAGATTAGATTATATTAATTAGTGTATAATTAGTAGGTTAAATATTAATTTGTAAGATTATTAGTTTATTAGATTGTTAAATTAGATTAGATTAGTTTATAATTAGATTGTGAAACTAGATTAGATTGTAAAAATTAGATTGTTAAATTAAATTAGATTAGTTTATAATTAAATTGTGAAAATTAGATTGTTAAATTTCAATTGGTGAGATTATTAGATTATATAGATTGTTAGGTTAAAGATTGATTAGTTAAAAGTGAATAAGAATTTTCACGAGTTAGTTTAAATTATAATTTTACATGTGTTAGATTAAATGCACAATTGTTAGTTTAAATTAAAGTTTACATGTGTTAGATTAAATATAATATTGTTATTTAAATATTGAATTGATATTTAAATGTTATATTTATTATTTTCAAAGTACATATATTCGGCATGTCGTCACGTAAAACCACTAGTGGTAGTGGATGTCGAGATCATGGAGGTGTTGGTCGTGGTGGGGTTAGTGGTACTGGTAGCGCTGGTCGTGGTGGTGTATCGGGTACTGGTAGTGTTGGGCGTGGTGGTGTTGACTATGGTAATGGAGGGGTTGGGCGTGGTGGTGTTAGTGATAGTAGAGGTGTTGGTGGAGGTGTTGGGCGTGGTGGTGGTACTGGTAGCGTTAGTCATGGTGGTGTTAGTGGTAGTGGAGGTGTTGGGCGTGGTGGTGGTAGTCGAGGTAGTTGCCAACCTATACGGATTGTCCGACCGGGTAGTGGTGCAGAGCCATCCCTCCCGCCACTCGGGTCAGGTGACAGATCTACATCGGGGATACCTGCATTACAGCGCCAATTATTTGTAGGAGATGAGGAGGCCATCCCCCGGAGCGGGTGTTAGACCTCGATCAACAGAGTCCACCGCATCCCAGTTGCCACGCCCACATACTTCATATTCCGTCGGGACTCACGTGCCCCCATGACTCGAGTCTAGCAGAGTTCAGACTCCAACTTGTAGCCGACACCGGAGCTAGACCGAGCCAGAGGTCGACCGGGACTCCAAGACCAAGCCAGAGGTCGATCGGGACTCCAGGACCGAGCCAGACTCGACCGAGTAGGTGACCAAATGTAGGGGTTACTGTGGTTAGGCCTCGGGAAAAGAAGAAGCTCATAGAAATGAAGCATGGTTGTTTTTCTAAACCCCAGTTGTGAGATTGCGAAGTCGATCACTTCACTTCTTCGACAGTTTATGACGACTTTTGGCCCTCCTACTTGCGGATACCCGAAGAAGTACGAAAAGAGATGTATGCGAGATTTACGGTGAATTTTTAATGAATTATTAAATTTATTAATTTAGTGTATTAAATATAGTGTTTTTCAAATATTGTTTAATTTAATTTATTAATTTAGTGTATTAATTTATTGTTTAATATTTATCCTTTTTGTAGAAAATCTATGGGATCCGGCGGTCAGAGAGGGTGGAAGTACATAGGGCATACCAACTAAAGGCGAGGGGGATTTACAAGCGTATGATGAACAAGACGAAGGAGCAGTACTTTAGGAACAAAGACAAGGAGAAGTATCGAGGCAAGAGAAATATGTCGTGGATGAACGAAAGTTTGGAAGCTGAGGCAACAACACGCTGGGACACCGATGAGCATAAGAAGAAGTCCCAAAAGGGAAAGAAAGCTAGGCAAGGCGGGAATGAGGACGGCAATGCGCCCGCCACCTTTTACGGTGGTTTCATCGACTACGAGGAGATTAGCGGTGACTGGTATGTTTTTTAAAAATTAAATATTTTATTTGTATTTAAAATGTTAATTTGTAAGATTATTTTTTATTTTTTTGATAAATAATTGATTGATTAGTTTTAAAAAAAGAATTTTAACATTTAAACAAAAAACAAACCAACTATTACTTTCAGTTTGAAGAAGAGGAATCAGCCCAACCGCACGCACCCTATCATACACGACGAGATTTACAAGGCAGGCAATACGAAGAGGGTTAAGGGGACCGACAGAGGTACATGTATAACCTTAAGGCGGGAGTGGAAGTCTGAGACGACCAGACTTATTTACGTAAGTGTTTTAAATTTTGTACTCGTTTTCCACTTATGAATTCATTACATTTTTTTTTTATTATAATCTAATTATTGATTCTAATTTATCTTTTTAATTATCTTTGATTCTAATTTATTGTTTTAATTATCTTTTAAAATTCAACAGAAGACTTACAGAAAGGGATTGAGGAAGAAAAATCCAGACGCCGTAGAAGACAAGGACTTGCCTGAACGGGGCGTCGATTCGTGGAAGAAGGTCATAGGGAGGATCAAGAAGGGGAAGGCGCAGGGTATACCGAGCTATGCTGATCCATGGGACTTTGACATTGAGTGCGGATGGGAGCCAGACTACAGGCGGGAGTTGCTCAGGCAGGTCCAGGAGGAGAACAGAGAGTTGAGGATGACACAGGACCCGAGAGTCGACTCCATGGCAACCTGGCTACGAGATTTTAGAGAGGACATGCAGACGGAGACAGGCTGACCATTGCGAGAACTTCCATCAGACTTGTTCATTGGGAGTGCTATTAGGAGCGGAGGCACATTTAGGATTCTGAGGTCGATACGTCAGAGACCAGATCCTTTTGCTCCAGGTACTTCCACTGGCACCGAGTATATCGATGATTTTGATAGTGATGATGATGATGCCGATATGATGGGTAATGAGATCCAGGACCTTGGTGTCGATGATGATGACGTTGGTGTTGATGGTGGTGATGGACTTAATGATGGTGGTGATGGTGGTGGTGGTGGTGGTGATGGTGGTGAAGATGATGATCCATTGGCGACCTTGGATGATATGTATGATTTGGCTGAGAGTTCTGGTGATGAGGGGGTCGTGTATCCGCCTATTGATGATGAGAGGGGGGAGGGGGTAGTGATCATGTGGCGGGTAGTTGTTTTTATTAATGTTGGACTTTTTTTTTCATTAAAGTTGGACTATTAAATATTAATGTTGTACTTTTTTATTAGTGTAGGACTAGTTTATTAATGTTGGACTTTTAACTATTAATGTTGGACTTTTTTTATTAATGTTATTAATATGGGAGTATTTGTTTTGTCCAACTATTAGTTTTTTTGTTTTTGTTTTTGTCGGATTTTAGTGAATGGCCAATTAAAGTTAACTTTATCTTTCTTATTTTTCTTTTTTTATTTTTTACCTGAAAGTTGAAGTTGAGAAATTTAATGTAATGGGAAGTTTTGGACTTGGTGTCACAAACCACCATTTTGTGAAAGAGAATTGATTTGTATATATTATTAATAGATATTATTATATATTATTATATACATGCTAACAGGTTTGATATTATTTCCTATTTAACTGAATTATTTAGGGTTGAAACGCCCTGCCCGTGATTCAAAGGGCGATAATTTTATAGAGGAGAATAAAGATACGAGAATATTCCTTCCTTTATTCACTGAACTTCACTCCTCTGTTTTTTTGTATATCATTGTACATGCTCTCTTCAATTGATCACCTCCCTTTATATAGAGTTTGTTAGGGACAAGTGTCGTTATGCATGTGTTTTAGTAAGGTACAGGTGTCGCAATATGCGTAAAAGTGAAAAAAGATAAGATAAGGTATATCTTTAATCTACTAGATGCTGACTAGGCTGATCTTTGTCCCTTCCGATAGCTCCGGGGATCTCCGAGGGGCTATTCCTCGGGATGCTATTTTCCGAGGGGGTCTATATTTGGTAGTGACTTGATGGACCAATTAGGACATTCTTCGGGTGGTGTTGTTGCTTCGGTAAGGGTTCATTCTGGTGTAAGGGTTTCTGTATATGTTCTCCGAGGGGTGTTTTCGCCCTTGACTTGGGGCTCAGAGGGCTTGACTTGGTCTCCGAGGGCTTGACTTGGTCTCCGAGGGCTTTTTTGTCTTCGTGGAGTGGTACTTTCTTATCCAAGTCCTCGTAGTGTGCCTTCCAGTGGCTCTTGTATTTAGATCTGGCTTTGTTCTTAGATTCGGTCTTCGGAGTGATGTTCCAAGGGCAGTTTATGTTGAGGAGTGTTCAGCAAGGAAGTGTTCTCGCGAGATTATGGGACTCGGGGTCTATTGTGGTCCCTCTTGGCGCATTGATGGATATCGGAGTCGCGCGGATCCATCGGGGTTTACTCTTTTTCCGATGCCGCGTTGATATCTCTTTTTATTCATCGTTGACTTTCTAAGGGATGCTTAGGTGCCTCATCGGGTGTTCCTTCATACCGCTTCGGGTCAATAACCGAGAGGTTATGGTAACATCCGATGGGCCTCCTCATCGGGAGTGGGTACATCTCATCGGAAGTACTCGTGACAATAGTATTGTCCATATATTAATTCCTATATTTAGGACTAATATTCTCTTTAATCTCATATTTATTTTTCATGGTTAACACTAGTCCCCCCAAATTTCGATCGCCATCGTAGAGGCGAGGGAAATTTTATTTCGTGGCTTCCGTGGGGTGAGGGGCTTTTCTTATTTTTGGGTAGTTTTCCGAGGGAGTACGCATATATTTATAACTATTAAAAGTGAAATTATAAGGAAATTACCTTTTTGTCCTTAGGGCATTATCTTCGAGTAGGCAACGGTTTCTGAGCATTCATTGCGGACGAGGAAGTAACGGCCGTTGACGGGTTTCAAAAATTCAAAGCATCTGACCGTTGGTAACGGTTAGATTTTCAACGGTGTGGCGCGTGCTGAGCGAGGGAGATACGTGGAGCTTTTAAACGTGCTCCACGTTTTAAAAGCATCTGACCGTTGTCCTGTTTTGGCTATAAATAGGGGCACTATTCACCCTTCTTCTCACTTTCACATTTTACACTTTCGGTAAATTCTTCTCAGAGCAAAAATCTTCTCTTCTCCCCACGCAAATTTTTCCTTTATATTCACGCGCACCTCTTCTCTTTCCCTTCTCAGAGAAATACTTCATCTTCTTTTTTGTTTTTGCACAAATGGCTTCCTCCACCACCACCAATCCAATCGCGGCTTCCACCACCTATGGAGCTACTGCTACCGCTGATTCTCTAGCAGGTATGGGGGTGCCCCGACAGGGGTAATTACCCGTAAACGAAAGGGTGAGACCTCTGCTACTATCGAGGGCAGCGCTGCTTCTACCAAGAAAGCTAGGGTTCCCAAATTGAAAAGGGCTTCTGCTCGTGATTTTGCCAAAATTGAGAAGATTCAAAGTATTGCTACTCGTGAGCAGGTGTTGGAGCTACTTACATCAACGGGGGCTTTCCAGAAGAACACAGTATTCCATATTCTGACAAAGGATGAAAGGGCATGTTATCCACCCCAGGGAATGCTTACCGTTTACTTTGCTCAAGTAAAATATGGACGGCGTTCGTTTATGCCACCTTTCTTTTGTGAGGTATTTAAGGCGTGTAATATTAGCCCGAGTCAGATGGTTCCGAATGGATTTGCGTCCTTTGCATCTATGTTTTCTGGCATCAAGTGAACGGGTTGGAGTGTGGGGTGGATCACTTTTTTTCTATATTCGATGTGGTGATTTCACCCGGGGGGTTTCCCTTCTACCACGTTCGTCACCGGGACAATGCCAAAAATTCCGCGAAGAGGATATTGGAGGGGTCGATCAGTTTTCACAGCGTTTGGAAGAATAAATATTTTTTCGTGCAACCCGCTCAAGGTAAATGGGACATGCCTTTTGACTGGAGAGAGGGTGCGGCTCCCGTGCGCACTATGGATCAGGAGATAATTTTGTCCCCGGTGATTTCTCAGCAACTTTTGATGGAATCAGATGATTTTTTGATACTGTTCGAGACGTCCGGGCTTCATCATATGGTGTTCACCAATGATGCTGTCGAGAAGCCACTGTCTATATCTTCTGAGGCCCTGGCTCTTTTCAGTAAGCACTTTGTTTCTGTTCTTGTCTTTTTTCTTGACATAGGAATAGGTTATAATTATACTCGTTGGCTTTTGGGTGGTGAATAGGATGTCTTAGCGAATTACTTTTCGCAGTTGGGCCCCATGGAACCCGTTCCGAGCAATATTTCCGACGCTCCGGAGGAGGGTGATCATGATGAGGAGGAGGTTAATGCTCCTGAGGGTTCGCACATGGGTCCAGAGACGGGAGGAAATTACGAGGATCATGCACCATTGTACATAGATGTTGCGGGGGTGATTCAGAATGCGATTCCGTTACGCCAGATGGGCCCTTACTCATCTTTGGTTCTAGTGTCGGTCCCTAGATCCGATACGGGAAGTTCTACGAGGGCTTCAGAAGAAGAAATCTCTCCGAGGACTAGTGGGGAAGATTTTGCCCGGGAGACCGCATAGGTAGTGGTCGTATCTTCCAGGGATCCGTCTCCCGCCTCTCCTCGTGGAGTTGAGGTTCCTTTGCCCATGTCTCCGATAGTTCCTGAGTTCTCGGATAGGGCAATGTCTGAGCCTACTCCCCTCGGTGAGTTTTGGTTGGTCCTTAATAAGATTTTCTAAAAATTTTAAAGGAGTTTGTTCATATACTAAGATCCTTTTTTCCGATGTAGATATCGTGGATAAGGGAAAGGCTCTGATGGCAGAAGGGTCTTCTCTTTTAGGTAAGCATTCTTTGCTTACTTCTTTCTTTTTTTCCTAATTATTGTTCCACGACTTTTCTACGTTCATTCTCTCTTCTTACTTATATTTATTGTCTTTGCAGAGGAGGATTTTTTGGCGCAGTTTCTCAATCCCATTCCGGAGGCTTCGTTGGGTGACTCCGAGGACATTCACGAGGAGTTTGACCCATCGTCCAACGACAGGGATGTCAAGGTGAAGATACTGAGCTCATTGGTTGGGGAGGCAGGCCCGTCTACTGCTGCTGGAGGTTCTCGGGCGGTATTTACCAACTCGGAGGTGGTGACACCAACTCCGGGGACCATTCATCCGATGAGTCGCGTCCCCGTTATGCTTTCTCCGAGGGGTCTCACCTTTTAGACTCCGTTGGCTCCTCGTAATCTGGGAGATCTGCCCTCAATGCAGGTTCTGAAGGGAGCTTTCCAGGAGATTCTTCGGTTCTTTGCTTCTTCGAATGCAACGCCTGCTGATGGGTTTCATTTCATGCATACGAGTCTTAACTGGATGGCTCTTATGGTAAGCTTGACCCCTTCTCTTCTTTATTTCTGTTCATCCTTCTTTTAGGTATTCGGTTTTAAACTCTTACGCCTTTTCTTTCTTTTTCGCAGGTCGGGAAAATTCGGGACGCAGCGGCTGCAGTAGAGCAGGGGTATCACAAGGAGGGGGAGGAAGTAAAACTTCTCCGAGCTCAAGTGGCGTCCCTTCATTCCAATGACAAAGAGAGCCAGACGAGGGAGGATGTGCTCCACACGAACGGATCTCGACTTTCTCTGGCAAGAGGCTCAGAAGGAGAAAAATGGTTTGCGCCTTAAGTGGGAGCGGGCAGAGTCTGCGTACGAGCTGGTGGAAGCGTCCGAAAAGGCTGCCAAAGGATGAATTACCCTTCTGGAGAAAGAGAAGAAAAAGTCGGAGGAGACTCTTAGGGTTCAGATTGCTGCTCTCGAGAGGGAGAAGGCCGAGGGGCTGGCAAGGGAAAGGGAGCTTCAGGGGTTGTTGGGCCAGCTCACCGATCGGGCAGAGTCGGCCGAAGAGAAGTTGGCGAGGTCCCTTCTCCCGAGGAGATGCAAGCTAAGATTGACGCGGCAGTCCAGTTCGCTCAACAAGAGACCTTTAAGCAGCACTCGAAAACTTCCGATAGGCCGCCACAAGAGCTTTTAACAGGCCATATATTATGGGGTTATTTGGAGTGTGCTAGACTGGCGAAGTCACTATTGCGGTCGGACGTGGACTTCTCCAAGTCCTTTGACCTTTCTTTTTTACACACAGCCTTTTTTTTCTATTATTTTGGATCTACTTTTATTCTTTCACTTGTTTTTTTATTTATTTTTTGTTCATCTATTAATAGTCATTTTTTTATATTTATTAATACTTTCATCGCATTATCTTAACCTTTCCCTCATTCTTTTTGATATTCTTATAATAATATTTCTACAAAAAAACAATAATATTTCAGAAAATTTCCGGAATATTGTTGTTTTTTTTTTATTTTTTATTAATGTTATAATGCGGTCCATATTACTCCATCAGTAGCGAACGCAAAGCGGTCCCTATTGTCTGAACTACAATAGGGACCGCAATGCATTTCCTATTGTGTGAAAGACAATAGGGACTGTTTTGCGGCCCCTATCGCTCTCGAGTCAATGGGGACTGCATTGCGGTCCCTATTGTCTAAAACACAATAGGGACTGCATTGCGGTCTCTGCTGCTCTAAAGACAATAGGGACTGCGCTGTAGTCCCTATTGCTATTAAGGTATTAGGAACCACAAAGCGGTCACTAATTTTGGGGTCCCTACTGAGCCTCATCAGCAACCTAAATGCGGTCACTGATGTAAAGCGAGCGAGGTCAGTAGCAACCGCTTACTGGCTTTCAGTAACCGGTTGGTGTCAATAGGGACCGCATTATTGACTCATGTTTCTTGTAGTGTTCATATTCAAACATATACTCTCGTGTCCATCCCTTTCAACAAAATTAGTTTGTCGAAGTGATCGATTAGCTTCCGTTGTTACTCATTAATTCATGAATTGGAAAGAAAAACAGAAAAGTTATGTAGTTTTTAATCACAATTTTTTTTCGTTCTCTACTGAAGTTTTTCGAGATTATTCATTTGGAGTAAAGAGGTCTAACTTTTTTATTACGTATAATATAATAATACATTAAATCTCAACATTTTACAAATGCAATAATTTATAGACATTCTTAGAGAAAATCCAAGCTTGTAATACCTTCAATTGGACTTTGCAAGCTGATGGTAGTCAAATGTTATTGGTATAATGTATAATGCATCATTTGGCAATACCTCCTCTAGGGGTGGGAGCGGGTATGGAAAATTGGGTACCTGTCCCATACCCAGTGGGTATTTCCCAATTGGGAATTTCCAATTCAGCAAATTGGGAAAATTGGGAATTCCCGTCTCCCGTCCCGACTAAGTGGGATGGGAGACGGGAATCGTTCTGGATACCCGCGGGAAACGGGTACCCGATATAAAAATAATAAAAAATAAAAATTATATTTATAAGACTAAATTGTTGTGATTCAATTAAATAGAGGGTTGAATTGCAATTACTCAAATACAAAAAAATAACAAAATTTCTCGAAAAACTCACTCGAAATTATATTTATATGTATTTTTATCAAAAAACTCACTGAAAATTTCTGGGTACCCAAAATTTTGGGAACCCAGAAATTTTCAGAAGATATGATTTTATGATAAATTTACTCACTGGAAATTTCTGGGTACCCAGTACTCAGAAACTGGGTACCCAGAATATTTGGGAACCCGTTTGGCGAGTTCCCAAATAAATGGGACGGGAAATGGGTAGCATTTTCTGCTACCCGCGAAAATGGGTACCCGCGAAGCGGGTACCCGTTTTCTGGGTACCCGTCCCACTCCCACCCCTAAGTCCTCCTCATATGTCAAACTTAGGAATGTGTTTAGTTTAGTGATGTATGGCAGCGGGCACATCACAATCATATTTATGAAAATAATTGTATAGCAAAAGCAAATGGATATATGATGTATCACAGCTGGCCATAAATGGATATATGAAAATCATAAATAGACTGGGTCTTCGGGCAAAACATCTACCACCGTGTTTTTTGTTTTAAAAGATTATAGTTTGTGTTTTATTCAATATAAAATATTTTATGAGCAATTATTCAAAATAGAATACATTTTAATTCTTTTTATTTTAATTTGTTTATTTATATTTGCTAAAACTGACGAAGATAATGTTTTTGAACAAACTAATCATTTTCTAAGGGAGCTTATATATCCAAAGCAAAATTCCTAAATCTAGAGCAATTTTTATGTTATTTACTAATTTACCCCTATCTAATTCGACTAACTATGATTGATACTTCCTTTCATACGCATGAACTTGAAAACACATAAACAAAATGAAGAACTCACCTAAATTAAGAAATTTTATTTTATTTCATTAATTGTCAAGATTTTATCACTACAAGACTCGGGCGATTTTCGTGACCGCCCCATAGCGATCGCCTAGCGACCACCAAGCGGTCGCAACAAATCTGGGACCGCGACGCGGTCGCAGCATATGGGTCGCGACTGCTTAGCAGTCCCAAGCCCATTGGCGGGACAATTCCAGCCAATTGGCCCCGATTATTTGGCCCATTAGGGCCCAAAATTAGGGCAAATTAGGGCGTGTTGCCCTAATTTTGGCCGCCTCCCTCGCGATCGTCGAGGGAGGGTCTAGCGGTCACGGATATGACATTTATAAAAAAAAATCAGAATTCTTCTCTCCACTTCTTCCTATCCCTTTTCGCCCAAACCCGACGTTGTGAAGCGACCGCCGTTCGTAGCTTGAGACCGTCGTGCCGTTGTCGTCCACCCCCTCCCCCAATTTTGCCACCGCTGCGCCCTTCTCGCGGCCATTCGGACCGTTCTTCCGCCGCCGCCTCACTCCACCGCCGCCCCGTCGCTTCATTGGGAAGTTGTTAGTTTTCGACTTTTTCTCGATTTATGATTTAATATGTTAAATTGTTATTAGTTTAGTTAATTTTATGTTTAATTATTAGTTTAAATGTGTAATTGTTAGATTAAAGTGAAGATTGATTAGTTTAAAGTGAAGAATGGTTAGTTTAGATATTAAAGTGTTAGTTTAGATGTTCATTAAAGTGTTAGTTTAGTTTAAAGTGATGAATGATTAGTTTAAAGTGAATAATAATTAACTAATAAGTGAATAATAATTAGTTTAAACTGATGAGTGATTAGTTTGAAGTGTTAATTTAAATGTGTAATTGTTAGATTAAAGTGAAGATTGATTAGTGTAAAGTGAAGAATGGTTAGTTTTTTTTTTTTAATCGGCAAACAAACAATATTTATTTAGGGAGGGTACCAGAGGTACACCCAACAAAAGTACAAGGAGAAACAAGCAAGGGCACCATCTAAATGCAAAGCCTAGGATTGGTGTACCAATCATTAAAAGAGAAAACAAAATTCTGAATTCTAGCTTTAAGCCAAACCCACGTATGGACCTTAATCATATCGATTTCTTTGAGGATACAAGGCGGCGGGGACCTGAAGATGCATTTATTTCTGGTGATCCAAATACTCCATATAGTGTAGAACCAAATGGAGGAGAGAATATGTTGCCAAGGTTGCTTGTGAGAAAGGGACCTAAACTGAATGAAATGATCTCTAGGTTCCTTTGGGAGTGCCGTGCTGAATCCCAACCAATCAAGTATACACATCCAAATCTGCGAAGAAGTATTACATTCAAAGAAGAGATGAATATTGGTTTCATCACAAAGGCCACAAAAAACACACTTGCACTCATTGTTATCCGTGATGACCCCTCTACTCCAAAGATTTAACTTTGTTGGTAATCTGTCATGAAAGATTTTCCATCCCAGTGCAATCAATTTAACCGGTGCTTTGGACTGCCAGGGTTCATTAAAGAAGGAAGAAGAATCATGATTGGAGCAAAGAGATTTGTATGCGGATCTGACGGTAAAATTTCCAGAGTTATCATAGCTCCAAGACCATTTATCCCCTTTACTCGGATCAGGCACAGCAGTTCCGATAGATTGGATTAGAGTGGTCAGGCTTTGCTCCAAGAATGGTTAGTTTAGATGTTAAAGTGTTAGTTTAGATGTTAATTAAACTGTTAGTTGGTTTAAAGTGATGAATGATTAGTTTAAAGAGAATAAGAATTAGTTTAATTAGTTTAAAGCATATTTAATATTTGATTAGTAGTTTAAATGTGAGATTATTAGTTTATATGTGTAATTATGTATGTTAGTTTATAAAGTGCACATGTGTTAGATTAAATGTATAATTGCCAGTTTAAACGTTAAATTCTTAGTTTAATATTTTCATATGTTAGTTTAAATTATAGTTTTTAGTTCATATATATAATAGTTAGTTTAAGTTAAAATTTACACGTGTTAGATTAAATTAATGTTTACATGTGTTAAATTAAATGTATTATTGTTATTTAAAGTTTATATGTGTTAGTTTAAATGTTAAATTAATGGTTTAATTAGTTTACATAACTTAGAACAAATGATCTTTAGGAATCTTTAGATAAGACGGGGACTTTAGGAATTTTTTATAACTTAGAAATGATGCTATTTTTAGGAATCTCAACTAAACGATACCTTTAGGGAATCTTTATCACTTAGTAACGATTGAATTTTAGGAAATCTTTACAACCTTTCAATGATCTAACTTAGATTTTTTTCCTTAGTTTTGTAGTACACATATTCGGCATGTCAGACGCTCCTACGCGTCGGCCACGTACGTCTAGTAGTGGCGCTCCTTCGAGAGGAGCTCGTGGTCGAAGTAGAGACACTGGAGGCCGTAGTGATGTTAGTGAGAGTGGAGGTCATGGTCGTGGTAGCGACGAAAGTGTTGGTCGAGGTAGTTGCAGACTTATCGTACATATTATCCACTCGGGTCGTGGTGCAGAGACTAGCGTTCCAGTCGAGCCATCCCTCCTGCCATGATCTCGAGGGTCGGGGGAGGAAACTACGACGTTGACTCCTACATTACAGTGTCGGCTTATATATGATGATGAGGAATCCCCAGATGCAGCAGAGCCGTGCCCGACCCCCCATACATCGTCTGGATATGGGTTTAGACCACGATCATCAGAGTCCACCGGAGCCCATCAACCACGATCATCAGAGTCCACCGGAGCTCATCGACTACCATCTGCAGAGTCTAGCAGAGCACATATGACACCACATGCAGACTCCATCGGAGCTGGACCAAGCCAGAGGCCAACCGGGACTCCAGCTACATGCACACAACACCGACTGGGTAGGGGACCTTTTATAGGAGTTACGGCTCCCCCAAGAGGGTAAGACAAGAAGATCATTACATTGGTACGGGGGTGTTTTTTGTACCCCCCCCTAGTCGCGAGGTTGCAAAGAAGACCACGTCCCTCATTAGACAGTTTATGACGTTGTTTTGGCCCTCCAACTTGCAGATGCCCGAACCTACACGACAGCAGATGTGGATCAGGTTTACGGTGGGGAATTATTACATAATAATATTATTTACATTGGTGTATTAATAAATAAATAGAGAAAATATGAATAATCTTAATATTTTAATTATATTGTAGAAAACCTATGTGGTTCGTCGGACAGACTGGGAGCAGGTACAGAAGACCTTCATTAAGAAGGCGAAGGGGTGCTATAAGCGTTTGGTGAACAACACGAAGACAGTTTACTTTAGGAATGTTGATAAATCGGAGTACAATGGGAAACAGAAGACGTGGATGAACAATGCGTTGGAGGCGAAGGTCGTAGCACACTGGGGGACCGCCAATGATCAGACGTATTCGGAGAGGACATAGATCGCGAGGCGAGAAGGATGTGATCCAGCCGATTTGCCTCGGGCACCGCCCACATTTTTCGGTGGATCCATCGATTCCGAGGAGACCAAGCGCAGGATGGTATGCTTTATTTGAATCAACAATATAACTTAGTCTTAATTTATGATTCTTAATTTTAACGTACTTATTCCTTAAACTTGTAGGCAAGGAATCAGCCTGACCCCTATTAGACACGATGAGGTGTACAAGGTTGAACATACGCCGAGGGTGCCCAGGACTAGCGACCGTACATGTGTCCCATTGAGGCGGGAGTGGATGGATGACGATTATGGACTTACTTACGTAAGTGCTTTCAATTTCGTACTCATTAATTTTTGTGAATTCAATTAAGTTCAAATTTATAATATAATTACTGATTCTAATTTTACATTCTAATTTCCTTTCTTATATCAACAGAAGAAGTACATGAGAGAATTGAGGAGGAGATATCTGGCGCCAGAGGAGTTGCCCGAGTGGGGTTGGAAGAAGGCCATAGGGAAAGTGACGAATGGGAAGGCGAAGGGATTACCGAGTGAAGCTGATCCAGAGGAATTTGACATGTACTTCAAGAGGGAGGCAGACTACACGAGGGACTACGTCAGGCAGATCGAGAAGGAGAACGAGGAGTTGAAGACGACCCAAGATCCGAGAGTTGACATGCAGGACTTTCGACAGGATCTGGCTATGTAGACAGGCCATCAGATGCGCGAGCTTCCCGAGGAGTTGTTCATGGGCTCGGCTATTAGGTACGGATTGCGGTACAGGGTTCCGAGGCCGACATGCCCGAGACCAGATCCATTTGCTCCCAGTTGTTCCACATCGCTAGAGTATGCCGATGAGCCACTTTCCAGCGATGATGAGGATGCAGACCCTGACATGATGGACTATGATTCCGTATATCATGGGCTTGATGATATCCAGAACCTAGCTGGTGACGAAGATGGAGCAGGTGCGTCAGATCCATTAGCAATTTTGGATGATACTTATGTTTTGGCGCCAAGTTCTGGTGATGAGGGGGTTGAGTATCCAGAGAGTGATCACTCGGCGAGTTTTCATATGGAGGTTGAGTTATTGTTAGACTATTATTAATGTTGGACTATTAATTAATATGTAATTTTCTTTTTAAATTTATTTATGTCTTAGTGTAAGTTGAATGTTGAACTATTATTAGCATAATCTGAACTAAGTTAATTTATTTTCTTTGTAATGTCAGTATTTTTTATGTCTAATTGTAATTTGCAAATTAGATTATTATTGGTATAATTTAGACTAAATTGGCAGATTACCCACGTTTCTACCAACCCCAAGGAAATTCTAATCATTCATTGACTGACAACAGACAAATTAAACGAATCTCATCAAATACGAGAACGAAATGATTGCGCCTCAAATATCGGAATACGGCATATTCTATCATCATGACAATAAAAGAAATCAACAAGTTATCAGACAACAAGGCCACGAAGAGTCACATTATCATGTCTCGTTTGAAATCAAAGGTCGGGAAGAAGAAATTGTGGTATTTCCCGATTGGTCCTCGTCTTCAGAGGTTGTATTATACCATAGGAACTGCAAAGCATATGATTTGGCATTTGAAGTGTAAAGGGGTTACTGATCGAATGATTCACCCAACTTTAGGGGAGGCATGGTGACACTTCGACCGAACACACCCAGATTTGCGACGGAGCCACGAAACGTAAGATTTGGGTTTGTGCACGGACTAATTCACACCGTATGGATCATCTTGCAAGAATTACTCATGTTGGCCAATGTTTGTCACCCCTGCATAACATTCCTCCCGATCTTTGCATGAGGAAAGAGTTCATATTTTTGAGTCTACTAGTTTTCGGGCCGTACAGTCCTACAAAGAACTTGGATGTTTTTCTAAGACCACCTATTGACGATCTTAAGGTTTTATGGAGCACTGGGTCGAGACGTACGACATCTCTAAAAGGCAAAACTTTCAATTACGAGCAGCCCTCATGTGGACGAGTAACGATTTCCCGACGTACGGGATGTTGTTGGGGGTGAAGTACACATGGAAAGTTTTCATGTCCTTATTATATGAGGGACGCGAAATCCTTTACGTTGGAGAATGGGGGTAAACCGTGCTTTTTTGATTGCCATCACCGGTTCTTGCCTAAAGAGCATCGTTGGAAGAAAGATGCACATAATTTCAGAAAAGGGAAAAATGCACTCGAAGCGCCGATTCCTAGGAAGTCATGTGACCAGATGCAAGAAATTGTGAATGGGCTTCAGCGTGTGGGATTTGGTACCCAATTCAAACACCTCCCGGACTTTGGTACGAAACATAATTGGTTGTTGAAGAGCATATTATGGGAGCTGCCCCATTGGTCCACAAACTTGGTTCGTCACACTCTAGATGTCATGCACTGCGAGAAGAACTTTTTCGATAATATCATCAACAATACACAATTTAATCAAAAAATACACAACACTGCTTCTGTGTGTATGATCGACCCCATTATTACATGGGATATTCTTCTTATGGTTAGGGGCCCATAGAGCCTGCCTCTTCACCTAGTTTGTTTTATGGAACTCTCGCCAATAGGCTCTTCATCTAGCTTGATTTACGGGATTTTCACCCTATAGACTCTTCACCTAACGTAATTTATGGGATTTCCACCCAATAGGCTCTTCACCTAGCTTGATTTATGGGATTTTCGCCCAATAGGCTCTTTACCTAACATAATTTATGGGATTTCTACCCAATAGGCTCTTCACCTAGCTTGATTTATGGGATTTTCACCCAATAGGCTCTTCACCTAACGTAATATATGGGATTTCCACCCAATAGGCTCTTCACCTAGCTTGATTTATGGGATTTTCACCCAATAGGCTCTTCACCTAACATAATTTATGGGATTTTCACCCAATAGGCTCTTCACCTAACTTGATTTATGGGATTTTCACCCAATAGGCTCTTCACATAACGTAATTTTGGGATTTTTTTCTTGAATCGACCCCGTTATCACATGGGATTTTTTCTTGGATTGTCCCCGTTATCACAGGGAATTTTTTCTTAAATCGACCCCGTTATCACAGGGGATTTTTTCTTGAATCGACCCCGTTATCACAGGGAATTTTTTCTTGTATCGACCCCGTTATCACAGGGGATTTTTCTTGGACTGACCCCGTTATCACAAGGAATTTTTCTTGGACTGACCCCGTTATCACAGGGAATTTTTTCTTGAATCGACCCCGTTATCACAGGGGATATATTTTTTTGTATCGACCCCGTTATCACAATGGATTTTTTCTTGAATCGGCCCCGTTATCACAGGGAATTTTTTCTTGTATCGACCCCGTTATCACAGGGGATTTTTCTTGGACTGACCCCGTTATCACAGGGAATGTTTTCTTGAATCGACCCCGTTATCACAGGGGATTTTTTCTTGAATCGGCCCCGTTATCACAGGGAATTTTTTCTTGTATCGACCCCGTTATCACAGGGGATTTTTTCTTGAATCCGCCCCGTTATCACAGGGAATTTTTTCTTGTATCGACCCCGTTATCACAGGGGATTTTTCTTGGACTGACCCCGTTGTCACAGGGAATTTTTCTTGGACTGACCCCGTTATCACAGGGAATTTTTTTCTTGAATCGACCCCGTTATCACAAGGGATATATATTTTTTGTATCGACCCCGTTATCATAGGGGATATTTTTTTGATCGACCCCGTTATCACAGGGGATATTTTTTTGATCGACCCCGTTATCACATGGGATTTTTTTGTGTTGTAGGCGAGCCTTTTCGTTGTCTTTTTGACTATGTCTCTTGGTGACTCTATCGTCGTTGAATCTGTAGGTCATTAAGCCCTGTAAAACAGATCAGGCAAGGAAAATTTTCGACGTAAAAGCTAATACGAAAGCACGAAATGATGTGCATGTGTTATCTGCGGGATGTTCCCTCAATCTGGGAATATCCGTTTATACGGGAAACAGTGTTCCATTGTGCTCTATCGCGCCTGTTGTACCTGTTTGTACCTGTCGTACCTGTTTGAATAGATAATATTGGGTAATCTGGGGCAATGCCCCCTGAATCACCCTTTTAATATACTCTATGTCCTTTTCGGATATAGTAATGTGCAATCCTTTGAGTCATGTACTTGTAAGAGGGCGATATGCTAAACATATATCTAGGGGAACATTCCCCAATTCTTTGTGCTATTTTCTGCACTTCTATATTGTCCGCTTAGGACATATCCCTGCATGAAATATGAGATTACGCCAAGCAACAAATAAAAAGCTAATAAAGGATAACGGTCGAAGGCTAGGTAAACCTAACCCGCCTACGTATCCCGTTGAATGGGGAATCAGACCGGCGTAGTTCCCCCTGTTTTAAGTTACATGCCGACCCACGAAGGGCAAAATAAGAGATAGCGGTCGAGGGCTAGGTAAACCTAACCCGCCTACGTATCCCGTTGAGTGGGAAATCAGACCGGCGTAGTTCCCCCTGTTTTAAGTTTACAAACCAACCCACGATGGGGCAATGTTTCAAATGTTCAAGCATAATTTAAAAACTACTGAAATTTAAAATATTGTTCTGTTTGCTCCTCATGGCGATCACTCCGTGCGCGGAATGTATTCTTGATGTGGGACTTGTATTTCCTGTCTCCTTCTGATTCTTGGGTGCTTCAGCGAGTCCACAAAGCACATCCATCCCTGTACCTGGTCACCTATAATCTCACCAACTCCTTGAGGCGTCGGAAATTTAATCTTCTGATAATAAGTAGAGACCACTGCCCTGATCTGGTTGAGCGCCGGTCGGCCAATAATGGCGTGGTAGGGAAACGGAGTGTCGACAATCATGTATTTTATCGGTGTGACACGGGTGCGTGGGCTTCTGCCAAACATGGTGGGCAATATAACTTGTCCCAGCGGCACTACTTCTGCTCCACCAAATCCGGTCAACGGGGTGGATATCGGCTTTAGCCGGTCCGGGGCTATCCCCATCTGCTCATAGGCCTTTGAGAATATCAGATTTGCGGAGCTCCCGCTATCCACCAACACTTTATGCACCTGATAGCCATCCACATTAATCGTGATAACCAGTGGGCAATCTAGCTTCTCTGCGGTCAAGGCCAATGGACTAAGATGCTCCAAGTCTTTCTTGGTGAAGGAGATCTCCTGCTCCAAGTATGCTTCCGGCATGATTGCGTTGGTGTACCCAACATAGGCTCCACCCTGGAGTCTTCGCGTTATGGTTTCTCGGTCGTGAGCCGTGTCAGCTCCGAAGCCTCCCCCGTTCATCACATTTATAATGCCTCTGCTCGGGGCATTCACTATGGTCCTCCCTCGCTCCTCGGGTGACTCAAGCATATTCTGCTTTCCTCTTTCGGGTGAATAATCTCTTCTAGGGGATGAGGAACATTCTGCTCCTCTAGCATCCTCCCTGGCGCTCCTGACAAACTCGACCAGTTTCCCTTCTTTGATCAATCTTTCGATTTCGTTCCTCAGATGTGTGCAATCCTCCGTTCTGTGTCCAGGTTGGCGGTGGTACGCGCAGTATTTGCCCGATGACTTCATCCCGGGAGTCTCATTCAATGGCCTGGGTTCCTTCAACCATCTATTTCTTTTCGCCACGGCCATCACCTTCAGAATTCCTCTATTCAACGGGGTGTACATCCTTGGGGGCCTTTCCCTGTTGCGGTCTCTGTCTGCGTTCCTGCTGGAAAACGAACTCTGACGCGTTGCCATCATTTCATCTTCGTAGACCATTTGGTTTGCAAGCATGTTGATCTGTGCAATGGTGGGCTCAGTCAATCTGATCAGCTCCCCGGCGAACCTACGATGGGTCGTACCTTTAAATAGCATCATCATGACCTGCCTGCCATGCGGTTCGTCCACCTTCAACAATTCATCATTGAACCTCTTCATATAGTCCCTGAGGTTCTCCCTTTCCCTTTGCTGCACAGCACCGAGGTGTAGCAGGTTGGTCTTCGTTCTTTTCTGGCTAGAGAATTGGTTCTCAAATTTCTCCCTTAGCTGCTCGTAGTCCGTTATGGATCTAGCCTCCAGTCTAGCGAACCAATCCATTGCAGTGCCCGTTAAAGTGGTGGACAGAATCTTTGCCTTTATGTTTCTCGAGTAGTTGTGCAGGTTCAGGATGCTATCGACCTGATGGAGATGATCCGTAGGATCACCTCTTCCGTCGTACGGCTTGATTACTGGGATCTTGTCCCCTCTTTGCAATACCTCGACCTCTATCTCATCCGAGAACGGGGTCCTACTGCGACCTCTCCCCTTACTCTGAGTCAACTTCCTCAACAATTCCGCTCTCTCGCGGTCTAGCTGTTCCATCCTTCTTGAAATTACCCGTAGCATTTCTGCATCCTCATTCTTTGAATAGGCAACCTCGGCACGGTCACGACCGCGTTCCATTCTCCGAACTACTTCTGCCCTCTCGCAGTCAAGCCGCTCCATCTTTCTTGCTATCTCTCGATCTAGGGTCCCGGGGTCCCGTCTTTCCACCCTGTCGTAAGCCGCGGGCGATATCTCCCTGAAAGAGTCCCCCGTATCCTCATGTTCGTCGTACCCTTGCCTTGCCCTTCTCTCATCCGCTCCGGATTCATGGGACCTTGCCCGAATGTCCTTAGTCCTTTGCTCCGCCAGTCGTGGGAGCATGGTCTCCAAAGTGGAATCCAGTGCCGCTTTTACAGAGGCATTGATCTGCGATTGCATTTCCGGGGTTATGGTGGTGGGGTGAAAGTCACTTTGTCCCGCGGGCCTTGTCTCCTCCTGGCCGGGAAAATCCGTATTTGGCGCCTCGGTCATTGGAATATCTGCTGCAGGGTTCTTAATGGTCGGACCTTCAGTCACGGGTTCCGCTGTATTTGGTGCAACAAGGGTCGGACCTGCATTCGCGGCTCGCGGCGGCCTCCCGGGCCCGCGCCTTTGTTGCGGCTCATTCTGTGGTGGTGGAAAGTCCAATTCGGCCTGAGCTACGGTCGGTTCTTGGTCAGTTGGGTGTTGAGGGAGTTGCGTGCCCTCCATTCTTGCGCTCCGAGTCA
The DNA here is from genome assembly GCA_948329865.1 of Linaria vulgaris. Classification (NCBI taxonomy): domain Eukaryota; kingdom Viridiplantae; phylum Streptophyta; class Magnoliopsida; order Lamiales; family Plantaginaceae; genus Linaria; species Linaria vulgaris. The sequence continues at coordinate 15,398,363 of OX415254.1, read as the reverse complement.
CAATTCCGCTAACTTCGGATCGGGTCCTCCTTCCTTGCATCTCGGCGTCCTTGTCCGGGAACTGGTGTTCTCACAAACGGCGCCACTGATTTGACAATAGATCGTTTTATATATATATATGCGAGTGTCGGTTACAAGTGAGTGGTCTGGCAATACAACGAGCCTATCTCAAATCAGACCTACACTACGTGTCTCATGTAGGCTTGGTCCGGAACACCTCGGACCAACGCTTCGATGCTTGGATGGGAGTGGAATATCGGTAAGTAGATCGAACGGACGTCGGTGATTGCCTTCGATGTGATGTCGAGGATGACCTCCGATGTGATCCGATGTGATGTCGAGGATGACCTCCGATGTGATGTCGGTGATGAGGTGGTATGACGTGTCACAGGTGCACGTGGTCGTCCCGATATCGAATGAGATATCGAAGGTGATATCGGTGATATATTTTGATCTGGCGAGTGGTAGCTGAGGAATAATAATTGCTTACTTTGGGATCCGGGCACCGCGTATTTATAGACCTCGGGATCCGGGGACCACAGTAACATATCGGTGATTGTTACCAACAGAGAAATAAATATTCAGTTACAGAACCACAAATCGGAGATAGTCCGGAAAAGGATAAAATTAAGTTACAATGAAGGCTACCTAAATAGCTACTCCCACGAGGACCCTTCAGTCTTTTTCTCCACGACCTCGGAAAACGCGTCAGGGTCGGCCGGATTCTCTTCCACCTCATCTAAGCCGCCGATCGGCAGATCATGATGATCATGCCTTGGGTTCAACCCACTCAATTCGAGGGAGTCTTTGAAACCATCACGTCTCAACACTTGCCCTACGCAAGCATGAAAGGCTGCATCTCGAACCTTCAAAATTAGATTTCGGAAGCTCGAGCTTTCCATAAACTTCTCCGCCCCAACCCGGAGGAGATCAGGACGACGTTCCTACAAGTTGAACTCTATTAAATACAAGAGGACAAAAAATAAAGACAGATATCTTACACAAGATACATACCAAGTCCAAGGGAGCTAATCTGGCAGTAGAGAGCTCCAATGAGAGACGGTCATTAGCAGCCTTCACCGCCGCCACCTCAGCCTTCAATGTTTCCAGCTCTTTATTGGCCGCAGATTCACGCGCCTTTCCTTGATCGAGCTCAGTCGCTACTGTTTTGAAGTTGCCCTTCAACAAATCATACTCCCCCCGGAGTGTACGGCATGTCTTCAGTGCATCCTCTTTTTCAGCCTTTAACTTCTCCAACACCATGGGGTTGAACTCCCCCATCTTCAAGATATCAGCCTCGAGCTCGGCAGGGACAGCGTCAGGGTCACCCTTGGACTCGCAAATGGTCTTCAAACACGAGACCGCCAGTTTGGTCGTCTGCACAAATACAATACATAACATTATGCCAAAAATTCAAATGAAAATCGTAGTCCTTACACTCCTCCACGTAGTACAAGAAACATTATTTTAGACAACAATCGTACTTAACGTACCCTAACTATGTTTCCAGCATCGTATGCATCCCTTTCGTGTCCTTTGGTAATAACTTCACAGTCTCTGGCATGAAACCTAGCTTTGCCTTGTTAAAAGCCTTATTGAAATAAATATTACTCGCCTTGTGTTATGTCTTGTCCTCCAACCACTCCGCCATCCACTGAAGGATACTTATATCTTCATTAGGATGTGAGTTCACCTTTCCTAGGGGCATCAATTTGTAGAAAGTCTTTGCTTCCAGATTGGGATCCTCGTTAGTGGCCTCGTCCTCAACATATCGACCTCCACGTACATCCACGACCATGTCTGTAAACAGCACATCAACATATACTGGGTTGTCATGAATATTGGTGCGTGATGAGCTGGGGGAATCGGACACATACGACGGTGCAGTCTCTTTTGACGTTTCCCCGTGGAAAACCCAATCTAAATATTCAAGCATAAATCTCGACTTATAAAGATGATCACGTACGGGTGTATTTACTAAAAAATCATAAATTATTGCATTTCGTGTAAGGGCACCTAATTTGCGATTGTAGATCTAAGTATCCGACTTGTTGCGTAGCATAATCAATGAACGTCCGAACCCCAACCACAAAACTATCTCGCAAATAACCATCTATATCGAATCTATCGTATATCTATGATCTATTGGCTTGATAATTCATTATTTATGTAAGTTGTAAAATATAAAGCAAAGAATTACAATTTATACTACAATCGATTTATATCTTAACATGCACAATCATGTTAAAGCGAGATAGAATGATCAACATACTTCTTGAAGCGTGAAAGAACGATCCTCGAGAAAGTCACCAAAGACCACGATTACGCTCGGTGTGTGTACGACATTATCTATCAAATAAATAAATAAACTTAAGTTAGAACTAAATAACAAATTACATTATTGCAAATAAACATTTGAGATAGTAAGGGGAAAAAACGTGCATACCTTAAGAATGAGTGAAGATTGAAATGAATCTTGGAAGAGTAGGGAAGGGTCTTTTTATAGAAAAAAAATGGGTTTCGCTACCGCCCGGTGGTCAGGATTATGACTAGCCGTTGCTAGTTGGGACAACAGGGCGGTCCCAATTGCAAGTATTCATGACCGTCTGGCGGTCACGAATAATATTCATACTTAAAAATTATGTGTTTTCGATGATTTGAGGTGGCGCATTGTTTGTTTAGTTGATAATTACCCTGGTGATAATAAAAACAACCATAATTGCAATTTTCATTGCAAATCCAAACATTATATATAGGGGACGGTCCGTTTTGAAGATTCTAACTATTTTGAACGACAACAATCATAATATATAATGCCTATATACATATAGATATATACATGTAATGTATAAGATGATCTACTAATTGAACCGCTTAATGATATTTATACTTTAATTTGTGAAGGAAAGCATAATAACAAATAACAACAAGGTGTGTATGATGATTAGTTGTGGGACATAAAATAGGTTAAACATTTATAACTCGCTCGATCTCATTCAATCTACTATTTTATAACTTAACTACTTGTTTTGTATCTATTTATTAGTTCATTTCACATGTAGTATTAAGGTTTGTTGCTAAAAAGCATAAACACATCGAGATCGTTCCATAAAATAACGATTTTAAAGTATGAATGTTATTCGCGACCGCCAAGCGGTCACGAATAAGGGTATCTGCGACCGCTAGACGGTCACAAAAAATATTCATACTTAAAAATAATGAATATTATTCGTGACCACCTGACGGTCGCGTATACAGGATTCGCGACCGCCCAGCGGTCGCTATTGAACCTGAAATAGGTGGGTTATGGGGGGAAATTCGATTTTTTTAAAAAAATTTAAAAATTCACCCTATCTACTACTATATATACCCACCGCTCATCTCTCAATTTTTCAATACTCTCCAAAAAACACCAACACAAACTTTCTCTTCTTCTTCTTTTTTCCCAAATCCAAAATAAAAAAACACCAAACAATAAACACACTTCTCTTATTTTCTTTTCCAAATCCAAAACAAAAATCCCAACAAAAACTTTCTTTTCTCTTCTCTTCTTTTATTTATTTTATCTTTTATTTGTTTTTTTATTCCTCTATTTTATCTTTCATTTGCTTTTATTTATCTATTTTTTGTTTCTTCATTTTTGCAATATTTCTTCATTTATTAATACTTTTATTTTATTTATTAATTTTCCTTCATTATTTACTTTGTTTTTTTCTTTTATTACTTTGTTGCCCATTATTCATACGTAATTTCTATCAAAAAAAATAATATTCCGATAAATTATTGGAATATTATTATTTTTTTACGCAGATTATTCGCGACCGCCTATTCGTGACCGCTGGGCAGTAGCAAGTTATGAATATTATCAACGACCGCCCAACGGTCGTGATGGTCCTTTTTACGCTCGTGACCGCTAGGCGATCGCCATTACTCTTAAAGACTTTGTGACATTCGGGCGCTCCCAAAAGACTTGTTGGTCCTTCGCGATCGCTCGGTGGTCACAAATTCTCATACAAATTCTATGACCGCCGGCCAGTCGCCAAAAGCCAAGTGGTTATTGGTGACCACTCAGCGATCACAAACTCTCACGGGGATTCAGTGACCGCTAGGCGGTCGCAAGAACGATCTGTGATTGCTAGGCGATCGCATGTGACGTTGTCGCATATCAAGTCAACTGCGACCGCCATGGCGGTCGTGGATGAGACAGTTTTCTTGTAGTGTATATAGGATCTAACAAAAAATTTAGCAAACTTCTCTAGCAAATTTCCTGATCAAAAACTTGCTACAAACATATGTCTTGAACATGAAATTTTATTTCAACAATCCACTTCTGTAGCATCTACTAATTTTGATAATGACAAATTACGGAAAAGAATGGCATCAATTTCTTCTTAAAAAATTTGGGGTAGTTTCAATTTTTTTTTTGGCACTATCGCGACGCTAGTCCAAAAAAACTAATAGTTTAATGTCCCCAACAATCTTATCGTGAATCTTTGATTTTATTTTTTTAGTGGATTATAGCTCCTTTAAGTGAAATTAATTTTGTTTGTTTTTTTATTTTTTGATTTACTGTTTCAAATTGAACATTTCTTATTTTATTTGATGTCACCTTAAGAAATATAATTGTGTTATTTAAAAGAAAAAGAAGAAAAGAAAGGAGAGATGTTTCAACATATGTAATTGAAAAATTAAATAAAATATAAATTGCATCTTAATACTTGACAAGAAAAAAGAAGATTATTGATAAGTTTCAAGATTCTATTATTATTGATATTATTAGAAAAAAAGATAAAATTGAATAATTAATGAATTAAGAGTATATTAGAGAACAATGAAATTTTTTTCTAGATTTAAGAAGTATGCTCTGTATATAATTTGTCTTTTTTTTAAACGAAGTCTTGAATGCAAATACAAACACAACGCACATGGTTGCTAAAGAATAGTTAGTATCTTATTTAATGAAAATTGAAACAAAAGTAAGTGTATTTTTTTTATGGTTAATTTATGGGGTGTAAAATGCCAAAATAAGATTCTTAGTGCTCTTGAACCTTTGGCATCTATGGCGCATGCTCCCCCTCCTAGGAGGAGCACTGCTCTTGCAAACTTCCTATTCACTTGTACCACTGATCTCATCAGTGCTTTTCCTTCTTCTGTACCTCTTTCTTCTCCTTATACTCCTCCCACATTTCCATACATCTAGAGCCCTCATATCTCTCCATCTCACCTCAGCTTTTTGGCCAACCTTACCCTCACTTCTAAGCCTCAATCTTATAAAGAGGTATGTCATGAACTCATGATCCTAACTAGATCCAGGTAATGAATGCAGAAATATCAGCCCTTGAAACTAATGATACATGGTCTATTGTGGACCTTCTTCCTAGTAAACACCCTATTGGGTCTAAGTGGGTGTATAAGCTAAAGCTTCATCCTAACGGATCAGTTGAAAGACAAAAAGCTAGACTGGTGGTTAAGGGCTATAATCAAGTGTTTGGGCTTGATTGCACATAAAGTTTTTCCTGTGTGGTCAAGTTAGTCAGAATTCTCCTTGCAGTAACCATGCAGTTTAACTGGTCTCTTCATCAGTTGGATATTAGTAATGCATCCTAGATGAAGACATTATTGGTTATACTAAGGCCCTTCCTTGTTAGGTTTGTAAGCTAAAGAAATCCCTTTATGGCCTAAATCAAGCCTCGTGGAGTTTACCAAATGTCTACTCTATCTTGGTGTCAATCAGTCCAAGTTTGATCACTGTTTGTTCACTAGAAGCATGGTTCTTCATTTCTAGATCTTCTTGTATATGTTGATTATGTTCTTATTGTTGGGCCAAGCTTGCATTTGATCTCTGAAGTGAATGCTTAGTTGCATTCTACTTTTACAATCAAGGATCTTGGCACTGCCAAGCACTTTCTAGGTCTTGAAGTGATCAGAACCTCTAGTGGCCTCTTCATAAACCAAATGAAGTATGTTCTTGATATTCTATATGATGTTGGTCTTACATGTGCTAAACATGTTGTGGTTCCATGTCCTAAGGGTCTCAAACTCACCACTACTGGAGATCTTTACTTTCAACCAGATTGATATAGGAGACTTGTGGATAGAATCCTGTATCTTAATATGTCGACGCTTGATATATATGATATGTTGTCAATTAGCTCAGCTAATTTATACACTGTCTACCAAGGATTACTAGAATGTTGTCCTAAAAGTCCTCCATTACCTTCAAGGTCCTCCCTCCTTGGGGTTGTTCTATTCCTGTCACTGTCAGTTGCCCTTAGCTGCTTATAATGATGCAGATTGGGCCTCTTACAGTGATACACGCCGCTCCTTAATAGGGTTCTGTATTTTTCTTGGAGATTCACTCATTAGTTGGAAAACTAAAAATCAAAACATTATCTCTCGCTCCTCTACCGAAGCAGAATATAGGAGTATAGCCAGCACCACAATTGAAGTCCAATGGATTTCCTATGTTCTCAATAAGCTTCAATTTGGCATTCCTCAACTTATCCCACTGTTTTGTGACAACAAATCTGCTGTTCACATTACCAGAATCTCATTTTCCATGAGCGCACCAAGCATCTTGATATTGATTACCATGTTCTCAGGGATTGCTACAAATTTGGTTTCCTCCTTCCATAACATTGTTCAGGGTCCCAATAATTGGCTGACTTGTTTATAGAATCCCTTGGTGCGCCTTAGTTTCTCACTGGATTTTCAAGTTGCACCTTGGTGATCCTCACGAGTGTACAACTTCAAGGAAGGTTATTGAATTTATACTCTGCTTTTACTGCCTTTGTGTTATTTATCTAAACTACAGGGGCACTTCTGTAATTATTATTAGTCAGGCTGTTAGAGGTTGTTAGACTGTTAGTTACTCAGCAACTTTTCTTTTCCCGCCCGCTTCTTTCTCTTGTATATAAAGCATTGTACAGCTCATTCGTGGAATATCAAGTTTACATTTCATTTAATTTTGTTTTGCGATCGAACAAAACTAATGTTCAGTACATAAAAAAATCGAAGGGAACAAAGGGTAAAGTTCGAGAACGTAAAGGTGTTTTTAGTAGTTAGGACCAAAAAACTTATTTTTGAAGTTTTTAGAATGAAAAGCCAAGAGTATGTTGTGTATAGAAGAGTGCAAAAACCTTTTTCATGAACTAGTTATCGTATACTTATAGAAGAGTAGAGCGTCCATAAGAGGCAATAACTCTCCAACCACCAGTAAATATGTCATTTACAGTGGAAGAGCTGACAAACGAGGGTGAGGACGTCAATGGAGCTTATCATTTGTGCTCGTTGAGGGCTTATTTTGTCATACATAAGGATGATGTTTATGATGATTGGGCTTTCAAGATTGTAAAATAATTTTAGAAGCTGAGTAGATATGAGCGAAGAGGTGTTTACATAGAGGCATTTATGGCGGAGATGAAAAGTTTGTTTGTTCCGTGGACAATAATAGAATTGTGATTAAAGATGATAGGGCAATTCATACTCTTTATAGTTGCATGGGAAACTTTGATGGTGGAGGTAGTGGTTATATCATGGGAGAAAGGTCATCAGAAAACAAATTGGAGCATGCTTAGTTTTGTTGATGACTTAGGAATTATGTTTACGAGGTCGTGATTACGAGGCTCAGTCCTTGCACACTTGAGTTTTGTGTATTGTATTTTGACAACGATCTTTTTTTTTATGTGAAATTACCTCCAATTTGAATTCAACGCGGTTGAATTATTCACGCGCCATCAATTATCAATTTCATAAATTGAGATTAAGACCAAATGACAATCTCAAGTGTTGTACCATACTTTGGTATTGATATTTGGCAACCTCTCACTCGACCACGTGTCACACCTTGAAGTATATAAATGACAAGTTCCGTAAAAGTACTAAGTCATTGGTGTTCCTTTAGTATCTTAAAGAGATAAGGATTGAAAGTCGTTGGCTTCTCAGAATGTCGTCTTGTCACCTTCTATGGTTGTCGCCTTCTCGGGTTGTCGCCTTCTCATGTCATCGCCACATCGGGTCATCGTCTTCTCAGGTCATCGCCTTCTCAGGTTGTCGCCTTCTCGGGTTGTCGCCTTCCCAGGTCATCGCCTCAACGGGTCATCGTCTTCTCAGGTCATCGCCTCCTCAGGTTGTCGCCTTCTCGGGTTTTCGCCTTCTCAGGTCATCGCCTCATCGGGTCATCGCCTTCTCGGGTTGTCGCCTCCTCGAATCATCGCCTTCTCAGGTTCAACATAAGTCCATCAGTGATGGGCCAAGCCCATCAACAAGCCCATGAAGTACCTATAAATACCCCTTCAATTGGATGCAAAAGACACACAATTCACATCTGACTTTCTCTCTCTAAGTCAGAGCTTTCTCTCTCTAGACTTTGAGAGCTCAATTTCCGTCTGACTCGCTCGGTCCGACGACGTCTTATGCGACATGGTCCATCAAGCTCTCGTGGACGCACAATCCAGTACGGATTGGAGGCCCATCTGACTCGCTTTGGCCCAACAAGCTTCAAGCCCAACACAAGGCACACCCGTTCAGTACGGCCCAACAAGCCTCGAGCCCAACATAAGGCATACCCGTTGAGCACGGTCCAATAGCCCAACGCGCAACAATGACTATCACGGAGAAACAATGAACTACGTTCGGCTTGATTCCCTATACGGGATACGTAGGCAGCTTGGCCCAGCCCAAGTTCAGTCCAAAATCAAAAAACTCCAAGTTCACTCAGGTATATACTTTTCGTGTTTTTTCAGTGCATGTTTCTCGAACTCAAAGCTAACTCAACACCAGTACGGAGCTTGGGTTAGTTTGACGTGGAGTGCTTAGTCAGCAGACGAAATCACCCCGCATCAGTGGCGTCGTCTGTGGGAAACCACTCAATGCACTGTAGAAGAAACACACGCACATTGACTGACAAGGTATACGGAAGCAACTGAGAGGATCAACACCGCTACTCAGCAACGAGAAGAACCTTCTGCTAGAGCTACTAGGATAGTGGATGCAACGATCCCAATGCAGCAACGTGGCAACAAGTTAACAATCGCAGCAAGACCACTTCAGGACTTGCTACCGCCAAAGTATGTGGCACAATCCATTCAAGCTTTGCAAGCCACTCTAAGAGCACCACGAACTCAAGACATGTACAACCTCTTCATTGGTGAACAACTTTGAGATGATCTTCCTCGCATCAATGAACAGAAGCACGCACGACATCCTTGCACGACCTCTTCATTGGCGAATAGCTTTGGAACGATCTTGACGGAGCAACGTGCATCCGTTACAAGTCGGTAATTGCATCAGCATCACTTTAGAATTTGCTACCACTACAACATGCGGCTCTACTCATTCAAGCTTTGTAATCCACTTTCGGACATGGCGCATTCTTCAATGGTTCATGGATTATTTCTCTGTGGGAAACCACTAAGTGCACTGTAGAAGAAACACATGTGGTCACCACCATTGCCCAATCTACAAAAGCAACTACAAGGGCCAACACCGCTATGAATTACTCAGCAACAAGAAGGATATTTGGCTAGAGATGCTGAGAAAGTTGATGCAACGATCCTTAGGCAGCAACGTGCACACACGACAAGTCAACAATTGCAGATGGGATACCTATTATCCTAGTAGCACGTACGGTGCTACCTGTGGTTCCAACCAGAAGAGGGGCATTCCCGCAACCAACCTAGATAAGATATGCCCGCATCGTCAATATCCTAGACCTGATGGAGCAGATTCGCGTTCATTACGCCTCACATATATGGATCATCATTATTTCATAATGGAACTTGTGAATAAACTAGCAAAGTTTTCACAAAAACTTAACTCCATGCTGGATTGTCCTTCCACCAAAAGGGGTATATCCAAGACTCGACTAGCCAAGAATTCTCCTACGGCGTTTTTAATTGACAACACTAAGTGCACTGTAGAAGTAAACCAGCAAGGTTAACACCAAAGACTATGATCACTATCGAGCAACGACGATAAAAAATCATTATCATACTACAATGTCATTGAAACATAAATCATGAAAATAACCCTCTTGGACGTTAATCACCATCTCTCAATTGAGACCTTGAAAGGAACTAGCTAGTAAAGTTCTTAGAAGGGCAACAATTCATCAACCCATGTTGAGTTTCAATGTTGCATGCGCCTCCACCAAAAGAAAAGAAAAAAAGGTGCACCACGCAGGAAAAATATGGAATGTCTTTGCCGCCGTACGCAGAACTTTGCTAGTTCTAACAACGATTTTTTGAAAAACATGGATTGTCATCGCCGCTGTATGCCATCGCAGAACTCTGCTAGTTCAGCAACGATTGTTTGAAAAATATGGATTGGCTTTGCCGCCGTGCACCATCGTCGAACTCCACTAGTTCAGCAACGATTTTTTGAAAAATATATGGTTTGTCTTTTACGCCGTACACCATCTCAGAACTCTGCTAGTTCAGCGATGGTTTTTTGAAAAATATGAATTGTCTTTAGCCCCGTACCCCATCGCAGAACTCCGCTAGTTTGGCAACGATATTTTCTGATAAGTGCAGCCAACGAACTCACCGCTGCCAACGAACTCTTCCGCGTGCTTGATCTCCTCCACCCGCACGATCTCGTCTCCTTGATTCCAACTCTTCGATGTGCACGAGTTGATCAATGACGCCTTACCGTGAACAGATCCACATCGATCTCCTCTCCTAAACTCCTCGCTGCGAGCGAATTATTTGGCACACGGACTCAGCACCAATGACATCTTCTTGCTCGAACGGATCAACACCCAAACTGATCAGCTCCGTCGCCGTGCACGAACTGAACGCGCACGAACAGCGCTGTGAGCGAACTCTTCAGCCACGACCGAGCAGAATTCCACCGCCGGAACTGATCTCGTAGTGCCGCGTCGAAGAAGTCTGCTCGCATGAACTTCCGCCGCTCTGCATCCCATAAATATGAACGTGCAAACTCCATATATATATAAGGGAGAAAGATACTACAATTCTGTAGAAAATTATGAAAGGTAGAAATTATTTTTTTTTATTTAATGCAGATTACGTTAATGTCGGAACAGAAACGTTCTCTTTTCCTCAATAAGATTTAAATTGATGAGGGAATCGTGCAAGTTTGAGCAAGACCCGTGGAGATGTTTTTTTTTTTTTTAGGAAGATTCCTTGGTGAAACAACTTAAAAATTATTGCTTGTGCATGGTCTACTACACAACTGGTGGACCCACTTTAAACTATATGGATACATACCATCCTATTACATGGAGTAAGAAACAGCAAGTTTCTGAGATTTTTTCTTTTATGTGGAGCCCGTGTGATGGAGAAGTGAAGAAAAAAGAAGTAAGAAGAGGTTCGGTTCAAAGTGGATCTTGCTCGGTCAAAGTGGTTTCTTACACTTGCAAAGAAATTGCAAAATGGCCCCCAATATCCGCTGAATCTGTACTTCGCCATTGAGGTCTTGCATTAATATTGCCGCAACCCCTAAGCTTATACAATTTTCAAGTTTACCCTTGTAGTACACACTACAAAGTGAGAGATAAATATATATACTACACTTTGGAAGCTAATTTGACTCATGAAAATAATTTACGAGTGTATCACTCGAACCATCGATCGAAGTCCAAGACGTTTGACCTTACTTGTCCTACCAACGCGATTTGACACCTTAATACAACCGCCAAGATATAAGGTCTAAATCGATTACAATTGAAGTGACTTCAAGATTAAACTGCCACACATAGGATCCAACCAAAAGCCCAAATTCTTTCGTAAAACTGCTCCTATTGAAACAGTTTCAGAAAGTGCACTATATACGGATGGAAAGATCTATGAGTCTTCTAGTTAATGCAACAAACTAGAGGTCATTTCGAATTTTCAAGAAGGAGTTATGGACGTTTTCGTAGGATTGCGCAAACTGCATTGAAGTCTGTTAAGTTGCAGCTCTTCCACATTCCTTAGCAAAAACTGCTCATATTGAGATAATTTCAGAAGGCGTGGCATATACGGATGGAAAGCTCTATGTGTCTTCTTTTCAACGCAACAAGCTAGAGGTCATTTGGAATTCTTTATAAGGAATTATGGATGTTTTTATGAGATTGCGCAGACTGCTTCAAAATCTGTCAAGTTAAAGTACGATGTTCAAGTTCTTTCAAAAAACTGCTACTATTGAAACAGTTCCAAAAAGTACACCATATACGGATGGAAAGATCTATGAGTCTTCTAGTTAATGCAACAAACTAGAGGTCATTTCGAATTTTCAAGAAGGAGTTATGGACCTTTTCGTAGGATTGCGCAAACTGCATTGAAGTCTGTTAAGTTGCAGCTCTTCCACACTCCTTAGCAAAACTGCTCCTATTGAGATAATTTCAGAAGGCGTGGCATATACGGATGGAAAGCTCTACGTGTATTCTTTTCAACGCAACAAGCTAGAAGTCATTTGGAATTTTCTAGAGCGATTTATAAATATTTTTCTAAGTTTGCGCAGACTGCTTCAAAACCTGTCAAGTTAAAATACGATGCTTAAGTTCTTTCAAAAAACTGCTCCTATTGAGACAATTTCAGAAGGCGTGCCATATATGGATGGAAATCTCTATGTGTCTTCTTTTCAACGCAAGAAGCTAGAAGTCATTTGGAATTCTCTAGAAGGATTTATGGATGCTTTTCTAAGATTGCGCAGACTGCTTCAAAATCTGTCAAGTTAAAGTACGATGCTCAAGCTCTTTCAAAAAACTGCTCCTATTGAGACAATTCCAAAAAGTGCGTCATATATGGATGGAAAGCTCTATGAGTCATGGTTTTAATGCAACAAACTAGAAGTCATTTGGAATTTTCTAGAGGGAGTTATGGCTAGTTTCCTGGAATTGCGCAGAGTACTCTCCTTAATAATTCCAGCTTTTATTGATTTCGAAAAACTCGTGAAGACTCAAGCAATGAAGAATTTTCTTTCACAAAGCTTCAAGAAGTGCATGATGGCACCCAAGCTTATGAAGAGCTAATTTCTCGAACCTCAACCAATTGCGACTCGGTTTTTTCAAAAGCTACGATGCTCAAGAATAGCTTCATAAAGGTTGAAAGTTAGCCCCGAGAAGGTAAGCACCATCACTGATTAATGTGATCACGAGAGGGTATGCGCGGTTAAAGATTGAATGCGGCTTCAAGAGAGTTCGCACCGATGAAGATTCAAATTTTCCATCAATTGAGATCCCAAATCTTTGACCTTAGTTGTCCGACCAGCACGATCCCGCTTTCATACAACCGCCCAAATACAAGGTCAAATCAATACAACTTAGTGGAGGTCAAGATTAAACCGTCATGCTCAAGAACTAAAGACATAGCTTCCCGAAGCTGAAGAACACTTGTCATTCTCCAAAGCTCATGAAGAGTTAGATTTTTTAAATCTCAACTAGTAACGACTTAGCTTAACCAATAGCCAAGATGCTCAAGAATAGCTTCATAAAATTTGAATGTAACTTCCATGCGGTATGCACTTTTGAAGAATGAATGCGACGCAAAGAGAATGTGCAGAATGAAGATTGAGCTCAACCTCATAGAGGGCATGCATATCAAAAATTAAAAGCGACCCCCAAATGTGAAGCAAATAAGTAAGGGATGTTGCTCATGCTCTTATTATAGATGCATCCCTCAACTCAAGAAAAGCCAGTATGGCATGGTTGTTGCATGTCGATGGATCAACTACCTCCACGAATAAAAGAAAAGGTTGGATCAAACTACATCAAGCTACAAACTAGCATCTCTTCATCAAATTACAAAGAGCCTCATGAAGCGACTTACAAGTCAGCAATGCTTCATGCTTTATTAAGTAACTTATAAAATAACGCTTTGTTAGGCGACTTAGCATCAACAATGCTTCGTTAAGATTTATCACAAAATAGTGCTACATTCAGCGACTTACGCGTCAATATCGCTTCAAGAAGCGACTACACCAAAAGAATGCCTCTTATAGCACTAAACACATTTTAAGGTTTTGATCGCATCTCAAGGCGTTGAACGCCTCTCACAACACCGAATGCCTCTCAAGGCGCTGAACGCCTACTATGACATCACCTTATAAGTACCTATAATACACTTAAGTGGGGTACAATGTTTCAGAGAATAAATCAACTATCAAAGTTATTCACGATGATCAACTAATCAAGAAAAAGAGCTCAGGTCAAGATACATGATCTCGCAACAATCAAGAGGTGTCTCACTACCTCGTCACTCTACACAACGTGATAGAGCATAGTCACACACACTGCATAAGGCACAACACGGATCATCCAACCCTTACAGATGGGACACGATGAGAATGAGAAACAAGGCATGGAACAAATCAAATCTTGGACAAGCTAAGTCGAGGAACAATATAAGCCAAAGCGCAAAATAAACTAGGTGAAGAGCCTATTGGGCGAATATCCCATAAAGTAGGCAAACAATGTAAGCCCTACCAAAATAAACTAGGTGAAGAGCCTATTGGGCGAATATCCCATAAAGTAGGCCAATAATGTAAGCCCTACCGAAATAAACTAGGTGAAGAGCCTATTGGGCGAATATCCCATAAAGTAGGCCAATAATGTAAGCCCTACCAAAATAAACTAGGTGAAGAGCCTATTGGGCGAATATCCCATAAAGTAGGCCAATAATGTAAGCCCTACCGAAATAAACTAGGTGAAGAGCCTATTGGGCGAATATCTCATAAAGTAGGCAAACAATGTAAGCCCTACCAAAATAAACTAGGTGAAGAGCCTATTGGGCGAATATCCCATAAAGTAGGCCAATAATGTAAGCCCTACCGAAATAAACTAGGTGAAGAGCCTATTGGGTGAATATCCCATAAAGTAGGCCAATAATGTAAGCCCTACCGAAATAAACTAGGTGAAGAGCCTATTGGGCGAATATCCCATAAAGTAGGCCAACAACGTAAGCCCTACCGAAATAAATTAGGTAAAGAGCCTATTAAGGTAGGCCATCATCGTAAGTCATGAAGACAAGAACCAAATAATAACATTTGGAGGCAAAGACAAGCAAGAACAAGAAGATGAGCGAAATATGAACCAAGGAATGCCTAATCTACTTCACAATGTCTTCTCCTTCAGATAACACACTGCGAAGTGGGGGGATTACTGTTGTACCATACTTTGGTATTGATATTTGGCAACCTCTCACTCGACCACGTGTCACACCTTGAAGTATATAAATGACAAGTTCCGTAAAAGTACTAAGTCATTGGTGTTCCTTTAGTATCTTAAAGAGATAAGGATTGAAAGTCGTTGGCTTCTCAGAATGTCGTCTTGTCACCTTCTATGGTTGTCGCCTTCTCGGGTTGTCGCCTTCTCATGTCATCGCCACATCGGGTCATCGTCTTCTCAGGTCATCGCCTTCTCAGGTTGTCGCCTTCTCGGGTTGTCGCCTTCCCAGGTCATCGCCTCAACGGGTCATCGTCTTCTCAGGTCATCGCCTCCTCAGGTTGTCGCCTTCTCAGGTTTTCGCCTTCTCAGGTCATCGCCTCATCGGGTCATCGCCTTCTCAGGTCATCGCCTTCTCGGGTTGTCGCCTCCTCGAATCATCGCCTTCTCGGGTTCAACATAAGTCCATCAGTGATGGGCCAAGCCCATCAACAAGCCCATGAAGTACCTATAAATACCCCTTCAATCGGATGCAAAAGACACACAATTCACATCTGACTTTCTCTCTCTAAGTCAGAGCTTTCTCTCTCTAGACTTTGAGAGCTCAATTTCCGTCTGACCCGCTCGGTCCGACGACGTCTTATGCGACATGGTCCATCAAGCTCTCGTGGACGCACAATCCAGTACGGATTGGAGGCCCATCTGACTCGCTTTGGCCCAACAAGCTTCAAGCCCAACACAAGGCACACCCGTTCAGTACGACCCAACAAGCCTCGAGCCCAACATAAGGCATACCCGTTGAGCACGGTCCAATAGCCCAACGCGCAACAATGACTATCACGGAGAAACAATGAACTACGTTCGGCTTGATTCCCTATACGGAATACGTAGGCAGCTTGGCCCAGCCCAAGTTCAGTCCAAAATCAAAAAACTCCAAGTTCACTCAGGTATATACTTTTCGTGTTTTTTCAGTGCAGGTTTCTCGAACTCAAAGCTAACTCAACACCAGTACGGAGCTTGGGTTAGTCTGACGTGGAGTGCTTAGTCAGCAGACGAAATCACCCCGCATCATCAAGTTTTGGAGTTAGGTTGGAGTTAGGAGACTGCTGCTGTACGACGAAATGTTATAACAACTTTGTTGTTTACGTGAAACCATATGTGATGAAATGCTTTAAAAAGTAGGACTATTTTTTATCGAAAAATGTTTTAAAAGTAGGACTATTTTTAATCGCAGTGTTTTATTGGTTACAAAGTGACTAAAAGTAAGGTTTTTGACCAAAAGTGTTTTTTTTTTTGCCCTAATTATTTGTTTATTTATATACCTAGTGTCTTTAAAATGATCAATATTCGACCTCTTGCGTACAATTCTGAAGCTGACGAAAGTCAATAAAAACACATATATATCAACTATATAGTAATGTTTGCAAATTCCATTTTAAAGGCAGAATTAAAAAATAAAAATGCTGCAAACTCATATGCACAATTAGTGTTTTCTTTTTTTGAGAGGTCAAGGTTTGAAGCATCATTTTTTTCGTAAAATACGAGGGTTGCATGTCCGCAGGCGGACAATACAAGAGGAGCACCGTGTGGTACTACTGGTTCTCACCGCGTTATTTTTCCGGTCAACTCTTTTAATTTTCTCAATGCAAACAAAAATATCCAATCTTATTAAATGTACTTTAAACATAATAATGTCGATTCCAAATCTCTATAGTACCCTTTCTATTAGCATATCGTTGACTTGACTTTACACTACAATAATATTGAGTTTAAAATGATATCTTTCGCATTAAGATGAAGATGCATTAACTCTGATTTGGATTCGTATTACTCAATTTTCATGTGTTGTGTGCCCATAACATAAAGATTACTCAAAAGTCAAAACTAATAAGATACATACTACTACGACGTTGCTAAATTAAACTTTCTGTTTTATACCACTAGAAACGCTGGCACGCGGTCCCCGCGTGATTAAGAATTTATTTTAATTTATGTGGTATAAGAATAATTTGAATAAGTAAAGATTAAATAAATAAGGATAGAGACTTTATATAGAAAGTTTTAAATTTTGGGAAACTAAATATTCAATCACAATAATTACTATAGTTATTGATTCTACTTAAATTATAAGGCTAAATTAGGAACTCAATAATTAAACTATTGTGGTAACAATAAAATTATAAGGCTAAAACCGGAAATCAAAAGTTTGGTGTCACAGTTTACCTTTCTTTATATAATAGTATAGATTCGAGTTATTAATAAGGTACATACTACTATTGAGTGACTATGAATTAATAGGAGTAACAAGCAAAAAAAGAATAAAGAAGAGAAATAAAAGGAGAGAGATTTTGTTCAATTCCAAGTAGAACATGAGTACAATCATCTTATTTCGTTCTGGAAGTTTCTACCCAACCCAATCAAAATTTGCACAAAACCACCCTTGTGCTATTCCCAGCTAACGAGCATCCCCTCTACTTTTTTTTTATTGACAAGTACGGACGTGTGAAGTTTTCAGAATTATAAAACAACCCCTACATTGTATTTTAAGCTAATGGTGGCGCTACAGTAGTATTTTTGTTCTTATATAAAATTTTATTCAACTAAATATTAGAAAAATGTACAAACTTAAAATACAAACTAATTTGCTATCTTAAAAAAAATATAAAAATGAAAATAAAATTTAATTTGAAAACTTCGGATTATGGTGTACGAATACTGTCAAAAGTTACTCGTAACCATAGGTGTCGGACACGTTATGAGGGCGTACCCGACAAGCATCCGTCAAATAATAAGACATAGTTAAACAATAAAAAAATACAATTTTAATTTATCTTTATTAATATTATTATTCTATAAAATTTCTTAATACTCTCGTTGAATATGTTTATTGTGAATATTTTTATATTGGCTTGCATTTTTTATTGTGTTTAAAGTTGAATATATTTCATATTAATATGTTACTATGTAAGTGAATTAACAACGTTATTTTCTGACATTTTATATATATATATATATATATATATATATATATATTCGACGTATTCTGAACGTAATCTAATACTTATTTTTTTAAAATTCCTATCCCCGTATTTATATTTTATAGAAAACATGTTCTCGTATTCGTGTTCGGACTTCGGACAACATAGCTTTGGATATGCAATTGTTTTAATTCCAAAAAGGGTTATTTGCTAATAAGTACCAAACACTAGATTTAATTTACCTTTAAAAATAGCACAGGCAGAGGCATCTTTCTGCAATTCCCTCAATCATTTTATTCCTTCATATATTATTGACTTGGCTTTGCCAAAGCAAAAATTCCAAAAAAACATCACAAATCATTCAAAATTGAAAATACCCTTCCTCCAGTCACTGTGTGTCTCACTCACTGCTCGTCTTTACTTTGTAGATACAAAATTCTTCCTTCTAACCGCATTCAATTCTAGATTTTCTCGAATTTCCGACAACCCCAGATCATCAGATTCCGGTGGAATCTTCCTCATTTTCCGGCCACCCATTTGGATTTTTTTACTATTTTATTTTCCCAACTGCCAATAGTTTATTGTCTGGTGTTTATTGAGGGGAATGGAGTGAACCCTTTACTTAAAAATCAAATCTTTGCATTTATTTATGATATTTGAAATGTGAATCTGGTTTAGACAGGATTAAGAAGAAAAAAAAAAATGGGTTCTTGTCTCAGTACTGAGGAGGAACAACGGCAGATAAAGTACAAATCTTCTAGTCACAAGCCTGGTACTGTTAACTATTCAGTGATCTTTATAGTTTGTTTTGTAGGTTCATGGGATTAGTGATTATTGCAATTAGTGTGTGATAGTTCATTAATGATTTGCTAATCATTGGAGACTGGTGGATATTTTGATGGAAATCAGAAAATTGACCTTAAATGTAGGCCCCTAATGATGGTGGGATGTGCCCATTGTCCTGTTTGCAACTTTTCATGGTCTAGTTTTTTGTGATATGATATGCCATGGTTGATTATTTACTTTTCTTGCATTCAATGAGGCCAATGTTGCAATATTGAAGAATTGAATGCCATGGCTATATTGGTTAATTCTCACTAGCGTATATATTTGATTGTCATTGGATCTTTACTTGGTTTGTATTTGTTGATTGTAAAGTCAATACTGATAAATTGCTCTTCTAGATTAGGGAAAAAAAAAGGGAAATGCACTCTTAATGCAAATGTATTATCTTTCATTGCTTTAAGCTTCTCTCTGGATCTTATAGTTACTAATTCATGCCCCCAAAAGGAAAATTGTCTCTTTTTTTATGAATGCTCTGAATTCCAATGTTAATTTACACAGGGGGGTAGTTTTAATACCGTTTCTGACTTCTTTTGTTCAAAACTTTCAGGTGCATGTGGAGATTCCTCATTGTCTGCAAAATCTGGCTCCATAAATCTAAATAAAACTGTGGTAATTCCCAGGAATGTAAAAGATTTACGGCAAAGCCCTGGGAACGGGGATCTCGATATCTTCACTTATGAGGAGATGAAGTTGGCCACCAAGCACTTCCGGCCAGATCAGGTCCTTGGTGAGGGTGGTTTTGGTATTGTCTATAAAGGAGTTATAGATGAGAATGTGAGGCCAGGTTGCAAGAAAACTCTAGTTGCTATTAAGGAACTCGATCCTGAAGGTCTACAAGGGGACCGAGAATGGCTGGTATATGGCTGAGGCTTCATTTGATTAAAATGTCTTAAGAATTCTCACTGTTTTTCTTCTTAATTGAGATTTTGAATTTAGCTCTGGAACTTGATCGTAAATGCTCTGCATGTTTTAAAATCTTTTACTGGACTAAGAAAAAGAGTTGAAGTTCTCTTTCTATAGATAATGCGAGTTTGTAGTTTTGGGAATTATCCATATGTGTATAAAGTATTTGTGTGTGATAATTACCTTACAACACTACTGGATTTACTTGTTACACCTTTTTGTCAATTTATTTCTGGAAAATTAGGATGAAGATATTGATTAATGGCGAAGCTACTTTTGTATGCTCCCTCCAAATGTTTTTTGAGTAAATGGCTCATATGAAGGGGTGTAGGAAAAAATTTGTATATTATGCTGGAAATAGCGCTCTGCAGTTATTTCTTTAGGATGTATTGAGCTTTACTCCGTGGAACTATGCCTCTCTTTATTGTTACGCGTTAGCTTGAAGAATGGGGAGTGAGAGCATTATCTTCTTACTATGTCACCTTGTGTCACTGAAATTCAGTTTTAAAAGTTAGCAAATGGTATTGTCAGTTGTTTAATGTGGTCTTCACTTACAGGCAGAAGTCAATTACCTAGGGCAGCTGCGACACCCTAATTTGGTGAAGTTGATTGGCTACTGCTGCGAGGGTGACCATAGGTTGTTGGTTTATGAATATATGGCATCTGGGAGCCTGGAGAAACACCTTTTCATGAGTGAGTAGCAAAGCCTATGTCATTTTGCTAGAAATGTTGGTTATTTTAATACTTTGTTTAAATAATCGAGGTTCAGCTTGACATTTAATACCCACGTGAAGAGGAGCTCTGCTAAAACCATTGCCATTTTTGGAGTTGAAGATTTTGAGTTTCTGTTACTTGCATGATGCAAAAAGATGACTTTTTTTGGTAGAATCTACTATAGATTGAATGAAAGACATTTTACAGAGTATAATGGCGTAGAAAGATGCACTAATCTACTGACTTGGGCGAATTTGCTTAGTATTAGACCATTTTGTAATTATTGTTCTTTTTGTAGGGCCATTTGCTATTCCTGCAGCAAACTATTCTCTACTCTGTATCCAACTAAGATTTATGTTTTTGGGCCTTTAGGAGTGCGTGCCACTTTAACGTGGGAAAAGAGATTGAAGATTGCTTTGGATGCCGCAAGAGGGCTCGCTTTTCTTCACGGGGTGGATAAGCCTATTATATACAGGGATTTTAAGACCTCAAACATTTTGCTTGATGTGGTTAGTTCCGTCCTTCAACCAATATATTTAGCAAATTCAATGAATAAGAAATATTTGGCTAAAGAAATCTACAGTGTTATCACTTATCATTGAATGGTGTACTACCCTTTATATGTTCCCCATTGGTTACGGAAATTTCACTTTTACGTATACATAAATCATTGAAAGTATAATACCTGTGAAATGTTTTCAGGATTTTAAAGCAAAGCTTTCTGATTTTGGACTAGCAAGGGTCGGGCCAACAGGAGACCAAACTCATGTATCTACCCGTGTTATGGGTACTTATGGGTACGCTGCTCCGGAGTATGTCATGACTGGTGAGTCTTATGAGGCCAAAGTTGCCCTGCACTTCAGGTCCAAAAGTTCTCATTTTTATGATTTGGTTTCAGACGATAAGAATTCAGATTTAAACTGATGCTCGAGTTATACATTTCTCTGAGTAGCATAACGATACTCACGTCCAATATAGTTTCACGGTATTCTTTGTCATTTCACTCCACTTATACCATAAAAAAATTGCGTTCAATTTCTACAGAGACCTGATGAAAGTCAATTTTAGATCTTTTATGTGTGTGTATGTTTTGGATCAATGTGCTCAATAAATTTGATTAAAAACTATGCGAATGGCTAAACATTTCGATTTCAAAGTTTGTGGGTTGTCCTTAATCTGCTGAAATTGAAATTCAGAATGAGGCTCTCCTCGTTAATACACGGGTATGGTCACTGATATATCTTACTGTTTAGGTCATTTGACTGCAAGAAGTGATGTTTATGGCTTTGGAGTAGTTCTACTCGAGATGCTTATTGGCAGACGAGCAATGGACAAGAGTCGACCGAGCCGCGAGCACAATCTCGTTGAGTGGGCCCGTCCACTCCTCAATCACAACAAGAAGTTACTGAGAATACTGGATCCCCGAATCGAAGGCCAGTACTCCACCAAAATTCTGATGAAGGTGGCCAGTCTTGCGTACCAATGCCTGAGCCAAAACCCAAAAGGGAGGCCAGTCATGAGCCAAGTAATCGAGATACTCGAACCCCTCGTGGCCCACGAGTCGAACGAGGATGAGGCAATTCTGCTGAACGGAGGTGGCAGTGTAACACTTTATGAGGCCCCTAAGAGCCTAACGGAGGAAAAGAAGACAAACGAACTCAAAATGACTGGAAGAAGCAAAAGCGAGCCTCCGAAGGAGTGTGGGCTTTATTATCCTTATACGGATGAGGTACTGGTTGAGAGATCCCTCGATGCTTGATGTTAGAATCTCAGGCTGTCTGAAAACAGATGTGCCTGGTTCATTTTGGTCTTTTTGGTTGTTCAAAGGAACTTATGTTGTTTCCTGCCTTCTTTTATGTAGGAATTTGTAGGATTTTATTGAATCATAAATTATTAGCATCTTTCAAGCAGAATTGGTGTTTGTAGGAGTTTATTGAAATGATTTATCATCTCATAATCGTATCATAATAAAAGTGATATCATTTCTATCCAAAAAATTGTACTTTCAGCTTTTTCTGCTTCTAGTTTTGATCCAACTGAGTTGACTCTTTTTTTCCCTTAAGGATAAAAAATATCACTTTTTTTTTTATTTAGTTAGACCTTCTAGAAATCGTTTGTAGAGGCAACTCCATGCCAGTCAAATATTATAAAGCGGGTGAGAGCGTGCAAAATCATTTTTTTTTTAAAAGGGTAATTATTATTACATATACACCCCCTAAAGTTTGATGTATTATAAAAAATCCTTATTGTTTGAATAACTAGAGAGTCGGTCCCTAAAACTCTCACCAAAAGTAAGTTGCTAAGATGAAAGAGCTCAAAGTCACAAACCTCACACTTATCTCTCATGATATTTCTTTGGCGCAATGCACTTTAGTTGCAGCGCACATGTGGGTTGGTCTTGCGCTAGCTTAACGATCACCCTGCTAAGTAGTTGCAGCATCCACGCAAGCTGGTCTTGCGCTAGCTTAACGAGCCCCAAGTAAAAGCTGCAGTGCAGATATCGCCACCATGTCTTTGAAAGAACTCAACCTAAAAAGCGAGCTCTACTATTGATGTAGCCATATCGATCGATATGGCCTTATCATAAGCTCAATAACATATTGTCTTTAAATGGTTTTATTTCGAAGAAAATAGATTGTTTGTGTAATTTCTCAAATAGTATGGAAACTTTTGTATTTAAGCAACACGATTTTATCATCTAGATACATGATGGGAATATTTTTTACAATATGAACTCATCATGTAATGGTGCAGCGCAAACTTCTCATGCAACAAAAATATTTCCCCTACCTGAGGACACACTCACATTGACCCTCCAACAAACTCTCTCACCAATCCCCTCACCACTTCCACCACCATTACACAAACAGAATCCTCACACCTCTTCTCTCTCCTCTCTCTCCCCTCCTCATTTCACCCCCTCCCCTGCATTCTCCTCTGCCCCCAAAGAAACCGCCATTCTCACCACCACGACCACCGCGGTGCATGCATTATGTCTCATAAACGCCAAGTCCTCTCGAAAAGCTCCCGTCTATTAACGCCACTTTTCATCGTATTCCTACAGTTCGTCGTCTCGTTGAGCCAGTCGGACAACAACGACGGTGAAATCCTCGTTCGGTTCAAAAAATCCTTGAAGAACGCCGATGCATTATCGAGCTGGGAGGCCGGCAAGGCGCCGTGTCAGTTGAGCAAAGAACTGTGGGCGGGAGTTTTGTGCGAGAATGGCACAGTTTGGGGGCTGCAGCTGGAGAATATGGGGTTAGGGGGCGTGATAGACGTCGCGACCCTCACCGAAATGAAGAACCTGAGAGCACTCAGCATCATGAAGAACAACTTCGACGGGGGCTTGCCGAGTTTTTCGAAACTGGCCGGGTTGAAAAGTATTTACGTGTCTTATAATCAGTTTTCGGGGGAGGTCTCGAACGACACGTTTAACGGGTTGACGGGGATCAAGAAGATTTATTTGTCGAATAATAAGTTTACGGGGCCAATCCCTGTGGGGCTGGGTGCTTTGCCGAAGCTGAAGGAGCTGACGCTGGAGAACAATGGGTTCGAAGGAGGCGTGCCGGCGTTTCCTAGAGATAAGTTTACGGTGTTTAACGTGTCGAATAACAAGTTGGAAGGGCAGATTCCGGACTCGCTTAATTCCACCAATGCTTCTGCTTTTTCGGGTGAGTTCCTGAATGTTTCATCGAAAAGTACCGATACGTTTCTATTTCTGTCTTGATAGAAAACCAAACATAATAGCATTTTCGCGTCTGCAAAGCAACAACTGCTACAGATTGTGTCAATTTCTCTGAACTCTCTCATTTTTGTCACTGTACATTTGTACTACATTACATCTAAAGCTTCATAATCTGCATATAGCCAGCTTATCTGACTTGACATCTTAGTAGGCGGCGAGATAGGACTAGGCACGAGCCAAATACATTAGGAAAAGGCCGT
Source organism: Linaria vulgaris (assembly GCA_948329865.1). Lineage (NCBI taxonomy): Eukaryota > Viridiplantae > Streptophyta > Magnoliopsida > Lamiales > Plantaginaceae > Linaria > Linaria vulgaris. The sequence continues at coordinate 15,373,871 of OX415254.1, read as the reverse complement.
TCGGGTCAAGGAGGGCGAAAATTGCTTGTTCTTTTTGGATCTTTTGTGAGGATAACAACCAAAGTAGGCGTGAATGACGGGGCATATTTTACGTTTCTGCCTGATTAGCCTCACAGACCATATAGTCTTTCGAACGAATTAGATAATCTTATTATGTATCTTTTATCATTTTTCATTTGTATGTCCTTCTACTTCTGTTTGGATTTGTCACAAATTGTCTTTTGTCAACACAAAACAGGTAACAAAGACTTATGCGGGCCGCCTCTCGAAGCCTGCACTGCACCAAATCGCCTCTCCATCGTAACAATCATCATTGTATCAATAGTAGTCGCAGCAGCATTAGCAGCGCTTATAGCCGTAGTAGTCATCCTACGCCGCCGCAAGAAATCCCTACCAGAGCTAGACCCCGCCACAGCCGCCGCCCTAGATAAGCAAACAATCCCAAACACGGACTTAGACAAAGCAGAACAAGGCCAATACGCCGCACAACCACTACCACCATCATTATCCCCTGACAATCCTAACGCCAAAAAACCCGAACAGAGCATCAAGCTCACGTTCTTACAAGACAACAGGGAGAAGTTCGACCTGCCTGATTTGCTAAAAGCTTCTGCGGAGATTCTGGGAAGCGGGGTGTTTGGATCGACGTATAAGGCGGCCTTAAACGACGGACAGATGATGGTTGTGAAGAGATTCAGGCACATGAATAATGTAGGCAGAGAGGAGTTCAATGAACATATGAGGAGGTTGGGGAGATTGGATCATGAGAATATTCTTCCAGTTGTGGCGTTTTATTATCGGAAAGAGGAGAAGCTTTTGGTTACGGATTTTGCTGCGAATGTTAGCCTTGCTGTTCATCTTCATGGTAAAAAAGAATCTTCTCATTTTTACTAGCATTTAGTCACATAATACACGCCATTAGCTAATAAGAGATCACTCTCCTAAAGTTGTGTGAGAACTTTAGGAGTTTCAGTAAACGCTTGTGGCGTTTCTTTCATCACGTGTTATGTGAAATACGCACATTATTTCTTTTGATTCGACCATATTAAGAATGCAATAGTACTAATGCTCTCTCACATATATCAGGCAATAAATCTCGAGGCCAGCCACCCCCTGACTGGCCAATGCGGTTGAAAATAGTGAAAGGAGTAGCCAACGGCCTCAAATACCTCTACAACGAGCTCCCGAGCATCACCGCACCCCACGGCCACCTAAAATCATCAAACGTGCTCCTCGACAAATCCTTCAAACCTCTCCTGGCCGACTACGGACTAGTCCCGGTCGTAAACCAAGAACACGCACAAGATCACATGATCTCTTACAAGTCCCCAGAGTACAAGCACAACGGTCGGATAACTAAAAAAACCGACGTCTGGGGCTTTGGAATATTGATTCTCGAAATCCTGACGGGCAGATTTCCTTCCAACTTTTTACAACAGGGCAGGGGTAGTGACACGGATATAGCGACGTGGGTGGAATCCGTGGTGCGAGAGGATAGCAATGTGGAGGTGTTCGATAAGGATATGGCACGGGACGAGCGTTGCGAAGACGAGATGATGAAGCTGTTGAAGATCGGGATGAGTTGTTCGGTGGCGGACCCGGACATGAGGCCCGATATTAGGGATGTTGTGAAGAAGATTGAGGAGATTAAGGAAAGGGGTGATGAATGATCATGTGTAGATATATGTCATTTTTTGGTTATGAAAAAAGAATTAGTTCGAGTTTTTTGTTTTCTTGATTTTGATGGTTATAGAAGATTTTGAAGCCTGGTGGATCGTTGTAATGTGTATGAACTTTGAAGTGGGAAAGTTTTGTGAAGATAAATTTGAAAACAAAAAATGAAGGCTATATAGAATGGGGATTGTCAAGGAACTAAGATATAAAATAATATACTTATAATATTTATTTACTTATATAAGCTCCTTATCATGTATTGTTTATGACAAGTATTAAGTGACAAAGTGACACGAGAATTTGTGATAAGAAAAATGGTTCTAGTGCGCAATGTGTTTGAAACGAAATTAATATTTTTGTTCAACTTTATCAAAACTAAATAAATTGAATACCTCCCAAATCGACTCATAGAACTTGTGAGTGAGTTAAAAAAGTAGAAAGAAATGTTAAAAAACAAATTTGTTAACATGTAGAACACTTATCGGTTATCTAAAATTAAAAACATTGCAAATTCTGTTTGTAGGGGACAATAAAAATAATTATATGTATACTATTTTACGTTAAAAGATATAAAAGAGTGATTTTAGGTTTTCAAACCACAAGAGAATTACGTACAGCTTACCAAACCAAGCTGATAACACACGAAGTTTTTGTTTTTTATGCGAGCATTAATGGACTAATCAGAAAGCTGATAACTTATTGGTCTAATAAGAACCTTCCCAATCTAATATAAATTAAATTTGTGCAATGGATCTGGGAAAACCAGATGTATCAAAGTTTAGAATGCCAACTGTTGTGTTATAAATTTTCAGTTTTTTTGTCACAAACAAGTTTTACAAATCCGTGGCATAAAACATGATTAATAACAAAAAGACATCAAAAATTGTGGCACTATAGTCCAACTCTTCCTCATTATAAAAAAAAATGAATAAATAAAAAATAGAGTCTTTGAAAGGTCAATTAGGAGTCTAACACCACCAGATTTAATCCTGTGAATGCGGATGCAACTCTTCAATTAATTAATGCCAACCTCTATATTATCATTATCATAAAATTAAACCCAACACATAATTAATTAGCAGTGTATGATCTGTATAAATCCCAGCTTATTCGGGACAGGTAAGAATCAAGACAAAAATAAAACCTCAACAACGCCAAATAAAAAAAGATTGAATTTCCATTAAGCTGAAAAACCACTTTCCATCAATATAATGGAAAGGACATAAAAATATTCATCCTTAGAAACTCAATAAAGTTTCCAAAAGGTTTCAGCTTACATTTTAACACGGAAGATTTTTCTTCCGTAATCTGCAAAATTCCACTTTTATATATCTGAGTTTAATTTAATTTAGAAGAAGAGAAAAAAAAAATGATGAGTAGAAATGGGGAAAGGAAGCAAGATATGGTGGTTGTTGCAATAGATAAAGACAAAGGAAGCCAAATTGCATTAAAATGGGCAATTGAACATCTTGTTGGCAAAGGCAAAAGTGTTACACTTCTCCATGTTGACCCCAAGCCCTCAAATGTTCCTTGTAATCATTCTTCTTCATGTCTTTTACAAATTTTATTTTCAAGATTCTTGCATGATTATTACATTCATCTTATATCCAAGAACAATCATTAGTTATAAGCTATAATTTATACGTCACATTAGGTTTCTCTAGTGTGGTTTAATCGACGATCGATTTGGTTTGCAGACTATTATGTTAAGTCTGATGATTTACCAAGTGCATATCATACGAGTAGTTGTTAAACGTTCTAGTGTGATATGCATGAGTCAAATAATTTGTAAATATTTTGTTTATGATTTTGTGGGGGATTTTCTAATCAAGAAATCCTCCATTGGTTCTAAGCGGTTGTACATTTATATAGGGATAAAAATTACTTTTCACGTCATATAAATCTTCATTATGTTAACATGCAATTTATGAGGAAAAAGAAAAATCTCCAAAGTTTTATCCTTACAAATTATGGAATCTTCATTATGTTAACATGCAATTTATGAGGAAAAAGAAGAATCTTCAAAGTTTTATCCTTACAAATTATGGAGGTTTGAATGAATAACTACGATTGTTTTGTCTCGGAGGAGATTGCAGTTTACAGATTTCAATATTATCGAGCATATTTTGAAATCGGAAGTTCAGGAATGAGATCTTCAATTGGTTTCTTCTATCACAACAGGGTTTTAGAACAACACCCACTAATATAGGAAAGAGGCGCATTACATTCCCGTAAAAAAAGAATAGGCATCTTACTCCCTCTATTATTTCGTAATAGGCATACTACTCCCTTTAAAATAATAGGCAAAATATCCCATGTAATATATGAAATAAGTACATTACCCCCTATAATTTTAAGAAGTTACATATTACCCCATTGATACATGTGTATAAGAAGGGTGTATTTTGCACCATATAAAAATATACAAGGAAGTAATGTGCCTATTAAACATAACACGGGGATAATTTGTCTATTTATTATTACAGGGGGTAATATGTCTATTTCGTGTATCATAAGGGGGTAATATACCCTTTTTTACAGAGAGGCAATGTGCCTATTTTCCACATTAAAGATGATTAGTCTTATAACATAATGTTACCTTCCAACTCCACATAAATCTTCCTTAAACCTCATGAACATGTTCGTTGAATTTTTTCTCATATGTATTGCATTTGCAGACATCGACGACATTGCACAAGTATGCAAGGCTCCTGGTGATAGTCAAGCCAAGGAACTCTTCCTCCCGTTTCGTTGCTTCTGCACCCGCAAAAACGTAAGATATGCAATTTGTCTTGAAACTTATGGTCTTTATCTTTGTTGGTCTTTGTCAAATGCAATTTATCAGCTAAGACAAATTTAGAATTAATAAAATGGCTCTAATGGTTCCATTTGTTGCCTCTTGTATAAAGAAGCAAGCAAGCAAGTGATCAGACTACTAATTGGAGTGATCTTTGACTATTTTCTTGAAGATCAAAGTCACGGAAAACGTGGTGGAAGATACAGATGTAACAAGAGGCCTCTGTGACTATGTTCGCAACCACTTGATCGAGATTTTGGTCGTTGGTACCACGGTGAAGAATACCTTTACTAGGTAATCAATCAACTCTGTTTCAATCTTATACTAGCACTTTTGATCACCCTGTCTGGCGAAAAGAACTTACAAATGTTTTGGACACAGAAGATTCAAGACCACTGATATTCCTGGCAACGTTGCCAAAGGGGCGCCAGAATTTTGCACCGTGTACGTTATCTCTAAAGGGAAAGTATCGGTAGTTCGACAAGCCTCCATGCCAGTGCCAAAAGAACCTCCTCGTCTCTTGAAAGCGATTAGCCCATCTCCGGCTCCACCACTTGGTTTGTTTTTGTGATTTATTAAATTCACAAGTCTTTATATGTATCAAATTTTGCTAGAAAATGAATTTTGTTCCGTGACAGCTGGTAATTCTGTTGAGAGGCCCCTCATCTCCACGAATCCAATGGATTCAATGAGGTAAGCTAACGGTTTTATTTCACGAATTAGTTGAACATTGAAGCTAAGGATGTTAGAAGCAAAAGCATATAACAGATTACTGATATCCATGCAGATCACCATTTACTAGGGGTTCACACAAATCATATGGAGAACTTTCAATGGCTACCGACATTTCATATGTAAGCTCGAGCAGTTCAAGCAGTGATCGCATGATGGAACACGATATGTTTCATGCCCCTCGTCTGTCAAACGGTTCAGACACAGAAAGCCGATTAAGTTTTGGATCTCCATACTCTAATGCAAGGTCTTCTGATTCAAATAACAGCTTTGGAGTCTACTCATCGAGCTCCCTCGAAAGTGGAAACTTTTCGTGGTCAGGGTCCCAGTCTCTGGTATGCACTCGCAACCACACGAGGCGATTTACCTAATAACTCCCGAAAACAACACATAATCTCAAACATCAACAACTATTTTAAGCAGATTAGCAAAAATGCAAAATCATAATGTGTTACATTTGTCATATTACAGGATGAAGTAGAAGCAGAGATGAGAAGGCTCAAAATGGAGCTTAAACAGACAATGGACATGTACAGCTCAGCCTGCAAGGAAGCACTCACAGCAAAACAAAAGGTACTCGATCATAGAAATTGTTGTCAGACTAAACATGATTGTAATATTTAATTAAAAGTTTCATAAAAAATTATCATATTCTTAGGCCCTCGAGCTCCACCGCTGGAAAGAAGTAGAACAACAAAAACTAGAGGAGGCGCGTCTAGCCGAGGAAGCAGCATTGTTACTGGTCGAGAAAGAAAAGGAAAGATGCAAGGCTGCTCTTGAGAAAGCTGAAGCAGCTCAAAGAGCAGCTGAATTCGAAGCACAGAAGAGACAATTTGCCGAAAAGAAAGCGCTGGAGGAAACGGATGAGAAAAACAAAATGCTGGATAAGCTGTCGAGCAATGATGTTCGATGCCGAAAATACGGCATAGGAGAGATTGAAACGGCCACCGAATACTTTGCGACCGCTCGTAAAATTGGGGAAGGCGGATATGGGCCAGTTTACAAGGCTTACCTAGATCATACACCGGTAGCGATTAAGGTTCTTCGTCCCGACGCAGCACAAGGAAGATCACAGTTTCAGCAAGAGGTATGGAGTTTATTGACATTGTATTTATATAGAATTCTTATCTAATAGCTCGAACTTTTAGAGAGAATCATCATTTATTATTACATATATCTCTCAGCGCGCCTAATAGGTGACACTCTTGATAAGTGGATGGTTGTAGGATTGGAATATAAGACCTTTTCTTTAACTTGAGCTCTGAATCTACTGAATTTTCGTCTCATCTAAAAGCTAAACTTTTGAAATGAATCGTCCTTTACTAATTTATATATATTTTTCAATAGGTTGAAGTCCTAAGTTGCATTAGACACCCCAACATGGTCCTCCTCCTCGGAGCATGCCCTGAATACGGCTGCCTCGTCTACGAATACATGGCCAACGGCAGCTTAGACGACCGTCTCTTCCGTCGCGGAAACACCCCGGTCCTCCCCTGGCAAGTCCGGTTCCGAATCGCCTCGGAAATAGCCACCGGCCTCCTCTTCCTTCACCAAACCAAACCCGAACCCCTAGTCCACCGAGACCTCAAACCGGGAAACATCCTCCTCGACTCCAACTACGTGAGCAAGATCAGCGACGTCGGCCTGGCCCGACTCGTCCCTCCTTCAGTCGCAGACACCGTCACGCAGTACCGCATGACATCCACGGCCGGAACATTCTGCTACATTGATCCTGAGTACCAGCAGACAGGCATGCTGGGGATAAAATCTGATGTGTACTCACTTGGGGTGATGCTGTTGCAGATTATAACAGCTAAGCCACCAATGGGTTTGACTCATCATGTGGAGAGGTCAATTGAGAAGGGAACTTTTGCTGAAATGTTGGATCCTGCTGTAACTGATTGGCCTGTTGAGGAGGCTATGGGGTTTGCCAAGCTGGCACTTAAGTGTGCAGAGTTGAGGAAAAAAGATAGGCCTGATCTTGGATTGGTGGTGCTGCCACACCTTAACAGGTTGAGAGAATTAGCTGAAGAATCAATGGCCAGCTTTAATTCAGTGAGGAGCACTTGAATTACTACTCTATGTTGATTCTCAGGTGGGTGATCATCTTTTGAAATTAGCATATTTTTCTTGGTCCTTTTTTCGTGAATTTTCTATAATATAATCCTTCAAAAAAAATCTTATTAATTAATAATTTGGGGCGTCTAAATAAACATGGATTTGGATGTGATTTCTGTGCAGGCAGTGGAGCTCTCAACTGGAAGAATATATCACACGAAAAAAAGTTTCAATACTTGATTAAGCATTTCTTGTTATTTTGTTTGTTTTGGATGGGAAATTAGTCTGGAATTCATAAAATCCTCATGTATTGGTGAAGTAAATCAATTCCACCATACATATATGTTTACTTCAAGGTTCAAGCTTTTGTTGAGCTTGCAGCTAATGTCTTAGTGGTTACAGGAGATATTTGTTTATGCTTGTAAATTGTAATTTATGCACTGAACATTGTTATATGTAACTATGTAAGTAAACAATGTATTCGAAATTAACATCAGTTATACATATATAAGAAATTGGTGTTATTATGTAATGTTTCCTCTTAGTAGTGTCTCGAGGAAACTGGAGTTATACTGATATCTCATTATCATCAAGAGATTGAAGTGCGATTTGTTGCATGTGCCACTCCTTTTTTTTTCTAATAGAAAATTGCACCTTCTTATTCATGTATTCTTTTACGGTGCATGCACTCTAACCACCACAAAAGTTCAAATAACATATGTTATGATCTTACAAGTCACCTACTTTATGATTGAACTATACATTCACATGAAGGGCTCCAACTTACCTGCTAAAAGCAAACAGCACAATTAATGATGCATGCTCATTTTAGTTGCCTATTCCTGATTTTTTTATGTTTCGACACAATAATTCTTTTATTTGTAGTGGGACAAACACGAAATTTCCATCCATCAGCTATTAAATTTAAAGAGAATCTTATAAAGTCAATTATGGACAATTGGTATTGGATGTTTGCCATTATAGTGACAAAAGCCAAAATACTATTGCGTAGTGTGTAGGGAGGAGAGTAGGGACCTCTAATTTTGGCATGAAAATCATTGATTTCAGAAAGCAATATAATGACCACCAATTTTTGGTCTACAGGTAACTATTTCAAATGAAGACAGAAGTAGGCATGTCACGGGTCAAGGTAAGCCCGGATACAGATCCAATATATCGGATCTGGACCCGAACCTGATCAATGTTAAACAGATCTCCATCCGGGTAACCCGGACAAGCCTTGACGGAAGCATGCGTACCAAAATGAGTCAGCATGTGACAAACAAACAGAACGAGTTAAACATCTCATGAAGCTCGACATTAGTTATCTTTCTACAAAATAAAATATTCAATACATTCAACACCATGCAGTATCAACAAGGAGATTCTTAGTGCTACAAATCTTTTTGTTCAGAACAGAAGAATTCTCACAGTAGGAGAGCCGAGAGCCAACTAAGGGAAGTAGACAGGCCAGTTGTAGTAGTACGAGTCTCGAAATTCCTTGCTCGTTTGATTCCACTGTCACCAATAAAAAGGAAAGATAAGTGCGAAACAAACCCTCATTAACATTGCAAAGCAAGAATAATTTTCGTGAAAAAACGCAGGATGCTAGTTTATCACTGAAAATGGTAATACTTAAGAGAGTTTCAAATCCAAACACAGCAGAACTACCTGAAATTTGTATGGCTGTTTCTTCTTAAGTGCTTGTTTCCAATGATGTTGCTCAAAGAGCATAGCTTTGTCATGCCAACTGTATCATATAACCAAGCACTCATTAGAAACTAAACGAGTAAAAAGTTAACAGATACGTGAACAAGAAACTGGCAAGAATGGCAAGCAAGAATATTTTTCCCTATCGTAGCTTATTCAGGAATGATACAGCAAGTGTTGAGGACAAAACTAAACGAGTGCAAATTCTCAGATAGTACTGCATTAGTATCCAAGGTAACTTATAAAAATGAAAGAAATAAGTTCAAGAATTCAGCCAAAACCATTCTAATTGTACCCCAGTGATAAAACATTTTGTGAAAGATAACTCCTCAGCTTAAGATTATAAGACACAATTCTTAATTCTTATAATGTGTCGCATGCAGACCAACTATATTTGCATTTATGTTATCTGTTACAACTTACAAAGGCCAAACACAAAGTCTAAATGTGCAGAAACCTCTTTTCCATCACACTTAAAACATATCTAGCTACCAGTTTGGTTAGTAGGTCGTGAACTGGAACTACGCGAGAACCCCATTTGAATATGAAAAATTTCAGAACCCAACTCTAAGGTTCCATTCCCGGCTCTTCAAAGAAAATATAAACTATCAAATTGGTATCTTAAGAAGGAGATATCGATATGCAACATAAACATGTACAGTTATCAAGATATACTGATCGTGCTATAATCCCTAGCGTTCTCTCTCTTACACAAAATTTCAAGATACCAACAACTAGTGTCGTAGACGTACGAGGGGTTTACTGTTACGGAAGAATATAGAAGAAAGGACAAACTCTCTCTTACTTATAGATAGATATAATAAAACTCAAATCTCCAATGAGGGCTCTTACATCTATTACGGGTTATTAACAATGTGTCACGTCTTACATTCTTCAACCTGTCCGTGAAAGAATATCACATTTGCAGCGGAAACCACATACACGAGCAGCCAAAAGCAAAAACGTAACTTCCAATATGAATAAGCCCTCAAAGATTATGTTCTTATATATGAAAATACAATAACGTCCACAAGCACAAGGAAATCGGTCCTGGCTCCACATATTCTCTCATAGCTGCATATGCCGCATTTTAACATTCATAACCTGAAATATATATATGTAAAAGTAAAACAGAGCATTACAGGAAAAACACCACCAACGATTTCACCGCTATTTCGACAGAACCAGGTTACTCTTTATTACCTAATTTCCCCACAAAGTAATTATAACACTAGATTCCACAAGCTCGTACATAATTAGGTATATAATTACTCACATTATCGATATAAACGAATTTCAACAGAACTTTCTCTAATCCTTCGGTTTTTGGATGCAACAGTAAAATCATAAATCCAATTCTACACCAGTACAAATAAACTAGAGTCCCAATACAATACAACACACACATACATATATATATATATATATACGTACTTGATTTGGTTGGAGAGTTGCCACATGTAGGGGTTAAACCAGCTGATGGCGGAGAAACCAATCGACCCGATCCATATGTTCATGAACCGGTCCGGGTCGGCGTGCGGAACTCCCGGGTCGCCCCGATATGCGTTGCCAAAGTACTTCTCCATTGTTGTACTCTCCGGTCCTTAACCCTATCGCTCTCTCTGTTGTTACTGTGCTTAATTGCTTATCCAAGTTTCTCTCTACTGTGCACCTATTTATATTTCATGCGGTGCGTGCAATTTACACTTTCTGGGATTTTTTTTTTATTTTGAAAATATTCTGATAGAGAGTAGAAAGATAAAAAGTGCAATTGAGGAAACTGCAAAGTGCAAACTTAAGTGATTAAATTTGATTATGATTAAATTGTAGCAAATACTAAAATTGTATGATACAATAATTACTAGCTACTAATAGTTCCTTCCATAATGTTGTCAGATTTTATTTTTTTAAGGTCAAGAAAAGAAAATCTTAGATTGTTAACTTTGGAATAGTAAACACATTATCTCAAAAATAAAAATAGTAAAAAAACATAAGCAAATGCACAATTTAAAAATGCCCTTCATCATGCAACGTTAGGAGAGAACTAAAAGGAATATAAATAAATTCACCCTTCTTATCATACATAAGAAGAAGACGAGATAACACTTTGAAAAAGTATCACTTGTGTTCGTATTGTGTCGTATCCGTGCTCGTGTCCGACACCAAAAAGTTCAAGAGTTTACTTTTTAAGATTTTGTATAACATTGTTCAAGTTGTGTCCTTGTTCGTATTTGTTCGTCGTACAAACAGTTTTGTATTCTTTCTTTAAAGTTACTTTAAATGTTATTCAGCAAATAATTTTTAAGTTTTTTTATGTTTCCTTCTAAATTACCAATATTTTTTTAAAAAGCATTTGAGAAGCACCGTGGAAGTATATTTGAAAACAAAAAAATGGGGTGTGCCAATAGCTGTTATATACTACAAGGAGTATTTGTGTAATTTTCGACAAAACATATCATAAAATACCCCAAATTCTTTCTAAATACAAAGACAATTTTTTTTTTGTTTTTTTCTTCAACAAAGAAAAAGAAAAGACATTTAGCAAGGCTCGAGTCATTCACATTAGCCAAGTATGTTCCTTCCATCCCCTTCACCTACTCTCCCTGAAAGTTCGGGACATCATCCAACCGATAGGATCTTGAGATCTTTCCACTGTCGGCCCCCTCCTCCGCGAGATATCGCCGCACGTATCCGAGGGTTACCCCTCCCATTGGAGGACGTCCCATATGGTACCTGTTGGGCCTGGAACCCTAGCGGATAATTCACAATAAAATCTGCCTACACTTGACTTTCTGAATCAACCTACATGGCTCAACTTTCTAGCCTCCCTTGGGCTGCCTTGTGGAAGTCCTCAGTTCTCCCGCACATCCAATTCTTTGGCTGGTTATGAGGACATGAGTCCTTAGTTACTCGCAGTTTTCTCTGTCGTTGGCACGTCACGATCCTCAATTTGTGCCCCCTCTGCCACTCGGCTACGTAAACTATGACCCACCTATTCGCGGAATGCCCACTCTTCGCAGGCGTCCGTCAAGCGATTTCCCTGTTTACTCCACCCTTGCATGGAAAAACCCCATTGCTCACCTCCAGCGCACCCCCCACCCCGCCACTACCTTTATTGGGTGTTGGGCCATATGGTGTGCGCGTAATGAACTCTTGTTCCGAGGAAGGGCAATATCGACCTCCTCAATTACCTCTCTCATATCTCGCACACTATCTAATTTTCTGATTGGCCCGCCCCCGAAGCCTGCCAAAATTTATCGGTTTTTATTAAGTGGCACCCCCCTCCACGGGGGATTATCAAGCTAAATACTGACGGCTCGGTGTTGGGCAACCCTGGCCTCCTCAGGTATCGGCGGTGCGTTGCGTGATTTGCAGGTACGATTCTTGAATCGACGAGATGCAACACTAAGAACGTGGTGGAACTCTGTAATCCGCGAAGGAATACTACTTGCTCTACAACTTTCTAGTTTCTAATACTGCTTTCATCATTGAAACTGACTCATAATTTATATTTGGCAACCTGAACAAAATGCGGAGCCTTACGACATTGGTAGAGTCGATGGCCCTGCTCCATGTCATATGGAGGTTAGGAAAACGGATTACCACCATGTTTGTCTCACGCATATATAGAAAAGCAAACAGGTTCGCGGACGTGCTGACACGCCCGGGATCTGATTGGGCCTTGGTGGACTGTCGCTTTAGCCACCCTTTTGTGCAGCTTGGACGAGTTGCTCGCCCAATCTAGCGCATTTTGGCGTATACTATATGCATCGTACATTTACGCAGCTTCGACTCCGCACCTCTATATACATTACTCGGCTCGGCCGTAGGTTATTAATAAAATATAGTTGTTAAAGAAAAAAGACATTTAGTAAACATATTTACTATTTATTTATTAAAAGAAAATGTGAAATGATTTGAAGGAAGGTGCTTTTATATTCTCCCCATCCCTCCATGCAATCAATCAATCCATTGAGGAGAGAGAGAGAGAGCAGAAGAGGAGTGAGTGAGTGAGTGGAAGACAGCACACACATCCTTCTTCCACCACCACCACCTGCCTTCTCTCTCCCTCACACACACCCATCTCTAAAATTCACACCTTTCTCTCTCTCTCTCTGAGTGTGTGTGTGTGTGTAGAACAAATATGGCGGAAAGGAAAGCAACAAAGAAGAGACTTTCAATCAACCTCTCCTTTCTCACCCTCACAGATCCCAGAAAACTAACCACCGCCCAAAAATCCCCCCCAAAAAACACCACCCCAAAAAACGGCGTCGTTGGGCTCGGGATCCTCGCCGCCCTCGATAACCAAGATCCTCTTCTCAACGGGTCCCCCAAAATGATCTCATCAAACCCACTCCCAATTCTCACCAAGATTCATCATGGCTCCAGTAGGAATCTGAGTGTGGAATTGTGCGAGGAGTACACGTGCGTGATATCGCGGGTGGGCGACAATCTCGTGAACAAAAGAGAGTACTTTGAGGTTGATTTTCTGGGTAATACTGTTGATGATAATTCTAATAAAGGAGGAGGGACTAATGATGATGATGACGATTTTCTCAGCTCGTGCTTCTTGTGCCGGAAGATGCTTCATGGTCTCGATATTTTTATGTATAGGTAAACTCTCATTTTAATGTTTTTGGATATGCTTATTTGTGTGTGTCATTATGATGATATAGTTTCTTGCTTTTTGATTTTACTTGAGAGTTATTTTAGTTTTATCTGTTACTATTTGCTTTAGTGTGTGTGGTACTATGTGATTCATGACTGTGGTGGTTTTACAAGTGCCTATTGTGTTTTGAATGCTTACTTAGTCATATTAGGTGATTGATTTTGATTCTATCCTTGTATTAATATTGTTGGGACCAGATGCTGATCCTGTTGTCTATAATCAAGAATTGTGTGAAGCCCTTGGGGGTCATTGATTCCATTCCCTCTTGGTTCTTTATGAAAATGGAACAAAGGAAGGAACTTCACTCCATCCACCACTGCCACCCTTCCTATCCACTCCCACCAGAAAAAAGATACCATTTTAGCACCCTCCATTATAAAAATTGTTAACATATTCCCTTATTAATAAAAATTATAGATATCCCTGCGTTTGAGAATTTTGCACTTTACCCCCATAAGTATGTCTTCTTATCAAGGTGCACTCTTGTACCCCTGAAAATTATGGAAAAAGTAAGTGTTTTGTCCATTGAAAAATGTTAGTCTTCAAGATTGGTGAAAAAGAGCACTTACTTCTTATAATGTTTAGATTATAAGTGTGTACTCTTGTAATGGAGGGCCAGAGTGCTAAAACCGAATCCTTTTTTCTTTGCTTTGTTCAGGGTTTCGGAGGGTCGGGGGTAGGGCTCATTTTTTTTTCTTGTAAATGCTTGGGATTGTTATGAAGGTCTTTGTTTTTATTTCATTTTTGTGAATGCAAGGCTCAACAATTTACTCAATTTGTCTCAATATAGATATGATCAAGCCAAAGTGAAATATAGAATTTTATATTTTTAATCGTGGATAACAGTTGGGTAACAAAAGCAGAAAGTTATGGATCTTTTACATCATTAATTATTAAATTTGTTTTAGCAAGCATTGTAATTCTTAAATGCTTGAACTACCTGAATTATGCGAGAACATTGATGCGGTTTCGACATGTTTGATAAAATCTGTTTTAGTTCCCAGATCTATTTGCTAATCTTCTCCTGTCCTCTATTACTTTGAGCTAGTGTTGAATAAATTGTGCTGTTGGTACATCTGCATATCGATGTCTTCATCTCCAAAAAAAAATCTCTAGAAATAATGATGATGTATCTGATACTCCATTTGGTTACCATAATTGCAGAGGAGAAAAAGCATTTTGTAGTGCAGAGTGTCGGTGCAGGCAAATCTCCATCGATGAAAAGAAAGATAAGTGTCGTGGTCGGGTGAGGAAGCCAATTGAGCATTCTGCGTCGCCTACGCTGCAGTTTTTTGCTGGAGTTGCTGCAGCCTGAGAGATTATCTACTTACGATACACTTTAGATAGATATATAAGACTTATAAAGGGTCCATATATCGGCATTATTAAGCTTTTAAGTAAATAAGTGTTGTGGGTGCAGTGGGGATTATGTTCCCTTGCATTTTGTGTATTTTATAAGAGGAAACTAAAAGGAAATAAAATTTCCATGTCTATGTTGTACCAATGTACCTTATTACTAGCATAATGGCGCCGGATGATTGTAATAGCAAACATGAGGCGATATATTATGTATTTCATTATATGCAATCAGAATAATTGAATAAATCTTTTGGACTCATCTTTATCTTCTTGGCATCTATAATTACATAGAATGGTGGTACATGTCGAATGATCTGATTTGGTTCTTCCCGTGTTTGTGTACATATAATTGCGATACACGACGTTTGTAAAAGTGTTTTGTCAGTGGTGAGAAGTGAGATTGAGATACTAATTTTAGGGTTCTTGAATTCGAGTTTTATTAAAAAAAGTTTTCACGGGGATCTTGTTTGTAACTTCTTGATTTGATACTTTGGGAATTTATGTTGTAGTACTATTTTTTTTGTATGCTATAGAACCTCAACATTCGTTTACAAATTACACAGTTTCATAGAAAAAGATTGTCAAATATATTTCTGATATTCTGCACAAGTTTACTTTCGAGATATTGCTTGGTTTATTACTTTGTTTAGGCAGGCATGTAATGCGGGAGTTGACATACCTGAGTTAATAAATTTAAATTACTACTACGCTACACTTTCATAATCTACATTCAACAACCTAACATCTTTTTTGATTCATTAATTCTTTTAAGGTAGACCCACCAAAAGATTAGTATATTCTCATGCATTAATGATTGTTATTCTTTTTTCATACATGAAACAAACCACCAAAAAGAATAACTTTTCTACGTTGTCATCAAATTATTCTTTTTTCTGTATTTATTTCTTATTGTTTTTCCCATTCAATTATTACGCCACTGAGTAATAACCCGAAGATTGGGCCTCCAAATTCACGAATTCTTCATATTTGGTGCTAAATTATGATTTATTCACACATCCACTAAGTCAGAATGTTAAGTTAAAATGTCACAAATTTCTTCAAGATATTCTGATAAATATTAGAGCCCTCGAAAGTGTTGTCCTTCGCGTGGACATTATTTATGTTCTTTATAAAAGTGCAACTCTCGACAATCTGGAAAGAAGAAGAAGAAGAAGAAGAAAAGGGTAGTACTGGAAACACGAGATGTGAATTGTAGTTTTTGGGTGCTGAAATGGAAGTGTAACTCATAGTTTCTTTTCGTGTAAGATGACACATCATTTTGGATGAATTTTGGATGATGATAAAAGAGGGAATGGTTTAATGCAAATACTAAATGAAACACAAATTATACAAATTTGAAAGGTTGATATATATATATATATATGTTAACTCTCGCACAGAGAGAATCGAGCTAAGAGAGAGAAAAGAAACATAACTGAATTCTGTTATTCTCATTCAATTGGTAAAGTGAACTGTACAAGCTGAGTTGTCAGCTATTTATAGGTGCGAGAACAAATTACAAACAAGTCCCTGTGAACTGAACTAATTACATAGAAGCAGAAGCTAAAATATAAGTTAACATCCCCCCCTCAAGTTGGACTTGTATGAGGATCAGACAAGTACAACTTGGAAAGCCAAAATTTGAATAGAGGGGAGGCCAGTGGCTTGGTGAAGAGGTCAACGGGCTGTTGTGAACCAGGACAGTGCTGATGAAGTAGAAAATCATCTTTGAAGCAGTCTTTAACAATGTGACAGTCGATCTCCAGATGTTTTGTCCTCTCATGGAAGACTGAATTCTTGGTAATTTGAACTGCAGAACTGTTATCACGGTATAGTGGAATGGGGAGAGGAATCTTTATAGAGAAATCCTTCAAGATGTAAGAGATCCATTTTAATTCACAACAAGTGTGTGCCATGCTCATGTATTCTGCTTCAGTGGAAGATTTGGACACAGTGGTTTGCTTCTTTGATTTCCAGCTGATTAGTGAGTCCCCAAAGAAGACACAATATCCTGTGATGGATCTTCTTGTATCCAGACATGAAGCCCAATCAGCATCACTGTATGAAGTGAGGGAGAAAACAGGAGAAGTGGAATAAAACAGTCCCAAAGAAGCCGTGTTCTTTAGGTACAAAAGCACATCCAGAGCTGCTTCCCAATGTTGTAGAGTTGGAGTCTGAAGGAACTGACTGACTTGATTGACAATGTAACATATATCAGGCCTTGTCATGTTGAGATATAGGAGCCTTCCAACCAATCTTCTGTATTTTTCTGGATGTTTGAGAGGGACACCATCAGCAACAAGTTTCAAACCTTTAGGACAAGGAGTTGTGTGAGCCTTTGCTCCAATGAGACCAGCATCCTTAACAATGTCAAGTATATACTTCCTCTGGTTGATGTACAGACCAGTGGAGGTTCTTAAGAGTTCAAGACCAAGAAAATACTTGGCAGCACCCAAATCTTTGATTGTGAAAGCTGAATGAAGATGCTGTTTGACAGCAGTTATGAGGGAGAGATCAGGTCCTGTGATGAGCACATCATCCACATAAACTAGAAGTGCCAAGAAACTAGATCCAGAACCTTTAGTGAATAAACAATCATCAGATTGTGATTGAGTGAAGCCAAAAGCAATCAAACACTTTGTGAACTCCAGATTCCATTGTCTGGAGGCTTGTTTAAGTCCATATAGGGACTTCTTCAGTTTGCAAACTTGACCAGGTAAGCATTTTGTGTATCCTTCTGGTGGAGTCAGATAGATATCTTCATCCAAGAAACCATGCAAGAATGCATTATTTATGTCAAGCTGATGAACATGCCATTTATATTGAATAGCCACAGCTAAGAAAATTCTCACAGTTACTAGTTTCACTACTGGTGAGAAACTGTCAACATAGTCCAAACCAAAAATCTGGTTGTATCATTTGGCAACCAATCTTGCCTTATACCTGTCAACTGTTCCATCAGGATTTAACTTCAGTTTATATACCCATTTTGATCCAATGGGGTGCTTACCAGAAGGTAAGTCAACCAATGACCAAGTGTCATTAGCTTCTAATGCAGAAATTTCTGAATTCATTGCCTCTTGCCAGTGTATGTCTTTGCATGCATCTTTGTATGAAGAGGGTTCAGAATGAAGTGATATATTTGCTAGGAAACTGAGGTAAGAATGAGATATTTCTGGGCTTATGTTGAATGGGAATGTGTTAGGTGTATGGTGGGATTGAATCATTTGAGAGTGTAGTGTGGATGCGAGTGGGTTAGTAGAGCAAAGAAGGAGAAAATCCTTCAAGTGAGCAGGTTTAGTACTGGTTCTGTTACTTCTTCTAAGAACAGTGGGTTCCTCAGGGGAAATATGTACTGTAGTATTTTCATTTTGGGATAAATCAACAGTGGGAATGTTATTTATCTGTGGTTCAGGACCAGTGGATTGGTTGTTTGTAAGAGGTACCTGTGTAGGATTTTCTTCTGTCTCAATGGGAAGATCATAGACCAAGGGTGAATCAATATTACAATCTGAGTGTGTCACCATACAATCAACCCGCAGCCATTCCTCAAAATCTGGATGAGATGGATCCGGTTTGGATTCGGATCCGGTAATGAAACCGAGCATGCGCTTCGCACTAAGCGCAATGCGCACAGATCTACTCCATGGCAACCAATTTGCAATGCATGTTAGAGGCATTGAAGTAAGAGACATGTTCGGATTATCCGAGGTGTGAAAATGTAATGCGCCACTAGTACGGCGACTATTTCCGGCAGCTCCGGCGATCGGAGCAGTATCATAAGGTCCATTACTCGCATCGGAGTCAGTCATGGCGGGTATCGACGGCGATTGAACAACGGCGAAGCTAAAATAAAACAGCGCACTCAACGGCGGCGTAGATCGGCGGCGATCGGACGGTGGAAACTCGTGATCGGATCGTTATTAAGCTCTGATACCATGTTAACTCTCGCACATAGAGAATCGAGCTAAAAGGGAGAAAAGAAACATAACCGAATTCTGTTATTCTCATTCAATTGGTAAAGTGAACTGTACAAGCTGAGCTGTCAGCTATTTATAGGTGCGAGAACAAATTACAAACAAGTCCCTGTGAACTGAACTAATTACATAGAAGCAGAAGCTAAAATATAAGTTAACAATATATATATATATATATATATATATATTACTATATTAAAAATAAAGCCCTCCCACCCACAAAATGGCAGTTTGGATACTAAATTTTGAGTTTCCAAAAATACCATGCATTGACTTTTCAACAATTAAAAAATAAATAATTAAAATAAGTAACTATCACCACTCCTAAAATTCCTCCACATATTTAGTATATTTTCTACGTAATTTTTAATGTGTGGAGAACAGATTGGTTTCCTTATTATTTGCATCAATTTTATAAATTATATTAAAATTGTGTTATATTAAAATTTCTTTGATAACTTATATAGTTTACACGCGGTTCCTGCGTGTGTCAAAGTTGTTAGTATATATATGAGAGACACTTATCTCACAGACACATAATGTGTCTGTGAGTACATACGCTTAACAATTACTAAATGAATTGCAATTATTTCTCCTAAGTTATTTAAGTTATACGGATATATATGGCCATTAGTTTTTACAATCAAATTGTGACCCAATGTAAATATGGAAACACAATATCTTATGATATCTAATTGACTAAATCACTTCCAATTCTCTTTCTCGTTAATGCTTACAGCAAGATAAACAAAAATAAAAAAAAATCAAAACCTCTGGAATGTTTTTTGAATATTAGTAGAGTTATTATTACGTTAAATAATGTAATGCTTTCTTCGTTTTATATTTTATTTCTTTATTTTAAATCACATGTTGATGAATGGTGAATTTGTTTTTTATTTACAAAAGCATATAGTTATTTGTATCACCAAATCTAGTGTGCAATATTTTTTTTTTGTTAGATAGTATGCAATATATGATTGTGAAAGTTTTTTTTTTAATGAGGAATATGATTGTGAAAATTATTCTGTTCACCTAGATTATAGCACTAGAAATTAATAAACGTTATATAATTCTTTTACTTTTGTTTAAGCAACTAAGTTATTATTGGCTAGTCTACATTTGTACCATATATGTTATTGGGATAATGGCATAATGCCATATTTGTGAACATTTTTGTTGAACAAAATATTTAAAATAAGAAACTTTTACAATGATCATGAGGTATAGGGCTGAAATTATTATTATAAGAGTTTATTGGCCATAAGTAAATCTTAAAGAAAGTAAAGTGGATATCTTGAAAATTAGTGTCACGGTCTCCTACTCCAGTTGTTACTTTCCAAATAAAACTCTAGGCAGCGAAAGTGTCTGTATAGTTACACAGACCGTGAGATAAGTGTTTTCCTATATATATATATATATATACTAGCAACAAAGGCGCACGCGGAGACCGCATGCAAAGCATTGTTACAGTTAAGAATTTCTAATTCTAACATAGTTTTTAAGTAATTTATAACATGAATAAAATTTTGGAATATCATACAAAGAATTTATTTTTCTTGAATGAGGTTTTATTTTGTCTGAATATATATGGAACGTATTATAAGATCTAGCCAGATTTATAGATATGTAAATAAAATTAACATATAATAATCGTGTTTGGAAATAGTTTAAGTATAACTGGAGATAGTTCAATTTCAAAGGTAATCAACTCTGATTTTTCTTTTCACCCATGAAACATGTTAGTTTTTTCTAGTAAGAGGTAAATTAGAACATGTTATTAGTTGCATAGTTAATTTCATGTAAATTTATACAAAGGTGTGTTCTTTCTATAAAGAAGGAAATATCAGCATATATTGGGAATTCTTAATCATCACTTTTCACACTAACCATAAATAAATTAATTAGGTTTAGTTGCATAGATCATATATACAGAAAAGTGTGTGGTATTTCTTAAAAAAGGAGTATTCATCATATGGAATTAGTAAATAACAATTTCCACACCAACTTCACAATGAATTATCAGATCACAATATAAATAAATGGATGAGTCAATGTTCTATGACATGGATTTCAATATTGATAGAAACACGAACTGCAAAAAGTTAGAGAAATAATAAGTGATTGTCAAATGTGAACTCTTTTAGAATACGTTGGTAACCATGCAAAAAAAAAAAAAAACCATTAGGACTAATATGGTAATATGCCTTAAAAAGAGAAAAAAAAGTAATAAATTAACATAATTTTGTTGCAACCGCGTGGATCATGCATATGCCCGTCTTACTTGGAAAGTTAACCTGCAAAAAGATAAGCTAGAAACAAAGATACTAAAATGTAAAATAAGCAATAGCATAAATAAATGCACGTTAAGCCGTATGGGCTTGGAATAGATTGAAATACAATATACAAAGAATTAACTCATTAAGATATAAAATTCAAGCCAACTCATATCATAATGTTCAAATGAAATGGTAAGGCCAAAAGTAATATTAAAATAGAACTTTTTCGTGACAACATGCAAATTTACCCAATATTAATTGTACTTTTGAACGATCATATCATTTCCGGTAACAAAAAACTGAGTAGTAGGACTACTATTCCTTATTAGTTCTTCATTTCTCTGTTAACAGAATTCAATTATCAGTTGGCTTCATAAAATGATGACCAATACACTCATCAATTTTAAATTCATATAGGGAAGTACCCTTTCATCAATATCATTTAGCGCATGACACCTTGCTTTGCTTAAATTGAAAGAACCTATTACCTAAAAGTAGAATGAAACCACAATTACATGTTCAATCATATAGAAAAATAAATACGTACTATATGTCAAACCTTTCGGTTCTGATCTCCTGTAGATTAGCAGCCTCAGTAAACTTCAAATAGTTAGGCAGATTTTGCAAAACATAAAGAAAGTATATATTTATAGTGGGCAATAGAAAGAAAAAGCTTTCAAAAACGACACGAATGCAGTGAATATAATGTACCTTAATTTATTTTAATATTGTGAATGTAAAACTTCTTCTCAAAATTCACTGCATATAAGAACAACCACCAAAAGTCAGTTGAGGAATTAGCATTACAAACATATAAACAACATAATAATATGTTAAACGAAACTAATTAATTATTAATAATTTTAGAACAAAGATAAATTTGGTAATAATCATAAACCACGAACCAGGGGCGGAGCCAGGATTTTTTCGGACCCCGGGCTGCTATTAACTTATATATATAGTGTAAAATAAAATGAAAAATATCTTATATTAAGTACAATACAATAAAAAATACACGTAAATAAATATGTTATCGAAGTTAAGCTCTATATTTTTGTGAAGATAAAAAGAATACTTTAATCAGTATATCCTTTATCTATACTAGAACAAAAAAATACTTTAATGGACATATATTAAAAATTTAATAGTCTTACTTTAAAGCCCCAACAAATAATACATTTTGTTTGAATGCACAAGACTATACTTTAAAAAAAAAATTAAACATGAAATTTAGTATACTCTTTGTATATAATAATATAACTTAGTACACTTTTACTAAAAATCTCAAGATTTGGTATCGGTTTGAGCCTAAGAAGGGTAATTTTTTTAAGTGTAAAGAGATTTAAAACTGGATACTTTTCTTATATTTATTACTTTTGTTAGTTTTTTTGACTTTTTTAAAGGAAAACTTTAAAAAAAAAAAGAACTTGTGATATATTAATATTTTGGATAATGAATATTGATTCTAATAGTCATTTAACATATGGATTGATAGTCATTTAACAACAACTAATGAATTGAGATTTCATTTTTAGTTATATTCATTTTAAAGAAAATAGCAAAAATAAACTCTGCTTCTGTTAGAAATCGAACGCAAGACCTGCACATTGAAAGAGTAGGGGAAAACCGATGCGACAAGCCAACTTTAATGTTAAGTAATATAACTATACCCATGTTATTAAAGTTTTGTACCGGACTTCAGCCCACCTGAAGTCACACTGTGGCGCCGCCCCTGCCACGAACCAAAATTATGAAAGATTGATGTGAATTGTGCGTACTTATTTATAGTGGAGTAGTGATTAGTGGGTAGTTAAATTTCAAAAATTTCAAATTCTTTATCCGATTGTGAGCTCAGAAAATAAGGGAGGTGGGGAAGTTTTGATCTCATAGTAAGAATTCAAATTTTAAAACTTTTTTTTTATTTGTTTTAAGATTACGGGAAAAGGAGTGAAATTTGGAGAAGTGGGTAATTTTTATTTTCTTTTTTGACGGGAGATTGAGAAATTTTAGGAGGTGGAAAGTTTTGGTCTTGGTGTCACAAACGGCCAAGTGATGGGTTTTCCTTATATTATTAATAGAAATAGATATATAATAACGGCAAAAGATTAAAACACATAGATGGGCCAAACATAAAAATCTAAAGCCCACTTGACTTCTCAATTACGTTAACTAAAAATTAAGTCCACACAGTGAGTGTAACCGCTTAAAAATCGTTCAACTGAATATTCAAAATTAGGGCTAAATTAGGGTTTATCATCATTTTTAAGCACCACCACTTGCAGAGACGAATCACACACAGCAGGCCACTAATGGGGGAAGAATCTCCACCATCTCTCAAAAGGAAAGAGCCAGAAGAAAATCCAAACAACAATCAACAAGTATTCCCGGCGCAAGATACCGCCCCTAAGAAGCGCAATATAGCACGGACATGTGTCCACGAGGTTGCCGTTCCTAGCGGTTACACTTCGAACAAGGATGTATCCATTTTCGGCACCTTATCGGATCCAATTTTCACCGGCGAAAGGGCGAAAACCTACCCATTCAAGCTGGACCCATTTCAGGAGGCCTCCGTTGCTTGTTTGGAGAGAAAAGAGTCGGTTCTAGTGTCGGCGCATACTTCAGCTGGTAAAACCGCTGTCGCGGAGTACGCCATTGCGATGGCGTTTAGGGATAAGCAGAGAGTGATATATACTTCGCCTTTGAAAGCTTTGAGTAATCAGAAGTATAGGGAGCTGAGCCAGGAGTTTTCGGATGTGGGGTTGATGACTGGGGATGTGACGCTTTCGCCTAACGCGAGTTGTTTGGTGATGACGACGGAGATTTTGAGAGGGATGCTTTATAGGGGTTCCGAGGTGTTGAAGGAAGTTGCTTGGGTTATATTTGATGAGATACATTACATGAAGGATCGGGAGCGGGGTGTTGTTTGGGAAGAGAGTATTATTTTCTTGCCGCCGGCCATAAAGATGGTGTTTTTATCTGCGACGATGTCCAATGCGACGGAATTTGCGGAGTGGATTTGTAATATACATAAACAGCCATGTCATGTGGTGTATACGGATTTCAGGCCTACTCCCTTGCAGCATTATGTGTTTCCCGTGGGTGGTTCTGGTTTGTATTTAGTGGTTGATGAGAATGAGCAGTTTAAAGAGGACAACTTTTTGAAGCTTCAGGATACGTTCACAAAGCAAAATATTGCGAGTGGAAACAAGAGTGCGAATGGAAAAGCGGGTGGGAGGATTTCGAAAGGTGGAAACGGTTCTGGCGGTTCTGATATATACAAAATTGTTAAGGTGAACTGTCACTTTTTTTTAATATTAATTCTTAGTCATGTGAATATGATATGAAGGCATTTAGGTTGTAGTTTGTCTTCTGAGGACTTTGTTTTTAGACTTGGCTTTTGATCATAGCGACGCTTGATGGCTTTTCAGATGATTATGGAGCGTAAATTCCAGCCAGTTATAATTTTTAGTTTTAGCCGAAGAGAGTGTGAACAACATGCCATGTCAATGTCGAAGCTTGATTTTAACACCCAAGAGGAGAAGGAAGTCGTGGAGCAAGTGTTTAAAAATGCAATATTGTGCTTGAATGAGGAGGATAGAAACTTGCCGGCCATTGAACTAATGTTGCCATTGCTTCAACGAGGCATTGCTGTTCATCATTCTGGTTTGCTTCCTATTATAAAAGAACTCGTGGAGCTTCTCTTTCAAGAAGGGCTTGTTAAGGCACTGTTTGCAACTGAAACGGTACACTATTTCCGAACAATTTGCGGATGAGATGTTAATATAACTAGAGTGTATCTTAGTTCCCTTTTTGGCAAGGAAATTGTGCCATTTATCAAGTTTGTTACAATAATGTCCTTTTTGCTGTATTGAATGCCAGTTTGTTTTACTTAACAGTTCTGTATATGATTGTTTTGTGACTAAAATGCGTATATCTTTAATGAGTTGTACGCTCACTTGTGACAGTTTGCCATGGGATTGAACATGCCCGCAAAAACTGTCGTTTTTACAAGTGTCAAAAAATGGGATGGTGATAGTCACCGCTATATTGGATCTGGTGAGTATATTCAGGTAAGTAGTTGTGTCTTTAAAAATGATCGGTTGAATTTGTCCTCTCTCAACATATGACCTTGGACATGTATGTACATCTTGTAGATGAGTGGTAGAGCTGGACGTCGTGGTAAAGATGAGCGGGGTATATGCATTATAATGATTGATGAAAAGGTATGGTTTCTGTTTCTACTGCTTGTCTCTGGGGAAATTTTGTTTTGTCTCATGAAGCCAATAAACATCTTTTACTGCGTATCTCAACTTGAACAATATCTCCCACTTTGATTAGCATATGTCCGTGATCGCTCTTTTGATATATAACGGAGAAGAAAAATATATTGGAAGGCCCAAAAGACCACTTGCTGATATTATGGGATGAAAGATGTTAATCGCAAGCAAATTGTAATATTAACTGGAACCCATTTACTATTACGCAGGCATCTTATCATTTCCGGGCCTAAACTTAAAAAAAAAAAACCAGTGTTGATTTGCTCAAGCATGCCATTTTCCTGAACAGATGAACATTCTTAATAGTAGCCTAAGGAAATAATGAAAGATATTGGATAAAATTTGGACCGTTAAAGAATTCCCGGAAAGGGTGTATTGGTTGAGAAAAGAAGTTTAGACGGCTTTAAGTGAAAAAAAATAGTGGTAGCGGATTGTTCACAAATTTTATGATCTGGATCCGTCTTTCCACGTGTCCTTGATTGGCTTATGTCTATTATCTAGTTCATTCAAAACTTAGAAGTAATCTAAAATACTGATTTACAGTAAATGCAATTGGCTTTTCTGGATGGGCTATATCAATTAGTAGTTTGAATGATATCTCGCCCCGCCTGCCGCTTATTTGTTGCATTTTGACATCAGATGGAGATGGATATCCTTAAGGACATGGTTCTGGGCAAACCAGCCCCTCTAGTCAGTACTTTCAGGTTAAGCTACTACTCAATTCTGAATTTAATGAGCCGAGCTGAGGGACAGTTCACTGCTGAGCATGTCATCCGAAATTCCTTTCATCAATTTCAGTATGAGAAGGTTTTGCCTATAAACTATAGTTCATTTATCTCGGTCAAGTATTACAATGTTTAACAGTATTTAGAGCTTCCCTTCTTCAGGCTTTACCCGATATTGGGAAAAAAGTCTCACAACTGGAAGAGGAAGCTGCTGTGCTAGATGCTTCTGGAGAGGTAAGGATATGCTTTTTTTTTTTTTTTTTTTTTTTGAGTTTGGAATGTACTGTTAAAATTGCATCAAAGTAAAGTTCTATTTGTTTCCACTACTAGGCTGAGGTTGCTGAATATGATAGACTGAAGCTTGACATAGCCCAGCTTGAAAAGAAAATGATGGCAGAAATAACACGTCCTGAAAATGTTCTCTCTTTCCTTCTACCCGGTAGGCTGGTATGTGTCGAGATTGGTGTTTGCCTGTGTTATTTTCTCCCTACTTTCATATTCTGCAGTTGTAATGTCACTGCCTCTGAGAAACTGATATTACTTTTTGGTCAAGAGTTCCTTGTCTCTTTGACTTCTACTTCTACATTGTCTTTATGATATTGCTAATATTCCATGTCTCTCAATCATGTTTTTTCCTCTTCTGTTTTACTTCTGTATATTTACAGGTTAAGGTACGTGAAGGAGGAACTGATTGGGGATGGGGAGTTGTAGTCAATGTGGTGAAAAAGCCTCCAGCTGCATCGGGTTCGTTGCCTGCTGCACTTGCTTCTTCTCGTGGTAATACATATATTGTGGACACTTTGCTTCATTGTTCTCTCGGCGCCAGTGGAGATGGTTCTCAACCAAAACCTTCTCCTCCTCGTCCTGGAGAAAAGGGTGAAATGCATGTGGTAAGTAGATAAAGTCATGAGTTATTATTTGTACCAATGAAGTTATTGCTAGCTTGGTTATTGCATCCTACGTGTAAATTAGAAGAGATATCCTTGAGAAGTCATACACTATAATTTCTTGGTATCAGGTCCCTGTGCAATTACCCCTAATCTCGGCACTTTGCAAGCTCAAAGTTTCCCTCCCTGCTGATTTACGCCCAAAGGATGCCCGGGAAAGTATTCTTCTTGCTGTGCAGGAGCTTGAAAAACGCTTTCCTAAAGGTCTTCCAAAGCTTAATCCTGTGAAGGTATGTTGCTATTAGTTTCATGCTACTTAATTAAATAGCATTACTCATGCCTAAATTTTGAAGGATATCATGTTTCTAGTATCCTTTTAAGGCTTCACGTGTTCAATAGAATAGAAAGAGTATGATATGTATTAGTAATTATGCACATTTTTTCCAGGATATGGGAATCGAAGATGTGGAACTTGTCGTGCTGTCTAATCAGATTGAGGAACTTGAACAAAAATTGTTTTCCCACCCGCTAAACAAGGTTTGTTACCTATTTTTTTTTTCCCAACAAGATTCATGGGTTGTTTTTTCCTACTTACTGAAGGTGTCTAGAATCAAGGCATATTTTTCTAGTGCTTTGTGAACCAGCATATTTTTAGCGGTTCATTCACATTTTTGTGCTTGCATCCTGTGTAGTGTCAAGATGAAAGCCAGCTTCGAAGTTTTCAAAGAAAGGCGGAAGTGAATCATGAAATTCAACAGCTTAGGTCAAAAATGCGGGATTCTCAGGTATCTCTCCTTTATTGAAAATCCATTATAATTCATGCATGTACCTGATTTGTACTCAAGTTGGTCTACATCATTGTATGTGCACTTACTGTATGTTTACAGTAGACTTGTGGATCGCCAAAGCTTGTTACCTCTTCAATTGTATTTAAAGTTTGTGTTAGGAATAGATTTCTATATCTTGTAATGTGTAATGTTTCATAAAAACTTCTGATTTGCAGTTTTTAATCAATTGATACCTTTTAAATATTCAGCTTCAAAAATTTCGTGATGAACTTAAAAACCGCTCACGGGTTCTCAAACGACTGGGACATATTGATGGTGATGGCGTTGTTCAGTTGAAGGGACGAGCAGCCTGCCTGATAGATACTGGAGATGAGCTCCTTGTCACTGAATTGATGTTCAATGGTCAGCCCTCAAATGCACAATAGGCAGAAATTTTTCTTTTGCTGCCGTAGTTAGCAAGCAATTCTCTTTAGTCATGTCACATAGATCAGCTTGGTAACCTTTTCGTAGATTTGTTGTTGGAAGATTGGTTTTAATTTTTCTATCTGCTAAATGAGTATTTTCTAGCATTTGATGGGGGTTTGTTTGTTGGAGGACTGGTTTTTGTTCTACTAAAATGTTTTATATTTGGCGTAAAATTCTAAATATTATTTTGTCTGGCCCCTTTAATATGCCAGTAAACTCTTGATTGCATATGCTGGACTGAACCTGAGGAAGCCTGCTCATAAGCTTATTGTGTTAAGTGATTTGATTTTGGCGTCTGTATTGGCAATATCATAGCTATCATTGTAAACATCTTTTTGCCTGAATTTATGTGAAGGACTCTTTTTCGCTGAACAGAAAAACTATATTTGATCAATAACGTTGTTACTAATTTGAAAGTTTTTGTGGACAGGCACGTTCAATGAGCTTGATCATCATCAAGTTGCAGCCCTAACGAGTTGCTTCGTGCCAGGGGACAGATCAACTGAACAAATACATTTAAGAGCTGAACTTGCTAAGCCATTGCAACAGCTTCAAGACAGTGCCAGAAATATAGCAGAGGTACCTATCTTTTTCCTAATATTGCTCTTAAAAATACAAGCATAGCTACTGAGATTTATATACTAGTATTATGACTGATAGCTTGAATTTCTTTAAACAGATTCAACGTGAGTGCAAACTCGACGTAAATGTTGACGAATACGTCGAGGCTTCTATCAGACCATTTTTGATGGATGTGATTTATTGTTGGTCAAAGGTCAGTTAATTACATATAGTTGTTGAGCTTGCGAGCATTGTCCAGAGAGCCCTGTCAACCGTTGTGTGGGCCTTTGTTGTACTTTATTTGATGTTCTTTTTTTCTTTTTTCTTTTTTTTATCAAAACTTAACTGTTGCAGTATTTTGGCATATGGCTTCTATAATTTGGTCGGGATCAGTTATCTGACATAATTAACATATACTGCTATGAAGTATCAACATTTTTGGTGATTGTCATTTTAATTTTTCCTGATAGAATGCGACATCATATTCTCCACTTTTCTATCTAGCAAATAGTTATTCCCTATCCCAATTGTTTTCCGTGGAAAAAAATGTTGCTGTGGTGAATTTTAAAATCTCTTTGAACCTTTTTCATCTTGAAAGTTGAGTGCAAAGGAGACAGTCATTCTTGTAATCAGAACGATTAGTGCAATGACAGTTCATTCTTGAACTAAATCCAATTGTTTCAAAATCATATCGTGCATGGTTAATTTTGTTTTTCAGGGAGCATCATTTGCAGATATTACCGCAATGACAGACATATTCGAAGGTAGCATCATACGGTTGGCAAGACGACTTGATGAGTTCTTAAACCAGGTATTCTTGTGTTTTTAGGTTAGATAAAGGTGCACTTTAAGTATTTTTTAGAATTTAATGGACTTTGGAATCAGACCATTACTATGCACTCTCTACACAGAGTTATCCTTATCATAGCACAATTAAGGTAATATGTAAATCTTGGTTGCCACCGGTACTGACTGTTACTTCTGCGCGACTGCTTTTTGGCCTTTGATATGAAAATAATGCTGCAATGATTTTTCGTATGCCATTTTGGCCGGTTTGTGCTTATAAAGACTTGCTAACTGTTTTATTATCCTTATTGTCACCGTTTGTGCTCTAGTTGAAAGCTGCTGCTCATGCTGTTGGAGAAGCTGATATAGAGAACAAGTTTTCAGCAGCTAGTGAAAGCCTTCGTCGTGGTATAATGTTTGCAAATTCACTGTATCTCTGAGGTCAGAGTTGCAGATATTTGGCAGTGCGAGATAACGATTGATCAGCAGCATTGAGAGGCCTAGATCTGATTGGCCTAATCGCTGCTTGCTATTGTAGTCCTATATTGTTGTAGGTGATGTCTTTTTCAATTTAGCACTCACTACCTTTTAGTTTATCAGAAGTAGTCGTGATCTGTACTATATAACTAGTATGTGTGAAAAGGTAGAAATGTACACAAAATCATAGATATGTTACCAGAATGCATTTGTTTTATTTTTCTTCTTTTTGTTGCAGTTGTTTTCTTCTACTTGTAGATCTACATTGTTTAACAGAAAACATAGAGTATTTACCAATCCCATATACATATAGGTTGAAAGAAAAGTAGAAAACCATTATGTCAAGGTTTTGTTTTAATATTAGTCAACCATGTATATCAGCCATTAGTTTTCCTATTCGTTGATGGGCTTGAAGACAACTGTGGAATGTTTTGCAATGTGCAGACTGAACTGTCCACCTTTCTCACTCATGTCAACCTTTTCCATATCCGGAGGAGCGTGCATGTCAAAATTTGCCACCAATTTCGCTATCACCAGTCCAAGAATTGGCAGAGCAAGAATAATCCCTGGGCAGCTTCGCCTTCCCATACCAAAAGGTAAGAACCGGAAGTCTACTTTTCCTCCGGCTACCGCCGCCTCTGTGCCACTCTCTTCTTCCATAAACCGCTCAGGGAGGAACTTGTTAGGGTTCTTCCACCAGGCGGGGTTGTTGGCCAGCCACCAGGCATTGACCACTACCTTTGACTCTTTAGGGATAGTGTGACGTCCCAACTTAGCTTCTTTAAGATTCATATGGGGTACCAATAACGGTATTGGGGTATGTAGCCTGAGTGTCTCATTGACAGTGGCTTGTAGATATGGGAGTTTGTGTAGGTTGGATTCTGTCACTTCCTGGCCTTTAAGCACGGTTGAGATCTCTTCGCGGATCTTCTGTTGAACAGTCGGATGATTCACTAGCTCTGCTATCGCCCATTCCATGGACCATAGAGTTGTTTCAATTGCTGCCACATTGATATTCTCCACTATATAAAGCACATTGGCTTCACTGATTTCTCCTTTCATTTGAGCATCTAAGATGTGATCAATTGCACAGGATATCTTGTGCGTTTCTCCATTTTCACCCATTATTTTCCTGAAATTACAATATATATTAAATGTAAGTGGCTAAAAGGGATAAAACATTTTCAGTTTACCTTCTCTTTTCAACATAATAATTGTTGAAGAATGCGAGTCTCCTTTTCTGCAACTCCCTGCATTTGTTTAAGTATCCTTTCAAGAAAGGCCTCAGAATTGGTATGAAGTCTCCGTAATTGTACTCAAAGCTCTGTGCTAGACGACTTCTTTCGGAGTTAAACTTAGTTGCCTCAATGAATAATGGATCATCAAGCGATTCAAATTTTGCATCAAACATCATGCGGTACATTATGTTATATAACATCAATTGCAATCGCCTTCTAACCACAATACCTTCTTTTCTCACACATTCGTTCTCTCTCAAGTCATGAACGACATGGTCTATCTCATTCTCCCACATATGACTATATTGATGCACAACTTTATTGGTGAAAAAGGGGAGTGTCATGATACGTCGCATCTTACGCCAGTGTTCACCATAAACCGTGAACACCATGTCTTGTCCATTGCCTGTGAATATGTCAAACACGACATTTCTTGGTCGGGATCCAAATTCCACACCTTGTGTATGTAAAACTTGGTCTGCGAGCTCAGGATCTGATACTACGACCAGATTTTTTGAACCGAGTTTAAGCAAGAAGGCTGGACCGTAAGTTTGAGACATGGTGGCGAGCAGGCGGTGGTTCAAGTCATTTCCGACTTGGAGCCAATTGCCAAAGATTGGAAAGGATCGCGGTCCTGGTGGTAGGTTAGTGTCCTTACTGGTTAAATGGATGATTACGGGAAGTAAAGGGAATATGATGAGCATGGAAAGTTTAAGTGAAATGTGGGAAAATAGTGTCATAGTGCATACGATGAAGATCACTGCTAATATTGTGTAAGAGAAGGTTTTGGTTAGAAGCTTGGCCATGTTGCCTTGTGTGCTTCTGTTGTTGTGCATGAGAGTATGAGGATGGAACTTTATATAAGAGAGCATTATATTCAAATGGTTGAAAAGGTTGGTGAGAGGGTTTAATGGTTTTCTGGAGAACTATGGGCTCTTTTATTCCAAACTGGGTAGGAATATATCACTTTTATTAAGTCAAAGTTAGTGGTTGCCAGGAGAATAGGTGAAGCACAAGCAATGTTGAGGTTTCATATGGGTAGCATTTTGATTGTACTTGGCTTGATTGTGAGCTATCTTAACATTGCAATGGCAGCATGGGTATGATATGATAGATGACTATATTTTCTTTTCAAGTAATGGAGATAGAGATATGGCCGGCGAGGTTTGGATACAACTATTTATTCTATATTAATATAATGTATTATTATTATACATTAATATATAACGTAGTCTATAATAACGTTGAGATTCACTTTTTAAGGTATTTAGTAAAGTACAAACACACAACTCATCTATACATTTATAAGATGTGTGTGTGCAACATAACAAAATACATTGAGGCATTCTAGTAGACGAGTATTGGAAGTATGATGTGGTACAGGAAATTTCGGAAATGACATGAAATGATTTTCCGAGTATCGGTGCAGCATAAGCTGTGTCGCGTATACGAAGTGATATTCGTAAGAAAGAAAGAAAATGTGATATATTATTATGTAACATGTGGATATCCCAAGACCCAAGCGAAAGGAAATCACAAATTTTGTTGAGAATGTTTATTTTTTCTATTATTCATTCTATTGTGAAAGTATTTTGAAAACAAATGGAATTGCTGGTGGTCAATTTTTGTACTCTCTATAATCCTAACTTTGACAAATGTTAAGTCAGTTTAATACGTCACTACCTTCCGAGTTCCAACTTGCAATAGGGGCATATCGTTTGAATTATTCTGTGTAAGTTGTGTGTGTGTAATCACTGAAAAATTAGCTATTAATGAAATGGGAATATATAGTTAAGTTTAGTATCTTTTCGGTTTTTTTTTTGTTTTTGTTTTTAAGATTAATTTTTAATTATTAATCTGTGGGTGGGTGAGTTTACAAATATACGGTTGGGATGGAGGTGGCGGTTATTTCATAATTCTAGAAAAACTTAAATCTGTAATAAATATAAATCGTTGGTTATACCACATCATTAATGGAACGTGGCAGAAAATATTTTTCGGTCGTGGTGGTATATAAAATGGTTTACACGTTGTGCTTTGAAATCTAGACTTATAGCTCATAGATTAGAAAATATGTGATGAACCTGTTGCACTTCACTTAAATTCGGCGCCACAACATGATCAAATCTGCTACCACGAAAATGAACGATCTTTAGCAACGAACGCAACGAAACCACTCCAAGTCACGCAATACTACGTTTTCCTCAAGACAATATTTGCCCCTACTATGTGTGCAAACGAGTTACAGCAAATTTGTCACAGGATACAATGGAATCCAATCTAAATATTGTATATTATCTGCGAATTGCACTTTTGAAGATAATCAAGAATACTCAAAATGAAAGGATGAATTTGTTTTAAAAATACTCATTGAACGTATTTTAAAATAGAGAATAAAGGTTTTGTCTCAATAATATGAAATTTAAGTTTTTGTTCTTTAAGACAGAGAGGAGAGCGTTTGTGAAAACATAAATATGCAAAACAAATCTTCTTCTGGTTTGCACCGTCAAATTCCTTTAAATAATGACTTGACAATGTTTCATAATATGACACAACTCTTGGTGAGTTGTCCGTTCAGAAAACTTGGAGGGAAAACAAATAGCTGTTAGAAAGAAATGAAAACAGACTTTATATTTCAATTGCAACGGTTGGAAGTATTCGAAATAACTGGACTTAATTCATGAGTTAATTTTTAAAATTTCCAACATTCCCCCACAATTTTCAAAATATAAATTGTTAACCCTAAAAAATAAATAAGGGGTTATATGTGTTAAACAAAAGATTAACCCTTAAATTAGGGATTAATCCCTAAGACGATACTATCGTCACTCTAGTGTCACATACCTTACTATGGTATGACGTGGCACCCGAAGAAATAATAGAATCCCTCGGAACTCACATATCCTACTAGGGTACGATGTGACACCCGAGTGGACACCCAAGCGTCCCTTGGAAAGTCAAGATGAATAAAAATAAGATATCAACGTGGCATCGGAAAAAGAGTAAACCCCGATGGATCCACGCGACTCGGATATCCATCACTGCGCCAAGAGGGACCACAATACGAAAATACTTCCTTGCTGAACACTCCCAAAGCCCTCGGAATCACTATCCCGAAGGCCAAAACTCACAAAACAATGTTCTACTCAAAGCACCAACCACTAAACTCCC
Source organism: Linaria vulgaris (assembly GCA_948329865.1). Classification (NCBI taxonomy): domain Eukaryota; kingdom Viridiplantae; phylum Streptophyta; class Magnoliopsida; order Lamiales; family Plantaginaceae; genus Linaria; species Linaria vulgaris. Next base: position 15,339,244 of record OX415254.1, on the reverse strand, counting down.
TTACTCCGAAGGCACCAACCAAGGAGGTCATTCAACAAAGACCAGAAAGCCCTCGGAGAATGATTCCCGAAGGAGCCACTACTCTCACAATAGCAGGAAACGCTCGGAATCCCTACTACTGGGATCCATACGCAAGAATACCGCCTTACAGGCACATTGATGCCCTCGGAGCCCACCTTACAAGCCTGGCGAGACAAATCTGCCCCTCGGAAAATCTTACTAAAGAAGTCAATGAAGAAATAGCTGTCCCCGGAACAGAAAACTCCTCGGACACCCACTTCACTTCAACTAGTGAACCTCCTCGTGAAATTCAGCCCCTCGGAGAAAAGAAAACAGAAGATTCCGCCTATCAAAGGGAAGAAAACAGAAGAAGTAACCCCTCGGAACTCCCCGTAGCCCTCGGACAAGATAATGATCAGCCTAGTCAACACCTTGTCAACAAGATATACCTTATCTATAAGAAGGACACTTGTAATTCATGCAACATTACACTTGTACCACATGCATAGTGACACATATTCCCTCCCATACCTATATAAGGGAAAAGGAAAGAAGAAGAGAAAAAAACAGATACAAAAAACTCACCCAAAAAAGCATAAAATCATATTTGTGCTCCTCGGAATAAGAAGTTCAGTGAATAAAGGAAGGATATTTTCGTAATTTTTCCCAAATAGTCATTTACTTTCTTTGAACCACGGATAATGGCGTTCTGAACCTCTAAATAAATCAGTTAATCGGGTATTATTCCAAACCTGTTAACATAAATATAGTAGAATAATTAGTAAACAAATTCGATTCAGGAATATATGATTCAATAAAGGTGTCTCACGACTTGAACAATTATCTAGTGAAAATATTTCAAAGTTAATCGAAAAATTTGATAGACGTGTCTTTGAATCAGTTTTCCATATGATTAACCGAAAAAGCTGACACGCACCCGACACGTAGATTGGCCTTGTGTCTATATCATGTTTCATGAACGTTCTAGAGTTAAAGCCCTTAACTCATAGAAGGCGGCACTACCTCCGACATTCATATAGGTAGACCTATCAAAAGTGTTCCCGTAACTTAAACACTTTAGCACAAATATGCTATAAGTCTATTAAGAGCTCATTGCACAACCTACCTTTAACATTACACCTTTAACATTACAGGTACAAGCGCTAGTCCCCATGGGATGGATATTATTAGTGCTTCAACCACGTCATATGATGTACTTTGCTCATTGAACTCTGTCTCTCAAAATCTCAAGAGTAGAGTTGAGTTTCCATCATTGGTGATTATATCTAACGGGCTTTAGTCCCATCCCTATAGAAGTTTTGACTATTAAGTCCCTCGCGAGTCCTTTGGTCAAAGGATCAGCCAGATTTTGACAAGACCGTACAAAATCTATTGTAATTACTCCATCAGTGAGTAATTGTCTAATATAGCTATGTCTTAGTCCAATATTCTTGGACTTCCCATTGTACACATTACTATAATCTCTCGACACTGGCCTCACTGTCAAAATGTATAGAGATTGGCGGCACACACTTTGGCCATACTGGAATCTCAATTAACAAAGTCCTAAGCCATTCAGCTTCCTTACTACTTGAAGCAAGTGCTACAAATTCAGCCGCCATAGTTGAATATGTTATGCATGTTTGTTTCTTAGAGCTCCATGAGATAGCTCCTCCTCCAAGAGTGAAGATCCACTCACTTGTGGATTTATGATCTTCTAGCTCAGTTATCCAACTAGCATCAGTAAAACCTTCTAAAACCGAATGATATCCCTTGAAGCACACACCATAATCCATTTTTTTCTCAAATATCTCAATATTCTGTTCACAACATTCCAATGTTCATGACTAGGATTACTAGTAAATCTACTTAATTTACCAACAACAGAAGCAATATCAGGCCTAGTGCTAGTCATGGCATACATGAGACAACCTATGACTCTAGCATACTCAAGTTGATTTGCAGCTCTACCATATTAGAGATATCACCATATTTTTGGATTCTCCTTCTCTCGATAAGAGATGACGTTTGATTTAGTGTAATCTAGTTACCTTGTATAGCTTATTTTTTTACTTGTAGACCAAGACTAGACTAGTATATATTAGATACAACTCTTGTATACAAAATTCATCAATAATACCATTTCTAATATTTCTCTACATGGTATCACGAAGCCTATAATAATCTCACGATTTATTTTTTCGATCCTCTCCTCCACTCTCTCAAAAAGTCGTCCGCCACCCTCCCTCACAAACCCTAATCCACCGCTTCTCTCCACCTCAATATGGCCAACGCCTCCCCCAACTCAGATAACAACTCCGGTGGAGGTAGATCCGCCTCGTCCATACCTAAACCGACTCATGATGTCCCCATATCCATAATTTACGTCTCCAACCACCACCACCTCACTCTCCGCCTCACGCCAACTAACTACCTATCATGGCGCCTTTAAGCGATCTCGACCCTTTCCGGTATGAACCTCCTTGGTTACTTACAGAGCACTCATCCATGCCCTCCCCCCTCCGATGAGGCCGGACATCGTTTCTGGTACAAACATGACCATCTTATCCTCTCCACGTTGATTGGTTCAATGTCACCGAAGATCATACCACTGATCCATTGCTCAAAAACATCCTTAGAAACATGGATCCTTCTCATGGCTGCATTTGCTCAGTTGGATTGTACTCAAATTATGGCGCTTAAGGATGCCCTCAATAACGCCTCGTTTGGCGCACGATCGGTCACTGACTACCTCACCGACATCAAATCAAAAGTGGATGAAATTGCCATGCTCGACCACCCGCTTAACCCTGATGATGTCACTCTCTATGTCCTCAATGGCCTTGACGCGAATTACCATGATATCGCAACCTCAATCCGCCTCCGTGAACAACCCATTTCCTTTGCTGAACTCCACAACGCATTGGTCACGCATGAGTCCTACATCAAGCGGTGTGAGGCCGAGTCCGCGACCCTCGTCGCAACAGCCAACACGACATCCTATGGTTCTAGTCATGGCTCTCCTTTTCCGTGTATCCCCAATCCGAGGGGGCGCGGTGCCTTCTCTCATGGTCGTGGTCCTTTCCGTGGTGGTCAAGGTAGGCTCCCCTCTGGTTATGGTGGTTCTAGTTTTACTAATACTTTTCAGCATAACAATGAAGAGGTTGTCTGTCAATTCTGTGGCAAGCCGAACCACGTAGCCTCCCGTTGCTACAAACTGCAAAACCTACTCAATCCAACCGCCAACGTGGCTTACACGCCACCTCACGGACCGAACCATGCAACCCTAAACTCTTGGATGTTAACCATCACCTCACGAGAGATTTGAACAATCCTGTCCATCATTCCGAATACGATGATACTTACGAGGTCATAGTGGCTAACGGATCGGGCATGCCTATCACTCATACTGGTACCTCTTTTATCAAGTTCCCGTTACGCACTTTCCGTATGAATAATGTTCTATGTGCTCTCTCTTCAAAACACAACTTACTGTCTGTTCATCGATTTACTCGTGATAATAATGTCTCGATGGAATTCTTTCCACATAATTTTCATGTTAAGGATCTCACATTGGGGGACACTCTGGCAACCGGGACATGCACTAATGGTACCTATCACATCCGCCCTCCAGTCCACTACCTCAAGAATCCAGAGAAGTTTTCCTTGTTGGGAGTTCACACATCAGCGGATGTATAACACGCTCGTCTTGGGCACCCATCACCCAAGACTAGCTCTTTATTGATTTCTAGTTATGATTTACCACTTATTTTCAAACCCTATGCGAAGGGTAGTTTTTGTGACTCTTGTTTGGTCAACAAGTCTCATCGCTTGCCTTTTATGGACTCTTCGTTCACCACTTTGCATCCTGTGCACCTTGTTTATGCTGATGTTTGGGGTCTTGTTGAGACCTACGCCGATGGATTTCGTTATTATTTATTGATTGTTGGCTTTTCCATATGACTGCAAAATCACAGGTGCACTCAATATTTTGCCAATTTAAAACACTAGTGGAAAAACAATTTCGACACGACATAGTAAACTTTTATAGCGACAAAGGGCGGGGAATTTCTATCTCTCAAAAATTATTTTGTCACCAATGGTATAAGTTGTCTTACGACGGCTCCTCACACACCGCAACAAAATGGTTTATCCGAACGTCGACATAGGCACATCTTAGAAACAGGTCACGCTCTACTCCATCATGCTAAGCTTCCTCAATCTTATTGGTCTTATGCATTTCAAACTACCATCTATCTCATTAATCGCATGCCTTAGTCTGCCTTGCACTCTACCACGCCTTACTCTATTCTTTTTGGCGCACTGCCAAATTATCTTAAGTTGCGCACTTTTGGCTGTCAGTGCTATCCATGGCTCAAACCATACAATAATGGCAAGCTCGAGTTCACATCACATCATTGTCTCTTGTTGGGTTATTCGACTTCACAAAGCGCCTACAATGCCTTGATCTCTCTTTGGGTCGGGTGTTTATCTCTCGACACGTTCGGTTTTATGAGTTCGTCTTTCTGTCAATACCATCATCGGTCACCACCGCTATGACCGCACCTATGCCTCCTTAACCCATACTTCAACTTGAATCTCTTCCATTGCCTTTCTCACCACCACGGGCCGCACCGTCACCTAGCCTGCCCTCGGCCCCATCGCCTGAACCCTCACCCACTGTGCCCGCATCACCCGCTCCTCCCGAGTTGACCGCACCACTTGCCCCTACTCATCATATGGTCACTCGTGCGAATAACGATATCTTTAAACCCAAGGCTCTCTCGGTTACTAGTGTTCATCTGCTGACTCCATCTATTGAGCCTACTTGTGTTTCCTCTGTCATGGAAAGTCCGCATTGGCGCCTCGCTATGTCACAAGAATACAACGCTCTTCTATCTCACGGGACTTTGTATCTTGTTCCCTGTCATCTTGCTTCCAATATTATCGGCTGCAAATGGGTCTATTGGGTCAAACGTCATGCTGATGGGTCTCTCGATAAATATAAGGCTCGTTTGGTAGCCAAGGGTTTTCATCAAATGCCCCAGCCTTGCTTATATTGAAACATTTAACACTGTTGTCAAATCCGTGACAATCCGAATCGTTCTCTCCATCGCTGTCTCCAACTCTTGGCCTCTCAGCCAACTTGATGTCAGTAACGCCTTTCTTCATGGCACCCTCAGTGAAGTTGTGTATATGCAGCAACCACCCAGCTTTGTCGACCCTTCTCAATCCGATCACGTCTGTTGTTTGTGCAAGGCTATTTATGGCCTAAAGCAAGCTCCCTGCGAATGGTTCTGGGCTCTCCGCTTGTCTCCCTTAGACCTCGGGTTCTCTCAATCTAAGTCAGATTGCTCTCTTTTTATTTTTCGCAAGGAACGCACGGTCCTCTTCCTTCTTGTCTATGTGAACGACATTATCTTCACGGGCAACAACCCTCCACTCATCAACAAACTCATCTCACAGCTCAATACTACTTTCGCTCTAAAGGATCTTGGTCATCTCTCTTTCTTTCTCGGTGTTGAAGCCATATCTTGCTCCGATGGTCTCTTTCTCACTCAACATCACTATATCCGCGATCTCCTCACTCGGCACAAGATGGATGGTGCCAAAACCGTGTCTACTCCGATGGCCACCACTGAACCGCCTTCCTCCACTACTCCGTGTGGTCCTCATCTTTATCGCCAAGTGTTAACAGGTTGGATATTATAAGCTAATTAACGGAATTTATTTAGGGGTTGGAACGCCATGTCCGTGGTTCAAAAGCTTGTAATATTACGAAAATATCCCTCGTTGTATTCACTAAATTTCACTTCTGAATACTCTATTACATTTGTTATGTACTTGTTTATCGGGATCTGGCTCTGTCTTTCTTCTTCTTCTGTCTCCCTTTTTATAGAGGTTTTTTAGGGACATGTGTCGATATGCATGTTTAGATAAATTACATGTGTTGCTTTGTGCGTACTGAGGAAGATATCTTTTATCTTATCTTTTCATTCTTCATCTACTAGGCGCTGATTAGGATTAACTTTGATCTGTTCCAAGGACTTCAAAGGTTCCGATGGGTTGCTTTTCCTGGTTTATTTTCTACGAGGGGCTGTAGTCTTCGGAGTGACCGAATCATTTGGGCAGTATGTCCATGGTAGCTTCTGCGGTGTTTGTCTCTTTTGGAGGGTGTATTCCGAGGGGTATATCTGTTTTACTTTGTTCGTTCCAAGGGCCATGTTGCTTCAGTAGGGTCAATTTTTATTTTGGGAATTTAGTAACACGTACTTTGATGGCTTCCGGGTTTTAATATAATCTTGTTCTTCGGGTTTGATCTTTGGGGTAGGTGTTCCGAGGGGTTTTATGCCTTGGTAGGTCATTATTTTCTGTATTTGGCCTTCGGGGGAAATGTTCCGAGAGCTTTAGGATCATAGAGTGTTTAGTGAGGGGATATTCTTGTACTTTTTGGGACTCGGGGTCCGTTGTGGTCCCTCTTGGCGCATTGATGGATATTCGAGTCGCGCGGATCCATCGGGGTTGGTTCTTTTTCCGATGCCACATGGATATATTTTCTTTACTCATCGTTGACTTTCCATGGGATGCTTTGGTGTCTCCTCGGGTGTTCCTTTATACCACTTTGAGTCAGTGACCAAGCGGATTGGTAACACTCCGAGGGCCTCCTCGTGGGAAGTGGGTACATCTCATCAGAAGTACTCGTGGCAATAGTATTGTCCATATACTAATTCCTATATTTAGGACTAATATTCTCTTTAATCTCGTATTTATTTTTTACGGTTAACATTAGCCCCCCCAAATTTCGATCGCCTTCACAGAGGCGAAGGAAATTTTATTTCGTGTCCTCGGTGAGGCGAGGGGTTTTTTCTTTTTTTTTTCTCCTTCGTTTATTTTTATTTTCGGTATTTTTCCGAGGGGGTGTGTATATATTTATAGATATTAAAAATGAATTATAAGGAAATTACCTTATTACCCTTGGGGGTATCGTCCTCAGGTAGGCAGCAGTTTCGGAGCATTTATTGCAGGCGGGGAAGGTGGAGGTGTAACGGCCGTTGACTGGTTAGTCGCGGTTCAAATATCTGACCGTTGGTAATGGTCAGATTTATCAACGGCCAGATAGCCGTTATGGCATTGGGCGGCGCGTGTCAAGTGAGGGAGTTACGTCGAGCGTTAAACACGCTCCACGTTTGAATTCGATCTGACCTTTGCTCTTCATCGCCTACAAATACCCGTCTCCCTCACTTTTCTTCTTCACTTTATTCTTTCATCACTTAGCCAAATTTTGACGAGCAAAAATATTCTCTTCCTTTTCTCTTAATCCGACAATTTTTTCCTCTAAATTTTTGCAATCTTCTTTCCGATAATTTCTTGCAAACATTTTCCCTTCCTTTGTTAATCAAGTATGATGGCCTCTTCTACTGCTACTGATCCTATCACCGCTGCCTCCGCCTCGGGAGCCATAGCTTTCACTCCCGCTACTGATGCGCTGGCGGTTACGGGGGGTATTGTTGTGGGTGGCCCCATCGCGGGTATTCGTAAAAGGAGAGGTGACACTTCTGCGGTGGCGGAAGAGGGCAATGTTGGGCCTTCCAAAAAGGCTAGGGTTTCCAAATCAAAGAAGCCTACTGTTCCTGTTGCTCGTGATTTTCACAAAATAGAGAAGATTCCGAGTTCTGTTACCCGAGGGCAGGTGTCCGCTCTATTCAAGAGCTTGGGAGCCTTTAATAAAAACATGATCTTTCGGATTCCGACAAAGAGCGAGAGGGCGTGCTATCCTCCCGATGGCTGGCTCACCGTATATTTTGCACAAATGAAGTTTGGGTGGCGATCTTTTATGCCCCCTTTCTTCTGTGAGGTGTTCAGGCATGCAACATAAGTCTGAGTCAGCTGACTCCGAATGGATTTGCAGCTTTGTGCATATTCGTGTTTTGGTGCCACGTGAATGGCTTGGAGTGCAAAATGGATCGCTTTTTTCTATTTTTGACATGGTAATTTCTCCCGGGGGTTTCCCTTTTACCATCTCCGTCATCGGGACAATGCCAAGAATAAGAGGATTCTCGAGGGGTCACTTAGCTCCCATAGCACCTGGAAGGATAAATACTTCTTCGTGCAGCTTGAGAAGGGGGTGTGGGATATGCGCTTCGACTGGAGGGAGGGTGAGACTCCAGTATTCACTTTGGACCCGAAGGTAAGCTTATCTCCGGTTATTTCGCAGAAGGCTTTAATGGAGTCAGACGACTTCATGATGCTGTTCGAGATGTCGGGGCTACAGAACGTGGTTTTTACCGATGCCCATATAAAGAATCCTTTGTCTCTAAGTTCCGAGGCGCTAGTTCCTTTTGGTTAGTAATTTTATACTTGTCTTTTGTCTTTTCTTTTATATAATTATAAATTTAAAATATACTTATCTGCTTTTTTGTAATGTAGGGGATACTTTGGCGAACTACTATTCGCATCCCGGTCCTTCGGTTCCTGCTCCGAGTGGTCAAAAGAGGTCAAGAGCTACCACAACTTCTTCTGCCCGTTCATCGAGTGGTACTTCCGATGCTCTTGAGGAGGAGGACCCTGCTGAAGAGGAGGTGGACGCCCCCGAGTACACAGACGTGCCTCCGAGGGAGGAGAAAGAGTAAAATCATTCCCCTTTCATCATCGGGGCGGATGGTATAATTTACGATGTTGTTCCCCTGACTTCGGTGTACCCTCACTCAGCTTTGGTGTTGGCGGCGGCCCCTACATATAATACTGGGAGTTCTTCTAAGGGTTCGGAGGAAGGACCCATATCCGAGGGCGGTTCGTCTCCTCGGGCTACTGTAGAGGAGTCTGTACCCGACTTGGTGGTCCTCTCTTCTGATGACCCATGACCATCAACTTCTCGTGAGCTAGGAGTTTCTCTATCAGTGCCTCCAGTAGTTCCTGAGCCTTTGGAGAGGACAACTTCTGAGCCTCTTCCTCATGGTATGTTTCCATTGGTCCTTCATGAAATCTTCTTAAGTGTTTAGAGGAATTTGTTTAGATACTAAAGTCCTCTTTTTCGGTGCAGATATCGTGGATAAGGGAAAGGCTCCGATGGCCGAAGGGTCTTCTCTTTTAGGTAAGTATTCTTTGCTCACCTTTTTCTTTTTTTACTTAGTTATTGTTCAATGACTTTTCTAGGTTCATTCTCTCTTCTTACGTATATATACTGTCTTTTGTAGAGGAAGATTTTTTGGCACCGTTTCTCAATCCTGGTCTGGAGGCTTCGTTGGGTGACTCCGAGGACATTCAAGAGGAGTTTGACCCGTCGTCCGACGACAGGGATGTGAAGGTGGAGCTACTGAGCTCACTAGTTGGGGAGGCGGGCCCTTTATTACTGCTGGAGGTCCTCGGGTGGTATTTACCGACTCGGATGTGGTGACGCCAACTCCGGGGACCCTTCCTCTGAGGAGTCATGTCCCCGTCACGCTTTCTCCGAGGGGCCTGACATTTCAGACTCCTGTGGCTCCTCGTAGGCTAGAAGATCTGCCCTCAATGCAGGTTCTGGAGGGAGCTTTCCAAGAGATTCTTCGTTTCTTTGCCTCCTCGAATGCAACCCCTACTGATGGGTTTCATTTCATGCATTCGAGTCCCAGTTGGATGGCTCTCATGGTAAGCTTGACTCCTTTTTTCTTTCTGTTCATCCTTCTTTTAGGTAATCAGTTTTAGATTCTTATGTTTTTTTTTCTTTTTCGTAGGTCGGGAAAATTCGGGACGCAGCGGCTGCAGTAGAGCAGCGTCCGTTCTGTCCAAGGACAAAGAGAGCCAGACGAGGGAGGATGTGCTCCACACAAAGATTTCGGATCTCGACTTTCTCTGACAAGAGGCTCAGAAGGAGAAAGAGGGTTTGCGCCTTAAGTGGGAGCGGGCGGAGTCCGCATACGAGCGGGTGGAAGCTTCCGAAAAGGCTGCCAAAGAACGGATTGCTCTTTTGGAGAGAGAGAAGAAAGAGTCTGAGGGGGCTCTTAGGGCTCATATTGTCGCTCTCGAGGGGGGAAAAGCAGAGGGGTTGGCAAGGGAAAGAGAACTCTAGGGGTTGCTAGGCCAGCTTACCGATCGGGCCGAGTCGGCCGAGGAGAAATTGGCGAAGTCCCTTTCTCCCGAGGAGGTGCAAGCTAAGATTGACGCGGCGGTCCAGTTCGCTCAACATGAGACCTTTAGACAGCACTCGAAAACTTCCGATAGGCTGCCACAAGAGCTTTTAAGAGGCCATATGTTATGGGGTTATTTGGAGTGTGCTAGATTGGCGAAGTCGCTTTTGCGGTCGGACGTGGACTTCTCCAAGTCCTTTGACATTCGTAAGCTGAAGAGGCTCTCTTCCGAGGATTGTCGCGTACTTGTGGGGAGATTTAGTGGCTTGTTGTCTCCCCTGGATTCTCCTGCACCCTCTCCAATGCGTTCAGCGAGTAGCCCGAGTCTGAGGCCCAGTGGCTCAGGAGGGGTACTATCACTGATCTCTCGCCTTGTTCCGATGAATACTTCTTCTGAGGCGACGACCCCTTCGTATCCCGCCCCGCATCCGTCAACCACGGGGGCATAGTTTAGGATTTTTATATTTTTTCTCTTTAATTTTAGTATATGTAAATGTTTAATTTCGTAGTCTTCTACCTTTTTTTTTAATAATGTATGGTCATTCTCCGAGGACTTCTCGGGATTTATTAATGAATAATATATTTCGCCTTTCTCTATTTTGTCTTTTTACTTTTTGAGCAACAATAATTTTTTAGCAGTTATAAGTGCCTGACTCTTAATTATTACTTAAGGATAAGTTACCAAAAACCTTGTTGGCCAAGTAAAATACAAGCATGACGTGTCTTTACGCATAGAATTTTACCATTCTTAATAGACTTTTTACTAGGCACGTAGCTTTAATAATTAAAGGACTTGGGCAGCTCATGCTTCTATCTATGGGCAGAAGTATATATATGTAAGTGCTTAGTGAATTCTATTATACTCATTTCAAAGGAAAATTCCTTTTAGCTATAGTGCTCACTAAATCTCTTGCACACTCTCTTCTCGGCTTTTGCATAGCTAGCTTTAGCCTTTCGTTTTTCTTTTTAATTTTCAACTAACCTTGCATAAGGAGTGAGAACTTACCTGGAAAGATGATGACCCCACATTACAGGCGAGGAGGGTCAGCTTCTTCTCACAACTCCACTCGGAATTCGGTTCGGACTCCTCCGTTGACGCTAGGGGTTCGCCATGCTTCCTCGGCTAGCTTTTCTTCCAGGAGAGATAGTTTGGACGATGATATAGCGACTCTCTTGGGGAGTTCTTCAAGGGGAGCCATGGCCAAGTCCGTGAATGCTGAATCTCGCAGGATGAATCACATTCGAGAGGTGTTTATGGGCAGGGGGCTTATACCCTGGCGGACCAGTCTTCGGAGTTTGATATGCTTCCTCTGAGTCCCACGAAGTTAATGGGTCGAGACCGAGTGGGGAGTGCTGTGAGTAGCGAGCACGAGGGATCAATTATGACCCTCTTCACTGAGTATGATTTAGATTATACCCAGTATGATGTGGTCATACCACACTCCGAACATAGGGCTTATGATCCCCCCTCGGGATTCTTGACGGTGTATTGTGAACATATGCGGTGTAGGATGCGAGTGTTTTTCCACCCTTTTATTCAAACCCTCTTTCAGTATTGGCAACTATGCCCGAGTCAATTAACGCCAAATTCATACCGTCATTTGGTGGGGTATATCCTGTGTTGTGAGCTCTTGAACCTCCCTATGTCTCCTCATCGGGTAGGGGCCATTTTTGCCTTGCGCCCTTGTGCGGGTGGTCCCCCTTTTTTCAGCTTGGTTTATCGGGATAACAATAGAACTTTCACTCATGTATCCAACCCGCGCTCTCGTAGAGGCAATTGAAGGCGGAGGTTCTTTTTTGTTCGCCCGAGGGGCGAGTCAGCTGATTTATGAGGGGTACCTCTCCGATGGGGTCTTGGCTATGTTACTCCCAACGCCGAGACTTTGATACGTGAGGAGGAGGTGCTATCCCGTTCTGGGCTGTTCTCGGGTACCTATGATATAAGTGGCTTATTGAAGTTTCCCGAGTCTCTGATCTTGGCGGGCCTTCAAGAAGGGGTAGAGATGTTCAATCTCCATGTTCAGCCGCTTTACATCAATTTCTTTTTTCGTAAGTTCCTCTTCTTGTCTCTATAGTTTTGGGGTATTCTTCGTTGTTTTGGGCTTATAGTATGCTAGTGTTTTTAATAGGTTCGGAGATGCAGACGTTTGCGATCAAACCTTTCGATAAGGTCTTTTTGGCGCAAACGCTAAATGGCGGGTACGCCTTTTCGGAGGAGGGTGGTTTCGATCAATTAAGCTTCGAAATCATGACGAGTCCTTCCTCGGAGGGGAGGGATTAGGGGGTCTTGTTCACCGCAGCCCCCAGCTCCCACTGTCTCCGAGGATCCCACCGCTGCTCTTCACCGAATGGATTTTTTGATACCTGAGTTGGTATCGCGCTCTTTTTCAGGAGATGTGGTAAACGTGGTGGAGGAGGGTTTTCCTTCCTCTGTTCATGGTGGTTCTCAAATCCCAAGGGAATGTCCTGACCGTGTTGTTCGTCCACCTCTCGAGGGCAATCCTCTTCTTGCAGGGATCCGCCCCCTCGGAGAGGGCAGTTTTGTTCCTTCGTCCTCTTCAGTGGCGGACTTTTGCTGGAATCACTTGAGCGGGTTATTGAATGCAACAAACTGTGAATTGATGAGGACCTTTCCTCTATCCAGTCTTCAAGATCTAGCCTGTAAAGATTTGTGCGAGGTATAGCAATTTTTCATATGTTCTATTTAGCACTAACCTTTGTTATCCCCTTGGTGTTGACGGGCTAATTGGTATGCAGATTTATATGGTTTTGAACGCCATTGGATCCTGATGAGAGTCTTTTTCAGATCCTGATTTGGTGTATCGCTGCCGGGATGAACTGGAGAAAGGCTTGCTTGAAGCTCACGAAGAAATAGCCCAGTTGGCTACAGACAAGGAGACCGCTCGGGAAGTCCACGATGGTGTTTTGCAGACCGAGAGAAATAAATCTTGGGAGTTGGAGCGCCGGTTGGTGCTTGAGAAATCCCGTGTATTGGGTTTGGAGAAGAGGATGGAAGAATTAAGGGACCAAATACGGTTTTCCAATGAGCAGTTGATACGCGCCACAAGAGAGAGAGAGACGTGGTGAATCAATAGTTGTTGGAGACATCTCGTACTCACGAGGCCACACTAGTGAGGGCTCAAGTCCAGGCGGTGTTGGAAGTGGCAGGTCCGTCTAGCCCTCGTGAGTCTCTTCAAAGTGAGATGCGCGATTTAGTCTGTATAGGCTATCGATTGTGTCGAAATGCAGTTCAAGCTCTGCCAGGATTTCCTTTGGGCTTGGTTGTTCCCGAACTTAGCATTCGCCAAGTTTTTGCAGAAGTTTCTCCCTCGGTTATCAGGGATCCGGAAGCTCCGACGGTGTTCGTTGATGATCCTGTTTCTCTATCCGAGGAACAACGCCATCGACTTATTAGGGAAGGGAAGCGTCCGACAGGGGACGCTTAGTTTGTAAATGCCTTTTTTTTGTTGGTATAAGGGCCTTTGTATAGGATAGGGTCCGATATACCTATAATGTGTGGGACTTCGTGGTTTGTATCAAATGGTCCATCGGGTTAGGTTGCCAAGATGACTTGTATGTAAAGTCATCATTTTGTCGGGAAACCCTATTTCCTTTTGTATTGTAAGGGAACCATCTATGTACAAAAAACTTTTTTATTTATGTACAAACTGTTGTATTACATCAAGCATAGTATTTTCTAAGATTGATTGAGTTCCAGGTGTTGTGGAGTACTGCACCTTTGGAATTGGCGAGAAGATAGGTTGTGGGTCCAATGATCCCTGCTAGAGCTTGCCCACATTCTTGGAAGCTCCGACCCGTTTCATCACTAAGTCTCCAACTTGAAAAGTTCCAGGTTTTACCTTAGTGTTGTAGTATCGTGACATCCGGGTTTTGTACTCTTCAATTCGGATGGCGGTTCTTGCCTTTTTTTCTTCGAGGAGATTAAGGGCCAGGGCTAGATTGGAGTTGTTGGCTACTTCCTCGTATTCTCAAACTCGCCAGCTCTCTATGGAGACTTTCGAGGGAAGGACCACTTCGCAACCGTAGGCTAGGCTGAAAGGAGTTTCGCCCATGGCGGTGCTTTGCGTGGTACGATAAGCCCACAATATGCCAGGTATTTCTTCAACCCATTTGTCCTTATGCCAGTCGAGTCGGGCTTTCATGTTCTTTAGGAGGATTCGGTTGGTTCTTTCCACTTGTCCGTTTGCTTTGGGGTATCCCACCGAGGCAAAGCGGTGTTTGATTTCCCAGTGGTCACACCATTTTTCTAACTCTTGGTTCGTGAATTGCAGACCGTTATCACTTACCAGGCTCCGAGGGATGCCAAAGCGGCACATGATATTCCTCCATAGAAAATTGACGATAGCCCTAGCGGTGATTCGGGCTACGGGCTCCGTCTCTACCCATTTGGTGAAATAGTCTACCGCTACGAGTAGGAACTTCTTTTGGCCGGCGTCAGGGATGAGTGGTTCCACTATATCAATGCCCCATTTGGAGAACGGACACGGGGTCAGATGGGGTTCCCACAGGGCTGTGGGCTGATGGATCCGATGGGCGTAAGCTTGGCACGGTTTACACCTTTCGGCATGGATTTTACTATCTTTAGCCATCGTGGGCCAGTAATAGCCTTGCCGAATCAGGCGTCCAACCATGCTTTCGCCGCTGGTATAGCTTCCATATGTTCCCTCATGAGTTTTCGCTAGAGCAAGTTGGGCTTCTTCTTCATTGAGGCATCGGGCGTGGGGACAAGAATATGTTCTTCGGAATAGTATTCCATCCTTGAGGAAGTATCAAATGGTTTTCTTGGACATTATCCGTTGTACGGCCTTGTCCGAGGAATATCCTTCTGGATCCTGCAAGTAGGCTTTGATGGGAGTTACCCAGCTGGATGGGGGATCCATAGTAGCATTTACTTCTTTGCCCTCGGTCTTCTCGGACTCGTTGACATGGAGTAGGGTGATCCTTAGGGTATGGATGGTGGCTGTTTTAGTGGCTATTTTAGACAAGGCGTCCGCCTCTTGGTTTTCTTTTCGGGGAATTTGGACTATATCATACTCCTCGAACCACTCTTGCCTATGATGGACTATCCGAAGGTACTCCTGCATCATTTCTTCTTTTGCTTAGTATGAACCATTAACTTGTTGAACAATCAATTGAGAATCGTTGTGGAGGAGTATTCTCCTTATTCCCCCTTCTTTTGCAAGTCTCATGCCAATGAGTAGGGCTTCATACTCAGCCTCGTTGTTGGAAATGGGGTAATCAATTCTGACTGCGAAGTGGAGCCTTTCATCTTCCACTTCTTGATTTACAGAGGAGCCATCTACATAGGCGTGCCATAGAGGCTCTTTTTCCTCAGACCCAATGCATGTTAGCTCCATTACGAAGTCCGCCAGGACTTGCGCTTTGATGGAGGGCCTCGGAGCGTAGGAAATATCATATTCGATGAGTTCCACGACCCATTTTATCAATCTTTCCGATGACTCGGGTTTATTGAAAATTGCCCTCAAGGGGTGTTTTGTCAATACAGTAATTGAGTGTGATAGAAAATAAGGGCGCAGTTTACGTGCCGTGGTAACTAGAGTTAAGACGAGTTTTTCAGTTAGGGTATACCTAGTCTCTACTCCGAGGAGAGTCTTGCTGACATAGTAAACAGGGTGATGTTCTTTATCCTGTTCTTTGACTAACACGGCACTGACGGCCTCTTCTCCGACAGACAGATATACAAAGAGCTCTTCTTGAGGTGAAGGTTTTACTAGCAAGGGCGGTTTCACCATATACCTCTTTAGTTTTTCGAGGGCTTCTTCGCATTGGGGGGTCCACCAGAATTCTTTGATATTACGGAGTATCTTAAAAAAGGGGAGTCCTTTTTCTGCTGACTTAGAAACAAATCGGCTCAAGGAGGCCATCCGACATGTGAGCTTTTGAACATCTTTGACTGTCTTCGGAGTAGGAAGCCCTACGATGGCCTCAACCTTCTCGGGGTTGACTTCTATTCCTCTTTCCGTAACCATGAATCCCAAGAACTTTCCTCCTCGGATGCCAAAAGAGCATTTTCTAGGGTTAACCTTCATTCCAAAAGAGCTTTTCGGAGGTCCTCGGGATGATCTTCCGCATTATTACTCTTAACCACCGTGTCGTCAAGGTAGACTTCTACCGACTTTCCGATGAGTCCAGCGAACATGAGACTTACCAGCCTTTGGTAAGTTGCACCAGCATTTTTGAGTCCGAAGGGCATTACCAAGTAGCAGAATGTGTCTGCGTCAGTAATGAAGCTAGTTTTGTCTTGGTCAGCTGCCGCCATCGGGATTTGGTTGTACCCCTGGTCTCCGTCTAGGGTTGATAGCAGAACACATCCAGCAATGGAGTCGATAGTTGATCTATACTGGGCAAGGGATAACAATCTTTCGGGCAGGCTTCATTAAGATTGGTGAAGTCCACATACATCCGCCATCTTCCTCCATGTTTGGGGACTAACACTACATTAGCCAACCATTCGGGGTATATTACCTCCATAATTTGCTTTAGGCTAAGGAGTCGTTGTATCTCTGACCGAATAATTTTGTTGCGCTCTGGCCCCATCTTTCTCTTTTTCTGTTGGATTGGTTTAACCCCTGGTTTTACATTAAGAAAGTGTTGACATACCTTATCGCTGGTTCGTCCGGGGGGTCCTCCTTCTCAGGCAAAGAGGTGATGGAATTGTTGGTGGATAGAAGTCAATTGAGCTTCTATCGCCGGTTCCATGCGGGTACCCATCTTGATCACCTTCTCGGGACTTCCCTCTACCAACTCCACCATTTTTAATTCTTCTACGGGTTGAACCCGAGCCTCTTCAGATTTGCATTTTTCATTATTCCCGAGGGGGAGCTCGTATTCTTCCGATGGGATGCCATTCATGCGACATTCCCTAGCCTTAGATTGGTTTCCTTGGACTTCTCCAATACCTGAGAGGGTGGGAAATTTTACCTTAAGATGAAGGGTAGAGGGAATGGCTTCGAAGGTTCGGATGGACGGTCTTTCACATGTGGCGTTATACGTCCGTGAAGAGGCTTCCACTACCCAAAACTTGGTGGGTTCCGTCCTTCGAAGGGCTCCGTCTCCCCATGACATCGGAAGGGTCACTGTCCCGAGGGTATGGCAGGCTTCTCCAGAGAGGGGACCTCAGCCATTTCCAACCTTTCTTTTTTTAGTCCCATAGCAAGGTAGGCGGGAAAGAAGAGTACGTCCATAGAACTACCCGTGTCAATGAGGATCCGCTGGATTTTACATCCGTAGATAACGGCTGAAATTACCAAGGGGTCCTCGTGAGGGTAAATTATACCTGCTAGGTCCTCGGGTCCGAAGGTGATACTAGGCAGCTTTGATCCTTGAACAGAGCATACAGGGAGTCCTTGTTCTGCTCGTCGGGCCTCTTTCAAATATTTTTTCTTCTTACCTTGGGGTGTTATCGAGATATCTCCTCCTTCTATCATATTGATCGTTCTTCCGGAGGGGGCGTTATCCTCATATGAGTCTGGGGGAGGAGGTAAGTTCCGATACCCTGTAGTTCTTTCTCGAGAGTTTCGTTGATGTTCCGTGGTCCATCCTCAGGACCGACAGTGTTCGGTGGTCCTTTCTCGCGACCGGTGGCTGGGAGCCGCCTCTTCCTCTTCTTGTTCTTTTCGTGACCTTTTCCATACATTTGACTTGGGCTCCTCGGGATTATTCTCTTTGAAGTAGTTCTTCAGGTATCCTGCTTCTAAAAGGCGGAGCACTTCCCTCCGTAGGGTAGTGCATTCCTTGGTGGTATGTCCATAGGTTTTATGATATTTGCAATATTTCCCCGTGTTTCTTTCCCAATTGGGAAATTTGGCCGGTGTGGGCCAGTGTAACTCATCGCTGCCTCTCATTACGTTGAGTACTTCTTGTGCTCACGATGCTCGTTGTCGTCATGCTCCATGCGCCTTTTCGTTCCTTCCGCTTCCTCCATGAGGATATAAACTTTTGCCTTTTTCATAAGTTCATTCATGTCCGTGACATGGTTTCCCATGAGGTACCGAAAAAAATCCCCTGTTCGAAGTCCCTGCGTCAATATGTTCGCTAAGATGGTTGGACTGACATTGGGGACATCTAATGCTTCATCTGTGAAACGTTTTATGTATCCTCGCAAAGGTTCATCCTTCTGCTGTTTAATCGTGAAGAGATGAGTGGCCGATTTGGGATATCGTCGATTACATGCAAACTGTCGCACGAACAGGTGGGCTAACCGGTCGAAGCTTGTTATCGAGTTAGGGGGAAGGTGCGTAAACCAAGCTTGTGCTCGTCCTCCAATGGTGACGGGGAACACATGGCATAGGACATGATCGAGAGCGGAGGATAGGTCCATTCTGACTAAGTATTGGTGGATATGATCATGTGGATCCCTTCCATCAGCATCCCCGGTGTATAAGGGAACGTTGACGGGCCGCATCCCTGAGGGAACGGAAGCTAAAGAAATTTCGGGAATAAATGGGAGGTCTTAAATGTAGGATCTTCCTTAGGGGCCATGGTTTTCTTGATGTCGCTCATTTTTTTACGCAAGCCATCTAGCATCCCCCATAAGGCATGATTATCGACCCTAGGGTATTCCCAGGGACGGGGTATCTCTTCTCCTTGGCCCCTCATCGGAGTTTCTTCATATTTATCATACCTTGGTGATTCTTGTAGAGGTTCGCGGTGCCAGGAGACAGAAGTGAGGCTCCATCTATTGTGGGGTGCATCTTCTTCCGAAGGTGGATTCCTCCGCCGAAGGGATTCGGAGAGTTGGTTGTCAAAACTTCTTCGTCCTCGGGGTATTCTCCGAGCCGTAGCTTCTACGAGTCTTTCGAAGATAGAACGGGGAACATTGATGAAATCCCTTGTTCCAGATTGGTGGTTAGACAAAGTTTCTTCCGAATCGCCTTGACGGGTTTGAAGACTTTCACTTTCGAACAGATCCTCCATAATAAACAATACTTTGTTGAACACTATCAAGGACAAGTTCTATGGCGTTCCCACAGATGGCGCTATTTTGTTAACAGGTTGGATATTATAACCTAATTAATGGAATTTATTTAGGGGTTGGAACGCCATGCCCGTGGTTCAAAAGCTTGTAATATTACAAAATATTCCTCGTTGTATTCACTAAATTTCACTTCTGAATACTCTATTACATTTGTTATGTACTTGTTTATCGGGATCTGGCTCTGTCTTTCTTCTTATTCTGTCTCCCTTTTTATAAAGGTTTTTTAGGGACAAATGTCGATATGCATGTTTAGATAAATTATATGTGCTGCTTTGTGCGTACTGAGGAAGATATTTTTTATCTTATCTAAACTTGTCGGATCGTGGATTGACACAACAACTTTAAGAGTTAAGCTGATATTGCCTTAACTCTATTGAGATCTTCTTGACCAAAGTAAAGTGCTGCGGAATAAAAACACAAGAAGATAATTTTTAAGAAGTATTCAATATTATTAAAAACTTCCGAGCCTTAGGCCAAATAACCATAAAGGTTTTAACAAAACGTTCCTCACAACAATTCACTCACGCTCTTTGTTGATCGGACCCAACGAAGCAGACAAGTACGAACTACTTAACTTCTATGAACTAGACTTAAATAGTTGATACAAAAACTTCGCAAAAGCAAGACAAAGACAATACAAAGAATGATTAATCTCTCGGATTGTTATGCACGGTTGTCTTTGAAAGTGCAGGTATTCGGTCGATGTTAGTTTAACATTGAAAGTGCAGGTATTCTGTCAATGTTAGTTTAACATTGAGAAGTCAATGTTAGAATAACATTGCTGGAGCAGAATTCGATTTACAATCTTGATTATATTCTTTATTATTGTTTTGCCTTATTCACTTAACTAACTGAGTTCCACAGTTGTAATTGTCTTTGATTATTATTCAGGAAACAAACTTGTCATAGGTTGTACGCTCAAGTTTCCAAGAAGGAAAGCTTCCTTAATTACGCAAACCACTCTACAAGGAAAGAAGAGTTCGAGTGGAACTAGGAATGCTTTCCAAGATCAGTCCTGATTTGAAGAAGGAGTCTTTCCCTAGTTAGATCACTAACGAAGGAACTATTATTCAAGAAGGACTGCGAGAACAAGAAAGAAGAGTTCAAGAAGGAAACTAGGAGAATTACCAACCGTGTACAACACACCTTGAAGTCGAAGTCCAAGAACCTATATATAGGTGTGAAGTACATCAAGACAAACACGAGACAAGAGCCAATCAATCCGAGAGATTATTTTACAGTTGTTGAGTGTTGTCTTGCTTTAGCAAAGTTTGTGAATTGTTAGGATAGATCTAAGAGTGAGGAGCTGTTAGAGATATACGAAGCAATTCTTGTGTGCTTTGCTTAGTTCAATCAATTTAAGAGTGAGTAGCTTGAGAATTGAGAGAACGACCTTTGTTAAAACCTTTACGGGTTATTTTGCCTAAGGTTGGAAGTTAATATAATTCTATATTCACTTCTTAAACTTGGTGTTTGTTTATTCCACTGCACTATTATTCTGGTCTGTTGTTAAAGTAACATCGCTGAGTTAACAACGTACAAATCTGCTGTTAACTCTCCGGTGTTAAGCTAACAACAACAACGTATCAACCCGATCCACAATTACAATTGGTATCAGAGCCAAGCACGAACTTCACCGGTATTTGGCGTTGATACGACAAGATGGACAACTCCAACCCCAATACCAGCAGGTTGCCTGTATTGGAGGGTCCCAACAACTATGCCTACTGGAAGATCAGGCTCAGAGTCCACATCAAATCCATCGACCTAAGAGCTTGGGACGCAGTACTAGAAGGCTACACCATCCCCTACTTGCCAAGAGATGGAGATGCTGATCTGGTACCTAAGCCAAGGGGACAATGGACAGCCAACGAAATTGCTCTCTACAACTTCAATGAAAAGGCCCTCAATGCTATTTTTAGCTGGGTAGGTAATCACATGTTCAAACTTATTCAAACTTGTTCTACTGCTAAAGTTGCATGGGAAATTCTTGAATTACATTGTGAGGGTGATGTGGCTGTGAGGGACTCTAAATATAGAAAACTTTTGAGGGACTTTGAGAAGATAGAGATGGGTGAGGATGAAAGCATTGATAGTTATTTTGAGAAACTTCTAGATATTGCTAATCAGTGCCAAAACTTAGATTTTATCATCCCTAATCAAACCATGGTCTATAAAGCTTTTAGAACATTATCTTCTAAGTTTACTGTCAAAAGAATTGCTATGAATGAGTCTAGAGATCTTGCCAACATGGACTTTCAAACATTAATGAACACTCTAAAAGAATTTGAACTAGAATTCCTAGGAAAGTCCAGTAAACAACTTGCTTTAGCCTTACTAGGTACTAGCTCAGATTCTATAGGGAGTGATGAGGATGAATATGAGTTGATCTCTTCTAACTATAGTAACATTACTAGGAAGTTTAGTAAACTGGGTTACAAAGATAAAAATAAAGAAAAACAACCCAGTAATGCTGCTCTTGGTTATAAGAAATTGCCCCCAAAGTTTGTAAAATACATGGCATCTAAGAGCACGCCTCAAGATGCTGAGAAATTGAAAGATGTCCAGTGTTATGAATGTAAGGGGTATGGTCACTTTAAACATGAATGTGCTAACACTCTAAGAAAAAGAGGGAATTCTCATTGGGTCTGTGTAGATGACTTCAATGAAGGAGACTTCGAATCAGGAACAAGTGGTGATGAACAATCAGAGGAAATCAACACTGTTGCGTTCTGCACTCGGATCACCTGGTCAGGAGAAGACTCCAGAAACTGCCAAGAATCTCAATGTTACTCCAACATTAGAGAACTAACAGCAAAGCAGGAGATCTTTTTTGGAGACTGGAACAGCTATGAGACACAGGTTAACCATGACACACTCTCTGATTGTGATGATACTAACTTTGGTTGTTTTCATGTCTCAGTTGATCTTGAAGAAGAGTACTTCAATGAAGATGAGATGTCCCATGAGGAAATTCTTGATGACCTACATACAACCTTTCTCAGACTTGAGAGAGAGAATGTTAGACTCGTGAAGAAAAACGTAGCACAGAAGCATGACATTGAATGTTTGAAGAACATGTTGAACTCTATGAAAGAGATCTTGACAAAGCTGAAGCTGAGCTGAATGAGGTAAAGGAGAAACTCAAAAATGATTCACAGATCATAGCCAAATGGAATGGAGGTACTTCTAAACTTGATGAGGTACTGAACATGAGTAACTCAGGTACATGTGGTCTGGGATTTGTTGAGAAACCTTCCTCTTCAAATGTTAATTCTGCCTATCTAACTACAAGCTTTGTTAAAGAATCTGATAATGTGAGTACAGGAACCATTAACACTGTAAAAAGTAAACCTACCTTTATCTGCCAGTACTGTTTTCAACCAGGCCACATTAAACCATTCTGTAGAAAATTTATAAAAGCATGTGGTAAGAAAACAGCCTTTGCGTCCAATGTTAATTCTACAACAGGTTCTGATGTTAGACTAACATTAGGTGCAGGACAGAAAAGTAGGACTTGGATAGAAAATGCTAAATCCCCTAAGATTAAAGTTGTATGCAATGTTGTTTTCTCTGCTGTGTACTCTAACCTTTCAGGTAAATGGTACTTCGATAGTGGATGCTCAAGACACATGACAGACAGCAAAGAGAATCTTAAGAAAATGGTACCTTTGAGTGCTGGAACAGTGACATATGGAGGAGGCACCAAAGGAAAAATCATTGGCAAGGGGACACTGGATGTTGATGGATTCCCTCCCTTGAAGGATGTGTTGTTGGTAGATGGGTTAAAGGCAAATCTAATCAGTATCAGTCAGCTGTGTGATGATGACCTACTGGTTACATTTGACAAGGTATCTTGTGATGTTTATGATAGTGAAAATGTTCTTGTGATGACAGGTACTAGATCCAAAGATAACTGCTACCTAGCCCAGGAGGAAGCAGAATGTTTCCATGCCAAGATAGATGAGGCTTCTATATGGGATAGGAAACTTGGACATGTTCACTACAGAAACCTTGAGAAATTACAGAAAGTTGATGCTGTAAGAGGCTTACCAAAGCTGTCTTGTCCAGGTAAGCTTGTGTGTGGTGATTGCCTCAAGGGTAAGCAAACCAGAGCAGTTCATACACCCCTACAGGTACAGAATGCTAACCCTAGATCTAGTAGGTGTTTTGGATTGCTGCACATGGACTTAATGGGTCCAATTGAGGTAAGTAGTCTCAGTGGGAAGAGATATGCCTTTGTGATTGTAGATGACTTCTCTAGATACACTTGGGTAAAATTTCTTAAAGAAAATTCTGAAGCTTTTGACCAGTTCAAAATTCTTTGTGCTAGTATTAAAAACTTATATGGCTCCACTGTGACTAAGATTAGGACCGATCATGGTAAAGAATTTGAAAATGCTAGTTTTGATAACTACTGCAATACTAAAGGTATTTTCCATGAATTTTCAGCTCCTAAGACTCCTCAGCAGAATGGGATTGCTGAAAGAAAGAACAGGACTCTTCAAGAGATGGCCAGAGTTATGCTCAATGCTAAAGACTTATCCAAAAGACTCTGGGTTGAAGCTTTAAACACTGCTTGTCACATTAGTAACAGGGTGTATCTTAGACCTGGAACTACCATGACTCCCTATGAACTCTTGAAGGGTGTTAAACCAAATGTTGCATATTTTCATGAATTTGGATGTGATTGTTATCTGCTCAATGACAGGGATTATCTGAGTAAATTTGATCCTAAAAGTGAAAAATGCATCTTTGTAGGATACTCAGCCAATAGTACTTCCTTTAGAGTCTACAATCTTAGATTGAAGACAATTCAGGAATCAGTGAATGTTTTGTTTGATGATTTCACTCTTGATACAGGTACTGATGACATCTCAGTTCCCAATGTTGAACCAATAGTGGAAACCGAGAATGTTACTCCTGACAATGCTACACCAACATTGGAACTGGAAGCTGGAAACACTGAACAGGAGTCAGGGAGCAAGATCTGATGTTAGACTAACAACAGAGGATTCTGACTCAGAACATGAAGTTGCCTCTGAACCTAGAAGAGATCCCCAAGCTAGGATTCAGAAAGATCATCCAGCATCCCAGGTAATAGGTGAACTCACTGAACGGGTAAGGACACGAAACAGAGAAAGACTTGACTATAGAGATATTGTAAAACTGTGTGTCTGTATGAACTTCACTTGTACTGTTGATAATGCCTCCTGTTTTGTCTCCACCATAGAACCTAAGAATGTGAATGAAGCCCTTCTTGATAACTTTTGGATTAATGCCATGCATGATGAACTATTACAGTTTACTAAGAACAATGTTTGGATACTTGTACCTAGACCACCTAATGCTAATGTAATAGGGATTAAGTGGATATTTAAGAACAAGAGTAATGAGGAAGGGGTCATAGTTAGGAACAAAGCTAGAGTAGTTGCTCAGGGGTACACACAGGTTGAAGGTGTAGATTTTGATGAGACATTTGCTCCAGTTGCTAGGATTGAATCTATTAGGTTACTTCTAGCTATATCATGCAGTCTTAAGATAAAACTATACCAAATGGATGTAAAGGGTGCATTTCTGAATGGGCTGATTGATAAGGAAGTATATTGTGAACAACCTAAGGGATTCACAGATCCTAAGTACCCCAACCATGTGTACAAGCTTGAAAAGGCACTGTATGGGCTTAAACAAGCACCTAGAGCATGGTATGAAAGGCTTACAAAATTCTTGTTAAGTCTTGGCTTTGTTAGAGGTGAGGGAGATAGAACACTGTTTGTCTTGAAGAAAAATTCTCATGTCTGTATAGCTCAAATATACGTAGATGATATTGTGTTTGGCTCAACTAACAATTCTATCCTAGAAAACTTTGTTGAATCAATGACAGGGCAGTTTGAGATAAGTATGATGGGAGAATTAACCTTCTTCCTTGGTCTTCAAGTAAAACAAACAGGTAATGGGATTTTCCTAAGTCAGGAAAAGTATGCAAAGAATTTGGTAAAAAGGTTTAAATTGGCAGATTCAAAGCCTTGCAAGACACCCATGTCTTCATCAGTGAAGATATCCAGGGATGTTAATGGTGCTAATGTTGATCCAACATTGTACCGTTCAATGATAGGAAGCTTACTCTACCTGTCTGCTTCAAGGCCTGACATAATGTTCTATGTTTGTGTTTGTGCTAGGTACCAGGCATGTCCAAAGCAGTCACATCTGATTGCTATGCAGAGAATACTTAGATACATTTCTGGCACCTTGGCCCTTGGTATATGGTATTCTTATGACACTAACACAAATCTTGTAGGTTTCAGTGACTCAGACTGGGAAGGAGACACTGATGACAGAAAGTCTACAAGTGGAGGATGTTTTTATCTGGGGAACAACTTGGTCTCATGGTACAGTAGAAAGCAAAATTGTGTGTCACTCTCCACTGCTGAATCTGAATACATAGCAGTAGGCAGTTGTGTCATTCAGTTAGTATGGCTTAAACACATGCTACTGGATTATGGGTTAGACAGTGATACCTTACTTATGTTTTGTGATAATCTTAGTGCTATAAGCATCTCTAAGAACCCTGTGCAACATTCCAGAACTAAACATATTGATATAAGGCATCACTTTCTGAGAAACATGGTAGAAGATAAGCTCATTGATATTGAACACATTGAAACCAACAATCAGCTTGCTGATATGTTCACTAAACCCTTAGATTCTGAGAGGTTCTTCAGTTTGAGGAATTCTCTTGGCATGTGCATCGTCTAGGGATGTTAGTTCACCAGTGTTGACATAACACCACTGTCTAGCACTGGTTATTGGTTGTGGTGTATCTGTAATTCTATTTGTTTCCTTTCTGCATTTTCTTCTTCTTGCATATTACATCCTTGTTAGAGATTATGTTGGGCTGTGTGGTTAAACTGTATGAATAGCTGAGTTGACTGGTGGACAGGTACATATTAAAAGGTTTGAAAAGTTAAGAACTCTGTTGTTAGTCTGTGAATGTTAGCCTAACATTTGGGAGAAGCTGGGGTACACAGAGCTCACTACTCTGATGTTACTCAGTTGTGACTTATCCATGTTAGGTTAGATAAAGCATGAAGAGAAGCTGGGGTACATGATGTTGAAAGCTTCATTGTCATTCAGTTGTGCTTATTTTTGTGTTTTGTCTATGGCCAAGGTTATGCATGATAGTGGTCCTTACTACTGGGGTGTTTTGAAGTTTCGACTGCTTGCATTCAGTAGCATTGTTCACTTGGTATTTCGCTTGTATACAGGTTGGAAAACAAGTATGCATGAGGAGTTGGGGTGGAGAAGTATATGATAAATGTATTGTCTTCATTCAATTCCTTTGTACTTGCCTAATCTGTTGCTGATGGTTAAGTTGTTGGGGTGTGTGGGGTCTTGTGCTGCCCACATTCAGTGATGAAACTGTCCTTTACATTCATTAGCTTTTGTTCAACAGAGTTCACAAATAAAGAAAAAGTGATTTGTCCTGATTTCAGTCAGTAAAGTTGTATGTACGTGGTTACCATCTCCCAATGTTGATCTAACATGGTTGCATTCTTCTAGTTCTGCATTTACTTTTTCCTTGTGTCGGTTTGGGCTTAGAGGGAGTAGTAATCCTAGGAATCATGTGTTGAGGCATACTTTGTGGGTGACTCATTGCAGGTAAAACACTATGTTTTGTGATCTTCTATGCTATGGGAACATCTTTTCCCTGGATATGTATATCCACTCTGTGTTTTTCTGTTGGATGTGTTACTTGCTCATACTGATAATCTGAATTTATGTCTTGGTACCTATGTACTTGGGAGAGGTTCCAGATCAGTATACAAGAATATCTCACGCTCTCACATGATGTTGCCTTGGATGAAGCCCTGCACCTACAACTTTCCTCCCTGATGTTAACTTACCAACGTTAGTCCAACATTGAAACATTGTAACTTATAAGTTTTCAGGTTTGAAGACCGCTCTGGTTACGTGTTAATCCAACACTGACACGTGGTAAGATGAACATGGGTATGATCGTGTGACAGTGGTCCGATTATGTTGGTAACATGTTACAACACCACTATCTTTACTCTTCAGCTGATAATTGTATAATTTCCCCTAATCACCTTCTACTGTGTACGCGCTCAAAAATTTTGTAATAACAATTATCTCTGCAAAATCAAGTTTCGATTTTTCTTCTCTAAATTCACTCTAACAATGGCACGCAAGTCTTCCATTGACACTCTTGCAGCTGCTGCCGAACAGATGGAGCAACCTAGACGCCGCAGGACCAGAAGTGCAACTGTTGAAGCCATTACCGCCGCCGCACCAAAGAGGAAATCCACTTATCAACGGCGTAAGGGCAAGAAAGCAGCGAAGGGTGATGTTGATTCAACACCAAAAACTTCTGAGCAAACCTCCACTCCCACCAACCCTGAAAACGAGGTAATGATGGCTAACCCTACTCTGGATATACCTGAGACTACTGTTGTTGGTATTGAGGGGGAGAACGAGGCCCCGGGTGTTATTGTGGGTGAGTCTGAGGTGGTGCATGAGGTTCCTGAGGGTAATGCTGGGGATGAATATGTGGTTGCTGAGGAAGGGGCTGAGCAGGATACTGCTGATGAGATGGAGACTCTTCCTGAGGAGGATGATCAGGTTGAGAAGACTGTGGATGAGGAGGTTACTACTGAGGGTAACCAAGATGCTGGTGAAGAGGATGACAGTCAACCTGAAGAGGTTGAGAGAGAAGAAGAAGAGAGCCTGACTCTCACTGACTTAGCTACTGCTGCTAAGAAAAGAAAGGGAAAGCAGGTGATGGTTGAAGCTTCTGAGTCTGAGTCAGAAGAAGAAAAAGAGGAGGAAGAGGATAAAGAAGAGGAGGAAGTTGAGGATGAAGGCCTACAGGTAGGTGATGACCCTGCTGATGTTACTCCAACATCAGATGAATACTTTGATCTGCTTGAGGAGGAGTATCCCAAGAAGCCTTATTCTGGCTTTTATGTGTCTGCTGAGGCAGAAGAGCTGTGGGAGGCTTATCAAGCCAGGGTGATTCACACTGAAAGGAACATTGATGAGGAAATGTTCAAAGAAAATAGGTTGTTTGAGCTGCTTGAAGCTAGAGGGGTGTTGGGATCTGTGATGAACCAGTCATCATATGTCCCTGATGTGATCAGAGAGTTCTACATGAACCTCTCTCAATGGGTGTGCCACCAGGACTCTTCCAAGTTTGGCAAAGTTTGGGTCAGGATGAATGTCTATGACATTAGTCCCTCTGTGATCAATGAGGCTTGGGGACTTCCTGACCCTGGGGAGACTGAGGATCCTAGCATGGATGAGGTGATCATTGACCTCACTGGTGGACTGACAAGGAAATGGAATGACAGTTTTCCAACTACAAAGTTGACCTCCTTAAGTGCTGTACTTCACAAGCTCTCCACCTACAACTGGCTGCCTCTTCAAACACCACTGTTATGACAAAAGAATCTGCAAGGCTGGTGTACAAACTGAAGAATGGGCTGAGTGTGAACATAGGGGAGAAGGTTCTGAGGCACATGAGGGAAGTCACAACCAAGGCAAAGGGAATCATTCCATATCCCTCTCTGATATCCAGCATTCTTGTGAAGCAAGGCTTCAAGACAAAGAAGACAGAAGGCTGGATCAAGAACAAGGTCAAGATGATCATCACCAGGAGCTACTTCACTCAGATCAGGATTCAAGATCTGCCATGGAATCCCAATGATGGAGCTGGTCCAAGCAGGAAGAAGAAGAAGAAGAAGACTCACAAGTTTGCTGCTTCTTCAGTCCCTGCGGCTAGTGGTGATAGTTGTTCTGTCATTGCTGATGCCTTTGTGGAGGAAACCCTGGTATGGCTGGATAGAAAGTACAAGGATACCCAGAGAGAGATAGCAGACAAGCAAGTAAGGATGCAAGAGATAGACAGCCTCAGGAAGCATTTGAGGGACCTGCCTTCCTCACAAAAAGGGGGAGAATGATCAAATTTCAAAAAAAAATTATGAGTTCTGTTATGTTTCTGTCAGCATGAACAATTATTTTCTTTGTTTATTTTTCGGTTTCATCAAGGAGTGTGTTCCTTGCTACTTAGTATGGTCTGTAATTAAGTACATTTCTATCTTGTTTCTTACTGCTTCTGCTTATGATCATTGAACTTTGGATGCAAAGTATTAACTCTGTTTTGCAGGTGTTAACCGTTCTCTGATGTTAAAATGACATTGAGATGGTCAATGTTAGAACATCTGTCTAGTTTCGATGTTAAGCTAACATTGACAAAAAACAGACATGTTATGACAACATTGAAAGTATCAATGTTAGAATAACATTGAGTTGGTCCCTTCTAACATTCAGGGGGAGCGTACTTATTTTCCATTGTGATATGATAGTAAAGTTTGTCTGAATAATTTGATCTAGTTAGAACAGGTTCTTAGGTTTTGTGATTAAGGCAAAAAGGGGGAGATTGAAAGTGCAGGTATTCGGTCGATGTTAGTTTAACATTGAAAGTGCAGGTATTCTGTCAATGTTAGTTTAACATTGAGAAGTCAATGTTAGAATAACATTGTTGGAGCAGAATCTGATTTACAATCTTGATTATATTCTTTATTATTG
This sequence comes from Linaria vulgaris, assembly GCA_948329865.1. Lineage (NCBI taxonomy): Eukaryota > Viridiplantae > Streptophyta > Magnoliopsida > Lamiales > Plantaginaceae > Linaria > Linaria vulgaris. Next base: position 15,309,517 of record OX415254.1, on the reverse strand, counting down.
TTTTGCCTTATTCACTTAACTAACTGAGTTCCACAATTGTAATTGTCTTTGATTATTATTCAGGAAACAAACTTGTCATAGGTTGTACGCTCAAGTTTCCAAGAAGGAAAGTTTCCTTAATTACGCAAACCACTCTACAAGGAAAGAAGAGTTCGAGTGGAACTAGGAATGCTTTCCAAGATCAGTCCTGATTTGAAGAAGGAGTCTTTCCCTAGTTAGATCACTAACGAAGGAACTATTATTCAAGAAGGACTGCGAGAACAAGGAAGAAGAGTTCAAGAAGGAAACTAGGAGAATTACCAACCGTGTACAACACACCTTGAAGTCGAAGTCCAAGAACCTATATATAGGTGTGAAGTACATCAAGACAAACACGAGACAAGAGCCAATCAATCCGAGAGATTAATTTACAGTTGTTGAGTGTTGTCTTGCTTTAGCAAAGTTTGTGAATTGTTAGGATAGATCTAAGAGTGAGGAGCTGTTAGAGATATACGAAGCAATTCTTGTGTGCTTTGCTTAGTTCAATCAATCTAAGAGTGAGGAGCTTGAGAATTGAGAGAACGACCTTTGTTAAAACCTTTACGGGTTATTTTGCCTAAGGCTTGGAAGTTAATATAATTCTATATTCACTTCTTAAACTTGGTGTTTGTTTATTCCGCTGCACTATTATTCTAGTCTGTTGTTAAAGTAACATCGCTGAGTTAATAACGTACAAATCTGCTGTTAACTCTCCGGTGTTAAGCTAACAACAACAACGTATCAACCCGATCCACAATTACAGTCTTGTCTTCATCTTGATGAACTTCACATCTTTTATAGATTTCTTGAATCTTGCACGCCAAGATGTGTTGTTCACAGCTTTGGTAACTCTTGTTGTTTCCATGTTGATATTTGCCTTCTTTGTGAACTCCATATCTTTCATGAATATGTGTTTCCTTTATTACCAATCTAACAAGGTAACACATCTTCTTCAATTCGCAGAATCCTGGAAAGAATCGAGTCGCAGCGAACGGACAATATTGTTTCCTTATTTTGAAATCGTGTTGAGTTGACTTGTTCAATTTAGCTTGAATTATGGAAACTTCAAGTAAGGAATCTTCCATAGCTCTTCCTTATGATTAAGATACCTTCCTGGACATAAACATAAACAACTAAAACCGTGGAACTTGATTAATAAGTGAATAAAGGCAAAACTTAATTTTGGCAACTAAAGCACAATTTTCGCACAGACTCTCGGCTTTCAATGTTATCCTCAATGTTGACCCAACATCGTCTAACATTGCATCGTCTAACATTGATTCCAAAAAATCTTGCACTTTCATTATCTTTTCATTCTTCATCTACTAGGCGCTGACTAGGATTAACTTTGATCTCTTCCGAGGACTTCAAAGGTTCTGAGGGGTTGCTTTTCCTGGTTTATTCTCTACGAGGGGATGTAGTCTTCGGAGTGACCAGATCATTTGGGCAGTATGTCCATGGTAGCTTCTGCGGTGTTTGTCTCTTTTGGACGGTGTATTTCGAGGGGTATATCTATTTTACTTTGTTCGTTCCGAGGGCCCTATTTCTTCAGTAGGGTCAGTTCTTATTCTGGGAATTTAGTAACACGTACTTTGATGGCTTCCGAGTTTTAATATAATATTGTTCTTCGGGTTTGAATAGGGTGGGGAAGGGATGGGATCCCACGACGTGGGATCCCTCGTCAAGGGATCCCACGTCGTGGGATTCAAAAACTCACTCCCGTTCCCGTCCCTCCAGTTGAAGGGATCCCTCGTCGAGGGATCCCTTGCCGAGGGATCCCTTACCAAGGGATCCCTTAATCCCGCCATTTTTTAGTCTCGAATTAGTCACTTTTTAACATTGGAAATCGAAGAGATTCCCGCGGGAATCCCTCCGATTTCCAGATTGTATCTAGCACAAAAAGTGTACTTTTTTCTCCTTCTCCACTTTTTCCCCCGAATATTTCATCTTTAAGAGATGTCTTCTCTTCGACATTAATAACGAGTACCGACTTGTTAACACGAATCACAATCCAATAACTAGCCCGAATCACATTCAAAAATCGCAATCCGATATCACAAATCCCAAAAGAAAACCCTTCGCGGCTCAAAACTCACAAGACACAAGACACAATTCACAAATTGTCTAACCATTACAAATAAATAAATATCACAATTTTAAATAACTAGTAATAAAAAGTTGTACAATTCCTAATATTTCTCATAATCACTCACATCACATGTGTTTTTTATTTTGTAACTAAACCCCTAATAAACCTAGTCATTATAGTTTATAAAAAATGGTGGGATTCCCTCCTCCCGTGGGAATCGAAAAATGACTCCCGTTCCTGTCCCTCGACTGGAGGGAATCCCGTCCCTTGTAGTCCCGGCGTGGAGGAGCATGGTGGGAAATTTTCCCGCGGGAACATTTCCCGTGGGTAGGTACGGGAAAGGGAATTTCCCTTACCCGTTCCCACCCGTTTGATCTACGGGGTAGGTGTTCCGAGGGGTTTTATGCCTTGGTAGGTCATTATTTTCTGTATTTGGCCTTCGGGGGAAATGTTCTGAGGGCTTTAGGATCATAGAGTGTTTAGTGAGGGGATATTCTTGTCTTTCTGGGACTCGGGGTCCGTTGTGGTCCCTATTTTTTTGCATTGATGGATATTCGAGTCGCGCGAATCCATCGGGGTTGGTTCTTTTTCCGATGCCACGTGGATATATTTTCTTTAGTCGTCGTTGACTTTCCATGAGACGCTTTGGTGTCTCCTCGGGTGTTCCTTTATACCGCTTTGAGTCAGTGACCAAGCGGATTGGTAACACTCCGAGGGCCTCCTCGTGGGAAGTGGGTACATCTCATCTGAAGTACTCGTGGCAATAGTATTGTCCATATACTAATTCCTATATTTAGGACTAATATTCTCTTTAATCTCGTATTTAGTTTTTACGGTTAACACCAAGCTATTGGCGAATTGCAGTATCTCTCTCTTACTAGGCCGGACATTGCCTTTCCCATTAATAGCCTCGCTCAAGCTGTCTCTTCGCCTTTTGAGCATCACTGGACGACGATTAAGCGCATTCTTCGATATCTTAAGAGAACCATTTTTCACGACTTATTGCTCAAGAAGCGCTCCTCGAACACTCTCTAAGCCTTTTTCGTTGCTGACTGGGCTGGTGATCCCCTCGATCGTACATCTACTTTGGCCTTGATTATCATTCTTGGCACCAATCCCATCTCTTGGGCATCTCGCAAGCAACATGTTGATGCTCGGTCTTCCACTGAGGCTGAGTATCGTGCTCTTACTACTACTACCTTCGAGGTACGATGGATCCAACACCTGCTTTCGGAGCTCCATGTCAATCTCACCTCGAAGCCGATGGTGACAATATCGGGGCCACTCATCTCTCCATTTATCCCGTATTGCACTCTCGCATGAAGCACATTGCTATTAACATACATTTTGTTCGTGACATTGTGGCCAAGGGCCTTATTGCCGTCTCCCACATTAGCACGCAGGATCAACTTGCCAATGTTCTCACTAAGGCGCTGTCTCGCGCTCGTTTCTCACTCCTTTGGTCCAAAATTGCCTTGGCCGATGGCACGACATTTTTGAAGGGGCGTATTAGAGATATCACCATATCTTCGAATTCTCCTTCTCTCGATAAGAGATAGTGTTTGATTTAGTGTAATCTAGTTACCTTGTATAGCTTATCTTTTACTTGTAGACCAAGACTAGACTAGTATATATTAGATACAACTCTTGTACACAAAATTCATCAATAATACCATTTCTAATATTTCTCTACATACCAGAGTTCTTACACAACCTAATGTTAGAATCATAAGGAGTATTAACAGGAATGCAATCATATTGATTAAATTTCTTAAGCACTTTTTCTATATAATGAGATTGTAAAAGAATTAATCCTTCATCATTTCTAATGATTTTAATACCAAGAATCACATCAGCTATGTCCATATCGTTCATGTCAAAGTTAGAAGATAAAAAAAATTTAGCATGCTCAACAGATTTTAAATCAGTGCCAAAAATTAACATGTCATCAACATATAAACAAACAATAACACCTCTATGTCCATGAAATTTACTATAATCACATTTATCTGATTCATGTATCATAAATCCATTAGAGACAAGTACTTTATCAAATTTCTCATGCCATTGTTTAGGAGCTTGCTTCAAGCCATATAAAGACTTAATTAATTTGCATACCTTTTTCTCTTGAGATGAAATAGCTATTTGTGAAGAATCAGTGTCCCTAGTTCCTTCAACTAGATAAACAATAAAACCAAGTCCAAAAGATTTTTCAGTTCTAATCCTTTTACTTCTTCTAAGTTCAACTGCTTCTATATCATCATTGTGTTCAAGTTCAAGATTTAGATCACTAATATCTTTATTTACAAACCTTAGGTATAGAATTAAATCTATTCTCATAGAACACAACATCTCTAGATTCAATTACAGTATGCAATCTTATCGAATCATTAGGCTCTATGACAAAAAATATATATGCTTTACTATGTTCAGCATAATCTAAAATACATTCAACACCTTTTGCACCTAAACTTCTAATCTTAGGTTCTGGCAATCTAACAATTGCTTTACAACCCCAAACTTTAAGATAGTCCAAGTTCGACTTTATTTTCTTCCAAAGTTCATAAGGTGTAACATGAGATTTTTTATGAGGAATTCAATTAAGTATATGACAAGCCGTTAATAGTGCTGCACTCCAAAAACTCTTATTCAAACCAGAATTATAAAGCATAGCATTCACCATTTCTTTAAGAGTTCTATTTTTTCTTTCAACTACTTCATTTTGTTGTGCGGTATAAGGGGTTGAAGTTTCATGAATTATGCCAAATGATTCACAAAATGAAGGAAAATGATATTCTCCTCCTCTATCTGATCTTAAGCATTTAATTTTACAATTCAAGTAATTTTCTACTTTATTTTTATATATTCTGAATTTGTCAAGTAATTCATCTTTTGCATGTAACAAATATACATAGCAATATTTAGAATAATCATCAATAAATGTTGCAAAATATTTACTTCCTCCTTTAGTAGGAGTTGCATGCAAGTCACATAAATCACTATGTATAAGATGCAACAAATAAGTTTTTCTTTCTACCGAATGAAATGATTTCTTAGTGATTTTTCATGTGCACATACTTGACATTTATCTAATGAATCATTTTCATAGTTAGGTATTAAGTTCAATTTAATCATGTCATTCCTGCGTTTAGAGTTCACATGCCCTAACCTATTATGCCATAATGAAAATGAGTCAACAATATAAACAGAATCCTTTGTGATTTTATTAATATTAAGTATAAGCATCCCCCCGTACACATAACCTTTGCCTACAAAGATAGCACTCTTAGACAGAATAAATTTATCGGATTCAAAGACAAATTTAAATCCATGCTTGTTCAAAAGGCTACAAGAAACTAATTTTTTTCTTTCTAATTTCAGGAACGTGATACACTTCTCCTAAAGATAACCCAAAGTGAATTCCAATTCCACCGTTCCTTTGCCTTTTACAACAGTCGTCGATGAGTTGTTCATGTACAAGACACCGCCTTCTTGAATTGGCTCATAAGTGGTCAAGCAGCTTTGATCTTTGCATACGTGCCTCGTCGCACCAGAGTCAATCCACCAAGAACCATCTTCCTGCAACATATTTACTTCAGAAATCATTGCTAAAAAAAATTCTTTGCCGTTAGTATTATTGTTTTGCTGATTCTTTTTCTTTTTCAAAATTCTGCAATCTCTTTTGAAATGTCCCACTTTTTCACAATGCCAACAAGCCCCTTTTTTTCTTTTTGTTTCCATTCTTATGGTTCTTAGTGTCTTGCCCCTTTCTATTCTAATTTTTATTATTCTACCTCGAGTGTTGGGATTGTTTAGACTCTTTATTTTCTTCCACCATATGAACTAAAGATGAGCCCCCTTTGTGATTCTTTTTTTTTCTTGCATTCTAGATTGTTCTTCAATGCGAAAGTAAGAACTCAAGTCCTTGACACTAACGCCTTACTTTTTATGTTTTAGACTCTTCTTATAATCTTTCCATGATGGTGGGAGTTTATCAATGATGCAATCCCTAACAACAGAAGAAAGAGGTCGAGTCCCTCTATCCACCCCTCTAGCCATTCCAGGTTTGGCAAGTTGGTTTCAGTTTATATTTAGGATGACTTAATGCTAAGTGCTTCAGCATGATAATATCGTCAAATCGACGTAAGTTGTGGAAATAGATCACTTTCACATTAGGATTTTGTCTACAAATATTCTCAATCCTATAAACATTTATCCATGTGCATATTTAGATTTTTTATGTGTCATAGGATGCATTGCAATTCATTGAATTGCTTACTCACGGATTTTTCATCAACCATCTTGTAATTCATAAATTGGGAAGATAGAAATCTACTTGTAGCATCTTCAGTCAAGTACCGGCTATTGAGAGAATTCCAAAGTTCCTTCGCCAAATCGACATTTTGGTAGATATCGAACAAGTTATCCGTTAGAGCATTCAGAATATGTCCCCAACAGATTTGGTCGCCTTCACCCATTTTGCTCGTGTTCGAGATTCTGCTAATTCGTTTTCACGCTCCTGAGGCTTCGGAGTTGTTAGAACATAATCCACCACAAGCGTGAACAAAAGGAAACGAACTTTCTTTTGCCAACACCTAAAGTTTCCACCATCGAACCTTTCCAATTTGACGAAGTCGGTAGTGAGTTGCAACAAGTTTTGAGACGCTAAAATATTGTCTTGAGAATGTTAGAAAATATTTAATGAACCTGTTGCACTTCACTTGAATTCGGTGCCACACCACGATCAAATCTGCTACCACGAACACGAACACGAACGATCTTCAACAACGAACGCAACAAACACACTCCAAGTCACGCAATACTATGCTTTTCTCAAGACAATATTCGCCCCCACTATGTGCGCAAACGAGTTACAACGAATTTGTCCTAGGATACAATGGAGCCAATCAAAATATTGTATATTATTTGCGAATTGGACTTTCAAAGATAATCCAAAATACTCAAAATGAAAGGATGAATTTGTTTTAGAAATAGTATTCTTTTTCTCACTGAACGTATTTTAAAACAGAGAATAAAGGTTTTATTTCAATAATATAATATTTGAGTTTTTGTTCTTTAAGACAGAGAGCAGAGTGTTTGTGAAAACAAAAATACGCAAGACAAATCTTATTCTGGTTTGCACCGTCTGTTAGAATAAGATTTGTATAAATATGTTAATATTACCTTTTGTATAAAGATATGGCAAGATATAAGCCTATGATTAGATAGTTTCCTTATTGATATGACTCATTGTACTAGTATATATACTTTTCATTCATTAATGAGAAACCCATTGAGGAATATTATATTTTATGGTACATAGCCATATTTTCTTTCTTTTTTTCTTCTCCCCTCTCTAAATTATGACCGACCCCTCTAAAGACGGTTCTTCCTCTGACGCCACCAACGGTGGCGGATGCACCGTCACATCCCCCTCCTCGATGGACGCTTCTCCTAAATTCCATCCTGACCTACTGTCTCTAACGTGAAGAACTTCATCCCTATCACGTTAGATGCCGAAACTAGCCTCTACACCTCTTGGTCGGAATTATTCAAAATTCACGCTCGCGCGTATCAGGTTCTCGATCACATAATCTGTTCTTCCGCCGACGTCATCCCTTACGATGATCTCTGGGATCGTCTTGACGCCATAGTCTTCCAATGGATCTATGACACCATCTCAACTGATCTGTCGCACACTATCATCGAACCCGAGTCCCCTGCAATTGGAGCTTGGACTCGGCTCGCTGCCATCTTTCAGGACAATAAAAACTATCGCGTCGTTCACCTCGAGAACCAATTATCTCGCACGGTTCTTGATGATTTTTCCAGTATTGGCGCCTATTGTCAAAAACTGAAGATGTTGGTCGATCAATTAGCCAACGGCGGGGCCCTTGTTCCAAACCAATGCCTTGTTCTTCAATTGGTGGCCGGCCTCAACGACTTATACAACGGTGTCGTGACTCTTATTCAGCAGAGCGATCCACTTCCATTTTTCTCTAAAGCACGCTCCATGCTTTCTCTTGATGAGACTAGTCCTGCAAATCGTTATGCCCTCACCGCTGAAAATGCCCTCCTCATTGCAGCTCAGCAACCAGCACCGGACACCACCCCTAATCTGCCCTATCAACCTAACTTAGGGTATCGAGGACGTGGTCGCGGTCGCGGTCGCGGTCGAAATCGCGGTGGAATGGAACGTGGCGGATCAGGCCACGGCGGCCGAGTGAACCCTAAACGCGGCCCATATCATTCGCAGTCGCCCTAGTGGGCCCAATAGTAATGATCGGTCGCTTCCTACGGTCCCCAGACTTGGGTTGCACCACCGTCGCCCTATCCGACGGCCCAATGGCAGCCACCACGGTCCGCGGCACCCTCTCACCAACCGGGCCTCCTCGAACCGCGCCCACAACAGGCCTACCATACCCAACCGACCGCCTATGCTCCCACCGATCTTGACGCACCTTGCACACGCTCACCCTTACTCCACACGATAATAATTGGTATATGGATTCGGGAACTTCGTCTCACATAACGTCCAATCAAGGTACTCTATAGTCTTACTTTAATTCGAGCATTAATTCAAAAATTACTGTTAGTAATGGTCATACGATTCCCATTCAAGGTTCGGGTTCCGCAGTCCTACCCTCTCCCTACCCTCCTCTCTCTCTTCATCACATTCTTCTTGCACCTAAAATCATTAAAAATCTCATCTCTATTCGTAAGTTTACTAGGGATAATCTCGTCTCTGTCGAATTTGACCCTTTTGGTTTTTCTGTGAAGGACTTTCGGACTGACACTCCACTTATTAGATGCAATTGTCAAGGTGATCTCTACCCCGTCCTCCCAAGTCCGTCCTTATCATTACCTTCATCGCCATCCTCCTTTGCCGCTCTTTCTTCATCTAAGTGGCACGCCCGCCTTAAACACCCAGGCGCCTATCCTCTACGTTTTCTTAGCAAAAATAATTTAGTTGATTGTTCATCTAAAAGTACTTCGAGTTTTTGTTCTTCTTGTTCTATTGGGAAAAATATTAAACTCCCTTTTGTTCCGTCAAATTTGCGTACTACTATGCCGTCTGATATTATTCATAGTGATATTTGGACGCCGCCTATCTTAAGTACGTCAAACTATCGCTATTATGTCTTGTTTGTTGATGATTACACGGATTTCTTGTGGACTTTTCCTATAACTCAAAAATCACAAGTTTGCAACATTTTTTGTCACTATGCAACTACATAAAAACTCAGTTTGAATGTGACATTAAAACACTCCAATGCGACAACGACACTGAATACAACAACAAAGAATTTCACTTTCTCTTTAAATATCGCAGCATGCAATTCCGTCTCTCATGTCCTCATACTTCTCCCCAAAATGGCAAAGCTGAAAGAAAAATGCGCACTATAAATAACATGATGCGCACTCTTCTTGCTCACGCATCGGTACCGCCCGAATTCTGGCCTCACGCCCTCCAAACAGTCACCTATCTTCTCAACATCCTTCCCACCTCACGTCTCGGGTCCAAGTCACCACTTCAACCCCTCTTCCGAAAAGACCCCTCCTACTCTCATCTTCGCATGTTCGGGTGCTTGTGTTTCCCTCTCTTTCCCTCCACTATAATCAATAAACTCCAAGCCCGGTCCACTCCTTGCGTCTTCTTGGGCTACCCTACTAAGCATCGTGGTTACAAGTGTTATAACCTAGCCACAAAACAAATTATTACGAGCCACCATGTTGTGTTCGATGAAAATACTTTTCCTTTTGCTCAACCTAGTCCAACTCATTCCCCATCTTAAAAGTTCCTTGACACACCAATCTCTCCCATATTACAACAACAACTCCAACAATCGGCCTCACGCCCCTCAAATATTGCCCAGCCACGTTATGTTCCCAATGTTGGATCCCAATGTTGCCCTAACATTGGGTCAACATTGCAACTAGAACCTTTGGCACAAGTTTCTGCACCTTCTGTTCCCAATGTTGGGTCAATGTTGGGGCAACATTGCAACCAGAACCCTATTCCACTCACCGTTTCTCCCTCCTCTCCGCCCTTACGGCCCACTTATCCTTCCTCATCTACACCGCCATCTCTCTCTTCAAATGGCTACACGCAATAAACACGACATCTTTCGTCCCAAACAACTCTTTAATCTACATACCTCATCTTCTCCCTCTCCTATTCCCTCTAACCCCTCAGCCTCTCTATCCGAACCCCACTGGAAATCAGCCATGATGGATGAATTTGATGCTCTTATTAAAAATAAGACGTGGGAGTTAGTCCCCCATCCTCCTAATGTCAATATTATTCGTTGTATGTGGATTTTTCGTCATAAGTTTCACTTTGATGGTACTTTTGAGCGGTATAAGGCTCGTCTTGTAGGTGATGGCAGGTCTCAGCAAGTTGGAGTGGATTGCATGGAAACTTTCAGTCCCTTGGTGAAACCAGCGACCATCCGTACGATACTTAGCATTGCCCTCTCGCATTCTTGGCCCATTCATCAATTGGATGTCAAGAATGCGTTCTTACATGGACGTCTGGATGAAACTGTTTACATGCATCAACCTTAGGGTTTTCGTGATTCCTCTTTTCCAGACCACGTATGTCTCTTGAAGCGGTCTCTATATGGTCTCAAGCAAGCCCCTAGTGCTTGGTATCAACGGTTCGCTGATTATGCTGCCTCTATTGGCTTTTTTCACAACACATCGGATCACTCTCTCTTTATCTACCGTCATGGGAAAGACATGGCCTATCTCTTGTTATATGTGGATGACATATTACTCACAACCTCGTCTTCTTCCTTGCGCACCTCCATCATGCGCTGTTTCTCATCCGAATTGCTATGAAAGACTTGGGTACGTTGAGTTCTTTTCTTGGTATTGTTGTGACTCGTAATTCTCAGGGCCTATTTCTTTCTCAACGCAAGTATGCTGAGGAAATTGTTGAGCGTGCGGGCATGAGCTCGTGCAAACCGAGTCTCATACCAGTTGACATGAAGCCGAAAATTGGTACGGCCTCGGAGAGTGAGCCTTATGATGATCCCACTCATTTTCGTCGCCTAGCCGGGGCTCTCCAATATCTCACTTTCACTCGCCCGGACATATCTTATGCAGTTCAGCAAATTTCTCTACACATGCACGATCCTCGCTTGGCCCACATGCAAGCTCTCAAAAGGATTGTGCGTTATATTCAGGGGAAGCTGCATCACGGCCTTCACCTCTTTCCATCTTCTCTCACTTGGGTTATTTCCTACACGGATGCTGATTAGGGGGGCTGCCCCGACACCCGTCGTTCGACTTCGGGTTATTGTGTTTTTCTTGGTGACAACTTGATCTCTTGGTCTTCTAAACGGCAGTCCACCTTATCCCGTTCTAGTGCCGAAGCCGAATATCGTGGTGTCGCCAATGTTGTCTCTGAATCATGCTTGCTCCGCAATCTCTTGTTGGAGCTTCATCATCCAATACCATCGGCTACATTGGTCTTCTGTGACAATGTAAGCGATGTTTATCTTTCCGGAAATCCAGTTCAACATCAACGTACCAAACATATAGAGATGGACATCCATTTTGTCCGAGAGAAAGTGGCCCGCGGCCAAGTACGCGTCCTTCATGTCCCGTCCCATTACCAGATTGCCGACATATTTACAAAAGGTCTTCCTCGTGTATTGTTCGATGACTTTCGATCTAGTCTCAATATTCGGGAACCTCCCGCTTCGACTGCGGGGGTGTGTTAGAATAAAATTTGTATAAATATGTTAATATTATCTTTTGTATAAAGATATGACAAGATATACGTCTTTGATTAGATAGTTTTCTTATTAATATGACTCCTTGTACTAGTATATATACTCTTCATTCATTAATGAGAAACCCATCGAGGAATATTATTTTTCACCGTCAAATTCCTTTAAATAATGACTTGACAATGTTTCGTGGTATGACACAACTCTTGGTGAGTTGTCTGTTCAGAAAAAATGGAGGGAAAACAAACAGTTGTTAGAAAGAAATTAGACTTTATATTTCAATTGCAACGGTTGGAAGTTTTCGAAATAACTGGACTTAATTCATGAGTTAATTTTGAAAATTTCCAACAATAGATTTCACCAATAAAATTTTGTTACTTAAATAACACCCTATGTTATGCTTATAAGTTAAAATTAAATGGGAAAAATTAATATTTTTTTTAGTACAATTACTTTTGACGGTTGAAAGACGTTCAAGGTATAACATAATCAACCTTAATATTATGAATTTTCCTTTCATACATTTCACATAAAATGGAAACTGTAGAACATTATTCCATAGTACAAACACAAGGAAACTACAAAAAGAAACATATACAACGTTAGCTAATAAAAACACTACAAATGCTTGTTAACTATATTTAATATAGAGTTGAAATTTTTTATTATTTCAAAATATCATTTCTATTATTTCAAAATATCATCACAAGGACTATCTTTACGAATTATTAGCATAGTAGAGTATTCGCTAATAATAGAAAGGTAGAATTTTTTTTGGCCAGTTATTTTCATTGTTAAAAGATCCGAAGTATCAAATGCGTGTACAATTTTAAAACTTTACCATGCACACACATTTCAAGCTTTTTCTACAATGCACTTGGGCAGGAAGCAAGTTTTTAGAAAGCTGCATGAATCTATATATAATATTATGAGCTTCCCCTATGGCAAAGATGTTTGCCCCCTCATCTCCTACATCCTAATTCTATCTGTGCGTCGAGAAGCCGTAAACACATTGCCTGTGTTCCAGGAGTCGGCGCTAAATTAGCCACATTGTTAGAAAAACTACGAGTTCTGAAGTAAGCTTTTTAGGACCTTAATCCAGTTAGTTTAAACCGTTTTCTGAGCTGCTACAATCTTGATTTGGAAGGACAGAGTTTCCAAAATCTCCATCCAAGCTCATTTGTTGAACCTCTTGAGGAGAAAGGATCTTTATGCAACGTACACAGCTCACGAATTCCCTGAGCACACAATAAACGAGACGGTATAAATATATCACGCAGAGCACCAGAAAAGTTTGCAAAACCATACAAACAGAAGAATTAAGTTGAAAGGAAGCTCTTGAGGAAAGAAAACTTACTCCCAAGGGTCATCCCCAACTAGCAAGACATCATTCTCATGATCCACGTATACTAGTTTCCAACCTATTCTCTGACGATCCTCAAGTTGTCCCTCTATACCAAATCTACGTGCCAGATCTTGTTTAAGCTCATCATACCCCGAGTAACGCCCAATATCAATCGATCTTCCAACTGCTCCACGCTTGTAAACCTTCATGGGAAAGATTTTTATGGTAAGACTTGACTTGAAAACGAAAAAAGAAAAAAATATGCTCAACAAAACAACCAACCTTAGTATAAGTTCGCAGCCTTGGAATCTGTGTTGGAGCCCAGGCCCCACCATTCATAAAGCTATCATCATTTATTGTTGAATCAATGGAATTGAATGTCATATCTGGAACTCCAAACGAGTGAGAAACTACTGAAGTCGAGAGTTCTGGTTGAGCTTCCTTAGGATTTTCATAGCTGGAGAGCACACCTCCTCCGGACGAAAGATTGTTTAAGAAGTCTTTACTTGATCCCACCATATCTCTGGTGATCAACGCATCTGGCATCATGGGCATTCCCAACTGATTGTCAATGTTAGCTCCAAAAGAAGAATTTGCTAGATCACCCTGCACTTCCCCATTATGGCTAGCATCTCTAAACAACATTGATTGAGAATTGAAAGGCATGGAGTTGTTGGTTTGTGGTAACTGAACATCATTCTGCGAAAGAACCGATGTTGCTGAAGATGAACTATCCAAGTAATCTATCTGATTTCCAGCAGCACTAAGATACGCTTGTGATGCATATAATCCTTGATTCTGGCTTTTGGATATGTTTACTGCCGATTTGACATCAGATCTTGGATGTAGATCTTTAACGAAGTTACCAGTATAAGAGAAATTCTCCAAACCACCTGAAGTCAACAGAGTGGCAGTGACCTCATCCCCAACTAATGTATTACGGTGGTCTTTGCCATTTATGTTGGACGGAGCTGCATTCGAGCAATTGTTTGTGGACGGTGAAGTTGAACAAGACGGAACATCATCGGTAACTGCAGACTGGCCTCCACCTGCCACTCCAGTCAATAGACTGCCGCTACCAGCAGAAAGCTGGTTGTTTGTCTGGTTTAACTTATTTCCTGCATGTCCAGGCAATTCTGATAGTGTTCCCGGTTGCTGAAACTTGTGTTGTTGAGGTGGTTGGGCGAACCGATGATTCGTTAGACCATCGTTTCTCTTCAGTTCTTGGGACGAACCACGTGACTGGGGGAGCACAAAGGAAGTTGCTTGAGTTGCTTCCGGTATTTGGTTTGTTGGCATGGACCTTGAGAAGTTTGGTTGAGTGTCTAAAAGCTCCTTCTGTTGATCTAGCAGTTGTGCCATTTGTGTCGACTGAGAAGGTTGTTGCATTGCCGACTGCTGTTGCTGATATAGCTTCTGCAAAAGTTGCAGCTGTATTTGGTTCTCCGACATATGCAACTGTTGGTTTGCATGATCGAGTTGCTGAGACTGCATCAGATTTTGCTGTTGAGAATGACTCAGAATCTGCTGTTGCTGCTGTTGAGGAAGATTTTGAGAGAGATTCCTCTGAAGCTGATGGCTCAGAAGAGATTGTTGCTGCTGCAGAACACTTTGAGCTTGAATAGAATTCTGTGGCTGCAAAATTTGGGAGTGAACTTGGCTTGTCGGGAAAGCTTGGCTCATCAAACTCTGACTTGAAGCATGAGCAATGTCAGTGATCTGCTGTTGAGGCTGTGCGATAGAGCTTAAATGGTTGAACGTTGAGGATGGAAGCTTTTGGAGCTGATCCAGTTGTTGTACTGATTGCGTTGGCCTCTGAGAACTGAATTGAAAGTTGTTCTGCTGAGAAACTTGAGTTGCTGGTAATCCTAGTTGACGGGAAATATCTGTACTAGAAAAGTTCTGTAGAACAGAATTGGGTAAAGAATTCATATAGTTTGGTTGAACTGTGTTGGCCAGGGACGACGGGTTCTGCATGTTCATCCATTGGACTAGGCTCAGACCAGGCAGAGCTTGTTGGTCTTTAAGTCCAAAGTCGTCACTGATCCAAGGCATTGTCCTTCTGAACATATTGTCTAGATTAGAAGACTCATCATCTGCAAGAAAAAAGAAAACTGATCAAAACTGAAAATCCTTAAACAACTTAGATTGTGTTGGAAGATTTGATCTTTGCAGGAGAATATTTGATGTTTCTTAATAATAATACTAGCTTGATATGGAAAATGAAAAGGATAAGAAAGAACAACAGGTCAAACGTTGACCAACAGGGGAAAAAGATAGAATCAAGCCATGACTAAAGTATGTAACATGTCACTCACAATTACACTTTCTTGAATGAATAAATGGATCTACCTATTCCACTAGCTTCATAATGAACCCCATTTACCTTTTTTTCCATTTTTTTGCAATTGAATACTTTGCCATGATACTGATTAAGAGTCAACTTATATGATTAGTTACTCATGTCACAGAAAGTACAGTGCAATGAAAATATAGGTAACTCATGCCAGCTCATGGGAATATATAGTCAATAAAGAAATGAATTTTCAGATAAGTTGTAAGATCATGTCTGATCCTATTTTACCTGGCATTCCTGGTTGCCTTGGACGTTTCGACCGGAAAAAAGTTGGGGTGGGACACATGAAAAATGGAGCAGTTATAGGTTCAATCTCCCAGACAGAGACACGATTACGCCTATCCCCAGCAGTTGACTCATCCCAGCCAACCTACTCACAGAGTGTAAAGCATATGTTATATTTCAAGAACATAAAGGAAAGGGAGTAAGAAACTTAATGTAGGATATGGGAATATTTCTTGATTTTTCTTATGTAGGATATGGCAATATTTCTTGATTTTACCTGTAAATTCCGCCATTGGGAGTTTTTCCATCTGAGTGGATCAAGGTCACTGATTCCAGTTATTGTACCCATATATCTGCAGAAAATACATGCGATATAAGTGACTGTCTTATCTTTTTGTCGATGAGGAGAACCAAAAAAGTGGAAACTTTATACAATTCACTGAGCAGGCGCAGTAGAACATAAGCCTAAAAGTTTGCAGCTGTCTACCTTCTAGTTCCTGATTCTTCAGTTTCAAACATCATACGGAAGCGCATGCCAATAGATAATTGGCTACCACAAACTGCTTTGTAGTATTTGGCTAAAGGAATTACAAATTCGGACGGACTAGTCCTGCTCACATTCAAGATTTAAATTAGGACACTTACACAATAAATGAAGGATAGAGCACGAGAAAATATTTGTCAACCACCTTGGATTGTAAAACACAGTGAAAGGGCTATTATTTGCAGCAGCATGGGCAGCTGCAGCTAGAATCCCAATATGCATACTGTCACTTGACAGCACCGATGATGATAAGTTCGCCGGTTGTTTGTTTGCTCGTCTTATGCCCAGAAGATGGTGATGCTTTTCATCCCTGTAGGCAAGTATGCTTATATTGTAAGAAAATCAGCAGGCATTTATCAATAACTATATCCACAAACACAACGACAACTTTCTATACTTCACGATTGATGACAAAAAGAGAAGAAACAGGTAAGAAACTTGCACCCTTACCGAATGAATAAGACCGAATCGCCAGCAAACAACCTCTTTCCACTGATAAAAAGGCTCCATCCAGTAGTAAGCAAGTGGCGCTTTGGTTGTCCTAAATTAAAACCATCAAACTTTGATCATCATACAGTAAAGACTAATGAGAATCTGATCCATCTTAAATTAATAAGTTAAAGTTAAGCAAGATGCATGTGAATTTACCTCTGTAAATATGACGAAATGTCCAGACATTATCATGCAAATCCCTGGCCATCAGCTCTTGTGCAGGTGGCTGCATAGTGAAGTCCTGCAGACAAACCCATATTATTCAATCTAACATATTTGCAAATTAATGAAGTGTGCGTGTTTTTGTGTGTGTGGGGGGGGGGGGGGTGGCGCTGGCTGTTTGTCTTACTAACCAGAGGAGGGAAAATCTTTTCAGCTGCGCGGCGAGGCACAGAAAACCCCCCATGAGTGCTGGTGTCACTTGCAGTCAAGGTTTTACAGAAAAACTCTGTTTGGGGTTTATTTACTTTTATCGACATATCTGATCTCAATAAATCATCCTTATCAAACTGCAAACAAATGAAAATAGAATCAGGCTGATAATGGTGGTAAGATGAACAAACATTGATGACAAAAAAGGTCCTTTCTCGATCCACTTATCCTCCTTGAGAGGTTCGAGTTATTTCACTAAAATGTAGGGTAAGTTTTTCCACAAAAAAGTTTTAGACCTACCGAAGGCACTGGTTGAAGTGTCATCTGAGCATATACTTCATCCGTTTCTGGGTCAGCCTGACCAACAGGAAAAACGATTATAGATATCATACACATTGAATGATACAGGAAAACCGATTATAGATATCATAGACATTGAATGAAAGAAGCTTATATCCTTCCCCTAAAAGGTAAAACCGGAACCATTTACTGAATGAGGCTTACGTGCAATGTAACGCTATGAAGTAGGCAGAGTAGCTTCGATGGAAGATTCGAAAAGTTTGGGATTTGGGCATCCACATCTTTTTTCATGGACGCAGCAACCTGACAACAGAAATTCACACGTATCAGCACGATAAACTGTCAGCAACAAGAACTTACAAATACAAATTAGAAACATATTGCAAAGTGAATGAAATGTAGCCTCCATACATTGTGGACAAAGATCCAACTCTTAGTTGCATTTCACGTTGCATCATGAACTATTGTACTATTTTCCAGTTATTATTAGCGGTTCACTTACAGTAAAAAATATTATCATCTTATAGACAATAAAAGGTTTTCCACATATTATTCATTATCCAACTTTAGTGTGCAACTTAACTTGTAAATTATGTAATCAAACAAAGCTTAGCAATTTAATCCACAAGCTTATATTGACTTCCAACATCTAATTCTTTGCTGAAAAATACACCAATTTACAAATTCCAGGTACAATAATCATTTCTTTATCTGTATGCACTCTGCTAAAACCAAATTAATTGGTCAAATGTGAATGATAAGGTCCTTGCATAAAATTGCAACAAACTCATTCTGTAATTGGAAATACAATACTAAAATGGAAAGTTGACAAGGATTTTTGGATTGACTTAATGTAATTATTAACATGATGAGAAATAATTAGAGAGGCAACAATAACATCCTTATCCACCACCACCCTGGTCCCCTTCTATAACCTTCTGAGTTTAACCAGGTACTGCAAACTACCCCACATCACAATGACTAGTAGTACCAGCTCATAATAGCAAGGACTGATAACATAACCCACCCAATAAATATTTATCCACAAACACCTCAAAACAATAAACAAGTAACAATAATGACAAATTAAGGCTCCTCATTGCATGTGGTCACATTATGCTTCAAATCAAATCATCAACTGACACACAATGGGGCCCTGTTAGTGAAATGCAAAGCCAATGACACCACAGCTGCGCACATTAGCCAAAACACCCAATTACAGGAACAGATACACATTGGAGACATCATTAAAAAAAATGGCAAAATGGTAATTAAAATAAAACCTGCTCACTATGGCCTTGAGGAAAGTAAACTACGTGGGTCCCAGCTACCGGCAGATTCACCAGTGGACCGGCACAAGCTTGCCATAGCTCACTGTTTATGATCTTCTTCTCACCTGAAAAATCATACCTTTTTTTTACACAAAATACAAAAAAAAAAAAGATTATTTTTTTACATATCAAAAATTAAAAATAAAACAGACCTTCAACGATGGTGGGCGGAGTCTTCATTTCTTTACTTTAAAGCTTTTTTCAAACAAATCCCACCTCAAATCTTCATCTTTACACTCTAATTTCAACAAAAGAAGTACAAATAGAGCATAAAAATCCAATCTTTAACCAGCTAGCTCTGTAAAACAGAGTATCTGAAAAAGGGTTTTAGTATATTCTTTCGCCGGTGCCGGAGAGAATATTTTCCGGCGAAAGTGAGTTAGAGAGAGAAAGTAGAGTTGGGGAGACAAGAGGAGCTTTGAAAAAGGAAAGGATGTTGAGTATAGAACAGACCAAATGCTGCAATTCTACTTTAATGCTCCCTTTTCCACGCTACAAAATACACGCTTTCTTTCTTATACTCTTTTCATTTTCAAAGACCCTTTTTGCAGGCTTTGTTTCTCTCTCTCTCTCTCTCACTTGTTTCGAGGTCTTTCACTTTCTCTCTCTTTTTTGTTTCCCTTTCTACTCAAAGTTTTCGACTTTTTTCTTGTTTTTTTATTAGATTATTGTAATGGTTTTTATGGGGTTACGTGCATTTGGTGTTTGTTTGTATCATTGTATGTAATGTGTGTCTGTCTCTTTCTATGAACTTCGCCTTGTGTTTCTCTCACTAGTCTTTTATTACACGATCGCTTTGTCGGAAGGTGATCTTTCGTGCAATTTTAGGGGCCAATTTATGTAAGAGTATTCTTGTGTTAATATTAGGTTAGGAGGGTCATTTTTAGTTTATTAGTTAGTCATCATTAATAAGTGTTAATGCATAATAATGGTATCCGAATGTTATTTATTAATATATAAGATATAATATGAACTCACTTCTGGCTATTGTTTGTATGATTAACGAAGTACATTTAATAACAATAAAAAAAAATTATAAGAACTGATTACCTCATAATTTTATTGACTTAGTATAGTTGTATCGGTGATTGGGTTGTTGTAATGAGCTATTGTTGCATGAAATAATTCTCCCAAGAGTTCTAAATCTTCTTAACATTAAGATTGTGCCAGTTTTGTATATGAGATATAATATGGAACTGAAATTTTAATGTGAGTCCTTTTACTAAAAGGAGGATAGTTAAATTTGAGCGGACATAATGGTTAATTTTAAGTGCTGAGATGATATAAATTATTATTAAAGGCTAATATTTAATATAATTGATAAAATTTGACATAAATTTACTAAACATGTATTAAAGTAGCTTTTAAACAATTTGTGTAGTATATTTTCATGAGCTATAATTTGGTGTTATTTTGGCAGTTATTCATGTATAAAAATATAATAATGAGAATATTATGTAAGAACTATTAATTTGAGAATTAGTTCTCAAGAATGTGACCTAGAATTTGTTACGAAAAAATTATATTGGCAATTCATTCTTAGAACCTGATATTAGACTTCGAAATATATATATTATATTTATAACAAAATGATATATGTTATAACCAAATTTGTGTTGTTGACCATATATTGACTAGGGCAAATTATTATTTTTGTCTTGTACTATATGTTAAAATCACAAACTACCCTTTAAAAATCCGTGCTTCAATAGTGGACCTTAACTTTCATTTTTTTTTATCCAAAATGCCCGTTGGGCTAATTCAAAGGCCCCGTTCAATTTTTGCCTATGTCTTGTGACTAGGATGACACGAGGTGCCATGTGGCGCCACATAGTAAAATCTTTTTTTTCCGAGTTGTTGACTCTCTCTCTCTCACACACAGAGAAGCCATGAGAATTGATAGCGACGAATCCTCCATGAGAATCTACGACGACTTCACCGTCGATTGGGAATCTGCCCCCCTCCTCGCTGATCTCACTCCCCTCTCTCAATTTCTCATCCCCTTCGAAATCGCATCTGCCATCAAAATCACCGCCGAGCCCCCACACACCATCATCGATTGGGAATCCGGCCTCCCATCCGCCGCTGATCTCACTCCCCCCTCCCAATCTCTCATCCCCTTCGAACTCACCTCCGCCATCAAAATCTTCGCCGAGCTCCCCCGCATCGTCATCAACGTCAACCGCGCCTCTCATACCACTCTCTCTGGCGATTGAATCGGCGAGATTTTGGGACGATTCGTTTGGATTCAGTTGAAGAGGTTGGAGAGGATTGTGGGCATGTAGCGGCCCATGGAGCGGGTGAATTTGGCAGAGGAGGGAGGCGGGGTGTAGTAGTGGTAGTAAGGCGGTTTTGGTTGTGGTGGGTTGTAGTCAGGCGGCGTTCGTTTGTCCATCCCTCTGATGATGCTCCGATGGAGAAGCTGCGAGTTCCAACGACAGTTAGGGAATCGGCGGTAGGCGTACAGATTTTGTTATAGTGATGCGTGGTGGAGCTGGAAAGAGGAAGTTGTAGAGGGGTTTCTTTTGTTTCCTCTTTTTCTCTTTCATCTAGACGTAGAAGTTTGGGAATCGGCGGTCGGCTTTTCACTGTGTGTATGAGAGAGAGATAGAGAGTCAACAGCTGCAAAAAAAGTTCACATGTGGCACCACGTGGCACCCCAGTGTCATCCTAGTCAGCCGCCACGTTAGTGGAATTTTGATTGGGCCTGTGAAATAGCCCAACGAGCATTTTGGATAAAAAAAATTGAAAGATAGAGTCCTTTTTTAAAGCTTGATTTTTTAAAGGGTAGTTTGTGATTTTAACATATACTACAAGGCAAAAATAATAATTTGCCTTATTGACTACGCGGATATCCACATTTTTATCAACCATGCATCTTCATTAATTTTGAACATGACGGGAGAAACAAACAAATATGGTATAATTATTTCATGTATGTGGCTTAGTATTGATAAGCGTCATGGTATGTAATTCGGCTGGATAGAACAGTTGCATATTCTTTTTTTTTTGGTAGTAAAGGAAGTTCAAAATGCATTGAAATACAAAAGAAACTAAGTACTCTCTTCGCCTAATCGGCTAACAATCTATGGCGGTGGCGTGTCCCAAGACACATATCGCGCACGTGGCTCCAAAGGAACCTTTGTTAACATATATGCCGCTAAATTTGCCTCGCGTGGAATCCAACGGATTATCACCGTCCATTCCCAGTAAAGTAGTTCACGACAGTCCTTGACCAACGAAGACATCGTCGCATCTAACTCCCTTATACTCGTAACTCTCTGAATCTATACAATCTCAATATTGGTGAGGCCTTTCTCCCATGCGATAGTCAATCCAGATTTTAGCGCATCCAACTCGGCTTCCAATAGCGTCGGCGCATAGAGCACTTTCATAAATCCCTATAGCCATGTCCCATCTTCCGTCCTTAACAGGCCACTTGCAGCACCATAATTCAATCCTATGCACCATAATTCAATCCCACTTGCAGCACCATAATTCAATCACATTTGGGGTTCTTGGAATCAAGAACAAGTGAGTCTTGGATCTATCCCCAAAACACAATCAGTTAGCCGTTGTGAAACACGATTCTCAACTGGTCCGGATTGATGGCCATGTTCGAATTGAACTTGGACCACATTGTTATCGTTCGTCGCTGAGAGGATCTCTTCGTCATTTGTGTTTGCAAGAATCGAGAAGATGTTCTCTTTATTCGTGTTTGAGGTTTTTTGTTTCCCACTTTCCTTTGTATTTCTCTTAAGAATACCACATACTGTAGGACTCTTACCCGCTTGTCTTTGCTTATTTCCTTGTGGACGCAGATAAGATGGTAATATGCGCTTACCATAAGCACCAGGATTCTGGGCAATGGAAGTTGTTGCCTTAAATACATTGACGCCCAAATTGTTGTCAAATTTCGCAAGCTTCCCTGTTTCTCCCAAATTATTTTTTTCCCTCACGGTCGTCCCGCTAGACGAGACTTTTGTTTATTATTCAGCTTATTGTTACCCTTGTTTTGCAGTACGGGAACCTCCATCCATTCCCCATATTCCATGTTGTTCACTTTCTCCACCATCCAATCCTCTTGATTAACTTCTTTCCCTCCTTCATTCGGAACCCCTGAGTTGTCGATCGGGTTGGACACATCTAAAGGCTTTGTGTTCCTCGCACATTCTTTTGACACATGTCCTACCTTCCCACAAGTATAACAAAGCGATGGTAGATTTATATACACCACTCAGTATATTTCATCCTCAAGCCATACACCAAGTTCGAGGGATCGGTCCATTCTTATTTGAATGCACACCCGCGCAAATTTCTCCCTCGTGGCACTAAAAGTGTTGCTATGCACTTTGATGGGGTCGCCGATGAGTGTTGCCAGTTTTTTGATGATACCTTCACGGAAAAATCCGACTAGGAGATCCATAATTCGGATCCATGTGATAGCACTCTCAGTCTTGTCCTTCTGCGCTCGAAATTTTGGGGTCCATTTACGTATGGACATAAAATTGCCGGCGAGTTTCCATGGACCCTCCGTTAGTATACATTCACGTTTCTCATCCAAAATACCCTTCAAGCAGCAGTAATTGTAACCGAGATCAATCAAGTCAAAATAGCCATGCAATTTCCACATAATATTGAATCTAGTTTGCAGAGCCGGGAGGAACCAAGGTTTGCCAAGAACCCTAATCACGAATGTGTCGCTCCCTTACTCCTTATTTTTGTCTTTTAATTCTTGTGATGTGCACAGCATTTTGCAAGGGATTTCAGCGCTAGGGTTGACATAATGTAGATGGTTTTCAACCTCCATTGATCTATGTTCATCAAATTTGATATCCTTTGGGATCGACTTTTTCTTGATCATATCCACATATGACGAGGGGGAGGGCCCATTGCCCTTTGTCTGTTTGTTCGCGGCGAAATGCATCTCGACATCTTGATCCGGAAAGTCTCTTGATGTGAATATTTCCGCATCCTTGATTCAGTGAATTCTAAATCTGGTGGAACAAGTTCATCTGGGTTTGGGAGTGAGTTCTAATTGGGAGTGATTCGATCTGGGTTTGAGTTCGTATGAGGGGTTAGGGTTGTCGCTCTGTTCATTCTTTTATTTAAGTTCTAACTCATTTAAAGAGTACGAACAGTTGCAATTCATTTAAGATATTGTGTGCCATGTTGGACTTCCAATATTGCAATTCATTTTTGTCAATGTCCTTCCAATATTGCAATTCATTTTGCTAATGTCTCTTCCTCTACCCACTTGATTAGGTAATTCACTTGGAATATGTTTTTCTGGTTCCTATATTTGATGAGGGGTCCTACGATGTTAATTTCCCACTTGTCGAAAAAGCACGAAATTACCATTGGAATGAGAAAAGTGGTCCATATCTAATGTGCCTCATTTCTCTAAGAATTCATCGTGGTAATCTTAAATAAATGGGACTCTGTTTGGTAGTGAAGATATCCCTTGAAGTGTTCGCCTCTTTTAGTGGTTCGTTAGTTTCCTCATGAGTGGGCACATTAAATCACATGGGTGCGTGTTGCATGTATTTTACTTTGGGCCTAATGGCAAGGCACATTAGATATGGACTCTCCTATGACATGTATCATGCACAATAAGTAGACAGGGTTGGACCCCAAGGGAATTCTGTTGAGGACGAGTTCCGCTATAATGAAGCCTGATGTTCACCTCGTTTTAGTGTCTTTCAAGCACCTTCCGCGATGCCTTCTCATATCATTTCCTCGATGATAGAACTCGTAATCCGAATCAGTGATATAAGGCTAGTTTTGATTGTCTCCCGCTACAACAATTTCGTACTCTTCTGGTGAGTAGGAGAAAGATTCGGTCACGAAAATTGTGAAGTGGTGTCTATAATTTGACTAAGAGTAACGAATAATGAACGCTGTAGTGATCAATGTAGTTGAGGAACTGATTCTCTATTAGTCTTGCTCAAGAATTAAGTGTTTTGTAGTGAAATTGATTCAAAATCGCACAACTGGTTCGCAGAAGTTGCAATTGATAACAATAATCAATAGGTAAACAAAATCAGAAAAACAGAGAATCGAAGAGGAGAAGAACAATCACACAACGATTTTACTTGGTTCGACATTAACAGATCAATGCTATCTAGAACCCTCTTCCAAGGAGCAAGGAGAGAATATTTTATTATAATGTTGTGTAGTATTATAAAGGAATGAATTCGCCAGAATTGAAGTGAGCTAAGTTACAACTATATATATTGGTTGGATTCCTGCTCAACTACATAGCACATGCACAATAAGTGTCGTAACAAACCTACGTGTTCAACCTATGATATAACAAACTCACGTGCTTCGAAGCCATCTCACGCACTTTGAAATGGAATTTCAAACTGTCACTGCGTGCAAATAACTGAAACACCCAATCCAGTTGCAACTCTAAACGAGTTGCAATAGCACTTCAGCTACCACAAATCTCCACCTTGTTTCTGTGATTGCACTCCACGACAACAAACAACTCCAACTCCCAACTGAACAAGGTCCAAGCAATATGGGAACTTATTGCTTGGTAACACCTTAGTTATCATGCCTACTGGATTCTCCTCAGTTGCAACTTTCCTTACCATCACATAATCATTTGATATAACTTCCCTGATGAAATGAAGTTTAATATCAACATGTTTAGTGCGCTTATGGTACATTTGATTCTTAGACATATGAATTGCACTCTGATTATCACAATGCACAATTATGGTTTCATTTTGGACCTCGAGCTCCTTAGCAAAGCCATCCAACCATAAAGCCTTCTTAATGGCTTTTCAAAGAGCAATATAATTTGCCTATGTGGTTAGTAAAGCTACAACCTTTTGAAAGCTTGCTTTCCAACTAATAACAGTCCCAAAACAAATGAAAACATACCCAGTTTGACTTCCTAGTGTCAAGACATCCAACATAACTAGAATTAACAAAACCTTCAATCCCTTGAATATTTGTTTGATCATTTCTTGGGCCACCATAAACCATAACCTTTCCCAAAGTTCCCTTCACATACCTCAAAATCCATTTAAGAGTATGCCATTGACTCTTTCCTGGATTTTCCATGAATCTTCTAACCATACTGACTGAATAGGCTAAGTCAGGCCTAGTACTTACCATAACATACATGCGAGATCTAACTACATTAGCATAAGGTATGTTTGCCATGTAATCCTTCTCAACCTCAGTCTTTGGAGACTGATCAGCACACAGTTTGAACTGTTATGACAGTGTTGCGTTCACAGACTTTGCCTCAGACATGCCAAATCTCTCAAGAAGTTTCCTGAGATAATCTTCTTGAGATAGAGTAACAATACCCTTTGTCCTACCCGTACAGATCTCCATCCCACGTATTTTCTTAGCAGGTTCTGATTTTTTCATCTCAAATTATCCTTGAGATTAGATTTCACCTTAGTAACCTCGCTCTTCATGATACTAATTATCAAAATATCATCAACATATATGAGTAAAAATGTATATACTTCATCAACACTGAACATCAAGTATACACAGTGATCAAACTCACTCATGTGTCCTGTTGAAACCAGTTCTCATCATGAACTCATGAAATCTCAAATTCCACTATCTTGGAGATTGTTTGAGTCCATATAGTGACTTGTTCAACTTGCAAACATGATACTCCTTTCCTTTAACTTCAAAACCCTCTCGTTGTTTCATCCAGATAGTTTTATCCAAGTTACCATACATGAATGCAGACTTCACATCATTTTGTTCTAGTTGCAGATTGTTTCAGCTACAAGAGACAACATGATTCTTTTAGATTTGTGCTCGACAATGGGTGAAAACACCTCATTATAGTCTATCCCCTATTTTTTTGTAAAACATATGGCCACTAACCTTGCTTTATACCTTTCTTGCCCAACTTGAGGTATGCCTTATTTTCTCTTGAATATCCATTTACATCCAACTACTTTAGAACTTTTAGGTTTCTCAGCTATATCCCAAGTGTGGTCAATTTCTAGTGATTTTATCTCTTCATTCATTGCTTTAAACCACTTGGGTATGTCCTTGCTAACCATATCAGACTTATAGTTCGTTGGTTCTTCATCAAGTGCATCATTAGCTGCAACTAAGGAATAGGCCAACATATCATCATAACCATACCTCTCTAGAGCTTTAGTTTGCCTCTGGGTTCTGTCTCTAGTCAGCATGTAAGATGGATCTTCTTCAGCCTGATCAATCCTCCAGTACCAGTTTCCAGCTTGACTTGTCATAGGCTCCACCTTAAACTGATGAATCTCACTTCATTTAGTTCTTTTAGTAGACTGAGAAGGCAATTTCAACTTCATGGCCATAACCTGCTCATTAAAAATTACATCTCTACTGATGATACGCTTCTTATGACCATATTCTAGGCACCACATGCTGTATCATTTCACTCCTTTAGGATAACCAAGGAACATACACTTCAATGCTCTTGGTTCCAACTTATCCTACTTTATGTGAGCATAAGCAATACAACCAAACACCTTTAGTGTTTGCATATCCGGTTTGTGTCCTGGCCAGGTTTCTTCATATCTAGGTCTCTATATGGACATCTATTTATGAGGTATCGAGCTGTTACAACTGCCTCTACCTGGAAAACTTTTGGAAGGTTAGCACAATGAAGCATACACATCACTCTTTCCAAAATAGTTCTATTGAACCTTTATGCCAAACCATTTTGATGAGGAGTACTTGCAACTGTCATATGTCTAGTTATCCCATTCGTTTTGCAGAATTCATTAAATTCCTCAGAACAAAATTCCAAACCATTGTCAGTCCTCAACCTCTTTATCTTTCTACCGATTTGATTCTCAATGAGAGTTTTTCAGTTCTTGAATGTCTCAAAAGTTTGATCCTTTGTTTGAAAAACAAATATCCACAACTTTCTTGAGTAATTAGTGATCATCTACAAGGGATAAGAAATACCTTGCTCCAGAATGTGATGGGATCCTTGAAGGTCCCTAGAGATCAGAATGGGGAAAAAATCGATTTTGGTCCTTTATTGTGTCCTAGTTACAGTTTTCGTCCTTTATTGTGTCCTTGTTTTATTTTGGTCCTTTATTGTGTGTTTTAGTACGATTTTGGTCCTTCAGATGGATTCTCAGCCGAAAATGTCATGTACGAGCTCGTGCTGCCCTAAATTCAATTTTTTTGAATTTTTCACAAGCATATTCGCATGTTGGAACAACAATTTTAATTTTTTATTTAAAATTTTGACCCGTCCGATCCGGATAATCCGATCAAATCGGGTTGGCCGGGTCAGAATTTTAAATAAATAAAAATAAAAAAAATTGAAACCAGCGTTTCCACATGTGAATTTGCATGTGGAAATTAAAAAAGTTTTTATTTTGGCCAGCAAGTGTTCCCACGTGATATTTTCGACCCTGGCTTCTTCCTAAGGACCAAAATCGTACTGAAACACACAATAAAGGACCAAAATAAAATAAGGACACAATAAAGGACGAAAACTGTAACTAGAACACAATAAAGGACTAGTTTCGATTTTTTCCCGATCAGAATGTATATAGTCCAAGATGCCCTTAGTTCTATGTTGTCCAATACTGAACTTCACCTTATGAGCTTTTCCAGGCACACAATGTTCACAAAACTCAATCTTATCAAGCTTCTCAGATCCTAACAAACTTTGTTTGCTTAGTTCTAATAAGCCTCTTTCACTCACATACGCCAATCTCATGTGCCACAGTTTTGCTATAGTGAGAGGTTTTTGGTCTACAGTAGCAACTGGTCTTGTAGCTTCACTGCCAATTTTTTGAGCTACATTTGCAACTAACCCTCTCACTGCACAACCAAGCAAGATTTATAGACTATTCCTCCTCATTCCCTTCTTGATTACCAGAGACCCCTTAGACACTTTCAAAGCTCCATTCTTACCAGCAAACTCGTGTTTTTTCTTTTCCAAATCACCAAAAGAAATTAGATTTCTCTTCAGGTTAGGTACACACCTAACCTCATCCAAGAGTCTCTCCACGCCATCATGGAGCTTGAACCTGACAGAGCCAATGCCAACAACCTTACATGGCTTGTTATCACCCATAAATACATAACCTCCACATGTCGCTTCATATTCCTCAAACATATCCTTATGTGGTGTCATATGGAATGAGCACCCTGAGTCAAGAACCCATTCATCCTGAGGATCTAGTGAAGAAACCATCAGCGCATCTGATGATTCATAGCCTTCTATTGAAACGACAACATTAGCAGATTCAATAGTGTTATCACCACTACTCTTCTGCCTTTCAGGACATAATCTTCTAGCGTGACCCTCTTTATCACATTAAGAATACTTGAAACTCTTCTTTCCATTCTTTCTTTTTTGTTTAGACTTCTTCTTCTCATTTTTCCCTTTCTTCTTCTGATTTCTACCACGCACTGCTAATCCCTCCCCAACAACAGTGTTATGTGAAGAGTTTCTCTCATTCAACTCTTTTGAATTCAAGGAAAATTGCACTTCATTAAGAGTTAGAGATTCTCTTTCATAGATCAATGTTTCCTTAAAGTGGGTATGAGATTTTGGTAATGAACTTAACAACAACAATGATTGATCCTTATCTTCAATATTTTCCAGATCTAGAATCAGTTTATTGAATACATCCAATTGCTCTTCAATCGATTTATTATCTCGCATTTTGAACGAATACAAAGCTTGCTTCAAGTATAAGCGATTTACCAGCAGTTTTGTCATGTACAAGCTTTCAAGCTTGATCAACACGCCAACAACGATTTTCTACTTTGACACTTGCCTCAGCACTTTATCACTTAAACTCAGGATGATCGCACTATGCGCTTTATCGAGCATCATCTTCTTCGATTTGTCATCCAAATCCTTATCAATTCTATGCTCATTAACCGTATCTAATGGGCCCTACTGCACGAGGAGAGCACACATTTTCAATCGCCATAATTCGAAGTTATTTTGAATAGTGAATTTTTCCACATCAAACTTTGTCGTCGCCATTGCAATCGATCCACGCTCACCGACCAATTTGTACTGAAATCGATTCAAAATCGCACTAATTAATCGCACAATTAGTTTGCACGGGTTGCAATTGATAACAATAATCAATAGGTAAACAGAATCAGAAAAACAGAGAATTGAAAAGGAGAAGAATAACCACACAACGATTTACTTGGTTCGGCTTTAACAGATCAATGCGGTCTAGAACCCTAATCCAAGGAGCAATGAGATGAGATTTTATTATAATAATATATACAATTAAAGGAATGAATTCGTTAGAATTGAAGTGAGTTAAGTTACAACTATACATACTAGTTGGAATCTTGCTCAACTGCATAGCATGTGCATAACACGTGTTGTAACAAACTCCTGTGTTCAACATGTGATGTAACAAACTCATGTGCTTCGAAACCACCCCACGCGCTTTGAAATCGAATTTCAAACTATCACTTAAAATTACCAAACTGCCACTGTGTGCAAATAACTGAAACACCCAATATAGTTGCAACAACGCTTCAGCTACCACATGCTTCCTATATAAAACGTCAAATAAAAAATACCTAACAATTATAGGAACTTGGACAATTTTCCCGTACTAAAGAGAGAGATGAATAATATTTTTCTAGAAGTATTTGGATAATAACACAACTTTTTGTGTGATTGTAACTTTGTTTTATCCATAAATATAAGGGAGAATTACACAAAGTACCCCTCAACTATGGGTAAATTACACAAAGTACCCCTCCCCTTTGAGAAATTACACAAACTACCCTTATGGTCAAAAAAACTAAAATAATTAAGACAACCTTTCAAATTCAAATCATAGCAGAGACTAAAATTTGCAGATAATTTATTTTTTCTTAAAAGAATTTATTTGTTATCAATATTTTTTGTCTTTTTAAACGAGATAAATGAGGTTTAATGCAATAATTTTGACTTATTTTTTATTTTTTGTGCAAAATAATTGAAGAGCATGAATTTACATTCAATAGTTTAAAATAAAAAAATTACGAAAAATCGGTCATAAGGGTAGTTTGTGTAATTTCCCAAAAAGGAGGAGTACTTTGTGTAATTTACCTATAGTTGAGGGGTACTTTGTGTAATTCTCCCTAAATATAAACTTGTGAACCTCAGCATTACAAATGAATCTGCGGTGCGTGTCTTTATATATATATATATATATATATATATATATATATATATATATATATATTTGGATATCCAAGAGTATTTGGATATCCAAAAGTATATTAAATTTTGCCAGTTAGTCTCCATTGTTTGATAAGAGTGGGTATTTTTTAACTATGACCAAGAATTGATAAATTTGATGATATTTATCAATTATAGGTTGTTCATGGTATAAATATGTTCTAAGTTCTAACTAGCAATTATGACCCTTATAATCTAGTATTCAATGTTGAAATTAAGGCGTTGGGTCCTTGTCAGCCCCTAAAATATAATAATTGGTATTCGTACGAGTTTGGCATTGACCGTTCTTTCTATGAAGTTGTGTCTTAGTGGCGGGGTACGTTGATGGGTGTATTCTTCGTACGAGGCAAGTTATTTTAACCTCGTATGGTATTTGTTGTTGTTTGGAAATTTATTTTGTATTACCAACCTCTTATGCTTCAAGTATTTCACCTTTGTCTAAATACATTTTGATCACGATAATTGAATGTGCAAAGTGTTTGGTCAATGTTATCACAAAATTGAAGCTCTAATGTTTAGCTTAACATTAAGCTAATGAAATGTTAGGATAACATTCACACTGTAACACTTAAACAATCTTGGTTTTAATTATAATAATATTTATTTAGCCTTTATTCGCCTATTAATCTAGTTCCACGATTTTAGTTATCTTTGATTATTTCATGATTTAACTTAACATAAGTTAAAGCATGAAGTTTCCATATTCAGTTATTCCTTTAAATAACCGAACGCGTTTTAAAGAAGGGAACCAGTGAAATCCGAATGCAACAAGGAAACCTTTCAAGGATGATCTCCACATTGAAGAATGTGACTTTCCTGATTAGAACTCGTTCAAACTTAGGGAACATTGTTCAAGAAATAGTCTTGAGACCAAAGGAAGATGAGTTCAACAAGGAATATTGAAGATATACCAAACCGTGTAGAACATACATTGAAGATCAAGTTTCAAGACTACTATATAAAGGTGTGGAGTACATGAAGACAAACAACAATACAAGAGAGCTAAAGAATCCATAGAGATTAGATCTATTGTTGTTGATCTTTGTCTTGCTTTTTCGAGGTTTGAGATTAACGAGTTAAGTCTAGTTTTAGAGTTAAGGAGTTGATCTTTGGTTGCTTGGTTGATAGTTCAAACAACTTAAGAGTGAGGAGCTTGAAAGTTGAGAGAACGACTTTGTTAAAATCATTATTTCAATAGTGATTATTCCGTCTAAGGCTCGGAAGATTATATTTATATAATCTTCTTAAATTTTACTTCTTGTGTTCTTCTAGTGTCCGTTGTAATATATTTCGCGATTAATGTTAAGACAAATTGGTAATTCAGTGTTGGCTTAACATCGTGCAAAAACGTATCAATTGTGATCCAACAATTTCGAGATTCACTGATTGTGAGGTGAGAAGACTTTTTTACTCCTCTTACCTTTTATTGATTATCTTGTTCACTTTTGAAGTGTAATTGTTACAATTAAATAATAATCAAAATATCCTTGATTTAGTAATTTAACTTCAGTTTTATTATTTCTCATGAAAACCTTACGTTAAAGTACCCAAAAAATGCATATAATACATAATAAAACTTCTCTAAGTGTTTATATGAATATTAATGTTTAACATACTTTTGAGAAAAACTGGTATCGGTTTTTCTTTTTCACAATAAATTCTGCTACACTCTTAGAAGTTGGACAAGTGAACTAGACCCCTTTGTAAAAACTTTATGAAATCACAAAGAATCATTTGTTTGTTTAGTTTTAGAAGAGAATAATCGACCAGCTTCGCATAACATAAGGGTCTATATGCCCAAACATTTTTGTTTATCATCCCATTTAAGTTTTATCTTTCAAAACTAATATTGCAAACTTAAGATGAAGCTAGCACACAACATTTTCTCTTTTTCTTTTGTAATTCACAATTTATTCATTGTTATCAGTACAGGAACACAAGCATGAGAAAAACATGATCTTAATACTAGTTTCGCACACAATCTAGTCTGCGTCAATGTTGTACAACTGAAGATATTTATGCTTTTTAAGCATAAATCTTGCATCAGCTGAGGTGGTCCTGCTTTATTTCATGGATTGGTGACATCAAATACCTATTTTTTATTTATGTATGTTATTACATCCATAATGTTGGAATTAACTTTTTTTTTTGGGTAAACATATGTTGGAATTAATAACTTGGAACATATGTACTATGTATATCTGTATATGCATATAATCAAGTATGTAGAGCAAACTCTTGTCTTCTTTGGTTTCTTAATCCGAAGTATAAAAACGAAAACTTTAGGAGAAAACGGGAAAAGATATACATGCTAAAACCTCGAAACGCAAGTTATTTTCTTTGTTAATATAGTAAATGGAACGTGTGTACTTAAAAACGTACAACTTAAATTATTTCCTCAAAATCCATCTAATTCCTACTACATTATGAATAGAACCACAAAATGGAACGTGTTGTGGCACTTTTTGCTCTGTGCGTACCTAAAATTGATATAGTTATAGAACCATACGTACGTATCCAAATATTTTAATATAATCAAATATGATTAAAATATTAGAAGAGTTGGTTAATGAAAACTATGACCAAAGTGATGTTAGTGAAATTGTGAAACAAAACTAATTATTGTCTTAAAGATAATGAATTTATGATGTCTGAACAATGGCTGTAGTCATAATTGCTCGAGCTCATTAGCAATGATGGTGAAAAGAGAGCTGGAAGAAATAAAAAGTTTCATTCAACAAGGTCTAAGCCTTAATTACTTAAGTTACATGTTAATATTGGTACTCCACGATAAACTATATTAATCATGACATCCACCGCTTGCTTAATCATCATCTTTATCCTCATTTCCACCACGGCCATCCTCGTCTTCATCCTTATCGTGAACTTGTGACTTACACTTGTCATACTCCTCATCTGCTTCTCGAGCCAATTTTCTGTTGTAGGCTTCTATTTTACGCTCATATTCTACCTTGTGCTTCTCTGCTGTTGCCTGAAAGGGTGCCTTCTCCTTATCACTCAATGATTTCCACTTGTCACCACCAGCTTTACCAACAACAACAACAGTTTTGTTGTTGGGGTGTGACTCCTTGTATTGCTTCCTAAAGTCGTCCATAAACACAAAGAAGGCACTTGGAGCCCTTTTTGGCTTGTTAGGATCCTTGGCTGCTTTCTTCTCATTCTTAGTCTGCTTTCTCACAGCAAGTCTGCCGTCGAATTTCTTCGACTCAACTAACACTTTTTCTTTAACCGTTGACTTTTGAGTTTTTTTATGTTGTCCAATTTCTATGTATTCGTGGTTTGGAGAGACCCTATGGGTTTTCTTTGACCACTCAGAATCCGACTGCATACCCCTGTCATCGGTGGAATCGTTGATAATAATATAATCAATTGAGTCGAAGTCAATATGCCTTTGGCATTCTGAATCCGAATGTTCAGCTCGTGTATCAACAATATCCTGAAAAACATCATCAGTTGAAGGCATAAAAGCTCTTCGAGTTTCAACAAAAACATCATCTAGATCACAAGCCTCGTGAGTGTCGTTAACAGTAATTTCACCTTCTTCTAATTTCTCCTCTTCAACAACGTTCTGTTCATTATTATTCACATGAACAACAATCCCAAAATCATCATTACGAGAATTCTCTTCTCCCCCATCTATATTTAAATTAACTCCTCCATGATTAACATTTAAATTCCCACCAACATGTCCATTTTCATCATTGGCAAAAACTTCATTATCACTTTGCTCACTAGTAAAATCAGCAACAACATCATTACTTTTCAAAATAATGACCTCATTATCATTTTGATCTAACTTAGAAACAATAATACTCTCCACCACATCAAAAGCTTTTAAAATCCCAACTTCACCATCAACATTTAAATCATTAGACTCGTTAGCACCCTCATTTGAGTTATCATTGCCAACACAAATTGTATCATCCATTAACTCAACCAAACCATTAAATCGATTACTACAAGCCAAATATTCAATAGCTAACCTTGAGGGTGTATTGCTGCCCCGATTTTCAGCAGGTACAAGCGTATTTAGTGGCGCATTCCCCGACGTCACGACATTCGATTGCTCAACTCTAAATACTGGAGTTGTCCTCAAATGTTTTTCTGTTCTTTTCTCAGGCATTTCGTCAAACACTTGTTGCTCATTCTCCGTGGCAGATTTAGTGTTTTCTTCTATATCTTTCCCATTTCCTTTTGCACTATTGTCATATGCAATACCATCTTCAGGGATCTTTTTTGCATTCAAATCACATGTTTTAGAACCATGTCCAAGATGCTTACAAGTTGTGCAATATAGGGGTATTTTTTCATATATTATAGATAAGTGAACATCTTCATCACTCATCCTAACTACCACTGAATCTTGAAGCTGTTCCATAACATTAATTTCAACACATATGCGAGCAATGCCCGGTTTCATACGGTATGCTGTTGCTTCATCAACTCGAAGTGGTTTGCCAATCATTTTGGCGATCTCAACAAGCAATTCCTTAGAAAAGAAATATGCCGGGGGCATTGGAATCGAAATCCACACAGGCACCACGGGAGATTCTTCTTCGATTTTAAAGGACTTAGACCATTTCAACACCCTCATCGGGAATCCTCCAATCCTCCATTCCCGGCGCAGCCATAGCAGCGAGTAGTCTTCCTCGACAGTGCAAGTGATAAGCACATGCTTTGGATCCAAATGCCCAATTGTGTATTTACCCCTCAATCCAATCGATCGAAATCCTAAAGCAAGCCCATTCAGTTTTGGACATCCGTGTGAAAACTTACACACCAACGCAAGCTTGAAAGGCTTCAAGAGCATACGCACTTCATCATCGGGTAGAAAAATAGAACGTTTTCCTTTATAGATCTCAACTTTCTTGGGCTGAATCATTCGATTCGGTGCAAGGAGTAACGGGTCATCAACGCACGATTTCCGAATTGATAACTCCGATGGCGCACGAGCTACGGCGGCGAACGACCTTTGCGGGGAGTTCGAAATTTCCGGTGGTTTTGGCGGCGGAGTAGAATCCGCCGCCATGGGAAGTAGCGCCCCCATACAAAGCACGAATCTGTCAAGATTGTCACAAACTTCGTAGTGACATACTCGAACTAGATCGAACAAAAATTTGGGTTTGGAGATTTGATGGGTTTGGTGATTTGGTGAGCTGGATGTTATCATAATAAGACTAATCGTCTTTTAATAATTTCTCCGTCCAACAAAAAAATGAAAAGAAATAATGATGCATATGCTTGGTGGGGACATGGCCATTGACCACATGTGAACTCTGTTCAACTTAAACCATGCCAATGAAGTTTATTTCCTATTAAAAAAAAAATATATATCAAACCAATCGAGTGAAATTTTGCTGACGTTGTCTAATTGACGACCTCGATTGGCAGCTTACAACAACATGCTTCCTTTTGCAGAAGAATCAAATCTTCGCCGTCAGTTATTGGTCGGCCACTGATCTCTTTTTCATATAATATATATACACATGTATATATATATTATAATTATTAGAGCATTTTTTTTTATAGAAAAGTTAAAACTATTGGGATTTATAACCAATGTTTTCAGACATGACCCGATCAAATAACCGGTAAGGCTACTTAAGACTGTTCATTGGTCTCGAACCAAACCAAATAAGAAAACCATAAACCAAACCAAACCAAACCAAATAAGAAAACCCAAATCGAACCATACAGTACAGTTTGGTTTAAACGGTTCATGGTTCGCTTCGGTTAAACCTAAAAAAAACAAATAAAACTAAATGCAAGAAATTATTCAATTCTAAAAAAAATAAAGTCATTTTTTTTATAAAAAAATTGTATTGCCCTCTTTTTTCATTAAAGTTGAGCTAAAATTATATTAGAGTAGATTAATCAAGATTTTTAACTAAACTTCACAAAACCCATTTGCGATTCAAGCTTAAAGATGCAACTTTTAATGACTATTCGATCATTAATTAATCATACAACTAAATTTTTTTGAAACGAGAAGTGATGAAGTGTAGAAAAATTATAATTTCAAGATTGAGAAGAACATATTCAAAATCCAAATGAGTTGAGATTTGACCAAAAAGTCAACGAAGTCCGTTTTTGACAAACGATACCACTTTTCCAAGTAGAAACAACCTCCCGAGCAAAACGTACGTCCACGTGATTTTAGGCAAATTCCAAGGTTTGGAGGGTCAAATATGGAGTTTATTATTTCGTTGGGTGATTCGGTGTTGGAAATTGGGGATTTAAAAAAATTGGAGATTACTGATGTAGTAAAATCGACGGGTGGGTTATGTGGTTTTTTTGTTTGTGTGTAAGTGTGCTGACGTTTTTCGCTTTTTTCTTTATAAATTAACATTTTTTATTATTTTTGCCGCATTAGTGATTAACGGGCATATGGAATAATATTACAATAAGTAAATACGTATATATTTTTTGCCACATTACTATGTAAAAATTTTCATGGGCTTAATAAATAATATAAACAAGTAAAATAATTGCAATGAATTAAGTGAGTAAATAATTTCCGCCACATTACTATGTAAAAACTTTCATGGGCTTATGGAATAAAATAAACAATATAATAGGAGGTAAAATATTTCATAATAATAAATTGACAGCAGTAATAGGAGGTAAAACCTTCCATAATAATAAATTGTCAGTAGTCGTTTATAGCTTATGGTTAACTCAAGCATCAACGAAAGTTCAAATTAACGTTAGTGTTAGAGTTAGATGACAGTAAAATATAAATTGTCAGTAGTCGTTTCTAGCTTGGGGTTAACTCAAGCATCAACAAAAGTTAAAATTAGCGTTAGTGTTAGAGTTAGATGACAGTAAAATATAAAGAGGACTTTCATCTAATCATAAAATTATAGATAGGCGGTAATCCGTCTTGTCTATAATAATGGAGATAGATGAACAAGTAAATATAAACTTTCGTACCTTTTAACGTTGAACGTTTTCTTTAACGAACGAATTGAATTCTTTCGAATCGAGCACTATCGTGCTGATAACGTGTTATAGAAAAGCTAAAACTATTGGGGTTTATAACAATATTTTTAAAAGGACATAGGGAAAGAAGAGCAACTAATGAGTATATTACTTGTGAATAGGTGTTTTTTCTCTTCATCTAGATGGCTCCTTATATAGCGAAGAATTTCTAATATCTTACACTTTTTACAACAATTACTACTATTATAAAATAGTATTTGTACATAATTTTCAACAATGGTCACTAGGCATATTCCACTAACCAAATTTATAACACCATTATCCATAGTAGATATGTATATCTTTCTGAACGGATCTGTATTTGGTCAATTCCTAAAAGAATGAGTGCCCACCGATCAGCAAATACAAGGATTTGGAATGGTAAAGTTTTTACTTTTTGGCTGAGTTTGTTTGTCAGGAAATTGGGGAAAAGAAAAGAAAATAAAGGAAAATACTTTTTTCCAGCCGTTTGACATTTTAAAATTTTCCATGAAATGAAAGGAAATCTCTGGAGAAAATAGGAAAATATATTCCAGGAAATGCATTAACCGTGTGTAAATCCCAAAATATTTGAATTTCATCTTTCTTCCTTAAAAAAATGGTAGGAAGAATCATATATAAAAAAAAGGTAAGGTGGGAAGAATTTTGTCAATGTACTTGTCAACCCTAGAAAAAAATAAATGAAGGGATTACACACAAATGATAACCCTAAAATAGGGACCAATATATGGGCGATACTATCGTCACGTGCACTTCCGATGAGGAGTGCCCACTCCCAACGAGGAGGCCCTCTGAGTGTTACCAATCCGCTCGGTCACTAACTCGAAGCGGTATAGAGGGGCACCCGAGGAGACACCAAAGCGTCCCTTGGAAAGTCAACGATGAATAAAGACAAGATATCGACGCGGCAACGGAAAAAGAGTAAACCTCGATGGATCCGCGCAACTCCGATATCCATCAATGCGCCAAGAGGGACCACAACGGACCCCGAGTCCCAGAACCTACGAGAATATCTCCTCACTGAACACTCCATAAACACAAAAATCCTCGGACCACATACCACGAAGGCTGAACTCGAAGAATGATGTCCTCGGGATACCTGTTATAACAACCTAAGTACGAGAGCAATAGCCTACTGAAGCAAATGAGTCATCAGAACAGACACCACCCATAAAAGAAAGCAAGCATACTCCTCGGGGTGCACCTCCCAAAGAAGACAACCCAGAATTAACTATTGCAGAAGCTACAAAGCCATCGGATGGACGTACCACCTCACCTATCCAGTCTTTCCGAGAGATACAACCCCTCGTAGAAAAGAAATTAGAAGAATCAGCCTCTCGGAACACCTGAAGCCCTCAGAAGAGATCAAATTTAATCCTAGTTAGCTCCTAGTAGATGAAGAAAGAAAAGATAAGAATAAGATGAATGATATCTTCCTCTGTACGCAAACAACAACACGTGTACTCTATTTAACATGCATAACGATACCTGCCCCTAAAAAACTCTATAAAAAGAGGGGCAGATTGAGAAGAGAAGGTATGCTCGATACTTTTACACATATACACATACACCAAGATACTAGAAAATTCTGAGTGGATTTCATTGAATAAAAAGAGGGATGTTCTCGTAGTTTTACCTTCTCATAATTTTATAAGCTTTTTTGAACCTCGGGCAGGGCGTTCCAACCCCAAAATAAATACGTTTAATAGGAAATAATATCAAAACTGTTAACAATACTCTTAATGTTTCGAAAATTTTGAAACTTTTTAATTTCCCCACCAATACGAAAATTCTAATTTCAGTTTTAGCTATATATAAGCACATCCAAGATCAATATTTTTGTTATCTTTCAGTCTTCTTCATAACAAGGTGGGTAGTTCTTAATTCAAATTACATTTTCATAACAATTATGTAGTTTAAGGATTAAATGGTTCTTCTTCCATTGATTTTTCTTTTGAATTGCACACGCATGAAAAACAAGATGAATTGTAGAAAGTTACATTGATATTTAGTGTGTAATGTACATAGAGTAAAAAATTTGCAGGAGACTTATCATTAAATTTTATTTTTAACAAATACTACAAAATACAAAGTATAATTATAATTTTAAGTAGTTATATTAATAATAAATATAAAAGAATCTTTCAGAATAATAGTAATTTTCCTGAAAAGCAGTTTACAACCAAACACATGTAAAATTAGGGAAAATCTTATTTTCCTTAAAACAAAATCCCAGAAAATATATTTTCCTCATTTTCCCCCATTTCCCTGACAAACAAACTGAGCCGTAAAGGTTGTTTGGTTCCAAATTTACTAAACCACCATGTAATAAACTACACATTTTAATATACAATATAAGATCTTAAATTGCACATGGTTATGTTCTCTACACCTATCAAATTAGGCCAATTTATTAATATAACAATGTGTTTGCTTGATTACTTTCAAACTATTAAATTTACTTTTATCCAACTATTTTGGTAAGTTGACTAAATTACCCTTTAAAATACAAGAGGATAATTTTTAATCAAAGTGACTATATGTAAAACTACCCTAAATTAATTTTCATTCAATTATATTTTATTTATTCACAATATTAAGTATTATTTCGAAAACAACATATTATTTTCTTGATATTCTTTAGAAAAATAGCATGAAATCAAGTCACTCCAAAGAAATTCATCAACTCGAAAAAATAACAAGACTAAATAAATCACACGTTTTAT
Organism: Linaria vulgaris; assembly: GCA_948329865.1. Classification (NCBI taxonomy): domain Eukaryota; kingdom Viridiplantae; phylum Streptophyta; class Magnoliopsida; order Lamiales; family Plantaginaceae; genus Linaria; species Linaria vulgaris. The sequence continues at coordinate 15,268,772 of OX415254.1, read as the reverse complement.
TCACAAACCAAATCACACGCTTTATTCATTTTAACAACGTACAACCCTTTTTACAACAATACGTGGTTTACGATGTTCTACACGTAATGAAAGACTCAGACGAAAAATTATTCACAATAAATAATACAAACACATTCTACCATAAGAAATGCATAATACAAGATCTACAAATAGTACATTCAATCTCATAATATATCACACAAACTCACACAATAAAACTTAGAAGAGAGGTGGCATATGGTAATTACATATATAATATGGGATATTTTGGTCAAAAGGAGGGGCAAAAATGACAAGAAAAAATTTGATAACCATAAGTCACATAAAATGTAGTAGGGAGGTGGTTTTAATAAAAGTGGATTTAAGGGTGACACGTAGTAATTTAGTTTAATAAACTAGGTCTCTTAGTAAATTATAACCAAATGTCCTACCAGCTACGTTTGTTAAATTAAACCTCCCTAAACCCCAACCAAACTTGCCCAAAGTAAGTTTAAACCGAACTAAAACCAATTATAGGGGAAAAAATCAAGCTTGGTACCTTAATTTGGCTTCCGTTTCTTTTTGGTACCTTAATTTGTTACACAACATTTTTGGTACCCTATGTTTTCAAACTTAATCACGTTTGGTACCTCCCTAGCGGCGTCCCCAATTTAACCACCTTAATGTCTACGTGGCTCGCCGTTGACCTGTCCAAGCTCAATTTTGACCAAATTAAGTCCAGCTGGACATGTTGACTGGATTAAAAAAAATGATCTTATATTCACAATTTATAGTTTGTATATTTTTTATAATTAGCTTTATTATATAAATTGTAAAATTTATTAAATATATAAGTATTATAAATATAATTTATTTTGTAAAAAAAAAATTAAATCTAAAAAATGATTAAAATAAAACAAAATACAATTCACCAGCACCCGTAACCCCCCCCCCCCCCTCCTTTCATCACCACGATCAAATCCGAGCAGCGGCGGTTGTGATGGTGGTTTCGTGAGGTACAGATCGAGCGGCGGCGGCGGTGGTGGTTTGGTGAGGTACAGATCGAGTAGCGGCGGCGGTGGTGGTTTGGTGAGGTACGAATCGAGCGGCGGCGGCGGCGGTGGTTTGGTGAGGTACAGATCGAGTACCGGCGGCGGTGGTGGTTTGGTGAGGTACGAATCGAGCGGCGGCGGCGGTGGTTTGGTGAGGTACAGATCGAGTAGCGGCGGCGGTGGTGGTTTGGGGATGTACGAATCGAGCAGCGGCGATGGTGGTGAAGTACGGATCGAGCAGCGGCGGGGGTTGTTGAAGATGATGAATTCAAGGTGGAGATGATGGGGGTGGGTGAATTGATGGTGGGGGTGGGGGGCGGCGGCGGGTGGGGGGGGGGAGGGGAGTTGTTGAAAATAATGAATTGATGGTGGTGGGGGGGGGGGTGAAGGTGGTGGGTGGCGGTGATGAATTGGTGGTGGGTGGCGGTGATGGCTCGTGGGTGGGTGGGAGGGGGGGTTGAAGAAGATGATTGAACTTTTTTATAATTATTTTACTTAAATTTCTGATTTAACTTTTTTTTGTTAACAAAATAACTTATATTTATAATAGTTATATATTTAATAGTTATAACTTTAAAGTTAATTATAAAGATTTAATAACTTATATTTATGATATATTAATTTTTTTTAATCCAGACAGCTTGTCCACGTGTGTAAAATTGGGTTAAAATTGAGTCTGGGGTGGTCAACGGTGAGACACGTAGGATACGCGGTGGTTAAATTGGGGACGCCGCTAGGGAGGTACCAAACGTGATTAAGTTTGGAAACATAGGGTACCAAAAATGTTGCGTGACAAATTAAGGTACCAAAAAGAAACGGAAGCCAAATTAAGGTACCAAACTTGATTTTTTTCCCCCAATTATAGGGACAGCCGAGTTTTTACTTCTTTGAATTGCTTATTTTCTATTCGGTCTCGTAGAGTTAGGACTTTTGAGTCATCAAGTAGTTATATATTTTTTGTTTTTGCCAAAAGTAGTTATATATTTAAACACCACTTGTTCCATTTTTAACAGAAGTAGAATTTCGGAATCCAAAAAAGTAGTATTATGGATAATTTCTCTACAAGTTGTATTTTAATTAAAAGATTTGTTGGAGTGAACTTTTCCGAATATGCCCTTTTGTGCAAAACTAGGTGGATGAGGAGAGAGAGAGTAGGTGAGCGGTGGCTTTATGCAGCCGAAAGCCCGGCAGGTTTAACGGAGCCTTGCTTTTCGTTTCTACCTTTGTGATTAATCAATCGCCGTCATATATAGCATATGTCACCAGATAGCAAATAAATGTGACAAATCTTGTTAGTTATTTGTCGCTTAATAGCTAGCTATTACTCACTGATATGTCAAAGTTAATAAAATGTTTTTTTCTTTGAAGTAAAAGAAAATATATTTCAAGCGCATTCGCACCAAAAAAATCGTCAAATACAATAAAAAAATGTCCAAAAAACAAAACTAGTGTTCTGCTAAAAAACTAAGTTATGAGGATCAAAATTTTCTCCAAACGCCGTGCGGGCTAGATTGTGCGCCATCGTGTTAGCATCACGACCGATTCACCTAATGTAAAACTTGTTACGTGGCTCAAACATACGAAAGAAATCCGCAATGGTATTAGCGTAGCTTGCATCTTCTTGGGTCCGAAAAGGAATGTCGTGGATAATGTTAAGGCAATCTCCCTAAAAAATAACTTGCTTCCTACCCATACCTACTGTCAATTTTATAGCCCAAAACATAGCCAAAGCCTCAATACCTGATGGAGCGAGTGTTGTCGTGAGTCGTTTTTGGAACCTTGCGATAGTACTACCTTCATGATCTCGGACAACAACACCAATTCCCATCGCCATATCCTCCTCAAATCGTACACCATCGAAATTAATCTTGTACCAACCCTCTCGCGGTGCCTCTGAATCCTCCAGTACACGCAACACCAAGTGATTCCTGTCCTAACTCACGCCGTGAAGCCGCATAATGTAAGCTGAACTCTACAATCTTCGCGGCATTACGGTATCCCTCTCCCGCAAGAATAAAATTTATGTTATGCCAAATAGCCCAACAAAGCGTGATTGCAATGCTCCATCGCTCATTCTCCTCTTCTTGCCAAATTCTACGAAACCATTCAATCAATCCCTCGTTCGTATGACGTATGGATTTCATTGAGAAGTTGACCAATGCCAATGCTTGTTGCGCCACGTGACATTCAAAGAACACATGTTGAGGGTTCTCATCCCTTTCGTTACACGACACGCACATCGTGCTATCTCCAAATTTCTGCCGCGCAAGGTTGGTGCGAGTTGGAAGAATATCCAAACAAGTTCTCCACCAAAATAATTTAATTTTATTCGCGCACGTATACAGTCGTTGGCCTTGATCAAAAATGATTTTTACAATTAATTATGATTTTTCTAAAGTGCAGAATCGTCATTTCCTGCGCAGTAAAAGTTTTGGCGTCTCTTTGGGTAGAAAGTGGCAAGATAAAAATCTGGAAAAGTTATTTTCCGAACGAAAGCACAAAAAGGAACAACTTTTATTTCTTCTTACTTTTGCAGAATCGGATTATTTTGGGCTGTAAAAAATGGTGAACAAGGGTGAGTATTTATAGGCGAAAATAGTAGTTTAATCATACTAATTTAGGTCCTACCTTGATTATTTTATAATAAATTACAATTTTTTCTAATCATGATCATAAGTATGTCATGTTTACCTCATAAAAAATATGTCATGGCTTACTTCATCAATTGATTAATTGTATATTAAGTCCCTTAATTATTTATAATTAAAATTCAAATATGTATAATTAGATTTCTTGTTACATACATATTTACTTATGTAATTTTTTTAGGTAACTCAATCAACTTGGTTAATATTTGAAATTGAAATATATGTTTTAGGATTAGAGACCTATAATAAAAGACTAACTTTTAAGTTTAGGGACTAAAATACAATTTTTTCTAAATATTTAGGATCAAAAATATAAATTTTCAAAAGTTCAAGAACTAAAAGGTAAATTTATTTTTTTTCTAATTTTTAGGGTGTTACAGTAGGCAAAGTGTACGTTTTCGGTATTCTTTTTTGTTTTTATTTTCCGTATTGTACCAATTAAGTATAAATATTTTGCGTATTGTCCGCATTTCATAAATTACCTATCAAGTATGTACGTATCGTGCATATTTAAAAATTATGCCAAAAGCATCAATTATTCAGAGCGCAGCGCCACTCCTAGATCATGTGCAGACAAGAGTTTTACAACCATATATTGCAACGTTGTAACGCGCATTGGGTTTATTAATGAATAATCATATACCGATAAAACTGAATTAATATATTTAAACTAGCTAGGTCAACGTGCATTTCTGAATCTGTACTCCACCATTCCTTCACTACTAGTGCTACTTTATTTGCCGAAAAACATAGAGTAGTTACGATATTTGAATTTATTTTTCGAATGTCTAACTGTGACCCATGCGCTTGATTTAGCTGTTCAATCAAAGAGGGTGCGCCGAAAAAAAATAAAAAAATTCAAAGAGTGTGCAAATATGCGCAACATTAATTATCAAAAAATAATAATAATATGCGCAGCATCATGTACACGAAAATAAGCACAGCGAAAGAACAGCATAGAGATTCCTTGACTAAGTTTAAAACAATCATGAGACAATTACTGCAAGTATACTTAGATTATATATGATTTATACTACAATTAGTAGTTGTGCTGCGTAACAAAGGAACACGTGAATAAATTTGGTTCCTTGGGGAACTAACAATATCATGTTTTCTTCAGTAAAATTTGCTAGTTACTAATTTATTAAGAGATCAATACTTTCTACAAACAAAAATTTATGTTGGTCGCCATTTGATTATCATATCACATGTGATTCTTTTTTTGACAAAATGTAACATGCATGCATAAATATCTATATGTTGTATTTAACTGAGAAATATATTGTTTGTTGAATTAATAAACATAAATATTAATATTATTCAGCTGTTAATGATGTACCTAAATTGGCTTCATCATATTATTAGAAATTGTCGGCGGCCAGAAAGATTATTGTTCATCTTTCTATTTCATCAAGAGTTTGGACAGTTGAATTACGTACATACATTTATCACACCTACGACCACATTCTAATCGCATGACTAACCAATCAATTCTTAATCTCATATAAAGATTCTTGTATATAACTTACGGCAAATAGAGGTTTATATGGTTGATGATGCAATTAATGAAATTACAGTCAAATGTTCGATTTTTGACCACCTAGCCCGTGACCACCTCCATGTGTGCAACTTTTAGGGACCATTTATTTGTCTCGGCCTAGAAAAACATAATTTTGCCCAAATGTTTCCTTGTCCGAATAGATACCATGATAACCTTAAAGAATAAATACAGAATCACATAAAATATGATGATGAGTTAGAAGGACTTATGGAGGAAGATAGCCAGTATTCAATGTTGATGTCCTTCATAAAAATGATTTTTTTTGTCATGTTACCCTGTGTCAAGCTAAATTGCAAATTACCACATTGAGAAAAATAAATAAGACAGGTAACACTATGATTTTGAAAAGTAATTAATAAGACACTTCCTGATTATTTTTTATGTTTAATTCGCAAGACACCAGTGATATTTCTAATACTTTATTTTTTAATTTTAAATTTAATTATATTTTTTTTCTTTCTTTTTGATCTTTATGAGTAAACGTGTAAGAACAAGATATAAAATATATAATTTGAAACCATAAATTCATTTTAATTTTATCTTATATGCATTTTTTAGTAATTTGGAGCATGAAAACAAAAACGCTCATCTTTCTTTTAAAAAAAATTACTTTGATTTTCAGGTTTAAGTGAATGAACTACCTCCATGTAGATAGTAAAAAATACAGTTACTTTCGAAATTATAGAGAAAAAAATGCATACATATTATTTATACAAAGCAACTTAGCAATAGAAGATAAATAGATAATGTTGTAAAGTGGACCCTTCTCGATAGAGCGAAAAACACGGCAATTATTGAAAGACGGAAAAATACGACACACATATTTTACGTGGAAAACCCCAAATTAATTTAGGGTGAAAAACCACGGGCAATGTAGAAGAACTTCACTATGAGTGTAAAATAGGAATTACAATACTCCGACTTTTACCGTAGTAAAGTCGCACAAACTCTCTATTTTTACCTCACACTTACAACACACTCACAAGTCACAACACTCTTAATTATATATATAAAGAGAAGAATGTATTATTGTTGGGATGATTGAAATGCTGAAAATGGCCTCCTATATATAGGAAGAGAAACCGTGTAAAAAAATTTTATTTGATTAACAAATGAATTTTTTTATTCTAATGATTTCACCGTCCCATTGTATTCACCGCCCCATCAGCCAAAATATTGATGCAAATGCTCCACTACGAATTTAAAAACCAACCGTCCCAACAATCTCCCACTTGAAGATTTGATTAGTGATAAATCAGATCTTCACACAGCTCTTTCTACCTCGCCCTTCATGTTGCTTACGTTTTCACCAGACCACACGAGGATCGACACTGAACAAACTTGTCAGCATTAACACTCTTTGTCAAAAAATCAGCTATGTTATCTTTAGTGTGAATCTTCTGCACATCCACAGAACCTCCTCGACTTTTTCACGAACAAAGTGATACTGGACCCGAATATGCTTTGTCTTGGAATGAAACGCTGGATTCCTTGCAAGATGCAACGCACTCTGACTGTCACAGAATAGAGAAATACTCTCTAGTTTGTGGTCGAGTTCCTCCAGAACCATTTTCAGCCAAATCGCCTCTTTACTGGCCTGCGTAGCTGCCACATATTCAGCCTCCGTTGTTGATGTCGCAACAACTGACTGTAACTTTGAAGCCCAACTCACTGCACCTCCAGCAAGAGTAAACACATATCCTGTCGTGGACTTGCTTTTGTCAAGATCACCTGCATAGTCAGAATCAACATAGCCCCTGACTGAAAAACCCGATCCTCCATAACATAATGCAACATCTGAGGTTCCCTGAATGTATCTCAGAACCCTCTTTACTGTACTCCAATGCTCTCTTCCCGGATTCGCCATGTATCGACTAACCACTCCCACTGCATGTGCAATGTCTGGTCTAGTACAAATCATAGCAAACATTAAGCTTCCCACTGCTGATGCATACGGTACTCGAGACATTTCCCTCATCTCTTCTTCATTGCTAGGACACATACTTGAGGATAACTTGAAATTAACAGGAAGAGGATTAGAGATTGGCTTACAATTCTGCATACTGAACCCCCGCAAAATCTTCAAAAGATAGTTCCTCTGAGAAAGCCAAATATTCCTGCAATTTCTGTCTCGGTGGATTTGCATCCCTAGAATCTTATTTGCTGGTCCTAAGTCCTTTATTTCAAATTCCCTAGCCAGTTCAGCCTTCAATTCTTCAATACGAGCTTTGTTGGGGCCTGAAACCAACATGTCATCAACATACAACAGTAAAATAACAAAGTCATCACCATATCCCTTGAAATATGCACAAGGATCTGCATTCAGCCTGTTGTATCCAAGGCTCATTATGAATGAATCAAATCTTTTGTACCAACACCTCGGCGCCTGTTTGAGACCGTACAAAGATTTGGTCAACCTGCAAACCAAGTTCTCTTTTCCTTCTTCTATAAATCCTTTCGGTTGGAGCATATAAATCTCTTCTTCAAGATCACCATGAAGAAAAGCCGTATTTACATCTAATTGTTCAAGATGTAAATCAAATGTAGTGCACATCGCCAGAACCACCCGAACAGTTGTCATTCGGACCACCGGGGAAAATATTTCGTTGAAATCAATCCCTTCCTTCTGAGCATATCCTTTCACCACCAATCGTGCACGATACCTCTCCACTTGGTCATCACTGTTACGTTTGATTTTGTACACCCATTTGTTGCCAATGGGTTTCCTCCCTTGTGGTAGAGACACAAGTTCCCATGTCTTATTCTTATGGAGTGCTTCGATTTCCTCCTGCATTGCTGCCATCCACTGAGCTGCATCTGAACTACTCATTGCTTCCTGGAGAGTTGATGGCTCCCCGTCCTCAGTTAAAAGACAATATGCAACATTGTTCTCCATAGAATAGTCTGATTGCCAGCCTGGTGGTCTCCTGACACGTGTTGATCCCCGGAACTCCAGACTCCGTTGTCTTCTCAGGTTCATGCTCTGGTTCAGCAGGACCGTCCTGCTCAGCATCCTTCTCGACTACTACTGTCGTAGTTCCTGGATCTTCCCCTGTGCTGCTATCATTTCCTTTCTTATCTTCCGTGAAGATAACATCACTGCTTACAACAATCTTGTGGGCAGTGGGGTCCCACAAGCGATACCCCTTCACGCCTTTAGCATACCCTAAGAACAAACACTTCCTGGATTTTGGGTCCAGCTTCGTTTTCTCTTGAGTATTAAACATAACATAAGCGGGACTCCCAAATACATGGAGATTAGAATAATCAACTGGTTTACCTGTCCACACCTCCATCAGTGTTTTCAGCCCCAGTGCTGTTGGCGGAGATCGGTTCACCACATAACAGGCGGTATTGATTGCTTCTGTCCAGAACGACTTTTCTAAGCCTGCAGCCTGCATCATGGCTCTTGTTTTATCCAACAAGGTCATGTTCATCCGCTCTGCCACCCCATTCTGCTGCGAAGTGTATGGCGTAGTAAACTGCCTCTTAATCCCAGCATCTTTACAGAAGTCGTCAAACTCCTTACCAGTATATTCCCCTCCATTGTCAGATCTCAGGCACTTGATCTTTTTCCCAGATTCAAGTTCCACCAGTGCTTTGTACGTCTTGAACATCGAGAACACCTCGGCCTTACTCTTGATCATGTACACCCAACATCTCCTGGAATAATCATCTATAAAAGACACAAAATACTTTGCACCTCCCAGGGATAGTACTGGTGCTTGCCACACGTCAGAGTGAATCAATTCTAGAATGACTTTACTCCTAGAATCTGAACTAAGAAACTTTATACGATGTTGCTTGCCAACAACACAATGCTCACAAAAAGCTAAAGATACCTTTGTGAGGCCCGGAAGTAGTTTCTTCTCTGCAAGAACCTTCATGCCTTGTTCCGACATATGCCCGAGCCGCTGATGCCAAATCATTGATGATTTCTCAATCGACTAGGATGAAGCCACTGACGCTTCTCCCACTTGCAGAGCCCTCCCCTGTACCTTGTATAAGTTTTCGGCAATCTTGTCCGCATTCATCAGTATAAGAGCACCCCTTTTAACTTTCATGATCTTGTTTCGCGAACCAATCTCACAACCAAGATCATCCAGTTGTCCACGAGACAACAAATTCTTGCATAATCCCTCCACGTGTCGGACATCTCGAATGGTCCGAACAATCCCGTCATGCATCTCCAGCTTGATCGTACCGATGGCAACAACTTTCAAGGGTTCATTTTTACAGCTATACACAGATCCTCCAGCGATCGGTGTATACTCCTGAAACCACTCCCTCCGGGGAGTCATATGAAAACTGGCTCCTGAATCAATAAGCCATACATCATCGAAGCCACGCATACCTCGAATAGGTGTTGCTGCTTCACAGCATAGTACATCACCATCATCTGAAGTGCTAGCAACGTTCCCCTGAGGATTAGAACTCTTCTGGTTTGAATCCTTAAGATTCCAACAGTCCTTCTTCAAGTGACCTTTCTTGCCACAGTGCCAACAACTGCCCTTGGTCTTTGATTTGGATCTCCCCTGTTTCTTACTCCCACTTGCACCGCGCTCCGTCGTTCTCCCTCTTGTCACCGACAAGGCACCTGCTTGTTGCGAACCTGCCTCCCTGTCTTCTCTGTTTTTGCGCCAACTCTCTTCTTCCAGAATAGCGGCAGCAATTTCGTCGAAGACCAAATAATCCGTGAGGACATTATTTGTTAAGCTGATGACAAGCTGGTCATACGAATCAGGCAGACTTTGCAGCATAATTTCAACACGTTTAACCACTTCTATTTTATGACTCAACGACGTCAATTGAGAAAATAGAGTATTTAGAACATTGAGGTGCTCAGTTACCGGGGTAGATTCCGCCATCCTCAGTGTGTACAATTTCCTTTTAAGGAAAATTTTGTTGTGTAGGGACTTTGCCTCATACAACTTGTTGAGATGGTCCCATATCTCCTTAGCTGTCCTCTTCTCCTCAACGCTTGACAATACGCCATGACCTAACGCCAGATGAATATTTGCGATAGCGTTGCCATCCATTTCGTTCCACTTTGTATCATCTGTGATTTCCACCAGCCTGTCGCCGATCGCCGCGAGACACCCATCTTTCCGTAAGATGGCTTTGATCTTCAGCTTCCACAACGAGAAATTACTCCCGTTGAATTTTTCGATCTCGAATTTTGTCGTCATTGCTTCTATCACGTACCACCGTCACTGAAAATAATTTCAGTACGATACCCACAAATATCACCGAGACCCCGGATATGAACTGTGGCTCTGAAACCACTTGTTGTAAAGTGGACCCTTCTCGATAGAGCGAAAAACACGGCAATTATTGAAAGACGGAAAAATACGACACACAGATTTTACGTGGAAAACCCCAAATTAATTTAGGGTGAAAAACCACGGGCAAGGTAGAAGAACTTCACTATGAGTGTAAAATAGGAATTACAATACTCCGACTTTTACCGTAGTAAAGTCGCACAAACTCTCTATTTTTACCTCACACTTACAACACACTCACAACACTCTTAATTATATATATAAAGAGAAGAATGTATTTTTGTTGGGATGATTGAAATGCTGAAAATGGCCTCCTATATATAGGAAGAGAAACTGTGTAGAAAAATTTCATTTGATTAACAAATAAATTTTTTTATTCTAATGATTTCACCGTCCCATTGTATTCACCGCCCCATCAGCCAAAATAATGATGCAAATGCTCCACTATGAATTTAAAAACCAACCGCCCCAACAGATAATACATAGTGATGATACATAATCTGCCCCACTCTTGGAGAAGGACGAAAAAGTGGGTACCCTACAAAAAATTGTTCATGATCTTGTTGAGAGCTATGTAACGACCTCGACCCGCCTCTACCTGAATAGAGGTAGACGACTCGGACCCCAGAGACGGTACCCCCAAGTACGACCAGAAAACACTCGGAGAAAGGTACTGCCGGATTCGACCAACACTTCTTAAGGGAATACGGTGTGGTCACAAAGACTTAAACACGACTCCCCAACGACCCAGGGCCTATCTAAAAATAGGGAAACTCAAAACTATCCCCTTGAAACCCCCCAGACCGAAGAGCAACTCCTTGGAGCCTTCGACGACCCTCGAAACGCCCGATGAACCACTACTAACACTTAGCCAAAATTGAAGAAACATGAGCACAAAACAAACATTAAGAACACGAGTAAAGACAAGGCACGGTCAAAGACCCACCATAATCTCATATGAGCAGTCCATGATCGAAGAACAACCTCATGTCTCTTAACGACGAACGACCCGCAAAGACAGCCCCAAATTGACCACGACCTCCGACTCACCTCGCAGAATGCATTATTCGTCATCACAACTCTCAACGTCACGACTACCCTAATAACGAGGAAAGACCATACCCCATTGGTCCAACCCTCCCCACACCATGACTACCCTGATAACGAGGAAAGACCATCCCCCCATTGGTCCAACTCATTCGTTGGGGACAAAAAACAACAAACAGTATTGGTGCAGACTATTCATTGGTGCACACCGGACCGCATGCATTGGCGCAAATTATCCCCGAAGACCATTGGTTCAGAAGACCCTCACCCTCATTGGGCACCAGCGACAACGACAAAGACTGGCTACCATTGGCCGAAGACCCTTGGGCTTACACTATAAATTACCCCAATTTTCAACAAAGAAGACAAGTCACTTTGGACGATCCACAAGATTATAATTCTAACACCATTCACTCCTCAAGAGAGAAGCATTATTCTCCATTTTCATACACTCTACTTGTACTTAGAATTTATCACATTTTTCTAGCTCTAACTCGTGCACTCCACAAGACCCCTTGTACTTTACTCAAAGTCCTTAATAAAAATATTGTGCCTCCTTTCTCAAACTCGAGATTGGCATTTCGAACAAAAATACTTGAGTAAAAATATCTCCATACACCCCGACTATACGGGCCCAAACGATAATCCCTCACCAAACGGCGTCGTCTGTGGGAAGGCCTTAAAAGTTCTCTGAGTAAAGCTTGAGGAAAGTTGCATGGCCAGAAAAGAGCTAGAAGAGTACCAGTTCAAGTATCCTCACGCCCATAGCGGCACACAAAAAGAATCAAGGGCAACGCTCGACTATGATTACTTATTTGCAGGGCACTTTTCGAACTTGATCCAGGCCCGACGCTCTTCAGCAGATAACTCTTTCGGGTCGGGCATCATCAACACTCAGGAAAGGGGCCCTACAAGGATCCGACGAGGCAGCATCGGGGGAGGTAGAAAAGAACTCCAACTTTGGAAGTACTAGCCCACAAGGGACGTCGGGGAGAGAAGCGAAGGAGGACACTGCCTTAGCATCGGACTTAGCTACATCCTCCTTCAGGCAACTATTCAAGTCCCCCAAGTCCCGATCCGAGGACACTCTCAACTCTTCCATGCGCCCGCCAGTCTCCTTTAAGGTAGCCTCCAGCATGCATTCCTTTAAGGTAGCCTCAGAGAGCATTACCCTCCTCTACCACATCCTTTAGGACACAAGGGCTGGCCCTATACGTGCCTAGCGCGTCTCCAAGCACACTAAACTGCAAAACACAAACAAGTCTTGAGCCCAACGACTGTTACAAGAAAAGCATAGGCAAAATAAAGAATAAAAAGGGGGTGTTACCTCGCAGATGCTTTGACAAAAAAAACTCCCACAGAGCGTTATCACCATAGCCTCCTGGGATATCACGATCCGCGCGGTTCAAAATTCCGCTGAAAAAAGACCTATAGTGGTCCGGACCCTTCGGTCCCTCGACAAAAATTGAAGGCACCGGGAGTACGAAGAAACTCTTCCTCCTCCGGGGTCAACCCAAACTTGCTCTTTTTTGGGGGAGACTTGGGGCGGTAGTCCTTCACAGCCGGGAAACGGTCGATCTCCCTTTTACCCTTATCCCTCCTAGAAGAGGACGCACCCGTATCTCGATCCCCCTCTCTCATTTTTGACGAGCCACCAATAGCATGTGCCTTATCTGTCAGATTAAACGAGGATATTGGCAGGGGCCCAAAGTCAAGCTTACTACCAAACAGAGGCATGAAATGATAGGCAAAATGCTTAGCCATCACGAGGTCCATTGGTTGAGGCATACCTTTGGAGCTAACCCCCTCATCAGCCTCTGCCATCACAACATCTGCATCGGCAGCAGATGGGCTACTAGGAGCCTTGGGGCAGTACTCAGTGTCTAGAGAACTTGAAGGCTCAGCAGGATCTGAGGAGGCGGTCACGCCACGAGCCTCCAATGAAGACGACTCCGAGCCTCCGTCGGATAGTGCGAGCACGTCACCTCTAAAGGGTCGACGAGAATGAGAAGCCATCTCTGCACCTACAGACCAACACAATGAAGGGTCTATAAAAAAAAGAGAGTACACTTTATATACCTGCATAAGAGGTTTCGATGAACATTTGAAAATTTTTGACAAAAAAATATTTAAAAGCACTTACGAAAGCGGTCTTAGAGCGTTCCTCCACCAATCCGTTTGGAGACCGATGAGGAGCAGAACCATGGGGTTATTCAGCATCGACGACACATCGTAGACGCCGTCAAAAGACCCCTCTCCTCCAAATAGAAAGCGGTCTCCGAAGCTATTGATGGGGACGGGTAAACATAAGTACATAACCTAACCTCTAGACACGAGGTACACCTTTCCAAAGGGTCGTAGACTCTCCCGGGGGAGCCATGACAAAGTATCTCCGACGCCAATCACCATTGCTCGCAGGATCGTTGGTCGTGGCAGTCAGAAACACTCGCTTTCTATCCCGCACTAAGAGCAAAAAGAAGGGAGATCCAACCAAAACGGCCCGTAGCGTAAGCACCCGCTACGGTCGTAAGAGTATAGGGAAGGTCCAACAGATGACAGCAAAGAATGAAACCCACCGGTTGCAGGTAGGAAGCCAGAGTCAGTTGGCTCGGGCACAATTGCGAGAACTCAAAGAGCTTCCTCACAACTGGATGGAAGAAGTAGCGAAGTCCACAATGAATTTGCTTCGCATACACCGTCATATGACCCTCGGGAGGGTCGAAAGCCCTATGAGTCTCCGAGGGGATGATGATGTGAAACTGCTCGAGGGGAATGTTATACTCCGCCAGTAAAGAGCCGACCTCCACTATATTCATCACGGAGGGCGTGAATCCAACCCTAAGCTTACCAGTCATGTGCTTTGGGTCCAGGTGCTCGCTCCAGAATATAACGCCCTTCTCTGCATTCTGATAAGAAGCCTGACAGCCGAACACCTCATGAACACGAGATCCGCCATCGTCACATGCAGAATGGCAGTGTCACCGCCTCGCTCTCGCCACTATGAGTCTAAACAAACGAGGGAGGAACGCGCTACCCTTCTCCGCCGATTATGGAGAGCAGTGAAAGTGCTACTCTGTTGTAGGGGAAGACGAGAAACAGAAGAGTCACGAGACTCTTCATCGCTGGAAAACACGGTGGTTGCCTGAGAAACCATTATTGAGAAAGAAAGAAAGAAATATTTTCACAAAGGAAAGATGTGTTTGGAAGTGATGAGGAAAAGAACGGAGGTGGCTATGTTTATATAAGCGGGAAAAGACAATTCATATCCCTAGTTGTCTCGCTTCCACACCCTCGGTTCAAAAGGTGGGACCCTTCGACTCCCCACTAACGACCCAGACTAAGATCACCTTGTTCTGAGAGGAAACCTCAACATGTTCCCGTTGCCGCTTCCTTCCTACCAGACCAACCTCCTTCTCACTCAACCGACTTGTGCGAGAAGGGGCCTCGGCCGAAGCACTCTTCTCCTCAGAAGGCTCGTTCATCGATGTAGTAGAAGTCGCCGACCCACCTGTTCTTCGAGGCTTTGGAGCAATGGCCTTCTTCTTCTTCATCTTTTTAGAATGGCGTAGGAGGGGGGGGGGGAGCATCGCATCTCAGCGTCTCCATGATAGTCCCTGCAGAATTAAGATTCTGATTCAACAAAAGGAAGAAAAACCCTAATAAAAAATACCTATGAAAACTATTCAAGAACACTTACTGATCTCAGGCCGGTTGTTTCCCACTGAGGACTCCGAGGCTAGTAGGTCGTTCAGGCCACACTTCTGCTAAAGGGCCGAAAACACGCTAAACTGGGACATCTTGTTCTAGCTAAAGCCTTGCTCAAAGAACCCTTCTTCCGTTAACTCCTCATTGGCCTTTGCATGGTCCAAGTTAGCAGAAATTTGGGGATCTTGGTTTCACTCCATTGGACCATCATCTAAAAGACCAGCTACGGTAGGACGGACAAAGAGAACTTCTCTTTTCAGCTGTTGTGGGAACCCGGAAGGTCGTGAAGAATTCTCTTCGTCAACTTCTACATTGTGAAAGTATAAAAGAGCTTGTCCGACGACGAGCTCACCAAATCGAAGGCCCCAAAAAACATGTCCACTGTGCAGCGATACCCGTAGGCCGACCAGATAAAGATAAACGCCGCTAAAGCCGATCATCCGTTTAGGAAAAGTTGACTTGGACAAAGCAAGCATGCCTTGAAGACCTCTCAATAGAAAGCATGGGGTAAGATCTCAACACCGCCTTGATTTGCATAAAATAGGCGGTGTAATAGCCAGAACATAGAGAAGTAGCCCTCTCGTTACCCTGGGGCACAACGAGCTCCAGACCATCAATGCTCGCCCCATACTTGGAAAATTTCAGCATTAATCTCATCCAGAGATCTCACTTAGCTTCGTACACCCCCAACCGAAACCCTAAGAGGCGCTGTCGCCGCCATCGCCTTTTTCACCTTTTGTGCGGAAGCTTTCGCTGTACCAAAAACAACGTGACATCGTCGTGACGTCTCCTCGATTGAAGGTGATGCTCCAGCACCACCCGCTGCCGCGGTAGATTCAGTCCGCCACCTTACCATACGAGACGCCTCCTCACTAAGACTGCTCATGGAAGCCATCAGATCGCCGATGAAAATTCAAAACACCAAATAGAGAGAAAAAAGAGGGAAAATAGAAGAGCTCGTGTGAATAAAGCCAAAGCACTACGAGTCCTCTCAATTTATAGGCGAAGCAGCCCAAACGATGCCCTCGACGCGTGGCCAACCCAGCGCCACGTGGAGTATGCAATACCACAATTTCAGAAAAAACTCGACAACACATAGACTCATTAAATGAGTTCCAAGTGATTTCTACAAAATAAACTCGGAACTAGGGGGCTCCTGATGATGCATAATCTGTCCCACTCTCGGAGAAGGGCGGCAAAGTGGGTACCCTACAAAAAATTGTCCACGGTCTTGCGGAGAGGTACGTAATGGCTTCGACCCACCTCCGCCTAGATAGAGGTAGACGTCCCAGAACCTAGAGATGGTACCCCCGAGTACGACCAAAAAACACCCACCAAGGGTACTCGGTCTAAACACTCGGAGAAAGGTACCCCCAGATTCGACCAACATTTCTTAATGGAATATAGTGTGGTCACGAAGGCTTAAACACGACCCCCTAACGACCCATGGCCTATCTAAAAACAGGAAACCCACAACTATCCCCTTGAAACCCCCCAACCCGAAGAGCAACTCTCCTCGGAGCCTTCGACGACCATCGTGACGCCCGAGGAACCACCACCAACACTTAGCCAAAATTGAAGAAACAGGAGCACAAAACAAACATTAAGGACACGAGTAAAGACAAGACACGGTCAAAGATCCACCATAATCTCATATGAGCAGTCCATGATCGAAGAACAGCTCCGGGTCTCCTTCACGACAAACGACCCGCAAAGACAACCCCAAATCGACCATGACCTCCGACTCACCTCGAAGGACACATTATTCGCCATCACCACTCTCAACGCCATGAATACCCTAATAACAAGGAAAGACCATCCCCCATTGGTCCAACTGTCCCTACGCCATGACTACCCTGATAACGAGGAAAGATCATCCCCCTATTAGTCCAACTCATTCATTGGGGCGGAAAGCAACAAACACTATTGGTGCAGACCGGACCGCATGCATTGGCGCAGATTATCCTCGAAGACCATTGGTTTAGATGACCCTCGGCCCCATTGGGCACCAACGACGACGTCAAAGACTGGCTACCATTGGTCGAAGACCTTTGGGCTTACACTATAAATAACCCCCATTTTCAGCAAAGAAGACAAGCCACTTTGGACAATCCACAAGCTCATAATTCCAACACCCATTCACTCCTCAAGAGAGAAGCAATATTCTCCATTATCATACACTCCACTTGTACTTAGAATTTATCACATTTTCTAGCTCTAACTCGTGCACTCCACACGACTCATTGTACTTTACTCAAAGTCCTTAATAAAAATATTGTGCCCCATTTCATTAAGCTCGAGATTGGCGTTCCGAACATAAATATGAGTAACAATATCTCCATACACCCTAACTATACGAACCCAGATGATATTCCCTCACCACATAGGTAATTTGCCAAAAATCCTATAAGGAAGAAAAAGAGAAAGAGAATGATGATGTAGTTTAAGTCGAACTTGAGAATCATCAAAGCGGGTCAATGTGTCTCCTCCTTAAATGTGCGATCACTAAAGCAAATAGAATCGTTCCTCTTAGAAACTGACACGTGGAAGTAACTCAAAATGTGCTTACGTGGCTCATCGTGATTGATGCGACGGAAGCTCAACAAGAATTTTCTATTCCCATTTCCTATTCACTTCTCTATTCCCTCAATCATATAATGACATGTGGCATGTAGATGCCCACATAAATTAATCTTTCAAAGATCATTTTTATTTGTTTTCTTTAATTATCTATAACTAGAGAAATCTTGGTGAATTTATTTTGGAAATCATTGCTACTTTGAGAATCATTAATAAAATTGTATTCTAGTAAATGAATATATAAACTCAACTGCTGGTTCTCAAAATAAATTAGCAATGACCCGCAAAACAGTTTCACCAAACAACCACATTATAATGCGATAGATTAATTAATTTAATGTCCACGTCCTTTTCTCTTTTGTATATTAGTAAAAATATATCTAAAAGCTGATTAATTTGCACAGTACTTTTCTCTTTTGTATACTAGTGAAAAAAAGTATTTAAAAGCTAATTAAATCGTTACGTTTTTTTCTAGTTAAATATTTATTGAATGTTTTTGGCATAAAGCTACAGAGAGTGGTGACAAAAATGACTATCTATCATTCAAACATAATCAAACATACGATATGACGATTTTTAATGCATAAAATCTCATACACCTTCGAGAAGATTCAGTTTTTTCAAATATCAAATTACCACTTTTTATATTTTATACGCTTATTAGTCACACAACTTAATTAAAATTTAATGTATTGTTATGTATGAGCAAAATTACAGATAATTAAAGAAAACAAATAAAAAGGCAAGGATTTGAAGAGATTAATTTTTGTGGGTCTCTACATGCCACGTGTCATTATATGATTGAGGGAATAGAGAATGGAATAGGAAATTGAAATAGAAAATTCTTGTTAACGGAAGCTAGCCCCTCAGAAATTGTTTTGACTTAGGTCACAAATTTGACTGCCAGTTCATTGGATTCATGCTTGATTTTTCGACCTCCTTGGATAATGGTTCCAATTTTTTAGCATGTAATACTCTGTTTTTTCATGCATTCTTTTATTTAACAAAATAAATTTAGTCTATTCCCCTGGATAAAAAGAAATCATTACACAAATGTTGAGCAACACAAATTAAACTTTATAGATAAAACTTTATTTCCAACAAAAAGTTTACACTTAACGTTAGTGTTGTTCGAACTTTTTATTTCTTGTTAGTCTAAACTTTTGGAAGGCCTAAAAGAATGGTGGGATTTTGTATTTTTGTTACTAGGATTCCTCCGTGTGCCACACATTCTCCCTCGTCATGATTGACAATAGAAATTATAGCTGCATAGGCACATTATATAACGATGGACTGGAATTCGTTGGATGTGGTGGAGCTATGGGTGTTGATACTTTACATTATACGAAAGTTATTCAATAACGAGAACTGTATTGTATATTTTATCATTCAAAACACCCTTCGGCAGTCAGATCGAATTATTTGCAATTTATCATTTACAACCTTATAAGTGGTTTAGTTGTGGCTATTTTTAACACGTCTTTGATTTTGCTTGGCTAGGATAATCCCATTTACTAACTCAATGAGCCATAAAATCGTAAAGCCACATAATAGATGACTTATTAATTTCCACACAATTATTACAGAAAACCCTATTAAGAGTAGGACACCGTATCAAGATTAGGATTGATGTCAAGAGTAGGGGTGTTATGGGCCGGGGACCCGCCGGGTCGGGACCCGGCCCATCGGGATCTGCCGGGGCGGGAGCTGTGCAACAGCTCCCGTTCCTCCCGCCGGGAACACTGTTCCCGGTGCAACGGGATTCCCGCCGGGACGGGAGGGATCCCGTGAACCCGGCGGGCAGTTCCTGTCTTTGGGGCTGGAATTTCCAGCCCCTTTTTTTTGTTTTAGATACTTAAAATGTAATAAATTCTGAGTATTGTTGGTGGTGAGGCGGCTCATCGGCGGCGTGGTGGTGATGCGGCGCAACGACGTCGTGGTGAGGCGGGGGTGACCTGAGTTGTGCGTGTGTGTGTGTTAGTGTGTGTGTGACCGTGTGTGTGTGTGTTTGTGTGTGTCAAATTATGTGTGTTGCACTTTTGCGTGTTCTCTGTGTGTGTGTGTGTGTTGTGTTTGATATAGGAAAAGAAGAAGAGCAGATAAAAGGAAAAAAAAACCTACTGATCGTGTGTTGTGTTTGATATAGGAAAAAAGAAGAAGAAGAGCAAATAAAATAATAATAATATTAAAAAAACTACTGTTCCCGGGATCCCGCGGGAGGGAACGGGACTTGGTTCAGATCTCGTTCCCTCCCGGCGGGAGTCAGACCGGGATCAATTTCCCGGTCTGACCGGGAGGGAAATTACCGAGTTTTTCCCGGCTCGGGGAATTCCCGGCGGGTCGGGTCGGATTCCAAAGTCCCGACCCGACCCAAACACCCCTAGTCAAGAGGTAGGGGTGTTATGGGCCGGGGACCCGCCGGGTCGGGACCCCGGCCCATCGGGATCTGCCGGGGCGGGAGCTGTTGCACAGCTCCCGTTCCTCCCGCCGGGAACACTGTTCCCGGTGCAACGGGATTCCCGCCGGGACGGGAGGGATCCCGTGAACCCGGCGGGCAGTTCCTGTCTTTGGGGCTGGAATTTCCAGCCCCTTTTTTTGTTTTAGATACTTAAAATGTAATAAATTTTGAGTATTGTTGGTGGTGAGGCGGCTCATCGGCGGCGTGGTGGTGAGGCGGCGCAGCGACGTCGTGGTGAGGCGGGGGTGACCTGAGTTGTGCGTGTGTGTGTGTCAGTGTGTGTGTGACTGTGTGTGTGTGTTTGTGTGTGTTGCACTGTTGCGTGTTCTGTGTGTGTGTTGTGTTTGATATAGGAAAAGAAGAAGAGCAGATAAAAGGAAAAAAAAAACCTACTGATCGTGTGTTGTGTTTGATATAGGAAAAAAAGAAGAAGAAGAGCAGATAAAATAATAATAATATTAAAAAAACTACTGTTCCCGGGATCCCGCGGGAGGGAACGGGACCTGGTTCAGATCCCGTTCCCTCCCGGCGGGAGTCAGACCGGGATCAATTTCCCGGTCTGACCGGGAGGGAAATTACCGGGTTTTTCCCGGCTCGGGGAAAACCCGGCGGGTCGGGTCGGATTCCAAAGTCCCGACCCAACCCAAACACCCCTATCAAGAGGTGATCATAGTTATTAGCTTGAAAAGGACAAGTCCTTCACACTTTAGGTAGTAATCCTCAATTTAGAATTTCTCAAGTTTGGGCTTCACAATTTAGGCCCTTCACATCATGTCTAGTTTTTGTTTGAAGTACTTGGGCATATCCAGAAATAAGTGAATATTAGTATATTTAGGAATTCTTATATTTACAAAAGGTCAACCTAATCAAGAAGACACCCTTTATTGTTAAGAATTAAATAAGCTCATTTAATTTGGATTGATATCCTTTCAAATTTGAAATTTTTTTTCCTTACTTTTGTTTCTTTTACAAATAGACCACTAGCCAAGGATTTTCGTCGATTGACTTGGCATGCTAGACAAAACGCTCTATGCAAACTCATTCAATTCTCTTCTAAGACTTGAACTATATTTACTTTTTTGATGCACTTACACTAACAAAACATGTAAATTAGGCCAGATTAGACCCAACGTCGGCCCTCCACAAGCTAGCAAATTCAAAGTGTACTCATGTTGAACTCGGGGTCCAAAAGATCGAGGGTCGAAAGTGTAAAGGTATAATTATTAAAAGAGTGTAGGTCAAATGCTATATGGTTGGAGGGCCTTGTGTCAATAATATAGGAATTTACAGTCAATGAATAAAAATGCATGGGGTTGAGGTGACTACCAACAAAATCACCAAATTGAGCCATGTTAATCCTCCCACCCTAAGTTGTGTGAGAAGCCTCATATTATAAAGAGTCATCATTGAGTTCATCATCTTGAGAAACTCCCGTTGAAGAGAGTCAGGGGCCACCGAGCGACGCTGGATTGAGGAAGAACTAACTTCAAAAAAGTGCTTTCAAGTGATTACCCTTTTTGCCCTTAAACTCTAAGACCAATCAAGGATTCCAACATGCAAGATTCCCTGGTGTGACCTCTCCTTTTATAGAATTCCAAGGTTTCTGAGAGTTTTTTTTTTTTTTTTTTTTTATATTCCTTAAGAGGCAGTGAAGTACTACTAGATCGAGCTTCCTTAGAGTACAGAGACATAGCTCCATGGGTCATGCAAAGAGAGTTGAACTTCTTGTTGTTTCTCAATCCGTAAAATCATAATGTAGGTCTTCTAGCCATGGAAAAGGTTCTAAACCTAAATCTGACTCCCAACAGCCTCAAACTCATCATTCAAGCTCATGAAAACTGCATTAAGTGAGTGATAGAGTTAAAATCCAGTGGGTGCTTAGCTGAAACCCTTGATAGGTTCCCAATGTAGCATTTTGATGGTTATAGGAAACCACAGGAAAAAAGCAATTCAATTTATCAAAGGTGTTTCAACCTAGTGTAATACTAGAAAACAAATGAACAACCTTGAGAAATTGAGGCAATTTCACGTTGCAATTGATACAAAAGAGGACCGTTGTTGATACCATAGTGCGCCTCAAGCTGATTCCATAAACATTGAGTAGTGTCAGCGTATAAAAATGCATCAAATAAACGATCAATAAACAAGTGTTACAACCAGAAGGTGACCATGCGATCAAGTGACAACCAACCTTCATAGTCAAGAGGATCAAATAGGAGGTTTTGGCACGAATCTAGTGACGAAACCTAGTTTTCATCTAACGCCAAGTGATATCCTCACTAATTCTCTACATGGAAGGTAGTTACGAACACGAGGAAGCGGAATGGAGGTGAGCGGTTGATTAGATTCATTGATTTGCAGAAAATTAGTGTTAGGACCGAATATTTCAACCTAAGTATATTTACTTATTAGTTAATTAAATATCTTTAAATTAAGTGTTTATTGATTATGTATTGAGAATAATATTTGTATATATTTTCATATGTTTAAGATCCTGTTGTATCAGGTTATTTAGGGAGAGAATATTTGTGAGATTATGGAACTGAATCTTCGAGTTTTCATGTTTAATAGGATCCTGCCGCGTTAGTATAAATAAGGAAAATAATCCAGTAGATATTATTTATCATTGTATGATCCAATTTATGCATAATGAATCTAGACAAGATTAAATGCATATACATTGGAATATTTTGTTTACTTGTATACATAATCAAATTGGATAAAATAAGAAAGGTTTACAAGTTGTCTTAAAGACTCGAAGATCTCGTGCAACAACGGTTTTTCCGCGTGGATTTTATGCACTCTATAAAAGCAGAAGACTCAAATATCTCGTACAACAATGGTCTTTTCGCGTGGAGTTTATGCACTCTATAAAAACAAAAGACTCGAAGACATTTGAAGAAGGAATTTAAGACTTTAGGTCTTTGTAATTTTATTTTTTTAAGAGTCAAAGTATTTTGATACAAATGTTTATGTAAGAAATATAAAGGCGAAGGTACTACGTGTCTAATTGAGTATTTCTAGATTCAAGTAGAGTTTTATAGTAAGGTATCACGTCAAGTGTTAAGAAAGTAATTGGAGGAAATCTAGATTACGAGTATCAAGTAATATCCCGAGTGAGTCAAGTCCTATACTATTAGAAAGAAACTTTCATTGTCAAACAGCGAAAGCCGAGTGGACTAGGTCTGTTGTGACCAAACCACTATAAAATTCTTGTGTCACTATTTTACTTACTTACCTATTATAACAAGTAATATCTACTATGAATGAAAAAATAATAAGTAAAATGATTAAGATCTTACAATTAGGAGACAGCTGATCAGAGATGATCAGAAAAGAGAAAAAAAATTGAAACAAAATCCACATTTTGTGCCAATGTAACTATTGGCGTATCTATTAAGGGGCGGGCTAACCCCCCCCCCCCCCCCCAATTGTTTAATTTTTTTTACATATATATATATAGTGAAGTAAAAAAAAAAAAACTAACGGCCAATCAATCCTATCACAATATAGAAAAGATAAGAACATGTCTCATTATATTAGTAAGCCATACTATACGGTTATTATTTTGGATATGATCCAACATAAAGTAAATTATAAAACCTCCCTTTTGTTATATATATCTTTAAGAAAACAACCCTATTTGTTATTTTAAATAGCGAAAAAATTCTTGTGATATTAAAAAATAGCACACACGGAATAAATGTGTATTTGATCAAATATGCAATGTTTTTTATTATCAATACCGTCATCGTAAAACATATATTAGTATATTTTTTGCTTAATAACTAAAAGTTAGTAAAAAAAGCTCATCTTCTTTAAAATTACCAAAAACATGATTAAAAACAACAATTTTTTTACTATACTTCTTATTCGATTTTTTCTTCTCTTATTATCTCCATGTTAAAAAAAAAAATTAGCCCCCTCATTTACTATTGCTGAATACGCACTACAAATCAAAAGAAAACTAAGAGAGGCAAAAGATCGATTATAGGTAGTGAACGTGTTTGCAGAATATTAAGAAAGCTTAAAGAGGATATTTAATGGCTGATATACCATATTATTGATGAACAAATGAGCTTGGTTGACGTAACAGAGGCGGGAGAATTAGTTACTAACATAATGGCTTAACTAATACTGTTTAATTTACAAAATAGTCCCTGTAGGTTGGTGTAATATCGAAATAAAAGCATAGCTAATTAACACACCTTTACGATAATTCGGCGCCTTTTTATTTAATATCCATGAAGCTACGGAGCAAAAAATTTCTATTCCCAATTCCTATTCCCTTCTCTACAGGGGCGTATCTATTCAGGGGCTAGGGGGGGCTGTAGCCCCCCCCCCCCCCCCCCCCATTTTTTTGGATTTTTTTTTTATATATATGTAATATATAATATATATATATATAGATATATAAATATATATAAATTTCGAATGAACTGTGTATATTTACAAATGGGCTCTTCAATTTTATATATAATAATGGGCTGATTTTAATTTTAAAGTAGATGGGCCTTTTAAGGAATTGGGCTGGTCCATATATATAAATTAGAATTAATGGCTTTAATTATATTATTATAAAGATTAAGCCCCAAACTGCAATTTGTATAATAAAATAAAAAGAAAAGTCACGGCTGATAGTTTAGTTTTTCAATCTCTCTTCCAGACTTCCAGTGAGCCTCTCTGTACGGATATATATATAATATGTAGTGTTAGGAAAAAAGAAAAGGAGCAGAACATATGGTATTTTCATTTAAAAGCTTAGTTAAATAATAAATTGCAAAAACTCTCTTTTTGTTATATTTAGTAAGAAAATAAACCCATTTATTATTTTAATTTGCAAAAAAAATCTTGCGGTGTTAAAAAATAACAAACAACTTTATTCTACACTTAATTAATTCGTATGTATTGAATTTGATCACATTTTAATATATTTCTTTGATAGGCAAAGAATCAATGTTGTTCAAATTAAATATATATACGAATACCTTTTATCATATTTGTGAAGAAAATATTAGCTTCAAAATATGTAAAAGCGTATATACAAAGTGTATCAGATTTTTCTTTGCTTTTATCTCGTTCAAATATGTCTAAAAAGTTTAGTCTATAATATTTACCTTGATACATATATATTTGATTAAAAAAATGTTTGTTTGGTTATCGTTGTTGTTATCGTAAATACTTATTAGTGAATTTTTCGATTAAAAACAAAAAGTTGATACAAAAAATTTCTTGTACGCATTCATCTTCTCTAAAACCTCCAAAAAATCTCGTTCAAAACAACATTTTTTTCTTTACTTAGTATTCCAATTTTTTTTTTCTCTTATTTCTTTCCTATTGTTCTCCCAAAATTTTTTTTAGCCCCCCCCATATTCGATTCCTGGATACGCCACTGCTTCTCTATTTCCTCAATCATATATGGACATGCATGTGGCATGTATAGGCCCACATAAATTAAACCCTCACATTAATCCATTAAATTGATTAACTTAATATATACTATGGAATTAAATATTTTCTTCCCTCAAATAAAATCATGTAGATCAGATCTCAGAGGCCCACGTGACTAATCTACTAAGTGAAAAAAATCAAAATCTCTTGCAAAAAAAAAATGAAAAAAAGAAAAACTTAAGATTATATCTTAAAAACAAATCAAGTGAAAAATAACATTATCAATATCGTTAATTAATTCATTTTGTTTAATAAAAAGTATTCACATGTTAAACTTAAAATGAAGCATAATTATTAAAAAATGTGATATTTATAGTGGATAAAATTATTAATATTCTAATAAATACAATATATATTGATGTGAAAATATTACTACGTTTTATCAAACTAACTACAGTCTCCACATTATATATAGCTATATGTATATATATAAAACAATATTAAATATATAACACTAAGTGTGCACAATTTCACACCTTTTGGAAATCAAAGAAACGAATAAATACGTGATTGGAAACTTTATCGAGATTGTGAAATATACAATTATAATGCAATATTTAGTTCTCATATTTTTTATGTTGCTTTTTGAATGACGTATTTTTATTGCAAGAGATTTGGATTTCTTTACGTAACAGATTATTTGATTTCTTTACCAAAGATATTATGTTCGTGGACCTCTATAATTACTTTATTTGAGGAAAAAAAACATTTAATTCCATAGTATAGATTAAATTAACAATTAATGGATTAATGTGGGGCTTATACCACATGTCAATATATGATTCAGGAAATACAGAAGAGAATAGGAATTGGGAGTAGAAAACTTTTGCTCGAAGCTACGTAACATTACATTATTCAGCAGGAAATTGCAAAGCTGTATTAATTTATTGCTTTTATCCAGATCAAGGAACCTTGCATAATATACAATTGTTCTTATAAGGTGCCATGCATTTCACAAGCTGTTTACAAGTTTGAACGCATGTGATAGAAATATTTCTTAAAGTCTTCAATGTGTTGAGATTCAAGGCACAACGCAATAATCAACGATCCATCTCGATCGTACCCTGGCAGAATTACTGAATCGCCATCACCATCGCGCATTACAGGAACCGAGAATATTTCCCCTCCCCATCCAAAGTCCAGACCGTAGGCGGGAAGATCCGCCCAATTTAGAACCCCAATATTTGGATTCCCATAGAACGCCCAGTGCTGATCATTCCTCATCGCGTGTATGTCTTGCAAACACGACACATCTTTAAGGTTTTTCAAAAAATCAATGGACGAATGCACATACTCGCTCGTCACCTGTTTTAGGTATATATCATGTAATTTTTCTTAAGTATTATTCATTCCTACAAACTTCCACTTTTAATTTAACATACAAGTTAATATGGTAAAGATTTTATGGGTTCCAAATGTTAGGAAAGTATCCAAATGTAATAAAAAGATTTACAGCTTGCAGGTGAGATGACGTGTTGGTAACTATATTTACAAGTTAATAAATGGCAGTTCTATCTGCATATGCTTGTGCTTTTAGATGAGAAAATAGTTCAACTTCACCTTATCAACGACTTCTTGTATTTTACTAACAGCATATCCTAGTGGCCTCGCCACGAGCTCCCCAGACAGTTCGGTCACAATCACGTATTCAACTGCATTGCCAAAGTAGTTTTCAGGCAATGGTGGTTGCACGCGTTTGCGTATGTCAACGCCGATTCCTAATGAAGTCGACTGCTCATATGCGTGGCCTCGCGCCTTGCACGCACTTCTCCATATGTGTCCGACTATAGATTCGTGTAGAGTATAGGCACGACCTTCAGTTCCACGACTGATTCGATTTATGTTAGCTTCGTTTTTGAGCATTTCCATCTAGAGAATATATGTACACAAATTAGCAAATATAAATATCAGTTTTTTTTATATATAAGCTTAATTAGTCTTTGTTCTTGAGCATTACATATACCTGAAACTTTGAGAGCTTGAACATGGCAACCGTAGCTTCTTTATTACTCTGACTCTCATTGTTTCTCGACTGGCGGATTAATTGGGGTTGCGACGCACATAAGTCGTGCTGAAAATGCGGTTGCGACCCCGGACGAGGTAGAGTATCTCCACTGCGCAGAACATTCCTATCAAGGTGAGGCGGTGTGCCTAGCGGCACCCCACGAGTAACCCTTGTCCATTCGGCGAGGAACTGGTAAACACTTTGACCATCAGCTAGTGCATGTGATATAGTGCAACTTAGAGCAAGGCCACCACAACTGAATTTTGTAAATTGCACAATTAATAAGGGAATTTCTTCGATGGGATCAACTCTATAATTTATTTCAGGAATAAGGTGTTCAAAAGCAGAGGATGGGGTGAAGTCCCCGAGGTCGTCCAACTTGGCGTCGATGCACGAGGCTTCAATGAGTTGGACGCCCTTGCCATTGCAGTCGACCTCGATGCGAGACCCGTCTAGCCAAGTTAAACGGCCGGCTAAGGGGTAAAAATGCACCAATACTTTGCTTAAAGAGGTCTTCAAAGTAGTGAAAATTGTGGTAGTGTCTATTATTGGTGTTGATTGCGAGTTTTTGTAGAAGTAAATTGTTGGAACATGAGTTACAAAACCTATTTGGTCGTATTCGGACAAAGGCATGTGGCCATTCCATGTTGGTTCTTGATAGGATCAAAGATCCTAACGGGTTTGTTCTACTTCGAGTGAGAACGAACTCCTAAGAATGAAGATGAGAAAATAGAATTTAACTAAACTATTTGATTAATTTTTCTTCTTGCAAATAGTGTTACAAAACCTCACATAAATAGGAAATAAAACAACTTTTAAGACCCACTAACAACACTACTCCACTAACTTACTAACCATCTGAAAAATTAATAATACTAATTTACTTAAATAACATACATTAATAATAGAAATAAACTAAATAGTAAATCTAGAAATATTGGACCCGTAACATTCCATTCCCCTTAAAATTGGTCTTGTCCTCAAGGCCTAAAATAAAGAACCAAAGCGAAAAGCTTTTGAAATAGGATGAGTTTGACATTTGGGAGAAGTTTGATATGCAAATGTATAGAACCCATTAACAAACTATATTTCCACCAATAGAGAAACTCTTTCATGCGCAACTTTAGACTTGTTCCCATTCAATAAAGATTGAGGGTCAGATTAATGTCTTTGTTTGGTGGAGCAGTACAAAGATAATGAGACTCCACCAGACTTGCGAGATTTGTCATATTTGCCTTCTCTTCCCATGTCTTTAGGAAATCTTATGAATTTCATTCTCAAAATAAAAACTCTCACTCGCGGATCTGCTTTGAGAAGAATTACAAAAACCTTTCGTGAAGCCAGAAGCATGTTACCGTGTTTCCAAGATTGAAGTTGTTGCTGAATTATTTGTCTTTTGTTGCGTGTTGGAGGTAGAATCTGAGTGCGGGAATGAAACACGGTTGTCTGTAATGGCAATGTCAGATGGTCGAGGTTTTGAGTTTGGGCAATGATAGACTTGATTTTGTTCATAGAACTTGTAGTAAGCTTGGAGGGTGGTATAGGTGGAGATGGTGGTGGAGTGGAGGTCACTGTTAACCGATTGAAAGTCGTGGTCGTCTCCTTGCAAGCAACCGATTGAAGATTCATATCGGTAAGAAAACTCTTAAATTCTTCAATAAATTGGTGATGTTCGGCTTGAATTCTTCCTATATCATTTTGAATATGGAGACAAATTCTTGCCATGGATGGAGTTGATGATGTGGATGGTGTTTGAATGAATTTGGGAGGCTTTTGCGAGGTCAACGATGAAAGCACCATTGATAGGATCAAAGATCCTAACGGGTTTGTTCTACTTCGAGTGAGAACGAACTCCTAAGAATGAAGATGAGAAAATAGAATTTAACTAAACTATTTGATTAATTTTTCTTCTTGCAAATAGTGTTACAAAACCTCACATAAATAGGAAATAAAACAACTTTTAAGACCCACTAACAACACTACTCCACTAACTTACTAACCATCTGAAAAAGTAATAATACTAATTTACTTAAATAACATACATTAATAATAGAAATAAACTAAATAGTAAATCTAGAAATATTGGACCCGTAACAGTTTTGCTGGTTGGACTAAGCAAGACCGTGACAAGATGACCTTCATTTTTGTAGTTGAGAGAATTAATTACAAGAGCGAAGGTTTAAGATAATTACTTGTGCACTAGAGTTGCATATATCATGCGGTATTTAAAGAGTGGTTTCGCATGGTTTCCCTTTTTAATTTAAGTTGTGATCGCTGGCATTAATATATTCAGGGATAGTTATGGTTTATCCTCACTCCTTAATTTAAAATATAACTATAGAAACCTCATGTTAGGTTTGAAATTCTATATATGATAATAAACTACGACTTTTTGTCCTTCATCATTTCAAAAAGAAAACGAATCAAAGTTTTAGGCCGTGGAAGGAATGATATGTACGCCGTGGCGTATCCACGAATTATATGTTGGGGGACTAAAAAAAAACTTGGACGAACAATAGACAATATAATAAAAGATAACTAAGAGTAAAAAAGTTGAAACGGACACTTGAAGAAAGAAATCGATTTCTTGAATCAATTATATGGGGCTTTTGAAAAAAATGAAGCGTAGCAGGTTTATATTTCATTTTAACTTTTAGTTTCACAGCAAAAACGCTAGAAATAATATTTTTTTGCGAGGACTGTATCGATAACATATGATTTTAATACATTACTATTTCATCAAACATATATTTATTCCAATAAATACGAAAAACTATGTCATAATTTTTTTAGAATTGTGCAAAAATTGTAGGATATTATGAAACTCATCTACATCATATATATGTATATTTTTACAGATGGGTAAACTTTCCAACAAATGATTAAAAAATGCTTTTGACAACATTAATTCATGATATATCAACTAATTACAATAAATAACAAAATCAGTTACTAGTTTTAGTATGTATGAGTTAACTAAGTGTAATAGAAGGGATTTTTTGTTAATTTTTTTAAATCATAAGAAGCTTTATAAATAAAAGTAACTCATGGGACATTTGTTAATTGGGTACACAGGGGTAGTTTTGCAATAATCAAATAAGAGTATATATACTATACACTGTTACTGCGTGCTCTGACTTTTAATATCCTTAAGTGTATTATTATTGGTTAACAATAATGGGTGAACTTGTACATACAGTACCGCAATATTACGTAAGATTCGCAACATAATATTTAAGAATTCTAGCTAAAGCTGAAAGAATTTTTTTTCTTCGAATGTTTATTATTTGTTAATTTGAAATAAAGAAGATAAGTACTCGTTTTAATTAGTTTTAGGTAAAAAAAATTAACTTAAAGACTTATAAGAGAGATTTAGGTTTTTAAGACTTTTGAAACTAAAATATCAAAATAAATTTGTAGTACCCAAAACACGAGAGAGATAATTTGGTCAATCATAAATAGAAAAAGGATAAAAAAAAAAAAACTCATGTTTTTCTCGTAGTACGTAATTCAAATGCCGCTCTGAAAATAACTCATAATTCAAACACTGAAACACTAGTGATTAAAATATTTAATCTTTCAGTTCGGACTTAATCCAAGTTACACCCAAACAGTAATCATGAGATGATCAGTTCTTTGAAATGTATTTACTGACATAATCATGATTCCCATAGCCTGACATTTTATTTATTCTAATTAACAAAACTCAACTGTGGCGTGTCTGTATTCACAAGGTGTCCAATACGATATTGATAGGGGTATTTTAGAAAGGTTCAAAAAGTACTTGAATCGGACCACCAAAGAAAGGCCGAGAAACAAAACAATCGAACATGGGTCGTTCGACTGTTATTCAGACAATCGAACCGAGCCCCGTTCGACAGTTATTCACCGCTTTTTACTCGGTGCCACATGACGGGGTCTATAAATACCCATCATCCGACATTAATGAGGGTATTCATTACTATCGAGCAACTACTTACTATTGAATTGAGCCGTTCGGCTGTTAACTATCGAGCCGGACACGTTCGAGAGTTCAAACCATCGAATACCTCTGTTCGACCGATATGCAAATTCGAGGGTTATTATCATCGAGCCCTTTCCGTTCGACTGTTCCACCCGTTCGAGAGTTATTATTTTTGAACCACCCTAGTTCAACTGTTCCATAAATTGTCGAAGTGCAGTAAAAAAGGCACCACGACGTGAGAAGGCGCGAGGAAACTCGAGAGAACGACTCGAGAAAGGAGCGAGCATAAGTTGCAAGGAAATTGGAAAGGATGGAAAAGGAAAATACCAAAGTGGAAAACAAGATGGTAATGTTGGGAAGAACTCACAGAAGCACACCATTCTGCGACGAGATAGAGGCGAAGATCTTGGGGCATGGAGAAAAGATACAAGTGCTGAAGTCGTACGACAAAAAGACAGACCCAAATGAGCATCTTTTCCATCTAGATAGTATGCTTAACATGTACGGATTCAGTGAAAACGTGCAGGCCCGCATTTTTGCCACCACTCTAGTTGGATTCGAATTGGATTAGTTTACTAGAATTACCACATGGTCTATTAGAAGCTATGAAGAGGTGAGGAAGAAGTTCAAAAACCAGTTCTCTAGTTAGTCAAGGACAATGTTGGATCATTCTGCCATGTATTCGATTAAGCAAGGGGACAAAGAGACCCTCAAAGATTTCATGAGCCGGCACAACGCATAATTATTGAAGATGGATGATCCGAAGGGAGAGATGGTCGCGAACATCATTTTCTATGCGACTAGGAACAAAGTCTTTAGCGATGATTTTCTTAGGTTGAAGCCAAGAACGATCGAAGAGATCAACAAGCTCGCGCATCAAGTAGTGCATCGCGAGGAGATGATGGCCGCCAAAGCTGTTGTTCATGCCCCCAAAATCAGAGAAAAAAGGAAGAGAGAAACAGGGTCACAACATGAACATGAGCAATAGGTATAGGAATTCTTCGCCAAGGCGATACACACCCCTGAAGGCTGATATCATGACGGTGTACGGGGCTACGAAAAGGAAAGGTTGGCTGAAAGAGCCAAGAAAGATGAGAGACTCTCCAGCAACTAGATTTTCAACCCTTTCTTGCAAGTTTCACAGGCAAAACGGACATGAAACTGATGATTGCAAAGACCTCAAAGATGAAACAGAACGGTTGAAAAATGGCAAGCTCGTGGAGTATGTCAGGGGTTTATAGGATGAGAAAGACAAGGCAAATCGCGATAGATCTTGTTCTCCTAGGAAGGATAAGCAAAAGGTGACAGATAGACCTCACGTATTGGATTATCCCCAAATAATGAACAACGCGCCCAGGAAAGGAATCATACACATGATATCGGAAGGTCCATTAGGTGCTGATTCCACAAAAGGATGAAAGAGGATCACTAGAGAGATCGACGCATCGTTATGTGGGGTTTGTGGATTTACTGAGAATAGAGGAAATAGGACCGGAGGAGGTCATCTTGTCGAGAGCAGATCTGTTGAAACTAAGCCCCCAGGCGATCCAGGCTAGTAAGTTAGACTGCCTGTTAGTGATAACGGTTAATATAGCCAACCTCGTTGCATGGTTTTAGCGGAATGGAGGTAGTGCCCCACGGAATGGTTTCTCTCCCTGCATCACTAGGAACCTCGCCTCAAAGAAAGACAATGCTCGTCGACTATGTGGTGGTTGACCTACCCTTCCCTTTCAACGCAGTCCTGGGAATGCCGACACTCAACAGCATTGCCATCGACATACCATCAAATGGTAAAATTTCCTACTCTAAGAGGGATCGACGAGATAATAGCTGATCACAGGCAAGGCTGACTTTGCTATGTGGCATCATTCAGGATGCCACCACAAGAGGAGCAAGAGGCACTGGCAACACTGAGCCCCATGGAAATGGAGCAGATCAACTGAACCGCCCGTTTTTTAATTCGCTACTCATTTAAACTTCCGCATCGTATGAACTATTTCTATTCGTCCCCTAAATCGCCTCGTGCGTTAGAGGTTGACATGTAATGACCTAAAATAGGAACTGTGAAGGCTTGAGTCCCCGGGAACCCCCTTGGGAAACATAGGCAGCTTGGGCTTGCCCTAGGCTCAGTCCCATCTATTATCTAATTTCAATCTCCACAGGGGATACTTTTGACCTTTTATGACAAGTTTGTTAAAGGATTGCCATATGTATATCCAGGGTGAAGCCACACAAGGCCTATAACAATGAGATGTTATGTATTTTCTATGCCAGACAAAATATCCGAACATAACTTGCAACAATACTTTAAGAAGTATTCTAACAGATACAACCAGAGCGGAACCCCGCATTATGATAAGATTATGTATGTTATGCGAAACTAATGTTGATATGCAGGAACTCAAAATGAGAGCCTCAAAGAAAAATGGATGGACACTTCACCATAAATATGGCAAGTGCAAACAAAAAATTCCTGAAAAGAAGAAAAGGATGGACACTTCGCTAGAAATAAGGCAAGTGCAAACCAAAAAGTCCCACAAAAAAGAAAGGGATGGACACTTTGCCAGAAATATGGCAAATGCAAACCAAAAAGTCCCACAAAGAAGAAAGGGATGGACGCTTCGCCAAGAATATGACAAATGCAAACCAAAAAGTCCCACAAAGATGAAAGGAACAAACGCTTCGCCAAGAGTATGGCATCTGCAATAAAAAGCCTCACAAAAGGAAAAAGGAGAACATTATGCTTAATAAGCGGTAGACGCCTAAATGATCCTGCAATACAATGAGCGATAGAAACAACAAACTAATGCGTAAATAGCGTTATGCATATGAAGCTCGAAATTAAAAGAAATAGGCAAGCATGAAATAAACAAAGATAAACTATTCTCACAAGTGTGAGAAAATATCTGCAGAATATTTGGCAAAACGAAAATTTAAAGCAAATAAATTGTTCAAGGCAGTAGGGCGATGCAGCGCCAAAACAAACATAATAATTTTTTCATAAAAACAGAAATTTAAGCCACGGGCCTCGGCGTCGTCCTCATCTTCTGAAAAATGATAGGCGGCAGGTATGGGAGAAAGTGGAAAAATTCCACGATTAACCAAGCCCTCATTCTCCAGCGAGCAGGCATACACGTGAGTACTGTTAATCTGTTGCACAGTGAGCACTTGAGCCTTTTTGGCATCTTGGATCCCACGTCTAAGACTAGTCTCTTCGAAAGTATTGCTTCGCAGGAAATTCTCTGCAATCTCCACTCATTGTTGCACGGTGGGAGGCTGTTCGAATAACACAACAAAAATTATGAAAAGGGAAAGAAACAAAACTGTGACTATCCGCGACAAAGAAGCATACCTCGCTCAGCCCCCGGGCATATCCAAGTTCCTCGGCATTCGCGACCTTTTCCTTTTCAGCAGCCAATTCTTTCTCGAGCTCTGCAACCCGCAACTCCAATGCGGTTTTTCCAGTCCTCAGCGTGTTTACTCGCGTCTTGAGTTGTTGAATTCTCGAATCTGCAAGTTTTACGGTTTTCGATCGCTGCTTGCTCGGATAGCATTATCTTTAGCAAGATGCAAGGCCTTATCCTTCTCAGCTACAATAGCTTTCAGCGCCTCGGGATCACTACCCTGAAATTTTGCCTACAGGCGCTCGAGCCCGGCTGTCATTTCTTCGTGGGCCCGTATTAATCTTTCAATCACGACATCCATCCACGACCCACCGTTCTGAAGTACAAAAACGAAATGCATAAGAAATTCGAACATCACAACAAAAGTATCAAATCTGAGGTCAATTATAGAGCTAATTAATTGGAGCGCAAGTCGCTCCAACTGCACTCTCATCTTCGCAGAGGTGGGGAAAGCTGTTACGAGGGTAGGGAAGATCACTCACAGTGCATTGATAGCCTCCTCCTCTGATTGCTCGAACTCCTCGACGTGAACACGCGTGCCTGGCCTGGATTTAGTCCTAGTACTCGCCTCGATATGGGGGACTAAACCACCAACGAACGTGGGACCAGCAGGCTGGGGCACAAGAGGGCACACCACCTCCAGTTTGAGATCGGGTTTGGGGAGCTTTCCTCCGCTTTGCTGGTGCGACCCACTCCGTTCTTTTCGCTGTCCCAGCATCATCGGCAATGGGTACCTTGAATCCTCCCATTTGATTGTCATCAAACGGAAGAGGAGAATCTTCGCAACTCACACCGAGCATTTTCTTGAACGGATCGAGCGGCGCACGGGAACGTGTGGACACCCCGGCCTCAGTAGTTGGTTTCTTCCCTTTAGCTTTCTCTTCCTAGGCGGAGGAACGGCAATAGGGACCGTCGTCCGAGATGCCTCAACATCCGTGGCAAGGACTTGACTCATGCGGGTGTGGCAGCTCATTATGAAAGATTCTGAAAAATAAGAACAACAAACATTAGTATCAATCAAAGTCAAATCGCAAGACAAAATTCATGACAGATAACAATATATATACCGAGAGTATGTCTCCCCGTATAGAGAACCGGGGATCACCTCGCTAACAACAAAACCACGCCCTTAACGAGGACTTTCATAGGAAGTTGGTGGTTAGTTATCAGATTGGCCCTAAAATGATTGCCCAATCTAGGACCACCCACCCAACGCGGTATCTGAATTTTCGGCTCAACCACCCAATCCCGGCGAAACACGGAAAACTCCTTCGGCCAACTCGCCTTGATATAGGATTTTCATTTTTCCAATTCTTCCCATACCCGGAAGGCTCCCCGTTCAAGAACTTATGTTTTTTCAATGCTTTCATATGGTAAAAACCCTTCCCTTTGCGTGAAACTTCGAACAAGGCCCAGAACTCATTAGGCCCGCAAGGCGCACCTAAGCTTTTCATGGCAATGATGAAACCAATTATATGCCCGACCGAGTTTGGCGTTAACTGGCTAGAGACCAACCCTATAGACCTTATAATCATGGTCACCTCCGTTGGTATGGGAAACCGTAGGCCATTGGCCGACTGCCCAACATAGGTAGTAAGAAACCTGGGTGACGTGGTGTACACACGCTGCTCTAGAGTGGGGATAACTATCTTATAGTTAATCCCTATATCGTAGATTCCCCGAAGAACAAGTCGTCTATGCTGTAATCGTGAAGCGTAGTCAGTATACACAATGCACGCAACCTCATCTTCAGAATTGTCAAAATACTTGTGGATAATTTCATTCACTTCATTTGTCTCGCTATCGGCACTATTGTCCACTACATCGAGCAAATGCCCCCCCCCCCCCCCCCCCCACTGCGGAGCTGGCTGTTGCTCCTCCTCTGATCCGCTATCAACTTCCTCTATATCAATCGAATCATGGGCATTCTCTTCACCCAAATCGTTATCCGCGTACCCTGCACCGGGATCCCTCACCGAACTACTAGAATCGTTACTAGAGGTACTACTCGACTCACTCCCAGACATAGAGTCAACACTCACCATCTCGTTCGACATCTTGTTTGACACGAACTGAAATAAAAAAAAAAAAAGAAATGCTGACTAAGAATATACGTCATCCTCGACACTCACAACAACTATGTTGTTCATAACACGCGAAGCACACAGAAACTAGCATACAATTAACGAAAGATAAAATAGTGAACAATTTTCACTACCTCGATTAAAGTCGCAAAATTCACCAAATTAGCAACAAAATCGCACGACATACAACAAAAAACATGATGCAAATCAGACAGAAGAAAAAAAATATTCATAAAATTTTTTCTAAGGAAAACAGTCGAACGACCTGTCGTTCGATACAAAAGAGTATCGAACGAGGCCGATTCGATTCCTCTTACATTTTAGCGTAAGTCGCCAGGCTTGAGAAAATGAGCTCCATCACCTCCTCTCACCCTTATATAGAAGGAGGCAGGCCCACTAGGCCCACGAAAATAACAATCAAACTCGCTCTAGTTCGATAGTATTTTACAATCGAATTACGGTAATTCGACATTAAAACAAAAACAATCGAATTTGGCACGATTTGATACTGCCAAAAATAATCGAATTTGTTATGGTTCGATAGAATCTCACGGTTGAATTCGACAACGAGGCAACAACTGTTACATAACGATTGATTCGATTGCAGCATAACACTCGAACTCATGATAGTTCGGCTGAAGACAACAACCGAATGCTATGCATTCGACACTTTTAAATATCATCGAATCAGGTGCAATTCGACGATTACTATCGAATAATAATGCAATTCGATAGCAACATTATGCTCGAACTCATGATAGTTCGATTGAAGACAACAATCGAATGTTACACATTCGACACTTTCAAATATCATCAAATCAGGTACAATTCAACAATTACTATCGAATAATAATGTAATTTGATAGCAGCATAACACTCGAACTCAAGTCGTTTCGACAGTTCATAACACTCAAATTCAAGTTAGTTCGACAGTTTCCAACAATCTAACTCTAAGAATTGACGTAGTAAAACTATCGAATCTCATATAATTCGATAGTAAGATTACAATCGAACTCGCCTCAGTTTGATTGTTCATGGAATCCATTTTTTACGATTCCAACATTACGGATCATAATTAAAATTTGGGGGCAAATATTCTCATGGCAATAAGCTTCATTAGGAACCCGACCTTTCGGGTCAAGGCTCCCAAATGGGGGGAGTATTTTCAAAACAAGCAAAATCTCGCCACTAATTCACCTAACAGAGACATGGCCCTTGGATGAAAAGGCACAATCCGAAATACGAAACAAACTACTTGATGAAGCAACACAGATTTTAAAGTTTGGAACCCGCTCTTGACTTAAGACCGACTCCCAAACGGGGAGGACTATATGATGGGGGTATTTTAGGAAGTCCCAAAAAGTACTTGGGCCGGCCCAACAAGGAAATGCCCAGAAATAAAACTATCGAACAGGGGTCGTTCGACTGTTATTCAGACAGTCGCACCGAGCTCCGTTCGATTGTTATTCACAGCTTTCTACTGGGTCCCACAAGATGGGGTCTATAAATACCCCATCCTCCGACATTAATGAGGGCATTCATTACGATCGAGCAACTACTTACTATCGAGCTGAGCCGTTCGACTGTTATTACATTCGACTGTTAACTATCGACCCCGACACGTTCGAGAGTTCAAACCATCGAACTACCCATGTTCGACCGATCTGCAGATTCGAGGGTTATTATCATCGAGCCCTTTTCGTTCGACTGTTCCACCCGTTCGAGAGTTATTATTGTCGAACCACCCTGGTTCGACTGTTCTATAAATTCGAGAGTCTTCACCATCGAACCACCCCGGTTAGACTGTTTGCAGATTAAGGCTATTTTACTCAGATTGCTTAGTTTACTTGTATTAGGTGTTCCGAACCAAACTACTTCATTCTCTATAATAGAATAACATTATTTTGATATTGTCAGCCCACTGTAATGAATTTTCAAGTGTATTTAACCCAGACGAAATAAGACCAAAATCATCCGATTTTCAGCCATCATTAACTTTGCACAATCAATCATTTAAATTTAAGGTATTATTAATTACATGTACTAGTTTCAAACGAAAGAATACGCGATATTGTTTTTGCATGGCTAATAAGTAATAATAAAGAAGAACTGAAGAAGTGAAGATACGGTGGGTGTATATTGATTTATTAGTTGTACAACTAATAAATCAATATACATTATGTGCTATTGATACGGTGGGTGTATATTGATTTATTAGTTGTACAACTAATAAATCAATATACATAATAATAAAAAAGTTTTATGGCTAAATAAAAAATAAGTAGCTAGTGTTCGTAGCGCGAAAGCTTATTAGTGTACCTAAATATATAATATTGTGTGTTTATGGGCACAACGCACTTATACATTATGTAAAGTAGGCATATTGTTTATTCATGCGGAAAAACTATTTTTTTTTATTTTTATGTGCTTTTATATGTGACAAATTATCAAGTTTGTACAAAATTGTAACTGATCACTTACCAAAAACAGATAGAGGACGAAATGTGCCCACGAATGATATTTTTACTATTTTCTCTTAAAATATATTTAATGTTTTGTTTGCACTTTAATTAATACTGAAAATCACAACCACCAAAATTAAATTCCAAAAATATATAAAAAAAATGCACAAAAGAGCTTAGGGGAAGGAACGACTTCTTATTTCTTGAAGTCAGAAGTCACCGAATAATGCGTCTATTTTTTATCTGAGGTAGTGTACCAATTCTACGTGGTATAATATTTATGTACGTTATATGCTCAAATTTAATAGCTGTAACTAATTTGTATTTTTAAAGATTATTAGACATGAGTGCGAAGGTAGCGAACAAGTTGATTAGTTGTAAGTTGTAGCTATTTTATGTTTTATGGCTAATAGAAAATAAGCAGTGAAGGTAGCATGGGTACGGTGCAAATGGAACTATTTTACTCTTTATATAGCTAATAAAACATAAATAACAAGTGAAGGTAGCATGGGTACGGTGCAAATGGAACTATTTTACTCTTTATATAGCTAATAAAACATAAATAATAGAGTAGATTTGAAACTAGTTAATTAACTCTTAGAATCATTATTAAAAAAAAAATGCAGCCACGTGGCTGCAAGTTAAAACGTTGACAGATCGGATGTGAAAAGTATAAAAAATTTACCCTGTCGAATGGGGTATTTCACAAATGCCCCAAATCAAAAAAAAAAAGGTCAATAACCCCCAATGCAACATATCTAAAGATTTGAGATGTCAAGTTTGGCGGCCAATTAATTAAGCCATTGGGGTTTAATCATAATTTCAAAAAGAGCCATATTTCCCCTTCATTTTTTCCTCTTTATCCCCAAAACTCGAGTTTGAATATTAATCACCAGAAACTAAGTTATCAAAACTAAGAAACATCTAACAATAACCACTTTATTAAAGTTAGAGCTTTAGTTGATACTTGAGAGAAACATCACATTTTTACGCTCTAAATTATGGTAAAATCAAAATTTCGTCCGAAAAGATGTCGTCTAATGCTGTGTTGTGAGAATAACATGTTGCAAGCTATTTCATATTTATATTGACTCTTCAGTTACTTGCATCAATGGAAAAGTTATGGGAGTGTCTCATATGCTTCTCTCCTAGTGTCTCCCGCACTTACAAAGGAGTAGGCCCACATACAAGGTGCTCGCACGGGGCCCACCCTTTTGTG
The DNA here is from genome assembly GCA_948329865.1 of Linaria vulgaris. Taxonomy (NCBI): domain Eukaryota; kingdom Viridiplantae; phylum Streptophyta; class Magnoliopsida; order Lamiales; family Plantaginaceae; genus Linaria; species Linaria vulgaris. The sequence goes on along the minus strand of OX415254.1, from coordinate 15,227,871 downwards.
AGTACGAGAGGCACTATGATTGAAAGATTGTATGACACTCCCTAATCATCAACTCTTAGCTTTATTATTGAACCACCTATAATGATTCACTTAACTCTTAGATTACCCGTCTTTTTGCTCTTACTTGCATACTTCATTCTGATTTTTTTGACTAACTTAAATAAAGTTGTTTGGATACAATACTGAACGAAAAGAATGCGGGACTCAACGGCATGTTCCTCATCTCAGCTTATGTAGTACTAGTTTACTCCAACTTGCCATGTATAACATTTTTTGTATAAAATAATAATACATGTCTTTCAAAAACTTTTTTTTTAAGTACACTACATAATGTTATAGAAAAACTAAAATTATTGGGGTTTATAATAATATATTAAAAGGACATGGGGAAAGAAGAGCAAATAAGGAGTATATTACTTGTGAATGAGTGTTTTTCTCTTCATCTTGATGGCTCCTTATATAGGAAAAAATTTCCAACATCTTACACTATTTACAACAACTACTACTATTATAAAATAGTATTTGCACATAATTTTCAACAATGGTCACTTGCCATATTCCACTTGTCATATTTATAACACTCCCCCTTGGCCATTTGAAGATTTTGTTATGTACGTGATCCGTCTTATGCACACGTCTTATGCTGCCTCTTTAAAAACTTTATAAGAAAAAATCCAGTGGGATAAAAACCTTAATAAGGGAAAAAGAGTGCAGCCGTATGAACTCCCCTCAAGTTGGCATCTCTAATTCTTCATAAGTCTCGTAGGTGACGCATCCCAATACTTTGAACATGTTTCTTAAAAGTTACAGTAGGGAGTGCCTTTGTAAAGAGATCTGCCATATTGTCACATGATTGAACATATTGGATATTAATTTCTTTGTTCTTCTCGAGTTCCTGAGTGTAGGCAAACTATATTTGGGGGTATGTGTTTGGTTCGATCACTCTTGACATAGTCTTCTTTCATCTGTGTAATACATGCAGAATTGTCTTCGTATAATGTTGTAGGACCCTCTCTAATAGGTAAGCCACATGTACTTCTTATATGATGTGTCATTGATCGTAACCATATACATTCTCTGCTTGCTTCATGGACTGCAATAATCTCAACATGATTCGATGATGTTGCAACAAATGTCTGTTTCTGAGAATGCCATGAAATAGCAATGCCTTCATACATGAATACATATCCAGTTTGAGATCTGGATTTATGTGGGTCTGATGGGAAACCTGCATTTGCATAACCAATCAATTCTTGTTCTGCATTGTTAGGATAAAATAGACAAAGATCCACAGTTCCTTGCAGATAACAGAATAAATGTTTAATTTCTTTCCAGTGTCTTTTTGTGGGTGATGAGCTAAACCTATCTGATAAATTCACAGTAAATGATATATCAGGTCTAGTACAATTAGTTAGATTCATTAAAGCTCCAATGGCACTTAAATACGGAACTTCAGAACCAAGAATTTCTTCATTTTCTTCACAAGGACGAAATGGATCTTTATCTATAGTTAATGATCTTGCAATCATAGGATGGTTCAAAGGTGTTGCTTTATCCATGTTAAAACGTTTCAATATCTTTTTAGTATAAGCTGATTGATGCACAAGTATTACATTTTTAACATGCTCAATTTGCAAACCAAGATAATATTTAGTCTTTCCAAGATCTTTCATTTTGAATTCATCCTTTAAATAATTCATTGCTGAATGAATTTCTTTGTCAGTGCCAATGATATTTAAATCATCTACAAAAACCGCAATGATTGCAAAACCAGATGATGTTTTCTTAAAAAAAAAACGCATGGACACAAAGAACTATTTATATATCCTTCTTTTAATAAATATTCACTCAAACGATTGTACCACATGCGACCTGATTGTTTTAACGATCTTTGCAATTTAATTGAGTGCATTTCTCTAGGTTTGGAACTTGATGTTGCGGGTAATTTAAGTCTATCAGTGACCTTCATGTAAATATCATTATCAAGTGATCCATAGAGATAAGCAGTGACAATATCCATGAGATGCATTAGATTTTCATAGACTGCTAGCCTGATCAAGAATCGAAATGTAATCGTATCCATTACAGGAGAATACATTTCTTCATAATCGATTCCAGGTCTTTGAGAAAAACCTTGTCCGACAAGGCGAGCTTTGTACTTACAATTTTATTTTTCTCATTTCGTTTGCGAACGAAAACCCATTTGGACCCTACGGGTTTCACACTTTTTGGTGTGAGAACAATGGGTCCAAATACCTTTCGCTCATTACGCGAATATAATTCAGCTTGCATAGCATCTTTCTAGTTATCCCAATCATTCCTATTTTGGCATTCAATTACAGATTTGGGTTCAGGATCATCATTTTCATTCACAATTTCATACGCGACTAAATATGAAAATATTTCATCCATATTTTTCATCTCATTTCGATCCAATACCATTCATGTATTGATATAATTTATAGAGATTTCAACGTTCTCTTTATTTATAGGATCTGATTGGATAACTTCTTGAGGTATCTCATATGTCACATTTTGCGACTCATCGGGAATATATTCTTTAATAATAGGATCATTAGGTTTTTATGCTCCTTTTCTTTTTCGAGGATTTTTGTCCTTTGAGCCAACATGACGTCCATGTTTCTTAGATATATCAAAGATATCATCCTTTGATGTTTCTTTTGGAATTACAATATGAGAATGAGCATTTGCAACTGGTATATGTTATTTTGTTACCTTGCTTATGTCAGTAAATTTATCGGGTAATTGATTTGCAATAGCTTGTAAATGCAAGATTTTCTTTACTTCCAAATCACATTGCTTTGTTAGCATATCATAGCTTGTCAATAATGGATTATACCATGATATATCTTTTTTCAACTGCTTCTCTTTCCCCCCATAAGGTTGGAAAATTTTTCTCATTAAAATGGCAATCGGCAAAACGTGCCGTAAAGACATCACCTATTAGAGGCTCAAGATATCTGATTATTGATGGTGAGTCAATTCCAACATATATTCCCAACCTTTTTTGTGGTCCCATTTTTGTTCGCTTTGGTGGTGCAATTGGAACATAAACCGCACAACCAAAAATCTTTATATGAGAAATATTGGGTTTATGACCAAAGCAAGTTGTAATGGGGAGTATTCATGATACGAGCTTGGTCTAATGCGAATTAGTGATGCAGCATGTAAAATTGCATGACCCCATAGAGAACTTGGCAATTTAGCTTTCATCAACAATAGCCTAGCAATTAATTGAAGACGTTTAATTAATGATTCAGCTAAACCATTTTGAGTATGTACATGTGCAACACTATGTTCAACTGTAATTCCAGTTGACATGCAATAATCATTGAAAGCTTGAGATGTGAATTCACCAACATTGTCAAGTCTGACTTTCTTGAACGTATAGTTAGGAAATTGGGCTCTTATTTTAATTATTTGAGCCAAAAATCTCGCAAATGCCATATTGCGAGTAGACAATAGACATGTGACCATCGACTTGATGCATCAATTAATATCATAAAATATTAAAATGGTCCACATGATGGATAAATAGGTCTACATATGTCACCTTGGATTCTTTCAAGAAATGTGGGTAATTATGTCTTAATTTTAACTAGTGAATGCTTTCTAATTAGCTTTCCAAGAGAACATGCTTCACATGGACTATTGTTGTTGAGATTGAGGTTGGATCCTTTAATGAATGTCCATGTGTAGTTTCAATTATTCTTCACATCATTGTTGAACCGGGATGACCTAGTCGATCATGCCATAGACTCAATAATTCTAGATTTTCATTGACTACCATATTTGATTCGATTTCATTAATATATGTATAATGCAACCCTAGTGAGATATATGGTAGTTTTTCAAGAAAATATTTCTTTCTTGGCATATGCTTAGTAATGAAAATATATTTTGCGTAATTCACAGTCATTGACTCAATATCATATCCATGACGATATATATCTTTAAAACTCAATAAATTCCTTCTGGATTTTGGGGCAAATAAGGCATCATTGATGATAAACTTTGTTTCATTTGGTAAAGTAAAAGTAGCTCTACCAATCCTTCAATCAATTTAAAAGGACCTCATATTGTACCGACTTGAAATTTTGAGGGTTCTAAATATGTAAAATATTTATCATGCTTCAGTTCAAATAAACAATATTAAAATAAATATTGCAATAAACAGTGTAAATATTTAAAAAGAGATTATTTTATTGAAAGCACACAACAGAAATGCATGAAGCAGATAATACAACTTAAAACATAAATTACACTAAGCATATTCAGCCAGAAGATCACAAAGCACATATTAAGCCAAACGAACATCATAGTCACCAGTAAAGTCTGTCGCCTCCATAAAGGTGGAATCATCATTTGGACTTTGTTCGACAAGGTTAACGTCCTTTTCTTTACCCTTCAAACTTTCTTGGTACATCTTACAAAGATGTTCTGCTGTTTATAGAAAATCAAGAGGTTATAGGAATTGGTTGAAAGGAATATCTACTAAAGTATGGTTGTTAAGGTTTTTATATGGAACACCTCTGATTGTGATATATCGAATTCGACTTGAAAAGGATAAGCATATTGGTATTGCAAATGATGGACATTTGATGGTCCTTGAGAAAAAGGTATATGTTGCTCCAACTGAAGTTGAGATCTAACAACAGATTGAGATATTGATTGATAAAAATTGGTTGCTCCTTGCAAACTTTGTATATCGATTGATTCTTAACTTCTTGTATAATTTGCATCTCTTTGTGGTGCTCTTTATAGTCTTTTGCTGATAATATCATTTGACTATGAATACTTTTTTAGGAATTACATCAACTACAATTACATAAATAAATTGAATAACTTTAAACTTACTTGAAATTTATTTTCTTGTATTCAATTTTGCAGCTTGAACTCAGTGGTATGTGTTATACGTTTGTGGCTCCTCTAGTCGTTGAGGGTCATGTACCAATATACTAGATTCATGGATACACTCATCATTAACATTCAAGTCCTCTGGAGTACCCGATTTCTCTCCATCAAGATTTTCAAACAAGTTATCTAACTGTAATGTACATTCAAAAGACTTGGTTAGTAAGCTTTTCGCTTCCTTACGAGATTGAGATCTAGTTGCAAAAGTACAAGTTAGTCTCATCATTTCATGAACAAAGACCATATTAATACACATTTATTTTCAACATCACATCCAAGAGTTCTTAAGTCGATAACTCTATTCCGAATATTTTTGGCCCACCTTTTCTTAATATACTTCTCAGGAATACAATCTAAATTGACTATGTCCAACACCTTCAAAATATGACTACACAATATGCCACAATATGGCCAATATCTCAAATTTGTGGCATTTGCGATGCACTAATAAATTTTGCTTGTAAAACTCCTCTCTATGCGATTTCATTACAAATTATGTTGTAGAAGTCCCAATTACTTGTTCTTCATCTAAAACGGCAAACTCCATTGACATAACCACCTTTGATTGAAACAACTTAAATATCTCCATTGTGTACACTTGATTTGCGTGAATTTATCAATAATTATTCTCCAAATGAAGTTTACTATAATTATGTGTATCATTCTCCTTTTCATCCATTTGTGGCGCTACTTATACATTTTGTTGATCCATTTTTTGTCTCCTATTCTATGTCCCTCCCTCACATGTTTTTATTTGAATTTAACATTTTCTTCATCATAACATTCATCGATGCACTTGTGCCATAATCTAGTAAGATTCTCATTAAGAAGTATTCTGATTAAACTAAAATGTGAAGAAGTATTGTGATTAATATGCTACTGGCACAATCGTTGATGAGAGTTTGTAAAAACTTTTTTAATTTCTTTCATCATCGCTTTGTATGTAAAAGTCGTTTTCAGTTGCTTACCCCCCGTTGACTTAAGAAAATCCTCAAACAACTATATAAAAGACATTTTTGTTTCATCACGCATGAAAGCCAACCCGGGCATAAGACTTCGCCAATGATGGTTAATGCCAATGAATGGATAGCATGTCAAGTTTGTACCTATTCCGGCGATAAGTGGTGTCAAATGAAAGTACATCAACAAAATATTCATAACCGATGCTACACCGACAATCTCTAGAGAAAAGGTTGACAAGTCAGTCATTTTCATCTCTTTTTATACTCCAATAAAAGTAGAGATCCCTATTCTTCATCTTCATCAAGTATTTAACTAATTGAGCAACGTCCCCATCTTCCATTTTCCGCAGTTTTTTGGCGCGAGAAAGAGAATTGTGCACATCTTTCTGAGTGAACCCAATTTCACATGACATGGATTTCATGTTTGAGGAAATGAATATTGCATTTAACTTGATGTTATTCCTCTTCACTAGTAACAATCATATTAACATAAAAAATATTTATATAATTTAGTGAATGTATAGTATAAAATGACACTATATTTTGCCAAAGAAATCCCAAAAAAAAAACCCAACTTATCTTTATCTTTTTACAACTTTCATTTCATTTTCTAGGAACTTTTATTTCGAAGCTCTTGGTAAATACCAAACTTATGAGCAGCTGAAGGGGTGTACGCCGACGATTTTTGATGGGTGTGCACAAAAAGTTTCAGTCGCCCCAAGTTTAGCGGGTGGCCAATATTTCAAATTGTGCGGGTGCATTTATTTTACCATCCGTGCGAGCTCCAGTTGAACGGACGGCTGGTTTCAATAAAATAAAATAAAGTAATAAGAAAAAAGCTCATTTAATTAATATTTATCAAAAATAAGACTTAAAACAAGTACACCAAAAAAATTATAATATTTTGGACACATAACTTCTTTGTTTACAATATTACACATTTATTTGCTAATATATATATACACACATATATACATATATATATATACATTGATATTGTTAAATAATTAGAAATAAGTGAAAAAGTCACACCCTTGCTCTATCATGCAAGATATTCAAACTTGGAAATTTGAAGACATCCTTTAGCAATTGAAGTATAAAAGACTTAGCATGATATAAGCATGAACTATAAAACAAAACACTCTCATTAATACATTAACAAAATATATTCATAATAATTGTCATCTGTTAAGTTCATAGTTTGATGGTCTATTATCATTATGTCTACTTATACATCTCAAAGTGACGTAAATAAAACTTCACACTAAATAAATAATTTTCTTTAGTAAAACTAATTTGATAGGTCGCTTAGAATGCTTACAAAATATGAAGGTGAAATTTTGGCGGACGGGTGACAAGGTAAGCCCACCACTAAACAGACTGTGAGAAGGTTGACAAAAAACCAACTCGGCTACATGCCAAAGAAATAAAACTATGAGAGGTGCGGATGAGGATGGGCGGGTGAGCGGGTATTTGAACACCCATAAACTCTATACATTCGCTAGTTTCTCAATAAGTACTTCCAAATAAGATTTTATGGGAACATCTTAACTAACAAGGTTAGCTTCCATAAGGCTTCAACAATGAACATGTGGTGTGCGGGTCCTACAGTATGTTTTACCAAAGAAGAAAAGCACTTTCGTGACATTAATTTTGTAGTGTAACTTTGTTTTTGGGTGGCAAATAATTTTTTTTGAAACTCTAATTTCTTAACTCCAACATGGTGCTTATTTTCCAGAAATCAAGTAATTAACGATGAACTGTGATTTATTTTTCTTATACAAAAATGTATACATTTAATTTTACACGTTAAATAATAAAATAAATAAAACAAATATAGATTAAGTTACAAATTTAAACATATAAGTTTATAAGTATTTAGTCATTATATTTTAAAATGAATACAAAATTCTTCAGGATATATAAGATCATCTGATATCTCAATCGGATATCTCTTCCAAAGATACGAGCTAATCTTTGATTCACTTTCCTTGTACTTATCTTTTCCTTATAGTACTAGTCTTGCTCATTAAGTTTGTATTTGTATAAATATATGACAAACAACACAATTGTAATCACGCCGTTTATAATACAAGAACAATATTGTCTATATGGTATCAATTCGCCAATAATAATCTTCCGATTATCACGATCTGCCTCTCTCCTCTAACCCTAAAATCCGCCCACCATGTCTCACGCCTCCGCCTCCGTCGGAAACAACTTCGGTAACAACTCCTCGGGCGATAGCACCGCTGCGTCCAATCCTACCCATGTCACCCCCCAAATCACTTCCATCATCAACATCTTCTCTCACCACCACCTCACTTTTCGTCTAAAACCAACAAACTACCTATCTTGGCGACTTCAAGTCGTATCGACCCTTAGCGGTCTCAACCTTCTCGATTTCCTTCAAGGAACCCTGCCCCGACCCGCTCCGGCCGACCCCGTGGGTCACACTATGTGGTATCAACAAGACCAACTTATCTTGGCAGCCCTCATCGGGTCCATTTCACCGGAGATCGTCCCTTTGATTCACTTTGCCTCTACATCGTTGGAAGCTTGGGTCCTTTTAATGGGTGCGTTCGCGAGATCGGACCGTACTCGCATTATGGCCCTCAAAGATGCTCTCAACAGTGCATTACCGGTAATCGCCCCATGAAGGAGTACCTCACGGACATGAAGTCCAAAATTGATGAGATCGCCATGCTCGATCGTCCGTTGAATCCGAACGACATCACACTTTATGCTCTTAACGGACTCACCGCGAACTATCGTGAGATTGCCACGTCTATTCGCCTCCGCGAATGAGTGCTCACTTTTTGTCGAGTTACACAATGCCCTTGTCACCCAAGAATCATATATCAAACGATTTGAGTCGAAGACCGCGACCCTCGTCGCCACGGCCAATACTGCATCTCAAAACTGTGGCTCCTTCTTCAACCATGGTGTTCCGATTCGCGGTCGTGGCTCATACCGCGGCTCTCGCGGTCCGACTCGTGGTGGTCGAGGTAGGCCGCCTTCGGGCTATGTTTCATCTAGTTATACTAATCCACATGCATCTAATGGTGAACATGTCATATGCCAAATTTGCGGCAAACCAAATCACGTGGCTTCTCGGTGCTATAAACTCCAGTCACTCCTCTATCCATCTGCCAATGTTGGGCACACTCCAAAGAAAAGAATTGTACAGTACAAAATAACATAAAAACAGATTGATTTGAAAAAAAAAAGATATTTAACGCAACACGCACCTCGTAACTCTTCCGCTTTGTGGATGATGGATTCGGGTGCCTCTCACCACCTTACTGGAGATCTAAACAATCTCCATTATCACTCGGAGTATGACGGTACAGATGAGGTCCAAATTACCGATGGGCATAGTATGTCAATCACTCACACTGGTACATCTATTATTTCTTTTTCGTCGCGTGATTTCCATATTAATAATATCTTATGCGTCCCTGCTGCGAAACACAATTTACTATATGTTCATCGCTTTACTATGGATAATAATGTTTCTCTGGAATTCTTTCCCTCGTATTTTGATGTTAAGGATCTAGCTTCGTGGGCTAAACTAGCGACATGAACTTACAGTAATGGAACGTACCACCTCCGTCCTCCTTCGTACTATATCAAGTATCCGAAAAAGTTTGTGAATCTTGGCGTTCGAAAGAGTACTTGGCACTCTCGACTTGGACACCCGACCTCAAAAACGAGTTCTTTACTTATTTTTCGTCTTAAATTACCGCTTAGTTTTTCTTCTTCAAAGGAAAATTTTCGTGACTCGTATTTTTCGAGCAAATTGCATCGTTTACCTTTTATGGACACTTCTTTTGTGGCTTTAAGGCCGTTACATATGTTTTTGCCGATGTATGGGGTCCTACTGAAACATCGGTGGATGGTTTTTGTTATTATTTGGTTTTGGTTGATATGTTTAGTCGATATTGTCGGTTATTTTCCTTAACACAGAAGTCTCAAGCTCACTCGATTTTTTTGCCAATTTAAAAGTCTTGTGGAAAAATAATTTGAACAAAAGATTGTCAATTTTTATAGTGATAACGGCAGTGAATTTTTGTCACTAAAACGATTTTTTGTCAAAGAGGGAATAAGTTGGCTAACCACGGCACCACATACACCTCAACAAAATGGTATAGTTGAATGTCGTCATAGACATATTGTCGAAACAGGGCGTGCACTACTTCATCGTGCTAATCTACCTAACACTTATTGGAGCTTTGCCTTTCAAACAGCGGTATACCTCATCAACCGCCTTCCGTCATCGACCTTGGATTTTACCACACCGTTTTTCAAATTATTCAACAAGACGCCTAATTATCTAAAACTTCGGGTCTTCAGTTGTTTATGTTATCCATGGCTCCGTCCTTATTCGACTAGCAAGCTCTCTTTTCCGTCACGGGCTTGTATCTTTCTCAGGTATTCGACTTCTCAAAGTGCATATAAATGTCTTGACACGTCCACCAATCGACTCTACATGTCTCGCCATGTCCGCTTTTGTGAGGAAAATTTTCCATCTATCACGACGCCAACGTCACTATCTCCATCCAAACCACTATCTCAATCAATCATCACTTTGGCACCACCATCCGTGCCTACATCTCGCCCTCATTATCACCGCAACCCATCTCCACCACTGGGCCGCCTCAATCCGAATCTCGTACCATCATGGATCGGCCCTCCTCACCACGACACCAACATCATTGGTTGCAAATGGGTCTTCTGAATTAAACGCCATCCTGATTGGACTATATATAAATACAAGGCTCGCCTTGTCGCCAAAGGCTTCCATCAACGTCCCGTCATTTCTTACATGGAAAACTATCTGAGGTCGTCTATATGCAACAGCCCCCCGGGTTTATTGATTCATCTCAATCTTCTCACGTTTGTCGCTTGTATAAATCCATCTATGGTCTTAAACAAGCCCCTCATGAGTGGTTTCGGGCACTTCGCAACTCCCTAGTTGCTCTCGACTTTACCCAATCCAAGTTGGACTGTTCGTTATTCATTTATCGTCGTGACTCCATCGTTCTCTTCCTCCTCGTCTATGTTGATGATATCCTTTTCACCGGCAACGACGCAACACTTATCTCATGGCTTATTCGATAACTTGGGGAGTCTTTTGCTATTAAGGACCTCAACTCGGTTTCTTTTTTTCTTGGCATTGAGGCCATCTCGTGTGCTGAAGGTTTATTCCTATCGCAGCACAAATACATTTGTAACTTACTTGAGCGACATAAAATGGACGGCGCCAAGATTGTTACCACGCCAATGTCGACATCTGATGCCTCTATCACAACTAGCCCGCCTTGCGACGCTCATCTTTATCGGCAAGCAATTGGCGAACTACAATACTTGGCATTCACTCGTCCCGACATCGCATTCTCCGTCAACCGTCTAGCTCAATCCGTCTCGTCTCCGTGTGAACATCACTGGCCCGCGGTCAAGCAAATTTTTCGCTATCTCAAAGGCACCGTTTCCCATGGTCTATTGCTGCGCAAAAATCCGTGCAACACTCAATGCTTATTCGGACGCTGACTGGGCTGGGGACCCTCTTGACCGCACGCCGACCTCCGCCTATATCATCTTTCTTGGCTCGACACCGATCTCATGGTCCTCACAAAAACAGCGAGCTATTGCACGGTCATCCACTAAAGCTGAATACGAAGCTCTAGCCACGACAACTTCCGAGGTCCAATGGATTCAGCACTTATTATCCGAGCTCATGGTTCCTCTTCGCACCACTCCGACTGTTTTTTGCGACAACATTGGCGCGACGCACTTGTCACTTCATCTCGTTTTTCACGGATGAAGCACATTACTATTGACATACACTTTGTTCGTGACATTGTCGCAAATGGTCATCTCTCCGTCTCTCATACTAGCACACGAGATCAACTCGCCGACACTCTTACAAAGGCTCTTCCACGCGTTCGCTTCCTTCTTCTTCGAGACAAAATTGCCTTGGCCGATAGCACGACACTTTTGAGAGGGCATATACGAGATCATCTGATTTCTCAATCACATATCTCTTCCAAAGATACGAGCTAATCTTTGATTCACTTTTCTTGTACTTATCTTTTCCTTATATTACTAGTCTTGCTCATTAAGTTTGTATTTGTATAAATAGATGACAAACAACACAATTGTAATCAAGCATTTTATAATACAAGAATAAATGTTTTCTACACAAGAATGTGTGCCAATTCTTAAAATCACAAAGAGTATTTAAAAGTGGGTAATTTGCCAAAAACCCAGCAAGAAATAAAACATGTATGATCATTTGATAATCTCAGGACTCAGATACATGTACCAAGCTATGCTGCATATGCACAGAACCTTGAATTCATGCTGAAAACAAAAGAAAAATCACAGCAGGTGAAATCACTATGCAAGGCATGCACATCTCAGCAGAGCCACGCCACGATTCAAGAAGCATATAGTCAGTACCGATAATACCAATGCTTAACAGAATAAAGCAGCATAAAGAAAAGTTTCCCTTTTCATTCGAGTTTAGACAACATCCAACTAACCACTAGCGAAATAGTTCCTTGAAGCTACATAATCCTCCACAAACACCGAAACTCTTTACATGGTTGTAACAGCAATAAGATCCGAAACAGAATAACCTTGAACCAAATCACGATCACAGTTGATGATGAGACTACCCTTCCAAGTTGACCACATTTTGGCTGTGAGATACATTACCATTGTACCTCCTTCTAGGAGTAGCCTTTTTCCTCTTTGCCGACTGAATTTCGGACCTCAAGTCATAAGCCTCAAAACTTTGAGTTGGAAGGGCAGGCGGCCCGCTAAGCTGCACCACTTCAGGACTTCCCCATTCTATTGGAGGAACTGCACCAAGAAAATGAAAAATCACTTAATAAGAAGATCAGCATATTATTGCAAGGAACATGTACAAGTTACATAGCGACGCGAAGACTTAGAAAATAAGATTTAAGTATCAAAACAAAATTAACGCTTTGAGGCGGACATCTAGTTTTACATTGTTGTTGAATGAGGGTAAAATGTTGAAGTCACCTTGTGGAACATTGAGATGATGCACATCATTTAGAGGGGTAGGCACTTTGGCTGGGCGTTTTCTCACATAGTCCTCTTGCAACGGTTTTGGTGTTAGAAAGGAAAACTGCGACCAGCTCAAGCCTTCTTCAACATACTCTGGGTGTTCAGCAAGGTACCTTCAAAGGAGCAACACAAATCCCACAAAGACATTTAAGGAACTATTGATGAATACTGAATAAAAAATGGAGAACAACCTTATTTAGCAAAGCTGCAGAAGCCAAAAAGAAGTAGTACCTCTTAATGTCCAACAAAGATCGAAGTCGCTTTCCTGAGGGTGCAACATAATATCTACGGAGATCTCAATACAATCAGAAATCAAATTAGAGAGAAATCATTTACAATATTAGCCAATACTAACATTTTCATCCATCATAATGTAATTCATATTGATGCGTCAAAAATAAAGACTTTAAGAAATCAAGTTTCACATTCTAGATCCTTGTAAGTGAAAGCTAAGCTATGAATACGTTGATCATACGTTGAAAGCAGATTGGCCGTTAGACTCCTATTTTTGAAGAATTCCGAGGCAAATCAGCTGTTAAAAAGGCAGGTTTGAAACAAAATTTTGGAATTAAAGAATGTATAGATTATTCCTTAAATGGCTTCAAGTGGTTCTAAAATTTTATTTTCACTAGAATGAAAATAACATGTGGCCATAACAATTGAAGCCCATATCTGATGATCTACACCATATCTGACATCAGTAGGTATGTGCTCAATATCAAAAGTTCCAAGCAAATTAATTTACCTTTTAAAAAATTACACATTTCTAAGTGATAGATGACAGTTCCTAATGTACATTACGACAGATTAGACAAACTAATTTATTTCAAGCACATTGCTTGCAATGTAGTCATAGAATGTAATTCTTGGTCCAGTTACAAGTAAAACTTATAACCAAAAAAATAGAAAAATGAGATGGGAAGAAAAACAAGTTCTACTATCCAAAAAATGAAAAGGAGATAGAATGCAACTAACATATAGACAAAATGCAGCTACGAATTAAGTTCAGCATGTGGTTCTTTTAGTGGCTGCAGTAAAGCTGAATACTGCGTCGCAAAATGAGACATCCATTTGTGTGAATATTTTCCAGTAAAGATAATATTCCCTGAAAATAAGTGTTAAAAAAACTCATCCCGTCAAACTTTGTTCTGCAGTTGGAATAATACCTCGGATTGGAAAGAGTATTCTAAGAAAGAACGGCGAGAATAAAGGTGGGGATAATATTTTCTTTAGAAATATATATAATGTTCCCCTTCAACTAACTGACATGGAAAAATGAATTTTATTTAAATTTTCAGCTTTACCATACTTATTTATTCATCAAACTAGATTAACTTGTGTAGGTTCATCACAAATTCCAAAGTATCAAACTTTGGAAGGAACGCAATAGCATCCTAGAATGTGTACTCCTTATGTGTTTTGGAGCAATAAACAGAGCACGACTATGTAGGAGATGCTAAACTAGCCCAAAATTATATGATTAACGTGTCTCGTTAACTCTTTCTGGTCATATATGACTTTTACATTGATAGGAATGTATCCTTGAAGGCAATGGTTTCACCTTTTCAATAAGCAGTACAAAAGGCCTAAGCAGTTAGTTAAACCAAGAATTAGACGAAAGAAAAGAGATAGGATACATACACATCTGCAAACTTTGAGCTTCCTTCGCCTCTGATTCTCATAAGTCGTTCCCACCCCGCAGGGGGTTGAGCAATGTTAGGTTTGTCCATCGCCCAAAGTCTACTTCCATCTGGCATTATATCAGGTGTATCATCACAGGATATATCAGGCCGCCATTCACGAGCAGTTTCACACACAAAGGGCTGTTCTAAAATGTGTTCCCTTATTTCCTCATACTTCTCCTTTGTTGGCACAATTCTCCATTTGAAACAGATGGCACACTGAACAGTGAATACCCCCACAGCTGGTAAGACCCTTGGTGTCTTATCTGAGAAAGGATGTGGTCTTGAGGATGGAGTTTCATAGCTAACAGGGTGGTCAGCATGATTGTCAGCTTCTTCACTTGCATTGGCAGCAGGGTCATAAAGCACCAGCTGAAGTTGAGAATTTTCAGGAGATAGATTTTCTTCAGTTTGCGAGTTATGATTTCCTTCAACTTCGGCAGAAGTAAGCTCTACATGATCTGGAGAGCTATTCAAGGGATTGGGTAGTTCCTCCACATCATTCAGGTGATTGGCCTTGGTTGAAGAGTTGTGGAGAATATTATCGCCTTTTACTTTTATAGAAATTCTTAGTGGCCGTCGCTTAACTGCTGCTTCTTTCATCACTGAAGCTCCTACAATATGAGGGGGAAAAAACGATTTCAGTTTTCCGAATAAATGTCAAGAACATTCAAAACTCTTGATGATCAAACCTACTACAGATTCATTAGCATGTGGCACCTTTTATATTGCAAAAGCTTCAACAAACACCAAGAAACGTTTATACTTGGTTCCGGTACGGGTCTATTACAGATGTTCATGAGACACTGCAAACTGAAGGTTCTAATAAATATTTCCCGAGCAACTGTCACATGGTTTACTACACACTACAAACACCTTTATGTAGAGCACGCTAACATTAAGGCTTAAAAATGATATATTAATTAGTAATGCCAAATACCACTACTTTCTGAACTAGTAACAGGCCAAAACCCGTGTCCGCTTGAAACCACCTTAGACAACATTAGCGTGCATACAATCCAATAGAATTTTGATACCAATATTAAATAAAAATGTGCCAACTATCGTCCCTGTTTAGGAACCTAAACTCTTGTACCACAAACACAAGAAAAGCAACTAAAATACAAAACATGGTAGCACCATATAGCCGTTACAAGCGGAAATGTTGCGGAATCTACGGACTCACCACAAGCTTTTGGTGATACCTAACCTAAAGCCCCCTATAAAACTGAAACACGGCGTAGCAAAAAGACAAAAGTCGGCAACGCAAGTCACGTGATCCATGCTTGAATATCATTCCAAGAAAAGATATACCGACATCAATTCACCATACTCGCTATGTTGTAAGAGATTCACAACACCTAGATACTAACGATTCCCTCAACGTTTTTCCGTTCCTAACTTTCACATTACTCCAAATACAGCAATATCCGGGATAAACTTACTAGCTAGTAACTTAAGCCTTCTTCCACTACACAAAATCCACTTGCATGTACTAATTACATCATGGATTAGGAAGTATTTATAACATTAAACCATAACAATGTCAGTGTGGACGTGAGTAAACAACAGAATGTTTCTAAAATCTCCATTTCTATGAAAGGTAAGGTATAATTAATAAAGGAATCATTACTTCACAGTACCAAGAGAACAACAAAATCCACATGCAAAATCAGATATTTTCTTCAGGTATCCCAAAAAAAAAAAAAAAAAATCCTTGAGTAATACGAATCATTTCACCATACTATACAAGGTATTTAAAAAAAAACCCCAAATGGCTAAAGGCCTAAATCCATGATCGAAAACACCCCAAAAAAGAAAAAAAAAACAAGAATTAGTCATCAACAAAAACAAAAAGAAAAGAAAAATAAGAAGAGAGAGGTGAAAGTAAAATACCTAAAATGTGAAGAAAGTGAACCGATCAAAATTTTGAAAAAATGAAACAGACCCAGTTCGGAATATGAACAAAGAACACGCATAAAAATGTAGCAGAATCCTAGGGAAGATGAGAGAGAGAGAGAGAGAGAGAGGAGTGTATATGTGTGTGTGTGTGTGTGTGTCACTTTTCAACTGTGTACTGAAGAACTACTATGGAAGATAATGACAAAAATCATATTTGAAATGACTATTTTGCCCCTGTGTTTATTGCTCGCTGCTGGTTGTTGTACGTGATTAATAAAATTTAAAAGTGCAAGAAACAAGGGTGATTTGGGGATTTATGTATGTTGTGATCATAATTGTGGTTAGTGGAAAATAGTCCAAAATCATCAGGTACTGTTAACAACTTCTGCAAGTAATTATTTCAGGCTACAATGTGGGTAAAATAGTAAAGTATTATACCTTAATATTTATATTGAAGAATGGAGCAGTTCTCAAAGACTTTAATGTATTTATTTTTAGTATAAATAAATGATGCAAAGAACAGTTTTCAATCTTTTTGAAATTCATGCCAAATACCATGACTTGTGGTATTTTCAAGACTTTAATATATATATATATATAGTTTTTTGTTTAAAATCAATTAAAGTTGCTTAAACAAAAGTAAATCAACTGTTTTTTTTTTGAGAAGTTGCTTTTAAGCCCGGTAAAAGGTAGATTTTTATCTTTGCGAAAATCGGGTTTTCTCTGAGTCTTCATTACATTATAGTATAATAAAATATGATTATCCTTTTTAATATAGGAAAAAATTGTTTCCTTATCTTCTTATGAAATGAAAGGAATCATAACCTTGAAGACAAAATTGGGAGGAAAGTATACATATATAATTAAGAAACAACGCCAAAATTAATTTGAAATTCTGTTATTATTCTTTTACGTTATTGAGAAGAGACCGGAACAATATTTTTCTAATAACTTTAAACCATTGTTGTAATACTTTTGATAGAGTATATTATAATGATTGAGATAAGTTATGAACTATATTTTGAAGAAAAAAACAAAAAACTAAATTTCAAATTGACTATGTCGTCCCAAAATGTTATTCAAAACACCATTTATCTTTCTTTTCAAAACCCTCATAGAAATTCCATAAAAAAAGAACTCATAGAAAATACCTAAACTCAGCTCCCAAGACCTTTTTTTGCTTTTCATGGCACTTTTTTGAGAGTTGAGACAATAGAAAAGAAAACACATTTTTTCATTATACTATTCTTAAAGCATTTCCAAACACTCTTTGAATCCACATATATTTCTTTTACCCCAATAAATGTTGAGTTTTATTATTGATTTGTTGCTCTAATATATTAATCATACATACAAGGATTACGGGAAAAAATACATATAACTCACTTGTGTTGTCAAACATCTACATCAAACTCTTTAGTGTTATTTTATTTTTGCAATGATTCTTTGTGATTTCAAAAAAGAAAAAAGAAAAAAGAAAATGTACCCAGTGTCAGATGAAATTTCTCAAGCTACAAACGTACAAAAAACTCAAGAATAATATAATACGTACATACCTCTGTCCATTGACAAACTTGAGATGTAAAGCTCACGTGCATTGAAAAAGGGCTTCCAATTGCTCCTAGATTTTCTCGAGATGGTGTATGAGACTGAATTTTTTTTCCTTGTGCAACTGGGGACCTTGATCTCGCCTATTTATATTCAAGCAGCTACCATCAAGGTGATTGATTCATATTCGTGAATTTAATTTAGTGGGAGATGAAGGGGTGTATACCATATAATTACGGTTTCATAATGTGTGATTATGGCTGAAGTTCAAGAGACACGTCTACCTCTTGAGATTTCTAAATTAATTTATATTATCTCACTTGCCCACATATCCCATTGTTTAGAATACATGAAAACAAAAATGTATGAATCATGGCGACCGTCCTCTTAGAATGAGTAGTATCTTCTATATATTACAATACATTTTGTCTTCCTTAATATCTTAATGAATAAACTTTATGTTTATTCTAGGTCCTAACTGTGCTTAAAAATTCTCAATTACTAAAAGCGCGCATAGATAGTAATGAGTATGAGAAAACAACATAAAGGAGTCTTACTGAAATGAATGTATATATATGAGTAAAACTTAACCAAATGGAGCAAGTCCAATTCTGTCTACATGATCCTTAAACTTAAATGGTGGCATGCCTTTTGTTCGAGGATCGGCAATCATAAGTTCAGTTCTAACGTGCTCAATTATCACTTATTTTCTTTAACACGTTCTAATAAGTCCAATCATATGTTTGCTTCGACTACCAGTTTTGTTATTCTTAACCACAAAAACAGCAGTTGGAGTTATCGCAGAATATTCTTAATGGCCTAGGAATACAATCTACAGTTCCAAGCATGGAAATAAAACTCGTTAACCACACACTCTGAGATGTAACCTCAAAGTATAAAACGAACTCGACTTCCATAGTAAAAGTAGCTGTCAGAGTCTGTTTGGCACTCCTCCATGAAATAGCTCCACCACCGTACATGAACACGCAGTTCGATGTAGATTTACGTGTATCCACACAACCAGCAAAGTCCGAGTCTGAGTACTCAATTACCTCCAAGTTGTCAGTTCGTTTGTACTAACGCAAGTAATTTTTGGTACCATTGAGATACCTCATAACTTTCTTCGCATCTCTCCAGTGGTTGATTCCTGGGTTACTCTGATAATGTCCTAACATCCCCACCACAAAATCAATATTCAAAAGCAATATTAGTACACCAGGCTTCCAACGGTAGAAGCATATGAGATGTTCTTCATTCATTCCCTTTCAAGCTCGTTCTTAGGGCACTGGCTTAAGTTCAGCTTATCACCCTTTTGTATAGGTGCAACACTCGGTGAACAATCCTTCATCCAAAATCTCTCTAAGACTTTATTGATATAGGCTTCTTGAGATAGTCCAAAAATTCGAAGATTTCTATCATGATGAATGTTAATGCCAATGAGAGAAGAGGCATCGCCTATATCTTTCATCTCAAAATTCTTAGAGAGGAATTATTTCACCTCATGCAACAACCATTTATTGTTAGATGCAAGAAAAATAGCATCCACGTATAAAACAAGAAAACATATCTTACTCCCATTGGTCTTGAGGTATATGAATTGATCCATGACATTCTCTTCAAAACCATAAGAAGAGATGATGATAAGTATTTTGTATATGTTCTGATTTTACCTCAATACACATTCTATCGCAAGTATACGAGTCAAGTAATAAAAAATGGAAACTATAGTTACTACCCAAGTATCGAATCCCAAGAGAGTATATATTTGTAACTTTAGCAATTATCTTGTTGCAGACTCAATGAATTGGTTTTCTTTTCTTTTTTCTTTTATCGTTGAAAAAATAAATAAAGATAGAAACTATTAACTAACTAACTAACAATTAAATATCTAAACTAGAATGCTAAATTAAGATTAACTAAAGACTGCACTTGGAAAGATTTGTAAAAGAACGTAAAACTAAACTAACTAACTAAAATATAATTTAATTGATTGATTGATTGCTACCTAAGGTTGTAAAACAGATTAAGTAAAAGGTATCTAAGAGATGGGTTTCATTAATCTCGAATATTGTATTTCATTGACAAAATACCAATGACTCATATGCAAGACGTTATCTATTGATGATAGTTTTATTTCCATGTTGATGTAGTAAGTTAGCCACCTTTCGATGTACTAAAGTACACTACAATCCCTAATGATATCAGGCAGCTAAGCATTTTCCCCTCACCAGAAGTTCACCATGTCATATAATCCATACAGTGTCTTAGAAGTGTATTAGAGTTATCAACTATGATTTAGATTCCACAAACACGCTAATGTCGAATGGTTAAAGATTTATCTGCCTGGTCTACTATGCTAGTGTTGCGTTAACAATCTCCTATGCATAATTCAATATAAGACAAGGTTGTTTAATAACTACTCTACCTCATAGACACGCATGTACCAAACAAACCAAGTAGCATAAGCAACAAATAATATCCAACAAAACAAAGTCATCAATAAACATAATCAAAATATAGGTTCAAGGTGTATCCATATGAGATTAACTACATCATCCCCAAGATACTAAGAGGATTAGCTACTCGTAGTCATATTCAAATCACACAATTCATCATAGATTAGTCAAACAAGAAAAAGAAAATATTAAACTCATGATTTCCCCGCTGCTTTCTCTACTCTGATTGCTAGCTCCTCTTGTTCACCTTTCTCCTTCAACTATGATTGTAATGCTACGAAGGTAGAATTTATGCTCTTCTAACAGTAGAATGCTCTTGTAAGTGCTTGTATTTGGTGTTGTGACTTCTAAAAAGGTACCTGGTTGCTAAACGTAGCCTCATTTTTATAATTTTTCTTTGCTTTGGACTTTGTTTTAGGGTTTCTGAAGTCGAGCAAATTTTATCCTGATCGCGTGCCTGACGTGCGCCATTCTATTTCTCCAGCTTCCTTGCGTTATCCTGCTCTTGCTTGCCCTGCATTGTGTTCTCTTGTCTTTTTAATAACGTGGTTGGTCGCGTCGTAGCTCTACTACATGTGAAATTACTAAAACAAGTGAAATTACCACAATGATTGTACAAAATCCTAGAAAATCAGGTACTTAAATCATTATAATCATTCACTTATCAAATACTCCAAAACTTAGACCTTTGCTCGGCCCGAGCATAGCTCTAAACAAAAGAATTCAAATTCTAATAATAACAGCATGCTCAAATCATGATTTCGTCTCATAATGCTACATATGTTTGAAAATTGAAATAATAAGAATCATGGATGTCAAGTCATTGCACATCAATGTTAATCAAGTTGTCGTTACAAATATTTCATCGTGCATAGTGGTGTGCTCATGTATCACAAGTATAGAATATACGACTTTCATATAGAACTCATAAGATCAAGAAATTTCACCGCTTTCTACTTTTTTCACTTTTCCTCCATGTAAAATTTTCATGTTGAGGATCTTTAAGACTTTGTTAGCTTATAATGATAGGTTGTGATATGGGCTATAAATGAAAAAGACATTTATGAGCTCTAGAGATGTCCATAGTGGATCTACTCATTAATGTCTCATTGCTCTCCATTGTTTGTGCCTTCTTTATTTGACCATGCATTTTAGACTTATTTTGACATCTTTTCATTTGCGTTTCCATTTGTGCAAGAATTCAATCCACCCTATACTTTATAGATTTTTGAAATGCATCCCCAAACTTAAAGTTTTTGCAAAGGGTTATTTGTGCTCTCTATTATATTCATTCCCCCTTTCTGTTAATATATCTTTTTAGCTCATGCTTTTGTTTTGATCTCCAACCCCATCCCTCCTTCAATCCACTACGTTCATCTCTACAAATGGGTAGGATATATTTTTTTCTTTTGGCTCGTGGTAGGTGAGTAGGTTTCATAAACAAAGGCTTCATAGAAAAGGTTGCAGGGTGGTTCAATGGATATTTCTTCGTAAAGGGTTTTGGGCCTGAAAGGCTAAAACTTAAATATAGAAAAGATTGTCTATTTCATTTCCTAAACAATTCAAATTCACAGTTACTACAAACTGTAATAGAGTAAATCACTTAAGATTCGTAATTTTTATGTAACATCCCCTTTTATCATAAATTCATACAATTATCTCAATATTTTCTACTCATGCTCTTCGTGAATGGTGTATATAAAATAGTCATGCTTTTAACCACATTAAATAAAGTGTACTCCTATCATCCACACATAATTTATTTCTTCCCAAATCCTCTTATATTAGGCATATATCATCATAGATCCTAACTCTTGCATGTTTTTTATTACTTCAAATTTTAATTCTAACAGACATACTCAAAAATAACTGGAAAACAAAACTCTAAAACAAATTTTTTTGGAGTAATACTAACTTAAATAGCAAAGCTATTCAACTCTCTCCACCCCCTCCCCCCTCCCCATCCCAAAAAGAACTTAACTTGTTCAATGTTCACATTGTACTACTCTCTAAAAAAGAAAAAGAAAAAGAATTAAAACAGAGGACTCTGTAGAAATTCTATTCTTCCTAAATGTTGTCTGGTATTGTGTCGAATTCTTTCCCGTTCATCTTCTTCAACCTGATCGTAACTTTCTCTCATCAGTTGTAAATTTCTTCCCGGACATTTTTGAGCTCAGTTCGGATGAAGTCCTTTAATTGTTTTGTCTGCTCTTCCATTGCTTTCTTCACCAACTCCTCTAGACTCATTGGTTTTGGCTTTGACACTTTTACTTTTCCATATCCGTCAGTTTGCTTCTTTGTAATAACATCTTCAATACATCCCTTCTTGTCGGATTGTTTAACTGGAACTCTTGCTGATCTACAAATTCTTATGATCAACCCTCATGTAGGATAGCTCATGATGTTCTTCCTGTAGCAAAAGTGTTATCGAATTCATAATTTCTTGCCCCACATCTATACGGATTCCATCTCATATACATGTCAAATATTTTAATTTGTCCAAGTATGCATCTGTCAGGTGGTTAGTAGGTGCAATGTGCAGAATAATGAAATAATACCAAGCCTTATATTCTGGCACCAGTTTATTATAAAGGATAAAATGATTAGCGGAGTTGAACTCTCAAACAATGGTGTCTGAGATAACCACGTCCCTCAATGCCTCTTCTGACATAGCGTTTTTTGGTACTCCCTTTCCGTATATTTTCTCTAAGTCCAACTCATAGTATTCATTGATAATTTTTGTGGAGATATGTACTGATGATGCATAATCTGCCACACTCCCGAAAAAAGGCAAAACAGGTAACCCAAAAAAACGACCAAGGGCTAGGGGAAAGGTGCCCCTGGGTCACGACTAACTAACGCCACAATAAGGGCACCACTACAAGATTCAAGGGTCAATAGGGACCGCAAAGCGGTTCCTATTGACCCCCCAGGCGTTCCCTGATGGTCAATAGGGACCGCCTTTGGGTCGCTATTGTGCGGTCCCTATTGACCATGGTCGCTTGTCAATAGGGACCGCAAGCCGGTCGCTATTGAGGGTCAATAGGGACCGGAAAATCAGCGACCGCTTTTCAGTCCCTGATGACTTAATATCAATAGAGACAACATTCTGGTCCCTAATGACTTAAAAATTAGGGACCGCGAGGCGGTCCCTATTGTTTTTCATGAAGTAGCGACTGCTTTTAAGTCGCTACTTCTTGAAAAAAAATAGGGACCGTCATGCGGTCCCTATTGATTGAATATTAGGGACCTAAATGCGGTCTTTAATATTTATAATAGGGACCGTAATTCGGTCCCTAATAACAAAAACAGGGGACGCAATTCGGTCCCTACTAATATTCATAGATACTTTATGAATATTAGTAGGGACCGAATTGCGGTCCCTAATAACAAAAATAGGGACCGCAATTCGGACCCTACTAATATTTATAGAGTATCTATGAATATTAGTAGGGACCGAATTGCGGTCCCTATTGACCCCTCAGAAAAAAAAAAAACAATAATATTTCGGATTAAATTCGAAATATTATTGTTTTTTTATAAAATTATGATTTTAACAAGATCACAACAATAAAATAATGAAGAAAAAGTTAATATAATGACATAAAAGTATTAATGAATGCAAAAAGATGAATAAAATTACTAATAATAGAAAATAAAATATGAAAAAAATGAATGAATAAAACAACAAGTGAAAGAAAAATAAGAAAAGAAAGTGAAAGAAAATAAACAAAAGAAAGATTGTGTTGGTGATTTGTTTTTTAGATTTGTGTTGGTAAAAATGAGAAAAGTTTTTGTGTTGGGTGATTTATGGAGAAAAGAAGATAATGTGTTTGTGTTGAAAAATAAGATAGTGTTTTTGTGTTGGAGTTTTTTGGAGATAATGAAATGAGATGTGTAAGAATGGTGAGTATATATAGAGGGAATGGTGAAATTTCAAATTTTTGGCAAATTCAAATTTCCTGCCTAAAATTTTTGCCAAAATTTCAAATTTTTGGATTTAGTGACCGCATTTAGGTCACTAATAAAAATTAGGGACCGGATTTAGGTCCGTAAATTTTTGTAGTGACTGCTGTGCGGTCCCTGTTGCTATTTTAGGGACCTAAGTGCGGTCCCTAATAATATTCATCTATTTGTATGAATATTATTAAGGACCACAATGCGGTCCCAGTTGAGTCAATAGGGACCGCATTGTGGTCCCCAATAATATTCAACGATTTTACAGTATGAATATTAGTAGGGACCGCAATTTGGTCCCTGATGATAGAATAGGGACCGTTAAACGGTCCATATTGACTCAATAGGGACCAAATTACGGTCCCTACTAGTTTTCATACTTTAAAATCGATTTTTTTTAATTGATGTTGGTGTGTTTGTGATTCTTAGCAACCAAAATCATTGTAACATGTGAATTGAAATAATAAATGATTGCCAAACCAACCTCATAGTAGTTTAGTGTGAATTAATAGATTAATGGACATTGAGCGAGTTATTAACGTTCAAGCTATATTTCATGTTCTACAACTAATCACTACTAGTTAGTTGCAGTTTTTATTCGTTTTTATACTTTACTTCACTAATGTTAGAATATATATGATTATGAGGTATAATCATTAGATCAAGTAATCATTATACTTACATATGTATATAGAATTAGTTTGTCATTATGACATTCGTCGTACAAAATAGTAAGAGAATCTTCAAAGCGGTCCGTTCTCCTCACATAATATTTGGATTTACAATGCGTCGTTGTAATTATTGTTATTTGAACTATTACAATAGTTATTATGAACTAAACAAACAACGCGGCACCTCCAACCATCTTAAAATATCGATTTTAAAGTATGAATATTAGTAGGGACCAGAATTAGGTCACTAATATGGACAATAGGGACCGCATTGCGGTCCCTATTGACAACGCTAATGTCATTAGGGACCGCAATGCGGGCCCTGTTGACTCAATAGGGACCAAAGTGCGGTCCCTAATAATATTCATCGATTTAAAGTATGAATATAGTAGGGGCCGTAATGCGGTCCTTGTTGAGTCAATAGGGACCGCAATTTGGTCCCTGATGACAGAATATGGACCGCTAAATGGTCCCTATTGAGTCAATAGGGACCAAATTACGGTCCCTACTAGTTTTCATACTTTAAAATTGATTTTTTTATTTGATTTTGGTGTGTTTGTGATTCTTAGCAACCAAAATCGTTGTAACATGTGAATTGAAGTAATAAATGATTGTCAAACCAACCTCATAGTAGTTTAGTTGTGAATTAATAGATTGATTGACATTGAGCGAGTTATGAACGTTCAAGATATATTTCATGTTCTACAACTAATCACTACTAGTTAGTTGTAGTTGTTATTCGTTTTTATGCTTTACTTCACTAATGTTAGAATAGATATGATTATGAGGTATAACCATTAGATCAAGTAATCATTATACTTACATATGTATATAGAATTAGTTCCTCATTATGACATTCGTCGTACAAAATTGTAAGAGAATCTTCAAAGCGGTCCGTTCTCCTCACATAATATTTGGATTTACAATGCGTCGTTGTAATTATTGTTATTTGAACTATTACAATGGTTATTATGAACTAAACAAACAACGCGGCACCTCGAACCATCTTAAAATATCGATTTTAAAGTATGGATATTAGTAGGGACCGCAATTAGGTCACAAATATGGACAATAGGGACCGCATTGCGGTCCCTATTGACAACTTAATGTTAATAGGGACCGTATTGCGGTCCCTATTGACAACGCTAATGTATGTAGGGATCGCAATGCGGTTCCTATTGACAACGCTAATGTCAATAGGGACCGCGATGCGGGCCCTATTGACAACTCTAATTTTCATACTTTAAAATCAATTTTTTTTATTGATGTTGGTGTGTTTGTGATTCTTAGCAACCAAACTCATTGTAACATGTGAATTGAAGTAATAAATGATTGCAAAACCAACCTTATAGTAGATTAGTTGTGAATTAATTTATTGATTCAGATTGAGCGAGTTATTAACGTTCAAGATATATTTCATGTACTACAACTAATCATCACTAGTTAGTTGTAGTTGTTATTCGTTTTTATGATTTATTTCACTAATGTTAGCATAGATATGATTATGAGGTATAATCATTAGATCAAGTAATCATTATACTTATATATATATATATATATGTATATCGAATTAGTTTGTCATTATGACATTAGTCGTACAAAACAGTAAGAGAATCTTCAAAGCGCTCCGTTCTCCTTATATAATGTTTGGATTTACAATGCGTTGTTGTAATTATTGTTATTTTAACTACTACAATGGTTATTATGAACTAAACAAACAACGCGTCACTTTGAACCATCATAAAATATCAATTTTAAAGTATGAATATTAGTAGGGATCGCAATTAGGTCACTAATATGGACAATAGAGACCGCATTGCGGTCTCTATTGACAACACTATTGTCAATAGGGACTGCATTGCGGTCCCTATTTGCAACGGCTAGTGTTAATAGGGACCGCAAAGCGGTCCCTATTGGCAACGGGTCAGTAGGGACTGCATTGCGGTCCCTATTGACAATGCTAATGTCAATAGGGACCGCATTGTGGTCCCTATTCGGAACGGGTCAATAGGGACCGCAATGCGGTCGCTATTGACAACGCTAATGTCAATAGGGACCGCATTGTGGTCCCTATTGGTAACCGGTCAATAGGGACTGCATTGCGGTCGCTATTGACAAATGTAGTCGCTGAAAGCCAGCGACCGCAATGCAATCCCTACTGGGCGGTCCCTATTGACCGCCCAGTCTTGTAGTGCAAAAGGTCTAAATATCTGGAGAAGGTACCCCCAGGTCATGACCAGCTAACACCCCAATGAGGGTACACCGTCTAAGCGCCCAGAGAAGGTACCCTCGAACCACGATCAGCTTGCCCCAATAAGGAAATACGACTCGGATCAAAAGACCCAGGTATATCCACCTAACTCCCCAAAGTCAGTCACGACTTGGGGTACCCAAAAAAAAATCACTGGAGCCCCCTAGACTAATGTGTCGACACCCTGATTGGCTAACTTCACCAGATCTCACGGGACCCGCAATAAGGGACCCCCGGGTGGTAGTATCCAACACTTAGTCAAATATCTTTAAGGAAGGAGGACAATATAAAAAAATTAGGAAATGAGTGAATAATAGGAAGGATCGATGGAAAAAGACCTCTCATATATGGTATCGACATAACAAAAGACAGACATAACTCGGAAGATCTTACAGCTGCTCGGACGAAGTACGACTCCACGAGTCCCCCTCAAAATATACGGGGATAAACATGACCCAGAGGGTAGCCAAACCATCCAGGCAGAGCGAACCTCACGATGACACGGTCAGACTCGAAGGAAGTGTCAACCACCCATGTTTAAAGCAACTCCCAACCACCCCCATTATGATAGAAGACCATACCTCATTGGTCCAAGATTGATATTGGAGCAGAAAA
This sequence comes from Linaria vulgaris, assembly GCA_948329865.1. Classification (NCBI taxonomy): domain Eukaryota; kingdom Viridiplantae; phylum Streptophyta; class Magnoliopsida; order Lamiales; family Plantaginaceae; genus Linaria; species Linaria vulgaris. The sequence continues at coordinate 15,199,791 of OX415254.1, read as the reverse complement.
TGACAAATCCTATCGGTCCATACCAACGATTAGAGCATGACCGGATCACCCTCATTAGTCCAGAATAACCCTAAAAGGCAATTGGAGCATACATCATCATTACCCTGTCAGAAGAATCTTAGTCAACCCAAGCTATTAGGCGCCTCGTGCTAGACGACCTCCATTGGTGCATAAGGCCCTCACATCATTGGTCATCACCATCATTCGGAGTTAAGACAAAAGACCAACCCTGATTGGCGCAAAAGACCTTCGCGGCATTGGCCATTGCTCCCACCCAGAGTTAAGACAGAAGACCGATCCCCATTGGACGAAGACCAAAAGGCTAGCACTATAAATATCACTCATTTCAACTTCCAAAGGACAAGTACACTTTTGCAAAATTCTCCACACGCACTCAATTGTATTTTGCAATGTAGCAAAAACACACACTATACGCTACGAGAAGTAGTGATCTCCCCATACGAGCCCCCTTGTAATTCACTGAAGATCCTTAATAAAACAATATTACCTCATTTTCCCCAAATTCGAGATAGGCGTTCCGAACAATATTCAGTGATAATATCCCCGAAATTCCCGATCCTACGGGCCCCAGATGATATTGCATCACCATGTACCTTTTTCCCTCTCAATTAGGAGTGTTCATAAATCAGCTCACCCGCCCGCCCCGCCTAAACCCGACCCGCACAAACCGCTAACCGCATGTTTTTATTTTTTTTAACTTGTGCCACGGTTGGAAAAGATGGAAACCACCCATGAACGGGTGGGTTTCGGGTTGAGACGTACCCCCGTCCGCCATCCGTCACCCGCATATGAAAGAAAATAAAAAATACATTAGTTCATTTCTCTAAACACTTCAATGAGAAAAGAAAGTAATTGTGTATTTGCAAAATAATAGAGATAACTACACAACATTCTAGTTCATTTATGACATGAAAATTTAATAATTTGATATTAAGGAAAGACTTTACATACATATAGTTGAACTCGATAATAATAATGCATAAATTGAACTTGTAAATAGTATAAACATAATTAAGAAAAAACAAGAAAAATAATGAGAGGATATTTCTTAAATACGAATAATATAGGATCATTGCGGTATATAATTTGTGTGTTTTAAAACATGGATTTTTTTTTTTGTGATTTGATGTATAACATAACTCGTTAATCCGCCCGCCAACCGCCCGCACCCGCCTAACCCGCAACCCGCATGGTCTTCAAAATAAATCCACTCGCTCGATTGAAAAAATTAGTAACCCGCCAAAACCCGACCGTGAACACACATACTCTCAATGAAATTGGTCTCGTAATTGGGATAGTTGCATTTGTAGAATTCAATCATCATAGTTCTGTTGACTTCTCTTGGTTGTTTAGCAAACGCCGTCCACCCCATGTCTTGGATTTTGTCGTGAAAAACGTCAAATTCTCTCTTACTGATGAATGATTTCTTCATGAGTTTTTGTTTCTTTGTTGGTACATCATCCTTGGTCTTCTTCTTGCATGGTTGTGCGCGTGGAGATGATGGTGGTGATTCCTCCTCGTCGGAACTTGAAATAAAGTAGAACAAGTATAGAAGAGAATAGAGAATAATATGAAGAACAACTTGAGATTTTAATTTGTGTGGGGGAATAGTGACCTAAACTCTGTTTTTACCCATATAAATAGTATAGTAATGCATGTAGGTATATATGAACTTCGTTATTCCACAAAGTAATTCTCGCTCTCGATGGGATCTCGCTCAATTGATGGAAAAATATGAGAAGAGTGTTTCAAGAATAGTCTTTGGGACCAAAACCCTAACTTTGTATAGTAATCTTATTAGAATCTCATTAACCATAATTAGACTCATATTGTGTATTACACACAACATTGTTAAAGGCATTGAGCGTAAGCGGAGCATTTTATGTTCTTGGAAGCGAGGCATAAGTCTTAGGGCGTTGAGCCGAAGCCCCGTAAATTTTAGTATTTTAAATATAACATGAACTTTATAATAATAAAATGTGAATAGAAACTAAAAGAAAAAGAATTCAAAATTCGTTTAGATAGACAATTGCCTTTTAACATATAAATTTGGCTAAGTAATAATTGTAACAAGAACGTTAAAACTAAAAAACCAATCAAATAATTGTAAAAACCTTCTTAATGCTATTTCATTTTATCTCTATCATACATAAATTATGAGAAAAACGATAAAACTTAAGAATAAAAAAGAGCCTAAATTTCATAGAAAAGTCAAATATGTGATGTTAATGCGATAAGTAAATGAAAGAAAAAAGAAGAGGAAACGGATTGGTCTTTAATTTCCAAAAAATCCTCCAAACTTGAACGCTATTAATAATCTAATATAAGTCTTTGTTTGTTTTTCTTTTTTCAATACCCAATGTAGGGGTGTACACGGGAGGGTTATAGCGGGTGGCAACAAAAAAAGACACCATACCCAATGTTGGCAGGTTACCCATTCTTTCACCTGTGCAGGTGGCGACAATTTAGAAACCATACGGGTTGCGGATTGGACGGGTTGCGGATTGGACGGGTTGAGCAGGTGACAGGCGGGTTACATTAAATAGATGGCAAAAAAAATAAAAAATGATGCATGTTCAATATTCTTTTTTTGCAAACTCCCACAAGTAACCATTATCTTTGAGCTTTAAGCCTTTAACCTATTGCTAATGTTTCTAAAAGTATGAATAATGCAATATCTAAATCAAAAACTCACCAAAAACTCACAATGTCTAAATCAACCAAATATATTATAACAAACTAAATCAAATCTCTTAAATCACTCAAAATCCATCAACAAATGTTCAAAAAGTAACAACATATTACATATTCTCCATCAATAGTTAATACATGTCTAAAAAGAAAATTATTAATGTGGCAAAGAAAAAGAAATGAATGATAAATCCTTTGCAAAATTCCACAAAATAGCCACTGGACCTACATCACAAAAGGAAAAAAAATGATAAGTTCATGTTCTACAAAGAAAAGCATCAAAAAAGAAAAGAAAAATGATTAGTTCTACAAAGAAAAACAAATACAATCATATTTTTAAGAATTAGCATGAAGAATAATATGCACTTTATAATATCTGACGAATAATGATTAATTAACTATAATCCTATTAACAATCAAATCCTCATGACCAGTGCACATATCAACGCATATCAGTGCACAAATCAGTACATGTCAGCACATATCAGTGCACAAATCAACATATATCAGTACATATCAAGTCATTTATTTTTGTAATCAAGCCTCAAATCATTGCATCATAATTCATAATCAAGCATCTTGATCATTGCATCAGTACACGTTATCAGTACAACTATCAATTGACCCAACAAATTTAATTACTTTTGTGGTTTATTCTGTTATTGTACACAAATCGCGAAATCGCAAGAAAAAACTACAAATTGTTTCAAACACGTGGTGGAGCAAATTGTCTCATTGCTAAATGCCTAAATCGCAAAAAAAGAAAAAAAAGACGAAAAGAATTTGGAGGAAATACTTACAATGTTTGGTGGACGGTTGAGGTGGTGGAGCGTGAGGTGCACCGTGAACGGCGAAGTGCGACAACGACCTGCGTGGTGGATGCCTGGTGGGGTTGAGATTTGAGGTGGCGTCGTGCGCATATATGAGAGCTTGGGTGGTGAGTCGTGAAGCGGCGTGGTGCAGGTTGGGTGGTGAGTACTGTGTCGTGAGAGTGGTAGAGGGGTTGGGGTGGGTTGCTGCTGAAAATTAACCCTAGAAAAATGAGGGAGGGTTTTTTTTTTTTTACCTTTTATATTTAATGGGTGGGAGGGCAGCCGGGTGAGCTGGGTAACCCGCGACCCGCCCGCTCAGAGGCGGTTACCAAAACTATAAACTCTTGCCATTGTAAAAAAATACCAAACCGCGAGTTTGCGGGTTGGGTGGGTCGTGTGGCAGACAGGTCGCAGTTATATGTACACCCTTAACCCAATGTAACTGCCGAGTTTTAATTGAAACAAATATTTATTACTGTCATAATTTCCAAGTCAGGGCATTTTTGGGGCGGAAAAAGCTACCTTCTTGCGCCTTGGGCTGCGCATTGGGTAAAAAAGCGTGCACATTATGAATGTTACGCCCTTTATGAACGCCTTAGGGAGTTTTGCTATTAATTTCGGGAACACTGATTACACATTACAAAGCCCTAACTTAATTAAATGCTTAATGGGTTTCTTAATTTAGATTATTTAATTAGCCTAATATATAATATTAATTTAAACATAAGTGTCTTAATTTGTTTGCTCACTAATAAGATTATTATAAATAATATGAAAATTATTATCCCTTTCAAATCCTATAAAATGCGTGTTTTATATTTCTTCAATAATTATTAGTCTTGGTAATTTGCGATAATGTTTAATTTTTTTTATTCTGTACAAGGGGCCACGCGGCTCGCGCCGCCGCTTCTACCTGAGCAGCGGGACTAGCACTACGAGCATGCTGCATTCTTCCTCCATCACCTTGTTTAGTTTTTCTTCTTCGCTATTCACGCTCCTTAATCCTAACAACAATAAATGAAGATATATGTGGTTTTTTGTTTGTTTTTGTTTTTTTTTTCTTGTGCCTTCTAATTCTCGAGTATGACTTTACTTTTCTTTGATAAATAAAATTCTTTATTGGCCAATAAAAAAAAGAATATCACCCAAATTTCATTAAGTTTTTGAGGTTGAATGCTCGCCCATATATATATATATATATATAAAAGTTACTCAAAGCCATGTATAAGTACTACCGAGATTTGGGTGAAATACCATGTATATATATATATCACAAAGCCAAATTGGTTACTCAAAGCCATGTATAGCCAAATTATATGATACTTAAAATAAAGGTTAATCACGCGAGGACTACGAGCCAATGTTTCTAGTATATATATATATATATAGATAAACCATTCCTTTGGTGGAGTTTCACCCACTTTGTGAAGTAGTAAGTGCTTTTATTTGTGGCGGGTGGGTGAGGAGAGAGAGGAAAAAACCTATTTTTCTTCTTTTTATTTTTTGAGTTATTATATTATTACTTCAATTATTTGTCAATATTATTATATGTGGAATAGTTATATTATTGAAATTTATTAAATATATATTTTCACATCATAATTATTTTGAGATAATTATGCTATTAATTTTGTTTTTAGTTTTAGTTTTAATTTTTATGATTTGGCTCACCTATTTTAATTTATATTCGAAGTTTTTTTTTTACACGACGATGTGTTGTGAAATTTAATTTACGTGGCATCTACGTTAGCAAAAAGCCCTATCTCAGCCGATTGGGCATAAACTGCAGCCTAAAAACGAACATGACGTCTATAAATGTATAGACCGAAAACTTGCAGAGCAAAAGTCAAAAGTAGCCATAATTATTTGGCGTATTATGGATTTCTCCCATATTTTATAGGTGCCAAGTACCAAGATTCTAACTTATAGGGGAGGAATATTACAATAGACGAATGGTTGGGGTGCAAATTGTCAATAACTAAGATCAATAATCAGGGTTTGGTAACAACGATAGAGAAAATTCCTCTTTACATCACACACACACACACACTCTGTAATTTCACAACACTTGACTAATCAATCTCATACAACAATGGGTGGAGGAATGGAGGCGAACAAGAACCGTTGGATCGAGGATTGGGGATCCGCGAGAGAGAATCTGGAGCACAATTTCCGCTGGAGTCGCCGCAACTTTGCCCTAATTGGAATCTTCGGCATCGCGATTCCGGTCCTCGTCTACAAGGGCATCGTCAGAGAATTCGTTAGTATTTCTTTTCCGATCTCAATTTTCTTTCTTTCATTCAAAATTGTCAGGGTTTGTTTATACGGTCGATTTTTTTTATTTTTTTGAAGTTAAATTTTGTTATACTAGAATAATGTAAATTGTCACCTTATTAATTTTAATCTTCTTATTGCTTATCGTCATGAGGCTTGTTGCACCAATTTGTTTTTTCAATCGAAATCGTTTCTATCGCATAACGCCGTTTGTAATTCATGTACCTTAGCCCCACTTTTGATATCGTATTGTTGTGTCATAGTAGTTGAACTTGTTGATTCTCGAGAGTTATCTATGTACCACTGTACCAGTGATGATGATGATGATGATGATGATATTAGATTTAATCATGATTATGTTACTACCGCTTGCAATGGTTTTAGCTTTCGTAGGTATATCCCTCTCAATTTCACGGTAGGGGTGCTAGATATGTTCTGTAAATATTTGACTTTTGCTACATTATCAGCTGCTTGGTTTTCAAGGTCTGATTATGTTAAGGGGCCAACTAGGATGTATAATGGTTGAGTGTTAGTTGCAGGCGTGACTTGATTGAGACATCATTTTTGTGTGTTTCACGTTGGAACAGATTTATATTTACTTGGTGGTAGATTATAGCTTACTGGATTTGGTAGGTTACGATTTCGTGATATGGTGTTTCTCGTATTTCCTGTTGGCACGTGGTGCAATTCGACCTTAGTAGACTCAACTTTGGGTTATCTATTGGACCTGGAGATGGTTTTGTTGAGTTGTTGATTACACAACATTGGCACTCTTCTGAATAGAATTTAGTTGCATAGTGCATACTAAGAGATGACGCACTAACGTAACTGGATGATGGAATGATAATCATTCTCCCCTTTGTTTTTATGACTTGTATTTCTCTTGTTTAGTGCGTTCCTGTTGTAATTTCAGTCGTATTAGTTGTCCTTGAATATTGTTAAAAGAATTTGTTGGCAATTTCAGATAATCTTTTGCCGTGACTTTTAAGCTGGATTCATATCTTCATTTATAATATTTTTGCTGCATCTTGATTGTGAACGGTGAAAATATTAACTGATTGTTAGTATGATTGCTAGTAACATCCTCTTTTATGCTGGTTAATGCAAACGAAGAGTATATTTATAAAAAAAATTGGAAGCTGACTGCAGTCATATTAATACTCTTTAGACAGGCAATCCACTCGATTCCACCAGAACAGAGATGATTGATTTGTTTATTTTGTATTAGAACGCATAAGGTCCAAGAAAGTTATGGAACTTTATGTTATCTGTGATCATGTGAGAGTAGTCGGGCACAATTCTCACATCCTGTTCTTTTCCTGGAATGTTCTAAGTTTTGTAATTTGCAATTTTCATCTGGTATTAACATTCTGAAAATTTTAATGCAGCACATGCAAGATGAAGATGCAGGGAGGCCATATAGAAAATTCTTGTGAGCATTTCAGTAGAAGCTATCTGTAATAAAATTGTCTAAAATGGAAGAATTGTATTCCGTGGAAGGACCATCGAGCATATCACATTACATTCCGAAACCTTTGTTTCATGTTATTTGCTTTCCCCTTTCTGTTAACCTCCTTTGCAATGAAGAACAAGTTTGGGTTATTTTATTGTTGCTAATTGCTATATAATATTTACCTGTCTCTTTTACAGTTTGTCTTGATATGAGAACATTTCCCACTCGCACACACACGACACATAAACACATTTCAAGCATATAGCAATATTGTTGCTCTGCTGCAGGTTGGGCTATTTAAAGCATTCATACAGGTTAGCAGTCATAATCAAAATATATTAAGACAAGGATGATTTGATCATATAAGCGCGTGCAGTTTCCAGGTTACAATTTTGAAGTTATTTGATGGAAAAATTTCACGAAATCTTGTATGTACGTAAATCGGAGGCACGATGCCAAAGCCAAAGAGCCATAATCCTCATCATAACTTAATGAATCGCAATCACTGTTGCGTGTCATTCCAGAAGTCATAGATTTTTCCATTCCCCACCCAAATATATTTAGCTCAGCAGAAAGCCCAACCAGCTTACAACCTCGAGATTTAGGTTCACATCATGTATGTATATCTTGATTTACAGGAAAATCTTTAACGTCTTTCCAGATATCAATGGTGCAATGCCCATAATGTTCTTCAAACTATCAACGACTTCTTGTATTATGCCGACAGCATAGCTCAATGGCCTTGTTAGTTGTCACGAGCTCTATGACTCCCTCATATCAATAACCACAAAATCAATCGGAAAAGTAAGTTTATCAATCTTAACCATAACATCTTCTTTAACCCTCTTAAGGATAATTAATACTCCTACCAGAAAGTTGGATTGTTAGATCAGTTACTCGCAAAGTAGGTAATTGCAGACGTACATAAATAATGTATGGCATGAATACTAGCACCTAAATCAGATAGAGAATGTTCAAGCAAATTATCATTAATAGTGTTTGGTATAGTAAAACTCTTTGAATCCTTAAGCTTTGTTGGCAGTCCTTCAATTGCTTGAAGTGTAAAGATTTTGTGAATTCTTATCTCATCCATCGTTCTCTTGACTATTCTTGTGTCTCCCAAACACTTAGCATATTTCGGTACTTGTCTCAATGCTTTATCAGGTGTCGCCGATCCCAGTAGATTTTTGAAAACCACAACAGATTGTTCCACGTGATAAATTCTCGAAAGGTATGGAATTGATGGATAGTTATCTTTCACCACTGGCTATGAGACTTTGCTTAAAGTATCTTCTTCAGCTAAGACAATGTTAACTTGTTCCCTTAGATTTGTCTCTGTGTTGCTAGGTAGTGTTCCAGTAGGTCGAGTACTTAACTTGTTTGCAGTTAGGCTAAGATGTTTCTCAATGTTCCTCAATGAGTTATCGGTGTTCTGACATCTCGCCTCTATTTGCCTCATCATTGCACCAGTCTTCGTCATATAATTATACAACGTTTCCTCAAGATTTGCCTTCGGTTGGTTGAAATCCCATTGGTTTCTGAATTTATCCTTGTTATTGCTAAGTTTACTACTCTCCGCAAGAAAAATTAGGGTGATTTCTTGTTCCTTGGTTGTAACTGTTCGAGTACGGGTTGTTTTGCCTCAAGTAGTTACCAACATAGTTGACTTCTTCGTGCATGGCGACATTTAATCCATTTATCTCATTGGTTGAGTGATTTCCTCCACAATTGTTGCATACCATGACTGGTGAGCTCTCATTCATATGCTTAAATGTGGTGTTAGTGGCGTCCACTTGTACGGATAGTTGAGTAATATTTCCGATCTCGTGAACCCCCATTGTTCTCTTACATGGACCCCGGTCTATATCCCACTTTAAGATGGCCGACGCAATTGTCTCTAATAGACCAAATGTATCCTCGTCAGTCCTTTTCATGAATCCCCCTCTTGAGCTAACATTTAGTGTATTTGCATACTATGTTCAGTCCGCAGTAAAATTGTTGGAGTAATACCTCGTTTGTGAAGCTGTGTTGTGGACACCGCTTCGTCATGCCTTTGAATCTTTCCCATGTTTCAGACAATGATTCTGAATTCATTTGTCGGAAATTAACTATCCCACTTCTCATCTTTACTGTCTTTGCTGGTGCGAAAAATTGTTGTAAGAATAGTTGTGCTATCTGCTCCCATGTTGAGTTGTTGTTATTTGGTAGTTCATTCAGCCACCTATTAGCTCATCCATTCAAAGAAAATGAAAATCACTTCAATTTCGCTGAATTAGATCTGAGTTGAAATACTTTACACATCCCAATAAAGTCTTTCCAATCTGTCATTGGAGCTTCAGTAATTCCACCCCCGGTAACGCCCAAAAAATTAGAAAAAAATAAATTTATACTTTAGTCCTTGAACTTTTGAAAATTTCTATTTTGACCCAAAATATTTAGAAAAACTTACCTTTTAGTCCCTGAATTTAAAAGTTAGTCTTTTATTATTTTATAGGTCTCTAGTCCTAAGACATATATTTTAATTTCAAATATTAACCAAGATGATTGGTCCTATGTATCGGGATATTGCTGGTCCAATCCAAGCCCACGAGCATCCTATCTGGTGAATTACATGATCTATTTGTTAGTCAAGAATCGTACCTTCGGTTAATGGAGGCCGAACAGTCCACTGCGGTCATCACCGCCAACCCCGCAGTCTCTCAGCCGCGATCCAACAACCACAACCAGAACCACGGTCGTCCCTTCCCCGGTTAGCCTAACCACGGGAGTCGCGGGTGTTTTAGTCAACCTAACGCATGGTTCTCTAACGAGCAGCCGCAACAGTCTGTACTAGGGGTATGTCAGTCCTCTCATACCCGTAACTCAATCGTGTGTCAATCTTGCGGTATTGCGGGTCACGGTGCTCGCACGTGTTGTTGATATCCTATGCCCAATTCAAACTTTTTCGTCTCTCTGCCCGCCACTGATTCATCCCGTAATGAGTAGCTTGCGGATTTTGGTGCCTCTCACCATCACACTTCCGACCTCAATAACCTTGCTTTTTCACTTTGAGTATAAGGGTTTGGACGAGGTGACTACTGTTGGCGGTACATGTTTGCCTATATCCCATGTTGGTTCTTCTAGTCTTGCTCTTCGTGATAAAACCTTTACACTTGATAAAATTCTTTGTGTTCTAATGTCTCGATGTAACAGCTTTTCGATGCATCGGTTTACTAAGGCTAATCATGTCACAATTGAGTTTTTCTCTTATTACTTTGTGATTAAAGATTGCAATACGAGGAGCAACTTGTTTCGCGGGGAGTGTGTGGATGGTGTGTATCATGTTCGGCTTCCTCTTCTTCGATGTCCTTTGGTCTTGGCTATGATTGGTGAACGCACGGATATTCGTTGTTGGCATGATAGATTAGGCCACCCTCCAGGAGAAATTGGGTTTTTTATTTTTAGTAAATTTAATTTACCCGTTGTGTCGTCTGTTGCGTCGAACTATAGTTATTGCACGTCCTATTTGTCGAAAAAGAGTCAAAACTTAGTTTTTCGTGATACATCCCTTGTTTCTAATGATGTATTGCATTTTATTTACAGAGATGTTTGGGTCCCGTCGCCTACTGTTTCTACTACTGGACATCGTTATTACTTGATTTGAGTAGATCATTTTACAAATTTGTTTTGGTTATTTTCAATGACTGCAAAATCTGATACACTACGTGTCTTTACTCAGTTTAAGGCGATTGTAGAAAAACAGTTTGGTAGGTCTATTAGGAATTTTTATTCCGACAATGGTGGCGAACTTCTTGCTATGCGGTCCTACTTGTTGTCGAATGGTATCTCCTGGTTGACTACCGCCCAACACATCCTCAGCAAAACCACACTAGTCAGTGTCGCCTGTGTGTCTCTTTCTGCGGATTTCTGGGACTATGCGTTTTGTACGGCTGTTTATCTCTACAATCGACTACCTACGACAACTTTGGGTCCCGTTCTCCCTATGAGGCGTTATTTGGTCGAGCTCATAATTATTGGGACTTCGTGTGTTTGGTTACTTATGCTTTCCACACCTTTGTCCTTATGTTTTCGGGAAGCTTACTCCTCCCTCACGTGAGTGCTTATTTGTGGGTTATTCTTTGTCTTAATCTGCATATAAGTGCCTTGATCTTACTACGGGTCAAATTTACATTTCACGTCATGTATGCTTTGTAGAGCACGTCTTTCCCGGGTCTCCTAAGCCGCCGACCGCCCTAGACCCTGGCTGTGACGCCTATTCCGCCCCCTATTGGGCCAATTAGGGTTTCTTAACCACACGTAGGCCCCACTGCTCCCCAGCCCATGGGGCCGGCTCCTTCACCTCTGGGCCTCTGAAGGTCACTCAGGACCCACCTCCAGCGGACCTAGCCCCAAGCGTGGCCCAACCCGCGACCCCTCTTTCACCCGCGGTTGGCTCTAACACCATATTCTCAAGCTTGTATTAGTATTTAGTCATGTACTTAGTAATGTACTCTTCCAGCCATCTTCGAGAGTAAAAGTAGCTCGCTTGAGTGTTGTTTGCCTTGCCCATTTCAATTTGGATTTCAAACAATGATATTTAGATGGAAAAAACTTTTCTCTGTATATTGGAGACTGATGTGATTGAAATATCCTTTGAATGGGTTATGTGTCAAGTCTTGAGTTCCTTTTATAGGAGAATGATGGAATCTTAAAATGGCAGAGCATATAATCATTGGCCAAATCTGCTGATGTTATATCTTCAGAACTCATGTTTCCCATGACTAAAGTAAGGCAACATGTGACTGATGACCAAGGAAAATCAAATGAAAATACTGCTTTTTAAAAGGAATCTATCAGACATAACATGACAAAGTAGCATAGGAACAAAACTCACTCATTCCAACAAAACACCAACAGACTGTTAACATCAAACCAAGTACAATTCACATGGGTTAACTGCAACATGAACTGACCATTATCAAAATGTTACCATCATGAAAAACTAATGCCATCAAACAGACCAGTTCCAGCCAAATTTCATCAACACACCCAATACATTGTAGCAAATTTATAAAAGAAAAACAAAGGATAATATGATCAAATCACTTCTTCAATCATAATAACATAATGTACTCATATCAGATAAGCTGAACCACTTTCATAGGTAACAGACCCTCTACCCATTAGTGCACTGAGGCCACTGAAATACTCACTGTCTTGTGGCTCCTCCTTCACATCCTCATCCTCTGAATCAAATAGGAAAAGTGGCCGGTCAGGTGTTCCATCACACTCTTCTGGAAGTTTTGCAAGGTGGAGGTTTTGTAATACATCAATATAAAGGTCCCAAGGCTCACTGTCATCTAGCCTGAAGTATCTTTCCTCAAATGTCTCCTACTCGAAATGAAAACTTGTTAGCACCAGTTGAATATCTTTTTCTAACTAACAGATCTAGCTACTATAAATAAGCATTGAATGTATGCAAATTTAGAAGGTTATTAATGAACTTTACATTGTGCTTTTTGTAGTTGCCTCCAATACAGATCTGGTTTGAAGCATATATGTAATCAACCCCAGGAAGCTTTGTGAACTCCACAAACATCCTATACTTGCGCCTCAGCGACCCAATCTTATAGTGCAAACGTTCCTTAGACACCTTCTTCCTAAGAAACCTTGTCAGGTCTTCTTGTAGCTGATCTATGGATTGCAAAACATCATGTAGATTGGTCATATCTCTAGTTATACCCCGATCCTTCAAGAGGCACAGTAATAGCCTCTCGCCTCTTCGACCAAAGAACTCGTCCTTGAAAGTATGTTCAAGCTTCTTAGTTCTGGTGAACACCATTCTACAAAAGGAAATAAACCATTTCATGATTGCTAATGCTAACTAAAGATCATGTTCCATCAGTGAATCATGACAAACTAATCATCACATCATTACAAACAAAATATCATAAAACAAAAAAACCAGTCATGCCACACAGGAGGAGATCAATATAAAGTTCGTAAAATATTAGATTGAAAATTGACATTTATTACAGATACCAACTTCCTGGATCACATAATTCAACAATCTTGTTTTAGACTTACAAACCACAATATCAATCACAAACTACAAATTAAACTACTAATTAACAGTGGCAGCTCATGATCAATCTAAACTACACCCATTTCCTAATTAAGGTAAAACAAAATACAACCAAAAGCAGCATGATAAAGAACATAACACATCCCAAAAAACAACACAACACAGCCACACAAGCTAAGGTCCTATTCCCCCCCCCCCCCATCATCTCACAGAATTTTGCAGCAATGGTCTTGACATTGACACCATTAGCAGTTGAAGTGCAAGAGTTTGGGCTAGTAGGGTGGTCACGTTGTCTGATGTGTGCCTCTTGGTGAAGATTGGTAGACTCAGTGAAAGTAGGGACTCTCCGGGACGTGTGTTGATGGACTGTTGGATTCGGGCGATGGGGAATGTGTTGGAATCCCTGACTACCATGTGTTGGTAGGGTATCTAATTCATCAAACTAGACAAACCAGAATTGGTGCTTACGGTTCCTCGGACACACGTAGTAATGACACCCGGGCCGCGTTGAATTAGGACCAGCAACCCGGCAAAGCATTGGACCACCTCCACAAATGCAAAGAACAACTAGGGCCATCTACAATACATGTTTCATAGCGTTTAAGAATCAAATGTACTTCTTTAATGGACGGATTATCAAAAATGCCCGCTAACTTTTGCCTTTAATCCTAAATGCCCGTTATTTTCAAACCTGCTGAAAATGCCCGTTAAGTTTTAAATTTTCTAACAAAAATGCCCGATTTTAAAAATTCGGACTTTTTATCCGACGTGACATCCGAATCAAAGAGACGCACTGCTGAATCAAAAAGTCGCGTTTTAAAATTCGGGCATTTTTGGTAGAATTTTAAGAGATACAGGGCATTTTTAGCATTATTTTTCAGACAAAATAAGTTTTTTTGTGCTTATTTTTCATTTCGGACATTTTTAGTAGAAATTTTAAAAGATACAGGGCATTTTTAGCATGTTGGGAAACAACGGGCATTTAGGATTAATGGCAAAAGTTAGCGGGCATTTTTGATAATTCGTCCTTCTTTAATTATGCCACAAGCAAGTAGGTGAGTCAGTTGGTAAGTTGGGATCATATATAGTATGCACATATACACCAATCAAGTTTTCAAATCTACCCATATCGTCCTTGACATCACATCAAAAACATAATCATGAAATTCATAGTTTCTGACAGGAACAATTAAATTACAAAACCCTAATTTCAATATACCTTTATTTCATCTGTAGAGGATCTGCTCGATACACAGCAACCATCAGCAACATCCATTTGTACATACATGATGAAAACAAGTGATTATTTGCAAAAAATCGAGCGAAAAAAAGAAAATCAAAAAATTAGGGTTTCTTCGTATCAAATAATGAATTATTAGATGATAAGAGTAATAATCTGGGATCTTACCTTTGATTCTATCCGAAATTATGGCGAGATTCCCTCCTTCACGAATTAAGGAAACTATCAACAAATTTTTTGCTTTTTTTTTGTGTGTTCTGAGACGAGAAAGAGTGGAGTGTGAGGAGTGTTCTAGACTGATGACGTCGTTTGGGTAATGAAACGTCAGCGGGGGTAATTTAGGGAATTCAATTCGCTATCATTCGTAGTAAATCTCAAACCAAACAAGAAAATAAGCTGTATTTTAGCTAATCGTTAATAATAAACATACGAACCAAACGGGATACTAAATAGATGGATAACGGTAATCAGCAGGGATAAGGGATTCGGGCTATCACAAGCTACTATCCCATCTCCAGAACCTAACACGCCCTATATATATGAAGGATATAACACTACAAAAAAATTGGGTCTTTCCCGACCGCAAAATCGGTCGGGAATAACCCCTCCGCGGTCGGGAAAGACCCTTTCCCGACCGCATTGCGGTCGGAAAATCGCGGTCGGTGTTGCTTCGGTCGGGAAAAATTTTCCGACCGCCTTCCAGTCGGCACGGACCTTTCCCGACCGCATTTCCCGACCGAATTATGGTCGGGAATTACCGACCGATTATTCCGACCGCAAAACGGTCGGACTATTTCCCGACCGCATATCGGTCGGGAAATGATTGAATTTTATTCCCGACCGCTTTGCGGTCGGGATTATATGAATTTTTGTCCCGACCGGAAGGCGGTCGGGACTTTTCCCAATTTCCGACCGGATGGCGGTCGGGCTTTTTTGCGCCAATTTCCGACCAAACGACGGTCGGTATTAGTCCCGACCGCGGGCCGGTCGGAATTACTTTGAATATTATTCCCGGCCGCTGGGCCCGGTCGGGACTAATATTCATATTTATCCTGACCGGCGAGCGGTCGGCACTAATATTCAAAGTAATTCCGACCGGCCCGCGGTCGGGACTAATATTCAAAGTAATTCCGACCGGGACGCGGTCGGGAATAATAATCATCAGAACAAAAAAAAAATAATATTCCGATAATAAATTACCGGAATATTATTTTTTTAATATATTGTAAGATTTTAAAAACATTATTTAGTATTTTTGTGTTTTAGATGAGCAATTAAATCTTTGATTCATTGCTCAGTCTCAAACACAAAAAAATTAAATAAGTTTTTGATTATTGAGAATTTGAATAAATAAGTGAAAAATTTTAATTTGAAGTTGAAAGAAAGAAGCTTTTGAAAAAGTGTTTGACAATGAAAGAAGTGTTTGAAAATGAAAAAAGTGTTTGAAAAAATTGTGTGGAGATGAAAAAATGAGGAGAATAATGAAGTGTATTTATAGAAAAAGTTGAATTTTTTTGAATTTTCGTCAAATTTGGTTTCCCGCCAAGTTTTTCGATTATTCCCGACCGATTATCGGTCGGGAATGTTTATTTTTTTCAAAAATTTCAAAAAACCGCCAAATTTTCAAACTCTAGCGACCGCATGCCGGTCGGGGAAAAATATTTAAACTTATTCCCGACCGCATGCCGGTCGGGAATTACTATGAATATTATTCCCGACCGCCATACGGTCGGGAATAACTTTAAATATTATTTCCGACCGCCTTGCGGTCGGGATAATAACAGTTTAAATTTTATTCCCGACCGGCATGCGGTCGACAATAATGGTCAATGGCGACCGCAATGCGGTCGGGAATGTGGTTGAATATTATTCCCTACCGCATATCGGTCGGGAAAAATAGTAAATTTTAGCTTTTTTCAATCTTTTGGAAAATCTTGATGTGTTTGTTAAGTATAACTATAGAATCTCATTAAATTCATGAATTGCACTATTAGTTAGTTAGTTTAATGTACTTTTAATTATTAAATAATTAGTATAGTTTATCGGAGTATAGGTTAAGTTAGTTTGGAGTGTTACATTTAATAATCATACGTAGTATATAGGAGTTCACAATTGGCCATTCAAAATTTGTTACGAACGTTAGTATAGAGAGACTAATTGTGATATATATATATTAATATGTGTTTAACATAATCGTAAGTAGTTACATTATTAGCAACTACATATACTAATCTATTTATAAGTGACAATATGAATAGACGCTTCAAACGATTCATCAACGGGCAACTAAATTTATTGTTTTTTTGAGATTTTTTAGTAATATATAACTAATATTGTTTTACTTGATCATTAAATGAACGATTTATCTAAAATTGAGAGCGAAATTGTGAAATTAAGAATATGAATATTATTCATGACCGCGGGTCGGTCGCCAATAACCCTAAACCCTAAACCCTAAACCCTAAACCCTAATATTCCCGACCGGGTTGCGGTCGGGAATAACATTACATTCCGAAACCTTTGTTTCATGTTATTTGCTTTCCCCTTTCTGTTAACCTCCTTTGCAATGAAGAACAAGTTTGGGTTATTTTATTGTTGCTAATTGCTATATAATATTTACCTGTCTCTTTTACAGTTTGTCTTGATATGAGAACATTTCCCACTCGCACACACACGACACATAAACACATTTCAAGCATATAGCAATATTGTTGCTCTGCTGCAGGTTGGGCTATTTAAAGCATTCATACAGGTTAGCAGTCATAATCAAAATATATTAAGACAAGGATGATTTGATCATATAAGCGCGTGCAGTTTCCAGGTTACAATTTTGAAGTTATTTGATGGAAAAATTTCACGAAATCTTGTATGTACGTAAATCGGAGGCACGATGCCAAAGCCAAAGAGCCATAATCCTCATCATAACTTAATGAATCGCAATCACTGTTGCGTGTCATTCCAGAAGTCATAGATTTTTCCATTCCCCACCCAAATATATTTAGCTCAGCAGAAAGCCCAACCAGCTTACAACCTCGAGATTTAGGTTCACATCATGTATGTATATCTTGATTTACAGGAAAATCTTTAACGTCTTTCCAGATATCAATGGTGCAATGCCCATAATGTTCTTCAAACTATCAACGACTTCTTGTATTATGCCGACAGCATAGCTCAATGGCCTTGTTAGTTGTCACGAGCTCTATGACTCCCTCATATCAATAACCACAAAATCAATCGGAAAAGTAAGTTTATCAATCTTAACCATAACATCTTCTTTAACCCTCTTAAGGATAATTAATACTCCTACCAGAAAGTTGGATTGTTAGATCAGTTACTCGCAAAGTAGGTAATTGCAGACGTACATAAATAATGTATGGCATGAATACTAGCACCTAAATCAGATAGAGAATGTTCAAGCAAATTATCATTAATAGTGTTTGGTATAGTAAAACTCTTTGAATCCTTAAGCTTTGTTGGCAGTCCTTCAATTGCTTGAAGTGTAAAGATTTTGTGAATTCTTATCTCATCCATCGTTCTCTTGACTATTCTTGTGTCTCCCAAACACTTAGCATATTTCGGTACTTGTCTCAATGCTTTATCAGGTGTCGCCGATCCCAGTAGATTTTTGAAAACCACAACAGATTGTTCCACGTGATAAATTCTCGAAAGGTATGGAATTGATGGATAGTTATCTTTCACCACTAGCTATGAGACTTTGCTTAAAGTATCTTCTTCAGCTAAGACAATGTTAACTTGTTCCCTTAGATTTGTCTCTGTGTTGCTAGGTAGTGTTCCAGTAGGTCGAGTACTTAACTTGTTTGCAGTTAGGCTAAGATGTTTCTCAATGTTCCTCAATGAGTTATCGGTGTTCTGACATCTCGCCTCTATTTGCCTCATCATTGCACCAGTCTTCGTCATATAATTATACAACGTTTCCTCAAGATTTGCCTTCGGTTGGTTGAAATCCCATTGGTTTCTGAATTTATCCTTGTTATTGCTAAGTTTACTACTCTCCGCAAGAAAAATTAGGGTGATTTCTTGTTCCTTGGTTGTAACTGTTCGAGTACGGGTTGTTTTGCCTCAAGTAGTTACCAACATAGTTGACTTCTTCGTGCATGGCGACATTTAATCCATTTATCTCATTGGTTGAGTGATTTCCTCCACAATTGTTGCATACCATGACTGGTGAGCTCTCATTCATATGCTTAAATGTGGTGTTAGTGGCGTCCACTTGTACGGATAGTTGAGTAATATTTCCGATCTCGTGAACCCCCATTGTTCTCTTACATGGACCCCGGTCTATATCCCACTTTAAGATGGCCGACGCAATTGTCTCTAATAGACCAAATGTATCCTCGTCAGTCCTTTTCATGAATCCCCCTCTTGAGCTAACATTTAGTGTATTTGCATACTATGTTCAGTCCGCAGTAAAATTGTTGGAGTAATACCTCGTTTGTGAAGCTGTGTTGTGGACACCGCTTCGTCATGCCTTTGAATCTTTCCCATGTTTCAGACAATGATTCTGAATTCATTTGTCGGAAATTAACTATCCCACTTCTCATCTTTACTGTCTTTGCTGGTGCGAAAAATTGTTGTAAGAATAGTTGTGCTATCTGCTCCCATGTTGAGTTGTTGTTATTTGGTAGTTCATTCAGCCACCTATTAGCTCATCCATTCAAAGAAAATGAAAATCACTTCAATTTCGCTGAATTAGATCTGAGTTGAAATACTTTACACATCCCAATAAAGTCTTTCCAATCTGTCATTGGAGCTTCAGTAATTCCACCCCCGGTAACGCCCAAAAAATTAGAAAAAAATAAATTTATACTTTAGTCCTTGAACTTTTGAAAATTTCTATTTTGACCCAAAATATTTAGAAAAACTTACCTTTTAGTCCCTGAATTTAAAAGTTAGTCTTTTATTATTTTATAGGTCTCTAGTCCTAAGACATATATTTTAATTTCAAATATTAACCAAGATGATTGGTCCTATGTATCGGGATATTGCTGGTCCAATCCAAGCCCACGAGCATCCTATCTGGTGAATTACATGATCTATTTGTTAGTCAAGAATCGTACCTTCGGTTAATGGAGGCCGAACAGTCCACTGCGGTCATCACCGCCAACCCCGCAGTCTCTCAGCCGCGATCCAACAACCACAACCAGAACCACGGTCGTCCCTTCCCCGGTTAGCCTAACCACGGGAGTCGCGGGTGTTTTAGTCAACCTAACGCATGGTTCTCTAACGAGCAGCCGCAACAGTCTGTACTAGGGGTATGTCAGTCCTCTCATACCCGTAACTCAATCGTGTGTCAATCTTGCGGTATTGCGGGTCACGGTGCTCGCACGTGTTGTTGATATCCTATGCCCAATTCAAACTTTTTCGTCTCTCTGCCCGCCACTGATTCATCCCGTAATGAGTAGCTTGCGGATTTTGGTGCCTCTCACCATCACACTTCCGACCTCAATAACCTTGCTTTTTCACTTTGAGTATAAGGGTTTGGACGAGGTGACTACTGTTGGCGGTACATGTTTGCCTATATCCCATGTTGGTTCTTCTAGTCTTGCTCTTCGTGATAAAACCTTTACACTTGATAAAATTCTTTGTGTTCTAATGTCTCGATGTAACAGCTTTTCGATGCATCGGTTTACTAAGGCTAATCATGTCACAATTGAGTTTTTCTCTTATTACTTTGTGATTAAAGATTGCAATACGAGGAGCAACTTGTTTCGCGGGGAGTGTGTGGATGGTGTGTATCATGTTCGGCTTCCTCTTCTTCGATGTCC
This sequence comes from Linaria vulgaris, assembly GCA_948329865.1. Classification (NCBI taxonomy): domain Eukaryota; kingdom Viridiplantae; phylum Streptophyta; class Magnoliopsida; order Lamiales; family Plantaginaceae; genus Linaria; species Linaria vulgaris. The sequence goes on along the minus strand of OX415254.1, from coordinate 15,179,450 downwards.
TTTGGTCTTGGCTATGATTGGTGAACGCACGGATATTCGTTGTTGGCATGATAGATTAGGCCACCCTCCAGGAGAAATTGGGTTTTTTATTTTTAGTAAATTTAATTTACCCGTTGTGTCGTCTGTTGCGTCGAACTATAGTTATTGCACGTCCTATTTGTCGAAAAAGAGTCAAAACTTAGTTTTTCGTGATACATCCCTTGTTTCTAATGATGTATTGCATTTTATTTACAGAGATGTTTGGGTCCCGTCGCCTACTGTTTCTACTACTGGACATCGTTATTACTTGATTTGAGTAGATCATTTTACAAATTTGTTTTGGTTATTTTCAATGACTGCAAAATCTGATACACTACGTGTCTTTACTCAGTTTAAGGCGATTGTAGAAAAACAGTTTGGTAGGTCTATTAGGAATTTTTATTCCGACAATGGTGGCGAACTTCTTGCTATGCGGTCCTACTTGTTGTCGAATGGTATCTCCTGGTTGACTACCGCCCAACACATCCTCAGCAAAACCACACTAGTCAGTGTCGCCTGTGTGTCTCTTTCTGCGGATTTCTGGGACTATGCGTTTTGTACGGCTGTTTATCTCTACAATCGACTACCTACGACAACTTTGGGTCCCGTTCTCCCTATGAGGCGTTATTTGGTCGAGCTCATAATTATTGGGACTTCGTGTGTTTGGTTACTTATGCTTTCCACACCTTTGTCCTTATGTTTTCGGGAAGCTTACTCCTCCCTCACGTGAGTGCTTATTTGTGGGTTATTCTTTGTCTTAATCTGCATATAAGTGCCTTGATCTTACTACGGGTCAAATTTACATTTCACGTCATGTATGCTTTGTAGAGCACGTCTTTCCCGGGTCTCCTAAGCCGCCGACCGCCCTAGACCCTGGCTGTGACGCCTATTCCGCCCCCTATTGGGCCAATTAGGGTTTCTTAACCACACGTAGGCCCCACTGCTCCCCAGCCCATGGGGCCGGCTCCTTCACCTCTGGGCCTCTGAAGGTCACTCAGGACCCACCTCCAGCGGACCTAGCCCCAAGCGTGGCCCAACCCGCGACCCCTCTTTCACCCGCGGTTGGCTCTAACACCATATTCTCAAGCTTGTATTAGTATTTAGTCATGTACTTAGTAATGTACTCTTCCAGCCATCTTCGAGAGTAAAAGTAGCTCGCTTGAGTGTTGTTTGCCTTGCCCATTTCAATTTGGATTTCAAACAATGATATTTAGATGGAAAAAACTTTTCTCTGTATATTGGAGACTGATGTGATTGAAATATCCTTTGAATGGGTTATGTGTCAAGTCTTGAGTTCCTTTTATAGGAGAATGATGGAATCTTAAAATGGCAGAGCATATAATCATTGGCCAAATCTGCTGATGTTATATCTTCAGAACTCATGTTTCCCATGACTAAAGTAAGGCAACATGTGACTGATGACCAAGGAAAATCAAATGAAAATACTGCTTTTTAAAAGGAATCTATCAGACATAACATGACAAAGTAGCATAGGAACAAAACTCACTCATTCCAACAAAACACCAACAGACTGTTAACATCAAACCAAGTACAATTCACATGGGTTAACTGCAACATGAACTGACCATTATCAAAATGTTACCATCATGAAAAACTAATGCCATCAAACAGACCAGTTCCAGCCAAATTTCATCAACACACCCAATACATTGTAGCAAATTTATAAAAGAAAAACAAAGGATAATATGATCAAATCACTTCTTCAATCATAATAACATAATGTACTCATATCAGATAAGCTGAACCACTTTCATAGGTAACAGACCCTCTACCCATTAGTGCACTGAGGCCACTGAAATACTCACTGTCTTGTGGCTCCTCCTTCACATCCTCATCCTCTGAATCAAATAGGAAAAGTGGCCGGTCAGGTGTTCCATCACACTCTTCTGGAAGTTTTGCAAGGTGGAGGTTTTGTAATACATCAATATAAAGGTCCCAAGGCTCACTGTCATCTAGCCTGAAGTATCTTTCCTCAAATGTCTCCTACTCGAAATGAAAACTTGTTAGCACCAGTTGAATATCTTTTTCTAACTAACAGATCTAGCTACTATAAATAAGCATTGAATGTATGCAAATTTAGAAGGTTATTAATGAACTTTACATTGTGCTTTTTGTAGTTGCCTCCAATACAGATCTGGTTTGAAGCATATATGTAATCAACCCCAGGAAGCTTTGTGAACTCCACAAACATCCTATACTTGCGCCTCAGCGACCCAATCTTATAGTGCAAACGTTCCTTAGACACCTTCTTCCTAAGAAACCTTGTCAGGTCTTCTTGTAGCTGATCTATGGATTGCAAAACATCATGTAGATTGGTCATATCTCTAGTTATACCCCGATCCTTCAAGAGGCACAGTAATAGCCTCTCGCCTCTTCGACCAAAGAACTCGTCCTTGAAAGTATGTTCAAGCTTCTTAGTTCTGGTGAACACCATTCTACAAAAGGAAATAAACCATTTCATGATTGCTAATGCTAACTAAAGATCATGTTCCATCAGTGAATCATGACAAACTAATCATCACATCATTACAAACAAAATATCATAAAACAAAAAAACCAGTCATGCCACACAGGAGGAGATCAATATAAAGTTCGTAAAATATTAGATTGAAAATTGACATTTATTACAGATACCAACTTCCTGGATCACATAATTCAACAATCTTGTTTTAGACTTACAAACCACAATATCAATCACAAACTACAAATTAAACTACTAATTAACAGTGGCAGCTCATGATCAATCTAAACTACACCCATTTCCTAATTAAGGTAAAACAAAATACAACCAAAAGCAGCATGATAAAGAACATAACACATCCCAAAAAACAACACAACACAGCCACACAAGCTAAGGTCCTATTCCCCCCCCCCCCCCATCATCTCACAGAATTTTGCAGCAATGGTCTTGACATTGACACCATTAGCAGTTGAAGTGCAAGAGTTTGGGCTAGTAGGGTGGTCACGTTGTCTGATGTGTGCCTCTTGGTGAAGATTGGTAGACTCAGTGAAAGTAGGGACTCTCCGGGACGTGTGTTGATGGACTGTTGGATTCGGGCGATGGGGAATGTGTTGGAATCCCTGACTACCATGTGTTGGTAGGGTATCTAATTCATCAAACTAGACAAACCAGAATTGGTGCTTACGGTTCCTCGGACACACGTAGTAATGACACCCGGGCCGCGTTGAATTAGGACCAGCAACCCGGCAAAGCATTGGACCACCTCCACAAATGCAAAGAACAACTAGGGCCATCTACAATACATGTTTCATAGCGTTTAAGAATCAAATGTACTTCTTTAATGGACGGATTATCAAAAATGCCCGCTAACTTTTGCCTTTAATCCTAAATGCCCGTTATTTTCAAACCTGCTGAAAATGCCCGTTAAGTTTTAAATTTTCTAACAAAAATGCCCGATTTTAAAAATTCGGACTTTTTATCCGACGTGGCATCCGAATCAAAGAGACGCACTGCTGAATCAAAAAGTCGCGTTTTAAAATTCGGGCATTTTTGGTAGAATTTTAAGAGATACAGGGCATTTTTAGCATTATTTTTCAGACAAAATAAGTTTTTTTGTGCTTATTTTTCATTTCGGACATTTTTAGTAGAAATTTTAAAAGATACAGGGCATTTTTAGCATGTTGGGAAACAACGGGCATTTAGGATTAATGGCAAAAGTTAGCGGGCATTTTTGATAATTCGTCCTTCTTTAATTATGCCACAAGCAAGTAGGTGAGTCAGTTGGTAAGTTGGGATCATATATAGTATGCACATATACACCAATCAAGTTTTCAAATCTACCCATATCGTCCTTGACATCACATCAAAAACATAATCATGAAATTCATAGTTTCTGACAGGAACAATTAAATTACAAAACCCTAATTTCAATATACCTTTATTTCATCTGTAGAGGATCTGCTCGATACACAGCAACCATCAGCAACATCCATTTGTACATACATGATGAAAACAAGTGATTATTTGCAAAAAATCGAGCGAAAAAAAGAAAATCAAAAAATTAGGGTTTCTTCGTATCAAATAATGAATTATTAGATGATAAGAGTAATAATCTGGGATCTTACCTTTGATTCTATCCGAAATTATGGCGAGATTCCCTCCTTCACGAATTAAGGAAACTATCAACAAATTTTTTGCTTTTTTTTTGTGTGTTCTGAGACGAGAAAGAGTGGAGTGTGAGGAGTGTTCTAGACTGATGACGTCGTTTGGGTAATGAAACGTCAGCGGGGGTAATTTAGGGAATTCAATTCGCTATCATTCGTAGTAAATCTCAAACCAAACAAGAAAATAAGCTGTATTTTAGCTAATCGTTAATAATAAACATACGAACCAAACGGGATACTAAATAGATGGATAACGGTAATCAGCAGGGATAAGGGATTCGGGCTATCACAAGCTACTATCCCATCTCCAGAACCTAACACGCCCTATATATATGAAGGATATAACACTACAAAAAAATTGGGTCTTTCCCGACCGCAAAATCGGTCGGGAATAACCCCTCCGCGGTCGGGAAAGACCCTTTCCCGACCGCATTGCGGTCGGAAAATCGCGGTCGGTGTTGCTTCGGTTGGGAAAAATTTTCCGACCGCCTTCCGGTCGGCACGGACCTTTCCCGACCGCATTTCCCGACCGAATTATGGTCGGGAAATTACCGACCGATTATTCCGACCGCAAAACGGTCGGACTATTTCCCGACCGCATATCGGTCGGGAAATGATTGAATTTTATTCCCGACCGCTTTGCGGTCGGGATTATATGAATTTTTGTCCCGACCGGAAGGCGGTCGGGACTTTTCCCAATTTTCCGACCGGATGGCGGTCGGGCTTTTTTGCGCCAATTTCCGACCAAACGGCGGTCGGTATTAGTCCCGACCGCGGGCCGGTCGGAATTACTTTGAATATTATTCCCGGCCGCTGGCCGGTCGGGACTAATATTCATATTTATCCTGACCGGCGAGCGGTCGGCACTAATATTCAAAGTAATTCCGACCGGCCCGCGGTCGGGACTAATATTCAAAGTAATTCCGACCGGGACGCGGTCGGGAATAATAATCATCAGAACAAAAAAAAATAATATTCCGATAATAAATTACCGGAATATTATTTTTTTAATATATTGTAAGATTTTAAAAACATTATTTAGTATTTTTGTGTTTTAGATGAGCAATTAAATCTTTGATTCATTGCTCAGTCTCAAACACAAAAAAATTAAATAAGTTTTTGATTATTGAGAATTTGAATAAATAAGTGAAAAATTTTAATTTTGAAGTTGAAAGAAAGAAGCTTTTGAAAAAGTGTTTGACAATGAAAGAAGTGTTTGAAAATGAAAAAAGTGTTTGAAAAAATTGTGTGGAGATGAAAAAATGAGGAGAATAATGAAGTGTATTTATAGAAAAAGTTGAAATTTTTTGAATTTTCGTCAAATTTGGTTTCCCGCCAAGTTTTTCGATTATTCCCGACCGATTATCGGTCGGTAATGTTTATTTTTTTCAAAAATTTCAAAAAACCGCCAAATTTTCAAAACTCTAGCGACCGCATGCCGGTCGGGAAAAATATTTAAACTTATTCCCGACCGCATGCCGGTCGGGAATTACTATGAATATTATTCCCGACCGCCATACGGTCGGGAATAACTTTAAATATTATTTCCGACCGCCTTGCGGTCGGGAATAAGTTTAAATTTTATTCCCGACCGGCATGCGGTCGACAATAATGGTCAATGGCGACCGCAATGCGGTCGGGAATGTGGTTGAATATTATTCCCTACCGCATATCGGTCGGGAAAAATAGTAAATTTTAGCTTTTTTCAATCTTTTGGAAAATCTTGATGTGTTTGTTAAGTATAACTATAGAATCTCATTAAATTCATGAATTGCACTATTAGTTAGTTAGTTTAATGTACTTTTAATTATTAAATAATTAGTATAGTTTATCGGAGTATAGGTTAAGTTAGTTTGGAGTGTTACATTTAATAATCATACGTAGTATATAGGAGTTCACAATTGGCCATTCAAAATTTGTTACGAACGTTAGTATAGAGAGACTAATTGTGATATATATATATATTAATATGTGTTTAACATAATCGTAAGTAGTTACATTATTAGCAACTACATATACTAATCTATTTATAAGTGACAATATGAATAGACGCTTCAAACGATTCATCAACGGGCAACTAAATTTATTGTTTTTTTGAGATTTTTAGTAATATATAACTAATATTGTTTTACTTGATCATTAAATGAACGATTTATCTAAAATTGAGAGCGAAATTGTGAAATTAAGAATATGAATATTATTCATGACCGCGGGTCGGTCGCCAATAACCCTAAATATATTGATTGGTGAAATTAATTGTAACAATTTAATTTGTTTTTAATTTTCTTAGATTAGAAATGGATTATCGTCCCGATAGAGCTTGGATGTACGATAGGATAGATAGTAACACTGGTTATTTGAATCAACATTACGTGGTTGGGGTTCGTGAATTCATACAATACGCATCACAACAGACAGATTACGTAGATCTAAGAAATCGTATTAGGTGCCCGTGCCAGAGATGCAATAATTTAAAGTTTTTGGATCGAAACGTAGTACGGGATCATCTTCATAAGTGGGGGTTTGTGTATCAATATTGGATATGGGTGTTGCATGGAGAGATGGAGAGCGAGGCAGCTACATCATATGTACATGAATCACCGTCTACTAGTATTCACGTTGATAGTCCGGTTCATGCCGATACTTCGTTTAGAGAATTGGTTGTGGATGCATATGGGGGTCGATTTGTTGAGGGAGAGGTGCGCAACGAAGATCCAAGTCCCGAGGCAAAGGAGTTCTACAAATTGATGCAGATGGGAGACATAAAAATGAACAGTAAGAAGTCGAAGACTGTGCTCAAGTGGTTTGCTGAGTTCTTAACTACCAAGACGATGCACAAAGTAGTTAATGTCGCTTGCGAAAAGTACTTAAGTTTGTCTAAAGATATTATGGACCCAGAGATTGAGGAAATGCTACCGAATACGGTTCCAGCCATGAATAAGATGCTCGCGGGTTTGGGTTTAGGGTACGAAAAGATCGACGTATGTTGGAATTTTTGTTTCTTGTACTACGACAATAATGCCAACAAGGATCTCACATCGTGTCCGATATGCACGGAAGATAGGTATGAGGCTGGTAGAAAGTCCAGGATCGCAAGGAAGAAATTGTGGTACTTCCCCCTAGGCCCTCGATTACAGAGGTTGTTTTATACTGTAGGCACTTCGAGACATATGACTTGGCATTTGAAGTGTCGAGAGTCAACATATAGAATGATTCACCCAGCTGCAGGCGAGGCGTGGAGACATTTTGATCGTACGTATCCGGACTTCGCATCAGAGCCTAGAAACGTTCGACTCGGCCTATGTACTGATGGGTTCAAACCATTTGGGGCATCTGGGAAGAACTACTCATGTTGGCCCGTGTTTGTTACCCCTTATAACCTTCCGCCAGATTTATGCATGCGACCGGAGTTCATTTTTCTGAGCCTTATTATACCCGGTCCAAAGAGTCCTGGAAAGAACTTGGATCTTTTGCTAAGACCGTTGATTGATGAGTTGAATGATTTGTGGAGTAATGGTTTGTGGACATATGACAGCTCACGAAAGGAAAACTTCCAAATGCGAGCGACCCTAATGTGGACTATTAGCGATTTTCCTGCTTACGGAATGTTGTCCCAGTGGAGCACGCACGGTAAGCTGGCGTGCCCTTATTGCATGGGTGAGACAGATTCTTTTACACTAAAGCATGGAGGAAAAGCCTCGTGGTTCGATTGTCATCGTCGGTTTCTACCAGAGGGTCATAAATGGAGGTACAACAAGAAGGATTTCTACAAGGGTAGGGAGGTCCTTGATGCGCCCATTCCAAGGAAGACAGGAGCGCAGATGAGGGCAATTGTGGATAGGCTACGATCGGTTAGATTTGGGGCAAACTCCACAAAGCTTCCGGGCTTTAACACAACTCATAACTGGTGTCGTCGAAGCATCTTTTGGGAACTACCATATTGGTCCACGAACTTGATTCGCCACAATCTAGATGTGATGCATTGTGAGAAGAACTTTTTTGAGAACATCATCAACACGGTGTTGGACGATGCTAAGTCGAAGGACAACATTAAGTCGAGGCACGATCTTAAGTTGTTGACCAACCGTAAAGAATTGTTCTTGAAACCCAGTGGCAGAGGAAGTGAGTACATAAAGCCAAAGGCAAAATATTGTCTTACCAGGGATCAAAAGAAGATGGTGCTTGATTGGCTGACTGAACTGAAGTTTCCTGATGGATATGCATCGGACTTGGGACGATGTGTGCAAAAACAACAAGGAAAATTGTATGGAATGAAGAGTCATGATTGTCACGTCTTCATTCAGAGATTGATCCCCATAGCATTTCGCGAATTCTTGGAACCCGAGATTTGGGGGACCTTAGTAGAGATTAGCCTTTTTTTTAAGGCGATTTGCGCGTCAGAGGTGTCGGCCGAAGATATGGAGCGATTGGAGGAATCGTTTATTGTTACCATGTGCAAGATGGAAATGATATTTCCCCCTTCATTTTTCGACTCTATGGAGCATTTAGCCATACACCTTCCGTATGAGGCTAGAGTTGGTGGTCCAGTTCATTATAGATGGATGTATCCATTCGAGAGGTGCGATCTTATATTTATAATAACAATTAGCTTTTAAAAATATCTATTCTTTGCCTAATCTTTGATTTATATGAACTAGGCGGATGTTCGACATGAAGGGTTCAGTAAAGAACAAGGCGAGGGTGGAGGGATCCATAGCCAATCAATACCTACTTGCTGAGCTCTCCAATATGTGTTCTCAATATTTGGATGTTTCTTTTCAGACTAAATATAAAAAACTCAACAGGAACGAGACACTAGATAGCACGGAGTGGGATGATGAGCTTACAATATTTCAAAAGAAAGGGGCGCCAATAGGGGCACTAAACAAAAGGCGATACTTGACTTCCGATGAGATGGAGCACATAGAGCTTTACGCGCTTCTAAACTGTCCAGAGCTTGACGAATGGGTGGAGTAAGTGGTAGTTAATTATTCTTAATAACAAAATGATTAAGCGCTTTAAAGACCACTAACTTATGATGATTTTTCTATGCAGACTGTTTGTAGAAGAGGAGTGCGGTGGACTAAGTCCAATGGAGATACAATCCAAGAGGAACCAAGAGTACGTAGCATGGTTCAAGCAGACATATTCAAGTGGGAAATACGAGACCGATATACGAATAGATCCTCTAATCACAGGTCCTATGTATTCAGTGACAACCTACGAGGGATACATTGTGAATGGGTTCAGATTTCACACTGATATGGTCTTGGGCCCGAAGAAGAGTGATTGTAGCGGTGTTTATGTGAAGGGAGACATGGGAGGATCCGATGCTACCAACTTTTACGGAACGTTGAAAGACATTATACATGTGGAATATTGGGGCAGAATCCGGCCCCTATACATTGTCTTGTTCAAATGTGTTTGGTATGATATAAACGCAGGTACGCAAGAGCATTCAACGTACAAGTTGGTTGACATCAACCCGAGGCGTGCCCTCAAGACCAATGAGCCGTTTGTATTCGCTAACCAAGCAAAACAGGCGTACTATGTGCCCTATCCAAAAAAGACGACAGGGCGACCAGGACAGAGAGGATGGTTGGCCGTATCCACTATTCCTGCCAGACACATAATCGATATGTCATCAGTTGCAGGATCAAAAGATGTCGACCCAGGGATGCCAAACCAAGTGCTACAAGAGAATGCGTCTGAAGGGTTTAACTTATGCGTGGACCTTTCCTCATTCAATATGAATATCCAATTGGCCAACGAGGGATTTGATGTGGTTGTCGAGGAGGCAGCAACAGAGGGCAACGAGGTAGAGGAGGGCTACGAGGAAGACGAGGGCAATGAGGAAGAGGAAGACGAGGGCAATGAGGAAGAGGAAGAGGAAGAGATAATGAGTGACTCAGAATCTGAGGATAGTATGTATGACTAGCATCGAGACTGGTTTAGTAGGTCGAATTTTATTTTATAAAAAAATTTGATTCACGTTGTTTAATTTCATATTATAGGCATGATTACCAATAAACAAACAACTAACACAATGTTCAATACTTAGATTAAACGAACAAATAATACACAACATAATGACAGAATAAATACAAAACTAGTTTAACATTACATAATCGGTCCGAGCATCAAACAAATTACATAAATACAAACAACTAACACAATATTCAATACTAAAATATCCCTAAAATAAATTAAACTACTACTACTACTCATAGTCCTCGTCATGAAATCCAAATGTATCAGGAGCTGTGGCGGGTCCAGCACCATCATCACCATCACCGGCAAGATCGGCTGCATCACCACCGAGAGTGTCATCCTCGGGGTCCTCATCGGGGACATCCTCGTACTCATCATCATACAGCGTGCAATCTGGAGCACCATATGCAAAAGGATCAAGAGTAGGTGGCGAGGAACGCTGGTCGGCTCGACGAGCATCACGCATGAGTCCCCCTGTAGGCATGGGTCGAGATGGAGGAGTACCTGTAGTCTGGGTGATGTGCTGGGTCAAGAAATCTACCTGAGTAGCAAGCTCGTCAATCCTCGCATCAGTAACAGTCCTAATACGATGGTTCTCCCTCTCCAACACCCTCGCATAATCATGTGTCGTGTCTCGATGCCTCTTCGTCGAGAAACCAAACCCATCGTGACGTGCATCCGAAGGGAGACCCGCAGCCTTCCCCTTCTTCAAGCCTCCTATCGCCTGCCTCCACAGCTCCTGATCTAGTGGTGGCCACGTAGAACGATTCTCCTCGTACCTCTCGGTCATAAGGCGCATGTACTCCTCCTGTTAATTTTGTCATAATTGTTAGTACGTAATTAAGGAAGACATATATTAATACAGTAATCAAAGAATGCTATATAAGTTAAATACTTACATAGATAGCCCTATACTTGGGGTGAACCCAAACACGGCGACGTGGAGCTCCCTCTGGCAGACCACTCGGTACATGTGTGTGCTGATAACGATATGCCTCATCGTGCCGAGGTGGAGGGGCCCCTGGAGGTCTAGAAGCAGCCTGCATATTGATATACATTTGTTATTATAGATATTTAAATTTAAGACAATTATATTATTTTTATAGAAACTCAATTTAATAAGACATACCATCCTACGTCGAATAGTTGTGTAGCTCTGGGACCCACTAGCATGAGTAGCTCGTGCAGGACGATCAGGGTCTGGTGCCTCTCCAGATCGCCTGTTCTTCTGGCCTGCCACGGATTTCTTCGCATGGCCCTCCGACTCCCAATGCGTCACCCACATTTTTTCTAACTTGTCGCTCATCCAACTGTTCTTCGGACGCGACGCCCACATCGGATCATCGAGCCTGTCGTAATAGTTCTTCTTTGCATTGTGCACGATTTCCTTGTAGCACTTCTTAACCTTCCCATCGTATGCGGAATGTGCACGAAGCATGTCATCCGGAGGAATGTAGTATATGCTCTACAATTAAATAAGGTTTTTAATTAAGGGTTCGTTAAAAAAATCTTACTATATATATATATATATTTAGTAAACTTTCTAAATCTCACCTTAAACTTAGCCCACATCTGTCCCTGGACTATCGGATCGACCGCAGTGTATGAAGGAACACACGTCTTCATAAACTCCCTAATGATCGAGGTAATCGCCGTCGATATCTTTCTCCCATCCATAAATACGCCGTGCTCATCCAGCTCGATCCTACGACGGGCACTACGGTCAGCCGGAACCTGCGGCCCTCTCGATACACCTCGGCCCGGTCTCTGCTGCGTCGCTGAAGATGGTCCTGCACCGGCAACGTCTGCAGGGGAAGAAGTACTAGGACCAGCCGGTGTAGACTCTGTAGAACGTGGCGTAGGTGCCGTAGGTCTCGATGATGACGGTGGCCTCGATGAAGACGATGGCCTAGATGAAGACGATGGCCTAGATGATGACGATGGTGTCGATGCTACGTGATCATCATCAAGTCGAAATGGTACTACTAGATCTGGTGGAGTACCGCCGCTCGATCCGATACGCCTATGTGGATGTGAAGAAGTAGGGGACTCGCCAAGATCGAGATCAGGTGCAACGACAGGAGCGGGTGGTGCACCGCCAGAATGAATGATCCGTAGACGAGGACCTAACCTGGGTGGACCAGTCGTAGGTGGAGTACTCGATGGAGTGCTCGATGGACCACTACGCCCTCTCTTCGAGGGCTGGCCACGATCGCTATCATGGGACGACATGTCGTCGAGGAGGAGTGCTACGAACTAAGTAAAAGCATCTAAGTTAGAATTTTTCTAATTGTAGAGATGACCTAAGTTTAATCAATACTAAGTTATTCCTAAAGGTATAAATATTTCACAAAGCCCAATAATTTCTAAAGGAATTTACAAATTAAATCCTAACAATTTCTACAATATCTAATAATTCATATTAAAACATTAAATATAACATTAATTATTAATATTAAAACATTAAATCTAACATAAATAACTCCATAATTAACGTCCAAATAAATAAATTAACACATATAAAAATCATATATAGTTTTCCTAAAGTCATAAATAATTCCTAAACTGTAACATTCGTAAAGCCTAACAATTCCTAAAGGTATAAATAATTACTAAAATCATAAAATTATAACATTCCCTAAAGGCATAAATAATTACTAAAATCATACAACTATAACATTTCCTAAAATCTAACAATTCCTAAAAGCATAAAAGTCTAACATTTCCCAAAGCCTAACAATTCCAAAAGACATTTCCTAATTAAAACTATACTATTTCCTAAAGCCTAACGATTCCTAAAGGCATAAAAATCTAATATTTTCCAAAGCCTAACAATTCCTAAAGGCATAAAAATCTAATATTTTTCCAAAGCCTAACAATTCCTAAAAGCATTTCTTAATTAAATCCTAACAATTTCTACAATATCTAACAATTAAACATAAAAAATATATATTAAAACATTAAATATAACCTAAAAAACAAGAAAAAGCGAAAAAAATTACCGATTTTGCAGCGCCGACGGAACTGCGGTCGCCAAAGGGCTCCTGGCGGTCGGAAAAAAGAGGAGGGAGAGAGAAATTGAGGGTGTGAGAATGAAGAGATGGAGGGAGGTATTTATAGAAATACCTCCCTCTTTCCCGACCGCCGTGCGGTCGGGAATAAGGGTATTCCCGACCGCATTGCGGTCGGGAAGTCTCGGCCCAGCTGCGCGGCCCAGCTGGGCCGAGATTAGGGCGACACTCTGGGCGGGAAATTTCCCGCCCAGAGTTGTCCCGACCGCATTGCGGTCGGGAATAGTAATCCCGACCGCGTTGCAGTCGGGATTAATATTTCCCGACCGCAATGCGGTCGGGAATGGTTTTTTAGAACGTACCAACCGCAATGCGGTCGGGAAAAGTTTTTCCGACCGCATTGCAGTCGGGAATTCTCCCGACCGAATTCCGGTCGGGATTTTCCGGTCGGGAAAGGGCGAAAAATCTTGTAGTATAATGTACGTAGAACTAAATTTTAATGAATTCAAAGAATATAAGGATAAGGATATGAAGGATGCAAGTACCACGACAAAGTGTTTACGTATCTTATCTCATCATTTAATTTATACAAAGTCTTTAACACAAATTACCTAATAATTTTGTTTCATAAGATCTAAGAATTAACATTTTAATGAATCACAATCACAATCACAATAAGAGGTAAGTGTAAATCTTCAATAATAAAAAGATGTAGTATCTCCTATATTTATAATTGAACAAAATAATTCTCCACATATTGTTACGCTTTTATATATAGTTTAGGACATGTAGTACGTACTGCACTAGAGTTCGTTATATCTATGATCACATTATTCAGCAATGTTTTTGTATAGCAAAGCTTCTTCAGTCACAATCCTTATTGGTTAACAAGCCTTACTCTAATCCAAAACCTCAACCTTACCTTACTATATAGTTGGAATATCTTGATAGAAATATTTTTTAAAATCTTCCATGTGTTCAGCTTGAAGACACAGAGCAACGACCAAAGATCCATCTCCATCGTACCCTTGTAAGATCAACGAATCGCCGTCACAATCATGTGTTCCGGGAGCCATAAACATCTCCTTTCCCCATCCGAAATCCACTCCATACAGAGGGAGAGCCATCCAGCTTATCACCCCAATATTCGGGTTTCCATAAAACGGGCCCTGATTAGTCCTCAACGCGTGAATATCTTGGAACCTTGACAGATCCTTTAACTCTTTCAAGTAGTCAATGACAGAGTGAACATAATCACTTGTCACTGTATCGATCGCTCCTCTTATTCTACCAGCGGCGTATCCCAGCGGCTTCTCAACCAACTCCCCTGAAGTTGCTGTTGCAATCACATCGACAATTGCGTTGCCAAAGAACTTTTCGGGCAGCGGTGGGTCCATGCGTTTGCGTACGTCGACGCATATCCCCAATGCGGTTGGTTGTTCCGGTACGTGGCCGCGTGCCTTGCATGCGGATCTCCATATGTGGGCCGATATGGCCTCGTATCGAGAGTATGCACGAGAGCTATGAAGATCAGGGTTTCGCATCGTGTTAGCTTTGCTTTTCAGCTTTTCCACCTCAGTTTTCGACAGTTTCAACATAGCAACTGTGGTCTTCTTTTTCCTTTCGACCTCGCTGCTCGATTGCCCGATTAGAAACGGTGGCGGTGCAAACTGTTCGTGCTGAAAGCGTGGTTGTGCTGTTGGAGGATCACCTGCACGGAGCGCTTTTCTGTCGAGAAATGGCATTGCACCTAATGGCTCTCCACGGGCAATTCTCGCCCATTCCGAGATGAAATGGAGGGCACTTTGACCGTCGACAACTCCGTGGGATATAGTGTAGCTTAGAGTAAGCCCACCACATGCGAATTTGGTCAACTGGGCTGCTAATAAAGGGATTTCTTCAATAGGAGATTTGTAGTTTATTTGAGGAATGAGGTACTCAAAATCGGGGGACGGGGTGAAATCGCCAAGGTCGTCTAACTTGGCATCGCACAAGGCTTCGATGAGATGAACGCCCTTGCTGTTGCAGTCGAGCTCTAGGCGCGCGCCATCTAGCCAGGTTAAACGGCCGGCTAAGGGGTAAAAGTGCACCAAAACTTTGCTTAAAGAGGTCTTTAAAGTTGTGAAAATTGTGTCTTTTGTCACTGTGGGACAATCTTTTTCAGGTCTATAGAAGTAGATTGTTGGGACATGTGTGATTACGCCTATTTGGTCGGATTCGGTCAATGGCATGCGGCCGATGTATGTTGATTCGGCTGGTTGGATAAAGCATGAACTAGTTAAAATAACCTTCATTTTTCAAGTTTGAGTTTAATGAGTTAAGCGTGTGGTTAATTGAAATTATATTTAAGCTTCTGACATGCTTTGTTTTGTATTTATAGCGCGCGGTTTGCAGATTGGCATTTGTGAATTCATTGTCACCTTATTTTAAGGAAACAGAAAATGGGGTGTATATGAAGTGTTTGAATTTTTTTGGATAAAATCAAGGTTGCATGAGTCGTGGTTGTTCCTTTAAAATGAGGTATTTTTAGCAACACTTATTTGTTGCCTTCACTTTTCGTGAATGACTTCAACTTTTGGGAAGAAGGTGGAAAACAAAGGGAAAAACTTACCCTTTAAAAAAAAAAACACCTCAGTTCTTAAGTTTATCTGTTATCACTGATTATATATACTATTATATAATTTATATTGGACACACTAGTACATCAAAATTTTGAATTTTCAACTTTTATCTTATTATGTAAGCTAAACTACAATATTCATTGATCCAAATTTAGTCTTTTAACAATCTCATATAGTAATCTTTTGATTTCTAAATTTCTATCTAATTTACCTCTATTAACATTACATTAATTATATGTGATTTTCTACAAGAAGAAGATGACAACGACCTTGATTATTCTTCGTGTTATTTTTTATAATTTTATAACAGTTTGTTGCCTAAGTTGTGAACTATTTTGTGTTCTTTACCTGTGAACTTGCCACGATTTGAGTTTTTCTTCTACCAGAAATTTTGTTACTCTAACAGGTGTGTTTCGTGTAGTTTAAGCCTAATCGCAATTACTACACGAGATAAGTAATACTTTAGGCGAGAAAAAAATAAATATGCAAAAGTTTAAAAATAGCACCGATTTGAAAAATTTCTTAAGAAATTTTGTTACTATGGTTAGGTGTGTTTCGTGCAATTTGAGCCTTACGACAAGCGTTAAATAATACTTTAGGAGATGAGAAGTAAATATAAAAAAGTTCAAAAACAACCTCAATTTGAATTTATCTTCCACTAGATTTTGTTTTCCGTAATTAAGTGTGTTTCGTAGAGTTTGAGCCTAATATGAGTTACGAAAAGTGTTCACTAATACCTCAAGGGAGAAAAAAGTAATACGCAAAAGTTTAAAAATAGCCCCAGTTTGAATTTTTTTTTCAGCAATATATTTTGTTGTTGTAATCGATGTGTTTTGTGGAGTTTGAGCATAATAAGAGTTATGACTCGCGTTAACTAATACTTTAGCCGAGGAAAAAAATGCTAAAGTTTAGAAACAATGCCCATTTGACCTTTTCTTCCACCAGAAATTTTGTTACTGTAATTAGGTATTTCGTGGAGTTTGAGAAAATTGTAATGATTAAATACTCAACATCTAATAAATTTACAATCAAACAATTAATATTCGAAAAGTTTTTGAAACTACGCATTTAGAAAATATTAAAGTACAAATACATAATTGTTCGAAAACTACTAATCATAATCAATATCCACTAGACTCATTCCTCCTCCTCCATGCCGACTATGTCTACCCTCACTACTCTAACTCGGTTGCGACTCGCTGTCCGGAACGCATCATGTTGTCTATCCCTCTCATCTCGAGACGCAATTCTTGCATCTTGCTAGGCAATCTTTGCTTTTAGAGCAATGATCTCACCTCCTCCTCTCTGTTTGTCGAGCTTGACTTTCTATGCGACATAATATTTTGTACTTGCGGCACTCCATTCTCAAATTTTTTGGACTGTCATATGGTCCAACACCTAGGAGCATGCTGGGCTCAAATAGCTTCCACGAGGACATATTTTCCTTTGTGTTTTAGCGTCATACTTGCGACATATCTATCATATACAAATCAAATTAATTAATTCAACTATACTGAAAAGAATCTAGTATAAGTTCATTAAAACCTAATGAACACATATTTAAACAACAAATTGAAAAATACTTACATATGCTTTCTTGCACCACTGGTGTTAGCCCACTTGACAACCTCGTTATTCCCCTTTTTCACCCAAGTTAGTACCCAAATATCTTGGGTTGGCACATCTTTCAGACGTCAACCTTCAAACGTCAACATGTATCATTAAAAGTTAGTAAAATTGAATAAATAGAATATATTAAAAACAAATCTAAGTGTATATAGGTGATGTACCAACTTGAGCATATACACGTTGTGATTTGTTCAAACTGCTCAAAAATGTGGGACCCATTCATGTCCTCCCTTGACCACTTCGATCTCCTCGATTAAAAATCACTTGGCACCCTTGAATTAGGTAATTTTATCACTTTGCACTTTGCATCCTTAAATTAGAGTCAATTATCATTTTGCACCCCAAATGTATTTTGAGCCTTTGACCAATTTTTAGAGGGGCTAAAACAATCATTTAACATTGCTCTCCTTCAACACAACACACAAAATTCAGCTCACACTTCACTACGCTCTCCTTCAATCCCTCCGCCGTGGCTACCACCATCACCGCAACCGCATCAGTCATTTAAAAGTCAATTACTATTAATGATAATATAAGTTGACTACCCGAATCCATGACTGGAATAGTACGGAACATTCGAAAGCAACGTGTCGTCGACATCAAACACCCATGCATCTACAACGTTGACGGAATATTCCAACAATTCAACGAACGCTAGCGAAGTATCGAAAACAACTTTCGTTTCAGATCTGTACTAATCTCCGGTATTGTAGTCCTCAACAAAATCGACGCATTTCGCCAAAATCTGGCGCCAGATTCCAGCGTTATTCATCTCCATCATGTACCTCTAGCTCTCGCGGTAGTAATCAGAGCTCCGACGTCAGTCGGATACGCCGTCGCTAGGTGAGTGAGTTGAAAGCGCGATTGGTCGAAGAGATGAAGTGGGAGAAATGGCGAGGAGTGATACGACGCCGTATCGGGTCGACGCCGTAGCGGGTCAACGCCATTGCAGGGACTAACAGTTGTGTTTGAAGTGGATACGGTGAATATTGCTAAATTGGTGATACAATTTTTTTTTAAAATGCTATTTGTTATGAGCTTGTTACATTTTTGAACATGAGTCGAATTAGAATACCATCCGCCATGGTAATGTTTCTGAACAAGCAGATCATGTGATAATTGACTGTTAAATGACTGCTGCACGGCGGCGATGGTGGTAGCCACGGCGGAGGGATTGAAGGAGAGCGTAGTGAAGTGTGAAGTGGATTTTGTGTGCTGTGTTGAAGGAGAGCAATGTTAAATGACTGTTTTACCCCCTCTAAAAATTGGTCAAATGCTCAAAATGCATTTGGGGGTGCAAAGTGATAATTGACTCTAATTGGAGGGTGCAAAATGTCTTTGAAATTTTTTGAGGGGGTGAATAGTGATTTTTAGCCAATCTCCTTCAACATTCATGGAGTAAGCCACGTAGTCCCTAAATCAATTCTACGAGACTCACGATGTATTATTCTTCGCATGAGACGGGTTTTTGCACACCGCCACCCAACGAAAATCCGAACCATGAGTAGAAGAGCAAAATTCATATTTCTAGAGCAAACAATATTGTTCTCTAATATACCTCTGTGTATTTAATATTCACCTTTATCTTCCTAAACTGTATCTTATTAGAATTTAAACATATCAAGAGAATAATTATTTCTTGCAAATAAGATTCTTTTTTCTTCTTGATGTCACATGTTGACATCTCTTTTAGGCAATATAATTCTAAAAGCACCATAAGTGCTACTTTTAAAATAGTCTTTCATTTAAACAGATAATAATACAAGAAAAATACCTTGTGCATCTATTAGTTTTTTCATATTCATCACTTGGTATTAATTTGGTTCAAACAAAAACATTCATTGACTAAGTAGATTTTAAAATTTACTTACATGAACTATTTATATCTTATTTGTAAGAAGAAAAGATAAACAAAAGAATGGCAATAAGATGTTATGTAAAATCTTCATGTAACGATGAGGAAAGTGGAGAAAGAGGAGAAAGGGATAGGGAGGCCGACTAAGAGAGAGGAGAGAGAAAGTATTATGTCATTTTTATGATGCATCCACACTTCATAACATCAGCCCCATTCGTGTCTGACGCGTATCTGACACCTACACTCTTTCGACACTCCTCCGACACGTATCAGACATGCCACGTGGTATGTCTTTATTAAAATAATAAAAACTGATCTGGCACCCGTGTCGGACACTTGAGGATGCCGTGTCTAACACTTGAGGGTGCCGTATCTGACATATAATAAGGGTGTGTACAACATGTTTTAGGCTTGTTCAAGAGAAATTGTATATTTTAATTGTTTGTGTTATAAGATTTACTAGAAATAATGTTATAAATTGACAAATAAAAGATAAAAGAGTTAGATAACCAATTTTTAAAACTTAAATACTTAAATAAAAGGCCTATACCTAAATGATTTTCAATTAATGCATAATTTGTTTGGTGTGATATTTATGTCTTTGAGTATTATTATTAATTTATTTGGTTTACACTTTTGTTTGACACTGTTAGTTGAATTTAAGTGAGTATTTTATTTGAACTTTGTTTTGGTTTATAATTAATGAGTGCTAAGTGATGAATTTATATGAATTTAAGTATGTATGAGTTTTTACTTGGGTTTAAAGGTAATCAATTCTATAAGTTTTAATTGTAATTAATAAATTTTTACAATAAAGAAAATACAGCCGTGTCCTTGCTGTGTCAATTTTTTTAAAAATTTGTGTCCTAGTGTCCGTGCAACATAGTATCATTTTAAAAAGTGAAAAAAAATTAGTCAAGTACTTTTTGATTTTTAACAAATTCTTCTTAATTAATATTAATAGTGAAAAGTGAGTCTAGAACACAAAAGTGGGATAAAACATGCTTTTCCATATTTTAATGTAGTACCAATTTGCAACTCTGTGAAGTATTTTTATTTTTTTTGATTAATAAAGAGAAATCACAAACATTACATCATGTCTCTAGTAACTAAACTAATAATGTAAGAAGTATGAGCTTTGTCCCAAAAGACATTGCTCTCTCCTATATATCTAACGTTCTTAGCAAGTGCATCAGCTACTTTATTTGCCGTTCTTGGAATCCAAGTGAAAGTCGCATCCCATGGCATATGCAAAAGTCTCTTGCATTCCTCCACCATTGTAGCATTGTTAGCTGTTGGAGCTAACCGTCCACAGATTAACTTGGGAACTATGAGGGAGTCGACTTCAACTGCAATGTGTTGGATGCGTTTACTCCATGCCATTTCCAATCCCTTTTGCAGTGCAACCATCTCTGCCTCTTCAACAGTTGAAGTTTGAAGTTTCTGCATGTAGCCCCAGCTCCAGTTGCCCTCTACATCTCTAAGAACGCAGCTAATGAGCCAATATTAAGATCATGAAGAATGCAACCATCAGTGTTCAGCTTGAACCATTCAGTTTGAGGCTTTGGCCAGTTAACTTCATGGCTGGTGTTCCTGTTTTTATTTTTACCTTCATAGAGTTCATAACTTAGTTGTTTGATCTGAAAGACGCGCCCTGTGACATTGGTCTCCTTTTTATGAAAAACTCTAGAGTTTATGTGCTTCCAGCATATTCACATAGTTGCCATAAATATCCACTTCCGAGAAGTATCAAGCCTGATCTGGTTCCTGATTTGCAAACTCCCCAAGTTGTCTCTAAGCCAGTTATTATCACTGGTGGAATCAAACAAATGCAGAACTTCCTAGCCTATAATTATTTCCTTGGAACTTGACAATATCTGAGGATATGCAGACCTGATTCCTCAGGTTCATCACAGAAAGTGCACATTGATGTGAGAGAAATTTGTCTTTTGAATCTTAGCAGATTTGTTGCTAGTCTTTCTTGAGAGAGCAACCATAGGAAGTGCTGAAATTCATTACTAAAATCAAGTTTCCAAACCCATGCATGACTGCTGAAGTTTCTGTTGGTATTCATTTTTTCAATTTGAAACGATTTGTATCCTGATTATCATGTAAACTGACCAGTTGAAGTACTATTCCAGATGACATGATCTTTCTGGTTAGAGAGCAGAATGTGCATGTTGAGTATATCATCTTTGATCTCCTGAGGTAAGACTGAGTGTATGATCTCCTGATTCCATTCCCCAGATTCCATCAAAACATCCTTAATAGTTAAGTGGAGATCAGAAGAGAGAATAATGAAATTTTCTTCATGTAGACATCTTGAGCCTCTCCAATTGTCAAACCAGAAAGATATTTGGTCTCCTCTCCCTACTTTCTACCTTAGGAAAGGTTTCATCAGATCAAAACAATGTAGGATTCCCTTCCAGACAGGACTATCAGTAACTCTACTCTTGTAGCTAGAGATTTTGTTGTTTTTCAGATATTTGGCCTGAATGAAGGAGCTCCAGATATATTTCTCATTTGTTAAGAGCTTCCAGACTAGTTTAGCCAGCAAAGATTCATTACTAGTTCTGGTAGACCGAATGCCAATACCACCCTCTCTCTTTGGCAGAATCACTTGATTCCAGTTTATTAAGTGAAGTTTCCTCTTAGTGATATCAGAAGACCACATGAAATTTCTATTTAATCTATCTAGTTTATCATAGACATACTGAGAAGGCCATGAGTTTTGCATTGAATAATCTGGCATTGAAGAGGAGACAGAAGAAACCAAGGTATCTCTGCCAGCAAGAGAAAGCATTTTGCTCTTCCAAGTACCAAATATGTTCATGACTTTATCAAAGGTATCAGAGTGAGTTTCTCTGTTAACTCTCCTATGAACTAGTTTAACTCCAAGGTATTTCCCCAGGTTTTGAGTTTGACCAAATCTCAGAACCTAACATAAGTGCCTGTTATGATTGGATCCACTGGATTTAGAGAAGAACGCCTTGGATTTGTTGTGATTGACTTTAAGTCCAAATCTATCACATAAGTTGTATAAGATCTTCTTAATGGTATGAGTGGGAGCTGTAGTTGCCTTTCCCATTAGAATAAGATCATCTGCAAATAGCAGGTGTGATAATTGATGGCCACATCTACAAGGAATGATAGGTTGCCAGTTACCTCTAGTACTTCCTCCTGGATGAGGTAGTACAGTCTCTCCATACAAAGGACAAAGAGATAGGGAGAGAGGGGATCACCTTATCTTAAGCCACATTGGTGATCAAATGCTTCTAGAGGGCTTCCATTCCATAGAACTCTGGTTGAAGCACTGGTTACACAGAACATAATCAGTTCAATCAGAGGTTTTGGGAATTTTAATGCACTAAGGGTCTCTTCTAGAAAGGACCAGCTTACTCTATCATAAGCTTTTTCAAGGTCTAATTTCATTAACATTGTGACAACCGCTTGCGAGCCATGCTCCGATCCGAGTTGATTCCGTGGAGATCAGTCGCTTTACACAACTCAGACTAAAGCGTAACTCATAGGAAGGGGTCTCACTTGTTCAGGATCAAAACCATACACGTTTTATAGAATATATTTTGATATATACAGCGGAAGTCTTGTATTACAAATAATGTGACTTTTTAATGATTATGCACTAGTGACACAACACAAATATTCCAAAATGCACGCTTGAACAATTATTCATTTGATCCATGCTGCCATGTTGATTTTATCCTAAGGAATGGATAGAAGAAACGAGGAATGAGTCTTTAAAGACTTAGTGAGATTCATATAAAAGAACTGGTAATGCAAGAATTAGCTGTGACCTACTGATACATTTCAAGGAGTGATCTTACCAGTAAAAACGGTTCAACTAGACAATTTGATGTAGCCATGGTATTGGAATTTTCATAGAAAAATTTAATGAACTTGTGCTTAACAATAAACAAATCCAGCCTTATGACTTCTAATATTCTACCTTATACCTCCCGACGAGAAGTGACCTCGCAAACAATCAAGAGACGTGCTCGAGTACATGTCGATCCAGGAAATTACTCTCATATTTGAATTGTACAAATGAGTTAGGTGCACTGGATTCTCAACTAGGATCCCCCTCCATGTCTCAGAGTTTCTAACATTAGACACCTCTGTCTATTCCTCTCCCATGGGGTGTGGTTGAATCTCTGCCACCACCAGTGATTGGTATCCCCTTGATCTATCCTGTGCACTGCCACTTTGATCTCCCGGTGAATTGATGGAATGTTCACCACTCCTAGCAACCTATCCCAAGTTTATGTCAATAGAACTAGAGGAGGATCTTGGAAGTTGTTGAACACTATCTCGAAATTCCATGCTTCTATCAGCATGTGATCCAACTCCTAGTCCAATGCATCTAGATAGTTGTTTGCCATGATGCGAGTTTAGAGAGTTGGATGTATGTATCTCAGATGATTCACCAGTACTGGCTTGATCCAAAATTGCAAAAGGATTTTTAGAACTTAAGTTCGACTGTTGAGTGGCTTTAATATTAGATGAGACCTTTGGCTTCCTTTTGACAGTAGTAACTGTTTTTTGAACAGTTTTTTGCACGTTTATTCTTAATGCAGGGTTGAGGGAATCGGAAAGTACACGTGTCCCTCTAGTTCCTGCATTATTCTCCATTACTGTGAAATTCTTTGCTGAGATCTTTTCCTTTCCCTTGCTCCTGTCAGAAGTGAGAATCCTAGTAGGAGAATTGATTTGTTATTGGACATGAGGCTTGGAATTCTGTTGTTTCTACTTCCTCTTAATGAGCGTCCAGTCACCAAATTTTTTCTCTTTGGCTTTGTTAGTTAACCATTCATCTTTCTTAGGAGTGTCTGGAGTGATTATTTCGTGAGCATTAAGAGAGGAAGTGTCCATTTCATTACCAGATTGCACTGTGAAAGTGCATTTGTCCTTTAAATGTCCTATTCTCCCACACTTGTGACATAAACTTGACACATTTTCATAGATCACTTGGTAGACCTTACTGTCTATACACAAGCCTAGTTCTATAGGTTGATCAATTTGAATTTGGACACAGAACCGAGCATAATTACCTCTAGATGCATTGAATGTGTTCCCATCAATTTTGATAGGATCACCAACGCTGAAGCCAGTGTCTGGATGACTGCTTCTCTTAGATATTCAATAGGCAGATTCATCACTTTCACCCATGTGATAGTTCTCTCAACATTGTCTGTTGTTGCATGAAAATTAGAAGTCCATTTCCTAATTGACAAGAAGTTTCCAGTCAATTGCCATGGTCCTTGAGTAAGGATCATGTCTCTTTTGGATGCTAACATTCCCTTCATGCAATAACATCTCTTTCCAAGATCAACTAACTCAAACTCGATGTGTAGTTTCCACATTGTGTCGAGTCAGGCTTGTAGCGCAGTGAAGTACCACGGTTTGCCTAAGATCCGTATGATAACTGTGTTCTCCCATTGTTGGCGCATACGATATCTGAGTTCTTGCTTAATTCGAATATGTTTGAATGGGATGAAGTCATCTGCTTCAAAGATTTCAATCAGTTCTCTTTCTTCAACATTCTTGGAATTATCCACTTGAACATCCTATCTTCTAGGCCCATGCATAACCATGATAGCGTATGAAGATTTGGTCGGGTTACCATCAATTCCTGGAGAAAATTGTTGGAACAGATTCGATTCGGACAGGACATTCGATTGTCTTAATCTCTTTTGATTCCTTAATCCAGGGGAATCTTTAGCCATAATTTGTTGAGCGTTGAACATCGGAAAGTAGATGTCCAGCGGTTGCGGCGGCACCGGATCGGAGTTAGTTTCCATGTCGGAAAGTTTAAATTCGAAAAAAAATAAAATGGTTATTTCTTTTGTCGCTGATAAAAAAAAACGGTTAATTTTTTTATAGCTTTTTCACTACTTTTCAATGTTTTTACTTTTATTAACTCTGTGAAGTATTCATTACCATTTACCAATAGGCAAGCTCACTTTGGAATCAAAATTGCGTTAGCCCAATAAGTAATTCTAAATTTTGAAAATTGTCATCGTCCCGGATACAAATTTCTAGTTTCTATACTTGGCGCCTCAGAAATATACTTGTAGCAATTTGCACCACATTAATTTAATAACTTTTTGAAATGTTTAGTTTTACACACGTTAAGATTTAAGACAAAGTAAAAAATGTAAAAATAAATTTGAAAGAATGACGTGTGTTGAATTGAAAGAAAAATAATTTTTTAACCTTTATTTAATGTTTAGAAACGAAACTACGTACACAAGTTAATATACATGTACCGAATTTTCTACACTAATTAAATAAGAGCGTATATCCTTAAAAAAAATAGAAAAAAACATTGAGAAAGGGTATAACTCGCCGCCTCGCCCTCTCCTTATTCATGCGGTTTGTCTTTTAATTACCAAAAACTGTAAAGGAGGGATTATTTCCTTGTATTAAATGTTCTTTTTCCTTTCTTTTTTTGAATCCCCTTATATTTACTATTCTAATTTTGGTATTTTAATGTATCATATTCCACATAGGACATCTATTCCTTAACCTTCAAATATATATGGATTAGTATTTTCATCTTTATATAAATACCAAGGAGCACGCACCATTATTCCTGCTAATAATTAACATTGTTTTCACACCTGACCCGGTCACAGAACCGGTGAGCCTACTGGGTAGCGGGTCAACATGTTATACCGGTTGGATCACTGGGTGGGCCGGTTTGTTGACTTTAGTCAACGTTCAATAAGAAATATAATATAAAAATTATTTGTATAAAAAAAATTATAAGATTGTGAGAAAAAATTTAAGTTACTAATATTTTATTATATTATAAGAAAAATCAGAAACAAAATAAGTTCTTGTGAATTAGTGGAAACCATTGAGTTATCCAACAATTTAATAAATAATCCAACAAATTATATATTTAATACAAGTTAAAAAATTGCTTTAAATTTTTAAATGTTGGCCAACTGTATCACAAAATTCAATACAAGAACAACAATATGTGAAACTAAAATCTAGAAAATGAACTTAGCATCAGACGAATTACTAGGCTTGAAATTCTAAAATGCATACTCGTTTCGCTTCAAAATCAAATTAATTATGGAAAACAACGATTTTTTGAAAATTTTCTTGTGTCAAACCGTTATAGGCTATTTGCGGTGGATAGATCTCGTCGAGATACCCAAAATAAAAAAAATGCGTCCAAAACGGACACTCCTACGCAAAGTTATGGCCTTTTAAAGTTTTACATTTTTTTTGAGGTAGGATTGTAACTGTCAAAAAATAGAGGGACTGGTTCGCAATTGACCAAAAAAAGAGGGCATACCAGTTTGTAGACCGAACCGGTTCACCAAGTCGACCGGTCTGACCAGAAATATTTTTAGTTGCCTCGCTGGAAGTCTACAACCCGTTTTTTGGGTAGAATCGGACTGGACTAAGCACCGGTCCCCGGTCGAACCGGTCGGGTCGATCGGTTCAGTCCGGGTTTCAAAACAGTGATAATTAGTATTCGAAATAATCAAATAATAATGGTATCAACCAATATTTTAGAGTCAACAACATGACGACAAGGTTGTCTTTTCTTAGATGGAAGAATTTGTCTCGGGTCTTCAGCTTCATAAAGGTAATTAATCCGAATTTACATCTATGTTATTTCTATATTAATGTGACTTTCACGTTGCGGTAAAGTACTGTTTGTTGTTTTGGCAAAAAAATAAATAATAATAAGAGAACAATGCAAAACTAGCCTCAATCTATAGGCTTTTTTTCGAAACTATACCCAACGTTTGAAAAGTTTCAAAACTATACCCAAACTTTGCATTTCTTTTAAAACTAGCCCCAACATTTAATTCTGGCCAAATTTGAATTTTTACAGGGGCAAAACCGGTACTACGCTTCTAATTTATAAAAAAAAGAAAAATCATTATTTCACCAATTATATTAAATCAATGTAATTAAACTATTGTTTCTTAAAAGTATATCTTTATATATTAAAAAAATATAGATACTTAATTTCTTAATATATATAAATATATAAAAAAGTATATTTTTATTTATTAAAAAAATAAAATATTTAATTCTTTAATATATATAAATATATAAAAAAGTATTTCTTTTTTATTAAAAACAATAAGATATTTAATTTCTTAACATATATACATATATAAAATAGTATATCTTTATATATTAAAAACAATAAGATATTTAATTCTTTAATATATATAATATATAAAAAAGTTATCTTTATTTATTAAAAACAATAAGATATTTAATTCTTTAATATATATAATATATAAAAAAGTTATCTTTATTTATTAAAAACAATAAGATATTTAATTCTGAAAGTGCAGGTTTTCTGGAATCAATGTTAGACGGTACAATGTTAGACGATGTTGGGTTAACATTGGATAACATTGAAAGCCGAGAGCTTTTGCGAAAACTGTTCTTTAGTTGCCAAAATTAAGTTTTGCCTTTATTCACTTATTAATCAAGTTCCACGGTTTTGGTTGTTTATGTTTATGTCCAGGAAAGTATCTTAAACATAAGGAAGAGCTTTGGAAGATTCCTTACTTGAAGTTTCCATAATTCAAGCTAAGTTGAATAGTCAACTCACGCGGTTTCAAAAGAAGGAAACAATATTGGATTATCTGCAACTGTGATTCTTTCCAAGATTCTGCGAATTGAAGAAGATGTGTTACCTTGTTAAATCAGTAACAATGGAAACACGTTCTCTGGAAAGATATGAAGTTCACAAAGAAGACAATATTCAACAAGGAAACAACAAGAGTTATCAAAACTGTGAACAACGCATCTTGGCGTTCAAGACTCAAGAACTCTATAAAGATGTGAAGTTCATCAAGATGAAGACAAGACAATCGTGCCAATAATCCAAGAGATTAATTCTTCTTTATATTGTCTTCATTTTGTTTTGCGAAGTTTTTGTATCAACTGCTTAAGTCTAGTTCATAGAAGTTAAGTAGTTCTTACTTGTCTGCTTCGTTGAGTCCGATCAACAAAGAGCGTGAGTGAATTGTTGCGAGGAACGTTTTTTATAAAACCTTTATGGTTATTTCGCCTAAGGCTCGGAAGTTTTTAATAATATTGAAAACTTCTTAAAATTATATCTTCTTGCGTTCTTACTTCCGCTGCACATTAATATTATCAAGAATATCAAAATAGAGTTAAGGCAATTCCAGCTTAACTCTCAAAAAGTGTTGTGTCAATCCACGGTCCTACAATTTTAAATTCCTTAACATATATAAATATATATAAAAAAATATCTTTATTTATTAAAGACAATAAGATATTTAATTCCTTAACATATATAAATAGATAACAAAAAGAAAAAAAAATCATTATTTCATAAATATAATTTTTATTATTGAAATCCAAAAAAAAATAAAAATTAAGACCTATCATTTTTTTATTACTAAAAAAAAAAGAAAACAAAAAAAACCCACGCCCACACCCCCGACCCATTCCCCCCTCCCCCAACCCCCACCGCCCGGAATCGCGGTTGCATATTTGACGCCACCACCGCTGCAAATCGCGATGGTGGTGGCGCCAAATCGACGCCACCGCCACCACCACCTACAACTGCGATTTCGGTGGGGTTGGGGGTGGGGTGTATGGGGGCGGGGGGGTGGTGATTCTGGTGGGGTGGGGGGTGGGGGCTGGTGAGGAAGATGATTGATTTAATTTTTTTTTTGTTTTTTGTTTTTTTTAATAATAAAAAATGATATATTTTAAATTTAATATTTTTTATGTATATATTTGTGAAATGTTTATTTTGCCTTCGACCAAAACGGAGTATGATGTTCGTGTCGAAACAGAGGACGACAAGAAGGTCATTCCCGATGAAACAATTCGTGAGCGTATTGTTGGGCAAGGTCTAGCTGCCACACTCAAAACTCCTGAAAGTGGATTACATACTTCAAAGTGGATTTTGCTGCAACTAGTATTGAGTAAGAGTTGAATTCTTTAATTGCATAAAATTCATCCTCTGATCCTTAATTTGCATGATATTCAATGACTAGGCTTGGTGTTGTTTTCAGTTACTTAGCTGCATGTCTTTGATTCCATTTCGCTTGTCCCAAAAACAGAATCCTGAGCTTCTAACTTTAACAAATTGGCATACTTTAACAACTTAACGTGAATCACTTTGATTCGAGTATATGAATTCTCGTCTCCCGCTCAATCAGTTTGATGTACTCTATGATTTTCTATGTAACAGTTGACACTAAAAGAAGCCTATCGACGGATTTGATATAAGTTCCATGCAAAGGGGCCTGGAAAAGCAAAAAAATAGAAGCGCATGCGACAATATCAACTGGAGATGAAACCAAAACAGATGAAAAAGGCGGATACACCATCACATTCATTGGAGCGAATAAAGGAAGCTCAAGCGAAGCTACAATCACCGTATCTCGTATTAAGCGGGCATGTCAAACCACAGTAACTCACAAGTAATCTTCTTCATTCCAGGTCGAGCACTTCTTTGAAGAGGTTGAAATTTTTATCGAAGAAGTCATTTCATGGTTAAATGATCTTTGAAGTCTTTGATTTTTTAACATGGGGTTCCAACATTGAGAAAGTCTCTGTTTTAGGGAGTATGTAGGCTTTTATAGTTAGTATTATTCCTTTTTCTATGGCTCAACACGTTTCTAAAAGTACCAGTTTCATGATGAATCAGTTTTTCTTTGTGAATCTTCAAGTCTAACGTGTTCTTGCCCCATATATTATTCCAAAGTTTTGATTTCTTTCTTTCTTTCTTTCTTTCTTTCTGCCTTTAATTTATTCAATTTTAAAGGTTTAATCAACTCTGAAATCTATAAATGAATATCCTGAAACTATAACTGATCCAAACTGAGTTAAGGACCATGCCAAAAGTTTCCTTTCCTGTCAAGAGATTCATCAATACTCCCTAGCAGGTCCTAAAGCCCGCATGGCCTGACATAAGTGGAAATTAGAAGGCAAATAAGAAACCAATAAGTAATTCAAATGATTCTAAAACTTTGAATTAGTCAAGACACAGAATGACAGGACAAAACAGATAAAGAGTAACGGACAGCAACCATAAACAATATGAATCACCAAGTACAACATTCCAATTTGTCAATATGACAAAGCAGAGTAATAAAGTACACATACAACATTAGTAACAAAGTTAGTACCGAAAGCGCCACAAATCCCACCAACAGAACAAGTTTGGGAGGTCTTTCTCGGAGCATAGTCGCCATCAACGTAAGGGGTTATGATAAATGCTGCACCTTGAAAAGTAAGAGGACGTGTAAACTTGAACCTTGAGCAGTTCATTTCCCATGTCCCTTTGTTCCTCCTGAATCATCTTTGCCGATTTTGCAGCAGAAACGCTGCATCAAACAACTTCGATCTTCTCTAGAGGATAAAAGTCTCCAACGCTAGAAGGGAGATTTTCAAGCTGCTTGCAACTTTTAAAAACCAAGGCATGGGAAAATTGTTGGGAGAAACAATCCATCGTTTCGTGTCGAGAGTTTCTAGTTTCAGGAACTTGAATTTGAGGAATCCACTGTCTGCAATATCCACAATGCACCCTCAAAAGCTCCACCGCGTAGCTTGACAACCTCTAGGCATGGTAGTTTTCGAAAGCTCGAGATTTCATTTCATTTTATCCTGAATTTGGAAAGAGATAGCTTTTTAAGGTTAGAGAAAGACCGAATTTGCCCGAATGTAGCATTCTAACGTAACATAACATCTTTAATGATTCAAGTTGATTAAGAGACTCTACTTGGGTCAACTTATAGGATTTTTTTGCTGAAATAATTCTTTGCTTGTGTCAACTTATATGTATGGATCAAGGTACGCTTTCGATTTAATGTTCACGTAATTTCTTTATAATTTCACATATGACGATCTTGGATACGTGATTTTATTCATGAAAAAATATTTAATCCAACGTATACATCTTTTCTGAAGGTTTGGTACTCTTTGTGTATCAACTTTTTTTCTTCTTCGTAAGAAACGGCAGGCGTTGAAAGAGTTTCCAAATTCTCCAACTTGGAAGAGCTCTCAGATAGTGTTATATTGAAATCAGCACGATTATTGACGTGCAGGTGTCTTAACCTCACAATGTTTAAGATCTCCCGTGGGACTACAATTTCACCTCTTAAGCCCCATATATGAAGATTAAGGTCTCCAAGTTCCCAAATTGGGTTATTGATGATGGGATTAAGCTCCACTCTATGCGGATCGAAATATGTTCAATTCTCTCAAACAATCACACATCTATATTCATCAATAGCAATATATATATATATATATATAACATAATCTCTAATACCCCTCCCCCCCTCCTCAAGTTGGAGCATGAATATCATAAATACCCAACTTGCGAAGAAGAAATTCAAATTGTGCCTTCCCCAAGACTTTCGTGAATATGTGTGCAAGTTGTATCGTCGTAGGAACATAAGACGAAAAAATAAGTCCTTCGGTTACCGCATCGTGAATAAAATGAGAATCAACTTCAATATGCTTTGTTCGTTCATGAAAGACCGGGTTTTGTGCAATATGAAGCACAAATTGACTATCACAATACAATGGCATCCGAGTAAGATGACTAACTCCAAGATCACTGAGCAACTGTTTTAGCCATTTGAGTTCACACATGGTAGCCACCATAGAGCGATACTCGACTTCAGCCGAAGATCGAGACATTGTGTGTTGGTTTTTGGTCTTCCAAGACACTGGAGAATGACCAAGTAAAACCAAACAGCTAGTCAAAGAACGCCGTGTAAGTGGACAACTAACCCAATCAGAATCACAACATCCTTCCAAGAAGAAATTACTATTGCACTTAAGAAGTATTCCATGTTCCGTACTTTTTTTCAAGTTGCGAACAACCCGCAAAGCCGCCTCCCAATGATCCACTCGTGGTTCGTGAATGAATTGGGACAAAATATGTATGGAGTACGCAAGTTTATGACATGAGTATGCAAGTCTCCCTAAAAGTCAACGATATGGTTCTGGATCAGGGAGAATTGCACCAGAGGACAAGGCAAGCCTATGGTGTTGTTCCATGGGAAACTCTGCCGGCTTAGCCCCCAACAAACCAGTTTCTATAATAATTTCCAAAGCATATTTTTGTTGACAAAGGTAGATGCCTTCGTGATTGTGCGCCACTTCAAGCCCTAAAAAATATTTCAAGACTCCCAAATCTTTCATGTGAAAACATTCGCCCAGATATTCCTTAAAGGCAGCTAACGCCGCATGATTGTTTCCTAGAATTACTAAGTCATCAACATATATAAACCAACACATTTAATTTAATTACCCTCACGCGTAAGGTAAACAAAGAGTAATCAAAATATGACTGATTGAAACCATACGCTTCAATGTCGCAGTAAGTTTAGCAAACCAACAACGAGGAGCTTGCTTCAACTCGTAAAGAGATTTTTTCAATCTACAAACCAAACCCGGATTAGTGATTTTAAAACCCTGAGGAATCTTCATGTACACTTCCTCATCTAAGTCACCGTGAAGAAAAGCGTTGTGCACATCCATCTGATGTACCTCCCGCTTCTGTATCGCCGCTACTGCCAAAAGTGTGTGCACAGTCACCATCTTTGCTATTGGAGCAAAATTCTCATCATAATCAATCCCTTCAACCTGATGATGACCAAACACAACCAAACGTGCTTTCAGGTGTTCTATGCTTCTATCTGAATGATGTTTTATCTTGTACACCCACTTGCTTCCAAGTGCTTTCTTACCGTGCAATAATTTTTCCAATACCCAAGTCTCGTTCTTTTCCAAAGCATGTATCTCATTGTTCATGGCGGTGCGCCAACCCGCATCCTCACGGCTTCCTTGGAATTTCTCGATTCTTTGGCGATTGTCACGGCTGCAACAAAATTTTAATGTCGAGCAGAAAATCATTCACAAGATATAAAATGTGTAATAGGATAAAGAGTATCTAAGGCACATTGAGGAAAGGATGAACTGGGCATGGACTTACTTTTTAAATAGTGTGTGTGGTAAAATCCTTGTACTTTGTTGAAGGGAGTTTAGTTCTCATCCCCCTCCCCTAGTAGTGTTTGCATTCGTAGTGTTTATAGATTTTGGCGCCTCATCATTCACAAATTCCTTTACATCATCATTCACAACTTCCTTTACATCATCCCGCAGTGTATCACCACCAACCTCAACTACTGCTCTATTCCCAGAGTTGTAATGTAGCCCACCCCACCCCCACATAGGTGGGAGGTGCTCATCGTCGAACACCATGCTCAAATTCCAACCTAACCAGACGTTAGGTAACACATCAAGACTGACGTTAGGTAACACATCAAGACTAACTGGGATAGGGTGTGTGTACTAAGAAAAGGAAACTTATGCAAAAAAAAAAAATAACATCCATGGAGACAAAGAAAACCTTTGACTCTAAATCATACACCTTCCACCCCTTTTCCCCATAAGGATACCCCGCAAAGATGCACTTACGACTTCGACTTGCAAACTTACCCCCATCACGACATTGAACATGAACATAACACAGACACCCAAAGATTTTTAAGTGATGATATTGTGGAGCTTTATCAAATAATTTCTTATATGATGACAAATAGTTAAGCACGCTACAAGGAGTTCGATTAATTAAATTACATGCGGTAAGGCAACGCCACCTTAACTTGAGCTCTGAAACTTTGGAAAAGTTGTATCAATCCCGATCCAACAATTTCAATTGGCGTCAGAGCCAAGCACCAATTTCACTGGTGTTTGGAGGTGATACAACGCGATGGACAACATCAATCCTAATTCTGGCAGACTCCCAGTCTTGGAAGGATCCATCAATTATGCCTACTGGAAGACCAGGCTCAGAGTTCACATCAAATCCATTGACATGAAAGCATGGGATGCCGTTCTTGATGGATATTCTGTCCCAAAGATTGAGAACGACAAAGATGCAGATATTGTACCAAAACCGAAGTCACAATGGACATCAAATGAGGTAACACTGTACAACTATAATGAGAAAGCTCTTAACGCTATTTTTAGTTATGTTACCAATTAAATGTTTAAGTTAATTCAGAACTGCACCACAGCTAAATCAGCTTGGGATATCCTTGAACTTCATTGTGAAGGAGATATAGCAGTTAGGAACTCCAAACATAGACAATTGCTTAAAGATTTTGAAAAACTTGAGATGGGTGATGAAGAGAGTATAGATAGTTATTTTGAGAAAATCCTTGACATTACAAATCAATGTGAAAATCTAGGATTTCCTGTTTCAAATCAAACTATGGTCTATAAAGCTTTTAGATCTTTGTCACCTAGATTTGCTCTCAAGAGAATTGCCATGGGAGAGACAAGAGATATTGCCAACATGGAATTTCAATCCTTGCTAAACACTCTTAGAGAATTTGAGCTAGAGTTTCCTGCTAGGACTACCAAACAACAAGCTATTGCTTTGTTAGGAACAAATTATCATGAGAGTGAAGATGGGGATGAAATTATTTCTTCTAACTATGGAAATATTAGCAAGAAACTCAGTAGGTTGAGCTTTAAAAATAAATCTAAAGAGAAACAACCTAGCAATACTTCCACTGGTCATAGAAAATTGCCTCCCAAATTTGTTAAATATATGGCAACAAAATCTAGTCCTGAAGAAATTGAAAAGTTGAAAACAACTCAATGTTATGAATGTAAAGGTTATGGTCATATAGCTGTTGAATGTGCTAACACCCTCCGCAAGAAGGGAAAGTCTCATTGGGTTTGTGTAGATGATTTCAATGAAGAGGATTATAACTCTGGATCAAGTGTTGATACTGAAGAAAACCTTGAAGAGATTCATACAGCTGCGCTATTTACTCATGTCAACTGGACAGAAGAAGATCTCCATAACTGCCTCGGGTCCCAATGTTGCTCCAACATCCAGGACTCAACATCAGAACATGAGACCTTCTTTGGGAATTGGACTGAATATGATACCCATATTGATTTCAATTCTTTGTCTGATAATGATGAATCTAACTTTGAATGTTTTCATGGCTCAGTTGATCTAGATGAAGAGTATTACTTTGAAGGTGAGATGTCCCAGGAGGAAATCATTGAAGACTTGAAGTCTACTTTTCATAATCTTCTGAAAGAAAATCAAAAACTCACCAAGAAAAATGAAGCTCAGAGACTGGAGATTGATGGACTGAAGAAATTGATGAGGATGTATGAAAGAGACGTTGACAAGACAGAAGCTGAACTTAAAGAGGTAAAAGGAAAGCTTGAAAAAGATAGTCAGATCATTGCTAAATGGAACTCAGGTACATCTAAACTTGATGAAGTACTGAGTATGGGTAATTAAGGAACAAATGGTCTTGGATATATTGAGAAACCTACCTCTAAAGTTGCAAACCCTGTCTTCATTAAAGAAGGTCTTGTTAAAAAATCAAAAGACTTGAGCTGTGCTAATCCCAACAAAAGTAAACCTACTTATATCTGTCAATTTTGTTTTCAACTAGGTCACATAAAACCTTATTGCAGGAAATATTTGAAAGAGAATGTGAAGAAAACAGAAATTGTCTCTAATGTTGAGTTGGTCAGTGGTACAGATGTTATCCCAACATTAGGAACAGGACAGAAAAGTAGAACTTGGATTGAAAAGTTAAAGACTCCTAAGATAAAACTTGTATGCAATGTTGTCTTTTCTGCTGTGTACTCTAACCTTGCAGGTAAGTGGTATTTTGATAGTGGATGTTCAAGACACATGACAGGAGACAAGAAAAATCTTAAACAACTGATTCCTCTCAATGTTGGAACTGTCACCTATGGAGGAGGCACCAAGGGAAGAATCATTGGAAAGGGAGTACTAGATGTTGAAGGATTTCCACCTCTCAAAGATGTTCTGCTAGTTGAAGGATTGAAAGCAAATCTAATAAGCATTAGTCAACTTTGTGATGACAACTTGTTTGTTACATTTGATAAAAGTTCTTGTGATGTATTGAATAGTGATAATGCCCTTGTTATGACAGGTACCGGATCTAAAGATAATTGCTACCTTGCTCAGGAAGAAGCTGATTGCTTTCATGCTAAAGTTGATGATGTTGTTCTGTGGCATAGGAAGCTAGGACATGTTCACTATAGGAACCTTGAAAAATTACAGAAAGTTGATGCTGTAAGAGGCTTACCAAAGATATCCATCCCAGGTAAGGTTGTATGTGGGGACTGCCTGAAGGGTAAGCAAACCAAAGCTATTCATACACCCCTCCAGGTATAGAGTACAATTCCCAGGACTGGTAAGTGTTTTGAATTATTTCACATGGATCTCGTGGGTCCTATTGAGGTGAGAAGCCTAAGTGGTAAGAGATATGCCTTTGTTATTGTAGATGATTTCTCTAGATATACATGGTTTAAGTTTCTAAAAGAAAAATCTGATGCATTCAACACATTTAGGATCTTACATGCTAGCATCAAAAATCTGTATGGTTCCTCTGTTTGTAAAATTAGGTCTGATCATGGGAAAGAATTTGAAAATGCTAGTTTCAGTGATTTCTGTGATAAGAATGGATTTTTCCATGAGTTTTCAGCACCTAGGACACCTCAGCAAAATGGGATAGCTGAGAGGAAGATTAGGGCACTTCAAGAGATGGCCAGAGTTATGCTTAATGCTAGAAACCTATCTAAAAGACTTTGGGCTGAAGCTTTAAATACTGCATGTCATATAAGTAATAGGGCTTATCTTAGACCTGGTACAAATATGACACCATATGAAATCTTGAAGGGTTTGAAACCAAATATTGCTCATTTTCATGAATTTGGATGTGATTGTTACTTGTTGAATGATAGAGACTATCTTAGTAAGTTTGATCCAAAAAGTGAAAAGTGCATATTTGTTGGTTATTCTGTGAATAGTTCTGCTTTCAGGGTTTATAATCCAAGATTGAAGACTATTTCCAGAATCAGTAAATATAGTGTTTGATGATTCCACCTTTGATTTAGGTACTGATGAAGTTACTGTCTCTGATGTTGCCCCAACATTGGAAACAGAGACTGTCCCAACATCAGGAGCAGAAGCTGAAGACACTGAAGTTGTGACTGGTTCTAATGTTGACCTGACACCTGCTGCTGTTAGGCCCGACATCCCCACAGTCAAATTCAGAGAACGACGTTGTTGATGAACCTAGAAGAGATCCCGCTACTAGGATTCAAAAGGATCATCCAGTTTCACAAGTGATAGGTGAAATCACTGGACGCATGAAGACTCGCAACAAAGACAGGGTAAACTATAAAAACATGGTAAGGTTGTGTGTCTGCATGTCTTCCACTTGCACTGTAAGTAATGCTTCCTGTTTTGTCTCAAATATTGAACCTAAGAATGTGAATGAAGCTCTTAAGGATAGTAAATGGATAAATGTTATGCAAGATGAACTGCTGCAATTCACCAAAAATCATGTTTGGAATCTAGTACCTAGACCTTCTAATGTGAATGTTATAGGAACTAAGTGGATTTTCAAGAACAAAACTAATGAAGATGGTGTAATTGTAAGAAACAAAGCTAGGCTTGTTGCACAAGGTTATACTCAGGTAGAAGGAATTGACTTTGATGAGACATTTGCTCCAGTAGCTAGGATAGAATCTATTAGATTACTTCTTGCTATTGCATGTTGTCTTAAGATTAAGCTCTACCAGATGGATGTGAAGGGTGCTTTCCTTAATGGTTTGATAGACAAAGAAGTATATGTTGAACAACCTAAAGGTTTTGCTGATCCTAAACATCCTAATTATGTGTATAAACTTGAAAAAGCTTTGTATGGTTTAAAACAGGCACCT
Source organism: Linaria vulgaris (assembly GCA_948329865.1). Taxonomy (NCBI): domain Eukaryota; kingdom Viridiplantae; phylum Streptophyta; class Magnoliopsida; order Lamiales; family Plantaginaceae; genus Linaria; species Linaria vulgaris. The sequence continues at coordinate 15,141,378 of OX415254.1, read as the reverse complement.
AGAGCTTGGTATGAAAGACTAACTCATTTTTTGTTAAGTCTTGGGTTCAATAGAGGAGATGGAGACAGAACCTTGTTTATTCTAAGAAAGAGTTCTGATGTTTGTATTGCTCAGATCTATGTGGATGACATTGTTTTTGGTTCTACTAACAAGTCTACTCTAGACAAGTTTGTTGAGTCAATGACAGGGACATTTGAAATGAGCATGATTGGAGAGCTGAACTACTTTCTGGGATTGCAAGTGAAGCAACTGGAGAATGGTATGTTCTTAAACCAGGAGAAGTATGCAAGGAACCTGGTAAAAAGATTTGAGCTACATGAGTCAAAACCTTGCAAAACTCCCATGTCTTCTTCTATGAAGATTACTAAGGATGGCACTGGAGACAATGTTGACCCAACATTGTACAGATCTATGATTGGTAGTCTTCTATATCTCTCTGCCTCTAGACCAGATATTATGTTTTCTGTTTGTGTTTGTGCTAGGTACCAAGCTGATCCAAAGCAATCTCACTTGATTGCTGTGAAGAGAATATTAAGATATATATCTGGAACTTCATCATTGGGCATTTGGTACTCCTTTGATACAAATACAAATCTTGTTGGGTTTAGTGATTCTGATTGGGCAGGTGATGTAGATTACAGAAAATCCACAAGTGGGGGCTGTTTCTATTTGGGAAACAATCTAGTTTCATGGTATAGTAGGAAATAGAATTGTGTGTCATTATCTACAGTTGAATCTGAATATGTAGCTGATGGCAGTTGTGTTACCCAGCTAGTATGGCTTAAACACATGTTGCTGGACTATGGGTTAGATAGTGATACTCTCCTCATATTTTGTGACAATCTTAGTGCCATTAGTATCTCAAGGAATCCTGTTCAGCATTCTAGGACTAAGCATATAGATATAAGACATCATTACTTGAGAGACATGGTTGAGGATAAAATGATTAACATTGAGCATATTGAGACAAATAATCAGCTTGCTGATATGTTTACTAAACCTTTAGATAGTGAGAGATTCTTCAGTTTGAGGAAATCTCTCGGCATGTGCAATATGTGAGAATGTTAGGATCCCAGTGTTGACATAACACCACTGTCTAGCACTGGTTAATGTTTGAGGTGTAGTATGTAACTTTTTGTTTTTTGTTTGTTTATTTTATTTTCTTTTTGAGTCACATTGATCTTTGTTTGGCATATTTGATTGTGTGGTTGATCAGTGTGTTTTACTAATCTTTCTAGCTTGCAGATTCACATCTAAGTTTTGAAAAGTATAAATCTCTAAAGTGTGTCTGAGGTTGTGTTAGCCTAACATATGGAGAAGCTGGGGTACACAAAGTTCACTATTTTGATGTCTATTCAGTTGTGTCTTATTCATATGAAAAGGTGTTACAGGACATGTGGAGAAGCTGGGGTTCAAGAGGTTGACAACTTCAATGATATTCAGTTGGGCTTATGTGCATGTCTCTGTGTGTTTTTGGCCAAGGGGTACATAAAAATTGTTCTTTCTACTAGGGTGTTTGGGATTTCGACTGCCTTCACTTGGTAGCATTGATCACTTAGTGCTCTCTTGTATGCAGGTTGGTAAACAAGTATGCATAAGGAATTGGGGTATTGGGGTACATGATAAATGTGTTGCCAGTATTCAAGGCCTTTGTACTTGCCTAACTTGTTGCTGATAATGTTGTTACTGGGGTGTGTGGAGTCTAGTGCTGCCCTCATTCAGTAATGTCATTATCCTTTTTTCTTTAAACAACCCTCAGTTTTTGTTCTAAAGAGATAATGAAAATAGTGAAGATTTGATGTGATGTGAACTGTTGCTGGTTTGAAAAGTGATTCACTGTGTATACCATCTGTCAATGTTGTCATAACATTGTTGCATTCATTCTAGAACTGCATTGTCTTTCATCTTTGATTAGTGTGGTTGACTAGGTTTGGGCTTAGGGGGAGTATATAGTCCCTTTCATGCGTTGAGGCATACTCTTTGGGTGACATTCTGCAGGTGACACACTATTTGTGACCTTCTATGCTGTGGAAGTGGATTAATTCTCTAATTCATGACTGCTTATCTCTGTGTGTTTTCTGTTTGATATGTTACTTATTCATGATTTTGATCTAGATCTGATGTTTTTGATACTCACTTGCTAATTTGGTGAAGTTTCAGATATAAGTTTGGATATATCTCACGCTCTCACATGAAATTGCCTTGAAGAAGCCCAAAACCTCAAATATTATGGTTTGAAAACTTTCTGGTTTGAATGTTACTTTACTCTCTGAGGTGAATGTTATTCCAACATTGCCACACGGTCTGCCCAACATTGAAGTCAGTAACTTATAAGTTTGTTTAAAATTTTAAAAACTGAGTTTTTATTGTTTTATTGTAAACTGCTCTGGTTACTTGTTGTTTTTAAATGACACGTGGTGAAGTTCTTACGCGGGAATAGAGGAGTGGGAAAACTTAATTGATCATATTCCATAATCCCACTTACATTCATTCCTTCTCTCTCCACTCTTCACAACTTAAAAGAACAACTTGCCCTAATTTCTGTCACTTGTGCAATTTGTCTTTCTCTTTGCAAATAATTATCTAAAAATCTCTCATATTTTTCTCTCAATTCTCAAAACTAACATGGCAAGCAAGACTCCTTTAGACACTCTTGCAGATTTGGCCTTGAATGTCAAGCAAACAACAACACGCACCAGGGCTGCTGCGCGTGAGGATCAAGGACGGCCTACTGCTCAAGTTGCTGCAAAACGACCAACGATTCCTTATCAACGACGGGCAAAGCGAGCTAAGAATGTGGAATCTGAGTCGAATGTTGGCACAACATCAGAAGCCCATGCTCCTCAAACCAATGAATCTGAATCTGAGGTAAATGTGGCTAACCCTAAACCCCAAGTGAATAATGTTGATGATATAATTGAGGGGGGGGGGATCTGGAGCTGGTTCTGGTAGAAAGAGAACACCTATTGGGTCTAGGCCAATGAGTAAAATAGCCTTGCAAAGAGCTGAGGCTAGAAGAGCTCTAAGAGAGAGACTTGAGAAGAAAAAGGTTGAGGATAAGGCTAAGGCTGAGGCTGAGATTGTGAGGAAAGGGAAACAGGATGTGGATGAGGAAGTTGAGGTAGTTGATGTAGAGAAAGAAGAGGAGAAAGAGGAAGAGGAATCTAATGCTGAAGAGTTTGAAGCTAGTGGTGATAATGATGATGATAATGAAGAAAAGTACTGTGACGCTCTTGCGTTATCCTATCATAGTAAGGAAGCTAGGTCTAGATACTATCTAAATACGGAGATAGAGGACAAGGCTTATGAGTTTAGAAAGAGGGATTTTCACAAAGAGAGGGTCATGGACATGGACATCTTTAAAAGAAACAGAGTTTTTGAGTTATTGAAAGCAAGAGGGATTTAGAATTCAATGAAGAAGCATGGTGATTATGCTCCTGAGCTTGTACAAGAATTCTACCTGAATCTCTCAAAGTATATCACTTGTGAGTTGTCTCCCAAATATGGTAAAGCATGGGTAAGAGGACAAGTGTTTGACATTAGTCCTCAGAAGATAAATAATATTTGGGGACTGCCACATGTTGAGGAATCTGAAGATCCAAAGCCAGATGAGGTGATTGAGGATATCACAGGTGGTCTAGAGAGAACCTGGGTTGAACAATTACCAACAACAAAGCTCACTGCCCTAAGTGCTGTTTTGCACAAATGTGCATCTTATAATTGGCTGCCTACTAGAAATTCTACTGTTTTGACTAAGAAGTCAGCTTATTTGGTCTACAAACTGAAGAATGGGCTTGCTGTGAATATTGAGGTGAGAATTTTAAAGGCTATGGAAGATGCTGCTGGGAGGAAGCAAGGGATTCTACCATTTCCTTCTTTGATCACAACTCTGCTGTTAAAACAGAATATGAACAAGAAAGAGTTTGGAGGAATGTCAGAGAACAAGGCTAGGTTCACCATCACTCAATCCTACTTGTCTAGCACAAGAGTGAAGGACTTGCCTTGGAATCCTGAAGGTGGAGTTGCACCTGGAGAGGAAAAGGAGGCTCAACAATTTGTTGGAGCTTCAGTGCCTCAATCGGATGAGGAAGAAACCAGGGTAACAACAAAATCGTTTGTGGATCAGCAGTTGACTTGGTATAGAAGTGCTTATTCCAATCTTTATAGGGAAATTGCTTTCAAGGAAAAACACATGCAGGAGATGGATGTCTTGATTAAGAACATGGATGAGCTTTCTTAACAAAAAGGGGGATAGTGATCTAGTTTTTAATTTTTGATTTCTGGTTTTTATGTTTTTCTTTTTGAAATGTTTTGAACTGTTTCTATTTAATTGCTAGTTATTTTTCTTTGTTTTGGTTTGTAATGATAATGCTACTTAGCTTTAACTGCTCTTAATGCTTTTGCTTATGAAGATAGTCTATATCTGCTGTTTCTGCTGATAAACTGATGTGCAGGTACATTCTGGTCTTAATGTTGAGACAACATTGATGAGTTAAATGTCTGAACAACTTGTTTTGAGTTGTGGTGATGACTTTAATGATTAATCTTTGTTATGCCAAGTTAATACTTGATAGTTTGCATTAAGGGGGAGCAGTTTTAGTAGATTTAGATTATTATGCTTAATTGATATTTGGACATATTATCTGTTATGTGAACAGGTTGATTGGTTTTGTGAAGAAAGGCAAAAAGGGGGAGATTGAAAGTGTAAGATGTTCTGTTATCAATGTTGGATGGATGTTGTGTCAACATCCAGAGGACAACATTGAAACCCGAGAACAAGTCTTAATCTGAAACATGTTTTGTTATCAATGTTGGATGGATGTTGTGCCAACATCCAGAGGACAACATTGAAACCCGAGAACGGTCTTAACCTAAAACATGTCTCTGAACATAAGTAAAGTGTTCTGGATTAAATGTTGGATAGATGTTGAGCCAACATTCACAGGACAACATTGAAACCAGAAACTTTTCTGTCAATCTGTCTTTAACTGCTTTATTTTAGTTTTGCCTTTATTCACCTATTAATCAAGTTCCACGATTTTAGTTGTCTTTGTTTATGTCCAGGAATATCTCTTAATAAGGAAGAACATTATAAGTTTCCTAAGTTGAAGTTTCCATAATTCAAGAGGAGGAGATCGGTCAAGTCAACACGGTTTCAAAGAAGGAAAGTTTGGAGTTCAAGTGCAACTAGGAATCTTTCCAAGATCAACTCTGAATTGAAGAAGGAGTATTTTCTTATTAGAACTCAATCCAATAAAGGGAACTATTATTCAAGAAGGAGATCGAGTTCAAGAAGGAAAGTAGAGTTCAACAAGGAAACAACATAAGTTACCAAAACTGTGTACAACACACCTTGGAGATCAAGTTTGAAGAAACCTATATATAGGGTGTGAAGTACAACAAGATACATAGAGAAACAATAGAGCTTATAAATCCGTAGAGATTATATCTTAAGCATTGTTGCTGTGTTTCTTGTTTTGAAAAGTTTGTGAGTTTTCGAGTTAAGTCTAGGATTAGATTTAAGGAGAAAATTCTTGTCTGCTTTGCTGAGTCCAATCTACAAAAGAGCGAGAGTGATTTTGTGGTGAGGAACATCTTTGGTAAAACCTGCGTGGTTATTTTGCCGTAAGGCTAGATGGTTGATTATTTATAATAAAAAACCATTGAAAATTTATCTTCTTGTGTTCTTTAATTCCGCTGCACATTATACTCTATCAAAAAGATTGTTTGAGATCAAGTTAAGGCAACACCAGCTTAACTTGAGCTCTGAAACTTTGGAAAAGTTGTATCAATCCCGATCCAATAATTTCAGCCTCTACTTGCAATAATATTAGGTTTATAATTTTCTTTTATGAAGAATGCAATGCACGGTAAAGCATTATCTTGTTTTTAACAAAAAATCATTTGCAATAGACTGTTGTGCGGAAATCTTATAATTATTGGAACATCTTATAATTACTCTCTGCTAGCCCTGTACACAATCCATATCTTAACATCATATAGCATTTTGAGACAGCAAAATAACATCAGATTTTAAATTGACTTTCAGATGCACCTAAAATAATGTGTTATATATATATATATATATATAAGGATAAAAACATCAAACTCCCTAACCTATGTAGTGTTTTTAGCATTGCCCTCTAGAGAATTGCTTTTCACCACCCCCTACCCCCTACCCCCTAACCTTTGCCAGCTTGTGCCATTTTTGACAAATATATTCGCCCCAATGCGACTCACATGTATTGTACTAGATGCATTTTGCCAGTTGGTTGCAAAATAAATGCGAAAAAATACCTCAAACTGGAATAATTCCGACCGAAAAAGGTCGGGAACGCCATAAAGACAAGATTCTTGAGTACGGTTCAAAGAGGGCTTAACTATGTCAATTCGAATAATAAAAGAATGTGAAGCCACTAAGGCCCTCCAAGACAAAAGGGAGGAACCCCGCTATAAGACACCCCAAGCGCAAAGAGACAAGCGAGCCTAGTCACGGAAATAGGTAACCAGCTCTGGACCTAGTGATGAAAAGGCGGTCATATACCCACATTCTGATCCCATCATCATACAAGCGTGGATGCAAGGAAATGATGTACCCACCATACTCGTTGACATAGGAAGTATGGTAAAAACATCATGTACTACTCAACCCTTCAGTTCTTGGGGTAGGCAGAGTCCAGAATCGAGCCGGAATGAATTCCTTTATGAGGATTATTTAGTCCCCTCCCATCTCCTCACTCAGGGAACCATTCCACTCCCTATGACCTGGGGGACAAAGGCTCGCCAGAAAACATAAAATATCTTTTTCCATGTGGTAGAAGCACCGATCGAACGATATAACAGGATTCCATCCATCTATCCACGCGTTTGGAGGAATCATATCCAACGCTCACCTAAAGGTGAAATTCTCGACCCAAGAGGCGATAGGCGAAGCTTGGGGCATGCAAACACAAATCTGAGAACGATGAGCAAGACCCAATTCACCTCGCTCGGTAACCAGCTATACACCCCACCAGGTACTTCAACTTTTACGAGAGCGACGCTCACTTTGATGGCCAAAAACACCTAGGAGAGAGGAGCAAAGCAACAAGAGGGATACATGCGCATATTGTGAATAGCACGAAAATTGGTACATTAAATTAATGAGTGTCGATACCTAGAAGCCTGAATCAAAAGCCTTCTCAACCCCGGACAAGGTCAAGGACCAGTAAAACGCTTCAAAGTGCAGTTCCCACGAAAAGAAGAATACAGAAACTCACAAAATAGCGAGGGGAGAGAGATCACCTTTGAGGAAGAGGAGACCCAAACAGAGCTGCCAGTGCCACTAGGTGAATAAAAACCCTCATTCTTATTGGAAGTCCCACGTAAACTCAGATTTTTGAGCCAAAAGGCGATGCTAGATAAATGAAGAGGCAGTAGCGGCACTAAGCGACAAAACGGTATAGGAACCTTTAAGCATTAATCTCTGAGTCCCCTAGTCAAACAAACTGGTCCCAAAAATATGACGTTACGTTGAATGAACCCCTTTATAACCCTGGCCTTCGAGTCCAAATGCTAGACAGATCGCAATAGTCTAAGCATAGGCCATTATCAGGAAAATGGAGGACTAATGTAAAATTGGTAAGTTATACTGAAAAGTAATGGCGCCAGAGACCAATTGAATGCGCATTGGCTAAAGTATAGCTAAAAAGTTGGCATCAAAGACCGACTAAATGTGCATCGACGAATTAAGTCCATCTGTCTTAACCTAAGACTAAGCGAACGCGCATTGGCGAAGTAAGTCCCACCACATAACGAGGTGGGCATCAGAAGACCAACCGAACACGTGTTAGCAACATAGGTCCAATTAAATTGATATTGGCACGGGAGACCAACCGAACGTGCGTTGGCAAGTTGGAGGTAAAACATCAGCCACCATACACAGAAAGGAGCTTAGTAAATAAAATAAAAAGAGAGTGGCAAAACCCAAAGAACTCTTTATTCATTTGGGAGGGTTACAACCTACAAAAAAAAGTTAGAGGTCCACTCTAAGCCTCCTTAGATGAGAGCTCGAACCTTTGGCCGAACCACTCCCCTCGTCTTAAGGAATAGGATACAACATATTTACACAGTCGGTAATATAACCATTCACGACAAACCCGGAGTGGATCCAGCGATAGGTGCTACTGTCAAAATCCTCATTCAAATGAGAGACCAAGTCTTTGGCAACAAGGTCCGATATGCCTCAGAACCTCTGTACTCTTTCAGAGCGAGAGACAAATCTGTTATAATAGCCTGATCGTGCGGCTTAGAGAGATCTTTTAAACGAAGATCTAAAGCCTGATACTCCTACTGGAGTTCAAGAAATGTGTTGTCCTTCGCTTGTTTATAACAAAAAGCCACCTCGAAAGTAGCAACAACCTTATCTCACTCAGCTTCCAAGTTTTCTAGCTCCTCCTATGAGCGAAGATTAGAAGCTAAAAGTCAATCTACCTCAGCAACCCACAAGGGCACGACCCGCTAGTCATTGACAAGATGGGTCAGATCATCAAGACTCCATCGTACGACCTCTTGAGATTTTCTAAGATCGTCCTTAAGTCGTGACGAAGTAGCACGTTCCTCTTTCAGGTTCCTCCGTAGTGCCTCCACTACCCCATAATCTGGAGTAGAGGGCTTACTCTTCAGCTCAGCAATCTGAGCCATGGCCTTCTTTAAAGATTCTTCAGATTGCTTCAGATGCATGAATACCACTTGATAGTGGCGCTTGCAAAAATCCGTGTGGTCGTCCATTACCTCGTTGTCACTTTTTAGATTATATAGGATCACCAACAACTAGAGCAAGAAGAATGCCGAATTAAAAAGAGGAGACATAAGGGAAACCCAGAAAAGGAAAATTTACTGAGGCAGGTAACTATAAGCAGTATTATGACACTCGTGAGGCAAAAGGCGACGTATATTAATGACCCTCCATGTCTTCCTCATCATAGAAAATGGAATATCGCCCAACAGGAGGACAAATCTCTGGGACTTCATCAGAAGTCAACTCCCAAAACTGTTCCTAAAAAAAAGATGACGATTGACCAACACTGAAAGCCTGTGGAATAATTTCTGCCCGAGAGACAGACGAAGGCCCCAAAGGAAAGGATACATTGGGTCTCAATGAAGGCGGCACAGAAGGAGCAGATAACGGGGTCGCCTCAAGAGAGGATGCGCCAAACCTAATGCGCTTCAAGGTCCCATCACGGCCCCTATCACGAGATGAAGCAAACACATTCTCCTCCCGTTAACATTCAAAATGGCATTGGTCGTACCAATAGCATGTAGACAAGTCCTTTTACCTAAAAAATAATAAATATGATCGGAAAATCACAGAATCAACACCTCGGGAAAAAGAAGCACACTCACTAGGAGTAACGGAGAAGCTTCTGGAGGACCCCCTCTTCTTAACAAAAGGAACAGAAGTCGTGGCAACACGAGCAACGTCCATCAAATTTTGAATTCGAGAACCTTTCTTCTCCTTCGAAGTACCCTCGACCAAAACTTTCATCATTCCCGACAAAATCAAGGGGCGAGAGGATTTAAGGGTACTCCCTTTCTTCCATTTTGATGCAAACTTCTCGACCGCATCAGCCACAGCCGAAGCCACCTCCACAAAGAACGACTCTAAACCACCAAAAATAATTTACGAGAATCAAAATCCATTCCCTCGGGAGAACGGGGCAGCTCATTAAAGTCACCCTCAAAGACTGCAAAGTGAAGCATTTACCCCCCCCCCCCCCCCCCCCCAACAAAAGAAAGAAAGGGCATATAAATGTATATAAAAAGAAGCTGATTCAAAACAACGAAAATTAGTAGAACCTCACAAAAATAAGCACCGTGGTGGAGGTCTTCAAGTGAAGGAACATGCAGACTCGCTAGTCTCTGAAGACCACCCAACGTGAACAAAACATGGTTCTTCTTCAACTTACATGGATCAAAGAAGCCCCGATATAAATGGCCATACCGAACGGCTTTAAAACGAACACGGGACCACTCTTTGTCAGGGTCATAGAACCCTAGTACTCTACATTCCACTGAGTCTTCACGCCAAAGCCATCAAAAGCAACCCCACCCCGGGTCTTCACAAAGAAGAAATGGCACTTCCAAGCACCGACTGAAGAAGTTTTCTAGGAATTGGACCTTCTCCCGAGGGAAGAAATGATATACGGGTGTGGTGGTCATACTGGTACCTACGTGGTACGTAGCTAAGAAAGATTGGGTCGTACAAGTTATGCCTAAAAGACGACAGCACAGCCAAAAACCCGCCATTAAACCATACAAGTTCCCATTCAATTGGCTTGGGTAGCACCAACATAATTAAGCAGCTTCACATGCCCAAGGGGAAAGAAGAGGGGAAGGCCTTGACAAACAAGTTCTTCGTAAACTATGAGACAATTCTTAGGAGGAGCATTATCACGTTTCTCAGAAGTATGAACCTTTATGTTCAAAGTCTCAACATCGATATGGTAATGAAGTAGAAGGTTTCTTATCTCATTCAAAGACATAGTGTTTGCCATCTCCAGAATAGTATAAGTATGTCTCTAAGAAGCGCCATCATCCTCATCAGACTCCACCACAGAAACAAAAATCTTCCTTTTTCCCTTGTGAGAAGCCTTATTAGCCGACTGCTTCGTGCATGTTCCACTTCTCAGGTGTAAGGGATTGCATGAAACAAGAAGGGGCACCAAAATGGTCTCAATTTCAAATATCCAAGAGCAAACCGAAATGGTCACGGAAGATTTTGTCGCATCGGAAAACGTAGGAGAAGAAGAAGGAATGCAAGTAGGAGCCACCATTTTTGACATAAGAAATACAGAAAGCACATAAGGATTTCTTGTTGAAACAAAGAGCGGACAAGAGGACAAGAAAACATTGTTTTGGGAACTTATAGTACCCACTAAAGACGAAAAGTTAAAGCACATGACTGTCCCACTCCTCCCAACAATTTTACCATCCATACCGAACCACGTGGCATGAATTGGGAAACGAAGAAAGCAAAGAGACACCCCGCTCGCGCATATGATCTCAAAAGCGGAAATATGTTCTTCACATAAAAAACATAACACACGACCAAGAGGCATAAAAAGGCTTCCCATAGCAAAGGAACTTGGAGGACATCTGAGATATTTGGAGGACATCTAATGACGCATAAATACATCAGACACGGAAAAGACCAGAATACCTTGAAAGAATGTCTCGACAACGATCCCTCATAAGAAGTATATGCATGGCCTCGTATATTGAAGAGGGAATCGGTAGTTCGTCCACGTCCAACAAAGAATCACCGACACTTGTACAGATCCCTTGGATCACCCACTTGAAGAGAAGTCACGCGTATCATGAAGGAACATAAGATTTTATTAGCACATGATCTCCTTAAATGCCCAGGCGCCCACATTAATACACTGTCAAGAGATTCATCTACATCAAAACAACACTTATGAACACCCATCTTCACCATTAATGGAGGACATGTTGCTATCCCCTTCCGCATACTCGGGATCCTAAAAAGAAGAATTCATTCTTGTAGACCAACTTAGATTGAGATAACATACTTGTACTCTATATTCACCTAAGAAAGAAATATATTCCCCTTTTATTCAAGTTATCTCACTCCTTTATATTTAAAAGATCTTCGTAATTTAGAAATTCACTCTCGTATACACTCTCATATTCATTCAATTTCTTTCTACGAATCATGAAAATTGCGTTTCGAACTACATCTTTGTGATAATTAAGGAATTACCCAAACTCAATTAATTTCGTGTTATCAAAACTCTTAAGGCAGTTCTGATGAGTAGATAAAATTCACCACTTGGACTTAATTGGCAATTATTTATTTCTCTTGAATTAATAATTCCCAACACAATTTTACTACTTACATTAGGTCATTTATTAATGTATGTCAAATTCATGAAATGGTTGGGTTCGTAATATTTGTGATTATTTTCCATAAGCAAAAATACCATCTGTCATATACCTCAGCCGTTGCTTAACTTATATTCCATCGATTACTTTAAGCAATGTTCAATGTGACCCCAACAGTGAATATATATCTTATTCACCGAGTGTAACTCAACACCTTACGTCCGATTTTGTACATTTCTAACCTTACTATATAATTCATATATGCACATACAGTCAATATATTCGGCTTCAAGTAGCAGCAAGAAAATCTATTAATAATTAACTATACAATTAAATAATTCAAGTTGATCAAATTAATCATGTTCATAAGAAAGAGCATTCCAAAGAAGATTGTGATCTTAATTAAGCATGTGAAAAAGTATCTGTTAGCATAAACAACGGGCCTGATTTTGGTTTTCATACTTGACTAATATGTTTAACTTTAGAGAAATGTAACAAAAGAGAAAAAGATAGAAGAAAAAAAAAATTAACTAACTGTAACGCAATCCAATAAAAATTTGGACTTACAAACCTAGCTCGAAAATTTCAGGTTTCTGTCATTGCTACGCATTGTTATTGCACCGAGAGGGATCACGGTGTGCATGATTCACGTTGAATCCATTATGTTATTGGTTCACAAATTATACTATTTGATTATATTGTTGCGGCCAAAAGTGGTTAATTTATATATATATATATATAATTATGTCTATGTTTTACATCATCAATAGTACCCAGGACGCATCTTATATAATTATTTTTAAGTAAAATGTAATAATATATAATAATAATAATGGAAATAATTATAACTATAACTATAACTATAACAAAAGGTTAAATACTGTACATTTGACAACCTTATCTTGTATTGAAAGAATGACTGGTAATGTTAACCGTTCTAATTTCAAAGAGACATTAAATTACACAACATAAAAGAATGATAAATTAAGATCGTTAACTACAAAGGAACATAAATATTAAAGCCAACATTAATTATTGTAGCCATTCCAAGTCCAAAGAGGCAATTGAAAACCATTATTCGGATGAGCAGTACCATGGCATGATGTACTAATAAAGATATATATACCTCGATTTAGTTGAAGTTAGATGGGGTAGGTTTAAACTTTAAAGAGACGTTAAAACTGAAAATTCGACTGTCAAACAATTTTCCAACTATTTCAACTTTTTTTAACGTTGAGCGTCTATATTTAATTCATTGGTTGGTTAATTTAATGTTCCAAGATTTTTCAATGTAGAAGCACATAAATCATAATACACAACAATTAAAAGTATATGTTTTGTGCTCCCAATTTAAAGTTTAATTTGGTCTAAGACATCTAAATATATATATATATATATATATATATATATTACTGACATTTTAAATATGTACAATTATTGTTTAACATTAAAATGGTTATAGTTCTCCTATATCTTACAGCGTTTCCATTATCACCTCAACTGAAACCACATGGAATCGTTCAATTTATATTTTATTAAACTTTTGATTCTCATGAGTGTTACTATGGATTGAATATATATATATATATATACACACGTAAGTTTCTATAAAAGGTTAAACACTTTAAGATGGTAAAAGAAAAATAAAAGGGTTTGATCCTCACCGCTATCAACATAATTATAGCATGGATCGAAATCTCCATGCAATTTCTTGAAAAGTATCGAAATATTTCCGTTTTTGACACAATCGAAACGAAAAATACATATAGTTTTCATGTTAACTATAACCACAATTTTTACGAATTCTTTGAAACATGCCGAAAAATTTACGAAATATTATAAAATATTTTAAATTTTTAACAGACCGAAACCTATTCTAAAACTGAAACTTTAATCCACGAATTATAGAGATGTAAGATTACAACTTGCTTCAAATCTAATATGCTGAAAAATAATAATGCGAACTGCCCCACATGTTATTCTAAATAAGTAAATTATTCTACTTTAAAAAGAAATAATAATTTACTCTTCTGTTGTATGACATAACCCCCCAACGAAAAAAAGGGAGACATTGCATGCCTCGCTTGCTCCTTTACACGTTGCGAAGTGCCTCTTTTAATTTGTATATGAAATTGTTAGGGGTGGATACAACTTTGTTAAGTCAAATCAGATAATTTGCTTATTCATTTTTTCCTAGAATAATGAGTCTATTTCTCATTATAAATCAATTTGCCTTTCTATTTATTAGAGGAGCCGGGACACTAATTATAATTTCTTAGAATTTGTAATAATAAAATCAATAGAATGGCCCACGGTTTCATAGGAGAATGAACTCCTATCCAATGAAAACCATTGTCGAGTAATAATTACAAATCCTAATTAATTTAGTACTCTTTTAATCTTCCACTACAAATCCTACTACAACATCACTTTCCCCCTCTCTTTTTAACCCCCCCAACCCCCATTCTCAAATTTTCTCCTCTCTCCAAAATTCCTAATCAAAAGCACACACATAGAGAAAATAATCCTCAAACAAAAATGAAGAAAGCAAACACCATCACTAAAATCGTTCGGCTTCAACAAGTCGTAAAGCGCTGGAAAATCAAGAGCCATAATAATAATGCCCCACCACCCGGTTCGATCGCTGTTTACGTCGGACCGGACCGGCAGCGGTTCGTCATCCAAACCCGGTTCTTGAACTTACCGGTATTTGCGGCGCTGCTTCACGACGCGGAGGAGGAGTTCGGGTTTCAGACCCATGGCGGTTTGGTTCTTCCATGCGAACCGGGTTTATTCGGAGGAATATTGCGGTTCTTAGAGAAGGATGAGGAGCGGTTCAGCCGGTTGGGGCTGAATGAGTTCTTGAAGATGGTTCGTGATATGGGTTATGATGATCAAGTTTTTACGTGTAAAGAACCGTCTTGTCACGGTTTTACTCCGCTTCTGCAAAAGACTCCGGTTTGATATTTGATATATGCTTATTACTAGCTAGTTAGTGATTTTGAATATTATATATTAGGTTTTTTTGGAGGGTTTTGGATTAATTAATTATGTGGTCCAGTTGCCCCCTTTTGTTTCTCTTAATCTGGTATGAGATTAGATTAGCTATATTTTTAACCATCCTTGAGAATCTTGAGTTTGTATTGAGAAGATTCTTAATGCGATTCATGGTTTAAAATATTAATGTTAACTATATGTTATGTTGGTTGCTTGAGATTTTGTTGCTAACGTGAAGCATGATTTAAGTGTTTATACGTTAAAATCTTGACTTTGTATTGAGTACATTCTTAATGCGGTTCATGGTTTAAACTGTTAATTATGATATGTTGGGGTTGAATTTTTTTTTTTTTTTGTTGCTAACGAAGCATGATTTAAGTGTTTAAACGCTTTCTTTTAAGTTATCATAAATTTCTGGATGGAAATTGTGCAAATGAAACGCTGATTTTATTATTTTAGTTTCTTGAAACATTTATTTTTATGACTTATTCAATAAAAAACTGCAAGCGGAAAATCGAAATTTATAAGGTTTATCTTTTTTTATATTTTGACGGAAAACGTAAAACGAAATGGACTCTTTAATCAATATTGTTGCTGAGTTCAAAAAAAAAATCAATATTGTTGCTCAGCTTTGAATGATATTGTTAGTTTTTTCCAGTGTTGTTAAAGGCGTTGGGCGTAAGCGAGGCGTTTTTCATAGCTAGAGGTGAGGCGTAAGCCTCGAGGCGTGGGGCGTAAGCCCAATAAATGTTGGCATTTTAATTTACTTTAAGCATAATATTATAATACGAGTATATAATAATATAAAGAAATATGGAATAAAATCAAAAACATACTTATGGTGTTGAGAATATTCAAAATATATATGAGCTAAAACTTAAAACCAAATTGTTCATATGCAAAATCCAAAAATATTAAGGAACTTCTACAAGTCACAAAGAGCATTTATAAGTGTTTTCATGAAAGACCGTACGAGAAGAAATATTGTAGTTCAAAAGATCTTCAGAAATTAAGCAAAAGAGGTGATTATATTCATATCATACTTTGATACGATGGAAAAAAAACCAAAAAACAATGGAAGAAAAAACACTGAAAAAGAAAAGTAAAAAAAACTCATATGATTTACTAGATTCTTTCACAAATCACAATTTCAAACCATTTTTTTATCCTTTCTTTACTTCTCTTTGGGACTAGAGTATTTAGAATTGGCCAATTTTATATTTTTTATTCACTTCTAGGCTGGGTAATTAAGAAAAATGAGCAAAATATAACCAAATTTGTGGGGCATTTACAATCATCCGGGGCGCTCGCCCAAGAGCCTTTTGGGCCTCAGGCGCACGCCCCAAGGTTTGGGGCGTGCGCCTCACAAAGGTGGCGCCCCAACACAGAGCCCAGGGGCATTTTTAGGCCAAATTTGCCCTGTGCGAGCCCCGGGCAAGCCCCGGGCGCGCCTTTCACAACAGAGGTTTTTTCTGATGCTTAACCCTAATGTAATTATGTAATGGTTGGCAGTTGTTTATTAATTGTTATTTTATAGTGATGAAATTAAATACATAATCAGTTTTTGTTTGTAGGTTCGCTATAGTAGCAAGTATACAAGATATACTTAAATACATGGCATCTTATCAACAAAAATAGTTATTTTCGAAAACTTAAATCTTATCATAGAATCTTGACGGTATACTTTTTTTTTGTATTAAACAAAACTTGTTTACCTCTATGGATTTTAATCTTTTATCTTATCATAATCAAATCATCTTTTGTATCATTTGTATCATTTGTTTCCGATTGTGTCTCTTATTGTTTTTTTTTATCAAAAAATGAAAAATTTATAAAAGACTTACTCCAAATCAAATGTTCAGAAAGGGATACAAGAAAGGGGGGAGGATGACCATTCAAAGAAAGAATACATAAATGACATGTTCTTAGATTTAATCCAACTCCAAACTTTTACTTTTATAGTCTCAACAACGCCCTCTAAACAAGGTTGGATTCCATTAAAGCACGCATTATTTCTCATAATCCAAATTTCCCAAAAGATAAAAACCCATAAGCTGTTCCATTTACTCCTCGCTTTTGAAGACGGTACGATGCCACAAAGTTGCACAAGAAGACATTTTGCATTTTCACTAGTCGTTGTGGCAATTCCAAGCCAATTTAGAATATAATTCCAGATCCGCGCGGAGATAGGACACTTACAGAAAAGGTGCTCAGAGTCTTCGACATTATTAAGGAAATACTACCTTATTCACACAACACAATCATTGGAAATCAACAAGAAGTGACTGTTGCACCAAATCATTCTTATGTGGGGGAAAATCCGTTGAATCCGTTTGAATTGCAGCATCAAGGGGCAAGAGATTTGATTGGAGAGACACATCAAGATTTCTCCATCAGTGCTGATCAACAGATCATTCCTAACTTAGATGAAGATAATCACGATCATAATTCCTTGAATGATCAGTTGTACTTTAATTAACAATATTTTCCTTTCTTAGCTTAATGAGCACATGTATATAAGCAGACTTTGAGGTTCTGTTGTAACTCACGAAAATAGAAATACAATTAAGTCAATAATTTATGCACAAAGCCTTCTCTATTTTCTTTATGGTATCTAGAGCCTTGTGAGTTTAGAACCTCTTTTGATATTATTTCTCAATGGCTTCTTTATCTTTAAATGTCGGTAACTTCATCACTCTCAAGCTCGAACCAGAAAATTACCCACTTTGGAGAGAACAAGTGATGGCGTTCGCAGAAAGCCAAGACCTTATGGGTTTTCTTGATGGCTCAACTGCAGCACCACCTGCTCTTCTTCCCACTCCCACTCCCACAAATACAGAAAATAACACTACTCAAACACAAACACAAACTCATGCACCTGCCTATCTCGAATGGCGCAAACGTGATCGCCTACTTCGGGGTTGGATTATCGGAACATTGTCCTCTACAACTCTTGGCCTAGTAATTGGCTCAGAGACTTCAAAAGATGTCTGGAATGCTCTAAAAGATTCATATGCACAAAGCTCTCAAGAACGAGAGTTCACTTTACGCCAACAATTAACATATATGCGAAAAGACTCATCCTCATCACTCACTGATCACCTTCAAAAATTCAAAAGTCTTTGTGATAACTTGAGTGCAATTGGTTGTCCTATTACTGATAAAGAGAAAGTTTTCTTCCTTTTGACCAGCTTAGGACCAAAATACGAGAACTTCACAACTTCCATGATGAAGCCACCCATGCCCACATACTCAGAAATAATTCCGCTGCTCCAAGGTTTTGAACAACGACAAGGTCTTTTTGACCAATCAATCAATTCTTTTGCCTTCTACGGCAATCGCCAGAATTCTTCTCCTCAACAAAAGGGCTCCTATCATAACAATAACAAGGGAAACACTCAATCTGGAAATTCAATTTCGTTTACATCTCAAGGCCGTGGGTTTCGACCTACGGCCTCTACTAATCAGTTTTCATATAATACAGGAAATCTGACCCATCAACAGCGAGACTCAGACTTATCTCGTCAAAACAATCCCATGATGCGACGCATGACTCCTACAGAACGTGAGCTTTACAAAAATGTTCGTTGTCAAATTTGCAACCGAGATGGTCATATTGCAACAATTTGTTGGGAACGCTACAAAAATCATACAAATCAAGAAGGCGTGCCACAAGCTCTTGCTGCTCTAACATTGGATCCTGGTGTCATGGACACAGATTGGACAACTGACACGGGTGCCTCCAACCACATGACTGGTAATGAGGGTATGTTTTACAATTCTCGCCCTTATTTTGGTAACGATAAAGTCTTAATTGGCGATGGTAGTCCGTTACATATTAAATCTGTTGGAAATTCTTTAATACACAACGGACAAAAACAATTGCCTATTTCTAATGTTCTTGTCGTTCCTTCACTTACTCGTAATTTATTATCAGTAAGTCAGCTTACCGATCAATATCCTGTTAATTGTGAGTTCTCTAACCATGATCTTTCTGTTAAGGTTCGAGAAACAGGACAAATTCTGCTGAAAGGGACGCGTAGAGGTGATCTATATGTGCTTACAAGCCCAAGAGAGGCTCATTTTTCTACTCGTTTTTGTTCCGGCTCAATAAATCTTTGGCATCAATGCCTTGGACATCCACAACCATCAACGTTGAATTTACTTAAATCTAAAGGCTTAATAAGTATCAATGGTAGTAATAAAATGTTAAATGTTTGTGAAAGTTGTCAACTTGGGAAACTTAGCAAATTACCTTTTATTGACTCTAAACATTTATGTAATGAACCATTTCATCGCGTACATTGTGATCTTTGGGGGCCTGCGCCTGTTTTATCTTTTGGTAATTTTAAGTATTATGCATGTGTTGTAGATGAGTTTACTCGTTACACTTGGATAATCCCATTAAAATCCAAATCTGATTTTGTTGATGAATTCTTTAAGTTTGAAAGCTATATCTTGCGGCAATTTAACAAAAGGATCAAGATTTTTCACTCTGATGGTGGTGGAGAATTCGTCAACTCACGCTTGACTACCCATTTTACTCAGCAAGGTATTTTACACCAAATTTCATGTCCCTACACTCCCGAACAATCAGGTATGGTTGAACGTCGTCATCGATATATTCGAGAATTAGGCATGACTATGTTATTTCATAGTGGGCTTCCTACTACTTTTTGGGTTGAGGCATTTAATACTGCAGTTTATATTATTAACCTCTTACCAAGCTCTTCCATTAAATTTGAAACACCGTATTATAAACTATACGGTGCATATCCTAATTACTCATCTTTACGTGTATTTGGCTCAAAGTGTTTTCCTTATACATGGGATACTAAGAAGAATAAATTTGAACCAAAGACCGTTCCTTGTGTCTTTCTTGGTTATAGTGAAAAATATAAAGGTTATAAATGTTTTGATCCTCTTTCTCGTCGTATATATATGTCGCGCCATGTAGTTTTTGACGAAAAAGTATTTCCTTTTAAAAAGGTACATGATGTCTCTAATACCCCAATGATTTTATCAAAATTTGATGCTTGGATTAAATCTAATCATGGTACTTCTATTGTAATGCCGTCGTTCGATACCGAAGTCCCTTCCCCTATTGATACTCCTGATTTTGCTCAAAGACAAATACTTACAGAACATTATATTGCTGCTCCTATTGAAGAGAATCCTTCTCATTGTGATCAAAATAACTTAGTCACATGTCTTGCTCCTAATGAGTCGTCTCATCCACAAGAAAATGCGTCATATATTGCTGCTCCTATCGAAGATCATCCTTCTCCTTGTGATCAAAATAACTTAGTCACGTGTCCTGCTCCTAATGAGTCGTCTCAACCTCTAGAAAATACGTCATCTCCAGATATTCATCTATCTCCTCCAACCATCCCAGAACATCGTATGCTTACTCGCCTAAAAGATGGCATTAGAAAACCGAACCCCAAGTATGCTCTAAATGTTAGTACTAAAGACATTATTCGTGAGCCTCGCACTGTAAAATCTGCTCTTCAACATAATGGTTGGAAACAAGCCATGGATGAAGAAATGGCTGCCCTCCAACAAAACAAGACATGGAAACTTGTTCCTCGTCGTCCTAGTATGCATGTGATAGGATCAAAATGGGTTTTTAAAGTTAAACTTAAAGCCGACGGTACTGTTGATCGTTTAAAAGCACGTTTGGTAGCTAAAGGTTATCATCAGTTAGATGGTGTCGATTACACAGAGACTTTTTCTCCCGTCATTAAGCCGGGAACGATACGACTTGTTCTTACTGTCGCGCTTGTTCGTGGATGGGAAATCCGTCAATTAGATGTTAAAAATGCCTTTCTTCATGGAACCATCTCTGAAGATATATATATGGAACAACCCCCTGGAATGCAAGATCCAAGTTGTCCATCCTATGTATGCAAACTACAACGTGCTTTATATGGTCTTAAACAAGCTCCGCGGGCGTGGTTCGATCGTTTTAGCACATTCCTAATTTATAATAATTTTGTTTGTAGCCTTGCTGATTCATCTCTATTTATTCATAACTCTACTAACAGAATAATTATTCTTCTCTTATATGTAGATGACATGTTATTAACAGGATCTAATCAACAACAACTCAACGCCTTTGTAGCTCAACTCAACTCTGAATTTTCAATGAAAGATCTTGGACCTATTCATCATTTTTTAGGAATTGAAGTCACAAGAACACCAGATGGCTTACATTTATCGCAAACACATTACGCTATGACAATTCTTGAGCGCGCTCAAATGGAAGAGTGCAAGCCCATGAGTACTCCTATGGAGTCCAAAACAAAAGGGTTAACTGATACTACTCTTCTTGATGATCCTAGTGTTTATCGTGGAATTGTCGGTGCTTTACAATACTTAACACTAACAAGGCCTGATATCTCTTTTAGTGTTAATTTTGTCTCACAGTTTATGCAAGCCCCTACACAATCTCATTTAAAGATGGTTCGCCGCATACTCCGCTACATAAAAGGATCACTCCATCTCGGCCTCGACTTTACTTCCAATACTAGCCTTGACCTATGTGCCTTTTCAGATGCAGATTGGGCTGGTTGCCCAATTACAAGACGTTCTACTACTGGTTATTGCACTTACTTGGGTCATAACATCATATCTTGGTGTGTGAAGAAACAACAATCTGTATCACGCTCTAGCACCGAAGCTGAATATCGAGCTATGGCGCACACTGCTGCTGAGCTTACATGGCTTACGTTTCTTCTTCGTGATCTTCACATTCCCCTCTCAAAACCACCTTTGCTCTTGTGCAACAACATCAGCGCTCTCCACATGACTGTCAACCCGGTTTTTCATGCTCGGAGCAAACATATTGAATTGGATTATCACTTTGTGCGTGAACGAGTAGCACTTGGTTTATTGATCACTCAACATGTCTCCTCTAAATCACAAGTCGCAGATATTTTCACGAAGCCTATGTCCAAGTCTCAACTTTATTATTTTTGAATCAAACTTTGCCTTCGTCCCCGGCAAAGTTTGAGGGAGGATATTAAGGAAATACTACCTTATTCACACAACACAATCATTGGAAATCAACAAGAAGTGACTGTTGCACCAAATCATTCTTATGTGGGGGAAAATCCGTTGAATCCATTTGAATTGCAGCATCAAGGGGCAAGAGATTTGATTGGAGAGACACATCAAGATTTCTCCATCAGTGCTGATCAACAGATCATTCCTAACTTAGATGAAGATAATCACGATCATAATTCCTTGAATGATCAGTTGTACTTTAATTAACAATATTTTCCTTTCTTAGCTTAATGAGCACATGTATATAAGGAGACTTTGAGGTTCTGTTGTAACTCACGAAAATAGAAATACAATTAAGTCAATAATTTATGCACAAAGCCTTCTCTATTTTCTTTAGACATGACCACGACAAAGAACACAATTAGTGTCGCCACCAGGAAGAGATATACCTCTTTTAGCTAAGTTGGTTTTTGAAGGAACCTTGTCAAGTATCACTTTCCAGGTAAGAGCTTTCATCTTCAATGGTGCCTCGATATTCCATAGCAATTTGAAGCAAGGATCCTCCGTTGTGCTCTCAGGTGGTGTAAGCATTTTGTAGGCAGATCTGACAGTAAACTCGCCACTTTCTTCACCTTTCCAACGCCAACGATCACTTTTTTCAAATTGAGGCATGGACGATTGGATTATTGAACAAAGTTCGTCAAGAAGTTGAAGCTCCCATGCGAAAAGATTCCTTCTCCATTGCCAATTCCACTGCCAACCATCGTTTACCCAATCACCTTTTTCCAAAATCGTGTTTGGGAAGTTTGTCAGGAGACTAAAACTTCTTCTGGCCGAGGTGCATGGCATGCTTTTGCAGATGCATATTGGATTTATTCTATCTAATCCTTTATAAATCCCACAATCAAAAAGAAATTTATAATGATGGTGATAATATGATCTAAAATAAGCGGGTCTGATAAAAGAAATTAAATCAAAAGTGCGGCATGATTTAAAGTCTTCAGATCACTAGAAATTAATATTCATATAATTGAAGCTTTGGTATAAAACTTATGGGTTCAACTATAATTTATATACATTTACAAGTAAATGTATTTCGTCAAAACTAGTTATGTTTCAAATTTTACCATGCCGATCCACGAGAATAATTGAATAAATGTAATAATTTCACCCGTCACATAAACCTAAAAATTTCCACGAGATTAGACCTGCAAAAGAGAATCACGAGACTCCACAAAAGTAATAATTTCATGCATATATGATCATGTAGCTCTATTTTCTTATATTTATTTACGTGGAAAGATGAATGCCCCCTGTATTTTTCCTTTCAAAAACGAATAACGTTAACTTTTATGGTGTCTACTGTCAAGTTTTGTTGTTGGGAAACCTATTTTGTCAAAATCCTATCCCTTTTGCTTCTTAGAGAGCGTATGGATTAAAATGGGCCCTTCTAACATTATATTGTATTTAGAACAGTTGAAATTATAGGAATTGGTGGGTGGGTACGTACAAATAAGTACCACCTGTGCACGAATCATCATGAAATAATGTGATGTAGTTGTCAGCTTTCCACTAATGACAATTATTATTTGTATATTAATAAACCAGCTACTTTTTTCTACAGTAGTAATTTGTCATTATTTTCTCAAACGGCGTAGCCACTTTAGTTTAATTATGTTAAATCTTGGTTTCGGGTGTTTGTTTCTTTCTGTTAGTTGTGATTCCCATGCACGCGTGGCCGACTCACACGATTTTTTAATAATTGAATGGGAGCATTTCCTCCTAATTTTCACACAAAACGTGGGATCTAGTTGTACTGAACTAACATTCTGAGAATCAATTTGGTTAAGTTTCGTTGAGAAAATTGTGTGGCCATTTTCTTCCTTTATGAAGAAATTTTGTAGAAGGTGTGCTGGAATTCACTCGAGTATCTGGTCCTTGGAAAAGATATGCTAAAGCTTAAATAGAAGAAATAATTTATTGAAAGAAAAGGAGGAGCGTAACTTTTAGTAACTCATATTCAATTTTAAATAATTAATTACGAATAGACACTTAATATATGTTTTAGAAAATGAAAATACAGAAGCCTTTCTCGACGACGCAAATGTAAAAGTGTTACGAACTATGAATTATAGAAAGATGCAGAACACCTTGAAGTCGTGCCCAAACTCTTAACAAAAGATACACACTTCTTTGAGTCAAGTGTAAAACTACATTGATAAACTACTCCAAAATCTTTTTCATGAATTCAATACATAATAAAAGTCATACTCATATTGTTGCTCAAAACTTAAATAAAGAAAAGAAATAAAAATATGTAAAAGAAGGTAACATAATCGTGCTGCTCAAAACTAAAAATAAATAAAGAAAATAAAATAGGACAATGAGTTAACATAATCTTCTAAGCAATCGCTTTACGTAACAAAAAGTAACGTGGATATATATATGAGGGTTATGTGCTAGTTATCCTGTATATATTAACTGAATTAAAACGAGAGTTACATAAACGAGAAAAGGATAATATTGGACTTTATTCTTTGGGATTTTTGTTATATCATGACTTTTATAAATAAACTTGGATGAGTGGTGATAAGCACTCCATGTCAAACTAACCTCAAGCTCCTTATTGGTGCTGAGCTAGCTTTGAGTTTGGGAAGTCTGCACTGAAAAACACGGCACGTTAACTACGTCGTGTCTGACCCGGCGTAGGCACTCTGATGCCTAAGTTAGTTAATGCCCATTGAGGGGTTAGAGTATAAACAAATTATAGCTCAAATAGTTAAGTAAGTCAAACATATCTGATAGGTCGGACAAAAAGCGGTTGATGCGGATTGGGAGTTTGTTGATTTCAGACTGAACTTGGAGTTAAGTCAACATGCCTACATATCACGTGGAGAGAATCAAGTTGAACGTAGTTCATTGTTTCTCTATGATTGCTGATCGTGGTCGGAGGTGAAGGTCGGATCTCCGAGGTCGGGCATTGCACATTGGATAGTAGTTAAGGCAAGACTCAAAGAGATAAGGCGCAAAGAGATTGTTTACGAAGAGATTGTGCACGAAGAGATTGTGCACGAAGAGATTGTGTGTGGTCTCAAAGCTCTCTCAGAAATGTTGTCTTCTTTTGGAGAGGGTATTTATAGGCTAGATTATGGGTCTTTCATGGGTTGGGCCCTCAAAGAAGTTGTTCGTGAGCAAAGAGATTATTCATCGCCAAAAAAAATTGATCATGGGCCAATTGGTGGGCCCAAACCGTCATGACCTATTTGGACCGCTGAATCTCGTTGCGTTGTTCATTTTATCATGTTTGTCACTTGTCATATTGTGAAATTGTAGGACAGTGGATTGACACAACACTTTTTGAGAGTTAAGCTGGAATTGCCTTAACTCTATTTTGATCTTCTTGATAAGAATAATGTGCAGCGGAAGTAAGAACACAAGAAGATATAATTTTAAGAAGTTTTCAATATTATTAAAAACTTCTGAACCTTAGGCGAAATAACCATAAAGGTTTTATCAAAAACGTTCCTCACAACAATTCACTCACGCTCTTTGTTGATCGGACTCAACGAAGCAGACAAGTAAGAACTACTTAACTTCTATGGACTAGACTTAAGCAGTTGATACAAAAACTTCGCAAAACAAAATGAAGACAATACAAAGAAGAATTAATCTCTTGGATTATTGGCACGATTGTCTTGTCTTCATCTTGATGAACTTCACATCTTTATAGATTTCTTGAGTCTTGAACGCCAAGATGTGTTGTTCACAGTTTTGGTAACTCTTGTTGTTTCCTTGTTGAATATTGCCTTCTTCAAATCTTTCATGAGAACGTGTTTCCATTGTTACTGATTTAACAAGGCAACACATCTTCTTCAATTCGCAGAATCTTGGAAAGAATCACAGTTGCAGAGAATCCAATATTGTTTCCTTCTTTTGAAACCGTGTGAGTTGACTATTCAACTTAGCTTGAATTATGGAAACTTCAAGTAAGGAATCTTCCAAAGCTCTTCCTTATGTTTAAGATACTTTCCTGGACATAAACATAAACAACCAAAACCGTGGAACTTGATTAATAAGTGAATAAAGGCAAAACTTAATTTTGGCAACTAAAGAACAGTTTTCGCAAAAGCTCTCGGCTTTCAATGTTATCCAATGTTAACCCAACATCGTCTAACATTGTACCGTCTAACATTGATTCCAGAAAACCTGCACTTTCAATCTCCCTTTTTTTGTCTTTCTTCACAAAACCAATACCTGTTCCAATCAAGTCTTATATCCAAAAAGTTATAATCAACAAGAAACAAATTAAACTACCAAACTGCTCCCCCTTAATACAAGATATCATAATCAAAGTTAAATTAACAAAGACATGAATAAAGGTCATCACTACAATCACATATGTACATATGTTCAGACCTCAACATTCATCAATGTTGCCTCAACATTGAAACCAGTAAGTTTCCTGCATAAAGGTTAACAAGAAAAACAGTTCAAAAAGTTCATTCACAAGGAATAGCAGTTAAGAACAATTAGAGCAGTTCAACAGTAGTACTTAGAGTTACAGGCCAAAGCTAGATATCAAGGACAAGCCCCTTGATCAAATAAAACCAAATAGAGATTAATGTACCAGCAGTTCAAAGATATTAGCAGTTCATAAGAAACAGACCATAAACTAGAAGACTAAAATAAAATTGGAACTACTCTCCCCCTTTTTGTGAAAAGGGGAGTTCCTCCAAATTTTTCACAATGTCCTCCAGTTCTTTGAGGTGTTCCTTCCTCTCCTCGATCTCCCTCTGAGTGTCAGCAATCTGCCCCCTATACCAATTCAGTAAATGATCCACAAAAGCAGAAGTGATAACCAAGCAATCCTCTTCTTTGGACATTGGCACTAAAGTTCCAGCAAACTCCTTAGCCCTTTTCTGCTCAGATCTTGGTCTCACCACTCCTTGTGGATTCCATGGAAGGTCTCTCACCCTTGATCCAGACAAGTAGCTTGGGAGAATTGTTAGTTCAGTATCATTCTTCCTCCAGCCCACAGTTACACTTGTCTTCAATCCTTGACTGCCAAGGATTTTGCAGATGAGTGAGTGATAGGGTAGCATCCCATTCTTCCTTCCAGCAACTTCAGACATAGACTTCAAAATCCTCTCCCCCATATTTACAGCTAGCCCATTCTTGATTTTGTACACCAAGATTGC
Organism: Linaria vulgaris; assembly: GCA_948329865.1. Lineage (NCBI taxonomy): Eukaryota > Viridiplantae > Streptophyta > Magnoliopsida > Lamiales > Plantaginaceae > Linaria > Linaria vulgaris. The sequence continues at coordinate 15,114,289 of OX415254.1, read as the reverse complement.
TGATTCCTTGGTAAGTACAGTCACATTCTTGCTTGGGAGCCAGTTGAAACAAGCTATCTTGTGTAAGACAGCACTCAGGGAGGTGAGTTTTGTGGTTGGCAGAGCATCTCTCCAGATTTTGACCAACCCTCCAGTCAAGTCTTCCATTACATCATCATAGTAGGGGTCCTCAGATTCATCAGTAGTGGGGAAGCCACAGATCTTGTTGATGGTGTAGGGGTCAATGTTGAAGACTCCCCCCCTCACCCAAGCCTTTCCAAATTTTGGTGATCTGTAGTCCCTGGTCCATTTGGAGAGATTAAGGTAGAACTCCATGACAATCTCAGAAGCATAGTCATTCAGCTCCATCACTGACTGTTGCAGCCCTCTTGCCTCAAGCAAGTCCATCACTTTGTTCTCTTTGAAACTGGCCATCTATATAGCTCTCTCAGTGTGAATCTCCCTTCTTTTGAAAGAATCCCACTTCTTCTCCAACTCTTGAGTGAGATAGTAGGGAGAAAAGTAGCTTCCCTCATCATCAGGATAGATCACATATAGCCCATCAGTGTACTCCTCTGTTCCTGATGTTGCCCCAACATCAGCAGCAACATCCTGCTCCTCCTCAGTTTCCTCTTCCTTCTCCTCTTCTTCTTCCTCATCCTCAACATCTACCACCTCTACTTCCTCTTTCATCACTTGCTTTCCTTTTCTCTTTCTCTCAGCAGCAACAGCAATTTTCTTCTCTTCCTCAGCTTTCTTCTCATCCTCAGCAGCCCTCTTCCTAGCTGATCTCTCAGCCTGTCTTTTCCTGGCCTCAGCCCTAGCCTTAGCAGACTCATACATATTTTTCAATTTCTCCCCATTGCCCTTTCTCTTTTTCTTTTGAGCCCTAATCCAATTCCTCACCATCTTGTCAACAGACACATCCGCAGATATCTCCACAGATTTTTCAACAGAGCCACTACCCTCCTCCTCAACAGGTATATCAGCATCAAATTCAGGGATGGGTTCAGCAGTGTTTACCTCAGTTTCAGGCTCATTGGTGATAGGAGTGGTTGGTTCCACTGTTGGCTCAACATTGGAGGTCGATTCTCCCTGTTTGGTCTTCTTTCCTCGTCGCACGTAGGGAATCGCCTTCCTCTTGGCAGCAACATGGGCCTCAACTGTTTTTGCAGCAGCACTTCTAGTGTGTGAGCGAGTGCGTGCAACAGTGGGTTCGCTTCTTAGGGCAACATCTACAAGAGTTTGCATGGGAGACTTGCTTGCCATTGTTAGTAGAGAAGGTTTGAGAGAATTTGCAGAGAGAAAACGAGAGAATTTGAGAGCAGAGAGTAATTTTGTTGTTAAGCACAAATAATAACCTTGCAAGCACAAATAAGGAAAATAGGGTTTTGATTTTTGAATTAATCGTGAATTAAGGAAAGAGAATGAATGTTAGTGGGCAGTTACCAAATTTGAACCATGAAAAACTTTCCCGCTATATTTTCTCGCGCACAAGCTTTGATATTTAATTAACAGTTAACCAGAGCGGTTTTCAGAAAAAACTGAAAACTTATAAGTTCCTGTTTTCAATGTTGACCTGTGACTGTGCACAATGTTGGGATAACATTTGATAACATTCAAAACCGAAGGTGGAGGTACAGGCTTTACCAAGGCAAATTCACGTGAGAGCTTGAGATACATCCAAACATACATCTGAAACTTAACCACTATAGCAAGTGAGTACCTCGGACATATTGTTCAGATTAACATCATGAGTAAGCAACATAGAAAACAAGAAACACACAGAGATAAGCAGTTATGAATTCAAGGAACAATTCACTTCCACAGCATAGAAAGTCACAGAACAGTGTGTCACCTGCAGTATGTCACCCAATTGTATGCCTCAACACATGAATTATACTCCCCCTAAGCCTAGACCGACACAACTCACACACAAGAAGGAAAACAATGCAGTTCTATATGAATGCAACAATGTAATGTCAAATAGGCAGATGGTAAACACAAATGAAAAACTCCTCAAACCAGCACAATCACATCTCTTTAAAATCTTTATTATTTTTATAACTCATCTGAACAAAAACTGAAGGTTGCTAAACACAAAGTCAATGTCACAATTGAATGAGGGCAGTCTGAACTCCACACACCCAGTAACAACATTAACAGCAGCAAGTTAGGCAAGTACAAAGGCCTTGAATGTTGGCAATTCATTTATCATGCACCCCAACACCCCAATTCCTTATGCATACTTGTTTACCAACCTGCATTCAAGAGAATCACCAAGTGATCAGTGCTACTAAATGTAAGAAATCGAAACCTCAAACACCCTAGTAGAAAGGATCACCCTCATGTGTTCCTTGGCCAAACAAACAGAAACATGTAAATAAGCACAACTGAGTAACAGTGAAGTTGTCAACATCATGCACCCCAGCTTCTCCACATGTCCTGTACACCTTCCATATGAATAAGACACAACTGAATAGACATCAAAGTAGTGAACTTTGTGTACCCCAGCTTCTCCATATGTTAGGCAATCACAACCTCAGACAAACAGAAGAGTTTTATTAGCCTTTTCAAAACCAAAGATGTGAAACTGATAACTAGAGAGAGTTGTTAATCAAAGAGTTCAACCACACAAACCAAATATGACAAAACAATGATAAAATGAGACTCAAAAAGAAATGCAACTCAACAAAGGAATAACAACAAAATACCTACTACACCACAACCAATATACCAGTGCTAGTCAGTGGTGTTATGACAACACTGGTTTTCTCAACATTTTCACATATCACACATGCCAAGAGATTTCCTCAGGCTGAAGAATCTCTCACTATCTAAAGGTTTTGTAAACATATCAGCTAGCTGATTTGTTGTCTCAATATGTTCAATGTTGATTACTTTGTCCTCTACCATATCTCTTAGGAAATGATGCCTTATGTCTATATGCTTAGTTCTAGAATGTTGGACAGGATTCCTAGAGATACTTATGGCACTTAGATTGTCACAAAACATGAGAAGAGTATCACTATCTAGCCCATAATCTGAAAGCATGTGTTTGAGCCACACAAGTTGGGTAACACAGCTGCCAGCTGCTAGATATTCTGATTCAGCAGTTGATAATGAAACACATTTCTGCTTCTTGCTATACCAGGAGACCAAATTATTCCCCAAATAAAAACAGCCCCCACTTGTGGATTTCCTATCATCCACATCACATGCCCAGTCAGAGTCACTGAAACCAACCAAGTTAGTGTTAGTGTCATAAGAGTACCAAATGCCTAAAGGTGAAGTTCCAGAGATATATCTAAGAATCCTCTTCACAGCAATCAAGTGAGACTGCTTTGGATCAGCTTGGTACCTAGCACAAACACATACTGAAAACACGATGTCAGGTCTAGAGGAAGAGAGATACAGCAAACTACCAATCATGGATCTGTACAATGTTGGGTCAACATTGCTACCAGTGCCATCTTTTGTTATCTTCACTGAAGAGGACATAGGAGTTTTGCAAGGCTTTGACTCTTGTAGCTCAAATCTCTTCACCAGATTCCTTGCATACTTCTCCTGGTTCAGGAAGATACCATTCTCCAGCTGCTTGACTTGTAGTCCCAGAAAGTAGTTAAGCTCACCAATCATGCTCATCTCAAATGTTCCTGTCATAGACCCAACAAATTTGTGTAAAGTAGACTTGTTAGTAGAGCCAAATACTATATCATCCACATATATTTGAGCAATGCATATATCAGAGCTTTTTCTAAGGACAAACAATGTTCTATCTCCATCTCCTCTATTGAAACCTAGGCCTAACAGAAAATCAGTTAGTCTCTCATACCAAGCTCTAGGGGCCTGTTTTAAGCCATACAAAGCCTTTTCAAGTTTGTACACATGGTCAGGATGTTTAGGGTCAGCAAAGCCTTTAGGTTGTTCTACATAAACCTCTTTGTCAATTAAACCATTTAGAAAGGCACCTTTAACATCCATTTGGTAAAGTTTAATTCTAAGACAGCAAGCAATAGCAAGAAGTAATCTAATTGATTCTATCCTAGCTACTGGAGCAAAAGTCTCATCAAAATCTATACCTTCTACCTAAGTATAACCTTGTGCAACCAACCTAGCTTTGTTCCTCATAATGACACCATTCTCATCAGTTTTATTTTTGAAAATCCATTTTGTACCTATTACATTCACATGTGATGGCCTAGGTACTAGATTCCAAACTCTGTTTTTGGTGAATTGTAAGAGTTCCTCTTGCATGGCATTAATCCAGTAACTATCCTTAAGAGCTTCAGTTACATTCTTAGGTTCAATGGAAGACACAAAACAAGAAGCATTTTCAACAGTACATGAAGAAGACATACAAACACACAACTTAGCCATATCCTTGTAATTTACCCTTTCTTTGTTGCGTGTTCTAACTCTTTCAGTAATTTGACCAATTACTTGAGAGGCTGGATGATCTCTTTGTATTCTAAGAGGGGGATCTCTTCTGGATACATGAACCACTTCATCTTCAGAATTTGACAGCACAAATGTTGGCCTAACATTGGGGGTTTCTGGTGTTAAGTCAACATTTGTTCCAGTTTCCAGTTCAGCATCTCCAACGTCTGTGTTCAATGTTGAGTCCAATGTTGGAGTAACATCTGAACCAGTGACTTCTTCAGTACTTGCAGAAACAATTAGATCATCAAATATGACATTCACTGATTCTTGAACAGTATGCAATCTTGGATTGTAGACCCTGAAAGCAGCACTATTAGGAGAATATCCAACAAATATACACTTTTCACATTTGGGATCAAATTTGCTCAAATAGTCTCTATCTTTTAGCAAATAGCAGTTAATACCAAATTCATGAAAGTGTGCTATTGTTGGTTTTGAACCCTTCAAGATTTCATAAGGTGTCATAGTAGTACCAGGTCTAAGATAAACTTTATTACTAATATGACATGCAGTATTCAAAGCTTCAGCCCAGAGTTTCTTAGATAGGTTTTTAGAATTCAACATAACTCTAGCCATCTCTTGAAGTGTTCTATTCTTCCTCTCAGCAATACCATTTTGCTGAGGTGTCTTAGGTGCAGAGAACTCATGGAAAAAGCCTTTAGATTCACAGAAATTAGCAAAGCTTACATTTTCAAACTCTTTTCCATGGTCAGACCTAATTCTTCCTACAGAAGTGCCATAAAGATTCTTAATACTAGCATGCAAAATTTTGAATGTGTTGAATGCCTCTAATTTTTCTTTCAAAAATTTAATCCATGTATATCTTGAAAAATCATCAACAATAACAAAAGCATACTTCTTACCATTCAGGCTACTAACCTCAATAGGACCCATGAGATCCATATGTAGCAATTCAAAGAACTTATTAGTTCTAGGGTTAGTACTTTGTACCTGTAGTGGTGGATGAACAACTTTTGTTTGTTTACCTTTCAGGCAATCTTCACAAACAATTTTACCTGGGCTAGTTAACTTAGGCAGTCCTCTTACAGTCTCTAACTTCTGTAGTTTCTCCAGATTCCTATAGTGCACATGTCCTAACTTCTTGTGCCACATGACATATTCATCTACCTTGGCATGGTAGCATTCTGCTTCATCTTGAGCAAGATAGCAGTTATCCTTTGATCTTGTACCTGTCATGACACGGACATTGTCACTATTAAACACATCACATGAACTTTTATCAAAAGTAACTAGCAGATTGTCATCACAAAGTTGACTTATGCTAATTAAATTTGCTTTCAATCCTTCAACCAACAACACATCCTTTAGTGGTGGAAATCCTTCAACATCCAGTACTCCTTTTCCAATGATTTTCTCTTTAGTGCCTCCTCCATAGGTAACTGTTCCAACAGTCAAAGGGATTACATTTTTCAGGTTGTCAATGTTTCCAGTCATGTGTCTTGAGCATTCACTGTCAAAATACCACTTACCTGCAAGGTTAGAGTAAACAGCAGAAAAGACAACATTGCAAACAATTTTAACCTTAGGAGTTTTTATCTTCTCAGTCCAGGTTCTACTTTTATGTCCTTCAAATTTGTTACCTAATGTTGGGATAACATTCAGATCAGAGGTTTTCCTAACATTGGTACATCTATTAATTATTGTTTTCTTCTCAATCACAATTTTATATTTTTTACAATAAGGCTTAATGTGACCAGGTTGAAAACAATATTGACAGATAAAAGTAGGCCTTTTCACAGTGTTGGAAGAGATTTCACAACTCAAGTTATTGCTATCCTTGATAAAACCAGCTTTCAAGTAGGCAGAATTAACATCTTCAAAGGGAGGTTTCTTAACATAGCCCAAACCATTTTTACCTTGATTTCCCATACTCAGCACTTCATCAAGCAGAGATGTAGAAGAGTTCCATTTGTTAATGGTTTGTTTAGCTTTATCTAATTTTACCTTTACCTCTTTCAGCTCAGCCTCAGTTTTGTCAAGGTCTTTCTCATACAGTTTCAGCATCTCCTTCACGCATTCAATCTCTTCCTTCAAGCTTTTGTTGCTCTTGATGAGTTTGTGATTCTCAAGCAGCAGTTTGTGGTAGATAGACTTCAGGTCTTCAATGATTTCCTCCTGGGACATTTCACCTTCAAAGAAGTATTCTTCATCTAGATCTACTGTGCCATGAAAACAATCAAAGTTAGATTCATCAAAGTAGGACGCAAGATAAGGTTCAGAATCAGTATCATATCCATCCCAATCTGCAAAGAAGGTCTTCTGTTCTGATGTTGGATCCTGAATGTTGGGGTAACATTGAGATCCGAAGCAGTTCAGGGAGTCTTCTGGTGTCCAGTCAATCTGAGTGAGTAGCGCAGCAGTTTGAACCTCTTCTGATTGTTCTTCAGCTTCTCCAGAACTAAAGTCATCTTCATTGAAATCATCTACACAAACCCAATGAGAATTTCCTCTTTTTCTAAGAGTGTTAGCACATTCATTAGCCATATGACCATATCCTTTACATTCAAAACATTGAATATCTTTTAACTTATCAGCTTCTAAAGGAGTAGGTTTTGATGCCATGTACTTCACAAACTTAGGAGGTAATTTCTTGTAACCTGTGGAACTATTACTAAGGTTCTTCTCTTTACCTTTTCCTTAAAGATTCAACTTATTGAACTTCTTAGTAATTTTCCCATAGTTTGAAGAAATTATTTCAAAATCATCATCACTTTCATTGTCAAGATTAGACCCTCTTAAAGCAACAGCCCTATGTTTGCTAGGTTGTGAGGCAAGCTCTATCTCAAATTCTCTAAGAGTATTCATCAAGACTTGAAACTGTAGATTAGCAAGATTTCTAGATTCATTCATTGCAATTTTCTTGAGAGCAAATTTTGATGACAGTGTTCTCATAGCTTTATAAACCATTTCTTGATTAGTCATAGCAAAACCTAGATTTTCACATTGGTTAGCAATATCAAGAATTTTTTCAAAATAACTGTCAACACTTTCATCTTCTCCCATCTCAAGTTTTTCAAATTGCAAAAGCAGTTGTCTATATTTAGAATCTTTAACAGTAGAATCTCCTTCACAATGTAATTCAAGTATATCCCAAGCATGTTTGGCTTTTGTACAATTCTGGATTAACTTGAACATGTGATTATTAACCCAACTAAAGATAGCATTAAGAGCTTTTTCATTAGAGTTATAGAGACTTACCTCTGCTGTTGTCCAGTCTGCTTCTGGTTTTGGAACTAGATCACCTTCACCATCTCTTGGTAATGTTGGAAGAGAGTATCCATTGATCACGGATTGCCAGGCTCGAATATCAATAGCTTTGATGTGAGACCTCATCCTGATCTTCCAATATGCATAATTGGAGCCATCCAAAACTGGAATCCTGTTGGTATTAGGATTGACACTGTCCATGGTGTTGTATCACCTCCAAACCACCAGTGTAGTCGGTGTTTGGCTCTGACGCCAATTGAAATTGTAGGACCGTGGATTGACACAACACTTTTTGAGAGTTAAGCTGGAATTGCCTTAACTCTATTTTGATCTTCTTGATAAGAATAATGTGCAGCGGAAGTAAGAACGCAAGAAGATATAATTTTAAGAAGTTTTCAATATTATTAAAAACTTCCGAGCCTTAGGCAAAATAACCATAAAGGTTTTATCAAAAACGTTCCTCACAACAATTCACTCACGCTTTTTGTTGATCGGACTCAACGAAGCAGACAAGTAAGAACTACTTAACTTCTATGGACTAGACTTAAGCAGTTGATACAAAAACTTCGCAAAACAAAATGAAGACAATACAAAGAAGAATTAATCTCTTGGATTATTGGCACGATTGTCTTGTCTTCATCTTGATGAACTTCACATCTTTATAGATTTCTTGAGTCTTGAACGCCAAGATGTGTTGTTCACAGTTTTGGTAATTCTTGTTGTTTCCTTGTTGAATATTGCCTTCTTCAAATCTTTCCTGAGAACGTGTTTCCATTGTTACTGATTTAACAAGGCAACACATCTTCTTCAATTCGCAGAATCTTGGAAAGAATCACAATTGCAGAGAATCCAATATTGTTTCCTTCTTTTGAAACCGTGTGAGTTGACTATTCAACTTAGCTTGAATTATGGAAACTTCAAGTAAGGAATCTTCCAAAGCTCTTCCTTATGTTTAAGATATTTTTCTGGACATAAACATAAACAACCAAAACCGTGGAACTTGATTAATAAGTGAATAAAGGCAAAACTTAATTTTGGCAACTAAAGAACAGATTTCGCAAAAGCTCTCGGCTTTCAATGTTATCCAATGTTAACCCAACATCGTCTAACATTGTACCGTCTAACATTGATTCCAGAAAACCTGCACTTTCATATTGTAATTTATTGTTATATTAGTACCAAATTCTGGTACAACAAGTGGAATTAATGTTATATAGATTATGTTGCATTAATATTCTGACATATCATGTGATAGCTTACCATATTCCAACAGTCCTATATATTATTTCTTTAGTAATGCTAATTTTACAAAATCTGTAAGATTTAGCGGGTTGTAAAAGCGTGAGTTAATTAACTTAAGACCTAGTTTATTTTTTCGGAAAATAGGGAAAAAGGGAAATTTTGAAGGAAATTTTTTTTCCTACTGTTTGGTAATTTGAGATTTTCTTGGAAAAGAAAGAAAATATTTGAAAAACAGAGGAGAATATGGGAAAATCTATCCTTATTTTCCTTAAGAAATTTCCTGGAAAATCTTGTTTTCCCTCTTTTTCCTTTTTTCTTTTCCTTTTTCCCATTTTTCGGGGAAACAAACTAGGCTTAAATGTGAATCTTTTAATTAGGGCGTAGATATTATCTAAAATACGATCTTAGGATTAAAATAAATGTATTCGTTGAAATTTTGCATAGATATAAAGCCCAAAAATGAGTGAGTAAGGAAAAAGTACAACTTTTACTATACCTACTATTTTTTCATACTATTTTCACTCTGATCCAAACTAATTTCTCCATATTATATGTATTTTATGAACTTGTTCGGTAATGACTTTATTAATTACATAATATAGGGTTTTATTTTTTATGATGAAATTTGGGCTTTAATGATATGAAATGTATTTCTTGCAAGTTATATGTATTTTTTTCCATTCTCATTATTTATTGAAATATATTAATAATTCCAGAAAAGTAGCAGTTAGATCAAACTAATTTTAATTTTTCACATAACATGTACGTATCGGAAATATTAAAATACAACAAAGAAAATAAACCTCCCAGCAACTAGTTGAATTATAGTAGAGTGGATTAGACGAGTCAGAAGTAACCCCCTCCCTTTAAGATCGATTTGTCAACTCAATTTCGAACCCTCGATGGCAACGACATCCCAAGGTACAACATCCGTCGCAGTGGAACAACCTCGAATCTAAGAGTTGCTTTCATGACACTTGCAGAATTCAGAAGAAATGCTATGATATGCTTAAAGATGTTTTTGATTTTTGGTTGCAAGTTCACTTTTGCGGAAGCTTTTTTTTATAGGCAAAGAAATGTTATAACAACCACACCACAATCATGGAGGAATAAATTCGACAATGAAGACGTTTTGACTCAATTCAAAACATGTGATTTAATACATTAAATAAACTTTCTCTAAAAAGATAGAACTGCCTTGTCTACAAGGACGCCATGTGATGCGATGGACGGCAAGAACTGCGCGAGGAGTTCCTCCTCTCAAGTTCACTACTCTCTAAGTATTGTTCCTCTAAATAAACGATACTAAGTGTAGGACTTTTTACAATGTGGAACAAGTCCCTTACTTTAGATAAAGTAATTCACATTCACACACTTATATTATTGGTCTCACTCAATTGGGCCCAAAACTTCAATTGGACTAATGTTTAATTTAATTAACTATTAGGCCACAATGCCTAAATAGTTAATTTTCCAACACTAATTTGCATCATTTCTATTAGGTCCAGAAGATATAATGGTGACTAAAGTTGTGCAAAATCTTGGTTTTTTAGGCTATACGAAACAAGAGTAGTATCTAATTATCTATCATATGACTTTATGAGATTAATACACTTTTGTTACAAAGAAACATTCAAAACCTAATCACTTAGCATAAACTTACAGTTCCGTAAAAAAACAATTTCCTAAAGAAAAATTCAGTTACCTATCCAAACTTTAGCCCATGTTGCAGTTACCTATCCAAACTTTAAATTTTTACAGTTTACGGTCCAAACTTTCATTATTTTTACAGTTTGCGGTCCAAACTTTCATTCCGGTGAAACTCCGCCCAAAAACATCACTTTGGGTCTAGAATATGCCACGTTGACGTCATCCTCCAGGGGTAAAATTGGTAGTTAATCTAAAAAATAATAAATGATAAATAAAGAATAAAAACTAATTTTATTTCCAAACTAACACCCCAAAAAAAATTAAAATATTTTGTGAAGTTAAATTGGAGGAGATTGGGCTACAACAATTAAGGAATTCAAATTAAGATTCCGTGGAGGTGTGCACAAAATCTTGTTTTTCAAGCAAAAACAGGGTGCTACATTTGTTGAAGCTTGTATAGACTTTCAAGAGATGCTAGGAAAGGAGATAACACTAGATTTGATGTGTCATGGTTAAATGAGAAACATGTGAATGACATCTATTATTGAGGGTTAATTAAAGTTGGCCGCCATGTCGTGGATAAAGCTGAGCGGAGACCATTTGCCTCTTCGATATATCGTTCGGTATCAATACCAACAATGGAGTTTTGACCTATATATTGTGGTTTTCACTTATTTTAGAACATTTTTATAAACACAAATTCTGGCCTTTTGATTGTATAAGTTTGCAAGGCGTTTGTCTACTACGACCACCTTACAAACTGGAGGACTTGTGATGTCATAATCTGATACTAATATAGCGATCAATTACAACGTGACAAGTTGCAAACACGATAAATCATACAGCTCGACAAGATTAAGCGGCCCAAATCAGTCATGGCAGTCTGGGCCCACTAACTGGGCCGTGAACGATCTCTTTTGGCTGCAAAATCTCTCTGCCACGAACAATCTCCTTGGGCGCGAACAATCTCTTTGTCCACGGAGAATCTCTTTGTGTGCGAACAATCTCTTTGGGGAACGATATCCTCACTAACGATCTCTTCGTAAACGATATGTTCGCATACAATCTCTTCATGAAGTCGCGCATTATTGGGCCATCAACTGCTATCTGATGTGCAGAGGCTCGACCTCAGAAGCCCGACCTTTACCTCCAACCACGATCGGCAACCACAAAAAGGGTATACATAGGAAACTTGGCTTAGTCTCAAGTTAAGTCCAAAACCAGCAAACTCTCAATCTGCATCAGTCGTTTTTGGAGTGGCCTAGCATATACATTTGACTTACTTAACTATTTTCTATCTACATCGTATTTAAGCTATAACTTGTTTATAGTATAACCCCTCAACGAACATCAACTAACTTAGGCATCAGAGTGCCTAAGCCGGGTCAGCCCCGACCTCGTTCATGTGCTGTATTTTTCAGTGCCGATAATGGCGTGGAGCGATTAGTTAGCCGATGGAATGATCCCACATGAATATAGATCAACGTACTTATATATCTTGGTTGATAATATTGTTATAACTTATGAGTACATAGAATAAATTGATTGTTGTATTGTTTATGTGACCATAATCTAGAGATTTTGATTTTCTTGCTTTTATACACGAAATAAACATTTTCATGGTCTCCATAAATATTTGGGCCATCGCACTAATACTGCGTCATATTTGCATACGTACAAAAGAGGTTATATAAGGCATCGTGATCAGGAACTAGAGAAAATCATCGACATTTTTGTGTGGTTTTGGATCGTATCACTATTGTACATTTTAACTTTTAAGCGCTTAACATGTAATTCATTATTTAAGTGCTAAGGCCCATGTACATTTTCCACGCTCAACCTCAACATGTTAGGCCCAGTTTGATTTTGAGTATTCAGCCTTGTGCACTATCAACGAGTGAATTGGCAAAATCACATTTGTTACAAAACTATTTATCAAAATAGCACTTTTCCGAAAATAATTGTCAAACTAGCATCGTCTTGCCACATGTGATGTCAAGTGTACAAAACTAAATTATCAAACTAGCACACTCTACAAAACTATTTGTCAAAATAACACTTTTTTGAAAATAATTGTCAAAATATCATTATTTTTGCCACATGTACAAAATATTTATAATTTGTATATTCTTAAATAAAGTGAAGATAAAAGTGTCATTTGTACAAATTTTTGAGTTCATATACATATATATATATATATATATATAATTTTATTTTATTTTAAAATGGAGCAAATGCTGTGTCAAAAAAAAATTAAAAAATGGAGCAAATGTATTTATAATTTATAATCTCAAAATGTGAGTTAGCAAAATTATATACTATAATTTATGTTACATTCTAGTCAAGTGCAATTAGTTTTGGTGAAGTAGATTTTAGAAAAGCTCCCAAAACGTGTCACGACTCATGACACATTTATAATTTTACTAGTTGAATATCCATAGTTATAATCCCACATATTAAAATACTACATTAAATTAACAATTAATATCCTTTGACTTTTTCTTTTTTATTCTATTTGTTTCCTTTGAGAAAGTTTAACTTTTATATATACATATAATATATATATTACTAATATCCTTTAACTGTTTCTTTTTTTTTTGTTTCCTTTGAGAACGTTTGATATATATATATATATATATATATATATATTATATAATATGAAAACTTATTTTACAAAACAGTGAATACACGTTGACTATTTTTTTATAAAAAATTAAGCATTTGTACACATGACACTTTTGTCTTTACTTTATTTAAGAATATACACAAATTATAAATATTTTATACATGTGGATGTACATGTGGCAAAAATAATGATATTTTCACAATTATTTTTGGGAGAGTGTTAATTTGACAAATAATTTTGCAGAGAGTGCTAGTTTGACAATTTAGTTTTGTACACTTGGCATCACATGTGACAAGATGATGCTAGTTTGACAATTATTTTTGGGAGAGTGCTATTTTGACAAATAGTTTTGTAGGGAATACTATTTTGACAGTTCACTCATCCAATTATGTCTCTCAGTGATATATTAACTTAAATATTTTTTTTCTTTTTTGGCAATTAAATAATTAACAATTGGACGCGAAAGGAATTCGCTCGAAGTAAGAATGTTAATAATAATGATAGTAAGAGTAATAACAGTAAAAATATAAAAATGAGTATAAACGAACTGTCTCCCAAACTTAAAGCAACTAGTAAAGCGTGAGAGGATGAGCCCCATAATTTTGCAACTGGACCTTAAAATATACTTTTATATGGTAAAGTGTAGAGAAAAAAAACTAAAAAAATAAAAGAATTAAGCTAGCGATATTGTCAAAGCAATAATTATTGCTCCCAAAGAAATGAACTTTTATTCTCTAATTTGCCCCGATCAATCAAATACTATAGTATCCTAATTTCCTAGATACCATATTTATTTGTTAACTAGCCTTCTAGGATAGAAATTAAATCTTCTCCATAGTTAATGCACTATCATATTGTAATTTGCTTAAGGAACATTCTCTCGTCAGTTGAAATAGGAAAAATTTCAGTTACATGTTCAAATTTTGGCATCTTTAACACTTACCTATTCAAACTTACACTCGTGACACTTTACGGTCCAAACTTTCACTTTCTTGACACTTTACGGTCCAAACTTTTATTCCGACCTATCTCGGTCAAAAAACATCACTTTTCAGCTTTGTGACATCACGCTACATCATTAGATGGGACAATTTCATCATTTTACATATTAAGGGTATAGTGCAATATGTATAATTAATTCATACACCATAAGTTTTATTTTATTATACATTTTCCATTTTTTATTTTTTTTGTTGCTTCAAAAATATTCAAAAATTTAAAAACTAATAAAGTTTTTTTTATCAGGAAAAACCAATAAACTTTAACTCATCTAAATATAAAGTAAATTCTTATTGTTTACAAGTTTAATAGTAAGTATTATCAATTTATTTTAAAGAAAATGTGTCTTCAAATGAAATTATATTTTTAAAAATTAAAAATTTTCAACAAACTTAATTAGTAATTTTTTAAGCTTGATATTTTTTTCAATTTGATTTATTAATTAGTTGACAATTTAAAACTGAAAAAAAAACTTCATATTCTCCAACACACCCACCCCTCGCCCCCTCCACACCCACCAAATCCACCGCCGCCAACCACAAACCCACCTCGTATCGACCTAACTCCATCACCCTCGTATTTTCATGAACTCAATTTTCGGTTTTGAAGTTTTAAAATCCACCACCACTAAACTCTCGTTCGAAAACTGCCACAAAAAAGCCCATAAAACCGAAAATCGAGTTCATAAAAGTGCGAGGGTGATGGAGTTAGGTCGATTTGAGGTTGATTTGGGGTTTCGTGGTGGTGGATTTGGTGGGTGGGGATGGGAGGTGGGTGTGTTGGAGAAGATGAAGTTTTTTTTTTTCAGTTTTAAATTATCAACTAATTAATAAATTAAACTGAAAAGAGTCAAGCTTAAAAAATTACTAATTAAATTTGTTGAAAAGTTTTAATTTTTAATAATATAATTTCATTTGAAGACACTTTTTCTACAAAAAAAATGATAATATTTACTATTAAACTTATGAATAAATAAAGATTTACTTTATATTTATATGAGTTAAAGTTTATTCGTTTTAATTTTTTGAATATTTTTGAAGTAACGGAAAATAAAAAATGTAAAATATAAAAGGTATAATAAAATAAAATTTAGGATGTATGAATTAATTATACATATTGCACAACACTCTCTAATATGTAAAATGACAAAATTGTCCCGTCTAATGATGTCAGCGTGATGTCATAAGGCTGTATAGTGACATTTTTTTGCTCAGATAGGTTGGAATGAAAGTTTGGACCGTAAAGTGTCAAGAAAGTGAAAGTTTGGACAATCGGGTGTCAAAAGTGTAAATTTGGATAGGTAACTGTCAAACGGGCCAAAGTTTGGATAGGTAACTGAAATTTTCCCGTTGAAATATCTAAATCATGCTCTAAAATATAATTATTGTTATGAGGAGAAATATACTAACTGTTAAATAATTTAAAAAATACCTTTTTAAGCCTTTAAATTGCAAATAATATTAAAGTAGTCTCTAAATTAAATATTAAATCATATTGTGTCATGTTTCGTCTTCTTGTCATTATTACTATGTTTATTTAGAATGAAGCTATAAATTTATGACACGGAAATAAATATTATAATAAAAAAGAGAACATGAATTAATCGTTAACCAAAAGTATGAGAAACTGCGCTAGGTAGATAAATAATACATAATACCACTATTTAATAATAAATTATGTGCAATTAATAACAAAGTAAAGGACATGACTTTATCGACAACTACTTGTTTATATATCCCAAATAATGTAAAACATAATGCATCTTTGAATTCTTTATTATATTTGTGAGAATAACTTAATACAACAAGGAAAAAGATGTAATATATTCTATGCTGAGCCAAGTCGTACGTGAGTTTTAATATACAGGTAAAATTTAAACATACAAATATAATATACCCAAAAGAGGAATAATAGTCTAAAGGATTTTGAAAAAGTAATACTTAATATACCCAAAAGAGGAATAATAGTCTAAAGGATTTTGAAAAAGTAATACTTAAATTTCTTTTTGGTAGAAATACGGAAAGCAAAAGCTCTTAGGCTACATCATTCGACAAAATTGAAATTAAATCGGGGAGGGGGAGGGGGGGAGGTGAGATAGTAGAAAACAGTTTCCTCCATCCGAGTCTCTTGCATGCTTTGCCAAAGCATCCGCCACTTTATCTTTGCTCTTGGGATCCACTGAAGTTCAATATCCCACGACTTGTACATAAGTCGTCAACATTCTTCTATTTTTTCCTTGAGGTGAACTTCATCCTTAATCATTTCGTAAGCTTCTTTTGAATCCATATCGACAATTACTCTTTGAATCCTGTGTTCCCAAGCTATCGTCAACCCACCGCGTATGGCCTCAACCTCCACGTCGAGCATTGTCGGGTTCGTCGCCATTTTTTCCTTGAAACCCCATTGCCAATTTCCTTCGTTGTCGCGCAAAATGACCCCAATGTATCAAGAGTTGTTGCGGCATATGACACTTTCGTCCACACTAAGCTTAAACCAATTCGCCCTCGGTTTTTCCCATTTAATTTTGCTCTTGTCAGTCTTCCTTTGGCCAATTTGCATGAGATCACAACTCAATTGTTTAATATTGCAAATACTAGCAAAAATGCTATCCCCTTTACCTTTGAAAATCTTGGAGTTCCTCCTCTTCCATATGATCCAAACGCTAGACGCAAAGATAGTTCCCCAATTTATATTCGGGATTAAGCCGCTTAACTTCTACGGAGTTGTCAAATTAACTTTCATCCAAGCTCGGTCATCCGTCAATTCGAATTTTCTCCACTCCCCTTCTCCCAACAGCCGCCTCCATACAGCTTTAGCGTGTACACACCGGCATAAAATATGTACGACCATTTCCTCCTCTTGCAGTCATGTCTCGCACTTCCTTGTATCTATAATCTTTCGGATCTTGCGGATGTGATTGGTAGCGAGGAGGTCTTGGTGCGCTAACCACAAAAACTATTTGATTTTACTACTGCAAGAGAGTGTCCAGATCCATCGCGTAAGCCGTGAGGGTTGCTGTGGATTCATATGTGCGCGTGCCATTGCTTTGTAGGCGCTTTGGCATGTGAACCTGCCATTCGACGTCTCGTTCCATAAAATCCGGTCCTCCTCCGTACTAATAATAATACCCTTTTTATGGATTTTTTGAAGCACCTCTGTGGGAATAAAAGTTGCGAGTTCATCAAAAGCCCAACTACCATCGGTGTCGATCACATCCGCTAATGTCAACTCCAATTCCACTGCGATGATATTATTAACCATCTCGCTCAGCGCCCCATATCCCATCCAGTTGTTGAACCATAGTGAAATCATCTCCCCGTTTCCCACCCTCCATCGTATAAACGGCTTAATGTTGCGCATACATTTAATCAATTCCTTTCACGTAATGCTGTTCCCCGGCTTCGGTTCGCAGTCCATGAGAGTCCTATTCTTGAGATATTTCGACCGCACCAAAATAAGCCCACAAACCTTCATGCTTTTTCAAGAGTTTCCAACAAAGCTTCGATAAAACGGCCGTATTATTAATCCGTGCACACCTTAGCCCCAGTCCGCCATCTTTCTTTTCTTTCATCACTTTTTGCCATCCGGCTAAGTGGAGTTTTTGAACGATCGGATCTTGGGACCATAGAAAATCCCTATTAATTTTATCTAGCCTCGCACAAACATTCTCCGGAAGCCAACATGACTGCATAATGTTAATCGGCACTGCAGTAGAAACTGATTGAACGAGAGTGGCTTGCCCGGCGAGCGAAAGATTCTAACCCTTCCAACCGTAAGTCTCGACTGGAGTTTGTCTAAAGTATCATTAAAATCTTCCCGTTTCGTGCGGCCATGGATCAGTTGAGCACCGAGGTACTTGCAAAGCAACATGGTCTGCGCGAACCCCAAATACTCACAAATCCTCCTCTTCGTCTGATTGTCACCGTCGTGCGATAAATGATTTTTCAACTTTGGGGAGCTCAATTTTAGCCCCGACGAATGACAAAATATATCAAACGTCCTCTTAATTTACCGTGCCATTTTGAGAGTTCATTTCCCCATCAAAATAAGATAATTGGCGAAGAAAAGGTGGGAAATCTTTGGTCTTTCTCGACATGGGGTGATAGGTTCCCAACTCTTCTTTGCCACGGCTTCTTGGATCAAATAGGAGAGACGCTCAATACATAAGACAAAAAAGATACGAAGATAGGGGGTCTCCTTGTCTTAGTCCACACTCGTGCATGAATGATTCAAGAGGTTCACCGTTCCACAAAATTCTTGTTGAGGCGTTCGTCACACAGAACACGATCAACTCAATAATTTGATCCATGAAGTTAAACGCTCTCAACGTCTCCTCTAAAAAACTCCAACTTATCTTATCATAAGCCTTCTCCATATCTAGTTTAAGAACCATGCACCCGGTCTTATTTTTCTTTTTGTTCCTAAGTGAATGTAAGACTTCTTGTACAACAAAAATGTTATCTTGAGTCAAACGACCTTTGACAAAACTCGATTGAGTTGGGGCAATCAGCTGAGGCATAATCTCCTTCAGTCTCAATGTGATGCACTACGTAATCAGTTTATAAGTAACATTACAGAGAGATATAGGGCGAAATTGAGAAATAACGGCATGATTTGTTACCTTCGGGATTAGATAGAGAAAGGCCGCACAAACCATCAGGTCGAAAGAGCGATTCTTGACTGCTGCACTTATAAACTCAAAAAGGAATTAGCTCATCCATCTCCAATACTCCTGATAAGTTTTTGCTTGAATACCATTGGGCCCCTAGGCTTTCAACGGGTGTGTCGCCCACATTGTGTTCTTTAATTCTTCCATACTAAGCTCATGTCCCACCATACTAATCGAATCCTGGTCCATGCGTTGTTGGAAGTCCGAAACCCTGAGACTCGGAGTATGATGAGCCAACCCCCTAAATAGGCCTTGAAAAAATCAAAAGCGTGACTCTTCAGATTGTCCTTCTCTTTCACCCAAACTCCTTCAATTTGCAGCGTCGTTATCTTGTTGCATTTTTTCCTCGCAAGCATCGATTTATAGAAGAACTTTGTATTTTGGTCCCATTCAGCAAGCCACTTGACACGCGACTTCTGTTTCTAGAATATCTCCTCCCATTTTAGAGTCTCGTTGTATTCCAATAATAGTTCACGTATGAGATTCACAAGGAAGGAGTTCGGCTAATCATTAGCGCACTGCGTCCCTTCGATCCTTTTGCTAAGGCGTCTCTTAGTTTTGAAAATGTTACCAAATTTGGCATTATTCCATGAAATCATATGACTCGGGACCCTCTTAATAGCATCCAGTAGGTTCGCACTCTCGTACCAAACCCGCTTCATATTTTCCTCACATTCTATATGCTTAAGCCACATCGCCTCAAAAAGGAAGGGCCTAGCACGTCGCACCTTATCTTTTCCCGTACAACAAGTAATAATCAGGTGGTGATCGCCTTTCGTGAGAGGCAAGTGAATGATGTCCGAACCTGGAAACCTTTTGACCCACTGTGGGTTAGCAAGGGTGCGGTCGAGTCACTCCATAATATTTGTATCTTCGCCTCTCTTGTTGGTCCAAGTATAAATCGGCCCATGGAAACCAAGATCTTGGACTCCCCATGTTTTGATGCGGTCTTGAAACGTTAGACACCTCTTATCCACATTTGTGCTTCCTCATTTTTTCTCATGCGCATAGGCGATCTCATTAAAATCTCCTTGTATGAGCCATGGGGTCACAATATCACGCGCCATATTCTCAATTTTATCAAATATACGGGCTTTATCTTCGTTGTACGACTTCACATAAATTCCTGACATGACCCATGGGTCTTGATTATGTCATCTAATAATAGCGTGAATCCCTTTGATCATCAACGTTGATAATCTCAACGTCTGTATCAACCGAGTTCCAAAGCACCCATATCCCATCGTCCATCCCATCTGAAATTGTGGATCGGGTCGATACGTTGTTGATGTTAACTTAACACTGAAGTTCTAACAGCAGTTTGTGTTTGCTGTTAGTTCTACGATGTTACTTTAACAGCAGACCAGAGTAACAGTTTGCAGCGGAATAAACAAACACGAATTTAAGAAGTGAATATAGGATTATATTAACTTCCGAGCCGTAGGCAAAATACCACAAGGGTTTAACAAAGGCGTTCTCACAACTCTCAAGCTCCTCACTCTCGAATTGTTCAAACTAAGCAAAGCACACAAGAGTTGCTTCGACTATCTCTAAAAGCTCCTCACTCTTAGATCTATTCTAACAACTTAAAAACTTTGCTAAAGCAAGACAACACTCAACAACTGTAAATTAATCTCTTGGATTGATTAGCTCTTGTCTCGTTGTTTGTCTTGATGTACTTCACACCTATATATAGGTTCTTGATTTGGACTTCAAGGTGTGTTGTACACGGTTGGTAATTCTCCTTGTTTCCTTCTCGAACTCCTCTTCCTTGTTCTCGCAGTCCTTCTTGAATAATAGTTCCTTCGCCAGTGATCTAGCTAAGGAAAGACTCCTTCTTCAATTCAGGACTTTCCCTTGGAAGCTTTCCTAGTCGCACTAGACTTCTTCTTTCCTTTTATAAGCCGTTTGCTTTAATTAAGGAAACTTCTCATCTTGGAAACTTTGAACGTCCAACCTAATGCAAGTTTGTTTCCTGAATAATAATCAAAGACAACTACAACTGTGGAACTCAGTTAGTTAAGTGAATAAGGCAAAACAATAATAATAATAATAATAACTAGATTGTAAAACAGTTTCTGGACGTGCAATGTTACTCTAACATTGAAAATCTCAATGTTATCCTAACATCCAGAAAACTTGCACTTTCAATCTCCCCCTTTTTGCCTTAATCACAAAACCTAAGAAACAGTTCTTATCAGATCAAATTATTCAGAAAAACTTCATTATATCATAACAATGAAAAACTAAGTACTCTCCCCCTGAATATCAGAAGGAACTAATCCAATGTTATTCTAACACTGATACTTTCAATGTTATAACATCCAGCTTTATCAATGTTGGTTTAACATCAGAAAGTTAACACCTGCAAAACAGAGTCAGTACCAGTAATCACAGTTCAATAATAGCATAAGCAGAAACACTAAGTACCCAAAATAAAAAGTACTTAATTACAGTCCATACTAGCAGCAAGGAACAGTCTCCTTGATCAGAATAAAAAGAAAACAATTGTTCAAAAGGCATTAGAAACAGAAACTAAAGAAACTTGCAGGAAAATTTGAAAATTTGATCTACTCTCCCCCTTTTTGTGAGGAAGGCAGATCCTTCAAGTGTTTCCTCAAGTTGTCCAGTTCCTGCAGTCTGACTTGCTTGTCAGCTATTTCCCTCTGGGTGTCCTTGTACTCCCTATCCAGCCAGACCAATGTTTCCTCAACAAAAGCATCTGTAATCACTGAGCAGCTGTCACCACTGCTCACTGGAACTGAAGAAGCAGCAAACTTGTGTGTCTTCTTCTTCTTCTTCCTGCTGGGACCAGCTTCTCCTTGAGGGTTCCAAGGCAAATCCTGGATCCTTACATTAGTGAAGTAGCTCCTGGTGATTGACATTACAGCCTTGTTGCTGATCCACCCTTCAGTCTTCTTGGTTTTGAAGCCTTGCTTCACCAATAGACATGAGATCAGTGAAGGATAAGGAAGGATTCCTTTGGGCTTCATAGTGACTTCCTTCATGTGTCTCAGCACTTTTTCACCAATGTTTACACTCATTCCATTCTTCAGCTTGTACACCAACTTTGCTGACTCTTTGGTCATCACAGTAGTGTTGGAAGAAGGAAGCCAATTGTACGTGCTGATCTTGTGAAGCACGGCACTAAGAGAAGTCAGCCTGGTTGTGGGAAAGCTCTCTCTCCATTGCCTAGTGAGGCCACCTGTAAGATCAGTGATGATCTCCTCCATAGTCGGATCCTCAGACTCTTCAGGATCAGGAAGACCCCAAGCCTCATTGATCATGGCAGGAGTGATGTCATAGATCTTCTTCCTAACCCAAGCCTTCCCATACTTAGGAGAATCCAGGTTGATCACCCACTCAGAGAGATTCATGTAGAACTCTCTCACTACATCAGGAACATATGCAAACAGATTCTGCACAGACCCCAAGACTCCTCTAGCCTCAAGCAACTCAAACACCCTGTTTTCTTTGAAAATACCCTCCTCAATAGCCCTTTCCTTGTGGATTACCCTGGCTTGGTATGCCTCCCATTGCTCCTCAGCATCAGGAGACACATAGAAGTCAGAGTAAGCTTCATGTGGATACTCTCTCATCATTAGATCAGTAAACTGATCATCATCTGATGTTAGAGTAACATCAGCTTGCTCTGGCTCATCAGCCACAAGCTCTTCTTCCTCAACTTCCTCTTCCTCTTCCTCCTCAATCTCTTCTTCTTCTTTTTCTTCTTCTGACTCATCCTCAGAAGACTCAGCCATCACCTCCTTACCTTTCCTCTTCCTGGCAGCATTTGCATGGGCAGTCAAGGAAAGGTTTTCATCCTCATCCTCTTCTTCTCCTTCAACCTCAGCTGGTTGGTCACTCACAACAGCTTGGTTACCTTCAGTAGTAACCCCATTATTTACACCAAGATTTCCATCAGCAGCAATCTCCTCAGACAAATCCTCATCATGCTCACCAGTAGCATGTTCACTCTCCTTAGCAGCAGCAAACTCATCATCATTAGCCTCATTAGGCTCAATAGAACTAGCCACAGTTGGCTCCACCACTTCCTCAACCACATTACCCAACCCAATCACATGGGCCTCATTCTCCCCCTCAATACCAACATCGACATCAGCAGGTATACTCGGAGTAGGGTTAGCCATTGTTACCTCGATTTCAGGATTGGTGGGAGCAGGGGCTTGCTCGACAGCATCTGATGTTGAACCAACATCTTTCTTTGAAATCTTTTTGCCCTTGCGCCGTTGAGTGGTAGCTTTCCTCTTTGGAGAGGCGGCGACTGTGGTTTCAGCGGCGGTGCCTCTGGTACTGCGTCGTGGCGCTCGCTCGACTTGCGCAGCTGCTTCTGCAAGAGCATCAATATTGGACTTGCGTGCCATTGTTAGAGTAACTTTGAGATAAAAAGATTGAAGATTTTGAAAATTTAGAGAGTAATTTGCTTTGCACAATTGTTAGCGTTAGAATGAAGAAGAAATTAGGGCAAATTATATATATGATTCAGATGAAGAGCATGGAATAGTGGTGTTGTAACATGTTACCATAATAATCTGACCACTGTCACACGTCCCCTACATGTTATTCTTACCACGTGTCAGTGTTAGGTTAACACGTAACCAGAGCAGTCTTCATTCCTGAAAACTTATAAGTTACAATGTTACAATGTTGGACTAACATTGGCAAGTTAACATCAGGGAGGGAAGTTGGAGGTGCAGGGCTTCATCCAAAGTAGCATCATCTTGTGAGAGCGTGAGATATTCCTGTACTAATCCGAAGCTTCAACCAAGTACACAGGTACAATGACACAGCTTAAGATCATCAGTATAAACAAGTGACAAATCAAACAGATAAAAACACAGAGGATATACTTATCCAGGGAAAAGATTTTCCCACAGCAAGAAGATCACAAAACATAGTGCTTTTACCTGTAGCTGGTCACCCAAGAAGTATGCCTCAACACATGATACTTAACTACTCCCCCTAAGCCCAAACCGACAAAAGGAAATATGCAGAACAAGAATGAATGCAACCATGTTAGATTAACATTTGAGAGATGGTAACCACATACAAACCGCCTTGCTAACTAGGATCAGGACATATCAATTTATCTTTAACTTTCACTATTTTTAGAAACTCTTTTAAAAAAAACTGATGAATGTTAAAGGACAGTCTCATCACTGAATGTGGGCAGCACATGACTCCACACACCCCAGCAACTTAGCTATCAGCTACAGATCAGGCAAGTACAAAGGAATTGAATGAAGACAACACTTTTATCAAATATTTCTCCACCCCAACTCCTCATGCATACTTGTTTACTAACCTGTTTATCAAGGAAATACTAAGTAATCAATGCTACTGAATGCACACAGTCTAAACTTTATACACCCTAGTAGGAAAGATCACTATCATGTAAAAACCTTGGCCATAGACAAAAATATGAAAATAAGCACAACTGAATGACAATGAGGCCTTCAACATCATGTACCCCAGCTTCTCTTCATACCTTGTCAAACCTAACATGGATAAGACACAACTGAATATCATCAGAGTAGTGAGCTCTGTGTATCCCAGCTTCTCCCATGATGTTAGGTTAACATTCACAGACTAACATCAGAGTTATTTCTTTCCAAACCTCTTGATATGTACCTGTTCACCAATCACCTTAGCTATTCATACAGGTCAACCGCACAACCAACAGTTTCTCTAACAAAGATGTAATTTGCAAGAAAGAAGAATGCAAAAAGGAACAAAAAAGAATTACAGCTACACCACAACCAATAACCAATGCTAGACAGTGGTGTTATGTCAACACTGGTGAACTAACATCTCTAAACAATGCACATGCCAAGAGAGTTCCTCAGACTGAAGAACCTCTCAGTATCTAATGGTTTAGTGAACATATCAGCTAGCTGATTGTTAGTTTCTATATGTTCAATGTCAATAAGCTTGTCTTCTACCATGTCTCTCAGAAAGTGATGCCTAATGTCTATATGTTTTGTCCTAGAATGCTGAACAGGATTCTTAGAGATGCTTATAGCGCTAAGGTTATCACAAAACATAAGTAAGGTATCACTGTCTAACCCATAGTCCAGTAGCATATGTTTGAGCCATACCAACTGGGTGACACAACTACCTGCTGCAATGTATTCAGCCTCAGCAGTGGATAGTGACACACAGTTTTGCTTTCTACTGTACCATGAGACCAAGTTGTTCCCCAGATAAAAACATCCTCCACTTGTAGACTTCCTGTCATCAGTATCACCTGCCCAGTCTGAGTCACTGAAACCTACAAGATTTGTGTTAGTATCATAAGAGTACCATATGCCAAGGGCCAAAGTGCCAGATATGTATCTAAGTATTCTCTTCACAGCAATCAGATGTGACTGCTTTGGACATCCCTGGTACCTTGCACATACACACACAGAGAACATAATATCAGGTCTTGAAGCAGACAAGTATAACAAGCTTCCTATCATTGAACGGTACAATGTTGGATCAACATTGACACCAGTATCATCCCTGGATATCTTCACAGATGAAGACATGGGAGTCTTGCAAGGCTTTGAATCTGTCAATTCAAACCTTTTCACCAAAATTCTTGCATACTTTTCCTGACTTAGGAAAATTCCATTACCTGTTTGTTTCACTTGAAGACCAAGAAAGAAAGTTAATTCTCCCATCATACTCATCTCAAACTGCCCTGTCATTGATTCAACAAATTTTTCTAGAATAGAATTGTTAGTTGAGCCAAACACAATATCATCTACATATATTTGAGCAATACAGACATGAGAATCTTTCTTCAAGACAAACAGTGTTCTATCTCCATCACCTCTAACAAAACCAAGACTTAAAAGGAATTTTGTAAGCCTTTCATACCATGCTCTAGGTGCTTGTTTAAGACCATATAATGCCTTTTCAAGCTTGTACACATGGTTTGGATACTTAGGATCTGTGAACCCCTTTGGTTGTTCAACATATACTTCCTTATCAATCAGCCCATTCAGAAACGCACCCTTTACATCCATTTGGTATAATTTTATCTTAAGACAACATGCTATGGCTAGAAGTAACCTAATAGATTCAATCCTAGCAACTGGAGCAAAAGTCTCATCAAAATCTACACCTTCAACCTGTGTGTACCCCTGAGCAACTAGTCTAGCTTTGTTTCTAACTATAACCCCTTCCTCATTACTCTTGTTCTTAAATATCCACTTTGTCCCTATTACATTAACATTAGGTGGTCTAGGTACAAGTATCCAGACATTGTTCTTAGTAAACTGTAATAGTTCATCTTGCATGGCATTAATCCAAAAGTTATCAAGAAGGGCTTCATTCACATTTTTAGGTTCTATGGTGGAGACAAAACAAGAGGCATTATCAACAGTACAAGTGAAGTTCATACAGACACACAGTTTTACCATATCTCTATAGTCAAGTCTTTCTCTATTGCGTGTCCTTACCCGTTCAGTGAGTTCACCTATTACCTGGGATGCTGGATGGTCTTTCTGAATCCTAGCCGGGGGGTCTCTTCTAGGTTCAGCGGCACCTTCATGTTCTGAGTCAGAATCCTCTGATGTTACTCTAACATCTGATCTCGCTGGTGTTAGTCTAACATCGTTCCCTGACTCTTGTTCAGTGTTTCCAGCTTCCAGTTCCAATGTTGGTGTAACATTGTCAGGAGTAACATTCTCGGTTTCCACTGTTGGTTCAACATTGGGAACTAAGATGTCACCAGTACCTGTATCAAGAGTGAAATCATCAAACACAACATTCACTGATTCCTGAATTGTCTTCAATCTAAGATTGTAGACTCTAAAGGAAGTACTATTGGCTGAGTATCCTACAAAGATGCATTTTTCACTTTTAGAATCAAATTTACTCAGATAATCCCTGTCATTCAGTAGATAACAATCACATCCAAATTCATGAAAGTATGCAACATTTGGTTTTACACCCTTCAAGAGTTCATATGGAGTCATATTAGTTCCAGGTCTAAGATACACCCTGTTACTAATGTGACAAGCAGTATTTAAGGCTTCAGCCCAGAGTCTTTTGGATAAGTCTTTGGCATTGAGCATAACTCTGGCCATCTCTTGAAGAGTCATGTTCTTTCTCTCAGCAATCCCATTCTGCTGAGGAGTCTTAGGAGCTGGACAAGACAGCTTTGGTAAGCCTCTTACAGCATCAACTCTCTGTAATTTCTCAAGGTTTCTGTAGTGAACATGTCCAAGTTTCCTATGCCATACAGAAGCTTCATCTATTTTAGCATGGAAACACTCTGCTTCCTCTTGAGCTAGGTAGCAGTTGTCCTTGGACCGAGTACCTGTCATAACAAGTACATTATCACTATCATAAACATCACAAGATGAACTGTCAAATGTAACCAGCAAGCCATCATCACATAGTTGACTGATGCTGATTAAATTTGCTTGTAGCCCATCAACCAACAACACATCCTTCAGGGGTGGAAATCCATCAACATTCAGTGTCCCCTTTCCAATGATCTTCCCTTTTGTACCACCACCATAGGTCACAGTGCCAGTACTCACAGAAACCATATTCACAAGATTGTCAATGTTGCCTGCCATGTGTCTTGAACATCCACTGTCAAAGTACCACTTACCTGAAAGGTTAGAATACACAGCAGAGAAAACAACATTGCAAACAACTTTAATCTTAGGGGTCTTAACTTTTTCTACCCAAGTTCTACCTTTCTGTCCTGAACCTAATGTTGGTCTAACATCGGAAACTGCTGTTGTTCTAACATTGGGTTCAGTAACTGTTTTCTTACCACATTCTCTTATAAATTTTCTACAGAATGGTTTTATGTGGCCTGGTTGGTAACAGTATTGACAGATAAAAGTAGGTTTACTTCTCACAGTGTTGATGGTACCTAAACTCTTAGAATCAGATTCTTTAACAAAGCTAGAAGATAGATAGGCAGAATTTACTATAGAAGAGGAAGGTTTCTCAACAAATCCCAGACCACATGAACCTGAATTTCCCATGCTAAGTACCTCATCAAGTTTAGAAGTACCTGCATTCCATTTAGCTATGATCTGTGTGTCTTTCTTGAGTTTATCCTTTACCTCTTTCAACTCAGCTTCAGCTTTGTCAAGATCTCTTTCATAGAGTTTCAACATGTTCTTCAAACATTCAATGTCATGAGTCAGTGCTTTGTTCTTCTTTATGAGTTTCACATTCTCTCTCTCAAGCCTGAGGAATGTGGTGTGCAGATCATCAAGAATCTCCTCCTGGGATAATTCTTCTTCTTGGGAGTACTCTTCTTCTAGATCAACTGTACCATGAAAACAATCAAAGTTAGTATCATCACAATCAGAGAGTTCATCAGAGATAACCTGGGAATCATTGCTGTTCCAGTCTCCAAAAAAGATTTCCTGCTTTGTTGTTGGTTCACCAATGTTAGAGTAACATTGTGATCTTAGGCAATTTCTGGAGTCTTCATTGGACCAGGTGATCCTTGTGCATAGCGCAGCAGTTTTGATTTCCTCTGAGTGTTCCTCGGCACTTGTTCCAGATTCAAAATCATCTTCATTGAAGTCATCTACACAAACCCAATGAGAATTCCCTCTTGTTCTGAGGGTGTTAGCACATTCATGCTTAAAGTGACCATACCCCTTACATTCATAACACTGGACATCTTTCAATTTCTCAGCATCTTGAGGAGTGCTCTTAGATGCCATGTATTTTACAAACTTTGGGGGCAATTTCTTGTAACCGGGGCTATCATTACCAGTTTGTTTTTCTTTCTGTTTACCTTTGAAACCTAATTTACTAAACTTTTTGGTAATATTGCCATAGTTAGAAGAGATCAACTCATATTCATCCTCATCACTCCCTGTAGAATCTGAGCTAGTACCTAGTAAGGCTAAAGCAAGTTGTTTACTGGATTTTCCTAGGAATTCTAGTTCAAATTCTTTTAGAGTGTTCATTAATGTTTGAAAGTCCATGTTGGCAAGATCTCTAGACTCATTCATAGCAATTCTTTTGACAGTAAACTTAGAGGATAATGTTCTAAAGGCTTTGTAGACCATGGTTTGATTAGGGATGATAAAACCTAAGTTTTGGCACTGATTAGCAATATCTAGAAGTTTCTCAAAATAACTATCAATGCTTTCATCCTCACCCATCTCTATCTTCTCAAAGTCCCTCAAAAGTTTTCTATATTTAGAGTCCCTCACAGCCACATCACCCTCACAATGTAATTCAAGAATTTCCCATGCAGATTTAGCAGTAGAACAAGTTTGAATCAGTTTGAACATATGATTACCTACCCAGCTAAAAATAGCATTGAGAGCCTTTTCATTGAAGTTGTAGAGAGCAATTTCGTTGGCTGTCCATTGTCCCATTGGCTTAGGTACCAGATCAGCATCTCCATCTCTTGGCAAGTAGGGAATGGTGTAGCCTTCTAGTACTGCGTCCCAAGCTCTTAGGTCGATGGATTTGATGTGGACTCTGAGCCTGATCTTCCAGTAGGCATAGTTGTTGGGACCCTCCAATACAGGCAACCTGCTGGTATTAGGGTTGGAATTGTCCATCTTGTCGTATCAACGCCAAACACCGGTGAAGTTGGTGCTTGGCTCTGATACCAATTGAAATTGTGGATCGGGTCGATACGTTGTTGATGTTAACTTAACACTGAAGTTCTAACAGCAGTTTGTGTTTGCTGTTAGTTCTACGATGTTACTTTAACAGCAGACCAGAGTAACAGTTTGCAGCGGAATAAACAAACACGAATTTAAGAAGTGAATATAGGATTATATTAACTTCCGAGCCGTAGGCAAAATACCACAAGGGTTTAACAAAGGCGTTCTCACAACTCTCAAGCTCCTCACTCTCGAATTGTTCAAACTAAGCAAAGCACACAAGAGTTGCTTCGACTATCTCTAAAAGCTCCTCACTCTTAGATCTATTCTAACAACTTAAAAACTTTGCTAAAGCAAGACAACACTCAACAACTGTAAATTAATCTCTTGGATTGATTAGCTCTTGTCTCGTTGTTTGTCTTGATGTACTTCACACCTATATATAGGTTCTTGATTTGGACTTCAAGGTGTGTTGTACACGGTTGGTAATTCTCCTTGTTTCCTTCTCGAACTCCTCTTCCTTGTTCTCGCAGTCCTTCTTGAATAATAGTTCCTTCGCCAGTGATCTTGCTAAGGAAAGACTCCTTCTTCAATTCAGGACTTTCCCTTGGAAGCTTTCCTAGTCGCACTAGACTTCTTCTTTCCTTTTATAAGCCGTTTGCTTTAATTAAGGAAACTTCTCATCTTGGAAACTTTGAGCGTCCAACCTAATGCAAGTTTGTTTCCTGAATAATAATCAAAGACAACTACAACTGTGGAACTCAGTTAGTTAAGTGAATAAGGCAAAACAATAATAATAATAATAACTAGATTGTAAAACAGTTTCTGGACGTGCAATGTTACTCTAACATTGAAAATCTCAATGTTATCCTAACATCCAGAAAACTTGCACTTTCACCATCCATCGGGGCGAGATAAAAATCCGGAATTCCCAATCTTGGCACAATCACTTGTGCTTGCTCGGCCAAAACTCGCGTCTCCATAAGGTACACCACGTCGGGTTTATGATTCTGAACCAACTCTCTATAATTAGCCATAAAATTTTCTGTCCCAGCTCCTTAACAATTCCACATTACAATCGTCATATTATCCATGATAAGATGGTAGTCGTATATGGGGTTCTCAATTCCCCAGCCCCTCCATGACAGTATCAATTGTCTCACAATCTCCACCACTACACAAAGTTGTTTGTTCTTCACCCATGCTGTCATCTCTATCGTATGCCAACAAGTTCGTAGATTCTCTACCCTTTCCACTGTCTTCGTGGTAGACGCTATTACCCATATTGTTGCTGGGATTTTCACGAAGTGGATATGTCGCTCCTCGATTTTTGATATCCTGGAGCACCCGTGGAATGTGCTGACCATCGTTCTTATTTCCCAAAAGTCCGAGCAGATTATCATTACGATTGTGCCGTTTACCCATGCTATCACGTTCCCTTCTTCATGTGCCATGTGTCGTGTTTCCCTCAATTATTGATGTAACGTTCCCAAGTTCGTTCTCTAATTCCTTACTCGTGAGGGCCACGAAAGGATTTGAGTTCGGATTATTACTTGCTACTGCTGATGGGGTTATACGAAGCGAGCTCTTATTCTTTCCTTTTTTATAAGCAGTCGCATTAGAAGGCAATTTGTTCAACTTGCCCGAATTACTTTGGAATTGGGAATCCTTTCCTGGGTGGAATTGGATGTTATTCCCTCTTTGCGGGATCGCTTTCGGCTGAAAGGAGTTTTTACTCGTTTGTTTACTACTTTCACCGTGGCTTATAACTGAGTTTGCCCTTGGATTCCCGACCTTTCCTTCTTTCACCCAAAGTTTCCTCCGCTGAACTTGCATCCACTCTCCGTAACCCTCTTTCGTTATTTTCTCCACCAGATTCTCGTCCTAGTTATTCGTTGAAAACGTGTCTTTTTCGGGCTCAGGTGCGGCCAAGTTCTCCGCTATTGTGATTGTCGCGACCATGCTTGACGGGCATTTATCCTTCCAATGCCCAACCTGTCCGCACGTATAACATAATGACGGTAAATTCTCGTACATTATTTGGTATGCTTTGTCAAATAGAAGCCCCGATCGAGTGGTTTTGATGTCGAGACTTGGGCGCAAAATCTCGCATACTTGCCCCTTGACGCAGCGAAGGTATTGCCGTCGATTTTTATCGAAATGCCAATACTCTTGGCAATAGTTTGTATCACTGGTTCATCGTAGAGTTCAAGCGACAAATCCATAATTCTTACCCATGTTATGGCATAGTCGACCTTGTCGTTCTTCGCATCATAGTTAGGGATCCAAGTACGGACGGATAAGAAATTCCGCGCTAATTGCCATGGTCCTTGCGTGAGGATTCGCTCCCTTTGTGGCATATTTGTTCCTTTAAGATAGTAACTCCCATACCCCAAGTCTACTAGCTCGCTTCCGGACGTCAAATTCCACATGTTGGTAAGTTTATTCAACAGAGTGGGGTAGAACCACAGTCTACCCATGACCTTGATTAAAATTGCATCTTTCCACTTGTTATCCAAGGTTTGTTGATAATCCGCACTGGTTTGTAGGGTTTTGAGGAGTTTCCCATCTCGTGGGGGTTGAACCCTAATTCTGGTGCGGTTTTCATCGGATTTGGATACATCAATCGGCACGTCTTGCGATTTCAGCTTGTGTGCGTATGAAACATTCACTTCGTTCATCCCCTTCTCGGTCGATGTCCCGTGCATAGGAAATTGCATCGTCAGAATTTCATAATCCCACCTAGAGCGTTTTGGGGTTCCAGGATCTTCGGCCATCCCGTGTTACGTGATAGAACTTGATCAAGTATTAATTAATACTTATAATGGGTCATTGCTGATAGTGCATTTTCTTTTACTTTGAAATTATAGTTAACTTTTGTACCAGTTTAATATTTATATTTTATCTAGTATGATTCGTAACTATATACTTAAATATAATATTGATCTTTAATTTCAGTGCTTCTTTCTTAAAGTATATAACAAATTATTACCAAAAAATAGTATTTATTTATCAACAAATAAACTAGCTTTTAATTATGTATTACAATCGATTCAAAGAAAATTAGATTTTGAGTGAGAAAATAAATTGATTGTGTGGTTTTGGTATAATTGATTGAGTTTTATATAATGGATGAGTATTAGTTGGCATAAAGAATATTTAAACACTTAACTTTTGTAACATTCGACCAATGAGGGTAAAATAGAGAGTTTACAGTAATTGCTTTGGCAGCAACATTTTGTGCTCTAACAATATCGCTAGTCAAAAGAATAAATTAAGTTGTTCCTGGAACAAATTATAAAACAAAACATTGCCGATAAAAATTATGAAAATACATTAAAAAGTTATTTGCATAATTACCAAATCGTTGGTTTGGTAAGAAAAAATCGAATCGAGAGGATAGATAGTTGTTTGGTGCGGATATTAAGATCGATACTACATATGATATGACTTTGGTTTATTGCTCCTGTTAACCGCACCAAACCAAAACCAGATTATGTATTTTTGTTTTCTTTTTATCTTATGCATCATTTTTTTTTAAAACCACAAAATCGTTGTTTTG
The DNA here is from genome assembly GCA_948329865.1 of Linaria vulgaris. Classification (NCBI taxonomy): domain Eukaryota; kingdom Viridiplantae; phylum Streptophyta; class Magnoliopsida; order Lamiales; family Plantaginaceae; genus Linaria; species Linaria vulgaris. The sequence goes on along the minus strand of OX415254.1, from coordinate 15,081,275 downwards.
TGGCATATAATGCATATGTTCTTGAATTGTAATTTATATTATATATTTTTATGGTTTGTTATTGTGCATCATTGTGAATATTGATTCAAATTTTATTATTTACATTTTGATGGTTGATGATGTGATTTTTTTTGTGTGATTACTGATGACTTTATAGATTAACTAATTGATCCACTATTTAAATTTTTCTTTTTATTCTATGTGTATATATTCATGTTTTTTATGGTGCTCTTTCATGCGTTTATACCCTCCCCCCCCCCCCCCCCCCCCCTCCCCAAAACAAAAATTTGTGTAAAGAAGAAGAAGAAAAAAGTAAAAACCAAAATCAGCCTGATTAAATCAAACGGGTGATGATTTAAATCGAACCGAATCATGTCAAACGGTTCGACGCACGATTTACTTTTAAAAGTTAAAACCAAAAAATGCATCATCTTTTTAAAATGGAAAATGATTTACTAACATACTGTAGATGTACACTGTACAACCAGGGAAATAATCGGTAAAAGCAACTTACAAACGGATCAGTCGATGTACTTCTTTGTAAATAAATTTTAATACTTCCCCAAATGTTTTAGCAATAACATTTCAACCTTTGTGGTAGACTTGCTCGCTCTTATTTCGTTTGCTACAGACTAGCTTACTTACAACTAAACCGACTAATATCAGAAATTAAACACCAAACATACAAGTTAAAACACATATAATTCGACAAAGTCTCGGCAAATCTTTTTTCTGACATAAGCACACTTGTCTATTTTAGATAACTACTTTTAAGAATATAATATAATAAATTCACTATCTTTGAACTTTGTTAAACTATCTATTTGTTATATTCTCGTTTTTGAAGAATTCGTAATACTTGTCTATGTTTTCGGTTAATCTTTCAGTAGTAATTAAATAAAAAAATTTATTTAAGCACTTACATAGGCTTTAGTACTGTCAGTAAGATGAAAAAAAAAAACTGCTACTAAAAGACAATTTCAAGCGATATCTAATGAGTTATTTGAACACAAACTCTTTTCTTTATTAATAATTACTAGTTTGAGTATGATTCTGTCTATCCTAGTTCTTTATAAAAAGAAAAATAATAATGATGCATGTCCTTTAAAAGTATTGGGGGTCCTATTATGATCTTTTGTAACTTGTAGAGATTTTATTTAGATAAAAATCAGCGAAAATCTTTTCCATCAGAATTTGAAGAGGAAAAGTAATCAGCACTCTTAAAAAATCGCACTATGAGTTTGATTACCCGGATCGCCCAATTCTAATTGAAAGAAAAAAAAAAGTCATATGACTAATATGTACCAAAAACAAGCACACTTTAATATTGTTGTTTGTGCATATATAATTTATTTATACAGAACAATATTCAGTTACTTTTCAATAAATATATATGTATTGATATTGTAAAATAATGAGAAATTAGCAAAAATTACAGTTTGCTTTAATCATGCAAGAATATTTCAATTTCTGGAATTTAAATAGAATCATTACCAACAGAATCTATAATCTTGAAATTACGGGTCAATTTCTAAATAAGAAATTTAGTAAAGTCCAGACAATAAAATAATACATAGCAACAAATTATATTGAATTAGAAACTCATTAAATTATTGGACACGTTTCTTTTTCTAATCTAACAATAAAAAATATGTGTCTGGTTTTTTCTAAAATAGAAAACATTCGGTATTTTCTGTTGGTAGCTTTTTCCGTTCCCTTCCCTTCCCCCAAATTCTAGACACATCCAGAGAAACCCCAAATCAAACAATCATAATTCATAAATACCTACCTTTTAATTTTTTACTAACACAATTCACATCCCAGCACTAAACACCAGCTGAATCAGTAAGTAAATTCCATTAGGGTTTATAGTTAGTTGCTTTTGATTTGATCGATCATCGTAGTTTTAATAATATTGTAAAAATCAAAAAACATGGAAGGTTATTTCCCTCTGAATCTCAAAAGGAAGGAAGTGGAAGATGTCAGTGATGATTTCTCAGATTTTTCCCTCTCTTCTCCCGCCAGAAAAATCCGACGATTGGTAATTACTATTATTATTGTTTTTTTTTTATTTTTCTCTCTCTCTCGATTTTCCATTTTTATTTGGGGCAAATGCAATATTTAGGGTTTTTAATTCGTGGTTAATGAAATTGTAGGATGGTGAGTTGTTGCCGCCTATTATGGAGGAGGAAGGTGATTCTTCTACTCATGTGTACGACTATGGGTCGTCAGTTAGAGGAGGTGTGAAGATTGAAGAGTTGCCGGAGAATGAGGAGAGGGCTATTGTGCTTTTTAAACCCACTAGTATCGTGCATTCCCCGTCTAGTTACACCGTCGATCCTCGATTCCTCTCCAGAATCAAGAGTAAGTATTATCAATTATGAACGCATTTTGTTTCGTGTTGAATTCCTGTTTTTGCGACAAACTGTAGCAGTCAAGCATGTAGTAGTATCAGTAAATTGCTGTGGGTTGTATGAAACACAAATGGGAATTTTGTGAAGTCTGAGTAGTAAAGGGACTCGAGTGGACTGTGTTCATTTTGTCTTGTCGTCTTCTGTTCCTCGTGAGATTTATGAGAAAGTTGTTATGTCTGACTCGTTGATTTGATTCGTTGAATGGTAGATGCACCTGAATGCTTATTTAGCAACAGGGAAGGGCGTTACGTTGTGTTTTGAGGAAATTATTTATGTTAACTGCCATTCTTTCTGGTTTATGACTGGACTACTTTCAGTTTTAGTACTTGACTTCCCATCTGTTAGTTAGTGCATGTCATTTGATGATCAGATCGGCTATAGTAGACTGCGGTTAGGTAGATGTGTTGTGTATCCGATATTAACTGATTGTGGCAATATTTCATTTTATTCTGATTGTACGTTACAAACGTAGTAATTAATGTGTTTGCACATGTTTCTGCAGATCAAGGCCTATTGTCAAGGCGATCAAGCTCTTGGAGACTAGCTGATGATGAGGAAGCCGAGGAGAAAGAAAACTCCAATTCAAGCGATGCGTCGTCTCTTGCTGTTGTCCCATGGATTCCATCGCGGTTCCCTTCTGCGCCAGCAGCTGAAAATTCTTCTCAGTTTGATTCTTCTGCCGACATGATGGATACTGAGGGAACCGAGGAAATGTCAATGGATATCGAGGATGGTATGGCCACGGATCAAGGGTTTGTTGATGGAGCTAATGGAGTGAGTGTAAGTGAGGGCTTACATCAATGGCAGCAACAGCATTGCTTGATTCCACAGCCTCCTCACGGTGCTACATCGACCCCCATAACTTGGTACCGGTGACGGATTTATTATGGATGGATTGTTGTAATTATTGCATATAGTTTAATGCTACACACGCCTCAATTGTTTTGAGTAGCATGGTTTGGTTCGAATAGTGTGCAAGGTATTTGGATGAGAAGATAAATGGTTTCTGGATATGTTGTGCGAAATGTAGATTTTTGATGTAGGGCAGCTTTAGTTTAATGCTTGATCTGGTACTTTTGTATTAGTACAATTGGTGATCTTCTTAATATGGAAATTTTCCTTATGCTGCGATCAATTAATATTTCGGCTTACGAGCTAGAAGAAATCGCTGTTTTGGATTTGGATTCCCAGGCTCGTGGGACATGACACATGACAAGGTGATAAAGTTGTAACATACGCGATTTTAGTTGAACTTTCCAGTTAATTACTCTACTTTGTCGGGTATTTTTCATTCACCTCATGTAAGGTTGGGTCCTTTTGGTTTCTCCTGAGGTTGGGTACTTTGATAAAAACTTCTTTTCGTTTGTTGATAATCTAGTCAATTCTATTTGATCATCTAGTCAATTCTTAAAAGTTAGAGTAATAAAGTAATTTTTTTTTATTATTCTTAACATATCTGTTATTTCTTATATTAATGAGCATAAAATATTAATGACCATCCACAATTATGATAATTTCCTAACATATCTGTTAGTAATTTGTTTGTTGTTTCTTGTATTATATTTAGAGTTGATTTGTAAATTTACATAATCAAGTTATAACTAAATTTTGGTTATAACTCGATTTTTATGTAGGCAACACATATATATGGGCACCAAATACGACATATACACTCTAAATTATTTGAACTCCCTTCAAGCGTCTATCATATATTGTTGAACTTTTATAAGGTAATGGAGTTCTTTTTTTTTTTTTTTTGCATTGTGGAAAGATAAAGGATAAAAAGTAAATTTTTTGATATAGTAACTGATGGAGGTATTTTAGGAATGACCCAATACTAGAATTGGGTCGACCCAAGAAGAAAGTCCAACCGAGATAGTACATCGAACATGTGAAATTCGATATTAAACGAGCATCGAACGGACTTTGTTCGATCCAACGACTCGATCGAACCAGCCCAATTCGATGCACTTTCCCCAACAACCATGGGCCCGCAGAAAGGGGTTATAAATACCCTGTCCCCTGACATTCTCAGGACGCATTCTAACTATCACCAACTCACTTGGCATTGAACCATTAGCATTCAATCGATATCCCAGAGTTCGATACACTGCGTTCGATCGAAGCAGACCGATTCGATATTCAGCAATCTAGCTTAATTTATATCGAAGGATCCGAGTTCGATACACTTATAGATCGAAGGGCCCATGTTCGATATTGGACCATAGGCAGACACTGTATCGAACGCCTCTGATTCGATACTGCCTAGATCGATTTCTAGCTGTTCGATACACTATTTATATTTTGTAATTTTATTTATTTAGCCTAGTCAACTTGTAATAGGTGTTCTGGACCAAGCTAGTCTCAAATCTATTTGATTAGCATTATTTTGGCAATTGATCAGCCCGTTGTAACATTTACGGTGTTTTGTTACTCAGACGAAATAGGACCAAAATATTGGCGCCTTCTGTGGGAACACCACATTTCCAAGTTTATTAGGCATGACGTCTAGAATTACCAGATCGCATAGTAGAGCAGTGGAAAGCACAAATGAAGAGGTCGACCGAGCAACAACAAGTTAGACTGTCCCAGAAGCTGCCGGACCATCAACATTATCGCTGGGGTGCCAACGTCCGCAAGGCGAGAAATGCTAGGACCGCAAGCAGAGGGCGTACCTACGCCGAATGCAGGTGCAACTAGAGCGACATCAACCACAGCTTCGCTCCTGAACTAACTGAGAGATGAAATAATGGCCATGGTCAAATCCGCACTAGCTGAGTGCCTAGCCCCCACGCCACCGATGCAAGCACCACCGTCGGTGGGATGCGCTGAGGCAATAAGGGAACAGGCTTCCGCTGCCGTACGTCTGAGAAAAGTAAATAAGGAGAAGTCCCATCGGGATGGCAGAAGAGAGAGACCTGACTTGGTGGAGGTCCAAAATACGAAAAAATCACATAGGGAAGACCGCAGAGACAAACCAAAGTCGATGGAGGTGCAATCTATGAGGCACCATGACGAAAGAAGAAGAGAAATAGAGGAAAGTCGGAATGATGAACCAAGAAGACAAGAGGAGAATAATGAGAGGAGACGCGCAGAAAGCCGCGACTCCAGGAAGGAGCACGATGAGGTGGTAAGAAAGCTAGAAAGGCTTGAAAGGGAAAAAACAATGGTCGAAGGCCGAATGGAGCGAATAGAAGTGCTCTGAGAAGCTCTCCTTTCTCTGAAGAAATAGAGGCGGAGATCTTAGGGCACGGGGAGAAGATCCCCGAATTGCAGACTTACAACGAAAAATCTGGTCCCTGCGATAATCTATTCCATTTAGACAAGAAGCTAACTTTGTACGGATTCAAGGAGAACGTACAAGCTAGAATATTTATCACTACCTTGTTTGGGGTAGCAATGGATTGGTTCACTCGAATCGCTCCGGGGTCGATCAAAACCTACAAGCAGCTGAGAAACATGTTCAAGAACCAATTCTCAAGTCAGACGAGACTGGTTTTGGACCCATTTATACTCAATGAAGCAGGAAATCAATGAAAGTCTCAAGGATATCATGAGGCGTTTCAACACGGAGCTGCTTAGAATAGACAGCCCGAGTGGAGAGATGGTAATGAGTATATTCTTCCGAGCAACTACCAATACGGTCTTTAGCAACGACTTACTCAGGTAGAATCCCAATACTATCGAAGAAATAAACAAGATAGCGCAGGGGGTGGTCCACCGCAAAGAGATGATGGCAACCAAGTTAGCCGTTATCGCGCCCCTGAAAGAGAAGGAGAGAGTAAGGGAGGATCAGAACCACAATAACAGCACCAACAGAAATAGGAACAACAGGTACCGAGACACATAGCCAAGGCGATACACGCCCTTGAACGCTAGCATCATGACAGTGTTCGTCACGATGAAAAGGAAATGGTGGCTGAAAGAGCCCAAACAGATAAAGGATTCAAAGGCAACAAAGTATTCGAACCAATTCTACAAATACCACAATCAGAATGGACACGATACTGAGGATTGCAAGAATCTCAAGGACAAGATCGAAAGACTTGTAAAAGACGGCATACTCGTGGAGTTTGTAAAAAAGATGAAAGAGTAAGCGAAAAACACCTATAGGGATAGATCACTATCGCCCAGAAAGGACAAGCAGAAGATGATTGACCATCCACATATGTTGGAATATCCTCATACTGAAACGACAACGTCAGAAGGGGAATGATAAATATGATATCAGGCGGCCCAGCGGGGGCGGATTCCATAAACGGTAGAAAGAAGATTTCAAGGCTCGTTGAATCAGACAGGTTTGTCGGTTTCACTGAAATTTTAAGAATCGATGAAATGCCACATGAAGAGATCACTTTATCAACCGCGGATCTGCGCAAGCTGAGCCCCCAAGCCATTCAAACGGCAAATCTGGATTCCCCATTGGTGATAACGGTGGACATAGCCAACTTCGACGTAACTAAAATGCCGGTAGACCATGTCAGCTCAGTTAATGCGTTATTCAACTCCACATTGGAAAAAATGGGGTTGAATGGAGAGATATTGGAACCGGTAAGAACCTCGCTTATTGAATTCGGAGGCCCGAAGATAGTGCCGCGTGGATTGATTACGCTCCCCACCTCATTGGGAACCGCGCATCAGAGGAGAACACTGTTGGCTAGTTATGTGGTTGTTGATATGACTTTCTCTTACAACGTTATCATAGGAAGGCCAACGCTGAACGCGTTCCGAGCTTTGTCGTCAACTTACCAACATATGGTAAAATTCTCCACTCCTGTCGGAACCGGTGAAGTGATTACAAACCACATTAAGGGCTAGAAATGCTATACGGCATCGCTTCGAGCGCAACTGCAGGCGGAGCAAGAAGCAGTGGGAGCACAGTGACTGAAGTGCCCCAATTTAATTTTTGCAAGTCTTCAATTTCTCGAATATTTTGAACAACTTTAATTCATCCCCTCTGCCCTAACAAGCATGAGGGGCAGGCATGTACTAACTTAAAACAGGGACACCGAAGACTTCAACCACGAAGGCGGCCTCGAAGGACATAAGAGAGCGGATTTTGCAATCAAAACCCTCTCATGTTCTCTTTATATGAATTCATTTCCAAAAAAAACGCTTTGATTTATCAATTATATTACTATCTTCATAAATATAAATTGTGAAACAAATAACTATGCGGAGGCATGCATAATCTCAATTTTTTGCAGGACCTAAAATAGGTTCACTCCAAAGATAAAGAGGGACGGAGATTCTGTCCAAAGTGGCACGAGATACCGCAAATCTCGAAAATGAAGAGGGACGGAGACTCTGTCCAAAGTGGCACGAGATACTGCAAATCCAAAAATAAAGAGGGATGGAGACTCTGTCCAAAGTGCACGAGATACTGCAAATCCCCAAAATAAAGAGGGACAGAGACTTTGTCCAAATTGGCACGAGATACCGCAATTCCCAAAATACAAAAAAGGGACGGACACTGTAACGACCGCGCACCACGAGCCATGCTCCGATCCGAGTTGGTTCAGTGGTGGCCAACCACTTTACCCAATCCAGACAACTCATAAGAAGGGGTCTAACTTGTTCAGGATCAAAACCATACACGTTGTATAAATTATATTTTGATATATACATCGAAAGTCTTGGTATTACAAATAATGTGACTATTATAATGGTTATGCACTAGTGATAAAATACGAATATTCTAAAATGCACGCTTGAACAATTATTCACTTGGTCCATGCTGCCATGTTGATTTTATCCTGAGGAATGGATAGAAGAAACGAGAAATAAGTCTTTAATGACTTAGTGAGATTCATATGAAAGAACTGGTAATGCAAGAATTAACTGTGACCTACTGGATACATTTCGGGAATGATCTTACCGGTACACAATTCAACTAGACAATTTGATGTAGCAATGGTACTGGAGTTTTTATAGAATACTTAACGAACTTGTGCTTAACAATAAACAAATCCAACCTTATGAATTCTACTATCCTACCTTATACCTCCCAACGAGAAGTGACCTCGCAAACAATCAAGAGACATGCACGAGTACATGTCGATCCATCACGCGGGTTACTGCCAACTCCTGACTGCAAGAGGCGCCTAGATAGATGGGTATCAAAATCAATAGTCCTTATTGCCCGGGAGAAACTCGACTCAATCCCTAGGCCCAACTTCCCAAAGGCGTCCTAATGGGTATAACAAATAAACAAACAAGCTAGTAAACTGGATAATATTTGTTGCTCCTTGAGATACATGTCACAAACATAGTTCATTGCTCTTTGCATAATTCAAGAACCAGCAGATGAGATTATAATATTGGAGAATTAGATATGATAAATAATAAATGATTGGATATGATTTAATGATGAGTAAAAAAATCATGTTATGAGATGAGATGCCAAACAAGATTATGATGAAATATATGTTGTTCGAGGTTTGGTAACAGAGTAGTGGCTTTTCTGTACAAGTTCCTCAATGCCGGATGCCAAACGGGGCTAGAACAAATCAGAAATGGAACCTCACCTTAACTTGTACGGGGAACCTTGATGGCTTTGATTAGTTCGTCAAACCTTTAACAAATTTAAATAATATTAGTCAACTGAATTTATAATTCACCACAACAAATATTAGTACCTTTTCTTCAATTCTCATGTTGATGAAATTGAGAATGTTCTTGTTAAGAATGCTAGTTACAATGTAAATCTTAGTAAATAACATATAAGTTTAATTTATGTCATTACACAAAACATGAAAATCTTAGATGATGAATTTAAAGAAAAACATATTACTTAACTAACTCTAGGAAAACTCATGTTTTTAGTCTTTAATCAATTCTAAACTTTTAATAACCACACACCAATTAAGTATCATACGAAGTAACACCTTAAAAGGTATAACTTAGTCATTTATTACTTTATTTTACATAGTAAGTTTAAAAATGCATATACTTATTTTATAACTTAAATATAAAGATATAAATATGAGAGGTTTATCAAAACAGGTGATAAGGAATGATAAATAATCTTATTTGATGGTTAGGTCATGAAGTGGCAAGAATAATCTTGTAAGACTTATGAAAATAATATGTTAAACGTGATAAATCTACCATTTAAATGCTATAAATAAGATCACAAAAATGTCAATTCATGATTATAAATCATAATAATCTAATTATAACTAGTACTATGTCATGTTAAATTTATGTGCATGATAACCACTTGAATTATGATGGCGGTTAAACTTATGAATTAAGAAAACAAAGGTTGTGCCAAATAAACTGAAAAATCACCGCAATTTTGGTTTTACCTTTGATCGGACATCCAAATGAACTTGGCTTTCAAATCTTTTTATGGTTTATGGTTTCTAGCATCATGAGAGATGTGAGAATCCAAGACTTTATGAAAACACAAAGGTTTGCTATGCTAAATAATTCTTGCAACATAAGAGTTGCTATCGAATTTCCGGGCAGCAGTTTACTGTTTATGGATTATGCCCTCCTAGATCATATTATTTGAGAAAGATGTCTTCATACAAAAGATATAAGACCCGAAAATTGGTAGTAAAATAATATTTATACTATTTGATATGATGTTTCTAAGGTGCAGAATCGATATTTCCTGCGCAGTAAAAGTTTTGGCGTCTTTTTGGTTAGAAAATGGCAAGATAAAAATATGGGAAACTTATTTCCGAACAAAAACACAAAAAGGAACAACTTTTATTTCTAGTTACGTTTGCAGAATCGGATTATTTTAGGCTGTAAAAAATTGTAAAGAAGGGTGAGTATTTATAGGCAAAAATAGTAGTTTAATCATACTTATTTAGGTTCCACCTTGATTATTTTATAATAAATCACAAAAAATCTGAATTTAATTATGCTCTTAAGGATGTCATGGCTTACTTCATCAATTGGTTAATTGCATATCAAGTCCCTCAATTATTTATAATTAAAATTCAAATAGGTATTAAATTTCTTTGTTACATACATATCTATTTATGTAATTTCCCTAGATAATTCGATCATCTCGGTTAATATTTAAAATTGAAATATATATTTTAGGATTAGAGACCTATAAAAATAATAAGAGAATAAATTTTAAGTTTAGGGACTAAAATAAAAAAAATTCTAAATATTTAGGGTCAATATAGAAATTTTCAAAAGTTTAAGGTTAAAGTATAAATTTATTTTCTTGCTAATTTTTGGGGCGTCACATACACTCTGTCCAAAGTGGCAGGTGAACTCCGCAATTCCCGAAGTACAAAAAAGAGATGGACACTTTGTCCAAAGTGACAAGTGAACTCCGCAATTCCCGAAATATAAAAAAAAGAGACGGACACTCTGTCCAAAGTGGCAAGTGAACTCCGCAATTCCCGAAATATGAAAGAGGGACGAATACTCTGTCTAAAGTGGTAAGTGAACTCTGCAATTCCCGAAATACAAAAAAGGGACAGACACTCTGTCCAAAGTGGCAAGTGAACTCCGTAAATCCCGAATACGAAAGTGGAACACACACGTTGTCCAAAGTGGCGCGAGATAACCGTGAATCCCCAAAAGTAAAAATGGAATGACCATTATATTAGTAGTAGTAAAATACTAATCCTACATCTCAAAGAGAAACATACACCTTTCACAAATACGAAAGGACGCTCTAGTTGTCAAAATAAGGTAAAATGCAACCATAGCAATTGAAAAAAAAGGCAATGAATACGAGCCAAAGAATAAGCATATCATTGAAAAATAACTCGAATAACGTGCAATTACGATGCAATTATTCAAATTGTTCAAAACATTAAAGGGCGACGCAGAGCCAAAAAATAGAATGAAATTTGTTAATTACAAAATAAAAAGCCGAAGCACTTAGGTGCCGGCGTCATCCTCATATTCGGAAGAAGGATAGACGGGCAACATCGGTGGCGGTGAAGAAATTCCCCGATAAACGAGATTGTCGCTCTCGAGAAGCACATCGAACTCATTGGAAGAAGCTGGTTGATCATTCACGGCGGGCAGCAGAATCTCTCTATTAGGCCCCAATAAAAGATCGAGCCAAGCAGGGTCGAAGTGCCCACGGACATATTTGGTGTTGTAGAACTATTGCATCGTGAGCACCTGAGCTTTCTGGGCTTCCCGGGCACCCCTCCGAGCACTTATCTCTCGAAAGGTATTGCTCCGGATGAACTCCTCGACAATTTCAACCGTTGCTGTGCGGAAGGAACCTGTACAATGTTAAAGAGATTAACAAGGAAGAATAAAAGAATAAAGACTTCTACTCAAGTAAAATTACTCTACCTCACTGAGGTCGCGAGCATATCCTATCTCATCGGCCCGTTCAAACCTTTCTTTCTCGATCGCCAGTTCTTTCTCGAGTACGACAACTCGTTCGGCCAGCTCACCTTTGCTGGATGAAAGATTGTTGACTTGCATTTGAAGCTGATCGACGGCCTCTTGTGCAAGCCATCTGTTTCTCTGTCACTGACTGCTCGAGTTGTATACTCCTTCACCTTTTGCAACGCCTTCTCCTATCCTCAAGAGCGGCCCTCAAAGCATCAGGGTCACTGCCACAGAGGTCAGCCCCGACTTGCTGCTGTCCATAAGCCTGGACTAACCCAGCGAACATGGCATCCACTATCCCGCCACCCTAAAGAGCAAACATCACGAAATTAAATGACGATATGCAAATACATATGTGATATAAAGTAGCCAGAAGATAAACTATTATTGCGCTTATAAGATGAAGACCATTCCGCTCCACCATCTTTCTTTCCTCCACAGATACAGGGTGAGGAATTGCAAGGTTTGGAAGGAGAAAGGCATTGATTGCCTCTTCCTCCGTAATTGTAAAATCCCCGATGCGGGCCCTCCGATCATGACTTTGCCCCGCTCTAACACTCGTCTCCTCCGCAGTCGCCGAACCTGTGGTAGGCGACACTGGGGGGATAGCACCCCCAGTTCGGGAACGAGTCTGATGGACTCTCGTCCGTTTAGCTTGAACACCAACCTCTATTTTAAGGCCTTTATCGGCCGCAACACCTTCAAAACCTCTCACATGGTCGAGATCGTCAGGAGGGGGAGTACTCGCACAACCTTGCCTTAAAATATCCTCAAAAGGATCACTTGGAGCCTCAACGGGGGCCGACGCTGATCCCTCGGCTGCTATTTTCTTACCCTTGTTCTTCCTCTTCCTTGGGGGAGGTATTGAGGGAACAACGGTAGTCTAAGAACCCTTGCTCTCAGTGGCAAGGGCTCGATTGATCTTGGCGTGGCGGTCCATGATAAATTCGCCTAAAAAGAAAGACACATATGAGTATCATCAAAAGAATGAAAGCGAAACACGAGCTCGACTAAAAAACGCAAAATTTATACCAAGCGTAAATCTCCCATTATAGCGAACTGGCGATAACCCAGCTAAAGAAAACACGCGATTCTATACCAATCTCTTAACGTTAAAATGGTGATCGCGAACTAAGTTAGGGACAAAATTATAGTCCCATGAAGGTGGGCGTACACCAGGCGGTATTGCAACTCTAACATCCCCAAACCAATCACGGCGATACGCCACAAATACTCCCTCATAGCTCTTCTGAACGTATAAGTAACGTTTTTCCAATTCTTTCCATAGCAAGTGGCCCCGCCACTCAGAAACTTGTGATGCCTCAGAGCCTTTACATGGTAGAAACCTACTTCTCTCCTACAAACTTCGAAGAGGGCCCAAAACTGATCGGGACCCTGAGGTTCGCCTAAAGTCTTCATCAGGATGATAAAACCGATAATTTGCCCGAACGAGTTCGGTGTCGGCTAACTCGGCAGAATCCCAATGGACCTCAAAATAAATTTGACCTCGACAGGTATGGGAAATCGCAACTCGTTGGCTAGCTGACCCACAAAAACTGTGAGGTGACCATGCGGGGGTGAATTGATGCGCTCGTCCGGACCGAGAATAACTAACTTATACCTATTGGCTATGTTAAACATTTCACGCAAGGAAGAACGACTATGCTGCAACCGCGACATGTAAGTATTATAAGCCATCCCTGGGACCTCCGCATAGTCATCAATCTCCCTATTGATGGCTTCTATATCTTCACCTGCTTCATTGGAGGCACGATTATCCTCGGATGAAGATGATTGCAAATTATCGTCCCCACCTTGCGAGGACGACTGATCATTATTATCACCTAGATAATCACCCCTAGGCGAGTCGACATAATCAATGTCGATAAGCTCATTCTCATCTCCTCGAGGTATACTCGAACCCGCGCGAGCACTTGCAGGGCCCACCACAGAGTTGACTGAACCGGAGCTTGAGCCGCTACTAGACTTACTCCTTGAGGTCGCTTCAGATCTCACCATCTCGATCGACACAAACTAAAATAAAATAAAAAGAAAAATGACTGACTACGCGTGAATACGTCACTCTCGGCACTTACGACATCTACTCGACATGTTCAAATAAACATTCAAAAAGCAAAAATAGCGTGACCCGCAAAGTAAGCACATAATCGTTTATCTTGGTTATAGCTAGAAAGTCGACAATGATTGAGAAGCAAATTGCCTGAAAAAAGTACAAAAAAATGTTAAACAAAACTAGAGGCAAAACCTACACATTCAGTAAAAAGCATAAATTTTTTTCTGAGGCATTAGATCAAACGATATATCGTTCGAGACATCTAGCATCGAACAAAGGGCATTCAATGCAGCCTGTATCGAACCACTCCCGTTCGATACTACTTACGTTTGAGCGTGACTTCGGCAGAAGGAGAAATGAGCTTTTCCAACACTTTCTACCTTTATATAGACACTGGAAAGGCTCGTTAGACCCATTACACCAAGCATCGAATTGTGCCGATTCGATATACATTCTGCATTGAACGCCATTGGTTCGATCTAACAGCAGAAATGTGCGATACTTACATCGAACCACCAACGTTCGATGTAGCAAGATCGAACAAAGAACGTTCGATCGACGTTATCGACACTAATAAAGGTTCAGGAATAATATACTGAGATGCACGTATTTGAGACTGCGCCTCCCAATCGGGGGCATGTTTTTCAACGACAAACATTAGGTCTCCATAATTGGGACCCGGTCTCTGTTCGAGACCGCCTCCCAATCGGGGGGCATGATTTTCAACATTATCAGCATAACAATCATAGCAACACAAATCAAACACATAGTTTATAAGTTCGGAACCCGCCCTTTGATCGATACCATCTTTCAAACTGGGGAGACTATATGATGGGGGTACTTTAGGAATGGCCCAATACTAGTATTGGGCCGGCCCAAGAAGAAAGCCCAACTGAAATAGTACATCGAACATGTGAATTTCGATATTAAATGAGCATCGAACGGACTTGGTTCGATCCAAAGACTCAATCGAACCAACCCAGTTCGATGCACTTTCCCCAACAACCATGGGGCTCGCGGGACGAGGGTTATTAATACCCCGTCCCCTGACATTCTCAAGACGCATTCCAACTATCATCAACCCACTTAGCATCGAACCATTAGCATTCGATCGATATCCCATAGTTCGATACACTGTGTTCGATCGAAGCAGACCAATTCGATACTCAGCAATCCAACTTAGTCTTACATCGAAGGACCCGAGTTCGATACACTTATAGATCGAAGGGCCCCTGTTCGATATTGGACCACCAGGCATACTCTGTATCTAACGTCTCCGATTTGATAGTGCCTAGATCAATTTCCAGTTGTTCGATACACTATTTATATTCTGTAATTTTATTTATTTAGCCTAGTCAACTTGTAATAGGTGTTCCGGACCAAGTTAGTCCGAATTCTATTTGATTAGAATTATTTTGGCAATTGATCAACCCATTGTAACATTTACGGTATTTTGTTACCTGGGCGAAATAAGACCAAAATAGTAACAGACAAAAAGTAAAATTTACATATTATTTAATGAGCTCTATTAAATTGCAAGTTTTTTTTGTTGCAGTCATCTTTGAAAAAATTTGATTGTCTTATCCATGTACTCATTATATTTTTTTTAGGTTATATATTGGTCTCTAAAGAAGGGTCAAACAAAATAAAATTACTACTTTGAAAAATTAATTGTATGTTGAGGGGTAAATAAGGAAATCAAAGAGCTAATGTTAACATGACTTTCTTCATATGAAAGTATAGACAACTAATTATCCTTAAACATGTTGGGCATAAAAATATGTATAAAACTACAATAATAATAATAATATTAATAATAATAATAATAAGAATAATAATAATAATACAAACCATGAGAAAGGAACAACCATAATGCTAAATTATAAATCATAAGGGATTTTAAAAACTTGTGCTCTTATGTCAAAAATATTATAATATAAAATGATACTATTGCCCTTATTTTTAACAGTTGACTGGACAATCAACTAACATAAGAAGTTATGGGGTGTTTACCAAAGTACAAAACCTCAAGGGAGTTTTTGCTAAGGAGCCAAACCTCAAGGGAGGTAGATGAAAAGTATCGCGACTTTGTCACTTCAAAGTTCAAACAAAGATAATAGTATTAATCTAAGATTTTGAACAGAACAAGCGGTAATTGCGTCGATACTCAACTCAACAGAACTTATATTATCTGTGTGACAATTACCATGAGATAAAAATAGTCTTAAGATTTATCTCAATGATTTTATTTTCTTACACCCTTTAAACTGTTTATTAATGATATTCCAAATTTTTAATCTTTATGTTCGTTAGGCTGAGTTCGTAAGTGTGAAAAGCTCACATTATTTACCATTTCAGTTGTTCCTTTTCGATGTTTTTGTGCATCAAAAAATTTGCTGCACATTTCTATAACTTAGGATTTTTTTTTAATCTCAATTATCGGTTGTATATAAATCGGATGTATATAATAATTTCTCAGAGTGAAGGCGCTAGGAGTATTGGAGCAAAGTAAACACAACGAATAACATTTTATTTATAAGAAAAATACTTTTGCTGCATTATGGTAGTAGATGAAGCATACTAACCTGCGAGTATAGTATACTTTGTGGCTGGTTTTTTCAGACTTGGATGATGGGAGGGGCAAGGATTACGCGGTTCGTGAGGTTGGGGAGACGGATAATTGGGTGGCGCCACCAGATTCGTATTTTAAAATAAATTTTGATGGCGCACTTTTTCCGGAGGAGAATGCGTCGGACATTGGAATCGTTGGGCGTGACTCGGAGGGGGAGGTTCTATTTCGGGTAGCACAAAGGATTGAGGGGTTGATGAATGCCCATTGATGCTTGTGCAACGAGACTTGCAGTGCACGTGGCTATGCAAATTGGATGGACTAATGTGTTATTTAAAGGCGATTGCTTGGTAGTGATCCATGATATTCTTTGCTCGAACGATTGTGAGGCAGAATACGCAAATGTGTTGACGGATATACGTCGGATTATAGATAATAAAAAATCCTTTTCGTTTCATTGGGTTAGTAGAAATGCTAATGGGAAGCACATGATATAGCTCGCAAAGTGGTGGAAAATTCTTCTTGGTTTCGCGAAGATGTTCCTATCTTCTAGCTTCTTTTCGTTTTAGCTTTATTTCTTTTGTTTTCTTGTTGATTTCTTTTGGTGCGTTACTTAGACTTCGCCAAGACTTCTTGCTTCCAGTTAGCTTGACTATGTTGTATGACTCTATCTACCGACTTTTGTCGGAGCTATGATCTAGATAAGCAGTTTTAACCTAAAAACAAAAAGAAATAGATGGAGTACGAGTGTGTTATAATTTTTTCTTCAAAAACCAAAAGCTCAAGCAAGTTAATTGGGATTTACAAGCCACGAATCAGTAATTCTTTGAAAAAATATATAGAACTTAAAGTGAAGCTTTCTACTCAAAAAAAAAAAAAAAAAACTGACGCTGTGGCATGCGGGCGGGCATTCTTAACTTTAAAAAGCTCTTAGGGAGATTATAGCTTGTCAATAATCAACCCTAAATTAAATAAGAGGTACATTCTCTTTCTCTGTATAACATTTTGTCTTGTTCAAACAAAAATATAGGTTTTAGTCTTTTATAAAAATAGTGCGAACCTCAGGGACCCTTTTATGTTTTATAATTTATACATAAAAAACAAACAAATAAAAGCATATACTATGATTATTGCTGCAAGTCACAAGATTCTCTAAATTGCTTTCTCCCCTTTAGCAAAAGGAGAAAGTGCCAAATGCACCAACTAAGCAAATCCTCTTTCCCAAAATTAAAAACGCGTTTCCCTTTCTTCGTTATACCCAACACGCCAAGTTGCAAATGAAATTAAAGCAGCACCAAAATCGCCGAGACTGGTCGCACAACAGCAACAAAATCTCCATGAGCAAAGAAAAAGGAACAAAATAACAAAAAAAGCAACAAAAAGAGATGAAAAAAGAACCTCCAATTTTGACCCATTCACCACCACCGTCAAACGACACCGTTTCAGAGCTGCTGACGATGGAGGATCCCACACTCCCCATGGATGTGTTCATCAACATCCTTTCAAGGCTCCCCGTCAAATCTCTGGGTAAGTTCAAATCCGTTTCAAAGCAATGGCTTCACTTACTTAACGATCCATACTTTATTTCTACGCATAAAGAGCTCTTTTTGAACACTCCCAACATCTTGTTACTCAAAAAGACTCCTGTTTTACAAGAATCCCACTTCAAAAAATGCACCAGGATTGATCTTTGTTCCTTAAATTTTGATGGGTCTTGCAAAAATTTTGAATTCTCGCTCTATCTAAACGACGACGAGAAGAATATAGAAATGTTGCCGTCCAAATGGGATCTTGTTTGCTTTGTGAGTGAGACTGGGTTTTATGCTTGCAATCCTGGTACTCAGGAGCTGTTGAAATTGCCCGAGGCAAGTTGTTGTACCTCAGGGGAGGTGAATGCCGGAATGGGGTATGTGGAGGAGAGGGATGAGTATGTTTTGGTGCATTTATTCGATAGGAGTTTGGATATACATGTGGATTACGATATAGGGTGTGAGGTATTGAGGTTGAGAAATGGAGGGGATTGCGAGTGGAAAGTGGTTGATGTGAATTGTCCTTTTGTAGTTCGAGGTTGGGGAGTGTTGGTGAGCGGTGTGTTTTATTGGATGATTTGGGACGAGTACAATCAACTTGGGGATGAGGCTATTGTCTCCTTTGATCTTTCTAAAGAGGAGTTTGGAACTGTTTTGCCACCCGAGGGTTGTTTTGACCCACTTGGGGCGTGGTCGTTGGTGGAATTGGGAGGGAGGTTGTGCCTCGTGGACAATGTTGCACGAGCACCGGTTGTAGATGTTTGGGTTTTGAAGGATTTTGAGAATGATAAGTGGGATCGGGAATATAGTATTGATATGAGTGGATATGGTGATGATTGGATCAGCTTCGTTGTTCCATTGGATTGCCGAGATGGAGTAATATGGTTGGACGTAAATCAAGAGAGTCTTGACAAGTACGATGCGGAGAGGAAGCAGATCAAAAGGATGGACCATCTGATTGCAGGGAAGTGGATGTGGCTCCGACCGTACACTGAAAGCTTCTTTTCATTGGGAAGGTAGATTATATGTAAAGATTGGATGATGCCATCTTTTTCCCCGCGCTTCATCTGTTGTCGAAGATTATTATTTTGTCCTCATTTGTTGTCTGGTTGACCCTCAAGTTTATTTTTACAAGGATTTCACGTTGAGTTTTCAAAATGCTAACTAGCGTTTGCATTATTTTAAGTGCTTTATTTGGAATAGCCGTCCCAGACAATCATATTTTTTTTGTCTTTGGGTGGATTTTCTGCTCGCGATGTGCTCTGGTTGTACTTTGTCATGATTGTGTTTAATGACATTTTGTATTCAATTGGATTGGTATAAATTCTATTTCTTAGTTTTGCATTCAGTTCGACTCTACGGTCTGTTCTTTCTAGCTACATATCAGATCAGTCGTGATGATAATACTTGGGCCGGTGTTTATTTTCGGGAATCTTGGAAAATTGTCCAAAAAATTCCTTGAGAGCTTGATGACAAAACAGGATTGCATCCATCTAGGGTTGAAGATGCCCTCTTTTAGGTTTCTATGGGATAATGACCAAAACTTTTTTACCTTCCAGCAACTAATTTTATAGAAAAGTATTTGCGAGAGCGCTATCCTCTTTGTGGGCTTCTTTTCTCAACTGAGTTGTAACAGTATAAAGATGCATATATAATCTTAGAAGTTGTGAGCTCTTATGACTGAATGTTTGTTAATAAATCTGGATGTTGTTTCCAACCAAGAAGACCGATCCTATCTTAATGCTTGTTTAAGAGCAATTTTTTTTAGCTATTTGCTTATAAAGTCAATTTGACACTTAATTGTAACTAGCTGAGATAGGTGTGTGGTTATACCCCCTAACTTCAGTTTGAGATTTATTATGTCATTGTAAAAGTATGTTGCAGGAAGTCTGTTTGAACCGAGACGAATACAATCTTCATTGATGGAAATAGATGTGACCTAGCAAGGGCATCTGGACGAATACCATCTGTTTCTTAGTCAATTTTTGTTGGAAGGGGCATTTGTTGAGTAATTTTGTCTCTGCAAATTGTGACCTAGAAGGGCACATACGTGCCAAGTTACTGATGCTCAGAGACCAATTGTATATGCCGCTGTTGATTTGTAGCTCAATTGAGAGTCAGGTTTATTGTCATTTTGGTCTAACTTTCAAAACTATCTCTTGGTCATTATTATCATAACTCCAGAGATGATCATTTGTGTTTTATCTGTGTAGCGTGCGTGCCCACGTGCCCTGTGCACAAGGTTATAGATGCTTAGAAACCAACGAAATATACAGATTTGTGAGACTTAAATTTCTCTACAGCCGCATTCACTATGTGACCAATGCTGTCTTAAATCTTTTCGTTTAGTATGGCGGAAGCTTTCCTTCTTTTGTCATACTCTGGTTTAGTCTTTTAAAATGTCTCTCATGGTTTTTCACTGATGTAACACAGCGCTACTTTAGCTTTAACAAAAAGGCGAAGCTTGTTTAGCAAACACTTCAAAATTACTTGAAGGTAATATAATAGTAAGGATATGCGAATCCATTTGAACTTAATTACACAAATAAATTGACGACACCAAGTGTAACTTAATTAGTGGTTATCAGAATATGCGTAGTTGCATAATCCGCACCCACATCAATATTTGTACATATTCCACTATTTTGTTTTCCACATTTCTTGCCACATCTTTATTTTATGACGAACAATTTGAAAGAATAAAACAAACATTCTATACACATCCATGCAGTACGTATACAGTACTTAGGAATTGACTTCCGGTACGGTCCGAAGTGAGGGTGGAAGAACCAAACTATGCAACTGAGCATTCAGGAGGGAACCCTTGAGGGAACCTTTTAAGATCAGTGCAATAATTATAAATCATATAATTATTTTGCACCCACTTCATTTTTGCTTCACCGGTTGAGTCTAATGCCTGATTGAACCATGAATTAGAGCATGAGGTAGTAGTACTAGTAGTAGTGGTACAAGCTTGTGCATTGAAATTTGTGAAAGAAGCTGTGAATGGGGCTTGAGTCCAATCGGTTTTCACAAGCCCACCTCTTGTGGCCCAATCCTCTGCATCCCATAAGCTTGAGTAAATCCACATTGGCTGGTTTTTGGGGTAGGGTACCCCTCTTGATTCCAAGTTCTTGAATTGCCTAATTGGTGTTCCATCTACTGAAAATCTGTGTGTTGAATCACATCAATACCATGTATATAAGTATTTCAAATATTTATTATCTAAATAGATGTATACTTGAGCGTGTTATCGAATGTACGATTTGTCCAGCTTCTTGATTAATTTACATGAAGAGAAAATTCATTTGATCAAAAAGTTGAAAAAAAAAAACGAAGGGTTTTAAGAGTTTCTCATCAGACTTTGAGGTGATTTGCAAAATCTTCAAGGAAATGACTTTGATCGAAACCATGCAACCAGCAATTTTAATGACTTATTGGACGATTTGGTGTATAATTTATATAAATATGTACATAAATCCGCATGATTTTTATTTCTCTCGAAAAAATAATGACAAGTAGGTTATATATTAGTGAAAATGATCCATAAACCTAATGTTTGCGATTTTAAGTCATAAAAGGCTAAATTTCAATTTCAATTTCGCGATTATGCTTTCTTACTTAGTAGACTCATGAATAAACATCTCTCTGCTCTCTTGGTCCTAACTCCTAACACGTGTTAACATGTGTGTGTCCTTGATGTGAGTGTTATAGTGAAAAATTTATTTTACACCATGTCAAGACTTAAATTATTTATATAGACCATATGACTACAATTTTGTAGCATTATATGATAAGCAACAATCTTAAATACTACCTAACATATAAATTGTTAACCACAAATTCTAAAACACAGTATTATTATGGTCAAAATTTCTAGAATAAGTCTATTTAATTTATATCATGACTTACATGATGCTTTAATTTAAATACTACCTAACATATAAATTGTTAACCACAAATTCTAAAACACAGTATTATTATGGTCAAAATTTCTAGAATAAGCCTATTTAATTTATATCATGACTTACATGATGCTTTAATTTAAATACTACCTAACATATAAATTGTTAACCACAAATTCTAAAACACAGTATTATTATGGTCAAAATTTCTAGAATAAGCCTATTTAATTTATATCATGACTTACATGATGCTTCGGGGGTTCCATAGAATAGAGTAGGTGTGGAAATCCTTTGTGGGGTCAAACCAGAGATAGAACTGTTGCTCTCTATTACCTTTGCCTTGTGTGTAGACATTAGTGTGCATGATGTAAGGGTCACCACTTAGGTTACCAAGAAACTCAATGTCAATTTCATCATGATTCGAGCCCAACGAGGAAAACTGCAATAAAAAAATTCAATACAACTCAATATATTAATATCAATTCCATCAATATACATAACATTAATTACTCCACATATATTAAACAATTAATATAGAATTATCACACAAGATTTTGTGATATGCACGGGAGTAATTAATTAGGAGACATGTTAACTTACATAATAGGTGGTAACTGTGCCAGCAGAATTTCCAGGCACAAGTTTCATTTGCATGTCGACTTTACCAAACAAATACTGATTTTTGGACCTAAATCCAGAACCGGATGTTTTGTCTAAGGACAGTGTAAGAAGATTCCCATTGTTGTCTATTTTGGCCTTCTCGTTTCCCCATGTAATGTCGAAATCTTGATTAAAATTGCCACCAAAAGCAGCCATAACAAAACTAATTAGCAACAATAGAAACAAAGTATATATCTTCATTACTGAGTCACCTTAAAATTTCCGCTTTTCTAAAATTGAGAGAGAATTGAAGTTTGAGATGGTGTGCATGAGAAGTATTCTAAAGGTTTATATAGGGTTTTTAGATACTCAAGCTTAGGGTGGAAATTTTAATTTTATTTTTATTTTTTATTTATACTTTGGACTTTGGGTGGGAATTAATTAAGGAAGTAATTGATATATGGGGTTGAAAAAGTGGGTGGGAAAATGACGCATGCGTGTGGGCAAGGAAAAGATACTTGTGTTGACTTGGCTTTTGATGTAAATATATATAAAGGACTAGGAGGGACCAAATTATTGAGAAGATACAGCTAATGAAATGACGCGATAGCTATCAATTTTTCATGCATGCAACCAAAATTGTGAACTGATTCCATTCTATACGCGGATGAGAACTGAGAGATATTTAATCACGAAATAGAGCCACAGCTGGCTATGGGATGTAACACTCACTTACTAGATATACATATTCATAACCTCAAAAAGGATAGATTCTGATTTCTGCAGCTGTACAATTACGTCGATTTCTTACTCGTGTGACTCGCTTTAACAACTTGCACCTTTTGATAGCTTTTGATAGGTCGTGGTATTAACAAAGCCTGCATGCAAATAATTGTGATTATTATTTATGAAATATTTTGGGTACATAGCTCCTTAATTCTTAGCTAGGCATGTATGTTTAAGTGCTTTTAGTTTTCGTGCAATATGGTTATTTGTTTTTAATTTCCCTTTTTTGTTTACATGTGATGTGGGAATTAATTTCAATTTGTATAAAAAACAACATCAATCCTGACTCAAATATATAACTTTTGCAGGTAATTATAGTTTATATTTTCCATATTGCATACTTACAAAAGAAAAAATTAGGTGGGATCTAAAATTATCTCTTTTGCAAAAGTGGTAGATCCTATTTATAATTAAGTTATAAGAAATCATGAATTCATAGTGTTCGAAAAAGTATGCTAAAAAAACCCAGCTTATAAGTAAATGTATTGTTTACAAACTCTAAAAAACTAAAATTCTTTTTCCCTGAATTAGCATTTTTTAGATGTACATTTACGCATCTAGCTTATGTGGTTAATTATATATTTTTATATTTTAAATTAAAAGTCACAGAAATTCATAACATGGTAAGGATATCATTAGCAGCTTATATCACAGGCTTATATATTGATATTAATTAGAACTTGCAGCTATTTTACAAAGGTTAGATGTTACTGCCAAAGAAGAAATGTTACCAGAGCAATAATTTTTTAACTACCTAATTTACCCTCCATAGCAATGTCTTGAAATCCGGGCTGGTTACTGACCAGTGAGGCTACCGAGCAGTGGGTCAACATATCGAACTGGTCAAATCACTGGTTGGACCGATTTTTTGACTAAAGTCAAAAAACTCTACCATGCTTAATGATAAGTAACCCTCAATGGAAGAAAATTGTTGATACTGATAGTTCAGAGATTGGTTTCGGAGGAATCCTTAAACAACTCAATCCCTATACAAAAGAAAAAATTCTTGTTAGGTTCCATTTTGGAAAATGGAATAATAGTCAGAAGAATTATGCCACAGTTGCTAAAGAAATTTTAGCAATTGTAAAATGTGTCCTAAAATTCCACGATGATTTATATAATCAACATTTTACAATACCTACAGATTGTAAGTGTGCTAAATACATGTTTAGTAAAGATTTCAAACATGATGTTTCAAAACAAATGTTTGCCAGATGGCAAGCACATTTAGCTCCCTTTGATTTTGATATTGTCTATAAATGTTTGCCAGATTTCTTAACTAGATAATATTTGAAATGATTCTCCCATCAAATTTCTGAAAAAAATTGGCTAGATGGATTAAAAATGATAAAAAACTTCTAAAGTTGTTTCAAAATCATACCCCGGAAGAACTAGGGTTTCATCATGAAGAGACTCGTTAGATGATTATACAAATCCAGAAAGAAATTCTGGAAAGGCATGAAAAACTCACAAGTTTATTACTTGTTTAACTTCCCTTTCATTTCTACAGATATGCAGAGTAGAGGATCGGCTTCTTCCTCTTATAGGGGACGAGGAGGACGAGGCAAAAGTCCAGAATATCTGGGCAAAATAGGAAATCAGAAGCTCATAGCCGCTGATCTATCACATAATAAAGGATTCCAGGAATTCCTGGCCTTCAAAAAACAACAAAAAATGGGTAATACTCAGGAATCTATTAATAGTCCATATGAAACAACATCATATGCCAAAGCTGCAATGGATGAAGATATGCACACTGGGTTTATTAATAATACAAACTCAGAAATTATTCTTCTTATAGAAGATTCAGATTTAAAATGGAAAAAATGAGCCATGGACAATTGTCCGAAGGAAGCTTGATACAACTTACTTTATTTCAGGTACTTATAAATTCAGGATGTTTTATGAAACACTCCTACAGCACACAGGATCTTGTGAAGTCTCCCATTTTACAGGGACACAAAAAGAAATTTATAATTTCTCGAAAATAATTATTAAGCATGCCATTCATATTGATGAATGGGGGTCTTCTCCAATAAGAGAAAGTGAGTTAATAAACCCAAATACAAAAGCCCCAATTAGATATAACTATTGGGATTATGTTGAGGCATTTCATAAAGTGCTCCCTTATGAGAATGAAAAGCACAAGCTTACATGGTTCATAAAGATTTGTGGCCATGTTTATAATAAAGAAATACCAAATTGGTTTCTTACATGGTGAAAATTTTATGGCACTTCGCTAAAAATTTTACCAGAAACTTTTAAAGAAAACTTCAAAACTTGGGTAGATATCTGTCCCAAGATTATTGAAAGACAGCATAATATTGCTTGTCCTAAAGGAATATCTTCCTTTTATTTTTTCACCGAATTCTCTACTCCATAGATCTGGAAATGGTGTCCAGAAGTTGGCAGAAATGAGGATAATATTCCTTGTTTATTAAGAAAAAGTTATTCAAAATTTTGGGGAAAATGCTGAAAGTTAATTCGTAAACAAATCAGCATGAGGGTCAAGAAACCTTGCATCAAATTGATGAAAAACTCCAAATTTATCAGAAATTGGCTGAAAGTCAACATAAAAAAGATGTTTAAACTCCGTTAGACTTCATAAAATGAAAAATCCAATTAAGATCCGAGAAAATGGATAAAAGAAGTCTTCTGGCGACATATATTGAAGAAATTCAAAAAGACATTTTTAAGGAAATGGAAGAATTAGAGGAAGACACTTCAATGGGATCAAACCCCGATGAAATTCTGCAGGATGCTCAAGATCCTAATAATATTGGGATTAATGATGTCTTTCAAATCCTTAAAGATGCTATCAAGGAGACGAATAGAGGAAATACCTCAAACTCAGACAAAAGTATGATGGGGCCATAATACCATCCAAAAGATTCTGACGAATGCTCAAGTTATTACTGTTTCATAAACAAAATTTAATTTATTTGAAGTCCGACCTTCTATATAAGGGCATTTTTCGTTTCTTCCTAGGGCAGAAGTTTTGAGATTTCAGTTTTTACTTTCTCTATCTACTCCATCCACTTTGTACACAATCTTTCTTATTGTGAAATAAAATCATTCGGATTAAAGTTTATATTAGTCGGAGCTCAAGTAAGTTATATTATTTACTTTTCTGTTCTATTTTTCTTAGCCCAATGATAGGCTAAGTTATTTGTTATGTAATGGATTGAAACCTTTGTACGTATATTTTGGGAAATTGGCAAAGAATCACCTTTTATTTAAGAACCAAAGAGATCCATTGATGTTTATATCAATTAGTTTGTTACAAGTTCATAACATGGTTTGAATATTAATTTGGCAAGTTTAAACAATCATGCATGTTCTGCACGATTGTTTTCCCCTTTTCTTGCCGATTGAATTGCGTTTGTTGTGGGGAGTTGTTTGTGCCTTTTGTCTGGTTTAAACTTAGACAGGTTTTTATTCTGTAATATTTCCCATGTGTCACTATTGTACCTTACAAAATTGATATAAAGTTAAGGTGGTCCTCAGGTCCTTGGGTAAAGTGGTATCAGAGCCATGAACCAAGATAAACATACTTTGGGAACAATCTATTGCATAACACTTTATTATGAATTTACTAGGAAGAGATAATATTGTTCAAAACAGTATAAATACAGAGTATGATATACCTAAAGATTTAGAATTACTTAATATATGGACTATTCCTAAGATAGAGCCTAAAATCCTTTATAAGTTAGGCACTTTCAAAAGACTTGGTCTGAAACAAGTTGTTAAAACAATCGAGGAATCTATTTCGTTAAATAATGAAGAAATGATAATAAAATTGCTAAGTGAAAAAGATATTTCTTTATATCGAAATACCCATAATTTTATTCATATAGGTTTAATTCAGATTGCATTTAAACCTTTAACTCTTGAAGGATTACTAGAAAGCTTTATAGCAGCTTTAAAAGACGGTAGAAATTTAGACTGGAAAAAATCATTAATGGGAATGATACAATCTAGCTTAGCTCATGGACCAGTTTACTTTGATGTATATCCAAATTTACAACTATTTTTATCTGATATCAATATTCTTGATGCTTTAACATTAAATGCTAAAACTCATGGTTATAAATATTTGGGGTAATTACATTAAACCCCCCATCGTATGGTCCATTTCTGAGTCAACCCCCTTAACTTTGTTTTGACTCAGTCAACACCCCATTGTTTGCCAAAACCATCACTTTGCCCCAAGTCAACTTTTTTGCATTTTTTTCAGGGGTATTTTCGTCAAATTTAAAATTTTTAATATTTGTTTTAAAAAAATGTAAATAAAGTTTTTTTCAATCAAATTTATTTTCAAATTTTTTTTTCGGCAAATATTTTTTTTCCGACAAATTATTTTTTTCGATAATTTTTTTTTTTCAACAAATATGTTGTCGAAAAGAAAAATTTTGTCGGAAAAAAAAATTTTGTTCGAAAAAAAAATATTTGCCGAAAAAAAAATATTTCGGAAATAAATTTGGTTGAAATTTTTTTTTTGGCGAAAATTAATATTTGTCGATTAATAAATTTTACATTTTTTTAAAACAAATATTTAAATTTTTAACATTTGACGAAAATACCCCTGAAAAAAGTGCAAAAAGTTGACTTGGGGCAAAATGATGATTTTGGCAAACGATGAGGGGTTGACTGAGTCAAAACAAAGTTAAGAGGGTTGACTCAGAAATGGACCATACGATGGGGGGTTTAATGTAATTACCCCTAAATATTTACCAGGCACAGAAGTAATATGTATCTGTTATAGAGTATATTATAAACCATTATATACTTTAAATCCTCAATGTAGAAGGGTTGATAAACCTTTAAATGAAACTATACTGATAGATTCTAATTTTAGAAAATCTAAAATAATTACTAGAAGAACGATAAAATGGGATGAAATTGAATTTCCCGAAAATTGGATAATCAACGAAGCTTTTTCTATACAGCAACCCCCAATTCAGAATGATTTATTTAATGTATTACAGACATCGGAAGGAACTGCTCAAATACAGTTTGAAAAAGAAGAAAGTAGATTATCAAAGAATGGATCTTTGAGATCTCATTATTATATCTCTTCTTTAGACTATATTGTGGAAACTCCCTCAAGAGCTTCTACATCTCAAATAAGAGAACAAGTTTAAACACCTGATACAAATACGAAAAAGGTACAAAATCTATTTATAAATAAAGGTAATATTGTTCATGGTATTTATGAAAATATTCATCATATGAAAGATGCAGATATAACTGCTTCAGAAAAAAATTTCTCTATATAATGGATTTTAAAATTAAAATAGATTTTAGTCCTAGATCTTCCGCCAGGCAAGAAATAAAGGAAGAATTTAATACTCCCAGATGGAAAGAATTTAAAACATGGTTTTTTGATAATTTTCCAAAAAATGAGCAAAAACTTATTCAGGATGATATCTACCAATTCTGTGAACAACAGAACAAAAAATGCGCTTTTGTTCCATGGTTTATTCATACTTATATTGAAAATTATATTTCGGTGCTAGAAAGGAATTATAAACTCTTAGATGGAAGCAGTCTAAAGGATATATATCCACCTCAACAACCCTTCCAAATTGGAAAAACCAATTTCCTTGCTTTTGCTAAGTTATTAAAAACTGATACTTTGCCAGTAACTCTACATCACTTAAATGAGCTAATAAAACAACAAAACTATACAAACTTATATCTTATTATTATAGGAGAACAAATTACTTCTCTTCATAATAGAGTTGAAATGGTTTTCAAAGCTATTAATAACATTAATATTCCTAAATCTGAAGTTTCTATTTCTTAAGATATAAAAATTGCTGCTCCAAGCATTCAACCTCCTCCGGTAATTACAAACTTTAAATTAAAACCTATGGGAGAGCTTGAAAAGCTTTTAGATGAATTTTTTTAAAAATTAAAACTAAATACTATAAATTCAGAATTAGAAAATAATTCAGATTATAAAACTGTGATAAAGGAACAAATCAATAAACTTAAATGGGCTGATAGACCTACTCAAAGATTACATTATTTCAAGAGACATTCTCCTATGGATACTTTAAATGAAGAACGAGAATTTGTTGATAATAACTCTTACAATGGTAAAAGCATCTATGAATGGAATATTGATGGAAATACAGATAAATAAATATATGATGTAGCACATCGAATGTTGATGTATTCTACTATATGCAAACAAAACAATAATACTGATAAATCTGTAGCCCATGTGATCATTGCTGGCTTTACGGGTCAACTAAAAGGTTGGTGGGATAATTATTTATCCAAAGAAGCAAAAGATAATATTTTAAATACGGTAAAAATCGAAAATAATATTCAATATGAAAATGCAGTTTATAATCTAATTGTAACCATAATAGAATATTTTACTAGGAGATATGCGGATAATAATGAAACTATTCGCACCCTTTTGCAAAATCTGCGATGCAAAACCCTTACTGATTTTAGATGGTATAAAGATACGTTTTTAAGTCGTGTCATGGAACTTCCTGAGTGTAATAGCTCGCATTGGAAGTCTAAATTTGTTGATGGGCTTCCTAGCTTATTTGATGAAAGAATTGGCAAAAACTTAAGGAAAAATCATACTTCAGTTCCTTATGATAATTATACTTATGGTAACCTAATAGATACATGCATACAAGAAGGTTTGGCTTTGTGTAATGACATAAAGTTTAATCAACAAATTAAAAGACAAAATCTTATAGAAAGAAAGCAATTAGGTCAATTATGTGATCAATTCGGTATTGATACACCAAAAATTAATAAACCAACTTCATCTCATAAAAAATTCCATAAAAGAGATGGTACTGAAAGACCTTACAGAAAGAAAAAAAGTTTCTACTAAAAAAAATAGAGAAACATGTTGATAGAAAATATCAACGTGATACTCACAAAAAAGAAAATAAAAAACTTATAGTATGCAAAAAATGTGGTAAAATTGGTCACTTTGCTCGTACGTGTTGGGTAAAGAAAAAATTAAACAGTCTTAATATTGAAGAAGGATTAAAGGATTCTTTATCAAAATTATTACGCAATTCTGACAATGAAAGTACTTCAGTTGAAGACCGTAGTCAGGAAGAAAATTTTAACATAGAATTAACACAAGAAGAGCTAACTTCTTCAGAATCTGAGGAATGTGATATGTGTCCTTTTGGACATCCTTGTGATAAAAATTCCTCTGAAAATACCGATGAGTTTTATAAACTTTTGTCTCAATTTCAGAATCATACTATAAATGTTTTAACAGATAATACTCTGTTAGAATTCTTAAAGCTGATAAAAGACACTGAGCTTAGGTCTCAACTAATTGATCAACTTGATATTAATCAAGAACCAGGACCGTCTAATATAAAGAATAGACTAGCAGAAGAACCATTAATTCCGTCCGGACCATATTCTATGGCTGAGGTTTATAAACTCCTTAAAGATAGAAAGACAGGAAAAACTCTTGCATCTGTCTCTGATCTTCAGAATGAGATTAATAATCTCAAAGAAGAGATTAAAAATCTCAAACGTAATACTACCACTCTTGATATAAGGGTATCTAAATTAGAAAATAATACTTCTTCTCATAATGAAATAACATACACTAAGAAAATAAATATTTCTGTAGAAGATGATAATTTTCTACCCACAATGGAAATTATCAAGTCTCAAAAATGGTATACTGATGTAACTCTTTTAATTAATAATTATTTTACAAAAAACTTTTGATGTCTTACTTGATAGTGGGGCAGATTTAAATGTTATTCGTGAAGGATTAATACCAACACGATATTTCCAAAAAACTACTCATGTTTTATCTCATGCAGGGGGAAAAAGATTACAAATTGAATATAAACTCCCCAAAACTTATATTTGTAATAATAAAACATGTATCCCTACAAGTTTCTTATTTGCTAAGGATATCACAAACCCAGTGGTTTTAGGAACTCCTTATTACGAAATTATTTCCGATAGGAGTTACTGAAGAAGGATTATCGGGTATTTATGAAGGTCATAAGGTTTTGTTCAGGTTTAAAAATAAACCTTATACTAGAATCTTACATGAAATGTTTGACTCTTTATTTCATAAAGAAAACAATTAAATTTCTTAAAACAAGAAATTACTTGTTTGAATATTGAAAATAATCTTAATAATCCAAGATTACAAGAAAAAATTAAAATTCTAATAAATGATTTCTCTATTACCATTTGTAATGATCACCCGAATGCTTTTAGGGATAGAAAAAAACATATTCTTTTTCTTCTTTATGAAGAAGGTTTTGATGAATCTCAAATTAAAACAAAGGCAAGACCCTGCCAAATGAATAAAGAACATTTGGAGCTATGTAAAAAGAAAATTGCTTCTTTACTCCAAAAGAATTTAATAAGTCCTTCAAATTCACCATGGTCTTGTACGACTTTCTATGTAAATAAACATTCGGAATAAGAAAGAGGTATTCCTCGTCTAGTTATAAATTATAAGCCCCTTAATAAGGCTTTAAAGTGGATTAGGCATCCAATTCCTAATAAAAAGGATTTATTAGATAGATTATATGATTCTATCATATTTTCTAAATTTTATTTAAAATCTGGATACTGGCAGATTCAGATTAATAAAGATGATCGTTATAAAACTGCTTTTAACGTTCCTATTGGACATTATGAATGGCATGTTATGCCATTTGGCTTAAAAAATGTGCCTTCGAAATTTTAGCAAATTATGAATGACATTTTTACCCCTTATAGTGAATTTATCATTGCTTATATTGACGATATTCTAGTACTTTTAAAATCTATTGAAATGCATTTTAAACATTTGTATATTTTTAAACAAATTATTATAAGAAATGGTCTGGTCATATCTAAACCTAAAATGTCATTATTTCAATCTAGAATTAGATTCTTAGGACATTTCATTGAAAAAGGAAGTATAATACCTATTGATAGAAGTATAGACTTCGCAGATAAATTTTCAGATGAAATTATGGATAAAACACAATTACAGAGATTTTTGGGAAGTTTAAATTATATATCCCCATATTATAAAAATCTTACTCAAGATACTTCTATCTTATATGAAAGACTTAAAAAGAGACTTCCAAAGTCTAAACAAATACTTAAGGCACAACTCATGAATTTTCAATTAAAATTCTACTAGGGTATATTTACTTTTCCTCCAATCTATTTTCTTTTTCAACACAATTTTTCATCAGCCCCTTGTCCTCTTCTTCTTCTTCTTCTTCCTTTTTTTTCCTTGCTACCGAGCCTGAGAATCTTTCTTTCTCATTCATTCTTTTCTTCTTTTGTTTTTTTTCTCGTTGTCCTCTTTTATATTTTTTTCTTGCTGCTGAGAATCTTTCTTTCACAATCATTCTCTTTCTCCAACATGGCAACACCAATTCTCCTCCGCCCATTTTCTTGGTTTTTTGGTTATGGGTGCCAATTTCTTCTTTCCAAGTCAATCTTTATCACAAACTGGTAAAAAGAAAGAAAAAATGAGAAAGAAAAGGAAAGAAAGCCGAGTTAGACCACTGAGTCGGTTCGCTCGTCAGACACAACAGACTGTTTGGTGGCCTGAACCGTGCCGTTCAGGTCACCGTTTCCTAGTGAACCAGTCGGTCCGGTCCGGGTTTCAAAACAATGCTCTATAGTCAAAAGAATTTATTATAGTCTCTAACTTCTAGTCATGCAACAATTAAAGAACTTTCTCGATCTACTTTATTTTATATGTGATAAATAAACGAGCATATAACTGAATTAAAGTTCGGTAACAAATCATAACTAGAAATACAAACACAACATAAAGCTAAGACCGAATAAAACTTTCCTTTTCTTTTGATATCTTTTAAATTAAACTTTTAAAAGATTCTTCATTCCTTATTTTGAAAATCCGTGTCTAAAGGTGCTGCCATTACCATTAAGATCTAAAAAGCGGTGATACTGAAACTATGAACGTATTGAAACGAAAGATTGAGATTCATTGAATGATTGTGTGGAAAGCACTACAAGAAAATCGTGTCTTTTTCGACCGGAACTCCGGTCGCAAATAACCCAAATCCGGTCGCAAATAACCCAAATCCGGTCGGGAATGACTTTTTTCTGACCTTTTTCGATCGAAAAAATTTGATCGGGAATACTTCGGTCAGAAAATTTTTCCTGATTGAACCCTGGTCGAAACTCACTTTTCTGACCGACCTCCAGTCGGGACCTTTTCCCGACCGGACTGCGGTCGAAAAATTTGCTACCGGACTCCGGTCGAAAGAAAATATTTCGACCAGGCTCCGGTGGCAAATGTTTTGACCAGAGAATATATATTATACCGACTGGACTCTGGTCAGAAACTTCTTTCAAGTCTCCCGATCGGAGTCCGGTCGAAAATAACTTTTAAGGTATTTTCGACCGGAGTCCGATCGAAAATAATATTTAAGGGATTCTCGATTGGACTCTAGTCGGAAATAATATTTAAGGTATTTCCGACCGGACTCCGCTCGAAAATAATATTTAACAGAATAAAAAAAAATATTCTGGTAATAATTACCAAACTGTTATTTTTTTTGCTTTTTTGAAATATTTCGATTTATTGCACCAATATAAAATATAAAAAGTGATTGTTAGTCACAATATTGTTGGATTAACGGAAAATATGTTGGAACAAGTGTTTGAAAAAAATGAAGAAAAAAGTGTTTATTTAAAGATGAAAGGAAGAAAAAAGTGTTTAAGTTGAAAAATAAAAGGAAGAAAAGTGTGTTTATGTTGAAAGGATTTGTGTTTAGAAAAGTATTTAAAGATGAAAGAAGTGTTTAAGTTGAATGTTGGTGAAATATTTGTGTTTGTGAAAAAAAATGTTTAAATATGAAGAGAAAAAATGAAGAGAAAAGTGTTGTGTAAATTAGATGAAAATGGTGTGAAAAATGAAGTGTATATATAGAATTTGGAGAAAATATTTGAATTTTCGGGAAATTTGAATTTCCCACATAAGCCCGCCTACATTTTCGAGTTTTTCCAACCGGATTCCGTTCGAAAAAAGTTAGAAATTTCAAAATTTTTAAAATGCGCCAATTTTTTAGAATTCCGACCAGAATCTGGTCGGAAATTGTTTTTCACCAAATTTTCCAACCGGAATCCGATCGAAAATAATCATGAATATTATTTCCGATTAGATTTCTGTCGGAAATAATCATGACTATTATTTTCGACCAGATTTCGGTCGGAAATAGTCACAAAATTTTATTTTTGGCTTGATTTTAGAAAAAATGTTGATGTGTTGTGAGTTTAACTATAGAATTTCACTAAAAATACATGAATTGAAATAATATTTAGTTAGTTTAATGTTCTTTTGAACTAATATTTAGTTAAAATTGATTAACATAGTAAGTTTACTATAAAACTTGTTTGAAGTTCTACATATATTAATCATGCGTAGTATAGAGTAATCACTCATTTGCGATTAACATTCGTTAGATACGTTAGTATAGAGAAGGCAATTGTGAGATATATATATATATATATATGTTTAGATGTTACATTCAATTAACAAAATCATAAGTAGTTAATTAGCGACATATACTAATCTATTTACAAGTGACATTATGAACTGGCGCTTCAAATGATTCTTTAATGTGCGGCAATTTTTTTAATTTTTTTTAACTTATATATAACTAATATTGTTGTAATTGAACATTAAACCAACGATTTATCAAAAATTGGAGAGCGAAATGGGAAAATTAAAATTATGAATATTATTACCAACCGCAGTCCGATCGGAAATTTAGGTATTACCGACCGGAATGCGGTCGAAAATAGTCTAATACCCTAAACCCTAAACCCTAATATTCCCGACCGAAATCTGGTCGGAAAAGTGGTCGGATGTCCCTATAAATACCCACCCCATTCCAATTGTCAAATCATTCCATTCTTGCTCATTTGTAAGGTATTCACGATTTTTCCTTGTTATAACTATTTTGTGTTTGTTTTCTCAATAATTTCTTATTAATACGATAACTCTTAACTTTTTTAAATGTGTGTTTGTGTATTATTAGATATTGCGGTAAATGCAACGAGAGGCATGTGTGTGCAAACAATACTTGATCTAAGTATTTTCAACGCTACAACAAGTAAGTATTGACTTGACTTCTATGTACTCATATTTTAGAAATTTTATATATATGATAAAGATATTGATTGGTGGAATTAATTCTAACAATTTCTTTTTAATTTTCTTAAATTAGAAATAGATTATCTTGTTAATAAATATTGGATGTACGATAGGATAGATAGTAATACTGCTTATTTGAATCAATATTATGTGGTTGGGGTTCGTGCATTCATATAATATACCCCACAACAGAGAGATTACTTAGATCTAAGAAATCGTATTAGGTGCCTATGCCAGAAATGCAACAATTTAAAGTTTTTTTATCGAAACGTAGTCCGGGATCATCTTCATAAGTCGGGCTTTACACATCTCTAGACACATTAATTTTGTGTCTAATTAAATTAAATGATGATAACTCTTAAGATGCAAAAAATATAAAGTATATTTTATTTAAAACAAATATATTAATTAAATCTTAAGACAAGGAAATAATTGCTCATCAAATCTCAAGACACGGAAAGTCTTCTCCTCCAAGTCTCAATCTTCAAGAGATGGAGAAATTCTCCACCAAATCTCCACAAGGAAAGAATTCCACACCAAGTCTCAATCTTCAAGAGATGGAAACAAGATTCTCTTAGATAAAGTCTTTCATATCAAGGAATTGTAGACGCGATAACAATTGTTTATCTCATCAAGAGATTCTAATTGAGATTCACTCCACAACTATAAATAGAGGTGGTCTTGAAGAAAAAAAAACACACACAAAGTATTCACAAGTTGAAGAGGAAAAGCTCTAAGTCTTTCACTCCACCAAATTCATCCATCTTCAAGCGTTCTTCACGGCATTCAAGGCATTCTTCAACAATTTTCAAGGTGTTCTTCATAAGGAACTCCTTTCAATCCGCCGTCAAGCCTCAATTCCATCCAAAAACCATTTTTGAAGACCGCACTTCTGCCGAGGAAGATCAAATTCCAAGAAGTTCAACAAATCCAAAACCAAGTTCATACCGTTCTTCATTCGTCTTCAAGTCAAAAATCCGTTTAATCTGAGATCAAGTCCTAGGACCCTCGAAAAACCATTTTTTGAAGATTGAAGTGCATTCAAGAAGATCGTAACCCAAAAAATCCAAAGAACTGAAGATGAAGATCATACCAATCTTCATCAACCTTCAAATCAAATTCCAAATCAAGTTTCCGTTCGATCCGAGATCAAGCCGTAAAGCCCTTGAATCAACGTTTGTGAAATATTCAAGTACTTTGAAGATCAAGATTCCTCCAATGAAGATTGACATTCAACAAGTTCAAGACGAAGATCAAATTGTTCGTTGCAAATATCAAGTCAAGTAGATCGTCAATTCAAGATCAAGCTCAAAGCC
The DNA here is from genome assembly GCA_948329865.1 of Linaria vulgaris. Lineage (NCBI taxonomy): Eukaryota > Viridiplantae > Streptophyta > Magnoliopsida > Lamiales > Plantaginaceae > Linaria > Linaria vulgaris. Next base: position 15,044,586 of record OX415254.1, on the reverse strand, counting down.
CTTGGATTAACGTTCAACCTAAATACACGTGGAAGAGATCAAATCACATCCACTCTCAAGTTAACCAAATTTTTAGATTATTTATTTTAGAAAAGAATCAGAGGATCAAATAGAGAGATTGCACTGCAATTGTACTTTAAATTTATTCAAATTTATTTTGTAATCTTTTCTTAGTCTTTTAATTTTAGAATTTTAGAATTTGTCGTTACAAATTTGGCACGCCCAGTGGGACCATCTCTACCTCTCATCTTTTTTCTAGAAAATCTTAAATATCAAGTCGCAAGAAGTCAGTGTTGCTCAACAATTGACAAGTCAATAGGGGCAACAAGCGGGGGCTCCTTTATGCCACGGGGACCGCTATGAAGAATGTGACTGTTCACATTCCCACCGAGGACCAGAGTGCTTGCCATCCTCTCGCGGGTATGCTCACGGTGTATTTCGCGCAGGTGAATTACGGGTGGCGCTCCTTTATGCCACCTTTTTTTGTGAAGTTTTTAAGGCTTGCGGCATTTGTCCAAGTCAATTGGTGCCCAATGGGTTTGCGGCTCTGTGCATCTATGTGTTCTGGTGCCACGTCAAGGGGTACGAGTGCGGAGTGGACCATTTCCTCTCGATCTTTGATGTGGGGGTGTCGCCCGGGGGGTACCCCTTTTACCATGTCCGTCATCGGGACAACTCGGGGAATTCCACAAAGAGGATTCTGGGTGCGACGATCAGCTCGCATAGCGTGTGGAAGAACAAATTCTTCTACGTGATGCCTGTCCGAGGGAGGTGGGATGTGTCTTTCAAGTGGGGGGGGAGGGTGTGACTCCAATTCACACTATGGATGAAGATACAGTGCTCTCCCCGGTGATTGCTCAGCATATGTTAATGGAGTCGGAAGATTTTCCGAAGTTGTTTGACAGTGTCGGGCTTCACCATGTAGTGTTCACTGATGACAAGGTGAAGAAACTGCTTTTTGTCTCGGCTCTGCAATTGCCAGCTTTCAATAAGTTTTCCCTCTTTTGTTCTCATGCTTTTTCTTTCGTACTTATTTTCTCCGAGTAGTTTTTTCGTATTTTCCCGTTGTCTGCACTGACTTGCCTTTGTGTGGTGCAGAGGAGATTATGGCGAGGTATTATTTAGTGCCGGGTTCTGAAGAGGCAGCTCCGAGTGGGCATATCGAAGCTTCCGAGGGGGGAGACCACGAGGGAGTAGAAGTACAGTCTCCTGGGAAGGCAGGGATGGACCCGGAGGTCGAGGAAGTTCACGGGAACGTCCCGCGTCCCTCCGAGAACGTTGAGGGGGTACCCCTAGAGGCCATTCCACTGCGACAAGTGGCTCCTATGTCTGCTTTGGCTTGGAGGTCAACTTCCGAGTCTAACACTGGCAGCTCTCCGAGGAGCTCTAAGGGGGCACTATCTCCGAGGGCAGAAGGAGAAGAGCTCTCGTCTCTGGGGCCGGATGTTGTGCACATCTCGTCTCGGGATCCTTCCCCATCTCCTTCTCGTAAGTTTCTTCCCTCCTTCATTTAATTAGTTTTTGGATTCTACCTATGTTACCACGTTTGATTCTGTCCCGCATAGTCACTTATATATCTCGTTTGTGCAGCGGTAATCAACAAGGGGAAGGCCCCTATGTTCTCGGGTGCTGATTTGTTTGCCCAGTTACTTCAATCGGACTCGGATGAGCCATCGGAGGGTCTCGGGGGGTTATTCAAGGGTCCGTATGACTTGTTGAGGGATCTGGAGGTGAAGAAGGAGGTGCTGGGCACCCTACTCAGGGGAGAAGGTTCATCGGCCGCCGCGAAGGTTCTCGAAGTGGTGATGACGGAGGCAGTAACTGTAACTCATACTGCGATCGTCCCTTCTCCGACGGCTGATCTTTCGATGGGGGATACATTGTGGAGGTCTGCTTCCGATGGAGGTTTCTCATCCCAGGCACCAGAGAAGGAGCCTCCGACCGTGTGGGAAGCTTACCACGAGATCCTTCACTTCTTCGGGTCCGCTCTTTCCGCGCCTGCGGAGAGGTACCAGTTTCTGCGGGCCAGCACCATTTGGATGGAGGCTATCGTAAGTATCTACTGTCTCTTGATTTCATTTTACCGCGGTTTCCTTGCGTCCTTATTTATATTATTCTTTCTGTTATGTAGTCCAAGAAGACTCGAGAGGTTATCACTTCCGTCGAGCAGCGCCACTTAAGGGAGGTGGCGGAAGTAGGTCCTCTTCGGGAACGGGTGACTTCTCTCCAGGACCAACTCCACGAGGCCGAGTCCATGAACGCGGTTCTTCGTACCAAGTTGGAGGCTCACGACTTCAAATAGAAGGAGGACCAGGAGATAAAGATAGTGATGCGTCTTACGCTGCAGCGAGTGCAATCGGCCTACGACCAAATGGAAGCCTCCGAGAGGGTTGCCCGGGCACAGTTATCTCGTCTGGAAAAGGAGAAGGCGGAGTCCGAGGAAACCCTTCGTGCTCGGATAGAGGCTCTGGAGAGGGAGAAGTCCGAGGGCTTGGAGAGGGAAAGGGGGCTCCAATCACGGCTAAACGATTTAGTGGAGCTGAAATTAGTTGACGTAATGCCACTGAAGGATGTGCGGGCCTGGGTTGATGAGGCTGTTCGGTGTGCCACAGCGGAGGCAGAACGCCAATATGTCGCCTTGTCCGCTCGTGATCATGCTCGGGATACTCTCGGGCACATACTGTAGGGATATTTGGAGTGCGCCACTTTGGCCTGAGAGGTGGTGCCTTCGGTGGTGAATTTCGGCCGCATTTTTTATGTCAAGAAACTGGCTAGGCCATCTCCTGAGTAGGTTCAGAATATTCTGGAGATGTTTGAAGATGCGATGACACCAAGGGCTTTTCCTAGGCCTTCTCCGGCAGCATTTGCTCCGGGTGCAAGTGGTTCTGGTGGGGTACGATCTCCAAGCCTGTCTGCTGGTCTACCCGATGAGTCCCTTAGCACTCTGCCCCCGCCTCCTCCGAGTGCGGGAGTTTAGAATAGGATTTCTTTTATGTTTCTGCTATGTACTTTTTATTTTATGCATTTTTAATATTCTGTCTTGTAAGTTTTTTCCGAGGACTTCTCGGAGTTTCTTAATGGACAAGCTCTTTTTCAAGCATCAGTACATATATATATTTTTAAGTATCATTACTTGTTAATGATATTTATTACTTTAGAATAAACAATAGGAAAAGCTTGCTGATTAAGTTAAAAATTAAGGGTGAGGTGTCGCTTGGCATGTCGTCCATTTTCTTAAATAAGAAAGTTATAGGACATGTGTACCCCATTAACTATTTTAGACAACTCAATCTTTCTACACTTCTTACTTTTTGAAAAAGTATAAGTAGTTGTTCAGTAATTTTCTCAAAGTTACCTAAAATTTTCACCATTAAAGGTTCATTATAATTTCTCTGAAAAACTAAGCTTTTCTTCGGAAATCAAGTAAATCAAGTAAATTACTTACCTTATCAAGATGATGCCTCCGTTTTTTAAGCAAGATGACTCTTCCTCATCCCGCCATTCTCCTCGGAGTCCTGCCCAGAATCCCTCCTTACTGTTAGGAGTGCGCCATACGGCCTCAGAGAATTCGACTCAAGGGAGTAGGCCCAGTGAGCGCAGGGTGCGTGGTGGGATGAGTAATTCGGTGAGGGCCGTGGCTATGTCCCCAGAGGATGATCTCTATCGTATTAACCATATTCGCAATGTGTTCACGAGCCGTGATCCTTATCAGTTGGTGGAAGAGTCGTCGGTGTATACCAAGCTTGTTTTGGAGCCCGAGCGGATGATGGGGCGAGGGCACGTTGGCACTACCGCTGGAATTGAACATGGTGCCTCCGTCATGACACTCTTTGCCACATACAACCTGGATATTGACAAGTACGATATAGTAATACCGCACCCCGAGCAAATGGCTTATGATCCTCCCTCGGGCTATCTTGCCGTATACCGGGAGTAAATGCGGTGTGGTCTGCGGGTGTTTTTCCACCATTTCCTTCAAACTTTATTTCAATATTGGCAAGTATGCCCGAGTCAGTTGACTCCGAACTCTTACCGCTATCTGGTGGGGTATATTTTGTGCTCCGAGTTGTTAAGGTTGCCACTGTCTACTCATCGCGTGGGGGCCATATTCAACCTTCGCCCCTGCTCGGGCGGTCTCCCCTTTTTTAGCTTGGCCCATCGGGATAAGAGGAAGGCCTTTTTCGATGTATCCAGTTTCTGTAATAATAGAACGGATTGGAAAAGGGAGTTCTTCTTTGTCCGTCCGAGGGGCCTATCCGCCAAGTTATGGGTGGTACCACTCCAGTGGGGGCTGAGTTATATTACCCCTAACGAAACGACTCTGAGGAGAGAGTGGGACACCTTGTCTGATAGCGGGTTGTTCTCGGGGGTGTACGATATCAACAGTCTATTGGAGTTCCCGGAGACATTAATTATGGCAGGCTTGGAGGAGGGGGCAAAGATTTTCAATCTTCCTCAACAGCCTCTCTATAGCAATTTCTTTTTTTGTTAGTTTCTTCTCTTTTGCAATAATTTCATGTCACTTTTTAATGTCTTCGTACTCATATTACTTTTTTCGTTTACCAGGGGCGGAGATGGGTGCTTTTGCCATTGAGCCTTTTGACAAGGCATTCCTAGGGAAAGCATTGAATAGTAGGTACGACGCTTCGGATGATGAATCTTCCGAGCATCTTAGTTTTGACGTGTTAGCAGGCCCCTCGGGGGCGGGGAATTCGCCCGTGACAGCCCCCCCAGTGAGTTCTGTGGCTCTTGAGTATGATCCGATAGCTGCACTTGCGCAGGCGGATATTCCATTGCCTCCGTTGGTACCGTATTCTTCCTCTTGGGGAGATACGAGGATTGTACATGTTGTTGAGGAGGGTCCTTTGTCTCCAATTGTGGGAGCCTCTACGCCACTCGGAGGGGGTTCCGACCGCATTCTGATGCCGCTCTTCGAAGGGAATCTTCTCGTTACGGGGTCAGAGCTACTCGGAGGTGGTGTTCTATCCCCCTCCGTCTCGGGGACGGTTAGTTTTTGTCGTAACTATTTAAGAGGTCTGTTAAACACCACAGATTGCGGGCTTATGACATCTCTGCCCTTGTCGGGCCTCCAAGATTTAACCTGCAAAGATTTATGCGAGGTAATGGTATACTTTTATTTGCGTGATACTAACCTTTATAGGCTCTTCATAGTCATGCACTAATTCTTCGTAGATCTATCTGGTGTTGAATGATATTGGGTCCAGGGGCGAATCATCCTCTGACACGGAGTTGGTATACCGTCGGAGGGACGAACTGGAGCAGGGTTTGCTGGAGACCCGAGGGGAGATAGACCAGTTGCGGGCCGAACGGGAGACTTCCGGGGAGGTTCATGCCGCTACTTTGCAGGTAGAGCGGGACAAATCCTGGGATTTGGAATGCCGTTTGGGGATGGAGAGAGCCCGGGTGGCCAGCTTAGAAGATATGTTAGGTGATCTCCGGGAGCAAGTCCGTTCCGCGGATGAGCAATTGCTACGTGTTGCGGGAGAGAGAGATATAGCAAACTTACGAGTGCTAGAGTTAACTCGTGCTCATGAAGTGGTGCTAGTTGTGGCTCGGGTCCAAGAGGTTTTGGTCGTTGCAGGGCCTTTACCCTTCGTGAGTCCCTTGCGCAAGAGATGCGCGATTTGGTCCGTGTGGGGTATTATTTGTGTCGGGGCGCAGTGGAGGCTTTGCCAGGATTCCCCTCAGACGTGGTAATTCCGGAGTTGAATATCCGTCAGGTGTTCCCGGAGGCTCCCTCTCCACTGGGGCCGACTGTGTCTATTGGAGATCCGAATCACATGTCCGCGGAGGACCGCCGTCGTCTGATCAGGGAGGGAAAGCATCCCATGGAAAATGTTTAGTTGTATAAGTGTTTTGTTGGTATAAGGGCCTTTGTATAGGATGCGGTCCGATATACCCTTAGTATGCGGGGTCTCGTAGTTTGTGCGAGATGGCCCCTCGGGTTAGATTGCCAAGAATGACTCGTAGGCCTTGAGTCATTATTTTGTAGGGCAATCTTATCTCCCTTGTATCTTAAAGGCACCATCTATGTACAAATAACTCTTATTTATGTACAAAGCTATTTTGTTACATTATGCGTAGTATTTTCTAAGATTAAAAGCATTCCAGGTATTGTTGAGGATGGCGTCTTGAGAATTGGCGAGGAGATAGGTCGCAGGCCCGACAATCCCCGCTATCTTGTACGGCCCCTCCCATCGTGGCTCGAGTTTGCTCACGTTTTTGGAAGCTCCGACTCGCTTCAATACTAGGTCCCCGACTTGAAAAGTTCTGGGTTTCACCTTCGCATTGTAGTACCGTGACATCCGGCCCTTGTATTCTTCATTCCGGACCGCGGCCCGCATTCTTTTTTCCTCAAGGAGATCAAGGGCAAGTCCCAAGTTAGAACTGTTGGCCACTTCCTCGTACTCCTTAACTCGCCAACTTTCTATAGAGACTTCAGAGGGTACAACAGCTTCGCAGCCATAGGCTAAGATGAAGGGGGTTTCGCCCGTGGCGGCGCTCTGCGTGGTCCGGTAGGCCCATAGTATGCCGGGTATTTCTTCTACCCACTTGGCCTTGTGCCAGTCAAGTCGGGCCTTCATATTCTTTAAGAGGGTCCGGTTGGTTCTTTCCACTTGTCCGTTTGCTTGAGGGTATCCCACCGAAGCAAAGCGGTGTTTTATCTCCCAATGGTCACACCATTTTTCTAATCCTTGATCCGTAAATTGCAAACCATTGTCACTTTCCAGGTTCCGAGGGACACCAAAGCGGCAGATGATGCTCCTCCAAAGAAAGTTGATAACAGCGCCCGTGGTTATTCGAGCTAGGGGCTCCGCTTCCACCCATTTGGTGAAGTAATCAACGGCTACGATGAGGAACTTCTTTTGACCGGCATCGGGTATAAGGGGTCCCACTATGTCTATGCCCCACTTGGAAAATGGACAAGGGGTCAGGTGCGGTTCCCAAGGGGCAGCAGGTTGATGAACCCGGGGGGCGTAAGCTTGGTACGGCTTGCACCTTTCGGCATGGCTTTTGCAATCTCTGGCCATCGTGGGCCAATAGTAGTCCTGGCGAATCAGGCGCCCGACCATACTTTTGCCGCCCGTATGGCTGCCGCATGTACCTTCGTGGGTTTCCCCCATAGCTAGTTGAGCTTCTTCCTCATTTAGGCACCGAGCATGAGGGCATGAGTATGTCCTGCGGAATAATATCCCGTCTTTAAGAAAATACCTGATAGTTCTTCTGGCCATAAGCCGTTGCACGACTTTATCCACGGAATACCCTTCCGGGTCTTGCAGATAGGCTTTGATTGGGGTCACCCAGCTAAACGAGGGGTCTGTAGCGGCATTCACTTCGTGGCCTTCGGCCCTCTCAGACTCAGTAACTTGGAGCAGGGTGATTTTCCGGGTATGGATGGCGGCCGTTTGGGTGGCCATTTTGGACAGGGCGTCCGCCTCTTGATTCTCCTTTCGTGGGATTTGGACTATTTTGCACTCGTCGAACCATTCCTGCTTGCGGTGAACCGCTTGGAGGTATGCCTGCATCCTTTCTTCCTTGGCTTCGTACGAGCCATTGACTTGTTGAACAATTAGTTGCGAGTCGCTGTGAACGAGTATTTTTCTGATGCCGCCTTCTCGGGCAAGTCTCATCCCTATGAGTAAGGACTCATATTCGGCTTCGTTATCCGACAAGGGGTAGTCGATTCTGACCGCGAAGTAGAGTATCTCTTCCTCTACTTCTTGGTTTGCTAGAACTATCCCAGCCCCCCCGTGTGTGCTCACAGAGGAGCTGTCCACATAAATGTGCTACAAGGGTGCCTTTTCTTCAGCTCCGATGCCCGTCATTTCAGTTACAAAATCTGCTAGGACTTGTGCTTTGACGGAGGGTCTCGGGGCATAAGAAATGTCATATTCGGTGAGCTCCACGACCCACTTTATCAATCTTCTAGAGGTCTACGGCTTGTTGAGAATTGCTCGTAACGGTTGTTTAGTTAACACAGTTACGGGGTGAGAGAGAAAATATGGGTGAAGCTTCAGGGCTGTGGTGATTAAAGTTAAGACAAGTTTTTCGGTTTGGGTATACCTGGTTTCGGCCCCGAGAAGAGTCTTGCTCACATAGTACACGGGGTGGTGCTCCTTGTCTTGATCTTTAACTAGCACCGCGCTTACGGCTTCCTCTCCGACTGATAAGTACACAAAGAGCTCTTCATGTGGCGCCGGTTTCACTAGTAAAGGAGGTTTCACCATATAATCCTTCAGCTGTTGGAGAGCTTCTTCGCATTGCGGGGTCCATTGGAACTCCTTGATGTTGCGCAACACCTTGAAGAATGGAAGTCCTTTTTTCGGCCGATTTGGAGACGAATCGGCTTAGAGAGGCCATTCGACCTGTAAGCTTTTGCACATCTATAACCGTCTTTGGGGTAGGTAACCCTAGGATGGCTTCGGCCTTCTCGGGGTTGACTTCTATTCCTCTCTATGTAACCATGTATCCAAGGAACTTGCCCCCTTTGATGCCGAAGGAACATTTCTTAGGGTTAACCTTCATCCCGAATCGGTCCATGATAGCTAGGGCTTTTCGTAGGTCCTCGGGATGGTCATGGGCGGAGCGGCTTTTAACGACCGTATCATCCACGTAGACCTCCACCGTATTTCCGATGAGTCCTGCAAACATTAAGCTTACCAATCGCTGATAAGTGGCCCCTGCATTCTTGAGTCCGAAGGGCATCACCAGGTAGCAAAAGGTGCCCGCATCAGTGATAAAACTAGTTTTGTCTTGATCCACGACGGCCATCGGAATTTGGTTATATCCCTGGTTCCCATCCAGGGTGGACAAGAGTGTGCAACCCGCTGTTGTGTCTACCAGTTGGTCAATACTCGGGAGGGGATAGCAATCCTTGGGGCATGCATCATTGAGATTTGTGAAATCCACGCACATTCGCCACTTACCCCCATGCTTTGGGACTAGGACCACGTTAGCCAACCACTCGGGGTAGATGACTTCTCGGATTCGCCTTAGGCTGATGAGTCGCTGAATTTCCGACCGGGTGATTTTGTTGCACTCCGGGACCATCTTCCTCTTTTTCTGTTGGACTGGCTTGGCCCCGGGTTTCACATTAAGGAAATGTTGACATACCTTATTGCTGATTTGCCCTGATGGTCCCCCTTCCCACGCGAAAATTTGGTGGAATTCTTTCAAGATGGGGACCAGTTGGGCTTCCACTTCAGGCTCTATTTTGGTACCTACTTTGACCGCTTTCTCCGGGCTCCCCTCTACGAGTTTTACCAACTTTAGCTCTTCTACGAGTTGTACCCATATTTCTTCCGCTTTTCGCTTTTTGCTACTTTCGAGGATAGATTCGTCCTCTTCAGGAGGGAGAGCATTCATACGGCACTCCCGGGCCTTTTCCTGATTTCCTCGGACTTCTCCGATACCTAAAAAGGTTGGGGATTTTACCTTGAGATGAAGGGGTGAAGGGATCACTTCGAAGGCCCGAATGGATGGTCGCCCACAGATTGCGTTGTACGTTCTTGATGACGCCTCTACCACCCAAAATTTTATGGGTTCCGTTCTTCGAAGGGCCCCTTCTCCCCACGACATTGGAAGCATCACGGTTCCAAGTGTTTTGGAGGCTTCTCCCGAGAAACCTATCAACGGAACTTTGGCTGCTTCCAGTCACTCTTTCTTCAACCCCATGGCCAGGTAAGTGGGGAGAAATAGGACGTCCACGGAGCTACCGGTATCAATCAGTATTCTCTGGATGTCTATCCCATAGATCACGGCTTCTATTACCAGGGGGTCCTCGTGGGGATAGATCACCCCTCTTAAATCTTCGGGCCCGAAGGTGATGCTAGAAAGCTTTACATCCTGAATGGATCCTATGAACAATCCTTGTTCCGCACGCCTAGCTTCTTTCAAATAATTCTTCTTTTTTCCTTGTGGTGTAACAGAGAGATCCCCTCCTTCTATCATACTGATGGTACGCCCTAACGGGGTGTTATCTTCGTATGCTTCCGGGGGAGGGGGCGGGTTCCGCTGTCCCACCGTTCTTTCTCGTGACCTCCGATCGGGAGTCATATGATCTTCTTCCTTTTCTTCTTCTTCCCTACGAGGCCTCTTGTAGGTATACCAAGGGGGATTCTCTGGGTTGTTTGCCTTGAGATAGTTCCTCAGGTACCCGGCTTCCAAGAGGCGGAGCACCTCCCTTTGCAGGGTGGTACACTCTTCGGTAGTATACCCATAGGTTTTATGGTATTTACAATACTTACCCGTATTCTTGCCTCTATCTGGAAATCGGGCTTCTCTTGGCCACCGTAGCTCGGTGCTACCCCGCATCACATTGAGTACTTCTACGGGGGCAATGGTCATCGGGGGCAAGGGTACTGGTTTGAGAAATTTCTTGACCGGGCCACTCTCGTCTTTTCGTTGTGCTGGCTTCCCTTCTCGGCTCTTTTCCTTGGCCTTTACCTCCCGTTCAGTGCGCTCGTGATGTTCATTGTCATCGCCCTCCAAATGTCTTTTCGCGCCTTCCGCTTCCTACATCAGGATATAAGTCTCCGCTTGATGCATAAGTTCGTTCATATCTGTGATGTGATTTCCCGTGAGGTAGCGGAAGAATTCGCCTGCCCAGAGTCCTTGTGTAAGTATATCCGCCAAAATGGTGGTACTAACATTCGGGACATCCAGCGCTTTATCCGTAAAGCGTTTTATGTATGCTCGTAGGGGTTCATTCTTCTTCTGCTTAACGGTGAAGAGATGTGTGGCGGATTTAGGGTACCTCCTGTTGCAAGCAAACTGCCTCACGAATAGGTGGGCCAGTCGATCAAAACTGTCGATGGAGCCGGGCGCAAGGTGGGTAAACCACGATTGGGCCCGTCCTCCGAGGGTCACCGGGAATACCCGACAAGCACATGATTCGGGGCGGAATTGAGATCCATTCCGACTAGGTATTGATGTATATGATCCTGCGGATCCTTTCCATCCGCCTCCCCTGTGTACAGGGGACCATTTACGGGCCGCATCCCTACGAGGATAGAGGCTAAGGCTATTTCGGGGATAAAATGGGAGGTTTTAAAGGTGGGATCCTCCTTGGGGCCCATAGTCTTCTTAATATCGCCCATCTCCTTCCTAAGGCCATCAAGAATTCACCATATAGTATGGTCCTCACCCGAGGATGGGAATGACGCAGGTCGGTCCAAAGGAGCCATTCCTCCCTCCGGCTGACCAACCTTGTGTGCGTCCCGGTAGTTGTAGTGCCTCCGGGTGTCCTGCGGGGGTCCTTGGCTCCATGGATTGGAGACGGGGCTCCATCTAACTCGAGCTCCCCCTTCTTCGGCCCAGGGATTCTGGGGGCGGGGGGACCGAGGGGATAAGTCGTGAGGGTTCACGTATCCGGGCGATGCCCTCCGGGCCCTAGTCTCCATAAATCTCTCAAAGGCGGAGCGAGGGATGTTGATAAAATGCCTCTCCTCGGATTGGCGGTTGGACAGAGTTTCTTCCGAATTTTGAGATTGGCTAGGACGACTTTCGCTGTAGAATAGATTCTCCATAATAGGCATCATTTTCGAACGCTCTCAAAGGCAGACTTTATGATGTTCCCACAGACGGCGCCATTTTGTTAACATGTTTGGAATTATGACCTAATTAACTGAATTATTTATTTGGGTTGGAACACCTTTGCCCGTGGTTCAAAAGCTAAATGCTATTTAAAGGAGACAAAATAACAAGAACATTCCTTCCTTTATTCACTATATTTCACTCATGTTGTCTGCCTCTTTCTTCTTTTTTTGATCACTTCCCTTTATATAGAAATTTTTAGGGATATGTGTCACCGTGCATGTGTTTAAAGGATACACGTGTCGCTGTGCATGTGGATATGTTTTAGAATGGGTACATGTGTTACAAGGTACAATAATCAATAAGATAATGTCTATCTTGATCCACTAAGTACTGACTGTGCTGCTCTATCTTCGTCCGAGGGCTTTTGCCTTCTTTCCGATAGGTGGTAGGCTGCCTTCTTTGTCTCTGAGGGCTTATTGCTTCTAGTATTTGACTTGAGGGCCAAGTTTGGGTGTCCTCTTAGTGATAATGCTGCTCCGATAGGGGGGTATCCGAAGTGAGTGATTCTGGACATTTGCTCCGAAGGGGTGTTCACCCATGACCTGAACTCCGAGGGGTTTTTTAGCCTTCGTGGATAGGTTCTTTTCCTTCCGAGTACCCGGAGAGTGTTGCTCTTTGGTTCTTGAATGGTGTGCACTTTCATTCTTTGAGTTGGCCGTCTGGGGCACTGTTCCGAGGGCATTTGTGTCGTGAGTGCATAGCAAGGAAGCGTTCTTGTCAAGGATCTGGGACTCGAGAGTCCGTTGGGGCCCTGCTCGGCGTCGTGATGGATATCTGAGTCAGGCGGATCCATCCGGGTTTGCTTTTTATCCGATGGCGCCTTGATATCTGGTCTTGATTCATCGTGACTTTCCGAGGGACGCTAGATGCCCTCGTCGGATGGCCATTCGTGCCGCTTTGGGTTAGTGACCGAGTGGTATTGGTCACACCCGATGGGCCTCCTCGTTGGGAGTGGGTAAACTCATCGGAAGTACTCGTGACAATAGTATTGTCCATTTATTAATCCTCTTTATTTAGGACTAATATTCTCTTTAATCTCGTATTTATTTTATATGGTTAACAGACCAAAAACTGAAGGGCCAACCATGGTGGTTCAAATGTTCATACTGAAGGCTAGAAAATGCTCAAATAGGGCCTGATTAGACATCCAAGCATGGGCAGCGGTAGTTGGCATCTCAGTATGTGTTACCAAATTGGTTGAGGGAGTAGTATTAGGAGCTTGCCTTCTGCCAGTGGGGCCATCCCAACCTGGTGGGTAGCCAAGGATTTGGTAGCAGCGGTTAAAGGTGTGGCCAGGGTAGCCACCAAAGGTACACTTCAACTTCTTTTCATCTATGTTCTTATTGGACTTAGAAGGGCGAGAACTGGGAGCAGTATAGGTAGGATTTTTGACATATTGAGGAACTTTATATTGAGTAAACATAGTAAGGGGATCGCAGAGGATTGAATGTTGTAAAGAGAACGTTGATGTTCCTCATGCATGAGCATAGAGTAAGACTTTGATAATGATGGGATATGTGACAACAAGAGTATCTGACTACGAATGACTGAATATGATTCATTTAAACCAGCAAGAAAAGTAAGGACGCAATCAGTTTCTTAAAGGGAAACCATAGTACTGTTCATGTTACAAACACAGAGACCACACGGACACGCCACAATAAGCTAGTTACTCACATACTCATCCCAAATGGAGCGAAAAGAGTTGTAGTACTGAGTAACTGTCTGATTACCTTGATTGAGAGTTGACATGGACTTCTTGAATTGAAAACCCTTAGATCCGTCAGTGTGATCCTACCGCGTTTGAGTTCAAGCCATAGATCCAGTGCCAATTTAAAGTCTAAAAAAGTATTCTGGATCTCTTTGGTAAGCGAGTTGAGAATCCATGAAAGGGCGAGATTGTTGGCCCGGATACATCACATACGATCAACTACATCCGTTTTAGGCGACATCAAAAGCGATCTGTTGATGAATTAGAATTTGTTTTTGATTATTAGCACCATTTTGACTGCCTTACTCCAGGAGACGTAATTGTGTCCGTTGAAGTGTTCGCCGATGATTGAGGAGCCGATGAAGTCGTGGTTGTAGAGAAAGTAGAGCGACACGGAATCCTCGCAAGGATTCTTAACAACACATGTTGTAGAACCAGAAGCCGATGAAGAATTGACCTGGGATGTCATTATCGTATTAGATTGAGAAGAAATAGGAGATTTAGGTTTTATCAACGACCTAAATTGAATAGGAACGCGATGAAATCGTGCAAAGCAAAGTGTAACATAGCGAAAAAAGATCTAAAAGCTAGCAAGTGATACCATATAAACGTATTGAAAAGAAAATTTGAGATTCATTGAAAGATTGTGAGGAAAGTTTGTATGCATAATTACAAATGAATTAATTGAATTAAAATAATGAGAAAAGGGCTATATATATTTTCATGGGCCGATACAAATAATAACATAAAATATACAAATTTAAGTGAAATAATATAATCTAAGAGAAACTTATATATGTATATCGATACATATTTATATACAGACATATTTATGCACCTAATATAACACACTATTTATATCTCCCCAAAAGAATAAAAGGTGACTAAAAGTTTGATTTTAAATAAATTCTTGAAATAATTTGGTTTTCGTGGCTTCAATTGATCAAGAGAATAAAAAGGAATGTAAAGGAGTAACAAAAAAAGATATATAAAATAATGGACTTCCATAGTAAATTATACTTATTGTCTATTCTTTTTTCTAAAACATAAAAAAAAAATGCTTTCTTTTCCATCTACGTATTACTTTAAAGTTCGGAGTTGCTAGCTTCTACTTTGACCTTATTTCTTGTAACGATTTTACCTCACTTGAGTTAGATTTTTATTTCGTAACAACAATAACAACAACTATGCCTGTAATTCCAATAAAATGTGATAGGCAATATGAAGCATGAATTAGTTACGTCGAGTCGTGTACATAAATTCTCCTTCACCATTCATTTTGGTTGAGAATTATATCTTCATTTAAGTCTCTCAGCTTCATGTTGTTCTGACCTCCATCCATGTCTTATTGTCTCCCACAAGCTCTAGTCGTATGCTCTAAGTCGAGATCTTTAATTCGTCGTACCGGTGCATCAAAGAGTTTGCATTTAACATGCCCAACACATCTTAAGCGGTTTTCTCGCATCTTCTCGTCGATGTGCGCCACACCCAATTTAAGTCAAATATCTTCATTGCGCATCTTGTCTTTCCTAATATTACCATACATCCGTTGTAATATTTGCATCTCTGTTACGTTCATATTATTTGCATCACTTTGCTTCGGATCCATGAAGCAAAGTATGTCTAATAGCTGTACAATTGAAATTTCCTTTAAGCTTTTAAAAAAAGTTACAACCGTACATGATCCCTATTGCACTCTTCCACTTTGTCCATCCATCTTGGATGCGATGGTTGACATCGGCATATAGCTTTTCATCTTTTTGTAATATGGAGCCTAAATACCAAATATACGAGCTTATTGGTTTCTCTTAGCCCTCCAACTGGATTGACCATCGTTATTTTCTAACTTTGCACTCGAGGTTCTCTGTTTTGTTCAACTTAGTCGAAAACCTAGTGCTTCTAAATTTTGTCTCCATCGCTCTAATTTGACATTAACTCCCGTTCTCATCTCATCGATGTGCACATTATTGCCTGCATACAAGATACGCCATGGTACTTGGTCTTGGATGGCTATGGTAATTCCATCAACTACAATGGCAAACAAAAATAGTCTCATGGGCATAGGTTTGAATTCCACCCTCGTGATTACTAGACAAAGTTTTAATGATTTATGGGACTAACATCTCTTGTAGACGCATCTATTATACAAGTAAAAATATCATATTTTTATACAAAAAATGCTCTAGCCCAGCAGAACGACTAAATTCTCTGCATTTGAGAACCCGAGCTTGTAGCAACATTTTTTACATCAGCTACAAGGTACCTATAGTGGATGCCTCGTATTACACTATTTTAGCCCATTGGTAACCAAGATACATTCATTTCTAGGTGATGCACGTTCAAGACCCCTTCGTGGTAATGAGATAACACAATATCAGCTACAGCGCACGTTCAAATGTAACCAAGCTACATTTCATATCAGCTACAATGTACCTATAATGGATGCCTTGTATCACACTACAAGTAGTGTTGTAGCCCATTGGTAACCAAACTACATCCATTTCTAGGTGATGCGCGTTCAAGTCCCTTCGTAGATAGGGGTGAGAAATAGGATCCCACGAGAACATGAAGACGAAATAGCTTTCCGTTCCTGTGACCAAAAAACTAGATCCCGTTGGATCCCATACGGGAATCCCATTTTTTCTAGCAACTGGAATGAACCATTCCACTATTATGGTAGATAGAAAAAACCGGCACCAGCGTGAGAAGATAAGAGTGTGTTATGTGTTGAGATGAAGCGAACGACGGGAAGAGGAGAGCGGCACCGACGTGAGAAGAGATAAGCAACTTTCGGGTAGCGTTCGGTGAGAAGGAGCGGTGTAACCGTGTGAGGCCGCGAATGTGTGTTGTGTGTAGGCATGGAAATGGGTAGGGTTTTGTCATGCCCTTATCGAAACCCTGTTAAGTCCTTGTATCTAATCTTCAACAAGGTCCTTACCCTGCCAAGTCCCAGACTCATTGAGAACCATGTCTTGTCTATTCAGACTCTACCATGTTAAATGGGTCTATGCCCCATGCTAATGCATTTTTAGGGTAAAGGCAGGGTCCCTACCCATTGCCATGCTTAGTCGTGTCTATGTGTCGAGATGTTGTTTGCGTTGTTTGTGGGGGAGAGAGAAATCGAGAGAAATGAATAGATTAAAGAGGTTTTATTTTTATATTTATACTGCCTACTTTCCTAATTCTTCAAAACGCCCCCACCCCAATTAGTTTTGTTAGATTAACACCACTAACCCCCTCTCCTAAAGAAAGGCTACTGGAAATTAACGAGGATCATGTTTCCCGAGAGAATTGAAATTTGATTCTCGTTCCCGTCCCACGAGACGCGTGATTCGCGTTTATACCCTCATGCTGGTATTTTCTTCCCATGAGAATTTCCCGAACAGGAAATTCTCTCAAGAATGGAACGGGATCCTGCAAAACGTCGACCTGCTCCACCCTATTCGTAGCAATGAGAAAACACAGTATCTATCCTTTTTATAAACTCCCTCCGTTTAGTAAATCAAAATAAATACCCCGTACAAGACTTGAATCTGAGACTTCTAGGTACAAAAACCATCGTGTAACCATTGAACCAACTCAACACTTGTGAAATAACCGAAACATGAACAATACATGACTGGAACCATCGAAACGAGGAGTACTCCCTCAAACACTTATCCATATTTGATGAAATTCGAAGAAGCATACATTTCTATTACAATTTTTGATAAATTCATTTTTCTCCCTTAAAGTTTGTTTATTGTCTTTCATAATTCAGTTTTTGATGGGATTTGAAGAAACATACATATTAATAGTTTAGAAGTGTTTAGTAAAAGAAGAAACTGAATCATCTTTTTTTTTTTCAAATTTTGATTAATTTCATTTTTTCCCCTAAAGTTTGTTCATCGTGTTTCGTAATTCCATTCTTGATGAAATTTAAAGAAATATACCTATTAATAGTTTAGAAGTGTTTGGTGAAAGAAGAAATTGAATCATATTTATTTTACAACTTTTGTTTAATTTCATTTTATTTCTCCATAAAGTTTCTTTATCATCGTTCGTAATTATGTCTTGGATTAAATTTGAAGAAACATAGATGTTAATAGTTTAAAAGTGTTTGGTGAAAGAAGAGATTGAATCGGATTTCTTTTACAACTTTTGATTAAGGATTTAGGGTTTAGGGTTTAGCGTTTGGGGTTTTGGGCTTGAGGTTTGGGGCTTAAGGTTTAAGGTTTGGGGTTTATGGTTGGTGTTGTTATAAAAGTTTGTTTATCCTCTTTTGTAATTCCATACGCTTTTTATTACTTTTGAAGGAACATACATATTAATAGTTTAGAAGTGTTTGGTTAAAGAAGAAATAGAATTAGAGTTGTTTTATAATTTTTGATTAATTTTATTTTTCTCTCCTAAAGTTTGTTTATCGTTTTTCGTAACTCAGTTTTTGATGAAATTCGAAGAAACATACCTACTAATAGTTTAGAAGTGTTTGGTGAAAGATGAAATAGAATCATGTTTATTTTACAAATTTTGATCAAATTCATTTCTACCCTAAAGTTTATTTATCGTCTTTCATAACTTCATTTTTCATGAAATTCAAATAAACATACTTATTAATAGTCTTGAATTATTTAGTGAGAGAAGAAATGGAACCGAATTTGTTTTACAACCTTTGATCAATTTAATTTTTCTCTCCTATGTTTGTTTATCATCTTTCGTAACTTTGATTTTTATGAAATACGAATAAACATGGATTTTGTCATTGCCTATGGACTTTCTCAAAGGCAATATCATTCATTTGAATTAAAAAGAAAAAAACATGAATTAGGGCCATTGCCTATGGAATTTTCTTTAGGCGACGGGCAATAGCCTATGGAGTTTTTCGTAGGCGATGGCTATTGCCTACGGAAAATTCTTTAGGCGATGACTACGCCATTGCCTAAAGAATATTATGTAGACGAAGACTATTGCGTACAGACTTTTTCGGCGATGACTACGCCATTGCCTACAGATATTTTTTGTAGCCGAAGACTATTTCCTACGGATTTCTTCGTATCTGTTCATCTTCAACCACATATTCTGACTTGAAAGAAGGAAAGTCAAGAAAGAACTGCACCCTACGCAATGACTATTGGGCTTAGACTGGCTCTTTACCGCTCCGCGGGCAGGTCAGGGAGAGAGCTTTAGCCTCCCCCGACCGAGAGTGAGCCTTCGCCGATTGAGAATTCCTAATCCATTAATGATGATATATTAACTATAGATAGACTGTAGCCAGTGAAGGGACTCTTGGGTGGTCATTGACTACAAAATTTTTTGTAGGCGATGATTATTGCCAATGGACTTTTTGGTCGCCCTTAACTTTTTCATTATTAATTTTTTTTAAATCAGATTCACCATTGGCGACGAAATTCGTCACCCTTGGTCAAGTGCGACGGGTCTTTGCGTCGCCAATAATAGTTGGCCGTCACCTATGTCTTTTAATTTTTCTAAAAAAAGAATTTCAAAAATTGCAATTGATTATTGATATTTCGTTACCAATGCAATGGCAAAACAACTATTGCTACGACATATGTAACCAATGGCCATAGGCAAATCTCATTGTTCTTTTTTTGCAGTGATATAACACAGGGAATAATTTTTCTATTTTATTATTACATGGGGTAATGTATCTATTTTATACATCACATAGTGGTAATATGCCCATTCTTTTTTTACAAGCGGTAATGTGTCTCTTTCCCATATTACGTGGGTGTATGCCAAAAACTCTTAATTAAATTCCGAAACGTAGACAGAGCCTACAATAGTAGATCATTTTCAAGTTCTTGTCAATTGATGAGATACCGAACCAAACGCCAACCCTTTCATGACAGCGGGGACATGCATGCGATGCCTTCTTTAAAAGTTTTAATTAACAGATTAAGTCTTGATTATAACTGGTGGAAATCCATTTCGCTAGTTGTCACAATTTCAATTAAGGAAGTACTGCCAGTAATCAATAATTTGGTGACCAAGTGCTAAATATATATAGCCTACTACATGTCAAACATAACCAATAAATTAGCCGAAAGGCTTTCTAACTAGTAAGAGCGTTTTGTCACGGACTTAGTCCCTTTTTCTCAACTACGGTCGACTACGGTCCCTTTGAGTCGACAATGCGTCCGTGCGGCCTAGCAAGCGCGGTCTCGTCGGCTCACTAGTCAGCTTAAAACTCTCAAGGAGGTTGCCGAACTCGGAAGATGGGATGGAACGGAATTAAAAAGAGTTAGAAAGATCACAAGTGTTTTGAAATAATGTTACAACTCTTTGACTCAACGCTCAAACCGTTTTACAAGTGTTTGCTTTAAGTGGGCAAGGTTGCAAATGAACTCAAGGTTGCCTTCCTATATATAGAGTGTGGATTGGGGCCCACACAAGTAGTTAGCAGCATTCTTAACTCTACTGCTGACATAATTGCCCAATCTCCTGTAGATATAGTAAGACGGTGTACTCCGCTGACTCTAGTCCCTTCCGGCTAACTCTAGACCCTTCTAGAGCCGGACTAGTTACAACGTCCCTACTATACACGTCTCTATAATTATTGGTAATTACAAAGTGACCCCAAAACTTTGTATTCACATTGCAAGTTAGTCCTGCCCGTGACCTACCCGTGGTTTGCCCAATTTGCCCGGCACGTGCGACCGTCCCGCACGTGACCACCTTCTGGATGCTTCAAGAGAACTCCCGCGTCTTCTCGCAAGCTCCAGTAAGTCAGTGCCTCGCACCGCCATCATTGGTCTTCTAGAAGCCTCTCGGTCCTTCTCGTAAGGCGGCGTCCGCGCTCCTTCGCGTTGTCTTTCGAGAGCTCTAGACCCATCGTCAACTTTGTCGGACCATCATGTTCGCCCGGCATGGCCCTTCGTCACATAGATACGGATGAACGCCCCGCGTCCTTGCGCCAACGTCGCACGCCCGTTCCTAATGCCGTATTCCCTTCGCCCGTTAGCCAACGACTGCGTCCGTTGTGCCCACGTCGCACGCCCGTCTCTAATGGCTCATCCCCTATGCCCGTTAGCCGACTACTGTGCCCGTGGTCGAACATTCTTGCGTACAAGTGTGTCGGCCCCGTCCGGCCTTTGCGTCTCTAAAAGTAGCCGGTCGTGACATCCTCCCCCATCAAAATCAGCGACGCCCTCGGCGCCGTTGGAACTACTGTCTCCCTTACGCCCCCTGCGCCTCTGCATGTTCCTTCGCCTCCTAGTCCGTTCCGATTTTTGGTTGATGCCTGCCTCTAGCTCGATCAAAGTGATGGCAGAGATGGTTGCTACCCTCGTCGCCACTCTATGGACTAGTATCGTACAAGGGTTGTCGATAAGTACAAGTATATACTGCAAACGGTATAACCAAAGCACGTACCTTGTTGAACCACTCAAGTCCTAAGATGGTGTCATAGTCATCCAAGGGTACAACTGTGAAATTGACCGCTCCCTGCCACGGACCCATGCGTACGTTAACGTCTTTAGCCACACCCACTATCGGCTCTTCGCCTTTATTGGTTGGCTTGATGAATCCGATCGTCTTAGTGATGCTTAGTCCGATCTTACGTGCCACTTTCTCGTCCATAAAGCTATAATTAGTGTCGGTGTCGACATGAATTCGGACTAAGTGTTGCCCATTGCCAGCGTCCACGTACAAGAGTGCCCGGCGTTGTCCTTTCGTCGACTTGCTACACCCTTGAACTGCGTTAAGGAGTTGGAGCGCACCCATTCGCACTTCCCCATGATCCTCCTCCGGCTCCTCGACGCGTTGTTCTATGGCCGATAATTGGCTCCGTTGCCGGCAGTTGTTGACAAAATGACCTGCCCCGCCACAAAAGAAACAGTTCTTCGACTTCGGTCGTCAGTCCACGTGATCCTGACGTCCCATACCATTAGTACTACTCGGCCTAGCTTTGCTCAGCTTCGTTGAACTATCCCTCCGACTCGAACGACCACAGTCCTCCCAACTGTGTTGTCTTTCGTCGTCCCGTCGATCTTTGCCACGTTTGTCGTTGTCCCTTGGCGTCATCTCGATTAGGCCATCCGCTGCCGCTATGGCGGATGCCAAGTCTTGGACGTTACGCCATTGTAAATCCTGCCTCGCCCATGGCTTTAGTCCGTCCAAGAAAGTGAATAAGGCCTCCTTATCCGAAAGATCCGGGATTTCCAAGAGTATCTCTTGAAATTCCTTAACATAGTCCCGAATCGTGCCCCGATTTTGGAGTCGCCTCAATCGACCCCGTGCCTCATATTCGACGTTTGCCGGGAAGAATTGACGCTTTAACTCCCGGACGAAGTCATCCCACGTCGAAATATGGCAAAGTCCCTTATCGATGTCGGCCTGCCTTCGTCTCCACCATAACATCGCCACATCCATCAAGAATAGTGGGATGGTGCGTAGACGAGTGTCAGTGTCATACACGTTAGCGGCGGCAAATTAAATTTCAATATTATAAAGGAAATTATCAATGTCCTTAGCGTTCCTTACCCCGTTATATGGTGATGGCCTTGGAACGTCTACTTTAGCTGGCGTCGTCGTGTCCCTATGCTGCTCCATGTGGCGGACGGCTCGCTTCACCACGGCTAAGTCGTCCTTCATTGCCTGCACCTCGCCCCGCAAGGTGTCCATGTCCCCAACGGCATCCTTAAGTTGTTGAAAATCATAAGTGATCGCATTGATATGGGACAAAACTTATTCTTCCAGCGTGCCTAATCACTTCGTTAGATCCTCGTTAGTCTCGAGCCCGCCTACTCAATCCAGTAGCAACTCGAACGTGCGCCATGCCTCAACGAGTGCCAGCTCCATCCGGCCCACGCGCTCTTCCAAAGCCTGGGAACCATCCCCCATCGTCCCAGTAGATGGCTCACTCGAAGGCTCGCGCGCCCTTCGACTCCGGGTCCTCGGCCCCTACTCGACTTGCCCCGACATCCCTTCCTCTAAACCAACAAGTTAAAAGCAATGCCTCATAAACTAATGCAGAAGACAAGAGTCTCGGTTTCTCCTCGACCGTGGCTCTGATACCACATGTCACAGACTTATTCCCTTTTTCTCGACTATGGTCCCTTTGAGTCGACGATGCGTCCATGCAGCCTAGCAAGCGCGGTCCCGTCGACTCGCTAGTCAGCCTAAAAATCTCAAGGAGGCTGCCGAACTCGGAAGATGGGATGGAACAGAGTTAAAAAGAGTTAGAAAGATCACAAGTGTTTTGAAATAATGTTACAACTCTTTAACTCAACGCTCAAACCTTTTTACAAGTGTTTGCTTCAAGTGGGCAAGGTTGCAAATGAACCCAAGGTTGCCTTCCTATATATAGAGTGTGGGTTGGGGCCCACACAAGCAGTTAGCAGCATTCCTAACTCTACTGCTGACACAATTGCCGAATCTCTTGTAGCTATAGTAAGGCGGTGTACTCCGCTGACTCTAGTCCCTTCTGGCTAACTCTAGACCCTTCTAGAGCCGGACTAATTACAGCGTCCCTACTGTACACGTCTCTATAATTATTGGTAATTAAAAAGTGACCCTAAAACTTTGTATTTACATCGCAAGTTGGTCCTGCCCGTGGCCTACCCGCGGTATGCCCAATTTTCCCGGCACGTGCGACCGTCTCGCACGTGACCACCTTCTGGATGCTTCGAGAGAACTCCTGCTCTTCTCGCAAGCTCCGGTAAGTCGGTGCCCCGCACCGCCATCGTTGGTCTTCTAAAAGCCTCTAGGTCCTTCTCGTAAGGCGGTGTTTGCGCTCCTTCGCGTTGTCTCTCGAGAGCTCCAGAACCATCGTCAACTTTCTCGGACCATCGTGCTCGCCCGGCTTGGCCCTTCGTCGCATCGATACGGATGGACGCCCCGCGTCCTTGCACCAACGTTGCACGCCCGTTCCTAACGCTGCGTTCCATTCGCCGGTTAGCCAACGGTTACGCCCGTTGCGCCCACGTTTCATGCCCATCTCTAACGGCTCGTCCCCTACGCCTGTTAGCCGACTGCTGCGCCCGTGGTCAAACATCCCTATGTACAAGTGTGCCGGTCCCGTCCGGCCTTTGCGTCCCTGAAAATAGCCAGTCGTGACAATTTGGTTACCTCAATAAGGATATGGGAGATTGCTAATGGAAATTGATCATTCATAAAGTTCCGGGTTTGCTAACTCAACTTATGATTGTCTTGTTATCTTTTCATAATATAAGTTGTTGTACATACACGGCACCAATATATTATATCATTTAAGTTTCAGTGTTCAACTATTCATTCAAATAATAGATACAGGGTTTTACCAATAAATGAATAAATAAATAAATAATTAAATAGATATTTACTTTCCTAATTTTGATTGGACATATCTGTCTATCGAGTGAACCCACCTAGAGAGTTACATATCTATGATAGCAAAAGTTAATTAAAATGAGAAGTGTTACTTTTATATTTAGAATTGGACTTACAAATTTTTGTAGTAGTCATCTTAATTTGCTCTTTAAGCAGTGAAAACGTTTATCCACGTCCAATTGATAAGTGATAACAACAGTCCAGAGAATATATATATATATATATATATATATACACTAGTAAATAACCCCGTGCTACGCACGGGCATGCACAATTTTTTTTAATGTTTTAATTAATATTATTTGATGGCAAATTAATAAGATTATAAGTTAAAACCCGAAAAATTATTTTCTATGTATTATTTTTATATAAAGCAATAATAAATCATAAATTTATCTACTATCGTTGACTACCATATTTATGTGAATAGTCATAAATTATTAAACCTCACCACGCACGACCACCACATCTTCCCTGGTTTCGATTTTACCGCTATACTCTCGCCCTGGCCGCCTCACCACCCAATTTTTCGCTTAAATCCCACTCCGACGCCCAACTTCCTCTGCCCCCGGCGACGCGCACAACCACCACTACATTCGGCCCCTCCGATTGAGCATATCATCACCACCACATCACACGACGAGATCCACCAACACATTCTACGCCACAAAGTCTACAATTGTGGCCACCACTTTTCTGGTGTTGAGCTTCAATATTTTGGAGAGCAATTACATGAAATAACATGGGCAAAATCGAGGCATACCAAATTACAGGACTAAAATCTTAGCAAATTATAGATATAGTACATATAGATATACATAATATAACAGAACATAGTACCTAGTAGAACTCACAAGGAAAAAATTGAAACAAAGAAAGATGGACGACGGAATGAGCTAAATGACAAAAACTTTTGTTGCAAAAATTGAAAAATTTAAAACTTGAAGGATTGTGTTACAATTTACTAGGAGGCTCAATAACAAATAATAGGAAACTTTAGTGGCACAAGTGAAAGAGTTCAAAGGAGCAAGGGGTTTTCTAAAATATACAAGTCAAATAACAAAACTCTTTGGGGGCAAAAACTAGAAAATCTAAAAATTGAAGAGTTGTGTTACAATTTACAATGAGACCTAAAATTAAATAATAAAATAATTTAGGGGGAAAAATCAAAATATTTGGACTATTTTGCAATTGACAAGTGCTAACACTTTTGGATTAGAGGCAAAAGTAAAAATAATTCAAAATACAGGGACTATTCTGCAATTGACCAAGTGCTAACACTTTTGGCGCTTATATATAGTACTAGTAAATAACTCCCTGCTACGCACGAGCATGTACAAATTTTTAGTAATATTTTAACTAGTATTATTCGATGGCTAGTTAATAAGATTAAAACCCCAAAAACTGTTTTTCATGTATTATTTTTATAGAAAGCAATAATAAATCATAAATTAATCTACTATGGTTGACTATCGTATTTGTATCGCCCCAAAAATTAGGAAGAAAATAAATTTATACTTTAGCCTTAAACTTTTGAAAATTTCTATTTTTGACCCTAATTGTTTAGAAAAATTTGCATTTTAGTTCCTAAACTTAAAAGTTAGTCTTTTATTATTTTTATAGGTCTCTAATCCTAAAACATATATTTAAATTTCAAATATTAACCAAGTTGATTGAATTACCTAGAAAAATTACATAAGTAAATATGAATGTAACAAGAAATCTAATTATACTTATTTGAATTTTAATTATAAATAATTGAGGGACTTTATATGTAATTAACCAATTGATGAAGTAAGCCATGACATATTTTTAATGAGGTAAGCCATGAAATCCTTAAGAGCATGATTAAATTCAGATTTTATGTGATTTATTATGAAATAATCAAGGTGGAACCTAAATAAGTATTATTGAAGTACTATTTTCGCCTATAAATATTCACCCTTCTTCACCATTTTTTATAGCACAAAATAATCCGATTCTGCAAATGTAAAAAGAAATACAAGTTGTTCATTTTTGTGTTTTCGTTCGGAAAATAATTTTTTCAGATTTGTATCTTGCCATTTTCTACCCAAAAAGACGCCAAAACTTTTACTGCGCAGGGAATGCTGATTCTGCACCTTAAAAAAATCATAACTAATTATCGAAAAATTATTTTTGATCAAGGTCAATGGCTGAATACTCTACTTGGTGTCTTCTATCTTTTGTATGAAGACATCTTTCTCAAATAATATGATCTAGGAGGGCATAATCCATAAATCGTAAACTGCTGCTAGGAAATCCAATAGCAACTCTTATGTTGCAAGAACTATTTAGCATAGCAAACCTTTGTGTTTTCACAAAATCTTGGATTCCCACATCTCTCATGATGCTAGAAACCATAAAGCATAAAAGACTTGAAAACCAAGTTCATTTGGATGTCCAATCAAAGTTAAAACAAAAACTACAGCGATTTTTAAGTTTATTTGGCACAAACTTTGTTTTCTTCATTTATAAATTTAGTTGCCATCATAATTCAATATATTTATCACACACATAAATTTAACATGATATAGTATTAGTTATGATTAGATTATTATGATTTATAATCATGAATTGACATTTTTGTGATCTTATTTATAGCATTTAAATGGTAGATTTATCATGTTTAACTTACTATTTTCATAAGTCTTACAAGATTATTCTTGCCACTTTATGACCTAACCATCAAATAAGATTATTTATCTTCTCTTATCACATGTTTTGATAAACCTCTCATGTTTATATCTTTATATTTAAGTTATAAAACAAGTATATGCATTTTTAAACTTAATATGTAAAATAAAGTAATAAATGACTGAGTTATACCTTTTAAGGTGTTATTTCGTCTTATACTTATTTGGTGTATGGTTATTAAAAGTTTGGAATTGATTAAAGACTAAAAATATGAGTTTTCCTAGAGTTAGTTAAATAATATGTTTTTCTTTAACTTCATCATCTATGATTTTCATGTTTTGTGCAATGACATAAATTAAGCCTATGTGTTACTTACTAAGATTTACATTGTAACTAACATTCTTAACAAGAACGTTCTCAATTTCACCAATATGAGAATTGAAGAAAAAGTACTAATATTTGTTGTGGTGAATTATAAATTCAATTGATTAATATTATTTAAATTTGTTAAATGTTTGACGAACTAATCAACGCATCAAGGTTCCCCATACGAGTTAAGGTGAGGTTTCATTTCTGATTTGTTCTAGCCCCGTTTAGCATCCGGTCCTCAGAAACTTGGACAGAAAAGTCAATACTCCATTACAAAGCCTCAAACAACCTATATTTCATCATAATCATGTTTGACATCTCATCTCATAACATGATTTTCTTACTCATCGTTAAATTATATCCGATCATTTATTATTTGTCATATCTATTCATAATTATGATAATTCTCCAATATTATAATCTCATATGCTAGTTCTTGAATTTTGCAAAGAGCAACGAATCATGTTTGGGACATGTAGTTCAAGGAGCAACGAATATTATCCGGCTTACTAGCTTGTTTGTTTATTTGTTATACCCATTGGGACGCCTTTGGGAAGTTGGACCTAGGGATTGAGTCGAGTTACTGCCGGGCAGTAAGGACTGTCGGTTTAAGTAATTTTGTTTGATACCCATATATCTAGGCGCCGCTTGCAGTCAGGAGTTGGTTGTAACCCGTGTGCTGGATCGACATGTACTCGAGCATATCTCTTGATTGTTTGCGAGATCGCTCCTCGTCGGGAAGTATAAGGTAGAATAGTAGAAGTCATAAGGCTGGATTTATTTACTGTTAAGCACAAGTTCATTAATTATTCTATGAAAACTCCAGTACCATTGCTACATCAAATTGTCTAGTTGAACTGTTTCTACCGGTAAGATCACTCCTCGAAATGTATCTAGTAGGTCACAGTTAGTTCTTGCATTAATAATTATTTTATATGAATCTCACTAAGTCATTAAAGACTTATTTCTCGTTTTTTTTGTCCATTACTTAGGATAAAATCAACATGACAGTATGAACCAAGCGAATAATTGTTCAATCATGCATTTTGGAATATTCGTGCTTTGTCATTAGTGCATAACCATTAAAATAGTCACATTATTTGTAATACTAAAACTTTCGCTGTATATATATCAAAATATAATTTATAAAACGTGTATGGTTTTGATCCTAAACAAGTGAAACCCATTTCTATAAGTTGTGCTTTAGTCTGGATTGGGTAAAGTGGCTGACTACAACTGAACCAATTCAGATCGGAGCATGACTTGTGGGGAGCGGTCGTCACAGTATTTATATGAATAGTCATAAATTATTAAACCTCACCACGCACGACACCACCCCTTCACATGGTTCCGATTCTACCGCTACATCCCCGCCTTGGCCGCCCCACCACCCGTTTTTTCGTTAAAATCCCACTGTGATGCCCAAATTCCTTTGCCACAGCGGTCGAATCAATTTTCTTCCACCACGTAGCCACCAAGCTCCCACTGCTACATCATACGCCCCTAGCGACGCACACAACCACCGCTACATTCAGCCCCTCCGATTGCCCATATCATCACCACCACATCACACGCCTCCGACGAGGCCCACCATGACATTCTACGCCACAAAGTTTACAATTACGACCACCCATTTTCTTGGTGTGTGAGCTTCAATATATTGGAGAGTAATTAAATGAAATAACATGGGCAAAATTGGGGCATACCAAATTACAAGACTAAAATCTTAGCAAATTTATAGATATAAATAGTACATATAGATGGACATAATATAACAGAACATAGTAATTAATTGAACTTACGAGGGCAAAATTGAAACAAAGAAAGATGAACGACGAAATGGGCTAAATAACAAAAACTTTTGGTGTAAAAATTAGAAAATTTAAAACTTGAGGACTGTGTTACAATTTACTATGAGGATCAATAACAAATAACATGAAACTTTAGGGCAAAAGTGAAAAAGTTTAAATGCGCAAATGTTTTTCTAAAATTTACAAGTCAAATAACAAAAATATTTGGGGGCAAAAATAAGAAAATCTAAAACTTGAAGGAATGTGTTACAATTTACCATGAGGCCCAAAAGCAAATAATAAAAAAACTTTAGGGGAAAAAATAAAAAAATAAAAATACACGGACTAAACTGCAATTTATCAAGTGCTAACATTATAGCCGCTTATAGATAGTAGTAATAAGTATTAGTGTGTGTTGGTGTGTGCATAAGTACATATATATATATATATATATATATATATATATATATATATATATATATATATAAGATAGAAGATATATATGTGCAGTTAATTTTTTTTCTATTTTTGGTAATAATGTGTAGTTAAATTGTTATAACTTAAGAGTGTTGCAAAAATAATTATATTTTGAAAAGGCTAACCGGGACGAAAGAGAATAGTTTCAGACTTAAATAATATAAATTTTACCAAAATTTGTAATTATAATTCATATGCAGTATCCAAATCGAGAGGATGATACGATATTTCTCCCTAGAAATAAATGGGGGGACATCTTATGACTGTGACGCTTGGTCTAACTGGAAAAGAAATAGACCTGAATAATTTTTGTTAGAGAAGTAATTAATTATGAGTTGTTAAATTATTGCATTGATCCCACTTGAAACACTTCGGCTTTATGCGTATTTTGATTGGTTTGAACTTTGACCTTGAAGTGTTCAACAAAGTTATCCATATATACAAAGTCACTTTCATGAAGTTCGAATCACATTATGAACTAAAGCACAATCTTATCATGTGGTTATCAATAGTCAAAATTTAGTAAAATCTAGATAAAACTCGGTTAGTTGATAAGAAATTAAGAATGCATTAAATATCCATTGCTAATAAAAAAAAAATTAGTAGTTAGCATATCACTTCAAGAATTAGCAAATTAAACTCAACATTATCCTTTAGTTTTTTTTTTCCCTCCAAAATTATATAGGACTATGCCTTCCCACCATTGTATCCACAGTTCTTCAAAGTTTTTTTTTTTCTTCTTCTCGTGGCTAGGACTTATGTCCATAGGTGGATCTCCTTCTAGATTGATCAAATTACAATATTTACCAAAAAAAGGCACAATAAAAGTATGCAGATGTATGTCGAACAAAGCTACTTAAACTAAATGATATATATAGCACGAAAGCTATTAATTCTATTGTTCTCAAAAGTTTTGTACTGATAATAGCTCATATGTCGAGACACCCAAAGAACTATCCCGTTCAAAAATATTTTAGCATGAAAACTGCCAACTGATGCGGTTGTGTTCCTTTGTGTGATATTGGAGGCATCGCACGTCAATTAGTTTGGGTCGGGTTATTTACCTGGACTGGAGCTTCGTTTGTGAGGGAGGAAGATTAATTGTTACGTCTTCAGTCCACTCTTCAGCTCAGGTTGTTCACTTCAGGCCCAAAATAAAAGCCCCACAAGTTAACATATATTTTTTTTTTCAATGCAAGTTGTTAACATATTTTACTACGACATAAATTATACTGTATTAGGGAGGTAAACAAATCAACTTTAGTACCCCAATTTGTTCCCTTAGCAGATTTAACTTGTTCAGCCTCCTAAATCGTAGTCTATTTTTCATTTCCCCTCAATTTTGGTACCCACGGCGGACATTTGAAATTGCCGCCTCAAATATTGAAGATTTTCACCAATTTTTCGTCTCAAGTGCCACTAGGATGCTTACATATAAATTTATTAATTCTTTTAATAATTAACTCATATTCCAAAAATTAAATTAATTAATTATTAGACATTTTGATTATATTCGAAAAAACTGAACTAATTAGTTTTTTAATATGTATATTTATATTTTAAAAAAAAATATTTATATTTATGTTTTTACCTCTAAAATTAACTTAATTAATTCAATTTTTTTGTGTATCTTAAGAAAACTTCTTATTTTGAATGTCTTATACTTATATGTTATATCCCAAAAATAGGTTAACAAATTTTAAATGTTAATATATGTACTACCCAAACACAAAATATTAACAAAAAGTCAAATAGCATAAAATTATTTGTATCCAAGATAAAGAAAAAAGAAAGAAAAAGGAAGGCCATCATCATGTTTCCCGTACCGGAGCTCATCAACCACTTCGACCAAAAAGGATTAACAATCGAAGACCTAACTCTACTCGTCATGACCAGACGGTTCGCCGACAAGGCGAAGAGAAAGGTGGATCAGCTGTTTGATCGAGATCCAAGTAGTGGCGGTGGCCGGTGGTGGTGAAGTGGCGGCGAGGAGGGTTCGGTCATTTGGGGAAGAAGAGATTTTTCTACTTTCTTTAAGTTATAAAACTTTATTATTATTGTTAATGTCTTAAAAATAAAAATAAAATCAAATTATCTCTTTCGGGAATTTTTAAGAATTGAGCAATTTTATGGCATGAGTGCATGACTATAAATTAGTAATTTCGTATTATGGATGTAATATTCAAAGCAAAGTCACTTGCAATTTTTCCAAGTGTTATAATTGGCGTCATTTGTTTTTGCCGAAATTGATGCCACGTGGATTGGGTGCTGAGAGTTATTCAAATTCCCAAATCTGAAGCCAACAGGAGTCCATGTATGATATTGGGGCACCAATTGAGCAACTTGGTCGCGGTGTACTAAATGTGGGAGCAAAATAAAAGATAGTGTATCATTTGCGAGGCTAGACAAATTAAGGTATCAAATTTGTAAAGAGGACAACTTAAGGTATCAATTTTAAATTTTGGAATCAGTAGTTGTTAACTTTTTGTTGAGTGAGGTAGAATATGCATCCTTAAGAAAGAACATTGAAGCATAAATACAAATTTAAACTATTTCTTTAGCTATTTCTTATGCCTTTGAATGCTTATTCTCACCCGAAAAATAATTTGTAAAGATAAATGTTAGGATATGAAAACTTAAAACTTTGTTCTAAACAATAAAAAAAGTTAAATATGAGAATCTTTAAAAATCATATTGTATTTCTTCTTAATATTCAATATATAGCACGGACATTATATTCATAATGTAAATCACACAATCTCCAATAACTTAAATATCAAACAACATAGTTTGGCTCGTAATACTGTAGACACGTTAATTTTGTGTCTAATTAAGGAAAATGAGAAGAAGTCCTAATCTAAGTCACATTATCCTCCTCATCGTTTAAGTTTTCGGCGCACCGTCCTCGCACTGGCGATTTCAGTGCCCGTGCTTCGCCCTAAGGCGCACTACAAATTCTTAGTTCTCGCACTAAGACTTCTTAGTTCTTATATTCAAATATGAGGAGTAATCATTGAAAATTTATAAAGAACGAAACAAATGAGTGATATTAAAGAAGAGTCTAAGTAGGTGGGGTACAAAACTAGGTTGAAATTAAATAATTACAGAATATTGGAAGTATTTTAAGGCTTATATTTTTGTCTTTCTATCATAATAATTTTAAAAATATTATGCAAAATTAATAACCATGAGTATATATTTAACAACTCTAAAATGTATACGAAATCATGTATCAATACTCAATATTTTAGTTTTTAAACTCATTTAGGCGCAACGATTTTTTTTTAAAATTTGACGAAATTCGAACTATGTTTCTCAGGTCCTAATATGCAAATATATATTTATTTAATGCCGAATAATCAAGGGAAGACAATATATATTATTCAAATTAAAATACTTATACGTCAAGTTCCAAGACAACAAGGAAACTATTCTTCTTGAAATCTCAAGAAAGGAAAAGAATTCTTCAGGAAATCTCAAGAGATGGAAATGAATGTTCAATCAAATCAAGTCTTCCATCTCAAAGAACGTTGGACTCAATCACAATTGATCAGTTTATCAAGAGATTTTTGTTTAGAGTCTCTCCACTACTTTAACTAGAGGCATTTCAGAAGAAACAATATTTGAATCATCTATCAAAAAGCTTGGAGGAAAGAAGTTGTGGAAGTCCCCTCCATTAAGTTCATCATCTTTAAAAGGCGTTTAATGCAAGATTCAATGTGTTCGTTGTGTAGATTGAAGAAAAATCCATCGAGATTCCTTCAAAGAAGACTGATATTCAAGAAATTGAAGAATTTAAGCCGAAGATCATACAGTTGATGAAAATTAGTCAAGTCAAGTCCGTTTTTATTTGAGATCAAGACGTGTGGCCCTCGCAGTAACATTTTTGAAAATCAAGATTCCTTAAAAGAAGATGGGTGTTCATCAAATTCAAGAAGTCAAGTTGAAGATCATATTGTTCGTAGTGAAAACATAGTTGATCAAAATTGATTTTTCTTCAAGTTTAATAATTTATTTTAATGCGTTCCTCTTTATAAAATAGGAATTTCTTTAGCTTAAGCTAGTATATTTAATTTCTAAAACCCAATTAGGAATGGATGAGAGATTAAATGCTAAAGTTAGCTAGTTGAAATAAGTTATGTTGAGGAAAGAAAAAAGAAATGCACGTGAAGTTAAAAAGTCGCCATCCCACATGGAGTGTTGGAGCTATGGGCCTAGCTTCATAGCCCACATGCGTGCGCGTGCGTTGTCATTTTTGCCTGGGCCTGCGGTTAGGCTTGGGCTATAGCTTGGATTGAGCTTTCCCGATAATATTATTCTTTTTCGACAAAGTTTAACTAAGTAATTAATTAATTATTTGAAAATCAATAAGTAAATAATCAAATTAAAACGTGATGAGGTATAAAAAGTCTACCGAATCAATGTGTCCAGTAGGTTAAAAATTCCGGGGGGGGGGGGGGGGGGGTGGGGGGGGGGGGGGGAGAACTCCAGTAAGTGAAGAATCACCTACTCACCCCACCACTAGAAAACAACCACATTTCACATGAATTAGTGCATAGTCAGCCTGAAATGGTGTGAAATTTGGCGTAAAAGTTGTGACTTGGAAAGGATGTGTCCGTCCAGTCACCCCTAGACCCTTTCTACTTCTTTCAAAATCACTTATTCATACATTCTCTTCTTATCTTTTTGTTTTGTTTCGAGAGTTCAAAACATTCTTTTGCTTCACCGTTCTTAATATTTGTAGTGCTATACATTAAGAAGTTAGTCTTGCATCTTGAAAAATGATTGTCGAATAAACTGTAAGCACTAAGGGGGACACATATCATGTTAAGGATAAAGAGTCAAACTCCAGCATTGACTTTAAATACTATTTTATTTTTTCTGAATTACACCCGTTATGATCAGCTTTTAAAACGATATTTGTTTGTATATTTCAGAAACGATGGTGACAATATGGCCTGTTCATTACGGGAAAAAGCTGGAGAAGTTTTCTAGCACTAATTTCAAAAAGTGGCAACAGAAGACGATGTTCTACCTCACAACCTTGAACATGTGAGGAATGTTGTCCGAGGATGACCTACAATGTTAGAAAAAGGGTTGCATTCAAGGCTTGGAGTCAGAGTGACTTTCTGTGTAACAACTACATTTTGAATGGATTGGACAATGTACCAACGTTTATTGTACAATCAAGACATCAAAGAAACTTTGGACGTCCCTTGACAAGAAGTACAAATCCAAAGATGCTGGGTTGAAGAAGTTCATCGTCAACAAATTTCTGGACTTCAAGATGAACTACTCGAAGATGGTGATGAATTAGGTTCATGAGTTTCAACTGATCTTATGGCCCAGATGTAGAAGACTTGAAACTCAATGAATCCTTCCAAGTAGCTGTTAGATAGAGAAGCTGTCGTCGTCCTAGAAGGACTTCAAGAACTACCGCAAGCATAAACACAAGGAGATGGGTCCTGGAGGCTTGATAGCCAGACTTTGGATTGAAGAGGATAATCTAACGTTGGAGGCTAAGCCAAAGCAAATGCAGATGGAGGCTAGAGCCAACGTAGTAGAGAACAAACCTAACTCTACCAACAAGAAGAAGAACCTCACTCTACAAACCTAACCTTTTTTTTCTTATCTTTCTGTTTTGTTTTGAGAATTCAAAATATTTTTTTGATTCGTCGTTCTTAATATTTGTAGTGCTCCTATATTAAGAAAAATGATTGTCTAGTAAATTGTAAGCACCGAGGATAACTACTGTTTTAAAGAGGAAGAGTTCAACTCTTGCGTCGACTTTAAATACAATTTTGCTTCTTCTGAATTACCCCCAGTACGATCAACATCTTTAAATTAAAACTACGTGGAAGAAATTAGAATCAACTCCATATTAAAACTGAGGATAGTATCTTGATAGAAAAGGAGCAGTGAATTTTATTAAAGATTTAATTTTTCTTGTCCTTAATATTTGAAGACATGAAATTTGGTTATATTTAATCACAATTATGTGGTTCGTGGAAAGTTTCTTATTTTCAATCAAACTAAATATTTGCACATATTAAGGCATTAGGAAATAGCTCACCCTCTATTGACGTGACTTAAGCAAGTGTTATTTTGTTAGTAACAAAAATAATTTAAAAATAGTTTTTTTTTGGTCTCGAATAATTTAAGGAACATTCCCAATCAAGAATAGAAAAAATTATTATGTACAACCGTTGTATGGATGACGTGGTGCAACCAATGGTTGAGATTAAAAAGAGTTTCCTACATTATTGGAAATAACCACCCAACACCCCATCCTCACCGTGTATTGGTAGTAATAACTAACCAGATGCACCACCTCATCTTACAACAGTTGCACCTAACTTTCTCTCCAAGAATAGTTGGGACAAAAAACCCCGGTGAGTTTTGGAACATGCGAGATTTTTCTGTTCCACTCTCTGTACGTCAATGATATTTCGACAAGTAGCATTGTGGACACACAAGAGATGTATAGTATCATAACACTACAACAATACTTCCATATAGGAGGCGCACAATGGCCTCCTATATCATCAAAATCGCCTCCTATATAAAATATAGGAGGCGATTATGTACCAGCAATAGCTTGCCTCTTAAATGGGCGCATATCACTTGGTGGGAGGCGATTATTTGCCTTTAGTATTATTAAAGGTGCGTGGTGGTGGAATAATCGCATCCTATATTTTAGCGTGGGAGGCGATTAGTGGGCTGCAGAGTATGTGGGGCCAGACATATATTCTCTGCCACTTATTGTTTCTTTCATATATTATTTTACACTGATGACGTGGTGGGAGGCGATGAGATCGCCTCCTATATTTAATTTATCATTTAAGAAAATAGTTTTCAACATTTAATTATTTTAAAAAAATGAATAGCATTGGAGGTGATTACTCACCTTCAACCATTTACATAATTTTTTTTTAAAAAGTGCGGCAAAATTTTGCCGCTTAATTTTTCAACTTAATTTGATTCCTCCCAAATTTCATTTGAATTTGCAGCTCATTATTTGCCTTTTTTTTGAAATTAAGAATTAAAATTGAAAACACACCACATTTTAATTTACCAACATTAATATATATACAAAAAATAATTATTAACATAATAAAATGATGAGATTCATATAATTCATATAATATCATCGAATTAATTAGCTACATTTATTAAATACTGTGACATGTAAATAGAAAAATACAAACATAATTAATTTGCAAGATACATCATTACATGCCAATATATTACATATTAAATCCTAAAAAAACTATTTATTGTGGTCATGAATAAAACTAGCTAGCAATAAAAAGAATATGAACACCATCTTCATCTTGCATTATTTCTCCTTGTATTCTTCCTTGTAATGCCACAACTAGCAAAAGTGTATATGTAAATTTTGGATGGGAAATGAAGGTTGTGAAGGATTGTGATTTTTTTTATTTGATGTTTTGATGTTCTGTGGGAAGAACTGAGCTATTTGTAATTTTTCTCCAGAGATAGGAGGCAAAAAATCGCCTCTAATATATGAGCAAGATGGTGGAAGTTTAACGGTGCAAATGTGCTGATTGAGAAAATCTAACGGTAGAAATTCGCTTATTCTAGTATCCACGGATCATTGTTTCGTTGGTGGGAGGCAAAAATTCGCTTCCGGAATGTAAAAAAAAAATTTGCGAAAATTATAATATTGACCTTAGAAATGGATTAATCTCCTTCTAGCAAAAGAAACTCTATTATTGCGCATAAATCACCCCCTCAACCTCTATTCACCATATTCAGATTTCATTTTCTTCCACTGTTGCACATCTCAAAGAAGAAGAAGAAAAAAAAATTCATAAATGCCTATTTTGTAACAAAACATCGACATTATATATGTTTCATTAGATCTGCAGAAGTCGCACGTTAAGAGGTATATAATGTTTTTTTTTTCAACCTTTAATTACGAGTACATCAATACATTACATATATTTTTTTATTATTGAATGTTTATTGAGGGTAGATTGCTGGTGATTGTAATGTTTATTGTTAGTAGTAATGACTTGGTATGTAATGTTATTGAGAGTAGATTTTTTATTATTATTATTGACTTAGTATGTAATGTTTACTGTTAGTAAATAAAATCGATTTGTGATTGTTGGTATAGATCTAAAATGTACAACAACGAAAATCGGAGTAGGATGTACGATAGACTTCATAGTGGTGGTTATCTCAACTAGAGTTTTGTAGATGGTTTTGATAGGTTTGTAGAATATGCATCTTCTCAGACTTACTTGCTCAATCGGGGCAAAGTTAAGTGCCCCTGCAGAAAATATTGTAACAGTAAGTATCATACAACGGACATAATTAAGTCCGATCTTTATGAACGGGGTTTTATTCTCTTATGTTTGGGTAGCGCATGGTGAGTCCTTTGGTAACACATTCAGGGCGTCGAGTTCTTATATCCCAGTGCAGTCACCTTCTCATGAAAGTTTTGGTGATTGTATTAGGAAAATGGTCGACGATGTGTTTAGTGGTCGTTATGAGAATGTTTAGTCTAACCAAGAGGCAGAGGAGGTGCCAAAACCGCGAGGCAAGAGACTTCTATGAATTATTGCAACAATTAGAGACATGAATAAGTATTGGCAATTGTGAAACGTCTTTGGAATTTGTGTCCCAATTTATGACAGATAAGATTCTGCACAACACAACTGAAGCTAGTTGTAACAAATGGTTAAAACAATTGCACAAAGTGTAGACTTCAGAGGATCGCAAAAAAATTCGGAAGGATGTTAGAGGGATGAAGCATGAATTAAAACGATTTTTCTTGGAAAAGAAGACTTATGACATATGTGAGAATAATTGTTTCTTGTACTACGGGCAGTCCAAAGCTAGCAGTTGTACTCAATGTCCAGTGTGCAAAGCAGACAGACTCGAGGGCGGAGAGAGTACAAATCCAAGGGCCAAACGTATTCCCAAAAAGAAATTGTGGTACTTTCTTTTGACATCTCGATTGCAGAGGTTGTATATGTCACGAGAAACATCACAACACATGACGTGGCATCTGAAATGTCAAGGATAAAACGATACGATAATTCACCCAGCTGGTAGTAATGCGTGGAAATCTTTTGATGAAGAGTATCCAGATTACGCCGCCGAGCCCATAAATGTTAGGTTTGGCTTTGCACAGATGGGTTCACTCCGTGGGGAAGCTTTGGTAATTCATACTATTGTTAGCCAGTTTTTGTGACGCCCTACAATCTATCTCCTCATATGTGCATGAGGCAAGCATATATATATTTATGTCTTTGTTGATCCCTGGACCAAGGAGCCCTAGAAAGAACCTTGACTTGATGCTATGATCCCTAATCGATGAACTCCGTTTGTTGTGGAGTATTGGATCTCAAACTTATGATTCATTTCGGAAGCAAAATTTTGTAATGTGAGCGCATTTGATGTGGACGATTAGTGATTTTCCAGTTTACGGAATGTACGCATGGTAAGCTATCTTGCCCCTTATTGTATGAAGCAAACAAAGTCTTTTTGTCTTGAGCATGGAAAGAAACCATGTTGGTTCGATTGTCATCGCCAGTTTCTGCCTCATAATCATTCGTTTTGTTCCAACGCATCAAATTATAAAAAAAAAGTAAGGTAGAATTCGACACACCACTACTTCGAAGATCAGGTCTAGAAATGAAAGAGGAGGTTAGATGCCTACCTCCAATTGAATACAGAGATAGTGGAGAATTTGTGGAGGGTTTTGGCACGGACCACAACTGGATTCAACGTAGCATATTTTTGGAACTTCCATATTAGGAGTCAAATCTTATTCGTCACAATCTGGACGTAATGCATAGTGATTTTTTTTTGACAACATAAAAAATACAATGATAGACGACCTAGATAAGACAAAGGATAACTTGAATTCGCGAAAGGATTTGAAAGATTGGACAACCAGAAGTGAATTATTTCCGATACTTGCACGTAACGGCCAGTGGACCAAGAAAAAGGCAAAGTATTGCTTAAGTAAAGATGAAAAGCGAAATGTGTGCGAATGGGTGAGTGGAATCAATTTTCCAGATGGATATGCGTCGAACATTAACCGTTGCGCCCAAATCCCCCAACTACGACTAGCAGGAATGAAGAGTCACGACTGTCACATTTTTATGCAAAGGTTGCTACCTATTGCATTTCGTGACTTATTAGAAGAGCCTATTTGAGTGGCAATCACGGAGGTGAGCATATTCTTTAGATCGCTATGTGCGACAGAATTAAGCATACACGCAATGGAACAATTAGAGAAATCGATTGTGATGACATTGTGCAAGCTCGAGCAAATATTCCCTCCTACCTTCTTCGATTCAATGGAGCATCTGACCATACACCTTCCATGGGAAGCAAAGGTTGAAGGAATTGTTCAATACAGGTGGATGTATCCCTTCGAGAGGTAAATGTGTCTTTTGTCTTTGATACATAATTTTATCGATATTTGTTTATTTGATTTCTAATCTTTTTATTGTTTTTTGTGTACTGCAGACACATGCAAGATTTTAAAAAAAGTAGTAAATAATAAGGCTCGTGTAGAAGGATCCATTGCCGAGGAGTATCTAATTTTCGAAGTCACAAACTTCTTACAACACTATTTTTAGCAATCTATTGAGACAAGAGCCAATCGTCTCAACATGAATGAGGTTGCACTGAATGAAAAGTTCAATGAAGAACTCTCAATCTTCCACGTGAAAGGGGAACCGATTGGTCGTGCACTAAGGGATAGATACCTTAACACGGTTGAGTATAGAGCTGCTGAGTTATACATCCTTCTCAATTGTCCAGAAATGGAGCCATGGTTGAGGTAAGTACCTTATTAACTTTGCTCAAACACTTTATTACCCGTTTTCCTCTATTAAAATTGTGACTTTCATAGATTATTTGACGAGCAAATGTGTGTTGGCCTTCTGGAGCAACAAATACAAACGCACCATAATATGTACTTTGTCGAGTGGATCTCGAAATTATTATATAGATCCCCGCATCATTGCGTTGGTAAGCGGGCCAATCAACAGTGTGAAAACATTTGATGGTTACTTGATAAATGGGTTTAGGTTTTACACCACAAAGTTTAACAAGCGTAAGAAGACAAATAACAATGGTGTATACGTTAAGGCCGATGATGTATGGGAATCCCATTATTTTGGAATCCTCCAGGAGGTAATAGCGGTTCAATATTGGGGAAGTGGTCGTGCACCACCTGTGATTCTTTTCAAGTGCGGTTTGTATGATTTATCTTCGTCTGGGAAGCAAAAACATTTGGTATATCCATTGGTTGACATAAACTCAACTCGCCGGCTATCGACATGTGTGACAGATTCGTTCATCCTGGCAACTTAGGCTCAACAAGCATGTTATTTCACATACCCCTATCAGAAACAGATTAGAAGAGGGTGGTTGTCTGCCCAAACCACGAAAGCTAGACATATTGTGGACACAACCTCCTTACACAATAAAGTGTCTGAAGGCCCAGAAATATTTCAAGACGACACACCTCCTCTTTTCAGATTGGATGTTGACCTAATCTCGTACCACATTTATAACTTAGCAGACAATGAACTCGAAAACGTGCCCGAGGATCCGGAGACTCATCGTAATGAAGGTGAAGAAGAAGATGATGAAGAAGAAGAGGATGAGGAAGAACTTGATGAGGATGACACCGAAGAGCAGGATGGTGATGAGAGTGATCCTACTTACAAATAGTTTGTTTTGCTCTGCTATGCAATAATAAAGGTCGTTTAAATTTGTAGTGCAACGGTTAATCTTTGAGACACTTTAATTTCATGAATGATATAATTCCTTCCTAACCTCATTGTCCATGGTTATGATTTTTTTTTAAATTCTAATTATAAATAATTTTGTGAGTCCCGTGAAATTTCATTAAAAATGGAGTAAGGATTGACGCTGAAGAAACAATTGGGGTGAAAAATATAAATACGCCAAAGTTTAAAAATACCTTGGAAACAACTCAAAATTCAATAATTTTAACCGAAAATCCTAATTATGATAATTAAGTGCGTCCCGTGAATTTTCATCAAAAACGGAGCAAGCAATGACGCTGAGGAAGCAACTGGGGGGAAAAATTTGGGGAACAAAATTTAATTATACCAAAGTTTTATTTTTTTTAATTTATTTATAAAAATAAATAATGTCAAAACTTTGTTTTGTTCTATTTTTTTTAAGCGGTGGGAGGCAATTTATCGCCTGCAGTATGTGTGTGTGTGTATATATATTAAAATAGAAAACAGATAATGTTTCTTTCGACATTTCATCATTCTTTCTCTGCACACGCACGCACACTCAAATTAGGGGCTTTAAGCAAATTTGATTTCTTCAACAATCAAGTCCAAGTTCTTGACTCACAGTTACATTCAAGCTTCAATTAAGCTTTATTTTCTTTTAAGGTACGTAAGTTACTCAAATTCAACTCTTTTTTTGCCATTAAGACCATGTTTTACTATATTTCGATTTTCTCGAATGGGGGCCTGTAAATTCTTGATTAGTATTGTGATTAGGTTTACACGTGATGGATTTAGTGTTATTTAGTACTGTATTTGTTGAAAAAATTAGGGTTTTACAAATGTGATGTAATTTTTTGGTCTAGTAGGGTAAAAACCGTATGAGTGATGTCATTATGCCTGTAATTGAAAGATTGGTGTTGAATTGATATGTGCATGTTGTTGTATTCATTGAAGAAATTAGGATTTTAGCTCAAATTTTAGGACTATGATGCAATTTGTTGTTCTAATAGTGTAAAACTTCTGTGAGTGTTGTAGTTATGAATGTAATTGATAATTTTTGGTGTTGACTTGATATGGTCATGTTGGATTTGTTTAAAAAATCATCAATTTTAGGCGTGTGGTGTAATTTTTTGTTCTAATATTGTCAAAATTGTGTTAGTGTTGTAATTAGGAATTGTAATTTCAGATTTGGTGTTGACTTGATACGAGTATGTTGCATTTGTTAAAAAAATGTGTTTATGTTGAATTTTAGGACTGTGTTCTATTTCTTTTGGATTAGTGATGTAATTATGCATATGATTGCTACTTTTGAGGCCGAGTGGTTATGATTAGGTTGAATTTCTTGTAAATTCAGGGGCTTTAGTTAATTTTTCAGATTTGGATGCATATTTATGTACTGCATTGTAGAGTCTAATCTTGTTTTGAGGCTAATTGTTTGGTGTAATAAACTGTAGATGGATGCTAGTGGTTCTTCAGATCGAGGAGTGCGCAGACATGGGATTCCAATGTGGAGCCAAGAGGAGCGGTTTGGTGGATCAGGGGATGGTGGTTATCCAAAAGGCAAT
The DNA here is from genome assembly GCA_948329865.1 of Linaria vulgaris. Taxonomy (NCBI): domain Eukaryota; kingdom Viridiplantae; phylum Streptophyta; class Magnoliopsida; order Lamiales; family Plantaginaceae; genus Linaria; species Linaria vulgaris. The sequence goes on along the minus strand of OX415254.1, from coordinate 15,002,327 downwards.
GTACACGTGGCTTACATAGGTCATCACCACCGATGATGTATCAGGCATTGGACAACGCCACCCAGCCTCCGTCTTTTACGGCTCACCTGAGTTCCTTACACAGCCATCAAGCTACGCCGTTGACAAGACCCTACACCCAGCCACAAGTGGGGTGTAAAGAGCCACATATGGCGCCACTTTCGACCAAAGCCTACACCTAGCCACATGTGGTGTATACGTAGCCACAGATACACGATGGTATCTCATCACCTCAACATCATATGGCGATGATGTAGTATAGGGCGCCGCAGAGTGCATACAACAATGAGACACATCCTGACAGCGTGTCGATGACTGGGCAGCCCAATGGTATACCGATGCCTCGATACGGGACACCACATTCATCACCCCATCAGACACCGACTGGGGTTGCTAGCTCGAGCCAGGGTGGTAGCGCATAATCTATGCCCGTTAAGCCAGAGCAACAGGGCTTTATGTCGGCTCACGAGTTGTATAAAGCTGATTTGGCTTAGCCGGTGATTTACTACATGACGGTAGCTTCGACTCAGCTGTCGAAAGGAAACACGGAGGATATAGAGGATGATGATGAGGTTGAGGTTGAGGGGGTAACATGGTGGCGGTTCAGGATGATCGAGACTATGAGTTGGAAGAGGAGTTGGCAATTTTGAGCACTTTAGGTTCAAGAGATACAGCGTACAGAGATTCAGGAAAATGGCAACGTGAACGATAAATCGAGTCGTTGAGGCCTCTTCTAATTGTGGAATATGATGGGAGTTTCATTGGTGGCGCATCAGCCACGGTGACACTTGTTTTAAAGGAGGTTATACGGAATGCGCACAAGGGATACCCTGAATTTACCAAGGACGAAAGGGAGAACGACTGAAAGATGTTTCAGGTATGTAGATCCCTTTTACTAACTCCTTAAATGTACTGATCATATAAGATCCCTTATTTCATGTATAAAACTAGCGTGCTTACGAACATAGCATTTTTTTGACAAATTATACAACATATGGAATCTTTTTTTCTATTTAAAATACAACGTATAAATAAATTAACAGTAGTTAAATATTTTGTTAATTAAATTTGTGATATTTTATTGTTCAATATGTGAGTAGTTAAATATTAGTTGATTAAACAACAAGTTTAGGATTTGATTTAGCCAAAAAAAGAAACTTTTCACTACTGCAAGCACCTTTACAATTGAAATAAAACATTATTATTATTATTATTATTATTATTATTATTATTATTATTATTATTATTATTATTATTATTATTATTATTATTATTAATACACAAGTATGATTGAAGTTTATTGTGTATTAAGATCTGAGAACTGTAATGTATTATAGTTTGGTGTTAATTCCAATATCTGTTACGTGCCTTGTAAATGTTATCGGTGGGACAAAAACGATGAGGTAACCATTGACGCGACGTATCACAGGATGGCCCAGACTAATTTTTCACGCATGATTACGAATTGTAAGAAATTTTGGTTGGCGTACAAGAAGGACCGAAGCTATTCGGAGAATCACAAAACCTGGGCGACTGCGGAGTGGCTCGAATCCTACATAAGGTACTGGAGAAAGAAAGAATCAAAGGATAAAGCTAAATATTCGAAGGAAAATTAGGCCAAGAGAGAAGGAGCTCCGTGGATCGACGACTGTAAAAGTGCAGCGACATATAGACATGAAATAGTACGTGTAATTGTACTTTATTAAGTTTGGTAGACGTCTATTGATTTTCAATCTTAATTTTCAGGCGGAAGCAAGAGGGATACACCCCGATTCCGTTCCTATTCAGGAGGTGTGGTTGAAAACACATTCCAGGATTTCCGGCAATGTAGTTAAGTAGGGTAGTTAATGGGCGCGCGATGTTTATGTAAGTGATTATTAAAACTGTCTCTAATAGAATGCTTATTAGTATATTATATTAGCATTAATAAAGAACACTATGTTTGAAGGATTTTGCTGAATTATTATGTTGCATTGATCTGATTTCCTCTATTTCATGTATTTTTGAGAAATTAGTATCAGTATTATGTTGCATTTTATCTGATTAGTATGTTGCATTTGATCTGATTAGTATTATGTTGCATTTGCTGAATTATTACGTTGCATTTGATCTGATTTTATACCAAATTTCCTGTATTTACGAGAGTTTTATCAAATATGTAACTTATTAAATCTGTAACTTATCAATCTTGTTGATGCTGGACAATTGAAATATTTACGTGAGTCTATAGTGGGTCACACTGCTGATATGATAAAGTGACAACCGTTGAATAAAGCTTCCTGGTTGCGTGTTGTTAATGGTGCAAAAAAGAATTTTATTTTAGGACTTTCAAAGTGTGGCGACCCAGCGTTTGTCGTCTTTCAAACAAGGGCGGAGCCTAAATACGGGCATATGAGAAATTACGAAGCATTGCTTGAAAAGTAAATCATGGCCATAACATGTTTGATTGAATCGAATGCCACAAAGGATGATCACATTGCTAAACAAGCGGAGGAGTACCAGATCATGAAGCAACTGGTGAAGGCCATGTTCGTGATGCAAGGTCTACAGATTCCCCCCGAGTTTGCCCGTATATTCGCTGAACCTGAAGCGCACCATCAACTAAACATGAAGCCACTGCTGGAGCATCACTCTCTGGACCATCAATGGCAGGAACATCCGGTACCGGACCATCACCTACCGGGTCTGTTCCAGTGACAAGAATTTATCGGCCGGACATGTCAACCATTCCTCGACAGTGAACTTGTCCACATTCCTATTAGAACTTGTTAACTTTTGAACAATGTTTAGTTTAAGTATCGGCATGTATTATGGTATTTGGTTTTTGACTTGGCCTTATTTTGATAATTGACTTGCCCTGAATATGTGTGATTTGGTTATTGACTTGTTTCCTTTTTGTTTGATCTGGTGGTTAGTCGTTAGTGACTTGTTATTTGCAAGATATTTATGTTTTGGTAGAATTGTTGGATGAATTTTGGAGTTTGGATGATATTGGTATTATAATAATTTTTGGTGTTTTGGAGTGTTGGGATTTTGGAGTTCTTGAGTTGGAGTTCTGGAATTCTAGAATTGGAGTCTCATATTTTGTATTTTGGAGTACTAGTTTTCTGGCGCCTGGCTAGTTATAAAAAAATTATTAATTTTTTTTTAAGAACAGAAGGCACTTATTCGCCTCCCACCACCTTATAGTTTTAATTATTTGTTTTTAGAAAATAGGTTTGACCATATAGTCAATTCCAAATTGTGGAGGCTATATTCGCCTCCCACCACGTGGCGGGTTCTAAGTGGATCCATCTCGCCCATTTGACTGGGTTGTCAGCCTTAAGGGAGATAGGAGGCGAATATGGGCCTCCTGAACTATTAAAGGCCGGTATTCACCTCCTATATCACATACTACAGTGGGTGACCTTTAATTGCCTTCCATATCCAGTTGCTATATTGAAGCATTGTTGTAGTGCAATCTCTTGTAACTCTCACTAAATCATCATCTTTCTCAAGGAGAAGAAAGAAAAATAGAGGAAACTACAGTAACTATACATATCTCTTTCTCTACTTTTTTATAATTTCTTCTATTTGTTAACTTCTTCTGTTAGTTTCAATAATTTCCTCTATCTTTTCTTTCTTCTCCTTGAGGAAGAAGATGACTTGCGCGCGAGAGCTAGAATAGCTAGATTGTGTTCACTTCATATACATCTCTTGTGTGTCCACAATGCCACATGTCAAAATATCATTTAGGTACATAGAGGGGAACAACTATACTTTCTCGGCGGATATTTCGTCATTGTTGCTAGTTTCTTTAGAGTTTTACACTTACATCAGGGACTTAATTTAAGGTGGATCACGATATAGATGAAAGTTAACAATTAATATTATCACTCAAAAATACAAACTAAAATATTTTAATAAATAAATAAATATTTAATTTTAGCATTTAATTATACATTTGAAATTAAACCACTTGTTCTAAATAAAGTGACATTAAGAGTGCTGCTACATTAATCGTATCAATTGGTGTCTGCTCTCGATTCTATTTGTGATCTCACTATTAAATCTCCTCCCCAATATATATTAAATTAGGTCTCATACATTTCTTGAGAGATTATTTGGTGCATCTGTAAGATGAGGTGATATTTCTCGACAATTATTATTAATAAAACACGGTGGGAAGGGGTGTTGAGTAGTTATTTTTTATAATCTAGGATTTTTTTTAGTCTTAATCCTTTGTTGTACCACGTTATCCAGACAACGGATTATATATATATATATATATATATATATATAATAATTTCTCCTTATTTCTAACAAGGTTGGTTAAATTAGCACTACCTAATTAGCCCCAGATTCTCTAATTAAATGTGTCTACTCAAAGTCATTTAGAGGAACAATGGTGGCAATATAATTCATCTAAATGTAATAAGTTAATGGGGTGCCTAATTATTAAAAGGGTGGAGACCTTATTAACAATGGGGAGATAAGTATATATGCCACGTGGGATCAATTCCGGGTCAACATGATTGCCTAACTTTGCAAGCCTACAATGAATTGTTCCAGTGTATTAATTTTATAAACAATGAATTGCCCATGCCGATAAATTTTACAACGAATTACCCCTGTGTATTCCGGTGGCTAGCTAATTAATAACGGTTTGTTGGGAAAAGAACGTGTTGAAAAACCAAGTTGCACAGTGTTTAATATATACAATACATACAAGTAATTAGTAAATTATTGTAATATCATGTATTTATCCATGAATTAAATAAGGTCATCAAACGATTTTGGCAACGTAACTGAGACCGAAACCATGCTTATAAAGTTTAAACGGCATTGGAAATATACGACATAGTTTTTTTATCATAAACCTTTTATTCTCAATCTTATCATAGCTAGAAACTCAGCAAGAAAATGAAGCTCATCTTGTCACGGTCTTGCACAGTCCAGGCAGAAGAACCAACATGGACTGGCTGCATGCCATTGTCCGAATCTGACCAAATAGGCTTTGTAACTCATGCCCAAACAATCTACTTCTACAAATTATCAAATTCGTCTTTAATAGCAGATGACACAATTTTCACAACATTGAAAACCTCTTTAAGCAAAGTGTTGGTGCATTTCTATCCAGTAGCAGGGCGTCTAACTTGGCTACAAGGTTCTCGCCTCGAGCTCCACTGCAACGGCAAGGGAGTCCAACTCATCGAGGCGTCGTGCGTGGATGCTACATTAGACGACTTCGGGGATTTCACCCGGACAACCCATAATTTCAAACACCTTGTTCCTGAAATAAACTACAAAGATGATCCCATTGAAGAAATCCCTTTACTAATCGTGCAGCTAACCAAATTCACCTGCGGTGGAATTGCTATAGGTTTAAATATGTCGCACGCACTAGTTGATGGCCAAGGTTCCTTCCATTTCGTCTCTGAATGGGCAAGGATTGCTCGTGGGGAGTCGTTGGGCGCAATGCCTATCCATGACCGGAAACTAGTTTTGCGCGCTGGAGACCCTCCTTCTGCTCCTCCTCGACGGTTTCACCACGACCTGAGTGCCCCACGAAGTGGATTGATCAGTCAATCGAGCAGCTCTAGCAACAACAAGAGTACTAAAAGTAATAAGGGGACTACGATTGCTATGCTTAAGCTCTCCAAGGTTCAGGTAGATATTGTTGATCAAGAACAAAGCTAATTGTGAAGTTATACCATAAAACTTTGTTTAAATATGACTTCTGATAAAATATTTATTTATATATTCTCTATCAGGTGAAAATGCTAAAGATAAAAGCTAATATGTCTCGAACTAATGATGAAATTGGTAATCGTGCCTACACTAGTTATGAATCGATAGTTGGGCACATATGGAGATGTGCATGCAAAGCACGAGGACACGCACACGACCAACCAACTTCAGTTGGGGTCTGCATCAACATACGCAGGCGCATGCAGCCACGATTGCCCGAAAACTTCTTCGGCAATGCAATTGAATATGTAACTGCAACTGGCTCGTCAGGAGAACTCGTTACGAAGCCGTTAGGCTACGCGGTTGGTAAAATAAGAGAAGTCATCGATAAGGTGACAAGCGAGTATGTGCATTCGTCCATCGATTTTTTGAAAAACCTCAAAGATTTGTCAGATTTGCAAGACATACATGCTAAGAGGAATGACCGACACTGGGCGTTCTATGGGAATCCGAACATTGGGGTGATAAGTTGGATGAGCCTTCCCATCTATGGAGTGGATTTCGGATGGGGAAAGGAAATATTTACGGCGCCTGTAATGAGTGATGGTGATGGCGATTCAGTAATCCTACCAGGTTATGATGGGAACGGCTCTTTACTTGTTGCCATGTGTCTTGAATCTAAATACATGGAAGCTTTCGAGAACTATTTCTGTGAGATGCGTTCAAACCTGTGACCTGTATTGAAAATAAAATTTGTCATGTTACGTTGAAGGTCATATTGTTATTCTCATCAAGACTCAAGAGTCACCTGCACTTGATGATTTATTTTAAGTTCATGAATTTATTTATTATTGCATTTAGTTTACGTCGTAGGATATATACTACTATAAATTAACGTCCAAGTTTATCGTTTTGTATCTTCAAAAACAATAATATATTCAAATCTCCCATATACAATATTCTTGTAGATGTAGTACGTAGCACTACAACGAGCTAATGGCACTTGGCATCCATAAATATCAAATCTTAGCACATTGCACCACATATTAGAAACATAAGCACTTTGCACCCATAAATTATAAATGTTTTGCACATTACAACCAAAGCAAGATTGGTCAACAAACGAAAAGGACAAAATAGTAATTTTAAGTTTAGGTATTTGGTTTTTGCAATTTACACCATTTTAAATTAGTTTAACACTTACAAACACATTTTTTAAACAAAAAATATTTTATCTCATTAAGAAAAAAAGAATAAAAGAAAAAACGATGAGAAATATTGCATGCACGCTTTAGCATGAATAAGACCTGGAAAGAAATAACAATTCCATTTTTGGAATATATGGGATATTTGTCAAATGGGTTCGTCACCCAACTTCTAGATTTAGGACTTACAACAATCACCTACTATATGAGATATTCGTCAAATGGGTTTCACACCTAGCTTTTAGATGTAAGACTTAAGCAATCGTCTGTTTTATGGGATATTCTCGCAATGAATTCGTCACCCAGTATCTAATTGTAGGACTTTCAACCTTGTTTTCCTCAACCTTTTCTCCTTTTTGATGTTCGCCTTATTGACTTGCGTTTGACCGCTACTATTGGGTTGGTAGAACCTTTTAGCGACAGTCAATGTGTGCATTTGGTCAAGTCGTCGTAGTTCATTAGAGTTTCATAACACGAGTCCCATAAATAGGGACCTCGCTTATTAGCAAAAATCAAACTAACTATAAACTACGATGTTCCTCCTAGTGAGACGCCTTTATTTGCAAAAATAAACTAATAATCTTCTAGAGCTTTCTTACATCTTCATTCGTCACTGATAACTTAAGCATTAAATCGACGCAAGTTCTGTATGGTCCAAGGCATTTTCAGTGCCTTCCCCTTCAAAGGTGCTAGGTAATAATACCCTTTAGCACTTGCCTTCACCACTTTGTAGGGTTCTTCTCAAGTTGGTTGCAACTTGCCAACATGTCTTGTAGCCTCAACTCTCTGAGAACCAAATCCTCCACTTGGAATTCTTGATATCTCACTCTCCAGTCATAAGCCTTTGCCTTGAAAATATTATTTTCTAGTGAACATTGGAAGACATCTTCTCTAACCATGTCCATCATGTCCAAGTCATATCTTCGTAGTATGGCAACTCCTTCTTGGCTATAGGTCTACATTCGGTGTGTTGTCATGTCGGCTTCAAATGAAATCACAACTTCAAACCCATATACAAAGAGAAATGGAGTTTCACTAGTGATCTCTTTGTGGTAGTATGAAAAGCCCATAGGATTCCGGGGAGAGCATCAGGCCAAGGACCACCAATTTGAGTTAGCGGTTTCTGAAGATAGTCCTTGAGGGTTCTATTTGGTCAATTCAACATGACCGCTTGCTTGGGGATGGGATATGATGGTGAAAGTTGCTTGATCTTAAGTTCCTCACATCTTGACCTAATTTCAGCTCTAGTGAATTGCTTTCCATTGTTTGAAACAATGACTCGAGGTAGTCTAAAACGACATATCATGTTGCGCCAGATGAACTCGATCATTTCTTTTCAGAGATATTAGCTAACAATTTATTTTCAACCTACTTAGAGAAATATTCAATTGCCACTGCCATGAATATCTTTTGCCCTTTTGCCACATGCACTGGTCCCACGATGTCGATGCCCCATTGATCAAATGAACACGTCACTTCAAGTGGATGCAAGAGTTGAGCTGACACATGTGTTGTGTGAGCATGTAGTTGGCAGCTCTTAGATTTTTTTCCAAACTCGATTGCACCTTTAATCATTGTAGGCCAATAGTACCCTTGCCTCCTGATTTTCGGGTCCATAGCCTTACCACCTGAGTGATTTCCACAATAACCTCCATGCATTTCATTCATTTCATACTCAGCTTGACCTAGAGATAAACACTTTAACAGAGGTCCCTCAAATGACCCTTTCTAAAACTCTCTGTTGAAAATCATAATGTGCGTGGTGCTATGTCTCGATCTTTTCATCCCCAAAGGATCATTTGATATTGTCTAATCCTCCAAGAATTAAAAATTTCATCTTTTCAACTAGGCTCGATGAGTGTCTAAAGTATGCACTTTTAGCCATCATTATTTGTGATTTAAAGAAGACTTATCTACGTAAATAAGCATACTTAAGTACGTTTCATGTATTTCAGGTTTTCAGAGACAAATGGTGAAAACATAGCTAGAGACAAAATGAGCTAAAATAGAACCAAAGTGTACAAGGATCTAAATGAGGACCAAATCAAGAGGCAAATGGAAGAAACAACAAGTGATTTGGGTAAGGAACGAAAAAAGAAGAGCCAAAACAGCAATGGCTATACAATGAGGAGAATGTGAATGGAGCCAACGATTCAAATACCATTGAAAGATTCACAGAAGAACTCAGAGGCTGTCATACATATCATTGGAAATCTAACAAAGTCAATGTTCCAATGCCATAATTGGATCTTAATTATGACCTCTAGAGAAGAAGTTATAGCCAAAACGGTGAAGCTGCGCAGAGCAAACAAAATGCGACGCTGACCAGCACGTAAAATGCCGCAAGTAGCACGTTCTGCACAGAATACGGCTCGGCTAGAGTGCAAGGCAGAGCTTCGGCGCCTGGGTTGCAACCATATGGGCCCAAATCAGCATCCTAAACCTATTTTCAGGCCGATACACCATGTTTACTATATAAGGACACTAGGGTTACAAATCTAGAGACATAACATCATAATCTTACACCATCCTTCACCACACACCACTACCTCCGCGGGGAGGACCATAGCAACGGATATTGGGAGATTATTCTTATCTTTTACTCTTTTCTTATGATTTTCTCTTTGTTTATATTGTTGAGCTTGTAATCACGAGTAGCTAATTTCGCATGTTTAGTGTAATGGCGTAGTTTTCTTTATGAACCTATGTGATTTCTTATGTTATGATTAAGACCTTTTTGTTTATGTCTTGATTCGTTATCTTGATCTCGATGCTTTTATGTGTCTGGCCAATATATGAATGATTAGAATTATAGTTGGTCACTAGCGTCGCCACATAGCATGCTCTGTGGGATAGTTGAACATGTGAGTATGTGGGCCCGGTTACGTCGTCCATGTCCACTTGTAGCATCGAAAGAATCCATTAACACGTATATCAAAACTATTAATTTAAAGCATGAGAATGAACAAAAGAGAGATCCAATGAAACCAGACACTCTGATCATTCATCCACCACCTAAGTGAATTTAACTAGTAATTAGATTTAATATTAGTATAAATCAACCAATCATCCAATTTAATTCTGTTAATTCGTTTAGTTTAGTATAGTTTAGTTTAGATAATTCAACCTATAATTTACAAATCTTATTATGTGACAACTTTAGAATAAAATAGAAGAAGCGAGATTGATTCAATACAGTCCTCGTGGGATTCGAAACTTGGGACATAATCTTACTTTCCATTTTATATTATTTGACTCGTATACTTGCGAATGTGTGTATTATTCTAATAGTAACACGTGAAAATACGCATTAAATTTTTGGCGCCGTTCTCGGGAACTAGGCAATCAGTCGCTATGAGTTTCTTTTATTTTGTACAATTTTGGGAGATTTTTTTAAGTCATTGAGTATCTTGTAGATACTATGAATGCAAAAACGTCTGAGGGGTGACGTGAGACGATGAGGACTCAGAACCTCATTACACATGTTATTACCGTGATTTGGCAATTTCCTCGAGTGCATTCGATAAACACCTTGAAAATTTGGATACATTTTTAGAGAATCGTGTAAAGGTAAAACGTGTTATCAAGTAGGACGATATACACATGATAATACCAACTCCACGCATTACTTCAAAAAATTAATTTAAAGTGCCAATCAACACAGAGAACAACCCACACATGCTTGATACATTCAATGTTGCAATCCACGAAGAAGACAACGAAGAAGCTACGCCAACGGTTGTTGAAACTGAGGTGAGCAAAGAAGTTGCAATAGATGAAGATAATCACGAAGCACCTCAAATCAACGTCATGGATAATTCAGAGACACAACCCGACGCTATCATTACACAAGTAAAGATTGAGCTTGAGTCAATGCCTATTATTCATAGATAAGAAGAGGCAGTGGAGATACAAGTGAGTGATCCAATGTTCAAGTTTAATGATGAGAAGACCGAGTTGGAGAAGTTGCCGCATTGAAGATGAAGTCGATAAGGAATGATATGGTTGTGGATCCCAACACTAAATGGCTTCTTGATTATGTGCCTATAATTGAATAGTCTAAATTGGAGAATCAAATGAGGTACGACAACTTTAATTTCCAATGTGTTGAATTTGACTATTTAACATAAGCAGAATTGGGAATTGGAAGTGGAGAGCCAACTCATCGAAGGTGAAGAAAAATAAGACAACCATATATACCTTTTGAAATCTCAAAAACTACTTCATGGAATTTTGAGCCACGACATCAAAAAGCAAGGAGAAAGAAAGCATCATATTCAAATGCCATATCAAAAAGGTTATTACATGGAACTTGAGAACCAGTACACAGAAAAGTGAAAAGAGAGAGAGTTCGTCCGTAAACTATGGTGGTAGATGAAGATGCAAAGTTGAAGAAGAGTGCTATGCAACATAGAACTCGTGAGTCACTATATAGAAAAGCTAAAAGAAAGAGAGTTCATTTGCATGCAACAATGGAAGAAGACATGAGGTTGGAAAGCAAGGTTATGAAAATGAGCCTCCGTTGGAAGAAGGCGACAAAACTGCCTAAAGGTGATACCATGCCCAATAGCGTGCCAAAGTTACATCACGCCTCATACGTGCGATCGGGATGCACAATGGCCACATCGCCCCTCAAATATTTTTTTTTGCACAACATGTTTCTCACTGCGTATGGAAATTGGAGACATGCAACAATCAGAATCTACAAAAATTGGCTAAGCAATCTCTATCATTTACCTTTCCTACCATACTTATTCTCTTATGATTAAATTCTATTGATTTACATGAATTATTTCTTGTGTGATTACAGTTAATATGGAAGACTTATGCAACTTATGCAAAATTCCCAAATTTTATTAAGAAAACTTATTTGTTGAATCCTAATCATATACATAATTCTCACATCTCTCATAATCCATAAGACTTTTCCTATTATTTCTGGTCTCAATTAATTCATTTTCTTGTGAAAATATTTTATTTCTTGTTTTGTTCTTCGTAGAAGAACATGGAGTCAGGGAATTACTACATTTTTGATATTTCCACGAGAAGGAGAGCATGCAGAGTATCACCAGCATCAACAAATGGGTCATCAATGCGAAGCTAGTGAACATATTGGAAGAGATCAAGGAACAACCAATACCAACAATATCTTTGGACGGAGTTGAAACAAATTGAAAGATAACAAATAAAGAAAGCACCAATATTCCCAGTTCGACAAGTGTTCCATGAGCTTGTTGCTCGATCATAGGAGTTCTCTCATGGATTCTTTAATTCATAAGTTTTGACGATGAGGACATTATATGATTTTGTGTTGGGGGTGGAAAAGCGTCGCTTTTGTTACCGATGTTATATATTTATAGAGTCTAGTTATTTTTTTATGATCGAGTCATTATATTCAATTTTGAAGCATGAAAACATGAATAAATAGGGATCAATGATGATATATGGATAATATGGTTTGTATTTGAGATGCAAAGAGTATATGTGCGTGAATTGAGCACATCTTGCGTATTATTGTTAAAAGCATGTTTTATTTCATATACACCATTCACGATGGGCCTAAGCATAAGATATTGAGGTAATTGTATTGAATTTATGAGCAAATGGGGAATTGCATAGAAATTATGAATCTCAAGTAATTTAATCTATTGCTATTTAAAATAATTGTGAATTCGAATTGTTGGGGAAATGAAATAGGTCGCCTTTTCTATCACATTTTAGCCTTTCAAGCCCAAAACTATTTACAAAGAAAATAATCCTCAGTACCCCACTGAAGGATTTTCTATGTAAGCTTTTTGTTTCTTTACCCACATATACCTACCCTTTGAGCCGGGTGATATACTATCCCACTGTTTTCTAGAGGTGCATTGGTTAAATCATATGAAAGAAAAGAAAAGGAGAAGAATGATGGGATGTTGAAAAAAAAAGTGTTAGAGTCTAAAAGAAAAATAAATAAAGTTGAAAAACCTAAAGGAGGATGAATATAGTAGAGAGCATATAATAACCCCCATTCGAAAATGTAAGTGTGGGTGAGTGTCTCTAAACCAATAAGTATATGGTGGATTGATACTCGCGCAAATGAAAATGCAAGAAAAAGATGCAAAAGAGCCTAAAATGTATGGCCAATAAAAATTGCACAAATGTGGGAGAAAAAAGAAAATAAAATGAGTGGTTTAATACATGCATCTCTAGAACTCATAAATGTCTTTTTCCATTATACCCCATGCCCAAACCTACCATTAAAAGTTCTAAAGATCCTCAAAATGAAAAGTTCACATGTAAGGAGAATAGTGATAAAGGTAGAAAACAAAGATGAAGTAACTATATGTGAAACTCTATTGGTTATTGAATTCTTTATGAAAGTCTTGTATTCTATACTTATGCATACATGAGCACACCACTTCGCACGATGAAATATTTGCACGATAATGAATTTGTTAAACTTTATGTACAATGCCCAGATCTTATTTTGATCATAAGGTTGCATTTCAAGAATATATATCCCTATGCATGAGTGTTGACATGTTGATAACTTGATTTCTAATTTAGATCTAGTCAATTTTGGATTTATGTTACTCGAGGTCGAACAACAATCTAAGTGTGGGGGTATTTGATGAGTGTCCAAAGTATGCCCTTTAAGCTATCATTATTTGGGAGTTTAAGCAAGACATATCTAAGTAAATAAGCATATTTAAGCACGTTTTTGTATATTTCAAGTTTCCAGAGACAAATGGTGAAAACATAGCTTATTAGAGGGGAAATAAGCTAAAATGGAGCCAAAGTGGACAAGTCTATGAAGGAGGACCAAATCAAGAGGCAAATGGAAGAAACGAAAAGTGTGGGTAAGAAACGAAGAAGGAAGAGCCAAAACACCAAAAGCTATACAATGAGGAGAATCCAAATGAAGCTATTTATTCAAGTACCTACTAACAGAGCCACAAGAAGAATTCAGAGGCCGTGATACATATCATTGGAAATCTAAGGAAGTCAGTGTTCCAATGCAATAAAATGATCTAAATTCCGACATCCAAAAAAGAAATTATTGCCAAAATCGTGAAGCCGCGCACATCAGACAGAACGCAGCGCGTGCCAACGCGTGGAACGCTACACGTAGCACGCTCCGCACAGAATATGGCACGGCAGAAACGCGAGGCGGAGCCCCGACACCTGAGTTGTGACCCTAATGGACCAAATCAACATCCGAAACCTATTTTCAGGCCCGTCCTCTATGTTTACTATATAAGGACACTAGGGCTACACATTTAGAGACATAACGTCATAATCTTATACCATCCTTCACCACACGCCACCACCACCGATGGGAGGAGCAGAGCAACAAAGATTGGAAGATTATTCTTATCTTTTAATCTTTTATTATAATGTTTTCTTCCGTTTATATTGTTGAACTTGTAATCATGAGTAGCTAATTTCGTATGTTTAGAGTTATGGCGTATTTTGATTCATGAACCTATGTGATTTCTTATGTTCTGATTAAGACCTTTTTGTTTATGTGTTTATTTGTTATGTTGATCTCTATGCTTTTTATGTATCTGGCCCATATATGAATGGTTAGAAGTTATGGTTGGTCACGAGCGTCGCCACATAGCACGTTCTATGGGATAGTTGAACCTGTGAGTGTGTGTGCCCAATACCGTTATCCAATGTCGACTGTAGCATCGAAGGAAGCCATTAACATGTAGATCATAACTATTAATTAAAGCATGATAATTAACAAAGGGGATATCCAATAAAACCAGACGCTCTAAACATTCATCCACCATCTAAGTATATTTAAGTAGTAATTAGATTTGTTATTATTATAAATCAACCAATCTTCCAATTTAATTCAGTCAATTAGTTTAGTTTAGTCTAGCTTAGTTTAGTTTAGTATAGTTTAGTTTAGATAATTCAACCTATAATTTAGAAATCTTATTACATGATAACTAGGGAATAAAATAGAACAAGCGAGATTGATTTAATACAGTCCTCGTGGGATTCGATACTTGAGATGAAATCTTACTTTTCATTTTATGTTACTTGACTCGTATACTTGCGAATGTGTGTATTATTCTAATAATAGCACGTGAAAACCCACCTTGCTAGAGCTATCACCATGTTGGGTTTTTCTTGGTGGTATATTTATATGCGACAAGTAATATTGCATTAGAGTTCTTCACTTGTTAAAAGTCACTCTCACATTCTTCGGTACATTCAATGTTTCTGCTCTTCTTAAGTATTTAAATAAAGGTAAGCTTTTCTTGGTAGCAGTCGAGATGAATCGCCCCAACATTGTCAACTGACCCAACAGACACTAGACATCTTTTACATATTTAGGGGATGATAGTTCTGTTACATCACTAATCTTGTTGGGATTGGCCTTTATGCCTCGTTTATTGACCATGTAACTTAAATACTTTCCTCCATTCACATTGAAAGTGCACTTATTAGGATTTAGCTTCATGCCATAGAGGCGCATAATGACGAACGATATTCACAGATACTCAACATGGTCTTCATATTTCTCACTCTAGACAAGCATATGATCTATATACACCTCTATTGACTTGCCAATGTGATCATAGAACATCTTGGCCATCCGTCTTTGGAAGGTTGCCCCAGAGTTTTTCAACCCAAATGGTATAACACTATAGGAGAACACTCATATATTCGTCACAAATATTGTTTTGCTCATGTCATGGATGGCCACTAGAATATGATGAAATCCACTTTTTGCATCCATCATACTCAACAAAGCGCATCCCGCAATAGAGTCTACTAATAAGTCAATCCTTAGTATGGGAAAAAGATTCCTTGGGCAATGATTATTGAGGTCCGCGTAATCCACACACATCCTCCAATCTCGGTTGGGCTTAAGAACCAAGACTATACTGCTTAGCCACTCAGAGTATCGCAATTCATAGATGTGTCTCACGACTAGCTTTTGGGTGACATTTTTCTTAGCAACTAAGTTTTTCTCCTTGCTAAAATTTCTCTTTTTATGCCTTACAAGCTTTGCCTTGGGATCTATATTGAGCCTATGGACCACGATTCTCTGGTTAATGCCTTTCAGTTCTTCATCTGTCATGCAAATTTATCAAAGTTATCACAAAGATAATTGATTAATTGTACCTCAACTTCTTTTGACATGCAAGTGCCAATACGTGTCATCTTGTTGGGGTCACTCTTTGTGAGTGATATTTTCTTAATGTACCCCAAGGCTCAATCTTGCTGTTCTGAGTTAGATGTGGTTTGAGGTTCTTTGGTCTCTTCTTCTCCACCTCCTCTAGAACCAACGTCTCAATACTTTCCAAGACTTCAATATCTATAACCATCTTATGCTTATTCACATTCTTTCGCACTTCAGTTACATGCATCATTATAATGTCTTGACAGATGTTGTCAAGAATATTTACCTTTTCTTTTAAGCTTGACCTCAGAGAGGACGATTAGCATTTCCATGCTTCTTTGTGATCTTCTCGTACCTCACCAATGCCATTGGCGATGGGAAAGTTCAACTTATGATGATAGGTTCATATGACAACCCTGAATTCATTTCAACGGAGCCTTCCGATTATGAGATTATAGGTGAAAGGCTTGTCAACCACTAGGTATTGGATATTCCAAGTACGTTTGTGGGATAGTATCAAAAAGATGTTTGTAGGGTCACTACACCAATTGGCCTCATCGTTGGGCCACCAAAGCCGTATAGAGGAGTGGTTACATTTTTAATGAAGTTTTCCCAAGCGCCATTATTTCTAGTGTCTCACGAGATTCCATTGTCAGATAAGACTTTCATCATTGAGTAGTTGGCGATCTCAACTGTCACTATTAACGCCACCACTAACGAGCAGTTTAGTTGCTCTGCTTCTACAACTTGTGGATCGAGCACCTTCTGATCATGTTCGTCAAAGGTGATAGATAAACTCTTCAAGATTTTCCATGCAAGTAACAATTAATGTGTCCATCTTGAATGTGTCACTATCTACTTGTATTATTTTTTCATTTCTAGCCTTGCCCGAACCAGCGCATGTTGGCCCCTATATATCATATTAATTATGCCTCTCTCAGCAAATTTTGAACCTTTTCCCTTTGCGCAGTAGGTTCAGTTCTCTTTCTTTTATCATCTTCCCGAAGTGAACAAAAATGTAAAAAAAAGTAGGTTTTTGCTAGCTCATCTCTTAGGCTCTATATTCTCTGATCTTGCATATATTTTCCCATGTGTTCATCTTTATTAAGTTGATCAATCTATGCAAATAGGGCTCTACAGTTTGACGTGTCATGCCCAAACTATTCGTGGAAGTACTCCTTGGACTTCCTCGTATCCTCGCTTTCTTTAAAATTTTCGGGTTTTATAGTCAAGCCATGTTGTTGAGCTACGTGAAGTACTTCCATAATTTTGGAATTAGGCGGAGTGTAGTTTGGAACTCTTAAAGGTGGTCTACCTCGCCTTTTGTCATTTCTATATAGAGTCTCTACCATTTCTCAATGGCCTATTACTTTTTCTTCTATTATCAGAGGCTTTGCTTTCATGGCCTTGGCATTCCCCCTTATTGATTAGGTCTAACTCTACAATTTCCATTTTTTATGAAGCATATTCATAATTAGATCAATAGTTGGAGGTACATCACAGACTAGATCATCGGACAATTTTTTGTTCCTCAATGTTTTAAATGGAATTCCTCTAATCAATCTCGGGGGAAGATAGATGTCTCTACCTTTAGCATTTCCACATTAAACGTCTTCACGTATTTGCATACAATTTCTCTCTTCTTTATTTAGTTGGCATCATTAGTTATGATCTATCTGACCGACTACTAAAGTAGCAAATTAAGATGTTAACATGTCTCATAGTTGTTCATAGCTGGTTATCGTTTCTTGAGGAATTCGTGCAAACCACTGTTGGGCTACACCTACGAAAGTAATGGCAACCAATCTTTCCTGGATCCTCGTATCAAAACCCATAGACTGAGAATACATTCTAAGAGATGCAAGGGAGTAGATGGATCTATGATTACATCATACATCGCATCTTACAGATGTCTTGTCCTCTTGCTAAGATGACTCTTCGTAGCTCTTCGCAGAAAAGTTGTGGTTTATTGATTTAATCTTTGTTCCATTCACTCTAAATATAGCCAATCGGCCTTCTTCTCTCATCATTGTGCCCTAATGGTATTTGCCCACGGTGACTATTCCAGTTATCTCTACGGCAGGTCTAAGATCTCGTCTCTTATGTGTGTCATTCATTTCATAATTTCTTCTTTGTGGAGCTCAATCATTAGAGTTGACCTTTTCCTCACGCCTACCGCGAGGGTTAGGGTTTGGTTTTTATTTACGTCTATATGCTCAATGTTTCTTTGAGAGCATTGACCGTTAATATGACCCCTCTCATTTTAATGATCTGTCACGTGTCCCTCTAGGTGACCATGAGATAGTTTCCTCTTGCTTGGGTGAACGTCTTTGAGTTCAACCAATCATATGGGCACCCCAAGATCGAGAATTTAGTGCGTAGCTCGGTTTTATTCCAAGCTTTTGGTTGAGTAATAGTGCCACTGGGACAAAAGGTATCGTACCTCCAAGTATGGCCTATAAAGCTTGGATTAGTTGTGCCACATGCATTGGTGGTAATGGACTAATCGGCATATTAGCAGCCTGCTAATCAATTGTCAACACTGCAGCCCTACAACCTTTCTTAGAAACGGCAACAGATGCGTCGTTCATGTGCCGACCATGGACAATAGTATCAACCCGCTCGACACGTGTTGAAGGTTCGCTTTTGGTTGTTGGATGTTGTATTACCCCTTTCGGTGGCTCTAGTGGATCTGTTTATGGTTAACACATGTGTTTTCTTCTTTGCTATCTTAGTGGTTTCCCAAAGACGGTGCCACTGATGTAGGGTTATTTTGTCTACTGATTAAGCACTCCACGACAGGCTAACCCAAGCTCCTTACTAGTGTTGAGTTTTCTTTCAGTTCAAGAAGCCTCCTCTAAAAAAATAGAAAAGTAAATTAGCCGGTGGCCTGAGTGAAGACACATCAATGCTCAAGTCAATATGAATCTATACAATTAAAGTTTAGAGAGAGAGAGAGAGAGAGAGAGAGAGAGAGAGAGAGAGAGAGAGCTCTAACTTAGAGAGAGAAATTAGCGTGAATTGTGTGTCCATTTTCCTTCAGGGGAGGGTATTTATAGATACTTCATTGGCCATTTGATGGGCTTCGGTACTGATTATCTTAGTCCTACACTAATGAATTTATGTTGTAGGCTTCGCCCAACACTAACGAGTTTGTGTTGAACCTTAGAAGACGACAACCTCGGGTCCTTGTCTCTTTAAAGGTTATATCATGAACTTAATGTATGTATGCATCATGCACCTAAGTGTTTTTAAGTATGACATGTGATTAAGTGAAAAAATGGCAAGTATATATTCCAAAATATGGTAGATCAAAGTGTTCTGAAGTAGCAGACTAGTCCGGATAAGATTTTGAATACCCTTCACATTATACTCATTAAATACAAAAAATAATTTCTTATATTGGGTGCTTGTGTAGTTGAGAAACTTGTGCACAGTTTATGGTGATCGACAAATGTGGAATATTACGAGTAAGCTGTTCAGGTGGCTGACTTCATTAGTTACCATACGTGCTTCAGGGATCTTCGCTCTATATCAAAGAGAGGCGTGATTTCTTGTGAAATAAACTACATTGTGGCGAAGTGACTCGAATAATGGAAAATGAGATAAATAAAGATGAACTAATCGAGATGAAGTAGGAAATCTCACAAAACCTATTAATAAAAAAACTGCAATAGCCCCTGTTGTGATCATGTTCAGCCTAACTCCAATAAATTTTAATCAAACTACTTCTAAATTAATGCTACCTATGAAGGTAAATTCAAAGCTAATCTAATAAACAAAATTGAGGAAATTTGTGATTTTGATTGTAAAGCAGATGAATGACAAGTAGTTCATACCCAAACCACCTATATTTATTTAACCTATTGAGTCTTGTTGAGTTCTTACGCGTTTAGCAGATCCGTAACCTATAGTCGAAGTTATTCGTATATATAAATTTTTAAGTCTCTAGTGGACTACAACGTTAGCAGGGATAGCCCAGTTGTCAATTTTTTTAGAAGATAGATTAAGTCTGCATTTCACATATTATTTCGCTAGTGTTAACTAAACGTACCTGGAAATATATGTATTTGGGCGATCTAGTATTGTGCATGGATTCACGTTTGTTAGCCATAGTCATAAAATAAATTTAGACATGAATAATGTAACACCACTACTTTGCCTTTTCAGACACCCGTATTAGTTAGTTCTATCATGCAACCTGAAATTGTGGATCGGGTTGATACGTCGTTGTTATTAACTTAACACTAGAGTGTTAACAGCAGATTTGTACGTTGTTAACTCAGCGATGTTACTTTAACAACATACCAGAATAATTGTGCAGCGGAATAAACAAACACCAAGTTTAAGAAGTGAATATAGAATTATATTAACTTCCGAGCCGTAGGCAAAATAACCCGCAAAGGTTTTAACAAAGGTCGTTCTCTCAATTCTCAAGCTCCTCACTCTTAAATTGATTGAACTAAGCAAAGCACACAAGAATTGCTTCGACTATCTCTAAAAGCTCCTCACTCTTAGATCTATTCTAACAACTCACAAACTTTGCTAAAGCAAGACAACACTCAACAACTGTAAATTAATCTCTCGGATTGATTGGCTCTTGTCTCGTGTTTGTCTTGATGTACTTCACACCTATATATAGGTTCTTGATCTTCGACTTCAAGGTGTGTTGTACACGGTTGGTAATTCTCCTTGTTTCCTTCTTGAACTCTTCTTCTTTGTTCTCGCAGTCCTTCTTGAATAATAGTTCCTTCGTTAGTGAACTAACTAAGGAAAGACTCCTTCTTCAAATCAGGACTTGATCTTGGAAAGTATTCCTAGTTCAACTCGAACTCAACTTCCCTTGTAGAGCGGCTTGCGTAATTAAGGAAACTTCCCTTCTTGGAAACTTGAGCGTCCAACCTATGACAAGTTTGTTTCCTGAATAATAATCAAAGACAATTACAACTGTGGAACTCAGTTAGTTAAATGAATAAGGCAAAACAATTATAAAGAATATAATCAAGATTGTAAATCGGATTCTGCTCGAGCAGTGTTACTCTAACATTGACTTCTCAATGTTAAACTAACATTAACAGAATACCTGCACTTTCAATCTCCCCATTTTTGCCTTAATTACAAAACCTAAGAACCTGGTCTAATCAGATCAAATTATTCAGACAAACTTTACTATCAGCTCACAATGGAAAATAAGTACGCTCCCCCTGAACATCAGAAGGGACCAACTCAATGTTATTCTAACATTGATACTTTCAATATTGTCATAACATCTGTCTTTGTCAATGTTAGCTTAACACCGAAACCAGACAGATGTTCTAACATTGAACATCTCAATGTTATCTTAACATCAGAGAACAGTTAACACCTACAAAATAGAGTTAGTACTTTGTATCCAAAGTTCACTGAGCATAAGCAGAAGCAGTAAGCAGCAAGAAAGAAAAGTACTTAATTACAGACCATACTAAGTAGCAAGGAACATACTCCTTGATGAAATTGAAAAAAAATAACGAAAATAGAATTGTTCAGACTGACAGAAACATAACAGAACTAAGAAATTTTGAAATTTGATCATTCTCCCCATTTTTGTGAGGAAGGCAGATCCCTCAAATGCTTTCTGAGACTGTCTATCTCTTGCAACCTCACTTGCTTGTCTGCTATCTCTCTTTGGGTATCTTTATACTCTCTGTCTAGCCACACCAGGGTCTCCTCCACAAAAGCATCAGCAATGACAGAACAGCTGTCACCACTAGCCACAGGTACTGAAGAAGTAGCAAACTTGTGAGTCTTCTTCTTCTTCTTCTTCTTCTTCTTCTTCTTCTTCCTGCTTGGACCAGCTGCATCATTGGGATTCCATGGCAGATCTTGAATCCTGACCTGAGTGAAGTAGCTCCTGGTGATGCTTATCTTGGCCTTGTTCTTGATCCAGCCTTCTGTCTTCTTTGTCTTGAAGCCTTGCTTCACAAAAATGCTGGATATCAGAGAGGGATATGGAATGATCCCCTTTACCTTTGTTGTGACCTCCCTCACGTGCCTCAGAACCTTATCCCATATATTCACACTCAGCCCATTCTTCAGTTTGTACACCAGCTTTGCAGATTCCTTTGCCATAACAGTGGTGTTGGAAGAGGGCAGCCAATTGTAGGTAGAGAGCTTGTGAAGTACAGCACTTAAGGATGTCAGCCTTGTAATTGGAAAACTGTCATTCCATTTCCTTGTGAGTCCACCAGTGAGGTCAGTAATCACCTCATCCATGCTGGGATCCTCAGTCTCTTCAGGATCAGGAAGACCCCAAGCTTCATTGATCATAGCAGGACTGATGTCATAGACACTCATCCTTACCCAAGCTTTGCCAAACTTGGGAGAGTCCTAGTGGGACACCCATTGAGAGAGGTTCATATAGAACTCTCTGATCACATCAGGGACATATGATGACTGGTTCATCACAGAGCCCAACACTCCTCTAGCTTCAAGCAGCTCAAACAACCTATTTTCCTTGAACATCTCCTCATCAATGTTCCTCTCCATGTGGATAACCCTGGCTTGATAAGCCTCCCACTGTTCTTCTGCCTCAGCAAACACATAAAAGCTAGAATAAGGCTTTTTGGGGTACTTCTCATCAAGCACATCAAAGTACTCATCACTGCCTGATGTTGGAGTAACATCAGCAGGGTCATCACCTACCAGTAGGTCTTCGTCCTCAACTTCCTCCTCATCTTCTTCTTCCTCCTTATCCTCTTCCTCCTCTTTTTCCTCTTCTGACTCAGACTCAGAAGCTTCAACCATCACCTGCTTTCCCTTTCTTTTGTTAGCAGCAGTAGCTAAGGCAGAGAGAGTCAGGCTCTCTTCTTCTTCTCTCTCAACCTCTTCAGGTTGACTGTCACCCCCATTTTCAACATCTTGGTTACCCCCAGTAGTAACCCCCTCTACAACAGTCTCCTCAACCTGATCATCCTCCTCAGGAAGAGTCTCCATCTCATCAGCAGTATCCTGCTCAGCAACATCAGCCATACCAGGCTCAACCACTTCCTCAGCAACAACCACAGATTCATCCCTAACATTACCCTCAGGGACCTCATGCACAACCTCAGACTCGCCCACAACAACATGAGCCTCTTTCTCCCCCTCAATACCAACAATAGCAGTAGCAGGCATATCCAGAGTAGGGTTAGCCATCATTACCTCGTTTTCAGGGTTGGCGGGAGTGAAGGTTTTCTCAGAAGTTTTTGATGTTGAATCAACATCACCCTTAGCGGCTTTCTTGCCCTTGCGCCGTTGAGAGGTGGATTTCCTCTTTGGTGCGGCGGCGGTAATGGCTTCAGCGGTTGCACTTCTGGTCCTACGGCGTCGTGGTTGCTCCATCTGTTCGGCAGCAGCTGCAAGAGTGTCAATCGAAGACTTGCGGGCCATTGTTAGAGTGATTTAGAGAAGAAAAAAGCTAGAGATTTGATTTGCAGAGAGAGTTGATTTTGCACCAATTTTGAGCGCGTAAGTAGTGAGAACAGATTAAGGCAAATTATACAATTAATCAGCTGAAGAATAGTGATAGTGGTGTTGTAACATGTTACCAACATAATCGGATCACTGTCACACGATCATACCCATGTTCACCTTACCACGTGCCAGTGTTGGATTAACACGTAACCAGAGCGGTCTCCAAACCTGAAAACTTATAAGTTACAATGTTTCAATGTTGAACTAACATTGGTAAGTTAACATCAGGGAAGGAAGTTGTAGATGCAGGGCTTCATCCAAGGCAACATAATGTGAGAGCGTGAGATACTCCTGTATACTGATCTGAAACCTCACCCAAGTACATAGGTACAAAGACATACATTCAGATCATCAGTATGAGCAAGTAACACATCCAACAGAAAAACACAGAGTGGATACACATATCCAGGGAAAGGATGTTCCCATAGCATAGAAGATCACAAAACATAGTGGTTTACCTGCAGTGAGTCACCCACAAAGTATGCCTCAACACATGATTCCTAGGATTACTATTCCCCCTAAACCCAAACCGACACAAGGGAAAAATAAATGCAGAACTAGAAAGAATGCAACAATGTTAGATCAACATTGGGAGATGGTAGCCAAGTACAAACAACTTTACTAACTGGGATCAGGACAAATCAATTTATCTTTATTTATTATCATGAACTCTTTTGAACAAAAACTAGTGAATGTAAAAGGATAGTGTCATCACTGAATGTGGGCAGCACAAGACCCCACACACCCCAACAACTTAACCATCAGCAACAGATTAGGCAAGTACAAAGGAACTGAATGAAGACAATACATTTATAATATACTTCTCCACCTCAGCCCCTCATGCATACTTGTTTTCCAACCTGTTTACAAGAGAAACACCAAGTGAACAATGCTACTGAATGCAAGCAGTCAAAACTTTAAAGCACCCCAGTAGTAAGGCTCACTCTCATGCATAACCTTCGCCATAGACAAAAACACAAAAATAAGCACAACTGAATGACAATGAAGCTCTCAACATCATGTACCACAACTTCTCTTCATGCTTTGTCTAACCTAACATGGATAAGTCACAACTGAATAACATCAGAGTAATGAGCTCTGTGTACCCCACCTTTTCCCAGATGTTAGGTTAACAGTCACAGACCAATAACAGAGTTCTTAATTTTACAAACCCTTTGATGTGTACCTGTCCACCAATCAGCTCAGCTATTCATACAGTTAACCACACAGCCCAACAGAATCTCTAACAAAGATGTAATATGCAAGAAAGAAGAATGCAGAAAGAAACTGAAAAGAATTACAGATACACCACAACCAATAACCAGTGCTAGACAGTGGTGTTATGTCAACACTGGTGAACTAACATCCCTAAACAATGCACATGCCAAGAGAATTCCTAAAACTGAAGAATCTCTCAGAATCTAAGGGTTTAGTGAACATATCAGCAAGCTGATTGTTAGTTTCAATGTGTTCAATGTCAATGAGCTTGTCCTCTACCATGTTTCTCAGAAAATGATGCCTTATATCAATATGTTTAGTTCTGGAATGTTGCACAGGGTTCTTAGAGATGCTTATTGCACTAAGATTATCACAAAACATAAGCAAGGTATCACTGTCTAACCCATAATCCAGTAGCATGTGTTTAAGCCATACTAACTGAGTGACACAGCTGCCTGCTGCTATGTATTCAGATTCAGCAGTGGAGAGTGACACATAATTTTGCTTTCTATTGTACCATGAGACCAAGTTGTTCCCCAGATAAAAGCATCCTCCACTTGTAGACTTTCTGTCATCAGTGTCTCCTACCCAGTCTGAGTCACTGAAACCTACAAGATTTGTGTTAGTGTCATAAGAATACCATATACCAAGGGCCATGGTGCCAGAAATATATCTAAGGATTCTCTTCACAGCAATCAAATGTGACTGCTTTGGACATGCCTGGTACCTAGCACAAACACAAACAAAGAACATTATACCAGGCCTTGAAGTAGACAAGTAGAGCAAGCTTCCTATCATTGAACGGTACAATGTTGGATCAACATTAGCACCATTAACATCCCTGTATATCTTCATTGATGAAGACATGGGCGTCTTACAAGGCTTTGAATCTGCCAATTCAAACCTTTTTACCAAATTCTTTGCATACTTTTCCTGACTTAGGAAAATCCCATTACCTGTTTGTTTTACTTGAAGACCAAGAAAGGAAGTTAATTCTCCCATCATACTCATCTCAAACTGCCCTGTCATAGATTCAACAAAGTTTTCTAGGATAGAATTGTTAGTTGAGCCAAACACAATATCATCTACATATATTTGAGCTATACAGACATGAGAATTTTTCTTCAAGACAAACAGTGTTCTATCTGCCTCACCTCGAACAAAGCCAAGACTTAATAAGAATTTTGTAAGCCTTTCATACCATGCTCTAGGTGCTTGTTTAAGCTCATACAGTGCCTTTTCAAGCTTGTACACATGGTTGGGGTACTTAGGATCTGTGAATCCCTTAGGCTGTTCAACATATACTTCCTTATCAATCAGCCCATTCAGAAATGCACCCTTTACATCCATTTGGTATAGTTTTATCTTAAGACTGCATGCTATAGCTAGAAGTAACCTAATAGATTCAATCCTAGCCACTGGAGCAAATGTGTCATCAAAATCTACACCATCTACCTGAGTGTACCCCTAAGCAACTAGTCTAGCTTTGTTCCTAACTATGACCCCTTCCTCATTACTCTTGTTCTTAAATATCCACTTAGTCCCTATTACATTAACATTAGGTGGTCTAGGTACAAGTATCCAGACATTGTTCTTAGTAAACTGTAATAGTTCATCATGCATGGCATTAATCCAGAAGTTATCAAGAAGAGCTTCATTCACATTCTTAGGTTCTATGGTGGAGACAAAACAAGAGGCATTATCAACAGTACAAGTGAAGTTCATACAGACACACAGTTTTACCATATCTCTATAGTCAAGTCTTTCTCTGTTGCGTGTCCTTACACGTTCAGTGAGTTCACCTATTACATGGGATGCTGGATGGTCTTTCTGAATCCTAGCTGGGGGGTCTCTTCTAGGTTCAGAGGCACCTTCATGTTCTGAGTCAGAATCCTCTGTTGTTGGTCTAACATCTGGTCTTGCTGGTGTTAGTCTAACATCGTTCCCTGACTCTTGTTCAGTGTTTCCAGCTTCCAGTTCCAATGTTGGAGTAACATTGTCAGGAGTAACATTCTCAGTTTCCGCTGTTGGTTCACCATTGGGAACTGAGATGTCATCAGTACCTGTATCAAGAGTGAAATCATCAAACACAACATTCACTGATTCCTGAATTTTCTTCAATCTAAGATTGTAAACTCTAAAGGAAGTACTATTGGCTGAGTATCCTACAAAGATGAATTTTTCACTTTTAGGATCAAATTTACTCAGATAATCCCTGTCATTAAGCAGATAACAATCACATCCAAATTCATGAAAATATGCAACATTTGGTTTAACACCCTTCAAGAGTTCATAGGGAGTCATGTTAGTTCCAGGTCTAAGATACACCGTGTTATTAATATGACAAGCAGTGTTTAAAGCTTCAGCCCAGAGTCTTTTGGATAAGTCTTTAGCATTGAGCATAACTCTGGCCATCTCTTGAAGAGTCATGTTCTTTCTTTCAGCAATCCCATTCTGCTGAGGAGTCTTAGGAGCTGAAAATTCATGGAAAATACCTTTAGTATTGCAGTAGTTATCAAAACTAGTATTTTCAAATTCTTTACCATGATCAGTCCTAATCTTAGTCACAGTGGAGCCATACAAGTTTTTAATACTAGCACAAAGGATGTTGAACTGATCAAAAGCTTCTGACTTTTCTTTAAGAAACTTTACCCAAGTGTATCTAGAGAAATCATGTACAATCACAAAGGCATATCTCTTCCCACTGAGACTACTTACCTCAATTGGACCCATTAAGTCCATGTGCAACAATTCAAAACACCTACTAGATCTAGGGTTAGCATTCTGTACCTGTAGGGGTGAGTGAACTGCTCTGGTTTGCTTACCCTTGAGGCAATCACCACACACAAGCTTACCTGGACAAGACAGCTTTGATAAGCCTCTTACAGCATCAACTTTCGGTAATTTCCCAAGGTTTCTGTAGTGAACATGTTCAAGTTTCCTATGCCATTTAGAAGCCTCATCTATCTTGGCATGGAAACATTCTGCTTCTTCCTGGGCTAGGTAGCAGTTATCTTTGGATCTAGTACATGTCATCACAAGAACATTGTCACTATCATAAACATCACAAGATACTTTCTCAAATGTAACCAGTAGGTCATCATCACACAGCTGACTGATACTGATTAGATTTGCCTTTAACCCATCTACCAACAACACATCCTTCAATGGTGGAAATCCACCAACATCCAGTGTTCCCTTGCCAATGATATTTCCTTTGGTGCCAGCTTTATAGGTCACTGTTCCAGCACTCAAAGGTATCATTTGCTTAAGATTCTCTTTGCTGCATGTCATGTGTCTTGAGCATCCACTATCGAAGTACCACTTACCTGAAAGGTTAGAGTACACAGCAGAGAAAACAACATTGCATACAACTTTAATCTTAGGGGTTTTAGCTTTTTCTATCCAAGTCCTACTTTTTTGTCCTGCACCTAATGTTGGTCTAACATCAGAACCTGTTGTAGTTTTAACATTAGACACAGAGGTTGTTTTCTTACCACATTCTTTTATGAATTTTCTACAGAATGGTTTAATGTGGCTTGGTTGAAAACAGTACTGGCAGATAAAAGTAGGTTTTCTTTTTACAGTGTTAATGGTTCCAGAACTCATATTATCAGATTCTTTAACAAAGCTTGTAGTTAAATAGGCAGAATTAACATTGGAAGATGAAGGCTTCTCAACAAATCCCAGACCACATGTACCAGTGTTACTCATGCTTAGTACCTCATCAAGTTTAGAAGTACCTCTATTCCATTTGGCTATGATCTGTGAATCCTTTTTGAGTTTCTCCTTTACCTCTTTCAGCTCAGCTTCAGCTTTGTCAATGTCTCTCTCATAGAGTCTCAGCATGTTCTTCAAACATTCAATGTCATGCATCAGTGCTTTGTTACTCTTCATGAGTTTGACATTCTCTCTCTCAAGTCTGAGAAAGGTTGTATGTAGATCATCTAGGATTTCCTCCTGGGACATTTCTTCTTCATTGAAGTATTCCTCTTCTAGATCAACTGAGCCATGAAAACAGTCAAAGTTAGTATCATCAGAATCAGAGAGCACATCATAGATAACCTGTGTATTATGGTTGTTCCAGTCTCCAAAAAAGATTTCTGGTTTTACTGTTGATTCTCCAATGTTAGAGTAACATTGAGAACTTTGGCAATTTCTGGAGTCTTCTTCTAACCAGGTGATCCGAGTGCAAAGTGCAGCAGTGTTGATTTCCTCTGATTGTTCATCGACACTTGTTCCAGATTCAAAGTCAGCTTCATTGAAGTCATCTACACAAACCCAATGAGAATTCCCTCTTGTTCTGAGAGTGTTAGCACATTCATGTTTAAAGTGACCATACCCCTTACATTCATAGCACTGGACATCTTTCAATTTCTCAGTATCTTGAGGCGTGCTCTTAGATGCCATGTACTTTACGAACTTTGGGGGCAATTTCTTATAACCAAGGACAGTATTACCAGGTTGTTTTTCTTTGTTTTTATCTTTGTAACCCAATTTACTAAACTTCCTAGTAATGTTACCATAGTTAGAAGAGATCAACTCATATTCATCCTCATCATTCCCTGTAGAATCTGAGCTAGTACCTAGTAGGGCTAAAGCAAGTTGTTTACTGGACTTTCCTAGGAATTCTAGTTCAAATTATTTTAGAGTGTTCATCAATGTTTGGAAGTCCATGATGGCAAGATCTCTAGACTCATTCATAGCAATTCTTTTGACAGTGAAGTTTGAAGATAATGTTCTAAAAGCTTTATAGACCATGGTTTGATTTGGGATGGTAAAACCTAAGTTTTGACACTGATTAGCAATATCTAGAAGTTTCTCAAAATAGCTATCAATGCTTTCATCCTCACCCATCTCTATCTTATCAAAGTCCCTCAAAAGTTTTCTATATTTAGAGTCCCTCACAGCCACATCACCCTCACAATGTAATTCAAGAACTTCCCATGCAGCTTTAGCAGTAGTGCAAGTTTGAATAAGTTTGAACATATGATTACCTACACAGCTAAAAATAGCATTGAGAGACTTTTCATTGAAGTTGTAGAGAGCAATCTCGTTGGCTGTCCATTGTCCTCTTGGCTTAGGTACCAGATCAGCATCTCCATCTCTTGGCAAGTAGGGGATGGTGTAGCCTTCTAGTACTGCGTCCCAAGCTCTTAGGTCGATGGATTTGATATGGTCTCTGAGTCTGATCTTCCAGTAGGCATAGTTGTTGGGACCCTCTAATACCGGCAACCTGCTGGTATTGGGATTGGAGTTGTCCATCTTGTCGTATCAACGCCAAACACCGGTGAAGTTGGTGCTTGGCTCTGATACCAATTGAAATTGTGAACCGGGTTGATACGTCGTTGTTGTTAACTTAACACTGGAGTGTTAACAGCAGATTTGTATGTTGTTAACTCATCGATGTTACTTTAACAACATACCAGAATAATTGTGCAGCGGAATAAACAAACACCAAGTTTAAGAAGTGAATATAGAATTATATTAACTTCCGAGCCGTAGGCAAAATAACCCGTAAAGGTTTTAACAAATGTTGTTCTCTCAATTCTCAAGCTCCTCGCTCTTAAATTGATTGAACTAAGAAAAGCACACAAGAATTGCTTCGATTATCTCTAAAAGCTCCTCACTCTTAGATCTATTCTAACAACTCACAAACTTTGCTAAAGCAAGACAACACTCAACAACTGTAAATTAATCTCTCGGATTGATTGGCTCTTGTCTTGTGTTTCTTTTGATGTACTTCACACCTATATATAGGTTCTTGATCTTCGACTTCAAGGTGTGTTGTACACGGTTGGTAATTCTCCTTGTTTCCTTCTTGAACTCTTCTTCTTTGTTCTCGCAGTCCTTCTTGAATAATAGTTCCTTCGTTAGTGAACTAACTAAGGAAAGACTCCTTCTTCAAATCAGGACTTGATCTTGGAAAGTATTCCTAGTTCCACTCGAACTCAACTTCCCTTGTAGAGCGGTTTGCGTAATTAAGGAAACTTCCCTTCTTGGAAATTTGAGCGTCCAACCTATGACAAGTTTGTTTCCAGAATAATAATCAAAGACAATTACAACTGTGGAACTCAGTTAGTTAAATGAATAAGGCAAAACAATAATAAAGAATATAATCAAGATTGTAAATCGGATTCTGCTCCAGCAATGTTACTCTAACATTGACTTCTCAATGTTAAACTAACATTGACAGAATACCTGCACTTTCACAACCTATAGAACAAACTATTCTAAACACTTCGTAACTCAAACAATACTCAAGTAAATCAAAGAAAAATATTCATAAATCTGAATTGCTCTCTACTCCAAACACGGAGCAGTTTAGATACTCATAATCTTAAGTTCAACATCATATAAATCATTCAACAACATAATGAAAGGTAAAAGATAATAAAACTCTTAGATTTGGCGGAACTTTGATGTGTTTCATCTTCAGATTTCATTTGCTTTGCCTTCTCATTACAACTTTTGACTCATTGCTATTAGTGAAAATTAGATGTGGTGTTTCTCTCGGACTCTCTTTTAAAAATTCAAGTTGCTTCATTGATGTTTTATTGCAAATGAAAGTATGTGCTCAAGTTTTGACCTAGACCAGTTCCACTTTTTATAGATATTTCGTGTTTCCTTAAGGTTGATCTTCGGTCGTAACTTAAACTACATGAAGTTACATTTCACCCGAGTCACATTGTTGTCCTAGAATTGGTCGCACTGTATTTGGATACCTTGCTCGATTCCCATTGCACCCTGTTCTTATCTACTGTTGTGTTGCTTCCTTGACACTGACAGTGCTACCTATAGGATTTTCTAACATGAGTCGTGTTGGCCTACCGACTCACATAAATTAGGATTGCATTCTTCTGTTGCATCATTGCTACTTTGTGGCATCGTGGTGCCTTCTATGCAGTCACTTTTGGTCCTTAAAATCGCGTGTTCTCGATATCCTCTATTCCATGCTCTAAATCCATGTTTTGTCTCAACTCGACTCAAAACTAAAAAAAAAAGACAAAACATAACACATGACACTAGGAATGGTACAAAGTTAAGCAAAAGAACAAGTAAACAGGATATTAAGATCACATGATTTAAACGCTCATCAATAGACTTTTCAGACTTAAGCATTAGAGAGGCTACAACAGTTTAGCTCACTTGTGTCCATGTTGTGTAATGTTCTGGAAAAGTTAATGCATTAGGGAGCTCATGGTTGAGGTATAGCCCATTTGGAGTATTTGCAAAGCTTAAGTGTACCCAAAGGAAATACACCAAATTAAAATACATTAAAATGTTGAATTTGCCCAATAAGTTTTAGTTGTTGGTCATTTTTCCAATAAGAATTTAACTATGTCTTTTGCCGTGTACGCTTGCCTTTTTTTTTTAAAAATGCCTAATGTGCTCTTATTCAGAGTTTCCAACCTATGTGGATGACGACGTGGAAAAACATCGTAAAGGTGTAAAAACTAATTTTTATGTTATTCAATTTCACTCATATCTTTTGACTTGAGTTTTTATATTTACACCACACATCTTTATAAATAGCATACTTTTTGATAATATAGTAAAAATCATAACATCTTAAAATAAGCTTATCTTTTCAATTAATATACAAACTTAATTTTGTACTAATTTACAAAATAACATAAAAATACTTTTCCAATTATATGATATATTTGTTCAAACAAGAATCAATGTAATACAAAATAGTTCAAACATGAATCAATGTACTAATTTTTTGTTATTTAATGTAATACAAAATAGTTCAATCCTTTTGTTAAAATCTGGGCACAATCAACTAAAAGTATATGAAAGCTTTTGCTAATTAAAATATCATATGGGGTCAATGTCTAACTAGAGATAAAATCTGGGTAGCTTACTTTGTCCACGTAAGTGTACACTTGACTACCACATAGGCGGAAAGCCCAAGCAAGGAGAAATTATTTCATGCAAGCGGTGTATTGCTAACGTGGTGCAACCACTACCAATACGTAGTGGAGATGGGGTGATAATTGGGGAAAGTTATTTCCTACATTCTAAAAAAAATAAATTTATATTTAATATAAATCGTTGGTTGCACTGCACCTCATAAACGATACAACAAATGTAAAAAATAATTCTCCCAAAGAAGAGCCCATTGTGTATTTTTGGCAAAACCAGCCAAACGTACATGGCAAAAGTCATAGTTAAATTTTGATTAAGCAAACGGCCAAAAAAGCGAAACTTATTGGGAAAATTTAACAATTCTTTATATATATTTTATCGTGATGTGGGCAAATTATATGCAATGAATTGGTGACTTGTCGAGCACTTTAATTCTGATTGATAGGACCAGCTCATTAAGTAATTATTTTAACATACACTCAAAATTCAGTTTGATAAATTAATGTAAGAATGCAAGTGTTGCACGAAAATGTTAGTCCAACATTATGGTAATAAGTTTTGGCTCAACATTAAATTTAACACACTACACTGTCCGATTAATATTATTTACTATATATTTAATTTTGCCTTTATTCATGATCTTATCTAGTTGCACGAGCTGTGGTTATCTTTGGTGTATTTCAAGATATCAGAAGATCTAGGTTTCAAGAGGATTGAGCATCAAGAAAGAAGATAGAGCCGAAGCTAGATAGAAGATCTTTGAAGATAATCACAAGGAAGAAATCAATGAACGATCAAACCATGTCTATCACATCTTCGGGAATGAACGAGTGAAATCTATAAGAAGAAGAGATCGACATCAAGCTGAGATACGAGAGTAGAGCATAGTATTCTGAGTGAGTAGAAACATTCGAGTCAAATATTTCAGTCTTGTTTTTCCGAGTTTTTACCTATCGAGTGAAAGCTATAATCTCTATATATAGCTTGTAGTGAGTTAGGTGTTAGGATTGGTTTCCTTGCTTAGTTGCATTTTGTAAAATCATTAAAGTAATTTTATGGTTTTTTTTGCCATAAGGCTCGACAAGTTATATTCATATAACCCGCTTAAAAAGCTCATACACTGTGTCATTCTGTTCCGCAGCACTTTGCTCTTTAGTGAATGTTGAGACAATATTGAATACAAGTGGTGTTGGCGCAACATTTCAAATTAACACAGCGTGTGAATTTAAAAGAGTACCAATCCCAATCCATACATTTACAAAATATTTTTCGTTAACAGTCTGTTATTAATTTATGAATAAACAAAACACTTCAAGCTTTCTCCGCAAGAGAAATATGTTCATATATCCAAGAAATTTATTCCACTTTTATTAATGTTTTGAAACCAAAATAACGAAATTCACAAATATAAATCGATAAAACTAGTGTGTACGATAGTACGTAGTTGTTTCGATCAATCGCAAAAAGCATACGTAATAACTAAAAACTTGGCCTGAATTTGGAACCATCTTGATGATCAGAATGCAAGTAACCTTTAAAGAGCTCAGCCAATTCCTCCTGGGGAGGTAGATTTTCCTTGACGATTCCATAATTCACGAACTCCTCAATCCATTCAGACAAATTAGGGAACTCCTTTGCAGTCACACCGGTAAATCCTTGTAATTTAGCCACGATCCAAGACCAATGTGCGATGAAACTTGCAGCAAGATCAACAAATCCAATAGTATGACCACCAAAGAATTTCTTGTCTTTCAATTCGTTGTCTAAAAACTTTTCCAACTCTAAAACTTCTTCTTTGGCCTTCTCTTGCTCCTCTCCGATAGTCGTAGACAATTTCCATGCTGCTGGCATATACTACGAAAACAATCATATGTTTCATGTAATCATATTATATAATAGGGTGAGGCCCTTTGAAATCTATATAAAACATGGGTTCTTTCGCAATGTCCGATACAGCTTAACCTAAAAAAAAAATTAAAACAGCATCCACCCTCGCTCAACCATTTTAAATTTGTGAGAAGTACCCTGGTATCAAGTTTTCGACGTCAGAAAGTGTTTTTGTTTTGGAGTTTCAACCGAAAACACGAGGGTTATATATATTAGCTCTTTACTGGAGTAGGAGTTATTTTTTATAGATATATGGAAATCAATATTTACGCATCAACTCCTGACAGAAGTACGTTTGAAAAACAATTACTGATTAATGGATCAACGTCATTTTTTTAAAATGTGCATCAAAAGCCTAATTAAGTTGTTAGGGACATAGGCACTAATTTATTTATATATAATCTCCAACATACATGCCTCTCACGTGCACGCTTTAATTTTTTATTTTTAGGCATAACACGTGTTATTTTTGAGCTTTTAGATGAGATGAAAAATTCAATATGGTATTAAAGTCCAGGCCAAAGAAGCCCTACTTTCAAATTTCACTAGGACCCAAATATAAAAAATGTCATGTGTTAGTTGTAACTAAAATGATTTATAGCCTGTACGCGAAGAGCGTGTTGGAGATTTTACATAAATAAATAAATGTTACCTTCCCTAAATATTTAGGCTTTTTGATGAGATGGCATATTCAATATATATCACGCATTTTAAAATGTGTTAGTGTAACTTAACAGGGGCGGAGCCAAGAATACAGTTTATGGGGGAAGACGAAATCTCGTTCAAGAGTTATAATATTTTTCGTTTATAAACATACTTAATTATATATTTGATTATTTATAATTATTATAGAGCATATAATCCACCATTTAAATTTATTAAATAGTATATTAACTCTTTAAAACAGAAAATTGTACAAAAACTCTAACGTAATAACACAAATATATTTGATATTTAAAGAAAAACATAAAATATATAAACGCATATACATAAAACTTTTCTTAGTTTAGTATGTATTAACTTATTTGTGACAATTTAGTTTTATATAAGAAAAATATTTGTTAAGATGTTATAAAAGTACGAGTTAATTACACTATTATATATAAGATATACTAATTAGAAATAGGACGAAATATTAAAAATGTCAGCTAACTTTTTTTTAAAAGTTAAAATGCCCGTTTTTTTACGGGCCTTATCGAAATGTCCCGTATGTTTTAAAAAAACTTTCAAAAATGCTCGTGACCCTTATTCAGGCTAAAACTGCCTACGTGGCGGTACAGTCAATGTCATGTCAATAAATTGCTCCCCCACGTTATATTTTCAGCCAAAACATATTTTATACAGAAACCCTTATAATTTTAAAAATTGTACTTAAAACCCATAGTAAATAACACTTTGCACGCCAAAATATATATACATAAAAAATAATAATCAAGATATATATTAACTATTTGTAAAAATAATAAATATATATAATAATAGTAATAAACATATATACAAATAAATAAGAATAATAAACATATATATAAAGAGTAATAATAAATAAATATATATAAAAAAAATAATAAACATATATGTATATAAATAATAATTAACATATATATAAATAATAAAAATAAAAATATATATAAATAATAGTAATAAATATATAAATAATAATAAACATTTATATAATAATAATAATAATAAACATATATATAAGTAATAATAAACAAATATATATAATAATAATAAACATATATGTATAAATAATAATAATAAACATATATATATATATAACATAATGATAGACACACATATATATATACTTTAATAAATAAATACTTTAACAATTTATTAAAAATGCACAAAAACAAATAACAATAAAATATATTAAAAAATAAAAAATAAAAAACCTACCAGTAACGCCCATCCCACCCACCCCGCCACCCCCGCCGCCTCCGCCACTAGCCCTAACGACTGGAAATGGCGGAAGGTTTCTCAGTAGAATCTATATGAATCGCAGTGGAGAATCTATGTTGGTGGTGGTGCTCGGTGGCAGAATCGATGTTGGTGGTGGTTCTCGGCGACGGAATCGATGTTGGTGGTAGTGCTGGGCGACGGAATTGATGTTAGTGATGCTCGGTGGCGGGGGGGGGGGGGGTGTACGGGAAGAAGATGATAATTATTGTTATAGGGCAGTTTTAATATTCCGTCCTTGTGTAAAAAAGGTGTTTTGACTGAAAAATATGACGTGGCATTGACAACTTGTTGACTGTACCACTACGTGGGCAATTTTAGCCCGAATAAGGGTCACGGGCATTTTTGAAAGCCTTTTTTAAACGTACGGGTCATTTTGGCAAGGCCTAATAAAATAGGCATTTTAACTTTTTAAAAAAAGATAACGGGCAATTTTAATAATTCGTATATGAACTCGATCCATCTTTTATTTTCATAATATAAGAGTAAAAGAAAGAAGTAAAATATTGAGTTTTGGTTAGTATAGTAGAGCACAAAACTTCATGTAAATTTAAGTTTTAATGGGTTAAATATAAAAGAAATATATAATCATCAAATCATCAAAGTCTAAGATAAAAGATATATAAAACACTGGTATAACAGTGTATAGAAAGTAATGACACGGACTCACAAACACTCATATTGGATATTTTATAATATATATTATCTACATATGCATATATTACACATATACTCTATATAGGTGCATACTATATATATGTGTGTATATACATATTATATATACATATATACATATATACCTTTTTGTCAATCAAGTTCGCCAAGAAACGGGCCATGGCTCTTTCGTACGGATCTTTAGGCAGAATGGATGGACCTTCGGGCCAGGTTTCATTAATGTACTCTAGTATGATCAAAGATTCGACGATGGCTTTGCCATTGTGCACCAGAACAGGAACTTTTTTGTTAACTGGATTGTACTTTAGAAGCGAAGGGGATTTATTATTTAAATCTTCTTCTATGTATTCATATTGGACCCCTTTCATTTTTAGACCCATTTGCACTCTCCAGCTGAACGGGCTAGACCAGTTACCGAATACCTTGACCTCCTCCATACTCCTGATACTATATATATAATATGTATCTATATGTCTTGAATCAAACTAATTTTTCTGAATGTGCTTAATTGCTTGAGGAGCGCTGCATGTTGTTATATACAGGTATCACGAAGCCAACTTGTTAGGTGCTAATGATTTAATTTATTCATAGATTAATGTTAATTATATGAAACATGCATGATCTTTGACTTCTTAAAGAGTTCATGCCGCCAGATCGATCAGTTAGTTTCTTATCTAACAAAACTGGGGCTGCTACTATATCATAGAACAGATTAACGTTTTATTTATCCGTGCATGGAATGTCTTTTAAATAGAATATAGTGGTGAGCGAAGACGTGCATCATGTGAAGACTATACATTGGATAGGATAGATGTATGAGTATATACATTTTATATGGTGATTATATCTATATCTATATATATTCTTGTTAGTCTATATCTATGTGAACATTGTTGTCTTTTTATCCTCCCAAGCTTGTAGTATATTATTACTTTCTACCTAGATGGTTTCCTTGTCATCCTAGCGGTTGAGATAAGGGAGCAACCGTTTCGTTTGACCGAGAAGGTGATTTCTCTTCTAATACGTATCCTTTTAGGATTTCTCTTCAAATACGTATCCTTTTAGGTATTTTTGACATTACCCTCTATAAATTTTTTTTTACCACTATACCCCTAACATTTGTCAGCTTATGTCATTCTCCCTACCGTGTATTTTCGGCCATTTTTGACCGAAATATTCGTCTCGATGCGACTCATAGTGTTGTAGTAGATGCATTTTACCAGTTGATTGCAAAAATTTTGCAAAAAGCCCCTCAAACCAGAATTATTCCGACTAAAAATGGCCGAAAATACACTTGTGGGTGATAGTGGTGAAAAAAGTACCCATGTGTTATGTTTAATTACCATAAACCCATGATTTTATTTAATCGGCAAAAGACTATGTGTGTTATTTAGGAATTACCACACTGCACCTATGTAGATAGTAGTGTTGACTAAGGGATAAGATGACCATTCAGCGCTTTCTAATTTCCAAAATCACTTAAGTTTACACATGAATTCTTAAAACAAAATATGTGTTCTTATTATCAAATTTAATACAATTATATCTAAAACATTTATAAGCTTACTTTCCTATTGACTGACATACAACTACAACCACAACAATTAAGCATATAATCCCAATAAATTGGGGTAAGACTATGTGAACATGTACATGAATCTCTTATCTCCATTCATTATGCTTAAGGAATAAATTTGCATTTAGGCCTTTGAGCTTTTTGTCATTTCGTATGACCTTCATCCATGTTTTCTTTGATCTCCCACGAGCTCTAAGTCAATATCTCCAACGCGTCGTATCGCTGCATCTTTGAGTTTGCATCTAACATGTCTGAAATATCAAAAGATGTTTTCTCGCATCTTAACATCGTTGAGGGTACCACACCCAATTTATGTCGAATATCTTCATTACGCACTTTGTCTCTTGTGGTGTTACCGCACATCCACCGTTACATTCACATCTATGTTGCGTTCATCTTATATGCATGCCTCTACTTAATGGCCCAACACTCGAAATCATATAGCAGAGTAATGATAATAGTTGTCCGATAAAACCTCCTTGTAAGTTTACAAGGAATGTTGGGATCGCACAAAATTTCAGTCGTACTCTTCCACTTGATCCATCCAACTTAGATGCGATGGTTGGCATCACAATCTAGCTCTACATCCTTTTGTAGTATGGACCCTAAATACCAAAAATGTAAGCTTCACAATATCTCTTGGTCCTCTAATTGGACTGTAACATTGTCTCTTCTTCGATGTTTGGTAAATATGTAGTTGAGGTACACTGTTTTAGTTCGACTTAGATGAAAACCTTGTGCTTCCATAGCTTTAATTTGGCATTTACTTCTGCTCCCGTCTCATCGATGAAGAAAATATCGTCTACAACAACATACACCATGGTACTTGATCTTGGATGGCTTTGGTGATATCATCAATTTATATGGCAAACAAAATGGGCTCAAAACTGACTGCTGGTGTAAGCCGATTGTAATTGAAGGTGTCTGTTAAACAGACATAAGTCCAAACACTTGTCACCATGTTTTCATACACATCTTTCATGATATTGATATATTTAATGCGTACTCTTTATTCACAAAGATCTACCATAATACCTCTCGAGGTATTTATGATATGCCCTTTTCTAAATCGATAAAGACCATATCCAAAGCTTAACTCTTTTTCTAGGAGGCGTTCAATGAGTTTACGCTTCAAATGGATGGCCTCGCTCAAATATGGGGACAATTGGTCTCAATTATTCTTCGATCACCCTCTCTCATATCTTCATGTTATGAGACACATGTTTATCCCCTGATAGTTAGAACAGTTATGGATGTAATTATTAGCATACTCTTTCTTCACGCATCTGGTATTTATCTGCTACCCATATTTTGTTAAAGATGTCTATTAAGATCACAACATCCCTTCCATACATCTTCAAGACTCCATAGGGGTATCATCTGGACCAACATCTTTTTGTGTTATTCTCTTTAAAGCATCTTTAACTTCAAATCTTCTTATTCGCGCATAAATTCGAGGTTCAAATCCTGAAGAGACAACATGATGTCACCCACTTTTTGGGTAGGACTTCCGTTGAATAGGCCTCGAAATACTCTCTCCATTGAGTATTCGCACACCAGGACTGGTTGCCCTTCATCTTTGAGGCACTTCACTGCACCTAAGTCTCTAGTCTTTCCCTCTCTAATTACTAATGCGAGAGGTTTTGTATATATCCTTTTCAGCCTCTTTTTTATCCATATTCTCATAAATTTCCTTGTACACAACCTCTCATGCAAGCGGAACAACTTTCTTGGCTTCTTTTCTTGCTTCTTATACTTCTCAAAGCTTGCTTCATCGTAGTTCTTCTTCATATCCATAGAGCAATCTTGCTTGACCTTGATTGATGCCTTCACGTCTTCATTACACGATGACGTGTCTTTACATAACAACTCGGGATTCACCTAGAAGGTCTTTAGCTACCTTCTTAATACAACTAGTCATTTTGATCCAAGTTGCATATGTGGCATCTTCATTCTCTCAATCTGCTTCTTGAGCCACTTGCTCTACGAAGGTCTTCTAGGCAGAATCCTTAAGCCTCCACCACTTAATTCTAGTCTCTACCTTGCGCCTACTCCTCTTTGAATCTTTTCGCATCCTAATATTTAACACCAAAAGTCTGTGCTCCGTAATAACACTCTCCCCATGGATAACCTTAAAATCTAGCAAACGACTTATATACACCCTCCGAGCTAAAAAGAAATCGGTTTGGCTCCTACTCGACCCACTTCTATAAGTAACCAAATGAGAATCTCTCTTCTTTAGTCAGGTGTTTGCTAAAAGCAATCATATCATAGGGTGAAGTCTAAGATAGTGTGGCGTGCCTCATTACGATTCCCAAAGCTATACTTGCCATAGATGTCCTCCAAGCCATCACGTCTAGATCTCACATGGCCATTGAATTCGCCTCCAATAAATAGCTTCTTGCTATTACGGATCCTCCGTACAATCTCATCAAGATCCTCCCAAAACACGCGCTTAACAGCCTCGTCTAATCTCAATTGCAGTGCATGGCACTGATAACATTCAAGATCTCATCGTCTGTGACCAACTTGACCAATAAAATTAAATCACCATTTTTTCTAACCTCCACCGCATCCTTGAGCCAAAGCCTATCTATGAGTATATCAACACCATTACGGTTCCTTGTCTCTCACGCCATACTAAAGCTTACAACTCCAAGATTCTACAACTCTAACCTTCTGACCAACCACTTGGTCTCTTGCATGCACATGATGTTGATCATCATGCATCAAGGGCATCCCCCCAGCTAACCCGGTTAATCTCCATATAAGCGAGCATGTATTCCATGATGCAAGGCAGACTTGATGTTCTTGGACTAACTTCTTAACCCTCACTAGTTTTGGAATGTGAGGGAAACCTTGTTCATTTGTCACCACACCCAGCCATTGATTTAGGGAATGACCTAACAATCTTAGGATGAGTATGTAGCACGTCGTTGAGTATGTAACACCGCAATGGATTAATAGTATGGTTCATTTCAAAGATGTGATGAGGTTCTTATGTTGTCTATCACAAGCCTACCACAACCCTCCTCATTTATCGTATCTTAGGACATGTAGTGAAAGCTTAGTAGCAAGATTTTTCCTATTAACTGACTTATTAAAATAATAATTTATGTTTAAAATCTCAGACTTTGATTTCTATTTTTATTAGAATTTAAATGCATGTAAAATAATTAACAAACTATTAGATATCAATAGAAGCTAACATCATTTCCGTCGCCTACACTCCCACATCCCAAATTTCAGCACATCCACGAGTCTCAAACTAAAGAAAACGTTGTTGCTGCTTATTGTCGCGTCGAACTTTCTTGTCGGTACATGCACCAATGTAAGTAATCACTGTTGGGGATCAGTTGTTGTAATATAATTTGGATAGTAACATTTGTTTTACCTTCTCTTTTGAGTTACTTTTCACAAGTTATATAAAATGAATTATTGTTTTAGATGTGAAATTATGATTGGTTAATTTACTTGGTCTAGGATTGGATGTAATTATATATTGTGCAGCTTGAACTTATGTTTTGCAAAATCTATTGATTATATGTTTTATTGTATCTCTATTCTATATTGTACATGAAAAGTTTAGTGATTATCGGGTTTTGAAAAGCCAAAGTATAAGACTAAACTATATATTGTTACCCAAATTTTGTATTAGGAGTTAACATAACACATTCATAGTAGATTTCACAAACAATCTTTGAATCTTCGTGAAGTTAACACTCGAAAGAGTTAGAACTAATATTCACTCTAAAGCGTTTCTAAAACTTTGTTTGAGTCCTTGACACGATAATCATTGGAAGGGCTATTCAATCTCACAATCCACGCTATTAAGGAAATAGAAGATTAATTGGATATTGCCAAAGGGAGTATAATTAGTCAAGATATACTAGAAACGAGACTTGCAATCAATAGAAAGAAGCATTGTATAGGAACTTGGGTACTTTATCTATGAAACCCACACATATATATATATATATATATGATATTGAACCATGACTCCTTTATACGCTTTCTTCATACTAATAAACAACTCAATCAACTTTATTTTGTCTTTGTTCGATTTAAGCTCTCTAGTTTGAACAATTTCATCTTTCATTCATTTGCTACATCAAGTTCTATTGTTACAAATTATATATAACACTATATGTGGAATTTGATACTTGATATGTAATTTAATTTTGATTTTACTATTATTTGACCGTCATACAAACACGTAGGCATAGCATTGTTATTGTGTACTCAACCATTAAAAACTTCAGAAAAAAACAACAATCAAAAGTGACTTACAAACTTATCTCTGAGTACATACTCCAATTGTAAAAAGAGGCGGAAAAACCTTTCATGTCCACCTTGTTCAAAACTCAAGTTCTTATTTACACCACATGTCACGTATCATGAACAATCCATCTTGAAGTTTTTAAAACCTCAAACATTCGCAAATACCAACTAAAACCGTAGAACTCATTTCGCAGATTAATGAAGAAAAACATTAAATAGACAATATATTCATGTGTGCATCAATATAGTGTTGTTTCTCAGTGTTGTCACACCACTTATTCATAAAGTGTTGTTACAACACTTAGCCACAACACCTGCACTTACACGTTGTTTACTGGGTATAGAACTATTTGTGCGAGGATCAAGAATAAGTGGTTGAAACATCGGTTTCTCCTTCCTCCACAGGTTTTGAGATAGTAATTATAATGTCTTGCGTTATGAGGAAACACGGGGACAAGTCATAGTGTGTAGTACGAAGGGAGGACCAACTTCTGGAGTTTATATAAATATTAGAAACTCTAACTCTCAGTAATCAGGGTACTTAGTTTATTGGTCAAAACCCATTAG
Source organism: Linaria vulgaris (assembly GCA_948329865.1). Lineage (NCBI taxonomy): Eukaryota > Viridiplantae > Streptophyta > Magnoliopsida > Lamiales > Plantaginaceae > Linaria > Linaria vulgaris. The sequence continues at coordinate 14,958,778 of OX415254.1, read as the reverse complement.
CGGATCGTTAATGAATTTAATCATAAATGAGCCATAGCTTGCATTTTTATGTTAAGTATAATATATAATAGGGTTAACCTGATTAAAACTCTTATGATGAATGATATAGGTGTGACTTGAAAGCGTTTAATATGGCATTACTAGCGAAACAGGTATGCGTCTTCTTAAAAACCCCGAGAGCTTCTTGGGTCGCATGTGTAAGGCTAAATATTGTTTGGATGTATCTATGCTTGATGCTTCTAGGGTCTTCTCTTCATTCTCATGGCGCTATATTCAAAAACACTATTATCGTGGTTAAGGCCAGAATGCGAAGGTAAGTGGGGAACGGTGAGACTTTGTTGATTTGGGGCAACGCATTGCTTTATCAGCCTAACTCTTTCCACCCCCATCACACCACAGAATTCTAAACTCATCGATGACAAGGTGGCATCCTTTATCGACGCGGGTTTAGGGAAGTGCAATGTGGAGCGGATCCAGAGTCAGTTTTTTAGGTGAAGTAGAGACCATCTTTTCTATTCCTCTCGAGAGTGCGGCGAACCCCCACAATGAGTTTGGCATTATAACTCGAATGGTCGTTCCTATGTTAAAAGTGTGTATCATGTGATTAGCCAACAAGGTCTGCATCGAAAATGAAGTGAGGCTGGTGGAGTCGTTAAAAATTCTATATGCTAAAAAGAAAATTAAAAAACACCTTGAAAATATCAAAAAATGCAAAAGATTCTCATCCCACCACAAAAATATGCGAAATATACCCATCTTCTTCCCGATTTCACCTATTCCTCCTTTTTATCCCTAAAAACACCTAAATTAATTATTTTATTCTAAAACCTTACAAAATCCAACAAATTAAGCCTCAATTTAAAATAGGAGTCGATCCTCTACCTTAAAGTATGTTGATTTCTACTGAGTTTTTGTCAATTTAACGAATATGTCAATATTGTTAGTTAGTTCATATTTTTAGTTAATAAAATGATATAGATTCTCATTGTGTTTCTTGTACTAGATATAAAATGTATCACGATAAAGATCGAAGTTTGATATATGATAGACTTGGTGTCAATAATATTTGAACAGTTGTTTCGAGGAAGGCGTTGATAAGTTTCTCGGATATGAATTTTCAAGAACCGACTTGTTGAACATCGAAAAAACAATGTGTCCTTGTTGCTCGATACTATGTGCGGTCGACAAATGGGAAGTCAAGTAGATATTTGCGCAATCAAATACAAGTTAGGGCAAGCTAAATAGTAGTACTACAACTAACGGTTGTAAAGAAACAGTTGATGGTGTTTTTGGTAAATATTTTGAAAACGTAAAATCTACTAATACATCAAACAAAGAGTCAAACCAAGAGCAGCAGAGAGGCCACTGCACGATGAGTCTAATATTATTGTCTCGCACTGGGCAGCTCAGTTTATGGCAAATAAAAATGTACATAAAATTTCGGTCACGTACTGTAACAAGGTCATATGATAAATTCAAAGTTTGTTGCATCCTAACGATAGCGAAAAAAATTTGGTAGATGTGTATGACATGATGAGACTTCTTAAAAGTTGGGATTTGCAAATAGAACTTTTGATATTTGTGAGAACAATTATTTTTTATACAACGGTAACTATGAAAGTAGAAATTACACTAATTATACTCAATGTAGTTTAGAAAGGTACGAGGAACAAGTTGGGTCTACGGGAAAGAAGAAACGTATTCCACGGAAGATATTATGGTACTTCTTGGTGACCCCTATGACGTTGCACATGACACGCTAAACTGCTGAACACATGACATGATATTTGAAATATAGGGCAAGAAATGATACAATGATTCATACCTCTGGTGGTGATGCCTAGAAAGTGTTCGATGCTACATATCCTGATTGAACAGCAGGGTTACCGACCGTTAGACATGGATTGTGCACTAATGGTTTTACTCCATGGGGTAACTCTTAATCTACTTAGTTGTGTTGGCATGTACTTGTTACCCCATACAATCTTCCACCTTATTTGTGGTTGATGAGTGATTATTTATAGCAATTTGAGTACCTGATTTCTTATACTTTGGATAGTTCCTTGTGGCATTTTTTCTGGTTTTAGTCTTGTTTTGTTATTTTATGGTTTTTAATCAAATCCTAGTAAAACCGTGCATATTTGATGGAAACTAGCATGGAAGGGTGAATGAGCAGCAATTTGGCAAGTCTAATAATGGATTCAGACCATAACTTAGTCGGGACGAGTGAGGATACGAGGAAGCGCACCAACAGAAATGATCATATAGCCTGCAGAAGAGAAGCACAAGCTGCATGACTCGTGCAGGTTAGGCAATAGGTCGAGCGGCCTACACATCATTATGTTTCATCACGCCAAACGACTCATGCAGCCATATGAGTACTTACATACACGGCTCACGTAGCCTATGCACGACTTGTCGCGCGACCTTATGTGACATGGATGAACATGAGCGGATCATTCTGAAACCCTAGAGGTTGCAACTCACGGACAAAAAGTTATAATTATAGGAAGACGTCCAACAGCTAGGGCATCACAAGCTAGAGAATCGTGAACAACACATTCATACCAAACAAAGAAGTTCTTAGCAAATTGAAAGTATTGATAACAAAGGAGAAGTATTGCGATCATTATTGAGAGAGAGAGGTGATCTGAATGAGCAGATAATCTATTAAAGGAAGGTAACAAATATTCAAAATGAGAAGACATGTCGAAATTCTGCCGAGATCAAGAGTTTAATATTTTTTTCTCTTTATTGCACAACTTGATGATGAAATACTGTTATGTTACATTGATCATGAGAGATCGCCAAGAGTCACGCCGTCTTGCGCTTGCCTCTTTGTCTTCCCTTCTTCTCCATTTATTGCTCTTGTCCTTCAGTTCTCATGTTCAACTCTTCGTCCTCACTACTCAGCTATTCATCTCCAATGTTCAGGCTCCACAAACTTAACAATCAATATTGGGGTGTCAAACCATTCAGATTTATGGAGTGTTGGTATGAGGATAGATCTCTTTTTCTTCTTATCTCTGAAAAATGGTCAAATAGTAACGTAGCAGGCTGAGCAGGTTTAAACTCAAAGAGAAACTTCAGGAATTGAAAATCTTTTTAAAATTTTTGATAATATTATCTAGTTTGCTAAGGACACAATTACAACTATTGATTACAAAGGAGAAGACTCCCTCTTCCTGAATGAGGACATTATGAGAATAAGAGCAGTTGTTGGGGAGATGTGGCAGGCTATCAAGCATTAAGATATATTTTTCCACCAAAGAGCACGGTCGAAGTGGCTTAAAGACGGTGATTTGAATTCTCAATTTTTCCATTTGTGCATTAAAAGATTGCAAATGGTGAATTCTATCAAAGGTTTATTTTATGACGGGGTTTGGATTAAAGAGGTCGATCATATTAGATGTGGGGTTCAAATATTTTATGCCAATTTCTTTAGAGGGGTGCGGATTGGACAAAACAATTTTGAAGTTACTCGTCTTCAGTTTGTCGATATACAATGTTTTTAGGTGAAAGCTCATATGTAAATGTTTGGGCCATAAAAGCAATCCTCATGAACTTTGAAACGATTCCAGGTCTTAACTTTCTGACGAGTAGCATTGTCGGGTTTAATGTCAACGAGGATTTGATTAATGATTTCTCGAAAGCACTTAATCGTAAAGTCGATAAACTCCCTTTTTGCTACTTGGGTAAGACGATTGGGATTAATTCTAGGCGTATCAAATCATGGAAGCCAGTGATCTTGGCTTTTAATAAGAAGATGTCGAGCCTTGAAAATAAACATGTTTATTTTGGAAGAAGGATCGTTCTCTTCAGCTTTGTGTTTGTAGGCTTACCATTGTACCTTTTCTTTTTATAGGACACCAAAGAAAGTTATCCAAGAGATTTTGGGTACTCAAAGACGCTTCTTATAGGGTGGAAACTCCAAAAAAAAATACCGTGGGTTAGATGGGATCTGATTTGCCATGATAAGGATTTAGGTGGACTTAACATTAAAGATGTGAAGAGCTTCAATTTAACACTTGTATCTAAATGGAAATTGTGGCTTCTACAAGGGTGTGACTCAATCTGTATGGATATTTTTAGTACGAGGTTTGGGAAGATCAAAAGTCCAATTGATTTCATTTTACAAAGATACAATCACAAGCACTATTTCAACATGGTGGAATGATCTTATTTTATTAGACGCGGGCCGGTTAAAGGAACAATGGTTTTGTTGCAAAAAAATTATACAAGTTGGTTGCGTCGTTGTACATCTTTCTGGAAAGCTTGTTGGATTGGAAATGAACCACTTTTCTCTCGGTTAGGTAGGCTTTTTCAAATTGCAACTAATAAGGGTTGTTCCATTACTAAAAAAGGTTGTTGGACTAAAAAATTATGGAAGTGACATTGGAGTTGGAGGTGCGAACGTTTTTCATGGGAATGAGATTCCTCATTGTTGAATGAGCTGTGTTTACTCATTGAACTGTATGTGCCCACACATGATAAGGCAGACGTTGGATATGGAGAAGCGAGACAAAAGGTGAATTCTTCGTTCACAGGATGATACTGTAACAGTTCCTTCCTTTAAAATGTTGTTGGATCTTAAGGCCTCTATGAAGATGAAGACACTTGTTTGGAGCGTTCTTCTTGATAGAATCCCAAGTAGAACCAATCTGCATAAGAGGGAGATTTTGCTTTCGCACGGCAGCACGACTTGTTCCTTTTGCAATCTCGCTCTCGGGATCTCTAACCATCTATTTTGTTGTTGCCCGTTTACGCACCAGATCTGGGAGAAAATTCTCCAATGGATTGATATTGGTTATGTCATGGTTGGTGTAACAAAGGCCCTTTTTGTCTTTTGGGAAATTTGGACGGATGGGAACAACTTGTGCTATAAGAATATATTTATCTTTTGTTGTTCAATATTTGTGAGAACATAAAAGCAAGAAGTTGGAGATGGTTTATATCAAAAGTTGATGGTTTTTCTTATTTTTGGATTGGGCTTTGGTACCCCTGTTTTATAAGTTTTATCGAACTATAGAAGTATCTCTTGTGCTCCCCTGTTTTACTAAAATTATCCTTTTCTAAATGAAAAAAAAATATACCAAAATTCGGAGTACTTTGTTACACATTCTCGATGTTACTATAATTTAGATTTCAATCGAACATTAAAATATACATATGTGTATATATATATATAGCTATACTTAGTAATTCCATTTATTATTGATAGAATTCAAGACACCTCGCTCTCCTTAAAGCGTAGAGAGGAAGGAGATTATTTGGAAGCATGTAAACGATGGGAACGGGTTCCATACATTTTTATAAAGGCTGCCATTTCCATGTTACATGTTTGAATGAATTTCATAGAAACAATTTTTGAAATCTTCCATGCATTTAGATTCAAGACACAATGCAACGAGGAGAGAGCCGTCTCCACTATAACTTTGTAGGATTACCGAGTCGCCGTCGCCATCACTCATTATCGGACCCGTAAATATTTCCTTTCCCCATCCAAAATCTAGTCCATTAATTGGAAGAGTCATCCAGCTTATCACCCCAATATTTGGATTCCCATAGAACGCCCAGTGTTGGTCATTCTTCTTAGCGTTTATGTCTTGCAAGCCTGACAGATCTTTGAGGTTTTTCACGAAATCAATTGACGAATGCACGTATTTGCTCGTCACCTTATCAACGGCTTGTCTTATTTTACCGACAGTGTAGCCTAATGGCCTCGTTACGAGGTCCCCTGACAGCCCAGTTGCAATAACGTATTCAATTGCATTGCCAAAGAAGTTTCCGGGCAAAGGTGGCTGCATGCGTTTGCGTATGTTGACGCAGACCCCAATTGAAGTGGGCTGCTCGTGTTCGTGTTTTCGTGCCCTGGACGCACATCTCCATATGTGCCCGGTTATGGACTCATATATAGAGTAGGCACGATGAGCGCCAATTTCATGATTCGCTTCTTTCTTGAGCATTTGTAATTGAAACTGTGAGAGCTTCAACATGGCAATTGTAGTTTCCTTATTACTCTTAGCACTCACTTTGTTGCTCGATTGGCCAATTAATTGGGGTCGCGGTGCACATAAGTCGTGCTTAAAACACGGTTGCAACCCCAAAGGAGGAGGAGAACCTCCAGCGCGCAGAATTCTCCTGTCAAGGAGAGGCGGTGTGCCTAACGGCTTCCCACGAGCAATCCTCGCCCATTCGGAGAAGAAGTGAAAGGAGCCTTGGCCATCGACTAGTGCGTGCGACACATTGACACTCAGAGCATGTCCACCACATTTGAATTTAGTTAGCTGTGCAATGAACAGAGGAATATCTTCAATGGGATCCTCTTTGTAATTTATTTCGGGAACAAGGTGTTTGAAATCAGGAGTCGGGGTGAAGTCACCGAGGTCGTCTAACGTGGCGTCCACACAGGAGGCCTCGACCAGTAGGGCGCCCTTGCCGTTGCAGTCGAGCTGAAGGCGGGACCCTTCTAGCCAGGTTAAGCGCCCGGCTACCGGGTAAAAGTGCACCAATACTTTACTTAGAGAGGTCTTCAAAGTTGTGAAAATATTGATGGTGTCCTTTGGTGTTTTGTAGAAGTAGATTCCCGGAGCATGAGTTACGAAGCCTATTTGATCGGACTCCGACAATGGCATGCGGCCGGTCCATGTGGCTTCGGCTGGTTGGACTAAACAAGAGCGTTCCAAGATGACTTTCATTTTGCAGTACGCACTAGCTAATTATTAAAGTTAGGACTATGTTTGAGATAGTGAACTGTGGATTAAGTTCTAAATTATATAACGCTGTATATCTTTTGGTCTCCGTTGCCATTTTTGACTTAGTAATAATTAATTCATTTCGTGCCTACTTTTACGGGACTGTCTGCACATGAGACAAATCCTGCTTTTACGGCTAACGAAATCAGGCACTCAAACTGTGATGTGACTGGTTACAACTTACAGGGTGGATTCGATGCTGGTAGCACCAGCAGTGGTGCTACCAGCATATTTAATTCACACATGGGCCCTGTAGTCTCATAAGTTTGAGGGCCCATTTTTCTCTTTCTTAAATTATTTAATATGCTTACTACTAAATAATTTCTTATTCTCTAACCATATTTATTAATATATTTTACTACTAAATAATGTTACCCCATATTTTAAATAGATAAAATAATTTTTGTGCATAAGCTTAAAATGTTTCATATCTGATTCGGCTCTTTTCCACCTCTATTATTCATTTTCTAGTTTTACTATTAAATTTTATTAGTAAACATGTAATTATCAAAAAAGAATTATATTAATAAAGTACAAAAAAAATTAAGACTTATATGTCACACCTATCTGATTCTGATGTGTATAAAACACAACTCCTCATTTTAGAAATGATTTATGACAAAATACCCCTGTGATATGCTAATGTGTTGTAGTATTTACATTTTTTAAGATAATTCCGTATTCTTCATTTTTAAAGGTTGATTAGCTTAAAAATATGGAAAAATAAGTTGTTGTTTTTTTGATAAATAAGTGTGTTTCAAATGTTCAAAAGTAACCATATATGATCGGTCTCTTTTTTTTTTCTTTTCTTTTTTGTATCTGTGTTATTTTCCAGTTGTATTATATTATTATGTTAATAAAAATCTAATTAATAGAACTTATTCTATTTTTTGAAGTTGGCACACCACTCCCTTAGATAATTTCATATTGTGACTTTTTTTTAGTTTATTTGATTATCATATTATAATTTTTTGCATGATATTAAATAGGGGTGGGAGTGGGTATGGGAAATTGGGTACCTGTCCCATACCCAGTGGGTATTTCCCAATTGGAAATTCCCAATTCAGCAAATTGGGAAAATTGGGAATTCCCGTCTCCCGTCCCGACTAAGTGGGACGGGAGACGGGAATCGTTCTGGATACCCGCGGGAAACGGGTACCCGATATAAAAATAAAAAAAATAAAAAATTATATTTATAGGACTAAATTGTGGTGATTCAATTAAATAGAGGTTTGAATTGCAATTACTCAAATACTAAAAAAATAACAAAATTTCTCGAAAAACTCACTCGAAATTATATTTATATGTATTTTTATTAAAAAAAAACTCACTAAAATTTCTGGGTACCCAAAATTCTGGGTACCCAATAATTTCCAGAAAATTTGATTTTATGATAAATTTAGTCACTGGAAATTTCTGGGTACCCAGTACCCAAAAACTGGGTACCCAGAATATTTGGGAACCCGTTTGGCGGGTTCCCAAATAAATGGGACGGGAAATGGGTAGCATTTTTTGCTACCCGCGAAAATGGGTACCCGCGAAAATGGGTACCCGCGAAGCGGGTACCCGTTTTCTGGGTACCCGTCCCACTCCCACCCCTAATATTAAATTTAATTTTGCCACTTTTTGTGTATTTGGTCTAGATAATAAAATATAAAAGCAAGATATATACATGTACAATTTAAGAGGGGAATTGGGTGTGTTCAAAAATAAATGAAATATGTTGTTGCCAAATTAAAGTTTAGAAGTTAGTATGATAATAACAACAATGCCAAGTTAAAGGATAAAATAAATAAAATTAAAACTATAATTGGCAGTGATATAAAATTTAATATACTTTTTTTAGAGCAATTGCCTTGGTAAAGAGTTAACTAAAAAAGGACTAAAAGAGAAAAAGAAGTTATTTTTGACTTGAGTGAAGGAAGAGTTAAAAACGAAAAGAAAAAAAAAAAAAACAAGGGGACTAAATGGTAAATTCAAGCTGGTAGCACCACTGGTGGTGCTACCAGCATCGAATTTACCAACTTACAGTGACCTCTCTTCAATTATTTAATGCCATGTTGGAAAAAGTATCGTTTTGTGCTCCACTGTCTTTGATCTTTTGACTTTTATCAAGGATATTACTAACTGGTGACAATACAAAGCGCGTACACTCTATCAATTTGAGGGGATGATTCACAAAATTATTATTGTTATGCTACTTTGTGTAGTTGTTAAAAAACAGTAATTTGCAATACAAAAATAACTACATAGTACCCTACCTTAATTAAAAAAATCAAATTCTAGATATATTAAGAGCCGGTTCGCATGGATTAAAATTTCCGTGCGTTTCCTCGAAAAGTACCGAAAATTTTCCGTTTTTGACTTCACCGATACGAAACATACATGTAGTTTCCATAATAGTTATAACTACAATTTTACGAATTCTTCGAAACATGTCGAAAAGTTCTCGAAATATTACGAAACGTTTCTAATTTTTAGCTAACCGAAACGTACTCTCGAACCGAAATTTTCATCCATGCCGGTTCGTTGTTATGCTACTTGGTATAGTTGTTGGAAAAACAATATTTTGCAATACAAAAATGAAAATATAGACCCCACCTTAATTAAAAAAATCAAATTCCAAAAATTTTAATAGTATGGTTCGTTGAGATATTTAAGAACAATATGTCCCATTAGTTAAAACACAGCTAAATGATTGATTAATTAACAATTCAAATATATCCAAGATATTAGTAGGTATAAGTTGGTTGGTGTATATATAGTTGGTACGTAGTATATACTCGTTTGCTTTCAAAATTAATAGTCACATGACTATTAATTTACTCTTACTAATATACTTTGGTATTATTATTATGTTGCATGGTTAGCCAAATTGCTACCCTAAATTAAACCCAATCGAAGAAAATAATTTCATATTTGCTTACGCTAATTGACCAAATATTTTTAATCTTGTCACTTATTTGTGTTAAATGACTTTCTTACGCTTATTCTAATTTTTAACTTCACACTCACTTGTCATACCAAATCTTTTTACCTCATAATGAGAACCAAAATTTTACAGTTGTAGAAAAGGACGCAAGAACAATATTTTTGGGAGAACAAAATATTGTGGCATTTGTACGGTCTCTTTTTCCCTACATTTGGTTTTTTATTTTCAAGTCGAATATATAATGGCGTGATACATGTGTCATTATAGGCTAATTTTGAAGTCACTACCAGCACATTTGGTTTACATTATAAAGCCTAATTAGAGTTATAATCTAGCCCAAAACTCATATTTGGATTAACCTTATAATAACCACAAAAACCCGTGATTAAAGACATAATCTTGTGATTAAACCTTATTATGAATTGCTGCCTCCTACCCCAAATTTCATAATCTTGGCCAAGATGATTTTTTCTCATTCCAACTTTATCCTTACAAATTACAATCAATTTCAAATTTGCCTTGATTTTTATAATTCATAAAAAGGATCTTATAAAATATAAGATTTCCTTTAAAACGGTCTATCCAAATTTCTTATCTTTTTTTAAAAATATCATCTGTAATTTTAAATCACTCTTACATCTTACGAACTAAAGAATCAAAGACAAAAAAGTTATCCTGTTTTTTATCCTTACCATGTTTATAGGTTAATTATGTTTCCTTTTGGTTTATGAATATATTAGATTCTTTTTTCTAATATACTTTGATACTAATCACAAAATCAATTTTTTCGTGGGAGATTTCTCGTGAATTAGCACCAAAAAGTTTAGAATAAATTATTGAAATGTAGGTATATAGATGTTTTTATAGAAAAAGTTATCCAAATTAGTGTATGATATGGATTAACAAAGTAAGGTTATTTTAGAAATTATAAGGGAAAACGTACGGACTATACCCATCGTTTAGCCTCTTTTATGAAATTATACCCAACCTTTGAACTTTTGCAATACTATACCCAACCGTTGAAAAACGTAACTATGCTATACCTAGACTAATTTTCCGGCCAAAATTGGAAATTTGCAGGGGTAAAACCGGTACTACACTCAAAAATTAAAAAAAAAATTAATAAAAAATAAGAAAAAATAAAAAAAGACCCCCCCCCACCCTCCACCCCACCCTACCCCCCACCCCGCCGATTTGCAGCAACACCGCTGCAAATCGTGGTGCATCACCGCGATTCGCAGCGGTGTTGCTGCAAATCGTGGTGCATCACCGCGATTCGCAGCGGTGTTGCTGCAAATCGCGGTGATTCACCGCGATTTGCAGCGGTGTTGCTGCAAATCGGCGGGGTGGGGGTGGGGTAGGGGGGGGAGGCGACGGGGAAGGAGGGGGGGACTTTTTTTTGTTTTTTCTTATTTTTTATTAATTTTTTTTAATTTTTATTATAAATAAATGAAATGACTATTTTGCCCTCGTGCAAATCGGATTGATGATGTCACAAGATCAGAATATGAAGTTTTTTTGCCGAAAAATTAGTCTAGGTATAGCATAGTTACGTTTTTCAACGGTTGGGTATAGTATTGCAAAAGTTCAAAGGTTGGATATAGTTTCGTAAAATAGGCTAAACGATGGTATAGTCCGTACGTTTTCCCGAATTATAATGCAATCTACCTTTTAAACTACAATCCAAATGCAAATTTAGTATTTAAAAACTTGACAATGACGTGTGATAATTTGATATCCAAACGCGAGTTTTGGGATTGAGAGTCTCATTCGAATCACATCATTACTATGGTGGACTTATGTGAAAAGGCTAACCAAATGAGCCCTACATGTTGTCGTAATTTTACGCGATTATTCGCATTCATAAGGCAAGTATCATTGGGACTAAGGGACTAAGTCAAGAATATCATAAGGCAAGTATTCCAAGAGTCTTATGATCTACTTGTAGTTGGGACTAAGGGTTCAAGTTCTTCTATGGGGGTCCGAAAGCTAAGGCGTGTATCATTGGGACAATGATGCACAAAGCTAATGCGCTAGCATATCATGTAGGCTTAGGATCACAACATGGTCCTCGTCTCGAGCGAGACACGATTGGACAATACAAAGGACTACGGAGTGTCAGGATCAAATGTTGAGCACGAAGATTCGAGTGTAGGTTCTTGGAGACCTTCAACTTAGGTGCAATGCTAGTTGGAGCTTCAATTTTTATCGAGATTGGGGACTTAAGTGAAACCCAAGACGGTTGTCATGCGAGGCAAACGTTGTCTATGAGTAGAACTCCAAAGAACGAACTACAGCTGAATGGGCGAGCGTTGCTACCTTTGGTGCGACGCCAGGAATCTTTCTTCAGATCGACGCTAGTGATCATGATTTAGTAAGACTAAGGAGAGGCGTGTGCTCTCGGAGCATAAGTCTGCATTGCGTGTGCTTTATGGAGCGTATCACAGGATGGTTTATATGTAAAACCTTGATTGTAAGGTTGAACACAAGTTTGGATACGCAACTTGTGTGTCGCACAAGCGAAAAATGATTCCACTATGTTACATGAGAGTCGGCCCGTAACAGGTGGTATCAGAGCCCTTATACCGTTCCTTTGGAATAATTGATGGTGCATGAGTTGTGTTTATTGAAGATGTTTGGAATCTTCTGTGAATCCCGATACCTCTGGCTTGGAGAAAGAGATAGGATCTCTTCAGAGTGAATAGATTTTGATCGTACGAGTCAGGTAAGGTACGTCGATTGATGGACTGATGGTCTTTAGTTGTTATGAGACATTTGGTTTTAATAATGCTTCAATTACGCAGTTAAGATCTACGACGAGAAAGGATGTCTTTAAATATGCTTTAGACAACTCATTTTGATCGGATAAGATTTTGGGGGTATGTGCATAGTGTTGGATCTTATGCACCCTTTGGCGTAGTGGATGTTGTGGTCAAATTTTGGAGCTTAGTAAAAGCTTGGATTGGATATAGTTTGGGCTTGCTTTGGTGTGCACAAATTTCTCGTACTTGTTATCTAAGTCCGGCGATTGTGAGTTTGATGTTGTTGGAAGCTCTTGACGAGATCGTTCAAGTCTTCAATGATGGACTTAGCAGTTGGGTTGGGCGTCAATTTTCTATGATTTTCTTCGTGCTTGTCTGCGACTACAATTAAAGATTTGTTTGCGGAAAAATCGGATTTGTAGTTTGTTCAAGCAATGGATGTTTGGTTGTATGTTTGCAAGAGGCAACAACAGTTATATTTTCCAAGTGAGATCGGAAGGTTGATCTAAAAATGGTTACGATTACAGGTTACCAAGGAGGTGAATCTGGCATTAAGGCCACGATGAGTGCTAGGCAGGAGGCCTATGCGAGGAATAGCCACCATGTGGGCTGCAGGGAGTGAAATTTTTGCCCTACAATTGAGAATTGGATGTGGGGGTTGATATTCGAGAGGAGCCTTTGCATTGAAAAAAGTTGGTTGGAACTAGACGTCAAGCTTACGAGATGAGCCAAAGTCTGTGGAGACTTTTGGCAAAAGCAGAGGTTGGCGAGATAAGAATTTGATGGTATGACGCAGAGTTAGTCTCATTTTGCACCGATGGTGGCCGATGTTGTAGAAGTGTTATTGGATTGGGCATGGACTTTGGTATCCTGAAGAAGGGAAGTCCTTGCGTGTAGCAAAGCAGTGTGGATCTTGTTATTAGACCTAAGTGTCACCACGAGGTGGGGGAATCACAGATCATATGGCATGTCGAGAACATGGTATCAGTCTGGAGAACCACGAGTGGGTGGAATGACGGTAGATATTTCAAGTGATACATCAAAAGATGGGGATATCGGACAAAGAAGTCGTCGAGCGATGCATCGTACAATGGATATCCGAAGTTGATTGAGGTGTGATCTTGCAGAGTACACATTTGAGTTAATTTGCATGTCGAAATTTTTCGAGGTGCCTTGTGCTAGAGATAATATGGTTCTGTCTTGCACAAATGGGGCTTGTCATTGAGGGAAATTTTGGCAGCCCTAGAGTTCTGAGGCTTGTTGTCCGGAGTACAACACCTCTGAGTGGGGGAGGGAGTGCCGTTAGGTTTACCGTTGTGCACCTAAGACACGACTTGGATGATGCCGAGGTATTTAAGTCAGATTGTTGGCTAGCGTGATGAAGTCAGCGACAATTCATGATGAAGGAATCCTTGTGGCTGAAGGTGTGTTGGTCTTGAGAAGGCAACACACGCTTATAGTTCAATGAGGTGTCCAGTTTGAGATGGCCTTGTGGAATAATCGTGGGGGCATTCATGTGCGAGGTCCCATCATGTCATGTGATTCGTCATTGGGGACGTGTAGGAAAAAGCAGTTTGTCGGAACCTTGTTGTGATTTGCCATTGGGGTCGTGATTGAGTTTGAAGAGCAAGTCATTGGACTTTTGCTGATAGTTGGCTTAGGTGCCTTGGAGGATGGGTGAGACGCTGTTCGTGGGAGAATTTGCAGAGAACTGGTCATTGAGACCCTTGTTGAACACTCAATATGTGAATTGGGGCCTCCATTGTTGGCAGTTAAACGGATTTCTTGGTGATGACTTTGAAGCGAGTTGGGCTGCATAAACGAGGTCATTTATAGGTCCGTCCTTGGGGAGGATGTTATGGGTCGCCGCTTCGACCATAACTGGCGATTAATGGGCCGGACACTAGGTAAGGCATTGGTCGCAAGGAAAGACTGGGCTCTAGCGCCGGTCAATGGGATGATCAGGTGCGAGACAGGGCACCGAAGATGATGATGGTTGGGCATTGTGGTGAGTGTTGGCCAAACTGTGGACTGGATGGGGCATTGGGTGCCAGGATGGAGGCTGGGATGCCAGGCCCAGGACGGACGTTGAGGTGCAAGAATAGACGTTGGGGCACCAGGACGGAGTCTGGGCGTTGAGCGTCGGGTCGGGAGCCAGGTGTAATATGCAGAAGGTTTGACTTCGTGTGATGGTTTGAAGGAATTTCCCTCAATGAAATGAGATTTTTTTTGAGGAGAAGGTCCATGGAGTTAATGGAAACATCTCCACAAAGTTTCAAGGGAAATAAGGAAGTCGTTTGGGAGTTTGGTTGGCGGTCCATGGAGACGCGCAAAGGTTGACTTGGGCAAACATATAAAGGACTTCTCCTCGTGATAGTTGCACGAAACTTGGTGAGAAGCTTCTAGGATATCTAAGTATGTTGTCCACAAAGTTTAAGGAAGAATGATCAAGCCGTTTGGGAGCTAGATTGGTGGTCCGTTGGCTAACGCTAATCGCGGTTGGGTGCAAAGGACGAAAAGACTTCCTACTCTTTGAATGGGACAATTCTTGGATGGAATGTCTTAGAACATATAGGAAGTAGGTTCAGCAATCGGTGCTCTATAGAAGAAGTTTCACTCTATTAAGTTGTTAGGGAAAAAAGGACCCATGTTGGAGGATCTAGTTGCAAAGTAGATAAAACAATGGTCAGGGAGATAACATTGGTGAGCAAGCAGCTAGCTTCCCCCGTGTTAAGTAGAAATGCAAAGACAAAAAATGTGTATCTCTTGGGACCGTCAAGGAACCAAGAGCTGACTCAGGTCAACATGAATAATGAGTCGTAGTCCCCGTTTAAGTCTGGGAATTGAATGGGCAATGTTGAGCTTACGGGCTCTTCGTTGGGTGCCTTGTTGCAGATGGTGGCTACATTATATGTAGGGACCGCTATGCGGTGCGATTTTGAGAAACAAGAATACTTAGCGCTATGCATGCTGGACAATGCCTTACCTAGCATCCGGCCCATCAATCGTCAGTTGGGACGTCTTTCCTTCAAGAATACTAAGTCAATAAGAGCATAAGACAAGTATTCCAAGAGTCTTATGATCTACACGTAGTTGGGACTAAGGGTTCAAGTCCTTCTACGGGGGGTCCAAAAGCTAAGGTGTGTATCATTAGGACGACGATGTAAAAAGCTAATGAGGTAGCATATCATGTGGGCTTAAGATCACAACATGTTCCTTGTCTCGAGCGATATACGAGTGAATGATACGAGGGACTACGGGTGACTCCAAGTGTCGGGATCGAATGTTGAGCACGAGGATTCGGTTGTAGGTGCTTGGAGACCTTCAACTTAGGTGTGAAGCTAGTTGGAGCTTCTATTGCTATTGAGAGTGGGGACTTAAGTGAAACCCAAGACGGTCGCCATGCGAGGCAAACGTTGGCTAGGCATAGAACTCCAAAGAGGGAACTATTCATGAATGGTCCTTTGAATGGGCGAGCGTTGCTACCTTTGGTGCGCTGCCACGATTCTTTCTTAATATCGACGCTAATGAGCGCTATGCAGTTAGACTAATGAGAGGCGTGTGCTCTCGGGGCATAAGTTTGCATCTAGATGTCGAATGTGTGTGCGTTATGTGGCGTATCACATGATGGGTTATGTATACAACCTCGACAGTAAGGTTGAACGAAAGTTCGGATACAAAACTTCTATGCCGCACGGGCGAGAAATCATTCCGCTGTATTACAAGAGAGTCGGTATGTGACACAATGTCAACATAGACGAAAGGATGAATGTGTTTATGTGTAATAAGCCAACAAGACTAGCTTACCTAAGAGAAATAAAGAATAGATCCATTCTTTATTATATCGCATTCTAAGAAAAATGAATTGAATATATAGCATGCTGGACAAAAGAAATAATAGACACATTATCTTATGAATTTACGTTGAAGTGTAAATTATAGTAATCTTATGTTTCATAAATAACTAAAAATAAAAAATAAAAACGATCTAACTTATTTTAGCGTAAAAGATATGCATTGTACATTTACGTGGTTATCTGACCAGCCTCGATCACGCACCCCTCGTTCCTCCTACTGTTTTATTCAATGATTTCAGCGACTCTTCCTCATATGTTTGACTTGTATCAAAATAGCTTTTCTGGCGGTCGTTGGTTGATTGATAATTGATTAGCTGTTACGAACTATGCCACTCTTTCACTATTAGGGGCTTGTAGTTAATTTCGGCTATAACATTTTAACCCATGCAATTAAAGCTGCCTTATCAAAAGAGAAGGTCAAACAAAACGACGCATAATATAATAAGGAATGAAGACTGTGTCGCTTTCGTTTAATGACGAAGGAGAAAGTTTTCTGATCTGTGGACTTTTAATGTGGTCAAATTAGCGGCGAACAGACCAGCTATATACGATCAAAAGAAGTAAATCGAATACTTATCAAACACTAGCACTCTTTGAATTTGAACATTCTTTCGATACATGATGTATTGATGTGCCACGCGTGAGATACACACCTTATTGATAACTATAAACATTGACACGAAAGCGATAATTTTTATTTTAAATATAATTTAATTAATTTGTTTTGTAACGATTATAAGATAAATATGAATACAAAATTTACATATCTTAACCTTCTTTTTATATAAGGGAAAATAAGATAATTATTTTTTTTAATAAAAGTTAAAATAAATTATAATTATATCTTAGCTAATGATAAACTTTAATAGTATGTCCAAGTGTAAATAAGAAAATCAAAAAATTGGTGACAACATGCCGTCACATAGTTTCCTTTATATAATAGTATAGATGACGTACCCAACATATATATATATAGTCTATAAATCCATTATATTGTTTGAAACATAGAGGTAAAATATTAAAAGTTCAAGAAAATACAAATAAAAAGTATTTATTATTGGTGTATTTAATTTGTTTGTAAGTTACTTTTGTACTAGATATAATTATCTCAATTTAAGTTGATACATACGAATTTGCTCGTTTTGAAAGCAATCTTAATATTAAATTTTGTTGGGTGAACTTTTGTACGTTACATATTGCGATATATACTTAAACATAAGCTTTCTATACCTTGCGAAAAATACAATTATCTAAATTTATGTGCGTGTTTATGGCATATATCATATCATGTTTGTATTTTGAAGTAATTGGCGTGCATTATTGTATAGCACACCAACCTACACTGCATCCTTTTATTCTTCTTTCGAACTGAAAAGTCAAAGGTTACAACATTTTAAAAACACAATCAAAGTCAAACAGAGCCGAGCGAGAATAGCGGTCCGCCTAAGAAGTTCCAAGCAGAAAATGAGAAGGTTCACATCTTCCCTTTACGGCTCGACGGCGGCGCCGCGGTCTCTCCGTCAGTTGAGTAGGAAAGAGATAACTTCACCACCGCACTCAAGGAGGTCTTTACTCTCAAAATCTGTTATTTTTTCTGTGGAGAAATCCTATCAACAGTCAAATCTATTGAGATTTTCATTTGGAGGCATTAATAATATCTCTTTATATAACCAGCTGCACCATGTTCAATTTTCCAATCTAAGGTATGTCCTAAAAATCCTTATTATTTCTTGTTTTCTCCTCAATAAAGTGTAAAATAAGATTATGAAGAGTGACATATGAGTTGGTTTTGCAATAAGATCTTACCCTATGGTTTTCGTGTTTTTCATTGTTTTAGCTCCAAGGAAGAAATTGAAAATCACAACCACCAACTACAAGTTGAGATCATCTCCAAAGAATTTATTAAACCGGCTATTCCAACTCCAGAACACTTTAGGACGCACGAGCTTTCGCTCATCGACCAACTCTTTCCTAATGTCTATGTACCATTCGTTTTTTTCTATACAAACGACAACCATCAGAAGGACGACCAATTAACCTTAAAAAGAAGGCAAATTCTTAAGGAGTCTCTATCGAAAACTCTGACAAAGTTCTATCCATTAGCCGGTAGACTTAAGGACAACAGATGTCATATAGATTGTAACGACGATGGTGTCTATTACGTGGAAGCCAAAGTGAGCAACCATCTCTCTGATTTTCTTAAGCAAGCGGACATCAACAAGTTCGTGCATGGATTACTTCCTTTCCGGCCTACTTCCGTACAGTCACTCTCTGAAAAACATTTACTAATGGTTCAAGTTACTGAGTTTGGTTGTGGCGGCCTTGCAATCGGCACCTATACTTCGCACAAGCTTATGGACGCGCACGCAATCGCCACGTTTCTCAAGGCATGGTCCACCGCGGCCCGTGCTCCTTCAGAAGAAATTACTCCTTCATTCGTTTTCTCGTCGATGTTACCTCCCAATCCACATCTGCCCCAAAACGCGACTTGTTTGGTCTTTCCTCAATTTGGGAAGACCAAAACTTCAACGAGGCGTTTTGTATTTCCCGCTTCATCTGTTGCGACGCTGAAAAATAAATTAAACTCAAGTCGTGTATTGGCTGTAACGGCCTTTATTTGGAAACGAGCTCTCCAGGCTTCTAAAGCTCAAACAAAAGCTATTGATAATTTGTCAACTCTGAGCATTGCTGTGGACATAAGGAATAGAGTATCACCGCCTCTTCCGCCTTATTCGATGGGGAACATTCATTTAGTTACAGCTCCTGTTCAATGCAGTGGAGATGAAGATTTCGAAGTGGATACCATCGTGCAGCGCGTAAAAGATGCAGCAAGCCGATTTAATAGTGAGTTTTTGGAACAAATGTCTGCTAATATGGTATCCAACACCGAGACAACTTTGAGTATGTTGCACGCGCCGTATTCCGATAAAAATGCTAAACATATGCTGATTTCTAGCGCTTGTAACAGTGGGACTTATGAAGTAGATTTTGGATGGGGAAAGCCTATCTGGGTTAGTATTGGAAATGGAGATTCAAATTTTCTCTTTACGGAGAATTTCGTAGCTTTGTTGGACACAAGATGCGGGAAGGGCATTGAAGCTTGGGTAACTTTGAGTGAAGCGGACATGAAAGTTTTTGAGAATGATCCGGAGCTACTCGCTTTCGCTTCCTTGAATTCTAGTCCACTTGATCGATCTGTTGAATAAACCCTTCTTCTTGATTACTAGTAATTTGCATAAGACTTTGTTAGTTGCAAAATGTAGCCTTATGAATGTTTTCCTTATTCGACAATTTGAAAAGAAATGCTAAATATGTCCAATAACTTTGCTCCTTTATTTTTTGTTCTTTATCCTTTGGGGCGACAAAAGTTAATGTAACTTCTTATCTCAAATGTCAAATACTTTCCATTTGAGGGAAGTATTTGAATTTCGGTTGTGGCAGTTAGCAACGACTTTCCTCACTTGGCAACCGATTAATTTAGGTTGTAATTTAAGTTATAAATTAAGCTGCATTTGAATTTTCTTTTCGATTTCGAATTTGACTGTTTGTAAACCAGTTCCTATAAATAAAGGGCTGATTTGCGCCGCACAATTTGCTTGATCAATTTGTAACAAAGTCACACGCACTGACACACACTAAACGGTGTTTGTTCGCAATTTCGAATAATCGGCAATAATGAAATTTGTTTTGAATGTTTGTCATTTGAAGATGTTGATCTGTTATCACGGTATCATTTGCTAATGATCGATTCACTCCGCTGCACATTTGATCAATTTAACTGTATAATTCGTTACTTTGTGATTTTGATCGCCTATTTTTTATCGATATTGTTCGAAACTACTTCAAATCTGATTTTGTTAACGATGAGTAATCCATCTAATAATGTCACTGCATCTACTGAATGTTGATACACAAACTCGTGCAAAGAATCCATCCGATAATTCTACATCGGTTTATTTTCTTTGATCACATTTTCTTAAATGATTAGCGCTGGCGCGGGGTGTTTTCGCTCGTCTCGAGATTACTCCCTCACCAGACTCTCTTGCACCTTATAGACAATACAAGAAAACTTGTTGGTTCAATGGAAACCTGTACTGAGATGAACAAGGTCAGACGTACAATTAATAAGAAAGTAAACCTAATCTAGGGTAGGATACAGGTTGTGCATGCTTGTGACCGAACTCAACACGAGGTCAAGCTGCCTACGTATCTGTCTGAGAAGAAAGAACTAAGTCGGATGTAGTTCATTATTCAATTGTGCCCATTATAGGGTCTTAGATGATATCACACTAGCTCAGAAGTTGTATGCGTTTTCTTGGCCCTTGGCTTCGTTGGACGACCCTGTAGGGTGTACGTCTCATAGACGAGGCCCGGATAACTGTATTAAACTTTGTGGGGTGTTAGTCTTATTCAGAGATCATTTTGACACCCTAACAATGCTATTACTCATCGAGCTCCTTAGAGGCTCAGGATCGTGACGTCGAGTGATTTGCACTACGGGGTAGTCAAACCACGAGTCATTATTCCCTGTAGTTAACGCTGGGTCCCAAATCCATCCATGCCGGGTCATTCTGGCATGGTCTCGTTGCCTTTTAAAGGGTTGCGTCGCTTGGACATTGTTTTGACATTTTTTTTTGGATGACGGATCGGGTGGAAATTTCATTTTCGTCCCCTTGGTTCTTGATTTTCGTGAAGTTGACATTGCATTTATGAGGTTTCGTAATTATGGCACAACATGCGATTGTTAGCAATCTGTTGATTGGTAAAAATTATAGTTCATAGTGCAGGTGCATTGAGATGACATTGAACGTCAAGAACAAATTGTGTTTTGTTGATGGATCATTGCCAATGCCTGGTAATGATGATCTAGTGACTCACATATTTTGGATAAGAGCCAACAATTTGGTGTTGCATTGGTTGATCTACTATGTTTCTAAAGAATGGCGAAACACTTTGATGTTGTACAAAACTGTTTATGATGTTTGGAAGGAACTAAAATTCAAATATGATAGGTTAATGGTTCAAGAGTGTTTCAACTGCAGAAAACTTTGTCCACTTTATCTCAAGGGCATCTCACTATACTGCATACTATAACATGTTTAGGACGGTATCGGATGAATTTGTTTGACAAAAACCAATCATATCATGTTCTTATGGGTTTTTTATTTGCAAAGTTAACACTCATATGATGCAGTTACAACAAACGTATAGTGTTATGGTCTTTCTTGAGGGTTTAAATAAGTCTTATGGCATGGTTAGAAGCCAGACTCTGCTGATGAACCCAATACCTTCTTTGTTAAAGTGTTACTCCCTTCTTTTGCAAGAAGAGGGTCAAAGAACCATTCAAGCTTCTAGCACTATCATTGACCCATGTCCATGTTTACAAGGCAAGTCCCAAGATCAGAATAAGGGATCTTATCTGAACAGGTTTCAGAAAGGAAAAGAGGAAAAGAAACTCCAGTCCTCATTGCAAGTACAATGGACACATTGTTGACAGATGCTACCTATTGATAGGTTATCCTCCATGATGGGAAGGCTCTAAGGGAAAGAGAGATCCACCTCAATCAACCAATCTAACTAACAACTCAGAGGATTTACCCGATACTCAGCCTGCCAAGCAACCTTCCTCATATATGGTTGCTCTATTTGAACAATTCATGACATTTAGAAGGGCTCAATAGCCTACATCTCAATCCACTTCTGATCCTCACTTTGTTACCACGACAATTTCGGGTCCTTATCTCTCCTCATTATGTGTTCTTTGCTACACACACTAACCACAGTAGACCTGGATACTTGACACATGTGTTACTGACCATATGTTGTGTCATATCTCTTGGTTTAGCAGTAGTTCTAAACTTGTGAACATACTTATTTCTATGCACAATAAGCATAATGCTAATGCAACACTTATAGTAGACATTACTCTTGTTTCTGGTTTACTGCTTATTCATGCTCTTTATGTTGTTGATTTTACTCATAACCGAATCTCTATCGATAAACTCATTAAACCGACACAAATACATGCTCTTTTATGTCTGATAAATGTGTATAACAGGACAGCGAAACCAAGAGGATTATTGGTTCTGCTAGCCTGGTCAATGGACTCTACATTTTGGATATATCGCCATAAATTCCTACTTGCTACATTGTTACCTCCAGCACTTATAATCTGAATAAACATCATGTTACTTGTAATACTCAGTCATCTGATAATCTTTGGCATCATAGAGTAGGACATGCTCCTTTACAGAAGCTAGCATATATTCCCAATCCTTCAACTACACATTGTAATAAACATGATCCATGTGATACATGTCATTTTGCTAAGCAAAAGAAGCCCAACTTCCCTCATAGCACACTGTAACTACGAGACCTTTTGAATTGGTACAATGTAATGTGTGGGGACCTTTTGCAACTGTTGCTCCTAATAACTGTAGATTCTTTCTTACACCAGATGCACCTTGGTTTATTTTATGGTTTGAAAGTCAGAAATTACCAGTCACAGTCACTACACTAGGTGCACTTTGGTTTCTTTTATAGTTTGAAAGTCGGAAGTTACCAGTCACATTAAAAATTTATGCATTATGATTCAAAACCAACTTAACTTAAAGGTTATGGTTTGAAAGTCAGAAGTTACCAGTCACATTCAAAATTTATGCATTATGATTCAAAACCAACTTAACTTAAAGGTTAAAACACTCAGATCCGACAATGGTACCGAGTTCCTAATGTAAGATTTCTACAAATTTCATGGCATTATTCATCAAACTAGTTGTGTGGAAACTTCAGAGCATAATGGCTTAGTATACCGAAAACACCAACACATGTTGCAAATTGCCAGGGTGTGAGATTTTAGTACAATGTTCCCCTCATATACTGGATTGAATGTGTATCCACTACTGCTTTTATAATTGACAAATTACCATCTTATGTGTTATAGAACAAGTCCCCATTTGAGAGGATATTCTCCAATTACTACAATCTCATGAGGACCTTTGGCTGCTTATGCTTTGCATCTACTCTTACTACTCATAGGAGCAAATTTGATGCTAGAGCCATCAAATACTTATTTCTTGGCTACCTTAGAAGGACAAAAGGATATTAACTGCTTAATCTCAATATTATTAAAACTTTTGTATCCATTAATGTCATATTCTATAAATAGTACTTCCCCTTCAAGAAAAATGCATGTGAAACATTACACATGCTATTGATCTTGCTACAAAGCTTTGCACATAAAACTTCATTCCCCTGCAGGATAATGAAGACACACCAAAAGTTTTCCTTCAAGTCCCTCCTCAATAAGAACAATGAAACACAACTCCTGGCACAACTCTTCCTTGACCACACTCACCAGCTCCCTCTGACAACACTACTCCAGATGTTGCAGGTATCACTGATCATTCTGATCAGTCAAGTATTCCCTCCTCCTCTACACCCTTTGTTCCTCTTAGAAAGTCAAATAGATGGAAAAATACTCATGCTTATCTTGATGCTTATGATTATACTTTACCAAATTTGTTGCACAATGCTATAATCTGCATGTCATATAATAAGATGATCATATATCCTACAACAACAACAACCAAGCCTGTAATCCCAATTAAATTGGGGTAGGCTATATGAACCATGAATGAATCACGTCAAGTCGTGAACATGAATCTTCTGCCTCCATAGGTTTCGGTTGACGAGCATGTCTTCATTTAGATCTTTTAGCTTCATGTCGTTCCGTATGACCTCCATCCACGTCTTTTTCGGTCTCCCACGAGCTCTAGCCGTCTGTCCTAAGTCGAGATCTTCAACTCGTCGTACCGGTGCATCTATGGGTCTACGTTTAACATGCCCAAACCATCTTAAACGATTTTCCCCCAACGAAATTCATAGTATGGTTCATATCATAGGATGTGACGGGGTTTTTACGTTGGCTGTCACAAGCCTACCACAACCCTCCTCCTTTATCCTGGCTTGGGACAGGCAGTGAAAGCTCACTGGCGGAGTTAAGATGATCATATATCCTATTAAACATAATATTTCTAGTTAAAAATTGAGCACTAATCATAAGGCTTTTATGGCTTCCATTTCAGTTAACACGGAACCCAAATCTTACACACAAGCAAGAATTGTTTTTTAATGGCAACAAGCTGCCATGAAATTAAAACAAGATGTTCTAGAGAAAACCAACACTTGGATTCTTATTGAACTACAGGTTAATCATCATTGTATAAAAAGGCAAATGGGCATTTAGAATCTAACATAAGTCTGATGGTTTTATTGAAAGATATAAGGCTAGATTAGTGGCTAAAAGGTACAATCAAGAAGAGTTTTCTTACTAATGAAAGGCTTGTATGGCATGAAAAAAGCTCCAAGGCAGTGTTACTTGAAACTATCGCACTGTCTAACTGCTTTTGGTTACATACAATCTATATCTGACTGTTCACTATTTACCATGACTAATGGCTCTAACTTTTCAATCTTTTATGTCTATGTAGATGACATAATTATCACAAGAACTGATATGTAGAAGATCAACTCAATTACGAAACATCTTGACAACAAGTTCACTTAAAAGACTTGGGCACACTCAAATACATTTTAGGCATTAAAGTGTCTAGAAGTCTAAAGGGAAGCATCATTTGTCAGTGCAAATATGCCCTTGATATCCTTACAGAAGTTGTCTACTGAAGGGTGGCGTTTAGTGTGATACAAAATAGAACATAAGCTAACAAAAATGCCTAAGTCCCACTGTGTCGAAATTGCCGAATCAAGTAATAATAAAATGGTAAGTATAGTTACAAACCAAGTATCAAACCTCAAGGGAGTGCGGAACTGTTGAATGAATCACTTAAATGCAAAATACTAACTTACTTTCACTTTTGTCTCTTGTGTTTGTAGGGTGAATGCTAGTTAATCTAAGAATGCCATAAATGCTTTTAATCTAAGAATGATTTATCTAAGATGCTTAAATAACTACGATGCAAGAATGAGTTCTATCTAAAATGCGAGAAAATAGTAAATTGTGGTTTCGGAGTTTTGAATGCAAAATAACAACAAAAGACAATAAATCTAAGAAAGCAATTAAATCTATTAAACTACGAAAGCTTTGAATAAACTAAATTAACTAAACTAGAACAGAATTGAATTGATTGATTGGTTGTAATCAATATAAAGAAAAATTGTTTAGAGGTCGGGTTTCACTAAGATCTCTTCCTATATTTTAGTTCGAATCCTTGGTAGTTGCTTGATGTTGCACGCCTAATGGATCTGCGGCATATGGCAGAAGTTATCCCAACCACACTCATATGAGTCTCTAATAACCTACTGTGTTAACGGAATCAGCTCAATTGTCAGTTGTTTTAGTAGAGAGTCCAAATCTGCAACCCAATTAACTCATCAGTCTCGTGTCAACAAAACCTACATAATTAAGACAGATATAATATAATCTAGGTATTGCGCTCCAGTTGTTTTCGCAAATACAAAGGAACAAATCATATACATATATATATATATATATGAATGATAGTCCTTAGCGTTCTACACTCTGGGCAGCCCCACACGGGTGCTTTCGCTTTATCCCTGCGATATTAAGGTTAGTCACACAACATACTATTATTCTATCTAAACCTATAAGTACACACCTCATAAAATAACTAAAATATATTCATTAATCTGAGTAACTCCCCTACTCCAAACAATGAGTAGGTTAGCTCTTCATAGTCATGAATTCAACAATCATCAAAGAAGTAAACAACATAAACAAGATAAAAATGGTAAAGAAAAGCTTATCAGATCCGGTGGAACTTCGTTGATTGACTCTTCTTCTTTTCTCCTTGATGATCTCTTCTTCTTCTAAACTGCTTTCTCTCACACAATGATTCTACTAAACTAAGACTTTGTGGTGCTCTCTATCTCTCAGGCGGCTCTTCGGGTTTCTCTGTCAGAAAGTTGTTGTATGCTACTGTAAGCTATTGTAAGTGGTTATGTCACACTTTGAGCTGTTGAGCGAACCCTCTTATTTAGAGTTTTTCTTCACATTCTACGCTCATTCTAGGTTTTTGTCATTCTAGCCCAACTTACGATAGTTGTGCGATCTGCTTTTCTAATGCTATTCTCGTCATGTTGTGCTCTGCCTCTTTTTTGCGGTCTTCCGGTGTTCGCTCTTCAATCGCCATATGCTCAAGTCTTTCTTCATTGAATCTTCAAATTAGTGCTCTGATCCTTTGTATTCCAAAAGCATCCATGTTGGTCCTTTTTAGCTTAGTTTCATCATGACTCTATCAAATCCTAAGAAAACACAAAATAATAGGAAAACAAGCAAATATGCTATCATAATTAATTAAAAGTATAAACAAATCGATACATAAATCACGCTTAATAAATGCTTATCATCTACCTTGGTTGCAAACCAAGCACAACCCCAATGAACCCTTATACCAAAATGAAATATGGTGACTCACCATTGTTAGAAGACCCAAACATTTAAAAAAGGCTAGCTGGGAGACTCCTCTACCTAACTATCACATGATCATATCTCAATTTCAGCATCCAGACCGTAACTTAACATATGTCTCAACTCTAAACCTACAACCTCTCATCTGGTAGTTGCACATAAGGTGTTGAGATACATCAAAAGCAATTCAGGAAAGGGCTTGTTCGACTCCTCATCAACAGAGCCGCATCTCAAGGTTTTATGTGATAGTGATTGGACGACATTTCTTGAGACCATGAGGTGTATCACTTGCTATGCAATCTATTTAGGAGAAGTACTCATCTCTTGGAAAGCAAAGAAACAACATACCATCAGTCTGTCCTCCACTAAAGCAGAGTATAGAGCAGTGACAACTACAACATGTGAAGTGCGCTGGTTACATTAGCTTTTACAAGACCTTTCCATTCACAACGCTCAAACCTCACTCCTCTTACAGACAATAAGAGTGAATGTGCATTGCAATTAACCTTGTACGCCATTAAAGGAGAAAGCACATCCAAATAGATTTCAACGTTGATGTTCAAGATGGGCTTGTTGGACATCTACACCCCTCTTGCGGGGGGTCTTAACTCACAAGACAAATACTTTCCATTTCAAAGAAGTATTTGAATTTTGGTTGTGGCAGTTAGCAACTACTTTCCTCATTTGGCAACCGGTCAATTTAAGTTGAAAATTAAGCTACATTTGATTTTCCCTTTCAAATTTGGATTTGATCGTTTGTAAATCAACTCTATATATAAAGGATTGATATGTGCCTCAAAACTTACTTGATCAATTTATAACATACTCACACGCACTAACACACACTAAACGGTGTTCTTCGCAATTTTGAATAATTGTCAATAATGAAATTTGATTTGAATGTTTGTTATTTGAATATGTTGATATGTTATCGTAACTCTATATGAATCAAACTATATATAGCAACCTTCTGCCCGAACAAACTTTTGCATATGTTTGACTTATGTTAAGTTTTTTTGTGGTTGTCTATTAGAATACCAACTATTATGTTTACGTTTTAAAGCTAAAGAGCATGTTTTGCACTTTGCTTAAAATAAAAAATCCCAAAAACCTTAAGTTAAAGTTAAAATCATGAAATAGTTTATTAAAGTATATTAATAAATAAGTTATTTGTTTTCTTAAAAGCTTCCTTAAATTCAAATATTTTCTACTTAATAATGAAAGTCCTTTTTTATTATTTTTTTTGAAATTTATAAATGTGTTGTAAAAGAAGTAATGAGCATGTTGTATAAAAGGTCAACTATATGATTTGACGATTTTGGATACTGGTAATTGCGAAAAAACATTGTTCAAGAATTTGGTGGTGCATCTTGTTAAAAAATTAAAAACATTGTAAATCGTAAGTTATTGGATCCAAAAGGTCATCATAGTTAGAGTGACATATGTTTTAAAAGTCATAGCATTGATTGGAAAATAGTACCAAGACGAGCTAACTTGTGATGTTATCTACATGGAGGCGAATCATGTTTTTACTAGGTAGGTGGCCTAGTTGGTTTGTGTTTCTTAGGTCGATTTCTCTTCTTCGTTCCATCCCCCGTTTAGTACTTAAATGAAGGGAGGTAATTTTTTGTGGACATGACATACAAAGGAAAGAAAACTGCATCTATTTAATTGGGTGATAGAAAGATTGCGATAATTCATGAGATTTTCGCAAAATATGAAGCACACCTTCAAAGCATAGTTTTCAGAACCGGACCGGGCCGGCCGGTCCGACCGGTCTGACCGGGAACCGGTGCCTTGTCCGGTCCGGTTCTCTCCCTAAAACGGGTCGAAATGCACTGCCGAGCCGACCGCAGAATTGGCCGGTTCGACCGATCAGCCCGGTGAACCGGCTCGGCTATCCAACCGCTGCTCCATTTTTTTTTCTTTTTTTTTTTGTGCTTTTTGGTAATTACATGTCAGCCCCTCAAAAAATTTAATGAGAATTTTGATGTTCTCATAAAATTTTGTAATATTTGCCCATTTTAACTTCAACAACAACACATTGAATACAAATCTCATAATTTTTAATGAATTTTGCACATCAACATTTAAAGCAATTCGAAATATAATCTAAAAAAAAAATATTTAACCACCCATATACATAAAAAAGATTACAAAAGAAGACCCAAAAAATGTTAAGAAAAGAAAAAGATGAAAGAAGTTGAATGAAAAAAGAAAAAGAGAAGAGAAGAAGTAGGAAGGTGGCGGATGAAAAAATGATTTTAGGGCTAACATTAGCCTTTTTTATATGACAAAATAATGTTGGGCCTTGGGGAGTTGATTTAAATTAAGAACTGGGCCTTGGATCAGAATTTGCTAGTATAGTCTACTAAAATATTTTATATTAAGCCCATTAAATTCTATTATTTGTTGGAGTTTCTTAATTGTGTATTATTTTGTATTTTTGTTTGTTATTTTGTTATTTTGGTATGAATTTGAGTTTTAGATTTGAATTTAGAGTTTTTTAATATTTTGTTTGCTTATTTAGTGATTAACTGTGATAATATAATTAGCATGATATATTTATTTAGAGATTTTGTAGTTGAGGAATTGAGAATTTTATTATGACTTGTGTTATACAATTGAAGTTTGAAATTTTAAATTAGATATTTTATTAAACATTGACTAAAGTCAACAAACCGGTCTAACCAGTGGTCCGACCGGTCCGACCTGCTGACCCATTACCCAGTAGCCTCACCGGTTCTGAGACCGGGCCGGGTCTGAAAACACTGCTTCAAAGTGTCTTCATATTTGCCTGAAATCTCTTGAATTAAAATTATATTTCTCGAATAATGGCTTTGATCTTTGCTATACCGTCATCATCATCGGAATCGTCTCAACAAGGAGAAAATTGAGTCCATCTATAAAATCCATGCAAAGAGATTTTGGCAAGCCAGTTGTTGGAAAATATTTCCATTTTTTTTTGTTCAAATAGACTCTTATGCTCGGTTAGATGGTTTAGATGGTGGTGACGGTATCTCAAAATTCAAAGTCATTACTCGATTTTAATTCAAGAAATTTCTAGCAAATATGAAGAACACTTTGAAGGTATTCTTCATATTTTTGGAAATATCTTAAACTTAAATCAAATTCATCGTGTAATAGCTTTGGATTTGACAACGACGTCACCACCATCGGAATCGTCTGAGCGAGGAGAAAATTCTTTTAAAAATAATTTTTTTCGCAATTTTTAGTCGAAAACTGTCAAAAAATGGCAATGGGACAAATCACACAAACGACAATAGTTTGTGCTCCGCTTGTGCTAAAAAACAAAAAAATATATAGTTATGACCCTTAATCCATAAAGTGCCTATAGTTTGGGGGGTTTTGGGTGATTAGCCCTAAATAAGAAGTATGTTTCCTTTAGGATATAGTTGTTTCCTCTTATACTTAGAATTATGTTTCCTTTAGGATAGTTGTTTCCTTTTTGTTTAAGTTTGATGTGCTCTACATAAAGCTTTTTTTTTTGTTATTCTTAGTTATTATTGAGTTTAAAATTTTGATATTCATATTTCAAAAAGGGGATTTTATGCCAAGTCCTGGTGTGTTCCAGAAATTTTAGTGGATTCCAAAATCTTTATTAGTTACATTGAGATTTTTGGATTATACAATTTATTTCTACGTCAGTTAAAGTAGATGTGATTCATCATATACTTATATGTTATGCTAGTTTTCTTCTTGAATTAAAATATTAAACTTATAACGAACTTTGAATGATTGATGTTGGCATTACGGGGTTGGTTGTTGTTGTTGTTGTGACAAACTTCGAAGGATTGTAATTTTATACCAAAACTTAATGAGGACACGACCTTTTTTACAATGTTATTAATAACAAAAATTTTGTTTCTGAAAAAATGAGAATCAAAAAAAGTACGAAATAATTATGAATACATTTAAATAAACTTAAAGTTGCGATCTCTAGAAATCATCTAATTTCTTTTTATAATATATGACTTCCATAGTTAAGACGTCAATATGGAGTTGATCTCTTCCATGTAATTTCAATTTAGACGATGATATAAGGGCTTGCTAGCTTGTAGTTGAATCAACAATGAACTTTATTTAATTTTCACGACTAACACTATAGTTTTCGTCTCAAATTCTTGAATTAATAGAATCTAGATATTCTGGAGAAGGAATTTTTTTGGAGTATATTTTACATATGTTGAGCCATATCGACATATCCAGTCATTTCAGGGGCCAAGTTGTAATTTGTTTATTTCTGTTAGTTAATTATTTTGTTAATAGTGCCAGCTTAGAATTAGTTAGGGGATTAGTAGTTAGTTAACATTATTGTTCTTAGCTCATGTATATATTTTCCTTCACCTCATTTCTCTGTAACTGGTTTTGATTCATAATGGATTTTACATCTCAATTCACGGCGAATTTTAACCTATCGACGATGATTTTTCTCGAATCTCTGTGATTATGTCTGGATCTAGTTCTTCTCCGATTTTTGGTGCTGCACCTACACCACCAGTTGAATCTACTCCGCGCTCTAATGGCGGCTCACTATTCCTTCAGAATTGAGATGCTCCAAACATGAAGCTTCCCTTCGATTTTTATGGCCTTAGTAATAGTCCTCTACTATATCAACTTCAAAGAGAAGTTGCATCTATTTGACAAGGTTCAAGCTTTGTCTCCCAATATTACACTAGACTGAGAAGTTGTGGGATGAATTAGGTAGTTTGGTACCTATTGTTGCTTGTCATTGCAGTGTTACTACTATGTATTCTTGCAATCTGGAAAAACATTCTCTTGACTTCCATTCCCTAACTAAGTTAATACAGTTCCTAATGGGACTAAATGATAACTATGAAGCCATTTGCAGCCAAATTCTGGGCATTGAACCCCTTCTACTGGTTGAGAAGGCATACTCAATGGTTTTGTGTTTTGAAAAATAGAAAGAAATTCAAATGTCTCTCACTGATGTGCAAGAAAACTATGTTATGTATGACAAGAAACCTACCTCCTCATACTCTAAATCATTTCCTGATGAGGAGTTCAAGAATAAGAGTGATAGAATGTGTAATCACTGTCAACAGAGAGGTCACACTAAGGATTCTTGCTTCAAACTTGTAGGGGTCCCTGATTGGTATAAAGAATTGAAGGTTAAGAAGAGCACCTCTGGGTATAAGAACCAAGCTCATGTTGTTGATGTTATGTCTCACTATGATTCTGGCTCCACTAGTTCCTCTCAAATTCCTGCTACACCTTAGGTTTCTGCTAGCTTTCAGAATGATTTCTACACAATGATGCGCCACATGATGTCTCATGACATGTTGAAACCTGCTGCTCAGCCACTTCAGGAGGTTGGGAGAGTGAATTTCTCACACTTCGGTGACTTTGTTGGTACTAATCTTGGTCTTCAATGCCTTGATTCCATTAAGAAGTGTGACTCAATCAATGATATTGGAGCTTCAAATCACATGGTCACTAATTTTAGAAGTTTATCTAATCATGTCAATGTCACAACTATTACACCAATTTACCTCCCTCGTGCATTCATCAAAAATGTTAGAAACACGGAATATGTTAAGCTCACTACTCATCTCAACCTTCAATCTGCATTACACATTCCTAACATCAAATTTAACCTCTTGTCAGTTTCTAAACTCACCAAACAATAAAACCTCAAATTTACATTCTTTCCTGCATATTGTCTTGTGTAGGCCCTACGGACTGATGAGATCATTGTTGTTGGTGTTCTCGTAGGGAACCTCTATGTGTTGGATCCAAATAATTCTTCCACCACTTGCTTACATTCTGTTAGTAAGAATAATACTGATGTTTCTTTACATGTATATCAGAAATCTAAATCTGATATCTCTTTTCTTTGGCACCATAGATTTGGGCATGCTTATTATCATGCTTTAAAACAACTAGACAATATGGCTAACTTGTCTTCTGCTTGTAACAACTTAGATGCTTGTGATACATGTTACAAAGCTAAATACCACATATCACATTTTTCTTTGAGTATCTCTAAAACCTCTACTGCTTTTGAGTTACTTCATGTAGATCTCTAGGGACTATATAAATTTTCCATTGTTGCTAATGCTCACTATGTGCTAACCATAGTTGATGATTTTAGTAAAACAACTTGGACATTCTTGCTTAACAATAAGACTCAAGTCACTAACACTCTCACTCACTTGCTATCTTATATAACTAACCACTTCAGGAGCAAAGTGTTACACATCAAGAGTAACAATGACACAGAGTTTACTAGTGCCTCTTGTCAAGCTCTTCCCTCTCAACATGGTATTGTCCACCAAAAATCAGCTCCTTACACCCCTCAACAATATGGGGTGGTGGAGCGCAAACATAGACACGTCCTTCAAGTCACAAGGGCCTTACTTTTCTAGGTCAACTTACCTATCTCATTCGGGGGTCATGGTTTATTGATGGCTACATACTTAATCAATAGAACTCATGTTCAACAATTACAATGAAAGACACCATATGAAGTCCTAAATTCTCACAAACCTGATATCTCCAATATCAAAGTGTTTGGCTGCCTTTGTTACTTTGCCAACACACCGCCACATAAAGATAAATTGGCTCCAAGAGCCTACCAAGGTTTCTTCTTTGGTTTTTTGTTCATGGTCAAAAGCCATTTAAGATCTACACCTTTCATCGTATCGTAAGTCTGTCATTATCAGCAGGGATGTCTCATTCCATGAGACTCCATTCCCTTTTACATCCTATGTCTCTGACTCACCAAGCAGCACCCCTTTACTATCTCACTAAATACTAAGTGTTACAGGAGTTACAACCTACTGTCACACCATCACAACCTAACTCTCCTATACATTGCTCAATTTCACCTACTGTTGATACATCCCTTACACTACATGACACATCTACTATTAATGATCAGCCTCTTTCCTTGATGAGAAGAAGCTCAAGACAATCCAGACTTCCATGCACTTATATGATTACCTATTAAATGTGCTTCAGATCCTATAGCACACCTGCTCAACATACCACCCTCTACCTCATCCCCATTCACACCTCCTACTTTTTCTTTCATATCACCTGCTCATTTCACACCATCTTACACTAAGTTTCTAGCCAATCTCAATGTCCATACTGAATCTCATACATATAAATAGACATCTAAGGATGCTAACTAGTAGCAGATCATGCATAAAGAAATTGACGCTCTTGAAGCTAACAATACATGGAGCATTTTTGCTCTCCCACCTGGTAAATATCTTGTGGGGTCTAAATGGGTTTTCAAGTTAAAACTTAACCCTCATGGTACTTTAGAATGCTATAAAGATCACTTGGTGGCCAAAGAATACAATCAGGTCTTTGGTTTGGGTTACACAGAGAGTTTTTCTCATGTGGTTAAATTGGTTTTTCTCATGTGGTTAAATTGGTGACAGTTAGACTTCTACTCTCCCTTGCCACTGCCTTTTCTTGGTATCTGGACCAATTGGATATAAATAATGCTTTCCCCTAGATGAAGATATATATATCTCACATCACCTGAGGGTTATACTAAAGTTTCTCCTGCCCTTGTTTGCAAACTCAACAAATCTTTGTATGGTCTAAAGCAGGTCTCTCGCCAATGGAACATTGAGTTCACAAATTCCCTCATTAAGTTTGTTTTCAAGAAATGTGCTTTTGATCATTGTATCTTTACAATAGGATCTGGCCAATCCTTCATGGCAATGTTAGTTTATGTTGATGATGTATTGCTTACTGGGCGTGATCTCTCTAACATTCTAGTTGTAAAAGCATTCTTACATCAACAGCTCACTGTCAAGGATCTGAGGGAAGCTAAATATTCTTTGGGCCTTGAAATCCTACGTGCACCTGAAGGCATGTTCATTAACAACGCAAATACATTTTGAATATTCTCTCAGACACTGGCCCCACTGAAGCTAAACCACACACTATTCCATGCTAGAAAGGTTTCAAGTTCACTAATGATGGTCTTGTTCTTGACCCTCCTGATAGATTTCGCTATTTGATTGGTTGTCCCTTGTATCTCAATTAATCTTACCAGGCCACATTTGCTACTTTGTGAACCCATTGAGCCAATTTATGCAGACTCCTCGCCTTGCTCACCGGGATGCAGCTCTGTGAGTTCTTTTATACTTAAAAGGTTTCCCTCCTTTGGTCTTGTTTATCACAGCAATCAACCTCTGCATCTTTTTCACTTAGTGACGTGAATTGGGCTTCTTGTCGTGACACCCGTTGTTTGTTGTTCTCACACTGGCTACTACATCTTTCTTTGCAACGCTATCATCAGCTGAAAAACAAAGAAGCAAGTTACCATTTCTCTCTCTTCAACTGAAGTAGATTAACGAAGCATGGCTACAACCGCGTGCGAGCTCCAATGGATCTCATATATTCTTCAAGATTTGCAGATTCTAGTCACACTCCACATTCCTCTCTATTGTGACAACAAAACAACTGTGTACATCACCAAAAACCCCATCTTTTACGAACGCACCAAGACCCTAGACATTGACTGCCATGTCGTGCGTGATTGTTTCAAAAAAGATTTTTTTGATTCCAAAGCAGTACCCCTCTGTAGACAAATAAATTTTGTCTACTCCAATTAAATATTGACGGATGTCAAATTAAATTATTAGAAATTAAATTAATTATTTCTATTTTTAATTTGGAATTTTATTAAATTAAATTCCAATTATTAATAGGTTAATTAATTGATTTTTTAATATCTATTTAATTGGCCAATCAAATAAAGCCACATGGAAAAGATGGAGAATTTCAACCAATCACATTATTACATGTGGAAATATGATGTGTTTCTTGATAAGCAAGCCAAATTAAATCCATGCTTATCTTAAAAATAAAACCGCCCAATCACAAGCAAGGAGCTCTAGATTTTCACAACTATAAATAGGGGTTCTCTTATAAAGAAAAGGGAGACACAAATATTCACAAGTCGAAGAGGGAAAAACTCCAAGTTTTTCGTTCCACCAAGTTCATCCATCTTCAAGCGTTCTTTGCGGGATTCAAGGCGTTCTTCGCGAAAACCTTTGTTTGATCCATCATCAAATCTCAAGTCCACCAAATAACCGTTCTTGAAGATCAAACTTCTGCCAAGGAAGATCGAGTTTCAACAAATTCAGCATATTCGACATCAAGTTCATACCGTTCTTCAACGATCTTCAAACCCAAAGTCCGTTTGATTCGAGAACAAGCTGCAAGGCCCTCGAAAAACTGTTTTGAAGATCAAAGTCCCTTTCCAAGAAGATCAAAGTCCACATATCCGAAGAACTGAAGACGAAGATCATATTGTTCTTCAACAATCTTCAAATCAAATTCCAAATCACGTTTCCGTTCGATCTGAGATCAAGCTGCCAAGCCCTCGCATCAACGTTTGTCTTACATCCAAGTACTTTTGAAGATCAAGATTCCTCTAAAGAAGATTGACGTTCAACAAGTTCAACAAGTTCGTCGCGAAGATCAAATTGTTCGTCACAAATATCAAGTCAAGTAGATCGTCAATTCAAGATCAAGCTCAACGCCCTTGGATTAACGTTCAACTCAAATATACGTGGAAGGGATCAAAATCAAATCCACTCAAGTCAACCAAATTTTAAAATCATCTGTTGTAGAAAAGAATCAGAGGATTACTAGAGATTGTAATCACATATTATTTGAAGAAATACAAATTTTATTTGTACTTAATTTTTCTTGTCTTTTATTTTAGGGACTTGAAATTTTGACGCTACACCCTCCACCAAGCAACTTGCGAATTTTTTTACAAAGCCTCTTCCTTCTGCTTCTTTTGCGCATTGAATTCCCAAGTTGGGTCTTGGTGATTCTCACATGCCTCCAACTTGAAGGGGGCTATTGGAGTATATTTTACATATGTTGGGCCATATCGACATATCCAGCCACTTCAGGGGCTAAGTTGTAATTTTCTTATTTCTGTTAGTTAATTATTCTGTTAATAATGCCCGCTCACCATTAGTTAGGGGATTAGCACTTAGTTAACAGTACTGTTCTTAGCTCGTGTATGTATTTTCCTTCAGCTCATTTCTCTTTAACTAATTTTGATTCATAATGGATTATACATCTCTCTACAGATCTCAATCTTTAACAATATGTTCTCCAGGGCCTCAAAGCTTAATCAAAATAGAATTTTCTTTAATTTTAGTGGCAAACGGCTTGAGTACTCTTGCTGTACTCCTATCATTAGAAGGTAACTGCTTCAGTACTCTTGCTGAACTCCTATCATTTGATGGTACAACTTTATTGGCAAATAAAATCTCTTAAATGAAAGACATGGTATATATTAAGGAAATAATAATTTTTTATTGGATTTTGTCTTCTTTTGCTTTACCATGCCAAGAAGCCTAACGGTGATTTCTCGAATATCCTCAAATTGATACAGATGGTTTGATTTTCGTCAACAATATATTATTACTATCCTTGATGTTAAACGACTCTTAAAGTCGTGTTTATGATTGTATAACATTAGTCTTTAATCATTTTTCATTTCAGTCCTTTCACTCCTTCTTTTCTGTTTTTCCGTCATGTATATATAAAGGATGTGGTCACAATTATAATTATGTAGAGTTTTACAATCTTCTCTCTGAAAACCTAATGTCAGCCGCCTCCTCTCTCGTTTCACTTTCTCTCTCGTCGTCTCCTTCATAAGCTTGCCTGTGAATCCATGTCTTTACATGGTATCAGTCGTTCAGACTGTAGATCCTTAATTCCGCTGCCTTAATTTCTCCTTTTCACCTCTTTTGCGATTCTAAAATCGCCTGCGTCAACCCTATTTTACGAATTTCCCCCTTTCCGAAACCCTAGATTCCTAAATCGTACCGATTATGACCGCTCCGGCGTCCTCCTCCACTCCGAGTGCCTCTATTGGTGCCTTTAATCCTGTTTCAAAGAGAAATCCATGCGAAGATCCGTCCTCGGTTTACTTTCTGGGTTCGCACGACGTTCACGGGTCCTCCATTGTTGGCGACCAACTCACCACAGACAACTATGTTTCATGGAGCAAGGCTTTTCAATTGGCGCTCAATATCAAAAACAAAGGCCAATTCATCGATGGAACCCTACCCATACCGCTCAATGATGCTGACCTTCGGATTTGCTGGGTTCGTGCGGATAATCTGGTCCTCACTTGGCTCCTCAACTCCACTACAAAGCCAATCCGCCTATCCCTCCAGTTCCTCACCACTGCTCTTGAGGTATGGGACGAACTCAAAACCAGGTATTCTCGGACTGATGGCTCCCGCGTTTTTCACCTCCAGAAATCTCTATACACTACTTCTCAACATGCCTTATCTATCACTGAATATTATACTAGTTACCGTTCTGTTTGGGATGAGTATGTGTCACAACGCCCTATCACCCTTTGTTCTTGTGGTCACTGTACTTGCAATATTAACCACAGTTTGATAGTTTTACAGCAAAATGATTGTGTATTGGGGTTTCTCATTGGTCTCAATGATTTGTTTAATGCGATTCGCAGTCAAATCCTTTTAATGAAACCCCTCCCCAGTCTGTCCCAAGTGTATGCACTGCTTCTTCAAGAAGAGAACCAGCGTGCTCTCTACTCCACTCCGTCAGTGGACCCTCTTGCTATGTTTACCAGAACTACTAATTTTACTCCTGATCATAAATCTAAATTTGCTCCATCTAGTGTTTCCTATCACTCCAGCAAGTTTTCTAAGCCCCTTTTCAAAGATAAAAAGAAACTGCTATGTACTCATTGTGGCTATCATGGGCATACTATTGACAAATGTTTTCAACTTTTGGGTTACCCCCCTGGTTGGGAAGGCCCTAAGGGTAAGAGGTCTCTACCTCTTACTGCTGCTAACTGTTCTATTTCAGAGGACCAGCCTAATGCAGTGAGTTCCTTGGGCACTGGGATGAATATTAAAGACCTTTTTGAACAATTTTTGGTCTTTACAAAAATTCAGTCTCAGCCCCCTACCTCACAAGCTGGCTCCTCCACTCATCACTCAGCAGCTACCACTATTGCTGGTACTGATTCCAAACTTCTTAACTCTGTTGTAAATAAAAATTTTTGTACTTCTAGTTGTTGGGTTTTGGACACTGGAGCTACTGACCACATGATTTGCACACCAAATTTTTTCAAAAATGCCCCTACACCAGTGAACATTTCTATCCAATTACCTAACAATAGTCAAACTATTGCCACTCTTGTAGGAGATGTCCATATTTCTCCTTGTCTTATTTTGAAAAATGTTCTCTATGTCCCAGAGTTTACTTTTAATTTATTATCTGTTTCTCAGATAACATCTTCCTCTCATATTGCTGTGTTTTTCTTCTCTTCCTTATGCATATTGCAGGACATCTTCAAGAAGAAGATGATTGGTTCTGCTAACTTGCGGCATGGACTTTATATGTTGCAATTCAATGAATATTTCTTTACTAAATGTAACATGAATTATACTTCTGCTTGTAATGTTACTACTATTTCTAAAAGCCTCTGGCACAACAGGCTTGGCCACCCTTCTTCTCAAAAATTGGCTATTATCCCTAATATTTCTCACTCCCCCTGTGATATAAGACATTGTGATACTTGTCATTTTGCCAAACAAAAGAAACTTCCTTTTTCTCAAAGTACATCTGTTTCTTTAAAGGTTTTTGACTTAATTCACTGTGATGTATGGGGACCATATTCTGTTTTGTCTCATGATGGTTACAAATTTTTTCTAACTATTGTTGATGATTTTAGTAGGTGCACTTGGATTTTTCTTTTAAAGCAAAAGTCAGAAGTTGAAAGTAAAATAAGTTCTTTTGCTCAACTTGTTGAAACTCAGTTTTCCACCAAAATTAAGACCATTAGATCTGATAATGGCACAGAATTTCTCATGCATTCCTTTTTTACTAAAACTGGCATTCTTCATGAAAGGAGTTGTGTTGAAACTCCTCAACAAAATGGTTTGGTTGAGAGAAAACATCAACATTTACTTCAGGTAGCTAGATCATTGAGGTTTCAATCTAATGTTCCCCTCATTTACTGGTCCAACTGCATTTCTACTGCTGCTTTTCTCATTAACAGACTTCCAACTAAGGTTCTGAAAAATAAATCTCCTTATGAGGTTCTCTTTCAAAAACCACCTGATTATTCTTTACTTAGAACTTTTGGATGCCTCTGTTTTGCTTCCACTATTACTGCCCATAGACAAAAATTTGACTCAAGGGCAACTAAGTGTGTTCTTTTGGGATATCCCATGGGATCTAAAGGTTATCTTTTATTAAATGCATCTACTGGAAAGACTTTTATCTCCAGAAATGTACTGTTTTATGAGAATAACTACCCCTTTAAAGGTGGTCCAGTCACTAACAATGAAGGGCATGACACTACAAGTGCTTGCACCACTCCCTTTGTCTTATTGCAGGGTACAGGTACAACTTCCAACCAAGGTGATCTAGTGCCTCAACTGCCTGCTCATGTCCCTCTACCTGCTGCCAGCTCACAATCTGCTGACCCCTTCATCCATCCAGTACCAGATGCACATTCTCAAGTCGATACCCCTGATGTTCAAAGAATAGCTGCTCATCAGGAACCTTCTAGCACTGCTACATCCCAGGACTTATGTCCTGACAGTAATCATTCTCTTCCCCACTCCTCTTTACCTGTTACTCCTGTTGATGTGAATCATGTTAGAAGGTCTACTAGACATGTTCAGCCTCCTGCTTACTTGAAAATATATGATTACAATTTGCCTAGTTCTTTACATAAGAGCAATGCCCTCATCACCCAGGGAAGCACTAAATATCCTATTACATCATTCATGTCCATGCATAATTTGGGTTCCACTCACAAAGCATTCTCATCTGTTATCATTTCTATTAAAGAACCTAAAACTTATAAACAAGCTAGCATTGTTTCTGAGTGGCAAATAGCTATGAAATCTGAACTTCAGGCTCTAGAACAAACAAATACTTGGGTATTAACTGAATTACCACCTGGACAACATTGTATTGGTTGTAGGTGGGTGTTTAAAGTTAAGCTTAAATCTGATGGCACTATTGAGAGATATAAAGCTAGGTTAGTAGCTAAGGGATATACTCAGGAAGAGGGATTAGATTATTTTGATACTTTTTCCCCAGTTGCTAAGCTTACCACTGTTAGGGTTCTACTAGCTGTTGCTGCATCTCATAATTGGCATTTGCATCAATTAGATGTCAACAATGCTTTTTTACACGGGGATCTTGATGAAGTCATTTTCATGACTCCCCCACCTGGGTATTGCTCTGATAGTGATAAAAGAGTTTGTTTACTCAAAAAGAGTCTTTATGGCCTAAAACAAGCCTCTAGACAATGGTTCAACAAACTTACATCTTGTTTAATTGATTTTGGTTATAGTCAGTCTGTTTCTGATAGCTCCTTGTTTGTTAAAAAGATTAATTCATCTGTTACTGTTCTATGCATTTATGTGGATGATGTCATTGTTTCTGGAAATGATATTTCTGAAATTTCCAAATTAAAAACACACTTACATGCTAAATTTACTATCAAGGATTTAGGTACCCTCAAATATATCTTGGGTATTGAGGTAGCCAGGTCTAAGGAGGGCATATCTTTATGTCAACGAAAGTATGCTCTCGATATATTAGAAGATTCTGGTTATTTAGGTTCCAAACCCTCTGCTATACCTATGGATTCAACTTTAAAATTACAAGAATCTGATTCATCTCCTATTTTGTCCAATCCAACAGTTTATAGAAGGCTGGTGGGCCGCCTTTTATATTTAACTATTACAAGGCCAGACCTTTGCTACAGCATTCAGTGCCTTACTCAGTATATGGCCCGACCTACCACAACTCACTTAGCTGCTGCCCACAGAGTTCTTAGATATATTAAAGGAAGCCCAGGTAAAGGAATTTTTTACCCTTGTACTAATGAGTCTCACTTGAAATCTTTTTCTGACAGTGATTGGGCTAGCTGCTTGGATTCAAGACGCAGCATTACTGGATATGCGATGTACCTTGGAGACTCTCTTATATCCTGGAAGGCAAAGAAACAGCCCACTGTCAGCCGCTCCTCTACCGAAGCAGAATATCGGGCCCTTGCCACCACAACTTGTGAAATTTTGTGGCTTGATCAACTCCTCAAAGACCTACACGTCAATCAAACCAAAATTCCTGCTCTTTTCACTGACAGTAAGAGCGCAGCCTGCATTGCTGTTAATCCCGTACAACACGAGCGCACTAAACACATCCAAATTGATTGTTACTTCGTCCGTGAGAAGATCCATCAAGGCCTACTTCGTGTTCAACATGTTTCAAATGAACATCAGCTGGCAGACATATTTACCAAGCCCTTGGCAGTCAAACCTTTTATGAAAATGATGTCCAAGATGGGCATGAAGGATATCCATGCTCCTCTTGCGGGGGGTGTTAAACGACTCTTAAAGTCGTGTTTATGATTGTATAACATTAGTCTTTAATCATTTTTCATTTCAGTCCTTTCACTCCTTCTTTTCTGTTTTTCCGTCATGTATATATAAAGGATGTGGTCACAATTATAATTATGTAGAGTTTTACAATCTTCTCTCTGAAAACCTAATGTCAGCCGCCTCCTCTCTCGTTTCACTTTCTCTCTCGTCGTCTCCTTCATAAGCTTGCCTGTGAATCCATGTCTTTACACTTGACAAATCTGTGCGACTAAAGAGAAAAGGATGAAGGTTGTGGAGCACATATCTCTGTTTTTCAAAGCTTAAGATTGGAAAATTCAAACCACTCATCCATGTTTATCATGAACGTAAATTAAAGAGAGGTCATTGTAATTAATCACATCAAATATCAATGGGCGGGGTTACGTGTGAATGAACAAGGCGATTAAAGTCAAAAATGACAGCAATGGCCAAAACTTAGTGCTTTAAATAGCATAGGAAATATGCAACCTTAATCCACAGTTAAATATCTCAAACTTGTAATACTAATTAGCTAGTACGTATTAGTGCAAGATGAAGGTCATCTTGAAACGGTCCTGCTTGGTCCAACCAGCAGAACCAACATGGAACGGCCGCATGCCGTTGTCGGAATCCGACCAAATAGGCTTCGTAACTCACGTTCCAGGAATCTACTTCTACAAATTAAACTCACAAACACTACCAAAAAAAGACACCACCACCATGTTCACAACTTTGAAGACCTCTTTAAGCAAAGTGTTGGTGCATTTTTACCCAGTTGCCGGGCGTCTAACTTGGCTAGAATGGTCCCGCCTTGAGCTCTACTGCAATGGCAAGGGAGTGCGGTTCATCGAAGCCTCATGCATCGATGCAACGTTAGACGACGTTCTTGATTTCAAGCCGTCTCCAGATTTCAAACTCCTTGTTCCCGAAATAAATTACAGAGATGATTCCATTGAAGAAATCCCTCTATTTATTGCGCAGGTAACCAAATTCACATGTGGCGGATTTGCTCTAAGCGTCAATATGTCGCACGCACTAGTTGACGGCCAAGGTTCCTTCCACTTTTTCTCCGAATGGGCCAGGATTGCTCGTGGGAAGCCAATAGGCACACCACCGTTCCTTGACAGGAAAGTTCTACGCGCTGGAGGTTGTCCTCCTCCTTTGAGGTCCCAACCACGTTTTGAGCACAACTTA
The DNA here is from genome assembly GCA_948329865.1 of Linaria vulgaris. NCBI lineage: Eukaryota > Viridiplantae > Streptophyta > Magnoliopsida > Lamiales > Plantaginaceae > Linaria > Linaria vulgaris. The sequence goes on along the minus strand of OX415254.1, from coordinate 14,915,382 downwards.
TGTGCGCCTCGAACTCAATTAATTGGCCAATCGAGCAACAGCGAGAGTTCTAAGAGTAGTACGGAAACTACAATTGCCATGCTGAAGCTCTCCAAGTCTCAAGTAGATGCGCTCAGGAAAGAAGCTAATCATGAGATTCAAGCTACTACTCGTGCCTACTCTCTATATGAATCTATAGCGGGGCACATATGGAGATGTGCATCCAAGGCACGGCGGCATGCACCTGAGCAGCCAACTTCAGTTGGGGTCTGCGTCAACATACGCAGACGTATGCAACCACCGCTACCTGAAAACTACTTTGGCAATGCAATTGAATATGTGATTGTAATTAACGGGGCTGTCGGGGGACCTCTTAATGAGGCCATTAAGCTATGCTGTTGGTAAGATACGACAAGCTGTTGATAGGGTTACGAGCGAGTATGTGCACTCGTCTATTGATTTTTTGAAAAACCTCGAAGATTTGTCTGGATTGCAAGACATACATGCAAAAAGGAAAGAGCAGCATTGGGTATTTTATGGGAATCCGAATATTGGGGTGATAAGTTGGATTGTTCTTCCGATTTATGGACTGGATTTTGGATGTGGAAAAGAAGTTTTTTCGACTCCTGTAACGAGTGACGGTGATGGTGATTCAGTAATCATGCAAAGTTATCAAGGGGACGGCTCTTTGCTTGTTGCGCTGTGTCTTGAGTCTAAATACATCGAAGATTTCAAGAAACTTTTCTATCAATTACATTCAAACTTGTAACAGGAGAATAGTGTCAATTATTAATCCTTATTTTATGTATATATATATATATATATATGCCGGCAAAATATTATTTTTGCCCTTTAATTTAGTCCAACTTTAAGTTTTGCCATTTATCTTTTCGGGCTTCGTAAATGCCCATTAACCTTTTTTTTACAATTAAAAATGCCCGGCAGGCTTTTATTTGGGCTTGGTCCAAATTTAGCTTATATTGCAGCTGACTAAGATGCCACTAGGACGACACGTGGCGCCACATAATAATTTTTTTAATTAATTTAAAACAAAAAAAGTAAAGATTTTACATTCTTATTTTTAATTCAAAATTAAATTAAACTTTATTATATATTGTTGTAAATCATACAAAAATAAATTCAAGTTTAATATAAAGTTTATTTCTAAATGTTTAGAAAATTAATATTTACTAGTAAATATTAAAAATTAAAATAATTCAATGATTTATATTTTTTCTCATTTCAAAAAGTAAAATTATTTTATTTGTCTAAGTTATAAAACTTAATTGTATATTTTTTCTTAATAAACTTAATTTCTCTAAATAACTATACTTATTTTTACATATAAAAATGTAATTTATCTATTTATATTACAAAGTATTTTATTTTAGAATTATAAATATCTGAAAAACAAGTTGTACTTTTAGAATTATATTAGTTAAATAAAACAAAAAAATATTAAAAAGAATGTCATCATCTTTGTCATATCATCGCCGACGATTGGCAGCCACGAATTCTCCGTCATTGCTGCTTCCAAGGGCAAATTCGGCATCTCTCTTCTTGGAATCACAGGCGATCGCCAAAAATCAGAATCAACATTAAGAAACTATAAGCTCAAGTATTTTGCCCAAATCACAAATCAATTCTTGCCTTCTTCTTACTCCTCAATTCTGGTTTTTCTTTTCTCCACTATCAAGCTATTTATCAAATAAATCATTAGATATCTTCTCTCACTCTTACAATCTAAAGAAATTTAAAGTACTTGCAAACAACTAATGCTTAAACTCATAATAGTTTTAAGAGAAAATTTGTGACTAGTGCATTTTCAATATTTTGGTGGTGGTGGGTGGTGGTGGGTTTGGAGGTGGGTGGGGGTGCAACGCTCTTCTTTCCAATTTTTTTTTCTTTTTCTACAGTGGTGGTAGAATTGGGAATAAGACAATCTGATTTCTTTTACTTTTTTCTGTTTTTTATTTTATTTTATATTATTTGAGCCAAAAAAATAATTAGAATATTTATTTATAATATATTTACTTTTAATATTTATAATTGGAATAAAAGAGAAAAGTATATAATTGTAATATATTTATTTTTAATATTTACTAGTAAATATCAATTTATTTTTAATTTTTACTAGTATATATAAATTTATTTTCTATTTTTACAAGTAAATATAAGTTTATTTTTGATTTTTACTAGTAAATATAAATTATTAAACATTTAAGATATAATTTTTATTAAACTTGAATGTATACAAATGTTTTATGATTTAGTATTTTTTTGTTTAAATTAATTTGGACCAAGCCCAAGTAAAAGCCCGTCGGGCATTTTTTATTAAAAATTAAGAAGTTAATGGGCATTTGTTAAGCCCGAAAAGATAAAGGGCATAACTTGAAGTTGGACTAAATTAAAGGGTAAAAAAAATAAATCGCCATATATATGCATTAGTTATGTAGCTAAATTCTTGACGAGGAATGTCACCTAAAGAAAACCCAACAGGATTCATGTTAAATAATCGAAAACTTATATAAACTAAAGACTAGATTGCGAAAGGCACACCTTGATTAATTGTTTGAGTAACTAGCATGTGGTTGGTCTTTTAAATGAACACAACGTCACAACCCCTTAAAAGATCTTTGAGTTTTCTCAAGAACCAAACTACAATTGAAATCCCCAAGTTGGTGATTGAAATTGATTCTAAAGAAGCCTACGATCTGATCATGGATGAGACACGACCATCATCTCAACTGAGGAATGCCGTCTACTAATCCGCAAGCCTTGGACCATTGAATTTTATTGGATTACTAGTCAAGAACAAGCTAGTCGATGCCATGGCAAAGTACAAATACGACATGGACAATCTCTCCTCACCCCCCCCCCCTCCCCTAGTTTAATTTTGTCGAATGATGTAACCTAAAGGCTTAGTTTTTTCCGTTATTTCTACAAACAAAAAAAAATACATATGAGATGTAATATTGAAAGCGGCTATTGGATCTAAGACCATGACCTCCTCTTTTTTAACTCAAGAACTTGCATGACACAAAACAGATGTCTCCGACAAAGGAGAAAACACCCAAATAAACGTCATTACATGATATTGCTATAGCGCAAAAAACCAACAAAAGAATCGAATTTACTAAAATTAAAAGGCATTTTCATCTTTGGTAGTGTAATGCATGAGCAACCGCATTAGAATCACGTCTCACCCATCTTATACCAAATCCTGAATTAGTTTTTAAAAGACGACGGATATCCTTAAGAATATTTGCATTACGAACCACCACATCAGTACCATGAAGAACGTCATGAATAATGCTAAGACAATCCCCTTTCAGAAGTACGTTCTCCCAACCTTTCTCAATTGCCCAACAGATAGCACATAAACCCGATAATGCCTTAATGCTCAAAGGTTCAACAAATGCAGCAAGTATCCATTGTCGTCATGCCACTACGACACCCTTACTATCATTAGCAACTATCAGCGTGGCAATATAGTTAATAGCATTTGCTATTGCATAGTTATAACATATAAGTGCAATGTTGCATTAAGAATCCAACAGTCTCCTAGTGAGAATACATGTGGAACATCACAATTATGCTTAAATGAAATTCCCCTTACTATTATTGTTGAATATACCTACAACCAATCTCATTTATCAGAATATACCTACAACCAATCTCATTCATTAGTCATACCAACATAGGTTCATCGCATTTTATGTCACATTTAGCGTGACTCAACCTCATCAACGATCACGTATGCCAATATTATAGAATGACATAGATCTTCATGTCATAAAACTTTATTTAACGTAATCATAACAACGCATGTTTCCAATTACTCCTTCCTTAAATGATATCAAACCAAAAATAGAGCATAATTGTAACTGAAATTTATTTCTACAAAAATATCCTTATGATCCTTAAACAAAATTTACTGGGAAAAGAATATATATATATATATATATATATATATATAGATATAGATATGTGTGTGTGTGTGTTGCGTCTGCTCATACATCAACTTCACCAAAAATAATCAACTTCACCAAAAACGTTATGTGTTGGTCATGTCGCGTTTGGACGTAATTGTTATACATATACATTGGAATATTTTGTACCTTTGATTTCAGAATAAAATCAGTTTAACTTGGAAGGTCCTCAAGTTGGTCCAAGGATTGTGAGATATGACGTGACAGCTACCTTCTAGGAAGAATATGCACTCTATAAAAGCAAGAAGCTTGAAGACAAAGAACAACAACCATTAGAGATTAAGTCTAATTTGATTTTATTTGTGTAAGATTCGAAATTCTCTTTGTGATAAATTGTGAAGAATATCAAGGCAAATGAACTCTTTTGAGCTTGAAGATTTCCCGATTCAAGTGAAGTACATTAGTAAGGTGTCCCGTCGTATATTAGGAAAGCAATTAGAAGGATTCTAGATTACTAGTGCCAAGTAAAATCTGAGTGAGTCAGTCATGTACTAATGGAAAAAGACTTGAGTTGATTATAGGCAAAAGCCAAGTGAATTAGTTATGTTGAGACGCTCACCGCTATTAAAATCCACGTGTTCATGTTTTACTTACTTTCCTGTTGAGACACTTAGTAGCTATAACATTGTCTAAAATATAAGTAAAGCACTTAAAATCTTAAAAGTGGTATCAAGAGTCGGTCACTAACTCGTTTTTATTGAGATTTTGGATTTAATATCTTTTTTGCAAGTATGGATGTAATTTAGGAAGCGAGATACTTCAAACTACTCATATTGGAAGGTGGGGGTGCATGTCTTCATCAAATCCATAAACATGAAAGTATGGAAAAGTATGCTTAGAGGATGGTCCCCGCCAACAAACGAGAACGGAATAGTCAAAGATGACTTAGATTGGACTGATGATGATTATATTATGACAAGCCATAACTTCAATGCCATTAAAATTGTTTTTAATTTTGTTGATATTCATAATGTTAAATTAATATCTAATTGTGTTTTGGCTAAAGGATGTTGGAATTTTCTCAGGTTGGCTCATGAAGGAACTTCAATTGTGAAACAAGAAGATGAACCATCTACAAAAGATATGGTTTTTCAAAGGAGAACAAGTTAGATAAGGATGGTGGCCTTGTTCAATCATTGCCCCTTATCATGAAGGAATTGAGAAAAATCCTCAAATCATGGAGAAAGAAATGTAAGAATATAATCCCTTCCAACTCTGATTTTATTGAATCAAGTTCCGCTGTAAATGATCTTAGCATCAAAAAGAAGGAAAAAGGTATAAAATGCAGGGAATGCCAAGGTTCTGGGGATAATCTTATGCAAATGAATAAGAACAAAATCCATGATTTCATCCTTAAGTGATGATTCAGATAAAAGTAAAGAAGAAGTGCAAGAAAATAATGCATGTTTTGACATTCTGAGAGAAATGTTGTGCCATCAGACGATGCAACAACAGCTGTTGTAACTTTGCATGTCGTAACAACGCATGTTACAACATGTATCCTTACATATTATGAAGATGATTCTTTATCAAACAATGATGGTGATGAACCAAATCCAAAAGTCGAAGAAAAATCCTTTCACGAACATGTAAGACATGGCGTTGTTGTTGAATCACAAACAATGTGTGTTTCTGTGAAAAGTATACAAGGTGATTTAATTTCTCTAATGCAATGGCCTCATGGTAACGTTTTTCACCCTTATCCTTCTAAACTTTTTGGTAGTTATTCATGTACTCATAAGGATCCTATTAAGTTTCTGTTGGTTTATCGGTTTTGCAAAACTAAATGCCATTTTTGACAAAATTCTTATCTTTAATTATACAACCCACATCGGTGTATTATCTTTGACATGCATAATTACTCATGGCTGGCAACATCTCCCACTCACCCATAGTAGGCACAACTCAGTCGTGCATCTCTTAGTTATTTTCATCGTCTTCATACTAGTTAATAGTTCGTGTGACCACCGAGAATACCTGCAAGATCGGGAGTACCAAACTAAATCTTCTTTGAAAGAAAACCAGAGTAGCACAATCCCTAAGACTTCTCGATATGCCCTAGACTCATTTGATCGCATCATTTTAAATGCTTAATCCCTCAAGAGGTCGGACCTCAAGGCCATACTTTAACTCTGGACTCTCATGATATGTTCCATAACAATTTGGCATACTTAACGCGCAATTGTTCGTTAACGATGGACAAATATCACGGATGCGGTGTCAAATAGTCTTCCTTTGGCCTCATGCCAATCGATTTTGATTTGACCGCTTTCTCCGTAATGCCTCTTTAGACCGAATCAATCATAGTCATAGATAACATTCTAAAGTAGCTATCATCAAATCCTCGATGCCATGACATAGTCAAAAGTCAATAAGGGCACTAAAAGATATGTAGCTCACACAGTGAGGAAACAGAGAATCATTCGCTCACTCTTACAAAAGGTCGTCCAAGCACATGTAGTATGAAACACGTGCTGCAGTGGAATACTCTTTACGCATAAAAAGAGTGTATGTCTATCGACACCGCACAGATCTTAGCTCAATCACACCGTAGTGACTAGCTTGAGTCCATCACTCGCCCGCTTTGCATAGAGACGAAGAGATCTCACATCTGGCTTACTACACATGCTACATAGATTTTGGGAGAAATCTATGTTCGATTCTTAACATCAAGGATCTCATCTTAGTATCAAACTAAGGCGATATATACTTGTATCAACCTCTCAACTCATCTTTTACAAAAACAAGTGAGGGATACATTTATCTCATATCTGCTCGCTCACCTAGTGCCAGAGGCGATCGCTCGTGTGAGAGAGCCGATCATGCCCGTTGATATACTTCAGTGTGTGTATTAACAGAAATGCTATATGAAATCAAACTTGAAATGAACATCATATTGCATTAATATCCAAATGAAGTAAACAAAATAAAGTCAACTAAAACAATCTACGCAATCCCAAACTTCTAACAAGAGTCTGAAAGACATCTCTAGCTATAGGTTTGGTCATTGGATCAGCAACCATGCGAGTCGTAGATATGTATTTTAGGACTACATCATTTCTCGCAATCATGTCCCATATGTAGTGAAACCTTAGATCAATGTGTTTGGTTTTTCCATGATACTTTGAATCCTTTGCATGGGCCAGCGCCGCTGCACTATCACAAAATATTGTTACCGGATCTTAGGCATCAGTTACAATATTTAAGTGCGTAAGGAATCTTCTCAATCAAACATCTTCTTTCACTGCTGCATAAACATGCTATGTACTCAGCTTCCATAGTGGACAATGCTATACAAGGTTGTTTCTTGCTACTCCAAGTAATGGCGCCATTTGTACCCAGACATTGATTTGCGCTCATCAAGGTTGCTGCCAAAATCAGCATCACTATGACCTTGTAGCTGCAAATCTGAACCTTGATAGCAAAGTACATAGTCCATTGTTCCTTTCAGATATCTAAGAATCCGCTTGACTGCTTTCTAATGAGCAAGTCATGGGCTCGACTGGAATCTGCTTAATAGCCCAACTGCATAACAAATATATGGGGAGTACACATCATTGCATACATCAAGCTCCCAACGGCACTAGCATAAGGAACATGAGTCATTTGCTCTTTTTCGGATTGAGTCTTAGGACACATTTATTGGCATAACCGTTCACCTTTGGCGATAGGGGTGTCGATAGGTTTGCAGTTTTGCATCTGGAAGCGCTCTAGAACCTTCTTCAAGTAAGTCTGTTGGGATAAACTAAGAAGTTTCTTAGAGCGATCTCAAGAGATCTTAACTCCCAGAATGTATTATGCTTCACCCATGTCTTTCATTTCAAAGTTTGAAGACAACCACTCTTTAGCGGCGACAATCATCCATTTGTCATTACCTGCCAATAGAATATCATCAACGTACAATGATAATATTATGAAACTACCTTTGGACTGTTTGACATACAAACAATGGTCTTCTTCAATCATCGTAAACTCATTCGTAAGAATAGCTCAATGAAATCTTAAATACCATTGTCTAGATGATTGTTTAAGGCCATAAATGGATCTTTTAAGCTTGCATACTTTGCGCTCTTGATCCTTGACCTCAAACCCCACCGGATGATCCATATAGATCTCTTCATCTAGTTCTCCATTGAGAAATGTTGTCTTTACGTCCATCTGGTAGAGTTCCAGGTCCAGGTGAGCTACCATAGTTGGGCTTAGGCGAATTGAGGCAAACCTCACAACTGGAGAGAAGGTTTCCTCGTAGTCTATACCCTCTTGTTGGGGTATATCATTTCGCAACTAATCGAGCCTTATACTTGTCTATTAATCCATCGAACTTGCGTTTAAGCTTGAGAACCCATTTGCTCCCTATAGCTTTGCGCCCAGGTGGTAGATCGACCAAGTCCCAAACTTGGTTTGTCCTCATAGACTCCATCTCATCTTTCATTGCTTTTAACCATTCTTCTTTAACAGGGGATGTAAGAACTTCCTTGAAATTCTTAGGTTCTCCATCATCCTGCAGAGCCACCATAAAAGCTTTCCCTTCAATCTCAAAACGATGACGGGCTATACTTTCACGTGAGCTTCTACGCAATTGAGAGACTTGTGATTTCTCTACAAGTGGAACGCTCCCACTCGGAGTCAAGTCACTCCCACTGTCCCTAGGAGTGTGAAGATTTTCTTCTTCATTCTCAACTTGGCGACTTGGGGTTACTTCCTCTGAAATCTCTTGGAGGTCTAGACTCCTATCAACATCACCCCTGTTAGGGAATTCATTTTCAATAAAGTCCACATCTCGTGACTCAGTTTCACTATCATCCTCACGTTCTACAAGCATAACATAGCCCTTAGAGTGTTCAGAATATCTTATAAAGATACACTTATTTCCTCTAGGACCTAGTTTCCCATATCTATGAGAACTGCTGAGAACGTATCCCGTAGAACCTCAAGGACGCAAGTTACTCAGATTTGGTTTCTCGCACGTCCACAATTCGTAGGGGGTAGAACTAACTGACTTAGAGGGCACTCAGTTAAGAATGTATGCAGCAGTTAGAAGAGTGTCGCCCCAAAAGGATATTGGGAGACTAGTATGAGCCATCATTGACCTAACCATCTCGAGAAGTGTTCGATTCCTTCTCTCCGCTACACCATTTTGCTGCGGAGAATAAGCCATCGTCAACTGTCTATTGATTCCTCTTTCATCACAGAGCCTTTTGAATTGATCAGATAAATATTCACGACCACGGTCAGTTCGAAGAGCCTTAATGCTTGAATTTAATTGATTCTCTACCATTGCCATATATTATTTAAAACACTCAAATACTTCTGACTGATGGGAGATCAAGTATACATGATCGTATCGTGAATAATCATCTATAAATGTAATGAAGTAGACACCACCGTGTCTTGCCCTCACATTCATTGGTCCACACATATCGGAATGAATAAGTTGCAAAGGAAAAGATGCTCGTTTGGCCTTACCGAATGGTTTTCTTTTTGCCTTCCCTATCAGACAGTGTTGGCATGTGGGAAGAGAGACATTAGCGAGATTTTCTAATAGTCCTTCTCGAGCTAATCTTACCATCCGATCTTCCCCTATATGACCCAGTCTGGCATGCCACACGTTAGAATCTGCATTATTCGAAACAACATATAGAACAATAGATTCATCGATGATATGGTAATTCAAATCCATTATTATGAATCCATCACGAATAAAACCACGTCCGTACAAATTGTTCTCAAGAAATATGGAAGCATTATTGTTTTCAAACACAAAGCGAAAACCAAGCTTTAACAACAAAACCAAATAAAGTAAATTTCTTCGAATATCTGGGGCATACAAAAAATCATGTAGTAAAAGAGTGTGTCTGTTGCGCAGATTGAGCTTATACGTATTGATGCCCAGCACCGAAACGCTAGCTCCATTTCCTACTTTGATGTCTCGACTGCCAACAAGTACTCGGCGGTACTCCACATATCCAATTCTATCCCGAGCTATGTGCTCGGTTGCCCCAGAGTCTTATTCTACTCAGTGTATTCACGAGCAAAATGACTTTCTTTGTTACAGTTGAAGCATAGCCCCTTGGTAGCTTTTGCACCACCACGTTTGCCCCTTTTACGGCGCTAGTTGGTGTTATATGTCTTCTGAACCTGACCAGCACGCACTTCTACGTTTTTCGCATGTCTGTTGCGTTTGGGCCTAAATGCCTTATGCGCTCTGGAAGACTCGGCCACATAAGCTGAACCGTTAGCATTCGCTGACTCTAGGCACTCTGCTTCCAGATCTATATGGCGTGCCACATCATTAAATATTTTGATGTGTTCACTACATGTCATGGTTTGGCTCATGGTCTTCTAGGAGCCAGGAAGTGAACGTATCACCGCCTGAACCTGTCGTTCCCAGCAGACTTGAGTTCGCAAATCATAGATGACATCGCCCTAAGATGCTGCTTCATGCTTTGGTTGTAGCGCATCTTGTACGTGTCAAATTTCATCTTTAAACCACGAAGTCTAGTGGACGACGTACCACCATATCTTGTTTTCATAGCATTTCATAATTCTTTCGACGTGCCGTAATTTTCAAATTCACCAATTAGATCATTGTGCATGCTGCTTAACATAGTAAAGCGCGCACACGGGTCCTTTTTCACCCAGTTGTTGTAGGCGACAAGGTCTCGTTGGTGCCTTTTAAGATTTTCAGCAGTGCGGACATCTTCACTAGGAGCCTCAATTGAATGGGTAAGAGTCTCTAGGACCTCACTCATTCAGGACATACTGGATCTTACGATGCCAGATGTCATAGTTTTCCCCATCCAATTTGTCTCCCTTGTTCAAATCACCAATGATTCCCTTCGACGCCATTTTCACTACATAAATAGACAATTCGGAATATGATACATACATTAAATAACTTGTTGCATTTATCTAAAATTAAATAAGAATAATTAATACACGTCACAAGATCGAAAAATTGCTAAGCTTCAGAATCATCTATTGCACCACATTGTCCAATTATAATCATTTAATTTAATATTCGCGCAAATTAACTTATAGAAGACTAAACCCGGACAGCCCTTCGGCGCGGAATAGTGCTCACTATAATTCCAAATTATATTTCTCAATATATAATTAGCAACATAATTAAATAAAAAATTTCAACTTATTTATTTAATTCCAACATCGGGTATCGAACAACGTAGGATCAAAATATTCATACGCTTTGATATCAATGTTAGATATTTTGTTTATTTAATAACAATGTCATTACTCGCTAAACTATTGTACCGACGACTCGGGGAGTTTCATAGATCAGAATCGTGCAAAATAAACCCCCGGAAAGAGATAGCTCGTCTTACCTGACAGGATTTCAAGGTTTCCAGGTAATTTGTGGGGTGACAACAGTCCCGCTTAATAACAAATTATCTTTGACAAAACCGCATTTACCGTATTCTCACTAGTCACACCACAACTCCGCCGCCAACAATTTAATGAATAATAACGCCGATACTACTATCAAAATAGATTTACGCAGCGGAATTACGAGACATAAACAATAAATTATTTATACCTCCGTAAGTCGATAGTAGCGTCCCTTTTATGTCGTCGATCCTTCGTGTCGAACTTGGAGGCAAAACCTTCACGTTCCACGATCTCAGCAGTGGAATATATTACTAGAATAATATTCACCCGATCCACGAACTAAAAAAACCCCGACGATCGAAAACTACACGAAGAGAGAGATATTGCTAAAGAGAGAAAGATTGTTGTGATTGGTGTGTCTTTTTTCCTTCAGCCAAGAATGGCTTTATATAGCCTCAAAATTGGCTATGAAAACGAAAAACAATCCTACTCCCAACCAATCAAATTAACTGCCACATGGAATGATTCATTAATTATACAACCCACATGGGTGTATTATCTTTGTCGTGCATAATTGTTCATGACTGACAACATCTCCCAACCAATCAAATTAATTGCCACATGGAATAATTCATTAATTATACAACTCACATAGGTGTATTATATTTGCCATGCATAATTGTTCACGGCTGGCAACACTTAGGAAACTAGAAAAACTAATCTTAAAATTTATTACTCCATATTAAACTTTTGGAAATCTTACATTTATGACTGATAACACAGAACTTTCCGAGTTGGACAATTCTTTAATTAATGTGAATATAAGTAGTTCGGGAGTTGCCTGTGATTGTAGAGAAAATATTTTTATGTGATAGTATTTTTACAAGTGGGTTTCGTAATACGAAGGTCATTTAGATATTTAAAAAGAAGAAGTAACAAAGAATACTTAAGATATATATATATATATATATATATATAGCTTTTCGAAAATGAGAGTAGCAGTGTGTTATGTAAATCTCAGTTAGGTTATAATGGGGAAATTTTTCCTCCTCTTTATAGGATCTTGAGCGTAGTTATGGAAATGGCAATTTGGCCTCCTTTAGTGCTTGGGATGTGCATATATTAATGTTGCTTCTTGTGAGATGGGTCTACTGACAAATCTTTAATGTGAGTCGTTCGTGGTTGATTGACAATTGGTCTAGTTATGACCGACAAGTCTTGATTAGACACGTAATTCCTCCAAGGTGGTTTTTAAGACGTTTGATTGTACTTAATGTGTTCGTCGCATGAGCTTGATATTTTCATGAGGCGATACTAGATCTGCAGGAAAAGAGGTAGTTGTGAACTCTCAATACAAGGTTCCTTTTTCGAAGCGTCTTATGTGGTCTTGCGATATATTTTGGCCTTTTTCGCTCATGTGTATTTATACACTATCAATAACTTTTTGAATGTGTGAAATGTATTTTATAAGTTAATAAACTAACAAGTTGGGAACAACACAACTCTTTACGTTATTGGGTTATTGAATTCTGTCTTATAAGTCATCTCTAATTTTGGATTAGGTTAAGAGTTAAATATAGTTAGTAGAATAAGGACAACTGGGTAGTATTAGTTTGAAAGCCATGTTGACACCATCTTTGATTTTCTCAAAATAATTTTGTTATTAGTCGGGATTTAATTGTAATATTTTTATTATTATTTAAACTTTCTCATAAATGAATAAATTACTACTTAGTTATCTCTTACGTAAATCTCTCCATAATTAAGTTATAATTTTTATCATACAAATTAGTTATATTACACTTAAATAAATTTTTATTATGTGGACCGAGTGTTAACGTTTCTAGTTATTAATATATAAGAGAAACGCTTTTCTACACTCCAAAGCGGTAGCTGCGATACTAAATTTTGCATTCCATAAAATAACCCCGTCTTATCTATTACTATTTTATTAGCGAAAATCTTCTACACGAAAAATTATTAAGTACAATTGCTATATTGATAATGTGGTGCAATCAAGAGTTGAGATTAAAAGGATTTCCTAAATTATAGGGAATAGCCACCCATAACACCAATTACATCGTGTATTGATAACAGTAACCAACTGGATGTATCACCTCATCATGTAGTGGTTGCACCTAATAATCTCTCTTCCTACCGGTACAAAGTGCAGTTGTGGTGCCATATTGTATGTTCCTAAAATAACCTATGCTTATCACCAACAATTCGGAACATCTATACTATTATCTAAGAGAAGAGGTCCTACACTCACATAGGGGTGGTTATGATACCAACTTTTGAATTTCCTTTTATACCCCTTTATAAACTTTTCAACAAATTAAACAATAAGGGTTTATATGTAATTTAAATATGAGTTAACTACCCACTCCTCAACTCCCTCCAAAAATTTAGCAAATTTAAATTTTGTAGCAACCTTTTATCGGGTTTAATCTTCAGTTTATATTTTTATTACAATTTCATTGTATTAAGTTGACGAATAGGGATGAAATCCTCTTCCTCTCTCTCCAATCTCTTTATGATTTCTTTCCACTTTGAACCGTGATTATGCGTAATTTATATTCCATATATTCATTCTCCTTATTTTAATTTGTAGTTTTCATTTAATTATTAATTATTTTCCTTTTTTTCTAACCCGCATTTTCAATGTATACCCAATTAATGTTTACATCTATCTCATGATTTTTTTTGTTTCAGGAGAGTTCCGATTAATTTTTGCAGAGTAGCAACAACTGATTACATTTTCTTATATATCCATTCAAATTATAAATAAAATACATGCCTAATTGTTGTTTCATGATAATTTCTCATTATTGGGGAAAGTGACTATATATTAATTGTAATTTATAATTTTGCAGGTTGATGTTTGATATATTGTAGATTTCATATACTTTCCTGAGTTCTCTTCTCTCTGTATATATTGTTATTATCTTATTCAACCAGATCCTCCAGTATTCGATATTTATATTGTGTAAATTATTAAATTAACAACACATTATAATTTCATATATGTGCCATTATATTCCTCTAATTTTTTTTTTTGATTTCAGTTGACCAAAGAGAATAAATGTAACTAACCCACATAAAGTTCTCATTTTTTAAAAAAAATATATATATATATATATTGCTTAATAATTTGGGGTTTTAATTTTAATTAAACTAAATATATATTTTTTCCAATTTTTTAAATAAATTATTCTTATTATACTATTCATGCCCTCAGTGGCTTTTGTACCAATGCTTTATATTCTTAATTTAAATTTGAATGAAAATATGTGTGCAGGTGGTTTTTCATGGCAGAAGAATGGTTTCATGTAATATTATTCAATGTTAAGCATGCTTACCAGGCTGGTGGAAGGTTTATAAGTTTTTTTTTAATGGTCAAAGGTTCTTGTTATGGGTCTAAGTTATTATTATTATTATTATTATTATTATTATTATTATATTACCATGCGTACAACAGTTAGTAGGAGTTTGAATTATTAGCAGTTAGATTGTTAGTGGGAAGTTATCTTGAATTCAGTTTGTGTACTATATGTGAGGAAGCAAACTGTGAATGAAGATTAAGAAGAAAATAAAAGTTAATTTTTGTGTTATCTCTTTCTTAATCTTTTTTTCTAAGGAGATTTAGTCATTTCTCGAATTAGGACTCTAACATTTGGTGTTTTCATCATTGATGAACTCGCAAATGTCTCATCGATCAAATCAATCACACGCCTTATCGGCGACTCTGTTAATGACAGAAACACCACGCCAAATTCAGAATGACCTAGCAGAATCTGGACTTCAACATCGCCATTTTATTGAAGAATTTCAGACTTTTCAATCTGAAATGATGTTGTCTGGAGACGACGCACATTTTGCTTGTCACGCCACACACTCGACTTTACACCAGTTAAGAATGACTTCCACTCCACCACTTTCGCCAATGACATTCTCTAAACTTCGTACTGCTTTTATCGACAAAATCAAAGCAATAACAACCCCAGTTTACACTTCCTTCCTTTACCCCACGGAGAAAATTCAACAGAAAATGCAATCTCAAAACCTCCAAGTAGATGTCCTTTCACACACAAGTCATACTGCCGCACGCCCGACCATTCCGTTTAACATTATTTTCACCCTTTTATGTTCTTGGCCACTAAAACCACACAGCTTCCCCAAAGACACAGGCAAACACCATGTTTTTCAGATTGCCCAAATTTTAAAAGCACCAAAGTGGAATTTGGTGGTTCATGAATACTTACATTATACCAACAGTATCTTGCAAAAAATGGCAGAGGAAGAATTATTCGAGCACATGATTCGGGTTCCTTGGCGCGACTTGACAGTCTTCCATATCGTATTGTTATGGTTACGACGAAAAGGAACGACGACAACAATTGATTTGTATGTTGAAGCAGTTGATTTATTTTCTTCTTTTCAACAAGACATGGAGCGTAAAGACAGAGGACAACAATTGGATGGACTGAAATCCTGCTACCAAAGTTTTGTTTGCCATCCTTCATCGTGGAAGAAGTACGAGTTCACGGACCACAACACAGTTCCCTACTTTTTGGTTAACAACCCACTTCTTCCTCAATTCACGTCAATTGTGTTTTGCATGCTCTAGCCATGTTTCAAGCCTACTGCCACGCCATATTTCCAGAAAGTCTCAAGCCTTGAGGACAAGGCTTGTGTGAGGGGTGGGGTATTGTTATGGGTCTAAGTTATTATTATTATTATTATTATTATTATTATTATATTACCATGCGTACAACAGTTAGTAGGAGTTTGAATTATTAGCAGTTAGATTGTTAGTGGGAAGTTATCTTGAATTCAGTTTGTGTACTATATGTGAGGAAGCAAACTGTGAATGAAGATTAAAAAGAAAATAAATGTTAATTTTTGTGTTATCTCTTTCTTAATCTTTTTTTCTAAGGAGATTTAGTCCTTTCTCGAATTAGGACTCTAACATTTGGTGCTTTCATTGATACGGACCAGCCCACCAGCAGGCTTGGGCTCAAGCGTGTCATTGTTCAGCCCAAATGGAGGAATGGCTATGTAGTTTAATTTTTAGGATTATATTAACTTAATTATCTATTTTCTTTAATTGTAATTTCGAATATATTATGTAGTGGGTAGTTAAGCAGTTGTTTAGTGCTTGTATTTAAATTATCAGATTGTAAAACTTGATGCCTATGCTTATAAAATTTCTGAAATTTCTATCTTCTCTCTAAATTTCTTTAGGAGAAAGTCCTATCTCGAATTTGGAAGAATTTGTTACGCCTTATTAATTTTAGGTGTATCATTGATGCTTCCATTGAGTATGGCTCGAAAGGATCAGTCACAATCATCTGCAAATGAGTCTTCATTGGCAGATTCTTTACAACAAGTTCAACAAGAATTGGCAGAAGTTCATTTGAAAAATGATCAACAGAGCGCAGAATCTAATGAACAATTTGCAAAAATGCATGAACAGATGGACGAATTGCGCGTTTATATTGCTACTTTGTTGCAGAAACCACCGACAGTGGATCACGCTGGTAGTCTTGGTCATTCAAATACAATGAATCCATTGTACAGTGCTAGCAACAGTAATTCAACTATACCAAAACCACCACATGTATCTCTTAATAACTTTGATGGATCTAATGCTTTGGATTGGGTGGCCCATGCTGAACGTTACTTTTGATTATATCACATACCTCGTGAAGATTGTGTGGGTTTAGTTTCGTTTTATATGCAAGGAAAGGCTTCCAATTGGTTTACGTGGATGTCTAATAATGATAAAGTCTACGATTGGGAACAGTTTTCAAGGGATTTACTTAGGCGATTTGGGCCTTCATCTTTTGAAAATCATCAGGCTATGTTGTTTAAGTTACGACAAGTTGGATTAGTGGATGAATATTATGAAGAGTTCGAAAGGATAGCAAATTTTGTTAAAGGATTACCAGAGGAAGCAATCATGAATTGCTTTATTTCGGGTTTAAAGCCAGACATTCGTGCTGAATTGGCTATTCTTAAACCTGTGGACGTTCATCATGCTATTGATTTAGCAAAACTAGTTGAGGCAAAGATTAAGGAATCACATTCACGATCCTCTTATGTAAGGAATGTTCAAACATTTAGATCTGAACCTATTTTGCCTTCACCAAAACCAGCTGCTCAGGTTGTTCGTCAACAACAATCAATTCCAATCCGTCGTTTAACTCAAACAGAAATGCAAGAAAGGAGAGCCAAAGTATTATGTTACAATTGTGATGAGAAGTATTTTTTTAGTCATAAGTGCAAAACACCACAGTTTTTTACACTTATTTATGATGATGACATCGAGGAGAATGTGGAACCTTTGGAAGAGGATGCTACCCCAGAAGAGGTCATTCCCTCTCAAGAAGTTCCACCGACTGGATTAATTTCTCCCAACATTCACATAAAAGGGGAGTACCACTGTTCCATGGCTGCCTATATGGGTGTGTTTATGCCACGAACTTTGAGGGCGACTGGTTTGATTAATGGGAAACAAGTCTCAGTTCTAGTAGACTCAGGCAGTACTCACAACATAATTCAGTCAACTGTGCCGCAAAATTTAAAGCTTACAGTTGTGGCGCAAGAAGCTATTCAAGTAATGGTGGGAAACGGTGCACATTTACAATGTGATGGTTTGTGCAACTCCGACATTTCAGTCCAAGGTGCAAAATTTCAACTTTCCATGCTTGTACTTCCCATTCATTGTGTCGATGTTGTTATGTGTTGTCAGTGGCTTTGTATGTTAGGTGATTATTCTGGGAATTACAATGTTCCCCGAATAAGTTTTCATGTGGGTAATAAATTGGTTCACATAATTGAGGAGTCCAATCTTACAAATACAACGGCTGCACAACTGAAACGTATGATGAACAAGGGTTCCATTTCGTCGATGCATTCAGTTTCAGTTTCATTGGTGCCGAGTATGTTCTCTGTGACGGTGGATGAATTTCAAAATTCTAGTTTGAAGGTTGCCCCTTTGATTCAACAATATAAAGCAGTTTTTGAGGAACCAAAGGAACTTCCACCCCACCGTTTACATGATCATCATATTCATTTGGATCCCAATAGTAAACCAGTGAATATCAAACCATACAGATATCCACATTACCAAAAACACATCATGACGGAAATGATAAACAAAATGTTGAAAACAGGGCAGATACGCCCTAGCACGAGCCCTTTTCTCCTCCTCTGTCTTATTGGTTAAGAAGAAGGATGGAACATGGCGTTTTTGTGCTGATGGCTTTGAATGCTATTACAGTGAAAGATAAATTCCCCATTCCGACAGTAGATGAGTTATTGGATGAACTACATGGAGCTTGTATATATACGAAGCTAGATTTGCGGTCAGGATACCACCAAATTCGTGTGGCAGAGAAAGACATTCACAAGACTGTATTCCGTACTTGTGATGGCCATTATGAGTTTGCCGTCATGCCTTTCGGTCTGACAAACGCACCATCAACCTTCCAGGCAGCTATGAATGATCTGCTTCGTTCACATTTACGCGACTTTGTGTTAGTGTTCTTTGATGATATTTTGATTTATAGCAAGTCGGAGGAGGAGCATTTTACACATTTACAGATTGTGTTATCCATCTTAGAGAAAAATCATTATTTTGCTAAGCTTTCTAAGTGTGTTTTTGCGGTTAGTTCTGTGAACTATTTGGGGCATATAATTAGTGCAGCAGGTGTGAGTGTTGATAATGATAAGATTGTCGCCATTCTATAATGGTCGGTGCCTACCACTCAGACGGCCCTAAGGGGTTTTTTGGGGTTAACGGGATACTATATGCGATTTGTTCGCCACTACGCTACCGTCGCCGCTCCCCTCACATTTTTATTAAAGGATAGCAGTTTTACATTTACATGGTGTACTTTGGCCCAGCAGGCCTTTGATGAATTAAAGCAACATATGAGTAACTTGCCTATTGTATTTCTGCCTGACTTTAATAAACCCTTTGAGTTAACCACTGACGCATCCTCTGTGGTGATTGGCGCAGTTTTGTCCCAAGATCAGCACCCTATTGCCTTCTTCAGCCGCAAAATGTCTTCTAGAATGAGTTCTGAATCTGCATATAACAAAGAACTTTATGGGTTAACTGAAGCAGTAAAAAAGTGGCGACATTATCTTTTGGGGCGCAGATTTATTATATTCACTGATCAACAGAGCTTACGTCACCTACTTACTCAATCTCTCAACACACGAGAACAACATAAATGGTTGATTAAGCTATTTGGGTATGATTTTGAAGTTCTTTACAAACCTGGTATGGAGAATCGGGTTGCCGATGCCTTGTCCAGAATTGAGCAGCCCACTTGTTTGGTTGCAACAACAGCTTCATCATCCTTGTTAGCGAAGCTCCAGCAAATCAGTAGTACCTCGCAAGAAATCCTTCAATTGATTAAGCTATGCAAGGAAAACAAATGACCACAACATTATCACACCAAAAATGGTCTTTATACTACACAAACAGATTGTACATTCCAGAAAATGAAGAACTTCAGCACTTAATATTGCGTGAATTTCATGATTCACCCATGGGCGGTCATTCAGGAATCAAAGCTACGTTGGCTAGAATTGCAAGTGTGTTTTATTGGAAGAAACTCAAACAATCAGTGCAACAATATATTCAAGCTCGTGAGATATGTCAACAACAAAAGTATTTGACAGGTAAGCCATATGGATTACTTAATCCTCTTCCTATCCCTTCACAAGTTTGGACAAATATTAGCATGGATTTCATAACTCATTTACCTAAATCACAAGGTAAAACAGACATTTGGGTTATTGTGGACAGATTGAGTAAATTTGCACACTTCGTGGCGTTGCCACCTAAATATACGGCTGCCTATCTTGCAAATATCTTTCTCACCGAAATATACAGTATCTATGGTTTACCACAAACTATATTTTCTGACCGAGACAAGATTTTTTTGAGTTCTTTTTGGAAAGAGCTATTTCAACAGTTGGGTACTAAGCTTCATCACAGTACCGCTTACCACCCACAAACTTATGGACAAACGGAAGTGGTGAATCGCAGGTTGGAGTGTTATTTGCGTTGTTTTAGCATGGATCAGCATACTCATTGGGTTCGGCTTCTACCTATGGCTCAACAATGGTATAACACATGCCATCACAGTAGCATAAATACAACACCGTTTCAAGCTCTATTTGGCCGATCCCCACATTCAATACCGACTTATCTACCAGGTTCATCAAATAATGCATGCATTGACACCACTTTGCCCACAAGAGAGCAGATCTTAACAGGCATCAAATCTAACATGCAACGTGCTCAAAATCGGATGATTTCGCAAGCAAATAAGGGTCGGATGGATAAAGAATTTACCGTGGGTGATTGGGTTTACGTCAAGCTCCGTGCGTATCGGCAACTGTCCCTCCGCCGTTCGCCGATGAATAAGCTAAGTCGCCGGTACTTCGGCTTGTTCCAGATCTCGCGTCATGTTGGATCAGTTGCGTACGCCCTCGATCTACCGCCGGATGCTAAGCTTCATAATGTGTTTCACGTTTCGTTGCTGCGTGCTAGTGTTGGACCGCCGCCACGATCTGCTCCGCCACTACCCGCCATGATTTCCGATGGCGAAGTGGTGATTAAACCCGAAAAGGTGCTGGAAACTCGAGAGATTTGGAGAGAAGGGGAAAAACACCGTCAAAGCTTAGTGAGTTGGGTAGGGTTTGGCATAGAGGAGGCTGAATGGGTGGACAATGAGCTCTTATATCAGTTATACCTTGAATTGGAGGGCTGTGATGAAGTTGTTGAATCTAAGGGCTCAGAATTGCTATCAGCCCCACTTGGGCCGCCTCAATTGGACCGTGAGGACCCAGTCCAATCCTCATGGGGAGGCATTGATACGGACCAGCCCACCAGCAGACTTGGGCCCAGGCGTGTCATTGTTCGGCCCAAATGGAGGAATGACATGTAGTTTAATTTTTAGGATTATATTAACTTAATTATCTATTTTCTTTGATTGTAATTTCGAAATATTATGTAGTGGATAGTTAAGCAGTTGTTTAGTGCTTGTATTTAAATTATCAGATTGTAAAACTTGATGCCTATGCTTATAAAATTTCTGAAACTTCTATCTTCTCTCTAAATTTCTTTAGGAGAAAGTCCTATCTCGAATTTGGACGAATTTGTTACGCCTTATTAATTTGAGGTGTATCAGTTCTTCACTTTAATTTGTATGCTTCTGTTTGTAATTTTGCAAACCCCGCATTAATTGTAATATAATATTCTCAAGACATTTTGGACAGATGAATAAGCGTTGTAATTGTAGTTAAGCATGAGTTTGAGTTCTAATATAGTAGTACTTCGTTACCTTAATATTGACTAACATCTATTGTGCCTTTTTTGTTTTGGTAGCGCATGAAGTAGTTTTCTTATATTTAACCGTACAAGTACTAATCAAACATTTTGTATTACTAAATGTAAACTATTAGGCATACAAATAAATTATCTAAAAGAAAAAATTCACAACTCATTATAATTTAAATTTTGCTAAAAGTTAACATAATTTACACGCGTATCCGAGTGTGTCAAAGTTGCTAGTGAGTGAAGAAAGAAAAAGAAGAAAAAAAAAAAAAGAAGCACAAAGATCATACGGTTTTGGTCTTCTCAAATCTCAACTGTTCACTCCACACACGTTGCCCATCTCTTCAGTGTCTTTACTTGTTTTTTATTTAAGTTCCGGTTTCCAAGGACGGACAAAAATTTAGTTAAAGATATATACTTCTAACCCTCCGACTATTTGTTCTAATTTCACAGTCTCAAGAATAATTGAAAAGTTATCTCCTTCTTAATGCAATGTCGTTCCATTTTTATAGCGTTATCAAAAATGATATTTAAGGTGCAAGTTTACTTAACTATATCTTCATTTGTTTTTGTACTTTACTTTTGGGTGCAAGATTACGTAGTACTTATACATGTAAATAGATAACAAATTGCTTCTTAAGCCGAATACATGAATAATAATATGCAGGGTTTGAATATCAAACAGGGCAACCGATTCGACAAGTTTAACCGGTGACCGGCCATGAGCTCGCCCAAAAGAAGGGCAAAAGCCGCTGTAAAAGCCAATTCAACCGGGTTGACGCGTTGTTTTTGAATACATGAGGAATTTCGGGCACAAAAAGTAACGTGTTCAAAGTAACGTATTTTTGAACACGTGAGGAATCTTGGGCAAAAAAAGCGACACACATTTAATGTAGCATTTCTGAAAACACAAAGCGAGTCTTAAAAAACAGGAGGTAATTGCAAACACAATGAGCCTCTTCCATTTCTCCTTCGAAATACAAGTAAAAAGTTAGGTAAACAATTAACATCAAAACTATCACCTCATAGAATAAGCTCTATAACAAATTATTGACCCCTCTTCTGAAACTTCAGCTTTAAGCGGATACTAATAGTGTTCAACAAAGTCATCTAGGAAAGTCTCTAGCAGAGTGACATTCAAGAGGTTTTAATCACACATTAAAATTCGTTCATATAGTGAAAAGAAATTAAAGAGTCCTCGATAAGCGTGCACTAAATACGAGAAAAAAATAAAAACTCTAATTACTAACCCATCAGCCAAAATTCTAGCCTTTCCCTGTATAACTGTAGCCTTTCATCATACTCGTTTAAATTAATATATTTTTTTAAAAACCAGAAAGACATGTAAAAGGTGGCCAGTAATCAATTATCATTTACATTGCAAACAAAAATTTAGCTACTAACTGAAGTATCGATACGAACTTAATAACTTGAAGTGTTATCCAGTTACTTGACCAAACAAAAGAGGAATTAAACGATACACAAACATTAAACAACATTTGTAATAACAATCTCTTGCACATATAATGCAAGACATGATAGCTGGATAATCAAAATAAACTATAAAAACAGATACCGACACAAGACTTGAAGAAAACAATATTCGCAAAGGTATTGACACTGCAAGCCTTCGCCCGAGTAAATTATTCGCACAAAGTTTTGAACATTCTAAAAAGCTGCAGACAACAGAGTTCTGGAAACAATAAAAGCAAGTACCAACTCGATGAACATACAGTTACCAGCAAACATTTCCATGCCAGCGCTGAATTGAACCGTGATTGTTCCACATTCCCATGATTCCATTCAATTAATGTTCCATCTCTTATCATACTGGAATAATCACAAAACAAAAAGCTAGTCATGTATTCTCTAAATAACGACCTCAGCAAACAAATGAAAAATAAATGAAGCAACTAAACTGTATTCAGAAGACAGTTTAAAAAAAATTAAAAAATAGCATGGAAACCGAATTGGTACATTCAGCAGGCATGGTAGCATTAGTCACCTAAGCTCAAAGAGAGTTCAGAGGTCATGCAGGCCTCTCAATTGTGACACGAGCAAATTCAGAAGCTCTCCCGAATTCAAGTATTTTAACTATCTTGCCATACACGCCACTTGCCACCATACGCATGCTCGCCACAATAGTCATCACATCAAGCTGATATGCAAAAGCAAGCAACAACCTCACGAGCATCATTTCAGTATTATCTCCTCCAAAATTTTCGATCTTAATACATCTTAAGCGGCGAAAACCTCCTTTAACGACAAAATCTGTAAAATCATCGTCCACATCAAGCAAGTCCCGGGTCTCTATGATTGAATCCTACAAAAATAAATAAATAATAATAATAATAATTAAAAAAGGAAAAAGGAAAAGAGCACATCGAAAGGATTTAAAATAAACAGGAAAGCTACAAGGGAAGCTACAAAGAGTCAACTGTTTACCGCCATTTCTATATAAAGTTTACTGAGGTAAGTGCATCTAGAAACGAGCAGTAGAACCGTACGAACGTGTTCCACAATTGGCCGTAGAGTGAGATCCAAATTCATCAAGTTGTTAAATAAATGACCAGCACCACTCATTTGTTTGGGTAGATCATGAGCCATAGAAATAAGCTGAAGAAAATGAAGAAATACTGTTTAGTATAGCATCCCACACAAATGCAGCATTATTTACTATAACAGGCAGATAGTTCACCTTTATGACCCTATGGTTGATCATGAGTTTATCTGCCTTCAAAAGCTCTTTGGTGACTTTAATTACCGAACGGCTCAAATCATAAGTGTTATTACTCTTTGCGTGAGCATCTTCACCATCAACAATCAGACCAAACAGATGTTCAGGAATATTTAACTCGGCCTCAATCGATTCCATACTGACATATATGAATTTAGTAAGAGGTGGAGTTTGAATTCTGACTGAGCAGTATTCCATCCCCGGACAACTACACATAATAAATTCTTTCAATTTGCAACCAGAAACTGATAAAACCTTCAAATGCAAGACATCACAGAAGAAAATTGATAGCTTCTCCAGTGCAGGAAAACATGAGAATAGATCTTGCGCTAATGCGAAGTCGGACAGCACTAAGTGTTTTAGCTTTAACTTCCGGAGGTTGGGAAGTGACGGAATTCCAGACAAATTAGTGAGAACAAGGTTTTTTATTGCCAACTCCAACTTAACAAGTGAGTGGCATGAAAATATTGAATTCAGAATGCTAAGACCGCTATCAAGTTTTCCATACAGAACAAGCTTCTGAACATTGTGTTGTATGGCAAATGTGATCCACTCGGGCTTGATACGAAAATTACAGTGGATTACAGGCCAAAGCCAGAGTTCGAGTACTTCTACATCCAACCCGTCATGATTAGCAAGAGTTTGGTCAATGAAACTTACAAAAGTATCGACCTTTCTTTCGATTCCAGGAAACAGATTATAGTCCAAGATAAGTTTGGGCAATGATAACCATGTAATTCTCCAAATTTTGCAACAAAAGCTTGCTTTTACAGCATCTATTGTTGGAAGATAGGACAAAATCTGCCTGTGAATTTCTGGAGGCAATGAACTTAGTCTGTCGAAATCTTCTACCGCTTGAAGCTTATTCGAAGAAGAGGATCCTACTTCCAGATGCTGCATTCTTGATGCACAGGAGTTGCGCAAAATGTTTTTTGATTGATCTGAAGAAATATATCCGTCATCAGTATGATTAAAAACAAAGGGTATTTAAAAGTTTGTAATATTCTAGATAAAAATAGGTTGTGATGCTACATAAATTGAAAAGTTTGTCTCGGCAGAGCTTTTAGAGAAAATCCTATCCCTTGCACGTAACTGAACATTTACTGGCAGGTATCCTCCCATACCTTCATACCATTAACACTCAAATCCAATATAAAAATTGCCCTATTTTGGAATAGTGACATGATGAGTAGTTGTAAGATCTCGCAATGGAAATGCCAATAGTTCAAGTTGCAAAGTAGATACCAGAATTTGAACTTGGTTATAATACAAAATCATGCATCTTAT
This sequence comes from Linaria vulgaris, assembly GCA_948329865.1. Lineage (NCBI taxonomy): Eukaryota > Viridiplantae > Streptophyta > Magnoliopsida > Lamiales > Plantaginaceae > Linaria > Linaria vulgaris. Next base: position 14,889,677 of record OX415254.1, on the reverse strand, counting down.
ATCAGAAATGACAAGGATAGGATACAAGTGGATTTTACGAGTAATAAGATCCAGAGAGTAATCATAATGACTGGCAATTATCTCAAAGAATAATCAGTATATTGCACCCATCACAAATGATTATTTATGGTTTCAATAAATGCACGAACAATCCTAGCATACAAGATCAGACATTTAATCAACAATACTCCACCCTTGGCTTGGACAGGTACTCACTAAGGAATCGGAAAAGAATAATGGAGCTCTGTTCAAATTAATTTGAATAAAATTCAGTCAGGATCTTGGTCTCGGACTTATTTAAAAAATATAAGGACAAAAGAATAAGGTTTGCTTTGCTGTGCCATAATTTTTTCAATCCAATAATGCTTATTTCACTCCTGTGTATAATTTACTAAAGTTATGAGACGCGGGGGGTGACAATTATTATGAATCGAAGTTTGTGCGATGAAGATCACAATAAAGTCATCTGCATTAAGTATAATCATATGATTCATCTGTGATACTGAGGAAGAATGTTAACCTAAGGCCTCCTCTATAGGTACTTCATAAAACTCTCTCTTATTAGAGTACAAGAAGGAGAAACTACTTCATTGGTCAGGCAAAGCAGGAAAAAGCATTGAACTAAGAGAGTTTTTTCCAGGATAAATATTTTCCTACATTGCCTTTGACTGAGATAATAGACAATCCATGTGATTATATATAATGGCTTGCTTGATTCGTTTTATGAAATTGGTGTTTTCCTTCAGATAATTCACTTTGCTTCACTTCAGCTTAGTGATCGGATGACATTTGGTTTAGAGACTTGTTGCTAGTATTTATAACCTTCATTTGGTCTCATAATACTTGTAATGTACAGCTCACAATAAGATTTCACAATGAGCTTCATATGAAGCTTATTCCTTCTACATGGATTGTGCTTATCGCCTTTTCGCAGAATTTGCACAACACACTCTCTTGTTTTTCTTTTATTTCTTTCTCCCATATTGCTAAGGTTGGTTTTTTCCAGTTGATTCGTATAACCAAGTCAAATGTTGGCATTGGAATCTCCAAGCCTCAATTAAGGCAGTGTTAGCAATTCACGGGTATGTTCTATATCTTCCCCGATATAAGTACCTTTACGACCCCATGACATAATTATGATTTATTACCGAATGCACGGGTGAACCAAATCCGTGAATCGTCGTGCCACATAATATGTATGCAACAATAAAAGATAGCACTGTATTATGACCAGGCAAATGCCTACTTACACACCTGAACTACCTAAGCTACGCCTGCCAAGCACACCGAGGCTTAAGCAAGGCATTCATGAAGTAAAACTTGTCTTAAGCCTACAACAGGCAATTAGCTGAAATATGCATCATTATGTGTCTGATTTCAGGCCAAGCCTAAAGGATCAGAAATCTGCCAATTTAACCTTCAGTATCTTAAAATAAAATATACCAATATCATCAGTCATGCTTGCGATAATGGCATCCTTTATCGCACTAGATTTTCAGTTAGCATTCTGTGAAGTCTTTCCAGCTTATGTTTACCCATTTGTGAAATAGTTTACCTAGCTTATCAGTTTTGTATTACACGCAGAAGTTGGAGCACTTGAAGAATCTAATAAGCACATCTAGCATCACAAAAATTCTTTGACCCAAAATAAAAAACAAAACTTACACAATTTTCAGATTAAATATTAACATAAGGTTTTGGGTTGACAATAATGTGAGCCCACCTCCATTATAATTTACCAGATCCATATCAAAACCCCACAAACTATATCCACAAAGAATATTGACATCATTTAGAAAAGAGATCTCTGATCAATGAAAGTCGGACTTGATCGCTAAATCTAGATAACATTGTTATCTTAAGTTTCTAAGACAACAAAAGGCGTCTTTCTAGCATGTCAACCCTAAAATAATAACTTGGTGTGATCAGGCACCATTATACGCAAGTCCTCATGACATGTATTAATTGCAATTCAGCGCAAGACTTTAGGCAACTCAGCACGTGGACAACAAATTAAACATCTCAAATCATGAGATAGTATGGTCAGAAAAATTAAGCATAATTTACATAAAACACAAGATTTACTTATCTAACTCAGTCATGTTTAATAAAAAAACAAAGCACCACCAGAAAGTGAAACATGTATATGAGTAGCCAGATGGTACAACAATACACATTTATTATGTTTCTGAAGATTTCTGTGCTGTACATATTTTATTTTCACAGGACAACATGCAATCCGAGTCTCTTTTAAAAGAGTAAACTGGATCGTTAAACTTCAGTTTCTTGACTTGTAACTATCACATTAAATTCTTTAAAACAAAGAAGTAACAGGTGACAAATATGAGTTAATAAATGAATCTGACAGAGATTCTCAACAAATGTGCAATGTTCTGCCTCAAATATAACAAACTCACTCGTAACTGAAATTATTGAACAAATTCAAGTTCCCATACAACTAGATTATTTTTACTAATAAAACAAATCCTTAATTAGAAAGATTGAGCATTTACTAGATTGAACAAATCATTTCTACTTTCACACACCCACAGTTCGATCTGATATATAGCGCCAAAGGAGTATATCTATTACTATATAAAATTAAAAGCACCATTTTTCACACAAAGTTATTTGACTGATATTACTAAACATCCTTAAAGTTTTGGGGAGTTCGTTTGTAGAATTGAAATTAAATGGTAAATCTAGAAAATCGTGGACTATTTACACCAGTAAAGTGTATTCGACATTAACTCTAATTTCATCAATAGTATGACTACGGTGAGGCTGACATTGCAATTCAGACTTCACCATGATCATCAATTGTGCCACTCACATTCTTCTTTTATCTTCCGACTTTTGTCCATTCTCATGTTCTATCAATTATGTCTGCTTGATCCATCTTTCCGCTTCTTATACCGTTTACAATTTGTAATTCTCTTTGCATTCAAAGTTAGCCATGACTTCGGTATATTGGAATTAAAGCAAACAAATGTTAAATGATATAAATATTCAGATATAGGTTTCGCTCGGCTGCAGTGCTGCATACAAACAGAGCAGAATATATAGATAGATTTATTACTGTGGAAAGGATTAGCCTCTTCCTTGTTTCAGGTGGACGTTTGATTGGTGATTTTGATCTCAAATTTGTGTCACATTGTTGGTATAACCAGTCTATCATAATAAGAGTACGGAGGCAGGATATACGGGTATACAATTTTTTCACATGGTTTAACTTTGGTATTTAGAGAACGCATGAAAACGCATGTTTCCATCTCGGTTGCAAGTTTTTTTGTTCTCTTTTTTCTTTCTTCTTTTATTTAGTTTCGGTGAACATTTTAATATTAACTTCTGAAAGAAATAGACTTGGATGTAGATCAATTCTAAAATGATGGCAACATTGACAGGCATTCAGAGTCAGAAGGGGAAAGAAATGGATGGTGAGGACAGAGAAGCAAACCACATCACATCGAACTCCACTCTGAAATGATTAACAGACTGCAAATGAGTACAGTTCAAACGGATCTTTTTAATGCATGATTGTCTTGCAGATCTGTAAAGTCTTTCGGAAGTATGATAAGCAACGTTTTATAATTAGGCCACTTCTATAGTTTCCGTCCAATGATATCTATAAAATTCGCAATGTGGTTTTGTTTATGTCAAGCATAATACAATTTGCAATATGTATGTCTTACAATAATACTAGGATGCCTTTTGTTTATATTTTGACTGCCTAGAAATAGAAGAACACAAATTATAGAACAAAATGACAAAGAATCCTACAAAAGTGCATCCTCTTTTAATGATATAAATGCACATATGAAGATGATCATGTTCCGCCATTCGGCGAATTTAAGATTTTGGCACCATAGTACCTTAATGTATAAATTTCCCATATCGATTAGCTATGTTTACTACCATCTAGGGTGGATGGATTTATACACGTACCAAAGGTTCAACATTGCCATATTATTGCCATTTTCAAACATGAAATTCATCTATTTCCAAGAAGAATCGCAAAGGATCATAGCTGTGTGACTGTGGAAAAGGGTCTGGGACCTAAGTTTTGTCATTTACATATGCGCACTAGTCATCTTCCTTTATATATATATATATATATATAATATATATATATATATTAATAATGCATGTATATATATGTATATATGGACTTGCTCTAAGTCATGCAAACAAAAAAAAAAATTGATTCATCAAAATTACTTTCAAAATACTGAGGTTGAGGTTCGAATGCGCAGATAGTTTCTTGGGAAGTAGAGGTTATTGAGAATCTATACTCATGGTGAAATATAAAGAAAACTGAGAAGGAGAGTGGTGCACTTCCACATTGGCTCTGGAGAAATGCACTATACAGTATGTTGATATTCTATCCACAGACCTCTTATAAATTTATTCAACAAATCCTGAAGTCTCAAGTCGAATTCAATTTATTTGGTTTTTATGTATGCATATTAAGTGCCTACAAGGCTATAACACATGCTCTTTGCGCTATGAAGTCTTACATGCCATGAATACCAAAAAATGAGACCAAAGTATGATACACTATAGTTGGGAAATTTATGATGTGGGGCCATGTGCAGCGATTGTTAGAGCAGCTGCTTAGATTGTATTTACAATCCTTGTATAAAAGCAGAAGTTCATAATTCAAATTAAGTTCTAGGGTAACTTTTAATTCATGAAAGAGTACACTAGAAAACGGTTTGTCTCTGGATCTCTGCATGCACCTGATTCCGAAGAAGAATTCTCAGCCACATGCTTTCACTTTGCAACTAAATTTGTGTATACTGAAATTATCTTCATCTAACAGGAGAGCCTAAACATCCATTGTACACAGATTATGCAGTTCTCGACAGTTCATATATATCATAGTTATTAAATTTTATTCAATACCAAATACCAGTTATACTATTTGCATTTTTTCATCGTAGATAGCATAAACTGTTAAAAAAAAGATCCTGTTACTAAAAGAATCCCTAAACTAGAAGCAATCTGATATGTCAGGTGCCATAGACCATAAGTACTACCTAAAGCAAAATCCATCCATTGTTTGATTTCAAGAAAAATTGGAAAAGAATAGCTATTAAGTATTTCACTTTTGTCTTATCAGGCATGAAAACAAAGGCAAAACAAAACAACCAAATGAGATCTGCTATATGTGCTTGAGATTAATTTCATTCTCTAAGATAACTTTGTTTGGGGTCTTAGTTATCAACATTCCCTTGATTCATCCATTTATTACCTGGGGATTCTTAGGTAATAAGTTTGTAGATATTGAAGCTTTTTTTACCTAAAATTAAATGTATTTTAATTAGGACTGAATGTTTCCCCACTCTGATTCATATGCAACATAATAAATTCAATTTATGTACAGCTATTTGCATCTAGACATGATTTCAACTGCATATATCAGATTCACAGACTAAATATTTAAATAAGTACTCCATATAATAATTAAAGAAACCTTGAAGACACAAGAAAAGCAGAATTACTTGCAATTTGCAAATCATGAAGTAACACATGATTAAAAAAAATAAAAAAAGGGGTTGCATCACTTCCACCCAAATTCAGATTTAAATAAACGGAAGTCAAACAACCAAAAACAAGAAAGATGTTTCAGTAAAGGGTACCTTCGTAAACTTGGCAAGTGCGGACTGCAGGGTAGTTGTTGTATTGGAGGGAGGAACTTCACAGACGAAAATGGTAAGAACCCTAATTCATCCTGTGTGAAACATGTAACAGAGAGATTAAACCAAGAAGACCAATAAAAATCAGGAAGTTGCAGTCACCCCAAATGCAAACAGGTGGCTGGATAGGGATCTTCTTAATCACCAAACAATACATATGTGAAATAATAATTAAAGATACGTATACCAATATGCTTTAATATTATTCTTACTGTAAAGTTATTATTTGCTAAAGGAAAAGCAATTTATTTATGATTCAAAAATATTATCCTTAAAAGGAAACGCATTCAAATGGACAAACAAGTCAAAACTATACCGAACAAAAATGGGAAAAAAAATTGGTCAAAACAGAACAGGAAAAAAATATTAAAAGCTAAATGCACATCAGAATACAACTTGCAGGAAGTAACTGCCATAAAAAAATTCCTAATCAGAACAGAGTAAACAAAAATAAAGTTATGAAACATTTCATTGGACCTTGTTTGCTGCACTGGCATGGCAATAGCAATAGCAATGGCTAGCAGCGCCTTTTGTGAGGCCAAGTTGAGAATATTTAGCCCAATTAAAAGAGTGCCTTGACTGTATCATAGATAAAAAAGCTAGGTTAAGCAATTAATGCTACGAGTAAGTTCACATTAAATTCATCAAAAAAAAAGTTCACATTAACTACAGTATACTCCATTTGTCAAAAATCAGAGGATGGTATGTTGCCTATAATAATACGGGATTCAAAATATTCACATGATTCAATCCAAGTAACAAGAAACAATATACAAAGTTGAACTAGCCCCAGGCGCTCGTACAAAATAACAAGGGCCCACCAAAATGCAACAATAATGGTAAAAATGAAGGGCCACCAAATAGCAACAACCGCTAAACAAGGGACCACTCTTATGCTAACATGATACATTAAGAAAAAGAGATTTAGTAAGTAACCAAAATCTTGTGAAGCAACTGAAAAAAGATATGGGATGCCTCTCATGAATATCAAGGAGACATGCTAGGATGGTTAAATTTTGTATAATTACAGGATAGGGTTCTTCAAATAAAATATCCCAGAGACAACATTAGTAACAAGCAGGGAAACTTTGTCGATATTCTCATCAAATGCACATTGGCATGTATATAAAAATATCTTTTCAGATGCTGCTTAGAACAAGGTAATTGCGCCTGTAACTAGTCACTCATGAATTCTGTCATGCATTGTGAACTCTGTTCAATAACTCTGCTTCTTATTTATGAATGAATGTTTCGTCTCTCCCACACTCTCTCTCTCTCTCTCTCTCTCTCTCTCTCTCTCTCTATATATATATATATATATATATATATATATATATATATATATATATATTTCTATACAAAGTTCAGCGGATATTTAACGGCCATCTCAATGCAGAAACAAACTCTATTTGCAGTTTATAAATGATTTGATGGCTGAGCTAGATTTGTTAAGTGCACAAGGAAGATTTATTTACTACTTAGCTCTTAGGGTGTTCCAGGAATAAAACAACAACACAAGACCACCCTATCCACTTGCAGGTTGACATGAAAATCTTTCTAGACCGAAATGATGCTGCATATCCAGCTATAGGCATATTACTGATGAAGTTCCCCATTCAGTTTTTTTAAGAGTTACCTGAACAATCGTGAACTTTTATGGACCATGAAGATTCATATATCAACTGCTTAAGACTCCTTGATTATTAAGCTAAATCTGAGGTTGCTCAAAGAAAGCTTAATTTCCTACGATCACACTGATGCTACCACCCACCGCAGTCCAATAAAGTTTACATTCTAAGATTGTGGTTCATTAAAGACAGAGGCTTCAAATGATGTCATGCGTTTTCTGCAGAAGAAGTGTTTGAAAACAAACGCCATAGTTCCCATTGTCAATTAACACGTGAACGGCGAACCAAATTATAAACTTAGTACGTAGTAAGCAGTCAGTTTTACTAGAGTTTGTTTCTCCCTGAAAAGTTATATGCACTGTTTATTGGGCTTAAACGAAAGAATATACTGAATCGGATGCAAAAAGAGTTCTTTGTGAAATGCCAAGCATATGGTAAAAGAATACGTCTCATGTTTCTGACGAACCAAGAAGCAAAAATCATTCTAACTAACTGCAACAAGCTTTAACTCAACTGAAAAGACTCTAATAATTACGAGAGTTTCCTATTACGACTAGGCATGGAACAAACCCGATGAGCTAAGCTAACCTGAAGTGTTGTCTTAAAAACTGGCGTGAACCAAAGAAAAGAAGGGTGCGACTGCGACTCCATAAATGTTGCAGAACCAATAATATATCCTGTGAATAAGAAGATTATTGGAGTAAACCAAAGGAAAACAAGAACATAATAAACTCCTAATAAGTAACATAAATAAATAGTCAAAAGTCATTTTTCACGGTTCCTACAAAATACTGTCCAACTCTAACCCTGTAACATCATCATCATCTTCTACGCAAATTGCAAACATATGTCTTCGTTCACGATCTAATATGCCAATCCAGAGCCAACTCAGAAACATTAACATCAAATTTACAAACATCATGGGTTCCCATTCCATTACACCAACATTATTAGTTAACGCAACGAATGTCCAATTCCACATGCTCAATAAACAAACAAACGTGACCAAAACTACGCAGATATATAACTAAGCACCATATATGGAAGCTCAATATTGAACAATATTAAATATATATATATATAGAGAGAGAGAGAGAGAGAAAGAGAGAGAGAGAAGGAGAGTTACCATCATAGTCGCAAGCGAAGTTAAATTGCAGTGTGAAACAAAAGTTGAATGAGGTCGAATTATTATCAATTTGCGATTCATTTTCAACTGTTCGAGAGAAATTAAATTGTGTTTTTTAGAAGGGAAGGGAAGGGAAGGGAAGAAACAATAATAGATTTATGATATATATTGCGATAAGTAGAGCGACCAGGCAGTAAATTACACTGGCAGTCCTTAAAGTATCAATCAATTTCTTATATTTAAGAAACTACAAAACTAACCCTATAACTTATTCCAAAGGATGTTTGCCTTTGGTAAGCAATTATTATATCACGGTAAGCATGCATGTACTATAATCAGGATCAATAATAAATACGCTAATTGTTTTAAGAACATGAATCGACATTAAATGAGTTTATACAAATTTGTCCTCAAGGATTAATTTATCACCGGTGAAAGCACTGGTTTACGAGAATCAAGAATTAGTGGTGAAAATGTTGATCTCTTCCTCATTTATATATTTTGAAATATGAACGGTTGTGTCTTGTGTTACGAGGGTACACAGTGTTGGATGGGTTTTAATGGCCATGTGCCATCTTTCAATATTTTATGTGTTGCTTCATATTTACCTCATGTGCAAATCATGGATGCGGTATTTGAGGCGGTTTAAATACACAAGAGTGGTATCAGAGTCTGGGTTCTACTTGAGGTGGAGATTTTGTTGTGGTGGAGTTGTGGTGTGGTGGAGTGTGAATATGTACTGTAAATGCGGTTATGTACAACGGTAATTGGTTATTAAGCGGGATCATTGTGACCCCACCAATTACTTTAGAACCTTGAAATCTTGTCAGAAAAGACGAGCTCTATATTTCTCGAGGTTTACTTTGTAATATTCTGATCTGAAAATTTACTAACTCATCGGTGTAATTTCGGAAACAGGGTTTACGAATATTGTGAAGTTTGACGTGAAGTATGTTGACCGAAAAATCAGTTGTGACTTGTGACGTGTTTAAGTCGGGGAGATGTTGATTTGGTCGGGTTACACAAGGATTCAACTGGTGAAGTTATCGCTATACATAGTAGTGTTACTAGCATGACGGATACCGTTGCTCGTGGAGTGGTGCGGATACTAGATCCACGAAAAAGAAAATTGTCCATGACGACGAGTTGATGCAGCGAGCGGCTCTTAGTCAAATACTGGTGAGACTAACATTGTCTACTTGAGTGAGATGTTATAAGTGGGTTGTACGTTCTTATGGCATGAGACCGTGAGGTTGCCATGAGACAGAGCGTTGGTGTTAGTGGGTCTCAGTTTGCACACGAACATTGCTTTAGGTGTTAATGCAAGGTGTGTGTTATTCATATCGACGTGCCAATGTCTTCCGGAGGAGCCTAAAGGGGAAGTTGCCACCATACTATCAATAGAGTTATGTTTGACATGGGTCGAAAAAGAAATGCTTGGAGTTGATTTATTCTGAGTGGTTATGCTTTATGGTGAAGCATGATACTTCAATGAAGTATGACTGCATTGCAGTGATATCAGGAGCTATGAAGATCTTCTGAGGCAGAGTGAGCGTGCGATATTTTAGGGGCCAAAATGAAGATGATTTTGAAGATCTGATTCGTCACTAATCAAATTTTCAAGGTGGAGATTGGTGGATGAGTTTTAATGGCCATGTGTCATCTTCCAATATTATATTTGTGTTGCTCCGTAGTTACATCATGGAAAATTCTGGAGGCAGTATTTGAGGCGGTTCAAATACCCAACACACTGAGGTGTGTTAGAGTGTTGGGGGAGAGAGGAACAACTTCCTTGTATATATAGATCGATAAAATCATAATCTTCATTAATTAAGGCTCTTCATCCACTAGTCATTTCCTTTACCAATTTTTCGTTTGTCTAACCAATTCATAGGATATATTTTTTCATTCTTCCACTTGGCCTATGAAAAAACGAATTGTAATTACTTGTGCATAGCTAAGCTTTAACACAAGTCGTGGCATACTTCGTCATCATATTTAATAAAAAAAATTCACGTACTACGATGTACACCGATATAAATTATTTACTACATAAAGTATATAATTGAAAATAGAGTAATTGACGATCCTGATGCTGGACAAAGCTATAAAAATTGCCCTTGATAGTAAAATCTGTTTCATCATCATCCACAACAGGCAACTCACGAGTTTCTCTTTGAGCCTCTTGCCAAAACGAAGCCCATTAAAACAAAAAGAGAAGAGTTGCAAGAAAAAATATTAAAAATCATCTTTACCACTAGTTATGCATAAATTTCTCATAAGTATGGCCATCTGGTAACGAGCAAAAGCATTGTTCTAGCGTGCTCCACGACTGGTCACATAGTGAGATTCAAAAACATAAAATTATTGAATACATCAATCGCCATGTGTCTCGACGAATCATAAGTTAGGAAAGATATTGAGTACAAGAAGGATTTAATATTTTGTATAGCATCCACCTGCATCCTACATTACTTACTATAACAGATAAAAAAGATTACTTCAATAAGTCAATGGTTAATCATGAGTCTTAATGCTTCGCAAAGCTGCTTGATGATTTTCAATAGAGTATGTCTTAACGTGGGTGGGCATTCACACTTGACATAAGGGTCTCCCTAGTTGAGAACCAATCCAAACAAATGCGGAGGCATAGTCCTTCATCCTCAGTTGCGTCCTCAATATAGTACATGTTGCATAACTTACTATAACAGATAAAAAAGATTACATTTATAAGGTAATGGTGAATCATGAGTCTATATGCCTCCTAAGCTCTCTGGTGACTTTCAATATAGTATGTCTCGACGCAGATGGGCTTTCAGTCTTTCACTCTCTACACAAGGGTTTCTGATACAGTCGAGAAGTTGTTGGAGTTTATGAAGAAATCGGAACATCCAAAAAATTAGGGTTTTTTTTACTCGGTCCATTTTTTACGTGTGATAGTCTAATTACATTGGTCTGATTTTGACGTGTGATTAGCCTAAAGACTATGAGTGGATCGGCTTTTAGGCAAATTCTATTGTTTGGGCTCCAAAAAGGCCATTTATGTCGTTTATAGTATTTTTTACTTCAGTAAAGTATCAACCAAAAACTTGATAAACTAAGGTTGTAAACCACTATTGAATCAGCCAAAGGAGGAATTAAAAGATACACAAAGCCGAAGCAACACTTGTAATAACAATGTCTCACTCACATTGCATGATAAGTATATTACGTGTTCGAGGTGTTTTTCGTCTACTTTTTGGCATCACTTACCATAATACATCTAGTACAACACATATGAGTCGGGTAGGGGAAAATATTCAAGCAAAAAATGGTCGAAAATGCACTGAGGGGGCAAATCGCATAGATGAGCATAGTATAAGGGGCAAAACGCTTATTAAATTTGTTAAAGGAGCAAATCGCAAAAATGTGCTTAGTTGAGGGGGTTTGATGCTTTTACCCTAATTAAAATAAGCTATTAAAAAAGATACCAAAATTCGCAATGAACAAGCAAATTGTCACCGCAAGCCTTTGTTATATGGAAAAACAATTGCATAATCATAAAATAAACACTGCAAGTCTGCAAGCCTTCGCCTGAGTACATTATTCATACAAACATTAGGACTAAAAAGCTGCATATAACAACGGGAAACAAGAAAGTATACGACTATATGTCAACCCCACGTAGCCAATTATCATCAAATCTCACCATGCTCGCAAACTGCGATTGTCCACATTCTCTTGATCCATATGCAATAAAACGTTCCATCTCTTTCTTACTGGAATTACGACACAACAAAAAGCTATTATGTATTCTCGAAATTACAACTTCAGAAAACAAATGCAAACTAAAATGCAACTAAACAGAAATACTGAGAACACATTTCAAAAGAACTTTTGCACAGATAATTACTTCATGTATAGATTTTCTGCTCTCTAAAAACACACAGTAAAGGGGCGATTAAGAGAGGGTTACTTACCTTCGCCAGTAATGGCGAAGAAGCGAACACACGCAGAGATTGATAGGGAGCAAGGGGAATTAATGGAAGGAATAAACAATGCAGAACTGGAACAAAATGAAGGAAGAACATAAGGGAAAATTATGGTTACAGCGGAATCCGATGGAGAGCAAGGGGATACGGGAGAAGGATATGAGGAAGAGGAACGAGAGCAACATGAGAGAGAGTACCAAGACATCTTCCCTGATTTGCAAGCAAAACCCAAAGAGGACGTGGGCGTCTTACCTCAGAGAAAGACAAAGAGATGGAACGAGTTGTTCGCCGACAACCGGCGACCGAAAAAAGGGTGCAAAGTGGAATACACAAAACCAATTGACAGGTCAGTGCTCGAATTCACCTATGAAGATGTGAAGGAAAACCTAGAATTTTGGGAAGCTTTATTGGGCACTGTAATAGGGCTAAATATGCCGTATGAAGCAATAACGAGGTATGTGGAAGCTAGGTGGCCTCACAAGCCATCAATACATGTGGCTAACAAAGGAACCTACATATTTAGGTTTGAAACAAAGGAACAAATGTTGGATGTAGTGGGAGGGGGGTCCTTGGATGGTTAAGGGCAACCACTTGCTGATGGTGAAGCAATGGGAACCAAGCATGGCACTGGACCCAGCCACATTGCAAGATTATCCTACCTTGCCACATTGCAAGATTATCCTACCTTGATACAATTGCCAGGACTAGACCTACAATTTTGGTCACCTAATATGTTGGGGGAGAATATCTAGCTTGGTAAGGAAGTGATGCTTCATTAGCAAAATGATAACAAACAAGGGGAGAGTGGCCTATGCTATAGTCATGGTGGAACTACAAGCAGGACAAAAAATGATAGAGAATATGAAATTGAAAGGGCCATCATGAGAAGAATATGAACAGAGGGTAGTGTATGAAGCAAGACCTCTACAATGCCACAAATGCTACAAATTTGGACATGCAGTAAGAAAATGTGAGCTTAAGAAGCAATGGGTAGTGAAAGGAGTAATCAAAGAGAGAAATGAGGAGATAGAACAAACAGATACACATGTACACTAGTCACCAAGGAGGGAAGAAGCCAATTAGGAAAAGAAAAAATAGACATAGGTCATAGAAATAGGTTACAAAAGAGCACATCCAAAGAACAAACAGGGAAAGAAAAGAAGTACATGGAATCAAAAACACACAAGCAAGGATAAAAACAGAATTCTAGCAGAAATATAGGAGGAAGTAGTACCAGAGAAATGACACAAGACATAATAAAAACTACTAAGGACCAGAGAGAGAAAAGGGACAAGACAAAAGGAGAAACCAGACAAGAAGAGAAGGAACAAGAAGTAGGGAGGTATAATGAGCAGACAAAAGATACAATAAGAGAGGAAACCATCACTAGTGAAAGAGGAAAGATACCATTGGAAGATTGGAAGAAGGTGGGGACCAAAAAATCCAAAAGGATTGAAAAGTGTAGAAATGAAAAAGGTGGAAAAAACAACCAGAATGAGAAAGGAGGGGGATCCAGAAGGGCTTATAGCCCCCATGGATAACATCAATTTCTGTGGATGAAACTTGAGAGGGATGAATGACACTCTCAAGCAAGGGGCGTGGAAGCAGGCAATGGAGGAGAATAAGTGCAGTTTTGGGGCCATTTTAGAGACTATAATGAAAAATGAGACTCATGACAAAGTCAGGAAATAGTTTGAGAAGATCCGGAGGGCAGAGAGCAACATGGAACATGACAAGAATTGCAAAAAAATGGGGGTATGGTAGGAAGACAGAATTGATATTACTATACTCAAGAAGACTGACCAAATAATCCACTGCAAGGTTAACTCAAAAAACAAAAAAGAAGAGTTCATGTGTACATTTGTGTATGCTCATAATAGTGCTGAAGAAAGAAAAAACTTGTGGAGGGATCTGGAGAAGATAGAAGAAAACACCAATCACCCATGGATTCTAGTGGGTGATTGGAATGTAGTGCTTGACCAAAGTGAAAAGCGGCATGAGACTAGAAGAGAGGGGCCAGTTGGAGAGGAACTCAAGAATGCTATGGAAAAATTCAACCTACAAATCATACTTACTGTGGGCCAAAATACACATGGTCCAATGGCCATACCTATTGTAAGTTGGACAAAGTCTTGATTAACGAAGCTTGGAGTCAAAAGCAAAGAGACTCTACAATGATCTTCTTACCTCCTGGAGTATCTAGATCACTCCCTAGGATACATAAGGATGAATAACGAAAACATTCCTTTTAGATTCAAGAATATTTGAGCCAGGGATAAGGAGTACAAGACATTGGTTGAGAAAGCATGGAGTATCTGATCACTCCCTAGGATACATAAGGATGAATAACCAAAACATCAAAATAAATATTCCTTTTAGATTTAAGAATATTTGAGCCAGGGATAAAAAGTACAAGACATTGGTTGAGAAAGCATGGAGCACCAGAGTTCAAGGATGTGAGATGTATCAACTGGTGATGAAGATGAAGAAAGTAAATGAGGAAATGAAGAAGCTCAATACTAGAAAATTCCAAGACCTAGAAAGGAAAGTGGAACAACAGCTGGCTGATTTAAAAGCAAAGCAAGAGGAAGTCTTGACAAATACTACCAACAGGGAAGGACAAGGGGAGATTAGTGATCTGAGAACGAAGTATGAGGAAACTAGAAGCAATCTAATGGGGCAAGTGGCTCAAGTAGCTAAACTTGAGTGGATAAAGGAGGGAGATGCTTGCTTTAAACTGTTTTTTTAGTAGTGTCAAAGCTAGGAGAAAAGCCAACGGTATCATGGCACTTTATGACACTGAAGGAAGACTACTCACAGAAAAGAAGGACATAGTAAATCACATTTTGGAGTTCTACACCAACTTATTGGGTACAGAGCACCAAACCAAAGAGTTGGACATATAGATTATAGCATAAGGCCATTGTGCCACTGATGAAATGAATGAACAACTAACAAAGGAGTGGACAAATGACGAGATCAAAGCTGCAGTTTTCCAGATAAATGACAACAAGAGCCCAGGCCCTGATGGTATGAACTCCTGCTTCTTCAAAACCAGCTGGCCAACAATTGGAAGGCTAGTGTGTGAAGCCATGGATGAGGTCTACACATCAGGGAAGTTTCTTAAACTAACTAACTCTACTGTTGTCTGGTTAATACCTAAAGTAGATAATCCTACTAAAATCACAGAGTATAGACCAATTGCTTGTTGTAATGTAACTTATAAGATAATCACTAAACTCATTGCTAATAAAATGAAACATTTGACGTCTGATCTTATTATGCCTAGTCAGTCTGCTTTTGTCCAGGGTAGAGATATTTTTCAGAATATTTTTTAGCTCAGGAGTTGGTGAGGGGTTATAACAGAAATAATATATCTCCTAGGGGATGTTAAAGATAGATATTTGGAAAGCATATGATACTATGAATTGGCAATTTTTAGAGAGGGTCCTTAGGCACTACAAAATTGATGGCAAATTAGTAGATATTATACTAATGTGTGTCACTTGCCCTAGATTCTCATTTAGGGTGAATGGAAGCCTTGAGGAAAATATAGAGTGAAGGCAAGGGCTTAGACAAGGAGACCCCTTATCTCCTTACCTATTTGTTTTTTTGCATGGACTACCTGGCCAGGCTCTTTAAAAACAGAACTGATAATAGTAATGTGTTTAAATATCATCCTAAGTGTGGAAAAATAAAGCTTTGTCACATGTCATTTGCTGATGATCTGTTACTATTTTGCAGGGGAGACATGGATTCAATGAGAACCTTGAAAAACATAATTCAAGAGTTCTCAGATATGCCAGTATTGAAAGTAAGTGCAACTAAGAGAAATATCTTTCTGGCAGGGGTCACATGAGAGCAGAAAGAGGAAATAAAGAGGGAGATATTCACTGAAGGCTTATTCCCTATAAGGTACTTGAGAATTCCACTTAGCCCAAGAACACTTAGAATAGCAGAGTATGAATACCTCATTCAAAAAATGGTGAGCAGAATAAGGAGTTGGCAAGCCAGAAATCACAGTTATGCAAGGAGATTGCAATTAGTTAAGGTTGTTCTTCTTAGTATCCAGAATTTCTGGAGTCACATATTTATGATGCCTACTTGAGTAATAAGAAGAATAGAGCAAATTTGCAAAACTTACCTTTGGACAGGGAGTGAAGAGGGGAGAAAGAGTTGTGTATCATGGAAGAACATATGCCAATAGTATCAAAGTAGAGGATTACAGATTAAGGAAGTGATGTGGGTGGAATAGGACAATGATGACAATGCATCTACTCAAACTGAACAATCCTGAGTTTAACACAATTTGGCAAAAGTGGGTAGCTGCATACAAATTGAAGGGCCAGAGCATATGGGAGGTGGAGAAGAAAGGGAGTGACTCCCCATTGTGGAAGCACCTACTAGAGCTGAGAGACTTAGTGATAGAAATGGTACCCACTGTAGAGAAACAAAATTTTCCTTAGCTCAACGAAAGCCGAATTTCATGATTTAACAATGTGCTGCCAATCACCACCGTCTAACAAAATTTACGTTTTAAGATTGTAATACAAATAGAGAAGGCTTCAAAGTAAGTGATTCACAGAAAAAGTTAAACGCACTGTTTATTGGACAAAAAACAGAAATAATACTGAAAGCCCGTGAGATAACCTGAGTTGCCTCTTAGTCATCAAAGAGAAAAAAAAAAATACCTGAAGTGCCTCTTCCATTTCCTTAAGAACTGGCGTGAAGCAAACAAAAGAACATGCATCCTTTTGACTTTAAATAAGGGCAATCAAATCTTCTTGTATTTTAATTAATATTCAAAAATTGCTTCTCACTAGCTATTGCAAATACTTCAAAACTAGTTATAATCGCCTTAAGTTACTTTTGAGAAAATATTTGCAAACACTCATTGCATCAAGTCAAGCTCAACTTTAAGTGAAAATTAACAAGAAATAGTTTCATAAGCTAACCAAACGATTTCTTGTTTTCTCTTAAGATATTTCTAGTTAGGACTTGATCAAGGGATCAAATGACTCTGACCGAACCTCGAAAATACTATAAAGAATAATTAGAATCAGTAAACAGCTCCATAAGTCTTACTTAATTTAATTAAGTTATATTTATAAACCGTTGTATTCCACGCCAATATTGTTTGCTTACGACTTTAATAAAGTCCTTCCAAAGAGTTTTTACTTTTGTTCACAGTAATTATCTGATCTCCAAATGCTAAATTCTCTCATTTATCTGGTGCTCTTCTCTCATTTTATCTCGTGCTCTGCTCTTCAGTTTTCACGGTAGTCAAGCATTTATATAGCACGTGTTACAAAAACAATGCATATAAATGTCTCTCAATTATGTTACTGGATATTTCTGTACAATGAATCCAATTATCAATCAATTATAAAACGAGTAGTTTTGTCCCATGTTGGGCTATGCATCTTAGAATCCATATCTTTGGTTTATGTTTGATAAGGGACAAGTGCAACTAGTATTGAATTGGATATCCTTGTATTGCTACGTTGCATACCAGCTAGTCATCGTTGTGTGACAAGTCCAGCAACATTGTTAGTTATACAGAAACTTTTTCTTAAAGTTCAATTATTTATTGAAACTTAAAAGAATTCACAACCTGAAGCAAAACTTCGTAGTAACAACCTTTTGCAAATCATCCAAGAAAAACAACATTTTTGAACATTCCTACGGTATGTGCGGTTGTCAATTAACATTAACTATGACAAAGTAAGGTATTGAGTATACATGTACTATCATGTCTTTTTTTTTTTTTTTTTTTTTTATGATTCTATCATGTCTGAGTAAATGCAGAAGTTATTGAAAAATTGCAGGCAAAATTAGAATTCAGAATACAACGACAAAACATATCAAACAACATCTACTTATCATCATTTGCAAGAACTGGCGACCTGAGACTCCCCAGCATGCTGCACCCATAATTGAACGGCGATCATTCCACATTCCTAGGATCCGCTATTTTAATGGCTCGTCTCTTTTCTTGCTGAATTATGACACAGCAAAAGACTCTTACCGCTTTTCCTCTAACCTCCGCAAGAAAAAGAAAAATAATAAAAATCAAGCAACTATACAATATTGAGAAGAAAAAGAACAAGTCAACCAAATTGGTTTCTGTGAGCATAGTAACACAAGTCACCAATGCTCAAAGATATAATTAAAAGGTCATGCAGGCCTCTTGTATTAACAGTTAACACCAAACACACACACATGCACACACACACATATATATACATATTTATATAATATATATATATATATATATATATATATATATAGAGAGAGAGAGAGAGAGAGAGAGAGAGAGAGCTTACAGGCTGTGCACATCTGAAAGGCATCAGTTAAATATAACATCAGCAAATGTAGAAGCTTTCTCATATTCAAGTATCTTAT
Source organism: Linaria vulgaris (assembly GCA_948329865.1). Taxonomy (NCBI): domain Eukaryota; kingdom Viridiplantae; phylum Streptophyta; class Magnoliopsida; order Lamiales; family Plantaginaceae; genus Linaria; species Linaria vulgaris. The sequence continues at coordinate 14,870,848 of OX415254.1, read as the reverse complement.
TTATCTTCACCTCCATATTGTCCAGCATTAACTTATTCATCCAAATCGTCATCAGATCCAGCTCATGAGCATAAGCAAGGCACAACCTCACAAGCATCATTTCAATATCACCTCCTCCAAAATTATTGACCTCGATCCTGGATAAGCTACAAAAGCTGCCCTCAACAGAAAAATCTATCTCATCGTCATCCACACCAGGCAACTGACGAGTTTCTCGACGTGCCTCCTACAAAAACAAAGCCCATCAAAGCAGATTCCAAAACTAAAACAGAAGAGTTGCAAGAGAAGATATAAAAAATCATCTTTACCACTAGTTCTAGATAAAGTTCTGAGAGGTATGGGCATCTGGTAGCGAGCAGAAGCACTGTTCTAACGTGCTCCACGATTGGCCACACAGTGAGATTCAAAAACATTAAGTTATTGAATACATCAGCCACCATGTGTCTCGGAAGATCAGGAGTCAGGGAAAGATACTGAGTCCAAGAAGGATTTAATATTTAGTACAGCATCCACAAACAAGCTGCATTACTTACTATAACAAATATAAAAAATTACCTGAATCAGCCAAGGATTAATCATGAGTCTATATGCCTTGCAAAGCTCCCTTGTGACTTTTAATATCGAGCGTCTCAGCTCAAATGGGCTTTCACTCTTGACGTAAGGGTCTCCGCCACTGAGTACCAATCCAAACATATGCGGAGGCATAGTCAACTCATCCACGGTTGCATCCTCAATGATGTATATGAGCTTAGACAAAGGTGGAGTTTGAAAACTGACTAAGCAGTTTTCCATCCCCGGACAACTACACATAGTGAATTCTTTCAATTTGGAAGCAGAAACTGATAGAATTTCCAAATTCATGATGTGACATGAGAAAATCGATAACTTCTCTAGCGCAGGAAGACACGAGAAAGGATCTTGTCTCAACGACAGGCCAGACAACACCAAATATTTTAATTTCAACTTCCGGAGGTTGGGAAGTGTTGAAGTTCCAGACCAAGTGAGGTGAAGATTTGGCACTGCCAACTCCAACTTGACAAGGGACTGGCAGGAAAACACGGAACTTAAAACGTTGTGACCTTTACCCACGTTTCCACACAGAACAAGCTTTTGAACATTGTGCTGTATGGCAAACATGATCCACTCTCTCTTGATTCGACGCTTAAGGTCAACTACAGGCAGAAAGCAGACTTTGAATTCACTGACATTAGAGTCGTCGTGATGAGCAAGAGTTTGGTCAATGAATCTTCGAAACGTGCGCAGCTTTCTCTTTGTTTCCGGAAACAGATAGTAATCAAAAATAAGTCTGGACTCTGAATACCATATAGTCCTCCACGCTTTCCAACAAAAGCTTGCTCTTGCAGCATCTACTGTTGATAGGAAGGAAAATATCTTCCTATGAATTTCTTCTGGAAATGCACTCAGTGCAACTGAATCTCCAACAGCTACAAGCTGATTGGAAGGTCCGTGTTGAAGGCGCTGCCTTCTTGATGCATGAAACTGACCCGACATTGTTTCCAATTGATCTGAAGAAACAAAATTAAAATTACAGGATAAATTTATCAAGTTAAATGACATTCACGAATTATTTAAAGCGTTGAAATTTAACCTTTCGTAATATTAACTCCAGGTTTATAGAGGGCGCAATGTTAAATTACAAAAAAGTTTGACTTAATCTGTTTAGCGCCCAAACCGATATCATGAAATTTTTAATCCATAAAGAAATGAAGACATCATAGAGCATTGTAAAATCATCACACACAGCAACAGAGCAAGCCCCACCATAACCTACGAAGAACATGCATCTACTATCAGAAAAGATAAGAATACAAGGACATTTTCCAAAAAGATCCAGAGAAAAGTCTATTTCTATGCGATAACCAATCGCTAAGAGGAATAAGATGCACGATGTTGCATCCGTTATAAATGCTTATTATGGTTTCTTTAAATTGACTGTCAATTTTAGCATACACTAAGAGCCATATTTAATCAGCAGTAGACCACCCTTGGTTTTTGGCAAGTACTCGCTCACAAAGAGAAAAAGAATCATGGATGCTGTCCTATTACTAATTTAAATAAGACATAGAGAATTTGCCCAAAATCTTGGTCTTCATCATGTTACAACAACTTATGGGCAAAAAGATAAAGACATGCATAACTGCACTATGATTTGTTGATACATCATTATTCTCGCCACTAATTTGTATAGGCTACTACTGTTCCAAGACCTGGGGGTGACAATTACCACATGCATAAATGATAAAATTATAAAATATACTTTTCACTAGGCATAATAATCCTACGGTTCATGTATGATCTTAAAGGAGGAAGGAGAAGAAAGGTCTTTTGAGTAGGTGCCTCATTGGTCTCTCTCATATTAAAGGAGAAAGAGTACTATTTCATTAGTCAAGACAATGGTTTGATTAACTGTTTCGTCCTAGACAATTATTTTCCTACAATGGCTTGTACCAAGATTTTTAGAATAATCCATAGCTTTACATCTGATCACGGACAATTATGAAATCATTTGAGTGCTTACTTACACATGATTTGAGTCACCTGTTGTACTAGGCTAATCCAGACGAAGAGAGACAAATACAAGTGTTTGAGACTTTTAAGCGCCATGTCCATGGTTGTAAAATAACCAAGCTAACACTTTTAAAGATCTTACACTGAAGGATTAGTGCAACTGAACCCACAAGATACAGTACCTATGAGGTAATCATGAAAATCCGATAAACAAACTTTTGTCCCACCTAAATAAGTGTATCCATTATGCACAAAAGATGCAAGATCCATTGACAGCCGTTCAACTATGTCGAACATAGATAAACAAATTCATCAATATGACGCGTCAAATCTTCCAACTTAGCTGAAATGCTTAGAACAAGAGTCTGGTCTTACAAGATATAGATAGAAGTGATTCGGCACAATATGGTCATCAAAAAGTACTAAAGAAAAATGTGTAACTCAATTTAACCAAAATCAGTGGAGAACTAGAAATTTATGTGTTTATTCGATGTGATCTTTTTTAGAGTAAAAAGCATTAAACCTCCAACCTTAACCTTTTTGACATATACCTTTCGTAAAGTGCCACTTCAATAATTAAAAAAAATATATACATTTGCACGTAAACGCTAACCTGTGAAAAAGTCTATCTAAGACAAGCACAGAAATAGTCAGTGATGCGAACATTTGAAAAATGCTAATGTGGATGTTGGCATCAACCGAAAAGTGCTTATGTGGACGGTTTCTTTTTTAGGTGTACGCCATCTTAGTCTCTTCTACATAATTTGTGCTTATCCTCTCTCGAAGAAATTTGCACAAATTAGTTTATACCATGTTACTACCCATCACTAAAGCAAGCGTAACTATTTATTTCCATAACTTACAAGAACTTAATTAGAAGAACCAAGTCAAATGTTGGAAGTGGTATCTCCTTATTTAATTATGAAAAGAGCATAAAACAAAAATTATATGGGCTGGGTTGTAAAGCGATTCATGAGTTATATCAATAGATTATCACATTTAATTTGGATATAGCTATTGCACACTTTGAAGTGTGATCATTATAGAAATACCTCGTCGGTTTCCCTCGAAACCTCCTAAACTTTTAATAAAAAAAGAAAAATATAAAATCACATAAGCTCCACCAAGGTCTAAATACTTAAGACAAAAGATCTTTTACTCTCTCTCTTTCTCCTATACGACAATTGTGCAAGTGACACGAGTCTTCGCCTGTGTAATAGTAGGAAGTTACGCACTCCAACTTCAATCTCAAATGACAGGATTGTGAAGAAGTTGTTTTTTTTCCAACTCCGTGATGTAACGAGACAACATCAAGGTGCCAAATGACTCTGTCAATAAGAGCTCTTGAGAGTCATTGTTATCCCAGACGTACCTTTGATCCATTGAGCAAAAGTGGCGTCTGCTTAAGGTGTTTGCTTTCTTCACATAACCACGCACAAGTGTAGCTTTCAACTCCTTGCTTAAGCAGATAAGTTTTCCAGCAGCTCTTTGTAACTGATTTCTCTAATTTGTTTGGTCGTGGGCTGTTGATTTAATTTTTCTACCTGTACATGTTGGGTCTGTAATGCACGATATCTTTTTGATCAATTAGTGAGGCTTGGACAAAACATGTTCTTCCCACTGTCATTACCTCGAATAATAGTCATTTTTCGAGTTTAGTCACCTTTCAATGACTCTTTTGATGATGCGTGAGGAATTGTCCTTTTCAGTATCGAGAAGCAGGTTACTCCTCAAAAATGCCCCGTCTGTAGCACCTTTATAGATTGAGAGACACTACAATTGTCCCCCTTTATTTGTTTAGCTCTAAAAGCTTCAAAATGTAAATATCCAATCTTCATTAAAGCTTTTCGGAATTAGACCAAATTTCAAGGGGCGCATATGTAGTTATTGCTTCAAGTCCGCAATTTCTCTTTACTAGTTTTATTTACATCTGGTGCTAGCGCCTTTATAGAAATTTCAAGTATTTTTTCCATGGATCTGACATTAGCTATTTTATTCAACTTACTTAATGGGTATTTCAAATAACAAATAGAGATATAAGTTAACTAAATTCAGCCCTAGAGATGAAAAAGAAAGGGATGGATCAATAAGATGGCAATTAGGTTATGTTGTTGAAAGCTGTCAGCTTTTCAGCCGAAATAAAGGTACAACTCAGAAACTACAGGAACCTGCCACCTTTAGCTGATCCACGACCACCCTTGCCTTGAGATGCATTTGTGGTTTAACGTTCTGATGAACATGCAGGTGGTACGATACGACAGATGTGGAATCTGACGTCATTGACAGCTTGAGCACTTGACTAATATGACAGAAAGTAGGAAACCAAGCCCCAATCCCCAATCATAGGAAGTTACAGAGTCGGCTTCCAATCGTGTGGCATAAGCCTCATGAAAGCCCACTCAGAGGCCTTTGGGATTAAATTAGCCTCGGACACGCCCTTACGTGACCCCAGGCGCGTGGTAAGAAAGACTGACCTCAGTATAACTTTATGCTTCGTTATTGCTCTAAAGTTTTCTTGTGCGGCGTGTCAGGAAAGTTTATTTATCTAATCCAACCCATGAAAGTAATGACTATTACAGTCATGCATAAAGCAAATCCGAACGGCGAGTAGAAAATAAACATAGTATGCGTATTTTACATTGGGTTGTTAACGTTCAGTTGTTTCAGTTGCAACCATCAACTTGATTTAACAACATGAAGTCAAATAGGTCACATGAATACGAGTCAATAAATGAATCTGAAAGATACGCTAAGATGTGCAATATTCTACTTTCTGGATTCTTAAAATTTTAACATACTCTCTCTAATTAGAAATATCCCCCATTTAACTTGGACTAGACAAAGCATTTCTTCTCACACGTTGATCTCACATAAGCAGAATTACTGTTTCTTTTACAGTAAACTACAAAAGAAATATTAATTACATGTGTGTATATACAAAAAATTGCTTGACATGTAAGGTTGCCATAAATAATTTTGGAAGTATAGGAAGAAGCTTTGTCTCAATCCAAGTCCCATTCGAAAATTGATAGCAATAGGAGTCTTCTACTTTTTCCAAATGAGGCATGAAACAAAAGCAAAATAGAATAACCAAATGAGATCAGCTAAATACTCCTTGAGATTAACTCTTCCTTAATGTTCTCTCACTTTTACACGGATTACTGCCTGCCAAAACTACCTTTCTAAGACGTTTCTCGTTTGGGATCTATACTAACTGCAGTGTCCACTTAATTTCACATTTACTTGGATCATATAACTTGATTACTGGGTGATTCATTTGTATTCCATCTATAATAGTTAGAAAAATCTTCAAGCGATTAGAAAAGCAGCATTAGTTGCAGTCTTCAAATTAACAACAACAACAATAAGCAAGCCTATAATCCCAATAACATTGGGGTAGGCTATATGAAGCATGAGTGAATCACGTCGAGTCTTGAAACATGTGTCTCTATTTGTTGCGGTTGAGCAATACACTCTTCAAATCATGAAGCAAAATACAAAAATTCATATTTTTTTCATTTTGCATCAATTCTACCCACACAAAATTCAGAAATAGTAGGCGAAGTCAATCAAAGAAAAACAAGAAATATGCTTCAGTAAAGAATACCTTTGTGAAAATAGGAAGCAAGGACTGCTGAACAGTTGATGTCTTGGATGGCAAAGCTTCGATAAGGGAAATAGTAATAACTCTAGGAGAGCCTATGGAAAATACATACAAATAGATTAGATCAAAAACACCAGTAAAAGTTATAGGTTCGCACAATAAGGAAGCCACAGTAACCACAATCCACGAATAATGCAAAAATGTGGTTGTATATGTCTTTTCTTAATCTTAGTTAATCACAAAAAGATTTCAAAAACTATGTGAAATAATCAATTTGGGATACATGCAGCAAACATGCTTCCATATTATTCTTAAAATAAAAAATAACTATTTGCAGCAGAAATGGTAATGTATATATGATTCAAAATATAATACTTAAGAAAGAAAATCCATTAAATTGATAGCCAAATCAAACTTAATAGAACAAAATTGGAAGAAGAGTTAGTGAGAAAAACAGAATAGGAAAAAATTGAAAAAGCAAGTGCATGCCAGAACACAATTTGCAGGAGAAATTGGCAAAAAAATTATCCAAATCAGAAAATAGATACTTAAAAGGGATATGAAACATTTCGATGAACCTTTTTTTGATGGAATACAATGGGAATGGCGGAGGGCACATCCTGCGAAATTGAATTGGTAGTATTGAGCCCTAGCGAACAAGTTCCCTGACTGTAATGTAGGTAACAAGGGGGGGGGGGGGGGGAGGGGTAAGTAATTAATGCTGCGAGTAAGTTCACATTAACTACAATACATTTAATTGCAACAATCAGTGTCTGTTGCCAACCAAATCACACTACATTGAACCAAAATGGGAGAAAAATTAATTAGGGAAACAAAAAAGGGAAAAACACACAAAAGGTAAATGCATGCTAGAATAAATTTTGCAAAGAGAAATTGGAATAAAAAAATTCCAAACCAGAAAGGAGATATCAATAATGATATTAAGCATTTCATTGAACCTTTTTTTGCTGAACTACAATGGCAACGATGGGGGACACCTATTCCGAGATTGAGTTGGTTATTTAGCCCTAGCGAAGGAGTTACTAGACTGTAACGTAGGCAAACAAATGGGAGGGTGGAGGGAGCAATTAATGCTTCGAGTGAGCTCACATTAAACTACACCAGATCTAATGGCAAATGATAGTATGCTGCTGTTGTCTATTGAGCTTTACAGGATTCAAATATTCACATAAGCAAAGCTGTACTAACCCCCAGTTGTTATACAAATTAATTAAGGTCAGAAACTGTAACCAAACCAATAAATGAAAGCCCCCAAATATACAACAAAAAACTTTAATGTGGTTCAACGGAGGTAACATTACTGACAAACCTAAAGAATGATGTTCTAGAAGGTTAGTACAAAGAATATTTTTTTGTGTCAAAAGATTCTCAAATTCGATGGTACACTGGATCTAGAGATATATTATCTTCCACAAAGCTCAAGTCCAAAATCATAACAGATGCATATGTTCCAATATCCAAATATTGCATTCATAATTCTGGAACTGACACAGAACTTGGCCAACCATCCAATAACTTCCAAAGTTACAGCAAAGAATTTTCCAGTGAAGAAACGAATTATGCGGAAACCAGGTTACCGCGTTTTACATAGAAGTGGTGAACCTTGTCGTGCATAACGCATCCTGTCTTATCACTCCCATTCTTATATGACATGAATGGATATTTCATTTCTCTCGATATACTTTCCATATGCTGATTATATTTCCTTTCCGACAAGCACAGACTTTACATTATGACAGGAATTCTTCCTGAAATGGTAAGTAGATCGTAAAACGGTAAAAGTATTACTTGGCATACAAAGAAACAAAAAAAAAAACAATTTTCACTAATTGCACCATGTTATCGAGACAATGAAATCCTCCTGGAGGTACTCATCATAATTCTAATAATTACAAGTGTAGCCTATTGTGACTGGGCATGGAATAAAAATGTGGGACCAGGAATGCATATATTCAACTTCGCGTGGCAGTAGTATTATCTCATCAACAAGAAAGATCAAGGACAAAAAACTGAAATAATATCATAGTTTTTGCAAACCTGAAGCGCATCTTCCATTTTCTTAAAAAGCGGAGTGATTGTGAACCAAGCCAAAGAAAGTTGCCACTCCATAAATGTCGAACCGACAAATCCTGTGAAAAGAATTGGTTGCTTATTAAGAAGCAAGCTAAAAGAACTTCAACTTAAGCTCTCAATAAAACAAAAGGCAACAACAGGAAACTACACCGCTATATCTAATTTTCATGCTTCAACGACAAAGTTGAAAATCATTTAGTGACACTTGATGAATTAAAATGACTCTTAAGCTCAAACTTTGTCTCACCAAAGTCATTCAGTCCAGCTGCTCATTCAAAACCTCTCTCTCTCTTTTTTTCTTTTTTTTGGTACCTTAAATAACATTAAATTTACAAAAGTTCTGCAAAAGTTCAATTGCAGATAGCACAAATCAAAACTCCACTATCACAACGGCAAAAAAACAAAATAAAAACAGCATTTATTTATGCAAAATCAAATTAGCTAAATTTCAAAAATATATTCTTCTTCTCTTCGAATATTAAAAAGTACGTAGTATTTACCATGTTTGTAGCACGCCCTAGGATCTGATTGGTAAATAATTTTCAGCTTCAAATTTGGCGCGCCCTAGAATTGCTTCGGCTTTTTCTTGAAACGATGTCGTTTTATGACTCTTAAAGGGGAAATTGCTTTTGCGTTTGAGCAATCATGTTTTTAGTTTTTACCTATTTATTATTTATTATTAGTTTTTTTTTTAGTTTGGAGAAGGGTTATGAATGGAAATTCGGATCTGAACTGTGTATTTTGTCTTGAAAAAGTTGAAGAGGTTGATCACTTATTATTCAAATGTGGTATTTCTTATAATATTTGGATAAAAATTTTCAATTGTTTGGGATTACAACGGTTCTCAATGTTGGAGTTGAGAATAATTTTTAACAATTTCAGGAAGCTTATCCATGGAAGCAACGTAGGGTGGAATGGGAAAGAATTTGGTATTTCACAATTTGGTCGATTTGGAACTTGAGAAACAAGAACACATTTGGAGAGAAAATGATTAATATTGATATGGTGATGGAGACTATTAAGGTTAAGGGCTTGGGTTAAGGCTTTCACAAAAGACTTCCAGAGCTCATTTACATATTGTTTTTTCTCCCGTAAATTTGTTTGGGTGGACATTGATTTTGGTCATTTGGTTAGCTTGATTGGTTTGTTTACCGTTTTTAATGTTTTTGTGTAATGAAACTCGTTGATGCAGTGACTACTTGCTTATCTAAAAAAATATATTTTCTTATGTTGCATCAAAACCGATTTATAAACTGAAAAAACAAGAAAAAATCATGCCACATCAGTCAAATTATTCCAGTTGATGTCTATATCGCTTAAAAAAAATTGAAAGTTCATATATAAAGTGGTGGCTGCAACAGAATTATTGAGTTTTTTATTCCACAATGTACAAACACCATAAACATAAGAGAAAAGTAACCCATACAAGTCCCCCGGCTCCCGCCGGCCGCCACATAATAGGCTAAACATTATTCACTTGTACAGTTACGTGACCAAAAAAATATTAGATTAAAGGATGAATCACTTATCGTAAGAGAAAATACACACACACTTGTACTCTCATGTCTGAGTAAAACTCATGCAACAGCTCTTAAAACATTAGTACTTAAAAGTTGCAAACCAATTATATATATATATATAGAGAGAGAGGGAGAGATCTGGCGCATACAGGCAGTGCACATCTGAAAGGCATCAGTTAAATACAACATTAGCCCGTGCTGAAGCTTTGTTGCATTCAAGTATTATTCTCTTCGTTTCAGCATTATCAAACGACGTATTCATCAAAATCCTCATTTGATCCAGTTTATGAGCATTTGCAAGCAACAACCTCACAAGCATCATGATACGGCCCAACAGCGTACAATGAATAGTGCGAGGCCCAATCGGATAAAGAATAAGCCCACATGACTTAGGGATTATCGGGAGTAGTTAATTACGTTATCTTGTTCTTAAATTATGAGTCTTTCTTTAATTATGTTATTTCCTTTTAAGAAGTCTAGGTTTAATTGGTTAAGGATTATTAGTAGTAGTATAAATAGTCGGGAATTTTGCACTAGACGTCCTTTATGTTAACCACTTTTCAAAAAAATGTCCTCTATGTTGACACTTAGCAGAAAACGTCTTATATGTTGACATCATTTGTAATTTTCGTCCTATATGTTGGCATTAACAGAAAGAGTCCTATATGTTGACATCATTTGCAATTTTCGTCCTATATGTTGCATTATTTGAAATTTTCGTCATTTTCAGCTAAATGTCAATAAAATATTTGCATTTTCATCCCTAAATAATTTATATAATTGCACTCACACTTAAAAATTTAAAAATTTCAACAAACTTAATTAATAATTTCTTAAGTTTGATTTTATTAATTATTTGATAATTTTAAATTTTTAAAAACAGTTATCAATTTCGAAAAAAAAAAAATTCTCAATTTCGAAAATTGCTAATTATTTTTAAAAAATTCGAAACTGATAATATTTTTTTTTAAATTTTCGAAATGTTTTATAAAAAAAGAATTATTATCAAGTTCGAAAATTGCTAAATGTTTTTTAAAATTTCGAAACTGATAATATTTTTTTAAAAATTTTCGAATTTTTTTATAAAAAAAATATTATCAAGTTCGAAAATTGCTACCCAAAACCGTTCGAAAAAATTTCGATTTTTTTTTAAAATATTATCAGTTTCGATGTTTTTTTAAAAAAATAGCAATTTTCGAACTTGATAATAATTTTTTTTTAAAAATCAAAAATTTTAAAAAAAATATTATCAGTTTCGAAATTTTTATTAAAAATTACCAATTTTCGAAATTGATAATTTTTTTTTATTTTCGAAATTGATAACTTTTTTAAAAAATTTAAAATTATTAAATAATTAATAAAATCAAGCTTAAGAAATAATTAATTAAGTTTGTTGAAATTTTTAAATTTCTAAAAATATAATATCGAAATTTATTTTAAAAAATATTATCAGTTTCGAAATTTTTAAAAAATTAGCAATTTTCGAAATTGATAATATTTTTTTTTATAAAAAAATTCGAAAATTTTAAAAAAAATATTATCAGTTTCGAAATTTTTAAAAATAATTAGCAATTTTCGAAATTGATAATATTTTTTTTTTTCGAAATTGATAACTGTTTTTAAAAATTTAAAATTATCAAATAATTAACAAAATCAAACTTAAGAAATTATTAATTAAGTTTGTTGAAATTTTTAAATTTTTAAGTGTGAGTAAAATTATATAAATTATTTAGGGATGAAAATGCAAATATTTTATTGACATTTAGCTCAAAATGACGAAAATTTCAAATAATCCAACATATAGGACGAAAATTGCAAATGATGTCAACATATAGGACTCTTTCTGTTAATGCCAACATATAGGACGAAAATTACAAATGATGTCAACATATAGGACGTTTTCTGCTAAGTGTCAACATAGAATACCTTTTTTGAAAAGTGGTTAACATAAATGACGTCTAGTGCAAAATTCCCATAAATAGTCTAAGTCTCGTAACTTTTATTTATTCAAGAACAATAAATCTTAGTTTAATTTTATTTTAGTTCTCTCTTTTCTCCCAATTAATTCTTGGAGCTCGTTCTAGCTCGAATAGAACCCTAACCCTAACAATTGGTGCTTTCATTGCTTTTTGAATTCATTAATTTTGGCTCGTAATCATGGCTCCTCGAAAAGATGGAACAGCTACGTCTGAAGATTCAAACCTCGCTGAGTCCGTTCGTCAAATACAGTCAGACATGGCAGAATTCAAAACAACATCAGTAAAGGATATGGCAGAATTCAAATCCACATCAGCAAAGGATATGGCAGAATTACGAGCAACAACAGAGTCCATGTTCCAGATGCTGGCTGATTTGAAAACAACCATGGACCAATCTCGGCATAACACGGCCCACAGGGACCACAACATCAGTTGTATCAGGTTCATAGCCCATCTCATTCACAAGCTTTTAATTCTTATGCGCCGAGCACTGATTCACTGCCAAAGCCACCTAAGGTGCATCTGCCGCCCTTTGATGGCTCCAACCCTAGAGATTGGGTTGCGCAGGCCCAACACTATTTCAGACTGTACCATGTTTCGCCCGAACATCGTATTTCGCATATTTCATTCTATATGCAAGGTACCGCCCTGAGTTGGTTTAATTGGATGACTAATAACGAGATGATCAGTACATGGGAGGCGTTTGTTCAAGATTTATTTTCTAGATTTGGCCCATCATCCTTCGAGAATCATTAGGCTGAGCTTTTTAAACTACGTTAAGTTGGGACAGTAATGGATTATCAAAGAGAATTTGAACAACTTTCTAACTTTGTGACAGGTTTATCCCATGAAGCACGCATGAATTGTTTTATTTCTAGGTTGCGAACAGATATTCGGAATGAATTGGCAGTTATGAAACCACATTCCATGCATCATGCTGTTGGCCTGGCTAAATTATTTGAGAAAAAACTTTTGGAAAGCAGACCTCGATTCGTTCCAAGACCGCAAGCAGCTTCACAACCAATTTTGTCTACACCGCCGCTCGCTTTACCCCCACCCCAACCTAAGCCTCCTTTACCAATCCGCCGTTTATCTCCTAGTGAGATGCAGGCACGTAGATTAAAGGGTCTTTGTTTTAATTGTGATGAAAAGTTTGGACCCCTACATCGGTGTAAGAGTCCTCAGTTTTTAATGTTGCTGGAGGAGGAGGGCCCCCCAGAGGATCTCGTGGATCATGATAATACTACCTATTCCTTACCAGAGCACGACAACATACATGCTGTGGTCGAAGAATCACCCGTAGGCCAGTTCCACCTGTCACTAGCAGCCTATCTAGGTCTCGCTTCACCACAAACATTGCGTTTGATAGGCTCTATTAAAGGTCAGCCCCTAACCATTTTAATAGATACTGGTAGTACTCATAATATTATCCAGCCCCGCTTCGCTACTCAGTTGCAGTTGCCTGTTTTGGAAGCAACTCCAATCAAAGTAATGGTTGGTAATGGAACGTTTCTACAATGTGAGGGTCGTTGTGCCAACACAAAGCTACGTCTCAGGAACACTGACTTCCATGTTCCTTTACTGGTTTTACCAATCCAAGGAGCAGATTTGGTTTTAGGTATTGAGTGGTTGCGTGAGTTAGGAGAAATCAATGCCAACTTTGCTGTACCTAGAATTTCCTTCGAATGGGGAGGGCAACAGATTGTTCTCGAAGGACACTCTGCTGTTTCAGAAGCCACGCTGTCACAGGTACGTCGCATGGTACAAACAGACTCTGTTGCGTCTATTCACATGTTATCGGTGGTTCCCAGCCAAGAGGAGGGTCCTGACCCCAACACAATGGAGAAGGTTACACCTGAGATAACCAAAATCATTCAAGACTTTGATATTATCTTCTCTGAACCAAAGAGTTTGCCTCCTCACCGTATACATGATCATCATATCCACCTTGACCCACAATCAAAGCCCGTGAACTCACGACCTTACCGTTACCCTCATTACCAAAAAGCAATCATGACTGAATTAATGTCAGAAATGCTTGCTGCAGGACAAATTCGTCCAAGTACCAGTCCATTTTCCTCCCCTGTTTTGCTGGTGGGCAAGAAAGATGGAACCTGGCGATTTTGTGTTGACTACAGGGGTTTGAACGCTATCACAATCAAAGACAGGTTTCCAATTCCCACTGTTGACGAATTATTAGACGAATTAAAAGGGGCAACGATTTTTACCAAGTTGGATTTACGATCGGGATATCACTAAATCCGTGTTGCTCCAGGAGACATTCACAAAACCGCATTTCGGACATGTGACGGGCACTACGAATTTGTCGTCATGCCTTTCGGCCTGACAAATGCGCCGTCCACGTTCCAATCGGCCATGAACGATCTGTTCCGTGAGCATTTGCGTAAATTCGTTTTGGTTTTTTTCGATGATATATTGATTTATAGTGACACTTTAGATAGTCATTGCCATCATTTAAAATTGGTTTTCCAGCTCTTGTTGACTAACCAATTTTTTGTTAAACTCTCTAAATGTGTGTTTGCGGTTCGGCAAGTTCATTATTTGGGTCATATTATTTGTTCTGGTAGTGTTTGTGTTGATCCAGATAAAGTTCATGCAATGGTTGCTTGGCCTGTGCCAACGTCACTCATGGCCCTACGGGGATTTTTGGGGCTTACGGGATACTATCGTCGGTTTGTTCATCACTATGCTACCGTCTCCGCTCCCCTCACATCTTTATTAAAGTCAGACGGGTTTACATGGGGTACACAGGCTCAGCAAGCCTTTGACGAGCTCAAACAGAAAATGCAACAGCTACCTATGCTAACATTGCCAGATTTTAATACAACTTTTGAACTAACTACTGATGCCTCCGCCGTCGCAGTTGGTGCAGTCCTGTCTCAAAATCAGCGGCCGTTGGCATTCTTCAGCAAGAAATTACCCCCCCGCATGAGTGCAGATTCCGCCTACAATAAAGAGTTTTACGCATTAGCAGAAGCTGTTAAGAAGTGGCGACACTATTTACTTGGTAGGAAATTCATTATCTATACTGATCAGCAAAGCCTACGACACCTTCTTAACCAAAGTATACACACACCAGCTCAACAAAAGTGGATAGTCAAATTAATTGGTTTCGATTATGAGGTTCGTTACAAACCTGGCCGTGACAACGTCGTGGCCGATGCCTTGTCACGAGTTGATGCTAGTGCTCTCTTGGCGATATCTTACCCCTCGTCTTCCTTGCTCCATGAGTTGCGCCAGTTTTTCACATCCTCGCAAGATGGCAAAAAGTTAGTCAAGGAGTATGAACAGTTGGCAAACACAGATCTAGCATATAAGGTACATGATGGCTTACTATTTTTCAAAGATAGAATATTTGTCCCTGACTCTAGTGGCCTTCATCCTACCCTACTTGGTGAATTTCATTCTACACCCCAAGGTGGCCATTCGGGTATTTCAGGTACATTGTCACGCCTTACGGGGTTTTTTTATTGGAAAAACATGAAAATGACAGTTCAAGCATTTATACAATCTTGTCAAGTGTGTCAACAACAGAAATGTCTCACCACGAAACCCTATGGTCTGTTAAATCCGTTGCCAGTTCCGGAACAAGTTTGGTGTGACGTAAGCATGGATTTCATAACTCATTTACCAATGTCTTATGGAAAAACAGCGATATGGGTTATTGTTGATAGATTAACCAAATTTGCTCGTTTTATAGCTCTACCTACAAAATTTACTGCTGCTTATTTGGCTTCGATCTTTTTAACTGATATATATATAGTGTGCACGGCCTACCCCGTTCAATTGTATCAGATAGAGATCCCATTTTTTTAAGTAAGTTTTGGGCAGAACTTTTCAAGCAAATAGGTACAAATCTACATTACAGTTCAGCCTATCATCCCGAATCAGATGGCCAAACTGAGGTGGTGAATCGATCTTTGGAATGCTATCTCCGCTGTTTTAGTATGGAAGAACCAAAACAATGGTCGAGATTTCTTCCACTGGCCCAATTTTGGTACAATTCATGCAAACACTCGAGTACACAAGTTTCACCATATGAAGCACTTTTTGGCCGAAGCCCATATACTATTCCGATCTACATAACAGGTACATCAACTAACCAAGCCATTGACACCACACTCACAATTCGAACTCAAATGCTCAACAAGATAAAGAATAGTTTGCACACCGCACAACAACGAATGACGACTCAAGCTAACAAACATAGATCCGACATAACATTCGAGACCGGGCAGTGGGTATACCTGAAGTTGCGCAGCTACCGACAGATCTCGGTTCGTCATGCGGACTGTCACAAGCTATCACGCCGCTTCTACGGGCCGTTCCGGGTGGTCCGACGCATCGGAGCCGTGGCATACGAGCTTGATTTGCCCGCGGGATCCCGGATCCACCGTGTCTTCCACGTGTCGCTCCTTCGACCACACCACGGATCTGCACCGGACGTCACCGCCGCGCTACCGCCGTTGAACGCGGAGGATGTTATGATTTCGCCGCCCGAGCAAGTGTTGGATCGTCGGGTTTTGTGGCGAAATGGGCGACGGGTGACGGAGTGTTTGGTTGCTTGGTTGGGATCCTCCATTGAAGATGCATCTTGGGTTGAAGAAGGCGTTTTAGAGCAGCTTTTGGACAAGGGTGATGGCGGAATGAGGCGTCGGGTGGAAGAAGAAGGTGACGAGATGGGCGAAATGGTGGATGAAGATGAAGAGAGGGGCGAAATGGTGGAAGAAGAAGAGATGGAGAGGGGCGAATTGGTGAAATGTGGTGAAATGAAGAAGGGGGCGGCTGCTAATGAGGGTTTGGAGAAGAATGACAACCCTAATGACTATCCAGGCTTTATATCGTCGGGCCGAGCTCTATTGGGCCGTGAAGCACTCCAACTGGGCCAAGGCGATTTGGGGCGTGAAGAGCTGCAACTGGGCCTTGAGGACAAGGCCTCTTTTTCAGAGGCGGGCATTGATACGGCCCAACAACGTACAATGAATAGTGCGAGGCCCAATCGGATAAAGAATAAGCCCACATGGCTTAGGGATTATCGGGAGTAGTTAATTACGTTATCTTGTTCTTAAATTAGGAGTCTTTCTTTAATTATGTTATTTCCTTTTAAGAAGTCTATGTTTAATTGGTTAAGGATTATTAGTAGTAGTATAAATAGTCTAAGTCTTGTAACTTTTATTTATTCAAGAACAATAAATCTTAGTTTAATTTTATTTTAGTTCTCTCTTCTCTCCCAATTAATTCTTGGAGCTCGTTCTAGCTCGAATAGAACCCTAACCCTAACACATCATTTCACCAATAACTCCTCCAAAATTGACGATTGGATACTGGACAAGCTACGAAAACTGTCCTGGACAACAAAATCTATCTCATCGTCATCCACACCAGGCAACTCAAGAGTTTCCCTTCGTGCCTCCTGCCAAAACAAAGCTAGTCAAAAAAAGATTCAAAACTAAAACAAAAGAGTTGTAAGAAAATATATTAATAAAAATTCATCTTTACCACTAGTTCTACATAAAGTTTCGAGAGGTATGGGCATCTGGTAACGAGCAGAAGCACTGTTCTAACTTGCTCCACGACTGTGTTGTATGGCAAACATGATCCACTCTGTCTTGATTCGGTGCCTAAGGTTAATTACAGGCAAAAAACGGACTTCAAATTTTTCTACATCAGAGTCGCCGTGATGAGAAAGAGTTTGGTCAATGAATCTTCGAAATATAGGCAGCTTTCTTTTTGTCTTAGGAAACAGAGATAGTATTCAAAATTAAGTTTGGACTCTGAATACCATATAGTCTTCCACCTTTTCCAAGAAAATCCTGCCCCTTGCAGCATCTGCTGTTGGTATCAAGGAAATAAACTGCCTGTGAATTTCTTCGGACAATTAATACACTCAGTGCATCAGTATCTCCTGCAGCTACATGCTGATCGGAAGGTCCGTGTTCAACATCGTTTCCTATTGATCTGGAGAAACAAATAATTTATCAAGTTAAATGCAATACACGATCTTTTTAAAAGACTCAAAATTTAACCATCGTAATTTTATTACTAGGTAAATAGAGGGTGCAATGTTACATGTGTTTAGCAGTCGAAACCCATAAAATGAAATTCTCATCCACAAAGAAATATCAACATCATAGAGTTTTGTAAAATCGTCGCATATGGCAACAGTGCAAGTTACGACATAACCAACGAAGAACATGCATCTACTATCAGAAAAGGCAAGAATACTTTCCAACAAGATCTAGAGAAAAATCTAGTTATACGTGATAACCATTATAAGTGCTTATTTATGGTTTCATTAAACTCACGGTCAATCTTAGTATACAAGAACATGCATTAAATCAGTAATACTTCACCCTAACTTTTTGGCAAGTACTTGCTCACAAAGAGAAAATGAATCATGGACTCTGTCCTATTACTAAGTTTAATAAGATACAGAGAATTTGCCTGAAATCCGGGTCTTCGACAAGTTACAACAACTTATTGACAACCAAATAAAGACTTGCATAACTGCACTATAATTTGTTGATACATCATTATTCTTGGCCAGTACTTTGTATAGACTACTATTGTATAAAGACCTGGGGTGACAATTACCATATGCATTAATCACAAAATTATGAAACAGACATTTTATTAAGCATAATCCTTGGTTCATGCATGATATTAAAGAAGAAAGAAGAACAAAGGTCTTAGTGTAGGTATCTCATAGGTATTTGCCTTATTAAAGGAGAACTACAATGGATTAACTGTTTTGTCCAAGACAATCATTTTTCTACGATGAATTCTATCAAGATTTTAGAATAATTCATAGTAATACATGTGATCACATTCAACTATGAAATCATTTGTGTTAACGGGTTTAGAATTATTCCCTATTAACTGAATTATTTATTAGGGTTGGAACGCCTTTGCCCGTGGTTCAAAAGCTAAATGCTATCATTACGAGAAGGAAAAATGGACAAGAACCTTCCTTCCTTTTATTGACTATACTTCATTCTCTCTTCCGAGTGGATTTTCTTACATTTCCGAGTCTCGTTTCTGAGTTCTCCTTCTTTTATTGATATCTCCCTTTATATAGGTTTTGATAGGGGCAGGTGTCATGGTGCATGTGTTTACAGGTGTCGTTATGCATGTGGTTATGTTTACACGTGTTACAATGCTTATTCAACCAATAAGATAACGTGTTCACTTTGAGTGCTGACTGTATCCTTTCTTCTTCCGAGGGCTTTGGTCTTCTTTGTGATACGGGGTAGATTACTTTCTTTGCTGTCTCTAATGGTGGCTTCGAGGGCCAAGTTGGAGTATTCCCTTAATGATAGTGCTATTCCGAGAGATGTGTATTCTGGAGTAAGTGTTTCAAGATATTTTCCGAGAGGGTGTGGGTGAGTTGATCTCCGAGAGGTTTTGAGCTATCGTGGGTAGGTGTTCTTCTTTCTCCGAGTGTCCAGAGAGGTTTGTTGAGTTATTTTGTAAAGTTCTGACTTTTAGTCTGATCGTCGAGAGTAGTGTTCCGAGAACTTTCGTGTTTGGAATGTATAGTCAAGGAAGGGTTTTTGCCAAGGTTCTGGGACTGTTGTCCGTTGGCTCATTCTTTCCGAGAGCTTTCGTATTTTGAGACTGCCTTGGTTTCGTATTCCTCATGTTGGCTTTTACTCCAGTAGTTTGTTGTGTGGGAGATGTGTTCCAAGAGGTGTGATACATGTATCGTGGAAGTAGGTCGCATAACCATATAATAATATATTTGGTAATTCCAGTAATTGACATTGTTTATTTTGAGCAGGTGAATTATCATCCTGTTAACAAACCCCCCCAGTTTCTAGTGCAGTTAGTTATCACTACTGTACTAGAAACTTAAGAGTTTTAAAGGGTACGAGAGTCCTGGTATCGTAGATTTCATCAGGTATATGGGGAGGGTTTCACGAGGCCTCGTAGAACTCTGCAGGGGTGTCGTAAACACTCGTCAGTGACATGTGTGCTTTGTTCGACATTTCCCTCGTTCTTGGCATTACCTTTAAAAAGGCGAGAAGTATCATGATACTTTCTCCGAGTGTTTCCCGTCGTATGTTCCATATGTGCCCTCGTAGGTCATTTGTTTGGGCATTAATTGTATGTTATGACATTTAATTAACTGTAATTTAATTAATTACGACTTAAATGCAGTTAGTGGTGATTTTAATGCTACATTTAAGTAGGGTGCGGGAATCGAAGAGTCTTGACCGTTATTCTTTCGTTAACCGAGGAGACGTGTCATTAAGCACGATTTTCAATCGTGAGGCGTGGCACGCTTAGTGGTCTTTTAAGACGTTTAGTGGGTGTAGGGTTTTAAAAACCCTCTTTTTCACCCATCATTCTCATTTGCAAACTGAGCGAATAGCATTTTCTCCCAAAGCGCATTCTCTTTTCTCTGCAATCGATCTCTGCTAATCTTTTCTTTCAAAAACTCTGTTCTAATGGCGTCGCAATCTAACACCAATTTGATTTCGGCTGCTTCCGGTACCGGAGGAGCGGCGGGCTTAGGGTTTCAAGCTTCGCGAAAGCGGAGTGCTGCGGCGGTGGGGGCAAGCGGTAGTGGTGGTGCTGGAAAATCGAAGAGGATGAAGAAAAAGGCTGACAAAGGTGGTGCTCCGCGGGTCACCCAGAAGGTGGGTAACACGGCTAGCACCGCCACCGAGAAAGAAATCAAGAACTTGTTCAAGGAGCACGGTGTTTCTGGCCGTAACATTGAGATAACGGTGCCGGAGGCCCATCACCGGGGTGATGCTCCTCCTGAAGGGTACCTGACGGTGTACTATCCGCAGCTAAAGGCGGGGCTGCGCACTTTTTTCCCGCCTTTTTACTGCGACATCTTCAATTACTGCAATCTTTGTCCGAGTCAGCTCGCCCCAAATTCGTTCTCGTTAATGGCTTTGTTCGTGTTTTGGTGCCTGGTGAGGGGCATCGAGTGTACGAGGGACATGTTCTTTGCTGTCTTCGAGTTGAAGCAGTCTCCCGGGGGGGTCCTTTTTACTGCTTTACTCACCGAGATAAGGATGACAGGATCTCCGAGGGTATGGTCACCTCCCATAGCTCGTGGAAGAATAAGTTCTTCTTCATCAATCCAGCTGTGGGGTCGTGGGACATACCTATGACCTGGAGGGTGCCTACCTTCCCGGACAGAGTGATGGATGACACACTGGTGTTCTCACTGGTGTTCTCTGCGAAGCCTCTCGTGGAGTCAAAGGACTTTATTCGTCTCTATCGGACCGCAGGATTAAAGTACATTTCCCCTATAGACAAAATCAAGACTCCTTTGGCTGTTCCCGAGAAGTTGTTTGATACATTTGGTGAGTCTTTTACCCTTCTATCTAGTATCTCACGGGTTTCTCTTTTTATTCTATCTAACTTATGACCTCTTTGATAGTGAATGTCCTACGACCATTTATGGTGGAAAGTGAGGCTGTGGTGGGCAAGAAGGGGAAGTTTACCCTAGGAGAGGGTGGAACTGTTGAGGTCGCAGAAGGGGAGCAAGGAGGAACTCCTTCCAGGGTTGTTGAGGTTACGTCCCGGTCGTCTAGCGGGACATCCGACACACCCGAGGAAGTAGAGTTAGCTGTGACCTCTGCCAATGTAGGTCCAAAGGGGGGATTCACCATAGGGGATGGTGAAGATGAGGTTGGGATAGAGGAGACGGCTTTACCAGCTCCCGGGGTCACCCACGTACCCTCGTCGTCGGAGTTATCAGGGGATTCTTACGCCCTGTTGGCGACCCCTCCGAAAGGTACGTGTTCTTAAAATACTTAGTGGTATAGGGGTGCGCTAGGGGTGCGCCTTAGATAACTACTTTAGGTAACCAAAAGGGTATTTTTACTTAGATAACTTTCTGATTTTGTAGGAGGTGAAGAGTTTTTTGGTTTGGAAGGGGGATCACTTCCTTCCGACTCTGCTTACCTTCCAGCATTCGATACCATGAGCTTGCTGGACGAGATTATGGCCGCGGGTCCTCCGCTTGCGAGTGTTCCTCCCCCGAGACCTTTCGTGGCTGTCCAGTCCGATAGCCCCATAGTCACTCAGGTTCCACTGCCGGGGGTGGTATCTTCTGAGAGGCCCTCGTCTTCTAAGGCTCCCGTTTCAGGACGAGAGCCTAGCACCGAAGATGCTCAGGAGGCACTCGAGACGGTGACTCGATACCTCACCGCCGCCAATTCCTTTCCAGCAGACGGGTGGGAATTTACCCGAGTTTGTATCAACAATGTGGCCATGCTGGTAAGTCTTTTATCTAACTAATTTATTTAAGATCCTTTATCGGGATCTTTATTCTTCTACTTTGCTTTCTTAGGCACCTAAAATGCTTCCCCTTCTGTTACTCGAGGTTGAGAAGCTGCAAAAACTGGCGAGTGCGGCTGAGGAAAAGTCTCGGAAGCTGGAGGCAGAGAATACGAACTTGCTAGAGAAGGTGGGGAAATATGAGGCGGCTTTTGCCAAGGTCTCGCAGCACAATCAAGACCTGAGGGGGGAAAATAAGCAGCTTCTCTCCTCTGTAAAGGAGATGGAGGCTTCTGGTCTGGTGCTGAAGAATAGGATGGATTCCCTCGAGGGCGAGAAGGTTGCTTGGGAGGCCAAGCAGAAAGAGTTGGAGCAACATCTCTCGGAGGTACTGGGCCAGGTGGATACTCTTAACGCGAAGATGGCACAGGCCACGGCTACGGGGGGCCTTCTCCCCGAGGAGGTACAACAAAGGGTGGACGTTGCTGTTAAGCAGGCCCGAGAGGAGACTATTATCCGAGTGAGGGATCTGTACCTCAGCAAACATGCGGGGGTACTTGGCGGGATCTGCCATGTGGGGATTCCTTCAGTGTTTTGGGCAGGTACGACAGAAGGTGAATCCCCACTTGGACCCGCGGGTGGTTAACATTGCGGAGATGAAGAGGCCAACTTTGGAGGAAGCCTTCAACCTCTACCAAAAGAGTAGTACTCGACTTCCTCCCACCTCCTCATCCCCTTCTCGGGTGCCTCTTTCTACTATCCTCCCGCGATCTTCAGCGGACTCCCCTCTCCGAGTTGGGGTTCAGGCTACCTCCTCGGGTGTTCCTTCTCCAGCGGGTGCTCCTATTCCTCCTACCACCGAGTCAACCCCTGACCCCTCGAGTGCTCAACCCCCCCAGCTTTAGTAGTTTTTAATTTGTAAACGCTTTTTTATGTAATGGTACTTTGTTTTTTCTCTCGTAATGGTATTATTTTGGAATGAAACATTTCTTACTTGGAACAAAACTTTTTCTTTTCCGTGTTTATAATCACACCACTCTTCCGCATATTATGACTACTTAGTTTCTTTCCTTTTATTGTAGAATTTTTTAAGATTGAGTTTACAGAAATGAGAGAGCGTCTCACTCTTACTGGCCAAGTAACTTTTTTAGCATATCGTGTCCATTTGCAGTGCAATTTTGGGGGAATATACTTTCTTAAATAGGAGTATCCCCTGGCACGCCTTCGTAGCCTATTATAGTATACTTTGGGCAGCTCAATCGTAATTCTATCTTCGAGGAAAGAGTCGTAAGTAGGCGTTGATGCTTAGAGTATGGCGAATATTTTCACGTCCTTTCAAAGAATCATTCCTAGTAGACTTGTTCATACCTTTCTCTTTTACTTATTTAGACTTTCAAAAAGCCTTCGACGAGAGAGTATGAGTGGGGTTTCCTAGAGTAATCGCTCTCGGAGATGCTCACCCGGGTTCCTGTTCTCTGTCCTTTTCTTTTACCAAGTAATTAAAATTATAAAATCTTATGATCTCTTTACGAAGGTACTATAATCTAATCCCTAATACAACAAGTGAAATAAGGATACTTATCTTTGGTGTGTAACTGTGTTACTACTGTAGCACTCGCTGCTCCTTCGAATTTGGATGTTCCTGGAGACAAATCTTGTGTAGTTCCCACAGACGGCGCCATTTTGTTAACGAGTTTAGAATTATTCCCTATTAACTGAATTATTTATTAGGGTTGGA
Source organism: Linaria vulgaris (assembly GCA_948329865.1). Classification (NCBI taxonomy): domain Eukaryota; kingdom Viridiplantae; phylum Streptophyta; class Magnoliopsida; order Lamiales; family Plantaginaceae; genus Linaria; species Linaria vulgaris. Next base: position 14,847,121 of record OX415254.1, on the reverse strand, counting down.
ACGCCTTTGCCCGTGGTTCAAAAGCTAAATGCTATCATTACGAGAAGGAAAAATGGACAAGAACCTTCCTTCCTTTTATTGACTATACTTCATTCTCTCTTCCGAGTGGATTTTCTTACATTTCCGAGTCTCGTTTCTGAGTTCTCCTTCTTTTATTGATATCTCCCTTTATATAGGTTTTGATAGGGGCAGGTGTCATGGTGCATGTGTTTACAGGTGTCGTTATGCATGTGGTTATGTTTACACGTGTTACAATGCTTATTCAACCAATAAGATAACGTGTTCACTTTGAGTGCTGACTGTATCCTTTCTTCTTCCGAGGGCTTTGGTCTTCTTTGTGATACGGGGTAGATTACTTTCTTTGCTGTCTCTAATGGTGGCTTCGAGGGCCAAGTTGGAGTATTCCCTTAATGATAGTGCTATTCCGAGAGATGTGTATTCTGGAGTAAGTGTTTCAAGATATTTTCCGAGAGGGTGTGGGTGAGTTGATCTCCGAGAGGTTTTGAGCTATCGTGGGTAGGTGTTCTTCTTTCTCCGAGTGTCCAGAGAGGTTTGTTGAGTTATTTTGTAAAGTTCTAACTTTTAGTCTGATCGTCGAGAGTAGTGTTCCGAGAGCTTTCGTGTTTGGAATGTATAGTCAAGGAAGGGTTTTTGCCAAGGTTCTGGGACTGTTGTCCGTTGGCTCATTCTTTCCGAGAGCTTTCGTATTTTGAGACTGCCTTGGTTTCGTATTCCTCATGTTGGCTTTTACTCCAGTAGTTTGTTGTGTGGGAGATGTGTTCCAAGAGGTGTGATACCTGTATCGTGGAAGTAGGTCGCATAACCATATAATAATATATTTGGTAATTCCAGTAATTGACATTGTTTATTTTAAGCAGGTGAATTATCATCCCGTTAACAATTTTTGTGCTAGCCCGCACATGATTTGACTTGTATGGCGTACCTGGCTAATCGAGGAAATACAAGAGTTTTAGACTAACGCGTCATGCACTACAAGACTAAGGGCTTATGGAATGCGAAATATTCGATTTCTATAGGTTCATATTCGCATTCCAAAGAGGGTTAGAATGCGACATTCGCTTTCCGAAATTCAAACCCTGAAAGCTCACTTCCTAAAGATATTCAGAAAGCGAATTCGCTTCCCAAAGTCAAGGGAAAGCGAAATAATTCGCATTCCATGTTACAGGAAGCGAAAATTTCGCTTTCTAAATCTGATACTTTGAAAAGCGAAATTCGCTTTCCAAGGTATAATACACGTACATATACAACACCATGGGAAGCAAATTTCTCGCTTTCCTTCTCGAAATATTTTAAAATATATAGCGGTAAATAGTTACCGTCACATATTTGAAATTTTCGCGAAATAATGTGGAAAGCGAATAAATCGCATTCCTACACCTAAAATATTTTAAGTATTTTCGCGAAATAAGTGGGATGCGAAACATTCGCATTCCATCGTTATTATAATTAATAAAAAAATTGGCATTATATTAATTAGTATTATTATGTGGTACTCACTAATAAACATGATTAACTTGTTTTATTAGTAATTCCAGTAATATAAAATTGCTAAATAAACTATTTGTGTGGTTATCTCAATTAAACTTGATTAACTTGTGTTATTAATAATTTCAGTAATATAAAACCGTTAAATTAATTATTTGTGTGGTTATTAATAACAAATAAGAATAACTTGTCAAATTAATTAACTGAAATAATTATTAATAATGAAATAAGATTAAATTACATAAACAAGGTTAATTGCATATTGTAAATCACGTCATCATCATCTTCTTCTTCTTTTATTGTTTTCAGTCTTCTTCTCTCAATCATTAATAGCAGCAGCAGCAGAAGAAGAGTAACAAACACACACACTACATACACTACAAAAATGCAAGATCCAAACTCTGACAAGACCCAACCCCCACCGCCGTCGTTCCCCACCGCCGCTGCAGCAATGCGGTCCTCCCACCACAGGAGAGCACACTCTGAGGTCAACTTTCGGATGCCGGAGGATTTAGATCTGGTCTCCGACCCCTTCGATGGCGCCGGTGGTAGCTTCGAGGAGATGGGATCGGAGGAGGATTTCTTTTCAACTTATATGGACTTTGAAAAGCTCGGTAACGGCGGATCTGGCGGTGTTTTCGACAATGGCGGTGGGGACGAAGGCGGCGAGAGGAGGCCGAGGCACAGGCACAGCAATTCGGTGGATGGTTCATCGTCGAGCTTGTTGTTTAATGAGAATGGGATTGACTGCCGGAAGTCGAGGTACGGGTCGTCGGAGTCTTTCTCCACGGCCAGGCTCTCGCCACCGATACGGCCGAACCCCTGTACGGCACGGAGGCTCCTGACTTCAGAGTCCGTTCCGGAGGAGTATTCCACGGCGGAGGAGGAGGAGAATGCGGGTGGCGGTGGTGGTGGTGGTGGTGGAGCTGGAGGAGGAGTGGTGGGGTACTGTGCGGTGGTGGTAGCTGTATGAAACTAGACATTTTTGTAAATAGTGATATTTTTGGGGCTGTATGAAACTATTATTTAGCTGTTGTTTTATGAGAAGAGTGAGTGATGTTGATCTTGACATTGTTGTGTTGTGTTGTGTTGTGTTGTATGGGGGTGAGATGGAGAAGAGACTGATTTGGGGTGTTATTTAAAGAATATGGAAGTGAAAAAATTGAAAAATTTGTTACTACCGCTCAAAATGAAATCTGAAAATTATTTTGTGGCATACTTTCCGGCTAATAGAAATTAAGAGGAAAATAGAAAAAAAACGTATCCCGCTAACTAAAAAAGTTGGAAACGGTGTTTCGCTTTCCATGTTGTTCTCTCTCCTGCCAGTGGAAAGAGAAATATTCAATTTCTACTAAAAATAATTAGAAAACATATAGGAAGTTTCCTCTATTATTCTAGATCTACGAAAATCTTATCTCTTCACCCATTTCATTTTTTCCTCGGTTTTTAATCTCAAAGCTAATTTTATTTAGTTTTTTTGTGGCATGCCCTCCAAAATACAACATTATAAACCTCAATTTCGATTGGACATCATCCTCTATCAAAGGTATGTTATTTTCTAGTTATTTGTTGTCAATTATTTTAGTTTATTGCAATTAATTTAGTTATTACATAGTTTTAGTTAACTATAAATCGAGAAATGATAATTGATATATTTGTTGATATGGATCTTTGTTGTCTTGGTTTCGTTAGATTAAATGTATAATGGCGAAGATCGGAGTTGGATGTATGATAGGCCTAGTGATGATAATTATTGGAACAATTGTTATATAGAAGGTGTTGGAAGGTTTCTCGATTATGTATTTTCAAGAACCGATATATTGAGAAATGGGAAAGCTAAATGTCCTTGTTGTAGATGTTGTAACCGAGTGTGGTTAGATTGAGAAAGCATCAGAATACACCTTTACAATAGAGGTTTTGTTGATCATTATCATGTGTGGACTTCACACGGGGAGTCACGTAGAACATGTGCGCAGTCGAATACGCCTGACAACGAGCCTTCTAGTAGTACTACGAGTAACCTTGTTAGAGAAATGGTTCATGATCATTTTGGTGGGCGTTTTGAAAACGTAAATATTTCTGATGCATCAATGGAAGAGCCAAACAAAGAGGCGCAAATGTTCTTTGAGTTGTTACAAGCAGCAAAGACGCCACTCAACGATGGGTCTAATGTTTCTCTATTAAGTTGGGTAGCACACTTTATGGCCAATAAAAGTGAACACAAAGCTTCTGCTGTGTATTGTGACAAGGTCATAGAATCCGTGCACTAGCTGTTGTCTCCCGAGGTTAGCGAAGAAATTCCAAAAGATGTGCGTGGCATGAAAAAGCTTCTTAGAAGTTTGGGGCTTGGAAAGAAAACTTTTGATGTTTGTGAGAACGATTGTTTTCTGTTCTATAGAGACTATGAAAGTAGCAATCACACAAGGTGTCCAGTATGTGGTGCAAAAATGTACGAGGATCAAGTTACGCCTACGGGTACGAAGAAGTGCATTGCACTAAAGAAATTATGGTACTTTCCGTTGACCCCTAGGTTGCAGAGGTTGTACATGGCACGCCGAACTGCTGAGCACGTGACATGGCATTTGAAATGTAGGGAACAAAATGATACAATGATCCATCCTGCTTGTGGTGATGCTTGGAAAGTGTTTGATGATACCTATCCTGAATACGCAGCAGAGCCGCGCAACGTTAGACTTGGATTGTGCACTGATAGTTTTACTCCGTGGAATAATGGTTCCTCTACTTACTCGTGTTGGCATGTATTTGTTACCCCCTACAATCTTCCTCCCGATTTGTGTATGAGACATGAATATATTTTTCTTAGTCTATTGATTGCTGGCCCCAGAAGTCCGGGTAAAAACATCGATGCCATGCTACGTCCATTGATAGATGAACTTCGTTCCTTGTGGGATAACAAAGTTGAAACATATGATAGCTTTAGGAAAGATAATTTTGTGATGCGCGCTCATGTCATGTGGACAATTAGTGATTTTCCAGCTTATGGAATGTTATCTCAATGGAGTACACACAGAAAGTTAAGTTGCCCCTATTGTATGGAAAATACTAAGGCTCATTGGCTGAAGTCGGGAGGGAAATACAGTTTCTTTGATTAGGCACGTTAGATGTCTGGGGAATGTAGGATATGGTAAGAACACATCAGTTATTCCAGTCTTTGGGGTCTATCACAATTGGACCCATCGGAGTATATTTTGGGAGTTGCCGTACTGGGGGGGGGGGGGGGGCGAACTTAATTCATCACAATTTAGATGTTATGCATTGCGAGAAGAATTTTTTTGACAACATCAAGAACACAGTGATGGATGACCCCGAAAGGACAAAGGACAACATGAAAGCAAGGTTGGATTTGGAGGAGTTGACTAACAGAAAAGAATTATTTGTCAAGTATAGACCGCCAGGGCAAGCATACAAAAAAAGGCTATTTATTGCTTGAGTAGGGAGCAAAAAATGCTTGTTTGCAACTGGTTACGTGGCATAAAGTTCTCTGATGGATACACGTCAAATTTAAAGCGTTGTGTCCAACTGCCACAACTTAAGATCACTGGCATGAAAATTCACGATTGCCACGTATTTATGCAACGTCTACTACCAATTGCATTTCGTGACTTGTTACCGAAATCCGTTTGGGAACCAATAGTGGAGGTGAGCCTTTTCTTTAAAGCACTGTGTTCTACTGAATTGAGTCAAAAAGCTATGGAACAATTAGAGAGCTCCATTGTGATTACTATGTGCAAGCTAGAGTAGATTTTTCCACCATCATTTTTTGATTCAATGGAGCATTTGGCGATTCATCTACCATGGGAAGCAAAGGTGGGTGGTCCTGTACATTATAGGTGGATGTACCCATTTGAGAGGTTTGTTCGTTTGAACCTTTTAATATCAATTGTGATTCTAAGTATATCAATTGTAATATCAATCGTTTGAACCTTTTAAGGTTGTATATTTAATATCAACTGTGATTCTAAGTGTGTTGTGTCTTTATTTAATGCAGGCAAATGCTAGAACTAAAGAAGGGGGTGGGAAACCGTGTTCGGATTGAAGAGTCGACCTGTGAGGCATTTTTGATATCTTAAGCCACGAATTTCTCATCTCAATATTTTGAACAAAGTATTGAAACGAGGGCCAACCGTTTGAATAGAAATGAGGTGAGTCTTAATACTGAATTCGAGGGCGAATTGTCGATCTACCAGACCCAAGGTGCTCCTATTGGTAGTGGAAAGAACTCTAGACAGTTTACTACAGATGAGCGGAAAGCTGCGGAGACGTATATACTTCAAAATTGTCCAGAAATCGAACCATTTTTGAGGTAATTTATTCATTATAGTTAGCAATATATATTCTAATATACTACGGGCTAAAGTGTGTAAATACTCTTTTACAGCTTGTTTGACAATGAAGTGTGTCATGGACTCTCTAGGCACTGAATTCAACAAAGTCGTAACAATCATTTTGTTCAGTGGCTCCGAGATTTGTTGGAGTCTAACAGATTCAATGTAGATCCTCGTATCACAACTTTTGTAAGGGGTCAGCAGGAAGGTTATCTATATCTGCCCATCGTGCCATCTCTGCTGCTGTCTCCTTCCCATCCTCCACAGAATCGACATCATCCTCGGTAGCTGCAGCTGTATGAAACCCCTCGCTGGGATAGTACTCCACCTCAGCCGACGTTAATAGCTCGTGCGTCAGGACGATGGGGGGAGTCTCTGAACTCTCTCCTTGAGCAGATGGTTGTGAACTTGAGCTCGTAGACGACGTTGAACCCTGTGCTGCAGAGGTCAGAGTTCGAGCAGGTGGCGCCATCCCAGCGGGCACATATTGTGGAGTCGGGATCATAACCGCTGTACTGGGAGAGTATGACGCAAGAATCTCAACGTTGGCCTGCTGCGTGGGCTGTGCTCCTATAGGGAGAGATGGAATCTGATTGTGCGGAAATCCGCTCCTTGATTGTAACAATGCAGTAATGGAGGAGCAATCAAGTGGTAGGTCCATCGGAGAGGAGCCTGGGCATGTTGCAGTATTCCTTGAGCTCGGACCTTGTCCGCGACCCGCAGGTCTAGAAGGAGCAGCCATATCTGCAATGATAGAAATATATTAGAACTTTATGTAATATTGAAGAAATATATTATAGGAACCTTAGAACTTTATGTAATATTGAAGAAATATATTATAGAACAAAAGTTTGGTTAGCTTGAGGATTGAAACAAAATGGGGGACAGATAGTTTTGTAGTAACTGTAAGATCAGAACAATATTTTGTAGTAGCATTCATGTCTGACTTTCCAACTCAAAAATCTTTAGAACAAAATCTTTTCCAACACAAGAAGCTTGAGAAACAAAAAGAGTTGAGGCTTTCTTTACATGTAAAGCGAAAGCAGACGATAGTTCAGAATTTCAAACACCAAAATAGAAGCACAGTGAGTTACGATAGTTCAGAATTTCTAATTATTGACAACTGATAGTAGACAGTGAGTTACATAAAATATCCAATGCATCTTAGTCAGACAACATTCTGACTATTTCATAGCTGATTTCAATCAAAGAAAAAATATATAAACTTTCTCATACATTTTACCAAATGAATCAACTGACCAAGAGCAAAATCTACAGAGTAGATCAACTAATAAGTCTGCCCTGTTAGGGGTGTACACGGGCGGGTATATGCGGGTTACAACAAAATTCTATCTACATTCAAAAGAGATGAATGAGAGCAAGAAAAAGACAGACAAAGTGTATGTGGAAAAAACATAGTATGATGCCTATATTGGCACTAATGCATGTAATTACATAGGGAATATGAGGCAGTCCCTCCAACAAACACTTCACACCACCAAGCAAAGCATGATTTAGATGGAAGAAAGAGAAACAAAATCAAAACTTTCTGTTGACACACTATTGCTGCTTGGATACAATATAAGCAAACCCGAGATTCCAAACCACCTAAAAGAGAACCAAATTAAAAGTAAATGGTAACTCTTAATTGTAAAATAAGCTGCACAAAAACCTCTAATACTCTTCTTACTACCAGAATAACAAATTATATTCCTTATGCTGCCTTAGGTTCCACAAAAGGTAACACTTTTCACAGCTCCAATTAACTATAGTCTCTTCTACCTTAAAGCCCTTTCATATCAAATACACAAAAATGAGAAGCACAACAAAAAGACTGAAACTTTCAACTTTTTCTCTTCTCCCTTTTCATTTCACAGCAAATTTAACAGAAAAAAACAACCAATCACCACCAAACCAGCTGAAGAAAAGCACATGTAGTTGTACCCTGTGCTGCTCAACTTGTACAATCAATACTAAATCACTAACACAACAACCCATAACATTAATCCACCTAAAAATTAAACAAAACCAAAATGGTTTAAAGGAAAAAAACGGACCCTGAATCTGGTATGTGCACTAGGAATTGTTTTGGGGAAATCGAAAAAGAAAAATAAAAATTTGGGGAAAGTTGAAGAACTTACTGTTTTGGACGGGGAAGGTGGTGGCGTCGTGGCGTCGTGGAGCAGTGGTGGTGAGTCGGATGGAACAACAGTGGTGTTGTGTCATGGTGGAGCGTTCGTGGTGCCGTGGTGGAGACTAGAGGCTCGAGCGCTCGTTCGTGGTGGCGGTGGAAGACTGTTCTAGAAATGAAAATGGGGAAGGGTTTAGGCTTTTATATTTTGACTTTTTTTAATGTGTAAATTTCTCTCAATTTTTTTGTTAAAAAATTCTGCCGCGAATGGATTCAGAAAAAAACAAATTCTGCCGCGAATGATTTGGGAGAAATATTTTGGGAAGCGAAAGTCCCTTTCCAAATATTCTTATGTATATTTTAGTTTTATTTTAATCGACTTTTTGGTTTGGAAAGCGAAAAAATCGCTTTCCAGGCATTTCTCATACATTATTTTTTAAGTTTAATCAGATGTTCGGTTTGGGAAGCGATTTATTCGCTTTCTACACTTTAGAATCCGATTTTCACTTCCTAACTGGGGATTTTAGAATGCGACTCATTTTCGCATTCTTTAAATTTGCATTCTATAGGCCACAATTCTTGTAGTGATGTATGTGGTTGTCAACAAACCAAGATAATGCATGCCATCTCTTCAAGAACTATTTTTGGACATCTAGAATTCCGACCAGATCTACTATATAGCCAGAATGTGGGACTTTTAAAGACCTACAGTCGATGATTAGTGTAACTGAACTCGTAAGTTATATTATTCGTGAGGTATCCATGAAAAGACGATAAACTAAATTTTGTCGCACCTAAATAAGTGTAACCATTATGGTCGAAAGATGTGACAAGTTCAGTAAACCGTTGCAATTATGTCGGTCATAGATTTACAAACATGCCAATACAACGCGTCAAATTTCTAACTTACGAAAAAATGCTAAGAACGAGATGTATGTAAGAACCTCATCTTTTATGCACCAGGGGTACTTCAATCCATAGTTTCGCGCATTATGGATGTTAAACATTCAAAAAATGCATGGCATAAGAAAATAATTTGGTGGCTATGTTAAAATATCTTTATAGAATTGTAAAATGATCTTTAGATAAATTATGCAATCATTTAAAGCTCATGGACGAAAGAAATAAGCCGATTTGTCAACCAAAGTTTGAAAAAAGCATTCTAAGCTAAAGTTACTACAACTGAAATGAAAAAAAAGCCACTCGGAGCGTGTTAAAGCAACAATATACTCCAACTACAAATGTAGCACGTGAGGCTGTAAAGCTCTCAAGGTTACTAAAGGATCTTCAACAACATTAAGAAGCTCCTACAACAATATACTACGACAACATGTCGACTAGTGCAATGATTATCAAAAATCTCGCTCAAGATCAAGAGATTAAACTCGTGAAGCTGTAAAGCTCACAAGGTTACTAAAGGATCTTCAACAACATTAAGAAGCTCCTACAACAATATACTACGACAACATGTCGACTAGTGCAATGATTATCAAAAATCTCGCTCAAGATCAAGAGATTAAACTGAATATTGTGAATAAGAAGAAAAACACACGAACAACTGTACAAAAGTTGTTAGCACTGAATTGAGTAGCTCCAAAATGAAGTCCATATTGCAAATCAAGAAGAGGTGTTAAAATAATAATTTGCACTCTCAATAATCATGGAAGCTTCTAGCAACAAAATAGTTAATAAAATGTAATGTATGATGAATATCCTAACTGCCAAAATTACTAGGATAATGACATAATTAAGAGAGGCAGTTAGATGCTATATGATTAGAAGATATTTAAGATAAAATAATGCTACATAGGTCCGTTCATAGTCTATAAATAAGTAAGTACTAGAAATATCGACACGGGATCCCGTGCAATTAATCATTCTTTTAATTTTTAAGTATATATGGTAAAATTTTTAATTTAAATATGGATAGAAAATCCAGATATCCTAAACTTCTTTTTGATGTAAGAGATTATTTAATAATTGTTTTTTTAATAAAAATATTTAAGTAATAATTAAGGTAAAGTAAATTACAGTTATATCCCAACTAATAATAATAGACTTTCATAGTGTGTAAAGGGGGTAACAAAGAAAATAAAAAATTCGGTCTCAACATGACTTCATTTATATAATAGTAATTAAGAAAAAAGACAAAGCAGTGAGCTTTGTAACAAAAATCAAATAATATATTGCATGATATTACAATTCTTCTCCTCAAGTATTGTAATATTAACATATAGCTGAAAATACTTTTTTATACTGTATTTTATTCAAAACGCGTAACATTGAGAACTAGAAATTTATGTACGTATTTCGCGTGATATTTTTTTTAAGGTTTTAAGCATTAACCCCCATTCTTACATTTTTTTTACATATAAGTGTAAAATGCTACTCCAATAATAAAATAAATATATATTTCCACCTAACCCATAACCACTTGGAAAAAATTCTACATTATAAAAATTGATGTTGTTTTTATGTAAACAATATTTATTCAATGGTTTGAAATATGGAAATTGTTTGATATATTTTCCTTATTCCTCTTGATTGACTATTGTATCTTTTTCATATGGGAGCCGATTGTAATTATCTTGTTATGTATTGCATGTTTATTTTGTTACGGAAACAAGACACAAACAAATTTGATTGAGGATCAAGATCTGGCTACGTTTGGTATTTGTCAGTCAGTTGCAACAATCAAGCAATCTATCAGAGTTGTAAAATGGACAAAAGGATTATCCATCCAATAAAAGGAGAAGACTCAAGGACGGTGAAGATCAAGCTTTAATAGTTACATTATATTCACTAATCACTATCTTTGTATTTGAATTTTGAGTCAAAGTAACAAAACTTCTAAATCAAAGTAATTTTGAGTTATCTTAAAAAAATTTAGTCTCAAAAGGAGTATACTGAAAAAAGTGAATGCTTAGGTATTGCGACAGTAAATAGAGGGAGTCTAATTTACTTAGGAAATAATTCCTAATATGGTAAAACTAAAGTTAGTAAAAGAGTTTTTAATTAAACTGGGGCAAGAGCCTTGTGAATTAGGTCGTGTTGGCGTGAACCACGTAAAACCTTCGTGCTCTTTATTGCCTTCTTTTACTGTTATAGCTGTTCCAACTTATAATTGTCAAATCCTCACAAGTAATATCGAACTAATATCTTTCAAAATTTTCAGGGTATTTTTCCAAAAAGATTGTTGTTGACTTAATTGTCTTCGGTTGTATCACATTTCGTTTGGACAAAACTATTACGCCCTATGAAGTTTGATCATCTCACAAATACCTCGTATAGTTTCCTTCAGAACGTCTTAAACTTTAGATTAAAGAAAAAAAATTACTTATGCTCCACCAACTTCAAAATACTTAAGACAGAAGATCTTTTACTTTAACTCTTTCTCCTCCCACGACAATTGTGCAAATGATGTGAGTGTTCACCCTTGAACTGTAAGAGTTCCACACTCCTACTCTTATTTAAAATGGAAAAAAATGCGAAATGTTGTCTTTTTCAACTTAAGTATGTGAGGAGAGTGTGACGACCGCGTCCCACGAGCCAGGCTTCGATCCGAGTTGGTTCAGTGGTGGCCAGCCACTTTACCCAATCCAGACTAAAACGCAACTCATAAAAAGGGGTCTCACTTGTTCAGGATCAAAACCATACACATTTTATAAATTATATAGTGATATGTACATCGAAAGTCTTGGTATTACAAATATTGTGACTATTTTAATGGTTATGCATAATGACAAAACACGAATATTCCAAAATGCACGCTTGAACAATTATTCACTTGGTCCATGCTGCCATGTTGATTTTTATCCTGAGGAATGGACAGAAGAAACGAGGAATAAGTCTTTAATGACTTAGCGAGATTCATATAAAAGAACTGGTAATGCAATAATTAACTGTGACCTACTGGATACATTTCGAGGAGTGATCTTACCGGTAGAAACATTTCAACTAGATAATTTGATGTAGCAATAGTACTGGAGTTTTCATAGAATAGTTAATGAACTTGTGCTTAACAATAAACGAATCCAGCCTTATAACTTTTACTATTCTACCTTATACCTCCCGACGAGGAGCGACCTCGCAAACAATCAAGAGACATGCTCGAGTACATGTCGATCCAGCATGCGGGTTACAGCCAACTCCTGACTGCAAGCGGCGCCTAGATAGATGGGTATCAAGTGAAATTACTTAAATCGACAGTCCTTACTGCCCGGCAGTAACTCGACTCAATCCCTGGGCCCAACTTCCCAAAGGCGTCCCAATGGGTATAACAAATAAACAAACAAGCTAGTAAACTGGATAATATCCGTTGCTCCTTGAGCTACATGTCCCGAACATAGTTCGTTGCTCTTTGCACAATTCAAGAACCAATAGATGAGATTACAATATTGGAGAGTTATCATGATTGTGAATAGATATGATAAATAATAAATGATTGGATATGATTTAGCGATGAGTAAGAAAATCATGTTATAAGATGAGATGCCAAACAGGATTATGATGAACTATAGGTTGTTCGAGGTTTGGTAATGGAATAGTGACTTTTCTGTCTAAGTTCCTCAGGGCCGGATGCCAAACGGGGCTAGAACAAATCAGAAATAGAACCTCACCTTAAACCGTACGGGGAACCTTGATGGCTTTGATTAGTTCGTCAAACATTTAACAAATTTAAATAATATTAATCAACTGAATTTATAATTCACCACAACAATTATTAGTACTTTTTTCTTCAATTCTCGTGTTGGTGAAATTGAGAACGTTCTTGTTAAGAATGCTAGTTATAATGTAAATCTTAGTAAATAACACATAAGCTTAATTTATGTCATTACACTAATCATGAAAATTTTAGATGATGAATTTAAAGAAAAACATATTACTTAACTAACTCTAGGAAAACTCATCTTTTTAGTCTTTAATCAATTCCAAACTTTTAATAACCACACACCAAATCATACGAAATAACACCTTAAAATGTATAACTTAGTCATTTATTACTTTATTTTACATAGTAAGTTTAAAAATGCATATACTCGTTTTATAACTTAAATATAAAGATATAAACATGAGAGTTTTATCAAAACATGTGATAAGGGATGATAAATAATCTTATTTGATGTTTAGGTCATGAAGTGGCAAGAGTAATCTTGTAAGACTTATGAAAATAATATGTTAAACATGATAAATTTACCATTTAAATGCTATAAATAAGATCACAAAAATGTCAATTTATGATTATAAATCATAATAATATAATTATAACTAATACTATATCATGTTAAGTTTATGTGTGTGATAAATACATTGAATTATGATGGCGATCAAACTTATAAATTAAGAAAACAAAGATTGTGCCAAATAAACTGAAAATCACCGCAGTTTTGGTTTTACCTTTGACCGGACATCCAAATGAACTTGGTTTTCAAATATTTTTATGCTTTATGGTTTTCTAGCATCATGAAAGATGTGGAAATCCAGGATTTTGTCAAAACACAAAAGTTTTCTATGCTAAATAATTCTTGCAACATAAGAGTTGCTATCGGATTTCCCGACAGCAGTTTACGATTTATGGATTATGCCTTTCTAGATCATATTATTGGAGAAAGATGTCTTCATACAAAAGATAGAAGACACCAAGGAGAGTATTCAGCCGTTGGCCTTGATCAAAAAGGATTTTTCTAGAATTAGTTATGATTTTTCTAAGGTGCAGAATCGGCATTTCATGCGTAGTAAACGTTTTGGCGTATATTTGGGTAGAAAATAGCAAGATAAAAATCTGGAAAAATTATCTTCCGAATGAAAACACAAAAAGGAACAACTTTTATTTCTTCTTATTTTTGCAGAATCGGATTATTTTGGGCTGTAGAAAATGGTGAAGAAGGGTGAGTATTTATAGGCGAAAATAGTAAATTAATCATACTTATTTGGGTCCCACCTTGATTATTTTATATTAATTCACAAAAAATCTGAATTTAATCATGCTCTTAAGGATGTCATGGCTTAGCTCATCAGAAATATGTCATGGCTTACTTCATCAATTGGTTAATTGCATATCAAGTCCCTCAATTATTTATAATTAAAATTCAAAGTATAATTAGATTTCTTTGTTACATACATATTTATTCATGTAATTTTTCTAGATAATTCGATCATCTTTGTCAAGATTTGAAATTGAAATATATGTTTTAGGATTAGAGACCTATAAAAATAATAAAAGACTAAATTTTAAGTTTATGGACTAAAATACAAATTTTTCTAAACATTTAGGGTCAAAAATAGAAAATTTTAAAAGTTCAAGGACTAAAGTATAAATTTATTTTTTTCCTAATTTTTGGGGTGTTACAGAGAGAATATCAATCTGTCAAGCGACTCTGAAGATATGAGCTAATGGGAGTCATTGCTATCTTGAGTACCATTGATTCATTGAGAGAAAATGGCGTATGCTTAAGTTGTTTGATTTTTTACATAACCACGCCCGAGTATATGGTTCAACTCTTTCCTTAAGCACATAGGTTTTCCCCAAAGCTCTGTAACTTGAGCTCTTGAGATATGAACTTCTGTCATGGTCAATGTGCACGATATATTTTTGAACAATTAATAGGGCTTGACCGAAAAGTGTTCTTACCTTGAGTTAATGTCATTCCAGACTCTAGTCACATTTTAATGGTTCTCTTGATGATGCGCGAGGAATTGTCCTTTTTAGTATCGTGCGGGCTACTCTTTAAAAATGCCCCGCACGTGGCGCCTTTATAGTTGAGAAAAGTTAAAATTTACCCCCTTTATTTGTTTAGCTTTAAAAGCTTCGAAAGGTGTTACGTAAATATTCGATCTTTTATTGAAGCTTCTCGTAATTCGACCAAATTTCAAAGGGTGGAGGTAACTATCCCTTTAACTAAACCTATAGCATTAATATAGCGATTTCCCTTTACTAGTATTATTCACATGTGGCGCTAGCGCATATAAATATAAATGCCAAAACTATTAGTGTTTGAAGCTTTTTCACATTTTTTTGCATGGATCCGACATTAGCTATTTTATTCAATTTACTTCATTGGCATCTAAAATATAAATAGGATATAAGTTAACCAAATTAAGCTTTAGAGGCGAAAAGAAAAGGCGTCGATCACTAAGATGGAAACGAGGTATTTTGGCCGAAAATAAAGTTAACAACTCAAACAGTTGTTAGCTTTTGAGTCAAAACAAAGTTACAACTCGGAAACTCAGAAACAAGATCGATAAGAGTTGCGAACATACTTTTTGAAATTTGACACACATTGCATTGAAAACATTTCGAATCTTTATTGGGATAAAAACATCAACCCCCCCAACCTATGGCCTCCTTTGCACGATGCTCCCTGAACTAATTTTATAAGCGTTTTGATCCTTAAACTATATGGTGTCTGTTCGATTTGCCCCAGTTGCACATTTTTGGTCTTTTGTGGCCGAAATATTCCTCCATTTGAGGTATTTTTTTTGTCTTTTTTTGTCACCAACTACCATTATACATCTAGTATAACACACATGAGTCGGGTAGAGAGGAATATTTCGGCCAAAAATGGTCGAAAATGGGCAAATCTCATGGTGCCTTCCCGGTCTTTTTGTGGCCGGAATATTCCTCACTTGGAGGTTTTTTTTTCACCAACTACTATTATACATCTAGTACAACACATATGAGCCAGGTAGAGGAGAATGTTCTAGCCAAAAATGGCCAGAAATGACCGAAAATGCACAACTTGGGCAAATCGAATAGACACCATATAGTTTAAGGACCAAATCACTTATAAAATTAGTTTAGGGGGCAACGCGCAAAAGTGCCCATAGGTTGGGGGGACTTGATATTTTTATCCCATCTTTATTTATGAAAACTAAAGGATACATGTGAGACAAGTACATGAAATCGGAATGACCCAACTGATAGTATAGTTACATTATGCCACTATCTTTATTTGAGTTATTAGAAAATGAACAGATCAAAGGATCCCAACCTTCACTTTAGCATTGTCAATCACCCTCCCGGAGTCCAAATCATGAAAAACACAAGAATTTGTGGAGAAGTTAGCATTGTAATGATAATCATTGAGAACTTTGTTGAGTTGTTGGTTTAAAACATGTTACAGTTTAAATTCGATATAAACAAGACATTGTGAAGAGAGAGAGTTGGGATTAAAACGATAATGTTGTTGACTAACATGTTACAATTTAAGTTAGATACACATTAATAAGTGAGAGAGAAGAAGTGCCTTGGCAAGGTGTTAGGTGTTGGATTATTGTAGAATTTCTTGTCATATAATGCGAAGCACCCGAGTGTACAATCTATTGCATGATGGTATTCTTCATTACCAAAAATCAGATAAAACCGTATCTCTTCGAGAAAAGATTGCCACACTTGAAGTTTGGTTGCCGCTATCATTTTTTGAAGCATTCACAATTATTCTTTATTGGATAGGTGAGGCTTAATTGGAGGTATCCTTTATGTATGATTGTCGTGGTTGTTCTCGAGGTAATATTTGTTAGGCTTCCAGTCATGAGGTTTTCATGAGTTTTCAGCCAGTTTTCCTTACGTGCCCGTGTTTTTTTACAATAGCCACAACAAGGTCTTCCCTTTTTTGAACAACTATCAACGGATGGTGAACTTTTTATGTTTTCGACATGTTGGGAAGGGGCATGAACCGCTAGGGCAATCCGTCTTGCGGTGGATGATTTATATTTTTACATAGCATGATCTTCTTGCGGCTTTCTTCCTTTCGGACTTCATGTAGCATGAGAATGTGAAAACTCTTGTTGTTTCTACTATTCTGTTGAATTTGACTTTGTAAAGTTCCATTCATGCACTTCAAACAAGTCTATCTGCTACCAGAGTGTTGATATATGTTGCAAACATTGTGACATATGATTTACCTCGTCGAAGATCATGAATTGCAAGAGTGTTGATATATGTTGTGAACATTGTGACGGGAAAAAAGGATGAAATTCTTGCCAATTTCACTGATCTCCATGTAGTTGATAAGCTGAGTCATGACCAGAGGCGTATGTGTTTAGGGGCTGGGGCCCCCTCCCCCCCTCCATTTTTTTGGAAATTTTTCTATACATGTAATATATATATATATATATATATAAATATATATGTATATTTATAAAAGAAATGGGCTGTACAATTTTATATAGTTAATGGGTTGACTTTACTACTAAAGTAGATGGACTTATTTAGTAAATGAGTTGGTCCATATATATATATATAAATTAACTCATTGTCTTGAATTACATTATTACAAAAGATTAAGCCCCAAACTGCAATTTGTATAATAAAATAGAAAAGTCACGGCTAAATTTGTTTAGCTTTTCATTATCTCTTCCAGTGGAGGCTCTCTACCACACTCCACATTGCACGTCTGCACCTTGTAAAAAAAATCCTTGTATTTTTCCTCTTTCAAGTATTGGGAGAAGTTTTCAATTGTCTTTTGAGGTATTATTCTATTTTTAATATTTTTTTAGCTTTTACTATAGTCTATATTGTTTATTGTTCATGTAGTTTTAAATTAGGGTTTGTATAAATTGATTGGATGGTTTGATAATTTGAGAATCTAGAGTTATTTTTTGTTTAGGAAACAAGATAATTAACTATTGTTGGTTTGTGCATATGTTCATTGCCATGAAAAATGAATTAATTTAGGATTTTGTATAGTTTGAGAATTGGGGAATCTTAGATAAAATAAAAGTTAACAAATGGGCAATATTGTTGCTAACTTGCATATTTTTTTACTTGCTTACGCATCGAATTGCTTCATTTTTGCAATGTCTAATTATAATATTGATTTCACTTATCAAATTTCATATATTTTGGTAGATTGCAATGGAAACTAAGCAGTCAAAAAGAGGAAAACGACTTTGTTTTCATTCTATAAGCCTCAAGAAGAGGCATCCACAAGTAAAGAGAGTTATCCGCCAAATGGTGATAACTCAAATCACAATCAGAAGGGTCCTTCGTCATCTCAAAATGTTGAGGTAAATGTTGGTGCTTTTGAAATTGACCCGGGCCTACGAACTCCAATATCTCAATACCCTGCTAATGAAAAAGATGATGTCAGATGACGTTATATAGGTGTGGGGGCACAACGACCTGATCTTGCACTTTTTCCAGCAACCAAAATAGGAGACCAGTTTCGATGGTTTCAAAGCTCATGGTATAAGAGGTATTCATGGTTGGAATACTCAATAGTAAAAGACGCAACATTTTGCTTTTAATGTTATCTTTTCGAAAATGACAGTGGTTGTTACCATTCTTTTACTGTTAATGGATTTAAAAATTGGAAGAAAGTATGCAGTGGAGATAGTTGTGCTTTTTTTAAGCATGTGAGAGGTCCTACTTCACCACATAATAATGTCATGAAGTCTTATTTTTCTTTGAAATATCCAACAAAACATATTGATAAAGTTATGAATGCATACTCATCAGAGGAAGTTCAGAAGAACCGTTTAAGGCTTCAGATATCAAATGAAGTGATTCGGTATCTTACTTTTCAAGGTTGTGGAGGACACGATGAATCTCCAACTTCAAAAAATCGAGGTAATCTCATTGAGTTGATCAAAGTTTTTGGGAAAATGAATCTTGAGATTGATATTATTGTATTAGAGAAGGCTCCGGGAAATACTAAGTACATAGCACCATGCATTCAAAAAGATACTCTGCATATTCTTGCTAACAGGGTGAGAATTAAAATTCGCGAGGAAATAGGTGATGCAAAGTTTTGTATTTTGGTCGATGAGGCTAAGGATACATCAGGTAAAGAGCAAATGGCGATTGTATTAAGATTTGTTGATTCTAGTGGTTTTATACGAGAGCGCTTTTTTGAGATTGTTCATGTTGTTGATACTTCTGCTGTTACTCTTAAAAGATAAATTTTAAGAATCCTTGCTCAATATAACTTACAAATATGTGATTTGAGAGGCCAGGGTTATGATGGAGCTAGCAACATGAGTGGCCAATGGAATGGGTTGCAGGCCCTTTTCTTACGAGATTCTGCGTATGCCTATCATGTTCATTGTTTTGCCCATCGATTACATTTAGCATTGGTTGGGGTTGTTGAGCAAGAAATGTCTATATGGTTGTTTTTCTCAGAGCTGAACAAAACAATTAATCTTATTGGTGGTTCTTCTAAACGCTTGACTCAGTTACATTCTACTCAAGTTGTTGAAATTGAATGAGAGATAGCTAGTGGTGAACGCGCAACCGGTACAGGGGCTAATCAAGTTGGTAGCTTACAACGTGATGGAAAGACTCGTTGGAGTTCACATTTTAATTGATGAGAGAAGCTTTTGGTCATTTGGATGAGAGAAGCTTTTGGTCATTTGGATGAGATAGCATCATATGATTTTGTGTTCAACTTGTATTTTATGCACAAAGTTATGGGGATTACAGATATGCTTTGTCGAGCTTTGCAGACTAAGTCTCTTGATATTTTAAATGCGATGGATCATGTTACTACCTCAAAAGCCTTGTTTCAAAAATTGAGAGGAGATGATGCTTATGATTCTGTTATCCTACTTGTGGAAAGTGCTTGTGAAAAATATGGTATTGAGATACCGAATATGGAAGGTTTTTACAAATCAGGTAGGGGTCGTTAGCATCCAATCACATTTGAGCATCATTATCACTTCGACGTGTTTCATGCTACAATAGATTTTCAATTGGCGGAGCTCAATAGAAGATTCAGTGATGAGGCAGTTGAACTTTTGAAGCTAAGCTCTACTTTGGATCCTAAAGAGAACTTCAAGTCATTCAACATTGATCGCATTTATACCCTTGCCGAGAAGTTTTATCCTGGGATTTTAGTGGACCAGATTTGCATCGTTTGAGATGTCAATTGGATTATTTTGAGGTTGAAGTTATTGGGGATGAGAAATTTCAAAATATATCAACAATTTCAGGATTGTGTCAACAATTAAAGGAGACAAATAAGGCACAAGACTACGACTTGATCGACAAATTAATTTGTCTTGTTTTAACTGTTCCTGTTTCTACCGCAACAACATAGCGTGCATTTTCAGCGATGAAACATGTTAAATCTGCACGTTGGTACAAAATAGAGGAGGAATACTTGTCGAATTCTATGGTTCTCTTCATTGAACGAGATTTGGCAAAAGATATTGATTCTGATCCAGTGATTGATGAATTCTACTGTATGAGTGATCATCGTGTATCACTTCAATAAGATTTTTGCTTTGAATATTCAAGGTGCGCTAATTTTAACTTTTATGAAGCGTTTTATCCCTTCTTCTTTTTGGAAAGTTTTTATCGATAAATTAAGGTTTTTTTTCTTATGTATATTGTCATTCGTGTTAGCCCCCAAGTTTAATTCCTGAATATGCCACTTGTCATGACCATGGTATATTTAGATCTAATTCTTGAACTTTGTCACTTTTCCATTGGTGTGGTCATGACCCATATGCGGTAATCACCTTTCCCTCTTTCACGAATAAAAAATCATGAAAATTATGACCAACTAGAGGAAGTTGTGGCCATTGAGTGTCAGTAGTTTGAGAAGATATCGCAGAGATGCAAGACAATGTCTCATTTGTTACTAGTTACTCCACCAGACATTAAAGTGAGTAGTAGGAATTGACTTTCTAGAGCCTAAGCCCCTGTTTGGTTTTCATTTCAGAAAGATTTGAGAATTTTTAGAAACCAAAAATCTTGTTTGGTTTAGGACTTCTGAAACAGCCCAACAAGCATTAAAATGGCCCATTTGTGGGCTCAAAACTCAAGATTAAAATTAAGTAAAAATAGGCTACAATATAGGTTCTACTTTTTGCAGGTATGGCAGTTGTGACAGCTTGAAAAAACTGTTGTACCCGTCGGGCAGCGACCACTGTTCACCAAAAAATGCGCCAATATTTCCCTCCAAAAATCCTCAGCTCCTGAATAACATCATTGAACATGTAAATCCCAAAATTATTCAGTCCCAACTATCCAAAATTCGAAATTTTTGAACCTTTATTCCAAAAATATTTCATTCCAAATACTCAACATTCGATTTTTTGGTTTCCCCCTAATAATCTCCTATATATTACAATCATCACTGTCATTATTTCCATTGCAACCTCTCTATTTTTAGTGAAGGTCAGTGAGATTGTCCGAGTTCTTACACATGATGATCTCATCTATTGCTTTTCTTGTTCAGTAGTTGTTATTAATATGATGTTTTTTCCGATGCAGTTACCAGCAAATCCGTTCTTTATCTGCAAATCCCAAGTGAAGGTTTTATCTTGAGAAATCCGTTATTTGCCTTCGAGTTCCAAGAAAAGGTTTTCTTTTGAACTCATCTCCTTTTTATTTAAGTTGATATGCCAATTATCTTTGCTGTTATTGCTGTCCATGTCTCATGTATTTAGTTTGCGCATTCTCACCTTGTATTCACATGAAGATGTATATGTTCAGTTAGTTACAGACATTACACGCACATAACATGTTCCATGCATCCTTGATGCATACCTTTGAAAGTTTTCTTAGACAATTGATGCCCAATGTATGCTGTTAACTGTATCACCTAATATTCATTTGGATAATGCCACATTTGTTATGTGAACTTTTGTTTTATTTCATTGTTGTGATTATGTTAACAGACATAATGAAATCCAACTACATGAGGTGTGGTTAAATGAATATATAAGTGCATAGTTGCTTACAGTATTTTGGCTGAATGGTTTCTGATATAAATGTTGGATTGATGTTGCCTTAACATCTGGCTAACATTGAAACCAGAACACTTTGCAGATGCATATATTATAGTTTGAGTTAAAACATTTCCATGATGTCCTGTTTGTGGTTACCTACGACTTTTGAGTATTACTAATTGGCCAAGTTAATTGAGGTTTAGATGAGTAGTCGCCGCGGGGCTAGAGTTGACAGGCCCACAAACCGTCCTAAGCGCTCTAAGAAAGACGATGCATACTGGGGTGACATAAACGAGCGTTTTTTCATCCAACTTATATACCAGGAATTTGTGGATGGTAAGTTACTCGGGAGCACTTTCACCACAAGCACATGGAACGATCTGGTGAACGCCATGAGAGCGAATTGCCCGGTCAGGTTCGATTACACGGTAGACCAGCTGAAGGGTAAGTACAATAGGCTGAAGGTCCTATGGAGGCACATTAAGCTAGGCAGGTCAAAGACTGGTGTTGGTGTTGATCCAGTAACGGGTAAGCTGGATTTTGACGAAGAGCGTTGGGCGCAGTTTGCCAAGGTAAAATGTCATTCTTCCTTTCCTTGTAACATATATTTATAACGCCTGGGACTTTGAATGCAAGCTAATCCGTTTATCGGTTGACAATTTGCAGGAAGATCCCGCAGCCGCCCTAAGCTGCAGGCGTGGCTGCTCAGACTGTGAGTTGTTGGAGGAAATGTGGCACAACCGTGTTGCCACCGGCGACATGGCCCGCTATTCTGGGCAGGGCGGTTCCGATTCCGAAGACGAGATCACGCAACTTGGTGATCCCGAGCCGATTTCTGGTGGCAGCTCTGTGTTTGATCAGGACAGCCTTCCTGAAAGTGGTGACCCTACTGGGTACACACAAGACTCTTCCCAATATGCATCTAGTAGTCTGAATCCTCCTAATGCCACTGTGCCTACGCCTCATGTGGTTAATATGACCCCTTCACAGTTGGGTCTTGCAACCAGGCGCGCCCCAAGGAAATGTTCAAACAACCCTACATCCAGAGCCGTTATGCTGGACACAACTCTAAAGTGTTGGAATATGTTGAACAAGACAAAAGCTGCCAATATCACGCAGTCAACGTCCAAGCAGATTGGTGAATGCATGGAAGCACTGTACAAACTAGAAATAGTGCCGAAAACATTGTTCTTCGAAGCCATCAACCAATTGAAGGACAAAGAGACAAGGATGTTTTTCCTCAGGATGAAGGAAGAGGATCGTCGCGAATGGGTGATGCGCCTGCCGGTTGGGTAAACACCCGCCACCATGGACACCGGTCCCTAGAGCATTGTTGGTTTTTTGTGCTTTCGAGATCCAATCTTTTGTATTAGATTTGACGTCTACGATGGTCCTCCCCGTTGACATCTTGGAATAATATTTAGTTTTATCCTTTTGTGTGCATCTTGGCTGTGTTGACAACCGTCACTGGGCTTTGCTTGTTGCCTTTTCTATGAATGCATTGTGTTTGTTATGATCAAATATATTTTATTGATTTGTGATGACTAGTACAGTAAAGAACGGCCTCCTCGTACGATTATCTATCACGGTTATCTTGATTGGACGATCTTTATAATTTGCAGAAATGGATCCCGGCAGCGATAACACTGTGTCGACCTCCACCGGACGAAGCAAGGACGATAGCGACGATGGTCTTTCTGAGATCATGTTCATTGGTTTGTTAATGGCCCCCGATTGGTTTTACCCAAAGAGACTTAGGAATAACTCTGAATTGACGGGTTCGAGGTGGCTATTGGAACTATTGCTTGGACACGACGATCGGTTCTTCGATGCTTTGCGGATGAATCGGGATACATTTTACACCTGCACGACACGTTAAAGAACCATTACGGCCTCAGTGATTCGAGGAACTCGCGTGTACAGTCCATGGAGGCACTTGCGATATTTATGTGGACTGTTGGGCTAAATCACAGATTCTGTGACTCGTGCGAGCGCTTCCAACACTCAACGGAAACCATTCACCGCCACGTGCGTAGGGTGATGACGGCCATTTTAAACATGTCTATTGACATGATTGTACCACCCGACTTCAACGTTGTTTCCTGATCGCATTGCCAACGATTCCCGGTTTTATCCTTACTTTAAGGTACATTCTAATCAGTTAGAAGTTGTGTCCTTTTCCGTAACACTCTCTGGCGTCAAACAAATATGTGTGGACCGTTGATACCAGAACACTTTGCACTTATCCCCCAATATAGGGACGCTGCCGCGCGTTAAGAATGTTTCTGCTTTACATGTTGGACGTCTGTTGCTTTAACACCTACCCAACATTTAATCCCGAACCTATTTCATCTTTCATGATCTTGTGTTTCGAGACACAGTGTAAATTATTTTGACCAATTTGACAATAGCCTCCATTGATTCTCGGCAGAACTGCGTTGGTGCAATCGACGGTACACATATTTCAGCCCACGTGCCCATGCATCTTCACACGGCGTACATCAATCGGAAAAACAACTTGAGTTAGAACGTTGTTGCTATTTGCGATTTTGACATGAACTTCACTTACGTCGGTGCCGGGTACGAAGGTTCTATGAACGACTGCAGGGCATTGCAAATGTCTATCGCGAGGGACCCCTGTTGGAGAAATCCACCTGGCGACAAGTATTACTTGGTTGAATCTGGGTTCTCATTGTACACTTGTTACGTGACTCCGTTTTTGTCCGGGCGGTACCACCTACGCGAGTTCCAAAACAATCAGCCGATTGGAATGGTTGAATTGTTTAACTACAGGTATTCGAGTCTCCGCAACGTAATTGAGCATACTTTTGGCGTGTTGAAGATGCGGTTCCCCGTTCTGAAAATGATGCCCAACTACAGTTTAAAACATCAGGCTAAGATTGTCATGGCGTGTTGTACGTTGCACAACTTCATTCGGAAGAATGGAGTCGATGGCGATTTCTTGTTTGATTTTCACCCAGCCGACGTGTACCGCGCGAGTAGCCTAATATCCCGTAGCCAGATTAACACCGTTCCTGCAGAGGCAAGAGCAATGGATCGCAGGAGGGGTGAAATAGCAAGGGCAATGTGGGACGACTATCGCAATCAAAATGGAGTCATGTAAAATATAAGTATAACACAATATGTCGACGGAATTATAGGCACCCCCCGTCCCTCATTGCTGTTGTATTTTTATTTTTTTGAATATTTTGGCTGATTGTATTTTGTTGTGCCTTGGTGTCCTCACTGGTTTCAATGTGTAAGAGATGTTAGTCCAACATCTGTTTAACATCAAAATCAGTAAGTTTATAAAGGCCCCTTCAATTATTCTTCGATGTATACTTGAAGAAAGTATGCACCACAATTTTATAGATCGACCACATTTAAGGCCTATGCTTTATAGCTTTGTTATTAACAAATTACACTTATTGTTGGTCTTGCATGTACCCACACACGAGTTTTGTTAATCGTTTATAAAGATGTTTTTAACTAATTTTGATTGTCTAATCAGTCTATCCCATTATTTACAAATAAATAATACTTCTTAATTATAATATCGTGCCGTTAGGTTGTTGACTACATATTTCTATATTCGTGTACACTACTTGATTTGGATAATTCATTTTAAATTAATAACAGTGAAGTTATTTATACAAATGCAGGGTAGACGTTAGGTGGGTTGTTTTGCAAGGAAAGAAATTATATTTTATTAAACCTTCAATGTGATACTGGCGCCATAAATTCCACCACCCTCTCTCTCCTTCTGCGACTCCACTGTTTCTGACCTAATTTATCCCCAATTACAAAATCCTCTTTCCTTCGCTATTTCCCGCAAAATTGAACTCACTTTGACATCTAAATTTCTTTCTTCATATCTATAATGGCAAGCAAGAACCCATTAGACACGCTTGCAGAGGCAGCTTTGAAAAAGGGTAAAAGGAGCAGACCGGTGGCTACAACTCTCGTGCACAGAACTAGGTCTCGAACATCATCTATGGGTTCTGTTCCCCCGTTGGTGCCTGGTGAAATAGATGCAGGGTGCCAATTCATCGGGATGAAGGTAAACAAAGCGGCTCGGCGACAGGATCGGTATCGCCTAGCCGCAATTGAGAGGCGCGCAAGAAAAAAAGCTGAACTTGCTGGAAAAAGTAGCACTGTTGAGAGGGAGGATGTTTCACCAGACCATGCTGGGGCGCCTACTGTTGATGCCGAAGCGAACAAAGCGCCAGATGCGGGTGAGCATAGCGGTGAGGCAAGACGCCCTAAACGATTCAAGATTGCAAGGAGTCAGCCCAAACGCAGTAAGAGATTGAAAAGCGTGGTGGAGGAGCCTCAATATGTTGAGTCTGAAGTGATATCAGATGCCGAGGGTGATAATGCAGGGGATGGTGGAAATGACGATGAAATTGTGGCTGCCGGCGAGGAGGCTCAGGCGGGGCCACATGTAGAGGCCGTGGTGGGGGCCGAGCCGGAGGCAGATACGGAGGCTGGGGTTGAGGGCGATTTGGAGGCAGATGTGGATGCTGAAGCTAGCACATTGCCTACAACGGCGGCCATACGAAGAGCAGCTGGGGGGTCTAAACGGCTGAGACGTAAAAAGAAAAAGAGCGGTGCCGAGATGAAAGGTAAGCGGTTAGTTGATGAGGAGGATGTTGTGGTGGATGATCAACCTGCTAATATTGATGAGGCTGGGGTAAATGAGGAAGAAATCGAGGCGGCTGATTTGGCGGCAAGATTACGCAAAGTGTCGAAATCTGCTGTGAAAAAAGGTTCGGGTAGGAGATCTAATCGGTTGGCTGGTAAAAAGAAAGATTTCGTTGATGGGAGGAAAGGGAAAATTGTTGTGTTTGACGAAGCTGTTGTGATATCAGATGCCGAGGGTGATGAGGCAGGGGATGGTTTAAATGATGAGGAAACTGTTGCGGTCGATGAGGAGGATGAGGCAGAGGCAGGGGCGGAGATTGGGGTGGATGCCGATTTGGAGGCAGGTGTGGAGGCTGAATCTAGCACATTGCCTAGAGCGGCAGCCAAACAAAGGAAAGCAGATAGGTCTAAACGGCTGGGATGTAAAAAGAAAAAGAGCGGTGCCGGGATGAAAGGTAAACGTGTAGTTGAGGAGGAGGATGTTGAATTGGATGAGCAACCGGCGAATACTGATGAGGCAAATGTTTCGGCGGGTGAAGACGAGGTAGAGGTTGAGTACCAGGACAACCTTACGCAGTTCTACCGGTGTCGTCCAAATATGGCAAGGCATGGGTGAGAGGAGGAGTGTACGACATAAGCCCACAAAAGATCAATCAGGTATGGGGACTGGATCACGTTGTGGAAGGTCCAAATCCTAGGCTAGACGAGGTGATAGAGGATCTAACAGGAGGTCTGGTGAAGGTATGGGAAGGACAACTAGCAAGCACTCGATTGAGTGCCCTAAGTGCTGTTTTGCACAAGCTTGCTAGTTACAATTGGCTTCCCACTGAAGGAGTCTGCCTTTTTGATATATAAACTGAAGAATGGGTTACCCGTTAACATCGGTGAAAGAGTCCTGAGGTCTATGGAAGACATTTCAAGAAAGAACACAGGGGTTTTGCCATTTCCTTCGTTGATCACCACCCTTCTTCTCAAACAGGGGATGAGGCAGGAAGAGTTTGATGGGTTGATGCTGAATCAGGACAAGTTCACCATCACGACAACTTACTTGACCAGCGGAAGAATTAAGGACCTGCCGTGGGAGACGGCCGATGGATCACAACCTGCTGGTACCAGTTCGAGGAGGGCCCACTTATTTACGGGACAGTCAGTGCCCCATTCCGATGATGTTGAAACCAGGGTCACCACAAAAGATTTTGTGGATCAGCAGCTCGCTTGGTACAGAAATGCCTATGCTGATATTCAAAGGGAGATTGCTGCTAAGCAAGTCCAGTTGCAAGAACTAGATGTCCTGATCAAGAACATGGAGGAGCTTGCTGCACAAAATGGTATGGATTGATCCATGGTTTATTATGTTTAGGGGCGGTGATTGTGGTTGTCGTGATGTTGGTTTAGTCTGAATGTAGGGTTGGGTAATGGATGTTTAACAATTTGGTTTGAACATTTTGAACTACTATGCACTTGTTTAACATTTTGCCCTTGATCTTTTTGATGGCTTTCTTAACACAACATTTAAACGATCTATTTGAATGCGTGTTGTGCATGAATCCATTGTGTTGAATGAACTTTATCTGCATTACGGTTTCATAGTTTGGTGTGTTTGAAATGCTGTATTGTTGTTTGGACAAACTGTTCTGATATTAATGTTGGGTAGATGTCGGGGCAACATCATAGCAACATTGAATCCAGACCTCGTCCCGCTAATTATTTGTCTTGCTGCATTACTGCATACAATAGATTGCAAAGTGTTCTGGTTTCAATGTTGGCACGATGTTAGGACAACATCAGGCCAACACTGATTCCTGAACCCCATTTCTCATATATTCGATTGAGCTACTTTGTTCGGCCTGCCTTGCATCATTTAACTGTGTTAATAGTCTTCTTGTGGGGTGATGCATGATCAGTAGTCATGTACGACAGACCGTTCAAACTATTTTGAAAAAAATCCTTTATTTCCCCTCGGTTAAACGAACAAAGTAAACAATTTATTAAATATACACGCAATATCTCGGTAATTTCTGCAAAAACATCTAAATAATAATATTGTAATTAATATCCGTTACATAGGACAACATCCATATGGCAAAAGAAATCAAATGAAGGAAAATATTTGATTTGTCCATGACGGTCGATATGGCACTGCGTGTCGTTGCACATCCACTCCAGCTGCAATTGCAATTTTTGACAACTTTTGCAGTGTGACTTTTAAGATCGTTGCTCATATGGATCATACGTAGAGGTTATTTTTAATATCATATGCCAAATAAGTCGTAGATAGTGTGATCAGACACAGTTGGTTACTTTTGATGGTTTCTTTCCGCGGAAAATTTCGCACAAACCGCTCCATGCTGGTTCACCATTTATCATGTAGACCTCCGCAAATCGATTTTCCTGCCAAATATATTAGTTCGATTGTGCAACATATTTAAATAATTGTTGAAAGAATTACCAACAATTAATATAAAGAATGTTTACCTTCAATACTTCATCAAAAGCGTTTTTGTCAGTATAAACTATTTGGTTATTTTCCTCGTCCCAGAAAAATCCATCTCGAGACATCAAATCAGTGAAAGTATCGAATCGTACCTTGAATAGATTAAATCGCCAGACGCATTCAATATACGATAAATTTGTTTCAAATTCGATGCTCGTCTCTACTTCGGCTGCTGAAATGGCATCAAAGTTGCACAACGATAAAGTTGTGTGGTTTGTACGCGCTATGTCAGCCAAGACGCCGATGAATTTCGTGTCCATTTCCTTTGTCCAATCTTTGCTATAGAACATTTCTTCTTGTGGCACATGAAGTATTGGTGCCATTTTTTTTGGGTTTGCTGGATTATCTTTTCGTGGATAGTTCTGCAATTTGCAATTGACTGGAGAAGCCTGCATCTGCGTTTAGCGCGTCATACTATTATTTATAGAGCATGAGCAGCTGAAGCCCCCTAATTTGATTGATTAGACAACCACTTTAATATAATTGTACTTTCATTGTGTATTTTGTTATATAATATTCCATATAAAGTAACTCAACATGGCCTTAACTTGAATATAGTTCTTTGTATGCGGGAGGATCCAACACTTCATAATTTACCTATAGTACATAGTGCCCTGTAACTGATTGTTTGATTTTCCCTATTACAAAATATGTTTTTACCATAGTTCGATGGCTGATGACAAATATAATCTAAACAATTGGAATTTACGTAACAACTTCTGATTGCGCACCATATGATATAAACATGGTATATGACCTTGACAGAAATTTTCACAATGATATAGGTCCCTATTGCACACAATATGTGCATGCATTTAAATGACACATCTCCAACAAAGATTTCTATATATTAGCAGTAAAATGTTCTATCCCAACAAGAGATAATATGTTCCATTTTCCTAAATAATCGTATTGAAGTGCGCAGGATACTGTGATAGGTAGCTGGTGCTAGTAAGCGGCTACCTTGCTTGTTCTGTATATAGCCCTACGATAAATCCCATAAATCCTTCCAAAAGGTGATGGGCGTGACATGACCATGTACAATTATTCATTTCCATTTGTAATTTTAAACTATCTATATATAGTGCGTGACAATAGAGTACTCTGTGTATTAGTTTATTTAGTTCGTAGTTGGCATCTAAAAGAACAATTCCCTGATATTTATTTATGTGCAACTCGACATCTGTGTTATTACCATTTGTATTTCACGTAATCAGATAAAGATCCGCAGTTAAGTTCTATTTGCTCACCGATTATTGATTACTTATAGTATATCATCCCGGTTCTAGTGTTATTAAAATACCGCAAAAAATAAAATTTATATATTTACAAACACAATTCCAATTTTGTAGATTTCAAATTAGTATTAAAGGCTTGTCGATATCTTGCGCCCGAAGATTTTTTTTAAAATGTTAATTAATTGTATATATGAAATTATAAAAATTATAGTTGATTATTTGGTAATTAGGGACCTGAAAATAGAGAGCGTTGATCTGTATGCAATGTTGGATCGATGTTGATTCAACCTCTGTGCGACAACGAAAAAATCTTTTATATATTTGGGCCGTAGCTTCAAATAAATTTGGACTGTGGGAAAAACAGCCAAAAGCATGCGCTAGTCTCTACTAGCCCAGTGCGCACACGCTAATATTATGAAATACCAAATTTTAATATAACTAATTAGACATAGATTGATATAAAATCAGTGCATAGATACAATCTTTGCAACCACATACACCACCAGGATACAGGCCCCAAAAGCCATCAACATTCCAAATCTCTCACGTTTTTTATAACGCTCAATCGTTGCCTCTTGTTTCTCAAGGTTATTGATGAGCCCGGGAATTACAGCCTTACATCTGTGACAAGGTTCGGGATCAAGCCAGGATACCATCTTGCATCTATATGCCTGCAATATTGTGGTTAACAATTGTTAATCATATTATGTACTAGTCTTATATTCAAAACGTGTACTACGCATAACCTAATTATTTGAATACCCACCGGACATCTCCAATAACGCCGACCTGGGTTAGGAATTCTCCAAGCTGTCTGCATCACCGCCTCGCGTCCATAATGGCACAAAACCTGCCCGTTTATGAACCCTGAATTTGGTCGCGGCCTGATACCAGAGCTTTGACCGTACTCCATGTCGAAATATAACGTGGTTAATATTTGTGTTTAATTTTTCTACAACGATAAAAACAGATAAGTGACCACTGGATTGGGAATGGTTATATAGAAAACCCGCCTTCCTAATTTTTGACTTTTGAAACTATCCATCCACTCATACGTATTATATTTTAAGTCACAACGGTAATATTTGAAATGACAGATCCCAACGTGTCCATGAAGCAATTCATATTATTGTTCATTTTATATATTATAAAGTGGAGATGCACTGTTGTAAAAACATTGTAGTTTAACTTATATTACATCGGTGTTGTATACTTATTTAGAACATCCCATGTTTGATTGTTTACGTACAATGTTAGTCCATTGTTTTCCGATTATTGAATAGGGTATTCGCTTCGTACCAGTTACCACTTTGAACGTGTCAAGAAGCCCATCGCACGGACAAGTATGTTATGAAATGATGATGTTGGATTGTAATATAAGTATTTGGTCCGCAATCAATTTAACTATTAAATGGGAATGGTAATTAAGTAAAAATGACTGCAGGTGAGTGTTTTCGTTTACAATTGTATGCTTGTGGTTAGTGTTGGTCTCGCATGCATTTAATGTGCACACGAATCTAATAAATCATGGCTTGAGTTTATAATATGTACTTAAACTGCCAATGTTATATATATTATCTATTTCTCATCATTATCTTTTTAGGAATAATAATGAAGTAAACAGAAATCATGTATAATTGTCTTTACATGTCTAGAAGAGACGAGCAAGGTTGTGCGATGAGATATGTGCAGGCAGAATAAATATATCGTTTTATTATTTAGAAACATACCAATTTATGTAATTTGGATTGTGATCTCCAAAACGTATCTTACTTTCGGCCGCATTCAGTTGTCAGAATATATGACATTGACTGATAAGTCAGCTCCCCTACAGCATAGATGTCACCTATAACATGCTATCACACTATTTGTTTCGACTGCGTGCCATTAAGACATCAAACAAACCCCACTAGTTGTGTAAATAGTGTCAACTGCAATCCTGAAGACGTATTACTATGCGACACGCTTGTAATTGAGAGTATTGTGGGTGGGCCCATTATTCAGCATGGCCGTATGTAATATTTATTGATATTGTTTATACGTAAGTTAGAGATAGCAAAACAAGCAAATATATAGTGAGGAAATTTAACTATATCCCACCAAGCATATTACGCGTAAACACATTATACGAAAGTAAATATGGTACAGTGTATGTACTATACCTACTAGTATTTATCATGCAAGTTGCATATCCCTGTTCTTTCCCGTATGCCAACTTATACTTGTCAGTGTAATATTAAAATTAAATATTCAAAATGTATACTAACATTATTCTAACCAAATACAAATATACACGGTACAACTCTTGAACTATTAATTTCACATATAAGCTACTAAAATTAGTGTAAGTATTTTCAAGCGTACATAACTTTTTCCTTTCCCTTGAAAATTTAACTATATTTATATTTGAGCAGCAGAATTAAAAGTAGTAGTTGGGGTAGAAACCGAGGGTTGCACCTTTAATACAAGGCCATAAAAAGTGATGTCTTGTTTTTATTGGTCAGTTCCCTTGACCAAAGCATGGATACACGTCATTAATAACTAATCAGAAAAAGTATATATTATGATGACTATACCAACACTCTCATGCAGCAATCAACATTTTCCCACAACGTACTTACACGAAAAAAACAACTTATTGCAATTGAAATGGCGAGAACGAATGGCCGATTGAAGGAAGTGTACGATTCCACGAAGGTTAGCTCTACATACTAATAATATAATTGTTATTTTCATCATGCGTCAAGTGTTGACTTGTTCATCGGATTATCTTTTTATAGGAAGACATATGCAATGTGTTCATGAGTTTTAGAGAGTTTACACAAACAGACGAGGATTATCTACTACGCAAGCTTCGAAAGAGAGCGGATCGTTGGATTTGGTTCACGGCGGAGATGATGCAGCCGATATATGAGGAATTGGCTGTAAAACTAACGGAACACAAGGGGACGGATATTTCCCCTTTGGAGATCAAGAAACGTCTCATGATCATGCAAACTCGTTTCCAACTGTTCAATCGATATTACAATGTACCTGGTGTGACTCTACACAAGAAGAAAGGCAAAGTGAAAATTAATCGAGGGCTACATGATCTGCATGTCAAACACGTGAGTTTATCTCAATCCCCTGCTGCATGTGAAATAACATTAACCAAATTTTGAATACCCTATTTGCTAAATACAGCCTACGAGGATTGATGAGTGGTTCAGGATGAAAGGATTCCAGAACTACAACAAAATGCAGTATCTGTTTGCAGTGAAAGAACTTCCCATCCCTAAAATCAAGGTACTGTCGAATATGGATGTAATGTTTGGTGAGCCATGAAGGATATTCGAATGAATTTAATATGTCCCGTGAAATGGCATTAACATCTTTCATTTGATAGTATTTATGTGTAAATGTTTTGGGACTTCAACGTTCATGTTTTGCATTGAGTTGTTATGGTATCTACTTGTATTGCGTTCAACTTCAAAATGCTTGCATGTTAACTTGTCGCTCTCAATAGTTGAAAAAACAACTACACATCGTCTATAAGTTATGATATTTTTTTATTTGTTAGGGAATTATAAAGATAGTTATTCGGTATTGTATGATATTGTATATTTGTACTAAAATTGATTATTAATATAACTAACTATATGAACGTAAAATCAATCTTTGTAATTGTTGATGAAAATTGATGAATACTATCGGAATACTCATTCAAGTGACATCAGAGTGAAACATCCATGTGTCAAATTTCTTACAAAAAGTCGGCCTACCCTAAAATATGTTGCTTAGAAATAACACAATACTTTACCGGGGAATTTTTTTTTACTGTTTTCTAATTATGCGTAAATGCAACTCTGACATTGGCCGTCAAGTCAAGCCATATATAAATGACTGTCGTAATCATTACATCATACAGTCCCGGTGATAGAATCAAATAGCGTTTATCACCGAACAATTTGCAACCACAAAAGATTTTATGGGGATGTTGACCCAAAATGTGAAACTTAACTTGAATATAGTACTAAAGACTTGCTTAACAATGATCATTGACTTGTTCTCAATAACAACATTTAATTAGTATGGAATGCAAACTACGTTTTATTAAAAAATAAATCATCAACTCATGGGGACATGATAATGCTAGCCCCAACCATTCATAGGACAAATGTCATGAGCATATGAGTATGGGGTGGGAGGGGGGTGGGGGATGGAGGTGGGCCACGCTGTAGAGCTTTTGAGTGCATTGTATATGGGATGAGGAACCAGTGCTATATATATATATATATATATATATATATATATATATATATCCGTTTCACACTTTCTGAAATGTTAAACACGTTTTACCACAACCATGGCACAACTGACTATGTACCTTTTAATAAATTAATAATAAGAAACGAGACCCCAACTAAAATGTTCCCCATATTATGAATTGACACACTCGTGGAATTATTTCAGAATTGTCATGGCCGGGCATGTGACCTAATACAAAACCGGACGTCTTCCGCATTTTCTTGAATATTTCCCTTTGTACTAAACAAAATGTTGAAAAACACAACTATCTGGTTCGCGTAGTATAATAAATGAAGTAGCATATGTTCTCGATAAGACGGGCTTGCCATGGTACTACAACTATAAATGAATAGTGCACGTGTGCCTATGCCACTGCAAGTGCTAAATTTTAAATGTCATATGGATGTCGGGGCAACATCGTGCCAACATTGAATCCAGTAGCATGCCATAGTACACACTTAACACGTATTGTAATTATATCATAGCACAACAAAGGCCATAATGTAACACAGGGATGTAAGGACGAAATAAAATTAACCATTCAAAATACATAATAGTGCAATATCCAGAATCATAGTACATACAAGCAAATTACCATTACTATATGATTAGTCCGAATCGTC
This sequence comes from Linaria vulgaris, assembly GCA_948329865.1. Classification (NCBI taxonomy): domain Eukaryota; kingdom Viridiplantae; phylum Streptophyta; class Magnoliopsida; order Lamiales; family Plantaginaceae; genus Linaria; species Linaria vulgaris. The sequence goes on along the minus strand of OX415254.1, from coordinate 14,812,175 downwards.
ATAAAAGTCCGACGGGAGACCACTCGACCCATCGGAACTCAAACAGACGCAAATGTCATAATATTCTCCACATTTCTCACACACCGTACTTACATTATTGCGGGGCAACGACATATTTGTACTATCGAAAGAGCACCCGTCCGAGTCGCGAGATATCGAGTCTTCGATCGACTCCGACCCTGTGTCGTTTCCCGATCCGCCTGAGGAGGTCTGCGCGTCATCAGGTTCTTCACCTGATTCGTTATCTGCAATAGGAAATGAATCCTCCATAGGGCCAAACACGGCAAACATTTCCTCGCGGTTCGGTAGGCCGTGCAGACGGAAGTAGCGATATATCGCTGCCTCAACATCCTAATGCACAAATATAAAAGAATCGGCTAAACAACAACAGAGCACACAAATTAAATATGTACATAACATAACGTCCGATTTAAATGATTTTTGTTGCCGTCCTACAAATGTACAAAGCATAAAAATTGATTACCCCTTCGCGGGCCAAAGCCTCGAAGTAAGTATCCTCCCGCACATGATGAAGATGCGTGGCCTTGTCGTAAACTACACCTTTTCTATTAATGAAGGAAAGGTAAGAAGACATACGAAGTGCCAAAACCTGCGACCGTTCTTCCAGGCTTCCCACACCAAGGGATGGACCCCCGTGTGTTTGTAGATCGGTTGCGAGTTGTTCAAGTGTGCGCCTTGATGTGTCCCCCACCACCCGTAGATATTTGAGTAACAAGGATTCTCTAGCATCATCCCACTCGTTGTTGTACCGCATAGGTGCGAATACCGCTTCATTTGGCGGTTCCTGGTGCATGCAGAAACATTATAAGTGTTTAAACCGTATGGAATAGATATAACAAGTACACAAAACAAAGTACAACTCTCTAACAGTAGAGTCCATGGAAAGGAACACAATCTTACAATGATTCTCTCCACCGGAGTGGCCCCAAGGCGTTTCATCTCGGTGATCAGTTGTTCCATGACCGTTTGATTGTAGTTGCTTATTATTTTTTCCACTTACAATGGAAAATATAATATTGACTGCCGGATGTGGAACGTGTGTTGGGGTTTCTACGTAAATTAATGTTGTGATTGATGGGGTTAAATTACAATGTTAAAATAATGGATCGTGGCAACTCTAACCGGTGCGGGTTACAACTTTCAACCTAGACTGTCGTGTCCAATTAATGAGGGGCTAAAATGTAGAAAAAGAATAAAACGGGTTTTCAAAATAATGAAGTAACTTTTAGAGGGTGATCAACAAAAATGGGTGGTCACTGTTGGGCCAACATCCAGCCAACATGGGCGCCTGCACATAATGGACTTAGTTGTTAGATGACACTGACTATCAATTAAACAAAACAAGTTTTTGATCAGTGAGTAAACTATAAATAATGATGTTAGATAATTGAAACGCAGTTATATTTTAGGACCCCCATTGATTAAAAAGCACAATCTAAAAGTTAACTTGATTCATCTTTTGCCAAATATTAATTTTTTTACAGAATAATATATATATATAGTTACGGGAAATAAAATTAACGTGATCAATGTCTGCTAACATTATATTGGAATTAATCTATTTACCATACTTTTATGTCAGGAAAATAATATATATTTTACTACGTTAAACATGAGTTAAAAAACTCAATTTATCATAAGGTTCCGTTTTACAAGTTACATTTAATCTATTGGCCGAGGTGTTAAAATGCTATTGACGAAGTGACAAATTTGATTTGGCTTTATGATCAAATTATTACCAACATATAAAACGAAGGAAAAGGGCAGACGTGGTATTGATCATGGTTGGATCGATGTTGGATACACATCATATGAACATTGTGTCCAGACGATTTTGAAATTGCTATAAATAAATCATGAAAGCTTTCAAACGAGGATTGTGACCTCCCAAATGAAACCACACACAAAATTAACAAAACATAGGCATCGACGACTTCCAAAATAGTTCGATTTATATATATAACCGAAATTTAGTGATGGCCAACTAACAAAATAATTCGACCCCATGATACAAACATCAACACAGGAACAAAACATCCAAAAACGACAACGCTCCAAAATAAGCCCTTACTAAAGAGGGTTGACTGTCTACTAATATTACACAGTCAAGGGCTTTTCCAAGATAGTGAGCGAATAAGTAGGATGCACTGAGACATCACTTCTTCATAGCGGGAGTTTTCGGGCTTGAGTCGATGGTAACAACGTTTGTTGGCTTCGATTCCGGGGTCTTCTTTTCTTCTTTCACAGGAAACAAGCACTTGGCCGTGGCTATCCTCTTCCTTTGGGGAGTAAGGTTCTCTACAGGAGGCTCCTTTGCGGGGTGCACCCACTCAAGAAGATCATCGATTGTGATTTGCGGGCGCTTCTGAGTACGGACAGGGAGGACGCAGTCGGGACTTGGGAACTCAATGAAATTATCGGTCGTGCTCCCTGAATCCCACTTGTCAACGGCGTCCAAATCGTCGAACTCATATGGATCGGTAGTTAGGTCGACAACTGGGAAACTGCGCCCGTTTCCGGCCGGGTCTAGTCTTCCAAAGATGAAAACGAGCTCGTTCCACGCGAGTTCACCCTCGTCGTGGTATGCTACGGCAATGGCGTATCTCTACAGCCAAACAAATGAGAATCGTAAACATTTGACCATAAAAATGAACAAAATTTAATGAATGTAGCACATTTGTAAATGAGCGCTTGAAAATCAATCTTAAAGTATTTGATGTATACATTTGGGAAATGTTACATAGCTCAACATTGTTGAATCTACACGACATATTACACTTGAACGAGGTAATATACTAATTCTCAAAGCACGAATTAATGCAAAACACTTATAAATCATTTGCGAAATCATGAAGCTAGATGGACGTAGGATTTACCTGAACGAAGAAGTCCCAAACAAAAGGAAAGGTGGCGGTTACCTTGAAAGTGACTGGGTTAAATGTCATGCAAGGATTGTCTACGATACTAGAAAAACATTTAAAACGAGCATGCAAGAGCTCGAAACGCTTACGTAAGGCCCACATATTCAATGTTGTGCCATATTTGGCATTCAGTTGTTCCATGCACACAGAAAAAACAAAAGTGTCACTCTTTTGTATATTACGCTCGAGACGTTCTCCATGCTTTGCCAACAGGCCTATGAAAGTGCCATCAATTTCGAGAGTCCACGGGGACTCATAGAACAACACGCTTTTGGCATCCATTGTGGTGGGAACAATTTTTTGGGGAGTGATAATTAACCAACAAAAGACGTTAAATACTTATAGTTGACTTTGAAAAACAATAAGAAGATGGCCAACGCTGCTAATGTATAACACTGAATGCAAAAAAGAAAAGAGGAATCTATTTAGAGTGGTTGAGAAAATTAATTGCCATGAGGCCATTATTTATAGAATAAACAAAAGCGGGGGAAAAAGGGATATTGGGATTATGACGGGTTTTTTTACCGCCAATTTTTAGATATTGCTAATCATGACATTATTAGGTGCATTTAATGCTTTCTCTTCCCCATGAATTTGCGATTTGACTATTAGCTTAAACTATGGGATGTTACTGATTGTACCTAGTAGCCTCCACCCAAGTATGTATGTTACAGGATGAACATATTATTTAATTGTACCAAACTTTAGGTGAGTCCTTATAGTAAAGTATCGACTGGTACAAACAAACAACTTATCATGTAGATATTAGCCGGACTGAGTACGACAATATTGGCTAAAATATCACTGGAAAAGAAATCAACATTGCTAATCTACGTAACACACTCTAAGTAGAGCTAAGTTGAAGGGTTGTTGATGCTTCTTCGTAAACTTCGTAAGGGGTGCTTGAAGAACCAATCTCCTCAACGCGTGTCAGCGGAGCACGCTTCACGTTGAAGAAATAATCAAGCTCGAAATAATTTGGCATGCCATGGACCTTAAAGTAGAAGTCGAGCATTGTCTCCTGCATTTCGTATACAAATGAATTAGTTGGATGAGGTTCGATTCAAGAAATCTGGAAGGAGTTTTGATCGGTATAAAACACCCGCAATAATACAACAACGGCCAACATCAGTTAAAACTTAAAAGAACTAGTGTGGAATCGGTCATTCAACGAAAAGATCGGTAGGGTTGTTAGATATAAAATGTTGGCTTAACGTGATTAATCTTAATCATGTGCTAATACAGCATGTACACGTACACTATTACAACCAGATTTAAATATGTAATATATAATGTCATCGTAGTTATTTTAAAAAAATTATACATATTGTTAGGGGATATTCTATCTATCACTAATTGACAGGGCATTAATGGAAAATGATTTTATCAGAATCGTTATAGTTTAATCGATCAACCGCGCAAAACAAGAATTTATATTGGTAAATGAGTACCTTATGCTCGTATTCGGCGTATAACTCGTCGGTGCAAACGCAATCGCTTAATGGATCGAAAATAACTCCTGGAATTGACATATAACGGCGAAACTTGATAAACCTTTCGCGCATAACGCCAATGCGAGCTCGTACAATGCCGGGAGTAACATCCGTTGCGAACGTGTTTGTCATAAAAATGGCCGCCTGTTTAATAACCTTCCACATGTGCGTGCAATCTAAAATCGGATGAGGTTTGGAGAACTCGCGTAGTGCAAAAGCAAGTTGTGCCTCGGTTTCGGCACACCAAAATTTGTTGTAGTGAAATGGATGCCCTGAGTGGCGGTAGGTTTCCTAACAATATGAAGTGTATATCGGCCGGTTACAACATAAACAATAAGAATCATATATTTTGTATTATTTGGTCTTTAATGCCAAAGTTATTTTCAAGAATGATTAGAGTAGTGTACCTCGATCGAAGGGGTTCGTCCGGTGCTATCCATGGTGGAGCAAGTGGAAAATTCGTAAGACATGCTGAAATGGCAATAGAGGGGTTTGGAGATCGGAATGTCTTCAAACATGATGACTGTCTCGTTAGCAAAGTATAAGGGGACAGGAATAATAAACAACAAGAAGGTATGATATAGCTACATGATCATGGTATTTAAGACAGACTGCATGGCATTACATTATGGTAGTTGGGGTTGTTGAAGGACAGAACCGCTAATTAAATTCCACGAGTGCATTTCGATGAATACACATCCGAGCCTCATACAATTACAAGTCAACGGTACATGCCACTTTTAAACAAACTTTAATAAGCACAAATTCCGTATATGATGGGCTATAGTTACTTATCATATATTTAAATTAATTATAATTTTGGTTTGGCATATTGGTGTACAAAGGCGGATCAAACCATAAACAACTCGTGGCGTAGTTCGTAAATAGGGATCGTGTGATCCGCACGAATAGAGTTCACGTTTATGGTTATCAAGGATATGTTAATATGCAAATATATCTCCAAACTATGGCAAATACTTTAAGTATTTTATATAATAGGAAGGACTTCCTGAAGGTTATCAACTAATTGCATAATGATGGATACCACTTAAAACCAGTCCTAATCATGCACTTGTATAGATACCAAATACATTGATTGTTTGTGAATAGCGGTGTGGCATTAATCTATATTAAACATCTATCGCATACTTGCAACGACTTACCTATTCAGCACTTAAAATGAGGGATCGGGTTTGAATGTTATCACAATGTTGACGCAACATGCATCAAACATTTAGCCCAAAAGAAGTTGGCTTCAAAATTCTACTTGGAATAATTGGTGTGTACTACAATTTTAGGTAATGGCTGCGCATTATATTTTCGGCAACCTCTATATTTCGAAACAATCACTTTACGGAAGTCATCAATTTCTCGACTTGCAATGAAGTTAGTCAAAATAAAGGTCGGTATTGACATTAAAACGCAAACTTTAGAGGTCCAAAAAACTAAACGTCAAGTTGGACCAAATTAGTTGTAGGATTATTAACGTGGCCATAGAATAAGTTTAAGGAACTGTGTCGACGTTAATTAAACCGGGCTTCGATGCTTAGCCACATATATTAAATAAATCACTCTATCGGATGTAGGGATACTAATGGCAATAGCGTCGTATGAGGTACCATGATGTGACATGTAAGGCCATATAAAATGTATTTTCAACTACAACATCTTGTGCAGTGAACAATTATTATCAGTAAAACTTGCAAAAAAATAAGATATTACGTAGCAATGGAGCAAAAAGTAAATGGCGATGGCAGAGGCAAGAACTTCGAGTATGGATGAGGTAGCTCGGAACCTCATTATCATGTTTTACCCAGATTACAGGTAAGTAACTAGTTAACAATCCGCGAGGAAGGTTCATTTTTATATATTTGACGTTTCATCTCATGACACATTGCAGTAAAAATTTTTCATACCATTTTGGCGGGTGTTTGTGCTAATCAAATGTCCATTTTTTAATTTTTGAAGACACGTGGGATGCGTACTCTGTATACCAACCAGGCTATTTACAAGTGGGGATGGAACCGTTCATTGGATGAGTTGTATATACACACATTGTACAGCGTGGCGAAAGAGGTCGACTTATCAACGCGTCGTGGTGTCGCAGAAGCACTCAGCCGGGTACACTTCATGCTATGCTGTTCTCGTCCCGAACTCTGCATCACGATCACGGATGTAATGGATTAGTACCGGAATCTATGCAGAAGGTATGTCGCCTTCAAGGAATACATTCGCTTATCGGGCGTAATATTCGACCACAACACCAATTGTGTTAGCGTATCCAATAAATTAGAGCTTTTAAAGAACGGCAATGCGGTAAGGGCCCAAAGATAAACGTAACATGTTTTAAATAACGTAGACCCAAGTGATTCATAACTTAAGTATGTTTTTCTGCATTCGCAGGATGACCTGTGGAAGAAGTTCTTTCGCAACAACGGTTTGCCACTCTACAACTTAATGAAGTTCATTTTTGGGGAAAGAGATGCGCGTCATCCGAAAAGTTACTAAGATAGGAACATTGTGGTCAGCCAATCGAGCAACGTTTTGCGGCTTCATCAGCTATTTATATAATTATCATGCTCGAATGGAAACTGCCACCAATTATATATGTAGTTCTCAGTATATGCTGGTCGCCTTATGTATTGTTTTGAGTAAGCCCACGCCAGTGGGATGACACAAGTTGTTATGATATTAACACAGTTGCGCGTGAACTAATTAAGCCCACCACGATGGGATTTCACTCGGCGATTGAAATTAATTTTGTTGTCGTGACTCGCCGCCCCTTTTACCAATAGCAACCTATTTAAGTTCTAGCCTGAAAAACAAAATAACAAGCGGAGAATGTTGCATCAATAGACATGCAAATCTAAATCAATCACACCAGCCCGGATAAAATGATATCTTCTATTTTCAAAAGAATATTTTAATCTCAACACACGAGTACTTTTAAATATTTTTAATAAATTAATAAGAGGGTGAAATAAATAAGGGAGATCTAAGTTGTCATAATATCCAAGAAAATGTATTGTCAAACTTTTGGACGCCCTGCTTATATCGTAATGCTTACATCTCGTGCATGGCAAAAAGAAATATGGGGGTTTAAAATTATATTTGACGATAATCAAATGAGTTGTCTTGGGTATTTAATTAGATAGGCATTTGGCCAGCACAGGTAGGTTATTAATATATTAACAAAGTGCATTGATGTGCTGGTGGATTCACAATTATGGAGTATCCATGCCAATCCCGTCAATAGATTTACAAGATTGCATTATAGAATTCACAGGAAGAGTTGTCAACTGCTTAATTAATGGTGACCACATTTAATATGCATCGTATATGTATGGGCAGTTGTGTGTAGTAATGGCAACACAAAAGTGTTACAATCAAAGTTCACTTTTGGCGGGAACATTATATAAAGCACTCAACAGAGGCATTATATACATAGTTGTCGTACTACACAATTTTCATAAATATAACTAGAAGAGCACCAATGGAAACCAAGTTTGGTAAGGAGAAGCATGCGGACAACTACGAGTATGGTCAAGGCAGCTGCAACCGTCCGTTGGTTGATTTTCCTAAAAAGGTACAAGAACAGACAAATCCACTAACTTATGTATTTCAAAACTTACATGTAACTCTATTCTTCATGAGCTCTGGTCATGTTAAAATATGAATTAATCAGGCTACGCAATGTTCCAAAATGTAGTTACAATAATAGTTAGGAAATATTCTGATTTCAATGTTGGAGCGATGTTGCCTAAACTTTGATATAACATTATTTCCAGTAAACTAAACATTGATCAGAAATATGTAATGTAGTTTTGTATCCTGTCTATATATACATCAAATTCAGAATGGCTCTCAACTTAAATGGGAAGACCATCTATCTATATACAAAGGTTTTTGGTACCGTTCGTTGGACGAGAGCTACATACGGACGTTAGCGAGCGTAGCCAAAGAGATTGACATTTCAACACGGGAAGGTGTTGAAAGGGCTTTAGATCGCATCCACTTCATTCTATGCGAGATTCATCCGCTCGCCGGAATTAACTATGTGAAAGTTTATAGACAATACCAGACTGTTTGGATGCGTTACCAGGATTTTATGGAGTTCATAAACTTGCCGGGGGTAAGTTTCAACCGGTAAACAAAGCGGGTCAGCACAACAAAAGAATACGAATTATCGCACGGGTTGAAGGTGTGTAATGGCGCCCCGTATACTCAATTTGATAAGTAAATTGTGTGGTACATGATAGCGATGTCTACTAATGTTTTGAAATAAACTTGCAGGAATACGCCGATAGGAAATTCTTCCACAAATACGGGTTGCCGCAATACAAGTTGATGGAATCCATATTCGGCGATAAATGCGCGTTCATTGCACTAGAAAAAAATGATAAGGCAGAGAAACAGATGGAATCAGGATATGGAATTTGAGGAGGTTAAGACTGAATATGGCGTGTATTTCTCGTAATAGTTAAGTTCGTATTTTGACTAACGCAAACTCGATGTATGAGTAATGGAGAAATACGAAATATGCCTGTTTTCTAACATATGCGGATATTTATGTATCTATTAAACCTTGTTTCCTTGTATCAAATATAATATTATGTTCACGGATAATTTTGATACAAATTTGGAGACAAGTTTAATATGTGACAGAATAATTAAATTTCATATCAACAGCCGAACAGATGTCAAGGATTTCAAAATTGATTCCAAATGCCTTTTGGAATTTTATATTGGACGAATTATCAAAAATGCCCGAAAAGTTTGCCCTTTATTCTTAAATGCCCGATTTTTTTCAGACCTGCTGAAAATGCCCGATAAGTTTTAAATTTTCTATCGAAAATGCCCGATTTGAAAATCTCGGACATTTTGTCCGACGTGGCGTCCGGATCAACAAGTCGTGTTGCTGAATCAAAAAAACGCGCCCGACACCTATGATTTTTGGTCCGAAAAAACATTTTCTAGAAATTAATAAAAATTAAAAAAAGGCCATTGTTCATCAGCCCACTGTTTATCGGCCCATTACTCATCAGATCACTGTTTATCGGCCCACCACCACTACTGTTCATCGGCCCACCACCACCACTGTTCACAGGCGTCACTATTCACCCCGCCGCCGTTACTGTTCACGGTCCGATCTGATTTCCATCTCCGTTCAACTCCGATCTGCAGGGGGTTGGGGAAGGGGGAGGGGGCGGCGTCAATCGACGCCGCCACCGCTGCAACGGCGAGTTGCAGCGGTGTGGGGTGGGGGGTGGCGGGGGAGGGGGGGTGGCGCGATCTGCAGGGGGTTGGGGAAGACGGGGAGGGGGGTGGCGCGATCTGCAGGGGGTGGGGAAGACGGGGAGGGGGGGGTGGCGCGATCTGCAGGGGGGTGGGGAAGACGGGGAGGGGGGTGGCGCGATCTGCAGGGGGTGGGGAAGACGGGGAGGGGGGTGGGGAAGATGATGATTTCTTATTTTTTTTTAAATTTTTTTTTGTCAAAATGTTTATTATTATTATATATATTTGTTTATATCTTTATTATTATTAACATATATATACATTAGAAACGTTTTTTAGTCAGTGAATAGTAAACACGTTTTTTTGATTCAGCAGCGCGACTTATTGATTCGGATGCCACGTAGGATTTTTTTTCCAAAATTTTCATTTCGGGCATTTTTGGTAGGAATTTTTAAATATACCGGGCATTTTTGGCAGGTCTGAAAAAATCGGGCATTTAAGAATAAATGGCAAATTTTTCTGGCATTTTTGATAATTCGTCATTTTATATTTATAGTAAGTGGATTTTTAATATGTATTATATTAATATCCAAGTAAAATCACAAGCACATATAAAGAAAATAAGCCTAAAATAAATGAAGTACAAAATTCATAACGACCGGTAGTTTTTAAAAAATGGACCAACTGATTTTTGAAAAAAAGTAAATTCAATTATGTAATAATTACCTAAAAAGGCAACAGTTTTTTCAGCAACTTTATGTCACAATCACACCTCGTTTTACGCAAAAGGCTACATTTTCCCCTAAATTTTACTTTTCTTTTATTCCAATAATTTCATCAAATACCTAAAATTAATCTTATTGGGCCGAATTCACTTTTTCTGAGAAGCCCAATATCTCTAAAAATGATATATTCTCTGAAAAATAACTGTGAGGGGAGAACCAAACAGGGGCTAAGATACCATGTAGAAAGTAAGTAAATTTCTCATTATATATACATGTAAAACATTTATAACTACCATCCTTACCATCCCTCGTTAACAGCCACCTATCTATGACAGGTTACCAACTTTATCTACAACCTCATCATATGATAACTCTTACATTATTACACTAATAACTCTGCATGTCTATAATTACTACACTAATAACTCTGCAATTCTACAATTTGTAGTATGCCCCATTAAATAATATTGAACAGAGCATATATCCTCTTTCACATGCCGGATCTTACATTGCCACACGCTTACATGTGCGTGTATATACCAAACACAATATGATATGTGAGGTGATTTAAACAATTAATGAAGCATAGCAGGAAGCTTTGTCTCAATTGAAGTACCATTGGAAAATGGTAGCAGTAGTTAAGTCTTTTACTTTTTCCAAATGAGGCGTGAACAAAAGCAAATAGAAAGTTCAGATATAACTCCTTGAGATTAATTGTTATTTAATATTCTTAGATGTTTTTCTTTTGGGATTTACTCTATGAGCGTCCACTTAATTCCATATTTACTCATATCATATAACTTGATTACCGCGTGATTCTTTGGAAGTAAATTTGAAGATAGTGCGATGCTCCAGTTGCATATATAAAATTAATTGCATTTCTACAAAAAGTTACTTTTAACAATTACCAACTCTGATTCATATGACACATAATGAATTCAATATTAGTACAATTATATCCATCAAAACCAAATCAAGTGCTAAAATGTGATTCACAAACTAGAGATTTAATTCATTTGTATTGCATCTATAATACCTCAAGCCACTAAAAAAGCAGCATTTCTTGCAGTTTTCAAATCATGAAGCAAAATACAAAGTTTTTTATTTTTTTACTTTTTTCACATCAATTTTACCCATGCACACAAGATCCAACTTAGTAGGCGAAATGAAACAAAGAAAAACAAGAAAGATGCTCCAGTAAAGTGTACCTTTGTGAAAATAGGAAGCGAGGACTGCTGAACAATGGATGTGTTGGATGTCGGAACTTCGATAAGGGAATTATTAACAACTCTAGTAGAGCCTATAGGAAAAACGAACAAACAGATTAGACCAAAAATACCAGTAAAAGTTATCGGATTTTCACCATCAGGAGGCTACGATGACCACAATCAACTAACAATACATAGTTGTATATGGCCTTTCTTAAATCTTAGTTCATCACCATCAGATTTCAAAAATTATATGTGAAATAAGATATCCGGGATACATGCAACAACATTATCCTTGAACTAGAAAGTAACTGTTTGCAGCACAAATAGAAATATATTTATGATTCAAAGTGTTAAATTTATAAACAAAAAAATCATTAAATTGATAAATCAATCAAACTAAATTCAAAAAAAATGGAAGAAGAGGTAAGGAGAACCACACAATAGGAAAAGAGTAAAAAGCAAATGCACCCCAAAATACAATTTGCAAGCAAAATTGGCATAAAATTATCTAAATCAAAAAATCGATATTATTAAAAGGGATATGTAACATTTTCTTGAACCCTTTTTTTTTTTGCTGCAATACAATGGCAACAACCCCCTAAATCTCCTTATTAAATTTAGCTTTTCATTTCCTTTTAGAAATAGAATATATACTTTCTATAGGGTTTAAATATCATATATCTACAATATATTTTAATTAACAAAAAATATTTCTAATTGAAATATTATTTTCTACACGTATCTATCACATTGGATATGATGTTTATATACATACTTTTCATCGAATACACTCGAACACTCAAATTATATCCAAGTTAAATTTCAACTTTTTTCACACGTTTTTCCAAAAAAAAATAAAAAATCCTACACCCAAATCAAAATGAGCCAAACCAAATTACGAAAATACATCCAAACGATACGATCTTGAGGATGGCCCTATGAGGACTTTCAGCTAAATCATCAGCCAAGAAGAAACGACTACTTTACCCCTCGAAATCCATAGAATATATATAGCCTTCTCTTTAAAAAGGTCAATGCTCCTCATTTTCCCCCAATCTTGATCACTGTAGCTCCAGATTCTCGTGTTAACGGCTTACTACTTCTCACAGAAAGCCCTATCAAATACTAATAAACGTAAGAAACTTTAAATATAAATAAATAAATAAAATAGCTGCTTCCTGCCTTCGTTATTCCACCGCCATTTTCTCTTAATACCTTTTCACTTCACTTCAATTCAATAAATTATTATTAAGTATCTGATACAGATTTATGGCGCTGAGATCGATTTATCGCGGATTGAGGAGGCCTCTATGTAATTCCAGCGCTTATTTGCACTCTCACTCCACCAGTTTCGGTAAAACATCTCTCTTCTCTTTTTTAGGGTTCTTATTTTATAGGAATATAATATATATAATTTTCAGTTCGTAATATGGCGCCATTTACAGGATTTAAGGAAGTGGGAAAAGAGTCAATTGGTTGGTAATGTGTTCACCAGCGTCGCGTCGAGTTACGATCTTATGAATGATGTGATGAGTGGTGGTTTGCACAGATTATGGAAGGAAAGGTGGTGCTATTGCATTTGGCATAAGGAACGTTACACATATAGAAAAGGCTCTTAAGGAAGCTCACAGGTTGCTTTCTCATTGAGCATTTCACATTCTTGTTTTTATAATTCATACTTTGGTCTTCGTTCGGAGTTGTAGAGATTTTTTTACAAGTGTATTGATAAGCATCAGCAATTTGTTAATTTGTTTTGTATTATATATGGTTTGCAGTGAGTTGTTCACTTTACTTTTAAACGTGTTTCTAATTGTTTGGTAACAATCTAGTGTGCATGTTCTTATTCACAAGCAGGGAATGCACAGGATAAAATCCGGGCCTATTTGTCATTTGAATGAAAACAAGAGCAATTGTTAGTTTCTCGTTGTTGACTATGAAAAGCTGAACCATATGTTCATTTGTTGCATGCCTTGCTATTTAATCTATAGTGAATATCTGTTCTTTGCTGTAAACTGTTGTGCCTATGTTTCTGTTTACCATAGTTTACACCACTCTGATATAAATGTTTCTATATTGAAAAATTGCAGGGTACTTAAACGGGGAGGGAGATTTCTTTGCCTTGAACTTAGGTTTTAAAAGAATTGTAAGCATTACTTACATGTAACTTAGAATTAGGGCTCTCCTCCTTCGATGCATACGCTATTGAGGATATGTTTTACTGTATCACTTTCAGCGGGCAATCAGTTGCTAAAGGTCACTATTTTGTCTTTTTCTGAAACATAATCTAGCACCTAACTGTTGCCTAGACTCTTGGTGTATCAATTTTTTTTATAAAAATATCTATTTGGAGCAAGAGGCTAGAATGTTTTCATTTTTGGCTCTATCGAAACGAAACACACAAGAAGCTTCTAAGTTATTTGTAATTCTAAATTTTAAGAATTTTTTGAAACTTGACAAAGATCGCAAAATATTACGAAACGTTTTTAATATTTTGCAGACAACATAATCGCGAAACGAAACTTTGATCCGTGAGTATATTGACTATAATGCTACATTTACTAATGGAGAGTAGGAAGAGAGGCTGGACAAAGGCACATATAAGATACTGAAATACTTGTTACACTTGTTCTTTGATTTCAACAAAATTTGACTTTTCTCCTATTTGAACACATACACACCTATCTCATTCTTTGGTAGTGTATGATGTTTAATTTTTCCATTGTTCAGATATGATTACTACTCATTCTCAGTAATTCCAGCACTGGGGGAGCTGGTTGCAGGTGATCGGCGATCTTACCAATATTTAGTGGAGAGTATTCGATATGCATGGTTTAGCCATTATCTTTTGGAAATACATAGGAACTTTCTGAATGACCTATGGTACTATGAGATTCATGGATACTATCATCTTCAATGTGTTTAATGCATGTGCAGATATAGCTCTTGTGAAATGGGTGTTTGGTGAAAGACTAGGTTTTCATACCACTGTATGATAAATAATGAACTTAAAACTGGTTGGCCCAAACTTTCACTACTTATATATGTGGCACATGAGTGAAGGAGCTGAAAAAAGTAATTTCAGAAATTAAGTAATCTGTTTCTTACGTTAATGTCTCTATAGCACTTCTTACTAAGTTTGCCTACTAATTTGATTCGTTTGTATCCAAAAGGACTCCTTTGCGCGCCATATTTACATCAACCATTTCAATTAAGAAAAATCCTAGTTGTTAATAGCGGGTTGGAAGTCCTTTCATCATCCAAAGTCATATTATCTCAAAGAAATGATGAAATAAATCTTCAGTAAATAGTGATGGAAGAACGTTGGAATTGGCGAAGTCTAGTTGCAGATCTACCTGTGTAAGCTTGGTGTATGATATGTTGGCTGCTTTTTGATGTAAATAAATGTCTCTATTATCAGCCCATCTGTACCTCTTACCTGTTAATTGTGTATTCAAGCCACACCTCACGTCCCCTTGAATCTGAGTGTCAGTGTCACGAGTCAAATATTTCATGAAACTTGAAATTTCCAATTTAACAGAATATGGTTCCATATATTCTTCCATGTACAAAAAATCAGTGCTTAATCGATTGAAACTGTAGTGGTTTCATTGTGTTTGCCATTCTGTCTTAGGATAACATATGGTACTAGTTTCAAATGTGATTCTTCTCGCATGCTACTTTGTTGATAGAGTCGAGCATGCGTGTAGGACTCTAAGTATACCTAGAAGCCTTTTCATGTTGTAATGTTCATTTATTATTGTGGAATATTTATGCCACCACCGTTGTTATTTGTATCCTGAGAAAGGGTCTTCGAACATTTTCCACCAAATTATCCGTTGAAATAGGGCAGAGAGTAAGTGGTCTAATAACTAATCCTTCATACTTACAGTCTGCGCGATCTGTAACTGCAGGATAAATTTGCCTCCATGATCGCCGAGGCTGGCATGGGTTTCAGAAGGTTGAGTACGAGAACCTTGTTGGAGGAGTTGTTGCCATCCATTCTGGACTGAAGTTATAAGAGTGCAACATCTATCTGGTCGCATATATCAAAATTCTCGTATTTTTAGCAACTCAGAGTTAGAGATTGGCATTCTAATTTTTTTTGCCTAAACTTAAAAGAATTAGGTAATCAGTACCACATCAGTGAGGGGCTTGCTACTGGTGTCTCCATCCAAGAACCTTGTACGCCTTTTGGCGTTAGCTGATAAAGGTTTAATCACTGTTGTATTCGAGTAATCTTATGTACAACACCTATGATCGATGCTACTAATAGAAATAAAGTTAATCTTAGCCTTTCCATCATATATGCCATTCAAATGAGGCCATGTCAGCTTTTGTTATTCCTTTTTATACATCTTATTTCTTTTCTGTTTGTCTTGTTGACTATGTATAGTACTGACGCTCTTCTCTTACATGTAAAAGACTAACACAAATTACAAACACAATTTCGCGCACCAAGCGTCCCACTGGATGATTGGAAGCTGTTACCGGAAAAAGGAAAAAAGAAGGAAAAAACCAAAAATGCTGGACCACAATGTTAGACCTCTGAGATTATGCTTAAAAAAGAGAATCTTTTAGTTTCCAACGTATCTTATGGTCTCACATGAGAAGGCGAGACTCGAATTTAGCCAAGAGCGACTTGCTGAAATCAAGATTATCTGTAGCAATGCCGGCAAATCATCCCTGGCTATAATCGACTCTCTTCTTCGCCATGTACAGACGTGTAGACGAGGACACACAGAGACATATATATTATATATTAGCAGTGTGTGAATTATTTGAGCTTTGACCGCATGTATTTCTTGTATTTGGACCAATTAAGTTTCATACCATATTTATAGTGGTCATAGAAAACCATATAACACATGTTATTTTCATGTTTTCATAATTTTTTTTTTTTTTGTAATCATGCAACTAGAATGATGTGCTGGAGTAGCGAGAACATTTAGATTCTCCTTTTGAAACAACAAACAAGAGTTCTATTTCACGATCGTGTTCCTGATTCTTATCAACTATGTCGTGAATGATAAGTATCCGTCGATTGACTTTTATCTAATTTGTAGTATTACACGCAATTTGTCAACTTAGTCTCGACACTTGTCAAGAAATAATTGGTTCGACTTAGGGCTATTAAGTTTCCTTCTTAAAATTTATCTTCCAACAACTGACAAGCGTGGTCCATGCATGTGAAGTATAGTCTTTTAGCCATTTTCGGAATCTACATCCCATCTATTATTGAGTTAAAGACTTATAGTGGTACATGCATGACTTCTATATTCCAAAGGTAGGAAAATGTGGGCATAGAATCTGTCTATAAGCAAGAGATGAGGACGAAGTTGAGGTATATGACTAAAGTGGAAGTGGACCGAAGCAAAATTATGGCCATACTGATGGGTCCAGCGTCAGCCTTTGATGAGTGACTACACATATTCGTTTACATTAGGGAATTAAGTAAGAACCCCTTCAAACTATCCTCCTTTTACAAACTGCCCCCAACATTTGCAAAGTTTGTGTTAAACCCCTCAGAATTATTTATTTGGAGATTTTTACCCATCAAGTTGTAGCTCAACCACACAATCTGGACATCTGTTTTCATATTTAATTTGTTTGTTAGTTAGTAGATTTGGTCTCAAGGGGAGAAAGTTGATCTCTTCAAAATCAATACATTAGAAGTTTAATGCAATTTTTTGTACGTTAAGTGAAAATTTTAAAAGAGTAAATCCTACCAACCTATGTGATATTTTATATGTTGCCTCTCAACCTAATGGTATTTACAATTGGAATTGTCTAATATGCTCTCTGATGTACAACTCGTTCCCAACGTCTATAACGTGACTTGCCCTCTAGGTTATATTGTCTTATATAACTCTTGCCCTCTAGGTTATATTGTCTTATATAACTCTAAGAAATTATGATTGACTACACTAGCGATGCCTTAACAGGCACGGGGAAAAGTACTTATAATGGTCGAATACCTATTACCTTATAGAATACGGTATAAATATGCCTTAACGGGTAAAAGATCCCATATCCACCGAGATAAGGAGGACAAAAGAAAAAAGAAAGATCCCATATCCACCGAGATAACGAGGACGAAAGAAAAAAGAAAGATCCCTATCCATCCAAATAAGGAGGACAGAGGAAAAAGAAAGACCCCCTATCCATCGAGATAAGGAGGACAAAAGGAAAAATAAAGATCCCCTATCCATCGAGATAAGGAAGACAAAATAAAAAAGAAAAATCCCCTGTCCACCAAGATAAGGAGGACAAAAAAAAAGATCCCCTATCCATCGAAATAAGGAGGATAAAAGAAAAATAAAAATCCCTATCCATTGAGATAAGGAGGACAAAAGAAAAAAGAAAGATCCCCTATCCATCGGGATAAGGAGGACAAAAGAAAACAAAAAGAACCCCTATCCATCGAGATAAGGAGGACAAAAGAAAAAGAAATGAGAAATATTCCCTATCCATCAAGATAAGAAGGAAAAAAGAAAAATCCCCAACCTACCGAAATAACGAAGGTAGAAGAAAAGGAGAAGATCTCTTATCCATCGTGATAAGGAGGGCAATGGATAAAGAAGAAGTTTTACTCATCGAGAAAGAAAGACACAAAATCAACAATATACACGAAAGAAGTAGTCATTCAGAATAACAAGGGCAACTGCTATTATATTTGATTATTCAAGATTACTGAGAACATAAAGAAATTATAGGAACATATTCCTAAGGAAATACCGCAGACACATGCCTCATCCAGGATACTTAGGGTCACCCTTAGTATGAATCAGCACAAGGCTCTTCTGCTGCAAGATCTCAGCATAGACATCTAGCCCCGAGTCATCATCATCGTCAGAATCCGAATCTTCAAGAATTTCCCCATCTGGACCTAGCAACGGATCAAGCGAGTTGGGGTAAAACTAATCTCTAAATCTGTCATGCAATCGAACCTGGCCGATGATAGAAGATTTTGCCTCTTCTCTCTCTTGTACGCCGAAATCTGCACATATTTCCTTGAACGTTCTGCTCAAAAGAAAACCCTTGGCGACACTAATTTTCTGCTCTCATGTGTGCTCCTAAAGAAACGAACCAGGGCATAATTAAAACATTGCTTGATAAGGGGTCACCTCTAAAGGACCGGCGAAAGACATTACCTGACACTAGATGGTCCTCTCAACAAGGGCTAGTTTTTTCCAAAGACGTTGCAGTTCCAATTCAGCGGCTTCACGTTTCTCCCTCTCAACTACAATGGAGACATTGGCCTCATCAAGGATGCGGCCAACTGCTGGTTCAGCTTCAGCAAAAGTTTCACATTCGCCTCACTAGAGGCAAGTATACTTGACGCCTCATCATGTTCGGCTGCTAACTTTGCTGCCTCCGCAGGGTAATACTTGCCCATGTCTTCAAGGTCAGCAATTGTCCGTGCAATAGACTCGACTCTATCAGAATTACTATCACTTGCCGCCTTCAAAAAGTTGGCAAAAAAATTACCAACATGTCACAAGCAAGATATTAAATTCTTAGTGACACACAAAAAAGGAAAAAAGGGCAATAACAAACTTACCAACTGAATAATGGCACTCCCTCTAGTCGAAGTACCACCGCCACCCTCAGTGCATTTCCTCTTATGTTGGGAAGGGTTTACACCAGGGATCCCGGGAACCGGGTTCCTACTAGAACTTTCCTTGACCTGCCCTGCGAGGGAACATCACTCTCAGGGAACCCAGTGGCCCCACCTTCTGTATACTCCTCGCTTTGGCAAGCTCCAATCATTTTATTCTTTGAGCGGTGACCCTCTCGTCCCAGTGTCATAGTTACAATGGGTAGTGATGTCTCGGCACCAACCTCGTCCTCAGCAGTAGCAGTACGCGCGACAATGATATCCAACCTTTGACCCATCACAAGTTGGCATGTATACAACAAGTATAAACGTAACCAAAAGGCATTATTTAAAGCATACCACGGAGACAAGAAGGCTAACATACCAAGGTGGAACAGTCTTCGATAAGGCATCGGTGACAAACCTCATGCACGCAGCACATCTTCGTCGGCCAACATGGTGAGGTTATACTTGTAGGCTAATAGACTTTCCAAAAATCCTACAGCCCATTGAGGCGCACCCACTATGGAACGCCTTTGGTATTTTTCCATTATCGACCATTTTTTAGGGAGATCATTGAACTCTTTTACAACCTTCTCTTCGGCATAGAAGTACTCATTCTTGTTGCCAAAGCCGTACTGGTCTAGCTAACTCGTGAGAATTTCTGTCAAGGTTGAGCTTTGATAAAGAAGAAGCCCATGTCCCCACCTTTCTTGTTGGTAATAACGGAGAATAAAGCCCAAAACTCGTTAACCCCATAGGGCACACCAAGGGCCTTCATGACCAATACGGAGGCCACAATAGCACCAGAGGAGTTGGGCAAAAGATATCCTAGGCAAATGCCAATACTTTTCAAAATATCAATAATTGTTGGATCAATGGTGAAACGTAGCCCATTGGCAAAATGCTTCACATGAACGGTAATAGAACCCCAATGAGGCAGGTGCATCCGCTCTTCGCGCTTAGGACAATTGATCTTATAAACATGTATATGATACGTAGAAGCATAATGATCAGGGTAATGAGGAACGCGGGACACCATGTCTTCATAGTTGACGCAGTCTTATATTTCTTCACCTATGGAGACTTGAGGAGACCCCATTCATTGTATATCGCATCCTCATTCCCGTTGAACTCATCATCTTCCCAGTCGGATCCATCTCCCACGCCATCGCGATATAAATCATCCATAGAGAACAACTCATAATCGACAAATTCAGATTGAGATCGTACGACGTCCTCATTCTTCTGTCCCAAGTCGGACACATTAACTCCCCTTGCGCCGACCGTTGTTACCATGAGCGAATGAACACATGTACAATTTTCAAAAAAACTCTTCGAACACGATAGAATCAAAAAAGACGCAACCTCAAAAATCCAAATTCGGATAAAAAAGTTAAGTGCAAACTTATACAAAAAATTTATTGAAGAACATATCGTACCCGTATATCGAGTATCATATCGAATACGGATATCGAGATTGAAATCAAAATGGCATATCGGAAATCATGTCAGGTATCCCTGATATACCTCAACCAGAATGAAGGCAACTTTCGCTAAAAGACAAATGACATTTCTCTCTTCTGCAGACCACTATTTATAGACATCGGGTCCTTCGATGATGGATTTATGATGGCACATATCGGAAGCCAAATTCGACATCGCATATCAAAATAATTTGGATATAGAGTCTAAAAATTCTTTATTTCCATGATGAAGGTGTAATTACGTCACTAGAGACACTTACGTATGATAATTCAAACGAGGACCTCTCGATTACACCAATTACATTGGGGTCCCACCAACATCCTTGAATGAATTCCCGTATCCGAGCTCCGCCATTTGAACTGGGGGGATAAGAGGTACTGGTAATTCAAACTTAGATCTAATTTGCGAATTATTGTTCACAATAATAACTTCCAAATTGCAGGATTACATGATATGGTATTTTTCGTATTGGGTCAGCCCATGGGGAAGGCCTATATTTGGCATATATCGGGGATCCTCCCCGATATGCATATCGAAAGTGGTATTCGATATGGTATAGCTCACGTGTTTATCACGTGTGCGGTCCCCGCTTCTCGAGGTCTATAAATACTCGGATTCCACTAATCAAGATAAGCTTTAATTATCCTAAGATATTGTACACCGATATCAAGCATCCCTGATATTACTCCCGATAATATACTCGATATATATTATCGATATACATATCGACATCTTACTCGACATCATATCCGATATCATCTCCGACGTATATCAGAACATCATCACCGACGTAGAAGGTTCTCGATATCATTCCAGATATTATCTTCGACGTCCCTTTCGACATCCAGCAGAGCATCTAAGTTCGAGATATTCTGGACCAAGCCTACTTAGCACCACACTTGTAATATAATATCCACATCATTATATAAATATGATTTATTGTTAAACTATATTACAAGTTGTTTAGCTTCTTTAATATGTGAGTGGATAATTATATTGTTCCGTTAATTAAGTTGATTGGTAGTTCATATGCATGGTTGTTGTTGATTTATTTCCATCATTCAGTAGTGCTCTTAGTTTGTTTTGTGGACGTCTTTGCAGTATTATTCAACAATTTAATATATATATATATATATATATATATATATATATATATATATATATATATATATATATGTAGAATTCCTACTTTTTTCCAATAAAAAGAGAAAACTGATCCTTGTTCTCCATTATTGCTAATCTAAAACTGGTAAAAGTATATCGTGAATTTCTAGGAAAATAGAGAAGCAATTGGACTCGATGCTTATCATGATTGAAAGTGCAGGGTTTTCTGAAATCAATGTTAGACGATGCAATGTTAGACGATGTTGGGTTAACATTGAGGATAACATTGAAAGTCGAGAGCTTGTGCGAAAACTGCTCTTTAGTTGCCAAAATTAAGTTTTGCCTTTATTCACATATTAACCAAGTTCCACGGTTTCAGTTGTTTATGTTTATGTCCAGGAAGGTATCTTTATCATAAGGAAGAGCTATGGAAGATTTCTTACTTGAAGTTTCCATAATTCAAGCTAAGCTGAATAGTCAACTCACACGGTTTCAAAAGAAGGAAACAAGCTAGCTGTTCTCTGCGACGCAATTCTTTCCAGGATTCTGCAAATTGAAGAAGTTGTGTTACCTTGTTAAATCGGTAACAATGGAAACACATTCCGAGGAAAGATTTGAAGTTCACAAAGAAGGCAAATTTCAACAAGAAAACAACAAGAGTTACCAAAACTGTGAACAACACATCTTGGCGTTCAAGACTCAAGAAATCTATAAAAGATGTGAAGTTCATCAAGATGAAGACAAGACAATCGTGCTAAACAATCCAATAGATTAATCATTCTTTGTATTGTCTTCGTCTTGTTTTGCGAAGTTTTTGTATCAACTGCTTAAGTCTAGTTCATAGAAGTTAAGTAGTTCTTACTTGTCTGCTTCGTTGAGTCCAATCAACAAAGAGCGTGAGTGAATTATTGTGAGGAACGTTTTTGATAAAACCTTTCTGGTTATTTGGCCTAAGGCTCGGAAGTTTTTAATAATATTGAAAACTTCTTAAAATTATATCTTCTTGTGTTCTTACTTCCGCTGCACATTATTATTATCAAGAAGATCAAAATAGAGTTAAGGCAATTCCAGCTTAACTCTCAAAAGTGTTGTGTCAATCCACGGTCCAAAATTTTCAATTGGCGTCAGAGCCAAACACCGACTACACTGGTGGTTTGGAGGTGATACAATACCATGGACAGTGTCAATCCTAATACCAACATGATTCCAATTTTGGATGGCTCCAATTATGCATATTGGAAGATTAGGATGAGGTCTCACATCAAAGCTATTGATATTCGAGCTTGGCAATCCGTGATCAATGGATACTCTCTTCCAACATTACCAATAGATGGTGAAGGTGATCTAGTTCCAAAACCAGAAGCAGACTGGACAACAGTAGAGGTAAGTCTCTATAACTCTAATGAAAAAGCTCTTAATGATGTCTTTAGTTGGGTTAATCATCACATGTTCAAGTTAATCCAGAATTGTACAAAAGCCAAACATGCTTGGGATATACTTGAATTACATTGCGAAGGAGATTCTGCTGTAAAAGATTCTAAATATGGACAACTGCTTTTGCAATTTGAAAAACTTGAGATGGGTGAAGATGAAAGTGTTGCCAGTTATTTTGAGAAAATTCTTGATATTGCTAACCAATGTGAAAACCTAGGTTTTGCTATGACTAATCAAGAAATGGTTTATAAAGCTATGAGAACACTGTCATCTAAATTTGCTCTCAAGAAAATTGCAATGAGTGAATCTAGAAACCTTGCTAATCTACAGTTTCAAGTCTTGATGAATACTCTTAGAGAATTTGAGATGGAGCTTGCCTCACAACCTAGCAAACATAGGGTTGTTGCTTTAAGAGGTTCAAATCTTGACAATGAAAGTGATGATGATTTTGAAATAATTTCTTCAAATTATGGGAAAATTACTAAGAAGTTCAATAAGTTGAATCTTAAAGGAAAAGGTAAAGAAAAGAACCTTAATAATAGTTCCCCAGGTTATAAGAAACTACCTCCTAAGTTTGTGAGGTACATGGCATCAAAACCTACTCCTTTAAAAGCTGATAAGTTAAAAGATGTTCAATGTTTTGAATGTAAAGGATATGGTCATATGGCTAATGAATGTGCTAACCCTCTTAGAAAAAGAGAAAATTCTCATTGGGTTTGTGTAGATGATTTCAATGAAGATGACTTTAGTTCTGGAGAAGCTGAAGAACAATCAGAAGAGGTTCAAACTGCTGCGCTACTCACTCAGATTGACTGGACACCAGAAGACTCCCTGAACTGCTTCGGATCTCAATGTTACCCCAACATTCAGGATCCAACATCAGAACATGAGACCTTCTTTGCAGATTAGGATGAATATGATACTGATTCTGAACCTTATCTTGTGTCCTACTTTGATGAATCTAACTTTGATTGTTTTCATGGCACAATGGATCTAGATGAAGAATACTTCTTTGAAGGTGAAATGTCCCAGGAGGAAATCATTGAAGGCCTGAAGTCTATCTACCACAAACTGCTGCTTGAGAATCACAAACTCATTAAGAGCAACAAAAGCTTAAAGGAAGAGATTGGATGCATGAAGGAGATGCTGAAACTGTATGAGAAAGACCTTGACAAAACTGAGGCTGAGCTGAAAGAGGTAAAGGTAAATTTAGATAAAGCTGAACAAACCATAGACAAATGGAACTCTTCTACATCTCTGCTTGATGAAGTGCTGAGTATGGGAAATCAAGGTAAAAATGGTTTGGGCTATGTTGAAAAACCTCCCTCTGAAGATGTTAATTCTGCCTACTTGAAAGCTGGTTTTATCAAGGATAGCAATAACTTGAGTTGTAAAATCCCTTCCAACACTGTGAAAAAGCCTACTTTTATCTGTCAATATTGTTTTCAACCTGATCACATTAAGCCTTATTGTAAAAAACATAAAATTGTGATTGAGAAGAAAACAGTAATTAATTGCAATACCAATGTTAGGAGAACCTCTGATCTGAATGTTATCCCAACATTAGGTAACAACGCTGAAGGACATAAAAGTAGAACTTGGATTGAAAAGTTAAAAACTCCTAAGGTTAAAATTGTTTGCAATGTTGTCTTTTCTGCTGTTTACTCCAACCTTGCAGGTAAGTGGTACTTTGACAGTGGCTGTTCAAGGCACATGACTGGAAACATTGACAACCTGAAAGAGGTAATCCCTTTGACTGTTGGAACAGTTACCTATGGAGGAGGCACAAAAGGGAAAATCATTGGAAAAGGAGTACTGGATGTTGAAGGATTTCCACCACTCAAGGATGTGTTGTTGGTTGAAGGATTGAAAGCAAATTTAATTAGCATAAGTCAACTTTGTGATGATAACTTGCTAGTTACTTTTGATAAAAGTTCATGTGATGTGTTTAATAGCGACAATGTCCGTGTCATGACAGGTACAAGATCAAAGGATAACTGCTATCTTGCTCAAGATGAAGCTGAATGCTACCATGCCAAGGTAGATGAATCTGTCATGTGGCACAAGAAGTTAGGACATGTGCGCTATAGAAATCTGGAGAAACTACAGAAGTTAGAGGATGTAAGAGGACTGCCTAAGTTGACTAGCCCAGGTAAAATTGTTTGTGAAGACTGCCTAAAAGGTAAACAAACAAAAGCTGTCCATCCACCACTTCAGGTACAGAGTACAAACCCTAGAACTAATAAGTGCTTTGATTTGCTACACATGGATCTCATGGGTCCTATTGAGGTTAGTAGCCTGAATGGTAAGAAGTATGCTTTTGTTATTGTTGATGATTTTTCAAGATATACATGGATTAAGTTTTTAAAAGAAAAATCAGAGGCATTCAACACATTCAAGATTTTGAATGCTAGTATTAAGAATCTCTATGGTACTTCTGTAGGAAGAATTAGGTCTGACCATGGAAAGGAGTTTGAAAATGTAAGCTTTGCTAATTTCTGTGAATCTAAAGGCATTTTCCATGAGTTTTCAGCACCTAAGACACCTCATCAAAATGAGATTGCTGAGAGGAAGAATAGAACACTTCAAGAGATGGCTAGAGTTATGTTGAATTCTAAAAACCTATCTAAGAAACTCTGGGCTGAAGCATTAAATACTGCATGTCATATTAGTAATAGAGTTTATCTTAGACCTGGTACTACTATGACACCTTATGAAATCTTGAAGGGTTCAAAACCAACAGTAGCACACTTTCATGAATTTTGTATTAACTGCTATTTGCTAAAAGATAGAGATTATTTTAGCAAATTTGATCCCAAAAGTGAAAAGTGTATATTTGTTGGATATTCTCCTAATAGTGCTGCTTTCAGGGTCTACAATCCAAGATTGCATACTGTTCAAGAATCAGTGAATGTTATTTTTGATGATTTAACTGTTTCTACAGGTACTGAAGAAGTCACTGGTTCAGATGTTACTCCAACATTGGACTCAATATTGAACACATACGCTGGAGATGCTGAACTGAAAACTGGAACAAATGTTGACTTAACACCAGAAACCCCCAATGTTAGGCCAACATCGGTGCTGTCAGATTCTGAAGATGAAGTGGCTCCTGTATCCAGAAGAGATCCCCCTCTTAGAATACAAAGAGATCATCCAGCCTCTCAAGTAATTGGACAAATTACTGAAAGAGTTAGAACACGCAACAAAGAAAGGGTCAATTACAAGGATATGGCTAAGTTGTGTGTTTGCATGTCTTCTTCATGTACTATTGATAATGCATCTTGTTTTGTGTCCTCCATTGAACCTAAGAATGTAACTGAAGCCCTTAAGGATAGTTACTGGATAAATGCCATGCAAGAGGAACTCTTAAAATTCACCAAAAAACAGAGTTTGGAATCTAGTACCTAGGCCATCACATGTGAATGTAATAGGTACAAAATGAAATTTCAAAAATAAAATTGATGAGAATGGTGTAATTATGAGAAACAAAGCTAGGTTGGTTGCACAAGGTTACACTCAGGTAGAAGGTATAGATTTTGATGAGACTTTTGCTCCAGTAGCTAGGATAGAATCAATTACATTACTCCTTGATATTGCTTGCTGTCTTAGGATTAAACTATACCAAATGGATGTTAAAGGTGCCTTTCTGAATGGTTTAATTGACAAAGAGGTTTATGTAGAACAACCTAAAGGCTTTGCTGATCCTAAACATCCTGACCATGTGTACAAACTTGAAAAGGCTTTGTATGGCTTAAAACATGCTCCTAGAGCTTGGTATGAGAGGCTAACTGATTTTCTGTTAGGCCTAGGTTTCAATAGAGGAGATGGAGATATAACATTGTTTGTCCTTAGAAAAAGCTCTGATAGCTCTGATATATGCATTGCTCAAATTTATGTGGAAGATATTGTATTTGGCTCTACTAACAAGTCTACTTTAGGCAAATTTGTTGAGTCTATGACATGAACATTTGAGATGAGCATGATTGGTGAGCTCAACTACTTTCTGGGACTACAAGTCAAGCAGCTGGAGAATGGTATCTTCCTGAACCGGGAGAAGTATGCAAGGAATATGGTGAAGAGATTTGAGCTACAAGAGCCCAAACCTTGCAAAACTCCTATGTTCTCTTCAGTGAAAATAACAAAAGATGGCACTGGCAGCAATGTTGACCCACCATTGTACAGATCCATGATTGGTAGTTTGCTATATCTCTCTGCCTCTAGACTAGACATCATGTTTTCAGTATGTGTTTGTGCTAGGTACCAAGCTGAGCCAAGGCAATCTCACTTGATTGCTGTGAAGAGGATTCTTAGATATATCTCTGGAACTTCACCTTTAGGCATTTGGTATTCTTATGACACTAACACTAACTTGGTTGGTTTCAGTGACTCTGACTGGGCAGGTGATGTGAATGACAGAAAATCCACAAATGGGGGCTGTTTTTATTTGGGGAATAATTTGGTCTCCTGGTATAGCAAGAAGCAGAACTGTGTTTCATTATCAACTGCTGAATCAGAATATGTAGCAGCTGGCAGCTGTGTTACCCAACTTGTGTGGCTCAAAACATGCTTTCAGATTATGGGCTAGATAGTGATACACTTATCATGTTTTGTGACAATCTAAGTGTCATAAGTATCTCTAGGAATCCTGTCCAACATTCTAGAACTAAACATATAGACATAAGACATCATTTCCTAAGAGATATGGTAGAGGACAAAGTGATCAACATTGAACATATTGAGACAACTAATCAGCTTGCTGATATGTTTACAAAACCTTTAGATAGTGAGAGATTCTTCAGTTTGAGGAAATCTTTTGGCATGTGCAATATGTGAAAATGTTGAGGAAACCAGTGTTGACATAACACCACTATCTAACACTAGTATATTGGTTGTGGTGTAGTAGGTACTCTGTTGTTTTCCTTTGTTGAATTCATTTCCTTGTGAGTCTCATTTCATATGTATTTTGTCATATTTGGTTTGTGTGGTTGAACTCTTTGATTAACAGCTATTTCTAGTTATTAGTTTCACATCTTTGTTTTGAAAAAGTAATAAAACTCTTCTGTTGTCTGAGGTTGTGATTACCTAACATATGAAGAAGCTGGGGTACACAAAGTTCACTACTTTGATGTCTATTCAGTTGAGTCTTATTCATATGGAAGGTGTACAGGACATGTGGAGAAGCTGGGGTGCATGATGTTGACAGCTTCACTGTTACTCAGTTGTGCTTATTTACATATTCCTGTTTGTTTGGCCAAGGAACACATGAGAGTGATCTTTTCTACTAGGGTGTTTGAGGTTTAGATTTCTTACATTTAGCAGCACTGATCACTTGGTGATTCTCTTGAATGCAGGTTGGTAAACAAGTATGCATAAGGAATTGGGGTGTTGGGGTGCATGATAAATGAATTGCCAACATTCAAGGCCTTTGTACTTGCCTAACTTGTTGCTGTTAATGTTGTTACTGGGGTGTGTGGAGTTCAGGCTGCCCTCATTCAGTAGTGACATTAGCTTTTTGTTTAGCAACCTTCAGTTTTGGTTCAGATGAGTTATAAAAATAATATAGATTATTAAAGAGATGTGAACTATGCTGGTTTGAGGGTTTTTTCATAAGTGTTCACCATCTGCCTCCTTGACATTACATTGTTGCATTGATGTAGAACTGCATTGTTTTCTTTTTGTTGTTGAGTTGTGTCGGTCTAGGCTTAGGGGGAGTACAATTCATGTGTTAAGGCATACAATTGGGTGACATACTGCAGGTGACACACTTTTCTGTGACTTTCTATGCTGTGGAAGTGAATTTTTCCTTGAATTCATAACTGCTTATCTCTGTGTGTTTCTTGTTATCTATGTTGCTTACTCATGATTTTGATCTGAACAATATGTATGAGGTACTCACTTGCTATATTGGTTAAGTTTCAGATGTATTTTTGGATGTATCTCAAGCTCTCACATGAATTTGCCTTGGTAAAGCCTGTACCTCCATCTTCGGTTTTGAATGTTATTGAATGTTATCCCAACATTGTGCACAGTCGCAGGTCAACATTGAAAATATGAACTTATATGTTTTCAGTTTTTTGAAAACCGCTATGGTTAACTGTTAATTAAACATCAAAGCATGTGAGCGGGAAAACATAGTGGGAAAGTTTTACTTGGTTCAAATTTGGTAACTGCCCATTAACATTCATTCTCTTTCCTTATTCACAGGTTATTTCAAATATCAAAACCCTATTTTCCTTAATTGTGCTTGCGATTTTCATATTTGTGCTTACTTTACAAAATTTCTCTCGCAACTCTCAAATTCTCTCAATTTTCTCTGCGATTTCTTTCAAAACTTCTCTACTAACAATGGCAAGCAAGTCTCCCATGCAAACTCTTGCAGATGTTGCCCTGGGAAGTGAACCCATTGCCGCACGCACTCGGTCACACACTAGAGGTGCTGCTGCAAAGACAGTTGATGCTCCTGTTGCTGCTAAAAGGAAGGTTATTCCCTATGTGCGACGAGGGAAGAAGTCCAAACAAGGTGAATCGACCTCCAATGTTGAGCCAAATGCTGATTCAACCACTCCCATCACCAATGAACCTGAAATTGAGGTAAACACTGCTGAACCCAACCCTGAACTTGATGTTGACTTAACTGTTGAGGGGGAGGGTAGTGGTTCGGTTGAGAAAACTGTGGAAAAATCCATGGACAAGTCTGTGGACAAACTGGTGAGGAAGTGGATTAGGGCTCAAAAGAAGAAGAGCAAGGCTGCAGGGGATAAGTTGAAAACTATGTCTGAAACTGCTAAGACAAGGGCTGAGGCTAGAAAGAGACAGGTGGAGAGGTTAGCCAAGAAAAAAGGCTGAGAGGAAAGCTGAGGAAGAGAAGAAGGTTGTTGCTGCTGCTGCTGCTGCTGAGAGAAAGAGGAAAGGAAAGCAAGTAGTGGATGAGGAAACTGAGGTAGTAGATGTTGAGGATGAAGAGGAAGAAGAGCAGGATGTTGGTGCTGATGTTGGGGCAACATCAGGAACAGAGGAGTACACAGATGGGCTATATGTGGTCTATCCTGATGATGAGGGGAGCTACTTTTCTCCTTACTATCTCTCTCAAGAGTTGGAGAAGAAGTGGGACTCCTTTTAAGAAGGGAGATTCACACTGAAAGAGCTATAGAGATGACCAGTTTCAAAGAGAACAAGGTGATGGACTTGCTTGAGGCAAGAGGGTTCCAACAATCAGTGATGGATCTGAGTGACTATGCTCTTAAGATTGTCATGGAGTTCTACCTAAATCTCTCAAAATGGATCAGGGACTACAGATCTCCAAAATTTGGAAAGGCTTGGGTGAGGGGAGAGTCTTCAACATTGACCACTACACCATCAATATGATATGTGGATTCCCTACTACTGATGAATCTGAGGACCCCTACTATGATGATGTGATGGAAGACTTGACTAGAGGGTTGGTTAAAACCTGGAGAGATGCTCGGCCAACCACAAAACTCACCTCCCTAAGTGCTGTCTTGCACAAGATAGCTTGCTTCAACTGGCTGCCAAGCAAAAATGTCACTATTTTGACTAAGGAATCAGCAATGTTAGTCTACAAAATCAAAAATGGGCTAGCTGTGAACATGGGGGAGAGGATTGTGAGGTCTATGTCTGAAGTTGCTGGAAGGAAGAATGGCATGCTTCCTTTTCCCTCACTCATCTGCAAAATCCTTAGCAATCAAGGATTGAAGACAAGTGTCACTGTGGGCTGGAGGAAGAATGACACTGAACTGACAATTCTCCCAAGCTACTTGTCTGGATCAAGAGTGAGAGACCTTCCATGGAACCCAAAAGGAGTGGTGAGACCAAGGGCTGAAAAGACGAAGGCTCAGGAGGTTGCTGGAACTTCAGTGCCTATGTCCAAAGAAGAAGACTGCATGGTCATAACTTCTGCTTTTGTGGATCATTTGCTGAACTGGTATAGGGGGCAGATTGCTGATTGTCAGAGGGAGATTGAGGAAAGAAAGGAACACCTCAAAGAGCTGGATGACATGGTGAAAAATTTGGAGAAACTCCCTTCTTCACAAAAAGGGGGAGAGTAGTTCCAATTTTAAATTTTAGTCTTCTAGTTTATGTTTTGTTTCTATGAACTGCTAATTTCTTTGAACTGCTGGTACATTAATCTCCAATTGGTTTTATTTGATCAAGGGGCTTGTCCTTGATTTCTTTCTTTGGCATGTAACTCTAAGTATTACCGTTGAACTACTTTAACTGCTATTACTTATGAAAGTACATTTTGATCTGCTTGTCTAGTTAACCTTCTGTGCAGGAAACTCACTGGTTTCAATGTTGAGGCAACATTGATGAATGTTGAGGTCTGAACATATGTACATATCTGGATGTAGTGATGACCTTAATGCTTTTCTTTGTTAATTTAACTTTGAATTTGTTTGCTTGTATTGAGGGGGAGCAGTTTAGTACTTTAATTTGTTTCTTGTTGATTATAACTATCTGGATATAAGACTTGATTGGAACAAGTGTTGGTTTTGTGAAGAAAGGCAAAAGGGGGAGATTGAAAGTGCATGGTTTTCTGGAGTCAATGTTAGACGATGCAATGTTAGACGATGTTGGGTTAACATTGAGGATAACATTGAAAGCCGAGAGCTTGTGCGAAAACTGCTCTTTAGTTGCCAAAATTAAGTTTTGCCTTTATTCACATATTAACCAAGTTCCACGATTTTAGTTGTTTATGTTTATGTCCAGGAAGGTATCTTTATCATAAGGAAGAGCTATGGAAGATTCCTTACTTGAAGTTTCCATAATTCAAGCTAAGTTGAATAGTCAACTCACACGGTTTCAAAAGAAGGAAACAAGCTAGCTGTTCTCTGCGACGCGATTCTTTCCAGGATTCTGAACCAGGATGCAAAAGAAGATGTGTTACCTTGTTAAATCGGTAACAATGGAAACACATTCTCAGGAAAGATTTGAAGTCCACAAAGAAGAAAAATTTCAACAAGGAAACAACAAGAGTTACCAAAACTGTGAACAACACATCTTGGCGTTCAAGACTCAAGAAATCTATAAAAGATGTGAAGTTCATCAAGATGAAGACAAGACAGTCGTGCTAAACAATCCAAGAGATTAATCATTCTTTGTATTGTCTTCGTCTTGCTTTGCGAAGTTTTTGTATCAACTGCTTAAGTCTAGTTCATAGAAGTTAAGTAGTTCTTACTTGTCTGCTTCGTTGAGTCCGATCAACAAAGAGCGTGAGTGAATTGTTGTGAGGAACATTTTTGATAAAACCTTTATGGTTATTTGGCCTAAGGCTCGGAAGTTTTTAGTAATATTGAAAACTTCTTAAGATTATATCTTCTTGTGTTCTTACTTCCGCTGCACATTGTTACTATCAAGAAGATGAAAATAGAGTTAAGGCAATTTCAGCTTAACTCTCAAAAGTGTTGTGTCAATCCACGGTCCAAAATTATTCAATGATCAATTGAAGGAGCATATATTTTTTCATCAGTAAACATATCATAAATCGGGCCAAAAGCAGCCAAAGAATTGGAGGAGCATAATGTGCGCTAGCTTTTATATTATACAATATCCTTTAATTCATTGTGGTTACTAATGGATTTATCTCTTGATTCTTATGTAAAATAATATAAGATAAAAGATTCAAACCCCTAACTATGATTACTTTTGCAACACATCCCCATGAGAAAATTAATAAATGATGTTATACCATAATTTGGTACTAATATAGAGACCAATTGTAATATGACAAGTGGCAGACACAATGAAATGGACAACGCGACGAGATTCAGCGGCCCAAATCGATCATGCCAGTTCGGTCCCACCAACTGGCCCATGTACAATCTCTTTTCGCAGCGAACAATCTCTTTGCCCATGAACAATCTCTTTCGCCCATGAAAAATCTCTTTGGGGACCCAACCAATAAAAGGCCTGTCATCTAGCCTATAAGTACCCCCCCCCCCAAACTTCATTATAGGGAGGACTTTTCTAGAGAGCTATGAGACCACACACAATCTCTTCGTGCACATTCTCTTTATGCATAATATCTTTGTGCACTATCTCTTCGTGCACTATCTCTTTATGCATAATTTCTTTACGCACAATCTCTTAGTGCACAATCTCTTAGCGCACAATCTCTTCGTGCACAATCTCTTCGTATGATATCTCTTTGTGGACTATCTCTTTGAGTCTTGCCTTAACTACTATCCAATGTGCAAAGACCCGACCTTGGAGATTCGACCTTAGAGATCTGATATTCGCCTCCAACCACGATCGACAACCACAGAGAAATAATGAACTACATTTGGCTTGATTCCCTAAACGGGATATGAAAGAAGATTGACTTAGCCCCAAGTTCAGTCTAAAATAAATGAACTCCCAATCCGCATCTGTCGCTTTCTACCCGACCTATCAGATATGTTCGACTTACTTAACTATTTTTCATCTACATTGTATTTGTTTTTATAACCTATCTATAGTCAAACCCCTCAACGAGCATTAACTAACTTAGGCATCAGAGTGCTACACCAAGTCAGCCTCGACCTAGTTCACGTTCAGTGTAGGTTTCCCGAATACAAAGCTAGCCCATGACCAATAAAGAGCTTGTGTTAGTGTGAGACAGAATGCTTAGTCAGCAGACAAAATCACCAAGGATCAAGCGGTAAGTGCCCTAACCTTCGCCAACCTGTTAGTTTTGCCCAGTGCGTGTTTTCGGCGACTTTTCGAACAATAAATTGTCGGAAAACTTATTTGACCAAAAATTTCTCCTCATCGAGACAGTTCTGGTGGTGGTGACGGTATTGTAAAATCCAAATTCATTAGACAGAAAATTTAATTTTAATTCAAAAAAATTCTGAAAACAAATGTTAACACCTTCAAATATTCTTCACACTTTTCAAAAATTTCTCATGTAATGGCTTTGAATTCTGCGATACCGTCACCACCATCGAACTGTCTCGATGAGTGGAAAAGTCAACTTGAATAAAAAAAGTTCAGCAAGAAATTCTCGGCAACCGACGAAAGCAGAGTGATGGGTTGCCGAAAAGTTTTTGCCAAAACTTTGGTAGTGGGTTACAATCTTCTTATTGTCGAGACCGTTCCGAAGGTGGTGACGGTATCAAAAAATTCAAGTCATTACACGAAAAAATTAATTTTAATTCCAGAAATTTCTAAAAAATGTGAAGAACACCTTCAAATGTTCTTCACATTTTTGGGGAAAGTTCTTGAATTAAAGTAAATTTCTCATGTAATGGCTTTGAATTTTGCGATATCGTCCGATAATTTTATGGTCGAAAGTCACAGAAAACACGCATTGGAGCAAAACGAGTAGGTTGGCGAAGGTAAGGGGGCACACCGATAATTAAATTTCTCGGAGGTGTATGTTGCAAAAGTGATCATAGTTCCGGAGATTTGAAACTTTTATCTCTATAAAATAATCTTTTTAGAACCAAGTGTGTGAATGAACCCAATTGGGTTTGCTAAGTGGCCTTGTTTAGACCAAGTGGCCTTTCTTTAAAACCAAGTGGCCTTTTTTTTACCAGGAAAAAGATGTTAAGTGTTACATTTTTTATATATTAATTTAGTTAGTAGCATTTCATTAGCATTATATATAAATATGTAATATTATATATATATTATTATATATTTATTTATTTTTAAAAAATAAGATGAGTATTTCATTCGATCCGATTCTTAACCTCTGAAATCGAGGATTAAATTAAAGGGAGGTTCAATCCTAAGACAAAAATCAAAAGTCGGATCAAATATTCGATTCAATTTTTGGATCGTATCATTCGATCGATTTTCACCCGATTCGATCAATCCGATTTTCTTTGCACAACCCTAGAAATAAGTATCAATATATTTTCTAGTTATAGATAATTGATTATCACGTTTACATGGGAGGAAAGATTAGCGAAGACTTGTTTTTTTCCAATTCTAAGGGTATACATAGGCACTTTTAAGGGGATTAGGAGAGAGAAACAAATAAAAAAGAATATATCCTGCTTTTGGACTTGTGCTTTTTAACTTATTTTAAGATAATGAGAAGTAAAAACTCTATTTTCAAATACAAGTTTATAGCTTATCGTTAGAGAAAAACCCACAAACTCCTTTTAAAAGCATTTGCAAATACTCCTTTAATATATTCAAAGGTGCGTCAAATGTTTTCGACAAAAATTATAAAAGTTCTACAAGAAAATCGACAGTGTTTTTAAATAAAAGCACTAATTGCCGAATTTATATACATAAAATATTTTAATATAATGAAAACCACCTAGTATTTAGTTTTCCCAAATTGCTAAACAACAACTGCCAAAGTAACAACCTTAGTGATTTTGGAGAATATGTTAATTCATATTTGATACCGTACAATGCATTAAAATATTACAAGGGGCTACCGCTTATGTATATAAATATCTATTAAAAGAGCGCACACAAGATCCACGCTAGGTGAATTGATCCAAGTTATATAATTCCCCGTTGTACATGCAATTTTAGCCCCCATCATGAAGTTTCCTCTCAATTAATTAACTCACATTCTACCCATCAAAAAAAAAAAAAACTCAAATTCTGCAAAGATCATTAAAGTGGTTCTTTAGATACATTATATATATATATATACAAAAAAAGCATCAAACCCTTCGTTGTATAATCTCATTTGCGCTTTTTTCACATAAATTTGTTTTTTGAAGTTAACCCTAACTTATGTAGGGTATATGTGCGAAAGCCCAAGTCAATTCTCGAGTGAAATTAAGACTTTGTCAGAGATTCTCTACACGTGCATGGCCCACGTTTGAGTCGAGGGTAATTTTGTTTGATAAAACTGACTCATCTTTAGATACATCAACCTATTGAGTTTGGTATGAATTGCCCCCCCCCCCCCCCCCTATTGAGTTTGGTATGAATTGCCCCCCCCCCCCCCCCCCCCCTATTGAGTTTATATTCAAAAACTATTATTTTTTTCAAAACTCAAGTATAACATTAAATATTAAAATCGGTCTTGAAATGACATATACTCTTCTCACATCAAGAATACACTTCATTTTTATTGTATCTTATTATAGTTATTGAAATGGGGGTTTACCGGATGGAGGGTCGACCCAACGGGAAGAGTAAGGCTCAACCCAATAAACCTAGTGGTCTGCTGGATATCAGGGATTTTACCCTATATCGGGGATTTAGATATTTGATATTGTACAACTGCTCCGTGATTCGTGGATTCGGGACCATATATCGAGGCATAAATATGTCATCCTGCTCCGCATCCCGAGCATATTCATTAATTGTACACATCACCACCCACCGGTATCGAACTGGGTAATTCGATATCCTGCATTCTACATCTGTATTTCTGATATCAGGATAACCGATATACACACAACTCGACATGTTTCCTTTATTCGATACAGGTACACCCGCTATATCCCATTTCGATATTTGGCCCATATTCGACATACAACTCAGTTCAATATATGCCAGTATTCGACATCTGATGGGTTCGATATCACTAGAGTCCAGAGTTGTTGCTACGAGGCCCGAGCTTACCCATATCATTAGTGAAGGTGTTCCGGACAAAACTAATCCCACCCGTGTAATAGGTTAGCATATTTTATACTAGGTTGAAGGTTCCTTTTGTAATTCCTTGTATTTGTATAACAGTAACAATCTTGTACCAAAATAGTTATTGAATGTATGATACTAGTTTAAATATGTTCAAATTTTCAATAATGAAAAACAATTAAAAGAAAAAATTAGAATAGAACAGAACCTCTACTACTCTGCGCCGAAACTTCCACCCACCTCCGTGAGAATATTCAGCTGCGACTCGGCACAAACAATTCACCTCAAAATTAGATCTCTTATTTTAATCATATCCCCAAATACTCGCTTGACGATGTTGAAGGTGATTAATCGGACACTGATGGGGCCCAATTTCGACATGAATTTGTACATTATTATTAGGATTGTTTATGTTGGGGCAAACAAGAGTCCCACATCGGAAAGATGAGGGAGTTGAACTGGGTTTACATGATTCATGGGTATAGTTGCAACACTAGCTGTCCAAAGAGTTGTTTCCAAGTTTGAGTTGGAGCACAAGAGATTAGCACATGTGAGTGAAAGAGGTTTGTTAGAGTTGGGGAATCAATGTCTTTTGGGAACTGAAAAGCTGAAGAAGATTAGGTGTTGTGAACATTGTGATTATGTTCTTGCTCATCTGTTGGGACCCTCGAGAACCGCTTCAAACTCTGTTGTAAGGCACTTCTTATCACTGGTGGATGGTTATTCCAAGAAGATGTGGCTATTTGTGTTGAAGACATACTCTTCTTGGTGTCTTATATCTTTTATATGAAAACATCTTTCTCAAACAATTAATATCTAGGAGGGCATAATCCAAAAATCGTAAACTGCTGCCATGAAATCCGGTAGCAACTCTTATGTTGCAAGAATTATTTAGCATAGTAAACCTTGGCGTTTTCACAAAATCTTAGATTCTCACATCTCTCATGATGCTCGAAACCATAAACCATAAAAAGATTTAAAAACCAAGTTCATTTGATGTCCGAGCAAAGGTAAAACCAAAACTGCAGTGATTTTTCATTTTATTTGGCACAACCTTTGTTTTCTTAATTTATAAGTTTATTCTCAATCATATTTCAAGTATTTATCACACACACAAATTTAACATGATATAATATTAGTTATAATTAGATTATTTGATTTATAATCATGAATTGACATTTTGTGATTTTATTTATATCATTTAAATGGTATATTTATCATGTTTAACATACTATTTTCATAAGTATTACAAGGATATTCTTACCACTTCATGACTTAACCATCAAATAAGATAATTTATCATAATAAACATTCCTTATCACATATTTTGATAAACCTCTCATGTTTATATCTTTATATTTAAGTTATAAAACAAGTATATGCATTTTTTAACTTACAATATAAAATAAAGCAATAATGACTAAGATATACCATTTAAGGTGTTACTTCGTATGATACTTAGTTGGTGTGTGGTTATTAAAAGTTTGGAATTGATTAAAGACTAAAAAGACGAGTTTTCCTAGAGTTAGTTAAGTAATATATTTGTCTTTAAATTCATCATCTTAGATTTCCATGTTTTGTATAATGACATAAATTAAGCTCATGTGTTATTTACTAAGATTTACATTGTAACTAGCATTCTTAACAAGAACGTTCTCAATTTCACCAATAAAAGTACTAATATTTGTTGTGGTGAATTATACATTCAGTTGATTAATATTATTTAAATTTGTTAAATGTTTGACGAACTAATCAACGCCATCAAGGTTCCCCGTACGAGTTAAGGTAAGGTTCCATTTCTAATTTGTTCTAGCACCGTTTGACATCCGACCCTGAGGAACTTGGACAGAAAAGCCACTACTCCGTTACCAAACCTCGAACAACCTATATTTCATTATAATCATGTTTGGCATTGCATCTCATAACATGATTTTTTTACTCATCGTTAAATTATATCCAATCCTTTATTATTTATCATATCTATTCTTAATCATGATAATTCTCCAATATTATAATCTCATCTGCTGGTTCTTGAATTGTGCAAAGATCAACGAACTATGTTCGGGACATGTAGCTCATGGAGCAACGGATATTATTCGGTTTACTAGCTTGTTTGTTTATTTCTTATACCCATTGGAACGCCTTTGGGAAGTTGGACCCATGGATTGACTCGAGATACTGCCGGGCAGTAAGGACTGCCGGTTTAAGTAATTTCGCTTGATACCCATCTATCTATGCGCCGCTTGAGTCAGGAGTTGGCTGTAACCCGCGTGCTGGATCAACATGAACTCGAGCATGTCTCCTGAGTGTTTGCGATGTCGCTCCTCGTCGGGAGGTATGAGGTAGAATAGTAGAAGTCATAAGATTGGATTTGTTTATTGTTAAGCACAAGTTCATTAACTATTCTATGAAAAATCAAGTACCATTGCTACATCAAATTGTGTAGTTGAACTATTTCTACCGGTAAGATCACTCCTCGATTATATCCAGTAGGTCACAGTTAATTCTTGCATTACCAGTTCTTTTATATGAATCTCACTAAGTCATTCAAGACTTATTTCTTGTTTCTTCTGTCCATTCCTCAGGATAAAATCAATATGGCAGCATGGATCAAGTGAATAATTGTTCACGCGTGCATTTTAGAATATTCATGTTTTGTCATTAGCGCATAACCATTAAAATAGTTACATTATTTGTAATACCAAGACTTCCGCTGTATATATCAAAATATAATTTATAAAACGTGTACAGTTTTGATCCTGAACAAGTGATACCTCTTCCTATGAGTTGTGCTTTAGTCTGGATTGGGTAAAGTGGCTGGCCACCACTGAACCAACTCGGATCGGAGCATGGCTCGTGTGGCGCGGTCGTCACATGTGCAGTATCACTTCAAGAACTGGGAATCTAGCCACCGCACGCCACAAAATTTCCAAGAGTACTTCAATTTAAAGCACGCTAGAGCACGAAAGGTGACCGAATGTACTTTTGGTGCCTTGAAGGTACGGTCGGGTATATTAAGACCGCGTTTTAGCGACCGCCCAGGCCTCATCCGCGACTGCCACGGTGGTCACAGATGAGGCACTTTTCTTGTAGTGCAATAGCGCAAACACACACGGAGAGACATAAAATTAGAGTAGCAATAAGCCCGTGCTTTGCACTGGCATGTTTAAGTTTTCAAAAAAAATTAAAATATTGTAGGGGTTTCGATGAATTTATGAAGTTTTATAGATATTTTTTATATTTTTCGTGCATTTAGAAATTTTCTTTAGAGTTAAAGATAATTATTAAGTTCTCTAGAGTTATTCGATATTTTGGAGGCTTATTGGTAAATAATAAGAAAAAACAAGAGTAAAAAAAACGAATATAAATAGCAACAAAAGAAATGTAGTTCGAAATTTTAAACTTTTTGAAGTTTTGTGGGCTTCTTGTGTAGTTTTTAAAATGTATGAAGTCGTCAGTGAGTAATTTTATATTTTCTCGGTGATTTGTAATATTTTATAATTTTTATGGATTTTCAAAATTTACACTCCTAAAAATGTAGAAGACCAAAAATGCATAAATCAAATGTAAGAATAAAAAGATCGTAAAAATAAAATAGAAATTTGGTATCTTTGGTAATTTGAATATTTCTTTTTTAGTAGACATAAAAAATAACTTTATCTTTTTTTTTTCGTAATTATTTTAACACAATAATCGTATGGATATTTGTCAGGCTCTTCATGCAAAATCTAAACTTTAGGGGTATTTGAGAATTTGCAAAAATCTTAAAAGATGGGTATACACGCACATTATGAACTTTAGAGGGTATTTAAGACATTAGAAAAAATCATTGAGTTTCTTGCGTAACTTATCAGTACTAAAGTCAAGTAATTTTTTTATGGGATCATTTTACAGTTTCTATACGTTTACGGGAATCTCAAAAAAAGCATAAAAGTTAAAGGGGCTAATTTTCAGTTTGCATACATTAACGAGAAATTTTCAAAATAGTATAAAACTTAAAGGACCTATTTTGGAATTTACAACGATACGCATTATAACTAACATTCTTGGTCCCAAATAGAGTTAGCCAAATAAATATTCTAAAGGGGTTGTTCTATAATTTACATGGGTACGAGTCATCATAAAAGACTCTTCAGAAACGGGTGTTATAGTTACGGCCGCCGTTCGCCGAGGCTTCGGTCACCCATTCTGCTTGGTATATCATGAAAAAAGAAAGCCACACGAAGCGCTCCCACAACCCCGTTTTCACGGTTTAGACTTCCTCGCTGTCAACTAGATGTTTGGAACCCCTAACCCCAATGGGATTTGAAATAGTTTAGCATTTCAGAACGAATTAATTTAGGACTCTCCAGATCCGCTTTCTTTCTATTCAAATATTAGCCCCCTGGTTCTATCAGGGGCTTTAAGTAGATCATCACCTAAAATTTTATGGGCAAAATTTGAAGGAAAACTTAGAGAGTGAAAGTGAAAAATAATAAATCCAAAAGGGTTGTTTTGCCATTTATTTTCAGAAGACAAAAGTAGAAAATAATAAATTCAGAAGAACTATTTTGCAGTTTGTAGTGGGACTCATGTAGATAAATATGCTTGGTAAAATTGTAAAAAAAAATGAGGGGCAAAATTGGAAACAAAAGAATGGAGCATGGAAACTCTATTCTTATATATAAATAGAATGTAAGCGTACAGTCTAATCCTGACCATCCATTCCTCAGCATAAACCGGCAACTTGCTAATTGCGTAGAAGGAAAATGATTTCCATACAGACTGTATGGAAACAGACACTTTTTTAACCCCTTCACAAATTATTCTTAACTGGATGACCGGTTGTGCAGGTGCAAATCAGCTTTCTCCATTATACATAGTAATTTTTAACGGTCTAACCCCAACTCTTAAAAATTGTGTGGAGAGGACACAATTTTTCTTTTCTTTTCATTTTTCCAACGTTAATACTTCACATTTATTTATTTTTAATAGTTGAATTAAGTAGCATCTATACTGGGCTTTACGTGTTTTAGTTATTATAAATTAAAGGAATATTACAAAGTTTCAGTAAGAAAAAGTAAGCTTTCAAGAAAACCAACAGTTGATATAATTAACTTTATTAAAGTAGAAAATTGTCTTTTTTATTCTTTTATTAATAAATTAGTTCATCAGTACCTGCCTATAAAATGTTAAAGAAACCACAGCCAACAGGCCAACGTTTATAAACAGATTCCATAATATATATTCAAGTTTTCATGAAAATTAAGTGAAAAAAAAAGATATATTGATTTGCTTTGTCATGGACCATTTTGATATTGTTTTACTTTTTTTTTTTTATACAATTACAAGGTTACAACACAAATAAAAAAAATTAATTACATGAAAGTAACGTTTTTCTATATTTCTAGAGAGACTCTTATATTTTGGGGCTTATTTTTATTTTTATTATTATTGTTATTATTATTATTACTATTACAAATATTGGGGCTTATTTTAAAATTTATTAATATCAAAGGGGTCAACTATTGGGGTGGATAGGGTTATAGCACGCTTTTCGGGGTGGAAAAGTCGTACACTTACACTTGCGGGGCGAGCTACACTCATTCAATCTGTATCTTCCGCACTTTCGGTATATAATATGCAAGCATCGTGGCTCCCGGAACATGTATGTGACCAACTTGATCGACTTAATCGTAAATTCCTATGGTCTTCGGATATCACGAAACATAAACTTCACCTTGTGGGGTGGCCGTGCGTCACGAAATCTAAAGAGGATGGAGGGCTCGGACTTCGGGTTTCTAGGACAAGCAATGAGTCGCTGCTCTCAAAACTTGTATGGCGGATTATGCGTGGTGAAAAAACCGTGTGGAGCGAACTTGTGAAAGCTAAATACCTACGCAACAACAAGATTATGGAGTGTGTTATTCATCCCACGGATAGTGCGACTTGGAAAGGATTAATGCGGTGCGCGACTCGTATGGAGAGCTTTGTGCGATGGAAAATTGGAGATGGGCGATCCGTTAGATTTTGGTACGACAATTGGCTCGGGGAAAAAATATTATGTGACGAGGGCTACCTTATCGATCCGGGGGATGAGAATTTGATGCTGCGCGACTTGGTTGACGAGGATGGTACTTGGGAGCTGCAGCGACTTCGTTCGCTAATTCCAGAAGCAACAAGGGCTGAAATATTACGGTTTCGCGTGGTGTTGACAGCAAACGAGGATAAAATTATTTGGAGTGCAAGTTCGGATGGCGAATTC
The DNA here is from genome assembly GCA_948329865.1 of Linaria vulgaris. Taxonomy (NCBI): domain Eukaryota; kingdom Viridiplantae; phylum Streptophyta; class Magnoliopsida; order Lamiales; family Plantaginaceae; genus Linaria; species Linaria vulgaris. The sequence goes on along the minus strand of OX415254.1, from coordinate 14,769,142 downwards.
TCGAGCAAATCAGCGTATAAGGTATTCACAGCATTAGAGTCGACCGATCAGGCTGCAACAATTAACATGAAGTGGATTTGGAGGCTTGATGTTAGTAACAAGTTGCGACATTTTCTTTGGCTTGCAACTCAAGATCGTTTGGCGACTAATGTTATGCGGAAAATTATGGGGATCCCAACTTCAGAATTATGTCCGGTATGCTCGCGAACGGAGGAGAGTGTTTTACACATGTTACGTCATTGTTCGATGGGGCGCGGGATATGGCGCAAAATTGTATCAATTGAGGAGTGGAATCGGTTTGAGGCTTTCACAGATGCGACATGGATCAGAGAAGGGGCAGTGTGCAAGTCTATGAAGAATGAGATTGCGGAAAAGGAGGAGTGGAAATTTGTATTTGTGGCGGGGCTTTGGGTGATTTGGAAAAATCGCAATAACAAGGTGTTCAATCGGCGAATGGACACAACAAAGGACTGCATTCTACATATTAAACTCCTTAGTGAGGAGTTGAGAACGGGCAGCCGCAAGGGAAACAAGAGGGTGGCAGTTCGGAAGTGGGAGAAACCCGACGACGGGTGGGTAAAACTTAATACGGATGGGGGTGATGTGGCGGAGGAGAACCATGGATATGGGGCTGGGGTAATGCGTAAGTCGGATGGTAGTTGGGATTGGGGATTCAAGATGGCGTTGATGTCTCCAACTATTGATGAGGCGGAACTTGAAGCAATAAAAAAGGGACTCACGCTAGCTTGGGATAGAAGATATCGTCGAGTTATGGTGGAGACCGACTCCCTTGTGGTATATAAAAAACTCTCGGATTCAGTTGAGGACACCTCGGTTCTTGCGCCATTGGTGAATGTTTGTCGTGGACTTATGCGCCTTCCCTGGGAGGTGAAGATTGCATGGATTCCACGAGAAAGAAACAAAGTTGCGGACAAACTTGGAAAATTTACACTCCACCATAGTAGTGTTGAAATTGTGTGGGAACATCCCCGGCGTTTATTTCTAGTTTGTACTTAGCGGACATGGTCTAACGACCTTTTTATTCCCTTTCTAGCAAAAAAAAAATTAAATAAATTTAGCAAAGATATATGTACTCACAAAACAATAATCTTTATTTTACGTGGTTTCCTTATTGCAGGTTACCTTCTTAAACAAGTTCTCCAATAATTAACTAATAGAGGGATTATAATTAGTAACAAATTACTTGAAAAGTATTTACCGGTTAAACTATTGTCTGTACATACAGACATTATTTAATGTCTGTATGTTTATCACTACCCTTGCGTAGAATATTCATTCCCTTATAATTGCATTTAATTAGAACTCCTTTATTCTTATGTTAATTTAATGCGATTTATTAAATACAATGTTTAATGAAAAAATAGTTCCTCTCGATCTGATAGAAATTGGGTCTAAAATAATACTCTTTCTCAATTAACGATTTCTCATATTTATCTTAAAGTCACGGAACTAATATCTTTTGGTTATAATTCATAATCAATTTAGGCTTAAAAGATAATTTTAGCACACATTAAATATTTTTTAAATACTAGAAACTATGTTTTTAATCATGGTATTTTTTTGTCATGGCAACTAAATTACACAAAATACAATTAACATTAGCTTTATCTTTATTAGAATAAGCACAGTAATGCCCCTACATATCTTATGGGTGAAAATTGTTCCATTAGTTTTATGTATGAATAATGTTGTCTACGAGCATAAACCTTGATTATTATAATTTAAAAGATCTTTATATTTTTGTAAAATTTTTAATAATTTAGATATCTAACTAGCTAGTGTATTGAATCTTAGACTTACACTGGTGTTGAATAAATAAGCGTAAAATCTAGCATATCAACGAAAATGAGTGCAAAAACCACTACAAGAAAACAGGTCCAATAGGGACCGCCTATTAGGAACCGCATCGCGGTTCCGAACTATCAGCAACCGCGTTGGAACCGCATTGCGGTTCCTAAGAAACTGGAACCGCGTTGCGGTTCCAATTTCTTCCATTGGACCATTTGGAACCGCAACGCGGTTCCAACCCACCTAACGTTGAAATTGGGCTCTAAATTGGAGCCCAATTTCAACAAAACGATTGGGCTCGAATGAAGAGCCCAATCAAATAGGACTTTCTGCAACCGCGACGCGGTTCCAGAAAGTCCTATAATTATATAAAAGTGCTGCAAATCGCGATTTAATCGCGATTTGCAGCTAACCCTAGCCCAAAATCACCATTTTGCCGCCTGCTTCCACCGCTCATAATTGGAATCGCATCCCGGTTGTTGTCCTACTTACTAATTTTCTCTGAAAAAAAAGGATACAATATTCTTGTTTAAAAGAATGTGCAATATTCTTGTGCAAAAAAAGGAATATATATTCTTGATTTAAAAAAAAAAATGTGCAATATTCTTGTACAAAAAAAAGCAATATTCTAGGGAAAAAAAAGGTGCAATATTTTTGTATACAATAAAAGGATGCATTATTCTTGTAAAAAAAAAAAGGATGCAATATTCTAGGAAAAAAAGGTGCAATATTTTTGTATACAATAAAAGGATGCATTATTCTTGTAAAAAAAAAAAGGATGCAATATTCTAGGGAAAAAAAGGTGCAATATTTTTGTATACAATAAAAGGATGCATTATTCTTGTAAAAAAAAAAAAGGATGAATAAACTCTAAAATATCAATACATCGTAATAAAAATCTATTCTTCATCCGATGAATAATAATACTCTTCCTCCTCCTGAATATTCGATCCCATGTCGTCAAAAATATCGAAAATGCTAAAATCTTGTGCTCTAAAGTGAAAACCGTCCTGAATCACAATTTGCATCATTGCCAGAAGTGTTGCCTTTCTGCAACCGCGTTGCGGTTGCAGAAACCAACGGTTATCTTATTTTGCAACCGCGTCGCGGTTGCAAAAACTTGTAGATGTTAGTTTTAGCAACCGCCACGCGGTTGCAAAAACTAGTAATACAATTAGCAACCGCCACGCGGTTGCAAAAACTAGTAATACAATTAGCAACCGCAACGCGGTTGCAACTAGTAGCATTTGTAACCGCGTTGCGGTCGCAATTAATATTCATACTTCAAAATGACGTGTGTTCGATGATTTGAGATACCACGTTAATAGTTTAGTTAGTAAGTACCCTAATAATAGCCAAAACAATCATATTTTTTTTTATTACGTTGAAAATAAAGGTATTATAAGAAGATAACCCAAGTTCGAACAAAAACGTATATCCCTATATATGATGAGTACTTGAACAAGGGATTAGTAAGATGGTATATTCAATGAATCGATTAATGACATCTATACTTTAATTTGTGAATCAAATCATAATAACAAAGCAACAAGTTATGTATGATGGAAGTAGTTCATATATATATATATATATATATATATGTATATGTAGTGCAACAAGTTCTACTATAGTAACGACTATAACGATCATTTCACTTCTAATTTACTCTTACATTCCTCAATTACTTGTTTTTTAACCATTTATTAGTTCATTACACATGTATTATTGATATATATTGATAAGAAACACTAACGCAATAAGGTAGATCAATAAAACAACGATTTTGATGATTGAATGTTATTTGAGTCCGCAACGCGGTCCCAATTAATGTCAATTGCAACCGCGACGCGATTCCTAAAAGGACCAATTGAGACCGCAACGCGGTTCCTACTTATATTCATAGTATTAGGGACCGCATTGCGGTTCTTAATAAAATTCAAACGCAATGCGGGCTCAGAACTTTCAAAAAAAAATTTAAAAACTTTCAGTGACTGCGTTGCGGTTGCAAATACTTCAAAAATTTCAAAATTTTAGGCGGGATGTGGGGGGAAATTCAAATTTTCGTGAAAATTCAAATTTTTATATCTTTTTCTATATATACACACCTCAATCCACTCATTTATCTTATTACCCACCTCAATCCACTTCACTTTTCCATTCAACACTAAACAACAAGAAGAAAAAATATTTTTTATGTCTTTTTTCAAATTCAAATTCTTTTTTCTTCATCTCTTTTTTTTCCATTTCTCTTCTTCTTTTATGTTTAACATCTTTTTTCTTGTTCAACAACTTTTTTCTCTTTATTTCATTTCATTTCATTCATAATTAACTTTGTTTTTCATCTTTATTACATTTCTTTCATTAGTTTTCATCTTTACATTAATCTTTATTTCATTGATTTATTTGTTTTTATATATTGATTTGCTATACATAACTAATGTATATTGATTTACAGAAATCTCTAATTATTAACAAAAACCAATAATATTCCAGTAATTTCCTGGAATATTATTGGTTTTTTTTTATTTCGCCTGAAGAGTAATTGCAACCGCAACGCGGTTCCAGTTAATATTCATAATAATTGGGACCGCGTCGCGGTCCCAACGGTATGAATATTAACTGGAACCGCGTTGCGGTTCCTGCTTTTGTTTTTGGGTTTCTGCAACCGCAATACGGTTACAATCCATTTTCAAATTTTTTAATTTTTTTATGAAACATTGGAACCGCGTTGCGGTCCCTATTGTCTTTACGGACCGCGTGGCGGTTGCAAAATTTCTCGGTCGCTATTGCGCTTTTCTGGAACCGGGTTGCGGTTCCTGTTGCGAAGTGACCGAGCTCTTTTGCAACCGCGTATTTGGAACCGCGACGCGGTTGCAAATGGCCTTTTGCAACCGCATCTGGGGTATTTGGAACCGCGGCGGCGGTTCCAAATAGCCCTGTTTTCTTGTAGTGAACTAACAAATTAATATCTTATTTAGACTTGAAAATTGCCCATTATAAGACCGGATCGGCAGTGGGACAAATTCTCACAGTAGGCTGTAAGATAAGCGGGACTCATTTATATATATATATGGACGAATTATCAAAAATGGCCGCTAACTTTTGTCTTTAATCTTAAATGTCCGCTATTTCCCAACATGCTAAAAATACCATGTATCTTTTAAAATTTCTACTAAAAATGCCCAAAATGAAAAATAAGCACAAAAAAACTTATTTTGTCTGAAAAATAATGCTAAAAATGCCCTGTATCTTTTAAAATTCTATCAAAAATGCCCAAATTTTAAAACGCGACTTTTTGATTCAGCAGTGCAACTCTGTGATTCGGATGCCACGTCGGATAAAAAGTCCGAATTTTTAAAATCAGGCATTTTTGTTAGAAAATTTAAAACTTAACGGGCATTTTCGGCAGGTTTGGAAATAACGGGTATTTAAGATTAAAGGCAAAAGTTAGCGGGCATTTTTGATAATTCGTCCTATATATATATATATATATATATATATATATATAATTCAAACATAATAAAATATGCATATAGAGTTCGACCACAATGGTATTGGAGGTGATTATGATACATAGCAAGGGGCAGAACAAGTAACGAAGAAAGCAAGACATCCCGTTTCACAGACTGTAATTGCAATTTCCCCGCCCTCCTCGGTACAAACATGGAAGCACTCATCTGTATGATCAGCACAATATTTTACACAAGCACGGAAGTCCGACAACTGGCCCTTGGCGCAATATTGCATCAGCTCGATCGCGCACATAACAGCAAGGAGCACGACAAGTAGACCAAATCTCGCCATTATATATATTATTAATTGATGACTAATATTTTGATTGAGCAATCAGTACTGTGGTGTTTATTTTTTTATAGGAGCTTTTAGTTACGTTGCGTAGTTTAGCTTCTTTAGTATATGAATGTCTGATGTGTGGTACGTAACAACTAACCTTCTGCATGCATGGCTTTACGAAAGTATTACAAGTTGCTTAGCTTCTTTAATATGTGTGAGTAGCTAATTATATTGTTCCACTAATTAAATTGATGTAGTTCATATGCATGGTTGTGGTTGTTTATTTATTTCCATCATTCGATCAGTAGCGCTCTTATTAGTTTGTTTTGTGGACGTCTTTTAGTATTCAACAATTTAATACGTATGTGGAATTCCTACTTCTTTTTTCTGATAAAAGAGAAAACTGGTCCTTGTTCTCTTTCTTTGCTAATCTAAAACTAGTAACCGCGCATTTTGTTTGCTTCATATACAGCCTAATTGGAGTCATAATATAGCTCAAAGCCTCAAACTCATATTTAGATTAGCATTAAAATAATTAGGGACGCCTTTCATTAGTGGCCTAATCTTGTAATTAACCCTTATTATATTAGTTCATATTTTTGCCTTCAATGCTGTTCAAACATATTTGTTTCAAAAAATGTTCCAACATACTCCTACTTTTTGTAAAATTGTTCTTACATATGTAATTTGAAAATGTTTGCTACAACATACTTCTTTAGTATATGAATGTCTAATGTGTGGTACGTAACAACTAACCTTCTGCATGCATGGCTTTACGAAAGTATTACAAGTTGCTTAGCTTCTTTAATATGTGTGAGTAGCTAATTATATTGTTCCACTAATTAAATTGATTGGTGTAGTTCATATGCATGGTTGTGGTTGTTCATTTAATTTATTTCCATCATTCAGTAGTGCTCTTATTAGTTTGTTTTGTGGACGTCTTTTAGTATTCAACAATTTAATACGTATGTGGAATTCCTACTTCTTTTTCTGATAAAAGAGAAAACTGATCCTTGTTCTCCATCTTTGCTAATCTAATCACCACGTTTTACCAAAAAACCCTTGTTGGCGAAAATTGGCGATCCCCGATCAACCAATGCAGTCCCCACCGGCGGCGAGTGATAACAATCACTGGCCAAAAGTAACAGATACTATGGAACAAAATTTGAATGGAGGGTCAGTGCACAATCCACAATTGGATCGGAAGAGCAATCAACTGAAATGCATGGTATGCAAAAACGTCAACGCCTTGTGTATGAATTCAATGCGAAAGGAAGCAAGGAGATACCGATTAACCTTACGCCTGATGCCCTACCTCCCCCGCAAGTGTCGTACGCGTTTAAAGTCCGACCAAGTGACGTGCGAATTGATGAAAATCGAAACGCCGCGTTAAAACAGAAAATTAGGGCTACCTCACCAACGGCGGAAGATCCGATTATTAGCCTGGATATGGATGAGGATATAGATGAATTGATGTGTTCACAATGGAAGGATGCACTGCTCCTGAAGGTCCACGGGCGCCATTGAAATTACCATGCACTAGTGAACCGCCTGAGCTCAATGTGGAAACTGACAGGTGAAAGAGAACTGGTGGATATGGATTTCGGCGTGTACTGCCTCAAAGGGATTACAACGAGTCAGAAGGAATTCATCTTGACACAGAGGCCGTGGCAATTGGCCGGTAGTTTCTTATCAATCCGAAAGTGGACGCCAAACTTCTGCGCCGATAGCGACAAGATTGATTGCGTGATTTCTTGGGTACGAATCATGCATATCCCATTGGAATTATATCACGAGGCAATGATTGAATCCATCGCGAGTAACGTGGGGGATCCCATCAAAATTGATGGAAACACGTACACGGCTACGAGGGGAAATATGCGAGATTTTGTGTGCAATTGCCGCGTGATAAACCAGTGGCGCAAGGGCTAAGATTGAAGGGAAGAATTTATCAGTTAAAATATGAAAATGTCCCAATTTTTTGCCATACCTGCGGACGGGTTGATCACGAAGAAAATAGTTGCAAAGCGGGGAAAGAACAGGAGAAGATACCCGACGTTGCGCAAGAGATGGAGGTAGGGGAGAACGTTAGGGAATTAAAAGCGGACCCGTCAGAATGGTTAGTTGAGAAAGTCAAAAACGCGGAATATGGAGACTGGATTAAGGTTCAGCCGCGTCGCGCCCTTCGTAACGAAGGAAAAAGTATGACGAATTCCATGGACCGTGGGAAAATCACAGCGAAAGGAAATATGATGACGGTCAATAGGGAGACGGTTCTTAGTATTAAAAGGAATCAGGGAATAAATTTCCACCCAGGGAATGAAACTAACATAATTAAGAAGTCTAATGATGGCATGAGACTACCTAGTTACTATAATAACCAAAGAGGGGACTTAAAAGGAAAAAAAAAAGCAACCAATTCGGGTAGAAGTAGAGGAGCAGTTTTCAGAAACACTGAGAACTCATTCGCAGTCTTGCAGGTCGTGGGAGAAAGCTCTCCAAGAGAAGTGAACTTGACTGGAGACGAGGAGCGGACCGAACAGTTAATCAGCTCACATTCGAGTGGTCTCCAAGCTTTCAGCCGTGAGAATCTGGACCTCAATGCGACGGGTAGAATTAGCCTTCCGTCACGGGGCACTTATAGCGAGATGGATCGAGACCGAGATTCGAATACACGTGTTTCACTGCATCTCCAAGATATTACGAACCAGCCAAGAGTCAGACGTAGTTCAAGTTCTGAAAATCCCCTCGACGGTGTGGGAGGTCGAAATAAGAGTACAGTGTATAAGACGGATGGGGGTCCCGAGAACATGGTGGATGATGACATGGCTGAGCCCATGGGAGATTCAAAGGCAAATAGTAATGATGATCGAATCGCTGAGACAGATTGCGGCGCAATGGATGGGGTTTTATATTGATAACCCTATGGTGCCGTATCATATACACCGTTATCCGATGAGAATAATATCTTGGAACTGCCAAGGGACAGGGGATGGGGAGTTTAGAAGGAATTTTCGAGAGTTGGTTCATGTACATGCACCGACTATTTTGTTTATTCTCGAGACAAGGGTCAATGCTAGAAGAGCAAGAGAAATCGTAGCTAGACTGGGGTTCACCAAACATATCTTGGCCCCGACCAACGGTATGGAAAGGGGTATATGGATGTTGTGGAACGAGGAAGAGTTCAACGTGGAAATTAAAAGAGTAGATGAACAAGTTATTCATGCTCTAATCCGTCCGAATGAGAATTTGTGTTGGAAGCTGTCCGGGATTTATGCGAGACCAAGGAGGACGGATAAAATCAAGGCGTTTGATAGTCTAGTGGAGATAGCGGAGGAGGACAGCCTCCCATGGCTTGTGACGGGCGACTTTAACGAAATTGGGCTGTCCCACGAGAAGGAAGGAGGGCGCACGGCGTCGGTAAGTAGGATGCGTTTCTTTAACAATTACCTAGATCGATGCGGCTTGATCGACTTAGGATTCAGAGGTCCTAAGTTCACATGGACGAACAAGCGGGATAATGAGGTCATTATTAAAGAACGGATTGATAGGGCCGTGGCGAAAAAAGAGTGGATGGAGGGGTACCCCGAGAATAACGTGATTAATCTCCCACGTACAAAATCTGATCATAGCTCGATTCTTACACTTTGCTGCGGCCGAGATACGAGAAGAGGGGATAGACCGTTTAGATTCGAGGCGGCGTGGCTAAGACACCCAGAATGCGAAGACATCATTAAAGGAATTTGGGAGTCGAACACCAATATCCTTGCAGCCATCAAGGAGGTTCCGAAAGTAATGAGCGAGTGGAACAAGAATATATTCGGCAATATCTTCGCAAGAAAGAGGAAAGTTTTGGCTCGCCTCGAGGGGATCCAAAAAGAGAGCAGATTAGGTACAGATGAATACCTAAATAAATTGGAGAATTCCTTAATTCTTGAGTTCAATGAAATTCTCAAACAAGAGAAGATTTTTTGGCTCCAAAAATCGAGAATCCAATGGGCGCGCGAAGGAGAAAGAAATACGAAGTTCTTCCATCAATCCACGATCATGAGACGGCGCAAAAACAAAATATTGAATCTCAAGGTTGATAATATGTGGATTAATGATGGTAGCGAACTAGAAAGCCATGCACAAGACTACTTTGCTAGCCTCTTCAGTTCGAACAGCCATATTCAGCAATTGGAGGAGGGGAGGTCGCGGTTCCAAGGCATATTGACGGAGGAGGAGAAACTGGAGGTGGGAAAAATGATAGATATGGAGGAACTTAAAGCCGTTGTGTGGAGTTTGAATCCTATGAAAGCCCCCGGTCCGGACGGTCTTCAGGCAATTTTCTACCAGAAAAATTGGTCGTGGGTGAAAGAATCTCTTCTGGACTTTATGATACAGGTCTACGATAGAGGTAGCTTCGATAAAGAGTTATGCGAAGCTTTTTTGTGCCTAATTCCGAAGGTTCCTAACCCAGAGGTGATATCTCAGTTTCGCCATATCTCGTTATGTAATGTTATCTATAAGTTCATCACGAAAAGCATAACGACGAGACTTCGAGAAATTATGCCCCGTATTGTGGCCCCAACACAGTCGAGTTTCATTAAGGGTAGAAGTACACATGATAATGTGTTTATGCTTCAGGAGATACTCCACTCACTCAGAGCCAAAAAAAAGAATAAGGTGGGAGAAATGATAATGAAGCTGGATCTCGAGAAGGCTTATGATAAAGTAAACTGGGACTTTTTGGAAGATACTCTGAGGGCGTTCGATTTCCCAGAGAATATTGTCAAGCTAATCATGTTCTGTGTCCGGAATACATCGACGAGATTGCTTTGGAATGGCACGCCGCTAGAACCTTTCACTCATACGTGTGGACTTCGTCAAGGAGACCCTCTATCTCCTTATTTATTTGTCCTATGTATTGAAAGGTTGTCGTACCTAATAAATGAGGAAGTTGAGAAGAAAAAATGGTGCCTTGTAAGGGAGGGCCGCATGTATCTCACCTTTTTTTCGCCGATGACCTTGTTTTGATGGGAAAAGCAACGAAAGACATGGCGCGACTTATTAATAAAGTATTGACTGATTTTTGCGAGAAATCCGGCCTTAAAATCAGTCCCCATAAGTCGAAGGTTTTCTACTCCAAGAGGTCGGGCGCGAGTCTCAAACGAGCGATCAGTGATCTCCTCGGCTTTGAGCAAACGTGCAATCTTGGGAAATACTTAGGCATTCGTCTTTCCCATGGAAGGCAGACAAGGGCTGATTTTGCGGAGATGATGGACATAATGCTGTCAAGGTTCGGTGGATGGAAGAGCAGCCGTTTATCATTGGCGGGAAGGGCGACCTTGATCCAGTCAGTGTCATCGGCAATGCCGAGTTACCATATGCAGGCGTCATGGTTACCGGTTAATGTTTGTGACCAATTGACAGATTAAACAGAGACTTCTTATGGTCAAGTGATTTTAGGCAGAGGAAAATCCATCTTGTAGGTTGGGAAGATGTCATTCAATCAAAGGATGAAGGCGGACTTGGAATCCGAACGAGTAGAACATGTAACGAAAGTCTCCTTTCTAAATTAGCATGGAAGGTGCTGAAAGATGAGAGTATTGTGTGGAGTGGCCTGATCAAGGCCAAGTATTTAAAGGGACAGCCTTTCCTTAGTTACATACCGAAGCCGGGGGCGAGTGCAACGTGGAAAGGTATGGCGCGATGTCTTAATCTTATGATTCCTTTTTTACGTTGGAAAATTGGGAATGGTTCATCTATCTCGTTCTGGTATGACCAATGGTTGGGGAGTAAAAGGATTTGTGATGTCGTTTTGCACATCGATTCGGCCGAGAAGAAACTGAAGCTTAGCGACATTTTTTCGAATACGAATAATTGGCTATTAGAGGAGAGGCGTACACCGATTCCACTAGATGTTTTGGAGGAGATCCAAGCGAATGTCATCGACTTGAGGGAAGAACCAGATGAGATGGTATGGAGTGAGACCGGAAATGGTGTCTTCTCGTGTCAATCGGCGTACCGCGCTTATCATAAAAGGTATGGAGAGGAGCCGAAAAATAAAGTCCCTGCCAAATGGATTTGGAAATTGCCACTGAGTAATAAACTTAAACACATTTTGTTGCTCGTTGTGCGGGGAAGGTTAGCAATAAACTCTCTACGTAAAATCCAGAAAATCTCGGACACGGCGATGTGCCCCACGTGCGACTTCCGGGACGAAACAGTCCTACACCTGTTGAGGAGATGCCCGATTGCGAGGGAGGTTTGGAAAATATTATTAGACGAGAGAGACCTGCTGGAATTCGAACATGAGGGAGACAATAGCTGGATCCGTAGCAACTTGATGGAGAAAAAGTTCACGAACCAACTGCTTCCAGGAGTGAGTTGGCTTCACGTGTTTGTGGCAGCGCTATGGTGTCTGTGGAAGGCGAGGAACATATTAGTGTTCCAGCAGGAAAAAGAGAGCATTGGGGGCTTAATTTTCAAAATAAAACTAGCGAGTTTAGAGCTTGGGGACGCATTTGTTGAGGGGTATAAGAGCAAGGCCGAGGAAAAATGGGTAAAGCCTAAGGAATGGTGGTGCAAGCTGAACGTAGATGGGAGCTTGAACTTAGAAACACACCGAGGAGCAGCGGGGGGAGTACTTAGAACGGCTACGGGAGAGTGGATATGGGGCTTCAAGGATAGACTGACGACCCCAACAGTGCTTGAGGCCGAATTAACGGCGTTTCGGAAAGGACTACAGTTAGCTTGGGAGCGGGATTTATCTCACATTATCATTGAGACAGACTCTGAGGAATGCTACAAGCTGGTCACAGGGAATGAACTAAGCACGACAAATGCGAGGTTAATTGCCCAGTGTCGTGACCTGATTTAGCGAGAGTGGAGAATTGAGGTGAAGAAAATATCGAGGAAGGCGAACAAGCTCGCGGATACTATTGTGAAAATGCACACTGGGAGAAACGACTGGGAAGTATTCATGGATACTCCACCGGCGTGCGCGCTTATTTTGTTAGAGTCCGAAAGGGCGTAGTTGGCTTTTGTTTCTTGTCCTGCTTATAAAAAAAAAAGATATAGCTCAAACTCATATTTAGATTAACATTAAAATAATTAAGGACACATGTCATTAGTGGCCTAATCTTGTGATTAACCCTTATTATATTAATTCATATTTTTGCCTTAAATACTGTTCAAACATACTCGTTTCAAAAAATGTTCCAACATACTTCTATTTTTTGCAAAAACTGTTCCTACATATGTAATTTGAAAATGTTTGCTACAACATACTTCTACGTCTAGTTTACACATTGAAAAATATTCCTACATATGTTCTTTATAACAAAAATAATCCAGATTAGCTTTTTTTTATGGGTCAACAAAGTAAGGGTATCTTAGAAATTATAACGTAATCTACCATTTGAACTACAATCCAAATACGAATTAAGTATCTATAAAATTGACAATGACCGATAATATTTTGACATCCAAACACGAATTTCAGAAGTGGGAACCCCATTCAAATCACATTATTACTAATGGTGGACTTATTTGAAATGAGTAACCAAATGTGCCCTAAAAGTATATCGTGAGAAGCAATCGGACTCGATGCTTATCTTACAAGTGGCTGTAAGATTACATCTTACAACGCTAAACAACGCTAGGAGCCAAAAAAGAAAAAAAATCAACGCTAAACATATCATAATTCGTGTCGGGCCTTGCTTATCTTACAGTTGGCTGTAAGATTACAGTTTACAGCCGGTTGCTCGTAAAATAGCTGCTTATACTTTACATTTATGTTTTTATTTCTAATCTTTTGCTGAATTCCAATTTTTTTTTATGAGAAAAATCAATAAAATGAGGAGTACAAGGGATACTCCAAACCCTTACAATGTCAAGAAATCATAAGAGAAAAGAGCAACAGAGCCGAACAATAAGATACAATGAAGCGGATTAGTCGACCACTCAAAAAAAGAATAAAAGAATCCCGTCGAATGAACCTTAAGCCAAACCCAAATCCGAGTCTTAATAAGTTCCAGTAGTTTCATGACGTTAACAATTTCTCCTTTGAAAAGGATTTCATTCCTGTGAAGCCAAATCGACCACATAACCACTGACCAAAAACCACTCAGGTTTCTACTGCAAGGAATTCCCCGAAAAAGTTGATTGTTTCAAAGAAAAATAATGCTAGGTGTATATGAAATTACCATATGAAAGCCCACCCACTCATAACAAAGCATCTAATTCGCATGAGATACCGAACATTCAAAGAACAAATGGTTGGTTGTCTCATTACAAGGCCCACAGAATGCACAAGACCAGCCACCATCATTAAGCTTGATACCTCTACGTCTAAGATTCTCTGTTGTCGCAATCTTATTAAGTAGGATCTTTCAACCATTCACCATCATCTTAAGCGGTGCTTTAGCCTTAAAAAAACTGCGAAAAAGACTCACATGTTCAGGATTGATGTCAAAAGAAAGCAGTGAATCAATCCGATCATAGGCTGACTTGACAAAATACAAACCAGAAGGTTCATATTTCCAAACCCAGAAATCTTGATGATCACTTGTTGGCCTAAATCCCTGCAAAATTTCTTCCAAGTTATGAAGAAGTTCTTTCTCCCAAATAAATAATTCACGTCTCCATCGCCAAATCCATTGCCATACACCATCACTCTATGATCCCATACATTCAATTGAAGAATCTTTGTCAAGAGAAAGGATGAAAAGCCTGTTAAAGAGTTTCTTCAGCGGCATGTTATCGATCCAAACATCGTGCCAAAAAAGTGTATCTGCTCTATTTCTGATTTTCTTCTCCCGACCTTCAAGAAATCAGTTTGACGACCCCTGCTGCACCTCAAGAGAATTGATATCCTTCCACCAGGTAGATGATTTATGCACTCTTCGATGAGAACCTCTGTTCAAGAAAACAAAATTCCTCACATCCCCATACTTTGACAAAATGATCGAGCGCCATAAAGCATTGTCATCATGAAGGAATTTCGGCTTCCACTTCAAGAGGATGGCTATATTAAGCAGACCCAAATTTTTTATGCCCAAGCCTCCGTGCTCTTTTTTTTTTTACAGATTGTGTCCCATTTAACCTAAGAAATATTCCGCGAGTCAGTTTTCCTTCCCCACAAGAAGCTACGCTGAATTTTGATCATAGCTTTAAGAACCTTAGCCGGAGCTTTATCAAATGACAGATAGAATATAGGAGTCCCGGTTAGCACTGATTTAGTAAGAACAGATCTGCCACCCAAGGTAATAGAGACATTATTCCACTTCTGAACCCTTTTTCTTAAGAAACTAAGAACATGTTTCCAGTCTCTTTCTCTTCTAGAATTAATCCCAAGATGCAACTCCAAGATACTTCATTAAGCAGGGATCCTATTCTACAATTTAGGGTGAAAGCATAACCTTCCAAGGAATCATCATCACAATTAAATCCAAGTAAATTGCTTTTAAGAAAATTGACTTTAAGTCCTGAAATAAGCTCGAAATTCCTAAGGATACACTTTAAAACCCAAACATTTTCTGGTGAACTTTCACAAAAAAGCAATGTGTCATTTGTAAATTGGACATGTGAGATCATGATGTTGTGCTCTCCAACTGCGTCGCCTTTGAAAAGACCCTCGCTGATTGCTTTTTCAATAAGCCCATGAAGACCTTCAACAACAATGAGAAAGAGAAGAGGGATTATGGATCCCCCGACCTAAGCCCACGCTCCATCCGAAACTCATTTGTTAAATTCTAGTTAACTCCACTTAAGTTCATAAGTATTATAACTGACCCTAATTTGATAATCACATACACCATGTTGGCGCAACCTAGCTAGAAGAAACAATTTTAATGTAATTATAATGATACCTATCTATATTAAGACATAAAAAATGATTTGTTCATCACACAATAAAGTTTTTTCAAAATTACAGAATCATTTGAATTTAACGACGATCAACTCAATATTTGTAAACCTGCTCGACAACTTCTTTAAAACATAAAATATAAGGGTATCATTACCAGTCAATATGCATTTGACAGGGAATTAATTCCCAGATTTCAGATTTTAGAGGGGCGAGGGAAAGAATAAGAAGAACGAGAAGAGAACAAAGAGAAGACAACATTTGCTCGGCAACTCAATAATCAATAATCATTCATCAACTTGTCTAATAATAAACCCTTAGCCTCATATTTATAGGGTAAGTAATAAAAAACCTACCAAAGCTATTGTTCTTAATAAAATCAAAAATATAACTTAAAATCCTACTATAATTTAATAATAATTAAAATACTAGGAAAGTAATACTAGAATAATATTCTATCTATAATCTCTATCATTCTCCCCGACTTGAAAAAACTCGCCCCCTGAGAGTTTGGAAAACGCCATTCTTGAATCTTCAATGGAACTAAAATCATCGGGTTTTGGGCGACCCTTCCAACGAACAAGATAGTCTTGACGTCCATCAATGAGACCACCAGGATTTGCCTCCGAGGATAGGGGTGATGTAAGAGACAGTGTAGGCACTAAACTTGAAGAAGTTGTGGAACTCCCTGAAACACTAGCATAAAAATAAGAAGGCCAAATATCACGATAAGAAGTTAAATTTTTAATATTGACAGTAGGATTTTCATAAATATTTGAAGACAAGTTCAACAAATTAAAGTATGTAGTTGGTGCCATAAGTTGATGATTCAGGACATTAAGCCGAG
Source organism: Linaria vulgaris (assembly GCA_948329865.1). Lineage (NCBI taxonomy): Eukaryota > Viridiplantae > Streptophyta > Magnoliopsida > Lamiales > Plantaginaceae > Linaria > Linaria vulgaris. The sequence goes on along the minus strand of OX415254.1, from coordinate 14,752,841 downwards.
GTTGTGTCCCACTCTCATCATCTTGACCCTCCATAGTGGCATCTTCTTCAAGTGATTCCACAAGTATCTCTTTCTCATCTTTGTGGGTCTCATGTGAAACCAACATTGTGCGGTGCGGACATCGGGAAGCAATATGACCTCTTTCATGGCATTTATGGCACACTATAGAAGAGTAAGATCCTGAGCTTTCATGATTAGACTGTTGAAAACTGACAGACTTGGTTTGTTTAGACTCCCCAACTTGTGATTCGTATGCAGACGAAGATTTGTGGTACCGCTCAACCTCTAATGCCTTTTGATAAGCATCAAGTAAAGTGTCAGACGCATGTAAGTTCACATCCCTTTGAAGATCATCCCGCAAGCCATTAATGAATCGAGTCATAGTGACCCAGTGCTCTTTTCTAACTTTGCACCTAAGTTTAAAATCTTCGAACCGATCAAAATATTCAACCACACGTGAGGACATTTGCTTCAAATTTAACCAATCATCCATCATTTGTCTTTTGTAAAAAGAAGGCAAATATTTTTCTTTCAATTTATGTTTCATCTCTTCCCACAAAACAATAGGCGGTTCATCACCTAGCTTCACTTCTCTTACTATACTTTGCCAATACTTCTTAGCGGACCCAACTAACTTCATTCTTGCAAACCGGACTTTATGACTATCAGTCATGCCATAAAAATCAAAATAATCTTCCAAACAATCTAACCAATCAACAAAGACAGTAGGATCATGTCTCCCATCAAAATCAGAGATATAAACCTTAACCTTCCTAGTTATGTCATAAGGATCATCGCCAGGTGGTTGATGTCTACTAGGTCTACCTTCGTACCTCTCCCTAGGTTGATAAGATTGAATATCTTCATGGTCATCAAGATAACGATAATTATGATTATGTTCGGTGTTGGCAGGGGCAGAGAATATGCCGGATGTGGTGGTGGACGACGTTGACAGTCGTGGTGGCAGCGCCAGACCTAGGGCTTCCGTGATTCTGCTGTGCTTTTTTTTTTTCCAGAAATTCAAAAATTGTAAAACACACCCTTAACTACCAAAACACTGAAAACTGACTCGAATTTTTTTTCCGTTGTTTTTCTTTTTTCTTTTTTCTAAAACTCGATTAAACCTTAACTGAAATATTGACGCAACGAAAAAAGAAAGGATAAGAATGGCTCTGGTGCCAATTTGATAGTGGTAGATTTCAGGTTTTAGAGGGGCGAGAGAAAGAATAAGAAGAACGAGAAGAGAACAAGGAGAAGACAACAATTGCTTGGCAATTCAATAATCAACAATCATTCATCAACTTGTCTAATAATAAACCCTTAGCCTCATATTTATAGGCTAAGTAATAAAAAAAACTACCAAAGCTAGAGTTCTTAATAAAAACAACAATATAACTTAGAATCGTAATCTTACCAAACTATTATACTATAATTTCATAATAATTAAAATACTCGGAAAGTAATACTAAAATAATATTCTATATGTAATCTCTATCAGCATTATAATATATGTGTATCTACACATTAATAATATAAGATTTACGTGTATTATTAGTCAAGTTATACTTATATATATGATATATTATGAAGTTATTTATTATAATAATTGTGTGTCCTTAATTATACAAAATTACTTACTTCTCTTTATTTAATCATAACTTAAATCCGATAGAATTGGCAATGATCATCGGTACATATATATATATATATATATATATATAATGTGAAATATTTATTTTTACAATTTAAAGTTAAATTAAGACAAAGAAATAATCCATATATATGCATATTTTTCAGACCCATGAGTCGTGAATAACTTCTCAATTGTTAATAAAAGCTTACACACATATTTGATAAAACTGCAAATTTAAAGTAAAAACTCACAGACTTATCCAAAAAATAAAAAAGAAGTAAGAATTCATGGGTGTCTAACTATTAATCGTAGATAATACAACGCAACTTAATGCACAGGTTGTCGGTTCACAAGTTTTGGATTGGTCGTTGAATAGGTACTGTACAATGCATTGAAATATTGCGAGGCGCTACAGCTTTAAGTACATAAATATACTAATTAACATTCACCCGTGCCGCACGGGCTCCTATATTTTTTCTTTGTCTTTCGTTTACTTTAATTTCAATACCAAATTTTTCATTTTCTTTGTCCTGAAACTTACAATTGTTGATGCCTCGCCCAATTACCTTCTTTCTTTTTTCTTTTTTTTTTAATTTATTTTCCTCCGGTTGCCTCTCTCACTCTTCTCCCCTTTTTTCTTTTTCTTTTTTTCGTGTTCAACATATTGGAGTCAAAACTTGCGGTTGAGTATTTATTTATTTATTTGTAATTTAAAACAACAACATGGACCTAATAGGGAGAAAGAAGTTAAGGCCTAAATTGTTTTTATTCTTATACAGTGTTAGTTCGATTCTTATATAGTTTGATTGGGCATGGCTTCGGCTATTCCTGATGCCCGCCAATTAGATTTAGAGTAGGGCCCAAAAAAGTAACTAACATAAAACTTTTGGGTTGAATCCAAAAAAACTAAAAATTTAAAGGACCATTTGGCAATTTACAGAGGGCTCGTAAGTCTGAAACGTAAAACTTTTGAGGCGACATCAAATTGTTTTAGAAAATAAAAGAATATTCTGTAATTTACGGAGGATCTCATCGCTATTAAGTATCAAGAAATTTTATTATTTACGGGTCTCAACTGATGAAAATGTGTGGGCCTTCCAGATATTTATTACTGTAAAGCAAAACATAATACAGTAATTAATTGAACTTACAGGGGAAAAATCAGAATACAAAAAATCTACGAAAAATCAACGTCTGCAGCTTGTTTGAGTGTTGGCATCCATATATATATATACTAGGAACTTGCCCTTGCGATGCACGGGCTAGTGAAATTTTAATAATTAGTTTTCTAATAATTGTTATCATTGTTAACAAAATATATCAATTGATTTACAAATCTTTATTTGGTATAGTCATTATTTACGTTACAATATTAAACAAAATAAGTAAAACAAATGATAAATTTATTTCATTACCTTGAACTAAAAGCTGGATAATTTTATAATAATTCTTTAATGTTGTCAAAATTGTGAAACTAAAATATCAATATGTTAACAACAAACAGTAGGGCCCAAAAATAAATAATATGAAACTTTTTGGGTGAGTCTAAAAAAAATAAAAAGTAAAAAAGGAGTATTTGACGATTTGCAGCAGGCCGGTACGTGCGAGACGTAAAACTTATGAGGCGAGATCGAAAGACATAAAAAAATGAAAGGACTATTCTGCAATTACGGAGGACCACGACCATTGATGGGGCGACCTATAATAAGTTAATAGACATTAGTATTAAAACAATATGAGATATTTGAGTTGTTCAAATGATACATAACTAGCTACATGTAGCTTCCCTTTTTTTCCTTTGGTTTAACTTGAGGACCCACATCAACTATTGCACAAGAATGACCAACATCACCTGTTTTCATATGGGGTTCACTAGATGGTACACTTCGTTCCTAAGTTAAATAAAAATATGTTAAGACATCAACAAGCACTGTAATATGTACTTTAACTGACAGCATAAGTGATAGAAGTTTACCTTATGCCGCTTGTAATATTTCTTGTCAATTCTTTTCTTTATGGCAGGTGCAGCAGCAGTATTGGGTGCAGAGTTGATTTTTGATGTCTAAGTTTCAGCATTAGAAGCAGCATTTGAATCAAATATAAGTGACGAGGTATGCGATGTTGATGTTGCTCTTGCAGGAAGAGCAGGGTGTACTGATGAGGCTTGAGTTCCTACAACTTGTTCAGTCTATGATAAATACAAACAAGATTAAGTAGAGCATGTTATAAGTACTTGTTATTTAATACATAATGTGTACACATGATACAACTAAACAAACCTGAAGACTTTGGAGCAGTTTTCTTCTTTGTTTTTTCTATGATAAGCCCAGCCAAAGGGTTTGCCTTCTTCAACTCACATGTTTTGCTATTATGTCCTTCTTTTCCACAATACCCACATGACATTAGCAGCCATTGCCTTCCTAGCTTTCTAGTTTCTATAGCATGCTATATTCTCTTCTGCCTTATTTCATCATGATCTACTCTCATATTTCCTTTCTTTGGCCTCCCTAGCATTTTAGTGGGTTATGGTGGCACTAACTTTGCTGCTGCAATTAAGGATAGTGGTCATGCTTCTCTCCCTTCCATTGGCATTATGAAATGACCATATATCCTGAGGTCAGTCTTCATGTTGTAGGATTAATGGACATTTCCCTCAAGATCCTTCACTTTCATAAAATTCCTTCCACTAATGGAATGAGCACATGGAATTCCAGTCAGCTGCCATTTATTACAACTGCATGTCCCAGCCTCCAAGTTCACTATGCAAATCTGTCCATATGGACGAACCACCTCAAACTTCTAATGTCCATTCCAGTGAGTTATCCATGCCACTGAATCTTCCCTGAGCTTCTCAAACATAGCATAAATCTTAGGACATAAACTAGTTTCTACCTTCTCCATTGCCCTCTTTCTTACCCCAATCATCTTCATCAACAACATTCTAATACTTTCCATCATCTCTATAATGGCATACCTCTGGGCTTAACAATCAACGAATTGAAGCTCTCAAACATGTTATTAAGTAGCAAATCACTCTTGTAGTGGAGAAGTATGCTCTACAACATTGGGCATGAGGTCTTTCTTCTAACCAAGCACATGCTGCTAGATCTTGCTCTCTGAGCTCTTCCATAACCCTATCACAATCTGCCACTCTAGTGTCCCCAGAAGCATTCCACAATATGTGCTTTCGTGTTAAACCCTTGTGCTCTTTTCTCATATTTGCCCAAAGAGCAAAACACGAAATCTATGCTCACAATTAGGGAACAACTATTCCACTGCATCTGCAAGACCCTTCTATTTGTCACTCATGATGGTCCAATGGTAGCTATTTTGAATGTTGAGGTCTACAGCAAGAATCTGAAGAAACCATCTCCATGACTTCATATTTTTCTTCTTTACAATAGCATAGGCAAAAGGATAATGTAGTTATTTGCATCTACCCCAACAATTGTGAGTAGTATTCCACCATTCTTTGTCTTCAAATGAGTCCTATCTGAGCATATGATATGTCTGCATCCATCCAAAAAACCTCTCTACAAAGTCCCCGAGCAGATGTACATTCTCTTAAACTTTCTCTCCTCCCTAAACAGTTTGCATTTAATTTTCACTGTTGTTTCATGGTTTGTTTTCATCATCTCCTCATCATACCTCCATAGATAAGAATATTGCTCTGCATCATTTCCATGTCCCTTCTCAAATACCTCATCTTGGTCTTGTACATTTGTCTCTTGGTAAACTCCAACTTACAATACCTCTTGAAATATTCATCATTGACTTAACAGGCCAGTTTGGGTCAGATATGATCTTGTCATAATACGTCTCTGCTAGCTAAGTTGAAGTAGCATGTGTAAAACTTGCATTCCTAGAACATTCATGTGGTTGTTCGAGTGTCTTGATTTGCATTGTGTTCTCCTCTTTGATCTTTGAGGCATAAATATACCATGGACACTATTCATCAGCACATCTTGCACTAATTTTTCTTGAATTGCTTTTGATGATCCTAATTGATCTGGCCTCATCAATGGTAAATTTCCTAATTGTTCGAGTGTACTTGCATTAGCAGTAGTACTCACATTTGTAGTAGTACTTGCATTAGCAGTGGTCGGTTCATTACCTGCAGTTGTGGGTTTTTTTTTCTTCCAGCTCCAGGCGAATCAGGTTCAAGATCCACAATTGTTATGAATGGATTATCATCTTCCTTTGCATCATGGTCCTCATCAACCAAGCCATCAGAACACTCAAAATCAAACCCCAGAGACCCCTTTCCTTCATTGTCATTGCTGTTAGCCAAATCAATTATTGATGCCACTGATGGACCACAGCTCTCCCTTATATTGGTAGGCATCACTTACTCTCTCCCGCCTACCCTCATTTCCATCCCCATTTACAGTTTCATCATTTACAGGCCCATCATGTACACTCTGGTTTCAATCATTACCACCTGATGTATCACCACCATTTTAATGACCATTATCTTATGTTGTAGCTCCAACATTTGATGTTTCTCCTACATTTTTATTGTCTGCATTACTAGCATCATTAGTCTCAAAGTATGTGTTATCGACCCACCTCATCAAAAGTATGGCCAACTCCCTCATTTGATAGATAACTACTAGCTCTTTTTCTTCTTCTCTCCCTTTTTGTTCTCCCCTCATCACTAGCTTGATCAGCCTTACCAGTTTCTAAACCAAAAAAAAAAAAAAAAACTTATCCCTTCACCAAAACTTGCTCCACCATTGCCTTTATCTGTTTCTGATTCAAATTCGTCATGCTCCTCTTCACCTCCCAACTTAGAACACCCTTCATCATCCCCAACATAATCAAGTAGCTCACTAATATGAGAAAGTGGATCTATTTCTTCAATAGATTCATCATGAGCAACATCGTCTGCATCATCACCTTTCTCAATAACAGCAGTAAGTAACTCTGGTTTGAATAGATAGACTTCAACCAGCCTATGTTGAGTAGCCAACCTTGCCTTTTCACATGCATCATTGTCATCATTGACAACCAATGCAGGTCAATTGTAGGGATATCTCATCGTGATCATCTTTATAAAACACCATCACATTATCACTCAGGCCTATACCAACAGTATGATACTGATCAACTCAAGTCTTCTCTAGTGCAGTAGTCAACAAAATTAAATAGACCCTCTAAGTACCACACTCTCCCAAGATTCATCAATTTCCAAGAGTGATGCATCATAATAGTAAATAACTTAGTATCACTACTTGTATATACACAACAACAACAACAACAACAACAACAACAACAACAACAACAACAACAACAACAACAACAACAACAACAACAACAACAACAACAAAATCCTAAGTTTTATGACATGTAATAAACAAACAACAACAAGCTTAAAATAAACCTTATTACTAATATAATATGCACTAAAGGCCAAAACTCTAGGGCAAGCAAAATATATTATTGCTAAAGTACACACCATTTTCAAGAGGGAAAACACTTTGGGCCACCAACCAAGCAAAAACAATACAAAAATTGACAAATAGTACTAAAATAAAACAATCCACACACGGATTCTCACAAACCTAGCTGCATTTCACATATCTATGACAAAAATGTACCCTAGAATTGAATAAACAACTATATTGTACAAAAAGACAAAAAAAAAGATTCACGGAGAAACCCACTCACCATAATCCGGTGTGAACGATCCGTCAGGAATGTCAGCGTTTTGTCTTAGATTTTCCAGCCGATTGTCCCAGCATCCCCTTAGGTGAGTAATTTAAACATATTCGTGTCTATTTGAGGTAAAATCTTGGTTGTAAGAGCACAATTACGGAATCAGGGTTCGTGTAGATCCCAAATTGAAGCGGGAATAATGACACTTAACTCTCCAATTCTCCAATTCCCTCCTTAAACAGGTGTCGAGATGAAATGTCTTTTCTACCCTTCACGGATGACGTTTGATGATGCAACCTTGTCGATTTGTGACTTTTTTGACAGAAAATTAGTTTAGGTGCAATAAAATTTAAACGTCGTATGTGGGGTGCAATATTTAAATAATTTATAGGTTGGGTATAACATTGGGAAAACGCCAATATATGGGGTCTAATTGTCTGTCTTTCCCTTCTTTTTTTAGTAAGTATCTAATTCGTGAAATTGAAGACATTAGTGACTCTAGAATAGTTTGAACTGTGATACGAGATAAATAACATAATATATGCATTAAAAATAAGTCCATAGAAAATAATATATGAGAAAAAAGAGTTGCAGCCTAGTTGAAAAGGGTTGCAACGAAATTTTGCATTGCAACACGGGGCAACGCAAAATTTCGTTGCAGGCAATAGTTCTGCAACGCAATATTGTGTTGCAGCACACATTTTCCAACGCAATAAAGCGTGCATAGTCTAGTTGGGACCCACTTTGAATTAAACCTAGTACTATGCATCCAAATCTAGGCTATTGCATAGAAAAATTGCGTTGCTTTTGCTTTGCAACGAATTTTAAAAATTTCCTTGCATAGAATAAGATGCAATTGACATGTTTTATTGTAGTGTTAAGTGGGGTGCAATCTACACTAAACTCAATTGAAGCATACTTAATGTATTCAAAGGTGCGTCAAATTGTCTCGAGAAAAATGACCTCAAATAAAACACGTGCTCGACATGCATTGAATTTGCGGCAAAAGATTTCGCCGAAAAGTTGACTTTGAACACTTGCACATACCTACATACAATAGGGGGTTAACTGTCAAAAAAAAAAAAGTTTTGAAGTATGGTGCAAATATCATACCGGGGGGGTGTAGCTCTTTCTCGTATATATCTAGTTCAAAGACAAATAGTTGGATGTACTTAAAATTTTTGTAATAATTTTTTCCTTAAAACATTATTACATTTAAATACAAAGTGTAATTAATATAATGTTGAGAAGTCTATATTTTATCGTAGCTTATAAGTAACCTTTTTTCCGCTCAATAAAATTTGTTATTATCATTCTTTGTCTAGTGTACGAATGTAGTTTAAAAAGTCATACCATATTTGGATGCACGAAATTTCTTACATTTTAATACATATCATCGAAACAGTAACATAATAACTAATGCACTCGTTTATAAATTAATTAATGGAGTGATAGCATATAAAAAAGAAAGCATTTATAAATTCATTGCATATTGATTAAGATGAGTTTGTCCTAAAAATATTGACAGCAAACAACATTGTCAAAAATTAGTGTATTATGAATATCCAATCATTATTGATTTAGTTGATCGAGTCAAGACTATATAATGCACGTTATCGTTGTCTTTTACTGAAACTTGCGTGCCCCATGAGATTATAAATTTTAATTTAGTTTATATCATCTCTTCAGCGCATGCATCATTTTCTTCTATATTTCTGTATGTTGGGTCCACACCATTCCAATTCTATGATTTACTAAATTCATAGGACAAAGTATTTATTCTTTCTAAGAATGTCATTTGTTGATATCGTGAAATGCGTGCGCGGAAAGTGTTGCGAAATCCAAATTATTTCCTCTGTTCAAAATACTTTTTAATTGTGCTAGTGAACATAATAAATACATGAGAAGCCTCTTTAGATGAATTACCATATTTGCAAGCAAGGTTGATACAAAAAACACACATACTAAGGAAAAGAAAAGGAAACAGTTTTTTGTCAATTTATCCACTATCTACCAAAAATGAAGAACCGTTACATTGTGGTACCAACAATGGATAGCAAACAAAGTAGTATGGAGTTTGATCCAAAATCACCACCATTGACGATTCCGAATCCTACCAAAATTAGTCGTAGTGATTTTCCCGACGATTTCTTGTTTGGAACTGGTGCATCTTCTTTTCAGGTTTGAAATTCAAGACTTTCAAGATAATAGTATACTCAGATATTATAATTTCATTGCACTATATATAGAGTAATTTCTATAAATAAAAGTTTGGGCTTCTCATCTTATATCAAAAGTAGGTATATTACTTCATTACCTACTTTAAAAAAATTATAACTTGTAGATTTCTCCATATTTTATTTTCTTGTCAAGCAAATAATAAAGGAAAAAAAGAAAGGACAAGAAGTGCTTCACCCGCGTACAATTGAAATCATGTCCTTCAGAATTCTAAGACCCTATATCATGGCTTAAAAGCCCCAATCGTTTGAAGAAAAACGAAAGTGCTAAATTACTCCATGTATTGCTTTAACTAGGTACATACTCCGTAAAAATGTCTCAATACACTTGGTAGGGATGTGGTGTACAACGTTGTAAAATCATAACGCGCGAAGTAATGTATCTATTTGCGTCTCCTAGCTATGAGAAATAATAATATAAATGTTTAACAATGCATGGGAGAAGATTTCTCTGTAGATTTTTGACAAAAATAATTTATCTAGTTAATTAACATATTAGATGAGATAAAATGTCATTAGTTATTGCATTTGGTTTTCCTATTTTATGTGTTTTTTTTATCTTGGTCATGTATATCTTTAATCACAGGTTGAAGGAGCAGCAGCAAAAGGCGGTAAAGGCCTCAGTACATGGGATACTTTCACGCAGGGGACTCCAAGTCTCTCTCTCTCTCTTTCTCTGCTAATTCATTTTGAATATTTATATGGATATTTCCTAATTAAGCCTAAATAAGATATAAACATGCAATTATACAAACACTCACTAGCGCATAGTTTTATATCTGTAATTTTATTTTGAATGACAGTCGGAATCAAAGACGGATCCAATGGAACAACAGCTGTTGATATGTACACGAGATATAAGGTAATTAACTAATTAATCTACAGTCAGGGGCGGGCCCAAGCACAAGGCTAACCTGGGCTCCAGTCGGGGTAAACCTTGGGCTTGCTCTCATTTATTCATACATCTTAGCCTAGATAAATATTCCTCTTAAATTTTGTAGCGTGAATAAAATAGTTGGGCCAATGAAACTCAGCCCACTTAACAAATTTATTTATACAAAAATATCAGGCCATTAACTGGATCCAACAGAAATATATTAATCCAATTATATGCTTATAAAATATATTACAAGGACCAAGGTAACATGCACTAGATTAGGATTTTAAATTGTACAAACGACGAATTTCTTTTTGCTTTCCCTGTGATCGAGTTATCCGGATGGAAGTTTAAATTAATTAAATACATGTTCTTATATTTTTGTAGTTTTATGAATGATGACTTAAAAATTAATTGTCACGTCATAATTATATTCAGAATATTTAGTTGATCCAATGGTGAGTCATAAACACAAATTAATATTCATATTTAAATATTTGTTAAATTCTTTTAATACTTGAAGTGAATTATGCAAAAAATAGGCATAATCTATTATTTTATATGTATTAACTCTCTTTTTTCTTGTCCTGGTTGGACAGTAATCTTGGAAACCATTCATTTAACCGTAACACTTAATTAGGTTTAACTTTGATAAATATTATATTTCTATTGTTTAAGTAACATAATAGCACGTTTTAGTACAGCCTAGGGTAAAACAACCCTGGGTCCACCCCTGTCTACAGTCTAGTTATGAATTGGTAATTAGTTTAGAACTATTGAGAAGTGTTCTTTATAAATCTACTTATATACAACACTATATTCTAACATTACCAAATATTCAGTTGTCTTTTAATTTGATAGTTGTGCACTTACGTACTATTATTCTTCAATATTTTGTAGGAAGATATCAAGATGATAAAACAAATGGGTTTCAACTCCTACCGATTCTCGATTGCATGGCCAAGAATATTGCCAGGTAAGATGGACATTTAGTGCTTGAGGACCAAATTTTAATTATGCTATTTCTCCATTGAAAAGCACAAACCATTCCATGCTAAATTTGGTGGAACATTTTGTTTCAAATGAAAAAAATATAATATTTTGAAACAATTGTTTTTCACTTATCAGCTTTTACCTTTTTTGCGTATGTCATGTTAGGTGGGAGATTATGTCATGGTGTCAATAGAGAAGGAATCGACTACTATAACGATGTTATTGACACCATCCTAGCTAATGGTTAGACTTAACTCTGCAATTTAACTATTCCACACTGCCTCTTAGAATACTAATTACTTTATAGATCTATTCATTGTATAATAATTGATTTATATTTGATTTATATTATATATATACGTATATGTTAATCTTTGTATTATTAATGTAACGCAGGAATGGTACCTTATGTGACGCTTTTTCACTGGGATCTTCCCGATTGCTTAGAAAAAGAGTACGAAGGCTTTGTAAGCAGAAATATAATGTATAGTCCACACTTATAAAATCTATCTAATTATTTATTTTATCATTATATTTTCTAAATAACTTTACAATTAATTTCAACAGCAATGATTTTCGTGAATTTGCGGAGCTATGCTTTTGGGAATTTGGTGATCGTGTCAAATATTGGACAACGTTAAATGAACCATGGACATACACTGTTCATGGATATGTTAAAGGCATTTTTCCACCTTGTAGAGGCTCAGTCCCCTGGAAAACAATCAAAAATTATCTCCCAAGTTATAGAGATGGTCACGACGCAAATATGCTGGAAAGAAAAAATCAGAATAACTCTAACTCTAAATTAAAATCTAATGATCTAGCTAAAGATACATATACAGTAGCAAGGAATTTACTCCTAGCTCATTCAGCAGCAGTTCACTCTTATAGAACAAAATTTCAGGTACTAATTTGCTCTAGTCACATTATCCTCTCCATTTTAACAAACATTTAATGACTACCGTAACACATTTATTTTGTCGAATATCAGGAAAATCAGAAGGGCGAGATTGGGATTACACTAAACATAATTTGGTACGAACCTTACGATGAAAATTCGGTTGAAGACGTGAAGGCTGCGAAACGAGCCCTTGATTTTAAAGTCGGATGGTAAGTGTTGTTTTTAATCTTACTCGTTGATTTATAGCTATAGTGATTATAATAATTGATTTGAAACATTGAGAAAAAATCAGTCTTAAAATTGTTAATTAAATTCAGGTTCTTGGAACCTATATTGTACGGCAAATATCCACAAAGTATGATAGATTATGTTCCAAAAGAAAACTTGGCGCCATTTACACAACTTGAATCTCAAATGCTGAAAGGGTCCATCGACTTTCTGGGTATAAATTATTACACAGCCAATTATGTGGCAAATGCTCCTAATATCGAGGCTGATCAACAAGCCTATTACAGAGATCAGCAGATTGCTTTTTATAGTAAGTTCTTGACCACATGTAATTAGCCTAATACAATAGTTTCATACACAACTAACTAGCGTACTGTTTAGTGGTAATTACATTTTTTTTTTTTTTCGTTTTCAATCCTTCCCTTCATTTTTTATGTAGCTGAGAAAGATGGAGTGCCAATTGGAGAACCGGTAAGTTCATTTGTCAAGTTATATTTTTAGTGGATATATTTTAACTCAAAACAGCTATTATTTTCAAGAATAAATATGACTTTATATGTACAAACCTCAACCTAATTTAACTGTTCATTAAACTCTATATGGTTGAAAATGCGACACTCGGTTGGATAGCAAGATTACTATTTTGTGAAATTCAAAGAGTATGGTAACATTTTTATGGCACCACTATTTGATTTCGTATGATATTTTTAGGCTGCTTCGCCATGGCTGTTCATATATCCACAAGGGATTTACAAGCTCCTGAAATGTATGAGCACATATAAAGACATTCCTCCCATCAACATTACTGAGAATGGTATATATCACTCACTTTACTATGATTTAATTAAATAACTATATATATATATACACATATACATAATTTGCTTACTATGTATAAAGGTGTGGATGAAAAGAATGACTGCAAGCTCACAGCTGCTGAAGCTTGCAATGATACAACAAGGATCAAGTATCACCAAGACCATCTTGCATATATTGCAAGATTAATTAAGTACGATTCTTAAATCCATCTTCTTTAAGAATACTCTTTATTGAAATTTCTAAGTACAAATCCTTTACCTAACTTCAAACTTTCGCTGATTACAGAGAGGGAGTGAATATAAAGGGATATTTTGTATGGTCATGGAGTGACAATTTTGAATGGTGCGAAGGATACACGGTGAGATTCGGGCTAATCTACATAGACTATACTAATAATTTAACAAGGTTGCCAAAAGACTCAGCAATTTGGTTCAGAAACTTTTTAACTACGAACACAACGAACAAAAAAGTCATAAATAATGAAGAAAACGAGCCTCCTGAAGACGAATCCACGCTGCTCAACATGCTGAGTTCTCTTTTCTCCATTGGTTTTTGCTTTGGTCAAGAATATAGAGCTTTACACTGATGTGCATGATCAATGCGAGGCATGCACTTTGAGTTTTGCTTCAACATAAATCTATTTTTCTTATTTCTCATTATTACAGGTTATTTTATTTTGCAAGAAAAATAATTTTTTTATCCACATAAGTTACTTTCTGCAAGCCATTTATGTTCTTGTAATTTTGCTTTAGTGTTGCGATTCTGCTCTTGTAACATACTAAATTAAAACAGGGCTAGTCATATGAATAAAATGTTCCATTAAGCTTGAGTGAATTTTGTGAGAATGAACATTTTGTTACAAATTGCTCAATCATTTGTGCGCTTAGCGGCGCCTTGAACTAGTTCCGTCATTATTCAATGATAATTTCTGATAAGCCACCTCCAAAACTAGTTCCTAGGTGTCCGCTTTTCGTACAACATTCTCTTCTGAAGCTGTCGCAGCATCCATCGCGAGTTTTGTTCAAACCGACACCAGCATTACTCAAATTGCCTCCTACACTACTGTTACAACCTAACGTATTGACACAAGGACTTAATTGCTTTTCACACTTTGAATGACGATCCTCCTGATGTCCCGGCGCCACTGAGCAACAGTTCCTCTCCGGGTGATGCACTGTTCTTTCAATGAATTCGTTCTTCTTGTGATGTCCAGCTTGACTTCCCTGGCAATGGCTTTTGGATGTGGCATGTTCATTCAATACGGGTGATTGTGAAGGACTCTTGCAATTTGGACTCTGGCTAACATGCTCGCATTTCTTCACTTCATGGGATGCATGTTCAGATACACAGCCGTTGTGCTTTTGAGCTGTTTTCTCACTGCATTTTGCTTTTCCAGAGCATCCATGGTTCTTTACTACAAGATCTTGAGTGACTTTTTGACAGCACCCATGAACTGTAGCACTTGCATGATTATGAGGATGAAAATGTGCCTTATGACTATGTTCTTCTTCACCGTGATTGTGCCCTTCAGTCGCTCTCCCACAATCATTTTTCTTACTGCAAGTTTTTTCCCCAGAACATCCATGGCTTTTAACTACCTGTGGTGGTAGATCTTGAGTAACTTTGTCGCAGCAATGGTGATCCATGGTGCTGGCCTGATCATGTGGATGAGAATGTGCCTTATGAACATGTTCATGGGCAGAGCTTGAGCATTTCTTATCATCACTCCTCGAAGTTGAATTAGAAGAACTGCATCTGGTA
Source organism: Linaria vulgaris (assembly GCA_948329865.1). Taxonomy (NCBI): domain Eukaryota; kingdom Viridiplantae; phylum Streptophyta; class Magnoliopsida; order Lamiales; family Plantaginaceae; genus Linaria; species Linaria vulgaris. The sequence continues at coordinate 14,737,734 of OX415254.1, read as the reverse complement.
GCACACTTCTTCGAAGAGCATGACTGAGTTTCACACGTCTTTTGAGACTCGACATCGGAGCACTTAGAAGAATGATGAGAATGAGAGGAACATCCATTCCCAGTCTTACATTTCTGTTGGTGGGTATGTGATGAGATAGAAGACCGAGAACATTTTTTTCCACGAGTAGGCGTTCCTCGTAGGAGTAGCATGCTGTTAAAGATCACAATCAAGCATGTCCCCACATCAGCGAGCACTGCAGCCCAAACAAAAGGATAACCAGCTATTGCCAAAGCTACAATGGCAGCCTTGGTCATAATCGATATGATCACGTTCTCAATTATTTTTCTTTTTACTTTCTTTGCAATACGCACAGCCTTTGGTATTCTCTGAATGTCGTTTGACATGAGAACTACATCCCCAGATTCCGTTGCAAGTGCAGAGCCTGAAACACCCATTGAGATACCAATATCTGCTGTGGCTAATGCCAAAGCATCATTAATACCATCGCCAATCATGGCCGTCGGGCCCTCCTTCTGGAATTCTTTTATGATTCTTGCTTTATCCTCTGGAAGGAGTTCAGAATGAATTACGTCTAAACCATCTATTAGCTGTCGAAGAAAGAAAATTCTTATAAATACTATGGCAATGATAGTAAAAATATTTGTGTTCTAAAGAGCCATTTGGTACTTTACCTGAGCTTGTGTATGCTTGGCAGCTGCATGACAATCTCCTGTTAGCATCACTGTTTTAATGCCTATTGACTTGAGCTCTTTAATCGCCTCCTTTGCCCCCGTCCGACATACATCACCAAGAGAGAATACACCAATAGGTGATGATCCCAAGAACACATAACCAACAGATTTTCCTTCTGTATCATAACCTGTTAAATTTGGAACTGCATAATAGAGAAAAACAAGGATTGTTACTCAAGAGAGCCTAATAAGATACTGAACACTTTCTCAGGTCTCGATTTGCTATATAAAGCTCTAATTTAAAAGAAGTAGTACTTTCACCTTCAGAACAGCCTGCTCTTGAAGCAATTTTCACATTTCCAATATATATTTCATTATCTTCGATACATCCAAAAATCCCTTCTCCAGGAAAATTTTGAAAGTTCTCCACTTGATCAGGCTGTGGCTCAATCCCTTGTAAACTCGCAAAGTCAACAAGAGCAGCTGCCATAGGATGACTTGATTTGCTTTCAATACTTGAAATCCTGAAACCGTTCAATGGAGATACTCAACTTCATTGTTTTGGAGTATATATATATATCAAGAACAAAATTTAATAATGAGCATCAAGTTGTGTTCCAACCTACCATCTAACTAATATCATCAACAGCTAGAAATAGAATGATCTACTTCTAGCATAATCAAAAGCTATAACTCTTCCCAACATAGTTCCAAATCTTGTCTATATTCAGGAAAAAATTGTACTCGAGGTGCAATTACCCACACAAATATATGACTTGAGGAAAAACTGAAAAGAAAATTAGTACCAAGAGAGCATCGTGTTCAAGCTAATATCATCCTGGAGAGATTTGATATCTGCCACCAGAAATTCACCCCTTGTTATTGTCCCGGTTTTGTCAAAAGCCATGATCTTCACCTGTGCAAGAGTTTCAAGATGTTCTGCTCCTTTGAAAAGAACGCCTAGAGTGGCTGCTTTTGATAGTGCACAGAACATGGCCACTGGCGTGGAGAGAAGAAGTGCACATGGACATCCACTCACCAAAACTACAAGAGCCAAGTGGAACCACGCTTTCTTATCGTGAACATGGAATGCCACTGGGACAAAGGCTAAAGAAGCTGATATCACCACTATTGCTGCAAAAAGTTCAGTTCAAGAAGATGTATGTTAATGTATAAGTAAATGATCTCAAAATCTAATTTATACGTCTACACATAAATCATTGACAAGAAAGAAGAAGAAAAATCAGATGAAAGTATATTACGTAACTCATCGTACTGAATATTTGTATTTTCCTCTAAAACCATACAGAACAAAATCTTTTTCCTTGATGGCATTAAGAATAAAGTCGTAAATCCTTACTGACCTGGAGTGTAGAACTTTGCACACTTGTCTAAAAATCTTTGTGTTCTGGATTTTTTGTTTTGTGCTTCTTCCACAAGCTTCGCCATTCTGGCCACCACACAATCCTCTGCTACCGCCGTAGTTTTAATCGTTATGTACCCTATAAGTATCAGTAAAAAAAGGTGAGCTGCAGTTCTGCATCACTGTCAGGAGATCAAGTAAGAATCAAGGCCATACCATTGAGATTGATTGTGCTAGCCCAAACAGTTGAATCTTTTTCCTTGGACACAGGAAAGGATTCTCCGGTCAAAATTTTCTCATCTACTTCGCAATTCCCATCAACAACAACGCCATCAATAGGTATAGCTTCTCCAGCCTTCACAGCCAGAATGGTGTTCAACTTAACTTCATCCGCGTTAATTTCTTCACCACTCTCCGCTACAACAGCTTTTTGGGGTACTAAACTGACTAACGATGACATAACAGAAGTAGCCTGCATCGTCATACAAGATGCGTGTCATCATCATGTGGTAATTATAAAATTTAAAAGACAATGCATATACATCCATTTGCAGACCTTGTGACTTGCTCTGGACTCCAGCCATTCCGCTATTGTAAATAAAAACACAATAGTGGCTGCTTCCCAGTAATCCTGCAGGGATAGTGATCCAGCAACTGCGAGATTTTATATAATCGGTTATCAAACATGTAAAAATATATAACCCAAATTACTTGCAACAAGAATAACACGGACTTCACTGATGAGCAATGTTAAATAAATAGATTTCCACCCAAAAGATTCCAACACAGCTGCCTTTTGTCAAGACTAGAAGTTAGACAGAGTACATGGTAAAGCATTTCCAATATACGATCCAAATTACTCGCAACCGGAATAACGTGGATTTTAATGATGACAATTGCTAAGTAATCGGCTTTCTACTGAACGGCTTCCATTGTCTAACTACAAGCACATCAAAACAAATTCTATTACAAACTATTCCACTTTTCATAATGCAATTCTATACACTAGTGTCGATAGCATGGGAATAATGGAACGTCTAGAATTTCAAAGTTCCTTAAATTGTTCGTGCATTTATTAAATTGCAGCTACAATTACGAATTGATACGCAGTATTTCCAGAAAAATAATTTTACATAACCGCTCTATATTGATGACGTGGTGCAACCATAGACACAGATCAAAACAATTTCCTAAATTACAGGAACAACAGCCCCATAACTCCATCCGGCCCGTGCATTGGTAGAATAATAATAAACCGACTTGCTATGCCACTCAATAAATTGGATTCGAATCACTTTTTTATTCAAATGATCAAGTAAGTTCAAGTACTTCAAAAAAACCTCGAAACCGGAACATAACTGAACACAATAACAGTAAATTCTCAGTTAGTTACCTGCTATCAATGCAAGGATATTGATATCGAGTGTCAAATTGCGAACAGATGCAACTGCCTTCAATACAATCGGAAAGATTCCAATGGCGATTGATGCAACAGCGAGCCATTGGAGAGGGGTCCACACGTATTTGAGGAACGACAACAAAAGCAATACACCACAACCAACTGCATAAGGGCTCGGCCATTTGTGCTTGTAACTCTGCTTGCCTTGTATTCGAACATTCGCCTCCAACCTTGCTTGATTCAGTGCTTTCACTGTTCAATATCACAAACAAAAAAATTTGAACCTTCATGCAAACTTGTTTCTATATTCATTAAAGTAATGTGGGAGATGTAATCAAAGTGGCATATAAAATTCTTTTAAAAGTAATTTCATAGTTTTAAGCTAATATTCAAAACTTATGTTCTTCGCATATGAGAAATTGTTAGGTGCAGTCGTTGCTTAATGAGGTGTCACATTCGGGTATGTTATATCTACCCACCACAAACATGAGTATGCGTTATGGCTCGTTGTTAAGTTCGAGGTGTATTACGTGTTACCTGTTGAGAATCATCCAAATGTTGGGAAATTTTGCACTTTTTGTGTTAAAAATGTTATTATAAGTAAACTAGTCCAAATCAAATTTCAAATTGTGAGAATATTTAATTTAAGAAGAAATCGACACAAAAACACAAGTTACAAGCACTTCCAAAATAAATTGAAACAATGAGCACAGTTTAGCTATTGTAAATAACGAATTTTATTATCAGTAGACTTTATTTTTTTATAAGAAATCAGTACATGTTTGGGCTTATTGGGTATTTTCTTTTTATGAATATTATTATTTCTTACTTAGAATAGGCGGGCAGGAACCTGGACTGGAAAGTAATCACCTAAGTTTCTGTAGTGCTACTACATATCTTACAATAATTGAAGTTCCTTCCATGTAGCCCAAAGAAGAAAAATGGTAGGTGGACAGTCTTTGTCAAATTAAATTGATGAGTGCATTGAAAGAAACATGTTGTATAATTTAGCAATTTTTTTTTTTGGTAAAAATATAATTTAGCAAATTAAATTTTATGACAATTCGTATCATAAATAATTGGGCTGCTTTATTTACTAGTCCTAACAAGCTAAGTAGCTTTATTTAGTAATTTCAAAAAAAAAAAAAGTAGCTTTATTTAGTAGGCCTACTTCTTTTGTGAAAGTGAAACCTTGCCATATCATTTATCAAAAAAAAAAAAAATTGTCATATTTCTACGCTTAATTGGGATTGCTTAATTGGGATTGGTTCTGTTGCTTCATCAATAAATGATTTCTAGTTTAGGCAGATGGGGTGTAGAATCAACTGCATGTCAATTTTGCTTCCACTTTTTGAACTACTAGCATTTATTAGGCCTAGAAAAATCACTGCTTCCAAACTATGTATGAATGGTACAATTCCTTCTAGTTTATTACGGTGCATTTTATGAATAATTGAAATCAATATTTTTGTAATCTTTCTCTTAAGTGCTCATGACACAATATATTTACACCTGAAAATATCTATATTCTTTTTTATCATAACTGATCTCTTTTATTGGTTGATGAATATGAATATATTTACAGCTGAATTTTTTTTTTATCATATCCATCTCTTTTATTGGTTGATGAATATGTAGTGTAGTTGTATGTATTTTGAGGTATTAGGGCTGAGGTCTTTTGGTAATTTTAAATTTAAAAAGTTTTAAATATTAGTTAAACATCTTAGTACATCTAATTGCAATAAGCTATTATTAGGACTGCATGACAGTCCAAGGGGCGAACTGTCATGCTAGAAAAGTCCAACATTATAAGATGGCTTGGTGCAACAAAAAAGTAACTTTCATCTTTCTTATTTTAAATTGTAAGGCGTTAACTTCTTACTCGTTAGACAATAAATGCACCTCGCTAATCTTTCAATAAAAGCAGTATTATTATATTGTCACCTCATCCGCGTTTAAAGCCAGCAAAGTTTACTCATGATAAAAGTGTATGCATATATAGGGATGTTTCGTGTGAGCGAGATATATATATATATATATATATATATATATATATATATATCTTGAAATACATATATCTTGAAATAGATATATATAGATATATATACTTGAAAAACAAAGGGAGTTTTCACATATAAATCAAACACTTTGACGTATAGGGGTGGTATACGTAGAGTGGGGATGGTTCAATTCAATGTACTTAAAAGCAAGATTTGTATGTATCATGGATGAAGTATAATAAGATTGATCAACAACACGTACGATCGCTCTCAACCCGAAATATCATCAAGACAACTCACGACCCACAAATGATGGAACGCATAACTAGATATCATATATATTTCATCTTATCTTAATTATCAAAAAAGAAATATAGGCATATTTCATCTTTACGTCGGCCAACCCATAACCATTTTTTTCATACAAAGTGCAGTTAAACCCGCCCCGTCCACCCAATGACGACAAATATCCAAAAGGGTGAAACTAACTGAGGCACACTTCATGTGGCCCTGCCCTAAAGTAGAAAATTATTAGACGCAACGCAACCTTTGTAATATGCATAATGACGTGGCTCACCAATTGCCTATAGCTAAGATTTTTCTTACAATTACAGTTACTAATTACTTACTTACTTCTTAAACTGATCATCATATTAAAAAAAAAAAAAATCATCCGTCTGTCCCATTGTGTATGTTATAAGTAAATAGAGTAGGACACGAATTCCTCTTTCTAAAACACATTTATTTTATACCATAATACTAATTAAATGAATTGTTCAACTACACTACACTTATAAAAAACATGGAGAGAAGTGAAATGATCGAATTGATCATATAATTGTTGTGCAAATAGAAGAATTAATTAGTTTTACTAACCTATTTGGATCTGAGAAATGAGAAGAGAATCATGAACAACGATCACGGTCTTTGTCGGAACCACTACAGAAAAATCCTTCACACCGGCAAGTGATGCAAGAATCTTTTCAACTAAAGGTACCTCGGACGAACAGCAGAGTCCCAACACATCAAAATAGCTCTTTTGAAACTTTTTCCCCACACTTTTGTTATTACTCTGATCCTCCATAAATTTCTACTCTGCTTTAGAATAACACAATCGTTAGCCAACAAATTCCTACACAAACACGAATAGGTTCAAGTGTCGCAAAATTAAGTAAAAAATGAAACAACCTTTTGAAGTTATGAAACTTGTGAGATCTTGATGTTGTCGGAACAGAATGGAAGAACACTTTTTATAGAGTGAACAGAAGAATAATAGGCGTTCACGTTTTAGTGTATTATTGAGAAGGAGACATGTATAAATAGCTAGAAGTGTGAGTCAGTTGGAAAAGCAATAAAAAGGAAGTTGGAGCCACATGTAAAATGCACTATATATCTTCCCCTGCTTTTCTTTATTTACGTATGTGTATATATATGCCAAGTGATTCCTTCTGGCATGAGATTTGTAAATGTAAAGTTAATTTTAATTAGCTAATTAGTCCTTAGTTGAAATATCCGGATTATATCAAAAATGAAAGTTAGAAAGATGAAAGTTAGCCTTCTATTAGTCCTTAGTTTTTGGAGCATGCAAAATTAGCCTTTTATTTGAGGCGGTCATCAATTTTAGTTGTTTTCCTTAATTTTAGTTTTACTTGTTTTTATCTTTAATTGTTAGCGAATTACGTCATTTGTTTCAATCATTCTCTCAATATTTTCAGGTGGTACGTAAGAATTGAAATTGAAGTAGAAGAAGAAAAAGAAAGAAGACTTAAATTACTAAACTTTAAGGATAATAAACAATATTTGTGAGTCAATTAAATAATACGTCTAGTTATGTGTCATGGTTAGCTTAGTGTGGTTTGTCAGGTTGACGAGGTTTGCAGACTATTGCGTCAACCCACAGGTTTACCTAATGAGCACCCGAAGAGTAGCAATTGCGGGTTTCCAAGTCATCAAAGAAAAAAAACAAAAAAAGGCCTAAATTAAAAAATTATTAAATTTATGGACAAAGACTAAAATCGCAGACTACCTTAACATAAAGGACTAAAAGTACAAGTTATAAGAAGTAGGGACTATTTTTGCAATCATCCTAAATTTAGGGACCAAAGTCACAATTAATCTGGCCCATTTTAATTCGGGTTAGTAGTAAATTTGTCTTGTTGTCTTGTTTCAGATAACATCAATGATCAATCCCCTTGTATAATTCATCAAAAAATAATCCCCTTGTATAAAAAGAAAAATGACGAGAATTGGTGAATACGCATGTTAAGTATATTTCTTTCACAGTGGGTTGGCGATAAAGTATTTACTTTAGTATTATATAACATTATCCTCGTTGCTTTAACTGTTATACGCTATGTTGCACGGGTACGCGATACAGCGATACGGATACGGTACGATACGGGTACGCGATACAGATTTTCAAAAAATAGGCGATACAGATACGGCAAGGATACGTCTATATATATAAATATATTAATATTAATATTACAAGAATTAAATGACACGTTCATAGTAAGTAAGAATTGATACAAAAAGCATTAGTTCATAAAAGTGATTATAACAATATAGTGAATTATGAAGGTGGTGGTGAGCGAGTAGAAGGTGGCCACAACCATGGATTTGGTGTCTTGGTGGATGTGGATTGAGAAAGAAGAAAAATTGATTAGAAGTGAGAAAAGTGGAATTATGATCATGAGCTAGTTAATTACTAATTAGATTAAAAGATTTTGTTTTAAATTTTAATTGTATGTGGTATTTATTGATGTTGCCATCAATTTAAAAACTTATAAAAAAGACCCAAAATATTCCCGATACGCCTCAAATATGTATCGGATACGTATTGGGAATTTTTTATTTTCTTTTAATTAACCGATACGCCACGTGGCGTATCGGATTCGTATCGGTAGTGTATCTGTAGCGTATCGGTATCGGATACGTATCCGATACTGGTACGCTAGTTTTTTAGGTGTATCCGTGCATCATAGGTTATACATTGAGGTCCTTCTAAAATAAACAAGAGCGACATGACCAGGAATCCAGAATATCAACGTGAATCGTATTTTCAGTTTTTTAAAATGAAAATATATTGAAAAAGTGTATATATGCTAAGCTGGAAAAGATAATGGATTTCGGACCGTTTGGCTTGAAATTAGTGCACATTTTGTCTTCTTCTAAAAGCTAAGAGAGCTTTGTTTAAATACTTTCCTAACCTTTTTTGCTAAAAGAAAACTTTTAAGAACGTCTTCGGATTAATATATGAATTGTGGGGAGATCATATGATAGCCCATCGAAATTTTGATAGTACAATTATATGTAAAAGAATTTTGGATGTGTTTCTGACAACTCCCGCCGAAGAATATGCGTAATTAATGATTGTGTGAGTTTTAGAAATACTTAACTATGTATAGTTGCCCATAGTTATTAGACCATAGAGTAATAACATAAAGCATTGTCCATTTGGTGTGAGAAATGATTCAAATAACTCTCGAGGAAAAACATATGGGTTGAAAATTTTAATATAATAGTTGTTTAGAACTGCATTAAGACTTCAAATTTTCAAATACTGTGCACAGTAGTTTCATAAATTCTACATAAAATTAATCTCCATTCAAATTATGTTGCATAATAGTGTACACTCGTTCTTGGAGGGGCTACAGTTGATTTTTATGTACTTTTTTCTTTTAAAAAGATTATCATATCCTTCAAAATGTTAACACAACTCCATATAGTTTGAAAACTTGTGCAAAACTCCCATTATGAATTTGAAAATCTTGCACGAAATTCCTATTTTTTCTTTAGTATATTAAAATTAAGTAATATGTAAATCTATTTTACATGCTTCATAAATTTGGTGATGATACTACCTCTCATGTGTGCTTAGTTTTGGAGTGGAGGGGGGTATTGAATTTGGAACGTCAATACTAACCAAGAGAGATAAGAAAGAAAGAGGGCTAGCTATAAAAAAAAAAAAAGTGGACGTAGATTTCCTTCTTTCAGGGTACAAGGTTCGCCTTTTATAGATGGAGCAAAGCTGCTAGTTCTCGTGGGTTTTGTCAAATGACGATGTGCATGTTGGTTGTAGATGTGAGCTTATTTGCTTACTTGGTGCATGTACGTTTTCGTGGCTGCTTGGGATGAGGCCAAGTGTATCGGTGTCAGGAGGTGTGTGTCGATTTCTTTAGGTGGTCGATCTGTGTCATTCTACTTTGTCCTTATCTCAGATGTTGAATAAGGTCATTCGAGGCTTGCTTTATGAGCATCGTCATTGGAGACTGGTCGAAATGGGTGGGCTTCGTACGTTAATTCCTCTTTTTTTATAGTGCTCGTAGAATTTCATATTTGTGGAAGCATTTCTGTTGGAAAGGGTGCCCGTGTCCTCTGAAAGGATAATTGTTCTGCTAGTGTTATTATAACATTGATGTTATCACAACATTGAGCTTGTGAAGTGTTATCGCAACATTGAACACGAATATTATAACATTGAACAATCTGGAAATTTATTGTATATCTTTTTATGTTCCCTTTATTCACATATTAACTTAGTTCTGTGATTTTAGTTGTTTAAGTATATTCCAGGTTTAACATGATCATGAAATGATTGAGTTCAACAAGATAGTTTCCATAATTACAACTTTCCTTGTATAGCCGAACACGGATAGATTAATGAGTAATTCATCGAGAACGTTGCAGCGTGAAATGAAGATGCAACAAATAAACTTTCCAAGGTTGAAGTCAACATTGAAGAGGAAGTATTCCTTAAATAAATTCACAAGTTAATTTAGATTTTTTTTTATATGAAGATCAAGACTGAAGATGGTAACTTTGGAATACAAGGAAGATTGATGACTTCCATAACATGCACAACATGCCATGGAGTTGAAAATCAACACATTAATATAAGGGCATGAAGTACATCAAGACGAAGAACAAGATAAGAGAGCTAAAGAATCTGAGAGATTAGATCTTAGAGGTGTCGAGTAATTTTTCTTGCTTTACAAATAGTTAAGTTTAGTTTATTAAGTCTTAGTCATTAAAGTTAAGAAACTATATGTGTTGAGAAAACTCGAAGCTTGCTTTGTTTGTTTGAGAAATTCGAGAGTGAGGAGCTTGAGAGTTGTGAGAACATATCTTTTTTGTAAAATCATTATTCTACTTGTGTTCTTTTCACTGCGGAAATATCTCAAGTCAAGTAGATTGATGTTAAGATAACGTTGACAAGGTCTAGTGTTATCGCAACATTCAGAAAAAGTATCATGTTCCAATTCACATATTTTCATCCTCTTTATAGACAATATACGAGGACATGTGCACTTAGCATTTGAGCGAGGAAGTAGAAAAATCGTGGGTATATCATCAATTAGAAATAATATGTTCAAAAAATTTGTTAATATTTAAAATCTCTATTTCTCAAAAATATAAATATATTGGGGAAAAAGCATCAATTGTCTCAACGTTTGGGGTCATTCGCAACAAACCCACATAACTTTGGTTTTTGGCGGTTCCCCCAACCTTTGCAATTTTGTGCGAAGTGCCCCCTTATTTACATTTTTGTCGTAGGATTTACTGACGTGTCATTATTTTTTACTGTTAGATTGGCCAAATGAAGAAGTTCGCACAAAATTGCAAATGTTGGGGAGTTGACCGCCAAAGATCAAACTTATGGGATTTGCTGCAAATAATGTCAACCGTTGTTGGGTTTGATGCTTATTCCCCAAATATATTTATAAGAAAATGAAGTAACAGTCTTGTATCAAAAAAAAAAAAAAGAAGAAGTAACAGTCGTGTAGTCATTTAATAAAAAAATTAACGGATTTACTTGTACCTAAATGAGAGAATTTTGTGCCATATCACGTGAGGGTTTTGTGCAAATTTTCAAAATCTCATAATGATTTTAGGTTGATATAGGTTCATAGCCTAGTTTCAGTAGCACAAAACAATATTTGAAACTAAATATATAGAAAAAAAAAAAACCATATTTAGTATGATGTGTAAAATCTAACGCATTTGCCCTTAGTATGGAGGAACTCTGATTACTTTGAGCAAGACCTTATGTACTCAAAGCTAAAAATAAACAAACAACCCCAGGTTTTACATCAGAAGAACAAAAAAGAGTCTACAGCATTTAGTAATTCTCCATTGATATTGAGGTACACCTTATTCCGTAAAACTGCAATTTAATTAAAAGGTCTGAAATTTCGACAAAAAGACATAAAGTGGTGGAATGCTGACGATATATATTTGCTTACTTTCCAAATACGCACTGGTATTTGTCTTTTTCCTCGTGTTTCTTTTTTCTTCTTTCTTCTTTCTTTTTCTTTTCTTTATAAGTTTCCTCTGTTTTGTTTTTCCTTATAGAGTTTCTCTTTTTAGAATGGGATTCCACATATGAACTTGAAAGAGTCGTCAACGTAATTGCAACGATGTTTTATTTCTTAATTTCCCCATAAAAAAAATAAAAATGAGACGCATTTTAAATTAGTACATGTCATTCATATTTACGTTTAACAGTGGGAGAACTAGAAAAATCAAGAGCACGTACACCAATTAGTTGAAGATTTTCAACTTTATACAATGTGCGGCAAACTATGTTTGGTCACTTAATTCAGAATTGATTGATCTACTGTTCGTTGTAAAACTAGTGTATAAGAAACTATATATATAACAAAGATGATTAAAAATATAAAATTACCAAAAAATGTTGATTCATGCAAAATGTCAAAAACAAGCAGAGATGTGTGAAAATTCTCGCGAAATATTAATAATCAAATTTGTTGTCTCTTAAAGATTTCGGTCCTTAATTATTAAATCCTATGAATGACAAAACTAGAATTTACCATCCAACAAGTGGATGCAAATCTGAGTTTTATGTAAAGAAGTATACAATAACAAAAAAAAAAACACTCAAATGAAGGCCTGAAATTGAGATTTAGCTAAAATTAGGACTACTTGTCTATGACAGTTAATTAAACTCCATCAGTTTTGTTTGTTAGAGCTTAAGATATGTAAATAATGTATATAAAGTCACATTTTATATTTTAGCTTTAGTGATTATTCGGGCGACTAAGTCTTTAGTATAAATAGGTCTCTTGTAATATTTTATTCAATTAATCGATTTCTTTATTTTCTCTGTACGCAATGCTCTCTCTTCTCTCTCATGTCTCTCATCAAACCCTAGCTGCACACACAAATTCAATCCTCTAATGTGGTATCAGAGCCTCTTATTCATTCATTGTTTTGCAGGAACATATTCCAACTTCTGCCTTACCTGCTGCTGTCCCAGTTGAACATGGTGATGCTGCTTCCCAAGGCAACACTGATGCTCATTCCCAAGTACACACTCCAGATTTGGCTGCTGCGCTGGATTTGGACACTTCTCTCACATCCAGTGACAATGAACAGACCTCTGTTTGCACCCCCCCCCCCCCCCCCTCTAACTCTTTCTCTCGTCCTACTAGTATTCCTTCTATGCCTGTTAACTCTGAACTTGTGCTTGAACTTGTGCTTGAATCTGTTTTGCCTGCTTCTACTTCTAACTTGCAAATTAAGCATGTTCTCCTTAGGAAGTCTAGTAGATCTATTACCACCTTTGCCTACTTGAAAGTGTATGACTATGAATTACCTAACTCTCTGCACAAGCTAATTCTTGTTCCTCCAAATTTAGTTCCAGATATCCCATTAAAAATGTTTTATTTGTTTCCCAACTTGGCACCAAACATAGAGCTTTTACTGCTGGTATTTCTCAAATTGCAGAACCTAGGACTTTCTCTCAGGCTAATAAATCTAGAGAATGGCAGCATGCCATAAAAAATGAATTACATGCTCTTGAGAAAACCAACACTTGGGTATTGACTGACTTACCTGCTTCTAGTCACTGTATCAACTGTAAATGGGTTTTTAAGGTTAAATATAATGCCAATGGTTCTGTAGAAAGATATAAAGCTCGCCTAGTGGCTAAGGGCTACACCCAAGAAGAAGGTCTCGATTATTTTGAAACTTTTAGTCATGTTGCAAAGCTTAATACTGTTCGTGTCTTACTTGCCTTAGTTGCTTCGCAAAATTGGTTTTTACATCAACTTGACGTTAATAATGCGTTTTTGCATGGTGATTTAGACGAAGTTATTTATATGAAACCTCCGCTCGATTACTATTCTCCATCGGATAACCGGGTGTGTCTTTTGAAAAAGAGTATATATGGTCTTAAGCAAGCGTCTAGGCAGTGGTATCATAAGTTGACCACTTGCCTTAAAGCTTTTGGTTATGTCCAAACCATGTCGGATTGTTCCTTATTTGTGAAAAAGAATGGTTCTTCTTTTACTGCATTATGTGTTTACATGGATGATATAATTTTGACGGGCAATGATTTAACTAAAATTCATAACTTAAAGGCTCATCTTGACGAAAAGTTTACTATTAAAGATTTGGGAAATTTAAAGTACATTTTGGGTATAGAAGTAGCCCGCAGTTAAAAAGGCATAATGATTTGCTAAAGAAAATACGCCCTGAATATCATAAATGAATCAGGGTACATAGGGTGCAAACCCGCAAATACTCCTATGGATTGTTCTACTCGCCTTAAGAAAAATGACCACCTTTTTTAATAGATCCAACTGAATATCATCGTCTTGTTGGTCGGCTTCTCTATTTAACGATTACACGTCCAGATTTAGCCTTTAGCATACAATGCTTAACGCAACATATGGCCCATCCCACATCTTTTCATTTAGCTGCGGCCCATAGAGTTTTACGATATACTAAATCAACCCCTGGTAAGGGCCTATTTTATCTGGCCCAGTCCGAAACTCACTTAAAGTCCTTTTCAGATAGTGATTGGGTCGCATGCCCCGATACCAGACGAAGTGTCACGGGCTACACAATTTACATTGGACACTCGTTGGTTTCATGGAAAGCAAAGAAGCAACCCACCGTCAGCTGATCTTCCATCGAGACCGAATATCGCGCCATGACATCCACCACTTGTGAAATACTTTGGCTCGCTCAACTCCTTCAAGACCTCCAGATTACTGCCAGTCACACTCAGATTCTATTCACGGACAACAAGAGTGCGTACTGCATTGCTATCAACCCGGTGCAACATGAGCGTACGAAGCACATCCAGATCGATTGTCACTTCGTCCGCGAAAAAGTACATCTGCCAAATCAAAGTCGCTCACATTTCAAATCAACATCAGATCGCGGACATCCTTACAAAGTCGTTGGGACCTCAACCATTCCAAAGCATGATGTCCAAAATGGGCATCATTGACATCCATGCCCCTCTTGAGTGGGGGTCTTAAGATATGTAAATAATGTATATGAAGTCGCATTTTATATTTTAGCCTTAGTGATTATTCGGGCTACTAATTCGCCACTTATTCGTTAGTATAAATAGGTCTTTTGTAATATTTTATTCAATTAATCGATTCCTTTATTTTCTCTTTACGCAATGCTCTTTTTTCTCTCTCACGTCTCTCATCAAACCCTAGCCACACACACAAATTCAATCCTCTAATATTAGACTTATTATTTTGAGTATATTGGGCTCACAATCCGTCAAAAACATACCGAATTAAAGTTAGGGAAAACGGGGATACTAGACCCAATCTATTCGCGTTTTTGCGATGTTGTACCCAACCTTTTATTTTTTACCCAGTTGTACCCAACCTTTAAATTTTAAAACATGTTGTACCCAAACTAAATTTTCGGCCAAAAAACGTCATATTCTGATCTTTTGACATCAGCAATCCGATTTGCACGAGGGCAAAATAGTCATTTTATTTATTTATAATAAAAATTAAAAAAATTAATAAAAAATAAGAAAAAACACCCCCCCTCCTCCCCCCCCCCCCTCCTTCCCCGTCGCACCCCCCCCCCCCCCCGCTCCTTCCCCGTCGCGCCCCCACCCCACCCCCACCCCACCCCCTCCGATTTGCAGCCACCCCGCTGCAAATCGCGGTGAATCACCGCGATTCGCAGCGGTGTTGCTGCAAATCGCGGTGCAGCGGGGTGGCTGCAAATCGGCGGGAGGTGGGGTGGGGGTGGGGTGGGGTGGGGCGCCACGGGGAAGGAGGGGTGGGGTGGGGGGGGGGAAGGAGGGGGGTGTTTTTTCTTTTTTTTTTATTTTTTTATTTTAGAGTGTAGTACCCGGTTTTACCCCTGCAAATTTCGAATTTTGGCTGTAAATTTAGTTTGGGTACAACATGTTTTAAAATTAAAAGGTTGGGTACAGCGGGGTAAAAATGAAAGGTTGGGTACAATATCGCAAAAACGCGAATAGATTGGGTCTAGTATCCCCGTTTTCCCTTAAAGTTAGCACCTAGTTTTGTATTTTTGATGCGTTTCAATTTCAGAGTAAAAATCAATTGCCAAAATGTATGCCACTTATGTATCGCCTAAATTAAGTTGAATCATAAGATGAGTCTAGAGTTTCGATTTATTCTTAATTTTGTCGCTAAAACAGGTTAAACCCAACCGGATACTCCAATTAATCTTAATCATCTAAGGTTGACTGGGATTTCATTTTCCTTATCTTTGCTAGCTTCTTACATTCCTCTATGATAATGCTATTCCTGGCATTTTAGACTGTCACACCTCACTCTTGGTGAAATTTGCTTTGCTTACTCCCTCCAAAAGTAAATTCTTTATTATTGGATTTTTGGCAGAAAGCCCCCTTGTGTTGTCCCAAAGAGGCAAGAACCCCCTGTGAAATGTAAAGAAGCAAAAAAAAATCTTGTGTATTCAAATACATAGCAAACTACCTCATTTTGTACGAGAGTGAGATACACTTGCCAAAGAGCGAAAATAAGCGTGAATAATTACTGAGAAAATACCTTTTCTACCCTTATTATTTTTTGATAATAACACACCAATCCCTTATATTTTGTTAACCAACAAATAATACCCATAATTTATAAAAATAGCTAAATAACCTCTAAAAGGAGAAATTTTAAATAAACCCCTATAATTTTAAATTAACACTAAATTGCCTAATATTCAGAAAATTTATGTACTTTTTCCCTTTTTTCAACTCAATTTTTGTGGATATTGTTTAAGAGATTTTTAGTACTTTTTGGATATTGTTAAGTAGGTTATTCACATAATCTTTGCTCAATAATACGTCTCTTGTTTTAGATTTCGGCGTACAATGAATGTAATAAAAATCTTGACAACTCATAAAAGTTAAACATATGAAGTAATATAATGACATACAATTATTCTTATACTAAATAAAATAAACATACATTTATTCTTGAAAATAGTATTTGTGCAAAATACCACCCAATGTCTTAATGTCTACCATTTTTTAAGCAAAGGTTGAAATGTGATTGCAAATCACCAAAAACTATTAAACTTCATCAAAATAAGGTGTTACATTAAGAACACAATAAATGCAAACGTTTAACACCTAAATGTGCAAACCGTAACATCACATACTCAAGTGTGTAACATCCAAGTGTTTAAGTTACAAAAAAATATCCTAGCTTATGATATATTTTTTCTTCTATTCAAAATATATTGCTTAAGGACGTTCAACTATGTTAGCATCAAATCAACCAATTAACTGTACTTTGGCTTCATTATGTTGAAACTTCGGCATCTTGAGCTACACTTGAACTAACTCTTGCGGCGCTATCTTCATGCTTCGACGACTTGGCTGTCCTTTTCTTTCTACGGACTTGTTTTTCTTAATGTAAAAAACAACCTTAAGAGAATAAAAAGATAGAAGTATGGAAGAAAAGACAACAGCAAAACAGCCAGCAAATATAATACCACCAAAGCATATGTGTATGCATACACAAAAACAGCCAATAATCAGCCTTATATATGTCTTTACATGTAGTTCAAAAACACATAAAGTCACGTACAAATAGACAGTTCAGAACCTATTATTTGCTTTATACAACAAACCAAATAATTGCGATATAACCAAAAAAAAACAAACAAGATCAACCCACTTATAAGATATTTCACAAATCTGTTAACATCAAAAGCTTAATTTCCAGAAACTAAACATCCAAAAGCCATACACAAGCTACTTGAGAAACATTGTTGAGTATGAAAAAATCTTAAAACCCAAAATTTTTAAAAGTTCTCAAACTCAAAAAGGAACTGGCAATCCCAACGCCCAAAGACGGAATTTATAACCAACCAACCACAAGGAAGAAAAACGAGACTTAAGAAAACTCATTCACACTATTTCAAAGGAATCTACATTACAATTTACACACGATCAGTAAATCACTAAAGAGTTACACTAAAGAGTTACAGAGCAATTCTTCAAACAACGTAAAGCGAAAAGAACATTACTACGGCATAAGACATGACAAAGCTAATACACATATAATACACTCACAAAAATTGAACGCTCACAACATGCCAAATCACACATGAATATCCCCTACCCGCACACACAATTACACCAATTACACAGTTATCACCAAGCTGAACATCATCATTCTTTAACTCATCTATCAGAACAGCTATCGGATATAGAGGCTCTTCCACCATCGACATTGCGCGACAAAAAAACAGTTCCTGGAGCTTAAAGCTTAATCAAAACAACTAAAATAAGATAAGATCTTCCTTTACTAAACTAATCAGAAATAAAAGCAAATTTTAAGGACCTGAAAACGGATTTCTAAAAAAAAAAAGGTACATCAATTTCCTCAAAATCGATAAACGCGGTTAAAGATAAAGACTTTCGGTTCCAAAACTTGAAATTCACGATAAATGTAGCTAATCAAAACAAATTCAATCGAGAAATCGCAAAAAAAACGAGGGTTTGCAGGGCACATCCATGAAAACTAAAAGTAAATTGAAATAAAGGTCATTTTAAACAAGAAACGTTGTAATTGAGTAAAACCCACAATGACCCAAGTGTTGAATTGGGTAAAACTCAGATTTTTAATATGAATCTAAGATCTGTGAATACCCAAAAAAAAAAAAAAACAAAACTGGAAAACTAGCTGTATGGCATGCAAGAATAGATGGTTACAGTTACAAACATAAATGGAACAGAAGGAGATTTACCTCGGAGAATAGGTTCTCGCCAGCTTTTTCTCAGACCGTATGAGAGAGAGAGAGAGAGAGAGAGAGAGAGAGAGAGAGAGATTGTAGCTCGCAAGCGACTGATCTCCAGTAAAGTTTCTAAAAATATGAACAGCGTTTCGTGAGAGGGAGCTTCATCTTCATATTTGCGGGCATTGGAGGTGATGACGAGAAGAAAAGAAGAAGAAGAAGAAGAAGAAGAAGAAGAAGAGCGGTTGTAAACTCCGATTTCGCCCTAAGCCCCTATTTCGCCCCAATTTTACCTCTCAAAATTAGGGTTCTTAGTCTTGTAAATCTGAATGTGATGACATGGGTGTGGAAAAAGCATTTTTTATTTGAGGGATAAATTAGTCTTTATTAATACACATAAAAAAGAGTAAAGGGCCACTGAGCTATGTTTTATATTATTACACAGGGTTTTTTTTTTCCTCTTTTATTTTCATATCGGGTGGTCCTTATTTTTTAAACTAACCAAAAAATTGCTGTAAAATTAACGCATAGAATGTCGTCTACTGCGTGTCTTAATTTACTAGAAAGAATTCTTTCCGGCCTATCAGAGTATCATCATAAAATAAAAGTGCCCTCACAAAATTGTTCTCTTTCTCATAGTAGTATTATAACAAATTTAGGACATAATCCGAGACTCTCCGTCCGTTAGGGGTGGGCGGTTCGATTTTTGAATTGGGGGTCCGGTTTCAGTTTTCTCCTAAAGCAAATCATAAATCAAACCGTTTGATTCGGTTTGGTTCAGTTTAAATCATCACCGGTTTGGTTTTTTTGCACCGATTTCGATTTTACTTTTTGCTTCTTTTTTTTCTTATTTTTTACAAAATAATGTATAAATCCTCTCATTTATCTATTATACAATCAATTTTTAAATTAAAAAATAAATTAATAGACAATGTATAAAAAAACAAATAACATGTAGTGTTTAATAAAACAACTTGGTAATTATATAGATCATTCATCAACGGCAAATTATTAATCATCAAAAATTAAAAAATCGCAAAGGTAGTAGTTGCAATAACACTCGTTTTTCTTTTCTAAAATCATACAATATATATATACCCTTGCATGTACAAAAACTATCTATTTATATTTTTGAACAATACAACGTCAATATAATACACTTTTCTTATAATTTATAAATTACAACGGTTTTTATTTGAAATATATTTTTTATGATTTCATCTACATACTTGATTTTATTCATATAAAATATAAATTTAATAGTTTAGAACATTAGGATATTATACTACTAAATAATTAGGCAAATAAAAATGTTGTTTCGGTTTGGTTCGGTTAACCGGTGGTATAAACCAAAACCAAACAATATATAATTTCGGTTTTGACTATCAAACTATAAACCGCACCAATCATACGGTTCGGTTAAAAAACCAAACTACCGGATCGGTTATTGGCCGATTTAGTCGGTTTCGATTTTCTGTGAACACCCTTACTCTCCCTACACGAGGATAAAATAGATAATAATAGCCGACTTAAAGAAACAAATTCTCTCGTTAATAATAGAAGTTGCCCTATAATAAGCCGCCACAGGCATAACCCACTGTCGCTTTCTGATAAGCCTGTATGAATCAATTAAGCATTTAAATTGCAAATAAGTGCCCGATGCCTAGCTTTCAAAACCTTATTTCACAATAATATATTAAGATAAGATAACTCAAGGAGATTTAATTAAGTCCTTTTTTTTTTCTTTTGATAGCAGCCATAATTTAGTCTAAAGCAATATAGTGCTACGTACAATGGGATCCACGAAACCAAAACAAGATTGAAATCTCTTTTCAATTGATGGAAGAATCATTACATTATGATTTTAATGGAATCATCAACAAATAATTAGAAATTAGTGGGCATGCAATTAAAAATCATCAGGCATCAAGTCAAATTAAAATATCTTCAAAATCCTCATGAGAATGTTGTACTGTCAACTTTAATTATCAATAAATATAAACCAAGACATCTCGGAAAAGATACGGAATGTAAAGTGCTAAAGAAATAATAGAGGAATCAGTACGAGTTTTAAACTCAACTAAAATGGGGTATATACTTGAGAATATTCGATTCTAGAAACTTATGAATATAAGTATGTGGTAATAGTAATACTGAAATATACGAGAGCCTGACATCACCCTACCGTCACCCAAGTATGAAGACTCCGACCCTGAAAATTTCTCCCTCATTTTAAGAAAAAAGAGACTCGGCCATCCTTGGAGGCTTGTATTACGATACAATGGATGACACAACCGATACAGATTTATCCCTTTAGATCTTATTTTAAATGTATAATTATTCAAAAAAGAAGGATTGTAATCAATGAGGTGGTCATTAAGACTTACCGTCATTACGAATTTGAGCTACTTCCCTTACCTATATAAAGGGGATGTCTCATTTTGAAATAGACATACCAAATTTTATATAACAAAAAGTCTCTCCTTAAGAATTACTATTCACATTTCCTCGTAAAATCATTGTATTCTCCCCCAGAAGATAAGAGTCCTCCTTTTTTCTTAAGGTATTAATATGAGAAGCCTCTTTCCCCCTTCTTCTAAATAAGGACAGGTGTTACGACCCTCTTAAGAAAAACACGATCATCAGTATGGTTGACGTGGATCATCCACGACCAAGATCTATTATAAAAAAATGGCATATTTCCCTCTTGTAATCCATGGGATAGGCGCATTACCCCCATGTAATCTTAAAATAGACAAATTACCTTCCTATAATCTAAGAATTGGTGCACACCGCTTCCCTCTCGAATCTTCCATGTATTTGTACTTGTACTTTGTCAAATTATATTATTCTATTTTCTATTTACTATTTGTTTAGTAAGTTAGTGAGATGTTATATCATCTTTTTGTAATTTAAAGTGAACATAATAATAATAAAAATATATTTATAAGAGGTAAGGATAAGAAAAGGCTTAATCGGACTCTCAAGTTTTAACAAGTGAGTTGTACCTCAATAAAAGAGTATTTTGCATTATTTTAAGATTACAAGGGGTAATAAACTATGTTGCACGGACACATATACAAAGATAAGTATCGGACAAGATACGGATACAGAGATACATATTTTTTTAGAATTGCGTATTATGATACGTCCAAGATACGTCCAAGATACGTCGAATATTTTATATTAATATTTATATATATAGATATATAATATAACATGAATAAAAATGTAAGACAATAGTATTCTAAATTCACTTACATAGTACATATTAATATCCACAATTCTACAATACCAAATAAAACAATCAAAGTGTTAATTTATCAAACATATTCGACAAGATTATTAAGGGATTTTATAATTTAATAATATTAATAGTTACATTAACATCACTATCATTTTTTTTATTGTTCAACCACATCTTATTATTTGACGAATACGAGTCGGATATGGCCTCATAGCGTGTCCGATATTTGTCGGCGGATTAATTATTTTATTATTAATTATGATACGCCATGTTGCACATAGAATACATATCTTAGGTGTATTCAAAGTGTATCTGTATCCGATACGTATCATAGCAACTTTTGTCAATATCCGTACAATATAGGTAATACACCTATATACTTTTTACATGAAAGTAACGTGTCTCTTTTGCAAATTAAAGAGTGCCGTACCAAAATCCTTATTATAAATTGTAGATTCTCTCCTGCTATAATTAACTATATTCCAACAGTGTTAAATATTAATATTGGAAACCTAATTGGTATAATGTCATTGCCGACTACATAATCACTCCCCTTTCAGGAAGGTGGACTTAATTAGCTAAAGAAATGGGCCCATACCTTAAGAACTGAATAATTGACAATTGGAATGCAATAAATTAAATAAAGGTGACCAATCATATAAAAAGTTATAAGGTTTGTGGACTGTGGGAAGGGTGTTACAAAGAGACCAAAAACAATTAACTAAGATTTGCTGTGCATTATGTGGCTTCGTATAAAAAGTTATAAGGTTTGTGGACTGTGGGAAAGGTGTTACAAAGAGACCAAAAACAATTAACTAAGATTTGCTGTGCATTATGTGGCTTCGTATCGTTGGCATGATACCACTTATTAGATCGTATCTTATCAAAAGTAACCTACCATGATACACATTTTTTATTTTTTCTGGAATCACGATATTTTTTCTTTCTTTCATGAAGTTATAGTTAATCTTTTTTGTTCTATGTTATTGATTAGAACTTATTAATATATGGTTGTACTGTTTCACCCAAATGAATCTAAATGATTCACCACTTTTATATATTTAATGTGATTTTGCTTTAGAATTTAAATGAATTGCCAAACTAACACTCTTCAAAAAAATAATTATCACATTAACACTATCTAAAAAAATTTGACAAAGTATCACTTTGGCCTAGTTTGTTTCCGAAAAATAGAGAAAAAGAAAAATCTTGAAGTAATTTTTTTTTTCCTACTGTTTGGTAATTTAAGATTTTCCTGGAAAAGAAATGAAATCTTGGAAAAGAGAGGAAAATAAGGGAAAATCTTGGAAAGGAGAGGAACGGGCGTGTGAAATCTTATTTCCATTTTAAAATTTTATCTCACTTCATACAAAAAAGGTGGGAAAATTTCATCAAAACTTTCTCAATCTCTTCTAAAAATTTAAAAAGTTTTGTTTTCCCACCAATTTAAACAAAATTTTCGTTTGTTAGTCTCTATATAAACTAAATTGTATCTTGTTAATTATACATATATATCAACCTTCTTCATCTACACAAGGTGAGTAAATATCTCAGTTTTATTTTTACTTCCGTTGCACAAGTTTTCTTTTTTAATTATATTTATATAACACATATATTTAAAAATAATTATCATAGTACGTATGAAATAAAGTTATGCAAGTTATTGATATTTTACATAAAGTAGTTTCAAGGAGAACTTCAAAAATAAATATATTAACGAAATTAATATAACTTTTTTTTTTGTTTTTAATGCATATTTCAAAGTATAAAGTATAATTATGAATTTTAAACGGTTAGATTATAAGAAATACAAAAAAGCTTAAGACTTTTCCCTGAAAAGTCATTATGAGCCAAACACAGGAAAATAAAGGAAAATATTTTATTTTCCCTAAGGAATTTCTTGGAAAACCTTGTTTTACCTCATTTTCCTTATTTTTTTTCTTTTTCCCCAATTTTTCGGGTAAACAAACTAGGCCTTTGGGAATTCGCATTTTCCATGGCATTCGCACTCTGGAGCAAATTTGGGTGCCGAGCTGATTCAGATTTCAATTTCTTCTGTCCTAAATCCTAATGGACACAAATAAAGTCAAGGATTGAACATGATGATGTTGTAGAACAAATGTATGGTCAAAATAAAGAGCAAAGGGTCAAGATTTGACTAGAATCCAATCATGATAATTTCCATAATTGCGATAATCATCAGACACTATTGTTATCTCGGGAGATTGCACAAAGGTTTGTCACATCAAAAACTGTGAAAGATCGATTTGTCGATTTCCGCTAAGCTAAGGATGTTTTAAACGTTCAAAAATTTTAGACTCAAGTAATTTGAGACCACATTTGCATGGGCAAAAACTCTTAACTTATAGGGCCCGAATAAAGTCAATGTAAGCCCAGTTGGCCTTAGTTGTCGTGATTAACTGGGTGGTCTGGCCTTTCAAATTGTCCAACTATTAATTTGAAAATAGGTGGAGAAGGAGAACGCAAGGGCTTTCCTCTAAAGGTATCACCTCAAATGGCTCTTTTCACATAAGAAGAGTGGTTAACTGGCATCGATCCTTCTAATAGGATATTTTTTGGCTTGTGATAAAATCTCCGACACACATGTATTCTATTTCGTCTTTAGGTCTATCTTCTATTAAGAATACACAAAAACAAAATTGTGACGAACAACTCGAAGGAGTTAAAAATAATTAAGTTAATTATTTTAAAAAGCTATTAGTATGTCCATGTTTAACGAATATATGGCAATTAATCTTCTGATCCATCATGTTATTTCAAAGAAAATGCTACATTAACCACTAACCCCATGTAAAATCAGAACAATAGAAAGACTCCCCATGCTATATATGTTTAATAAAACACATTACTATAACGACGATTAAAAGTTGGGGAAATACTCTTCCGTATTTTGCTAAATAGACACATTACAATTGCAACATTCCCCTTTCTTGTATTCCTATGTGAGTAGTGTGTAAACTTCTCGAAGTCATGGAGAGGTAATGTTTTTGTTACAGAGAATTATTTTTCTCTAATTAGCATAGTATAAGAGACTAATTAATATATAATTTTTTTTTTACAAAGAAGTCATGTATCTATTTTGTACATTTTAAAGGCGTTGCAAGTAGCTAGGTGTAACGTTTTACGAGTCTAGATCCAAGGTGTAAGGTCCACGAAATTCTAGTGTTTCTTTCAAATATATATTAGTGCAAAAATAAAAATAAAACAACAAAAACATTAAGTTAAGTTATTCCTAAAAGATGTAAAAAATAATTATATGTTATGCTAATTGAAGATACAAAATAAACAAAACAATTATGCACATATAGTTCATTAATATTATTGATTAAGATATATAAAATACAATAATTATTAACAAATATCTAAAAGGTAGCGTCTGACAAATTTTCGTTTAAAAGTAACTTGTTCCGAAGAGGTATTTTGGATAACCACACTAGTCTTGAGTGTGTTTTTTGTCGAGATGCTTTGGAAGACGTTGATCATCTCTTCTTCACTTGTGAAGTCTCATATAAAATCTAGATGAGAATTTTTCAATGGTTTAACTCTTCATCGGTCATCAATATTGGGGTTATGAATAACTTTCAACAATTTTGTGAAGTTTACCCATGGAGGTATGGTAAAAAGGAATGTTTGGTTCATAACGATGGCGGAGATTTGCAGAAGCAGAAACACAATCGTATTTGGAGGGAGGCTGTTGGGATTGAAAAGTTATTTGAGATCATTGTCGTTAAGAGGTGGGGCGTCCCGACATCTGAAGTCTGTCCCGTGTGTGGTACTTATGCTGAGACTACCATCCACATGCTTAGACATTGTAGCATGTCGCGTCGGATCTGGAAAAGTGTCGTGGCGACGAGCAGCTATACCGCCTTTCAGAGTATCCCAGATGAGTCGTGGATTAGGAGGGGTTTGAGGAGCAAGTAGTTCTTGCATAACTTTGAAGATGATGTGGATTGGAGATGTACATTTGCCGCCGGACTTTGGATTATCTGGAAGAATAGGAACTCAAAAGTGTTTCGGGACAAGATGGACAGGGTACAATCGTGTGTCTTCCAAATACGGCTGCTGAGAACGGATCTTAAGCGGGGTCGACCTCTACCCCGAAGCAGATTAAGGAAGCTACATGGAGAAAGCGCGAGAGGGGATGGCTCATGTTGCACACGGACGGGGGTGTACCACCCGATGAGAACAAGGGATATGCCGCGGGTCTTTTACGGGATGCGGAGGGAAGTTGGCTATGGGGATTTCAAATGAATTTGGTGTCGCCAACGGTGGACGAGGCGGAATTAGAGGCGGT
This sequence comes from Linaria vulgaris, assembly GCA_948329865.1. Classification (NCBI taxonomy): domain Eukaryota; kingdom Viridiplantae; phylum Streptophyta; class Magnoliopsida; order Lamiales; family Plantaginaceae; genus Linaria; species Linaria vulgaris. Next base: position 14,711,722 of record OX415254.1, on the reverse strand, counting down.
TAAGAAGGGTCTTACTTTGGCTTGGGAAAGGAGATATCCGAAAATCATTCTCGAGGTGGATACGCTTTCTGTGGCGAAGCGCATTAGTGAAGTACAGGAGACAGGACAACAACTTTTCGAGCTTGAGAGCGAATGTAGAAGCCTTGTGCGACTTTCGTGGGAGTGCATTGTTAAGTGGATACCGAGGGCGGCCAACAAAGTGGCGGGTATATTAGGGAGATGAAGAACAGATGATAGGAGGAGAGAGTCTTTTTGGGAGTCTTCGCCTCCTCATATTGTTAGCTTATATAGAGCGGACATGGTCTAACGGCCCTTTGTGAATACCTTTCCATTACAAAAAAAAAAAAAAAGAGTTGGTGTTGGGTGAAGGTGCAAAATAAGCTTTTTCATAGTTCTTTTTCTAATTGGTTTTTTTTTTGCCTTGGGTTTGTTTGGGATGTACTAGCTAGAGGTCTGGTTTTGTTGTTTTTTTATGAGTACGTCTCGTACTCGTAAGTGTACTCTTTTTTCTAATGGAACTCTTGCTTATCAAAAAAAAAATCTAAGTTAAGGCGTAAATTTATAAGTTTGAAGCATAAAAGGCTTGTCATTTACACTTCGAACATAAGTCTGAAATCACAAGTGCAAAGTTGAGCCTCAAAGAGCTGCCCCGTGATTTTTTGTAGTTTGAATAAGTTCCAGGCGAGCTCTGAGTGAGTTATTAACTAAAGTGATTCCGAGTCCTTCAGGGAATAAAATTCCATTAACTTATTTTTTGTGTAATAACATGGTGCAAACATCTTAATATTTTGGTGGTGCAGTTTTGCTAATTGGATTCAAGCATCCCAATCAGTTAAATGGCATTGTATAATGTGGCATTCGTGTTAATATCTATCATTTTAAGTGTAATCTTGGTGGGTACAATTGCTTAATGTGGATCCGGATCTCTTTTTCGTGCTTTATCCCTGCCGACTTTCATTTCTCATCTTTAGCACGCACTGGATAGTGCATTCCGCCATTGGAATAAATCACCCGGACGAAAGAAAGAATAAACTATTATTCTGCCAGATTGATATAACTTCTACAATTCTACTTAATTTATTATAAAATAGGATCACCTTTGATTTGTTCAGGACGATATTGACGTATTTTCTATAGCACTACAGAAAGATCTGAAAATAATATATAGCATAGAATAATGAAACGTGCCAAATTTTGTAATTTATATATATATAATGATATTAAAAGAGAAGATTATTCACTCTTGAAATAATGTATTAATATAAGTCACACCATGTAATTCAATGGCACCTCAATTGTATATTGAGATCTATAAATTGGTTTTTCAAAAAAAAAAATGACCTAAAAGGAAAAGACCAAAACAAGACCTGGAGAAATATATTGTGGCTTTGAATTGATTATTTGACACTTTTGAAGAAAATAAATGCTTAGAACAGTTTGTATTTGTGTAAGCTTTTAGTTTCAAAACGGAAGACCTCATAATAATATATTCTTATTATTATACAATAACTGAATTTATAGCCAAAGAATTTCTGCATTACAGTTTTTTAGAAAATGTATATATATATATTAAGATATTTACTATGAACTATCTTATAACTCCATTAGAGCAGCTTGAAATTGAATAAGTTACAATAATACTAATCGATCAACATTGAATCACCAAGAGATAAATCCATTAGTAATCACAATCAACTAAAGGATATTGCATAAAGTCTATACACAAATTAGGCTCCTCCAATTTATGGCTGCTTTTGGCCCCATTTATGACATGGTCACTAAATCTAAACACATCAATTGCAGCTAAAAAGTTGCATTGAAAATTGAATTTTCGATTCAAGAGGGGGTTGAATCGAAATTTTTTGATTCAAAACGCCTAAAAATGGCTTGCATCGATCACAAAATCGGATGCAACCCTGTAGGCTGAATCGAGAAATTGCAATGTAGGATTTAATTGGGAATATCACAACAAATTCTTCCTTTTCGCCATTCACACAATACACACACGAAAATATCGGTAGTTGACCGCCGCTAGACCGCTATGGACCATCGTTTTTGCCAAGAAATACCGATAATTAACTCTACTCATCTCAAGGATCGAATTGATTAATTTATTTTGATTTTTGTCCATTAATTTTGTTCGTTGGTTTTAAAAGCTACGTGTTTCAATTAATTTTGTTTCTATTTTGATAATAATAGTTGTTATTGCTTTTATTGTTGGTTTCTTGATTACTTGGATATGATTATTGTTGTGTTAGGTTCAATTCTAGAATTAATTTTGGGGTATCTTTAGAAATATTATGCTTTTAGGGATTAATTTATACTTTAGAATAAGATGTGTGGTCGAAACTGTAGTTAGTTTAGTTGATCAAGAAAATTGGATTCATTGTCATTATTAAAGTTTATTTTGGGGTAGAAATGTAATTTAGTTAGAGTTTCTTATAAGAATTTGGTATTTAGAAGCTTTGGGTGAATTTGCAATTATTTAATAAGTATAGAAAATATATAGGATAGAAAACATAATTAGATGTCGTAATTAGGATTCCATGGTCAATATCGAACTTTATTATGGGATTGAAATGCAATTTTTGGAACTTTTGGTAGGAATATGATATTTAGAAGATTTGGTCTAAGTTGGCAAATATTTAGGAATTAATAAAATTTTAGGGGTAGAAAAAATAATTTGATATCTTATTAGGACTCAATTGTGAAGATTAGATTTTTTTTGTGTTGAAATATAATTTAATGATAATTAGATTTAATTTTTGGTTGGGATTTTTAGATGGCTGATAGAGACGAGGACCGTCTTCTAAGAGAGGTAAGGCGAGGAGGAAGGCATCAGGTAGGGGTAGACGAGGAGGTAGATTGGGTAAAATGCTTTCCTACGGGATGCCTGATGATGATATGCCGGTTCAAGGTTTAGCGGATGTGTGGGCCATTGTGGGTGGGGTACCAGAGCTGCCAGAGGCCAGCACTACTTTAGTCGAGTCACCCCGTGGCTCGTCTCACGCTTCAGTTACAAATATACGTGGAGGATCACCACATGTCTGTAGTAGTTCCCTTTGGCCAACATCGTCAACAGGCGAAGACAAGGCAGGACCCTCCCAGCCCCTATTAGGGCCCCGTAGCCGATATGGCGGTAGTACACGATCTTGACGGTGACGTGGTTAGCGCATCGCATGTTCAGAGATTGGGGAACTTATTATAGAGAACCACGATGATCGATTGTGGATCAGATTCGATCCGAATACAAGATTGTGGATTGATGGGAGCGACATTGCTAGATCTATTTCAACCAATTTGAAGCAGAGTTTGAAGGGCAAGTTGTCTTCTTTCAAGAATGGCTGTCACCAAAACGTGAGTCTTGTTGGCAGACATTTAATGTAATTTCATAATTTTAATTGAGTATCAAAGTACTATACATTTAGTTAAGATGATTTTTTTCAAGAATTTTTATTTTAATCGTTTCGCTTATTTTAAATATGCAAAAAAAAAAAAAAAATATCAGCGGGATGGAAATAATATTGGACGTGTTAGTCTTTTGTGGGAAAAAAAATGGGTAACAAATGTTTTAGCTAGACGTTGAACCATCTAAAGGCAATATTCAAAAAGATAACTACAAGACCTGAATTAAAAGATCGGCACAAGATATGGATTCAAGATAATTGGCATGATGAATTCATAGACCACGGGAGCGGTGAAGAACACCAAAAAAGAGTACGAACATGCGAAGATTAACGGGGACTTGGGAAAGAGGTTTCTTTGTTCAATGGGGGGTGTTCTTTGTTCAATGGGAGGTGTTCTCACAAGGAGCTTAAGAGGGTTTTGTTTTCAAAAATAGTCCTTTATCTTAGCTTCATTACAAAATTAGTCCTTTATCGCGGTTTTATCCACATTTAGTCATTTATCGTGATTTTTAATGAGGTACACTTTTAATTTAATAGTTTAATTATTTATTCTAATTTGTCAGTCTTAAATTGATAATTATTATTCTAATTTGTCAGTCTTAAATTGATAATTAGATTACTTTATTAATTTGTTAATCATGTTGTGGCATAGGCTCGCCGATTGGGGATCTCGGTGAAACACTTGCCTATGCCGTTTTTATTTACCTTTGGCCGAAAGAAAAAAGATAAAAACGAATATGAAATTTGGGCAAACTCCGAGACAAAACAAAAATACGTAAGTAATCTAGTCATATAATGAATTTAATTTACAAGTTCCAATGTATTATATAGTGATGATGCAATATCATCTGGTTCCCAGGAAGGGCAATTTTAGGATATTGATCACGTGAGTTTTTCGGAATGCTGATCCCGAGCCTGAGAGAGGGAGCAGTATTTTATTATATTTGAGAAGGAGAAAGCTACACGTGGGGGAACTTGATTGAGGAGGGAGGTGTTGCTGAGTACAAGTATGCTTTTTCTACTGAAAGTCTAGTGCCAAAGTGTTGCTGAAAAAGTTGTTGCTGTGGGAGTGCTAACATTTCCATATTTGTAGAACTTTCAAGGGAGTCGATGGCCAATCACGACCGGTCTTCTGTTGAGAGTTATTGTCTGGTTAGATCAACCAATGGGGTAAGATTTCTTCTGCTCCAATGAGTGTTTATGATGAGGGTGGCCTATAGTGAGTTTTCCCATGCACCAATAGTGGTCGTTGGTTGGTGGAGCCAATTAGGAGAGACTCTTTTAGCCCACCGAGTGTCTTCTGCGAACTGGACCAATGGGAGTCTGATAAGAAAATTATTATAGTGATTTAAGAACCTGATTTCTTATGCTTTTGTATAATCCTTGTGGCAATTTCACTTGTTTTAGTATCATTTAATTGTTTTTGTAGTTTGAGTCGAGTCGGAGCAAAACGATGCTTATTTGGAGGATTCCAGCACTTTTTAGTAGTAAGAAGCAGTAGAGCCGCGACGCTACTAACCACGCTAGTAAAGAAAGTAGAAAACAGAATGCAGGTCGAGCAAGGGCAAATTGCAGCAGAAAAACTGAAGAAACAGAAGCGCGCGTGATCTGATGCGCGATGCAATTTGATCGAGCGGCTCAGGCGCGATTGGCGTGCAATGCGGACTGAATGTGGGCCGGCGTTTAGAAAGTCTAAACTGGGGCCTAGAGCAAGAAAAACTATAAATAGGAGTCAACGCATTGAGCATAAGGGGGACACGCAACACAATTTACAAGTTATACTCTCAATTACAATCACTTTCAAGAGTATTATAGGATTAGAAGAACAGAAATTCTACCGTTCATAGCACTACAATCATAGTTCAAGGAGAAAGGTGAATAAGAGAAATCAACAAACAGAGTAGAGGAAAGCAACAGGAAAATCGGGAGTTTAATTTTTTCTTTTCCTTATTAAATAATCTCTTTTTCTTATTGAATAATCTATGATGAATTGTTGTGATTTGAATATGACTATGAGTAGCGGTCCTCTCAGTATCTGAGGGAGGATGTAGTTAATCTCATATGGATGCACCTTGAACCTATGTTTTGATTATGTTTAGAGGACTTTGTTTTGTTGAATATTATTTGTTACTTATGCTACTTGGTTTGTTTGATGCACACGTTTCTATGAGAGCAAAGTAGTGATATTGAACAATCTTGTATTATGTTGAATTATGCATAGGAAATTGTTTATGCAACACTAGCATAGTAGATCAGGCAGATAAATCTTTAGACTTTCGACATTAGCGTATTCATGGAATCTAAGTCATAGTTGGTAACTTTAATTCACTTCTAGAACGCTCTATGAATCCTATGACATGGTGAACTTCTGGCGAGGGAAAAGTGCTTAACGTCCTGGCATCATTATGGATTAGAGGGTTCTTTAGTACATCGAGAGGTGGCTAATTTACTACGTCAACGTGGAAATAAAACAATCTTCAATAGATAGAGTCTTGCATAAGAGTTATTGGTATTTTGTCTATGAAATATATGCATCCGAGATTAATGAAACACATCTCCTAGATACCTTTTAATTAATATGTTTTACAACCTTAGATAGCAATCAATCAATTAAATTTTGTTTTAGTTAGTTAATTTAGTTTCAGCTCTTTTATAAATCTTGCCAATTGCAATCTTCAGTTAGTTTTACTTTAGCATTCTAGTTTGGATCTTTAGTTGTTAGTTACTTAATTAATATTTTCTTGTCTTTACTTATTCAACTATAAAGAAAAAAAGAAAAGAAATCAATTCATTCAGTGATCTACAATATACCTACTAAATTACAAATATCCACTCTCTTGGGATTTGTTACTTGGGTAGTAACTATACTTCTCATTTTATTATTAATTGGCTTATATACTTGCGAACGCGCGTGATTTAATAATAACGCATAGTTGAATTACGCATCAAGTTTTTGGCGCCTCTTTCGGGGAATAATGGTATATTTGTTAGCAATTTTTTACTATTGTTGTTTTGTGAGAAATGCTTACTTCTTCATTATAATTTCAAGTGCCAGTAGTGCATGACACGAAGAGACACCGTGACACCATTACTATTTGATCCTGAGATAGAAAGAACCTGCAGATGTACCAAAAAGAAACACGCAGTATGTCTAACATTAAAGACGGAGCAACTCGACCAAGAGCAACACCACATGGACAACCGACTGAAAGAATTAATAATCAATACTTAGGAGGAGGATATTTAATTCGACCCACAAGACTTAAAATCTTGCATAACACTTGAAGTCAATGGATCACGTATTATTACAACTAAAAATCATGAACCAATCAAGTCAGCTATATTCTCTATGATAGACCAAAATCAATTCGGGGGGGGGGGGGGGGGGGGGGGGGGGAGTTCCTGAAGATCCAACGACACATCTCAAAGACTTTATTGGGATGTGTAAATTATTTCAACTCAAATATGATTCAGCGAAATCGAAGTTATTTCCATTTTCTTTGAATGGGGGAGCTAAGAGGTGGCTGAATGAATTACCAAATAACAACATCACAACATGGGAGCAAATGGCACAACTATTCTTACAACAATTTTGCCCACCGACTAAGACACCAAAGATGAGAAATAAGATAGTTAATTTTTGACAAATGGATGCAGAATCATTATTTGAAGACGAAGCGGTGCCCATAATACATCTTTACAAACGAGGTACTACTCCAACAATTTTACTGTGGACTGAACACAATATGCAAAAAATACACTAGATGTTAGCTCATGAGGGGGATTCATGCAAAGGACTGACGAGGATGCGTTTGCTCAATTAGAGGCAATTATATCGACCATTTCAAAGTGGAACATTGATCGGGGTCCAAACAAGAGAACAATGGGGGTTCACGAGATCGACACTATTACTCAACTATCTGCACAAGTGGATGCCATTAACACCAAATTGAAGCATATGGATGCGAGCTCACCAATCATGGTATGCAATAATTATGAAAGAAATCACCCAACCAATGAGTGCAAATGAGTAAATGTAGCCATGCATGAAGAAGTCAACTATGTTGGTAACTACTCGAGGCAAAATAATCCGTTCGCGAACAGTTAAAACCTAGGAACAAGAAATCACCCTAAATTTTCTTGGTGAAGGCAACAAACTCAGCAACAACAAGGAGGAGCTCATAAGCCAATGGAATTTCAACCAACCGTGAAGAACTCTGATAACTCATTGAGGAACATTGAGAAACAACTTGACCTAATTGCAAATCAGTTAAGTACTCGACCTACTGGAACACTTCCTAGCAATATAGAGACAAATTCGAGGGAACAAGTTAACGTGGTCTCAACTGAAGAAAATATTTTAAGCAAACCCTCAGAGCCAGTGGTGAAGGAGAACTACCCATCAATTCCATATCCTTCAAGAATTCATGACGTGATACAATTTTTTGTGATTTTAAAAAATCTACCGGGACCAATGACACATGAAGAAGCAGTGAGAGAAGTACCGAAATATGCTATGTATTTGGGAGACACAAGAGTAGTCAAGAGAAAGATGGGTTAGATCGGGATTCACAAAGTCCTTGCACTTCAAGCAATTGAAGGACTGCCAACAAAGCTTAAGGATCCAGGGAGTGTTACTATACTATGCACTATTAATGATAATTTACTTGAGCATTCTCTATGTGATCTAGATGCTGGTATTAATCTCATGCCATACACTATTTATGAACGTCGAAAATTACCTACTTAGCGAGTAACTAATCTAACAATTCAACTTGCTGATATAAGTATTAATTATCCTAAGGGGGTAATAGAAGATGTTATAGTTAAGATTGTTATATTTACTTTGTCAACCAATTTTGTGGTTATTGACATGAGTGAAAAGAATAAATTTCCATTAATTTTGGGAAGAACAATCTTAGCAACTGCTAATGATTTGATTGATGTAGGAGGGGGAGTTGTCACTTTAAAAGTTAACAATGAGCATGTTAGTTTTAAGGTTGAAAAAATAGTTTACCCAAACTCCAAAGGAATAACAATCAATAAGCTAGCTACGGGACAAAATTTGGCACATAGATTTAACCATGATGGAGCGATTGAGACACCTTAGAATTAATAATGTCGGGCTAGACGACGTAAAAACTAAGCGATTTTTTGGAGGCAACCCAAAAGTTTTATATTTTTTTGAGTCATTTATTTCTATCGTTATTTAATTTTTTAATTTTGATTGTTCCGTAGGGAGAAATTGAGAACAGGCATGAGGAAGTTTGAATTACGCAAGATAAAAAGAAGTCTGATTTTCGACAAAAATCTGACAGCAGCAGTTTTTCAAAAGTGGGGGTGGCGCGATGTGGCACATATCACACATGCCTCTGGACGATTTTGGGCGATGCAGATTTTTTTAACCGTGATCGCGGAACCTACTGGAAAAGACAGAGAACAAAATTTGAACGGGGTTTGATCGCGTGCCACACACGCGATTGGGGCGCAATGCACTGATCGCGCACCAACGTCAACATGTTTTATGTACACTACTGATACGGGAGTAAGTTTCCTTACTTATTTACTACCTTCTATCTATTATTCTGGGATTTTATATATTAACATGTTGGCTAAATGTATTTACTTTGTGAGGGATTTTCTTACTTTTGAAATTACCTATATGGTAGAATCCAAGTCCATCTATACCTACATGTAATACTATACTATTTATATGGGTAAATTGTGAGTCTATGTCATTATTCCCCCACACTAGTTAAAATCCCAAGTTGTTCTTCTCCATCATTATTCTTTTTTCTCTTCTATATTATTCTCCAACAAGCAACTTAGGGACGTTTCAAGTTTTGATGAAGAGAAATCACCACCATCATCTCCACGCGCCCAATCATGCAAGAAAAAGACCAAGGATGATGCTCCAATAAAAAAGCAAAAACTCATAAAGAAATCATTCATCACTGAGAGGGGTTTGGACATTTTTCACGAAAAACTCTAAGACATGGGGTGGACGACGTTTGCTAAACAACTAGGAGAGGTTAACAAAACTACGGTGATTGAATTTTTTACAAACACAACTGCACCAATAATGGGACAAATTTCATTGAGATGGAAAAAGGTACATATATATGTAAAGATTATCTATGAATATTACAGGTTTGACTTAGAGAAGGTTACATAAGGGGAGCACTAGAAACGAGAATCGGCTATGTCACAAGAAACATTGAAGGACTTGGTTATCCCAGACACCATTGTTCGAGAGCCGAACTCAGTTAAGCCTTTTATCGTCTATAATAAACTGGTGCCAGAAGGTTGGGCATAATTTCATTATTTCACGTATTGCACCCAATAACCATATGACAGATACACATTGGGACAAGAGTAAAATACTTGACATTGATGCGCAATGGAATCCATATAGATGTGGGGCAAGAAATTATGTGATGCGTTTTCTCTCTAATTTAGCAGGCTTGTGAGTGGTGTTGTGTTGAGTAATTGTAAGAGCAATATGGGGATTTCCAACTGAAATGTGGTAAGTTGGGATTGTAAATTGACAACCAAAGCTATGTTTAGAAACATGCCCACTACTTATGAAGGAGTTCCTTTTGTGCAACCAAACTTGATTTTAGACAAAATAATATGGATTCTAATAGATTTCTGGATGAAGAGGGACTAGGCCTATCAATGGGTAGGGTTTGGGAATATGGGGATTTCCTACTGAAATGTGGTAAGTTGGGATTGTAAATTGACAACCAAAGCTATGTTTAGAAACAAGCCTACTACTTATGAAGGAGTTCCTTTTGTGCAACCAAACTTGAATTTAGACAAAATAATATGGATTCTAATAGATTTCTCGATGAAGAGGGACTAGGCCTATCAATGGGTAGGGTTTTACCCAAACCCTACCCAAGTCCCTGATATAACCCTTTGATTTATATTATTGAAGCCCATATCCTACCCAGACCCATACCCTACTTGGACCAAAAAATCTGGACCTTAGTTGGACCCAAACCCTACCCGTTCACAAATTCTGGTTGCTTCAAATTTTTTTTTCTTCGATAACAAATCTCGTAACATTCAAAAAAAAATTGAGGAAAAAATACCTCGTTTAAGGTGATTGTAATAAAAATTTTAGAGTAAGTGTAGGGTTTGGGTCCATACCCTAAGCTAAAATTACCCTGAGTTCAAGATAAGGGTCTGAGTCTCAAATTTTATCCTGATTTCAGGGTTAAGGGTCTAGACCCTGAGTTCATTTTTATTTTCAGGGTAGAGTAGCTGAGTAGGGTAAAAGCCTACCCATTGAAAGGCCGGAGGGGCTAATCCTTTTCGGGCAACCAAACAAGCCCCCATAGCATCACATGGCGAGGGCATAGTTGAAATTAAGATGAACAAGAAGGGGTAATTGGCATGGCACGTCGTGTCATGCGTTTCCTTTATTGTCTTTTGGTTCCAATTACCTTTATTTTGCTTTATGTTTGTTTTCCTTTTTCTTTTGCTCACTTTAAATAATTTTTTTTGACCGTTGCTTTTTTTTTCCTTCCACTTCGGCCAACGTCTCTCTCTCTCTCTCTCTCTCTCACACACACACACTCAAAGGGAACAACAGCTTCTGGCGTGAGGTACTTCGAATAATGTCTCATTCCATTTCCCATCTAACAGATATTTCTTCCACTAATTTTATTCTCTTCAGTTAGTTAGTTAATTAGTTAGCTGCAGTACAATTGCATGCATTTGTATATCTTCTTGTGCAGTGAAAAAATTGAGCTTATTTTATTTTCTTTTGATGTACCATCCTTTTTATTGATGTGGGGTAGTGAAAAGGTTCATGGGTTTTGCATTTCTATGGATTTTGGAGAGAATTGGTTAAAAAATATTTATTGAGAATTATGTGTATATTGATTGGCATTGGGATTAGATAGAGGTTTTAGATTTTATTTGTTCAATAAAGTAAATTTGGAGGTGAATTCATCTTTCTACCACTTTACTGATTGTGTTTGATTGCTCTTGACTTGTGGCCAAAGTAAAGAATTTTTGTATCCTGATATTAAAATTAGCAATTTCTTGTTTAATAGCTTGAAATTGGTCTCTTTCTTTCCTTTGTTGTCTATACTTGTAGTGAGACTTTGCTTATGAATCTGTTGGGCATAAGGAAGCAGCTGTTGCTTTGCGATTTCCGTTTCGATTCTACTCTCGAGGATTCTTCGAGGCTGTATAGTTGAGAGGTTGGATAGATATGGGATGTTCTTCGTCGAAATTGGACGATGAAGAGGCGGTCCAGCTTTGTAAAGATAGGAAGAAGTTCATCAGACAAGCCGTTGAGCACAGAACGAAATTCGCCTCTGGACACATTGCATACATACAAGCAATGAGAAGAGTTTCTGTTGCTTTGAAAGAGTACGTAGACGGAGATGAGCCCCGTGAGTTTCTGCTGGATTCATTTACCACCCCTGTAAAGAAAACGAATCCTGGCTTCATTTCTATATCGCCTAACTCGTTCTCGGTGACGCCTTTCAAGCCTGAAGCCAAATCCTCTTACAAGATTAATTACTTCAAGTCTGGTGGAAATTCTTCGGTTTCTGTTCAGGAGAGACCGCCTCGATCCCCTGAAACTTACAGAGTCGAGGCTTACTCCCCTGTGCATCAAACAGGAATGGACAGCATCTTTGCGATGCAATCTTCGCCTATGAACTCCTCGTCGTTCTTCGAATATTCCCCGAATAATAATAGGCCGAGTTATCCTCCACCTTCACCTCAATCGTCTCAATGGGATTTCTTCTGGAACCCGTTCTCTTCATTGGATTACTATGGATACAACACCAGGAGCAGTTTTGATCCTGGAATGACTGATGATGAGAATGCTGGACTGCAACAAGTTCGAGAAGAGGAAGGCATACCGGAATTGGAAGAGGAAACCGAACAAGAAGATGTTGATGAAAGGGTTCATAAGAAAGAAGACACGGTTAGGCCTAGAGTACACTTTGAAAGAGACGAAGTTGTTGTGGAAGATGTTGATGATGACAGCGATGAGAGCGACATTGAAGAAGAAACATGTTGTGAGCATGAAACAGATGAAGAACATGAAAGTGATGATAATATACAAGAACCACCGGCCCGTGAACCTGAACGTGCAAGCATTGAAGTACCGAAAGCTCAAAAAGTTGTGGGTCAAATAAGCAATAAAGAAACTGCAGCAGTTGCTGGTCGTGAAAAGAAAAAGGAAACACCTGGCTTTACTGTGTATGTAAATCGAAGACCAACGAGTATGGCGGAAGTTATTAAGGATCTCGAAGATCAATTCAAGATAGCTTGTAAAGTGGCCAGTGAGGTGTCTTCCATTCTGGAGGCTAGCAGAGCTCAGTACTCATCATCCTCAAATGATCTCACAGGTTTGGAAACAATCATTTGGCTCGAAATGTATTCAAATATGTTTCTTCTTTCTGATAACATATGGATGGGAGTGCACTGTACTTGTGATAAAGCATGGTTTCTCTTTGAAGTAACTAGGTGTATTGACAGGAGTTTAAATTTCATCGCTTCCATTTGTTAACAGAGTGGCTGATATTTGTGGAAGAATATATAACCCAACAAACCAATGGTGAGGTTAACCTTGAGGATTTTTGTATAGAGTACACAAATTAAGGCGACTTTTGGGTTAAACTTTCTTCTTTCCTAGGATGCTTTGGTTCTTCATTATATTCTCAAATACTATCAATCAACCACGGTGATAATTCAAGCCGTCATACAAAATTTTCAAATGGTTAGCCTGCTTTACAAGAATATGCGAATTTGTCTGGAACATTTCTGTGAAATTTATAATGTGGTGTTCATTAAACCTTTGTACTTTTCTTTCTCAAGTTCATCCCACTATGGCTGTTAATATGACTGGATTTTGTTTAAAATTATGTTTTAAGCTGTCATTCTCCTTTCTTGCAGCAATGAAGATGTTGAATCCAGTTGCATTATTTAGATCAGGTTCTTCTCGTTCATCATCAGCAAGATTTGCAGTCAGCACTTCAACGTCAAGAGATGAAGGCCATGAAAGCAGCGGTGACTTCTCCGATGAGTCCGGCATTGCAGGAAGCCACCAATCAACCCTGGACAGATTATATGTATGGGAAAAGAAACTCTACCAGGAAGTTAGGGTATGCCTCTTAAACGAAAGAAATTCTTCTCGTCAATTATTATTGTGAACTAGTAACTTCAGAATAAATTCTGGTAATAAGATTTAAGACGAAACTGTAGACAAGAAAACATATGACAAATATAAGGGAAAGCGAGAATTATATTGCAATTTATTCTGCGAAGAAAACAACCAAAGTTTACCCGTTCATACAGGGTAAACATGAGACGTGACATACTTGACTGTATACTTCTTATCACAAATATTACATGTTATTGTTGAAGTTGGTTCCCCACTTCTTCTATGATATTACATTTTTCACTTAGACTAAGCCCGAGATCAAATTAAACTAATCTCAGTCAATTCTTTACTGTCTATGGATCTAAACAGGCCGGTGAACGCGTACGGATAGCATATGAAAAGAAATGTGCACAACTAAGGAATTTGGACGTGAAAGGAGAAGACCCTTCTTCCGTAGATAAAACCAGAGCTGCTATAAGAGATCTGTACACTCAGATAAAAGTTTCAATACACTCGGTTGAAGCTGTCTCAAAGAGAATTGAAACATTAAGAGATGAAGAACTTGAGCCTCAGCTATTAGAATTAGTGCAAGGGTATTTCATTCTACTCGTACATTTGTCAATACTGTCGCATTATGATCAAACAAACAAACTAACCTACCGATTATTGACAGGTTAACAAGGATGTGGAAAGTGATGGCAGAGTGCCATCAACTGCAGAAGCGCACGCTAGACGAAGCCAAGCTTTTACTTGCGGGTACCCCTTCCAAACTTTCAGGGTCAAGGAAATACACTATAATGGCACCATCTGAGCCCCACAGGCTAGCCCGTTCGGCTGCCAACCTCGAGAACGAGCTCAGAAACTGGCGATCTTGCTTTGAGTCGTGGATCGTTTCTCAACGATTGTACATGCGTGCATTGACAGGATGGCTCTTGCGTTGCGCTCGTTCAGATCCCGACACGTCAAAATTTCCGTTTTCTCCTCGACGGTCCTTGGGAGCCCCATTAATATTCAACATTTGCATCCAATGGTCAAGATTCTTGGATTCCGTCAGTGAAGCTTCAGTACTCGATGGATTTGACTTCTTTGCAGCAGGGGTTGGATCATTGTACGCGCAGCAGCTGAAGGAAGATTCGCGTAGGCGTTCAAGTGGGTCGAGGAGGTTTGGGGAGGAAATGTTGGGTAATATGGAGATGGTGGAGGCTGGCCAGTTCGAAGACGAAGTGATGACTGCAGAAAAAATGGCTGAGATAGCCATAAGAGTGTTGTGTGCTGGAATGTCGGTTGCTGTTAGCTCACTGACGGAATTTGCTGTTAGTTCATCGGAAGGCTATGAGGCTCTAGTCAATAAGTGGAACGACAAGGCCAAGCAGCCGCAACGTTTAGATGGAAGAGAGTAGAGTAGTTGGATTTTGTGTGTAGTTTAGTTGTGAATCGGTGTAAATTAAGATTAACTTGTTCTTCTTTACAAGGCTGTTAGATATATAGGTCTATAAATTTCACTTCAGTTGAAACTATTTATGGCTTTTCAGGATTTAGATATCAGAAAACAGAAAGAAATTAGAAGATAACTTAGCATGATGTGCTGGTGGACGGTGGTAGGTGGTAGCTAATACTCGTGTTGGCATATATTTATCAGATGAGTTTCTCCAATTGTTCTTTTTACGTATCATATATTTCAGATAGTTTTTTTTGGTAGAAATCAACATTAGATACAAAAACATCAAACATTCAGGTTCTTAATTACAAGAGTCACAAAAGGAGGAAAAGGAAATGGCACCCTTCCACACATTGTCTTTAGGCCACTTGGCAAGGTTGTGCGCGTCCATATTACACGGGATTTTACGGATGCGCCATTGTGGAAACTTTTGCCAGATGAATCTAATCTTCGTTAATTCTTCGTGCCACGACCAAAATGAGAGAGCGGAAATTTCACTAATGAGTTGAGCAGCATCTAGTGAGTCAGTTTCAAAGATAACCTTAGGCAGGCTCTGTTGTTGAGAGAATTCTGAAGCAAGTAAAATAGCTGAGATTTCAGCAGCAGTAGGATCGAAAGCTGGGAACTGCTCCACTTGGGCTCGGATTAGACGACCTCTGGAAAAGAATTAATGGACTATGCTTCGGTGAAATAAGCAAAGACTGGTTCTTTCTATTCATGGGATCTAACTAATTTGTTTGTTTCTCAATAAGTCCAATCGTGACGCTCTCTTTGATTGTTAATTTGGGTTTGGTGTGTAGTGGAACATAAGTGATTTTTATTGAACTTCGTTTCTTCTTCCCATGCAATAGATGTTTCTATTCAGTAAGCACAAAATAAAGTGGCAAAACGCAACAAGCTAAATAATTAATTACTAGGCATTATATTTTGGTTTTATTAAGGTAACAGAACACCAAAAATAATTACTGACAATGCCAAAATAATGCTAATACAATATAATAAACGGACTAACTTGCTCCGAAATACCTAATGTCTATTACAAATATTGAATTGTTTTAGATATCCTTATAAGACAAATAATCGTGAAGATCGAATAGAGGGCGTTCGATGTGCGCATCGAACGTGGACAGCTCCATGTTGTTGTAGATCGAACTCGATTGGTTCGAGAGTGTTGTCGGTCGATTAATTAAGTGTCGAACCGTCCTGGTTCAATGTTAGTGCGTCGAACTGAATCGGTTCGATATAGTAGAACCTCGAACGGGGACCGATTCGATCTTAATCAACATAAGTTGGGGTTAAATCGAACAATAAAGTACACCGAACATCTGTGTTCGATGTGATAGTATGTGTTGTATGTCTCTCTCTCTCCAGAAGGTTAGGGGATGAGGTATTTATAGACCCCGTTCCGTGGGACCCCTCGAACGCTGGAGAGTAAGCATCGAACGGGTGTGATTCGATGCTGAATCCGCATCAAACCTTTTCCGTTCGATGCGCCTATCTCTCCGGACCATCAGCCCAATATCGAATTTGGGCCTATTCTAAATAATCCCCATCATATTATATTAAAGAACAAGAAACATGGTTGGTGGAGGATTTTATTAAATTTTTTAGCTGGTACAGGAAGTAGCAACGATACTACAACCACCACAACATCTAACACGAAAATTAGCCACAGCAAAGCACGTAGCACGTGGTAATGTTAAAAAGGAATGTAACCGCAACTATCTGCTGATCAGCAAAAGTAGCAAAAGCAGGCCATGCCGATGCCTTGTCTGTGACAAGCTCCGTGCTTAGCATGATCCCATTTCTTGCATTGCGTGTCACAATGTTTCGTGTTTCCGCAAAACCCCGACCAAGTCTCGCTCCTCTTCGAGCACACTTTTGCCTCCACCATTTGCATCTCTGCGCCGGGACATGCAAATATCATAAATCAAATTAATGCGTAAATTGAGAATCAAGAACTCGTGAAATAGTTATTAGACCATGTTGGGACAATAATATGCTTGTCTTATGCATAAATCGGATAAATTTTTAGCCGGTCTAGACTTTCCATAACTTGGAAGTATCGCGTCGATGGGCATAGCATATTATTAGAAATTAGATCCTCCCATATTTCTCTTTAAAAGGCCTTATCAGAGGGAGGGGCATGGTACAAATAAATAGAAGTCAAGATCATTTCCCAAGCGATGTGGGATAGAGAGTTCAAGATCCTAAAGTACTTTTCTCTTACAATGTAGTTAGCATGTTTGACTATAGTAGGGATGTCGACTTAAAACCTTGAGGTTTTGAAAATCAGCACGAAATTGCCCATTGTGGTTTGTTAATAGTCTAAAATCTCCAAGTGGTTTTAAAAACTGATCAGTACAAAGTCCACTTTATTAAGTTTCAAAGTCTTTTATTAATGACTATAATATGTAAAAGACTGAGTTTTACAACACCCGTATAATGTATTTTGGTAAACAGCTTGTAAGATAAATACAAAAATTATTTTATTTGTTGTTTTACTTTGAATACATACATTATATTGTTCCTTGCTGAAAACCAATTCACCTCCATGTATATATTCTTATACATTGAAAATTGTCTTTATTTAGTACTTGGAGTTGGGGTGTAACTTTAAGGAATCATACAGACGGACTTATCTATTTTAGTCCTTACTTAAAAGTAAATTAGTCTATTGTCCAGACTTAATCCTTACATTCTTATGAAACTACTAAATTAGTCTACTGTCTTTTTGCAGGAATAAAGTGCTTATTAAATTTAAGCACATATATAGTAAAATGCTTTGTATCAAAAAAAATTATACTTTTCGCAGGAAATAATTTACTTATTTAACATAACACATGACCTAAAATGTCATTATATCTAAAAGATTTATACATGGGAATAGAAGAAGAAAATAAACGTACCGTTGGATGCTATGAGGAGAAAGCATAAGAAGAGAGAAAAAAACGTAGCGGAGCTGATGAGTTGACCTTTAGCCATGTGTAATTGATTAGTACAAAGTAGTACGATGTGGTTTATTAAGAGTACTTGTTGGAAATTAGAAGGTAATGATGGGCGGTATTTATAGCAGTTGATGCACATGCACCCCTTTTTAATTACTGTGGTAACAAAAAATCATAATAGTGTTTTTGTACTGTTGAAGTTTTACATTGGTCAAGGATGGCTTTTGACTCGCAGAAAGGGTAATAACTAATAACAAAAGAAAATGGCTGCATCTTAGTTTTTGAATTTAATGCCGTGAAATAAGGCCGTGTTCTGTTCAAAAATAAATAATAAAATAAGGCCGTGTTGGTTGGGTAGATAAGGATTTGTAAGGCCGTGTTGGTTGGGCAGATAAGGATTTGTGTGATATGCTCTACCCTCTATGTGAGAGGGGAGAGTTGTGCTACGAAGAGCACACCAGATACTCCCGAGTAGATAATGGCAAAAAGTGTGTAAGTGTGTCAGTTAGCTGTTTGGACAAGGCATACAATGTCCATTCAATTTGCGGATGTGGTAGAATAATCAACTATTGATTAGTCTTAGCCTAAGATGCATCAATACTCCAATAAAATAAATCATGTTGTAATGGATACGTAGTTGATATCAATATGCGTTCAATATTTGTCAAATGTATGTGATACGTCACGTGGTGTATCCGTTAAGTTTCGAAAATAAAAATATTTTGATACATATTTGATTCATTTTAGGGACGTATCGAACATGCTCTGTCTTTTTGTTGTTGTTGTTATTGTAAGTTAGTGAAAAGCCAATACCATATTGTGATGTTTAATTTCAATTTCAAAGTGAATTACTTGGAAGTAATATTGGTAATTCTTTTTTCTTTTGTTATTATGCCATTACCTAGTAAAGCATTTTGTATCCTTTTTTTTTTTGACAAAATGGCTACATATGATTATGAATGAGATATTTAGATTTTGTGATATTACAGGTTTGTTATAATATATATCACGTTGGTATGTTTTTCTTTTGTGCATGTTAGATTTTGTAACGTTAATATTCTTAGCACTCCACATGTTTATTTTTGTAATTTCATTACATGTGTAAATGTGTGTGTTAACACTCGATTGGTACTCCGAGGGTTATGAAAAAAAATTTGGTGTCGGAACGCCTTGCCTGTTCCACACTAATATTTTTATTTCTTGATTTTTCCCGATACTTTTCAGATCTGATCTCTTGCCCTTACACTTAGGGCCGTGTTCCCTATTTATAGAGGGTGAATACTAATACAGTTGTCACTATGCATGTTTTTTATCTGACAGATAGTTCTCATTCTTATGCTGATACATACTTCGCATACTTGCCTTGCTGACAAGTCATTTGTTGTAGCTGACTCGAATGATGTATTGGTAGACATCTGGTGTTATCATGAAACATGCTGATACCTTCTTTACATGCTTGCCTAACTGACAAGTGGTCTATGATAGTTGACTCGGATGGTGTATGGTTAGACATCTGGTGTTTATCATGTAACAATAATACATAGTTCAAGTTTTTGTCCTCGGGCTTATCTATGGTCAACCGATGTTTAAGGAAAACATCGGATAATGCCAGGAAGTATCGGAGAGATGCCTAAGGATAATCGTAATCACATGAGGTATCATGAAAGTCATCCAAGCCTCGGGGTACCTCGTGGATTTTGTATCATGTTCACACTCTCCTATCATCGTTTTTAAGGAGAGTCTCTCGGATCATCTAAGTCCGAGGACCACTTCCTCCGATGGTTACATTTTCGCATTTTCGAGGGTTACTTTCATATCGTTTTTAAGGATAATCTCTCGGATCATCCAGGTCCGATGACTCCTGCTTGTAGTGGATATTCTTCCGATGGTTACTTTCATATCCCTCTGATGGTTGTAATTTTTATCCCTCGAAGAAGACAATCTGACAATCCCTCGGGTTACAGTGTGGTATAAATATTAATAGAAACTCATATAGACATAACCATGTCGAATATATTTGTTTCGTCTATTTTCTAAAAATGTCGTATCGTCACGTATTAGTATCGTGTTGAATCTTCATCGACGTATCTGTATCCGTGCAACATAGCTCCTAGCTCTCTCTGTGATTTAGTAAGTAAGATAAAATTGTGCGCCATTATGACTTATCTCCAACACTGTCACACATGTTTTTTTTTTATATATATCGAAGGTGGTTTGCATCTCATTAGTTTGTAGGTTATTATTACAAGATTACAAACGAACCGGTTTGCCTTAAGGGTATGGAAGACATAAGATAGACTAAATGGTACAATAATCTTACTAAACCTTGCAAACAATATGGAATTTGGTATGAGGTTAAACATCGGAGCTTGTTTCTGATTGAAAAAAAAACAAATATAGGTTGACCGGACTCACACGTGTGAAGACCGGTCGACGTGGTTCATGCGACACGTACGTGGCATATGACGTATTCTGGCCAAAATTGGAATTCATTTGGTCGGATGACTAAAATCGAGCGTGATGCATACATAACAGACTAAAATTAAACGACGCATACTTAAAGAAATAAAATGACAAAGTGATATACACAAATGACTAAAACCGTCAAAAGTCCAAAAAAATAATATTAATGGCTGAGTACAGTGCCCCAAATCAAAAACTAATCATCCAAACAAAGCTTGAAAAGTGAAAACCCATAGAAGGGATTTGTGTTAAATGCTCCCTAGGCACAACCCCTGCACTCACAGAAGTGTGGATCCCATGCGGGTATGGGGGCCACACTTCTGTGAGTGCGGGGGTTGTGCCCTAGGGAGCATACCAGATATTCTTGAAGATGAAAATTCAAAACAGTTGCCAACTAACTCTCTAAAATCAAAACTAGAGATGATGTTGGTTGAACGTATTGTGGAAATTAATTCAGCTAAGTACTCGATCGGGGCCGCCCTTCCTCCTGCTAATCCGGCCATTTTCGAACCTCCACTACGTACTTCAGAGGTAATTTAAAAATTTTCGCAGCCTAGCTAAACTCAATCAAATATAGTGGAGAAAATATTAAAGATTTACTAGGTAAAAGAAAAAGTAGTTACTTTTTAGTTTTTATGTACTTTTACATAGTAGTAAACTACTTTATTATTTATGAAGTGCATACCACATCAAGGTTTACTGAAATAATAGGATTTATATTGTTTGTTTCTCTAGTTTAACACGTTAATACTTCAGTCGCGATTGTGAGCTAAAATGATTGTCGTTAACACTCATTCTATTTCAGGTGTTAGTTTAGTTTCTGGTGGAGTTGTTAACGTGTACTTTTATTCGAGAACGCCCTACCCAATTTTAAACTATATGGTATAATAAGATTTGAATGTGGTCAAGAATGAATGGAACATGTGTATTATAGTTGAAGAATTTATTCAACTTGCCCCTCATTGAGGAGAACGTCCCCTATTTATAGGAGAGATCTTTGAAAACGTGTCGATCATATTACTCCTTATACTCACAAGTGTTTTGCATGCATCATATTAGTTAATTTATACATCTAATCTCCTGACAACTGCTAGATTTAGTTTCCAGGAAATAAGTCTTGTGAGAGATATCCACATTGGTTACGCGTTGATGGGATGTATATGCAAGGTACAATAAAAACTTTTTTGGATTTTGTCCCACATTGGTAAAGTATGTTGGGCTCTAACTCATGTTACCTATAAAGACTTTTATGGGCTTGAAGAGCTTTAGCTCTTATATGCAAATTTTACTAAAGTGGCTTAAGTGTCCCACATAGGATAAATAAAATCTATTAGTTGGGTATATCTATGTTTGCACTTTATTAATTGGGTAATTAAGTGTGCAAGACATAGGTGGTGCACAAGCACACACGCGCGCCGAGTCGAGCTGCGCCCGTGCTCGCGTGCCCGTGGCACTTGTGGCGTTTAAGTGGCGCACTTAAGAAGCACTTAGCACTGTGCACACCTGCATCGATCTAGATCGTAGATTTTATTACATTAATTAAATAAAATGGACGGCTAGGATTTAATGTAAATATTAAATTAATATAGATTAAATTGGATGGTGTGGATTTAATCTTACTTAAGATTTAAATCCAACCGCTCAGATTAATCCTAAAAAATATGGAGGGAATATTTAAAACTCAGATTTTAAATATTAACAGTCACATATTTAGGAGCATGAGAGTTGTGTGTTTCTATGAAAGAATACGAGGGGAAAAGTTGTGACCTTTCCATACACCTTTTCAACGTCTTTATATTCGTGGGATTATCAGAGCCAAATGATCATCAGATTTCGTTATCTCTCAATCTCATACAAAAATAGTTGTTGCAGAAATTATTTATGTATTCATTGCATTTCTTGTTCTTATTTCTGTTTATTGATTTCGTAAGTCCAAAACACAGTCAATAGTTCTTTTATTTTATGGGCTTAAATTGTATCATGGGAGGCGATTCACTGTAACCCTTTTGGCACACAAGGCGGGGGCGAATTACTCTTTAAGGAAAGCATCTTTAGTTCGCAACTATCAAGTTCCAGATTGTGGCATTTTCGATAAACTCACTAACAACAATTGTCTCTACACGTGTCTCATAATTGTTTTTACACATGGTATTTACACGATAGTAAGATGCTATATTTTCGATAGTTCATACTGGTTTAGTGATCCTTGTAAGGTATTTTAGAGTCTGCTTGGACTCGTAGAACCTTGTAAGGTATCGTGAAGCATGTAGTGCATCGTGAATGTGTATCCCATAAGGCATCACAAATCTTGTAAGTTATCGTAGAACCCCTTCAGGGTATCGTGATACTTGTAAGGTATCGTAGTGCATGTAGGGCATCATAGATGCGAAAACTTATGGGGCATCGTAGGTCTTTGTTAGGTATCGTAGAGTCTGTAGTGACTCGTAGAACCTTGTAAGGCACCTATGTGTCCGTAAGGTATAAGGTATCGTAGACACTATGAAGCATCGTAGAACCTCGTGGGGGTATAGTAGAGCTTGTAAGGAGTTCTAGAACCTTATAGGACGTACTTTATCCTCATGGGATGTTATGCGGACTCCGTGCACCGATAGTTTAACAAAATTTTTATTACTTGGTGTGTCTCACATATACACTAAGATGTGCACACAATACATGCACAAATAACATTTTGGAGTGTCCTTGGTACATTGTACTTGTTATAAACAAAAAAATCCAATTACTCTGAAACATAAGAAGATATGCATGAATATATGGGCTATAATCTACATTAATCATGTTTAATTTATTAATCAGCTTTCTCTTCTTAATATCCTTTTTTTGTTTGTCGGCTATAATTAGTATTTATTTGTTGAAGCAACGCCTTAAAAAGATGTATAATAAAATCACGTAAAACCAAATAACTTTAAATATCTTAATGGACGACGACTCTGGTGATCAGGAGTAATTTGCTTTTATTTAATTCCTAACCAGCTATATAATTAAGTTAAAACCTTAATTTGTATCAAAAAATAAAGGGTGGCAAAAAAGAAGAAGATTAATTAACGTCAAGATGTAGGTTTAATTTTTAACTTTAGTCTTTAAAGTAACATGGGTGCGAGAATCTCAAGAGGTGATTATGTATGTTCTTAATTAATTAGGATTAATCTCCGCTAGTGCCGGAACTTCTGCTAATCTGTCAGATCTAATTTGTTAGATATTTCTAGTTTTGCAGGTTAAACAGAATCAAATCTTCAGTAACCCAAATATAATCTGGCGGATCCACTAAATAATTTCATTTTTGTACTAGAGTGGCACTGTGGCAGAATCAATTGGACCACTTAGCTTGTACTCATAGGCCATGTTACGTATCTTATCAAAGTCTTCATAATTATGACTCATTTCATTCCTGTTTATGACTCTATTAGTTTACTCTTAGGCGCGTATGGTTTGCCTTAATAATCCCCTATTAAGGTCAATAATGTGAATTAAACACTAAGGGCGCGTTTGGATGCCCTCACAATGGCAGATTGCATAGATAATTGGGACCAATTATAATTATTTTGTGTTTGGATTGAGGGTTCTGTAGTGGGAAAGACTAGTCAAAAGTGGGCCATCCCCCACTTTTTCCTTCATTATGAATCGCACCTTCTACCCCTCCAATTAGCGAATCTGGGCCAAAATTCATAAACATATTCCCTTTTTACCCTCTATAATCTAGAAAATTACACCTTTTAAATTCCCTACTTTATTGCTCAAATTTTGGAAAAAGTGCAGTTGTTTGATTTCATTTTTTTTGTTTGATTTCATTCTTGTTCCAGTCACACGTTTCACAGAAAGTTTCCCAAAGTTATTTTTTTTGGTTTTCTTCCCTTTTTAAGCTTAATTTTTGGATAACAGTTATTTGTTTTCTTAAGCTTAAGTTTTCGATAAATATCAATGTTTAAAAAATGAAATCATGTTTTTTTTAATAGATAAAATGAAATCTTGTTTTTTTAACAGATAAAATGAAATCTTGTTACACACTAGTTTTCAAATTTCAAAAGCAACGTAACTTTG
This sequence comes from Linaria vulgaris, assembly GCA_948329865.1. NCBI lineage: Eukaryota > Viridiplantae > Streptophyta > Magnoliopsida > Lamiales > Plantaginaceae > Linaria > Linaria vulgaris. Next base: position 14,687,275 of record OX415254.1, on the reverse strand, counting down.
CAAAACTGATGTAAAAAAAATAAAATTATAAGTTAAATGTGAAAAACATTGTGAATGAATAGATCAATAATCATAAAATAGGATTTCAAAACTATGTTTCTAATCATAGTCCCAAAATTAGCAATTGCTCCGTAATTTTATTTTATATTTAATATTCAAAGATTAAATAACACAATTTTCAATGTAAAATGTTGAGGGACAGTTTTGGTCATTGTAAGTATTCTAAATAAAGTTGGAACATCCAAACTTGTTTATCATCTTTAACTTATGTTCAGATTAAATATTAGTAAGAGCATCCAAACAAAAGTTTGAGAAAAAGTAGTGACTCATAATGACCGTCATTGGCAATGGCATCATTGCTAGATCAGTGAACCAAACGCGGCCTAAATGCTCTAATTTGGCTGATCAAGTCTTCCATTACCCCACGTATAATATATATGGGTTAAACAGTGACTCACAATAGATGGAAAATACCAATTTTGTCCTCAAGACTTTATTGAACTGACGTAAATGGCTTTCAAACAGTAAACTCAATTTTGGCACACACAAATTATCCCACTCTATCAGACTATGAAGACCTTGATTTTATCTATTTGAGATTTTGAATTATTATTTCAAATATGTTTTGACTCTCTTTGATGAAATAATATATGTTAAACTCAACATGACGCGTACTTATTAGTTATTACTTATTTTTTTAAAGAAACTTAGAAATAATATTGTTTAACTTTAATTACTAGTATACAGAAGTGGTTATAGTGCACGACCGGGAACAAAATTTTGTTCCTGATTAAGGAATAAAATAGAGCATTTATATTTTCTGTTCCTTGTAATTATACTTGTAGTATGTACAATTCAATATAAAAATGTTTTTCTTTTATTTTTATTTGAAAATTACCAATACAACGAATTTATTGATTACTAACAGATTTACAATTTATGAAGGCCTCGTTTTTGTTTTGAAATTCAAAAGTAATATTATATAGATGAAGAAAACTTCAAAGTACTAGAGTGAACTGTGAAAGTACTCTAACTTACTAATACAAAATAAACCCCATGGAAACCCCAAAATAATATTACGAGACAGAAAAGTAACTTATACACGCGAACTATTGTAAGAAATTAGAAATTTTCATTATTGATTTTTGACAGCTTTAATAATTAATTAACAAAACATGTCAGTACTTAAAAAGAATTTCGTATTTCGTAGTTTTAAATTTCAATGAATAAAGTTAAGAATTCATAACAAAAAAGGTTATATTAAAGATGATGGAAGGACAAAACTGTCAAATTATCACATTTTCAAAAGTTAACCTCGCTTAAGGCTTTAGTCAACCAAACACAAGAACTTATACTAAATCAAACACAATCCTGCATAATCTAGTCATCCCTTAGTTAATCTCGCTTATTCCTTACCAGTAAACCATATTTTCCCTGTTAGTACGTATACGATACTCTGAACTAGTTCAATTTAATCTTATGGCAGATTAAATTCGCCCAGCTCATGAAAAGCAAGGCCCAAGCCTGGAAAGATATACTCAACCAGGCCTGAAATGTCTAATAGAACTAGAACATGGCTGGTGGAGGATTTTATTTTATATTTATTAGCTTGTACATGAAGTAGCAACAATGCTACAAGTCTACAACCAACATTGAACACAAAATCATTCATAATATATGGAATTGATTTTTTCTAGCCATAACAAAGTACATGGATCCATCATCCAAGCTAGGTAGCTGATCAGCAAAAGTAGCAGAAGCAAGCGAAGCCTAAGCCTTGTCTGTGACAAGCTCCGTGCTTAGCATGCTCCCAATTCTTGCATTGCCTGTCGCAGTTCCCCGAGTTTACACAAATACCCGACCAAGTCGTGCTCCTCCTCGAGCAAACTTTCGCCTCAGCCATTTGCATCTCTGCATAACAAATAAATCAAATTAATCAAAAACGTGTTACTAATAATTTACAAAAGTAACATATGCGTGTCTTTGTGCATGCACTAATGTCGATGCCATGTCTTTATTAAAGTTGATCGCTCTTTAGCTGTTATAGACCTCTATGGTTTTAATGGTACAAGTTCTTTAAGCGAGTTGTGTCACAAACATAGTTTATATTAAAGAGAGAAAAGAGATGCACCATTTGATGCAATGAGGAGAAAGCACAAGAAGGCAAAGAAAATGGCAGAGGTGAGTTTGGACTTGGCCATAATATTTAAGATTAGTAGTATCAAGTACGATGTGGTTCGGTGCTTGTTGACATTGGAAGTGAACGATGGGTGCTATTTATAGGGGTCTGCACGGATGCACCCCACCCCCTGGTTACGGTCACAATACAACTCTTTAATTTTTTTTTCAACTTCCATAAATGATTAAAATTGGCATTACTCGTAACTTCAAAAATGGGCTGCATATTTTGAATTTGACATTCCATAAGGGGTTTGAATTCAATCAATACGTACAATTGTTGCATTGACCTTTTTCTTTTGATTGATCAAACGGAGCCTGAACTTTTGACTTTTGAAACACGAGAGTACTATTTAATGAACACAAATTTGGATGTTACGTTGGTTGCGCTCATTTTTGACTCTCTTGTCCTTTTAATTATGCTCAGTTCAATTTCGAAATTACGTTTAGCTATTTTTTATTCATTTTCTGTTTACAAACTACAATCCGTTGTGAGACTAAGTGACACAACATGATTTGGTTATACAACGAAGATAATCATATTTTCTAGAGCCACTAGCAAAAACATCCTCTCTGTTATACAAAACAGGCAAAAAACCTCCGTATGAAAACAAAAGACGCAAAAAAGCCCCTTGTGTTATAGAAATAATAGCACACTGAACTCTTATCCATTTTTATAAGTATTTTCACGAAAAAATGACCCCCAAGTTAAAATTGACTTTTAGTCTTTTTTTTTCACTGTGCATCTCACTGATCTTCCAGAACCTGTGCATCTCACTGATCTTCCAGAACCTCCCCAGATGAATCCACACAATCGAGAAAAGGGTTCAACAGCTAGTTTTTTTGCCATAACTTCCGATTAACGTTCGTTTCTCGCCTAAAAAATAAAAACCATTCGCCACTATTTTCACGATCCCCTCCATTCTTCGCACACATCCCATCCAATATTTGTCATTTGAGTCCTAGCCTCCTCGAATCGAATATACACAGCCACTAATCTCATTCCCTGTTTAAATCTTTGTTGTAAAAGCTACTATAATTCTGATCCATAGCCACCGGGTAAAAATCTTTGTTGGAGAAGCCACCGGGTAAGATTTTTCCCAACATTCTAATTTTTTCTGCTTAATCATGATTCCTAATAGCTTGAACACGTTATTACGGATGTTGGGTTTTTTTAAATTGCATGAAAACATGGATGAGCTTTTTGCTGCAATTGTTGTGACGTCCTCTGTTTTTTGGTGTTATTTTTGATGTTTTTAGTTTTTCTTTTCTTTTTGGTGCTGCATTATGTAGGTGCTGTTTTCTGCGATTTTAGGTGGTTTTGATATTGAATACTTTGAATTTTCAAGTGTGATTGCATTGTAACCTTATTTTGATGAACTTGTGAATGTTAAACACTTGGATTTACGCGTGTTCTACAACCAAAATTTATCGTTTTTTTATTCTTAAGATTAAATTAGTGTATGAATAAATTATCTATTTTTACTAGATGAATTATTTGTTAATGATTAAAACAAAAGATACATATACAAATAGAAATTATACTAATAAATTCTTACGAATATTCAAAATGTACAATTTAAATAGTAGGAAAGTACATAAACTATTTTAGTTTGATACTGTTTTGAGGTTATTTGGGGTCATTTGAAGTTTTTCCTTTTTTGGAGGGGTTATGCAGCTACTATACATAAAATACGGGCACTATTTGTCTTTTTTACGTAATACCAGAGGTTGTTTTGAAATTAGCCTTTGGAGAGTAAGGATAGAAAAGTAATTTTATACCTAATTAACTAGGCCCACTCTCACTTTTCAGCAAATGTACCCCACTCTCTTACAAAAGGAGGTATTTTGCTATGTATTTAAATACACAAGGGGCTTTTTTACTTCTTTCAATTTCACACAAAGAGCATTCTCCATTCTCATAATCACTCAACGAGAGTACAGTCTCATATGAAAGCCAGTCAACGTCAACGCCAGCCTTGTATGAAGGTATATTACAAGATCCGATGCTATAATTCTTGAAGGTTAATTCAAATCATTATTCAACATTATTGGACCATTAGTATCCAATCAGAACACCTTTATACAACGCACAACCCAAATTTGAAGAATGCTAGATTCACCAATTACCGATATTATGAAAGTACACCTTTGCAATTTTCGAAGACCAAGTTGCACGCATTCAATAGGAGATGCTCATTTCCAACTAATACACTACAAGAAAATAACCTGTTTTCTGACCGAAAATCCAGTCAAAAATAACCCTTCTCCGGTCGGTAATGACCTTTTTTCCGACTGCAATCCGGTCAGGATTGCTTCGGTCGAAAAACTTTTTTCGACCGAAGTTCGGTTGAAACTCACCTTTTCCGATCGACTTCCGGTAGCAAACTTTTTGACCAGGGTTTGGTCGGTATATGAAATTTTCCGACCGGAATCCGGTCGAAAGAGAATATTTCGACCAGACTCCAGTGGCAAATTTTCCGAGCGGGGTTCGATCGAATAATATGGCATACCGAGCGGACTCCAGTCGGAAAATTTCTTTCAACCTTTACCGACCGAATTCTGGTCAGAAATAACATTCACAGTATTTTCGACCAGATTCGGGTCGAAAATAATATTCATAAGAATTTTTGACCGGAGTCCGGTCGGAAATAATATTCAAGGTATCTTTGACTGGAATGCGGTCGGAAATAATATTTAACATAATAAAAATTAATATTCTGGTATGCTTTTTTGAAAGATTTCGATTTATTGTCCCAATCTAAAACATAAAAAGCGATTGTTAGTCAAAATATTTATGTTGAACTATTTTGGTGAAGGATTTGTGTTTGGAGAGTATTTAAAGATGAAAAAAGTGTTAAAGTTGAAATATGTTGGTGAAATATTTGTGTTTGGATAGTATTTAAAGATGAAGTGGGTATTTTGATGAGAATGGGGTGAAAATGAAGTGTATATATAGAATTTGGAGAAAATATTTGAATTTTCGAAAAAATTGAATTTTCCACCTAAGCTCGCCTAAATTTTCGAGTTTTTTCTGGCCGAATTCTGGTCGGTAAAAGTTTGAAATTTGAAAATTTAAAAAATGCGTCAATTTTTTCAGATTTTTCGACCGGAATCCGGTCGGAAATTATTTTATACCCAGTTTTTCGACCGGATTCCGGTCGAAATTTCTTATGAATATTATTTCCGACCAGAATCCGGTTGAAAATACTCTAAATATTTGATTTTCGGCTTGATTTTAGAAAAATATTGATGTATTTGTGAGTTTAACTATAGAATTTCACTAAAAATACATGAATTGAACTAATATTTAGTTAGTTTAATGTTCTTTTGAACTAATATTTAGTTAGTATTGATTAACATAGTAAGTTTACTATTAAGATTGTTTTAAGTTCTACATATATTAATCATACATAGTATAGAGTACTCTCTCATTTGCGATTAGCATTCGTTACAAACGTTAGTATAGAGAAGAAAATTGTGATATATATATATATATGTTTAGATGTTTAGATGAACCGACGTTTTAAATGATTATTTAACGTGCAATAAAATTATTATTTTTTGATTTTTTTACTTATATATAACTAATATTGTTGTAATTGATCATTAAACCAACGATTTATTTAAAATTGGAGAGCAAAATTGTGAATTTAAAAATATGAATATTATTAACGACCGGATTCCGGTCGGAAAGGCATTACCGACCGCATTCCGGTCGGAAAGAACTCTATACCCTAAACCCTAAACCCTAACATTACCGACGGGTATCCGGCCGTCGAAAATGCTAGTAACCGTTTATATTTCCGACGGAGTCTGGTCGAAAAAATAACTATTCGTTGTTATTTCCGATCGAATTTCGGTCAAAAAGTGTGCAGATGCCCCTATAATACCCACCCCATTCCATATGCAAAATCATCCATTCTTCCTCATTTGTAAGGTATTCAAGAATTTTCCTTGTTATAACTATTTCTTGTTTGTTTTCTCAATAATTTCTTATTAAAACGATCACTCTTAACTTTTTTATATGTTTGTTTGTGTATTATTAGATATTGCGGGAAATGCAACGAGGGGCGTGTGTGTACAAGCAATACTTGATCTAAGTATTTTTTACGCTACAACAAGTAAGTATTGACTTGACTTCTATGTACTCATGTTTCAGAAATTTAATATGGATGATAAAGATATTGATTGGTGGAATTAATTGTAACATTTTTTTTTCTTAGATTAGAAATGGATTATCTTGCTGATAGATCTTGGATGTACGATAGGATAGATAGTAATACTGGTTATTTGAATCAACATTACGCGATTGGGATTCGTGCATTCATACAATATGCCTCACAACAGAGAGATTACTTAGATCTAAGAAACCGTATTAGGTGCCCGTGCTAGAAATGCAACAATTTAAAGTTTTTGATCGAAACGTAGTCCGGGATCATCTTCATAAGTTGGACTTTACGTATCAATATTGGGTATGGGTTTTGCATGGAGAGGAGGCGGCGGGGCATCCATATCGTATGTACCTGAATTACCGCCCAATAGTATTCACGTGGATAGTCCAGTTCATGTTGAGATTTCGTTTAGAGAATTGGTGGTGGATGCATATGGGGGTCGATTTGTTGAGGAAGAGGTGCGCAACGAAGATCCAAGTCCCAACGCGAAGGAGTTCTACAATTTGATGCATTTATAAGACATATAAATGCACAGTAAGAAGCCGAAGACTGTGCTCCAGTGGTTTGTCGAGTTCTTGACGTGCAAGACAATGCACAGAGTACCTAATGTTGCTTGCGAAAAGTACTTAAGGTTTTCTAAAGATCTTGTGGACCCAGAGATTGAGGAAATGTTACCTAATATGGTTCCATGCATGAATAAGATGCTCGCGGGTTTGGGTTTAGGGTACAAAAAGATCGACGTCTGTTGGAATTTTTGTTTCTTGTACTATGACGAGAATGCCAACAAGGATCTCACATTGTGTCCGATATGCAAGACCGATAGGTACGTGGCTGGTAGAAAGTCCAGGGTCACAAGGAAGTAATTGTGGTACTTCCCCTATGCCCTCGATTACAGAGGTTGTTTTATACTGTAGGCACTTCAATACATATGACTTGGCATTTGAAGTCGACAGTCAACTGATAGAATGATTCACCCAGCTGCAGACGAGGCGTGGAGACATTTTGATCGTGCATATCCAAACTTCACAGCAGAGCCTAGAAATGTCCAACTCGGTCTCTGTACGAATGGGATCACATCGTTTGGGCAATCTGGGAAGAACTACTCTTGTTGGCTCGTGTTTGTGACCCCCTATAACCTCCCTCCGGATCTATGCATGCGACCATAGTTTATTTTTCTGAGCCTTATTATACCCGGTCCAAAGAGTCCTGGAAAGAACTTGAATGTTTTGCTGAGACCGGTGATTGATGAGTTGAATGATTTGTGGAGTAATGATTTGTGGACATATGACAGCTCACGAGAGGAAAACTTCCAAATGCGAGTGCCCCTAATGTGGACTATTAGCGATTTTTCTGCTTATGGAATGTTGTCCCAGTGGAGCACGCATGGGAAGATGGCGTGTCCTTTTTGCATGGGTGAGACATATTCTTTTACACTTAAGCATGGGGGAAAAGCCTCATGGTTCGATTGTCATCGTCAGTTTCTACCAGAGCATCATGAATGGAGGTACAACAAGAAGGATTTCTACAAGGATAAAGAGGTACTTGCATCGCCAATTCAAAGAAGTCAGGAGCGGAGATGAGGGCAACTGTGGATAGTCTATGATCGGTTGGATTTGGGACAAACCATACAAACCTTCCGGGTTTTAATACAACTCATAATTGGTGTCGTCGCAGCATCATTTGGGAACTACCTTACTGGTCCACAAACTTGATTCGCCACAATCTAGATGTCATGCATTGTGAGAAGAATTTTTTTGAGAACATCATCAACACGGTGTTGGATGATGCTAAGTCGAAGGACAACATTAAGTCGAGGCACGATCTTAAAATATTGACCAAACGTAAAGAATCGTTCTCAATACCTATTGGCGGAGGAAGTGAGTATATAAAGCCAAAGGCAAAATATTGTCTTACGAGAGAGCAAAAGAACATGGTGCTTGATTGGCTTCTTGAAGTTTCCTGATGGATATGCCTCGGACTTGGGACGTTGTGTATGCATTGTACACGGAACTCCCTCTGGCAGATCCTTGGAAACATATGTGATGTACCATATTTCGGTACATGACACTTGGCATTTTTTAGACATACCACGTGTCAACATACGCTGGTCAAAGACCTCGAGATAGGGCGAAGGGAGATCAGAGACCCCACAATGGGAGGTTCGAGATGAAATAATAGATGTATCAACATACGCTGGTCAAAGACCACGAGATACAGAGGTGGGAGATCAAAGACGTATCAACATACGTTGGTCAAAGACCTCGAGATACAGAGGTGAGAGATCAAAGACGTATCAACATACGTTGGTCAAAGACCTCGAGATACAGAGGTGAGAGATCAAAGACCCCAAGGTAGATGATCATGTAAAGGCCCATTTCTATGGACCAAGCCCATCTATGGCCCAAGCCCATCCATGGCCCATGAAAATATCTATAAATACCCCCCTCTCAAATGTTGAAAGGTACCTCATTTTCCACTTTCACTTTCTCTCTCTAAGCTAGAGCTTTCTCTCTCTAGACTTTCAAAGCCTAAGTTTTCTGACTTAAGCATCGGAGTGCCTTCGCGGGGTCAGCCCCCGCCTAGTTCACGTGTCTTGTTAGAGTGCAGGTTTTCCGAACGAAGCCGAGGAATTTGCATTTAAGGAGCTAACGTGGAGATTCTCGGTCTGACGTGGAGTATCCAAGTAAGACCAAATCGCCCACTTGAAAACTTCTGTAACGAACCTTCTTGTCATAAGCTCTTGCCATGGTCGTTTGGTATGAGTGAATTTTTTGAAATGCCATTTCTCTTTTGGCATCAATCAATTCCAGGTCCAACATCCTTTGTTCAATGGCAAGGGATGAATCATAATGTTGCACTCGGAGTGAAGAAGCGGCAATCTCTGCTGGTATAACGGCCTCCGATCCATAAGTCAAGCAAAAAGGTGTTTCACCAGTAGCAGAGCGTGGCGTAGTTCGATATGCCCAAAGTACGCCTTGTAATTCGTCAACCCATCCTCCACCAGCTCCATCAAGTCGCTTCTTCAAATACTTCCCAAGAGTGCGATTGGTAACCTCTGTTTGTCCATTAGCTTGCGGATTGGCCACAGAGGTAAAGTTTTGTTGGATCTTCCACTCCTTGCAAAAATCTGCTATCTTTTTTCCTTGAAATTGGTGGCCGTTGTCAGATAGGAATGCCAAAACGACAAACAATATTTTTCCACAAGAACTCTATAACTTGATGTTCAGTGATCGCCGCCACTGCTTCAGCTTCCACCCACTTAGTAAAATACTCTACTGCGACAATGAGAAATCTCTTTTGTGCCTTTGCCGGAGGAAAAGGGCCTACAATGTCAATCCCCCATTGATCGAATGGATAAGCAATGTCGATTGTCTGCAGAGGCTGCGCGGGTATATGATGGGTGTTAGCATGTTTCTGACAACTAACACATGTGTTAGCCATCTTGGTGGCATCCTTTACCACCATTGGCCAGTAAAACCCTTGACGGATTATCTTTTGAGCAAGAGAGCGTCCGCCAGAATGATTCCCGCAACATCCTCCATGAATCTCGTTCATTACACAAGTAGCTTGAGAAGGAGTCAGACATTTTAGTAGTGGACCAGCATATGACCTTTTGTAAAGTTCACCATCCAGCATGGTGAAATAGTTTGCTCTATACTTCAGTCTTCTTCTGGCATTTTCTGATTCAGGAAGCTTTCCATCCCTGAGATAGTCAATCAATTCGTCCTTCCAAGACTCTTCTTGTTCCACTGGGAGTACAAACTGAACTGGATTAGTCTTTAACTCCGTTTTGATAGCTGGTTGATCAGAGACGAGCAAAGTGATTCTTCTTTCGTACGACACTTCGGCCGTACTTGCAAACTTTGATAGAGCATCAGCTCGAACATTTTCACCCCTAGGAATCTGATTTAGAGTAAGTGAGCGGAAGGCTGCAGCTTGTTCTTTCAACTTCTCAAGATACTTTATCATAGTCAATTCCTTAGCCTCATAGGAACCTGCATACTGATTTGCCACCAATTGTGAATCAGTATAGATGATCAAATCGGTGGCCTTCACAGCCTTAGCCATGGTCATTCCAGCCAAGATTGCTTCATACTCCGCCTCATTGTTTGATACTGGGAAATTGAGGCTAATGGCATACTCAAACTCTAAGTCATTGCTTGAACGAAGATAAACTCCAATTCCTCCTCTTGATGACATCGAAGATCCATCAACATGTAATGTCCACACAACGGTTGAAGGTTCAACAGAAAGAACTTCTATCTCCTCTTCTGGTGATGGGGCTTGGCTTGTAGACTCGACGATAAAATCAGCTAAGACTTGGGCCTTAATAGCAGACCTGGGTTGAAAATCAATCTCATATTCTCCCAGTTCCATCGCCCACTTGACTAACCTTCCTGAAATGTTGGGTTTTGCCAATACTTGCTTCAATGGTTTGTCAGTTAACACCACGACTGGATGGGTTTGAAAATACGGCCTTAGCTTCTTTGCAGAGTTCACGACAGCTAAGGCGTAGCGCTCAATCTCCATATAGTTGAGCTCAGCTCCCTTCAGAACTCTACTAATGTAGTAGACGGGTAGATGTTTTTGTCTCTCAGCTCGTGTCAGTACAGAACTGATGGCAGTTGTTGATACGGCCAAGTAAAGATAAAGAGTCTCACCATCTTCTGGCTTTGCTAGCAAAGGTGGGGATGCTAGATATATCTTTAATTCCTTGAAAGCTTCTGCACATTCCTCCGTCCAATTGAAATCTTTAGCTTTCTTCAGGACCTTGAAAAAAGGTTGACTTTTTTCTGCTGATCTTGCGATGAATCTTGCAAGTGCAGTCACTTTTCCGACCAAGCGTTGAACATCCTGCAAAGACTTAGGTGGCGAGAGCTCTTGGATGGCCTTAATTTTTTCTGGGTTAGCCTCTATCCCTCGCTCATTAACCACGTAGCCCAGAAACTTCCCAGCTTTAACTCCAAAAGTGCATTTCTTTGGGTTAAGTTTTAACCCGTAATGTATCATAATCTTGAAAGCTTCACTTAAGTTCTTCACATGTTCTTCTTCCTTAACACTCTTCACTAGGATATCATCGATATATACTTCCATCGTTTTCCCAATCTGATCATAGAACATGCGAGTCACAAGTCTCTGGAAGGTGGCACCGGCATTCTTCAAGCCAAAAGGCATGACTTTATAGCAAAAGACTCCTCTGTCGGTAATGAAAGCCGTCTTTAACATGTCAATCTCTGCCATGGAGATCTGATGAAAACCTTGAGATGCATCCATTATGCTCAAAAGTGCGCACCCTGCTGTAGAGTCTACTAGAAGGTCAATACGCGGCAGTGGATATGGATCCCAAGGGCAATGCTTATTAAGATTTGTGAAATCAACATAAAGCCTCCAACTTCCTGTGGCCTTTTTTACCATCACCACATTGCTGAGCCATTCGGAGAAGCGAACTTCAAAAATATGATTGATCTTGAGCATTTTGCAAACCTCCTCTTCGGCGCCTTTGCTATTTTCCTTTCCAATGTTACGCTTCTTCTGTCTCACTGGCTTTGCTTGAGGATCAACATTGAGACGATGGACTATTACCTTTGGACTTATTCCAGTGAGATCTGAGTCAGACCATGCAAAGACCTCTGCGTTCTGTCTAAGACATCTGATTAATTGGATTTCTAAACCCGATGAGAGTTGGGATCCAATTCTGATGGTCCGTTCTTTGTCTCCAGAGAAAATCTGTACTTCCTTGAAATCGCTGGCAGGTTCAACCTTTCGTTCTTCAAATTTTTTACGCTTATTATTTGGCTCATCATTCTTGAGGTCCATAAAGGGTTCCTCTGAAGTAATCTTGCGTCGCTGACCCATGACCTCCTCGGTCCTTGAAACTTTGTATGGTCGTCTATCCAAAGAGTTTGTATAGCATTCCCATGCTACCCTCTGATTTCTGAGAACTTCGCCAACTCCTCCCAAGGTCGGAAACTTGAGCTTTTGATGGAATGTAGAAGCTATTGCTCTGAATCGATTCAAACCTGGTCGACCCAAGATGACATTGTACGCGAATGGTACATCCACCACCAGAAAATCTAAACAAATTGTCTTTCGACAAGGATTTGATCCGAGCGATGTTGGTAGACAAATAGTTCCCAAAGGAATCACTTCTGCTCCTCCAAATCCAGTTAATGGGGTTCTAACATGACCCAGTTTCTCGTTACTCAACTCCATTCCCTTCAAAGTATCAAGAAAAATGATATTGGCTGAGCTTCCATTATCTATGAGTACTCTTTTCGTAGTAAAATTTGCGATTTCCAAAGTAACAACTAAAGGACAATCTAACTGATCATTGCTCCAACTTAGAGGAGGTAAACCCTCTAGATCTGAGTCATCAAAGCTTATCTTTGGCGTGGGAGGGTCTATTGGCCCAATAAACCTTGGCACTATGCCATGATTTGATCGTTGCAGACTTCGGACCTTCTCCCTCCGTGAATTCATTGAATCACCGTCGGCTGGGCCACCATTAATCATATTGATGACTCCTCTTGTTGGCATATTGTCTCTACGATTTCTATCATTCCTCCCATGAAAATCTTCTCTCTGCCTATCATCACGCCTAACTATGCGCATATCACTCCTCCTTGGGGACTGTGTTCTCGCACGTGCTCTGTTATCAAGCCTCTCTCTTGTTGGTTCGGTATTGTGTTGATAGGATCGCACAAAATCCAACAAATATCCGCTTCTTACTAACCTTTCGAACTCATCTTGGAGGTCATAACAATCTTCGGTGTCGTGACCACTCTGTTGATGGTAGTGGCAAAACTTGGAAGATCTCTTTGTTGCATTAGTTTCTTTCATCTTTCGCGCCTCTTTGATTGGAACACCCTTTTGTTAAAGCAATAGAAAGAATACGTCTTCTGGTTCCATTCAAATGAGTATAGTTGTTGTATGCCCTCCTCCGAGGTGATCGCTGGCGCTGGTCTGATTGACGACCATCTCTATCATTTCCAAGGTTCATTCCTTGCTTTAATTGATCTCGTGTGTCGCGAATGGGCTTAGAGATCCCCAATGCATTTGACGTTTTAATTTTGGACATCTCCTCCTCAGCCATGTGCTCCTCGGCTAAATCCAACATCCTATCCCATGTTTTTGGATGTTTGCGCACTAACTCGCTAGCGAAAGCTGCATTGCGAAGATTGAAAGTGTAAGATGTTCTGGAATCAATGTTGGATGGATGTTGTGCCAACATCCAGAGAACATTGAAAGCCGAAACATTCTTAACCTGAAACATTGTTCCAAAATTCGAGAACATATTCGGGAAAAAATGTTGGATGGATGTTGAGCCAACATCAGGACAACATTTAAACCCGAGAGTATTCTATCAATCTGTCTTTAACTGCTTTATTTTAGTTTTGCCTTTATTCACCTATTAATCAAGTTCCACGATTTTAGTTGTCTTTGTTTATGTCCAGGAACATCTCTTAATCATAAGGAAGAACATTACAAGTTTCCTAAGTTGAAGTTTCCATAATTCAAGAGGAGGAGATCGGTCAAGTCAACACGGTTTCAAAGAAGGAAAGTTTTGGAGTTCAAGTGCAACTAGGAATCTTTCCAAGATCAACTCTGAATTGAAGAAGGAGTATTTCCTTATTAGAACTCAATCTAATAAAGGGAACTATTATTCAAGAAGGAGATCGAGTTCAAGAAGGAAAGTAGAGTTCAACAAGGAAACAACACAAGTTACCAAAACTGTGTACAACACACCTTGGAGATCAAGTTTGAAGAAACCTATATATAAGGTGTGAAGTACATCAAGATACATAGAGAAACAATAGAGCTTATAAATCCGTAGAGATTTTATCTTAAGCATTGTTGCTATGTTTCTTGTTTTGCAAAGTTTGTGAGTTTTCGAGTTAAGTCTAGGATTAGATTTAAGGAGAAAATTCTTGTCTGCTTTGCTGAGTCCGATCTACAAAAGAGCGAGAGTGATTTTGTGGTGAGGAACAACTTTGGTAAAACCTGCGTGGTTATTTTGCCGTAAGGCTAGATGGTTGATTATTTATAATAAACCATTGAAAATTTATCTTCTTGTGTTCTTTAATTCCGCTGCACATTATACTCTATCAAGAAGATTGTTTGAGATCAAGTTAAGGCAACGCCAGCTTAACTTGAGCTCTGAAACGTGGAAAAGTTGTATCAATCCCGATCCAACAATTTCAATTGGTATCAAAGCCAAGCACCGATTTCACTGGTGTTTGGAGGTGATACAACGCGATGGACAACATCAATCCCAATTCTGGCAGACTCCCAGTCTTAGAAGGATCCATCAATTATGCTTACTGGAAGACCAGGCTCAAAGTTCACATCAAATCCATTGACATGAAAGCATGGGATGCCGTTCTTGATGGATATTCTGTCCCAAAGATTGAGAACGACCGAGATGCAGATATTGTACCAAAACCGAAGTCACAATGGACAGCAAACGAGGTAACACTGTATAACTACAATGAGAAAGCTCTTAATGCTATTTTTAGTTATGTTACCAATCAGATGTTTAAGTTAATTCAGAACTGCACCACAGCTAAATCAGCTTGGGATATCCTTGAACTTCATTGTGAAGGAGATATAGCAGTTAGAAACTCTAAACATAGACAATTGATGAAAGATTTTGAAAAACTTGAGATGGGTGATGAAGAGAGTATATATAGTTATTTTGAGAAAATCCTTGACATTACAAATCAATGTGAAAATCTAGGATTTCCTGTTTCAAATCAAACTATGGTTTATAAAGCTTTTAGATCTTTGTCACCTAGATTTGCTCTCAAGAGAATTGCCATGGGAGAGACAAGAGATATTGCCAACATGGAATTTCAATCCTTGTTAAACACTCTTAGAGAATTTGAGCTAGAGTTTCCTGCTAGGACTACCAAACAACAAGCTATTGCTTTGTTAGGAACAAATTATCATGAGAGTGAAGATGAGGATGAAATTATTTCTTCTAACTATGGAAATATTAGCAAGAAACTCAGTAGGTTGAACTTTAAAGATAAATCCAAAGGGAAACAACCTAGCAATACTTCCACTGGTTATAGAAAATTGCCTCCCAAATTTGTTAAATATATGGCAACAAAATCTAGTCCTGAAGAAATTGAAAAGTTGAAAACTACTCAATGTTATGAATGTAAAGGTTATGGTCATATTGCTGTTGAATGTGCTAACACCCTCCGCAAGAAGGGAAAGTCTCATTGGGTTTGTGTAGATGATTTCAATGAAGAGGATTATAACTCTGGATCAAGTGCTGATACTGAAGAAAGCTTTGAAGAGATTCATACAGCTGCGCTATTTACTCATGTCAACTGGACAGAAGAAGATCTCCATAACTGCCACGGGTCCCAATGTTGCTCCAACATCCAGGATTCAACATCAGAATATGAGACTTTCTTTGGGAATTGGACTGAATATGATACCCATATTGATCTCAATTCTTTGTCTGATAATGATGAATCTAACTTTGAATGTTTTCATGGCTCAGTTAATCTAGATGAAGAGTATTACTTTGAAGGTGAAATGTCCCAGGAGGAAATCATTGAAGACTTGAAGTCTACTTTTCATAATCTTCTGAAAGAAAATCAAAAACTCACCAAGAAGAATGAAGCTCAGAGACTGGAGATTGATGGACTGAAGAAACTGATGAGGATGTATGAAAGAGACCTTGACAAGACAGAAGCTGAACTTAAAGAGGTAAAAGGAAAGCTTGAAAAAGATAATCAGATCATTGCTAAATGGAACTCAGGTACATCTAAACTTGATGAGGTACTGAGTATGGGTAATCAAGGAACAAATGGTCTTGGATATATTGAGAAACCTACCTCTAAAGTTGTTAATCCTGTTTTCATTAAAGAAGGTTTTGTTAAGGAATCAAAAGACTTGAGCTGTGTTAATCCCAACAAAAGTAAACCTACTTATATCTGTCAATTTTGTTTTCAACCAGGTCACATAAAACCTTATTGCAAGAAATATTTGAAAGAAAATGTGAAGAAAACAGAAACTGTCACTAATGTTGAGTTGGTCAGTGGTACAGATGTTATCCCAACATTAGGAACAGGACAGAAAAGTAGAACTTGGATTGAAAAATTAAAGACTCCTAAGATGAAACTTGTATGCAATGTTGTGTTTTCTGCTGTGTACTCTAACCTTGCAGGTAAGTGGTACTTTGACAGTGGATGCTCAAGACACATGACAGGAGACAAGGAAAATCTTAAAGAATTGATTCCTCTCAATGTTGGAACTGTCACCTATGGAGGAGGCACCAAGGGAAGAATCATTGGAAAGGGAGTACTAGATGTTGAAGGATTTCCACCCCTCAAAGATGTTCTGCTAGTTGAAGGATTGAAAGCAAATCTAATAAGCATTAGTCAACTTTGTGATGATAACTTGCTTGTTACATTTGATAAAAGTTCTTGTGATGTATTTAATAGTGATAATGTCCTTGTTATGACAGGTACCAGATCTAAAGATAATTGCTACCTAGCTCAGGAAGAAGCAGATTGCCTTCATGTTAAAATTGATGATGTTGTTCTGTGGCATAGGAAGCTAGGACATGTTCACTATAGGAACCTTGAGAAGATACAGAAAGTTGATGTTGTAAGAGGCTTACCAAAGATATCCAGCCCAGGTAAGGTTGTATGTGGGGACTGCCTAAAGGGTAAGCAAACCAAAGCTATTCATACACCCCTCCAGGTACAAAGTACAATTCCCAGGACTGGTAAGTGTTTTGAATTATTACACATGGATCTCATGGGTCCTATTGAGGTAAGCAGCCTAAGTGGTAAGAGATATGCCTTTGTTATTGTTGATGATTTCTCTAGATATACATGGGTTAAGTTTCTTAAAGAAAAATCTGATGCATTCAACACATTTAGGATCTTACATGCTAGCATCAAAAATCTGTATGGTTCCTCTGTTTGCAAGATTAGGTCTAATCATGGGAAAGAATTTGAAAATGCTAGTTTCAGTGATTTCTGTGATAAGAATGGAATTTTCCATGAGTTTTCAGCACCTAAAACACCTCAGCAAAATGGGATAGCTGAGAGGAAAAATAGGACACTTCAAGAGATGGCCAGAGTTATGCTTAATGCTAGAAATCTATCTAAAAGACTTTGGGCTGAAGCTTTAAATACTGCATGTCATATAAGTAATAGGGCTTATCTTAGACCTGGTACAAATATGACACCATATGAAATCTTGAAGGGTTTGAAACCAAATATTGCTCATTTTCATGAATTTGGATGTGATTGTTACTTGTTGAAAGATAGAGACTATCTTAGTAAGTTTGATCCAAAGAGTGAAAAGTGCATATTTGTTGGTTATTCTGTGAATAGTTCTGCTTTCAGGGTTTATAATCCAGGATTGAAGACTATTCAAGAATCAGTAAATATAGTGTTTGATGATTCCACCTTTGATTCGGGTACTGATGAAGTCACTGTCTCTGATGTTGCCCCAACATTGGAAACAGAGACTGTCCCAACATCAGGAGCAGAAGCTGAAGACACTGAAGTTGTGACTGGTTCTAATGTTGAGCTGATACCTGCTGCTGTTAGGCCAACATCCCCACAGTCCAATTCAGAGGATGACATTGTTGATGAACCTAGGAGAGATCCCCCTACTAGGATTCAAAAGGACCATCCAGCTTCACAAGTGATAGGTGAAATCACTGGACGCATGAAGACTCGCAACAAAGACAGGGTAAACTATAAAAATATGGTAAGGTTGTGTGTCTGCATGTCTTCCACTTGCACTGTAAGTAATGCTTCCTGTTTTGTCTCAAATATTGAACCTAAGAATGTGAATGAAGCTCTTAAGGATAGTAAATGGATAAATGCTATGCAAGACGAACTGTTGCAATTCACCAAAAATCATGTTTGGAATCTAGTGCCTAGACTTTCTAATGTGAATGTTATAGGAACTAAGTGGATTTTCAAGAACAAAACTAATGAAGATGGTGTAATTGTAAGAAACAAAGCTAGGCTTGTTGCACAAGGTTATACTCAGGTAGAAGGAATTGACTTTGATGAGACATTTGCTCCAGTAGCTAGGATAGAATCTATTAGATTACTTCTTGCTATTGCATGTTGTCTTAAGATTAAGCTCTACCAGATGGATGTGAAGGGTGCTTTCCTTAATGGTTTGATAGACAAAGAAGTATATGTTGAACAACCTAAAGGTTTTGCTGATCCTAAACATCCTAATTATGTGTATAAACTTGAGAAAGCTTTGTATGGTTTAAAACAGGCACCTAGAGCTTGGTATGAAAGACTAACTCAATTTTTGTTAAGTCTTGGGTTCAATAGAGGAGATGGAGACAGAACCTTGTTTATTCTAAGAAAGAGTTCTGATGTTTGTATTGATCAGATCTATGTGGATGATATTGTATTTGGTTCTACTAACAAGTCTACTCTAGACAAGTTTGTTGAGTCAATGATAGGGACATTTGAGATGAGCATGATTGGAGAGCTGAACTACTTTCTGGGATTGCAAGTGAAGCAACTGGAGAATGGTATGTTCTTAAACCAGGAGAAGTATGCAAGGAACCTGGTAAAGAGATTTGAGCTACATGAGTCAAAACCTTGCAAAACTCCCATGTCTTCTTCTATGAAGATTACTAAGGATGGCACTGGAGACAATGTTGACCCAACATTGTACAGATCTATGATTGGTAGTCTTCTATATCTCTCTGCCTCTAGACCAGATATTATGTTTTCTGTTTGTGTTTGTGCTAGGTACCAAGCTGATCCAAAGCAATCTCACTTGATTGCTGTGAAGAGAATATTAAGATATATATCTGGAACTTCATCATTGGGCATTTGGTATTCTTTTGATACAAATACAAATCTTGTTGGTTTTAGTGATTCTGATTGGGCAGGTGATGTAGATGACAGAAAATCCACAAGTGGGGGCTGTTTCTATTTGGGAAACAATCTAGTTTCATGGTATAGTAGGAAACAGAATTGTGTGTCATTATCTACAGCTGAATCTGAATATATAGCTGCTGGCAGTTGTGTTACCCAGCTAGTATGGCTTAAACACATGTTGCTGGACTATGGGTTAGATAGTGATACTCTCCTCATGTTTTGTGACAATCTTAGTGCCATTAGTATCTCAAGGAATCCTGTTCAGCATTCTAGGACTAAGCATATAGATATAAGACATCATTACTTGAGAGACATGGTTGAGGATAAAATGATTAACATTGAGCATATTGAGACAAATAATCAGCTTGCTGATATGTTTACTAAACCTTTAGATAGTGAGAGATTCTTCAGTTTGAGGAAATCTCTCGGCATGTGCAATATGTGAGAATGTTAGGATCCCAGTGTTGACATAACACCACTGTCTAGCACTGGTTAATGGTTGTGGTGTAGGATGTAACTTTTTGTTTTTTTTTGTTTCTTTTCTTTTCTTTTTGAGTCACATTGATCTTTGTTTGGCATATTTGATTGTGTGGTTGATCACTGTGTTTTACTAATCTTTCTAGCTTGCAGATTCACATCTAAGTTTTGAAAAGTAAATCTCTAAAGTGTGTCTGAGGTTGTGTTAGCCTAACATATGGAGAAGCTGGGGTACACAAAGTTCACTACTTTGATGTCTATTCAGTTGTGTCTTATTCATATGGAAAGGTTTTACAGGACATGTGGAGAAGCTGGGGTTCATGATGTTGACAGCTTCAATGATATTCAGTTGTGCTTATTTGCATGTCTCTGTTTGTTTTGGCCAAGGGGTACATAAGAGTGGTTCTTTCTACTAGGGTGTTTGGGGTTTCGATTGCCTTCACTTGGTAGCATTGATCACTTAGTGCTCTCTTGTATGCAGGTTGGTAAACAAGTATGCATAAGGAATTGGGGTATTGGGGTGCATGATAAATGTGTTGCCAGTATTCAAGACCTTTGTACTTGCCTAACTTGCTGCTGATAATGTTGTTACTGGGGTGTGTGGAGTCTTGTGCTGCCCTCATTCAGTAATGTCATTATCCTTTTTTTAACAACCCTCAGTTTTTGTTCTAAAGAGATAATGAAAATAGTGAAGATTTGAAGTGATGTGAACTGTTGCTGGTTTGAAAAGTGATTCACTGTGTATACCATCTGTCAATGTTGTCATAACATTGTTGCATTCATACTAGAACTGCATTGTCTTTCATCTTTGGTTAGTGTGGTTGACTAGGTTTGGGCTTAGGGGGAGTATATAGTCCCTTTCATGTGTTGAGGCATACTCTTTGGGTGACATTCTGCAGGTGACACACTATTTGTGACCTTCTATGCTGTGGAAGTGGATTAATTCTCTAATTCATGACTGCTTATCTCTGTGTGTTTTCTGTTTGATATGTTACTTATTCATGATTTTGATCTAAACCTTATGTTTTTGATACTCACTTGCTAACTTGGTGAAGTTTCAGATATAAGTTTGGATATATCTCACGCTCTCACATGAAATTGCCTTGAAGAAGCCCAAAACCTCAAATATTATGGTTTGAAAACTTTCTGGTTTGAATGTTACTCTACTCTCTGATCTGAATGTTAGTCCAACATTGCCACACGGTCTGCACAACATTGAAGTCAGTAACTTATAAGTTTGTTTAAAATTTTAAAAACTAAGTTTTTATTGTTTTATTGTGAACTGCTCTGGTTACTTGTTGTGTTTAAGTGACACGTGGTGAAGTTCTTACGCGGGAATAGAGGAGTGGGAAAACTTAATTGATCATACTCCATAATCCTACTTACATTCATTCCTTCTCTCTCCACTCTTCACAACTTAAAAGAACAACTTGCCCTAATTTCTGTCACTTGTGCAATTTGTCTTTCTCTTTGCAAATAATTATCTAAAAATATCTCATATTTTTCTCTATTCTCAAAATTAACATGGAGAGCAAGACTCCTTTAGACACTCTTGCAGATTTGGCCGTGAATGTCAAGCAAACAACAACACGCACCAGGGCTGCTGCGCGTGAGGATCAAGGACGGCCTACTGCTCTAGTTGCTGCAAAACGACCAACGATTCCTTATCAACGACGGGCAAAGCGAGCTAAGAATGTGGAATCTAAGTCGAATGTTGGCGCAACATCAGAAGCCCATGAATCTGAATCTGAGGTAAATGTGGCTAACCCTAAACCCCAAGTGAATAATGTTGATAATATAATTGAGGGGGAGGGATCTGGAGCTGGTTCTGGAAGAAAGAGAACACCTATGGGGTCTAGGCCAATGAGTAAAATAGCCTTGCTAAGAGCTGAGGCTAGAAGAGCTCAAAGAGAGAGACTTGAGAAGAAAAAGGCTGATGCTAAAGCTAAGGCTGAGGCTGAGAGAGTGAGGAAAGGGAAATAAGTTGTGGATGAGGAAGTTGAGGTAATTGATGTAGAAGAAGAGGAAGAGAAAGAAGAAGAGGAAGAGGAAGAGGAAACTGCTGCTGAAGAGTTTGAAGCTAATGGTGATGATGATGAAGAAGAGTACTGTGACACTCTTGTGTTATCCTATCATAGTAGGGAAGCTAGGTCTAGATACTATCTTAATAAGGAGATAGAGGACAAGGCTTATGAGTTTAGAAAGAGGGATTTTCACAAAGAGAGGGTCATGGACATGGACAGCTTTAAAAGAAACAGAGTTTTGAGTTGTTGAAAGCAAGAGGGGTTCAGAATTCAATGAAGAAGCATGGTGATTATGCTCCTGAGCTTGTACAAGAATTCTACCTGAATCTCTCAAAGTATATCACTTGTGAGTTGTCTCCCAAATATGGTCAAGCATGGGTAAGAGGACAAGTGTTTGACATTAGTCCTCAGAAGATAAATAAGATTTGGGGACTGCCACATGTTGAGGAATCTGAAGATCCAAAGCCAGATGAGGTGATTGAGGATATCACAGGTGGTCTTGAGAGAACCTGGGTTGAACAATTACCAACAACAAAGCTCACTGCCCTAAGTGCTGTTCTGCACAAATGTGCATCATATAATTGGCTGCCTACTAAAAATTCTACTGTTTTGACTAAGGAGTCAGCTTACTTGGTCTACAAACTGAAGAATGGGCTTGCTGTGAATATTGGGGTGAGAATTTTAAGGGCTATGGAAGATGCTGCTGGGAGGAAGCAAGGGATTCTACCATTTCCTTCTTTGATCACAACTCTGCTGCTAAAACAGAAGATGAACAAGAAAGAGTTTGGAGGAATGTCAGAGAACAAGGCTAGGTTCACCATCACTCAATCCTACTTGTCTAGCACAAGAGTGAAGGACTTGCCTTGCAATCCTGAAGGTGGAGTTGCACCTGGAGAGGAAAAGGAGGCTCAACAATTTGTTGGAGCTTCAGTGCCTCAATCTGATGAGGAAGAAACCAGGGTAACAACAAAATCTTTTGTTGATCAGCAGTTGACTTGGTATAGAAGTGCTTATGCCAACCTTCAGAGAGAAGTTGCTTTCAAGCAAAAACAAATGCAAGAGCTGGATGTCTTGATTAAGAACATGGAGGAGCTTTCTTCACAAAAAGGGGGAGAGTGATCTAGTTTTTAATTTTTGATTTCTGGTTTTTAGGTTTTTGTTTTGATATGTTTTGAACTGTTTCTATTTTGCTGTTAGTCCTTCTTATTTGTTTTGGTTTGTAATGGTAATGCTACTTAGCTTTAACTGCTCTGAATGCTTTTGCTTATGAAGATAGTCTATATCTGCTGTTTCTGCTGATAAACTAATGTGCAGGTACATTCTGGTCTTAATGTTGAGACAACATTGATGAGTTAAATGTCTGAACAACTTTTTTTGAGTTGTGGTGATGACTTTAATGATTAATCTTTGTTATGCCAAGTTAATACTTGATAGTTTGCATTAAGGGGGAGCAGTTTGAGTAGTTTTAGATTATTATGCTTAATTGATATTTGGACATATTATCTGTTATGTGAACAGGTTGATTGGTTTTGTGAAGAAAGGCAAAAAGGGGGAGATTGAAAGTGTAAGATGTTCTGGAATCAATGTTGGATGGATGTTGTGCCAACATCCAGAGAACATTGAAAGCCGAAACATTCTTAACCTGAAACATTGTTCCAAAATTCGAGAACATATTCGGGAAAAAATGTTGGATGGATGTTGAGCCAACATCAGGACAACATTTAAACCCGAGAGTATTCTATCAATCTGTCTTTAACTGCTTTATTTTAGTTTTGCCTTTATTCACCTATTAATCAAGTTCCACGATTTTAGTTGTCTTTGTTTATGTCCAGGAACATCTCTTAATCATAAGGAAGAACATTACAAGTTTCCTAAGTTGAAGTTTCCATAATTCAAGAGGAGGAGATCGGTCAAGTCAACACGGTTTCAAAGAAGGAAAGTTTTGGAGTTCAAGTGCAACTAGGAATCTTTCCAAGATCAACTCTGAATTGAAGAAGGAGTATTTCCTTATTAGAACTCAATCTAATAAAGGGAACTATTATTCAAGAAGGAGATCGAGTTCAAGAAGGAAAGTAGAGTTCAACAAGGAAACAACACAAGTTACCAAAACTGTGTACAACACACCTTGGAGATCAAGTTTGAAGAAACCTATATATAAGGTGTGAAGTACATCAAGATACATAGAGAAACAATAGAGCTTATAAATCCGTAGAGATTTTATCTTAAGCATTGTTGCTATGTTTCTTGTTTTGCAAAGTTTGTGAGTTTTCGAGTTAAGTCTAGGATTAGATTTAAGGAGAAAATTCTTGTCTGCTTTGCTGAGTCCGATCTACAAAAGAGCGAGAGTGATTTTGTGGTGAGGAACAACTTTGGTAAAACCTGCGTGGTTATTTTGCCGTAAGGCTAGATGGTTGATTATTTATAATAAACCATTGAAAATTTATCTTCTTGTGTTCTTTAATTCCGCTGCACATTATACTCTATCAAGAAGATTGTTTGAGATCAAGTTAAGGCAACGCCAGCTTAACTTGAGCTCTGAAACGTGGAAAAGTTGTATCAATCCCGATCCAACAATTTCAGGTTCGTGTACAATACTGATTGCAAAAAGTTTGCCGGAGGAGTTTCCACCGTCAAAAGTTCATCGCTGAATCTTGCCATAAAACTTCGTAAAGTTTCACTCTCGCCTTGAACTATAGAGTAAAGGTGGTTAGCGGGCATCCGACCTCTACGCTTGCTAGCTAATTGATGTTTGAATTTTTGACATAATTCTTCATATGATGTTATGGATCTGATTGGGAGGCGTGTGAACCAATCTAAAGCAATGCCTGAAAGTGTTGTCACGAACATCTTGGCGTACATGTTGTCATTGTGACCATACACTGCCATCGTGTTATCAAAGGCAATTATATTCTCTGAGGGGTCACCACGACCATCATACTTGGCCATATCCGGGATTGGGTCCTTACGATCAGCGACCGCAATCTCATCACAAAATGGGGAATCCTTTCTCCGACGAATTGGTGCGTTATTGACTCTCCTGGCTTCTTCTAGCCTCCTGGTGATTGCATCCCTCTGTAAGGAGAGATTTCTGATCTCAGCCCTTGACATTGTTGGAGCATTCTCACCGCTATGTCTGTCTATGCCTTGGTGGCGACGAGCTTGACTCGAAACCTCCCGAGAAGCATCATTATTTGCTTCAATTGGTCCCGAGCGAGCTGGAGACCTAACAACACGGTTAGGATCAATGGCCCCTTGAGGTCGGGGTGCAGGGACATGTACTGGTCCTTGAGGAATTGCTCGGGAAGCTTGTGCGTTAACATTTCCACCCATGGTCTCTTGAAGTGCCCGGACAATCTGAGCTAGTTGCTCAGGTGAGAATAGTCCAGTTGGTGCTCCCAGTTGGGGGATTGCAGGATTAGTCGGAGGATATGTTCCTTGTCTTCCATCTTGTGGTTCTTGTCTTCCACTTGGTGGTTCTTGTCTTCCATCTTGGGGTGCTTGACCTGTTGCTGTTGGTTGTAATCCTTCATCGGTTCTCCTTGTTTCATTCATGGTCTTGATTCAAGAGTGCGCTAGTGGTTCCCCACAGACGGCGCCACTGATGCGGGGTATCTTCGTCTGCTTACTTGGATACTCCACGTCAGACCGAGAATCTCCACGTTAGCTCCTTAAATGCAAATTTCTCGGCTTCGTTCGGAAAACCTGCACTCTAACAAGACACGTGAACTAGGCGGGGGCTGACCCCGCGAAGGCACTCCGATGCTTAAGTCAGAAAACTTAGGCTTTGAAAGTCTAGAGAGAGAAAGCTCTAGCTTAGAGAGAGAAAGTGAAAGTGGAAAATGAGGTACCTTTCAACATTTGAGAGGGGGGTATTTATAGATATTTTCATGGGCCATGGATGGGCTTGGGCCATAGATGGGCTTGGTCCATAGAAATGGGCCTTTACATGATCATCTACCTTGGGGTCTTTGATCTCTCACCTCTGTATCTCGAGGTCTTTGACCAACGTATGTTGATACGTCTTTGATCTCTCACCTCTGTATCTCGAGGTCTTTGACCAACGTATGTTGATACGTCTTTGATCTCCCACCTTTGTATCTCGTGGTCTTTGACCAGCGTATGTTGATACATCTATTATTTCATCTCGAACCTCCCATTGTGGGGTCTCTGATCTCCCATCGCCCTATCTCGAGGTCTTTGACCAGCGTATGTTGACACGTGGTATGTCTAAAAAATGCCAAGTGTCATGTACCGAAATATGGTACATCAATATGTATGCTGATAACGATACATCTCATCGTGCCGAGGCGCAAGGGCCCCTGGAGGTCTTGAACGCGTCTGCATATTAACATAAAATTTTTGTTAACCTATTTAAATTTAAGACAAAAGTTATTCGTATAGAATCAAATTTAATAAGACATACCATCCTACGCTGGATCTCCGTGTAGCTAATGGACCCACTAGTATGAGTCCCTCGTGCAGGACGATCAGGGTGTGGGGTCTCTCCTTCTCGCCTGTTCTTCAGTCCTGTCTCCGATTTCTGCAAATGCTCCTCTAACTCCCAATGATTCAAAAACTCAGCCTCCAACTTATCGTTCATCCACCCAGTCCTCGGATGCCTCGCCCACTTCGGATCATTCTTCCTCGCATAGTAGTTCTTCTTTGCATTGTACACCACTTCCTTGTAACTCTTTCCAGCCTTCGCCTCGTAGGCCGTATGCGCCAGACCCAACTCACCTGGACCAATGTTAGTTGTTAAGGGTTTTTATGTTTTAAGACATGGTTTAATTAAGGTTTTTCTTAAATAAAAATCTTTATGTATATATATATATATACATATATATATATGTTCCAAAATCTCACCCCTAAACTTAATCCACATCTGCCCTCTGACAGTCTCATCGAGCGCATTGTATGAAGGAACACACTTCGTCATAAATGACCTAACGATCTCGGTAATCGTCGTCGATATCATGCGCCTCTTCAAAAGTACGTTGTGCTCATCCAAAACAACTCTACCACGACTTCTACCGTCAGACGGAACCTGATCGCCTCTAGACAAGCCCCGACTCGATCGCTGTTGCGTCCCTGTATAGGGTCCTGCACTGACAAAGTATGTCGGGGAAGTACTGGGACCCGTTGCTGTAGACTCAGTAGATGGTGGCCTAAGTGCCCTATGCCTCGATCTAGATGATGTAGGTGGCGTCGATCCTACGTGATCATCATCTAGTCGATGTGGTACTACTCGATCTGGTGGAGTATCGCCGCTCAATCCAGTAGTACGCTTAGGTGGATGGGAAGTAGAAGGGGACTCGATAGGATCGGTAGCAGGAGCATCGACATGAGAGGGTGGTGTAGTGCCAGAATGAACGAAACGAAGACGAGGACCTAAACTCGGTGGACTGCTATGCCCTCCGGCACTCGGTGGACCATTACGCCCTCTCTTCGAGGGTTGGCCATGTCTGGTATCAGAAGAAGAGCGTGGAGGATCGCCCGACATGTCGTCGACTAAAGTGCTACTTACTAAGTAAAAGCATCTAAGTTAGAATATTTCTAATTAAAGAAATGAACTAAATTTAATCATTACTAAGTTATATAGTTTTCCTAAAGGCATGAACTATGTTATAAAACTATGAGTTCTAAGATATCTAACAACATTTTATAAAGGTAAGGCCATAATAACTAAATGAACACATATAAAAATCATATAAAATAAAACAATGCTAAGATAAATAATATTACCTACAAAGGCATATAGATATTTCGAGAGTAGCTAAAAGCATAAACTTCAGGTATATATTTTTAAAAATGTAATCATTTCTACTTTATAGTACTTCTCTAAAAACATCATGAATTCTAATTTATAAATCGATTTCATAAAGGGCATAATCAATGTTGAAAGTCTAACAATAATACAATATCAAATAATCCCTAAAGACATAAATAAAGTTTATAGCCTAACAATTCATAAAGAAAATACATAATATTTAAAATCTAATTGCATAACATTTCCTAAAGGTATAAATAAATACTAAACTCTAACATTTCCTAAAGCCTAACATTTTCTAAAGGCATTTCCTAATTAAAGCCTAGCAATTTCTACAATATCTAACAATTAAACATATAAAATAAATATTAAAATAATAAATATAACATAAAAAATGAGAAAAGACGAGAAAACTTACCAGATCCGAATTTTCGACCGAAATTCGGTAGGAAAAGAGGTTTGGGCGGTCGAAAATGAGAGTGAGGAGAGAGAGAGAGGTGTGTGTGAGAAATGAGGAGGAAGAGGGAGGTATTTATAGAAATACCTCCCTCATTACCGACCGCACTGGGCCGAGATTAGGGCTACGCTCTTTCGCAGGAATTTGTCCCGCCAAAGGGCCCCTACCGGATTCCGGTCGGGAATATTTTTCCCGACCGGAGTTCGGTTGGGAAATAAGTTTCCCGCTCGGGATCCGGTTGGAAAACTTATGGTTTAAATTTCCGGTCGAAAAACCTCCCAACCGAATTTCGGTCGGAAATTTCTGGTCGGGAAACAATGTTATTTCTTGTAGTGATATATCCGGTTATTTCGTTTGTAAGAGAGGCTTGAAGACTCATATTCATAGAACAAACATATATAGCCAAATTGTATCAATATTCAAAGTTATTTAAGTTATCTCCTTGTTCACAACTGATTTCTCCATTAGTTAAAGGAAAAAGTGTCGCAAATCCTATTTCAATCACCCGGTAATTTCTTCTTTAGTCCCTACTAAAATGGGGTTATCAGTTAACAAACTTTATTGTACATTGCGTCGTCATAAATATATCATATTATAAATCTTTAAATTAGTATATATAATACTTTATTTATTTCTTAGGATATGATTATGATTATTTGTTTTTAATACATACTAATACTTTTGATTATATATAATTGTTTAATATTTTTTCAATTAAAATGCATATATATATATTTAATACCTTTAAATACTTTCTGTATATATGGATGAATTTATATTGAAGATATGTAATTTAAATGCTTTAATGCGTAATTAATATATCGTTTAATTATTTCATTTGTACTTTAATTTGTGTCCAAACATATGGTAAAACTTCTTAGATTAATAAATGATATTTTTACCTACTTTTAAGGTATATATATATATATGTATATATATACACATATATTAACATATACACACACACATATATATATATATATATACACACACACACACATATATATATATATATATATATATATATATATGTAGTCGCAAATCTACCTACTGGACATGTTTTCTTCTTCTTTTTCCGGCAGAAGAAATTTTATTAGAGGAGCATAACAAATGCTCAAAATAAATTACATATATAGCACACGAGTGGAAGTTCAATCAATCATATGATTGAGAAATTGTTGTTCCCTGTTCAATTATTCACAATATTTCAAAGGAACAAATAAAGTGTTATCCCTCAAATTAGCATATCATTGATCCTTGTTTCTCCATTAATTAATCGCAAACCATAAAATAGGGAAACAAATAGGAAAATATTACCCTTATGTTGGAATCGGACGAATATTACCTCAAGTGTTGATAAATTACCAACCATGATAAAGTATAATTGTGATGAGGCATGGACTACGTCACAACTCTCATTAAGGCGATTCGCGACCCTATTCACAAAGAATATGCAGTAGGGTCATAACTTGCACGTTCGCCTCCAGGATACAATAGCCCAACCATTCTGTTGTTAATTTCTCTAAGTCTGCACTACTAGAGAAATTTGAAGCGTAGCCTAACACTTTTCTTTGCCCATAATATTATATTTATATATCTCACACATATAGTAGAGAATAATACTTGTTTAGAAAGAATGTATTACTCTTATGTAAATTATTTTTCATCAGAAAAAAGATTTGCAAGACAACTATTTATAGTGTACTAGCCATTAGTCTTGTAACACCAAAATTAATAAGAGGTTTAATATATAATATAAATGTGTATATAAATATAATTTTTATGTTCACAATAAGTAAGAGATTTAAACCATAACATTAGTAGGGGTGGTAAATGAGTAGGTTATGGGTCTTACCCCAATTATTTTTCAATAATATCAACAATTGTAACCTACAAGACTTTGATCCCCGCTAACCAAATAAATAAAGTCTTTTTAATTATTCACAATAATTCTTTAAATATGATATTTTTATTAAAATATTCAACAATAGAAATTTCTACATCTATTCCAATCCTAAGAATTCAATTCAATGATATTCTCCGTCTCTTTAGCACTCATTTGCTTGCACATCTTTGAAGATGTTGTTGTTTCTTCCTTTCCACATATACCAAAGTGTGAGAATCCAAATCGTGTTCTAAAACTTTTTGCCTTTTCTAGAAAGCACCAGGCCTAGAAGTTGAAAAAAAATCCTTAACGTTACAATGAAGAACGAGCTAGTGTATATATAATACCAAGCCACTCCGAAAAGATAGTCATCCAAACTTGGTTTGCTGAATTGCAATGTAAAAGAATGCGGTTGGTCGTTTCATCCTCGAGAATGCTACAATTTACCCTTATGGAAGGGAAAATTAGATGCTAGACCCTGGCATTGTGCTCTCGGCCATACAAAAGTCGACACGTGGATATTGATTCATTACCATTAGTTTTATTTCTTTTTTTGCTTCACTTTATGATCAACCACTCACAAAAGGCCACGTGTAAACTTAAGAGTTCAACCCAAACTATGGTTAAATTTTGAATTAAAGTGATTTCACCAACCGAGCATTTTTCTCTTTCCTTAATTCACTCATCTCTCTTCCCCATCTCTCTCTCTCCCATCCAACACCTCGCCTCTCATATTTCTCTCGAAAATTCATGGCGGTCGTCGTGGAAATCACTTTATTTCGACGGCGTACTGAGGACGCAGCGGCGGAGCTATCTATGGTTGCAGTTTTTCTCTTTCTTCTTCCACGGCGGACGGCGCCGCCGCAGATCTAGGGTTTCTGTATGCGAAGCGTTTGAGAAGAATTAGGTGCTCAGTCTTATCTCTATTGCATCGATTTTTCCCTCGAAGCCAGAAAACATGTTCGATTTTACGTTCTGGAGTTACGTTGTGATAATGACCTTTCTTTATTAATTTAACCGTTGATGAATCGTCGCTTTTTATTGCTTGGGTATTATTGAAATCGTGATATTTATCCCTTTTGATTGTGCATATTATACTCTTAAGAACCATAAATTCGCATCTTATATTGTTGTTGTTGTTTGTTGGTTAATTGCAGTGCTTAATTGTTGTTGTTGTTTGCTGTCGTGTTGATTGTGCATATTATACTCTAAGAACCATAAATTCTCAGTTTTGCTGTAGCAGTGGTTATTTGCTGTAGCAGTGGTTAATTGTTTGATGTAGCAGTGGTCAACAGTAAGTGCAATTTGCCAATATAAATAAATTGGAGGATGCAAGTATTATATGGTTTTACTCATTTTTCTGTTCGATATAGGTAACATTGTGTGAGGAAGTAAAAGCATCACTTTTGTTGATATTGACCTGCATTACAATTCATTTCACCTTTGTGATTGGCTGGAACATGAAATTTGACTTATCTACTTTGTAATTTATGGATGTCTATGTTATTCTCTTATGTTTGTGTGCTTTCATTGTTATAATGATAGGTGTGCGCTTTCGTTGGTGGTTGAGACCAAGGTGGCCGAGGACGCAGCGACTACTCAGATAAAGGGACACGATCTATGCTGCTCTACTACTTAAACTGTCCAACTTTGACGAGGATGAAAGGATTCAATACAAGCTGGCACATTTTAAAGAGGATGCTGAATCTGCTAGATGTCTCCAAGGCCAAGTATTTGGAGGGTGATCCTAAAGAAGAAAACTGCTAAGTGATTTGGTGGTGTTGGTCTAGTGCTTGTATAAAACTTTCCCTTATGAGAATTATGACCATATGGGTATTTTGTTGGGTGCAATTTGATTTATAGTGTATGAAAGATTGCGTGTATGTTTTTGTGGCCTATTTTAAATTGATATTTATATAGGCCTTATGGTTTTGTAATAGTCTGTACTAGGAAATTGATTGGTAATGAATTGGGTATCTTTTGAATTGAAGTAGCTCCATGAGTCTTCTTCCTAATGAAATAAACTATAGGTCATTTGGAAATTTGTAGAGGAAGTTATAGCCATTTTATTGAGATTGCGCAAACTGGTTTGAAATCTGCCAAGGATTAGTTCATCCGCACTCATTAGCAAAACTGCTCCTATTGAGATTTTTTCAGAAGACGTACCATATATGAATGGAAAGCTCCATGAGTCTTCTTGCTAATGAAATAAACTAGAGGTTATTTGGAAATTTGTAGAGGAAGTTATAGCCATTTTATTGAGATTGCGCAAACTGGTTTGAAATCTGCCAAGGATTAGTTCATCCGCACTCATTAGCAAAACTGCTCCTATTGAGATTTTTCCAGAAGGCGTACCATATATGAATGGAAAGCTCCATGAGTCTTCTTGCTGATGAAATAAACTAGAGGTTATTTGGAAATTTGTAGAGGAAGTTATAGCCATTTTATTGAGATTGCGCAAACTGGTTTGAAATCTGCCAAGGATTAGTTCATCCGCACTCATTAGCAAAACTGCTCCTATTAAGATTTTTTCAGAAGACGTACCATTTATGAATGGAAAGCTCCATGAGTCTTCTTGCTAATGAAATAAACTAGAGGTCATTTGGAAATTTGTAGAGGAAGTTATGGCCGTTTTATTGAGATTGCGCAAACTGCTTCGAAATCTGCCAAAGACTAGTTCATCCGCACTCATTTGCAAAACTGCTCCTGTTGAGATTTTTCCAGAAGGCGTACCATATATGAATGGAAAGCTACATGAGTCTTCTTGCTAATGAAATAAACTATAGTTCATTTGGAAATTTGTAGAGGAAGTTATGGCCGTTTTATTGAGATTGCGCAAACTGCTTCGAAATCTGCCAAAGACTAGTTCATCCGCACTCATTTGCAAAACTGCTCCTATTGAGATTTTTCCAGAAGGCGTACCATATATGAATGGAAAGCTACATGAGTCTTCTTGCTAATGAAATAAACTATAGGTCATTTGAAAATTTGTAGAGGAAGTTATGGCCGTTTTATTGAGATTGCGCAAACTGCTTCGAAATCTGCCAAAGACTAGTTCATCCGCACTCATTTGCAAAACTGCTCCTATTGAGATTTTTCCAGAAGGCGTACCATATATGAATGGAAAGCTCTATGAGTCTTCTTGCTAATGAAATAAACTAGAGGTCATTTGGAAATTTGAAAACTAGAGGAAGTTATGGTCATTTGGAATTTCTCGACCTGATCTTAACAAGTATGTTTGATCCACGGCATACATATCGTGTGTATGCTCTTTGTCGAATTTCGCTACCTTCCACGGACCACCTTTCATTCTTGTAATTTTCAGTTGTGCCTTACAATCACATCTTGATGATGGTTTTTGATAATCTGGTACTCTATTTTTTGATCGCTTTTCATCTTTTTTACCTTCACAAGAGCACACAAAAAACTTTGATTTTATCTCACCACTACCATCCTCAAACTTCACATTCTTGCCCCTTCTTATGCTAAAGCCTTTAGCTAAACCATATTCGCAATATAATGCATATGCCGCATGCTCATTCTTAACAAATTGATCCTGTTCTAATCGACTTTCTAGTTCCTCAATTGACCAATTATGGGAAGTTACCTCTTTTACGGCTTGTGCATCTTCATTAGGCATAGAAGATGATGATGATGATGGATGATTCTCCATTATGCACCAACACCTAGACAACAAACCATTGAATGGGTTAATTTAATATTTTTTTACCAATTGAGCAACTTTTTACATTAACAGAAAGCAACACATATATAAAGAAAGAAAAAATATCAGCCACTTTGATGAGATAGAATTCGAATTGTATGCATTCACTTAACATGTATTAAAGCAAAAGAAAAGAAACCAAAACGTGCTACTTTGATGCAATATTGGCAATAAATATCATAGAGCAATTAAGCATCAACTTGTAAATAATCACTCAAAGCCAAGAACCGATAATTATTCAACAAAATAATAAAATAAATCTTCAACAACATTTTTGCATTCACTCAACGCCAAAGAAATATTTTTGATGCCCTTAAAACTCCGACAAATGGTGAGAATACGAGAAAATAATCGCAATGACGATTATAACGTAACCTAAAATATGCTTCCCTTTAAAGGATTTTGTTACTAATTTTGTTGTTTAGAAATTTAAAAGAGGCCACAATATTATACATCCCATTTATTTAAGAATAGAAGTGAGAAAATTTACCACCACCTCGACAGCGGCAGCAGCGGAGGACGGCGGGAAGGCGGCAATGTTAAGAAGCTTTTGAAAAATAGGAGGGAGATTTTGAGAGGCAAAAAAAAACAGGGGGTTTTTTGGCTGCTACTGTGAAGAAAAATAAAACCCTATCTAATAATAATTTATTTTATTTAAGAGTGAATTAAGGAAAGAGAAAAATGCCCGGTTGGTGAAATCACTTTAATTCAAAATTTAACCATAGTTTGGGTTGAACTCTTAAGTTTACACGTGGCCTTTTGTGAGTGGTTGATCATAAAGTGAAGCAAAAAAAGAAATAAAACTAATGGTAATGAATCAATATCCACGTGTCGACTTTTGTATGGCCGAGAGCACAATGCCAGGGTCTAGCATCTAATTTTCCCTTATGGAAGATAGAAAAGTAAAATTTATAACAAGAATTTTGCTTTAGACTAGATTCATGAGAACCTAATTAAGACTTTAATGTTGTTTATTTCTAAATATTTCCCATTGTGCTTCTCATTTTGGTTGAACATAAGTTATTCTTATTAAACTTCATCTTTGTGCCATGCAACAAGAGTTCTATTCAAATCAACAAAAAATGTCAAAAAAATATTTTTTTTTTGAGAAACTACAAGACACATATAAGAACAAGAACATGGCTGGTTAGATGATTTTATTTTAATTGATTCAGCTAGTACAACAAGTAGCAACAATATCTAACACGAAAACATTCTTAACATACATAGCGAGGCGATTTATTTCAGCCACAACAAAGTATGTAGCATGTAGCATGTGGTAATTCTAATTATACGGAAATATATATAAGTTGCAACATATAACACACTAACTAAGCATATATAGATCCTAGCTAACTAGGTTGCTGATCAGCAAATGTAGCAAAAGCAGGTCATGCTGATGCCTTCTCTTTGACAAGCTCCACGCTTAGCATTCTCCCAGTTCTTGCATTGTATGTTGCAACGCTCCGTATTTCCGCAAAGCCCGGGCAAAGTCTCGCTCCTCCTCGAGCACACATTCGCCTCCGCCATTTGCATCTCTATGAGCGACATGCAAATCAATGAAATTAATGCGTACATAAATAATCAAGAACTTGTGAAATAATCATTATAGTCTATATATGCTTGTCTTGTGCATAAAACTCATCGATTTTTCCGTTTTAGCTAGACATTCCATAATTTGTGAGTACTGGATAGGGGTGAGTTGGGCCGGATTACCGCGGAGATCGGGAATCCGGCCCTCGGGATTTGGCGGTGATCGGGAGCCAGCCGCGGCTCCCGATCCGCACCGCGGATTACGACACTCTCGCAACTGCGGGAGTGCCGCGGATTTCGGGATCCCGTCGGAGTCCCGCAACAACGGCGACGGAGCGGCGGAGGGAGACGAGGGAGCAGCGTTTGCGGTCGCCGGAGCTGAGGGATTGTAAGATTAGGGCTAAGCATTCGTTGGGGATCTCGGAGGTGTGGTCGTGGTGGTGATTGACGAAAATGCCCTCGAGGTGTGGTTGTGGTGGTGGAGGCTGGGGGAGCGGGAAGGGGGTGGAGGAGGTTTGGCCCATGGCGGCGAGTGGGGGAACGCGTGTTGTCTACTCCTTCGCCGGAGATCCACGAGGCGGAGGGGGCGGTGGTGGGAATGACGAAGGGGCGGTGGTGGGAATGACGAAGGCGGAGCTGCCAGCTGCGTGAAGGAGCAAGATCGGAGCTCGAATTCCAACAACAAATTTCCAGGATCGGGAGCCGCGGATCGGATTGGATTCCGGCCCCCAGAGATTTCCCGCAGCAACAGGTCGGATCCCCTGTCGGATTTTCCCCGAATCGGGGAAAATCCGGTCGGGTCGGGTCGACTCGGCCCTCTCACCCCTAGTACTAGATATCCATGAAGATAATGACAGTTTTTTATAAGTACTTGTCCCATAAAATGTAGTTCTCATAATACATGTATTATAAATGGGTATATCATTAGTACTGTACGTTAAACGCGGGGGCGGGCCCAAAGCAAGGGCTAACTTGGGCTGTAGCCCGAGTTCAACTTGGGCCCACCCCTTATATATATATATATGTTAGTCTGTAAGAGAAAAAGAATGAAAGCCCACTTACTAATGTTTCAACTTCTATTTGGGCTCTTATTTTAATAAGAGGCCCAAGCCACATATAATTAAACCCACGTTCTACACTTTCTCTTGAACATACAAATAGCAGTTTTATTTTTATATATTTTTTATAAAGGAAGATAGTTTCAACAGCAAGCAGTGAAGAACGAGCATTTAGCTGATAGGCATACGCTTATACGGTTATACCACGATAATGGGCATTTTCAACAATGAAAATTATGAAAATAGTGTTGGAATAAAATAGAGTAAGAACTTTTAGAAGATAATATAAATGTGTACATTTGAAGGAAGATATCAGAATGCACTAATACTAATTCAATAATTAATGAATTTTATGTATGGAACAATAACAATATTTCTCGTTTTGCTTAACGGTGTGTAGCTTTTACTACTTTGTCTTTTTCATTCTACGTGATAAAATTGTATTTAGATTTTTTATATTCTTTTGTTACGTTTACTTAAACTTTTAGTAGCTCAGGATAAAAAAAAATCTCGGGTCCACCCCTGGTTAAACGCATATATGATTCCTTGTGAAACCTGTGCATATTGTTATAGGTTACAAACTTAGTATCTCCTTTTGCACGTAAGTGTTGAGAGTTGGTTAGTAACTTCTATACTTTTATCTCATGAAATGATGCTTATTTAACATAACACTTTGATTATTTAGTCTATTGCTCTTTTTCTTCAGAAAGCATGGCTATTTAACATAATAAACGTACAAATAACATGCTATTTTCTCTAAAAGAATTAAAGATCGGATTAGATAGTAGAAAATAGACGTACCGTTTGATGCTATTATCAGGAGAAAGCATAAGAACAGAGGAAAGAAAATAGTAAGTTGAGACTTGGCCATATTTGATTAACTAGTGCTCACTAGTTCGATATGGTTTTTAAAGTGTAAGAAGTTGGAAATGAAGGGCAAGATTCGCGGTATTTATAGCAGCTGATGCATGTGCTGATGTGCACCTCTCGTTAACGTGGTAATACATTATACATTGACTGGCAGCATCTTTTGAATAAGTCATAGTTCATTTGCCAGCTAGTCCTTCTCCCGCACTCAATGTGTTGATGTGGCGATAATTACCCGTTTGCTAGCTAGTCCTTGCTTAACCACATAACAATCAATCAGGCATCATTTAACAAGATAAAAAATTTCATTTATGACTTATATCCTGCTTACCTTTATAAACCCTATCAAAAACATTTTTTTCAGCAACTAAGGTTTCCATTGATGAATTAGTTTGCCAGGTAGGTTCTTTTCACAGTTGTATACAAGTATGTCCAAACAAACATAACTGTTGGTGGTCCGTTATATCAGTGATTTTTTGACAATTTTGTGGTCTTTTCAATCCTATACACATTCTAATCCTGAAATCTGAATGGGTTTATTGAAATTGGGTATCCCTTCTATAATCTGGACACATGGCTAGTGGCCCTGGCGTTATTTTGCAAAATACATCCCAAGTTTTGAAATATTATTTTATCACCATCATAGTTTACGAAAATAGTCTATTACGACCATATCAGGCCCAATATGCTTTCATCCATAAATTCAAATACAAAATTTAAATAGTACCTCACTTTGACCGAATTACCGCAGGGTATTCCACTAGTAGTTTTTACAGTGCTTCACTAACCACACGTCAGTGGATTGTTTTGAAATGGTTCCTTCAACGATAAACAACACAACTCTGGATCGTTTCCTACTCCGGGTGTAAGAGATACTAACTAAATTTGATATATATTAAAAATAAAAGTCGCGTGTTTAGGCAAAAGCCTGGATTTTATTTGATAAGTGGAAACTTATTTATTGAATAATAAATAACCAATGTTGAGAGAAGTTACTTGTTTAGATACTCATAGTAGCTTTGTTTCCTAAGTACATAAACTTCAAAACTAAAACAGATATAACTATTACAATACTTGCTTTCAGAATGGAAAACTGAATACAATTTATTTCGTAAGAAAACAGGGGTAGTGTTCGATGTCTTCTGCTTTCTTCAGCCTGCCTATTTATAGAAGTCCATCCGGATTTCAAATTCGGATTTTAGTTCTTCCTGGTGGATTGGTTCATCACTGCTTACGTATCAACCCATTATCTGTCATGGTCCTTCACTTTGGCTTGATTCCCGTTAGTAGAGGTGGTCCTCGTCAGAGTCACATGGCCTCTTCACATGGCTCATTTTCTCTTGTCAGGTCCGCTTTAGAGTTTTGTCCTCTTTTCACTTGGTGGAATCTTTCCACATTTTGAGAAGCCCGTCTTGTCACTATCTCACTTGTTTTTTTTCACTGGGAATCCCTTTCCGAACAGAGGTTCCTTCTGGTTTGGGCATTGAGGGCAGATGCGATCCTTCCAATGACCAACATGAGCCATGTTGCAGAACTTTCGGCTTGTTTCTGGTGTGCTCAGAGTTTCATTTTTTCACAATGCTTGCCTTTTTGCTTCGAAGATTCCTTCGGCAAACGTTGTGCTCCTGCTCGTCATAGTGTGAACCATAAAAGACCCGTTCATTTTTCCCTAAAATATTTTGAACGGATATTTAACCTTGTCTATCTTAGTGAGCAGACCCAAAGCCCCCAAGCCCTCCTAGTTGTGACTTCATCTTTAGTAATAGGAGACACTAGGTATTGTCCTTCTGGCGGTGGTTTTCCAGGTCCATTGCCTTTACGCTAGGCCTTTGCAGCTTGATAAAATGGAAGTTGTTGTGAAAGCCTTTTCCCGTAATTTCAAGTCCTGCTATCAAGAATTTTAATTCCATGGCCTTTCCATAATCGAATGTATTATTATTCCTCCAGGAATCATACACTCTCTTGACCAGCCATGATGGTAACTTTGATATTTCTTGGGAATCTTGGTGACGTGGTGAAGACTGAGGCCAAGCAGTCAAAGTCATACCATTCTAGTACGCTTTCAGGTTTATAACCTGGAAGCATCCACATCCTAGGGTATTTTTCTGACCAGTTTGCTAGTGTTTTGCCAGGAAAAATCCCAATCCACGTGTAGAGTTTCTCCCATGTTCTCTGATACTCCTATAGGAGAGAATTCTCAGTTTCCTCGATGATAACCTTAGATTTTCCCATCATAGGTCTAAGGCTAATTTCCTCTGTTCATCTTCGACCATGGTTGAATCTTCTAGTGCCTCTGATGTTTCCTTCGTTGGATCAATGTTTTCCTCTATGTCTTCCTCTTAAGGATCAACACCAGGTCTCGTGTTCTAGGTACCCAAACTCCCTTTTTCGGGTTTTGAACCCTGCGCTCAAACTTCAGTAAACTTTGATTCAGAGGCATCTCGTGTTAATGGAACCATGAGGTTGTCCCATAAACTCGTAACACTGTGCAGGGAGGCTCCCATAGCACTTCTAACCTTAGAAATGTCAAGTTAATGTATGTGACCCGATGCCTTGGCATTAATAATAAGGCCTTCGACCATCTTGTCCAGTTCCTGTAAGTTTTCCATGTGATGTTTTCATCTCGTTAGGATGGTATCGCCTTCACGTGCCTCCATATCTCGTAAGAAAATCTGCAAGAATATTTTCATGAGATTTAATCACAGCAGCATCAAAATCATAATATTGACATTCAGCTTGCCATCTCAAAAGTCTAGCTTTCTCGGGTTTACTTTCAATTTTATTTTTCAAGAAAACTTTCACACTCGTATTATCAATTTTTAAAATGAATTTCTTTGCAAGTAAGAACAAGGGTCATTTTTTAAAAGCCCTTCGAACAACAAAGAATTCCTTCTCACTGATATGCCATTTTGCAGCATGACTATCCGCAAAAAGTTCGTTGCAGTATCTGCACGGAACTCCTCCTTTTGGTTCAACTTCAGTTAAAACCGCTGTCCACTGACATCTGTGTATAGAACCAGATCATCTTCATAATTGGGTATTGCTTGTTTGGGGAGGTTCTGACGTACATTCTTTAGCCATAGTACCGTTTCTCTATGTTCTTCCGTCCATCTAAACTCTGCATCTTTCTTGAGCAATGGACTGAAAACTTTCTTGTAGCTTGCCAGATTGTTAGTAAACATTCCTGCAAATTCACTAACCCCATAAAGCTCTGGAGTTGCTTAACCGTTTTGAGATCATCATGGAAATCTCGTACCATTTCAACCAAATGTGTTTGAAGAATGATACCTGATTCATCAATCTCAATTTCAAGAAATTTAATTTTTCTTGTTATAATTACCGCTTTCTTTTCAGATAGCACCAACCCTTCCTTGTGGCATATGTCTGAAAATATTCTGAGATGTTGTAGATGTTCCTTACTTTTTTTGATACTATAAGAATATCATCAACATAAACAAACATGAAATTGAAATAATCTTTGAAGAGATTATCCATCTTCCTCTGGTATATTTGTGACACATTTGCTAAACCTATAGGTAGCAATATAATGTCCTTGTGGGGTAGAAAAGGCAATGTATTTCTTGCTTTCTTCCTCCATCTTAATCTGATAAAACCCTTATTTACAATCAAACTTTGAGAAGACCTTTGCATTTTGAACGCAGTTGATCAGGTGTTCTCGACTTGGGATATAATATCCATCAAACTCCAAGATTTTGATGATCCCTTGATAATTGATGACCAATCTTGGTTTTCCTCTTTTGATTTCTCCATGGTTTCGTACCAAAAATCCCGGACTGCTGTATGAAGAAACTCCTGGTGAGA
The DNA here is from genome assembly GCA_948329865.1 of Linaria vulgaris. Taxonomy (NCBI): domain Eukaryota; kingdom Viridiplantae; phylum Streptophyta; class Magnoliopsida; order Lamiales; family Plantaginaceae; genus Linaria; species Linaria vulgaris. Next base: position 14,646,415 of record OX415254.1, on the reverse strand, counting down.
TCAGCTTAAGGTCAAAGTGTTCCTTAAGAATTTTCTGCATATCCTCTCCATCACTCTGGTTCATGAGGATGGGCTTGTATCTTACGAGCTCATTCAAAAAGCTTTTGTTCTACCATGCAAAAGAATCTTCGTTGAAGTTTCTTCGGATTTTGGTTTTGACATCTTCCAGCGAGATTTTCTCTCTAGTAGTGAAATCTGGCTGAGGACCTTTTTCTAGGCTGGCTTTTAGGATCTCTTTCGTTTTATTTTTGATCATTTCCTCGTTTAAGCCTCCTAGGCTTTCAACTCTTAGTTGAAGGATTACATTACCATATTTTCTTTGATCCTTCATTTTTGGGTGTCGAAGTTTGCCGTCATCACCACTACGCTTGCTGCAAAGTGTAATGGTCATTTTCCTGTAAAATTCCTGACGCATTAGTTGAACTAGAATCTTATGATCAGAAAGGGTTGTGAAAATAAGTCTTCGTGTCTCGTTCTCCTGTGTGAAACGCTTGAATGTTTGTAGAAAATTATTTCCCAGCAGAATGTCTGCTCTTGTATCGTAAACATAAATCCGAGTGTCTTAACTTTGTACCATGGGGTACCTCCTGCTCCGCCAATTAGGATTTCTGCTTGTCTTATCCCTCGTTTGAAGAGGATAATCCTTTTAGAGAAATCTCTTCATGCGGTTGCTGGTCATTCATCCTCAATATGTTTTGGAAAGATTCCTAGTTTAGTTGTGCATATGCCGGCTCCTAAATCAATGTAAGCGGCAATATACCTTGCCCGATATTTCTCATATAACATTCCAATTGAGATGTATATGGAGAATGGACTGGTAGTCATCGAAATTTGTATCTTTTTCGTTCCACCATGAATTCCATTTCATCTGGTAACCTTTCCCAATGTTTGTGTTCCTCAAGAAATTCCAACCCTAGAATTAATTGTTCTTGGGTTTTTCCTGCACGTCCCCCAATGGTAAAATCAATTCCACCTATTTTTAGATTTTCTTGATATCTGCCCACCAATTGCTGCTTTAGGTAATACAAGGCATCACATGGGAGAGTATTATCCTTTGGGGTGATGTCAAAGATTACCTCAACATCGCACCATCCTCCTGGACATTGGAGTTCTCCTTTGGTTGTAAACATGCTTGGTTCGAAGACAACTTTAAGCATTGGTTTCTTTGCCAATGTTAGGATGTACATCGTATTTTCATGGAATGAGACTCTCCTCGACTCGAACTTCATACTAATGTTTTTGTTAAACTGGTTGATCTCTTATGATCACATCCATCTCATGAATATGTGGTAAATCGGAAATCTCTGGTTTGACCGTATGAGCTACCTTCTCAAAGATTTTTGGTATCTCCACAAACTCTTTTCTTCGGAAAAGATAGGAATGATGAGTATTGGAGAGGGCATATAAAATACTATAAGTGATGGAGTATGGCCTATTCCCTTCTTTCATCAACTCCCTGTTTTTGAATTCTTGGTGGAGAGTAAGAACCCTCTTAAAATCTCGACCTGCTAGATTATAGGCAATCTTTGGATAAATTAATGTTGCCACTTTTTCAGCAAATAGATTTCCTGATATTCCTCCAAGACAAGCGTCTCGTAGGTTTTGTATTCTTCTATCAAAGATAGCGATATCAATTTGCAAATTGATCCCTTCTTTGAATGTTGCTTTGATCAAGATTCGTATGGCTCCAATATGGATCCATGACATCTTCTGAGCAACCTCTCTATTGAGCCGACTTAGTTCCTCCTTAATTTCATTCATATGAACCAATTGCATTTCCATTACATTACGTGTTAGTTCCATTGGAATTGCTATTTATCCTTCAGTAACTTTGTAGATGATGTGATGTTTTCTTTACCGAAGGCTTAGCTGAGCTAAGGCTCAATCTATCTTTCTGATAGTGAAACCATCATAGACGTGGAGTTTTGAATCCTCTCGCATAATCCTCATCAATCCTTTGTAAGATATGCTAGTTTGTGAAAAGAATCCAGACATATCTTCTTGCACTTCCTGGCGAAAGATTTCCTCGTCTTCAGTTTGATTCTGATTCTGGTTTCGAAGACTCATCTTAACACTCGTGTTCTTCGTATATACTTTCGTATGAAGGAATATCTTCAAACTGGTATACTTGAACGAGGTCCTGATAATAGAAAGCTTTTCAATTTCTGGTGTTGCCTCAAACTGTCTAACACCTCTTTTTTGATTCTCGGGGTAGTCTGTCGAAGTATGGCCCTTAGCCCTACATGTCCAACAATTGCAGTTCTTGAAACTTTTGTTGGCTCTTGTATGTGCCCGTCTGAAAGTTCTTCTTCTTAGCGTTCTACTTGTGCTTCCATAGCTAGAAGTGGTTCTTCCTTGATTAGGTCCCGATCTTTGACCTAATTTGTAACTGCGAGCCTTTTGTTTTAACTAGCATCTCCTTGGTCTCCATGAAGACCTTTTGGTGAAGCTTCCTCCTCTTTGCTCATAGGAATGATCGTATTTCCTCTTTTTATGCTTTTGAGAAGTTCCTATGGCTGTAGGAATGTCATTATTATCACAACAAAGGCGAACTGATTTGTTGATTTCTCTCAGTCTCTTGTAATTCTTCCGAATTGCTGCCTTTTGGCACCATTCACTCAGCTTGTCCTTGAGAAACGACATTCGTCGAACTATAGTGTCCATTGCTTCTGTCGTGTATTTACGTAGCAACATTTCCCTCCATGGGCTTGGTATCTTTGCAAATAACAAATAGATCATCGTGTCTTCACTAATTCGGCTTTTCCATTTGTATTCGGTAAATAGTTTGATGTATAGATCGACATTACATATACCATGAAACTCTAAACTATACAACTCTTGCTCGTATCTCTTGACTCTATCTCGATCGCCTCATATGGTCTCGGGGTCAATGAAATACCTTTCTTCAATAAAGTAGAATTTGAATAGTCTCGATATTCTATCCACGATCGCTTTGAGATATTATCCGGCAAGCACACCTTTTGTACTTCAGGAGTTGCGTGTTCCCAACCAAGTTTAACCGACCCTTCGAGGCTTATTTGTAGCATCATTTTGAACTCCTTTTTGTTGAGTTCTAATGTTACCGCTGCAATCCTCATGGCTGATTCCCATTCATCGATTAACGTCTCTCGGTTTATGTAATCTAATATATCCAAATTAAGCATATGCCCATAAGGATGTATTGGATCTAACTGAGACCTTCCATATGGCGTCCCATGGATTTTTGGTCTTCGAGGATGTGATCTGGTTCCTGATACTCGAAGAACAGATCGAGTAACAAAGTCACCCTGGTGTGTTATGGGTCCATCTTGAATTGGATTATTAGATCCAAAAGTCTCGATTATTGTCGACATTCCCTGTGGAGGATTTTGTGCCGAAACCATCATTCCTTATATTGTTTTAACATTTACGAGTTTTAAGCCCGAAAATGATTCTGCGAGATCAGAGAGATCTTGCAGGTCACCGTAGTTGATCTCGTCAAGATCTCCTTATTAAGGCTTTTCGCTTCTCCTTGCTTGTTAGTTCTCGATGGACTTGTACCCCTTTGCCCTTTTAATGTAATAAAGGCTCGCTTCCGAAAGATGGTGGTAACCATCCTCCTCTCATTTTTCCTAATGAGCTTGGTTGTGCCTCCAAATTCTTTACACGTCGTTGGACATCTTGAAGGTTTTCAATTTCCTTTTGATATTCCGCCATGAACATATTGCTATTTTAATACATGGTGTAGCACTTTGTAAAAAAACTTAAAATTTGAGAGATCATTATATAATAATTTCAGAGATTGCACCACTGGGCACCCCCTAGGATATTCTGAACCTTCTGAATGACATGGAATATGCCAGTTTGCAATTTGGGGAATCTGTTTGCTCAAAAATGAGCTATCCACGTGGGAAAACTGAAAAGCTTGAAGATTTGGTGGATATCATTGAGGTCCGATCATTGTAATGGTTCAACGCAAACAACATTTGCATTCCCTTTTTAATTAGTGACAACTTTGTAAATTGTTGAAACTCTTATACCTTTTGGAGTATTTGTGATGCTTCCTTGAAATAAAATTATTTGCTATTTTTTTTATAAAAAACAAAGTGGTTTACAACAACCAAACATGGCCTAAGGCTTTGAATTTAGGAAAAAGTAAACACGAAAATTGCTATGAGTTTATAGTTTATAGGCAAATAATTCTCATGATATGATCATAACAGAACTAGGGGAAGTTTTTTTATCTTCTTTTCTTTTTTCTTCACGTGAATTGATCCGTCATTATTTAAAAAAATTGTTAATTAGACATTACATGTGAAGGTTTGCCTTCTTCTTTCTACATGCATTCTTTCGTGTCTATTACACAAGACTTTTACTTGTTAGTTCTGCATGGCCCTTTTGCCTAAAGTGGTTTGATATATTTTCAAGCCTCAGTAATTGACCAAATAATATAATTGGTCATGTTTTATTTGACTCATTCTTGTTTTGTCCTTATCTTAATTCCCTTGTATTAGTGTATGATGCGGAGTAATTTCTTCGGCTAACTAATCACTCCATGTCAAACTAATCTAATTTTTTTATTAGTTTTGAGCTAGCTTTGAGTTCAGAAAATATGTACTAGAAACACGACAAATGAACTAGTTGGGGTTGACCCAGTGAAGGAATTCTAATGCCTAAATCAGTTGATGTTCGTTAATGAACTAGTTGGGGTTGACCCAGTGAAGGAATTCTGATGCCTAAATCAGTTGATGTTCGTTGATGGCTTCTAGGTCAGGCTAGAAGTAACTGATGTGGAGAGTTTGTTAATTTTTGCCTGAACTTGGGGTTAAGCCAAGATGCCTACATATACCGTCTAGGAAATCAAGCGGAACGTAGTTCATTATTCTCAGAGTCAGTCGAACATGGTCGAGGTGGAGGTCAGCCCTTAGAGGGTGAACCATTGCTCATCACATGTTAGTTGATGGCTCAATATCTGTTATTGATGACTCAGCATTGCGCTACTTTATAGTTTTTTCAATAACATTTTCTTCAAGGGTCAAACTAATGAACTGCTTCTTGATATGGAAACCAGACGCAAAGGGCTTTCCATACATATAAGTCATGATAAGTCAAATTCCACAATAACTAGAATTACAACTCGAAATGAGATAAGTCTAATGATGCTTCAGTTTTCCCATAACTCTATTTATCAAAGGTCGGAATGATGAACTGCTTCTTGATATGGAAACTAGACTCAAAGAAATTTCCATACGTAGAAGCCATGATAAGTTGAATTTCAAAATATGTCAAATTACAACTCGGCTTGAGATAAGTCAATTGCTGCTTTAGCATTGCGCGACTTAACGATTTTGCCCATAATCTTTCGTCAAAGGTCGGAATGACAAAACGCTTCTTGATATGGAAACTAAACTCAAATGCATTTCCATACATGTAAGCTGAGATAAGTCAAAGCTTAAGCATTGCGTGACTTTACAGTTTTGCCCATAATTCTTTTGTCAGAGGTCGGATTGACGAACCACTTCTTGATATGGAAAGTAAACTCAAACGGAATTCCATATATGTACGCTATGCTAAGTAAAATTCCTCAATAAGTTGATTTACAACTCAAATGGAGCCATTAATGTTGAGTCATCAATAATAGACATTGAGCCATCAACTAACATCTGATGAGCAAAGGTTCACCCTCTAAGGGTTGACATTCACCTCCGACCACGTTTGGCTAACACCGAGAAAAATGAATTACGTTTGGCTTGATTCCCTACACGAGATACGTAGGAAGCTTGGCTTAACCCCAAGTTCAGCTTGAAATTAGACAAACTCCACAATCCACATCCATGACTTCTACCCTGACCTAGAAGCCATCAACGAGCATCAACTGATTTAGGCATCAGAATGTGTTGTAGTTGGAGACTAGACAGCAAAGAGATGAAGCTTCAGTGATCGAGACTAAGCAAGGTTACAGAGTTGCTGGCTGATGCTCAGGCAACCAACCAACAGACTACACAAAGAGCATGTGAATCCGTCGCCACCACAACATGTGGCACAAATAGTTCAAGCATTGCAGGTTGTGGGAGTACCTTTTGTCCTAGTTACTTCCACCACTCAACCCGAGGTCTTGGTCAAGAATAAATAGCACATAGAACTCTCATTCTCGTGGCGTGCATGCCAGAATTGACTCGAAGGCCTTCGTATAGACCAAAGGTTATCGTTTCTCGATCACGCGGGAAGACGCTTGCCGCATTTGCCTATCATCAACTAAAATACTACTTCACATTGACATCCGCTGAATAGTGCGAACCATTGAGATACAATGATAATGAAAAATTTGACAAAGAAATGGCCCACAAACTGCTTAGATAAGCTAGGCGACGAGCTTTTGGGGTGCAATTCCCATAAATTGGAGCCTCTAGTGCACGACATATACAAAGGCGACGAGCTTTTAGAGTGTAAATCCATAAATTGGACTGCTAGTTCATGACAAATACAAGGGCGTCGAGCTTTTGAGGTGTAAATCCAATAAATTGGAGTTTCTAGCGCTCTAAGAATTTACAGGCGACGAACCTTTGGGTGAAATTCCTATAAATTGGAATCACAAGTGCTCATCGATTACATAGGCGATGAACCTTTGGGTGACATTCCAATAAATTGAAGCCACAAGTTCTCGACAAATAAATGTGCAATGATCTTTTGGGAGAAATCCTAATATATTGGAGCCACAAGTGCTCGATAAATACAAAGACTACGAACCTTTGGGTGGAATTCTAATAAATTGGAGCCATAAGTGCTCCACATACAACGAGTTAGAATGTACTAACGTGAACATTCTTTAGACTCGAAGGCGATCGCATAGATTGTAAGCTATCGTTTATTGATTGTGCAAGGAGACGTGTCAAGCGTCTGCTAGAGTGTGCCCAAACGCACGACTTGAAATAAATAATCTTTTTCTTTGACCAAAATATTGTGTTATATTTTTGTTTTTGTGCAGATCTCCTTCTATTGTCAACTAAAATATGCTACTTCAGACGGTTGAATAGTGCAACAAGGTTGGGGAGTTTACGTTCAAAAGTCTACCAAAAATAAACTAGGCGAAGAGCTTATTGGGTGAAAATCCCATAAAGTAGCCGAGCTATGACAACCTTACAGAATTAAGCTAGGCTAAGAGCCTATTGGGTGGAAATCCCATTAAGTAGCTGAGATATAACAACCTTAAAGAATTAAGCTAGGCTAAGAGCCTATTGGGTGTTAATGCCATAAAGTAGGCGAGTTATAACAGCCTTTGAGAATTAAGCTAGGAGAAGAGCTTATTGGGTGAAAGTATCATAAAGTAAAAAAGTTATAATAGCCCTACAGAATTAAGCTAGGTGAAGATCCTGTTGGATGAAAATCCCATAAAGTAAACAAGTTGCAATAGCCCTCCCGAATTAAACAAATTGAAGAACATACATGAAGCCTTATACAAATTGAAGAACAAAATCAAGGAATGAAGAAAGAAAAATCAAGAAAGTAAGAGAAAGCAAGAAAGCAAGATCAAGAAAGAAAGAAAGCAAGATCGATGAAGGAAGAAAACAAAATCAAGCAAGAAATAAATAAAGGAATAAAAGAAGATCGAGAAAGGAAGAAAACAAAATCCAAAAAGGAAGAAAGCAAAATCAAGGAAGAGAAGAAAGAAAAATAAGAATACTTCATTAAACAAAAGCAGGTATCAACAAAACATACGTCTACCAAAGAAAAGTACCAAACACAGAGAACAAAATCATACTTGTTCCAGAAAAGACAAGAAAGAAGTATCAAATGTAATAAAAGTTGAAGAGCAAAACATAGTCACACACACCAAAAGGTAAGGCCAACATGGCCACTTTCAACTCTTAAAAAAGCACGAACACCACTAGTAGGATCACCATTCTTCATCTTCTTTCTCTACTTTGTGCACGCTCAGTATTGAAGCCAGCTCAATTGCCTTGAGACGCAAGCCGGCACCAGCGAGAAAGTTCACACTAGTTGACTGACTAGTCACCTCTAGATCCTTCATCAAAGAATCTATACTCATAGCAGCTGTCAAAACTGGATCAGAGGGATTAGATTCTAGAGCAAAAGAGGATGGAGCAGTAATCAATGATGCCTCAAAGGTGGCGACTATCTCAAGAATATTCTAGGGAGGAACCATCGCAACTGCAATCTCTGTGACAACAGTGGTAGAAGGGGCAATAACCGGCACAATCCATGATGTAGCTGTAGGAAAAATAGCATTTTAGTGTGCCACGGCATTAATGGGAGGAAGGTTGACATCAGCATTAACCACGTCAGTCACAAGTTGTTTTTTTAAAGTCGCATGATCACCTTACACTTTCCATCTTCCTCCACATATGCCTTATTTGCCGCTCAGTATTTGTTAAGGGCATTATTCCGCCTGCCAAGCCTATCCACAACATACTTATGATCAATCTAAAGCTTTGAAAGCTCGGCTCGAGCAACCTCAAGCTTTTCTTTGACCTTATCTGCATCATCAACGACCTCCTGACATAACTAACTTTGCTATTCGGCCGAAGCTTGAGCCTCCTTGCATAATTCCTTATGTTGCTCAGCAGCACCTTGTGCTTCTTCGCATAACTGAACAAGAGGCGCTCAAACACCAAAATAGCCCAACTAGCACCTATAAATACCCATAAAACCCTTCAAAAAGAAGGGAGCGCCCACAACACACCAACTCCAATCCATTCGAGTTATAGTTCGACTTATTGCGTAATTTGTCTTATCATGGATTATATGTACGAAAATCTCAGTGAGTCTAATTACCCTATCAATAAGAGGTTTGACATTCCAACCTTGGATGAAAGCGTTATGGGCAAAACCATAAAGTTGTGCAATGTTGAAACAACATTCGACTTATCTCAATTCGAGTTGGAATTCGACTTATTGTGGAATAAGACTTATCATGCTTATATTTATGAAAATACCTTTGAGTCTAGTTTCCATACGAAGAAGAGGTTTGTCAATCTTACATCTAACAAAGCATTATGGGCAAAACCATAAAGTCGTGCAATGTTGAAGCATCATTGGGCTTATCTCAGTTCGAGTTGTAATTCGACTTATTGCGGAATTCGACTTATCATGGTTTATAAGTATGGAAATCACTTTGAGTCTAATTTCTATATCAAGAAGCAATTTATCATTCCGACATGTGACGAACGTGTGTTTTTACCATAAGGGTGTCGGGGTTCAGCCGACGAAATCCCACCCCTTTACCTGGGGGCGCCCGCAACACACTAACTCCAATCCATTTGAGTTGTAATTCAACTTACTGTGTAACTTGACTTATAATGTCTTATATTTTAGAAAGACTTTGAGTCTAGTTTCTATATCCAGAAGTGGTTTGTCATTCTAACTTCTGTCGAAAGAGTTTTGGGCAAAACCGGAAAGTCACGCAATGTTGAAGCAACAAGCGACTTATCTTAGTTTGAGTTGTAATTCGACTTAATTTTGTAATTCAACTTATCATGGAATATATTTATGCAAATTTATTTGATTTTAGTTTCCATATCAACAAGCGGTTTGTCAATTCGACCTCTGAAGAAAGAGTTATAAGTAAAACCGAAAGTCGCGCAATGCTGAAGCAACATTCAAATTTTCTCATTTGAGTTGTAATTCGCCTTATTGTGGAATTAGACTTATCATATCTTATATGTATGTATATTACATTGAGTCTAGTTCCCATATCACGAAGTGGCTCGTCATTCTGACCTCTGCGAAGTTATGGACAAAATCGTAATGGGCAAAACCGTAAAGTCGCGCAATGCTGAAGCATTATTCGATTTATCTCAATTTGAGTTGTAATTCAACTTATTGTGGCTTATATGTATGGATAGTCCATTGAGTCTAGTTTCGATATGAAGAAGCAGTTTGTCATTTCGAGCTCTGACTAATGAGTCGTGTGCAAAACCGTAAAATTGCGCAATGTTGAAGCAACATTCAACTTATCTCAATTCGATTTGTAATTCGACTTATTTGTAGCATTTAAATTATCATGGATTATATGTGTGGAAATCCTTTTGAGTCTGGTTTTCATATCAAGAAATGATTCATCGATCCGACCTCTGACGAAAGAGTTATAGGCAAAAGCGCAAAGTCGCATAATGCTGAGTCATTAATAGCAGATATTGAGTCATCAACTAACATGCGATGAGCAAAAAATCGCCCTTTAAGGGCCGACCTTCATTTTTGACCATGTTCGGCTAACACCGCGAGATCAATGAACTATTTTTGACTTGATTTCCTATACATGCTAGTAGACAGTTTGGCTTAAGTTTGAAATCAATAAACTCCCTAATCCACATATGTGACTTCTAGCCTGACTTAGAAGTCATCAACGAGCAACAAATCACTTAGGCATCGCAATGCCTTCGCTAGGTCAGCCACAACCTAATGCACGTGGCGTGTTTCAAGTGCAGATTTTCTGAACTCAAGTTAGCTCAGAACCAATAAGAAGCTTGGATTAGTCTGACGTGAAGTGATTAGTCAGCAGACGAAATTACCCTGCATCAGTATATATAATTTTTCAACAAAAAAAATAAATTCATTTATGTCTCGTAGTCAATGGAGTACGCATGTCGTATATAAATAGTATGTTCGTGTCATAAGAAGAATTTCGCTCTCTACTTATAAGAGCTTCTCAACATGTTAAATTTTAATGTGTCAATTGTTGAGTGCACGATATTTTGCAAAAATGGCTTCAAAACTAGTTATAACTTGTAAATCAACCAAGTACTCGCTCGCGCAACTAAGTCAAAGCCTCAAAGCTAATATTGAAGCCTTCGTAGCCTAAATTCATTTTTTTTTATGAACTCAAAACTTTCATTACTAATCAAAAGACTTAGCTAAAGGAGTCAATAAAAGAGATGTAAGTACACATCAAATAAGCAACAGAAAGCAAAAATAACAAAACTACATTGGCAGAAAATGAGCATGTCGAGACGGCTTATGCGCATGTATGTTTTCCGCTCGGCAAATCCATTGACACACAATCTTGCCGATAATCACCACACATCGAATATCTCAAATAAGATTCATATTCTCTCCATCCACAACCAAATTCATATTATTGCATAGCGGAGAGACAGTTAACTTTTTTTTTTTTTTTTGGTAACAGAGAGACAGTTATCTTACTTGGTAAAAACTAGTACTTACTTTATGTATTTTTATATGCAATAAACTATTGCATTCTTCATATATGAAGGTGCAAACCACGTCACGCGTTACTGAAATGAGATTTATAATTTCTGCGACAATTTATAATTATGATTCTTTAACTTAATTAAAGCTAAGAGCGACCGTAACCGTATACTCAATAATCATATTTTATGCATATTAAACAACATGGCCGGGCAAGTTGCTTTTATTTAATTTCTAGCTAGCCAATTAAGGGTAATTTTGGGAATCCGATCCATTCTTACCCAATAAAAGACTGACCAAAAAGAAAAATGTGAATTAAGTCCTATTTAACTTTAGAGGAACATACATGGGTGCAACCGTGCAAGAATCTTCAGAGGTGACTTAGACGCATATAAATTAACTAGTAATATAACGGCGATGCTCCGCACGGATATGTTCGGCCGCTGACGAAATAAGCTATAAATACATGAAAGATGCACACTTTATTTCTGTATTCCACATATTACGTTAGCTTAATTCGATCATCTAATTACTACAATCATGATTACGTATTTCGGTGCAGATGCCAATATTAGTTGATTATAAAGTGGCCCCAATTGATTAAAATGTGCAGTGCCGCAATGGTTAAAAATGCAATTGTAATTTTAACGATAACCAACTCGAAATAAACGTTAAACATTATTACGCGGACCTCGGTGATTAATATTATTCTACGGTATGCGGATCGTAGCGATTAATCTTCTCACAATAGATAATTTAATTGTCATTTTTAAAATTATTGTTTTGATTTTAATTGCCACCCTAAATGATTGTTCAATAATTTACAACAAATCATTAATTATTAATTCGTTTTATATTAGGTGAGTTCTTACGGTTAATGTGTGTCTAGCCCCCAACTATTAGCGTGCGTGATGTAGCGAGTGAAAGACATAAGGGAAGATGAAATAACACAAGAAATCAAAGGCTCGTTGATTTCGCAAAATACCGAGAAATTGACAAAAACTGAGAAAACTCTCCAAGTTAGATTTTTTTATTCAATCAATAACTGACTACAATAACTAAAAGACGTGACTTATAAAGTGGAAACCCTAACTAAGAAAAATGCCAAAATTACAAAAGACTCGTAAAATAATTAAATAAAACATAAAAATCCCGCTGGAAATAATAAACTATAAATTTGACCCTCTAAACCTTCGAATTTGCCTAAAATCACGCGGGCGTAAAGACTGAAGTCTTTACGTTTTCCTGAGGAGGTCGTTTCCACTTGGAAAAGTAGTATATTTTGTCAAAAACGGGCTCCGTAGACTTTCTGGTCAAACCTCGACTCCCTTGAACCTCAGCTTTGTTATTTTCGATCAAGAGATACCCATATTTATGATATGCATCAGTGTGGGTCCCTAAATTATTTGTAGGTAATTTGTATTATATTAGGTGGACCCGATTGATTAATACTCGCTAGAGTGCGGGTCCTTAAACTATTAATCTCTAACTCGTATTATATTGTAAACTCAATCGATTAATACGCGTCAGTCTACAAAGTATTTATTACTGCAAATAAGATGGATGATGGAATGAGTCAAATAAGAAAGCTTTTGAGGGGAAAAGAAGATAATTCAAAATTCGAATGGTTGTTTTACAATTTATCGTGGCCTATAATTAAATAACAGAAAACTTTATGGGCTTAAAGTGAAAGAGTTAAAAACTATAAGGGTTATATGGCAATTTACAGTGGACAGTTGGTGGCGATTAAATAATTCATAAACATGCTGATATGGGTATTTTTCGTATTGGGCCTGCAATGGGCTAGGCCCATATTTTACCTATGTCGGGTATCATCCCCGATGTATATATCGAATATCATCCCTGATATGGTACATCTCACGTGTTCATCACGTGAGTGGTCCCCGTATCCTGGGGCCTATAAATACCCGTTTCCCAATAATCAAGGTAAGCTTTAATTATCCGCAATTACTGTACATCTATATCGAGCCACACCTAATATAGTGTTCGACATAATACCCGATATATACCTTTGATATATAGATCACTTGCACCCTTTCGATATATCTAGTAGATCATTCTCGACATGGAGGATCCGATGTTGTCTCCGACATAATCCCAACGTCATCTCCGACATATTCCCGACATCTTACCTTGCATCCGACGTTAGTCCGAGGTGTTCTGGACCAAGCCTATTCGAGACTAGTGTAGCTAGAGTAAGCCTAGTTAACAGTGTACTCGTTGTAATACCCTTGTAACCGACCCATTTATATATAAGAGTTATTGTCAAACTAGTGGCGCTGTTTGTGAGAACACCAAGTTCCCGGACGAGGACGTTAAGATGGAAAGGAGGATGACCCGCTCGCAGTCCAATAGACTAGTGGTTGACAACTCAATGGAAGAGAGTGCACCCCCGCCGCCAATTTCGGCCCAGAACCGAGGAGAGGACAGAATGAACATGTTCCGCCTCAAGCATCGAGAGGAGTAGAACTTGAGTCTTCGGTACCTGCCGCATTAGTACTAGAGGTAGTGGCATAGATCAACGCCACGGTTCAGGCCACACTGAACACAGCCTTAGAAACCTTGATACCAAGCCTGAATGGTCGGGTAGCAGGCGATCTGCCACCGCGACCCCATGAATCTAGGGCCACATGTGGATAGGCGGCCGGAATCAGGGGTGAGGAGTGTGAAGAGGCGAGTAATGACACGAGGGACCGTTCTAGGTCAAAGGTTCAAGAAGAGGGAAGGCCTGACCCGGTAAGAGAAAGAAGAAACATCGCTAGGAGAATGGAGCAGTTAGATAGTGAGAGAATGGAAGTTAATCGAAAACTGGCTTTGGCGGAGGGCCATAAGACTTTGACCCCATTTTGTGCGGAGATCAAGGCAGAAGTATTGGATAAGGGTGATAATGTCCCCACCACCAAGGCTTACGATAGGAAGAGCGATCTGAGGGATCATACCCACAGTGTTGACAGTGTGTTGAACTTGCATAGGTTCTCGCACGGTATCAAGGAAAAAATCTTGGCCACTACCCTAATTGGAGCTGTCTGGATTGGTTCAACAGGATCGCGATAGGATCTATCACCAGTTATGAAAAGATACGGGAGAAGTTGGAAAGTCAATTTTCCAGTCAGAAAATGATGAAGACTAGCATGCACCATCTCAACGAATGAAGCAGAAAGAGAAAGAGAGCCTAAAAGAGTTTATGAAGAGATTCAATGATGAACTGATAAAGGTGGATGAACCGCAGGGTAACCAAGTGGTACTCATTTTATTCAACGCAACGACGCACAAGAGATTCGCACAGGAGTTAATCAAGCTCAAGTCTCCGACTATCAACCAAATCAATGAGCTTGCTCACAATATCATATACAAGGACAATATGATGGCGAAAAAGCAAGCCCCACACCAAGCCAATCGCAACCGAGGCAGTGAAGGTTGGAACAAAGATAGAGGCAGACGGGACAGGTCACCAAGAAGATACACTCCCCTGAATCAAGATATTTTGACCGTATTTGTGGTGGCTTAAAGGGACAGTTGGTTGAATCAACCGAAGAAGGTGAGAGAAACTGAAGGCACCAAACGATCAAGGAAGTAATATGAGTACCACTGCCAGAAAGGACGTGAGACTAAATATTGTATAGATCTTAAGGATGAGATCGATCGCCTCATTAAGAAAGCCAATCTGATTGAGTATGTGCGGAATAACAGAAACTATGATGATCAGGAGGATCAATCCCGCTCCCCCAGAAGGAATAATACGAATTCCATAGAGAGCCCCAATGGGCGTGGTAACGCAATTGTCAACGCACCCTCTAGAGGTGTGATCAACATGATCAGCGGCGGACCAGCTGGAGCAGACTCCACCAATCAGAGGAAAAAGATTACAAGAGCACCGGAAGAGGGCCGCTATATTGGATTCATGTTGCTAATGGATGAGCTACCGGAGAAGAGCATTACCTTCTCGAATAGGGACCTCATGGATCTGACTCCTAAGGTAATACATGCAGGTAAACTTGATTTTTCTTTGGTTGTTAAGCTTGGCATTGCCAATTATGATGTTTGCAAGGTTCTAATAGACAACGAAAGCTCCACAAACGCCATATTTGCACATGCTTTGGAGAAGATAGCATTGGGCCACCACGTGGTGGAACAAGTCCACACCCCTCTAGTTGGCTTCGGAGGTTCCGAGGTGATACCACTGGGATAGGTGAATCTACCGACATCATTCGGTGAAGAGCCGCACAGAAGGACCATCAACATCCAATATACAATTGTGGATCACCCTTTCGCCTACACCATCATTATAGGTAGGCCGGCTCTCAATTCCATCCGAGCAGTGGTATCCACATACCACCAAAAGATGAATTTCCCAGCAGCAAAAGGCGTAGGCGAAGTCTTCACTGATCATGAGGAGGGATGGTTGTGCTACATAACTACTCTCACTCTCCCAAGGATCAGAGACGCCGCTGGAGGAGCCGTGAACTTAAACGACAACCACCAAGCTGCAGAGTAATCAATATAGGAAAACCATTTCGAACACTCTTTACTTTCAGTAATGTTGAACATTTTGAAATTTCTCTAAATTGCCCTGTCGTTGGGCTGGACTGTAACTAAAACAGGGGGAACTACGCCGATCTGATTCACAAACAATAGGATACGTAGGCGGGTTAGGATTTACCTAGCCTTCGACCACTATCATTTACAACCTCATTTTCATTACAATCGATATACTCGATCAAGGTATATATGCATGCCTTACTGCATGTACAAACCCTTACGAGGGAATGACTGAGATGTGCAGACATGCACACCTACATTCAAAAATATTATATCATATCATTATTTTATTTGGCAGATATACATGTATCTCTTATACATCACAGGTACAAACAAATACATCACATGTACAAACAAATCCTTGCCAAAGACAAGGATGACACTCTCCATCCAGTGGGAAAGTACATCGGCAGTGGATCTCATCCACTCATTATCTCTAATATGAAATGATTGTTTCTCTGCTTAATAACATGAACAAAATATCGGTGCAGTCCGAAAGGACCAGGGAGAATCCGCTACTGAGAAAGGATAGAAAGTCTATGAATGTCGTGGTATAATCCCGCTATCCACCGAGATAGGCAGGAGACAAGCCGACATACGAAATCTACAAATGCCCTGGTATAACTCCGCTATCCATCGATATAGTCAGAAGACAAGCCAGCATACGAAATCTACAAATGCCCTGGTATAACTCCATTATCCATTGAGATAGGCATGAGACAAGCCGGCATACAAAATCTACAAATGTCCTGGTATAACTCCGCTATCCACCAAGATAGGCAGGAGACAAGTTGGCATAAGAAGTCGATAACTGCCCTGGGATAACTCCGCTATCTACTGAGATAGGCAGGAGACAACCCGACATATAAAAAAGAAAATAGCAAAAGTGAACCCGACATCCGAACGACTTCACTCAACTACAGACAACCAAAGGCGACACTGCTAAGATCAAGGGAAATTAAATCTCAAAGAAGAATCGTTCGATTACAAGAACGAGAATGAAAATTACAGATGCCAAAAGGGCACTATACACAATACTTTAAGATTACAAATAACATAAACCCTTAGCCAGAATATCTTGGAGCACCCTTGGTATGAATCAAAATCGGACTCTTCTAGTCGAGAATCTCCTCATAGACATCTTCTACATAATCATCGTTAGCTTCCACATCGAAATCCTCGACAGGTTTTCCATCGGGGCCCAATAAAGGATCTAGGGGACTAGGATCGAAATCATCTCTGAATCCATCAAGAAGGAGGATCTAACCAATGAATGAATCCTTAGCTTCCTCCCTCTCTCGCACCCCTCATTCTGCACAGATTACCTTGTAAGTCTAACTCAAAAGGAAGGCCTTTGATGTACGAATCTATTGCTCTCAAGTGAGCGTTATACATCAGTTAGCCCTCTCGGCAAGGGCTAATTGTTCTCACATCAAAGAAAGTTCTGCCTTTACCTACTCCTTGTTTCCCTCTCAATGGAAACATACACGTTGGCTTCATTGAGAGAGGCTATCAGTTCCCTATTCTTGGCAAGGAGTTCATTCACGTTCACTTTAGCGACACTAAGAATGCTTAAGGCATCGTCTCTCTTCTGCGCCAACCTGGGAGTAGCAGTCGGGTCATAATCGGCTAGGCTTTCAAGAAGGACAATAGCCTCCAAAATAAATCCCGACCTGGAAAACAAGCATATATCAACAATATAAGAACACCAAAGGACATCTACTAATGAATGGATCGACATAAGTACTCAAAAGTGAGAGGTCATAAACTTATAGATTCAAACAGGGCGCCCTAACCGACCGTAGAACTTCCTCTCCCAGTCCTTCTCTTCTTATAAGTTGAGGCACCAGCGTCAAAAGTCCCCGGAGCATGACTCCCATTACGATCTGCTTCAATCCTGCTTTGCCAGGGTGGATTATCATTTGGGACCATGCCTAACGCGGCCTCCCCACCCTGCGAGGATCGATTCAGTTTTTCTTTGAGCCGAAGACTTTCGCGCCCACACTTTTTAATAACGAAGGGAAGCGCATCACCCTCAACTATTGTCCTACGGATGGCATTGCGTAGAGAAATCATGTCCAGCCTCCGATGTTCCACGAGAGTGGCTACAGATAAACAATAGAAATGTCAATTAACACAAGTACGCGGAATAAGCTACCAGAATAAATAGGGAGGAACTTTACCAAGGCCATGAGGGCCTCTATAAGGCCTCGGAGAAATACCACTCGTACCAACCACGTCCTCATCACAAAGCATGGTAAGATCGTAGGGACGATCTAGCAACTTCAATAAGAATTCAGACGTAAATTGAGGGCGGCCAAGGCCAGTAGGCCTCAAATACTTATCTAACGTAGACCACTCTTGCGGGAGCCCGTCGAATTCCTCATCCACTTTCTCCTTTATATAGAAATATTCATTCTTGTTCCCGGAGCCATAACTAGACTAGCCACAGAACAGAAATTTCATCCCGTTTTGCGAACGAACGAAATAGAAACCTTTATCACCACGCTTCTTGTTGAGGATGACAGTAAAGAGATTCCAGAACTCATTTACGCCATGCGGCACCCCGAGGGCCTTCATAACGCAAATAAAGCCCACGATATACCCAATAGAGTTGGGTGACAGTTGCCCAAGGCAAACACCAATACTTGCCAAAATAACACTAACGGTAGGGTCAATAGGGAATCCCAGTCCATTGGAAAGATGCTTTGCATGTACCGTGATACAACCTTTGGGTGCCGTATGCATCCTCTCATGCTTTTCAGGAAATATGATCGTGTATCCCGTATCAATGTGATATGTCGACGCATAAAAATTAGGATGATGAGGAACGTGGGACACTATGTCCTCATAACTTTCAGCAGTTTTGAATTTTTTCACCTCAGGAGCTATTGGTAAACCCCACTCATTAACCTCCTTGAGCTCCCGAAGGCACATTGGAATCCCCATCCACGCCACAACATCATCCCGAAACAACTCATCTGTACCAAAAAGATCGTTACCATCAAAACCAGTTCTCGAGCCTCCAACTTCCGTATTTTGAGAATCTAAACCCATAAAGTCGAAATCACTCTCGTTCGCCATGAGGATGTCGAATACTGATAAACGTAAGAAGCTCTGAAAGAGATAAAGCTCAGCAACTCGAAGATAGCAACGTGGGAGTTCAGGAAACCAAAGAAAAACATGAATATCAAAAAACATGTCGAAAATATATCGAAAATATATCGAAAAACATATCTAGAAATATATCGAAGATCCCCGGCATACAGTAGCGTAAAGACAACGAATTTCAGTAGGAGACAAAATGATCCTCTCTCTCCTCCCAAGCCGCTATTTATAGACATCGGCATCAGCACGCATTTATGACAAGTGCATATCAAATTTACATTCGACATCCATATCGAAAGAAATTCGATATAATATGAATGTTTCTAAGAGACATGAATTCAAATGAGAACCTCTGAATATGCGCCAATTGCATTGGGGGTCCGCCGATATCAATTCAAAACATCAAAATGCAATTCCCGCATCAGCTCTTCATCATTTGAACTGGCGGGACGAGAGGTACTGGTAATACAAAAGCTGAGATTTAATTTGCAAATTATTATCTTTAGATAATAGTTTCCAAATTGGGGGACTACATGATATGTGTATTTCTCATATTGGGCCTACAATGGGCTAGGCCCAGATTTTACCTATGTTGGGTATCATCCCCGACGTATATATCGAATATCATCCCCGATATGGTACAACTCACGTGTTCATCACGTGAGTGGTCCCCGTATCCCGAAGCCTATAAATACTCGCTTCTCGGTAATCAAGGTAAGCTTTATTATCCGCAATTATTGTACACTAAATCGAGCCATACCCGACACATTGTTCTACATAATACCCGATATATACCTTTGATATATACATCACTTGCACCCTTTCGATATATCTAGTAGATCATTCTCGACATGGAGGATCCGATGTTGTCTCCGACATAATCCCGAACTTCATCTCCGACATATCCCCGACATCTTACCTTGGATCCGACGTTAGTCCGAGGTGTTTCGGACCAAGCCTATTCGAGAATAGTATAGATAAAGTAGGCCTAGTTAACAGTGTACTCGTTGTAATACCCTTGTAACCCACCTATTTATATATATACGAGTTATTGTCAAACTACATGCAGTGCCGTGATGGTTAAAAGTGATGTTTTAATTTTACCGATAACCAATTCGAAATAAATAATAAAAATTATAACACGAGTTTCAATGATTAATCTTATTATTTGGTACGCGGATCCTAGATATTAATCTTATTGCAATCGATAATTTAATTGTTGTTTTTAAAAGCTTTGTTCTAATTTTAATAATATCTAATTCAAAATGATATGGATTGTTACTAGGGTCTTCGAAACACGAATTATTAATTTGTTATATATTTTTTGGATCTAAATGGATGTATGCGCGCGGGTCCCTAGTTATTAGCATATGGGTCGCCAAACTACTAATTATTAATGTGTTTTATATTAGGTGACCCCAATCGATTAACTGCAAAATAAAACTCATTATCGTAACGAAACCACTAAGAGTATAGTTTTTTGGGCCAAAATTGAAAGAATTAAAAGAAATAATTGTTCGTCAATTTACAACATATCATTAATTACTAATTCATTTTATATTAGGTGGGTTCCAACGGGACGATGGAATGAGTCCAATAAGAAAGCTTTTGGGGGTAAAATAAGAAGATGTGAAATTTGAATGACTATTTTACAATTTACTGTGTAACCCATAAGTAAATAATAGAAAACTTTAGAGTCAAAAATTGAGAGAGTTGAAAATTTCAAGGACTATTTGGCAACTTAGAGTGGACCAAAATAAGAAAAATTCAATGTTGAAGAACTATTTTGCAATTGATTGTGGGCCCAAAAAGTAAATAATAGAAAACTTTAGAGGCAAAATAGAAATAGTTGAAAATTGCAAGGGTGATTCTGCAATTTGCAAGGGCAAAAAAAGGAAGACAAAAATTGATTGTTGACAAGCTGCTATCGTCCTTTATTATATAAGTAGATAATTAAGGATTAATCGCCAGTCCTGATGCAGGAACTTCTGCTAATTCATTGACTTTAGTGAATCGGCACTTAATAGTTTCGAAAGGTTCAACAAATTTAAATCTTCTGCAACTCAAATGTAATAATATTAACTGGGAGATCCACTTTCGTTTCTGTAATAGAGCAGTAAAACTAATTAGAACACGTGTAGCCATAAGCGATAGTAGTAGTACGTATCTTATCAAAATCTTCGTAATTATGACTCCTTTAACTGCGTCTTTAAGCTAATGGATAGTAGGAAATAAAGTTTTTGCACGTTCAAATCATAAAGCTTCTACATTCTCTAAAAAGCTCAATAGTCAATATGTTACATCAATTGGCTCAGCTTTAAATATTATTACAACAAAAACCTAGAACGTGAAGTTATCTAACTAAATTGATCTCACACCGTCCTTGCTCCATTCACTAAACCAACAACCATGTTAACATTTTTTGCCAGTTCAGCAGCTGCCCCAACATAAGAATGGGGTGTCAAATTTAAGAGGGACGTCTTAGCGTCGGTTGGGATATCCAACCGCTCGATGAATTCTCTTATACTTTCCATTGTCACCGCTCTTCCTCTAGTCAGCTCCTTCAGTTTCTCGTAAGGCTCTGGAACACCGTACCTACGCATTACCTATAAGAAAAGAACGTCAAAATTGATAGAAACATTGCGCTAGCAAGAGATCTTGGTCAGTTTTATAAGCAATAGTATGATTTACACACCCACATAAAGGCTGGTGCAATCTTAACAAAAAAGGGGACTTAAAACAAGGATGGTCACACTATCAACAGACTGCCAACCAGTTTTAAATTGATCCATATGGTTAGAAAGTTCCAACCAATATAGACGTGACAAGAAATCAAATATGACAGGGATCCACTTACAGTTTGTATTGGTTCAGCAAGAACCTCCCAGCATTGATTCAAGTCTTCAAACAAGGAAGCTTCATTGATCTACATGGAACGATATATCGTAAGATAAATAAAACGAATGTATATTACCGACAGATTACGGTAGTTGATTACAAATGTTAATTCAAAACACCACTAGCACATGGTTCACCAACCTTACAGTAGCAGAATTTTGATCCTTGATCTCATTAAAAGAAAAATAAAGAAAAGAAGTATTTCATGCATTCCTACACCACAAGCGGTAGCCACTCACAGAAATATGAGGTACGTTTAGAGTAGCTCCATAATCATCATCTCAAATACATTTGTCAAATGCAATCACAAGAGTGTCTACGATGTCATAGTTTTTTTTCTGTGATCCCAATGATGTCATACGACAGATACAATAAGTCAGCTCTAGTTAAGTAAGAGAGTGACTTTCTCAGTCAGGGTATTGGAATGATCCAACTTCTGGTTTTATAGCTAAATGAAACAAAGAAGTAGCAAGACAACCAAACAATGCAATAAAGAACCATTTGTTTATCTTACAATTTCCACAATCAAATTAGATAAACACCACACATTAACATGTGATATGATATCTCTGCTACAATCATCCAAGAAGCATTAGCTCAAAAACCAAAAAACTTAATGTAAAATTATACAAGCATTCAAACTTTCTTACCTGAAGCTTTCCGATGCCCTGCAATGCACTTTTGTAAGCAAGAAGCGAATGTCCTAATCCTACACCCATGTTCCTTATAACGGTTGAATCAGTCAAGTCCCTCTGCAAGTAGCAAACCCATAACAAGACCATCAGAATTCATTTTCTTAAAGGAATTAATCGATTCCTGGGCCATCATAATACCAAATCTCATACGAATTCCACTTTAGATGCTAAAAGTTAATAACGATGTACAAAGTATACTAGAAAATAAAAGCCACATGCTTGGAACATATAGCTCAATGGTGTTTCCTATACCACTAGGCTTGAATCCACTTGATTCACCTTCGAAAGACGACAAATTGAATTCTAAACATCCAAGAATACACCTTGTAACTCGAATCTCCACCAAAAATCTCATCAAATCACAACAATGTAACTCAAGTTACGTAGTTCACCAAAAATAAACACAACAGTAAACAATAACATCCAAAAGGTTTGGATAACATGAGATGACTAAAGCACTTGAATCGACTACTTAATACTCCTCCTATGAGCAACAAACCAGGAAAGGCGCTTAGAAACTCAAAACTTAAATAAACTTGAAATTCAAAAAATCAAACTTCAAACCGAAGTGAATTACCCAAACCTAACTACCCAGGAAAACAACAACGTACAACGCAAAGAAGTTTACGGCTGAAAAAGGGAAACCCCAAGAACTGTCGAGCTGAAAAAGCAGAT
Organism: Linaria vulgaris; assembly: GCA_948329865.1. Lineage (NCBI taxonomy): Eukaryota > Viridiplantae > Streptophyta > Magnoliopsida > Lamiales > Plantaginaceae > Linaria > Linaria vulgaris. Next base: position 14,623,334 of record OX415254.1, on the reverse strand, counting down.
TTCAAGAACTTTAGGACTGAAGCTATGGATTTAAGAACTGTAGGACTAAAAGTAATAAACACAGATACTTAAGGACCAAATGGCAAATCGTTGCACCAGATTGAAGGTTAATTCCCTGCGACAGAAAGGCTTGGCAGAAATTGAGAACCGTGAGGTACTGGAACTCCCATAGCAGCGTCGGACGTGAGCGGCGAGTAGTGACTTGCGACAGTGTGGGTGGGACAGCAGCGCATAGAACCCGAAAAATGAACCGGTACATAGCGTACAACAGTTTGTTGTAGCATGAAAGTGATGACGAGGCTGTGTTTGGAGAAAGTAGCAGCGGCGGCGGAACTGGGCTTGAACAGATTTACCTAAAATTTATTTTTTTTTCAAAATATTAATTGGAGAGGGAGAGAGAACTGAAGTTCTGAAATTCTGGAGCAGAAAAAAATAATATTTTGAACTTTTGGTGGCCACCGTGGCGGAATGACGGTGGTGCCGCCACGGTGGCTCTAGCGTTTAGGCCACAGGATCTTCTTTTCTTTCAAAGATGGCTGTGATACCATGTTAATGTAAAGAAAGGAGGGAAATAACTTGCTGTATTCATCATGAAACCATTACATATAAATAAGAAGCCTAGATCTAGAATTAATACCTCCCATGACTCTCATTGATAAATATCACCATACCTACTTTCCTTAACATGTATACCTGCCAGCGGGAAATAGGCAGCTTTGTGCTTAAATGAGACAACCCTCCATTTGCAATTCCACAGTTGCCTTCACTATTCTCAAAATCAATGGGATTAACCTTGTGGGGCATCGTTGAGGACCCAATCTCGCCAGCTTTAGTTATCTGCTCATAATTGCAAATGTGTAAAATTCTTTTCAGTAAATGTATAGTTAATAATATTGAGCAACTAATTGTATCGCACCTGCTTGAAATGGCCTAAGGATATGTATCCCCAGATATCTCTATCAAAGTCAACTAGAATGTTGTTGAACTGGATGACTGAATTGAAAAGTCTGGCCATGTAGTCATGAGGTTCGATCTGATTTAAAAACCAATAATTCAGAAAGAAACCATTGAGTTTAAAAACTTATAAATCTCACTTCCAAATAGTTATATTTTGTACTAAGACACTTAATAAATACGCAAAAGTTCTTACATTGAGAGCTATTCACTAAGAAAATGGACCAAGCATAATATATCAAATTGCTCACTCTATCTTTAAAAAAAAAGAAAATCAAGTATAACCAATTCATATTATTAAAAATACTCATTTTTAACTATCAAAATATAGAACTGATGATATTTCATAGGATCATTCATTAAGACAGAGATTCAAAGAAAAAAAGAAGCCCAAGCATAGATGTTTTCTATCTTAAGGCTCTAGTTTACGAGTATGATTTCAAGTATACTAATTTCTAAGTGCAATACTAGTTTTTGAGTTTACAACAGGTAAGAAATAGTGAGCTTTGACACTTCTTGTGTTAATAGGATATTGATCCATGGGATAGTTGAGGAATAGAAGGCGGTTTGTAAAAATGCAATAATCCTCAATGTACAACTAAAATGCCTACCTGAGTTACATATGGATTGAAACCTATTCCGAGGGACGTCACAAATTCCTCTGCCACAAGTGGCCAATCAACACTTGGATATGCAACTAGATGTGCATTATAGTTTCCAACAGCTCCCGCAAACTTCCCTAAAATTTCAGCTCGGCTTATTTCCTTCCGTTCTCTATCCAACCTGTAAGCAAAAATAGCCATTTCCTTTCCTAGTGTTGTAGGCGAAGCTGGCTTCATGTGCAATACAGAAGAACAAAGTTAGTAACTTTAGGTGTTCATCTAGTCAATGTTGTCAATCAGTCATGACAAATACAGTATTCAAAATAAGCTAAGTAGAGTAAGAACATGCATCTCAAGGATACACTATGTTGCATTGTGACTTTTTGCAACCTTTTTTTGTCATATATCAATCTTTAGTTCCTCTCCTTGTTTATATGTCTTTTGAAGAACAAATGAAAACACTATACATGTAGAGTATGAGTGATGCTATGCAAGTGTGTGTACATGTTCTGTGTGCAAAGAAGGGAACGAGAGGAGGGTGCCCTTTTAAATCTTTGTATAAACCAATCTCATGTCTCAAAACATAGTTACCTGTCCATGAGTTCGTGAAAGCATAGGAACGTAAGCAAATGCAGTAGCCATGTCACATATCGCTGTGATCAATTTGTCCATGACAGGAAGTATGACCTCCTTGAGAGCTTCTTTCAGCATCAATGCGTGAGCTAAATTGTTAATGTCCTCAGAAGTGCACGCAAAATGGAAGAATTCAAGCACCTACAAGAAAATGGATAGTAATTAGAATATTTCAAATGCAATTGGTTGAGGAAAAAGACCCATTAGCAGAGAATGCTTATTAATGAAAAGTATTAAGATCACGGCATAATTCGACATAGCTATGCACCTTAGCAATCTCAGGCTGTGATTCGCATCGTTGTTTGAGAAAGTATTCCACTGCTTTGACATCATGATTAGTTACTTTCTCAATTTTCTTTACTTCCAATGCGTCATCCATGTTAAATTTTTCAAGGACATTTTGCAGATAAGACTCAGCTTCTTCAGAGAAGCTTGGAACCTCAGGAACTCCAGGAGTTTGAGAAAGCTTCACTAACCACTTAATCTAGACAAAGAACATACATATGCAAAGAAATCAACAGGTGAAGGTGCTTGAAAAGATAAACTAATGAAAAAAAACTAACAAAAAGCCAGCAGCGCATATGTGTAGGCAGACTACATCCAACGTAGCATTGAAAAGTATCAACGGATTCCAATCATCAAAGGGGCAAATTACGACAAAATTTTAAGTATTCTTTTGGTTTAACTGGTGACCAACACAAAGCACCCAAAACCAAAAAAGAGTACTTTTCTTTATTCTATTTAGCCGAAGTAGAGTTAGCTTATAATTGGAAAGTCTGGAATGAAAAAACATGTTGAGACATTCTACTCAATGGAGAAACTATGTTGGATTTAGGGTATGTTGATCCCGTAGCCACCTTAGTATACTAGTTTTACGCATTCTTTTGCCTGCCCTCCTCTTCTCCTAGTAAATATACAACCATTCATGTCACATTTTCCTTTAATTGTCTTTATGCATAGACATGGTTGTAGTGATGTGTGGTTTAATAAGAACAAAAGAGAGCAAGAAATTGTATAATTTGAACAGAGAAAACAAGTTAAGTTTGTCATTGAAGCCAAATTGACAATTTCTTACATCCGTCCTTTATTTTCTCCCATTCTAAACGAAGAAAGAAAGAAGAATAACATAAACCTCCAGACAACCAAATTCTAAGTTAATTATATTTCACAAGATGACAAGACAATATATTCATGAAAATCATAGACACAATTTGTATTAACAGCATTCCGTTCACATGAACTTGTACTCGATATACACCTGAAGTCAGAACAATATAAACGTGTTATATAAAAGCATACCTCGACCAGAACTCGATACTTAATAAGGCCAAACTCGCTCATGAAAGGCGCCAACTCCTTCACTTTACCCCAATAACGACCATCCAGCGGACACAGAGCAGTCAAGCTCGAGAGCTCCACGTCCAATCCATAATCAGCATTCGACATTATATTTACCTAAAGCAAAAAGTAATTCATTTTCTCAATTTCCCTCCTCTGAATTAACACAATAACAGAAATCAGAGGCTCAATAACACACACAGTTATGGTGATAAATAAATGAACTCGATTATTAATTAATATTTAAATTAAATTAAAACCAGACGGACAGGAAATTGATGATACCTTACTAGATACCAAATCAATAGTACTGGAATTCTCCTTGAGGCTTGCATTTTGAACAGTACAGCTCCGACGAGAGCGAAAGGAAGCACGTGATGATGAGCTCCAGTGTTTTGTCAAATCTTGAGTTGTTGGCGTGAGATACGGCGTCGTTTTCGTAACATTGAAAACCCTAGCTCCGGCTCCGAGTTCCATTCGAAGGGGAGGAGGAGTGGAGAAGAGCGCGTGTCAGTAGCGGTGGGCGTTTCGTTTCCTTTTTCTTCTTATATATAGGGTTTAAGTTTAACCACTTTCAAATTTTCTTATATCTAAATTGATATTTGAAATTATTAATTGTTCTATTATATATTATAATAGAAGTTTTGGACACATTATTTGTGGGATCAAAATTTTAATTTTCATATTTCTTATTTTTTATTTCTTGTGAATCAAAGAATTTTATTGAAAAGCAGGCATAAGGCATACGATGCATAAAAGCTGAGATTACAAATACAACTCAAAGAATCACCGATTTATTAATCTTGTCTAATTCAAACATGTTTCTCGCTGCACATTGACAAATTTCAATCTATGAAAGAGTTTGCAAACTCTTCTCTATTACCGTTAATCCAATATCATATTCTCACATTTATAATATCTATAATTTTAGAATAATCAAATTACTTTATTTCTCGCTCTTCATATTTTCCAAGTAGCAAAGAACCATAATTGCATCCATACTTCAGAGACTTTCTTCTTCGTCGCGGTGCCAACAAATTGCTCAAGATGCCACTTTGGATCGCAATGAAGTGCAGTCTTAGAACTTAAATTACGGCATAATAATATGTTATTACTTTTTCAATTTAACCTTATACTTATTAAGTTACATTGCTATATAGAAACACTCATAATTGAGTTATTTGGCATGTAGGCAAAGTATCAAGTCTACATTATATTCATAAGAGTTGATCAGTACAAATCCTTATCAAATGCAAAGACTAATCATAGCTATTGATATACACAAATAATTCTCGATGTGAAAACACATAACCAGGGGGCTGATCTTTCAATAGGAAAAAGAGCGAATTTGCAGGGTCCCAAATAACCTTAATGTAGGTGGACTTCTAAGATGTTGATGAGGTTAATTTACAAGAGTTATCTACTTGCTCCAGAGACTTATCAGATGCGTTAACATTTTCCCGCAATCTCAACGACAGTTGGCGAATGTTGAGATTGAACTTCAGCAAGGCAAAACAGTAGGCAACAAGTGGCTTCGTGAGAACATTAGTGACCATGTCTTTGCTCGATAGAAAGCGGGCATCAAGTAGCTTTTGCGCAACACGATCATGAACAAAATAATAATTCATCTCAATATGCTTTGTCCTCGCGTGAAATACGGGATTAGATGTGAGATAAGTAGATTCAATATTGTTGCAGTACAAAATGGGAACCCGAGGTAACACGAAACCAAGTTCAGATAAAACGGACTCCAACCACATTAGCTCGGTAACAATGTTGGCGACGACTTTGTACTCTGTTTCACTGGTCAAACGAGAGACAAAGCGTTGTTTACAAGCACTCTTGAAAATTAAATTGGGTCCAAGAAATACACAAAATCCATTGGTTGACCGCCGACCATCCGGACACCCGACCCAATCGGCATCGGAATAGGCAGTCATTGAAAAGTAAGAACTAGACTGAATAAGTAAAACTTCCTTAATTGAGTATTTAAGATAACGCAAGATACGCTTGACGGTCGTCCAATGCAAAATTGTCGGTTCATGCATAAACTGACTTACCCGAGAGACAGTTAAGGCCAAGTCCGAGCGAGTGATTGATAGGTATTGGACAGAGCCAACCACTTTTCAATACAAGAGTAACATCAGAAAAAAGGTTCATCGTCGACGCGACGAATGGGATTGGAGCTGGACACGGGAGAAGTCATTGGTTTGGCACCAAGCATATTTGTTTGTTTATGAATGGAGTGTGTATATTAGCGTTGAGACAAAAGAAGTCCATTAGAAGTTTTAGAAACTTCAATACCCAGAACATAATGCAAGTCTCCGAGGTCCTTAAGAGCAAAGGTCTGACCAAGATTATCAATGAATGAAGTGACCAACTCAGGTGAAGACCCAATAATAAGTATGTCATTGGCATAACTAAGAACATACAACTTCGACATGGACGTGCACTTGTAGAAAAGAGAAGTATTTGCACGTGAAGAGAGGAATCAAGCATAGATCAAGTACGAACTTAGGCGAGCATACCAAGCTCATGGAGCCTATTTTAGACCATATAATGCTTTCCATATAATGCTTTCCTAATGCATATAAACCTTTTCGTTAAGCACTCCGTGTAAAAACGCATTGCTAATACCAATTTGTCGCATACACCAGCCAGAGGAGAGAGCAATGGATGAGACAAGATGAACGGTATGAGGCATGATAATAGGGTTGGAAGTTTCCTCAAAGTCAAGATCAACCTCTTGATGAAAATCTTTTGTAACTAAACGAGCCTTGTGTCTGTCAATAGAGCCATCGGCTTTAGTCTTAAGCTTAAAACCCAACTTACAACCAATGATATTCATGTTAGGTTTAGAAGAAACTAAATTCCAGGTTCCATTGCGCATAAGTGCATTAAACCCCTTATATAGCTTTATGCCATTCGAGAAAACGGATAGTTGTGGTGTAGCATGTTGGCTTGGAAGGAGCAATTGCTACTTCTAGAGCTATAGAAAATTGCGTACCATCAGAAAAAGTGTGAGGACGGACTATGTTTATGCCTCCCTCAACAATCTTGTTGTTCTCTCTTCGTCATCTCCACGTGTTTTAGATGATACTCTTGATCAATCAAGTAATGTCGATGAATCTTCCTTGGTTGTTCCTAATGTTGATGTGCAGGTGGGACAAACATATTCCATGGCTCCATGGACGCGTTGTTCCTAGCGTGTTGTTCCTAATGTTGATGTGCAGGTTGTTCCTAATGTTAATGTGCAGGTGGGACGAACACAATCCACTACCATGGGCGCGACAACATGAACCGTGCGTCCATTCGGTAATGTCGTGTATCTGAACAATCATTTGTTCTTCCGGAAATACCGTTGAATGGTCGTCTCCTACAAATGTAAACTTTTGGTTGTCTTAAGAACGTATAAATAATTCAACATACAACTCAATAATAAATATTGTATACATGGAATGCGTTCACAGGGGCCACCCATTTTGAGTTGGTGTCGCCATTGTTGTTGGGTGACCTTAGGGTTTGTTTTTTTTCTCTTAAGGATGTTTGAATAGAAATAAGAAATGGTGGAATTGAAAGTGTAATGGGTGTGTGAGGAAAACAATACACTAAGGGTAAAATTGCCATTTCACACGAATAAGTTGGAAAATTAAAAAAATTGTGTCAATTGGTACAAGCAAACACACTATTATATATTTTTGTTGTGGTTTATTTGAGGTACTAAGTTGACAAATCATGCAACCTACTAGTTATATACAAGACTATTAATAAGAGTGTATTAATAGTCATGCGACTATTGATTTCGTGAGCAAACGAGTCCTTATTGTATGTCGTATAATCTTTTCGTTGTGCACAATGACCAAACTAACCCTATACATTATTAGACAAAAGTCTTATTTTAGGTAATGCAGATACTTACATTGTCGTATATATAAATAAAATTGAAAATAAAAAATATTATCCTATTGTAACTTGTAAGTACAAAATAAATCATGCGGATTACTATTTGCTAATAAAAGTAATTGATAAAAGAATTAGCTAATTAAACATAGAAGAGTGTTTTTGCTTTTACTTAAATTAAATAAGGGGCAATTTGATTTTTTTCATATTAAAAAAGAAAATGAGGATTGTATCAGGATATTGTGTGGAGAAGGTGTTTGCATCAATAAATTATTAACACGTGCGATATTCGGTAATAAAAATAAGTGAGTACTTCGATATTAGCTCGAAGAGTCATCAATATTCACATCGAATGTGTAATGATATATATACATAGCAAAACTCTTAAATACAGAGCAAATTCATATAAAATACACTTTTAACCTTTACAAAATCAAAACCAAAGATATACAATATAGTTTCTAAATTAACACCCATAATTAAAGGAGATTCATCCCCATCATTATAGGTATCTAAATTAATTTGTATTTTTGGGCAATATAATTGGATACTTTATATACACGTCGAAATATTTTTTTTTTCAATCTTTTTTTTTTGTTAGATCTAAACTTAATGTTATCACAAATCATTTGAAATGAATTTCTTTTCATATAAATCAATCAAGAATTTAATCTATAAGTAAGAAAATCAATCTTAATACAATATTTATATAGTAATTAATCAATTCAGGTAAGACATTAAAAATTGACCACAACATACTTGAATCTCACAAATTATAAATAAGTATTTGTGTTTTAAAATATGTATTATTTAATTGATATGATCATTTTTTCCTCATATATAGTTCTTACACAATAACTTTTGATACATATTATTTAATGATAAAATGCTTGTTATTCATCGGTGAGACTATGTAGTCCTGGTTTTTTCACGTATTAAACTGAAATATTTTTCTTAATATGAATTTATTATTTTTAAATCAATATTTTATTAAAATCCACTATGCACCCTTGAAAGTTAAAATTTTTCGATTTTGCACCCCTGAAACCTATTTAATCAAGTCAACACTCTCCAATTTCGGTCTATTGTCACTTTGCACTCCTTTTCCGTTTTCAGACATTGACCAACGTTGTCTTAGGGTTAAGAGCGTCATTTACTGTTCACTCCCTCCAAATATGTAAATATCAGTCGAAATTCATTCATTTCCCCCAATTCCATTTATAGGGTTTCTTTCTCCTTAACTCAATTTTCTTCTCAAATTACTAAAATCAACAATGGTGTGGCAAATCCGAGAGATGAATCATACCGGCCCGCTCTATGGTAAGTGTTAGCTTCAATTAGTCCTACTTTGTGCGCATGCATTTACTCTAGAATTTGGCACACGAAATATGGCCGATTCTTACATTGTGTTTATGATTATGTTGTTAATGTGTTATTTTTCTCAATTTGGTAGGGGATGGGTCGAATTTGTTCACTATAATGCTAGAGCATTCTGGTCGATTTGAGGTTAGTAACGGCAAAAGGTATTTTGTGGGTGGTGGTTGCGTGTTTATTGATAATTGTGATGAGTCTGCGTTGAAGATGAATGTATTGCATCTAATTGCTAGGCAAGTAGGGTTGTTACACTGGTTAAGATTTTCTTATAGCCCATTAGGACTTGATGATTCTAATGAGTTGCTGATGATAACAACTGATAAAGAAGCAATTGAAGTTTTGAAATGCATGAGGATAGGGGAGGTCTATACTGTTGATTTACCAAAGAGGAGTTGCAGCTACGACAAGTGGAACTTGTCTGGCCTGCCATGTGTGCATGTTGTATCCTGCATTACCTATAAAATAGGCAAAATTGAAGACTATGTAGAGCATTGGTACAAAAAATCAACATATGTAAAGGCCTACAGTTATATGATGCAACCAATGAAGGGGAGAGATGAATGGTCCAAAACACAGTTGGTTTCATTAAGTCCTTGGCCTGAAAAGCCAAAAAAGAGAGGTAGGCCTAAGCTCCATGAAAGAAGAAAGGATTCAAGTGAGTTGATTGTGGAAACTGAGAATGGGAAGAAAATTATAAGGGGGGCAGTAAGTATATGTGTTCAAATTGTGGTGATCTTGGGCACAACAAGAAGAGTTGCAAAAACCTGCCTTTACCAAAAGTTGCAAAACCCCATGTAAGTGTCTTTAGTCTTTCTGAAATATAGTTTGTTTTTTGGTCATATGTATTTATGTTTTTAACTTTTGCTATATAACAGGCTAAGAAGAATAAAACAAAGAAAGCTCAAGCATTAAGCTAAAGTCCATTACCATCTCAAGCATCATGCTCAAGTCCTTTGACTGCACCTACAGTTAATGCACCTCCAAGACCACCGGTTGCAACAAGATACTTTAGGATGAGTAATGACAACATTGTCACTCAACTGAGTGATGGTGTTTCTTCTGCCACAAGGGTGTACAAGTGAGGGGTTGGGTCTCGCGGTAAATGTGCATTTGTACCTGAATTTTGATCATGTTGAAAACTGGATAGTGTTGTGGTATTTTGGTTATTCATGTTGCAAACAATTTACCTCATTCTAGTTTGAATGGTTTGGTATGTCTGCGTTGGTGTATTGGTGTTAACATCAGAGTAGTGTTTTGCTTGAGGTTGTTGCTGCAAACATTGAGGAGATGTGTCCCTTTTTTATTGTAACTGACATTCAGGTAATAATGTAATGTACTGGTCTTTCTGCAATTGTTCTATAATTGCTTTTGGTCACTAGGGCTTTTCTGCAATTTGGTCCTATTTCATTTAATATTTCATTTTTGCAAATGATGTTGCTTTATAGAGCATAGACAGTCAGTTGAATATGCAAAGAGCCTACAATCACATTATGGAGAATTATTCAAAATGAACTAAAAATCACAATCACATTGTCATTACAATGGTTAACAGAAAACAAGACTACAACACCAACATCAAAGTAACAACACCAAAATTATCTTACAACACAATTATGCCACAATAACACCATCAATTCAATTTCTGCCACAACAGCAACATCAAAGCCACAATGAAAAAACACCTAGCACCATGCATGTGAAACTATATTGCTGTAGTTTCTTTTTAAGAATTTTTGCTTGCCGCTTATGAAGTCGAGCTTTCTCCCTAAGCATTTCACTTTCAACCTCCAACTTTGCCAGTTTGTCATCAGTCTTTGCATACTGGCTTGAACCTTATATGCTTGAATTTCAGCTTTCATTTTTTCGAGGTTCTCCTGATACTTCATCACCAATTCTTCTTTCTTTCTTTGTTCTTTTTCACACAAATTAAGTTTGTTCAATAATCCAGGGATAATTCTTTTGGCTCGTTCACGCATTTCAGAATCAAACCATTCGAAGTACCCACAATCCCCTGCATTCTGCGAATTATAAACAAACCAAACACATTCAAAATCATATCAGCACTTATAAAATCAAAATCAACTCACATTTGCAAAAAAAGTTCAATCATCAGAGGTGCAACCCGATAAAATTTTGACCCATACACAATACAGTATACTAACCTTATAATTTGGGCATCGATAATATCTTCGACCAGGATTATCGTTCTTCCAATACGTTGTCAGCTCCAAACTCGTGCCACAGTGACACTTTACAACTGGAATTCGTAGTCCGAAGTGCCACACACTCTCAGACGAGCTAGATGCTCTTGACATTAGGTGAATCGAACAAGAATTTCTCAAATTTGAAGATTAGGGCATGCGATTTGGGGGCGAGTTTCTGAAATTAGGGCGAAAATGGCGAGCATAATGCAGTTGAATTTTACCCGGGTTGTAAATATATTATTTGGAGGGAGTGAACAGTAAAATGACGCTCTTAACCCTAAGACAACGTTGGTCAATGTCTGAAAACGGAAAAGGGGTGCAAAGTGACAATAGAACGAAATTGGAGAGTGTTGACTTGATTAAATAGGTTTCAGGGGTGCAAAATCGAAAAATTTTAACTTTCAAGGGTGCATAGTGGATTTTACCCCATATTTTAATTAAATTTCAAAAGTAAAATGAATAAAGTAGGATACTTTATCATGAAGAAGAAAATATATAATTAACTTATAAAAATACAATTCTTATAAATATTTTTTTTTGTATTTAATAGGCCTTGAAACCCTATAAATATCTTTAATTAATAACAGTAATACCCGTATTCTAAAATTAAGTTTTTTCATAATAAAATCCACTGCTAAACACTAAGCCACTAACCACTTATTTAGGAAAGGAAATAAAATGCCATGATATTATTTCCAATTATATTAGATTTAACCAAGTTTCAAAATGATAAATCACGACAAGATTGTGGCGGTTTTTGAGACCGCCCATTAGCTACCGTGATGCGGCTGCTGGGCATCTGAGACCGCCCAGCGACTGCGATGCGGTCTCAGCTGTTGGGTTAAGACCGCATCGCGGTCCCAAGCCCATTGACTGGACTATTCCGGTCAATGGGCCTGAACTTTTGGCCCAAAATTAGGGTTATCTCCCTAGGGACCGCCGAGAGAGGCCATCAGCGACCGCGGTCGCTGATGCTTGGTATATTAAAAAAATTAGTTTATTTTTTTATTTTTATCTTCTTCTTCTTCTCTCCTCTCCTTTCATCTCCCCCCCTCCCCCCAGACCCGCCCACGATGCTGCTCCATTTCACGCCAAAATAGCGACCACACAACACATTTGGGACCGCGTCGTTGTTGCATTCCTCCGGTTCGAATTCCGCAATCGTTGCCACCTATCCGCCACTGCCGTGCCGTCCATTCGGCGCCTCACTCCTCCACCGCCGCCCATAGCTTCGTCCAAAAACTGTTAGTTTTTCGAATTATGTTATATGTTAAATTGTTATTAGTTTAGTTAATTTTATGTTTATTTGTTAGTTTAAATGTGTAATTGTTAGATTAAATTGAAGATTGATTAGTTTAAAGTGTAGATTTGTTAGTTTAGTTGTTAAAATGTTAGTTTAAATGTTAATTAAAGTGTTAGTTTAGTTTAATTAAAGTGATGATAATTAGTTTAAATTAAATAAGGATTAGTTTAGATTAATCAATGATTAGTTTTGAAATGTTAGTTTAAATGTGTAATTGTTAGATTAAAGTGAAGTTTGATTAGTTTAAAGTGAAGAATTGTTAGTTTAGTTGTTAAAGTTTTAGTTTAGATGTTAATTAAAGTGTTAGTTTAGTTTAATTAAAGTGATGATGATTAGTTTAAATTGAATAAGGATTAGTTTAAATTAATGAATGATTAGTTTTGAAATATTCGTTTAAATGTATAATTGTTAGATTAAAGTGAATTTTGATTAGTTTAAACTTTAAAGTGAAGAATTGTTAGTTTAGTTGTTAATGTATTAGTTTAGTTGTTTATTAAAAGTTAGTTTAGTTTAATTAAAGTGATGAATGATTAGTTTAAAGTGAATAAGGATCAGTTTAAATTGATGAATGATTAGTTTGGAGTGTTAGTTTAAAGTGATGAATGATTAGTTTGAAGTGTTAGTTTAATTAAAGTGATAAATGATTAGTTTAATGTTTGATTAGTAGTTTAAATGTGAAATTGTTAGTTATATATGTGTTATTATGTTTGTTAGTTTATATTAATATATGTGTAATTGTTAGTTTAAGTTAAAATTTACATGTGTTAGATTAAATGTATAATTGTTAGTTTAAATTAAAGTTTACAGGTGTTATATTAAAAGTATTATTATTATTTAAAGTTTATATGTGTTAGTTTAAATAATAAATTAATGGTTTAATTAGTTTACATAACTCATAACAAATGATCTTTAAGAATCTTTGGATAAGAAGAGGGCTTTAGGAATTTTTTATAACTTAGACATAATGTTATTTTTAGGAATCTCAACTCCGATGCCTTTAGGAAATCTTTATCACTTAGTAACGATTGAATTTTAAGAAATCTCTACAACATATCAATGATCTAACTTAGAAATTTCTCCTTAGTATCATAGTACATCATGTCAGACGCCCCCACGCGTCGGCCACGTACGTCTCGTAGTGGCCCTCCTCCAGGAGGAGCTCGTGGTCGAGGTAGAGGATCTGGAGGCCCAAGTGTTGTTAGTGAGGGTGGGGTTCCAGATCGTGGTAGCGACGACAGTGTTGGTCGAGGTAGTTGTAGACCGATCGTACGTATTATCCACTCGGATCGTGCTGCATCGTCTAACGTTCCAGCTGAGCCATCCCTCCCGCCACGATCTCGTAGGTCGGGTGAGGGATCTACACCATTGTCTCCTCCCCTACCGCATCGGCTTACATTTGACGATGACGAATCCCCTACTGCAGCAGAGCCACGCCCGACCCCTCGTACATCGTTTGGATATGGGGTTAGACCACGATCATCAGAGTCCACCGGAGCCCATCAACCACGATCATTAGAATCGATCGGAGCTCATCAACAACCATATGTCGAGTCTAGCGGAGCTCAGAGGACACCACCTACATACTCCACCGGAGCTGGACTGAGCCAGATGCCGACAGGGACCCCAGCCACAAACACGCAGCACCGACCGAGTAGAGGACCGTCTATAGGGGTTATAGCACCCCGACGAGTCGAGGACATGCCGATCATTACATTGACACGCGGAGTTTTTACGCAGCACCTAGTCGCGATGTAGCGAAGACGATCACGTCCTTCATCAAACAGTTTATGACTAAGTTTTGGTCCTCCTACTTGTAGATGCCCGAGGCTACACGAGAGGGGATGTGGACCAGATTAACGATGAGGAATTATTACATAATAATATTATATAAATTAGTGTATTAATAAATAAATGAAGAAAATACGAACAATCTTAAAATTTTAATTATATTGTAGAAAATCTATGGGATGCGTTATGTGGAGTTGGGCGCGGTGGAGAAGGCCTACATTAAGAAGGCGAAGGGGTGTTACAGGCGTTTAGTGAACAACAAGAAGACCACCAACTTTAGGAATGTAGAAAAATCGGAGTACAGTGGGAGAACGAAGACGTGGATGAACTATGCGTTGGAGGCGCATGCGGTAGCCCACTTGGAGGACATGCCATCCGATGCGTGAGCTTCCCGCAGAGTTGTTCATGGGCTTAGATATTAGGACCAGATCGGGGTTCAGGGTTCCAAGGCCGCCACGTCCGACACGAGATCCATTTGCTCCCAGTTCTTCCATAGCGCCAGAGTTTGTCGATGAGCTCATAGACAACGATGATGATGAGGCTGCAGATGCCGACATGATGGGCTCCGATCCCGCATATCATGGCCTTGATGATTTAGGGTATAACTCACGATACCCAAAAGTCAATGCTAGTCACCGTAGCAAAGATAGGAAATGGAATTGCAAAAAATAGTGCAAACTCATCACTACTAACGTATAAAGTTTCACAAACCTACACTATTGGGCACTCTCTACCAGCCTCCCCTTGTTGGTGCAGAAAACACCTCATAGTATTGGTCATCCCCATTTCCAGAAGTAATTACGGAAGACTAACGACCATTAGGCAAATGACCCCTGAAGACTCCTATAAATAGTACCACATCCAACAACCTAAGACAAGTCCAAGAGAGAGGAAAAAAGAAGAAGTGAATTCTCAACAATCAGACAGTTCGTGTACTTAAATAAAAATTGTAACATTCAAAATTACCTATTGGAGGTCCAAAAGGCGGACGCCAAGCAAGAAGTTTACGCTTCTCGAGTCTTGACCACCCTGCCTACCATCTCCTTCTAACCTGAAGATATGTTGGGTCTCGTGTACCCACACGAGGATCCCCTGGTCATAGTAGCCACCATACTCGGCACCAAAGTCAGAAGAGTCCTCATCGACACCGGAAGCTCGATAAATGTCCTTTTTCTACCAGCCTATGTTGCCCTCGGAATTCCCCGAGACTAGATAGAGCCCTTGTAAGTCCCATTACTAGGATTCTCTGGGGAGCATTGCCAACTCTAGGCCTCATAAATCTACCTATTTCTTGAGGTGAATGAGCGTCTAGGTGCACAAAGCCCAACAAGTTCTGGGTAGTAGAAGCACCTTTCGGAACATATAACGCCATATGTGGCTGACCCGCACTGCGAGCCTTTGATACTATCTCTTCAATGCTTCACCTGAAAATAAATTTTCCCACTCCTTTGGGGATCGACGAAGTTAGAGGGGACCAGACTCATGGTCGAGAATGTCGGATGAACGCCATGACATTGGACCCTCGATCATTGGCTCCAAATTGTCCCTCCAAAAAGCTTCGAACTAAAGAGGTTCGTGTCCAACCAGTTGAAGAACTCAAGATGATAGAGCTTGTGGACGAGACCGAGGGAAGGATGTGAAGATCGACACCAGAATTGGAGAAGACGTGGAAAAAGTAATCACAAACACCCTAAAGCAATTTCAACATCTCTTCGCGTGGAAGGATGGTCCCCCCGGACGGATTAGCCAAGATGTCTGCAAGCATAAGCTGAATGTGTATCCTACGGCAACACCCGTACAACAGCAAAAAAGAAATATGGGCCCCAAGCGCAACAAGGTCATCCAAGCAGAAGTCCAGCAATGAGTCGATCTTCATTAGATCTGCGAAATTCGCTATCCCGAGTGATTAGCCAATGTGGTTCTTGTGCCAAAAAGCGAAAGCCGGTGGCATATGTGCATGAGTTTCACCGACCTCTACGAGGCCTACCTCAAGACTGCTATTCGCTCTCAAGAATCGATCAACTAGTTGACTCTACCACTGGATGCACCTTGTTGTCCACTATGGACAGGAATCAAGGTTACAATCAGATCCCGATGGCGATAAGAAACCAAGACAAGACTAGTTTCATTGTCGATATCGGTACCTTTTACTACTTGGTCATGCCCTATGGGATCACGAATGCGGGGGGCATGTATCAGAGACTGGTCAACCTCATGTTTGAAGGACTGATTGGGAGATACCATGGAAGTGTATGTAGACAACATGATCCCTCCCGAGCTTTTACCCCCGAAAGGGGTATTAGGTAGGGGGACCCACTGTCCCCCTGCCTCTTCTTATTTGTTTCTGAAGTTTTTTCAGCACTTATTGCTAGGGCAGAGGAGCGAGGAGAGTTGAAAGAAGTGAAAGTTAGTAGACACACGCCTCTAGTGTCGCACTTATTATTCACATATAACACACTTCTCTTCTGCGATGCGAATGAGGATTCGGCACGATGTATCCGACATATTCTGGAGCGCTACCAGGTGGCGTCGGGGCAAAAAACCAACATGGAGAAATCAGTGGTTGTGTTTAGTAAGAATACGGGGGAGGACCGACGGTTAGAGTTGGCCACGCTATTGGGGGTAAATATTGCAGAGTGTCATGAAAAATATTTGGGCTTGCCTTCGGTGGTGGGAAAATCTAAAAGGGAATTATTTGATTATATTAGGGAAGGAGTTTGGAAAAGGGCGCAAGGTTATAAGGGGAAGACGGTATCGGGGGCGGGGAAAGAGGTTATAGTGAAAGCGGTGCTACAATCTATCCCTACCTTTATCATGAGTTGTTTCCGTCTTCTGGATACATTGATACAGGAGATCACGTCTATTATTTTCAATTATTGGTGGAGTAGTGGGACACAAAATAAAATTCATTGGGTAGCTTGGGAGAAATTGTGTAGGCGTAAGGAGGAGGGGGAATTGGATTTCAAGATTTGAAGGCTTTCAACGTGGCGCTCCTTGCAAAGCAAGCATGGCGTATTTTACAAGACCCGAATAGCTTAATTAGTTCGATTTTCAAGGCAAAATACTTTGTGGGGTACGAGTTTCTTGATGCACGGTTGGGGACGACACCTTCTTTCTTGTGACATTGTATATGGGAGACGATTCCGATCATTAAGAAGGGGATGCGGTGGCATATGGGGAACGAAGAAGGTATCTCGGTATGGCACAATGCTTGGTTGCCGCGACCCGTTACGTTTCGGCCAATCACTCATATTAACAATGCTGTGCCGTTTACATTGGTTAGTGAGTTAATAGATCCTCACACGGCTTGGTGAGTTGTGGTTATGGTGCGAACGTATTTCTGGGAGGAGGACGCTCAACTCATCTTATCTATTCTGTTAGGGAGTGCAGAAAATAGGGATCAACCGATTTGGCACTTTGATAGCAAAGGAAATTTTACGGTCCGAAGTGCGTACCATCTTATTATGTCACAGGGCTTGCTTAATAATACGAGGGAGGTGACAACTAACTTGGGACCTCATGCGTCGTGGAAAAAGCTTTGGCGAGTGGAATGTGCAAATAAAATTAAGCTCTTTATTTGGCGTTGTTGCATGGATATTTTACCCACGAGGTGAAAATTAGCGCGACGGGAAATATACACGGATACATGTTGCGTGGTGTGTAACGGTGACGAGGAAACAATTCGCCATTGCTTATTTACGTGTCACGTTGTGCGGTAGACTTGGGCTTTAGCCGATATCCCAATGTGTTCGTGGCGTCAGGATAGCGAGGAGTTCGGGGATTGGTTTGTGCGAGTGATTAAGGAGGAGCCGGGGGAACAATTGAGCTTCATTGTTACACTATGTTGGGCCCTTTGGGGTAATCGGAACAGCATATTGGCGGGAGAATTGGCTCGATGTCTGGATGAAATTGTGACTTTCGCACGGATATTTGTTGCAAACTGAATGCAACATAACAGCATGGGAGGGCACGCGCGAGTCCAAGAAGAGGTGGAGTGGGAATTACCTAATACATGAATTATTAAAGTTAATTTTGATGGGGCTATTTTTGCTAGAGCCGTGGGGATTGGAGTAGTGGCGCATGATAGTGACGGGACTATGATTGCGTGGCGATAGCGTTGGCTAAGTTCTTTTATGGATTCAGCTGGCGTCAAAGCTCTTGCGGCTTATCATGCGGTTCGGTTGGCATTAGATAAAGGGTGGGAAAATGTCATTCTCGAGGGCGACTGCTTATCCGTCATTCATGATATTATTTTTGATCGCCAAAGGGAGGTACGGTACTCGAACATTGTTAAAGATATCTACCTTTTACTTAACCGGGCTTTGGGTTGCGATGGTGCGACGTTGTTCCAACGAGGTTGCTCATGAACTTGCCCGGAACGCGGTGGAAGACGCGGATGGTTTTGATTGATTTTTTTGACTTAGGCTGATGGTAATTATTTTTTTGTGGTTCTTTGCAATTGATCCGACTATTTGCTGGGACGTGCTCATTTTGAGTGTGACACGCCCAGTTTCTTTGAGTTTTTGCAATGCAGGTTTTCTCCTTTAAAAAAAAACAAAAAAAATAGATTGATCAGATCAAGCGCGATTCGTCATCTTAATTGGTATCCCGCGTTGTCATAAACCTATTAAGTTAATAATTGTAAATAATGGCCGTGTATTTCTTTAATGGTAAATAACCACACATTGTATAATATTTTTCAACAATAGCCCCCTTGTTATATTGAACAATTAGCAAGTGTCCACAAGGTGTACATGGCTCGTTATTTTAATCATTGATTCGGTTTTAAAGAATTTGAATTATTGATTAGCCTAGAAACGATAACCAATTACCAAAACAACGATGTGGTTTGACTTTCAGTTAAAATCGTTCAGTCTTGGTTATGATTTTAAGTTAACCAATGACTTACTCTTCGGGAGAAAAAAAATTCATAAAAGAAATAAACATATAAATTTTTTTCAAAATAGTGAATGTTTAAAATTATCATTTTGTCATCTTGTCCATTAATAAAAAGAAAGTCACGTTCAAAACATAACAAATACAAAATTGAAAATCATCTTTCAAACAATACATCACTCTTACCTAATAATCCACAATAATTTGTAACATTTATTCGACAATACATCCTTCTTTTATAGATTTTTTTATTAATTTTGAAAATGCATTTTACGCCTTAGTTATGCATTGATCATACAGAAAGGGTAAAAGAAAAGCTTCAGTTCAACTTCAAGCCTCCATTTTCCCCTCCCCTAACCCGTCCTCTCCTACAGTCTCACCATCTACCGCCACCCAAAAGTGTTCAACCTACATAGTCGCAAAAAGTCATTAAACCTTGATGATGAATTTGCATTGTTCTACAATCCACGTATATATATGTATAAAAGTAGCGATTTGCACGCGGTAAAATTAATTTTGAAAGTTGGAAAAGTGTTAGGGTTGTCTTTATTCGAGAAAGGATAGATCTCCAAAAAAATGAAGATTAAGAGAGAATTTATGTAAACTACTAATTTCTTATTTCTCGTTATCTTAAACCATCATCAAAGTAAACCACTAACTGAAATCACTAACCATTAACTCTAATTAACTACTTACTAACTAAAACAAACACAAGAATTCAAAATCTAAAGCAACATAATAATAATAATAATTATTATTATTATTATTATTATTATCATCATCATTATTATTATTATTATTATTATTATAATATAATATAAAACTAACTTCTAGATATAATTTAATTAAAATAAGTAAGTTCATAACATTCTTTTCCTCTTAAAAAATGCCTTGTCCTCTCAAGCCACATAAATGTTAGGATTTTGCTTGCAACTATTGAGAGAGAAGGCCATTGTATTTAAATCCACTTTTTGTACACTTTGGCTTCCATCCATAGGAATTCATCCTTTTATCTCTTGCTCTCTCTCTCCCTCAACGAATGACAATTGTTGCCGCACCTTGCACATTCATGAACATTGATTTTTTATTTTATTTTTCTCTTCTTCCAATTAAAAAGTAGTATTTGTACGCTCAACCGGAAACTAATTAGTTTTTCCAAGTAGTTCGCTTTTCTGCTTCGCCGTACATTTTGTCAAATGAATGAAGTCAGGCGTGAATAGTGGTGGTTCATTTTTGACGAAATATAGGGAAGATGTTTGGAAACACTAGGTTTCCATCGAACTCTTACAGTATTTGAATGATTTAGTTGTTCGCCTTGTACATTCATGAATTTGTATATGTTGGTGAATTTTGGGTAGTGTGTTGTTGATTTGTTGGGTGATTTGGCTCTTACTGACTAACCGAGTTTGATAATGAGTGTGTTTGGAAGTGATGAGGTAACATGTTTTGGGGGGTGACATTGGTGGAAGGGATGGAGCGGAGTTGATCATCAACTAATGTTTCTTGAAAAACTTGTAATGTGGTATTTTTATTGAATTGCACAAGCATTTCATTCAGTGAAATTCTTCTAAAAAATGGTGATGCGCAGCTCGAATTTCTTTTATGTCGTTCAAGGATGCAAACACCCCAAAATTAGCTTTGCGAGTTCAAGGATGAAAGCACCATTGTTAGAGTACTTGTCCTAATTCGAGAAATGACGAATTTTCAAAAAATTAAAATTAAGAGAGAATTCATGAAAAACTACTAATTTCATATTTCATGTTACCTTAAACCATCATCTAATTATGTGTGTTTGTAAACTCTGGTGAAAAAGTAGAAGTTCATAATTTTAAGTTAAGTTTCAAAAACACTTAAATTTAAAAGTTGAGAGTGTTTGCAAAATAATCTTGAATCTAAAATTATTTTCTTTAAAAATACCGCCACAAGCCAAAAGCATCCTACACCAGCTTTAAGATAGTGGAGTTATTTAGCTTAAAAAAAATTGTGTAACTAAAAAAGATAGCTTTGCAAACACCCCACAATTACTTATTCAAATAAAAGTTATTTATAGCTTTTTTTAAGAGTTTGCAAACACCACCATAATACCCAAAGTAAACCACTAATTGAACTCAGTAACCACTAACTCTAATTAATACACACTAACTAAAACGAACACACGAAGACTAATCTTACAAAATATTAAAGTTAGAACTTAGAAGGGTCACTCAATATGCTTTTGACTCGTGTGCCGCTCGTCGTGGCTGCCCTCCGACACCATCTCGGATGTTTATTTGTTAGAGTTGGATCATCACGAGAAAAAGTGTTATATCACGAGATGATCCAACTCTAACAAATAAACATCCGAGATGGTGTCGGAGGGCAGCCACGATGAGCGGCACACGAGTCAAAAGCATATTGAGTGACCCTTCTGAGTTCTAAATTTTTGTAAGATTTGGCACCGGAATATTATGACCATCCAGTATGCATCAAACCAAGACCTTCGCAATTAGAAACGTACAACTACACTCTTGCACTCTATTAGCTTTATTTGAATTTTCTTGATATTATGATGCTCTTAACTGATTAGAAATTATCCAATCCGTCAGTTAGTTAGGTTTCGAATCCAAATTAGAAGTGTTATCGTTATCATCATCATCAATTATTACTTTGTTATCGTTATCATCATCATCAATTATTACTTTCTAATTACCGTTACCATTGTCATCAGAAAGAAGAGAAAAGAAAAGGAAAAAAAAAAAGTGATGGCACCATGTCTAGGTCCGCCCAATATTATTAGTGCTAAATCGAGATAGTTTTACATGGTCTTTCTGTTCAAATATGAATAACAGAGTGAAATCAAATTTCCACCAGAGAGCTATAGCATATATACAATCCGGAAAGCAAAGTTACAACTTACAGGAATTTGTGACACCAAAATTACGAACTGGCGAAAAGTTGAAATCCTATAGCAATTTCAAGATCAAGTTATATTATCGTTCCAATGAAGAAAAGTTATCTCGAACACATCAGTACCCCAAAATCAGAATCATGGTAAAGAAACAGAAATGTTCGAGAGCCAAAGCAATTTTCAATTAGTTCATCAACTCAAGTCGCCCAAATCGCAGGACGTACTTATTCCTGTTACATGCGGAAAGATAAAAACTCATTGCCAAAAATACGAAAGGGTCCAAAATTTAGTTCACATTCTTCTGCTACATTCTAGATCTTTTGTATAGAAGAAAATGTACCTGCATGAAATGCAAATGTTTCCGGAATACCCATGCGAATAAACGAGAAAATCGGGAGGTGGGGAGGTGTCTCTACGCCTCAAACATCTATCATATGACGGTCATATCTAATCATAAGACAAGCCATCATCCTCATCCTCAAGATCCAGATCGGCATCATCGGATCCGCGAAGGAGGGAGAGGAAAACCAAAATGGCGACAACTTGGGTGGCTAGAAAGTATTTAGCCCTTCTTCTGAACTTCTTCTCTTCCTCTGTCTTCTCCTTCTTTGGTTTGCTCTTTGGTTTTGAACCTAAAATCAATTGAAAAACGAGACAGGTAACTCAGAATTCTGATAGCAAAATGCAGTATAGCATACTCCATAGGCACAGAACAAAGGCAAGTGACGGAGAGGTCAAAATGTCAAAGCAAAGCATAATGTGTAGTAAAAAATCCAAGTCGATCATTTTCTTTTCAAAAATGGACTCTCTTGCGCCCAATGCTCCCATCTGGTTCGTTAATAAGTTCTAGGCATAGTCTTTCTGTGCCTCAAGTTCTCAGTCCTTTAACTTCGAATGCACTCAATAGAATGGTCATGAGATAATATGAGAAGCAAATTCCTTAGATCCATTAGGTATTCATAAATTCCTATAATATCTAGAAATATGACATCTGGACCTGTCATTATCATATGTGATATCATTGGCAAAATGGGTGTTTGTGGATGCTCAACTTTGCTTCTTTCAGAATGTTTTAAGAATTCATTAAAATATATTTAAAAAAGTTAAATCTGTCATAAATTGGTGGCTTTGCAAGAAGTACGTCTTAGTCTGCTCCATGTTCTCGTAGTTAAGCTTCATCTGAAATTGAATTATTACAGAACAGTATTTCATATTTGTGTCTAAAGAACACTGTTAACTATCGCAACAATGTGGATTCCAGGGCATAAACTTGGCAATGGATACAAATGAAGCAAATTCAAAGTTGAGGCAACATGTCCTCATAGATTGGCAGAGCCAAAACTATAATTGAAATAAAGAACGATACTAAAACAGCAGAGTAACTTACTCCAATGTGAGGGGCCTCGGGCAGGAGCTGATGAAGAGGGTTCGGAATGGGGAGCCGATGAAGCAGATGAACTGACATCTAAATATTCAGTTTTAAGATTTTCCGCATAATTTACAAGATTTGTATGGCTCAAGAGCTTGCTTTTCAGAACGGAAGTTTCCTATAAGATAAAAAAGTAACAAGATAAAAAATACGACATTAAGTACATCAAGAATATATTTAAGTTTTTTGTTATGCATGGCTATATCTGACTTATTTCAGAAAGAAAAAAAACAGTGATCAATATTCTTACTTTCAGTATACGGTGTTCATTATATGAAGAACAAATTTCAAAATAAAGAACACAGAAAATGGCAACACTTCCAAACGCTTGGACCTACCCACTGAGACATGCCAAGTATTTTCCAATTTGTAACTGATAGAATCATCGTACAACTTTGCAACAGATTAGCTACAAGATACTTATATACTTCTGCAACTTTAAATGACTAATATACAAATCTGAGGGTTAATACGAGAAATAAATTAATATATGCAGTGATGGAATGAAGTACTACAGAATTATACAATTACTAACCCACAGTTTTGTAATGTGGTCATAATTTATTATAGGCCTTGAAATTATCATGAATATGATGCCATAATACCTTAAAAGCCAGTCACGGATATGCATATATTTGATATAAAGTTCTTGATAAAATCACTGTGTAAGTTTCATTTTTCTTTGCTAGCTTAAGAGGTTTTTCGAAGTGTGTTTAATATAGTTGCTTTAGAACAAGTGCAATTAATACTAAGTCTACATGAGATGATTGAATCTGCAGCTTTTTAATCAATTAATTTTACTTAAATTGTGCTTGCTCCTTTAATTCAATGTCTATTTAAGAATTTGTGGTACCAGGTAAACACTTATCATATTTATAACAGCTCATCAAAGACTCAATATAAATCTATTTTCTACTTTAAATACTTCCCATCTTCTTTTAGTCTTTCTGATTTTATCAACCTTAAAGGGAAAAAGGTGGGAAAAAGGAAATCAACCAAGTATGCAAGTCCGTTCAGCACATAAAATATGAGGAGAATATATAGTGAAACGTGTAAACTCGTTGCTTGGTTGCATGAAGTTTCCAATCAACTTAAGGAAAAAAAAATTGAAAACTTGAAGAGGTAGGCATTACATACTCATAATCATTAGAAAAATATAATATTCCAGGAAAATATATGCATCACAAAGGGAAGAGTACAATCAACATTAGAATCTCTCCTTATATTAACACTTTCTTTTCCCCCCTTCAAAAGGACTGAAAAAACTAGTACCAAATCTCCTAATATCATGAAGAGATTCCTACTTTTCCAACAACAATGCTTAGTGAGAAACGGAGCAGAAAAATTCTAACTGAGGATACTACAGGTAATTGTTTTGTTCAATACATAATACTCACAGGTAAAGCATGAAGTGTAACAAGAAGATGCCCCAGAAGAACAGCATCTAAACTTGTTGGCCTGCATATGACCATAACAGTTTAAACACCATCAGACGACATTCAGGATAAAGTTTCTCATCAAAATGTCAAGCAATCATGTATGTCGTGCAGAGGAAGGTACCTGTTATCAAAGAAAAAGGACTCTTCGCCCAACCTAGATGATAAAGCGCCATAAGCCAGTGTTGCTCTACGGTATATCTGCCAAGATAAAAACGTGTAAGCTTTTTTTGTATAGCCAGCAAATGTAAGTACAGCCCAGCATTTGTTCCCCAATGATGCACAGAAAACCATTCTAGCCTTCAACTTCACACGACTTAATAATTTAAAAAAATAAACACATATGATGGAAAATGGAATATAAAACCGTGGAATTTATACTTTTGAGTTGCCCGTGATAATTAAAGTTGCTACGAAACAAATGCAGAAGGGAAGTAAGTACCTCTTCCTCTCTTCTGTCAGCATTTTCTGATGTTATGCCCAGCCGTTGTTTCACAGTGTGAACTTGCTTGTAGTACAAAACCTTTCCTATTGGCCAAGGAAGATCAGAGTAATAAATCTTTTGAGCTGACTTACCATCAGATCCCACCCAGAGTTCGTAGGTGACAGCATCTGCCAGCCATGACTCAACCATTGCTTTCATTGACAACCATTCAGATAAACCACGAACCTCAGAATCCAAATCAACAATGCCATCGTCCTTTAAAGTCTGAATTACTCCACCTTTCTCATTGTTATAAGCTACGTAATCATCGGATTCAACAAAAGGTATTTGATCTGTAGAAATATGAAATGAAATTCGACAACTATTATCAGATGACGACATAATAACTATCGAAATAATTATAGTTACAAAAGAAAGTATCAACATAACAGAAGAGATCATAAGAGTCCGTGAGTCCGGCTCCAGAGTAACATCACTCAGTAAACTTTACTACTCTGATTCGTCCTCTAAAGGCAAAGACGGTAGAAGTAATCAGTATAAACGCTAGCATCCCGTTTAAGCAACGAAGAAGTAATCAAGTTTACACATTTAAGCAAGATTGCTTAATCTAATGTAACTAACTAACTAACTGTTGCAACATTGCAAGAAAACCAGTGATTGATACATACATACACCACCGTCCTACAATACCCGAGCCCAACGACAAAATTGCGTTACATAACAACTATTATCGAACAACATTTACGATAAGGGCAATAAAATCGAAAACCCAGAAAGAATCAGACACCTAATTAATTAATTATTATTACTCGATAAAACTCAAGCAAAATATTAGTCACCACAAAAATAATATATATATATATAATAATAATTAAAAACAATAAACGCAGAAATTACCAGAATCTGGGTAGATGGAGTTGAACTCCAAATTGAAAGGGATGGTTGAGAATTTGAGGTAGATGTAAACAGGCAGGCATGTCGGGCAGGCGGTGGGCAGCCCGAAATACGGTTTTCTTGCTACTACGGTCAGCTTCTTCTCTAACACCTCCCGATTCTCTTCCATTATATTACTACTATTAAAACTGAAGAAATCTGAAGAACAAATTTTGAGGCTTTTGCCAAAAAATTGACTGTCTGAGGGTTTTGCTTTTGCACGTCCTTAAGTTTTCTTATTTTCTTTTCTTTCTGTTGTAAAAAAAGAGAAGCTGTAAATGTAATGTAATTTCTTTTTCAATATTATTTTTTAATCGTAATTGATAATAATTCATTTCATTAGATTGTAATTCAACATTTTTTCTTAGTTAATCAACAACACTTGTTTGCATTTGTATAATTAATAATAGGTAGTGGTAAAATAATACAAAAAACATCCTTGTAAGAAAATAATAATATGCATAGCAATTGATTAAACTTGCCAGATTAATATTTCAAACCATGTTATGAACTTGTAACAAACTAATTGATATAAACATTGACAGATTTCTTTGGTTCTTAAATAAATAAAGGGGATACTTTACCAATTTTTCAGAATAAACATTCAAATGTTTCAATTCATTACATAACAAATATCTTAGTCTATCATCAGGCTAAGGAAGAGAGAGCAAAATTAAAAAGTAAACAATGAATAATAAGACTTATTTGAACTTCAAGAGTCTGAGAATTTTGACTTTGTAGTCCTTTATAGTAACCACGTTTCAAAATTAGTCCTTTATAGTACATCAGACCGTTTTTTGTCCTCTAAAGTAACCCCAATTTCATTTTTGGTCCTCTATAGTGTCCTGTTTGGTCATTTTTGCTGTGAAATTATGAAGTTACCCTTATTTTTTGGCATTTGACTTGCACATGATTTCTAATTTCGGTTTTTTTCTTTAATTTTGGTACAAATCTTTGAGTTATTATACTTACACCCCCACAATTTATAATAACTATTTTTTTGATAGTTATGTAATAATCATATTTAACATATTAAAAAGATAAGCTTAAACATATATTATTGTGTCATTCTTTTTAGTTATACAAAATGTGTACATTAGCAACTTAATAATTTTCTATAATTTGTTTTTTTATATAATTTTATCTAAGTTTTTTAAAAACCCTATAATTAATATTAAACAAACAAATTTGAAATTATAAATATTAATATTTTTCTCAATTCAAAATATGATTCATGTTTATCTATGTAAATTGTGAAATTTTATTTGCAAGTTTGATTTAATTAAGCGTAATTCCTAAATAAATTACATTTATTTTTGTTTTTAAAGGAAAAAATGGAGTTGTTCAAACGATCATCAGCTTAACCTAGCATTTTGGGGGGAAAAATAACAACTTGAAAAATTACACTTTATTTAAAATTACAAGTATATGATAATAAAATTTACTATGTGTTTAAATTGTGAAGTATATTTGCCATTCTTTTTTAGTTTTTAGGTTATATTAATGTTAATTTTTTACCTTCAAAATTAATAAAAATGTTCTAGGATACAACTGTTAATACAAATAATAATTAATAAAACTATAAATCTCACAGTTGAAGAAAATATATTGTTTTAATTATTTCAAGATTTTCCTTTTATTAAATTTTTGGAGGTAAAATTATTCTCATCATTATTATTATTATTAGTGTGTTGTTAATGTGCAAATTTTGTACAACTAAAAAAGAATTGAAACAATAATGAATTTTTAGGGCTTATGTTTTAAGATATTAAATATTATTATTACAAAATTATGAAAAAATGGTTATTATATTATGTGGGTGTAAATATAACAACTGAAAAGATTTAATTGTAAATTGATGGAGAAAAATTGAATTGGAGGTCATGTGCACATCACATGCTAAAATTAAGGGCAAAATAGTAAGTTTACTGCAAAAGGACAAAAAACGAAACAAGGTACTATAAAGGACAAATTTTGAAAGTTGGTTACTATAAATGACCAACTTTGCAAAATTCCCCAAGAGCCTGTATAAACTTCAAACTGAAAGATTTTATTTCACAAGAAATATTGTATACAAAGGTAGAGAGAGTAAAAACGGAAAACTAAAACTTTTGCCTAAAAATGAAAGAGAGCCGGCCTTATATAGACAACCGGACTCCAAAAAGAAATACAATCTGTTTTATAAAACAGTAACCACTTTTTAAAAGTGTAATAGTACAACAGCCTTATGATGTCATGGCTTACATTTGCAACAATTTGCTTCTAGGGCTCCATCATGTTTTTTTTTCTGAGTTGGAGGCATTGCCTCGTTTTGTCTCCTTAATTGCATCTTTAAGGATTTGGAAGATATCTCCAATACCTATATCATTTGGATCTTGGGCATCCTGTAAATCTTCATCTTGGTTGGATCCCATCTATGTATCATCATTGAGTTCTGCTAATTCTCTAGAAATGTCTTTTTGAATTTCTTCAATATATGATGCGAGAAGACTCCTTTTATCTATGTTCTCTGATTTTAATTGAATTTTCCGTTTGATAAAATCTAACGGTGTCTGGGCATCTTTCTTTTTCTGGCTTTCAGCCAATTTATTATAAATTTCAATCTTTGCATCCATTTGCTGGAGAGTTTCTTGTCCTTCATGAAGGTTAGTGTCTGGGTTAACCTTCAACATTTTCTCCCAAAATTTTGAGTAACTTTTTCTGATTAGACAAGGAACATTATCCTCATTTATCCCCACCTCTGGAGACCATTTCCAAATCCATGGAATTGAAAATTCAGTAAAGAAGTAGAAGGATGATATTCCTTCAGGACAAGAGATATTATGCTGTCTTTCAAGAATTTTTAGACAAATATCAACCCAAATTTTAAATTTTTCTTTAAAAATTTCTAGTAAATTTTTTACCGAAGTACCATAAAACTTCCACCATGTAATAAATTTGGTATTTCTTTGTCATACACATGACCACAATTTTTTTATAAACCATGTGTGTTTATGCCTATCATTTTCGTATAAGAAAACCTTTTGGAAGGCATCAACATAGTCCCAATAGTTATATCTAATGGGCGTTTTAGTATTGGGATTTATTAATGGGATAATTCTATCAAACCCCCCAAACTATGGGGTCATTTACCGCACAAGGTCAGAACTTTAGTTTTAGCGGCAGTGCCCTCTAAACTTTGGTCGTTTGTGCGAATTTCTCCATTTTCCAGTTTTTTGCAATTTTTCCACCAAAAATCACCGAAAAAATTATTTAAAGTTTGACTAAAACCTTCGTCTCGATGAGACGGTTCCAATGATGGTGACGGTGATGCAAAATTCAAAGTTATAAGATGGGAATTCTAATTTAAGTGCAATACACTTAAATTAAATTTCCCGTGTATTGGCTTTAAATTTTGCAACACCGTCACCACCATCGGAACCGTCTCATCGAGACGAAGGTTTTAGTCAAACATTAAATAATTTTTTCGATGATTTTTTGTGGAAAAATTACAAAAAACTGGAAAATGGAGAAATTCGCACAAACGACCAAAGTTTAGGGGGCACTGCCGCTAAAACTAAAGTTCTGACCCTGTGCGGTAAATGACCTCATAGTTTGGGGGGTTTGATAGAATTATCCCTTTATTAATTCTCTTTCTCTATTAGGAGAAAATCCCCACTCGTCAATATGAATGACATGCTTGACTATAAGTTTGGAGAAATTATAAATTTCTTTCTGGGTTCCTGTAAAATGTGAAATTTCACAAGAGCCTGAATGTTGCAGGAGTGTTTCATAAAACATCCTGGATTTATATGTTCCTGTAGTAAAATAAGCCATATCCAGCTTTTTTCGTACAATTGTCCATGGTTCATTTTCTCATTTTAAATCAGAATCTTCTATAAGAAGAATAATTCCTGAGTTTGTATTTTCAATAAAACCAGTATGCAACTCTTCATCTGTTGCGACTTTGGCATATGATGCTGTCTCATCTGGACTATTTACCGATTCCTGAGTATGACTCAGTTGATGTTTCTTGAATGCCAGAAATTCCTGGAATTCTTTATTATGTGAGAGATCAGCATCTATGAGCTTCTGGTTTCCTATTCTGCCCAGATATTCTGGATTTTTACCACGTCCTCCTCGTCCTCTATAAGAGGATGAAGCTGAGCCTCTTCCCTGCATATCTGGAGAAAATATGAGCAAATATTAGACAAGTAACAAGCTTGCTAATTTTTCATGTCTTTTCAGAATTTCTTTCTGGATATGTATAACCATTTGTCGAGTTTTTTCATGTCGAAACCCTAATTCTTCTGGGGCATGGGTTTGATATATCTCCAGAAGTTTCTTATCATTTTTTATCCATCTGGCCAATTTTTTACAGAAATTTGCTGGGGGAATCATAACTGATATTCTCTTGTTAAAAAATCTGGAAGACTATTATCTTCTCTTTTTATAGACAATTTTGAAATCAAAAGGAGCTAAATATGCTTGTCATCTGACAAACATTTGCTTTGAGACGTCATGTTGAAAATCTTTATTAAACATAAATGTGGCAGATTTGCAATCAGTATGAATAATAAAATGTTGATTATATAAATCATCTTGAAATTTTAAGCACATTTGACAATTGCTAGTATCTCCTTAGCAACTGTAGGATAATTCTTTTGGTTATTATTCCATTTTCCTGAATGGAATCTAACAAGAATTTCTTGTTTAGTTTCTGGATTGATTTGTTTGAGAACTCCTCCAAATCCAATCTCTGAACTATCCGTTTCCACTATTTTTTCCCATTGTGGGTTGCTTAGCATTAAGCAAGGAAGAGATTTAACCTTTTCTTTAATTTGGCGAACAACATTAGTATGATGTTCTGTCCAAGGACAAGGTTTCTTTTTAAGCCTTTCATATAGAATAGACGTATCCTTAGTAAGATTTTTATAATATGGGGAAATATAATTTAAACTTCCCAAAAATCTTTGTAATTGAGTTTTATCCAGAATTTCATCTGGAAATTTGTCAGCAAAATCAATGCTTCTATTAATAGGTATTATACTACATTTTCAATGAAATGTCCAAGAAATCTAATTTTAGATTGGAAAAGAGACATTTTGGGTTTAGATATGACTAAACCATTTCTTATAATGATTAATTTGAATACTCTAAGATGCTTAAAATGTGATTCAATAGTTTTTGAAAACACAAGAATATCATCGATATAAACAATGATAAATTCACTATAAAGAGTAAAAATATCATTCATAATTTGTTGAAATCCTGATGGCGCATTCTTCATGCCAAAAGGCATAACATGCCATTCATAATGTCCGATAGGGACATTAAAGGCAGTTTTATATCGATCCTCTTTATTAATTTGGATCTGCCAATATCCTGATTTTAAATCAAACTTTGAAAATATGATGGCATCATATAATCTATCTAATAAATCTTTTCTTATTTGGAATAGGATGTCTTATCCATTTTTAAAGCTTTATTTAGTGGCTTATAATTGATAACAAGTCGAGGAACACCTCTTTCTTGTTCAAAATGTTTAGGGAAAAAATCAGCAACGTATCCAACGTTTGCCCGCTTTTGCACTTACCTATCCAACGTTTCATTTTTGGCACTCACCTATCCAACGTTTCATTCCGGTAACACTTTGCTATCCAACCTTTAATTCCGGCCTTATGACATCACTTTTCAGCCTTATGACATCACCCTGACAT
Organism: Linaria vulgaris; assembly: GCA_948329865.1. NCBI lineage: Eukaryota > Viridiplantae > Streptophyta > Magnoliopsida > Lamiales > Plantaginaceae > Linaria > Linaria vulgaris. The sequence goes on along the minus strand of OX415254.1, from coordinate 14,591,513 downwards.
CATTTGAAGGGGCAATTTAGTTATTTTACATATTAGGGGGTGTAATGCAATATGTATAATTATTTTATACACCCTAAATTTTTATTTTATTATACATTTTATATTTTCCAGTTTTTATTTTTTTGTTATTTCAAAAATATTCAAAAAATTTAAAACTAATAAACTTTAACTCATCTAAAATAAAGTAAATTCTTTTTGTTTACAAGTTTAATAGTAAATACTAGCAATTTTTTTTTTTGAAGAAAATGTGTCTTCAAATGAATTATATTTTTAGAAATTAAAACTTTTCAACAAAACTAATTAGTAAATTATACACCCTAAATTTTTATTTTATTATACATTTTATATTTTCCAGTTTTTTTATATTTTTTTGTTAATTCAAAAATATTCAAAAATTTAAAACTAAAAAACTTTAACTTATCTAAAATAAAGTATATTCTTTTTGAGCTAATTATATTTTTATAAATTAAAACTTTTCAACAAAACTAATTAGTAATTTTTTAAGCTTAGATTTTTAAGTTTGATTTATTAATTCGTTAATAATTTAAAAACTGAAAAAAAAAACAAAAAAAAAAACTTCATCTTCTCCAACACACCCAACCCCACCCCTACTCCCCCCCCCCCCCCACGCCCCACCCACACCCATCAAATCCACCACCACCAAACCCCAAATCCACCTCAAATCGACCTAACTCCATCACCCTCGCACTTCCATGAAGTCGATTTTCGATTTTATGGAATTTTAGGTGGCGATTTTCGATTGAGGGTTTGGTGGGTGGTGGATTTTAAAACTCTAAAACCAAAAATCGACTTCATGGAAGTGCGAGGGTGATGGAATTAGGTCGATTTGAGGTGGATTTGGGGTTTGGTGGTGGTGGGTTTGATGGGTGTGGGTGGGGCGTGGGGGGTGGGGGTAGGGGTGGGGGTGGGTGTGTTGGAGAAGATGAAGTTTTTTTTTTTGTTTTTTTTTTTTGAGTTTTTAAATTATTAACTAATTAATAAATCAAACTTAAAAAAACAAGCTTAAAAAATTACTAATTAGTTTTGTTAAAAAAAAATATTTTCTAAAAATATAATTCATTTGAAGACACATTTTCTTCAAGAAAAAGATTGAGAACAAAAAGAATATACTTTATTTTAGATAAGTTAAAGTTTATTAGTTTTAGATTTTTTAATATTTTTGAAGTAACAAAAAAAAATATAAAAAAAACTGGAAAATATAAAATGTATAATAAAATAAAAATTTAGGGTGTATAAATTACTAATTAGTTTTGTTGAAAATTTTTAATTTCTAAAAATATAATTCATTTGAAGACACATTTTCTTCAAAAAAAAAAGAGATTGATAGTATTTACTATTAAACTTGTAAACAAAAAGAATTTACTTTATTTTAGATGAGTTAAAGTTTATTAGTTTTAAATTTTTTGAATATTTTTGAAGTAACAAAAAAATAAAAACTGGAAAATGTAAAATGTATAATAAAATAAAAATTTAGGGTGTATAAAATAATTATACATATTGCATTACACCCCTAATATGTAAAATAACTAAATTGCCCCTTCAAATGATGTCAGGGTGATGTCATAAGGCTGAAAAGTGATGTCATAAGGCCGGAATTAAAGGTTGGATAGCAAAGTGTTACCGGAATGAAACGTTGGATAGGTGAGTGCCAAAAATGAAACGTTGGATAGGTAAGTGCAAAAGCGGGCAAACGTTGGATACGTTTCTGATTTTTTCCCAAATGTTTATTAACATAAAAAGCAGTGCACGACCATGGTGAACTAGACGGACTTATTAATTTTTTCTGTAATAAAGAATCGATTTCTTTTTTAATTAGTTCCATATGTTCTTTACTCATCTGGCAAGGTCTTGCTTTTGTTTTGATTTGGGAATTATCAAATCCTTCTTCGTACGGAAGAGAAACAATATGTTTTTTTCTTTCCCAAAATGCGTTTGGGTGATCATTACAAATGGTAATAGAAAAATCGTTTATTATCCTTTCATTCTTTTCTTGTAATCTAGGTTTATTAAGGTTACTTTTAATATTTAAACATGTTATTTCTTGTTTAAAAAAAATTAATTGTTTTTCTTTATGAAAAATAGAATCAAACATTTCATGTAAGATTCTAGTGTAGGGCTTATTTTTGAATTTAAAAAACACTTTGCACCCTTCATAGGTTCTGCTTAAACCTTCTTCCGTAACTCCTAAAGGAAACATTTTTGTTAAAAAATGAGTTCCTAAAACCATTTGATTGGTAATATTCTTAGCAAGTAGAAAACTTGTAGGGATACATGTTTTATTATTACAAATATATGCTTTGGGGAATTTAAATTCAATTTGTAATCTTTTCCCTCCTGCATGAGATAAAGCATGAGTAGTTTTCTGAAAATATCTTGTTGGTATTAATCCTTCTCGAATAACATTTAAATCTGCCCCACTATCAAGTAAGACATCAAAAGTTTTTGTAAAATAATTATCAATTAAAAGAGTTTCCTCAGTATACCATTTCTGAGACTTAATAATTTCCATTGTGGATAGAAAATTATCATCTTCTGCAGAAATATTTATCTTCTTGGTATCTATTATTTCATTATGAGAAGAAGTATTATCTTCTAATTTAGATACTCTTATATCAAGAGTACTAGTATTATGTTTGAGATTTTTAATCTCTTCTTTGAGATTATTAATCGCATTCAGAAGATCAGAAACTGAGGCAGGAGGTTTTCCCGTCTTTCTTTCTTTAAGAAGTTTATAAACTTCTGTCATTGAATAAGGACCAGATGGTATTAATGGTTTTTCTGGTAACTCAATTTTAGTACCATATGGTCCTGACTTATCGAGATCTGTTTTATTAAAATCCAGTTGGTCTATCAATTGAGACCTTACCTCTGTATCTTTTATCCGTTTTAAGAATTCTAACAGAGTATTGTCTGTTAAAACATTTATAGTAGGATCCTGAAATTGAGACAAGAGTTTATAAAACTCATCAGTATGTTCAGAGGAGTTTTTATCACAGGGAAGTCCTAAGGGACACGTATTACATTCCTCAGATTCGGAAGAAGTTAACTCTTCTTGAGCTAATTATGCATTAAGATTTTCTTCCTGACTAGGATCTTCATCTGAAGTACTTTCACTGTCAGAATTAAGTAATAGTTTTGATAAGGAATCCTTTAATCCTTCATCAATACAGAGACTATTCAGTCTCTTTTTTACCCAACAAGTGCGGGCAAAGTGGCCAATTTTCCCACATTTTTTGCAAACAATGAGTTTACGATTTTCTTCTTTCAGCTTATTGCGTTGGAACTTTCTTTCAGCATGTTTTTGAATTTGTTTAGCTGAAACTTTTCTTTTCCTATGAGGATGTTCAGTACCATCTCTTTTATGAAATTTTTTCTGAGATGTTGCTGGTTTATTAATGGACGAATTATCAAAAATGCCCGCTAACTTTTGCCTTTAATCCTAAATGCCCGTTATTTCCAAACATGCTGAAAATGCTCGTTAAGTTTTAAATTTTTTAACAAAAATGCCCGATTTTAAAAATTCGAACTTTTTATCCGACGTGGCATCCGAATCAAAGAGACGCACTGCTGAATCAAAAAGTCGTGTTTTAAAATTCGGGCATTTTTGGTAGAATTTTAAAAGATACAGGGCATTTTTAGCATTTTTTTTTTCAGACAAAATAAGTTTTTTTGTGCTTATTTTTCATTTCGGGCATTTTTAGTAGAAATTTTAAAAGATACAGGGCATTTTTAGCATGTTGGGAAACAACGGGCATTTAAGATTAAAGGCAAAAGTTAGCGGGCATTTTTGATAATTCGTCCATTCTAGGAGTATCGATACCGAATTGATCACAAAATTGACCTAATTGTTTTCTTTCTATTAGATTTTGTCTTTTAATTTGTTGATTAAGCTTTATGTCATTACACAAAGCTAAACCTTCTTGAATACATGTTCCTATAAGGTTACCGTAAGTATAATGGTCATAAGGAACTGAAGTATGATCTTTCCTTAAATTTTTTCGGATTCTTTCCGCAAATAAGCTAGGAAGTCCATCAATGAATTTGGATTTCCAATGAGAGCTATTGCACTCCGGAAGCTCCATCACTCGACTTAGAAAAGTATCTTTATACCATCTAAAATCAGTTAAGGTTTTACATCTTAAATTCTGCAAAAGAGTTCGGATAGTTTCATTATTATCTGCATATCTTCCCGTAAAATGTTCTATTATAGTAACAATCAAATTATAAACTGCATTTTCATATTGAATATTATTCTCAATCTTCACAGTGTTTAAAATATTATCTTTTGCTTCTTTGGGTAAATAATTATCCCACCAACCTTTTAATTGGCCAGTAAATCCAGCAATGATCATATGAGCTACTGATTTATTAGTATTATTATTTTGTTTACAAATAGTAGAATACATTAGCATTCTATGAGCAACATCATATATTTGCTTATCCGTATTACCATCAATATTCCATTCATAAATATTTTTACCATTATAAGAGTTATTATCCACAAACTCACGTTCATATAGAGTATCCATAGGAGAAGGTCTCTCATAATAATATAATCTCTGAGTAGGTCTATCCACCCACTTCATTTTATCAATTTGATCATTAATAGCTGATTTATAATCTGGATTGTTCTCTATTTCCGAACTTAAAGTGTTTAATTTTAACCCCTTAAATTTTTCATCTAAATTTTTTTCAAGCTCTCCTATAGATTTTAATTTGAAATCTGTAATTTCTGGAAGAGGCTGAATATTAGGAGAAGCATTTTGATAGCTTGAGGAATAATCTCAGGTTTGGAGACATTAATGTTATTAATGGCTTTAATAACCACTTCAACTCTATTATGCAGAGAAGTAATTTGTTCTCCTAAAACAACAAGACACAAATTTGTATAATTGTGTTGTCTAATAATATCATTCAAATGTTTTAATGTCAAAGGTAAAGTATCATTCTCCATTAATTTAGCAAAAGCTAGGAAATTAATTTTTTCTCTTTCAAAAGGTTGTTGTGGGGGATATATTCCCTGATAAATCTTTCCATCCACGAGCTTATAATTCCTTTCTAGCACCGAAATATAATTTTCAATATAAGTTTGGATAAACCATGGAACAAAAGCGCATTTTTTATTCTTTTGTTCACAAAATTGGTAGAAATTACTTTGAATTATCTCTTTTTCATCTTTTGGAAAATTACCAAAAAACCATGTCCTAAACTCTTTCCATTTTGGAGAAAAAAATTCTTCCCGTATTTCTTTCCTGGAGGAAGATCCAGGACTAAAGTCGATCTTGGGTTTAAAATCCATTAAATAGAGAAATTCATTTCTGAAGCATCCGCATCTCTCATATGATGAATATTTTCATAGATACCATGAACAATATTATCTTTGTTTATAAATAAATTTTGAACTGTGTTTGTATCAGGGGTTTGAACCTGTTCTCTTATTTGAGAGGTAGAAGCCCGAGAAGAAGTTTCAACAATATAAGCTAAATGAGATATATAATAATGATCTCACAGATCCAGTCTTTGACAACCTACTTTCTCCTTTTTCAAACTGTATTTGAACAGTTCCTTCAGATGATTGTGAAACATTAAACAATTCATTCTGAACTGGAGGCTCTTGTATAAGAATAACTTTATTTATTATCCAATTTTCAGGGAATTCAATTTCATCCCATTTTATTGTCCTTCTTGTAATTATTTTAGATTTCCTAAAATTAGATTCTATTAGTATAGTTTTATTTAAAGGTTTATCAACCCTTCGACATTGAGGATTTAGAGTATACAATGGTTTATAATAAACTCTATAACAGATACATATCACCTCTGTGCCTGGTAAATACTTATAACCATGAGTTATAACATTTAATGTTAAAGCATCAAGAATATTAATATCAGATAAAGATAACTGAAGATTAGGATAAACATCAAAATAAACTGGACCATGGGCTAAACTAGATTGTATCATTCCCATTAATGATTTTTTCCAGTCCAAATTTCTACCGTCTCTTAAAGCTGCTATAAAGTTTTCTGGTAATCCTTCAAGAGTTAAAGGTTTAAAGGCTATCTGAATTAAACCTATATGAATAAATTTATGAGTGTTCCTATATAAAGAAATATCTTTTTCACATAATAATTTGATTATTATTTCTTCATTATTTAAAGAAATAGATTCTTCCGTTGTTTTAACAACTTGTTTTAAACCGAGTCTTTCAAATGTCCCTAACTTATAAAGTATTTTGGGCTCTATTTTAGGAATAGTCCACTTATTAAGTAATTCTAAGTCATTAGGAATATCATATTTTGTATTCATACTGTTTTGAACAGTATTTTTCCTTCCTAGTAAATTCATAATAACATTGTTATGTAATGGATTGTTCCCAAGTATGTTTATTCTATTCCTTGGCTCTGATACCACACTATAACCCAAGGACCTCAGATTACCAGCTTTATTCATATCAATTTGGTAAAGTACAAGAGTGACATGCGGGAAGATATTATAGAATAAAAACCTGCCGAAGCTTAAATCAAACCAGACAAAAGGCATCAACAACTTCCCACTACGAGGCACCTTTCAATCGGCAAGAAAAGGGGAAAACAGTCGTGCAGAACATGTCTGGTTGATTAAACTTGCCAGATTAATATTTCAAATCATGTTATGAACTTGTAACAAACTAATTACAACATTTAAAAGTATATAATGCATATTCTTTTAGTTCAGCAAATTAATATAATCACACAGTTTAACACAACACTCAAGAACAATAACCATGTACTAAACCAGTTAAATGCAATTTTTTACTATTTTCTATTGTGCAAGTGAAGTGTTTTTTTTTTCTTTTTTGGTAGTAAAGATAAATATATTAAATAAAACCAAGGTTCAAACATTTATTACAGTAAGTAGTGAGAACATTGTCATTGTCAACAATAACATTTGGGGAAAAATTATTAAGATCAACAAAATCATTCTAGTGAGAAATGGAAGCCCATTTTGCAAGGTTGTGGGCGTTCATATATGCACTTCTTGGTATCTTTCGAATTTTCCAGTTGGAAAATTTCTTCCAAATGTTTATGATGATGGAAAGATCATCTTCAACACTCCAAAATGATGTTTGGTCACCCAAAGTGATGAGTTCAGCGGCTAGAAGAGAATCTGTCTCAAAGGTGATGTAGCAATGATTCTATTGTTCCAAAAAGGTAGTGGCATCCTTAATTGCTATGATTTCTGTTGTTGTAGCATTTGAGAGGGTGTATTGATGAGTCGTAGCTTTCAGAATCCCCCTGCAATGGTTTCTAACAATGAAAGCTATCGTAGTTGCACCCTCATGAAAGCTAGCATCAAGACTGGTCTTCTAGGGGTGGAGAGCACCAATCTTTGGAAAGAAGTTAACTCCTCGTTGAAATACTTCTCTTGATGTGGGCTTTAGTAAGTTCATTTGCATGTTTTTCAGCTAGCTTAACAACCTGGGATTCATTCAAAGTGTTTGAACTAAACAGAGAGTTATTCCTGTTAATCCAAATAAGATTCATAGCACAAATCAAAAAATTCAGAAATTCGCAGTGAGTCTCCGGTCTTGGTGCAATGTGGTTCACCGGGTCAAGAAGGATCAAGATCCATTCGGCAATGGAGAGGTTGGAGAAACAGGTAAGGCAAAAAGCCCATTGGCTGTAAACCAAACCTTTTCGCAAAAGGACAGTTTAGGAATGTATGTTCACAGGTTTCAGTGGGCTGGTTACACAAAAGGCAACTTGGATTGATATTTCGTATGAAAGGGAGGAGCTTCTCTTTAGTACGGAGGCAATTGCAAATGATTTTCCACAAAAGAAAGCGTTCTCTTTCATGTGTCGGGACTTTCCATATGAGTTTCCAGATTTTGTTAATGGGAGGTTGGGTAGCAGCAAATCTCCACGATTGATCTACTAAATAAGCACTTTTACAAGTGAATCTCCCCGAGGATGAGGGGATCCAGATTGCGCGGTTGGGTTCCCAAGAGACGGTAATGGAAATTTTTAAGATTTCCCTAGCAAGAGGCGGGGGGAAAAGATCACAGATGAGATCAAAAATTCCATTTATTTGAGTTCAAGATTTGGAGGTCCCTTATCCAGAAAATGTTATTTGGCACATAAATGGTTTGAGGAGGCTTGAAAGAAGGGGTGGAGGTGATCCAAGGTTCTTCAAAAATGCGAATAAGGGAAGTTTGGGCGACTTTAAAGCAGAAACCTTGGCGGATTATGTCTCTAACATAAATGATATTCCTCCAAAGATGTGAATATGTTTGTTTAGTTGTAAGGGTAAATAAGTCTTTCTCTCTGATAAATTTAGATTGAAGGATTTTGAACCAAGGTTTATTAGCAGTGGAGGCAATTAACCAACATATTTTGGAGAAAAGAGCTCGGTTGAAGTCATGGGTACGCCGAAAGCTAAGTCTACCAATTTGTTTTGGTTTACATATAGTATTTGATGCCATGTTACAAAGAAAATCTTATAATTTTGTCTATAATAAACTCGGGTATTCCATCACATAATTTTCGAAAGCTAAAGTGAAGAAAATATTATCCATAGTCATATATAACATATGATGAAACAAAACATGGCAAAATACATCCAACTATGGCTGCTAGTTTTAATTACGTGAAGCCATTTGATAGTGTGTAGTTGGAAAACTCTGATGAAAAGGGCATATGATTGAGAATATAACATTGCATTTTAAGAATTTTGTACACATTTGTTTTAATCTTTAATTGGACTGATTAGCTAATCTGCCAGGAAGTGACAGATTTTAAAAGCCCATTACAAATTGCCTTATTTAATCCATTAAGCCCTTATTTAGAACAAGCCTATCAAATGATGTATTACAGTATTACGGCATATTTGGATGCCCCATGAGCTCAAAACCCCTATAATTTAGTATCATAATTACACTAAAATAAAATAATTAATCTTACATTTGGTTGGCAAAAAAAAAGTTCAAATTGTTACCTTAATCTGACTTAAACTCATGTTTGGTTGCACATAGACATGCACATAATTTTCGTGAATTACCAAAACTAACCTTAAGTTGCTTACCCCCCAAAACAATTCAAATTCACAAATTTGGGGGAATTCTTCAAAATTGCAAACCCTAAAAACCCGATTAGCATTGTCCCAGTTCGCCGGAGAAAATGGCTAACCGACTTTCAACGACGACGGAGATCGTGGCGAAGCTTACAAGATGCACTTCAGGGGGCGTCGACGCATAACACGCAGTCTGTTGCCAATGCCCAGTCGAGTTACGTTGTGGTGCACGGGGTTTATCAAACACCCACCGTCGACGAGTGAATACTGGTACACAAAGAAAAAGGTCATATTTGTGTTAGTTAATGGTTAATATATGTGATTTCGCATTTAGGTTGACACCGAATTCTGAGTACAAACGTTAGACGAGTTTACTTCGAATGTACCCTGTTTTTCATTATTCAAATTCTGGATGTCGTTAATTTAAAATGGTTATGTGTTGCAGTCACACATATCCCATGCATTAATGAATTTCTGCCATGTTGTGCACACTGATATGTATTAGAGAGAATCAGGATTTGCTAACCAATTATGTATTAGACATTGATTAGTAGTGATACATACATTGCAAAAAAAAAAAAAAAAATAGGCGTCATATGCGTTACGTTTATAACACCAGTTCTTAATATTGATGAGCACAGGCGATGCTGGCCATTAAAAATATGTGGTTCATGAAATGAGGCCATGTTAGTTGTGTTGTTCCTTGTTGCAAGTCTCATTATCTGTTGTAATGTCTTTTAAAAACTTGGTGTGGTACACTGAAAACACCTTCTCACATTTCAGCGTTGATATACAATCCATAGCGTTGGACAACTGTTTCCTTTGCCTTCTATTTCTTACTTTGTTTTGGGTTTCTAAAATCTTTGGACGGACAAGGGCGAGATCATTGAGCTGTGAACTGAAAGTTGCAGCTTGGGACGATGATTTGGAGTATAGTCTCTGTCGTATTTTAACTGATTACGCTAAGCTTTTCAAGGTTAGGACTTTAGAGGGTATGGTGGTGTAGTACGCCACGCGTCTATAGTGTTGTCCAAGTTCCCGGGAAAAGGACGCATTAACGTGATCCATGTGTCTGAGAAGGTTATCAAGATGCGTGCTCTGTTCTATAAGTTTTGGGCGTTTGTGGTGAATTTTCAACTGCCATTTGATATCCAAACATGGAAAGTGACGCGAGGGGAATCATACAAAGCACTGACTCGAGGTGTAAGGACATTCTTCTTTGTACCAGTCATGTAGTGTTTATTTTAATTAATTAATATAGAGCATTACTTGTATTTCTTGAAATGTTAATAATATTATTTTTTGGCAGGAAACTGATCTTGAAAGGCATTTCTTTAGCGATGGATTACCATCATTCTTCCTTAAACACAGTTTCTTCATCGGGGCAGATGCCTCTTTTTTCCCGAAAGAATTTTTGTATTACCATGTCGAAGGAGACTTGGTGCTGTTTTTTATGGATGGTGTTTATTGGGGTTTCGGTATGGAAGTTGAGTACTTCAAGGTTCTAACATGCATTGCAAGTTAGATGGATGTTACCACTGAGGATGAACTACTTCTATGCATTCGCGAGGCAAGCAAACAGCTAAACACATCCGAAGACAACGTATGTAGACGTGTGAGGACTAGGAGGTGTCCGTTTGTGACGCTTTTTTGGCATCTGCATACCACTGGCCGGGAGGTTGATTTGAAGACGGGGACATTTTCGCTGGTAGAGGCTGACAAGTTGTTATCCCCAGAGGTTAGTTGTGATTTTAATAGAGAAACCAGTGATTAAACTGTAACTAATTTTGTATTCTTAGTTATAGTCATTCCATTAAATTATAAATTGACATGCAGTTTTTGGCTGAAGTGACCTGTTACAGTGCTCATGGTTATTATGGGTTCCAACACCAGAAATATTTTTACATTCTTTGCAAGGCGGCCATATTGCCTGAAGAAAAATACAACTACTTATCGGACGATATTTCTCCTACTAGGCGTTACGATGTTGGCGGCTTGTTACGTGGGATTCCTCTTCACAACTCGGAGGAATATATTAAGGAGTTGACGATAACACACAGCCTAGTCGTCGCGTATGCGCGATCTTTCAATCTCGTTTAATGTAGATTGATGTTGATGTAAAAACATATTTTGGAACGCTATGGTCTTATGCTACATTAGTCTAAGTTCTTGCATTATCGTATCTTTTGTGGGGATGATTTCAGAACAATGTTCGTCTTTTATTAGTTTAATGGAATGATTATGAATGTCTAAATTTGCACTTGTGGTTATTTCCATTTATGGTTTGTTATTAACGTATGAACTATGTGTCTTGGATGGCTACTTTGATCTGTGTTAGTTATTTGGTATGATTCAGTGAATGTCACTAGTATTTTATTAATCATAATTTGCATACAAGGTCCGTTACTCTTCAATCCAAAAAGGAGGTCGATCAAAATTGCTTCACCTAAAGGTCATCAAACAAAAAAAATTGTTTAAGACAAGTATTGAGTTACTGGTATTGCATCGTGATTGAGTTACTGGTATTAAAGAAACTTGTGGATACAACAATTTTGTAGGTTAAAATTATAACCAAGTCAAGACTTGTATTAAATTCCTTACCAACCAAACCTACTCACCATTGCACTGGGTATTGTAAAGCATGTAATGTGAAAGTTAAGATAACATGAACCTTCTTTGCACACCTATTTTTCGTCCCAATACAATACGTTAACAAGGAAATGGTTGGGTTTTGCGTTGACGATTATTGGGTGGAGACAACTACGTTTACAATGCCACACGCACGTACCCACATATTTTCAAACTGGATTTGTACATGTTTATGCGAACTTGAACCCGTTCTTCGCACAGTTTGGTCTAGGACAACCCCGGGAGGCGACAATGGGGTTGCGCCAATGATAGGATAAGTAAAATGAATGGTTTATGTGTAATTTGTTTTTTACCAAATTGCGGCATTTCGGTTTTAGTGATTGTAAAAAAAGTGTTTTTAATCAAACCCTACATAATTTACATTTAACTTATAGCTAATAGCTGCGTTGCAACTACGGTGTGTGGAAAGATGCGAAATTACCAGCGCATTACAAGCTGATCCTCGTAGAACTGCTCCAAAAAAACAGGGAGTTAAGGGCTAGAATGCGGCGTGGCAACCAAACTAATCGTGCAATGAAGATTGTCATAGTAGTGCTAGTTATTATTATTTCAATGTTTGTGTTACACTATTTTATTTATTAATATCGATTCACCCATCAATGTATTGATTAGTAAAGCCTACCTTCTTATTTAGTTTGATAATCAGGTAGTATGTAATAGGAACATTTAAAGGGAGTCTCATGGTGCAATGAATAAAATAATTTGGATGCCTATTAATCAATGTTTGTAGCTTACACTCTGCAAATCAAAAGAGCATTTCCAGAAATGATGGTTATGTTTGGTTACAGCAGACTAGTGCATAAGATATAGTAGCCTTTGGATCAAATGATACTATTTATATTGTATTTTGTTGGGGAACTTTAGCTTTAATAGCAAAAGGTTATATTAAGATATCTACGTAAGTTCCTAATGTAAAACAGAATTAATCATGTAAATTGGGGACTAATCTAGTTAGAAAGAAATAATCATGAGCAAGTCCCAATAATTTCTTGTCCAAACTTGGAATAACACTATCCTATTTTTTTAATTAGGTGGCGTGTTGGTGATAGAGATAAACTGATTTGTGCTGGTTTTCCAATATCATGCACAAGGAAAATTTGTTACTTACTCCAAATCATGGTTAATGGATGTCATGTTGTTATGTTTTTCCTTATTAATATAACATCTAATCATAATGGTGGTTGAGGTGAGTAATGGCAACAACCAGGGAATGTTGGTTTTAAAGTCTGATCGAAATCCTTTTCTTTCAAAGTCCAATCCAAATTGAACTCTAGTAAAATCTTTCTACCTGTGTAGCCATATCTGCCTGAATGACCATGTAGGATTTAACAAGATAAAGTTAATCGTTGTAGTGGTTATTCGGCTAAGTCACTTGTCAGACCCAAACTTAATGGAGGTTAGGTTGAAATAGTTAACTTGTTTGGGATATTCATTATAAGTGCAAAACTTTACTATAAATAGCAGTTTAGTGATTAAGCTCATGCATGGAAGCAAGCAACACATTATACTTGTCTATTATAATTAAGCACTTACTCACAAATATGGCTAACAACAACTCAGCTCCGACAAACCCTCGTTCGCAAAGCTCTATGTTTTACACAAGTCACTGGACATTCGTCGTAGATGCAACTTTAATTGATGTGCTCGTTGGCGAGGTTAATCGCATTAATCGTGCTCTTACCACCTCTGACCACCTCTTGGTCGTAATACCGTCAACACCACTTTCAACAAGAGTTTCACCATTCGTTAGTGCATCACCCAGTTCCGTAAGCTATAACGCCGCTACAACATCTTCCATTTCATCATATGCTTGAATGCGGTGTACTATGACAAGACCAACAACATAGTTCCTCAGTTCGAGGACTTTGTTTGGGACTACTCGGTGAGACCTATTTCCGGCTTTGACGTGTTTCAATGTGCTTTTGAAGGATCTGAATGAACTCAACATTTATGTTTATAAAATTGGTAGTATTAACACTTTTCAACATTTTGTTCCTATAGAAGTATCCGTTTAGCGAGGCATACATGTTGGAGGGTGAACCAGCCTGGAGACAGCTGTGCAAAATCTTCAGACGTTATGGTCTCGTAGAATCTCCCAATGGTCCAATTGAAATGGTAGACCTAACCGTAAACGAGCCCGATGAGAGTGTAGCAGTTGTCCCTGACATTGTTTTGGCCATTACCAGGTGTGGAAATCGAGAGAGGCTGCCCTATGAAGGATTTTACATTTGCTTTGTCACATCAAAATAATTAAACCAATAGTTGTTTCTCCCCTAACATCTCTTCTTTATCAGGATATAATACCAACAATCACATTGCCAAATTGATCTACTATAAAATCATTATAGTTCTCCCGTAAAGTCTTCAACACATTTCACCTTAATCTATCAGAAACATATCATTGCGACAACAACCACGGACACAACCCCGTAAATAATGGCAAATGCATACGAGAAAGACGACTGGATACATTCTAAACATTCTATAAAGACTGGAGTTCGAAACATTCTATGAAGATTTCCAGGCACCAACTATGGTTATAGACATCGGAACGTTGGACCGACTGGTGTTGATGACGGCCATACCCTCAACCAATTGGGAGATAGATACAAGTGGACGTTAACAGGATCAATCAAGAAGACATGAATCACTTATGGCAAGAGAGGTTTCAGTTAACGTTAGGGGTGGGTAATAGAACCCGAAATTCGGGTACTCTACCCTAACCGAGTGGGTATTACCCGAATTTCGGGTTTTTCTACCCGAACCGTACCCGAAAATTCGGGTACCCTAACCGATTAGGGTATTTCGGGTAGGGTTTCGGGTAGGGTGTTCTAAAATATTAGGGTACTCGAATACCCGAATATAATATTATACATTTTTTTCTCCTTTTTTCTTTTTTCACTTTTTCTTTCTCTGACCAAAGGCTACCCCTTTTTTCTTTTTCTCTCTCTTTCTTTTCTTTCTCTTTCCCCCAGCAGCACACTGTCTTACTATTCCCTTTTTATTTCTTTCACAATTCACAATTCAAAGTTCAAACACACACACACTGCGCGACACACACACACACATACGCACTCTTGTTTTTTCTTCAAACACACACACACACACCAGCGACCGCGACGACGACTAATTCCGACTCCGGCGAGACGGCGACCATCTCCGACTCAAGCTACGCATGCACGTGACCATTTCCGACCACCACCCTCTCTCTCGCACCGATCGACGACGCCAGCTCTCACCAATCGACGCCCTCTCTCTCGCACCGACGCGGCGACTCTCTCTCGCTCACTTTCAAAATCGAAAAGTGGTAAAATCCCCTGTTTTCAATTCAAAAACAAGGGATTTTACCAGTGGAAGTTTTTGTCCACTGGAAAGGTTTAATTCGTGTTTATTGTTTTTGTCCACTGGAAAACACTACACGAATTAAGTTTATTGTTTTTTTAATTAATTATGAATTATTGTTTATTAATTATGTTTTTGTCCACTGGAAAAACTCCCTGTTTTCGATTTCCAGTGGCCTTTTTTGGCCACTGGAAATTATTCGGGTACCCCAAACCCGAAGTTTGGGGTACCCGAAATATAGGGTACCCGAATCCGATCGAGGACCCCATATTTAGTTAGGGTATCGGGTAGGGGTTTTACCCTACCCGAAAATACGGGTACCCTACCCGAAAAATCGGGTACCCTAACCGAATCTTCGATTACCCACCCCTAGTTAACACCATGGGAGATGAACATGCAATGATACATGGTTTTGGAGAGCCTTAGACAGATCGTGGCACTATTGAACAGGAATCTAGTCAACAATCCCGTACTTCCAACCCAAATTTACAACTCAGGGATGAAGGTGGTCACGTGGAACTGTCAGGGCGCGATAGAGGATGATTTTAAGCAAAATTTATGTCGCTTGGTAAGGATACATCAACCAACTTTAGTAATTGGTATTGAAACTCTAGTTACTGAAGAAGAGTGTTGAGACATAATACCTTACCTAGGCTACAATGCTTATCAAATAGGACCAACTAATGGAATGTGGAGTCAGATTTGGATGTTGTGGAATGATTTTGAGGTAGATGTAGAGGTCCTAAGTTCGGATTTTGAGGCAATGAGTGCTATAATAAGACCAAGGTCTCTTTTGAGATCGAAAACAGTAGAAGTCTGTGGAGCACCGCGAAAATTGGCTAAGATCGGATGGTGTAATTCTCGATGTAAGGAAGTTAAGGAGCATCGTATGATAGATGGAGTTACAGGACATATGACTGAACTATTCCCTGTTCGAGGAATGGGGTTGAAGGATGATTTCCCGTAACTAACTACAAATTTCCCGCCAGATTCAGTAGTTTTGAAGTTTTACCTGCCATTGGTTGCATATGGCCTACTAGTACCTGGTCCAACAAAAAAACTCGTTGTTCGTAGAATTCAGTTTGAATGTTTCATCATACGTTCAGTAACGCTGACTGTGAAGCACAAGTTAGTTGGGTTGGTTGGTGGTAATTTGTCAACTGGCTAGAACTCACGTTAACAGAACCGCAACGGGGATACCATAACCAAATGAAGGTTCAAATATACAGAATTAGTTCACAAACAACAATAAAAAAAATGGCACTTGCCAGTTATCCCAGATTACAGAACACATCCAAGTATAATAAAAATATTTGTTAAGTCATATGCTTCACTGACACCCGCTCAAGTGTAACAATGTGCAAAGAGTTAAGTTATCGTAACACCCTCCCCAAAAATAGATAATCCCCATTACAGAAGAAGCAAGCTAATAGCGGGATTCAAAATAAAATGGATCCACGCAGCGTGAATTGTTGTAACTAAAGTGGACCGAATTCCAATTTTAGACCTCCGTTGATGATCATTTCAACGTACGCTTGACGTGTAACTTCATCCATACTTAATGATATATCCATATTCTGGGGGCTCTCAATTAGCTTGTGGGCCACTGCAATCATCAACTAAATAGGTTTTATGCCCATCTTAGATACAATGTTGTACACCTTGGTGCTCTTACTTGGTGGCTCAACATGAGTAGGTCGTGTAGAATTTGGGATTGGTTTGAGAGTCAATGCACTGTGACATCTCCCCAAAATTCTATTGGTCTTCTCCATAAAGCCTCCTATCAAAGACACAAGTTGTTCAGCGAGTGCGCCGCCCTCACGTGACTTCCGCTTCCTTGATTCTTGATTTGCATTTGGGTTGGCATCACGACCAAATGACAGACCACTGGGCACGTGCGTTGAGGTGGTGTCATCCAGTTCATCTACGTTTGGGATGGTGTATTCCCTTGGCATAGAGCCATGACCATAGTAAGAGTTAGGTACTAATTTACCTTTTGCGCCATTGGCAACTTGAATATCATATACCTCGTTTGTTAGATCGTATGGGTGCTCGAGGTCCAAGATAACACCATCAATCCCTTGGGCTACATGTCCATTAGCCCTGTCAGTTCCAACGCATACTTTCCAGTCCTCATACAGTGGGAAAACCCGATTACAGAATGATTCGGCTTCCTTGTACATCTGCAATCAGTAGTTAGATAAAGAGATTTGCATTTCTAAACAAAAAATGTACCAAAGAAAATAGTGCTCAAATAATAATTTCAACATACTATTTGCTACTAGGACAAACTTGGTGGTTAATTTCAATTTGATTATTTCCTTTATGTATGAATCCCATACATCATCAGATGGCACGTCAATCTTGTTGTTGGTGAAGTCAAATGCAAACCCGGACGTACCAACGAGCTGGCTTAGTGCGCTGTAGGTTTTTTTCCACACCGTGATCTTCGAGTTAATATTTTTCTGTGTTAGTGGTCTGCCGTTTGGAAACTTTGCCTTCAATGCATTCTTCAACTGGATAAAGTAGCCTGCTCTGAAACCGTTGTTGGAACGCCAACCATTAGCGCATAGGTCAATCAGTGAATGCAACAACGCTGTTTCTTCTACCCTACTCCAAACACGCCGATTAGTTGCTGGTTTCTTGAACAGTCCGGGGACAAATTGCGAAGGAGGTGGACCATTTTCCATCTGTGAAGAATAAAATCATGGATTATGTTAATAACCATTTAAACATAAATACAATGAAGTGAATAAGTAACCACATATATGATCCTATGTAATGTTGAGGCCTAATGGTAGGGTCTCAACATTTCTGATATTTTCTAAACAGTTCAGTCAAAGCCCAATGACAAGCGATCATGATAATAATTATTTCAACAACAAACTATGCATATCGCAGCAACTAGTATATTTCCTACAACCAATTACTTACCAAAGTAAACCACTGTTTCAATGCAACATCCCATCTCTAAAGATCACCATCACATTACATAAATACATTAAATTGGTGTATGAAGTTGCAATGCCTAAACAAGGTCCAAAACATACAGGTGAAACAAGGTATAACTTCATCACCTCAATTGCTAGTGAATCATTGGGTTTACGAAGGTGTCGGGCGGTAAATAAGGCAAGCCTATACTTTGGCTAATAACTAGACATTAATTTGTCGAAATCCAGAACATATCGTTCCTTCACTTCATCCAGAGAAGGGACACAAATTAACATCTAATAACATGTTAAAAAAAGTACTATTAAATAAATGTGCCCATTTTCAAACACCCATGACAGAGTAATAAGCCTAAATGCGGCATAATTGTTTACACAAACACACACATCTATCCATTAACCATATTAACTGAACCACCGGGTAAATACTTTAGCTGAATTCATTACAATAATAAATAATAATGGGAAATGTTTTAGAAAAAATAATATTACAAGACACTAGGTAGATATGGTGCATGCTACTTATGCCTAATTTTGACCATGAAGTGCTCTCCACGCGTTGTACATATCTAGGGCCATCTCATCTCGGTAGTTTGTCCACGCAACAGACGGTTCAACTACATCCACGTATCCTATTGGGGGGGGGGGTAGTTCCTCGAGGACTGTGGGTAGTCTTCATCAAGGTGGGAGTTTGGCATATTCTGTCTTATGAATTTGTGTAACAGGACGCACGCCATCACGATCTGGCAGTGAGTTTTCACCAGAAAATATGAATTCTTGTGAAGTATTGCCCATCTACTTTGCAATCCTCCAAAGGCACATTCAATGATGTTGCATGCTCGTGTGTGTTTCATGTTAAAGTATTCCTCGTAGTTTTGAGGTGCACGATTCCCTACTCCCCATTCCTTCAAGTGATAACGGACCCTTCGGTAAGGAACTAGGAGCTTCTCTCCATTCGTGTACCCCCCCGCCCTTCGCTAAATAATAACAGCCTACATTCGCCATAACTATTGCCGTTAGTTATTATATTAGATTATTTATCCAAAAAACTAAAATATAAGGCATTTCAGTATTAGACATAGTACCAGTAGGAACTCTAAGACTATTTGGTTGATTTATGGGATCCCGGTGGGATCCAAGCAAGAGTATATCAAAAATATTGGAGCTGGGGTTTGCATATCCATGTTCGAGTTTATACAAGGAGCCTTTAGAGATGGGGATTTCGACACGACTGCATGCGGGGCATTTTTATGTCTCATACCGAAAGTGACCAACCCTTCGGTAATTTCTCAATTCCGCCCAATCTCACTTTGTAATATCACATATAAACTCATCAGGAAGTGTATAACAATGAGGCTTAGGGACTTTATGACGGAATTAATCGCGCCTACACAGTCGAGCTTAATTAAAGGGCGAGGAACCCAAGATAATATCCTTGTGTTTCAAGAAATACTCCATTCGTTGCGAAACAAAAAGAAGAATAAGATAGGGTGTATGATCTTGAAATTCAACCTTGAGAAAGCCTACGACAAAAGCAGATGGAGCTTCCTCGAAGAAATGCTACACGCGTTTAATTTTCTGACGACTATTATTAAGTTGATTATGTTTTGCGTTCGCAACGCGTTGACAAGAATTCTTTGGAATGGCAAAACTTTAGAGTCTTTCAAACACGGATGTGGTCTTCGCCAAGGGGATCCCCTTTCCCCTTATTTATTCATCTTGTGTATTGAACGCCTTACATATCTCATTAAAGAAGCGGTTCGGGATAAGCGTTGGGAGCCTATCCTCCCATGTCGAGGTGGTCCAGCACTCTCGCATTTATTCTTTGTGGATGACCTTATTCTTATGGGCAAGGCGACTCTTAAAACCACAAGGACTGTTAAGGATACACTTGATAGATTCTGCGAGGTGTCGGGTCTAAGGCTTAGTGCGGCGAAATCCAAGGTATTTTTCTCGAAAATGGATGGCTAGAATCATAGAAGGCGTATTTGCTCCATCCTCGGGTTTGCACAAACATCACACCTCGGTAAGTACCTTGGCACACCGCTGTTTCATGGGCGCATAACACGCGGGGACTTCACGGATATGTTCGATAAAATTCTTATGCATTTTTCGGGTTGGAAGAGCCAAACCCTTTCTCTTGCGGGTAGAGCAACCCTTATCCGATTGGTCTCAACGACGATCCCTAACCATCTTATGCAAACTTTTTGGATCCCGGAGAATGTTTGCAAGGGCTTGGATAAATTAAATTGGGACTTTCTATGGTCTAGCGATCCGAATATTCGTAAACTTCACCTTGTTGGAGGCGGAAGGTCACGAAAGAGAAGGAGAAAGGAGGGTTGGGTATTCGCCTTTCAAGAGTAAATAATCAGGCCTTGTTATCTAAATCTGGTTGGAAATTGTTGAATACAGAGGCTGGTCTTTGGGGTGATAGCATTGCGGCAAAATATCTAAAAGAGGGACGAATTTTGGACTACAAAATCAAAGCGAGTGACATCGCTTCATGGAAAGGATAGTTCGTTGTCTCAAGCTCATTAAGGATTCCATTAGATGGAAAATCGGGAATGGGGAATCCATCTCCTTTTGGTTTGACAATTGGAAAGGAGATGGAAGATTATGTGACATAGTCCCGAGAATTGACGAGGCCGACTTGAGCCTTACTCTCCGTGATGTTATTGATGATGCGGGCCAGTGGTGTTTGGAGGGGCTACATACGGAACTCAATACATACTGGACGAATGAAATTGAAGGCAAAATACCATGCTTGAACAATAATGAGGACCGAATTATCTGGAGCAGGACGGCGGATGGTAACTTCTCATGCAAAAGCGCATGTCTTTTATTCTACTCAATGCTCACCGAGAATGATATTCGGATCATAAAGCTTCAATGGGTGTGGAAAGCTCTTTGTAGTCAAAAACTTCGTTTCTTCCTTTAGCTTGCTAGTCAAGATTGCATCGCCTCAAACTACTTGCGGAAAACGCGTAATATGACGGATTCAACCATTTGCGAAGGGTGCAATCAGGCTGACGAGATGGCCACGCATATCCCCCATCATTATCGCATAGCTCGCAAGGTTTGGAGAACGCTTTTCACTGTACAAGAGTGGCACAAGTTTGAGAAGACGAGCGATAAGGATTTGCTTAAGCACAATATCCACAATGACACTACGGTCTGCCACCTTCTCCCTAATATACCGTGGAATATTATATTTGCAGCGAGCGTTTGGATTATTTGGAAGACACGGAATGCAAAAGTTTTTAGAGGTGAGACTGCTAAGAATTTTGCAGTCATATGTCAAATTAAATCCTTAAGTATTGACATGCACAAGGCTTTAGAAAAAAAAGGAAATGGGATCCGAGAGAATTGGGAGAAGCCGAGCACAGGGTGGATGAAACTAAATGTGGACGGCAACGTAGAAGCAAGACGAAATAAGGGAGCAATCGGTGGCGTATTAAGGAACGAAAGAGGGGAATGGAATTGGGGTTTTTTTCGGGCTGGTGACGAGCCCAACGGTTTTGGAATGTGAGATCGAGGCCATTAGGAGGGGATTATTGTATGCCTGGTGTTAATAAAGTAAAAATTCACGTGCTTAAAACATACCATAATTCGATTACTAAAGTTTCCGGAGATATTATTATATGATTTATACTCGTAACAACAAAATACCCGTATCACACGGCGAAGACCCTGAGTCCCTCAAAATACGAGAACACCCCCTACACCCTCCGATGTCTAAAAGCTATCGGAAAACTCATCTCGAGGGCCAAAGCGCGATAAAAATGCACTATCAAAACCTAGAACCCCTCGGAGCACACTTCATAAAGACCTGAATGCAAGAACATTGCCCTGTCTGAACAAGAAAGCCTTGTCTAAGCACAAGGAACGTTGGAAGACACTCTAGAAGAGCTTGGATACTAAAACACTACTTCACGAAGGCCAATCAAAGCCCTCGGAAATCAAATCAAACCTCTCGAAAACATGCCCAATTTACGGAACCCGAGACCAAGATAGAAACACATATCGAAGTACACTTCAGAAGAAGGCATCCCAAAGATAGACTGCTATCGGAACTACAACGGCATCGGACGAGCATTCCCTCCCACTTATCCAGCATTTCCGAATGGTACCGCCCATCGGAGAAAAGGAAACCAAGGAGCCAGTTCATCAAAGCACATTGAAGCTATCAGAGAGGATAATTCATCCTGGTCAGTACCCCGTCAGCAGATATACCAAACAGATAAAACCTATCTCTTCACACATGCATAATGACACATGTGAACACATGCACGGTGACACCTGTCCCTAAAAGACTTCTATAAAAGGTAGAGATGAGAGATCAGAGGAAGAAAAGGGGGGCGCTCCCAAGGGAACTCATGTTCTCTATAAAACTAAAAGAAAAAAGGCTTCAGAGGGGAGGGCGAACTCCTTTCTTTCTGAAGGCTTCACAAAGGTCAACTCTTTCAACAGATACAAAATCAACACAATCAATAAAACTGACATACTCCAAATAATCAACACCAAGAACAAGAACTACGAGTGGCTTGATTCCCAATCGGGGGATACGTAGGCACCTCGGAAAATATCCGAGTCCAGCCCCAAATCAATAAAAACCAACAATCTCCTCGGGCCGGGATCGGCGTTCCAACCCAAAAATATACTCGTTAAATAGGGAATAATATCCAACCCGGAATGATTCTTTAAAAGTACGTGAGAATATTCACTAAACTCCAAGCACCTATATATACTTAGGAATCTTTCATCGGATGACCGAATTAAGTTTGAGCTGCCCAAGCTATGTTATAGCTACGATTACGTGTCAGGGGGATACCTCTATTTAGAGAAAATGTATCTCCAAAGTTTGCACTGCAAATAGGCACGTTATGCTAAGTAATTTGTTTGGCCAGTAAGAATGAACTTCATTTCTTTAAACTCACTCTTAAGTTCTACAATTAAAGGAAAGGATCCAAGTATTCATAACGTGCTGAAAAGTTATGACGACTATTAACACGGAAAAGATAAGTTTCATTCCAATAAAAAACAAAGTACAACTGTGCTTAAAAAATAATAAAAAGCCTCTAAGATGGGGGGGGGGGGGGGGTAGAGCACTCGTAAAAGTGGGGGTTGGCCCAGTTGTGGGGGCGAGAGTCGGAGTACTTGTAGAAGGGGGAGCACCAGAAGGACCAGCATGGGCCCCCATACCGGGAGGAGCACGAGTTGTAGGCAGGGGGACCACGACAGTTAAGGGAACCCGAGTCGGGGCAGAAGAGGAATGAGGAAGCTGAGAACTACTCTTCACAAAAATATTATAGGCTTGTTCCAGCGTGGGCTTCTGCATCTCCGTTATATTTATCAGACGCGAATCTACATTGGGAGCTATCTTCCTACGCACTTGCCCGAAGCATTGAAGAAACCCCCACCTTACATGTCCGATCAAGTATCCATGATTTTTACGGACATATAGCTCATTGACGTGGGTAATGGCATCCTCATGAGCCTGCTTCACAGCAGCAGCCATCCTCTGTTGCATCTCCTCGGAGGTGGTGCCCCCGAAATCGGAGCTTTTGACAACTCTTCAGTAAGAGCATCCACCTGGCCAAGTGCTTGATACAAACTACGCTCCAACTCCTTCTGCTTTACCTCCCATGCAATCTTCTCCTCCTCAAGGGAGGTAACCTTTTCTTTTAATACCAACCCCGAGGCCTCCATCTCCGATACGTAAGACTGGAGCCGCTTGTTTTCCCCCCTTAACTCTTGGTTCTGCTGCGTGATCTTAGCCCACGCTTCTTCATACTTCCCCATCTTCTCTCGGAGATCCTTATTCTCTTCCTCTATCTTCCGAGACCTTTCTTCCGCTGCGTTCGCCGACTTTTGCAACTTCTCAACCTCGAGTAATAGAAGAGGAAGCATTTTAGGCGCCTAGAAAGCAAAATAGAAGAATAAAGATCCCAACAATGGGTCCTAGAGGAATTAGATAAGTAGAAATTAGATCTTACCAGCATAGCCACACAATTCGTGCAAGCTTGGACAAATTGCCACTCCTCCGATGGCAGAGAGTTGGCAGCCGATAGGTATCGGGTGACTGTATCGAGGGCCACCTTAGCCTCTTCCGAGATAGGCTCTCGTCCCGAGGCTGGAATACTCGAAGACGAAGGTCCCCCTAAAGGTACTCCCCCGAGATGGGTACTTGAGTAACCACGGGACTATCCGATTGAATAACGGCAAACTGATTCGGAGCAGGATGATCCGTAAAAGAAGGAGCTGCAACCATTAGCTCATCCAATAAGAACATCGGATCATCGGAAGTTGAAGGAACGTAAGGATCCGAGGGAAAGGATCCTCCTTCAAAATTAAATAAATTATTATCCCCTGCGAATTAAAAATTCCCGAGTAAGTAAGCTGTTCCCTAAGGGGAAACTAGAAAGGGAAATGTTTAATCTTGAGAAGCTTACCCAAATCTGGAGCATCCTCCTGAGATACTCATTCGTTCTCAGCAGGGAGGGCCTCTCCTTTGTCTATCCAAAACAGAGTTTCATATAAGTAAATATGTAAGTATCTCAGTATCACTTAAAACTAAGAAGAGATACATACCTTTGGGAGGGGTTGCCAGTAGTATCTCCAACGAATCCCCCGATGACTCCGAGGGCGAAGATATGTCGACAGCACCTAAGGGGGGCAAGGGCATCCCCTTATCCCTACATCCTCGTCCCCTTCTCCTAGTGAGAAAGCCCCCACGAGGGCCGCATCTGCGGAAGTCACGTCCAACTCCGTTTATTCCGGGGTATCGGACGTTCCACAAGATGATTGAGATATGGCTGTCGAAGTCGTTAAACGAGTCCCTGCTTGCTCGGTATCACCCTCCGCAGCCCCGGGGACTTCGTCTTCTCCTACCGTCAACTTCCCTTCCTGAATTCCCATCTCCTCATTACCACTCGAACCGCTAGCACCTTCCACCATATACGACCGTAAAACGTCCACTGCAAAAACAGCTAAAAGTTAGATAAACCAGAAGAAATACCTATAAAATAAGAAGTATAAGTATAATAATTTACCAAAAGCGTTGAAGTATTTCGCGGGGATAGCCAAAGGGGTCTTGATTCTGTCTATTGGGGTAATATGTCACAAGCCCGCGGTCCGATAGAGACGAGCGAAATCCCTCGACTCCACCAAAGGTTTCGCAGAAAACACAGGTGAAAACACCAATGTATCGTCCAACACCCTCTCTGGGAATTTGGGCTCCCTCCAAGTAAGTGGCATGTCCCATTTCCCCTCGGTGGGACAAATGTAGAAAAATTTATTCTTCCATGTGCTGTGAGAACTGACATTGCCCTCGGAGATACGGTCATCTTTGTCCCGATGACTAAAACAGTAGAAAGGAGCCCCCCGGAGACACCTTCAACTCAAAAATTGCAAAAAACCTATCCCTCGTACATTCAATTCCCCTCACCAAACACCAGAAGACAAATAAAGCTAGGGCCGTGAAAGAATTGGGGGTGAGTTGACTAGGGCATACATTGCAATACTTAAAAATTTCGCAGTAAAAAGGCGGGAAAAAGGAACGCAATACCGCCTTTACCTGGGAATAGTACACTGTTAAGTGCTTCGACGGAGGAGAATTACCCCTTTGATCTGCTGGCGGAACCGTCACCTCCACGTTCCGTCCTGAAGCACCATATTCGGTGAACAACTTTCGAATCTCCTCCTCTGAAGCAGGGCTAACTGTTGCTTCAACCCTCTGGGTAGCTCGAGGAGCACCACCCTTGTCAGCATTTTTCTTCGACTTTTTCGCCTTCTTTGCACTACCGCTACCACCGGCCCCCATCACCGCCGCCGCGCTTCTCTTTCGAGAAGACGGAAAAACAACCCCCGTCGCCCCGCCAATGGCAGAAGTGGCAGATACCAAATTGGTTGTGGGTAGAGACGCCATTAGAGAGATCTTAAGAAGATTAGAAAGCTTTTTTGCAGAGAGAGAAGTTAAGCGGGAGAAAAGTTTTTCGCCTAAAAATTGCAAGTGAGAATAGAATTGGAAAGAGAAGTATTTATAAACCCTAGGCCCAATAAATGCATTAATTACCCACTAAACCTCTTTACACCCCACGATTGGAAATCGTGCCTAGTGGGTTATAAACCATCACGCCTCTTCGGTTAGGGAAGGGGTAACGGTCTGAATACCTCGGCCCACGCACCACTCCTGAACGTGGCATTAAACCACCATTAATTGCATTTAATCGCAGTTAATTAAATGCCACGACATTAATTATAATTAATTCCCCGATATTAATCCCACGAGGGCACATTTCAAAGGCATCGGAAACCTCTCGCCTCGGAAAAGGCAATCACAATAATCCCCTCGTCTCTTCAAAAGCAAGGCCAAGAACTTCGGAGACATGTGTTAAACAGATATAAACGTCAATGACGAATGTCTACGACACCCCCAGAAGAGTTCTACGATACCCTCCCAAGGTTTTCCAAGTCCTGGATGCGACTCGAATTCCTCTCGAGGATCTACGATGCC
This sequence comes from Linaria vulgaris, assembly GCA_948329865.1. Classification (NCBI taxonomy): domain Eukaryota; kingdom Viridiplantae; phylum Streptophyta; class Magnoliopsida; order Lamiales; family Plantaginaceae; genus Linaria; species Linaria vulgaris. The sequence goes on along the minus strand of OX415254.1, from coordinate 14,564,989 downwards.
TTATGAGACATTCACGATATAATACCTAACCAAAATCTACAAGTTCCCTGATAACTCTACGATGCTTTAAAAGGGTCAAGGCAGCCCCTACGATGCTTATAAGGACACTAAGATGTCCTGATACTACGTACAATACTCTAAAAGCTCGAAACCAGTGCTTTCGACGACCCCGATGACTGAAGGCTATGATACCAGGACCATCGTGACTTTCGACCTTTTAAGTTTCTAGTGCAGTCAACTGCACTAAAAACGGGGGGGGGGGGGGGGGGGGGGGGGTTGTTAACAAAGTAAAAATCCACGTGCTTAAAACATACCATAATTCGATTACTAAAGTTTCCGGAGATATTATTTTATGATTTATACTCGTAACAACAAAATACCCGTATCACATGGCGAAGACCCCGAGTCCCCCAAAATATGAGAACACCCCCTACACCCTCCGATGTCTAAAAGCTATCGGAGAACTCATCCCGAGGGCCAAAGCGCGATAAAAATGCACTATCAAAACCTAGAACCCCTCGGAGCGCACGTCATAAAGACCTGAATGCAAGAACATTGCCCTGTCTGAACAAGAAAGCCTTGTCTAAGCACAAGGAATGTTGGAAGACAATCTACGAGAGCTTGGATACTAAAACACTACTTCACGAAGGCCAAGCAAAGCCCTCGGAAATCAAATCAAACCCCTCGGAAACATGCCCAATTTATGAAACCCGAGACCAAGATAGAAACACCTATCGAAGTACACACCAGAAGAAGGCATCCCAAAGATAGACTGCTATCGGAACTACAACGACATCGGACGAGCATTCCCTCCCACTTATCCAGCGTTTCCGATAGGTACCGCCCATCGGAGAGAAGGAAACCAAGGAGCCAGTTCATCAGAGCACATTGAAGCTATCAGAGAGGATAATTCATCCTGGTCAGTACCCCGTTAGCAGATATACCAAACAGATAAAATCCATCTCTTCACACATGCATAATGACACATGTGAACACATGCACGGTGACACATGTCCCTAAAAGACTTCTATAAAAGGTAGAGATGAAAGACCAGAGGAAGAAAAGGGGGGCGCTCCCAAGGGAACTCATGTTCTCTATAAAACTAAATGAAAAAAAGGCTTCAGAGGGGAGGGCGAACTCCTTTCTTTCTGAAGGCTTCACAAAGGTCAACTCTTTCAACAGATACAAAATAACAAAATCAACACAATCAATAAAATCGACATACTCCAAATAATCAACACCAAGAACAAGAACTACGAGTGGCTTGATTCCCAATCGGGGGGGATACGTAGGCACCTCGGAAAATATCCGAGTCTAGTCCCAAATCAATAAAAACCAACAATCCCCTCGGGTCGGGATCGGCGTTCCAACCCAAAAATATACTCGTTAAATAGGGAATAATATCCAACCCGTTAACACCTGGGAAATGTGGATTGAAAAAATCTGCATTGAGACCGATTCGATGGGCGCGTACAACTTGATCACGGATGCAAATGCGAGCGACCCTCACATTCAATACAAGGTGGAGGAATGTCGCGCCTTATTGAGAAAACCATGGACTTGCGAGTTTAACTAAGTTTCAAGAGAGAAGAACAAGCTAGCGAATGTTATTGCAAAGTACGGATACGACACGAATGACGGACTTAGCTTTATGCTCACACTACCCCCCGAGTTTATTTCTATATTGTCGAAAGATGTAGCCTAAGGGCACCGTTTTCCCGTCTTGTTTACCAAAAAAAAAAACTTAGGAATTATAATGTAATCTACCGTTTGAACTACAATTCAAATGCGAATTAAATATTTATAAAATTTGACAATGACCGGTAATATTTTGACATCCAAATGGGAATAGTGGGAGTCCCATTTAAATCACATCATTACTAACAGTGAAATTATTTGAAAGTGTAGTAAACAAATAAGCCCTTAATTTTAGGAGATGGAGGTATGATTAGTTATCTCAAAATAAGTACAAAATAACGCACTTATCAAAGGCTCCTGTTATTAAACTATTTATCATGGCTTTTAGGGATAATCAAACGCGTTGTATTGTAGCACGAAATGTAGTTGAGTTTTAAAGTCAAGTTAAGGCAAACCAATGCGTTTGTTTCTCTTTTCTCTTCTTCTCTTTTCCTTCTCTTTCTTATAAAAATGTGGGATTCTACGAGAAATGTCTAAAGGAAAGGAAACACGTCCGAAGTGTTAATATACGTCAGCGTTGAGATATTTATGTCCAAATTGTCTTTTGTGTCCAATTATGGCACCACTAATAATAATAACAGCAACTAATAACAACGACTTTTTTATTTTATTTTTTAATCTGCTATTGCGTGTCACTGTGCAACCCGCAATCACTACTCAATCGCGTATCTATCTATTTCTTAATAATAATCATCATCAACTCTTCTTGGATCATCACCCTCTCTGGTAATAGCAATTTCTTCTCTTCTATTATTAGCAAAAAAAAAAGGAATCCCTTTTTTGTCTGCTACAACCTTCTATTGTCGTTTTGTCAAACAAAAAGCAGAAGCCTCATCCTTTTATCATTTTCAGCTAACCCACCAGCTTTAGATTCTCCAAGATTCTCTCTCTCTCTGTATCTCTACTTGGTGATACATATAATACCGTTATGTATCTATCTGGGTAAGACTATTTACTTTTATTAATGCTGAAATGTAATGAGGTGTTGTTCTATTCAAGTTTTGTGAATTGGGTTTTGCTGATTTTCCAGAAAGATTGAGTCTTTGATGGATTTTGCTCTGTATTTGTTTGTTGACTTGTTCTATTCACCAGCTGACTTTGATTTGCTTCTGTTGGTTTTAGTATTGCTGCTTTTTTCAGTCGGTAATCGGATTTGACTTCTGCTTCTTCTTGCTGATGCAATTGTAGTAACAAAATGCTTGTGTAGTTTTTTGTCAGATGGAGTGGAAATGATGATAGTGTTAACTGAGTCGGGTGCTTGTGTTTGATAAACGTAAGGAGTCTGTATATCACCATGAATCTCAAGTAACTAGCACTTATGATTAGCTGTCTTATGTCAATTGTTTTTAGTTTGCGTGATAGATGGTAGTTGAAAGAAAGTGTTTTTATTCGTAATCCACGTCAGAGCGCAATGCCCTGCATATGATGCAAAATTAGTTCTACTACTGAAAGTATCCATTTGCACTCAACAGTGCCTAGTGTGAAATTTACATATAATCTTGCTCATACTTGTAAAGGGTTACTTGCCGTTATCAAAAGAATATAGTCAGAACTTGGGGATGTTACAGATCTCTTTATTTGGAATCATGCAAGAAGCCGACCTATAGATTGACAGACTAATTTCCAAGTTATATCATTAATGAAACAGTCTTTTGAAGCTCCAGATTTTATGCTTAAATGTTGTATGAAGCTCCAGATTTTATTATTAGATGAGCAAAATTGCCACTTTTACACTACATCGCAGGTTCTTTTCACATACTTCATAGATCGTAGTTCCACATTAGTTATTTGCCTCTGTTTTACCTACCAGTCTTTTGCTTAATCACTTATAATATGGACTAAACTGAAGCCCTCTGCTCTCAGGAGATTCCCTATATGCATTTGCTTGTAAGATATACACGAGACAATCATTTCTATTGTCATGGCAACTGAAAGCCCCGTTAGGATATCAGAGGGGACGGACAAATGGCCATCTCTTAGGCACTCTACAAGATATGGAACAGCATCTGCCAAGATGGCCATTGAAGATCTGGGTTTGTTCTTGAAAGGTCAAAGTTTCCTTGAAATGGATGTTATTCCAAGCCGCAGTGAAAGTGCACCACCGAGCTTGGAAGGTTCCATAGCAGCAATAGAAAATATTCTTTCCCAGCAAAAATTAACCCCTGGTAAGGGGTATCCAAGTTTTTCCTCCATTAGCCGCAAGGCCAAACGGCAGTTTCATGTCGACCCGTCTCCTGATGCCCGACATGCTACTAGCTCCTTGCTAATACCCAATAATAACCTCCCAGCTCATGTGGAAGAGTCTGAGGATGATCAATCATCTGAGCAGAGCGCATCAGTGTCTGTGGACAAAGCTGCTTTGTTGGGTTTCCATAGTGGTTCGTTGGACTCAACACAGGTAAAATGCGCTTTCTGTGGAAAAGAATAAGAAATTGATGCATTTTCACTGGGGATTAATCTCCTTTCAAAGATAAAATCCACCATACCTGTTTGGACATCTTCTGTTACAGAGGATATAAATTGGCCATCAACCTTACGCCACCTTTTTCAGGATAGATAAATTTCAAAGAAAAAATAGTCTGGCTCCTGTATTTATGCTGCATTTTCTGAGGAATTAAGTCATATCTACTGAAAGACTACAACTCTAGTAAATGACTGTCACCTATTAGCTTAGACCAAAGCATTTATCGTTCCTTATGATAAAGTTATTATATCAGTTATAAAACTAAAACCATCAAACTGCAGGACGAATCCTGCTACGCTTCATCGCCTTCATATGATCAATTTCACCAATCTATGGATGAAAGAGTTACTTCTGATGCCAACTCCGTAGATAGTCTATCTGCTAACTCACATGAGAGAGACAGGCATACTTTGAAAGTTGATACATCGGATGGTCTCTCTGCAGTTGGGATTGCCTATGTAGATAGTTCCTGTACTGAGGCTGAGAAGATTGTCAATGTACCTGGTTCTTCAGATACAGACTCTGGCAATCTTCATAAGAAAGATCAGCGCATTCCCAGTGATGAGGTGCCACAACAGCAAGCAGCCCCTCATGAATACAACAGTCCTTGGTTTCAGAGCTCTTATTCTCGGGTTATTTTTCCTGGAATAACTCTTCCATATGGCAACCTGAACCAGCTTCATTATGGTTCTTCTAGTGTTTCAGCGGGTGGCGTTCAACCATTACTTCAGTCATCTGGATTGACACCTCCACTTTACGCCACAGCAGCAGCTTTTATCACTTCACCAGCGTCATATTATCCCCATGTGCAGCCAGCTGGCTTCTTTACTCCACAATACCACACAGGAGGTTACTACTTCAGCCCTGGATCTGTACATTCTTACATGGCTGGATATCCCCCTCATGGAGCTGTTCCTCTACCACTCAACAATGTTTCCTTTCCCCCTTCTGGAGTGTCAGGCGGAAATCTACGCTCGTATAATGTGCCAAATTTTCATAAGTTCTATGGTCAAGTTGGTATTCCCATGCAACATTCTTTGCCCGAACATTCTCACTTGCATTATGTACAATCTGCTGCAAGAGAGTCCAGTAGCACACATAGTCAGTTTGATCATCAAACACCAAGAGATGATGCTGTTGCAACCCAAATGAATTTGCGCGGCTCAAGAAGGGGGGCCGAACCCCATAGCCCTCAAAACTCAAATGGTGGAAGTTATAACAATTTAAATCTACAAAGAGGTAATGCGTCAAGTCAATATTCTTTCGGAAGCCCATCAAATGCTGGTGTCTTGCAATTTCCTGCTGCAAGTCCAGTGGTGGTAGCAAAATCTGCAGCAGGGACTAACTTTTCTCCGGGGAGATATAGCACGAGCCATTCCCAGTATTCTAGGGGAAATCCTACCAAAGATTACGGACTCCAAAATCGGAGTTGGAATAACATGAATTCGTATTCTGTTCTTGAAGAGTTGAAATCAGGTAATGGTCAGAGATTTGAGCTGTCCGACATATATGGACATATTGGTGAATTCAGGCAAGTTAATAGTTGAACCTGTTTTTTCCTTTTTTAATTTATCATATACTGTAATGACTCCGGATTCTTTTGGGATTTGTTTTCAGTGTTGATCAACATGGTAGTAGATTCATTCAACAGAGGTTGGAGACATGTAGCATTGAAGAGAAAGCATCTGTACTGAAAGAAGTTATCCCTCATGCTTCCAAACTCATGACAGATGTTTTCGGTAATTACGTTGTTCAGAAGGTGCGGTCTTGAATTAATTTATTATCTTTTCCTGTTTATTTTCTCTGTTGTCATGTAATTCTATACTTTCTCACGATTGTGGACAGCTTTTTGATTATGGGAGCCCTGAGCAAAGAAAGGAGCTTGCAGATCAACTGGAAGGTCACATTCTGACATTAAGTTTGCAGATGTACGGATGTCGAGTAATCCAAAAGGTAGATATCCTGCCTCAAGTTTTCTCCATGCTCCTTTTTTCAAGACAGTGTTGCCACCACCTTATACCTATTGGTTCTTAATTCTTATATTTGGACTCTCAAGCAATTTTGTTTTTCCCATATAGTCTTTCCCCTCGTGCTCCACAGTCTATATGCAGTTGTCATACTATTAATACCAGCATAATTAGTTAGATGGATGATAGGAGTGTCATTTTACTGAAAAGTAATATTTAGCTTCTCTATATGAAGCCAATTAACCAGTTTTTCTAGTATAAACCGGTGGCTAGAAACTCCTTGGTCTAAGTTGAAATTCAAAATATCGATAAGTTGTCCTAATGGAATCATTGTTCTAAAAATGGCATGCTCCCATCGTTGATGAAGAAATCACAGAAAGCGAACACTCTTTAACAAACAACCTTTATAAGTTGTATTCATGATATAGTTGGTCATTTTCTCATCCTGTACTCTTTAGAATCGTACTTACATGTTGTTCGAGGGGTTTAGTTCTTATGACTTCACCACTTCAATCTTTTATACTTGATATATTACAGGAAATCTTTCTTATCTTTTAGTTAATCTCTGCTGTAGGCTCTAGAGGTTATTGATTTAGAGCAGAAGGCAAGGCTTGTGAAAGAGCTGGATGGAAATGTAATAAGATGTGTTCGTGATCAAAATGGGAATCATGTTATACAGAAGTGCATTGAGAGTATACCTGGAGATATTATTCCTTTCATAATTTCTTCTTTCCATGGTCAAGTAGCAACACTTGCAATGCATCCTTATGGTTGCCGTGTTATACAGGTAGTTTTTACATCTATAATAGGCTTACTTCCTTTCTGATGTGGAAGTTTCCCTGTGATTTGTCAAAAGTTGAGAATTTAATCTGTTCGCCTTTTTATTTTTGTTCATTGGGGTTAAAGAGGGTCCTAGAGCATTGTAGTGATGAACCACAGACGCAGTTCATAGTGGATGAGATTTTGGATTCAGTTTGTTCTCTTGCTCAAGACCAATATGGCAACTATGTTACTCAGGTTGGTTTTTACATACGACATAGTTGTATTTGTCAATTTTCTTTGTTCCTATTTCACTTATGATTTCTATCTTCAATACCTCTTTTTTACGATGGTGTTAAGTTAGTATACCTACCTGGGAACTAAATGTGAGTTTTATAGCAGTCCAGGGAGTTGTAAAACTGTTTCAATTTCTCTGGATTTGATTTTGAACTTCTAATTGACAGCATGTACTGGAGAGGGGCAAGCCTCGTGAAAGGAGTGAAATCATTCAGAAACTAGGTAGATCTATTGTAAAACTGAGCCAGCACAAATTTGCTTCAAATGTTGTCGAAAAATGTCTGGAGTACAGCGATTCTTCCTCGAGAGACGTGCTGATAAAGGAGATTGTGGGTCATGGTGATAAGAATGACAATTTGTTGGTACGTCTTTCTGAAACTCAAAATGAATTATTAGATTTTCCTCTTTATGACTTTGAGGTTATAATACTAGAGATGCATGTTTTCTAACATTGGAAGTACGCTAATGCATAGTGCAAGAGATATCTGAAAAGTCTTTTTTCATCTTTACTTATGATGTCTTATGATGCTAGAGTCTCTTAAACCCGAATTAAGTGCATGCATTACACAAACAACATATTGATTCTTATTTTGATTTGAATTTCCATTTGTGCACTGCTACTCGTTTGTCGTCATGATTTTGAACTTCTGGCATTTTTATTCCATATGTTGTTATACATTAGGTTATGATGAAAGACCAGTATGCTAATTATGTGATCCAGAAGATCCTACAAAAATGTAGCGGTGATCAGCGGGAAATGTTACTTGGTTTAGTAAGAAATCATCTTACTGGTTTAAAGAAGTATACATATGGAAAACATATTGCTGCTCGATTTGAACTGCTCTGCAGCGACGGTGAGTTTCTTCTGTATTTGCTTTGTAATATCTAGTTGTTCTTAAGTATTTCTCTTAACTCTGATTCTTCATTTCAAGTCTCTGCCGACTCTTACATGGCTAAAACAACCTATCTTTTGATTTTGGTTCTTGGATTTGAGTTTCTCGGGAAGTGAGATAAGATATCTTGTTGAATATACTTGAATGCCTAAAGTTTTTGTCCAGCCTTTGAATGTAATTGCTATTCTCCCTCATGGACTAATAATGTTTGCACAATATTTCTTGCTTGATCATCAGAAATTCAACCATCAGGATCGTAGTATGTCGAACAGTATGGCTCTGTTACCTTCTTTAGGAGTGACACCGAATCATTTTATCACTGCCTTGTTGCTGGCTTTCATTTATCTGCCGAGACTCTGTGTTCTCGAGGTGCTACTGTATACCAATCTACTGTATAGCTTAGACAATGTACGAGTTAAAATCTTCTATCAGCGTCATCTGTAAATATCGCGAACATTTACTGCAGAATTGTACATGGGATTTCTCCTAAATTTCCAGTGTGTTGCTTGATTTCTTAAACATGTCAAGTGTCAAGTATGTGATAGCATACTCTTACACTCTTCTTTATTGTCTGTCTTGGGCCTGAATTGAACATAACTGGATTGAGACATGTAATACTAGTTTTATGCTAAAAGTGTTATGAAGGTATTAGAATAATTGGACCTCCTGGGATTTGACCTAATGACCAAAACATCCATACTGATAAAATAGTAACATAAACTGCTAAACATATCTGAAAACTGAAAAGTAATCAAAACTAGGTGGCTTTTGTTATAAATATGGTTGGTAGAATATGTCTTGTGACAATTGTTGAAAATTATGTACAAATACTATTTTATAATAATAGTAGTTATTGTAAATAATGTAAGATATTGAAAATTCTTGTCTATATAAGGAGCCATCAAGATGAAGAGAAAAATACTCATTCACAAGTAATATACACTTTATTTGCTCTTCTTTTCCTAAGTCTTTTAATATATTGTTATAATTTCGAAATAGTTTTAGTTATTCTATAACACGTTATCAGCACGATAGTGCTCGATCCGAAAGAATTTAGTTCATTTGTTAGAGAAAACGTTCAACGTTAAAAGGTACGGAACTTTTATATTTATTTGTTCATCTATCTACATTATTATAGACAATGTGGATTACCGCCAATCTATAATTTTATGATTAGATGAATATGTGTTTATAATTTTGTTGTTAAGGTTTAATATTTACGTGTTCATCTATCTACATTATTATAGACAATGCGAACTACCGCCTATCTATAATTTTACTCTTTATATTTTACTGTCATCTAACTCTAATACTAAAGTTAATTTTAACTTTCGTTGATGCTTGAGTTAACCCCAAGCTAGAAACGACTATTGACAATTTATTATTGCTTATTTTATTCTATAAGCCCATGAAAGTTTTTACATAGTAATGTGGCGGAAATTATTTACGTACTTAATTCATTGCAATTATTTTACTTGTTTACATTATTCCATAAGCCCATGAAAGTTTTTACATAGTAATGTGGCGGAAATTTTTTGCGCACTTAATTCATTGCAATTATTTTACTTGTTTACATTATTCCTTAAGCCCATGAAAGTTTTTACATAGTAATGTGGCGGAAAATATATATGTATTTACTTATCGTAATATTATTCCATATGCCCGTTAAAATATCATTAATGCGGCGGAAATTATTTTACATGTTATTACAATTAATTTTTGTTGCTAAATTATTAAAGACATTACCGTTCATAAAACATGCCAAAATAAAAAAAAATAATTGTTTTTCTAACGACTATAAACGGCTACTTACGGATATTTTTCTTTTATAAATACACAAATTTCATAACACAAACTCCACACAAATCTTCACCTTATTTCTCTCATCTTGCAAAATGATATCTACGACAACAACGATCTTGACCCTCATTTATCTTTCAATTTTGATTTTTATGCTAGTAGATGAAGACACTCCTATATTTGTCCCTATGATATTCCTCCCTTTTATCATAATAATGTTCGAGTTCAATATTTGGCTAGAGATGAGATAATTGCATTGTATTATTGTAATAATTGTGCTTCTATGATTATGTGTTAAATAAAATATTGTTTACATTATGAAAGTTTTTACATAGTAATGTGACGAAAATTATTTACGCACTTAATTCATTGCAATTATTTTACTTGTTTACATTATTCCATAAGCACATGAAAGTTTTTACATAGTAATGTGGCGGAAATGTTTTGCGCACTTAATTCATTGCAATTATTTTACCTGTTTACATTATTTCTTAAGCCCATGAAAGTTTTTACATAGTAATGTGGCAGAAAATATATATGTATTTACTTATCGTAATATTATTCCATATGCCCGTTAAAATATCATTAATGTGACGGAAATTATTTTACATGTTATTACAATTAATTTTTGTTGCTAAATTATTAAAGACATTACCGTTCATAAAATATGCCAAAAAAAATGATTGTTTTTCTAACGGCTATAAACGGCTACTTACGGATATTTTTCTTCTATAAATGCACAAATTTCATAACACAAACTCCACACAAATCTTCACCTTATTTCTCTCATCTTACACAATGATCTCTACGACAACAACGATCTTGATCCTCATTTACCTTTCAATTTTTATTTTTATGCTAGTAGATGAAGACACTCCTATGTTTGTCCCTATGATATTCCTCCTGTTAGGGCCATTTTTCTATCCGATTTGGGCTCAATTCGGATCGGCCAAACTAGAGTTTAAATTGATATTGTTTTGTTAAATCATTATGATAAGTTAATCTTTTAGATGGTAATTATCTTAATATTATTTCTTTATCTTTAGAAGATATCATTCTATCTTTAAGATTATCCTACTAGATATTTACCATATCTCCTTATCATGCATCTAGACATATTTAGGTAGCATATACAATTGGATATCTTGTATGATATTGCAGGATCTCTCGGAGAAGGCAAGAAAATATAATCGGGTTGCAACCGGATAATCAGACGCACTTATCTATAAGGAAAGAAGATATCCTGCATATTGCTACTGGGGATATGTAGATCTTATCTGTTAAGGAAAGAAGATCTGCGAGGGTTGCAACTCAAGATCTGCAGAGATTCTGCTCATGCCTATATAAGGAGAAGACTCGACACAATTGAAGACAAGCTTTGAAAAGGACAGTTCGTGATTTCAGTCCTGTATCGAGTCAAAGTCTTCTTGTGAGAACTTCTTGTCAAAGGAGCTTTGAGTTAATCTTGAAGTTCTCCGACTCAAATGAGTATACCGAAAATAGTTAAGGGTTAGGTGTTGCAACCAGTAAATTAGAGGGAGTCTAGATTTACGTTGGAGTAATTCCTATCATTGTAATTCTTAAGTAGGTATATTGTTTGAGTCAACAATTCGGGTGCAAACCCCGTGGACTAGGACCATTTGGACCGAACCACGTTAAAACTCTTTGTGTTCTTTACTATTTTATGTTTAACTGTCTTCTCTTAGTTGCAACAGTAAAACTGTTTTTAAAACATTAAAGTACATTTGTCTGTCTTACTTACGAGTGCAGTTGCAACTACTGTCAAGTGCAACTGCATCCAATAACGAGTAACATAGACCTAAGATCTTTCAATTGGCATCAAGAGCGGGTCACTATATCCAATAACTAGGTGCAGGGCTTCATCCAAGGCAGCATCATTTGAGAGCGTGAGATATTCCTGTACTAATCTGAACCCTTACCCAAGTACATGAGTACAAAGACATAAATTCAGATCATCAGTATGAGTAAGTAACACATCCAACAAAAAAACACAGAGTGGATACACATATCCAGGGAAAAGATGTTCCCATAGCATAGAAGATCACAAAACATAGTGTTTTACCTGCAGTGAGTCACCCACAAAGTATGCCTCAACACATGATTCCTAGGATTACTACTCCCCCTAAGCCCAAACCGACACAAGGAAAAACAAATGCAGAACTAGAAAGAATGCAACAATGTTAGATCAACATTGGGAGATGGTAATGGTAACCAAGTACAAACAACTTTACTGACGGGGATCAAGACAAATCAATTTATCTTTATTTATTATAATGAGCTCTTTTGAACAAAAAACTAGTGAATGTAAAAGGATAGTTTCATCACTGAATGTGGGCAGCACAAGACCCCACACACCCCAACAACTTAACCATCAGCAACAGATTAGGCAAGTACAAAGGAACTGAATGAAGACAATACATTTATCATATACTTCTCCACCCCAACTCCTCATGCATACTTGTTTTCCAACCTGTTTACAAGAGAAATACCAAGTGACCAATGCTACTGAATGCAAGCAGTCGAAACTTCAAAGCACTCCAGTAGTAAGGCTCACGATCATGCATAACCTTGGCCATAGACAAAAACACAAAAATAAGCACAACTGAATGACAATGAAGCTCTCAACATCATGTACCCCAGCTTCTCTTCATGCTTTGTCTAACCTAACATGGATAAGTCACAACTGAATAACATCAGAGTAGTGAGCTCTGTGTACCCCAGCTTCTCCCAGATGTTAGGTTAACATTCACAGATTAACAATAGAGCTATTACTTTACAAAACTCTTGAACTGTACCTGTCCACCAGTCAACTCAGCTATTTGCACAGATTAACCACACAACCCAACAGAAATTCTAACAAAGATGTAAGATGCAAGAAAGAAGAATGCAGAAAGGAAACGAAAAGAATTACAGATACACCACAACCAATAACCAGTGCTAGACAGTGGTGTTATGTCAACACTGGTGTACTAACACCCCTAAACAATGCACATGCCAAGAGAATTCCTCAAACTGAAGAACCTCTCAGAATCTAAGGGTTTAGTGAACATATCAGCAAGCTGATTGTTAGTTTCAATGTGTTCAATGTCAATGAGATTATCCTCTACCATGTTTCTCAGAAAGTGATGCCTTATATCAATGTGTTTAGTTCTGGAGTGTTGCACAGGGTTCTTAGAGATGCTTATGGCACTAAGATTATCACAAAACATAAGTAAGGTATCACTGCCTAACCCATAATCCAGTAGCATGTGTTTAAGCCATACTAACTGAGTGACACAGCTGCCTGCTGCTATGTATTCAGATTCAACAGTGGAGAGTGACACACAGTTTTACTTTCTACTGTACCATGAGACCAAGTTGTTCCCCAGATAAAAGCATCCTCCACTTGTAGACTTTCTGTCATCAGTGTCACCTGCCCAGTCTGAGTCACTGAAACCTACAAGATTTGTGTTAGTGTCATAAGAATACCATATACCAAGGGCCAAGGTGCCAAAAATATTTCTAAGGATTCTCTTCACAGCAATCAGATGTGACTGCTTTGGACATGCCTGGTACCTAGCACATACACAAACAGAGAACATTATATCTGGTCTTGAAGCTGACAAGTAGAGTAAGCTTCCTATCATTGAACGGTACAATGTTGGATCAACATTGACACCATTAACATCCCTGGATATCTTCACATATGAAGACATGGGCGTCTTGCAAGGCTTTGAATCTGCCAATTCAAACCTTTTCACCAAATTCTTTGCATACTTTTCCTGACTTAGGAAAATCCCATTACCTGTTTGTTTTACTTGAAGACCAAGGAAGAAAGTTAATTCTCCCATCATGCTCATCTCAAACTACCCTGTCATTGATTCAACAAATTTCTCTAGAATAGAATTGTTAGTTGAGCCAAAAACAATATCATCTACATATATTTGAGCTATACAGACATGAGAATCTTTCTTCTAGACAAACAGTGTTCTATCTCCTTCACTTCTAACGAAGCCAAGACTTAATTGGAATTTTGTAAGCCTTTCATACCATGCTCTAGGTGCTTGTTTAAGCCCATACAGTGCCTTTTCAAGCTTGTACACATGGTTGGGGTACTTAGGGTCTGTGAATCCCTTAGGCTGTTCAACATATACTTCCTTATCAATCAGCCCATTCAGAAACGCACCCTTAACATCCATTTGGTATAGTTTTATCTTAAGACTGCATGCTATGGCTAGAAGTAACCTAATAGATTCAATCCTAGCAACTGGAGCAAATGTCTCATCAAAATCTACACCTTCAACCTGAGTGTACCCCTGAGCAACTAGTCTAGCTTTGTTTCTAACTATGATCCCTTCCTCATTACTCTTGTTTTTAAATATCCACTTTGTCCCTATTACATTAACATTAGGTGGTCTAGGTACAAGTATCCAGACATTGTTCTTAGTAAACTGTAATAGTTGATTTTGAATGATCAATCAGTTAGATGATAAAAGCTCTTTTTCAATATTTTCGAACACTTTCAAGATCTTTAAAATATCATAAAAAAGGTAGTGAACTTGGAAGTAACTTAAGTCCGTCTTAACTTTAAGTGTGTCACATACTTATGGGCCACAGCAGCTTTAATTGATTTGGTGGGCTTATGCCTTATAACATGCGTAATTAGGGTTCTCGACTCATGGAAGTTTAATTTAATAAAATTATCAAATTATGCATGCATGTAAACAGATATTATAATATACACACATATGTACTGGGTAGGGGTGTTATGGGCCGGGGTCCCGCCGGGACGGGACCCCGGCCCACCGGGAGCTTCCGGGGCGGGAGCTGATGAGCAACTCCCGTCCCTCCCGCCGAGAACAGCCTTCCCGGCGGACCGGGATTCCCGCCGGGACGGGAGGGATCCCGTGGTCCCGACGGGCAGTTGTTGGTGATGTTGTTGGTGGTGGTTGTGGTGTTGTTGGTGGCGTTGTTGTTGATAATTGTTGGTGGTGGTGTTGCTGTTGGACGTGCGGCGCGGCGAGGTGGTTCCGACGGCGTGATGGTGGAGCGGTGGCGGCGGTGGCTGGTGTGTGTTTGACTGTGTGATTTAGTGTGTGTGTGTGTGTGTGACTGTGTGTGTGTGTGTGTGTGTGTGTGTGTGTGTGTGTGTGTGTGTGTGTGAGGCTGATTGTAACACTTGTGATATATTTTTTGTAATTTTTTGTATTTTTGGATTAAGGGAGAACAGAGAGAGATAAGAGTAATAAGAGATAAAAGAGAGTTTGTAGAATATTTTGAGGGCCAGATTTGATTGGGCCTCATTTATGGGCCATTCATTTTGTAGAATAATTAGAGCCCAGCAGCTTATTTCTGAAATGGAGATATCTCTTCTTCATTAACGGTGAGGCAAGTCTGATCCCCAATTTCAGAATTCTTTTGCAAAAGAGAAGTCTTCTCTTTTGTATGTGTTCTTCTCTTCTTCTCTTTAATTCGTTTCTTTTGATTCTGCAAATCCGCTTTCTGAAATACTAAATCATCTATGTTGTTCTCCACTTGTAGGGCTGTGACACTGATGTGTGTGTGACTGTGTGAAGCTGTGTGTGTGTGCGCGTGAGGTGGTGCAGCGACGGTGGTGGCTGGATCTAATCCCCATCAAACACCACCACCACCAGTGTATGTGAGAGAGTTTAAGGGAAAAAAATGTAAGTATGTGTGCTGTGTGTGGCTGCCTGTGCGTGAATGGGTGTAAAAAAGAAGAAGAAAAAGAGAGTTAGAAAGAAGAAAAAGAAGAGTGACGGAAAAAAAAAAACCTACATACTCCCGGGATCCCGCGGGAGGGAACATGATCCAGTTTGGATCACGTTCCCTCCCGGCGGGAGGCAGACCGGGATCAATTTCCCGGTCTGGTCGGGAAGGGAACGAGCCGGGTTTTTCCCGGCTCGGGGAAAACCCGGCGGGTCGGGTCGGACTCCAAAGTCCCGACCCGACCCAAACACCCCTATCCACTATCGAAGTACCACTTACCTGAAAGGTTAGAGTACACAGCAGAGAAAACAACATTGCATACAACTTTAATCTTAGGGGTTTTAGCTTTTTCTATCCAAGTCCTACTTTTTTGTCCTGCACCCAATGTTAGTCTAACATCAGAACCTATTGTAGTTTTAACATTGGACACAAAGGCTGTTTTCTTACCACATTCTTTTATGAATTTTCTACAGAATGGTTTAATGTGGCCTGGTTGAAAACAGTACTGGCAGATAAAAAGTAGATTTACTTTTTACAGTGTTAATGGTTCCAGAACTCATATTATCAGATTCTTTAACAAAGCTTGTAGTTAAATAGGCAGAATTAACATTAGAAGAGGAAGGTTTCTCAACAAATCCCAGACCACATGTACCTGTGTTACTCATGTTTAGTACCTCATCAAGTTTAGAAGTACCTCCATTCCATTTGGCTATGATCTGTGAATCCTTTTTGAGTTTCTCTTTTACCTCTTTCAGCTCAGCTTCAACTTTGTCAAGGTCTCTCTCATAGAGTCTCAGCATGTTCTTCAAACATTCAATGTCATGCACCAGTGCTTTGTTACTCTTCATGAGTTTGACATTCTCTCTCTCAAGTCTGAGAAAGGTTGTATGTAGATCATCTAGGATTTCCTCCTGGGACATTTCTTCTTCATTGAAGTACTCCTCTTCTAGATCAACTGAGCAATGAAAACAATCAAAGTTAGTATCATCAGAATCAGAGAGCACATCACAGATAACCTGTGTATCATGGTCATTCCAGTCTCCAAAAAAGATTTCCGATTTTGCTGTTGGTTCTCCAATGTTAGAGTAACATTGAGGACTTTGGCAGTTTCTGGAGTCTTCTTCTGACCAGGTGATCCGAGTGCACAGCGCAGCAATGTTGATTTCCTCTGATTGTTCATCGGCACTTGTTCCAGATTCGAAGTCAGCTTCATTGAAGTCATCTACACAAACCCAATGAGAATTCCCTCTTGTTCTGAGGGTGTTAGCACATTCATGTTTAAAGTGACCATACCCCTTACATTCATAGCACTGGACATCTTTCAATTTCTTAGTATCTTGAGGCGTACTCTTAGATGCCATGTACTTTACAAACTTTGGGGGCAGTTTCTTATAACCAAGGGCAGCATTACTAGGTTGTTTTTCTTTATTTTTATCTTTGTAACCCAATTTACTAAACTTCCTAGTAATGTTACCATAGTTAGAAGAGATCAACTCATATTCATCCTCATCACTCCCTGTAGAATCTGAGCTAGTACCTAGTAAGGCTAAAGCAAGTTGTTTACTGACTTTCCTAGGAATTCTAGTTCAAATTCTTTTAGAGTGTTCATTAATGTTTGGAAGTCCATGTTGGCAAGATCTCTAGACTCATTCATAGCAATTCTTTTGACAGTGAACTTTGAAGATAATGTTCTAAAAGCTTTATAGACCATGGTTTGATTTGGGATGGTAAAACCTAAGTTTTGACACTGATTAGCAATATCTAGAAGTTTCTCAAAATAGCTATCAATGCTTTCATCCTCACCCATCTCTATCTTCTCAAAGTCCCTCAAAAGTTTTCTATATTTAGAGTCCCTCACAGCCACATCACCCTCACAATGTAATTCAAGAACTTCCCATGCAGCTTTAGCAGTAGTACAAGTTTGAATAAGTTTGAACATATGATTACCTACCGAGCTAAAAATAGCATTGAGAGCCTTTTAATTGAAGTTGTAGAGAGCAATCTCGTTGGCTGTCCATTGTCCTCTTGGCTTAGGTACCAGATAAGCATCTCCATCTCTTGGCAAGTAGGGGATGGTGTAGCCTTCTAGTACTGCGTCCCAAGCTCTTAGATCGATGGATTTGATATGGACTCTGAGTCTGATCTTCCAGTAGGCATAGTTGTTGGGACCCTCTAATACCGGCAACCTGCTGGTATTGGGATTGGAGTTGTCCATCTTGTCGTATCAACGCCAAACACCGGTGAAGTTGGTGCTTGACTCTGATACCAATTGAAATTGTGGATCGGGTTGATACGTTGTTATTGTTAACTTAACACTGGAGTGTTAACAGCAGATTAGTATGTTGTTAACTCAGCGATGTTACTTTAACAACATACCAGAATAATAGTGCAGCGGAATAAACAAACACCAAGTTTAAGAAGTGAATATAGAACTATATTAACTTCCGAGCCGTAGGCAAAATAACCCGTAAAGGTTTTAACAAAGGTCGTTCTCTCAATTCTCAAGCTCCTCATTCTTAAATTGATTGAACTAAGCAAAGCACACAAGAATTGCTTCGACTATCTCTAAAAGCTCCTCACTCTTAGATCTATTCTAACAACTCACAAACTTTGCTAAAGCAAGACAACACTCAACAATTGTAAATTAATCTCTCGGATTGATTGGCTCTTGTCTCGTTATTTGTCTTGATGTACTTCACACCTATATATAGGTTCTTGATCTTCGACTTCAAGGTGTGTTGTACACGGTTGGTAATTCTCCTTGTTTCCTTCTCGAACTCCTCTTCCTTGTTCTCGCAGTCCTTCTTGAATAAAATTTCCTTCGTTAGTGATCTAACTAAGGAAAGACTTCTTCTTCAAATCAGGACTTGATCTTGGAAAGCATTCCTAGTTCCACTCGAACTCATCTTTCCTTGTAGAGTGGTTTGCGTAATTAAGGAAACTTTCCTTCTTGGAAACTTGAGCGTCCAACCTATGACAAGTTTGTTTCCTGAATAATAATCAAAGACAATTACAACTGTGGAACTGAGTTAGTTAAATGAATAAGGCAAAAAAATAATAAAGAATATAATCAAGATTGTAAATCGGATTCTGCTCCAGCAATGTTACTCTAACATTGATTTCTCAATGTTAAACTAACATTGACAGAATACCTGCACTTTCAGTGTTCTTTACTGTTTTATGTTTAACCGTCTTCTCTTAGTTGCAACAGTAAAACTGTTTTTAAAACATTAAAGTACAGTTGTCTGTCTTACTTACGAGTGTAGTTGCAACTACTGTCAAGTGCAACTGTATCCAATAACGAGTAACATAGACCTAAGATCTTTCACCTCCCTTTTATCATAATAATGTTCGAGTTCAAGATTTGGCTAGAGATGAGATAATTGCATTGTATTATTGTAATAATTGTGCTTCTATGATTATGTGTTAAATAAAATATTTCGACCCTAATTATATATTCTTGGTTATGTATTTAGCTAGCAAAATGTCTAACCCCACGAGTACAATTAGTTGTATACTCAATATCATTAGCAAGAATTATGGACAATGTAAATCAGATACAAAATTGTACCTCAGATCAAATAGTATCGTTGAAACTCTTGCTGCAGTAAATACAAATACGGATCCAGAAAAATGTGAGTCTGTGATCTATATGAGAAAACACTTTCTACTTTCCATGTGTCCATGATAAATGTCCAACAACAATACAGATTGCTGAATATTTCAAAATATCACGACTTGCAACAGAAAGTTACAATAACTTATTGATGAACAACCACCAATCTCATCCTCCTGGAGCACATGCATTACCTGAGGCAAATGCCATTAATTTTTTAAACTCCTATGGACGAGGTAACAATGATAATGCCAATCGTGGTCGTGGACATGGTCGAGGTAGTTATCACAACCCTTCGACCAGTGATACGGTCCATAACAATAACCATCATAATAAAAGAAAAAATGCTCATAATAAATCTGAAGGTTACTGTTTTAACTGCGGAATGAAAGGACACTCGGCCCATACGTGTCGTACACCTGAACATTTTTGTAAATTGTACCAAGAGAGTAAAGGCAAAGAAAAGAAAATGAACCTTGTTGAACAAATGCCTAATAATCCCACATATATATAGCAATATCTGATTTCACGGATGATCATGATGTTACTATGGCTTGATATGAGCTATGTGATTCATGTCTGCGTGATTTCTGGTTTGATTTGCATTATGTGATTCCTTATTGTGTGATTTTTGAATTGATATGTATTTACGATTTTCGCTTGTAATGTGCTGTGTTCCATTAATTGTGTTTCCTTATATATCTTAATAAAACTATTTTCCTTTTCTCAAATATATACTTCGTTTATTGTTATATCACTCTACTTGTTTGACATGAAGCCAATATGGAGCATACCAGTGATTTTTGCATCCCTGATAGCGGTACAACTCACACAATTCTCACAAGTAAGAAATATTTTACATATTTAAAACTAATAAAGGCAAAAATCAACACGATATCAGGTCCTACTGACCTGATTGTAGGATTTGGTAAAACTAGTTTTGTTTTACCAAATGGAACGCTATTTATCATCAGCGATGCCTTATTTGCCCCAAAATCCAGAAGAAATTTATTGATTTTTAATGATATATATCGTCATGGATATGATACCAACTAAAAGACTGAGAATAAAACTAAATATCTTTTCATTATTAAGTATATATATCAGGAAAGCAACATATATTTGAAAAACTACCAAAACTCTCATCGGTATTGCATTATTCATATATTAATGCTATCGAGTCAAATATGGTAGTCAATGAAAATCTTGAATTGTTAACTTTATGGCATGATCGGCTAGGTCATCCTGGTTCAACAATGATGCGAAAAATAATTGAAACTACACATGGACATTCATTAAAAGGATCCAAACTCAATCTGAGCAACAATAGTCCATGTGAAACATGTTCTCTTGTAAAACTAATTATAAAGCATTCACCAGTTAAAATTAAAGACATAATTATCCACATTTCTTGGAAGAATTCAAGGTGATATATGTGGACCTATTCATCCATCATGTGGACCATTTCAATATTTTATGGTATTAATTGATGCCTCAAGTCGATGGTCACATGTCTGGCTATTGTCTACTCGCAATATGGCATTTGCGAGATTTTTGGTTCAAATATTAAAATAAGAGCTCAATTTCCTGACTATACGTCAAGAAAGTCAGACTTGACAATGCTGGTAAATTCACATCTCAAGCTTTCAATGATTATTGTATGTCAACTAGAATTACGGTTGAACATAGTGTTGCACATGTACATACTCTAAATGGTTTAGCTGAATCATTAATTAAAAGTCTTCAATTAATTGCTAGACCATTGTTGATGAAAGCTAAATTGCCAAGTTCTCTATGGGGTCATGGGATTTTACATGCTGCATCGCTAATTCGCATTAGACCAAGCTTGTATCATGAATACTCCCCATTACAACTTGCTTTTGGTCATAAACCTAAAATTTCCCATATAAAGATTTTTGGTTGTGCGGTTTATGTTCCAATTGCACCACCAAAGCGAACAAAAATAGGACCACAAAGAAGGTGGGAAATATATGTTGGATTTGACTCACCATCAATAATCAGATATCTTGAGCCTCTAACAGGTGATGTCTTTACGACACGTTTTGCCGATTGCCATTTTAATGAGGCAAATTTTCCAACCTTAGGGGGAGAAAAGAAGCAGTTGGAAAAGGATATATCATGGTATAATTCATCTTTGACAAGCTTTGATATGCTAACAAAGCAATGTGATTTGGAAGTAAAGAAAATTTTGCATTTACAAGCTATTGCAAATCAATTACCCGATGCATTTACTGACATAAACAGGGTAACAAAATCACATATACCAGCTGCAAATGCTTCTGCTCATATTGTAATTCCAAAATAAACATCAAAGGATGATATCTTTGATATAACTAAGAAACGTGGGCGTCCTGCTGGTTCAAAAAACAAAAATCCTCGAAAAAGAAAAGGAGCATCAAAACCTAATAATCATATTATTGAGGAATTTGTGCCTGATGAGTCGCAAAATGTGACATATGAGATACCTCAAGAAGTTATTCAATCAGATCCTATAAATAAAGAAAACGTTGAAATCTCTATAAATTATATCAATACATGAATGGTATTGGATCGAAATGAGATGGAAAATATGGATGAAATATTTTCATATTTAGTCGCTTATGAAATTGTGAATGAAAATGCTGATCCTGAACCCAAATCTGTAATTGAATGCCAAAATAAGAATGATTGGGATAACTAGAAATATGCTATGCAAGCTGAATTAGATTCGCTTAATAAGCGAAAGGTATTTGGACCCATTGTTCTCACACCGAAAAGTGTGAAATCCGTAGGGTTCAAATGGGTCTTTGTTCGCAAACGAAATGAGAAAAATGAAATTGTAAGGTACAAAGCTCGCCTTGTCGCATAAGGTTTTTCTCAAAGACCTGGAATCGATTATGAAGAAACGTATTCTCCTGTGATGGATACGATTACATTTCGATTATTGATCAGTCTAGCGGTCTATGAAAATCTAAACATGCATCTCATGGATGTTGTCACTGCTTATCTCTATGGATCACTTGATAATGATATTTACATGAAGGTCCCTGATGGACTTAAATTACCCGCAACATCAAGTTCCAAACCTAGAGAAATGTACTCAATTAAATTGCAAAGATCATTATATGGGTTAAAGCAATCAGGTCGCATGTGGTACAATCGTTTGAGTGAATATTTATTAAAAGAAGGATATATAAATAATTCTTTGTGTCCATGCGTTTTTATTAAGAAAACATCATCTGGTTTTGCAATTATTGCGGTTTATGTAGATGATTTAAATATCATTGGCACTCACAAAGAAATTCATTCAACAATGAATTATTTAAAGGATGAATTTGAAATGAAAGATATTGGAAAGACTAAATATTGTCTTGGTTTGCAAATTGAGCATGTTAAAAATGGAATACTTGCGCATCAATATAACTATACTAAAAAGATATTGAAACGTTTTAATATGGATAAAGCAACACCTTTGAACCATCCTATGATTGCAAGATCATTAACTATAGATAAAGATCCATTTCGTCCTAGTGAAGAAAATGAAAAAATTCTTGGTTCTGAAGTTTCATATTTAAGTGCCATTGGAGCTTTAATGTAACTAGCTAATTGTACTAGACCTGATATATCATTTACTGTGAATTTATTAGCCATGTTTAGCTCATCACCCACAAAAAGGCACTGGAAAGGAATTAAACATTTATTTCGTTATCTTTAAAGAACTATGGATCTTGGTCTATTTTATCCTAACAATGCGGATCAAGAATTGATTGGTTATGCAGATGCAGGTTTTCTATGAGACCCACATAAATCTAGATCTCAAACTGGATATGTATTCACGTATGGAGGCACTGCTATTTTATGGCGTTCTCAGAAACAGACACTTGTTGCAACATCATCAGATCATGCTGAGATTATTGCACTCCATGAAGCAAGCAGTGAATGTGTATGGCTACGATCAATGACACATCATATAAGAAGTACATCTGGCTTACCTATTAGAGAGGGTCCTACAACATTATACGAAGACAATTCTGCATGTATTGCACAGATGAAAGAAGGCTATATCAAGAGTGATCGAACCAAACACATACCACAAGATATTTTTCCTACACTCAGGAACTCGAGAAGAACAAAGAAATTAATATCCAATATATTCAATTATGTGACAATATGGCAAATCTTTTTACAAAGGCACTCCCTACTGTAACTTTTAAGAAACATTTTCAAAGTATTGGGATACGTCACATACGAGACTTATGAAGAATTGGAGATGCCAACTTGAGGGGGAGTTCACACGGCTGCACTCTTTTTCTCTTATTAAGGTTTTTATCCCACTGGATTTTTCCTTATAAGGTTTTTAACGAGGCAACATAAGACGTGTGCAGAAGACGGATCATGTACATAACAAAATCTTCAAATGGCCAAGGGGGAGTGTTATAAATATGGTTGGTAGAATATGTCTTGTGGTCATTGTTGAAAATTATGTACAAATATTATTTTATAATAATAGTAGTTGTTGTAAATAATGTAAGATATTGGAGATTCTTGCCTATATAAGGAGCCATCAAGATGAAGAGAAAAACACTCATTCACAAGTAATATACTCCTTATTTGCTCTTCTTTTCCTAAGTCTTTTAATATATTGTTATAATTTCCAAATAATTTTAGTTATTCTATAACAGCTTTGAGGTTTTTAGTACTTACAGAGACTCCGTTAAAAATCATTACAAGCTGAACCTATTTTAACATTTTTTAAAGTTTCAGAAACATCATTATAATTATACGGACATTTTTTTCTTTCATGTAGATGGATACAATTATGTCGTATCACATTTTTTTATCGATAAAAAGGAATTCATCTAAAAAGGGTACAAGATGTACACTAAAGTAACTCAAGGTTACAAACAATTAATTGGAAAACATACCCGTCGACATAAGATAACAAAATTCTTGTTAATCGTCTCTTTTTTTAATCAGCAATAAATAATTGACAACGCCAATATTTGACCACACTCTTAAATTGAGCTTTATTTCTACAATTTTCGAAATGTTACATGTTGTATTACATAAAGTTTATGTAAAGTCAATTTTGTGGGTGTTTACTCATAAAAAAAAATTTGTGAGTGTTTGCAAATGTTACTTTAAGTTGTTTGCGGGCTCTTCTTTCCTGAAAAACTTAATTAATGTTTATAACGAGTGCTTTTGCTTATGATAGTTAAAAGAAAACACACACACATACAAGCACACAAGTAAACAAGTTGGGGTGATGTGCTTTAGGACAAGCTGTTTTAAATTCTAAAAGGTCATATAGAATAAAATCTCAAAGTACTTGCTCTTTCCTAAAAATCAATTTAACTTATCTCAATTGCTTGAACAATGTTAATTATGTACTTTCAACCAACTATGAATCAAAGAAATATTATAAAAACCCAGAAGAAAGAATTAATATCAAAAATATAAAATATATTCGATAACACATAATTAGCACGAGAGGGAAACTCTTATATTTTTGGCAACTATGTGATTGAGAACGCTATTCTCGTAGTTAAGAGAGAAGTCACTTAACACATAATTTATGTGAGTTACAAGGAGCTTATAAGTTGTAAGTAACGAGGGACGGCGTGATATGTAGTATAAAAGATAAATGACTTATTTTGCTATTATAATGCTGATATATATATATATATAGATATATATATATATATATATATATATATATATATATATAGAGAGAGAGAGAGAGAGAGAGAGAGAGAGAGAGAGAGAGAGAGAGAGAGAGAGAGAGAGAGAGAGAGAGAGAGAGAGAGAGAGAGAGAGAGGAGTAGTGTAGTGTAGCGTGTGAATAAGTTGTGTTTACCAATGATGATTTCATAGGGTATCTAAACAAGTCTTGGGTACTTAACGATGTAGTAATTTGGCCTCCTTTAATATGATGGTACGAGAGTTTCTTAATGTTGCCTAGTGAATTTGCTGACAATATTTAATATATATCACTTGTGGTGTAAATGTGGTTGGGCCAAATGTTCTTGCCAGACAGTAGTTGTACGTGTGGTACCTCCAAAGTGGTTTTTATGTCTCCAGGCATGTGTCAATGTAATAATGCCTTTGTCGTATGAGGCATACTTTATCCTCTACGAGGCGATCCACTCTCTAACAAAGAAGGTTGTTGAGAACTCTTTTACGTGGCACATTTTCTTTTCCGACATGGCACTATTCTTTAGGATTTTTCTAGAAGTACACAGACTGTTAAGTCTTTACATTACCTGAACTATTTAAGCATTACCAATATTCATGTTACGTATAGTAACCCGTACATCCACGTAAGGAGCCATCCGGATGAAGAAATGAACAATCAATTCACAAGTAATCTACTCCTTATTTGCACTTATTTCCTTATGTCTTTTTAATATATTGTTATAAACCCCAATAGTTTTAATTTTTCTATAACACGTTATCAGCACGAAGATGCTCGCTCCGAAATATTTTCTTAATCTTTCTTTTTCCCTATGTACAATATATCCTTACACTCCAAAGAAAAAGTATTTAGTATAAACCCAAAATATTCATAATATTCAATGAATCTTTCGTCAAAAATTTAGTATAAACCCAAAACGAGGATTCAGTATTTTAAAATTTAGTTACAGTCTTTAAAGACAACGTTCAACGTTAAAATGTACGAAAATTTATATTTACTTGTTCATATATCTCCATTATTATAGACAAGGCGGACTACCGCCTATCTATAGTTTTATGATTAGATGAAAATCCTCTTTATATTTTACTGTCATCTAACTCTAACACTAACGCTAATTTTAACATTCGTTGATGCTTGAGTTAACCCCAAGCTAAAAATGACTACTGACAATTTATTATTATGGAAGATTTTACCTCCTATTATATTGCTTATTTTATTCCATAAGCCCATGAAAGTTTTTACATAGTAATGTGGCGGAAATTATTTATGCACTTAATTCATTGCAATTATTTTACTTGTTTACATTATTCCATAAGCCTATGAAAGTTTTTACATAGTAATGTGGCAGAAAATATATATGCATTTACTTATCGTAATATTATTCCATATGCCCGTTAAAATATCACTAATGCGGCAGGAATTATTTTATATGTTATTACAATTAATTTTTGTTGCTAAACTATTAAAGACATTACCGTTCATAAAACATGCCAAAATGATTATTTTTCTAACGACTATAAACGGCTACTTACATTTTTCCTCTATAAATACACAAATTTCATAACACAAACTCTACACAAATCTTCAACTTATTTCTCTCATATTGCAAAATGATCTCTACGACAACAACGATCTTGATCCTCATCTTGCAATCTTGATCCTCATCTTGCAATCTTGATCTCTACAAAATTGTACCTCAGATCAAAAGGTATCGTTGGAACTCTTGTTGCAGTAAATACAAATACGGATCTAGAAAATTGTGAGGCTGTGATCTATATGAGAAAACATTTAGATGAAACCTTAAAAAGAAAATATCTCGATGTTACCGATCCTCGTGAATTATGGACAAACCTATTGGAAAGATATAACCATCAAAGGGAAACCATGTTGCCAAAAGCCAGCGATGATTGGAACAATTTAAGGTTTAAGAGTTTTGTAACTGTAAGCGCATATAACTCCGCGCTTATGGAGATTCGTTCAGATTTAATTTATTGTGGAAGAAAGCTTACTGATAGAGAAATTATAGAGAAAATACTTTCTACTTTTCATGTGTCCATGATAAATGTTCAACAACAATAAAGATTGCTGAATATTTCAAAATATCACGACTTGCAACAAATCTTGTTAATGGCAGAAAGTTACTATAACTTATTGATGAAAATTTATCAATCCCGTCCTCCTGGAGCACATGCATTACATGAGGCAAATGCCATTAATTTTCTCAAACTCCTATAGACGAGGTAACAATGATAATGCTAATCGAGGTCGTGGTCGTGGTCAAAGTAGAGGTGGTCATAGAGGAGGATATGGATATAGAGGTGGACGCGGTAAAAGAGGTGGTCGTGGTCGTGGTTGTGGTCGATGAGGTTTTCACAACCCCTCGCATAGCAACACCGTTTTTAAGAATAACCACTAGAACAAAGAAAAACATAAAAACTCGCAAGATTATTGTTTTAAATGTGGAATGAAAGGGCATTGGGCCAATAAATATCGTACAACAAAACATCTTTGTAAGATGTACCAAGAAAGTTTGAAGGGTAAAGAAAAAGAAGTTAACCTTGTCGAACAAAATCCAAATGATGATTTCACCTTTATGTAAGATTAGCCGATTTTCTTGTAGTGGACTATGATGTTCGTTTGGCTTAATATGTATTTTGTGATCTTCTGGCTGAATATGCTTAGTGTGATTTATGTTTTAAGTTGTATTATCTGCTTCCTGCATTTCTGTTGTGTGCTTTCAATAAAATAATCTCTTTTCAAATATTTACCCTATTTATTGCAATATTTATTTTAATATTATTTATTTGAACTGAAGCATGATATGGAGCATACCAATGATTTCTTCCTACTTGACTGTTGTACAACTCATACAATTCTCACAAGTAAGAAATATTTTACATATTTAGAACCCTCAAAATTTCAAGTCGGTACAATATGAGGTCCTATTAAATCGATGGAAGGATCTGATAGAGCTACTTTTACTTTACCAAATGGAACAAAGTTTATCATCAATGATGCCTTATTTGCCCCAAAATCCAGAAGGAATTTATTGAGCTTTAAAGATATATATCGTCATGGATATGGTAATGAGTCAATGACCGTGAATAATGCTAAATATGTTTTCATTACTAAGCATATGCCAAGAAAGAAATATTTTTCTTGAAGAACTACCATATATCTCATCAGGGTTGCATTATACATATATTAATGAAATCGAATCAAATATGGTAGTCAATGAAAATCCATAATTATTGACTTTATGGCATGATCGACTAGGTCATCCTAGTTCAACAATGATACGAAGGATAATTAAAACTACACATGAACATTCATTAAAAGGATCCAAACTCAATCTGAGCAATAATAGTCCATGTGAAGCATGTTCTCTTGGAAAGCTAGTTATAAAGCATTCACCAGTTAAAATTAAGACAGAATTACCCATATTTCTTGAAATAATTCAAGGTGATATATGTGGACCTATTCATCCATCATGTGGAAGATTCAATATTTTATGGTATTAACTGATGCCTCAAGTCGATGGTCATATGTCTGTCTATTTTCTACTCGCAATATGGCATTTGCGAGATTTTTGGATCAAATTATTAAAATAAGAGCTCAATTTCCTAACTATACGATCAACAAAGTCAGACTTGACAATGCTGGTCAATTCACATCTCAAGCTTTCAATGATTATTGTATGTCAACTAGAATTACGGTTGAACATTGTTAACAGGTTGGATATTATTCCCTATTTAACGGATTTATTTTTGGGTCGGAACGCCCTGCCCGTGATTCAAAAAGCGATGGTTTTATAGAGGAGAACAATGCGAGAACATTCCTTCCTTTATTCACTGAACTTCACTCCTCAATTTTGTATGTATGTGATTGTATGTGTGTGTCCGAAGTTATCTTTCTTCAATCGATCACCTCCCTTTATATAGAGTTTGTTAGGGACATGTGTCGTTATGCATGTGTTTTAGTAAGGTACAAGTGTCGCAATATGTGTGAAAGTGTAAAAAGATAAGATAAGGTATATCTTGAGTCTACTAGATGCTGACTAAGCTAATCTTTGCCTCTTCCAATGGCTCCGGGGGTCTCAGAGGGGCTGTTCTTCGGGATGTTTTTGGTGACGACTTGAGAGACCAGTTAGGATCTTCTCCAGGGGGTGTTGTTGCTTCGGTAAGGGTTTATTCTGGTGTAGGGACTTCTGTACATGTTCTCCGAGGGGTGTTTCCGCCTTGGACTTGGACTCCGAGGGTTGGGCATGGTCTCCGAGGGGTTTGACTTGTTCTTCGGGGTCTTGACTTGATCTCCGAGGGCTTGACTTGATCTCCGAGGGCTTGACTTGGCCTTCGTGAAGTAGTACTTTAGTGTCCAATTCCTCGTAGAGTGTCTTCTAGTGGCTCTGGTATTCAGACCTGGCTTTGTTCTTAGATTTGGTCTTCAGAGTGATGTTCCGAGGGCAATTTATGTTGAGAAGTGTTCAACAAGGAAGCATTCTCGCAAGATTATGGGACTCGGGGTCCGTTGTGGTCCCTCTTGGCGCATTGATGGATATCGGAGTCGCGCGGATCCATCGGGGTTTACTCTTTTTCCGATGCCGCGTTGATATCTATTTTTTATTCATCGTTGACTTTCCAAGGGACGCTTAGGTGTCTCCTCGGATGTTCCTTCGTGCCGTTTTAGGTCAGAGACCGAGGGTGTGGTAACATCCGAGGGGCCTCCTCAGTGGGAGTGGGTACATCTCATCCGAGGTACTCGTGACAATAGTATTGTCCGTATATTAATTCCTATATTTAGAATTAATATTCTTCTTAATCTCATATTTATTTTTTACGGTTAACAAACATAGTGTTGCACATGTACATACTCAAAATGGTTTAGTTGAATCATTAATTAAACGTCTTCAATTAATTGCTAAGTCATTGTTAATGAAAGCTAAATTGCCAAGTTTTCTGTGGTGTCATGCAATTTTATATGATGCATCACTAATTCGTGTTAGACCAAGCTCGTATCACGAATATTCTCCATTACATCTTGCTTTTGGTCATGAACCCAATATTTCTCTTATAAAGATTTTTGGTTGTGTGGTTTATGCTCCAATTGCACCACCAAAGCGAACAAAAATGGGACCACAAAGAAGGTTGGGAATATATGATGGATTTGACTCACCATCAATAATCAGATATCTTGAGCCTCTAACAGATGTTGTCTTTACGACAAATTTTGCCTATTGCCATTTTAATGAGGCAAATTTTCCAACATTAGGGGGGAGAAAAGAAGTAGTTGGAAAAAGATATATTATGGTATAATCCATCTTTGATAAGCTTTGATATGCTAAGAAAACAATGTGATTTGGAAGTAAAGAAAATCTTACATTTACAAGCTATTGCAAATCAATTACCCGATGCATTTACTGACATAAGTAGGGTAACAAGATCACATATACCAACTGCAAATGCTCCTGCTCATATTGTAATTCCAAAAGATGATATCTTTGATATATCAAAGAAACGTGGACGTCCTGTTGGCTCGAAGGACAAAAATCCTCGAAAAAGAAAAGGAGCATCAGAACCTAATGATCATATTATTGAGGAATCTATGCCTGATAAGTCGAAAAATGTGACATATGAGATACCTCAAGAAGTTATCCAATCAGATCCTATAAATAAAGAGAATGTTGAAATCTCTATAAATTATATCAATACAAGAACGATACTCGATCGAAATGAGATGGAAAACATGGATGAAATATTTTCATATTTAGTCGCTTATAAAATTGTGAATGAATACGATGATCCTGAACCCAAATCTGTAATTGAATGCCAAAATAGGAATGATTGGGATAACCGAAAAGATGATATGCAAGCTGAATTAGATTCGCTTAATAAGCGAAAGGTATTTGGACCCATTGTTCTCACACCAAAAAGTGTGAAACTCGTAGGGTTCAAATGGGTCTTCGTTCACAAACGAAATGAGAAAAATGAAATTGTAAGGTAGAAAGCTCGCCTTGTCACACAAGGTTTTTCTCAAAGACCTGTAATCGATTATGAAGAAACGTATTCTCCTGTAATGGATACAATTATATTTCGATTCTTGACGAGTCTAGCGGTCTATGAAAATCTAAACATGCATCTCATGGATGTTGTCACTGCTTATCTCTATGGATCACTTGATAATAATATTTACATGAAGGTCCCTGATGGACTTAAGTTACCCGCAACATCAAGTTCCAAACCTAGAGAAATGTACTCAATTAAATTGCAAAGATCATTATATGGGTTAAAGCAATCAGGTCGCATGTAGTACAATCGTTTTAGTGAATATTTATTAAAAGAATGATATATAAATAATTCTTTGTGTTCATGCATTTTTAGTAAGAAAACATCATCTCGTTTTGCAATTATTGCGGTTTATGTAGATGATTTAAATATCATTGGCACTGACAAAGAAATTCATTCAACAGTGAATTATTTAAAGGAGAATTTGAAATGATCAAAAATTTTGGAAATACTAAATATTGTCTTGGTTTGCAAATTGAGCATGTTAAAAATGGAATACCTCCAAGATATTTTGCCTACACTTAGGAACTCGAGAAGAACAAAGAAATTAATATTAAATATGTTCAATCATGTGACAATATGACATATCTCTTTACAAATGCACTCTCTACTGTAAATTTTAAGAAACATGTTCAAAGTAATGGGATGCGTCACCTACGAGACTTATGAAGAATTGGAGATGCCAACTTGAGGGGGAGTTCACGGAGTTTTTCCTTATAAGGTTTTTAACGAGACAGCATAAGACGTGTGCGGAAGACGGATTATGTACATAACAGAATTTTCAAATGGCCAAGGGGGAGTTATAAATATGGCATGTGGCCATTGTTAAAAATTATGTACAAATACTATTTTATAATAGTAATATTTATTGTAAATAGTGTAAGATGTTGTAAATTATTTCCTATATAAAAGCCTTCCGGATGAAGAAATGAACAATCAATTCACAAGTAATATACTCCTTATTTGCACTTCTTTTCCTATGTTCTTTTAATATATTGTTATAAACCCCAATAGTTTTAGTTTTTCTATAACAAAACCATATATATTTGTATGTTATAAAGTTGTGATGCACCGATACCGATACCAAGACGGTTATGCAGTACCCGTACATATCGATACCGATTCAGATACCGATATCAGTTCTGACGTATCCGACACGCCACGTGGCGTATCCTTTAATTTTGAAATTAAAAAAATCTCGATACGTATCCGATACATATTTTTAGGCGTATCGGAACTATTATGGGTCTTTTTTTTATAAACTTTTAATATTTGATGGGTTGAATATTTAAATATAAATTTCACCAAATATAAAATAAAATAAAAAAATGAAAATTCCTTTATGAAGGGCACGATTCAGGTCTTATTATTTTTACAATTATACTTTTCTTTTTTTATTCATAATCACCACCACAACCATGCACCACCACAATTATACTTTTCTTTTTCTATTCATAATCACCACCACACCATGCGTCATCTTCAAGCTTGTTATGTTGTTGTTTAACTTATTAGTCATAAATAATTCACGTTTATATGTCTTTTGTCATATTTGATGCATGATTTTTTTTAATGTTAAACATTTTTTTGTGTATTTCTAATTTTTCTTGTTTAAGTTTTAAATTTTATTGCATGTTAAAAATAAAAAATACATATAATAAATATTAATAATTATTTATATATAGACGTATCTTTGTCGTATCGATATCGGCTGTTTTTAAAAAATGGCGTATCGGCGTACCCGAACCCGTGCAACGCAGTTATAAAGGTAATTGTGTCTTACAATTTTCTAAGATTTAAACTTATTTTTCAGTAGTTACTGCCGATAAAATTCAATATAACTATTTAAATGGCTTCTGTTGAAAGATTTGCAAACTCATAACTATAATAAAAAGAAGATTTAAGTAATTATTTTAAGCAAAATTAGTCTTCAACAAGCTCATTCGATAAGCTCTTGATATAAAAGTTAACACCCCGTCAATCGGCCTTATGCTATTCCTAGTTGAAATTCGTCTCGAAAACAATGTAGTGGGAAAAAACTGTATGCTGCAGCAGCATATTATAAGCATTTTAATTCGTTAATAATAATTGGAGGAAGAAAGTGAAGAAAAAAGGCAGATTCATCATTTTTAATACAAAGATACTACTTCACGACTAGCTAAAAGAGGTAATAACATGTGCTCGATCGACTCTTTGAGTCTTCCAAGGGCCAACTTGTTACAATTTTTTCATCATTTCTTTTGTGACCACTCCAATTAATCCTGAAAAAAATATACTGTATGGGTTTTCCAACTGTTATGTGACCCACACCATTACAAAAAGCCTGCAAATGCTCGCCCATTTATACACCACTTTTACAATTTGTTCTTATTTTTAAAGACATTATTGTATTGTGGAGACTATATTTTGTTTTACGTTTTATTAAAAAAAGTGTCAAAAACTGCAAAACCAAATTTGATAAGTAACGAACTGTACCGAAGGGGCATGGGATACCATATCGCACCGACCTCACTAAGTACTAACGACACGTTAATTAGAAGAAATAATTATTGCCCGTTCTAAGAACATATATATCATATTTATCAATAGCTTATAGCTGAACACAACTTTTCCCACTTCTTTTCATCCACTAAATAAACCGATTTGCATTCCATATACTCTGGAAAAATTGCTAGAGTAGATACAAGCAAATTTTGTGTATAATCTTCTTTATTTTTTTGTCAACTAGCTAGTATGTTTGTATTCTATTCCCACTTTTTTTAAAAAAAAAAATAAGGAAAAGGTTGCAACATGTAATAATTAAATTAGTGAATCAAAGACTTTTGATAAGGTCACCACGACTCATCATTATATATTATATATATTCCCATTCATCAGCATACGTACATACAGTGCAAATACAGCCACATATTAGTTCAACCAGTGTAATATAAGTGGGAATGATGTCCAAAATTGGAAACTTTCGCTTGTTACCAATATGGGTATGAGAATCCGAATGACATAATGTGCATGGCCGGTGATGCTTAATCTGGAAAGTTGACCTGACCAAAGAATAATTTACATGCCATACCCATCATTTTTTAAAATTCCTATTATTCTCATTTACACGCCTATATATACTAGGACGATAAGCCCATGTTTCTTCACCACTAATACATCAAATCGGTATTTATCTATTTTTGATGTTTTGCATGAAGAAATAGAGAGTAGATTGCAGCCAAGGATGACTTGCCGGCGTTTCAATATATAATTATTGAGCCTAGCGAGCTAGCTACATTGCTAATTAGACGTCGGCAAGTTGTCTTTGGCTACATTTTGTTCTCTTCTTCTCATGCCAAACTCAATAGATTTGTTTGGTTGTACCATTTGGTATACTTGGTAGTAATTCATGTCTAAACATTCGGAGTCTTGGACTTATCAGTATATATTTCATACAACTTTTCATTGGAACAAATTTATAGGGTCGAAGCTAGCTTTATAGTTTCCTCCATTTTGCACTGAAGTAAAGACCAAACTAATGTATTCTAGCTCAATGTCAGAAGAACTTCTATTTTAATGTGTTCTACTTCACCATTCGCGTTAAGATTAACGACACATGTTATAACCGGCCAAAAAAAAATCTGTCCCACTTGTATCTCACTTATGTACACCCAAGTGGAATAGGGGATCCTTCTTGATTACATCTCAATATAGTAGGACAGATAGTAGGGGAGAAGGGGGGGGGGGGGGAAAGGGTCCTTAACTATTGTCAAACCTTGAGTGTTCCTTTGTTCACCCTCGCTTTGTGATCTACTTAATGTAACTATGATAGTTACTGTAAATATCTTAATTTGTTACGGGGGTGGTTATGTGTGGGATAGCAGGTGGCCACAATTTGGGACGAACAGGTTTTTTCATTCATTTTCTTTTTCTTTTTATGTCTCCCATATATTCTAATAGTATTATGGGACCTAATTAAATATCGTATGTGATTTCTTGAAATTCTAAAATCACTGATAATGAGTTTCAAAAACCTCAGACACTTCGATTCTAGGACGAATGCATGCCTAGAGGCTGGGGTTTCAAGTGTAACATACACGCACTCTCAGGCACTTAAGAACACATATATAGTTTTTAAGATTGTACTGAAATCAAGGAACATATAGGAACTAAATGGTTGAAATTGCATTAGAGGATAGAATAATGTATTGTGTTGAAGTTTTTATTTGATATATAATAGATATAGGACCACGGAGATGATTATAAATTAATATATAATGTAATTACTAGATCTTAATCGATCTGGATATTGGTACGTACGCGTACGTCTCTGAATCCTATGTCGCATGAGAGTTGGAGTTGAAGCCAAAAAAAAAAAAAAAAAACCCTCGACCTCCACACCTACCACCGCCCTAGGATAAGAAAATTTAACCATATGTGAAATTTGCACTATTCTAGAATGGAAAATCTCCACTTGTAAAATTATTTTATTTGTTTCTCTACGCTAGCTAGTAGTTGGCAATTTGGCATGCAATTAGCTACAATGTACACGTAAACCTAAAACATATATTATAATGTATAACGTTACATAACTAATCTAGGCAGAATTGTTGAGAACGCACTAGAAGATCTAGTAGATATATGCTCCGGTAATTGAAGAAAGCAAAAAATAATAAATAAAATAATAAAAAATGTACTAGAACTATATATATGGGGACTGGGGGTAAACAGTATAAAACCAAAGAAAAAAGATAGAGACGATACGCGGGGATTCGTTTACCTACTCATACATCTCCCCTAAAAAAAAAAAGATGTTATAAATAAATGCGTCGACATACATATAATAAAATTGGCATTATTAATTACTCCAAAATTCTGTCACAACTGTCTCCCCTAAATGGAAGGGTTAAGGCTGCAGTGTCCCATCGATCGCAATCAGACTTATGTGCCAAGAAAGTAACATGCACATGCCATCATGATTATTTAAAGATAAAATTTCAAAGGAAGTTGCGGTTGTTTTTAACTCAACGCGTACTCTCTTATGCACCTCTCATATCATGAGCTTGAGTTGAAATATTATGGATATATAATTGCCGTTACATATGATTATGAAAGTACTACCATTCTTTTTTGGTAAGTCGTTTGCATGCATTATACATCATATTGTTGGGATTATCACCACATATATATAGAGTTTGTACTAATATTAATTTCACATTTTCGTCCAAACGTCTTAAGTGACTTTCATGGACGAGTGGAGAGTGAATTGCAGCCAAGGATGACTTGCCGGTGTTATTTTGTCGCATTGGACAAAATGTTTTGTCGGCAAGTTGTTTTTGGCTACATTTTGCTCTCTTCTTTTCATGTAAGGCTCGATGGACTGAAGCTCGTCACTTAGTTCCTAGTTATTACAACAATATTTAATAAAGTGGATCGATCATCGTGGAAGAAATGAAGATTCTTATCTATAAGTAAGTCTTAATTGTTTTAAGATCATTCGGTTACCAGCAGCTTTGCGTATGAATATGATCTTTTTGTTACTTGGTCGTGTCTATTACTATTCGAAGGTTGCCAAATCTTAATTCTTTTTTCATCAGTTATTGTAATCAGGGTCATTTCATATAAATGCAATGATGAAGTTAGTAAAATTTCTGATGCCGGTTACCATCTTTATATATATATATATATATATATATATATATCTTTTTTTTTTCATTCGGAGACAAGGAATAATAAAACTCAATTCCTGTCTTTTCGATATAGATATTTTTGCGTCTTTAATCATTAAGTTTAATTTGGATTCGATTGAAGAAACTAAGATCGACCCGATTGATTTGATTCTGAGTATCATCATCATCAATATGTCAAATGTCATACGATTCACACTAGGGCCAGCCCAGCCCAGCCCAGCCAAGCCCAAATCCTATGGTTAATCAAAGTAAAAAAAAACAAAAGTTAGTGATAATTTTGGAATCAAGTAATTACTGAACAGTCCTACTATTTCAATTTTAAATCAGCTAAGCTATATTCCAACTGTACACCAGTTTATTATACCTCGCACTCAAATTAGTACAATTAGTTTGTAATCATTATCTAATCGGAATTTTATATGCCTAATTAGTTCATGATTTCTTCCAATATTTGACACCTTGATTGATATTTATTAATCAATAATACCTAGAGTCACTCACTTGTTTTCCAAATTCTAATCCAAATTTCTACCTGTGTATAAACTTTAGAAAAATTATAATATGTAATACATATATTCACATAATTTGTACATTTGGCACTTCTCTAGCTTTTAATGTTCTTTAAGAATATTCGATTTCATATTAAAGTTAATGAAAAATTACTTCGTGTTATGAAAACAAGCACGTTAATAACATATATATATATATATATGCAGGTAATTAATTCAACTATATTTAATCACAGAGAACTATTGCCTCAATTTAACATAACAAAGGAGTAAGTTGCCTATTAATATTTTTATAAAGGGTCGTAATATATATTTCTAGAGTAAAATGCAAAAAACTACCCTGTGTTATTTCTAATTGGCAAAAAAAACCCCTGTGTTATTTTTATTAGCAAAACCCCCCCTGTGTTATCCATAAATTAGCAACCCCCCCCCTACTACACTCAATTAATTCGCACATACTGAGATTGATCTCAAAATATGATTTTTATTGTATGTCTTTGATACATATGGAACTAATAATGTTCAAATTAAATTGTATGCATATTTTTGTTTATTAATTTTGAAGAAAACCTTAGTTTTTAGATCTGTAAAAATATAATTACGGTACCGACTAATTTTATTATGTTTTTATACAATTTTAAAAAAATCTAAAAAATTTATAACAAGATGCATAATATTTATTGTAACAAGTATATGTTTATTATAAAATTGCAATACTTATAAATCCTTAATTATTGGTACTGTCATTGTAAAATATGTCATGAAGGGGAGTTTTTGCTAATTTATGGATAACACAGGGAGGTTTTTGCTAATAAAAATAACACAGGGGTTTTTTTGCCAATTAGAAATAACACAGGGTAGTTTTTTGCATTTTACTCTATATTTCTATTTCTTATATTACATGGGGTGGTATGTCAAAAACATTGGTATTATTGCAAATAAATAATGTAAACACACAGAAACTGGGGAAGCAAGGAAGACAGGATATCTGAAAAAATCCACTACTATACGCATAACTATAGGATGTCATAACAAGTTTTTTGTTTCTCTTTCCAGAACTCATTTGTACAGAACATTGTGGTACACGATTTAAAACGCAGGTAATTGTTCATACCGAAGAATGCATGATAGTATAAATCTATAATCGATTTATATTAATTAATTATAATTATTATGAACCCTCACAGTTCCATATATAAGAAACTTGTTACATTATAATCAACAAATATGAAGAAAAAAACACTTGATAAATAACCAAACCACCAACTTAATTAAGACAGAACTAAATTATGATTACCATTCACCACTGATTGAGACCTTAATGATTGAAATCTTCTTCAACCAACAATTTGAATAAACCTAGGATTTGGACATAGTCCCCCAACCATAATTATTCTCACTAGCCAAACTACCATTAGTCAGCAAATTCTGCGTAACTCCATACACTTGAAGATCACAAACATCACCATCCAAATGCCGGCGCTTATTCTCAAACCGTTGGCAATCCTCCTCCTCCGCTCTATCCATTAACGGCAAGCGATCAAACGTCGCGTTCATAAACGTTGCCGCCATAATCACTACGGGCCCTGATGCAATCAACCCTCCCACTACGCTCCCGCCCACCACCTGCCCCTGCCCCGCACCCATAAAGATGGTCAACCCATTGACTCCTGGGGGCGCGGGCGGGGGAAGCACTGAGCCCGTGAGTGAAAGTATCTCAAACCTTCCGTGAAGCGTAACGATGGACGGAGAGGACGGTTGTTTTAAGTTGACATTTGTGACGCAACCAGTGGCGCTTAGAACGCAAACGCCACGCTGTTTTTTGCATGCGAAGGCTAAAAGGCATTCGCTGATGTCGCACCCGGAGGTGATTTCCATTGCCTGCGCTTTTAGGGAATTTGCAGCGTCTCTTGTGATGATTATGGGCGGTTTGGGCTTGTTTTTGGAACCCGTTGGTCGACCGCGGGGTCTACGTTGGAGGGTTTGATGATCCACTGTCGGGTTTTTGTCGGATTCGGAGCATTTTCCAGTCATTTTTGTTTGTTTTAATTCGATGTGGGATTGATTGATATGATTTTATTCTGGAAGGTGTGGGTTTAAGTAAAGGGGATTTGTGTAGATTAGAGTATGGTTAAGTTGGGTTAATTATATTGTAATAGATTGATTATAGCCGTGATGTGTTTCCTAACTTTCAACAAATCTTTTGAACTATATTTCCATGTTAATTGTATTTTCCAACAAACATTTGAGGTTTGTAATTAATTATATGTAATGCATTAGTTCATGTTGGAGATGTTTATGCTATTGATTTTTGTATTATTGTAGATTGGTGAGCAATATAGTATCGTTCATCCGCCCATTAAATTATTAGCTAGGATTGTTCTCCAATGAAGGGGAAAGACAAAAAAATAAAAAAAAAATGAAGAATTTTGAGAATTAATTGTGAAGCGGAAGCGGAAATAATTACCATAATTTATCGCGTACCGATCCGCTAAAATTTAGATAGTTTTTTCTTTAAGGAAATTAATTGAGATTTACAGGGTTTATAAAGTAAGCACATCAGCTTATATGAGTAACAAGATCACAAATCAATTGGTGATCGATTAACAACAACAAAAACAAACAACGCGGTCGGAATCGAGACGAAATTGAAAAAAAATGCAAATAAATTTTATTGAGAATCGAAAGATTGATCTTCGAATTCTATGGATCAAACCGTTTGATGACATAGAGACAGAGATTCCTAAGAGATTATTTCTTGCAGCCTAGTTGAGAAAGTTTGTTACGAATTGTGAACTCACATGATAATGCCGTTTGAGGAGCATGGGGGTATACATCCATGATAAACACGCTCCAAACATGGATTAAGTGTTCTTAATCTAAGCTCTAAACTTGATTTATTAACAATTAATTTAAACTTACCTAAAATGGAAGGTGGTTACTAACGATCATAACAACCGTTTGGAAACTTGCTAAAATAGAAATATGGCTAAATAAGCTAAATACCCTCTCCCCCCACCCCCACCAATCCTCCTAAATAATGCCCACCTTGGATGCCATGAGATTGAAGGGACCAAGAGATAATGGGTTTGTCAAGATATCAGCCACCCGACGGATGTTGGAAATGTGAGAGATCTTCAAAAGGCCCTCGTGAACCTTGTCCCTTACAAAATGACAGTCTATTTAAATATGCTTAGTCTTTTCATGGTGAACTAGATTATTGGTAATGCAATATGCACTTTTGTTATCTGTGAAGATGAGTGGAGCCTTTGAATGTTTGATTTGCAAATCAGTGAGTAGTTGAGTTAACCAAATAATCTCACATGTTGTTGTGGTTATTGCTACATATTTAGCTTCTATGGATGAGCAGCTCACAGTTGGTTGCTTCTTAGCTTTCCAAGAGATCAAGAATTCACCAAAATAAACAACATAATCTGTTATGCTTCTTCTGGTTTCTAGATCAGAGGCACAATCAGTATCAAAGAACCCTTTAGTTGAGTGTCTAATTTTATTGGATAAAAGATGCGTTTACCAGGTGATGAGTTGATGAGCCCGAGTACCTTATGAGCAACTATAAGGTGAGACAAAGTTGGAGCTGAAATATATTGAGTTAAACACTGTAATTCAAATATGGTCTTGTGATAGTGAGATAGAGATATTTGCCAACAAGTCTTCTGTACAAAGTACGGTCGTCTAGCAAAGCAGAATCCTTGTTTTTGAATTTTGTAGAAGGGTCCATAGGGACAGAGCTTGGCTTGCACACCAAGTATCCTGAATCAGTGAGTATGTCTAAGCATACTTCCTTTGGCATAAGGTTATACCAGCCTTGCTTCTAGCACTTTCTATGCCCAAAATGTACTTCAGGTTGCACAAGTCCTTATAGTGAATTTGTTATCAAGATAAGTCTTGATTGATTGATTTTAGAAAGATCATTACCTGCTAAAACTTTTGATCAATCCTTTTAACAGAAAAAAAAAATGAGATAGTCTGATTGAAACCATAAACAATAAGACAATTAGTGAGCTTATGAAACCATTGTCTAGATGCTTACTTTAAGCCATAAAGACTTTTCTTAACGAGACATACCTTAGTACCAGTGTTTGGAATGTAACCAGGAGGTGGTTTCATATAGATTTCCTCATTTCAATCTCCATGGAAAAATGCATTAGTAACATCTAGTTGATGCAAATACCAATTATGAGATGTTCTAACAGTTGTAAGCTTGGCAACGAGGAGAATATATCAAAATAATCTAGACCTTACTCATATGTGTAGCCTTTGACTAGAAGCCTAGTTTATATCCCTCTACTAAGCCATCTGCTTTATACTTGATTTTGTAAACCCATTTACAACCTATGAGGTTTTGGTTGGGAGGTAGGATAGTGAGCTGCCAAGTGTTAGTCTTTTCAAGGGCCTCAATCTCTTTCTTCATGGATAACTTCCAATCAATATGTTTGTTGGCTTAGTTGAAGGTTTTAGGTTTGATAAGTTGAGAAATAGAAGGCGTAAAAACTTTATGAATGAGGCTTAGCCTATCACTTGAGAGATGAGTTGATATAGGGTATTGTTTACCCTTGGTTATATAATGAATAGCCTTGTGTAAAGACTTAGGTAGAGAATAGTAATATAGAGTTAGATATGAGGGGGAGTTTTGCTTCTGTTAGACTTTTTGGTAAGAAGATTGTGTTACCTGGAGTACTACCTATTTCAACTATGATATGAGGAGGAACTGAAACAGAAGATGATGATGAATCAGTTGCAAGAAGTATGTTGTTGACCTAGGTTGTAGGAGTTTCTGGGACTGGAGTAATGGTGTGAAGCTGATCATCAATTGATTCTACATGAAAGTGGTCATGCATATGGTGATCAACTGAGTGAACTGGAGAATGAGTTGGAACTGTAGGTATATGTGGTACTTATTCTATCTTGAGATATTTAACAAACCTAGAGAATTGAGTGATGTGGAATCAATATTTATTTCCTAAATATAAATAAATTTTAAATATAATATAAATAACAAAAATACTAAAAAAAATATTAAAAAATTAATTTTAATTTTCTTTCAGTATTTTGACTTTTTATTTATTTTTGTTTTGGTTTTTTTTCCTTGGTAATGTTTTATTTTATATATATTTTTGACTTTTTTGTTGTTTCTTTTAATTTCGTTAAATTAGAAAAACTGTATTTTTGATTCTTTTTATTGATTCTTCTTATTTATATTATATTTAAAATTTATTTATATTTAGGAAATAAATATTGATTCCACATCACTCAATTAGTCTAGGTTTATTAAATATCCCAAGATAGAATTATTTAAAACAATATAATAAAAATATTAATAATATGTTTATATTGAGAAACATATTAGATTAATCTCCATTTTGAGTTTGTTAAATGTTTAAAATAAAATTATATGTATCTCTACAATTATAAATATGCAACGAAACTTTTTTGAGCCTATATTTTAGAATTGAAGGAAAATTATTTAATTGGTTAATAAAGGATTTTTTTAATTTAATATTTTTAATTTGTGTATTTAAGTTTATTATATATGTTTTAGCCTTTTTAAGTGAATATATAGTTTTATGTGAATCTATAACAAATAGGGTTTTTACTATTTAAAATAATATATGTGGGGTTTTTTGTTAATAAATATAGTTCAGGGAGCGAAAGGAAATTAATAAAAGGGTGGAGGACCAAAATTGGATGAAAAACCGCGATAAATAACTAAATATGAACAAAACCGTGATAAATGACTATTTTTCGTAACAAGACCACGATAAAAGGACCATTTTTGAAAGAAAAAAAAAACCCTTAGAATAAATGTTCTTAATATGAGCTCTAAGCCGAATTAATTAACAGTTAACTTAAATTTATCTAAAATGAAAGGTGGTTACTAACGGTCATGGCAACCATTTGAGAACTTGCTAATATTGAAATATGGCTAAATATGCTAAAATATGACTTAATAATATGTAGTTTGTGGGATAAGTTACTTGTCGACGTTTGGTCATATGCTTAATCAAACATTTGGTGCCTTGAAGAAGGGAAGAAAATAAATAGGGAGGTACGTTAGGAAAGAATTAAGGAGAGTTAATCTAACAACAACTGAAATGTTCAAATAATTCCACGGAGATTGCCTGCGATTTAAAGAATTCATGACAGATTTCCAGGTATCAAATTTGCTCGAATTAACGCCCACAAGAAGACCCTAATAAGTGAAAGGAAGAAACTCTTAATAATAGCTAAGACTAGGATCGGACACATTAACGCCAAAGAGTCGACTCTTAGAAAAGTTTACTTTCAAACCTGGTCATTTCAAGGCTGCGTATAACGCCTTTTATCGCCCAAATATTTTGCCGTATATTGGTACAGATAATGAGGGTATCATTGGCAATATCGGAGAGGTGATTAACTTTTACCTTATTCCTACCAATTTCAACACCTTTAAACAGGCCTTCACACACTGCATTCATAAATAAGCATTGCCAATACTTCAGCCGCTACAAGGTAGAGTAATGGAGAGAGTGGGTTGCCTTGACGAAGACTCCGAGAAACCCAAAACCGATCAGTGGTGTTGTCGTTGACAAGGACTGAGACCTTAGCTATTAGCAAATCCACTTCCTCCAAATAAGATCAAGGCAGAAAATCTAAAAATGTCCGTTATCTTTCCTTCACTTGAGTTTTTGTCTTTTATCTTTTTTTTTAGGGTTAAAATGCCCGCTATCTTTTCTTAATATGCTAGATCGACTAATTAGGGCATTTTTGATGCCACGTCGCCAAAACCCGCCTATGTGGCAAAATTTGCCCTCACACGTGGATTATATTTTTTTTTATAATTAATAATATTATAACAAAACTTATATTATAATTTTGAATTTTAAAATATTAATTTTTAATAACTAATAAAATTTATAAAAAAAT
The DNA here is from genome assembly GCA_948329865.1 of Linaria vulgaris. NCBI lineage: Eukaryota > Viridiplantae > Streptophyta > Magnoliopsida > Lamiales > Plantaginaceae > Linaria > Linaria vulgaris. Next base: position 14,520,909 of record OX415254.1, on the reverse strand, counting down.
TACCCACTCTTCTCTCTCCCCCTCCTCCCCCACCCCCTCCGCGCACCCAACCCCCCTCACCCCAGCCCCACCACCACCTCCACTGAACCGCCGCCTCACCGTAGCCGCCGTCGCACTAGATTCAGAGAAGAATCAGAATCAGAGAAGAATCTTAACATTCAACTTTGAAAAATCAGAATCAGAAATTCGCTCCCGATCGTGAAAAATCGATTCCGAAATCGCAAACCCTAACATTCAACTGTTGACGAATTGAATATTGGCAATTCAACGATCAACGATTCTGAATAATTAGAGAAAAATCGCTAACCCTAACATTCAACGATTCCGAAATCGACCCAGGCGCAAGTTCAGATTCCGGTGGTGGGGGTGGAGGTGTGGTGAGGCGGTGTGCTGCGGCAGCGGTTCAGTGGAGGTGGTGGTGGGGCTTGGGGGGGGGGGGGGTGCCGCGGGATTGGAACATGGGGTATTTTTTTAATTATTATTTTTTTTTCTGTTTTTTTAATAAATTTTATTAGTTATTAAAAATTAATATTTTAAAATACAAAATTATAATATAAGTATAATCCACATGTGAGGGCAAATTTTGCCACGTAGGCGGGTTTTGGCACGTGGCATCAAAAATGCCCTAATTAGTGGATCGGGCATATTAAGAAAAGATAGCGGACATTTTAACTGGAAAAGAAAGATAAAGGACAAAAATTCAAGTGAAGATAACATGCATTTTTAGATTTTTTGCCTAAGATCAAAGCCGAGGGATTTCATCACATTTCGAGGTAGTCCCGAGTAATGCTATCAAAAGCTTTTTCAATGTCTACTTTGAAAACGATTTGCAGATTCTTAATCTAATTGCTTCGTCAATGATCTCGTTAATTGTAAAAATCTCATCCGTAGTTTGTGGAGTAAAATGCAAAAAACTACCCTGTGTTATTTCTAATTGGCAAAAAAAACCCTGTGTTATTTTTATTAGCAAAAACCCCCCCTGTGTTATCCATAAATTAGCAAAAACCCCCTTCATGACATATTTTACAATGACAGTACCAATAATTAAGGATTTATAAGTATTACAATTTTATAATAAACATATACTTGTTACAATAAATATTATGCATCGTGTTATAAATTTTTTAGATTTTTTTAAAATTGTATAAAAACATAATAAAATTAGTCGGTACCGTAAATATATTTTTACAGATCTAAAAACTAAGGTTTTCTTCAAAATTAATAAACAAAAATATGCATACAATTTAATTTGAACATTATTAGTTCCATATGTATCAAAGACATACAATAAAAATCATATTTTGAGATCAATCTCAGTATGTGCGAATTAATTCAGTGTAGTAGGGGGTTTTTTGCTAATTTTGAAATAACACAGGGGGTTTTTTGCTAATAAAAATAACACAGGGGTTTTTTTTGCCAATTATAAATAACACAGGGTAGTTTTTTGCATTTTACTCGTAGTTTGTGGGACTGTTAATGGGAGATAAATGAAGATTGCATGGATCAATGGAAAACATGTGTAAAAGAAAATTGAAGGGCCTGAATGTCAAAGATTTAGATAAATATAATAAAGAAGTGCCTGAATGCAAATAGAGGCTCATTCACAAAGACGGCCAGAAAAAAAATGCTAAAGTCTAAGTACAAAAATTGATGATAATCCTATGATCTTGCTAAACTATCAGGATAAAAAATGTGGGCGTTAATATGGTGGCGTAACTTAATTGCTATTACTAACACAATAAATGATGTAGAGTGGCTCACAAATAATGTGACTAGAACTCTTGGGAACGGTTTGACCACGAGTTTTTTGAAGGGAAATTGGACTGGTGTGGCCACTCCTCATACCCAAATTAACCCCTATTTCGCAGCTCTAAAGGAAAATCAACTAGGATAGCTGACCTTAAGAGCCATAGTGATGAGGATGGTTGGATTTTTTTGATGGAGACGCAATATTTTTCAATGGGAACTCGGCATGCTGAAGAAAATGAATCGGGCTATCCATAGTACCCGACTCAATGCGACTATGTCGAATTTTTGGAAGTGAAGTGTTGATTCATGTGGGAATTATTCTATCATGCAGACTCGCTTCTAATTACTGAAAGTTCACATGAAGATGCCAAGCTTTTTAGATTTATTTGTGAAGGAAGCTCAGACCCTCATTAGCTCATCACTTTAGCTTGGAAAGCGACTCAATATCGAATCCCAAGAAATAATAATAATATCTTTTTCAAAGGAGTGCTCTTTGATGAGAACAACTTAATGTGCCCCTTTTATCGCAATAAACCGGAAACCATGGATCATCTCTTTATCTAATGTCTAACCTCATCCACCATCTGGACTCATCTCCTGGGCTGGTTTAATATTGCATTTCTTTCGAAGCTAAAAGATCATGCCTTGCAATTCGCTGGTCTCGGGTTAATCTTAAAAAAATGAACGAATGAAATCTTATATGGATTTTGTCGTTGGGGCAGTCTGGAATCTTCGAAACGAATTCGTCTTCAATGTTTCTCAAATTGATGCCTTAAAATTGCTGAGAGCCATTAAATAAAAGGTTGGCGAAGAAATCTACAAACTTTAGTTACTCTTTTGTTGATTTGAATATGGGCCGAATATGTGTTTGTTTATATGTGGTTGTAGTTTCTTATCTTTTTTGTCATCTCTGTTTCCTGTTTTTTCACGAGTACTTCTGGTACTCAATAATTTCTTAAAGAATTTATTGCTGATAAAAAGAAAAATGAAAAAAAAAAGTTATTTGTCGACGCATTTATATAAATAAATAATTGAAATTACTTTTCATTTGTTTGAATCCCAATGTGGCGAGCTTAACTGAATTAGTAACTTAGCACGCCAATTTGGATCATATGGCAACGTAACAATAGAGTACAACAAGGGAGATTTTCTGATCTATAATTTGCTACATTATATATATATATATAGATTTATATAGAAATAAGATCAGTAGTTAATGGATTTCTTCATGAATATAATGGGTTGGGGTCTCGAACCTCATCTATCTATATCGCATGGATGAAAATTTCAGTCCGAGACTAGGTTTCGGTTAGCTAAAAATTAGAAACGTTTCGGAATATTTCGAGAACTTTTCGGTATGTTTCGAAAAATTCGTAAAATTGTAGTTATAACTATCTTGGAAACTACATGTATGTTTCGTATCGGTGAAGTCAAAAACGGAAATTTTTCGGTACTTTTCGAGGAAACGCACGGAAATTTTGATCCATGCTATATCGATCTCTCTTCGAAGTTCGAACTATTTGAATAATTCAGGTTCAAGTCGAAACCAAATATTAATGTTAAAAGTTTATAGATTTAAATGGTCAGGTCTTTCATAATATCGTAAATCGCAATAAAATAAAGATGCATGTCTTCTTTTTTCTTCCGGTATACACATTTTCTAATTCAGTTCTCTAAGTTGTTAAAGCTCCATCAAAATTGGAGCTAATTTCAGGTGATTAATAATCTAGTTGATCAAGACGAAAGCTAAGTAGATAATTTCAACTTGAATCCATAAGATTGTACTACACTATTGTGATCTGCAGTACAGAATATGGCCATGCAATTAGACCAAACTTTAATCTCAAAAAGAGCAACCCATACTGCCACACAAAGCTCTTATCACTATCCAAAAATTTAGTCAACCCTCTGCCATAGGCAGATCGACTCAGATTCCATTCTCTAGCAATAATCCAGTAACCAATGTCAACCATTCCAATATGATGTCCTTCAAGGAGTATTTCATATATACATTATTTGCTATATGTGATGACGCGCAACGAATTTTTGAACATTATACCACTAGAACATGATCGTGTTGCTAATTAAGATCTGGTTTTGACCAAAATTGACCAATTATTTAAACGAATTTCGATTATTAAAATTATAATTCTTTAACTAAATGAAACCTAATTTTTTTTAGGTGAATCTCGTATATTTAAGTTAATAGTTAAGACCAAAATATGAAATATAAATTGTTAAAGTTAAATATTTGAAATTAGTAATTATACGTATTGAAATAAAATGAGTTAAAAGGTGAAAAATCACCACTTTACACGAACATTTGTGTTTGTATTTTCAAGTGTATTCGTGCACTTTTGATACGAGTTTGGACCCTTTGGAGCACGCATCCTTTAAGGGGAAGTCATGCTCCAAACGTGCCACGGTTGTTAGTTAGGCATAGGTGGGGACTTTTGAACAAATTAGTTTTGGTTCAATTGAATTATGGCAATGGTATCATATTTAAATCATGGCATAATACTAAGCACTTTTCCTGTGACGAATGGGTGCACAATGAGTGCCGAACTGGTGTGTCAAAGTCTTCAGATGTATTGAAGGCGCGTGTTATTAATGGATGATTTGGGTTCGATCAAAATTCGGTCATTCGCATTCTTTTTTATCTTCTACATTATTTGATTCGTTGTTCTCAATATTTTATACAAATGCATATTGGAATAAATTTGTCTTTTTTTTTTGGACGAAATATTAAAACTGCACGCTAACTTTTTTTCAAAACTAAAAATGCCCGTTTTTTTCGGGCCTTGAAAAAATGCCCCGTAAGTCTTATAAAATCTTGAGAAAATGCATGTTTGCCTTAATCGGGCTAAAAATGTCGACGTGGCGGTACAGTGGCTGCCACGTCAACAAGTTGTATTTGCACCCCAAAACCCTTGTAACTTTAAATATTATATTTGCACCCCAAAATAAATTGTACTTTGCCCCCCAAAATAAATTGTACTTTGCCCCCCAAAATATATATATATATATATATATATATATATAAATAATAAACATATATATATATAATTATATCAACATATATTATTAGTTTTACATAAATAATAAACATATATATAAATAATAAACATATATATAAATAATAAACATATATATACATATAAATAATAAACATATATTATATATAAATATTATATATACATATAAATAATAAACATATATTATATATTATTAGTTTTACTAATTTATAAAATAATAAATATTTTAACATTATATAAAATAAATAAAAAACAAAAAAAAATTAAAAAAAAATCCATCCCCCGCGGTCCACCCCCCCCCCCCCCACCCCCCTCCGCTGCGAATTGCCCCGTACCGCCACCGCCAAATCGCGCCCCGCCACCACCACTGCCAAATCGCAGTGGTGGCGACCACGATTGCAGTGGTGGTGGCGTCGATTTGACGCCACCACCACTGCAAATCGCGGTAGTGGTGGCGTCGCCACCGCCGCTGCGATTTGCAGTGGTGGTGGCGTCAAATCGACGCCACCACCACTGCAATCGTGGTCGTTTGGGTGGCGGGGGGGGGGGGGGGGGGGGGGGGGTTAGGTGGGAGGGGGGGTGCGGTAGTTTTTAATTTTTTTAATTTTTTTAATTTTTTTGTATTTTATTGTTATTTGTTTTATTTATATATATATGTTTATTATTATTTATATATATATCTTTATTATTTATATATATATTTTTATTATTATTTATATATATGTTTATTACTATTTATATATATATATATATATCCTTTTTATTTATATATATATCTTTATTATTTATATATATATATGTTTATTATTATTATTTTTATATATATGTTTATTACTATTTATATATACATATATATCTTTATTATTTATATATATATATATATGTTTATTATTATTATTTATATATATATATATGTTTATTACTATTTATATATATATATATATCTTTATTATTTATATATATATGTTTATTATTATTATTTATATATATGTTTATTACTATTTATATATATATATATTTTTATTATTTATATATATGTTTATTATAATTACTTATATATATTTATTATTATTGGCTGAAAATATGACGTGGCGGAGCTATTTTATGACGTGGCAGCCACTGTACCGCCACGTAGGCAATTTTGGCCCAAATAAGGCAAACGGGCATTTTGTCAAGATTTTATAAGACTTACGGGGCATTTTTAGTTTTGAAAAAAAGTTAGCGGGCAGTTTTAATATTTCGTCCTTTTTTTTCTGATAAGTAGAATAAATTTGTCTTTATAAGTATATATGAAGGAGTAATAGTCGTGTCTAAGTCAAGAATATTGTCAAAGAGTGTCAAACAAGCACTACCTTGTCAAGAAGATAGAAGTTCTAGGGTTTTCACAAAACCACTCGAATATATGGTCCTTCGGATAGCATGAGGAGCCACTTGTTATTCTGACTTTCATTTATATGAAGTCAATAAGAATATATAGCCAATATATTCCACATGTCATGCCATGCCATGCCCCCTTTAACTTTTTCTGCCTGTATATATGTATGTACCGTCACAAAATAGCGTAAATCACATGGATCTCTTTAAGAAGAAATCTGATCTACAGGTACATGCATGAACTGCATTTCATGAATAGGAAGAAAGTGCAATAGAGCCAAGGATGAATTGCCGGCAACTGCTTAGTGTTGAATGGGGTACTAGTTAAGTACCTAAATCTTAAGTAGTTTGTTGGCAGTTTATACCTTGGCTAAGTTGGGCTCTCTTCGTTTCATGCAATGCATAAATGACCAACCACGTAACTACTCTAATGGCTGGGATGAGCTACCGTTGGGGTAAACTATTTTGGTTCGTGTATTCTATTTAATTACTTTTTTGGCTCAGCAAATCAACTAAGCTAATTTTTTTTATTAATGACTAGGTATGAGGAATAGACCAGAAGCGTCAAACAACAAGTCATCCACAACAAAGAAAAAAAGAAACCGATCTCCAAACCTTACCCTCCCCCAACACACAACATATGAACTTATGCTAATCAATATGTACGTAAGATCAGTAGGAGAAAGCCTTTGTCCAGCACCATGACTTTACTTTAATCACCTCAATGATCCTGTCTATCTCCACTTGTTCCTCCGCAAAGCTAACCTTATTACACACATTCCAAATTGCCCAAATCTTAAAATATCAGTACTTTGTGGTGGCGGAGGTGGAGAGTTGTGCGCCACAGCCCACATGTATGACTTTCAAATTTTGTGCAAATTAAAATGCTTATTTTTGTAATCTAAGGTATACAAAGTGTCGTAACAGCATGCACAATCACTACAAGAATCCGGGGTCATTCGTGACCGCCGGCTCGTGACCGTCGGGCGGTCGCGAGCATCCGTGACCGCCCGGCGGTCGCGGATGCCACCGTGACCGCCCGGCGGTCGCGGATGCCACCGTGACCGCCGAGCGGTCGCGGTAAACAACGCCGTGACCGCCCAGCGGTCACGGATAGCCCCGTGACCGCTGAGCGGTCACGGACATAATTCTCGTGACCGCCCAGCGGTCACGGGAATCCATAGGCGGAAAACTTCCCGCCTAGTGGCGTCCGCGACCGCTGGGCGGTCGCGGATGCCACTAGGGTCATTCGTGACCGCTGAGCGGTCGCGGATGCCACTAGGGTCATTCGTGACCGCTGGGCGGTCACGAATGACCCTCATTCGTGACCGCCCGGCGGTCACGAATAATATTCATAAAAAAAATTAATTTTATGGATTCATCTTGATGTGTTTATGATTTTTAACAATAAGTCTCAATACTACATGTGAATTGAAGTAATAAATTAGTACAACATTAGTAATTAACATATTAAAATACCGAATTAAATGTGATTAGGCGAGTTATGAACGAATAACATATTTTATGTTCTACAACTAATTCATCACATACACCAAGTTGTTTTAGATGTAATGTGTCATTTTGTGATGATATCTATTTTAATTTACTTAGTAGTAACTATTTTATCAATTTAACAAACATCGAAACTTAATTAAACAAACGAAAATTAAAATTATCGAATGAGACTCTTTCGTGACCGCTGGGCGGTCACGAATGAGGGGTCATTCGTGACCGCCCGGCGGTCACGAATAATATTCATAAAAAAAAATTTTGATTTTATGGATTCTTCTTGATGTGTTTATGATTTTTAGCAATAAGTCTCAATACTACATGTGAATTGAAGTAATAAATTAGTACAACATTAGTAATTAACATATTAAAATACCGAATTAGATGTGATTAGGCGAGTTATGAACGAATAACATATTTTATGTTCTACAACTAATTCATCACATACACCAAGTTGTTTTAGATGTAATGTGTCATTTTGTGATAAAATCTATTTTAATTTACTTGGTAGCAACTATTTTATCAATTTAACAAACATCGAACCTTAATTAAACAAACGAAAATCAAAATTATCGAATGAGACTCTTTCGTGACCGCTGGGCGGTCACGAAAGAGGGTCATTCGTGACCGCCCAGCGGTCACGAAGTAGGTTCGTGACCGCTGGGCGGTCACGAAGAAGGTTCGTGACCGCTGGGCGGTCACGAATGAGGGGTCATTCGTGACCGCCCGGCGGTCACGAATAATATTCATAAAAAAAAATTGATTTTATGGATTCTTCTTGATGTGTTTATGATTTTTAACAATAAGTCTCAATACTACATGTGAATTGAAGTAATAAATTAGTACAACATTAGTAATTAACATATTAAAATACCGAATTAGATGTGATTAGGCGAGTTATGAACGAATAACATATTTTATGTTCTACAACTAATTCATCACATACACCAAGTTGTTTTAGATGTAATGTGTCATTTTGTGATAAAATTTATTTTAATTTACTTGGTAGCAACTATTTTATCAATTTAACAAACATCGAACCTTAATTAAACAAACGAAAATCAAAATTATCGAATGAGACTCTTTCGTGACCGCTAGGCGGTCACGAAAGAGGGTCATTCGTGACCGCCCAGCGGTCACGAAGTAGGTTCGTGACCGCTGGGCGGTCACGAAGAAGGTTCGTGACCGCTGGGCGGTCACGAATGAGGGGTCATTCGTGACCGCCCGGCGGTCACGAATAATATTCATAAAAAAAAATTGATTTTATGGATTCTTCTTGATGTGTTTATGATTTTTAACAATAAGTCTCAATACTACATGTGAATTGAAGTAATAAATTAGTACAACATTAGTAATTAACATATTAAAATACCGAATTAGATGTGATTAGGCGAGTTATGAACGAATAACATATTTTATGTTCTACAACTAATTCATCACATACACCAAGTTGTTTTAGATGTAATGTGTCATTTTGTGATAAAATCTATTTTAATTTACTTGGTAGCAACTATTTTATCAATTTAACAAACATCGAACCTTAATTAAACAAACGAAAATCAAAATTATCGAATGAGACTCTTTCGTGACCGCTGGGCGGTCACGAAAGAGGGTCATTCGTGACCGCCCAGCGGTCACGAAGTAGGTTCGTGACCGCTGGGCGGTCACGAAGAAGGTTCGTGACCGCTGGGCGGTCACGAATGAGGGGTCATTCGTGACCGCCCGGCGGTCACGAATAATATTCATAAAAAAAAATTGATTTTATGGATTCTTCTTGATGTGTTTATGATTTTTAACAATAAGTCTCAATACTACATGTGAATTGAAGTAATAAATTAGTACAACATTAGTAATTAACATATTAAAATACCGAATTAGATGTGATTAGGCGAGTTATGAACGAATAACATATTTTATGTTCTACAACTAATTCATCACATACACCAAGTTGTTTTAGATGTAATGTGTCATTTTGTGATAAAATCTATTTTAATTTACTTGGTAGCAACTATTTTATCAATTTAACAAACATCGAACCTTAATTAAACAAACGAAAATCAAAATTATCGAATGAGACTCTTTCGTGACCGCTGGGCGGTCACGAAAGAGGGTCATTCGTGACCGCCCAGCGGTCACGAAGTAGGTTCGTGACCGCTGGGCGGTCACGAATAATATTCATAAAAAAAAAATTGATTTTATGGATTCTTCTTGATGTGTTTATGATTTTTAACAATAAGTCTCAATACTACATGTGAATTGAAGTAATAAATTAGTACAACATTAGTAATTAACATATTAAAATACCGAATTAGATGTGATTAGGCGAGTTATGAACGAATAACATATTTTATGTTCTACAACTAATTCATCACATACACCAAGTTGTTTTAGATGTAATGTGTCATTTTGTGATAAAATCTATTTTAATTTACATAGTAGTAACTATTTAATCAATTTAACAAACATCGAACCTTAATTAAACAAACAAAAATCAAAACTATCGAATGAGACTCTTTCGTGACCGCTGGGCGGTCACGAAAGAGGTTCATCCGTGACCGCCCAGCGGTCACGAATAATTTTCATGGTGAAAATTTTAAATTTTCAAAAAATTTGAATTTCCCCCCAATTCCAAGGTCTTTCGCGACCGCCCGGCGGTCACGAAAGGGTCTCTCGTGACGGCCGGGCGGTCGCGAAAGACCTTGGAATTGGGGGGCAATTCAAATTTTTTGAAAATTCAAAATTTTCACCAAAATTCTATATATACCCACCATTCTACCCATTAATTTTCATTACATTCAAATTATCTTCTCTAAAAAACCCAACACTTTCTCCTCCTTTCCTCATTTCCTCATTTCCCAATCCAAAACATAAACACCAACATTTTTTCTTCTCCTCTTTTCTTATATCTTCAAAAAAAAAACACCAACAATTTTTCTTCTCCTCTTTCTTTATATCTCCAAAAAACAAAACATCAAACTCTTATTTTCTTCTTTTCTTTACTTATAACACAAATCATTCTCTTAAATGATGTTTATATAAAAAAATCGTACAACCATACATTATATTCGCAAAAAACAAATATTTATTTCGGTATTTTACCGGAATATATTTTTTTTATTTCGTTGAATGTCATCCGTGACCGCCGGGCGGTCACGGATGACTTGAATATTATCCGTGACCGCCCGGCGGTCACGGATGGTTTAAATATTATCCGTGACCGCTTGGCGGTCGCGGATGACCGTCGAGGTCATCCGTGACCGCCAGGCGGTCGCGGGGTTGCCCGCGACCGCTGGGCCGTCGCGGATGACCCCGGGGTCATCCGTGACCGCCAGGCGGTCGCGGTGTCGCCCGTGACCGCTGGGCCGTCGCGGATGACCCCGGGGTCATCCGTGACCGCCGGGCCGTCGCGGATGACCCCGGGGTCATCCGTGACAGCCGAGCGGTCACGGATGACTGCCGTGACCGCTGGGCGGTCGCGGATGACCCTGGGGTCATCCGTGACCGCCAGGCGGTCGCGGATGACTGCCGTGACCGCTGGGCGGTCGCGGATGACTGCCGTGACCGCTCAGCGGTCACGGATGACCTCCACGACCGAGGGCATCTGCGACCGGGCATCCGCGACCGCTGGGCGGTCGCGGATGACCATTCGCGACCGGAAATGGGTCATTCGCGACCGCCCGGGCGGTCGCGAATGACCCTTTTTTCTTGTAGTGAATCTAATGATGCAATTTGCAAAATGCCATTAGCTGGTTAATCTTTGTGGTTAGGACTATTAATTTTTGTATTTATCTCGTAGTATTAGCAATATTAGTTTTAGTATTTTTCTGGTAATGTGATTAGGACCATTAAGTATTTATCTTGTATTTTTTTCATTATGAAAAATTTATTACTTTTGGTATTTTGATATATATTCCATAAAAATCCTATATGCCAGTTTAGTCGAATTATTGTATAAAACATTGTGAGAGGTTCTCTTCTGTTTCTTGTCAATTATATTTCTTATATTCAACGCCAATGAATATTGTGTCTTTAATTAATACTTGTGGGTGTTATCTATCTTTGTATAAGCTTTTTCTAGGTCATTAAGGAGGTGTATACAAATTTATTGGCTTTTGCGCCAACTTAATTAGCGCTTTTCAGTGTTTACGTCACTGACTTTTATTTGTGCTTGTCTTAAGAAAGGTCAGAAAAAGTACAAACCAAAGAAGTTGGGTACGTGGTGTTTTTGAAACTATTTTTGTAATTATGACATTTTATTAGTCTTGATAAAGAAAAAGCTTCTTCTAATATATTAAGAATACTTAATTAGTTTTTAAAATGTTACACACGAGATACTCATCCTGTTAATTCTATTTCCCAAATATTAAATGTTACGTACACAACCATATTTAAAACCAACATATGTCTAACGTCCATATAAACTTGCTAATATATATAATTGAGTTTTTAAAATGTATAAGGTCGCTAAGAAAAGTGGCTAATATTTAGTCCTTAGTCTTAACCATCTATCCTTTGGCGAATTATAGAAATGATCAATGTTTCTCAATTTCCATTACTTTGCTGAGTACTTAATAGTTAAATACCTTACCTCAATAGTTAATGACTATTTTATTATTAATCGATATAATACCGCGTAAGTTAGATAGTTCAGAAAAAATCATTGTTGCTTTTCTATGAGGAGCTGGGCCCTCTGGGAAAAGACACTTGTTGTTTAGGTTAATCCCTTTGTTCATCTCCTGTGATTTTTCTTTTTGAACAGTAGCAAATTATTTATATAATTAAGGTCGAGTCCAACAACTGTACAACGGGGTACGGAATAGGGGTTGACGGGACAACTGCATATAACTACTATGCAAATCAGACAAAGCAAAATTCGTCAGCTCGGGCGGGCAGGCTAACCAGACTGCGAAAAACGGTGGTTGCAGGGGGTAGTCCACTCTGGCCCGATTAGAACCCTATCGTGCCAACATGTCCGCTAACCTATCCGCCTCGCTATAAACACATAAGATGAACATGGTGGGTATCCTCCTTCCTAAACTTTGTATGTCACGAAGCAGGGCTTGCAACTCAGTCGAGGTCATACAACCTCGCATCTTGGTCAAATAACCGTATACAACTTCTGAGTTAGTTTCGATTATGAGAGCCGAAATTGAAAGTTGTAAGACAAGTATCACTCCCTGGCGGATAGCTCGGAGTTCAGCTACGTTGTTGATGTTATATCATGTTGCTTCGGAAAAAGCTCCAACTATCGTACCTGCAAAATCACGTATGACGCCACCGATACCTGTGGGGCCTAGATTGGCTAAAGCTGAACCGTCTGTGTTGAGTTTGAACACCTCCGGTGGGGGTGGTATCCATCGGATTGGAAACCTGTTAGACTTTGGCAGTTTTGGGGAGGGACCTGGCGGATTTTTCGAGAGGGTCCACGTAATTCGATGTTCAATGAGTATTGTGGAGATTGGATTGCAGTAACATCCCTAAATTTTCCTAGTACATATATATATTTATATATATATAAGTATAATATAGATACTTAAAAAAAAATATTGCTTGGTTAATTGCCTTTTAGCCTTTCGTCTTTTAAAAATCATTATTTGGCCCCAAATGTTTTAAAATATTGATTTAATTATTTTAATTTAAAATTAGATAAAATAATAAAAACAAATAATTATTGAAATCAGATTTTTTTTCTTCACTAGGGCCCCAAGAAGTAATGGTTGAGACGTGAAGGACAATAATAGGCCCAAACATTAAAAGAATGGAGGAAAAAATCTTCATAATAATAATTTCCTATAATTTATAATAAGATATATTTGAATAAAATATTGTTACATCAAAGTTGGCTGAAAATTCTGGAAAAGAAAAGTAAATTACTTGAATATAATAATCTAAATAGTATCTAAATAGTTGATAACTTAATTGCCTCAATCATATAAGTTTGCATATAAATACAAGTCATTTCTTTGTAAAAATTCCACACCAAAATTCCCTATGAGTTTGCATATGACTTCTTCACCAAAGTTCTCCTAATTTTCGTCCTCTACTCATAGAATTTTTTTTCCAGAAGTTTCTGAACTCCAAAATTGTGAGAAAAAACTCAAATTCCAATTTTACCCAAAAAATCAAGTTTTATCCTTACGGCACATTTGGTTGCCCTTAACAGCCCATATTAATTAAATAGTGTGGGTTTATACCACATTTGGTTGGCAAATAAAAGATAGAAGGGGCCCAACATAAATTGCATTTTTGGAGCATTTTCCAAGATAACTAATCTCACCCCTCCCCCCTATGATAATTTAATGCCACAACCACCAACTTCAACCACTAAAGTTAAATACCATTATACCCCCACTTTTTCAAAAAAAATTACATTTCCTACCCCAAAAAAGATGCTTACATCACAATTGAATGACATAAAGTAGAATCACGAATTACGAAGTAATTTAAGGGTAATTTTGGTAATTCACGAAATAATGTGGATGTGTATGTGCAACCAAACATGAGTTTTAGTAAAATTAAAAGCTACAAGGTGGGATATTTTTTTGGCAACCAAATGTAAGATTAATTGTTTTATTTATTATAATCTTGACACTAAATTGTATGGATTTTCAGCTCATGGGGCAACCAAATGTGCCGTTAAACTTGAAAAATGTAGAAAGAATACCAAGGCTTAATATTTTGTAAAACTGCTCTTTACACATTTTTCTAAGTGTGTTTAGTACGAAAGTCCTAAAAAATATTTGAAATTGCAATTGATTAAAAAGGTCTATTAAAGGTAAATTTAAGCTTGCTGCAATTTTCAACCATAAATAACATATCTCTTTTGATTCTTCAAATTAACTTATGCATAATGATACTAATCTTAAAATTGATCATATGTAGTAGTTAATAAAGTCATGAGAATATGTTAAAACTCATTTTATTATAAGTTTTAGTCAAGTATATGTAGTAATTATGATTTTTCTTTTAATTACATGTTGTAGGAAATATATTCATACTTAATTACTCCTTAATTCCAAATTAAGGTGTGAAATTGTGTTATGATCTAATTTATAACCTGATTATATAACCTTGTTTCCAAGTTAATAATTAAGCTTCATCTTAAATTAGTTTTACGAAATTATATATTTGTGATTCCTTATACATGTAACAATATGTATTGTTAATAGGTAGTAAGCCTAGGAAATTCTACAAATTATTAGATATGAGTCTCATGTTAAAATAAAGTTATTTGTGTTATAACTAATAGGTAACCGTAAAATAATATAAGTTTGCCTAAATAGCTCATACATGGATTTTAACAAGAAACTAATAATCTTACGGTGAAATAACTAGAACCGAGTTAAAATGTGATTTGTGTCATATTTCTATTTCTTGACTTGGTTGTAATCAAAGAAAAGAAGAACATATGAGAAAAAATAACGAACTATAAAAGTTAATTATTTGGTTTAAACTTATTATTAACATATTTAAATTTATTTAGGAGACGATGCAGCATTTTTCGAACATGATGTCACTGTCGCATGTGAGATTATAATACTTTTAAGCCCTGTTTGACACCCGGCCTGAGGAACTTGGACTGAGTACTTGTGATTCTTGGTTCTAAATGGAGAACAACTTATTCTTCCAACAAAATCGTTTTCTTTTATGATCTCATTTCGTAACCTAATCCCTTTGCTTACTGTTGAAATATTTTTGGACCATGAATTCTTAATCCTTTTTTTCATAATTACAATAATTTCTCCAATATGATAATCCACATGTTTGTTCTTGAACTGTGCAACGAGCAACGAACTATGCTCGGGACATGTAGCTCAAAAGCAACAGACATTGTTCGGGTTACTAGCCATCTATTATACCCATTGGAACGCCTTTGGGAAGTTGGGCCCAGGAATTGAGACGGTTTACTGCTGGGCAGCAAGAGTTGTCAGTTTAAGTAAATTCGCTCGATACTCATTTATCTAGGCGATGCTTACAGTCATGAGTTGGCTATAACCGCGTGCTAGGTTGACATGTAATCAAGCATGTCTCTTGATTTATTTGCAAGGTCGCTCCTCGTTGGGAGATAAAAGGTAGTTTATTGGATGAAATAAGGTTGAATCTGTTATATGAAATGCACGAGTTCATTATCTTATTGTTCGTTGCTATTCTTTACCTCTCAGTTCTAATATTTTCTTTTCATACCATATCAAATTTCACATATTTTTTACATCTATTATTGTCACTAAAAATCTCACTAAGTCACCAAAGACTTACATCTCCTGTCATTTTCTCTGTCCATTCCTCAGAATAAGCAAGGCTTAGCAAGGCGGCTGGATTAAACTACTGTGAACATGTGGGATTTTAAATAAAAATCAATCCCCAATAATTGTGTGTTTTATTACGTATTCGGTGGTTTGAGTTTCGTGCGGATTGTAATAATAAACTCTATAAATTTTGAAAGCTTTCACTGTATTAAATAAGTTTGTATTTGGTTTTTTATGGTTCTATTTTAGTGAGACTCTCTAAGGTAACGTTAAGGTTCGGATTGAAAATCTGCAAATTCTGTTCGGGGACCTAAACGAGACTTTAGAGTTTGGGACCTCACAATAGTGGTATCAGAGCCGGTACATGTTTATGGAAAAAAAAAGTGCTCTAAAATATATATATATAATAATAAAATTGATGTGTTAAAAGTATTGATATATCATTGTGAACTAAAGCTTAGGTATTTTGGCAAAGATTGACGCATATAATAACTTGTACGTAGATGGTCTACCCTTGACAAGGCTATATGGCTCATCCGGTGGAGAGATCGAGCTCCTGGATCGTTATATGTTCGTAGAGATGACCCAGTGCATACACATCATTTTACTGGTGTAGGGGCTCATTGGACACTATCCTGACCGGGTGGTTAAAGTTCTAGAGGATGATCAAGATCGTATCTTACAGAAAAGGGATGAGGCAAGATTTTCGGCATCTGAACTAAATCATCACCTGATTGAGTTGTCCGTTGAAAACTAGGCACTACATAGGAAGAATCACATTCTACACAAAGAATTAATAATGTATAGAGAATATCATAACTCGTATATCACACAACTAGAAGTTGAAAACAATAGAATGATAATTCATCAACAAATGATGCACGAATATGGTATGAGTCATTTAGACCAACTTGGACAAAACCTAGCTGGCACATTTTGTGCTTTGAGCCCATTACCACTAGACCCCAAATATTAATGGTTGGTTGATCTAAGAAATTAATATTATTAATGATATAATCTCACATGGGTATGGGGCGGTTATGGAAAGAGTAAAGCCAATCTTCATGAATGTTTTTCCTGCTAATTCTATAAATGGGGTACCTAGGGAGGCTCTGGATGGTAGCGGTATACCGCACGTTAATGGCTCGACAGGGATACCCGTAAATCCTGAAGAAGAACCAGAAGAGTGATGCAGTCGAGAAGGCATTGGAGTTTATGGTGAAACGGGATCATCCCAAGATGAGAGGCTGGTTTTGGCGCGTTCCATTTTTTACGTGCGATTAGTCCAAACAAACAGTCATTTTTGTTTAGGCCTCGAAAAGGCTAGGATCGAATTTTAGCCAAATTCCTTCGTTTAGGCCTCGAAAATGCCGTTTTTGCCGTTTTTAGTAATTTTCGTTTCAGCTATATCTTTATTTCTAGAACTCGAAACTGCATTTCGCTTGTTGGAGCCTGTTCCTTATGAGTAGCACTTTTAGTTTATGCTTTTATTTCGATTTTTTCTATTTTTGGAAAAAAGATATTTTTTACTATTTTTAATTATGCTCTTAGGGTATATATTCTATGTAAACCCTAAGAAGACAGTTAGTTGATTATTGAATAAAGTTTTTTAGAGTTTCTCTCTTTTTGCATCAATTTCATGGCATTCTTTACGGAATCAACTAGTCTTTGATTATCGTGTGTTGTTCCAATCTTTCCTATAAGCTTCCGCTACGTCAAAGAGGAACCTGAGGAAGAGACAGAAGAAGAACCAGAAGAGGAATCCGAGGAAGATCCCAGCACCTGGCTCTTAGGGAAACCTAACGAAAATGTGAACGCGTGAATGGCTCAACGGTCCTTAGATACCTAAGAAGTGTGCTAGTACACATAGTACCTATAAGTTATGTGCAATAATATATTTGTCTTACTGTATGATGCCTAATAATTTAAACTCCCTATGTAATATGTGACTTATGTGCAAGTGTGAAATATGTAAAATAAAGTGTGGTAATATTGTGAAATAATTATCTTATTATTTATGCAAGAATATTTTGTGATCAAAACTTATATAAATGAATCTCGTGTATAAATCTAATGTAGAATTACTGACCCCGTTGGAAGGAACAACATTGGAGGAATAGGACACTTGACGCCACAAAATAGCAACGACGAGTCCTCTGCCCCGAAAACACCACCAATGGTCAAACAACTGAAACGCAAATGCATCGAGAGCATGGCCAAACTGTTCCACCAATGTATACACTGATGCAAAACCAACTTATGCAAATTGCTCAAGCAAATGCAGATAGGACAAATTCGAACTCAGAAGACCAACAGTTTGAAAGGTTCATTCGCCTTCAAACGCCTAAGTTTTTAGGGGAGTCTGATGACCGCATAGCTGAATCTTGGATCGAACAGATGGAAAAGATCTTTGGTGTTACCAATTATACTGAAGAGAAGAAAGTCAATTTTTCCGCTTTTCGCCTCAAGGATGTTTCACGTTACTGGTGGCGCATATTAGATCAACAATAGAAGAATGATGGAACTCCACGCACTTGGAATAACTTTAGTTCTACAATAAGTATATTTCTCAAGTGGTGCGAACTCGTCGAGAGAAGGAATTCTTGGATTTAATCCAAGGATCGATGATTGTTTCTCAATATGAGGCTAAATTTACTCGGTTAATTTAATACGTGCCACATTATCTGGGAGATGAAGAGCGAAGGCTAAGAAAGTTTATTGAAGGGCTGAAATTAGAAATCCGCTGGGCAATGATTTCAGTCGATTTAACTACCTATGATGCGGCGGTAGAAAAAGCACTTCGTGTGGAAGCCGAGATAAAAGAACTTGTGAGG
Organism: Linaria vulgaris; assembly: GCA_948329865.1. Taxonomy (NCBI): domain Eukaryota; kingdom Viridiplantae; phylum Streptophyta; class Magnoliopsida; order Lamiales; family Plantaginaceae; genus Linaria; species Linaria vulgaris. The sequence goes on along the minus strand of OX415254.1, from coordinate 14,502,162 downwards.
ATTGAAGATAGGGTAAAAAGAAATCGATCAAATGATTGAAAACCTCAAGGTGGAAGAAAATTTAGCCATGGTAATAAGCATCCCCGCAGCAACCAAACTAAACCAATCAACTCAGCGCAACAAGCTCCATTGTCTCAGGCAAATGCATCTCTAAAAGGGCCTTATGTGTTCTGTGGAAATCCGAACCATAACGAGGCAGCATGCTGGAAGAAGCATAGAAGATGTATTGCATGTGGTAGTGAGCAACACCTTAACAAGGATTGCCCTAAAAGAACGAATTCGACTCCAATTGCTCCATCACAATCTGGGTAGCAAAAAAACTAATCTCGTGCATACGCTCTAGAAGCAACTGAAGAGGAGGTTGACCCAAATGCAATAGTTGAAGGTAACATTCTAATACTCGACCAAGTCGGAAAAGTTTTATATGATCCCGGAGCTACCCATTCCTTTATTGCGTTATCTTTTGCTAAATGCTTATCTCTTCAAAGTGAGTGTTTACCATACCTAATTGAGATAAGCACACCAGTAGGTCCTAGTTTGGTAACTGATATTGTGTACAAAGAATGTCTGATCCTAATAAATGGGATTGAGTATCCCGGTAATCTAATACATTTTCCAATGTACAAGTACGACGTAATCTTAGTAATGGATTGGTTGTACAAATACCGAGTCGGGATAAATTGTTATACTAAAGAGATAAAGCTGGGTAAAACTTACGCTTTAGATCATTCTTCATAGCTCACTACAATTTCGAGTATCTCATTTGTTGAAGCTAAAAGATTCGTTCGAGCTGGTGCTTTTGGATTTGTAGCTTATCTAATAAATAAACCCAAAGATACAGATAAGCTAGAAAATGTACCCATGGCTAAGGAATATCCAGATGTATTTCGTGAAGAATTAAATTCCCTCCCTCCTGATCGAGAGATGGAGTTCGTTATTGAGTTACTTCAAAATACCACACCTAGTTCAAAAATTCCATACCGTATGGCTCTGGCAGAATTACATGAGTTAAAAATCCAGTTGCAAGATCTACTGAAACAAGGATTTATACGGCCGAGTACATCACCCTGGGGTGTACCGGCCTTGTTTGTTAAAAATAAAGATGGGACACTAAGACTGTGTATTGACTATCGCAGTCTTAATAGTATTACCATAAAAAATAAGTATCATCTACCTCATATCAACGAGTTATTCGATCTATTACAAGGATCACAAGTTTATTCCAAATTGGAGTTAAGGCAAGGTTACTATCAATTAAAGATTTGGGAGGATGATCTCCCCAACACTGCGTTTAATTCTAGATATGGCCACTTTGAGTTTGTCGTAATGCCATTTGGGCTTACGAATGCTCCTGCAGCCTTCATGGATATGATGCATAGGATTTTTCGACCATATTTGGATATATTTGTGGTTATCTTTATTGATGATATTTTGGTATTCTCAAGGACCAAGGATGACCATGCACACCATTTAAGAATTGTGTTGCAGGTTCTGAAAGACAACAAGCTTTATGCCAAATTTAGTAAATGTGAGTTTTGGTTAGAACGAGTAGCTTTCTTGGGGCATGTGATCTCTGAAAGAGAAGTAAAAGTTGATCCTCCTAAGATTGAATCGATACTAAATTGGAAACAACCCAAAAATGTTATAGAAATTCGTAGCTTTTTGGGATTGGCAGGATACTATCGAAGATTTGTTAAGAATTTTTCAAAGATAGCTGCACCACTCACTCTATTAACTCAAAGGAACTAACATTTCCATTGGAATGAAAAGTGAGAGGCAAGCTTTCAAGAGTTAAAAGTGAGATTGACTTCAGCACCAGTTTTAGCCCTCCCTGAAGGTTCCAAAGGGTTTGTAATTTACACAAACGCATCTAACGAGGGTTTAGGGTGTGTACTAATGCAAAATGGGAAAGTCATTGATTATTAGTCGAGAAAGCTGAAGTCAAGTGAGCAAAACTACTCGATCCATGATTTGTAACTAGGAGCAATTGTGTTTGCGTTAGCAAAGTGGAGACGCTATATGTATGTGACAACTTTTGAGGTATATACAGACCATAAAAGTTTGAAATACATATTTACCCAAAAGGATTTGAATATGAGACAACGGTGCTGGATGGAATTCCTAGAAGATTATGATTGTTCCAAATTGTATCACCCTGGGAAGGCCAACATGGTAGCAGATGCTTTGAGTAGAAAAGCGAAACTAGACCAATTGATGGTAAGGAAAGAAGGCATTATGATCCAATGACAAGCACAGATAGCAGGGTTGATAATTCAACCAGAGTTCCAAATGGAGATTTTAAGAGCCCAACAGGGACACGAGGAAATTGAAAAACAGAATTCCTTGATGGAGTCTAAGAAAGACTATGAATTCTCCACATTGGTCCTATCGGGTAGTTGATGTACCAAAGTTGCATTTGTGTACCCTATAAAATACGAACTAAATTACTAGAAAAAGCTCATAAGTCCAAGTATACGGTACATCCTAGAGGTACCAAGATGTATCAAGATCTTAAAAGACATTTATGGGGGAATAGATTAAAGAAAGATGTAGCAACCTTCGTAAAAAAGTGCATGACTTGCCAGTTAATCAAGGCCGAGCACCAACACCCAGCTGGGAAACTACAACCCCTTCCTATACCCGATTGGAAGTGAGAACACATCACCATGGACTTTGTAACTGGCCTTCCTATGCTCAGAGGAGGTTATGATAGCATTTGGGTTATTGTGGATAGACTCACCAAGTCTGCCCATTTCCTACCAGTTGGAACCCATTATAAAGTGGAGGTATTGACCGGTCTCTATAAAAGAGAGATAATTAGACTGCATGGGATCCCAATAAGTATTGTGTCTGACAGGGATCCCAAGTTCACATTGCGACGATGGAAACAATTACAAGAGAGTATTGGGGCTAAGCTTAAATTTAGCACCGCGTTCCATCCTCATGACAATCTGAGCGCATAATTTGTTTCCTAGAAGACATGTTGCGGGCATGTGTACTTGACTTTGAAGAAGCCTGGAATAAACATCTACCTTTGGTAGAGCTTGCCTACAATAATAGTTATCAGGCTTCTATCCAAATGGCCCCATATGAAGCTCTATACGGTAGAAAATGTAGATCACCAATTCATTGGGATTTGGATGAACGCCAAACTATTCCTGATGGTCTTCATCAACTTACAAAGCATGAGATTATACATGATGATATTGATAAAGTCCAACTAATCAAGCAGCGAATCAAGGCATCTCTAGATCGCCAAAAGAGTTATGCCGACAAGCGAATGAGAGACCTTGAGTTTGAGGTTGGAGATCATTTTTTCGAACTACCACCTTGGAAAGGATTCAAAAGAATTGGTAAAGGGGGAAAGTTAAGTCCACGATATGTAGGACCCTTTGAGATCTCAAAAAGGATTGAAAACTTAGCTTATCGATTGATACTTCCTACATAGCGTTAAGGTTTGAATTGGAAATCTGCAAATCCTATTCGGGGACCGAGTTTGGGACCTCACAATTGCCCCAAAAGAGGAATTCGTTTCGTGCCCTCTAAATAGCCCAACACCCGATGAGGGTAACAGCGGGGTTAGGAAGGCATTGCAGGTGGGGTATGATATGGTCCCCGTTCTTGGGGGGTTGGAAATGAGGAAAATGCGGCGCACGTATGAGAAGAGAGGGCAATCGACGAACAGGTGTTCCACCGTTTCGTTAGCCATGTAACAGAGCGGGCAGGATGGTGAAATAGGAACATGTCGGCGTTTGAGGCACTCACGCGTGGGTAGTGCATCATGTCCCCAGAGCTAGCCAAAAAACTTGATTCGAGGCATGACACGTGAGCGCCACAATGCCTGACAAGGTAGACTAGGCGTCGGTGTGTCGTATTCCAGTCGTGACAACCATTCGTAGACAGGTTTAATCGTGAATTCACCACCCGAGTTCCACGTCCAACATGTGGAGTCAGGAACCTCATCCACGGGGATAGAAATACCTAGAATGCTAGCCGCGATGTGGCACGAGAAATGGTGGCCAATAGCCGTAAGGTCCCATGTGCCTGGTGGCTGAATGACATCCCAAACTGTGAGGCTGAGAAGGTGGGGCGGAATGGCAGGAACATAGGCTGCAATAGGGAAGAGGCCCAACTATCGGGAGTGCCAAAAATTTATAGAGGCACCGTTCCCAACCACCTATCTCATTGAGCTGAGCAAGTTGGGGAAGAGGTGGGCTATAAATTTTCAGGCTCGACTGGAGTTCGCAGGGATAGGCGCCGTCATTGGGTTTCGGTTGGGGAAGTACTTGGCGTGCATTTTTTTAATTATAATTTCGTCTTTGCCGATAAAGAAAGTTAGTTAGGTGATTAAATTGCTGTTGGGCTTTAATTTAAAGTTCTTTAAGAATTTCATATCTGGGTTGGGCCGCTTATAATGATTTCAGTTGATAGATTGAATGCTCGACAATAAATCAAAATTACATGTAAATATTATTTTTCAGAGAATTTTAAAAGGACTTAAAAAGTATTAATAATGTTTCTTCAGTCCTTGGGTAGTTTTTATTTGAAGAAAGAAAATAGGAATTTTTGTCTAGGCCCAAAAGTATCGTACCCGTCATCGTTATTAAGTCAACATTTCGGTTCTTATGATCTTGTACAAATTTTAATTAACCATATTGCCAAACATGATACGACTAATAGAGAAGGTTCAACCCATTAACAGCCGATTTGCGTAATCTTAAACCTTTTACCGGTGAAACCGGCGTAACTATAGTCAACCAAAATATTAATTTGTTAATTTCTTGTCTTGGACCATATTTGCTAGACTTTTCAATGGAAAAAAGGTCTTTCCAATCATCTGATTTTCTAGGAAGCTCCTAGAAATGAAACATATATATTATATAACAAGTGTTTTCCAAATTTGATGGCCGATATTAGTAATTTCCCACAACTTTTTTTTGATAAACTGTCATTATGACCAATGACCAATCGATTCGTTTATTAGAATATGCGTTTAATGTTAGAACTTCACATTTATCTATCCTTATAGCTGTTGCTTTAACAATGTCCGTTCCATTTGGAACACTTTTGAGTTTTGACCCTTTCAACCTTGCCATATCAAAGGCAAACGTTTGACCATATAGTATTAGTGTAGCTTGTCAATTCTTTCTCGATCAATGTCAGTATGTCACTCATAAGAAATATATAACACTCCAATTTAAATGTTAATGCTTAAACAGTCCTATGTAATTAATTGGATTTCAGGAAAACAAAAGCGCATATATTTTGTTTTAGACTGATAACTGAACCACTACAACAAAAATGGTTTTTGGCTAGGATCAAATACGTAGCCAAAAACAACCCCTTTTTCCGTAGGCAATAGTTATTGGCTACAGGTATCCATAGCCAATGTCCGTAGAGAAAGCCCTCGTAGGCAATGACTATTGGCTACGGATGACCGTAGCCAATGACTATTGCATACGAACAACCGTAGCCAATAATAGAAGACCAAAATCCTTTTATACTATTGGATACGGAACTTTCCGTAGCCAATGGCTATTGGCTATGGAACATTTCGTAGCCAATAACCAATTTGTTTTTCAAACTATTATTGGCTACGGAATGTGTCGTCGCCAATAATTTCAAACGTACAAATATTATTGCCGACGGACCAATCCGTTGCCAATAATATTTATAAATATAAAAAAAATTATGAAAGCCAATTTTAAATATTTTTGAATTATATATAATGAAATATATTTAAACAAATTAAATAATGATTACAAGATTACTTATTAAATATATTTATTACTTAAGTATTTGCATATTGAAATAATTATGGAATTATTAAATGGTTAGAGTAGTAAATATAAGTTTTTTAAATATGGATAAATCTCTTTAAAATTATATTGAATTGGAGATTTATTTAAAATAATGAATGGTAGGAATTATAGGAAGAGCTTATGGTGGAAGGTGTGGGAATATGTTTATGAATGGAAGTGTTGGGGTATTTATAGAATAGGCAAAGACTATTGGCTACGGATTAATCCTTAGGCAATAGTCATTGGCTGCGGATTATTTCGTAGCCAATAATCATTGCTTACGGAAAACCCGTAGGTAATACGTATTTTATTTTTTCATTTTAAGCATTTTGTGTGTATTTTTATTCAATTTTTTGATCAATTACATTTTTTCCCAAAAAATTATTTATCATCTTTTGTAATTTTATTTTTGATGAAATTCGAGGCAACATACTTATAAATAAATTAGAAATGTTTGGTGAAAGAAGAAATAGAATCGGGTTTGTCTTACAACTTTTGATTAATTATGTTTTTCCCAAAAGTTTGTTTATCGTCTTTTGTAATTCTCTTTTTAATGAAATTTGAGGAAACATACTTATAAATAGTTTAGAAATGTTTGGTGAAAGAAGAAATGGAATCGAGTTTGTTTTACAACTTTTGATTAATCACATTTTTTTCCAAAAGTTTGTTTATCGTCTTTTGTAATTCTATTTTTGATGAAATTTAAGAAAACATACTTATAAATAGTTTATAAGTGTTTGGTGAAAGAAGAAATGGAACTGAATTTGTTTTACAACTTTTAATTAATTATATTTTTTCCAAAAGTTTGTTTATTGTCTTTTGTAATTTTATTTTTGATGCAATTCGAGTAAACATACTTATAAATAGTGTAGAAATGTTTGGTGAAGGAAGAAATGGAATTTGGTTTGTTTTACAACTTTTGATTAATTATATTTTTTCCCGAAAGTTTGTTTATCGTCTTTTATAATTTTATTTTTGATGAAATTTTAGAAAACATACTTATAAATAGTTTAGAAATGTTTGGTGAAAAAAGAAATAGAATCGGGTTTGTTTTACAACTTTTGATTAATTATATTTTTCTAAAAGTTTGTTTATCGTCTTTTGTAATTTAATTTTAGAAGAAATTTGAGTAAACATACTTAAAAATAGTTTAAAAATGTTTGGTGAAATAAGAAATTGAATCGGGCTTGTTTTTCAACTTTTCATTAATTACATTTTTTCAGAAAGTTTGTTTATCATCTTTTGTAATTTTATTTTTGCTTAAATTCATGGAAACATACTTATAAATAGTTTATAAGTGTTTGGTGAAAGACGAAATGGAATCGGGTTTGTTTTACAACTTTTGATTAATTATATTTTTTCCCGAAAGTTTTTTGATTGTCTTTTGTAATTTTAATTTTGATGAAATTCAAGGAAACATACTTATAAATAGTTTAGAAATGTTTGGTGAAAAAAAAATGGAATTGAATTTGTTTTAAAACTTTTCATTAAACATAAAATAAAACTTAATTCGAACAAACTTAAACAACCAAATTAAAATTCTTACATGCCGAGAAAAAAATCGTACACACCAAACTAAACAGAATACTAAACATTCAACAAATCTTAATGTAATATTAAGTAAACAACAAACTAACAACTCATGCCCTTTCCATCAAGGTTGTTCTCAGGAAAAAAAGTCGTTCGGAAGAGAAATATTATCATTATTGAGCATGTCAAAAAGGGGTTGCCAATGATTAATCCCTTGACCCCACAGAGGGTTGTCCAGATGAGCTTCCACCATTCAAGTTTTGACTACAAAATTGTTGATGTTCTTGATCAAGTATTTTCTCCATGTTAGCAAATCGCTGGTTTTGGGCGTGCACTAGATCTTGTGTTTCTGTTAAGAGACTTGCTTGTACGGACATCTGCTCGTTCACTTGTTTTCCCAGCCTAATAGTCCTTATACTCTTCCCATTAGACACCTTTCCTGACGCAGTGTTGTGAGCTGCAGGAACAACATTGATGGGCAATCCTCTATATCTCCCCTTCTTTGTCTTCTTCCCATTTGCTTCCTCTACAAAAGCCGAAATCATGTCGCTTGGCCAATTAGCTTCAACGAGCCCATATTCTCTTTTAAGTATGTTGCAATTCCTACACAAATTTCCAATAATAACAGTTCATATAAAAAATGGCATATATAACACGAATAAGGTACAAAATAATTGTCAAGGTTATGTAACGATATACTTACCCAAAAGGCCTTATCTTCTTCGTTTCCCCAAATATTCAATGGCTCGCCCTTTGGACCTTTATCCACTCGAGTCCACATGTACGCCTCATGAAATTCATCTCCCTATCAAAATACTTGTTCTACAACAATATTTTGAAAGGTATCATCAATAATATTCTATAATATAGGCTTAACGCAATAACTTTAAAATTAATAACTCGTAAGTAATGTACCTTTCTCTGTGAATGCTCATCGGTGCTAAAGGATCCAAGAGTATATGTTGAAGATGTAGGGTTGCTACCCGTGTGGCTCTTCTTTGCATTTATGTTCTCCGACGCTTGTTCGAAGATCTTCTTTGTGTCTTCTTCCTCCCAATATGGTTTGTATTGACCAGCAAGGCGTCAGACATCCAACAATAAGGTCGGCCTTCATAAGTAGGATCATTACACCTTTTGTAGTACAACCTCTTGGCCCGAGAAACATTGTCAGAAAATCGTACATGTGCAATTCTATTGAATGCAAAGTCTACTGAATCATCATCATTAATATCCTATGTGTACGTTTCCTTGTAAAAAATTAATGTTTGATTAGTATAAATTAAATTAATATTCTAATATAATTAAAGATAAAATATTCTAAATAAGTACGTGTTTACCTTAAACCTTTATTCAATAGCTGATTGGTCATTTTCAGTGACACGGTCATATATCAGTGCCATCATCCGTAAACACCTCTTGATGATCGCGCTAATGGTGCCTGAAATTCAAGTTTTTCCTTTTTCCATTCTCCATGTTCATTAACTGCAATGCGCGTCGCATTGAGGGGTCTGTCTGTGGTAGGTCGCCTTTCGTCGAACCCCGAGTACGACGACGGGTTGAACTACCTGCACTCGAGCATTGAGAAGCAGCATGTGAGGTGCGCCCTCTTGACAAAGGTACCGGAACCATCTCTTCATCTTCGTCTTCATTTTCATCTTCGTCTTCATTTTCCACTTTGTCTTCAGGTTCCACGTCCTCCAAACCGTGAGATACGCTTACGTTAGGAGCAGTTGTGAGAGCCCTCCGCAAAGGGAGGATTGGCAGCGTTGTCGTCAAGCGTCGTCGACCCTTCACTGCAATTTCGTTTGGAATTGTAGTAACTCCTAGCTCGGCTACATTTTGCGCTCATTAGCGGTGGCATTACGACCTCGATTTTAGGCACTTTGCCTTTGAAGATTTTGAAGGCTAATTTGATTAGTTGCACCAACATTTTTCAAAAGGCAAGGGGCTTGATTGCAATCCGCCACTACGAAAAAACACAAATTTATAATAGAGAGATTGAGATGTGTTGTAAATGAGTTGATATATTTTCAATGAAAATTGGGGTATTTATAGATTATTTTTTTTTTTGGGCAAAGGTTATGGGCGCCGAACTTAGGCAAAGGCCTACGAATTACAGCTGTATCCCTTAACCAAGGAAGACAGGCTACGCCTATCGCCCGTAGCATGGGCGATAGGCGTAGCCCGTCGCCCTTGGTTGGCGCCCAGGCTAAGGGCGACTGGCTATACCCATAGCCCTTGACAAGGGCTACGGGTGACGGGCTGCGTTATTGGCTACGGTTACTAGTCGTAGCCAATAGTTGTTATTTTTTTTAATATAGCTAGACTATTGGCGACGGCTGCCCATCACCCTTGACCAAGGGCGACGGGAAATATCTGTCGCCAATGACTTTTAATTTTTTTTTCTTTCTAGAAAATGGTCAAGGGCTATAGATTTTCCGTAGCCAATGGCAAAATAGCCATTTCCTACACCATCCGTAGCCAATGGCCTTGGGCAAAACCGATTTTTGTTGTAATGAACTGGTTCAATTTTTAAATATATAGTGTAGTGTATTTTCTGTATCTATAAGGATCGATCTAGTAACGAGGTTAGGAATTGCTGATTATTTCGATTTCGCTTAACTTTCCACAAGCGATACATTCATATTTTGGTCATATAATAAACTGCTACAATAATAATTGAGGACATTTGCGCAATATAATTACCTTAACATACGTATCCATAAGTACTTAATCACATAATTAAGTCGTGGTGAAGCATGAGACTTAGAGTGTGCTTTTGGAACATGAGCATACTTCAAACTCTAATTAGATGATATATTTATACATACCAGTAGTCCCCCAGTTTGGAAGTTATTATTGTATATAATAATTCGTAAACTGGATTTGTATGCTCGAGTATTTTATTGAGGGATACCCTTCACTCCCCCTAGTTTCCGAGTTGCATGAACAATGAATTAGGATAGTGAAAATAGAGCTCGGATACTCCCCCATTTTCATGGACAATTTGGTTAAGATGGAAGTCAAAAATTATGTGATATGGGGTGGGTATCGAATATACGTTTTTTGATATCTCTCTGATATAGAAAATCATTTATTATTGTTGGGGCCCACGTGTGTTTATTATATAAGTTGGTCCCCACCTCTTGTTTGGATGCTATTATATTATAGAGGACCTTTTGTCATTTTGTGACCCCAGATATCGAATTCCCATTATATCGAAGCAGCAAAGTATGTCGGGTTTCTTCCCATAACAATATAGTGTTAATATATCTTGGTAGGGGGCAGTGTAGAACACGAGTAGGTTGTTCTCTGCATTAGGCCATCGTGGCCCCCAAAGCATTAATGATAGAGACGAATTGGATTGTTTGGTGTTTTTATGTTCGAGGTTGTATGTAATATAACTTGCGATTGTGTATATATGATCGTTATGAAAATGATATTTTTACCAACCTTGCGTTCTTTATTGCTTATTATGATTTTAGGTTCATAACAATTTGGGATATGTGAAAATATTTCAATGATCTAGCCCTGCCATAGCGTTAGTGTGGCTGGGTCTCGCGTTTGGTGAAGAGGGTACGTAACCAACTCAAACTTTGTAGATACCTCTTGAGTTATTTGAGTACTTTATCAGATGTAGTATCAGACTGCTCTTCTATTACCTTTATAGGTAGATGTAGTTGCCATCGTATCACAAACGATTCTTGTTATACCTTGTGAGGTATGATCTATGATAACGTGTTCACTATGCCCTACGGCATAAATACCATGCATAGTATATTGCATTGTATCATGAGAGGTAAATGACTTGGATACCGCACAATGTATGTTTCACTATACCATAATTGGGTAGTTTCTAGCTGAAGCTATTATAGAGTGTAGCTTCAAGTATTGTTACACCTCAAGGGTGGTTTTGAGTTAACACCCACACAAAGTGTAGGTATGATAAAGCTGAGCGTGGTGTCGTTGTCGAGATTCTAAAGAAAATGAGTCTCGTGTTGATTGGCGTAAAGTGTGCGCCGCAGTGTCCAAACTAAGAGTATGAGTGACTGTTAGAGTATTCTCTATCATTTACCATTTGAGGTATTTTTTACCTTTTCCCGTAGGCGAATCGACTGATAGTAAAATGCTTGAAGACAAGGAAGGGTATAGCGAGAGAGAAAATCATATGAAACATCATTTGGAAAAGTTAAAGCCCGTCATGGCGGACTGGAGGCTCCCAAGGCCAATGTTTGTAAGAGACGGTTTACATCCATATCACTTATAGGTCCAAGGAGAGATATCAACATTCTCTACCATGTAACTTAATCATACTCTTTGTTAATCTTAAATAGGATAAGATAGGTAATGAGCAATAAGTCATCGTAAGGAAGGCTTTAGGCTATAGTAATTGTGAAATTGTTAATGCGATGATGGACGCAGAGAAGTTTCTTAACATTCTTAGGTTTGCGCCTAGTTCGTATTAGATCGCTTGCTTGCGCTACTAAGGGGTGTAGGTTGGTCACCCTTTGAGTCAGTTGTACAGCTTACGCTGATGTAAAGTGTAGCATATTATGCTGGTTGGAATGATCTTTCGGTTAACACTTCTTGTGCTTTGGAGAGATTTTGTTTAATCAATGCATCCTCATTTATTTGAATAGTAGATGTTTATTTTGAACCTTGCATTATATAACTTATAATCACAGTGGTATTATTGGAGATCCCATTAGCGATGAGAATTTATCGTTTGTGCAGGCTCTATTTAGGAATTGACAATACCTTAAAGGGTAAAGTCATATCGTACCACGTAGAGTGGATTGCTTTTGAATTGATTGACCAGTATAGGTAAGATGTTAACCCTCATAGTGGATATACATGCTATAATCACTATGACTGCAACATATTTTAGAATTTTGTCTTTTTCTTGACTCGCGTCTCGCACACGATAATGAGTTATATGTCAATTGCTAAGGGATGTCTTTAAATTTACGAGTTAAATATCCTTACATGATTAGAGTGAGGGTGTAAATTTTCATTCATATCTAAATATTATATATATATATATATATATATTAGCAAGTAATTGTGTTATATTATATTAAAAAAAAAAGATGTTATATGTCCAAAATACTTTTGTTTTCTTTTTGTGAGTACTTAGCTTTAGTGTTACATGCTTGCTTTTGATAAATAATCATATAAACTTCTTTTTTATATTTTTTTGTTCTTTTTTTTAGCCTTAAAATATGCCACCCGACCGCCACCCGCCTAACCGCAACCCGGGAATAAATGCACCCGCACGGGTTGAAAAATCGACAACCCGCTAAACTTGGGTATGGTGGATTTTGTTGTGCACACCGGCTAAAAACCGCCCACGAACACCCTTATTGCTGGCCAATTGGATTGCAGAAACTCTCTAAATTTCCCTCTCCTATATGCGCTTCTTCATCAATGACCTAACACTTAAGTATTTCACATACTCTGACTATATAACTGCTTCTTCAAGTGTTATAGGTCCTGGCAATTATTTGAACACGACATCAAACTGATCCACTAAATGAACTCTTGATGAAAATGAAATTGGGGGATAATACTCCTTCAACAAGGGTACATTTACATTGCCCAAAATGTCCTCATCGGTTGAGATCAGATTCACGTGCTATGTTGGATTTGTTTCAGTGTTGCTTGTCAATCGTACGATCGGTTCAATACTCAACTATTGGCAATTTGCCCAAGTTGTATTTCAGTGTTATGCCAAGGGCATTGGTATTTTGACACCTTGCCTCAATTTGTCCCACTCTTCTATCGATCTTTGTCATGTAATTAGACATTGCATGCTCAAGATTAGACTTCCTCTCGTTTGGTTGAAATCCCCGATGTTTCTTGTTTTGCATTGTTGCCTCCTTGTTGTTGATTTTATTGACCGCCCCAAGAAAAATTTGGGTGATTTCTCCATTCCAGAATTGTAGATATTCGAGTAGGAGTTGTTTAGCTTTGAATAATTACTCGCATAATTGATCTGTTCATGCAACATTGCATTTACTCATTTACATTCCATGCTTGGGTGATTTCCTCTACAAGTGGTACACACGATAAGAAGTGTATTTAAATTCATATGTTTCAGCTTGGTGTTGATGGATTCAACTTGCACAGTCAATTTTGTGATTACATCTACTTCATGGACTCTCATGGTTCTCCTTGTTGGTGCTTTTTCTATGCTCTGCTTGGGTATATTGTTAGTGATTTCATCCAAGAGTGCGAATGTATCTTCATTAGTTCTCAGCTTGAATACTCCCTGCATGGGTTCATAGCATATAGAGGTAGTGACTGAGGCAACAAAGTCGGAAAGCTTGGGTACTAACGTCAAGAGTGTGGTTGCATCTCGTGGTTAGTCCACAATAGAATTGTTAAAGTAGGACTTCGTCCTGAAGTTATGTTGTGGACAATTTCTCGTCATGCTTTTAAATCGTTCACAAGCTTTCAACAGTGATTTTCCATCCATTTGACGTAAGTTGACTATCTCGCATCTCATCTTGGCAGTCCTCGATTTTGACAAAATTGTCTCAATTGCTTCTATGTGGGTAGCTCATTTAGCCACCCATTTGCTTCCCAACGAGTGAGAATATAAGATTTTTAGAATAAATGCATCTTGGTTGATTTGGAAAACTCTACACATCCCAATGAATTCTTTGGGATGAGAATTTTTGTATTGGCTCATTCTCCAAATTGATTCGAATTGATCATTGCAAATATAGTTGGGTTAATCGATGTGTGGTCCTCGTTTGGTATGATACATGACCCGGTTCCTTCTAGAGTAGGTAATGTCTCTGGTTTGGATGGTTGGATATAGATTCCTCGGCCTACGTGTTGGCCGTTCCCTTCAGTAAATGGTGGTACTTGTGCTTGTTGCGTTTCATTGGTTTTTGTCCTTGTTGGTGTGATTGAGCCCCCTTCTCTATTAGACATGTTCAATGTTTCCTTCAGGTTACATTTTTAAGTTCTCTCAAATTTTGGATCAAAAAGTAATGGTGTCAGGTTATCATTTTGTGCCATACAACGCGGTAAGTGTTTCTCAAATAACAAATTAATCAAATTGCCAACAAATACTGTTACTCTCCGGCAATAGCACCAAAAACTTGATGTGTGGACGAGCTGGTAGTGTAAAATAAACTACTTCTACGTGTTTGCAAGTGCACGATCAAGTAATAATAAAATAAAAATTACATTACGTCATAAGTATCTAATTTATAGAGAGTGTTTATCTGTTTAGCAATGCAAATCGAAAGTAAATAAAGACAATTACTACTTATTCTACGCTAGTGAATTGGTGGAAATGAGAGAATGATAAAAACAACAAACTGCTAAGCTAAAACACTAAATTAAATTAGAAGACATAATTTAATTTAGTGATCTAGCTTAGGTTATTATGCATATATTAAGAAAGGGTGTATCTATTAAATTGGAATTCATTAATCTCAAATATGAGTATTTCATAGACAACATACCATTTTTTATGTAATGCCTCATACTATTGATTCTTGTTTTGCTCTCAAGTTGACGTGATGAACTAAGTGCGCTCTTGCATCACTAAAAGCACTCCCTCAGACCATTTGGTACTCTACTTCTCAGAAGTTCACATTGTCAAGGATCCATACAGAGTTTTAGAAAAGAACTAGAGTTGACAATTTAATCTAAATTCCCCGTGAGACGCTAGCGATGTAAGTTTAGAGATTTGTTTGTATGATCTACTATACAAGTGTTGTTCTAACAATCTCCTACACATAATTCAAGTAATACATGATAGTTCAACGTCACTAGAATACTTCTTAGAAACGTGTACGTGTTAAATCTACCAAGTAGCATAAGCAATAAAAAAAGATCCAATAAAACTAGGCTTCAATAGAAATAATCAAAACACAGGCTCAAGGTGCATTCACTAAGATAACTACATCTTATCCTAGACATTGGATAAATTAGCTACTCATGATCGAAGATTCTAAACAATAATTCATCATGAACATCACAAGAAAGAAAAAGAAAAGATTAAACACCTAATATCGGTGAGATGCCGGCGTGTCTTCTCATTGATACTCCTTTGCTCTACTCCGGATGATTATGATTTTCCTTTAACCACCTTTTTCTGCAAATTATGATCACAGTGAATGTATAGTGGGATTTTGCTTTGAAAGTGTGCATATCGCAATTTTCTTCATGGTGGCTGACCTCTCCCTTTAATAGTTTTTAAGTTTTGAACATTTTGCTTATTGGGTTTAGTAACAACTGCCTGTTTTCTCAGTGTCGCGCGCCAATTTGCTCACCTCGTGGTGGCACAACGTAGGTCGCACTACTTGGTGGCGCATATCGCGCCACTATATGGATGTGTGGCACGCGTCGCGCTTCTTTCTTGACGCAAGTCGTGCTATCGTTTGCTAGCAGTGCGAGTCGCGTTGGTCAAGCGGCGGCTATTCGTCTGCTACTAGGTCACAGTTTGATGTGTAATCATGCTTAATTCACATTAATTATGTTTCGTTTTGCTCCGACTCGACTCTAAACTACAAAATAACAAAACAAAACATAAACCAATAAAAAATGCTAGAAAGATTAATCAGCTATATATATATATACATATAAAAGACACTTAAATAACGTCTAATAAACGCTCATTAATATTGTTATTAGATTTCAATAATAACAAATTTCATGGGGGTTAATCTTTGTTGAGTTTTTAGAACGTATGTCTTGCGTTTATGTCTTATTTAAGATAGACATTTTTACTAACATTGAATTTCAATTTATTTAAACTCAGCTTCACATTAAGTTTGTAGTTTATACAATTAATCACGAGTTGAGTTTTGTTTTGTTTTTTTTTTCTTGTTTTTTTTTTCTTTTTCGGAACAGATACAATCACCAGTATTTGGAACAAAGAATTACATATTCCTATAATCATTTTTTTATTATCTTAAAGGGAGCATTACACAAACTACCCCTCAATTTTGAGATAATTACAGAAACTATCCTCATGTTTGAGAAATTACACAAACTATCCTTATGTTAAAAACAAATTAAGACAATCTTACAACTTCAAATCATACCAGCTACTAAAATCCGCATATAATTTATTTTTATTTTAAGATACTATTTATTTTTAATTCTCTTTGTCTTCTTAAACGAGATAAATGAGGCATGTTGTTTCTTGTGCAAAATAAATGAAGAATATGAATTTACATTCAAGAAACTTTAATAAATTTTATACGAAAAAATTGGCCCAAAAGATAGTTGTATAATTTCTCAAACATTAGAGATAATTTGTGTAATTACACCATAATTGAGGGATAATTTGTGTAATTCTCCCTTTCTTAAATGGTTACTTTAAGATTGAGATCCACGCGCTCTAAGGATTGACCAGAAGAAGTCTTTTACAAGCGACAGGTCAATCATAGCGTCAACTCAACTGAGTTATTATTAATTATCAAATCACACGCGCTGAATTATTTTCTCAATTTCCGAGGCGTCACAAAATAAATAGCCAACCGCGAGTGGGCTCAGAGTTTTCAATCCTTTTTCGTTGGCCCACTTTTCATCCGTCTTCTTTTTCCTCATATATCATAGAGTGACTTTTCTTTATTTTCTTTAGACTTCTTTTTGTTAATTTCAATTTTCATTTAAGATCCACCCATTTTTGTTCAGTCATTTATCAATGGAAACTTTTTTAAGGAAAAGTATTATTGTTGACCCAAAACGAAGATCAACGACAATAACAAAAAGGAAGGTCCGGTAATAATCTATTGCTAAACGTACGTACATATATATTTTGTAAAACTATTACAATCGATTTGGTTAATTTGTTAGTTCTTAACATTATTTTATCTCGTATCTAACAATTTTAATGCAGTTGTAAAGACTGAATAGGGACGACTTCATAC
Organism: Linaria vulgaris; assembly: GCA_948329865.1. NCBI lineage: Eukaryota > Viridiplantae > Streptophyta > Magnoliopsida > Lamiales > Plantaginaceae > Linaria > Linaria vulgaris. The sequence goes on along the minus strand of OX415254.1, from coordinate 14,484,932 downwards.
CTACAGTTTTTAAAATCTTCTTCTTATTATTAAAAACGTTGACATGGGGTACTCACATGATTAAAAAATTAATGTAAGTATAGTATACTTACATTGTGTGGTAAAAATTAAAACTTAAATATGGGTTGAAAATCTATCATAGTCTTCCTTTTTATGTAAGAGAGAATTAACTTATAATAATCTATACTATTATATAAAGAAAGGTAATATGTGATACCAAACTTTTAATTTCCAGTTTTAGCCTTATAATTTTGGTGTTACCACAATAGTTTATTATTAAATTCCTAATATACCCTTAAGATTTAAGCAGAATCTTTAACTACAATAATTATGGCGATTGGTGAAAATTGTGAACATTTTATATGAATTCTATATCCTATTTAATATTTACTCATTTAAATTATTTTCTTCAACATATTAATTAAAATAAATTTTTTATTTCGCAGGGACCACGTGCCAGCGTTTTTAGTTATTTTTTTAAAGAAAAGTTTACAATGGTTTACGTAAAGTAAATTACAGTTATATCCCAACTAATAATAAAATTTAATAGCGTGTGAAGGGGTAAACAAAGAATCAAAATATTGGCCGGTTTCAACATGACTTCCTATATAAAATAGTATAAATATTTTACTTTACGATACGGAAAGAAAATATAATGTTATTATTCTTATAAGTGGAGCCTCAGTCACGATTTAAATAAAGAGTAAGTTTTGCCGGAATATAATTTACCTCATAAATATTAAGTGATTAGAAGAAAATCGCATTTACTTTTAAGTAAAAGATGGTGTTGAGTTCTCCTTTTTTCACATGTCACCAACATTGTTGTTTACTATTTTAATTTTTATTAAATTGAATTGTACACTGTCGAAGTCACGAGAAGTTTGATGAATGTCTCAATGAGATTACTGAAAGAAGCAATCACCTTAATGTATTCAGTTATTTGATGAACGTAATTAAGCAATCTCTTATACGATGATTCTCTACTTACATCTTTACAAGAAAGTAATCTTATATAAATTTAGTTGGAAACGCCTTCACACAGGTTGTTCATGTTAACGTTCAACTCACGTCTACTTGCATAAATTAACTAAAGAAGTGCGGGTTTAAAAATTAATGTACAATTAAAATGCGTAAAATTCATTCATTTGGATATATGGTAAAAAAAATCTTTTGAATTTGATTGATATTCAAATTTTTAGTAAAAAGAGGAAAAATATAGTTGTCATGTCACTCTTTCTTAAAGGATCCCAACTCCATTTCAAGAAAATAAATGAAAATTACATGGTGGATGTTTAGTAGCCTCATTGCATTAAATAGATTCTTAAATTAATGGTACCGAAACCAACTACTTGATAAGAAAGTAAGAAACACCACAATGGCAACACGGATCATTATAGGTATATTAATCAATGTAATACGTATATTTATTGGCTTGCCATACAAAGTTTCCTGTATTTATGTTAAAACTTTGAATCAAATCTGTATGTTAAGTGAATAATGGCAACTTCCACTGATAATCGAGAATTAACATTAAATTAATGACGTACCACTATAAATGATTGGCAAATTTCATTAAACATTTATATGCATATAGACATTAAAAAATCCAAATGCAAGATTTCCTAATAAAAGAATGTAAAGAATGTGTTTACATACATGCTTAACCGAAGTCTCAATATTCAACTTCGTCATTAGGGCTGTGCAAAAAGAATCGGATCGATCGAATCGAGTGAAAATCGATCGAACGATCCGATCCGAGGATCGGATTGAATATTTGATCCGACTTTTGATTTTTGCCTTAGGATCGAACCGCTATTTGATTCGATCCTCGATTTTAGAGGCTGAGAATCGGATCGGATCGAATACTCATCTTTTTTTTAAAAAATAAATAAATATATAATAGTATATTATCACCTTTAAAGTTAAGCCTATTAATGCTACTAAGATATTTCTATATATAATGTTAATATTATATTTTTATATATACGCATACTTAACATCTTTTTCTTGGTCCATTTGAAGGCCACATTCTGTCTTTGAGAAACATATATAATTGTAAATTTGTAACACCTTTCTCTAACCATATGAAAAATGAATTTTGTAATTCAGTAACTCTGTTTTAATGTTGTGATTGGTCTCATTGATATTAAATTAAATAAGAAAAAAAATGAAAAAAGGATCGAAATCGAATCGAATCGGATCGAAATCGAATGATTTTGGATCGAATCGGATCGTTTTAAATTGATTCGATTTCGATCCTCATTTCTCCAGGATCGAAATCGACTTTCAGCCTCGATTCGATCCGATTCGATCCGATCCGATCCAAATGCACACCCCTATTCGTCATAGGTGTCAAACTATTTTCATTGAAATCTCTAAATTCGAATGAAAAACATTTATCAGCAAAATAAGGAAATGTGTTAATATAAAATTCGAAATTAGGTGTAAGTAATGACGCAAATATGAACAACCCCACCTGACAACCTGTTACGCCACTTGCCACCGGATACATACTTCACACGCGCGCTCTCGCGCGTGCAATTTTCTTCCCATCCTTTCAAACATGAGTTACAAACCTATTTGTTGTACCTACTGAAAATTAGAGTGATTATATTATATATATATATATATATATATAGTTTTTTTTTTCTTTTGGCAAAACACCCCTATGTTATGCTAAATCAGCAAATTACCCTCTTGTTAAAAATTAACTGGTTATACACCCCCTACAACTTCAAAAATTTACACCATCTTTTTTTTATGATAAAAATACTCTTGATGCTTTTAACATTTTCTTGTGGTTAATATTCTTTTTAATAATGTTTTTTGAATAAAAGTACAAAATAATATACATCTACATACATATTACGAATTTATAAGTTAATTTTAATTTTATTTTATATTTCTTTGATAATTCTAAAAACAATTTATTTATTTTGCAGAAAAATAGGTATAAAAATCTGTTTCGAGCAAAATATAATAATTCCTACACATTTGAAAGTGCAAAACTTCAAAATGAGGGATTCTTGCCTATTATTTACTTATAAAGTTGTGATTTGGCAATTAAACATAAGTGAGAGGAGTAATTTGGCAAAAAGCATGTCGCCGGCTGCAAAAAGGAGTTGTACCTTTTTTCCAATAACGTTCTTCAACTTCCAATACAAATTTACAAAATTGTGTCCATCAATCTGTATTTGATAATAAATTAATAATTATATTTCAGTGTTCAGATATATATATATATTGTGTATGTATCTATTGGTCATATATATTTATTCATCAACTCGACGTATGTAGTCTCTCTCTCTCTCTCTCTGTTTGTGATTGGTTTTCGATGTGCCCTAGATCGATCTCACACACAATAATAATACTACTAAATTAGGGGACGTACATACAACACATACACATATACATACACCTATACATACAGATCTTCCCGCTCCGATCGATCTTCTTCTTTTTCAGCTTCGTCTTCGCATTGAATCAATAAATCAATCAGGTGAGTGAGTGTGCGTGCAGGTGCAATTCATTTAGTAATAATAATAATAATGCCTCTATTCAATCAGGCGGATTAATGATTTTTATTAACTGGAATGGATGCCACATTTTGTGTTGATTTTATTGTAATGAGAAATGGTGGATTCATGTGCTGTTTAGTTGTTGTCGAATTCGTATTCGCTTGATTGAGTGGCTGCTGCTTGACTTTTTCTAAGGCTAAGGCGTGTGGATTTGGTGGTTCATTTGAATTCGTCAATGCCTTTTGCTTTTGCTCATTCGAGATCTCAACCCATGCCCTGCATCTTTCAATTTCTGTTAATAGTTGGATTGAGAGAGAGCATTTATTTTATTGTGTGTTGTTGGAACTTTAATTAACTTAACTTAACCACCACTTGTACTTTCATCTTCTTCTTCTTCAGTAATGGCAATGATAATCGGAATAATAATAAGTGTGTATCTATCTATCTATCTACGCTGCAGGATACCATTCTTGCTGGATCTTGTACAGGATCTGCTTTAGGCAGTGATAGCTTTAGATATTTACTTACTGGTTGGTTATCTTTTGGACTTCCTGTTGAGCGGAGGAACCGAATCAAATTTGCAGGGGGGGGATTGACGTGTAATGCGTCTTGCTAGATGAAGTCAGCTCAGGCGTGGCGTCTAGGCTTCAAGGACATGCAAGTATTGCCTGGGCATCGCCATCGCACTCATTTAAAGAAGCCCACTTGGATTATCGTACTGGTGTCTTTGGTGTGCTTGTTCTTGGTCTGTGCATATGTTTATCCACCTCATAGTTCTTCAGCTTGTTATGTTTTCTCATCTCACGGCTGCAAGGCATTACAAAACTGGCTTCCTCCTGCACCATCTAGAGAACCAACCGATGAAGAAATCGCTGCTCGAGTTGTAATTCAAGAAATTCTGAATTCCCCTCCCCCTATCTCAGTGAGGCCCAAAATTGCCTTCCTCTTTCTTACACCGGGTGCTTTACCTTTTGAAAGGCTGTGGGATAAGTTTTTCCAGGTACACTCTATTTTATGCTTCTCTTGATGAATTTCTCACACCGGGTGCTAATAGCTGGTTGCTTATTTGTGATCACATATGAAGTTTCCAAAGGAAGAATTGACACTTTAAGGGACATATTTACCTTTAGAGACTTGCATTCAAATCTTCATAATCGTTGTTTAATTTCACTAGCGATACATTCACAAGTTTTGTACAAGTAGAAAGTATGTGCTAATGAAGAATTAATATTGTTTTGGCCAGATAAAGATTTTTTTTCCTGTCTTTTTTTAGATTTGAGCTCTAAAATAATTAAATTTTAGTGTTCTAGTTATGTAGTTGGTAATTTGAAGGATCTGCGTCAGATTCTTTTTTACTCAATTTTGATGAGTTTAGTCCCCTGAATTAGAGTAAGTTGGAAAATTAACTCTTATTAGATCAGCAGTTTATGAGCATATAGAAGGATCGAGTGAATATTAAGTATGAGATGTAAGAAGAATATAAAGAGTGAGACTGAGAGCTACTGCTAACGGTTATAACTGAATGAGCATTTTGTTAGATAGAAGCACACTGAGTAATTTTCTGTAGATGTTTTTATTGATGCTTGGCTATATGCTGCGTAAATTTACACTTAAATAAATGCACTCACAATATCCTTTGCCCTTAGAATGATAACTTTCTTTTCCAAAAAGAACAATTGTGATGCTGTTTTTTTATCTTTTAGTTTAGTTGTTGAAATAACACGTTCCTCAGTTAATTTATGTTAAATAGTCTGTAATTTGTGTAATTTGGAATCCTTTTAAATTAAATCTTCCAGTTTCCCTTTATCTGGCAGGGTCATGAAGGTAGATTCTCCATCCATGTGCATGCTTCTAAGGACAGGCCTGTTCATTTTAGCCGTTATTTTATCAATCGAGAAATTCGTAGTGAAAAGGTTCGTTCATTATTTCTTTACTTAGTTTTGTTCATTAAAATTATCTATATTTCGTGTAGTTTAAATATTTTTACATGTTTCCAAACATAGAGTTAATGAACCTTTGTAATTGTATTTTTTGAAGTGTTAGATATCTTCCATATTAGACTAAATATGCTGTGATGTACCTGGGTCTTATAGGGACCTCGAAGGTTACTTATTTTCTGGGTCTAGAAAAGGAGTAATTAAGTTCATGGCTTTTACAACTCCTCAGCTTGCAGGCTACAAGTAATTGTGCTTTCAATTCTTCACATATGTAAAAACCTGCATAAAAAAACCAGGGAGCATTAAAAAATCTTGTTCTTTTCTTCAAATTCTGTATAATGCACATAATATGATCTAATATATAGAACTGAAACTACTAGTCTCTTTGTTATCAAGTGTTTGTTGCACTTTGCATGTGGATATCTACATTTCTTTGTGTTGATAACAGTGAGCTCCTATTACCACTTCGTTTAAAACCCAAAATTTCATATGCCATTCAGATATTTACTTCTTTGACTTTATCCTTATTCTATCTACTGAATTTCATATGCGAGTAGAAAACCATGCAAATTTTGTAGACTTGCTTGGTAGATGTTTAATAAATGGCTCAAAATCTCAGGTAGAATGGGGTAGAATTTCAATGGTTGATGCAGAAAGACGTCTTGTAGCAAATGCACTGATGGATCCAGACAATCAGCAATTTGTGCTTCTTTCAGACAGGTTGCAATAGCATTATGCACTTTATGTTTTTGATTTTCCTTTTTTTGAGTACTCAATTAAATATATGCTACTAATTACTCATTTATTGTAAACAGTTGCGTACCACTTCGTGATTTCGACTATGTGTACAACTACCTCATGTACACAAACGTTAGTTTTGTAGATAGGTAAGTTTGCTGTTTCTGTATCTTTTTTTCCGGTTAACTTCTTTGGTGCAGTCAAAAGTTTAGCTGGCTTTTTTCATATACTCTTGGTTATTTAGATATATGGGTACAGAACGCTGTTAATAACTGGATACTAGAATAAAGGTGAAAAGATAGCACAATTTTCTATATAAATTTTGTTAGGTAGGGAAAAAACCTGAAATATTTCTAATTAACATAGTGAATTGGGAGGATGTTCATGGTAAAGCAAGAAATCTCTGTTGAAATGTTACATGAGGACAAACGAGTGGATGGAATATTTTTATCTTATATTCGTTAACCTTTCATAACCATTTCAATAATAACTCTAAACTTTCTTCATTCACTATAGTTTTGTTAATATTACATTGGAGTGTCAGCACTGATTCTACCTTTTGCAGCTTTGAGGATCCTGGTCCCCACGGAAGTGGCAGGTATATTGAGCACATGTTACCCGAAGTCATGGTGAAAGACTTTCGAAAGGGTGCGCAGGTCTGGTTTCAGGATTCTTGTCCTTTCAAAGAAAATATGCTAATTGCTAGCTAAGATTAAGGCTTTTATTAAGAAATTAGGAGTTATGAAGAAGAGACGGAGTATTTTTTTCTATATCAGTGGATAGATTTATATTGGCAAAAGAGAGATCTGACATACTCATTCTGCTGTTTCTCATGTAGAATTTTTATTGTTTGGTTACTTATATCTTAACCACAATTGTAAACATTCATTATATCATGGATTGAAATAGTTTTTATTTGACCACTCTATAATCATTCTAAATGACTCTAAGTTGCACCATTTTACATTTTTGACTGGTCATGCGATAATATGTTTCGGTTTGAACTATGCAGTGGTTCACAATGAAGCGGCAGCACGCTATAATAATCACTGCTGATAGTCTCTATTATTCCAAATTCAGAGATCATTGCAAGGTGATCACAATTTCTTATTCTTTCTGGTTATTTAACAACTTCTTTGTTTCACAATAGAGTTTTTTATGCTTTCTTGTTCATATTTGTTGGTAATTCCTCATTTCAATGTCCTAGAAAGGTTGGGGTTGAGTTCTATATGAACAGATAAATAACAACCTTTACGTGGTGGACTTAAGGACACTGGTGTTTTTCAGTATAGCCGGAACTGTGTTTCGAATAGATGAAATTCTTGTTTGAGTAAGAACTGGAGCGCTATAAATATAACATTTGGTCAAACTATGACTTTATCGTGCAACTTCTTCAAAATTAAGAAGCTTTTCTCATTGAATTAGTTACACTAGTAAAACATAAAATATGGTCATTGTTCGTGCAAATACGCTGAGGAAAATAACAGGAGAAAATTAAAAGTTAATGTAAAGCTATATTTATTTACAAGAAGAGTGTTTTTGCTTCTTTTGGAGCATTAGTGGGTGTTGTTATAACATGACCAAACGAGAAAGGTGTCATCATAATTCACCAATGGTGAAGTTCTGAAACTCACTTGGCTCATGTGAATTATTTCTTCGCAATAGACCAACCACACATATACGCACAGACACACATGTTAGTCTTTGTTTGAGTGCGTGCATTTCTATGACCCGTCTTTGCGTACAGCTGAAAACTCGTATTTTCATCTTCCTTTTGTTAGAGATGGGACATCAGAATAAGTATGTGTCTCATATTTTCGTAAATTGATGATTGTATGGTTTTCTATAACCAAATTATGGATCCTCGTCAAACTGAAGATATGTTTGTTTAGGTTATATTTATGATTGCCGTTTCAGTTATTTCCTGTTCCAACCTTTTACTATCAAAGTGACGGATTACTTATAGCTACGCAAAATTTGTTATTTTAAAGCTGTACTTGTTTCAATATGACAAGAGGATAAGCCTCGAGATCTTACTGTCTTGAGATTGTTTACTTTGCAAATGTATATGTTGGCAGTGTCGGGCTCTTCAAAAGGAGATAAGTTTCCATGTGGCCTGTTCTTTTGTTTTGACTTAGCATTTTCTTAGTTTTTGCAGAACATGTTTACTAAAGTTAGATTGCCCATATTACTGTCTGTTGTCTATACTTTCCTTTCGTATCTTGTTGCTAGACAATGCTGTGTTGGTTGAGATTTGTTGCCACATCAATTTCATGGAACCTTTCATTTGTTTGTTTTGATTAAACAGCCGGGCATGGCGGATAACAAAAATTGCTACTCTGATGAGCACTACTTGCCCACATTTTTTCATGTGAGAACCATTCGCTGTTGTTTTCATTGCTATGATAACCACTTCTCTCCTTTTATATTCTTAATGAGGTACAGTTTTTCCTCTCCATTACAGATGCTTGATCCAGCTGGAATAGCTAATTGGTCGGTAACACATGTTGATTGGTCGGAAGGAAAGTGGCATCCAAGATCATACAGAGCTCAGGATATTAGTATTGAGCTTATGAGAAATATCACGGTGTGTGCTATGGTCCTTTTAGGCTCTTATAACAGTTGATTGCATTATATCTCGTCAACTGTGTCGCTGTGTAGTTCATATAACTAACATTACGTATATGCTTGTGTTTCACAAATTTCCTTGAAATAGAAATGCACCTTTGCCCTATTCAATGTTGTCTGTTTGGTGTGATAATTTGTCTAGTCTGACGACTTCAACTGTTTTTGCAGTCTATTATGGAGAGTGTTCATGTTACAAGTGATGAAGTGGTAAGTAATTCCGTGCTGTATGCTTTGTTCAAATTATCTGCTGTTTCATTTAGCTGATGATAAGCTTTCTTCTACATTGCAGAGAGAAATTAAGATTACACCTTGCTTGTGGAATGGAAATCGACGGCCTTGTTATTTGTTTGGGAGAAAATTTTTGCCCGAAACTCTAGATGCTTTGATGGGCATTTTCCCAAATTATACTACATCGATTTAATGAGGTGATATCGTATTGATTCATTGGTTGTGGTCCATATGTTGCATTTGGTGCCCTTTGTCTCCGTTTTTCGTGGAGCTTCTGCTGTTATATAGGATTGTTTGTTCCCCTCAACATAGCGGAGAGTGATGGCAACTTTAAACAGAGCTGAAGGTGAAGAAATGCCGAAGTCACGTTACTCCCTTGGGAACGATTATTTTGATGTTTAAATTATTATCTGTTCATGTTACATTCAGATCTTGGGTAAAAAGAAATCTTTAGAGACTGCAGCATTCTATGGCAGACCTTTTGTAGGATTTTGATTTATATAGTTGCAAATATCATCAGGACAGCTTCATTTTTTTTTCTTGCTCTTCTATTAAATGTTAAATGAAATTTTGTTTCAAAGATTTTGTTTTTAACAAATGTTAGCAGTAGTCCCAGATATAAAATCAGCGGCATAGTTAAGTTTTGCGTACAACGTAGTGCTAGCTGCTTTTGTGTGATTAGGTTAAACCTTATTGATTGTTCATATCATTGTTTTTTAGAGTTCTATGTAGAATTTAGATTGTTGGTTCAGTGAAGTTAGTTGAAAATCGGTTCTCTTTGTTAGTTCCTTACGTACGTTCTTTCTTTTTGGTGCTTGTTCATTGTGAAAGAGATTCAATGTTTTTGTAATTAGAGGCCAAATACCTTGTATAGATGTGACTATCTCCTACGTTTAATACGACAATTGATCAACCACAATAAAAAGGAAACTTGTATTTGCTCGAAAATAAACAAATGAATGTCATTGAATACTACTCAAAGAGTTCGCATTATATATATTGAAAACTAATCTTCATTGCATCTACGTCGAAACCAACATTATAATACTGTTGGGCATATACTCCTATAATGTTCATATTATCCGTAGAAACATCCACAGCCATGCAAAACATCTCATCGTCCAATCTTTTGAACAGCCCATCAACACCTAAATCCAAAACAGTTCCACCAGCAAAACTCATACTCACAACTGGAAATCCGGTAAGATCTCTCACCAGGTTCCCATAATTGCACGGTCGTCCGCCGCTATTCTTTACGACACCTGCACTCTCCAATAAACCGTCCATCAACCTCTCGACTTCTTCCTTCAGCGCATCGAAGCCACTCCTCTGAAGCATTGTCAAAGTTGTTCCGGAGTCGACGATGACGTTGAAATTGAAGTCTCTTTGGTCGATATTAAGTTGTTTCCGTCCAACCGAAATTCCTTCAAGCCTCACAGCATAGTGTCCCTTGTAAAGCCTCATGGGAATGGAAGAACCTTCGAATATTGCACCATCGCCTAGTATCAATTGATTGTACATGTAATGAGGATTACTCTTAAGTGATCAAAATCAGCTCACCAAATACATATTTGCAATATTTCTATTTTAGGAAAGATTTCATAAATCTGTTATTAATTGTTAACAACTTACCATAAATAGTAAGCGGTTCCTAATTAGCTGTTAGTGTGTTTTAATCTCCAAATTAGTTGTTAGTATAAATAGAGTTTGTTATTGTTTTATTATTCATTTCGGTTAGATTGAGAAGAGAACAACAGAGAGCAAGCCTCTCACTTTCTCTCTCTAATTGTACACAAAACCAGTGTTCTTCTCTCTTAATTTCATGAATAAAAGGTTGATGAATTTCTTTCTTGCTTGTTGTTCTTTGTTGATTCATGAAAGTCAATATGGTATCATCCGCTAAGTTCGATCCGCCGCTCGCTTCAGCTGCCGTACGATTCTTTTGAAGGTTTCTTCTCTGATTTTTGTCTCTCTTATTTGATCCTTGTGTTGATCACTACTCTACTGCACAGATCACTGTTGATTTGCGATTTCTCTCTCTTGTTGCTCTTAATTTGGTCTGTTCTTGTGAAAACCCCCAATCTTGGAACCCTAATTTTTCAATTCCTCTGAAATCATGACTGAACCTACATTATCTTCATCTACTACTCCTGCTGTTAGTTCTAGTGATGTCCCTACACAGAAGAATCCTTGTGAGAATTCCTCTTCTGTGTACTACCTTGGTTCCCATAATTTCACAGGTACATCGATTGTAGAAGATCCATTGAATGGTACTAACTACATATCTTGGAGTAGAAGTATCATTACTGCTCTCACTATCAAGAATAAGCTGCCTTTCATTGATGGGTCACTGCCCAAATCCTCCCCTGCTGATTCTGTGTTGTTTAATTGTTGGGTGAGAGCCAATGGTTTGGTACTCTCTTGGTTAAGTTACTCTGTGACTAAGGAGATCAGGAACAATTTAATGTTCTATACTTATGCCTGCGATCTATAGAATGAATTGAAGACCATATATGCAAGAACAGATGGTTCTAGGGTGTACCACCTTCAGAAGTCTCTCTCAACTATTTCTCAGGGAGCTAAGTCTATAACAGAATACTATCACACATTCAGGTCTTTGTGGGATGAATTTACCAACCAGAGACCAATTGTCTCATGTTCTTGTGGCCTATGCACCTGCAATCTCAACAGTACTATGCTGGAACACCAACAGAATGACTGTGTCATGAAGTTCTTGGTGGGATTAAATGATTCTTACTCTGAAGTCAGGAGTCAGATTCGGTTGATGGCACCTCTTCCCTCTCTTACTAAGGTGTATTCTCTGGTTCTGCAAGAAAAACATCAAAGGGACCTATACTCCAACTCTACACCCACTGATGATATGGCTCTCTTTACAAGACAGAAGAACTTTGGAGATGCCCACCCCAGGCCACCTATGCAGAGCTACTCCAATTCTAATGCCACTTACAAACCTACTCTATCCAAACAGGAGAAAAAGAAGTTAAGGTGCACCCATTGTGGTTATAGTGAGCACACCATTGACAAGTGTTTCCAGCTTCATGGATATCCTCCAGGATGGACTGGCCCAACTGGCAAAAGGCAACCCCCTCAGAGATCAGCAAATTCAGCCAACTCTACTGACCAGTTCACTTTGCAGTCCACCCCTTCTGATTTCCCTGCTAAGTCATCTACTCAAGAGTTGTTTGAGCAGTTCCTTGCATATCAACAAACTCAAGAACAACTCAAAACAACTAGAGCTCCCCCAGAGACTTCTCACCACTATGCTGCCACTATGAATACTGGAAAACATCCTCATTATGTTGCAGCTACAGTGTCTGGTAACATCACTCATTATGCTTTCACATCTAACTCACATGATATTGATGATCATTCCAAAATTTGGATTATTGATAAAGGAGCAACTGATCATATGATTTGTAATTTAACCTACTATCATGACACCCCTACCCCCTGAATACTGTCATTCATTTACCTAACAAAAGCTATACTATGGCCACTCACATAGAATTGTTTTACTCTTTCATGGTGTCCTCTTAACTGATGTTTTATATGTTCCTTCATTTTCTCATAATCTATTATCTATCTCTGAACTAACCAAACTCACTACTCTCATGCTTACCTTCATGTCTTCTACTTGTTTAATACAGGACTCAATCACCAGGAGGATGATTGGTTCTGCTAAGCTGTTCAACAGTCTTTATGTGTTGAAATTTTATCCTTTTTCCAATATCCATTCTTCTTGTAATAATGTGAAATCTCACAGTAATATTTGGCATATGAGATTAGGGCATCCCTCTAAGGAGAAGCTTATAACTATACCTTCTATTGACAGTACTACTTGTAAAGACACACATTGTGACATTTGCCCTTTATCAAAGCAAAAGAAGTTGTCATTTCCTATTAGTCATTCTCAGTCTCTTGCTGCATTTGATCTTATACATTGTGATGTGTGGGGTCCTTTTTCAGTTCATTCTCATGATGGTTTTAGATATTTTTTAACTATTGTTGATGACTATTCAAGATGCACTTGGCTTTACTTAATGAAAAATAAGTCGAGGTTAGACAACACATCATTCATTTCCACAAATATGTCCTCACTCAGTTCTTCAATCAAAAGTATTAGAACAGACAATGGGATCGAATTTTTATTAACTGATTTTTACAAATCACATGGTATATATCACCAGATCAGTTGTGTAGAAACCCCACAACAAAATGGTTTAGTTGAAAGAAAACATCAGCATCTTTTACGGGTTGCTAGATCTCTCAAATTTCAGTCTCAACTTCCAATAGAGTATTGGAGTAACTGTGTGTCTACTGCATGTTTTTTAATCAATAGGTTACCCTCTAAGACTATAAGAAACAAAACTCCTTATGAAATGCTATTTCAAAAGCCCCCTGACTATTCTCTCTTAAGAAATTTTGGTTGCTTGTACTATGCATCTACACTGAATGCTAAGAGACAAAAGTTTGATGCTAGGGCTATACAATGTTGTTTTATTGGATATCCAAAGGGAACAAAAGGATATCAACTTTTAGATTTGTTGACACACAAAGTTTTCATTTCCAGGAATATTGTATTTCATGAAAATATATTCCCTTTCAGGAACAAAATGAATGTTTCCAGTGAGTTTGATCCTAACATAAATGTGAATTTGAAATTGTGTACTGACCCTTTTATTGATCAAGAGAAGTTAGTTATATAGCAACAACCTCCAATGGAGCAACATGATCCCAATGACATTTTACCAGAAGAATCCAACTCCATCACTTCAGGCCTACCAGCAACTCCTGATATTCACTACACACCACTGGATCAAAACAGCTTTTATGAGCCATCCACTCACTCATCAGAAGAACAAGAGATCATTAGTACACAACAAGATGGTGTACCAAGTATCTCTGGTAATTCTAATGATAATGTACCTGAGCAGAGAAGATCTACAAGATCTATTCATCCGCCTGCATATCTTGAAATTTATGATTATCAGTTGCCTACTTCTATTCATAAGGCAAACTATTCATATGCTCATGCTCTTACTGTGAATTCTGCTTATCAAACTAAGTATCCTATAAATGTGTTCTTAAGTACAGTACAACTCAGTGCATCCCATAGGGCATTTACATCTGATGTATCCCATTTGTCTGAACCAAAAACATATAAACAAGCTAGTAACTTCAGTGAATGGAAACAAGCCATGCAAACTAAAATCAATGCTTTAGAAAAGACAAATACATGGATATTGACTGATCTCCCTCCTGGCAAACATTGTATAGGATGTAAATGGGTATATTAGGTTAAACTTAGGGCTGATGGTACAGTAGAAAGATATAAAGCCAGATTGGTAGCAAAAGGCTATACCCAAGAAGAAGGCTTGGATTACTTTGATACTTTCAGTCATGTTGCTAAACTTACTACCGTAAGAGTTATCATTGCTTTAGCTGCATCTCAAAATTGGTTCTTACAACATCTAGATGTGAATAATGCATTTTTACATGGTGACTTGGATGAGGAAATCTATATGAAACCTCCTCCTGGTTATGGTGATCCTAAAGACAAAAGAGTTTGTTTACTAAAGAAGAGCTTATATGGTCTTAAACAGGCATCTAGACAGTGGTATACAAAGTTAACTCACTGTTTGCTAGCTTATGGTTTCAAACAAAGTGTTTCTGATTGCTCCTTGTTTGTACTCACTAACAACATCTCTATCACCATTCGATGTATCTATATTGATGATGTGATACTCACAGGGAACAATTTAAGAGAAATAAACAGAATCAAACTTCATCTTGATGAGAAGTTTACTATCAAAGATCTAGGTGATCTCAAGTATATACTAGGACTGGAGATTGCTAGATCATCAAAGGGTATTTTCCTCTGTCAAAGGAAATATGCCTTAGACATACTCACTGAGTCTGGATACTTGGCTAGCAAGCCTGCTTCCACTCCCAGACTGTAAAACCAAGCTTCAACAAGATGATGCTTTACTCCTCTCTGATCCATCAGAGTACATGAGACTTGTAGGAAGACTATTGTATTTAACTATTACTAGACCAGACATGTGTTTTTCTATTCAAGCTCTAACACAGTATATGTCTAACCCTACTACATCTCATCTTGTTGCAGCTCACGGGGTATTAAGATACCTAAAATCAACCCCATGTAAGGGATTATTCTATCCAGTTAACTCTGATACTAACTTGAAAGGTTTATGTGACAATGATTGGGCTGGCTGTAGTGATAGTAGAAGGAGCATAGCAGGTTATGCTATTTATCTTGGTGATTCATTGATTTCCTGGAAGGCAAAGAAGCAGCCCACAGTCAGTAGATCCTCCACAGAAGCTGAATACAAAGCAATGGCTACTGCTTGCTGTGAAATGACTTGGTTACAACAATTGCTCACTAATTTGAAGATACATTGCAGCAAAGTCCCTCTCTTGTGCACTAATAACAAGAGTGCTGAAGCTATTGCACAGAACCTTGTCCACCATGAGAGGACAAAACACATACAAATTGATTGCTATTTTGTGAGGGAGAAGGTGCAACAGAAGCAACTGAAAGTGATGCACATTCCAAATACTTGTCAGTTGGCAGACATCCTTGCAAAGCCATTATCTCTTCAAGCTTTCAACATCAATACTTCCAAGATGGGCCTGTTAAATATCCATGCCCTTCTTGTGAGGGGGTCTTAAGTGATCAAAATCAGCTCACTAAATACATATTTGCAATATTTCTATTTAGGAAAGATTTCATAAATTTGTTATTAGTTGTTAACAGCTTACCATAAATGGTAAGCGGTTCCTAATTAGCTGTTAGTGTGTTTTAATCTCCATTTGTTATTGTTTTATTATTCATTTCGGTTAGATTGAGAAGAGATAGTGTGTTTTAATCTCCAGATTAGTTGTTAGTATAAATAGAGTTTGTTATTGTTTTATTATTCATTTCGGTTAGATTGAGAAGAGATCAACAGAGAGCAAGCCTCTCACTTTCTCTCTCTAATTGTACACAAAACCAGTGTTCTTCTCTCTTAATTTCATGAATAAAAGGTTAATAAATTTCTTTCTTGCTTGCTGTTCTTCGTTGATTCATGAAAGTCAATAATTGCTGATGTTTCCTATACAATAACTAAACTGGTTACCAACGCGGGAGACTAATGTACGTTCGTTAAACGGTTCAAATCCGAGAATCCCATTCAACATACGGAGGTTTCCCATGTTTGCAAGTCCAATCAGGGATCTCTGCTATTCCTCCAGACGACGTTACAAACGTGGACTTCTCCATGGCGAGTAGGCCCCAACTGCTGGATTGATCCAGGTAGTTTACGTAGTACATTGAGAATGTTCTTGGCAATTAGTGTAACCGGCGTAGATGTGACATTCATATGGATAGAAGCAGGAAATATTTTTATAAGTGGATGAATGATTAGGATCAAATAAAGGGTTCAACTGTGGATAGCAGCTTGGGTAAATCCATGTTAGTGAACTTCCAGTGTCTAGTCTAAGCTTAAAAGCTGAGGAACTGGAGGCTGACCTATTGAAACGTTGACCATAAAACTGATGCCTTTTGGTTGTGGTGATAATGGAGCTCTAATGTCATCTGGAGGAAAAGGGCTCGAGTCATCAGTTGTGAATGTTTTTAAATTGTGAAATGGAGATAGAACGGAGTTAAGGTGAATGAGAGGGAGAACAAGTTTACTTTGAGTTCGTGTGAGTAAAAGAGAACTGTAAGATAGAAGGAACAATAGTGTCTGAATGTGAGAATTTGCCATAAGAGAGTTACCACTTCAAAATTATTGCAATTAGGATCCATTTTTGAGCAAAGCTGGAGGGATATTTGTAGATCATGATTAGTAGGGATTACATGCTGTTAACAAACTCTTGTCAAACTTTATTTTCGAAATCGTATAGTTGCATGTTTGTTAAAGGACATGATTCCATTGGGTGGTTATGAGACTAAGTAAATAGAAACTTCAAGTGCATGACTGTGATTTGATCCTATTAATTATGCATGGTGTAAAACTTCATGAGCTTCTTAATTTAACTGGCACATAAAATGTATGATATTGATACTAGACTACTAGTTACTGTCATCAACTTGAAATTAATGTGGATAAAATTACAATCATGAACCTGAAATTCCATTTAGCTTAACCCCTTGATCCACCTACATTGAAACTAAAACAATCATTGTTTTCATAATGAAACACGAATTCAATCATCTATTTCAATGAACATATAACTTATATTTTAATATCACTACAAAGATTGTGTTATAAATGAGTTTGCTAATGAGATTAATTCCCTCCTACTCCTGACCTACAGATCCCCATCCTTTGTTCAAACTGAAACTTGCAACTACCTCTTACGGGCAAGTTCTCACATGCTAACGCTTTGTTTCATACTATATTTCAGTTTGTTACAAAAACTACAGCAACTCAAACCAATCTCGTCCTCTGCCTCGTTCATCCTGAATTTGTTCTATCCCATTTCACAGTCAAAAAATCGCAACCGCAAACAACGCTATAAATAGATATGCGATAGTTACATGAATATGAGATATTTGGTTTGAATATAGAAACCTCCATGTTAGATTCAATAAGGCGATATTATCAGTGTTGATTCTTTGGTTGGTCCATATGTTGCGTTTGACGCCTTTTTGTCTACATTTTTCGTGGAGCTACTGCTGTTATATGAGATTGTTTGTTCCCCTCAACATAGCGGAAAGTGATGGCAACTTTAAACAAAAGCTGAAGGTGAAGAAATGCCGAAGTCACGTTACTCCCTTGGGAACGACTGATTTGATGTTTAGATCGTTATCTGTTCATGCTACTTTCAGATCTCTGGAAAAAAGAAAACCTTTAGGGACATACTGCAGCATTCTATGGCAGACCTTGCAAATATCATCAGGACAACTTCTTTTTTCTTGCTTTTCTTTTTCAAATGTTAAATGTAATTTAGAGTTTCATGATTTTGTTTAAACAAAATTTAGAAGTATTCCCAGATTTAAAAGTCAGCAGCATAGTTAGGTGTCGAACGTAGTACTGGCTGCTTTTGTTTGATTAAGTTTACCTCATTGGATTGTTCATATCATTGATTTCTCCAGTTAATGCAAAATTAAATATTTTTGGTTCGGTGAAGGATGTCGAAAATTGATTCTCATTGTTAGTCTCTTTTTTTTTGTTGTGGTGTTCTGTATGAAGAAAATATCAAGTATAGATATAACTGTCTCATTTTTAATGCAACAATTGATCAACCACAATAAACGGATACTTGTTTTTACTGCCAAAAAAAAAAGTAAACACAGAAGAAGAAAAGGAAGAAGAAATGAATGTCACTGAATACTACTCAAGGAGTTCGCATTCTATATACTGAAAACTAATCTTCATTGCATCCAAGTCAAAACCAACATTATAGTACTGTTGGGCATATACTCCTATAATGTTCATATTATCTCTAGAAACACCCACAGCCATGCAAAACACTTGATCATTCAATCTTTGGAACAGTCCTTCAACACCTATATCCAGAACAGTTCCGCCAGCAAAACTCAGACTCACAACTGGAAATCCGGTAAGATCTCTCACCAGGTTCCCATAATAGCATGGTCGCCCGCCGCTATTCTTTATGACACCTGCAAGCTTCAATATACCGTCCATAAACCTCTTGACTTCTTCCTTTAGCGCATCGAAGCCATTCCTCTAAAGCATAGTCAAAGTTGTTCCAGAATCGATGATGACGTTGAAATTGTACTCTCTTTGGTCGATACTTAGTTGTTTCCCTCCAACCGAAATCCCTTCAAGATTCACAGCATAGTGTCCCTTGTAAAACCTCATGGGAGTGGAAGAGCCTTCGAATATTGATCCATCGCCTAGGATCAATTGGTTGTACATGTAATAAGGATTACTGATGTTTCCTATACAATAACTAAACTTGTTACCAACCCGGGAGACTAATGTACGTCCGTTAAACGGTTCAAGTCCGAGAACCCCACTCAACATACGGACGTTTCCTATGTTTTCAAGTCCAATACCGAGCACTACATCAGGAATCTCTGCTATCCCTCCGGACGACGTAACAAATGTGAACTTCTCCATGGCGAGTAGGCCCCGATTGACGGATTGATCCATGTAGCGTACGCGGTAAGTACATTGTAGCTTTGACATTCATATTGATACAAACAGGAAATGTTTTTGTAAGTGGATGAATGATGAGGATCAAATAAAGAGTTCAGCGGAGGAGAACAGTTTGTGCAAGTCCATGTTAGTCGACTTCCAGTGTCTAAGGCTAAAAGCTGAGGAACTTGAGGCTGACCTATTGTCTATTGAAATGTTGACCATAAAACTGACCCCATTTGGTTCTGGTGATAATGGAGCTCTAATGTCATCTGGAGGGAAAGAGCTCGAGTCGTCAGTTGTCAATGTTTTTGGATTGTGAAAATGGAGATAGAACAGAGTTGAGGTGAACGAGAGGGAGAACAAGTTTAGTTTGAGTTTGTGTAAGCAAAAGAGAAGTGCAAGATAGAATGAACACAAGTGTTTGAATGTGAGAATTTGCCATAAGAGAATTACCACTACAGAATTATTGCAATAGGATTGATATTTGAACAAAGCTGGATGGATATTTGTAGATCATAATTAGTAGGGAATACATGCTGTTAACAAACTCTTGTTAACTTTATTTTTGAAATCATAATTAAAACTATAATGAGTTGCATGTTTGTTAAAAGACATGACTCCATTGGGCGGTTATGAGAGTTAAGTAAATAGAAACTTCAAGGTCATGACTGTATTTGATCATATTAATTATGCATACACTTCATGAGCTTCTTAATTTAACTGGCTCATAAAATGTATGATACTAGTTACAATAATGAACTTGAAATTAGTGTGGATAAAGTTACAATCATGAACCTTAAGTTTTCATTTACTTAACCATTTGATTCCACCTAAACAGAAACTAAAACCATCATCAATTATCTAATGAAACTTGTATATAATCATGTATTCCAGGGAACATATTTTCCTATACTTTCATATCATTACAAGAATTATGTTATAAACGAGTTTGCGAATAACGTTCCCTCCTAATTATGACTTACGAATACGGAAATACCCATCCTGTGTTCAAAACTGAAACTTACTGCTAACTCTTATGGCAAGTTCTCACAGGCTAACTCTTTGTTTCATAAAATATTTTAATTCTTTACAAAAACGACAGCAAATCAAACTAAACTCGTTCTCCGCCTCATTGAATATGACTCTGTTCTATCACTGTTTCACGGTCTAAAACTCGCAACTGCAAACAATACTATAAGTAGTTTTGGAATAGTTACATTTATACGTGCGGGATATTCGGTCTGATTACAAAGCCTCCAAGTTAGATTCAATGAGGTGATATTCATTCTTTTCTCCGTTATTTGTGAAGCTTCTGCTGTATATAGGATTGCTTGTTCCCCTCAACATAGCGGAGAGTGATAGCGACTATAAAATGGCTGAAGGTGAAAAAAATCCGAATCACGTTAAACCTTGGATGAAATTTTGTTTCCATTTGTTTACAAACTTCTGTTTTAACAAATTTTAGCAGTAGTGCAAGATTTAGAAGTCAGCCGCATAGTTAGGCGTCAAGCTTAGTACTGGCTGCTTTGTTAGCTATCATCTTTTTTTGTGGTGTTTGTTGTTTGTTTTGAAGGAAACTCAATCCCAACTGGTAACAGCCAGAAGACTCGATAGTTGCCATGTAGCTTCTGTAGTTCGACCAAATATTTGTAGAGGTAACTATCTTATATTTTTAATAAAAATTGAGCAACCACAATAAAGGAAACTTGTATGTACTGGAAAACTGAACAGATGAATACTACTCAAGGAGTTCACATTCTATACACTGAAAACTAATCTTCATTGCATCCAAGTCAAAACCAACATTATAATACTGTTGCGCATATATTCCTATAATGTTAAGATCATCTCTAGAAACATCAACAGCCATGCAAAAGACATAGTCATTCACTCTTTTGAACAGTCCTTCAACACCCAAATCCAGAACTGTTCCACCAGCAAAATTCAAACTCACAAGCGGAAATCCCTTAAGATCTCTCACCAAGTTCCCGTAGTAACACGGACGTTCGCCTCTGTTCGTTATAACGTTTGCAGGCTCCAGTAGACCCTCCATCAACCTCTCAACTTCTTCTTTTAGCGCATCGAAGCCACTCCTCTGAAGCATAGTTATCGTAGTTCCAGAATCGATAACAACATTGAAATTGAACTCTCTTTGGTCGATACTAAGTTGTTTCCCTCCAACCAAAATCCCTTCAAGCTTCACAGCATAGTGTCCCTCGTAAAGCCTCATGGGAGTGGAAGAGCCTTCGAATATTGCTCCATCGCCTAGTATCAACTGATTGTACATGTAATATGGATTGCTGATGTTTCCTATGCAATAACTAAACTTGTTACCGACTCGAGAGACTAACGTATGTCTGTTAAACGGTTCGAGTCCTAGAATCCCACTCAACATTTGCACGTTTCCTCTGCTTTCGAGTCCAATGCCGAACAGTACATCAGGGATCTCTGCTACCCCTCCTGACGAAGTCACGAACGTGAACTTCTCTGAGGCGAGTAGGCCCCTGCTGCTCGATTGATCAGCATAGTCTACACGGTAAGTACATTGCAAATTCTGTCCACAATCAGCATAGTCAAAGTAGTTATGACAAACATATGGATTAGCGCACGAAATTTTTCCGTAAGTAGATGAGTGATTAGGATTGAATAAAGGGTTCGACTGAGTAGTACAGTCGTTGCAAATCCATGTGAGTGGACTTCCAGTATCCAGTGCCAAAAGCTGAAAAACTGGAGGTTGGCCTATTGATATGTTAACCAAAAAACTGATGCCTTTTTGTTCTGGTGATAATGGTGCTCTAATGTCATCTGAAGGAAAAGGGCCTGATTCATCAGTTATCATTACATTATTAGCAGTTGTGGTTTTTGAATTATAAAATGGTGAAAGAACAGAGTCGCGGTGAATGAGACGAAGAACGAGTTTAGCCTGAGTTGTTGTAAGAGTAAGAGAACTGAAACATAATATGAAACAAAGTGTTTGAATGTGACAATTTGCCATAAGAGTTATTGCATAGGATTGATTTTGAATAGTATTGGAGGGATATTTGTAGATCATAATTAGAAGTAGAATGCTCTTAACAAACTCTTTCCTAACTTTACATTTGAAATCATACTAAAGCTAATATGAGTTACATGTTCAATAAAAGCTAGAAAGGACTGCATTCGTGTTTCATTTTTATAAATGATGTTGGTTTAGTTTCAGCTTAGGTGATCATGAGATTTTAGTAAATAGAATTTCAAGTGCATGTTTGTAATTTGATCCAATTAATTATGCATGGTGTGACACTTCATGTGCTTGTTAGTTTAACTGGCTTGTAAATATTTGACTACAAATTCACATTCATCGCATTTGTGCATAGCTTGAATTATCAGCATCGCTTTTATATAATGAAACACGAATTCAATCATTTCTTTCATATTGACATTTAGCTTATACTTTAAGAACATCCCCTCCTAATTACTACCTACAAATAGCCCATCTTCTGTTGAAGCTTACTGCTAATAACTCTTATGGCTAATTCTCACATGCTAACAGTTTTTTTCTTCCTATCCTTCAGTTCTTTTATTCTTACAACAACTGCAGAAAATGAAACTAAAATTGTTCTTCGTCTCATTCACCGGGACTCTGTTCTATCTCCGTTTCACAATCATAAAGTCACAAATGCAAGCAATGCTATAAGTATTGATGCATTAAGCCCTTTCCCTTCAGATGACATTAGAGCTCCTTTATCTCCAGAACCAAATTGTCTTAGTTTCTTGGTTAATATATCGATAGGCGAGCCTCCGGTTCCTCAGCTTTTAGTCATGGATACCGGAAGTACATTAACATGGATTTCCACCAAATGTTTTCCTAAATTGAACCCTTTGTTTGATCCTAATCATTCATCCACTTACAAAAATATTACATGTGTTGATTCATATGATTGTGATAGCTACATAGATTATGCCGGTTGTCGAGACGATTCACGATGTATTTACCGGATAGATTACGCCGATCACTCAATCAGCCAGGGTTTACTCGCCTCGGAGAAGTTCACGTTTATCACATCATCAGGAGGAATAGCAGAAGTTTCTGATATAGTTTTTGGTGTTGGACTTGACAACCAAGGAAATGCGCAAATGATAAACGGGATTCTTGGACTCGAACCTCTTAACAACCATTCATTAATCTCTCGAGTCGGCAACAAGTTTTCTTACTGTATAGGAAACATTAGTGATCCTTATTACATGTACAATCAACTGATACTAGGTGATGGAGCGATATTCGAGGGCTCTTCGACTCCCATGAAGCTTAAAGATGGCCATTATGCTGTGAAGCTTGAAGGAATTTATGTGGGACAAAAACAACTTAGTATCAACCAAAAAGAATTCGATTTCAACGTTGTATTCGATTCTGGAACTACGATGACTATGCTTCAGAGCAGTGGATTCGATGCACTTACAGAAGAAGTGATGAAGTTAATGGAAGGAATGTTGGAGCCTGCAGAATTTGGTAACAGCGGCGATCGGCCTTGCTATTTTGGGAACTTGGTGAGAGATCTTAAGGGATTTCCACTTGTGAGATTGAAGTTTGCTGGGGGAGCTGAACTGGATTTGGATGTTGAAGGATTGTTTATGAGAGAGGACGATTATATGTTTTGCATGGCAGTTGATATTTCTAGAAATGATTTTAACATTATAGGAATATATGCTCAGCAGCATTACAATATTGGCTTTGACATGGATGCAATGAAGCTTACCTTTCAGTGTATAGAATGTGAACTCCTTGAGTAGTCTACTATTCAATGGCCTTGATTTACTTTTTTACCCAGTATATATAAGTTTCCTTTAATTGTGGTTGATTAATTAATAGTTATGGGAATAGTTACATTTATACCAGATATTAGTTCTAACTTCTAATTAAAGAACCTCCATGTCGAATATAGCAATTATAGGGGGGAAAGTAATAAGATGTAGCTTACTATAATTTACTTATTACAAGAGCATTTGAGTACGGAATGAAAGGATGTCAAACCTACCAGCATTTTTCTTACAAAGGATAACATTCTTACAACGTGAAAAGAAATAGCAAGGCCTTCACAATACTACAGAACAGCTAAAGCCAAAACTCTAGTAATCAGAAGAAACTACAAGCTTCTTCCTCATGCTACTACTTATCTCTATATATATTATATATCGGACAAAATACATTCAACCTTATGCATCTTATTTCACACGGATCCAAAGAATATCTTCACGGTAAAACTTAGCCTATCGATCATACCCCATGGCCACAACTGGAATCCTGACCTTGTGTCCTCTACTCCCTTTAAGCAAAACCTCACCAAAGCTGTAGGTACCAGTGACTGATCGAACGCTGAGAGTAACCGAGAATTTATTGGACAAGCCGGGTCTTAGTGTCATTGCTGGAGGATTGGTTTCAATGGCCACTGCTGGTGCCATTCTTGCAGTGATCACATACGTTTCTTCCTGTGCAACATTTGTCACGGTTCGTGTGACAGTTTGAGTCCCAACCAGACGTGAAATTGTGATTGAGGGAGTGTTGAGATTTGACGGGTGACCAAGAGTGTAATTGCAAGGGGTGTTCGTGTGATTCTTGATCTCATTGGAATCAATTCCAGGTGTGGTGCATAAGAATCCCAAGTAGTCTTCATATCCTGGAACCAAATCAAGCAGAACAATTTTCTTTTTCAAGTATAATAATCAATCTTTTTCCAGAAAATAAATACAAGTTGGAACAATTCAGTCCCACAGAAGAAGGTGGGGGAACATAATTACCTGCATCAAAAATCAGTCCAGGATCAAGAGCAGCTCTAGGGTTCACATGGCCACTTCCATAATCAAACGGTGTTGCAGGAACGAGAGAAATAGTATCTGATCCAGAAACTTGTTGAGCTTGAATAGGTCTCTCTGCCCTATCAAGAGTTGTTGATGTAGTCATCAAGGCAGATTTGATAGCTGCAGGACTCCAGTGAGGGTTCTTCTGCTTCAAAAGAGCAGCTATTCCAGCTATGTGAGGTGCAGCCATGCTAGTTCCGGATATCATCGCAAATCCTTCGCCTGTTCCAAGAAATAAACAGATCAACACCATTACTTCTAAAAAAATGGGGGTCAAGAAATTAATATTGCAGAGATATTACCAACATAGTTTGGTTCATCTGTTCCATTGGGAGACCAAGCAGCCCAAATTAGAGACCCAGGAGCCAGAATATCTGGTTTAAGGAGATCTGCTTCTTGAAAGCTGTAATCTTTAATATTAGGTCCTCGAGCAGAGAACACGGCTACTTGTGGTGCAGATTTGTGGAGTATAGGCTGCAGACCTTCCCCAATACTTCCCAATGCCTTGAAGCTCGTTACTCGCCCCGTCCAATCTCTTGGTGTCGAGACATTGTAGTAGTCTATAAGTACCTAGAAGATTTAAATTCAGGAAGGATAACTACATATGAGAGCTCGAAATTGGAACTGAAAAATAGCTATGATCCCTTGCAGTATCATTTCACATGGTTAGGAGCTTGGGTCAGTAATGTTATTTCAAGATGCTAAAGGAGTAAAATCAGTAAATTGGTAACACATAATTTTGTAAAAGGCTACTGCTCAATAAATATTACTTAACACCATCTCACATCTTGCACCAATAATATCAAATAACAAGGTGAAAAGATAGAATGTTTACCGTGGACTCCCTGGTATCTGTGATGAGGATTCCAGGAATACTAACAGGAACAGGGTCAAATCTTGTTCCTGGAGAAGCATTTTCCACTACTAGGACAAAGCCAACTGCACCGAGACTCTTGGCAGTTTCAGAGACTTTCTTAATTGAAGCAGTACCAGAAACAAAGTTAAACGAATAGCCACAAAGCAGAACATTTCCCTGCACCAAGTTTTTGTTCAATACTTCAGGCCGCTGGCAGTCAGAAGGACTAGACTTGGAGAGTGAGGAATCCAGCAGCACATCATTAGCTGCAACCAACATAAATGTTCGATTTGCATGTGTAGCAGCTGCAGGTGGAGTAGAACATACAAAATCCACATTAAGTTGGGGAAATGAAAGATGACCTTGCGAGGAGCTGACAGAATTCACTTGAAAGGCACGTTAAGCAAAAAACAGAAGTAGCATGAAATGTTTGAGTTCTATGCTAAGACAAGATCACAGGAAAGTAATAGTTAGTCAGCTGAACTGGAACTGAATAAGCAGACTTTAACATTTTAGAAAGTGAAAAGTGAAATTCTGAAAAAAGGCAAGTATAGTCTGTCCTGCAAAGATTACATTTCAAATGCTTTCAAATATTTAGAGTGTATCAACTTACGTGACAAACCAATTCCAGATAAAAGCTTCCCATTTCCCAAGGTAAGATGGTTCTTGTATCTCCTGTCATCAACAGCAGCAGCAACGGATGCTATCCATGGGCTGTAAGAGACTAATGTTTTCGGAAAAGGACCTCCATTTCCAGCTGCTTGCACCACAAAAACTCCAGCTTTTACAGCAGAAAGAAGTGTGGCATCAAATGGGTTTAAAAAAGTGGTCTTTGTGGTAGCTGGAGGACTATTAGGGCCCACTGAGAGATTCAATATATCCACACCGTCATGAACAGCCTGTTGACATGTACGTAAATGTAAACAATGACCTCATCTAAGTAAACAAAAAAAGCATCACATAATGATACTCCCAAGTGTTAACCTTTCTGGTAAAAGTAGACGATTAATAAAAAGTCAAATCGGACATGTGTAGTATAATATTGTGTTTTTAAGGTCTATTCGCAAATGCAAGGCAACTGAAACGATCATACATTATCACAATACACCTTTTCCAAACTCGAACAAACTCTAAACTATGTGCTTGCATGAATTACAAAATATTATACAGCATTTCAAAGTTTAACAAAAATAAGACTAGTCATTTCTTATTAATATCAGAAAAATAATATCAAAAAAGAATTTGTAAAGTCAAATGATGTCTGATATGATGCCAACAATGTTGCAAGGACAGCCCTCATTGTACAAACAGCAGCTTGATTTTCTGTTTGCATCTCTCTTTCAATATGTTTGTTCATGAAATAATCATGTTGGATAATTTTGATTGGACAGTTTAAAATTGCATGGTAATGAGTCACTACAAACTGGTTGTGGCAGAAAAGACCCTCATTGAGTATCAGTCACGCAGAAAACCCAGTTTAGCTTCAATGGAACAGCAAAGCAGAGTGGCAGTATCATCTTTTTGATATTTTCAGATCGGATTTTTAAATTTTAGTGTACCTGATCAATTGCAGCAACCACATCTGAGACAAATCCACCAAACATTCTGTAGAGCGCCTTGTAGACAGCAATTCTGCATTAAAATACTATCAAAACATGCAATAATAAGGGAATGAACCACGGAAGGCTTGTTCCCCAGTGTACAAGAAAACATTACTGAGCCTTACCTAGCTCGGGGAGCCATTCCGCTAGCTCTTCCAAATTCAAATCCATGCAACCTCACCGGGATCCCATTATTTCCAGCTGCAATTGCTGCTGTGTGACTGGCATAATATGTCGTTGAAGTAAGTTCCACAATCAGAAACAAATGCATTATGAATTCACAAGCACGAAATATATCTATATGAATTGAAAAAACTACGAACAGAGTGGAACTACGAAAGGCTTGCCATAAGATTTAGTGATGTGCTTAGACATTGAGGTTTTAGAATAAAAAATAAAACGACTCAGTATCCAGGTTTAAGAAGATTGAGGACGAAAAGTGTAACTTAATATCCGGGAGGATACTCAAAGAAATTAATGACGTGAAATTGTTTAAAAGTTTTAAGACCATAACCATTGGATCATTAAAAATAGAGAACATACATCTAAGAATGATGTGACATCAATGGAACCATTACTATCAGTTCAATATGCAATGTTTTCTCATGGTGTAGTAACAGCATGGAAGACTCTATTGTTGAAGTTGGATTATCATCTCGTAGCAACTCATACCTTCCATGTCCATCGCCATCAAGGGGCGAATCAAAGTCAACATCCTGATTAAATGCACCGGCAGTTTTAGCGGCTTCAACAAAATGTTGAGCTCCAATAATCTTTCCATTACAGATGTTCTTCTTGCTGTCCGGGTCGACTTCACATTTACCTCTATACTTTGCAAGAGGTCCATAAGGATCAGTATTGTGGCTTGCAAAACTTGGATGGTGAGGGTAAATTCCTGAATCGACAAAGCCTATAACAATATCCTCTCCAGCTCGATCAAAGCCTCCCCCTGTAGGCCATACTGCAGTCGGAAGCCCCAAAAATTGTGGAGTATGAGTTGTCAGTTTCCTCACTTTCCAATCTCTCTCAACAGACTTCACGCCAGGTGCCCGTCCAAGTATTTCCGCCTACTAATGTGTTTATGGTATAAGGAATCCAAGTAAAAGTACTTAATATTGATCAGCACACTGAAGGGCAGAAAAATGAAGTATAAGAATGTCACCTGCTCTGGAGAAACGTTAACAGAAAATCCGTTGATAAGATGGCGGTAGCTGTAGAGTTTCTTGTAGGTGCCTTGGTCAAATAGCATGTCGAGGAGCATATCATGTCTCTTTTCTAGATGGCGTGCATAGGATACGACCATTTCACTGAAAGTGAACAAATAACATACTCAGTTTCAGAATTTTAACGTGCAAGCTTCGAAATTAAAAATCTGATAACATAACCTTATATCAGATATCTCTTGAATTGAAACTTAACAACATAAATAACTGAGCTAAGTGAACTGCATAAAGAGTACCTGGTAACATCAATCTTCTCATCAGAATCAGTCTCCACTGCAGTAGCTTCAAAACCAACAATACCACCTCCATAGCTTATCACAGGCTCTCCTTCAACCGTCACAATATAAATTTCTGCTCTTCCGAAAATCAAGATACCCAACAACATTAAAACCACAAGAGAACAACTGAACCCCTTGTTCCTCATCTTACCCAATTCTGATCCAAGTCTTGCAAAACAGAATCTGTTCCAATATATTAAAATAATTACCATATGAGACCAAAAAATCAGCAAACCAACACTAAGCACAAAGGCACTATCAAATCCAAAACTAAACTACATGCTTTATACTTCATAAATTAGCACATCACTCAAGATTCTAGAATAACATATTTACATACACAGAGCAAAGTAAAAAAAGGCAAAAGGACAAAAATTTACCCGCCAAACAGAGTATTTTAAGCAACAGGATGATGATCCAATTTGTGAGGTTAAAGTTCAGTTACACACAATACAATACAATAAACTATTCCTGATGCCTTTATACTTTTTTTGTGTCACTTGCTAACATTTGCATGTGAATAACTTACCTGCAACATATGCCACAGTACAGTAAAAAATAAAAAATCTGTAGAAAAGATATATAAAGTAAGCAGAAACAGCAAGCAAAGAATCAGCAAACAAAAACCCATCAAGGGAAAATGATAAAGCTAGGATCTTTACTCACATTGGTGCAAAAATGGTAACAATGCATTTACTCCATAGCACAAAGATATATAAGTTATTGATGAAAATGGGAGGTTAATAATAATTATATTTCTTATTGTTTTTACATATAGCGTGTGATTGAGTGAGTGAAGTACAGTGAGAGTGGAGTGGAGGTAGTTAGGGTTCTTTGTATGTGAAAATATATTTATTCAATGGGAACGAACCAGCGGATGTGGAGGACAGAGGTGAGAGAGAAAGGACAAGTCTTCACTTCACTGTTCACTCTTCATTATTCCATTTTACTATTTCTTATTTTCAACTATTCCAAAAGTTACTGCGGGGTAAAAAATTATTTCATTGAGTGGACCCCACCTCCCACTTACCTTCATCTTTTGAACCCATAAAATCAAATGGAAATTGTACGAAAAGATTATATTATATACGACCGTTGAATGGAGATGTGATACAATCGATGGTTGAAATTTTAAAAAAAAATCCAAATTATAAGAAATAACCGTCCAACACCTCATTCAGATAGTGTGTTGATAACAATAACTGATTGGATGCACGACCTCCTCTTACAACGACTACACTAATAATCTCTCAATAATAGAAAAAAAAACATTAAACAGTTTTCTTCCTCCATTAAGTAGAATATCTTGATTTAGTTTTTGATTTCATGTTCTTTTGCGTAACTTTTGTTTCAATGATCTTTGTGTTGTATCTAGTTTCTAGATCGATTGGGGTTGTATTGTAATAGTACTTCTATGAGTCTTAATTTTAAATGATCGAGCCAATGTAACCAATTTTATCATATATTCTCTTTCTTAAGTGTCAGATTTTGGTGGTATTTGAAAATACTTATAAATATATTGATTGACGCACATAAACATTTTTTTCTAGTGTTCAAACATTCGTAGTTGGTTAGAGCCGTCTTAAAAGATGAACGATTAAAAGTCACATAAGTTGAGCATAAGATACATTTCACTAAATGTTTTTTATTTATTTATAGTATATTTACAAAGATTTTTTAAGAAAAGAGTTTGCTCCTCATTACTTATTGTTAGCGTTTAATTAATATTTTGAGTAAACATTTTATAAGAAAGTGCTAATGCTTAATTTAATATATAAAATAAAATAAGAAAAGATCAAGCAAAAGTAACAAACAACTCTGTTAAATCTTCATGATATCTTCATTTCTTTTATTTTATACTTGTATTGTTAATTAGTGATGTGATCCTTGAAGAAGCAATTCTTTGAGTCCAAGATTCAACAACATATTTATAGATAGTTTCCACTTGTCACTTAGTTGTGAATGCGATGATAAGCATTTGGTCCCATAGTTCAATTACTCCTTAGCTGTGAATAGAAGAAGAATGGTGTGTGGTAGGAATTTGGCCAGGTAATAATAATGCTTGATTGAAAGGATAACTAAATGCAAAATCTATGGAATTAACTCACTTTTCTTTTAATGTACCGTTTGGCTCTTTGCATGCCATTGTGGCTAGTAAATACAATCAATTGTAAAGTTAGAGTTGTTTGGTAGCAAATGTTGTAACTGTTCGAAGATGTGTAATTTGAGATGACATGGTGCTAATATGTCTTGTAAGTATATGATCGACTCGATATTTTGCACGTAAGGGGGCGTGTTAGAGATAATATATATAAATATTAAATACATAAATTTTTTAACAGCTTAAACTTTTAGAGAAAATACAATTCAATAGATTTTAAATGTGTAATATAATATACCTAGTGCTCATATTATAATATGCTGGTGAAATAAGTGATAATAGTAGATAAATCGTGTTACCAATCAATCTTTGGGTGCTCTAATTTGCTTCACATGGTTCCAAAGACTAATGGAGATGTGGAGCCACAATTTCTAAAGATTCGGCCTTGACATTGACTAGCTATAATATCTTTTGTTCTTTTTTGTTGACATGTAACCTTTTAATTTGTATTTTTACCAATTTTGCAAAAAAAAATGAAAGAAAGAAAACACACACACACACACTTTTTGTCATCAACTTCCTTTTATTTTTCTCTCAATAGCTGTATGCGCGTTTTACGTGACGCCGAATATTTAATGATAATGAAGGTGAATCGAAGGGACGTGATTTAGACCTGAATCAAGCATTATTCGTAATGATAATGGCATAAGTTAAATATTTTCATTCTTTAAATATTGATATAAATTATGTATACTAAGTTACTACAACGATCGACAGCTCATACGATTAGCTATACAAGAAAGCAATTTTAATTAGAAGTAATTATATATATGATATTTTTACAATTGCATGTTATAAAATGTGCTTGTAACTTTTTCCTAAATTCTTAAATGCCTTTTTTTGCCGGACTTTTTTGTCCCGTAACTTTTAATTTTTCTATTAAAAATGTCCAAAATATCTTATTCAGGCTAAAATCTTGATGTGTCACTACAATCAATAAACATTTCGTCCAGTCAACAAAGCGCCCTCAATTTTTTTCTCCCCAAAAAACGTTTTTAACACAACACTCTTTGTAACCGCCCCAAAATTTAGGAAGAAAATAAATTTATACTTTAGCCTTAAACTTTTGAAAATTTTATTTTGACCCTAAATATTTAGAAAAAATCGCATTTTAGTCCCTAAACTTAAAAGCTGGTCTTTTATTATTTTTATAGGTCTCTAATCCTAAAATATATATTTCAATTTCAAATATTAACCAAGTTGATTGAATTACCTAGAAAAAATACATAAGTAAATATGTATGTAACAAAGAAATCTAATTATACATATTTTAATTATAATTATAAATAATTGAGGGACTTGATATGCAATTAACTAATTAATGAAGTAAGTCATGACATACTTTTGTTGAGGTAAGCCATGACATCAAATCAGATTTTTTGTGATTTATTATAAAATAATCAAGATGAGACCTAAATAGTATGATTAAACTACTATTTTCGCCTATAAATACTCACCCTTCTTCACCATTTTTTTACAGCCCAAAATAATCCAATTTTTCAAAGTAAGAAGAAATACAAGTTGTTCCTTTTTGTGTTTTCGTTTGGAACATAATTTTTTGAGATTTTTATCTTGCCATTTTCTACCCAAAAGACGCCAAAACTTTTACTGCGCAGGATATACCAATTCTGCACCATAGAAAAATAATAACTAATTGTAGAAAAATCTTTATTGATCAAGGCCAACGGTTGATACTCTCATTGATGTCTTCTATCTTTTGTATGAAGACATCTTTCTCAAATAATATGATCTAGGAGGGCATTATCCATAAATCGTAAACTGTTGCGAGAAAATCCGATAGCAACTCTTATGTTGCAAGAATTATTTAGCATAGCAAAACTTTGTGTTTTCACAAAATCTTGGATTCCCACATCTCTCATGATACTAGAAACCATAAAGCATAAAAAGTTTTGAAAACCAAGTTTGGATGTCCGATCAAAGGGAAAACCAAAACTGCGGTGATTTTTCAGTTTATTTGGCACGACCTTTGTTTTCTTAATTTATAAGTTTAATCGCCATCATAATTCAATGTATTTATCACTCACATAAATTTAACATGATATAGTATTAGTTATAATTAGATTATTATGATTTATAATCATGAACTGACATTTTTGTGATCTCATTTATAGCATTTAAATGGTAGATTTATCATGTTTAACATAATATTTTCATAAGTCTTACAAGATTATTCTTGCCACTTCATGACCTAACCATCAAATAAGATTATTTATCATCCCTTATCACATATTTTGATAAAATCTCTCATGTTTATATCTTTATTTTAAGTTATAAAACAAGTATATGCATTTTTAAACTTACTATGTAAAATAAAGTAATAAATGACTAAGTTATACATTTTAAGGTGTTGTTTCGTATGATACTTATTTGGTGTGTGGTTACTAAAAGTTTAAAATTGATTAAAGACTAAAAAAATGGGTTTTCCTACGAGTTAGTTAAGTAATATGTTTTTCTTTAAATTTATCATCTAAGATTTTCATGTTTTGTGTAATGACATAAATTAAGCTTAAGTGTTATTTACTAAGATTTACATTGTAACTAGCATTCTTAACAAGAACGTTCTCAATTTCACCAATATGAGAATTGAAGAAAAAGTACTAATATTTGTTGTGGTGAATTATAAATTCAGTTGATTAATATTATTTAAATTTGTTAAAGGTTTGACGAACTAATCAACGCCATCAAGGTTTCCCGTGCGAGTTAAGGTGGGGTTTCATTTCTGATTTATTCTAGCCCCGTTTGGCATCCGACCCTGAAGAACTTGGACAGAAAAGTCACTACTCGATTACCAAACTCGAACAACCAATATTTCTTCATAATCATGTTTGGCATCTCATCTCATAACATGATTTTCTTATTGATCGTTAAATCATATCCAACCATTTATTATTTATCATATCTATTTATAATCATGATAATTCTCCAATATTATAATCTCATCTCCTGGTTCTTGAATTGTACAAAGAGCAATGAATTATGTTCGGGACATGTAGCTCAAGGAGCAACGGATATTGTCCGGTTTACTAGCTTGTTTGTTTATTTGTTATACCCATTGAGACATCTTTGGGAAGTTGGGCCCAAGGATTTAGTCGAGTTACTGTCGGGCAGTAAAGATTGTCCATTTAAGTAATTTCGCTTGATACCAATCTATCTAGGCGCCGCTTGCAATCAAGAGTTAGATATAACCCGCGTGCTGGATCGACATTTACTCGAGCATGTCTCTTGATTGTTTGCGAGGTCGCTCCTCGTCGGGAGGTATAAGGTAGAATAGTAGAAGTCATAAGGCTGAATTTATTTATTGTTAAGCACAAGTTCATTAACCATTCTATGAAAACTCCAATATCATTGCTACATCAAATTGTCTAGTTGAAATATCTCTACCGGTAAGACCACTCCCGAAATGTATCAAGTAGGTCACAGTTAATTCTTGCATTACCAGTTCTTTTATATGAATCACACTAAGTCATTAAAGACTTATTCCTCGTTTCTTCTGTCCATTCCTCAGGATAAAATCAACATGGCAACATGGACCAAGGGAGTAATTGTTCAGGCGTGCATTTTGGAATACTCGTGTTTTGTCATTAGTGCATAACCATTAAAATAGTCACAGTATTTGTAATACCAAGACTTCCTATATATATATATATATATCAAAATATAATTTATAAAACGTGTATGGTTTTGATCCTGAAAAAGTGAGACCCCTTTCTATGAGTTGCGCTTTAGTCTGGATTGGGTAAAGTGGCTGGCCACCACTGAACCAACTCGGATCGGAGCATGGCTCGTGGGGCGCGGTCGTCATGGTATGGTATCAGAGCCATTGATTAAAATATTTTCACAAACATTAATTACTCAAAGATGTTTCACTAAAATATTCATATAGATTAAAACATATATTCTTACATCAAACAGTGATCAACATAAAAGAGTTACAATCGCAGTGTCGTATCTACATCTAAATCACATTTCTTACCACGACTATTGTCACTACTTGTCTGCCATTGACTTTGTGACAAATTAGGATCTACTTTTGGTACATATGCTTTAAGTTTGTCAATTAATTCATTTGCAATATGTGCATAGATAAAAAATTCACGAGCCGTCGGCTTCATAAACTCCTGCTCCACGCAATGATCTAGAAAAGACAACAGTCCATCATAAGAAACTATTGACATTGTAGAGCCCTATAGATTTTTTGTGCATGTTTAACTGTGCCCATGAAGCTATGCAGAAAATTTCTTCTAGTATTCCTAACCCCTCAGGTAATGCAATAAAAGCATCAGAATTATACAACATATTAGCTATTCTTTCATGCATGCTAGTGACTATAACCTCATCCCATAAGATTGGACCATCGGAATTCATGCCAGCTAAGGCTTTTGGTATAATCCCTAACACACTACCTTTATTTGAAAATGCACTAGTCGCAACACACCGCATTAACCCTAAACTTCCTCCCCCATACACCAACTTAATCTTTCTCGCAGCCAATATGTTTCCCAACTACTTGCTACCTCCAGAAATTCTTGATTTTTTCATGTACTAGATCCACAAAAGACACAAATGGATTTATTTGTCTAGTTGAAGATTTTTCCATCTCAATTTTTTTTCCTGATAATGTGGTATGTGTCAATGTGTGATCTTCGATATCATAAAACCGCTATTTATAAAAAAAACATAGTAGGCGTACCGAGGAAGCTTTTGAAACAATAATAATACAACACCTTTAAAAATAATAATTAATTAAATAGCGTCTCCAATAATCTATCTTTTATGAATAGCTTTCCCTACAAATCCATCATTTATGATATGACATTTACCAATCTAAGAAAACGCATTCATATCGTTGTACCACATCATCTATCATTTGTGCATATTAAAAATAATATATATACATATATGTGTGTGTGTGTGTATAGATAAAACCGTCTAAGTTTTATTTGTACTAAAAAACTAAATATATGCATAATTCTTAAATATGTGCATGCACTTATAAAGAAAAATTATTTCACCTTATTTTCCTCCAGTGTTTTGTCTAAGTATCCAAATTTATTCATTTGAATACAAAATTTCCAAAATAATGATAATATCAATAGTAATAATAAATCACAAAAACTTCTATGTTATGTTACAATTAAATTACTCGTGTTCTTTGTGATAGTTATTTTTTTTAATTAGCATGATTTATCGAAAAAGAAAAATTGGATTAAAATTTTTAGTACTCAAAATTTTAAGAATATTAAAGATTTTTCTAATTTCTTTATATTATGCTCGTTAGTTAAAACCTTTATTTTAAGATTTTGAAAAACACAAACATATTTTACACAAACAAGTCACATACTTCTAAACCTTAATTTTCGTCTCAATCATCATACCATTTAAAAAAAAACAATCATCCCAACGGCTATATTGGCCATATCTCCTTCTATAAATACATCATTTTTATACTACAAAACACACACTCATCTTCATCTAACTTCTCTCTACCAAAAATAGATCATTTGGTTCAAGTAATTATTGTTGTAATATTTGTTATTTTTATTTTATTTTTCTTCTTAATGATGAAGAAACATCATTTGAATTTGCTATTATACTTTTAGTATTCGCAATACCTTTCCTATTTCTTCCTCTTGGTATGAGTTTACTACTATTATGTAAGTTCAATTGAAATATTGCATCTTGGATAATAAGACATTTATTTGAGTAGTCTTCTTTTACCTATATAGTTGTTCAACGAAATTTTTCTATTCCCTCACCCTATTCCTTTGTCTATTCCCTCAATAAGATTACAACATGTGGCATTATTGGTTCACAGGAGATGTATTGGATCACAAATTCATCTTCTTCCTCAAGAATAGAGAGAAAATGACAGGAAATTACAGATATTTAAACTTTACTGATTTTTTCTCTCTTCCTCTACATCCTCAATGCACTATCTTTTTAATCTTTTAGTGGTGGAAAGTTTGTACTAATGGTAAAAAAACAAAAAAAAAAACCTTAAAAATAACTTTAATCTTTTTCTCTACTCCACATATCTCCATCTCTAGTTAGTGTTTTTCTTCTTTGTTTTGGATTGAAAAAAATGTGATTTTCACAGCTAAAAGGGACCCATTTTTCAATTTAGGGACCAGCCCATGAAATTTCTCCGCCACCCTCGGTTGATTTTTGGCGAGATTCTGAAATTCGCCGTCGCCAGAAACTTTGGCGATTGCTACAAAAATGCGGTCGTTTAGGGTGTACTCGATCCTTGGCTCGCCGGAATACGGCGGTGTGATTAGTTTTCCGGCGAGCGGAAAAAAGTATTGGAGAGTTTGAGAGAGTGAGTGGTTGAGATTTGGGAGGATTGATTGGGTGAAGTGGGGGGTGGAAATGGTGGGGTGGTTGAAGAAGAAGAGAGGTTGAATAGGGGAGAAAAGCGGCCAATTGTTAGTGGCAATGTCGCCGAAGCCGCCGTGTGCAGCGGCGGAGCATTTTGGTTAGTGGAGGTGGTGTAAGGTATGTTGCTAGTGTTATCTATTGCTATTAAGAACTCTGCAAAACTTAAGAATTTGAGGTTTGGATTTCTGTAATTTTCTCTCTCTTCTCAAGGAAGAAGATGAACCGGGTTGAGGTGCTAAATAAGTTGTGATCCAATACATCTCCTGTATACCAATAATGCCACATGTCGCAATATTATTGAGGGAATAGACAAGGGAATAGGGTGAGGGAATAGAAAAATTTCGCTGTATAATGTGTGAAACGTCAAAAAACTTGAATTGCATAATTATATTAAGCTAATAAAAAAAACTAATAAACTCTCGATTATTATTAGACAAGATTCATAAGAGTTTAATTTTCTTCTTCCGATAAAATGGGTTTACAACTTCCTATGGTGTTATGTGTTAGTCCTTAAGAATAACATTAATCGAAATAGCGATTATAAATACTTTATCTTCAAAATAATTCAGGTAAGAATCTGGGGACCAGATTCCTTTAAGGATGGGGGATTGTAACACCCCAAAAGTTATGAAGAAAATAAATTTATACTTTAGCCTTAAACTTTTGAAAATTTCTATTTCTGACCCTAAATGTTTAGAAAAAATTGTATTTTAGTCTCTAAACTTAAAAGTTAGTCTTTTATTATTTTTATAGGTCTCTAATTCTAAAATATATATTTCAATTTTAAATATTAACCAAGTTGATTGAATTACCTAGAAAAATTACATAAGTAAATATGTATGTAACAAAGAAGTCTAATTATACCTATTTGAATTTTAATTATAAATAATTGAGGGACTTAATATCAATTAATCAATTAATGAAGTAAGCCATCACATATTTTTGATGAGGTAAGCCATGACATCCTTAAGAGAATGATTAATTTTTTTTTGGACTCATTATAAAATAATCAAGGTGGGACCTAAATAAGTATGATTAAACTACTATTTTCGCCTATAAATACTCACCCTTCTTCACCATTTTTTACACCTCAAAATAATCCGATTCTGCAAAAGTAAGAAGAAATAAAAGTTGTTCCCTTTTGTGTTTTTGTTCGAAAAATAATTTTTCCAGATTTTTATCTTGCCATTTTCTATCCAAAAAAATGCCAAAACTTTTACTGCACAGGAAATACCAATTTTGCGCTTTAGAAAAATCACAACTAATTGTAGAAAAATCATTTTTGATCAAGGACAATGGCTGAATACTCTCCTTGGTGTCTTCTATCTTTTGTATGAAGACATCTTTTTCAAATAATATGATCTAGGAGGGCATAATCCATAAATCGTAAACTGCTCGCCGGAAATCCGATAGCAACTCTTATGTTGCAAGAATTATTTAACATAGCAAACCTTTGTGTTTTCACAAAATCTTGGATTCCCACATCTCTCATGATACTAGAAACCATAAAGCATAAAAGATTTGAAAATCAAGTTCATTTGGATGTCCGATCAAAGGTAAAACCAAAACTGCGGGGATTTTTCAGTTTATTTGGCACAACTTTTGTTTTCTTAATTTATAAGTTTAATCGCCATCATAATTCAATGTATTTATCACACACATAAATTTAACATGATATAGTATTAGTTATAATTATATTATTATGATTTATAATCATGAATTGACATTTTTGCGATCTTATTTATAGCATTGAAATGGTAGATTTATCATGTTTAACATACTATTTTCATAAGTATTACAAGATTATTTTTGCCACTTCATGACCTAACCATCAAATAAGATTATTTATCATCCCTTATCACATGTTTTGATAAACCTCTCATGTTTATATCTTTATATTTAAGTTATAAAACAAGTATATGCATTTTTAAACTTACTATGTAAAATAAAGTAATAAATGACTAAGTTATACCTTTTAAGGTGTTATTTCGTATGATACTTATTTAGTGTGTGGTTATTAAAAGTTTGGAATTGATTAAAGACTAAAAAGATGAGTTTTCCTAGAGTTAGTTAAGTAATATGTTTTTCTTTAAATATTTTTCATGTTTTGTGTAATGACAAAAATTAAGCTTATGTCTATTTACTAAGATTTACATTGTAACTAGCATTCTTAATAAGTACGTTCTCAATTTCACCAACATGAGAATTGAAGAAAAAGTACTAATATTTGTTGTGGTGAATTATAAATTCAGTTGATTAATATTATTTAAAGAGAAAAAATCACTTTATCCCTGAACTCTAGCCCGTTTTTCACTTACCCCCCTAAACTTCTAATCTTATCACTTATCTCCCCCAACTATTTTAATCAAATCACTTTGCCCCTCAGACGTAATTAAGCCCCTTTAATGGTCATTAAATAGTCTAAGAGGGGGTAAGTGATAATCGTGTCATAGTTTAGGGGGCAAAGTGATACATTTTCAAACAAGTAAAAAAAATCTAAAAATATTTATGTCTATATAATAAAGTTTATTCGTTCAAAATGATACATATCCCTAAAACTACATCAATCAATTCTTAGATTTTCTATAATTACATCCCTAAATTATAAGATATTACAAAATAATAATAAATTATTAATTTTAATTTGTAATCTTTTAAAAAATCCACCACAAACATTTATCATAAAACTTATAGACGTAATAATATTGATGCAATTAGAATTTTACAAATTCGGCTTACTGTACAAGCCTTGACCTCTCACTTGGCCAAAATATGTTGACTTAAATAAAAAATATAATGGATAGACAAAAATAATAAATAGAAGCTAAGTTGAGCAAAAATAAGTTTTTCATTATATTTTACAATTTCCATCTATGTACTGGTGAAAGCTTGCGTTAACTGTCAAGCGGTCGTGCACATCTCAATCTAGTTAATCTTTTGAATCGAAGCATTTCACATTTTCACCAACTTGGTTTATAAGTCTATGTGCTACCATTTATTTCATCATTATGTTTGTGGCAACAACATTTTAAAAGAATTACAAATTGAAATTCAGTATTTTACTATTATTTTGTAATACCTTATAATTCAGGGATTTAATCATCGACATTTAAGAATTGATTGATGTAGTTTTAGGTTTATGTATCATTTCAATAAATATCAATATATAGATATAAATATTTTAAGAATTAATTATTTTTTTATATTTTTTTTGAAAAAGTATCACTTTGTCTCCCCCCCCCCCCCCCCCAAATCATGGCATGATTACCACTTACCCTCTCAGGCTATTTAACGACCATCAAGGGGCTTAATTACGTCGGAGGGGGCAAAGTGATTTGATTAAGATAGTTGAGGGAGTTAAGTGATAAAATTAGAAGTTTAGGGGGTAAGTGAAAACGGGCTATAATTCATGGGGTAAAGTGTTTTTTTCCTTATTTAAATTTGTTAAAGGTTTGACGAACTAATCAACGTCATCAAGGTTCCCTGTACGAGTTAAGGTGAGGTTCCATTTCTGATTTGTTCTAGCCCCGTTTGGCATCCGGCCCTGAGGAACTTGGACAGAAAAGTCACTACTCCATTACCAAACCTTGAACAAGCAATATTTCATCATAATCTTGTTTGCCATCTCATCTCATAATATGATTTTCTTACTCATCTTTAAATCATATCCAATCATTTATTATTTATCATATCTATTCATAATCATGATAATTCTCCAATATTATAATCACATTTGTTGGTTCTTGAATTGTGCAAAGAGCAACGAACTATGTTCGGGACATGTAGCTCAAAGAGCAACGGATATTATCCGGCTTACTAGCTTGTTTGTTTATTTGTTATACCCATTGAGACGTCTTTGGGAAGTTGGGCATAGGGATTGAGTCTAGTTACTGTCGGGCAGTAAGGACTGTCGGTTTAAGTAATTTCGCTTAATACCATCTATCTAGGCGTTGCTTGCAGTCAGGAGTTGGCTGTAACCCGCGTGTTGGATCGACATGTACTCGAGCATGTCTCTTGATTGTTTGCGAGGTCGCTCCTCGTCGGGAGGTATAAGGTAGAATAGTAGAAGTCATAAAGCTGGATTTGTTTATTGTTAAACACAAGTTCATTACCTATTTTATGAAAACTCCAGTACCATTACTATATCAAATTGTGTAGTTGCACTGTTTCTACCGGTAAGATCACTCCCGAAATGTATCGAGTAGGTCACGATTAATTCTTGCATTACCAGTTTTTTTTATATGAATCTCACTAAGTCATTAAAGACTTATTTCTCGTTTCTTCTGTTCATTACTCAGGATAAAATCAACATTGCAACATAGACCAAGTGAATAATTGTTCATGCGTGCATTTTGGAATATTCGTGTTTTGTCATTAGTGCTTAACCATTAAAATCGTCACATTATTTGTAATACCAAGACTTCTGCTGTATATATCAAAATATAATTTATAAAACGTGTATGATTTTGATCATGAAAAAGGGAGACTCATTCCTATGAGTTGCGCTTTAGTCTGGATTGGTAAAGTGGCTGGCCATCACTGAACCAATTCGGATCGGAGCATAGCTCGTGGGGTGCGGCCGTCACACTCTTATTACACAACTTATAGTATTTGCAAAAATTACCCGTATAATATTTTAAATTACACTTTCAACCCAAAAATTAAAAAATAGTCATCTCCCCCCCCCCCCCCCCCCTCTTTCACCACCACAACAATGGCGGATTGTTGTCCGTCGTGCCGGCGCCGTGGCATTCTTCTTCTTCATCCAATTAACACCATTGTTCAATCACCACCCACCACCACCACCACCAACCCTCCCTCTTTCACCAGCACCACTAACAACAATTGGGGACTGGAGTCCGTCGCCACGCTGCTGCCGTTTAAGTTTTCTTCTTCATCCGATTAACACCACCACCACCGCCAACCCACCACCAGACCTCTAAACCTACCAGCACCACCACCCAAACCCACCACCATCACCACCACCATCCAAATTTCCCCCCAAATCAAAAACCTTAATTCAATCAATTCTCTTCCTCCAGCCTCGAGAGTAGAAAGCGACGAAAATAACGAAGCTCACTGTAACCCACCGAAAATCGAGCTCTCGCCGAAACTACTTCCAACGGAATTAATTGCACCTGAAATTGCCGCTGAAAAGCGAGCCTTGAAACGCCGACGTTTAGATTGTGCGAGCTCGGTGTCGTCGTTGTTGCGGAGATTGAGATGGTTGTGCTGTCGTTGTTGCGGAAGCCATGTGGCAGCCATTTTTTTTTTATTTTTTTTGTTCTTTTAAAAAGCGTTTGTTTGGTGTAAAAAAATGACGTGGAGTGGCGATTTGTTGATTATGACCAACGATTTGTTGACTGGACAACCACATTAGTATTTTAGCCCGAATAAGAGAATTTGAGCATTTTTAGTAGAAAAAATTAAAGTATTAAAGCTAAGGGACTTTTTTAGTCTGCACGAATTAAATTGGACATTTAAAAATTTAGAAGAAAATTATAGGACAGAAAAAATAATTCGTACCCAGCAAATATTATATTTATAATGAAACGTTAAGGCATGCTGCTCAACAAAATATCAAGCATGCACCAACATGACAAAGACCTTAAATTAGCATTTATTTCTTGACCAACCATATCACAATGAGTTATTCCGTCTTCTATTTCTCTCATAGTGAAGTTTTAATTGCACTTTAATAATGATGTTTCAACAATAAATAAAAAATAAAGAGTTGTTCAGTTCTTTGATTAACAGAAATGCAAAGGTTTGCAGGCTTCTGGGTCTGGGCCTGTCACACATGGTTAGCCTAGTGTTGATCCCCAACTGGTTGACGAGGTTTGCAGGCTATTTCGTCGACCCGTGGGTTTACCCGGTGCGCACCCGAAGGGTAGTGGCTGAGGGTTTCCACGTCATCAAAAAAAAAAAAGGAGGAAACTAGTACTAAGTTCGAGAAACTTTTTGAAATGTACATTACTATTTCCAAAAAGTGGCACCGAAAGATGATTAACATATATGGTCCCACAACATGGTGCATTTATTTTTACCATTGCACGTATACGCTATTAGCGCGTTGACGCCATATTTATTGGAAAAAAATAAGATATCCGTACAGTATAAATTATTTATTTTGATTTCGTAAAAAAACATTATATACGAATATACATAACTTGATTCATAATACTATTAATCCATAGACCATAATATATTAGTGGAGTATAACAAAGAGGTCATTTAAAAAATATTTATAAATATTCATGCAACTTAACAAATTAAACATAGAAGCGTTACGAATAAAGGAATATTACTATTTCTTGAAGCCGTGTGTGTAACATAACAGTTTGCATATTTAATTTAAAATCAACCAAAATATTCACTTATGTGACGGCATACAATGTTTCCATCTCTAAGTATATTTTGTCTTTTTGACTGACGAAATGAATTTAAATGAGCGATTCATGAATCTTGACATACTGGTATTGTTACTTTCATTTGAAGCTTATATTTTTAAATAAAAATTGAAATAAGCTTATTTTAAATATTTGGCCTACTAGTATTATTGCATTTTTTTTTATCCATCTAGGAACACAGATGTGCTGATTCTTTATGTTGTTAACTTGA
Organism: Linaria vulgaris; assembly: GCA_948329865.1. NCBI lineage: Eukaryota > Viridiplantae > Streptophyta > Magnoliopsida > Lamiales > Plantaginaceae > Linaria > Linaria vulgaris. The sequence goes on along the minus strand of OX415254.1, from coordinate 14,440,773 downwards.
TTGTAATGGACCTCTAATTAATTAATAATATGTTCATATATTTTTTCGAGGAACTAACTTATTTATTTCAAGTACCACACAATAAAAACCATTGCGCACTGTTGTTTTTTTAACATAGTCATAAAAATTTATAAAAACCATATTCCTGCGAGGGCCTGCACCAACTATCTGGTCAGACGAGGACATTCCCACGAAGAAACAATAATATCTATAATTTATATATGCATATAATATATGTATCCATCAATATTGAAGAGTACGTAACAAATCTAGTTACTCATTTTTCGTATAATTAAAAAAAAACAATAATCTAATTACTCATTTTAAATAAAACAATATTTTAATATAAAATGAGAGTACAAGCCATAATTCCTACCAGAAAGTAATATAATACAAGCAAGCAAACTGAACAAAAGAAGTACTGTATAAGATGTTACTATTTTACTTGACGTGTTATAATAAAAAATTTATTAATTGCAAACGGTCACTTTCGGAAGTCATGTGAAGATGTTCCCACCTAAGTTGTCGCCATATTCAAACATCACATGTGCTTATATATTGAGACCAAAATTTGTGGCAGAAACTGAATGGCAGGCAGATTCCAAACAACGATAATAACTGAAAACTAAAAACTACATGGGAATGGGATTTGTTTTCCCAATTCTTTTAGTGCTATTGTTGGTCTTGGTAAATTACAAATGCTTTTTATTAAGGTTTGGGTAGTATAAGGTCACGTTTTCTTTTGCTGCATCGCAGCACAATGTGCGAGTCACATTTGAAATGATCATAAGGTCGTTGAAGATAATCTTAGTCACATATATAGATGTTATTATACTTTGTATCATACAACCACAAGATACTCGACAGTTTTTAAAAACAACGTACCTGCGTGTTAACCTCAAAACTCATCTTTCACGAACCTCAAAATATACTAATTATTATTGTCAAATGCCAATTCAACTAATTATTATTGTCAAATGCCAATTCAACTAATTAAGGAATAACGTATACATTAACTATGGCCTATACGGGTGATTTCGTCTGCTGGCTAATCACTCCACGTCAGACTAACCCAAGCTCCTTATTGGTTCTGAACTAGCTTTGAGTTCGAGATACATGCACTGAAAAACACCGGCACGTGAACTTGGTATGAGCTGACCCGGAGTAGGCATTCTGATGATGAGTTAGTTGATGCTCGTTGATGGCGTTTACGTTAGCTAGAAGTCACTGATGCGGATTGGAGAGTTTGTTGATTTCAGACTGAACTTGGGGTTAAGCCAAGCTGCCTAGGTATCCCGTGTAGAGAATCAAGCCGAAGGTAGTTTATTATTTCTCGGTGGTGGCCGATCGTGGTCGAAGGTGAAGGTTGGACCTTTTCATATCGGATATCGATGTCTATAATTGTATGTGGATGCATAGGTTAGTTGATGCCCGCTAAGGGACGAGCCTATAAGCACGTTATAGGTCGTAAAGAGCCGTAGAAATGTAGATCAAACTTGATAGATCAAAATATAGATCAAACTGATGTAGGTCAATTTGGGAGATCATTGAGCTAGGTCAATTTCGAAGTTCATCGAGCTAGGCCAATTTCAGAGATCATTGAGCTAGTTCAATTTGGGAGATCATTGAGCTAGGTTAACCTCACATAGGCCAATCTCCGTAGATCAATCTCTATAGGGCGCATTCACTATAGGTCAATATCTATAGATCAAACTCCCCTTATATAAATCTCTATAGGTCTCATTCACTATAGGTCAATTCTTGTAGATCAAACTCCCATCAGATCAATCTCTATAGGTTAATCTATGTAGATCAACTCCCCTTGGATCAATCTCTATAGGTCTCATTCTCTATAGGTCAATCTATGTTGATCAAACTCCCCTTAGATCAATCTCTATAGGTCTCATTCACTATAAGTCAATCTCTGTTGATCAAACTCCCCTTAGATCAATCTCTATAAGTCTCATTCACTATAGATCAATCTATGTAGATCAAACTCCCCTTAGATCAATCTCTATAGGTCTCATTCACTATAAGTCAATCTCTGTAGATCAAACTCCCCTTAAATCAATATCTATAGGCCTCATTCACTATAGGTCAATCTCTATAGATCAAACTCCCCTCAGATCAATCTCTATATGTCTCATTCACTATTGGTCAATCTATGTAAATCAAACTCCCCTTAGATCAATCTCTATAGATCTCATTCGATATAGGTCAATCTATGTAGATCAAACTCTCCTTAGATCAATCTCTATAGGTCTCATTCGCTATAGGTCAATCTATGTAGATCAAACTCCCCTTAGATCAATCTCTATAGGGCTCATTCACTATAGGTCAATCTCTGTGAAGTGATCGCCCTTCTTTGTGAAGGGTTTGAGGGTATTTATAGGTGTTTGTTGGGCAATCTTGATGGGCTTGGGCCACTCTTGCTCAATTATGCTCGAGTTTACTAATTTGATAATAACTTCTTCAATACTTATCCGAATTGAGATCCGCCTTTTGTGTTAGAAACTAGACGCCAATGTCTTTCCAAAGGCATATGTGGCTTGTAGCCTGATCCTATTTGTTAGGGCCGTTTTTCTATCCGATTTGGGCTCAATTCGGATCGGCCCAACTAGGGTTTAAATTGATATTGTTTTGTTAAATCATTAGGATAAGTTAATCTTTTAGATGGTAATTATCTTAATATTATTTCCTTATCTTTATAAGATATCATTCTATCTTTAAGATTATCCTACTAGATATTAACCATATCTCCTATCTATGTATCTAGACAAAATATTAGGCATGTACGTTGGATATCTTCTATGATCGTGCAGAATCCATCAAACAAGGAAAGAAGATCCGTGTTGATTGCAACTGGCGATATGTAGATTTTATCTGTTAAGGAAAGAAGATTTGCGAGGATTGCAACTGAAGATCTGTAGAGATTCTGCCAATGCCTATATAAGGAGGACTCGACACAATTAGAGGACAAGCTTTGAAAAGGATAATTAGTGATTTCAGTCCTGTATCGAGTCAAAGTCTTCTAGTGAGAACTTCTTGTCAAAAGAGCTTTAAATTAATCTTGAAGTTCTCCGACTCAAAGGAGTATACCGAAAATAGTTGAGGGTTAGGTGTTGCAACGGTAAATTAGAGGGAGTCTAGATTTACGTTGGAGTAATTCCTATCATTGTAATTCTTAAGTAGGGTATTGTTTGAGTCACAACATTTGGGTGCAAACCCTGTGGACTAGGACCATTTGGACCGAACCACGTAAAAAATCTTTGTGTTCTTTACTGTTTTATGTTTAACTGTCTTCTATTAGTTGCAACAGAAAATTGGTTTTAAAACATAAAAGTACAGTTGTCTGTCTTACTCATGAGTGCAGTTGCAATTACTGTCAAGTACAACTGCATCCAATAACGAGTAACATAGACCTAAGATCTTTCAATTGGTATAAGAGCGGGTCACTATATTCTATAGTGTAGATTCTGGTTTAAAAGATCTTTTTTGTTTTTGTTTTCTCTTTCATTGATGGAAGAAATGAGGGTAGGTCTATCGATCATAAAGCCACCAATGCTAACTGCAACTAATTATTCCTACTGAAAAAATCGCATGAGAAATTTCATTAAACAGCAGGATCAAAAGGCGTGGAAAAGCATTCTTAAAGGGTGGAGCCCTCCAGTAGATAACAAGGGCAGAGTAAAATCTGAACTTGAGTGGACCGATGCAGATGAACTCCTCGCAAAACATAATTCTACTGCTTTAAATATCATTCTTGTTTATGTCGATTATGATCAATATAAAAGTATTGCTAACTTTGAAAATGGTAAGGATGCGTGGGAGGCCATCACAAATGCTCATGAAGGAAACTCCAAAGTTTGTGCATCTAAGTTGCAACTTCTGAATGATCAATTCGAATTCATGTTGATGGGGGAATTGGAAACGATTGCTCAATTTCACTCAAAACTCAGGCATATTGCAACTGAGGCTACCATGCTTGGAGCAGACTTTCCAGATTCACGTATTGTTCAGAAGATGTTGAGATCTCTACCCGGGAGGTTCGCAATGAAGGTTGCAGCCATTGAAGAAGCCAAGGATATTGAAACTCTTTCTCTTGGGGAACTGATGGGATCACTCACGACATGGGAAATGAAGTTGGAACGAGAAGGTGACAGCTTTGCCAAAGGAGTTGCGTTTCAAGCAAGTCTTGTGCAAAACACTCCAAACATGGAACTCACACAATCCATGCCTCTCCTTGCAAACCAGTTCAACAAAATGAATAAAGGTAAAAATTCCCATTTTGTTACAAGTCCTCTGATTCATTTAAAAAATCTTCTGCTACTAATAGACTTGAAAACAAGAGATATGGGAAAGGTATTCAATGTAGGGAATGTCAAGGATTTGGTCACATCAGTGCTGATTGTGGAAACTTGCTAGAGAAAAACAAAAGCCGAGCACTGCTAACATCATTGAGCGACGATGAAACTGACAGCAACGATGAAGAAACCGAGGAAATGGGCGATGTTGCATTTACATCTATCTTCTCACCAAGAGAAAATATTGCTGTTGCAACTGACATTCTGACTGAATCCGATAGTGATGAGTCAGAGTCAAATCACAAGGTGATTGAGGTTGCCTTGACAAAGTATAAAGCCATGTGCCAACGAAATATTGAACTTGAAGCTCAGTTCAAGACTCTGCAATCACATGGTAGTCCAGTTGATATGAAGAAACAATGTCTGGAACTTGAAAGAAAAGTGCTCACCCTTTCAATGGAAAAAGATCACATCTCTCAAGATCTTGATAAAGCACTTGCAGCTCAAAAGGCACTAAATGAAGTCCTAATTCTCACTCAAAAAGAATTAGAATCATTCATGAAGAGTGTGAAGCCACTGATTCCTGGAACTGAGAAGTTGGGGAAAGTTTTTGACACCAAGCAAGTTGCAACTGGAAAAATTGGAGTTGGATTTGTTGATATCGGTGAACCAAAGTTTCTTCAAAATGCAAAAGTTACAATGTCAAGGAAGAAACGAATACCTAAAGGAGTAGAAACTCCACTGAATTACTCAAACATTCACCAACATAAATCTCAGGTAAATCCTAGTTGCAACTTGAACAATGCTAAATATTTACCGTTTTCTGTTGACATGTCACAAAGAAGCAGATTTGTTCCAACATGCCATCATTGCAGAGTGAAAGGGCATATTAGACCATACTGCTACCAGCTTTGGGAATCACAATTTCCTACACCTTGCGAACCTACCCCAATGGTTCAAAAGAAAAGGAAGGAGAATAAAAGAAAGAAGGCAAAGAAAAGTGCACCCACTGTTGCACCTGTAAAATCTGTAAAGAAAATATGGGTTGAAAAATCTGCCAAAACAATTAATTGCCCTGTTACTTGCAACTCTGCTTCTAATAATTCTATTAACTCATGGTTCCTTGATAGTGGCTGCTCCAGGCACATGAAGGGAGACAAAAGCATCCTAAGTAAGCTCATGGATGACAAGGGAGATGTCATCTTTGGTGATGGTAAATGTGGAGACAGCCTGGGAGGAAAACAAAAGAAGACTAGTCATACATAGTTGCAACACACACCTTCTGAAAGGATCCTAGAACTGCTTCACATGGATTTAGTCGGGCCAATTCAAACGGTCAAACAAGATCACATTGGAATCTTCATTTCACAGGCAAAGTATGCAGGGAATCTTGTGAAAAGATTTGTTCTTGACCATATTATACCAATGAAGACTCCCATGAGATCGACTGATCGGCTTAACAAAGATGATAGTTGCAACTCCATTGATCCAAGTCTTTACAGAAGCATGATCGGAAGTTTGCTTTATCTCACTACAAGTTGTCCCATTATTTGTTTCAATGTTTTAGTGATGCAGGTTGTGTTGATGATAGGAAAAGCACCACTGGAGGGTGTTTTTATACAGTTGAGGCTGAATACATTGCCGCTGGAAGGTGTTGCACTCAAGTGATTTGGATGAAACAAATGCTCAAGGATTACGGTATTATACAACATGAACTTACTGTGTTTTGTGATATTACTTGTGCCATTCATATCTCCAACAATCTCGTTCAACATTCTCGCACTACGCATATTGACATAAGATATCACTACATTAGAGAATTGGTAGAAGCCAAGATTGTTGAGTTACACCATGTGTGTATAGACCTTCAACTTGCAGACATCTTTACAAAGGCTCTCGATGTTACACGATGTGAGCACCTTCGTAAGTCGTTGGGCCTCTGCCTTATGTGAATTGCAACAGGGACACTGTTGCAACCAAGGGTGACTTTTCTGGACTTAATTATTTATTCCACTGAGACTTGTAGTCCCGTGTTTTGATTTGGTATACATGTTTTTCTCCTCAGTGAATCTTTGTTGACACAAAAAAGGAAGAAAAACAGTGATTGTCTCAAAATTACATTCAAAATGAAGGAGACAAACGCCGAAAGGTGATTTATTTTTAAGCTAGTCACACCGGCTTTCAGTTGCAACTGGAAAAAGCTACCTAACCTACAAGAAACAAGTGTGAAAGTTATCAATTTATACCCCACGCGTCTACTCATTGAAAAGAGCTACCTTGTTCACAAATGTGTCAGAGTGAAAGCCACCAGTTGCATGTGTGGTCGTATGCAAAGTTGCAACTGAGGAGATTACATGATATCGCTCTTTTCTTGGACTCAATTTCTTGATGGAATTTTTAATTATCTTCGGTTAATTTCCTTCATTTGGGACTCTGTGTCGTTGATTTCAATTTTACGTAATTTGTGGTGTTCTAATTTTCTCTCGATTGTGTTTCCTTTCGTGTGACTTTAGGAGATTTTTTTTGGATGTTTGTTAAGATAAGATGGTGTTGCCATATGATTATCTCAACAAGATTGTGTCGGATTTGTGCCTATCTTTCTCTTTTGTGGATATATCTCACGATGTATGCTTATTAGGAAAGATTGGATTGGATTAGGTTAGGAGATTGCATTTTGATGGGAAAGTTTCCCTTCTAATGGAATCCAAGTTGGATCGTCTGTTGCAACAATCGGGCACCCCTTGATTTCTTCTGTCAAAAAGGGGGAGAATGGGTTTGAGAGCACTTCTTAGTTTTGTTTTGAACTCTTTGAGGGGAGTTGCATGTATTGTCACCGGTGTTGCAACTGCTACTATTCCTGCACTTCGCTTTTATTATGAACTTTTGAAAGTTTGTTATTTGCTAACCACTTGTGCAGATGTGTCAATGATTTTGACAAAACAAATCAAAGGGGGAGATTGTTAGGGCCGTTTTTCTATCCGATTTGGGCTCAATTCGGATCGGCCCAACTAGGGTTTAAATTGATATTGTTTTGTTAAATCATTAGGATAAGTTAATCTTTTAGATGGTAATTATCTTAATATTATTTCCTTTTCTTTATAAGATATCATTCTATCTTTAAGATTATCGTACTAGATATTAATCATATCTCCTATCTATGTATCTAGACAGAATATTAGGCATGTACGTTGAATATCTTCTATGATCGTGCAGAATCCATCAAACAAGGAAAGAAGATCCGCGTTGATTGCAACTGGCGATATGTAGATCTTATCTGTTAAGGAAAGAAGATCTGCGAGAATTGCAACTGAAGATCTGCAGAGATTCTGCCAATGCCTATATAAGAAGGACTCGACACAATTAGAGGACAAGCTTTGAAAAGGATAATTAGTGATTTCAGTCCTGTATCGAGTCAAAGTCTTCTAGTGAGAACTTCTTGTCAAATGAGCTTTGAATTAATCTTGAAGTTCTCCGACTCAAAGGAGTATACCGAAAATAGTTGAGGGTTAGGTGTTGCAACGGTAAATTAGAGGGAGTCTAGATTTACGTTGGAGTAATTCCTATCATTGTAATTCTTAAGTAGGATACTGTTTGAGTCACAACATTTGGGTGCAAACCACGTGGACTAGGACCATTTGGACCGAACCACGTAAAAAATCTTTGTGTTCTTTACTGTTTTATGTTTAACTGTCTTCTATTAGTTGCAACAGAAAACTGGTTTTAAAACATAAAAGTACAGTTGTCTGTCTTACTCATGAGTGCAGTTGCAACTACTGTCAAGTACAACTGCATCCAATAACGAGTAACATAGACCTAAGATCTTTCAATTGGTATCAGAGGGGGTCACTATATTCTATAGTGTAGATTCTGGTTTAAAAGATCTTTTTTGTTTTTTGCATAATCATACAAACCAAACAAGTTTTTAAGTTATTAAACCTTCTCATCTCACCTCATCACAACAATCAAACAACACCTAATTAAACTATCATAAGTCGCCTTATGTGCCTTATAAGAATACTTAGAGATACATTACTTTTGTTTTTGATTTTATATCTTAAACTATCATTTTCTCACACTTGAATTTATTTTATGCTTCTTTATTTTTACTGATGTAAACATCGAATATAGTCTTAATAAACTAACCAACACGCTTGTATGCCTATAGTTGAAGTGCAAATTATCTCATACTTAATCGACAATCTTTTGGTTTGCGGCCGAATAAAATATTCCTGACAGACGCGAGGTACACATGAATCGACAATCATTGTCACTCCATCCATTGTTCTTTTATTGATAAAAATTGCAATATAATTACGTTCGTATATAGGTTACAAGATTATTTACATTTTTGACATAACTTATTTGCTTTATTAATAGTTTATATCAACCACATATTACATCTCTTTACCCACATGACATGCAAATAATTTTTTTCTTAATTAACTAATACTAGGACTATTTAACAACCAAACTTAAAAATATAAAAGACTAACTTTGTCAAAAAAAAAAAAACTAGCATTACCTTTATTAGTCACTTTAATTGCAGCATGGCCAACAAAGTTTGCTATCCGATTCTATCTTATTCCTTAAATTGCAATTTCTGATATAATATTTTATTTATATGTTCATCAACAACTAACTATTTTGGCGGGCTAAATCCTTGGTCCATAAAATTTTCTCACATATCTTGTCATTTAATTTGTGTGTGACCTGCCAACAGATTTGTACCACTGCCCCACAACATTTACACTGTCTTTGACTCTTCTTGCGCCAATCACTAACGAAAAGTTTTCATCTGTAATAAAGACAAAAAACAGATGTACGTTTCCTTCACCGCAAATTACTGTCTCAATCTGCACTCCATTAGAAAATTTCCCATTTAAGTTTATATAACGTGACATTATTTTAATTTATTTAATTATATTCGTGCGAATTATATAAATATCGTTGAAAAGGTCAAGAATTTTAGATATAGTTAATAATATACAAACATATGTATGTACATATATTACATTCAAATGTAGTGGATATACTTATGTGTTTTGTCCCATATTTATCAAATTGTTTTTAAGTATTATTTTCTCCGGCATGATTCATGTCCAAATTTTTCAGTCCCAAATCAAAAATTGAGGAATCTGAAAGTTTTTTTTTTTTTTTATTTCTCACTTTTGTCCACTTATACGACTAATCCAGTCGAGCACTGTCGGACCCTTTTTGGAATCTGAAAGTTATTATATATATATATTGATTTTGAATGATCAATCAGTTAGATGATAAAAGCCTTTTTTCAATATTTTTGAACACTTTCAAGATCTTTAAAATATCATGAAAAAGGTAGTGAACTTAGAAGTAACTTAAGTCCGTCTTAACTTTAAGTGTGTCACATACTTATGGGCCACAGCAGCTTTAATTGATTTGGTGGGCTTATAACATGCGTAATTAGGGTTCTCGACTCATGGAAGTTTAATTTAATAAAATTATCAAATTATGCATGCATGTAAACAGATATTATAATATACACACATATGTACATATATTACATACAATACAAATGCAGTAGTACATTAGCTTATGTGTGATGTCCCATAGTTATCAAATTATTTTTAAGTATCTATCCATGCCCATTGCCCACACTTTGTTTTCAGCCTCTTAACCAACAAGCGGACCAATTCTCCAATAACTTAGTAGTCTGGGCCTCAGGCACAAATAAATCCAAGATCTATGTGGGCCAATGTCAGCACACACAGTTTATAAACTTCAATAATAGGTTATGTTTCTTAAAAAAAAACAACTTAAAACTAAAGATACAATGAAAATATTACAGAGTTTTCAACGTATATGAAACATAACTGAAAGTGCGATGATAAGCTAACAAATATTAAGAACATCAATCAATGAATAAAAATGAAAAATAATACACATATAATTTAAAGTAATTATAAATAATGAAAAGAAAAGAAAAGAAAAAGTCGTATCTCCCTCCAGCGTGCAAATAAGAATTCCTTCAAACAAAGACAAAATTAAGAAGATTTTATTCAGCAAGAAACAACATTAAATTGTTAGTTATATTTTGTGTGAAGATACGTAACATGGAATACATGATACCTATGTTATTAAAGAATTTGTACCTTTTTCTTGTTGGGTACGTGTTGCACATATACATGTGAATTTATAAATATAAGCATACACATAAACGTATGATGATTTTCCAGAGCACGTAAATCATAACATATAACATATATTGCATAAATGAAATTAAAATACGACAATAAAGTAAATTCGACCTCTCAGCAACTGTAGGAAAATCCTTGGAGTGAATTAGACGAGTCAGAAAATTCCGTCGAAGCATCGGACGAGTTGGAAGTTTAACCTCCTCCCCTTAAGATCAATTTTCCCGGCTACCCTTCAGGCTCTCAGTGGGAAACGACCTCCCAAGGTACAACGTCCTCACACAATAAGGTAGTAAGTGAAGGACAATACTACCTTCTCAAATTGGACACTCAAAGTATTTTGCAGAACTCTTTTAGAATCGAAAATGCTATGTATTTTGTATGCAAAGAAAATATGTTGATGAAAGATGATTTTTCCCTTCTGCAGAAGGCCACCTTTTATAAGAGAAAAATCATGTAACAACCATTACACCATTAATGGGAGGAATTAATTCAGTCAAATGAATTAATAGACCATTGAGTGTGATTTTAATAAAATTTAAATATTTATCTTGAATTTATTTACTCAATAAATAAGTTCACTACATTTTCTCACAACATATATTAAAATATACATGTAAAAATGTAGCATTCTTTTAGCTTCTCAATAAGCCAATGTAATTCACACTCTTAAATTATTTGGACTCAATTCCAAATTTTATTTCCATTTTGTCTCAATACAAAATTAGGAATTTCTCCAACATTTCTTGCAATAATCTGATGTTTAGGGGATAAAACTGGTATACATATTATAATAATATTTTTAACAAATATTTCATAGCCAAAAAAAAAAGTTTATTCGGATATTTCATTGTAATATTTTTATGCTAGCATAGAATAGAGTTATGAAAAGAAACGTTTAATATGTAACAATAATTATGCTCACAAGACTAAAAAGTTTGAATAGGTATGTTGAGTTGTTAAAACCTATATATCCAAACAATTCGTGGACCGCATTTAAAAAGTTTGAAATCGCATTTGGATCACTTTTTCTTTAATTTTCCTATCTTTCTTCTTCACAACACGTGCACACATAACAGGAAAGAGTTTCTTTTATTCAAAACTGTTTGATAAGTGCGATCTTGTCGTTTATTAGCTAAAAAAAGGAAGAATTTCTTTTGTTCAAGTAGATACTAACAACGTATACGAAATTACGAACATATTGTCAACTAATATGTCAAAAGAAATTGGGGACTTTTGGTCTAAATTGCAAATGAAGAAAAGGGGAAAAGAAAAAAGAAAATTGTGAAAGCGAAAAAGTGGCAAAAATACAATGAAAAAAAAAAAACAGGATGGTGCCATTTGAAAAGAAAAGAAAAAAATTAAAGAAAGAAAAATACATAAATAGGCGATGCTTAATCGCACCAGCAATTTCATTTAAATTTCGCCCATGCATTCTATGTTGCATTTGTAGATCAAAATTATCAAGTCCAAGTCAATAATTTCGTCAAAATTTTCAAAATAGGGGTCATACGACGTGCACGTGCGACTTCGAGTGATTTCCAATGACAAAATATTAGAGCTGAAAAAGAAAGTATTTCATGCAAGATGTGGTGCAACCACTACCAATACACGGTGTTGATGGGGTTATGATGTTAGTTATTTCCTATATTTTAAGAAAAATTAAATCTGTATGTAATCTAGATCGTTGATTGCACTGCGTAAGCTATGCAACGGATGCATAAAATATATTTTCAGTTATAAGACCAACAAATATTGAGATGGTTAGGTTACAAGACCAATAGCGAAACGAAGATAAGTAGTTATAGGACCGAACATAATTTGTTTCCTAGGAGTTCCGTCTTATTTTGATATAAACACATTTGTTTTTTGAAGTGCAAAGTTGGATTTTGGTCCTCTAATGTACCATTGACCATTTATTTAGATTGCCCATTACTCGTCCCGCCATTTTGATTGATCATATTTTTCTTTTCAAACATCATCAGATGTGGTGCTCGTGCACAAAAAAATGTTGCCTGAAAAACTCGGTCCGCTTATTCACCATTGCGCCAAAACAAAAGCCTATCGTTATGGACAGTCCCTTCAAGGAGCCGCAACCAAAACTGGGTTGCACTCCCATGTTTACATCGCTAACCATATACTCAATTTTTACGCAAAATGCGACCGTATCCATTTTTCCCGCCACCTGTTCGACGAAATGTCCCAGAGAAATCTGATCACGTGGTCCGCTCTCATATCGGGTTACGATCAATCCCATAAACCCCATTCCGCGCTTGAGGTTTTCGCTCAAATGCTTAAGGATTTTAAGCCTAACGAATTTGTTTTCTCCAGTGCGCTTAGTTCGTGCTCCTCGATTAAAAGTTTGGAACTTGGGAAACAAATTCATTCGCAGGCGTTAAAGTTGGGACATGCTTCCGTTAGTTTTGTCCTAAATTCGTTAATCTCGATGTACATGAAATGCAGGATGCGCGTTGATGCCTTGATGATTTTTTGGGGTAGTGAATCGGCTAATTTGACTTTGGTATCTTATAATGTTGCAATTACTGGGCTGGTGGAAAATGACCAGCAAGAAAGTGGAATTGATGTATTTAAGGTTATGCGTCGGCGGGGTCTAGTTCCTGATTGTTTTACTTTTGCAGCATTATTGGGGCCTGATGAGCCGGTATACGATACATCACTCTGTATGCAATTGCATTGTCTGATGGTGAAGCTTGGATATGATTGTAAGGCTTTTCCTGGAAATGTTTTGATTAGCCTATACTCAAAATTCAATTCAATAAAAGAATCGGAGAAGGTTTTCAGGTTGATCGAGGAAAGGGACGATATTTCTTGGAATACGTTTCTTGCTGCTTGTTGTCGTTGCGAGGATAATGTAAAGGCTTTAAACATTTTTAGGGAGATGGTGAATGAACAATATTTGAGGCCGGACAATTTTGTTTATGCGAGTGTGCTGTCTGCCGCTGCTGACCTGGCTTCTATAAGACAGGGGAAGGAGATTCATGCTATTTTAATTAGAACAAAACCAGATTGGGACGTTGTCGTTGGAAATGCTCTAATTAACATGTATGCTAAAAGTGGATGCATTAGTACTGCCTGCTCAATATTTCAGCAGATGAAAATTCATAATCTTGTATCATGGAATTCAATAATTGCCGCTTTTGCAAATCACGGGCTTGGCAGGAAAGCAATTGAATTATTTGAAGACATGAAGAGAAAGGATTTTAAGCCAGATTCTGTTACATTTCTTGGCCTTCTGACAGCTTGTAATCATTCCGGGCTTGCAAATGAAGGCCAAGCTATATTTAACTCCATGAACGATGTTTATGGAATATCCCCTGATATTGAGCATTTTTGTTGCCTCGTTGATTTACTTGGCCGAGCTGGGAAAGTGAGCAAGGCTGAAGAGTACATGCGTAAATATAAGATTGGGGACGATGCATTTGTTTTAGGCTCGTTACTCTCGGCATGCAGACAACACGGTAGCATTATTTACGGAGAACAAATAGCTAAGAGGCTACTAGAACTTAATCCTGTCAGTAGTTCGCCTTACGTCTTATTATCCAACTTATATGCATCAGATAGAAAGTGGGATGGTGTAGCAGGGGCAAGAAAGTTGTTGCATGGTAGTGGATTGAAGAAAGAAGCTGCCTATAGTTCAATAGAAGTCAAGGGATCGGTGGAAAAGTTTATAGTTGGTGATTTTTCTCATTCGAGGATGGATGAGATACTGAATCTGCTCAGGACCTTGAGCTCAACGAAAGATGAAGATTTGCTTTGGTATCGATTCAACTCGAGCATGAAAGGCACCATCTTATAATGATTAAATTTATTCATTTGATGAGTTAGGTGGATGTAAATTGTAATCTTGTAGAATCAAAATATATATATATATATATATATATATATATATATCTTTTCTTCTATAAGAAAACCTGAAACCCTGCTAAAATCTGGCTTTTGACCTCTAGACAAACCAACCAGTTGCTCAAGGAAACTCCACTTGACTGTCAATAATACTAACATAATGATATTGTAACCTGTAATGACAATTAAAAGAATATCAATGTACAATACATGCAATAATTATAACACAATGAAACGATGCCAAAGACTGGAAGTATATCCAAGTTTGATGGCTGAAGTCTGAACTAGATAAGAATTATGTTGAAGTCAAAGAAAAATGTGCTTAGGTAGGACATATAATTTACAGGTAAGAATTATTCTATATCTCTAACTAACATGAAAATATATAATAATAATAATAATAATAATAATAATAATATGGATGCTTATTTTTTTACAACCTCAGCTTTTAGATAAGGCCACAATTCAATAAACAACACCTTCCCTCAACCAACAAATTACACAAAATCAAGAAAATTATGTTCTCTCCTTTTACTCATGCAGAAGAACCAAGTATGTTCTTTTTTTTCTTTTTTTTTTGATGAATGCAGAAAAGTCGATTGCATGTGACTAATTGTTGTGTAGCTTTTGGTGTGGGGGTATTGTGTTCAAGATTGAAATGAAAGTGTACAATGAGATAAATCCATTATATTGTCTCATGCTTATGTGATGACAAGTGTACATGGCTGTGCATGTTCATAAGTTGTTTGAGTTTGTCTTATATATTTAAGAATGCTAATAAAAGTCAATTAAAGTGTCACTCTTTTATTTGTTGGTTATAGATCTGTGGAAAAAGGAAAGTGTAGAATGGGACCCAATTTAAGATATGAGACGAGAAGGAATCTGAGGTCTGAGATTGGTGCATAGTGTACGTTTACTCTGTTTTTGTCAAAACCACAGGCTGGAATTTGTTAATTTGTTTTTCTTCAGTAATTCTAAAAAGGCATTATTATGCTACCATATGTGTACTCGTGTGGAGCCGTGGAGGGTTAATGCTAAGAGCTATTAAGTCATAGGTCAGAAAATGTTGCTATTAACATAGTTCAATACTTACCATGAGATCAACATTTTACATGATGCTAGGTTGTTACCTATGAAAATGTTGCTTAACCGACACTTCAAATATCAGTCAAAGCTGAAAATCACTAGTCATGGGCTCACCATAATTATAAAAAAATGACTCATCATGAAACATCATCATCTCATTGTCATGAATTTTTCCTAGTTGAGAGTACACAAAGGCATATTTATACCTAATGCAAAACATTTTCATGCTCGACTAAAAAAAAAAAAACTTAGCAAGTTAATCCTGAAGGAACTCTACACACAAAAATACAGAGAATTTCACTCCTTTATAGAAATCACTTTTCAATTTTAGTTATTTATAGTGACAATGACCATTTTTGGTCCTCTATTGTGTTTTCTTGGTCCTTTTTATATAAAGTTACTAATTTACCCTTAATATGGCATGTGAAGTGCACATAACCTCCACTACATTATTTTTCCTGCAATTTTTATTCAAATCTTTTGAGTTATTATTTTTACACTCCACCAACTTTATACTTGACTTCTAACTTCTTAAAAATAAAACCCTATTACAAAACATCACAAAATTAAAGCCCTTACCATAAAATAATTATAATTTTTTAAAAAAATACATAATATAACTATAAAAACTATTTGTTATGAGTTAATCATAAAACTATTATATATTATAAAACTTAGTTTATAATCTCAACTAATTTCAAAGAAGTTATAAATTACTGAAGCCTAAATTCGAATTACTTAAATATATTAAAATAATTATTTTTTTAATTTTATTTTAATTAATAATAATTTCTTTTAATAATCAATAATTAACAAAACTAAATGTTAAATTGTCATCTTCTCCACCCCACCCCACCCATCCCCTGCGCTCCCCACCAAACCCCATTGAAGTAAAAGATCTAAATTGGTTGCTAACGTGAAGGCGAGCTCTGATCGAACTACAACTCTCTCTGCAAAATTGTCAAAATACCGACAAGATTTCGCCATCACGAGTTAGAGGAGGCGATTGGACGGTGGCGTATAAAGCGAATCGAAGGCAGGATGAAGAGAGCTCATCAGGTGAGGGATGGGGTGGGGCGGTGGGGTGGTGGTTGGGTGGGTCATGGACTCATGACGTTTCAGTTCTTTTTTTCTTTTTATTTTTTAAATTATTAGTTATTAAAAAACTCTTTCTTATTAAGCCTAAACTAATTATCCCCACCAAACCCCATTGAAGTAAAAGATCTAAATTGGTTGCTAACGCGAAGGCGAGCTCTGATCGAACTACAATTCTCTCTGCAAAATTGTCAAAATACGACAAAATTTCGCCATCACGAGTTAGAGGAGGCGATTGGACGGTGGCGTATAAAGTGAATCGAAGGCAGGATGAAGAGAGCTCATCAGGTGAGGGATGGGGTGGGGCGGTGGGGTGGTGGTTGGGTGGGTCATGGACTCATGACGTTTCAGTTCTTTTTTTCTTTTTATTTTTTAAATTATTAGTTATTAAAAAACTCTTTCTTATTAAGCCTAAACTAATTATAAAAAAACCTAAATTTTATAAGTGTTTTTTTAAATTACACTTATTACAAAACTATTTCTGATTAAGCCTATAATAATATTTTATATATACATATATTTAAATGATTTGATTTTGGTTTTTTAGTTTTTTTTTTGTAAAGAAGATGACGTCCCATATTTTTTTTTCTTTTTTGTTAATTATAGTTATTAAAAAATATTCTAATTAAGCTTTAGTTATATAATAATTTTTTTATATATATTTAAGAGATTTGATTTTTGGTTTCATTTATTCTTTTTGATTTTGAATTTCTTTTAATGAAAAATAGAATGGGAAACAAAATTTTACTTGAGATTCTAAAATATTTTTATACTTTTTATAAGAAAATAGAAATAATATTTCATTTATTTTATCATTTATGATATGAGCATTATTTTTTTTATTTCTCCTTTAATTCAAACTAAATGAAGACAACACATAAAAGATAGGGCTTATTTTAAGATGTAAAATATGATTATTACATAAGTATAAAAAAATTATATGGGTGTGTAAATATAATAACTCAAAAGATTTTAATCAAAATGAAAGAAAAAAAAACTAAATTGGAGGTCATGTGCACAACACATGCCAAAATTAGGGTATTCGTAACTTCACCAAAAAAAAGACAAAGGAGACACAATAGAGGACCAAAAAGTGTCATTGGCACTATAAATGACCAAAATTGAAAAGTAGTAACTTTAAAGGACCAATATTGAGAAATTCTCCAAAAGTACATGCTACTATTACCAATGATATAAGCAAACATCTAAATTCCTTCATAAGTGGGACATTGGAAACTTATGCTCAACTCAAATGAAATAAATTAACATAGTCTGAAAGATACCACACATTTTCTCAACAACACCTGGATATTTATGGGTTTTTTCGCAGATCTTGTCAACGACACACCATCTCGAATACTGGAACATGATTGATCTGCATAGTCTTTATCGAATAGCTCGTACATATTGCAAAGTTAGTCTGGCCCACACTCGTTACTATCATGGGCGGACCAAAGGTGAGATTTTGCAGCTTAGTACCTATTAGTTTTTATATTTATAATTTATACTGCTTGAAAATTAATTATTTTTTCCGAGCCCACTAATCTTTATACAAATAAATTTAAAATATCTACAAATTCAACTCAAAATAATAAACAAATGCTTCCTTAATTGACATTAGAGCACACAAATTTGATATTTAACATTTAAAATATCTAGTTTAGTATATACGGGGTTTGTAACGACATGATGGGAGTATTTTAGGAAAGGCCCAATATTTATAATGGGCCGGTCACGAAGAAAGGCCCATAAAATTGTACATCGAACATGAGTAATTCGATGTTAAATGAGTATCGAATGCACATGATTCGATCTAAGGGATAAATCGAATTAACCCGATTCGATACTCGTTTACCAACTGGCACTGGGCTCGCAGGACGGGGCCTATAAATATTGCGTCCTCTAACATTCTCAGTACGCATTCAAGACTAGCTCTCACCTACTCAACATCGAAGCCCTTGGATTCGATACTCACCATTCAGTTGTGGCTCCTGTATTCGACACTCATGGTTCGATCGAAGCAAGTGAATTCGATACTCAGCAAGTTCAATCAATCCTACATCGAAGCACCACAATTCGATACACAGCTCATTCCTTTGTCGAAGGATCCAGATTCGATATTGGACAACTCGACATTCCCTGTATCGAACTTACCCGATTCGATACTCCCTAGATCAAATCTCTGTAACTCGATATACTTTTAAGATACTGTAATTTCACTTGTATTGTCTAGTCAGCTTGTAATAGGTGTTCCGGACCTAGCTAGTCCGATTCTTATTTGATTAGCATTATTTTGGCATATAACAGGCCCATTGTAATAGTTAAGGGTGTTTGGTAACCCAGACGAAATAAGACCAAAATAGACACTCTCACATCTTATATCGAAAATTGATTTATTTTCTTACATTACCTTGTTAAGAGATTTAAGTGTAGATATTTTTTTTTATCTAAAAGACTTTGTAAATATTATGCTTACTTGAATAAATCAATAATTCAATATACTTACGTATGATTTATATTTTACTTATGAGCTTAAAGAAAAAAAAATCAAAATTCAAAAAATTAATAGAATTTTTTTTAATTGAGATAACTCGAATACTCTCTGTCCATCACCCTACTCTAGTCCGGGTAAAAAAAAAATGATTCTGCCCCTGGTTACTATAACTAAAGTCTTAGACGCTTAGATAATTTTAGTGTGAGATGAAACATGTCCTGTCGAACATTTGTATCAGTTTGTTGACTACACAATTATGATATGAATACGCAATAGTTTCAATTAAGAAAAAGAATACGCAATAGTTTCCTTTTCCTTTTGATCAGTTAATATGCAACTATGATGCACGGATACACCTAAAAAAGTAATGATGTTGTATCAGATACGTATTCGATACCGATACACTACCGATACAAATCGGATACGCCACGTGGCGTATCAATTCATTAAAAGAAAATATAAAATTCTCGATACGTATCCGATATATATTTGGGGCGTATTTTGTCTTTTTTATAAGTTTTGAAATTGATGGCAACTTCAATAAATACCATTTACAATTAAAACTTAAAATAAAATCTTTTAATCTAATTGGTAATTAACTAGCTCATGATCATAATTCCACTTTTCTCACTTATAATCAATTTCTCTTCTTTCTCATACCACCTCCACCAAGACACCAAATCCATGGTTGTGGCCACCTTCCACTCACCCACCACCACCTTCGTAATTAACTATTTTGTTATTATCACTTTTATGAATTAATATTTTTTGTATCAATTCTTACTTACTATAAACGTGCCATTTAATTTTTGTAATATTAATATATATATATATATACACATATATATATATATATATATATATATATACAGACGTATCCTTGCCGTATCCGTATCCATATCGCCTATTTTTTGAAAATCCATATTGTCATACTCGTACTATATCCGTATTGCGTACCCGTGCAACATAGATACGCAATTGTTTTAGTTTTTGTGTCACATACTATTGATATACACAATAAAGAAAAATCTGTCCATTGAAATACACACACGTGGCGGTCAAGGGGTTAGTATAAGATAAATTTCTTCAAATTGAGGGTTGACTAACAATAGATTAGAATTAGAGTCCACGACACGCATTTTCCACGTCATCCAAGATATGCTTGGGATACACTTGTTCTTCTGTTTTACCTTATTTTTTTTCTTCCTAAGACGCTTTTTAACTTGTTGGGGTCACCTAATTTAATTAATTTAATTCGTGAAGAGATCGAATTGGAAACTACTTAATGAAAACTGAAAAGAAAGACAAACGTCACAACTTAAATAAAAGGAGATGTTATGGCAGATGATGAATATAGTACACACGTAAATAAAAATGAAAAATAACTAATTGTCTTATAAAAACGAAATCTAACGATATTAATCCACTCATTCGAAAGATTAAATATCATTATATCCTTAATGATTGAAAAAGAAACACCTTATTTGCATGCTACGTTGGACAATATAAATATATATTGACAATTTATCACATACATTTTTTTATTACACTAATTTCACAAAATAAAAAAAAATGTGATTTTTTTTGACAGGTGTATCTTAAGAACATGTCTTAGATTTTTCCAATTATACCTGTCCTTTAAAAAACAAACTTTGTCATATCCTCCTTTTCTCCCTCTAATTAGATTTTCCCAGCTGCCAATGAAAAGAGATAAAAAAATAAATAATAAAAAAATGAAATAAACAATAACTAATTTGTTGGTTAGATTAGAATAGTAAGCACAATAATAAAAGCAATAATAATAAGCATATTCCCCTCTTCATCTTCATCTTCATCTTTCCTATATCCTGTTCTTGATTTCAGTTGCCTCCACCTTCAATTTCTCTCTACATTTTTTGCCCCTCTCTCTCTCTCTCTCTTTACTATTCAAATTTATATATTTATTTCTTTTTTACACGCAAAATCTTCGGATCATTTCTATTTTTGCACGCGTCCAAAAAACCCCCCTATTTATTTTTCTCAATTTGAAGCTGTTAGGGTTTGTCAATTTCACTTGTTTATTAAAAAAGACTTGATCTTGATGGGTTTAGGGCAACTGGGTCTTGTGGGATTCCACCATTTCTTTGTTAATTACTCAGACTCTATTCCAATCTTGCAATTTTTTTTTGTGAATTACGGTAAATGGTAATTCTATTATTTCTAGTTGATTGTTAGCTCATAATTGTTCTTGATGAATTTTGAGGGAAATGGTTTGAGGAAATATCAGCCGAATTTAAGAAGATAATAATAATACTAATAATCAAGAAATAGATTGTATTAAGATTATATAAGTGATGGAATCGGCTGCGAATGCGATAGAGACGACAGCGCCTGAAACGGCGTCGTGCTCTGGAGTTTTGCGTCCGTTTGGCGATCTTAGAGGGGTTCGATGGCGTATAGATTTGGGGATTTTGCCACCATCGCCTTCTGCATCATTTGATGATCTTCGTAGGGTCACCGCTAACTCTCGCAGAAGGTTAATAATACTAATGACGCTCTTTTGTTAGTAGTGTATGTGTATGGTTAGTTATTTGTGTTGATGAAGAAGATACTTTCTGTTAAGCTTGCCCTGTTGGTGTTGGAACAAATGAGAAAATCTTTTGGTGTTTATTGTTTGAACTTAGGAATCGTTTCTACGAACCATCTTTGGTGTGTGGAGCTTGCCGCCACTTAATTTAGGTGGTCGTAATTTCTTACAAGAAGCTCGCGTGATTAAATTTACGTAATTATGGACTTAATTAATAATGTGTTTGATCACTCGCTCTTTCATCATTTAATTGCTGCAGCTGATTGATCTACTAACGACAAAGTTGCAGAAGGACAATACTTCGTTAATCTCAGGCATTCAAATGTTATTTTTTGAAAACTGGCATTAACTTAAAATCATACACCTTTGGCCCTAATTAAACAGCTGTCCCGCCTGCCTAAACTCCGAGCATGTTCTGCGCATTCTGTTTTGGTGGATCCATACAAATTGATGCTGATATCTGAATTATGATTTTCTACAGATATGCTGCTTTAAGGAGACAACTTCTAGTAGATCCACATGTGCCAAAAGATGGAAGTAATTCTCCTGATCCTGTAATGGATAATCCATTGTCACAAAACCCAGGTGGGATTTTCAGTTCTTCCTGTTTTGTTTTCTGTACACCACCTTAAGACTGTGATTATCTGGTCGTATGTAGCTCCTTTGTTGTCTGTCTTTCTCAAATCTGTCGCCTGCGTCTTAAGTCATATATTTCGCATTTTTGATTTAAGTTACTAAAAGTGTGACTTTCTTTGTTGCCATTCTTGGCAAGGGCTGAAGGGAAAACGGAAGTACGGAAATGAGTAATTGTTTAGTTTTCAGTTTAATTCTGCTTTAGTAAGTTATTTACCCCTGCCTAATGTCTTGCAGACAGCATGTGGGGCCGCTTCTTCAAGAACGCTGAGCTAGAGAGAATGGTTGATCAAGATTTGACACGTTTATACCCTGAAAGAGGCAGCTATTTTCAGACA
Organism: Linaria vulgaris; assembly: GCA_948329865.1. Classification (NCBI taxonomy): domain Eukaryota; kingdom Viridiplantae; phylum Streptophyta; class Magnoliopsida; order Lamiales; family Plantaginaceae; genus Linaria; species Linaria vulgaris. The sequence continues at coordinate 14,418,223 of OX415254.1, read as the reverse complement.
AGTGGATGCCAAAGCATGTTAAGAAGGATATTGTTGCTTTGGTGCCTTAGACACCCAGAATATGGTTATAGACAAGGTGCTTTAACTTGCATGCTTCATATTCTAGTTCTAGGCATCTGTTCATCAGTTATTATCAGGATAGATATCTAGCCTGTTTTATGTTTAAATGCGATGCAGGGAAGGGTTCTGAATTCCAAAACAGTTGGCAGTACTTTGCTAGCTGCAAATTTAGATTTGTATTCTTATGGCTCCTTTTTCATTTACATATTTAACAATATGAACTGTAATCTATTGCAGATGCACTGCGTTCCGGGCTTGTTTTAGTTATAACTCCCTATCATGAATAAACTTGTAGGAGTTGGCCAAGCATCTATTTCTATCTATTGTAGTTATTACGACCAAAATTGCTTGTTGTAGTTCAAAAAGTTTTTTTCCTTATGGTCAAAGTCAAACAGTGTAAATGCTTCAGTGTCTTGAAAGGGAGAATATCTGTATTAATGCCTCAGCTCTTATCACTTATGGTTCTTATTTCTTTTGCAGGAATGCATGAACTCTTGGCTCCCTTGTTATATGTTCTTCAGGTTGACGTGGAACGTCTCTCGGAAGTGAGAAAAAATTATGATGACCACTTTGCCGACAAATTTGATGGCTTTTCATTTCATGAAAATGACCTGACATATAAGTTTGATTTTAAAAAATTCTCGGACTCGGAGGAAGAATGGAATGGGGTTGAGAAAAGTTCGGTGAAAGCTAGTAGTCTCAGTGAACTGGATTCAGAGATACAAACTATTGTTTTATTAAGTGATGCCTATGGAGCAGAGGGTGAACTTGGTATTGTCTTGTCAGAGAAGTTTATGGAACATGATGCCTATGCTATGTTTGATGCTTTGATGAGTGGGGCTGGCGGTGCTGTTTCCATGGCAGAGTTTTTCTGTCATTCTCCTTTTAGAAATTTGCATTCTGGGTTCCCTCCAGTTATTGAAGCTTCGGCTGCCTTGTATCATTTGCTTTCAATTATTGATTCATCTCTCCATTGTCACCTTGTTGAACTAGGAGTTGAACCCCAATATTTTGCACTTCGCTGGCTACGGGTATTATTTGGACGTGAATTTTCTTTGGAAGACCTTCTAGTAATTTGGGATGAAATATTTGCACATGATAACGCCAAAATTAACAAGGCAGTTGAAAGTGATGCGGAGACCAACTTTGGAATACTAGAGTCACCCAGGGGGGCATTTATTTCTTCTTTTGCTGTTTCAATGATACTTAGTTTGAGGTCTTCACTGCTTGCCACTGAGCATGCTACTGCCTGTCTTCAAAGATTGTTAAATTTTCCAGATGATGTCAAGCTTGCAAAGCTGGTAGAAAAGGCAAAATCCTTGCAAGTTCTAGCCGAAGATGCAAACAACTCAATTACTCAACCAATTAATCCTGGTCCAAAAGACGGCAAGAAGTCCGGGCATATTAGAGCTCATAGCCTTTCTCTAGATCCAACTTCTCCGAGAAGCCTTTCGGGGATGGTACCTGAGAGTTACTGGGAAGAAAAGTGGAGAGTTTTGCACAAGGAAGAACACAAGCAAGGTGCTGTGGTAGAACAAGTTCCGGAGCGGAAAAAGGGCTGGTCAGAGAGAGTAAAGCTGCGTCTGTCTAGAACTGAATCTGATCCTTCTCCATCAACGGTAAATGGGAAAACCAAAATTCCAAAGCCATCTGTTAGGAGAAGCCTGTTGGACGATCTGGCACGACAGCTTGGAGCCAATGAAGATAAATGTAATGAAGGACGTGATGAAGATGTAAGCCACCAAGATGATGTAGAGGTTAGCGGCCAAGATGTTAATGATAAGAATATTGGCGACACATCTTATGGCGGTGGAAATGAAGGCAGTTCCTCCAACTTCTCGGATCCATCAAGTCCTATCCACAAAAAAAGGGATCACGGGTTTATATCGGAAAGAAGCAGCGTTGCATCAAATTCCTCCATCGATGAAAATGATGCTGAGTTATCCGGGACTAACCAGGAAGATGGGGATGCCAAGTTATACGGGAGAAACCAGGAAGATAGAAATGCTGAGTCAACTGGGACTAACCAGGAGCGTCCCCATCTGCCTGTCTCAGATCAACCTGATGTCTCTCCGAAAGTTTCACAAAATGATGACTCTGAGGGAAAAGTAAATTCAAGCTTGAAAGATAGAAAACTTCTATCTGGTAAGTTCCAATGGCTGTGGAAATTTGGACGGAATGCAAACGAAGGGACATCCGGGACAACTGGTGCACCTGAAGATGTGAAAGCTTGCAGCAGTGGAAGTAGTCAGAGCAATTTAGCGGGCATTCATGTGGCTAATGGGTTTGATGGCTCTTCCGGGACCAGCAAGGAAGAGACTGTAGACCAAAACTTGATTGTTACCTTGAGGAATCTTGGTCATTCCATGCTTGAGAATATTCAGGTAATATTTCAAACCTCGCTGCAGTTCTCTTTGTTTATCTTTAAAAACTGGCTCTATGGAGGTATTTAGGATCTGATTCGAATCACATTGAAGAGGTATTAAAGTCTGATGTAGTACTAGGAAATGCCTATTTTGATGAATGTGGTTCCATAATCACCATTCACCGCCACTCAGTTTGTATGATGAACCATAATTCACTGTTCTTTAACCTTAAGATTTGATCTTGAGTTTCACATAATAATGCTTACACCGATGTGTTTTTTGGGATTGTAGGTGATCGAGTCTGCTTTCCAGCAGGAGTGTGGGCTGACAGGAACCACAGAAAACTCGTCAAAGAATGGTCTTGTTGGAAAAGGGCAAGTTACCGCGATGTCCGCAATCAAAGAGCTTAGGAAAATCAGCAATCTTCTCTCTGAAATGTAATTTACTTGTGTGTAAGATCGATTTGTAATTATTTACGTCGCAAGAAGAAAAATAATGTATATTCGTTTCTTCTCAATTCAAGTTTTGAAAAATGTATCGTGGACAATTTTGTATATGGATATTCTGTCTAATAAGATGGTACTATCTACATGAGTCATCAGAAGATCATTCTTCACTGCAGGCAGGCAAATACGTACCATCTTGATTTTCGACATGCTTTACCATTTTTGGCATTTATTTCCAATAACTTCACCTTTCCATAAGGGAAAAATATGTGTCCACATACAAAATACGGAACGACAACAAACGCGGCCTATACTTCCACAGTTCCACTAAGAGGGTGTTTGGTTCGAGCGATTTAAATTCGACATAGTAACTCGCGTGGTTCGTTTGATTTCATTTTCAGGATTTTTGCCAAACATGAGATTACAATTTCAAACCCGATATTGCAGCAGCTAATACCCACTATTATAATCTCTACTCTCCCATAATTATATAATCTCAGTTCTGTTACAAAATTGCTTATACCCACTATTATAATCTCTACTCCCCCATAATTATACAATCTCAGTTCTGTTACAAAATTGCTTGCACAAAAAGGACTCATTTGCCTTTGCCTTTTATTTATACATTATAGTTATATACATTATAATTATATACTAAATATAAACTATATTATATACGAAGATACATTATAATTATACACATTACAAATTATATGCATGTACATTACTATTATATACATTATGATAATAGTTATGTACTTAAATTATATATATTGTAATTATACGTTATAATTATGTCATTATATGTACATTATAAATATATACTACTATGTATACATTATAATTATATACACAATACATTATAACAATATTTTTATAATTATACGTTATAACAATTATATACATTACAAGGCATGTACATTGTAATTATATACATAGCTACATTATAATCATATACATTACAAATTATTGGCACGTGCATTATAATTATATACATAACAAATTATAGTCATGTACGTTATAATTATGTTATTATATGTATATTATAATTATATACTACAATCTATACATTATAGTTATATATTTAAATTATATATATTATGATTATACGTTATACATTACAAACTATAGGCATGTACATTGTAATTATATACTGAGATACATTAAAATTCTATACGTTACAAATTATAGTCACGTATATTATAATTATACAATATAATTATATACACAACAAATTATAGGCACGTTCATTATAACTATATACATTACAAATAATAGGCATGCACTTTTAATAATATACAGAGACACATTATAATTATATACATTATACATTATAGTAATATACCATAAATTATATACATTAACTTTGAGAGACACTAAAAGAACAAAATAAAAAATTCACATAAATTAGCATAAGTTTAAAAGCTATACGACCAACCAAATCAGGTATTAGGGCTAGATACAATTTAGTCTCAAATTCCATCTTGCGAACCAAATTTGTTATTAAAAAGCAGCTATAGAGTAAAACAAAAGGATAAACTTATATAACAACAAGAATATTCAAAATATATTTGAGTCAAAATCAAATCAAAGCAAATGCAAAATTTTAGTGAAAGAAAATGATCAGGTAACACTGATTTATAATATATGTGGTAAATGAATTATGAATTTCCATTGATTATCCATACTATAATAATAAGAAAGAATACAACTTCCTAGTTCCTATCAACCAATTTTTTTTTTCCTTTATTGCCCTTTTAGTTATCATTATTTACTTTCTCTCTTCAACTGTTATAAACTTATAATAGCAATTTGGAGGCCTCTTAGGCCCATTTCTAAAAAGGAGTTGGGGGTGGGCCCCACATGAGGGTTTACTCCCACATCATTCTCTCTCTTATATTTTATTTTTTCATCATTGCCCCATCTCTTCTTTGGTGATGATCTGATCCTTATGGGGAAAGCTTCTGTCAGGACAGCTCAGACTATTAAATCTGTATTAGGGAGGTTCTGTGCAGCTTCTGGTCTGCAACTAAGTCACCAGAAATCTAAGATTTTCTTTTCAAAAAGCCATGGTGCTAGCCTGAAAAGGCAGATCAGTGGAATGTTAGGTTTCAGTCAGACAACTAACCTTGGTAAATACCTTGGGGTGAAACTTATTCATGGGAGAGTGAGTCAGGACATATACATGGATATTATGGATAGGGTTATGACCAGATTTACTTCTTGGAAGAGCCAACTACTATCTTTAGCAGGTAGAGACACTCTTATCAGCTCTATCTCATCTGCTATGTCTGTTTACACTGCACAAGCAGCCTGGTTACCAGAGAATGTTTGCAAGCAGCTAGATAGACTTAATAGGGACTTCTTGTGGTCAAGTAATGTATCTGTTAAGAAAATGCATTTGGTGAACTGGGATCAAGTCACTCAGCCTAAGAAAGAAGGTGGATTGGGCATTAGAGTTACAAGAACTAGTAATGAAGCACTGATGGCCAAATTAGCATGGAAGATTATTACAAAAGAGGAAGCCTTGTGAAGTGCTCTTATCAGAGCTAAATACCTGAAGAACCAGTCCTTGCATAATTACAAGGCTAAGATGTCAGATAGTCCTGCATGGAAGGGTGTGATCAGATGCATGGACCTGATGCAACCCTTTCTGAGATGGAGGATAGGAAAGGGAGATCAGATATCCTTCTGGTTTGATAACTGGAGGGGAAATGGTAGGCTGTGTGATGAAGATGTGGCGATTCAGCAGGAGGATAGCAATCTCAAACTTCAAGATGTTATTTCTGACACTGGAGACTGGCATATGGATATAATTGCCTCCCACATTCCATCAGAGATTCTCTCAGATATCACTCAAAGGAGAGTTGGTTTGAATTCAGAAAAGGATAGGGTCATTTGGAGTGGGAGTTCTAATGGCCTCTTCACCTGTCAGTCTGCATATATGTGTTTCTATCAAAGGCACCAAACTATCAGGAAACATCAAGTCACTTGCCAATGGGTTTGGAAGATTGACACTAGTTATAAGTTTCAGCACTTTCTTTGGCTGCTTTCTCAAGAGAGGCTGGCTACCAACTCAGTCAGATATAGAAGGCATGCTGCATTGACTTCAATGTGTTCCTTATGTGACTCTTCTTAGGAAACTGGACTGCATTTGATCAGACATTGCCCTGTGGTTAGAGAGGTTTGGATCAAAATCATCTCTCCTCATGATCTGTCAAAATTTGATGATTTATCAGATGACATTTGGTTGCAAACTAACTTAGAAGACATGGAGATTCAGAATCAAATTAGACCTCAGTCAGCATGGAAGTGGATATTCTTAGCTTGCATATGGACTGCCTGGAAGCATAGGAATGCCAGAATTTTCCATGGTAGAGAGAATACGGTTCAGCAACGTATTCATCTTATAAAGCAGTTGAGTTTTGATCTTTATCTAGGGAAGAGGAAAAGCTTGATTAGCAAGGAGAGGGTGCGCTGGAAAAAGCCATCTAAGGGATGGTGTAAACTCAATGTGGATGGTGGTATCAATGAGCGCATGAATACGGGCACTGTGGCTGGACTAGTTAGAACAGATGATGGCTTATGGCTCTGGGGTTTCTGCAAATCAGTTGCAACTCCTACTGTTGATGAAGTAGAGTTGTTGTCTCTCAAACATGGTAGTATAGCATGGGAAAGGAGAATGAATTTTCTTGAGGTTGAAACGGATTCATTGGTCGTGTACAAGCTGTTAACATGCGATATTCAACCTCAGGCGACCAATGCTTCATTGGTGAACGAGTGCAACCTTTTATTACATAAGCCATGGAGTGTTAAAGTTCAGTGGATTCCAAGAACGGCCAATGTGGTAGCTGATAAATTAGTTAAGCTTAATAGTAGTTTTAGTGGGATGGACATCCTATGAGAGAGTCCTCCTTCTCATTGTATCAATATGTTGCTTGTTAAAGACATGAACTAAGGTTGTTGCCTGCTTTGTTTTTTACCAAAAAAAAAAAAAAATCAGTATTTCGCATTAGTCTTTCATTAATTGTAAAAAAAACCACAAAACTTCACAAATTTCTCAAACATATCCAAATAAATTGAAATTGTACAAAACCACCATTAATCACCTTTTTTCGTGCGTTAGTAACAAAACTACCTTCTAATTGAAAACCCCCTTACATAAGTCATTTTAAAAAAAAAAAAAACTCCCCTTATGTTAAATTAAATTTGGATGCGACACCCAAAAACTGTCTCTGTGTTATTTCTAATTGTAAAAACTCTTGTGTTAATTTTTATTTAGCAATTGTACCAAAACTATTTTTAGTTTTGATTAAAAAAAATGGGGTGGTTCCAATGAGAGGGACACGCAGAAAAACGTAAGCTCGTAAGGTGGAAGGGAAAAATATAACGAATGCGATTTTCTCAATTTAGATTTATGAAAAGTACAACATTAATAGATCTAATAAAGTTTACTTGATTAAAAAATGCTAAATGGTTTGTAGAATCTCATATTGTATATTACATTGTTGTATTGTTGTTAATTTTTTATATGTATTTACTCCCTTTGCTACGTACAAAGGCGAACGCATTAATTCTTTCTTTTTTCTTTTTGCGTACTTTGGTCTTTTTTTTCCTTTTCTTACCATGAAACCACTAAAAAGTTTGAAATTTCAAACGGACTTTATATATTATAAAATAAAACTCCACAAAATTTGCTTCCTAAGCAAAAAAAGAAACAAAATTTTGCAATACGGAACATATAGGTATCATTATAAATAACATAACGAAATTCTTTATTATAAAGACTAGCAATGTTAATGGAAAAGAAAAGAAAAAAATAAGTATTGAAAATAAGACATTCTAATGCATAATCCAAAATGTCTTCTAGCACAATTCCTAACTCAAAATCCAAAAAACCACTCTAGAACAATGAAAGTAAAAGCAAACTTCTCAACTCCTACATTATTATGGTACTTATGTGAGTGCGATTAATTTTCGAAAGAATCAAGATATCTAGAACCTGACGAGCGATCTTCACATATTTTTGCATTATATACGACAAGTTGTGTGCCCTTGAAGATTGCGATTTTAAGCCTCATATATGAAAGTCGTTCAACCATTCGGGAGTATCCTTGGTAGACACTATTAAACTTCAACTGAGTATTTTCTCGGTTGGTGTGCTCATTCACGGCATACTTTGCGAGTTCCTTCACCTTCGAACTTTTTGGATCAACAAATTCTCAGTTGACTAGAGTTAAGAGAGAGCAGATTAAAAGTCAATTAAGTACAAGAAAAGTTCTAAACATAAAGACGCAAAAGATTATGCAGTAGAGAGCGTAGATTACCTTCGTCCATTGCTAAATCAAAAATCGTGATATTCGTTTTCTTTTGCCAACTATCTTTGAAACAAGTTATAGAAAAGTAGTTATGATCTATTCTTTCAACTCAATATTATATATAGACTACATTGAATATGGTAGTATTCATAATAAGGAAGTAATTCAATAGTTAATGTAAGAGAATATGTTAATTATCTTAAATAAAGAGAGCTACATTCAAGTATTGAAAAGTCTAAATACCTTATAGAAAAATACATGTTCTCAAAAGTTTCCAATTTAATTTTCATAGTTAAAACATTCCAAAAATTAGAAGACAAGTATAATAGGGATGATGCATGTTTGAAACGAAATAGGTATTATTTCCATATTTATACTTCAGATTCAAGTTTAAATAATAAAAGAAAACAAATGACTGAAGCCACAAAATAGCAACATGTCATGGTTTTTTCATGAAGTTGAAAATGACTATTAATTTTTTAACCTTTTAAGAAACTCTTTTTTTATTGTTTGTGTAATACGATATTTAGTCTCGACCACATTTTTTCTATTTTTTTATTTTATTTTGTGGGCTAAAAGACTATAGAAAAAATAAAAAAATTGCAGCCCTGAGATGTGCGGAAGAGGCGAAGAGCACATCAAACATAGGCGCAAGCCCATGAGATTTTTGCACTTTGGGTGCACGTCTCAACGTTGGGACGTGTGCCCCGCAAACTTCACCCCAATTGCTCTCCCAGTGGCGTTTTCGACTCAGTTTTGTCCAGATGCCCCCTTTCACCACAGATTTCTGCTCAAGAAGAAAGAAAGCATTTGCTGAAACAATCCTGAAAGAGGGCGTATAATACAGTAAATTTATATCTCATGCGAAATTTTGATTGTCAACTAAGTTTTAAAACTTTACTTTGTGTTTTGAAGCTATCAGGCAACATTACAAGGCATGAGTTAGTTGTGGACTGCAATAATATTCAGGAGTTGGGATGCTGAGTGAGAGTGAGGATCAAATGGGAAACCCATATGTCCTAATAGTCAAGACAATAAAAATTAAACGTGCCAAGAAAAACCATAGCAACCATGTCCTTGATCGTTTTATAATAAAAGAAAGGACATTCTTATAAACATTCACGACATGATTATCTCTATTTTCAGTAAAATGATGAATCAGCATTGAAGAATTCATCTGCAAAACACGCGCCTCGAAAATCAAATAACAAAATATCAGTATCGACATGCTAGCTAACGTCTTTCTTTTTTCCTATCACAGCTAACACATACAAATAGCCTACAGATCACATAGAATGAAACCTTTATGTGGCTTTTCTTTTGTCCATCAAGCCGCTTTTCCAAGTACCAGGTTGTTTCAAGCACGTTGTGCGTTAATTTCTTTACAATCTCAGTCGATGTTGTGAAAGCCAGGGAGAAGTGAAGTGATGAAACCAAAGACAATCAATTTGAGTTCCTTGGCAATTCCCCACCAACGGTTGTCAGCCTCGCCTTGTCCAGGTTCCCCAGCATGTTCGTTTTCAGGAGCCCTATTCCCATCATTTAGTGGCTGATTCTCGTTCTCACCAACTGCTTGCCCCTCTGCCATGTTAATAGTGCAACATTAAGATTGTTTACTTTTTTTTCGGGAGTAAGGAGAAGAACAGGTTCAGTTATTGGTATATGCATCTACTTGGAAGATATACATGCTGTTGCAAGACAGTACGTTGAGAAAAATGCTTGTTGAAATAGATTTCTTTCGTTCTGCTCCTTATTTTGGTTTCACCTACTTTATGCACCATGAACTGAAAGTCCATAGATTAGCAAAAAAGTGTAGGTCGAATTCAATAAGAGCTGGCAACAAACATGTTTAGCACTCCGCAGTCATTTGGTTCAACCGATCAAATCCACGCCCTTCTCTTATACACCACCGAACACAAAAAAGGCAACATAGACAACTATAGTTCCATTTCAAAAAGCAATAATTTGCACAATAACTAAGTAGTAACACGCATTACGAGAAATAAATGGTTGTGTGCCAAACTAAGATTTTAAGCAATATCTGTAACATTACCCAAAGTTACCAAACGTGCAGGTGCAGAAAATTTCAGTTACAATAAATTTTGGGAGAGATTACCTGCTACGCCAGCATTACCATTCCCTTGTGCCCCAGCAGCTGGTAAATTGTCTGCTCTAACAGCAGCTCTGGGTGGTTGAGGTGGGGCAGCTGCCCTAGGCATTCCTTGAGAAAGCCATCTGATCACGGGTGCCAGAGCTCCAGTTTGATATCTGCACCACCGGACAACAGAAAGTAAGTCACATTTAATAACTTGATATGCACGTGGATGGTTAACACACATGAACATACAAAGAACGCGAAGGTCGAGAAAAGGGCATTAAGAGAATAGCATATAAAATAAATTTTTATCCAAGACAATGCAGCGGTAAATAATGAAAGACCAAAAGTAGCCTTCAACTACTCACAGATAAACAATTGAGGCAAAAAAGATGAGGAGGATAAGTCTCTGCTTAGATCCGTCATGGTTAAACAAGAAAATAACTGCAGCTAGCTTTAAGATGAGCAATATATCAAGCTGGATAGCAATTTGAAATCTCCTAACAACAACTTGTCTTTGAGGTCCAGCTTGTTGCTGCTCTGCTGCCTCCCCTGGTTGTCCCTGCTCACCACTCCCTTCTCTAACCTCTGGAGAGCTACGCTCCCTGATAAAAGCACATAAACACGTCAACACAAAAACCCCGAGCTACTCCATAGAAACAATATAGTACTTACAAAATTGGAACAATTAGTCGTGGTTTAGGTACAGAGAGTTAGCTTAGATATCTACACACACAGCGACAGCTGTAGATACCATATTGCACCGCACTGACTTCGCGTAGTGGCTAGTTATGCAACAGATATGTCAAAACTTGAACAATTCACGTGTGTTAGATACAGAATCAGTTAGCTTAGATATCTATAAACAAAGCTATCACTGACGATACCAAATTCCACCACACGGATTCGCGAAAAGACGAAACGCTAACTTGACCTATAAACCTTTATTATTTCTTTCGTTTTCGTTGTTCATCATAATCGATTGAGAACCACCGCATTTCGACTAATAAAATACAGTAAGCCTGAAGTCAAGTGTTCCGATCACCAACCGTAACAAAGAATGACTGCACTGATATGAGGCGAGGCGAGGCGAGGCAAGGCAAACCATTAACCACTAATACGAACAAACAAATACAAAATTAAGCCATTAAACTCACTCGAAAGTGCAGCAATACTTACGTGGGCAAATTGTAGGTGAAAGGAATAAGCGTGTTTGACGGAAACCCTAACGCAGGCTGCTGCGTATACGGATGAACCGGCACAGCGTACAAACCAGGTCCACGGTTCATCTGTTCCAGCTCCGGTTGAGGAGGAAAGAAAACCGCAGGGTACATGATCGGAAACATTGGAGTGTTTCCATTGGGTGGCTTCAATCCACCAATCACAGGCGCCTGTAACAGAAATTCGTCAAATTAGAGATATATGCACAAGTCAAAATTGTGAATAAATTAGAGATAGAGAGTGAAAATAATGAATGAATGAATGACCTGTGGTTGGCTATTTTGAGAAGAAGACTGATCGGAAGGTGAGATTAAGGGCTCGTCCGCCATTGGAGATCAGATCGAGAGAGCTGTTCTTCGTTTTTTTTTTTATTTAATTTAATGGGAATAAAAAGATTTTAATTTGTGCAGCTGGTAATTTTCATTACGTGTTCGTTGTAATTAGTCTCCAATTAGATTTCGCCACGTTGGCGGTGTAGGAATGACCAGAACGGAACCTCACAACTCAGTCACAAGTAAAAATAAAAAAATGTACTACGGTTGTACAATGAGAGTGAAAAGGATTTTTGATATTAAAATACCCCCATGTGATATTTTAATAATCAAAAATCTCCAAAATTATATTATTAGTTGGTATAAGGTGGTGTTAGCAACATTCTTTGCAAACTCACACCCGACTGGCTATGTTTTGAAAATTAATATTTCATGTTCGTGTCACGTATCGTATTTGTATCCGTGCAACGTAAGTTCTGATTGTAAGACAACTGTACACCACACTAGTCTTTAGGAGCTTTCGATCAAAAGCGCCTCCTTCCTTTGATCATGGAGGTTGTTTATAAAGGAGAGTATGACAATAGCTCCACTCCACCAATAAGTAATCGTGCTTATGTCCTTATGAGCGAAGCCAAATTCAATTTAGAACGGAAAATTGGCGTGGTATATAAGATCTCGTTTATTTTGGCAATAAAGACTGAGATTGTTGTTTCTAATCAAACCATTTACGATGCTATGGCGGGAATGGTCGTATTGCTCCTCATATGCACCATATAAGACGGTGACATGATTGCTTATGGGGGGGCAATAATGGGGTAGAAAAGTTCGTTCGACTTCGTTAAGACCTTTTGAGGGTGCACTAAGGTCCTGACTTTGAGAGTGAAGTTTGTAGGACAATATGGTGGTGGAGTTTAGAGAGCAGTACTCATGATCTCCGCGATTTGTTGCTAAGACTTCCACGTACAAGATTGTGTATACGAGGACATTCACCATTGTATACAATGGTGTTGCTCTCAATTGCTTCAATGCTTTTTCGCAAGTATAATTATTCTTTTGCCTTTCTAAGACAAGATCGATTCAAAATCTCTTATTAACATGCTTGTCATAATCAACATTTCGATGATACTTTTTAACCAATCATAGTCCCGCCATCACATTTGCATATTTAAATGTTACTACTACTATCAAGACAATTAGATGTGGAAACTAACTATCCAACTACAGATTCTTTGGATTCAACTTCTACATCCAAAGAACAAAGTTTACATAAATGGCCATAAGATCTACTATGGTCTATAAACTTAGTTTATCTTAAAAAAATAAAAAAAGGAAAAGCTAAATTTTGCGCTGTAAACCATTCTCCACCATCAACAACCACTAATCAAAATACTAATTCACATTGTGTGACATGCACTAGCAGCTTGGGAATATATTTCCATTTCAGAATCCCAGCCAACAGTACACAGCCTCAGAGTTCATCAAACAAGCAAGTCGACTAGTACGATGATTCATGCAAAAAGTACAATCATCCAACTCCTCATGACCAAACAAAGAATACAAAATAACTTGTCAAGAAAAAAAGAACTTACACTTCTACAAAAACTAAATTAACGTATGATTCCCACTTTGCGGCATACCACTCTGTGGATAATTAAACGGATCGCCAAATGGATTTATCTGTTGCATTTGTTGCTGCGGATACTGAGCCGTGTATGGATTATGTGGCACCATCATTGACATTTGCTGTTGTTGCATCATCATTTGCTCTTGCTGAGACATCATTGCCATTTGAACGTTCGTTGGAGGCGCGAAGTTGTTTGACATGGCAAAGGGGTCGTGTTGTTGTTGGTCGAACTGACTTTGTGGATTCATTTCGTATCCGTAGCTTGTACTGTACCCTGCGCTGTGAAGCTGCAGCGTTTTTCGTGTAGCATCGTCTTCGTAGAGGCTATCTAGTAGTAACTTGTCAAAACCCCCAGCCTGATTTTTCAAAGACAAAATGGATATTACGACTCATTTTTTAAAGTGATAGCTACATCTACACCCCAACATTGGTCTAATTACTTAAACCAAACATACTGTTTGAATTAAAATTAGAATAATTACAGAGGAGTCTATCTGTTAGTTATTCAATGCTAAGAGAGGCTAATTGTAGTTTATTTCAAACTTAAAGTGTTGTTCGTGAAATGATTCAAACAGTAGACGATGTTTAATCGTTAGAAAAACGAGATCAGGGCGTGTAAATGCAATTATTCCGAATATGAGTTAAGATAAGAGGACATACCAATTTTGTTTCTGTCACTTGTGGTCTATTAATGTTGCTTGGTGTTGTCACAAGTGCCAATTCCCATCCTGAAGTCTTTCCGATTTCAGCTAATGCGTTGCTAGCATATAACGGATCGTTGCCTGCATGAACACATAAAATATCATGAACATTATATTAAACTCTCAGTTATATGATCACCTGAAACAAAAGAAGGCATGTATAATGAAGTAGTGTTGCATACCAGGTTGAATAATTGCAAGTGCCAATGCATTGCTTTCCTCCAATTGTACTGCCTTTTGGTTTATTTCGCTAAGACCCTTCAGTAGATTTGCACAAGGAGTGTAAGTTGGAGAAAGTTCTTTCATAAAATTTGAGAACGAAAACCTAAAAAAGGGAGAAGAAGAAACTTACTAGGAAATCGACGGGCTCTTCTACTGGTGCTGGTGGAGGGACTTCTTCTTTAACCTCAATCTCTGGTTCTTCTTGTACTTCAACCACCTCTTCTTCGACTTCAACTTCCTCGACGTGTTTCTCTTCTTCTGGAGGCATTTCCTCGGGTTTTTCTGGTTCTTCTTCCATCTCATGGTACTCCTAACCATTTCATGCAAAAAGGTTGCATCAGTAAACAATCAACAATAAAAATGGCATGGAAATCTTATTGGCTATGTAATAAAAACAAAAGTACCAAGGATAGTAAAATTAGCATTGTGGGACTTTCAAACACAAGAAGTTACGTTATTTCTGTAGTATGTAGGAAAGAAAATTAAGATAACAGTGACAATGTTTGAAAGTATCCTTAAACGGAAAGTAGAATTAGTCGTGTCATCTTCTCACCAATCTCTTAGTTGATAGCGAGCCCGTCTGAGGTGCTTCCTTTATGTATTCTTCCATTGTAGCAAGAAATGAGGGAGGTGGCTGAGGATTTCATAGAACTAATTGTTAAAGCTGTCCATTAACATAACATATACTGTATTATTGACTCGGAGATCTGAAGGTGGAAAACCTGTTTCAATGTAGGGAAGTGAAAGGTTCGAGCAAGATCCAGAGTTCGACAGAAGGTATAAAAATCAGCTAGACTTGCAGCCTATACAATGCAAAGAGAGAAAAAGAACACGAAGAATCAGTTATCATGTCTTAAAACACAAAGTAAACATTTATGTTAATTTGTGTACAGTATGAATGTACATAGTACCTGTTGTCCAGATTTTCTGTAAATGTTAAGAGCCCTGACTGCGTCGTGTTTTGGCATTTCAAAGAACTGTCCGTAGAGAAGAGATTGAGATAAATAGAAGTACTTTATTCTTTAGAGTATTTCAATGCATGGAATGTATTTGGAAAGTTTCATACGGGATCATACCACATCGACAAGATTGATAATCCCATCATTGATGGCACAATATATCTTGAAGCTCTCCTTCAAAACCTGTATCATCAGCAGTTATAATGTTTCAGCTTTGGAGAACTGACTTCTGAGCTCGATAAGTGTCACACGTCCTATCCGCATATGCTTAAAGTTGAGAAATTATAAACAAGTATTCATTTTTTCATAACTAAAGATCGGCCCTTTTTTCTTAATCATACCAGGGCTAATGCAAACTGGATTAGAAAATTGTAGCAGGCTGATCCTTCAGGCTGCAAAAATTTGAGACTGATTACATATATATTTCAACAAACAAATATTCGATGACCATATAAAACAATTCACTCCTCGAAACTTTCGACCGTTACCTGGCAACCCAGTAGGCGAAACTGAAGCTGTTGCAATGCAGGTAGCTTCTCCAACAGTTCAGCAGCATTAAAGAGCCGCGTCTTACTATATACCTGATATAACCAATTAATTTGCTCGCTCGCTCGCTCGGTTGTTCCATCTTTTTCTTTTCGTTTTCTCAAGAAACTAGAAACAAGAAAAGAAAGCAAGAGTCGTACCTTAGATACTCCAGGAACCGATCTCGTTACTCTGTCGGTTTCTATGTCAAAGTTCATGGCCCTAAAACATTCAAGTCTTTCCTCCAAAAAGAGTGCATAAGTTCTTACCCAAGCCGAGCAATCCCACGCTGCATCAATACTAGCAAAATGTTATAAAAGGAAACAAGATATGTCATTCCATATCCTTTACAAAATCACCTACTTCTTAGACGTGAACAACGAAACTGAAGTTAGATGGGATTGATTTACCTAGAGGACTAGAATCATCCTTGAAATTGGATATTTGAAATAAATGTCCTCTTTGTGAATAGTGTACTAATTCTTCTCTGAAGCTAGGATCTCCTTCTCTTAACGTCCGATGTATAACTATCAAAGTCTTTACCGCAACCTGATTTTTCACAACCATTAGCACATTTACACGAGATTACGTCCGTTGTAGTTCTTTTTTTTTTTTTTTTGATCGACAGCTCATGTAAAACAAAAATGTTCAGTTTGTTATTGATAGTAAGAATAGGGATTAGGGACCAAAAGCATAACACAACAATAACAAAGTAAGTTGATTGAGTTTACAATCCAGTTGCGCGTTTTGGTCAATCTTCTTGAAAGTGCATGAATACAATATGCGACATCAGCTCTTGGACGGTTTACAGATACAGCTGCAAATATCTCTGGAAAGAAAGTAAAAAATGAACAACAAAATCTGAGAAGTCTAAGACAATGTAGCAAAATAAGAAACAGAATCCGATTGATCGATATAGTCCAGATTCATTAAGGCACTTACTCCTTAGATGTCGTTCCTTCGGTGGACATTCGACGTGGTTGGTGGCCTTAACAATCGCAACATCCAAATCCTTGCAACAAAAACCATACAAATTTAGACAAGAACCTTAATCAAGAATTCATAAGAATGTCTTACATTACAACAAAAATGCATTTAAAGATAGATATGTAATGATCGAAAAGAAGATACCTTAAAATCGCTGTTGACCTTAGCTAGGCCAACCGTGGTAGAGTCTTTAAGCGCACCATAGGCTTTTCTAAAGCTATCCATTTACGTAAATATTAATATTTCATGCAACATTAATTAATTAGTAATGATCATCATTAATGGTTATAAATCAAATCTCTGCAAATTATTATGGAAATGTGTGGAAGGAGGAGGAGGAGGAGAGATCCAAGAGAGAAGAGGGGTTTGATATATTATTCTTCCTCTCTTGCATACGAACGTGTGATTTTTTCAGATTCAATTACAAAACTAATCTTAAAAAAACAATAAAAAGCAAAAAGGACACATTTCTGTTTCTTGCTGTCTTTTTTCCTTCTTTTTTTTGTTTTAAATATTTTTTGGCTAAGTACATTCTTATCTCCTTTTTTGATGATTATGATAGATTAGCCTCTGACATGCGACAGATGTACTTTGGTTCGTTGGTAGTTGTAAAGGGTTAGCCTAAAATTTCCATTCTAATATTCTATCAATTATGCTACCACCTATGCATCAAAAAAAAAAATTTGCTAGCACCTATAAAGTTTTTGATCTGTGGATGTGACAGAAATGTCCAACAAGTTAAATTGATCAATTATAAATTTTGAGTTCAAAATCTTACTACATCATATATGTTAAGAAATTAAGGGAAAGGATCACGGTAAACTTAATTACGGTCTCAATGTCTAAAAAGAATCTTATTACATAATAGGAGAATTTTATATGAAGGAAAGAAAATCAAATAGTTGTGCTAAGACGTGTCTATTACACGGGAATCAAGGTTCGATCACCCTAGTCTGAACTGTCCTACAATAATGATCATGGAAGTAGCATTGGAGAATTACACAAATTATCCCTGAGGTATGGGATAGTTACAAAAATCACTCTTTCTTGTTTCAAAAATTACATAAATACCTCTTGTGGCAAGTTTTTTGTTTGAAAATTACGAAATTTTGTAAAAAGGGAGAAACCCGTCCCTCATTTATCATGAATAAGAAAATAAATATAAACCCAAATTGCAAAATAAATCTTTTTTTTAATTATTTTGAACAGAATAAATGTGACTCTAATTTCGTAAGGCATTTTTGTTCCTTTTAATATTTCGTATGCATGATAAATGAGAGACATGTAGGACTGTGCAAAGTGTACCAGATTGATCGTAACGATTGATAACCAAATCAATGGTACAATTTTTTTACCGAATTAATTGAACTGATCTGATAAACTATCATATCTCACATACCGAAGTATCATTTGATTTGATATTTGGTACGAGGGGTCGATAATCGTCTTGTATCGATTACCGACTCTTTTTTTATTTAATATATATATATATATTAAATAAAGTTATATTTTCTATTGATGCATCTAAATTCTGTTAAGTAATAAATAGTAAACAATAGTTAAAACTTCCATAAATTGCTAACAACTAATAAGTAAACAAGTAATCACTACCTTAACTTAATCACAAATTGATATATCCTTAACTCTTTTATGTATATTGTCTCAAATTTAAAAATAAAAACACGAACAAGTAATCACTACCTATACTTAATTACATGGGTGAAAATTTCGGTACGGGAGTACGTTTCGGTTAGCTAAAAATTAGAAACGTTTCGTAATATTTCGAGAACTTTTCGGCATGTTTCGAAAAATTCGTAAAATTGTAGTTATAACTACCATGAAAACTACATGTATATTTCGTATCGGTGAAGTAAAAAACGGAAACTTTTCGGTACTTTTCGAGGAAACGCACGGAAATTTTGATCCATGCTTAATTAAGTAATTTGTTGTTGTAGGTTGAATATGTTGATGTGAACTAGATTTGAAGAAGTGAAAGAAGAAAGTGAAACAAAAAGTCGAGAGACTTGAGAAATGTCTCAAGATTTTCATATATCACAATATTATTGTATTCATCGAGTGATACTTTGCATTTGTTATTTATTCCGCACTTTTATGTTTTAGTATTTATCATTATCTATGACTAGATAGACATATAACTGATTGTTTACTATGAATTTTGTGACGACATGTTGCCATTGAGTTGGATATTATTTTTTAGTATTATGCTTGATTAATGTTGATCACACGCATTTAGTGTTTTGTTTGTTGTTAAAATTCATTTTATTTGGATACCCCTACCCAAATCTTAGAAAAAAAACTTGAACAATCTGAGAGAGGAAAAAGAGAGTAAGTTGATTAGTTTATTCAACTTGTGGGGTGAACTCTCTATTTATAGGGGATATTTTGGAAAGGGTGTCATTGTGCATGTGAAATACATTGACAGATGGTTATTCATGCAACTATTGGCTGAGTAGCTTGATTATTCTTCTGACAGTTGGTCCCTTCTTTATGCACGTGTTCTGGTATAGTATTTCACCACGTGACCTTGTGTATCCGATAACCTTCATGCAGAGGCGATACTTTTGGCATCGTGGGGTCATTTAAGTCCTTTTTCCATATGAGTCATTATGATATCATTCGTATGAGGAATATATCCCCGAAGAACGGGTTTATACTCGTAGTATCCTGATGCATAGCTTGTAGGATATCGTAGGTCCTATGAGACATCATATGATCATCTAAGATCCGTAGTCTCGCGCGCGAACTCTCTGTATCATGTAATCCACATCGTTCTGCTGTGAGATTTGTGAAGCATCACGATATCCCCTGGGGATCACCGAATCATCTAAGATATGTATTCCCTGAAGGGGTATCCTGATGTTCATGCTCTTCGAGGAATTATATTAGGGGTATGCATCCCTAAGGGTTAGCATGGCACCGACGCCATCGTGGTCCGATGGCAGAAATATGAGGCGTTAACATTTGCTATATGTTCTTTACTACAGATTTTTAAGGTGTTATAGTGTCGAATTTTTATTGCTTATCATAGGGGAAAAAACTCAAAACAAGTTGGCAAAAATACCAAACCGTTTGATAATTCCAGAATCGACTACGTTAATTACCGAATCGTACCGAATGAGTTTAATTTGAGAAACGATTCGAATTTTTAAAGTACCGAATCAAATCCTACTATTAAAATACCGAACTATTGGTACGATAATATCGAATCGCATAACCCTAGAGACATGTATTGCATTCAACACAATGTAATAATTTTCAAATAAAAAATTATCATAATATGTTTGTGTAATTTTCTAAACGTGAGGGTGTAATTATCACATACCTCAAGGTTGGTTTGTGGAACTCTCTCTTCAAACAAACTATGAAATAAAACTTTAGGTTTAAGAAAAGATGGTCAAGTTGGGATTTGAACAATTTGAATCATTTAGGCGAATGATTATTGATACGTGTGACTTTTTTTGACCCTTTTGGATCATAGTTTACATTCTTACATTATTAATCGCATGTTTTTTGCAGCTAGACTTGATTTAATTGGTGATATATTCCTATTTCTAATATTTCTTTTTGTAAATCATTAGAGAAATTGTCGTGGATGGTATGGATTTGATGCCGCATCGATCAATACGACTTGGTAAACAATTAAGAGTTATGCATATCAAGATTGAATCTCCATTTAGCTTTGTGACGTAGCGGAAGCTTATAGGAAAGATAGGAACGACACACAAAAATTAAAATCTTGTTGATTCACGAAGAATACCAAGAAATTGATGTGAAAAGAGAGAAACTCTCAAAAACTTTATTCAATAATCAACTGAATGTCTTCTTAGGGTTTACATAGAATATATACCCTAAAAGCATAACTAAAATAGGAAATAACGTTTTTTTTTTCAAAAAAGGAAAAAATTGAAATAAAAGCATAAACTAAAAGTGCTACTCATAGAGAACACGCTCCAACAAGCGGAATGCAATTCCGAGTTCTAGAAATAAAGATATAACTAAAACGAAAATTACTAAAAACGGCCTTTTCGAGGCCTAAACGAAGGAATTTGGCTAAAATCCACTCCCTTAATGATTTAGATCATTACTATGGTTCGTTGGCCCGTTTCGGATAAAATTTGACAATTCGCACATCAAAAACGGACCGAGCCAAAATCAGCCTCTCAACTTGGGATGATCCCGTTTCACCATGAACTCCAACGCTTTCTCGACTGCATCATTCCCGCCGGGGTGAAAAAAATTTGCCCTCGAATTTGGCACAGGCAGATCCCCATCATCATCATCATCAGAATTATCACCCCGAAACGGCACCAAGTGTTTGACATTAAACACATCAGAAGTACGAATATGACTAGGCAGCTTCAACCGATAAGCATTGGGATTGATCTTCTCCACAATCTCTACTGGACCAAGCTTCTTTGCCGAGAGTTTGTTATACTCATGTGCTGGAATACGATTCCGAGTCAGCACTGCCCATACAAAGTCACCCACCTCCAACTCAACATTGCGCCTCTTTGTATCAGCAGCACGCTTGTAATCCAAGGCAACCGCTTGCAAGTGGTCATGAGCCTGAGAGTGCACCTGCTGCAACTGTTGGATAAAATCCTCCGCCTTGCCATGCATCTTGACCGAGGCAGTCACCAGAACTAAATCAAGGGGACCCCTAGGAACGAGGCCATACACCACTTGAAAAGGACTGAAACCCGAACTGCGGTTGACAGCGTGATTATGAGCAAACTCAGCTTGGCACAGTTTCTGATCCCAAGACTTAAGATTATCACCCACAAGGCAACGCAACAGATCACCCAAAGAACGATTCACAACCTCGGTTTGACCATCTGTTTGTGGATGATAAGCACTACTGAAATCCAGCCGTGTATTCACCATGCGCCACAAGCTACGCCAGAAGTGACTAAGAAAGCGAGTGTCCCGATCAGACACAATTGACGTGGGCAACCCATGCAAACGATAAACCTCACGAAAGTACAACAAGGCAACATTAACAGCATCAGTAGTCTTCTTGCAAGGGATAAAGTGCACCATCTTTGAGAAACGATCCACCACCACATAAATAGAATCAAATCCACGCTGAGTTCGTGGTAACCCAAAAACAAAGTCCATGCTCACATCTATCCACGGCTGTGTCGGAATAGGCAGTGGCATGTACCCTTAGATATCTGACAAACCCGACAACGCTCCACAAACTTACCCACGTCCCTACGCAAAGATGGCCAAAAATATGAAGCCATCGCAAGCTGAAGGGTCCTATCACGACCCACATGACCCTCATTATGCAACTCTTGAATAATTTTCACGCGCAAACTACCCTCTGGAATGCACAACTGAGTACCTCGAAACAGAAAACCATCCACCCATGCAAATTCTGATTGTACCCCACTCTGCATATCCCGAATCACGCCAGAAAAGTATGGATCAACAGGGTACAAATCACGCAGGTTGTCAAATCCCAGAACCTCGACGCGTATCTCCAAAAGCATGTTATGACGCCTACTCAACGCATCTGCAATCTTGTTCAAAGCACCAACCTTATGCTTTATCACGAAAGTGAACTGCTGCAAGTAAGCAATCCATGAAGCATGCCGAGCAGACACTTTATCCTGAGTTCCAAGGTGTTTAAGGGCATCATGATCAGTATATAAGATGAACTCCTTGTGAAAAAGGTAGTGACGCCAGTGTCGTATAGACTGAACAATATCATAGAATTCAACATCATAAGTGCTATATCAAGACTTGGAACCAGACAACTTCTCACTAAAAAAGGCCACAGGGCGATTACCCTGACTCAACACACCACCAATTCCAACCTTTGATGCATCGCAGTGTAACTCAAACGGGCGATTGAAATCAGGTAAGACCAACACAGGAGCAGTGGTCAATTTCTCCTTGATTAACTGGAAAGACATATCAGCCTCGTCGGTCCACTGAAACTTACTACCCTTCATGCAATCCGTGATTAACGCCATGATACTACTAATGTGAGGGATAAAATGACGATAAAAAGATGCCAAACCATGAAAACTTATAACCTCAGTGATAGTTGTGGGCCGAGGCCACTGGCTTATTGCCTCCACTTTAGATGTATCAACTGCTAACCCATCCTTCGAGACCACATATCCCAAAAACACTACACTATCAGTGAGAAACGAGCACTTTTTCACTGCAGCATAAAACTCATCCCTACGAAGCACGTTAAGAACTTCCCGAAGGTGCTGAACATGATCAACATCGTTAGCACTATAAATCAGAATATCATCGAAATAAACTACAACGAATTTACCGATGAAGGGACGAAGGGCCTGATTCATGACGCGCATGAATGTGCTTGGTGCATTGGAGAGCCCAAAAGGCATAACCATCCACTCATATAACCCCTCTCTAGTCTTAAACGTTGTCTTCCGTTCGTCACCTTGTCTGATTCGGATCTGATGGTACCCACTCTTCAAATCCAGTTTGCTAAACACACACGCACCAGTAAGTTGGTCCAATAGATCATCCAGTCGAGGATAGGAAAGCGATAACGTACAGTGATTTTGTTAACCGCTCTACTATCCACGCACATACGCCATGTCCCATCTTTCTTTGGAGTCAGAAGGGCAGGAACATCACAAGGACTCAAGCTCTCCCTCACGTACCCCTTAGCCAAAAGTTCCTCCACTTGCCTACGCAACTCCTCATGTTCTGTGGGACTCATCCGATAATGTGCACGATTAGGTAAAGCTGCACCAGGCACCAAGTCGATTTGGTGCTGAATATCACGCAAAGGTGGTAATCCTTCTAGCAACTCGTCTGGGAAAACATCACATAACTCCTGCAACAAAGGTTGAACTGCCAGCGGGACTTCGTGATCATCTTCTACCAGTTTACCCACCATCACATACACAATTCCCGACTCTTCCATCTCTGCCTCGAATCTCTTTCTGGTCAAGAAGTTGGTACCCTTTCCGCTTGACTGTGGCCTTTTATCAGGCAGCAACACAATCTTCTTCCCGCCAAACAGAAAGCTATGAGTGTTCGTGAACCCATCATGAACTGACTGCCTATCAAATTGCCATGGCCTACCTAACAGTAGGTGGCATGCATCCATCTCTACCACATCACACAAAACTTGATCCTTGTAAGTAGGTCCAATCGAAAAATTGATCCGAGCACGTTGAGATACCTCGACATCGTTTCCCCTCTTCAACCATGCCAATTTATAAGGTTTCGGATGCTTCTCAGTCTGTAAACCCAACTTCTTAATAACCTCCTCAGCCACTACATTCTCACAACTGCCAGAATCAATAACCATTCGACATACCTTCCCCTCTACTGTGCATGTTGTCTGAAATATGTTGTTGCGTAGCCAGTCAGTCTTGTTTTCCGTGGGAGTAATGAGGTTGCGCCTCACCACTAAAGCTTGGCCAACATCTCCAGTAACAAATTCTTCATCATCTACTGTCTCTTCTTCGAATTCCTCATCAAAAACAGGCGGACCATCATACTCACCATTAGTTTCATCGACAAATAGTCCTCTACGTGGATTCTTAGGACACTCAGATTGCCTATGACCCGTAACTCCACAACCAAAACAACGGATACCAGCCCCTGGGCGTGCTGGTTGTTGGATAGTGCCCGTTTTTGGTAGCTCCGATTGCACAGTGTTACCGGGACGTGTGACCTGTTGCGAGCTACCCGATGAGTTCCCAATACTAAGAGGGTTCATGACTCTCCGTGACTGTTGCTTCTCAATATGCACTGCTCGCTGGTGTGCCTCAGAGACAGAGACTGGATCAAACATATTCAGCGTATCCTGAATCTGTGGACGAAGACCACTCACATAACGTGACACCAATTGATCCTCTGTTTCCATCAAGTCGTTCCTAGTAATTAGTAAGTGGAACTCAATGGTATAGTCACTCACAGACTTCCCCCCTTGACGCAAATTCTGCAACTGTTGATACATAGTACGCACATAATTGTAGGGTAAAAACTGTTTCTTCATATGTTTCTTCAGTTTATCCCAAGACACAAGTTTAGGTTTCCCCTGTCGAGACCTCGTCACCTTAACTTGTTGCCACCATGCCGCTGCTCTCCCTCGAAACCTAGTTGCAACGAGAGGAACACGTTTGTCCTCTGGAACATCTTTAAAGTCCAAAACCTCTTCAACTGCAGTTACCCAATCCAAGAATTCTTCTGGGTTTAACCCTCCCTGAAATTCTGGTATGTCCACCTTAAACCCTGATTCCCAACGTGGATTGTACTCTTGGACACATTGTCTCCGAGCAAAAGGATTCTCTTCCTTTTCATCCTCGAACGATTGGTCGTCAGGTCTTGGTGCTGGAGCAGCCTGTTGTTGTGCAACCATGGCTGCCATCTGTTGCGTCAACAATTCAACTTGCTGACGTAACTGTGTGAATTCCTCACGTCTATCTTTTTCCTGACGTTTTCTGGGCGGCATAGTGAAGGAACGAACCTGGGACTGATGCCAACTGACGTAGCGGAAGCTTATAGGAAAGATATGAACGGCACACAAAAATCAAAAGCTTGTTGATTCACGAAGAATACCAAGAAATTGATGTGAAAAGAGAGAAACTCTCAAAAACTTTATTTAATAATCAACTGAATGTCTTCTTAGGGTTTACATAGAATATATACCCTAAAAGCATAACTAAAATAGGAAATAACGTTTTTTTTTTCAAAAAAGGAAAAAATCGAAATAAAAGCATAAACTAAAAGTGCTACTCATAAGGAACACGCTCCAACAAGCGAAATGCAATTCCGAGTTCTAGAAATAAAGATATAACTAAAACGAAAATTACTAAAAACGGCCAAAAAGCCTTTTCGAGGCCTAAACGAAGGAATTTGGCTAAAATTCGCTCCCTTAATGATCTTTAGATCATTACTATGGCTCGTTGGCCCGTTTTGGATAAAAATTGACTATTCGCACATAAAAAACGGACCGAACCAAAATCAGCCTCTCAACTTGGGATGATCCCGTTTCACCATGAACTCCAACGCTTTCTCGACTGCATCACTTTGTAGCGATAGTAAGTTTTGTATTGAACTACCTTAGCTACCTACTCAAATGAAGTAATACGATATTTTGTCATTCATCATCTTTCATTATCTAAATCTCTCACTATCCGTCATGGTGTGATTCAAATTATGGAAATAATTAAAGTTTAAATTGACGAAATATTTGTACCTTTTGTCCCTTAATGCATGCTTATGGTACTACGACAATCCAACAACTATGACTTTACATAGAAACACTACAACATATATCTTGAGATCGAACTCTCGAAACAAAATGACTAGAAAGAAAGGTTAGAACGAACACTTTAGAATAAAAACATGTAAGGTATGTGTACGAATATGTCTGTGCAATTTGTCATACCCGTTAGTTGACATGTATCGTTTTATTGCTGACTGTCCACATTTTTGTTAATGACAAAATTTTGTTGACTAGGTGCATAAGTGTGGTTGTTCACTAACCAAACGCTTTTTCACCAAATAAACACCGGCATTGAGCAGTTAGTTCCTGCATATCGCATACATATTACATAAATTAATCGTCACACTTGTCACAATTTAATTGATTTAAAGTTAAATTAAATTATTAACTTGTTCACAAAGAATTCAAAGAGAAGGTTAAGCATCACGACCCACTCCAATCCAAGAGTGGGTTGGACGTACAACGGTACACATGTGACTTTTCAAAGACATATGGTGCATCAAAAGCTCAAGCAACACGATCCACTCCTGTAATTAATTTTTAATCCCCCTAAATTGAGTAATAAATTATGCTAGATTTATTATAAGTTAAGTTAATTATATTAAGTCAAAGGGATTTTATTTTCAACAATTAAAACTTATTCCAAATTTTGTCAAAACATGACAAAAGAGAAATTTTAACAAGTAACGGTGCTCATCCATAGGCGTGTGCACATTGAATCGGATCAATTGAATCGTTTAGAATTCGATCGAATGATTCAATTTTTGGATCAAATCGAATATTTGATCCAATATTTTATTTTTATCCTATGATTGAACCCTCCTTCGCTTTGATCCTCGATTTTAGGGGTTAAGAATAAGATCAAATCAAATAATTATCTTAGTGTTTAAAATTTAAATAGATATGTAATATATATTAAATTAAGTTAATAAATATAAGATTAATGAACTACTAACTATTTGTTTAGTTTAGTTTAATTATAACACTAATAGATAATCATGTTTAATTCAAGTTTTTTCTAATTTCATATGCAAAATAAAGATGTATATAGCTTTAGTTCTTTAAAGCTAATATAATAACTAAACGAAAAAAAGATCAAAATGGAATAGAATCAAATCGAAATCGAATGATTTTGGATCGTCCAATTTGATCTGGTTTCGATTGTTTTGTCACGATCGAAATCAATCAAATACTATTGTTGATTCGATCCAAACTCACAACGCTACTCATTCACGTGTGTGCTTAAGAGCCTTAACCAAACATAATTTTATCCTCAAATTTAGTATGTAATGATTATAGAAGTAGTGTGGAAGTAAAGTAATTAAGATTAGCAAAAGATCTAAGTACACACAACTCTCTCACTAATCATATGTTACAAAAAAAGAAAAATCTTGTACCATCATAGAATGGGATTATATATTATATTATATATATAGTTTCTACAAGACAATAAAACTAAATTCTGTCGCTAATTAATATCATTATTAATAATCGTACATTGGGAATTTAGGAACAAACACACAAGAAAGAGAGACCGTTGCGAGAAACTAAATTCTGGTCACGAAAATATAAAACCAACCTCGAAAAAGATTGCAACTTTATTTAGTACTCTTGTGAGTTTGTCAATCCAATCAAATCTATCTCAATTAATGTTTATTCCTCCCGTCATCACTGTATTTATAACTAATATTAGTCCATTTTTGTTACATGAAGGAAGCTTTACTTAAACACTGCAGATCTTCCGTTGTAACTTGTTCTCAGGTAACCCATCTTTCCTTTTTGCGAATACCCTTTTCAATTGAATGCCGCAGTTTATTGTTTTTGGTATTTTATTAACAATCTTGCGTGATTTCCCATCTGGGATTTTGTTGGATTGTCCAATTTCAATCAGCATTATTGAATTTGGTGTGTTGTAGTTGTTTTTGGATTTTCACTTTTGTTGAAGTAGGTTATTTCTTAGCATATGATCATGAATCTGGAATTGGGACTAATGGAACTTGTCAAACAATGTTGTTATTATATGCTTCTTGTAGATTCGATTTTAATTTCCCTTGTCTGTAGATTTCAAGGTTGATGCTTAATTAAATGATATGCGCGATATGTCCGGGGCAGCAAAGGGAGAAACCCGCAAACGAGCACTTCACACTGTAAAAGAAAGCAATCTTAAAAGCAAGAAGAGAAAATTGAATCCCACCAAAAAGAGTGGCGTATCGTTATCTAAGAGAAAAGTTACCGATTGTTTGGGTGAAGGCAACGGAAAAGAGCGATTAAAGAAGAAGATTGTAAATAAAGCCCTCGTGCAGAAGGCCAAAGCCTCCAAGAAGAAGCAAGCTTCTTTGAGTAGTGCAAAAGAGAAATCTAAGGTTGCAGCCAGAAAGGAGGGTGGAAAAACGGTTGTCAAAGATGTCGATTCTCCGACCTTGAAGAGAAGGAGAAGGAGAAAGAAGAGAAAGAACAATGGGGATGTGGATGAAGCTTCTCGATTGCAGAGGAGGACGAGGTACCTATTGATAAAAGTGAAGCTAGAGCAGAATCTCATCGATGCTTATTCTGCAGAAGGTTGGAAAGGTCAGAGGTATAAAGTCTTGTCCTTGTATATGCCTACTTGCAGATATACTTTCCTTTCTATGCCACTTGTCATATCTTGAGCTGGAAAGAACACTATAAGGATCAGGCTCGGTAAACTAGTGTGCATATGATTGATCCTTGAAAAGAAACTTGTTGAACTTATTTTTGTAATTTCTACTAGTTTATCTTGCCTACAGCTGACATAATTTTGACCTTTTAACCTCAGTCGAGAGAAGATTAGACCAGAGAAGGAACTACAAAGAGCCCATAAGCAAATATTGAACTGCAAACTAGGGATTCGAGAAGCCATTCATCAACTTGATTTGTTGAGTTCTGGTGGGCGCATTAATGATTCTGCAGTTGCTCCTGATGGATCTGTTCATCATGAATATGTAAGCGTGTTTTTCCTTTAGGAATTTAACCAGGAGTAGTAAAGCACATATGTTACAGCCACAATATATGTGTCTAGCCTTTGGATGTCGAGTAGTTTGTAGACTCACGCTGCTATTACGACTCTATATGGGTGCAAGTACTACTACTATATATATCATTGTTTCCTAGAGTAGGAAACTCATTGTGTTCTTGTTACATTCAGATAATATGTGCCAAATGTAAGTTACGCGAAGCTCTCCCAGATAATGACATAATACTCTGTGATGGGACATGCAACCGTGCTTTTCACCAGAAGTGTATGGATCCTCCTTTGTCAACAGAAAATAGTGAGCTTTCTGGCACCATATCTTCCTCATTTATTATTTCAGTATATTGAGTTTACTTATGAAGTAAACACATCTATGAATTTTTCTTGTCCTGTTGACTTTTATGTAATGAACTTATTGATGTCCCAGTTCCTCCAGGAGATGAAGGGTGGTTTTGCAAATTCTGTAAAAAGAAAATGGAAATATTGGAAGCCACAAATGCTCACCTTGGTACACATTTTCCTGTGGATTGTAATTGGCAGGTTGGTCCTTGTTAAACCGGAACTCCTAGCGTTTTCTGTGTTCAAGTGGTAAAAAGATATCTATCATATAATGACAGGAAGTTTTTAAGGAAGAAGCTGCATTACCTGATGGAGGAAGTTCCATCTTATGTCCTGGTGAAGAATGGCCATCCGATGATTCGGAAGATGATGACTATGATCCAGTTGAACTCAGTTGTAATGACAGCTTATCCCGGTCTGAATCTGAAGCTTCTGATTGTAGTTCCAGTTTTATAGTATCGCTTGACGATGAGACACCTCTGATACCCAGAAGAATTGCAGAGAGAAACCTTGATAATTCTCTAGAGTTAATTGGAGTAGATTCTGACGAGAGCAATGATGCTGAAGTTTTAAGCCGCCCCAGACAGCGTGCAACTGTTGACTATATAGAGCTATACAATGTGAGTAAGCAAGATTGGCAATACCTTATCTTTCTGGGGGAACAATTAAAGCTTGCATTACAGACATTTTGAAAAGATTCCCATATAAGATGTTATGTTTGAGTAAGAGAATTCTTGAGATTCAACCTAGGGGCTAGGTAGTTTTCAATGCTGGAAGTTATAGCTGGTTGTTTGTCTTTCGATTTTAGTCCTTTGTCTAAGAATGTTATTGTGTTCCAAGTGACTCTTGTTTTGCATGTAAATACCTAATTGGAGAAGTTGTGAAGATCTTATTATTCATTTATAAAATAGTAATTGGCTTCTGTTAAGCAGATTGGTCTTTCATTGAACTTGGCTTCATATGATTGGTTCTGATGTCCTTAGGAAATGTTTGGGAAGAATGCTACTGATATTGAACAATTTAGCGAGGATGAAGATTGGGGTCCCACAAAGAAGAGGCGTAAAATAAAGGAGACTGATGCTGCCAGCACTCTGATGACTCTTGGCGAAACTGAGAGAAACCTTTCAGAAGAAACACCTTCTGAAGTGAAAGATAAAGTATCGAGCGCAAAGCTTAAAAGATCAATTTTCAGACTGCCACATGATGCAGTGAAGGTACTGTAGTTTCACTTTATCAGCTCTTCACAACTCATACGGTACTTCTCATTTCCTGTTTCTTTTTGTTTGTTCCAGAAGCTTCGACTTACTTTTACAGAGAATGAGCTTCCAACAAGAGCATTACGGGAGAAGCTTTCAGAACAGCTTGGTCTTGAATTCGAGAAGGTATTTGTATGATTACATTCAGTAGGAATAGATGTGGAAAAAGGATAAATGAAGATTAATAGTTTGACGTCGGATGGATTTGAGTACAGAATCCTCTGAAAAATTCCACTGCGGTGTCTTGCAATTAAACTTCTGATGGATGACGTATGATTATTGAGTTATAATCTTGTGATACCCTTTAGAGCTGCAAACCTTCATTAGTTTAGCAAGAATTAGGGACCTTTCACTAGCAACATAAGTGGAAATAGTATTACTATTCACCTGTCTTGCATATGATCCCACCTGCTTACACTGCTTCTTTGTTTTTCTGTTTTAGGTAAACAAATGGTTCAAGAATGCACGCTACCTAGCACTCAAAGCAAGAAAGGTGAGGCAGAGCCTGATTCAAACTTTTTTCGCAATTGATTTTGCTGCTGAGTTTCTCCTGTTCTTTTCTATGTTCTCGTTAATTTCACGGCATGAACCCTTATCACTCATACTAGTTGTCCTTAAGGGCCCATAGATTAATAGACAGACGTTATGGAATACAGCATATTTATAGAGTTCTTTGTGACTCCTTAATTTCTCATTTACAAAGTAATTTACAGTGTACGATCTTATAACATTTTTCTTTTATATGTTTGGTTCTCTATTTAAGTTTCAAATTGAGCTCAAGAAATGTGAATATTACAGGCAGGGGGAGCAACGATGTCTCATGATGTTGGTCCCATTATTCACAAAGAATGCACCGAAACTGAACATGCTGATTACGTGGGAGTGACGGATAAGATAACATCACAGTCCCCTCAGGATGTGAAGAAGCGTGCCAGAAGAAAGAACACCCCCTCGATGCCCAATTCTTCAAAGAAAAAGCAAAGAAGTAGCAAGGTACTTTTGGAATAAAGTTCCTTATTGCATGATCGGTGGCGATATTCCTGATTAAGTTCGTAAAAAATGTGAAAGCTGCTTGATTGGGTCAGATTTTCTTTTACTTTTGAAAGATTATACTTTATATTTTGCTTATTTAATGGTTTGTGCTCAACTGCTATCAGACGCTTGTGGATCTTGGCGACGATGTGAGCCTCAAACATCTAAGAGAGAAAGCAAAAGAAGCAAAGAAGAAACTGAATGTAAAGAGCAAAGCAATGGCGGAAGCAGAGTCGGAGATGAAGAGGCTTTGTCAAATCAAGAGCAGAGTCGAAAAACTTCAGCAACTCTTACTTGAACTTCCAAACTCCAGATTAAACTCAAAACACTCATCTACTATATATGTACCTGTAGCAGAACTAAAGGAGAAAAAGTAAAATTTTAACTTTTCTTTCTTTTGAGTTAGGTAACCTTATCTTCAAGACATGTTTTTGCAATGTCTATCCTGCTGTATGCTTTTGTTTCTCTGCAATTAGAGAAGTAGAAGTCCTTGTGCAGTGAGGTTGTACATAACTTTCTTGTTATCATGTATAGTACATGTTGACTAGTAAATGAGTTTACATCAGTAGATAAACTGAACAATGAGTTTGCTTTGATAGTTAGTACCAAGGTTTATTGAAGTTTTGGGCTTTTGGCAAATTTACACACGAATTATACTAATGATTACGCCTCAGTCTGAAAAAATAATAGTCAAAGTAGCCTAATTTGATTTCAATAGGAACTTATAATATGACCATTATAACATAGGGAGTCACATAGATCACTCGCCCAAACACAAAACGAATGGGTGAGGGGGAGGATTTTTTATTATTCCTTTTCTCAAACAATATGTCTATCTTTTGTTTTTACTTACCTACGACTACAATTTAAATTAAGTAATAACTTTGTAATATATATATATAGATATATATATATATATATGTACGTTTTGTTTGTACACTTTTACTTATAAAAAATTAAACATATTACAATTATGTTTTGAATGTACAAAAATAGCAAGGGCTTGTTGTTATTTTTTTTTTTTGAAGGTAAATAGCTGATCTTATTTAAGAAACTGTGTAAACCGTTTGATTACAATGCATAACATGAAACACAAACTCATCAAAATTAAACTCCTAAGCTGCAATAATGATATCGGGAGGATCAAAAATCTCGCCCACTGCTTTCCGTGCTAGAGAATGCGCCATATGATTTGCGTTTCGTCCAACCCACCGGATTGTAAAGTCATCCCTTGGTTCGAATAAACGGAGGAAGTTCGCCACTATATTTCCATAGCTAACATCACTAGGAGCCCGATGAATAATATTATGAATAATGTTCAAGCAATCGCGCTTAAAGATAACGTCGCGCCAACCCATTCCCACGGCTAGTTTAATTGCCCAAAGGGCTGCCACGACCTCAATACACACCGGAGTAAGAGTCGCCACAAATATTTTTTGAGCGCGAGCGATCATGTTACCCTCATGATCATGAGCCACCACACCAATTCCTATCGCCATCTCTTCTTCAAATCGCGCTCCATCAAAATTTATTTTGAGAGCGCCTTCTCGTGGAGATTCCCATTCGTTACTACCAATGTGCGTAAGATGCGTTAAGTTATGCCCAATATTGTTCCATGTCGCCTCATACAACAACGCCACATCAACAATCTCCGCTAAATTATATTGGCCCTCCCCCGCGAGTATTTGATTCCGATTAAACCACATCATCCAACATAATGTAACCGCGGTCTCCGTTCTCTCCTTTCCCAACTCCTTCAGCAATCGATGAAACCACCTGATCTGTCCCTCCGTTTCCCGTTGCATAGAGTACGTGGCAAATTTTGCAATCGCCAAAACTTGACGCGCAATATGACAATCGAACAGGACATGAACCATAGTTTCTTCCAGCTCCCCGCACGCTACACACAAAGAAGAATCACTGATGCCCCGTCTCGCCAAATTAGACCGAGTTGGCAAGATATTCGAATAGGCCCTCCACCAAAATAATTTTATTTTGTTCGCGCAACCCAGTCGCCACAACTTTTTCCAACCCACTTGCTCACTCGACGTCGTGACGTCCCCGTTCCCGCGCGCTGTTAGGCCTTGTGAACGGATCATGTGATAGGAGCTACGTACCGAGAAACGACCGTGCTTCTCATAATGCCATAACTGCTGATCCTCTCGGTCCAAATTTTCCAACGTTATAGCGACGATAATATTCGCGTCCACTTCCCAGAAAATTTGTCGAACTAAGTCGACGTCCCACCAGCCCGTTGCATCATTAATCAAGTCACGGACTGGCTCCACAGTTGGCTGGGCATGCCGCGATGTTATAGGTCGAAACGTAACGGGTCGAGGAAGCCACGCGTCATCCCAAAGTGTCATTGTGTTGCCATTCCCCACGCTCCACCGAACTCCTCTCTTAATCACCACGCTCGCTTCCCAAATACATCGCCAAGAGAAAGACAGATTATTTTTAATTCTTGAATCCAAAAAACAAGAATTGGGAAAATATCTGGCTTTGTATAATCGACTCACCAAACTCTCCGGGTTTTGAAAAATACGCCAAGCTTTCTTCGCGAGCAAAGCCAAATTAAACGCCTTAAGGTCCCGGAATCCCAAACCACCGTCTTTTTTTTTACTACATAATTTATCCCATGCAATCTAGTGTATTTTATTCCTTGTACCACTTCCCCACCAAATATTACTGATGATCGCCCCAATCTCCTTAATCAAAATATCCGGCAAGCGGAAACAACTCATGACAAACATTGGGATGGACTGCAAGACCGCCTTAATTAACACCTCCTTCCCCGCCCCCGAAAGCGTTTTTCCTTTATACCCCGTCGCACGTTTCCATACCCTTTCCCGAAAAAAAATCAAACAACTCTCGCTTTGATTTCCCAACAACCGACGGAAGACCAAGGTATTTTTCGTGCCTCTCTCCAATCATAATGCCCAAAATCGCCCCAATCTCCTACGCGCACTCCCCGCTCGTGTTTCTACTAAAAACCACAACTGATTTATCGAGGTTTATTTGCTGCCCCGAGGCCGCCTCAAACTTAGCAAGAATATGCCCAATTTCTTCCGCCGATTCCCTGTTTGCCTTGCAAAAGAGTAATGTGTTATCACCAAACAAGATATGTGAGATCCGAGGAGCCGTCCTAAAAATCGCCAAACCCTGTAATGATCCTCGCGCCTCTGATTTTGCAATAAGAGCTGAAAAAGCCTCGGAAACAAATAAGATTATGTAGGGGGATAGTGGACCCCCTACATAATGCCCCTTTCGGGGTAAAAAATAAGAGACTCTCTACCATTGATAAGCGTGGAATAAAAAACAGTGCGAATGCCCAACATAATCAGTGACACAAACTTCAAATCAAAACCCAACCTAAGCATTACCTTTTCCAAGAAGGACCACTCGACCCAATCATATGCTTTGCTCATGTCAAGTTTTAGTGTCATAAACGGACGATTCCCCGACCTCTTATTTTTCAAAAAATAATTAAGTTCATACGCCACCAGTACGTTATCCATAATTAGTCGCCCCAGAACTAACGCAGATTGAGTAGGGGAAATCACCTCGTTGAGGCACGGTTTGAGTCTATTTGCAACAACTTTAGAAGCAATTTTGAAGCTCACGTTACTAAGACTAATAGGTCGAAACTGTGTCATCACATCATGGTTAGCACATTTAGGAATCAAGACTATATGAGTAAAATTAACCACTGGGACAAGAACACGATCATTCAAAAAAGCAAGGACAAAAGTTGTAATGTTGGCCCCTACAATCGACCAAATTTTTTGGTAAAAGAAAACTGAGAAACCATCGGGACCGGGGGATTTATAAGGGTACATATCTTTTAAAGCCTTACGTACCTCGTCCGCCGTAAATTGTTGCAAAAGGCCTGCGTTTACTGCTGGACTAACACGTACATCAACATCCCGTAATACCTCCTCAATGGCGTCATCCTATGGCTGCGTGGACCCAAAAATTGAAGTAAAATACTCCGCAAAAATCTGATCGACCTCGCCCATGAGCGTACGACACACTCCAACCCCGTCTCGCAGCCCGTGTATCTCGTTTTTCTTTTTTCGCTCACTGGCTCTACTGTGAAAATATGAAGTAATACGATCCCCCTCTCGTAACCACTGCACTTTCGCTCGCTGTTTCCAATGTTTTTCTTCCGTTCTATAAATCTCCTCCAATTTGGCCCGCGACCTTTTCTCCTCTTCTTTGCCTTCCGTGGTGATCCTACCTTTGCGAAGAGATCCGATCCTTTCATTCAATTTCTTGATTTTTTGCTGCATCCCCACACCTCCTATCTTATTCCAACGGACCAACCCCAACCGACAGTTGACAAGCTTCTCCCCAACAGTTGCGCCATCCCCATAATCCATCCATAATTGCCGAATTAAAGCTTCACATTCCATTTTCGAAGCCCATGCCGCCTCGAAACGGAAACGACGTGGTTGCCTTGCCACAACCCCTACCGTAGGACGAAGATTAATAAGAAGTGCGTGATGGTCGTTCGTCATCGGACGGTGAGTCACAATCGCTATCGCAAACTGCCTTCGCCAAACTGTGTCCGCGCAAGCGCGGTCAAGTCGTTCACATATTGTATCAGGATGCGGTGTGCGGTTGCACCATGTAAACTTGGGACCCTGAAAACCCAAGTTGCTAAGACCCGTGTCCGTTAACGCCACCCCAAAGTTACGTATCAGCCAATTTGGTCGACGAAGACCCCCTTGTTTTCCTCCTTGATTCAATATCTCATTAAAGTCACCCGCACACACCCAAGGTCGAGTTGAATCCTGCCGGAGTTTCCAAAGTAAATTCTACATGCGCATTCTATGATTCTAGTCCGGTTCCCCATAAAACCCTGTGAAACGCCAATTCGGACCCCCGCCTAGCCCCATAATAACCACGTCGATGTGATTAATCGATATACTCACCAAACGGATATCAATAGACTTATCCCAAAGAAATGTCAAGCCACCCGAGTGTCCCCGAGCTTCAACACAAACACCAAACTAATCCAATTGTCGCTTTAAAGCCTCTATTTTCCTAGCGCGACACTTCGTTTCAGACAGGAAAATAAGAGGAGGTGTTGTTTCGAGACTGTGTGGTCCGAAACATCTACTGTCTATTACAAGTATTGAATTGCTCTAGATATCCTAATAAGATAAATAAACATGTAGATCGAACTGGGGACGTTCGATGCTCGTATCGAACGTGTCTGGTTCGATGCTGTTGTAAATCGAATGTGGTTGGTTCGAGAGCGTGTACGGTTGAATTAAAGAAATGTCGAATGGTTCTTGTTCGATGCGGTAGTGTCGAACTACAGTGATTCGACGTTGCAGTACCTCGAATGGGGACTGATTCGATCTTGGTTTGGATCCTTGAGGTCAGTGTCGAACACTATGTAGTATCGAACAATAAAGTAAGTCGAATCCGGGTGTTCGATGTGGTAGCAACCGGTATTGTGCGTAATCTCTCTCTTGGAAGGTCAAGGGGCGGGGTATTTATAGACCCCGTCCCATGAAACCCTCCAAATGCGGGAGAGTCAGCATCGAACAAGTGTGGTTCGATGCGAGTCCCGCATCGAACCTGACCCGCTCGATGCTCTCGTAATAAATGGGCTTGTTGCTGGGCCGACCCAATCTTAGATTTGGGCCTATCTTAATTTATCCCCATCACTAGTATACAATCAACACTCACTCTATTTCTTCTCTTGCATGTCATGTGAAGAAATTCGACCTTAATTGAAGTTATTTTGGCCAAAATGCCAAAATCCAGCAGTATGTATCAATTAAGAATTAAATGTGAATAGCGTAACTTTAACGGATAAGTTTCTAGCTTGATGGGTAAGGATCATTTTGCGAAATCCCCATTCATGTTCATGAATTAAAGTTTGGAATGTTTCTCTAAGGAAACGTATTTTTCTTTATAATATGTGTATTGTTCCGTCACTTACCAGAAACTGTTGGTAATGTTATGAGCTACTTAGATCTGTTTCAATGTTTCAAATATATTTGTTGTTGCAATGAACGTGAGTCTTGCACTTTTGGAACCTGCTAAAAGCTGAACAAGTGAACATGTAACTAGTATATCAAGTAGAGACGAAAAAACATATTATTTGTTTCCAACTCTTGTGCTAACTAAGCTGCCGCATTTGGAACTTGCATCCACCATTAAAAGGACTACAAAACCAACTAATCAAATTCAAAAGGCTAATGGCGAACTTGAAAAGAAAAAAACTTTAGGCTAAACAAGCTAAATTGGCCGCAGGATTTTCTTTTGATCATCCTTGTTCATTATCAGGGGAATTTGGTGATCGGACAAATCGTCCCTGCAAAATCATAAACAGCCCTGTTGTTAGTAATCAAAGATTAGCTGCTAATAATCAAGAACTTATAACTTAAGGTTATAATTTATAATTAAGAAATTTCGTATTTTTAACTAGTTAAAAGGTAAAAAGGAAAGCAAGATACAAAATCGCGTCACCCCTCATCCCCTATTAATATATCCCTTAAGTGGCACAATTTTCTTAAGATGATTAATTGAGTATGCATTTTAGTACTAATATCTATATTGTTTACCATTTACTCAAAAATACTTGCGTAAGATACAAATATACTTGGGGTAGTAAATAAATTACCTTCATTCTAGGCCGTCGATCTGCGTTGACTTTTCTGACTTGGTATCTAATTTTTTTAGAGAAAAGGCGTGTACGGCGTTTTTCTTTGTAACGTAGTACTATAGCTTCTCTTCCACCGTTATCAGAGAACAAGTCTATTTGCGCCAACCTAGCCTGCACCAACAGCAAATAATTCAATCAACCACATTAACCAATTATAATTAAATTATTCCTCACCCAACACAATTACGGAACCCGTTGTATGTAACACAAAGCTTGATGTTATTATTATACAAATATGTAAAGACAAAAGTTAGGTCTTTAACAAATTAAATATTGAAGATTCACGGTTCTAAAACCGTCTACATTTTTTGTACAATTAAGAATCTACATAATAACAACATAAGGAACCAAACAAGCAATAGTAGTAAATTGATTGCAAATGCACGCATTGTGGAAAGTGACGCCAAAGGAGAATATTGTTTGTTACCCAAAAGATTGAAACACTAACACGGCTGGAGAATTAGTGACACAAACATTTATAAATATTTGAAGGAACACAACATAATTTTAATTTAATCAATTTGCAAAACCAATTGTAAAAGAAATTGCAATTACTTTCCGATTCCTATGTTAAAAGGTTACATCTAAATCTAAAAACTTTGCGGATTTCAAACAAAAGTAATTTGACATTCATTAGTGGTCATGCAAAAAAGTAAAAGAAACTTTTTAAAAAAATATTGTAATCCAACTAAATTAACACACCACATTGATTGTAAGCTATGGAAGTAAATGATGAAAATGAAATAAATCGAAAAAGGAGACTTATAAAAGCCAAACCCCACTCTCAATAATTCATGAATCATGATTGGAAAGCATATTCATTTTTCACTCATCTTTTCAACTTTCCCTCTTCAAATTATTGCCACAATTTTTTTTTATTCATTTAAAAAACAATAATTACGACGCATGTATAGCACGTGCTTCAACGCTCCAATTAAAAAAAGAAGAGGAAAGGGAAAAGGCAAAATTACTTACTTGTACATCATTGCCGGCGGATTCCGCCACCGGAGAATCGCCGGAAAACGGCGACGCCTTATCGGACCACGCATTCAAAACGCCGTCGTAATTCAATTTCAGATTCAACCCCACATTTGGCTTCGGAGCACACTCTTCAGTATTATTATTATCAGTGTTTAATCTCTTATTAGCAATTGGATCCTCCAAATTCTTGATTTCCACCATTTTCTTCTTTTTCTTCTTCTTCTTGTTCTCCAATGGAACTTGAGCTATTTTTGGTGTAATGTCGACCAAATTCACACTGGGAAACCTCCACCAATCCCCTTCGTCCACGTGTCTGATTGCACTCGTTTCCCTTCTCATCCCATTCCCGTAATCGAATCCTAATCCAACTGGGTAACCGTAGCAAAAGTTGTTGTTGTTGTTGTTGACTTGCAGAGTGTCGTCGATAAATTTGCCACCAAGTGTTTGTTCATTTGCCGCATCTAAATTTCCCATTATACTGTCGAGAATTCCCTCTTCGATTTCTTCGTCTAGTATCGACTCCGCATCGAAATCTTCCTCGTAGTCGTTGCAGATATCGGAGTTTCCGTATGAAGTGATCTCTCCGGGGCTTTGGCATTGCTTTTCGAACAAATTATTCGACCCTCCTTTCGGTTCGATGGAGCATCGATGGGTTCTTTCGATAATAGGCGGGTGTTGTAGTAAGAATCCCGAAGTGTCAAAAACTTGGAAAGGCAGCATGAGTAAATCCGAGTTGGGTTCGAACAAGAACGGATTTTTATTATTATTAGTTCCGACATCAACGTATGGTTTCGCGAACTTGGTGAGGTGTTTGGTGGGGAAGATTTTGGGATGGGCTGTGGAGAGGATGGCGGCGGCTTCGTTGTAAGTTTGATTAGGCCTTTTGCGGGGGGTTCGCGGCTTTCGCGTGGAGATTGCGAGTGGGGAGTTGCTGGATTCAGAGAGAGTTGAGGATGGTGAGGATGAGTTTGAAAGCCAGGAGTTTGAGGAAGGGGATTTAATGATTTCAAGGTCTAATGCTCTGATTGCTGCTCTGCCACCACCACTTATACAAGAAGAAGACATTGATGATG
Source organism: Linaria vulgaris (assembly GCA_948329865.1). Taxonomy (NCBI): domain Eukaryota; kingdom Viridiplantae; phylum Streptophyta; class Magnoliopsida; order Lamiales; family Plantaginaceae; genus Linaria; species Linaria vulgaris. The sequence continues at coordinate 14,377,819 of OX415254.1, read as the reverse complement.
ATATTGAAATGCTTAAAAGATGATTGTCAAGCAAATTGTGGGAATTATTATGTTGATTGGTGCAAAGTGTCTGAGTTTGAAGAGGTAAGAGGATTTATGGAAAGAAGGCTAAAACCCTGGAAAGTAAAGTACACTTACTAGGTTCGGTATTTAGTATAATACCAAACGAACTCACTCTGGGATTAAAGTAAGTTGTAAAAAGACAAAAAGGTTGTAAAATACTGTATCATGGAAAGATTACCAGAACCCAATAAAAAAGTATCAACCTTGAAATAATCGAAACGTGGAAAAGGAAAAGATTTTTGGGAAAAAAGCTAGTTTCTTTCACCAAAACTATGTTATGAGTAGAGGAATAGAGAAGCAAACACTCAATCTTAAAAAGCAGAGCAAAAGCTCAGGATTTTGTGAGGCATCATTCATTCATTGATTCATTCATACTGTTGAAGTGTAAGTAACTGAGTAAAATATGAAATATATATCTAAGAATGGAAGGGAATTTAAGAGCTGTGTACGGCTCTGTATTTATATATATATATATATATATATATATATATAAAGAAAGAGGATGATGATATATGATTATATTGAGAGAGTGAGCATGTTGTGTGTACAGAGCCTTATGCCTCATAGAGAGTCACGGGAGAGAGCAGCGGATTAAGCAGGGCCGGAGCCTGGCGGGTCATGTGGGGCCATAACCCACTCACCCCCACCTCCCCCCTTGGAATCATTTTGATAAGGTTATATGATGATATATGTGCCTTTAAAAGTTTAATTTTGTACCAAAATTTTTGTTTATATAATTTTCGTATATTATTTATTTTGTAATAATCTATAAGTTTTGTATTCCCAAGGTTATTTTTATTTATGTTTTTCTTGAAATATTCTACTTTCCGAAAATTGAAACAATTTATTGTTGAATTGTCATACTAAATTTTAATTTGTTTATGGTAAACGTAAAGAGAAAGAAAGAAAGAAAAGTGACCACTTTAACAACTATTGCGTACATATTTTTTTCTAATTAGATGATTCAGTCATTCAAGTTCTACTTCTTTTCAATTTACCCAATATTTGAACTGAATATTAATATATATATATATATATATATATTATATGCAAGATGCCACTCAACTTCTTTTCAATTTTCCTAATATTTGAACTAAATATTAATATATATATATATATATATATATATATATATATGCAAGATGCCACTCGACGTAATTGTGTTATATACGAGGTACTCTCACAATTCAACACAATATTACATATTTAATTATTAATAGCAATATATTGCAATATTTTTATTTTTAGGAATAAAAAATTAACAAGTCGTCGACGTGGTCTGGTTTCTCCCCTCCTAAGTTACATTCAAAAAGGTCAAGATCCTTCTCTGTGGATTTCTGTAGAAATACAGACACAGATTCTTTCACTCAGTTTTCTCTCTCTCTAAAATTATGGCGATAACAGAACGAGGAAAGGACAAGTTTTGGCTTCTGTAATTTGGATGGAGAGATGGACCACTCTTTTTTTTTCTTTTTTTTTTTTTTCCTGTCTTTGCCCTTTTAGCAGTATAATAAAATATAAAGTTATGTAAAGTACTACTTTTATAATACATTTTTCATAACTACTGAGTACTGATTATCTTTATAGCACTTTGACATTTTCACGACTTTTTAACATTCATTATTTGGAGATGTTAAAGAATGCTAAACTAAAGTAATTTCTTTTAATGTTGCAATTAACATACAAAGAAAAAACTATGGTGTAAATTCTAATAATCGTTATTTCATGTAACTGTTGCATAACGAAGAGGTGTATTTGATTATGGGTATACATAATACATATGTAGATAGACCATTGTGATGAGATTATACAATAATAATAAGATATTAGCATTTTGAACGGTGATTACATTACATTATCGTACAGTAGTTGCATTAAATAACATTTTGATTATCAAGATTTAGTTCAATATCAGGAGAAGCCTTTTAAATTGATCCTAATGCTAACAAACGATTCAATCTCGTACCATATTTCACAAAGAGTTTCGGCATTATTATAATAAATTTACTAAAATAAAATAATATTTCTTTGCCTTCAGGCCTACGGCGTTTTAATGGACCTCATACAGATATTAGAAAACTATTATGACCTTCGAAATGAAAGAAAAACATTTTAATGAATGGTTTTGAAATGTTCCACATCTTAAAATTGGGAACAATATAATAAACCCAATCCTTATCATGGGCAAGTATGGATTTTCCTGACTGAATGATTTTTTTTTTGTTCTATCTTAAGTAAGAAATCTATCCCCCATTCTTGCAAGTGATAGAATTGCCCATTGAAAGAAAAGTGCATCCTATCTGCTGACATGGCACACAACCATTGGTTCCCCAGATTTGCTAGGGCTGACGTGGCCAGTCCTTTTATTGGTTGGTGGATTTTTCTCGTGTATCTAGGAAGGAAAAAGAAAGAGGTGAGTTTTGGACACAATAATAAGATGAGTGCAATGATTTGAAGGCTTTGGTTTTTTGTGCCCTTACTGTATGTGGCGTATGGCAATCATACGTTAAACTGTTTTTGTTCAAGAGATTGTGTGATTAGAATATATTAAAAATCTTCTTTAAGCTTTTGTAATTTTGCAAAAGAGGATCCAAGTTCTTTTTATTTTATTATATTATTTCTTTTTTCGATTGAAACTATATATGCAATTGCTTTAATGCACGAGCTAGGAATATATTAATAATAAATAAAAAACTACTCTTGCATGTCTTTTCGTATTGCTAGGTTTTAGGTTCTTTGGGGTTTATGAGATATTTCTATAATATCCCAATTTTGATTCTCCCAACATGTCATAGATATTTATTTAGGATAGGATACTTTCACATATTTTAATTTACTTTTTATCTATAAATTAGATACTTTAATATATAATACAAATTGCACTGATTAAAACTTTGCAAATACAATTGTTTAGATGTGAAAAAAGGGTCATAGACATTTTTCTTTTACATTATTAACTCCTTCACGAAGTATCCAGGACTCTTAACTACATTTTTTTTAAACTTACAAGAAAAGTTTGTTAGTTTAATTACATATGTGTCTTGTCTAATCTAATCACCCAAAAGTTAATATTTTCCGGAATACTACCTTCAATGGCTTTGTACGTAACTCTCTTTTATTTTACATTAATTATAACATAAACAAGAACTGTTTTTAGTTACAACCATCTCAAAAGGGAAAAACTACCAACTTTAATGTTTCTAATAAAGTTCATGAAAAATAATTTACTGCCATGACTATGTGGTGCATCCAATCATGAAATTAACAAATTTGGCCCATCAATTTGGCTCCATTTCAATTTTAGTCTATTAATTTGGCACACAATAGCTTTGGTCTACTAACTTGGCACCATTTTTAGTTTTAAACAACCAATTTGACAATCAATAATTTTGGTCCATTAACTTGACATTGTTTTCAGTTTTAGCCCACTAATTTGGCGCCAGAGAAACTATTGCGCGTCAAATTAAAGGACTAAAACTTGCACCGGAGCCAACTTAGTGGACCGAAATTAATTTGTGCCAAATTGAGCTTAAACTGAAATGGAGCCAAATTACTGGACTAAATTGTTAATTTCCCCATCCAATATGAGTACTTTACTTGGCATATAACACTTTTTGAATGCATAAAAAGGATTTTAGTACCCTGCAATTAATTAAAAAATACTAAGTATTTTAATTAACTCTCCACCACATATAATTTATAACCAACTAATACAAGAAATATAATATTTAATGCGTCAATATGACTCTTTTTTTGCGCGGGTCTAATGCAAAGAAGTTCATAGGATTTCAAATATTTACGCCTAATGTTTTTGACTTTATACTATCTGCAAGTGCCAGAAAGTAAAAAAGAATGACAGGTGCAACTTTAAATAGTGAACGTTAACATGGGGTAGTACTATTACACAGATCTAATCTTCACAGCCACAAAAGTTGTTGTCTTCATGATTTTCTGGTTCCATTACCTTATCTCATAAAAAGAATTGGTAGGAAAAATCAGTAGCCTTTGATTTTGGATAAACCAAAAGTGGAAGGTCCATGATGCATGTGAATATCATACTCTGAACTTCATGTCTCAAGGATAAACCGAATACTGCTTTAATTTGCATCTCGTGATAAACTTGAAATTCTGAATATCCTTTTGTATTAAAATACTTTTGACTTTAGGCCACCCCCAACCTGAAAAATAGCTTATTAAAGTCGAAGAACTAAAAGTCATAAACTTTACATAGTATCTTATAATTTCATTTTGAGACCCAAGTTTAATTTCATACCAAGCAATATTGGTATTGTCAGGACAATAGTCTCGCTCGAAGCCCAGTAATTGATATTGTTACTTGTCAGGACAATATTGGTACAATACGAAATAATTATTTTTCAATACGAATTAATCTGACCCACTTATCACTCGATGACAATACTTTATCTTTTTATTTCTAATTCTTGATAACATTCATGAAGATAGCCAGGATCTTTAAAGACAAAGTGGGATCTTATAAAATAATGAACGAATGTGTAATTACTAGGGTTTACAATAATGCATATATATACAAGACAACTAAAAGACTAAACTACTCTTAACACAATTAATGTACAAATAATAATATGTTAACACCCCCTCAAACTCGAGAAGGTACTGCAATAAGTAACGGGAGTTTGCCAACAAAGAAGTTGTGTCGCTGAATCGTATGTGCCTTCGTAAAGAAGTCAGCCGACTGCATCGAAGACGAGATGAACGGTAGAGAAATAACACCATGCTGAAAATGATGCCGAGTCACATGACAATCGATCTCAATATGTTTGGTACGCTCATGAAAAACAGAGTTATGAGCAATCTGAACAACACTTTTGTTATCACAATACATGGGTGTGGGGGATGGCAACAACACTCCCATATCACCTAACAACCGTCGTAATCAAACAAGTTCAGTTGTGGTGGAAGCCATAGCACGATACTCTGCCTCGGTAGAAGAACGAGAAACAACATCTTGTTTCTTGCTTTTCCAATAGATGAGAGAATCACCTAGAAAAATACAGTATCCAGTAGTAGATTTTCGATCGGATGGATCACTAGCACAGTCTGCATCTGTATATGCTCGAAGTTCTAATGAAGAACTCGAAGGAAACAATAGACTCTGATAAATAGTACCACGAAGATAACGAAGAATGCGAGTAACAGCAACCCAATGATCAGAGGTAGGTGCAACAACAAACTGGCTAACAACATGGACCGCATAAGCAATATCCAATAGGGTAATAGTCAAGTATACCAAACTTTTAACAATAGACATGTACAAAGTGGGATCCGGAAGAAGTGTACTGTCAGTAGGAGTATAACGAACATTTACCTCTAAAGGAGTAGCAGCAACACGAGTGTCTGTAAGACGAGCTTGCTAAAAAATATCTGAAGTATACTTCGACTGAGACAAAAGATAGCCCTTTGGAGATGAGGCGACTTCAATACCTAAAAAGTAATGAAGAGGACCCAAATCCTTCATATCAAACAAACGAGATAAGGTGTGTTTCAACACCTTAATACCCTCAACATCGTCACCTGTAATAATCATATCATCAACATATAGTAAAAGCATTATGCGACCAGCAGAACTGCATTTAACAAATAAGGCTGAATTATTAGGACTAGAGGAGAAGCCAAGAGAACAAACACCTGTAAAAAACTTCTCAAACCAAGCTCTTGGAGCTTGCTTAAGCCCATATAATGCTTTCTTAAGTCTACACACATGCCCTTTGTCATGAGGAACGCCCGGAGGAGGTGTCATGTACACTTCCTCATGTAAATCACCATTCAAGAATGCATTTTTCACATCCATCTGTGAAATATACCATTGTCGTACTGATGCAACTGCAATAAGAACTCTGATAGATGTCATCTTAGCAACATGAGCAAAGGTCTCCTCATAATCCATGCTATATTGTTGAGCAAATCCTTTTGCCACTAGACGAGCCTTATATCGCTCAACTGAACCATCAACTTTGGTTTTAATTTTATAGACCCATCGAGAACCAATTGACTTTTCCCAACTGGAAGACGAACCAAGTCCCAAGTGTGATTTTTGTTCAAAGCTGATAGCTCCTCAGCCATAGCCTCTTACCAAACAATATCTTGTGCCACCTCAGAATAAGAGGTAGGCTCACAAAGAGGCCAAACATATGCCAAAAAGGAAACAAAAGGCCGAGAATAACAAGAGTAAATGAAATCAGGTAGTTGAGTAGACTTACGAGTACGCCTGAGATACCGCTCCTGAGCTGGATCCGAAATCGTAAGAGAAAGGACATGAAGGGGTAACTCTTCAGCAGCACCCAAGTCATCTCCATCACCAACACTAATATTGTCATCCCCAACAACATCACTAATACCAATATTCTCACCAGCTGTATCATTAGTTCCAATATCAGAAACATCAAGAGTAAATGGGTCAATGTGAATAATATCAGACCGTGTCACATTATGGGAGCTTCTCGGAATGGAAAAATATGGAATATGCTCAATAAAGTGAATATGAGGAGAAACATAACATTTTCTAGCAACTGGATCATAACACCGATAACCCTTCTGACCATTTCCATATCCCAAAAAGATACATATTGCAACACGTGAAGACAACTTAGTTCGCTCAATATGTGGACCAAGAACAAAACATGTGGACCTAAAAACACGCAAATGAGAATAATCAGGAGAATATGGAGAGATACTTGCGTTCTTGGGAGTTGAAACTCTATTTATGATATAAACAGCAGTGAGAACTACTTCTCCCCAATACTCACTAGGTACACTAGCAGACAAAAGCATAGAACGTGCCGTTTCAACAATATGCCTATGTTTTCTTTCAGCCACACCATTTTGCTGAGGTGTGTCTGTACAAGAGGATTGGTGCACAGTACCATCACTAAGAAGAGTGTCAGAGAGTGCATTACTCGTATATTCCCCACCCAAATCAGATCTAAAACATTTTATGACTTTAGAGTGTTGAGTTTTCACATATGCAGCAAAGTAACCATAAACGTCAATGAATTCAGAACGATTTTTTCATCAAGTAAACCCAACAATAACGAGTATAGTCATCAATGAAAGAAACATAATATCGCGATCCCCCCTTTGTAGGAATAGGGGCAGGTCCCCAAACATCAGAATAAATCAAATCAAATGGTGCAAAAGAAGTGGATGTACCGTGATTAAAAGGTTTTACAGAAAACTTCCCAAGTTTACATCCACTACAATTAGAAATATCCTGAGACTGCAAGTCTCCCAAAACACCACTATTACATAAAAACCTCAGACAAGATCCAGATACATGACCCAGTCTAGAGTGCCATACGTAAAACTTCGAAGAAGAAGAATTCAAATGAAATGTAGATAGATCAATACTCGTAGCTGCAAACTGACCATCAACCTTCACGCCATCCAAAACATAAAGTCCCCTCTCTCTACTTCCAGTCCCAAGTATTCTCTTTGATTTCGGATCCTACACATGATAAGAATTAGAGGAAAAGTGAACATCAAGACCACGATCACACAATTGACCAACAGAAATAAGATCCATAGACAATTTAGGAATATAATAAACATCACGTAGTGAGAGATTTTCTGTTTGAATTGTACCAACACCTACTACTAACATAGGAGTGCTACATCAGTCATAACAGATGTAGGTGGTAACACATGTGTGACATAGATACAAATGAGTTGCGATCAGAAGACATGTGAGGAGATGCTCCAGAATCCAACACCCATAAGGACGAGTTTCTACCTGATGTGGATGGAGCAGACATAGCATATGGTGGAGACTGGTTTTTTGTTTGCCTGAAGAAGGTTCTGCAATAGATTAACCAAAGATGCGTTGTCAGACAAAGATGAATCGACAGAAGCTGGGTCCAATATAGGCATGGCAACAAATGTATTAGGCTGTCCTCCAAAATGAAGATTCTGTGAATATGAAGGTTTGTCACTTGGCCTCTTTCCATATTCCTGTTGTGGTTTGCCTTTCTGGTTCAATAAAGTACACTGATTCTTCCAATGACTCTTTTCATGACAATAGCGACACTCATCCTTATCATAACTCTTTTGTTTAAATCTGATATGACTAGATTGAGTAACCAAAACAGAACCAACGAGAGTGGACTTCTCAATTTGAGTCTTGAGGCGGGTTTCTTTAGCCAACAATTCATGCACCACTGAATCAACTGAATGCAAAGGAGTACGGTGCAGAAATGATCCACCGATGCCTCCATACTCAGAGCGGAGATTGTACAACAGTTGAACCAAACGTTGTTGTTCTCGCCTTTCAATATACGAACCGAATGCTTTCAGTTCAACGCATTCTGTCATAGCCAACTGATCCCAAAAATTTGTCATCTCAGAATAAAACTCTTGAACACTTGGATCGCCCTGTGTAAGAGCACGAATTTCTCTTTCAAGTTGATATTGAACAACAAAGTTGGACCTCACATACAACCTCTCCAAATGGTCTCAAACTTCTTTCGCAGTATCAAACGTAGCTAACCGAACACCAATCTTATGCTCAACGGAATTGTTAATCCAAATAATAATTTTAGAATTATTGGTATCCCACACATCCAATAACTCAACAAAATTAGCATCATATGACTTAGGAGCAACCAAAACACCAGAAATATAATTCCACATCTTCTTCCCTTTTAGAAATTTTTTCATAACATAACTCTAATACCCATAGTTTTTCTCATCAAAACGAACACTAATCGACTGCAACGAATCATCCCCTCCTGTCATGATAACAGAAATCGAGAATTGCAGCAATACACAAAGCAAGACTAACCCAGAAACAGAATTGAGGCAACAAATCGAACAAAAATTGCACCAAATCAAAATCGAAATTAACACACCAACAAGTTCAGAGAGTGCAGCGGATTACTAGAAACTAGTAGCAATACAAAGATGAAAAACCCAAAAAAAATTCGGCGTGGTGTCGTGTTTGCCTACCGGTTGGGTCAGAGATTTGGCTCTGATGCCATGATAACATTCATGAAGATAGTCATGATCTTTCAAGACACAGTGAGATCTTACAAAACAATGAATGAATGTGTAATTACTAGGGTTTACAATAATGCATATATATACAAAACAACTAAAAGACTAAATTACCCTTAACACAATTAATATACAAATAATAATACGCTAACAGTTCTAATTTCTCATTAATTAACAATTGTCTTCGAATGCACTCCACTCGCCGTTGCAAGTTAATTTTCGGTCTAGAATAATCCCAGTTCCATATTATATAACACATTAAAGTATATTATTCACCAGACCAAAATATCATAATTCTGAATTCATCACTGAAATCTACACGAAAAGGTCAGGGAATAGAGGATATGCCATTTTTTCCAGTCATTTTATTCAGAAATATAGATAAATGAAGACTTACGTCAATGTCAATCCCATGCAAGAAAATAGCACAAGTCCAAAATAGAATTGGACAAATCTCTTGAAAACAAATGGTCCCGTGCTTTTAAAGAGAAGGGTTTCTATCTATCTGCCAGGCACATACGTGGGTGTGTTTCTCACTATAATTATTGCTTAATTTTTCAAACAGTTTCTCTAAAGAGAAAGTTGTAGAATTTAGGACCATATTTACGATATATATATATATATATATATATATATATATATATGTATGCCCCATTCTCATGATGGGCTTTCATAATTTCAAGACTATTGAATTATCTAAAGCACTCGACCTGTGGATCAAAATATTAATCGACAAACTCGATATCGCATGTTTCAACTATCCCTACGGACATCAGGCATTTGCAAAGACGCTTATTTAAATATTTTAAATGTTATACAAGATTTTAAGTTAATATTAGGCCTCCTTTGGTTGCCAAGAAAATGAAGAAGAAAAAAAAGGGGGGAACCCATTTTTTTTTCAGGAAAAGAAAGAAAATATTCGGAAAAAAATAGAAGAATATTTTCTAATTATCCTCATATACAAAATCATTAAAAATATTTAAGTTTACAATATTTAAATCTCTCTTTCATCTATAGAAGGGTGGGAAAAAAATATAGGTAATACTTGTGATATTAAAATAAATAAATTAATTTAATTATCATTGTAAAAAGTAAAAATTTATTAAAGTTGAAAAGAAAATACATATAATAATATTATGAAAAACTTCAAAAATAAAAAATTTAACCAATTCAATGTCTTTTAATATTATTTTTAGAGTATATTTCAAGGTACAACGGTACAATCACGATTTTTTAGAAGTTAAATTAACAGTAAATATGCATACTGAGGGGACAAAATGACTGAAAACTACATATTAAATAAGGATGTTATTATAGTTAAGCTATATAGTTCTATCAAGAGTATAATGGATCAATCTCACTTGTACACGATCAGTTAGGAATATATGTGCTTCCTGTTTAATAAAAAGTTCTTTTTATTTATAGAGCTAAAAAAAGGAAACATTTAACACACACACACACACACACACACATATATATATATATATATATATATATATATATATATATATATATATAAAACTTCAATAGGCGTAATTTAAAGCCTTCAAAATAATAAGTTTGGTTTTAAGGCACAATGCTATCGATCTACTTGAAAATAAAATCAAACAATAAAGTTTAGTAAGAGTATATAATAATACAATTTAGTAAATCTTGCTAAAAATCTCAAGGTTTGATATTGAAGGTTTGAGAGAAAGAGAGAGTTTTTTCTAGTATTATGGGATTTAATCAAAGATGTACCTATATATTTTTTTTTACATTTAATGATGAATTGAGATATTGATTTTGTTAGTTATTTAAATTTTTGAAAAACAAATCTAAAAAAATAAAAAGAAAAAAAAGAGAGTTCATTTTCAAGTATAAAGGGATTTAAATTAAAGATGGACTTTCTCTTTGCATTCAATGATTGGGTGAGATATTGATTTTGTTAGTTATTTGGACAATTTAAAAAAAATCTAGAGAAAAAAAATAATTGTAACAACCCAATTCAAACCTTGTGGACCTATTACCCTTTTGAACCTATATAATAAGGGTGGAATTTTAGTGTTGCGACACGACCAGTACTTTTTTAATTGACATGCATGATTTTGTTTTTAACGGCGTCTCGTGGGCTATAATATATATACCTATTAGTGTAGGGGACAAAAATTGCATTGGGGTAATTCTTTTTTTTTTTTTGGTGAAAGAAGAAAAGCGCCCTTAGGCTACATCTTTCAAAAAATAATCAGAAATAACATGGGGAGGGGTAAGAAGCAATCTTGTTCCTCCATTGGTGTTATTTGGCAACTTTGTCACGGCATCCACGACCTTGTTTCCCTTGTGCAATCAATCTAAACTCGTATGTCCACGACAAGTGAAGAAGAGTGCGACACTCCTCAATTTGTTGTTGGAGCTCATGATTTTTAATCGACTCATTGGAAATAAGTGTAAAAGCTTCCAACGAATCAGTCTCCACTTCCAACTTTTGAATCCGTCTATCCTATGCGAGTTGTAGCCCGACTTTGAGCGCCTTAATTTCAGTTTTAAGGATCGTCGGGCAAGGAACCGTTCCCATAAAACCCCAAACCCACTGACATGTAGCATCTCGTAGCACTCCACCTACCGTGTCGCAGTTAGTGTCCACTATAACGCTTCCATCAACATTGAGCTTGGACCAATCTTGTTTTGGTTTGGTCCACTTCACACTTTTCCGAGTTTTCGTAGTATTTCTCGCTGCTATTATGAGATTGGAGCTAAGTTCCTCATTATGATTCAGAGTGATCATAATTGGCTTCCTTTTTTTTCTTCTTTGAAATACTCCATTGTTTCGAGCTTTCCATATTGACTAAATAGTTGATACGAAAACAAGATGCCACAGTGTTGCCGCAAGGATTAGATTCTGCCTATTATTCTTTACCAGATTCGATTTTAACCACTCCCCATCCGCTGTTTGCTCGAACTCCATCATAGTGGATGATGGGATAATTTTTTTCCAGATTCTCCTAGCAGTCGAACAATATCTGAGGATATGCATAATTGATTCTTCAGTCGCATGACAGAAAGAACATGCTCTTGAGTCTGTTAGTTTGCGAATGTTCCTCGACTTGTTGGTAGCTAGTAGGTCTTGGCTCGCAAGCCAGATACAAAACTTCATTTTATTGCTGCATGTAAGCTTCCAGATCCACACTATGTTACCATCGCTGCTTGGGCCAGTCGAATAGTCGAATGCTCACGATGGATCGCTTTGTACGCGCTTTGACATGAGAAGTTTCCACTTGCAGTTTCACTCCACATAATTCGATCCTCCCTATCAGATAATTCAAATTGAAACTCAAGTATTTTCCTCTTCCACTCTGCTGGAATGTAAGTTATAATATCGCTCAAGTTCCAATAGCCTGATTGCTCGAACAAATTAGCCACATTCAGGTCCAACTCCTCCTCAACATTTGTCCCAAAATATCACAGAGACTGGTACTACCTATTCAATTGTCAAACTAAAACAAGAGGGATTGCTCATTCCCTATTTTCCATCGAGTGAAAGGCTTAATGATTTCCATGCACCTCACGATCCTCTTCCAAGTCGCACTATCCCCTGGTTTTGCGGCATACTCCAATAGTTTAGAAATCTTGAGATATTTTGCCTTCACAATATTAGACCAAACGCCGTCTTAGTTTCTTAATATTTTCCAACAAGATTTTGGGAGGAGGGCTTCATTGTTAAAATGTGTCGTTCTCACACCGAGGCCTCCATCTTTCTTTTCACGAGTCACCTTTTCCCATATAACTAGATGGAGTTTCTTCATCAAACCATATAAAACTTCGTTTCAGATTATCCAAACGTTGGCATATGCTCTTCGGTAGCCAACTCGATTGCATCATATGAATAGGCATCGTCATCGACGCTGATTGAATAAGAGTTGCTCTCCCTGCTAAAGAGAGATTTTTGCTTTTCCAACCCGTATATCTTGCTAGGAGTCTGTCCAGGACATCATTATATTGCTCCTTACTCACCCTCTCATGCATTAGAGTTGCGCCAAGATATTTTCCAAACTCGCGGTTTGTGCAAAACCGAGAATACTGCTGATATCTCTCTTCATCCGTGCACCTCCTAAATTCAAGAAATACACCTTAGATTTTCCAGCGTTAAGCTTTAGGTCCAAAGCCCCAAAAATAAGTCAATAATGCGTTTAGTCTCCTTTGCCATTTTCAAATTTGCTTTGCCCATTATAATCAAGTCATCGGCAAAAAATAAATTAGAGATATTAGGCCCTCCCTTGCATACCGAAATTGGGTCCCACTGCTTTGATTCCACCTCTTCATGAATCATATACGACAACATTTCCACACAAAGGACAAATATATATGGCGATAATGGATCGCCCTAACGAAGCCCGCAACCATGTTTGAAAGATTCAAGTTGTTCCCCATTCTAGAGAATATTAGTAGAGGCGTGTCGTACACAGAACATAATCAACTCGATGATATTACAAGGGAAATTGAACGCCCTAAGCATATCCTCCAAATAGGTCTAGCTGATTCTGTTATAAGCTTTTTCTAAGTCCAACTTCAAGATCATACATCCAACCTTATTTTTCTTTTTTGCGCGCAACGTATGCAAGATCTCTTGGATGGAAAAAATTATTATCATGTGTACTCCTCCCTTTTATAAAACTAGATTGGTCGGGGTGATGTGTGTTGGCATAATATCTTTCAAACGCATTGTAATTCATTTGGTGATAAATTTATATATAACGTTACAAATAGATATTGGTCTGAATTGAGAAATAACTGTTGGATCTGTAACTTTCGGAATCAAACAAAGGTGAGCTGCACATACCTTCAGATCAAAACTACATTCCCTAAAAGCATTCTGGATGAATTCCAACAGCGAAGTATTCTTCCATCCCCAAAATCTTTGATAAAATATAGCCTGAATCCCATTGGGACCCAGGGCCATCACCGGGTGCATTGCCCAGACCATCACCCACTGTTTCATCTCCTCAATTGTAAGTTTCAGTTGGAACCGTGAAATAGGGAGGTGTTGTGTAGGATCACCCGACACCGAGAAGAGTTGCTTGAAATACTCAATTGCATGAGGTCTAAGTATTTCTTGTTCACGCACCCATATACGATCAATTTTCAACAACAATATACGATTACATTTTCTCCTTGTAATTGTTGAACGGTTGAAAAAGGATGTATTCCTATCTTCCTCTTTTAACAATCGCACTCTCGACTTCTAGAGCCAAAACAACTCTTCCCTTTTGAGAATAACACAATATTCCGAAAGTAGTCCCTTCTCCAGATTTTCGAGGAAAGAATTAGCTCGCCTTAACAATGTTTTTTGTGCTCCCCCGATATGCCTAAGAAGATGTTGTTCTGGCGGAAAATGTTGCCAAAACGTTTTTTGTTCCATGGCATCATTAATTGCCTTATGGATGCCCCCTGATCGTCCCATGTATTTCTAATCAACTCCTCACACTCGAGATGTTCTAGCCACATTGCCTCAAAACGAAACGGCCTTGCGCCTACATGTACGCATGTCCCAAGACAATTAGTGAGAATGGGGTGATGGTCTCCATGCGTTACGCGGTAGGTGAAACACCGCGTTGTTTGGAATTTTTTTAATCCATCTCGTGTTGGCAAGAGCTCTATCGATTCTTTCTTTAATAAATGCGACCCTTCCCGCTTGTTGGTCCAAGTGAATTTGGGGTCGTGGTATCCCAAGTCTTGCAAATCCCAATATAGCATTCCGTTTTGGAACGCAATGCACCGATTTTCTGAGTTGACGCTACCTCCTTCCTTCTCGTGGGTGAATCCAATTTCATTGAAGTCCCCTTGCACCAACCACAGAATGTCAATATGTTGCGACATCTGCCCTAACTTCCCAAAAATCCGATTCTTATCTTCAGCATGAGGTTTCGCATATATACCCAAGACCATCCACTTGTCTTGTTGTTTTGGACCAATGAACGCATGAATGTCTTGATCATCCACGTACTGAATTCCACAACATTAAAACTCCTCCGTCCATGCACTCAGTAGGCGCTATACAGAAGTCCGTATATCCCATAAATAGTGCTATCTCATAAGCAAGTTCCAGTCCAACTCGGGTTTCAGGGAGGAAGAAAACATCTGGTCTGTGAGTGCGGACTAACTCTCGAAATTTACTGCAGAAATCTACATGTCCCGCTCCCTAACAGTTCCAAGAAACAATCTTCATAGGGGCGTTAAATAAATGGACTGGATAGATGAGGTTTTCAAAGTTCCACCCCATCCATATCGACATCAATTGTCGTAAGATTTCCCGTACCATATGGTATTGCCGTGTTATTTCCCAAGAACTCAGTTTGAGTCTTTGCCAACAAATCGGGATGTCCTCTATCCTTTCCCGAATGTTTGTTCGTATCTCAAACTCCTAGATGGTGGGTGAGATCTCCGTCGCTAGGATTGTTCAAGGATCTATTTGATATATAGTTGAGGGGCCGTCGAACCTCCTTCTCACTGTTTGATGATCCTAGAAGTTCGGTGGTATGTGTGCTACGAGCATCCCGTTCACGAAGTTCAGTTCCAGTCCCCCATTCTGATCCATGAATACGAGTATTATCTTTCTCCAAAACTTGATACTGAATAATGTTCGAGCTTGTGTTTCCACCCTCTTCAGATTGTAGAGAAGTTAGAGCAGCAAAAGAATTCTTTGTGGCAACGGATAAAGGGTCCACCTGATTATTCTTTTTATTTCCTTTAGTGACGGGTCTTCTAAAAAGAATAGGTTTCTCAATTTGTTTCCTTCTGTTAGCAGAATCCTCATTACGAGAGTTTTCTTTACCCGGTTGGAAAAGAGTTATTATTTGCCTTTTGATAAATCGCATTACCTCTCCGAGCCGAATTATTATTGGGAACCTTCTCTTTTCCTTTAACCTGCTCATTTACCTTTTTTATTTCCCCCAATTTTCTGGCGCTTTTTGGACGCGTAACAATCATACACTCCCCGAACTCATCTTTTTTCATTTTTTCTAGAAGCCAATCTGGTGATTTAGCCTTTTGTTGAGTTCCTGTCTCTGTCATATCCATTGATGTCGAAGCTATGATTGTATTTTCACCCGATGGTTTAAAAGTGCATTTTTGTTCCTCGTGACAAATTCTCCCACATGCAAAATAGCACACTGGCACGTTCTCGTACATCACCTGATATATTTTCCCCTTGATGCAAATTCCTCTCACAAGCGGCTTGTTCGTTGGGATTTGAACAAAAAAACGTGAAAAGTTTTCACGTGTTACATTATAGGTGACACCATCTATCTTGATCAGATCCCCGATGTATCGTGCGATCTTGTTAACCATCACTTCATGGAACAGTTCAACCGGTAGTTTCATGATCCGCACCCACGATATGACATGATCCTCGTAGTCCTCATCCACGTCAAAATCCGGTGACCATTTCTTGATTGATAGGAAACTTTCGGCAAGTTGACATGGTCCGTCGGTCAGAATAAATTCCCTCTGATGGGTCGTGATTCCCTTGAGGACGTAGCAGCCTTTGCTTAGGTCAATCAATTCGACATCACCCGATAACTTCCACATGACACTAAGTTTATCCACTAAGCTAGGGTAGTACCAAGGCTTACCGTGGATTTTGATCAGAATGGAATCCTTCCATGGGCCGTAGATCGAATCCATGAGGTCATCTTCCATTTCAAAACACGGATATGGCATCGAGTCAGTTGGTTCACAAACCCTAATTTTCTCTGCCGCTTCCAATATCTTTGTATTATCCACACATAAATCGACCGACTTGACTTTGTTGGCGTATGATTGTGCATAGTTTCTAATGAGGCTGCTCATCGAATTAGTGAACGATGAGGTTTCGTTCTTGGCCTTGAATTCGTAAGTCTGTGGGGATAGCATTTGTGATCCCGTTTGTTCATTTCCTTCAAAACCTATCATGGGGTAGTCGCATTCCTTTCCCTCATACTGTTGATTGCTATTTGGATCCAATTGCGGTTGACACCGCGAGAAAGGTTCACCAGTGTCGATTGCGGTTGGGGGCCGTAAAAATCCACTTTTGCAGTCACCACGTTTTTACTCATTTTGAAGGTAATAAAATGTTATAGGAACAACCTTACATTGGGGTAATTCACGCCAATCTTTGTATGAACTATCTTGGAGGTGGAATGAGGAAATATCATTGAAGATATTAAGCGGAAGTGTGACTCTAAATCAACTTTTGTGTTTAGCTGGGTAGAAAGATCACGGAATTGAGCTGCACATGAGATGATGCGCGGACAGCGAAGGATATTAACTTCCTGAAAATTAGGATCGGAGTTGACATTCCATGAGATCGATGTGGTTGTTCTTATATATATTTTCTTGTTTTAAACTTTGTTGCTTTAGTTTTGTTATCTACTCTTAGGTTGTTTTTTAATATATATATATATATATATATATAAATAACATAAGAAAAGCCATTTCTGCTCACAAAATGGAGGTTTTTTTATTTTTTTACGAAATTGTCCCTACCACTTTTTACCAACAAAGATGATATTGGTCGATTGAAGGGTAAATATAGAAAGAAAAGTGTAGAGCAAGCGGTTCTTACACCAAAAGACCAAATCACGGTTCCAAAATTTGAATTCCTCCATTGCAAATTGTTAGTGCTCTTTCTCCACAATCCCACGTTCTCTTACTAACTCAACTTCCCATATATTTTTTGCGTTATCTATTTTAGATTTGATGACCCATATTCACTCCGCTATTCAAGCATGTATCTACACTATTTATATCCGTTGTTTCATTTTCCTTTTCTATTTTGTTCAATTGTTTCATTTTATTTTGTTCTTGGTTTCTTGGTGATTACGAGTTAATTATACTTTAATTTGTTTACCATTATTTATGATAATGTCCTTTTGTCTTATGATTTTTCATATTTGTCATGCTTATTCATGAATTGACTAATTTGTTGTTATTGTTGTTGTTGTTGTTGTTGTTGTTGTTATGCAGTGACCAATAAGTTCCTCATTCACGATATGATATTAATACTTAAGGTACTTTTTTGTTATATTTATTTCCTTCATGTTTCTTGATTATCTTAAGTTCACAATTCATAATTTCATTAAAATATTTAGTTTGATTTTGTTTTCGTGTTTTATTTAATTTCCTAAATCTTGTAGTACAGTTTGATAATTTTGAATCCTTTTAAGGCAAAATACCTAATCAATTGATCTTATCTCTTTTATTTATTTTGATCGCAGGATTCTCTCCTGTTAATTATTATAAAATAGATTTTAACATGTATTACTAATTAATATATATTTTTAATTGCGAGTATCATCTTCTTTAGTTCTTTCTCACTTATAATAATTTTATTTTATTTTAGCATTATATGTATTATATCCCTTTGTGTCTACATCTTCTACTATTATTTACATAATTGGGTATTGTATGGCAGATTTACAGAAAATATGATCGTTCAGGCAAGATCAAGCATGAGATGGAGTTATTTAAATATCTAAGGATGATCTGTTACTCTGAGTAGAAAAAAGTCGAGTCTACAAAGATATGAGACCTTTAATTATTATAACCATAAGAGTGGACTTGATCATTGTTTATGAGTCTAATTCTTTTTGTAGTGTTTGAACTTTTAAGAATTATAGGATCCTAATTCTTTTTGTAGTGTCTAAAACTTTGAGAATTTTAGTTTTAGTTTTTCTTTTGCAGAAGAATTGCATTGCCATGTTATTGATAAGTTAGGTCCGGAGTTTGGACCATACATTTTAATGACTTATGTAAATGATTTAACTATTTAAGTAAATCGTTAAACAATTGTAGTCGCGTCTCTTACACAAAATAAAAATTTGCACGCGGTTCTGCGTGCGCATTTTTACTAGTATACACACACATATATATATATATATATTTTGCGCGTGTTTTTTTTTTTTGCGTTTACTAACATCACGAGATATTAAGCTTGCATGCCAACTCTTTGTATGCGACTCTTTTTTGCATTTTGAACACTATTTATTTGTGCATCTGTGATGCATTTACCTTTTAAAAAAATTATATTTTTAACCTTAATAATAATATTTCTTGAAAAATTAGTGTATTACCAAACCCATAGAAAACAAGGAACCTATTTAATCAAGGATTCCATTCCCCCCCCCCCCCCCCCCAAGAACCTTCGTCTTTGTTATTCGTTTTTCCTAACAACCAATTAGAGCCTCGAGGAAACAACAACATGGTATTATGGTAGTATCCCAAAGCAAATCATAACTCGAAGAGGGCTTTCGGAGTACAATGTGGAATTTTTTTATCAATGCCACGATGCAAAATACCCCGATACTTCTAGCGAAATTACACACCGTTAATAATTATCGTTGAATTAATGCGTTGAGAACAAGTACAAAAAAATAAAATAATTCTAAAAATAAAAACACTATGAACACAAGTATATATATATATATATATATATATGTGTGTGTATGATTCAAGAAACTTGAGAAACTATGCGATGGTGATATTGAAATATTTTCAAACAAATGCCAGTTTACAACAATGTAGACAAACAAAAGCATTTTCCCATTCCCCTTTTTTTTAGATGGCTGCTGCTATTTTTATGAAACCCATGGCCTGTTGGTAGTTCTCTTCTTTTTGTCTTAGTTCAGTTAAAATGAATTTATACTCGTAAAAGTTAAACACTACAAGAATTTGGGCTCATTCTCGATCGAAAAATCCCGATCGGATTTCGATCGGGAACATTCCCGACCAATATTCAGTCTGGAAATTATAAAAAAAACAATTTCCGACCAATTTTTGGTCAAAAATAATAGTCCCGACCGAATTGCGGGCGGGAAACTCTGGGCGGGAAATTTCCCGCCCAGGGTGTAGCCCTAATCTCGCAGTTGGGCCGAGACTTCTCGACCGAATTTCGGTCGGGAATGAGGGAGGTATTTCTATAAATACCTCCCTCCTCCTCTTCATTTTTACTCTCACATTTTCTCTCTCCCCCTATTATTGCCGACCGCCGGGGCCCTTTTCACGACTGATTTTCTGTCGCCATTTCCGATTCAGAAGTTTTTTTCGCTTTTTCTTGTTTTTTATGTTATATTTAATGTTTTAATATTAATTATTTATGTTATATTTAATGTTTTAATATTAATTGTTAGATATTGTAGAAATTGTTAGGATTTAATTAGGAAATGCCTTTAGGAATTGTTAGGCTTTGGAAAATGTGAGATTTTTATGCTTTTAGGAATTGTTAGGCTTTAGGAAATGTTATAGTTTTATGATTTTAGTAATTATTTATGCCTTTAGGAATTGTTAGGCTTTAGGAAATGTTATAGTTTAGTAATTATTTATGATTTAGAAAAACTAAATATGATTTTTATGTTATATTTAATGTTTCAATATTAATTATTTATGTTATATTTCATGTTTTAATATTAATTGTTAGATATTGTAGAAATTGTTACGATTTAATTAGGAAATACCTTTAGGAATTGTTAGGCTTTGGGAAATGTTAGATTTTTATGTCTTTAGGAATTGTTAGGCTTTAGGTAATGTTATAGTTTTATGATTTTAGTAATTATTTATGCCTTTAGGAATTGCTAGGCTTTAGGAAATGTTATAGTTTAGTAATTATTTATGACTTTAGGAAAACTATATATGATTTTTATGTTATATTTAATGTTTTAATATTAATTATTTATGTTATATTTAATGTTTTAATATTAATTGTTAGATATTGTAGAAATTGTTAGGATTTAATTAGGAAATGCCTTTAGGAATTGTTAGGCTTTGGGAAATGTTAGATTTCTATGCCTTTAGGAAAAACTCTAACTTAGATGCTTTTACTTAGTCCGTAGCACTTTCATCGACGACATGTCGTCCCGTGATAGCGATCATGGCCAGCCCTCGAAGAGAGGGCGTAGTGGTCCATCGAGCACTCCATCGAGTACTCCACCTATTGGTTCACCGAGTATAGGTCCTCGTCTATGGATCATTCATTCTGGCGGTGCACCACCCGATCCTGTCGATGCACCTGATACCGATCTTCGCGAGTCCCGTACTTCTTCACATCCGCATAGGCGTACTATCGGATCGAGCGGCGGTACTCCACCAGATCTAGTAGTACCATTTCGACTAGATGATGATCACGTAGCATCGACGCCATCGTCATCATCTAGGCCATCGTCATCATCGAGACCACCGTCATCATTGAGGCGTACGGCACCTAGGCCACGCTCTACTGAGTCTACACCGGCGGGTCCTAGTACTTCTTCCCATGAAGACGATGCCGGTGCAGGACCATCTTCAGCGACGCAGCAGAGACTGGGCCGAGGTATATCGAGAGGCCCGCAGATTCCGGCTGACCGCAGAGCCCGTCGTAGGGTCGAGCTGGATGAGCACGACGTATTTGTTGATGGGAGCAAGATTGCGGCAGAGATTACCTCGATCATTAGGTAGTTTATGAAGACGTGTATTCCTTCATACACCGAGGTCGATCCAGTAGTCCAGGGACAGATATGGGCTAAGTTTAAGGTGCGATTTTGAAAGTTTACTAAATATATATACATAGTAAGATTTTTATTTAACGAAACCTTATTTAAAAACCTTATTTAATTGCAGAACATATACTACATTGATCCGGCTGACATGCTTCGGGCACATTCCGCATACGAGATGAAGGCTAAGAAGTGTTACAAGGAAATCATGTACAATGTGAAGAAGAACTATTACGACAGGATTGATGATCCGAAGTGGGCAACGCGTCCGAAGAACAGTTGGATGAGCGACAAGTTAGAGAGGATGTTCGTGACTCATTGGGAGTCGGCTGACCATGCGAAGAAATCAGAGCCAGGACAGAAGAACATGCGAGGAGGACAGTCACCAGACCCTGAGCATCCTGCATGAGCTACTCATGCTTGTGGGTCCCGGAGCTACACGAAGATTCGACGTAGGATGGTATGTCTTATTAAATTGAGTTTTTATACGAATAATATTATTGTCTTAAATTTAAATAGCTAAAATAACAAATGTATATCAATATGCAGGCTGCTTCTAGACCTCCAGGGGCCCCTGAGCCTCGGCACGATGAGGCATATCGTTACACACATATGCCCAGTGGTCTGCCAGAGGGAGCTCCACGTCGCCGCGTTTGGGTTCACCCCAAGTATAGGGCTCTCTACGTAAGTATTTAACTTGTAAAGTATTCTTTGATTACTATATTAACATATGTCTTCCTTAATTATGTACTAACAATTATGACAAAATGAACAGGAAGACTACATAGGCCGTATGATCGAGAGGTACGAGGCGGATCGTTCTGCGTGGTCACTACAAGATTAGGAGCTGTGGAGTCTGGCGATAGGAGGATTGAAGAAGGGGAAGGTTTTGGGTCTCCCTACGGATGCACGTCACGATCGATTTGGTTTCTTGACGAAGAAGAAGCCAGACACGACACATGACTATGTGAGGGCGTTGGAGAGGGAGAACCGTCGTCTTAGGACTGCTACTGATGAGAGGGCTGACGAGCTTGTTACTCACGTAGAGTACTTATCCCAGCACATCACCCATACTACAGGTACTGCTTCTTCTCGACCCATGCCTACTGGATTCATGCGAGATGCTCGTCGAGCTGGCCAGCGTTCCTCGCCCCCCACTTCTGATCCTTTTGCGCATGGTGCTCCGAATGTTATGATGTATGATCCTGAGTATGCGGATGACGACAAGGATAACCCCGAGGATGACACTCTCGATGGTGATACAGCCGATCTTGGCGATGATGGTGATGATGGTGCCAGATCCTCCACAGCTCCTGATACATTTGGCTTTCAAGATGAGGACTATGAGCAGTAGTAGTTTTATTTGTTCGTTTTATCTGTCATAGTTGTTTGTATTTATGTAATTCGTTTGATCCTTGGACCAATTATGTAATGTTAAACTAATTTTGTATTTATTCTGTAATTATGCGGAGTAGTAGTGTATTATTTATTCGTTTGATGCGGAGTAGTAGTATTATTGTTCGTTTTATCGAAGTATTGAAAACTGTGTTAGTTGTTTGTTTATTGGTAATTATGTAATGTTGTTATTACTACAAGCATGAATACAAACTATAATATGAAATTAAACAATGTGAATCAATTTTTTTTATAAAATAGAAATCGACCTGAAGGAGATCAGAAATATGGGTATCTCTTGATCGAAAATAATCAACCGGAGGTTCAAGCGAGTCGAGTTTTGACCAGAAAGTCAACGGAGCCCGTTTTTGACAAAAGATATCACTTTTCGAAGTGGAAACGGCCTCATGAACAAAACGTAAAGACTAAAGTCTTTACGTCCACGTGATTTTAGGCAAATTTGAAGGTTTAGAGGTCCAAAACTGCAGTTTATTATTTCCAACGGGATTTTTATGTTTTATTTAGTTATTTTAAGAGTCTTTTGTAATTTTGGCATTTTTCTTAATTAGTGTTTTCACTTTATAAGTTAGTCGTCTTTGAGTTATTGTAGTCAGTAGTTGATTGAATAAAAAAAATTGAACTTGAGAGTTTTCTCAGTTTTTGTCAATTTCTCGGTATTCTGCGGAATCAACGAGCCTTTGATTGTTGTGTTTTTTCATCTTCCCTTATGTCTTCACCTCGCTACATCAGTTGGCATCAGAGACAGGTTCGTTCCTTCACCATGGCTGCAAGGAGAAACCCTGAAGTCCATGATGTTCCAGTAGAAGAAGATATATGTGATGAATACACAAAGTTAAGTCAACAAATTCACTTGTTGACGCAACAAATGGCGGTGATGGTTGCTCGACATCCTGAACCCACACCAACACCTGGAGCTCCTTTGTTTGCGGATTTTATGGAGAATCCGTTTGTACCACTAGAACAACCATTAATTCCGCCTATTCACCGGAGACAAGATGATCTAGAGGAAAAACATTGGAAATCGGAGTTTCAAGGTGATATTCTAAATTTACATGGTGATTATGAAGAGGATTGTGAATCTTCACATGATGTTGTTTATGATAGCGATGGTGACGGTATTGTTGATGAGTTTGAGATGTCTCGGTTAAAAGCTTTCATGGAGGGTTTGGATGAGGAGATCTCGGTGGCGCACCCAGTGAAAGAGATGGAGATGTCGGGAAGGTACGAGGTTGATAAAAAAGCTGATATGCTTGAAGATGTTGAAGAGAAAAAGAAGAATTTAGGTGTGATAGTGGTCGACGAAGAGAATAAACATATTGTTGTTGCCACAATTAAAGATATTCACTCACGGAGTTTTGAGTTTTTTCAAGTTCCAAATTTTATTTTGCATTGTGGTGATAAAGTTACTAAACACGATTCAGATTCGAGGTCGAATCTTTTCAACGAGGGGAGAATGATGGAGATCAGAAATATGGGTATCTCTTGATCTAAAATAATCAACCGGAGGTTCAAGCGAGTCGAGTTTTGACCAGAAAGTCAACGGAACCCGTTTTTGACAAAAGATATCACTTTTCCAAGTGGAAATGGCCTCCTGAACAAAACGTAAAGACTCAAGTCTTTACGCCCACGTGATTTTAGGAAAATTCAAAGGTTTAGAGGGTCAAAACTGCAGTTTATTATTTCTAGCGGGATTTTTATGTTTTATTTAGTTATTTTAAGAGTCTTTTGTAATTTTGGCATTTTTCTTAATTAGTGTTTTCACTTTATAAGTTAGTCGTCTTTGAGTCATTGTAGTCAGTTGTTGATTGAATAAAAAAAAATGAATTTGAGAGTTTTCTCAGTTTTTGTCAATTTCTCGGTATTTTGCGGAATCAACGAGCTTTTGATTTCTTGTGTTACTTCAGCTTCCCTTATGGCTTCCGCGCGCTACATCACGACCACTAAACCATAATCGCACGCTAGTCATACATACTATCCTCAGAATCTGAATCACTCATTATCTCTTCCTCTTCCTCTTCGTCATTGCCCTCCTCGTCCTCGTTGCCCTCCTCTTCCTCGTTGTCCTCATCTTCCTCGTTGCCTTCCGCTGCTGCCTCCTCGTCAACCACATCAAATCCCTCGTTGGCCAATTGGATATTCATATCGAATGATAAAAGGTCCACGCATAAGTTAAACCCTTCAGATGCATTTTCTTGTAGCCCTTGGTTCGGCATCCCCACGTCGACATCGTTCGCTCCCGCAACTGATGACATATCGATTATGTGTCTGGCAGGAATAGTGGATACAGCCAACCATCCTCTCTGTCCCGGTCGCCTAGTCGTCTTCTTTGGATAGGGCACATAGTACGCCTGTTTTGCTTGGTTAGCAAATACAAACGGCTCATTGGTGCTGAGGGTACGCCTCGGGTCGATGTCAACCAACTTGTACGTTGAATGCTCATGCATACCTGCGTTTATATCATACCAAACAAATTTGAACAAGACTATGTACATGGGTCTAATTCTGCCTCAATATACCACCTGTATAATGTCTTTCAACGTTCCATAGAAGTTGGTAGCATCGGATCCTCCCATGTCTCCCTTCACATAAACACCGCTACCATCACTCTTCTTCGTACCCAAAATCATATCGGTGTGAAATCTGAACCGATTCACAATGTATCCCTCATAGGTTACCACTGAATTAGCCGGACCTGTCATTAGAAGATCTATTCGTACGTCGGTCTCGTATTTCCCACTTGAATATGTCTTCTTGAACCATGCTACGTACTCTTGGTTCCTCTTGGATTGTATCTCCATTGGACTAAGTCTACCACACTCCTCTTCTTCAAACAGTCTGCATAGGAAAATTTTCATAAGTTAGTTGTCTTTAAAGCGCTTAATCATTTCATTATTAAAAATAATTAACGACCACTTACTCGACCCATTGGTCAAGCTCTTGACAGTTTAGAAGCATGTAAAGCTCTATTTGCCCCATCTCATCGGAAGTCAAGTATCGCCTTTTGTTTAGTGGCCCTATTGGCGCCCCTTTCTTGTGAAATATACTAAGCTCATCATCCCACTCCGTGATATCTAGTGTCTCGTTCATGTTGATTTTTTTATATTTAGTCTAAAAAGATACATCCAAATATTGAGAACACATATTGGACAGCTCAACAAGTAGGTATTATTAATTGGCTATGGATCCCTCCACCCTCGCCTTGTTCAGTACTGAACCCTTCATGTCGAACATCTGCCTAATTCATAGAAACGAAATATTAGGCAAAGAATTGATATTTGTAAAAGATAATTGTTATTAAAAATATAAAACCGTACCTCTCGAATGGATACATCCATCTATAATGAACTGGACCACCAACTCTAGCCTCGTACGGAAGGTGTGTGGCTAAATGCTCCATAGAGTCAAAAAATGAAGGAGGAAATATCATTTCCATCTTGCACATGGTAACAATAAAAGATTCTTCCAATCGCTCCATATCCTTGGCCGACACCTCTGAGGCGCAAATCGCCTTGAAAAAAAGGCTAATCTCCACTAAGGTCCCCCAAATCTCGGGTTCCAAGAAGTCGCAAAATGCAATCGGGATCAATCTCTGTATGAAGACGTGACAATCATGACTCTTCATACCATACAATTTTCCTTGTTGTTTTTGCACACATCGTCCCAAGTCCGAGGCATATCCATCAGGAAACTTCAGTTCGGTCAGCCAATCAAGCACCATGTTCTTTTGATCCCTCGTAAGACAATATTTTGCCTTTGGCTTTATATACTCACTTCCTCTGCCACTGGGTTTCAAGAACAATTCTTTACGGTTGGTCAACAGCTTAAGATCGTGCCTCGACTTAATGTTGTCCTTCGACTTAGCATCGTCCAACACCGTGTTGATGATGTTCTCAAAAAAGTTCTTTTCACAATGCATGACATCTAGATTGTGGCGAATCAAGTTCGTGGACCAATAAGGTAGTTCCCAAAAGATGCTTCGACGACACCAGTTATGAGTTGTGTTAAATCCCAAAAGATTTGTGGAGTTTGCCCCAAATCTAATCGATCGTAGCCTATCTACAATTGCCCTCATCTCCGCTCCTGTCTTCCTTCGAATGGGCATTTCAAGTACCTCCCTACCCTTGTAGAAATCCTTCTTGTTGTACCTCCATTTATGACCCTCTAGTAGAAACCGACGATGACAATCGAACCACGAGGCTTTTCCACCATGCTTAAGTGTAAAAGAATATGTCTCACCCATGCAATAAGGACACGCCAGCTTACCGTGGGTGCTCCACTGGGACAACATTCCATAAGCAGGAAAATCGCTAATAGTCCACATTAGGGTCGCTTGCATTTGGAAGTTTTCCTTTCGTGAGCTGTCATATGTCCACAAACCATTACTCCACAAATCATTCAACTCATCAATCAACGGTCTCAGATAAAGATCCAAGTTCTTTCCAGGACTCTTTGGACCGGGTATAATAAGGCTCAGAAAAATAAACTCCGATCGCATGCATAAATTCGGCGGGAGGTTATAAGGGGTATCAAACATGGGCCAACAAAAGTAGTTCTTCCCATATTGCCCAAATGATGTGAACCCATCAGTACATAGGCCGAGTTGGACATTTCTAGGCTCTACTGCGAAGTCTGGATACGTACGATAAAAATGTCTCCACGCCTCGCCTGCAGCTGTGTGAATCATTCTATCCGTTGACTCTTGACACTTCAAATGCCAAGTCATATGTCTCGAAGTGCCTACAGTATAAAACAACCTTTGTAATCGATGGTCTAGGGAGAAGTACCACAATTTCTTCCTTGCGACCCTGGACTTTCTACCAGCCTCGTACATATCGGTCTTGCATATCGGACACGATGTGAGATCCTGGTTGGCATTATCGCCGTAGTACAAGAAACAAAAATTCCAACATACGTCGATCTTTTCGTACCCTAAACCCAAACCCGCGAGCATTTTATTCATGCCTGGAACCATATTCGGTAGCATTTCCTCAATCTCTGGGTCCATAATATCTTTAGACAATCTTAAGTACTTTTCGCAAGAGACATTAGCTACTTTGTACATCGTCTTGGTAGTCAAGAACTCGGCAAACCACTGGAGCACAGTCTTCGGCTTCTTACTATTTATTTTTATGTCTCCCATTTGCATTAATTTGTAGAACTCCTTTGCCTCGGGACTTGGATCTTTGTTGCGCACCTCTCCCTGAACAAATCGACCCCCATATGCATCCACAACTAATTCTCTAAACGAAGTATCGGCATGAACCGGACTATCAACGTGAATACTAGCGGACGGTGATTCATGTACATATGATGTGGACGCCTCGTTCGCCTTCTCTCCATGCAACACCCATATCCAATATTGATACACAAACCCCGACTTATGAAGATGTTCCAGTACTACATTTCGATCAAAAAACTTTAAATTGATGCATCTCTGGCACGGGCACCTAATACGATTTCTTAGATCTAAGTAATCTCTCTGTTGTGATGCATATGTATGAATTCACGAACCCCAACCACGTAATGTTGATTCAAATAACCAGTGTTGCTATGTATCCTATCGTACATCCAAGATCTATCAGGACGATAATCCATTTCTAATATAAGAAAATTAAAAAGAAATTGTTACAATTAATTTCACCAATCAATATATTTATTATTTATATAAAATTTAAAACACGAGTACATAGGAGCCATGGCAATTAATACTTGTTGCAGCGTGGAAAATACTTAGATCAATTATTGTTTGCACACACACTCCCCTCGTTGCATTTACCGCAATATCTAAAACAAAGAAACATGAAAAAAAATTAATAAAGATGATCTTAATTGAGAAAAACTAAGAAAAAAAAGTTATAACAAGAGGAAATCGTGGATACCTTAGCAAGTGATGAATGTCGGAATGATTTCTCAAGTGGAATATGGAGGGGTATTTATAGGGAGGCTGACACTATTCTCGACCGAATTTCGGTCGGGAATAACAACAGTAACTGTTACTCCCAACCGAAGTTCGGTCGGGAATAACACTGACTGTTGTTATTGCCAACCGAAATTCGATCGGCAATAACAGTTACGTTGTTATTCCCGACCAAAATTCGGTCGGGAATAACAGTTACCATTATCATTCCCGACCGAAATTCGGTCGGGAATAGTAATGGTTGACCGAAATTCGGTCCGCAATATTAGGGTTTAGGGGTATTGGCGACCGATTTTCGGTAGGGAATAATATTCATATTCTTAATTTCACAATTTTACTCTCCATTTTAGATAAATCGTTGATTTAATGATCAAGTACATCAATATTAGTTATATATTACTGAAAACCTAAAACAAAATTTAAATTTAGTTGCACGTTGATGAATCGTTTGAAGCGTCGATTCATATTGTCACTTATAAATAGATTGGTATATGTAGATGCTAATAATGTAACTACTTACGATTATGTTACTCATATGTTAATATATATATATATATATATATATATATATATATATCACAATTAGCCTCTATGTACTAACTTTTGTAACAAATGTTAATCGCCAATTGTGAATACTTTATACTACGTATGATTAATATATGTAAAACTCCAAACTAACTTAACTTATATTCCGGTAATCTATACTACTTTCATAAATAAAAGTAAAATAAACTAACTAGCTATTAGTGCAATTCATGTATTTAATGAGATTCGATAGTTATACTTAACAAACAAATCAAGTTTTTCCAAAAGATTGAAAAAAATTAAAATTTACTATTTTTCCCGACCGATTTTTGGTCAGGAAAAATATTCAATGTCATTACCGACCGATTTTCGGTCGGCATTTAGATTTATTCCCGACCGAAAATTGGTCGGGAATAATATTTAAACTTATTCCCGACCGATTTCCGGTCGGGAATAATATTCAAACTTATTCTCGACCGATTTTCGGTTGGGAATAATATTCATCTGCGCAGGAAAGTATTGCCGACCAAAATTCGGTCGGCAATTTTGAAAATTTGGCGGGTTGGTCAAATTTTGAACTTTCTCGACCGATTTTTGGTCGGGAATACTCAAAACAATTGGCGAGACTCGATGGAAAATTTAAATTTGCCGAAAATTCAATTTTTTTTTAACTTTTTCTATAAATACACTTCATTATTCTCCTCATTTTTTCATCTACTTTACATTTTTTCTTCAACTTTCTCTTTATTTCAAAACTTTTTTCTTCTACAAACACAATTTATTCTTTCATTTTCAAACACTTTTTTCTTTCAACTTCAAAGCTAAATTTTTCACTTCTTTCTTCAACTTTTAAATAATCAAACACTTTTTTTTTTTGTGTTTTAGATTGAGCAATGAATCCAAAATTTAATTGCTCATCTAAAACACAGAAAAACTAAAGAATGTTTTAAAATATTTCAAAATAGTAAAAAAAAATAATATTCCGGTAATTATTACCGGAAATTTTTTTTTTATTCTGATGAGTTTTATTCCCGACCGATTTTTGGTCGAAAATAATATAAATATTATCCACGACCGCAAAGCGGTCGGTAATAATATGAATATTATTCGAGACCGAAAATCGGTCGGGAATTAGTTTAAATGTTATTCCCGACCGATTTTCAGTCAGGAATACCACAAACATAATTCCCGACCGGACTACGATCGGGAAAGTATTGCCGATCGGTCTACGATCGGGAAAGTATTGCCGACCGATTCCCGGCCGGGAATCAAGTTATAGGATTTTCGACCGGTAATCGATCAGAATTGGTGAAAAAACGTTTTTGACCGAAAATCGGGATTTATTTTTTCGACCGTCGGCTGGTCGGGACTACTCCCGATCGATATTCGGTCGAGAGTGCTAGTCGGGAAATTCCCGATCGATATTCGGTCGGGATTGGCGGTCAAGAAAATCCCGGGCCGACCGAACTTCGTTCGAGAAAGTATTTTCGACCAAAGCAATGCCGACCGACCCGTCTCGACCGAAAATCGATCGGGAATAGGTCATTTCCGACCGAAAGGTGTCATTCCTGACCGACTTTGCGGTCCTGAATGACCCAAAAATCCTGTAGTGAAAAACCAATTTTCTGCGGAAGGTTCTGAAGTTTAAAAGTTGTTACCTCTCCATAAATTGCTAATTGATTTAATTTTAATTTTTATTTTGAGGTGATAAAACGGGAATTATCTGGCTAAGTAGAAAAATAGGAAAATATGTTGGTTTGAAACGGTTTTTTGTGTAATGGTGTGAAAACCATTTCACAAAAAGTTTTAGGGAGCTGATATATCGAGAGCAGAATCCCTAAATTCAGAGCAATATTTTCATTGTTCTCAATTTTACACTTTCTAAATCAATAATCAAATTACAATCTTTAAATTCCTTAATTTACTCATTATGAGTGATAAAGATTATGTTTCTTTTTTAATGAAATATAGAGATTATTAACGTCTATATATAAATTCCAAAGAATTCTCTTTTCATATATTCTCAATAAAATTATATTTTATTAACTTTGAATCTTTGATTAGTTTGGATAATAAAAATGTTATTAAATCAAACTCTTTTTGTCATATGGTGAACTTTACTGATTTATTTATAGCCTGGTGTGTAATATTATAAACATAAGTTTAATAAAGTTTTTAAGCTACCCAAATATCAATCAAAAAGTTATTTTCATATTCTCTATATTTTTCCCCGGTATACATAATATATTTGTACAAAATGAAAAAGATTTTGATGCAATAATAATAAGATGGCCTTTTTATTTCAGTTTCCGTAATCTATATACATGGTATAATCATATATATCTTCATATTAAAGATGATTATTATTTTTATATATATCTTGCATTCATCCGAAAAAATGATGTCGATGCCCCTGCTATCAATCTTGCCGAGTTTCCTTCTACTTCCCAGCCACATAGGCGTACGACTGGATCGAGCGGCGGTACTCCACCAGATCGAGTAGTACTACATCGACTATATGATGATCACGCAGCATCGACGCCACCTACGTCATCTGGATCGAGGCGTAGGGCACCTTGACCACCATCTACAGATTCTATAGCTGCGGGTCCCAGCACTATTTCCCTGGTAGACGTCGCCGGTGCAGGACCATCTACAGCAACGCAGCAGCGACCGGGCTGAGGCATAACCAGAGGCGATCAGGTTTCGTCTGACAGTAGAGCCCGCCCTAGAGTTGTTTTGGATGAGTACGGCGTATTTTTGAAGGGGCGCAAGATATCGACGACGATTACCGAGATCATCAGGTCATTTATGAAGACGTGTGTTCCTTCATACACTGAGGTTGATGATATAGTCAATGGTCAGATGTGGACTAAGTTTAAGGTGAGATTTCGGAACACACACACATATATATATGTATATATACATAGTAAGATTTTTATTTAACAAAACCTTAATTAAAAACATATTAATTAATTGCAGAAAACATACAACATTGGTCCGGAGGAGTTGGGTCTGGCACATACGTCCTACCAGGCTAAGGCCAAGAAGAGTTACAAGGAGATAGTGTACAATGCGAAGAAGAACTACTATGCGAGGAAGGATGATCCGAAGTGGGCGGGGCGTCCGAAGACTAGGTGGATGAACGACAAGCTGGAGGCTGGGTTTGTGAAGCATTGGGAGTCTAAGGGCCATCTGGACAAATCAAAAACAAGAAAGAAGAACAGGCGAGAAAGACAGGAGCCACACCTGATCGTCCTGCACGAGGGACGCATGCTAGTGGGTCCCGTAGCTACACGGAGATCCAACATAGGATGGTATGTCTTATTAAATTCAATTCTATATGACTAACTTTTTTCTTAAATTAAAATAGTTTACCAACAATTTTATGTCGATATGTAGGCGCGCTCGAGACCTCCATAGGCCCATGCGCCTCAGCATGATGAGATGTATCGATATCAGAATACACATGTTTCTGAGGATCTGCCAGAGAGAGTTCGACGTCACCGCGTTTGGCTAGACCCCGTGTATAGGGCTATCTACGTAGGTATTTAACTTGTAAAGCAGTTTTTGATTAAAATATTAGCATATACATTATTAATTATGTACTAACTATTGTATCAAAATGAACAGGATGCCTACATAGGCTTGATGATCGAGAGGTACACGGTGGATCGTACTAGTTGGCCCTTCATAGATCAGGAGTTGTTGAGTTGGGCGTCTTGCGGAGTGAAGAATGGGAAGGTTGCAGGCCTCCCTTCTGTGGTACATCACGATCAGTTTGGTTTCAAGATGAAGAAGGTTCCCGACAAGACACAAGCCTACGCGAGGGCCTTGAAGGGGGAGAACCACCGTCTTCGGACTACTACTGATCGGAAGGTCGACGTCCTCTTGGATCACATAGAGCACTTGACCCAGCACATCACCGAGGTGACAGGTACTCCTCCACCTCGATCCCTTCCTACTGGATTCATGTTCTCCGCTCGTCGAGCCTACCAGGGTACTGTGTCGACACCCCAGTTCCCGCCATCACCCCCTCGTGATCCATTTGCCCCTATTGATTCGAATGCTATGATGTATGATCCTAAGTACGAGGATGGCGATTTAGATGCTGATGATGATGCCATAGGTGGTGATGTTGTCGATCTTGGTGCTGATGGTGACGCGGGTGGTGGAGCCTCTAGAGATGATACATTTGGCATTCAAGATGAGGACTACGAGGATTAGTAGTTTAGTTGTTCGTTTTTATTAAAGTATTTATGTAATTTAAACTTGGTTAGTTGTTTAAACTTTTTTAAGTAGTAGTTTAAACTGTGTTAGTTGTTTGTAAATATGTAATTCGTTAGATGCTTGGACAAACTCTCTTATGTTTATGTAAATGGTTGTTTTATGTAAATGATTGTTTGTTGTTACTTATATATATGTGATACAGTGTTATGTCCAAATTACCTATATATGAGATGCAACTATAAAAAAATTCAACACGAATCCAAACTATAATATGGAATTAAATAGTGTGAATCCAAATTTATTGTACAATAGAAATCGACCACTAAACTATCATCGCACGCTATTCATACATACTATCCTCAAACTCTGAGTCACTCATTAACTCTTCCTCTTCCTCTTCCTCATTGTCCTCCTCATCCTCGTTTCCTTCCTTTGCCTCATGCTTGTGTCTTCTCTCGTCAATCACGTCAAATACCTCGTCGGCCAATTAGATATTCATATTGAATGATGAAAGGTCTACACATAAGTTAAACCCTTCAGATGCATTATTCTGTAACACATGGTTTGGCATCCCCGCGTCGACATCGTTTGATCCGGCAACTGATGACATATCGATTATGTGTCTGGTAGGAATAGTGGATACGGCCAACCAACCTCTCTGTCCCGGTCGCCCCGTCGTCTTTTTTGGATAGGGCACATAGTACGCCTGTTTTGCTTGGTTAGCAAATACAAACGGTTCATTAGTGCCGAGGGTACGCCTTGGGTCGATGTCAACCAACTTGTACGTTGAATGCTCATGCGTACCTGCGTTTATATCATACCAAACAGATTTGAACAAGACTATGTACAGGGGTCTAATTTTGCCCCAATATTCCACCTATATTATGTCTTTCAACGTTCCATAAAGGTTGGTAGCATCGGATCCTCCCATGTCTCTCTTCACATAAACACCGCTAGAGTCACTCTTTTTGGGGCCCAACGTCATGTCGGTGTGAAATCTAAATCCATTCACAATGTATCCCTCGTAGGTTGCTACTATATTTGCCGAACATGTAACTAAAGGATCTATTCGTACGTCGCTCTCGTATTTTCCACATGAGTACGTCTGCTTGAACCGTGCTACGTACTCTCGGTTCCTCTTGGATTGTATCTCCATTGGACTGAGTCCACCGCACTCCTCTTCTTCAAATAACCTATATAGGTAAATTTTCATAAGTTAGTATTCTACTTGTCTTTAAAGCGTTTAATCATTTCGTTATTACAAATAATTAACAACTTACTCGACCCATTCGTCAAGCTCTTCACAGTTTAGAAGCGTGTAAAGCTCTGTTTGCTCTATTTCATCGGAAGTCAAGTATCACATGTTGTTTAATGGCCTTATTGGCGCCCATTTCTTGTGAAATATTCTAAGCTCATCATCCCACTCCGTGCTATCTAGCGTCTAGTTTCTGTTGAGTTGTTTATACTTAGTTTGAACAGAGACATCCAAATATTGAAAACACATATTGGACAGCTCTGCAAGTAGGTATGCATTGGCTGTGGATCCTTCCACCCTCGCCTTATTCAGTACTGAACCCTTCATGTTGAACATTCGCCTAATACATAGAAATGAATGATCAGGCAAAGAATCAATAATTATGGTAGATAATGATTTTAAAAATATAAAACCGTACCTCTCGAATGGATACATCCATCTATAATGGACTGGACCTCCAACTCTAGCCTCGTACGGAAGGTGTATGGCTAAGTACTCCATAGAGTCAAAAAATGAAGGAGGAAATATCATTTCCATCTTGCACATGGTAATAATAAATGATTCCTCCAATCGCTCCATATCCTCGGCCGAAACCTCTGAGGCACAAATCGCCTTGAAAAAGGCTAATCTCTACCAAGGTCCCCCAAATCTCGGGTTTCAAGAAATCGCAAAAGGCAATCGGGATCAATCTCTGCATGAAGACGTGACAATCATGACTCTTCATACCATACAATTTTCCTTGTTGTCTTTGCACACATTGTCCCAAGTCCGAGGCATATCCATCAGGAAACTTCAGTTCTGTCAGCCAATCAAGCACCATGTTCTTTTGCTCTCTTGTAAGACAATATTTAGCCTTTGCCTTTATATACACATTTCCTCTGCCGTCGACTTAATGTTGTCCTTCGACTTAGCATTGTCCAACATCGTGTTGATGATGTTCTCAAAAAAGTTCTTCTCACAATGCATGACATCTAGATTGTGGCGAATCAAATTTGTGGACCAGTAAGGTAGTTCCCAAAAGATGTTTTGACGACACCAATTATGCGTTGTATTAAAACCCGGAAGCTTTGTGCAGTTTAGCCCAAATCGAACCGATCGTAGCCTATCCACAATTGCCTTCATCTCTACTCTAGTCTTCCTTCGAATAGGCACTGCAAGTATGTCTTGACCCTTGTAGAAATCCTTCTTGTTGTACCTCCATTTATGATGCTCTGGTAGAAACCGACGATGACAATCGAACCACGAGGCTTTTCCACCATGCTTAAGTGTAAAAGAATCTGTCTCACCCATGCAATAAGGACACACGAGCTTCCCATGCGTGCTCCACTGGGACAATATTCCGTAAGCAGGAAAAGCGCTTATGGTCCACATTAGGGACGCTCGCATTTGGAAGTTTTCCTTTCGTGAGCTGTCATATGTCCACAAACCATTACTCCACAAATCGTTTAACTCATCAACCAACGGTCTCAGCAAAACATCCAAGTTCTTTTCGGGACTCTTTGGACCGGGAATAATAAGGCTGAGAAAAATAAACTCCGATCACATGCATAAATCTGGTGGCAGGTTATAAGGGGTCACAAACATGGGCCAACACGAGTAGTTCTTCCCAGATTTCGTAAACGGTGCGAACCCATCCGTACAGAGACCGAGTCAGATATTTCTAGGCTCTGCTGCGATGTCCGGATATGTACGATCAAAATGTCTCCACGTCTTTCCTGCAACTGGGTGAATCATTCTATCAGTTGACTGTGGACACTTCAAATGCCAAGTTATATGTCTTGAAGTGCCTACAGTATAGATGTAATCGAGGGCCTAGGGGGAAGTACCACAATTTCTTCTTTGTGACCCTGGACTTTTTACCGGCCTCGAACCTATCGGTCTTGCATATCGGACACAATGTGAGATCCTTGTTGGCATTCTCGCCGTAGTACAAGAAACAAAAATTCCAACATACGTCATTCTTTTTTGTAATCTAAACCCAAACTCGCGAGCATCTTATTCATGCCCGGAACCGTATTAGATAACATTTCCTCAATCTCTGGGTCCATAAGATCTTTAGACAACCTTAAGTACTTTTCGTAGGCGACATTTAATACTTTGTGCAATGTTTTGATAGTCAAGAACTCGACAAACCACTGGAATACAATCTTCGGCTTCTTACGGTGCATTTGTATGCCTCCCAAATGCATCAATTTGTAGAGCTCCTTCGCCTTGGGACTTGGATCTTCGTTGCGCACCTCTCCCTCAACAAATCGACCTCCATATGCATCCACCACCAATTCTCTAAATGAAGTATCGACATGAACTGGACTATCCACGTGAATACTAGTGGACAGTGATTCAGATACATACGATGTGGATGCCACGTTCACCTCCTCTCCATGCAACACCCATACCCAATATTGATATGTAAAGCCTGACTTATGAAGAGGATCCCGGACTACGTTTCGATCAAAAAACTTTAAATTGTTGCATTTCAAGCACGGGCACCTAATACGATTTCTTAGATCTAAGTAATCTCTCTATTGCGATGCAAATTGTATGAATGCACGAACTCCAACCACGTAATGTTGATTCAAATAACCAGTATTACTATCTATCCTATCGTACATCCAAGATCTATCGGCAAGATAATCCATTTCTAATCTAGGAAAATTAAAAAAGAATTGTTACAATTAATTCCACCAATCAATATCAAATCATCTATATTAAATTTCTAAAACATGAGTACATAAAAGTCAAAGAAATACTTACTTGTTGTAGCGTAGAAAATACTTAGATCAAGTATTGTTTGCACACTGATGCCCCTCATTGCATTTACAGCAATATCTAATAATACACAAACAAACATATATATATATATATATATATATATATAAATTAAGAGTAATCATTTTAATAAGAAAATATTGAGAAAACATACACAAAATAGTAATAACAAGGGAAAACCGTGAATACCTTGCAAATGATGAAGAATGGAACGATTTTTACAATTGGAATGGGGTGGGTATTTATAGGGACATCCAGCCATTTTTTGACCACAATGCGGTCGAAAATAAAAATATCCGTTGTTATTTCCGACCGCAATCCAATCAGGAATAACAACGGTTTTTTTTTTTCCGACCGCATTAGGGTTTAAGGTTTAGGGTTTAGGCATTTTTCGATCGTAGTGCGGTCGAAAATGCATGAAATTCCAACCGCAATGCGGTCGGTAATAATATTCATATATTTAATTTTGCAATTTTGCTATCCGATTTTAGATAAAAAGTTAGTTTAATGATCAA
Organism: Linaria vulgaris; assembly: GCA_948329865.1. Taxonomy (NCBI): domain Eukaryota; kingdom Viridiplantae; phylum Streptophyta; class Magnoliopsida; order Lamiales; family Plantaginaceae; genus Linaria; species Linaria vulgaris. Next base: position 14,339,623 of record OX415254.1, on the reverse strand, counting down.
TTACAACAATATTAGGTATATATAAGTTACAAAAAAAAAAAAAAAAAAACTTATCTTCTCGCACGTTGAATAATCATTTAAAGCGTCGGTTGATAATGTCACTTGTAAATATATTAGTATATATTTTGCTAATTAACTACTTATGATTATGTGTTAATTGAATGTAACATTTAAACATATATATATATATATACATATATATATATATATATATATATATATATCACAAGTGCCTCCTCTATACTAACGTTTTTAATGAATGTTAATTGCAAATGGGAGATTACTCTATATTATATATGATGAATATATGTAGAACTTCAAACGAATTTAATCATAATCTTACTATGTTATCCAGTATTAACTAAATACTAGTTCAAAATAACATTAAACTACCTACGTATTAATTCAATTCATGTATTTTTAGTAAATTTTATAGTTAAACTCACAAACAAACCATCATTTGTTTTAAATCAAGCAAACAAAATTACATTATTTTCGACCGGACTCTGGTCGAAAATAACTTTCATGATTAGATCCGACCGGATTTCGGTCGAAAATTTTGGCGCTATTTCGAAAATTTCAAATTTCAGACTTTTTTCGACCGGAAATCGGTAGGAAAAAATCGAAAATTTTGGCGGGCAACGAAGGGAAATTTAAAAATTCCAAAAATTCAAAATTTTATCCCAAATTCTATATTTACACTTCATTTTCACCCCATTTTCATAAAAATACTATCTTCATCTTTAAATACTCTCCAAACACAAGTATTTCACCAACAAATTTCAACTTAAACAATTTTTTCATCTTTAAATATTCTTCAAACACAAAATTTAAATATATTTCAATTTTTCAATATTTCATTTCATCTTGAAATAAAGACTCATTTCTTTCTTTCATCTTTAAAATAAACACTTTATTCTTCCTTTCATCTTTAAAAAGCACTTTTTTTTCATCTTTAAAATAATTTTTTTTTCTTCCTTTCATCTTAAATAAATAATTTTTGACTAACAATCACTTTTTATGTTTTAGATTGGTGCAATAAATCAAAATATTTCAAAAAAAAAAAATAATAATATTCCGGTAAATTTTACCGGAATATTTTTTTTTAATTTCTGTTGAATATTATTTCCGACCAGAGTGCGATCAAAAATACTTTAAACATTATTTCCGACCGGATTTCGGCCGAAAATCCCGTAAATATTACTTCTGACCGGAGCCCGATCGGAAATGATAAAAATATTCTTTTCGACCGGTATCCGGTCGGAAATAGTGTAACCATTTTTTTTGACCGGATGCCGGTCGAAAAATTAAAGGTTCCGACCGCAGTCTGGTTGAAAATTTGGCCACCGGACCGTGGTCGAAATAAACTCGGGATAAAATATTCCGACCGGCATCCTGTCGGAAATACAGTTGGAAAAAGTGGTGACCGGACTTCGGTCAGAAAAAGTGATTTTCGACCGTAACTTTTTCGACAGAAGTAACGGCGACCGAATTTTTTCGACCGGCGTGCGGTCAGGAAATGAAGTAACGACGACTGAATTTTTTCGATCGGCGTGCGGTCGGGAAAGATCCTTTCCGGACCGGATCGAGGTCATTTCCGACTGGATTTTCCGGTCAGAAATGACCTTTTATCTTGTAGTGAATCAAATGATTATATCTAATGAAAACTCATGTATATCCACGAAAGAGATCAGGATATAGTTATATACAGATCCATTAGCACAATTTGATTAATTCCAATCAATTCATGCTCATGGAATTAATCTCCGTGAATTATGCATAGTTTTACCGTTACTTACATTTACCAGCTAATTTAGATATTTATAGGGCAAAGGTAACATTTCATACCAATTTGTTCCTTTTTTAGGGATTTTGCTCTATTTATATCATTAGCCAAAGTTTTAGCTTATATTAATAGATTAATAGACAATTATTTAAAAAGTCCCAATCTTAAAGTGGAGTGGGATTTGACTTTTGACATAAGGCGATAAAAGGAAATATTTTTGCTCAAGAAAAAGAGAAGAACGGATCTGATACTAAATAAATTTGCTGATGAATTACTTTTGTTGGACATGGCCTAGCTATTATATCTGTATGCAATTTATAAGGGCTCAGATTTATTTGGTGGTTTAAGATATATGTATTAATGTATAGGCTTCAAGCCCAAGGTCTCCCCGTGCTACGGCCCAGGTTAGTTTTGAACTTGGGCCCGCCCCTAATATATTTCTATATTAAGTATGTGAGAGGCACATTAGTAAAAATAAGAAAAAACGAAGAATTATCTAACGGAATTGGAAATGATGCTCATTAGATTGTGCTTTGAATACGTCACTTTTAGAATTTCTATCCAAACAGTTTTCTCCTCGTTTTCTTGGTCTATAGACTATAGTAGTATTAAATCCCTTATATATCTCCCTAAAAGGTGTTGGTGGGGTTATTTAGGTGGCCCACTAATGAATTGAGCCTGCCCGGTCAGCAAAAAGTTCACTCGGAAAAGTATTAAATCGGGGTAGTTCGATACTCCTTGAACTATCGAACGAGAGTGTTCGATTGTTATTTCCTTATCCCAGAAAATTCGAGAGAGGGGTCCACATCTCACATCATTAATTACGGTTCAGCAACCTCGCAAGTATCGAACCGTGCATTTGTTAGCTATCTCCGTTCGACAGTTATCTTGTTCGATCGATCCTAAGTCAGTTCGATCTTTCAACATTCAATATCTGGTTCGAGAGTTTTTTGTATCAAACCCAAGACAATTCGATAGTCCTTTGATTCGATAGGTATTCCAGCATCGAACCCGCTCTTGTTCAACAGTTATTCCAGCATCAGATTCGCTCTCGTTCGATAGTTCGACTATTATAGTCATTTTAGGCTTATTCAAAAGAGATAAATGAACTACGTTCGGCTTAATTCCCCTAATGGGATATGTAGGCGGCTTGACTCGTTCCCGAGTTCAGTTTGAAATCACTAACTACCCAACCCTCTTGTCACGATGCTTGGATTCCAAGTGTGTAAAGGACAAGACTGATTCTAACACAACTCGAATCAGTTTGATGTGGAGTGTCTTATCAGCCTCCTAAGTCAGCAGACGAAAACACCCCAAATCAATGGCACCGTCTATGGGAACACGCTAAATGTATTCAAAAATAAGCTCGTAATCTCAAAGTCAATCCTAGCTACATTGATCTTTTATGGAACAACTACGAAGTGGACAACATGGAACCCGGTTCCGAGCGACCAAGGAAAACTGCGTCATCAGAAATAAATATCAAAAAAGAATGAATGGAGTTAATAAAAAAATAGCAGCACTAAAGATCGATACATCGCGGGACTTAGACTTTGCATGAAGCTCGTCCCTCTACAAATAACACTTATCGAGAAGACAGCTTAAGAAGTCTCCAACCCTAATTCTTTACGTCAATCATCTCGATTTTTTTAAATATCAATAGATTACTAAACAAGCCTATGCCTTGTCCTTTTGCAGCAATAGATGAGAATAACTCCCTCGGGGAGATAAAATAACTATGATATAAATAGTGTCATAAAGAATCTTACCCTTAAGTGGTATCGAAGATTCTTACCCTCAGTTGGTATCAAAGAATCTAAGCCATGAAAGCGCTTCCCAAAGCGGCACAATGGACATCTACTGATCATGGCACGATGCAAACCTAAAATCTCAAGAGATGGACATCGGCCTGACACAGTAATATGCAAACCCAAATCTTAAAAGATGGACATCAGCCTGACACAGTCACATGCAAACCTAAAATCTTAAGAGATGGACATGGACTCAATGTTGTCAGATGCAAACCTAAAATCTCAAGAGATGGACATCGTCTTCATACGGCCAAATGCAAATATGAAATCTCAAGATATGGACAACAACCCGAAGCGGTCAGATGCAAACATGAAATCTCAAGAGATGGACATCGGCCTGACATGGTCAGATGCAAACCTAAAATCTCAATGGATGGACATCTTTGTTGGCAATAGCACGATGCAAACCGAATATCCTCGATAGAAAAAATGGACACATGTCAGAAAAAACATGATGCAAACAAAATATCCATATGATTGAAAGGTTGGATACTATATCAGATTACACATAGCATATTACAGACATTTTACCCAACATGGTGCGATGCAAACCTATCCAAAGCGGTACAACATACATCTATCTATCACGGCACAAAGCAAATGTGTCCAAAGTGGAATCAAGAACATCTACCCAACTTGGTACGATGCAAATCTACCCAAAAGCGGTACGAAAAACATCTATCTATCTCGGTACAAAGTAAACATGTCCAAAACGGCATTAGGACCATCTACCCAGCATGGTACGCTGAAAACCTACCTAAAGTGGTACGACAAACATTCATCTATCATGCTACAAAGTAGAGGTGTCCAAATCGGCACCACAAACATCTACCCAACATGATACGATGAAAATCTACCCAAATGAATACAAATCTAGATTACTATGAAAGGTATCATTACTTGAAGAGGCCCGAATATCAATTCATCAAATTAGCCATCAATGGGAAATGCACAAAGTGCCATATAAAAATGCATGCAATCATCAAACAAGAATGCAACGAAGTATCTGAACAAGGGTGACGCAATGTCCAAGTAGACAAAAGTTGAAATTGCATGATAAATATGTATGCGAGCCTCGGGATTCATGTCTTCCCCATAGTGACCGATCACTTCAAAAGCAACCCTCTCTAAGTGGCATGGCACAACCTCACCTTTGGGTTGTCACCAAGTCCGTCCTAAATGAAGTTAAAGCATGCCATAAACTCTCATGACTGCAGATAAAGGTTTCAAACAACGTAAACTGCAAAATCAGTGCACAACGCTACACTCCATAGCAGGGAAGCCCCAAGAAGCTCGAGAAACTCCTCGGTAGCTCGCACCAGACCCATCGCCTATATGTCATTTTTCGTTGTTTTTGTACTCAAATGCCTTCGTTAGGATGACCTCTTGCCCAATTGAGGTTATAACAACATAACATACGTGCTATCTAAGGTGTCTACCTCTCAAGGTCTACCTCAATTAACTCGAGAATTACCTACAAGATTGGATTGCCAAGTAACTGTTGTGTCCTCACACAACCCAGCCACACTAATGCATTAGCCGGGACACAACAATAAAAAATATCAGAAACCAATACGTGAAGTGAGTTCGTAATCCTCAAAACACTCACGATACAAGATAATTATTCAGAAACCACAAGGCAATGCAACGCTTGCTCCCTCCTCAGACAGCTCGACCCCTATGTATCCTTGACTTCTGAGGACAAGAGTACCAAATAACCTTCTTGGTTTACTTTCACAATGAAACCCCACACCAAAGAGCTACAACATTGGGAATTCAAATTCCACCATAGCAAATTCCTCACAAATATATATGCACCACAACATGCCGCGCAGGCACGAAAATAAACCTGACTCACAAGTAATAGAAGCAACTTATTTAAACAGTCCAACTATCTGTAATTACATCATAAAGAAGATCTGGATCGATAATGAAAACTCGGTAGAGATAATCTCCCAAGATGCATAAGAGAAAAAATAAAGTTGGGTGATACTCATTTAAAAAGAGTGGTAACCTAACTACTCGACTTCGGTGGCTCAAAATTCACAATCAGATATGCGGTAGTTTGCCTACCTCATTTAGCACATCACCAAGAATAAGGACTCACAAGATGGAGTACATTGTGCTTGACACCTTGTGATCAACAAGCCATTTTCCTACTATATCATCGACCACCTAGGCCTAAAATATTTTCATAGTGGTATCTATATACATTAAAAAACGAAATTTCCCACCAAGGCGGTGCGGGTGAAGTCCATGGTGACTACATAGAAGCACAAACATGCTACCTAACCTCGTTTCAAAGAGATTCAATCCAAGAAGTGACATGTTTCACAATCTTGACGATAAAAGGAAAATGCTAGCGTCTTGTGGGCTAGATTACAACAACGATACCGAACATCTCCTCGAGACGAAAATCTCACCAAATTTGAGTACAAAAACTCCGTTAAAGCATGCAACAATCAGCCGACATGACTAAGGTCGAAACCTCTTGGCAAATCGAATGAGGATGCTTGAGCTCTCGTAGCTCAAACTTAACAATATGCATCGACACTAGTATGCAATTTACTGTGGATAAAAACTTATCTAATGTTTCACTTACATTATTGGTGAAGACCATTATATGGACGCTCAAACCGGATTTCATCAAATACTAATGGCTATTTACGGTAGAAGAACAATTGCATTTCGTTACGGACAGAGGCGCATTGCGCTACAGTGTAATGCCCTTTAATCTAAAGAATGTTGGTACTACCTTTTAGAGGTTGGTGGCCAATATGTTGACAACCATATAAGAAAAAACCATGAAGCTCTACACCGACGAGATGCTTCAAAGCAGTGTTTTCAGACCTGGGTCGATCACATAATCGATGAAGCTACTGGGTAGCGGGTCAGCAGGTCGGACCGGTTGAACCACTGGTTGGACTGGTTTGTTGACTTTAGTCAACAGTCAATTGATCAAATTCAAAATTACATGTTGCATGCAAATAAGATAAATATTTCATATTTAGAACCATGATACTATTGAACATAATATGCATGTTTATCGAAAATTTTAATATGAAAGACTATTTCTTTTACTTTTTACGAAAAAAAGTCATATATACAATTATACATTATACATGAGGTTTAATTATTATATAGCATATTTTTCTTGAATAAATAATGGCCCATTTGGGCTATTTCAGGCCCCATCTTCCCTTTTGAATTCTAGGTTTTTAGCCTATTTTTCTTTTGGAGAATAAATCTTGCAGCAGACAATCTATTTCTCCTTCAATTAATTTTTTCTTCTTCTTTCTTCTCTTTCTTCTAATTTGCAGCATATCATTCTCTTTCTTGCAGCAGACCATTCTCTTTCTTCTCTTCCTTCCTTCTCATTTGCAGACTGTTCCATTTTTCTTCAACTAATTTCTTCTTCTTCTTTTATTTTTCTCTTTCTTTCTTCAGCATGCCATTCCTTTTTTTTGTTATTTTTCTTCCTTTTTAGACAACTCGCAGAATCACAACACCAGACCTTTTTTTTTGGTTAAACAAGTTGCAGCAGGGGCGTAAATGTAAATTATGAAAAAAAGGCCACACCGGTTCGCTAGCCGAACCGGTCGGACGAGTCTCCGGGCGAACTGGCCAAATCTCCCGATTTGCTCGCCATGCTCAGTAGCCCGTTTTAGGGCAAAACCGTGTCGGTAAGGCTAGCGATTCTTGGTCGGACCGGTTAGATCGGACGGTTCGGTCTGGGTTTTAAAACAGAGCGTCAAAGCATCAACGCTGAAGATCTTGTTGATCATTTAACTATCGCATTCTCAATTATGAGATAATACACATGAAGTCGAACCCATAGAAGTGCAAATTCAGAATCAACAGAGAAATTTTTCTTGGTTACATGGTGATTTAGAGGGATTAAAGAAAATATCGACAAAATAAAAGCAATATCAGCAAAGGTATACGTGACGTACCATACCTTGTCATATGCATGAGAACATTACAGAGAATCATCTCTACTACGAAATAGAAATGCTTATATTTCTTCAAAATCCTAAAGAAAGTCAAAACTTGAGTTGACTTAGGAATGCAGGCAAGCTTTTTTAAAGCTAAAGCAATTTATATCCTCCTAGTCACTATTAGCTAAACCAGTTGAGGAACCTGGCAGTATCTGATAATGCCTTAAGCACAGTTATAGTGCGAATGAAAGGCAGAATTCCTCAAACTATTAACTACGTGCCAAATTTATTTAAGGTTGCAGAAAATAACTATCTTGAAATTGAGGATTTTGCTTTAGCTGTTGTCATGGAACACAAATTGCGCCAATTCTTAGTCACATCCCATAGTGGTGCTCAAGGACAAACTTCTCAGGCAAGTCATGCTAAAGCACAAGACTAGTAAGACGGTCCATAGAACTTGGCGAGTATGGCATTGAATACTGCTGGAAATAGCAACAAAGGACTAAGTTGTCATAGACTTTGTGGCCAAAACCTCGGGGAGAGCGTAAGCTTTAGAAGCACTAAATACAACAACGGGAAACGACGAAGCCCCGTGGACTCTACATGTGGATGGATCAGCCACCAATAGCAGATGAGGCACTACCTTTTACCTACAGTTTCCCGGTAAAAGAGAGTTTCAACACTCTATAATTCTAAACTTCATTGTAACCAACAAGGCAGAATATGACGATATTCTCGCCGGAACTTCAATAGAAAGCTCATTGGGAGTACAACGCCATGCAGACCCACAACTTGCATTAGATCAACTCAAGTACCCTTAAGAAGCCAACATTACATAATGGTCTTGTACTTGAACAAACTCGAGGAAGTTGTGGAATCATTCACAACCTTTACTATGTGCCAGACCCCATATGCGAGAATATAAGCAGGTGCACTTTGATAATTTGCGACCTCAATCACGATCTTCATAGAAAGGAGAGTCGACATACAAGCGGCAAAAGAATCTGCTATAAGAAAGACAAGATACATAAGAACGATAAAGATAATTGAGCAGACTATGCCTACATACTTAAACCACAAAGCGCATAAACTTTCAAACGACCAAGTCGTGGCAAAAGGTCTAATATACATTTTCGTCATCGTCGAGGATTTTTTTCGTATCTACAACACATTTCTGGTCGGGCAAACATACTCGGCATACACAGAAGTTGCACAGAAATTGAGAATCTACATAACGTTCGAGAGACGAATGACTGGCACATAAATTGTTAACCGATCTTTCGGATAACGGCTCCCAAATGGGAGGAATATTTTGAAGCTGGGTATTATTGTTTGGCACCCGTTCCTTCAGATAACGACTCCCAAATGGGGGAATATTTTGAAGCTAGATTTATTTTTTGGCACTCGTTCTTTGGATAATGGCTCTCAAATGCGAGGAATATTTTGAAGTTGAATATCATTATTTGGCACCCGTTCATTTGGATAACGGCTCCCAAACGAGGGCCATATTTTGAAGCTAAATATTATTATTTGGCACCAGTTCCTTCAGATAATGGCTCCCATATGGGAAGTATATTTTAAAGCGAAATTCTATTTTTATTACATTTAAAGCACATCCTCGAACCATTGCTAAATTTGACACCCGCTCTTTGAATAAGACCGACTCTCAAATTGGCAGGAATATATGGTGGGGGTTATTTAGGTGGCCCGGTAATAAACTGGGTCAACTTGGCCGGCAAAAAGCCCACTCGAGAAAGTATCGATCTGGGGTGGTTCGGTACTCCCTAAACGATCGAACAAGATTGTTCAATAGTTATTGCCTTATCCCAAAAAATTTGAGAGATGGGTCCGCGATCCGAGATCTATAAATACCCTAGATTCTGAGATACATGGCACATCATTAATTACGGTTCACCAACCTCGCAAGTATCAAACTGTGTGTTGGATAGTCATCGTGTTCGATCGATACTGTGTTAGTTCGATCGTTCAACATCTCGTTCGAGAGTTTTTAGCATCAAACCCAAGACAATTCAATAGTCCTGGGATTCGATAGGTATTGCAGCATTGACCCCGCTCCTGTTCAATAGTTATTCCAGCATCAAATCCTATTTCGTTCGATAGCTCGACAATTTCCATATTCGATAGTTAGGGGTATTCTAGTCATTTTAGGTTTTTTTCAAAAGAGATAAATGAACTAAGTTTGGCTTGATTCCCTCAATGGGATACATAGGCAGCTTGTCTAGTTCCCAAGTTCAGTCAAAAACCATTAAGTATCCAACCCCTCGTGTCGTGATGCTTGGAGTGCAGGTGTGTAAAGGACAAAACTGATTCTAACACAACTATGAATCAGTGTGATGTGGAGTGTCTTATCAGCATACTATGTCAGTAGATGAAAACACTCCAAATCAGGTGTTATTAAAGGGATGGGGTAGAGTGTAGATAAACAAGCTTATAATAATTTTCAAGCGACGTGGGATAGAAGATTCAAGACGCCTCTAACATGTAAACGTAATGAGCATTAGACACTAACACAAGTTAGGTAGTGGGTAAGTTTTACATCGACTTGGGTAGATTCTAATATTATATTATAATTTAAATTCTCCATGTTTCTCTTAAAGTAGAGCATCGATAAACATAAGCTTAAGATCATTCCCAAACAATATGGGATTGAGATATCAAAAATCTATTAGTGACCTTCAATTGGCAAATAATTTACCAATTATAAGTTTTTGTACGTATTCAACATGATTATCCATCTCTTTAGACCATTTGTCGTTTACATATATAGCCTTTCTTTGTGTGACATCTTGCGAGAGGCACCCGCACAAAAAAAACTATAAAATTATTCCGCAAGGGATATACATGAGAATAATAGACCTACTTATATAAATTCTCTTTCGATAAAATATATTCATATTGATGATGCATAATCTGCCACGCCATCGAAAATGGGCGAAAAAAGGGTACCCCACAAAACGACTAAGGTCTAGAGGAAAGGCACATCTGAGTCACGACCAACTATTACCCATATAAAGGCATATAGTCCGGTATTCGGAGAAGGTACCCCTGAGTCACGACCAACTAACACCCCAATGAGGGTACTCGGTCCAAACACCCAGAGAAGGTACCACCGGAACCCAACCGACCAACGCCTCAAGAAGGGAATATAGCTCGGATCTGGAGACTCAGGGACACCTCTTGCCACGACCAGAATCAGTCTAAACCTCGGGGACCCTCCCGAAAAGACCACATAACCCCCTAGACCAAAGTGTAATCATTTCCTGACAAGCTAGGCACCATTCGGGCCTCACGTGCCCCATTGTAGGAGACCCCCATATGGTGATATCCATTACTTAGCCAAATATCAGGGAAAATGAGGACAGTAAAAAATACTAAGGACACGAGTGAACACGAGAAAGTGTCAAGAACAATCAAAATATGGCCTAAAGAGATAGCTCAATAATCACACAATCATGAAGAACGACTCCATCAGTCCCCCTCAAAACGATTGTCTCAAAGACATTTCCGACCCCCATGCGGAACCCCTAACGCAACCATATTCGAAAGACGTGCCAACCACCCTCAATATAACATAAGACCTCCCGTCACTGGCCGAAATCAGCCATTGGGGAGAAAACAACAATTCTTACCGGTGCAGACCAACGATTTGGGTAGACTAACTCCCTCTCATTGGCTCAAAGCCACCCTCGAAGACCATTAGAGCAGACGCCATCATTGCCCGCTCAAACAAACCTCAGTCAACTCACGCCATTGGTCATCCCCTGACACACAACCCCCATTGGCGCAGAAGACCCTCATACCATTGGATGGCAGAGCCACCCAAAGTTAAGACAAAAAGACCAACTCCTATTGGCTGAAGACCTCAAGGCTAACACTATAAATAGCCCCCTATTTTTAGAATCAAAAAACACGTTGAACTCCACACAAACAACACAAGTTTTGCCAAATTCTCAGCATGAATTGTACTTAGAAACAAACACACTCTACCAGCATTAGCTATCTCACTACACGACCCACTTGTAATTCACTCGAGATCCTTAATAAAATAATTGTGCCTACTTTTTTCCTCAAATTCGAAATTGACATTCCGAACAAAATTCAGTGATAATATCTCTGAATCTCTCGATTTCCCGAGCCCGAATGATATTGCATCACCACATAGGAGCAACAAGAAAACGTATTTTCATTTTAAGTTTGTAGTTCGAAGAAAGTCTATGTGATAAGCTACTACTGCCCATAAAAATTATCAATAGACATGTCAACTGTCTTCAAAAGAGTCGTGACATATCCTAATATTCTATTCCTAATGCTTAACGAGAAACTGTGGATTTGACGTAATCGCTTATATTTTCGTCGTAAATTATTTAACTATCATTGTTTGAGCCAATATTCATCCGATGCATAATCGAGGTAATACTTTTCGTATGATTTTATAATAAATGATGAACTAGAGGGACAAAACTATGTTCAATATTTTAACATAATATGTTTCATTATAATAAAAATAAAGCTTTTAGAAAAAAAAGTCAGTAATGGATCAGATAAGAATTAATTCAAGTGATAGTTAGATCAATACTCCGTTTATGCAGTAGGACTTTCAATGACCCTCGACGCTTTTAGGTGGAGGTCCTCAAACGTTGTGGTGATCATCATTGGTGTAGGGCCTAGTCCATTTTGAAATGTGCATCAACTTCATGTCTAATGTAGATCTCTAGAAAATACAAGTCGTCAAAACATGTGACATGGGTAATTCTCATATTGGGCCAGTCCATCAGGAAATTGGCCCAGCGCTCTTATATCGGGGATGGCCCCCGATATAGGTACCGATATCGAGTATCGCATTTGATATGGTACAACGCACGCGAAAATCACGTGTGTAGACCCCGCATCACAAGGCCTATATATATTCGAGTTCCACTAATCAATGTAAGCTTCATTAATTATCCCACACTATTCGTCCGTATATCCAATATCCGCATTCGATATCGAGCCTTCACCCGATATCCATACCTGATATACATACCCGATATATCATCCATAGACCCTCTGATATATCTTTTGGTATATACTTTCGACGTACACTCTCGATAGACATTCTTGATATATCTTACTCGATATGGCCATATCCCCGATATCAGCCACATCCCCGACATAGAGATATTCGACATCTGCCAAGATTCGATACCCTTTCATTCTCGATATCCTACCAAGCATCTAAGAGTTACTCTAAGGTGTTTCAGACCTAATTCTACCTAGAACTAGTATTAGTGATAGGAGGCCTAATTTGTAATAGATTTGTTACCATACTATTCTAATCTTGCACTTCGCTTATAATATATGATCTATTGTCAAAATAGTGGCGCCGTCTGTGGGACGGTGACACGATCGCGATGCACAAGACTCGTCATTGATAATTCCACCGCAGAGAATGCCCCACCCCAGGTTCCATTATTAGAGTCTAGTATTGAGCAACAACATAATTCGTCCCTTCATCGAGCAATAGTAGCCCCTGAGCATGTTCACGTGAACCCTACTGTCATCTCGCCAGAAGTTATGGCGCAGATTAACTCCACCATGCAGACAACGCTGAATGTCGCATTGGCTACACTACTACCGCACCCGATGAACCAATGTACTGGCAATCCACCTCCTCAGCCCCAGGAGTCCAGGATGAGAGGTCCAACAGAGGGATCCAGGGCTACAGAGCGTGAGGAAATGGCAGAGTCCAGAAGGGAATACCCGTGTCCTAGAGTTCATGGTGAAATCTCTCTCGACCCCAGGGCCAAAATGAGGGACATATCAAGGAGAATGGAGCAGATGAATCATGAGAAAAAGGAAGTCAACCCCAAATTGGCGATGATAAATGGACACAGAAGGCTAACCCTCTCCAGTGAGGAGATCGAGGCTAAAGTGTTGGTGAAAGGAGACAAGATTCCTCTGCTCAAGACATACGATGGGAAGAGCGACCCTCGTGAGCATTTGTATTATGTCGATGGAATATTGAATCTGCATCATTCACGAACAATGTGCAAGCAAAGATATTTACTACAACCTTGACTGAGGCTGCTCTCGATTGGTTCACGAGGATAACAGTCAGGTCTATTGCCAGTTACATGCAGTTGAGAGAGAGGTTTGAGAGCGAGTTCTTCAGCCAAAAGAGAATGCATAGAAACATAAATCACCTAAACTCGATGAAGTAGAAGGAAAAAGAGAGCCTTGAGGATTTTATGAAAAGGTTTAACGAGAAGTTGCTCAAAGTGGACGAACCATAGGGTGAGCAGGTGGCCCTAATCCTTTTCAACGCGACTTTCAATAAGAGGCTCGCGACTGAATTGCTAAAGATAAAATCCTCTACCAATGATCAGATTAATATGTTGCCGTACGAAACAATTTATCAGGACAACATGATGGCTACTAAGCAGGCACCATATCAGGTGCGGATCAGACCAAAAGAAAAGAATGATGGAACAAAGACAGGAACAACTGCAGAGGAGACAAATCTCTGAGGATGTATAGTCCTTTAAATAGGGTTATCATGACTATATTCGCCATGACGCATAAGTAACAAGTGGCTACATGAGCTGAGAAAACTGAGGGGAAGTCGAGGAATGAAGTACTCAGGAAGTATTGCAAATACCATTGCCAACCAGGGCACACTATCAGTGCATGGATCTCAAGGATGAGATTGCAATGCTTATTCGTGAAGGTAAGCTAGCGGAGTTCATATGGAATTCGACGGATGCGGGAGACAGAGATGATAGGTCTTACTCGCCTCGAAAGGATCAATCTTGCTCGCCTATGAGGGACAAACACAAGGCCATCTAAGCTCTTGGCAAGGGTTGGAGGGAAATTGCCAGTGCCCCTTCAAGGAGAATGATCAATATGATCAACGAAGGTTTGATATGAGCAGACTCTATGGAGGGACGCAAGAGGATTACTCAAAAAGTGTAGGATGGGAGATGCGTGGGTTTCACAACCCTCGCAGATGAGGAACAATTCCTGGATGAAGAAGTGTCCTTCACCAAAAAGGACCTAGAGCAGCTCACATCGCAAGCTCTGACTGCCCTCTTGTAGTAAAACTTGATATAGCAAACTATGCAGTCTGGAAGGTTCTGGTCGACAATGGTAGCTCATCAAATATAATATGTGCACATGCCTTTGAAAAAATGGCTGTAAAACATGGCATAGTTGAAGGAATCTCCACCCCACTAACAGGTTCGGCGGAAGAGAAACGACTCCCTTAGGGAAAGTCACATTGCAAACTTCTTTTATCAAGGAACCCTGCAGAAGGACCATCGATATGAAGTATAAAATAGTCGACCTCCCATTTTCTTATAATGTAATTATCGACCGTCCCACTCTTAATGCAATCGAGGCGGTGGTATAAACCTACCACCAAAAGATGAAATTCCCCATCCTAGGCGGGATTGGAGAGATTATATGTGATCAAAAGAAAGGATGGCAATGCTACATTGCATCGCTTAGACTCCCTAGGATCAGAGAGGGTCATGAGACTAAGACCGCCGCTATCGAATACCTGCTAGAGACTAAGTAATCGCCCAAGAATCCTTTGGGCACGTTTGTTTAAATTCTATAGCTAACTATGATTGCACAATGTTTATTTTACTTAAATTGCCCCATGTGGGATGGCCTATAATTAAAACAGGGGGAACTACGCCGGTTTGATTCCCTTATCACGGGATATGTAGGCGAACTGGGATTTACCTAGTTCTCGATCGCTATCCGTTATTAATCTTTATCTTGGAAATGTTACATATCTAATTTTCATGTTAATAGACTGATTGCAGGAACAAATGTACAAGTTTGATTCCCTTAGCACGAGATACGTAGGAGAACTGGGATTTACCTAGTTCTCTACCGCTATCCGTTATTAATCTTTATCTTGGAAATGTTGCATATCTAATTTTCATGTTAATAGACTGATTGCAGGAACAAGCATACTGGTCTGATTCCTTTATCACGGGATACGTAGGCGAACTAGGATTTACCTAGTTATCGACCGCTATCCGTTATTAGTCTTTATCTTGCAAATGTTGCATATCTAATTTTCATTTTAATAGACTGATTGCACGAACAAACATAACCTACGGGGAAAGACGAAAAAATATGCCTTAAGGGGTAAAACCGCCTCCTATCCCAAAAAAGATAGGCAGATCGGATGCTATCCGGTCTTGATCGTTATATATCTTTAAATTCTTATATATATATATATATATATATATTGTTGCATATACTGCTATCCCTTTACATGACAAGAACGTGGATATCCTTCATCGATGCAACACTAGTAATAATTTGAGCGAGCGAATATCTTCCCTGGGCTACTCATACAAGACCCTTCTTCTTCTGGAGCTCCGCAAATGGATCGGCCTTCCCAATATTCGAATCTGATGGCTCAGAGTCCTCAAGCGGCTTCCCATCCGATTCCACACATGGAATTCAACTATTTGGCATCAAACCCTTCTTTGAATCTACCCTTCATAATGATTTGCCCGATGATGGCATTCTTAGTATGTTCCCTTTCTGCAAAGGCGCGTTCTGCATTGACATCCTTGTGTGTATCACTCATGAGGAATTTCTCTGCAACATGTACCATTAGCTCAAGAGAAGTATCCTAAGTTACACGAATTCACATAAGACTACATCACAAAATGCACAATATAATAAGATAGGAAGGCATGCTTATCGCAATCTCCAAGTCATGCTGGGCTTTCGAAAGTTCCATCCGCAGACGATTGCTTTCAAGTTTCACCTTCTTAAGCTCCCGCTCAGCAATGCCTTTGTTGAATAGATCCTTGGCAGCCTGATCCTTATAACTAAGAAGCTTGTTCGAAAACCTCTCATTCTTAACACAACAGGAGTCATACTCTTCCATGGCAACACGCCACCAGCGCACAACCTCATCTTTCTCAACAATGATTTTCTCGACAACCATGCGGTTAAAATCACCCATTTGTTCAAAGTCAGACTCCAGTTGGGCAATTATCGTATCTTTGTCCCCTTCGGCTTGATTGACCGTCATCATGCTAGTGGTCATAAACATGACAAACTGGATACATTCTGAACTAAAACATTACGATAACAATCGAAAAAATACAACTTATGGAACAAAAATGATATTTTCAACCACTCACCGATTAGAAGACATGAATGTTACGTCGCACGTTCCGAGCACGATCTTGCTCTCCTAGCACGGGAGCCTTAGCTACAGTGGGGAATGCCCGCCTCATTGTACGAGCCACATCGCTCTCAACGAACTCTTTGTTTTTGACATTAATACTAGGACCAGGAGCGGCTCGTCCATGCTGGGGAGACGCTCGAGGTGCGTCAGAACTTTCACCCCGGGTTTTCTAGCATCCACTCAAACCAGGCATCTCACCCAAAGATACAACCATTCTTTGCGTCAGGCTAACACTAGCCTCCTTCTCTCGCAACGGCCCCGAACGCACACCCCGAGAACTCCCCTTGCCTATTGGAGCTACGAGATTAGGACTTGATGGCTCTTCATCCAAACTTATGGGGACCTCGGCAGATCCTCTCTTGTTGCCTGACAGACTGAGGAACACTAGTAACCCCTCTAATATTAATTTCTACATTCACCGAGACATCATTAGCACCTCCACGGGCAGAAGCCTGCCCAGTATGAGAACTAGAAGCAATCTTGTCATCAATAGACGAAGAAGAGACACCCGCCTCAGGTAACTCAGCCCCAATATTAGACAACGGTGCCACAACACCAATTGATGACTCCACTACTTCATTTCATGGAGCCACGGATCCCTTATCCCCTTCAACCGCCATAAAGTGTACTGCTGCAACCTCTTTCCCTGTCGCAAAACCTGACGCGATAACATCATCCTCAGCAACAGTCTGGGTTGCTGTCACTGCCTCTGTCCCCACGGGCGCCTCCGCCGCCTCCATCCTAGCGGCTACTTCAGCTGCAACGACAGTTCGTCGCGCGACATGGACCTACAACATGCGTGCACGGAGACCAGCCATTACAATAAATGAATGAGATTAAGAATGATAACCTAGAGGAATACAACTTGCAATAGAGAGAGCACAAGTTAGAAATAATATCAAGAAATGATATCAAAATTGGATATCAAAAACCGATATCGAAGAACAATATCAAACATGATATCGAAAGTTGATACCAATTTCGGATATCAAAGAATGATATCGAAAAATAAACATCAAGGAGTTATATTGAAAGAAGATATCGAAATACGATATCGAAAGAGCACATCGAATACCTTCGATATACCTATCCCGAAATAAGTATGCGTTTACTAAAGGACAAATATGTCTTCTAACTCCTCTTACCGTCTATTTATAGACATGGGGCTCGTGAAACTCGCATTTATTGACGACCTTATCGAAACAGGCTTTCGATATAAGAAATTTGATATCGAAGATTTTCGATATCACTGTTACCTAATATAACCTACAACGACAACCAAGCCTGTAATCCCAATTAAATTGGGGTAGGCTATATGAACCATGAATGAATCACGTCGAGTCGTGAACATTAATCTTCTACCTTCATAGGTTTCGGTTGACGAACATGTCTTCATGGTATGGTTCATATCATAGGATGTGACGAGGTTTTTAAGTTGGTTGTCACAAGCCTACCACAACCCTCCTCATTTATCCTGACTTGGGACAGACAGTAAAAGCTCACTGACGGAGTTGGTATCCAATATAACCTCATGCTCATTAACAGGGTACCTTCTGCATAGTAAGGCTTAACTTATAATTCAAATGTAGAACTCGATGCTACGATAAATTATATTGCGGGTCGACCATTGTTCTAAGTAAAATTCATGTATCCGAGCTCCCACAATTGAACTAGAAGGACAAGAGGTACTGGTAATTTAAGTTTGCTCTAGTTTACAAGTTATTGTTTACAACAATAACTCCTAAACTTGGAGACTACATGATATGGGTAATTCCCGTATTAGGCCAGCCCAACAGGAATACGGCCTTTTCGCTCTTATATCGGGGATAGCCCACGTTATAGGTACCGATATCAAGTATCACATTCGATGTGGTACAACACACGTGGAAATCACGTGTGCGATCCTCAAATCTCGATGCCTATATATATCCGAGTTCCGCTAATCAAGGTAAGCTTCATTACTTATCCACAGTGTTTATTCGTATATCGAATATCCACATTATATATCGAGCCCTCACCCGATATCCATACCCGATATATCATCCGATATACCGTCCGATATATCTTTTGATATATTTTTTCGACGTACACTCTCGACATACATCCCAATTATACCTTACTCGATATGGCCATATCCCCGATATCAGCCACATCCCCGACATAGAAGATATTCGACATCCCAGATTCGATATCCCTTCATCCTAGACATTCCCTCAAGTATCTAAGTGTTATTCAGAGGTGTTCAGAACCTAAGTCTACCTAGAACTAGTAGTTATAGGAGACTTGATTTGTAATGGATTTGTTACCATATTGTTGTAATCCTGCACTTCGCTTATAATATACGATCAATTGCCAAATTAACATGATTATGGGCCATTCTTTGAAAAATATGAGTACTTCCATAATATTGCCCAATGCATATTTAGGCCCCAAAAACTGCATTAGATAATGTTTCATGCGCGTTCATGTTTCTTGCTAAAAACAATGCTTTATAATGTAAAATGCTAGTTGACTAGTATCAGGCTTCTTCAAATGGTATAACATGTTGGGTATGTAGCAAATGACCCTATCAACCGCATAATAACAGCATATCAGTCATTCAGCTGCAACATATGAATATTGTTTTTTATAATTCAAGGACAAATTACTAATAATGCCTTAAAACTTTGTCTCTTTTATGAAAGTGCCTTTTATATTTTTGGGTCGGGTTTTGACCTTCTTATATTTTTCAGTTTTCTGCTAAAAATGCCCCTTCGCGCTTATTTGGGCTTTTTTTTCATACATGGCTACCAAGGCACCAGTCATGTCGGATATGAACAGTTTTTCACTTTTGTTTTTCACTTTCACTTTAACAATATAAAATTCAAAAACTACCCCTATAATTTTGAAATTATGATTTGCAGTCCAACATATATAAATAAAGGGAAAGGAACAAGTTAAATCATTTTTTCCTTAAATTCTTTATATATTTATCCTAAAAAATTTACAAAATTTTATAATTTGTATTTTAATTTTGTAATTAAAACCAGAAAATTAAATCAAATAATCATCCTCTTCCCCAAAATATTATAGTAAGCGTTGTTGGGCACTGTTATAATTTTAAAGAGATAAATATAAATAATTAAGAATAATTTAGTGAAATTATGTGATAAATCTTATTATAAAGTAAATAGCTATTCTCATCTTATTAAAGAGATAAATATAAATAATTAGGAATGAATTAGAGAAATAAAGTAATAAATTTCAATGTAAGGGTATCTAGAGTAATCTTGGGTGTAATATATTAATAAAATAAAATACAAGGAATGTTATGATAAAATAAAGTAATATGTTGGAAAATCGTAATTTTAAAACTATAAGGATAGTTTGCGAATTTTACAGTTTTACATTTTTAAAGTGAAAGTGCAAAAAGAAAAGAAAGCAAAAAATTCTTCATGTCCGACATAACGGGTGACTTGGGAGCCACATATGCAAAAACAAATCTGAATAAGGGCGAAAGGTCCTTTTTAGCGAACAACTGAAAAGTAACGAAGGTCAAAACTCGACCCGAAAACATACAACACATTTTCATAAAAGAGGTAAAGTTATAGGGTATTTTAATAATTTGTCCATAATTCAATGTAAAAACAATTATAAATATGATGATAGTAATATGTTCATATCTCATCACGAGGGACTTTTTAATTAATTCCTCGTAAATTGTTCTCCATATCAAGGTACGAAGGCCAATGATAGCCTTACCTCAGGGTCTTTTGGGCCACGGCTTGACCTCTGGTATGGTTGTCTCATCATGCTCTCCGCTTCTTAGGATTCAAACATTGAGTGGCATTAGGAAAGGCATCTCGTATTACCGTATGGTAATTTCCTTGTAGTTCAACCTTCTAATGAGTGTTTACTCCTTTGAGCAACTTTCCTTTGGCCACGTATTGAAACTTGTCATTGTCCTAGCTTAACTCTTCAATGGCTGGTATGATGTAGTCAATTGTTTATTATATCCTTACATACCCTGAGAATTGGTTCATGTGTGCGATGAGTGTCTAAAGTGTTTATTTTTAGACCTCGTTATTTTAAGATATATCAAATCCTTGAGCTTTTAGTTTATTTTAGTTCATTTTGTTTGTTTACATATTTTAGAGTCAGTTTTTTTAATTCAAGGTGGAAACAAATAAACCAAGTCGATTGGATCTTTTAGACGTGAGGCTACACGGGCCATAGTTATAAATAAGAAAGAAGGAGGCTAAAAGCAATAATGAGAGAGAGAGAGAGAGAGAGACCACAATGTAGCACACAACTTTAAATTGTAAAAATCATGAAAAAATTATTGCTCAATTGTGAAGAAAGCATTCATCATTGTAAGAAAGTTCAACCGACAAGAATTGGAGCAGAAGAATACTCAACTATCCTCGAGAGTCATCAATAAGAATAATGCTTCCTAATCATTTATGTTTAATCAATTGGTATGATGTTGTTTGCTTTGTGTTTTGGAACAATGAATGGCTAGTTACTTTAAATTTAGGTATTAGTTAGATTCAACACTATGTATAGACTTATGTTTTTGGTTTTCAATTAATCGATTGTTGGTTTATTTGATTATCTTGTGCACAAAGATTTATTACGGTTGATCACCTTAGGATTGGTTAGTGTTTTGAAGGACTGCTAACACTACTATTGGGACACTTATGTGGGGTAATTGAACCTTAAAGTCTTTAGATAGGAGAAACCGGACTCCGCCCCCTTGTTGTTTTCAAAAGAACCATAAACATATATGCGAGTAATTTGAACCTGTGCATCTGTATGAACATAGTATAAATAAATGAACCGGAAAGTCTAAGCCATTAAATCTCTTGAATACAACTCAACTCAATCAATTTGGTCAATATTTCAATTTAATTCTAATCCATTTTTGATCAAACAAAGTGGGGCGTTAGTCTTAGGACCTATGAGTTCAGTGCCAACTCTCTGCTTTTTTTAAAGAGCTATTAAGAGTATTATGTAAATATGTAAATACTGAAAATTATTTAGAAAGTATACGGTTTTCAAAAGCCATGATAATTTCAAGTTTGTACAAATATGTAGAAATTATTAGAACTGTTAAATCAAATTGATTTAAAATGTCTATTAAGAAATTAGATTAGTATAAGTTGGGTCAGGATCTCATGTATAAACCATCTTCTATATCTTTCAAGAATAATTCTTTTTATTTAAATTAGAATGTATATTATTTAAAGCATAAAAATTTGGAGGGCTTATGCTCCATGTCTCGAGAATTATACCGTTTTATCTTATGCCCGACATATTAAAACATTGATTTTTTTAGAAGGTGACCAAAGTTGTTGAAAAGGTATCGTCCTACTTGTGGACTCGATGGATAAACAATGAAAATGACTAGTTCTATTTTTTATTGTGCCCTTCACAAAAATACTAAATTCTTCATAACAGTGTTTTCAAACGCGGATCAGACCGACCAGTCTGACCAGTTGAACTGGTGATCGCCACCTAGTCCGGTCGAAAAGACCTCTGCTCCGAAACCAGAGCGAATCGGCAGATCGAATCGCCTGTTGACCCGGTTTTTTTTTTCTTCTCAATCTTCAAAATTACAAGAGTCAAGACGGCTGTAAAAATGTAGAGAAGATATAATCCCTTTATATGTAACATGAGGTAAAAATAAATGAGATGAGATATGCAGAGAAGAAGTTGAAAGAAAGAGAAATCAAAAAGTAATGAGGAAAAGCGACAATGAAATATTTGGAAGAAGGAAAATTAGTTTATGCATTAGGGTGTGAAGAGTTTGTTTGTTTTAGGCTTTGTTGGCTATTTCTAATAAGTGGGCCAATCAATTTATGTTAGCATTGTTATAATTCTTGTGTAATATTATTTTATTCATGAACTATTAATCTATATCATCAAATTAATGGGATCCTAGAATTAGGTATGTTATATATCCAAATATATACATTAGAAAATGAGCCTTCATTTTAAGTTTTGACAATTATACATCTTTAACATTAAATTTCATACATATTTTTTGGTATAGTATTATATCTTCTATCTTAAACGAACCAGGGCAAGGTGTTGGTGTTGGCTTCTTTCGTATTCCTCAGTATGCAATTAGAAATAAAATTATAGTATGCTAGCTAAGTTGTTGCATCCTCGAGATGATGCATAGTGTGTGACTCTACAACACGTCACACGTGGATTACACCCACTATGCAGCACGAATCATTTTAAAGAGAATCAATGTAGTCCTTGCATCAGCCTTGCAAATTTTACTTCTAGTTAAAATTGAATCGTGGAAGTTAAGGTAACAACAATTATATTACGATTTGTTGGTAATTTAACTCTAAATTGAAGAAGCTGTCTTTCCTTATTAGAACTCTAATAAAGGGAACAGTTATTCAAGAAGGAAACCAAGTTCATAAGGAAGCTTCAAGAGTTGCCAAAAGATGTGTAAAACATACCTCCTATATATAGGTGTGAAGTACATCAAGACAAACACCAGACAATAGAGCTAAAAGAATATGAGTGATCAAATCAATCGAGTTGGATTATTTTGTCTTGGTTTGTAAAGGTTCTAGACTAGCCAGTTAAATCTAGTTCATAGGTTAAAGGAGAGAGTCTTCGTTTACTTTGCTAAGCTAAAGCAACAAGAGAGTGTGTGCTATTTTGTTGTGAGAAACGTTTTGTTAAAATTTTTATTTATAGTGATTATTTCGCCTAAGGATAGGAAGATTATAACTACTTATAATCTTCTAAAAATTACATCTTCTTGTGTTCTTTATTTCGCTGCATTATACTTTGTTAAGAAGATTAACGATGATCAAGTTAAGACAACACCACCTTAACTTAGAGCTTACATCGTATCAATCCCGATCAATAGTTTCAATTGGAGTCAACATCGATTACACTGAAGTCTGGAGTTGATACAACATGATGGACAACGTCAATCCCAATACCAATGGGATACCAGTTCTGGAATGCTCCAACTATGCATATTGAAAAATTAAGCTATGAACACACATCAAATCCATCGATGTGAGAGCCTGGAAATCTATGATCAATGGATATTCTCTCCCTGATATGCCACGAGATGGGGAAGGTTAACTTGTGCTATAACAAGAATCATTGGACAATAGCCGAGGTAAGTCTCTATAGCTTCAATAAAAAAGCTCTTAATGATATTTTCAGCTGGGTAAATCATCATAAGTTCAAGCTATTCTTTACTAAATCTAAATAAGCTTGGGATATTCTTGAACTACACTGTGAACGAGATGTTATTGTAAAAGATTCAAAACATAGACAACTTCTTAAAAAAATTGAAAACTTGAGATGGGTGAGGATAAAAGTGTTGACAGTTATTTTGAGAAAATTATTGATATTGCTAATCAATGTTGAAATTTTGGTTTTACCATGACTAATCAAGATATGGTTTATAAAGCATACATAACATTGTCCTCTAAATTTCTCTTAAGAAAATTGCCATGGGAGAGTCTAGAAACATTGCTAATCTAGATTTCTAAGTTTTTTGAAATGGAAATTGCCTCAAAGCTAAGTAAACAGAAAGTTGTTGCTTTGAGAGGATCAAATCTTGAGAATATTGAGAGTGATGATGAATGTGAGATAATTTCTTCAAACTACGGTATTATGACTAAGGAGTTCAATAGGTTAAACTTTTAAAAGTAAATCTAAAGATAAAAATATTTGTAATACATCCCCTGGCTACAAGAAATTACCCCAAAAATTTATCAAATACATGGCATCTAAACCTACTCCTCTAGAGGCTAATAAGTTAACAGATGTTAAATGCTATGAATGCAAAGGGTTTGTGCATATGTCTAATGAATGTGCTAACACTTTTCGCAAAAAAGGAAACTCTCATTGGGTTTGTGTAGATGATTTTAATGAAGATGAATATAGCTCTGGATCAAGCATTGATGTTGAAGAACATTCAGAGGAGATTCATAATGTCGCGCTATTCACTCAAACTGACTAGATAAAAGAAGATTCCCAGAACTAATGTACTCTAACATTCAAGATCTAACACAAGAACATGAGATTTTCTTTGGAGATTGGAATGAATATAGTTCTTTCATTGATTATGATCTTTTGTCTCATAATGATGAATCTAACTTTGATTATTTTCATGACTCAGTAGATACGGGAGCAATCTATCAACACTCATTCCCCTCTGAAATAAAGACTTATTACAAATCTCTAGCTCCCCTCTTAGAGATAGGATGCGGTGCGGATGCTTCTGCCCTATCATATATCTCCTTATTGTTAGGGCTTGGAAAATGGGTGTAAAAGCAAAATATCGAAGTTCGTGAGTTCTTTTTGGTCCGACCTAAGCGTACTCTACTCTTTTGGGGTTCTATTGGAGCTTTACTTGAACGGACTACTGGTTCTCCTTCTGCCAGGTCAGCATGCTATGTTGGGCTTTCCTATTAGAACGGGGGAAGGGATCTCTTTTCTGCAACGGAAAAAAAACTGTCGCCGCCTGATAGAGGCAGAAGCGGGGGCTACCAGAGCTATCTGCATCGAGTCTTTCGATTGAAAAAAGAAGGGAGACAATTCAAATGCCAGCGCAGAAATAGAAAGAGTCTAGATGAAGAATATTTCTTGGAAGGTGATATGTCCCAGGAAGAAATCATTGAAGACTTTGAATTCCACCTATCACAAACTAGTGATTGAGAATCACAAAATCATCAAGAGCAATAATGGTCTAAAGAATGTAGTTCAATGCATGAAGAAGCTACTGAAACTGTATGAAAGAGATCTTGACAAAAGTGAGGCTACTGAAAGAGGCTAAGGTAAAATTTGAAAAAGCTGAACAAACCATCGCCAAATAGAACTCAGGTACTTCTAAACTTGATGAGGTTCCGAGTATGGGAAATCAAGGTACAAGTGGTTTGGGCTATGTTGAGAAACCTTCTTCTAAAGTTGTTACTTCTGTCTATTTGAAAGCAAGTTTTGTCAAGGAAAGTAAAATCTTGAGTTGTGTAATTCCTACCAACATGGACAGAAGAACTACTTATGTCTGTCAATATTGTTTTCACCCTGGTCACATTAAGCCTTATTGCAAGAATATAAAAGAGTGCTAAAGAAGAAAACAATTTATGATAATAGTACCAATGTTAGGACAAACTGATATCAATGTCATCCCAACATTAGGCGATAAAGCTGTGGATAGAAAGGTAGAACTTAGATTGAAAAATTGAAAACTCCCAAGATTCAAATCATTTTCAATGTTGTTTTTTTCGCTGTGTACTTTTACCTTGCATGTAAGTGGTATTTTGATAGTGGATGCTCAAGACACATGACTGGAAATAAGGATAATTTGGAAGATGTGATTTCCTTGATCGTTGGATCTGTCGCCTATGGAGGAGGCCACAGGGGAAAAATCATTAGAAAAGGAGTTCTAAATGTTGAAGGATTTACAGCTCTCAAGGATATGTTGTTGGTTGATGGACTTAAAGCAAATTTAATTAGCATTAGTCAACTGTGTGATGATAACTTACTAGTTACTTTTGATAAAAGATCATGTGATGTGTTTGATAGTGACAATGTTCGTGTTATGACATGTACAAGATCAAAGGACAATTGATATCTTGCTCAAGTTGGAGCAGAATGTTTTCATGCTAAGGTAGATCAATCTGTCATATGGCACAAGAAGCTTGGACATGTGCACTATAAAAATTCGGAGAAACTGCATAAGTTAGATGATGTAAGAAGAATACCAAAGTTATCTAGTACAGGTAAACTTGTTTGTGGAGAATGCCTAAAAGGTAAACAAACCAAAGTTGTTCATACACCACTTCAGGTACAAGGTTCAATCCCTACAGCTGACCAGTGTTTTGAACTGCAACATATGGATCTCATGGGTCCTATTGAGGTTAGTAGCCTGAATGGTAAGAAATATACTTTTGTCATTGTTGATGATTACTCAAGATATACATTGGTTAGATTTTTGAAAGAAAAGTCAGAAGCATTTAACAACTTTAGAATTTCGCATGTTAGCATCAAGAACCTTTATGGCACTTTTGTAAGTAGAATTAGGTCTGACAATGGAAGAAAATTTAAGAATGTACAATTTTCTGATTTCTGTGATCTAAATGGCATCATCCATGAATTCTATGCACCTAAGACACCTCAGTAAAATGGCATTGCTGAGAGGAAAAATAGAACTCTTCAAGAGATGGTTAGAGTGATGTTAAATGTTAGAAATCTATCTAAAAGACTCTGGGTTGAAGCTTTGAACATTGCATGTCATATTTGTATTTGAGTTTATCTTAGACCTGGTACTATTATGACTCCATATGAAATCTTGAAGGGTTTGAAACCAAATATTGCACATTTTCATGAATTTAGATGTGATTGCTATTTATTGAATGATGAAGATTATCTGAGCAAGTTTGATCCAAGGAGTGAAAAGTGTATATTTGTTGGCTATTCTCCAAACAGTGCTTCTTTTAGGATATAAAATCCCAAATTGCATGATATGTGGTTTTTGATGATTTGCGCATTGATGCAGGTACTAGGAAGTTCATGTGTCTGTTGTTACTCCAACATAGGAAACAGAGAATGGTATGCCAACATCAGACACAGAAGTTGGAGATCCTGTACTAGAGACTGAGACCAATGTTGACTTAACACAAGAGAGATCTAATGTTCGGTTAACATCTACACAGTCTAATTCTGATGAAGAAACTATTCCCAAGTCTAGAAGAGATCCCCCTACTAGGATTCAGAAGGACCATCTAGCTACTCAAATGATTGGTCAAATTACTGAAAGGATGAGAACACGCAACTAAGAAAGGTTAAATTACAAAGATATGGTAAGGTTGTGTGTTTGTATGGCTACCCTATGAATTGTTGAGAATGCTTCCTGTTTTGTGTCCTCCATTAGAACTAAGAATATGAATGAAGCTCTTAAGGATAGTTACTGGATCAATTTTATACAAGATAAACTATTACAATTCACCAAAAATTAAGTCTAGAATCTTGTAACAAGGCCTTCTAATGTGAATGTTATAGGAACAAAATGGATTTTTAAGAATAAAATTAATGAAAATGGTGTGATTGTAAGAAACAAAGCTAGGTTGGTTGCTCGAGGTTATACACAGGTAGAGGGCATAGATTTTGATGAGACATTTGTGCATGTAGCTAGGATTGAATCTATTAGATTATTACTTGCTATTGGTTGTTGTCTTAAAATTAAACTCTATAAGATGAATGTTAAAGGAGCTTTTCTGAATGGCTTAATTGATAAAGAAGTATACGTTGAAAAACCTAAAGGTTTTGCTGATCCAAAACATCTAAATTATGTGTATAAACGGGAAAAGGCTTTGTACGGTTTGAAACAGGCACCAAGAGCTTGGTATGAAAGACTAACTGATTTTTTGTTAGAAATAAGGTTCACTAGGGGAGATGGTGACAAAACCTTGTTTATCTTAAGAAAGAACTCTGATGTTTGCATTTCTCAAATATATGTTGATGGCATTGTTTACGGGTCTACTAACAAGTCTTCTTTAGACAGGTTTGTTGAGTTTATGACATGTACTTTTGAGATTAGCATGATTGGAGAGCTGAATTTCTTTCTTGGATTACAAGTGAAGCAAATGTAGAATGATATATTCATGAACCATGAGAAGTATACTATGAACCTGGTGAAAAGGTTTGAGCTACATGAGTCAAAACCTTGCAAGACTCCCATGTCTTCTTCTGTGAAGATTACTAGAGATGGCACTAGAGAAAATTTTGACCTGACATTGTACATATCTATGATTGGTATTTGTTGTATATTTCTGCTTCTAGACTAGATAGATATTATGTACTATGTTTGCGTTTGTGCTAGATATCATGTTGATCCAAAGCAATCTCACTTGATTGTTGTGAAGTGATTTTTTAATATATATATATATATATATATATATATATATATATATATATATATATATATATGGAACTTCATCTTTGGGCATTTGGTACTCATATGACACAAATACTAATCTTGTGGGTTTCAGTGACTCTGATTGGGAAGGTGACTTGGATGACAAGAAATCCACAAGTGGAGGCTGTTTCTATTTGAGAAATAATCTGGTTTCATGGTATAGCAAGAAACAGAATTGTGTGTAATTATCTACATCTGAATCTGAATATGTAGATGTTGGTTGTTGTGTTACTCAGCTTGTATGGCTTAAACACATGTTATTAAACTATGAATCAGATAGTGATACACTTCTCATGTTTTGTGACAATCTAAGTGCTATTAGTATCTCAATGAATCATGTTCAAAATTCTAGGACAAAGCATATAGATATAAAACATCATTACTTGAGAGACGTGGATTTTATAAGCATATCAGCAAGTTGAATATTAGTCTCAATATGCTCAATGTTGATCATTTTATTTTCTACCACATTCAAGGCCTATGCACTTGCCTGACTTGTTGTTGATAATGTTGTTACAAGAGTGTGCGGAGTCTAGTGTTGCCCTTATTCAATAGTGTCGTTATCCCTTTTTTAAACAACCTTCAGTTTTGGTTCAAATGAGTTACGAAAATAATAAAAATTGTGTTGATGTGAACTACTGTCGGTTTGAAATTTTATTCACAAGTGTTTACCATCTTCCATTGTTGACATAACATTGTTGCATTCATGCTAGAACTGCATTTTTTCCTTTACTTTATTTGATTGTGTCGGTTTGGGCTTCGGGGGAGTCTATAGTCCCTAATTCATGTGTTGAGGCATACACTTTGGGTGACATACTGCAGGTGACACACTCTTTGTCACTTTCTATGCTGTGGAAGTGAATTATTTTTCTAATTAATAACTTCTTATCTCTGTGTGTTCGTGTTATCTATGTTTCTTATTCATGATTTTGATCTAAACATTATGTCTGTGGTACTCACTTGCTATATTAGTTAAGTTTCAGATTTAAATTTTGGATCTACCTCACGCTCTTACATGAATTTGCCTTGGTGAAGCACTTTACCTCCACCTTCTGTTTTGAGTGTTACCCAAACATTACACACAGTGTTAGTCCAACATTGAAAACAATGAGTTATAAGTTTTCAAATTTTAGAAACCACTCTAGTCACTTGTTATTTCAACCCTAACCCTATTGAACTGATTATGAATCTGTTGAGGGGGAGGGATCAGAATCTGTGGAATGGTGGAAAAGTGGAGAAGTGGAAAAGTGGATAAGTCTAAGAGGAGTAAGATGAAGACTAATGGTCCAATATTGGATAGGGCTAAGATTGTTGTTGTATCTAGAAAGAGACAAGTGGATAGGATTGTTGAGAAGAAAGCTGCTGCTGAGAAGAAGAAAGTTGTTGCTGGTTTGTGCTTCTAAAAGCACCTCAACCCCAGATTGTGGAGCTTGTGCTTTTTGTAAAACTTATTTTAAGACAGGTATAAGCAAAAGCATCAATTACAAAGACAAACTAAGTATTTTTTAGTGGAGAAAGCACATAAGCTGCTTTTAAAAGCATTTGCAAACACCCCCTATATAAGCACAGGATTTTAATGAGGAGAAACCTCATTTTCCATGTGATCTCAGATCGATAAATGTGACATATGCCATAAATTTCCTTATAAGATGTCACTTACGAGAGGATGGGAGTCTTATAGTTTTTTGTACCATTGAATAGAATAAGGGTCATGTAATAGACGATAGTGCTAGATATGGAGAAATTATTATATACATCCGTTGTATGTACAACCAATGGATTCCCCACCGTGTATTAGTAATAGATGATGTTAACGCTCTTTTCCTGACAGACCTATTAACGAGTTTAGTTCGAGAACGCCGATCCCGACTCGAGGAAGGCGATGCTTTTTAATAGATTTGCGGCTGAACTCGAATAGAATTAGAGGTGCCTACGTACCCCATGATCGGGGAATCAAGCCACTCGTAGTTTCGATGCTTTTTGTTTTGTTCGGTGTGATGGGAGTTTTTGACTGTGACGAGTTGTCGTTGGTGTTGTTTTTCTTGAAATGGTGAGGGTGAAAATTGTTGTTGATGTAATAATTAAGGGGTTGGTATGTAATATTGTGCTTCTTTGTAGACTTGTATTGAAAGATGGAGGATAATATTTGATGAATGGTTTTTCTTCTCTCATTTCAGCCGTGTCTCCTTTCTCTTTGGTGGAGGGGTCCTTTTATAAGTAATTTCTTGACTTGCATGTGCATTACACTTGTCACTTTATCTAGCTAGTTGTCATTTGGTCTAGCTA
Source organism: Linaria vulgaris (assembly GCA_948329865.1). Classification (NCBI taxonomy): domain Eukaryota; kingdom Viridiplantae; phylum Streptophyta; class Magnoliopsida; order Lamiales; family Plantaginaceae; genus Linaria; species Linaria vulgaris. The sequence goes on along the minus strand of OX415254.1, from coordinate 14,308,632 downwards.
GTTGTTAGTTGGTGCTCATGATGAATGAAGAAAAGACACTTGTCATGATAAGGGCATAATCAAGCGTTGTGATTCGTGTGGTAAGTGTGGTACGAGTATTTTACGAATATGAGTTGTGTAATACCGTAACAAATCGTGTAATAAAGTGTTTATCATGATAAATATTAATCGTACAAATCGGCTTTGTTAGCATAATAATTCGTCGTAAATATAAATGAAGTAATATTACGTTGTCGCAATAAATACAAATAAAGTAATATTGGTAATCGAACCATCGTAAGTATATTTTTAGTATGTATATTTTTACCTGTTAACAGATGCACATACAGCGGCTGTACCTAATAATCTCTCCTAGATATGAGCAAGTCATAAGTTGGCTTATTAGGGGGAAATGCGTGAAACTCACATGTGTTATCAAAAATTTGTGCCAAACTCTTGCGTGTTATTGATTTCGCATGAAACGCCCTCGTGTTTTTCAGAATCCTACACCAAACCCCCTCGAGTTGTAAAAAAATATATGCACGAAACCTCCTCATGTTCATTATTTTGCAAGAAATCCCCTAGCATTTTCGAATAACATGCACCAAACAACCTAATTAAATATGAAAGGAGGTTTTCAACATCGTTTTTGAAAACACGAGAGAGTTTGGTGCAAATATTTTGACAATAAGAGGTGGCTTGGTGCAGAGTCTTTGAAAACACAAGGAGTTTCGTGTAAAGTAAATAACAAATAAGAGTTGCTAACTTTTGATAACGCGCGCGTGGCTTTTATGCACTACTTGATTACAATTTTTCCAACTATATATTTAAGTTATGGGTTCTAAGTAGTATACAACATAAAGTGTAGGCTGCCTTATGATTAGCACCAATTACTACCCAAAGCTCCAATACACTAATTCATGAAACAGTATAGTATTTTCAGGCCACGACAACCACTTAAGGACGAAATATAAAAAATGCCCGCTAACTTTTTAAAAAAAAAGTTAAAATGCCCGTTTTTTCGGGCCTTTCTAAAATGCTCCGTATGTTTAAAAAAAGCTTTCAAAAATGCCCTCGGCCCTTATTCGGGCCAAAATTGCCTACGTGGCAGTACAAAATTGTACTTTGCACCCCCAAAATAAATTGCACTTTGCACCCTAAAATATTTTGGGATGCAAAATACAATTTATTTTGGGGTGCAAAGTGCAATCTCGTACCGCCACGTAGGCAATTTATAAAATTTCACTTTGCACCTCAAAATAAATTGCACTTTGCATCCTAAAATATTTTAGGGTGCAAAATGCAATTTATCTTGGAGTGCAAAGTGCAATTTTGTACCGCCACGTAGGCAATTTTGGCCCGAACAAGGGCCGAGGGCAATTTTAGTAGACTTTTTAAAATATATCGGACATTTGGCAAGGCCCGAAAAAAAGAACATATTAATTTTTTAAAAAAAGTTAAGGGGCAAATTTAATTATTCGTCCGCCATTTAATTAATTACAGACTTGGAACGAAACCATAGAAGAAATTGATGAGAAGAAGAAAAAGAAAATAATTTGAAAGAGGTCATTTTGTCTTATCTCGTGTTATATATATTACACGATCCAAATACTGCTTGAAGTTGATAGGTACCCGTGTTCCCATGAAAACAAAAGTTAGAATGTGCGGTAGCCAGTCATCAATCCCTACTCATGGAAAATGCTAAATCAAATGAACATAAACAAGCACACTAATTTTGTCCCATTAATTATGCAATCTCGTTACTCAAATATTGGACAAATACTAGGCCGGCTAAGTACAGCTTCTTAACTTTTTCATTGCATGCATGTAGCTATCCCTGAGCTAAAATTAGAATGTAACTTTCTCAGAACCAGCCAAATCAGATTTTCTGATTCACTTTATCTTTAAGGTCCACTCTAACGATTAAGTTTATATTTCGTTACGTAAGAATTTGAACCAATGGAGTCCAAGAATACGCCTAAAAGGTCAAATTTGATTAATTCGTTTGGCAGGTACGTACTTGTAAAGAAATGAGTAAACTAAGAACATTAATTAAGATTTAATCTATTGAAGAATAAATGAAAAAGGATTAGTGAAATTTCGGAATTCTTGTCATTCCAGTTTAAGAATTCTTATTGATATAAATAATAATAAGTGATATTCTTAAACTCACCAGTGTCTATATATGAACCCTAATTATATTCTTCTCTTAAACTTAGTCTTGTACTTATTCTAGAAGAATTTCATACCTAAGAGCAATGAAATCTACTTCACAATGCATATATATGTATATGCATAAAAGTTTTCTAACATTTCCTTCTTACAATTTAGAGCCCTAATTAACACATAATAACCCTAATGGAAACGGAACTTCAAGCAAAATCTCCTTCCATTTCATTACAAAGCACTAGCCTTTTCTCAACTTCACAAACCTCAGTCACAAGTGTCCTAAAATTAGGTTGTCTCAGCACTGTAGACGGTGCTTGCATAGAGAAACTACTCCTTCACTGTGCAAGTGCCCTCGAAAGCAACGACGTCACATTAGCTCAACAAGTGATGTGGGTGCTCAACAACTTCGCCTCTTCGGTCGGCGATCCTAATCAGAGATTAGCCTCTTATTTCCTAAAAGCCCTAATCTCAAGAGCTTCTAGGGTTTGTCCAACCGTCTCGAATTTCAACTCTTCCGTCGCATTTGATCAAAGTAGATTGATGACGGTTACCGAGCTTGCCGGGTATGTGGATCTAATTCCCTGGCATAGATTTGGATTTTGTGCGTCGAATAGCGCTATTCTTAAAGCAATTCAAGGGTTTTCTAGTGTTCATGTGTTGGATTTTAGTATCACTTATTGTATGCAATGGCCGACTTTTATTGATGCTTTGGCAAAACGACCCGAAGGGCCGCCATTTTTGAGAATTTCAGTTGTGTCGTGGAGGCCAAATGTGCCTCCTTTACTCAATGTGTCTATCGAAGAAGTAGGTCAGCGTTTGTCAAACTTCGCCAAGTTTAAGGATGTACCCTTTGAATTTAATGTTATTGAAACGAACAACGATTTGCTCCTAGAACAACTAAGTTCATCTACACTTACACTCAGCGATGGCGATGCTTTAGTGGTAAACTGTCAAAATTGGTTAAGATACTTGTCAGATGAAGAAATAAGCTCTTGCGGAAATGTATCTTTTCGCGACGCTTTTTTGTGCACAATAAAGAGTTTAAATCCTTGTATTGTTATGATTGTGGACGAGGACTCCAATTTAGGATCGTCAATTGGGCTCGAGTCAAGAATCGAAACATGCTTTAACTATTTGTGGATTCCTTTTGACGCATTGGAGACATTTTTGTCGAAAAACAGCAAGCAAAGAATAGAGTTCGAAGCTGATATAGGACACAAAATTGAGAATGTTATCGGTTTTGAGGGCAATAAGAGGATAGAGAGATTGGAGTGTGGCTTCAAGTTCTCGCGACGAATGGGAAACAACGGTTTTACCAGCATTTCTTTTCGTGACGAAACTGTGAAGGAAGTAAAAGTGTTGTTAGAGGATCATGCGAGTGGTTGGGGAATGAAGAAAGAGGAGGATATGCTGATATTGACATGGAAGGGGCATAATTCGGTGTATGCTACGGCGTGGGTACCACGTTGAAGTAATCAGTGGATTAAGAGATGCTTAATTAATTAACAAGGAGTAGGATTATTAGCTAGGTGATTAATGACCCGAATGAGGATTAAATTCAATACTATGTTGTCTTAATAGTATGTGGTAGAAATTTCATTGGTAGTACGCTACGACATGCACAAGAAGATGAGTGGAGAATAAATTGATCATCTACTTAAGTTGTACTAGGGAGCTGATTTATATACTTATATTCACATCAAAAGTCGTTGTTTGATTTCAAATAGTATTTTCAGATCTACTCATGTTTTTTTTTCATTTTTAGAAGCGTACGTTTGTCAAGTGAAAATGTGAAATGCTCTCTGTACGTAAGCCCAATTTCTTAGAGAAGTTGGGCTACCATAAAACAGGCCCGCTTTGGCCCAATAAAGAATACAATAACAGAAATTTTTATTTCTGCTTTTATCCGCACGGTTAAATATATATGTTCTCGTAATTTGCATTTAATTTACTTCCATATATAGTGATATTTTATATATTGTCACTATTTCAGTTTATGCATAAAGTTGTAACTTTTTGCTGATTGTTAAAAAGTAAGAAAGAAAACAGGACCAAATAGTTAAAACCAGGGAATAATAACCCGATCAGCCCCACAAAAGCCCACAAAAAGAACAGAAATAAAGAAGAAACACAAGTTCATAACCGGAAGCAAAGAAACATTCTTTCATTCCTTTATAATCATTCCCATAAAGTATCAATCCAAGAAGCTAAAAGCCAATCAACCTCATCTTGCAATGATGGTGTGTCCAATAATATATACCACTGGACCCCTTCACAACTTTATTATTTAAATATATAACACCCCCACACCTCATGATATATCATCTTTCCCATGCAAAAGTCCTGCAAATATTCAGATGTTTTGTACTAAAAACGAGATTTTGGCAAATACCCATGTGTTAAGTTAAACTGAAAAATTACCCATATAAATACACAAACTAACCCCTTTGCAATTTCAAAGACTAGCTCATTACCCCTATATTTACATGTTTAGCTAGGCTATATAATTTTATACTTTTACTTATAGATTATTTCTAAAAAAAAACCTACAACTAAATCTAAATTTACAAAAATGAAAAATAAGACGGGAGCATTTGGCAGAGCACACCATGTAATATATGATATGAAATAGGCACATTGTCCCGTCTCTAAAATGAATAGAAAAGTCACCTCGCGTGTGTTACGCTAAATAAAATATATTACTCCATGTAATAAAAAGTAGCAAATTACTCTTTAAACACACACATTACGTTGGAAAATAATACTACTTATACAAAGGGGTTAAGATGGTGCATAATGTGCAACTCTTTAAAATCCCAATGTGGTAATTATATAATATGCCATGTTTAACATAACAATGTTTTTGCCAAATGTGTAATATGTTTTCTATTTAAATAACCCGAGGTGTAATTTAAATTATTTATGAATTCCAATAAATATTGGTAGATTTGTACGATAATGGTGAATTTGTCCGAATCCGTACTTGGATTCACGCTTATCTGAGAAGATCAACAAGCGGGCCTTCACGGATCTTTACGATCCGCATTTGGATCTTCACTAATCCAAATCCATCTTCAATCTAGTGGATCTAGCTCAGATATGGATTAAGCAAATAGAAAGTGGATCGAATCCAACTTCTCCCTAATAACACAAAGGGTGAACTAAGTCGAGACTCTTTATATGTTTGAACTCTGAAGCATAAGTCTATAATAGCCTTTGTAGTCTTTAATCTATAGTGGGGGCTATAGTTTCTAAAATATAATAAGGTTAAATAGTGATAGCAAGAAACTTCTAATGATCAGAATTACGAGAGATCCAATTGAAAGATGAATTGATTTAGATTATAGATCAAAAAAGCACTTCGAAACCCGTAGGAGGAAATTTGTGGAATAAGTCGAGTTTTAGTAGATCCAAACTCTACTTTGATGTATCTATTGAATAGTGAAAATTAATGTACCTTGTATTAAATATTATACAAATATATACTTATTATAAACTGTTTAATAATATGGATGTACATGTTGTTGAAAATAACTAATTATAATAACTAAATAAAAATCTTCGCTTTCTTTTTCAATACTGTGACGAAATAATTTTGTCACAACAGCACTTGCCATTGTGACAAACCTGAATTTCGTCACTACAATGGGGAGCTCTTGTGACGACATTCGAGTCGTCACAAAAACCAAAATAATAATTTAGAAGAAATCATGAAAGAAAAGGAGGGAACATAAAATAGATGTTTGGAAAAAATCCCGCCTTTTGTTATCGTACTTGTGCCGAGAAACATTCGTCACAACAATTATTGGCTTGTGACGAAATTGAGTTTTGTCACAATAGCATGAGCACATGTGACAATATTGATTTCGTCACTATACGTATGCCACATAAATATTTAATATAATTTTGCAAAAAATTTACCACGTGCACTATTGTGACGATGCTTAATTTTCGTCACGAGAATGTTGGGTTGTTGTGACGAAACTCTGCTTCGTCAAACAAGGGTTTGCTTTATATGACGAATTTTGCTTTCGTCACAATAATGTTGAGCTGTTGTGACGAAATCGCATTTCGTCAGAAAATCATCTGTTTAATATGACGAATTTGTAATTCGTCACAAGAGCGTTTACTCATGTGACGAACTTATTTTTCGTCACAAGAAATGGTCACAACAGGCAATTTTTTTTGTAGTGTTTAAGCATGTGCTTTTTCACTGAGATGTAATATATAGGCAGAAATGTCAAAAATGCCCGTTATCTTTTGTCCACTTTACTTTTTGCCCGTTATCTTTTTTATCTACAAAAAATGCCCGATATCTTTGTCAAAAATGCCCGATTCACTGTTCATCAGCCAAAATGAAAAAACGCTGCTTACTTGTCAAAGTCTCGCTACACGTGGCTTTAATCGTTAATCCACCTGGATAAAATCACAAAAATAAAAAAAATCAAAATTAATGTATTATACATATATAATACGCTATATATATGCTATATGTACCTGATATCTCTCTCTCTCATTTAATTTCGCGCGGCAAAAAAAAAACCCCAATCTAATTTTCCCTCTTTTTCTGAAGAACCCTAATTCAATTTGGGCAAATTCAATTCCGTACATTTCTCTCCCTCTCGTTAATTCAGGTATGTCGGAAACCAGTTATCCCGCTGATATCAACTGCTTTTGTGGTAGAACGGCTGTGACTAGGACATCGTTGACCAACGCGAATCCTGGTCGACGATTTATCGCATGTTCTTAGGGTACGAAACACGGTTGCGGGTTGTGGTTTTGGGTCGATGATCCTCTTTGTGAACGAGCGAGGGTTGTGATACCTCAGTTGAGGAGGCGGATTGAGTCGCTTGAATCCAGATTGCGGGAATTAAGAAACTCAAGAAATGAAGCAGAGTTGCAGTCGAGGATGACGGAGATTTCGAAGAAGAACGAGGTGCTAGGAAAAAAAGCTGCTTTGTTGGAACGAAAGAATAGAAAATTGTTGATGATTGTAGTGTTTCTGCTTGGAATCAGCTTGAACACTCCACCTTGAAACAAGGTAACTGTAATCCATCTTCTATCTCGAGCTGTTAAAAAAGAAGAAAATTCCAGTTATTTCCTGCTATACTCTACTATAATGCCACATTTTCAGCAGAGATGAAAAAAATAGCATGGACCCTAAAAATGCTTGAGTCTACTCAAATTAACAATAAAATGTGAAATACAGTACCACAGGAATCATATTAATAACAAAGCAAACTCGATTACGAAACAAGGTTCAAATCTGTAAGCAAAATCGAAAACTTACGATAAACAGGGAGGAAACTGAGAATGTTCTTCAAGGGCCTGAGAATCGGCATGTTGTTGTGGATTCGCGTCGGTCAATGCAGAAGAGGAATTGCGAAATTGAGAAAAACGACGAGATTTAGGGTTCTAACTGATTTGGGGATTTAAGGATTTGGGAATTTAGGGCAACGGGAAATAAACTGAGAGAGAGATATATATAACGTATTATATATGTATAATACGTTAATTTTGAATTTTTTTTATTTTTGTGATTTTATCCAGGTGGATTAACGATTAAAGCCACGTGTAGCGCGACTTTGACAAGTAAGCAACGTTTTTTCATTTTGGCTGATGAACAGTGAATCGGACATTTTTGACAAAGATATCGGGCATTTTTGGTAGATAAAAAAGATAACGGGCAAAAAGTAAAGTGGACAAAAGATAACGGGCATTTTTAACATTTCTGCCTAATATATATATATATATATATATATATATATATATATATATATATATATATCTATTTCATTTCACATAACACATGAGGTATTAGGGGGAACTAGGGTATTTGGGCCATTTATTGCAACGAATACACTTTAAAAAACTGTGCAACAAATTGGTAATCACAACGTGGTATCAAGCATATTTATTTTGCATGGGGTTAGTTAATTTACAAATTTGACGTAACACGTGGATTAATTAGCAAAAATTCCTACCAAAAAGTTAAGTACTAGTATAGAAACTAGCAGACATTATTAATATGTTAATGCTTAGGTAGAGCTAAAGAGAACATATTCTTTCTTGTTTGATGCAATGTAAAAGTTTAATCTGATGCAGAATCTAGTACTATCTCTTGAGAAAAGTGATGGTGTATATTAGATATATATATTAGCAGAAGCAATGAGAATCCATGCTTGTGGAGCTAACTTGAAAAGGTGAGCCCAATTATAAGAAAGAAAGAAAAAAAGAACAGTGAAAGTTAATGTCAGGTGGTTTGATAGGATAGGTTATAGTAATAGTAGGCATGCGCTAGCTGATCTTGTTAAGTTAATATACATATAGTAGATCAGGTTTCTGGGATTTTACATCACAAGTTCATGATCAGACATGCAAAGGAATTTTTATTGGCATGTTTCCTTTTGGCATTTTTCCAATATTCCTTCTCTTTCAGCTATATATTCACATCACATGCTGCCTCTGCCATGCATGCAGTACACTATTTTGAGTCATTCATAATTGAAGAGAATAAACTCTCAAATCATCAGGAAACGAATTAAACTTACTTGTCTGCTTGATTAGATGGTGTGTGAGTACGGGTGTTTGTGTTTGAGAGAGAGAGAGAGAGAGAGAGAGAGAGAGAGAGAGAGAGAGAGAGAGAGAGAGAGAGAGAACCTTAAATTAGAGAATTATTTGATATACGCTATTGTTGTATGATTATGTAAGTATACACATACAATTGATTAATGGTGTCTACGTACACATAACACATGTTAATTTGAAGGTTGAGATGAGAATATGAGATTGGAAGGATGGTTATTTAATTTCTTATAATTAAAAAATGGTTTCATGTTTTAAATTATTAGTTGCACCACCTCAATAACACGACACTCACATAAAATATGTTCTTAAAATGCATGTTACTCTCTAGCTAGTCTCTATGATGCAGATAGAATTAACTTTATGTGTACGTAACTCGCGGCTGGAATACACAAGGTGGTGGTGGATGGTTAGCGAATTGAAATAAAACTTTAGATTTTTACCCTTTTATTATTGCGCCTATCATATATTTATAGGTCTTTAATTTGCAAAACACTCTGTGATATAACAAATATGCTCATTAATTATTAACTCACATGAACAAAAGAATAAAAAAAGGTTCATTGTCCTATTATATATGTTTAGTAGACCACACAACGCCAAATCTCCCTGACAAAAAAAAATGCAAATCACCCATGTATTTTTTATGTAATACGTTTGAAAACGCCCCTTATTGTAGCTAGGTGTTAGGGGTGCAACTTGTTATGATCATAGAAAGCTATTCTGACCTAATTGACAACGTAACAAATGTAGAGTAATTTATCGCATGTAGGGTAATGTTCCCTGTTTATGATAGCACATGGGGCAATTTTATCATTCCTTTTTGCAAAATGATAATGTTCCTATTTCATGAAACCTCAGCTTCGCCTAAATGACATTAATTCTAAATTTATCAGATCCCATGCACGAAGATTGTTTCACGGTTTTGATACATCTTAAGCTTGAGAGAGGAAGAATAAATATGTTTGAATGTTTATAAGACATAAACGTGTTAGATACGTGGAAAACTTTAATGGATTCGAACCTCCTCAAATTCCGATGATATATATTTTATAGTGCGGGTGAGTAGCGTTGTATTCGATTGGAAAAAAGTATGTACGTACCAGCTACATGCGGAAAAAGATATTTAAAGTATGATGACTAACTTTTGACTGAAATAGAGGGCCTATGTAACTGTGCTGTGGCCTTCAACTTCTTTTTGCATCAAAGTTACTGCTGCAGTACTCGTCCTGGAAGCATTTATAGGATATATGTATGTAACTTTAATTTTCTCCACTCATCATGGTTGAGCATTTTACGTAGCTAATTAATATACTGAAAATTTTGAGAACAAGCTTTCGATCTTTTTTACTATACTGACAACAATTTCACAGAAACATATACTACATGCATGTGATATATGCATACCCTCAAACTAGTCTATTAATTTAGGGGAAAAAATTTGTTTTGTTCATTAAGTTGGCTACCTCGCCATTTTATCCATTATTTTGGAAGTCCACTAAATTTGTCCATTATGTTGGTATTTTTAATCAATTTTGTCCAGGTTCCTAAACTGCGGTGGTTTCCGTCGGAATTAGCTGACGTGTCCACCGTTGACCAACCAACCCTAATTTTGACCCAATTTTTTTTTACTCCACCTGGAATTGCCACGATTTTTAACCAAAAAAAATTAAATATATATATCAGTTCTCCCGCCACTCTTGGTCATTTCCACTCCACTCTCGGTCAATTTCCCGCTAATTCTTCTTTTCCGGCCTCCTGTTTGGTCACCATTTTCTCCGGCGAGCTTTCCCGTTGCAGACTACTAGTGTAACAATGGCGAGGCGCGCGCGTAGGTCCAATCCGAAGCCCAAAATTCGGCATGCATCGAAATTGGTGGACTCAATTCCTATTTACAGTAAGAATTCCCGTTCATTCTCTTCAATTTTTGTTACTTTTCTTTATTTACTATAGATATAGAACCCTAATTTTGCCCAAATCACGACGAGCCCTAAATTACCCTAATTCCCCAATTCGCCTGTACACCCAAACTCCCTCAAGTCGACTTAACACCCTACTACCCACAATTCGTCTTAACACCTTTATTCTCCCAATTATACTCCACTTAAATGCATTACTGTTTAGTGTATATTATAGTGTAGCTAACTCACAGTTTTTCCCTGTACAGAATGTGGTGATCTATACGTATCTGTACATTTTTACTATGGAGGTAAAATAAAGACTGGGGGTTTGGTTGAGTATGAGGGAGGGCTGAAGTGTGTAGTGGACTATGTTGGTTACTCAGTTATTAGTATGGAAGGATTGCATGTGCTTTGTGACCAGTTGGGGTTAATATTTGTGGAAGGGTTGTACAGAAAACAAGATACTAGTTTTGTTTTAATTGAACAAGACAGTGAGTTGCAAAACTATTACTTTGGTTGCCAAAATAGTAGATTGATGGAGTTGTATGTAAAGTGTGAGGAGAGGATGGCTATGGATTCAGAAGCTGTTATGGATGGCTTGACAATCAATATTACACCCTCGAATAAAAAACAAGAAGCAAGACAATCAACATCACAAATACAATGAAAAAAAGACTCCACCCTATAAAACAACAAATTAAGGCAGCCCCAGTTGCATTCATATTCATAACATAGTCAATAATAGCATTTGAATGTTGAATTCCAGAAAAGCTTTGGCCGAGAGTGGTTGTGGTTGAAACACGACTAATCAGAGGCTCGGGTTCATATTGACCAGAACCCTCCTCACCAACACACGTTCTTCTCCTTCTATTTGAACCCTCATCCGCGACGTCAGCTCATATGAAGTAATTCGGGTGACGAACACGAGAGGGGCATATGTAGTAAAAACAATTTGGCCGAGATGTTGTATTACTAGCTTGAAAATACAACATCAGGCCGCGACCACAAACGCAGGGAATCGATCGTGGGTGAGCCATCTACAATGGAAACAAGAACACCACTTGAGCAACCAACAAAAATACCCACCACCAAAATCGAACACAACAGACAACATTGACTCAAATACACAACAGCGTACACACATCTACCAAAACACTATGTCAATTTTGATTTCCTTAAAAACAAACCAAAAAATTTGCAAACAAACCCTAATCTAACGCATGCAAGCACTGTAAATACACTACAAATTAGGAGGATACTGGAAAATTGAAGGAGACGAACCTTCGATTCGAAATGCGGGAAGAATTTGAAGGGGCAGAGTGATTTTTTTGGGTGATCGGAATTATGAATTTGTGAATGTGTGTGTTATTGTTAGTGAAGTGGCGGGATAATTGAGAGGAAAGAGAAAGAGAATCGATCCGTTGGTTAAAATTAATCGATTCGATTTTTTTTTTTGGTTCAAAATCGTGGCAATTCCAGGTGGAGTAAAAAAACATTTTTTTTGGGTCAAAATTAGGGTTGGGTGGTCAACGGTGGACACGTCAGCTAATTCTGTCAGAAACCACCGCTGTTTAGGAACCTAGTCAAAATTGGTGGAAAAAGCCAACTTAATGGACAACTTTGGTGGACTGCCAAAATAATGGACACAAATGGCGAGGTAGCCAATTTAATGGACAAAACAAATTTTTTTCCCATTAATTTACACGTATGAAGGTAAACTTTAATTTCCTACATATATCACATTCACGTCCAAAATTTTGATGTAAGTTTTACTAAAGGACCCAGCCTGCTTAATTGGAAAAATTATTTTAAGCTACCGTTGCTATGGTGCAATCGATGATCTTAATAATACAAATTTAATTTTTCCTTGAACATAGAAAATATAATAACTACTTCCATAATTGTATCTCAACCGTGTATTGATATTGGTTGCACCACGTCATCAATGCAACGATTTCATGAAATAGTTTATCGCTGATTTGGGTGATGACCAGTTTTATCAAGAGAAAGTTATGAGGCAATTTTTTTATTTAAAAAAAATCGATAAAAAATTGGTAACACAGGCTAAATTTTATGTACCAAAGTGGTATATCATCCTCTATGTTATACTCGTTTGTGTGATATATAACGTAAGTGCATGGGTTCACAAAAAAATTATAAACAAAAATATTTAAATTATTACATGTGATGTAAATCTAACAGTAGTATGCCTGAGTGGTATATATTTTGGTGCTGATTATTTGAGATCGTAGAAAAAATCACTCTGAAAACATGGATGAGCTTCGTTTGGGGGGTCAAGTTTGAAAACACATAGATATGTGTATATGTGCATACAATCATATACTCAGAACCCGACCTGTAACACCTGAAATTTTGTATGGATTTTTGTGATTTTTATTTTATTAGTGATAAATTATTATTAATTAATTCCTTAGCAAATGCCTAATTCTAATGTGTAAAACACATCTATCTCTATTTCAGCTTTTTAAGTAATCAGGATTTATATTTATTAAAGTAAATAAGTTCCTTGCAAGTATATACTCATATGTTAGTATTAGATCAGTAGTTTAGCAAGAGTAAGATTAGACGTTCAATGGTTCTTGGCGTTAAATTTGTGGCTCCTAAGCAGTTCCGAGTAGGTACGTACCACTGAGCAGTTATCTCTTTGAAGTTTATAACAAGTGAGTGTTTATATATATATGTAGTAAAATATTGTGAAAAACTAGAAGGTGCTTGATAAATATTTATAAATAATATTGTATTGTATGTTTAGTTATACGAATTTAGTAGAATGCACTTTCACAAAAGTCATGATTGTATTTGGTGTACTTGCCCAATTAACTGCTTCAATTTGTTATGATGTTTTTGAATTGTGAATGTTTTTAGTATTATATTGAATCCACGGCTTGGTCAGCACAGGTTTATTGGGCGGCAAAGGGCTAGCAGAAGGACCTCGTGACGCCTTGCCATTTTTTCTCAAAAACATTGGGAGATCGTTGCTTTTGAGTGCATCAACGAGCATGTACCTAGACATACGTGACGTTTTCAAGGTCGCTTCTTGAACGAAGTGTCAAGGTAAAGTCAGGGGGTCATAAGGTATGATTGTTTCAACAAATTGATAATGGTTAGCGGTCTCTCATTGGTATATGAACTTGAGTATGTGCTTTAGTTGCTTAATGTGTTGATGATAATGTGCCTCATTTCGTTACTCTCATTCTTGTGTACACAATGCACACACGCGTAACACCACTAAGATTTTTATCTCATTTGTATGTCCTTCTTTTCAGTTTTAAATAAGCAAGCCATTGACCAATCGAGAAAGAATACCGAATAAGCATATGGCTCAGCTGAGGTGTTTTATTGTTTCATTTAGAGTTTTCTTACCAAGTTTCAAGACTTTCATGTTGAGATTTAGTTTCGTTTCTTTATTGTTAGGTATTTCTTTTCTGTCCTTGAGATTTGTCATGGTATTTGCCAAACTTTTAGGCACTTGAATTATTGTAACCTTGTTATTTGAAAAGGAAAGTCAGGTCTTTATAGTTGGTATCAGAGTTTGGGTTAATCATCACCCGAACTATGTCTGGTTAGGTTCTTCGAACCTAGATAGCTTTGATTGACCTACCATTAGAGCTTCCGCATAAGTCATTGTGCATCTTTAATACCAAGAGTTGATGGCTAATCGATGGGCGGTTGACCGTTGTGTAATCTCTTGCTAACCGAGGTGTGAAATGAAGCCCATCGTTAGAGGGTTAGATTTAGAAGTGATCTAAGAACTTAGACAACTGGTCTTTCTTTTCTACATAATAATGTTACTTGACTTAACTGATAATTGCCATATAATCTTATGAGATCTGTCTACTTTGTAAATAATTTATAATGTGAAAATTTTATAGGGAGAATATGGATCATCCGAACCTTCAGAATAATCCTGAAATCATGTCAGCGCCTGATATATCGGTGCATCCTCTAGATGCACTGCCTTGTCCCATCATATATAATGCTAAATCGGGTATAGAATATAACCCCAGATGTATGCGACTGATACCAAAAGGAGAACGTAGAACAAGTCAAGACTATCCGAATAAAATTGTTCACGACTTAGTAAATGATAGAGATAGCTACTGCAAAAGGAGTCTTGATAGGGAGGAAGAGTGCAACAATTTAAGAGCCGCAATAGATCACTATCACGATAAGATGATCAAGTTAACTCAAGAACTGAAAGATGCAAGAGATGAAATTGTGATGCTAGAAGCGATTATAACGCATGGACAATATGATTTGGAAGAGGAAGAATCTGAAGATAAACAAGGAAGAAGAACCAAAAGATGAACATGAGGAGGAAGAACACAAGGAAAGAGAAGAACTCGAAACCGGCTATAGTTCGTGTACTTCTGATGAACACTGGGTACATAATAGTTGATTTATTAACTTTAGATTGACGACTTAGGAACGAGATTTTAGAAATTATTCTATTTTTTTAGTTAGTTATTGATCGACTGATATCTAAACCTTGCTTAGATGATTTTGAACATATGCGAAATTTGAATTCATAAATTGAGTGCTCCAGGTTTCTTGCTTTATTTAGTACGTGCTACTTGATGAGTTACTGAGTATTATGAAATGTGTGTTCTTAAATTTACAACTTCTTTAGGTTTTACATAGTGAAACTTGGAATGAGACTCTATTTAGGAATGTTATAACTTAAATTTAGTATTGATGTCATCTAATAAAGAACAAATTTCATTTATAGACCCATACTCCCTAATGGAAAATGAACATCGTTGAAGTAAGAGGCAAGCTAATGTTTCCTGAGCTTTGGAGGATACATATCACTTACCGCATACCACAAGCTCCCTGCAAGTTGCAATCGGCGAGAAACAAAACAACAAACCAATTCATAGTAGCATTGCAAGAATTGGTCCTATCATGAAACACCAGGTAGAGGAGGCACCAACTAGAGACTAGACTTTGAAGTGGTTCATGCATTTTCAGCCCAAATGTTTTCATGGTGAACTAGATGATCAGATCGCAGAGTTATGGCTAGATAAAATTGAAAACATCTTCAGATTGTTGGATTACAAAGATGAGCAGAAAGTGAGACTTACGGCCTTTCTACTAGATGGAGCTGCTCGACACTGGTGGAACTCGGTGGAAATCATATGGGTACAACGCAACACCGTGAGAACTTGAGAGAGTTTCTAAGGCGGGTTTAATAACAAGTACATTCCGCAAACTGTTCATGAACGTCGGAAAGATGAATTCAATCAGCTGCTACAAAGAAGTCTCATTATTGCACAATATAATGTGGAGTTTACCAGGTTGGTCAAGTACATGTCATATATGCAAACAAATGAAGAGAAACTCGTTCGAAAGTTAGTGAAGGGACTTCAACCAAGTATTGAGAGAGGAATCCTAGC
This sequence comes from Linaria vulgaris, assembly GCA_948329865.1. Classification (NCBI taxonomy): domain Eukaryota; kingdom Viridiplantae; phylum Streptophyta; class Magnoliopsida; order Lamiales; family Plantaginaceae; genus Linaria; species Linaria vulgaris. The sequence goes on along the minus strand of OX415254.1, from coordinate 14,292,581 downwards.
AATGGATATCCCACACCACTCTACAACTGTGGAGAAAGCCTGAAGATAGAGGATGGACTAGCCGAGTAAGACGAAATCTGCCCACTAGAGAAGAAGGCTCGTACAACTCAGAATAGTATACGAGAATTGGGGAATCAAATTCTGGCACCAAAACCTTTACAACCATACAAGCCTAATTCTCATAATATGTCCAATCGTCTTGCAGTGCAGAGTAATGTTGGCCAACAAGGTCGTGGCTGTGGATTTTGTGGTAAAGGTAATCACGATGAAGCCAATTGTTGGAAGAAACAGGGTTGCTTCTTTGTTTGTGGTGGTGATAATCACATTAGGTAAGATTATTCAAGGAATATAAGGCAGCCACGGAATCAATTGATGGTCAATGGTAGTAATAGCGATGCTAGTAACCAAGGCAAGTCAAAAGTGCAAGCGAAGGAAGGTGTATGCTCTGGGAGGCGGAGAACTGCCCAACTCGAGTGAAGTTGTCAACGATAATCTTTATATCTTTCTAATATATGAGTAGACATGATCTTACTATGAGCGTCGCATTTTTTTTCTTGTCATTAAACTAAACTTTGAGTTTTACCCTTTTGAGGAATTAAGTTTGAATCTAGATGGATGTTGAAATTTGGAGATCAAATTCCTTTAAGGAGGGTAGATTTTAACACTTTGAAATTTTGCATGGATTTTCGTGATTTTTATTTTATTACTGATAGATTATTATTAATTAATTCTTTAATAAATGTCTAACTTTAATGTGTAAAACCTATCTAACTCTATTTCCGCTTTTTAAGTAACCATGATTTATATTTATTTAAGTAAATTAGTCATTTGCCATCATATATTCATATATTAGTGTTAGATCAGTAGTTTTGCAATAATAAGATTATGATGGTTCTTGACAATAAATCTGTGGCTCCTAGGCAGTTCCGAGTTGGCACCAGTCACTACAAAAAAAAGGGTCATTTGGGTGAAAATTTTGAATTTTCAAAAAATTTGAATTTTCCCCCGATACCGCCAAATTCTAAGGTCATTCGCGACCGCCGAGCGGTCACAAAATATTTGAATTTTTAAAATTCTTGAAATCGGCGGTCACGAGGGGTCTTTCATGACCGCCAGGCGGTCCCCCCATATTCTTCGTGACCACCCAGCGGTCACGAATAACCTCCATTCAACATTTTTTTTAATTTTCGTTTGTTTATTTAAGGTGCGTTGTTTGTTAAATTGATAAAATAGTTACCACTAAGTAAACTTTAAGGTTTTATCACAAAATTGTATATAACATCTAAAACAACTTGGTATATATGATGATTAGTTGTAGAACATAAAATAAGTTATTTGTTCATAACTCGTCTAATCACATCTAAACTACTATCTTAATATGTTAATTACTAATGTTGTACTAATTTATTACTTTAATTTACATATGGTAATGAAACTTAATGTTAAAAATCATAAACAAATCAAGATCGCTCCATAAATTAAATTTTTTTATGAATATTATCAGTGACCGCCAGGTGGTCATGATAGACCTCTCTTTCGTGACTGCTGGACCCTTATTCCTGACCACTAGGTGGTCACGAATAACCCTCATTCAACATTTTTTAATTTTTTATTTTTGTTTGTTTAAGGTGCGTTGTTTGTTAAATTGATAAATAGTCACTACTAAGTAATTGTAAGGTTTTATTACAAAATCGCATATAACAACAAAAACAACTTGGTATATATGATGATTAGTTGTAGAACATAAAATAGGTCATTCGTTCATAACTCGCCTAATCACATTTAATCTATTATTTTGATAAGTTAATTACTTATGTTGTACTAATTTATTACTTCAATTCACATGTAAAAATGAGGTTTGTTGTTAAAAAGTATAAATACATCAAAATTGTTTCATAAATTCCAAAAACTTTATACGAATACTATTAGTCACCGCCCGACGGTCACGAAAGACCCCTTTTTCGTGACTGCCTGGCGGTCACTAAATATTTTGCGACCACCCAGCGGTCACAAAAGACCATATTTCGTGACCGTCGGGCGGTCACAAAACCCAACAATCTTCATTTCTTAAGGTATTCTCGTTTTGTTTCATTTCGATGCTTATTCATTTGTTGATAGATATTGTCGTAAACACATAGAGGGTACTCGTAGTGGACACAAGATTCTTGAAGATCGTTTTTTCACGCTTCAAGAAGTAAGTTGATCAATTTATCACTCTACAATTTATCGTGGATGATCAATGTTACGTTTTAAATTGTTAATTGTTAATTGTTTGCAACATTAATTGTAATTAATTATTTACTTTAAAATTTACAACTTAGATAAATAATGGACTATCAAGCAAATAGAAATTGGATGTAAGATAGATTCGAGAGCAATAGTTATTTTCGAGATAGTTTTGTGGTTGGGGTTCACACATTCATAGAATTCGCTTCGCAACATGATGCCTATTTAGATCTAGGGGTGTATTAGGTGCCCGTGCAAAAAATGTAACAATTCAAAGTATTTTGATCGATTACAAGTCCGTGATCATCTTCATAAAACGGATGCGGTGCTGGTCGACCATTGGCGCGAAGTTCTCCCACATGTGGCATTCGCGACCGCATGCCGGTCGCGGATACTACAGGCCGGAGGACTTCTCGCCTGCGGTCCGCCAGGCGGTCGGCGGATGGCAGGGGCTGGAGAACTTCCAGCCTACAGTCCGCCAGCATCGCATCCGCGACCACTGGACGGTCGCGGATGGCAAGGGGGTTCTATACAAACCCCATCCTCCTCTCTCATTCCTCACACTTGTAAGTCCCCCCCCCCCCCCCCCCCCTCTCCCCCCTTCTCTCTCTCTCTCTATCTCTCTCTCTCTCTCTCTCTCTCTCTCTCTCTCTCTCTCTTAAGTATTTCTCTTTCTAGTTTTTTAATTATCTTTTATATTTAAGCATTTTTTAATATTTATAATTGTTATATTATTAGTTTAGTTTAATTAATGTTAAACTTGGAAATAATGCCTTTAGCAAATCTTTATAAATTAGAAATAATGCCTTTAGGTGGTCTTTATAACTTAGAAATAGTGCATGTAGGTGGTCTTTATAACTTAGAGATAAAGCATTCTTGTTGTTATAAAAATCTTTCTAAAAAAATTATCTCGAAATTGTTTGTATAGCTTTTAATGTATTATTATTTAGTTTAGCTTATTTATTGTTATTTTGTAGATTTAAAAGCATGTTAAATTGTTAGTTTAGTTAATTTAATGTAACTTTATAACTTAGAAATAATGCCTTTATAGAATTTTTATAACTTAGAACAAATAATCTTTTGGGGATCTTAATAACTTAATACAAGTAATCTTTAGGGAATTTTAATAACTTAGTAACGATTGAATTTTAGGGAATCTCTCTCAATCATCTAACTTAGATATTTTTTCGTAGTTTTCTAGCATACATTCGACATGTCAGGCAATCGTCGCCGTCGGACTGGCATCGGTCCACAACGTTCAAGTGCTTCTCATGTTCCCGATGTTCCCCATGTTCCCCCTGCTGCTAGTGGCCGAGGTAATTGATATGGGCATTTTTCCGCATATGGGGCCTGGCCCAAACCAGGCCTATATTTAATCATATCGGGGATCACTTTCGATATAATATCAGTGATTACAACCGATATGGTACTGTGGTCCCCGAATTCCGAGGTCTATAAATACACGACGCTCGGATCCCGAAACAAGCAATTATTATCCCTCAGCTACCACGCTTCATATCGAAAGAAATCACCGATCTCACTCTCGATATCGTACTCGATATCGAGATAACCCTCGTGCTCCACTGATACGCCATACCACCACACTACCGATACCATATCAAGGGTGGTCAACGACATCACATCGAAGCTGATCACCGATATACGCCTGATCTAATTACCGACATACCCCTGTCATCCAAGCATCGAGGCGTTAGTCCGAGGTGTTTCGGACCAAGCCTAATCAAGACACCTAGATTAGGCCTAGTTTGTTAAGATAGACTCGTTGTATTTCCTTTGCACTCCACTGTAACCGACCCATACTTATATAAACGATCTATTGTCAAACTAGCGGCGCCGTCTGTGGGAACACCAGTTCCCGGACAAGGACGTCAAGATGCTAGGAAGGAGGACCCGATCCGAATTTAACATAATTGTGACTAAAAATGCGAGGATTGAGGACACGCCACTCCCTCAACAGCCGACTGACCAAGAACAGACAATGACCCAAGCTGAGATGGAGCTTCCTCCAGCACAGAACGCACCGCGACGTAGGCGCGGGCCCGGGAGGCCACCGATAGCCACGAATACTGGTTCAACCATTGCCGCACCAAATACAGCCAAACCTGCTACTGAGGGCCCGACCACTGAAAACCCGGCAGCGGATGTCCCAATGATCGAGGTGCCAAACGCGGATCTTCCCGGCTCATAGGAGACGCTGGCTGCATAATAGAGCGTCGTTCCCCCTGCCGCCATAACCCCGGAGAGGCTAGCGCAGATCAACACTTCTGTAAAAGCGGCGCTTGACACTACACTAGAGACTTTGCTTCCACGGCTAGCGGAACAAAGGACAAGGGACGTTTGGGCAAGGCCCCACGAATCCAGAGTAGATGAGAGAAGGGCAAGGCAAGGATATGATGAACAGGAGGACACGGGAGACTCATTCAGAGAGATATCGCCCGCTGCTTACGACAGGTTAGAGAGACGGGATCCTAGGACCATGGATCGAGAGATAGTAAGAAGGATGGAACGACTTGACTGCGAGAGAGCGGAAGTAATCAGGAGAATGGAACGCAGTCGCGATCGCGCTGAGGTTACATATTCAAAGAATGAAGATGCAGAAGTACTGCAGGTAATATCGAGGAGGATGGAACAACTAGACCGCGAGAGGGCGGAGTTGACGAGGAAGGTGACTCAGAGCCATTGGATAGGTCGCAGCAGAACCCCGTTTTCGGATGAGATTGAGGCTGAGGTATTGCAAAGAGGGGACAAGATCCCAGTGATCAAGCCATACGATGGAAGAAGTGATCCCACAGATCATCTCCATCAGGTCGATAGCATTTTGAATATGCACAACTACTCAAAAAACATAAAGGCAAAGATCCTATCCACCACTTTAACGGGCGCTGCACTGGATTGGTTCACTAGGATGGAGGTCCGATCCATAACGGACTATGAGCAACTAAGGGAAAAGTTTGAGAACCAGTTCTCTAGCTAGAAGAGAATGAAGACCAACCTGTTGCACCTCGGCGCGGTGTAGCAGAAGGAAAGGGAGAACTTGCAGGAATATATGAAGAGGTTCAATGACGAATTGTTGAAAGTGGATGAGCCACATGGGGGCAGGTTATGATGATGTTGTTCAAGGGTACGACCCACCGCAGGTTCGCCGGCGAGCTAATCAAATTGACTGAGCCCACCATAGCATAGATCAACATGCTCACAAACCAAATGGTTTACTAGGACGAGATGATGGCAACGTGTCAAGGTTCATTTCCCAACAGGAATGCAGACAGAGATCGCAACATAGAAAGGCCCTCAAGGACGTACACACCGTTGAATAGAGGCATTCTGGATGTGATGGCCGTGGCAAAGAGGAACAGATGGTTGACAGAACCCAAGCCATTGAATGAGACTCCCGAGATGAAGTCGTCGGGCAAATATTGTGCGTACCACTGACATTCCGGACACAGGACGGAGGATTGTACGCAACTGAGGAATGAAATTGAAAGATTGATTAAAGCAGGGAAATTGATCGAGTTTGTCAGAAACATCAAGGATGATGCTAGGGGGACAGACAATTCTTTATCCCCTAGAAGAGATTACCCACCCAGGAGAGGAAAGCAGAAGATGATCGAGGCACCCGAGGAGCGTGGTAGGACCATAGTGAATGCACCGAGCAAAGGCGTCATAACCATGATCAACGGAGGAGCCTTGGGAGCCGACACGGCTCGCGGCCGAGAAACCATAACACGATGACTCCAGGGTGGAGCCTACATTGGGTACACAAATGCAATCATGCCGGAAGCGTACTTGGAGCAGGAGATCTCTTTCACCAGGAGAGACTTGGAGCAACTTAGTCCATTGGCCTTGACCGCAGGAAAACTAGATTGCCCATTGGTTATTACTATTAACGTGGATGAATATCAGGTGCATAAAGTTTTGGTGGATAGCGGAAGCTCCGCAAACCTGATATTCTCAAAAGCCTACGAGCAGATGAGGATAGCCCCAGACCAGTTAAAGTCGATATCCACCCCATTGAACGAATTCGGCGGAGCAGAGGTAGTTCCACTGGGACAAGTCATATTGCCCACAATGTTTGGGAGAAGCCCACGCACCCGGGTGACGCCGATAAAATACACAATAGTCGACATCTTGTTTCCCTACCACGCCATCATTGGCCGACCGGCACTCAACCAGATCAGGGCAGTGATCTCTACTTATTACCAGAAAATTAAATTCCCGACACCTCAGGGAGTCGACGAAATTCTAGGTGATCAGGTACAAGAATGGATGTGCTATGTGGACTCGCTGAAGCACCCTAGAATTAGAAGAAGACAAGAAATACAAGTCCCACACCAAGAATACATTCCGCGCACGGAGTGATCACCATGAGGAGCAAACAGAACAATATTTTAAATTTCAGTAGTTTTTAAATTATGCTTGAACAATTGAAACATTGCCCCATCGTGGGTTAGTTTGTAAACTTAAAATAGGGGGAACTACGCCGGTCTGATTCCCCATTCAACGGGATACGTAGGCGGGTTAGGATTACCTAGCCTTCGATCGTTATGTTTTATTTTACCCCTTTGTGGGTCGACGTGTAACTTAAAGAAGGGGGAACTACGCCGGTCTGATTCCCCATTCAACGGGATACGTAGGCGGGTTAGGTTTACCTAGCCTTCGACCGTTATCCGTCACTACCTTTTTATTTTTGCTTTATGGAATCTCATATTTCATGCAGGGATATGTCCTAATCGGACATTACGGAAGTGCAGAGAATTTCACGAACAATTGGGGAGTATTCCCATAGATATATGTTTAACACATCGCCCTCTTACAGGTACATAGCCTGAAGGATCACACATTAATATGTCCGAAAAGGACATAGGGAATATTAAACCCTCGCTTTGTAAAAGAAGGGATTGAGGGGGCATTGCCCCAGATTATTCAATATTATCCATCTAAACAGGTGCAACAGGTACAAACAGGTACAACATGCATGTTAGAACACAATGGAAACACCTTTTCTTGCATGAAACTGAAATTCCCAGATTGAGGGAACATTCCGCAGATAACACATGCGCATCATTTCGTGTTTTCATATAAGCTTTTACATCAAAAAATCTTTCTTGTCTGTGATGTTTTACAGGGCCTAACGACCTATAGACTCCACGACGACAGAGTCACTAAGGGACATAGACAAAAAGATAAAAGAAAAGGCTTCTACCCATGAGCGGTAACGGGTTCCCCTGTGATAACGGGCGGGCTCCTACACATGAGCGGTAACGGGTCATCTACAAAGAAAAGGCTCCTACCCATGAGCGGTAACGGGTTCCCATGTGATAACGGGCAGGCTCCTACCCATGAGCGGTAACGGGTTCTCTTGTGATCACGGGCGGGCTCCTACCCATGAGCGGTAACGGGTCATCTACAAAGAAAATGCTCATATCCATGAGCGGTAACGGGTTCCCCTGTGATAACGGGCGGGCTCCTACTCATGAGCAGTAACGGGTCATCGACAAAGAAAATGCTCCTACCCATGAGCAGTAACGGGTTCCTCTGTGATAACGGGCGGGCTCCTACCCATGAGCGGTAACGGGTCATCTACAAAGGAAAGGCTCCTACCCATGAGCGGTAACGGGTTCCCCTGTGATAACGGGTGGGCTCCTACCCATGAGCGGTAACGGGTCATCTACAAAGAAAAGGCTCCTACCCATGAGCGGTAACGGGTTCCCCTGTGATAACGGGCAGGCTCCTACCCATAAGTGGTAACGGGTCACCTACAAAGAGAAGAAGATCCCCTGTGATAACGGGGTCGATCATAAACATTCAAACGGTATCGGGTTCCCTGTGATAACGAGATGGGCCCCTACCCACAAGAAAAAAGAACCCTGTGATAATGGAGTCGATCCTAAACACATGAGCAGTGGCAAATTATCCATCTTTCTACCAACACCGAGGAAATTCTAATCATTTGTGGTTGACAACAAGCAGATTAAAGAAATCTCATCAAATACGAGAACGAAATGAATGCAGGGTCAGATATCGAAATACTGCATACTCTATCATCATGACAATAAAAAAATCAACAAGTTATCAGACAACAAGGCCACGAAGAGTCACAGATTATGAAGATAACTGAGAAATAAATATTCAGTTACAGAACCACGAATTAGAGATAGTCCGGAAATGGATAAATTCAAGTTACAGTAAAGGCGGCAAACAGCTACTCCCACAGGGACCCTTCAGTCTTCTTCTCAATGACCTCGGAAAACACGTCAGGGTCGGCTCTCGTCTAGTCCACCAATCGGCATGTCGTTATGATCGTGCCTTGGGTTCAACCCACTCAGTTCGAGGGAGTCCTTGAACCATCATTTTTCAATACCTGCCCTACGCAAGCATGGAATGCTGCCTCCCGAACCTTCAAAACTAAGTCTCGAAAGCTCGAGCTTTCCATAAACTTCTCTGCTCCAACCCTCCAACTTCTCTAACACCATGGGGTTGAATTCCACCATCCTCAAGATATCAACCTCGAACTCGGCAGCAACAACGTCAGGGTCACCCTTGGACTCGCGCATTGTCTTCAGACACGAAACCGCCAGCTTTGCCATCTGCGCAATAAAATCAGTAACGTTATGTTAAACAGTCAAATGAAATTAATCGAAGTCATGCTAAGATATGTACACTCTGAAACATATGAGTGATGCGGCGTATATTCTGGGCCCGCTCGAATTCTATAAGCACCCGCACATTTGCTAAAGGAGGAAAAGCCCGCATCATTCCTCGCACAACATCTGCTTCAGGGAATTCTACTCGCTTGGAGGATTTGACTGCACCCACCTTCCTGGGGCTCGAACTCGAAGACGAGTGGACATTGTGGACAGTCCCGTCGCGAGACCTTTTATTACCCGATACCCTAGCTGGGTCAACGGCATGCTTCTTAATCGGAATTCTAGGAAAGATAGGGGCAAAGCCCCCCAATATCGAGGGCTCATGCAGTGGCCCTTTACCCTTGTCGGTCGTACCTGAAACAGGCATTTTTCCCTTGCCGCTAATAGAGTTCGAGCTTGAAGAGCCCGACCCCACGATAAAGGGCGCATCCACTAAATCACCTAAGTCGACATGGGTATTCGATCCCGAACCGCCAATGTTCTCGATCAAAGGAATGTTGGCCTCCGACTCAGAACGTGGGGCTACGTACTCACCAGAAGGAGACCTAGCATCTGGTCTCTCAGTCAACACAATCCCTTCAGGAGGATGAACCGCACCCTCCTATTTCGAGGTCAACACCTGCAAGAGATTGGTTGCACCGTCCAGGCCTCCCACCACATCAAGGATGTCCTGACTAAAGGACCCCAACCGTTGCAGGAACACTTTCAAAGCATTATTCATTAAAACGTTCAAGTACTACAATGCTAGGGGGAGGTTGTTCAACTCCCGATACCTCTGCCAGAACCATAGTGGATGCATTATTCAGATCAAAGTTAGATGCAGACCCTGTTTCATGCGCCACTGCAACTGCTGCCGTCTCAGCCAATGCAGCTTTATGAGCATCACAGTCGGCTTGAAGTTTACGCATCAATTATCTGAAACCCATTCTCACAGAATATCTCAAAAAATAAAATATACTTGCAGAATAATTGGAATATCAGCATGAGAAAATAATAATAAATCAAGTACAACAGCGAGATCGAAATACACGCCGGGGAATATATCGAATATGATTACCGATATAAATACCGATGTGGTTACGCTAACGACAGAGAAGACACAGAAAACTATGACCTTCAAAGTCTCTTACAAGCCCTACTTATAGACGGAAGCTTTAACTACATCGAGAGATACTTTCGACATCATATCGAATATTCGTTTCGACGTGATATCGACGATGAAACCCGATATCCTATCCTATTATGCAAAAAAACTTCGAGAATATAACAATTGCACCGGCAGGCCCATCGCAATTTTCTAAGTGCAACTCACATATTTATAAGAAATTCGAATCCAAAGAAACACAGAATTCAAACGAGGACCTCAAACTATGCGTCCACTGCATTAGGGGGCCTATCGAAGTTCATCACGAAGTGCATTCCCCGCATATTTGATCTCCGTCATTTGAACTGGCGGGACGAATGGTACAGGTAGCCCAAAAATTTAAAATTAAATTTGTGAATTCTTACCTCTAAGATAAGAATCCCCAAATTGGGGGACTACATGATATGGGCATTTCCCGCATATGGGGCCTGGCCCAAACCAGGCCCATATTTAATCATATCGGGGATCACTTTTGATATAATATCGGTGATTACCACCGATATGGTATTGTGGTCCCCGGATCCCGAGGTCTATAAATACGCTACGCCCGGATCCCAAAACAAGCAATTATTATCCCTCAGCTACCATGTTTCATATCGAAAGAACTCACCGATCTCACTCTCGATATCGTACTCGATATCGAGATAGCCCTCGTGCTCCACTAATACCGTCATACCACCACACTACCGATACCATATCGAGGGTGGTCATCGACATCACATCGAAGCTGATCACCGATATACGCCAGATCTAATTACCAACATATCCCTGCCATCCAAGCATCGAGGCGTTAGTCCGAGGTGTTCCGGACCAATCCTAATCGAGACACCTAGATTAGGCCTAGTTTGTTAAGATAGACTCGTTGTATTTCCTTTGCACTCCATTGTAACCGACCCATACTTATATAAACGAACTATTGTCAAACTAGTAATCTTGTACCTCGTGTAGTTATCACACATGGCGGTCGTAGTCGCGATGCCACGGCCCCCAATGCATCTACATCGTTGAAGCCTCACTACATCGTCGCCTTTCTTTTGATGTCGCTGCCTTGCCTGATGTCGTGCCCACTGCGACAGATCTAGGGCTAAAGCACCATATTTCGTGGGTTCCACCGGAGCTGGCCTGAGCCAGAGGCCGACAGAGACTCTAGCATAAAGACTATTCACTGCCACGCAGCAGTGCCCAACTATGGGCACCTCCAAAGGTGCGCAGGCACCCACTGACAGGACTCAAAGACAGGGCATTATATTGTCTTCTAGTGGCATGTTTGAGTCTCCCCCACTAGCAACGAGGTTGCGACAACGATCACGGAGTTGATGAGACAGTTCATGAAAGAATTCTGGCCTAACTACGTAGTGATGCCCAAGGAAGGGTGAGGTGACATGTTTATTAAATTTACGGTGAGGAATTATTTCACAAATATATCATATTATTTAGTTTAATGTATCAATTAATCAAACGGCATAATAAAAATAATCTTAAAACTTTATTAATTTGCAGAATATATATGGGATCCGTGGGAGGGAGAAATACGAAGTACAAGCAGCCTACGAAGCGAAGGCGAAGTCTTGTTACAAGAATTTGATGTACAACACGAAGAAACAGTACTTTGAGAGGGTTGAGGATCTGAAATATGCTCTGAAATAGAAGACTTGGCTACACGATACTTTGGAGGCGGAGGCAATTAAGCATTGGGCCACAGAGGATCATATAGAGGTGTCGCGGCAGTCCAAGAAAATTAGGAGAGGAGGCGAGGAGCCAAATGAGGGGATGAAGGTACCTCCCACATTTTTTGGTGGATCAATTGACATAAAGAAGATCAGACGTCGACTGGTATGATTTATTAAAATTAACAATATGGGTGTAATTAAGTAATCTTAATATATGTGTAATTAAGTTTGACGTACTCTTTCCTGAAATGTGTAGGCTGAGGCCAACCCTCAGCGAAAGGACCTTATGCGATATAATGAGGCCTACAGACGTGGTCACACGCAGAGGGTGAAAGGTACGGGCGGTGACAAGGAGTGCCAGCAAAGCACCAGTGGATCTATCTTGCGACGAAGAAAATTTACGTAAGTTATTTCAACCTCATAATCCTTTAATTTTTTCTCAACTAGCTTTAAATTCCTTATTCTAATCTAAATACTGATTCTTTCAAATATTAATGCAGAACAAGTACATGGCTCTAGTGAACCGGGCCGCTTACTTTGGCCTCATATGGTAGGTGTATGGCCAACTGCTCCATAGAATTGAAGAATGAAGGAGGAAATATCCTCTCAAGCTTGCACATCGTGACAATAATGGATTCCTCAAGACTTCTCATATCAGTGGTCGAAACCTCTAAAGCAAAAATGGTCCGAAAGAATAAATTAATCTCCACCAATGTATCCCAAATGCCGGTCGGTAGGAAGTCGCGAAAAGCAATGGGATCTCCGCATGAGGACGACACAATCATGACTCTTCATACCAAATAGCCCTTGTTGCTGCTTTTGTATGCATCGTTCCATGTTTGACGCGTATCCGTCCAGAAATTTTAGATCGCCCAATCATTTCAAGACTTTTATCTTTTCCTCCCGCGTGAGACAATAGGTTGCCCTTGGCTTCACATATGCGCCTCCTCGAGATTGTTCTAAAAATATCTCTTCACGGTTAGTCAAGATCTTCAAATCATGTCTCGACTTGATGTTGTCCATAGTCTTATAGTCATCCAACACTATGTTGATGATGTTATCAAAAATGTTCTTCTCACAATGCATGACATCTAGATTGTGACGAATCAAGTTTGTGGACCAATAGGGAAGTTCCCAAAATATGCTCTTTCTCAGCCAATTATGATTCGTATGAAAACCCGGTAGCTTTTTCACTTTGGCCCCAAAACCAACATCCCCAAGTACCTCCACAATTTCCCTCATTTCGTTGCCCATTTTCCTGAGAATAGGTGCTTCCAGTGACTTTTGCCCTTTTTCGAATGAATTCTTGTCATGCCGCCACCTATGATGTTCGGGCAAAAAACGACGATGGCAATCGAACCAACACGGTTTACTGCCATTCTGCAACGCAAAAGATTTAGTGTCTCCCATGCAATAAGGACATGCTAACTTTCCATGCGAACTCCACTTAGACAACATTCCATACGCCGGAAAAATCGCTAATCGTCCACATCAGGGCCGCTCGTAATTGAAAGTGTTCCTTCCTCGAGCTATCAAACGTCTCCAAATCCGTGTTCCATAAAGCATTAAGCTCGTGAATTAGTGGTCTAAGATAAACATCCAAGTTCTTCCCAATACTATGTGGGTCGAAAATGATAAGGCTCAAAAATATGAACTTCTGCCTCATGCAAAGATTGGGAGGGAGGTTATACGTGGTTACCATCACTAGCTAACAAGAGTAATTCTTCCCATATGAGCCATACGGTGTGAATCCATCCGTACACAAACCGAGTGATACGTTTCTAGGCTCAACTACAAAATTTGAATGCGTCCGATCAAAGTGTCGCCATGCCTTACTTGAAGCTGGGTGAATCATTCAATTAGTAGCCTCTCGACACTTAAAATGCCAAGTCATATGCTTTGTAATGCCTATGGTAAAATACAACCTCTAAAGACGAGGACCTAGGGGGAGATGCCACAAATCCTTCTTCGCGACCTTCGACTTCCAACCATATTCGTATATATCTTCCCCGCATAACATGCATTTTAGGAAGTCCTTACTAGCCGTAAATCGTAGAACATAAAATACTAATTTTTGCACGCATTGATCTTCACGTATCCTAACCCCAAGGTTCCCAGCATCTTATGCATCCCTTTTATGTCTTGAGGTAACAACTTCTCAATCTCTGGGCCGAACCCATCTTTAGACATCTTTAAAAATATGTCAGACATGATGTTACTGGCCTTGTGAATGGTTTTGTAATTCAACCACTATCCAACCCGCTGCAAGACGGTTTTGCTCTTCTTAGGGTGCATCTTCACCTGACCTAGACGCATCAAGTCATAGAAAGCTCTCACATCGGGATTCAGATCCTCGTTACACACATCGTCCTCATCAAATCGGCCTCCATATGCATCCACGACCATATGTCTAAACGAATTATCAGCACAACAGGGTTGTCGGGAATATGGGTGTGTGATGGGTCGGGAGGTTTGTCGATAAACGTTATAGTAGTTGTGGTAAACTTCTCTCCATGCAAAATCCACTCAAAATATCCATACGTAAATCCCAACTTATGAAGATGATCACGGACTTGGAATCGATCAAAAAACTTTGAATTGTTACTTTTTTTGCTCGGGCACCTAATATGCCCCCTAGATCTAAATAGGCATCTTGTTGCGAAGCGAATTTTATGAATGTGCGAACCCCAACCACAAAACTATCTCGCAAATAATCATTGCTCTTGAATCTATCGCACATCCAATTTGCATCTGCTTGATAGTCCATTATTTATCTAAGTTGTAAATTTTAAAGGAAATAATTAATTACAATTATTATTACAAACAATTAACAAATAAAACGTAACAATTATCATGCAAGATATGGTTGTAGAGTGATAAATTTATCAACTTACTTCTTGAAGCGTGAAAAAACGATCTTCAAAAATTGTGTGTCCACTATGAATACCCTCGATGCGTTTACGACAATATCTATCAACAAATGAATAAACAAGTTAACATATCATACCAAAGTTTAGTATTGAAAAATATATTTGACAATCTAAGTGAAAAAAATGAGAATACCTTAAGAAATGGTGAAGATTATTGTGAATTATGAAAGTAAGGGAAAGAGTATTTATAGTTGAAAATCTAGCAGATCGTGACCCCTTGGCATTCCTGACCGTCGTGCGGTCAAGAAGTCAACTAGTTGTTTGGTTTCGTGAGCGCCTGGCGGTTACTAAATATTTTGTAACCGCCCAGAGGTCACGAAAGGGGGTCTTTTGTGATCGCTTGGCGGTCGCAAAATATTTAGAGACCGTCGGGCGGTCACTAATAGTATTTATATAAAATTTTTGGATTTTATGAAACGATTTTGATGTATTTATACTTTTTAACAACAAATCTCATTATTACATGTGACTTGAATTAATAAATTAGTACAACATTAGTAATTAACTTATCAAAATAATAAATTAGATGTGATTAGGCGAGTTATGAACGAATAACCTATTTTATGGTCTACATCTAATCATCATATATACCAAGTTGTTTTAGTTGTTATATGCGATTTTGTAATAAAACCTTATAATTTACTTAGTAGTGACTATTTTATCAATTTAACAAACAAGCACCTTAAATAAACAAACGAAAATCAAAAAATGTTGAATGAGGGTTATTCGTGACCGCCCAGGTTCGTGACCGCTAGGTCTCGGCAGTCACAAATGAGGGGTCTTTTGTGACCGCCAGGCGGTCACTAATAGTATTCATAAAAACAAATATGGAGTGATCTTGATGTGTATATGATTTTTAACAATAGATTTCATTACCACATGTGAATTAAAGTAATAAATTAATACAACATTAGTAATTAACATATTAAGATAATAGTTTAGATGTGATTAGGCGAGTTATGCACGAATAACCTATTATATGTTCTACAACTAATCATCATATCTACCAAGTTAGTTTAGATTTTATATGCGATTTTTTGATAAACCCTTATAATTTACTTAGTAGTAACTATTTTATCAATGTAACAAACAACGCACCTTAAATAAATAAACGAAAATCAAAAAATATTGAATTAGGGTTATTCGTGACCGCCCAGTGGTCACAAATAAGGGTCTTTTGTGACCACAGGGCGCTCACGAAAAAGGTTCGTGACCGCTCGGTGGTCACGAAAGAGAGGTCTTTTGTGACCGTCAGACGGTCACTATTAATATTCATAAAAAAATTATTTTATGGAGCGATCTTGATGTTTATGATTTTTAACAAAAAAAATTATTACTACATGTGAATTAAAGTAATAAATTAGTACAAGATTAGTAATTAGCATAATAAAATAGATTAGATGTGATTAGGCGAGTTATGAACGAATAAACTATTTTATGTTCTACAACTAATCATCATATATACCTAGTTGTTTTAGATGTTATATGTGATTTTGTGGTAAAACCTTATAATTTACTTAGTAGTAACTATTTTATCAATTTAACAAACAACACACCTTAAATAAACAAACGAAAATCAAAAAATGTTGAATGAAGGTTATTCGTGACCGTCTAGCGGTCACGAATAGGGGTCTTTCGTGACCGCTGGGCGGTCACAAATAATATGGGGTGATCGCCTGGCGTCACGAAATAGGCCTCTTGATCGCTAGGAGGTCGCGGATGATATCGTGACCGCTGGTCGGTCACGAAATTTCAAGAATTTTGAAGATTTAAATATTTCGTGAAAGCTCGGCGGTCGCGAAAGATCTTAGAATTTGGCGGGATCGGGGCAAAATTCAAAATTTTTCAAAATTCAAAATTTTCTCCCAAATTCTATATATACCCACCATTCCACCCGCTAATTTTCACTACACTCAAATTATCTTCTCTAAAAAAAACCTAACACATTGTCACACTCTCTTCATTTCCCAAATCTAAAACAAGAACACCAACAATTTTTCTTCTTCTCTTTCTTTTCCTTATATCCCAAAAAACAAAACAAACTCTCTCATTCTCTTTCTTTCTTTTCTTATAACCCAAAATAAAAACCAATAATTTTTTTTTCTAAAATGATGTTTTATTTCAAAAAATCGACCAACCATACATTCTATTCGCAAAAAAAAAATCCGGTAAATTATCGATTTTTTATTTCGTTTAGTGGTATTCGTGATCGTCGGGCGGTCACGGATGGTTTAAATATTATCCATGACCGTCGGGCGGTCACGGATGACTCATGAAGCATTTGTGACCTCCAAGCGGTCACGGATGACCCCCGACGTTATTAGTGACCAGCGGGTAGTCACGGATGCTACCTAGGTCATCCGTGACCGCTGAGTAATCACAAATGAACCTGGTATCATTTGTGACCGCTGAGCGGTCACGGCGGTGACTGCAACCGTCGGGCGGTCACGGATGACCACAACGTCATCCGTGACCGCTTGACGGTCACCGAAGGGGTCATCCATGATCTCTCAGAGGTCACGGAGGACCCACGACCGAGGTCTTCCGCGACCGGTCATCGGCGACCGCCGACCGGTCGCGGATGACCATCGACAACCGCCAAAAGGTCATTCGCGACTACCTTGACGATCGCGAATGACCCCATTTTTTTGTAGTGATAACTGATGATTTTTTTTTCCCTGAAGAGTCGAAGAACTCTACTCTATTAGCTAGCCTGTTATTTCTTTAGGATAATATATGATATGTAGATTTTGTTATTTGGCATTAATTAATTAAAATACAAATTTACCATTCCGTTTTACATATCTTATATTTTAATTTTTAGCATCTTTTTTTTATAATTACTTCATTTAAAAGTGGTCAAGAGTGAAATAAGAAAACAAATCTTTGGATCTACTGCTACTTGAGATGGATTTACTATCTTTGAGGCATTTTTTGTCTTATTACCATGAGAAACTCTTTTAAATAATAAGGGACAATGGCTTTTCACAGTACATATTCTTTATGTATTAAGTAATATAGGCAACTAATTACAAAGAGATAATTTTATTTATATGTTGTGTGACATATATGCCATACATGCATTCCATAATATACTCCTACATTCATTAAAAGCAGTATTTGATGCATGCTTTGGGTAAGCAGGTGAGTCAAATAGATTATCGGTATATGACTATAGGCATATAGGCCTAAAAGCTCAGAGTCTTCACTCTTCATATTAGACATTGAGAAGAACAAACATAATAATGGTGTCGTCTGGAATCAAAGTGTCACAGATTCTGTACTTCTGTCATTATACTTGTTTGTTTATTTTGTTTAGTTTTGTTTTATACTACTACACTTCTTGTATACAGATATATATATATATATATATGCATGCAAATACTAAGGGCCAAGCTAGAACGACTAGTCTATTCAAATTCAAACACCCAAATATAATTACATACTCGATTAAGTCGGACCACAGTTGCCATATATTGATCTATAGACAATGCAAACATGCATACACAACTGTGTCTGAAATGTATGGATGGAGTCATGGAGACACGTTCGTATTTTGTCGTATATATTTCAAAACAGTTGCAATTTGGTGAAATAGATACTTGTTGCCACATGATAAAAAATATATTTTAATTACCTTTGCGTTATATGTGTGGAATATGTACATTATTCCACATGAAGAATAAATAGACAAAATTACGATTTTTTTTATTACGTCACCAGGATAACTCATCATCTAATATTGTTATTTTCACCAAAAACAATAACTAATATTGTTATGCATGGGGTAGTGCGCAATGATTTACACTACAAAAAAATGGGGTCATTCGCAACCGCCCGGACGGTCGCAAATAACCCTTTGACGGTCGTCAATGGTCATCCGCGATCGGTCGGCGGTCGCCAATGACCGGTCCCGGAAGGCCTCAATCGTGGGTCATCTGTGACCGTCGGTCGGTCGTGAAAGTCATTATGTGACGCTCGGCGGTCACAAATGACCCCTGGTGTCATCCGCGACCGCTCAGCGGTCACGAATGACACCGTGACCGCCCAACGGTCACGAATGACACAGGGACATTCGCGACCGCTCAGCGGTCATGAATGACGCCATGACCGCTGGGCGGTCGCGAATGCCCCTAGGGTCATCCGCGATCGTCCGGCGGTCACGAATAATATTCATATTGTCCGTGACCGTCGGGTAGTCATGAACGGGCGGTTACGAAAGCTCCTGAACGAATTAAAAAAAATTGTAATTTACCAGATTTTTTTTGTGTATAGAAAGTAAATTTTGTCTATTTTTAGATAAAGAAAAGGAAAAGAAGTGAAGAAAAGTGTTGGGATTTTTTTTGGGAATGGAAGAAAAGAAGAGAAGAGAAATGGTTGGGGGTTTATGTTTTTGAAAAGAAGGAAAAGTGTTGTAGATTTGAAAAGAAAAAAAAAGTGGAGAAAGTGGTTGGTTTTTTTGGAGGGTATAATTTGAGAGTGTTTTGCAAATTAGTGGGTAGAATGGTGGGTATATATAGAATTTGGATGAAAATTTAGAATTTTCGAAAAATTTGAATTTCCCACGGAATTTTGCCATTTTTTCAAAATCCTCCGCGACTGCCTAGCGGTCACGAAAGCATCTGCAACCGTCTGCTGGTCATGAAGTGTCTTTGGCGACCGCCTAGCGGTTGCCCCATTTCCATCGTGACCGCCAGGCAGTCACGAAATACTCTCTTTCGTGACAGCTCGGCGGTCATGAATAACACTCATTCGGAATTTGTTGATTTTCGTTTGTTTATTTAATTTGTGTTGTTTGTTAAATTGATAAAATTGTTAATACGAAGTTAATTATAAGGTTTTATCGCACAATCGTACTTAACAATTAAAACAACTTGGTATATACGATGATTAGTTGTAGAACATAAAATAAGTTATTCATTCATAATACCCCTAATGACATCTAATCTACAATATGATAAGTTAATTACTAAAGTTGTACTCATTTACTACTTCAGTTCACATGTAATAATGAGATTTATTGTTAAAAATCATAAACACATCAAGACCGTTCCATAAAATTCACTAATTTTATATGAATGTTATTAGTGACTGCCCGGCGGTCACGAAAGAGGGGGCGGTCACGAAAGCATCTGCGACCGCCAGGCGGTCGCCCCATATCCTTCGTGATCGCCACGCGGTCACGAAAGACTCTCATTCGTGATCGCTACACCGTCACGAATAACCTTCATTCAAAATTTGTTGGTTTTCGTTTGTTTATTTAAGTTGTGTTGATT
Source organism: Linaria vulgaris (assembly GCA_948329865.1). Taxonomy (NCBI): domain Eukaryota; kingdom Viridiplantae; phylum Streptophyta; class Magnoliopsida; order Lamiales; family Plantaginaceae; genus Linaria; species Linaria vulgaris. Next base: position 14,272,667 of record OX415254.1, on the reverse strand, counting down.
GTTAAATTGATAAAAATGTTAATACGAAGTAAATTATAAGGTTTTATCGCACAATTGCATTTAACAATTAAAACAACTTGGTATATGTGAAGATTAGATGTAGAACATAAAATAGGTTATTCGTTCATAACTCGCCTAATGACATCTAATCTACTATATGATAAGTTAATTACTAAAGTTGTACTCATTTATTATTTCAATTCACATGTAATAATGAGATTTGTTGTTAAAAATCATAAACACATCAAGGCAGTTCCATAAATTTCACTAATTTTATATGAATGTTATTAGTGACCACCCGGCGGTAACGAAAGAGGGGTCTTTCGTGACCGCCAGATAGTCACGAAAACATCCGCGACCGCCTGGCGGTCACGAGGTGTCTTTCGCGACTGCCAGGCAGTCACGAAAGACTCTCATTTGCGACCGCTCGACGGTCACGAATAACCCTCATTCGAAATTTGTTGATTTTCGTTTGTTTATTTAAGTTGTATTTTTTGTTAAATTTATAAAATTGTGAATACGAAATAAATTATAAGATTTTATCGCACAATCGCATTTAATAGTTAAAACAACTTTGTATATATGATGATTAGTTGTAGAACATAAAATAGGTTATTCGTTCATAACTCGCATAATGACATCTAATCTACTATATATATGGTAAATTTTTATTTTTTTTTTGGTAAAACAAAGAAGGCTACAAGCCTTAGTTCATGTCTTTAGCAAGCAAGAAATCAATACATTGAGAAGGAGGACTATTCCATAGGATGTTCACCCCAATAAAACTACTATAAGCTTAACTAATCTATCAGCTACTACATTGGCATTCCTTGAAATCCACTTAAACTTAACACTCCATGGCTTATGTAACAATTGTTGGCACTCGTTCACCAAGGAAGAGTTGATCGACTGCGGTTGAACTTCTCCTGTCAACAACTTGTACACGACAAGGAAATCGGTTTCGACCTCAATAAAGTTCATTCTCCTTCCCCATGCAATAGTTAGACCATGTTTGAGAGCTAAAAGCTCTACTTCATCGACTATAGGAGACAGTATATGGTAAGTTAATTACTAAAGTTGTACATATTTATTACTTCAATTCATATGTAATAATTAGATTTATTGTTAAAAATCATAAACACATCAAGATTGTTCCATAAAAACCACTAATTTTATATGAATGTTATTAATGACCGTCTGGCGGTCACGAAAGAGAGGTCTTTCGTGACCGTCGGGCGGTCACGAATAGCCTCGTTAGTTTTTTTTTTTTTGGCCTTTCGGAGAGTGTCTTTTAAGGCGCGTTGTTTATTAAATTGATAAAATACTTAAAACGCGGCAAATTATAAGGTTTTATCGCACAATCGCATATAACAATTAAAACATATGATTATTAGTTGTAGAACAAAAAATAGGTTATTCGTCCATAACTCGCCTAATGACATCTAATCAACTATATGATTAGTTAATTACTAAACTTGTACTCATTTATTACTTCAATTCACACGTAATAATGTGATTTGTTGTTAAAAATTATAAACACATCAAGATAGTTCCATAATATCCACTAATCATGAAATGGGAGTCTTTCGTGACCGCTTGGCGATCACGAAAGCATCCGCGACCACGTGGCGGTCACGAGGAAGATTCGCGACCGCATGCAGTGCATAGGCGAGAGTTTCCTGCCTTTGGCATCCGCGACCGGCGGTCATGGATGACCGCAAATCTTGTAGTGTTAAAAATATAAGGGAATAACTTATCTGTTTATTTATTTCCATATGGAGATATCTGTAGACGAAGTCCGTCTTTTCCAGCCTCCTACTGACACACCCCTTCAAGCCACCAAAAGCCCCCCCTTCAAGCTAACGAAGGGCAGCTTAGCTAATACTACTCAATTGCCTATAAATGTAGCTGCATTTGATCAGAAAGTAAATCACTAAAAAGAGAGAAACACCGAGAGAAAGAAAAGAGAACTCCGTAGAGTTCAAATGTGAGATTCGAGGGTTGGTTTTTTGTAATAGTCGAGTGTGAGAGTTGCTCCTCCTATTGTAATTCGTTCATATCGTTGAATGAAAAATTTTTCAACCCCAACAATATCATGGCTATTTCACATATAATGAATATACAGTAATAAATTTTGCCCATTTCACGTAACACGGGGGTAAACATTAATGTACGCGTGTGTATACATATGTGTTTGTGTGTGTGTGTGTGTGTGCGCGCGCGCATGTGTATATGTGTGTGTGTGTGTCTGTGTGTGAACTATAATGAGGAGGTGAAGTGCAAAGTTGAAGAGAGAAAGTCTTTTCGCATGTCAATTATCAGTTCAGTATTGCGGTAGCTTTATTTTGTTCATCAATCAATTAGGTAAGAAATTCAGATCTCTGCATTTCATCTAGTACAAACGTGCTAGCAATAGCAGTAGTTGTCACAGACAAACAAAGGGGAGAATAAGAATGACAAAAAGAAAAGAATATTAAGGTCACATTCACAGAGGACACATTTTGATGGAAGCGGTCTGTAAAATGTCTATTACAGGCTTTAAAGCTTTTGACAAAGTTTAAAGGAATCGTAAAAACCTTTAATAAAAAAAATTAAAATTATTTCATTAACTAGATCATTGATCTATCTTAATATTCAAATTCTGTGATATAAAGAACATTCATCATTAATATACGTGCTAAGTTAATATGTAGAAAATGGTTTCTTATCAAGTAAAATATATACATATATGAATATTAATTAATCCTTCGATTCGATCTATCTTAGTTCAGCTATCTCCATATTGTGATATACCGTTTCGAATTTGTCAACTATTCGTAAAAGTTCTAATAAAATTAAGGGAAAAATGCAATTTACTATCCAATCTTTGGCCCGTTTTGCACTTACCTATCCAACCTTTTTTTTTTACACTTTACTGTCCAACTTTGCATTTTTTGACACGCGACTGTCCGATCTTTGTTTTCCGGCAAGTCTCCACCGAAAAACGTCACTATGCGACCAATGACGTCACTTCGTAAGGGTATTTTCGGTACTTCCACTTAAATCTTAAAAAAAAAGAGGCAAAGTATATTATCCCGTTTACCCGCGAGATTGTTCTTACTTACCCGCGAAAATCTAAAACCCTAGATCACCAAACGCCAAGATATAGTTGCTTTTGTGTGTTATTTTGGCTCTACGTTTGAACAATCTATACTTTTGGTAGCTTTTGATTCTGAAGTTTGGCCCAGCATTTGTGAGAAGGTTTTGGGCATAAATATTGTATTTGGATTCATACGTTTGATGTTAATTATGATGTTGGGCCTAATTGCATTAGAGAATGTTATTTTACTGCTTTACATGTTGTTTTACAAGTTCTTCTACGAATTGAGTTATGTACTAGTATATTTGGAAAACTTGGCGACATGAGTTTCAATTTTTTAACACTAGACAACATGTATTTCTAAACGTTTTACAATCGACTACATCTATTTCTAAAATGTTTACACTCGACAACATGTATTTTTAAAAGTGTTACACTCGACTACTTCTATTTCTAGAAGTTTTCCACTTTACGGTCTGATCTTTGAAATAAATTATATCCGAATGCCTTTCATTTAACAATTGCGTCATTAAGCAGCAACGTTTCAAATTAAATGTGTCCCTTCAACTACCCTTCTCTATTAACGCAACAGATCATAATGGGAGTTATAGGGTTGTCTAGTGAACTGATGAAACATTTAACTCCATCCGTCATTTCCAATAAGTCACTAATTCCACACCACAAAACTTACTTTTCATCTTTTACCCTAAACTGAAATCTGCAGAAATGGCCGCCCCACTCCTTCCCCTTCCCAACATCCAATCTACACTTAGAAACACCTACAATGAAGAACTAGAAGATGTTAGTCTAATTTTCTATGATTTCCACAACTTCAGCAGACAAGATGAGAAGTTCCTTCTCAAAAACCTTCGATTCTTGGTCAAAGAATCCACCTGGTACACTGAAGAAATGATGCAGCCCATTTACAGAAGATTGGCAGTGTTGATGACCGCTCGCATGGGTCATGATGTTACCCCTGTGGACATCCTTGACAGGCTTCGCATAATGCGAGCGCGTCTCGACCTTTTCCACGACATGCGCAAAAAACCAGGGATCAAGTTCAACCCCAGAACTGGAAGGTTGACTTTGAAGCCTCGCTATACAGAGAGAATTCACTTTGTAAGTTTCAACTTTGCTCTTTACTCACTTTCCTACCCCCAACCATTTTTGCATGCACTTTTATGAACCAAATTTTAACTATTTCTAATTCTACTACATATAGCCAACTGACATGGAGCGAGCCTTCGCACGTAGTGGAATGCCAAACTACAATCGGTCCCTATATTGCCTTGTCGTGAAGGGCCTGCCAATCCCACCGATTAGAGTGTTCACCCGTTATGATTTCTATTACGGGAACCACCTCTAAATCAGTTGTAGTTTCTATTTTGGGCTGTGTAATTATCTACTCTGCTTTTGAACAATTTTCATTTCTGCTGCTGAACTGTGGAGTTATTAAGGTTTGTAATACAACACTTCATTATTAACACAACAAAAAACAGAGCCTTTTATTATAACCTTCATTATTATTCATCACAACCAGCATTTTCAAGGCTACACAAACACTTCACACCATACACAAACATTTTCCACCCTACACAACCAAAAGTTTGTAAACAACACAACAAATGAAGAAACAGAGACAAAAGCTCAATTTTCTGTTTTTTGATTCAACCATGGCTACATGCTTCTCGAGTTTCTTGTTCCTCTTCTTGAGCTTACTAACATCCAACTCCAACTTCGTGTTCTTTTCCATCAACTCAGGCTCCAATTTGCCCCTTTGATTTTCCTTCAATTTAGCTTCGGCCCTTTCAAATCTCCTCCTTAATGCTGGAATTACAACTCGTGCTCTGTCGCAAAGGGGTTCATCGACCCATTCCCATAGCCCACAACCTGCGTCTCCCTTGTAACATGTTGTGAATCGACGACCAGGATTCCGATCGGAAAGAGATAGCTTGGTAACGGCAAGTCGACCGCACCTGCATTCAAAATCGGCCATGGTAGTAAATTCAGACATCGATTGATTCGAGTGTGGAAGTGTTAATTTGCTGAATTGATTTCTAATTTCGTGTTTGGGATTTTAGGGTTCTTCTAGATTATTGAATTGGGGGGAAAATGTGTTTAAATAAAATTTTAAACGAGTTAGCCGTTGAAAAAGTGGAAGTACCGAAAATACCCTTACGAAGTGACGTCATTGGTCGCATAGTGACGTTTTTCGGTGGAGACTTGCCGGAAAACAAAGATCGGACAGTCGCGTGTCAAAAAATGCAAAGTTGGACAGTAAAGTGTAAAAAAAAAAAAGGTTGGATAGGTAAGTGCAAAATGGGCCAAAGGTTGGATAGTATGAATTGGGGACGGGGTTATCACAGTAAGTTTTGGCTAATGACAACACGTTCCTTTGATAAAAGTGTATCAACTACCAATACCTAATACATAAATTTACGTACTAAAGAAAAAAGTAACACCTCCAGTATTAACACCATTCAGAGACACTACAAATCTAACAAGATTATATATATACATATATATACACTATTAATTCTATATATATATACTATTATATAAAGAAAGGCAAAATATGACATTAAACTTTTAATTTCTGGTTTTAGCGTTATAATTTTATTGTTGATACAATATTTTATTATTAAATTTCTAATATAGCCTCAGTATAGGATTTAAGGAGAATCATTTACTACAATAATAATAAATTTTCTAATCTTAAATATTTAATATTTTCTCATTTAAATTATTTTCTTTACCATACAAATTAAAATAAAGCGTGTCAACGTTAGTTTTTTCTTAACATTTTACATTAGATTCATAGATTGTTTACTAGCAACACGCGCGCGCGAGACCCACTTATTGAATAGTCAGCTCTAAAATAATTAAGTGTATATTAGTATGAATTCCGTTGAGATTGGTCGACTAAATTCTCAAAATTAACCAAATGCGTGATAGTAATAATGTCACTTCCCGTACTATAAAGTTGGAATGAGAAAAAGAATTAATTGCAAAAGTTGTTTGCATATTTATAGGGATCCGAGCAGAAAAAGATGTGGAAGTAATGATTAGAGTTGATCGTCTTGCATTCAAAATGTTGTAAAAATTGGAGAAAAAAGAAAAGAACATACTTTATAACTCTTTTCCTTTATCTGTTTTTCTTTAACTTTCTTTGCTTTCCCACGACCCCACTCTTTAATCCACCAAACCCTTGTTTATCGAAAAAATAAAAAACCTTTGGAATTTCTTAATTAAAGGTATAATAATCTTATGTGTCAATACTCTATAAGGTAGTAAAATCATTCTTTATTTTACTAATTACAATTATCTAGATCTCGCCGCAAGTTATCCAATGTCATAAATTCAACGGGTGAAATACAATTTGACAAAGAAAAATTGAACAACGTAACCCAGATATCAATAGCAGAAAACAAAGGCTTCGTCCCTCAGCCCTTTCCCACTTAACTCTTCAAGACCTTTTGTATTAAAAATCTCGAAAAGAAATCGGAATAGAAATTAATTTGTTTCAATAATATCGTCGTCGTTGTATAGTCATTGCACTTGAAAATTTAATTTAACAACCGTCTCACGGTTAATTAACTTTAGTTTTACCCATGGTAGGAAATTTGAACCTAATTTGTTTATTTCAATAAAGTCGTTGTTTACATAATCATTAAAAGTTTGGCAACTTCCTCACGGCTAACTTTATTTTTACTCATGGTAGGAAATTTAAACTTTGTTTTTTGTAACTATATGGTTTAAATAGTAATAATAAAGGGTAGAAAGCATATGGCCTGCTGGAACAACCTTTAACGAGAAAATTGTGGGAAGACTTAGTATTGTGTTCAACATTTAAAAAGGGAAAAATGATAAACTAGCCCCAACCCCAACGTTAGGACGTTTTTGCGAAACTATATCCAACGTTTGAATTTTTGCAAAACTATATCTGACTTTTGCATTTCGACAAAAACTATATCCCAACTTTCATTCCGGCCAAATTTGAATTTTTACAGGGGCAAAACCGGTACTACACTTTTAATTTATAACAAAAAGAAAAAAATCATTATTTCACCTATTATTATTAAATCAAATGTAATTAAACTATTCTTTCTTAAAAAGTATATCTTTAAATATATTAAAAACAATAAGATATTTAATTTCTTAATATAAATATAAATATATAAAAAGGTATTTCTTTATTTATTAAAAAAATAAAATATTTAGTTTTTTAATATATATAAATATATAAAAAAATATATCTTTATTTATTAAAAACAATAAGATATTTAATTCCTTAATATATATATAAATATATAACAAAAAGTATATCTTTATTTATTAAAAACAATAAGATATTTAATTCTTTAATATATATAAATATATAAAAAAGGTATATCTTTATTTATTAAAAAAATAAGATATTTAATTCCTTAATATATATAAACATATAAAAAAAGTATATCTTTATATATTAAAAACAATATGATATTTAATTCTTTAATATATATATATAAGTATATAACAAAAAGAAAAAAAATCATTATCTTTATATTAAAAACAATAAGATATTTAATTCCTTAATATATATATATTACAAAAATAAAATATCATTATTTCATAAATATTATTTTTAGTATTGAAATAAAAAAATGAAAAAAGAAAGAAAGAATCGTCTTCTTCCCCAGACGCCCACCCCGTCGCCTCAAGTTGAAACCGAAATTCGATTTGAGGAACGATCTCGGGGAAAGATTCCGACATCGTCATCAAGATTCAGATCTGGATGGGGGGTCTGGTGAGGGGTGGGTCGGTGAGGAAGATGGTTAATTTTTATCGTTATTTGTTTTTTTATTTCAATAATAAAAAATAATATATTTTAAATTTAATTTTAAAAATATCTATTTTGCCCTCGATCAAAATGGAGTGGTGATGTCATAATGCCAAAATATGACGTTTTTTTACCGGAGTGAAAGTTGGGGTATAGTTTTTGTCGAAATGCAAGATTATATATATTTTTGCAAAAATTCAAACGTTGGTTATATAGTTTCGCGAAAACGTCCAAACTTTGGGACTAGTTTGTCTTTTTTCTTATAAAAAAATATATATATAAATTCCGAAGACCGAGGGACGTGTTTGGTAGTACGTTGATAAAGTTCGAAAAAAGGGGAAAAAAATATTCAAAATAAAGGAAAAACAAAAGAAGATTGGAGATGGGAAGTGGAAAGCAAACAGATCCATAGGATAAGATACTGCACGCTTAAATTTGTTTGTTTCCCGGTCACGGTCCTTTCCTTTTTGTATTACAAGACAATTTTAGGAATCAACCAAAAACAAATATATACACAAAATGCATGCAACACATACGAGCTCAACTATTAAATATATATATATATATATATATATATATATATATATATATATATTTTAATAACGGTGTACATCCGTCATGTTCTGTTTTCTTAATGCAGTGATAAAGTGTTTAACGTGATTCAAAAATATAACATTTCTCACAATATACGTAGTGAAACATGCCTCATGGACACTCTAATTTCAGAACTATATCGTTGGAAGAATACATGACTATAGTAACGTTAGTAAATGGCTTTATATATATATATATATATATATATGTGTGTGTGTGTGTGTGTGTGTGTGTGTGTGTGTGTAGCAGGTTTTTTAAAAAAAGAAATTAAGTTATTATTTAAATTTTCAAGCATCCCATAACTGTATTAATCTGCAATATTCAAGTTTATACGCTTATTAACGTAATTGCTCAACCAAAATACCTTGAAAGAACAAGAAAAAAGAATAAAAAGAATAGTAAGTCGTGCACCGTGACCAAGGAATTCATGAGGCATAGCTTTTAGGGAAACCATAAAGAAAAAAAAAACTATATATGATATATATATGAATGGACCATATATATGATTAGGAAGGTATGATAAACTTATAAGCATCATCTATCTTTTGTACCTTTTTCAATAACTGTGATTGAATTCATCATTCTGAATCACAAAAAATACCCACTTATTTTACACTTTTGATTAGTTTTCTTCCACATTTTTATCTTTACAAACTTTTATAAGCATCGATTAGTACATGATATGTAATAAGTCAGATATCAAATGGTCCAAAATTGCCGCCATCATCATGCCCATCTTTGTGCTACATTTATTAACAAGATATGCTAGTACTACAAATATTTCCACTTTTAGTCGATTGCCACTTAATTATTAGTGCTGTCATTGAATTTTATTTTATCTTATCTCCAGACGTCCCTACGTACTAAACTAAAACATGTTTAAGGATTCTTATTCTATAATAAGCCTTGGTCAAAAAGTTTTTTTTTTTAACCGAAGTAACTTTATTTATATACTAAGCCGAAGCTAAGACATGTACAATAAGGGTGTGGGGTTGGGGTCGGGGTCGGGGCCCGCGAGAGAGTCTTGCATATGTACAACTAATATCACATAAGATATGCTCTTTCAAATGGGGCTGGCAACTTAACGAGGTTGCACAAAAGGACGGCTGCATGAGGCAGTCCATACAAGCGCGGTTGGATCCCTATTTTGTCACCACATCTCTGAGCTTATCCATCTCACGCTATATAAAAGAGATGAATAGGGTGTTGCATCTTCCTCCTAACCTCCGTATGTCACGGAGGAGGGCTTTCATCTCACCCGAGCCCATATGCCCGACTTCCTGGTAAGAGAGTTAAACGTGATCTCCGAATCTATTTCAATAGATAAAGTAGGTATTGAAAGATGTAATGAGAGCACGAGTCCCTGGCGAATAGCCCAGAGTTCCGCGTTGTTGGTGCTACATCTAGTCACTTCGAAAAAAAGCACCAACAATATTGCCTGCAAAATCACGTATAGCGCCACCGATACATGTGGAGCCTGGGTTGGCTAGTTTTGAACCGTCCGTGATAAGTTTGAACATTCCGGGTGGCAGTGGAATCCAGCAATTGAGAACCTGGGAGTCCTGGGAGTTTTGGTGGGGCGGTGATGAGGCGTTTGTAGTAGTGTATTAGAGAGACGGGTAAAAATGAGGGTGGTGGAAACTGGAATGCCTCGGAAAAGAAATTCATTCCGTGCCCGCCAAATGGCCCCACACCCAATGAGGGTTGTGATGGATGGCGTTGGAGATGTGGTATAATATGCATGCCTTGGCGCACACTCAAGAATATGCAACATTCATTAAATAAGTGTGCAACTGTTTTGGGGCCAAGTGTCAAAGGGGGAAATTTTTGTCTATAGGAACATGTCAGCGTGAGAGGCAGTCACGTGTAGGTAACGCGTCTTGCCCCCACAATCAGCCAAAAAATATTATGCTATGAAGGGTTTGAATGTGCCATAGGTCAGCCCATGGTAAGCTGGGGAGTGGTTTACCAGATTGTTCATGGGCTGACCATTCATATGTTGATTTGATTGTGAATTGTCTTGACGGGTTCCATGCCCAGCATGTTGAGCCAGGAGCATCAGCCACCGGAATGGGAAATCGAAGGATACATTTTGCAATGTTTCGCGGCAGGATTGGGTCGATTGTCGTGAGATCCCACTCTTTGGATTGCTTGATGATATCATGTACGGTAAACGAAATGAGGTGGGGAGGATAGAAGGGACATACTCAGTGATTGTGAATGGTCCAAGCCAGCGAGAGTGCCAAAGGTTGATAGAGGCCCCATTGACAATTACCCACCTGATCGAGGTGAGTAGATTGAGTATAAGGTAATTGATTGATTGCCAGCCCCGACTTACATTAGATGGTGCAGAGGCTGTAATTAGGTGTCGATCATGGAAGTAGTTGGCACTCATGACTTGGGTCTAGAGGGAATTAGGTTCATGCAGAAGGTGACAGGCGAATTTAAGAACACTGTTAGTTTGATTAATGTCTGGTTGCATATGGCTTTAAGAGAAAAAAAATCAGAGACCATGGAAGTAATGTGGGGTTCGATCTGCGTCCAGTAATGTTGAAAAAAAATGGCCGTTAAGACCATCTGGGCTTGTGCCTTGGAGACGGCCTCACGGACTTCCTCTGTGTCAAATGGTTTGATGAGAGTAGGCAAGAAATTGGAGGGGGTGGGGGTAAAGGAGGTGGATCAGGCATTGGTTTGGTTGGAAGGTGGTCGGGGATCCAGATGTCTGAAAAAAGGCAAAATTCAAGGAGGATATCTGTCGTACGTAGTGTGAATCCATGAGTCGGTCGTGTTGCGGATTCTTTGGACCGTATTCATTCTTCTGCGGTGGGAGGCATATGCATGGTAGAATAGATCGTTGAGCCCAGTATTGTTCTTTCTGGGTCATTCTTTCTGGGCCAGGCAACAAGTAATGGCTTCCCTTAACGAATGTTCCCTAAGAAAGGCATGAGGGATAGGGTTAGTAATAAGCTGGGGTAGGGTGTTGGTCAGCTGATTTTGAAGGAACGTGATTAGGGAATCAAGGTTACCATACTAGGTTCGCTTCCAATATCGGGTCGCAGCACCAAATCGTCGCAGTTAGTCGTAAAAGGGTGGGACATACTCGACGGAGTGTCCCAGATACGTTCCACTATTGATGGGAAAGTTGGATGGAAGTTCCAAGCCATTTTGAATCAAAATAGTCGAGGGGATGTTGGCGCATGGGAGAAAATATCCAAAAGGGTAGGGGAGTGATCAGATGAGTGGGATGCCAAGTGGTCGAAGTGGGCCGAGGGGAGGGTGTTAACCCAAGCAAGATTGCCAAAAAATGATCAAGACGTTTACGTATGAAGAAGCGGCCCATTTGGCGGTTGGTCCACGTAAAAGGGTGGCCCGAGAAGCCAATATCAATTAAGCCGCAAGAGTCGATACATGATCGAAATCGAGACATTGAAGCCCAATTTTTAGGATGGCCCCCATGTTTTTTAATATTGTTTAGAATAGCATTAAAGTCACCCACAAGAAGCCATGGAATTGAACCAGTAGTAGAGTAAGCAATTACATCTTCAAATACTTGATTTTGGAGTGCAGGTTGTGGTGGATTGTAAAATGCACTGAGATGGAACGTCCAATCAGTGTAGAATGTTGCCTTAAAATGGAAGGTTTTTGTGTCCGTTCTTATCAGTGTTTTCAGAATCGAACCGGACACTGAACCGGTGATCTTACTGGTTACTGATTTTAGTGGTCGAATCGGTCGAACCACTGGTTCAACCGGTCAACGCAGTCACGTAGTCAAACCTCCTTCACAAATCACAACTATATATATATATATATATATATATGTGCAATACAACATATCATTATCATGATTTCAAATATTACCTTCAAATTCAGCTTTCAAGTTTCAACGGCTAATTCATAATAAATAAACACACTTCTACAGTTCTACTCCAACACAATCACATCATGAATTTACAATATCAAATCATCAAATCACCAAAATACTTCATTGATGACATCCAAAACTTGAATGCAAAATTATTAAATCGGTAAATCCAACCAAAAATATCCAAATCCATACTAAGTTCCAACGACATTACAATATCAATAAAATAATATTATAATATGTAAAAAGTGACATCTCAATACTCAAAAGTTTCACCATCACTTAGCAACTACCACAACCCAACAATATCACTAAAAATTAAAATCACTCATCATCATCATGATCGTATGTCCCCATATCTCTATTTGCATCTTCAGTGCCTAGATAGAATATAAAAAAAAAAAGTGAGCAATTTAAAGTAGTGAACATTTTAAAAATAAAATATACCATAAAAGTATAATTACCAATTTATGGCTGAGAACTAGAAGCTCCTTCGACATTTTGTTGACTTTCTTCAAGCATTTCTTCCAACTCATTATAATCAAGTTCTTGTTCACCACTTGCGTCTTCTTGAATAACCCAAGGCTCCACCTTATCAATAGGCTCATAATCAATTGGATCATAGTACTTCTTTTTCATGTTTCTTCAAAATTACACCAAATTATGTAAGTAAGAAACATCTTCAAATATAATAAAATAAACTAGATTAATTCTTATATAAAGGAATAAAAAACATACTGTTTCTCCAAACGCAAATTGTAATGCACAAATACCAAATCATTCAATCTTGCATGCTCCAACCTATTCCTCTTCTTCGTGTGAATTCACTCAAACACACTTCAATTACGCTCACATCCAGATGATGATGAAGTCTAGCTTAACAATTTAACGACAACTTTTTGTAAATTTGACGCATCACCACCAAATAAACTCCACTATACATCTTTTAAAAAAAATTAAATTAGTACGCAATTATCAAGATCAAAGCTGTAAAGTTAACCAATAAAACCAATATAAATAACAAACATACCTGGATGAGTATCTTTTAAATTCTTTATCACTATGTCACGTCCAAAGGTTCATTCACGCTCCCGAAACATGGTTATTTCCCTCACCAAATTCTCCGATGTAGGACAAAGCTTCTCCACCACATCATATACACATGACAAAACCGCAGTATTATTAGCAAGACTATCGTCAACATACTGAAAAATAGGATTCAACCAGTAAGCTGTCGCGTGTAGATTCTTCCTTAGCATTTTGTCTCATCTTGCATTGATTATGTCCACATACACTTTATATTCATGCTCTTTACCCTCCAAAACAGTCTTTACCACATTGATTGCTTTTGACATCCTTTCATAAACAAAACCCATAGAAGGCTTCTCTGAATCACGAATTCGCAATAATTTTATGATAGGAATCATAACTTTCACAATTTTCTCGCAATCCTTTCAAAATTCATGATCCAAAATGATTCTCCTAACTTCTACACCTTTATCCTCTTTCATGAATTTCTTAAAACCTGAGTCAACCACCATTCTTGCCAAAAAAATCTTGTCGTTCACATATACTCTGCAAGGATAAAAAAATTGTGCCAAAACGAGTTGCACCAGGAACAATTATTTCAGTCCACCCAGCTTGTTTCTTTAACCATGCATTAGGCCAATTTACGGTTATAAGCAAAACTTGTTATTCTTGAAGCATCATGTGCTAAACTTTTAACTTTGGGAAGATCTGAAACATCCTTCAAGATTAAGTTTATGCAGTGTGCAGAACAAGGAGACCAAAAGATTGACGGATACTTTTCATTGAGCAATTTTCCAGCTCTTTTATAGTTAGCTGCATTATCCGTCACCATGTGCACAACATTCTTAACGCCTACCCATTCAACAATTTCAGGGAAAATATTGTGTTAACGGTGTGATTATTTTGTAGTTTATTTTTGGGGGTGTGAAAGATTGCTTTTGCCTGAGCTTGAAGAGATTTTTGATATGGTGCTTTATTCCTAGAAAATCGTATCTCCTTATCTTAATTTTCTTCTCTTTTTTATAGAAGGAGGTTTCGTAGGATCCAAGTAAGTGATTTACAGGTGTCATTTTTGTACGGGTATCATTTTCCTTTTGATAAGGATAAACAGTTGTCATGACTTCTAGATGCTTTGGAAAAGGGGTAGATATCTCGAAGAAGCTGGCGTGGCTTCTTGAGGAGATTCTTATCCGTCTATCGGGATAAGGATGGCACATGTGCTCTGAGGGCTTCTTTCATAATGGGGGAGAAGCATTGCTCCGAGGGCTCCTTAAAAGGTGGTAGGCATATTGCTCCGAGGGCTCCTTGAAATGAAGTAGGCATATTGCTCCGAGGGCTCCTTGAAAGGAGGTAGGCATATTTCCCCGAGGGCTCCTTGAAAGGAGGTAGGCATATTGCTCCGAGGGCTCCTGGAAATGAGGTAGGCATATTGCTCCGAGGGCTCCTTGAAAGGAGGTAGGCATATTGCTCGGAGGGCTCCTTGAAATGAGGTAGGCATATTGCTGCGAGGACTCCTTGAAAGGAGGTAGGCATAGCACGTATATCTAAATGACACGATAGGTGCGAGAGTAGCGTATACCTGGGGGATGTTTCGAGAAGCTATTTAAAGTTCGTGACATCTCACGCGATATTTGTACTCTGTGAGATATCTGTCGTGGGGGATATGTGCTTTGTTGGGTGTTGGAAGGTTTGTACCATTGAGGTTTCTCAAGGTGCTATATATATTATTTTTTGGGCTAACAGATTGCATAAATTTTCATAGCTTGACACTATAGCTGATGCATCGACAGACTTGATGAATGATATACCTTTTGAACAATACACCAAAAAATTGATCAACGACCTATGCCTCATATCCGTCCAACCATCAGCCATAATAGTGCAACCGCTAATAATCCACTGACTTCTAAGAGCATCAATAGACAAACTTACTTCACCTTTAACTTCTTGGAGCAAAGAAATTCTCAAAGCATGATAGCTAGGACATGAATACCCATGACCTATTGCTGATATTATCTTCATTACCTCTACAAAATGAAGCATGGAAGGTATTGTATGTTGGAAGTCGTCGTAACGAGCGTTACCATGTACCCATGCGATTCGTCCATCAACGTGCATGATTGTCGTATGTTCCATGTTAAATATAATTGTTGGAAAGTGATCTGGGATGAGAAATATTTGGACCGCCAGTGTGTCCCGTAGGAAAAGGTACGGTTAATGCTCATGTGGTCGGAATAGGGCATAAGGCATGACAAATCAGATTTCTATACCTGCTAATGGTTAGACCTGTCGTATTATAATACATGCCAAATTGTTGTTTATTTTCAGAAATGCATGTTTAAGGACTACCTTTTAATTCAAAACATCTGGAAATATTTACCTTATTTTGATTTAATCTTAATTAAACGTACCCTGGTAATAATAAGATAATGAAGCTATAATTACCTATAAAGCATTGATAAATCCATGCCTTATAATTAGTAAAGGGTTTTCGACAAAAATAAATTACGAGAAAAATGAGGCAAATTACTTGTCTTTTGCATCCAAAAACTTCCCTTGCGGCTGATAATAAATAGGCAAAAATAATGTGATCTTCTGATCTGTACCAAAAAAAGAGGGTTTTCTTGCTTCGTTTTTTTTTTAAATATAGCAATATTTCCAACCAATTTTTTTTATAAGCAAAGAAATTTTATTTAAGAGGAATATAAGTCATACTCCATCAGATAAAATATCAATTACAACAGTCAAGATGATTATTAGACCATTATCTCTCCCTACTTTTAATCCAACTCCAGCTTTTTACCTTAATCGCCTCAGGAACTTCACTAATAGATGGTTTTCCTTATTAAAACAAAAGTTAATTCTAGTGACCCAAATATTCCACACGGCAAAGATCCAAATGATGCTCCAGAATTTGTGATACTTTGGACATGGTATGATTCCAAGTTTCCAACTAGCTGGTGCAACAAATATTTAAAATTATCCACCATCCCAGAAACGTGCCAAGCCATCTAAATATACCTAACCAGATTTGATGAACAAACGAACACTTGCAAAACAACGATGATCATTGTACTCGCTTTCCTTGTTGCACAACGGGAGGTTTAAGTCACTATTCAGCTGCAAAACACCTCTATTTTGCAAATTTTCCTTTGTCGGTAATCTGTCAAAATCGCTTTCCAAAGGAGGGCCTTCATCTTCATTAGAGAGTCAAATTTCCAAAGCAAAAGAATAAGGAGATCATTTGGGTAATGTTCATTGCGTGACAAGCAAAGATAAGTAGATTTAATTGAGAATTCTTTATCTTCTCCCTTTGTCCAAACCCATCTAATCACTTTATCGAGTTGTGGCCGGAAGTCGCATATCAATGAGCAAAGCTCTTCAAGCAAGGTCAGATCCCACACTAAAAGGTCCCTCCTCTAATCCCATTTCTAAGAACCATCTTGATTTAACGACTCGCCCTTCTCTGCCACTGTTGAATCTTTATGAGTAGCAATACTAAACAGTCTACTAAACTTGAGATAGAATGGTTCTTCACTTGCCCAGTTATCTTTCCGAAACAAGGTATTCATTCCATTCCGCAAGCTTTTGAATACCTTCACTAAACATGCTTCATTTAAACAAGCTTTATCAAGACTCAATAAATCTTTCCACCAAACCGAATAGGTCTTCAAATGTCTTCTACTAAGCTAGAAATCAGCTGGATTTAATATTTTACCATACTTGGCTTTGAGGATTTTCGCCCACAACGATTCCTCGCCTTGCAAAATCATCCATTTCCACTTAGATAAGAGAGTTGTATTAAACTGCTCCAGATCTTTAATGCCCAAACCTCCTGATGCTTTTCGCTTGCACAATTGCTCCATTTAATCCACGAAATTTATAAGAATTTGCATTGGCCCCCCAAAGAAATCGTCTTTGTATATTCGCCAACTCCTTAATTGTTTTCTTTGGCGCTTTGTAAAGTGACGGAAAATAGAGTGGTGTATTGACCAACATAAAATTAATGAGAACAATTCTCCCACTGAAGGAGACATGGATGTTTGTCAAGTTGGAAAGCTTGTTATTGAGAAAAACAGATGTCGGCCTCCAAGTTTCAACACATCTAGTATTTGTGCCAACCGGTACACCGAGATATTTGACTGGAAAACTAGAAGTTTTGCAGTTCAAAACTTTTGCATATCCCTTTACCACATCATCATGTACATTAATGATAATAATACTGCTCTTAAGGAAATTTATTTTTTTGTCTAGAAAAAACACAAAATTTATGAGAATTGTCTTGATCGCCATAATATGAGAGACTGAGTTTTCGCAAAAAAAAAAAAAAAAAAAAAAAAAAAAAAAAGAACTTTGTCATCCGCGAATTGCAAGTGCGTGACCTCCTACTCTTCATCACCGATACCTTTAAGCAATTTTTCTAGAATCACCAATTTAATCAAAATACTAAGCTATTTCGCTGCAATGATAAATAACAAGGAGGAAAGCGGATCCCCTAGTCTCAACCCTCGAGAAGACGTGGATTGCTCTGTAGGACTACCGTTGATAAGAACAAAGACTGTGGCTGACTGAATACACTCCATTGTCCAATTACTCCATTTCTCACAGAATCCCATCATTTTGTAGAGGTAGCTCCAGTTAACATTGTCAAAAGCTTTTTCAAAATCGACTTTCAACTTCAACCCTTGCTTGTTTCTTTACTGGGCATCATTAGTAATTTAATTGGTTGCAAGAATGCAGTCAAGGATGTGACGCCCTTTTGACAAAAGCCCCTTGTTCTTACCTATCATGAATCAATTTATAGCCACATGATTGTTCATTTCCCTCCAACTTATTTACACAAAATCAATGCAAATATTTTTTTTCCAATTTTCGAGATGGATTCTTCTTGGCATCTTTTACATAATATGAATTATCGGAACAGTGTGATGATAGATGAAAGAAAGCCGAAAGTACATCGTGTGGCGGAGGTAGTGAAAATTAAGATAAAGAAAGAAATAGATCGATTGAGGGATCGCTATACCTAGAGTTGTATTTAAATTAGGGAAAATTGCATAATAGTATCCGGAGTTTGGCGATTTTGGCACTTACATAGCCAAACTTTTATTTTATGCACCGAGCTATCTGAAGTTTGCTCCGACTAGCACTTGACTATCCAAACTTTTTTTCGGCAAAAAATTGAGTGCGTTTTGACCACGCAACCAGTTTTTCAGGGGTAATTTCATCATTTTATAGATTAAGGAGTATAGTGCAAAATGTATAGTAAATTAATACACCCTAAGTTTTATTTGTTCACAAATTGCACATAAATATTTTAACTTTTTTTACAAAAATACCATATTCTCTGAAATAATACACTCTAAGTTATTTATTTACACATTCCACCCCAAATATTTTAATTTTTTTAACAAAAATATCATCTTCTCCAAAATAATACACCCTAAGTTTACTTTTTAACTCGTTGCACCCCAAATGTTTTAATTTTTTTAACAAAAATACCATCTTCTCCAAAATAATACACCCTAAGTTTTTTTTTACACATTGCATCCCAAATGTTTTTATTTTTTAAAAACTAAATCCACCACCACCGGATTCTACCAAGGTCGGCCGAAATCTCACCGTCTCTGGCTTCTTCTTTCATGCCCCGGCCCAAAAGGCGGAGGCTTGATTCGAGAGGGTCGAATCATTTTGAAATGATGTGAAGGTTTTGGAAGCACGACAAATGTATATCTATGGTCAAGCATTTTTTTTGGCGATTTCTCTGGTCATTGTTGGTGGTGGGTTTATTAAGAGGAAGAAAACTTTGATGAACTTTTCCGAATTTTAAGATATATTGGGAATTTAGGGTGAGGCTTTTTTTTTATAGGGAATGAGATAAAACCTTATTTAACATGGAGAGAGAGTGTGTGTGGTGGTGATGGTGGTTGATTTGGAGAAGATGACATTTTTGTTAAGAAAAATACAAACATGGGGTGCAATGTGTAAAAAAAAAAAAACCGTAGGGTGTCTTAAGTTATTGGACATTTGACATTAAATTGACGGTTTTACCCTCTCTAATGGCATCATAGAGTCGAAAAATGATGCTTTTTGGCTGAAAAAATAATTTTGAAAGTTGGGATAGTCAAGTGCTAGTCGGAGCAAATTTCAGATAGCCGGGTGCAAAAAATAAAAATTTGGCCATGTAAGTTCCAAAATTGCCAGAATTAAATATTATTCTGGATTTTTTCTTTTAAATTACACTAACCATGCATTTGTGATCGGTTGAATGTTTCTATGAGTTAGCACCCCTTGCTATTGAAATGCATTTTCTCTTATCAAATCAGAAACAGATATAATTATAATACATATTAGTCTTGTTTTTGTCTATTATCCCTAATATTAACTCGATTGAAATATAGATTTTGCCTTTTATATACTTATTCAAGCGTTTGATTTTAGGTAGGGATGTGAACTTACTAATTTATAAATAAATAAATATATAAAAGCATTTCGTCTCTGTATCGAAATACTTTTTGGGGTGTGGCCGGAGTGTTCTATTTTTCTAAGTTTATCGATTATGCTATACTACTTTTTTGAATATATGTCAGGTAACATGCAAACCAAATCATTTGACCCCGAAAGATTGCTCACTCAAACCACAAGAAAATTAAAGTCTGTTGAACTAATTATCTCATTACAAAGGGATACTTTTCTTGTAAGAAGAGCAAACGAATTCACATCTCTTAATTTAAATTAACTTTACAAACTGAAGGATAATTTTCTAATGATGTGAATTTATCTCTTTCGATTTGCTTTGATTAAAGTTCCTCTTTTATTGATCTCCAAAATTTTAGTATTTGTTATTAGTAGATAACAAAAAGAATAATGGTACTTTTTATGCAGAAGCAACATTAACTGCCCCACCTAATATATTGGTAATCACTATTGACATTAACCTCTTTTAGCTTTCTAGTAAAATCATTCATTAACTAGTTTGAATGTAAACACTAAATATACAGTCATTAAAAGGTGATTTATCCAATCTCAAGAACTTTACACAAAAAGATAATAAAACAGACTAGACGCTGTTTATGACCTTGGCTTAATAATCTCTAATTAATCATTATATTGGGTTGGTAAAATGTAAAATGTAAGATGTTGGACTTTATTAAAAGGCATACTCACTCTACTCTAAGTTACACATAGTAATTCATTCAGAAATGTCAAGAAACTAATTATAAACGTATACTTCAAGGTTTTTGGTACCGCACCTGTGCACCTATGTATATTGTGACCTTGAATTATCATAGAATGTGGAAAGGAAGAGAAAAGAAGTGAAATTGGATTTTAACAAAATACATTTTGGTTGTTTATGATCAGAATCAAGAAATCAAAGTTGGAAATCTCGACCAAGAGCTATATTTGAGTTATGGAGAAAAAGAATGTGAGTGTGTAACTACACAATGTAGTTGATAACAATGGAGGGTTTTAGTTGTCATATAGAGTAAGAACTATTTCTTTGTTGATTTTTATATAGGTGGAACTGGTTTTATTTCATGTTTCTTGTCAAGTTATGGGATTTTCAAACAAAAATATTTTACCTTCATTGTTCATTTGCTTGTGTTGTACGGTCTATCATATGATGTCGTGCCTCATGAGAGTCCTGATTACTTGATATTTCAGGAAATAAAAAGTTCAAGACATAAGGATACCCACTCAGATGAGTGCAAAGCTCACAGTGACTGTGTGCTAATTTTCTTTCTATGTATGAATTTTTTTTTAATTGGTTTGATTGGTGATTTTTGAGCTTATGTTTTATTGGTGGTCTCGATTTGTCCACAACGAACATACTTCTTATTCTCAATTTTTCTTATTTTAAATAAAATATTTGCCCATTAAAACAAATAAAATAGACATATTATCTCACATAATCTTATAATTATGTAAAATACTTCATTGTGTACGAAGATGTAACTCACTTATCAACGGGGAGGGGGGGTTAGAATTTACCGGGTAAATTCATCCACCACCCATCAGGTATTGCCTTTCTCTATCTACTATCCCCTATATTTCTAGTTTTTCGAGGTATTACCTCTCTCTATCCACCTCCCCTCTAGTTCTAGTTTTTCCATCCACCTCCCCTCATTTACTTTGACTTATAGTCAACAATTAACTTCAAGGGTAATGTTGTCAATTTACTTATTACATATTATTTATTTTGCAAACAATGGATTCAAAATTTATTAAATAAAAGAAAATTATTAAGCAATTACGCTGTTTATGAATTATACACTTAATCTTTTTATTTACAAATAAAATAAAATAAATTGTAGCATGTCTTTTATGAATACATGATAAGAATTTTTTGGTGATATAATTTATCGAAATCAACGGTTATTCCACTAAAACTCATGATAATTTTTACGTGTATTTTTATTTTTATGTATTCACTAATAGGCATACGCACGCGACTTCTAAGTTACATATAGCAATTCATTTAGAAATGTCAAGAAACTAATTATAAACGCATATTTCAAGATTTTTGGTACCGCATCTCTGCACCTCTGTATATTGTGACCTAATTATCATAGAATGTGGAAAGAAGGCGAAAAGAAGTGAAATTAGGTTTTAACAAAATACATTTTGGTTGTTTATGATCAGAAATAAGAAATCAAAGTTGAAAATCTCGACGGGGAGATGTATTTGAGCTATGGAGAAAAAGAATGTGAGTGTGTATCTACATAACATGGTTGATAACAGTGGAGGGTTTTAGTTGTCATATAGAGAAAAAAAAATTCTTTATTGATTCTTCTATAGGTGGAACTGGTTTTATTTCCTGTTTTTGTCAAGGAATTTTCAAACCAATATGTTTTAACTTCGTTGTTCCTTTGTTTGTGTTGTACGAGATAAATGACGATCTATCATAGGATGTCGTGCCTCATGAGAGTCCTTATTACTTGATGGTTGAGGAAATATAAAGTTCAAGACATAAGAATATCCACTGAGGAAAATAGCTAATATCGTGTGCGATTTACACCTCCACTAGGTGCGATTTACACATAGTAGGGCAATCGAGCAAATTAGGGTTTTACCTCCGGCACAACCATGCCGGAGAGGAGAGTTCAGGCGGCAAAACAGAGGACGATTATACTGAAGGAACAAATAGAGACGGAGGATGGAGAAATCAGCGAAGAGGACGAAGAGGCGGAAATGGAAATCGAAAAGGGAACAGACGCCGAATCGGAGGAGGAGGCTGCTGGATCTAGATCTCCGCCGAAGATATCGACATACAGAGACATCGGAATCAATCAACCGAAGACCGCGAAAAGGTACAATGAGTTGTTTGTTGGTAACAGAAGATTTGAAAACGGGGAAGCTGTGCTCTACCATAAACCACAAAACAAAGAGGTACTTGACTTTACAAAAGAAGATGTGGTGGAATCTGTAGACTACTGGAAGCATGCATTAATTGGAACTGTGGTAGGGTTGAAGCTGCCATTTGAGGCAATAAGTAAATATATACAGAGCAGATGGAGTGTCAAGCCTCACATCCATGTGGCACAGCATGGAGTGTTTGTGTTTCGATTTGAGTCAGAAGAAGAAATGATGGAAGTGTATGGTGGAGGGCCATGGATGGTAAAAGGTGTATACCCCTTGATACTACAAAGGTGGGGCCCTGGCATGAAGCTTGAACCAGGTAAAATGCAGAACTATCCTGTTTGGGTACAATTAGCTGCTCTAGATTTGCAGTTCTGGAATCTGAATATGATAGGGAAAATAACCAGCATGGTTGGAAAGCCTGTATACATAGATAAACTAACAGCAACAAAAGAGAGGTTGGCTTTTGCTAGAGTGTTCTTAGAACTACAGAGTGGACAAAAGCTTGTAGAGAAAGTGACACTAAGAGGCCCTGAGGGAGATATATATGAACAAAGAATAGTTTATGAAAAGAGACCACTGCAGTGCTTCAAATGCAATAGGTTTGAGCACAATGCTAGGAACTGTCCAGGAGTTAAGAAGGTTTGGGTAGCACAGAGAAAAGGAGAAGAGACAGGAGAGGAAGAAAGAAGTGAAGAGGATGAGAAGGAAGGAAATAAGGAAGAGGAAGAGGAGAAAGGAGAGGGGGGAAAAAATGAGGCAGAACCCCAGGGTAAACTACAGAAGGAGAAAGAAAAGCCTAAGGATCAGAAGGAGAAAGAGAAGCCCAAGGAGCAGGAGACAGAACAACAAACACTGACCAACATAGGAGACATAGCAGTGGTCCTACACATCCCAATGGAATCAGCTGGAGAGAGGAAAAGACTACAACAAGAGGAATGAGAGTTACTAAATAAGACAGCTAGTAAAGGAAAAGAACAGGACCAGGATGACTGGCACAAGGTGGAACAGAAAAGGAAATCAACAAGAAAACAGGGAAAGTGCAAAGAAGACAACAAGATGAGATCAAAAGGGGTAAAGTTACCCAATGGATGACAATATTAGAATAGGGGTGTGGAACTTAAGGGGGCTGAATGACCCCCTTAAGCAGAAGGCTATGAATAATTTCCTTAGAAGCAATAAATGCACCATTGGTGCTATTGTAGAGACTGGACTGAAAAATAAAAACTATGAGAAAGTTAGAAATAAGCTGAAAAGGCATTGGGAGGTGGAAAGCAACATTACTCAGAGTAAAAACTGCAGGATTCTACTAGTTTAGAGAGGAGGATAGATTGATCTTCAAGTTGAGAGCAAAAGTGACCAGTTCATTCATGTCAGCTTGCAGTCCAAGGACAAAACATGGAATGGGAAAGCTACTTTTATATATGCCCACAATCAGATAGAGGGAAGAAGGAAATTGTGGAAGGATATTGACAGGATAGCACAGAGAATACAAGGTCCATGGATCCTAGTAGGGGACTTCAATGTGGTCCTAAATACAGAAGATAAGTGGAGTGAAGATGGAAATAGTCACAGAATTGGGACAGAGTTAAAGGAAATGATGGAGGAAAATGGATTAGAGGACCATCAGTATATAGGGCCTAAATATACCTGGTCTAATTCACACACTTTCTGCAAGTTAGATAGGGTTTTGATTAATAGGGAGTGGCTGGATAGTAATAGAGACCCAGTGGTTCAATTCAAGCCACCTGGCATATCAGACCATTCAGCAAGCATCACAAGTGTTTTTGCTAGGGAGGGGAAAACAAGAATACCATTTAGGTTCAAGAACATATGGGCAGAAGACAGCAAATTCCAGGAGATTGTCAGAGAAGTTTGGGACACACAAGAAGAGGGATGCATCATGTTTCAACTGGTTACCAAACTGAAGAAGCTCAAGAACAAGTTCAAGGATCTGAACTCAAGAAACTTTCAGAATCTGGAAAAAACAGTGGAGGATAAACTTAGGGAACTGGAACAAATACAGACACAAGATTTGCAAATTCCAGGTAGCAAGAAACTATTAGTGGACCAGAAGAGGGAAGAGTATGTCCAGGCCCAGAAATTACTTCTTCAACAATTACACCAGAAGGCCAAGAGTGACTGGATTGAGGAAGGGGACAGATGCAGCAGACTCTTCTTCCAACAGATTAAGCAGAGAAGAACCTCAAACAGCATTCATGCTCTGATTACTCAAGAAGGGGTAACCCTTAATAATAAGAGTGCAATAACTAACCATATTATTTCCTTTTACCAGGAACTATTTGGAGAAGAGAAGGAAGTGAAAAGGATACAGCAGGAGGTCTTTGCACATGGGCCAAGGATTACAGAAGAGATGAATATACAACTCAGGAGACAGGTGACCAAAGAAGAGGTAAAATTAGCATTATTTAGTATGAGTGATACTAAAAGCCCTGGACCGGATGGCATGAATGCTTGTTTCTTCAAAAAGAGCTGGCATATCACAGGTAACATGGTTTTTGAAGCCATTAGAGAATTTCAGAAATCAGGTAAAATTCTTAAGCAAATTAATACTACATGTGTTTGTTTGATTCCTAAGAATGTGAATGCCTCTTCTATTAGTGACTTTAGGCCCATTGCATGTTGTAATATCATTTACAAACTCATTACCAAAGTCATAGCTAATAGAATGAAAAGACTTCTTCCTGAGCTGATAAATCCCTGCCAGAATGCCTTTGTAGCTGGGAGGGATCTCTTTCAGAATATATTTGTTGCTCAGGAGCTCATCAGGGGGTATAATAGGAAAAATATCACCCCTGGAAGCATGATAAACATTGACCTGAGGAAGGCATATGACACCATTAGCTGGAACTTTTTGAATGAGGTTCTTTTAGGTATGGGCTTTGACAAGTGGTTTACTAAGCTTATTATGACTTGTGTCACTACTACCAGCTTCTCTTTTAGCATAAATGGTAGCCTAGAGGGTAATATGCCAGGTAGGCAGGGGCTTAGACAAGGTGACCATATGTCACCTTACCTCTTTGTGATATGTATGGATTACATGACTAGGCTCTTAAATCTGAGATTGCAGAACAATAAATTCAAGCACCACCCTAAAACAAAAAAAACTGAGGCTTACTCACATTTGTTTTGCTAATGATCTTCTCCTATTTTGTAGGGGAGATAAAGAGTCTATGCAGATTCTTAGAAATGCAGTTACTGAATTTTCAGATTGTTCTGGGCTTCAAATAAACAAAACTAAGAGTTCAGTTTTTATTGCAGGAGTACATGGAGAGGAAAAAAAGGAGCTAATGAAGATCTGGGACTTTCCAGAAGGAAGCTTCCCTGTGAGATACCTGGGCATCCCTCTAAGTCCCAAGAAGCTTAGAATTGAGGAATATGACCCTTTCATAAAGAGAGTGAGTGGGAGGATCCAAAGCTGGATGGCAAGAACTCTAAGCTATGCAGGAAGGGTTCAATTGGTAAGTGCAGTACTAGTGGCCATCCAAAGATTATGGTCTGTGGTCTGTCCTCTGCCTGTGGGAGTGGTCAAGAAAATTGAAGCAATGTGTAGAAATTACCTATGGACTGGAAAAGAGGTAGGAAGAAAGAGTATGGTGGCCTGGGCTAAGGTGTGCCAAGAAAAGGAAAATGGGGGACTTGGATTTAAGGAAATTCTAAGCTGGAACAAGGCACTGCTTTGTGCACAAGTTATCAACATTGAGAAACAGTCCACTATCTGGACCAGATGGATCAGAGAATACAAACTCAAGGAAAAAACCATATGGACAGTGGAGAAGAAAGCTGGGGGAGTCACCATGGTGGAGAACTTTACTTAGGTACAGGGATGATATGAAGAACAAGATATCTCATATAGGGACAGAGAAGTGGAAAACATTGAAGCAGGGTCAGGTGGTGCAAGAGTGTTACCAGGTATTTCATAAAGCTACCCCTAAAGTGCAGTGGAGTGCTCAGGTATGGAATAAGTTTTCTACTCCAAAAGTGGCTTTTCTTCATTGGCTTATCATGCATAAAAAAATTGCTACTAAAGAAAGACTGTACAGGTTTAAAATTATTAATGATGATAAGTGTAGCCTGTGTAAAGATCAAATAGAAACTTTAGAACATTTGTTTTTCAATTGCACTAAAGTTAACAGAATACTTGATAGCATTATGAAGGCAGTAGGGGCTGATTACTATCAACTGAGCTTACAAGCTTGGAATGACCTGTTTAATAATTCTAACAAAAAAAAGAGTATTGTTTTCCAGGTCAGAGCAGCAGCAATAGGAAGTGTGATGATGGGAATCTGGAAATGGAGAAATGCAAGTGTTTTTTAGGAGAGGAGCATACCAGCACAAGTGATATGTAAAGAACTAGCAGAAGAGCTGCACCTTAGAATTAAGTACAAGGCAGGTAAGAAGGTAAATAGGTTCATTAAAAGTACCTTAGATAAGCTGAAGCGCATTCGAAATGATACAGGGGTCAAATGAGGTTAATAAGGAAAGGGACACACTAACTATTGCTGTTTGTGAGTGATTTGTTTATGGACAGGTTCAAAGAAGCTTTGAAGCAAAGGAAAAGGCAACCAAATGGAAAATCCGAAAGAAGGTAGTATCTCTTGATCCTGTTACAAGCTGAGTAATCTGAATCGTTGCAAGAGCTGCTATCAGAAGAGCTACCAAAGACTACGGGCTAGTACCTGAAGAGTACGATCACGGGCGCGTCCCGGAGTCGGAATGAAGGGGAGACTAGTGTCGAGTAGGATTGGGATGAGGAGTATTTCAACTTGTAGTCCTAGACTAGTGGTTGTGTATACCTTGCTAGATAGAGCAACGATTTCATATTGAGCTCGGTATGCCAACGAGGCATACCTCTTGTACTATGTAAACTCTCACAGTTGCAATCCATTTAACTTTCGTGCAAAAAAAAAAATATCCACTGAGATGAGTGTTTTAGTTTTTCCCGTTGTCAAGATGGAAGTGCATATCCCCCGCCCCCAAGGTTTTCTTCTTGTGCAAAGTTGATGGGGACTGTGTGCTAATTTTCTTTCAATGTCTGGTTTTTTTTCTTATTTGGTTAGATTGTGATTTTTGAGTTTATGTTTTATTGGTGGTTCGATTTGTCCACGATGAACGTACTTCTTATTCTCACTTTTCTTATATTAAATAAAATATTTGCCCATTAAAACAAATAAAATAGACATATTATCTCACATAATCTTATAATTATGCACATATTAATACCACCTTATGTACGAAGATGTAACTCATTTTACATAAGTAGTGGGGATGGCCGGTTGGAATTTACCCATGAATGAAAGTTTCTATCATTTCTCCTTATGCGAGATTTGACAGGGACGGTATGCACCATTTTAAAGTTCAAACTTAAATGGGGAGGGTAGTCTGCAAATTTGAAATTACGTGGGGTGATGTGAGTAGTTCTTATACAAAGAGCTAATTTGCCATTTAGCCCTATTTTCTTATTTGATAATTATTTTTTGAAATAGTATACAACCTTTTGCGGATAATTATACCGTGTTCTTGAAGCAAAACAAATTGATTCAAGTGAATGAAGAAAATAGCGAAGCTGATATTAACATATAATTTAGCTTAACAATGAATTAAATTCCTGCATATCGAACTCGTAAACATATACATAAAATACTTATTTGGCCACACATCAAATTTTCAATTTCTAAGTGTGTCATTCTTTAAACTACAATTAGGTTTATGATATTTGTGAAGAGTATATATATAAGGTAATAAAAGAAAAGTGCGTTAAGCTTTCACTATGTTAAATTAACAATAACTCGCGCTTCATTATTGTTGTTCTGTTGAGACCATATATAGTATTTATGGTCAAATTCATTTTTGTCAAACAATAATGATCCACTCTTTATGTCACTCTCGGATTAACGACACAAACTAGCATAAAAGCTTATTTGAGTAATGTTTCTCTTCACCAAGTACCATTTTTCAAGTACAATGATAAAATGAAAACACATCACTCTCCAAACTCCAATATAAATTAATAAAATGAAATTACTAAATCAAGAAATTAAAGCCTGAGAATATAGATCGTAAAATCTTATCAGCGTGAATAAGTAAAGGTGGCATGCACAATTCACTATTCAAGAGAAGATACTATCTTCTCTTGGTTAACCAAAAAGTCACTACTAAGTGGGTTGTTGAACCAAGATTTATACTCATTCTGTCTCTCTTTGTACATTATAATTATTTTATTATAATATACACACACACAGAAGGAAAAAAAAAAGTTTTGTTTCACACAATGAGAGAGAGAGAGATGGATTAATAATGTTGTGTAAGCAGACAGAGAGTTGCTTTTTGGATTAGAGAGAGAGAGAGAGAGAGAATAAAAACAGTACTGTCTCATTACGAGGATTGGCGTGACACAAAACAAATTAAAATGGTAAAAAAAAAGTGACACCATAACACACACACACATTTATATGCAAAGAGCAAATGATAAACATGAAAAAGGCAAAATAAAATTTCTCACTTTTTCACTTTTATCTCACTTCACATACTCTGCCCCTTCTTTGCCTTTTAACTTTTTCTCTTTTTCTGCTTTATTTGAATTTCTGCTGGCTTTTGTCTGTCATTCAAAGGCTGACGTGGAAAAATAAAGTAAAAGTACGACGCAGTTAAACAAAAAAGATGAAATTGTGAATTCCAACTCTTTGCATGATAGCCCACAAAAAAGTAAAAGAGGTACAAACTGTAGTGTTCAGAAAACAAGAATTCTCTCCCATTTATTATATTAATTTTTTCTTTTACATTCTCTCGGATCCATGAAAGTTTTCGGCTTTAATAACCAGCCTTTTTTACTATTCGAAACTTTTCAAACCCTTCATTAATTTAGTCATTTAAGTTTTACAACAGTATATTGTTAACTATTAAGAAGCTAAGTAATGTACTTAGAGAATGAAAATATCTAGACAAATAGCTGCGTAGAATGAATAACATTGTTTGCATCCATTTTTATGTGAAATTAATAGGCATTCACCTAGATAGGAAAATTACTTCATGTGCATCAAATATGGCCCATTACCCCTTACAAAAAATAAAACAAACAAGCTATCCTCATTGGATATTGTTGAAGTTAGTTGGGGACTACTCTTGTATATTAATATTAATATTTCTCCCCCTCGCTCTAATAAGTCGTTTTAGGAAAAAAAATATGAGGGGATTCTAATTTTTACATGGTATCAAGGCTTACCCCAGATAATGTTGGGCTTGCCCATCTATTTCGCTCACCTATAGTACCGTTTGGTATTGTCCCGGTCTATACGTGATGGAGGCGTTTTGAATTGGGGACTACTGTATATTAATACTTCCCACATCTCCCTCTAATAAGACATTTTTAGAGGAAAATATAAGAGTACCCTAATTTCAACGGATATCAAAAGTTTGCACTACACCATTTAGCTTTAACGACATTTTAACATATAAAAAGACGAAAGACGAACCTCTATCCTATTTGTGACGTTTTACCTTGTGTTCTATTAAGTATCCACCTTTGAAAGATAAAGAATTGACAACCACAAACATAACATCATTAATCACAAATTCTATAATTAAGATAAATTTAGCATGAGTTGCATATTTTAATTGAAGGCTAAAAGACAAAAATAAAGCAAAATTAAAGATATGGGCCCTAAATTTCTTGGAAATCCCAAAATAACCCCTTTTTGTTTTTCTTTTAAATGAGCCTCCCTCCTCTGAAAAACAAAAAAGACCTCACTATATATTTCCATTACAGGCAAAGCTATATGTCATAATACTGATCACCAACATCAACAACAACAACAACAAAACACACTCACACTCACACTCATCTGGGGTTGGTTTGGTTTGGTTTGGTTTCCATTACTTTGAAGCTTCAACGAGAAAAGATATTAACCCTGTATTTCTTTTTTCCTTTTCAAAGGGGGGGTGGGGTGTTGGGGGGTGGTTGCTAAGTTATGCGTGCAGGGATTTGTGCACCGCAGCAGACACTTTCAGCGGAGGCTGCTTCTGTGTTGAAGCACTCCCTCAGCTTGGCACGGCGGCGAGGCCACGCTCAGGTCACTCCGCTGCATGTCGCCGCAACGCTTTTGAGCTCGAGGGCCAGTTTGCTTCGGCGTGCTTGTTTGAAGTCTCAGCCGCATCAGCCTTCGCATCCGCTTCAGTGTAGGGCTTTGGAGTTGTGCTTTAATGTGGCGCTTAACCGCCTTCCGGCTACTCCCGGGTCGTTCCTCCACGCCCCGCCTTCACTGTCCAACGCGCTCATTGCCGCGTTGAAACGAGCTCAGGTATATATATCTCTTCTAAAAAGCTTAAGCTTTTGTATCGAGATTAAATATTTATATTTTTTTTGTTTGGTTTCGAGTAGGCTGGCTGTAAATTTTTTTGTTACGAACAAAAGGTGACATTTTTTTTTAATAAATAAATGAGACATGGGATTCCAACACCAGATCTCGTTTCGTTATTAGATGTAGGGAAATTAAACATTTATGTGTTGTATATTTGCATGTTCTATTTTTTTTTTTTTGTTACTGGCTTTGATAGTGCATTTTTGAAAAGTGTGGAGAAATTAATTAGATATTTATTGTTTTGTTTGTGTTTGTTTCAGGCGCATCAAAGGAGAGGATGCATAGAGCAGCAGAACCAGCAGCCGCTTATAGCGGTTAAAGTGGAGTTGGAGCAGCTTATTTTGTCAATCTTGGATGATCCTAGTGTGAGTAGGGTGATGAGGGAGGCTGGTTTTTCGAGCACCGCCGTTAAGAATCATTTAGAGGACACTGCTAACTCTGTTTCATCTGTTTTCCAATGCTACAACAGTACTTGTGGGGGGATTTACTCTACTCCCAACTCCCCTCCAACCGATAATGCTAATGTAAACCCCTCTAGTTTCTGGCATTCTCATTTGAATTTGATGTCGTATGGCGGCTCACATGAACACAATCGCTTTCTCCTCATGTCTCCTCCTCAAAAGAGCCCTGTCGTAAAGGAAGACATTAAGGTTGTATTGGATGTTTTGATGAGGAAAAGGCGAAGAAATGTGGTTGTAGTTGGCGACACTTTAAACATGGCTGAAGCTCTTGTGGCTGAACTTATGAACAATGTTGAAAGAGGAGATGGTGTTGTTCATGAGGAGTTGAGGTCTGCTCACTCCATAAAGTTTCAGTTCTCTTCGGTGCCACTTAAGTTCATGAAGAGAGAAGAAGTGGAGATGAATGTTGCTGATTTGAAGAGGAAAGTCGACTCTTATGCGTCAAGTGGGAGAGTTATTATATACACCGGCGATTTGAAATGGACTGTTGAGGGTGGTGTTGGTGTTGATGATGGTTATAGCCCAGTTGATCATTTGGTCTCAGAGATAGGAAAGTTGGTTGCTTGGTATGAAGGGAGCTTGAATATGAAGGTTTGGTTAATGGCTACGGCTAGTTATCAGACGTATATGAAGTGTCAAATGAAGCAACCTTCTCTTGATGTTCAATGGAGTCTACAGGCTGTGAGTGTTCCTTCAGGTGGCTTAGGATTGAGCCTTAGTGCTACAAGGTGAGTCAAACTTTTTTTTTTTTTTTTTAACTATTTCAAGTAAACAAAGGAAAAGATGCTCTACTTTTATGGTTGCTACTTTCTATGGCTAAAATTTGGTTTTTCACATTTTGTGTACTCAATTTTTTGTTATTGTTATCTTATGCAGCGGGCAGGATTCAAGAACTAGCTTCTTACAACCTCCACCTCAAGCCTTGGACAAAAAGCCAGTTGTTAAGGAGGAACAAGATGTACTCACTTGTTGTCAAGAATGCAAATCCAACTATGAACAAGAGGCTGCTTTAGTAAACAAAGACACTCAGAAGAGTTCAGCTCATTTGCCATACTGGCTTCAATCACATAGCACACTGGATAAGGTAACTCCAAATTTTTGTTTAATTATTTGTAAGTTAATTTTTTGTTATCTCAATTATATAACACTCCTCTCATTATGAATTCAATGTGCAAAATATTCAGGATAATTTAATTCAGCTAAGGAGAAAATACAACACAATGTGCCAGAGTCTCCACCGGAGAAGTCATCATGCAAATACGTTTAGCTCTGTTACTGCCAATCAATGCAACCCTGGAAAGAACTATTTCAACACTTCTACGTATCCTACTTGGCAACATAAGAGCAGCATATGCGGTGATCCTGAAGCAATTTCATTCTCTGCCATCAAGCCTAATCAAAGTCCCAGTGTTATACCTCGGTTCCGACGACAGCAATCGTGCCACATTGAGTTCAGTTTCAGCAATGAAGCTTCAAAATGTCAATCAGTGGAACCGAACTTGGATTCCCTTAAAACCATGGATGGTAAGGATGTCAAGATTACGCTGGCTCTTGGGAGTTCCGAATACACCGATGATCCCACAAGTAAGCAAATCGCGAGAAACGTTGTTTTGTGTGACAACATTGGAAAAGACGTTCCATGGCATTCAGAGACCATTCCTCTGATTGTAGAGACGTTGACGGATTCTGAAAGGAGCAAGCAAGATATGTTTCTATTGCTTGAGGGCGATGACTTGGTTGGAAAACGAAGATTGGCCGCTGCGATAGCAGAGCATATGCTTGGTTCTTCTGACTTGCTCTTTTGCATGAACATGAGAAAGAATA
Source organism: Linaria vulgaris (assembly GCA_948329865.1). Classification (NCBI taxonomy): domain Eukaryota; kingdom Viridiplantae; phylum Streptophyta; class Magnoliopsida; order Lamiales; family Plantaginaceae; genus Linaria; species Linaria vulgaris. The sequence continues at coordinate 14,239,261 of OX415254.1, read as the reverse complement.
CAAACACGTTAACTCAGAACCGGGAAATTCTGGAGAATGCCTTGAGCAATCAGGCAAAACTAGTTATTCTTGTTGAGGATCTTGAGTATGCTGATCCTGAGTTTGTCAAGTTTCTTGTTAATTGCTATGAAACTGGAAAAATGGAGACTTTGAGCGGGAAACAAAGAGAGTTGGGTGGTGCAATACTCGTTTTAACAGTAGATAATGGAGATACAAATAACATGGATTCAGTTATTCAAATGAAATTTGTTGTCAATGAATCAAGAATCTCTCCAGGGGCCACTAATCTTGATCAAAAGCGCAAAGCTGATTGGGATTTGCCATTTGGGACAAAGATTCAAAGGAACAGCGAAATGGAAGAGGTTACTTCAAAAGGTACTGCAAGTGGGAAGAGGGAATTGACCACGCACTTCCTCGACCTCAATGTAAAAGCTGACGACGACCATGGGTTTAAAGAAGAAAAACAAGGAGAAACAATCACAACGGAACGACAGAACGTGCTAACATTCCTTAAAAACATCAAGAACTGTTTTGTTCTCGACAGGGATTTGGATCGAGAGAAGAACGCTAGAGAAATGTTCTTGTCCCGATTCAGGACATCTTTTCAACAGGCTAATGGGGGTGGAAATACCGCGAAATTCGAGGTGGAGGATATGGTGTTAGATGAAGTTTTTAGAGGTTCAGGCTTTTTTCTTAATAACATGTTTGAGCAATGGTTGAAAGAAGTTTTTCAAACTAGTGTAAGGATGGTTGGTGATACTGGAGAGGGGGATATGGTTAGTGTTAGATTGTGTTTAGGAGGGGGTAAAGAAGAGAATTGTGCAGGGGGTGGATACATGGGTACTTGTCTTCCTAAAAGGATCCAAGGTTGTTTCATAGGTTGAAAAAAGACCTTGTAATATATTTCCTGTTTCTTTTAGGATGTAATTAATGTGGGAATACAATGTCTGGTTTGTTTGTTTTTCATGTTAATTCTTATGTTTTCACCAACAACGAAGCTAGTATAGAGAGATAAGGCAAATAAGGCCTTCTTGTGTTAAATCAATCATAGTGTTACTAACATGCAAATCTAAATCAATCATAGTGTTATTAACATAAGCAGAGATAAGGCAGATAAGGCCTTCTTGTAAAAAAAACTTAAAATTTCAGTTGATGTATGTTGTTCAAACATCAAGTGTGATTATCTTCAAGCTTAAAGAGTATCTACCACTATTTAAAACTCAATGTACATTGTGAAGACCTAATATAAGAGTAGGTGAACCAAATTAGTATAACACAGAGTCAAAAACATGACTTCGTCTTTTCACTCGTATTAGTTGAGAAGACTATTTTCATTTCGTCTTTATGTTGTTTCGTGTCATCCTCGTCTTTTATTCGTTTGTCTGGTGGTATCGAGAGTTTTAACACATCTTAATGCAGCGTCTATGAGTAATTGGTTTGCATGAACGTGGTAAATGACCTTAATAGCCTAATAGGTAATACTTAGTTTAATAAATTTGTCATCATCTCTTACACAAGTTCTTTAATCATACCTCATGATCAAATCATGACAATTAACTTCCGAGATATCAAATGGAAGTAGATATGAACTCATTGTAGCTACAAAAAGTTTCTTTGAAGACCTTTCTATAAACAATATTATCTACAGCCGAATTGCAATGAAAAGAGAAGGTTAACCTCACAATATTCTTCCAAAAATATGCACTTTTGACTGCAATTAGTTGCCATTGATATGGAAATAATTATACACATAATAAGTACTCTTTTTCTCCACTACATGACAATGGAACTTTTTGCTTCAATTTACTCTTTCTTTTGAAGTTTTGCATCATTACTTTTGACTGATTAATTTAGGTATGATCAAGAAAATAGAAGATATGATTGCATTGACGCGGCGGACGTGGGGCATGTCTCCATATGATAGAGAAATGTCAAAAATTGGCAATAACAAAATCATGCACTTCTGCCAAAAAATTCATGATGTTTTAAGACAAATTTACTCATGATAGTGAAATGATTGTCGTACCTAATTCTACAATACAACATTCCCATGTGGACAAGTCTGATCAAAAATCAGTTCTGGACATCATTGAGACTTGTTTTTCGTGTCATTATTATGTGGTGATTGTGGTACGTTTTGGTTTTTTTTTTTTTTTTTTAAGAATATGTGAGGTACTTTAATCTGCTCTATACAGCTGATAAAGAAATGGAGAACAAATATAATTTAATATTTTAAAGTCGTTTTGTTTATGAAAGAATTTAATATTACAACCATATAAAAGAACACGTATTACAGCAAATATATGGAGAAGCAACTCCATTGTAAATTTGTTCCAAAATGTCCATCGTTTTATATTAAATCTTAGATATTTTAACATCATTACATATATCATCATAAAAGGTACTGTGATTTAACTGGTTGTACATCGTTTGCTTTTGCTAGTTTCTAATGGTTGCAAATCGTTTGCAATTCACAGTTTCTACTGGTTGTACTTTGTACAACGTTTTCTTCTAGAAAATAGTAATCTGACATGGTGAAAAGGACTAAAGCGGGAATATAAAGAGCATGCAATGTGCCGAAATCGTGGGCCAACGTTCTAAAATGCTTTCTCAAAATAATCAAACGTTTCCATTTTTAATGAAACATACAAGTAGACATTGCATAAACTGCATAGAGAAGTTTTACAAACTTTTCAAGATACGTTAAAAGATAAACAACGAATCAAAACACAATCGACACTTTGATCCATGATAAACACCACTACACGAGGGGAACAAACACCTGAATTTTTCATTAATTCAATATCATTTGATGTTACAACATTACAAGCAGAGCAAATCTGCTAACACAGTAAGGAGCGCAACAGCGAGTTAAAAATGTTGCTGACACAATACCCCCCCTATTTACAAAGAATTGCACTAAATATTACATGCTCTATCCTCTATGCGTAACCTAAGGTTTATTCTTGAAGTATGTACAAACAGATGGCTGTAAGAAATTACCACCCTTGTGTACAAAAAATGAACTCAACAAGAAGCTTAGTAGCCTAAGTTTAACAAATATTAAAGAGGAAATGATTTTCACACCGACTCTAAGCTTCTGTTGAGTTCAAGCAGAGGTTTTAGAGTCCTCTCCACCTCATTGCTCTGAAACTTGGCTTCTTCAAGAATCATAGACAAAGCATACTTACAAGTTTCCTCGTCTCGAAATGCCAAAGTCCACCTTCCATCAACCAAAGCTTTCGATTTTACTTTTCCATGGACGGTGTACTTGGCGGTGTCTGTAAAGGGGAATGAAGATGGGCGAACTCTAAGGTGCAACCACCTTGAATGTTTTTCATCTACTCTGGGCTGAAGAGGGGTATGCCGAGTTAAATATGAATTAGAAAGCTAACTTGGCAATCAAATTAAATCATATATTGTTAGACATAACTGAGTTGCACAAAATCCATCAAATTTTGGTATATGGACTCATTTCTCGTATATGGTAGATGAGTAGGGAACATGAGAGCCACTCACATTACATCCAGCCAATGGGGCTGCAACCCGGATAATTCCACGCTGTGTTTTCATGGGCAAATCCTCGGCAAGTACAAGCCATCCAGAGCTTCGCACAGAGACTGCTATAAAGTGAAAATGTCGTTCCTTGCCCTTCTCAAATGCAATTCGACAAGGAACAGCGTCCACTAAAGAATATAGACAGAAAAGCAAGTAAAAATCAATGTCATGGTTCTTCATTCTGTCTGTTCCATCTTCTTAGCAGAAAGTGCGTGAAAAACACACATAACTAGCATAACAGTTCAATTTTAACGGTGTAATGTTAAATTTACCATTTTATATCCGAACAGCGTAATGTTAAAAAAATTACCGAGGTTTATTTCAGTGTTTGGTTTTGGTCCTGGTAGATTTACACCAGCACCTTTCGCCCTGGATTTCTCGGGAAGGTCAACTGGAGAGAGCAGAGGAGGTTGATCTGGCAAAACTTTTCCAAAGGAGAAAATGTGGATTTGATGAAGTAGCACAAAGACCTAGAGGCGAAAAAAACTACTTAGTAGTAGAAGAGATATTTAACAGAATACTCAAATTTAAGTACCTAAAATGCAGGTGTTTTACGTGTACAGTATATCAAATATAAATGTCATTCGTTCAAGTTGTTCAGTGAATAGCGCATTAGAAACTAAATTGTTGGAGAAAACAAAACCTTCAGTCTCTCGCACATTCTTTCGCCAGCAGCAAAGGATGAATCAATAGACGCGAGTTCTGAAGATGACGGAGAAAATTCAAACTTGTTTGCTTGTGATTCAGGCTTTTTATTTAGGGAAGAGAGATATCTACCTTCACTGGCAGACTTGTGTCCTGTAAGTAGCATAGACTTTGGATCTTTCCGGGGAGAAGAAGCCTCAATTGCTGCAGGTAAAAACCTTGTCATCCTATGTGGTTTACCAATGAGACATCCATAAATCCGAACAAGAAAAACTGCATACCTCTTTTACACTTTCTCCACTCATCACACAAAACTGTTACCAAAAGATCAGGCCAGGTTCCTCTAGTCTCCTCTAGTACACGATTACAGCAATCGCTGAATGAATCCTATTGCAAAAATTACCAGGTCAACCAATAAACAGAACTATATATACGTAAAAGACAAGGCTAACGCTTAACTGAAAATGAAAATAAACAGAGTTAAAATAACGACAACGGAAAACATGTAACTTTAGAGGCAAACTAGAAAGTACCAATCCACTTGATTGTAGAAACTTACTTTAAGTAATCTAAGATGATGACTGTTAAACTCCGCTTCACTGTAAGGTAGCAACTGACGGAAAAGCCAGCCACTATCCCACAACGTTTCTGCTGAGATATTTCTTCTACAAAAGAGACTGACAAGCGCATCGAGTACCTAATAAATAGACCACAAGCTATTCAAACGGGAATTACCAAAAGATAAATAGAACATGCATTGCACATTTTTGCATTGCTGTATTCTAAGAAGTTTAAATTATATTCTCTTGCTTCTTTTACGACTTAGCATAAAGTAGTAAGCTTAAATCAAAGAGAGATTCATTTGACTTACTTCTTGAGAACACCACAAGGAGAAATTTAGATATCTGGTTATAGAAAATAATTGAGTGGGGGATCAGCTGCAATGACCTAAGTGGTAACTAAATTTATCATAGATAATCACCATACCTCTCAGTATCCATAGTTACAATTTAAACATCACAAGGTTTTGAAATGATCAACAAACACGGCGTCATAATTATAAATTGCTGAAAGCCTATAACTACTAGGTTTTAAAGTGAAAGGACAAAGAAGAATGCTGCTCCTTTTCAAGCTACCTCAAGCAAACCAAAGAAATAGCTAAAAGACGAATATGATCTGAACCCATTCCAAGTGTATGGCCAAAACAATTGTTTGAAAATACAATCTAGGTTATAGAATAGCTTTTCTTGGAACAACAATTTCGGGTAATACCGGATAGAATGACAAATAACTACTGAGAGATACCCACATTCCAATGAAACTTAGGCTCAGGACACATTCCACCTACTCAAAGTGAATTCGAAATATCTTATTCGAGTTTCCTCAAAATATTATTCTCACAAATGAACTCCATCAACACGCATAAGTTCATAGGCCCTACCACACAAACTGGACAACAACAAATTCATAGCCAGAATAGTGCACGACAATCCTCATCCAAAGTTTCTATATATGCCTTGGATCTAGTAATAGAGAAATAAATATGTGTTTAATTCAAAGACACGTGATAGAACTTAGAGAAAAATTCTCAGAACCAAAAATTTATTCATTTTAACTGATAAAAGTATCAAAAGAACTACCCGAGCCAAGAGTAAAGTTTATCAAAAATTGTGAAAGAAAATTATGGAAACTTTAAGTTCTGTGCTTAAACCACATGTATTGAACACAATATGCACTTTGAAAGATTATACACACACTCTGCTAATAACTTCCAAAGATTGTTTTGACAAGAGCCAAACCAACTAAGAAACAAATATACATCTATAGACAAACCAACGTTAATCGAGCCGTGAAAAGGAATATTTTATAGACCAACTAGCTAATAGATAAGATGCTCTTCACGTAGCAGTAAGTGCAAGTACATACATATTGCGGAACACGGTGAGGTTAAAGGACACAATGACATCAAAAACATATAAAACATGATTTCAGATTTAGATTTCAGATTTACAAATACACATACCTGAAACCTATGCACGCGAGGACTCGGCCCAACCTCTTGACTCGCACATGAAACTCCATAAAAGTCCTATTGAAAATGGTACAAGCACAAGTTCGACCTGTGAGTTTCACTTCCATGAACCCAATCATTTAGCTAAATATTATTGTGCTTAATTCCCAAAACCGAGGAAAGTGCTTTAGGCTCAAAAAACAGAAGCAATAGCAGAGGCCAAAAGAGAAGAAAGAGTGTATGGCAATTTGGTAGATTGTACTCAGAATCTATGTGCTGCCTACAACTTTTGGCTAGAAACAAATGGTAGCAGGAGAACTTAATTGAGACAACAAGTCCCTCCAAATTTTGATCTTTCATGTTCCTGGGAGTAAACCAGCTGTAATTTCAAGGATCTCTTATTAAAGGCTAATGCGTGGTTCAATACAGAATGAATTTTGCCACTGATGCTCTCTAAGTTCAAGTAGGTTGCTCGAATCGAAAAAATAAGTTAAGCTTTGATTCAGATTCTCCAAAATCTAAGACTTAGTGGTTCCTTTGGTTTTTGTAGTTTCACAATTATAACCACTTCTGGGTTTATAGAGCCAACTTTCTTCACAAAAAAGTGATGTTTCTATACAAAGTTAAATCCAGATACAGCGCAAAAATCACTTAACCTTCAACTTCCGGAGATAAATGTCAAGTTCACTACTGAGCCCATCCTTTACCAAACTACTTTCAGAACAAAAAAGTTGCTCTTCGCCAGACCCTTCCCCTACCAATGCTTGCTGTAAGCACACAACAAAAGAGGCATTCAAGTTCAACCAAAATGGTGCTTTCATGAAGGATGCTTCCATAAAAAAACGTATAAACAGATGCATTAAGATTATTTGCACAGCCACACTAATGTAAACTGTACAATATGAACGACGCACAACGGTGAAGCAAAATTTCAATTCAAAAAGAAAAAGAAAAAAACTTATAGCAATCAGTCAACTCCAAGCAATATGAGCAGAAAAATGTCAAATGTCAAATGTCATGTGACAATATGTTCCTTGGTTATTATATAATGACATATTTAAATCAACTATAACAATTAGAAGACTAAATTTACTCATCACTGAATGTTGCAACGTCAGAACAAGCTAATATCCCGTTGTTACTTTTTCACTAATATAGCAAACATTACTCTTATCTATCCAAATGAAAAAACTACAAGTTCGAAAGATCCTTCTACTAGGCAATAGAATTACCAAATATTCCTGCAAAGTAACAAGAAGAAGAAAGTGGAAGCTAGAAACGCCTAACTTTCCAGCCTTCGGCCACCAGAAAATTAGCCAAAAAGGTTCATCGGGATGAGAGGCCCACAGGGTAAGCTTGCGTGAAGATTTCAACTATTTTGTCTAGAAAGTATCCAATTTCCCATTATTAGTTGTTACGCCAGAATGCATGATTAAAAAACTCTTCTCTATCATTTAAACTTTTTCACTAAGTTTCTAGTTGGCGTACAAATGACAGGAAAGAAGACTAACATACCAGAAGCTTCTTTTTATGTTGTTTCCGTTGTGGAAGTATGCCAAGAGAATCTACCATTGATTCATCGAGTTCTGCAGTAAAAATACTAATACAGTTATACTAAAAATAAACATCAGCTGAATAAATAATAAGGTCAGTAGTATGACCTTTAGTCTGTAATAAGGTCGCCAGCACTGTCAAAGAGCCTGAAACACATGCATCATCTCCACCATTAAGAAATGAAAGCAAAGCATCCCTGCATAATTGCGATGGCAACAAACATTGATGCTTCTACAGAGTACAATCCGGATATTTCTAATTATTTAATTCTTCCCATGATCTTCAAAATCCACTCCAGTAAAATAAAAATGAAAATGGAAGGAAAGAAAGAAGCAACAACTAGACTTGCTCAAATTTTCTAACACATAACTGTCTAGTCATCCATGAGAAAGAACTGGTCCTATCGTCCAGAGGAGGAATACCAAATATGGTATAGGGGAAGAGAACTCTAAGTACATTCTCATACAAATTTAGACTTTTGTTCTCCTTGATTGTAGAGGAGTGGGGGAGAGGCTATGAGCTCCCCTTAATTATTGATAACGCGCCATCATACAAACTCCCATCTTAATTTCCATAAATAGCAAAACAACAGCAGAAACAGACACATATACATGAAAATAAGAATATATTTAAGTTTCTTGATTGATGTCCGTGTAGCCATGTAAACAAAACTTCGAACGTTCCATGAGGATGAAATGTTTTGGACCCACCTAGATATAAAGTATTAACTCGCACAATTTCGAGATGGCTGCAACAGAAACTATGACCAACGCAATTGTACTTGTTTGTTTAGGCACATTGGTTACTCTTTCCTTTCTTATAAATTTAGTTAGAGTCGGTAGTAAATTATCAAAATTTCTGGGCTTACTCATATGCATATTCAATTACATGTATAAACTTCAACTAATTATCTACAGAAAGAAGTCAATTCGAGAAGAATTGACAAAATATAACAGAAAACCAAAACTAATCTAGAGGAGTTCGGCACATAGTCTTTCTAAGGAGGCGATTAAATGAGACCCCAAGCACGGGTTACCTTGGTGTATGTTGTTGGCTTCCGTATCCCGAGACACCATTTACAAGCTCCGTTGGGGAAGAACTAGATGTCGGAATAGTTACTTGCAATGTTCGAGAACAAAACTCTGAATTGTTATTATTCATTCCTGCATCATTTTTTACTGTGTCTGCGGAACCATCGCCAGGCATGTGACCATCCCGTTTAGAATCAAAGTTCTGAGAGAACGTCTCAGTACGACAAATAAGAGCAGCTGCGACAATGTTTGCCAGATCTTTGATTTTTACTATGCGTAAAATGCAACAAAGTAAATATAAAGAAGTAACAGCACCAAGCCTGGGTTCCTGAATTTATGACATCAGAGAAAAAGTTATTGTAAATGGGTACCCAGTTTGTAAATCAAGAAAGTTCATTCATACTAATTGCAAGACTTCAAGAAAACATCAAAGAGAAAACACCGTATAAAGAAGAAGAGGATAGATTAGATAATTGACATACACTGTTTTCTCCGCCGCTCAAGGAAGGAAGAATTAAAGGAAATACTAAAAGCCTCAAAATGTTGTCCATTATTAGCCTCCCAACATCAGGGATTCCAGCAGAAACAACATCACTCATATAATAGAGATTGTCTTCAATCTCATCAACAGCAGAAAGAATGGAAGAGCTCGATTCCAGGCCAACATTACTGTTTTAATAACAATACATGTTACAGTAATGAAAAGGGAACATGAGCACAAGAAAGTAATAATTTTGTTATCTTACTTTGAAGCATTTGAAACCAATGTATTCAAATTTATACACTGATCTTGGAAAAATTTGACCAAGTTCAAGAAGTAATCTGCATGAGGTGCTCTTGATACAAACCTATTTACAGAATCGTCTCCAACTGCACATCAGTTCAACCAAATTACTCATGAATTTTGAAGGTTAAAAATGCAAATTTAACTTTAGTGTCTCAAGATTAAAAAAGTCGAGAAGAAACTCACCATGATATACATTTAGTGTTAGGGCACGTACCGCAGTACGTATCATACTTTCTTCATGGACAGCAAACCGTATTGCCTCAACATAAAGGGGGAACGAAATGACTTCGTCCTAGTTTAAAACATAACTTGCTAAGTAGAGGCAGAAACAGAGAATGTGATATTACATATAAAACTCAACATAGTTTCTGTTACTTGTTTTGTAATTAAAATAAAAATAAATGATAACGAAGGCAGAGCCAAAGGAATTGCTTCATCGCCCAGCTAATTATTACATAAATTTTGAACTCGGAAAAGATTAAAATGCATGATAAAGGCATTGCAGTATCCGGTAGGATTAGACATAGAATGGTTTTCTTAAAAAGATTGTCATGTGCACCAAAGTTCCAGGACTAGTGATTAACATTAAAAGCTCCTACTTCCCTTGAGTTGAGCTATATGTCTAAAATCTTGCTTAAATCCAAAAACCTCCCCAGACATTTTCATCAAGCATAATATATCACGATACAAATTCTTTTTTCTTTCATGTTCTATTTGCTGAGAATTTCAGAAAGGTTTTCTAAATCACCCCATCACCAAGAGAGACTAAATACAAAGTCACTAAGATGTACACTCTTCTACAGGAAAGAGTAATCCTCTCTTCAAACATTTCCACCTTCTTGCAGAATGCTAGTCTTTAGCTATATCAACTGAATTTAGCTAACATACTTCCATAAATATGTTATAGAAACATATTGACAAGCCTAAGATAAAATAAAATCTTCTACCGGTGTAAAAATATGGTCTATTTGGAACAATAATCCTGATGTTACAACCAACTTCTGTTTCCACTAGCAAACTGCTCTTCTTAACAACATAGGAAAAGAAACTCTCATAATATGGCAATAAAACAGAGAATCTCATAGACCTCACGAATTTCTCAATGACAACAAAGCACCTTGGTAAAACTCCAACTTGATGATCGGAGAAAATCCCAGGAACTTAAAATAATTCTAAAAGTTCTGAGTACTCTTGGTTTACAAAAGATCTTGTAACCAGCAAATACGTCTAATGTGCTTACCCTGAATCCATGCAGAGTATTTTATTTAAATATTTATGATATAGAAAACACTTGAACAAATATGGCAATCCCAATAAATTAAGTAAACCAAGAAACATTAAGCGATATTTGGAAGCTAGCATAAAGTTTATGTTGACCAATTGTCCTACTTTAGAGTCTGTAAGCATGTCACTTACGGATTAACTGCCAACGCGACAATAACGAAAGAAAAATACATGATAGCACTAAAGAAAAGAGCAACTTGTTGCATACAGAGGGCAATAAACTTACATCTTGAGTCTTGTTAAGGAGCGAAATAGTGTCCTTGTTCAACTTCCCACTTATAGCTCTTTATCGTACCACAAGCAGTTGAAAAACAGACAGAAGATAAGATCCACAATGATACCAAAATGTCAGTCACAGCAGGTTAACAAGTAACAGAAGAAACTGATTAAATCTGGGGCAAACCTCAAGAAGGATATGTAGTAAGACAAAAGCTCTTCATTTCGGAAGTCGAATGGGTAAGTTATAAGGTAATTCAAGTATTCGTTGCAAAACATGTAATCTGCATATACCAACGGGAGAGATATCAGGTGAGCAATATATCGATAATAGGTTCTAAAGGGATGACTAGCAAGAACTTACATATGGAATGTTCACTTTTTAGGTTCTGAATTATTATGCTCATTGTCTGCAAAAGCTGGATAGAGACAATGACGGTTTTACTAACTTTTAATATGCGTACAAACTCGCCCATAACCTGCTTCTCCATGAAAAGCCTAACAAGGAACCAAAATGGATCACAACTGAGTAAAAAAGAAAAAGAGGAGTGTGCACTATAATTGATTTAAAAGGCTTATCAGGAAAAAGAAAAAAGCAATAATGTCGCACTCAAAATAGGCAACATCGTGTTGGTCACCATAAGTTATCAGTTCTGCAATAGATCTCAATGCCTCAATAACAAAGTCCTGCAGTGTAAAATATAGATTTCAAACATCAAAAGAGACACATGTTCCCAAACACAGTTCAAGCAGCAGCAGCAAGAGACCATGTTACCTTGTTAACCTCATTTACAATTTGAACTTTCAACAGTTGATCAATTAGGTATCTGCGAGGAGCAAAGGCAAAAGTAACATTATCATTAAGTTGAATTACTCACCATCGCATCATAACATACATATACAAGGTATTATCAGTAACAGAAGTTTGACATTTAAATGCAACAGATAAGGACTGTGCAAATATTTTCAAAGCAGCAGAAAAATAAAATTTGTTGGAGGTTCTCTTTCATTTTACACGCAAACGTGTCAAAGATAAATAGTGGAAAATTGCTTGGATGCACGCCAAGCGCGATTGGACAAACTACCAAATTACAATTACAGTGGAACAAATACACCAATTGAAGTACAAGTCTAAAGTTTTTTGATCGACGCGGAAAACACTAGCTTTGACCTTGGGGTGCAAGGCCTAATCTGTACTAGGCGGTGAGGAATGAATAATATAATCCACCCAGAAAATCCAACACCACCAATGTTCATTTCCTTCCTAAGGTGTCCAAGATCATAATAATTTACAATTCCTCCCAAAATGCTGAAATAAGGAAACCTACTAATATGGTTTATACAGAAATCAAGAACAGCATATATCAGCTATAATCATATCAATAAATGAAAATCTTGTTAACATAAGGCATGTATTCTACAGAGATTATTTCGCAGATGATGTGCACATACTTGCCTGATTGCAAATAGAAGAGGATGTAAAACACAAATATTGAATATCGGCACCCATCGTCCTACCAACTAAACTAGTTGAATTAATTCCTTGAAAGGGGTTTCATAGACATTTTGTGGCTTGCCTTGCTTTTCAGACTGAAGATTGCCAAGACAAGGCAACAGGAACCTTATCTAAATGTAGTTCAAGAGATTTTTACTGGGCCTGTGTGACGATAACATGGTAATGGTGCCATCCTGTTTCTTAAGGAATAGCAGATACCCTATGGTCATATTTTTCTTACTTGACGAAAGAAAAAGCCGAGCCGAGCCGAGGCAACCTTCTAAACAAGCAAAGCTATTCCACAATCAATTACCCTCTTCCCAGGTAACACTACTAATTTGATCCACAATAATAAGCCAAATACAGACTGACGACTAACAAAACCGTAAGGGCTCTCGTCAAACAATAGAAGAATATCAATTAAAAACCTGCTTCTACTATCAATCTCACGACGACTACGATGATCAGACAACATACTCTCATTCAACAACAAACTTGCATCTTTCCGCCGCCATGAAATTATACTAGGCATTATGAACATTACTAGAACATAACAGTCTGGATCGAATATTAAAAAAAAATAAACTGAATGAAACAAGAATTACTGCAATGTGAATCAATCAATTAATTTACCTAAATTCATCTAAAGAGAATCGGTCACGGGATCTCCAAAAGGAAAACCACATCCTTTTGTTTAAGACCACGAAATCAGAATCCTCCTGGCATCAAATTTCATCATCAACTCCAATTTCAGAGGGTTAGGGTTAGGGTTAGGGTTTCTGATCGCCACCGGAAAAAATTAAAGATAAAGACAAATTACGCCGCCGCCGCCGCCGCCGCACGGAATCTGAGATTGGGTCTGGGTCGGGTTCCACAAACGGGTCGGAGCCTTCACACAGACGACGAAAAGCAGTAAAATTTTTTCCTGTGGCAACAAACAAATTCTCAATAATTATTCTTTGTGTGTGTGTATGCTGCTGGAAGAGGATGCCCCCTACTTTATGTCAAAATTATAATACGGTCCTTCATTTTAATTTAGTTCGTATCATTGACCCATAATGTTTTCTAATGGTACACGTACAACTGTCATATAGTGACACTCATGACTCATGATTATGATTAGAGAGAGATATATATACAAAGGAATTCTCTCGGGATTCAACTAAGATAATTATTTATTTATTGGCGTCCAACCAACTTAAATCTAACGTTGACTTTATAATATATATATAATTATAATTATTTATAAAGAAACTCGTTACAATTTATTATTTTGGTTTATTTCTAAGATTATTAAACTTATTAAGGAATTCAAGTTGCATGCCAAGGAATGCGACGGCTAGCATGGTCGTGGAGGAACCCATGGACGGAAACCTTGTCCAAATGAACTTTGAATAAGTGTTAGTCGGCAGTCTGCACCAACGATGCGAGACGAGGACGTATATCTCTAAGCTTACGTTAGTGAGTGCATAAAAAGGTCCAAATTTGATCAGTTTGCAAAGTTATGATCAGTAGAGTACGCGATTGGAATGGAAATCTGACAAATATACTGCAAACACATTTAACAAAGTACTTGCAATCATTTTAGAACACAGATTCTAACAATGTAGTTGACTATGGATAAGCGAGTAACTACATAATGGAAGGGATGCAATCCGATTACAACTCATCATGTGGATTTACATAGAGTAGAGGATGAAAATATTTCATTGTTGAATGCACCAGTACTCAAGTTGTTTGGTAAAAAAAAAAAAAATATGGCAAACTAGTCATGAGACCTCATTTTGCAACCACCTTAATTTTAGTGTAGGGTACAACCAGTGGACAGTGTTAGTTACTGCATACAAGAGAGCAAGTTTGTCATCTTTTGACGACCCACGTTTTTTACTTTTGATTGTAAGAAATTATGATAACCGTGTATTCAGTAACACTTCTAGGAAAGAAGTATGTATTACATGAATTCGTGAACGAGGATTTTATGCTATGGCATTGCCAAAATTCGATCACAAATAGGGAGTGCCAGTCATTTGGGGGTGGAATTCTGGTATGTCCACCTTGAACACAAAATCCTCGCGACCATATGAGGTATGCATGAGTCATGAATCATTTCATGGCTTCAACTGCACATCATTTGCTTGATAATATTTTTGAAGTTGTCCATGGAGTTTAGTGCTGCTCTTCGTCAAAAGCAGGCACACCAACTGCATTTTGTAATAATTTTGATCACCCTGCAACAATGTGTATTTCCACAACTCAGTATTTGCATAAACATATTTGTCTTCGAATTTGGCATCATATTAGTGTTGAGTATTTTTAGTTGTGAACAAATATCGCATATTGGTAGGAGATGATGTCTTGAACGCCTTATTTAGAATTGGATTTTTAAAGAGATAATTCTAGAATTGGTCATTGTGTTGGGCTAGGTATGTGATAGGCGCTTGGGGCCTTGGGCATTTGTAAAGTTCAAGACTAGCTAGTATTAACAATTGACTTTTAGATTTTTATTTTATTTTATTTTAATTCGAAATAAATTAGTGAAAAGTTGCAACCCGTAGTATTTTTACTTTCAAATTTTGTAATATTTAAAATCTGAAATAATTAGTGAAATGGTGCAAATCTATTCTACGGGACAAAACCATTGTGAATAGAAATGTGTGTTCATTTATAACTTTTCGTGTTGTATTAATATAATGATACAAATTCATTTTTTATTGACTTAACATTTTTCTTCATCTTATAGAAATTCTTAAATTCCTTGTTGTATCTTGGGAAACAAAGTTTCTTAATATATATTGAAAATATTTCTTTTAGAAAAATTACTTTCAGTTCACGTCCTCAAGAAAACTCACATCTATTACGTATCCTATACTTTTCTGTATTTCCATTTTCTAACAATTAGTACACCATAACACTACACAACTGACTCCCAATATCGCCAATGGTCAAAACTGTTGGAAAATTATGATTTTTCCATGATTTTGATAATTTATTTGAGTAGGTTCCTCTTTATAAAAGTGGAATTTCTTTAGCTTAATGAAATCTACGTTTCGTGTAGATGGATCTAGTATATTTAATTATTCAAAACCATTGTGGGATGAATGAGAAATTAAATGAACAAGTAAGCTAGTTGAAATAAGTTATCTTGAAGAAATGTAAGAAAATAGGTGGGAATGTGAAAAGTCACCATCCCACATAGAAAGTTGAGCTAAACTAGTACACCTAATAAGTTGCTTGTTTGTGATAGGGGTTTAGGCCCCAAGGAGTACCACAAGTCTTTGAAGGGGAGAAGACTTAGATGGGCTATGCTTCAATTCAAGCACACACGCGTGCGCGCGCCGCCGCCGCCGTCTGTCCGGACCGGACCCGGGCCTGGTTCGGGGTCGTGGGTCACGGGCCGTGGGCTTGTGCTTTGGCTTGAGTTTGGGCTTGGGCTTCCTATCAAATACTTATTTTTTTGGACAAAGTTTAATTAAGTAATTAATTAAATGTTCAGAAAATAATAAGCACGAATTTAATAATTAATTAAACGTGATTAGGTGTCAGAATCTGGTCGAATAAGTGTGTCCAGTGGCTGTAAAAATTAGAGAAAAATCCAGTCAGCGAACAGTCACCTACACACCCCGTCAGCAGAATAAGTGCTACCTTTCATCCGAATAGGTGCACAGTCAGCCGAAAATGGTGTAAAATCTGGCGGGAAAGTTGTGACGTGGAAAAGACATGTCCGTCCAGTCAACCCCAATGTCAACTTTCATAGACTATAAATAGCCCCCCTACTTCTTCATTTATCATTCAATCACAAACATTCTTTCTTTCAGTCTGTTTTGTTCCGAGAGTTCAAAACAATATTTTCGTTCGTCGTTTCTTAATATTCGAAGTGTTGCCATATTAAGAAGATAGTCGTTGCATCTTGGGAAGCGATTGCCGATCAAACCGTAAGCACCGAGTAGAGCAAATATCGTTTTAAAGAGAAAGAGTCCAACTCTTGCCTCGACTTTAAATCTGGTTTGTTTTCTGTTTTACACCCGTTACGTTCATCAAAAACCAAATTATAGTTGATAGGAAGGAAAGAGTGGTGTTAAACTTCTTCGATTGGATAAAAATGCATTGTGCACAAGGTTAAACTTCTTCGACTTTGTGGTTAAGGTCGTCAAGACACAGTGAGTGAGCGGGCAAGGGCTTATTCTAGCATATTAGGCCACGCAAAGTAATTCGATGAAAAGCCAATTATTTTGCTTGCATGATATAACTAGTATTTTATATCTTTTCTTTATTAGGTAGAAGATTTTGAGTAGCCTCTAATAAGGACTTTTAGCAAGTCCAAGGTGCTATCAATTCGTACCGGTTTACATTTCATTCGTATCACACCTTCATATCTTCGATCGTTATATTCATTTTGGAAATTAAAGAGTAGAAAGTACAAGAAAATATCATTTATCAAACAGAAAAAGACAAAGTAGAAAGTTGGTCATATCACAGCGTGACAAAATGACTTAAGAAAAGTTTATATAAACAAATATTCTTTCTCGTTCTTGCTTCCACGCATGCGCACACGCAGTCCCTCTGCCCGGTCCCATGACAATATCACAAGTACTTAACTACCATTGGCCCCGGCGCACGCTAGCTCAGATGCATCTAGACACACCGACCGTGCGCTGAATCTTCTGGAATCGCCACGTGGCCCGTCACTCTATTTAAGCCGACATATTTGAGAATTTGAGCAATACATCTGAGTGAAAAGAACGTTACTATTTATTTGAAAGGGTTAGAAAACAAAAATAATTTACAGGACGAAATATACACACAGTTGGAGGTGTGTGAGTATGTGTTTCTTGGTCTGCGACAAGGAGGAGACGGAGGTTGGGCGGCGGCAGGCGGCGGGTTCGTGTCCGTACTGCGGCGGCAAAGTTCATTTGGTGGATGTTACTAGCCGTTGGAGATTCTGCTTCCTTCCTATATGTTTCAGATACAAGCGCAAATATTTTTGTACTCTTTGTTCTAGGCGTTTGGTTTTATATGATTCTTAATTACTCAGTAATCTGAATTTAATGTATTTTGTTATCGCCGTGAAAAAAAAATTGTACTCCTTATATATACGAGTTTTTTTTTTCTTGGGACTAGTAATGGAGCTCGCGGGAATAATTCATTTTTCAATGTCATTCTATGTGAGTTAAAGAAGAAGATTCTAACACAGGTTGAAAGCATGTGCCATAAATTTGGAAGAGAAAAATGAAAGAAAAACAGATTATGGGGAAAGTAAATCATTAATTATAATTAGTAGTGTAATTAATTAGTCTAATTTAATGTGTAATGCTATTTTGAGAATTTAATTATACATTTTTACAATGTAGCTAAAACTCAAGGTTAAAGTTGGAAATCAAAAGATTGGTGTCACAATGGGTTTCTTTATATAATAGTATATAGATTATTATTTGTCACTAGAACTACAAATTTGCTGTAAATGACCCATGTAATGATGTATAAATTAGACATTAATTACAGCCGTTCATGAACAAAAAATTGTTGTTACATCTGATTTAACAATAATTTGATACGCGACGCTAATATCAAGAACGCCGTTTTATTTGTAAAGTCGGGTTAAAGTTTAGATACTTCACCCAAGTTTCTCTTCGTTTCCTAAAGTTGAAACATTTTTTTTTCCAGCAAAATAAAATAATATAGAAAAAAGAGTACAAGAAGTACTCAAAGAGTTACAGGGGTGATGCAACTACAAATGAACCAACAACAGCCAAACAACTACAAACCCAAGCCAAAAACCACCAACAAAGACTAGCAAAGACATGAACCAACAACAGCCAAACAACTACAAACCCAAGCCAAAAACCACCAACAAAGACTAGCAAAGACACTCCATTGGACAACAAGTCCAATTCACAAAGGAAAAAGAGAAAAGGTGAAAGAAAACCTTGATCCAGTTCCAAGAAGTAATTTGAATTTGCTCTACAGTGAGTTGAATGTCCAGGAGATCACCTTCAAAGACCTTTTTGTTCCTAGCTTTCCAAATGACCCAGATAACCGAGAACCATATACATCCCCATGCTTCAATCCCATTCTTTTTAGGCCACATGTGCTGATTTTGCATAAAATGGAGCTTAAGGCCCCTAATAATCGCAGTCGAGATACCGCACCACTTATATATTTCCCCCCACACCTGAAAAGCAAAGTGACATTCATAAAAGATGTGATCAGTCGATTCAATGGCGGAATCACAAAACACGCAATTAGAGCAATTGATCGAAAGCCGAATTCCTCTCTTGAGAAGGTTTTCTTTAGTTGGAATTCTATCTTTCATTGCTTTCCAAATGAATGAAATGACTTTAAGCGGCCCTTTTGCACTCCACAGTTTCTTCAACACAATGTCTTTCTCGTCGTTAAAATTTTGTCTGATCCGTTGGTAAGCAGATTTAACTGTGTAGGAGCCTGAATGATCCCAAATCCAAATCCATCCATCCCGAACTCCGAGTTGAGGGTAGAAATTAGAAAGCATGTTAAGAAGATCGGTAAATAGTGGTTTTTCTCTGTCGAACAAGTGCCTACGCCATCTCCACGTCCATCTCCACTCATTATGTATCCAACATCCCATCTCGGATATGAAAGCATCTTTATCCATGGAGACACGGTAGAGTCTACTAAATCTCTCTGTAAGACACTCGTTTCCAATCCACACGCAATTCCAAAAACTCGTGTTAGAACCATCCCCAACAGATCTTTTGACACCTTCCGCAAACCTCTCATTATTATAATTTCCTTGATTATCGCCAGTTAAATCTTTCCACCAATTTGACGAATACTTTGAGTGATTCCCCATATCACGAAAGAGTCGATCAAATTGCTCCCCATATTTTGAAACAATGATATCATACCAAAGAGACTCCCCACCTTGTAGAATCCTCCACTTCCATTTCTGGAACAAATCAAGATTGAAGGATTCGAGGTCTTTGACGTTAAGGCCCCCACATTCTTTAGTTTTGCACAAAGTAGTCCACTTAATCCAAGCAATTTTATTTTGCTCTTCGCTCCCTCCCCACAAGAAACGGCGTTGGATACTGGTAAGGTCTATAACGACTCTTTTTGGTGCTTTAAACATTGCAAAGAAGAACACCGGAAGACTAGCCAGAACCGAGTTTAGAAGGATAATCTTACCTCCAAAATAAATGTGTTTACCTTTCCTATCCGAAAGATTTTTCTTGAACAGATTAACAACTGGTTTCCAACTCTCAATCCTTCTCGGGTTACCCCCCACCGGAAGGCCAAGGTATTTGAAAGGGATACCTCCAATTCTGCAATTAAGAATGCCTGCGTACCAGTTCATCTCCGGAACATCCACGTTAATTCCAACCAGGTGACTTTTAAGGAAATTAACCTTGAGACCTGAGATCATTTTGAAATTTCTAAGGACTGATTTTATTCCTCGAACATTATTGATATTACTTTCACAAAACAAGATTGTGTCATCTGCGTATTGCACGTGTGTAACCTCCACATTCTGTCTTCCAACTTTGACACCTGTAAGAAGATGTTCATGCTTTGCTTTATTTAGTAATCCACTTAGACCCTCCGCCGCAATGAGAAAAAGAATGGGTGACAGGGGGTCTCCTTGTCTTAAGCCTCTAGACACCGGGAATTCCTTCGTAGGGCTTCCATTGACGAGGACAGAAACCGTTGCTGTTTTGAGGCATTCCCTAATCCAAGATCTCCACTTAAAGTCAAAACCCAAGAGCTCCATCATGTTATCGAGGTGGTACAAGTTGACACTGTTGAAAGCCTTCTCAAAATCAATTTTGAAAACCAAACCTGAATTCTCTCTTCTTTTGATGTCGTCAATTGTTTCACTAGTAGCCAAAACACTATCCACAATCTGTCTATTACCAATAAAAGTTGACTGTTCTGTAGATATGACAGAATTCAGTACTTTGCCCAACCTCGATGCAAGGAGCTTTGCCATCATTTTGTAGACACACCCAATCAGCGAGATAGGGCGGAACTCGTTAAGCCTTGTGGGTTTTGATTTTTTGGAATCAAAACAATGAAGGAAGGATTACCACCCTTGACCATCTTCCCGTTTGCATGGAAATCTTGGAAAAATCTGAATATGTCATCCTTAAGCACTTCCCAAAAATGTTTAATGAAAAAGAAGTTGTAGCCATCAGGACCAAGACTCTTCTTTCCATCACAACTCCAGACCGCATCCTTAATTTCCTCAATAGTGAATGGTGTTGTTAACATTGCTCTATCTTCCGCTGAAATCTGTTTAAATCCCACATTCGCTATTTTTGGTCTAGCCCAGGGCTCGTCGTTGAAGAGCTTTGCGAAGTAATGTTGGATTTTGGCTTTCAGTTCGCTGGGCTCATCACACCATCTGCCATCAAAATAAAGCCCCTGAATGATGTTTTTTCTTCTTCTATATTTGATACTTTGATGGAAAAACCTCGAGTTGGTGTCTCCCTCCGAAAGCCACTTGAACCTTGCCTTTTGATACGTAAGACTATCTTTAGAGCGCAAAGCCTGCCAGAGATCATCGATGCTCTTTTTCCTATCGTTAATTTCTTCGCTCAATAAAGCTTGGGACTCACCCTTTGCATCCAGCCTAACAATGTACTCTTTTGCTTTCAAGATGCGTTTATCAATATCGTCGAAGCAATCAGAATTCCATTTCTTCAACTCTATTTTCATTATTTTCAGTTTTTCCTTGAGGACATATGCTCCCCAACCCTGGATGTCCAGGCTCTCCCAACAGTTTTTTACAAAGAGCAAAAACTCCTTATTCTCAAACCAACAATTTAAAACTCGGAATGGTGTAGCACCCCACTCAACCTTGTTTGTCTTTGATAAGACTGGACAATGATCTGAAACTGTCCTTCCGAGCCCCCACTGACTCAAATCCTCCCACTGAAGAAGCCACTGATCCGACAAAAGAACACGATCGAGCCTGCTCATGCATGATCCATTAGTTCTAACCCACGTAAATTTCCTTCCAATTAACGGAAGGTCATTTACTCCCATTGCACTAATAAAATCGTTGAACTCTTCCATTTCACGAGTCTCTCCTTGAATGGTCCTCCCCCTTCTTTCGTGTGGGAACCGAATTGAATTAAAATCACCTAGAAGGCACCACTTGTCAATGTTGAGATATTGCTTCAGCTGAATGAGCTCTGCCCAAAGTCTTCTCTTTTCCACCAGATTGCAAGGCGAATAAATATTTGCAATAGAAACTCTGATTCTCTGTCTGCCCCAAACACCCACTGTGATAAGAAAACCATCCCCTTCAATTTTATCTTCTCAAGAGAAAACATCTCTATTCCAAATAGAGATTATACCCCCTGAACTCCCCACCGCTGATTTAGCAGCCCAACCACAGTCATGACCTCCCCAAACCGAGAGACACAAATTATTATCAATAGCCTCCATCTTCGATTCTTGTAAACATAACATGTCGACTTTATACCTTGATACCAAAGACTTAAGTTCTCCATTTTTTACTCCACCTCCCAAACCTCTTATATTAAATGACATAATCTTCATTAAATATTAGCATCCACCCCTACTTCTTGCTCGGGCTGCTCTGCTTTGTTAAAAGCATCCCTATCCCTCTCCTCCATTTGCACAAGTCTGTCTATAATCTGTTTATCATTCCCATTACCTGAAATACCAATTTTTTGACCAAATGCCCAAATATTCTCAGCTTCTTGCTCAAGGGTTAATGATTTCAAGAAATTGTTTCTACATTCAATATGACTATTACCCAGAGAATTACTAAGAAGTGAAGTACCTTCAGCAATTCGACTTATTTTTTGAGATGCATGGGCGCCTGAAGCACTTCCTTTCCTTCTGTTTTCAGCCAAACGCGCTCCCACGCGAAAATTGATCCATCGAGGATTAATTCCTTTCAAATCTACTTTTTTCATCTTCCTCTTCGATGTTTTGTTTACTCGTCGAACCGAGTGATCATTCCTAGAATGCTCATCAAAATATGACCGTGCCTCATAATCTTCCTTCGCAAACTCAATTCTGCCGTGTTCGGTGATAATTGCTGGATTTGCACCTGACTTGATGTTGTTCTCGTCATTCTTTAGCTCTAGAGAAGAAGCAGATGTGCGGGCCTCACATATGGTTTGGCCCAAGACATGAGAGTTTCTGGGAGGTGATGAAAGCACTTCCACGTCTGAATTTGGGCCATTATTTCCTTGGATAATAGCGTGACAAGGCTGCTTATGATTTGGGCTCATCTCTTTGGGCTTGCTAAAAGTTACAAAAATGGGCCCAATCTTTTCGCTGACAAATTTTGAATTTGGGTCAAAAGTTGCTTTAATTGCTGCGTCGTTCTCCAAGTGCTTAGGAGACAAGCATGCGCTTAAGTGGTCGCCTTTTTCAACCAAATCCTCGAGACCATCAAAGCGCGTGTCTTCCACGCTTTCCCAGTCGCTGCCCACATCGCCATTCGAATTAAACTAGCAAAAACCAGACTCCGATGACGTTCCGACGAGGCCCGAACTCGTGTTCTTCCATTTCGTATCATACGTAACCTGACTGAAACCTTCGGCATTATGTTCTTCCATTATTCTAATATCGTTTAGGGTTTAGGGTCTAAAGTTGAAACATATTGAATGTTTTATTGTGATTCTACGAAACCAAGTACCCAAGTAATTTTTAAGCTATTTACAATTAGAAGTTTTGCAAGTTTTACGAATTTTACATAACATGTTGAATAAATCTCGAAACTTTACCAAGATTAAAACGTGTCGAACAAATTTTGTTTTGCGAAGTAACATGTAATTAGCGAAACGAAATTTTAACCCTGCTTTATGCAACTCGATATTAGACGAAAATCATAAAAAGATAAAAATCGAAATATGCCAAAACGTTGATAGAATAAGTAATTAATAAATTAAGTTGCCAGAATTTGTAGCTAGTTAATTAGAGCAGATCCCCGTTGAATTCGATGGTCTAAAAAAATAAAAAAAAATCCTCTGTTTGATACTTGTTTAAAAAGAAGAAACTGCCTGTTTTCCATATTATAGAAGATCTAGAATATAAAAAAAAAAAGAAGATCTAGAATATCAAGCGAGTTCCCTGGTTCTTTGCACATAGTTTTGGTGTAGTAGCTATTTTCTAATTCATCCTCATTTTATTCAAGGATTTCATAATTGGATGTTGAACCCATTTCATACGATGGGGTTGCCCGTGTATTAGGCACTGCTTTGCTACGTGTTATCATGGTTTTACTATAGAAAATACTTTATACTTTATTATTTGAAGATGGTGGTGGTGCAAACCAGCAAGCTCACTCCGTGTTTTTAACCCAACTCAAATTGAAAAACATATTTCATGGTGATAAACAACTCTTGATTCTGGTGCAGAATTGCAAGAACACCCAATAAAATAAATAACTATTTTATAATATTTCTTCTTATCAATACAGAATGCACTCACGGCATTTTAATACATTGAGAAGTTACATCAGTTTTATAACTTCCCCACTATAACTGCTAATAGGATAAAATATTATAGTTACACACCACATACTTAATTACACACAACTTAATTAATTACTAACTATTATATATATTAATATAATCATACATAAACTACTGCAGCTTTACTTTATAGTCACATAGTCAGACAAATGAGCAGGCATGCGTGTCATACGTTGGGGCCGAGGCTTATCAATACCGCCGTTTCTGAAACAGGCCTTGTCCACAAGGCCTATACGTTGCAGCTCAGCCCAAATACTTTGAAATAAATCAGCCTGGTGCCCTAAATTATCAGCCGCAAAAAACTGTGGATGGTCAAGATACAAAGTGGCAAGATCTTCCCATGTAGACTCCATCTCATCCGTTGATTTCCAGTTGATAAGTACTTGAGGTAGCCTACGATCAGTCAGTTGTAATACCCTAAAATCCAGAATACTTTCAGGTTCAATAGCCGCCACCTCCGACGAGTCATTTTCCGGCAATGGTGTTGCCCGTACTGAGGATGGATCACCGTAGAAAGGTCGAAGCAAAGAGATGTGAAACACCGGATGTACGCGCGTGGTGGAAGGAAGTTCCAGCTCGTACGCTACTGCGCCGATTCGACGAAGAACACGAAATGGGCCGTAAAAATGTCGACTGATCTTTGGTGACATACGCGTCCGCAATGAGATATAACGGTAAGCTTTCAACTTTAACAACACATATTGACCTGGTTCGAATTCCATTTCTTTGCGATGTCGATTAGCTTGAGCTTGCATCTGTTGTTGTGTTGTTCTAAGATTCAACTTTATTTTAGCAAGAATTTCTTCCCGAGTCAATAAAGTACTCTCAATAGACCCAAAAGCTGATTGACCTTGAATGTATGTGGGTATGGAAGGTGGTTCTCGACCAAATAGAGCAGTGAATGGGGTCGTCTTTGTAGAAGTGTGAAAAGAAGTGTTGTACCAGAACTCTGCTAGATGTAGAAAACGACTCCATCGTGTAGGTTCATCACAACAAAAACATCGCAGATAGGACTCGAGTGTCCTATTAACCACCTCGGTTTGTCCATCCGACTGTGGGTGATAAGCACTGCTATAATGCAACTTTGTTCCCATTTGCTTGAATAGTTCCTTCCAAAATCAACTTAAGAAAATAGGGTCACGATCTGATATAATAGATCGGGGCAAGCCGTGAATCTTGTATACTTCTGTTAAGAAAATCGAGGCCAGAGAGGCTGCTGTATAATGGGATGGTAATGCTATGAAATGAGCAAACTTAGTCAATCGATCGACGATGACCCAAATAACAGTTTTACCAAAAGAGTTAGGCAAACATGTGATAAAATCCATAGTTAAATCTTCCCACACTCGATCTGGAATAGGCAATGGTTGTAACAATCCATAAGGTTTATGTGTAGTATATTTGTTTTGCTGGCAGATAGTGCACTGTTTAACAAATTCCTTTACACTCTTATGCAGATGCGGCCAATAGAAAGAGGCGGACAAGCGAGCAACAGTTGCCTTCACACCGGAATGGCCTCCCAACGGTGTACTATGAAACTCGCTGAGTAAAGTCAACTTCAAAGTAGGCAAATCAGGAATATATAGACGCTGCTTGTAGAAAACTAACCATTCCTTTGTGTTGAATTCAGGATGGTTGGCTGGTGAAGATTGTATCTGGTGCAACAATTCTTGGCCACCAGAATCAGTAGAAAAATAAGCACGGAGTTCATCTAACCAAGGAGTGGTTGTGACGGTGATGGCTAGTAAAACCGGCATTCTGGAAAGAGCATCAGCAACACGATTTTCTTTTCCAGGTTTGTAAACTATCTCAAAATCATAACCCAAAAGCTTAGTTAAATATTTTTGTTGCTCGGGAGTTTGGATTGTTTGAGTAATGAGATGTTTCAAACTTCTTTGGTCGCTGAAGATTGTGAATTTACGACCCAGTAAGTAGTGGCGCCATTTCTTAATCGACTCAGTAACTGCATATAATTCCCTGATGTAGGTTGAGGCGGCCTTCATGCGAGGTGACAACTTCTTACTGAAAAATGCAATTGGATGGTCATTTTGGGACAATACCGCTCCAATAGCGATGCCTGAAGCATCAGTGGTTAATTCAAACTCTTGTAAAAAATTCGGGAGTGCTAGAACAGGGAGTTGAGTCATTGTGGACTTTAAGGAGTCAAACGCTTGTTGTAATAAGTCAGTCAATGGGCCGGCGATGGAAGCATAATGCCGCACAAACCTGCGGTAATATCCTGTGAGGCCCAAAAATCCGCGTAGGGCTGTCACGGAAGTAGGTAATGGCCACTCCTCAACTGCTTTTATCTTTTCAGCATCCACACTCACACCGTGCACTGATATCACATGCCCCAAATACTGAACAGAATCAGTAGCAAACATGCACTTCGAATGCTTGACATAGAATTTGTTAGTTGCTAAAATCTGAAACACAATTCGTAAATGTACAGCATGATCTTCGATGGACTTGCTGTATATAAGAATATCATCAAAGAACACCAAAACAAATTGCCGTAGATGTTGACGGAACAAATCATTCATTGTAGATTGAAAGGTAGAAGGTGCGTTAGTTAAGCCGAAAGGCATAACTAAAAACTCGTAATGGCCATCAACAGTACGAAAAGCAGTTTTGTGAACATCATCTGGAGCAACTCGAATCTGGTGATACCCAGAACGTAAATCTAATTTAGTGTAAACTTGCGCCCCTTGTAATTCATCTAAAAGCTCATCCACTGTAGGAATAGGAAATCGATCACGAATAGTGATAGCATTTAAAGCTCTGTAATCCGCACAAAATCGCCAACTACCATCCTTTTTGCGCACTAGTAATACTGGAGAGGAAAAAGGACTTGTACTTGGGCGAATTAATCCTTGAGAAACCAAGTCTTTGATAATTTGAGTAAGGATGGGCTTTTGAAAATGGGGATAACGGTATGGGCGTACATTCACTGGTTTAGCGTTAGGATCTAAATGAATGTGGTGATCAAGGTTGCGGTGGGGTGGTAAATCAGTAGGCATTTCAAACACTTGTTTAAACTCATTTAGTAGTGGCACAATAGTGGGGGGAATACTACTGAGAGGTTCGGGTTTCTCTAAAATATGGCAAGTTGGCGGTGCTGATATTGTAAAACTCTGTAGGACAGAATCGTGGTCGACCAATTGTTGCATTTCGTTATAAGTAACCCTGGAAACAGAAGAATATCCTGAAATATTCACTATAGAGCCAAGATACTTAAAAGACATACAAGGAATAACAAAATCCGCAATTATTGGCCCGAGTGATTTCAACCACTGAATTCCCAACACTATTTCTGCTCCAGAAATTGGCAACACAGCAAAAGATATGTCAAAAATCTGATTATCCAAAGTAACTGCCAAATGATCACATCGCCCCAAACATGAAAGTCGAGCACCATTACCCACCATAACCGAAATGTTTGCACCAGATGTGATAGGTAATTTCAGAAAACGAACAACATGGGGTTGAATAATGTTTAATGTGCTCCCTGTATCGATCAACACGGAAAAAGAATAACCTCCAATTTTACCTGCACAACGAAGTGTCTCATTGGCAGACTCAATTCCCATGTAAGCCTCCATTGACAGAAATGCAGTTTCGCTGTTGGAATGTTTAGGTGGGCTAAGCAAGGTTTGTGGCAGTGGCGGGGGTGGGTGAACATTATTACAAAAGGGATCCTCCATTTCTGTTTTATCGGGTTCTTCGTCCGACTCCAGATTATTAGAATTTACAGCGGTGGCCAGGTGTGTAACACTCGTCACAATTATAACAAAGTCCTTTCTCGCGGCGTTGTTGTAACTCGGTTGGGCTTAGACGCCTGATGGGCCTGGTTTGGGGTATGTTTTTGGTTGTGGAAGAAACAAGGGCTAAGTTAGGCGTGGTGTTGATTCCAACAGAACTGATGGGCCGAGTGGGATAATTATTAGCAGTCTTGAAATAAGGTTTGGGCTGGCCTGCAATAATTTTATCCTCTGCTAATTTAGTTAAATCTATGGCATGTGAAACTGAACGCGGATATAAAATGGCCAATTCTGCCTGAATTTCAGATTTGAGCCCCGATAAAAAGCATTACAAAATTGAATCAGCAGATAAATCATCAACACAATTGTTCAATTTTTCAAACTCTTTAACATACTCAGTGACTGACCCAATTTGCTTTAATTTGAACAAATTACCTTTATGATTTGCAAAACTTGATGGGCCGAAACGTATTTGCAGATCGCGAATAAAATCTGCCCACGTTGTTAGTAACCGATTACGCTTTAACCACGTGTACCAACTCAAAGCATCGCCTTGCATATAACAAGACATATAATTCAATCGGCGCGCCGGGCAAATATTGTGTAACTCGAAGAATTCTTCCGCTTGAAAAATCCAATCCAACGGTTGTGAACCATCAAAAATCACCAAATGCATGAGTGGTGGTTTGATTTCCGGTGGCTGTTCTGGGAATGGTTGAAACATAGGATTGGCGTCGCCGAGAAACGGATCCGGTGGAATGTGTCGCGGATCAGCATGCGCATTTCGAGACAAATTCAGACTATGGTTGGCTTGGGAACGCATTTCGAGCATCAATTGCTGAATTTGCAAATTTTGCTGTTGCATTTGCTGTAAAATTTCTTGTGAATTCGCGTCCAATTTATCTGTTAGATTTCTTGTAACTCGCTGTTCCATGGCATTTAATTGTGCTGAATCAATTAAATCCATTTTAGCAGCCATATCAACTGCCAATTCATCCAAATTCACAGAAGTTGCTGGTTTAGGAGGCATGAGCACAAACAGGAAAGCACCAATTGATAAACAACTCTTGATTCTGGTGTAGAATTGCAAGAACACCCAATAAAATAAATAACTATTTTATAATATTTCTTCTTATCAATACAGAATGCACTCACGGCATTTTAATACATTGAGAAGTTACGTCAGTTTTATAACTTCCCCACTACAACTGCTAATAGAATAAAATATTATAGTTACACACCACATACTGAATTACACACAACCTAATTAATTACTAACTATTATATATATTAATATAATCATACATAAACTACTGCAGCTTTACTTTATAGTCACATAGTCAGACAAATGAGCAGGCATGCGTGTCATGCGTTGGGGCCGAGGCTTATCACATGGCCATCGCTAATCGCTTTTGGCACCAAATCTTTGGCGTTGCTTCTCTAATAAACGTTGGTTACATTTCTCTATGTTATTTATTCGAGTAACCGGTTTATGGATTTCGAATTGACTTCAAGAGGTCTGTGAGCTCGCTTTAGAACTAAGAATTGATATAAAAGATGTTATATCATTAGATATATGTTCTATTTCATTTTCACTAAATAGTTTTTTCTTAGACGTGTATAAATTAACGGGTCTGTCATCACAATTTTTGTCCCAATAACGCGATGTTGGTTTTGGACAATAGTCTCCGGTTTTGCTACATTATATTAGCAGTCGCAAGTAAAATATCATGCGCAATTTAATTATGTTTGACCAAAAAAGTTAGGTAAGTAAGATGAGACAATATCAGTAGTCTCAAACAAAATAATGTCAGGTAAATAGGTAAACTGGCGCGAGAGAGAAAGGCAATTTATGTATATTTAGAAAAATAATAAATATTGAAAATCGGGAGACATAGCTTGTGATTAGAATTTGGCAATTTGCGGGTCAATAGTTTCTTAATGTGGATTTCAAACTTCAATGGCGCAGATGCATGTATAGTTGTTGGTTAGCCAGTTGTTTTATTGTGTGTGTATATGCATAGCAATATCATCAATCCAGCTAAAGGGCAGATAGCAAGTTTTTTTTTTTTTTGATCAATTGGTTTTGCGATGGTCACAAATTTTTTTTATAACTTGTAAGATTAGTCTTTTTTTAATGTAATCTAATCTTTTAGTTATTTTCTGTAATTTTTCGAGTCTTTTTCCCTCTTACAACTTGCAAATAAGTACCTTACCTTTAGGTGTTGAATATATGACCTTAATTCTTTATTTTAGTTCTTAATACTTTTAGAAATGATTTCAATCTTCATGTAAATAATAACTGAAATCCTTTTATTTTATTATTTAAAAATAAAAAAGTCAACTCACCACATGGAAATATAGAGAGGACACGTTCAACGGTTGAGGTTTTACGAATAAAAGTATTTCAAAAATAACAAATCTTTTTAGTTATTTTCTATAAATGGTTTTATGTACTTTTCCCCTTTTTCAACTTGCAAATAAGTTTGGTGAAGGTGTTTTAGGTGGCCCATAGACGAAACGGGATGACTTGGCCCATTAACGACCAAAACGGAAAAAAGTCGAACCAAGGTGGTTCGACCGTTCTTGGACGATCGAACGAAGACGTTTGATTGTTATTGCGTTTTATTAATTATTATTCACCAACCCTACAACAATCGAACTAGTTGTTCGACTGTTATTTCAGTTCGAGAGTTCTTTATTTTCGATCGATCAGCTCGCCTATTCGATCGTTATCAGTTAGCATTCCCTGTTCGAGAGTACTTTTCAGGGTCAAATCAACCTCCGTTCGATTGTCTTTCGACATCTAACCACTCACCGTTCGACCGTCCCAGTTCGACTATCCAAGGTTATTTGAGTTATTCTAAGCTTCATTAATCGTGTCATAGGTGTTATGGACAAAGTTAGTCTATTTTCTGTAATAGATTAACATAGTTTGGTATATTTTAGGCCCAGTTGTATCACATTTTTTATTGTAACCCAGACAATAACACCAAATTAAAGTTCTTTAAATGTGCTGAATATATGTCGTTGAGGCGTTGATTAATTGTTTACTTTAGTTCTTAATATTTTTTATGAATTGATTTCAATCTTCAGGCAAGTATTTAATAACTATTCTTTTATTTAATTATTTAAAAAGAATCACGAAAATAAACTATTAATGATTACAATAAGAAAATTAGAGATAGGGGATTATTTTTACAGGTAATAAGATGAAATATGACAAAAATTGAAAGAAAAGAAACTGGAATATTACTCATAAAAACGAATGAGTATTTTTGCAAATTATGAAAAATATTGATGACTGTTTGCAACCACCATAAAGTTAAGGATTAAATTTGAATTTCTCTCTCCACCTAAATGCCAAACAAATACGCGTGAACTTATCCAAATCGTATGACTTAGCTTTCTGAAAGGTTCATTAAGTAGGTATTCTATGACTATTCGGTATTTATTGAAGATGATTGTGATTATAAATCTCAATAATCTTTGATTATTTTGTGATTTTTTTCATGTGTCATGGCTAAATTTTGTTTGATTCTCTAGAAAATAAATCTTAACATATTCTTTGGAGTGCACTATAATGTGCAAATTTGAGGTTAATTAGCAATTAGCATATTGTTTCCGTTGTCAAACTAGTAGATCTATAATTCCGTGGAGCCCCACATTTAAAAAAAGATATTCGGAGCAAATAAAATTTCAATTGGTTTTTTTTTGCTTGCATCATTGAGCTTATCTTTTTCATG
Organism: Linaria vulgaris; assembly: GCA_948329865.1. Classification (NCBI taxonomy): domain Eukaryota; kingdom Viridiplantae; phylum Streptophyta; class Magnoliopsida; order Lamiales; family Plantaginaceae; genus Linaria; species Linaria vulgaris. The sequence continues at coordinate 14,207,681 of OX415254.1, read as the reverse complement.
AGAGAGCTTGCAATCTTAATAATTATTGGGTACTGAGATATTGATGTTAATTGTTTTCCTTGGTGGCGGATCATGACAGCCAATTATGACAAGAATGTTTTGAAAATCTTTGTTATTTTGGTATAGTACTTATTCATTGAATAAATATTAATGTTACAACTTACATGTTCACACTTCACACCAAAAAAGAAAAAAAGAGAGAAAGAAATGAGTAGAAACACTAATTACCTAAAGGGAAAAAAGCAGACGACCCCCTTAGCTTTCGACCGTTTTGCACTTTGCCTCCCAACTTTGATTTTTAGCACTTTGTCCCCCCAACTTTGAATTCTATCAAACGTTACCCCCCGACTTAACATGGGCGTTAAAAAAAAAAAATATTCCGTTAAAAAATGAATATTCTGTTAAAAATACCGAAAGTTGGGGGAGGGGGGGGGGGGGGGGGGGGGCAGCAAAGTGTCAAAATTTAACGGAATATTCGTTTTTTTTACGGAATATTCTCGTGAGGGGGTAACGTTTGACGGAATACAAAGCTCGGGGGGCAAAGTGCTAAAAATCAAAGCTGAGGGGGGGGGGGGGGGGTAAAAGTGCAAAACGATCGAAAGCTAAGGGGGTTGATCTACTTTTTTCCCTTACTTAAATTATCAAATAGTTAAAAACATATCCGAACTTGCATAAAGTCAAAACACACAAACTATTCCTAATTATGGATAAATTACACAAACCACTCTTCATGTTTAGAAAATTACACAGAATAATCTGTTTTATTTTTGGGATTACAGTTATCCTTAACGACATTAAGATCTAATGGAAAATGATCACGTCATAAATTGTTTTTTCGCTTCCCAAAATTACACTTTATAGGTTTTTGAAGACCTAAATATCTTCAAGAGGAAATTACTATTTTTTAACTTACTTAAGAGGTAATCTCAAAAAAAAAAAAAAAAAACTTACTTAAGAGGTGTACTTGTTATGTATAGTTCTATTAAGGGGTGTAAGTGTTATACTTAGTTTTGTTGAGGGATGTAATCGTTATGTAAAGTTTCATAAAATGGTGTTACTTCTACAACAAATCAGCATATAGGAACACCATTATTTATGTTTCCAAAAGGCTGATTTTATTCCCAATAACTATCCAAAACATATATTTCGTTCCTAATTTTAAGTTTCGAAAAGTGTCATTGCCATCTTTTGGCAAACAAAAATCTTTCGTTCCCGTTAGCAATGGGAACCAAAAATTTGGTTTCCATGTGGAATGTGATAATTTTGATCCCACATACAACATAATTTTTCCCTTGGTTTAGAAATGAAAACAAAATATTTGGTTCCCATATCCACGTGGGAACGAAATACTCTCGTGGGTCACACGTGCCTACATCAGAAAACGTGGCGCCCAGTGAGAGGTTGGAAGACTGGAACGTAAAATTGGTCCATTTACGAAAACGTATTATTTCGTTCTCATAAGTAACATACGAGAACGCAAATTTTGGTTCTCATTTACAAAAACGTATTATTTCGTTCTCATCTTTAAAGTAACGTACGAGAACAAAAAAATATGTTCCCATTCTTATAACTGGAAACAAAACATCACATTCCCATACTATTTTGATTTTTTTTTTAAAAACAATTGTGCCGCTAACCCGCTATAATTTCAAATTTAAGCTGGTTTTATACGAAATTTAGGGCAATTTTTAAGAATATGTAGTATATTAATATGTTAATGTAAAAGTTTATAAAGTATGTTTTAATTGTGGAAAATATTGAAAATATGTAAATCTAATTTTATATAGTTTGCAATGTTGTGAAATAAATACAAATATGATTTTTATAAAGTTTATTAACCTATAATTATGGAATTTAATTGAAATATATTATGTGGTGTGATGTTTTTTGAATGTATATATTGATAACACAAAATTAACCGGGTTGGGTAATCCCTTAATTATCATAAAAATATAGTTTGAAACGCAATTCCTGTGATTCGTACAGAGAAAGTGTAAGAATATGAGAGCTTATACGAAGGAGGATTTTTTGAGTTACGGGGACCCTTTATGTGTAAAACAAGAGATAACTTGGATAAATAAAGAAGAAATATACTATTTTTAGGTGAATATAAAGTACAAGTATGTTATCTCAATCTGAGTTGGTTTACAATGTTGATCTAGCTTCTATTTATAAGGCCTCAGAGGTGCAAGTGGGATTGGTCGTCTGCGCTCCATGAATGATAGAGATGGGCGTCCATAAATATTGCTTCGTGGTAGACAGAACTACTAACAACAGTTTAATACGGGTCGTGCGTGAATTAAAGGAGATCACGTTCTGACAGTCGCCTGGCGCTCTTTCATGATACGTGTGAATTGTGCTCCAAGTTGGGAGTATCGGTGGCCTATTGTATAATATGAGGGATCCCTTTCCTGGCTCCAGGGTCATGGCTGGTACATTTTATGAAGGCTTATCATAACGGGACCTTCTTTTCGAGGGTAGCCTGGTCTTTTTCCCCGTCTGGTGTATTTATGCATTATCAGATATCCCCAAGTCTGTTGCTCCGGAGGCCTCCGAAGCGAAAGACTTTGTGTGGACTCTTCTTTGTTTTCCCAAGTTCCCTCGTTTTGTGTTCGTCGATCTACTTGAGTGAGGAGGAAGCCTTCAGAGACTGATACGCTTTTGCGCCAGGATGATGGGAATGGGGAACATGCCCGCGTCTCTTCTGTCTTAAATCCCTTGTCTGCGCGTAACAGTTTCTGCAAATGGTAGACTGTTACAAGGCGAGTGGGGGTTACGTGGGTCACATGTATTCCATTGACTGGTTCTAATTAAGCGGGAAGGCGGTTGTTTGCCATAACAACTCAATAGCTTTCTTGGCTTAAATAGCAGAATTTGCCATCTTTGTTTTTCCCAAGCACATCTAATCAGAACATGTTCTGTCCCATGGCAACATTCTTACTTTATTTTTTATGACTCTAATGGCGTCGTTCTCAAGTTCTGCTTCATCTTCAAATGTTCCCTTAACCTCTTTTGTTGATTTGGTGATGGAGTGTGGCTCCGACTCGGGATCCCTTGCTTCACTTTCTACTCACCTTCTGCTCTGTGTTTACGGTGGGGACGGCGGCAAATCTTTGCAAGGTGTTGTATGGAGGAAGAAGGGTAAGACCCCCTCCTTATCGCGGATACTTAATTCCGAGGTAGTTTGTACTATTACTTTGGAGGAGGTTGAGGCTCTTTTGTTGCAGTATCATATGGAACCACTTATGTTAGAAGTGAGAACTCCTTCCCCTGAAGATTGTGCAGATAAACCCCCTGCTACCTTTCTAATGATTTATGAGGAGCAAATCAAGCGCGGTATTTCTCTCCGAGGTGGTTCACGAAGGTCTTTGATTATATTGGAATTTGTCCAAGACAACTGCACCCGCATTCATACACGATATTGGCTGGTTTCTTTTTGTGGTGCCATGTCTAAGGTGTGCCATGTAGGACCCCCTCGTTCTTACCTCCCCACCTTGTGGAAACTGGTTTGTCGACGACCCCTATCTACCACTTTGCTCCTCGTGGTCAGAATGTATTTTCATGGGGACTCCCACCCTTGATGAGGCCTGGAAATGTCATTTCTTTTTTCGTCCGTCTCGACGGGGAGGCCACTCGTGATTGTGGGATTATCTACCACGTGGCGTGCGGGTAATGTCGGTCCCTGTGATCCTGATCCTAACTCATATGCGAAACTCTTTCCCACTATTTCCTCCATACTTTTGTATTAGAGGCTTTTTGATTTGGCTAAACTGAGGATAATCCACTTTTATTCATCCTTGGAGGTTTCAGAGGCCGACTGTCGTTTTTGTCCCTAGTGAGGAGGATTTGTGTTGTGGCGACTTTTTCACGTGAGTAAATGCAACTATTTTTCTTTTTCACATGAGTAAATGTAACTGTTTTCCTTTTTATCGTGTTCCCAACTCTCATGCTGGACCCCCATAGACTCTAGTCCTCTATCCTTCAATGCTCATCCAGATGGTTTGGAGGAGTTCTTGAGGCGGTCTACCAATCGCTTTCCCTCGCATTGTAAAGGGCGAAGCCTTCAAAGTGGAAGAGAAAGTCTGTTTGAGCTCCATGTCTGGCAATTTACGAAGGGGTTATTTGTGCTGTCGCTGTTGGCCCGTCTTTGTCTTATGGGAAACTTTATATGGGAGCTTTGTCCAAATGTCTCTGTGTATCGGTGAAGCATGCTCGTGTGGCACATTCGTGTGACACGTGCCCCTTCCCCATCCTTGTGGGTCCAATCCCCGCACATGTGGCTCCGGGTGGCATGTACGTTGTTGTTTTTGGCAGGGCCGCTTTCTCAGTGTCGTTTGGGTTCACGGTTGTGGTCTATTGGCATTTTCGGGGGGCTACCATCTCTGATTGGTATTTTGGATGTGTCTGCACAGCCGTAAGTTCAAGGCCAGTATTCCGGGCTTGTTGGTGGGTATTCACATGGCTCATTCGCATCGAGATTCGAGGATTAGATGTATGGGTTTGGACGGGAGGTCGGTCAGGAGTGGCTACGTTCTTCGACGCATTGCGAGGTGCTCTATGGAGAGAGGGGATTCTTGGCTGGGCGGTCGAATGGGAAATGACGAAAGGTCCTCCCGAGAGACGAAAGCGGCATTGAGTGACGACGTGCCAATCTGAGTCTGGGAGGGGATTCCCCAGGGGTGGTGGTGGTGTATCCAACTGGACGGGTTGTGATATGCACTTATTGCTCATGTGTACCAAGCGGCCACACTTGAGGCAGAAGTCTACCTTGACTTAATACGTGACTTCTTGGAGGTGTCCATTTACATGGGTTTTGGTGGGCAGTGGGGTGGTGGTGTCCAGTTCAACACAAATACGAGCACATTAGACTCTAATACTTACCGCAGTATGGGTATCAATCCCGATTGGGCGTCCAAAAAGGTTCACAATACAAAAAAGAGCCTCGAAATTGTAGAATTCAGACACATACCATACAGGGAATGCTCATCGAGACGAAGAAATTTGGGTGTCATTGGTAGACTCCTAGATAGTGGTTAAAAAGGAACTATGGGCCACCCGCTAGCGCGTTGGTGTAGTCCTCGGGGTTATTCAGTCGCACCAAATAGGCTCCATGTCCCACTTCTGTAAGCCCAATTGCATGTGTAAACTTCCACATACACTGTAGCATGGTAGCCATGTCAGAGATGGTTCGTGTAATGCCCATCGTCCACACTATGAGTGCTTTCTTCCAGGGTTTGCTAAGGCGACACATTTCAGTCGGGTGAAGGTGATCTGGGGGCCTGAGCTTGTCATCTCCTCATCCTGGGGTGGAGCTAGCGGTACATCCTCCTTCTGTTCTTCTAGTTCCTGGAGCCAGGTAGAGAAAAAAAAGGTGGTTGGTGGAGGAGAAGAGTCGGGGACCGGTCTATAGGGTTTGATTGTGGTGTCTCCATTGGAGGAGGTGGTAAAGATGGGCTGTTGGATGTGGGGGTAGGGGGAGAGGTTGAAGGGTGGTCGGGTTGTGGGTCGGGTTTGGTGGGGGTGCAGGATGGCGATGGTGGTTGCTGGTGGTGGCAAGGAGCGAGGAGGTGGAAATGGTGGTCGTGAGTGGGGGAAGGGGGCCGGGCGGTTGCGTAGTTTGGGAATCGGGATAGAGGTCCGGAGGAAGGATAGGTGGGGGAAGGGGACGACAATGGTGGTTTGCATGTGGTTGAGAAAGAGGGGGGGGGGGGGGGGGAGGTGAAGTGGGGTGAGGATGGCGGCGTGGTAGCTTGTGGAGGAAGAGATATTTTCTTGGTCTTATCCATTTCTTTCTCTTTTCAAGATCGTCTTTGCATATGGTTTTCACAAATAGACGGTCCAATTTTAATAACATTGCGTATTACGAAGTTACGTTGGTGAACAAAATGCTTCCATCTGGAGCAAACCATATTGCTCTCATAATTACTTTATATAAACAAACTAGGTAAAATCGGCTCGTGCTCCGCACGGGCATGTTCCGCCTCAGATGATTAAATAAGCCATATACACAAGAAAAACGTACGCCTTGTTTCTATATCTCACATATTTCATTATACTCATTCCCATTATCTAATCACTACAATTATGGCAACAGATTTTGGGGGAGGCATTGGTTTTGCACTGCTTAATATTGTAATCATTTTAACAATATTCGGGCCCCAATTGATTAATGTGCGGTGCCCCAATGATTAAAAGCGTTGTTCTAATTTTAATTATATCCAATTTAAAATGAATGATATACATTATTACTCGGACTCCAATGAATAATCTTATTCTATGGTACATGGTCCAAACTATTATTATGCGCGGGGTCCTCAAACCACTAATTACTAAACTCGTTTTATTTTAGGTGGGTCCCATGTGTGCAAGGCTCCCAAATATTAGTGCGCAGTTCCCAAACCCTTAATTACTGATTTTTTTGATATTCAATGGGCCCAACCGATTAATACACACGGGCCCACAAGATTCACACTACTGCAAAATAAAACAGAATATCGCGACGACACCAATAAGTTAAATAACATTAATGTTTGGGACAAAATAGAAAAAATTAAAACTAAACGGGCTGTTCTATAGTTTATTGTAGGACCCATAAGTAAATAAGAAAAAAATTTGGGGCAAAACTATAAGAATTAAAAATTATAATGACTATTCGACAGTTTACAACTGACTATAAATTATTAATTTATTTTATATTAGGTGGGTCTCAAGGGTTAATGCGTGTGGTGCCTTTTGCTATTAGTGTGTGGTTCCCAAACTATTAATTACTAATTTGTTTTATATTCGGTGGATTCCAATTGATTAATACATGCATACCCACATATTATTTATTACTGCAAGATCAAAACTACGAAAGATAGACGATGGAAAACATCCATATTCATACTATAAATGGGCCTTCTCAGTAATTTGAAAATTTTTAGGTATCTTCGAAGAATTCGTAACATAATGTGGGGTTCTTTAAAAATTTATAACCTTGTGGAACCTTTTAAAGTTTTATGTGTATTTAGAGAATTCGTAACATTTTGTGGGATTTTAAAAAAAATTATAACATTTTGTGGGACTTCTTAAAGTTTTTAGGTGTCTTTTGATAGTTCGTAATATTTTGTGGGGTTATTTAAAAGTTTATAACATTTTGTGGGGGTACTTAGCAATTTGTAATATTTGTGGGGTTACGTAGAAATTTATAACATCTGTGGGGATTTTTAAAAATTTATAAAGTACCAAAATGAAAATAATAAAAAATATAGGTTGAAAAGTTAAAAATTAGAATTTGGGGGCATAATTAAAAAGAGAAAAATGGTTGATGAAAGGTGGCTATCCTTTCTTATTATTATAGTATTAGTAGGGATAAGATATACCGATTTTGTTTTCTATGTTTAAATTAAATTAATCTTCTCTTTTTAGCTAAAATGACATGAATTAATGTTTTTCTGGTAGTTGGAATTTGGAATCACCTTCCGGGTCGCATATTGCAAGCAGCTTCAACCTCCTTTTTTGAAAATTTCCTTACAGACGAAATTAGTTCAATAATACATTGCCAACTAGCAAGAATTATCGGTGGTAGGCCATAACAGGAAACTTTGTGAAGCTTACGCAATTTCTATTTTCTAATATGTAAACTTTTTTTATATAAAATTTCAGTATCATAAATTAGGGTAATTTTGATTTGTCTTATTTTAAAGTTATACAAGTTTCTTGTTAGGACCACATAGAGAACTAATTGATGAAATCAACCAGATCAGCCTTCGATCGGAAGTTTATTATATTTTGAAATTCATTTTAAGTGGATACCACATAGTCCATTTATCTAGGCCTAAGGCTTAGAAGATGGAGGTAATTATTACTTTTACTTTTTTTGTTCTCAAGCAAGAGTTTTTCTAACTGAGGTTATATTCAAATGACTTTTTTTTTTTTTTTTTTATTAAATGAGAGATTATTCCTTAAATAAGATGCTTGAAACTGTGAATGTTGAAACAAACGTGGGAAATGAGTTTTTCTAATGAAAAATGATCTATATATATATATATATATATATGTTTTCAAATGTGCTTCATTGAGATTTTTTCTAGTGTATAGAGGAAAAATGTATAAATCTTATGTGGTTTCAAAAAACCTGCACAAACCTCTTTCGTGCTTTTAAAACTGCACAAAACCCACTCGTAAATTCATTTTTTTGACATAAATCCTCTTCGTTTATTTTCAAGTAACTCCATTATATTTTCTATCAAATGACTATATTGTAATTACTATATTTTTTGTAAATATATTAACATTTGTAAAAGATTGTATTTTTTGTAAAAAAGTATCAAAACATAAGGTTTTTTAAAATGTATTATGTTATAATAATAAATCAAGAGTAAGGATTTTGTGCATGGTTTATCAACCCATAAGGGAGTTCCGTGCATGTTTTGAAACTACAGAGGGTTTTACGTTAAAAATTCTAAAGGATATAATAGATCTTTTATAGGTAAAAGCTACACAAAAAACAATCGCAATCGCACATAGAGCGAGTGTACATCACTCTCCAACTGATTGAACGAGAAAAGAATTTTATGTATGGTTTATGAAATTACAAGAGAGTTTTGTGCAAAAATTTTAAAACTATAAGAAAATTTTGTGCAGTTTTAAAATCACAAAGAGGTTTCTTATTGGTTTTCGAAACCACATGAAGGTTTTATGCATTTTCCTCGTCATAGAGAGGCAAATCATGTACCCCTAATAATGCATTGGATCAAATGCATAAGCCTACATTACGTGGGCTCGAAATGTTAGTATACTCGTAATTTAAGCAGTAATTCATGTAGCTTTGTTTGTTTATTTCATTACTCCATAAAAGAAATCGCTCTATTCAAATTTAATTACAAAAGAAAACAAATACATAATATCCATACGTTTACTCTATTTTCAACAATCGTTTTTTACATAATATGCAAAAAGTTTCGAGTTCGCCTAAGTTTTTTCTTTTTCATGCAAATAGAACTTCTATTTGTTATCGTCTTTGAAATTATTGGAGCGGGACTCAGTACTATTTTCTGGATAGACTGTCGGTGTGGTGACACACCGAATACGGAGCACCAGGTGTGCAGCGGAAAAAAAAGAAACACGAGACTTAGTAACTTTTGGCAAATTATTATTAATTAATAACTTGTCGCGTCTTAAGCAAATGTTTAATAAAGAATAAAACAAGGTAATCACACAATATATATGATTACAAAATACAACCAAACAATTAGTGAGAACCAACTCTTACACTAGCCTAAACTAGAACAACTTAAACTTCGTCTTTTAGCTATATGCAAGATACAAATCAACTTTCTAGCTAAAACACTCTTAAGACTCATAATTAAAATGATGAGTAGCTCTCCCTATTTATAGAAAATGTTGGAGCCTTGCACAAGCAAATTGGATTACCTTCAATCTTCCATCTTTATCTTCTTGATTGACATCAATCCTCTTGAAGCCAAAGATCCATCTCGATCTCATGCAGCAATCTTCTAATCAGCTATCTTGTATCAACCCTAAAATTTGGAAGAGAACAATACAATTTTAAAAATTTCAGTTTAGTTCCTAAACTATTAAAAATACCATTTTGATCCAAAATAGTTTTAAAGATTTGCAATTTAGTCCGAAAAAGTTATGATTAGCTTATGATAGCCTTTACACTATTTATGTGCTCTTAAATTAGGTTCATAAACCCTAAATAATTATAATTATTTTGAAATTAGCTTAAAACATGTTAGTTACATAGTTATCTACTTAATTATGTAAATATATCTTTGATATAATAACTATAATTGCATAATAGTTAATCAATTACAAAGTTGAGAATTATTTAAGATGAATATATGATCTGAATTTGATATTATAAGGTGTATAAAGTAAAATAAAAAAAAAAAATAAGTGATAAGGAGACAACTATACAAGTTGCCAACTTGTTGTATGATTGTACAATTGTTGTCTGCACTTCAGATCTGTATTCAAACAATTTTCGTAGCCTTATTAACTAAGGTTCATGTATTGCTTTTTTTTTTTTTTCATTATATTCAACCATTTAGAGTCTACTTTCTTAGAAAATTTGTTTCAAAATGTTTCCCATCGTCCTTGTAATCCAAAAGGACCAAAACTTTCCATTGCATAAAATAACTGCTTTCAAATCCGATCACTAAAAACATCATAACTCATCCAAAACAAGTCCAAATATTCTAAAATTTTAGATACAGATTCCCCTCTACGTTAGGCATCTTGCAAATGCAGATACCATTTCCAAAGAAGATGTTTTTGAAGGCCGAAAGCAAGAAACGGTCAGCCTTTGTCCAAAAAGTTCGAAAACAGCTTCTATCACACAAGGATTTTTACAAAAGAGTAACCCTCTTCCTTTATCACTCATACTCCATGAATTTATTCCTATATATGTTGATTCTTTCAAAATTATTTAACTATGATATTCACTTGTTTACAAAGGTCAATTTAGTATAAGAATCTAAGTATGTCACTACTTTAGTTATTTGTTTTAGAACACGATGTAATATTTCACTAATCTCTTTATATGATTGCTTAATATGAAGAGTTGAAATTTGTAAATAATGAATTCATTATAGATCTACTATTTTGAAGGTTATTTAAGCAAATCACTCATGAGATCATAGTTTAGACGACAAAAAATAGTAGTAGTCGAGTATGTTTTATTTTTACTAATGATGATGCATGTTTTTAAGTGATCTTTAGTTTATTTTCATATTAATCATGTGTATAAATCTTTGATGTATATTAGAACACAATTCTCTCACATTTTAACTTAGTTAGTATTAAAGGGTAGCATAATTACTAATTAGAACAACTTATGAAAAATATAAACTTACTAGCTAATTCTATAACCATTAACACCTTATAAACTTATTTAGGGATTGACGAAGTTAACGAGGACAACTAGTGGCAATTGTGTGGAAAAGGTGAGGTTTGATTTTGATTATTCATGTCCCGTTTGGCATCCGGCCCTGAGGAACTTGGGACATAAAATCGTGATTTTATTTCCGAATCCCGAGCAATTTCTTTCATCATTTATATTGCCTTTACTTTTCGTTTACTTATTCTCATTGGTGATTTCGTTTCTTTTATCTATTGTTACATCATGTTCAAATGCAAAATCTATATGACCTATCAATTCACAATCGTATTACCTGACCTAATCTGATAACCTATATATGGATTCCTGGACTATGCAAACGAGCAACGAATATTATCTGGTTTACTAGCTCATGTAATATTATGTTTCACCCATTGGGACGCCTTTGGGAAGTTGGGCCCACGATTGTGTTAATTTACTGTTGGGCAGCAAGGGCTGTCGGTTTAAGTATTTTTGCATAATACCCGTCGATCTAGGCGCCGCGTATAGTCATGAGTTGATTATATCCTGCGTGCTAGATAGACATGTACTCGAGCATGTCTTTTTGTTCGTTGCGAGGTTTCTCCTCGGTGGGAGGTATATGGTAGTATACTCGTTGATATAAGGTTGGATCTAGTTGTTATGTGCACATGTTCATTTTCACGACTCATGTTCATATGTTATTAATGCTCCATAGTTATTTCTTGTCATTCAATACCATTCAGATCATTTTCGGATTCTACTTATTCTTGTTCAATTTACCGCCTAAACCTATAAATCTCACAAGGTCATAAAAGACTTATTCCTATTTTGTTTTGTCTGTCCATTCCTCAGAATAAAAGGCGACTTACGTGTGGCTGGTTTGAGCGGTTTTCCAAATCAAGAAGTTATTTTGCTAAGTGTTATTTTGAGTATGTATTTCAATAATCATAAAGATTATAAATAACTAAGTATTGTCACTTTTATTCAACTATGACGTTGTTATTTGTACTTTATCAAGATTTCCGCTGTGATATGTAATAAATTGATTTTTATGTATGGTATGATCCTCACCGTGAGATATTTCCGTTAACAGGTTTGAAATTATACCCTAATTAACTGAAGTATTTTTGGGTTGGAACTCCCTGTCCGTGGTTCAAAACGCAAGGCAATGAGGAAATTATGAAAGAATCCCTCTTTTTATTCACTGAAATCCACTCTAAGCCTTTTTATTTTATCCAAAAGAATTCTCTCTCCTTTGGTGTGTGTCCGACCTCTCTCCCTTTTGTATGTATGTCCCTCCCCATTATATAGAGCTTTTTTAGGGGCAGGTATCATTGTGCATGTAAAAATACAGGTGTTGAGATGCAAGTGTTGATACATGTGTCTTCATGCATGTGTAAGAAGATATATTTTATCTGTTTTGGATATCTGTTGACGGGACACTGACTAGGATAAATTTTATCCTTTCCGATGACTTCAAGAGATTCCGATGAGCTGGCTCTTCTATTTTCTTCTCTCCGATGGGATGGGTTTCGTGGAAATGTTCGTTAGGTGAGGCGAGGAGTTCGTCCGAGGCTTTTGTAGTTCCAATAGCAGTTGAATTTCGCGTTGTCTTCTTTGGATTAGCACTCCGATAGATATGTTTGTACCTGATGCGGTTTTCGAGGGCGTCTTCATTTAAGTAGGGCTATGTCCTCGCGTTTGAGTCTTCGTGAGGCGTGTTCCGATGGCTTTCGGTCTTCAATAAGGCATTAGTTGTTTAGGGGCTAATGCTCCGATGGCTTTTTGACTTCAGTAGGGTAACGTTCTTGACTCGGACTTGTATGGAAAGTGTCTCTGATGATTTATGTACTTCAAATGAGGCGTTGTTCATCGGTGTGAATGGTCCGATGGCTTTTTAGGCTTTAGAGTGTTCAATGAGGGGATATTCTCGCACGGTTTGGGACCCGTGGTCCACTGTGGTCTCTCTTGGCGCCTTGATGGATATCGGAGTCGCCCAGTTCCATCGGGGTGTACTCTTTTTCCGATGCCGCGTTGATATCTTTTCTTTATTCATCGTGACTTTCCAAGGAACGTTTCGGTGCCTCTTCAGGTGTCACGTCATACTGCTTCGGGTCAGTGACCGAGCAGATTAGTGACCTTCGATGGACTTTAGTATTTCTTCGAGTGCCACGTCGTACCGCAATCGGGTATGTGACACTCGAGAAGCTTCCTCATCGGGAGTATAACTTCCTCATTGGGATGATATTATCGCCTCAGGTTTAATCCCTAGATTTAGGGTTAACCTTTTGCTTAATCCGTTTAATCCCTTATTTACTTTTTAGGGTTAACACTAGCCCCCCCAAATTTTGATCGTTCTCGCAGAGACGAGGGAAGTTTTATTTCGTGGCCTCTGTGAAGTAAGAGGCCTTTTCTAACTTTCTCATTCGTCGTATTCAATTTTTGACGATTTCACGAGGGGTGTAGATACACATTTATGCATGTCACATAATTTTGTAAGGAAATTACTTTCTTACCCTTGTAGCGTGATTCTTGGGTGAGTGGCTGGATATTTATTGCGCTGAGTTATGAGAGGGTAACGATCTGCTCCGTTAATGGTGTAACAGCTCACTTCCGATTGTTACGCCATTCAAATTACCGTTCATCCAACCGTTGGAAGCTTCTAACGGCTAGTTGACTGCGCGTGTGGCACGCATCAGGTGAGTGGGCGACGTGGGGATTGGAACTCGCTCAACGTTCTTCAATGCATCTTTATAAATAGCTTCCATCCACTTCTTTATTTTCACTATTCACTCTTCCTCTTCACGATCAAAGGCTGCTCTCTCTTCTTAGCAAAATTCTTTCGGCTTTCTTCTCAATTTCACGGGCTCTCTCAAATTCTTTTTACAATTACTTTCAATTCTTCGTAAACTCTTTCAATCCTCTTTTTCCCCAACACGATAGAGTCTTCTACCTCTACTGATCCCATCACCGCCGCCTCCGAGGTCGTGGCTTTCACCTCCGCCGCCGATTTACCGGTGGTTACTAGCGGAGTTGCAACGGGTGGTCCTGCTGCAGGCACTCGGAAGAGAAAGGGGGAGAGTAAGGCTACTCCCTCAAAGAAAGCTAGGGCTTTGAAGGTCAAAAAGACTGATAATCGAAATTTGCAGAAGGTCAGAACGACGGAGAGCACAGTCACTCGGAAACAGGTGTTAGCCCTTTTTAAAAGTTTGGGAGCGTATCAAAAGAACATGACGTTCAAAATTCCGAAGGCGGATGAGAGGGCCAATAATCCTTCGGTGGGTTATCTTACAGTGTACTTTGCCCAAATGAAGTTTGGTTGGCGTTCCTTCATGTCTCCTTTCTTCTGTGAGGTTTTCAAGGCGCGCAACGTCTGTCCGAGCCAGGTAACTCCGAATAGATTTGCTGCCCTCTGTATTTTTGTGTTTTGGTGCCAGGCGAAGGGGTTGAGTTGTACTGTGCATAGATTTTTTTTATCTTTGATATGGCGATTTCGCCTGGGGGTGCTCCCTTCTATCATTTTCGTCATCGGGATAGCTCCAAGAAGCTCTCCAAGAAGATTTTGGATGAGACTCTTAGTTCTCACAGTACTTGGAAGGACAAGTACTTCTTTGTGAAGCCGGCGGAGGGTGAGTGGGATATGCCCTTTGACTGGAGGGAAGCTAAGGCTCCGATGCCTTCTTTGGATTCGGGGATGAGCTTTGCTCCTGTGATTTCGCAAAAATCTTTGATGGAGGCGGAGGACTTTGGTAATTTATACGAGGCCTCGGGATTGCATCGTGTGGTTTTTACTGATGCTGCTATTCTAGAGCCGTTGGTGCTTTCTTCAGAGGAGTTGATCCATCTCCGTAAGTAGTTGTGGTTTTTTCTTTTGTTTATATATGTTATTTCCGAGCAAATCTTACCTTTCGTAATCCTTACGTGTTTTTAGGGTGTTTGCAGGAGGAATTCTGTCGAATTATTTTTCGACCAAGGGTCCTTTGGATCCCATAATCATGGCGTCGCTATCGGAGCACACAGTTCCGGCTTCGAGTGGTCGCACAAGGTTCAAGACTCTGACTACATCCTTGACCCGTTCATCCAGTGGGGCGTCTGATGTTCCTGAGGAAGGGGATGAAGAGCAGAGTACTTCTGAGGACACGGATATGCCTCCCGTGGGAGAGGAAGAGGAGGAGGAGGATCATGCGCCATTTTTCATGAGCGGATGGTGTGATTTATGGGGTTGTGCCTCTGGCTACCATAGATCCTAGGTCAGCCATGGTTCTACCAGGAGGCTCAGATTCAGTGGCAGAGAGTTCTCCGAGGGCTTCTGGGGGAGATTTTTCACCGGAGGAAGGTTTCCCCGTGGAAAAGAGCACATCTCCGAGGGTTGCCGGAGGAGATCCGGTGACCGTTCTGCCCGAGGTGGTGCTCCTTTCTTCCGATGATCCTTCCCCCTCTCCTTCGCTTGAGGCGAACCGGGTTTTCGAGCCCTCTTCTCTGGGTAAGTTTTTCCTCTTTGCGTCTTATTTTGGGTATTTAAATTTCAGGATACTTAGGGAACCTATTTTTTCAGCCGCAGCGGATAAAGGGAAGGCTCCGATGGTGGAGGAACAAAGAGTTTCTTCTCCAGGTAGCGGTCCCTTGCTCCCTCTTTTTTTCTTTGTCTTTATCTAATGTCTTTTTGTCTTTTCGAACTTATCTCTGTTGTCTTTATAGGGGAGGACTTGTTAGACCAACTCCTTGGGCCTAGCTTGGAGGCTTCGTTAGGCGACTCCGAAGAGGTTGTAGGTTTGTCTAAAGTGCAGCCGAGTGATCCGTCTCAACTGGGCGTTCAAGTTGAGCTTCTGGGTTCATTTTTTGGAGAGGCGGGTCCTTCTGCTGCTGCTGGGTTCATTAGGCTTTGTTTACCGATGCTGATATAGTCACAACCTAGGCGACCCTTCCTCCGAGGATTAGTTTTCCCGTGACTGTTTCTTCAAGGGGTATTACTTTTAAGGAACCCTATCGCACCACTCGTTTGGAGGACTTGCCTTCATTGCAAACTCTGGAGGGAGCTTTTCAGCAGATCCTTCGTTTTTTCGCCTCTTCCACTACTCCGGCCGCTGATGGATTCCATTTTATGTATACATGCCTTAACTGGATGGGGCTCATGGTAAGTTCCGATTCTGCCTTTCTTTTTACTTTTTCCTTTTTGTTCATCTTTTTCCAACTCTATCAGGAACTCTTCCCCCGATAGGAGAACTTATGCTTGTATCTCTCTATTTTCAGGTTGGGAAGGATTGAGATGCGGTACCTACGATAGATTAGGGCCATCAGAGGGATGATGATGAAGTGAAGGTTCTCCGAGCGCAAGTGACGTCTCTCTTTTCAAAGGTACGGGAAGACCAAACAGCGATGGATGTTCTTTAGACGAAGATATCCGATATCGAGTACCTGTGGGAGAAGGGCCAGAAGGAGATGGAGTGGCAAAATGAGTTGATGAAGAGTTTTGAGGCTTCATACGAGAAGTTGGCGGCTTCGGAGAAGGCTTCCCAGACCCAGATCAAGCTTATCCAAGATCAGTTGGGCCTAGCTCTTGATAGGGCGGAGTCGACCGAGGGGAAATTGGCAATGGCCCTTTCTCTCGAGGAGGTGCAAGCAAGGGTGGACGTGGCGGTTAAGTTCGCTCAACAGGAAACCTCCAGGCAGTGCTCGGACTCTTTCGAGAAGCAACATCAAGAGCTTTCCATGGGTCATACATTGTGGGGCTACTTGGAATGTGCGAAGATAACTAAGGGGTTGGTGAGGCCCTATGTAGATTTTCACAAGGCCTTCGACGTTCGTCAATTGAAGAAACCTAGTTCTGACAAAGTCTGCGTCCTTTCCGAGAGGTTTACTAGTTTGTTGTCGCCTCGGACTTCTCCTTCCCCTTCTCCGATGATGTCCGCGAGTGTAATGAGTCTGGGGTATAGTGGTTCTGGAGGGATATTATCGCCAACCTCCCGTCTGGCTCCGACTACTTTGCCTTCTGAGGGGACTACCTCCACTACTTCGGCTCCATCTCTTCCGACCACATGGGTGTAGATTAGGATTTGGCCTTCTTTGTTTCTTTTTAGATTAACTTTAAATTTCTAAATTCTGAATTTTCAGAAGTTTTAATGCTTCGTAGTTATTTTCCACGATGGAGAATGTATTCCGAGAACTTCTCGGTTTTTTGCAAATAGACGATTGTTCTATTCTCCCTTTATTCTTCACTATTTATCTGTTGACCCAATATAATAATAAACTATTAGCCCTTGTAAGTACTCAGATTTGTCCCTTTAATTGAGGAGAAAAGAGTGAGTCATAATCTTTTCCTGGCTTACTAAGGGTGCTTCTTAGTAGAACGTGTTGGCTCGCATGGTGAGCTTAAGAGGCGTTTATCCATAAGTAGGGTACTCTTTGACACGTGTTATAAGCCTAGGTATGATTTGGACAGCTCAAGCTCTCTTTCTTATTAAAGGATTAATCTTAAGTATAAATACAGGCGTGGGCTTCAGTGGTTGCTCGTCTGGTACTGCGGCGTACTGGTCGTTCAATCTGCTCAGCAGCATCTACAAGAGCATCAATAGAAGACTTGCGTGCCATTGTTAGAGTGATTTAGAGAAGAAAAACAGAAACTTGATTTGCAGAGAGTGTTGATTTCACAAAAATTTTGAGCGCGGTAACAGTAGGAAGAGATTAGGGCAAATTATATAATCAATCAGCCGAAGAATAGTGATAGTGGTGTTGTAACATGTTACCAAAATAATCGGACCACTGTCACACGATCATACCCATGTTCACCTTACCACGTGTCAGTGTTAGATTAACACGTAACCAGAGAAGTCTCCACACCTGAAAACTTATAAGTTACAATGTTACAATGTTAAACTAACATTGGCAAGTTAACATCATGGAGGCAAGTTGTAGGTGCAGGGCTTCATCCAAGGCAACATCATGTGAGACGTGAGATATTCCTGTATACTGATCTGGAACCTCACCCAAGTACATAGGTACAAAGACATAGATTAAGATCATCAATATGAGTAAGTAACACATCAGACAGAAAAACACAGAGTGGATGTACATATCCAGGGAAAAGATGTTCCCACAGTATAGAAGATCACAAAACATAGTGTTTTACCTGCAGTGAGTCACCCACGAAGTATGCCTCAACACATGATTCCTAGGATTACATAGGGTTACTACTCCCCCTAAGCCCAAACCGACAAAAGGAAAAAAATACAGAACTAGAATGAATGCAACCATGTTAGATCAACATTGGGTGATGGTAACCAAGTATACACAGCTTTACCGACTAGGATCAGGACATATGAATTTATCTTTTACTAAAATCATGAACTCTTTTGAACAAAAAAACTAGTGAATGTTAAAGGATAGTTTCATCACTGAATGCGGGCAGCACAAGACCCCACACACCCCAACAACTTAACCATCAACTACAGATTAGGCAAGTACAAAGGAACTGAATGAAGCCAATACATTTATCATATACTTCTCCACCCAACTCCTCATGCATACTTGTTTACCAACCTGTTTACAAGAGAAATACCAAGTGAACAATGCTACTGAATGCAAGCAATTGAAACTTCAAAACACCCCAGTAGTAAGGATCACTATCATGCATAACCTTGGCCATAGACACAAACACAAAAATAAGCACAACTGAATGATGATGAAGCTTTCAACATCATGTACCCCAGCTTCTCTTCATACTCTGTCTAACCTAACATGGATAAGTCACAACTGAATAACATCAGAGTAGTGAGCTCTGTGTACCCCAACTTCTCCCAGATGTTAGGTTAACATTCACAGACTAACAACAGGGTTCTTACTTTACAATACTTTTGCTATGTACCTGTCCATCAGTCAACTCAACTATTTATATAGATTAACCACACAACCCAACATGATCTCTAACAAAGAAGTAATATGCAAGGAAGAATAATGCAAAAAGGAAACCTAAAAGAATTATAGATACACCACAACCAATAGCCAGTGCTAGACAGTGGTGTTATGTCAACACTGGTGTACTAACATCCCTAGACAATGCACATGCCAAGAGAATTCCTCAAACTGAAGAACCTCTCAGTATCCAAGGGTTTAGTGAACATATCAGCAAGGTGATTGTTAGTTTCAATGTGTTCAATGTCAATGAGCTTATCTTCTACCATGTCTCTTAGAAAGTGATGCCTTATGTCAATATGTTTAGTTCTAGAGTGTTGCACATGGTTTTTATAGAGGCTTATAGCACTAAGATTATCACAGAACATAAGTAAGGTATCACCGTCTAACCCATAATCCAGTTGCATGTGTTTAAGCCATACTAACTGAGTGACACAACTGCCTACTGCTTTGTATTCAGATTAAGTAGTGGAGAGTGACACACGATTTTGCTTTCTACTGTACCATGAGACAAAGTTGTTCCCCATATAAAAACATCCTCCACTTGTAGACTTTCTATAGTCAATGTCACTGAAACCTACAAGATTTGTGTTAGTGTCATAAGGATACCAGATTCCAAGGGCCAAAGTGCCAGATATATATCTAAGGATTCTCTTCACAGCAATCAGATGTGACTGCTTTGGACATGCCTGGTACCTAGCACACACACAAACAGAGAACATTATATCATGTCTTGAAGCAGACAAGTAGAGTAAGCTTCCTATCATTGAACGGTACAATGTTGGATCAACATCTGCACCAGTAACATCCCTGGATATCTTCACTGATGAAGACATAGGAGTCTTGCAAGGCTTTGAATATGCCAATTCAAACCTTTTCACCAAATTCTTTGCATACTTTTCTTGAATTAGGAATATCCCATTACCTGTTTGTTTTACTTGGAGACCAAGGAAGAAATTTAATTCTCCAATCATACTGATCTCAAACTGTCCTGCCATTGATTTAACAAATTTTTCTAAAATAGAGTTGTTAGTTGAGCCAAAAACAATGTCATCCACATATATTTGAGCTATACAGACATGAGAATCTTTCTTCAAAATAAACAGTGTCCTATCTCCCTCCCCTCTAACAAAGTCAAGACTTAAGAGGAATTCTGTAAGTCTTTCATACCATGCTCTAGGTGCTTGTTTAAGTCCATACAGGGCTTTTTCAAGCTTGTACACATTGTTGGGGTACTTAGGGTCTGTGAATCCTTTAGGCTGCTCAACATATACTTCCTTATCAATTAGCCCATTTAGGAACGCACCCTTTACATCCATTTGGTATAGTTTTATCTTAAGACCGCATACTATAGCTAGAAGTAACCTAACAGATTCAATCCTAGCAACTGGAGCACATGTCTCATCAAAATCTACACCTTCAACCTGTGTGTACCCTTGAGCAACTAGTCTAGCTTTGTTTCTAACTATGACCCCTTCCTCATTACTCTTGTTTTTAAATATCCACTTTGTCCCTATTACATTAACATTGGGTGGTCTAGGCACCAATTTCTAGACATTGTTCTTAGTAAATTGTAATAGTTCATCCTGCATGGCATTAATCCAAAAGTTATCAAGGAGGGCTTCATTCACATTCTTAGGTTCTATGGAGGAGACAAAACAAGAGGCATTATCAAAAATACAAGTGAAGTTCATACAGACACACAATTTTACCATATCTCTATAATCAAGTCTTTCTCTGTTGCGTGTCCTTACCCGTTCAGTGAGTTCACCTATTACCTGGGATGCTGGATGATCTTTCTGAATCCTAGCTGGGGGATCTCTTCTAGGTTCAGAGGCAACTTCATGTTCTGAGTCAGAGGCCTCTGCTGTTAGTCTAACATCTGATCTCGCTGGTGTTAGTCTAACATCGTTCCCTGAGTCCTGTTCAGTGTTTCCAGCTTCCAGTTTCAATGTTGGTGTAACATTGTCAGGAGTAACATTCTCGGTTTCCACTGTTGGTTCAACATTGGGAACTGAGATGTCATCAGTACCTGTATCAAGAGTGAACTCATCAAACACGGCATTCACTAATTCTTGAATTGTCTTCAATCTAAGATTGTAGACTCTAAAGGAAGTACTATTGGCAGAGTATCCTACAAAGATGCATTTTTCACTTTTAGGATCAAATTTACTCAGATAATCCCTGTCATTAAGCAGATAAGAATCACATCCAAATTCATGAAAATATGCAATATTTGGTTTCACACCCTTCAAGAGTTCATAAGGAGTCATGTTAGTTCCAGGTCTAAGATACACCCTGTTACTAATGTGACAATCAGTATTTAAAGCTTCAGCCCAAAGTCTTTTGGATAAATCTTTAGCATTGAGCATAACTCTGGCCATCTCTTGAAGAGTCCTGTTCTTTCTCTCAGCAATCCCATTATGCTGAGGAGTCTTAGGAGCCGAATATTCATGGAAAATACCTTTAGCATTGCAATAGTTATCAAAACTAGCATTTTCAAATTCTTTACCATGATCCGACCTAATCTTAGTCACAATGGAGCCATATAAG
Source organism: Linaria vulgaris (assembly GCA_948329865.1). Classification (NCBI taxonomy): domain Eukaryota; kingdom Viridiplantae; phylum Streptophyta; class Magnoliopsida; order Lamiales; family Plantaginaceae; genus Linaria; species Linaria vulgaris. Next base: position 14,186,353 of record OX415254.1, on the reverse strand, counting down.
TTTTTAATACTAGCACAAAGAATTTTGAACTGATCAAAAGCTTATGACTTTTCTTTAAGAAATTTTACCCAAGTGTATCTGGAGAAGTCATCTACAATCACAAAGGCATATTTCTTACCACTGAGACTACTTACCTCAATTGGACCCATTAAGTCCATATGCATCAATTCAAAACACCTACTAGATCTCGGATTAGCATTCTGTACCTGTAGGGGTGTATGAACAGCTCTGGTTTGCTTACCCTTGAGGCGATCACCACACACAAGCTTACCTGGACAAGACAGCTTAGGTAAGCCTCTTACATCATCAACTTTCTGCAGTTTCCCAAGGTTTCTGTAGTGAACATGACCAAGTTTCCTATGCCATATAGAAGCCTCATCTATTTTGGCATGGAAACACCCTGCTTCCTCTTGGGCTAGGTAGCAGTTATTTTTGGATCTAGTACCTGTCATAACAAGAACATTATCACTACCATAAACATCACAAGAAACTCTGTCAAATGTAACCAGTAAGTCATCATCACACAACTGACTGATACTGATTAGATTTGCCTTTAACCCATCTACCAACAACACATCCTTCAGGGGTGGGAACCCATCAACATTTAGGGTCCCCTTGCCAATGATCTTTCCTTTGGTGCCACCTCCATAGGTCACTGTTCCAGCACTTAAAGGTATCATTTGCTTAAAATTCTCCTTGCTTCCTGTCATGTGTCTTGAGCATCCACTGTCGAAGTACCACTTACTTGAAAGGTTAGAGTACACAGCAGAGAAAACAACAGTGCATACAATTTTCATCTTAGGAGTTTTAGCTTTTTCTACCCAAGTCTTACTTTTCTGTCCTGAACCTAATGTTGGTCTAACATCAGAATCTGTTGTAGTTTTAACATTGGGCACAGAGGCTGTTTTCTTACCACATTCTTTTATGAGTTTTCCACATAATGGTTTAATGTGGCCTGGTTGAAAACAGTACTGACAGATAAAAGTGGGTTTGCTTTTTATAGTGTTGATGGTACTAGAACTCATATTACTAGATTCTTTAACAAAGCTTGTAGTTAAATAGGCAGAATTACCATTAGAAGAGGAAGGTTTCTCAACAAATCCCAGACCATGTGTACCTGTATTACTCATGTTTAGTACCTCATCAAGTTTAGAAGTACCTCCATTCCATTTTGCTATGATCTATGAATCCTTTTTGAGCTTCTCCTTTACCTCTTTCAACCCAGCTTCAGCTTTGTCAAGATCTCTCTCATAGAGTTTCAACATGTTCTTCAAACATTCAATGTCATGCTTCAATGCTTTGTTACTCTTTATAAGGTTGACATTCTCTCGCTCAAGTCTGAGAAACATTGTATGTAGCTCGTCTAGGATTCCCTCCTGGGACATTTCTTCTTCATTGAAGTACTCTTCTTCTAGATCAACTGAACCATGAAAACAATCACAGTTAGTATCATCACAATCAGAGAGCACATCATAGATAACCTGTGTATCATTGTTGTTCTAGTCTCCAAAAAAGATTTCCGGTATTGCTGTTGGTTCTCCAATGTTAGAGTAACATGGAGAACTTTGACAATTTCTGGAGTCTTTTTCTGACCAGGTGATCCGAGTGCAAAGCGCAGCAATGTTGATTTCCTCAGATTGTTCATCAACACTTGTTCTAGATTCGAAGTCAGCATCATTGAAGTCATCTAAACACACCCAATGAGAATTCCCTCTTGTTCTGAGGGTGTTAGCACATTCATCTTTAAAGTGACCATAACCCTTACATTCATAACACTGGACATCCTTCAATTTCTCATCTTGAGGCGTGCTCTTAGATGCCATGTACTTTACAAATTTTGGGGGTAATTTCTTATAACCAAGGGCAGCATTACCAGATTGTTTTTCTTTATTTTTATCTTTGTAGCCTAATTTACTAAACTTCCTGGTAATGTTTCCATAGTTAGAAGAGATCAACTCATATTCATCTTCATCACTTCCTGTAGAATCTGAGCTAGTTCCTAGGAAGGCTAAAGCAAGTTGTTTACTGGACTTTCCTAGGAATTCTAGTTCAAATTCTTTTAAAGTGTTCATTAATGTTTGGAAGTCCATGTTGGAAAGATCTCTAGACTCATTCATAGCAATTCTTTTGACAGTGAAATTAAAAGATAATGTTCTAAAAGCTTAATAGACCATGGTTTGATTTGGGATGGTAAAACCTAAGTTTTGACGCTGATTAGAAATATCAAGAAGTTTCTCAAAATAACTATCAATGCTTTCATCCTCAGCCATCTCTATCTTCTCAAAGTCCCTCAAAAGCTTTCTATATTTAGAGTCCCTCATAGCCACATCACCCTCACAATGCAGTTCAAGAACTTCCCAAACAGTTTTAGCAGTTGTACAAGTTTGAATAAGTTTGAACATATGGTTACCTACCCAGCTAAAAATAGCATTGAGAGCCTTTTCATTGAAGTTGTAGAGAGCAATCTCATTGGCTGTCCATTGTCCTCTTGGCTTAGGTACCAGATCAGCATCTCCATCTCTAGGCAAGTAAGGGATGGTGTAGCCTTCTAGTACTGCGTCCCAAGCTCTCAGGTCGATGGATTTAATGTGGACTCTGAGTCTGATCTTCTAGTAGGCATAGTTGTTGGGACCCTCCAATACTGGCAACCTGTTGGTATTGGGGTTGGAGTTGTCCATCTTTTTGTATCAACGCCAAACACCGGTGAAATTGGTGCTTGGCTCTGATACCAATTGAAATTGTGGATCGGGTTGATACGACGTTGTTGTTAACTTAACACTGGAGTGTTAACAACAGATTGGTACGTTGTTAACTCAGCGATGTTACTTTAACAACAGACCAGAGTAATAGTGTAGCGGAATAAACAAACACCAAGTTTAAGAAGTGAATATAAGGTTATATTAACTTTCGAGCCGTAGGCAAACTAACCCGTTAAGGTTTTAACAAAAGTCGTTCTCTCAATTTTCAAGCACCTCACTCTCAAATTAATCGAACTAAGCAAAGCACACAAGAATTGCTTCGACTATCTCTAAAAGCTCCTCACTCTTAGATCTATTCTAACAACTCACAAACTTTGCTAAAGCAAGACAACACTTCAACAACTGTAAATTAATCTCTCGGATTGATTGGCTCTTGACTTGTGTTTGTCTTTATATACTTCACACCTATATATATGTTCTTGACTTGGATTTCAAGGTGTGTTGTACACGGTTGGTAATTCTCCTTTGTTTCCTTCTCGAACTCTTCTTTCCTTGTAGAGCGGTTTGCTTAATTAAGGAAACTTTCCTTCTTGGAAACTTTGAGCGTCCAACCTATGATAAGTTTATTTCCTGAATAATAATCAAAGACAATCACAACTGTGGAACTCAATTAGTTAAATGAATAAGGCAAAACAATAATAATACATCTAAACAAGATTGTAAATCGGATTCTGCTTCAGCAATGTTACTCTAACATTGACTTCTCAATGTTAATCTAACATTGCCAAAACACCTGCACTTTCAGAGCGGATTAGTGACATCCGATGGACTTTAGTATTTCTTCGGGTGCCAAGTCGTACCGCAATCGGGTATGTGACACTCGAGAAGCTTCCTCATCGGAAGTATAACTTCCTCATTGGGATGATAGTATCGCCTCAGGTTTAATCCGTAGATTTAGGGTTAACCTTTTGTTTAATCCATTTAATCCCTTATTTACTTTTTAGGGTTAACAATTTCATTTAGACTAAATTAATATCGAGTTTGTTTCTGTGTTGTTTGAACATGGGACAAGTTGGATATTAACTAAATCTCGAGGTGCTGTTCTCACACACGTTCTTCATATATATCCAATAGCCACACCACTCTTGCTTCTAATCCAAGACACATGCATAGAATCTCTTCTTTAGATAGAGTCCACAATAGTGTCCAAGTTCGTCCTTATTTTTTGTAAATAAGATAACTTCATAAACTTTTAAATAAATTATATCTTTTATTGACCTATTTTAATCTGAAAAACAAGATTAAATAAACTATTAAACATGCTAATTAATAGGTTAGTGAAAAAGGTAAAATATATAAAGAATATTAAATTCAAAAATATATATAGGTGCATAATATCTGGTGTGTTTACTACACCTTTGTCACAACACCCAGAAAACCTTCACTTGCATTCTCCCTCCTTTTGTGTTTCTTAACTAAACAAAAAGTTGTACACGTTTGTTAGTTTAACCTATTCTATTAATGAATATAACTCCCCCTTAATTCAAGAAATCATAAAACACAACTAGAAAAGATTTCAACTTAGCCATGCTTCAAGAATGAAAAATAACTCCTTCATCGATTCAGTCATCTTCTCAAGATCTTTCGGATAAACTCAACATCTTCTTTAGTTAGTCATTATCCAGCTTAAAGTTATTGAAGACATGGATACTTTCCAATACAGACTTAAAACGTGGAGTTTCACAAATTTGAGAAAAAGGCAAAACATAAAATTAATTTACAGAATTTCTAAGTACAGAAAACCAGTAAGTGTTGTAGCCACACCCAATCACAACACATGCACTTACATTCTTCCCCATTTTGCCTTTCTTCACAAAATCAAAAGCATGCACTTTTGTTAGTTCACAAATTCCAAAATTTAAGTTACTCTCCCTTAATGTAAGGAGTCATAACTTTAATCATAGAAGAAAGTATTCAAATTGAAAAGATTGGCTCCCAAACCAAAAATCAATTCATATCGAAAAGACTGGCTTAAGCGCATGTGGCATTGCCTCAACACCACTCGAAAAATCAATCTTTGACTTAACCTGATATCGTGATTTATCACTTCCCATCTTTGAAAAATCTGTACGACATGTTTCATATATGATAATCTGTTTGACAAATATTGGAGTATTTTCGTAAAAGAGTAAGAGAGTATGTGGGCTAAGGTAGAAAAACTGGATAGAAAATAATGAGATGAGAGAGTTAAGATGGAACCATGTGTACGTGGAGGTGTTTGGGCTTAACCTCACAAATTTTCTCAAATAAAAACCATCAGCAAAATCTTGACATAAGAATCTGAAATCCAACCAAGGTTAGTACCACATATAGCCAATTCTGTACTTGAAAGGAGAGTGTAGAAAACATAAAATCATTAAGTGTAAGTAGTTTGAATAAGTAAATAAATTCAATCTCAAACTATATTGGGAACAACTCCGTGTGACTTCAAACAACAAAAATCCCAAAATGAATTGCTAAACATGCTTAACATGCATACATCTCTCCCTTAAGCGCAAATTCGACACAAATACCAAGAATGATAGAACGCGAATGATCAATTCTAAATAAAAGACTAACCTGTTAAAAGTTTAACCAAATGTTAAACAAAAGCATTTAATCAAAAGAAAACTTAGGTATTTTGGGTTTATTCTCGAACAAATTATCGTTAGTGTGCCTGAAAATTCCAATCTAAAAAATGAGCGATCTCAAGGTTTAGTATTCAAAAAACTAACAGTAATTAAGAAGAAAAAATAACGAATAAAAAAATCAAACAAAGGTCGGAGAAATTCATATTTAGACAAAATCAGTTCACAAGGCAGAATAACAAAAATCCTCATGCAGCTGATTACCCAAGGTGCATGTCAGAAATATATGAAAACAGACAAATGATCAAATTTTGTTTTTAAACTCCTAATGAAAAACAAAGAATCTCCCCCTTAAGCCCTAAGCCCCTAAAGACCAAAAAGAACCGCCCTATCATGAGCCAAGAAAGAAAAATGCATGAGCAGATCAAGACGACTCGGTGTTGTGGTAATGACACGTCTGCTATCGCCGAAAACAACCATTTTTCATATATATATATATTGAATTTAATTAAATAAAAGCTTACTCTTTAAAAAAAAATCTGATGGTTATAAAGTTTGAAGCGCAACAGCTGAATGTAGACAACACGTGACCCCATACATCCTAGCGTCAAACACATTTTGTTACACAAGTAAGCACATAGGAACAAATGCAGGCAGTACGGAACCCCACACATACCATTGACTAATGCGTACTTATTTCTTGTATAACGTAAAGGTTAGCATCAAGTAAGTATGAAATATTGAGTGAAGGTAATAACGAGACTTCAAACACCCCAATATTTAAAAACAACTATATCTTGCTCCTCTGCTTGTAGTGCAATGCATAATAATATAGATAAGACACAACTAAACGATATCGTAGTAGCAAGCTCCGTGTGCCTCAACTTCTCCATAATGAGTATGCACAACCGTATACGTTTTCAGAAAGTTCACAAAAAAAGCATATTTTTTTCATCTATCGTCAAAAGACAACAATATCATGAACCCCATAAACACAAAGCAATAACAGAGACTCAGAAAGAATAAGAATATGAAAGGAAATATTAATGCAACCCTATGTACACCACATGCAGACTTCGGTGTTAGCCAGTGGTGTGATGGCAACACCGGATTCTAGAACAGACTTATGGAACAAACATGCTAAGAGATCTTTGTAAAATGGAGACTCTCTCGCACTCCATATCTTTATCTTCGACCAAGTCACTTAGAATAGTGTTTTATATCAAAATGCTTAGTTATAAAGTGTCGAACCAGATTATCATTTGACATAAGAAACGTGTCACTTTTAAGATCACAAATATGCAACATATGCTTAAGACACGTAAACCTGGTAATACAACGGCTAGTTGATGAGAAAACCCAGTTTCGTTTCATGTTATACTAAGAGATAGAATCATTGTCAAAATAAAAACATCGAACGCTCATTGATTTTTTATCCTCTAGATTTTATGCCCAATCAGAGGTATTAAAAACAACTAGGTTTTTGTTGGTATCTTGTGAAATCGTAACTCCAAAATCAACTTTTGCTAGTATGTATTTCAGTATACACTTAACATCAATCATTTTCAAAAATCGAGGGCTAGCAAAGAATTAGCACAAATATTGATCACATTCAGACTGTTAGGGCGAGTAGTCGAGAGATAAAAAGACACACAATCATGGTTCTATACATTACCGTGTCAACATAGTTACCAACTTCATCCTTTGAAGATGTCAGAGAAGACGTTGAAGGCGTTATGCATGGTTTCGACTCATCCTCTTCATTTTGATGGCACATGACTTAATAAGCACACATTAGATCTGTTAAAAAGTTTACACAAATCTCTAGCAAAGCAAACCAAAAGATTATTGTCGCAAAGTTGGCTGATGCTAATAAATTCTGCTTTCAAACCGTCAGCCAATAGAACGTCTATTATTGGAGGAAAACTTTCAACAACAATAGTTCATTTGCCCTACCACCTCCAAACATAATTGTTCATGAGTTAAGCATGAAAAAGTCTTTCAAGTTTGACTTCAAACTTGTCATATGATGATACCATTTGTCAAACTAAATGGTTGTTTAGTATATTTATTCAATGATAGAGAGTACAACTTATATAGATACAAAAAAGCTATTTTAGGAAGCTACACTATTTACTGCTACAATCCTATCTAACACCTTAATTGAAGGGATTCCTAATTCAAAGATTTCTATAACTAGCTTAATTGCTTGATTCTCGCCAATACTCCCCCTTAAGTTGGTGCGTAAATATCTTTGACATCCAGCTTGTCAAGCGAGTCGTAGAAGATTCTATTGGAAATTGCCTTGTAAGGATGTCTGGCAATTGATCTTCAGATTTGACAAACGGAAACAGAATAATCTTCTATTCAAGGTTATGTTTGTCGCTCTACCTCTACGTGCTTAGTGCGATCGTGTAGAACTGGGTTGTGAGATATAGATTTGTTATCATAAAATAAGTTCATTGCACATCTCGGAGGGAAACCAATATCTGTTAGCGGCCTCTTAAGCAAAAGAAGCTCGCACAACCCTTTTGCCATACCTCGAAACTCGGCTTCAGCGCTGGACAATGACACTACTTTCTATTTTTTGCTCCTCCAAGTGACTAAGTTTCCTCTTACAAATGTAAGATAGCCCGAGGTAGACTTTCGATCCAGGATATTCCCTGCACAGTCTGGATCAGTGTACCCTTCAATCTTCAAATGACCAGACTTTGAGAACATAAGTCCCTTTCTTGGTGATGACTTTAGATAACGAAGAATTCAAATTACAACATCCATATGATCTTTACTTGGCTTATGCATAAATTGGCTTACCACACTTACCGCATACACAATGTCTAGACGAGTGTGAGCTAAGTAAATGAGCGTCCCCACTAGTCTTTGATACCTCAACTTATCAGATGGCACTTGGTCCGAGTATTCCCTAAGACTATGATTTTGCACAATCGGCGTATCTGCAGGCTTGGACTCAAGTAATCCCACTTCTGCCAATAAGTCCAGTACATATTTCCGTCGAGAGAGAAATATTCCCATTTTTGACCTCACTACTTCTATTCCCAAGAAATTTTTGAGACCTCCCAAGTTTTTCATCTCAAACTCAGTAGATAATTGTTGTTGCAGCCTTGAGATCTCCTTGGTGTCATCTCCAGTAATGATTATATCATCCACAAAGACGATTATAGCTGTCACTTTCTTCTGTTGATGTTTCAGGAATAGAGTATGGTCGGAGTGACTTTGTTGATATCCATACTTCTTCATTGCTGAACTAAATTGCCCAAACCATGCTCGTGGTGATTGTTTTAGTCCATACAATGCTTTCTCTAATTTACAAACAACGTTGGTGTCATTATTTCTTGTATATCTCGGTGGAAGATCCATGTATACCTCCTCATCAAGATCTCCATGAAGGAAAGCATTTTTCACGTCTAGTTGGTGTAAAGGACAATCTAAATTCACTGCAAGAGAAAGTAAGATTCGAACTGTGTTCAACTTAGCTACTGGTGAGAATGTTTCTAAGTAATCCACACCATATGTTTGGGTAAAGCCTCTTGCCACGAGCCTCGCCTTGTACCGATCAATATTACCATCAGCATTAATATCCATTTGCAACCCACCAGGCTTTTTCCTTTTGGCAGCGAAACCAACTTCCAGGTATTGTTATTATTCAAAGCCTCCAGTTCATCTTTCATTGATTGTGACCATTCTGGATGAGATAAGGCCTCCTCAGTTCTACTAGGGATATGACATGCTGATAGTACTTTGTTGAAATTCTTCAAAGGCCTGGACATTCCTTGAGTAGAAACATAATTTACAATTGGGTACTTAGACTTTCTTGCTCTTTCATCAGGGGAGTACCTGTTTGGTGGTATGTCCCGATTATGCCTAAAAAGTAGCACATAGCTACTAGAAGAATCATGTATATGGCCATGTAAAGGTCGAGCACAAGAGTTTACCTCAGCGATATTCTTAGAAGGAGGGTTATTTGGTACTAAGAAGTGGGGGGACTCTTCATTTTTTGTTTCTTCACCACCCGCTTCTTCTGTTCCCAACTTAACATCACCAAGCTCTTTTGTGTTTCTCAATTCAGCATCACCAAGCCTTTCGGTGTTTCTCAATTCAGCATCATCACGCTCTTCGTTTTCATGCACACTAGAGTATTCATTAGTGTTAACCCTAAAAATAAAATAAAGAAGATTACTCCTACTCGGAAAAAACAATATATGGACAATACTATCGTCACGAGTACTTCCGATGAGATGTACCTATAAAGAAAACCCCTCGGAGGATTGCCCTACCTTTCGGTCACTGACCCGAAAAGGTTTATAAGAGCACACGAGGAGAAACATAAGCGTTCCTTGGAAAGTCAAACGGTGAATAAAAAACAGATATCAATACGGCATCGGAAAAAGAGCAAACCCCGATGGACTCGTACGACTCCGATATCCACCAAATGCGCCAAGAGGGACCACAATGGACCCCGAGTCCCATAAAATTACAAGAAAACTTCCTTGCTGAACACTCCTCAACCTGAACTGCCCTCGGACCATCACCCGAGGACCCATTTGCGGAGAAAAATCAGAAGTGAATAACAGAGTGCCCAGATAACATATTCCGAGGACTTAGATGCAAAAAATACAATTTCAAAAGAAGCAAATCCAGCCCTCGGAGATTGTATTAAACCCTCGGAGATCATACCACGCCCTCGGAGATCAAATTATGCCCTCGGAGATTGCTCCTGATCGTTGAAGAAAAGACCCGAATCAAGACAGAGAAATAAAGTCCCTCGGAAGAATAGATCTATCAAAATCATCTACACCAGAAGCCCTCGGAGATATCAGGAAACACAAAGACTCATCCAGTCAGCATCCAGTAGATAAGAGATAAACATTATCCTAATTTCACACCTGTATCAATATAACGACGACACCTATCCTTACCAAAACACATGCACAATGACACCTGTCCCTACCCAAGTCTATATAAAGGGATATGATCAGTAGAAGAGAAAAACCTAAGATCACTCAGCTTACTTATTACCACATAAAAAGAAAGAGAGGAGGAAAAGTTCAGTGAATAAAGGAAGGGAATATTCTTGCAGTTATTCTTATCTATCATTGCCTCTGAATCACGGACATGGCGTTCCGACCCAAATAAATATCTTCCGTTAAATAGGGATTAATTCCAAACCCGTTAACAAAGTGGCGCTGTCTGTGGGAACGCCATAATATCTGTCCTCGAGAGAATTCAAGCAGATGTCAGCTAGGATGGACGATCTTTTCGAAAGTGACAACCTTCCTTTCTCGAACAACGACTCAGAAGAAACTTTGTCCAATTACGAACCAGGTACTAGAGATTTTATTAATATTCCCCGATCTGTTTAGGAAAGACTTATAAATGCTGCACGAACACCCCGGAGGGATGAACCTCTCGGACGCCCGTCCCCCGTGCTCTCCGGGAACGGTGGTTTCCCCTCGGAAGGAGATGCACCTCCGATGGCGTGGAACCCAAATTGGAATCCTTGGCAACCAGCACCCCGACAAAGGCCTCGAAGGTATGTATGTCATGAACGAACTCCCGTGAGTGGTCGGGAAGAAATTTCTCGCCCCTCGGAGTGTCGAGGAGAGGTTGAACATTCCTTGTGGGGAATGATGGATGATTTACGAAAAGAATTAGGTGATCTCAAGAAGACCATGGCTCCCGAGGAAGATCCTACATTCAAAACCTCTCCTTTCATTCCCGAAATTGCTTCAGCTTCTGTCCCCTCGGGGATGCGACCTGTCAATATCCCGCTATATACCGGAGAAGCTGATGGAAGGGACCCACAGGATCACATCCATCAATACCTGGCCGGAATGGACCTCTCTTCCGCTCCTGATCATGTGTTATGCCGCGTATTTCCTGTTACCCTCGAAGGGCGGGCCCAAGCCTGGTTTACTCACCTTCCACCTCGTTCCATCACGAGTTTTGACCGATTAGCTCACTTGTTTGTGCGACAATTCGCCTGCAATCGAAGGTACCCCAAATCTGCCACACATCTTTTTACTATTAAGCAGAAAAAGGATGAATCTTTACGAGAATATATAAAGCGCTTCACGGATGAAGCCCTAGATGTTCCCAACGTTAGCCCGACCATTATGGCGGACATATTAACTCAGGGACTCCGAACGGGGGATTTCTTTAGATACCTTATGGGAAATCGTATCACGGATATGAATGAGCTAATGCAAAAGGCAGAAGTACACATTTTGATGGAAAAGGCCGAGGGAACAAAGAAGCAAATGGAGCAGGAGGATAATGAACACCTAGAGCGCGTCGAGAAAGAGGCAAAGGCTAAGGAAAAGAATAAGGAAGGAAAACCTCCTCAGCGCAAGGATGAAAGGGGAGTGGTTAAGAAATTCCTCCGACCCGTGCACTTACCCCCGATGACTGTTACTCCACCAGAAGTGCTCAACATAATGAGGGGTAGCAACGAGTTGCACTGGCCCAGACCGACTAAATTTCCTAACCGAGACAAGGACACAGGGAAATATTGTAAGTACCATAAAACTTACGGGCACACTACGGAATAATGTACTACCCTTCGTTTAGAGGTACTCCGCCTGTTAGAGATAGGGTATTTGAAGAACTACCTCAAGGAAAATAACCTCGAAGAGCCCAAGGCAAATGTTTGGAAGAGATCACGAAGGGAAGAGGAAGAGCAAGAAAGGGAAGAAAGGACGCCTAGTTGGAAATCACGAGAGAGGACCACTAGACGTCTCCGATCCCAAGAGAGAATTAAAGATCGTCGGCAAAATTCACGAGAGAAAACGACAGGGTATCAGAGTTTGCCTCATCCACCTAACTCTTACAAAGACAACCCCCCAACAGGGAGAACGATCAATATGATTGAAGGGGGTGAAATTTCCATGACACCTCAGGGTAAAAAGAAGAAATATTTGAAAGAAGCCCGACGAGCAGAACAAGGATTGTCTGTCTGCTCCATTCAAGGATCAAATCTGCCTAGCATCACTTTCGGGCCCGAGGATCTTATGGACGTAATATACCCTCACGAAGATCCATTGGTTATTTCTGCTGTCATCTACGGGTATAAAATCCAACGGATCCTTATAGATATGGGCAGCTCCGTGGATGTACTCTTCTTACCTACTTATCTTGCTATGAGGTTGAAACAAGAAACGTTGGAAACCGCTGAGGTCCCGTTAGTAGGATTCTCAGGGGAAGCTTGTCAAACCCCCGGAACTGTTACCCTTCCGATGTCATGGGGGAAAGGAGCCCTTCGGAGAACTGAATCTATTAAGTTTTGGGTAGTGGAGGCCTCCTCACGAACGTATAATGTCATCTGTGGAAGACCCTCTATTCGGGCCTTTGAAGCTATCCCTTCTACTCTGCATCTTAAAGTGAAATTCCCCACTTCTTCGGGAATCGGAGAAGTCCGAGGAAGTCAGTCAAAAGCCAGAGAATGCTGCATGAATGCCATTCCCTCAGAAGAGGACGGACCCTCACTCGGAAATAACAAAAAGTGTAGAACCGAGGAAACACGAGTCCAACCTGTGGAAGAATTAAAAATGGTGGAATTAGTAGAAGGAAGCCCCGAGAAAGTAATCAAAATGGGCACCCATATGGCTCCAATCATAGAAGGTCAATTGATTTCTCTTCTCAAACAATTCCATCACCTCTTTGCGTGGGAAGGGGGGCCGCCCGGACGAATCAGCAACAAGGTATGTCAACATTTCCTTAATGTAAAGCCTGGAGCTAAACCTGTCCAACAGAAGAAGAGGAAAATGGGCCCCGAGCGCAACAAGATCATCCGCTCGAAAATACAACGCCTTCTCAAATTGAAGCAAATACGAGAAGTTATCTACCCCGAGTGGTTAGCTAATGTCGTGCTAGTTCCCAAGCACGGAGGAAGATGGCGAATGTGTGTTGACTTTACTAACCTCAATGAAGCATGCCCCAAGGATTGTTATCCCTTACCAAGAATAGATCAGCTAGTTGATTCTACCGCAGGATGTGCGCTACTATCAACTTTAGATGGAGATCAAGGGTACAACCAAATCCCGATGGCGACTATTGATCAAGATAAGACCAGCTTCATCACGGATGCAGGCACCTTTTGTTATCTAGTCATGCCCTTCGGACTAAAGAATGCTGGAGCTACCTACCAAAGGTTAGTAAGCCTTATGTTTGCAGGACTTATTGGGAAGTCAGTAGAGGTTTACGTGGATGATACTGTAGTTAAAAGTAATACTTCTGAAGAACATCCCGAGGACTTACGGAAAGCGTTGGTCATCATGAACAACTTTGGCATGAAAGTTAATCCTCGGAAGTGCTCGTTTGGTATCCGAGGAGGAAAATTTTTGGGATTTATGGTTACAGAGAAGGGAATTGAGGTAAACCCCGAAAAAGCAGAAGCCATAATGGGGTTACCTACCCCAAGGACGGTAAAAGATGTCCAAAAGTTAACTGGAAGAATGGCCTCGTTGAGTCGATTTGTCTCCAAGTCTGCAGAAAAAGGGCTTCCCTTCTTCAAGATACTTCGAAATGTCAAGGAATTTCAGTGGACCCCTCAATGTGAGGAAGCTCTCGAAGAATTAAAAAGATATATGTTGAAACCACCTTTGCTGGTAAAACCTATACCCCAAGAAGAGTTGTTTCTATATTTATCAGTCGGAGAAGAGGCTATTAGCGCTGTCTTAGTCAAAGAACAAGATGAAGAACATCACCCGGTATATTATGTTAGTAAAACCCTCCTCGGAGCCGAGACCCGATATACCTTAACTGAGAAACTCGTTCTAGCATTGGTTACTACGGCTCGTAAGCTACGTCCCTACTTTCTATCCCATCCAATTACCGTGCTCACTAAACATCCCCTGAGAGCAATTCTTAATAAACCTGAATCATCAGAGAGACTGATAAAATGGGCCGTAGAGCTTACTGAGTACGATATTTCCTATGCTCCGAGACCATCAATCAAAGCGCAAGTTCTGGAGGATTTTATAACAGAACTCACGGGCGTGGGATCCGAGGAAAAAGAGTCACGATGGCATGTATATGTAGACGGATCCTCGGTAAGTACCCATGGAGGGGCCAGAATAGTTTTGGTAAATCAAGAAGGGGAGGAGGAAAGACTCCATTTTGCAGTTAGAATAGATTACCCCCTCTCTAACAATGAAGCCGAGTATGAAGCTCTCCTTATTGGTATGAGATTAGCAAGGGAAGGAGGAATAAAGAGAGTACTCCTCCATAGTGACTCCCAATTGATTGTCCAGCAAGTTAAAGGGTCATATGAGGCCAAAGAAGAAAGAATGCAAGAGTACCTCCAAGTTGTCAGTCAAAGGTCCGAATGGTTTGAAGAGTATGATATAGTTCAAATTCCCCGAAAAGAAAACCAAGAGGCGGACGCTTTGTCCAAAATGGCTACACAAACAGCTGCAATACATACTCGGAAGATTACTCTACTGCATGTCAATGAATCTGAAAAGAGCGAATGCCGAGAGGTGAATACCATTTCAGATCCTTCATCTAGCTGGGTGACCCCTATCAAAGCCTATTTGCAGAATCCCGAGGGATACTCCTCGGACAAGAATATTCAGCGAATGATGTTCAGAAAAACCCTCCGATACTTCCTCAAAGATGGGATACTCTTCCGAAGGACATACTCATGCCCCCATGCTCGATGCCTTAATGAAGAGGAGGCACATATAGCTTTAGCCGAAACTCACAAGGGAGTATGTGGAAGCCATACCAGCGGAGAAAGCATGGTCGGACGCTTGATTCGACAAGGCTACTATTGGCCCACGATGGCCAAAGACAGTAAAAGCCATGCCAAAAGGTGTAAAGCATGTCGAGCTTACGCCCCTCGGACCTATCAACCCGCAGCTCCTTGGGAACCCAATTTGAACCCTTGCCCCTTCTCTAAGTGGGGTATTGACATACTTCGACCCCTCATCCCTGATGCCGGTCAAAAGAAATTTCTGCTAGTAGCCGTTGACTACTTCACCAAATGGGTGGAAGCGGAACCCCTAGCTAGGGTAACCGCGGGGGCTGTTATCAATTTTCTCTGGAGGAGTATTATTTGTCGCTTTGGTGTCCCTCGGAACCTGGTAAGTGACAACGGTTTGCAGTTTACTGACCAAGGATTACAAAAATGGTGCGATCATTGGGAGATAAAACATCGCTTTGCCTCCGTGGGATACCCTCAAGCAAATGGCCAAGTAGAAAGAACCAACAGAACCCTCTTGAAGAACATGAAGGCCCGACTTGATTGGCATAAAGCTAAGTGGGTTGAGGAGATACCCGGGATATTGTGGGCCTATCGGACCATGCAAAGTGTTGCTACGGGCGAAACCCCTTTTAGTCTATCCTACGGGTGTGAAGCTGTTTTGCCCTCGGAGGTCTCCATAGAAAGCTGGCGAGTCAAAGAATACGAGGAAGTGGCCAATGGCTCAAATCTAGCCCTTGCCCTTGACCTCCTCGAGGAAAAAAGGACCCGAGTAGCCCTCCGAATGGAAGAGTACAAGGCTCGGATGTCACGATATTACAATGCCAAGGTAAAACCCCGAACCTTTCAAGTTGGAGATTTAGTGATGAAACGAGTAGGGGCCTCTAAGAATGTGGGTAAACTAGATCCACGATGGGAAGGACCCTACAAGATAGTAGAAATTATAGGACCTGCGACTTATCGGCTTGCCAACTCCGAGGAAGCAATACTTCGCAACACGTGGAACGCAAGCAACCTTAGAAAGTATTATGCTTAATGTAATAGTTATACATGAATAAAAAGAGTGTTCATATACGAGGGGATATAGTACAAAAGAAATTAGAGTTGTCCGACAAAATGATGTCTCTATATATGAGACATCAGGACAACCCGATAACACTAAAAACCCTCCGTATTATGAACTAAACTCATTTACAAGCTAAGTCCCTCCCATGGGACGTTTCCCCTCTCGGATAAGTCTTCGGCGTTGCTCCTCGGAAAGGGAGACTGGGTCATCAAAGAACACAGTTCCGGCCGCAAAATCTCTAGTAGGTGAAGGAGGAAACTCCTCGGAGACTTGACGAATGTTAAGCTCAGGAAGGAGCAAGCCCGAGGGGAACTCTGGTAAAGCTTGTACGGCATCTTGGCACAACTTATAGCCTATGTGCACCAAGTCACGCATCTCACCTCGAAGAGATTCACGAAGATTGGATGGGCCCACCACCTCCAACACAGCTTGGACTCAGGCCATAACCACCTCTACCGCATGAGAACGAGTTATCCCTAGCAGCTGCTGACTCAAGGCATCTCTTTCCAGAATAGCCTGCGCTAGTTGCTCCTCCGAGGACCGCATTTGACCACGTAACTCCTCAATTCTCCTCCCTAAATTCGATACGCGGGCTCTTTCAAGCACTAATTGGCGTTCTAATTCCCACGCCTTATCCTTCTCGGATTGTAACACATGGATATGAGTGTCCTGAGCGGACTCATGAACTTCCTTCAAATGAGCTATCTCCACTTGAGCCTCCAAGAGACCTCGCTCTAACTCATCCCGACGACGATATACTAAGCCTGGATCTGAAGAGGAACTTCCGTAAGATCCGAGAGCATCCAACACCATATAAATCTGGTTAAAAAACAAAGCAAGGGGCATCAGACCGGAAGACAGGTTAGTACTAAATAAAATGAATAAATACCTCACACAGGTCTTTACAGGCTAAATCCTGGAGAACGGGTACCGAAAGGGTTTTTATCAGCTCACAATCTGTTACGTTCAATAAACCACTAAGAAAGTTTCGGCAAAATCCCACTGCTGATCCGAGAGGAGAAACATCCTGATTAACCCCGGGGGGAAGAGTTCTCTCGAGGGAAGGGCGCTCCTCGGGCGGTGGTACAGGAATACGATCAGGGATATCTTCCCGGGGCGGCAAATCCTCTGTACCAGAGGAGAGAAGATACTCCTCTAATACATTTACCACGGTAGAAGTATGAGGAATAGGCTGTGATGCTATGGGACTCGGGTAGAAGTCCGTTTGGGAAAGAGCTGCTATCGGATCCGATGGCCCGGAAGGAATTATATAACTGACTGGGGGGGGCTGCTAGAGGTTCCTCCTCCTCCGAGGAAATCTCAACCATTGCCTCACTCACAAGGGGAGAGGAATCACCCACCTCCGGCCTCCCCGGACTCCTATGCAACGCCCTCCCCAAGAAAACGTCTGTAGAAGACCCAAGAGAAAATGCTCCCATCTCCGCTCCTGCCAAAATTGTCAGTAGGAAAACGGTCCGAGAACACCTATAAAGTTTACAGGTTAAAGAATGGTTAGTAAAACTTACGAAAATGAAAGTTGCTGTGAAGAGGACGAGAAGCAGGAGTACATCCTTCCACCCCCTCTTGTAAACCTGCCAAAATCAAGGCCTCGGGGAAATCCAGTAGCCCGGATATATCATAAGAACCAGAGAAAAGTCCCGAGTGAAGCAATACCTCCCTCACTTGCCCTTGTGTTTCAAGGTTGGGAGCAATATATCCCAGACCCCATCGGATGGGTACCCCCCATGATCTGGCTGACTGACCTCTCGGACGGACGAAGAAAAATCTCCGCCTCCAATCCCCTCTACTAGAATGGGAACTGGATACACGAGTGAAGATATTTTCCTTATCCCGATAGGTCAAGCTGAAAAAGGGAGTCCCCTCTGAGCAAGGTCGAAGGGTGAATATTGTTCCCACCCGATAGGGGGACATGGGAAGGTTTAAAAGCTCACTACGAAGGATGTACCCCACCAGATGGCTATAAGAACTTGGTGTTAACTGACTCGGACACACCTGCCAATACCGAAAAAGTATTTGGAAAAAGGGGTGAAAAAACATCCGCAACCCGCAACACATCTGTTCGGCGTAAACGGTCATGTAACCCGAGGGGGGTGCGTAAGCCCTTTGGCCCGAGGAAGGCACTATTATATCATAATCTTCGAACTCTAAGTTATAGCCAGTGAAAAGAGATCTTACCGAGTTCTCACATTCTGTACTCATAGTGGATCCTACACGTCCTCTACCTATCAATCTTGATGGATTAAGAGGAATCAAATCGAACTCCGAAGACTCATCCGCCAAAGGATATGGCTCCCTACTCATGAATATCTCCCTGATATGATTGACTCTACGTGAATTTGTAGATGGAGTCCTACGAGCCACTCCAAGAGAGGAACTAGCACCAAGTGTCACTTGATTATCGGATGGATTGTCCCTCGGAGGAACCCTTGATGATCCCGAAGGACTCCGAGCGGTATCCCGAGAAGAACTACAAGACGAAGCTGAACCGCATCTTCTATAATAAGGAGGCATCATCGTATCAAGTAAGTATTATTTTCGTACTTGCAATTATGGAAGAAAATCAATGATTAATTATGATTACAGAAGTAAAGATAAGTGCATAATTGGTAAAGAGCCTAAGTGCATATATACTCTTTACTTCAAGGTTAAAAGAAGAAGTTTAGACTTTTATTATGTTAACTGAGGGACACGTGTTGAAAAACTTTTTGATTAAGAATGACACGTACCCTATTTAACCATGCAAAGCAACACCTCCTACTTAGGAAGTCTACTTAGTCAGCAACTTTATGAGAATTATCATTATCCATGCTAATTGAAATTTAACTATACAAACAAAAAGTAGAAAAAGGGAAATTGAACAAAAATATTTATTTAAGCCGAAGAGCCCTCGGAAGGGATAATAAGTACAAAGAACGTTTATTTAAAAAGTAAAAAATTACAAAGAATAAAATTAAGCCCCCGTGGAAGGAGGGAGGGAAGAAGTTGTCTCCTCGATGGAAGTACCCAATGGAGCAAGACGAGAAATTGGAGAAAATACTCCCCCGGAACCACTAGCTCTCGGACTCGGACTTGTGGCAGAGCGCATCGGAGACGGTGTCGGAGAATCCCTAGAAGATAGCAAACCCCCAAACCTCCCCACAAAGTACTTGCAATCATCGGGAGTTGGCCTCTTCAGCTTACGAAGGTCAAAAGACTTTGAGAAGTCAACCTCCGACCTTATCAGAGACTTAGCCAACCTAGCACACTCCAGATAACCCCATAAAAGGTGGCCTGTCAACAGCTCGTGAGAAGACGTCTTGGGTACTCCTGCTTGCTGTCGTGAAATCTCCCGCTGAGCGAATTGAACGGCTGCATCCACCTTAGCTTGCACGTCCTCGGGAGATAGAAAGTTTACCAACTTTTCTTCAGCTGACTCAGCCCTATCAGTAACTTGGCCCAATGTCTCCTGAAGAACCCTCTCTCTCTCATTCCCGTCCGCCACTGCCTTCTCGAGAGCCGCAGTACGAGCAGTAAAGACCTCCTCGGACTCCTTCCTTTCCTTCTCCAGAAGAGCTATCTTAGCCGCTGCAACCTTCTCGGACGCCTCCATCTTTTTATAAGCGGACTCAGCAGCGTTTAAGTTACCTTGCAAATCCGCCCTCGTCTTCTCTGCTTCATTAAGAGCAAATTCGTAGTCGGAAATCCTGGTTTGAAGAATGTCCTCCCTAGTTTGACTCTCTTTATCTCGGACTAAGAGAGGTGCCAATTGCGCTCGGAGTACTTCTAACTCCTCTTTGTCTTTCCGACCGTGCTCTTCAACGGCAGTGACCGCCTCTCGAGTCTTTCCAATCTGCGGAAAATCAACAATAATGAATTTAACAGAGATATATCGTGTAATTTTAGAGGATTAATTTAGAGAAGCTTACCATGAGCCCCAACCAGTTAAGACTGGTGTACAAAAATTGGTACCCCTCGGCGGGTGTTGAACTGGAGGAGGCGAAAAACCGAAGAATATCCTGATAAGCTTCACCCACCGTCCGAGACGAGAACTGCTCTCCGGATCCACTGAGAGGAACGGCCTCCTGGAATGTATGACCCCTCGGAGACAAAAGTCACCGGAACATGCCCTCTCGGAGGAGTCGCATCCTTTATGGGAGTCATCACTTCTGAATTCGTAAAAACGGCCTGAGAACCACCGACTGCTGTGGGCGGGCTAGTCTCTCCTAACAGGGATTTCAGAATCCCCTCCTTCACATCCCGATCCTCGGAAGAAGGATCAAACTCCCCTAGAGTATCCTCGGAATCCCCTTGTAAAGCTTCCGGCTTGGGAATGTTGAACTGGGCCAGAAAATCTTCCTCTGCACAAGATACTCACTGTTGAGAATGAAACTAGAAAAAATTATTAAGAAGAACGAGTAAGGAACACTCACCATACAAAGATGGCTCTTCCACCATTGGAGCCTTGCCTTTATCTACGGCTACTGCATCAAAAAAGGAAAAGCATTAGTACGAGATAACAATCTACGTGAGAAATTTTACTAAGAACTTGTTAAAACTCACCACGAGGAACTTCTGAAGACGTATGCTCAGCCGAAGCAAGAGAAGGGTCATCGGAAGATACATCTACCACTTCCGTAGTCTTCTGAACAACTCCTTCCTCAACTGTCCTCGGGAATATTCCTTCTTCAGACGCCCTCGGAGAGCTCCCTATATCAGATCCGGAAATGGGCAACTCCCCTGCACTAGACTTAGAAACGGGCACTAAGGCCAAATTCCAAGAAGCCGGAGCTATCTGACGCAAAGGAACAGCACTCCTGATGACCCCTGTCATATCCATACGCAAAAGAGAGTGGTCCTCGTGAACTCCTCCCTTCTCTGAACCCACATGCCCGCTCTCGGGAGCGTTAACCTCATCTTCCTCGTGATCACCCTCCTCTGGTATCTCAGAAACACCACTAGGAGTAGGCTCCCTCGGACTCGATTGCAGATAGTAGTTCGTCATGACATCCCCTGCATCATCCCATCAATAACGTGTATAAGCACAATTTGCCACTGTACTCGGAGAGAGAATAAAAGAATAAAAGAACGAATAAAGAGACTTACGAAAGAGACTCCTCGCATCGGGAGACAGAGACAAAGGACGTTCCACGGCGTCGTCGGTAAAAACTACGTAGTGAAGACCGGAAGTCTCGTACAACATTGTGAAGTCCTCTGATTCCATCAATTTGTGCTGAGAAATTATAGGAGATAACACCACCTCCTAATCCAGAGCGTGCACGGGAGTAGTACCCTCTCGCCAATCGAAGGGCACATCCCACTCACCATTAACAGGTCCCACGAAGAAGTACCTATTCTTCCAAACGCTATGTGAGGTAATAGCAGCACCCAAGATCCTCTTCGTGGAGTCACCCGAGTTGTCCCGGTGACGAACATTGTAAAAAGGATATCCCCCGGGCGACACCGCCACATCAAAGATCGAAAGAAAATGATTCACCGAGCACTCTAACCCATTCACTTGGCACCAAAAGACATAAATGCAAATAGCGGCAAACTCGTTCGGCACCATTTGACTCGGGCAGATATTACAAGTCTTGAAAAGCTCACAGAAGAAAGGTGACATGAAGGAACGCCACCCGTACTTCACCTGGGCAAAAAACACTGTCAACATACCCGGAGGAGGATAGCATGCCCTCTCATCCTTCGTCGGGATTCGGAATACCATATTCTTTTGAAGGACCCCGGTTGAAGTAAATAGATCCGCTACCTGCTTACGAGTAGCAATGTTCCGCATCTTTTCCACCTTAGCGAAAGTACGAAGAGGCGGCTCCTTTGACTTGGGAACCCTAGCCTTTTTCGAGGAGGTGGCGCCGCCCTCAGCAGCAGCAGCGATTTCTCCCTTGCGTTTACGAGTAACAACTCCCACCGGAATACTCCTTACATTTACAGAAGTATTAATCGGAGCAGTGATTTCCGAGGAAGTAGCAGCAGCAACGGAATCAGGGTGGACAGAAGAAGCCATAGCACCAGAGGGAAGCTTTTGAAAAAAGGAAAAAAGGAACGAATGAATTTGCTGGGAATTTGAATCGAAGAAGATGTAGAGTAAAGGATAATAGAAGAGATCTTACTTGGAGAGAATTATCAGATTTGTGAGAATGGAAAAGAAGAGGCAACAATGTCCTATTTATAACCAAAGGCTACAACGGTCAGATACCCATAAAGACGTGGCATTTATTCAAGACTCCACGTAACCGTCGCCCGCTCACGCCACGCCGTCAAGATTATGACCGTTGCCAACGGTCAGATGCTCCAAATTTCGAAGCTGGTCAAAGCAACAACCCCCAACCTGCGCCCCGAGATCCTCGCCTGTTTAATAACCATACCCTAAGGATATCCAGGTAAAATCACTTGCAAAATTCTGAATATATGTATATTTGCCTCTCGGAAAAATAATAAAAAAATAAATAAATATAGGGACACTAAGCAAAAAATAACCCCTCGCCTCACTGAGGACGATGGTTTAAAATTCCGCTTGTCTCTACGAGAACAATCGAAATTTGGGGGGGCTAGTGTTAACCCTAAAAATAAAATAAAGAAGATTACTCCTACTCGGAAAAAACAATATATGGACAATACTATCGTCACAAGTACTTCCGATGAGATGTACCTATAAAGAAAACCCCTCGGAGGATTGCCCTACCTTTCGGTCACTGACCCGAAAAGGTTTATAAGAGCACACGAGGAGAAACATAAGCGTTCCTTGGAAAGTCAAACGGTGAATAAAAAACAGATATCAATACGGCATCGGAAAAAGAGCAAACCCCGATGGACTCGTACGACTCCGATATCCACCAAATGCGCCAAGAGGGACCACAATGGACCCCGAGTCCCATAAAATTACAAGAAAACTTCCTTGCTGAACACTCCTCAACCTGAACTGCCCTCGGACCATCACCCGAGGACCCATTTGCGGAGAAAAATCAGAAGTGAATAACAGAGTGCCCAGATAACATATTCCGAGGACTTAGATGCAAAAATACCATTTCAAAAGAAGCAAATCCAGCCCTCGGAGATTGTATTAAACCCTCGGAGATCATACCACGCCCTCGGAGATCAAATTATGCCCTCGGAGATTGCTCCTGATCGTTGAAGAAAAGACCCGAATCAAGACAGAGAAATAAAGTCCCTCGGAAGAATAGATCTATCAAAATCATCTACACCAGAAGCCCTCGGAGATATCAGGAAACACAAAGACTCATCCAGTCAGCATCCAGTAGATAAGAGATAAACATTATCCTAATTTCACACCTGTATCAATATAACGACGACACCTATCCTTACCAAAACACATGCACAATGACACATGTCCCTATCCAAGTCTATATAAAGGGATATGATCAGTAGAAGAGAAAAACCTAAGATCACTCAGCTTACTTATTACCACATAAAAAGAAAGAGAGGAGGAAAAGTTCAGTGAATAAAGGAAGGGAATATTCTTGCAGTTATTCTTATCTATCATTGCCTCTGAATCACGGACAGGGCGTTCCGACCCAAATAAATATCTTCCGTTAAATAGGGAATAATTCCAAACCCGTTAACAATTAGTATTTTCAACAGTAGTGGACATTAACCAATTTGACTCTTCTCTATGATTCTCCCCCTGAAGAGGAGAATTGGATAACAATGAAGGATAAAAATTCTCAGACTGAAGGAATGTTACATCCATGGTGATATATGTTTTGCTGGTAGTGGGTCAAAAAGCACTTAAAGCCTTTTTTATGTAAACCATATCCCAAAAATAAACACCTAACAACACATGGGTCTATTTTGGTGCGTTGATTTTTATGGAGGTGTGCAAAGGCAACACAACCAAAAATTCTAGGAGGTAGCATCAATATTAAAGGAATGGATGTATGAGCTGAGAGGATTTGCAAAGGGGTTTTAAAGTAATGGCGTACGGTTGAACATATATACAACAGTAGCTATGGCATCCCCTCCAATGAGAACTCGACACTCTTGCACTAAAGAGCAGAGCGCAGGCTATTTCTAAAATATATTGGTTTTTTCGCTCGGCAACACCATTTTGCTGTGGTGTTTGAGAGCATGAGGTTTCATGAAGACCGTGTTGTTGGAAGTAAGCTTGAAAACTTTTGTTGACGAATTCTCCACCATTATCAAATCGAAGAACTTTCATTTTTGAAGCAAATTGAGTTAGAATCATGGCATGAAATGCTTGAAAAACAGCAAAAACTTTGCTTTTAGTTTTCAAATGATAGTGCCATGTCATTCATGTACAATCATCAATAAAAATTACAAACCAACGATAACCAGCGGAAGTAGTTATTGTGGATGGTCCCCACACATCAGAGTGTATCAAGGCAAATGAAGTATTCACTTTATTCAAACTAACTGGGTAAGAAACACGATGGCTTTCACCCTTGATACATGCATCACATTTGAATTCTATATTGTGTAATCTAGAAAATAGAGATGGGAGTAGGTGTTGCAGGTAGCCGAATGATGGATGTCCCAAGCGTCTATGTCAAAGCCAACTTGTCTTTCCTCTATACTAGTCTGAGACTGAATCTTATTAGCTCTGGCAGGGCTAAAATCATCTAAGAAGTAAAGTCCCCACCTCTCAGTACCATGCCTAATAATCTCCTTACTGAGAACATCTTGAAAAAGGCAAAACGTCGAGTACATTAGTGCAACACAGTTAAGCTATTTTGTAATTTGGCTCACAAATATCAACTTATTTGAGAGTGATGGAACAAGAAGACTGTGAGTTAAAGATATAGAGAGAGCGAGATAGAGGCACGGTTCCAGCCCCTATGACTTGGTATGTTGCTCCATTGGCATTGGCAATGGACGTTCTTATTGGTTGAGTTGCATTGGAGAAGTCATCCGAATTAAATGTCATGTGGTCTGTTGCTCCTGGGTCGATGATCCACCCGACATCTTTAAGATTAGTGAAGATGAAAAAAACTTTACTAGAATTACCTTCATTCGGTGTTGACGTTGAAAGCCCTACCACGAGCATAAGGGATAGTCGAGTATCACTTGTAGCCATCGCTACTCGACCGGTAACACCTTCAGTTTCATGAGCATCTCTTTTTTCTTTCTTTCTTGTAACTCATGCCACCAATCAGGATAGCATTTAACTTGAAGCAATTATCCCGTATATGTTTAGTACCTCCACAATGGGTGAATTTATTTCCATCAGAATGACCCTTAGATCGTGATGATGAACTTGATTTAAGTAAAGTTTGTGAGTGAGCAGGTCTCCCGTCTTTGATGGCTATAACAGCGCCAATAGCCACAGTTTCTTCCCGTGATACCATCACAGATTGTCGGAGATCTTTCCTTCGAACATGAGTGTATGCCTGCTCAATTGAAGGAAAATGTTTTAAGCATAAAACATCACCCCGAACATGGTCAAGTCGATCATCTAGTCCACCGAGAAAAGTGTATACTCGTTCTTCTTGTAAAATAGAGTTGTAACTTTGTATGTCAGTTGAACACTTCATTGGATTTGGAAGACGAAAATCAATCTCTCTCCATAGACCCTGTTGATAGTTATAATATTTTTCTATAGAGCCTCATACTTGTTTGATTCTAGATAAAGTTTGCGAACAATGAATGATCCATAGAGTTTATCAACCAGCCTTTCACCATGGCATTTTCAGTGTGCCACTTACGAAAAGATGTGTCAGTTTCCGATGGTGGGGGTAGTCTCTATTGATGTATCCCATCTTGTCCTTTCCAGAGATGTACATCTCAACGATCTGAGACCATAATCAATAGTTGGAACCATCCAACTTGATTCCAATTGAAACCATGTGGGAGTCATTGATGGGTGAAGGAGAGTTCTGGACGATTGTCAGGACCTTTGTCATTTTTGATGTGAAATTATCAGGTTGGTTTGGGTAGAGTTACCCATGGATGCCGAGCAAAATTTAGACCCCTGACTTGATAATCACAAAACAGGGAACCCAAGATTATGCTCTGGTACCATGTCAAACTAAATGGTTGTTCAGTATATTTATTCAATGATAGAGAGTACAACTTTTATAGATACGAAAAAGCTATTTTAGGAAGCTACACAATTTACTGCTAGAATCCTATCTAACACCTTAATTGAAGGGTTTATAAATCAAAGATTTCCATAGCTAGCTTAATTGCTTGATTCTCGCCAATACCATTCACTATTGAGATACCATTCTATTAACTTTTGTGAATCTCTGTTATGTGGTGTCATCATCCGGTGTGGTGACGACACCAAATTCAGTACCTGATGGTTTAGTCAGATCGAAATCATCATCTAGTGTGGTCACAACACCAGTTTCACCACCAATAGTTCCTTGTTTCTGCTCATCAATAAGATTTTTCTTGGCATGAAATTTTCTATATTCGTGACAAAATGATTTTTTATACCTGATCTAGAACAATATTCACAAATATAAGTTCTCTTCTTGTGCTTTTCAGAAACACCATTTCAACAACAATAGGAGTAGTGGGAAAGTTAAAACTAATCAATGCTTTACCCTTCAAACCTAATTCATCTGTGCCATCAATCTCATCAAGTTTAGACGTACCAATCTTCATCTTAACATAAAAAATTTCACCTCGTTCTAACCATGAAGTTACCTTATCAAGTTCGGCATCCTTCTTCGTCGAATCGACTTCTAGTCGAGTCATGGTGGTTGTTAGGAACTCATTCTCCTCCAACAATGCCTTCTTAGTTTTGATAGAGTTCTACCACTCCTTCAAAACTTCATTGTAGGCCTTCTTGAGTTCTATGTCAAGGCATCATCACCAATCTTCATTTCAATGAATGATTTCTGGTCAAGATCAACAACACCATACAAATAAGCAATATTAGATAGATCATTTTCAAATGAGTTATATTGTTTAGGTTCAGTATTAGAGACAAAATCAGACTCATTGCAATCGCCAAAAAATACTTCCTGCGTTGAACGTTGGGTGTTGTCACCACACTGAGCGACAACACCTACATTTTTGTCCAGTCGACATGAGTGATCAGTGCAAGCGTGGATCTCATCTTCACTCAATTCACATTCAAAGGTTGAACTTTTTTTCTTATTTTTTTCTTTTTATCAAAATCAAGACAAACCCGATACGAGTTCCCCTTATGTCAGAGAGTGTTAGTTCATAGGCCAAGTTCCATATCCTTTGCATGCAAAGCATTGTGTCCTTTTAAATTTTTCAACATCTTCTAGAGTCGGTTTTTAAAAGAGTACTTCACAATTGGTATGAAAAAGATTTCCTTTAAGGTGATGAAAAATTGCCATTTGACTCACTCCTATATTTTCCTAAGGGATTACTTTTGTTGAGTCGTTTGACCACAACACTGCAAAAAGCATTGTTAGACTCCTAATCATCATCGTCATCTTTTGACTCAAAAGTCTTTGTTTTAAGAACCAATCATTTTTCTTTAGAACAAGTTCCGTGATTCATTTCAAAATTCATATATAGAAGATTTTTAAGATCCATTGCAGCCAAATTGTTTGCTTCCTCAATAGCAATTATTTTCATTTCAAACTTTTTTTCGCACAGATTTAATTGCTTTATAAACAAGTTGTTTGTTAGACACTGGATACTTAAGCATTTAGCATTCATTTGAAATATTCATAATTTTTTCAAAATAAGAAGTGATAGTTTTATCTTCTTCCATTCTTAATGACTCAAATTTTGAAAGCAGCTTGCACAACTTCGTTTCCTAATACTAAGATTGCCCTCACAATGATTTTGAACAATGTCCCAAGCGTTCTTAGCAGTGGTGCACGTCTGAATCTCTTTGAACATATGTGAGTCAACCCAACAGAATATAACATTTAAAGACTTTTCATCTAGGTTGCACGGATACGGATACGAGTATCGGTATCCGCCGGATACGGATACGTGGATACGATTTTTTTTTAAATTTACAAGATACGATACGTATGCGATACGTTAAATATTTAATATTAATAATTATATATAAGGATATAATTTAAATAAAAATATCAAATAACATTATATCTAATCACTTGGACAGTCATTAGTCACATACTATTATGAAAGATATCAAAGCTTTGTGTGTTGTTTTTTATTTTGGTTTGAAATAGAGGGTTTTCACGATTTTATATTTAATTTTCTGAAAAGATATTGCAAGTTGGTTCTTGTTGGACCTTTTCTAGTTTAAGAAAACTACCATGTTACTATTATAAATTGTTGATACGTATCAGATGCTCATCGGATACGCTTCACAGGGTATCCGATACGTGTATCTGTCTTTTTTAATTATTTTTAATGCAGGATACGCCACGTGGCGTATCTGATACGTATTCGGAAAGTATCCGGAGAGTATCGGTATCCGATACGTATCCGACACTAACCGGCCATTTTTTGACCATGCTGACTCTAGTTTAGGAATGATGTATTTTTCAGCATCTGGGGGATTGAATAACACAATATATCCATCTGTTACAATCTTCCATGCTTGTAGATCAATTGATTTGAAGTGTGAGAGGATCTTGAGTTTTCAATTTGTGTAGTTGGATCCATCGAGAACTGAAGTCTGTTCATGTTCGGATTGACGTTGTCCATCCACAAAGTACTAAGTCAAAACACCGGTGAAACCGGCGTTTGGCTCCGACTCCAATTAAAATTGTTGGACTGGGACTCAGTACTATTTTCTGGATAGATTGTCGGTGTGGTGAACACACTGAATACGTAACACCAGGTGCGCAAGAAAAAAAAATACGAGACTTAGTAAATTTTGGCAAGTTATTAATTAATAACCAGTCGTGCCTTAGGCATCAGTTCAATAAAGAATAAAACAAGGTAATCACACAAGATACGTGATTACTAAACACAACCAAGCAATTAAAGAGAACCAAATCTTACACCTGTCCTAAGCTAGAACAACGTGGAAAACTTCGTGTTTTAGTTATAAACAAGAAACAAATTAACTCTCTAGCTAAAACACTCCTAAAATCATAATTAAAATGATGTGCAACTCTCCCTATTTATAGAAAACATTGGAGCCTTGCACAACCAAAACAGATCTCTTCAATCTTCCATCCTTATTTTCTTGATTAATATCGATCCTCGTGTAGCACTCTTCTAATAAGCAATTTTCCTCATATATATCCAAAAGTCACACCACTCTTGCTTCCAATTCAAGTCACATGCCTAGAATCTCTTCTTCGGATAGAGTCCACAATAGTGTCCAAATTCATCCTTATCTTTTGTAAATAAGACAACTTCATGAACTTCATAAATCCTATCTTCTCTTGAACTCTTTTAATCTGAAAAATAAGATTAAACACACTACAAAACGTGCTAATTAATTGGTTAGTGAAAAAACAAAATACATAAATAATATTAAATTTGCAGAAATATATAGGTGTAGAATATCTGGTATGTTGACAACACCTTTGCCATAACTCCGAGAAAACCTGCATTATAGTCTTAATTTGGTAGACCATCGCTCGCTTTATCTTAAATGTCTCAATGAAGACAAATTTAGTTTATATAAATTGTGACTCGCGTGTCTTGACATAGGAACGAACGTGGGTAGGGTATCCGTCCTTTTAGGGAATTAAATAAGGATATTCGATGTGTTGGGGAACAAATAAGGTTTTCTTGTTCTCATTCCCATTTTAATAAGGGACTCGTCGTCAAATTCCCGATATGGAGGTACCCTCCATTGGAGGTTGAGAGTATCCTATTTATTATTTTTTAATAGAAAATTTAAAATACATTTGCATGTGAGTGTGTGTATATATATATATATATGTTAATTATTAAGTAACAAAATATATGCTTTAATTTGTATTATTGTTAATTGTTAAGAAAAAATTTTAAATTTTGTGATCTAGGCGTACGCCTACTTAATCATGAATAAAAATCTTATGAAAAAGAGAAAAGTATCCTATAGGTTACGAGAAATAGATCACAAGTAGCCATCCCCATTGCTCATCCAACTTAAAACTCGCGAATAGTGCATTTTAGGGTACCCTACCGGATTCCATTGGGATCTTTCATATGGGTGGAGTTTGGACCCCTATCTCGGCATACTCTTTATTCTGGTTGATGTAGAATTTTATATTATTATCTTCATTGCTTTAATATTTTTAATAATAATATTTGTGATTATTATTATACTAGGACAAATGGCACGTGCTACGCATGTGCCGATGTATGTATGCATGGTTGAGATTATTAATATTATGGTGTAAATATTTTGTATCTGGACTTTAACATAATCAAATAAATTTTGCCTTATCAAGAAAATGGTCCATCTTGGTGGTCTTTGTTAAATAATTAAACTTATTTGACAACTTTTAAGATATTTTTGCAATTTTGTGTGTAGTTTAAACCTGTAATTCTCTGATAGATAAACAAATATTTATTAATGATAGTCAGCGACAACGACAAAGAGCATAATATATTAGTTACAAGAGAAAAAAGCAAGAGCAAAATAGAAAAAATAAAATTAAACGTAGGGCACTATCGGAACTCAAAAAAATGTCGTCCCTCCTTCACTTCTCTCACCACTGTGGCTTTCCCGCCCCCTCTACCTCTACCACCGAGTCCCTCATCGATGCTCCCGATGCATTACCGACTCTACTGCATGCCACCACCACCACATCCCACACCCTCGACAACGCGCACAACCGCCACTACATCCCGCCCCTCCGACAACGCGCACCACCACCACTACATCCCGCCCCTCCCACGACGCGCACAACCACCATTACATCCTGCCCCTTCGACGACGTGCACCATCACCACCACATTCCACTCATCCGGAGACGCGCACCACCGTCACCACAACTCGCCCCTCCATCAACGGCACGCACCATCACAACCACATCGCACTCCTAATGCGACGCGCACCACCGCCACCACATCCCACGTCTTCAACGATGCGCACACCACCACCACATCCCACGCCTCACACCCCGATGACACGCACTACCACCCCTACACCCAACGCCTCCGACGACGAGCACGACCACATCCCACGCCACAAAGTCTAAAATTGCGGATGCCTTTTTTTTTAGCTGCATCATATCAAAAAGTAATTCGATAAAATAATGGGTGCAAAATAGGAAACAAAAAACTACTTGACCAAAATCCTTCCCCTTTATTATATAGTATATAAATTGATATATATATACCAATAAGTTGAAACTTTTGGAACGAAAATAAAATAATTTTAAACTAAAAGAACCATTTTGCAATTTTCTATCATATTATTAAAATTTTGCTCCGTATATATCATCGTCATTTTGTTTTACAGCACTAATAAAGCCACTTGTTATTTTTATGGGCGAAGGTGAAAAACTTAAAAACCACAAGGACTGTTCTGCAAACCAAGAAAAATGGACTACGAAATGAGTCAAATAACATAAACGTTTGGGGCCAAAAATACAAAAATTTAAAATTTGAAGGGACGTGTTTTAATTAACTATGGGGCCAAAAATCGTAGGAAATTGTAGGGGCAAAAGAGAAAGAGGCGAGAGCAACAAGGAGTGTTCTGCAATTTACAAGTCAAACAACCAAAATTTTTGGGGACAAAAATAAGAAAATCTCGAATGGTTGTTTGGCAATGTAACATGGGGCCCAAAAACAAATAATAAGAAACTTTAGGAACAATAGTAAAAAAATTGAAAACAACAAGGAATGTCCTGTAATTAACCAATGACAACAACATTCACTCTTATATAGAGTAGTGGATAAATTATGCTAGTAACACTCATTTGCGCCCAAAGTGTTTAATGTTTTCAAGAACTAAGATATGGATTCACGTGAAACATCAAAGCGATCAAGTTCTCAATTTATATATATATATATATATATATATATATATATATATATATAATATGAAAAATTAATATTTGTGCCCTGTAAGTTTACTCATTTGATGAATATGCCCATTAAGTTTCGAATTATTGAAAATGCCCCGCGTTTTGGCAATTTCTTAATTTTTATGCCCTGTGTCTGCCACATGTGAAAAACGGTGACGTGTCTGCCGACTTGGAAGGAAAGACACACGCCCTTTTAAAAACGGTACGCCACATCAGCCCAAAAATATATACATAAAAAATATTTAATTTAAAATATATTACTTTTTATTTTTGAAAAAAAAAACGAAAAAGAAAAACCCATCATCGTCCTTGATATGGGCATTTCCCGCATATTGGGCCTGGCCCAAACCAGGCCCATATTTAATCATATCGGGGACCACTTTCGATATGATATCGGTGATAATCACCGATATGGTACTGTGGTCCCCGAATCCCGAGGCCTATAAATACGCGATGCCCGGATCCCAAAGCAAGCAATTATTATCCCTCAGCTACCACGCATCACATCGAAAGAAATCCCCGATCTCACTCTCGATATCGTACTCGATATCGAGATAACCCTTGTGTTCCAGTGATACGTCATACCACCACACTACCGATATCATATCGAGAGGGATCCCCGATGTCACGTCGAAGATGATCACCGATATACGTCCGACCTAATTACCGATATGCCCCTGCCGTCCAAGCATCAAGCCGTTAGTTCGAGGTGTTCCAGACCAAGCCTAATCGAGACACCTAGATTAGGCCTAGTTTGTTAAGATAGATCCGTTGTATTTCCTTTCTACTCCATTGTAACCGACCCATACTTATATAAATGATGTATTGCTAAACTAGTGGCGCCGTCTGTGGGAACACCAGTTCCCGGATGAGGACGTTAAGATGCAAGGAAGGAGGACCCGATCCGAATTTAACAGAGTCATGACTAGAAACACGAGGATTGAGGACACACCACTCCCTCAACAACCGACTGACCAAGAACATACAATGACCCAAACTGAGATGGAGCTTCCTCCAGAACAAAATGACCCGGGAGGCCATCGAGAGCCACGAATACAGGTCCAACCACTGCCGCACCGAATACGGCGGGACCTGCTACTGAGGGCCCGACCACTGAAAACCCGGCGGCAGATGTCCCAATGACCGAGGTGCCAAACGCGGATCTTCCCGGCTCAGAGGAGACGATGGCTGCGGGACAGAGCGCCGTTCCCCCTGCCGCCATAATCCCGGAGATGCTAGCGCAGATCAACGCTTCTGTAAAAGCGGCGCTTGACGCTACACTGGAGACTTTGCTGCCGCGCATAGTGGAACGAGGGACGACGGATGTTCGACCAAGGCCCCATGAATCCAGGATAGATGAGTGGAGGACAAGGCAAGAGCAAGACGAAGAGGAGATCCCGGAGGGGGGTCGAAGGGACAACACTGAAAGAGGGCATTTGACAAGGGCCAGAAGTGAAGAGAGGGCAGGAGTAAGGAATGATACAAAGAATGGACATAGAGCGAGGATGTTGAAGGAGGACAAACGTAACATGTAAGGGAGACAATCAAAATGATTAAGGACATGGAAGCGGGGAGAAGGAACGCAAACCGTGGAACAACATGAGTTTGATACCGACGGTCGTTGACTCCTTTCTATTGTGAAATCGAGAAAGAAGTGTTGTGCAGAAGAGACAAGATTCCGACTATAAAACCATATGATGGGAAGAGTGACCCAAGGGATCACATCCATGCCGTGGAGAGCCTCTTGAACTTACAAGACTTTTCCGAAGGCATTAAGGCAAAAATAATGGCAACAACACTAATAGGAGCGGCATTAGACTGGTTAAACAGAATCGAAGCGGGATCTATCTCTAGCTTCGAGCAGATTAAGAAGAGGTTGGAGAACCACTTTTCCAGTCAGAAGCGAATGAAGACAAGCATGTACCATCTGGAAGCGTTAAAATAGAGAGAGAGGAAAATTCTCGGGGAATTCATGAACATATTTAATGAGGAGCTACTGAAGGTGGACAACCCCTACGGAGGACAAGTGTTACAGACCTTATTCAGGGCAATGACGCACAACAGATTTGTCAAAGAACTGATCAAGCTCACAGAACCTACCATAAATCGGATAAACGAGTTGGCACATACCGTATTTTATGAAGACGCAATGATGGCAGCTAAGCTTAGACCCCAGGAATCCGACAAGGAAAGGGGTAGAGACGCATGGAACAGGAACATGGGAGGAAGAGACAGGTCGCCAAAGAGATATACTCCCCTCAACCAGGACATCCGCGCTATCTTGGCCATCGCACAAGGCAAGAACTGGCTAAATGCGCCTCGAAAAATCAAGGAGACAGATTTCACCAAGAAATCTAGGCGCTACTGTGAGTACCACCGCCAGAAAGGCCATGACACGGGGGATTTCTATGGCCTGAAGGATGAGATCGAGAGGTTAATTGAGGACGGAGGTTAATAGAGTTTGTTAAGGCGAGGGGGGCAGTATGCTGAATCGAGAGAGCGGTCCCAATCCCCAAGAGGGGACGGCCTTAAGGCAATCGAGAGTGGACAAGGACGCAATATAATAGATAATGCACCTTCAAGGGGGTGATTAATGTGATAAGCGGCGGGACTGCGGGAGCAGATTCCACCAACCAGAGGAAGAAGATAACTCGTGGACTGGACGATGACCGTTTCCTCGGATTGACAACGCTAATTGAGGAGCTTCTAGACGAGGTTATTACGTTCTCCAGCAGGGACCTCTTGGATCTCAACCCCGAAGCCATCCAGGCAGGCAAGCTCGACTGCCCCTTGGTTGTTAAGCTTGATATCCCTAACTACACTGTACAAAAAGTACTCATAGACAATGGTAGTTCAACCAATGTTATATTGGCTCATGCTTTGGAGAAGATGGCACTCGGCCACCATGTAATTGAACATGTCCATACGCCACTGGTGGGATTCGGTGGAGCAGAAACAATTCCCCTAGGGCAAGTGAACCTTCCCACATCATTTGGACAAGAACCACACAGGCGAACCATCAATGTTCAATACAATGTCATAATCGACAGACGGGCCTTGAACGCGATAAGAGCGGTGGTGTCCACATTCCATCAGAGGGTAAAATTCCCAGCAGGAGGAGGGGTCGGAGAAGTGGTCGCTAACCAGGAAGAGGCTTGGTTCTGCTACATCACTTATCTTACGTTGCCAAGAATTAGAGAAGCGGAGGAAGAAGCAATCGGGCCAAATCAGGGTCAACAAGCTATGGAGTAATTACCATGAGAAACAACCAGTGCAATCGTTTAAGTTTCCTCAGTTTTTAAAATCATGCTTGAACAATCAGAACATTGCCCCATCGTGGGTCGGTTTGTACCTTATAACAGGGGGAACTACGCCGGTCTGATTCCCCACTCAACGGGATACGTAGGCGGGCTAGGATTACCTGGCCTTCGACCGTTATCCGTCACTACTTTTTTATTTTCCCTATAATATAATTGCTTTATGGAATCTCATATTTCATGCAGGGATATGTCCTAATCGGATATTACGGAGGTGCAGAGAATTGCACGAAAAATTTGGGGAGTATTCCCATAGATATATGTTTAACACATCGCCCTCTTACAGGTACATAACCCGAAGGATCACACATCACTATGTCCAAAAAGGACATAGAGAATATTAAACCCTCGCCTTTCAAAGAAGGGATTCAGGGGACATCGCCCCAGATTATTCAATATTATCCATCTAAACAGGTGCAACAGGTACAAACAGGTACAACAGGCACGTTAGAATTCCCAGATCGAGGGACCATTCCGCATATAACACTTGCGCATCATTTCGTGTTTTCATATAAGTTTTTGCATCGAAAAACCTTTCTTGTCTGTGATGTTTTACAGGGCCTAACGACCCATAGACTCCACGACGACAGAGTCGCCAGGGAACATAGACAAAAAAGACAAAAGGCAGGCTCCTACCCATGAGCGGTAACGGGTTCCCCTGTGATAACGGGCGGGCTCCTACCCATTAGCGGTAACGGGTCACCTACAAAGAAAAGGCTCCTACCCATGAGCGGTAACGGGTTCCCCCGTGATAATGGGCGGGCTCCTACCCATGAGTGGTAACGGGTCACCTACAAAGAGAAAAATATCCCCTGTGATAAAGGGGTCGATCCTAAACATTTGAACAGTAGCGGTTTCCCTGTGATAACGGGATGGGTCCCTACCCACAAGAAAAATATCCCCTGTGATAACGGGGTTGATCCTAAATATTTGAACGGTAGCGGGTTCCCTGTGATAACGGGATGGGCCCCTACCCACAAGAAAAATATCCCTTGTGATAACGGGGTCGATCCTAAACATTTGAACGGTAGCGGTTTCTCTGTGATAACGGGATGGGCTCCTACCCACAAGAAAAATATCCCCTGTGATAACGGGTTGATCCTGAACATTTGAACGGTAGCGGGTTCCCTGTTATAACGGGATGGGCCCCTACCCACAAGAAAAATATCCCATGTGATAACGGGGTTGATCCTAAATATTTGAACGGTAGCGGGTTCCCTGTGATAACGGGATGGGCCCCTACCCACAAGAAAAAATATCCCCTGTGATAACGGGGTCGATCCTAAACATTTGAACAATAGCGGTTTCCCTGTGATAACGGGATGGGCCCCTACCCACAAGAAAAATATTCCCTGTGATAACGGAGTTGATCCTGAACGTTTGAACGGTAGCGGGTTCTCTGTGATAACGGGATGGGCCCCTACCCACAAGAAAAATATGCCATGCGATAACGGGGTCGATCTTAAACACATGAGCGGTAGCGGTTTCCCTGTGATAACGGGATGGGCCCCTACCCACAAGAAAAATATCCCCTGTGATAACGGGGTCGATCCTAAACATTTGAACGGTAGCAGCTTCCCTGTGATGACGGGGTCGGACTCTAAAGAATAGAAACAGAAGCACCTCCTAGTGATGAGGGAGATTAGCTAATATAATCCGGTATAACCTGATAGGTGACACAGCAAAGGGGCGTAATAATAAGACAAGCAAACACACCATTGAACACGTACGAACGAATATAAATCAGGACACGCAAAAAGGATTGATTGAATTAACGGGTAAATCATCAAGTTATATACAGAGGCAATTGAGCCAAAAGGAAAATTACAAATCCCTAAATTCTCATCCGGGATAACGAGGAGCTCCTTTAATATGGATTAACGCCACACTCTTCTGGTTGATAATCTCACGATACTCCACTTCCGACTCCAGGTCTTCGTCATCACCGTCAGAATCTTCAGAAAATTTTCCATCCGGCCCCTTCAACGAATTTATGGCTGAAGGATCATAACCGTCCTTAAAACCACCTTTCAGCTGAATTTGACCTATAACGGAGGCTTTGGCCTCCTCCCGCTCGAGCAAGCCCCACTCAGCACATATTATCTTATAAGACCGACTCAAAAGGAATTGTTTGGCCGCACTGGTCAATTGGCTCTTGCTCAGCGTCATGCACCGCATGTGCTTTTCAGCTTGGGCTAATCTGTCCTTCAGAACTGCGACCTCGGCCTCAACTGCCTCCCGTCGAGACGCCTCACTACCAGTAATAAGTCGAGCCTCATCGAGCTCTGCGATTAACCTTTTATTATCGTTATACAGGCCTCTCACATTACTCTCGCTGGTCTTCAAAATATCCAGGGCCTCGTCTCTCTCGTGCTGGAGCTGCACGGCATCAACGGGATCGTATTCACCCAGTTTTTCGAGCATACCGTTGGTAACCCGGAGCGATTCCGCGTGATCCGATTGGCCCTTAACAGCCATCTCGAAGAAACCTTTGAAAAAGCTCGCCACTTGCACATTCACAATAAGAAATTGGCTGCTCAATTGAATAAAAACCCAAAAGAAATACGCAACCAATATACACAAAGATTACTTACAGATCGGAATAGACCGCTGTGATCCCCGCTTGAACTACCCCCCTCTCTCCTTCTTTTTAGCCCCGTGGACGTCCCGACATCAACGTCATTTTGAGATTGCGAGGCGCCACCCACGCCTACAGTATTTCCACTAGATGAGGGAGCACTTTTCTTTGTATTCTTGCGTACACGACCCCTCTTATTGACGAGTGGAGGTGCATCTTCCGCAGCGGCGTCGGCCCCCAGCTGTCTACGTTCCGCTATCGCGTCCAGACTACAGTACTCTACCAAATCGGCTGCAAGATACATGAAACATAAGGTCAAGAGATAAATCGGGAAAAAGCTATCGATTTGTAAAGATATAACACTTACCGAGAGTAGAGGGACCATTATAACGTACGGGAGATATCCCATTTGCTCGCAAAACTATGTCACTGCAAAGCAGGGTACCGTGCTACGGATGGTTAATCAGATTTCTCAGAAATTCAAGGCTATGTGCAGTCGTCCCGACAGCGGCTCGTCTCTCATATTTGGTGTCTTCGCACCACACACTAGGAAGCACATCAAATTCATCAGCCGTCCTCTCCTGGATGTACATATACTCACACTTATTAGCAAATCCATAACTGGATTGAGTATATTGCACGAACCTAAGACCCTCTGGGCCCGCACACAAAAGAACCCTTTTTCACCGCTCTTCTTGTTGACCATGACACTAAAGAGTTGCCAGAACTCATTAACTCCGCAAGGGGCACTGAAGGCTCTCATAACACAAATGAAGGCCACGATGTACCCGAGAGAATTGGGGGATAGCTGCTCCAAGCAGACCCCGATGCTCGCTATGATAGCACTAACCGCAGGATCAATTGGGAAGCGCAGTCCGTTCTTAAAATGCTTGGCATTAACAGTAATGCAACCTTTCAGTGGAGTATGCATTTGTTGATCCGCACTAGGGAATATGACCTTGTACCCCTCGGGGATGTCATACTCGTTGGAGTAATAACCAAGATGATGAGGAATGTAAGACGTCATATCCTCGTACTTCTCCGAGGTCTTATATTTCAGGGGGCTAATCCCCAGGCCCCATTCATCTACATGGGGGCCGTCAGCTTCCGGCGGAGCAGAGAATTCAACACCAGATTGGTCGCCAATCAACTGGTCAGACCCAAACATCTCATTTTCAGAAAATCCCACTCTGATCTCTTCTAAATCTATATCGGGCAAACTTGAGCCAACACTGTTCCCGGCGAACGACATACTGAGGCGCTAAGTGAGAAAAATCAAATTGAACGTTAAAGCCTGAAATAAATAAACATGGCAAGGTTAGTTATTTAACTTAAAATATCTAGGCACATATATATACATATGAAAAGAACGTCAGGACCAAATCGGAAAATACATCGGAAAATAGATCAGAAAACGATATCGAAAGAGAGATCGAAAGTGAAATTCGACGTACTTTTCGGAGGAACAACGAATTTTCGCTAAAAGCCAAAGTGAGTTTCACTTCCCTGAAAGCCCTATTTATAGACATCGGAGATGCTAGATCGAAACAAAGTTTCGATCTCACATTGGTACTGATATTCGATATAGATAAAAGGACAGGGGCAAGGACATACGCACTTGGGGGTTAACCAAAGTTTATCAAAGAGTGCAATCCCGATATGTGCGAGGAATTCAGAATCTCGTATGGCGAACGAAGAATTCAAATGAGAACCTCAAATTATACATCCACTACACTGGGGAGTCCAACGAAATTTATCACAAAGTGCATTCCCCGCAAATTTGATCTCCGTCATTTGAACTGGTGGGACGAAGGGTACAAGTAACCCAGAAATTTAAAATTAAATTAGCGAATTCTTATCTCTAAGATAAGAATCCCCAAATTGGGGGACTACATGATATGGACATTTCTCGCATATTGGGCCTGGCCCAAACCAGACCCATATTTAATCATATTGGGGACCACTTTCGATATGATATCGGTGATAATCATCGATATGGTACTGTAGTCCCCGGATCCCGAGGTCTATAAATACGCGATTCCTGGATCCCAAAGCAAGCAATTATTATCCCTCAGCTATCACACATCACATTGAAAGAAATTCTCGATCTCACTCTCGATATCGTACTCGATATCGAGATAACCCTTGTGTTCCACTTATACGTCATACCACCACACTACCGATATCATATCGAGAGGGATCCCCGATGTCACGTCGAAGATGATCACCGATATACGTCCGACCTAATTACCGATATGCCCCTGCCGTCCAAGCATCAAGGCGTTAGTTCGAGGTGTTCCGGACCAAGCCTAATAGAGACACCTAGATTAGGCCTAGTTTGTTAAGATAGATCCGTTGTATTTTCTTTGTACTCCATTGTAACCGACCCATACTTATATAAACGATCTATTGCTAAACTATTCCTCTTCCCGCCTCACCCCCGTCGCCGATCATGTTCATCACCACCCCCGCCGCATATTCATCACCACCTCACCGCCGCATCTTCATCACCACCTCACCACTACCAAGCTTGCCCTCCTTTAATTTCGATTTTGAAATCGAATTCGAGCTTGGTGGTGAAGATGACCGGCGGCGGAGGCGGGGGTGGGAGGGGGGGGGGGGGGGGGTTGGTGGGTGCATGACGATGGTTTTTTTTGTTTTTTTTTTAAATTCTGGATATAAATATATTGTAATACATAAAGATTTTTTTATATTTATATATATTCTGGAATTAAATATAAAATTGTTTTTAATACATAAAGATATATTATTATAAATATAATATTGTTTTTAACACATAAAGATATATATATATATATTTATATATATTCTGGATATAAATATTATTTTAATATATAAACATAATTTTTTATATATTTATATATATTCTAGAATTATATATGATATTGTTTTAATACATAAACATATTTTTTTAATATATTTATATATATTCTGGATATAAATATGATATTATTTTTAATACATAAAGATATATATTTTTTTATATATATTTATATATATTCTGGATATAGATATATTTTAATACATAAACATATACTTTTTTTATATATTTATATATATTCTGGATATAAATATATTTTTGTTTTAAATATATTCCATGCGGCAACCACATAGTACAAAAAATATATTTTTGTGTTAAATATATTGATGTGGCGTGTATCTTTCCTTCCAAGTCGGCAGACACGTCAACATTTTTACACATGTGGCAAACACATGGCCTAAAGTCATATACATTAAGAAATTGCCAAAACGCGGGGCATTTTCAATAAATTTGTCCTAAAATATACTTGAACCTT
Organism: Linaria vulgaris; assembly: GCA_948329865.1. Lineage (NCBI taxonomy): Eukaryota > Viridiplantae > Streptophyta > Magnoliopsida > Lamiales > Plantaginaceae > Linaria > Linaria vulgaris. Next base: position 14,145,150 of record OX415254.1, on the reverse strand, counting down.
AGCTCCGAGAAGCAACCCTTCATTAATTGGGTTACATTTTCTAAAACTATTGGTAAAATTACGAAGTAATAAAATTCACGTCTCTTATTGTATTTTCCAGTAATGCATGCAATTGATCGACGAGACAAGTAAATATTGAAAGGGGGACAGATACAGTCATATATAGAAAGAAGTTACATTGCGATAGTGAAGTTTACTTGGAACGGAGTTGTTATTGCAATCGAAATTCGAAAGTTGTGGCCGAACTTTATTCCATTTTACGAATAGCTAGTAATAATTGAAAGTGACAAAAGAGTACCCACACCGGTTGGTTTTCCCCCATTATTTCCCCCATTAATTTTACCTATCAATGTGGGACCCATAAATCCCCTAGGGATTAAGTAGATGTACGTATTTATTCTCGAGTTTCAAAATCAATGGGGGCGTCATATGCCGTGTTTTTCCAACACTTAGACTGGTTGATTTCATGAAATTAATGTGTAACCTGAAAAATAATTAACCGTGTTAAAGTTCTCCCAATATTGGGTCATGAGACAACTATTCCATGTGGTATAATATAAGAGCTACCAAAGAAGAATTAGGTGAGACGGTAATTCTGAAATCAAATTAGGATGCCTAATAATCACGCTTTTGTTACAACTAATATTCAACATAAGATGCATAATTCTACATTTGAAAACTGTATTTCTTTTCACAACGAGCTATTTAGAAAAATACTAACCAAAATTAAGTTGTCATGACCTGGAGAAGTAAAAGCGGGTCCGTTTTTATTCTCGTTTGAGAGCGTTGCGCTGGAGAATCAAAAGAATATTCCAATTTACCCCAAAGTTGTTGTTTTCAGATTCCTATGTAATTAATTAATTTACTATCTGTACCCCTAAAAGTTAAAAAAAAAACTGGTCCAATAATAATTAACTAACTGCAAGACGGATTAACAAACAAAGGCATAATTGCATCTACACTCCTCGTGTTTAATTTGGTCTAAGCATATCTTTTACCTACTCTGTTTAAAGAATAACAGAGAAACCCTCTTGAAGACTTTGAAAGCATTACGAAGGACTCGTTTTATTTTGGACAATTTTAAAGACAACCCTATAGGTTTAAACATAATACTAAACTCAACAGTGGATATAATTATCCCTAAAACTAAATTTTGGATTTTACCGCATATTACCAATACATTGTGAAATAACACATTACTACATCTAATATTTTAATAGGCAAATTACTCTTTGGATTGTGTTAAATATGAACAGTACTACCTCCCTACATGTAATTAAATAGGCAAGTCCCATTACACCCCTATATTATCCTATGTGTATTTTTATACATTTCAAAAATACTACATCTTTAGACATGGGTAGATTGCGTATATGTGTGTATATATAATAGGAGTAAGTAAAGTTGCCTGTCTAATGTTTCATAGAGGGTAATTGCGTATTTCACTTAACAAGGGAGTAAAATGTCATTAGCTCATAAAAGACATAAAAACAAAACGAATATAACATTGAGCCTTAATTATTTGTTACAGATCCATCAGTCATAATGGACCAGGAAAAAAATAGGTTGGCAAAACATGTACATTCCTTAATTTTCCGTTACATCATTCAACCACACGCGTGTATATATATAACCAAGTTTAGACAAGGAATACTACACCATATCCCAGATATTCTATTCAACCGCAGTGCCACCAATTCTTCCTATCTTCTACGCATTGTTTGGTCGATTGATTGATCGATCGAGCAATGCGGATATTGTTCGTGTGCGAAGAACAGGAGACAGAATTAGGCCGAAAGGCGGCACCCGGTAAGTGCCCGTGCTGCGGCGGGAAAGTGCAGGTGGTGGATATTGAAGGCAAAGGGATGTTGTGCTATCTTCCGGTTTGTTTTAGGATTAAGAGGAAATATTTCTGTACTTTGTGTTCAAAACGTTTGGTTTTGTACTCACAGCAATATGACTTGTAACATGTACATACATAGTTATAAGTTATAACAAATCATTAATCTAATCTAACTCTGTGCCTAGCTATGATGTTTAATTTGTTCTGGATCACAAGAAAATTAATTTTGGTTATTTTTTATCGGAATGCTGATCATTTCTGGTTAATTATTATGCGGTGCATGCGAGATGAGTTCATTTTATTAATTGTTCTAATGGTGTTAGGTGTAGGTGTGCATAATGAAAAGAACGTGAGCGAAAGACTCAAAATGTAGAAACTAACAAAGTTTCTCCATGTTCCTCATTTAAATGACATTATTAAATCTTAATTTAGGTTACACGATATCACAGTCCACTTAATAAGGTTATATATTATATTATCAATAACTTGCTTTTTCTATGTAATTAAACTAACGTAGTCTCTGCCCTTGGAATTCATTTCCATAGTGATGCAGAAATGCTTTGAACTGTTGTTGCAGTCTGGGTTTTATGTAACGTAGGTAAAAGAACATAACAAAGTCCTAAGAAGCCAATTAATTCGGTGGAGTTTGTTAGCATATTGTACTGAGTTATAAACTTACCTAATTTCATTTATTGTGCCAGAGAAGCAAATGTACCATCACTGGTGACTAAAATTAAAGTACTGAGTTCTAATTTGAAATCATATATTAATCTTTATTTAATTATTTTATCTGCGAACTAAAGATATATATATTAAACAAGGAAAGAGTTACTAATTACATGCACATGGTATTTTCGTGAGAGGCGAACCCAAACATGAATCTACTCTAATATAGATCAACGAGTTACCCTTTTTATTGATTTTATCCAACTCTACGATTCAACTTTGATCCACTATTGTTAGAACCCTGACATCTTACGCATGTAAAATTTTATTGTTCCTAGGACACCGAATTGACCAAAGAATAATAGGCCAAATGAATCCCAAGTTTATCTACCAGAAGCGCAAAGAAAACGTTGGTAGAAATATGGACGGTGATCAACAGGGAGCATGTCATAACGGACTTGAAACCAAACCAATTAATTAACTAGAAACCAAACTTTGTATGCAAAAGTGAAGAAAATTAAAATGTGATCAATAGTTTCTTATTCCAACCCACAAAGTGGACAAAGACATATATATGTCATTCATAAAACCTTTGCAAATCCAATTTCGTGGCAGTTCTATCATGCAATGCTCTTCAGACGAAAGCCAACATTTTAAGCCGTGTCTTCAAACTCTAGAGACTCTTTCCCCATGCCAGCTAACTGTTTGATCGTTTTGGTTTTTGAATTAAGCGATATGTTGATTTAAATGAAAAATGCCAAATAGATCGCCCTCCCAAATTCCAAACATCTTTTTAATCAGTATTAGGCTTGATATCTATTTTCTAGATGGTAAAAATCTCCATTAATTATAAGTCCTCTAAGTGATAACTTGTATTTTTTTGGCACAAATTTTCTAAGCATAAATTAACAAAACTAACAAACTAAGTTCTATCTTTGCATGATTAAATTTAAAATCACTTTTTCACACACACTATTTCTAACCATAAATTGTACTTCATAAAGCAAGCCGTGTTCATAATACAAGTGAGCATGCCTCAAAATGTGCCTCTTTTGCTATTGGTTCTACAAGCTAAGAATGCAAGGTTGTAGAATGCGAGAATTGGGATGCAAAAATAGGAGTAACCGCATTCTAAGTTTTCAGACTTAGAATGCAATTAATCGCATCCTAGTAGTTAGAATGTGATTATTCGCATTCAAAAACATGAGATGAAAAAACTTTGCATTCCAACTTCTAGAAATGAAATAAATCATAAGGATAAAAGGTGAGGAGTCAGCGTAGGATGTGAAAACATGTACATTCCTTAATTTTCGTCACTCCATTCAACCACCCGCGTGTATATAATACTACAAATTTGACACACGCGGGGACCGCGTGCAAGTTACTAATTTTAAATCTGAAATATAAGTGAACATGCGTGGGAATTCTTATTTTTTTGGATGTGTAATTGAGCAAAGTAAGTAAAATGACATTATAAACTATGCTATTCTTTTATCTGAGGAGAGAGAAATGAGAGTATTTTAGGAAACATAAAAATTGGTATCCCAAGTGTTTTTTTTTAGTGGAAAGACTTTGCTTTTAATATAGCAATAAATATAACCAAGTTTAGAACAATGAATATACCATTTGTTATTTTTTTTAGGGATAAAAGCACCAAGCCCCCTGAACTATACACGTTTTTGCGACTTGCCCCCTAAACTAAATTAATAAGCGTTTTGCCCCATGAACTATACTTGTTTGTTCGATTTGCCCCCTGGTCGGGTTTTCGGCTATTTTTTTGCCATTCTTGGCCGGAATTTTTCCCCTTACCCGACACATATGTGTTGTACGAGATGTCTATTAGTAGTTGATGACAAAAAGTAGGCGAAAAACCATCTCGAACGGGGCATATTCTAGCCAAAATGTGATTTCCTCTTCAGTGTATTTTAGCTAGAATATGCCCCGTTCGAGGTGTTTTTTCGCCTACTTTTTGTCATCAACTACTAATAGACATCTAGTACAACACATATGTGTCGGGTAAGGGGAAAAATTCCGGCCAAGAATGGCCAAAAAATAGCCGAAAACCCGGCCAGGGGGCAAATCGAACAGACGAGTATAGTTCAGGGGGCAAAACGCTTATTAATTTAGTTTAAGGGGCAAGTCGCAAAAACGTGTATAGTTCAGGGGGCTTGATGCTTTTATCCCTTTTTTTTTTATCTCAAATGTACTCGTCAACCATAGCGCCACCAATTCTTCCTATCTCAATGCACACATTGTAGAATACTGGCCTACATGTGACGCGGCATGTTAAAGATATATTTTATATTTTCAATATTTTGGTTTTTGTATGCAAACTTACTTCTCTGCCATTGAAAGACATTTTAGCAGTAATGGAAAAACGCTATGGATTTTTGTGTGACCCATGACTCTTTGTAACATGAGTAAAATAACAGATTCGACGGCCGGTATATTAATAGATAAAACCCATTAATTAGGTGGAGTTTGTTAGCATATTGATCGCTAAATTAATAACTTATTTAGTTTAATTTATCGTGCCAGAGAAGAAAATGTACCATTTAGTAGTCGATGGCCTAAAATATGTATTGATTTATAATTCTAGATTATACATTCACCTTTATTTATTTATTTTTTTGGTAAGAAAAAATTATTTATTTCATGAGCATAAGGGGTGCTCACTTACATTCTCAATGCTACACGCTCCCTCAAGAACCAACAAATCTAGGTAACCTCTTGGGTTTGAGTACCCATCGGTAAACAGAAAAAGATGGTCTTTTCGCCTTGACCCAAATCCAAATCCTCACTTTGATTAAGTCGACTACTTTAGTAATATCCACCAAACCACCTTCCTTGAGAATTATGTTTCTTTCTAACCATATGCATATAATCGCAGACCACGAACACTCACATTCCACATACTTCAAACACACTTAGCGAGTCCTAATCATTGAGTAAGATTTACTGAAGGACAATTGTGTAGTACAGTTTGAATGCCGAGCCAATTGACGACTCCCATCCAAACTTTATATGACACGTGGCATTCTCCAAACACGTGTTGCCACTTCCTCTTCCTCCATATCACATAGCAAACAAAGTTCAGAGTCCGGTTTCTATCTTGTAGGAGTTTCCATGCAAATAGCAAAGTTTTATGAGACGCTGTAGCTTTCCACAAAATATTGCTCCATTTCGACCTTTCAAAGTTGTGATTTTACAATAGGTAGTACGCTGATTTCACATAATATAATCCCGATGATTCAAACTTCCATCTTCATGTGTCCTCCTCATCATCTTGTAGGTTAATAGATCCCGACTCTTGCTCAAGGTTTTCAACTAATTGAGATTCCCACGTGAACAGACGCCTTCGCCACCCCAAATTCTGCTCTCTCTCAATGCCCCTCTCTTTTAGGATATCATTAACGAAAGCATTTTTGTTTCTACTAAGAAAAAACAACATGGGATACTTTAGTTCAAGGCTAGCATTGTCCAACCAAACATCCTTCCAAATGGATATTTTTATCGTGCCCTATTTTTTGAACAATCCCTTTGCAAACCAATCATTGTTATTATTATTTTTCGTAGCTTTGCATATATCACGCCACCATTTAGAGTCTTTTTGTTTGTCTATTCAAATATTCCTCTCGTATCCCAGCGACACCGTCTCAATATTTAGATTTCAACACTTTAGTTCACAAAGCGTTTTTTCTGTAAGAATTCGCCATTTCCACTTTCCCATGAACACTTTATTGAAGATATGTAAGTCTTTATTGAAGATATGTAAGTCTCTGATGTTAAGGCCTCTATTTTTCTTCTCGTTGCATATCCTTTGCCAACTAATCCATGCAATTTTCGTAGCTCCTGATTTACTTGCCCAAAGAAATTATCTTTGAAGATTAGTAAGATTTTAAATAACTTTCTTGGGGGCCTTGTAAAATGGGAAACTGTAGATTGGGATTCCTGTGAGAGATGATTTGATCAATTTGACTCGCCTTCCTAATGATAAGAAAATATTACCCAAATGATTTAATCTTTTTTTCATTGTATTTAACACATTTCTTTAAAATCTCGCATGGCCTTGCTTGATACCAACATGAATGCCTAAGTATTTAAAGGGGATCGTACCCCTCCTACAAATCAGAAAATCAGCTAAGGCATTAATTCTCTCCTCTCCATGCTCACGCTGTATAATGTACTTTTCTGGCAGTTTAATTTCAAACCCGAGAGTATTTCAAAAAGCCTAGAAATGCATTTGAAAGCTCATAAATCTAGCAGCGTTGGTTTGCAAAACATATTGATATCGTTCATGAATTGTACATGTGTAATTTCAATCCACAATCTCTCAACTTTGACCCCTTAAAGTAATTCTTTTCAACCGACTTATTAATAATCCCTCTAAGACCTTCAACAACAAGAAGAAACAAGAATGGTGAGAGTGGGTCACCTTGTCTTAATCCTCGTGGCAAACTAACCTCTGTCATTGGGTTGCAGTTTACAAGGACCAACGTTGTGGCAGATCTAAGATGTTCTTTGATCCATTCCCCATACTTCAAACAAAATCACACTGTATCCATCATAGCATTAAGAAGCCCCTAACAAACGTAATCGTACGCTTTTTGCAAAATCCACCTTGAAAATCAAGCTTTGCTTATTCGACCCCTTTGCTTCATCTAAAATTACGTGTGTCACCACCACACCATCCAAACTTTGCCTCCCTTTTACGAAGACGAACTGCTCTTCCGATATAATAGATCCCAACACTCTTTTCAAGCGGCTGGCAGAAGTCTTAGCCAACACTTGAGGACTAAAATCATTAAGATCTTGAGGGCTGTCTCGCCTAGGAATAAGCACGATGAACGAGGGTTAGAATGCGGACAAATCTGCCAATCACATGAAAGTCACTTGATAAGCATCACATTAGCATGATTTAAGTATATTTTTACTTATGCTTTTGAATACTTAGCATATTTACTTATTTTGGTATTCTTTTATGTTTTCTTAGGTATTCAAGGTGTCGAGACGAAACGAGGCTAAATATGGCAAAAAATGGATGTTTTGGGCGACAATTGGTCAAGACACTATTTCGGGATATTCAAGTGTTGCATTAGCGCTACAGCACTACAAAAAATGTGAATTACGAACATAACACGATTGAAGAGAAGACACCACCGCATGGAGGAAATCAAGAGTCAACGCGATCAGCACCAAATCACAAGGGGGGCATGCGATCAGGAGGGTACATCGCGCGGGGGTCACGTGATTAGAGAAAAAATGGGTCGAAAGTCAGAAACCCTAAAACACAGACCAAAGCAGAGAAAAACTATAAATATGAGGCTACGTTCAGCAGTTCGGGCACCATGTTTCACAACTCTCACAACCACCTTCACCCACTTTCCAACAGAGTAACCCTGAGAGTTGTCACTAGAGAGAAAATGCCATCAAAATTCTTGTTCTAGTTTAGTAGAGTCATTGTTATAAAGAAAATAGTCTGTGAAGAAGAAGGTAGCAAAAGAGAGTACGAAGAGGGTCAATCAACAAAGTCCCACTGGATCCGAGAAGCTTTTCTTTACCTTTTTACTTTTTCCATGATATTTACTTCTTTATTGACTGTTTGTAAAGGAGCTAACCTACTCGTTGTCTAGAATAGAAGAGTAACTTTTATTTATAAATATGTTTATTTGCTTTACTTGATGTGTGTTTGATGACCTTGAATGTCTAAATTACATAGTTACTTATGTTGTGTGGCTAGCCCTACTCTCGCTGGGATAAAACGCAAGCACCCGTGTGATACGATATCCACCAATGATGAATGATATTCGTATGCTAAACGTAGAATCGTTATCTTCATGTTGTTTGGATGAAACCTCGACCCGATACCTTAGTACAAATAGGAACCTTGGTATGGTGACCGCAACCCGCTACTTGATACAAAACATGAACCTTGGTATAATGAAGATGCCCCAAACGGTTATGGAGGGTGCCGTTTGATAAGTCGGATTTGAACGCCACAAACGAGGGTGATGAACCCGTTTGATAAGTTAAAAAATAGTTCTTCAAAGAACCAAAGAGAATAAAATCTCACAAAGTTTATAAAATATGATAAGTGTTGCCTTACAATGAAAATGGTCTTCCTAATTTTTAGGAGAGACAAACTTGGTCACAAGAAATCAACTATGACCTTCCAACAACTTATAGAAAAAGAAAAAAACATTAACTAGACTAGGAAATGATGAAAGAGTCTTCTAGAAAAGGAAAATACATTAACTAGACTAGAAAATGATGAAAGAATAGTCAAAACTCGTCTTTGACTTTTGACCATTATTTAAAAGGTCACTTGTATCAGATTTGACCATTTTTGTTGCTCATTTGGGCCTCCTTTATCATTATGGACCCAAACTTGGTTAATTAGCCCATAAAGAGGTGCTCCCATCTTCTTAGCAAGCCCTCTTGTGATTGGCCCATTTAAAGTGCGAATTTAGTCCATTCTTGTGACATCTTCTTCATTTGAATTCTTGTAATCTTCTTCTTTTGTCACCGTGTCCTTATTTGCATCATTCCCCTCCTCTTGAAAATGATTTCTCCTTAAATCTGTATCACCTGCATTAAAGGGACTCAAATCAGACACAATGAAAGTAGCACTAATGTTATACTCACTAGGAAGGTCCAACTTGTAAGCGTTGTCGTTGATACGCTTAATCACTTGGAAATGTCCATCTCCTCTTAGAAATACTTTGGAACGTCTCTTTTTAAGGAACCTTTCCTTTCTCATATGCAACCAAACCCAATCTCCCGGTTCAAATATCAACTTTTGACGCCCCTTGTTTGCTTGCTTGGCATATTGTTGAGTTCTCTTTTCAATATTGAGCCTTGTCTTCTCATGTATCTGGTTAAGAAAATCAGCCTTTTTCTTGCCATCTAAATTCACATACTTAGACGTAGGTAATGGAGTTAAGTTCAATGGTGTCAAAGTATTAAAACCACAAACAATTTCAAATGGTGAGAATTTAGAAGCAGAATGCACAGTTCTATTGTAAGCAAATTCAACATGTGGTAGACAATCTTCCCAAGTCTTAATATTCTTCTTTATGATTGCCCTCAACAGCATAGACAAAGTCCTATTTACTACTTCAGTTTGACCATCAGTTTGTGGGTGACAAGTAGTAGAAAACAACAACTTTGTACCTAACTTACACCACAAGGTCTTCCAAAAGTAACCCAAAAACTTTGTATCTATGTCTGAAACAATGGTTCTTGGCATACCATGCAATCTCACAATTTCTTTAAAGAACAAATCAGCAATGTGAGAAGCATCATTGGTTTTGTGACATGGAATAAAATGTGCCATTTTAGAAAATCTATCTACAACCACAAAAACAGAATCCCTACCATATTTTGTTCTTGGCACTCCCAACACAAAATCCATAGAAATATCAATTCAATGTGTAGTAGGAATTGGTAAAGAAGTATACAAACCGTGATTTTGCACTTTGGACTTAGCTTGTTTAAAAGTGATGCATCTGCCGCATGTTATTTCAACATCCCTTTTCATGGCCAGAAGAAATGTTCTTGCAGAATTGCTAAGGTCATTGCAATGACAAAGTGTCCCATTAGTCCTCCTCCATGAGCTTCCTGCACAAGTAATTCCCTCAAAGAACAATTAGGCACTCAAAGTTTGTTTTCTTTAAATAAAAATCCATCTTTCCTAAATAACTTACCACTAGCATGCTTTTCACAATCTTGATACTCAACTCGAAAATCAGAATCATCCCTATACAAATCCTTGATGTACTCAAACCCAAGCAACTTTGAACCAAGAGTAGAAAGTAAAGCATACCTTCGAGAAAGGGCATCAGCAACCACATTCTCCTTACCTTGTTTGTTTCGAATGACATAAGGAAATGTTTCAATGAATTCTACCCATCGTGCATGCCTCTTATTCAGCTTGTGTTGGCCCTTCAAATGCTTAAAAGATTCATGATCCGTGTGAATCACAAACTCTTTAGGCCAAAGGTAGTGCTACCATGTGTTTAAGGCCCGAACCAAAGCATACAACTCCTTGTCATAAGTTGGATAATTCAAGGCTGCTCCTCTTAGCTTTTCACTGAAGTAAGCTATGGGCTTCCCATCTTGCATAAAAACAACACCTATTCCAATTCCTGAAACATCACACTCAATTTCAAAAGTTTTAGAAAAGTTAGGCAAAGTAAGTAAATGAGCATTAGTTAACTTTTCTTTAAGTAATTGAAAAGCCTTTTCTTGTTCCTCTTCCCACTTGAATCCAACGTTTTTCTTTATCACTTCGGTGATTGGTGCAGCTATGGTGCTAAAATCTTTCACAAATCATCGGTAAAAGCTTGCCAATCCATGAAAACTTCTAACATTTCCCACACTTGTTTCAATGTTGACCCGCGATTGGCTTAACATCCATCTAACATTGGTTCCAGAACATCTTACAAATATTGTGGCAAGAGACATGATTCTGTTTCAATGTTGACCCGCGATTGGCTTAACATCCATCCAACATTGCTTCCAGAACTTCTTTCAACTATTGTGGCAAGAGTCAGGATTCTCGTTTCAATGTTGACCACCAATTGGCTTAACATCCATCCAACATTGCTTCTAGAACATATTAATCCTTCAGTCTCGAAGATCTTACTTTTTCCCACACTTGTTGGACTAGGCTATTCTTGTATTGCCTTGACTTTCTCATCATCAACACGTACACCTGTGAACTAACAACAAATCCTAGAATCACAAGATTATATGTGCAAAAAGTATAATTTTTCAAGTTAGCAAAGAACTCTTCTTTTCTTAGAGCATCTAAAACAAGTTTCAAATGTCTAACATGGCTATCCAAGTTCTTGCTTAACATGAGAGTATCATCAAGCAAACAACAAATATTTTCCTAATAAAAGCATGGTTCATCTATCGCATGAAAGTACTAGAGGCATTAGTAACATCAAAAAGCATCACTATTCTTTTGTACAACCCAGATTTTGCTATAATAATGATTCTCCATTCATCTCTCTCTTTCATGGCAATTTGATGATAACCACTTCCCAAATCAACTTTCATAACCACACAAGATTCATGCCATTCAGTTAGAATATAATCCAAAGTAAGTATGTTTTAGTGATACTTTACCAAAATTCCGATTGCTTTCCAATTTATGCACATCCTTTGAAACAAACGCAAGTCGGGCGGTATATCCTTTGGAAAGAGATCATCATATTCCTGCAAGAGAAATGCACTTGAACTTGGCAATGAAGAGATTTCTTTGTTAGTTCTCAAAAATACTCCACTTTCCAACTCACTTTCTTTTGAAAACACACTCTCTTGCTTTCTCTCTATTTTTCTCTCATTTACCAAAATATCAACTTCTTTTTTTTTGGCAACTCTCTCTTTCTCACTCACATCTTTTTGAGAACTCTCTTTTTTTCTCTCATTTGTCAAAGCTTCAAGTTCTTTTTTGTTGGCAATTTTCTGTTTTTCATTCTCATTTTTTTTAACACACTCTTTTTTTTGCTCATTTTATTTCTTTTGAAATCTCACTTGATCTTCAAAAGCTTCCTTTGGTGTTAAAGAACAAGGGTGATTTTTCTTTTGTTATAGATAAACGAAAACTTATTTGTAAATCCATTGTGGCTAACTTTACGATCAAACTGCCATGGGCGCCCCAATAGTATATGTCCGGCTTGCATTGGAACTACATCGCACATAACTTCATCTTTGTACTTCCCAATGCTGAATGAAATCATCACTTTCTCGTCAACTTCCACATTAGCACAATCGTTGAGCCAATGAAGCTTGTATGGTCGTGGATGTTTCACCGCATACAACCCAAGTTTTTCAACGAGCATGGTGCTATCAATATTGGTGCAAATTTCGCCATCAATTATCACACTACACACCTTTTCACGAACATGACATCTAGTTCGAAAGATGTTCTCTCGTTGATTGTTGTCCTCATCGTTCAGTTGCGCATTTAAAACTCTTCGTGTAACCGAAGTGTAATCGGCATAAAGAGCACTTTCTTCTTGATATTTAGACATGATAACCTGCAAAGAAATGTTAGAAAGAAAAAAAAATCTCACAACACTCCCTTACGTGTTTACTCTCAAGTTTTTTTTTCCACTCAAAATATGCCACTCGTGTATCACTCAAATATATTGGATTTTTCCCTCGAATAATCTCACACTCACTGCCTTTTTCTACTCGTATGTTCTCTATAGGTTCTTCTCGAACTAAATAGAACATAATCAAATAGTGGCATATCAACCCCGAGCAACAAATCAAACCCAAATATATATTTTTTTTTCTCATAAGTGTACCAAAGGTATTTCCCAACAAGAAATTAGCAACAAAAGAAATAAAGTTGATACTGCTATTTCTTTTCTTTTTCCTTTTTTTTTGTTACCGCTATTTTTTCTTTTTTTTTCTTGGTACTCTTTTTTTTTTTCTTTTCTTTTTCTCTCTTTTTTTTGGACGTTTTTTTTCTTTTTTTTTCTTGTCCCTTTTTTTCTTCTTCTTTTTTTTTTGCTAAGAAATAAAAAACACATACTAAAGATAGATGTTTTTGGTAATCCGAAGATTAAACCAAGAACGGATAGGACCTGAAAGATATAACCTTTGCTCTAGATACCAAATGATACGATATCCACCAATGATGAATGGTTCGTGTGCTAAACGTAGGATCGTTATCTTCAGGTTATTTGGATGGAACCTCGACCCGATGCCTTAGTACAAATAGGAACCTTGGTATGGAGAGCGCGACCCGCTACTTGATACAAAACACGAACCTTGGTATAATGAAGATGCCACAAACGGTTATGGAGGGTGCCGTTTGATAAGTCGGATTTGAACGCCACAAACGAGGTTGATGAAACTGTTTGATAACTTCTTCAAAGAACCAAAGAGAATAAAATCTCAAAAAGTTTATAAAATATGATAAGTGTTGCCTTACAATGAAAATGGTCTTCCTAATTTATAGGAGAGACAAACTTGGTCACTAAGAAATCAACTATGACCTTCCAACTTCTAGAAAAAGAAAAAAATATTAACTAGACTAGGAAATGATGAAAGAATCTTCTAGAAAAGGAAAATACATTAACTAGACTAGAAAATGATGAAAGAATAGTCAAAACTCGTCTTTGACTTTTGACCATTATTTAAAGGTCACTTGGATCATATTTGACCATTTTTATTGCTCATTTGGACCTCCTTTATAATTATGGATCCAAACTTGGTTAATTAGCCCATAAAGAGGTGCTCCCATCTTCTTAGCAAGCCCTCTTGTGATTGGCCCATTTAAAGTGCGAATGTAGCCCTTTCTTGTGACATCTTCTTCATTTGAATTCTTGTAATCTTCTTCTTTTGTCACCGTGTGGGGCTGCCCGAAGTGTAGAATGCATCACTCTGTGCGGCTGCCCGAAGTGTAGAATGCTAAGGATAGTTAATATATATATATATATATATATGTGTGTGTGTGTGTGTGTATGTGTGTGTGTGTGTGTGTGTGTGTGTGTGTGATTTGTGACATTAGATTTGCGAAAACAACTGATGTGCAACCTTTAGATCACACTAGATCAATCTTGACTAAGTATGTTTTATTAACAAGATTCAGATATGTTAACTGGATTGCAGGTTTGATATCTCTTCTAAAACAACTGACAACTGGGCTAATCCGTTAACACGGCAGGTTATTAGAGACTCATAGGTGTATGGTTGGGATAGCTCATGCCATAGGTCACAGATTCATTAGACATGCAAACATGAAATAACTATCAAGTCCCATAAGTAGATATAGGGAGTTTGTCTATGAACTGTTATAGTTAAATCATTGTGAAACCCGACCTCTAAACAAGCTTTTCAATTATTGTTTATAACCACAATCAATCAATCAATCATTAAATTTATTTATAGTTTAGTATAGTTTAGTTTAGTTTAATTAGTTAATCCATCTCTCTTCCAAGCATTCATAGTTTAATTGCTCTCATTAGTTTAATTAGTTTAATTTGTCTTAATTGCTTTAATTGTTTTTTGCAATCAAAACCAAAAGGAAAAAAATACAAAAACATAGCCAAACTATGGCCATTTTTGCACTTTCATAACTCAACTTTGAGACTTAACACTTGGGTTGCCAAACTTTCATCTGGGCAGCAGGATCGTAGCCAAACTTTAAAACGTCGAATTTTGGGCAGATTTTGGCCGAAAAATGTCACGATGACGTAATTTTACATGGGCAAAATAGGTAGTCCATTAACAATATATATAAAAAAAACCATCATCTTCATCCCCTTCATGTAACCCCCCCTCGCCACCTCCAACACCACCAACAATGGCAGACAACCACCAATCCCCCCTTCGCCCACTCCGCCGCCACACCTCACCACCACCACCACCAACAATGGCGGACAACCCCTACACCACTTCAAATCAAAGCTCAAACTCGACACAACTCCAACGATCTCTCTCCACCAAAAAATTGAGCACGACGGCGCTGCACCGTCAAATGTCCCTCCTCCTCGTCCCTTCCTATACAAAGACAAAACAAGCATATGTTGCTCCGACTCGTTCCTTCTCCTCTGACCCCTTTCCTCCTCCTCACCAACAATTCCCGGCTACTAAAGAGCACCCGCTCACTAAACAACAACGATTGAATTTGATTACGATCGACAATTTGGGGAAAATACGGTGTCAGATTGATGATGGTGATCGTGAGAGACAATGTAAGTTGTGATGATTTCACCTAAGGACAGATTTCCCGGCGGAGGAAATGTGATTATCAATATGGCGGTGAGATTGTTGTTACCTTCTTCTATTATTGAACCGTGTTCTTCTCCTTTTGATTGTGTGTATTTTTTCAGCTATTTTCACCGACTGGTGTGTATGTGAGAAGGGGGGATGTAGATGATGAAATTTTATTTTATTTTTATTTTATATGAATTGTTAATGGACTACCTATTTTGGCCCCAAAATTTGCCTGAAATTCACTTTTTCAAATTTGGCTATGATAGTGCTGCCCGGATGAAAGTTTGGCAGCCAAAGTGTTAAGTCTCAAAGTTTAGCTATCAAAGTGCAAAAACGGCCATAGGTTGGCTATGATTCTGTGATTTTCCCAAACCAAAACCCAAAAAGATATTTAATTATTGTTTCTGCATCTTAGATTATTTTTCATTGCATTCTAGTTTACGCATTCTTATCATAAAAAGCATTCAAAGTATCGTGAGTATAGAAAGCATTCAAATCATTCATAAGCAT
This sequence comes from Linaria vulgaris, assembly GCA_948329865.1. Taxonomy (NCBI): domain Eukaryota; kingdom Viridiplantae; phylum Streptophyta; class Magnoliopsida; order Lamiales; family Plantaginaceae; genus Linaria; species Linaria vulgaris. The sequence goes on along the minus strand of OX415254.1, from coordinate 14,129,390 downwards.
TTATCCTGTAAGCACAAGAGAAAAGATCGTGACAATTGTTAGTGTTTTTTCATTTAAGTGATTCATGCATACAACTATCACTCACTTGGGATACAATACTTGGTTCATAACTATACTTATCATTTTATTATTACTTGATTCGTGAACTTGCGACAAAGTGGGATTTAGATTTTCAATTCATGTGTTGACTTATATTCTATATTTTTATATTCTACACACCCGTCATCACTCATAAACCTGAGGAAATCTTCTTTCATGCAGTCCTAGAAGAGTCGTATAAATCTAAAATTGTACCCATCTGGACCAGTGCTTTTTGATCCTTCACAATCCCAAACAACCTTATTAATTTCCTCTTTTGTGAGTTCCATCGTAGGCATGCTTTGAGATTTCTTATTTAACCTTTTAAAATACAAATCCCTCATCATCGGTTTTCTCCAATGCTGCTCCGTGAACGGTTTCTCGAAGTGGCTTTTTATTTCCCCTTAAACCATACTCACCTCCTCAATCCATTGACCTCTCACCATGAGACCATTGATTTCATTTAACTTTCTTCTCCTATTAATGAAGTTGTGGAAAAATCTGGAATTATCCCCTACCGCAGCCTATTTCCATCTTAATTTTTGATGGAACAGACTCTCCTTTGCCGTAATAGCTTGCCAGTTGCCACATATCTCTGATGAGACCCATTCTTTTTAAATTATCTCCCCGCAAATACCTGATTGTTCTTCTTTAATGTCCAGGGCCCGAATAACTTCCTTAGTTACGGGGGCGTTTTGAGGTGTAAATAGAATAGAATATATTTCAGTTGAGAATTGTTATTCCTAAATCCACCATGTGGCAAGTGTACGAATCAAGTAATAATAAAATGGTAAGTATAGTAATGTACCAAGTATCATATCCTAATGGAGTGATGGATGTATGTATGAATCACTTAAATGCAAAACACTAATTAATGTCATTATCTTTTCTTTTGTGTTTACAAAATACGATGAATGCTTATGAATGATTTATAAACTAAGGATGCTTTGAATGCTTTTTATGCTAAGAATGCTTAATCTTGAATGCAATGGAATTAATCTAATAATGCAAGAATGATCAAATATCTTTTTAGGTTTTTGGTTTTTAAAGGCAAGAAAATAATTAAACTACTTAATCTCATGAAAGCAATTAAACTAAAAAACTGAAAAGATGAGAGATTAACTAAGCTAAACTAAATGATTGATGGATTTTGGCTGTGAACAATGGTTAGAAAGATTGTTTAGAAGTTGTGTTTCACAATGACATAACTTAGTAGTTCATAGACAAACCACGTATATTTACTTACAGTACTTGATAGTTATTTGATGTTTGCATATCTAATGGATCCATGACATATGGTAGGAGCTATTCCAAATATATCTCTATGAGTCTCTAATAACCTAATGTGTTAATATAATCATCCCAGTTGTCAATAATTTTAGAAGATATACCAAGTCTGCAATGCTATTAACTTTTCTAAATCATGCTAACAAAACGTACATAGTCAAGATTGATCTAGTGTGATCTAAAGGTTGCGTATCAGTTGCTTTCGCAAATCCAAAGTCACAAATCGCGTATATATAACTCCCTTAGCATTCTACACTCCGACAGCCCCACTCGGGTGCTTCCGTTTTATCTCATCGAGGGTAAGGTCAGTCACACAACATAAGTAACTATTCAATCTAGACATTGAAGGTCATCAAACGCACATCAAGTAAAGGAAATAAATATATTCATAATATCAAAGTTACTCCCATACTCAAAACAACGAGTATGTTAGCTCTTCATAGTCATGAGTACAACAATCAACAAAGATTCATAGACAAAGTAAAAAGATAAAGAAAAGCTTCTCAGATCTGGTGGAGCGTTATTGCTTGACCCTCTTCGTACTCCCTTTTGCTATCTTGTTCTCCACTAATTATCTTCTCACAAACAATGACTTGACCAATCTAGAACAAGACTTTGATGGTGTTTTCTCTCTTGTGACAACTCTCAGGGTTTCTTCTCTCGAAAATTGGTTGTAGGGGTTGTGAAAACTATTGTGAAAGTTGTACCGTAACTGTTGAACATAACCTCATATTTATAGTTTTTCTCTGCTTTAGGCTGCATTTTAGGGTTTTTGACTTACAACCCACTTTTTCGTTGATCGCGGGACCACTCTGATCATGCGCCACACTTGCGATGCGTGATGATCGCACTACATTCTGATCTCATCTCTGCAGTTTTCTGATGTCTTCTTTTCAATCACGCTATTTTTGATATGTTTCCTCCTTATAGTGTCGTAGCACTTGAACATCCCGAAATAGTGTCTTTGACCAATTGTTGTCGAAAACATCCATTTCTAGCCTCATTTAGCCTTATTTTGTCTTGATTCCTTAAATCTTTAAGAAAAATAATACTAAAACAAGTAAATATGTCATCATAAGTATTCAAAAGCATAAGTAAACAGATACTTAAATCATACTAATGAGACGCTTATCACTTAGTTCCTTAAATATTCTTGTTAAGATTCCCAAAGCAAATCTTGTTTCACTCCTTAAGCTTTAGCTTAAGACTTTTATGTTTTTCCTTGATGATGTACCGACCCCAACCATCAATCTGGATTGATTCCTAATGGCTTTCAACCTTAATTAGTTTTAGACTTGATATCTATTTTCAAAATGGTAATGATATCCATTGCATTATAGATCTTTTAAGTAATAACTTGTTATATTTCTGTTGCCAATAGCATGAACTAGTATTATATTAAGAAAATTAAAGAAATCGCGTTCAACTTTTACAAGGATAAATCTACCACCCCGCGCATCGATACCTCCTATGTTTTCTCACCATGATCCACATGATCACCATCGAATTAACCTCTAAAAATTACCTCCTATGTAAAAATAAGACATTTTCTCTTCTTTCTTACTAAAGTCCTTTTGGTTTTCTTGATGAATTGAACCCAATGCCGCCTTGCACTATCATGGCCATTGACGTCACGTCTCCAAATCTGGCGTATACTCTATGGCTTTCCCAAGACCAGCACCTCCTTAGACTTCTTATTTACTCTCCTACTGAGGAGGCTAAAGTTGAGGTTCTTGGTTGCAACACTTCTTGGCAAATTTGGTTGGCTCTCGAAGCCGTTTAGCCATAACTTTAAACAACATGAATTACACCTCAAAGATGATTTTAGCGACAAATTCTTGATCTCTCAAATTAAAAAATAAGAAAAGATTACAAAGTAAATATGAATAATTTCAAAGTACAATTGTGGTGCAATCTCTATATTTGATCCTCTGATTCTTTTCTCAAACAAATGATTTTGAAATTTAGTTGACTTGAGTGGATTTGATTTTGATCTCTTCCACGTGTATTTGAGTTGAACGTTAATCCAAGGACGTTGAGCTTGATCTTAAATTGATGATCTACTTGACTTGTGATATTTGCGACGAACAATTTGATCTTCGTCTTGAACTTGTTGAATGTCAATCTTCTTTGGAGGAATCTTGATCTTCAAAGTACTTGGATATTTGACAAACGTTGATTCAAGGGCTTTACGACTTGATCTCGGATCGAATGGAAACTTGATTTGGAATTTTATTTGAAGGTTGATGAAGATTGGTATGGTCTTCGTCTTCAGTTATTTGGATTTTTTTGGGTTTTGATCTTCTTGAATGGGCTTCAATCTTCAAAAACGGTTTTTTCGAGGGTCTTAGGACTTGATCTCGGATTAAACGGATTTTTGACTTGAAGACGAATGAAGAACGGTATGAACTTCGTTTCAGATTTGTTGAACTTCTTGGAGTTTGATCTTCCGTGACAAAAGTGCAAACTTCAAAAATGGTTTTTTGATGGAAATGGGACTTGAAAGCGGATTGAAAGGAGTTCTTTACGAAGAACACCTTGAAGATTGTTCAAAAATGCCTTGAATGCTTGAAGATGGATGAATTTGGTGGAACAAAAAACTTAGGGTTTTTCCCTCTTCAACTTGTGAAAATTTTGTGTATTCTTTTCCTTTATGAGAGGGCCTCTATTTATAGTTTTAAGAACCTAGAGCTCCTTGCTTGTGAATGGTCGATTTTATTTTCAAGATAAGCATGGATTTAATTTGGCTTAGTTATAAAGAAACACATCATATTTCCACATGGCTTAACATCCTTGGTTGAAATACTCCGTCCTTTCCACGTGGCTCTATTTGATTGGCCAATAAAATATATATTAGAAAAATCAATTAATTAATCTATTAATAATTGGAATCTAATTAAGATTATGCACTTCACTTAAGAATCAAAACTTTAGTGGGCTTCCTTGTTAATATCCTTAGGGACCATAATGAAATTTGGGTGTTAAACCCCCTTTTCCTCATGCACACACGTGTGACGTGACATTGCCTTGTTTTTTTTCTTTTTTCCTTTCTTTTCTTCTTGGTGGTCTATGTAGAGCATCACATTAGATGCTTTCCCATATCTCCTTCTTCGATTGGGATTGCACCTACATCAACTCAGCAATTTTTTTTTTCTTTCTTAAGAACTAAGAAACCAACCTCTAAATTGCCTAGCCAAGGAGACTCATCATGAAGTGGTTCACTCTTCATGTACAATCCTAACTCAATTGAGATTGTACATGAACAAGGACTTTTCCAAGAATCTCAATATATAAGAATTAACTCACAGTTTCTTCTTCACCGAAATCCTTGAGTTTTCTTCTTTCTTTCCTTCCTTTTTTTTCCTCTTCCCTAAATTTTGTTCAAACTTGTGAGATTGAACATAACTCCTTCTTTTATGACTGCATATTTCTCCTTTTCTCTTTTTCGTTTCCTTTGTACAGGTTGCAGCTGGTTCGTACGAAACGTAATGAGGAACTACGCGAAGAAATTTAGGAACGAAATCCATTCGCCATATAGCGAGCTTAATTATAGATTTCACATCAGCGTCTTTCTCTTTATTTTGCTGTTATTGTTGTTATTTCCGTTTTCTCTTCTTTTTCCTTTGCACGTACTAATTCTTCTTTTCACCTTTTGTAACAGTGGCTCTAAATTTTGAAAGAACCAATGACATGGTGTTGATCGATTTACTTGTTGCATCCTTTTATCAGTAAATACTGCCAATTAACTCTTGTTTTATGCTTTCTTTGCCTTTGAAGAGAGGTCGAACTCAAACATAATTCATTTTTTTCCATAGGCGGCATGAAAGACTTATTTACCATTGGCAGTGAAGATCAACCAACAAAAACTTGAGGCCAACTTGCATCATCAACTTGACGCTCTTGCATTTAAAAATCATGTGAAGTTGTAGCAAATATTGACAAACTCCGTTCCATTGAAGTACCCCATCCACTAGATTTCAAAGCTTTTGGTGCCTCGTGTTGCTCACCATCGAGTATCGAACGATGGTCTTTCCTTCAATACTTTGGGGCAATGCATTGCAAAAGGAGATGTTACGAAAGACATTCTCAGCTAGTGTCAGAGCAAACGACCTACACAAAGATACATGGCAACCCTTGCGTTCATATTCACATAAATTGTAACTTGGAGATCATGAAAGCTTTATGCGTGCAACACTACTTGAAAAATTCTGGATCTCTTGCAAGAAGAGGATGAGCACACTCAAACCTTAATCGACACAACATCATTGGTGAGCTTGAAGGAGGAGACATTCTTTTCACGACTCGACATCAAAGAAACCTTGAAGGAGACATTATCCTCAAGACTTGGCTTCAAAAGGCATCCAAAAATATGAGACTTGCTTTCGAGACTTGGCTTCAAAGGCATTCAGCAGAAGCGGACTTGTTTTCAAGGCTTGGCGTCAAAGACATTCAACGAGAGTGGGCTAGTTTTCACAACCCTACATCAAAGACATATTGAAGAAGGAGACGTTTTTTTCATGACTTGGCACCAAAGACGGCTTCAATGACGAGACTTGGCTTCAAACACATGCGCACTCATCTTGTTGGTCATACTCATGCGTTCTTCCCATTAAAGATGTCGGCTTCATTCGTCAAATAAACATTCAAGATGACTAACCTTTTGAAGAACTTCAAAAATTCTCTTTGTTGAGCGAAGAGGAATGACGTACTTGTTGCACTCCACCCTGAATTTTCAATGAACCTCACCGATATGGGAGTGGTCAAATGACATACTTGACAAACTATGTTTCATCTTCTTAAAGGACTTCTCTAGTTAAACATGCAAGGCATATCATTTTCATGATTGGAATGGTAGTTTAGAGGTATCGACTTTGATCTAACAACATAAAAGTGTTTAGTCAATGATCAAGTGAGCTTGGAGCATGATTGCAGCTATCCTTTAGAAGCGAAGTGTTTGAAGATTGGAATCATGGCACATAGTAAAACATCCGATTGAAGTTTGTAGTGTCAACTCAAGAATCACTCAAAATCTTGCAGCATGACTTCAAAGTCAACATTCAAAGCATTGGTGTTCTTTATCTCCTACATGATGGAAGCTTTACTCGTCTTATCAGCACACCATACCCCAAAGAGTTTCATGTAACATCTTCAACTCAAGATAACTTGGTGAAAGGATATGACAGAACTCAGAAATTCTAAGCTACCTATGTATCCAATAAAGGAATCAAGTCACAACGTAGTTCAAATTACATAAATTTGGTTTAGAGATTGTGTATTTTATACTCATGCATGCCAGGAGTAACGTGCAGTTTAGACTCGTGCGTCATGAAGCAATTGATTTGAAAATTTCAAGGCTTGAACACTTGAAGAACATGCAGACCTTTTTGCTCGTGTCTAGGAGGACTCGAAGACTTGGATTTGAAGAATTTGTAGACCTTTTGGCTCATGTCTAGGAGAATTGAAGAACATTTTCTTTGAGGACATGAAGGATTTACAGACCTTTTGGCTCGTGTAGGAGACTTGTGCATTTGTTTTGAAGACTTGAAGGATTTTCTTTGAGTTTGGATATGCAAACAGTTTATACTCGTGTTACAGAGGATTTTGATAGTTTATACTCTTATCAAGGAGTGTATATTTTGGAACTTAATTTGGGGAGTTGAGATAGTTTAAGTTTATATCAAGGAGAACATTGGTTGGCACCAAAATTGACGGCGCACCCTTCTTATTGTGATCGTCGTCGTCTGTTTCATCACTTTCAATATTAAGACCATGAGCTGAGTTCTCTTCTTCAATAGAGTTTACACTTGTCTCTATGCCATGAGCTCGCGTCGCCAACTCTTCAAAGTTCCTTGGTGTGATTCCTTGAAGTATGTAAGAGAGACTCCAATTCATCCCTTGAATGCAAATCTCCATGGCTGAAGTTTCAAACAGTTTCTCTTTGCAACTTAAGGATAGACTTCTCCACCTATTGATGTACTCAATCACTGGTTCGTCTTCTTGCTGATGAAAATTTGCAAGTTCAATCATGCTCACAGTACGTCGAGTGCTATAAAAGCGATTGAAAAATTCGATTTGTAGATCGTTCCAACCGTCAATAGAGTCTGATTCAAGATTAATGTACCAATCAAAGGCAAAGTCTTCTAAGGATCAAACAAATTGCTTGACTAGATGATCTCCATAAGTTCCAACACTATTGCACGCCGCAATGAAGTGAGAAACATGTTGTCTTGGGTCTTCAGTCCCATCAAATCTTTGAAACATCGCAGGTTGAAAGCTTGTCGGCATTTCCAATTTCTCTATTCTTTGAGTATAAGGCTTCGTGTAAGATTTGGAAGTCTTGTGCTGAGCTTTATGATCATTTGCAACTTCTGCAATGAGCTTCTTCAATTGATCGGCAGAGACAAGGCCTTGTGGGGAAACTTGGATTTGTTTGCTTGACGACTTGGGATTTTTGCCAACTTCCACATGTTGAATGTTTTTCTCGGCAAGCTTTGTGTGCATCATGGCACCTTGCTCTTCCTTCCTTGAGGAACTTGACTTGTGAAAAAGAAAAGTGGTGTGGAGTCTTTCACTTAGAACTTCATCAAACTCTTGAGCTTCACCTCCTTGAGTAGCATTTTCATGCGCCACACTTTGATTGCTGCTTTCCATGAGCTCTTGCTTTTGGAGATGGGGAGAGACTTCAACTTCGTTGATTGTAGTCTTGATGCATCCTTGAACTCCAATATTGTTGGTGACCTCTTTGGAATTTTCAACTCTTTCTTGTCACTTTAGCTATTGGAGAAGGCGATTCAAATGTTCATCACGTTTATGAGTTTGATTTGTAAGATTCTCAATGGATCTTGCAAGCGCCACAACTTGCTCTTCTAATGAGGATGCTTGATCAAATTTTTTTTCGTGTCTTACTCCCGATGCAAGTATATCTTCCATCATCGTTTGTGAAGAGCCCCGGCTTGTTGCCCCCATTGACTTGTCCATTATTGAGGAACACTAACTTCTTGTGACTTAAGATCTAAGACTTGCTGGAAAAGAGATGAGAGGTAGAGATTGCCCCATTTGGCGTGCCAAATTTATAATGACAAAATCTTGATCTCTGAAGTTAAAAGACAAGAAAAGATTACAAAGTAAATAAGAATAATTTCAAAGTACAACTGTGGTGCAATCTCTATATTTGATCCTCTGATTATTTTCTCCAACAAAAGATTTTGCAATTTGGTTGACTTGAGTGGATTTGATTTTGATCTCTTCCACGTGTATTTGAGTTGAACGTTAATCCAAGGACATTGAGCTTAATATTGAATTTACTATCTACTTAACTTGATATTTGCGACGAACAATTTGATCTTCGTCTTGAACTTGTTGAATGTCAATCTTATTTCGAGGAATCTTGATCTTCAAAGTACTTGGATATTTGACAAACGTTGATTCGAGGGCTTTATGGCTTGATCTCGGATCGAATGGAAACTTGATTTGGAATTTTATTTGAAGATTGATGAAGATTGGTATGATCTTCGTCTTCAGTTCTTTGAATTTTTTGGGTTTTGATCTTCTTGAATGGGCTTCAATCTTCAAAAATTATTTTTCGAGGGTCTTAGGACTTGATATCGGATTAAACGAATTTTTTACTTAAAGACGAATGAAGAACGGTATGAACTTGGTTTCAGATTTGTTGAACTGCTTGGAGTTTGATCTTCCTCCACAGAAGTGTAATTTTCAAAAACGGTTTTTGGATGGAATTGGGACTTGACGGCGGATTGAAAGGAGTTCTTTACGAAGAACACCTTGAAGATTGTTGAAAAATGCCTTGAATGCTTGAAGATGGATGAATTTGGTGGAGCGAAAAACTTAGAGCTTTTCCCTCTTCAACTTGTGAATATTTTGTGTATTCTTTTCCTTTATGAGAGGGCCTCTATTTATAGTTGTAAAAACCTAGAGCTCCTTGCTTGTGATTGGTCGGTTTTATTTTCAAGATAAGCATGGATTTAATTTGGCTTACTTATCAAGAAACACATCATATTTCCACATGGCTTAACATCATTGGTTGAAATACTTCATCTTTTCCACGTGGCTTTAATTGATTGGCCAATCAAATATATGTTAGAAAAATCAATTAATTAATCTATTAATAATTGGAATTTAATTTAGTAAAATCCCAAATTAAAAATAGAAATAATCAATTTAATTTCTAATAATTAATTTGACACTTGTCAATATATAATTGGAGTAGACAAAATTTATTTGTCTACGATGATCTTCAACTCGTACGTTTCGTTCCTGAATTCACTCGGGATGGCAAGTCCCTATGTGATCAACTTGCTGTTATTAGTTGTCCTATTTATGATATGAACAAATTACATTGGTTTCTTCGTGCCTTAGGTCCTACCTTCTCTAGTTTCTCCGCGGCTCATATGGCCATCTCTCCTCTGCTTTTCTTTTCATATCTTTTTCTGAAAGTAGAGAGATTTGAAATTTTTCAACAATCTCTTGAACGTTCTCCTCCTTTCGATGCCTTTGGTGCGCCCACCGCGTCTGCTCCTCCTCAGGCTAACTCTAAAAATGCTTCTCGTAATTGGTCATGGGAATGGCCATAGAAGTGTTCGTGGCCGTTCTAGCGATCGCCCGTGTGTTCCTCGTTGTCAAAATTGGTTGAGCGTTTCCAAGGTGTTATGAACATACTTCGCCTACTTACTCTGCTAGTTTGGCTGAGGCTTTTAATACTACTTGATCGTTGTCTTCAAGCAATGTTTATGATTTGTGTGTTGACACTGGGGCTTCCTTGCACATAATTCCTACTCACTCTCTCTCTCTCTCACCCTATAAGGGTAAGGCTCGCGTTGTGGTTGACAATGGTACCTCTCTTTCTGGTCTCTAATATTGGTTCTCATTCTCTTTCTTGCGATGTTACTTTATCTGATGTTTTGGTCATTACAAATCTTACAAATAATTTACTGTCCATCACCAAACTAACAAGCGACTATCATTTTGTTGTCACGTTCACTGATAATTCTTTTCAAGTTCACAACAAGTTGACCGGGGATTTAATAGCAACGGGTCGTCGTGATGGGGTTCTTTACATTTGGAGTAGGGTCATTTTGCTTTGGTTGTTGTTTCTCGCTGAAGTCGTCTCACCGGGTTTTTTGAGTTGTGGCAAGCTCGTCTCGGGCATGTCGCCCAGAATGTTATTTCCATATTAAATATAAAAGGACATTTATTTGTTCCGTCCTTTCTTCCTCGCCCCACTTTGTGTTCTACTTGTTAGTTACCAAAGAAAGATCGTTTACCTTGTGTTGTTAATGAACTACGCTCATCACATGTATTGGATTTAACACATTGTGATATTTGAGGATCGACTCATGTTATTTCTACTGGTGCTTTTTGCTTATGTTGTGTTTAATGATGACTACTCTCGTTTTTCAAGGTTTTAGCCTACGCGAGTGAAATTTGATCTATATGATATATTTTTGACCTTTCAAAAATTTGTTGAAACTCAATTTTCATGCATTATAAAATAATTTCAATGTGGCAGTGGTGCTGAATTTACAAGTCGCCTTTTCAGTCTCATCTTACTTCTCGCGACACATAACAAAATTCTTATCCTCATACCCCTGCTCAAATTGGCAAGGTTGAGCTTAAGCACATGCATATCACCGAAACCGGTTTGGGCATGATTTTTCACTCGTATGCTCCAACATTTTTCTGGGTTGATGCATTTAGCACAAAAAGTTATAATACCAGCTGGTTACCCTCTACAATTCTTAATTGATGGTGTTTCTCCATATGAGTTATTATTTGGTGTAACACATGAGTATGAGAACTTACACTCGTTTGGTTGCAGGGCTTTTCCGTGTCTTCGTGACTATGTGTCGATTAAATTTTCTCCATGCAGCCGCGAGTCTATATTTATTGGATTCAATTTCATTCAGAAAGGCTTCCACTGCTTAGATTCAGGCACTTCTCGAGTTTATATTTCTTGACATGCAATGTTTGATGAAGGCTAGTTTCATTTTTTGGCGGCTCGTGTTTCTATGCCACCTTTATCTTTGGATTTTGACACCTTTGTTTATCGTGCTTATGATTTTTTGGACCAGCTCTAGCCTGAATCCATCTCGTCATCCTCGGCAGATTTTCTGTTGCCATAGGTTTATGTTGCTCTGTTTGTCTCCGTGCAGTTCACGTGCCTTACTCTTTGTCGCTTCATCTACTTCGGCGCCTATGCTGCTCCATCTTCCTCCACCTATCTGATGGTCACGCGTGCTAAGGTTATCATCGTTTAACTAGGTTATGTCACTCATATCGCCTCACTCTCCTCTAATTGTCTACTTCATGCATTATTCAGCCATGTCAGGTCGAGAGGTTCAAATCGGCCACTAAGCAGCTGCATTGGTTATCCGCTATGGATGAAGAGATTGTTGCATTAAAATCCAATGAGATGTGGGATCACATTTTTCGGCCTTCATGCCAACGTGGTCGGTTCTAAATGGTTGTTTTTGGCACGAAGTATCTCTCGGATAGTTTTATTGACCATCGGGAAAAAAATGAAACTTGTCCTTTATTATGTTGTAGTTAAAATTTTCGTCCTTAATTGTGTCCTCGTTTCTTTTTGTCCTTTATTGTGCATTACGTTACAATTTTAGTCATCGAGGGGAAATCTTAGCCAGAAATTGCACATGGAAGCATGTGCCGGCAAAACTTCAAAAAATTTGAATTCCCACGTGCGAATGTCGGTTTGCATTTTGTTTAATTTGGATTCAACAAGTCAACCCGACCTCGACGACCCATTTTTTTTTTTTTAATAATTGCACAACATAACCAATTTTAGCTGAACCACACACTCATCACCCCCAAAATTCTCTCAGTCAAAAAACCCTAACACCTAAATTGTGATGAACCCTAATCCCAAATCTTTAAATCGAGTTAGAATTATGAATCCCAAGTCCCTAACCTTGCAATCGACATTAATTTCAAATGAAAAATGTCGTATTCGTCCTCCAATGTGAGAGGGAACTTCAGTTTTGAATTATCTCATAATCGCGTTTTCAAAATCGGAGTCGATTAAGCTCAATAATGGTCTCAAAATCTATAATAACTTTCTAGGATTAAAGAAGCGACACCATCGGCTAGTCAAATTAAAGATTTGGGGAATAGGGCTCATCACATTAGGGATTAAGGGGTTAGGGTTTTTAAATCGAGGAGTTTTGTGTATTGAGTATATGTTAGTGTATTTTTCACGTCAAGCATGGGAGGGTTATTGTTTTGGGTCGGGTAGGTTCAATAGGTGATGGGTTATGAAAAAATATTTTAAATAAAATGGGTTGAGTTGTTTATGTTGGATTCTGTTAAAAAAAATAAAGAAAAAAGAAAAACACAAACCATCTTTCACACGTGCAAACCGCACGTGTGAATTAAAAAAAAGTGAATTTTCACTGGCGCGTGCTCCCACGTGCACTTTCTGGCTGGAAAATCCCCCAAGGACCAAAATAGAATGTAATGTACAATAAAGGACTAAGAAAAAAAAGGACACCACAAAGGACGAAAAATGTAACTATGACACAATAAAGGACCAGTTCTTTTTCTTTTCCGTTGAACATCATAAGGCATAACTGTTTACCCAATGATTTGAGTTCCTGGCCTTGACTATACCACTACATTTCTCTTACGATTATGAAAAATTTGCTTCATCGGCAACTTGACATCAACAATGCGTTTCTTAATGGTTTTCTTACTCAATCAGTCTTCATGGAGCAACCCCTTTCGTATATTGATCTCCGCTTCCCGAATCATGTTTATCATTTGAAAAGGGTGATTTACAGCTTGAAGTAAGCGCATCACGATTGGTTTCAATGTTTCAGTGATTTGTTGCTGAAACTTGCCTTTGTGTGCAGTCGTGCCAACACTTTATTATTTATTCTTCGTTGTGGTTCTTTCATTATTTACCTTCTTTTGTATGCTGACGGCATCCATTATTGGAAATGACCCTTCTTTAGGCTCATTTCTCATATTGGTTTGGAATTTGCTATTAAAGATCTTGGGAAGTTAAGTTGTGTCCTGGGTTTGGAGGTTAGGTAATTGATGAATTAATCCTTAGACAAACCATATATGCTCACAATATTCTTACTTGAGCTCAGTTACTTTCCATGTTTATTTCGATGGTTGCGGCTCAACAACTTAGTTGTGATGGGAGTCATGTCTGATCCCTCTATTTTTTTCTCTAGTTAGTGCGCTTCAATATGTTACCCTCACACATCTAGATCCCACATTTGCCGCTAACTCCGTCAGTCAGTTTCTTCAGTTTCCCACTGACAATCACTTCCAGGCTGTTAAACGAATCTTTCATTATATGAAAAGATCTCTTGGGTTTAGACTTTGCTAGTCCAACCGCTCATCGCCTACTATTCTTGCTTATTCACATGCTGATTGGGCTAGCTGCACTGATACTCTTCGGTCCATGTCAGGTTATTCTATATTTGGCTCTAATATCGTCTCATAGAGTTTGAAAAAGCAACCAACTATTTATCGTTGTTGTTGTGAGGCAGAATAATGTGCTCTTGCTAACGCTACCTTTGAAGCTGTATGGCCCGTCTATTTGCTTCACGATCTCGGTGTTCAGCTTCCTTCTCCGCCAATCATTCTTTTTGACAACAAGAGTGCTTTATTTTTAAGGGACAACTCTGTGGCACATAAGAGAGCCAAGCACATCGATTTGTATTATCACTTTGTTGATGAGCTTGTTGGCACTGGCAAAATCAGCACGTAATACGTTCATACGCGTCTTCAAATTGCTATTATTTCGTAATACGTCCTCTCTTCATCTTCTTTCGATCCAAGCTTTGCATCGAACTAAGTCCCACAGTTCACTTGACAGGGGGTGTTAAAGATTATATTACTTAGTGCTTATCTTGTTTTCTTGTATATCTTGTATAGTCCTAACTTATCATGTATGTACTTTATTTTGGTCTTATTTCGTCTAGGTTATAATACACCGAGAAATCGATACAGTGGGGCCAGACTTTACCAAAATAATGCTATCCTATTACAATGAACGGATTAGCTTGATTCGGAACACCTATTACACATAAAAAAATATAAGATGACAGGAAATAATCCCTAAATGGCCAAGCTGAGGGAACAGTCGAACGAGAGAGATTCGACGCTTTTCGACTGTTGTATTGCGGGCATTAGATACTTATGATATCAGACTGAAATTAGGAACTAGCCAAGCTACCTACGTATCCCATTGAGGGAATCAAGTCGAACGTAGTTCGTTTGTCTCTTTTGAGTTGCTTCTATTAGGCCAACCCCTGGTTGGGCTGCCTGGTTCACTAGGTTCAGCATTGGCATGACTTCACGGTTTCGATCATATCTCCTTGTAGGATGATCGAAACCTCAATTCGCTTCTTGATTATGGACCCTGACTCATGTAGCTTTCAGGCCATGTATGGGTTAGATACTGTTGTGCATCGAATTGGCTTAGTTAGATGCATGTATATCGAACATGGTGAATTCAAGACAGCTTGGCGCGACTCCACGGTTTCGATCATATCTCTTTGTAGAATGATCGAAACCTCGATCTACTTCTTGATTATGGACCCTGACTCATGTAGCTTTCTGGGCCTATGCATCGAATTGGCTTGGTTCGATGTGTGCGCATCGAATTCGATCCCTCAATGTCGAACCGGGTGAATTCGATGCGCTGTGCACGACTTCACGGTTTTGATCATTTCTCCCTCATGGATGATCGGAACCTAGATTTGCTTCTTGATTCGGGACCCTGACTCGTGTAGTTTTCCAATGAAATATTAATCAATGTCTAATTAGTTATATATATATTATGGTCATCGAAATACGGCTAACGTAGCTTTACCTCTGAGCCTTCTCGACACTCACCAGTAAATTTCGTGCCATCGTGGCTTCTTCTTGACATGATATATTATATCACACCATACTTGAATATATATTCAATGAAATTAACTCATCGTGATTATGTTGGTTTTACCAATACTCACACACGGCATACCACTTGCAATCGTGATTTGCATTATTGGATTCATTTGATATTGTGAAGGGGATACTTGTATATATATTCAATGAAGTTAACTCATCGTGATTAAGTTGGTTTTACCAATACTCACACAAGGCATGCCACTTGCAATCGTGATTTGCATTATTAGATTCATTTGATATTGTGAAGGGGTTTTTATTTGGATGGACATGGCCATTTTCAAGGGGTGTCAACTCGTCGATGTCGAACTTCTGTAGCAATTGATCTTCTAAATGTTATGACGCAGTACGAAAGCATATAATTAGAAAATAATAGCATATTAACGCAGAATGTTGTTGAAATTGTTGGAAAATTGATTAATTAAAATGGGTTTGTACAGCTGACTTCGAGTCAGATTTTGAGCGGGTTCCACTTGTCGTATTGACGACTTCAAGATGGGAACATTTTCTCCTATGTGAGAGCTGCGAAACGATATATTGCACGCTCAAAATGGTACACGGGTGAATAAGAAATTGATGCTCAAAGATAGCTACACAAAGCTGAAAATATTGAAGTAAATGAGGGAAAAAACCATAAAGTGAAGATGGCCATCCCACATGGGAAAAAGAGCACTCTCTTTTTGGGTTTATCAATAGCAATGCATTCTTAGCATGATAAGAATGTGTTGGCTAGAGTCTCCTCCCTCTCCTACGTGCGCGCAGGGGGGTGCAAATGCGAGCCAAAAATTAGTGCGACTAATGCGATTCGGGCTTGCGCACACGACGTACGCGCCGAATGTCGGTCCGTTTAGCCTGTCGGGCTCCCGCTCGTGTGGGCCTTGTTTTTCAACTTCAATATTAATTTTTCAATTTTAGGTAACAGAATTAATTTATATTCGGATAATATTTCTATATTAAATCTGAAGCATCAAAACGCGTCCAGATTCATCCGAAGATATGGTCTTATCTTAATTACGATTCGGTATTATTGTAATTAGAGATTTGCATATATCTAAAAGATCTCGTTCCTTGTTAATGAAGTCAGCCGACTCTCTCCCTAATTAGTATAAATAGGGGTCGCTCCCCATAGGGTTAATCATCAGCCAAAAAATACACTTTTGCATACACGAAAAAGGGTTTTAATCATTGTGTGGTGGTGGTGGTCTGTTACCGTTTGAGTTCGCCGGGATTGTTCTGCGAGTGCTAGCAGCCAATTCGAAAGATTGTTTTATCCTGGGAAGAGTTAGTCCAACGATCTCAACACGTGGAGAGGACTAAACTACTTTAAGGAAACCGAGAAGGACTCGACCTATTACTACGGTTATTTTCAGTTTCTGCGTTATTATTAATTTTGTTTATTTGCGTGTCGATTTATATACTGTTTGTTATCTCCATTGTTTCTAACAAGCTTAAAGTAATTTATGTCTTGAGACGAACAGGTTAAACGATTGGCGATAGATTTTTGTTTCAGAAAATTATTTTCAAAACTCGGTTTAATAACCGTAATATTTTTTTTTTCTGTTGCGAAAATTATATACAGGTTTTATACATATAAACAAAATTATAGTTTTTATTCGTGAAGGATTATCTGAATCCTCACCTACTACAAAAGAACTGTTTCTGTATCTCAAAATAATTTGAAGAATTTTCGTAATTCTTCCGTGTTCTAATAAAACTTTGTAACGTTTCAGATGTCTGATACCAACGAAAACGTGGACATGAGCATTATTGATGCCAGTCTTAAGACGCCCCAAACGTCTAAATCGCAGGCTCCGGGCACTGCTCTGAAAACTATGCCTCTACGTATGGCAAGTTTAGAAAATCCGGTTGCTCCCACAGTTCCTATGAGCCATCATGAGAAACCGGCGAAATTCGATGGAGAGAATTTCAAAACTTGGCAGCAAAAGATGCTGTTTTATCTCACCATGCTGAATCTTGCGAGATTCTTGAAAGAAGATCCTCCTTCGGTTAGAGAGGATGAAATTGATGCACAATCGCATACGGCAATTGATGCATGGAAGCACTCTGAGTTTCTTTGCCGAAACTTGATTCTGAACGGTTTGGTAGACACGTTGTACCAAGTGTATAGCGTGAAGAAAACGGCAAAGGAATTGTGGGAATCCTAGGACCATAAGTATAAAACCGAAGATGCTGGTGCCAAGAAATTCCTCGTGGGTCAATTCTTGGACTACAAGATGAAAGACTCGAAGACTGTGATCAGTCAAGTGCAAGAGTTTCAATTGATTCTCCATGGGATTCATGCTGAGGGGATGATATTGAGTGAATCTTTCTAGGTAGCTTGTATCATCGAAAAGCTACCACCTGGTTGGAAAGATTTCAAGAATTATCTAAAGCACACACGAAAGGAGATGAGTATTGAAGATTTGATTGTCAGGCTTCATATAGAAGAAGACAACAAGGGTGGAGATAAAAAGTCTTCCAATGCTGTTGTTAACACCAACGCTGCTAGGGCAAACGTGGTGGAGCATGACAAAGGCTTGAAGAACAAGAAGCATAAACCTGGGCCAAAGATTGGACTGAAGGGTGGAATTTCTAAACCGAAGAAATTCGTGGGCAAGTGCTACAACTGCAACAAAGCGGGGCACAAGTCGTCTGACTGCCGACTGCCTAAGAAGAAAGGCAAGGAGACTAATGAGGCCAATCTGATGGACACTGCGTCCGAACTTGACCTCTGTGCTGTGATGTCTGAAATGAATCTTATGGATGCTAATCTGAAGGAATGGTACCTCGACACTGGAGCTACTCGTCACGTCTGTAGTGACAAAAATGCTTTCTCCGAGCTGACTCTTGCTAATGACGGGGATATGATCTACATGGGCAACTCTGCTACCTCTGAGATCAAAGGGAAAGGGACGGTGCGTCTCAAGATGACTTCTGGAAGGGAAGTTACGCTGATGAATGTGCTGTATGTGCCAGACATTAGTAGGAATCTGATTTCTGGGTACTTGATGGACACTCATGGCTTCAAGATGGTGTTCGAATCTCAGAAAATTGTGCTTTCCAAATGTGGTGTTCACATTGGAAGAGGTTATGTGAAAGAAGGGATGTGGAAAATGAATGTAATGGCTGTTAAGCCCACCTCTTTTGATTCTAGCAATAAAACTTCTACTTATGTTTACTTGCTTGAGTCGTCTAATCTATGGCATGGTAGATTAGGACATGTTAATTATGAGTCATTACGTAAATTAATTAACATGAATCACATACCAACGTTTGAAATTGATTCCAAACATAAGTGTGAAACTTGTGTAGAGGCAAAACAAACAAGAACACCGTTTACAACCATTTAAAGAAATACGAAACCTCTAGATTTAATTCACACTGATGTATGTGATTTAAAATTTGCACAAACGAGAGGTGGAAACAAGTATTTTATAACTTTCATTGATGATAGTACAAAATACTGTTATGTATATTTACTGAAAAGTAAAGATGAAACTATAGACAAATTTGTTCTATACAAGCAAGAAGTCGAAAACCAACTTAATAAGAAAACTAAGATGGTTAGAAGTGATCGTGGTGGTGAATATGTTGAACCATTTGGTGAATTTTGTTCACAACATGGAATTATTCACGAGGTCATTGCGCCATACTCTGCCCAATCGAATGGGATGGCAGAAAGGAAAAATCGAACTTTAAAAGACATGATGAATGCCATGTTATTAAGTTCTGGATTACCACAGAACATGTGGGGGGAGCCATCTTGTCGGCTAATTATCTTTTAAATAAGATACCCAAAAAGAAAGAATAAAAGACTCCCTATGAATTGTGGAAAGGTCGAGAACCTTGCTACAAATTCTTAAAAGTGTGGGGGTGTCTTGCTAAGGTGTCTTCACCTTTGCCTAAGAAAATAAAAATAGGTCCAAAGACGGTGGATTGTATTTTCATTGGCTATGCGCACAATAGCACTGCTTACCGTTTTCTTGTGCATGAATCTAAAAACCCCGAGATTCATAAGAACACGATAATGGAGTCAAGGAATGCAATGTTCTTTGAACATATATTTCCTTGTAAATCCAATGTGGCTGGACCAAGTTCTTCAAAACGAACTTTCGAAGAGATTGACAATAGTCAAGATCTAGAAGGAAATGAAGAAATAGAAGAGGTCCAAGAAGAGCCAAGAAGAAGTAAAAGGGTAAGGATAGAAAACTCCTTTGGACCAGAGTTTCTAACTTATATGATGGAGGTAGAGGATGAGCCTAAGACATATAAAGAAGCTGTAAGGTCAGTGGAAGGCCCTTTATGGAAAGAAGCCATACAAAGTGAGATTGATTCCATCTTACAGAATCACACTTGGGAATTGGTAGACCTTCCTCCGGGATGTAAACCATTAGGTTACAAGTGGGTTTTCAAAAGGAAAATGAAAACAGACGGAATAATTGAAAAGTATAAGGCTAGGCTTGTGTCCAAAGGATACAACCAACGAGAAGACCTTGATTACTTTGATACGTATTCTCCTGTAACGAGAATAAATTCGATAAGGATGATTTTGGCGATTGCATCTATCCGAAATCTTGCAGTACATCAAATGGATGTAAAGACTTCTTTTCTTAATGGAGATCTCGATGAAGAAATCTACATGGAACAACCCGCGGGTTTTGTAGCTCCTGGAAAAGAAAAGAAAGTCTGTAAATTGGTGAAGTCTCTCTATGGACTTAAACAAGCACCAAATAAATGGCACGAGAAATTTGACAATGTCATGTTGACAAATGGCTTTAGAATCAATGAGTGCGACAAGTGTGTCTATGTCAAAACTACAGAAGAAGGATATTTGATTCTCTGTCTATATGTTGACGACATACTCATTGTGGGAAGCAATGACCGAATGGTAAATTCCATTAAAAGTTTGTTGAATTCAAGGTTTGATATGAAGGACATGGGGCTCGCCGATGTAATCTTAGGAATTAAGATTAGAAGATCGCCAGAGGGTCTCATATTAACTTAGTCACACTACGTGGACAAGATTCTTGAAAAATTCAGCAAGGGTGATTCTGGTGCAGCCAGAACTCCAATTGACACGAGTCAACATTTGTCTAAGAATATGGGAGAAAGTGTTGATCAAATCGAGTACGCTAGAGTGATAGGAAGTATGATTTACTTAATGAGTTGTACACGACCAGACCTTGCCTATACAATTAGCACATTGAGTAGATTCACGAGTAACCCAGGGCATGAGCACTGGAAAGCAATCGTGAGAGTACTTAGGTACTTACGTTATACTCGTGACTACGGGTTGCACTATACTAGAGATCCTGTTGTACTTGAAGGTTACACCGATGCAAGTTGGATCTCGGATATACAAGACTTCAAGGCAACAAGTGGATACGTATTCACTGTAGGAGGTGCAGCCGTGTCATGGAAATCTTCAAGACAAACTATCATAACCAGATCCAAGATGGAAGCTGAGTTTGCGGTATTGGATAAATGCAGTGAAGAAGCCGAATGGCTTCGTAACTTCTTGGAAGATGTTCCTGAGTGGCCAAAACCGATGCCGGCAATTTGCATAAATTGCGATAACCAAGCTACGATATATAGAGCAAATAATGCTCTATATAACGGTAAGTCTAGACACATACGTCGTCGACATAACACCGTTAGACAACTGATCTCGACAGGGGTTATCACCCTTGACTACGTAAAGTCAAAAGATAACATTGCGGATCCGCTAACCAAAGGGTTAAATAGAGATCAAGTTGAAAAGACATCGAAGGGAATGGGACTTAAGCCTATTGGAAACTAAAGTCTTATGAAGGAAAACCCAACCATGTTTGACTGGAGGTCCCAAGATCTTGGTTCAATGGGATAACCTAATTGTAAGAACTTTGCACGGTCACTGTGGGGGTCAACCCTTGTCTATTCCTAGATGAAACAGTGACACCCGTAATGGAAAAGGTTAAGCATCGTGCTTTAAATGATTCTTACGCGTCGGAAATCCGAGCGGAGAAATGCGGGTTACTCTTAGATGAAAAATCACCTATGTGAGAGAGAGGAGGGGCCGCCTCTGAGGAAAACTGTGGGGGCTTAGTTTTCTGGAAAACACTTGCAGAACCAGGCGTATGTCCAGGGCCAAAATGGACATAAACCATGAGAACCGCAACGGTAAAAGGAATTATACATGTGTGAGATGTATGGAACGTTTGCACAAACGGCGGATAGTTTAATGACGTCAAGTCACACTATCGGCTAGCATAGAAAGTATTTCTCACGAGGGAAGGTTCAAGGGCGTGTCCTACCTATCCTATGCAGGCATAGTCCGTAGTACTCCACCACCACATGATGTATGCATGATCATTCAAATTTCATTCATGTGGGGGATTGTTGGAAAATTGATTAATTGAAATGGGTTTGTACAGCTGACTTCGGGTCAGATTTTGAGTGGATTTTGAGTGGGTTCCACTTCAAGATGGGAACGTTTTCTCCTATGTGAGAGCTTCA
This sequence comes from Linaria vulgaris, assembly GCA_948329865.1. NCBI lineage: Eukaryota > Viridiplantae > Streptophyta > Magnoliopsida > Lamiales > Plantaginaceae > Linaria > Linaria vulgaris. The sequence goes on along the minus strand of OX415254.1, from coordinate 14,107,592 downwards.
AAACGATATATTGCACGCTCAAAATGGTACACGGGTGAATGAGAAATTGATGCTCAAAGATAGCTACACAAAGCTGAAAATATTGAAGTAAATGAGGGAAAAAAAACCATAAAGTGAAGATGGCCATCCCACATGGGAAATAGAGGACTCTCTTTTTGGGTTTATCAATAGCAATGCATTCTTAGCATGATAAGAATGTGTTGGCTAGAGTCTCCTCCCTCTCCTACGTGCGCGCAGGGGGGTGCGGTGCAAATGCGAGCCAAATATTAGTGTGACTAATGCGATTCGGGCTTGCGCACACGACGTACGCGCCGAATGTCGGTCCGTTTAGCCTGTCGGGCTCCCGCTTGTGTGGGCCTTGTTTTTCAACTTCAATATTAATTTTTCAGTTTTAGGTAACAGAATTAATTTATATATGGATAATATTTCTATATTAAATCTGAAGCATCAAAACGCGTCCAGATTCATCCGAAGATATGGTCTTATCTTAATTACGATTCGATATTATCGTAATTAGAGATTTGCATATATCTAAAAGATCTCGTTCCTTGTTAATCAAGTCAGCCGACTCTCTCCCTAATTAGTATAAATAGGGGTCGCTCCCCATAGGGTTAATCATCAACCAAAAAATACACTTTTTCATACACGAAAAAAGGGTTTTAATCATTGTGTGGTGGTGGTGGTCTGTTACCGTTCGAGTTTGTCGGGATTGTTCTGCGAGTGCTAGCAGCCAATTCGAAAGGTCGTTTTATCCTGGGAAGAGTTAGTCCAACGATCTCAGCACGTGGAGAGGACTAAACTACTTTAAGGAAACCGAGAAGGACTCGACCTATTACTACGGTTATTTTCAGTTTCTGCGTTGTTATTAATTTTGTTTATTTGTGTGTCGATTTATATACTTTTCGTTATCTCCATTGTTTCTAACAGAAATCCACCAGATATTTTAGAATCTACCGTGGAGTTATTTACTAATGAGTACCAAACTCTTAAAGTCTAATAAACGGTATAACAAAAAAACCTTTACATAGAGATCATAAGACCTAAACAAAAGAAAAAAGAGTCCTAAGGAGAAACAACTACTCCAATAAAACACTTTATTCTAAACAAAACTAATAACGTATGCAGCAACACTAATTGCTCGTTTAACCACACTGAACGATATTTTCTGTGCTCGAATGGAACTAGTAGAAGGTTTCCCCAGTTCTACAAATAGAACAAAGAAATATGTTCGATTTGCTATATTATGGGCCACAATGCATCACGAAGACGTTTTCGTGAATCCCTATTTTTGAGATGTTTCTCTCTGTTTTACTTATAGTTGCACGCTGAGTTCCAGCTTGTTAGCATATTATTATTGTATATTAATTGTGTTAAGGGTAGTTTAGTCTTTAGTTATCTTGTATATATATTTTCCTTATTGTAAACCCTAGTTAACACATTCATACATTGTTTTGTAAGATCTCATTTTTGTCTTGTAAGATCATGGCTATCATGGCTATCTTGATGAATGTTATCATAGCATCAGAGCCAAATCTCTGACCCAATCGGTAGGCAAACACGACACCACGCCGATTTTGATTTGGTGCAATTGCTACTGGTTTCTGGTAATCCGCTGCACTCTCTGAACTTGTTGGTGTGTTAATTTTGATTTGGTGCAATTTTTGTTTGATTTGTTGGCCCAATTCTGTTTCTGGGTTAGTCTTGCTTTGTGTATTGCTGCAATTCTCGATTTCTGTTATCATGATGGGAGGAGATGATTCGTTGCAGTCGATTAGTGTTCGTTTTGATGGGAAAAACTATGGGTATTGGAGTTGTGTTATGAAAAACTTTCTAAAGGAGAAGAAGATGTGGAATTATATTTCTGGTGTTTTGGTTGCTCCTAGATTATATGATGCTAATTTTGTTGAGTTATTGGATGTGTGGGATACCAATAATTCTAAAATTATTACTTGGATTAACAATTATGTTGAGCATAAGATTGGTGTTCAGTTAGCTAAGTTTGATATTGCGAAAGAAGTTTGGGACCATTTGGAGAGGTTGTATGTGAGGTCCAACTTTGCTGTTCAATATCAACTTGAAGGAGAAATTTATGCTCTTACACAGGGCGATCGAAGTGTTCAAGAGTTTTATTCTGAGATGACAAACTTTTGGGATCAGTTGGCTATGAAAAAATGCGCTGACCTGAAAGCATTCGTCCGTATATTGAAAGGCGAGAACAACAATGTTTGGTTCAACTGTTGTACAATCTCCGCTCTGAGTATGAAGGCATTCGTGGATCAATTTTGCACCGTACTCCTTTGCCTTCAGTTGATTCAGTTGTGCATGAATTATTGGCTGAAGAAACCCGCCTCAAGACTCAAATTAAGAAGTTCACTCATGTTGGTTCTGTTTTGGTTACTCAACCTAGTCATATCAGATCTAAACAAAAGAGTTATGATAAGGATGAGTGTCGCTATTGTCATGAAAAGGGTCATTAGAAGAATCAGTGTCCTTTATTGAACCAGAAAGGCAAACCACAACAGGAATATGGAAAGAGGCCAAGTGACAAACCTTCATATTCACAGAATCTTCGTTTTGGAGGACAGCCTAATACAACTGCTGTCATGCCTACATTGGATCCAGCTTCTGTCGATTCATCTTTGTCAGACAATGCATCTTTGGTTAATCTATTGCAGAACCTTCTCCAGGCAAACAAAAACCAGTCTCCACCATATGCTATGTCTGCTCCATCCACATCAGGTAGAAACTCGTCCTTATGGGTGTTGGATTCTGGAGCATCTCATCACATGTCTCCTGATCACAACTCATTTGTATATATGTCTCATGTGTTACAACCTACATCTGTTATGACTACTGATAGCACTCATATGCCAGTAGTAGGTGTTGGTACAATTCAAACTGAAAATCTCTCTCTACCTGATGTTTATTGTATTCCTAAATTGGCTATGAATCTTATTTCTGATGTTCAATTGTGTGATCGTGGTCTTGATGTTCACTTTTCCTGTGCAGGATCTGAAATCAAAGAGAATACTTGGGACTGCAAGTAGAGAGGGGGGACTTTATGTTTTGGATGGCATGGAGGTTGATGGTCAGTTTGCAGCTACGACTATTGATCTATCTACATTTCATTTGAATTCTTCTTCTTCGAAGTTTTATGTATGACACTCTAGACTAAGTCATGTATCTGGATCTTGTCTCAGGTTTTTATGTAATAGTGGTGTTTTGGGAGACTTGCAGTCTCAGGATATTTTAGATTGTAGTGGATGTAAACTTGGGAAGTTTTTTGCAAAACCTTTTAATCACAGTACATCCACTTCTTTTGCACCATTTGATTTGATTCATTCTGATGTTTGGGGACCTGCCCCTATTCCTATAAGGGGGGGGGGGGGGGGGTCATGATATTATGTTTCTTCCATTGATGACTATACTCGTTATTGTTGGGTTTACTTGATGAAAAATCGTTCTGAATTCATTGACGTTTATGCTCACTTTGCTGCATATGTGAAAACTCAACACTCTAAAGTCATAAAATGTTTTAGATTTGATTTGGGTGGGGAATATACGAGTAATGCACTCTCTGACACTCTTCTTAGTGATGGTACTGGGCACCAATCCTCTTGTACAGATACACCTCAGCAAATTGGTGTGGCTAAAAGAAAACATAGGCATACTGTTGAAACGACACGTTCTATGCTTTTGTCTGCTAGTGTACCTAGTGAGTATTGGGGAGAAGCAGTTCTCACTGCTGTTTATATCATAAATAGAGTTCCAACTCCTAAGAACGTAGGTATCTCTCCATATGCTAAGTTATTTGGTCAAACTCCTGATTATTCTCATTTGCAGGTTTTTGGGTCCACATATTTTGTTCTTCGTCCACATGTTGAGCGAACTAAGTTGTCTTCACGTGTTGCAATATGTGTCTTTTTGGGATATGAAAATGGTCAGAAGGGTTATCGGTGTTATGATCCAGTTGGTAGAAAATGTTATGTTTCTCCTCATGTTCACTTTATTGAGCATATTCCATATTTTTCCATTCTGAGAAGCTCCCATAATGTGACACGGTCGGATATTATTCACATTGACCCATTTAATCTTGATGTGAGAATATTGGTATTGGTGATATTGTTGGGGATGACAATATTGGTGTTGGTTATGGAGATGACTTGGGTGCTGCTGAAGAGTTACCCCCTCATGTCCCTTCTCTTACAATTTTGGATCCAGCTCAGGAGCGGTATCCCAGGCGTACTCGTAAGTCTACTCAACTGCTTGATTTCATTTACTCTTGTTATTCTCAGCCTTTTGTTTCCTTTTTGGCATTTGTTTGGCCTCTTTGTGAGCCTACCTCTTATTCTGAGGCGGCACAAGATATTGTTTGGCAAGAGGCTATGGCTGAGGAACTATCATCTTTGAACAAAAATCATACTTGGGACTTGGTTACTCTTCCAGTAGGGAAAAAGTCAATTGGTTCTCGATGGGTCTATAAAATTAAAATAAAAGTTGATGGTTCAGTTGAGCGATATAAGGCTCGTCTAGTGGCAAAAGGATTTTCTCAACAATATGGCATGGATTATGAGGAGACCTTTGCTCTTGTTGCTAAGATGACATCTGTCAGTGTTCTTATTGTAGTTGCATCAGTACGACAATGGTATATTTCACAGATGGATGTGAAAAATGCATTCTTGAATGGTGAATTACATGAGGAAGTGTACATGACACCTCCTCCGGGTGTTCCTCACGACAAAGGGCAAGTGTGTAGACTTAAAAAAAGCATTATATGGACTTAAGCAAGCTCCAAGAGCTTGGTTTGAGAAGTTTTCTACTGCTGTTTGTTCTCTTGGCTTCTCCTATAGTCCTAATTATTCAGCCTTATTTGTTAAATGCAGTTCAGCTAGTCGCATAATGATTTTTACTGTATGTTGATGATATGATTATGACAGGTGACGATGTTGAGGGTATTAAGGTGTTGAAACACACCTTATCTCGTTTGTTTGATATGAAGGATTTGGGTCATCTTCGTTACTTTTAGGTATTGAAGTCGCCTCATCTCCAAAGGGCTACCTTTTGTCTCAGTCGAAGTATACTTCAGATATTTTAGAGCGAGCTCGTCTTACAGACACTCGTGTTGCTGCTACTCCTTTAGAGGTAAATGTTCGTTATACTCCTACTGGCGGTACACTTCTTCCGGATCCCACTTGGTACATGTCTATTGTTGGTAGTTTGGTATACTTGACTATTGCCCGATTGGATATTGCTTATGCGGTCCATGTTGTTAGCTAGTTTGTTGCTGCACCTATCTCTAATCATTGGGCTGCTGTTACTCGCATTCTTCGTTATCTTCGTGGTACTATTTATCAGAGTCTATTGTTTCCTTCGAGTTCTTCATTAGAACTTCGAGCATATACAGATGCAGACTGGGCCAGTGATCCATTCGATCGAAAATCTACCACTGGATACTGTATTTTTCTAGGTGATTCTCTCATCTCTTGGAAAAGCAAGAAACAAGATGTTGTTTCTCGTTCTTCTACCGAGGCAGAGTATCGTGTTATGGCTTCCACCACAACTGAACTTGTTTGGTTACGACGGTTGTTAGGTGATATGGGGGTGTTGTTGTCATCCCCCACACCCATGTATTGTGATAATAAAAGTGTTGTTGACATTGCTCATAACTCTGTTTTTCATGAGCGTACCAACCATATTGAGATCGATTGTCATGTGACTCGACATCATTTTCAGCATGGTGTTATCTCTCTACCGTTTATCTCGTCTTCGATGCAGTTGGCTGACTTCTTTACGAAGGCACATACAATTCAGCGACACAACTTCTTTGTTGGCAAACTCTCGTTACTTATTGCAGTACCTTCTCGAGTTTGAGGGGGGGTGTTAGCATATTATTATTGTATATTAATTGTGTTAAGGGTAGTTTAGTCTTTAGTTGTCTTGTATATATATTTTCCTTATTGTAAACCCTAGTTAACACATTCATACATTGTTTTGTAAGATCTCATTTTTGTCTTGTAAGATCATGGCTATCATGGCTATCTTGATGAATGTTATCACAGCTGACCCTAAGACCCGCACTTAAAACTCTTTAGGCCAGCCATTTTCTATCAAGCTTTTTCGCTAAATTCATGTAGGCTCTTTCCCTACATCACGTGGGTCGAATGCTAGAGGGTTGCTCATGTGCCCATCGTGCTTGTACAACTGACGGTTCCTATGACATCAATTATCAAATATACTTGACAAATCTTCTAGAACTAAGCTTGATGAATTCTTTTTCCAGTAAGGGATCCACTCAAGATTTATGTAAAGATTATATTGGTGGTCCATGTGAATGAAGTACTATTGCATGGACATGGGCAACGGTAGTATCTTAAGAGTGCATGTACTAGAAGAGTCTAATAAGAGGTTCAAACAAATTAGGTTCGAGACATTGTGGAAGAACCACATGTGAGTGCTACAAAGGGTGAAAGAAGAGGACACAATTATTTCAAAAGAAATAAAGACGAATAGTGTGAGACCATATCGAAGCTCAAAGTTACTAAAGTAGAGCGAGGTAGGAGAAACTTTTGAAAAAGTTGTGCACTAAGGAGAAACTTTATGTGGTGATTATATTGTACATTTTTTCCCTGTTCTTTTCTTTTTTTTGTTATTATAGAATTTTATGCACTTACGATAAGTTAGTGTCTTGCAACATTTTTTTTATGCTCAAAGTTAATATAAATTTAAATTGATATTTGATAACATTTGTCCACTCTACAAAAGGTAGAAACTGAATACCATTATATAATTCAGGCATTAAACTTCAAATTTCAACCACTGAGCAGGGGTTGATATTTTCAGTATCTGCAAGCGGCATAAATCGCCTATCTTCGTGAATCAAGCCCGGTATTGCACTAGGCCAATTTTCAATTTTTAAGTGTAGTATAGACATTTCAAGTAAGACTAAAGTTAAATGTATATAAATAGCCAGTAAGGATGACTCATAAAATGTAGTGAAAAATCATGCGACGCTCACATAATTTTTTCCATCATATAATTTTGTTTGTCTGATGCTTTTTCACATAATGTTGTAAAGTAGACCCTTCGTATAGAGCGTAAAATACGACAATAATTGAAAGACGAAAAAATAAACGACTCATAGATTTTACGTGGAAAACCCCAAATTACTTTAAGGCCAGGTGAAAAACCACGGGCAAGGTAAAATAAATTCACTATGAGTGTAAAATAGGAATTACAACACTCTGATTTTTATCGTAGTAAAGTCGCACAAAACTCTTTATTTTTACTTCACACTAACAACACTCTTAACCACTCTTTATATATTACTTATTGTTTAATTATATACGAGAAAGAAAGATGTATTTTGGGATGCGTAGAATGGAGAAGAGAGCCGGCTATTTATAGGAGGAGAAACCATGTCCTTTGCATTTTTTTATTCCTCCAATTGTTGGCACAGCTCATCCAAGTTCACGGACTTGACTTTGCATGTTGCAGGCACATGCACCAATAATGTTCATACAAATAAAATAATAACCGCCCCAATAATCTCCCACGTGAAGATTTGATTAGGGACTAATCAGATCTTCACACCATTCTTTCTACCTCGCCCTTCATGTTGCTTACGTTTTCACCAGACCATATGAGGACCGACACTGAACAAACTTGTCAGCATTAACACTCTTCGTCATGAAACCAGCTATGTTATATTTCGTGTGAATCTTCTACACATCCATAGTACCCTCCTCGACTTTCTTACGAAGAAAATGATACTGCACCCGAATATGATTTGTCTTGGAATGAAATGCTGGATTCCTTACAAGATGCAACGCACTCTGACTGTCACAGAATAGAGAAATACTCTCTAGTTTGTGCCCGAGTTCCTCCAGAACCATTTTCAGCCAAATTGCCTCTTTACTGGGATGTGTAGCTGCCACGTATTCAGCCTCCGTTGTTGATGTCGCAACAACTGACTGTAACTTCGAAACCCAACTCACTGCACCTCCAACAAGAGTAACATATCCTGTCGTGGACATGCTTTTGTCAAGATCACCTGCATAGTCAAAATCAACATAGCCTCTGACTGTAAAATCCGATCCTCCATAACATAATGCAACATCTGAGGTTCCCTGAATGTATCTCAGAACTCTCTTTACTATACTCCAATGCTCTGCTCCCGAATCCACCATGTATCGACTAACCACTCTCACTGCATGTGCAATGTCTGGTCTAGTACATATCATAACAAACATTAGACTTTCCACTGCTGATGCATACGGTACTCGAGACATCTCCTTCCTCTATTCTTCACTGCTAAGACACATACTTGAGGATAACTTAAAATTAACAAGAAGAGGGGGTAGAGATTGACTTACAATTTTTCATACTGAACCGCCGCAAAATCTTCAACAGATAGTTACTCTGAGAAAGCCAAATCTTCCTGCTATTTCTGTCTCGGTGGATTTGCATCCCTAGAATCTTGTTTGCTGGTCCTAAGTCCTTCATTTCAAATTCCCTAGCCCGTTCAGATTTGACTCATTAAGGGGTACTGAGATTCAGTTCTTCAATATGAGCTTTGTTGGGGCCTGAAACCAACATGTCGTCAACATACAACAGCAAAATAACAAAGTCATCACCAAATCTCTTGAAATATGCACAAGGATCTGCATTCAGCCTGTTGTATCCAAGGCTCAATATGAATGGATCAAATCTTTTGTACCAACAACTCGTCGCCTATTTGAGATCGTACAAAGATTTGGTCAACCTGCAAACCATGTTTTCTTTTCCTTCTTCTATAAATCCTTCTGGTTGGAGCATGAAAGTTTCTTCTTCAAGGTCACCATGAAGAAAAGCCGTCTTTACATCTAATTATTAAAGATGTAAATCAAATGTAGCACACATCCCCATAACCACCCGCACAGTTGTCATTCGAACCACCGAAGAAAATATTTCGTTGAAATCAATCCCCTCCTTCTGAGCATATCCTTTCACCACCAATCGTGCACGATACCTCTCGACTTGGTCATCACTGTTATGTTTGATTTTGTACACCCATTTGTTGCCAATGGGTTTCCTCCCTCATGGTAGAGACATAAGTTCCCATGTATTATTCTTATGGAGTGCTTCAATTTCCTCCTGCATTGCTGCCATATACTGAGCTGCATCTGAACTACTCATTGCTTCCTGGAGAGTTGATGGCTCCGCGTCCTCAGTTAAAATACAATATGCAACATTATTCCCATAGAAAAGTCTGAGTGCCAGTCTGGTGGTCTCTTGACACATGTCGATCGACGTATCCCCAAGACTCCAGACTCTTGTGTCTCCTCAGGTTCATGCTCTAGTTCAACAGGACCCTCCTGCTCAGCATCCTTCTCGACTACCACTGTCGTAGTTTCTAGTTCATCACTTGCACTGCTATTATTTCCTTTCTTATCTTACGTGAAGATAACATCCCTGCTTACAATGATCTTGTGGGCAGTGGGATCCCACAAGCGATACTCCTTCACTCCTTTAGCATACCCTAAGAACAAACACTTCCTGTATTTTGGGTCCAACTTTGTTTTCTCTTGAGTATTGAACATAACATAAGCGGGAGTCCCGAATATATGGAGATTAGAATAATCAACTGGTTTACCTGTCCACACCTTCATCGGTGTTTTCAGCCCCAGTGCTATTGACAGAGATCAATTCACCACATAACAGGCGGTATTGACTGCTTTTGCCCAGAAAGACTTTTCTAATCTTGCAGCCTGCATCATGGCTCTTGTTTTATCCAGCAAGGTCTTGTTCATCCGCTCTGCCACCCCCATTCTGATGCGGAGTGTATGCCATAGTAAACTGCCTTTTAATCCCAACATCTTTACAAAAGTCTTCAAACTCATTACCAGTATATTCCCCTTTTGTTCAGGCACTTGATCTTTTTCCCAGATTCAAGTTCCACCAGCGCTTTGTACGTCTTGAACATCGAGAACACCTCTGCCTTGCTCTTGATCAGGTACACTCAACATCTCCTGGAATAATTATCTATAAAAGACACAAAATACTTTGCACCTCACAGGGATAGTACTGGTGCTTGCCACATGTCAGAGTGAATCAATTCTAGAATGACTTTACCTCTAGAATCTGAACTACGAAACTTTATACGATGTTGCTTGCAAACAACACAATGCTCACAAAAAGCTAAAGATACCTTTGTGAGGCCCGAAAGTAGTTTCTTCTCTGCAAGAACCTTCATGCCTTGTTCCGACATATGCCCGAGCCGCTGATGGCAAATCATTGATGATTTCTCAATCGACTCAGATGAAGCCAATGACGCTTCTCCCACTTGCAGAGCCCTACCCTGTACCATGTATAAGTTTTCGGCAATCTTGTCCGCCTTCATCAGTACAAGCGCACCCCTTTTAACTTTCATTATCTTGTTTCGCGACCCAATCTCACAACCAAGATCATCTAGTTGTCCATACGACAACAAATTCTTGCATAATCCCTCCAGGTGTCGGACATCTCGAATGGTCCAAACTATTTCGTCATGCATCTTCAGCTTGATCGTACCGACGACAACAACTTTCAAAGGTTCATTTTTACAGCTATACACAGATCCTCCAGCGATCGGTGTATGCTCATGAAACCACTCCCTCCGGGGAGTCATATGAAAATTGGCTCCTAAATCAATAAGCCATACATCATCGAAGCCACGCATACCTCGAATAGCTGTTGCTGCTTCACAACATAGTACATCACCATCATCTGAAGTGCTAGCAACGTTCCCCTGCGGATCATAACTCTTCTTGTTCGAATCCTTAAGATTCCAACAGTCCTTCTTCAAGTGACCTTTCTTGCCACAGTGCCAACAACTGCCCTTGGTCCTTGACTTGGATCTCCCCTGTTTTTTACTCTCACTTGCACTGCGCTCCGTCGTTCTCCCTCTTGTCACCGACAAGGCACCTGCTTGTTGCGAACCTGCCTCCTTGTCTTATCTGTTCTTGCGCCGGCTCTCCTCTTCTAGAAGACCAAATAATCTGTGAGGACATTATTAGTTAAGTTGATGACAAGCTGGTCATACGAATTGGGCAGACTTTGCAGCAGAATTTCAGCACGTTCAACCACTTTTATTTTATGACTCAACGACGTCAACTGAAAAAATATAGTATTTAAAACATTAAGGTGCTCAGTTACCGGGGTAGATTCTGCCATGCTTAGTGTGTACAATTTCCGTTTAAGGAAAATCTTGTTGTGTAGGGACTTCGCCTCATACAACTTGTTGAGATGGTCCCATATCTTCTTAGTTGTCCTCTTCTCCTCATCGCTTGAAAACACGCCATCAACTAACGGCAGGTGAATATTTGCGATAGCGTTGTCGTCCATCTCGTTCCACTTCGTATAATCTGTGATTTCCACCGACCTGTCGCCGATCGTTGCGAGACTCCCATCTTTCCGCAAGATGGCTTTGATCTTCAGCTTCCACAAATTACTCCCGTTGAATTTTTCGATCTCGAATTTCGCCGTCATTGCTTCTATCACGTACCACCGTCACTGAAAAATAATTTCAGTACGATACCCACAGATATCACAGAGACCCCGGATATGAACCGAGGCTCTGATACCACTTGTTGTAAAGTGGACCCTTCGTATAGAGCGTAAAATACGACAATAATTGAAAGACGGAAAAATAAACGACTCACAGATTTTACGTGGAAAATCCCAAATTTCTTTAGGGTGAAAAACCACGGGCAAGGAAGAAGAACTTCACTATTAGTGTAAAATAGGAATTACAACACTCCGACTTTTATCGTAGTAAAGTCGCACAAAACTCTCTATTTTTTCATCACACTAACAACACTCTTAACCACTCTTTATATATTAATTATTGTTTAATTATATAAGAGAAATAAATATGTATTTTGGGATGATTAGAATGGAGAAGAGAGCCGACTATTTAGGGAGTGTTTGCAAATGCTTATAAAAGGAGCTTGTGGGCTTTTGTCAATAGAGAAGCCATAAATTAGTGTTTGATATAGGGCTTTTGCTTCTCCTTGTCTAAAAATAAGCCAAAAAAAAGCACAAGCCCACAAGCTGGGTAGAGGGTGCTTTTAAAAGCTCCTTTTTAATTATTACATTTTAAAAATATTTCTCTCTCCTAAATTTAAGAAAAGTGCCGTCCATACCCCCAAAAATAAGGAAAAAAAATATTCTATCATCTTTTCTCTTCCATGTTCAACGTAAAAAATAGGCTATAATATTTTTTCTTCCATGTTCAATGCGATTGCTAATTATCTATAGTTAAAAAACCTATTAGTTCTTATTGTTTGCAATTCATCATCAAAGTCTTCAATTCTTCATCTTTGGACGAATTTAACATCCAAGTAAGTATGCAATATCTGCTCTCTTGTTTTTCTTTTGTTACGTTCAGTTTTAATCATTGGTTGTTTTACCCAACAACGTATTTGTGATTTTTTTTTTTTATGAGTAACGTATTTGTGAAATTGTGAGAACGAAGAGTACTTCAAGAATTGAGAAAATAATTGAGTTATTGAGATTTAAATTGTGTTTTATGAATTTTGGTTGTTGAGGTATAGCTCTCTGTTTTTTTCATGAATTTCAGCAAGAGTTATAGGATTTTATATTGATTGAGGTATAGTTCTCTTCTCTGTTGAGGTATAGTTCAGGTATAGTTCTCTGTTGAGGTATACTTGGAGCTATATTTTTTTGTAACTATTTATAAGTTAGATTGTCACAACTCACAGCCCATAATCAGAAGTCAACGAGGATAGAAATATGAGTGAGAAAATATTTCAGCGCCAAGTCAATACAACTCCTAATGTCGTTTTAATAAAATTGAATAATGTTTCTAATTGTTGGATTTTGACCATCAGAGATGTAACCTTATGTTATTGGTTATGTGACTAACTGATGTGATTTCAAGGATTTGATTTCGTAAATACCTGAAACAATTGTATGCACTTTCTGGAGACAGCTGAGACCTTATGGAACATATTGTGCTTACATAATCTTTACCCATTTATTAGGACCAGCATATTATATATCTTAAAAACTTTTACTTGTGTAAGCTAATAATATCTATTCTAAAGTTTGTCATTAATTTGGTAATGACTTTGGTCTCTGTATCTTTCTAGCAACTTCGTTATAGTTATGGATTCCCATTTGAATCATCTTACATCCCAAATTCCGATTCCACCAAATGAGCAAAATCGAAGTGCTATATATTCTTGTGGTAAAGGAAATGGAGGAATAAGGGGTGAGTCATCTGAGAAGGCTAATTGGGATATAAGGACGACGGAGATATTCATAACATTATGTGTTCAAGAGGTGAGTTTGGGTAATAGACCAAATACCCACTTTAACAGAATTGGTTGGGATAATCTTGTGAAAAAGTTTAATGCCGCAACAAGTCGTCAATACAATAGAAAACAACTAAAGAATAAGTGGGATGCCATGAAAAAAGAGTGGGGTCAATGGAAATCAATGACTCGCGGTGAAACCGGACTTGGTTGGAATCATGAAAAAGGCACGGTAGATGCAAGTCCTGAATGGTGGCAAAAAAAGATACAGGTATGGGTTTTACTATGTCAAAATAATATAATATTAATGACAACAACATAATGCAATTTTTAATATTTTATTTTTGTTTATGTTTAATTGTAGGCAAACCCCGAGGCGGCCAAATTTCGAGATAGAGGTCCTATTATGAAGGATGAACAAGACTTACTTTTTTCTGATGTGGTGGCCAGTGGGACAAGCTCGTGGACTCCAAGTTCCGGAGTATTGCCACCACATATGCAGGAAACCCAGGAAGATGATATTCCAGTTGAGAATCTTGATGACGATTCGACCCCCACTCATGTTGAGTCTCCTATATCTCCACAAGTTGAATCGTCTACTAAACCCACCCTTAAAAGGAAAAGCTTAGAGTACCTCACACGCATCCGAAACCAAAAACCCAAAAAGACCACTGCTGTTGATAAAATTGCAAAGTGCTTTGAGCGTGTGGTGGATACAGTAGAACATGACGCAAAAACATCTCATGCAGTTAATGGAGGCGACCAATATAGCATACGTGAATGCATAAACATTTTGAAGATGATACCTGAGATTCAAGAAGGAGATAAAGTGTTTTTGTTTGCTTTGCGATTATTTGCTAAACAAATCTCTAGAGAAATCTTTGTTTGTTTGGACAAAAGTGAAGTCAGACTGAAGTGGCTACAAGACCAGATGGAAGTGTATGCGCAACGCAACGCTGGATCTTCCATTTGAATTATCGTTATGGCATCGAGGACGAACCATTTGTTTCACTTTACTTATGAATGTTTATTTCCATTTTATGTTTTAAGTCATTATGAAGACTTGAAGTATTTTTGCCGATGATGACATGTTTATTAATTTTAATTCATGAAAACATTGCTGATATTGTAATAATAACTTTGTGGTATGCAATTCTGTTATAACTTATGTGGTTAATTTTTGTAGCTTGTTTATTTTAGCACCTATCATAACTAATGAATTGTGCAGAATGGACGATGATATAGATGATTCAGCAAGTTTGAGCTCCATTTCAATTTTGTCAACCGACTCTTTAGATGATGTGGACAGCGATGATGACAATCAAACTGCCACCTCAAGGAGGAAAAAAAGAAACATACAGGTTCTTTTAGCTTGTTCTATAGCTGCCTTCACGTGCATTAATACTTATGTCCAGAAAACACCATGTTATAATAGAGAATATAGCGGATGGGCTGCTTTGATGTCAATTTTAAATGGTAATCCCATACGATGTCGAAATAATCTAAGAATGAGGACAGAAACATTTTTTCGACTGTGTCAAATATTGGTTGATGAGTATGGGCTTAGGCCAATGAGATCTGTGGCAGTAGAGGAACAAGTAGCGACTTTTTTGATGATTACGGGACCTCGACAAGGGAATAGACAAGTACAAGAAATACTACAAAGATCCGGATTTACAATTAGTAGATCATTTCACAATGTTCTAAAAGCATGTACAAAGATGTCTATTGATTGGATTATACCGTTCACTCATCAATCTGTGACTCCTGATTATATAAGATTAAATGAGAGATATTTCCCCCACTTTAAGGTAATCTATTCTTTTTTCTTCTCTACAGATGCCAAATAAATTTCTTAGTTACATTATTAATAATTTTATTATTATTCAGGATTGTATTGGAGCAATTGACGGTACCCATATAAAAGCTAGATTGCCTATAGAATTGCAAGTCCCATATATTGGTAGAAAAGGTACCCCAACACAAAATATAATGGCAGCTTGTGATTTCAACATGTGTTTTACATTTGTCTTGCCTGGTTGGGAAGGAAGTGCTCATGATACAAGAATATTTTACGACACTATTCGAGATCCAAATAAGGGATTCCCAATGCCTACTCGAGGTTGAAGAATATTCTTCCTTATCCTATATATTTTACAAGAATAAGTTTTCTTAACACATTCTTTTTTTGTGTATTAGGTAAATATTATTTGGTGGATGCTGGGTATCCAAATATATCTGGGTTTTTGGCACCATATAAAGGACAAAGATACCATCTTCCTGATTTTCGTCGTTCCGCCACGTATAACAACCATTATGAAATGTTCAATCATGTGCACTCTTCAATAAGGACTACTATTGAAAGATCGTTTGGTTGTTGGAAGAATAGATTTTATATGATCAATGATATTCCAGTCAATGTTCCATGGGAAGATCAAGTAGCACTTGTACCAGCTACTATGGCAATACACAATTTTATACGTAAAATAGATGCATTGGACGAGGACTTTTTGCAATACGATAATGATCCAGATTATAATCCAGAAAATGAAAATGGACAAATAAACCGTGCAAATAGAGCTGCGTCGGGCATCACTGATGATGGATCAATGAATAGAGTTCGCGATGATATATGTACATCTATCTCATTTGCTAGAATTGGGGTTCCTGTAATTTAATATCTTTTGACTTTACGTATTAAAGTTTTATTTACATTTGAGGTGACGAATAATTTTGAATAATGTCTCATTCAAGTTTATGACTTTTGATTCTTGGTATATATTCACAATTCCTTTTCAAGTCACTTAACCTGGACAATATTCTATTAACATTTATTTCTACGATTATTATTATTCCATAATATTATAATTTTAACAAGTTGAAGTATTAATGGTCAATGCAAAATTGTATAATGTTAATTCATTAGAAGGTAAAGTACTCGATTGGCATAAATTATACAAATAAGTATGCATTTTGATGTAATAATCATAAACATTGATTAAACTATATCGAAATAATTTCCTATTATATTTTTAAATATATTTAACAGAACGTATATCTAAATTAGGAGCATATTAAAAAGAATATATACTTTATGAATAAGGGTATTTAAGTCTTATTGCATTTTAAAAGCTGCTTCTTACTTATTATTGCAAACACCACAAAATTAATTTTAAGTGCTTTAAGTTGCTTTTTAAATAAGGTTTGCAAACACTCATTGCTTTAAGTCAAAAGGAGCTTTAAGTAACTTTAAGTAAAAGCCTAAAAAAAGGAACTTCTATAAGCTCTTGCAAACACCACCTTATAGGAAGAGAAACCATGTCCTTTGTATTTTTTTTATTCCTCCAATTGTTGGCACAGCTCATCCAAGTTCACGGACTTGACTTTGCATGTTGCAGGCATATGCACCAATAATGTTCATACAAATAAAATAATCACCACCCCAACACATAAAATATAGACGAACATGATAAATAATTTTTTGTGTCTGATGCTTTTCGCATCGTATGATTTTTTATTTTTTTTTGTTATTCGTATTACTGACAACTATTCGATATATACGTGAATGGTGGTTATGAAATGCAGGTACACCAAAAAGTAAGGAGTATGTCAAGTCAAAATACAATTAATCTCTTTCAAGGTTGTCAGACACAAAGGAGCTTGTGAAGTTGTTCAAGCCAAACAATTCGTCAGACAGTCACAAGTAGTCCTGTTTACTTAACTTTGAAGTGCAAGGCTGACCATACTAAACTTTGAGGTGCAAGGTTGAGCAAAATGTTAACTTCTTTTAAAATTAATCTCATTTGATTTTATGTCAGTGGAAAAGATTGTATGGTCGAATTCTCGTAGAATATATCGTTGTTCATGGAAATTTACATGCCTCTGTATTGTTAAGGGTAAACAACCATTGTTGTTGGTTCGTTGTGCGAGAGTCGAGAGTTCTATTTTTGGGGATGCTAGCTAAAATATGAGGGGTGGTCGTGGTAGCGGGTCACATGATATCGTTACAAATAGTGTTTCTAAAGTTAAAATGAATTACATGGGTATTGTTTGAGAAATGCCGCCTAGCTCAGTAAGATGCTTAATGTATAATACTTTCTTGGACGAATTATTAAAAATGTCCGCTAACTTTTGTGTTTAATTATAAATGCCCGGTTTTTCAAAATATGTTGAAAATGCTCTGTATCTTTTAAAATTTCTACTAAAAATGCCCGAAATGAAATTTACATACAAAATCTTTTATTTTTTCTGAAAAATAATGCTAAAAATGCCCTGTATCTTTTAAAATTTTACCAAAAATGCCCGAATTTTAAAACGCGACTTTTTGATTCAGCAGCGCGACTCTTTGATTCGGATGCCACGTCGGATAAAAAATCCAAAATTTTAAAATCTGGCATTTTTGTTAGAAAATTTAAAACTTAACGGGCATTTTCAGCAGGTTTGGAAAAACCGTGCATTTAGGATTAAACACAAAAGTTAGCGGGCACTTTTGACTATTCGTCCTACTTCCTTTAAAAAGTATTTGGGTGTATTTTCAACCGTTACATATGATGTCATAACTCATAATTGATCTTAGTTAAAGAAAAGAGCATCATTTTCCAAATGAAGTAGCATAACCCTTCTCTCTTTTTCTTTTCTTTTTTGAGGCAGCTTATGCTTCTTATTTTCTTTCTTTTTTAATTTTAATTGCTTGTTTTAATACACATACCTGCATAAGAGAGTAGTGTGAACAAGTCTAGGATTCACCTAAATTCTTTTACAAGTTTTCGTAAGCACCGTAAATGCGGTATTCCTTACTTTATTTTATTCCAAAATTCATCAAATAATATGCACTCTAAATTTTTTTTATCGGTAAAATTAAAAAGAAATTTTATTGAAGAACGTAAGAGTCCAAGAGAAACAGTGCATCAAAGGGCACTTAATAAATTACAAACATGCGCATGGATAACTTCTACCAATCCGTAGAAAAATAAGAGAAGTCGTCACTCTTGTATTTTATGCAAATCTGTGGTCTAAGTTTGATAAGTTCTAATGTTAATTATATCAACTCGTTCGCCTTCTTAAAGAAAAGGGTTTTTGGCAGAAAGCCCCCCTGTGTTGTTCGAAACAGGCAAGAAACCCCCCTGTGAAATAAAAAGAAGCAGAAAACCCCCCTGTGTATTGAAATACTTAGCAAATAACCCCCTTTTGTACGAGAGTGTGATACACTTGCCAAGAAGTGAGAGTGGAATTAATATTCTCTTATAAAATAACTTGGATTTTTGGCAGAAAGCCCCCCTGTGTTATTTGAAACGGGCAAAAAACCCCCATGTGAAATGAAAAGAAGCAACAAAACAATCCCTCATATTATGATAATAGACAAATAATGCCAATAATTTAGAAAACTATCTGAATAACCTCTAAAAATTAAAAACTTCAAATAAGTCCATATAATTTCGATATAATTGCAAATTATCCATCTTCAAAAAACTTATACACTTTTGCCTACATTTTTTGCTGTAATTTTTTGGTATTGTTAAAAAATTGTCGGTAAAACTCTTATTTTGAAATGTATCTCTTCTAAAATATTTTGAAATGTAAATTTTCTTTTGGACTTGTACGTACAATTAAAGTAGTACAAATTTAGAAAACTCATAGAAGTTCATCACATGAAATATAATAAAATTTTACATAAAATTATTTATGGTGTAAAAAAAGGAGAAAATTATTATTTATGCCCAATAATTTTGCCAAAAATTATTTCTGGGGAAGATGACATTTTTCACTTTTTTTTGGATTTCACTAATTAAAAAAATAAATTTTCATTTAATTATATTAATTTATTAAAGTACTTATATATTTTAATAAATCTTACGAAAATATAAGTTCATTTAAATATTAGAATAAATTAATTTTAAAATTTACAGTAACATAATTAGATGCGTTCAAGAATCCAATATATTTTTTTAAAATAATTAAGCATAAATATAAAATGGGAAAATGGTGGGAGAAGAAATGACTATTTTTTAATTTGGGGGTAAATGAGTCATTTCTGGTGAAAATACATATAAAGAAAGAAAATACGTATAAAGAAAGAGAAGGGGGCAGTGTGCTATGATTTCTTTAACACAGGGGGTGTTTTTGCCTATTTTATTTTCATAGGGGGGTTTCTTGCCTCTTTTCCATAACACGGGGGGGTTTCTTGCTAGTGGCCCTAAAGAAAACTCTGTTTCTGAGTAGCTAGCCAAATACACCGAATCGAAGGGTGACGAACCATATACATCACCAATTTCTTCCCCTTTGTGCGATTGAGAACTTTTCTTGAATAAAATAATTCTCGAGATTGTTAGGGATGACTATTTTGTTCTTATTTCATCCGAGTTACAATACACCAAAGATAATTACAAATGGGTCTGACAATGTCAAAATAATGTTAATCCAATATAATAAACGGACTAATTTGGTCCGAAACACCTACTGTCTATTACAAGTTTTGTATTCAACTGCTCTAGATATCCTAATAAGACAAATAAACGTGTAGATCGAATTGGGGACGTTCGAGGTGCGCATCGAACGTGGCTGGTTCGATGCTGCTGTAGATCGAACTTGATTGGTTCGAGAGCGTGGACGGTCGAGTTGAAGGAAGATCGAATAGTTCTGGTTCGATGCGGTTGTGTCGAACTTTGACAATTCGACACCGCTGAACCTCGAATGGGGACTAGTTCGATCTTAGTTAGGAGTAGTATCGAACAGTAAAGTAAATCGAATACAGGTGTTCGATGTGGTAACAATTTGTGTCGTGTTTGTTCTCTCTCCTTGAAGGTCAAGGGCCGGGGTATTTATAGACCCCGTCCCGTGGGACCCTCCAAACGCAGGAGAGTCAGCATCAAACAGGTGTGGTTCGATGCATAACCCGCATCGAACCACTTCCGTTCGTTGTTCTCATTTCAATTGGCCTTGCTGCTGGGCCGGTCCAATCTTGGATTTGGTCCTACCTTAAATCATCCTCATTCCATAGTCCCCCCAATTTGGGAGAGGAGACGGTGTTGATGAGAGAGCGCTTTCCAAACTTAGAAATCTTTGCGTTCTGCTTTATATTGAGTGGCATAATTTTGAGGGCGCCAAACTCTGACCGTTCAATATATTTGGGCGCCTCGAACGACAGCAGTTCGATGTATTTTTGCGCATCGAACAAGCGCAGTTTGATGTACGCAGGTGCACACATCGAATTCAGTGAATTCGATGCAGGCGCATCGAACGATATATGTTCGATGCTGACATAACAGAGCAAGAGAGGAAGGCGGTGGGTGTGCCTATATAATGGACTAATATCCACCTCATTGTTATTTTCTTTTCCAAGGGTGTCTTTTAGCCGCTCTTCAGGCCGCATCGAACAATGAGGGTTCGACACACTTAATATCGAACCATCAGCGTTCGACCTTCCCATCGAACAGTGAGAGTTTGACACACTTAACATCGAATCGTCAGCATTCGACCTTCCCCAATCGCATCGAATTCCTGGGATTCGATGCTCATATAAATTTTTCTTGCTACAACGATCCAGATATCATTCCATAGGTGACCTGAGATGGCAAGGACAAATTCTAAAATCGGAGTAAGCCTGTAGTGTCACCCGAGAATAACTATCGTGCTCGGAGAATGAGTGAGGAAAAGATGGCCTCATATGTGGGCGCCAATGTTTCTTCTAAAGGAACCCCAGGTGAGGCCGCAACAACCGAATCTGCGATTATGGCCCCTGGAGCTTTACCCGATAAATGGGGTGTAGGTCACTCCGATGCTCCACCAGTTGATCGTTCTACCATGAGGCTCAATGGCATTAGTGCTGGTACTCGGGTGCCTATTGTGAGCGACTTCGAGAGTCATGAGGATTTTGTCCCGCGGAGATTGGTGATGACGCCAACTGTCACTGGTGGACGCGTTAAGCTTGGGACTAATCCTCAGATCCTGATTATGGAAGAAATTGATGCAGAAGATGAGAGAATTTCTGCCAATTTGACTAGATTCAATGCATTTAATCCCACGTTTAGGACCGTGCAAAATACAGATGTAGCGAGTTCCTCCCGTTCAAGGGATGAGCATTGGTACGCTGCCGCTAAGATGAAATTAGCCGAGGAAGAGTCTGCTCGAGAAGCTCAAGACATCTCTCCACCCTCATTTAGGCGACATCGCCCTTCAGGTAATCCGAGACCGGTCCCTCCTAGGAGTCTCGTTCATTATGATTTCCTTAATGACGAGATTTCAAAATATTTGAGCGCTACTTTGGGCGGATATTGATTGAGGGAAGAACCGGCGGCAGAGATTATGCGGGGCCTATGGCCTCAACTGGATCGTCAAGCCGTAAATGATAGGTTAGGGTACCGTGATCTCGCATACTTTGGGTGCTTATTTTTTGCTGCTATTACTATAGGAGTATATCGACTGTGCCATGATTACAGTGGTTTGACTGAGGTACAAGGTCAGCATAATTCCATCGTCGACAGGTTACGTGCAAATATTTATAGTGGTGATCACAGCCGATGCAATGCGCTGAAACGCGCCAAAGAATCTGAGAAGGTGGCTACTAGGGCTGCTCGTGATGCCCACAATGCTAGAATTGGCCAAGAAAAATGAGGAAAGTGTTGCCGCATTGCCTGCAGAAGTAGCTGCATTGAAGAGAGAGAACGACTCTTTGAAGCGTGAGAATTCTTCTCTTAAAGTGTCAAATGCAACCGCGGATAGTGACATAGTTGATTTGGGTCACCGAGTCCGATATTTCAAATAGGAAGATTACAAGTCCTCCAATGCCAAATCTTTCATGCAGAGTAATGTTTATGAATTGCTTGAGTTACTTCATGAAATATGGCATGGAGCTTAGTGTCGATTAGGCTGGTTATCTCAGATATCTTGGAGAAGGTTTCAGAAAAGATATGTTGGATGCTAGCCGTGGCCCTAGGATGGAGATCTCGGAGCCTAGCAGCAATGACGACGACGATTTACAGGCCCCTAGGCCTGGTGATCTATTTTACGCCGTCTGGCATGATCATAAAGGCAAGAGTGCGACTGGTTCCAGCTCTTTGAATCCGAGTTCCCCTTTAATACAGAAGGGAATAGATAAAGGTGCTCTTAGTGCTGCTTTGAGCGAGTTGGAGAGGGTCAATAAAGCCCTTCATGACGCTTTTGGTCAGAGTGATGATGAGGTTGAACTGCCTCCAAAAACATCCAGGTCTACGATTTTTCTATCGAGTCCTCCTAGGGCGTTGAGTCTTCGACACATGCCTGGTGTGGCTATGGATATGAGAAAGAAAGTTATGCCCATGTACAATATCCCTGGTCCGACAATGATTTTGCCAACTGGAATGTACCCTCCTCGAGATCCTTCCCGATATCGTGAAACTCCTGCTACTGAAGTTGTCGTGCCCGAACGATCATTCAATGACCAAAAGGTGATTTCTTCCAGCAGGTATCAGCTTGGCAAAGCCGCCGAGAGAGATGAAGTTATTTTCCCGAAGGTTGGGCACATGCAAAGGAATTGGTGCTCACGGAGGATCAAATTCAGGGAAATTGTGCCAGTTATGCACGTTCCGTGGGTGTGATCCTTCGTCCTGAGTCCCCACAATCATCAACTGAGTAGCGATACCTATGTGATACCATTTTGATGATATTAGGCTTTTTGTTTTGTAAACACTTTTTGCATATCACTTGGAACGGCTCTTGAATGAGACCGATTTTGCGGCTTGATATCATAGTTTTTTGATTTATACTTTATTTTTGTAATTTATTCTCCTTTTAATCACGTTTAGTGCATGTTTAGTTGCTCTTTGCCAGTTGTCCCTTTCACATTTGTGTTGTGCCTTATAATCATTATCAATCTCGTGTTGCATCTCCATCACGATGCTCGTGTTATACATGAGGGTTTAACCACTTTGGACAATTTGTACCGCCTGCATGACGCTCGTGTCGTGTATGAGGGGTTTGGCCACTTTGG
The DNA here is from genome assembly GCA_948329865.1 of Linaria vulgaris. Classification (NCBI taxonomy): domain Eukaryota; kingdom Viridiplantae; phylum Streptophyta; class Magnoliopsida; order Lamiales; family Plantaginaceae; genus Linaria; species Linaria vulgaris. Next base: position 14,084,333 of record OX415254.1, on the reverse strand, counting down.
GCGATTTATACCGCCGTCATAACGCTCGTGTCATGCATGAGGGGTTGGGCTACTTCGGGCGATTTATATTGCCGTTATGACGCTCGTGTCGTGCATGAGGGGTTTGACCACTTTGGGCAATTTATACCGCCGTCATGACGCTCTTGTCTTGCATTAGGGGTTTGGCCACTTTAGGCGATTTATACCGGCATCATGACGGTCGTGTCGTGCATGAGGGATTTGGCCACTTTGGGCGATTTATTCTAATAAGATTCCACATTCTTTCAGTTTGCCTGGGACTCAAGCCTTCGCAGTTCATACAAGTGTTTGGCTGTCGGGTGGTATTCTTTCAACTTCTATGCATAATAGCGTCTAAGATGTTGCACATTCCACATACGCTTCTGCTGAACACCCTGCATAGTCTCCAAGTAATATTATCATCGCGAACTTGCTCGTATGATTTTTAAACGCCCCTCCCATTTCGGTTCAAGCTTCCCGGCGTGCTGTTTTGCCGCAATGCTTTTTAGCACCAACTCACCTACTTTTAAATTTCGGAACTGAACTCTTTCATCGTAACTTTTGGCTATTGCTGTCTTAAAAGCTAATGTGCGTTGATACCCATCCTCCCTTGTCGAGCCTATCATATCCAGATCCATCTGTCTTAAGCGGGCCGATTGTTCGGGGTTGTAATCGTTAATCCTGCGCGTCGGCATTCCTATTTTTGCAGGCAAAACATCCTCGGTTCTATAAACCAGAACAAATGGAGTCTCTCCTGTCGATGTTTTTGGAGTTGTCCTATATGCCTACAATATTCCTTGAAGCTCTTCTGGCCATGTTTTTCCCGTGCTTCTCACCCTCCTTTCAAGATAATCCTTCAATAGTTTATTGGTGGATTCTGTTTGACCATTTGACTGGGGAGGATAGACTGAAGTCAGATTGTGAGATATCTTTAACTCCGTGAACCAAGATTTAATCTCCTTTCCACTAAATTGTGTACCATTGTCACATATAATATGCCTCGGAGTTCCGAAATGTTATATTATGTATTTCCAGATATACTCAATCATATTCTTCTCTGTGATCGCGACATAGCCTCTGCTTCGACCCACTTGGTATAGTACTCAACTGCCACCACCAAATATCTCTTCTGACCTTTAGCCGGAGGGGGGGGGGGGGGGGAAGGTCCTACTATATCAATTCCCCATTGATAAATTGGACACACCATGTCGATGGGTTGTAGTGGTTGTGCAGGTCTATAGATTAGTCGAGCATGGTACTGACAGCTATCACATCGCCTCAAAACATCTGTTGCATCTTTTAATAGAATTGGCCAATAATATCCCTGACGTAAAATTCGTTGAGCCAAAGCTCTTCCCCCGGAATGATTTCCACAGCACCCTGCATGAATTTTTTCCATTACGTGTCTGGCCTGGGTTGGAATCAAGCATCTCAGAAGTGGTTCCTCGAAAGATCGTTTGTAGAGCTCTCCATTGTGGATAAACCTATAGGCCTTATATCGCATTTTGTGATGTGCATTCGGATCTATCGGGAGGATACCCTCCCAAAGATAAGTCATGATTTTTTCCTTTCAAGACGCGTCTTCCTGTATTGCCATAATAAATTCCTCCGTAGCGTTATATTTCGATATCCCAATTGAGGGCTTGTCGGCGACCATACGTGTTACTCTCTTCTTTACTAGGATCTCCGAAGAACTCGCAAATTTAGAGAGCGCATCGGGTTTTGCATTGTCGTCCTTCGGGATCTGAGTGATATCAACGAATTTGAAACTCCTTGCCAATTCTTTTATCGTTGCGGCACACAATTTCATTGTCTCCTCTCTCGTCTCTTATTTTCCTGAAAAATGATTCGCCACTAAGAGCGAGTCGGTAAATATGTCCAAATGTTCAACGTTGAGCCCGATAGCCATTTTAGTACCGGCACTCGGCTTCGTTCTTTGTCACCATGTAGTTAGACTGATAGCGAATTCAAACTCCCTTGGCTCTGGGAACAGAAAATGAATCCCAACCCCTCCCCCTTTAGTGGTTGCGGGCCCATCTGTGTATAGTATCCATGTTGTGGTTGCTCTGCTGGTTCTGGCTTGATCTGATATAGAAAAGATACAATTCGCAGTATCGGCCACACTGTTTCCCAATGTCTCAGCCATGAAATAAGCTAAGGCGTGCTTTTTAATCGTAGTTCGCGGCTTGAACTCCAATCCAAATTCACGAAGCTCAATTGCCCATTTACCAACCTGCCAGAAGGTTTAGGCCATGCCAGCACTTGTTTCAAAGGGTTATCTGTCCCTACCGTGATTGGGTGAGATTGAAAGTATGGTCTCAATTTTCGTGCGGTGGCCACGATTGCCAGTGCGAACAGTTCTATCTCCAAATAGTTCCTCTCCGCCCCCTGCAGAACTCTACTCACATAGTGAATGGGTAACTGCTGGGTTCCCTTTTGCTTGACTAGTACCGTGGTGATGGCATGTGAGGATACCGCTAGGTATAGATATAACATTTCATTTTCCTACAGTTTAGCTAACAGTGGAGGGCTCACCAAATAATCCTTCATTTGCCGAAAAGCCTCCTCACACTCCGGCGTCTAAACAAAATCCTTTGCTTCATCTCATGAATTTAAAGAAAGGGAGATTATTTTCTGCATAAGTCGATATGAACCTTTCCAAGGCTGTCAATCGACCACCAGACATTGTACATCCCTCACTGTCTTTGGTGATGGTAGATCCAACATCGCCTTTATTTTATCTGGATTGACTTCGATTCCTCTTTCGTTCACCACATAGTCTAGGAACTTCCCCGCCATCACCCCAAAAATGCATTTCTCGGGGTTTAATTTCATTCAGTAGGTTCTTATGATGGTGAAAACCTCATCTAAATGACGCACATGCTCCTCAACCTTGAGACTTTTCACGAGCATGTTGTCGATATATACCTCCATTGACTTTCCAATTTGATGGTAAAACATTTTAGCCACCAATCTTTGAAATGTCGCTCCTGCGTTCTTCAATCCGAACGGTATTACCTTGTAACAATACACTCTCCTATATGTGAAAAAAGTTGTTTTGCTCTGATCTTGCACTGCCATGAATATCAGGTAAAATCCACTTTTCGCATCCATCATGCTCAGCAGCGCACATCCTGCAGTCGAATCAACTAGTAGGTCTATCCAAGGCAATGGAAAAGGATCCCTAGGGTAGTGCTTGTTCAAATCCGTATAATCCACACACATTCTCCATGTGGCTTCTTTTTTCATAACTAAAACTATATTGCTTAACCATTCTGGGAACCTTATTGCATAAATGTTCTGATATGGGCATTTCCCGCATATTGGGCCAGGCCCAAATTAGGCCCATATTGGACCATATCGGGTATCACTTTCGATGTCATATCGGTAATAATCACCGATATGTTATTGTGGTCCTCGGATCCCGAGGTCTATAAATACGCGGTGCCCGGATCTCAAAGCAAGCAATTATTATCCCTCAGCTACCACGCATCACATCGAAATACATCCTCGATATTACTTTCGATATCTCATTCGATATCGGGATTACCTCGTGCACCTCAGACACATCACACCACCTCATCACCGATATCGTCATCCTCGATATCAAATCGAATACAATCACTGACGTACATTCGATCTAGTACCGATATTACACTCCCACCCAAGCATCGAGGCGTTGGTTCGAGGTGTTCCGGACAAAGTCTACACGAGATACGTAGTGTAGGCCTGATTTGAGACAGACTCGTTGTATTGCTAGACTATTCACTTGTAACCGACACTCATATATATATATATATATATATATATATATATATAAAACGATCTATTGCCGAATCAATGGCGCCGTCTGTGGGAACACCATTTCCCGGACAAGGACGCCAAGATGCAAGGAAGAAGGACCCGATCCGAGTTTAGCGAAATTGTGACTAGGAGCACCAGGATGGAGGATACGCAACTCCCTCAACACCCGACTGACCAAGAACAGACAGTGGCTCAAGCCGAGATGGAGCTCCCTCCACCACACAATGAGCCGCGACGAAGGTGCGGGCCCGGGAGGCCGCTGTGAGCCGCGAATGCAGGTCTGACCCCTGTTGCACCAAGCACGACGGAACCCGCGACTGAGGGACCGCCCACCGAGAACCCCGCAGTAGACATTCCAATGTCCGAGGCACCAAATGCGGATTTTCCCGGCCCAGAGGAGACGATGCTTGCGGGACGAAGTGCCCTTCACCCCGCCGCCATAACCATGGAGATGCAAGCGCAGATCAACGCCTCTGTAAGAGCGGCGCTAGATTCCACATTGGAGATTTTGCTTCCACGACTAGTGGAGCAAAGGAAAAAGGACATTCGGGCAAGGCCCCGTGAATCCGGAGCTGGTGAGGGAAGGGCAAGGCAAGGATATAATGAACAGGAGGATACAGGGGACTCCTTCAGGGAGATATCGCACGTAGCTTACGACAGAGCAGAGAGACGGGGCTTCGGGACCCTGGATCGAGAGGTAGCAAGAAAGATGGAACAGCTTGACCGCGAGAGGGCGGAGTTAACAAAGAAGGTGACTTAGAGTCATGGGAAGGGTCGCAGTAGGACCCGGTTTTCGGATGAGATAGAGGCAGAGGTACTGCACAGAGGAGACAAGATTCCAATCATAAAACCATATGATGGGAAGAGTGACCCGAGGGATCACGTCCATGCCGTGGAGAGTCTTTTGAGCCTACAAGATTTCTCCGAGGGTATTAAGGCAAAAATAATGGCGACAACACTGATAGGAGCATCATTAGACTGGTTTAACAGAATTGAAGTAGGATCTATTTCGAGCTTCGAGCAGATGAAGGAGAGGTTAGAGAACCACTTTTCCAGTCAGAAACGAATGAAGACAAGCATGTACCATCTGGAAGCGTTGAAACAGAAAGAGAGAGAAACTCTCGACGAATTCATGAGCAGATTCAACGAGGAGCTACTGAAGGTGGACAACCCCTACGGGGGACAAGTGCTGCAGACCCTATTCAGGGCAACGACACACAACATATTTTCCAAAGAGTTGATCAAGCTCGCAGAACCTACCATCAATCGGATAAACGAGTTGGCGCATACTGTGATCTACGAAGACGCGATGATGGCTGCTAAGTTTAGACCCCAGGAATCCGGCCGGCAAAGGGGTATAGAGCTATGGAACAAGAGCAGGGGGAAGAGACAGGTCCCCAAAGAGATATACCCCCCTCAATCGGGACATTCACACTATCTTTGCCGTCGCGCAAAGCAGGAATTGGCTAAGTGCACCTCGAAAAATCAAGGAGACGGATTTCACCAAGAAATCTAGACGCTACTGCGAGTATCACTGCCAAAAAGGCCATGACACGAAGGACTGCTATGACCTGAATGATGAGATCGAGAGACTGATTAAGGACGGAAGATTAATAGAATTTGTTAAGGTGAGCGGGTAGTGTGCCGAATCAAGGGAACGATCCCAATCCTCAAGAAGGGAGGGCCTTAAGGGAATTGAGAGTTTACAAGGACGTGATACAATAAATGCGCCTTCGAGGGGGGTCATCAATGTGACAAGCGGTGGGACCGTAGGAGCGGATTCCACCAACCAGAGGAAGAAGATAACTCGTGGATTGAACGAGGACCGATTCGTCAGATTCACAACGTTGATTGAGGAGCTCCCAGACAAAGTTATCACGTTTTCTGGCAGAGACCTCTTGGATCTCAGTCCCGAGGCTATCCAGGCAAGCGAGCTCGACTGCCCCCTGGTTGTTCAGCTGGATATCGCTAACTACGCTGTACACAATGTACTTATAGACAACGGTAGTTCCACCAACATTATGTTTGCGCATGCTCTGGAAAAGATGGCACTCGGCCACCACGTAGTTGAGCAGGTCCGCACGCCACTGGTAGGATTTGGTGAAGCAGAGACAATGCCCCTAGGGCAAGTGAACCTTCCTACATCATTTGGACAAGAACCACACAGGCGAACTATTAATGTTCAATACACAATCGTGGACCAACCATTTGCATACAATGTCATAATCGGCAGGTCGGCACTGAACGCGATAAGAGCGGTGGTATCCACATTCCATCAGAAGATGAAATTCCCAGCAGGAGGAGGGGTCGGAGAAGTGGTCGCTAACCAGAAGCAAGCTTGGTTCTGCTACATCATTTCTCTTACGTTGCCTAGAATTAAAGAAGCGGAGGAAGAAGCAATCAGACCAAATCAGGATAGGCAAGCTATGGAATGATCACCATGATGAACAACAGGACAATACTTTAGATTTTAGTAATTTTTAAATTATGTTCGAACAACAGAAACATTGCCCCATCGTGGGTCGGTCTGTAAGCTTAAAATAGGGGGGAACTACGCCGGTCTGATTCCCCACTCAACGGGATATGTAAGCGGGTTAGGTTTGCCTAGCCCTCGACCGTTATCTCTTATTTTGCCCCTTCGTGGGTCGGCATGTAACTTAAAACAGGGGGAACTACGCCGGTCTGATTCCTCACTCAACGGGATATGTATGCGGGTTAGGTTTACCTAGCCCTCGGCCGTTATCTCTTATTTTGCCCCTTCGTGGGTCGAAATGTAACTTAAAACAGGGGGAACTACGCCGGTCTGATTCCCCATGCAACGGGATACGTAGGCGGGTTGGGTTTACCTAGCCTTCGACCGTTATCCGTTATTACCTTCTTATTTGTTTCTTGGTGCAATCTAATAATTCATTATAGAAGTGCAGAGAATGGCACAAAGAGTTGGGAAATGTTCTCCTAGATATATGTTTAACACATAGCCCTCTGACAGGTACATGGCTCAAAGGGTCGCACATTACTATATCCGAAAAGGACATAGAGAATATTAAAAGGGGGATTTAGGGGGCATTGCCCATATTATTCAATATTATCTATTCAAACAGGTACAACAGGTACAAACAGGTACAACAGGCACGATAAAGCATAATGGGAACACTGTTTCTCGTATAAAACTGATATTCCCAAATTGTGGGAACATCCCGCAGATAACACCTGCACATCATTTCGTGCTTGTGTATCAGCTTTTACGTCGAAATTTTTTCTTGTCTTTCGTATCAGCTTTTACGTCGAAAATTTTCTTGTCTTTTGTATCAGCTTTTACGTCGAAACTTTTTCTTGTCTGTGCTGTTTTACAGGACTTAATGACCTACAGATTCAACGACGACAGAGTCACCAAGAGACATAGTCAAAAAGACAACGATAAGGCTCGCCTACCCACAAAAAATATCCCCTGTGATAACGGGGTCGTTCAAGAACAATTCAACGGTAGCGGGTTCCCAATGATAACGGGATGCACCCCTACCCACAAAAAATATCCCCTGTGATAACGGGGTCGATCAAAAACAATTCAACGGTAGTGGGTTCCCTGTGATAACGGGATGCACCCCTACCAACAAAAAAATATCTCTTGTGATAATGGGGTCGATCAAAAACAATTCAACAGTAGTGGGTTCCCTGTGATAATGGGATGCACCCCTACCCACAAAAAATATACCCTGTGATAACGGGGTCGATCAAAAACAATCCAACGGTAGTGGGTTCCCTGTGATAACAGGATGCACCCCTACCCACAAAAAATATCCCCTGTGATAACGGGGTCGATCAAAAGCAATTCAACGGTAGTGGGTTCCCTATGATAACAGGATGCGCCTCTACCCACAAAAAATATCCCCTGTGATAACAGAGTCGACAAGAAGGAGTTCAACGGCAGTGGTTTCTCTGTGATAACGGGATGCACCCCTACCCACAAAAAATATCCCATGTGATAACGGGGTCGACAAGAAAGAGTTCAACGGTAGTGGGTCCCCTGTGATAACGGGATGCGCCCCTACTCACATAAAACATATCCCCTATGATAACGGGGTCGATTCTAAACATCTCAACAGTAGCGGCTTCTTTGGGATAACGGGATGCGTCCTTACCCGCAAGAAAATTATCCCCTGTGATAACAGGGTCGACAAAAACATTGGAACGGCAGCGGTTTCCCTGTGATAACGGGCCGCACTTTGACACTTCAAGGAGGGGTAACAATAACACAAGCGATCATACCATGGAATATGTATGAACAAATATATATCAAGACACACATAAAAGATCGATTAAATTAACGGGTAAAACTATGAGTCATATTACAGAGGCAACTGCGCCAAAAGAAAAAATACAGACTCCTAAACTCTCAACCGGGATAACAAGGGGCCCCTTTGATGTGGATTAACGCCAAACTCTTCTGCTCGATGATCTCGCGGTACTCCGCCTCTGGTTCGAAATCCTCGTCGTCATCGTCGGAGTCCTCAGGAAATTCCCCGTCCGGCCCCTTCAACGGATTTATGGCCGAAGGGTCATAACCATCCTTGAAACCACCTTCCAGCAGAATTTGACCTATGACAGAGGCCTTGGCTTCCTCCCACTCGTGCAACCCCGTTCAGCACACATCATCTTATGCGACCGACTCAGAAGGAACTATTTGGCCGTACTGGTCAATTGGCTTTTGCTCAGCGTCATGCACCGCATATGCCTTTCTGCCTGGGCTAATTGGTCCTTCAGAATTGAGACCTCAGCGTCAAGTGCCTCCCAACGAGATGCCTCTTGACCAGCGATAAGTCGAGACTCATTGAGCTCTGCGATCAACCTTTTATTATCATTTAACAGGCCTCCCACATTACTCTCGTTGGCCTTCAAAATATCCATGGCCTCGTCTCTCTCATGCTGGAGCTGTACGGCAGCAACAGGATCGTATTCGCCCAATTTCTCGAGCAAACCATTGGTAACTCGGAGCGACTCGGCGTGATCCGATGGGCCCTTAACGGCCATCGTCAAGAAACCTTTCAAAAAACCCGCTACCTACACGTCCACAATAAGGAGTCGATCGCTCAGTCAAATGAAAAACCAAAGGAAATACACATTCAATGGCACAAAGACTACTTACAGAGCGGAAGAGACCACTGTGATCCCCATTTGAACTACCCTCTTCCTTCTTTCTCTTTCGCCCCATGGACGTCCCAACATCAACGTCATGTTGAGATTGCGAAGCACTACCCACCCCGATAGTATTTTCACTCGAGGAGGGAACAGATTTCTTTGCATTCTTGCATACGCCCTCACGACCCCTTTTCTTCACGAGTGGAGGTGCGTCATCTATAGCGGTTTTGGCCCCCAGCTATCTACGTCCCGCTATCGCATCCAGACTACAATACTCCACCAGCTCGGTTGCGAAACACACAAAATAGAGGATCAAGAGATAAATCGAGGGGAAAATATCAATTTACAAAGATATAACACTTACCGAGCATAGAGGGACCGTTATACCGCACGGGAGATATCCCACTTGCTTGCAAAACTACGTCACTACAAAGCAGGGTACCGTCATATGGATGGTTAATAAACTTCCTTAGAAACTCGAGGCCATGTGCAATAGGGCCGACAGCGGTTTGTCTTTCATATTTGGTGTCTTCACACCACACGCTAGGAAGCGCATCAAACTCACCAGCCGTCCTCTCCTGGATGTACATATACTCACACTTATTTCCAAATCCGTAGCTACATTGGGTATATTGCACGAACCTAAGCCCCGACTGGGCTCGCACACAGAAGAACCTTCTATCACCACCCTTCTTGTTGACCATGACACTAAAGAGCTCCCAGAACTCGTTAGCTCCACAAGGGGCACCCAACGCCCTCATAACACAAATTAAAGCTACAATGTACCCCAGAGAATTGGGGGATAGCTGTCCCAAGCAGACCCCGATGCTTGCTATGATAGCACTAACCGCAGAATCAATCAAGAAGCGCAACCCATTCTTGAAGTGCTTGGCATTGACTGTAATGCAGTCGTGTGGTGGGGTATGCATTCGTTGATCGGCACTGGGGAATATGACCTTATACCCCTCTGGAATGTTATACTCATCTGAGTAATAACCAGCATAATGAGGGACATGAGACGTCATGTCCTCATACTTCTCATAGGTCTTATATTTCGGGGGGTTGACCTCAAAGCCCCATTCGTCCACATTAGGGCCGATAGCTTCGGGCGGAGCACAAAATTCAGCACTGCCCTGTTCGCCAGTCAGTTGTTCAGGTCCAAACATCTCGTTTTGGGAGTATACGGTTCCACCCTCTTCGAAATTCATCTCAGGCAAACCTGCACCAACACTGTCCCCGACAAACGACATATTAACGCACTAAAGGATGAAAGTCAAGATCGAACGTGATATCGGAGAAGGTATCGAATTTGATAGCGAAAATTAAAATCAAAGGAAGATATCAAAACTGAGGTCGAACTCTATATCGAAAGTCAAATTCGACGTGTTTTTCGAAGGAACAACGAAGTTTCGCTAAAAGCCAAAGTGGGTTTTCACCTTCCTGACAGTCTATTTATAGATATCGGAGATACTAGATCGAAACACAATTTCGATCTCACATCGGTATTAGTATTCGATATAGATAAAGGACTTGCGGACGGACAGACGCACATGGGAGATCACCCTACCTACAGACAGACGATTTAACCACATCGAAAGATACTTTCGATATGATATCGAATATGAGTCTCGACATACTATCAAAGATGAAACCCGACATCCTACCCAACTACGCAAAGAGTCTCGAGAATATAACTACTGCCCCGGTAACCCCACCACAATTTTCAAAGAACCCAAATACCAAGGGAACTAGAATTCAAACGAGGACCTCAAATTATGCGTCCACTGCATTGGGAGACTAATCGAAGTTCATCACAAGTGCATTCTCTGCAAATTTGATCTCCGTCATTTGAACTGGCGGGACGAAGGGTACAGGTGACCCAGAAATTTAAAATTAAATTTGCGAATTCTTGTCTCTAAGATAAGAATCCCCAAATTGGGGGACTACATGATATGGGCATTTCCCGCATATTGGCCCAGGCCCAAACCAGGCCCATATTGGACCATATCGGGTATCATTTTCGATGTCATATCGGTAATAATCACCGATATGTTATTGTGGTCCCCAGATCCCGAGGTCTATAAATACGCAGTGCCCATATCTCAAAGCAAGCAATTATTATCCCTCAGCTACCACGCATCATATCGAAATACATCCCCGATATCACTTTCGATATCTCATTCGATATCGGGATTACCTCGTGCACCTCAGACACATCACACCACCTAATCACCGAGATCACGTCGAGGGTCATCCTCGATATCACATCGAATACAATCACCGACGTACATTCGATCTAGTACTAGTATACCACTCCCACCCAAGCATCAAGGCGTTGGTTCGAGGTGTTCCGGACCAAGTCTACACGAGATACGTAGTGTAGGCCTGATTTGAGATAGACTCGTTGTATTGCTAGACTCTTCACTTGTAACCGACACTCATATATATATATATATATAAAACGATCTATCACCAAATCATGTTCCATGCTGCTAAGAGTTCTTGTACTTATTTTTCAGTGGTTTCATTCTTCTTCTTGGTAAAATTCCACTTCTTTTGTCGTATCGCTTTGCGCTCTTGTCTACATTAAAAGGATGTACTATGCTTCTGGAGTCTATCGAGCAAATCAGAATCAGACCATGCAAATATATCTTAATTGCGCCTCAGACAGTCCACCAAAGCTGCCTCTATTATTCGGTCAATTCCGGCCCCAATTTTTATTATTTTTTCGTTGCTCTCCCTAAATAGCTGCACAATTTTGAATTCACCTAAGGGTTCCATTTTACATTCTTGCCATTGTTTCAATAATTGACTCTCTGCTTTCTCCCACGCCTGTTCCTTAGGCTCGGATCGCTTTCCATTTCCGTCTGTTTCCATTTTGATCTTATTCCTTGCTTTCTTCTTTTTATCCAAAACCGTATGACGTTTCTTTGTCAATCTAGCTACTTATATCTAAATACAATGCAAACGGTGTTCCCACAGACGGTGCCAATATTTTGGTCTTATTTCGTCTGAGTTACAATACACCAAAGATAATTACAAACGGGCCTGACAACGCCAAAATAATGTTAATCCGATATAATAAACGGACTAAATTGGTCTGAAATACCTACTGTGTATTACAAGTATTAAACTGCTCTTGATATCCTAATAAGACAAATAAACGTTTAGATTGAATTGGGGACGTTCGAGGTGCGCATTGAACGTGGCTGGTTCGATGCTGTTGTAGATCGAACTTGATTGGTTCGAGAGCGTGGACGGTCGAGTTGAAGGAAGATCGAATAGTTTTGGTTCGATGCGGTTGTGTCAAACTTTGACAATTTGACATTGCTGATCCTCGAATGGGGACTGGTTCGATCTTAGTTAGGATTAGTGAGGTCAATGTCGAACGTTGAGTAGTATCGAACAGTAAAGTAAGTCGAATCCAGCGTCTGATGCGGTAACAATTTGTGTCGTTTATAGACCCCGTCCCGTGGGACCCTCCAAACGCAGGAGAGTCAGCATCGAACAGGTGTGGTTAAATGCGGAACCCACATCGAACCTCTTCCGTTTGATGTTCTTGTTTTAATGGGCCTTGCTGATGGGCCGACCCAATCTTGAATTTTGGCCTACCTTAAATCATCCCCATCAATGACCCTAATCATCCCAAGTCAATCAAAACACTTCATCCAAATACAGTAGACAATGTTGCATAAGAAGAAATGTTCAATAACATCGCTTCCGTAGTACACCACATTCCAATTATCAAATGTTTTCTCTTTTTTTTTTCTTTTTTTAAGTTTCTCTATGTTGGAATCCTATTCAAGATTGCTTCCCAACCAAATGCAAGAATTCTTTAAAGGGAAGATGATTTTCGAAAAGTACACCTTATAGACTTCGCCTTCTTCAGGATTCTCAGATTTAGTATTGATAAGCCGACTTAACTGGATAGTTTTCTGTCTGGTCAAGCGTCCATTTCCAGCTATCATGAGGAAGAACAATCTGTTAACTAGTTCTTGTTTCCAGAGAAATGTTAGAAATATTTAGGTCAATAGGCCAAAAGACTGACACTCCAACACACACACAAAGAGTGTAAGAGAAGATTCTAACTTAACTCTACTTGAATTGTTACAAAATAAAAATATTACATAGGTATATATAGAATTCCCTAACATGAGCATAGCTAGTGCATGTACCACCATTTAATTGCATACACCTATCTAGAACGTGAATATCGACAAATACATGTTTACTCTAAATCATGCACTACATTACTCTAGATTAACTTTTATTATAATGAACCTAATTAAAATATTGAATTAAATTTACAATTATCCAATACTCTCCCTTAAACTTGTATCATTACACCCAACGATTTCCTCTTCGATGACTTATCGACATCCACAACTTGGTCTTGTGACTTCAAAAACTCCAACTTAATTTTTTTCTTAGATGATTCTCTATCATTTCATCACTTTTACAAGCAAGAAGCAAAGTAATATTTTGATCTCCATCACGCTCCATCTTCCTCCTTACTTTCCATAAAATATTTTTTCTCTTGTATATCATTCTCGCCTTCCCAGGAATGATGTCCTAGTTCATGACAATTATAACATTCAACGTCCAGTTTGTCATAATTGTCGCCTCTTCGATATCCACCACGGCCTTGCCCACGACTTTGTCTTCTTTAGGGGGCGCCATACTTTTCCTTTTCTTTCAATGGAAGCTTTTCTTTTAATACATCAATCGATTCTTCAACTGATTTCCACAATCGCTGCTCATGAGCTTGTAATGAACCTGCAATTTCATCAATTGTCATGGTGTTCAAATCTTCAGACTCTTCAATCGCCACAATCACATAAATAAATCTTGGAGCCAATGTTCGCAAAATCCTCTCGACGATGGCCATCATTCATGTCATCTCCATATCTCTTGATATGGTTGACAAAAGCCAACATCCTCGAGACAATTTCAGACCCCTTCATCTGCATTGACTCAATTTCACCTATTAATGTTTGAAGACAAACCTTTTTCACTTCAACTCCTTTAAAAGAAGTTTGAATTAAGACCTCCCATGCTTTCTTGGAGGTGGGGTGCACTAGCCACCTTCTCGAATATTTTGTCACTTAAACCTTGATGGATGATAGTGAGTACCTTTTGGTCTTTCTTCATGGCAAATGCATCATCATCTCCTACATCATGCTCCATAGGTCCACAAACATCGTAGGCTCCAAGAAACGCCTTCATTCGAATGCAACAATTATCATAATTTTATTTGGTGAGCTTTAGAAATTGGATTCCATTCGACATCATTTCTCCAAGTTTTTCGTGAAAAGCAACCGACTTTGCTGCCACTTGGAAATATTTAGGTGAACAAGCCAAAAAACTGAACATTCTAACACACATACAAAGAGTGTAGGAGAAGATTCTAACTCAACTCTACTTGACTTGTGACAAAATAAAAAGACTACATAGGTATATATAGAATTTTCTTAACATGAACCTAGCTTAGCTAGTTCATGTACTACCGTTTAATTGCATGCATTCACCTATCTAGTACATGAATATCACCAAAAGACAAATACATGTCCGCTCTAATTCATGCACTACATTATTCTAGATTAACTTTATTATTTATGCCCTAATTAATACATTGAATCAAATTTAGAATTTTCCAACAAGAAAGTGGGGTCCTCTCCAAGAGATTTCCCAATGACCAGGGGCGGAGCCAGGATGTCAAAAGGAGGGGGGGGGGGGGTGGGGGGAGATTATTCTAAATATTTTTTTTTGATTAATTCAATATAGTTTTTTTTATCAACAACAGTAAATTAGCTTTAGAAAAAAAAACATGTGCATGATTAATAACTAACCAACAATATTTAAATTGTACCATTTAACAAAGCATTCAACATCTTTTAAAAAATATACTAAAATACGGAATACTACTCTTTTTAAAATATGAGTCAATTATTTTTTTCCCATCAAGCCAAAACCTGTATAAATAAAAAGTCAAGTAGTTAATTAGTTGCTACGATACTTCCTTAATTGTTTACATACCAATAAGTGTAACACTAGCTCCTAGTGATATAAATAATTAACATTAGTTAACTACTTTATCAATCCAAAATCTTGGTAATCCAAAACTCATTCTAAGAAAATAAAATCATATGTAAGACTTTTAAGTTTTAACATCCGTATGACATCGCAATTCGCACTTAACATTACAATTTAACGTGGCAATATTTAAACCCTATACAATCACACACTTTCATATTGAAACAATCAAAACTATCTATATCACAAACTATTATATATAATATATTAATTCTATGATTCAACTACAAGAAGACAAAAAGAAAAAGTAAAAAAAAAAAAAAAAACAAGAAGTACTTAGTGACTTGCAAAGAAGAAGCGTGGGCTGTGAGGCATGGAGTTGCAAAAGAAGGGTTTGTTAATGTTGCTTGTTTCTTTTTGACTTTTTCTTCTTTCTTTTTCTTTTTGTTCTTAGCTGAATTAGGCTTTGGGGTGGGCTTTATAATAAAATATTATTTATATTCTAATGGATCTGAAAAATGAGCACAAATTATAAAGGGGGTGCAAGAAGAAACCGTGCAACTCTTTCTTACAATAAATTACTACAATATTAAAAAATAAATGAAAAGTGAGAGGGTGCAGTGGCCCTCCTTGCACCCCTCTCCCTCCGCCCCTGCCAATGCCACAAGTCATTACACCAAACTCTCATCACTGCAACAAGAGCATTCATGTCGTTGGAGATTAGGAACATCCTATTCATATATACCTACAATGGATGTGTATCTGTTTTTTTTCACAAACTAGACTCATTGGTGAACATAAATAACCGCATTTTGAAGGGAGAAAGTCGAAATGTATAGGAAGTTGTTGATTTTGTAAAATTTGGTTTGTGAATATGAATTAGAGGCGGATGAAAAAAAAAATCACATTACACTACAAGAAAAGAGGAAATTTGGTAGAACATATTTTCAACCATCAGTTAGGAATCAGTACCAATAGAGTTTTTGGTACAGAAAAAACGTACCAATCTTCATCCCTACAGCTCACATCCCTAAAGATGCTTGGTACAGAAAAGTTGTACCAAATACTTTTTCGGTAGAGAAGAGCTCTACCAAATATATTGGTACAGAATAGTTGTCCTAAACAATTGGGACAAGTAGTTTGTACCAAGAAAGTTGTACTTATTATTTAGTACAGATGATTTCTCCCAAGAAATGAAGATGTCGGTACAAAATTTTGCCCCGACTAAGATCTTATTTGTATTAAAAAAATTATTATTATAGCTTTTTGGTAGGTAGTTTTAGATAGAGACGTTTTGTACCAAATATTTGGTACAACATCTTGTACCGAATACTTTGCACAAACTTCGAAATAAATTAGTAGGTACATAATATTGTGTACCTACTAATAATTCAAAATTCAAAATAATAATTTTTGGTAAAAATAATCTGTACCAAATGATCAAAATTTTGAAAAAATAAATTTTCAGTGGCAGTAAGACCGCCACTGCCATTAATTACATAATCTTAATTTTGAAATGTTATATTTACAATTTTTTATAGTCTACTTTAGTGAAAGTTAATAATTATGTAATGGTTAAAAACATTAATTAAACAAAATGACTAGAATTCTTTTTCTATAAAGCCATAAATATCAAAAGTATCAAAAATTAACCAATTCAATTGCTACACAATTTGAAACTTACAACCAATTTATATATCACTAATACGTTAACTAAATATATATTATAATAGCGTTTTGAAAAAATACATGTTATGAAATTATAATAAAAGATAGACAGAAGAAGAAGAAGAGAGGCATGGAGATGAGAAGAATAAATATAAGTTTATGCAACACTAATAAGTTGCCTTAACTTTATTGAAGTGTTTTTGAAAAACTTCATCTTATGAAATTAGTGTAGAATAGAAAGAAAAAGAAAGGAAGCATGAAGATGAGAGGAAAGAAAATATGTAGTTGTGATTTTATGATGAAGGTGTTGTCTTTATAGGAGAATTACTTGCTAGTTGGTACGCTAAATTATGTACCAAAAACTTTCAAAATTTTAGTTTTCCGCCAAAAAAACTTTTCGGTACAACATTTTTTGTACCAATTATTTGGTAAAGGTATGTTTGTACCAAAGAGAATTAGTTGGTACAGAAATTCTCTACCAACTCTATCCCGAGAACTTTCAAATTTTTAGTTCCCGCCGAAATACTTTTTGGTAAAACACTTTCTGTACCAATTATTTGGTACATATATATCTTTATCAGAAATATACAGTTGGTACAGATGTCCTCTACTAATTTCCACTACAAAAATTATCTACATAAAGTTTCAAGAATCTTTAAATACTTGGTAGTCGTACATTTATTAATTTTTTTTATCAATCTATGGTACTATACTTATTAAAAACTATATTATATAAACATTGTTCGTTCCGCATTTTTGACAAATTTTAAATGTAAATATGCCTCATAAGTTTTATTAAAATAGTGGTTAAAAAAATGGAGGTTTGATGTCGTTTTCTATCTTTTGCATAATTAGATATTCTACCCCAAATATTTTTTAAACGTCTTTCCATACTCCGATTTTGACAAAATTTTGAAGAACACTTATATTTTTAATAACATAGCATATGGTAAAAAAATCGACGAGAGGACTTGATTGACACTCTCTACATGTGAAAATACAATTTTAGTATGATAGAGTATACTTATATAGGGTTTAGGGTTTAGGATTTAGAGTTGAAGATCATATAGTGTTATATTATTTATTTGCGTCTTTCGTTACTCCATTTTTGACGAGATTTGGAATAACACTTTTACTTATTGTTTAAAAAATGTTGGTGAAAGAAAAAGTGGATTTCGAGTTGTTTTGCAACTTTTTACTAATTACATGTTCACCCCGAAATGTTTCTTTGTGTCTTTCGTTACTCCGTTTTTTACGATATTTGAAAGAACACTCCTACTTATGGTTTAAAAGATGTTGGTGGAAGAAAAAGTTAAATTTGAGTTGTTTTGCAACTTTTGAATAATTACATTTACAACCCGAAATGTTTGTTTGCGTCTTTCGTTATTCCGTTTTTTACTATATTTTAAAGAACACTCCTACTTATGGTTTAAAAGATGTTGGTGGAAGAAAAAGTGGATTTCGAGTTGTTTTGCAACTTTTTACTAATTACATGTTCACCCCGAAATGTTTCTATGTGTCTTTCGTTACTCCGTTTTTTACGATATTTAAAAGAACACTCCGATTTTGGCGATATTGAAAGAACACAACCACTTTGTATTTTGATAGTAAATGTGAAAGTAAAAATAGATTCAGAGTTGTTTTGTAACTTTTGCATAATTACAATTTTATCTCTTTGATTTATTTAACATCTTTTGTTACTCTATTTATGACGAAATCTGATAGACCACACCTACTTAGTGTGTTTAATATATTGGTGACAAAAATGTGAATTCGGGGATGATTTGTAACTTTTGTATAATTATATTTTCCTCCCCAAAGGTTTGTTTAACGTCTTTCGTTACTCCGTTTTTAACGAGATTTGAAAAAACACACATACTTAGTGTGTTGAATATATTGGTGAACAGAAAACTCAATTCGAAGTTGCTTTCTAACTTTTACACAATTACATTTTCCTCCCCAAAAGTTTGTTTAACGTCTTTCGTTACTCTATTTTTGATGAGATTTGAAAGAACACACCGAGTAAGTGTTTTGAAAATATTGGTGAACGAAGAACTCAATTCAGATATTTTTTTCTAACTTTTGTATAATTATATTTTCCTCCCACAAAGGTTTGTTAACGTCTTTCGTTACTCCGTTTTTGACGAGATCTAAAAGAGCACACCTAATTAGTGTGTTCAATATATTGGTGAAAGAAAAAGTGGATTCATAGTTATTTTTAACTTTTGCATGATTATGTTTTTCTCCCCTTGATTTGTTTAACGTCTTTCGTTACTCTGTTTTTTACGAGATTTGATAGAGCACACTTGCTTTGTGTGTTGAATATATTGGTAAAAAGAAAAAGTGAACCCGAAGTTGTTTTATAACTTTTATATAATTATATTTTCCTCCCCAAAGGTTTGCTTACGTCTTTCGTTTGTTTTTTAATAAGTACCTAATTTGTGAAGTTAGAAATATTTTGATACAATTGTATTTTCAACTATTTACGAGATAAATAACATTATATAAACATTTACTAACAATCAATAGGAAATAAATATAGTCCGGGCCCCGCTCAAAATTATGCAATTAATGTGATTGGAATGATGTGTAGATTTGAAGACACATTTTCTTCAAAAGAATTGATAATATTTACTATTAAATGTGTACACAAAAAGAATTTACTTTATTTAAAGATGAGTTAGAGTTTATTAGTTTTAAATTTTTTGAATATTTTTGAAGTAACAAAGAAAATAAAAAATGTAAATATAAATTATTAAAATAAAAAATTTGTTGAAGATGGTATTTTTGTTAAAAAAAAATTTAAAATATTTGGGGTGCAATGTATAATAAAATAAAATTTAGGTTGTATGAATTAATTATACGTATTAAACTACACTCCCTCATATGTAAAATAACAAAATTGCCCCCTCTAATGATGTCAGCGTGATGTCAACAGGCTAAAAAGTGATGTTTTTTTTGCCGAGATAGGTCGGAATGAAAGTTTAGACCGTCGAGTATCACAAAATTGAAAGTTTGGGCCGTAAACTATCAAAAATGAAAGTTTGGATATGTAACTGTCAAATGTGCCATAATTTGGATATGTAACTGAAATTTTCCCTATTATGATTGGTAAGTCTCGAATCGTCAAAATGATTAATATTCAAGGGAGAAATTAGGGGTGTAAATATTACTATTTAAAAGTATTAGGGTGACTATATAATTAATCAAAAACATTTATTTTCTACTCCATCTCGTTTATTAGTAACGTCGTGATTGATAAGTGTTGAATTGTCAAAATTATTTATGTTTTAAGTACACAAATATTAAGTTTAGAGGAGCAAATGTCAATATTTCAAATTATTGGGGTGACTTAGTAGTTATTATGATTGGTAGGAGCATTGTTAATTGTGCTTATTTGTTACAGTGTAGTGATATGCACGTCTACTGTAAATGCTTGTGTGAGTATTTTTAGTTTATAATAATGCAATAACTATTCCACAATTACTTGGTACAGCTTCGCCGAACCAAATTTTCGGGACAAACTTTCTGTACCGAGCCTCAGCTATTCGGTACAGCTGTACTGAACCAAATACTCGGTACAAAATTTTTGTACCGAAAAGCATGAAGTAATGATGTGCCTTTTATCTTTCTTTTTTTATTGGTTTTTATTGGTTACTTGGTACAAATTGTTTGTACTTAATACTTGGCACAAACAATCTGTACCAATATGTGTCTTTTTTGTTTTTTTGGTACTGCATCATTTGGTACAATAATTTTATTCCCAAAACTCATTATTGGTACAGATTTTGTATTTCTACTAAATAGTTTGTACTAAATTTGCAGTTTTCTTGTAGTGTTAATTCTTTTGTAGAGTGGTCTAGTTAACCTCTGATTTGTAATTGTTGACATTTTTTAAGTATTTCTTAAACTCTCATTCATGCAATTTAATTCTTTTGCCAATCAAAAAGAAAAAAGGAACAGCCTATTGAAAGTAATTTTCAAAGGCTCATTTCAAACGCATTTACCATGTCTTAACCTTATAGTGTTACCATTCCCAATCCTTTTACTAAGATTCCCAATTATTACATGATTTTTTGTATTATCGTCTCTATAATATGCTCAACATAGGAGAAAGTTTTAACGGGTGAGTGTTGCACCAATTTGCTCAGAAAACATGCATATATTCAAGTACTTTAGCTGGTTGCAGTAAGTCATGAGTGCACTTTAATTAGCTGTTTCGATTCTATTTTCGTTTGTAAAACATGTGTGGCTCTTTGGATTGCCAAATCGTATATATGTCTTTGAAAAAAAATATAATTATAAGTCATCATACACGCGCGACGTATTTGTGATGCAAGTCTGGATATGCATAAAACAAATGATTACAGACAGATGATATATATATATATATATATATATAGATGTATATCTTTGTTATGTAAAAATTCGGATGAACGATATATATTGACATTTCCGAGTTTGTAGTCAAATTACAAAATAACATCTCTTTTTTTTTATATATCATAAAATCCTCCCTTGAAGAGTAGACTTTATATGGCAGATAACTCCGGCTAGACAGCAACAATATAGTACAATCTAGAATAATATCAAATATGATTGTCTGCCGGTATTTATAGTTAGTTCTCAGGGAAGGTTTTGTAACTTTTGGTAATTGAAATAATAATATTTTTTGTTTTTCTGGATAAGGAAAGACTTCATAAAAAAAATGACAAATTGAGTAAGGGGTCCTCAACCCTTACAAGATTCTTCCACCAAAACGTTATAATAACCTACATAAAAACAAAAGAGCTAGATGAAAACTCCATTCATAAAGAAGCACAAAATTCTTTGAGGTGGGATTAAAACAAATTTCATTCCTGATTGCAGTAAGTCATGAGTGCAGTAAAAAAAAAGAAAGTTAAGGGTCTTTTTGCTTGCTTAAAGAGCTTTGATTCCTCATACTTTATTTTTGGATCTACCAGCTCATCAGATCATGTGACATTTCTCACCATTTTTACTTATATATATGATTAAAAGCCGAATAAGAGGTTGAAAAATTAATTTATATGAAATGGAAGATCAAGTATATTTACTTTTTAAAATAAACTTTATCACGAAGAAAGTTTTCGCGATGCAATTGCTCAAAAGTGCTGTAAATTCGGTCTTCACTAATAAAAACTGTGTATATATGTTGTATTTTTTTTATTTCTTTAATGAAATTTGTAGCCTGCTTAGCTTGTTTTTCACTCCCGAGTCCCGACAATGGCCTTATGGAGTAGTTTGCCTACTTATTGCTTACAAAGAGTAATGCCCAGTTATTACATGATATAATTTGCTCCTTTCCTTATTTTATAGGAGATTCCAAATTACATAATGATCATATAAAGCAAGGATTATTGTGCCGAAAAGCCTCTTCTCACATGTAAATTAAATAATAGTAGGTTATTTAAAGCCTACAAGGGAAAACTGTTTCTACTTACTCAGTGAGGTAGTTAGACAGTTTTGTATGCTAGGATTTTCACATCGTATTGTATTTTCACCTCGACAAAATTGCATTACATAACACGGACACACATATATAACAATAACAATATTATATTATATTATATTATATTATATTATATTATATTATATTATGTGGAGATCTTATCAAATAACACTGGCTAAATTTCGTTTATCACTGACCCAAAATATTGATACAAAAATCCGGTAGGTAGATAGAGACCTTATCTCAAAACTCTGTTCTTATTCTTATATATAAGTACACCTTGCTGTCTTCCAGACCCCAAATGTCCAAGCAATAAAAAACATCAACACACAAAGTTACAAAATAAATAACTAATGTGGTGTTCATTATTTCACAGCTGCGACGAGAAACAGGAAGAGCTCGGCCGTCAATCGGCGACCGGCACGTGTCCTTATTGCGGCGGCAAAGTGGAGGCTGTCGACGTGGAGCACAAATGGCGGGTCTGTTTTCTCCCACTCGCTTTCGTAGTTAAGAGGCGATACCTTTGCACCAATTGCGATCGTCGATTGGTTTTGAACTCGTAATTATACATATTGTTGTTAATTAGCGTGTGTACTCTTCCATTATTAATTGTGTGTCGAATTTGCAGCTTTAAGCTTAGTACAGAATTGTGAGTGTCATTGTGTATATATATTAGGAGTGGCGAAATTGTTTTGCACTCTTTAATTAGGACGTATTGTTTGATGTAATTTGTTCGATTAATCTGTTTTTAGAGAAGAAATATCTGTTTTATTTACTTTTAATTATCAGCTGGTCGGAGGAAATGTGACTCATTGAAACGTTCAGCCATAGGGATGTCTGTATAATTGTCTTTCGGCAGTTTGATAGTCAATATAATTAATCAATATGGATTTAGATTAGAATTGTTAGAGATTAAAGTTTGTCATTTGTGTTAGAGTAATACTCAATTTCATACCGAATGTATATATTATATTTAAATAAATAATATGTTTACGGTAGATTTTAATAATATAACGGAAGGGTCTAGTGTGCTCTTCGGAGCACACCTCTCCCCTCTCACATACAGTGGGGGACCCACTATACATGGTGCCCTTTTTTATGTGAGAGGGGAGAGTTGTGGTCCGAAGAGCACATCAGACAAATCCTAATATAACATGTCGGACTAAATTCATGATTGTGATATCTCTTGAAAAATTGTACTATGTGTTAACAAGCATAAACATGTGGGTAGAGGGTTTAATAGGACGGATCAACCACTTCAATAAATTTAACATATGTAATTGGTTGTGTATGCATATTTTCACATTATTTTTAACATGAACTTTGAGAGTATTTTTTTTTTACACTGCTAGTTTTATTTTTCTTTAATATATATATATATATATATATATATATAAGAGGATGCTAATCTCACCTTTTGTTTTCCACATCCTATTCGTTACTCATACCATAATCCATCAATAGCTTATTTGTACCTTTATAATACATGTATTGAATTTCTATACGCTTATATATACGAACTGTTTTTTTTCTTATGTAATTTCCATCTCGTAATTCACAAAGTCATGCAATTCTTTTTCGATGTTGAGTGGTTTGTGGTACTTGTTATAATGTGTCAGAAGATCTTAGTCCATTATGACTTAATAGTTATTAGTTGTTGTAACAATAGGGCAATTGCAACTTTAAAATAAATCAATAAGAGAATGCAAGTTTAGAGTGGTCAGTCAACAGACCCACTCCACGAGGCTATCGATCAAGGCATGCAAGTCAAAACTCTTAAACTAATCTAGACTCTAATTACTCTAAAAAACTTATATATAGTATCACTCTATCAATATATTCCTTTTGAGTTTTGAAAATTTCAAGATAACTCGAAGTTTTTTGAACCAGAAGTTCTCTTAAATAAAACAAGTGTTTTGACTCTTTGTGATTAAACAACTAAAAACTCAACATTTAGTATCTTCGACACAAAGTGTGTCTTCAAATTGCCGAGTCTTCTGATGTTATAAGGCTTGAGCATTGCCTATTGAAATCACTGGTTACAATTGGTTGATTGTGAAATTGTTAAATTGTTGCCGCCTTGATGTTTGGTTTTTAAAAAAGTGTACTTTTTTTCTTTTTTTTTATGAATAGTTAAAAAAGAGTACTTCGAATTCATGGTTGAATTTATGATCTTTCTTTCTTCTCAATTCTATTTTAGATAGAAAATATGTATTAAAAGAGATTATAGTTTTAAAATTTCTAAATAATACCTTAAAATTACTATAAAAGGCAAAATAAGTATTTTCTATCGAGTCAAAGTTAAAAAAGAACAGTAGTAAAGTGTGCTAATTTATACATAACATGAGAGATTTTACCCATTAGAAATAACAGAGGTAATTTTGGCTATTAACTCCTAGAGTGGAGTAATGAATTAAAATGGAGTGAAGGGCCGAATCTAGAAAGTAGAAAATTTACGCAGGAAGTTTTTTTTTAAAAAAAAAATGCCAAAATGCTGTTTTTTATGCTTTTCATGGTTTGAAAATTCGGTACGTTTCCTAGGAAATGGCCGAAACTTTTCGCCCCTGTTTGGATGTAGTCTCTCTCACCAATTTCTCTCTTTCAACATTTGAAATCTGTTTTGGATGGGCTTTGAAGATTTCCTCGGCCCATTTTTGTGAAATTTTTTTGGGGGGTAGCTTTCGACATCTACCATGATCTAGCATTACTTATATATATATAAAAAAAAAGCCTAGCATGAATTGTCGGCAGCTAAACTATAGGATAATTTTTATTTTTTTTTCATCTAACTTCTATGATTGGCACACGGCACATATGGAAATTCACATGTTTTTTTAATATCAATTGGAAGGACCCAGATTACTGTACAAGGTGTATTTTTCTCCTCAATTATTACAATCTCCCTTGTTTTTTTTCGGACATGATTAGCCTTCAAATAATGCACTTAATAAATTATTAATTTTTAGCTCCCTACATAATTAACTTGTCATCCTTCTAGCTTATAAATAATGTGCATTACTTGTAATATGTATTATATATGCGTTACTTCATTTGCAGGCAGAACAACATAAGGTTTGTATTTCTTTTCTTTTTTTAAATAAATTATGTTATGGTTTGATTTCCATATGTTATTTGTTTTTAGATGTAAGCTAAGATAGTAATTTGTAAATAAAAATACTTGGTAGAGATATTTTTACTTAATACTTTATTTTATTTAATTTGTTGGTGTTTTATTTTTTCAATTTACGTAGGTACAATTCTCCTAAAGTAGCTGCGATTTTCAGGTAACTAGCTAATTTCTCTCTATACACTTGTATAATTAGTATGTGTTAATTATATGGAAGGAGAGCTAATAGGGAGAGCATAATTTGATTACATTTTTCTATCTTAAAGAATTTAAGATATTAACTCTTAATATGTAGCCTTGATACATATTATTTTTACTGTATATCCTTATTCAACTATTAAAATTTGCTAATTATAGATAGATATTGTTAAAGCAAATAAGTCGTTAAATTTTTGCTATTCGTATAACCCACATTTTTGAGAAAATCGTATCGAAATTATTATTAAAACATCTCAAGATTAACGAAGTACTATTATTTCTAATATATATCATTATTTAGTTGTAGTAGATAATTGATTACAAGTAGTCATCATTTATTATTATTATTATTATTATTATTATTATTATTATTATTTTTTATTTTATTATTACAAGTACGATATACGAATAATTTTTTAACGAAGTAAACCGGTAATTAAACCGTGCTATAATGCGTTTATGAATAATAATATACCAAGTAATTTCGGTAATTGAATTATCGCGTATTTTAACCAGGTGCTTTTTTACCCGGTTAACAGTTTGATCTATATATATTTGAAAGTTAACTTAAATTAAATCAATATCTTTTTAGCTTTCCTGCAATAAAATGGTAAGTACTATATAGTTAACAACCTTGTAGCTATATATGTGACAAATTGTACTAAAACATTCTTCGCTACTAATAAATATATTTCGATAAAAATCCATATAATAATAATAATAATAATTAAATTAACTTGAAAGGTGAATGTAAATCAGACAGAAAAAAGTGTCATAATTTTAAATACCCATAGCTATTCTAACCATATTTTATATAGTACATAATTTAATTTTGATGCTATTAATATAAAAAAATTAAATTACATAAACAAAATTAACAATAGTCAAATGTGTAATAGTTCCCAATATTAATTTTATATTCACAACCTATTGATTTCACTTTTACATACCTATTTTCCCCCTATAACTCCAACACTCAAATTACATCCAAACATAATCCAAAATGCTTTGCACGCATTTCAAAAGAATCTTCAAAAATTCCAACCAAAACTCAAATGGGCCAAACCAATGAAACTACATCCAAACAGGGGCTTCGCTTTTGATACTCACCGAAACGAAACGGGTGGACAATTTCGAAACTAAAGTATACACTAATTCATAGGGGAGTGTCTTGGCTGTGCTTAACTGTATAGCAGTCAAGCACTCTAATTTTTTCCTTTTTTTACTTTAGGTCCCATAAAATTATTTTGTCCTACATATAAAGTCTCAAATAATTGTATTCATTCCTTAAAACATTCCTATGTTATTTTTTATTTTTTTCTTGAACACACTGGCGTGGCATGCTAAATATTTTTATTTCCATTAATATTTATTATTTTAATAAGAACCATCACCTTTCCTGACAACAAATACTTCATTTAAAAGAACTCATCTTTTGAAATTCTTATATGTGAACTATACTTTTTATTTATTTTATAACGGCAATAGATTTAATAAAATTTATATGTGCAATAAATGATTTAAATTAGTTTGTGGGTTAATGAAGAAAGTCATGATAATTTAATAATATTTATATGTAAAAAGTATTAGAAGATAGAAAAATCATAATTTTATTTTGCTTAAATAAATCTTGGTTGTATGCCAGTCAATATTGTTAGTTTATGAGGAAGATTTTTTTATTATAAGTGTAAGGCGAAGTATAGGGTCAATCATTTTCTTAAAATGAATAAATGCAGAGTGTTAAAGGAAATAAAAGCATACCATCATTTTACAAAATTATTTACAAGAAGAGAAATAAACATAAGCCAAGTGTTTCAAAAGTGGAGTAATTTTATTTGGGACCTAACTGTAAAAAAAGATAAAGATGTGGGATTTAAATTATTAGAAAAGAAGAAATTGGGGAGCTTGACTGCTGTGCAATTAACAGCAGCCAAGACACTCCCAATTCATAGCGGTGTCACTTAGTTCAAGAACTTGTTAAATAAAAATGAACTGTTGCACCGATAATAATTTAATGCGACAAAGCTGACATTAGCTCTAGTCATTACAAATGTATATCCATGAACTAACAGACCAAAACGTCCTTTGTTTGGTATTATTGTGTAAAACAAGCATCAACTGTGTGTTATTATTATGGTCAATTTTTTAATTTCTTAATCAAGATAATATTAAGACTGCAAAAATCTGAAGTTTTATTTCATAACATCACCGTGTTTCTAATAATTCATCATCAATAATTTGTGAAATTTGCATCCAATATATGTGCAATTGAATTTAAGATCGATGTACTGCTTTTATTAAGTATTATTGAATTTTGTGTGATACAGAAAAGTAAAAATAGTTATTAACTCTTGACAAATTTAAGAAAATAATGATATCTTTTAAATACACTAATGAGTTTTATTTAATCTCTTGTTTCTTTTAGTATTGTTCACGAATATTCTCGAAACTTTTCGAAACGTTTTCGAAATTATTCGAAACGTTTCTAATATTTGATCCACCGAAACATAATTCAAAACCGAAATTTTGATCCATGATGCTTTTACATTTACTTTGAGACTATTTAGGATTCGCAGATCTCCATATCTTCGTTGGTCCCGGTCCTGCGTCACCAAATTGAGAAATTATTGTACTATTGCCAGAGCTCATTCTCGAATTATATCAAAATTTTCATATTTCACCATATTTTGGTCTTATTTCGTCAAGGTAATAGAACACGGTAATACAATACAATGGGAATATAAATAACCAAAATAATGTTAATCCACTTGAAATAACCGGACTAACTTTGTCCGAAACACCTACTATCTATTACAGATCTTACACTGATTTAAATACAATAATAATACTAAGTATGCAACGCATCGAATTGCGGTTGTTCGATACACGCCTCGAATGGTGCCGGTTCGATGCCGAGTCAACGCTATATTATCTCAACAGGACTTCGGTACGTATCGAATCTTGTTTTGTGTCGAATTGAGGAACGTGTCGAATGGGGGGACGTATCGAATGGCTGGATTCGATGTGGTCAGGTTGGGACATGCGTTCGATCCCTCCCGAACGCTCTAAGTCACCCTATATATATAGCAACTCGCACTGTGGGTCCCGAAAACAGCTGTAAATTACGCATCGAATTATATCAATTCGATACTCGCATCGAATCGTAGCTATTCGATGCGCTGAAGGTATCGAATGGGCCAGATTCGATACGTTAATGGGCCGGCCCAACTCTATTGCCGGCCCAATCCTGAAATACCCCCATCACATAGTCCCCCCAGTTTGGGAGACGTTAATAGAATAATGACGGCTTCCAAACTCACAACATATCTGTGTTAAGAATTGTTGGGCATCGAATTGTTACAATTCGATGTATGAAATTATGGGTATCGAATAGTGATCCGTTCGATGCGCGCATCGAATTATGAAAATTCGATGCGCGCATCGAATTATGAAAATTCGATGCGTACAGAACAGATGCGGCCCACGGGCCTATATATAAGGGACCACATGTCTGACACTTTTGTTTTTACCTGGAGGGAATATTTTTTGTTCGTTTCTGGATCGCATCGAACGCATCCTGTTCGACGCGGTACGTATCGAATTTTCGATATTCGACACGTTACTGATTGTTTAATTTTACAGAAAACTTATCAAAATTTATATTTTTAGGCTGATATGGCTCGTATAAAATCTCGAAGTCGCAGCAAAATTGTTCTATCTCCTGAGAATATTCATGGTACTCAGGGAACGGGCGAACGAAATGAGCAAAATGAGCCTTCAGGTGCGGGTCCATCTAATCTACCTTCGCGGGACCCTTCTACCATAAGACTTGGAGGTATCAGTGCGGGCACTCGGGTGCCAATTGTGAGTGATTTTGAACGTCAAGAAAACTTTGCTACGAGGAGACTGGTAATGACAACAACCGATACCGGTGGACGTATCAGAGTCGGCACCAACCGCCAAATTGAGATAATGGAGGACATCGATGCAGAAGACGATAAGATCGCTGCCAACTTAGCTAAGTTTAATGCTGCTCATCCCCATTTCAGGGAAAAACGTAACGTAGAAACAGGAAGTTCTTCCCACTCAACCGATAAGCCCTGGTATGAAGCCGCTAATCGAAAATCAAAGGAGGATATATCCGCCGGCGAAGCTCAGAGCATTCCTCCGAAGAGGCCTCGACCTTCAGGGAATCCAAGACCTGCTCCGCCTGGAAGCCTTAGTAATTATGACTTTCTCAATGATGAAAATTCAGAATCATTGAGTGCCACACTGGGCGGATACCGACTGAGAGAGGAGCAGGCTGAAGAAATTATGCAAAGTTTGTGGCCGCAATTGGATCGTCGAAATGTAATCAACCGATTGGGGTTTCAAGGTTTGGCTCGCTTTGGGCGCCTTTTCTTTGCTGCTGTCATCTTAGCCGTTTATCGGCTATGCAGAGATTATAGCGGGTTAGCTGAGGTGCAAAATCAACACAACTCTGTTGTCGACAATCTACGTACTACTATCAATAATGGAAAGTACAGTCGCCAAAATGCACTGAAACGGGCCAGAGAGTCGGAATTGAAAACATCTAAGGCCATCCGTGATAAGCATGATGCCGAAGTGAAGGCCAAGAAGGCGGGAGAGGATGCAATAACTTTGCGTGCTGAAATTGATGCGTTGAAAAAGGATAACGAATCCCTAAAACGCGTGAATCGTTCTCTCGAGGCTTCAAATACAGATGCTGAAAATGCCATTTCCAACTTGCGTCGTCGAATTCAGTATTTTGAATCTGAAGAATACAGATGTGATGTTGTTGAAAATTTTAGGCAGAGTAATGTATGTAAATGCCTGGAATTATTACGCGGTGCTGCTGACATGCAGTATGGGATGGACGTATGCGTTGGTCAAGTAGGGCATCTTGGATACCTTGGAGAGGGTTTTCGCAGTGACATGCTTGATGTAAGGCGTGACGCAAAAATGGAAACACCCAAAGATAACGGTGATGATGACGATGATGAGTTACACACACCTCGTTCTGGCGATCCATTTTATATGGTGTGACGGGACCGTAAAAAATAAAAAAAGTCCCATTCAAGCCCTTTAGAGCCCAAATCACCTCACGTATCCAAGGGTAAAGAAAAGATCGCTCCCAACACTACTCCGGGCGATTCTGAAAATGTTAAAAAGGTTCTTCATGATGTTTTTGGTTCGGGCGACAGTGAGCCAGAATTGCTACCTAGAACTTCCAGGTCTACGATTCTTCTTAGCAGTCCTCCCAAAAGAACTGATTTCAAAGATACTCACCCTGCAACTGCGGCTAAAAGAAAGAAGGTGAGCAGCGCATCTAAGGCTTCAGGTCCTTCAACAGCTTTTGTAGGTAAATGTCCTGCTCAAGGTGGCCTGGCGCCTGTGCTGACTAGCAAGAAACGTGAACCAGAATTATCAGTTAGTGCCCAGTGTACAATTTCTCCCAGTAGGTATCAACTCGAAGATCCTGCTGACAGAGCAGAAATTGTCTTGCCTGACAATTGGGCACAAACTGAGGAATTAATCCTGACAGAAGATCAGATTCAGGGCAATTGTGCCAATTTTGTCCGTTCAATGGGATTGGTTCTCCGTGATGAGTCCCCCCATTCATCTGAAGAGTAGCGATAGTTTGGCTACACTATTTTGTGGTTATTAAGTTCATATTTTGTACAAAACCTTGTAATTCGTAAATGGTTGCTTTTTCAATGAAAACGACTCAATCGTTTGACATTATCTGCTTTTTGGTACGCATTCATTCGTTAAATGGTATTTATAACGTATTCCATACGCGATATT
This sequence comes from Linaria vulgaris, assembly GCA_948329865.1. NCBI lineage: Eukaryota > Viridiplantae > Streptophyta > Magnoliopsida > Lamiales > Plantaginaceae > Linaria > Linaria vulgaris. Next base: position 14,053,092 of record OX415254.1, on the reverse strand, counting down.
TCATCAATTTGCTCGTTGTTGTGATTCTGTCCAATTAATATCCTACTTTCATTTGCAGTAAGATTATGAGCATTTTGAGTTGAGACTGTTTTTGTTAGGGTAATATTGTCTTACCTAATTGAGATGTCGACTGGGTTATTCCTGCATAGTTATGAATTGCATCGGGCCGTGGACCACTTCAGGCCTTCTTATCCCTCCGTCATGTTCTTCCTTCTGACATGCGGGGGTGGACCACTTTGGGCCTTCTTACCCCTCCGTCATGTTCTTCCTTCCGACATGCGGGGGTGGACCACTTTGGGCCTTCTTACCCCTCCGTCATGTTCTTCCTTCCGACATGCGGGGGTGGACCACTTTGGGCCTTCTTACCCCTCCGTCATGTTCTTCCTTCCGACATGCGGGGGTGGACCACTTTGGGCCTTCTTACCCCTCCGTCATGTTCTTCTCTGCATCATTTAGCAAACGAAGATTTTCAGTTAATAATAAACTCTGAACAGAATCAGCAGAAATGTGTGTAAGAAACATATATTTAATGAAATTTCTTCTATTTATGCATAATAACGCCTGAGATGTTGCACATTCCATGGGCGTTTCTGTTGAATTCCTTTTAGAGTCTCCAAATAATAATATCCTCGTGAACTTGCTCGTGTGACTCTAAAAGGCCCTTCCCATTTTGGTTCAAGCTTCCCGATATGCTGTTAAGCTGCCAGGCTTCTAAGAACCAAGTCTCCTACTTCAAAACTTCTGAATTGGACTCTCTTATCATAGCTTTTGGCCATTGCGGCTTTATATGCAACAGTGCGCTGATAAGCATCCTCTCTTGTGGATCCTATCATATCTAGATCCATCTGTCGCAGCCTGGCCGATTGTTCCGGATCATAATCAGTGATTCTGCGCGTTGGCATACCTATTTCTGCAGGCAATACTGCTTCAGTGCCATAGACAAGAACGAATGGGGTTTCCCCTGTCGATGTTCTCGGGGTCGTCCTATATGCCCATAATATTCCTTGAAGCTCTGTTGGCCATGTTTTTCCCGTGGCTCTGACTCTCCTTTCAAGGTAATCCTTCAATGTTTTGTTAGTGGATTCTGTTTGGCCATTGGATTGTGGGTGATATACCGACGTGAGATTGTGTGATATCTTTAATTCCCCAAACCAAGATTTAATGTGCTTCCCAGTAAACTGCGTTCCGTTATCACACACAATGGACCTCGGTATACCGAAACGGCATATAATGTATTTCCAGATGAACTCGATCATATTATTCTCCGTGATTGACGTTATAGGTTCCGCCTCGACCCATTTTGTATAATACTCCACTGCCACTATTAGATACCGTTTTTGACCTTTGCCCGGTGGAAACGGACCAACTATATCAATTCCCCATTGATCAAAAGGACATGCCACGTCGATTGGTTGCAGTGGACGTGCCGGTCTGTGAATAAGGCGAGCATGATATTGGCAACTATCACATTTTCTTGAATAAGCTGTTGCATCTTTACGTAGAGTTGGCCAGTAATATCCTTGACGTAATATTCGTTGAGCTAACGCTCGGCCCCCAGAATGATTTCCGCAGCTACCAGCGTGGATCTCTTCCATGACATATTCAGCTTGCGCAGGGGTCAAACATCTTAACAACGGTCCTTCGAAAGACCTTTTATACAACTCTCCATTACTGATAGTGAACCTGTATGCCTTATAACGCATTCTGCGTTGACCATTCGGATCCGCTGGCAAAATGCCCTGTTGAAGATAAATCATAATTTCATCCTTCCAAGACGGGTCCTCTTGTATTGTCATTATAAATTCCACCCTGACTCCTGTGGTAATATATTTTGACTTCCCAATTGAAGGTTTGTCAGCAACCATAAGTGTGATTCTTTTTTCTGCCAAAATTTCTGAAGAACTTGCAAATTTAGATAGTGCATCTGCTTTGGCATTGTCGTCCCTGGGGATTTGAGTTATATCAAAAAATTTGAACCTCCTTGCCAATTCTTTAACTTTTGCGGCATATAGCTTCATAGTTTCCTCGCGTGTCTCATACTTTCCGGAGAAGTGATTTGCCACCAAAAGCGAATCGGTGAACACATCTAAATGTTCAATGTTGAGTCCGAGTGCCATTTTAATCCCTGCAATTATTGCTTCATATTCAGCTTCGTTATTCGTCACCATGTAATTCAAGCTGATGGCAAATTCCAATTCTCTCCGCTCTGGGGACAGGAAATGTATTCCAATTCCCCCCCGTGAGTTGTGGCAGATCCATCAGTATGCAATATCCATGTTGCCGTTGCTCTACTGGTTCCTTCTTGGTTTGATATAGAAAATATACAACACGTGGTCTCCACTACACTATTACCCAGGGTTTCGGCCATGAAATCTGCTAGGGCTTGCGCTTTGACCGCGACTCGCGGCTTAAATTCCAACCCAAACTCACTGAGTTCAATCGCCCACTTCACCAGTCTACCAGAGGTTTCTGGTTTCGCCAATACTTGCTTCAATGGTTTGTCAGTCACCACAGTAATCGGATGAGATTGAAAATACGGTTTCAGCTTTCGAGCTGTAACAACAATTGCCAATGCAAACAGTTCTATCTCCAAATAATTTATCTCCGCCCCCTGCAGTACTCTGCTCACATAATGTATTGGTAGTTGCTGAGCTCCTGTCTGTTTAAGTAGTACTGTACTGATTGCATTTGTAGATACTGCCAGATAGAGATACAACATTTCACTCCGGTTTTGCTAACAACGGCGGGCTTACTAGATATTTCTTCATTTGCCTAAACGATTCTTCACATTCCGGAGTCCAAATAAAATTTTTACTCCGTTTCATCACTTTAAAGAAAGGGAGATTCTTTTCGGCAGATGTTGATATAAATCTTCCCAAGGCCGTCAGGCTGCCCACCAAGCATTGTACGTCTCTCACTGTCCTAGGCGAAGGCAAATCCAGTACAGCTTTTATTTTATCCGGATTAGCCTCGATTCCTCTCTCATTTACCACATATCCTAAAAACTTTCCAGCCGTCACTCCGAAAGTACATTTTTTAGGGTTTAGTTTCATTCCATATGTCCTCATTATGGTGAATGCCTCATCCAGATGTCGCACATGTTCATCAGCTTTAAGACTCTTTACAAGCATATCATCAATATATACTTCCATTGACTTCCCAATTTGATGGTAAAACATTTTAGCCACCAACCTCTGAAACGTTGCTCCCGCATTCTTTAATCCGAAAGGCATCACCCTATAGTAGTACACTCCGGTATCAGTTACAAATGCCGTTTTACTCTGATCTTGCACTGCCATGAAGATTTGATGAAAACCGCTCTTTGCATCCATCATACTCAGTAATGCACATCCTGCTGTAGAATCTACTAATAGATCTATTCGCGGCAAAGGAAATGGATCTCTCGGGCAATGCTTGTTTAAATCAGTATAATCCACACACATCCTCCATGTAGCTTCCTTCTTTAAGACCAACACAATATTGCTCAACCATTCTGAGAATCATATAGCGTAAATATGTCGAGCTGCTAAGAGTTCCTGCACCTCTCTTTCAACTGCTTCATTCTTTTCTTTGTTGAAATTCCACTTCTTTTGCCGTATAGGTTTCGCACTCTTATCTACATTCAGATGATGTACAATGATTCTCGAGTCTATCCCTTGAAGGTCTGAATCTGACCACGCAAATATATCTGAATTGCGGCGAAGGCAATCTATCAAAGCTGCTTCTATCATCCAATCCATTTCTGCTCCAATCTTGATTACTTTTTCAGAACTTTCTTTGAAAAGCTGTACAATTTTGAATCCTCCCAAAGGTTCCATCTTGCATTCTTGCCATTGCTTCAACAATTGACTCTCTATTTTATCTTGCCCCTGTTTTTTAGGCTCAAGCCTAACTTGTCTCGGATCTGACTTTGTTCTGAGCTTTTTCTCGGTTTGCTGTTTCTCAACCACATTCAAGTGCCTTTTATTTGTCATCCTATCTACTCTATCTAAAAACAGTGTTTACGGTGTTCCCACAGACGGCGCCAATATTTTGGTCTTATTTCGTCAAGGTAATAGAACACGGTAATACAATACAATGGGAATATAAATAACCAAAATAATGTTAATCCACTTGAAATAACCGGACTAACTTTGTCCGAAACACCTAATATCTATTACAGATCTTACACTGATTTAAATACAATAATAATACTAAGTATGCAATGCATCGAATTGCGGTTGTTCGATACACGCCTCGAATGGTGCCGGTTCGATGCCGAGTCAACGCTATATTATCTCAACAGGACTTCGGTACGTATCGAATCTTGTTTCGTGTCGAATTGAGGAACGTGTCGAATGGGGGGACGTATCGAATGGCTGGATTCGATGTGGTCAGGTTGGGACATGCGTTCGATCCCTCCCGAACGCTCTAAGTCACCCTATATATATAGCAACTCGCACTGTGGGTCCCGAAAACAGCTGTAAATTACGCATCGAATTATATCAATTCGATACTCGCATCGAATCGTAGCTATTCGATGCGCTGAAGGTATCGAATGGGCCAGATTCGATACGTTAATGGGCCGGCCCAATCCTGAAATACCCTCATCACACCAATCTATATATATTTGGTATAATACACCTAGCTACATCCCTAAATTCCTTCTGAAATTACAGTAACCTTCTTTCAGTTTTAGTCTTTTAGATTATTTTAAATGCATTCCTTGAAACCTTAAAAGCATTAACGGATTGATGAAATGCCACATACTATTCACTATTTTTTTATTCTATTATTTCGTAATAGTATCGGACACGTATTTAGCTGAGTTCTCACGTCATCCGAAAGAAAAAGTTTTTAGACCGATGTTATTATATTGACTTGTAACACTTAATTTAAGTGGTAGGCTCAACGTTAAAAACTTTAACTACATCGACAATCAGTGTTCCTCTATATTCTCATTAAAGGCATTGTAAGGGAAATATAGATGAATTACAAATTTCTGAAATTATTTCAGGTTTATAATTGACATGCACCAAACACTTTCAAATTAACTAATTTTATTAACGTAACACCGACAAGTACACGAATCGTTATCAATCAGACTCCAAGTTTTGTATCCATCACGTATACATATGTATACGAATTTTATTTCGAAGACTTTTATTCAACGTTGAAATTGTGGATCGGGTTGATACGTTGTTGTTGTTAACTTAACACTGGAGTGTTAACAGCAGATTGGTACATTGTTAACTCCGTGATGTTACTTTAACAACAGACCAGAGTAATAGTGCAGCGGAATAAACAAACACCAAGTTTAAGAAGTAAATATGAGATTATATTAACTTCCGAGCCGTAGGAAAAATAACCCGTTAAGGTTTTAACAAAAGTCGTTCTCTCAATTTTCAAGCTCCTCACTCTCAAATTAATCGAACTAAGCAAAGCACACAAGAATTGCTTCGACTATCTCTAAAAGCTCCTCACTCTTAGATCTATTCTCACAACTCACAAACTTTGCTAAAGCAAGACAACACTTCAACAACTGTAAATTAATCTCTCGGATTGATTGGCTCTTGTCTTGTGTTTGTCTTGATGTACTTCACACCTATATATATGTTCTTGACTTGGACTTCAAGGTGTGTTGTACACGGTTGGTAATCCTTTGTTGCCTTCTCGAACTCCTCTTTCTTGTTCTCGCAGTCCTTCTTGAATAATAGTTCCTTCGTTAGTGATCTAACTACGGATAGACTCCTTCTTCAATGAGGCTTCAACTTGGAAAGCTTTTCCTAGTTGCACTCGAACTCTTCTTTCCTTGTAGAGCGGTTTGCTTAATTAAGGAGACTTTCCTTCTTGGAAACTTTGAGTGTCCAACCTATGACAAGTTTGTTTCCTGAATAATAATCTAAGACAATCACAACTGTGGAACTGAATTAGTTAAATGAATAAGGTAAAACAATAATAATACATATAAACAAGATTGTAAATCGGGTTCTTCTTCAGCTATGTTACTCTACCATTGACTTCTCAATCTTAATCTAACATTGACAGAATACTTGCACTTTCAATCTCCCCCTTTTTGCCTTAATCACAAAACCTAAGAACCTGTTCTAATCAGATCAAATTATTCAGACAAACTTCACTATCTTCTACAATGGAAAACTAAGTACACTCCCCCTGAAAATCAGAAGGGACCAACTAATGTTATTCTAACAGTGATACTTTCAATGTTGTCATAACATTCATCTTTTGTCAATGTTGTTTTAACATTGAGTCCAGACCGAAGTTCTAACATTGAACATCTTAATGTTAACTTAACATTAGAGGACAGTTAACACCTGCAAAACAGAGTTAGTACTTTGTAACCACAATTAAAATAGCATAAGCAGAAACACTAAGTACCAGTAGAAAAGTACTTAATTACAGGCCATACTTAGTAGAAAGGAACACACTCCTTGATGAAACATAAAAATGCAAAGAAAAATAGAATCGTCCGTACTGCCATCGAAGACAGAAAATTAAAAGAATTCAGAAATTTTGAAATTTGATCTACTCTCCCCCTTTTTGTGAGGAAGGCAGATCCTTCAAATGCTTCCTGAGGCTGTCAATCAACTCAAACAGCCTATTTTTTTGAACATCTCCTCATCAATGTTCCTCTCCATGTGAATAACCCTGGCTTGATAAGCCTCCCACTGTTCTTTTGCCTCAGCAGACACATAAAAACCAGAATAAGGCTTTTTGGGGTACTCCTCATTAAGCACATCAAAGTACTCATCGATGCTTGATGCTGGAGTAACATCACCAGGGTCATCACCTACCAGTTGGTCTTCTTCCTAAACTTCCTCTTCTTCTTCTTCCTCCTTATCATCTTCTTCCTCTTTTTCTTCTTCTGACTCAGACTCAAAAGTTTCAACAACCACATGCTTCCCCTTTCTTTTCTTAGCAGCAGTAGCTAAGGCAGAGAGAGTCAGGCTCTCTTCTTCTTCTCTCTCAACCTCTTCAGGTTGATTGTCACCCTCATCATCATCATCTTGGTTACCTTCAGTAGTAACCTCCTCAACCACAGTCTCCTCAACCTGATCATCTTCCTCTGGAAGAGTATCCATCTCAACAGTTGCAGCATACTCAAAACCATTAGCCTCAAGGTTTTTACCTTCATCAGTACCACCCACAGTCTCATCCCCACCATCACCCTCAGGGACCTCATGCACAACCTCAGACTCACCTATAACAACAACAAGAGCCTCTTTCTCCCCCTCAATACCAATTTCAGCAGTAATATCTTGAGTAGGGTTATCCATCATTACCTCGTTTTCGTCGTTGGTGGGAGTGGAGGTTTGCTCAGCAGTTTTTGATGTTGAACCAACATCACCCTTAGCGGATTTCTTGCACTTGCGCCGTTGATAGGTGGATTTCCTCTTTGGTGCAGCGGCGACGACGACTTCAGTGGTTGCTCGTCTGGTACTGCGGTGTACTGGTCGTTCAATCTGCTCAGCAGCGTCTACAAGAGCATCAATGGAAGACTTGCGTGCCATTGTTAGAGTGATTTGGAGAAGAAAAATAGAAACTTGATTTGCAGAGAGTGTTGATTTCGCAAAAATTTTGAGCGCGGTAACAGTAGGAAGAGATTAGGGCAAATTATATAATCAATCAGCTGAAGAATAGTGATAGTGGTGTTGTAACATGTTACCAAAATAATCGGACCACTGTCACACGATCATACCCATGTTCACCTTACCACGTGTCAGTGTTAGATTAACACGTAACCAGAGCAGTCTCCACACCTGAAAACTTATAAGTTACAATGTTACAATGTTAAACTAACATTGGCAAGTTAACATTAGGGAGGGAAGTTGTAGGTGCAGGGCTTCATCCAAGGCAACATCATGTGAGAGCGTGAGATATTCCTGTATACTAATCTGGAACCTCACCCAAGTACATATGTACAAAGACATAGATTAAGATCATCAGTATGAGTAAGTAACACATCAGACAGAAAAACACAGAGTGGATGTACATATCCAGGGAAAAGATGTTCCCACAGTATAAAAGATCACAAAACATAGTGTTTTACCTGCAGTGAGTCACCCACGAAGTATGCCTCAACACATGATTCCTAGGATTACATAGGGTTACTACTCCCCTAAGCCCAAACCGAAAAAAGGAAAAAAAATGCAGAACTAGAATGAATGCAACCATGTTAGATCAACATTGGGTGATGGTAACCAAGTATACACAGCTTTACTGACTAGGATCAGGACATATCAATTTATCTTTTACTAAAATCATGAACTCTTTTGAACAAAAAAACTAGTGAATGTTAAAGGATAGTTTCATCACTGAATGTGGGCAGCACAAGACTCTACACAACCTGTTAACAGGATGATAATTCACCTGCTTAAATAAAACAATGAACCAATTACTGGAATTACCAAATATATTATGCGACCTAATTCTGCAATACAGGTATCACACCTCTCGGAGCGCATTTCCGACAAAAGCCAACATGAAGAATGCAAGGCTAAGGCAGAATCTCATAAATGAAGGTTCTCGGAACTCATGCTACTGACCAAGAAAAGTAAAGCTCTCGGAAACAGGGCCCCAACGGACAACAGTCCCAGAACCTTGACAAAAAAACCTTCCTTGACTATACATTCCAAACACGAAAGCTCTCGGAACACTACTCTCAACAATCAGACTAAAAATCAGAACGTTACTCAATTAACCTCTTTGGACACTCAGAGAAAGAAAAACACCTACCCACGATAGCTCAAAAACCTCTCGGAAACCAACTCACCCCCACCCTCTCGGAAAATACCTTGAAACACTTACTTCAGAATACGCATCTCTCGGAAAAGCATTATCATTAAACGGGAATGCTCCAAACTTGGTCCTCGAAGTTACCATTAGAGACAGCCAAGAAAGTAATCTACCCCGTATCACAAAGAAGACCAAAGCCCTCGGAAAGGATACAGTCAGCACTCAAAGTGAACACGTTATCTTATTGGCTGAATAAACATTGTAACACGTGTAAACATAACCACATGCATAACGACACCTGTAAACACATGCACCATGACACCTGCCCCTATCAAAACCTATAAGAGGGAGACTGAAAATTGTAAGAAAATCCACTCGGATAAAAGAATGAAGTATAGTCAATAAAAGGAAGGAAAATTCTTGTCATAGCATTTAGCCTTTGAACCACGGGCAAAGGCGTTCCAACCTTAATAAATAATTCAGTTAATAGGAAATAATTCTAAACTCGTTAACAAAATGGCGCCGTCTGTGGGAACTACACAAGATTTGTCTCCAGGGACGTCCAAATTCGAAGGAATTAGCGAGTGCTACAGTATTAACACAGTCACGCACCAAAGATAAGTATTCTTCTCTCACTATTATATGATAAATTAGATTATAATATCTCTGTCAAGAAATCACGACTCATGTAAATACGTGGAAAAGGAACAGAGCCCAGGTAAGTATTTCCGAGAGCGGTCATTCTAGAAAATTTCACCCTCTTATCAAAGGCTTTTCGAAAGTCTAAATAAGTAAAAGAGAAAGGTATGAACAAATCTACTCGGAATGATTCTTTGAAAGGACGTGAAAATATTTACCACTCTAAGCATCAACGACTACCTATGATTCTCTCCTCGAAGATAGAATTATGATTGAGCTGCCCAAAGTATAATAGGCTACGAAGGCGTGCCAGGGGATACTCCTATTTAGGAAAGTATATTCCCCCCAAAATTGCACTGCAAATAGACACGCTATGCTAAGAGTTACTTGGCCAGTAAGAGTGAGAAGTTTTCTCATTTCTGTAAACTCAATCTTAAAAAATTCTACAATAAAGGGAAAGAAACTAAGTAGTCATAATATGCAGAAGAGTTGTGTGAGTATAAACACGGAAAAGAAAAAGTTTTGTTCCAAGTAAGAAATGTTTCATTCCAAAATAATACCATTACAAGAAAAAAAAAAAAAAAACTAAGTACCATTACATAAAAAGTGTTCACAAATTAAAAACTACTGAGATTGGGGGGGTTGAGCACTCGATGAATCAGGGATCGGTTCCGAAGTAGGGGGGGTAGGAACACCCACTGAAGAAGGAACACCCGAGGAGGTAGCTTGAACTCCAACGTGGAGGGAATCCGCCGAGGACCGCGGGAGGATAGCAGAAAAAGGTACTCGAGATGGAGAGGAGGAAGTGGGAGGACGTCGAGTACTACTCTTCTGATAGAGGTCGAAGGCCTCTTCCAAGGTTGGCCTTTTCATCTCCGCGATATTAACCACCCGCGGGTCCAAGCGGGGGTTAACCTTCTGCCGTACCTGCCCGAAACACTGAAGGAATCCCCACATAGCAGATCCCGCCAAGTATCCCTGGTGTTTACGGAGGTACACATCCCCCACTTGGATAGCAATCTCCTCTCGGGCCTGCTTAACCGCCGTGTCCACCCTTTGTTGCACCTCCTCAGGGAGAACGCCTCCTGTAGCCGTAGCCTGTGCCAGCTTTGCGTTAAGAATATCCACCTGGCCCAGTGCCTCCGAGAGGTGCTGCTCCAACTCTTTTTGCTTGGTCTCCCAAGCCGTCTTCTCGCCCTCGAGAGAAACTACCCTGTCCTTCAGCACTAGACCAGAAGCTTCCATCTCCTTTACGGAGGAGAGAAGCTGCTTGTTCTCCCCCCTCAGGTCTTGATTGTGCCGCGAGACCTTGGCAAAAGCCACCTCATACTTCCCTACCTTCTCTAGCAGGCTATTCTATTCTACCTCCAGTTTCCGAGACCTCTCCTCAGCCGCACTCGCCAATTTTTGTAACTTCTCAACCTCGAGTAACAGAAGGGGAAGCATTTTAGGTGCCTAAGAAAGCAAAATAGAAGAATAAAGATCCCGACAAAGGATCTTAAAGTAAATTATTAATTAAATAAAGAACTTACCAGCATGGCCACGTTGTTGACACAAGCCCGGGTAAACTCCCACCCGTCTGCTGGCAAGGAATTGGCGGCAGTGAGGTATCGAGTCACCGTCTCGAGTGCCTCCTGAGCATCTTCGGTGCTAGGCTCTCGTCCTAAAACGGGAGCCTTGGAAGACGAGGGCCTCTCAGAAGATACCACCCCCGCCAATGGAATATGGGTGACTATGGGACTGTCGGATTGGACGGCCGTGAAAGGTCCCGGGGGAGGAGCACTCGCAAGCGGAGGACCCGCAGCCAAAATTTCGTCCAGCAAGCTCATGGTGTCGAATGCTGGAAGGAAAGCCGAGTCGGCAGGAAGTGATCCCTCTTCCACACCAAAAAACTCTTCGCCTCCTACAGAATCAGAAAGTTAGTATAAATAAAAATACCTTTCTGATTACCTAAAAACAGTTATCTAAAGCACACTTCTATACTCCAAAATATTTCAAGAACACGTACCTTTCGGAGGGGTCGCCAACAGGGCGTAAGAATCCCCTGATAACTCCGACGACGAGGGTATGCGGATGACGCCAGGAGCTGGTAAGGCCGTCTCCTCTATCCCAACTTCATCTTCACCATCCCCTATGGTGAATCCCCCCTTTGGACCTGCACTGGCAGAGGTCACAGTTAACTCTACTTCCTCGGGGGTATCGGATGTCCCGCTAGACGACCGGGACGTAACCTCCACAGTCTTGGAAGGAGTTCCTCCTTGCTCCCCTTCTGCGACCTCAGCAGTTCCACCCTCTCCTAGGGTAAACTTCTTCTTCTTGCCCACCACAGCCTCACTATCCACCATAAAGGGCTGTAGAACACTCACTATCAAAGAGATCATAAGTTAGATAAAGTGAAAAGAAAAACCAGTAAGATAGTAGATAGGAGGGTAAAAAACTCACCAAACGTATCAAACAACTTCTCGGGAACAGCCAAAGGAGTGTCGATTTTGTCTATCGGAGTGATATACTTTAATCCTGCGGTCCGATAGAGGCGAATAAAGTCCTTTGACTCCACAAGAGGCTTCGCCGAGAACACCGGTGAAAACACCAGTGTGTCGTCCATCACTCTGTCGGGGAATGTGGGCACCCTCCAGGTCATAGGTATGCCCCACGACCCCACAGCTGGGTTGATGAAGAAGAATTTATTCTTCCACGAGCTATGGGAGGTAACCATACCCTCGGAGATCCTATCATCCTTGTCTCGGTGGGTGAAACAGTAAAAAGGACCCCCCCGGGAGATTGCTTCAGCTCGAATACAGCAAAGAATCTATCCCTCGTACACTCGAGACCTCTCACCAGGCACCAGAACACGAACAGAGCCAGTGACGAAAACGAGTTTGGAGCGAGCTGACTCGGACAAAGATTGCAGTAATTAAAGATGTCACAGAAAAAAGGCGGGAAAAAAGTACGTAGCCCCGCCTTTACCTGCGGGTAATACACTGTCAGGTACCCTTCAGGAGGAGCATCACCCCGTTGATGAGCCTCCGGCACCGTTATCTCGATATTACGGCCGGAAACACCAAGCTCCTTAAACAAGTTCTTGATTTCTTTCTCGGTGGCGGTGCTAGCAGTGTTACCCACTTTCTGGGTAACGCGTGGAGCGCCACCTTTCTCAGCCGTCTTCTTCATCCTTTTCGATTTCCCTGCACCACCACTACCGCTTGCACCCACCGCCGCGGAACTTCGCTTTCGCGAAGATTGAAACCCTAAACCCGCCGCCCCTCCAGTACCGGAAGCACCCGAAACCAAATTTGTGGTAGATTGCGACGCCATCAAAACAGAATTGAGGAAAGAAAAGATTAGCAGAAAATTGCAGAGAGGAAAAAAGTGCGCCTTGAGAGAATTTGCTTAGTATGCAAGTGAAAGTAATGGGTGAAAAAGAGGGTTTTTAAACCCTACGCCCACTACACGTCTTAAATGACCACTAAGCGTGCCACGCCTCACGATTGAAAATCGTGCGTGATAACACGTCTCCTCGGTTTATGAGAGAATAACGGTTAAAACTCTTCGATTTCTGCACCCAACTTAAAGCGTGGCATTAAAATCTCCACTAACTGCATTTAAGTTGCAGACAATTAAAATTATACCATAAATTATAATTAATGACCCCAAATAATGACCTACGAGGGTACATTTGGAAAATACGACGAAAAACACTTGGAGAGTATCACGATACTTCTCGCCTTTCTAAAGACAAAGCCAAGAACGAGGGAATTGTCAAACAAAACATACATGTCACTGACTAGTCAATGACGAATGTTTACGACACCCCTGAAGAGTTCTACGAGGCCTTGTGAACTGTTCCCCGCATACAAGACAAAATCTACGATACTAGATTTCTCCTACCCCTCAAAAGTTTCTAGCACAGTAGCAATAACTAACTGCACTAGAAACTGGGGGGGTTTGTTAACAGGATGATAATTCACCTGCTTAAATAAAACAATGAACCAATTACTGGAATTACCAAATATATTATGCGACCTAATTCTGCAATACAGGTATCACACCTCTCGGAGCGCATTTCCGACAAAAGCCAACATGAAGAATGCAAGGCTAAGGCAGAATCTCATAAATGAAGGTTCTCGGAACTCATGCTACTGACCAAGAAAAGTAAAGCTCTCGGAAACAGGGCCCCAACGGACAACAGTCCCAGAACCTTGACAAAAAAACCTTCCTTGACTATACATTCCAAACACGAAAGCTCTCGGAACACTACTCTCAACAATCAGACTAAAAATCAGAACGTTACTCAATTAACCTCTTTGGACACTCAGAGAAAGAAAAACACCTACCCACGATAGCTCAAAAACCTCTCGGAAACCAACTCACCCCCACCCTCTCGGAAAATACCTTGAAACACTTACTTCAGAATACGCATCTCTCGGAAAAGCATTATCATTAAACGGGAATGCTCCAAACTTGGTCCTCGAAGTTACCATTAGAGACAGCCAAGAAAGTAATCTACCCCGTATCACAAAGAAGACCAAAGCCCTCGGAAAGGATACAGTCAGCACTCAAAGTGAACACGTTATCTTATTGGCTGAATAAACATTGTAACACGTGTAAACATAACCACATGCATAACGACACCTGTAAACACATGCACCATGACACCTGCCCCTATCAAAACCTATAAGAGGGAGACTGAAAATTGTAAGAAAATCCACTCGGATAAAAGAATGAAGTATAATCAATAAAAGGAAGGAAAATTCTTGTCATAGCATTTAGCCTTTGAACCACGGGCAAAGGCGTTCCAACCTTAATAAATAATTCAGTTAATAGGAAATAATTCTAAACTCGTTAACACAACCCAACAACTTAACCATCAGTTACAGATTAGGCAAGTACAAAGGAACTGAATGAAGACAATACATTTATCATATACTTCTCCACCCCAACCCCTCATGCATACTTGTTTACCAACCTGTTTACAAGAGAAATACCAAGTGAACAATGCTATTGAATGCAAGCAGTCGAAACTTCAAAACACCCCAGTAGTAAGGATCACTATCATGCATAACATTGGCCATAGACACAAACACAAAAATAAGCACAATTGAATGACAATGAAGCTTTCAACATCATGTTCCCCAGCTTCTCTTCATGCTCTGTCTAACCTAAGATGGATAAGTCACAACTAAATAATATCAAAGTAGTGAGCTTTGTGTACCCCAGCTTCTCCCAGATGTTACGTTAACATTCACAGACTAACAACAGAGTTCTTACTTTACAATACTCTTGCTATGTACCTGTCCAACAGTCAACTCAGTTATTTATACAGATTAACCACACAACCCAACATGATCTCTAACAAAGAAGTAATATGCAGGAAAGAAGAATACAAAAAGGAAACTTAAAAGAATTACAGATACACCACAATCAATAACCAGTGCTAGACAGTGGTGTTATGTCAACACTGGTGTATTAACATCCCTAAACAATGCACATGCCAAGAGAATTTCTGAAACTGAAGAACCTCTCAGTATCTATGGGTTTAGTGAACATATCAGCAAGCTGATTGTTAGTTTCAATGTGTTCAATGTCAATGAGCTTACCTTCTACCATGTCTCTTAGAAAGTGATGTCTTATGTCAATATGTTTAGTTCTAGAGTGTTGCACAGGGTTATTAGAGATGCTTATAGCATTAAGATTATCACAGAACATAAGTAAGGTATCACTGTCTAACCCATAATCCAGTAGCATGTGTTTAAGCCATACTAACTGAGTGACACAGCTTCCTGCTGCTATGTATTCAGATTCAGCAGTGGAGAGTGACACACAGTTTTGCTTTCTACTGTACGATGAGACCAAGTTGTTCCCAGGTGAAAACATCCTCCACTTTGTAGACTTTCTATCATCAGTGTCACCTGCCCAGTATGAGTCACGGAAACCTACAAGATTTGTGTTAGTGTCATAAGAATACCAGATTCCAAGGGCCAAAGTGCCAAATATATATATCTAAGGATACTCTTCACAGCAATCAGATGTGACTGCTGTGGACATGCCTGGTACCTAGCACACACACAAACAGAGAACATTATATCAGGTCTTGAAGCAGACAAGTAGTGTAAGCTTTCTATCATTGAACGGTACAATGTTGGATCAACATCTGCACCACTAACATCCCTGGATATCTTCACTGATGAAGACATGGGAGTCTTGCAAGGATTTGAATCTGCCAATTCAAACCTTTTTACCAAATTCTTTGCATACTTTTCTTGACTTAGGAATACCCCATTACCTGTTTGCTTTACTTGGAGACCAAGGAAGAAATTTAATTCTCCTATCATACTCATCTCAAACTGCCCTGTCATTGATTCAACAATTTTTTCTAAAATAGAGTTGTTAGTTAAGTCAAAAACAATGTCATCCACATATATTTGAGCTATACAGACATGGGAATCTTTCTTCAAAACAAACAGTGTCCTATCTCCTTCACCTCTAACAAAGCCAAGACTTAAGAGGAATTCTGTAAGTCTTCCATACCATGCTTTAGGTGCTTGTTTAAGTCTATATAGGGCTTTTTCAAGCTTGTACACATGGTTGGGGTACTTAGGGTCTGTAAATCCCTTAGGCTGCTTAACATATACTTCCTTATCAATTAGCCCATTTAGGAACGCGCCCTTTACATCCATTTGGTATAGTTTTATCTTAAGACCGCATGCTATAGCTAGAAGTAACCTAATAGATTCAATCCTAGCAACTGGAGCAAAGGTCTCATCAAAATCTACACCTTCAACCTGTGTGTACCCTTGAGCAACTAGTCTAGCTTTGTTTCTAACTATGACCCATTCCTCATTACTTTTGTTTTTAAATATCTATTTTGTCCCTATTACATTAACATTGGGTGGTCTAGGCACCAATTTCCAGACATTGTTCTTAGTAAACTGTAATAGTTCATCCTGCATGGCATTAATCCAAAAGTTATCAAGGAGGACTTCATTCACATTCTTAGGTTCTATGGAGGAGACAAAACAAGAGGCATTATCAACAGTACAAGTGAAGTTCATACATCACACAATTTTACCATATCTCTATAATCAAGTCTTTCTCTGTTGCGTGTCCTTACCCGTTCAGTGAGTTCACCTATTACATGGGATGCTGGATGATCTTTCTGAATCCTAGCTGGGGGATCTCTTCCAGGTTCAGAGGCAACTTCATGTTCGGAGTCAGAGTCCTCTGCTGTTAGTCTAACATCTGATCTCGCTAGTGTTAGTCTAACATCGTTCCCTGAGTCATGTTTAGTGTTTCCAGCTTCCAGTTCCAATGTTGGTGTAACATTGTCAGGAGTAACATTCTCGGTTTCCACTATTGGTTCAACATTGGGAACTGAGATGTCATCAGTACCTGTATCAAGAGTGAACTCATCAAACACAACATTCACTGATTCCTGAATCGTCTTCAATCTAAGATTGTAGACTCTAAAGGAAGTACTATTGGTAGAGTATCCTACAAAGATGCATTTTTCACTTTTAGGATCAAATTTACTCAGATAATCCCTGTCAATAAGCAGATAACAATCACATCCAAATTCATGAAAATATGCAATATTTGGTTTCACACCCTTCAATAGTTCATAAGGAGTCATGTTAGTTCCAGGTCTAAGATACACCCTTTTACTAATGTGACAAGCAGTATTTAAAGCTTCGGCCCAAAGTCTTTTGGATAAATCTATAGCATTGAGCATAACTTTGCCCATCTCTTGAAGAGTCATGTTCTTTCTCTCAGCAATCCCATTTTGCTGAGGAGTCTTAGGAGCTGAATGTTCATGGAAGATACCTTTAGCATTGCAGTAGTTATCCAAACTAGCATTTTCAAATTCTTTAACATGATCCGACCTAATTTTAGTCACAGTGGAGCCATATAAGTTTTTAATATTAGCACAAAGAATTTTGAACTGATCTAAAGCTTCTGATTTTTCTTTAAGAAATTTTACCCAAGTGTATCTAGAGAAGTCATCTACAATCACAAAGGCATATTTCTTACCACTAAGACTACTTACCTCAATTGGACCCATTAAGTCCATGTGCAGTAATTCAAAACACCTACTAGATCTAAGATTGGCATTATGTACCTGTAGGGGTGTATGAACATCTCTGGTTTGCTTACCCTTGAGGCAATCACCACACACAAGCTTACCTGGACAAGACAGCTTAGGTAAGCCTCTTACATCATCAACTTTCTGCAGTTTCTCAAGGTTTATGTAGTGAACATGACCAAGTTTCCTATGCCTTATAGAAGCCTCATTTATTTTGGCATGGAAACACTATGCTTCCTCTTGGGCTAGGTAGCAGTTATCTTTGGATCTAGTACCTGTCATAACAAGAACATTATCACTATCATAAAGATCACAAGAGACTCTGTCAAATGTAACCAGTAAGTCATCATCACACAGCTGACTGATACTGATTAGATTTGCCTTTAACGCATCTACCAACAACACATTCTTCAGGGGTGGGAACCCATCAACATTTAGGGTCCCCTTGCCAATGATTTTTCCTTTGGTGCCACCTCCATAGGTCCTGGTCCAGCACTTAAATGTATCGTTTGCTAAAGATTCTCCTTGGTGCCTGCCATGTGTTTTGAGCATCCACTGTCAAAGTACTACTTACCTGAAAGGTTAGAGTACACAGCAGAGAAAACAACATTGCATACAATTTTCATCTTAGGAGTTTTAGCTTTTTCTACCCAAGTCCTACTTTTCTGTCCTGAACCTAATGTTGGTCTAACATCAGAATCTGTTGTAGTTTTAACATTGGGCACAAAGGATGTTTTCTTACCACATTATTTTATGAGTTTTCTACATAATGGTTTAATGTGGCCTGGTTGCAAACAGTACTGACAAATAAAAGTGGGTTTACTTTTTACAGTGTTGATGGTACCAGAACTCATATTACCAGATTCTTTAACAAACCTTGTAGTTAAATAGGCAGAATTACCATTAGAAGAGGACGGTTTCTAAATAAATCCCAGACCATGTGTACCTGTGTTACTCATGTTTAGTACCTCATCAAGTTTAAAAGTACCTCCATTCCATTTGTCTATGATCTGTGAATCCTTTTTGAGCTTCTCCTTTACCTCTTTTAGTTTAGCTTCAGCTTTGTCAAGATCTCTCTCATAGAGTTTCAACATGTTCTTCAAACATTCAATGTCATGCTTCAGTGCTTTGTTACTCTTTATGAGGTTGACATTCTCTCTCTCAAGTCTGAGAAACATTATATGTAGCTCGTCTAGGATTTCCTCCTGGGACAGTTCTTCTTCATTGAAGTACTCTTCTTCTAGATCAGCTGAACCATGAAAACAATCAAAGTTAGCATCATCACAATCAGAGAGCACATCATAGATAACCTATGTATCATTGTTGTTCCAGTCTCCAAAAAAGATTTTCGGCTTTGCTGTTGGTTCTCCAATTGTTAACGGTAGTATTATTTTGAAGATATTTTGGGGGTGGCAATAATCGCTTTTGCCTGAGTTTGATGAGATTTCTGTTGTTATGTTTATTCTTGGAAAACAGTATATCTTATTTTCTTAGTTTTCTTCTCCTTTTATATAAGGAGGTTTCGTTGGATACAAGTAAGAGTTTTACAAGTGTCAATTTTGTATGGCTCTTATCTTTCTTCTGATAAAGACAAATAGTTGTCGTAGCTTCTAGATGCTTCGGATGGGAGACTGACGTGTCGAAGGAGCTGGCGTGGCTTCTTGATGAGATTCTTATCCTTCTATCGGGATAAGGATGGTACGTGTGTTCCGAGGGCTTCTTTATAATGTGAGAGAAACGAGGGCTCCTTGAAAGGAGGCAGGCATAGTGCTCTGAGGGCTTCTTGGAGGGGTGGAAGTATACTGCTCTGTATATCCGTATGACACCGGGGGATGTTTTGGGACATCTCGCGCGGTATTTGTGTATCGAGGATTCCATCTGATTTTTCTAGGGATAACATTAGCCCCCCTAATTCCGATGGCTCTCTCTTTTAGGAGAGGCAAGACGAATTCTAGTTTTTTCGAAAGGTATGATAGTCTTATGTTTTGTATTTTAGTTTTTATTTATCTATTAATGTCGGGACATTAATTATAATTAATGTCGTGACATTAACTTATTGTGCAATTTAAATGCCACGTTCAGAAGTGGTGTGATTGCCAAGATATACAAACTGTTACACCTTCCATAAATGAGGAGGCGTGTCGGTTCGTTATAAGCACGATTTCCAATCGTGGGGCGTAAAGAGGAGTTAGTGGGTAATTAATACTTTAGTGGGCCTAGGGTTATAAATATCCCTTTTTCCCAATTTCATTTTCTTACTTTTGCAATTTCTCTCTCTTCTTACTTTAGCAGAAAAAATCCTCCTGCTTGTTTTCTTCTCCGCAAAAGTTTCTTTGATTGAGTTTTAATGGCATCTCAATTTGCTGCAAATTTGGTGTCTGCTGCTTCCGGTACTGGAGCGGTGGCTTTTTCTGCTACTACTGATCTTCCGGCGGTGACGGGGGTCGCTTCTCTGACTTCTCGAAAGAGAAGTGCGGCGGCGGTGATGGGGGCTGGTGGTAGCGGCAGTGCGAGGAAGGCAAAGAAATCAAAGAAGAATGCTGTAAGGGTGGTGCTCCTCGAGCTACCCAGAAAGTTGATGCGACTGTTAGCACCGTTTCTCAGGAGGAGATTCGGAATTTGTTCATCGAATACGGTGCCTCCGGCCGGAATGTGATGGTGGAGTTTCCGTCAGCAGATCAAAGGGGCAATTCTCCTCCGGCGAAGCATTTGACCGTGTACTACTCTCAGGTAAAGGCGTGATTACGTTCATTTTTCCCGCCTTTTTACTGTGAAATTTTTAAGTACTGCGATGTATGCCCTAGCCAACTCACCCCCAATTCCTTCACGGCCTTGGCTTTATTCGTCTTTTGGTGTTTGGTGAGGGGGATAGAGTGTACGAGGGATAGGTTTTTTTCTATTTTTGAGTTGAAGGTGTCTCCGGGGGGGGGGCTCCTTTCTATTGTTTCAGTCATCGGAATAAGGATGACCGTATCTCCGAGGGCAACGTTAGCTCTCACAGCACGTGGAAGAACAATTTTTCTATATTCGCCCTACCGATGGGGAGTGGGACATGCCCTATACTTGGAGGGAGCCCAAGTTTTCGAAAAGGGTTTTAGACGATACTTTGGTGTTCTCCCCTGTATTTGCTGCGAAGTCTTTGGTGGAGTCGGGGAATTTTGCTGCCCTCTATCGGACCGCAGGCTTGCAATATATTGATCCGATAGATCACCTCGAGACTCCCTTGTGTGTACCTGAGAAATACTTCAACGCCTTTGGTAATTTATTATTATTATTATTATTATTACTTTTTTTTTTTTTTTTTTTTTTGACTTTGGGTGTTTTTGCAGTGGATGCTTTACGGCCATATATGGTGGAAAGTGTTCATGAGGGGAAGGGGGCTCAGGAAGGTGGACTGATGTCAGGGGAAGGTGAAGTCCCCGTGGCTCAGAAGGGTAAGGCTGAGCGAGCAAAGATTCACTTAATGACCTCGACAGCTATATCCCGGTCATCTAGTGGAACATCCGATACCGTGGAAGAAATGGGTTTGGATGTAACTTCCGCGGATGCGGCCCTCGTGGGGGCCTTCTCGATAGGAGGAGCGGAAGATGATGTAGGAATAGGGGGGATGCCATTGCCGCCCTAGGTGCTATCGATGCGTCTTCACCCTCGGAGACATCGAGGGATTCGGTGGATATATTACTGGCAACTCCTCCCAAAGGTATATATCTTTTCTTGGTTCAAATGGTATTGAGATACTTTGTACCTTTACTTATCAAAAACTGTCTTTGATAGATAATGGAAAGGCCCTCCTGGCTGAGAATGAGGGAGTATCTCTGCTGGAAATCTCTCTTGATTTGGGTAAGTTTCTTAAGATTAAATACTTTCCCCTTTGTTTTTCTTTTTTTTTTAGGGAATACATTACTTACTTGGGGAGATTTTTACTTCGCAGGGGGTGACCTGTTTAATCTTGAAGGAGGATCCTTCCCTCGGATCCTTATGCTCCTCTATCTTCCGATGATCCGATGCTCTTATTAAATGAGCTGATGGCCGCAACTCCCTCCTTTGCAGATCATACCCCTCTGAGTTCGTTGGCCACCATACAATAAGACAGTCCCGTGATTACTCAGGTGCCTGTATCGGGGGGGGGGGTACTGTTGGGGGGACCTTCGTCTTCTAGCATTCCAGCCTCGGGGCAAGAGCCTAGCTCGGAAGAGGCCAAGGTGGCCCTTGATATAGTCACTCGATTCCTATCTGCTGCCAACTCTCTTCTATCGGATGGGTGGCAATTTGTCCAGGCTTGCACGAATTGTGTGGCTATGTTGGTAAGACTTACCTTTTACTTATTTTATTCGTTTTAGGGTCCATTGTTGGGGTCTTTATTCTTCTGTTTTACTTTTTAGGCGCCTAAAATGCTTCCTCTTCTGTTGCTTGAGGTTGAGAAGTTGCAAAAGTTGGCGACCGCGGCTGAAGAAAGGTCTCGGAAGACGGAGGAAGAAAATGCGAGTCTCCGGGAGAAAATAGGGAAGTACGAAGCGGCGTGGTCTAAGATCACGAAGCAGCTTTAGGAAGTAGGGGCGGAAAACAAGCGGCTTCAATCATCCGTGTCGGAGATGGAGGCCTCGGGGTTGGTGTTGAAAGAAAACGTTGCCTCTCTTGAGGAAGAAAAAATCGCCTGGGGAGTAAAGCAGAAAGAGTTGGAGCATAGTTTGTCTCAAGCACTTATTCGGGTGGATGCTCTCACTGAAGAGTTATGGAAAGCCTTAGTTTCGGGGGGCATCTCCCCCGAGGAGATGCAGCAGAAGCTGACTGCTGCTGTTAAGAAAGCCCAGGAGGATGCCATTGTTCAAGTTAAGGAGCAATATGTCCGCAGGAATCATGGGTACTTAGTTGGACATGTAATGTGGGGGTTTCTTCAATGCTTCGGGCAGGTGCGCAGGAAGATATCTCCCAATGTTGATCTGCGCCAGATAAATATCTTGGATATGCAGAGGCCCACGTTGGAACAAGCCTCTTCTCTCTTTTTGAAGAATAGCTCTCAGTTTCCTCCTTCTTCTGCCCCAACTCGGGTTCCTTTGACTGTCGTGGTCCCGCTGCCTACAGCTTGCCCTCCTCCCAGTACGGGGGCACAAGCTGGTCCTTCTGGCGCTCTCTCTTCTACAAGTGCTCCGACTCTTCCTTCTACAAATGTACCAACCCCTGCCTCCACGAGGGCTCTACCTCCCCCGTCTTAGAGACCCTTATTTTTTTAGCATAATTGTAGTTTTTTTTTTTTTTTTATGAAACTTATCTTTTTGTAATTTATTTAATTTAAATGAAGTGCACCTTTTTAAGGGATTTATTTCTTATATGGGTTTTTATTTTTGTCTTTTTCATGTTTTTTGTCTTTTTTATGTTTTGCTAAGATTGACTTGTTATAAATAGAGTAGTTGTGCTTTGTCACACTTGGGAATCAGAGTTTCTCTAAAAACTTTTGATTTTATCCGGACGTCTTTAATGGTAGTAACTACGTGCTTCTTTCTCCCACTTGCATGGGGTAGGTGGGAGTATGTCTCCGGTTGACCTTGAGAGATGATGACACGTGGAGCTTCGTGCTTCTTCTTTATTGGTTGTGGGAACCGCAGAATCCGGGTGATCCTGTTGTTGGTGGTGGGCTCCTTATACATGCCATAAATTACTTTCTCTTGATTTGTCATTTTCATCAGGCAAAGCATTCCTAAAGAACACTTGTTGTTTAAAAAAGGCAATTTTTGTCTTTAAGTGCCTTGTTCTTTGAAAAAAGTTTAGCAAACTTAGATAAGCTTTCCATGACACTTCCCCGTTCTACACGTTCTCAAGGGGGTCTTACTCCTTCTCGCAGGTCCCCTTCTGTGCATGCGGTGCGACGAATACCAAGTGAGACTTCTATGCCTGGTCCTCGTCGGGGGGGGGGGGGGGGGATGTTCCCCTTCCACCCCGAGAGGTTAAACAGTCCCACCCTTGGTGCAACTTCGAGCAGACATGCTGCTGTCGCATAACATCAGGGGTGTGTTCATGAGCAGGGAGGCTTATCTCCCGATAGATCTGCTATCAGTTTTTCATACGATCACATTGAATCCTCGAATGCTGATAGAGGGGGCGTATTGGATCGGTAGAAACCACGGAATCCGCAGACTCGGTGGCAACACTGTTCATGGAGTACAACTTAGACTTAGGTGGATATGACTTAGTGCTACCTAGGACTGACCAACGGGCGTATGACCCTCCTGTTGGGTACATGATTGTATATTCGGATCAAATACGTTGTGGATTGCGTTTTTTCTTTCATCCGTTCTTACGAGCATTTTTTTGTTATTGGCAAATATGTCCCAGCCAACTTACACCTAACTTCTATCGTTACCTGGTAGGGTATGTTCTTTGTTGTGGGATTTTGGATTTGCCTTTAACTCCGTATCGGGTGGGGAGTGTCTTTCTATTGCGTCCTTGCCCAGGAGATTTACCTTTTTTTAGCTTGGTATACCGTGATCAATGTCGTTCTTTTACGACAATCGCTAGACGGGTTACCCCCGAGATGATTGGAAGAGTTGTTTCTTTTATCTAAAGCCTCGTGGGATGGCAGCTTGCGCCTGGGGAGTACCCGTTCGTTGGGGATTAGGCTATGTGGTTTCTTCTGTAGAAGTGATTACTCGTGAATCAGAGTTTTTGGGAGAGTCTTCGCTTTTCAATGGTAGTTATGATATACGTGGCCTGTTGGAGTTGTCCGATGCTCTTTCCATGGCTGGTTTACAAGAGGGATCAGCGGCACGAGAGCTTTCTCCTTGTCTTCTCCATACTAATTTCTTTTTCCGTAACATTCTTCTTTATGTGCTCTCCCTCTTTTGTTTTCTTTAGCGATATGTTGTAGTTGGGGTAGTTATAATCTAATATGCGTTGATTCTTTTTATAGGGTCCGAAATGGATTTTTTTGCCGTAGGGGGATCCAGAAGAGCTCTCTAGAGTAGCGGCTCCGAGGATCTATCCACTTTAGAGGGAGACTCGGGCCGTTTTCCATTACGACTAGCGGGAGATTCCTCACGAAGGCTTCCAGGAGTGGGAGTTATTTCAAGTCCGTCGTTTCCCTGAGGTTGGGTTCTAGGGCTATCGGAGAGAGTAGTAATTAGGGGAGTCATGCTCCTGGTTTTAATAGAAGTTCCATTAATGCAATAGAGGAAGGTGTTCCCTCTTCTCCCGATACGCCGCCTCCTGTCGCATGTGTGGAACAGGGGGAGGGTTCGCGAGCAGCGGAACAGTTTCCAGGGCTTAACCCCGATGTACTCTTTTGCCGAACTTTTATGAGCGGATTGCTAAACAATTTAGATTGTTCTCAGCTGAATTCTCTCCCACTGTCTTCTCTATAGGATTTGGCTAGCAAGAATCTTTGTGAGGTAATAATATCTCTCTTTTTTACTTCCGAGTATAAGTTTTACTCCGATGACTACTTAGGTTTTCCTCTGATGAAATATTTTAGCTTTTTATGGTGGTCAACGCCGTGGGATCTCGGAGGGACCAAATAGCTTCGGAGTCAGAGCTGATCTACCGTCATCGGGATGACCTTGAAAGGGAACTTTTGCTTACCAGGCAAAAGGTGGAACAGCTCCGAGGAGATAGGGAGATGGTGCAGGAAAGCCATCGGGGGGTGGTGAAAGATTTGACAGAGAAGTCCTTGGATATGGAAATGCACTTGTCTTTGGAGCGAGCACGGGTGGTGTGTTTAGAGGAGATGGTGGAGGACCTTCGAGGGCAACTGCGTATCTTAGAGGAGCGATTGTCCTTGGTCTTGGAAGAGAAGGATGCCGCTGCTCGGAAACTGCTGGAAATAATGTGAAAGCATGAGGTAGCGCTAATGTTGGCTCGAACCCAAGCACTTATGGACATATCCAACGCTCTTGCCCCTGGAGATGTACTCCGAGAGCAGTTTCGAGACATGGTGCGCATCGGGTATAGGCTATGCGAGGAAGCCGTGAGATCCTTGCCGGGGTTTCTGGCCACTCTAGTGATCCCACGTTTGAATATAGTGCCTGAATCCCCTGCTACTTCAACGATAATGGTTTCTGAGGCAGTGCCAATGTCGGAAGATATATCTGTTCCTTCTGTGGATCTAGAAGAACCCATGGATCTTTCAGAGGAACAACGTCGTCGGTTGATTAGAGAAGGAAAGCGGCCACGTGAGGACCCTTAAGTGTTGTAGTGTGTTTTGGGATGTTCTTAATAATGTATAAATTGTTATATAGGTCTGTTGTTGATAGGCGTGTTTAACTTTCTTTAGTTTACGTTTATTGTGTGTGTGTGTGTGTGTGTTGTTTTTTTTTGTAACAAATGGCCCCTTGAGGTAGGTTTGCCGACAGTCCTTAGAGGACTGTTCTTCTTGTAATGGCAAAGCTATCCTTGTTCAGATAATAAAACGAGAGCCACTTATTGTAAACATTGCTTTATTCGCATACATCTTTATTTATATACAAGGGGAGGCTGGTCTCGCACCAGGCTATCGTGATATCAAGCGTAGTACTTTATCAAATTATACGCGTTCCAGGAATTATGGAGTACTTCCCCTTCATGATTTTCTAGGAGGTATGTGGCGCCTCCAACAATTTTAGCTATTTTAAAGGACCCTTGCCATTTAGACTGAAGTTTCCCCACGTTTTTTGAAGCTTCTACTCTTTTTAGTATGAGATCTCCGACTTGGAAGAGTTGGGTCGGACTCGGGCATTGTAGTGCCGGGACATGCGCGTTTTATATTGTTCCATGCGAACAGCGGCGCGGTTCCTTCTTTCTTCCAGAAGATCCAATGCTAGGGCTAGATTAGAACTGTTGTTTACTTCCTCATATTCTCAGATTCGCCAACTCTCTACCACTATCTCTGGAGGTATAACCGCTTCACTTCCAGATGTTAGGCTATAGGGGGTTTCTCCTGTGACGGTTCTTTGAGTAGTCCGATAGGCCCATAGAATTCTGGGGATCTCTTCTACCCATCGAGCCTTGTGCCAACCTAATCTTACTTTTAGATTTTTTAGCAAAGTTTGGTTGGTTCTTTCGACTAGGCCGTTAGCTTGGGGATACACCACAGAGGTAAAACGGTGTTTTATCTCCCAATGGCTGCACCATTTTTCTAACTCTTGACTCGTAAATTGAAGACCATTATCGTTAACCAAGTGTCGGGGGATGCCGAAACGGCATATAATGTATCTCCATATGACGTTAATAACCGCCCCCACGGTAATCTTGGCTAGGGGTTCCGCTTCCACCCACTTGGTGAAATAGTCTACAGCTACTAACAAAAACTTCTTTTAGCCCGCAGTGGGGATTAATGGCCTGACAATGTCAATTCCCCATTTGGCGAAGGGACATGGATGGGGTCCAGACACCCATGGTATCGCAGGTTGACGTACCTGGTGAGCGAAGGTTTGACATGGCTTGCAGCGTTTGGCGTGTTCTTGGCAATCTTTTTCCATTGTGGGCCATTAGTAGCTTTGGCGAAGTATACGTCCCGTCATACTTTCTCCTTCTGTGTGACTACCACAGGTTCCCTCATGCGTTTGCCGAATAACTTGCTCGGCTTCTGCATGATCTAGGCATCTGGCATGAGGATGGGAGTAAGATCGTCGAAACAATGTACCTTCGTGGAGAAAGTATCGGGCAGTCCTTCGTGCCATTAGTTGTCGTTCTATTTTATTAGTATGACCCACATATTCCTCGGGATTCCTGAGGTAAGCTAGTATAGGCTCCCTCCAATCATCATCGGAGGGTTTTTGTGTTGTATTCACCTCCCTTGCTTCCGTCTTCTCTGAAGTTGTTGCTTCGAGAAGTGTGATACGACGGGTATGGATGGTAGCAATTTTGGAGGCTATTTTTGATAAAGCATCCGCTTCCTGGTTATCGGAGCGGGGAATTTGTACTATCTCGTAGCTTTCAAACCATGCGCTTCTGTGTTGTACATCTTGTACGTATTCTTGCATTCTTTCATCTCGGGCCTCGTATGCACCCTTTGTTTGTTGCACGATGAGTTGAGAATCACGATGCATTATTATTCTTCTAACCTGAAAGTGCAGGTTTTCTGGAATCAATGTTAGACAGTGAAATGTTAGACGATGTTGAGATAACATTGAGGATAACATTGAAAGCCAAGAGCATTTGCGAAAACTGTTCTTTTGTTGCCAAAATTAAGTTTTGCCTTTATTCACTTATTAATCAAGTTCCACGGTTTTGGTTATTTATGTTTATGTCCAGGAAAGTATCTTAAACATAAGAAAGAGCTTTGAAAGATTCCTTACTTGAAGTTTCCATAATTCAAGCTAAGTTGAATAGTCAACTCACACGCTTTCAAAAAAAGGAGTTTGTTTTGCGAAGTTTCAATGTATTGTCTTCATTTTGTTTTGCGAAGTTTTTGTATCAACTGCTTAAGTCTAGTTCATAGAAGTTAAGTAGTTCTTACTTGTCTACTTCGTTGAGTCCGATCAACAAAGAGCGTGAGTGAATTGTTGTGAGGAACGTTTTTGATAAAACCTTTATGGTTATTTCGCCTAAGGCTCGGAAATTTTTAATAATATTGAAAACTTCTTAAAATTATATCTTCTTGTGTTCTTACTTCCGCTGCACATTATTATTATCAAGAAGATCAAAATAGAGTTAAGGCAATTCCAACTTAACTCTCAAAAAGTGTTGTGTCAATCCACGGTCCTACAATTTCAATTGGCGTCAGAGCCAAACACCGACTACACTGGTGGTTTGGAGGTGATACAACACCATGGACAATGTCAATCCTAATACCAACAGGATTCCAGTTTTCGATGGCTCCAATTATGCATATTGGAAGATCAGGATGAGGTCTCACATCAAAGCTATTGATATTCGAGCCTGGCAATCTGTGATCAATGGATACTCTCTTCCAAGTTAATCATCACATGTTCAAGTTAATCTAGAATTGTACAAAAGCCAAACATGCTTGGGATATACTTGAATTACATTGTGAAGGAGATTCTGTTGTTAAAGATTCTAAATATAGACAACTGCTTTTGCAATTTGAAAAACTTGACATGGGAGAAGATGAAAGTGTTGACAGTTATTTTGAGAAAATTCTTGATATTGCTAACCAATGTGAAAATCTAGGTTTTGCTATGACTAATCAAGAAATGGTGTATAAAGCTATGAGAACACTGTCATCTAAATTTGCTCTCAAGAAAATTGCAATGAGTGAATCTAGAAACCTTGCTAATCTACAGTTTCAAGTCTTGATGAATACTCTTAGAGAATTTGAGATGGAGCTTGCCTCACAACCTAGCAAACATAGGGCTGTTGCTTTAAGAGAATCTAGTCTTGACAATGAAAGTGATGATGAGTGTGAACTAATTTCTTCAAATTATGGAAAAATTACTAAGAAGTTCAATAAGTTGAATCTTAAAGGAAAAGGTAAAGAGAATAACCTTAGTAATAGTTCCACAGGTTATAAGAAATTACCTTCTAAGTTTGTGAAGTACATGGCATCAAAACCTACTCCTTTAGAAGTTGATAAGTTAAAAGATGTTCAATGTTTTGAATGTAAAGGATATGGTCATATGGCTAATGAATGTGCTAACACTCTTAGAAAAAGAGGAAATTCTCATTGGGTTTGTGTAGATGATTTCAATGAAGATGACTTTAGTTCTGGAGAAACTGAAGAACAATCAGAAGAGGTTCAAACTACCGCGCTACTCACTCAGATTGACTGGACACCAGAAGACTCCCTAAACTGCTTCGGATCTCAATGTTACCCCAACATTCAGGATCCAACATCAGAATAGGAGACCTTCTTTGCAGATTGGGATGAATATGATACTGATTCTGAACCTTATCTTGCATCCTACTTTGATGAATCTAACTTTGATTGTTTTCATGGCACAGTGGATCTAGATGAAGAATACTTCTTTGAAGGTGAAATGTCCCAGGAGGAAATCGTTGAAGACCTGAAGTCTATCTAGCACAAACTGCTGTTTGAGAATCACAAACTCATCAAGAGCAAGAAAAGCTTGAAGGAAGAGATTGGATGCATGAAGGAGATGCTGAAACTGTATGAGAAAGACCTTGTAAAGGTAAAATTAGATAAAGTTGAACAAACCATTAACAAATGGAACTCTTCTACATCTCTGCTTGATGAAGTGATGAGTATGGGAAATCAAGGTAAAAATGGTTTGGGCTAGGTTGAGAAACCTCCCTCTGAAGATGTTAATTCTACCTACTTGAAAGCTGGTTTTATCAAGGATAGCAATAACTTGAGTTGTGAAATTTCATCCAACATTGTGAAAAGGCCTACTTTTATCTGTCAATATTGTTTTCAATCTGGTCACATTAAGCCTTATTGTAAAAAATATAAAATTGTGATTGAGAAGAAAACAGTAATTAATAGTTGTACCAATGTTAGGAAAACCTCTGATCTGAATGTTATCCCAACATTAGGTAACAAATAGGAATGACATAAAAGTAGAACCTGGACTGAGAAGATAAAAACTCATAAGGTTAAAATTGTTTGCAATGTTGTCTTCTCTGCTGCTTACTCTAACCTTGCAGGTAAGTGGTACTTTGACAGTGGATGTTCAAGGCACATGACTGGAAACATTGACAACCTGAAAAATGTAATCCCTTTGACTGTTGGAACAGTTACCTATGGAGGAGGCACTAAAGGGAAAATCATTGGAAAATGAGTATTGGATGTTGAAGGATTTCCACCACTCAAGGATGAGTTGTTGGTTGAAGGATTGAAAGCAAATTTAATTAGCATAAGTCAACTTTGTGATGATAACTTGCTAGTTACTTTTGATAAAAGTTCATGTGATGTGTTTAATAGTGACAATGTTCGTGTCATGACAGGTACAAGATCAAAGGATAACTGCTATCTTGCTCAAGATGAAGCAGAATGCTACCATGCCAAGGTAGATGAATCTTTCATGTGGCACAAGAAGTTAGGACATGTGCACTATAGGAATCTGGAGAAACTACAGAAGTAAGAGGCTGTAAGAGGACTGCCTAAGTTGACTAGCCCAGGTAAAATTGTTAGTGAAGACTGCCTGAAAGGTAAACAAACAAAAGTTGTTCATCCACCACTTCAGGTACAGAGTACTAACCCTAGAACTAATAGGTGCTTTGAATTGCTACATATGGATCTCATGGGTCCTATTGAGGTTAGTAGCCTGAATGGTAAGAAGTATGCTTTTGTTATTGTTGATGATTTTTCAAGATATACATTGATTAAATTTTTGAAAGAAAAATTAGAGGCATTCAACACATTCAAAATTTTGCATGCTAGTATTAAGAATCTTTATGGCACTTCTGTAGGAAGAATTAGGTCTGACCATGGAAAAGAGTATGAAAATGTAAGCTTTACTAATTTCTGTGAATCTAAAGGCATTTTCCATTAGTTCTCTGCACC
Source organism: Linaria vulgaris (assembly GCA_948329865.1). NCBI lineage: Eukaryota > Viridiplantae > Streptophyta > Magnoliopsida > Lamiales > Plantaginaceae > Linaria > Linaria vulgaris. The sequence continues at coordinate 14,022,244 of OX415254.1, read as the reverse complement.
TAAGACACCTCAGCAAAATGGTATTGATGAGAGGAAGAATAGAACACTTCAAGAGATGGCTAGATTTATGTTGAATTCTAAAAACCTATCTAAGAAACTCTGGGCTGAAGCTTTGAATACTGCATGTCATATTAGTAATAGAGTTTATCTTAGACCTGGTACTACTACTATGACACCTTATGAAATCTTGAAGGGTTCAAAACCAACAGTAGCACACTTTCATGAACTTGGTATTAACTGCTATTTGCTAAAAGATAGAGACTATTTGAGCAAATTTGATCCCAAAAGTGAAAAGTGTATATTTGTTGGATATTCTCCTAATAGTGCTACTTTCAGGGTCTACAATCCAAGATTGCATACTGTTCACGAACCAGTGAATGTCATATTTGATGATTTAACTGTTTTTGCTGGTACTGAAGAAGTCACTGGTTCAGATGTTACTCCAACATTGGACTCAACATTGAACACTGACGCTGGAGATGCTGAACTGGAAACTGGAACAAATGTTGACTTAACACCAGAAACCCCCAATGTTAGGCCAACATCTGTGCTGTCAGATTCTGAAGATGAGGTGGTTCCTGTATCCAGAAGAGACCCCCCTCTTAGAATACAAAGAGATCATCCAGCCTCTCAAGTAATTGGTCAAATTACTGAAAGAGTTAGAACACGCAACAAAGAAAGGGTAAATTACAAGGATATGGCTAAGTTGTGTGTTTGTATGTCTTCTTCATGTACTGTTGAAAATGCTTATTGTTTTGTGTCCTCCATTGAACCTAAGAATGTAACTGAAGCTCTTAAGGATAGTTACTAGATTAATGCCATGCAAGAGGAACTCTTACAATTCACCAAAAACAGAGTTTGGAATCTAGTACCTAGGCCATCACATGTGAATGTAATAGGTACAAAATGGATTTTCAAAAATAAAACTGTGTAATTATGAAGAACAAAGCTAGGTTTGTTGCACAAGGTTATACTCATGTATAAGGTATAGATTTTGATTATACTTTTACTCCAGTAGCTAGAATAGAATCAATTAGATTACTCCTTGCTATTGCTTGCTGTCTTAGGATTAAACTATACCAAATGGATGTTAAAGGTGCCTTTCTGAATGATTTAATTGACAAAGAGGTTTATGTAGAACAACCTAAAGGCTTTGCTGACCCTAAACATCCTGACCATGTGTACAAACTTGAAAAGGCTTTGTATGGCTTAAAACATGCCCCTAGAGCTTGGTATGAGAGGCTAACTGATTTTCTGTTAGGCCTAGGTTTCAATATAGGAGATGGAGATAGAACATTGTTTGTCCTTAGAAAAAGCTCTGATATATGCATTGCTCAAATATATGTGGATGATATAGTTTTTGGCTCTACTAACAAATCTACTTTAGACAAATTTGTTGAGTCTATGACAGGAACATTTGAGATGAGCATGATTGGTGAGCTTAACTACTTTCTGGGACTACAAGTCAAGCAGCTGGAGAATGGTATCTTCCTGAACCAGGAAAAGTATGCAAGGAATCTGGTGAAGAGATTTGAGCTACAAGAGTCAAAGCCTTGCAAAACTCCTATGTCCTCTTCAGTGAAGATAACAAAAGATGGCACTGGTAGCAATGTTGACCCAACATTGTACAGATCCATGATTGGTAGTTTGCTATATCTCTCAGCCTCTAGACCTGACATCATGTTTTTAGTATATGTTTGTGCTAGGTACCAAGCTGATCCAAAACAATCTCACTTGATTACTGTGAAGAGGATTCTTAGATATATCTCTGGAACTTCACCTTTAGGCATTTGGTACTCTTATGACACTAACACTAACTTGGTTGGTTTCAGTGACTCTGACTGGGCAGGTGATGTGGATGATAGGAAATCCACAAGTGGGGGCTGTTTTTATTTGGGGAATAATTTGGTCTCCTGGTATAGCAAGAAGCAGAACTGGGTTTCATTATCAACTGCTGAATCAGAATATGTAGCAGCTGGCAACTGTGTTACCCAACTTGTGTGGCTCAAACACATGCTTTCAGATTATGGGCTAGATAGTGATACACTTCTCATGTTATGTGACAATCTATGTGCCATAAGTATCTCTAGGAATCCTGTCCAACATTCTAGAACTAAGCATATAGACATAAGGCATCATTTCCTAAGAGATATGGTAGAGGACAAAGTAATCAACATTAAACATATTGAGACAACAAATCAGCTAGCTGATATGTTTACAAAACCTTTAGATAGTGAGAGATTCTTCAGCTTGAGGAAATCTCTTGGCATGTGTGATATGTGAAAATGTTGAGAAAACCAGTGTTGTCATAACACCACTGACTAGCACTAGTATATTGGTTGTGGTGTAGTAGGTATTCTGTGGTTATTCCTTTGTTGAGTTGCATTTCTTTTTGAGTCTCATTTCATATGTGGTTTGTCATATGTGGCTTGTGTGGTTGAACTCTTTGATTAACAACTCTTTCTAGTTATCAGTTTCACATCCTTGTTTTGAAAAAGTTAATAAAACTCTTCTAGTTGTCTGAGATTGTGATTACCTAACATATGGAGAAGCTGGGGTACACAAAGTTCACTACTTTGATGTCTATTCAGTTGTGTCTTATTCATATGGAAGGTGTACAAGACATGTGGAGAAGCTGGGGTGCATGATGTTGACAGCTTCACTGTTACTCAGTTGTGCTTATTTACATGTTTCTGTTTGTTTGGCCAAGGAACACATGAGGGTGATCCTTTCTACTAGGGTGTTTGAGGTTTCGATTTCCTACATTTAGTAGCACTACTCACTTGGTGATTCTCTTGAATGCAGGTTGGTAAACAAGTATGCATGAGGAATTGGGGTGTTGGGGTGCATGATAAATGAATTGCCAACATTCAAGGCCTTTGTACGTGCCTAACTTGCTGCTGTTAATGTTGTTACTGGGGTGTGTGGAGTTCAGCCTGCCCTCATTCAGTTGTGACATTAACTTTGTATTTAACAACCTTTAGTTTTTGTTCAGATGAGTTATGAAAATAATAAAGATTTTAAAGAGATGTGTGTTATGCTGGTTTGAGGAATTTTTTATTTGTGTTTACCATCTGCCTATTTGACATTACATTGTTGCATTCATATAGAACTGCATTGTTTTCTTTCTTGTTTGTGAGTTGTGTCGGTTTAGGCTTAGGGGGAGTATAATTCATGTGTTGAGGCATACAATTTGGGTGACATACTGCAGGTGACACACTGTTCTGTGACTTTCTATGCTGTGGAAGTGAATTGTTCCTTGAATTCATAACTGCTTATCTCTGTGTGTTTCTTGTTATCTATGTTGCTTACTCATGATTTTGATCTGAACAATATGTCTGAGGTACTCACTTGCTATATTGGTTAAGTTTCAGATGTATTTTTGGATGTATCTCAAGCTCTCACATGAATTTGCCTTGGTGAAGGTCAATATTGAAAACAGGAACTTATAAGTTTTCAGTTTTTTTTCTGAAACCGCTCTGGTTAACTGTTAATTAAATATCAAAGCTTGTGCGCGGGAAAACATAGTGGGAATGTTTTACATGGTTCAAATTTGGTAACTGCCCACTAACATTCATTCTCTCTCTTTAACTCACGATTAATTCAAAAATCAAAACCCTATTTTCCTTATTTGTGCTTGCAAGGTTATTATTTGTGCTTACTCTGCAAAATTACTCTCTCTGCTCTCAAATTCTCTCGTTTTCTCTGTGCAAATTCTTTCAAACCTTCTCTACTAACAATGGCAAGCAAGTCTCCCATGCAAACTCTTGCAGATGTTGCTCTAGGAAGTGAACTCACTGCTGCACGCACTCGCTCACACACTAGAAGTGCTGCTGCAAAAACAGTTGAGGCCCTTGTTTCTGCTAAGAGGAAGGCGATTCCCTATGTGCGATGAGGAAAGAAGACCAAATAGGGAGAATCAACCTCCAATGTTGAGCCAACATTGGAACCAACCACTCCCATCACCAATGAGCCTGAAAATGAGGTAAACACTGCTGAACCCATCCCTGAATTTGATGCTGATATACCTGTTGAGGGGGAGGGTAGTGGCTCGGTTGAAAAATCTGTGGAGATATCCGCGGATGTGTCTGTCGACAAGATGGTGAGGAAGTGGATTAGGGCTCAAAAGAAAAAGAGAAAGGGCAATGGGGAGAAATTGAAAAATATGTCTGAATCTGCTAAGGCTAGGGCTGAGGCCAGGAAAAGACAGGCTGAGAGATCAGCTAGGAAGAGGGCTGCTGAGGATGAGAAGAAAGCTGAGGAAGAGAAGAAGGTTGCTGCTGCTGCTGCTGCTGAGAGAAAGAGGAAAGGAAAGCAAGTGATGGAAGAGGAAGTAGAGGTGTTAGATGTTGAGGATGAGGAAGAAGAGGAGGAGAAGGAAGAGGAAACTGAGGAGGAGCAGGATGTTGCTGCTAATGTTGGGGCAACATCAGGAACAGAGGAGTACACTGATGGGCTATATGTGGTCTATCCTGATGATGAGGGAAGCTACTTTTCTCCTTACTATCTCTCTCAAGAGTTGGAGAAGAAGTGGAATTCTTTCAAAAGAAGGGAGATTCACACTGAAAGAGCTATAGAGATGACCAGTTTCAAAGAGAACAAGGTGATGGACTTGCTTGAGGCAAGAGGGCTGCAACAGTCAGTGATGGAGCTTAGTGACTATGCTCCTGAGATTGTCATGGAGTTCTACCTTAATCTCTCAAAATGGATCAGGGACTACGGATCTCCAAAATTTGGAAAGGCTTGGGTGAGGGGGAGAGTCTTCAACATTGACCCCTACACCATCAACAAGATCTGTGGATTCCCTATTGCTGATGAATCTGAGGACCCCTATTATGATGATGTGATTGAGGACTTGACTGGAGGGTTGGTCAAAATCTGGAGAGATGCTCTGCTAACCACAAAACTCACCTCCCTGAGTGCTGTCTTACACAAGATAGCTTGTTTCAACTGGCTACCAAGCAAGAATGTGACTGTACTTACCAAGGAATCAACAATCTTGGTGTACAAAATCAAGAATGGGCTAGCTGTAAACATGGGGGAGAGGATTGTGAAGTCTATGTCTGAAGTTGCTGGAAGGAAGAATGGGATGCTACCCTATCCCTCACTCATCTGCAAAATCCTTGGCAGTCAAGGATTGAAGACAAGTGTCATTGTGGGCTGGAGGAAGAATGATTCTGAATTAACAAGTCTCCCAAGCTACTTGTCTGGATCAAGGGTGAGAGACCTTCCATGGAACCCAAAAGGAGTGGTGAGACCAAGGGCTGAAAAGAAGAAGGCTAAGGAGTTTGCTGGAACTTCAGTGCCTATGTCCAAGGAGGAAGATTGCATGGTCATTACTTCTGCTTTTGTGGATCATATGTTGAATTGGTATAGGGGGCAAATTGCTGACACTCAAAGGGAGATCGAGGAGAGGAAGGAACACCTCAAAGAACTGGAGGACATTGTGAAAAATTTGGAGGAACTCCCTTCTTCACAAAAAGGGGGAGAGTAGTTCCAATTTCAATTTTAGTCTTCTAGTTTATGGTCTGTTTCTATGAACTGCCAATTTCTTTGAACTGCTGGTACATTTTGGTTTTATTTGATCAAGGGATATGTCCTTGATATTTTAGCTATGGCATGTAAATCTAAGTCCTGCTGTTGAACTGCTCTAACTAACCTTAATTGCTATTTCTTATGAAGGAACATTTTGAACTGTTTTTCTTGTTAACTTTTATGCAGGAAACTTACTGGTTTCAATGTTGAGGCAACATTGATGAATGTTGAGGTCTGAACATGTGTACATATGTGAATGTAGTGATGACCTTAATGCTTGTCTTGGCTAATTTAACTTTGAATATGATATCTTGTATTAAGGGGGAGCAGTTTAGTAGTTAAATTGTTTCTTGTTGATTATAACTTTCTGGATATAAGACTTGATTGGAACAGTATTGGTTTTGCGAAGAAAGGCAAAAAGGGGGAGCTTGAAAATGCAGGTTTTCTAGAATCAATGTTAGACAGTGAAATGTTAGACGATGTTGAGATAACATTGAGGATAACACTGAAAGCCGAGAGCATTTGCGAAAACTGTTCTTTTGTTGCCAAAATTAAGTTTTGCCTTTATTCACTTATTAATCAAGTTCCACGGTTTTGGTTGTTTATGTTTATGTCCAGGAAAGTATCTTAAACATAAGGAAGAGCTTTGAAAGATTCCTTACTTGAAGTTTCCATAATTCAAGATAAGTTGAATAGTCAACTCACACGCTTTCAAAAGAAGGAAACAAGTGAGTTGTTCTTTGCAACGCGATTCTTTCCAGGATTCTCCGAATTGAAGAAGATGTGTTACCTTGCTAAATCAGTAATGAAGGAAACACATATTCTGGAAAGATATGAAGTTCACAAAGAAGTCAATTTTCAACAAGGAAACAACAAGAGTTACCAAAACTGTGAACAACACATCTTGGCGTTCAAGACTCAAGAAATCTATAAAGATGTGAAGTTCATCAAGATGAAGACAAGACAATTGTGCCAATAATCCAAGATATTAATCTTACTTTGTATTGTCTTCATTTTGTTTTGCGAAGTTTTTGTATCAATTGCTTAAGTCTAGTTCATAGAAGTTAAGTAGTTCTTACTTGTCTGCTTCGTTGAGTCCGATCAACAAAGAGTGTGAGTGAATTGTTGTGAGTAACGTTTATGATAAAACCTTTATGGTTATTTCGCCTAAGGCTCGGACATTTTTAATAATATTGAAAACTTCTTAAAATTATATCTTCTTGTGTTCTTACTTCCGCTGCACATTATTATTATCAAGAAGATCAAAATATAGTTAAGGCAATTCCAGCTTAACTCTCAAAAAGTGTTGTGTCAATCCACGGTCCTACAATTTCATAACCCCTCCATCTCGGGCTAATCGTAGTCCTATCAATATGGCCTCATACTCAACTTCATTGTTAGATAGGGGGTAATCAAGTCTAACAGCGAAGTATAGGGTTTCATCTTCTATTTCCGTGTTAGATAGGACTATTCCTGCCCCACCATGAGTTGTCTGGCGGATCCATCTACAAATAGGTGCCACATGGGGGGGTTTCGAGTAATCTCCATACTCGTCATTTCTACCACAAAGTCTGCCAAAACCTGGCTTTAATGGCAGGACGGGATGCATAGGTGATGTCATACTCTGTGAGTTCGATGGCCCATTTGATGAGTCGACATGAGGTTTCAGGCTTGTTAAGGATGGTTCGCAAGGGATACTTATTCAATACTGTTACGGGGTGACAAAGGAAATATGGGCATAATTTTCGCGCGGTAGTGATGAGAGCCAGCACTAATTTCTCAGTTTGCGTGTATCGTCCTTCGGCCCCTTGCAATGTTTTACTAACATAATATATCGGGTGATGTTCCCTATTATGTTCCTTGACTAACACCGCACTTACGGCTTCTTCTCCGATGGCTAAGTATACAAACAAATCTTCTTGGGGGGTGGGTTTCATTAATAAGAGAGGGCGAGTTAGGTAATCTTTTAACTCCTCTAGAGCTCCCTCGCACCGATCAGTCCATTTGAAATCTTTAATGTTTCTTATGATTTTGAAGAAAGGTAGTCCTTTGTCAGCTGAATTGGAGATGAATCGGCTTAGAGATGCCATTCTTCCTATGAGTTTTTGGACATCTTTGATTGTTCTAGGAATAGGCATATCTAGGATGGCTTGGGCTTTTTCGGGATTCATTTCTATTCCTTTTTCCATAACCATAAATCCTAAGAATTTACCCCATTTTATTTCATTCCGAATTGGTCCATAATGGCCAATGCCTTACGGAGATCCTCTGGGTGATCTTCTGCCTGAGGGCTCTTGACAATCATATCATCCACATATACCTCTATTGACTTCCCAATTAGGCCAGAAAACATTAAGTTCACGAGCCTCTGATAGGTAGCACCAACGTTCTTTAGTCCAAATGGCATCACCAAATAGCAAAAGGTGCCTACCTCAATAATGAAGCTAGTCTTGTCTTGGTCTATGGCGGCCATGGGTATCTGGTTGTATCCCTGATCCCCGTCCATCGTGGATAATAATGCACATCCAGCTGTAGAGTCTACCAGTTGATCTATGCTTGGTAGGGGATAACAATCCTTGGGGCAAGCTTCGTTTAAGTTGGTAAAATCAACACACATACGCCACCTCCCTCCTGTCTTGGGTACGAGGACCACGTTAGCTAACCACTCGGGGTAATGCACTTCTCGAATTTGATGTAAGTTGAGCAGGTGCTGAATTTCGGACTGTATAATTTTATTTCTGTCCAGTCCCATATTCCTTTTCTTTTGTTGTACGGGTTTGGCTCCGGTTTTGACATTGAGGAAGTGTTGACATACTTGATTACTTATCCTTCCCGGAGGCCCACCTTCCCATGCAAAGAGATGGTTGAACTTCTTAAGTATATGGGTCACCCCCTCTTCCACTATCGGATTCATGCACATCCTTATCTTAACAGTCTTAGTGGGGGTTCCTTCCACTATTTCAACCATCTTTAGCTCCTCTACGGGTTGTACTTTTAATTCCTCCCCTATTTTTAGTTTTTTGACCGGTAGGGGGACCCCTTTTTCCTTTTCAGAGGGGATAGCATTCATGCGGCATTCTCGGGCTTTGACTTGGCTACCCCGAACTTCCCTGATGCCTGAGGGCAAGTATAGGGTAGAATGGATGGCCTCAAAAGTTTGTATTGAAGGTCGTCCGCATATTGCATTATACGTTCTAGAGGAAGCCTCTACTACCCAAAATTTGGTCGATTCGGTGCGTCTCGTGGCGCCCTCTCCCCAAGACATAGGTAAAATGATAGTTCTTAGGGTGCGACACGCGTCACCTGAGAATCCGACCAGGGGCACTTCAGCCACTTCCAGGCGGTCTTTTCTTAACCCCATAGCTAAATAGGTCGGGAAGAAGAGAACATCCACAGAACTGCCCGTGTCAATTAGGATACGCTGGACTTCAACGCCAAATATTGTGGCTTCTATGACCAGAGGATCCTCGTGAGGGTACACAATTCCTTTCAAGTCTTCCGATCCAAAGGCGATAGTGGGCAACAGGGCTCCCTGTACGGAGCATATGGGGGGTCCTTGTTCTACTCATCTTGCCTCCTTTAAATATTTCTTCTTTCTTCCCAGAGGGGATACGGAGATGTCTCCTCCCTCTATCATATTAATTGTTCGTCCCGAGGGAGGATTATCCTCATAGGATTCAGGAGGGGGTGGTAACCTTTGTCGAGGGGTGTCCTCCCGCTTCCGCGTATCGGACCCTATTTCCTCTGTAATTTCTTCGGATCGAAGTCTCTTCCACACATTGGGTTTGGGGATTTCTTGATTATTTTCTTGTAAATAATTTCCTAAATACCTGGCGCCGAGAAGTCGGTGTATTTCCGTGTTCAGAGTGGTGCAAGCGTTAGTATCGTGCCCTCATGCGTTGTGGTATTTACAAAATATGCCAGACTCTTTTTTATCATGGGGTCTTCTGACTGGGTGGGGCCATTAGAGATCAACGCTTCCTTTCATAACATTGAGTACTTCCGCTGGGGTGATAGTTAAGGGGGTAAAGGCACAGGCTGGAGATGTCGTTTTACTGGCCCCCTTCTTCCTTTCTCTTCAGGGGTGCTTTTCCTTCTTTAGATTTATCTGGGTTTGCCTTATCATGTTCTAGATCATGATGCTCTGCCCGGATTTTGGAATTTTCTGCTTCCTCCATGATGATGTAGGTCTCTGTTTTATGCATAAGCTCATTCATATCTTTAACTTGGTTGCCCATAAGGTATCGGAAAAAGTCACCCGCTCTCAGTCCTTGAGTCAAGATACCCGCTATAATGGACGGATGAGTATTTGACACGTCTAAGAGGCTCATCTTTACCTTGCTTAATTGTGAACAGGTGGCTGGCGGATTTTGGGTATCTCCGATTGCAAGAGAACTGGCGTACGAACAAGCATGCCAATTGGTCAAAACAGGAAATCGTGTCAGGCATCAACTGGGAAAACCAAGCTTGCGCCCTACCTCCAGGGTGGTATGAAATACTTGGCACAGAACGAAATCCGGCGCGGAGGCTAGGTCCATGGTAGCAATATACTGATGGATGTGATCTTGGGGATCTCTCCCGTCCTTTTCTCCCATGTATAGGGGGAGGTTGCTGGGGCGCATCCCGGATGGAACTAGAGCGCGGGCTATTTTAGGAACAAACGGGGACCCATGGTAGACGACTTCCTCATCCGGGGCTAGATTCCTTTGTGGATTCCTCATTTCCCTTTTCAGGTTGGTGACCATGTTCCATATAGAATGATCACCGGGGGAGGAAACGAGGGGTATCTGGTAGTTTTGGGGATAAGGAACATTAGTTCCATCTATACCTCGGGGTATTCTACCCCCAGCATCCTCGAGGGGAGTTCTCCTTTCTCTGGTTGAGGGGTAGGTATCCCTTCGGGGTGGGGTCGACAGGAATCGGGATCTTGGGCAGGACTCATATTCTTCCGAGTAGAATCGTTCCCTATGGTCTTGTGTAGGAAATTCGTCTCGGGGGTAAGCCCTTTCCGGTCTGTTTCTCCGAGTGGCTCTTTCCACTAGGCGTTCAAACACTGATTGAAGGATATTTACGAAATTCCCTATTTCTGTTGTTGGTGACGAGTATGTTTCTGAGCGTTCTCACGGCATAGATTCTACGGAGTTTTGCTGGTTGCCTGAAGGCCTAGAACTAGAGGATTTACTCATGATAACTCCTTTCTTTTTTGTAAAGAGATCTTCTTCAAACGTTCTCAAAGACAAAGTTATAAGGCGGTTCCCACAGACGGCGCCATTTTGTTTACGGTAGTATTATTTTGAAGATATTTTGGGGGTGGGAATAATCGCTTTTGCCTGGGCTTGAAGAGATTTCTGCTGTTATGTTTTATTCCTGGAAAACAGTATATCTTATTTTCTTAGTTTTCTTCTCCTTTTATAGAAAGAGGTTTCGTTGGATACAAGTAAGAGTTTTACAGGTGTCAAATTTGTATGGGTCTTATCTTTCTTCTGATAAAGACAAATAGCTATCGTTGCTTCTAGATGCTTCGGATGGGAGACTGGCGTGTCGAAGGATCTGGTGTGGCTTCTTGATGAGATTCTTATCCTTCTATCGGGATAAGGATGGTACGTGTGTTCTGAGGGCTTCTTTATAATGTGAGAGAAACGAGGGCTCCTTGAAAGGAGGCAGGCATAGTGCTCTGAGGGCTTCTTGGAGGGGTGAAAGTATACTGCTCTGTATATCCGTATGACACGATAGGTGCTAGAGTATCATATACCTGGGGGATGTTTCGGAAAAACTATTTAAACCTCCCGACATCTCGCGCGGTATTTGTACTCGGTGAGATATCTGTCGTGGGGATAGTATCAGTTTACTGCTCTGTATATCCGTATGACACGATAGTTGCTAGAGTGTCGTATACCTGAGGGATGTTTTGGAAAAACTATTTAAAGTTCCCGACATCTCGCGCGGTATTTGTGTATCGAGGATTCCATCTGATTTTTCTAGGGATAACACCAATGTTAGAGTAACATTGAGAACTTTGGCAATTTCTGGAGTCTTCTTCTGACCAGGTGATCAGAGTGCAAAGCGCAGCAGTGTTGGTTTCCTCTGATTGTTCATCAACACTTGTTCCAGATTCCAAGTCAGCATCATTGAAGTCATCTACACACACCCAATGAGAATTCCCTCTTGTTCTGAGGGTGCTAGCACATTCATGTTTAAAGTGACCATAGCCCTTACATTCATAACACTGGACATCCTTCAATTTCTCAGCATCTTCAGGCGTGCTCTTGGATGCCATGTACTTTACAAATTTTGGGGGTAATTTCTTATAACCAGGGGCAGCATTACCAGATTGTTTTTCTATATTTTTATCTTTGTAGCCTAATTCATTAAACTTCCTGGTAATGTTTCCATAGTTAGAAGAGATCAACTCATATTCATCTTCATCACTTCCTGTAGAATCTGAGCTAGTTCCTACTAAGGCTAAAGCAAGTTGTTTACTGGACTTTCCTAGGAATTCTAGTTCAAATTATTTTAAAGTGTTCATTAATGTTTGGAAGTCCATGTTGGCAAGATCTCTAGACTCATTCATAGCAATTCTTTTAACAATGAACTTAGAAGATAGTGTTCTAAAAGCTTTATAGACCATGTTTTGATTTGGAATGGTAAAACCTAAGTTTTGACACTGATTAGAAATATCAAGAAGTTTCTCAAAATAACTATGAATGCTTTCATCCTCACCCATCTCTATCTTCTCAAAGTCCCTCAAAAGTTTTCTTTATTTTGAGTCCCTCACAGCCACATCACCCTCACAATGCAGTTCAAGAATATCCCAAGCAGTTTTAGCAGTTGTATAAGTTAGAATAAGTTTGAACATATGGTTACCTACCTAGCTAAAAATAGCATTCAGAGCCTTTTCATTGAAGTTGTAGAGAGCAATCTCATTGGCTGTCCATTGTCCTCTTGGCTTAGGTACCAGATCAACATCTCCATCTCTAGGCAAGTAAAAGATGGTGTAGCCTTCTAGTACTGCGTCCCAAGCTCTCAGGTCGATGGATTTAATATGGACTCTGAGTCTGGTCTTCCAGTAGGCATAGTTGTTGGGACCCTCCAATACTGGCAACCTGATGGTATTGGGGTTGGAGTTGTCCATCTTTTTGTATCAATGCCAAACACCGGTGAAGTTTGGTGCTTGGCTCTGATACCAATTGAAATTGTGGATCGGGTTGATACGTTGTTGTTGTTAACTTAACACTAAAGTGTTAACAGCAGATTGGTACGTTGTTAACTCAGCGATGTTACTTTAACAACATACCAGAGTAATATTGCAGCGGAATAAACAAACACAAAGTTTAAGAAGTGAATATAAGATTATATTAACTTTCGAGCCGTAGGCAAAATAACTCGTTAAGGTTTTAACAAAAGTATTTCTCTCCATTTTCAAGCTCCTCACTCTCAAATTAATCGAACTAAGCAAAGCACACAAGAATTGCTTCTACTATATCTAAAAGCTCCTCACTCTTAGATCTATTCTCACAACTCACAAACTTTGCTAAAGCAAGACAACACTTCAACAACTGTAAATAATCTCTCGGATTGATTGGCTCTTGTCTTGTGTTTGTCTTGATGTACTTCACACCTATATATATGTTCTTGACTTGGCCTTCATGGTATGTTGTACACGGTTGGTAATTCTCCTTTGTTTCCTTCTCGAACTCCTCTTCCTTGCTCTCACAGTCCTTCTTGAATAATAGTTCATTCGTTAGTGATCTAACTACGGATAGACTCTTTCTTCAAATCAGGACTCAACTTGGAAAGCTTTTCCTAGTTGCACTCGAACTCTTCTTTCCTTGTAGAGCGGTTTGCTTAATTAAGGAAACTTTCCTTCTTGGAAACTTTGAGTGTCCAACCTATGACAAGTTTATTTCCTGAATAATAATCAAAGACAATCACAACTGTGGAACTCAATTAGTTAAATGAATACGGCAAAACAATAATAATAAATATAAACAGGATTGTATATCGGATTCTGCTTCAGCAATGTTACTCTAATATTGACTTCTCAATGTTAATCTAACATTGCCAGAATACCTGCAATTTCAAACGTTTAATTTTTTTTCTAAAATAATGAGAGGCCTAAAATGAGAGGCAAATTTTTCTTTCACTCGACCCTTCTCGGTCAATCGATCGTACATCCAATTTCTATCTTCATTTGGATACATTACTATCTATAAAATTAATAATTTTTACCATTATCAATACGACAAAATTACATTTCGACTCTACAATTAAAAGAGATTGTACGTATATATATATATATATACATATACATATGCAACAAAAACTATTTTATAGCCTTTTTCGAAATTCCAGACGAAATTGAGAGAATATTTAACAAAACAAAAAAATTCTCGAAAAAACAAAAAAAATTGGCAATGACATGCTTGATGTAAGGGGTAACGCAAAAATGGAAACACCCGAGGCTAACAGTGATGATGACGATGATGAGTTACATACACCTCGTTCCGGCGATCCATTCTATACCGTGTGGCGGGACCGTAAAAAACCAAAGAAGTCCCATTCAAGCCCCTTAAAGTCCAAATCACCTCGTGCTTCCAAGGGTAAAGAGAAGATCCTTCCCAGCCCTACTCCGGGCGATTCGGAAAATGTTAAAAAGATTCTTCACGATGTTTTTGGTTCGAGCGATAATGAGCCAGAATTGCCATCGAGAATTTTCAGGTCTACAATTCTTCTTCAAAGTCCTCCGAAAGCAACTGGTTTCAAAAATATTCACCCTACAATTCCGGCTAAAAGAAAGAAGGTGACCAGTGTGTCTAAGGCCTCAGGTCCCTCAACAGTCTTACCAGGTAGAAAATGTCCTGCTCAGAGTGACTTGGCCCCTGTGCTGGCCAGTAAAAGGGGTGAACCAGGATTATCAATTAATGCACAATGTATAATTTCTCCCAGTAGGTATCAACTCGAAGATCCTGCTGATAGAGCAGAAATTGTCTTGCCCGACAATTGGGCACAAACTGACAAATTAATCCTGACAGAGGATCAAATTCAGGGCAATTGCGCCAATTTTGCACGTTCAATGGGATTGGTTCTTCGTGAGGAGTCCCCCCATTCATCGGAAGAGTAGCGATAGTTTGGCTACACTATTTTGTGATTATTAGGTCCGTATTTTGTACAAAACCTTGTAACTCGTAAGTGGTTGCTTTTTCAATAAATATGACTCAACCGTTTGACATTATTTGCTTTTTGGTACGCATTCATTCGTTCAATGGTATTTATAACGTATTCCATATTCGATATTTCATCAATTTCCTCGTTGTTGTGATTTTTCCTAATTAATATTCTGCTTTCGTTTGCAGCAAGATTATGAGCATTTTGAGTTGTGACTGTTTTTGTTAGGGTATTATTGTTTTACCTAAAATGACATGTCAACTGGGTTGTCCCTGCATATAGGATATGAATTGCATCAGGCCTTCTTACCCCTCCGCCATGTTCTTCCTTCTGGCATGCGGGGGTGAATCACTTTGGGCCTTCTTACCCCTCTGTCATGTTCTTCTTTCTGGCATGCGGGGGTGGACCACTTTGGGCCTTCTTACCCCTCCGTCATGTTCTTCTTTCTGGCATGCAGGGGTGGACCACTTTGGGCCTTCTTACCCCTCCGTCATGTTCTTCTTTCTGGCATGCGGGGTGGACCACTTTGGGCCTTCTTACCCCTCCGTCATGTTCTTCTTTCTGGCATGCGAGGGTGGACCACTTTGGGCCTTCTTACCCCTCCGTCATATTCTTCCTGTATCATTCAATGAATGAAGATTTTCAGTTAATAATTTTTAAAATAATCAACATAAAAGTATGTGTAATAAACATATATTCAATGAAATTTCTTCAATTTATGCGTAATAACGCATGAGATGTTGCACATTCCATGGGCGTTTCTGTTGAACTCCTCTTAGAGTCTCCAAATAGTAATATCCTCGTGAACTTGCTCGTGTGACTCTAAAAGGCCCTTCCCATTTTGGTTCAAGCTTCCCGATATGCTGTTTAGCTGCAAGGCTCCTAAGAACCAAATCT
Organism: Linaria vulgaris; assembly: GCA_948329865.1. Lineage (NCBI taxonomy): Eukaryota > Viridiplantae > Streptophyta > Magnoliopsida > Lamiales > Plantaginaceae > Linaria > Linaria vulgaris. Next base: position 14,006,647 of record OX415254.1, on the reverse strand, counting down.
CCTACTTCAAAACTTCTGAATTGAACTTTCTTATCATAGCTTTTGGCCATTGCAGCTTTATAAGCCACAGTACGTTGATAAGCATCCTCTCTTGTGGATCCTATCATATCCAGATCCATCTGTCGCAATCGGGTCGATTGTTCTGGATCGTAATCAGTAATTCTTCGCGTTGACATACCTATTTCCGCAGGCAATACAGCTTCAGTGCCATAGACAAGAACGAAAGGGGTTTCGCCTGTCGATGTCCTCGGGGTCGTCCTATACGCCCATAGTATTCCTTGAAGCTTTGCTGGCCACGTTTTCTCTGTGGCTGTGACTCTCCTTTCAAGATAATCCTTCAATGTTTTGTTAGTGGATTCTGTTTGGCCATTGGATTGTGGATGATATACTGACGTGAGATTGTGTGATATCTTTAATTCCCCAAACCACGATTTAATCTGCTTCCCAGTGAATTGCGTACCGTTGTCACATACAATAGATCTCGGTATACCGAATCGGCATATAATGTATTTCCAAATGAACTCGATCATATTGTTCTCCGTGATGGACGTTATAGGTTCTGCCTCAACCCATTTTGTTTAATACTCCACTGCGACTATTAAATATCGTTTTTGACCTTTGCCAGGTGGAAACGGACCAAGAATATCAATTCCCCATTGATCAAACGGACATGCCACGTCGATTGGTTGCAGTTGACGTGCCGGTCTGTGAATGAGGCGAGCATGGTATTGGCAACTGTCACATTTTCTCGAATAAGCTGTTGCATCTTTACGTAGAGTTGGCCAATAATATCCTTGACGCAATATTCGTTGAGCTAATGCTCGGTCCCCGTAATGATTTCCGCAGCTACCTGCGTGGATCTCTTCCATGACATATTCAGCTTGCGTAGGGGTCAAACATCTTAACAACGGTCCTTCGAAAGATCTTTTATACAACTCTCCATTACTGATAGTGAACCTGTAAGCCTTGTAACGCATCCTACGTGGAGCATTCGGATCCGCTGGTAAAATGTCATGTTAAAGATAAATCATAATTTCATCCTTCCAAGACGGGTCCTCTTGTATTGTCAATATAAATTCCACTCTGATTTCTGTGGTTATATATTTTGATTTCCCAATCGAAGGTTTGTCAGCAACCATAAGTGTGATTCTTTTCTCTGCCAAAATTTCTGAAGAACTTGCAAATTTAGAAAGTGCATCTGCTTTGGCATTGTCGTCCCTGGGGATTTGAGTTATATCAAAAAACTTGAACCTCTTTGCCAACTCTTTAACTTTTGCAACATATAGCTTCATAGTTTCCTCACGTGTTTCATATCTTCCGGATAAATGATTTGCCACCAAGAGCGAATCGGTGAACACATCTAGATGTTCGATGTTGAGTCCGAGTGCCATTTTAATCCCTGCAATTATTGCTTCATATTCAGCTTCGTTATTTGTCACCATGTAATTCAAGCTGATGGCAAATTCAAATTCCATCCGCTCTGGGGACAAAAAATGTATTCCAATTCCCCACCCCCATGAGTTGTGGCAGATCCATCAGTATGCAATATCCATGTCGTCGTTGCTCTACTGGTTCCCTATTGGTTTGATATAGAAAATATACAGCATGCGGTCTCCACTACACTGTTCCCCAAGATTTCGGCCATGAAATCTGCTTGAGCTTGTGCTTTGACTGCGACTCGCGGCTTAAATTCCAACCCAAACTCACTGAGTTCAATCGCCCATTTCACCAGTATACCAGAGGTTTCTGGTTTCGCCAATACTTGCTTCAATGGTTTGTCAGTCACCACAGTAATCGGATGAGATTGAAAATACGGTTTCAACTTTCGAGCTGTAACAACAATCGCCAATGCAAACAGTTCTATCTCCAAATAATTTCTCTGCGCCCCCTGCAGTACTCTGCTCACATAGTGTATTGGTAGCGGCTGAGCTCCTCTCTGTTTGAGTAGTACTGTACTGATTGCATTTGCAGATACTGCCAGATAGAGATACAACATTTCATTCTCCTCCGGTTTTGCTAACAACGGCAGGCTTACTAGATATTTCTTCATTTGCCTAAAAGCCTCTTCACATTCCGGAGTCCAGATAAAAAGTTTGTTCCGTTTCATCACTTTAAAGAAAGGGAGATTCTTTTCGGCAGATGTTGATATAAATCTACCCAAGGCCGTCAGACGGCCCACCAAGCATTGTACGTCCCTCACCGTCCTAGGCGAAGGCAAATCCAGTACTGCTCTTATTTTATCCGGATTGGCCTCAATTCCTCTCTCATTCACCACATATCCTAAAAACTTTCCAGCCGTCACTCCAAAAGTGCATTTTTTAGGGTTTAGTTTCATTCCATATGTCCTCATTATGGTGAATGCCTCATCCAGATGTCGCACATGTTCATCAGCTTTTAAGCTCTTTACAAGCATATCGTCAATATATACTTCCATTGATTTCCCAATCTGATGGTAAAACATTTTGGCCACCAACCTCTGAAACGTTGCTCCCGCATTCTTTAATTCGAAAGGCATTACCCTATAGCAGTACACTCTGGTATCAGTTACAAATGTCGTTTTACTCTGATCTTGCACTTCCATGAAGATCTGATGAAAACCACTTTTTGCATCCATCATACTCAATAATGCACATCCTGCTGTAGAATCCACAAGTAGATATATCTGTGGCAAAGGAAAAGGATCTCTCGGACAATGCTTGTTTAAGTCAGTATAATCCACACACATTCTCCATGTAGCTTCTTTCTTTAACACCAACACAATATTTCTAAACCATTCTGAGAATCTTATAGCGTAAATATGTCGAGCTGCTAAGAGTTCTTGCACCTCTTTTTCGGCTGCTTCATTCTTTTCCTTGCTGAAATTTCGCTTCTTCTGCCGTATCGGTTTCGCACTCTTGTCTACATTCAGATGATGTACAATGATTCTTGAATCTATCCCTTGAAGGTCTGAATCAGACCACGCAAATATATCTGAATTACGGCGAAGACAATCTACCAATGCTGCTTCTATCATCCAGCCCATTTCTGCTCCAATCTTGATTACTTTTTCAGAACTTTCTTTGAAAAGTTGTACGACTTTGAATCCTCCTAAAGGTTCCATCTTGCATTCTTGCCATTGCTTCAACAACTGACTCTCTATTTTATCTTGTCCCTATTTTTTAGGCTCAATCCTACCTTGTCTCAGATCTGACTTTGTTTTGATCTTTTTCTCTGTTTGCTGTTTCTCAACCACATTCACGCGCCTTTTATTTGTCATCCTAGCTGCTCTATCTAAAAACAGTGTTTACGGTGTTCCCACATACGGCGCCAATATTTTGGTCTTATTTCGTCACGGTAATAGAACACGGTAATACAGTACAATGGGAATATAAATAACCAAAATAATGTTAATCCAATTGAATTAACCAGACTAACTTTGTCCGAAACACCTACTATCTATTACAGATCTTACACTGATTAAAATACAAAGATAACACTAAATATGCAACGCATCGAATTGTGGTTGTTCGATACGCGCCTCGAATGGTGCCAGTTCGATGCCGAGTCAATTCGATATGATCTTGATAACACGTTGGAACGTATCGAATCTTGGTGTGTATCGAATAGAGGAACGTATCGAATAGAGGAACGTATCGAATAGAGGAACGTATCGAATAGCGGGATTCGATGTGGTCAAGTTGGGACTCAGGTTTTATCTGCCTCTGAATGCTCAAAACCGCCCTATATATAGCAACTCGCTTTGTAGGGCCCGAGGACAGCTGTAAAATACGCATCGAATCATACCTATTCGATGCGCGCATCGAATTATGAATATTCGATGCGCTGAAGATATCGAATCAGCTCGATTCGATACGTTAATGGGCCGGCCCAACTCTATTGCTGGCCCAGTCCTAAAATACCCCCATCACACATATAGAGAAGTATCAACAAATTAGAATTAGTTGTACAGATCATAGTTCTCTTCCTTGGAATTTAGGTTCGAACTTGGAATTTAGGTTCGAAAGTGATTTGTTCCGTTCGTGTCGTGTCATATGAGTAAATTATACTTCTCAGCAAATATTTCATAAACATTTTAACTAGTGTTACGTTATCAGGGTAATCATGAGTCAGTTAGATTCTAAAAGGAGTTATTTAAAATGGGCTAGTGTGTAAGGATTTTGTGACATTATTTCCTGGTCAGGCTTGTATATCTGAATTAGCGCACATACAGTAAGCATGAAAAACGTGACAGTGAATCTTTGTTATGCTCTGATAGGTCTTTTAGGCTACCATGTTGTGTCTCAGTGGTGTATGTCAGGGTGATATATCAGGTGAGTATTCCTAAACTCTATTATTTTCAAAATTGGAAGGAATGCGTGCATGTATATCTATATCTATATATATATATATATATATATAATCATGACTCTCTGCATATTGAACTGTCATTTCTTCAAAGAAAGCTATCGTAAATCGGGTACTTGAACTGTTTTCTTCTTCAAAGCAAGTTTCTGTGAATTGGGTATTCGAATCGTTATTTCTTCAAAACAAGTTACATGTGCACTCGTTGTTTTAAATGATTGAAATTGTTATGATGAATGGTGTCATGTTGGTTTACTCGGTCCCGATCGAATATGTAGTTGGATCCGACTTGGCGTGGGAGTACAGGGGTACTGCCGGGCGGCAGCGGGCTTGCCAGTATGGGTCGTTGTCCCCATTAGCCCATTCCCTCTCAGGCATAGCAGGAGGTTGTTGTGTCTTTGTTTGGTACATTGTTTCCGTATGTTCCATGGCATACGTTATTGATTACAAGGTCGCTCCTTGGACGGGGAGATAAGTACTGTTATGAGGTGATAAGGTTGACTGGCATCGACAAAAACATGGACACCGATCATCACACGTGAATCTGTTCTTTTGTTAAAGGGTTTTTATTAAACCATGAAAGCTTTTGAGTCACGATTAAATTGCATGGCATTTGTATGCGTTAAAGTTCCTTTATTAAACTATTTTCAAAGAAAGTTATGAAAAGAAAATGCTACACGTGCACACACGCATGAACACTCACTTAGATTTTTACTCACGTAAAATTTTGTTTTTCCTTTCCTTCCTTCCAGATTAAGACGATCTAGGTTACTACCGTATCAGGACCTGGGAGGCTTTGGCATTTGGGAGCGTTCAAAGTTTAGTTGTGTATTGAGTTAGTTGAGTTTCGGTTTCTTTTTATTAAATTAGTACTTTCAGTATATTTGATTTAGATATTTAACAGTTAGACACGTACAAGTTGCTCTGATATTGTTCTGTTTATCTCGAAAACATCGGGCCGTTACATGCATCATGTTAAGGTTGAAGGAATATATGCTGGAATTTATTGCACCAACTTAATCTAGCTTTATCAAGGGCCGAGGAACTCAAGACAACATCTTGGTTATTCAAGAGTTGAAGCATTTGTTGTGCAACAAGAAAAATAATAAGATTGGTAGCATGATCCTTAAGCTATATCTCGAGAAGGTGTACGATCAAATAAGTTAGAGTTTTTTAGAGGAAACTTTAAACGCCTTCAATTTTCCAATTAATATCACAAAGCTGACTATGTTTTGCTTGAAGAACGTCTCCACCAAGATTCTTTGGAACGGTGAACCATTAGAAGCTTTTAAACATTGATGTGATTGCGCCAAGGAGATATGTTCTCTTCATATCTCTTTGTGAAGATTATCTAATAAAAATAATCTAAACGAAAATGCATTTTCACCAATTAAAATGCATAAAAAAGGACACGAAAACATACCTTGATTGATTATAATTACGTTTCCGCTGCGTACTCGCTTTGATCCTTGCCAAATCACGTAAATCACGAATCCAGCAAATTGTTCACAACCCAAATCCCTTTAGAATGTGATGTTTGCACAAAATAGATGATAAAATAGAAATACCAATATTTTATTGTGTATAGAAAAGTAGGAGACAAAAAAACACTTTTTTCTTCCTTTTTCTTATGTGTTTCACGGCTGATAATGGAAAAAGAGGAAGAGTAGTGGAAGTTATGGGAATGGGAAATAACTTCCATTCCCTCCACTTCTCATTTTGAATTTAAAAAACATGGGTTGTGGGTCAACCCAAAATGGGTGCTCCACACCCATTTAATTAATTACATTTAATTAATTTAAATCCAACATCTCCCACTCACCCATGAGGGTTGAGCTCAGACACAATATTATCATCTTATCACATTCTTCAAATCATACAGGTAAGAGGGTCGTATGACCAGCGAGTAATAAGAGCTTAATGCTATACACCGGTTAAGGATACATAGCTGCTCATTCAGTATGCAAAAGAGAGGACATTCAACTCGCTATACCCCAGTCTATCTGATTTACTACACAAGTCGACATATCTCTTATCCCTCTATATGTAAATAGCGCATATTCGACTCCCAAGTTACAAACATATATTCACAATTATGTCTCGAATTTCAAAATTCAACATAATTGGCTAGCCGGTGAATATAAGTCATGTGATAGTCAAAAGATTGACTTCCTTTCCCACTGGAATCTTTATACTCCCCTATAGCCGCTTTCCTAGTCATGCACCGCATTGCCGAATATATCATAGCTATTAGTAAGATGCTAAAGTAGCGACACTAAAGTGAAGTTTCAAGATACCGTTGAAAGTCATAGGGGTACCATAATGAGATATTTAAACCTTTGGGTCTCACACAATGAGAAAGCAGGGATACATTTGCTCATTTCCCATGGTCATTTAGCACATACGGTATGAAACGTATGCTACGATGCTCATCTTCCTTTTGGAAGCGTATGTCATTTACAAATGAAAATGTAATTCGCATCGTACAGATCTTAGTTCAAGTGTACATCAACACTTAACCTGAGTTTTTGTCTATTTGTCCTCTAAAAGATTTCTCCAATAAATCTCCAACAAACAACTCACATCTGGCTATACTTCTAGACAAGCTCAATGGATGTGGAGAATCCAACACGATAACCAAGTCAAAATTGTTAGAGGCGATTGCTCGTATGAGAGAGCCAATCTTAACTTGTCTGACATACTTTAAAATATAGAGACATCTATATTGCTAAAACATGTGTATATATAGAAACATTCATTAACATTAATAACATGGGCATTATACATAAATGTTCACAACATTCTATTACATCATATCCTACACAATCCTAACGACTTAACATGACCCATAAAAACATCCCTCGGGATTGGCTTTTTGAAAGGGTCTGCCACCATCATATGCGTAGATATATATTTCAATGTCACTTCCTTCTTTTCGATGATGTCTCTCACAAAATTATATTTTGTATCTATGTGTTTGGTCTTTCCATGATACTTGGGGTCTTTTGTGTAGGCCATTGCTGCTTGACTGTCACAATTAATCGTCACAACTCCCACATTCTTGCCTACCACTCCCAAATGTTGTAAGAATCTTCTCAACCAAACACCTTCTTGTACTGCAGATGCACATGCCACAAACTCAGCTTCCATTGTGGACAATGCAATACAGGTTTGCTTCTTACTGCTCCAAGAGATAGCGCCATTATTCAGCAAGAAAGCATAACCAGAGGTGGATTTACGCTCGTCCAAATCACCTCCCCAATCAGCATCTGTGTATCCTTCTAAGGATAGATTCTTTCCTTGATAACATAGGAAATAGCCTGCAGTACCTTTCAGGTATCTAATGATCTGCTTAACTGCTTTCCAGTGACTCATCCCTGGATTGGATTGATACCTACTAACTAGACCTACGGCATAACATATGCCAGGGAAGGTACACAACATGGCATACATCAAGCTCCCAATTGCACTGGAATATGGTACATTAGACATCTTTTCTTTTTCTTCTGGAGTTTTAGGGCACATTAGATGACTTAAGCCTTCACCTTTAGCCACAAGGGTATCGATGGGTTTACAACTCCCCATCCTGAATCGTTCAAGAATCTTTTTAATATAAGGCTCTTGTGAAAAAGCAAGTAATTTCTTTGAACGATCTCTATGGATTTTCACACCAAGTATGTAATTTGCTTCACCCATATCCTTCATTTCGAAGTTTGACGACAACCAACCTTTGATGTCTTCAATACATCCCTTATCATTACTAGCTAACAATATGTCATCAACATAAAGAGATAGAATTACAAATCATTTCTTGGATTTCTTCACGTATACACAATGGTCTTCGTCTATCATGACAAAGTTATAAGATATCACAGCCTTGTGAAATTTGAGGTACCATTGTCTGGAGGACTGTTTCAACTTACAAACCTTGTTTGTTTGGCCTTCAAGAACAAAACCTACTGGTTGTTCCATGTAGATTTCTTCTTCTAATGCTCCATTGAGAAAAGCAGTCTTAACATCCATTTGGTATAATTCTAAATCCATGTTAGCTACTATGGCCAAAAGTAAGTGAATAGAGGCAAACCTCACAACAGGTGAGAAGGTTTCTTCATAATCAACACCCTTTTGTTGGGTATAACCTTTTGCCACCAAATGAGCTTTGTACCTTTCTATGGTTCCGTCAGCCATTCGCTTTATTTTTGAGAATCCATTTGCTCCCAATAGCTTTGCGCCCAGAGGGAAGATCAACTAGTTCCCATACTTGGTTTGATTTCATGGATCTCATTTCCTCTTCCATTGCTATCTTCCATTCTTCTTTTGCAGAACCCAATAGAGCCTCTTTAACACTCTTAGGCTCTTGCTCACTTTCTAGAGAAGCTATGAGTGCATGTCCCTCTATGTCGTAGTGACGTTTGGGCACATTTTTCCTAGTACTTTTTCGGAGTTCAAACTCCGTTGAATCCTCGAGGGACTGAGAGCTCCCACTAGGATCAAGTGATGATTGGTCATCATTTGAGTCCACTAACTCATAAAGAGGTTCTTTATCTCTTATATCACCCCTACTAGGAAACTCATTCTCTAGAAAAGTTGCATTACGAGATTCGATCTCCGTAATTGATCCATCTTCTTGTTCTCCGATGAATACGTAACCCTTAGATTGTTCTGAGTATCTTACAAAGATACACTTCTTCCCTCGAGGACCCAACTTACCAAACTTACTCGTAGAGTCATGTATGTAAGCTGCTGACCCCCAGGTTCTAAGGTTACTTAAATCAGGTTGCCTACCTGACCATAATTCATGGAGTGGAAGGCACCGTCTTTGATGGAACTCTATTCAAGATATACACAACGGTTAACAAAGCATCTCCCCAAAAAGAGATCGGCAAGTTAGCTTGTGCCATCATAGACCTAGTCATGTCTAATAATGTTCTATTCCTTCTCTCAGCAACCCCATTTTGTTGAGGCGTATAGGGAATAGTTAGTTGTCTCATGATACCTTTTTCACTACAAAGATCCTTGAACTGATCTGATAGATATTCACGTCCCCGGTCTGTCCTTAATGTTTTAATTGTTCTATCCATTTGATTCTCAACCTCGTTTATATATTTTCTAAAGCATTCAAATGCTTCAGATTTGTGAGATATCAAATAGACATGACCGAAACGTGTAAAATCATCTATGAAAGTAATGAAATAGGAGGCTCCATGCCTAGCCCTCACACTCATTGGACCACAAATATCAGAATGTACTAATTGAAAAGGAAATTCAGCTATAACAGCTTTGCCAAAAGGTTTTCGAGTCATCTTACCAGCAAGACAGTGTTCACACGTAGGTAAATCAACTTTAGATAATGAACCCAACAGTCTTTCTCTAACTAGTCGATTCATTCTGTCTTGCCCAATATGACCTAATCTAGCATGCCATGTATTAACATCACAATATGCATCAACAGAAGAAGAGACATTTAACAACATAGAACGATCTATATAATAGTTAAACATCTGTCTATTACAATCTAATATAATAAAGCCATCAGTCAGATGTCCAGTACCAACACACCTATTATTATAATAGATACACACCATACTACGAGAAAAGTTCAATACATAGCCTAAATTTATAAGAACAACAACAGAAATAAGATTTCGTCGAATCTCTGGAGCGTATAAGACGTCATGCAGGATTAAGGTTCGGCCACCCTGCAACTCTAGTTTGCAAGTACCAATTCCCTTCACCGCCACTCGTGCGTTGTTTCCTACATATATCCATCTAGTACCAGCAGAAAGTCGACGAAAATCTACAAACACTTCTTGATCTCTAGTCACATGGCCTGTGGCCCCTGAGTCTACAATCCACAAAGGATAAGATTCGGTGAGTAAAACAGTACTAGAGACATAAGTAATATGCTTTGAAGCGTTAGTGAGTAATACCTTGTCCCTCTTAGGTTCGGTACACTCACGAGCAAAATGCCCGAGTGCATCACAATTAAAGCACTTCATCTTGCTCTTGTCCTTCTTTTTCTTACCAAAATGCTTCTTCTTATTGTTGTGGTTCTGATTGTTGTTCCTAGAACCTTCACCAGTCTGTTTTCCTTTCTTTCCTTTCTTCTAGTTCCTCTTGCGCTTTTTTCCAGAAGCACCTTGGGAACTGGATTCAGCAACCATGGCACCTGACATGGGTCTCACAGCTCCAAGCCGCTCATCCTCAAGCTCCACATGACGAGCCGCATCAGCAAAGGTTTTGATAGGTTTACCTTCAGATGCTCCCACTTGTCAGGAAGAGACCGGATCAAAGCTTGAACCTTTTGTTCATCAGAAAGGGAATGGCCAGCTGTCTCTAACTCACTTATCATGTTTGACATTTCCCTCAGATGTTGCTTGATCGTGTGATCACCTCTTTTCTTGTAAGTGTCAAACTTGATAGTTAACTGCCTCAGACGAGTGATTGAGGTCCCACCATACTTCTCCCTCAGATACACCCAAATATCATGAGCAGTAGGGTGCTCCTCACATTCACGGATGAGATCATCCACAACAGAGCTAACCAAAATGGCATGAGCAGTGGAGTTTTTCTTTTTCCATGCCAGGTAAGCCTGTTGATCCCTCCTCTCTTGAGTACTGTTTCCCGTTCTAGGATCCACCATCACCTGGTTGATGCCATCTAATGCATCTTGTTCATCCAGTACGTACCAGATCTTGTGACGCCAGGTGACATAGTTGTCACCATTCAGTTTGTCACCCTTGTTCAGATCAGCGATGATTGATTTTGATGCCATAGTCTAAGTTAATGACAAAGAGGTAACATAAAAATATTAATGTCCATTTATACACATGTTATTTTACATTAAGCCAACTAACATCTATGACAATTTTGACATAAGGTAAGAATCAAAAGGTCACTTGGAGTATCCAATCATCATCTTAACCTAAAACATTATTGTCACTAACTCAGTTACTTAATGCAAAATTAATAAGTTCTAGGTGAGAATCCATTAACTCTTCATATTTAGAACTCCCACTTAATCATCATGATTAAACATATGTCATTTGCATCATATGTCATGCCATAAGAAAATAACATTCATAAAACATGTATTTACAACATATTTACACAAAGATAACAAATTATCCATTGTTTGTTAAATACATGTATTGAATGAAAACCACAACATAAAAGCAATATATACACGAAGAAATGAAAAAAAAACACATCAATTCATCTCATCCCATATCTCGTCTGAAGCTATAGCTCTTTTGCAGCTGTCGAGAAGGGTCGAATATTTTAAGCAGACTATATGTGAGTCTATCTCGAGGAACACATCGCACCCAAGCGTTTGCGGGAGGCCTTCTATAGGTATGCCTTATACCTCTCAGGCTAGGATTCATGCTTAAAAAGAAAGTCTTCCTCAAAATTTGTTGACATTCCTTTTTCCATCTTGCAATCATAGAATCCAAGTAAACTTCTACAATTTTACTTTCTCCCAAGACTCTACGTGTATCCTCAAAAATAGTAGTCCAATAGGGGCTTAACGAATTTTTCCAAATTCTTTTCTCACTCATGGTCCATATATAGTCCCAAACGCTTAAGATATTTTATCTTGTTCTTCATAACATTTATGTGTTGAGGTAATGTGTGAGCCGGATCCATCCTATAAACTTGTAACTCCCTAAATCTCCTCATGCGCTCAGGAGCATACCTTTGCCTTGCATTCCCCCGGAGAATGCGAGGAGCGTTGAAGGACCGAGCCATATCTAAAAATAATGGGGCATTAACTCTTTTAATACAATATAATGAAATTCAAAACATAAACAAAAAGAACAATAATTATATTCCAAATATAATTATATTCTTTTAAAGTTAAGAATTTCCAGTAATCACCTTTGAAGGTGATGTTCTGCTCATCTTTTACCAAAAAAAAACAAATCCATGTGTTTTCAATTAAAATCATTTTTTTATTAGAATATAGAAAATTCTAATAATGAAAAATCCAATTTCTGATCCACAAAAATAATTTTAATTTATAGAAAACAAGGAACAAGAATTTTGGTTTTTCAAAATTTTCAAAAAAAGAAGCAACAGAACGTCCGCACGCGCCCACACGCGTCGCGCATTATCCGACAATCGGATTCTAACTATCCTCCCATTGTTAGGCCTTCGGAGTTCAATGGTTCAGTTTATTTTAAGATCCGACATAATTATCTCAACAAGTGCGCTGCCCCGTGAGTACGACGAGGGTGGATTATGAATTTAGTGTTTAGATTTTTTAATCATGCATTTTAAATAATTTTCAGAATTAACGTAAAGTCGGTTAAATCTTAGAAAATTCATAACAAATTCATAATAAGTCCAAATTAGATGATTCCAGCGGGGTTACGAAGCCCTTAACATAAGCTTTCTAACCATATAAAGAAGAAAGCATAATACGGACTACAGAATTTTCTACGAATTTCTAAATATTCTGAAAATTGGTGGTTAAACAATTATTTACTGAAAAACTACCGAGCCAAAAATAACAAAACTTTCCATATATGTTTTGCAACAAATAATGATGCGACAGTAATTTTTTCAGAAAAAAATACGAAGTTTTGAAAAACACGAAAATTTATAACCACCACCAATCCTTTCTAAAAAGACACATAAAAATGCATGACATATTATTGGCATGGATAAGAGCACGAAAATGGCAGAAAAACGTGATATAATCAACCATTAAAAGCTCTGATACCAATGAAGATTATCTAATACAAATAATCTAAACGAAAATGCATTTTTCACCAATTAAAACGCATAAAAAAGGACACGAAAACATACCTTGATTGATTACAATTACATTTCCGCTGCGTACTCGCTTTGATCCTTGCCAAATCACGTAAATCACGAATCCAGCAAATTGTTCACAACCCAAATCCCTTTAGAATGTGATATTTGCACAAAATAGATGATAAAATTGAAATACCAATATTCTATTGTGTATAGAAAAGTAGGAGACAAAAAAACACTTTTTTTCTTCCTTTTTCTTATGTGTTGCACGGCTGATAATGGAAAAAGTGGAAGAGTAGCGGAAGTTATGGGAATGGGAAATAACTTCCATTCCCTCCACTTTTCATTTTGAATTTAAAAAACATGGGTTGTGGGTCAACCCAAAATGGGTGCTCCACACCCATTTAATTAATTACATTTAATTAATTTAAATCCAACACTTTGTTTTGTGTGTAGAGAGACTTGCATATCTCATTCTCGAGATGCTACGTGAGAAGAAGTGGGAACGTATTCTTCCTTATCGAGGTGGGCAGAAACTATTTCATTTATTTTTTGTCGACGATCTTACACTACAAGAAAACAAGGCAACAACTACGATGATTTTCGTTGGTGAAACTCCGATTTCCGTTGGTAAATGGATTTACCAACAAAAAATTTCGTTGGTTAAACGGTTTGTGAAAGCCCCGTCGCTAAAGCCAGCAACGAAAAGTTGTTCCGTTGGTATAATTTGCGACGACTTTTTTTGTTGGTATAATTGTTACTATTTTGTTGGAGACAACGGCATATGGGACAAATTTTTTTGTTAGAAATCTGTTAGGCTTGCAACAAAAAATTTGTTAGAATTTTACCTACAAAATTTGTAACGATTATTTTTGTTGCTACAGATAAAAAATTTTGTTGGATATCTAGGCTTTGCTACAAACGTTATTGATGGTGATTCGTTGCAATTTTTCGACAGGAAATAGCGACAAAATTTTGGTTGGAATATACCTACAAAATATTGTTGGTATTTAGTTGGTAACAATAAAAAAGATAGCAACATAATAACAACAATTATACTTGTTGGAAATTTTGTAGGGAGTTACCAACATGATATAGTGACAAGATTATAGTTGGAATATTACCTACAAATTAATGTTGGTATTTAGTAGTTAATAATCCGAAATATAGCAACAAAATAGTGTCAAGATTGCTTGTTGGAATTTGTATGAAATCACCTACGCGTAATCGTAGAATGATTTTTTTTTTATTTTCTTGTTACATATGAGTTTGTACCTAATTTCTTGTTTTTGTCTAATAAGTTTGTACTAATTTATTACTTAAAGCATCATTAAAATCAAAAAGAAACAAATAATTCTTTTATTTATTTAAAAACCTGAATAAACTATACATCTGACCAAATATTCCAAAAAAAAGCATAAAAAATAACTCTCTCATTGTCTTTCGAATTCCTCTGATCTTGTCATATGCTTCTTCTTGGTTTGACATTGTTTGCAGCATGGCTTGTATTGCCTTGTGGCCTAGTACTAGTCTCTAGTACTTTTATTTGTCGTGTTGTCCCAGCCAACAGTTTCCACCAGCTTAGCTTCCAGAATATAAAGCAAAGAGACTGTGGTAATCAAAGAGAGTGTGGTAATTAAAAAACCAGAGCAATACTAAGTTCTTAGAGTTAAAAGGGGACCAGAAAAAGATAGAAATCAATATGACAACAAACTAAGATATTGACTAAATCTAGATTAAGATTGTTAAGCAGTAAATACAAAGTCATGTTAGAAACGCTCATGATACTAAGATATTGACTGAATTCTCTATTAAATAGTTTATATTTTTAATTTCTATTTGCTAATTCTATAATAATTATTTTCAATAATATTCAAATGTGATATACCATCACAACAATCAAGTTGCCTAGTTAATACACAAATTTGACAATCAATCGTTAAAAGGTATGTCAACCATATCCGCAAAAGTGATAACTATCCTTAATCTTTCCTCTACGATCATGATAAATAGCAGGTGCCTTATAAACCGATCATGGTTTCAGTGCTCTGGTCTCTCCTGCTGTTGAGTGCAAGAAAATGTACTAAAGTTTCATGCCTCGACCATCACAGTGAAAATATATACGAACCGAGTAACCTGACACCCAAAAACTACTAACTCTACCTGGCCCTTTCACAACGAAGAAATAAGCCAAACAAACTGCAACAATAGAAACTCTACACCAGTATCTAGCCAATCAAACAACTAAAACAGATATCACGCCCACATATACGTATCGCAAATAAGGCAGAACAGAACACATCAAACGAATCGTAAAACCTTACGTAAGAGAGTCAAAAACACAAAATGGAACGAAGCTACCTAGCATAATTTCAGACTCTGTGCAGTTAATTTTTACTTTCTTTTGAGTAGATATAACTATAGGCTTTATTTCTGCGCTAGACATAGGCCAGGACCTGTCCAATTCTTACATACTAAAATCATATAGAGAGAGAGGCATATTGCTGCTTGTAAAATACCAGGGAAGTTTTCTGCATTTATGTTGTGTACTGAGTGGGACGATCAATGCGAAATCAGTAGAAAAAAATCGTAGATATAGATAATATAGTAAACCTTATCTTTGCTTCCTGCACTTCCAACAACGTAGCAGCCAAACACCTTTGCAAATTGTCTAACAAGCTGTCCAACAGCTCCAGAGGCAGCTGAAATGAAGATAGTTTCTCCTTTTTTCGGTGCCAATACTTCATAAAAACCAGCATAAGCAGTCATTCCAGGCATACCTGCACATAAAAATCCAGAAGGATATATACGTACTTAAAGTCACTCATTCCGTTTCCGTACACACTAATTCACAGTTTTCACAACGCAGAGTATTGGAAATGAATTTCCTAAAGAAGTAACTCACCGAGAATGCCAGTATAGTACGACAGGGGAACATCTTTGTGCTCAATTTTGAAAAGACCCATTATCGACTTAATAAGGCTGTACTCCTCCCAACCAGTCATGCGCCATATAAGATCCCAACCAGTCGCTTGTTTACGTAAAACCTTATGCTAGGTAGCTTCGTTCCATCATGGCAGCTCGTCTCGCTCCCTCTGCATCTGCCAAAGGCTGTTATCAGAATTACAAAGTTCAGAAAGAAAAAAAGAGCAACAAAACAGTTTGTGATGCAATAAGTTGGGGAAAAAGAACTTACAGATTCAGATGGTGGTGGCGTCATGGCGTCGTGGAGCAGCAGTCGTATCGTGGTGGAGTCGAGGGGAGCAGCGGTGGATGGAGTGTTTGATGGGGTGGAGTCGTGGAGCTCGTTTCGTGGTGGCGGTGGCGGAGGTCGGAGAGGGGCTGGTGGCGCCGTGGCAGAGAGTGAGAGATAAGAGAGCGGAGGTGGTTCTTTTGAGAGAGAATTAGCCAAGATTGATGGGTGGAGCAGCCGAGCAAGTCTTGCAGTGGTGTTTGATGGGGTGGAGCAGCCGAGCAAGTCTTGCAGTGGATGGAGTGTTTGATGGGGTGGAGTCGTGGAGCTCGTTCGTGGTGGCGATGGCGGAGGTGAAGTTGGGTAGAGCGCGGCGGAGATCGGGGAGGGGCTACTGGTGCCGATGGCAGAGAATGAGAGAGAAGAGAGCGTGGTTTTTTTGAGAGAGAACTGAGAAGAAGAGAGACAGGCGGCTGAAAAACGCTGAAGAAGAACTTAGTGAAGAAGAGAACCAATTTTTCACAGGCTGAAGAAGAGAGGCGGCTGAAAAAGGCTGAAATAAAACCCTATGAAGGAATAAACTTTTTTTTTAAGAGGCAGGCGGGTCGTGCGGAAATCTAATTTAAATAAATAAACAAAAGGCGGGAGGATGAAAAATTAAAAATTACAGCAAGTACTCATCAAAAAAAATTTTTTTATAGCAAGTACGAATTTAGAAGAGATTTGAATGGATTCATATATACCACGTATAATTTTATGATATTCTATATCCACATATAAGGCATTTCGTCCTAATCTCATAACTTAATCACGTATGTTTAAAATAGCCATTCACAAAACTGTTCCAAAACTAACGTAAATTTAATTACTAAAATCAAAAGAGCATGTTTGTGATTTCATAATTCCAAGATTTCAATGTGCTTCCCTTCTTTAGATAAATATTCAAATATATGTGAGAGAGATAGATTAGTTGCTTATAGGCCACGTTGCTTATTATAGGCAATAGTAAAAATCTAATTTGGATCACATCGATTATGTACTTTGACATTTGTTCTGACTTAAATTAGTCAATAAAAACTTTTAGCTAGTTAAAGAACTTACATAATTTTTCAAAACTGAACTACAGAAAAATAGTTTAGTTAAAAAAAATCAAAATATTATTTTTTGACTTTCACAACTTCACCTCTCTAGCGATTAAATCGTAAATTTTATGATCATTGTTGTCGTGCGTCACTAGTGGTTGTGGTCTCTTCTTAACATCAGGAATAGGGTTAGTCGGAGAACTATGAGTAGGATCAGAAGTATCGTCATGGATGTGGCGAAGCAACATAGTTCATGAAAGTTGTCGTACAATTACGTTTGGGGCGATAAGTCGAGATTTTGGTCAATTTTTTCACGTCAATTTAATAGATGCAAATTGAAACAATGATAATTATTATAATGATAATATTATTAATAATAATAATAGATAGCGCATAAATACACCGGACAACGAAAAGACGATTACACCCCTCTTGCATACTAAACTCGCCAACGTCTAGACATCTGAATGGATAAGAAAGGATCTTATAACCACACATGAAAATGCGAAAGACTCATCCGCACCTAACTCTGCCAGCACGCACAACTCCTATGACACATCATTAATGGAAGTCCATATTTATCATTGAACACGACCAAGTTGCAATTCTTGCAACTACACGACCAAGTGAGCACATACCTCACCTCTAGACCCATGAAACACCATGCCTTACACGAACACCTATAATGACAACAACAACAACAAAGCCTGTAATCTCAAATAAATTGGGGTAGGCTATATGAACCATGAATGAATCACGTCGAGTCGTGAACATGAATCTTCTACCTCCATAGGTTTCGGTTGACGAGCATGTCTTCATTTAGATCTTTTAGCTTCATGTCGTTCCGTATGACCTCCATCCACGTCTTTTTCGGTCTCCCACGAGCTTTAGCCGTCTGTCCTAAGTCGAGATCTTCAACTCATCGTACCGGTGCATCTATGGGTTTGCGTTTAACATGTCCAAACCATCTTAAACGATTTTCTCGCATTTTCTCGTCAATGGCCGCCACACCCAATTTATGCGAATATCTTCATTGCGCACTTTCCTTTAAGCTTTAGAGGAAAGTTACGATCGCACATGATCCCTGTTACACTCTTCCACTTTGTCCATCCAGCTTGGATGCGGTGGTTGACATCTACCTCATCTAACTCTCCATCCATCTGCAGTATGGAGCCTAAATACCGAAAATGCGCACTTCTTGCTATCTCTTGGCCATCCAACTAAGCCGTGCCATCGTTGTTTCTTCGTTGTTTGCTAAACTTGCATTCGAGGTACTCTGTTTTTGTTCGACTTAGTCGAAATCCTCGTGCTTCTAATGTTTGTCTCCATAGTTCTAATTTAGCGTTAACTCCCATTCTCGTCTCGTCGATGAGGACAATATCGTCTGCAAACAACATACACCATGTGACTCAGTCTTGGATGGTTCTGGTGATTTCATCAATTACAATGACAAACAAAAATGGGCTCAAAGCTGACTCATTTTTACATAATTATAAAATATTATTAATTTTACATACATTGTAACAAACTTTTAATTAGGTCTAATCTTCTTATTATATTGCAGCAACTATCAAAAGAAAACTTGAAAAAGAAAAAAAAACAAATAATAGGGGCTTATTTAGATGAAAAATATATTATGTAATCCAAAAATTATAGTTTATTAATTGATGAAAATTGTGAGGGAAATAGATTGATGTTGGCGCCCAAATGGATTGATGTTGGCGCCCAAATGGATTGATGTTCTTATTTTCAAGAATGCATTTCAGATTTCATTCTTGGCGCCATGTCTCTTCTTTCCCTCCAAAAATTGAATATCTATTGATCTTTCCATATCTCATCTTCCCCAAAACCTACCGCCACAATCGTTCTTCCACAAATTGAAACCCTCCCTCACTAGCTCTCCACACTTACACCAAAAAGAACTGAATTCCATCCTTCAAATCTTAAAAGGGTATGTAATGGCAACTGTATTCCTCCACATTTTTTTATTTTTCTTTTTCTCTGTGCCCTAAATCGGGATTTTTTTTTTGTTGCTGTTGTTCAGATTCTCCCGCATCAAGTTACATAAGGTAAGTTCGATCAGTACTCTAATTTTGATTTACCCTACTGTATCACTAATTTGTCAACGGTGCTCTTTGATTTTTATTCATGTAATTGATTCAGTTTGTGGTGTTATTAGTTACATCAATTGTATGAATTGGTTCAATCTGTTATCACTGAATTATTAGTTCCACTCGTAATTTGGGTCTATTTTCAGAGTTCTATTATCTCTCTGATCGAGTAATGAAAATGATAAGGCATAGGCTTAGATTTTTGCCTCTGCTAATTTTTGATACTATGAGAAAGTAGATTCCAGTAATTGACATGACAAAAGTATGAAAGGGTTAATGAACAAAGAAAAGATATTTGGTTTGTAATTAATTACCTATTCTGCAACCATAGCATGTGATATTGATTAGTTAGTCTCATTTTGAATTGTTTATAATCTCTGTAAGTCTAATGTAAGTCTAATGCTCTTCTGTTAATTCATATCCTGGTGCAATTATTTTCATATGACAAATAACAATATAAAACTTGCTTTTCACTATTATTATATGTGATGTTGTTTGTTATATGACGAAATCTTGAGTGGTTGAAAAAACAGAAAAAAAACATTATTTTTTCTAGCAAAGTTATGTTTAAAGAGTCTCAAACTGGTTATTAATCTTAAAATTAGCTTCCAGTTGTAGTAATGCTTATATATTTCTGTTGAATTGCTATAGGTTGTCTAGATAATACTGACTTGTTGGATATATGGCACTTAAGTTTCCTGTTTTTATGAATTAGTTTGTTTTTCAATTGCATTTGCTTTTCATTTGATGGGATGGATTTGGCGTACTTAATAAAAATTGTATACTGCAGATTGTTTGTTATCATTTTTTTTATGTGCGAGCTTTAGGTCTTCGATACGACGATTTATATGATCCGATGTACGATCTGGATGTGAAGGAGGCGCTGAATCGGCTGCCGAGGGAGATCGTTGATGCGAGGAATCAGCGCCTCAAGCGTGCTCTCGATTTGTCGATGAAGCACGAGTACCTTCCTGATGATCTTCGGGTGCGGTGTTTCTTCCTTTTACATTGAAATCTACTTATGTTCAGATTTAGGTTGAACTAGATTACCTGAGAGTAATTCACAGGCTATGCAGACACCGTTTATGACATGGGAATGATTAGCTCAGATTAATTATTCTTAATTAATTAGCAGACACATGCTAATTAATTAGCAGGAATAATATGCAGACACAGGCTATGCAGACACCATTTCACATCTATTATTCTTAATTAATTATGTGTTTGGCAGTTAGTTATGCTACTATGGAGTTATTTCTCGGTGGTCTTTACGGATCCGGGTGGTGTGCCTCCTAATTGGCGGCCGGCGGTTGATGAGGAAAGAGGAGATAGCGATCCATTGACTGCAGGGGAGTTTCCTGGTGATGCAGAGAATGGGAGGGTCCGTTTCTGTAGAAAGTGCAATCAGTTGAAACCTCTGCGTTGCCATCACTGTTCTGTTTGTGAGTTGCTCCTAGCCTTGCCATTGGTATAATTGTGTGTTGTTGACTGTTGTTACCTTTTTCCATGGCTAATATTATGTGAACGGCCTGTTAGGTGGGAGGTGTGTGCTGAAAATGGACCATCATTGTGTTTGGGTTGTCAATTGTGTTGGGGCGTTGAATTACAAGTATTTCCTTCTCTTCCTAGTATGGTCTCCTAACTATTCATGTCGGGTTGGTTGTACCTTTGTTGGTCTTGGTAATTAAGTGTGTCTCGAACCACTATTCTTTTTAAATTGTTTTGACCGCATTGCATAACCTTCCAGTGCTTTAATTTCCAGAACATCATAAATTCTCATAAACCAATTTCTGGATCTCTGTTCATGAATTTTGCAATTGGTAGATTCACTTTTGCCTCCTGATATGGAGATATTTCTGTAATGTTTCTGTAATATGGATATGGTAGATTCACCCTTGATGATGCAAATATTCTATTAGACAATGATGGTTCTTTATAAAATGAACTTAGTTCCTTGGATAAGACCTGGCATAAAGCTTTTTGACTATAGTTGTAAACATAGTAAGAACAAGATAAAACAAATGCAGCTCAAAGGTTTATATATGCAGGTCATTCTTTTTTGGACGCCTGACTTATCACAAAAGGAACAAATAACAGAAAGAAATCGGATTTGGACGCCTGATGATGGCCTTGTTACGGCGCCTAGGCGCCCGCTCGCTGAAATATGTTAAGCCAGCCCTCACTTATATCGTAATGACTAACGAACTGCCTTCTTGTAAATTCCAGTGAATCTTTTGAGGACTCTGTTAAGTATTGGCCGTAACCTTTTTCTTTGTTTAAGTTATGCTACATTTTTTGTTCAGCCTCCCAATGTCATATATCTCTATATGTTTGTTAAAGGTAATGTTGCCTATCTACTTAATTAGTGTCAAAAGCATATTACCAAAGAAAATCGTAAAAGAAGAATTAATTCAATACATTGTGCCTTATTATTTAATCCCCAAGAGTGAAGCAATTTAGTTCACTTGTGTTTCATGCTTAGTTCAGTTGTGTTTTATTGCCAGCTTAAAGCAATTTAGGGCTTCTTCCATTGGAAACTTCTGCATCTACTCGATTTTTGTCGGGATAGTGATTGAACTCATTGTTATGTATCCGATACAACGTAGGAAGTACAGGGTTGGAATTGACAACTTACTGGTTCTCTTAATCGGAGGAATTCCAATTGCTATGCCCACTGTTTTATCTGTTACAATGGCTATTGGTTCCTGAGCAGGTACACTAACAGATAGCTCGAAAGCAAACTCCTTTATGTTTTTTTCATCTCCATGTTCAGATGCATTGTGTATAAAAGATTTGGAGTAACAGCTATTGATATCCTCTCTTTGAACAGATACTGAATCTGTGCAACAGCAAGGAAGATATCAGAAGGAAGGTTCATTCTGTTATAGACAAGTTTGCCGAACGTGGGCTTCGTTCCTTGGGAGTTGCTCGACAGGTTTGCACATATTTTCCTGGATTCATCACTGAGGCCTATATCACAAGCTATTTGTCATCATTTGTTGTTTAATTTCTTCTTTAGGAAGTTCCTGAGAAAACGAAGGAGATTGCTGATGGACCATGGCAGTTTGTTGGTTTGTTACCATTGTTTGATCCACCTAGGCATGATAGTGCAGAAACAATAAGAAAAGCCTTGGATTTGGGTGTGAATGTGAAGATGATCACTGGTAACGAAATTTACTTTTTCCACCCACGTCTTACAATTACGTTGGCCACTCGTTTCTAACTCCTTTGTTCTAAACATTTCACTCTTGTTTATAGGTGAT
The DNA here is from genome assembly GCA_948329865.1 of Linaria vulgaris. Lineage (NCBI taxonomy): Eukaryota > Viridiplantae > Streptophyta > Magnoliopsida > Lamiales > Plantaginaceae > Linaria > Linaria vulgaris. The sequence continues at coordinate 13,983,897 of OX415254.1, read as the reverse complement.
CAGCTTGCTATCGGTAAGGAAACTGGGCGTAGGCTTGGAATGGGGACGAACATGTATCCTTCTTCTGCATTGCTAGGCCAAACCAAAGATGAATCCATTTCAGGGCTTCCCATCGATGAGTTGATTGAGAAGGCTGATGGTTTTGCTGGAGTGTTTCCAGGTCTGTAATCTTAAGCTATGGTTTGTGCCCGAGTGTCATTATAATAAGTTAGTTTTAGAATTTTATTATTGAACTCTTTGACTGAATACCATATTTTCAGCTGAAAGGTAATCTTCTACTGTAAATCTGATTTATGTTTCTCTGTATTGTAGAGCATAAGTATGAGATCGTGAAGAGGCTGCAAGAAAGAAAGCACATTTGCGGTATGACGGGAGATGGTGTGAATGATGCTCCTGCTCTAAAGAAGGCCGACATTGGTATTGAGGTTGCTGATGCAACTGATGCTGCTAGAGGTGCATCTGACATCGTCTTAACTGAACCGGGATTGAGTGTTATTATAAGTGCAGTCCTTATTAGCAGGGCTATTTTCCAGAGAACGAAAAACTACAAGCTTCAATCTCCTTGAAACTTCCAGATCAACTAATTTCTGGTTTTGTTTGTTTCCAGATATATGCTGTTTCAATTACGATCCGTATATTCTGGGTTGAGGCTGAGTGTGAGGAGGTCATCAAGTCTAACATGTTGTTGAGTTCGGCTTTCGGGAGCCTGCTTTGGCAGTTGATGCAGTAGAGGAGAGATAAGTAGGGAGGGTTCTTAAGTAGCTTAGTGCAAGGTGTCTTTATAGAAGAAAAAAAGAGTGCAACAAAATTACAACAAACCATATATTCGTTGGATATCATGTAGGTAAATTAAGGCAAAATGTCCTAATACATTTTTTACTTGGATATTGTTGGAAATTTGTCACTACGAGCAACAAAAGTCTTTTGGTTGGAATCCCTTCGTAGTTGTTGCTTATAATATCTTTTTTGTTGGTATGTCGTTGAAAAATTGTTACTATGAGCAACAAATGTATTTTGGTTGGAATCACTTCGTAGCTAGCGCCTATAATAGCTTTTCCGTTGGTATGCAGTTGGAAAATGTGTTACTATGAGGAACAAATATTTTTTGGTTGGAATCACTTCGTAGTTGTTGCTTATAATAGTTTTTTCGTTGGTATGCCGTTGCAAATTTGTTACTACGAGCAACAAATTTTATTTGGTTGGAATCACTTCGTAGTTGTTGCCTAGTTTTCTTGTAGTGTTAGACTCATAGGTAAGGCTAATCTGAAAATGGTAAGCACTATTAAGGAGGTTCTCAATCGGTTTTGTATGTCTTTGGGTATAAATCTTAGCGAGGCAAAGCTTCAAGTTTTTTTTCTTCTCAAAATCGAGCGGTCGGACTCTTAAGAGACGAATTTGTACTTTATTAGGATTTAGCCAAACCTCACACCTCAGTAAATACCTCGGGGTGCAACTATTTCATGGACGTGTCAAGAGAGAGGATTTCACGGGTATCTTTGATAAACTTACTGCGCGGTTTTCTAGATGGAAGAGTCAAACGCTCTCACTAGCAGGGAGAGCAACACTTGTGCAATCAATTTCAACGGCGGTTCCAATCCACGTCATGCAGTCGTGTTGGATCCCAGAAAACTTTTGTAAGAAGTTAGACAAGCTAAATCGCTACTTCCTTTGATTAAGCAACCCGAATATCCAAAAGCTTCATCTAGTGGGGTGGCAAAAGATCACAAGGGATCGGCAAGACAGAGGGCTGGGAATCTGAATGGCTCGTCTCAATAATCAAGCGCTTCTTTCAAAGTATTGTTGGAAATTATCAAAGAAAGTTGCCTTATCGACTATAAAGATAAGGTTAGAGATAGCGCCACATGGAAGGGTTTAATTCGATACATGAATTCAATTCAATGCTTACTCCATTGGAAGATTGGAAAAGGAAACAATATATCCTTGTGGTTTGATAATTGGATGAGTAACGGTAGGCTTTGTGATTTTGTCCTGCGAATTGAGGAAGCTGATCGAAATATCACACTTCAAGACTTTATTGACGAGGATGGACAATGAAATTTTGAGGATTTAAGCAGCAAAGTTCAAGCTTGTTGAACTACTGTCATTCCTGGGAAACTACTAAAGCTCAATAGCGAGGAAGATCGAATCATATGGAGAGAAATAATGAACGAGGTTTTTTCGTGTCAAAGCGCCTGCAATGCGCTTTATCGATTAAGAGAGGAAGAAACGGGGTTAACGAACGGATGAAGTGGATTTGGACAGCCCCATGTAGCAATAAGATACGCTACTTCAATTGGTTGGAAAATCAAGATTGTCTCGCCTCTAATCAGTTAATAAAAATGAGGAATATTGCAGATTTGGCGGTGTGCGAAATACGCAATTCGGCCGACGAATCCACAACCCATATCCTTGCTGACGGGAAAGGAATGGCAGGAGTTGACAAAGCTCGATGATGATTGTTGGCTGAAAAGAAATATACAAAACAAGAACAAGGTGTGAAATTTAATGCCTCATATTCCTTGGAAAATCATTTTTGCTTCGATTGTGTGGATTATTTGGAAGGCACAAAACACAAAAGTGTTCAAGGGTAAGATCGAGAAGAGTTTTGTTTTGATATGCCAAATTAAATGCCTTAGTGTTGATATGTTTAAAGTAAACCCCTGAAAGAAAGCTTTGGGACCAAAGGTTGGCAAAGGTCGTGTGCGGGATGGAAGAAACTTAATGTTGACGGTAGTGTGGATGCACGACATATTAGGGGAGCAATTGGAGGTGTGTTGCGCAACTATCATGGAGATTGGATTTGGGGCTTTAAGGAGAGTTTATCTTGACATATGGTCGTGGAAGCAGAAATTGAAGCCATTAGGAGAGAACTTATCGTAGCGTGGGATAAAGGTATTGAACGGATCATCATTGAGATGGACTCTTTGGGAGCTTTTAAATTGATAAATGATGAAGACGAATGAAACACATTGCTCCAAGAAAAGGTGAAGGTATGCTGAGAGCTTTTACATAAACCTTGGACACATGAATTCCAATGGATCGCAAGAGAGAAAAATAAGGTTGCGGATCCTATTGCCAAGCTTAGGCGTAACGAGGATGGAGGTTTAGTTTTATGTATTCAACCCCCCCCCCCCCCCTTCCCTGAAATATGTATTATGGTTTCCAATGATGTAGCCTAAGGGCACTTTTTTCGTTCTTATTACCAAAAAAAAATATTATTACAATGTCAAAAGTTAACTCCAAACTTTAGGTAAAATCTCAATTGGGATACGACCCACCCAGCTGTCCGTTTTCTCCATTTGGCAATGTTGTGCCTTTTCGTGTTTGCTTCTCGAGGAACAAACTATAGGTTCCAAAAAGAGATTCATTGAAATGCTCACGGGGTCTTATAATAACATTATTCGCCGTCTTGTTACGGTCGCATTCTTGATAAGTAATTTGATGAACAATTTATTTTGCGTCCATTTAAAAAATTAGTTGATCAACATTGAGACTCTTGACATTATCCATGGCATATCGGATTGTTTTGGCTTTAGCCGCAAAGGAATCACAGACAGTAAATCAAAATGTTTCTGCCTAAATGATAGCTCCAGCTCATTGATCACTGCACGTAACAAATGTGCCAAATGAGATCCCTAAAATTGGGTCAAATGAGGCATCGGGGTTTGTCTTAAGCCACCCTTTGGCAATTTAGTCAAGGCCATCGAATTCCTAATTATGTCCTATACGATTTGAGCTTTATTATTTCCATTCACCCATATGGGCCTAATCCTATTATTCTCTTCCTTGCATGATTTATGACCGTACATGTTATCATTCAAATGTTTTCATCTTTTTTTTCCTGATAAATTAAGTAATCATTTGTGAAATCATTTTAACGAGGGTTGTTTTATAGGTCATACAGACACAAACATACACGTGTTTGCATGTCTCTGTGTGTGTGTGTGTAAGATTGATATGGTTTACAAAACGAGTGCACTTCTATAGGGCATATCATCAGGGAAACTTCCGGATCGAAAAAGTATTTTGTACATCTGTTGTATTGATGAATTGGTACAATCGAGGGCTCATATTATAACAATTTAATAACAATTCCGTCTGCAATTCCACTAACCTTCTTTCAGTTTTTGTCTTTTATATTATTTCAAATACATCCCTTGAAACCTTAAAAGCATTAACCGATTGACCGATGAGATGCCACATACTATTCAGTGATTTTATATTTTTATTCTATTGTTTCATAATATTATAGTACGAGTATCTGGCTGAGTTCTCACATCATTCGAAAGAAAAAGTTCATAGACTGATGGTATTATATTGACTTGTAACACTTGATTTTAGTGGTAGACTAAACGTTAAATAGGCAAATAATATACACCGAGCAGAATTCCTAAATCCACAACAAAATTTATTATTCTCTAGGACAAAATATTAAAAATGCTCGCTAACTTTTCTTAAAAGTGAAAATGCCTTTTTTTTTTGGCCTTGTCAAAATGCCCCGTATGTTTAAAAAGATCTTTCAAAAATGCCTTTGGCCCTTATTCGGGCCAAAATTGCCTACATGGCCACCACCACCACCTGCAACACCACCACCATTCATTTTTTGGGGGAAATTGAACCCCAACAATTGGGGGTGGTGTTATTGTGGCCGGCGATGGGGTGGGGGGGGGGGGGGGGGAGGTACGAACTAAACAATAATTTTTTTTGGTGTTTTTTGTTTTTTTTTTCCTTTTTTTTAAAGTTTATTATTTGTTGAAAATTAAGTTTATTATACCTTTTCAGATAAAGTTTTTTATTAATTTTTTATATTGTTTATGATTTAGATAGTATATAGTAAAATTAAATATATTTTGGAATTGAGATTTAAGTTTTTATATATGTTTTTTTCAATATATATATATATATATATATATGTTTATTATTATTTTTTATATATATGTTTTATTTTTACAAATGGTTATATATATACATATATATATTGGGGTGCAAACTGCAATTTATTTTGGGTTAGCAGGCATTTTAATTTTTTAATAAAAAAGTTAGCAGGCATTTTTAATATTTCTTCCTATTCTCTAATATACTCTTTATTCATTAGTTATCCAACTTTATTTATGTTTTTTGATAATATCAATAATTATAGAATCTTGGAACTTATTAGAAAAGAAGATCTTGATACCCAATCTATAAAATATGAAAAGATAGTCTTCTTTTTTCTTCTCAAGTATTAACATGCGGTTTATATTTTGTTGAATTTTTTAATTACATATGTTGAAACATCTCTCCTTTATTTTTTCTTTTAAATAACACAATTATATTTCTTACCGCGTGACAGCAAATAAAACAATAAATGTTCAATTTGAAACAGTATATCAAAAAGTAAAAAACAAAAGAAATTAATTTCACTTAAAGGAGCTATATAATCCACTCAAAAAATAAAATCAAAGATTCACAATAAGATCGTTGGGGACACTAAATCTATTAAAAGAATTTGGGCTAATGTGGCGATAATGCAAGAAAAAGAAAAATAAAATGAAAATACAACCGATTTTTTAGGAAGAAATTGATTGAAGTAAAATAAAATTCCTTAATTTAGGAGAGTTCTTCATTTTGTTATTATATTTTTATGTTGATGCGTATAAAGGGAAGTATTTATTATAGTTAGTAGAATAAGAAAGGGTAAATTAGTAAATAACACAGAAATTGCTATAAATTTAGGAATTTCTCTCTCGATATATCAGCTCCCCGTTAAATACTCTATTTACATCGACAATATATTAGTGTTCCTCGATATTCCCATTAAAATGCATTGTAAGGGAAATATAGATGTATTGAAAATTTATGAAATTATTTCAGGTTTATCAATGACATGCACCAAACACTTTCAAATTAAAATTTATTAACAAAACACCGGCAAATATACGAATCGTACGCCAATCATCTCTGCAGTAAACAAAGCATTTTCCTTCAAAATCGTCATCTACTCCTGGTTTGCATGTTCCAAGTTCAGGGAAATCTTTACAACATTTATCGGCAACCACATTCTTGCTACCTGGAAAAAGAAAATATTAGCAACATACATAGAATCTTTTTTAAGAAAATGTGTAATTTATGAGTCACATATAGACATTGTCCGGATAAAAAAAATATAAAAACATAATCTCTCGACAAATCTAGAACAAGAAACGACAATTTAATATGGTATCAGAGCTCGTGTTAAAGAAAAGGTCATGATTGGGGTTTGAAACACCGTTATTGAATCATCATAAAATACCAAATATAAGACATTACAAAAGTAAAAAAACAATACAACATAGGCGTGAGGAGCAGTGGACGTGTTGAAATATATGTCTATACATAAATAAATTTAATGTTAATTTCTCAAAAAAGTTTGAACTTCTAGACCGAGACTTGTATTCAATACAATGGTAATAATAATTATTTCCCCTGCCCAATTTACCTATGAGCAGGGCCACGATCGCGACAAGAAAAATAGCGAAGATGCTCTTTATGGAGGCCATTTTTTATTGATCAATCAAATATACGTGCTCTAACAAAGCTATCAGTCACTACAACAAATCAGACCAATTGCATGGAAAGGCTTGCATCCGAATTTTTATTTTCGGATGCAAGATAAGTAGCATAGAAAAAATGCGATGCAATTATATTGCATCGCAAAATTCGGATGCAACCACGGGCTTTGCATCCGATAAATCGGATGCAAAACCCGCCTCGGATAAATCCGATGCAACCTAAAAAGGCTGCATCGAAAATATCCAATGCAGGATCTGCATCCGAAATTTCGGATGCAAGAATTTGCATCCGATACTTCGGATGCAGCCACGTAGGCTGCATCCGAATTTTCGGATGCAGGGAAACCTGCATCGGATAATTCCGATGCAGGATTAAAAAAAAACTATTAAACTATTTTTGCATCGGATAAAACTGATGCAAAAATATTAAAACCCACTACCCCCTTGTTATTGTGAATATTGTTATTGGTACTATTGTTATTCCAAGTATTTTCGTTTTAAGTTGTTATTAAATCAAAAAATTAAGACATAGTCGAACAATACAATGAAACCATACATGAGAAGTTCAATATTGAAATACAAGTACATATTATAACTAAACATAATCTGGGTCGCTACTGTCATTATCTTCGACCACCTTCTCTTCTCCCTCGTCATCATCCCCCTCCTCTTCATCATCCTCGTCAACCTCCTCGTCATCGTCATCCTCGCCACTACTAACTGCCACTGGTTCCTCCTCAATTGTCACTGGTATAGATTGGCCATCCACTGCTAACTCTGTCACGTTAAATGATGTAAAGTCAACGAACAATCCGGACACAGGAACATTTTCTTCTTGGAATACCGTTTCAGGCTGACTTTGAACTCTTGGAGCTTCTGTCGCTTTATCAGTCATAGAACTCATGTCAACCACGTGTCTCGCTGGAGTGTGAATCACTACCCACCATCCCCTTCTTTGTCTGTTCTTTTGACATGCATATGGCGTATAGTACACTTGTTGCGCTTGGCTTGCTAGAATGAATGGTTCGATCTCCCCAGACGGGAGACGACGAGTGGGATCAAGCTCGATCAAACGGTATGACGGGTGGACTCGCAAACCACGAGAGCTGGTATCATACCATATGCATTTGAAAAGGAAGATAGATTCCCAGTCTTGGTATTCTAGCTCTAGGACTTCGGTCAAAGTCCCGTAAAAATACGTGTCTTCCTGCTCGTCATTGCACCACTTCACGCATACCCCATTGTTCGTCGTCTTTTTCCCAACGGCGTATCCATCTGTGTGAAAACGAAGACCGTTTACCACATAGCCATTTTCCCAACTAATCACCTGATTCTTTGGTCCAAGTGCTAGGTTTAGCAAACGCGGATCATAATCGTGGCGATTGTTGAATACCATGTCTTTGAACCATTGTACAAATTAATCGTTCCGTCTTTGATGGATTGCATCATCGACTAACCCAACGCACATCTCCTCATCGAAAACACTGATATAACACAATTTGAAAAATAATTAATGTATTTATTTTAGTACAAGAACTTAATAAACATTTGTATATTATTTATCACTAACCGTATCCAGGGTTCAACCTCCGGGTAATTTAAAAAGATATACAACTCGGCAGCCTTGAGCTCGGCGGCACTTAACCGCCGTATGTGAGACGCTTGTCCTACTGGCGAACCGACCTTTCGAAAGACGGATAGTCGTTGAGAATAATTAGGATCAACTCTTGTCTCGTTTCTACCCAGGCGGACCAGACGTGTATCGAAATCATGCTCAAAATAATGATCGCAGAAATTGGTCATCTCAAACGTCAGGTACGCTTCAGCAATAGATCCCTCGATCCTCGCCTTGTTACCGACACTACCCTTCAAATCGAACAAACGCCTGAAAATATAAACAAAAAATTAGATATGAACGATATGAGCATCAATGTAAATAACTGTAAATTCAGTTGGTGAATACCTCTCGAAGGGATACATCCATCGATAGTGCACCGGTCCTCCCATTTTTGCCTCCCATGGAAGATGAATAACGAAATAGGAGTGTTCTTTAAAATATAGTAGGAGTGTTCTTTAAAATATAGTAAAAAACGGAATAACGAAAGACGCAAACAAACATTTCGGGTTGTAAATGTAATTATTCAAAAGTTGAAAAACAACTCAAATTTAACTTTTTCTTTCACCAACATCTTTTAAACCATAAGTAGGAGTGTTCTTTTAAATATCGTAAAAAACGGAGTAACGAAAGACACAAAGAAACATTTCGGGGTGAACATGTAATTAGTAAAAAGTCGCAAAACAACTCGAAATCCACTTTTTCTTTCACCAACATATTCTAAACAATAAGTAGAAGTGTTATTCCAAATCTTGTCAAAAATGGAGTAACGAAAGATGCAAATAAACAATATAACACTATATGATCTTCAACTCTAAACCCTAAACCCTAAACCCTAAACCCTATATAAGTATACTCTATCATACTAAAATTGTATTTTCACATGTAGAGAGTGTCAATCAAGTCCTCTCGTCGATTTTTTTTTACCATATGCTATGTTATTAAAAATATAAGTGGTCTTCAAAATTTTGTCAAAATCGGAGTATGGAAAGACGTTTAAAAAATATTTGGGGTAGAATATCTAATTATGCAAAAGATAGAAAACGACATCAAACCTCCATTTTTTTAACCACTATTTTAATAAAACTTATGAGGCATATTTACATTTAAAATTTGTCAAAAATGCGGAACGAATAATGTTTAAAATACTTTTGGGGTCGAAAATGTAAATATAAATTTAATAAGTATGGGTCTTTTTATAAATAGTAATAGTTCACGCATAGGAAAGTTGCCATGCAATATGTATTTGCATGGGAAATTTCCTATGCAATAGATGCTGCATTGGAATATTCCCATGCATTATCTTTCGCATGGGAATTTTCCGATGCAGTATCCTTTGCATGGGAATTTTCCAATGCAAAGAATATCCTGCATCCGAATTTTCGGATGCTAAATTGCAACCTTCCCCCTATAAATACCCCACCCCTCTTTCACTTCTCATTCATCACATTCTCTCTTCTTTCTCTCTCTACTTCTCCTTTCTCTAAATTTATAATAAAAATATATATACCATAATTATAAATATAAATAGAAATACGACAAACATAAATATAAATATAAATATATATACAAAAAATATAAGTATATATACAAAAAATATAAATATATATACGAAAAATATAAATATTAATACAAGTTTTCATAACAAATTTTTATTATTAATACAAGTTTTAAAAACAATTTTTTTTTAAAATATTAAGTATACGAAAAATTTAAAGTAACTATGTATAGATATTACTTTAAAATTTAAAAGAATATACTTAAAATAATTATTTATATTAATTAAAACAAAAATATTTAAAAAGTGGCGGATAAATTTCCGCCACTTTTTTTTTTAAAAATTTCGTAAACTTTGCATCGGAAATTTCCGATGCAAAGATTTATTAAATCTTTGCATCGGAAATTTCGGATGCAAAGATTAAATCAATTGCATCTTGCATCGGAAATTTCCGATGCAAAGATTTAATCAATTGCATCGGAAATTTCCGATGCAAAACCTTTTTACCGAACCTCTACCGAACCTCCCTACGACCGCCACGTTACACTTCCGGTGTTGGGTTATGCATCGAAAATTTCCGATGCAGGCTTTTTCTGCATGGGAATTTTTCGATGCAGGGCTTTTTTGCATCCGATTTTTTCGATGCAGAGTCTTTTGCATGCGAAAATTTCTATGTAGCTCTGCATGGAAAAATTCCTATGCAGCCACCTATTGCATCGGAATTTTCCGATGCAATTCTCTTGCCGGGACACCAAAAGCATGAGATTTTCGCATTGGATTTTTTCCATGCAATTGATCAATTGCATGGAAAATGTACCCAATTACATGGAATTTTTTCCATACAATTGGTGCGTTTTGTTGTAGTGAGTGCTCTTAATTTATACTAACGAAATTACGAGGTGTGACATTGATTTTAGAATGCAATGCTACTAATTTGGAAATAAACATGATTCATATTAAGCTGCAAAATATGTACTTCTATATTAGCAATGAATAAACGTTTTAAACTCTTATATTAAGTATATCTTTAATAAATGATTTTACAAAGATAAGTGTATATATATATATATACTAGAAAGGCTAGCACGCTGTTCCCGCTTGATTAAAAATTTATTTTAATTTATATATTGTAAAAAATGTAACTTGAATAAGTAAAGATTAAATATATTGGGATAGAGGATTTATATAGAAATTTTAAAATCTTGGGAAACTAAATCACATTCACATAATTATTGTAGTTAATAATTCTACTTAAATTCTAATGCTGGATTACGAACTTAAAAATAAGATATTGTGTCAGCACTAAAATTATAAGGCCAAAACTGGAAATCAAAAGTTTGGTGTCACAGTTTGTCTTTCTTTATATAATACTAGCAAATGGAGCACGCGGTTCCCGCGAGCATAATTCTTTTTTCAATGTCATTTTATGTGGGTTAAAGAAGAAAATTTATCTAGATAACATGTGCCATAAATTTAGAGTATAACAATGGAAGAAAAATATATTATAGGGAAAGTAAATCATTAATTACAATGAATAGTGTAATTAATTAGTCTAACTTAATTTGTAAGGTTATTTTGGGGATTTAATAGTATACTTTTACAATATAGCTAAAACTCAAAGGTTAAAGTTGGAAATCAAAAGATTGGTGTCACAATGGGTTTCTTTATATAATAGTATATAGATGGTAAAAGAATAATTTGAATAAGTAAAGATTAAATAAATAAGGATAGAAACTTTATATTTAGTACACATACCAATATATAATAACGTACTAGAAACGCTGGCACGCGGTCCCCGCGTGATTAATAATTTATTTTAATTTATACTAGCAAATGGAGCACGCGGTTCGCGCGAGCATAATTCTTTTTTCAATGTCATTTTATGTGGGTTAAAGAAGAAAATTTATCTAGATAACATGTGCCATAAATTTAGAGTATAACAATGGAAGAAAAATATATTATAGGGGAAAGTAAATCATTAATTACAATGAATAGTGTAATTAATTAGTCTAACTTAATTTGTAAGGTTATTTTGGGGATTTAATAGTATACTTTTACAATATAGCTAAAACTCAAAGGTTAAAGTTGGAAATCAAAAGATTGGTGTCACAATGGGTTTCTTTATATAATAGTATATAGATGGTAAAAGAATAATTTGAATAAGTAAAGATTAAATAAATAAGGATAGAGACTTTATATAGAAAGTTTTAAATTTTGAGAAACTAAATATTCAATCACAATAATTACTATAGTTATTGATTCTACTTAAATTATAAGGCTAAATTAGGAACTCAATAATTAAACTATTGTGCTAACAATAAAATTATAAGGCTAAAATCGGAAATCAAAAGTTTGGTGTCACAGTTTGCCTTTCTTTATATAATAGTATAGATTATATATATATATATATATATATATATATATATTAGTGTGTGTGTGCGAGCGCGCGTGCATATCTAGCTCTATAAATATATATATTTCAAAAATCTATGAGCATTCCATCTTCTTTTAGGTTTTACCATAATATTAGAACTCATGCAAATAAAGAGGTTCTTAGGGTTCAAATTCCAACGCCATCCATTCAATAAAAAGTATCAAATGTGAAGTGTTTTAAAAAATTAACAGCGTGAAGAACCGTGTTAGACATTATCTCTATTATTATATAAAGAAAGTAATATTGGACACATTGGTATACCGAACTTTTAATTTCCAACTTTAACTTTACGATCTGAGTTAATTCATAAAATCAAATGTTTACTTTTCAACTTTGACCCTATATATAATTAAATTAGATCATAATTTTGTTTTTCAAATTTACATCTAATCCACCACTAGCTATATCTAGCGCACTTAATTTTCCATCCAAATTGCATGTCAATTAGGTCCGCTTATTGTATGATTGCACATTGTGTGATAGAAAAAAGATAAATCGTTTTTTTCAAATATAATCTTATGATCTATTTAAATCATAATAACGACATAAATGTCTACATGGATAATATTATATATATATATATATATATATATATATATATGTATGTATAACTTGTTAAAGAGGCTTTGAATTTTATATTAAGAATGGGATAGTTCAGTAAATGGTATAAAGAAATAGTCCATCAGATCCATTCTATTGAATGTGTGGCATATTCAAACATTAACGGCTCAGTTGGTCTGTATTACAAAGCCTAATTAGTGTCTTTTTGAACCTGGGATGGTTACTAGACTTTCGCTTACGCGTGGACAGACTAGGATCTTGGGGGGTTGCGTCCCCCTGTGTTCAGGGCACTCCTCAAACGACCTGACACCTTACCCGATGTTCCTTATAAAAAGGAGTTGGAACACTTCATTAAGACCTTGGTTCGCATTTGCTCGACAAGCTTCAGCAGCCCGCATTACTGCTTTCAAATACCACTGGTTGTCAGGCACATCAGTACCAAATGGGAGATAGTACACAAGTTCTTTCTAGTGATGTGCTGCCCTATATGTTTTCCATTCTGTCAACTGATTAGCAATTTGTCGTCCAAAATCATCGATCATATCGTGACGGCGTATCTCAACCTCATTTTCAATAAATATACTTCCACTAGTTCATGAGGGTCACAATACTAGATTTCGCATTTCAAAATTTGATTGTCGCTTGTAAGACTGAAATAAGAGCACTCAAACACATGGGAGATTCGAGGTACAAGCATAGTCGCACTCATAGGAGAATCCTCATGAAGTGACTTTTCTGCTACGCTACTTGTTGTTGTAGAACCTCCCATCGGGGCCTCATGTATTGTATTCCTCGTACCTCCATCATACAAACATGGCCGAGGCGAGAGGACATGTTTGCTCCAAGGAGTCTTCTTAATTCGTGTCATTACCTAATAAATGGTTATCAAAGACTCGATATACACTGTCATGTTGAAATTACATGTCGAGTTCACATGTCAAATTATGAATTCGACATACATGAAGAAATTCGACGTGTTCTGCATTCAATCAAAAATTGGTCCCCCTGCGATTATAACAATGCAAGTGGGGGTGACTATGTTATATATGTAACAATTTTCAACCTTGTACACCGTGTTGATGCAGTAAATGCAAACATGTTGAATTTAACATGTCGAATCTAGAAAATTCAACATGCCAGTTTTCGTTTAAATTAACTCATAATTTGCAGCCCACAATTTCTCATCAACGACCCGCATAATACGAGAGCTGATATGCGATGAATTTCTAATCTATGGCTCGTTGACATCCCACTTCTACGTGTTAGTCTGTTTACCAACATTACAGTTTCTGGTGTTCCGGACAAAGCTAATCAAGGATCACGCTAGGGAGCCTAAATTAGCATAGTTAGGGTACTGATTTTGCATTGTATATAACTACGTGTAACTCACACGAATGTGTGCCCCAAACTACTATATATCATTAATTCCCAGTTTTAGATCACGTTTTCTTATCATTTGTTGTGACCTCAAATTTGATTAACAGGCTTATCGTATGTTAGTGCAAATGACCTCTCTTTTGTAAGATGTGACAATTAATTTTGGTTATATTTATTTTTCTTTTACGAAAAAAAAATGTTTGGTGCTATCCCCACGAGGTTTAAAATTTAGTAGTATCCCTCCTACACATGTGCGAAATCGCACGTGCATCTTTTTTTAGAAAAGTTAGTGTTTTCCTTATCATTGAGCTCGTAATCTTTTTGTATGTTACTCGATTAAGAATTACATCTACTCTAATTCGGTATCAGTTCGTTTGGGATACACGATATTTCAAATTACATAAATATTAAAAATGCACGCTAATGTTTTTTTAAAAGTGAAAATGCCCCTTTTTTGGAGACTTGTCAAAATGCCCCGTATGTTTAAAAAGATCTGTCAAAAATGCCCTCGGCCTTATTCGGGCCAAAATTGACTACATGGCCACCACCACCACCTGCAACACCACCGCCCGCCGATTACACTTTCTGCAACTCCACCACCACCACCTGCAACACCACCACCTTTCATTTTTTGGGGGAAATTGAACCCCAGCAACCGGTGGTGGTGTTATTGTGGCTGGCGATTGGGGGGGGGGGGGGGGATAGGTACGAACTAAACAATTTTTTTTTTGGGGGGGGGGGGTTGTTTTTTTTTTGTTTTTCTTTTTTTTTAAAGTTTATTATTTGTTGAAAATTAAGTTTATTAAACCTTTTCAGATAAAGTTTTTTATTAATTTTTTATATTGTTTATGATTTAGATAGTATATAGTAAAATTAAATATATTTTTGAATTGAGATTTAACTTTTTATATATGTTTATATATATATATATATATATATGTGTGTGTGTGTGTGTGTGTGTGTGTGTGTTTATTATTGTTTTATATATATATATGTGGGTGTGTGTGTGTGTGTTTTATTTTTAGAAATGGTTATATATATACATTTATATATATATATATATATATATATATATATATATATTGTGTGCAAACAGCAATTTATTTTGGGGTGAAAATATAATATTTGAAATTAGAAGGGTTTGTTTAAAAAGTATTTTTTGGCTGAAAATTATGACGTGGTGGAGCACTTATTGACGTGGCAGCCACTGTACCGCCACGTAGGCAATTTTAGCCCGAATAAGGGTCACGGCCATTTTTGAAAGCTTTTTTCAAACATACGGGGCATTTTAGCAAGGCCCGAAAAAAGGGCATTTTAATTTTTGTTTAAAAAGTTAGCAGGCATTTTTAATATTTCGTCCTATTTTCGAATATACTCTTTATTCATGAGTTATCCAACTTTATCTTTGTTTTTTGATAATATCAATAATTATATATAGAATCTTGGAACTTATTAGAAAAGAAGATCTTGATACCCAATCTATAAAATGGAAAGATAATCTTCTTTTTTCTTGTCAGCGTATTAACATGCGGTTTATATTTTGTTGAATTTTTTAATTACATATGTAGAAACATCTCTCCTTTGTTTTTTCTTTTAAATAACACAATTATATTTCTTACCGTGACAGCAAATAAAACAATAAACATTCAATTTGAAACAGTAAATCAAACAATAAAAATTAAACGAAATTAATTTCACTTAAAGGAGCTATATAATCCACTCAAAAAATAAAATCAAAGATTTACAATAAGATCGTTGGGGACACTAAATCTATTAAAAGAATTTGGGCTAATGTGGCGATAATGCAAGTAAAAGAAAAATAAAATGAAAATACAACAGTTTTTTTAGGAAGAAATTGATTGAAGTAAAATAAAATTCCTTAATTTAGGAGAGTTCTTCATTTTGTTATTATATTTTTATGTTCATGCGTATAAAAGGAATTATTTATTATAGTTAGTAGAATAAGAAAGGGTAAATTAGTAAATAACACAGAAATTGCTATAAATTTAGGAATTTCTCTCTCGATATATCAGCTCCCCGTTAAATACTATATTTACATCGACAATATATTAGTGTTCCTCGATATTCTCTTTAAAATGCATTGTAATTTGTAAGGGAAATATAGATGTATTGCAAATTTATGAAATTATTTCAGGTTTATCAATGACATGCACCAAACACTTTCAAATTAAATTTTATTAACGAAACACCGGCAAATACACGAATCGTACGCCAATCAGGCCCCAAGTGTTGTATACATCACGTATACATACATATACGAATATTATTTCAAAGAATTTTATTCATCGTACAAATTTTAAAATGAGAGAACATAAATGCTAATAACTATTATTAGCATTTGCAATGGCAAACATAGCGACCATTTCTTAGTAAGCAACCACCCCCATTTGAGCAATCATCTCTGCAGTAAACAAAGCATTTTCCTTCAAAATCGTCATCTACTCCTGGTTTGCATGTTCCAAGCTCAGGGAAATCTTTACAACATTTATCGGCAACCACATTCTTGCTACCTGGAAAAAGAAAATATTAGCCACATACATAGAATTTTTTTTAAGAAAATGTGTAATTTATGAGTCACATATAGACATTGTCCGGATAAAAAAATATAAAAATATAATCTCTCGACAAATCTAGAACAAGAAACGACAATTTAATATGATATCAGAGCTCGTGTTAAATAAAAGGTCATGATTGGGGTTTGAAACACCATTACGGAATTATCATAAAATACCAAATATAAGACATTACAAAAGTAAAAAAACAATACAACATAGACGACGTGAGGAGTAGTGGACGTGTTGAAATATATGTCTATACATAAATAAATTTAATGTTAATTTCTCAAAAAAGTTTGAACTTCTAGACCGAGACTTGTATTCAATACAATGGTAATAATAATTATATCCCCTGCCCAATTTACCTATGAGTAGGGCCACGATCGCGACAAGAAAAATAGCGAAGATGCTCTTTATGGAGGCCATTTGTTATTGATCAATCAAATATACGTGCTCTAATAAAGCTATCAGTGCTCTTAATTTATACTAACGAAATTACGAGGTGTGACATTGATTTTAGAATGCAATGCTACTAATTTGGAAATAAACATGATTCATATGGTGTTTATGAAATCATGTTCAGGTTATACAAATGTTACCGATATATTATACTTTTAAATTATATTCTAGCTAATTGTTATTCCAAAAGTCAAAACTAAACGAAGCGAACAGTCAAAGTAACACTTTGAAAAATATCATTGTTAAAAGAACTGTCCTATGTTAGGTAATTACTACTTAGATATAAATACTTTGTTCTCTCAATGTACATGTACCAAAAAATTTAAATATTCATATTTATGTTTATGCATTTCAAACAAAAAATTCAGAACACCAAATTGTGATTCATGTTTGTATATTTATAGTAGATTTTGTTGAAGATATTCAGCAAATTTGTTTTATTGTGAATATACAGAAAAAAAAATCAAGTAGATTTTTTTGCTATATACATTTAATTTGCTTAAAATGTATATTTCTAAAATTGCTCGAGAATTTGCATTTCTATAATTTCCATATATATTCAAATTTGGTGTAAATATAAATTTACATTTGTGCATGGTATAACGTATATTCTGGAATTTAAAGTAATGAATGTTTCTAGGATTATATTAAGCTGCAAAATATGTACTTCTATATTAGCAATGAATAAACGTTAACTCTTATATTAAGTATATCTTTAATAAATGATTTTACAAAGATAAGTGTATATATATATATATATATATACTAGAAAGGCTAGCATGCGGTCTCCGCGTGATTAAAATTTTATTTTAATTTATATATTGTAAAAAATGTAACTTGAATAAGTAAAGATTAAATATATTGGGATAGAGGATTTATATGGAAAGTTTAAAATCTTGGGAAACTAAATCACCATCACATAATTATTGTAGTTAATAATTCTACTTAAATTCTAATGCTGGATTAGGAACTTAAAAATAAGATATTGTGTCAGCACTAAAATTATAAGGCCAAAACTGGAAATCAAAAGTTTGGTGTCAATTGGGATACGACCCACCCAGTTGTCCGTTTTCTCCATTTGGCAATATTGTGCCTTTTTGTGTTTGCTTCTCGAGGAACAAACTATAGGTTCCAAAAGGAGATTCATTGAAATGCTCACGGGGTCTTATAATAACATTCTTCCCCGTCTTGTTAGGGTCTCATTCTTGATAAGTAATTTGATGAACAATTTATTTTGCGTCCATTTAAAAAATTAGTTGATCAACATTGAGACTCTTGACATTATCCATGGCATATTGGGGGACCTTAGATGCTAGGGACAAGAGCACTACTCCTTTTGGACTAATTTACCGAAATATCCTTCTGTCTTTCTTGCAAAAGGTTGCCAATTTTATGAAATTAGAGTTTTACCCCAATAAATTAAATAGTTCCTATTTTTAGTGTTCTTTTCAATGGATATAGTCCATTACGACCATATCAGGCCCAGCATGCTTCCGTACAGAACTTAATAAATCATAACCGTACAAGATACCTCCTTTCGACCGTATCACCGTCGGGTATTCTGCCAGGTTTTACGAAGACTCCTCGCCCTCAACCACTCGATCGCAACCGATGGTTCTGCAACAGCTCCTTCAAAGGTAATCAGCACAACCCTGGTTCGTTTCCTACTCCGGGTGTAAAAGGCAACTAAAACGGAATTCTTTAAAAGCTCAACTTTGACATACTCAAGCGAAAGCAAATCTTTATTTATTTATGTGGAGATTTATTTATTACAGCACACTCATATCTCCTTAGAGAGGAGCAACTTGTTAAGCTACACATGGTAGCTGGGTTACTCCTGTACATACACTCACTAACTATTACAATCGTACTGGAATTTAAACACTCGTTTTTTGACAGAAATAAAATGCTCACACTATTACAAACTATGCTTCACTCTTGTTTATAAGAAAACTAAGGGAAATGTTCGATGCCTTTAGCTTTCTTCAGCTTGTGTATTTATAGGTGAAGATCCGGATTTGAAACGCGGATTTCAGCTACATCCTGATGCTTTTTCTTCCACTAGTGTAGTGGTTTGGCCCTCCTGTTATTTTAGTGGAATCTTTTCCACCGCAGCTTGTTGTCTTTTCCTTCCCACTATGATAGTGGCCTGGCCCTCCACTTATCGTTATGTCGTTGTAGTGGAGATGGTCTTGATTCGATCACATGGCTACTTTAGCTTTGCCAGCTGTAGTAGCCCACTTGCCTGTCCCACGCGGCATCTTTCCTTGTCTCGCATGGCCATCTTTGTCGTTATCCTCTTTGTCACGTTTCATCGGGAATCCTTTTCCAAAAAGGGGTTCCTTCTGCTCTTGACACTTTGGACAGATCCTCTCCTTCCATTGGCCGACGTGTGCCATATTGCAGAATTTTCTGCTGGTTTCTGCCGTTGATGGAATCTCGTTTCTCCACAATGTTCTTCGTTTGTTTTCGAACATTGATTCAGCGAACCTTGTGGTGGTGTTGGTCATGCTGTTAAGCATGAACGTTCCCTTTTCCTTGTCTTGGAAAATCTTGAATGCGTACTTGACCTTGTCCATCTCTGTGAGACAGACCCAGAGTCCCCAAGCTCTCCTTGTTGAAACGTCATCCTCTGAGAGTGGGGCGACTAACATCTGTCCTTCTGGTGGAGGCTTGATGTAGTCCAACGCTTTCCAATTGGGTCTTTGGATTTTGATAAAATGAAAACATGGTAAAGACCCTTTTCCTGCGATTTCTGGGGCTGCGGATATGAACTTCATTTCAAGAACATCGCCCCTTCCAAGTGTATGATTGTTTTGCCATGTCTCATACACATTTTTCTGGATCCATTCCGGTAACTTGGTAATTTCCGGAAAGCTCGGTGATGCGGTAAAGATTGAGGCTATACAGCCAAAATCAAACCATTCTCGTGTCTGCTCGGGTTTTGATCCAGGTAGTATCCAAACCCTTGGATATTTTCCCGACCAATCTGCAATAGCTTTTCCAGGGACAAGTCCCATCCTCGTGTTCAATCTTTCCCACGTTCTCTGATATTCAATCAAAGGTGGGGTTTTCTCGTTTTTGTTTTTCTTAGATGGTCCCGTTTGGGGTCTAAGATTAACCTCGTCCTCTTTATTTTTAGAGGTATTTTTTGATTCCTTTGGTATTTCTACCTCTGGATCATCTTGCTTCTGGCTCGTTGATTCTTTAGGTATTTCTACCTTTGAATCGGCTTGCTTCTAGCTCGTAGATTCTTTAGGTATTTCTACCCCCGAATCAGCTCGTCCTTGGGTGTTTTCCTCGAAAGGATCACCTGCTGGTCCAGTTTTACTTGGATCATCACATCCGTATGTGTTTGCTCGTATTTCCACTTCCAGTTTTGAAAGTGAAGCATCTCGAAATAGTGGAATCGCGAGGCAATCCCACAAACTCGTACTACCCAATAAAGTTGCCTTCATTGAGTTCTGAACCTTAGAAAGGTCCCTTTCCTGTACATGACCGGAAGCCTGATCATTGATTGTCAGACCCTCGATCGCCTTGCGGAGCTCGTCCAGGTTATCCCTTTGGTGTCTCCATCTCGTGAGGATGGTATCGGCCTCATGTACCTCCATCCCTAGTTAAGAAATCTGCAAGAACATTCTCATGAGATTTAATAACTTGAACATCAAAATTATAATACTGACATTCAGCTTGCCATCTTAATAACCTAGCTTTCTCGGGTTTGCTTTCTATCTTATTTTTTAAGAAAGCCTTGACGCTAGTGTTATCAATCTTAAGTGTGAATTTTTTAGCTAGTAAGAATAAAGGCCATTTTTTGAAGGCCCTTCGAACTGCAAAGAATTCCTTCTCGTTGATGTGCCATCTTGCTGCCTCGTCTTTGGAAAGAGACCGCTGCAGTATCTGCATGGCACTTCTCCTTTTGGCTCGACTTTGGTAAGAACCGCCGCCCACCAGTGGTCGCTTGCATCCGTATAAAGTACCAAATCATCTTCGTCATTGGGGATTGCAAGCTTGGGGAGATCTTGACAGATAGCTTTAAGCTTCTGTACTGTCTCCTTGTGTTCATCCGTCCATCTGAACTCTGCATCCTTCTTCAGTAATGGACTAAATGTTTTCCTGTAACTTGCCAGATTGTTAATAAACATTCCAGCGAAATTAACCAACCCCATAAAACTTTGGAGTTGTTTAACAGTCTTGAGGTCGTCGGGAAAGTCACGTACCTTTTCCACCAAATGATTTTGGAGGATAATACCTGATTCGTCAATCTCGACTCCAAGGAATTCGATCTTCCTTGTAAGAATTACTGCCTTCTTCTGTGACAGCACTAATCCTTCTTTGTGGCAAACATCTGAGAAGATCTCCAAATGTTTGATGTGGTCTTGGACGTTCTTCGAGGCGATGAGGATATCATCGACGTAGACGAACATGAACTTGAAATAATCTTTGAAAAGATTATCCATTTTCCTCTGATATATCTGGGGCGCATTAGCCAAACCCATTGGCATGACATTCCAAATATAGTGACCTTGCGGTGTGGAAAAAGCTGTAAACTTTTTACTCTCTTCCTCTATCTTGATTTGGTAAAACCCCGATTTGCAGTCAAACTTGGAGAAGACTCTCGCGTTCTGAACGCAGTTGATCAGGTGTTCTCGGTTCGGAATGTAATATCCGTCGAATTCCAAGATCTTGTTGATCCCTTGGTAATTGATCACTAATCTTGGCTTTCCTCTCTTGATCTCTCCAAACGTCTGCACGTTTTCCAGGCTGAGGCCTGAAAGTGATTCTGCCAGATCGGAAAGGTCTCGCCCAATCTCGAAGTTGAAATCGTCAATCCTGAATCTGGACATGATCTCACTTTGTGCTAGGTTCTCCCCTTATCCGGGCTTCCAGCTTCTCGTTCGTGGTCATCTCCCTTTTGACCTGGACAGCTTTGCCCTTTTGATGTAACAGGGGCTCTCTTCCAAAAGATGGTGGTAACCATCCAACTTTTCTTCTTTCGGACGACCTTGGCATGGATTCCAAGCTCTTGACTCGTTGCTGGATATCTTGAAAAATCCCCAAGACTTCCTTCTGTCGTTGAGACATGGTTTCCAGCTTGTCTCTGATTTCCTGTATCAGCTCGGGCATATGGTATTGGTGATTGCCATAGGCTTGAACTGTTTTCTGGACTTCCCTGAGGTCCTGGGAAAGCTTGGAGCTTTCTGGCACGAGCTCGTGGAAATCTGGCAAAACTAGATTACTCATGAAGAACGGTTATTTCGTTCAGTGATTAATCTATTAATTCTTGAAATACTTGCCAAGAGACCATTAACTCTAATGAATTTGACTCTAATGGCATGTAGATTATCTGGTCTATAACTAGCTAGGTCATCTAACTTAGTTATCAAGATTTGAAGCTCCTGTTCAAGTGTAATACCAGGCATTTTTACAGGCTTAGTATATAACTTTGTTTTTTAGCTTTTTTAAGGCTAGTCTCGATCAACTTGATTTGTTAAAGTCTAGTAACCTGGATAGGACAAATTCCTCCTGTTTGCTCTATGCTACAGCGTAGAACATCATGGTTTCTTAATTCTCTTTTGTGAAAATTAAGGTATCTTGTTAGGGCGGCAATTCGCCCTTTAATACTCGTACACGCGTTTCCTTTCATACGAGCCCAAATTATGAGATCCCAAATGTCATCCCTCATAGGATCACTCATGTTTTTTGAAAAACTCCTCTCATAAGGTAATAAAGAAATGTAATAAATAAATAAATAACCACATAAAATAAATAAACCATGCTCTGATACCATTTTTAAAGGCACCAAAAATAGAGACTTTTAAAGTATGGGGTATAAGTGAAATAACATAAATCTTTGAGGAAAAGAGAGAAAAGGGTATAAAAGTAAAAAAGTGGAAAAAGACCACTGCTCTTGGGAGTAGCATCTAATTTCTCGCATATTGGATTGTTTTGGCTTTAGCCGCAAAGGAATCACAGACAGTAAATCAAAATGTTTCTGCCCAAATGATAGCTCCAGCTCATTGATCATTGCACGTAACAAATGTGCCAAATGAGATCCCTAAAATTGGGTCAAATGAGGCATCGGGGTTTGTCTTAAGCCACCCTTTGGCAATTTAGTCAAGGCCATCGAATTCCTAATTATGTCCTATACGATTTGAGCTTTATTATTTCCATTCACCCATATGGGCCTAATCCTATTATTCTCTTCATTGCATGATTTATGACCGTACATGTTATCATTCAAATGTTTTCATCTTTTTTTTCCTGATAAATTAAGTAATCATTTGTGAAATCATTTTAACGAGGGTTGCTTTATAGGTCATACAGACACACACATACACGTGTTTGCATGTCTCTGTGTGTGTAAGATTGATATGGTTTACAAAACGAGTGCACTTCTATAGGGCATATCATCAGGGAAACTTCTGGATCGAAAAAGTATTTTGTACATCTGTTGTATTGATGAATTGGTACAATCGATGGCTCATATTATAACAATTTAATAACAATTCCGTCTCGAATTCCACTAACATTCTTTCAGTTTTTGTCTTTTAGATTATTTCAAATACATCCCTTGAAACCTTAAAAGCATTAACGGATTGACCGATGAAATGCCCATTACTATTCAGTGATTTTATATTTTTTTTTGCACGTAAAGTAAATATATTAAAACCTGAAAGAGTGTTATTACAGCAGCAGGGTTGCCCCCGACATTGAGCAATAATGATTGAGACACTCTATACATCAGATAGTGCTCAGGACAGTGCACAATCAAGCTAAGACTACTTCAGGCTCTGGTCTAGGACCATGACCCTTATTAGTCCCCTACCATGTCTACTCTCCTATGACCCTTCTTGTCATTACTTCAAGAGATATCCCCTTTCTTCCAGCTCCAGGCTCGGCCTGTGGCTGTACTCTCCTGGAGTCTCTTCACAGATCATGGTTGCTCTTGTGATTGGTGCTCAACACTGGTCCTTCTTCTCTTTCAGGGGAGAGTGAGGGCAGAGATGAGATGGTGTTACCTTTTGTCCACCATGGCTTATTCCTTTGTTTTCTGGGCTGGCTTCAACCTGTTTGACTAGATCAAGTGTCATACTGTCTCTTTTCAATCAACACTACACTATTCATGTGAGTACTAAGTATACATTATATTCTGCTAATGTTATCTAGGATGCATTTGATAAATCTGTTCTGTTTCTTACCAGATTTTGTGGGCTATCCTGATCTGAAATTCTTGTGCAATCTCTTTGCATAAGGTTTTGGCAGGTATACTCTTCTGTTCAAAAATGTTGTGGTTCCTCCATCTCCACACACCTGCCAGGATGCTTCCAAACATAGCAGCTCTTATTTGGAATACTTCTCCCCTTTTCCTGGATGCTTTGTTAAACCTCTCAATCCATACTTCCAAGCTCTCTTCTCTAGCATAAACTCCTACTATCCTCATCATAGTAGTCAGTATTGGTGCCACTTTTTCACACTGAAAAAACAGATGTTCAATAGTTTCATCAATTTTGTTACATAAACTGCAGATTTTGTCATTTATCATATTGAATTTAGCAAGCTTATCTCTAGTAACCAGGCCCTTATGCATAATTAGCCAGTTCAAGAATACCACTCTATGAAGGGAGTAGTTATTCCATACCTGTTCATGCCAAGTTACCTCAGTGTTCTCCTTGTGATATAAATTGTAGCATATATCAATTACCTGCCCCTGCTGTGTTTTCTTCCAGTCCTCTTGGGTCATGTTTGTTTTGTTCAGCATATCATCCCTGTGT
Source organism: Linaria vulgaris (assembly GCA_948329865.1). NCBI lineage: Eukaryota > Viridiplantae > Streptophyta > Magnoliopsida > Lamiales > Plantaginaceae > Linaria > Linaria vulgaris. The sequence goes on along the minus strand of OX415254.1, from coordinate 13,959,072 downwards.
CTCAGAAGGTTCTTCCACCATGGAGAGTCTCCCTACCTTATTTGCACCCCTCATGTTCCTTCTCTCTTTAGCTTGTATACCTCTATCCATCTCCTCCAAATTGTTGGTCTATGTTGTCCTCTGGCCAGGTTTATAACTTGAGCACACATTAGTGCTTTATTCCAGCTAAGTACCTCCTTTATTTGGAGGCCCCCTTCCTCTATTTCTTGACATATCTTGGTCCAGGCTACCAGGTTCCTCTTTCCTTCCTCTTTTCCAGTCCACAAGAAGTTCCTACACAGTCCTTCTATTCTTTTCACCACACCCACTGGAATTGGGAATATTGCACTCCAGAACCTTTGTATTGCTCTCAGCACTGATTTGACCAATTGTAGCCTGCCAGCATAGCTCATTTTCTTTGCAATCTAGCTGTGGATTCTTGCACTTATCTTCTTTACCAGTGGCTCATATTCTGATATCTTTAATTTCCTTGGACTCAAGGGTATTCCCAAGTATCTTACTGGGAATCTTCCCTCTGGAAACTCCCAGACTTTCATAAGCTCTAATTTCTCATTTTCCTTCACTCCAGCCAAGAATGTGGAGCTTTTATCCTTGTTGACTTGTAATCCTGATTGTGCTGAGAAGTTCTCTAATGTTTTCTTCAGAATTTCCATTGATATTTTATCCCCCCTGCAAAATAACAACAAGTCATCAGCAAAGCACCGATGTGTAAGTTCAATCTTTTCAGTCTTAGGATGATAGTTAAAGTTTTGGTTAGATTGCACATTTTGCTTAATCATTCTTGACAAGTACTCCATGCAGAGAACAAATAGGTAGGGTGACATAGGGTCACCCTGCCTTAGCCCTTGCTTCCCTGGCATATACCCTTCCAGACTTCCATTCACACAGAAAGAAAACCTTGCTGTGCTAACACATGTAATGATAAGCTTTTTGAATCCTGCATCAAACCCAAAGCCTGTTAGAATATTATCAAGGAAATCCCAGTTGATAGTATCATAGGCTTTTCTCAAATCAATATTGAGCATACATCTTGGGGATGTGTTGCTTCTATTATAACCTCTTATAATTTCCTGGGCTAAGAATATGTTTTGAAACAGGTTTCTGCCCTTCACAAAAGCATTTTGACACATATTTATCAAATCAGGAAGGATATCCTTAATTCTATTTGCTAAGACCTTAGTGATAATTTTATACATGATGTTGCAGCAAGCAATAGGTCTGTAGTCAGAGATGGAAGATACATTCTTACCTTTTGGAATGAGAGACATTGTTGTAGCATTAATATTTTTAATCAGTTTACCTGTCTCCTGGAACTCTCTGACAGCTTCATGTATGAGTGTACCTGTGATTGGCCAGCTTTGTTTATAGAAGCAGGCATTCCACCCATCAGGTCCTAGGCTCTTGTTATCATGCATGCTAAACAGTGCAACTTTCACCTCCTCCTTCTCAATTGGCTTCTTTAGTTTCTCATTCATTTCATCAGTTACTCTTGGGCCTTCTTCAAATACTTTGTAATCCAGAGGGGTCACTTGTCTTTCTATGCCAAACAGTTCTTTATAGAATTCTAATATATGATTAGTTATATCCTCTTTAGTATCTAAGATAGTACCATCTGATTTAATTAACAAAAGGATATTGTTTGCTTTCCTTCTTGCTTTGATGTGTTGGAAGAATAGCTTGCTACATCTATCTCCTTCTTCTAACCAGTCCACTTTTGCTTTCTGATATAATTGTTGGGTGTATTACTGCTACATGTGCATATATTCCTCCTTTTTCTTTTTGCCATTTGCTTGTAGCAGTCTGTCCCCTGGCCTCTTCATCTCCTCTTCTTGTATTTCTTGTAACTCCTTGTATTTCTGTTGCACTTTGCTTTCCATGTTCTGAAAGTCCCTTGTATTCAAGTCTTTAAAGCTTTCCTTCAGTCCCTTCATCTTATGTATCACTTGGAACATCTTACATCTTTTTACTTGTTTGCCCCATCCCTGAGCAACTATTTCTAAGAAATCCTTCTCCTTAGCCCAAATATTTTTAAATCTGAAAGGTACTCTGGCCTTCTGGTTCACATTGAAGACTTTAGTAACACTGGATGCATGGTCAGATATCCCTGGGGCTTGAAATTGACACTTGAGTCTTTATTAGTTAGCTCCCACTCCCTGTTGATAAGAACCCTGTGAAGTTTGCAGTAAGTGTGATTATTAGACCAAGTAAATAGATGCCCAATATATTGATGATCCTGTAGGCTAGAAGCCTCCAGGACTTCCTTCAGTTCCTCTCCCACTGCAGTTTCTATTCCTTCTTTATTCCATTTCTCCTCCTTTGTGAGAACTGTGTTAAGGTCTCCTGCTACCATCCAGGCTTTCTTCATATTCACTGCTATACTTTTAATCTTCCCCCACAGTCCTTTTCTTTGGTCTTCCCTATTGTGAGCATAAACAAAAGTCACATTCCCCTCCCACTTCTTATCCTTTGTTACCATGTGGCAGTGCATATGTTAGTCACTTTTATCAATGACTTTCAAGTCTACCTTATCACTCTTCCATACTACCAGAATTCTGCAATTCTTACTCAACTCTACATTGCTCTATGTTTCCCACTGCTGCTGCATTTTATTCATTACTTTTTCAAATTTATTCCTCCTAAGTCTAGTTTCTAGTATTGCCCCTACACTACACTTATTTCTAGCTAAGAATGAATTCATAGCTGTCTGCTTAAGGGGGTCATTCATCCCCCTTAAGTTCCACACCCCAATGTTAACTCCCTATCCATGGGGATCACCCCCTCTTCTTCCTTTTCTAGCTCTCTGACTTTCAATTTGTTCTGTCCCTTTGCTTTGTTGCTTACTCCCTTTCTTGTTGTGACTTACTTTCTGCCATTCTTCCTCTTTCTTGCTATTTGTTTCTTTGCCTTCTTTCTTATTCAACTTAGTGGGCTCTTCTTCACTTCTTATTTCTTTTCCTCCACTTAAGTTTTGTTGCCCCCTTGGTGTGCTAGTTACACTCTGGTAGATGACAACACTGAGGTCTCCTTCCTTGAGTTCATTTATTGTGATCCCCTCTTGTCTGTTTTCTGAGTTTTCCTCTCCTTTGTTCCCCTCTGAAGCTTTCATGTTGTCCTCTTCTCTTTCTAGTGTGCTCTTCTCTTGCTCTCCCTTTGCTATTTCCTATTTCTCTTCTGTACTCCCCTGCTTTGCTTCTCCTTCTCTCTGCTCTCTCACCACTGTCTCTTTCTCAACCCAAGCAGTCATGTTTGTTGGGCAGTCTCTTGCATTATGTCCACCTTCGTGAGGGCGATTTCACCTTCACTGTGTGCGAAATTAGGGTTTTGTACCTTCGTTACTATGACGAAGAAGAGAGTAAATTTCCGGAATCAAATCAACGAGGAGGTGAACACGGGATTGAAGGAGCATGAAGAGACACAATCGACGGACGAGGAGGATGAAGTAGTCATCGTGGAAGCAGATATGGAAAACACAGAGAATCGGGGAGAGGAGAAAGAGACACGGTCAAGATCGCCACCTAGGATTCCGATTCAAGCCGATTTAGGGGTCAATCCACAGAGGAACACGAGGAGGTTCAACGAACTATTCGCAGGGAATCGCAGAGCAGAAAATGGCACCCCTGTACAATACTACCCGCCAGTGAGCAGAGAAGTACTCGAGTTCACAGAAGAAGACATCCATGACTCAGTCGACTATTGGAGGTATGCCCTAATAGGTACTGTCATAGGAAGGAAAATTCCATTTGAAGCTATTAAGAGATATGTCAATGGTAGATGGAAAACAAACCCCCATATACATGTTGCACAGAACGGAGTATATGTATTTAGATTTGATATAGAAGAAGAAATGATGGATACCTATGGAGGTGGACCATGGATGGTGAATGGTTCATTTCCGCTGGTGCTACAAAGGTGGACTCCAGGAATTGTATTAGAACCAACTAAGATGCAATGCTATCCAGTGTGGATACAGCTCCCTGCCCTGGGACTACAGTTCTGGAACCCAATCATGATTGGGAAAATTGCAAGCCTAGTAGGCAAACCGGTATACATAGACAAATTGACAGCATCCAAGGAAAGACTAGCATATGCAAGAGTATTTGTAGAGCTACAAGCAGGTCAACAGATGATAAATAAAGTGACTCTAAGAGGACCAGATGGAAAACAGTATGAGCAAAGAGTTACTTATGAGCAAAGACCTCACCAATGCTTCAAGTGCTTCAAATTTGGACATAGTGATTTTATATTTTTATTCTATTGTTTCGTAATATTATAGTACGAGTATCTGGCTGAGTTCTCACATCATTCGAAAGAAAAAGTTCATAGACTGATGGTATTATATTGACTTGTAACACTTGATTTTAGTGGTAGACTAAACGTTAAATAGGCAAATAATATACACCGAGCAGAATTCCTAAATCCACGACAAAATTTATTATTCTCTAGGACAAAATATTAAAAATGCCCGCTAACTTTTTTTAAAAGTGAAAATGCCCTTTTTTGGGGCCTTGTCAAAATGCCCCGTATGTTTAAAAAGATCTTTCAAAAATGCCTTTGGCCCTTATTCGGGCCAAAATTGCCTACATGGCCACCACCGCCCGCCGATTACACTTTCTGCAACTCCACCACCACCACCTGCAACACCACCACCATTCATTTTTTGGGGGAAATTGAACCCCAGCAACTGGGAGTGATGTTATTGTGGTCGGCGATGGGGGGGGGGGGGGGAGGTACGAACTAAACAATATTTTTTTTGGTGTTTTTTGTTTTTTTTTCCCTTTTTTTAAAGTTTATTATTTGTTGAAAATTAAGTTTATTATACCTTTTCAGATAAAGTTTTTATTAATTTTTTTATATTGTTTATGATTTAGATAGTATATAGTAAAATTAAATATATTTTTGAATTGAGATTTAAAGTTTTATATATGTTTTTTTTCAATATATATATATATATATATGTGTGTTTATCATTGTTTTTTATATATATGTTTTATTTTTACAAATGGTTGTATCTATACATATATATATATATATATTGGGGTGCAAACTGCAATATATTTTGGGTTGCAAATATCATATTTAAAATTAGAAGGGTTTGTTTAAAAAGTATTTTTTGGCTGAAAATATGACGTGATGGAGCACTTATTGACGTATCGACCACTGTACCGCCACGTAGGCCATTTTAGCCCGAGTAAGGGTCACGGCCATTTTTGAAAGCTCCTTTTAAACATACGGGGCATTTAGCAAGGCCCGTAAAAAATGCATTTTAATTTTTTAATAAAAAAGGTAGCAGGCATTTTTAATATTTCTTCCTATTCTCTAATATACTCTTTATTCATTAGTTATCCAACTTTATCTTTGTTTTTTGATAATATCAATAATTATAGAATATTGGAACTAATTAGAAAAGAAGATCTTGATACCCAATCTATAAAATATGAAAAGATAATCTTCTTTTTTCTTCTCAAGTATTAACATGCGGTTTATATTTTGTTGAAGTTTTTAATTACATTTGTTGAAGCATCGATCTCTCCTTTATTTTTTCTTTTAAATAACACAATTATATTTCTTACCGTGACAGCAAATAAAACAATAAATGTTCAATTTGAAACAGTATATCAAAAAGTAAAAAACAAACGAAATTAATTTCACTTAAAGGAGCTATATAATCCACTCAAAAAATAAAATCAAAGATTCACAATAAGATCGTTGGGGACACTAAGTCTATTAAAAGAATTTGGGCTAATGTGGCGATAATGCAAGAAAAGGAAAAATAAAATGAAAATACAACAGTTTTTTTAGGAAGAAATTGATTGAAGTAAAATAAAATTCCTTAATTTAGGAGAGTTCTTCATTTTGTTATTATATTTTTATGTTGATGCGTATAAAAGGAAGTATTTATTATAGTTAGTAGAATAAGAAAGGGTAAATTAGTAAATAACACAGAAATTGCTATAAATTTAGGAATTTCTCTCTCGATATATCAGCTCCCCGTTAAATACTCTATTTACATCGACAATATATTAGTGTTCCTCGATCTTCCCATTAAAATGCATTGTAAGGGAAATATAGATGTATTGCAAATTTATTAAATTATTTCAGGTTTATCAATGACATGCACCAAACACTTTCAAATTAAATTTTATTAACGAAACACCGGCAAATACACGAATCGTACGCCAATCAGGCCCCAAGTGTTGTATCCATCACGTATATATACATATACGAATATTATTTCAAAGAATTTTATTCATCGTACAAATTTTAAAATGAGAGGACATAAATGCTAATAACTATTATTAGCATTTGCAATGGCAAACATAGCGACCATTTCTTAGTAAGCAACCACCCCCATTTGAGCAATCATCTCTGCAGTAAACAAAGCATTTTCCTTCAAAATCGTCATCTACTCCTGGTTTGCATGTTCCAAGCTCAGGGAAATCTTTACAACATTTATCGGCAACCACATTCTTGCTACTTGGAAAAAAAAAATATTAGCCACATACATAGAGTTTTTTTTAAGAAAATGTGTAATTTATGAGTCACATATAGACATTGTCCGGATAAAAAAATATAAAAATATAATCTCTCGACAAATCTAGAACAAGAAACGACAATTTAATATGGTATCAGAGCTCGTGTTAAAGAAAAGGTCATGATTGGGGTTTGAAACACCATTATGGAATCATCATAAAATACCGAATATAAGACATTACAAAAGTAAAAAAACAATACAACATAGACGTGAGGAGCAGTGGACGTGTTGAAATATTTGTCTATACATAAATAAATTTAATGTTAATTTCTCAAAAAAGTTTGAACTTCTAGACCGAGACTTGTATTCAATACAATGGTAATAATAATTATATCCCCTGCCCAATTTACCTATGAGTAGGGCCACGATCGCGACAAGAAAAATAGCGAAGCACTACAACAGATTTGGCCTTTTCCGTCGGGCCCGGCGTTTTGGCCCGACGGAAAAGGCCCAATTATTACCGTCGGGCCCAATCCCGACGGTAAAGGGTTTTACCGTCGACTTTGGGCCGGCGGTAAAAATAGGCTAGCTTTACAGTCGGCCCAAATCCGACGGTAAAGCCCATTACCGTCGGGTTTGGGCCGACGGTAATGGCCCAGTTTATTAAAAAAAAATTTAAAAAAATTAAAAAATAATAAAAAAAATAGATCTTTACCGTCGGCTTTATAGATCTGATCCGTGTGATTTGATCACACGGATCAGATCACGCCACTTCAGCGATCCGTGTGATAATTCACACAGATCGCTGACGTGACACGCCCCACCCCCTTTTTTTGGTTTTTTTAATTTAATCCTACTCCTCCTAAATATCTATAAATACCCCTTATTCTACCCACTTAATTCATTCATTCTTCCCATTCTCCAAAAACTATCTACTTTCTCTCCCAAAAATTCTTAATAACTAACAAAAATTTATCCATATTCACTAACTTATAATTAGAGTTTATTATTTGTTTTCTTATTTTATTTCTACTTATGTTTTATTCATTATCTAACTAATAATAACTATAAAAAACTTATATTATCAAGATTTTATTTTAAATACGAAATTTTATTTATTATAATAAAAAATTTATTTAAAATCGTTTCTTTACAAAAAATTGCCAAAAAACTATAAAATAATTATTTTAAATCGATTTCTTTTAAATAAATCGGCAAAAAATCATAAATCAATTATTTTAAAACGATTTCTTTTAAATCAATTGTTTTAAATAGTTTTTTTAAATCATTTTTTTAAATCATTTTTTATTTTTTTTAATATTTTTAAATCCTTTACCGTCGGCTTAAAGCCGACGGAAAAACCGTTTACCGTCGGCTTTAAGCCGACGGAAAAGGGACGCTATACCGTCAGCTTTAAGGCGACGGAAAAAACCCCTTTTCCGTAGGCTTAAAGCCGACGGTATAGGAAAAAGGCTTTTCCGTCGGCTTAAAGCCGACGGAAAAGCTCTTTACTTACGAGCTTTTTTCCGTCGGCTTTTACCGACGGCTTTTGCCGACGGAAATGGTTATTTATGTCGGAAAAGGAGCCTTTACCGACGGTTTTTGAGCCGTCGGTAAAAGCGATTTCTCTTGTAGTGAAGATGCTCTTTATGGAGGCCATTTGTTATTGATCAATCAAATATACGTGCTCTAACAAAGCTATCAGTGCTCTTAATTTATACTAACGCAATTACGAGGTGTGACATTGATTTTAGAATGCAATGCTACTAATTTGGAAATAAACATGATTCATATGGTGTTTATGAAATCATGTTCAGGTTATACAAATGTTACCGATATATTATACTTTTAAATTATATTCTAGCTAATTGTTATTCCAAAAGTCAAAACTAAACGAAGCGAACAGTCAAAGTAACACTTTGAAAAATATCATTGTTAAAAGAACTGTCCTATGTTAGGTAATTACTACTTAGATATAAATACTTTTTTCTCTCAATATACATGTACCAAAAAATTTAAATATTCATATTTATGTTTATGCGTTTCAAACAAAAAATTCAGAACACCAAATTATGATTCATGTTTGTACATTTATAGTAGATTTTGTTGAAGATATACAGCAAATTTGTTTTATTGTGAATATACAGAAAAAAAATCAAGTAGATTTTGTTGCTATATACATTTAATTTGCTTAAAATGTATATTTCTAAAATTGCTCGAGAATTTGCATTTCTATAATTTCTATATATATTCAAATTTGGTGTAAATATAAATTTACATTTGTGCATGGTAACGTATATTCTGGAATTTAAAGTAATGAATGTTTCTAGGATTATATTAAGCTGCAAAATATGTACTTCTATATTAGCAATGAATAAACGTTTTAAACTCTTATATTAACTATATCTTTAATAAATGATTTACAAAGATAAGTGTATATATATATATATATATACTAGAAAGGCTAGCACGTTGTCCCCGCGTGATTAAAAATTTATTTTAATTTATATATTGTAAAAAATGTAACTTGAATAAGTAAAGATTACATATATTGGGATAGAGGATTTATATAGAAATTTTAAAATCTTGGGAAACTAAATCACATTCACATAATTATTGTAGTTAATAATTCTACTTAAATTCTAATGCTGGATTACGAACTTAAAAATAAGATATTGTGTCAGCACTAAAATTATAAGGCCAAAACTGGAAATCAAAAGTTTGGTGTCACAGTTTGTCTTTCTTTATATAATATTATATATATATATATATATATATATATATTAGTGTGTGTGCGCGTGCGCGCACGCATATCTAGCTCTATAAATATATATATTTCAAAAATCTATGAGCATTCCATCTTCTTTTAGGTTTTACCATAATATTAGAACTCATGCAAATAAAGAGGTTCTTAGGGTTCAAATTCCAACGCCATTCATTCAATAAAAAGTATCAAATGTGAAGTGTTTTAAAAAATTAACAGCGTGAAGAACCGTGTTAGACATTATCTCTATTATTATATAAAGAAAGTAATATTGGACACATTGGTATACCGAACTTTTAATTTCCAACTTTAACTTTACGATCTGAGTTAATTCATAAAATCAAATGTTTACTTTTCAACTTTGACCATATATATAATTAAATTAGATCATAATTTTGTTTTTCAAATTTACATCTAATCCACCACTAGCTATATCTAGCGCACTTAATTTTCCACCCAAATTGCATGTCAATTAGGTCCGCTTATTGTATGATTGCACATTGTGTGACAGAAAAAAGATAAATCATTTTTTTTAAATATAATCTTATGATCTATTTAAATCATAATAACGACATAAATGTCTACATGGATAATATTATATATATATAAATATATATATATATATATATGTATGTATAACTTGTTAAAGAGGCTTTGAATTTTATATTAAGAATGGGATAGTTCAGTAAATGGTATAAAGAAATAGTCCATCAGATCCATTCTATTGAATGTGTGGCATATTCAAACATTAACGGCTCAGTTGGTCTGTATTACAAAGCCTAATTAGTGTCTTTTTGAACCTGGGACGGTTACTAGACTTTCGCTTACGCGTGGACACAATAGGATCTCGGGGGGTTGCGTCCCCCTGTGTTCAGGGCACTCCTCAAACGACCTGACACCTTGCCCGATGTTCCTTCTAAAAAGGAGTTGGAACACTTCATTAAGACCTTGGTTCGCATTTGCTCGACAAGCTTCAGCAGCCCGCATTACTGCTTTCAAATACCACTGGTTGTCAGGCACATCAGTACCAAATGGGAGATAGTACACAAGTTCTTTCTAGTGATGTGCTGCCCTATATTTTTTCCATTTTGTCAACTGATTAGCAATTTGTCGTCCAAAATCATCGATCATATCGTGACGGCGTATCTCAACCTCATTTTCAATAAATATACTTCCACTAGTTCATGAGGGTCACAATACTAGATTTGGCATATCAAAATTTGATAGTCGCTTGTAAGACTGAAATAACAGCACTCAAACACATGGGAGATTCGATGTACAAGCATAGTCGCACTCATTAGAGGATTTATTGTGATCCCCTCTTGTCTGTTTTCTGAGTTTTCCTCTCCTTTGTTCCCCTCTGAAGCTTTCATGTTGTCCTCTTCTCTTTCTAGTGTGCTCTTCTCTTGCTCTCCCTTTGCTATTTCCTCTTTCTCTTCTGTACTCCCCTGCTTTGCTTCTCCTTCTCTCTGCTCTCTCACCACTGTCTCTTTCTCAACCCAAGCAGTCATGTTTGTTGGGCAGTCTCTTGCATTATGTCCACCTTCGTGAGGGCGATTTCACCTTCACTGTGTGCGAAATTAGGGTTTTGTACCTTCGTTACTATGACGAAGAAGAGAGTAAATTTCCGGAATCAAATCAACGAGGAGGTGAACACGGGATTGAAGGAGCATGAAGAGACACAATCGACGGACGAGGAGGATGAAGTAGTCATCGTGGAAGCAGATATGGAAAACACAGAGAATCGGGGAGAGGAGAAAGAGACACGGTCAAGATCGCCACCTAGGATTCCGATTCAAGCCGATTTAGGGGTCAATCCACAGAGGAACACGAGGAGGTTCAACGAACTATTCGCAGGGAATCGCAGAGCAGAAAATGGCACCCCTGTACAATACTACCCGCCAGTGAGCAGAGAAGTACTCGAGTTCACAGAAGAAGACATCCATGACTCAGTCGACTATTGGAGGTATGCCCTAATAGGTACTGTCATAGGAAGGAAAATTCCATTTGAAGCTATTAAGAGATATGTCAATGGTAGATGGAAAACAAACCCCCATATACATGTTGCACAGAACGGAGTATATGTATTTAGATTTGATATAGAAGAAGAAATGATGGATACCTATGGAGGTGGACCATGGATGGTGAATGGTTCATTTCCGCTGGTGCTACAAAGGTGGACTCCAGGAATTGTATTAGAACCAACTAAGATGCAATGCTATCCAGTGTGGATACAGCTCCCTGCCCTGGGACTACAGTTCTGGAACCCAATCATGATTGGGAAAATTGCAAGCCTAGTAGGCAAACCGGTATACATAGACAAATTGACAGCATCCAAGGAAAGACTAGCATATGCAAGAGTATTTGTAGAGCTACAAGCAGGTCAACAGATGATAAATAAAGTGACTCTAAGAGGACCAGATGGAAAACAGTATGAGCAAAGAGTTACTTATGAGCAAAGACCTCACCAATGCTTCAAGTGCTTCAAATTTGGACATAGTGATTTTATATTTTTATTCTATTGTTTCGTAATATTATAGTACGAGTATCTGGCTGAGTTCTCACATCATTCGAAAGAAAAAGTTCATAGACTGATGGTATTATATTGACTTGTAACACTTGATTTTAGTGGTAGACTAAACGTTAAATAGGCAAATAATATACACCGAGCAGAATTCCTAAATCCACGACAAAATTTATTATTCTCTAGGACAAAATATTAAAAATGCCCGCTAACTTTTTTTAAAAGTGAAAATGCCCTTTTTTGGGGCCTTGTCAAAATGCCCCGTATGTTTAAAAAGATCTTTCAAAAATGCCTTTGGCCCTTATTCGGGCCAAAATTGCCTACATGGCCACCACCGCCCGCCGATTACACTTTCTGCAACTCCACCACCACCACCTGCAACACCACCACCATTCATTTTTTGGGGGAAATTGAACCCCAGCAACTGGGAGTGATGTTATTGTGGTCGGCGATGGGGGGGGGGGGGGGGGGGGGAGGTACGAACTAAACAATATTTTTTTTGGTGTTTTTTGTTTTTTTTTCCCTTTTTTTAAAGTTTATTATTTGTTGAAAATTAAGTTTATTATACCTTTTCAGATAAAGTTTTTATTAATTTTTTTATATTGTTTATGATTTAGATAGTATATAGTAAAATTAAATATATTTTTGAATTGAGATTTAAAGTTTTATATATGTTTTTTTTCAATATATATATATATATATGTGTGTTTATCATTGTTTTTTATATATATGTTTTATTTTTACAAATGGTTGTATCTATACATATATATATATATATATTGGGGTGCAAACTGCAATATATTTTGGGTTGCAAATATCATATTTAAAATTAGAAGGGTTTGTTTAAAAAGTATTTTTTGGCTGAAAATATGACGTGATGGAGCACTTATTGACGTATCGACCACTGTACCGCCACGTAGGCCATTTTAGCCCGAGTAAGGGTCACGGCCATTTTTGAAAGCTCCTTTTAAACATACGGGGCATTTAGCAAGGCCCGTAAAAAATGCATTTTAATTTTTTAATAAAAAAGGTAGCAGGCATTTTTAATATTTCTTCCTATTCTCTAATATACTCTTTATTCATTAGTTATCCAACTTTATCTTTGTTTTTTGATAATATCAATAATTATAGAATATTGGAACTAATTAGAAAAGAAGATCTTGATACCCAATCTATAAAATATGAAAAGATAATCTTCTTTTTTCTTCTCAAGTATTAACATGCGGTTTATATTTTGTTGAAGTTTTTAATTACATTTGTTGAAGCATCTCTCCTTTATTTTTTCTTTTAAATAACACAATTATATTTCTTACCGTGACAGCAAATAAAACAATAAATGTTCAATTTGAAACAGTATATCAAAAAGTAAAAAACAAACGAAATTAATTTCACTTAAAGGAGCTATATAATCCACTCAAAAAATAAAATCAAAGATTCACAATAAGATCGTTGGGGACACTAAGTCTATTAAAAGAATTTGGGCTAATGTGGCGATAATGCAAGAAAAGGAAAAATAAAATGAAAATACAACAGTTTTTTTAGGAAGAAATTGATTGAAGTAAAATAAAATTCCTTAATTTAGGAGAGTTCTTCATTTTGTTATTATATTTTTATGTTGATGCGTATAAAAGGAAGTATTTATTATAGTTAGTAGAATAAGAAAGGGTAAATTAGTAAATAACACAGAAATTGCTATAAATTTAGGAATTTCTCTCTCGATATATCAGCTCCCCGTTAAATACTCTATTTACATCGACAATATATTAGTGTTCCTCGATCTTCCCATTAAAATGCATTGTAAGGGAAATATAGATGTATTGCAAATTTATGAAATTATTTCAGGTTTATCAATGACATGCACCAAACACTTTCAAATTAAATTTTATTAACGAAACACCGGCAAATACACGAATCGTACGCCAATCAGGCCCCAAGTGTTGTATCCATCACGTATATATACATATACGAATATTATTTCAAAGAATTTTATTCATCGTACAAATTTTAAAATGAGAGGACATAAATGCTAATAACTATTATTAGCATTTGCAATGGCAAACATAGCGACCATTTCTTAGTAAGCAACCACCCCCATTTGAGCAATCATCTCTGCAGTAAACAAAGCATTTTCCTTCAAAATCGTCATCTACTCCTGGTTTGCATGTTCCAAGCTCAGGGAAATCTTTACAACATTTATCGGCAACCACATTCTTGCTACTTGGAAAAAAAAAATATTAGCCACATACATAGAGTTTTTTTTAAGAAAATGTGTAATTTATGAGTCACATATAGACATTGTCCGGATAAAAAAATATAAAAATATAATCTCTCGACAAATCTAGAACAAGAAACGACAATTTAATATGGTATCAGAGCTCGTGTTAAAGAAAAGGTCATGATTGGGGTTTGAAACACCATTATGGAATCATCATAAAATACCGAATATAAGACATTACAAAAGTAAAAAAACAATACAACATAGACGTGAGGAGCAGTGGACGTGTTGAAATATTTGTCTATACATAAATAAATTTAATGTTAATTTCTCAAAAAAGTTTGAACTTCTAGACCGAGACTTGTATTCAATACAATGGTAATAATAATTATATCCCCTGCCCAATTTACCTATGAGTAGGGCCACGATCGCGACAAGAAAAATAGCGAAGCACTACAACAGATTTGGCCTTTTCCGTCGGGCCCGGCGTTTTGGCCCGACGGAAAAGGCCCAATTATTACCGTCGGGCCCAATCCCGACGGTAAAGGGTTTTACCGTCGACTTTGGGCCGGCGGTAAAAATAGGCTAGCTTTACAGTCGGCCCAAATCCGACGGTAAAGCCCATTACCGTCGGGTTTGGGCCGACGGTAATGGCCCAGTTTATTAAAAAAAAATTTAAAAAAATTAAAAAATAATAAAAAAATAGATCTTTACCGTCGGCTTTATAGATCTGATCCGTGTGATTTGATCACACGGATCAGATCACGCCACTTCAGCGATCCGTGTGATAATTCACACAGATCGCTGACGTGACACGCCCCACCCCCTTTTTTTGGTTTTTTTAATTTAATCCTACTCCTCCTAAATATCTATAAATACCCCTTATTCTACCCACTTAATTCATTCATTCTTCCCATTCTCCAAAAACTATCTACTTTCTCTCCCAAAAATTCTTAATAACTAACAAAAATTTATCCATATTCACTAACTTATAATTAGAGTTTATTATTTGTTTTCTTATTTTATTTCTACTTATGTTTTATTCATTATCTAACTAATAATAACTATAAAAAACTTATATTATCAAGATTTTATTTTAAATACGAAATTTTATTTATTATAATAAAAAATTTATTTAAAATCGTTTCTTTACAAAAAATTGCCAAAAAACTATAAAATAATTATTTTAAATCGATTTCTTTTAAATAAATCGGCAAAAAATCATAAATCAATTATTTTAAAACGATTTCTTTTAAATCAATTGTTTTAAATAGTTTTTTTAAATCATTTTTTTAAATCATTTTTTATTTTTTTTAATATTTTTAAATCCTTTACCGTCGGCTTAAAGCCGACGGAAAAACCCTTTACCGTCGGCTTTAAGCCGACGGAAAAGGGACGCTATACCGTCAGCTTTAAGGCGACGGAAAAAAACCCCTTTTCCGTCGGCTTAAAGCCGACGGTATAGGAAAAAGGCTTTTCCGTCGGCTTAAAGCCGACGGAAAAGCTCTTTACTTACGAGCTTTTTTCCGTCGGCTTTTACCGACGGCTTTTGCCGACGGAAATGGTTATTTATGTCGGAAAAGGAGCCTTTACCGACGGTTTTTGAGCCGTCGGTAAAAGCGATTTCTCTTGTAGTGAAGATGCTCTTTATGGAGGCCATTTGTTATTGATCAATCAAATATACGTGCTCTAACAAAGCTATCAGTGCTCTTAATTTATACTAACGCAATTACGAGGTGTGACATTGATTTTAGAATGCAATGCTACTAATTTGGAAATAAACATGATTCATATGGTGTTTATGAAATCATGTTCAGGTTATACAAATGTTACCGATATATTATACTTTTAAATTATATTCTAGCTAATTGTTATTCCAAAAGTCAAAACTAAACGAAGCGAACAGTCAAAGTAACACTTTGAAAAATATCATTGTTAAAAGAACTGTCCTATGTTAGGTAATTACTACTTAGATATAAATACTTTTTTCTCTCAATATACATGTACCAAAAAATTTAAATATTCATATTTATGTTTATGCGTTTCAAACAAAAAATTCAGAACACCAAATTATGATTCATGTTTGTACATTTATAGTAGATTTTGTTGAAGATATACAGCAAATTTGTTTTATTGTGAATATACAGAAAAAAAATCAAGTAGATTTTGTTGCTATATACATTTAATTTGCTTAAAATGTATATTTCTAAAATTGCTCGAGAATTTGCATTTCTATAATTTCTATATATATTCAAATTTGGTGTAAATATAAATTTACATTTGTGCATGGTAACGTATATTCTGGAATTTAAAGTAATGAATGTTTCTAGGATTATATTAAGCTGCAAAATATGTACTTCTATATTAGCAATGAATAAACGTTTTAAACTCTTATATTAACTATATCTTTAATAAATGATTTACAAAGATAAGTGTATATATATATATATATATACTAGAAAGGCTAGCACGTTGTCCCCGCGTGATTAAAAATTTATTTTAATTTATATATTGTAAAAAATGTAACTTGAATAAGTAAAGATTACATATATTGGGATAGAGGATTTATATAGAAATTTTAAAATCTTGGGAAACTAAATCACATTCACATAATTATTGTAGTTAATAATTCTACTTAAATTCTAATGCTGGATTACGAACTTAAAAATAAGATATTGTGTCAGCACTAAAATTATAAGGCCAAAACTGGAAATCAAAAGTTTGGTGTCACAGTTTGTCTTTCTTTATATAATATTATATATATATATATATATATATATATATATATATTAGTGTGTGTGCGCGTGCGCGCACGCATATCTAGCTCTATAAATATATATATTTCAAAAATCTATGAGCATTCCATCTTCTTTTAGGTTTTACCATAATATTAGAACTCATGCAAATAAAGAGGTTCTTAGGGTTCAAATTCCAACGCCATTCATTCAATAAAAAGTATCAAATGTGAAGTGTTTTAAAAAATTAACAGCGTGAAGAACCGTGTTAGACATTATCTCTATTATTATATAAAGAAAGTAATATTGGACACATTGGTATACCGAACTTTTAATTTCCAACTTTAACTTTACGATCTGAGTTAATTCATAAAATCAAATGTTTACTTTTCAACTTTGACCATATATATAATTAAATTAGATCATAATTTTGTTTTTCAAATTTACATCTAATCCACCACTAGCTATATCTAGCGCACTTAATTTTCCACCCAAATTGCATGTCAATTAGGTCCGCTTATTGTATGATTGCACATTGTGTGACAGAAAAAAGATAAATCATTTTTTTTAAATATAATCTTATGATCTATTTAAATCATAATAACGACATAAATGTCTACATGGATAATATTATATATATATATAAATATATATATATATGTATGTATAACTTGTTAAAGAGGCTTTGAATTTTATATTAAGAATGGGATAGTTCAGTAAATGGTATAAAGAAATAGTCCATCAGATCCATTCTATTGAATGTGTGGCATATTCAAACATTAACGGCTCAGTTGGTCTGTATTACAAAGCCTAATTAGTGTCTTTTTGAACCTGGGACGGTTACTAGACTTTTGCTTACGCGTGGACACAATAGGATCTCGGGGGGTTGCGTCCCCCTGTGTTCAGGGCACTCCTCAAACGACCTGACACCTTGCCCGATGTTCCTTCTAAAAAGGAGTTGGAACACTTCATTAAGACCTTGGTTCGCATTTGCTCGACAAGCTTCAGCAGCCCGCATTACTGCTTTCAAATACCACTGGTTGTCAGGCACATCAGTACCAAATGGGAGATAGTACACAAGTTCTTTCTAGTGATGTGCTGCCCTATATTTTTTCCATTTTGTCAACTGATTAGCAATTTGTCGTCCAAAATCATCGATCATATCGTGACGGCGTATCTCAACCTCATTTTCAATAAATATACTTCCACTAGTTCATGAGGGTCACAATACTAGATTTGGCATATCAAAATTTGATAGTCGCTTGTAAGACTGAAATAACAGCACTCAAACACATGGGAGATTCGATGTACAAGCATAGTCGCACTCATAGGAGAATCCTCATGAAGTGACTTTTCTGCTACGCTACTTGTTGTAGAACCTCCCATCGGGGCCTCATGTATTGTATTCCTCGTACCTCCATCATACAAACATGGCTGAGGCGAGAGGACGTGTTTGCTCCAAGGAGTCTTCTTAATTCGTGTCATTACCTAAGAAATGGTTATCAAAGACTCGATATACACTGTCATGTTGAAATTACATGTCGAGTTCACATGTCAAATTCTGAATTCGACATACATGAAGAAATTCGACGTGTTCTGCATTCAATCAAAAATTGGTCCCCCTTCGATTATAACAATGCAAGTGGGGGTGACTATGTTATATATGTAACAATTTTCAACCTTGGACACCGTGTTGATGCAGTAAATGCAAACATGTTGAATTTAACATGTCGAATCTAGAAAATTCAACATGCCAGTTTTCATTTAAATTAACTCATAATTTGCAGCCCACAATTTCTCATCAACGACCCGCATAATACGAGAGCTGATATGCGATGAATTTCTAATCTACGGCTCGTTGACATCCCACGTCTACGTGTCAGTCTGTTTACCAACGTTACAGTTTCTGGTGTTCCGGACAAAGCTAATCAAGGATCAAGCTAGGGAGCCTAAATTAGCATAGTTAGGGTACTGATTTTGCATTGTATATAACTACGTGTAACTCACACGAATGTGTGCCCCAAACTACTATTGATCATTAATTCCCAGTTTTAGATCGCGTTTTCTTATCATTTGTTGTGACCTCAAATTTGATTAACAGGCTTATCGTATGTTAGTGCAAATGACCTCTATTTTGTAAGATGTGACAATTAATTTTGGTTATATTTATTTTTCTTTTACGAAAAAAATATGTTTGGTGCTATCCCCACGAGGTTAAAAATTTAGTAGTATCCCTCCTACACATGTGCGAAATCGCACGTGCATCTTTTTTTAGAAAAGTTAGTGTTTTCCTTATCATTGAGCTCGTAATCTTTTTGTATGTTACTCGACTAAGAATTACATCTACTCTAATTCGGTATCAGTTCGTTTGGGATACACGATATGTCAAATTACAGAAATATTAAAAATGCCCGCTAATGTTTTTTTAAAAGAGAAAATGCCCCTTTTTTGGAGACTTGTCAAAATGCTCCGTATGTTTAAAAAGATCTGTCAAAAATGCCCTCGGCCCTTATTCGGGCCAAAATTGCCTACATGGCCACCACCACCACCTACAACACCACCGCCCGCCGATTACACTTTCTGCAACTCCACCACCACCACCTGCAACACCACCACCTTTCATTTTTTGGGGGAAATTGAACCCCAGCAACCAATGGTGGTGTTATTGTGGCCGGCGATTGGGGGGGAGGGGGGGCATAGGTACGAACTAAACAAATTTTTTTTTGGGGTTTTTTGTTTTTTTTTTTTGTTTTTCCTTTTTTTAAAAGTTTATTATTTGTTGAAAATTAAGTTTATTAAACCTTTCCAGATAAAGTTTTTTATTAATTTTTTATATTGTTTATGATTTAGATAGTATATAGTAAAATTAAATATATTTTTGAATTGAGATTTAACTTTTTATATATGTTTATATATATATATATATATATATATATATGTGTGTGTGTGTGTGTTTATTATTGTTTTATATATATATATATATATATATATATATATATGTGTGTGTGTGTGTGTGTGTGTGTGTGTTTTATTTTTACAAATGGTTATATATATACATATATATATATATATATATTAGGTGCAAACAGCAATTTATTTTGGGGTGAAAATATAATATTTGAAATTAGAAGGGTTTGTTTAAAAAGTATTTTTTGGCTGAAAATTATGACGTGGTGGAGCACTTATTGACGTGGCAGCCACTGTACCGCCACGTAGGCAATTTTAGCCCGAATAAGGGTCACGGCCATTTTTGAAAGCTTTTTTCAAACATACGGGGCATTTTAGCAAGGCCCGAAAAAAGGGCATTTTAATTTTTGTTTAAAAAGTTAGCAGGCATTTTTAATATTTCGTCATATTTTCGAATATACTCTTTATTCATGAGTTATCCAACTTTATCTTTGTTTTTTGATAATATCAATAATTATATATAGAATCTTGGAACTTATTAGAAAAGAAGATCTTGATACCCAATCTATAAAATGGAAAGATAATCTTCTTTTTTCTTGTCAGAGTATTAACATGCGGTTTATATTTTGTTGAATTTTTTAATTACATATGTAGAAACATCTCTCCTTTGTTTTTTCTTTTAAATAACACAATTATATTTCTTACCGTGACAGCAAATAAAACAATAAACATTCAATTTGAAACAGTAAATCAAACAATAAAAATTAAACGAAATTAATTTCACTTAAAGGAGCTATATAATCCACTCAAAAAATAAAATCAAAGATTTACAATAAGATCGTTGGGGACACTAAATCTATTAAAAGAATTTGGGCTAATGTGGCGATAATGCAAGTAAAAGAAAAATAAAATGAAAATACAACAGTTTTTTTAGGAAGAAATTGATTGAAGTAAAATAAAATTCCTTAATTTAGGAGAGTTCTTCATTTTGTTTTTTTATTTTTATGTTCATGCGTATAAAAGGAAGTATTTATTATAGTTAGTAGAATAAGAAAGGGTAAATTAGTAAATAACACAGAAATTGCTATAAATTTAGGAATTTTGCTCTCGATATATCAGCTCCCCGTTAAATACTCTATTTAAATCGACAATATATTAGTGTTCCTCGATATTCCCATTAAAATGCATTGTAAGGGAAATATAGATGTATTGCAAATTTATGAAATCATTTCAGGTTTATCAATGACATGCACCAAACACTTTCAAATTAAATTTTATTAACGAAACACCGGCAAATACACGAATCGTACGCCAATCAGGCCCCAAGTGTTGTATCCATCACGTATACATACATATACGAATATTATTTCAAAGAATTTTATTCGTCGTACAAATTTTAAAATGAGAGGACATAAATGCTAATAACTATTATTAGCATTTGCAATGGCAAACATAGCGACCATTTCTTAGTAAGCAACCACCCCCATTTGAACAATCATCTCTGCAGTAAACAAAGCATTTTCCTTCAAAATCGTCATCTACTCCTGGTTTGCATGTTCCAAGCTCAGGGAAATCTTTACAACATTTATCGGCAACCACATTCTTGCTACCTGGAAAAAGAAAATATTAGCCACATACATAGAATTTTTTTTAAGAAAATGTGTAATTTATGAGTCACATATAGACATTGTCCGGATAAAAAAAAGTATAAAAATATAATCTCTCGACAAATCTAGAACAAGAAACGACAATTTAATATGATATAAGAGCTCGTGTTAAATAAAAGGTCATGATTGGAGTTTGAAACACCATTACGGAATTATCATAAAATACCAAATATAAGACATTACAAAAGTAAAAAAAACAATACAACATAGACGACGTGAGGAGGAGTGGACGTGTTGAAATATATGTCTATACATAAATAAATTTAATGTTAATTTCTCAAAAAAGTTTGAACTTCTAGACCGAGACTTGTATTCAATACAATGGTAATAATAATTATATCCCCTGCCCAATTTACCTATGAGTAGGGCCACGATCGCGACAAGAAAAATAGCGAAGATGCTCTTTATGGAGGCCATTTGTTATTGATCAATCAAATATACGTGCTCTAACAAAGCTATCAGTGCTCTTAATTTATACTAACGAAATTACGAGGTGTGACATTGATTTTAGAATGCAATGCTACTAATTTGGAAATAAACACGATTCATATGGTGTTTATGAAATCATGTTCAGGTTATACAAATGTTACCGATATATTATACTTTTAAATTATATTCTAGCTAATTGTTATTCCAAAAGTCAAAACTAAACGAAGCGAACAGTCAAAGTAACACTTTGAAAAATATCATTGTTAAAAGAACTGTCCTATATATTAGGTAATTACTACTTAGATATAAATACTTTTTTCTCTCAATATACATGTACCAAAAAATTTAAATATTCATATTTATGTTTATGCATTTCAAACAAAAAATTCAGAACACCAAATTATGATTCATGTGTGTAAATTTATACTAGATTTTGTTGAAGATATTCAGCAAATTTGTTTTATTGTGAATATAGAGAAAAAAAAATCAAGTAGATTTTTTTGCTATATACATTTAATTTGCTTAAAATGTATATTTCTAAAATTGCTCGAGAATTTCCATTTCTATAATTTCCATATATATTCAAATTTGGTGTAAATATAAATTTACATTTGTGCATGGTATAACGTATATTCTGGAATTTAAAGTAATGAATGTTTCTAGGATTATATTAAGCTGCAAAATATGTACTTCTATATTAGCAATGAATAAACGTTTTAAACTCTTATATTAAGTATATCTTTAATAAATGATTTTACAAAGATAAGTGTATATATATATATATATATTATATATATATATATAGACATACTAGAAAGGCTAGCATGCGGTCCCCGCGTGATTAAAGTTTTATTTTAATTTATATATGGTAAAAAATATAACTTGAATAAGTAAAAATTAAATATATTGGGATAGAGGATTTATATAGAAAGTTTAAAATCTTGGGAAACTAAATCACAATCACATAATTATTGTAGTTAATAATTCTACTTAAATTCTAATGCTGGATTAGGAACTTAAAAATAAGATATTGTGTCAACACTAAAATTATAAGGCCAAAACTGGAAATCAAAAGTTTGGTGTCACAGTTTGTCTTTCTTTATATAATAGTATATATATGTGTGTGTGTGTGTGTGTGTGTGTGTGTGCGCGCGCGCGCGCGCGCACGCATATCTAGCTCTATAAATATATATTTCAAAAATCTATGAGTATTCCATCTTCTTTTAGGTTTTACCATAATATTAGAACTCATGCAAATAAAGAGGTTCTTAGGGTTCAAATTCCAACGCCATCCATTTAATAAAAAGTATCAAATGTGAAGTGTTTTAAAAAATTAACAGCGTGAAGAACCGTGTTAGACATTATCTCTGTTATTATATAAAGAAAGTAATATTGGACACATTGGTATACCGAACTTTTAATTTCCAACTTTAACCTTACGATATGAGTTAATTCATAAAATCAAATGGTTGCTTTTCAACTTTGACCCCATATATAATTAAATTAGATCATAATTTTGTTGTTCAAATTTACATCTAATCCACCACTAGCTATAGGACGAATTATCATAAATGCCCGTTGTTTCCCAACATGCTAAAAAGGCCCTGTATCTTTTAAAATTTCCACTAAAAATGCCCGAAATGAAAAATAAGCACAAAAAAACTTATTTTGTCTGAAAAATAATGCTAAAAATGCCCAGTGTCTTTTAAAATTCTACCAAAAATGCCCGAATTTTAAAACGCAACTTTTTGATTCAGCAGTGCGTCTCTTTGATTCGTATGCTACGTCGGATAAAAAGTCCAAATTTTTAAAATCGGGCATTTTTGTTAGAAAATTTAAAACTTAAGGGGCATTTTCAGCAGGTTTAAAAATTACGGGCATTTAGGATTAAAAGCAAAATTTAGCGGGCATTTTTGATAGTTCGTCCCTAGCTATATCAAGCGCACTTAATTTTCCACCCAAATTGCATCTCAATTAGGTCCGCTCATTGTATGATTGCACATTATGTGATAGAAAAAAGATAAATCGTTTTTTTTTAATATAATCTTATGATCTATTTAAATCATAATAACGACATAAATGTCTACATGGAGAATATTTATATATATATATATATATATATATATATATATATGTATAACTTGTTAAAGAGGCTTTGAGTTTTATATTAAGAATGGGATAGTTCAGTAAATGGTATAAAGAAGTAGTCCATCTGATCCATTCTATTGAATGTGTGGCATATTCAAACATTAATGGCTCAGTTGGTCTGTATAACAAACCCTAATTAGTATCTTTTTGAACCAAGGATGGTTACTAGACTTTCGCTTACGCGTGGACAGACTAGGATCTCGGGGGGTTGCGTCCCCCTGTGTTCAGGGCACTCCTCAAATGACCTGACACCTTACCCGATGTTCCTTCTAAAAAGGAGTTGGAACACTTCATTAAGACCCTGGTTCGCATTTGCTCGACAAGCTTCACCATCCCGCATTACTGCTTTCAAATACCACTGGTTGTCACGCACATCAGAACCAAATGGGAGATAGTACACAAGTTCTTTCTAGGGATGTGCTGCCCTATATTTTTTCCTTTCTGTCAACTGATTAGCAATTTGTCGTCCAAAATCATCGTTCATAACGTGACGGCGTATCTCAACCTCATTTTCAATAAATATACTTCCACTAGTTCATGAGGGTCACAATACTAGATTTGGCATATCAAAATTTGACTGTCGCTTGTAAGACTGAAATAACATCACTCAAACACATGGGAGATTCGAGGTACAAGCATAGTCGCACTCATAGGAGAATCCTCATGAAGTGACTTTTCTGCTACGCTACTTGTTGTTGTAGAACCTCCCATCGGGGCCTCATGTATTGTATTCCTCGTACCTCCATCATACAAACATGGCTGAGGCGAGAGGACGTGTTTGCTCCGAGGAGTCTTCTTAATTTGTGTCATTACCTAAGAAATGGTTATCAAAGACTCGATATACACTGTCATGTTGAAATTACATGTCGAGTTGACATGTCAAATTATGAATTCTACATACATGAAGAAATTCGACGTGTTCTGCTTTCAATCAAAAATTGATCCCCCTTCGATTATAACAATGCAAGTGGGGGTGACTATGTTATATATGTAACAATTTTCAACCTTGGACACCGTGTTGGTGCAGTAAATGCAAACATGTTGAATTTAACATGTCGAATCTAGAAAATTCAACATGCCAGTTTTCATTTAAATTAACTCATAATTTGCAGCCCTCAATTTCTCATCAACGACCCGCATAATACGAGAGCTGATATGCGATGAATTTCTAATCTACGGCTCATTGACATCCCACTTCTACGTGTCAGTCTGTTTACCAACGTTACAGTTTCTGGTGTTCCGGACATAGCTAATCAAGGATCAAGCTAGGGAGCCTAAATTAGCATAGTTAGGGTACTGATTTTGCATTGTATATAACTACGTGTAACTCACACGAATGTGTGCCCCAAACTACTATAGATCATTAATTCCCAGTTTTAGATCACGTTTTCTTATCATTTGTTGTGACCTCAAATTTGATTAACAGGCTTATCGTATGTTAGTGCAAATGACCTCTCTTTTGTAAGATGTGACAATTAATTTTGGTTATATTTATTTTTCTTTTACAAAAAAAAATGGTTGGTGATATCCCCACGAGGTTTAAAATTTAGTAGTATCTCTCCTACACATGTGCGAAATCGCACGTGCATCTTTTTTTAGAAAAGTTAGTGTTTTCCTTATCATTGAGCTCGTAATGTTTTTGTATGTTACTCGATTAAGAATTACATCTACTCTAATTCGGTATCAATTCGTTTGGGATACACGATATGTCAAATTACAGGAATATGAGAGAATTTATACATAACTATGTCAATTTATAACTTATACAAGTGCCAGAGTAACTTTTCCTAGAACACCTATACAAATGACTTGGACAAGTCTCGATAACAATAAGCCCTAAGCTAGATAGTGCAATATAGTGAAGTTAAATGAAGTCGTATCTAGGAGACGTAGAAGGTGTTATACGTCGAGTCTGAAGGAACATCGGGTTTGGGGACGTTGAGTCCGAGATACATCGAATTTGGGAGATTTCGGCTCTTGGGAGATGTCGGTTCCTAGGAGATGTCGGGTTTTGGATGACGTCATGCGTAGTACATCTAGGGTTGGGATGTCGAATTTATGCCACTAATTCGGTATAAATTTGCATGGGGTATACGATATGAGAAATTATAGGAATACGAGAGGACTTATACAAAACTATGTTAATCTATAACTTCTACAAGTGTCTAGAGTAACTAACACCTATACAAATGACTAGGACAAGTCTTGATAATAATTAGCCCTAGGCTAGATAGTGCAATATATTGAAGGTATATGAAGTTGAATCTGGAAGACGTCAAAGGCGCAATATGTCGAGTCTGAAGGGATGCTGAGACCGGAGGATGTCGAATTTAGGAGACGTCGACTTTGGGGGCGTCGTTTTCGGAGGACGTTGAATCTGGAGACGTCGGATGTGAAGCACGTCGAGGGACGAGGGTGCCAAAGATTATAGATATCAGGGATGTATGCTCGATGTGTGTAAGGTAGGTGAGAGCACAATTATTTCACTTGTCTCGGTGTCTGAGATGGGGTACTTATAGCCCACGAGATGTGGGACCCTCTCTAGGTTTTTCGAGCTATGTCGTGGGTATGTCGAGTATAATTCCTCGACATGACCTCATATCGAGCCTAGATACTCAACATGTTTCAGACTTCCCGCTGGGTTTGGTCAACCCAGTCCAATATATTCCATATCATATATAATTTGTATATTTTGTTTTAAATCTGGCAATGTACCGTTTCTTTTACCTAGTATCATTTTCTAGCCGATTTCTTTTTCCATTTAAATTGTTCATTTTCTAGGAAGATCCCGAAATAAATTTTGACTTCCCTGTATTTATGACATTTAAATTTCTTATATTTGCGAATTGTGGCCATTTATAGGTTTATATTTATTAGTATAACCATTTATAGGTTCAATGCATTATTCAATTTATTATGAGTTTTTTAAGAATAAATTATATTAAACAAAAAAATATTACATAAGAATATATCCAAAAAGGTTATAACACACACCACAACAAAATTATTATAACATCAAAAGTTAACTCCAATCTTTAGGTAATATCTCAATTGGGATATGACCTACCCATCTGTCAATTTTCTCATTTGGCAATGTTGTACCCTTTCATGTTTGCTTTTCGAGGAACAAACTATAGGTTCCAAAAGGAGATTCATTGAAATGCTCAAGGGTCTTATAATATCATTATGTGCCATCTTATTAGGGTTGCATTCTTGATAAGTAATTTGAGGAACCATTTATTTGCATCCATTCAAAAAATTAGTTGATCAACATTGAGACTCTTGACATTATCCATGGCATATCGAATTGATTTTGCTTCAGCCGCAAAGGAATAGTGGAGTGTAGAGCAAAAAGATTTTGAGCAAACGATAGTTCCAGCTTCATGATTATTGCACGTAACAAACGCGCCAAATGATATCCCTTAAATTGGGTTAAAAGAGGCATCGTGGTTCGTTTTAACCCACTATTTACGAGATTTAGTCAAAACAATGAAATTCCTAATAACGTGCTATACGATTTGAGCTCTATTATTTCCGTTGCCCATATGAGCCTAGTCCTATTATTCCCTTCATTGCATGATATTTGACCTTATATGTTATCATTCAAAAAAAATCTTCCTCTTCTTCCTTTCTTCTACCTATCCAAATTTACACTTTTGACACTTTACGGTCCAAACTGTCACTTTCTTGACACTGGACGATCTGAACTTTCATTCCAACCTATCTCGGCCAAGAAACATCACTATTCAACTAAATTGCGCACATATGATGTCACCCATGAAGGGTAAAATCGGTACATCACTTATTTTCAACGGCTAATTCATTCAAGCCCAATTTAAACCTAAAAATAGCCCCAAATTGAATCATTCCACGAACCCTAAAAACCTAATCCCAAAAATTAACATCAAATTCAATAAATGAACGCCACAACACTAATCGACTGATGTTAGAGACTACTCTAATGGAGGAATTTGCTTGCAAGTGTGGGTGTCCAGTGGTTACAAAGCTCTCCTTAACCGATAAAAATTTGAGTCGTCGATTCACTCAATGTTACAAGGGAAACAGAGGATGTGGGTCATGGTTCTAGGTGAATGAACCCCTTTGTGAGCGTGCAAGAGAGATGATACCGACGTTGAGGAGCAGAATTGAAAAAGTCGAAGCAAACTTAAAGGAATTCCAAAAGGGGAAATTTGAATCTAAGTTGCAGCAGAATACCATTGAGTTGGAGTTGGAGAATAGTAAGCTAAACAAGAGCGTCAAGAAGCTTGAAAAGTATGCTTCCAATTTAGAGGCCAAAAATAGGAAATTGTGGATTGCACTCTATTTTTTTCCTTTTTATGTGTTGTACAGTAATTTGATTAGGTAGGCTTTTGTTGACTGGACTAGATGGTAGTGAAGGTGGTGTGGTTTAGGGCCAATGAGGTTTGATAAGGTGGGATAATAAAGTATGTTGGTTTGGAAGGTTGGGTGTTAAACGAAAGAGATGTTTTAGGTGTTTGATTTCTATTTTGTAAGTTGATGCATGGAGTTTCTACTTTAAACATTGATATTATCACATGATATATTTAACAATTCAGTCATAAATCCAACTTCTAATAACAGAGCATAACATGGCATCATATCAAACACATAAATACAACCACAAATAAAGAGATAATAATGCATGCATAGTCAACAGGTGCACATAATAATGTTAAAGTAGACATATATTAATAACAGCAAAAAAGAAGCAAAATACATCCATCAAATAAAAAATAAATAAAAATATTACTCAAAACATTAAAAAAAAAACCAAAATATCCCTTGAGAGAAAGTGTTCGAAAAGAGTCGTTTGTAGCTACTGAAAAATAATAATTTCCCCTATTTTTTTCGTTTAATAGGTATGATTGATTTAACGTTAGCATAATGTTGATAATAAGCAACATAATAATAAATTAATTGCAATAACATGTACAAATGAATTTTAAGCAAATAAGCAAAAAACGGGCATTCGTAATAATTTTAACAAGTGAATAAATTACGTTAAGTAAATACATAAATATTTCCCGCCACTTTTATAGTTAAAAACTTCATGGTCTTGTGGAATTAAATAAGCAAGTAAAGTGATTTTCCGCCACATTACTAGAAAAACATTTATGAGCTTGCGAGATTAACTAAACAACATAATATGGAGTAAAACCTTCTAGAATAATAATGCGTTAGTAGTTTGTAGTCGTTTTTAGCTTGGGGATAACTCAAGCATAAACAAAAAGTCAGAATTAGCTTTAGTGTTAGATAACAATAAAACTATTAGAAAATTATTCATCTAATCTTAAAATTATAGATATGCGATAATCCATCTTGTCTATAATAATGAAGATAGGTAAATAGTCGATGGTGTCGCAAATACAAAACAAGGCTTAAATTCAGTAGATATTTGCAATTCTTTGATTGCATGGATTTCATTTTGGTGATTGATCTGAACCACGATAGACCTTTGTAATAAGGATACTATTTTAATGCGTTTCGCACGAATTTTGTTTAGACCTGTGTATCTATGAAATCCTGCATTAATTGTGGCCTCATTGATAATTGGGATAATTCCCAAATATTTTGCCAATTTTGTTGTAAGCCTTATTTATTTAACCAAAATGTATTTTATTTTGGCTAACTTTGGTTGTGCTTGTGAGTATAGTTAAAAAATTAGTGCCCTTTTGTAGATAGCTTTCCCGTACAATGATTCTTGTATATGTGACTTTGGAACTATGTTGTACCTAATGACAGGAGAAACCGCTACGTGTCATGACCCTTATTATTACAAGTGTCTTTTGCACCAAGATCATCTATATTCTTTTCCTACGGACGATCACCTAAACCTACCAAAACATGCTCACATAAAACGTTATCCATCCATATGTCTGACACAAAGTGCGAGTATGAGTATACGTTCATTCGTTTTAAGAGGTGAATCATCATTCTCATTAGTGCATGAAAATGTTCGCATGGCTCCAAAAATGTTTGGGGGTTCCCTAAAGTGGTTAAAGACTAGTTCATAATGGAAGTGATTGTTCGTTGTTCAACATACATGACACTTGGCTATACTATGAGCCCTAGAAATAATGCATGATCCTGCTTATCTCGAAACCACTCAACACCCTCTCAGATATCTAATTGTAGAGCCTAGCAGAGTTTATGACGCAACGAATGTGAAATTTTAGTAGTTGGTTTAATCTCGGTACTTCTTCAAATTCTAGCTATCGATTTCATCTTATCATGCATCTGTTTTTTAAGATGACATAGTTGGCATTTGCTGTTGTTACGATGTCTGGAGCAAAGAATCAGAGAAGATGCTTATTAAGAATTTAGGGACATGTTGAACCAGGATAAATGGTTAACTGAAGGTATGTTGCATGAGAGCTACACATAACACGCTCCAAACATGAGTGAAGTTATGGGTATTGTTGTGACTCTGGATATGATCGAGGTTGATCATAATGAAGACCCGGTTCAACCTCTTCAAGCAATTTTACAGTAGTCCTGGAATCATATTCAATCCCAAAAGGAATGAGATGGAGATTGATCGCCATGTGTATGATCATTTCGAGTGCACCATAAGTTTAACTACATTCATATGTTATTTTCTGTTAATTCTTGATTTTATTGACATTGGTCAAAAATTTCTGCCAACACACATTGACCTTCTTTTCAGCATGGTGGAATTCAAAAACTACGAGGACTGGATCTATTGTTTCTTCATGAAGGATATCCCAATCACCGTGGTCACAGTGTTATCGCAGAAAGGTGTTCTGTGGGGAGGAGCAGTGAACATTATTCTGGCTATCTTTTGTTCGTTTTGTCCTTATAATGGTCTGTATTTTGGATTTATAAACTACCTATGTTTTCAATCTTTTGTGAAATGATTATCCTGTTATTGCATTAATGTGACTTGTTGAATGCTTGAAAAATATTGGCAATGTTAATATCTAAGTGTAATTCGGCCAAAATGGACGTTTAAGTTGTTCATTCATCGACATCCAAAAAAATTATTACCACAAAAATCGAATAGTTTTTTTTTCAAATAACGCATGATTAAATTCTTCAAACCCGAATAAAATTGAAATTAGGACACAAGGTTGCACTTCAAACCATAGTATGGAGAAAACCACATACAATTGAAGCGTCAACCTATTCATATACGAAATAGACCAGTTGAGATAAAGTAGCATTCAGTAAAACCATAATACGTGTCCTACATCAAAACAAAATAACTAAAAAGGTTCAATAAGAAAAACAAAATTACCCTTCAAATGTTGTAGAAATAAGGTTCAATTTAGGAATCGATGACGTCCTACGGATTAACTACACGGCCCTAGCCTAACGCTTCCGCCCAGATGTTGTAGAAACGAAATATCTTTTTCCTATGGCACTCATAGAATGGATGCACCTATGGACACATTTTAGACACAAATATGTCAACGACGCACACAAGAATTTGAAATGGTTACACATTTTGTTAATACATTGTCTCAACTCACCTTAATGTATTCCTTCCACCATTCCTCACAATCGATTTCTAACTCATTTGTGTCACGGTTCAACGAGACAGCATTGCCGGTAGAGTCAAGAAATTCGTGCAGATGATGGAATCTTTTCTTCCAAATCATCATCTTCAACGTCGTAATAGGTATGATGGCCTTGATCTATTTCTCCAACTTGTCTAATATGCAGATCTTTGAAAGGTGTCTACTTCATATCCATGTGTCGTATGTTTCTTCAATATTGGAATGAGGGAAAGTTCTTCCTATAGTGTCCACGCACGCCGACTCTTTTTTGACTTTATGTCATCATTCATAGGTTGTGATTGATCCGATGTGCTGCTCAACTTTGCCATTATCTGGGTTCAAACATTCGAATATTATAAGCTGCATTTGTTCAAACAATGCATACCAACTTTTGCACTACGATGGACCATTGACAAGTCACGGCGTTAACATGTATAATCGGTAAAAGGGGAAGATTCAAAATGGATCCACCGGACATAATTAAATACAAGTTGTACTAATAAGAATCCGTTAATGTCATAAGTCAAGAACTGGGCTTCACAAATTGGAAACCATGGCATGCTTAAATTTTCATGAAATCACCAAATTGAAACCCAAAATCACGCAACCCGTTATAATATTTCAAATCCATGCTTGTACACAATCTATGGACTTCACCAATTGGAAACCATTGCATGAACCCTAAAATTACATGAAATCAGCACGCAACCCACTATAATTCTTCAGGTACATGCTTGTAACACAATTTGTGGGCTTCACTACATTGCATGAACCCTAAAATTACATGAAATCCCCAAATTAAAACCCAAAATTATGGAACCCAATATATTTCTTCAAATCCATGCTTGTAACATAATCCATAGGCTTCACCAATTGAAACCATTGCATGAACCCTAAAGTTTCATGAACCCCCTTCTTCAAATCCATGGTTGTAACACAATTTGCGGGCTTCACCAATTGGAAATCCTTGCATGAACCCTAAAATTACATGAAATCTCCAAATTGAAACCTAATATCATGCAACCCACTATAATATTTAGAACACATGCTTGTAACACACTCCGTACCAATAAATACACTGTCAAGAAATCCCTAATTCGTCAATTTACACACGCCACCTACTGCACATAACCCCAATTTCAACCTTAATCATAAAATCTAATTTTACATAAATCCCGAAATAGAAACCATAAATATATCACGCGCATTTGGATGTGAATTCATACATGACATCAACAGCAGCACATTACACAGCACCAAATCATCATGTGTATGTCACATTAACGTAGTAAATTTAACTCATGTTTGTTCAACAATCATGGTGTAAATCCACCTCGACCGCATCAGAATTCATAAATTAATTGAAGGATATAGGTATTTGTGAGTAGAGATTTAGCAAACTTACAGATTTCACGATGAATTGTGGAACTTTTAGGATTTAGGGTTTCGCCTATTTTTTGGCTTCAGAGTCGTAGCCGAGAATGAAGTTTGATGTGGAGTAAAAAATGAAGTTTGATTTGCTGCCACTATTTTAAATTACAGGTGCAATTTGTCATTTCATGTGGGTCAGATTTTGTGCCAAAAGAGAGATTAAACAGTCATTGGGGGTAGCAATTATAATATGTGGTATTAGCTGCTACAATGTCAGGTATCCGGTTATTAAAATCTTGATCCACCTTTTATTTTCCACGAAGCATGCGGGTTACCAAGTCGAATAAGCTCCGTTATTTCACTTAATCTTTGGAACCAAACACGCTCTAAATAACATACAATCATTAGGATAAGCTACTAGTATTTGATATCTCAAGTAAAATGACATAAATAACTTATTTGTTTCACGGGCTGAATTAGGTTATAAATTACTGAAAAGGCTTCATTTAAAAATTTCAAGTCATTGTGAAAGATTTGTCTTACCACCCGCTTAGATATTTCAACTTGAATAGTCTAATAATGAAGGATAATTTAGATAAGCTGGTGCATTCACGGGGTAAAAGCTCATTACCATGCTTGGTTCACTAAATAAATGGTTCATTTTCTTTGTTCAATTCTGAGCCAAATCTTTATTTTTGTATTGGACTAGCAATGTATGTTGATTTTGTCCATTCATCGTGAACTTGATCCATTGGATGAGTTTCTAAAGCATTATTTACTAAGGCTTACATCTCATCAACATCATGAAAACCACGAAACCACCATCAATCAATACAGTAGACGCTTGAGGTAGCCGACCAACCGAGAGATTACTTAAGGATAATGTGGGATACTCTACATGACAATACAATTAGTGTAGCCCAAAAGAAAATTATTGCAGAAGTGTGTTTCCTCATCATTATAAGTGTGCAACTCACGATTGGTACACTCACGACAAGGGCAATAAATTACATATGTACCGCATAACTTTGTTTTGCAAAGTTGATACAAGTCTCCAAAGTCGTTATGGTATTCTTTGGACACTTGTGACATATTAATCTTTTTTTTATCCATTTTACTTATAGTCCTCAATCTGTAAATATGTAATTAGATTAACAAAATTATTCCAATCAAAAATTCATAAACTTTGAGAAAATTCAGCAAAAATATAGTTTCTGATCTCTCTTGTAACAGTAAACCTTTCGATAATTAGACTTAATCAAAATAGGCTCTAGCGTAATCCATTAGCATAAGTATATTTGTATATTACTTGTCTTAAGGGTAGTTTAGTCATTTTAGTCTTTTAGTTGTCTTGTATATACATTCTTTCTCTTGTAAGCCCTATGTACTTTTGATATTCATTCTTTTGTAATATTCTATTTTGTCTTGTAAAATTATGGCTTGTTTCATGAATGTTAACATGGCATCAGAGCGAAATCTTTAACCCAACCAAAATGTTTTTTGGGTTTTCGTCTTCGTATTACTACTGATTTTTGGTAATCCGCTGCACTCTCTGAACTTGTTGGTGTGTTAATTTTGACTTTGATTTGGTGCAAATTTTGTTTGATTTGTTGCCCTAATTCTTTTTCTGGGTTAGTCTTGCTTTGTGTACTGCTGCACTTTTTTATTTTTGTTATCATGATGGGAGGGGATGATTCGTTGCAGTCGATTAGTGTCTGTTTTGATGGGAAAAACTATGGGTATTGGAGTTATGTTATGAAAAACTTTCTAAAAGGGAAGAATATGTGGAATTATATTTCTGGTGTTTTGGTTGCTCCAAAGGCATATGATGCTAATTTTGTTGAGTTATTGGATGTATTAGAAGAACCAATGTCCTTTGGTGCACCAGAAAGGCAAGCCACAACAGGAATATGGAAGGAAGTCAAGTGACAAACCTTCAAATTCATAGAATTTTCGTTTTGGAGGGTAGCCTAATACAGCTGATGTCATGCCTACATTGGATCCAGCTTCTGTCGAGTCATCTTTGTCAGACAACGCATCTTTGGTTAATCTATTGCAAAACTTTTTTCAGGCAAACAAAAACCAGTCTCAACCATATGCTATATATGTTCCATCCACATCAGGTAGAAACTCGTCTTTATGGGTGTTCGATTCTGCAACATCTCATCACATGTCTCCTTATCGCACCTCATTTGTATCTATGTCTCATGTATTACCATCTACATCTGTTATGACTGCTAATAGCACTCATATGCCAATAGTAGGTGTTGGTACAATTTAAACAGACAATCTCTCACTACCTGATGTTTATTATATTCCTAAATTGGCTATGAATCTTATTTATGTTGGTCAATTGTGTGATCGTGGTTAATGTGCGTGCACGTAAATGTTTAATAAACAATACAATAATTTCCAAAACTCGTATCAACAATTCATAGTAGTAACACTTTCATATAAAATGCATAGATATGAATTGAAATACAACAAAATAATTAAATCTACCTCTCAACAACTCATGAGAAAAATCCTTGGAGTGGATTAAAAGAGTCAGGAAAAAAATCCTTCGAGAGAATTGGACGAGTTGGAAGTGAGACCTCCTCCCCTTAAGATCAATTTGCCGGCTCAATTTTGAACCCTCGATGGCAACGACCTCCCAAGGTACAACTCCGTCGCGGTGGAATAGTTTTGAAGCTAAGAACTATTCCTCTATCAGACTTCGTAATAATTGCAGAACTCAGAAAATATGTATGCTATGTAGGAAAAATATTTTTCTTTTAGATGCTTGTTGGATATTTTTTTCATAAGAGTGGAGGCCTCCTTTTATGGGTGAGAAAAAATGTAACAACCACAAAACATTAAAAGGGGTGATTACTCTTGTCACTCAAAACATTTGAATGCAATCAAATGATTTTTGACCACATTCAATAACAATAATAAGTGTGTCTTTAAAATTCAAAATATTCACAAATATTTAATCTTGAATTTTATTTCACAAATAAAATTGCTTCTCGATAAGCAATTACAATTCA
Organism: Linaria vulgaris; assembly: GCA_948329865.1. NCBI lineage: Eukaryota > Viridiplantae > Streptophyta > Magnoliopsida > Lamiales > Plantaginaceae > Linaria > Linaria vulgaris. The sequence continues at coordinate 13,923,270 of OX415254.1, read as the reverse complement.
CAGACTTTGAACTTATTATTTGAACTCAATTCCAAATATTCTCCGATAATATTTTGTGTCACTTCTAGATTTTAAGTATACCTAGGGGTGCACAAGTGCGACTTTAAGAAGGTTTCTTAAATTATTCAACCCAATCCGAAGTAGTGAGTTACTAAATTTGCAAACCAAAATGGCTTTATTTTCTTCCAAACTGTGCATTGCCATTGATTGCGGGTTGGTCATGTGCTGGTGAATTATGCATTTTTATTATTAAAGAAAAGTTAACCATATGAAATTTGTAATTATCTCCTAACAATGCTTCACAAAACACACAAAAAAATACAATTTGAAATGAGTACTGCATAAAAAGTAACATATTGTTCTATGCCTACTTCTCACCATTATTAGTAATTAATACAGTATATGAAGCTAAGGTAATACTCTTGTTCTAAATGACATTAAACTGGTAACATGGAATAAACAACAATAAAATACATATTCACAAAAAAAAAATCAAGCTTCTTGCATAACTCCACAGTAGCAAAAGAGCATGAACAAAAAAAGATTAGTGAAAATAAGAGATGATTGGAGGAAAAAAGAATGAGAAAAAGAAAACAATAACTTGGTCATTGGGAAACAATCAGAGTTCACAAGAGAATTTTTGAAAGAAGTCAAACTAAAGGATCAATCATATCACAACAACCATTTGTTGCATGTTCGTACAAAGAAGTCTTGTCAATTACTAATTGATGAGTGTCTAATATATGCACTCTAAGCCATCATTATTTGGGATTAAAGAAATAATTACCTAAGTAATTAACATATTTAAGTACATTTTCGTGTATTTCAAGTTTTCAGAGACGTATGGAGAAAACGTAGCTTTTTAGCAGCAAAATAAACTAAAATAGAGTTAAGGAGCACAAGGCTATAAAGGATAACCAAATCAAGAGGCATATGGATAAAATGACAAGTGAGTCGGGCAAGGAACGAAGGAGGAAGAGCTACATTATCAAAAGCTATACAATGAAGAGAATCTAAATGAAGCCATTGATTCAAACACATGGTGGCCGGGTCACATGAAGAATCATAGGCCGTTATACCATTGGAATGCCACGGAATTCAGCGTTCCAACGCAACAAGTGGATTTAGATTCCAACATTCGGAGAAAAATTTATAGCCAAAACCGTGAAGCTGCACAGCGCAACATGTCAAGTCGCGCAACTTTTCCTTCACGACGTGGGCAACAAATAGAAAGTGGTGCGACCAAAACAAAAGCAACGCCAACCCGCGATCAGCAACACGACTAGTGGCTCGACACGGCCCATAAATGTACAAGAAAACCCTGATTTTGGCCCATGGGCTAGTTTTACCTATAAATAACATTAAGGCTATGACAATCATCATATCTCATCATAACAAAACTGGTGGGATCATTGAGAGAGAGACGCTACAATCATCACACGTCGGAGGAAGCAGAGCAACGAAGATTGAAGACTAAGTTTATCTTATCTTTACTCTTTTATTATGCTATTCTCTTCCGCTTATATTGTTGAACTTGTTTTCGTTATATGGTAATCATCTCAATATTTTGAGAATGGAGTAATGAGTACTAATGCACAATGAATTCATGTTGAGTTTTATGTATTTAGATGTGATTCATTATATGTTCCACATGTTTAATATATACACTTGATGAGCGGTAACGTGCCTCGTGGCTAAGATTACATGTTTGATTTATGTGTTAGAAGTAGGACTGATGTGAATCGCACATAAGCTAGATAACAAGAATCCATATCTTTGATTATTCAATATAGATAACACTTAAGAAGGTTAAATTGGTTACCAAGCTTTACTTCTTTTAGATTGGTCGCACTTAGTTCGTAGATCTTTAGGGAAGGCGGGGGGATTGTAGTTGTCACTAGCGTCGCATCAAGAATTCTGGTAATCCATTGAACTCATATGAACTTAGCATGATGAAACTAACTTTGGGGGAATTGGTGGTTTGTCTATGGATCACATAATTAATAGTTATGAAATCCAACTTCAAATACAACTTCATAAATCTGATTAAATCCTTGGTATTTACTTGTTTTATGAGTTATAATCAAAACCTTCTTTATTATTTATTTATTGTTGTCTATTAAGCGAATACTATAGTTACACACTCTCCGTGGAATTCGATACTTGTGACGTAATTTACTTTCCATTTTATATAACTTGACCGTGCACTTACGAATACATAGGCGTAGCAATTCATTGCATTCATAAAACTACTCGCTCGCCACTCTTGATTAACCTATTTTAATCTTACTATGCTAGTTTCGTTATATCTTATTCACGGGAATACTTAGTACCTTGTACAGTTATTTCACATAGAGATATTATGTTCATAAGCAATCCATAGAAGACTTTGTGGTGGAAGTTAGATGGCAAGATGAAAGTTGACTTTGTCAAGTGGATTCATGAGAAACAACGATCTCATACTTTTTTTTTAAGTGGGAATCCGTAGCTGCTACCATATGGGTGTGCACTCTGTAAACTCGCGGCTTGATGCAATAGCTTATATACCTCGTCCACTGGGCAAACTACACTAGGTTAACCATGTGTGACATGCATAGACCTAGGAGGCACAACATCAACTCGCTCCTTGTGAGAATCGAACTTGAGACCAAAAAGAGAAAGTTCTCCTCTTTAACCAATTAAGCCACTCTTGCCAGCACCAATATCTCATACTAAGCAAATAATTTATGAGTAAGCAATACAAGCCAAATAAAAGTATGTCATCACAAGTTTAATTTTGACCCTGGTGCTAATGATTGTTTTTATATGACCAAACAAAAACTTGATGATGATCCAAATCACTCTCAAGAGGTGTTGAAAATGATGTGAAGAAAGATTGCTTTCAAGAGAAAGGGAATGATGAGAATCATACCATGACTTTAAAAGAATCATGAGGATTGGGGTAAAGATAATTTGTGGGGGTCTATTAGGCATGATCCATCAAGTCTCAATGATGCATGCATATGGTAAAATTCAAGAAGAACAAGAGTACTAGTTATACAATTTACATCGAAGTTACTTAAAGATCAAGCATAGGACTTTATGTATTATTAGGATTTTTTACTTTACTTATTTACTAGTTTACAACGCACAAGAATTACATTCTATCACAATCAAAATGAATTTTTAACAGCTTTCACCAATTATCAATTCATCTTGTACTCTTGAATTCTAATAATTAACCAAATCCTCCTTTCAACCTAGCTTAATGCTTCAACGAATCAAATCTTCCGCATACTCGTTTGCTTAACCTCGTGCCTCGTTGCAGATCTACTTATAAGTCTAGATTTTCTTATTGTTTGCATTTTTGAGCTCTTTTGCATTGATGAGGGCCCACTCTTTGTTCCTTTTCTGTTTATTTAATATTTGATTTTAGAACTATTACATAATTTTTTACCTTTGTCATTTCTCTCACGGAGAAGAATATGGAAGAGTTGCGAATTTATAGAGGATTTGTATTGAGCACTGGTTTTTTGTATATAACAGTAGTCTATGTTTATGCTTCAATTGGGGGGGTTTAATGTGTTCCATTGGCTCGCTTGTCATTTTTTTCTCGAAAGCCTTGTTTGTCATTTGGTCTTATGAATACAGTCAATCAAATAAATCCCATTAGTTCTTTAAGTCAGGCCCAAACGTGTTTCAATAAAATGCCTAATAACCAATATACTAGATTTTTTAATTTTTATACACATCTATAAAAGTTTTGTTTCGGTGACTATCTCGTTCGATAAAATATTGAAAATTTGTAATATTTTGATATAACCTAGACAGGATTCAGAAAATTCGTAAACATGTTGATATATGATTGATGCAAAAAGTATAAGAAACATTTAATTTTTACATAAATAAAAATAAAAAAATTTTGGTACTTCATAAAGAATGGCTTTGAACTTGGGCATGCTTAAACACCATTTGTTTGGATTGATTTAAATCTCACTTTGGAGGGTTTTTTTGCATGATTTGAGAAGTTGGGAAGATATTATACAGTTTCTTTTGTGTTAGAAGTTGACTTTGCTCATAGGAATTTGAAATAATAATGAGATTGATGAGACGAAGCCTCTCCCTGAATGTGATAAACTAATAAAATTAACTTATTTACCCCAATATCTCTACCTCGAGAAAAGAATTTGATGTTTGATTCAAGACTACATAGACTTACTTTGGATACTGTTTTTTAGGGTTGTTACATAAAGCCTGATTACTACTTAGGGACTGACCCAATGTGATAAGTGCACTAGCTTATGGGTCTTTCAATCATTCAGTGTTGTTTTTTTTTTCTCATGTAATAATATGTTTGTTACAGGAATGCTTGTGTTTGCCTCAAACTGATAGCCTATGCACCTTTTGTGGGCGTGTCTACTATTGTTTTGTGACAAGGTTCCCAATGTCTGCCATGTTGGGGCAATATGAGACTTACATCGAAAGATGAAATAGTTGATCTGAATTTATAGGATTGGAAATATCTCAATTGTTATGGGGTCTTTTGGGGAGTTGGATCCAAAAACAAAACCATGAGGGACGTGGGTCCAAAGTGGACAATATCATACTAATGCATAAATTATAATTTCTATCAATTAGTATCAGAGCCAGTGCTCCAAATATGCGTGGGTGTCCATAGAGTTGAAGAAAAAAAAAACTCTTAAAGAGACGCACACAAGTGGTGAGCGCTCGGGGTTAAGGGGAGGCTCAAAGGTCACTTGTTCAAGGAGTGAAAAAAGTTGTTGGGCCAAGAACAATATCCCGTAATCAAAATGAAAAAGGAGGAGAAGTTCCATTCATGTGAGGCACACGTAGAGACAGATCGTTGGCCCTTTATTTGATGGGTGAATTGTTGGGGCAAACATGAGTCCCACATCCAAAAGATTGAGAAATTGATCTGAGTTTAAAGGATTGAAGATATATCAATTGGTATGGGATATTTTGGGGAGTTGGACCAAAAATAAAACCATGAGAGCTTGGACTCAAAGCGAACAATATCATATCAATATGGAGATTACAATTCCTAGCATGCCCTACGTGTGGATAATGTCAAATGAAAAGATGTTTAGTCCAAGAGTAGATCGTATGATCTCCCATGTTAGTCTATGTTAGTCTTTTGTACATTGGTGCGTTAACACTATTATGTGGCGCGATTCATTTAGTTGAGCTACACGAGGGTCCTCCAGAGGGCGACTAACCCTCGTAAAGTTTACTTTGCTAAATTTTGAGTATGAAGGACCTGTTGGGCTATGCGTTAATATACGACCATGAGTAAGTATATGTCATCACGTATATCATATAACATGCACATTTTTTATCTACTTGCGCTTAATGTGCATTAGTTACTAGCTTGCCCTCCATTTTACGATCCAGAAGTAGGGAAGAAAGGCCCATGTGTTTTTAAGAAGTTGCCATAAAACCCATGCCTTTTTATAAAACAATGATCCTCCTATGTTTTTTGTAGACTATGTAAAATTATCGCTGTAGATATTTTCATATGTGTAAAGTGATAATTGTCCTAGTTTTGTTAGGTAGTTTCTTTATTGCATGATATCTCTCTTGTATACATATTTTGACATTATTGAATGAGAAACACAAGGAAATTATTATCTTAATGGTACCAAGCCTCCTTTTTCTCTAAAAATATGACTAACCATAATTCACCCTCCACCTCTGATCCCCCCCTTTATCATCATGCCACCTCTCGTGGTCGCTCCACTAAAATTTCCTCTGACTTTGGCCATCATCAACGTGAAAAACTCCATCCATATCATGTTGGATGTTTCATCTAGCGAATATACTTCTTCGTCTAGAATTGTTCAAGATTCATGGCCATGCCTATCAAGTTCTTGACCACATTATTCCGACTGAGAAAGTCGCTAGAGGTTCTGACGTTGGGAGATGGGATCACCTGGATGCCATGGTTTTGCGGTGGATTTATGGTACAACTTCCAACGATATCCGACAGACCATCATTGAACTCAAAACCACGACCATGGCAACTTGGAATAGACTTGTCAAGTTGATTTAGGACAATAAGATTTCATGCATCGTTCATCTTGAAAATTAGATCTCCTCCACCGCTCTTGTGATTTTCTGAATGTTTGTGTCTATTGCTAAAAGTTGAAGATGATTGTTGATCAACTTGCGAACATTGAGGCTCTCGTTTCCAATCAACGTCTAGTTCTTCAATTTGTTAGGGCTCTCACTAATGCAGAGTCGTATCGTCACACTCGTCCAACAGAGTGGTCCACTCCCTCGATTCTCCCCAAGCAAGTTTGGTGCTAACTTTGAAGGAAACTAGTCTTGCCAAGCGCGTTGCACGCCTTGTTGATTCGGCATTGGCCACCAACTCCTCCTTCCTCATATGGAAAATTTCTTTCTTCTCTGACCACTGATTCGCAAATTTGTCCCTCTCGTCAGACTCATGGCCGCAGCTCTGGAAATCGTTATCGTGGTCGTAACAGAAATTCTAGAAATCGAAGTTGAGGTGGCCGCAATGGTAACAGTGGTCTTACCCATCCACAGCCTTCACCGTGGCCTGGCTACACGTGCGCAACCGCCGTAAAGATAATTTTACATAGTCCATAGTTTCAATAAAATTGGCATTCCCACTTTTTTTTTCTATTTGGTCTGATCCATTAATTTCGTGGCCTCTCGTAAAATAAGTGGGCAATATGTTGATCATTGAATAACACGTGAGATTTTTCTGATTAAAATTATACACGCCTCTAACCAATAAGATAGTCTCAGAGAGCATAGGGGTATTTTTTGCTTATAGCTCACATTTAATATCCGATCCATGAAATATATTTATTGGTTGTTGATTCAGCAGGTTACCCAAATAATTTCTAAAGATGCTTGATAGCTGAGTCTTGAATTTTAGTTCAGTATTTTGGTCTTATTTCGTCCAGGTAACAAAACACCGTAAATGATACAATTAAGATACAAATAGCCAAAATAATGCTAATCAATAGATAATCAGACTAGCTTGGTCCGGAACACCTAATACAAGCTTATTAGATATTACAAATAGATTTCTAGTCTAAGTTGCGTGTCGAACAAGTGCGTTCGATACTGACGTATTGAACCTAGGTTGTTCGATAGTACTGGAACTGTAGTGGTCACGTGTTGAATTGAAGTAAGTCGAACAGGTGGCGTTCGATGTAGCGTTGAGTATCGAATGATGTGTCTTCGATATGCTTCTGTATCGAACGCTTTGAATTCGATCTAAGGATGTATCGAATGCTCAGTGTTCGATGTTGGTTAGGTTCGAGTGAGTGTTAAATGTGTGCCGATAATGTAAGAGGACGGAGTATTTATAATACCCGTCCTGTGGGCCCCATTTGCAGCTGGGAAAGTGCAATGAACGACAGCGGTTCGATGCTCATTCCGCATCGAACAGACCATGTTCGATGTACTATTTAGTGGGCTCGTTCCGCTGGGCCGGCCCAATATATAGTATTGGGCCAATTATAAAATATCCCCATCATTCAGAAATAGAGTCTTCAAGTTTTTTTTTCTAGAGTTCATTTCTTATTTATGTAGATTTCAACTTTCAAGTGACGTGTTTCATACATTTTTTTACGCGTATGTATGTATTGTGAGGTACAATGATTTTTTTTTTCGTACCGTACAGCAGTGCAGACTCAGGTAAGGGCTTACCTAGGCCCAAGTCCAAGTAGGTGTTTTGCAATTTAGTACTTATGAATTTTTATATTTGTAATTTAAATTGATTGAAAATAATTATTTCTTTCTAACCCACTAATCTTTATACAAATAAATTCAAAATATGTATTAATTTAGTCCAAACTAAATAAAAGAATGCTCCCTTAATTGATGTTACAGAGCACAAATTTGACATTTAACAATTAAATTATCTAGTTTCGGCCTATATACGGAGTTTGTAACGATACTCTCACATCTTATAACTAGAATTAATTTATTTATTTACATTAACTTGTAATTGTAAGAGAGTTAAGAGTAGATATTTTTATATCTTAAAGATGTTGTTTATATTATGCTTACCTGAATAAATCAATATACTTACATATGATTTATTTTACTTATGAGCTTGAAGAAAAAAAATTAAAACTCAAAAAAATAATAGGAAACAAATCCAATTGACTCAGCTCTAACACTCTTTGTCCATCACTCTACTCTAACCCGGGTAAAAAAAAATGATTCTGCCCCTGCCGTTCAGTATCATCCATTTTTATTATATTCAAAGGCTTGAATCTTAATCCATATTAATATATTATATTGACTAAGTTTTGTTACGCTCGCCACCAATTTTTTTATTTTCTCCCCATTAAGAAATTTTGTACCAACCTTATATTTTCGGAAGTTCGTCCTCCTGTCATTCTCATGCCAATTAAACTGCATTATTTATAAAATATTTTGTCGTTTGTTCGGTTCTTTTCTTATTGATCATAAATATTATATTTTGCAAGTCGGCTTTTTAGCATTCTTTGTCGGAAAACAGACTTTGTGCATAAGGCGTCACAAAGGGATGTACTTGCAGTATTTAAATTTTATGATCCTTAAGGGAACTTCTTAAGAAAAATAATAATGGTTTGGGCCCTTTGTTACGTTGGAATATATTCCCATATTTACGTTTATTCTCTAAAAATGTATTTGGATTAGAAATATTAAAAGCATCATATCCCCTAATGTTTGGAGCTAGTTGTGGTCAACCCCTTTAATTTTATTTCAGAGCGGTCAATCCCCTATAGTTTGGCGAAATAAGCAACTTACACCAAGTCAAATTTTACATTTTTGACCAGGGGTATTTTCGTTTAAATTTTGACCCCCGTTTTTGATATGTTAAATGTACCATAACCTATTGAGTTTGGTGCAGATTGCCCCCACCTAATGTTATAAAATTTTAAACATTTAAAAAAAATAGATAAAATTAAAGATTTATTAAATTTTGACCCACCTTTTTAGTTTCTTTTTTTTAAAGACCAAGTAATTTAAGTTTCTTTTTCGACAGATTTTTCTTTAAATATCTTTAGACAAATTTTTATTTTATTCAAATGATTAGTTGTAAAACAGTCCTCCAAAATAATTTTATTCCAAAATAAATGCTTAAAGTCTAAAACATGTCAAAAAAATAAGCATAAATTCCTTAGTCTTAGAAAATAAAAAACTTAAAAGGTGTGTCAAACTTAATAAATCTTTAATTTTGTCTAAAGATTTAAAAAATAATGTTGATATTTTTATAACATTAGTGAAAGTGCAAGTTATCTAGTCAATGTTAGAGCAACATTGGAGTGACAATGTTGGTTTAACATTGGAAACATAAACTTTCTCACATTGAGTTTTTCATCTTTGAATATTTATGTTTTGCCTTTATTTACCTATTAATCAAGTTCCACAATTTTAGTTGACTTCGTATGTTTCAGGATCAAGCTTAAAATAAGTTAAGGCAAGAAGTTTTATTGTTTAAGAAGTTTCCTTATTAGCCAAACGCATTTGTTAAAGAAGGGAAGTTTTGGAGTTCAAGTACAACTAGGAAACGTTCTAGGATGATCTCTGAGTTGAAGAATGTGTGTATTTTCGAATTAAAACTTGTTGTAATATGGAAACAGTTATTCAACAAGGAGTCCAAGACTAAAGGAAGTAGAGTTCAACAAGGAAGTTTGAAGAATTATCAAAGTCGTGTACAACATACCTTGAAGATCAAGTTTGAAAACTACTACTATATAAAGGGATGAAGTACATCAAGACAAAAAACAAGACAATAGAGCTAAATAATCTATAGAGATTAGATCAACTGTTGTTAGGATTTTGTCTTGCTTTATCGAGGTTTGAGAAGAACGAGTTAAGATTAGTTTCTAGAGTTAAGGAGTTGGTCTTTGTTTGCTCGATTGAGTTCAAACAACTTGAGAGTGCGAGCTTGAGAATTGAGAGAAATGTTTTTTATTCATAGTGATTATTTCGCCTAAGGTTATGAAGATTATAAACCCTTATAATCTTCTAAAAAATATCTTCTTGTGTTCTTTTAATTTTCGATGCAATCCTTTGTTAAAAAGATAAACTGCTCGTAGTGTTAAGGCAACACCAGGTCAACATTGTGTACATTGTGTGAAGAAGTATCAATCTCGGTCCGACAATTTCAATTAGGTAGGAGCAATTTGCATCAAACTCAATAGGTTAGGAGGGGGCATTTAACATATCAAAAGCTGGGCCAAAATTCGGACGAAAATACGCGTGGTCAAAAGTGCAAAATCTTTTGACTTGGTATAAATTGCTTATTTCGGCGCCATATGACGGGGAGTTAACTGGAATAAAGTTACGGAAATTGACTGCAAATGGCCTCAAACGTTGGGGCTTTTGATGTTTTTTTCCCAAACTATATATACTTCATAACTTTTGGAATAAGTTGTATGTCATTTATTATCATGATCAACAAAGTCGACCTAGCTTTACAAGATCGATCAAACATACGTACTTGACCAACCTATTTGTTTGTCACTTTTACATCTTTTCTCAATTTTCTGACTTAATCGACGGAGTGTCGTCGAAATTAAACACACCACCAACAAATGCAAAGTTTGCTTTTCTTTATTCTCTTACTTTTCATTTTCATAAGGACGATTTTTGAAGAAAGTTTCTTTTTATGATAGAACTCAGAGAAAGTATACGTCGGTCCAAATTGAGCATGCACTTCTTCTTTAAACTTATAGAAACCCTTAAATACCAATATGAAATTGAAGTAATAATGGGCAGGAGGAAGTTTCGTGTCGAGCTTCAAGATCGCAATAAATGACGTGCACAAAAATATATTTAGATAACGAAACCAAAGATTTGTTGTTGCTGTTGCTAAAAAAATAATAGGAAGTACAGCGCACTTGGAGGCAGGTTGTTTGGTTGACTTTTGCTGTAAGTACGCAATATACGGAATCTGTACTTTGCTATTCTCATTATCCGTACATCCCCCTTCCACTTTCTTAATTTACCACTCTTACACAACCAAACCTACTTGTATATATATAACACACTCACATACTCAAACATTTGCTCTGACAACAAATCCAACAAAGATATATAATTAGAATTGTTTTTTTTGTTTTCTGAATGAATATGTGAAGATGATGCACGTGCAGCAGCAACACGTGAGGCCGGATCCGGTGAGGAATAATAACAACAGATTGCAAGTGAAGAACAGCAGGAGAAGGAACCGGGCCGATCAAAATGATAACAATCGTAATATTAACAATAATAATAATAATAATAATAATCAGAAATTTGAAATAGCTGATTTCAGTGGGATGTCACTCGAAGCTTTACCGATTTCCCCTCTGAATTTGCCATCTATTTCCAAATTAGACCTATCCAACAACAATCTCCAGGTATATTTTTAAGCACATATATATATAGTATGTTCGTGTGTTTTGTTACGAGAGTCTGACCTGTAATCTATGATGCACCGACACTCAAAAAAAAGTCACATTTGTGCATATCATGTCGTGTCCATGTTCATATTTTGTGTCAAACACAGCCGGTAGTAGAAATTTATTTTAAGAATTCATATTGCAGTGTTTGTGTCATATCCACGACGTGTCCATCAATCCTAACTTGTAATCAAAATGTGATTTTCTTTGTAAATTTGATAGAATATTTTACGAGTGTGTGTGTGTTTGTGTTTGTGTTTGTTTTTGTGAGATTAGGAGAATCGGATCGCCAACTAATTGTCATTCTTGCTTGTTGAATCGACAGAACATTCCAGAATCGTTGGCTGCGAGGCTCCTAAACGTCGTCATTTTGGACGTGCACTCGAATCAGCTCAAATCGCTCCCAAATTCGATCGGTTGTTTGTCGAAGCTCAAGGTTTTGAACGTATCCGGCAATTATCTTCAGTCGATTCCCAGAACTATTGAGAATTGCAGGTTTGTCTTATGATCCTATTTGCAAGTTGTACGACTTGGATTCCATATTGATAGTGTGACATATTGTTATATGACGTTGGGCTCTTCCATCATAATAGCTAGCTAATTTTTGAGGTTCGGTTCTCTCAAGGTCGTATGAATTCGTTTTTTATGCCCAATCCAGTTTCTGTACAGATTGTGTTCATTTCAATTTTCATGGTTAAAACGAGCTGATATTTTTTATAATTTGCAGATCTCTTGAGGAGTTAAATGCAAACTTCAACAAGTTAAGCCAATTACCAGACACAATTGGATTTGAGCTGTTGAATCTTAAGAAGCTTTCTGTTAACTCCAACAAACTTGCATACCTTCCTTACTCCACGTCCCACTTAACAAACCTTCAAATCCTCGATGCTCGCCTCAATTGCCTTCGTTCCCTACCCGATGATCTTGAAAATCTCATAAACCTCCAAATCCTCAATGTCAGTCAGAATTTCCACTACCTGACAACGCTTCCTTACGCTGTAGGCCTTTTGATATCTCTGATCGAATTGGACGTGAGCTACAACAAGATCACGTCCCTACCCGAGTCCATTGGCTGTTTGAATAAACTGCAAAAGTTGTGCGTTGAAGGGAATCCTCTCGTTTCACCCCCTGTGGAAGTTATCGAGCAGGGATTGGATACGGTGAAGGAATATTTGTGCGATAAGATAAATGGGACGCACAAGATTTTCCCAAAGAAAGTATCGTGGTTTGGGAAGCTGACAAAGTGTAGCACGTTCAATGGTGCAAACCTGCCGTTGGGTGATGACGAAGGGTATTCCATGTCTGGTTCTAGGGCCGTTGATGGCCTGGCTTCGCCTAGGTATATGGGGATGTTTTCACCGAGTCGCCTCTTATCGCCTAAGTCCTACTTTGCCAGATAAAGTTACATATATGGTATTAGTATTTTGTTACCTGGTGAGGTTCAAATGAATCAGTTTTTCATGTCATGTTATTGTCAAAATAGTTGTGTGCATATGTAAATACTGTAGGTAATTTGGTCTATGTACATAGGGTTTATTTTCTTTTTCAAAGTGTCATTTTTTTTGAAGTGTGCTATTTTCAGCTGTGTATATATGTTTATATGTTTAGAGAGTTAAACATCAAGGAGGAAATAAAATGCTCTTCAGTATTACAGGCAGTGAAGTCTTGTGAACCATGAAGTAGACATGGGAATGCACAATTGTATTTTTTATTTTTTATTTTTTAAATGCCTTGACTCCAGACTACTGTAACAAACTTTCTTCCCCTGATTGGGACAGAAACAGCTTTCTATCATTTATTCAAGAAAATGGAACAAAGCCATGAGGCACAGCCATGGTAGAAAAAACTTACGGCCTGTTGCCTCTACGAAACTATGGGGAACGACCAAGATACAAAATTACATACATACACGACAAAATTATAAATCCGAGATGAAACTCCTTGATCATTTCAGGATTACACGACAGCTGCAAGGGTAGTTGTCGAGTTTACATGGAAAATTTACACAAATTTAGGGCGATAGTTTATTCGACTGTTTGATGGCCAGCTTTAAGCTTGAAGAGTTCAGAGGTGAAATTGGAGAACCTTCGGTGCTTTGATATGAAACCTGAACCTGTGCAGCAAACTGCAAATTCCACAGTACATCTTCAATGGAAGGTCTTTCGGCTGGATCCATCACCAAACATCTGCAGCATATCCCTATCATGGTTTTCAAAGATTCACCCGAGCATGTGTTGTTAATTGCTGGGTCGACCACAAACTTTCTTGATGAACCATCAGCTATTGGACTAACTTGTAACTGAACAATGCACAAAACAACATAAAAGGGTCAATTAGCATCCTTAGCTCTACAGTCAGAAGAATTATATGAAACCATTTTCCTTTCTTGGAATAAAAGTAGAAATGGAAAAGGTACCAGATCTTTCAGAACCTCAACTTCATTCTGGGAATTTATAGGCTTTCCAGAAATTAGTTCTAGTAGGATCACCCCGAAGTCGTACATATCCAATTTGTCTTGATTCTTGGCCCTAAAAAACATCAACATGAGTTTATTTGTGCTGTGAAGCTATGTTACCTGTTCTTATTAGCAAGATGGTAAGTAAACATTGTAGATATTTGACTTTCCCATGGAGATACAAACCTAGCACTCTTTCTCTGCTTCGATTCTGCTGGAACATGTTGGAGGTGATCCTGTCAAAGTAGAGAATACTCTAACATTAGTTTGTGCAAGATATGGTTGCATTACACAAATACAACTTTGAGGATTTGATAAGTTCTATGTATTCGTACTTTTCCCATACGATCTGCTAGCAAAGGCAGGTTATAGCTGCTAATTTTTGCAATAAGATTCTGATCTACCAATATATCAGTTGCTTTTAAATTATTGGAATAAATTCCAGGCACAATTCCTGCATGAAGGAACTGGATACCCTTTGCCACCCCTGTTGCAGCCGCTATCCGCTGAGCCCAGGTAAGCTTCCCTCTATCAAGCTTCTCTGCCAAATTCGATGATGAACCAAAGATTATCAAACGCATTACTCAGACAACTTGGAGCATGGAAGGGTAAAGTTTACTGTTATAACAAATTAAATACGCCATATAAAGGCAGATAATCATATTGCAGAAATAGAATTCTATTCGTGTACCAGATATCGAACTCCTTAGAGTCCCGTTTGGAACATATTCGAAGACTAGAAATAATCTGCTCACACTTGAATCATCCAAGTCATAGTCTATACAGTGTCCAAGAGCGCTGACCAGATGCTGGTGTCTGAGTTTCGATACCATTTCGATGTGAGGCATGAGGTATCGACTGCTATAGTTCTTTTTCAGTTTCAAGCATCTAATTGCGACATAGGAGCCATCCCTCAGTTGACCTCTGTACAACTGTGTCCAGGTAAAGACAATTCATTAGCATTCTCCCAGAATCAACAATGCCAAGAGTGTGAAACATCAATACTAGAATTTCAATGCAGAAACTAACTAAGATGATCAATTATACCGTTCAATTTAGTTTGGGTGATCTATACAGTTTAAATCTAGACTACAATCTAACGTTACGTGTCAAGCCGGAAAATCAAGACAATAAGAAAAGTGAATGATAGTTGAAAGTCTTAAACAAAGTTGGAAAAATAAACTATGTCTCTGAACCACCACGCATAACAATGGTGCACAAAGTAGGTACCTGCCCATGGGATCCTTCTCCAATGAATGCGGATGTGTTAAAATTATTTGTTGCAGCCTCAAGTTCTTCCAAGGGAAAGGTCCTATAAGCTGGAATGCCAACAGCCCCTAGCTTCATTGCTTGAGTTATATATCCTAAACGAAAGACCAGATATCAAACAATAAATAGACGTACATCTAAACATGCTAAGGTTTTCTATCTTGGAATACAAGTAGCAAAAACTACGGAAGTGAACATATTATTTCCAGCTCATGCAATTTCGTTAGGTTCGAAGAGAAAACTTACTTGCGTCTTGGAGAAACTTTGACGTGTAGGTACTTGATGCATTTTCCACTGTAAATCTTTTCTGAGGTGTTTGTGATGCTCTTGTGGCAATAAAATTCTTTACTATAAACAAAATTGAGCCGACTAAAACTAATCCCCCTATAACTCCCCCACAAATGCCTAAAGCAACGATAACCCTGGAGGATTGCTTTCGGTTCTGCGGTCGAGGCTGGATTCCCACAGCTAGAGCTTCGGTTTTACAAAAGGAAATTGGATGTTGATTTCCATTTCCAGTTGCTAAACAATTATTCGCATAAAGTACAGTTCTTTTTCTCGACTCAGACAGCAAACAGCTGGGAAGTTTTCCAGTCAACAAATTAGAAGTTAAGTTCACAAAACCAAGTTCATTGTTGCAAGCAACATTCTCAGAAAGCATTCCTGTAAGTTTGTTTAGTGATATATCCAGATAAGTAATCGATGGCAGAGATAACAAAGATACCGGGAACGGTCCCACGAATCTGTTAGAAGAAATGTCCAGGAGTTTCAGCTGATGATAAGACTGAACTTCTTCTGGAATCCCAAAAGTGAACTTATTGTTCCTTAGCACGATGCTTTCGACTTTATTACCAACTACTGGAAATCGAGCCCCAAGAAAGTTGTTATCCAAGTCGAGCATTTGAAGGTTATCCAAACTGCTGAGATCAGGCACTTCACCAGAGAAATTGTTATTTGACAAGATAAGGACCCTGAGATTTCCCAAACTCCCCAGTGAACGTGGCAAAGACCCGTATAAAGAATTGTTCTTCACACGAAGAACAGCCAAACCCGAAAGCGAACCCAATCCATCTGGAAGTCTACCAGTAAAGTTATTGTAGTCAAGTATGAGAGTTTGAAGTTGCGTCAAAGATGATATACTTGGAGGTATCTCGCCTTGGAAGAAATTTGAGGTCAGGTTTAGTATTTCAAGTGACGATAAGCGCGTAAATTTACTAGGCAACGGTCCCCATAAACCAAGAGAAACCAATTTGAGGACTTTAACGCTGGGAAGCTTCACAAGTGTAGTAACAAAAGAATCAATAGAGAAAGTCTCGGGTAGTTTAGGAGACCCGATTTCTCCCACAATGTGCAGCTGAGTTATGTTTTCTTCGTAGCAAACAACAGTGACACTTGTCGTGGGCTCACTATTGCAGAAATCCGTGTCCTTTTTCCAACTACTGAGGAAAGGTGGATAATTTAGAAGCTCTTGAATTCTCAGAAGAGTCTGTACTTGGGATGACTGAAGTTGCTCTGTATAGGAGACTGTGATCAACAAAACAAACAACACCAGCAACGCAGTTCGGCTTACATTTCCTGCCATCAGCAGAATCGAAAAGGTATCGAAAACACTTTTATAAACTGAACAGAAGATCAATGAAAATTTGGAGATTTCACCGCTGGAACCGAGTATTTTTTCCGCTAACTGTATCTCCCTGCATTTATCAGCTATGTGAAAAAAGTTGAATATCAGATTAAACAAGACAAAGTGTATTCATGGATAAGAGCCAAAGAGACACAAAACACTCTAAAGAATCTGTAACTTTTCCCTTCAATTACACTTTCTTTTCTTGGATTGAATCATTAAATTTCAGAAGATTTACCAAGAAAGCAGATAGGTTGAAGCATACATAAATCCCCAGCATTAGCAAATGAACAAGTATATATTATTCTGAAATCAACAACAACAAAAAGAAAAGGAACAACTGTATTGTTCTTCATCTTGTAACAACATACAAACTTCATTACAAACACCACCCAAAATAAGGACAAAAAAAAACACTAGAATGAAAAGTACAAGTTCGAATGCCACATACCCTTCTTAGCCACAGAAACAAGTTATATCCCAAGAAGCTTATCTTAAATCCTGAATTAAGTCCAAAAAAATAATAATTAATGGGGTTAGAGAAAAAACCAAAGGCCAAAATCTGAAACAGCTTAAATTACCCTCAAATGAAGCAACCAACCATACTAATCACAAAAGAAGACAAAACACATAAATTGAAAAGCAGGTGTGACTGAGCTACACCAACCCACTAACCTTCAAATGAAGCAACCATTATACTTCATAAAAACACAATCTTGGTGCCACCCACATTCACTTATTCTCCAGTAAATACAGCCATAATTATTACTCCAACAAAAAATTAAGAAAAAAAAAATAAAATCTGGGTTCTCTCAGAAATGAGCAGAACACCCTGAATCTCTGCTACTATTTTATGGGCTTCCAAATCGTAAAATAGTGAAATTTGCTAACCATGCACACAAAAAGACAAATAAAGTGACGCTTTTGTCATGAAAATGCGTGCCAAATCACACTTTAACCGCCATTATGAATTTCATAAAATTATCTTTAATTTAATAATTTCTGGTTTGGAGCTTTAATGGGTTTTTTGTAGGAGTGTACTACAAAAAGAAAAAGCAATAAAAGAAAGAATCTTGCACAATGGGAACCCTTTTTCTCTCTTGTCAGCTCCTCATGCACCTTGTCTTTCTTTTCTTTTTTTTTTCTTTTTTAAGTGGTGGGTATGTGAAATTAATTATTATAAAATATTATTGTGTTTTTTTGTAAGGGGAATGTGAAATAAATAATTTGTCTCCTTTTCGATGTCATAGTCATAATAGCCAAAAGTACTTGTCTTTGCCTTAGCTGTGTGAGCCTTGCGTTTGCCACTTTTCACTTTCTTTTTTTCTCTGTCCTTTTCTTTTCTTTTTATGGTTCTTTATTTCATTTCTCTCTTTGTGGTACCTCTTATTTTTTGTTTTTGTTAGTGTGTGATAAGATACTTGTTTTTTAATGATGTGAGAAAAGCAACAGACGAGAAATGGAAAATTGAGTGGTTGATTTGGTTGTATGGGAGGAAAAAGTTAAGGATCTAAAATTCTGAATGTTGATAGTTCACGGGTATCAAAACTCTTTTCGACCTTAAACGATGAAATTCTAAATATCAAGAAAGTCCTTACTTCAGATAAAGTTTCTAACCGAAAAGAAAAAGTAAAAAAAAAAAAGACCTCTAAATTAGGTTTGTATACGAGAATTTAAGAAAGCTACAACAAAAATATGCAAGTCAGCATACGAGAATTTAAAAAAGCTACATTAAAGATATGCAGGTCGGCATTTAATCAAGAGAAGTGACGTTCTCATATTTATAATTTATGTACGTCGGCATTCGCACGAATATTACATTAATATTGTTATTGTTTTTAGTCTAATAAATGTAATTGTCAATCAAATCTTCCTTTTTCAATTTTCCAGATCTTTTTGAAATTACAGTCTGGGAGGCACGATTTGATTTCAGTTAATGTAGAAAGTTTAAAAACAAATGAAATATAGTTGAAAGTTGAAAACTTTCTATAAGAATGTAATCGAATAATTGCATTAGTATCTTTCAAGCATTACATGTACATTGTGAACCTCCATGTATGTGTTATGGGTAATTTAATAAGATTAGGTAAACGTGTATCTAGAGATGATTTTTCTTTTTTTCTTTTTTTGGTCAACCGAAATGCTCAACAATTTTAGACGTATTATTAGTTTGTTCATTTTAACCTGTACCCAGTTATTTTTGTCGGTTCATATCCTTTTAAAATTCTAACTTCTAAGCAACTTTTGTTAGGTGTAATAACTCTTTGTCAGTGTACTAACTGTCACGTTTTCAATTCAAAGAGAGCCTCTAATGTCGTAGCCCATTGTGCTGTACCAAAATGTCATGCTGATAACAAGTAGGACCTGCAATCAAATGTGAGAGGAGAAGTTGGTGTTATTTCATATATAACATAATCGAATTTAAACATGGGAATTTTTGTGTAACTATTCGTAATCTTACGAAATGCTATTGTAACAACCCTAAAAAATATCAAACCAACTATTGACTTCAGTTAGTCTTGAGATAAATGTTACCTCATAATTATAAATTGGACCACAGGCACCAAACTACCAATACTATATATATGGGCACGCCCTATATGTTGACTTCTTGCAGTGATGGACACTTATAAAAAGTATAGGCTGAAAAACGGCCCAAAGTGTCTATAATTCATAAATGCAAAACCCAGTTTCAAGGCCGATTCTTATTTGGGTCTTATTAGTTATTACTTATTAGTAATAGATCGTTTCAAGTGGTTCAAAAGAAAAGAATGCCACTTTAGATGTCATATTCATGAAACAAGAAGAAATCATCTTAACCATATAGAAGCTCATATTCATTTTCCAACAATGCGAATATGTGATAGATTTCAAAACACCCCTCAAATGTGGGAGGAACGATCATCGAATCCTAACATCCTATCAACTGTTAGGTCGTTGACTCGGCATTGTCTTGGATTTGGTCGAATCCCGTCAGAACCTATCAAACTAAGAACACATTTGGATGCCCTTAATAGGCCATATTAATTAAATTATGTGGGTTTTTTTTTTATACATAAGAAAACAAGAAACAATTACATAATGTCCTTGGCAACTAAACTACTAATGATAGCAGATGGAGGGAACTCCCAAAAGAACTCCACATCTAAACTAACATCATGAAACTTAGATAGAGCATCAATAACTAAGTTAACACTCCTTGGAATCCATTTGACAATGTAGTCTCAAGGCTTATGAAGGTTTGCCTTGCACTCATTAACAAGGTTTTGAAAAGCTGCAATTGGTTCCACCACACCTGTGAGAAGTTGATAAACCACATAGGAATCAGTCTCCACTTCAAGTCTCTCTATCCCAAGCCAGAACTAATCCCTTGGAGATGGCTTTCAGTTCTGCTTCATCTAGAGTAGGCATAGGAAGAGTAAAGAAAAATCCCCAACACCAGTGACCATGATCATCCCTTCCTCGGTTTCGGTTCAGTTGGCCATGAACATTGGCATCAGTGTTTAATTTAAACCAACTTGTAGGAGGTTTCTTCCATTTCTTCTTGAGCATGCCTAGTCTGCTCTTCCTTCTGCCTAGAAACAGGTCCAGACTTAGCTGTTTGATTTGAAAGAGTCTCCCTTGGATACCAATATGTTTCCTATGAAAAACTGTATCATTCCTTTGCTTCCAGCAGATCAATAAAGTAGCAATAAAAATCCATTTCCAGTTAAAGGAATCCCTGAGAGTATTCCTGAATTCTTCCTTATACACATTCAGTTGGATCCACTGATCATCAGACAGACTGTCAAAGCTATTCAATTCCTCGGGATGAATGATATGCAACCAGATAGCTCTAGCAGATTTACAGTACCTCAATAAATGCAAACCAGTTTCTTGTGGATCCTCACACATAGAACACATGGCAGACAAAGCAGCATTGCATCTGAATCTCAGGACATTAGTTGGCAGTCTGTCTTGGGACATTAACCAGATAAAATGGTGGAGTTTGTTACTGATATCTAGACTCCAAACCCATGCCACTTTACTTGGTCCACCTCTTGGAGTGATGAATCTTAAATATAATAACTTGTAGGCCGATTGACAGGAGAATGCACTATTGGATGTGCCATCCCATAAGGCCCTATCTGCCTGATCAGATAAGGAGATAGAGCTGAGATGGATAGATTGAAAAATAGACTGAGGAATGTGAGTGAGAATGGAATCCAGGAGCCACTGGCCTTCCCTACTCAAAACTTCATTAAGTTTCAAATGCCTTTCAGAGGGGTGAATATGGATATTTTCTTCACTTAGGTTGCATGTTCCCCTCCAGTTATCAAACCAGAAAGAGATGTGATCACCTCTCCCCACCTTCCACCTGATATGCTCTTTCATAAGATTAAATACTTTAAGAACTCCCTTCCAAGCAGGACTATCAGATAACTAAGAGAAGAATTGAGAAATATTCCTGCCCTTTAAGTAGTTAGCTTTGATCAGTCTGAGCCAAAGAGAGTCATCTTCTATCAAAACTTTCCATGCCAACTTGGCTGGCAAAGATTCGTTAGTTGTTCTTGTACTCCTTATCCCAAGACCCCCCCCCCCCCCCCCCCTTTCTTAGGCTTGAGCACCTTTTACCAATTAACTAAATGCAACTTCCTCTGATTGATGTCACTGTACCACAGGAAGGATATGTTCAGTCTATCCAATTTCTCACATACATGCTCTAGCATATAAGAGAACTGCATGGTGTAAGTAGCCACGGCTGATGAGACTGGGCTGATTAGTGTTCCTCTCCCTGCTAAAGACAACCACTTGCTCTTTCAGGAATCAAACTTCCCCAGTACTTTTTCAAAGGTATTAGCATAATCCTCCCTACTAATTCTGCCATGAATAAGTTTAACTCCCAAATGCTTCCCAAGATTCCTAGTTTGACTAAAGTCTAAAAGATCACTGATATGTCTCTTAATATTAGTTCCATAAATCTTAGAGAAGAAAATCCTGCATTTCTGATGACTTAATTTGAGACCAGAGGAATCACAGAAGAGGTCCAACACCCTCTTTATGGCCTTAGTAGTGCCTATGGTGGCTTTCCCAATGATAATCAAGTCATCAGCAAAGAACAGATGACTAAGTCTAGGACCATTTCTGCAAGGTGTAATAGGGTGCCAGGTCCCTTTCTCTACTTCTTCCTGAATGAGGTATGACAGCCTCTCCACACACAAGACAAACAGGTAAAGAGATAGAGGATCTCTCTGTTTGAGACCACACTTATGCTGGAAAGGATAGAGGGGTGATCCATTCCACAATATACTAGTAGAAGCATTCCTCACACAGTGCATAATGAGAGTAATAAGGGATGGAGGGAAACTGAATGTTTCAAGAGTGTTCTGAAGGAAGGACCAGCTAACCTTATCATATGTTTTTTTTCAAATCCAGCTTCATTATCATGCTGCCTACCTTGTTCTTTTTCCTCTTTCTGAGAGAAAGCAGCACTTCTTGGAGGACAACAATATTATCCTGAGTAGATCTCCCTTTGATAAAACTGGATTGGGTAGGAGCGACTAGGAGGGGCATAAAATTCCTCAACATAGATGTGATGTATTTTGTGATAAGTTTGTAGACCACATTGCACAAAGCAATTGGTCTAAACTGATGAATTCCCTCAGGGTGCTGAACTTTAGGGATCAGGCAGACAAATGCTTTACAAATATTTGCATCAAAGTGAGTGAAAGTGAAAGCATCTTGAACAAACCTGACCAAAGAGTGTTCTATCCAATCCCAGTTCCTCTAGAAGAAGCTAGCATTTAAGCCATCAGGGCCAGGGGCCTTTAGAGGATGCATAAGGAATAGAGCTTGTCTGATTTCCTCAGCAGACATAGGCATGTTGAGTGTATCAATATCTTCTGATTGCAGCAGAATCTGGTAATGAGAGACAGGAAGAGATCTCTCCAGAGAGGAAGTGGAGGGGCCAAAAAATAGCTTCAGGAAGTATTGTCTGGTGTGGTCTTGAAGAACATGCTCATATTTCTCCCAGATGCCATCAATTTTGAGTTCTAAGATTTTATTCCTTTTCCTCATCACCAAGGTAGATTTGTGAAAGAATTTAGTGTTTCTCTCACCTTCTCTAATCCCGTTGATCCTTGATTTCTGAAGCCAAAAAAGTTCCTCCTATTTAAGAATGAGATTGTACTCTTTCATCAACTCCTCTTCTAGAATGCATAACTGATGTTGGGGTCTGAAACTGAGAACTTTCTGAATACCCCCAGTCTTGCTTTCAAGATTATTTTCTTCTTGAAGATGTTTCTAAACTGTTCTTTGTTCCATGGAATCATAACCTTAGGAACCTCCTTAATAGAATCTAAGAGGGAGGTGTGATCAGTCCATATACCTTGAAAAAGTGGTTGGCAATCAGGGTTAGTAAACCACATATCTTCAAACCGAAAAGGTTTCTCTCCCAGAAACTTTCCATTGCCATGACACCATATGCCAATAGGGTGGTGGTCAGAGTAGGTGCGAGGGAGATTCTCAACTATACAATCAGGAAACAAATTCATCCATTCCTGATTGGCCAGAGCCCTATCTAACCTGGCTTGAATAGGAGCTCCATACTGCCTCTTATTAGTCCATGTGAATTTAGGACCTATGAAGCCAAGGTCCTGGAGATTGCATTTCTCCAAAAAATTCCTGAAGAATTGTAACCTATTAACAGTTCTGGGAGTGCCTCCTATCTTCTCATGATCAAATAATATCTCATTGAAATCTCCTGTGACCAACCAGCGGATAGGATTGACAGAAACTGAATCTGCTAACTGATCAAAAACTCTAATTTTAGTAGCCTTCCTAGGCTGAGCATACACCCCTGCCAGCCTCCACTCATTAACAATAGCAGGTTTAATGATTGCTGAAATAGCTTGATCATCAACATCTGTGATTTCAATATTGACTTCAAAATCATTCCCTAACATCCACGTGCCACCTATCTGACCAAAAGATGGAGCAATTTGATAGTTGGTATAGCCTAAATAGGGAACTATGTCCCAAGCCTGATCCTCATGAACTCTAGTTTCTAAAATGAAAACAACTGTAGGATGATGTACCCTTACCAACTCCCTGAAGTTTCTTCTAAAATCCTCATCTCCTGCACCTTGACAGTTCCAGGTCCTACCTTTATTTCAGAATTATAGAGATGGGTGGGGAGGACATGGCTCAAGAGGAACCCATGACCACATCCCTAGCATATGTCTCATAGTCTCCATTAGAAGAGTTCTCTGTCTGGTCATCTCCCAGATGGTGAGTTCCATCCTTTCCCACCAAATGTGATTCAAGTTTTGATGTTCCTCCTTGTGAACCTGAATCAGAACCTCCCAGTGGATTGAAGGAATGGTTGTGACCAGCACCACCCTGTCCAATACTCCAATGTTCTATGTGGTTATTGGGGCTTGAAACTGACTGCACAAAGTGTGAAAAGCCCGGGGGAATCCAATCTCATTCGTTCAGCATGTCCTCCATCAGGAGATGTGGCTGCCTTAGTAGAATTAATAATGATCTCTTTAGCAGTAGAGATCAGAGGAAAATCAGAGTTCATAATAGCAAAAGAGTTATGACTTCCTGGAACACTAGAGTCAGGTTTTTTAAGTATAGAGACTTTTGGTCTCCTCGTAACTTTTGTAACCGCTGCACGTTTAGAAGGAACCGCTCCAGTTCTCAATTGAGGGTTAAGAGAGGCTGGTAAAACCCTGCCAGATACATTGATCCTGCTATTCTGAGACTTACTCTCCTTAGGAGATAAATGCACAGTATTGACCTTATCAGAAGAAGTTGACTTAGAATTGATAGATTTAATAGGGTGACTTTTCTCATGGGGAGGTTTAGACATAAGAGTATTCTTTTTTTCTTACTAACAAGCATCCAGATGCCATATACCTTATTCTTAGCCTTATCAGTTAGCCAAGCTTGCTTATTATCAGCAGTAATGTTGTGAGATTCATGAGATACTGACTCTTCCCTTCCCAGTTCAGTAGCCACAGTAATCTGCTGAGGGCATGCATTCGTTAGATGACCAACACGACCACATGCATAGCAGAAGGAGGAGATATTCTCATATACAACCTAATACACCTTATTATCAATCCAGAGCCCGAGTTCATGGGGCTTATCAGTACAAACTTGGACACAAAACCGAGCAAAGTTGCCCCTAGATGCATTGAAGGTGTTACCATCAATCTTAATTGGTTCACCAATGCATGAAGCAAGGGACTGTATCATTGCTTCCCTGAGATACTCAACCGGTAAATTGAGGATTCTCACTCATGAAATGGAGCAATTGATAGCATCAGTGTCGTCTCAAAAGTTGGGGCACCATTTCCTGATAGACAGAAAGCCACTAGCAAGTTGCCATGGACCCTCAGATAAGATCATATCTCTCTTACTTGAAACCAGCCCTTTCATCACATAGCAGCCTCGTCCTAGATCAATTAGATCAAAGTCATTCTGAAGTTTCCACATCAAACCGAGCATTGTGTGCAGAGCCTTATAGTACCACGGCTTCCCTGTGATCTTGATAATTATCGCATCCTCCCATTGGCGATGCATGCGTTCCTTGAGTTCCTGGTTGATATGAATTTGTTTCAATGGAATTTCAGCGTTTGGTTCAATGATATTGATGAACCTACGTTCCTCCGCAGTCTTAGACTTATCAATTTTAACATCATGTCGTACTAAACTCTGCATAACCATGTTCGCGTAAGACTTTTGTCCAAGCATCTCATTAGCAGCGGAAATGATGTCTGCATGTGTTAGCTGCGAATGATCAGCACATTCAGATGATGAACGAGATCTCTTCTGAAGACGAGATTCATCATTTCCCTTGGAAGAAGAGAATACATAGATTGGATTATCATGTAAATTCGGCGATGGCGGCGGTGGAGGACCATTGACGTCCATGTCCAAGACATTGTCGTCCATGTCCAGTTGAGCGGTTAGAGGCGGTTTTGGCGGTTATAGTCAGTTATTACGTTATTTTCGTCGAGAGCGTTTTTTACACCGGGTTGAGCACTTGGGGTTTTTTCGATTCACAATTTAAATTATGTGGGTTAATACTACATTGGGTTAGCAAATAAAAAGTGAGAGCAAGATCTCAATTACATTGTATATGTGGCAAGATCTCAACGGGGCGAGAGCACAAGTCTCGCCCCTAGCATCTAATCTCCCATAATTAAGTGTAATTAGATGCTAGGGGCGAGACTTGTGCTCTCGCCCCGTTGAGATCTTGCCATGTGTACAAACACCCACCCACTTTGTATATATGGCAAGATCTCAACGGGGCGAGACTTAGCATCTAATGTCCCCATAATTAAGTTGCATTTTTGGAGCATATTCCCATATAGCACAACCACCAACAACAATCCCCCAAGTAAAATAACGTTTTTGCCCTTGCTTTATCAAAAATTATTTTGGGGGTACTCAACTTAATGGTAATTTTGATAATTCATGAATATTGTGTATATTGGTATGAGCAACCAAACATGGGTTTAAGTCAGATTAATGTTGTAAATTGGGAGAATATTTTGCAACCAAATTATTTCGTTTATTTTACTTTAATCATGATACTAAATTGTGGGGATTTTCTGGTCATGGGACATCCAAATGTGTCGTAATATTACAACGAATCTGCTTGACATCTAGAGAGAAGAAAAACTAAGCTCTACTTCCACAAATAGACTATCAGAACGTGTTATAATTCCAAAAATTCATTCTGCAACACAGGACATATGTACAACATACAGAAAGAATCTCAAGAATTACAAAAGGAAGAAGAGAGCAAAAGAAAGATAAGTAAAACAGGAAAAGCTGAAAGCTATTAGGTACAAAGCAGCTTTTGAAGGAACATATTAGTTAAGAGTTTGGAACAATGATTTGAGGACCCATATATTCAATTGCATCCATCTCTGATTCCTTTGGTTGTTCGATTTCCTCGAGCCATGCGTAAGAACTACTCTCTTCTTCATTAACCTTCTTCGTAACTCCTTCACCGGAAACTAATACAAGAAACAACAGTCAATGCAAAGAACCACAACAGATAATATAAGAAGTCTGCACATATATGTATGCCACTCTGAGTGCCACGTAGTTGGGACGATGACAAATGTCATTGTTCTTAATTTGGCTGGTTATATGACACGTTGAGTGGCACACAAAGTCGATCATTTGCCATAGGAAAAGGGACAAGCCAAATATGGAAAATCGACTCTACCTGATAAAATACGCGGAGTATCTTTATAATAAGAGCCTTCATCATGGTTATAAGGAGGTCCAATAACATCAAGCACGGCACATGGTGTTATTGCGGTGAACTCATGGATATTTCCTCCCGAGGTTGGGTATAACACGGAAGCGGCAGATGAGGGCGTGAATGTTTCATTCACTTTCAGCTTTGCTAGTCGTCTTGCTGATATATCGTTAGTTGATGATGTCGAGTAATTAGAATCTTGTGGGTCATCAACCCAGTCATATGCTTTGATGTGCATTGTCCCCAACAGAAGCTTGCTGAAAACTGTCATTTGTGGGTGATTGTGAAGAGGTATCACCGCGTTCTGTGGAAGAAAGAAAAGGCACAGCTGCAAAAACACAAAAAAAACAGTGAATATCTGATAATCATTGGATTATTAAATTTGTTGTTTGATCAATGCTGCTTTATTAACAAAGCAAAGCACACAAGACAAGATTACCTCAAAATTATCAGATTTGTGGATGGTTGCTGATGTGACTCTTGGAGTCCCTTCAACGTCACTTTTCGGTTTGAAGAACTGAAGATCCTCCCTAAGGCCGACATCTTCTGGCTTCATATTATCTACAACGATATCAAAGACTTGATTAAATTATGAAATCATGCTTTCGGGTAAATGTTTTTCTAGCACTTGATTTGCACAAGGCAGTAGGAGTTTTGCTTATGTTACGGTTTTAGCTAGTATAGAAGCAATGTGGACCAATCTTACCACTCCGGTCGTATGACATCAAGTATTATCATGTTAATATGTAGGTGACAAACTCAACGTTGACTTGGGCAGGAGCTACGATAACATGTTATATAATACTAGTTCACAAACAATGATGAGATATAAATCTTAGGGTAAATCTTGTTAACCCGTGTTTTCTACTTTGCCGCCTAAAGTTTCAAAGAGAAGTGCTCCTAAGGTATTTTATTGTGTGCAAAGTGCAAACACCCCCCATAGTCAACTTTCTAATTACAAGTGATGAGAGACCCATTCATTATTGATGCCAGTGTACACATACAGACTCTAGCCTATACCGAATCCTAATTTCAGTTCCCCATTTCTCTGTTTCAGATTCTAATCTAATAATACAAACCAAATAGTACATGCTAATAAAAAGCTCAACCATACAACTTTCGACACATAAATCAGAATTTTGTTCAGTTCTAAAAACTTAGCTGCATATACTTATTATTAATCACTTACCTAAAATATGGCACAACTTTTGCACATCACTAGGAGAGGGAACAGATCCTTTAAAAACTTGGTGACACGATTCGAACAACCTCTGCAGAGTAAAAGAATCCAAACTCCTCTTCAACTGAATCCTCGTTACCTTATTATTATTATTATTCTTTCTTCTGCATCTTTTCTTCTTACCAACAACCTTGTCCACGTGTCCCACGCCCCTCGATCTCCTAATCTTGTCCACCAAACCACCAGCCTCCATCGTCATCATCAAAGCCAAATAAATAAATAAATGAATACGATTCTCTGTTACTCTGTATGAGGTAGTACGAATGTTTAATTTAGATTTTTTTTTCTTTTTTTTTCTTTCCTGGAATAGCTAAAAAACGGAAGTAGGATAAATCAACGGATTAGGTTCGCAAAATGGAAGGTGGTGTACGGAATTTATAAAGAGGAGTGGAAATGGAAAACCAGGGGCCAAGAAAAATAGTTTGAATTGAATGCAGGTTGGATTTGAATAAAGATCAAAAGTGAAAACCATGCACATTTTTATACCATGAAGCTTCGTATTTCAAAAACCACCCATGTCTTATGCTTATTTGACAAAAACACCCATTTATTTTTCATCGACCTTCGTATATTAATTATTCTTTTAACAAAATGAAAATATCGCATAGATAATTTGCCTTTTCTATTGTAGAAGAACCAAATTGCTCGATCATCTGTCACTGAATTTGGAGTTAAGAAACAAAACTTGCTCCATGTTATATTTCATTGATAAAAAACATTCGTGTATTATTTTTATTAGCAAATAATGCACATATCTTATGTTTCTTTAGTTTTTTGTTTACCTAAGTTGTGTAATGGTACAGGAGTGATTTTTCTTTTACTTTAATATTTAATAACAAACGAGATAATTAAAGAAATTCTACCAGCTTAATAAGTGCAAAGAACGTTCCGTGAAAGAAATGGGTTTTAAAATTTGAAAGTGAGCAAGATCAATCTCAACTAGTATATGTTACACTTAAATAGTTAAATCTTATTATAAAGGATCAATTTATCTATAAACGTGAACAATACCTGTATTCTTATTATTTTTCGTGTTTTAGTTGCACGGTAAAAGTAATATGGGCCTTTTTCTCAAATTGACATAAAGAAGGGATGATTTATGTATTTAACTCACATGTGAAAAGCACGAAAGCTGTTTTCTCCCGCCCCAAGATTTAAGACAAAACAACCTTCCGTTTTGTCAAAATAGTCCCACCGTTTCGAACAGACAAGCCTCATGCCCATTTTTACACCTGGCTATGCAGTCTGACTCTGAGTCTTAGCTTTATTCATTTCCCTTTGCTTTTAACGAGTTTTTATTATTTAATAATAATAATACTTCTCATAGGCAACCGTTGGCTTTTCCGATTTAGAGAAGTCATAATAAGTTATTTAGAAGCTTTCCTGCAAATGTAACGCCTTAGTAAAAATTTGGATTAGAACATTCTCGTATTATGGAGTAAGATTTTTACGTTAGAACAATTTTAATAACATTCAACTATTCACAGTAATAAAAGTTAAAGGCGGAGACAACTATCCCACCTCTTTTTCGCGGACAACCTTATTTTCATGGGTAGAGCGACTTTAAAAACAATGAGAGTGATCCGTGACACGTTGGGCAGATTCTGTACATCCCCGGGCTTGACGTTGAGTGCGACTAAATCGAAGGTTTATTTTTCTAAGCCAGGGAAGTGGGGCCTTTAAAGAAGAATATGTGCTTTGTTGGGATTTGCACAAACTACACATTTTGGAAAGTATTTAGGGGCGCAACTTTTTCACAACGGATCACGAGGGAAGATTCCCGAAATCTTTAATAAACTTAGCGCGAGGTTCACGGGACGGAAAAGCCAAACGTTTTCGCTTGCGGGAAGAACGACGGTCGTGCAATCGGTGTCGACGGCGATCCCCATTCACGTTATGCAATCATGTTGGCTTCCGGATAACGTGCGTAAAAGACTTGACAAAATGAATCGCGATTTTCTTCGGTCAAGTGACCCAAATCCGAAAGCTCCATCTTGTTGGATGGAAAAAGGTGACGCGCACCCGTAAAGAAAGAGGATTGGGGATCCAGATATCTAGGTTGAACAACCAAGCACTTCTTGCAAAATACGAATGGAAGTTATTGACACAAGAGTCTGGGCTTTGGGGGGAAATTGTCACGGCAAAATATCTCAAGAAAGAACGGCTTTTAGAGTACAAAGAGAAAGCCAGCGATAGTGCGACATGGAAGGGTTCAATGAGGTGCATTAATCTTCTCAAAAATCAATTTCGATGGAAAACTGGAAAGGGAAACCGGGTGTCTTTGTGGTACGATAACTAGATGGGCGACAGAAGATTGTGCGACTAGGTCCCTAACATTAATGAGGTCGATAGAAACATCACGCTCCAAGATGTGATCAACAAAGAGGGCGGATGGTGTATCGAGAGGTTGCATACCGAAATTAATAGTTGTTGGACGAGCGTGATTCAGGGGAAAGAACCGTTGTTGAGGGAGGAGGAAGATAGAATTATTTGGAGCGGAACGACTAATGGATTTTCTCGTGTCAAAGCGCGTATAAAGTTCTTCATCAAATGCATGCATGGAAGAGGCAATGGGAGAGCAAATCCACAATGGGTATGGACGGCGGCGTGTAGTAATAAAATACGGTACTTCCTTTGGCTTGCTAGCCAAAACCGACTTGCTTCCAACCACTTGAGAAAGGCGAGGAAAATTACGGACTCCGCTCTTTGTGACATATGTAAGTGTGAGGAGGAAACATCTATCCACATCCTAAGGCATTGTATTGGAGCCAAAAAAGTGTGGCGCACACTACTTGCGAACTCGGATTGGCAGAAATTTAGTAACATTAGTGACGAGTCGTGGCTGAAAACGAATATCCGCTATGATGGGCCGTCCAATGAAGAAAGACCCATTAAATTGTACATCGAACATGAGTAATTCGATGTTAAATGAGTATCGAATGCGCAGGATTCGATCTAAGAGATAAATTGAATCACCCCGATTCGATACTCATTTCCCAAACTGGCACTGGGGCCCGCGGGACGAGGTCTATAAATACCCCGTCATCTGACATTCTGAGGACGCATTTAAGACCACCTCTCACCTACTCAACATCGAAGCACTAGGATTCAATACTCACCATTCGATCAAAGCTCCAGTATTCGATACTCAGCGTTCGATCGAAACACCACAATTCGATACACAACAAGCCCATTCACTCCTACATCGAAGCATCCAGATTCGATATTGGATAATTCGACATTCCCTGTATCGAACTTACCTGATTCGATACTCCCTAGATCGAATCTCTGTAATTTGATATACTTTAAAGATGTTGTAATTTTGCATGTATTGCCTAGTCAGCTTGTAATAGGTGTTCTGGACCAAGCTAGTCCGATTTACATTTGATTAGTATTATTTTGGCATTTAACATGTCCATTGTAACAGTTTATGGTGTTTTATTACCCGGACGAAATAAGACCAAAACAAGCTACAACGATAGGTATGTTCATTAATGCCTAACAAACCGTGGAGCGTAATTTTTGCGGCAAGTGTGTGGACAATTTGGAAATCAAGAAACACTGTAGTATCTATAGGGAAAATAGAGAGGAACTTTGCCTTAATTTTCCAAATAAAGGTGCTAAGCTATGATATGATGAGGGTTGGATACTACAAGAAAGGGGAACGACGGGTCAAGTGGGAAAAACCATGCACGGGATGGTTGAAACTCAATGTCGACGGTTGCGTTGATCCAAGGCAAAACATAGGAGCTGTTGGTGGAGTGCTACGCAACGAGAACGGTTGTTGGGTATGGGGATTTCACGAGAGCATGCCATATCCATCTGTACTGGAAGCCGGTTTGGAAGCGATTAAACAAGGCATGTCCCTTGCTTGGGAAAAGAGGATAGAAAGCATACATATTTAAACGGATTCCTTGGGCGCTTTCAAACTTATAAATGAGGAAGAAGAACCGTATGAACATCTTTATGCGAAGGTTATAGAATGTCGGAAACTCCTTCAAATACCATGGACATATAAATTCAAGTGGATTGCAAGAGATAGTAATAAACTAGTGGATGTTATGGCGAAGTTGGACCGTAATAAGGAAGGAGGATGTTGTTTTTTACAATCTCCCCCACCCGAAGTTTTGTCTATTATGAACCGGATGTAGCCTAAGGGCACTTTCCTTCATTGTTATTATCCAAAAAAAAGTTAGATTTACGTAAATTATATTAATGTAAATGAAAATGAAAACACGCATTTGTCCAAAAATATATAAATGACTACACTTACACGCCTAAGTCAAATTGGTAGGTCATTACCAAGAAAATGTCTGGTGGCTTGTCCTTGTTGGACTTGCATGTATTTGCCTTTTCAATTTATTACTAGATAAATCAAACATACTTGTACCTTGTGAAAAAAAAAAAACACTTTACCTTAATTTAAATCCCAATAAATATACATGTGATGTCTCTCTAATTCTTGATCGGTATTTGAGAAATACATTTTTCTCCTTATAAATTGGTTCCACGCGACTGCATAATGATATGACACCCCGGTTATAATAAAACTTGAGTTATAAAGTCGGCATTCTAATAAATCATATGACGCTTAGTCAATTTAAGAAGTCATAAGAAATCAATGTGTGAAACTTTTGACCTCTGAAGAGGTTTATCTAATATTTGTAGGGGAAGAAGTAATATTATTCGTTCACATGTTTTGTTTTTAGATCGCATCAACACATAGTTGGTATCTTAAGAAGTAAGGACATAGTCATAGTAATGTAGATAAGGATGACTTAGTTAGGCAAGTCAACCGAGGTAGAAGAGTCAACATTAAGCATGTCAATGAGGCAGATGAGCTTGATTTGATTAATATGTAGATGGGGTGTACGAGGTTGACTCGTCGATGGAGTAAATACATTCACCAAGATTTATAAAAGTATATTTGATTAATGTGTTAATTGGTGGACAAGTCAACACGATATGCATGATCGTTAATGTGGTGATGAAGAGGTCAATTTGGTTGACGTCTCAACACCGTAATCATGACAACAAGATAGAACGATATTAATTTTATTGAGGTGACGACTTGTTGACGTCGCAAGGAATGCTCTTCTACGTGGCAAAATCTTGAATTGTGTGTAAAGTTGGCATATCAAATAACAATTACTTAAACTAAAGGAATAATTATTAATTACGACGATTACACAAGATTTTAATATATATCTGTTAACCCTTCCCAATACTATCATCGATTCATGATAGTCTTCGCACTGTAATATTTCCCGAGGAGAATTACGTCTTATTAAGGGTCTAAGACTCCTCCTAAGCTTCATGACACCTTACAAGGTACTACGAGTCCAAATAGACTCTACGATACTTTACAAGGTTTATAGATGTTTTAGGGGGTCCAAGACACCGCTTTATACCTTACAAGTGTAGAGATACCTTACAAGGAACTACGAGTCTTAGCTGACTCTACGATGCCTTGCAAGGATCCACGACACTTCACAGGTTATACATCTATGATGCCACACATGCACTGCGATACCTTACAAAGATTTACGAGTCCTAGCTGACTCTACGATGCCTTACAAGGATCCACGATGCCTCACAGGATAAATATATACGGTGCATTACAGGCTACACGATACCTTACAAGTTTCTACGAGTCCGAACATGCTCCACGATACCTTGCCAGGATGGATAACACGATGTGAACTACCGGATCCAAGCAACTTATCATCACGTGCTAAAGTATAATCAAGATTCAAGACACGTGGAAGAACATGTGTAAGATATTTAGATAATCTGATTAACTAGTAAAGCGCATGCGAAACACTTGTTAACATAATAAAGCATGTAATTGACACATGTCCAAATTCTTCTCATATAAATAGAGGAGCTCCCCCGAATTAAGAAGCTAAGTTGAATAAAATCCTTCAACTGTTACATTACTACTCCTCATTTTTTATGCCATTAAAGATCTAGAAGATAATATTTGGGTAGGACGTTCTCGAACAAAATATGTTAATACCTAATATTTCATTGACAAGAAAGCATGAATTACAGATGTTAAACGTTTTCAATGTTTTAATTTTTCACTCTAGCGAAACGAAAACGCAAGTATCTCATATTTATTGCAACTACAAAATTTCAAAACATTGCAAAATGAATTCTAACATTAGCTTATCGAAAACAAAACTCGATCCGTTGGCAAGAACAAGAATCATATGATATAAGCCAAGAAATGAAAAGGAAAAAGAAAGAATCGGGACCCATGTGAGATAAGTAGCAAGTAAAGGATCATATTTGCAAGATCTTCTTCAACATAACATTATAAAACCACGTCGTTTGGCGTCACAAGTCAGTCAGCTCCTTCCTTGTTTCCCCAAAATTCGATAATGGATTCCAACTGCTACTCCAGCGCTTCTTCTTCTTCTTCCATCGTCCGCCTCGATATCGGTAAAAGCAACTCTCTCTCTCTCTCGCTAGTTTTGAAATGGAGTTCAAATTTTGTAATTATCTGTCAAGTGTGTGTCAACAGTGTACTCAATTGAACGGAATTGTCATTTTATTTAATCAGTTTTATAGTCAAACCAGTTTCGGTTAATTCTGGAAGGAAAAAAAGAAGAAGTTATTAGTAAATGTATTTAGAGCTCGATTACTTGTAATTTTAATTTTGCTTAGTGTTATGTTGACCAACATGATTTCTTGTTTTGAGGAGAATCACAATTATTACCACGATTCTTCGTTATTTAATTGATGGATGAACTAATACAACAATGCAATAGAGCTTGAAGAAGAATCACCGCGTTAATCGATGAACTCAATGCGAATAATTAGGAAAAGAAATTGCAATTGTGTTGCGCTATTCGTAATTGTATCTGTTCAAAATGTATTGGTGAAGGCATTGAACTCGGACGGGGCTAGGCTAATTGGCAACTAACTTCATGCATCCATCACATTGCTGATGACTGAATTGCTTACTGTTAATGGTTTTTCTTTTTAGCTGTCAGGTCCATATGTTTTTAGTAATTCTCAATATTGAAAACGAGACTTGGTTTTCTGGAATAAGAACAAGGTTGAGCAACTAGTTGCCCACTCGTGCTCTGACTCTTAAAATCTTTTTACAAGTGTTTTTTCAGACGATATTGATCCAGCGAAAGCCTAACCGTGTTTTCCTCTTTTATTGACAAGGGGGCAAAAAGTTTCGTACAACAATTGATACCTTAACTCAGCGTGAGCCTCACTCGATGCTCGCGGCAATGTTCAGTGGTCGCCACACTATCTGTCAAGACTCTGATAAGGTACTTCAATTTATAAGAGACATGCCACAGGCTGTAGTAGCATAATTTTCATTTCTGTCCAGATAGTTGTTCAAGTGGAAAGGAAAAAAAAAAAATCTTGTTAATTTCTCAGTGGAGGAATTACTTTCTAGCTATTTAGGAAATGACATTTTGTTACATCATTTGATGGATGAACTTAATAAATGGTAACAAGCACACACACATGCATCCGATATGCTAGTAAGTTTATAATCAAGCACACATGTAAACTATCATATGCAACTGTTTGAAAGAGGTTTATTTTGGTTGTTCTACAATAAGGAACTTGTAGATTTAAGACTTGCCAGGCATGAAGAACATGTTTGTTGTGCTTGTATATTTCAAATAAACATGCAGTTTCGGAATACTTTTCAATATATGTTTGAGATAAGAATTTTTTTGGATTTCATATTATTTTCGATTGGTAAGTCTTTATATTAGTATAGTTCGAAGGGTTTATGCTGATACTACTACAGGGTTATGTTTTTGTTGATAGGGATGGGAAACTTTTTCGACATATTTTGAATTGGTTGAGGGATGGTGCTATTCCTACTTTGAACGAGAGTGAATATACAGAGCTTTACCGAGAGGCTGAATATTTTCAACTTCTTGTAAGTCAGTTATTCCTCGTTGCTCCTTTTGTATCTGCTGGATTATCTACTATTTCGTTATTTTGGCTGAGTGATTGTTTCAGTGTATACTCTAAGATATTAGTAAGTATTAATTTCTCTTTTTTATCATTAAGAAAACCGCAATCGTTTGTTTCCAGGGACTAGTGAACGAAATTAAAGCACATCTAGAAGGGAGAATGGGTGCTGAACTGACGCGCATTGATATAATCAAGTGCATACAGTCTGATAGGGTCAGATTCCGTGGAGTCAATCTATCTGGCCTTGATCTTTCTAAACTGGTACTACATTCCATATCTTGTTGAATGACTTTCGTTTATGGTCAGGCAAACTCATTATTTTAGGGCTTATGTTGTTAAAGTTCTGATTGCATTCAACTGCATATAAACATGAAAATGATAGATAAACTAATCTAGGAAACGAGTTACAAGGCCCTCTTGGATATAACTGGAGTTTGACCTTTAAATAAGGATGCATCTCAGAAATCGCTTGGCAATGTTTCTTGCATTAATTTTCTCCAGAGCAACAAGTATTCTTTCAGGGGTTTCGATATCAATCTTCCGTGTAAATGTAGTGTCATTTTTAGTTAGTTTGTTATCTGATAAGACTTTATCAATTTCTTTCATATGCATGTTTATATTTTTTATTAAAAGATTTGTGAACATTTCCTTGCCTAATGTACATCTTACGATTATTCTCTTTGTTTCCTACTGCCTTTAGATATCTCATCCATTTTGACCATCTACTTTCTATCGTGATAAAAAAGTGCAGGATCTGTCTTTAGTGGATTTCAGTTTTGCATGTCTCAGAAATGTGTTCTTTTCGCGTGCCAATCTTCAGTGTGCGAAATTCCGGGTAATTGTTCCTTATTTTCAGATTAATTTTTTTATAAATATCTCGCTGTGTGAATGGATAGTGGATATATGTTCTGTTTCACAGCTATTACGTCTTTGCTTTAGTAAAGCCAGATTAGTTGTAATTGCTGCTAATTTATCTTAGCTTAAGATTTTGATTTGTAATTTTTGCAGTTTGTGCATCTGTCTCAAGTAGGAAAATGATGTATTTAAGTAGTTTAGCAATTTTAGAATCAGATCAATATAGAGCAAGTCATATATATTTGTTAACGAAATCTTTCTCATGTATCCACATGAACTCCATTTCAATCTTCTAGAGCTTAGCTTCGAAATGGTTGGTGCAAATTGCTGATAAGAATAGTTATTGCTTATCGTGATGGGCTTGACTATCAGGCAACCTTTGGTTATGCAAAACTTTCCAAAGTTGTATCCTTATTTTAACTATGGAGGAAATTTAATGTGTCTAATTAGGCCTTTCCAGTAGGCCCCCATTTGTTGCCACCAGGGCTAGATATCGGTTTGCTTTGCAGACTCTGTTTCATTGGCCAATGTGACAATCACCACATTGACATAAATTTTGACAGGATGTGGATGCTGAAGGTTCTATATTTCATAATGCAACTTTGAGAGAGTAAGACTATTCTCTTTTTTACTGTTAACCTGCTGTTCAATTTTCTGTCAATTCTCATTTGACTTGGTAATGTGAAATAAAAGTATTCTATTTGTACCCATTTTACTCTGTAACTTGTTTTTCCGTACTCTTCATTTTGACTCTAATGACTTAGTGTTGCCTAGCGAAGATGCGAATTTACTGGAGCTAATCTGCGTGGTGCTCTGTTAGCCGGGGCCAATCTTCAGAGTGCAAATCTTCAAGGTAGTTATCTCATCGTTATCTTTGTATATTTGTCATTAACGGGTATTTTTTTCGGTCGCTTCTAAGAAGCTTTTTTAGGAGTAGAAGTGTCATTCAAGTAGAGGTTATTTTACTTTGTACTTATTGTCAATGAGGCTGTGCATCTTCTTTGATTTCTTGGATTCATGTGAAACGTGAAAGTTGCCATGCTTTGATATTTATTTGATGTGTACATTTGAATTTATCTGCCTTGTGGCAAGATTTGGAAGCAATATATTAGGCTTTTATCCCCTGATGGATTATTTTTCTGATTACAGATGCTTGTTTGATAGACTGTAGCTTTTGCGGGGCAGATCTGCGTTCTGCACATCTACAGGTTCGGCGTATATGAGATTTTTGTTTGTCTAATTTAACCACCACTAATTCTTTCCCTTAAAGGTTCCAACACTCCATACTATTCATCTTCTTAACCATATATTGAACTGTCTAATCCACTTTCTCCGCATCCAACTAGATCCCAGGCATCCGTTGAGATACATTTGCTTTATTTGAATTTCCATTCTGTTAATCAGTCTTTTGAAACTTTCAGACGGCTGATCTAACAAATGCAAACTTAGAAGGTGCTAATCTCGAAGGAGCCAATTTGAAGGTACAAAATGCTCTATTTTCCCTATTGCACCAAAAAGAATATATAAAGGAGATTTATGTTCCTAGTTTCTATTATATGTTGCACTGAAGAACTCAGCTGAGTTATATTGATGTCATTAATGTTCTTTTCTTGGAAAATGACAGTATATATTCCTTCTCTAAACAAAATCCTACGTGCTGTTTCTTTGGTTCTCGAAATATAAGTGATATGTTAGTCATGTGTAATATTGCTCTAATTCCAGTTTGAAGAATTTGCATTTCTCTGTTATTTGCTGTAAACCCCCAACTGACGTTTATCCATCTTAAACTGCTTTGTGTTCTTGTTTCAGGGTGCTAAGTTAACGAGAGCCAATCTGAAAGGTGCAAATCTACAACGAGCTTATCTGCGGCAAGTAAATCTTCGTGATACGGTAAGTAATCTGAACACGAACAAAGAAACCTCGTAATTCACGCATTTCAATTAGCGTATTTGCAGGTTTCAAATACTTAAATCTGTAATCAAATCGAGAATGAATTGAGTTTTTTATATGTTGAAGCTAGAAGAATACCAAGTTTTGCTTTTTTATGTTGTTGGATACTTGCAAGTTGCAAGTTTTAACCTTTCGCAAACACGCTACGAGATAGCGATTTTGATTTAACATTTGTTCGTGTTATTGTTTGACAGGACCTTTCAGGTGCAAAACTTGATGGCGCAAATTTACTCGGAGCAATCAGATGATAAATTAGGAGTGAAGGAGGAGAAGTCAAGTTGATAATATGTTTCTTTTGTCATGATTTAATTTTCATTTGCAATGAGATCTCTATCTCACCCCAGTGCAGCAACATTCAAAAATTTGAACCCAATAATTAAGATATTCTGCAGGATTAATTTATAACTTTTGAGTAAGTTATGTAATCCGAAGTATTACTTGGTGCAAGCGCTGTCAAACTCATTGCCTCTCAATGTTGATGATTTATAATCTTGTTAATTGTATTGTTAATCTCTTCGATGAAGTTTGAACCTTGGAATATGTGGCCCTACCAAAATTATGTGTGAAGTTGAGTTTAAAATACAATTGATTTTCTTGTTTTACTAGTTTTTGGTGAACTGTGGGAACTGCGAACCGACCACAGAATTATTATAATCAGATGACAAATCGTGATACGTTGATCTTAAAGGGTTAATGTTAATAAATAAGTCCATGTTTTCTTCAAAGTTGGATATTTTGTAATTTGTATACACCAGAGAGATGGGAAAATTTTAGCAACATTTGTTGTAATAGTCTTAAACTCTTAATATGGTTTTCATTTAAACAATCCACATGTGATACGACCGCAAGACATTCACGTGCGATTAATTATTTGGATGTGTATTAGGTCAATTCATGATCGATCCTATGCCCTCCAAAGCTCCACCAATACACTGGTCAAATTCGTAACAATTCACGATTTCTCTATAAAACAATAGTCATTTTACATAAAATAACAGTTTTAGTATGCTGAGAAAAAATGAGAAATGTGATGAGGATATTTTAGGAAGGCCCATAATAGCATTTTGGGCCGAGCCAGTCAGATTAGGTCCAGCAAATTCTATATCGAATGGTGGCCATTTGACCGATGCTAGATTGAATCAGGGCCATTCGATCTATCCAATTCGACCTATAGGCGGTCCCACGGGACGGGTTCTATATGCACTAGAAGAAAATTCACTTTTAGTAACGAAGTTTTATGTTACAAGAGGTACCATATTTCGTTACCAATTCTATTGGTAACGAACATTTTGTTACCATAATTTAGTGCTTTAAACCCCGTTACGAAAAGTTTTTGTAACGAAACTTTTGCACTCGTTACCATTATTTTAGTAACGAAGCACTTTTTAGTTACCACTCCTCTGTATTGGTAACTAACACTTTGTTAGGAAAGGTCGTTCGTTCTGTTACCAAAGTTGATTTGTTACCCATATTTTGGTGCTAAAATCCATTTCAGTTTGTTACCAAAGATACATTTGTTACTAATTAAAATTTTCTTAATTCAATTATTTGGTTAGAATTAAGTAAATCTGCTACCATAATTTTACTACTATTAATTAGAGGTGTAAATTGCCAATATAACTTTATAATAAAAAAATCTTAAATTAACAATATGATGCACGCAACATTTGAATATATAGGAAAATGTTGCATCTATTACATCAACTAATTCAACCTAACAAATAAACCAAAACATAAACCTCCCAATAGTAATGTGGTGAGAACATAGTATCTTAAAATGACACAAAATGGATGAGTGATAAACTTCAAATGCTACTGATCTACAAGATCTAGTCAAGAGATAGCTAACTCAAAATACTTCCAATTCTTTAGAAGTTCGTGCTACTTGCTCCAACTCATACGATTTTTCTGTAACCTGTAATTAAACCAATAAATAAATAAATTATATATATGTTACATTTTAGAGATTCAAATATAAAAATCAAAACAAAACCAGCTAAGTATTCCATGCGATCAAAAGAAACTAAGTACACAAAATATCATTAGAGTAAAACAAAAAGTGACATAAATTAATGACTACTAGTCCAAACACATGGTACATGCGCATGAAAAATAGCATACTACTTAATCAAATAACTACTACAATTCAAAGGACATGGTACAAAAAGAAAAATGAATTAATAATATAGTTGCATCACCATGCTCCAGTAATAACAAGAAAACAAGAAACTTTAAAACTAGTAATTTGTGAATTAGCATAACAAGAAACTTGTTAACCAAAATTTTACCAACATGATACAAATACCAACACGAAATAGCAATTATCTTGACAAAACAAAGCATAAAAGAAACCTATAAAAAGTACCAATTATTTGTTCACAACGCAACACAAATATTAGAACTCTGTAGTAATTACTTTCACGATCACATGTATAATAATATCGTCACCCTTTTTGGGTCGTTATACGTATCTATCAGTAATTAACAATAAGTAATGAGAAATAAAGGCTAAAATACAGTAATACCTGAAAGACTTTTTCTCCGAGAGCTTATGTGCACTCAACTTATCGATAATTGCTTTGAATCCTTCTGACCATCTTTGAGATCATCTTTGAGACTGGTTATTTCAGCATCTTGTCTTGGGACTCGCTCATCATAACTTATGATAGTTTCTCGTTGAAATTGGACAAGGGAACCGCATCTTGAGATTCACACCTCAACCTTTTATTCACATTACGATGTACAATCTAGATCCAAGACCCATTTCATGCGACTCAATGTACCCAGTATCTTCCTTGGAATAACTATTTCAAATAGCGTATTCTCTTTTCCACTTGTTTGAATTCTCTTACTTTTCATTTCATTCTGGTTTTGATATAGATTCAACCACAAAAACATTGGCAAAATTATGAAATATCTAAAGAAATGCACATACGGCTTCCTAAAATAAATACTAAACCACCTAAACTAGCATTTTGTGCAGCCTTACCATTTGCATACACTCCACCATTGGTAATATGAGTATCTCACAATTATCCACTTCATATAGCATTCCTTCAGAAAATCCAAAATATTTGTACAATTAAAAACAATAACTCTACCACTTTCTGCAACAGTGTAGATAATGTCTTCTGATGTATGAGATATGGCATGCATCTTCTATCATTTGAATTGACTATGGGCCTTTTCTGCATGTTTATTTACAAATTACATGTGAAACTTCATATAATAAAAAAATACATGTTAAACGATCACGTTATATTAAGGAAAATTGTACTTGAAACTTACAGTCAAGGTATCATAAAGCAAGCCATTTATCAATCCAAAACCAATAAAATGGATTATTAGCCTTAGGATCTAGACCGACTTCAAGCGTTTCCTTGTATAACCTACTTAGTTAATAAATTTGAGACATCGAACTAACGACTGATACCTGATAAGGTTGTTAGAGAATCTTCATAGTCCACATTTTTAGAAATTAAGTGAGTTCAAATGTAGAGTAGGCAAGAACTGGATACTGGAAGCTCTAATGGTAGGATGGTGTAATTATGCATCTTATATGTGGCATAATTGTTGCATAATACCAAAACATATTACACATTAATAATATTACCATTTATTAACAATTTAA
The DNA here is from genome assembly GCA_948329865.1 of Linaria vulgaris. Taxonomy (NCBI): domain Eukaryota; kingdom Viridiplantae; phylum Streptophyta; class Magnoliopsida; order Lamiales; family Plantaginaceae; genus Linaria; species Linaria vulgaris. The sequence continues at coordinate 13,880,603 of OX415254.1, read as the reverse complement.
AAAGTATAACATGAACAAATTAATTCCGATAGTGATAGGTACTTGATCATCTCCAAGTAGCATAAGCATAAAGCAAAACATTACAAAGTACATACCATTTCAGTTGTTATTCCGATATAAACAAAAAAAAACTGTGATTAGATGGAGTAGATTCTACATATTTTGGACTAAGGTTCCCAAAGAACAAAGCATGTAATGATGCTTTTGAGGAATACCAACAAAATTGGGTAATTTTTAAAGCTAAAAAGGAATATGTCATCTCTAATCCTGACAACTACAAGAATAAAAAAGAGCTATATACCTTTAGATAAAGCTTAGTTTTGTCTGTAAAGATGTTGGTTCAAATCATGCCCAACATATATGTCGTGTTCTCTACCACGAAGTGAATGAATTAAGCGATGGAACATGTAGAAGTAATACTTACAAGCAATACTCGGTATATGATTTAGAATACACGGTACTTAGCTTCTTTACCAAGACAAACATACTTCTAACACACGGAACTATATCTCATCTAACAAGAACTAATAATGCTGAATCTATAGTTTGGTCACGATTGAAGGAAACGGGCATCCAGAGAAAGTTATGCGACTAGGAACACAATTAAAGAAGCATCTATAAATTTTCAAGGACATAAAATAAGAGTAAAAGGAATACAAATTAGAAAATAGTGTCAGGCTCACAAGAACAAAGAGATTTTGTGAGTGCAAGTTCAAGAATTCAAAAGCACTACACATGAATCACATCATAAAGTAGATATAGTCAGTAAAATATGACTATAAAAATTCATGAACTGCATGAAAACGTGAAATTAATTAGCATCACCAACTGAAATTGAAACATGACGATAACCACTACGCATGTTGCTTGGCTTCACAGGAAATCAATAACTTAAAACAAAGATAATTTGAAAAGAAAACTGTAATACTTGATAAGGCATGCATTATATAAAGACAACATAGAATGTTATGTATTGTTTTAGCCATCCATTGTGTGAAATAGTTCAAAAGAACTTGAGTTGAGTGACCTTTTGACATCAGAATTTCCATTGCATCAAACCGTAGGTTCTAAATAAGCACACGGTAACATGAGAGGTAGAGTATTCATGCAAGCAAAATTAGAAAATAGTTGGTAAAAAGCAAGAATCAGAATGTATTCAATTAATAGGCAAACTATCATCCTTCAAAACTACAAACAATGCTTTTGATGCTTGATGGTTCGAGTATATCTAGTTCACAGAACACAGTAACAAAAGGTGCATATTATTAGCCATATTGAATTCAAGTGACAGAACAACAATCAAAGAAACACATGATTGAATATTTCATCTTCTGCAGTCGATCACTATAACTAGAATATGTCAAAAGTGTCTCCTCGTTAAATATCACAAGAGAATACCACGATGCACTTCATATAACTATAACCACCTGATTGACCAAAGAGTTACATATAAACTTTAGGTGATGCAATAATAAAAATTCTTCCATGGACAGTGCAAAATTGATATACTTGCAAGCACAATTTTCTCTGGATTGAATATTATTACTATTCGAGAAAAGAAACATGTAAAGTAATTATATAGTAGTGAGTCGTAACTATAACCAACATGCTAAACTTTAATAATAGCGCAGTTCAAGCTTAATATATATCCTGATCACTATCAAACTTGAATTAAGAACTGGAAGCATAAAAGCTACTACCCACATGATGATTTTAACACATCATAATAGTATACATACCACTGCAACAAAATTGAGCATAATTTTCACTGAAGCACACAAGGAAGATCAAATTCACAAAAATTAAAGAAGAGGTGAAATTCTCACTGATCTTTCTAATGGAACCAAATACCTGCACCATAATATGAAAAGATTAGCCCAAACAAGAACGTTTTTCAAGCAACCGTACCGCTTGCAATAATTGAGTGGGAATTGCATAAATTTTTGTTGCCTTAGTCTTTCTCAAGTCGAAAACAGCCTTCCTTGTCTCTGTAATTTGGTGGGATTTCAGTAATTAAGGGTTTCAGGGTTTGAAGCTTGTTAACATTATTAGGTAATCCACTACACTAGAACCGATCGTGAGGAGTTTTTGAGAAAAAAAGGCAAATTGGCGCTTTTCCACTTTTGCTGTTCGCGCCGAATTATTTATTAGTTTCTCTTTTATTTTTCATTTTATCCTAATTTTATAGTTACTTTTCTTTTTGAAGTAACTATTTAATTGCTTTTCTTCTTCTTTAGATTCATGTTATTTAGCTGTTCAAATTAAAATAAAATAACTGAGTAATATTTATATGTGTGTACTGTCGTTATTAATCATACTATATATTGATAATTAACTGTTAATTTAATATTTATTTAATTATATTACTATGATTTGATATATTTTTATTATTATTTTGTTTGTTATACAAACTCAAATTGAAGATGTGAATAATCTTATTTATATCCTATTTTGACCTTTTTGGTCAAAGTTTACAAAATTTAAAATTTCTTGAATCATTAGTTTTCTCAATTATTTCTAGTTATAGTAAATCCATTTTGTCTCGTCAAAATTCGGTTGGTCTAGAATACATTTAGAGCGTAATTCCAACTGATATCAATTAAATCAAGGGTTATAACCACAATTATCATGACAAAGAGAGATTATTGAGAGTAATTGGGTAAATTTTATCGAACAGAAGATTACAATGCTTATATATATATGTATATATATATTGTAGAGGATATTTTGTTGTTACATCTGATAGGTTAAATATAGGATTGGAATATCTCATACAGACCTATCTCTATCTGCGACATTCTTATTGGTATGAGGTCGTCAATATGCATCAATCATTGAAGGCCATGTGATGTACCAAACCAACCACTAAAAACCTCTAAAGGGTTTGGTACTTGTGCGGATAGGTCCTTAAATGAGTGACTAGAAAAATGGGTCATATGGTGGTTCAACGTTCTTTGCGTGAATCATACGTATAGTATATTTAGTACGCGATCTTCATAAAGGTGGGCGGTGACTAAGAGCAAGTCGTATAGCAGCGTCCTCGAACAATATGAGTGATATTTGTAGAACGACTAACATGGAATTGAAAGCTTGTACAAAGACGAAGCTTTTACCAACGGTTAGGCGGAGGACTCCCTCGTGCTACTAGTTGAATGGGCATCTTTCTCTCACTTAAATTAATCCTTATGAACTTATTATAGAAATGTACTTTTTGATTAAAATTTAATTATTCAAAGAGTTAGTTTCCTTCTAATCAAATTGGATTCTTTCCCCCACAATTTTTCATAATTGGTGCTAACTACGCAATATTTGAATTTCGTAACAAACTCCTAATTTTGTTGCCAAAGATTGATTATTTGTAACGAATTTTTCCATATTTGGTAACGAATATGTATTTAGTTACCAAAAACTAACTAATGGTAACGAAGCCATACTTTTTATAACCAAATTCATAGTTAGTTACCAAAAATTCAAGTGTTCGTAACAAATATGAGATTTAGTTACCATTACTCATTATTTTGTAACAAAATTAGTACTTGTTACCAATATTTCGTTACCAGAAAATCATTTTCTTGTAGTGATGTAACCCCGTTCCCCAACGTTCTCAGGGACATTCAATACTCGATACACATTCACATCGATCGAATTCATTGATTCGATACACATTTGATTCGACACTCATTCGATTTGTCTTCCATCCGATTCGACGTTGGACCCGATTCGATTCAGGGCTTAATCGAACCGTTCCCATTCGAGGTTCACCAGTATCGAACCGGCACCATTCAAGACTCCTCTGATTTGGTTTAGAGCCGTATCAAACCACTGCGATTCAAAATTCGTTGATCGAATATCATCCATTCGATCCATCTGTTTCTTTGTCTTAGAAGATTATCTAGAGTAATTTTATACTTGTAATACGCGATAGGTGTTTCGAACCAAGCTAGTCCGTACCTAATAGATTAGCATTGTTTTGACATAGTCAGACCTATTCTAACAGTAACTGGTGTATTGTAATCCGAAAGAAATAAAATCAAAATAAAATACGTTCGTGTTACACACATACTTTCTTTTTGTATATTTGACGAGGGAGATTGCCCTACATTTCGGTTTTTTATTTAATCCTTTCAGCGTGTTTAGATAAACTTGTAAGAGTTATTTCTGAAATCGACTTTAAAATTACTTTATGTTTCATTTTGGTTGTGCAGAAATAAAAAAACTTTCTTGTTCGAAAAAAAAAAACTTTTCGATTAAGGAAATGTTAACATTGATGCATGATGCATAGCCATGACCGTATGAGAACATTTGGGTACGTTGAATCTGGACAACTTGTAGCTTCGATGCATTAAAAGGTAAGTAAAAAATATCGAATAATAGAATTTTAGAGATAATGAAGGGTGTCTCGCTTTCTTTGTGTGTCTGAATTTGTGGATGTTATTTGCTAATTTAATTTGATTGGAACATAATGGAGACCATATGATACAGAGGTGGAACCTAGATGCAGGATAGCAGCACCCTCGTGTCGGCAAACAAAAAATACTTTTTTTACTTATTTGTCGACTTTAATAAACTGTTGACTAGTACACCGTCCACATCTTATCCGCTCAGTGAATGTGACCCCACCCCAAGTCCCGAACGACTCTTCTTTCTCTCAAATATGTTTCATTTTATTTTAAAAAAATAAAATAAATTTCAGACATTTGCTAAAGAAATTAAGAAAGTAAATAAAGTATTTATATTCGTTTTTGACTTTCTGTGTTATTAAAGCAGCACAAACAAAAGTGAAATTTGGCTCAATTATTCAACGAATCAAGAGCCCTTTTTTTCTCTTTATATCGGATCTCCCATTTGAGTATTAATGAAACTTGCCGGGTATCATGTGTAGTAGTTTGACGAATCTTCTCATTACCAAACTCACTGTATCAAAGCTTTCCATAAATCTAAGTAAATAAAGCTAAATCTCAACTACTCAAATCTGTGGGCATAGTGATGTACCACTCCGTCTACATCTTTATATTTATTTTTTCCGTAGCTTGTAGTTGTTGTACTGCTTTAATTATTATTAATGGGATGTTTATGAACTGTTCAGAGTATTATAAAAAGATATCCGTTATTATTCGATTATATGACACGGAGCTAACTTTGATAGTTTTATTACTTTATAAACTACATTTTATTATATAGCGTTATTACGTGTATGTCTGTCAGTCTGTGATCTTTTGGATGGTAAAAACTAAAAACAAAACTAAGGTCTAGTTTGTTTTTTCGGAAAATGGAGAAAAAAGAAATAAAAGTTTTTTCGGAAAATGGAGAAAAAAGAAATAAAAAAGGAAAATGAGAGAAAACAAAGTTTTTCAAAAATTTCTTGAGAAAAATAATTTTCCCATTATTTTCCACGCATTTGCCTCATATGGATTTTCTGGAAAAACTTTTATTATTTATAAAGAATTTTTCTCTATTTTCCAAAGATTTTCTAGATTTTTCAAAGATCTCATTTCTTTTCTAAAAATTCTCAAATCTTCATTTTTTCCCCTTTTTCCTATTTTCCTTAGAAACAAACTAGGCCTAATTAGTATAGAGCAAGATTGTGAAAGTAATAGTCAACAATTAAAATTATTTAGTAAGAATTATTAGATGATAGTGTATTATTATGTTGTATTATTAAATAGCTTGTATTTTATATTTAGTCTTGTACTTTATTACACTTGTCACTTACTATAAGTACTCATGGTGATTAAAGAAATATTCATTCACTCCAAATATTATTTCTGTTATATGGTATCAAGAGATCTAACTCTCTAACGAGATTTCTCTTCGATCCTAACCTATGTCTCAAAGGGGCTCACTACCCACTCGGCCGTCGACGCCGCCGCCTCTGCATCCCTCTCGGACATGGCCGCTCCAACTTCATCTGCCCCACCGCCCGTACTGCCCTTCACCGGGTCGTCCTTCGGTGGTGTCGCGTTAATCCCCATCACCTCCAACCAAATACCCATACGACTCACTGGCACAAACTATCCATCATGGCGTTACCAAATCCGTTACCTTCTATACGGGTATGGTTTGTTTGGCTACGTTGACCACTCTCATTCGTGCCCTATGTTGGGTGTGACGCCGAAATCGTTTGTTGCCTACTCTTTTTGGACTCGTCAAATCTTCCTCCTTATCACGGCTTTGGTTGGATCGGTGTCTAATCTCCCATTTAATTGCTTCTGCTGAAACGTCTGCTGGTGAATGGGATGCCCTTGAACGTATCTATGCCAATCGTTCTCGCTCCCGTGTCATGCAGCTCAAAGATGATTTGAACAATATGAAGTTGGGTAATCGCTCTGTCTCAGAATTCCTTCAGTCCATCGAGTCCAAATCCGATGAACTTGCTGCAATTGATGGACCTGTGAAGGATGACGACATCACCCTTTATGTCCTCAATGGGCTCGAATCTCTATACCGGTATATTGCTGGCCGGATCCGTACTCGTGGGCACCCTATTCCGTTTGCTGAACTCCACGATATCCTTGTCAGTCAGGAATCGTACTTTCAATGTCTTGACACTGAGTAGTCCACCAACGTTGCTACTGCCAATCCAGCCTTGGCTCAAAACCGCCACAACCCTAGGACCCACGACCGAAAAAAGGGGTTCTTCGAGTCAGCCCCCCCGTGGCGGCCACAGTCGTCCGCCTTCAGGTTTTGTGACCTCGGCCCCATCCCAGTCACCTGGTCCTTATCATCCGTCACATACACGCGGTCAAATCATGTGTTAACTTTGTGGTACCCCTGGTCATGGAGCGAGGACTTGCCGTCGTTATCCTGTCCCGACTGCGAACCTTGCGACTTATCTGCCTTCGGTCGAACCGCAACACACCGAGTGGCTCGCTGACTGTGGTGTGTCTCATCATCGGACCTTGGTAGTCTTGCTCTTCACTATGAGTATGATGGTCCTGAGGAGGTCTCCAAGGCTGATGGTACATGTTTGGCTATAACACACATTGGTTCCTCTGCAATTACTCTTCGTGATCGCTCGTTTACTCTTGATAATATCTTGCGTGTTCCATCTTCTTGCCGCAATTTATTATCTGTGCATCGGTTTACAAAAGCTAACAATGTCTCAATTGAATTTTTCCCTTCTCACTTTGTTGTAAAGGATCGTTATATGAGGAGTAGCTTGTTTCGTGGGGCGTGTGTGGACAAAGTATATCGTATGCGGTTGCCTACTATTGGACGGACTCCTCATTTGGTTTACGTTGGCGAGCGTACAAGTGTTGGTTGTTGGCATGATAGGCTAGGTCACCCTCCGGTCAAAGTTAGCAAGTTTATTTCTAGAAAATTTGATTTACCAATTGTGTCATCCGCTGCGTCGGATCCTAGTTATTGTTCTTCGTGTTTGTCAAACAAAAGTCAAAATACTGTCTTTCATGATACCTAATTTGTGTCTAATGATGTGTGTCATTATGTTTATGGCGATATTTGGGGTCCGTCCCCCGTTATTTCAACAAATGGTTGTCGTTATTATTTAATTCTTATAGACCACTTTACAAGTTTTGTTGGCTTTTTCCCTTAATTGTAAAGTCGGACGTACTCCGTGTGTTTACACAGTTTAGGGGTCTAGTAAGCAGTTTGGTCGGCCTATCAAGAACTTTTACACAGATAATTGTGGTGAATGCTTGGCCTTGCGGTCGTATCTCTCCTCCAATGGCATATCTTGGTTAACCACTGCTCCACACACGCCCCAACAAATCGACACTAGTGAGCATCGTCATCATGTGGTTGTTACGATGGGACGCACACTACTTAGTCGTGCTTCTCTCCCTTCGAGTTTTTGGGATTATGCCTTTTGCACTGCGTTTTATCTCTATAATCGCCTACCTATTCTGTTGGGCTCTCGTTCTCCATTTGAAGAACTATTTGGCCGACCACCGAGTTACTTGTGCCTTCACACCTTTGGGTGCTTATGTCTTCCGCATCTCCACCCTTACTTTCCTTGGAAGCTCACGCCTCTCGGGAGTGTCTCTTTGTTAGTTACTCCACATCTCAGTCTGCCTATAAATGCTTGGATTTTTCGACGGGCTGCCTATATGTCTCACGACATGTTCGTTTTATTGAACATCACATTCCTGGCCCTCTTAGCCTTAGCTCGATCTCACGGGCTGCGGTTCTGTCGCCCTTGCTCATTGCGCCACCGAGGGTTTCCACGAACCTAGTGCCGCCACCTGTTGGGCCAGTTCGGGTTCCACCCGTGCCCCGACCCGTGGCCCGGCGGCCCATGACCCAACAATCGCCCGACCCACTTCAGTCCAGGCCCGTCCTCTGCTGACCCATCCGCAGTCAGGGTCCCCTAGGGCTCCGTCGTCCCCGCGATCACCTACATCCCTGCGCTCATTGCCTGTGGGCCAAGACCATCCGTCAGCGGCTAGGGTTTCCTTGCCCATCTCTGGTAGGCCGTCTCAATTACGACCCTGTTCCATATCAGACTGCACCACCATCGCGGTTACACCCCATGGTCGCGCGGTCACAAAATAATATATTTCGTACAAAAATGTACTATGCCACCAAGCATCCGGTCCTTGCTTCACTTGAACCCACTTCAGTCAAGCAAGCTCTTACTGGTCCCTTGTGGCGTGCTACCATGGTGGAAGAACTTACTGCCCTGACCGCCTAGGCACATGGTCCTTAGTCTATCCGTCTCGCAATCGATCTATAGTAGGGTCTAAATGGGTCATTCGCATCAATCGACATCTGGATGGGTCCATCAACCATTACAAGCCTCGGCTCGTGGCCAAGGGCTTTCATCAGCGGCTCGGTATTGACTTCAAATAAACCTTTAGTCCTGTAGTGAAGCGAGTCACCATTCAGACCGTTATCTCTCTTGCGGTGATGCATTCTTGGACTCTACGGCAACTTGATATCAACAATACCTTCTTACATGGTGCTCTCTTTGAAACAGTGTATACAAGTCAACCGCCCGGGTTTGCTGACAAGTCCAAGCCGGATCATGTTTGTCTTCTCCACAAATCTCTCTATGGTCTCAAACAAGCTCCTCGGGCTTGGTACCTCGCCCTCAATGCCGCTCTCCTCAAGTTTGGGTTTACACAGTCCAAATCAGACACGTCCCTGTTCATACTTATGCGTGGTGCAGTTCGGGTATATTTGCTTATTTATGTTGACGACATTGTGGTCACTGGCTTGTGCTCCTCTATGATAGCCTCCCTTGTCACCCGCCTCGGTAGTGACTTTGCTGTAAAGGATTTGGGACTCCTTAGCTACTTTTGGGGGGTTGAGGTGTACCGTACGGGTGATGGCCTCTTTTTTTGCAGCACAAGTACACTCTCGATCTCTTGGCAAGTCACAAGATGGACGGCTCCAAGCCACTTGTGACCCCTATGGCTCGCAATCCGTCTGCTCCGACCGAGGTTGACCCTGTTGACGCCACGACTTATCGACATATTATTGGTGGCTTACAGTATCTTACTCTCACGGGGCTGGATATCGCGTTCTCGGTCAATCGCCTCGCCCAATGCATGGCGGCACCGTTGAAATGCGTCATTCGCTATTGGAAGGGTACCCTTATGCACGACATCAGGCTTCGGCAGGATACTAATCTCTCTTTCGTTGCATACTTGGACTCGGATTGGGGGGATGGGGTACTCTTCATGGCACGTCGACCTCCAGTTATCTTATTATGTTGGGCTTCAATCCCATCTCATGGTCTTCTCGAAAACATAAGGCGGTGTCTCGCTCCACGACCGAGGCGGAATACCGTGCTCTTGCTTCCACGACAGCTGAAGTTCTGTGGCTTCAACACCTTTTCTCTGAACTCAGATTGTCTCTTCGCTCTACCCCTATAGTACGTATGGGCGCCATGCATTTATCGCTTCATCCGGTGCAACACTCACGCATGAAATACATCTCCATCGATCTTCACTTTGTTTGTGACCTTATTGCCAAAGGTCTTCTCAGTGTCTCCTATGTTAACACGCTTGATCAATTAGCTGATGTTCTCACTAAGCCTCTTGTTTGTACTCGCTTTGAGCTTCTTCTTTCCAAAATCTTCGTTGCTGATGGAACGTCCATTTTGAAGGGGCGTATTAGATGATAGTGTATTATTATGTTGTATTATTAAATAGCTTGTATTTTATATTTAATCTTGTACTTTATTACCCTTGTAACTTACTATAAGTACTCATGATGATTAATGAAATATTCATTCACTCCAAATATTATTTCTCTTATAAAAATTATTCTCTCTCTCCCAATATTAGAGAAATATTTATGAGACTTTGTATACATGGATCAATTTATATTTTCTTTCTCAAAATTCTCGAAAGATTTATTTTTTGGTTAACATTTATTTTTTAGGCTTTTTGCAACTACAACTTTTACCAAAAATATGTCCAAAAAAATATCAAAGCAATATGAAGATTTTCTAATAATTATTGACACATGCTCGAAATATATAAATTTCATCCATACTTGTATTAAGCAAGCATGCATTTTTGACCTCAACTCTAAATGTGTGAGAGTGTGACTAAGAAACAACAAGCACATAAAAATAAACGTATCTCCAATGTACTTGCTAAATTAATACAAATTCATAGATGTACTAAAATGATGCGACAAACAACTCCGACTAAGACGAACGAATAGAGCATGACAACGATATAAAACACAAATGAATGTCATATAAAACAACATTAAGCTTAAATGGCTAAAAGAAAATGTTCTACTCAACGAAAATTGTGAACAAGTTTAAAAAGGAGAAGTTTTGTTGTTCGCCTCAATGTGATTGTCGTATTATTTTATTTGTATGATATCTAATTCTTCGGTGATTCTGGATTTCTGGTACCCGTAGGTTGTTATGATTAAAGCTAATTCAATACATGGATTTGGGAATGCTCCATGATGTTGTGATTTGTATCTTACACTTGTGTTAGAAATATATAAATTTTTCAGGCTTTTTGCAACTACAACTTTTACCAAAAATATGTCCAAAAAAATATCAAAGCAATATGAAGATTTTCTAATATTTATCAGGATGACACATGCTTGAAATATATAAATTTCATCCATACTTTTTTTTTTTGTATGACGTGGGAACCCGCAGCCGCTACCCTTCGGGTGCGCACTGGGTAAACCCCCGGGTCGACGCAATAGCCTGCAAACCACGTCAACCAAGTTAAACCACACTAGGCTAACCATGTGTGACAGGCTCAGACCCAGAAGGCAATAGAATCAGGAGGTCTCCCCCTCTGGGATTCGAACCTGAGACCAAGGAAAGTTTCATCCATACTTGTATTAAGCAAGCATGCATTTTCGACCTCAGCTCTAAATGTGTGACTAAGAAACAACAAGCACTTAAAAATAAACGTATCTCCAATGTACTTGCTAAACTAATACAGATTCATAGATGTACTAACATGATGCGACAAACAACTCTGACTCATGATGCGACAAACAACTCCGACTAAGACGAACGAATAGAGCATGACAACGATATAAAACACAAATGAATGTCATATAAAACAACAGTAAGCTTAAATGGCTAAAAAAACATGTTCTACTCAACGAAAATTGTGAACAAGTTTTAAAAGGAGAAGTTTTGTTGTTCGCCTCAATGTGATTGTCGTATTATTTTATTTATATGATATCTAATTCTTCGGTGATTCTGGATTTCTGGTACCCGTAGGTTGTTATGATTAAAGCTAATTCAATACATGGATTTGGGAATGCTCCATGATGTTGTGATTTGTATCTTACACTTGTGTTAGAAATATATAAAATTTTCAGGCTTTTTGCAACTACAACTTTTACCAAAAATATGTCCAAAAAAATATCAAAGCAATATGAAGATTTTCTAATATTTATCAGGATGACACATGCTCGAAATATATAAATTTCATCCATACTTGTATTAAGCAAGCATGCATTTTCGACCTCAGCTCTAAATGTGTGACTAAGAAACAACAAGCACGTAAAAATAAACGTATCTCCAATGTACTTGCTAAACTAATACAGATTTATAGATGTACTAACATGATGCGACAAACAACTCCGACTCATGATGCGACAAACAACTCCGACTAAGACGAACGAATAGAGCATGACAACGATATAAAACACAAATGAATGTCATATAAAACAACATTAAGCTTAAATGGCTAAAAGAACATGTTCTACTCAACGAAAATTGTGAACAAGTTTAAAAAGGAGAAGTTTTGTTATTCGCCTCAATGTGATTGTCGTATTATTTTATTTGTATGATATACATTTTGTTTGAGATTACATACTCAAAAAGTTGTGTTTTATCGAGAAATTAGATTTATCAGAAGTAATACGTGGATCATTTGCTTAACAACTGTACAGTTCAAAATATTCACCTCATCTATAACATGTCCAATATCAAACCATATTAATCGGACACTAAGTTACACAATAAGTGTTTATTCGAATAAATTTAAAGGAATAAATGGATTTCAATTTTCTGGTTTGTTACTGTTATTTAAGAGCATTTTTTAACTCAGTTAGTTCATATTAAGAGAAAGAACTAATCTACATATTAAGAAAAAATACGAATAAATGTGCTTTGCAGAAAATGAGAAAGAACATATCCTTTTCTCTTTCGTGATGGAGAAGTCTTAATTGTAAATTAATTAGTTGATTGAAGAGGAAATTTGGTGTCACGCGAGTTATGAAGAAGCCGCGTGCATTAACGGGTCCCATCCGCGTCCGACTTAGCTTAAAAGTAAATTGCAAAAGCTACCCTGTATTGTCTTCAATTGGGAATTAATCCCCTGTTAATATTATTAGAATGTAAACCATGTATAACTTAGAAATTAACAAACTCAACCGGCTAAAAGTTAATTTATCCACACTAAGCGGTATTCGCAAACTTCTTTAAAGAAGTTAAAGCCTTCTTTAATTTAATTTTAGCACTTTTGGATTGTTTATCTGAGGCTCATATTATATAACACACTTGTTAAAAGCTAAAAATACATATGTATTCACTATTATCTTGTGAGTAGTTGTTTTATATAAATATAAACATATATTGTAGTTTTTTTTTTCTCTTTTTGGTGAGATTTTAGAAAAAATTTCAAACACCCTCAACATGGGACTTGAATATGCTTTTATATCTTTAATCTAAATTATGAAATTCTTGTTATTTTCTTCTTTATTTACAAACACGAGTTTATTGATAAACACAAATGTAATATAGAATGTGTAAATTCAACTTAACTATGATTGTACTAGTTTTAACTTCACAAGGGATTTTTTGTCAGTTAAACATTTTACATGAATAGTTTATGCAATTGAACGCCTTAATTAAAATAATCCAGATGATCCTAAAATCCGGATAAAGTCACATTCACGAACCAATGCCGTGTCCCTTCTGATTTCCCACCTATAAATACCCCCCAAACACTCCTTGACAATTCCTCACATCAGTCAAGCAAATACTAATCCATTATACTAAACAAATTAGTTCACAAAAAACAGCATATATTAAGTAAAAATGGCAGGAATAATCCACAAGATCGAAGAGACATTGGGCATGGGAGGCAAAAAGGAAGGAGAGGTGAAGAAGGGTGAAGGTCACTCCGAGTACAAATACGACCACAAGGAGGAGAAGAAGGGCGATTACAAGAAGGAAGGCGAGCACAAGGAGGGCATAGTTGACAAGATCAAGGACAAAATCCCCGGTGGCGAAGGTCACTCCGAGTACAAATCCGATCATAAGGAGAAGAAGGGCGATTACAAGAAGGACGGCGAGCACAAGGAGGGTATAGTTGACAAGATCAAGGACAAAATCCACGGTGGCGAAGGAGGCGAACACGGAAAGGCGGATAAGCCAAAGAAGAAGAAGAAGGACAAGAAGGAGAAGAAAGGAGACGGCCACAGCAGCAGCGACAGCGATTAATCGATCTATCTAATGCTTCCATTTGCCATTGTTAGGTATTGATTTGATTTTTTTTTTTTTTTGGTTGTGTGTAGTAAAATTGTTTAATTAGTTTTGATATCTGATCTGTTTGTTGGCGTTTGATTTTGCAGGTGAGAAATGGGAGTAGTGTGAGTGTGATCATGTTTCTTTCCTGTTATTGTACTCTGTACTTGTTGATGCAAATAATATAATTGCAGCCTTTATTGAGCTGCTCATTTTAGTAGTGTGTAATTTCTGTAATGTAATTTGACTTTTATGGATATGCAATCAATGGTGCTTGTATTTTCATGTGATGTGTTCAATTAGGCTTATCAAAAAATATCATATTTCGGTCAACTAAAAAAAAAGAGAATGTATTAAGATGACTTATTCTACTTTTGTTTAATTTAATGAAAATATTGAAATACTTAAATTGTGTAAGTTGGAGTTTGTGGTGTGTTTTCCCAACAGATGAAAGTCACCTCCAGTGCTCCTCATTAGTTATTGCGGACATTGGTTAAAATATTTTTTATGAATTTCATTTGAAGCTAGCCGATAAGTTAGGGCTTTGATGCCATAGTGAAATACTTACTTCGACATCTTTTGCAACAAACTGGGCCTTGAGGTAAAAAGGATTTAAATGTCCATTTAAAATCTGGCTTTTTATTGACTGAGATACCTTTCACAGTTTGACTCGATATACAATGGGCTATAAGCCTAAGGCCATCGTTCAAAATTCGAATAGGGATTTTTAGCTTGAGGAAAAATCGAAAAATGTCAAACACCGCCCTGTGCCATTTATGCGATGATCCGGAGGAAACGGTGCTACATATTTTTCGAAAGTGTGTGGGTGCCCGGGACATTTGGGAGTCTCTTTTGGCTGCTGATGATTTACAGATTTTCGAGAATTTGGATGATAATATTTGGTTGCGTGCAAACTTGAAACAGAAACGATTCCCCTGTGAGAAAATTCCGAATGTGGACTGGGAGTTGATATTCGCAGCTACAATGTGGTTCCTTTGGCTTGCAAGGAATAGCTTGGTGTTCCGAGGTGAACGTGAAAGTACGAGTAATATAATTCAGAAGATAAAAATTCTAAGCTACGAACTGAAGCTAAGCCGTGAGAAGACGGGGACAACGAAGGAAAAGGAAAAATGGGAACGCCCGAAACAAGGTTGGCTGAAACTTAACGTCGATGGGGGCCTCTGCGTAGAGAGGAATGAGGGAGCCGCGAGTGGAGTTTTGCGGGACGAGAAAGGAGAATGGGTCTGGGGATTCAAAGCAAGGATTGAAGCGCCAACGGTAAATGAAACAGAACTAGAAGCTTTGAAGAGAGGCTTGGAACACGCGTGGGATAGAAGAATCACCAAATTGGAGGTAGAAACAGACTCCGAGCAATGCTACAAGTGGCTTACTTCTGTGAGGAACCCGCAAGGAACTTTTACGACCTTAATCAAGAAATGTAGGGAGCTTCTCCGCCTACCTTGGGAAGTAAAGCTAAGATGGATACCCCGTGGCGCAAATAAGATTGCAGATGCTTTGGCGAAGTTTCAATTAGAAAATAGTGAACGGGTGGTATTCTGGGATACTCCGCCGCTCCGGATTGTTGGATTACTTCAACAAGATTTAGGCTAGCCTAGTTTTATCTTTGTATCTTCTCCTTTGTCTACCAAAAAAAAAACTTATATATTTTCATTCGAGCAATTAAGATTGAGAAATATGGTGATGCCAGGTTATGACTTGAGATGTTTCTTTGCTGCTAAGTCAAATGTGGTCCAATTACTAGACCTAAAGCTAAGAATGCGATCTTTGTGCAAGCAAAATCCCCAAATTTTTCATATGACTTGCGTTTAACTTGACGAGATTAACAAAAAAAAAACGAAAAATATGATCTCTAACTTGAAAGATTCATTCTATTCTAAAAAAGAAAAAGAAAACTCGAAAGATTCTTTGCTGGTTTTTATCAAGACTAATCACAGGCTAAAGGAAAATATTAATACTATAATGTGTTCATGATGATTAAGACGAACAGAATGAAGAAGAAAAAGTTTTATTATGATCAAATATTGAGAGCTTTGATCTTGTGTAATCTGTTTGTGAAAAGTGTAACTCGATGAAATGAAAATGAGTACAATTATCAGTTTATATAGAGCTGAATTCTCCTAATCCTAATCGAGATGGAACTGCTAATATAACAATCTTGTTTCGGATCATGCTTTGCAATTTATTTATGGTGATGTTTGGGGGCCTTCTCTGGTTGTGTCTGTTACTGGTGCACGCTATTACTTAATTATTGTTGATCATTTTACTAAGTATTGTTGGGTGTATATGCTTTCGGCAAAATCCGAGGTCTCTATAGTATTTGGTCAATTTCGCACTCTAGTTGAAAAATAATTTGCCACCTCAATCAAGAATTTTTACTCTGATAATGGCGGAGAGTTTTTGGCTCTACGGGGTTATTTTTCTATGCATGGCATTAGTTGGCTCACCACTGCCCTGCATACGCCTCAACAAAATGGCACAAGTTAGCGGCGTCACTGTCATATAGTTACAATGGGTCACACACTTCTTACGCGTGCTAGGCTTCCCCAGGAAAATATTGGGATTACGCCTTTCTTACCGCATCTTATCTATATAATCGGCTCCATACTCCAGTTTTGCACAATAGATCGCCCTTTGAAGTGCTCTTTGGTCGCACCCCTAATTATCTCCATCTCCGGGTTTTCGGGTGCTTATGCTACCCCTATTTACGTCCTTATATTCCGGGCAAGTTATCACCTCCGTCTCGGGCTTGTGTGTTTGTTGGATATTCCCCATCTCAGGCAGCCTACAAGTGTCTTGATCTTGGTACATGAAGGTTATACATCTCCAGGCATGTTCGTTTTGTTGAAACGAGTTTTTCGAGTGGCCCTTCCTTAAGTGACTCATCACCTCGACCGATTATGCCCTCCATTTCACCACCTTTCAAGGTTCTTGTTCCTCTGGACACTTCAGCGTCACATTCTGTTCCTAATGTTGGGTCCATTGTTGGGGCAACATTACAACTAGAACCTCTAGCACCTGTCTCTACGACTTCTGTTCTGAATGTTGAGTCTAATGTTGGGGCAACATTGCGACCAGAGACTTCTGTCCTGGCTGTTTTGCCTGCAGACCCACCTTCAGATCGTGCTCATTCAATGATCACGCGTTCTCGCAACAATGTACTTAAGCCTAAGATTTATTCAGCGGTTACCAATCATCCGGTTCAAGGTCCGATTGAACCTACTTGCGCCTCTCATGCTATTGCGGATCCCAAATGGCGTGCAGCCATGGATGAAGAATTTACTGCCCTCACTACACATGGTACTTGGTCATTAGTTCCACCTCCCTCTGATTGTAGAATTATTGGATCTAAGTGGGTCTTTCGCATTAAGAGGCATCCCGATGGTTCTATTGATCGCTTTAAGCCACGCCTTGTAGCCAAATGATTTCATCAACGACCCGGCCTTGACTACCAGGAGACTTTCATCCCGGTGATTAAACCTGTCACGATACGAACTATTCTCTCTTTATCTCTCATGCACAACTGGACGCTTCGTCAATTGGACGTTAGCAATACCTTTCTTCATGGAGCTCTCTCGGAGAAAGTCTTTATATGGCAGCCCTCGGGGTTCATTGATCCGACTCATCCTCACCATGTATGTATTCTTTATAAGTCTATTTATGGTCTTAAACAGGCTTCCCGTGTATGGTATCTTGCGTTAAGTGCAACGCTTATCTCCTTTGGCTTTGTTCAAACCAAATTCGATTCGTCCCTCTTTGTGCTCTTGCGAGATTCAGTTCGTATTTTTGTGCTTGTATATGTGGACGACATCATCGTCACCGGCTCATGTGATAAATTGGTTCCTTCGTTTATCACACATCTTGCAACCAAGTTTGCGGTCAAGGGCATGGGTATTCTCTCTTATTTTTTGGGTGTGGAAGTAGTGCGTTGTCGTGAAGGTCTATTTTTGTCTCAACAGAAATATATTCATGATTTATTATCGCGGCACAAGATGGATGGTGCCAAACCTCTCACGACCCCTATGGCCAATAATCCTCCTGCCTCAATGTCTACCGCGGTTGTTGATGCTACGAAGTTTTGCCAAATTGTTGGTGGCCTCCAATATCTTGCGCTTACTCGTCCCGATGTCGCATTCTCTGTCAACCGCTTAGCTCAGTGTATGGCTTCTCCCGTTGCCACGGACTGGACAACCCTTAAACGTGTGCTCCGATATCTTAAATGCTCTCTCACACATGGTGTTATCCTTCGCCGCCCCGTCTCTCTTGCTTACGGCCTTTTTCGACTTGGATTGTGCGGGAGACAGTCTCACGGGCACTTCTACTACTGCTTTCATTATTTGTCTTGGTGCTAACACGATTTTGTGGTCGTCACGCAAGCAAAAGGCTGTTGCTCATTCCTCAATGAAAGCGGAATATCGCGCTCTTGCCTCTGTCTCGGCTGAAGTTCGTTGGTTACAACATCTTTTTGGCAAAATCGATATCCGGCTTCCAACTACACCTCTTATCTGCTGTGATAACATGGGAGCTCTACATCTCTCCTTACATCCAGTGCAATACTCGAGAATGAAACATATTTCGGTGGATCTTCATTTTGTTCATGACCTAGTTAACAAGGGTCTCATTCGAGTTTCCTATGTTAATACTCGTGATCAACTTGCGGATCTCCTCACAAAATTTCTAGCTCGGTCACGGTTCTTACTGCTACGCTTTAAAATTTTCGTTGCTGATGGCACATCTATTTTGAGGGGGCTTATTAGGCAATAGTGTATCTTAGAACATATTCTTGTTGTATCTTTCCTATCTTAGATTAGATGATCATATCTTTGTATATCTTCTGTAATTATCTTTCGTAATTATCTCTGTAACTTGTATAAGTATGTAATCTCTTGATCAATAACATTATTCACTTTCCACAGTAATTATATCTCTTATATAACTAACTAACATTTGAAAATATTTTAAATAAGGAAAGTTACAAATAAACTTTTATAATTGTTGTTCTGTTGTATCAGTTAAGAGCCCCTCTCAAGATGTGCATGAATATTGTGAATGCCCGTCTTGGAAATCATGATGTTGAAAGGTTGTAAGGATAGAGGCTTGGTTAATAGATCTGCTACTTGATGTTCTTTTCCAATGTGCATTATCTTGATTTCTTTGTTGTTGACCTTCTCCCTTACGAAGTAACAATCTATATGTATGTATTTGGTTTTCTCATGATGAACAGGGTTGTTTGCTATGCAGTATGCGCTTCTGCTATTAGTAAACAAGAGAGGAGTCAGGTACTGTGAATCTGATGCCATTAGTTTTAGTAAAGAGAGAAGAGTCGGATACTGTCCATGAGAAATGAGGCAGTGAGTGAGTTTGATAAACGATTTTCTTGAGGCTTGTTTTAAACCATATATACTCTTCTTTAATAAGCACAATTTGATGTCATATTTAGAACAATAACCAATGGGAGTCATATATATTACTTCATCCAGATCTCTATGTAAAAATGCAGTATCCACATCAAGTTGTTTTAAATGCCAATTATGTGATGTAGCTAATGCAAGTATCACTCTTACTGTTGTCAATTTAGTATCAAAGTAATCCAAACATTCGTCCTGTGTATATCCATTAACCACCAACCTTGCTTTGTGTCTTTCAATGGTCCCATCAGATTTATATTTGACTTTCAAAACCCATTTGCACCCAATGCAATGTTGTCCAGGTGAGAGTGTTGTAAGCTCCTAAGTCTTTGTTTTCTCCAAGGCATCTAACTTCTTCTTCATTGCAAGTCTCCATTCAGCAAACTTACTTGCTTGAATGTATGTTCTAGGTTCAGAAATGTGAGATATAGATGTAGTGTATGCCTTGTGAGAAGAACCAAGTAAATCAGTAGATAGATTATATGAGATAGGATATAGTTTACCAGAAGTACTGTTGTTTGCTCTATGTAAGGATTTAGGGAGTGACACATCATAAACAGAAAGATATGCAGGAGGTCCAGTAGATTTATGAGGTCTAGTGGTGTGAATTGTTGTGGGAGATTTTTGTTACCTGATAAAATACATGTATTTTGTTCTTGAGTATGTTTAGTCTTTGTACTTGAGCAAACTATGTGGGTTGTCCTTCACTGTGTGATGGAGGAATATGGTATGTATGTGATGTGGAGGTTGTATTTTATTGTATATCAGTAGAGGTTTCAGTAGTGTAGGAGCTATCTACCTCTACATTTGTTTGCAGTGGTGGAATGTTAGGTAAGGCTTGAGATAAGTCATCATAATCTGATGGTGTAATAGGATCTGCAGGTTCTATATGGTGACTAGTGTTGTGAACATGAGATATGAAGGAATCAGTACATAAGTTTGTACTCAGTGGTGATGAAGTATATTGAGTTGATGAGTGTTGATGTTGGAATGGAAAAGTGTTTTCATAACTAATCACATTCCTTGAGATAAATGTTTTCTAGGATTGCAAGTTGAGAAGTAGACAACCCTTTGTACCTTGATGATATCCTTGTTCTTGGATCAAACTTGTTCCTATTCATAGAAAGGATTGAAGCAAAATTCAAACAACCAAAGGAACGCAACAAGGAATAATCAGGAGTTTTATTGTACAACATCTGGTAAGGTGTTTTATTCTTTAACATTTTAGATGGTAGTCTATTCATTATGAATGCAGCACAAGATATGCAATTACTCCAGAATTCAATAGGTATTTGAGACTATAATCTAAGTGATCTAGTCACTTGTAGTAAGTATTGATGTTTCCTTTCCACTAATCCATTTTGTTGAGGGGTCTCAACACATGATTTTGATTTATTATGCCATATTTCTCATAGAATCCTTTAAGGATAAATTATGTGCCATTGTCATTTCTTATTGTTTTGATTTTAGTTGAGAACTGAGTTAACACTAAATTGTAGAATTGAAGTAAGTGTTTTTGAACTTCTGATTTCTGTTGAAACAAGTATACCCAAGTGTACCTACTATAATCAGCCACTATAGTAAGAAAGAATCTAAAATTATCATGAGATTTAACAGAAAAAGTCCCCAAACATCACAATGTATCAATTCAAAAGCATGAGTAGTATAACTGGAGCTTAATGGAAACAATAATTTTCTCTGTTTAGACAAATGGCATATATCACACTCATGTGGTTTATTACAATGGCTCAAATTGATATCACTAATAGCACATAACTTTTCAGTACTTGTATGTCCTAATCTATGATGCCATAGTTGGACAGAATCAGCAGCAACACTGTTAGCAGAATGCACAACATTTTTCTCAGAATCAGTATGTAAGATATATAGGCTATCTTCAAGCTTAGCAAAACCAATCACCTTCTTGGTGATTTGGTCCTACAAAACACAATATGTAGTGAGAAAATGTAATGCAATATTAGTATGACTAGTGAGTTTAGAAATAGATAAGTGATCATAAGTAAAAGTTGGAACTAGGAGCGCATTGTGTAAGATTATACCATGTAAGAATTGAACTGAACCCTGTGTGTTTCTTTAGTACTGCTGTTATGTAAGTGTATATACCAATGGGGTTGACATATCATGAGATATGTGGCTCAAGTGTCTAAAATCCAACATTTTGACACAGTGTTAATGGAGTATGCCTTAGTAGAGATAGCCACATTCTTACCTGATAAAACAGTAGCAACATAATGGTATGTGTTAGAATATGGGCCTGCAGAGCTAGTTTGAGGATGAGTTTGAGCCTGTTTGAAAGCTAAGAATTGTTCAATGATTTCTTTATTGAAATCTGCAGAAGGCTTTTGAAGCTTGGGCTCTTCAGTAACATGAGTTTGATCACCAGAACTCACTATGTTAGCAGAGTCATTCTGATTAGCTGATCTATTTCGTTTTGGTCCTTCCCAGCCATTGGGATAACCATATATCTGAAAGCACTTATCAACTATGTGCTCAATGTAACCGCAGTGTGTGAACTTCAGTTTCTTCTTATCTTTGGAACTAGGATTAGAGTTGTTGTATCCTTGGTTAGGTTGAAAGTTTTGAAGACTGTAAGTGTTCTTGTGTTGCTGATCTTGAGATTGTCTTTGTCTAGTGAACATAGCCAGTGCATCAACATGAGAAAAATTAAAGGACAACTCTCTCTGGTTCTCTTCTTGTAACAATATTGAGTATACTTGTGATAAAGAAGGCAGAGGATTAAGCAACAAAATCTGACTTCTCACAACATTATAAAATTCATTTAAACCAACTAAGAATTTCAACACAGAATCATCTTGTTGGAGGTCAATCATAGTCTTATTAACCCCTCATGTACACAACCCACAAGAGCAAGTAACAATAGGCATCTGATTCACAAACTCATCCCACAATAATCTAAATGCATTATAGTAGTTTGTGATAGAGATACTTCCATGTGAGATAGTGGAAAGTGATTTCTGCAGCTGGTAGACTCTTGATCCATCAGCTCTTGCCAACCGCATCTTCAATTCCTTCCACAGCTCCAAGGTAGATTCAAAATAGAGCAGGCTTTTGTGTAGATCATCATAAACAGAATTCATCATCCATGACATGACAAGTGTGTTGGATCTAATCCAACAAGTTTCATTCACTGCATCACTGTAATCTGGTTTTGGGAGAGTGCCATCAAGGAACTTGATCTTGTTCTTGATGTTAAGTGCCATGATTATCCCTTTACTCATGACAAGTAGTTGGCCCCCATTGAGTTTTTCTCTCACAATCGAAGCACCTGTGAAATCATGTGTCCCTAGGTAGTAAACAGAATTGGAATCCTCATTGGGATTCTTGGAGGAGACAGTGGTTGAAGATGTTGCAGGAGTAGTCATTTCCATTGATTTCCAGAAAGTAAAAGAGAGATGAAATCAGGCAAACAAAAGAGAAGATTTGAGTAGATTGCCACGGAAGAAAGATCAAAAAACCTAATTGAATGATACCATATTAACACTATAATGTGTTCACGATGATCAAGAAGAAACAACAACAAGAAGAAGAAATAGTTTTATTATGATCAAAGATTGAGAGCTTTGATCTTGTGTAATCTGTTTGTGAAAAGTGTAACTTGAAATGAAAATGAGTACAATTACGAGCTTATCTAGAGCTGAATTCTCCTAATCCTAATCGAGGTGGAACGGCTAATATAACAAACTATAACTAACGCTAACAGTTTACTATAAATAGAAACTGACAAGTAAGTAACTAACTAACTAATATTTGAAAAGTTTCTAAATAAGGAAAGTTACAAATATTTTTTTTATAACTGTTGTTCTGTTGTATCAGCTAAGAGAAAAATACCCTAGTTTTTGACAGTTTTTTGTGTTATGTGGAGATTGGACATTTGGAAGTTAATTGTAGTACTTCAAAGGGCAAGCCCTGGGTCCAGCATATAAATCTACGAATATATAATAAGGTTTATAATAACGTGAGATTTTTATCAGAGTCAAAGAACAATTTGTTCTTTGTAGAATGTAACGGGCCCAATTCAAGTAAGGTACACAGCTGTATCAATGGTGGAGTATAAAAATGGAATTTTGAGAATAAATATTTTATGATAAATTATTTAGGCACTTCACCTGTTCATTGGGAAAAGTAGTAGAAACTTTGTATTTCTTAATTCGGTGATATATTTTTAAAAGTATTATGTGGTTTATACAAAAAAAAAAAAAACTTGAGAGCAGAGTTTAACTTTTCGAGAGTGTAATAAATTTAATACTTAAAAAATATATCTATTATTACAAACCTAATATAGAAAAAAGGAACAAAATCACTTTACCCCCTATACTATGGCCCGCTTATCACTTTACCCCCCAAACTATGATTTTCATCACTTTACCCCCTGTACTATGTTAAGCGTTTCACTTTACCATAATTTGTCATTTTAAGCACTAAACCCCATCACGTGCGTCGTCCGTGGCAAATTAGTGGGGACTTTTTCGTCTTTTCTGTTGGCCTAACGGTACAAAATGTCAAGAACCGCGGGTACTAAACAGAACCCGATCTCATTACCCCCAATTCCCAAATGTGGCGAAATTAAAAACCCTAAATACCTAAATCTCTTCACCCAATTTTCGGTATTACTTCAAATTGTTCATAAATCTGATCTAATCGGCTGGAAACTAATGAGCCTAGAGGATGAAATCCCTGAAGGAAAGTGTACCTAGACTATGGTAAGTGTCATGCTCGATTCTTCAATTTTTGCCCATATATTGTAAAAATAGGTTTGTTTATTTGTTAGATTATGTGATTGTTATCCTTTTTGTACTATAAAAATTGGTTAGTGTTTAGCATGACACACTTATGTACTTGTGTCGGTTGTGTTGTCTTGTTGCATTTTAGTTGGTTGCATGTGGCGTAAAAAGTTGTAAAAGTTGAGGGACCATGTTTGTATAGTATTGTTATTGATGTTGTGGTCCCAGTTTGTCCTGTTGTCACACTGAAAATTATAATAGGATAATATTCCCTACATTTTACTATTCTTTTTAAGCTTTGTAATGTTGAATTTAGATGTTGTGGTCCTAATCTGTCTTGTCACCTTTTTCAAGAACAAATAAAGATTACTTTTCTATCAGATTAAACCATTCAGGCAAGTTCCTAAATTTTGGAAAGGTTCTTTACATTGTTGGAAGAATCTCCTTCTTTAATTTCTGCACACAAGATGAGATGAGTAGGATAGAGCTATATCATATGGTAAAGGAGTGTGGGATAGATGAGGATGTAGTGTTGTGGTATAGCACATCTGAAGATTGCAGTGGTTTAGTATGTATTCACAATGATCAGGATGCTATTAATATGGCTAATTTTGTGAATGAGCATGGTGTGGCAGTTGTGTATGTTGCCCATGAGGAGCAAAATAATTGTCAAGAGATTGAATTAGAGAAGAGTTTAGATGATGATATGCAAGAATTTGAAGAAAGTGATGAGGATACACCTATTGTACAAGACTACACTGCTGATGATGAGTGTCATGGTAAAGAAGGTGATGTTGGTGAAGAGGATCATGGAGAAGACACTGTTGTTGGTGGTGAAGGAGCTTTTCTTGAAGAAAGGGTATTTGATGAAGGGCTTGTTGATGGTGCTGCTGGCAGTTCTCAACCAAATTCAGGTAACAATGCTCAACAAGATCCAAAACTGAATACTCAACCAAATCCAGAAAACACAAATATTGGGTCCATATATGGCATGAGATCAAAATGCTCTCCAGTTATGCACTCAGTGTTGGATTTCAATGAGAGTGATGGTGAGGTTTCACAAGGTGATGAATCAGTTCATTCTGAATTCATGGTGGATAGCGAGAATGAGTTCATGGAGGATGATATCGACTTTGATGCTTATGTTGATGCTGATGCTGAGTGGGTGGTTAAGTTATGAAAAACCAACATATGTGGTGAAATCAGTGAGCCAAGCAGCAGTACCAGAAGTGCCACAAACCTCTGCTCCAAAAGATCAATTCATCTACAAAAATCATAAATTATTCAATCTTAATCTGGATATAGATAAGGTGAATTTGAGTTTGGGATTGGTGTTCACTACGACAAATGTACTAAGAGAGGCCATCAGAAAACATGCAATTGATGAGGGTATGGACATTAACTTCAAGAAGAATGAAAAGCACAAAATACATGTTGTTTGCAATGATGTAGAGTGCCCCTGGTTTGTCTATGCTTCTAAAATGCAGGGTGAAGATACAATGATCATAAAGAATATACACTGGAAGCATGAGTGTGCAAGGCAAGAATCAGTTACTTCAGCCAACTCAAAGTGGGTTGCAAAAAACTAATATGACAAGATAAAGTCTGATCCCAATTGTCCTGTAACATCCATGGTTACAGTCATAGGCAATGACAAGAATCTGATATTCAGTAAGCAACAGATGTATAAGGCTGAGCATAAGGTTTTCAAGATGGATCAGGGTACTGAAGAAGAGCAGTATGGGATTTTTTGGAAGTATGAAGAAGAAATAATGTAAACCAATCAAGGAACAACTGTCAAGATAAAATGCAAGTTGCAGGGGGATGAAGCAAGATTCAAAAGAATGTATATTTTTTGGGGAGCTTTGAAGAGGGGATTTTTATCTGGTTGTAGACCCCTGATATGTCTTGATGGAACACATTTGAAGACAAGAACATGAGGGGTACTACTTACAGCAGTTGGGATTGATGCAAATAACTGCATCTAACCATTTGCTTATGCTGTGGTTGAAAAAGAGAAGAGAAAATCATGGTTATGGTTCATGCAGATTCTGGTGAGTGATCTCAATATACAAGACAGTCACAAGTGGACCATCATGAGTGACAAGCAAAAAGGCCTTGTTGATGCTATCACTGAGGTGCTACCCAACAGTGAACACAGATTCTGTGTTATGCACTTGTATCAAAACTTCAAGCTTCAACATAAAGGGTTGGCACTAAAAGAGATTTTGTGGAATGCAACTAGGGCAAGCAGGCCTGCAGATTTCAAAAAGGTGATGGAATTTCTGAAAGCAAGAGAGCCTCAGGCATATGAATGGCTATGAGAAATACCTCCTTCACAGTGGTCAAGAGCCTACTTTAGAACACACTCTAATAGTGATCTACTATTGAAGAATATGTCAGAATGCTTCAATGCTTTAATAGTGAAGGCAGGGAGTCTACCAATTATTGATATGATGGAAAGTATTAGGGTAATATTGATGAAAGTTATAGGAATAAGAAGAACAAAAGGGGGGTCTGGCACCACAAAGAATGGGAAACAGAAGAACAAAAGAAAACCTAAGGTAATAGTTAAATCTCGATGTTAATATTGTGGATGTGTTCTGATTTGTAATATTTAGGACAAATTAATATTTCTGCCCTGTAACTTTACACCGTTAAAAAAAGTGCCCTGTAACTAACCTATGAATTGGGTTTTTTTCAATATTTTTGCCCACAGCTTGCCACCTCACAAAAAATGCCTCCGTGTCATCCGATATGGCAATTCTGGCACACGCCCAATAAAAAGCGCCCCTCCACGTCTGAATTCCCTCTTTAACAAAACGTTTTTGCCCTTATATTAACAACACTCCAACACTTAGAATTATTTTCAGACAATTTTTCCCCTATTTCTGTTCATACCCGAAACCCTAAATCTCGAAACCAAAATTGGCGATTTTGTCGTCGATTCACATCGTTTGAAGAGTTGACATTAGTTGTTCGTCACACGGGGTTTTCATTCCATACCAAAATAACGAACTAAACCCTAAAATTGAACCCCAACAGTCCTTTCTCACCACCCAAAACTTTGATACACATCATTAGTAGCTGTGGTCGTGTACTGCAATCGCGATAATGCCGAAGTTGCAGTCCCCTTTAAACCATGACATGCCCTCGCCGATTTATCGTAAGTTTTAATTTGTTTTGGTTAGTTATTTTTGCATGTCGACAAAGTAATAGTATTTTTGTGAGTTGTACTGAGAAAAGGTTTCTGCTATAGTTCAAAGTTGTGTGCTTAAGTAGTTTAGTGGTCGGTCTAAGACACTGCAGAGTTAGGGTATTTGGATTCAGTATCTTTGAATGTTATTTTGTCGATTTTGTGTGTTATTATGCCAAAATATGGATGGATTTTGTGGATATCACTCGAAATGGTCCCCTCAGCATTTTTGTGGGGTCTTATGTAGTGATATTTGTTTAAAAATTTGCTGTCAATGGATGTCTGTGACAAAAAATGGTCCCAATCTTTCTTGGATTGTAGGTCTAGTACTTAAAGCATAATATAAAATTGATTTATGTACTTTATGCAGATCCCAGATCTAATCTTATTACATTCAATGTCCATTATGGAGGGAGATTACAATCCAATCCATTTGACATTTATGTTTGACTACTCAGACATCAAAGAGATAAACATGAAGCTTCTGAACCTTTATGCAGATAATATGAATGCTGAGGGTGAAAGGAAATTCTACTATGTTAGGCAAGGTTGGTATAAAGTCATAGAGGATAACAAGCTCCTGAAAAAAGCTCTCAAAGAAGCACTGCCAACCAGGGAGTTTGATATCTATTGTGATTTTGATATTGATCCACCATTTCCAGACATGCCTCCAGTTCCTGATGTTGCTGTTGATGAAAGGCTTTTAGTAACACCTGGTGTGGCTAATACAATATTGGTCAATGAGGATAGTAGCACAGGGAATGTTGATGTGGTTAGTGACAATGAGAATACAAGATTAAGGGTATTGGAAGAAGTTACACCTGCTGGTGATCCAATAGTAGAACCAAGCAATGAGGATGGGGGTTCTGAATCTCCTAGTCTGGGAGACAAAGCTGATCCAATTACTTTATGAGATGATGGATCTGACAGTGAAGATGAAACATATGAGGTAGAAAGTGAGTATTCTGATGATGAAGATTTTGATGAGAATGTTGATGAAGTAAGTGATGATGCACATGATGTGATTCCTAGTATTGGTGTTGTTGACCAAGAAGTGATTTATGAAAATGGTGACACTATTGTTGTGATGATTAAGGATATACCTAGTGATAGTGATGATGAAACCTATGAGGAAGAGAGTGAGTACTCTGACGACACAGAGTTTGAAGAAAATGTTGATTTTTATGATGAGTCAGAAGTGCAAGAGAAAATTGGAGATGATGAGCAAGGTGAAATAATCCAAGAAGATGTGGAGGAAGTTAGGACTGAAAATTTAGTTGATGAAAGACAACAAGTGTCTGGTAATCACATCGATGCAGGTGTAAGTGAAGTAGGTGTTGGTGGCAGTGGTGAAGGAAGAACAACTGAAGTGCAAGAGAAAGGGAAGGGGATCATAGTTGAAGATTATGAGGATGAAAGTGATGATCCTAGCTACGAGGAAGAGAGTGAGTATACTGATGAAAGTGATTTTAGTGAAAATGTTGAAGATGTTGAAGAAGAAGACAATACCAGTATTAGTGTGAATGCATCTATGAATCCACCACCAATCCCTCCTTTCAATACTGCTGCCAATTTACCAGAGGGTAGTTAGGGAGGTTTTGGAAGGTCATGACAATGAGACTGATGTTGAATATGAAGAAGAGCCTGATGTGGTCAGTAACATCAAAAGGGTGCCTATCAATCCACTGCCCTATGAAGAAAAAGATGATGACAGTGAATCCCCAGATGTATTTGACAGTAGGGACCGATGGAATCCTACTTTCAAGTTGAAAATGCTATTCAACACTAAAGAACAACTCAAAAAGGCTGTGCAGTC
This sequence comes from Linaria vulgaris, assembly GCA_948329865.1. Taxonomy (NCBI): domain Eukaryota; kingdom Viridiplantae; phylum Streptophyta; class Magnoliopsida; order Lamiales; family Plantaginaceae; genus Linaria; species Linaria vulgaris. Next base: position 13,851,469 of record OX415254.1, on the reverse strand, counting down.
AGATGCGATCAACAACAGAAGAAGTGTCTATGTTGATAAGAGTGACAAAACAAGGATTTATTTCAAATGTGTTCATGCTGGTTGTCCATGGAGGCTTCATGGACTAAAAGTTGATCTTGAGGAAACCTGGCAGATAAGGGAATACAATCCACAGCACAAATGTGGAAAGAGGTTTGGTGTAAGGAATTTGAAGGCCCCCTGGCTGGCTGAAAGATTTATTGAATTCTTCAAAACATATCCCAACAGGAACCATGAAGCTTTTAGATTGGATTCAATCAGATATCTCAGAGTTGATGGTACCAAGAATCAGGCTTACTGTGCCAAAAGAGCTGCAACTACTAAGTTGGAAGGCACTCCATCTTACCAATTTTCCAGACTTTGGGATTATCAAGCTGAATTAAAAAGAACCAATCCTGGTACATCTATTGCAATTCACACAGAAGAAATTGGTGGTGTGACTACTTTCAAGAGCAACGTATATATGTTACCAGGCAATGAAGGATGGGTATAAGGCTGGTTGTAGGCCTTTTATTGGTGTAGATGGAGCACACATAGCAGGCCCAAATAAAGGAATCATTTTGACAGCAGTGGGAGTTGACCCGGCAAACAGTATATTTCCATTAGCATTTGCTGTTGTGGCCGTTGAGAACCAGACCAACTGGTCGTGGTTCTTGTCATTATTGAAAGAAGATTTAGAGCTACGTGATCATTCCAACCTGACATTTATTTCAGATAAGCAGAAGGGATTGATCAATGCCTTCCATGATGTATTCCCATATGTCACACATAGATATTGTGTAAGGCATTTGATTAGGAATGCTAACAGAGCTGGATTCAAAGGAGATGACTATGAGAAGGCCATATGGGATGCTGCCTATAAGACAACCGTTCCTAAGTTTGAGAAGTCGATGAAGGTGATGGAGGCAAAATTGGGTGGGAACTTTGCAAGTTGGTTCAATGACAAACCAAAAGAACAGTGGTCTATGTCTGGTTTCAAGCCAAATTGCTGTGTTGATCTTATCTTGAACAATTTATGTGAGACTTGGAATGGTGTGCTGATCCCTGCTAGAGGTAGGCCAATTCTGTCATTATGTGAATGGATAAGGGAATATCTAATGGTTAAAATGACAAAGGGAAGAGATTTGGCTAGAAACAAGTGGCAAAAGCAGGTTCCAGAAGATCAACATAAGGCTTTACCCCCCAACATCCAACATTTGGTTGCCCAAGCAGATCATGCTCAATCTGATTATTTTCCAATCAAGTCAACAGATTTTGACTATCAAATCAATGGGTTTGACAATTCCCAACATACTGTGAACTTGAGAGATTGGAATTGCAGCTGCAGGGTTTGGGATCTGACAGGCATTCCATGCAAACATGCTGCCTATGCTATCTTGTACAGTGGAGGGCAAATAGCAGACTAAGTTTCAGATTTTTATACGCTAGAACAATATCAGCGTGTGTACAATTTTGCAATTTATCCAGTTGCTGGTGATGAAATTTGGATTGGTGAAGACTATGTCCCTCCACTCCCACCCAATTTTGGCAGACAAGCTGGAAGACCAAAAAAGGCAAGAAAGAGAGATGAGGAGGAACCCAGAACTGGCAAAAAACACAAGAGGGAAGGCAAGGGTAATAAGTACATAGTCACCAGGTGTAGGAGGATCCAAGGATTAATCCATATGAAGGGATTAGCAGTAAATATGTGAAGATTTCAGATTTGGGTGCTTTGGTAAGTAAAATCAATGATGGAGATGAGATGGGCAGAGTGTGTAAGAAGGTGAATGAAGCAAAGAAGAAAGGTCTTAGCAGGAAAGGGAAGGAAAAGCGTTAGACCATATTTTGTGAAGTCAGATGAGTGCTTATGGTTTAGCCAATATTTTATTGCAATGGATTAGATAATGACCTGCTTACCAGGTTTATTTTGAGGCTAAAATATGTCCAATGTAATATGAGCATTATATGCTCTGTAAACATTTATATTTTGGCTGCAAAATTGCAAAACTGTTCTAGAATATGAGCATTATATGCTCTTTTTTCTTTCTACGCAACATACACAACCAACGTCATAACATATACATACAAAAGCAGTTAATACTACTTCAAAACATGTAAACACAAAAGTAGTTAATACAACTTCATAGTACTTGACAAACAAACGACTTCTAATTGTTCAAAAACAAACCACCAAACAACTACATAAAAACCAATCCTCACTACTCTGAGTCATAAAGCCCCATGTCAAAGCGGTCAAACTTCGTGACCACTTTAATCTTCTCAATAGGTAGCTTTTTAACTCGGAGACAGTAGCAGAATTGATCATAATGCTGGAAACCTTTCTCAGCAAACTGTTTGTCGATCGGGATGGGCTGAAAGAACAGAAATTTCTCTTATTAAGAAACGAAAGAAAAATCAAATTGCCCCACAATAGGTAGGTTCTTAACTTACTTGTTTAATGAATTGCACATACTTCAACGGGTGTAGCCTCACAGTTCCAGTCTTGATGTTGAACTGCACCCCATGATGGGCCCAAAAACGCTGGAAAAGCTTCAGGCGGCACTTCATAACCATCAACCTCTCCTTAACCATGAAAGGCGTGATCTCCTTCTTCTTGCGAATGGATAGGGCTTTTGCGATCTTGGCATGCATCTCCTCTAATTGCGTAGTGTTAAACCTAATACCTTCCCCAATAAGCGAAGACAGCTTGCGCAATATGAAGGTTTCATCACCCTCTTTGAAATCAGTAAAGTTCATGAAAGGATCCAACAAGGTATCCTGCAAAACCAAACAATGTCGAGAATAGGTTTTAGAGGTTCAGAAAAGAAAAGTATCACTTCAAAGCAAACAAGGGAAGTTATTGGATTTTTCTACCTGTGTTGTGTCATAGTACTCCTTCAAGACGCTGATGTTTGAGGCGGCCATGACAACGGAACGTACTTTGTTTTTGGAAGGGTTTCAACGATTTTGGGAGAGTTTCAAAGTGGAGATTGCTCACGGTGAAGAATGATTATGGTTTGATGAAAGGTAAATGATTATACTTCATTAATACATAATTATTAATCTCAACGCTCCCCCTGACACGAGAGTCTAATCGACTCTAATGGCTCCATATTTTATTTTTTATTTCAACCACTAACTAATTGCTTCTGCCCAAAAAAGGGCATTTGTTTGGAAAATTATAATACTTAAAGGGCATTTTTTAAGAAAAAACAATACGTAAAGGGCATTTTTTTAGAAAAATCAAAACTTAAAGGGCATTTTTGTTAAGTACAACCATACTTAAAGGGCATTTTCTTTATTAAGAATCATACTTAAAGGGCATTTTTTAGAAACTTCAAAAACATATAGGGCACGTGTCACAAACTTCAAAAACTTGTTTACACGCTTTAAAAGTTCTTCCTTGTTAACACCAACAGTCATGTACATTGGGAATGAAATGGTCTGCAGTAGTGACAGTTTAACCCAACAGACACATTCTTCCCACAAAGATGTCGATACATTTAATATAATCTTGGACAAAACAATCCATACAAAAGGAAGAGGCGAAAAGTCTAAAATTCGAAATGGTTAACAAAACAACAACAACATCATTACGTGAACCATTCATTACTTGAACAACAACAACATCAACAAGGATACTCAAACAGATGAAACTTAGGCCAACACAATCTTAATCAAACTGATCAAGATCTTAACCACCACCCTTAATACTACCATCAAGAAATGCCAATGAAAAACACACCTACTGTGGATCAAATTACAACACATCCTAGTAAGCCAAAAATAATGGCTTCAATACAACCTTACAACTACCAAAACCAATATCATAATGATCATGTAACAAAGTCTAACCCTAACAGATAATTTTGTGTTCTGAATCTGCAATTCCTGGATTTTCTCTTCTTGCTCATTCTTGGTTTTCTCGTATAACGACTGCATTGTTACATCTTTTGTTTCCTTCTTCGACGCAACTTCTTCTTCAAGTCCCTTAACTCTACACTGAACCCTCTCGATTCTTCTGCGCAAAATTGGAATCACATCCCTAGCATATGAGCAGACGGGCAGATCTTCCCAAATGCATATTCGACACCCAAGGGGCCATCGCGGACACCCATGGAACCTTCGTCCAGGATTCCCATCGGTCATGGACACGCGCACGACAGCGGGTCTTCCACAATTGCATACCAGATGAGAGCTCATGGTCGATTCGGACATTTTCGAATTGAGAATTAGGGTTAGGGTTCTTCGTCGATTTGGGGGGAAAATTGTCTGAAAACAATTCTAAGTGTTGGAGTGTTGTTATTATAAGGGCAAAAACGTTTTGTTAAAGAGGGAATTCGGACGTGGAGGGGCGCTTTTTATTGGGCGTGTGCTAGAATTGCCATATCGGATGACACGGAGGCATTTTTTGTGAGGTGGCAAGCTGTGGGCAGAAATATTGAAAAAAACCCAATTCGTAGGTTAGTTTTATCGATTTTATAGTTACATGGCACTTTTTTTAACGGTGTAAAGTTACAGGGCAGAAATATTAATTTGTCCTAATATTTAATAGTTAAATCTGGATGTTAATTGAGTGTTGGATATTGTGTGTTTGTAGTGGTTAAATTTGTAGTGTTGGATATTGTGTATTTATTGTGGCTTTGTTGAATAATGGAAATTTTACACAGGCAAAGAAGAATAATAGAAATGATGGTGCTGGAACATCAACACAAAGAGGCTTTGTTGGTGTGTCACCTAGTAGGCCTACCACTAGGAGCCAAACCATACCAAAGAGACCAAATACCAGAAGTGTTGGCACCTCAATAAAAAGCCTTGTGGCAAATGCAGCTTCCCCACTGCCTGCACCTTGTAGAGGACAAGGCAAGTGCAAGAAGACTCTGTTTAAGGAGTCATCAAATCCAATGGGAGTAGAAGGCCTTAGTGAGTCTATTGGTCTAGAAAAAACCAAGGCCCCTGCCAAGAAGAAGGCCAAGGTTGGTGTGCCAAAGAAGAAAGTGCAAAGAATGACTGTGGTGACATGAGAGGATTCCTTATTTTAAGTGATGAAATTTGTAAAGTTGTTAGGTTGCTTTAGTTTCTAGGAACTATGAGATGAGACTATTTAGTTGTTTAGGTGATCATATATTTTGTGTTGTGATGATGCTCTGTTTTATATGTGGGATATGTTGCTAGGTTGATTTTCAGTCTCACAATGTTATTTTGAGGGTATGGAATCCAGTTATGTTGGATTGTTGTACTAGACAGAGCATGTTTTGTTAATGATCACATTAGAAGTGCTTTTTTTTCTTACATTTTCCCTCACTTTTGAGCATGTTTCCAGTGGAAATCTTGTGTTTTGTTTCCAGTGAGTAGTTGATGAAGGGCTTGTTGTTTCTTTTGGTCTTGCGCGTCTTGTTTCCAGCGGGAATCCAGACTATTGGTCTTGCTCGTCTTGTTTTTTTTTCCTAAACCCTTATCACACCATAACAAATTGAAATACACATTACACAACACCAAAACATGCAAACAATCCAGAAATAAGAGCAAACACACCAACATGTTTTTTAAATATAAAACACCATTACATGAGGAGTTATAAGTCTTGATCATAGAACTAAAGTATCAACCCTTAAACCCTCATCAAAATGTAGGTGCAATATATGTGTGAAACTTCACCAAAATTCCAACCATCTAATACATATGCAAAACCCATTACATATTGCTCTTTAACCACAAACCGACCCATGTAACTAAGAGAAGCACCCACAACACCTTCTGTCTTTTTCTCCCACTCGCAACATCACCTTCTAACTTATTCACTTTGCACAATAGCCCCGGAATTATGGACTTCGATCGGTCACACATGGGCGGATCAACCCACTTGAAATAGTCGCAACAACCTTCAACCTAAGCCAAACAAAAGAAAATGTATATAACATAATATTTTGCAAACCTTCTTTTGAACAAAGACAAAATCAAATTAACAGTGAAGTTTAACTAACCTGCATTTAGGTCCCTATTGACGGAAAAGCAATAGGGACCGGAGTTAGGCCCCTATTGTTTTTGAGTCAATAGGGACCTAATGGCGGTCCCTATTAATTCAATAACAATAAATTTATGTCACTATTGATTTTAAAGTATCAGGGACCGTAAAGCGGTCCCTGATACTCCGGTCACTTTTGCGGTCCCTGATACTCCGGTCGCTATTGCCCTGATCAGGGACCTAATTGCGGTCCCTGATGGCAAGCGACCGAGGTCAATACGAACCGTACAATAGCGACCTACGTGCGGTCGCTATTGGCCTTCAGCGACCGCTAGAGGGGTCAATAGGGACCTAATTTAGGTCCCTATTGACCCTGTTATGTTGTAGTGTTTGCTTAACAACTTCACATGTTGTCCAATATTACATCATATTAATCGGACACTAAGTTGCACAATGAGTGTTAATTCGATTAAGTTTAAAGAAATAAGGGATCATAATACACCAACTATTTCCAACTATTTCAGTTTTCTGGGTTTTCTTATTTATTTAAGAACATTTTTAAAATTAGTTAATATATAGATTAGTTATTTCTCATAATATGAAGTAAGAAAACATATGAATTAGTTAATAGGATGAATTATTATTTATGCCCTGTATGTTTCCATATTTTTTGAAAATGCCCGTTATGTTTCGAATTATTGAAAATGCCATGTAACTATGCTTTTTTTTTTTGTAGAAACTGCCCTTTGAATGCCACATGTGTATTTCGGGCGATGTGGCATCCACGTGGAAAAAACGCCTAGCCACATCATTTTTTTAAAACTGAAAGAACGATTTTGGCTCCTTAATAAAATTAAAACACATATATAAAAACTTAAATCTTAATAAATTTAAAACATAAATATATTTTAAAAAAATTAGACCCCCCCCCCCCCACACACTGCAACTCGCGATTGCAGTGGGGGGGGGGGGGGCATTGCGGGGTGGGATCGCCGCTGCAACTCGGCGGTGGTGGTCGCGATCCGACACGGGGTGGAGGGGGGGGGGGATCCGGTTGCGGGGTGGTGGGGTTGTGATCCGACGCGGGGTGGGGTGGGGGGTGGGGGTCGGTGAAGAAGATGGTGATTTTTTTTTTATATTGTTAAAATGTTTATTATTATTATATATATTTATTATTTATACAAAATAGTTATATATGTTTATATCTTTATTATTATTAAAGATATAAACATATATAACATGTGGCACGCATGTGGATGCCACGTCGTTCGAAATGGATGCCACGTCGTCCGAAATGGATGCCACGTCGCCTGAAATACACATGTGGCACTCAAATGGCAGTTTCTACAAAAAAAAGCATAGTTACATGGCATTTTCAATAATTCGAAAGATAACGGGCATTTTCAAAAAAAAAAATAGAAACATACATGGCATAAATAATAATTCGTCCTAGTTAATATATAGGTTAGTTATTTTTCATAATATGAGTAAGAAAAAATACGAATAAATGTGCTTTGCAAGAAATGAGAAAGAACGGTCCCGTTTGGATGTAATTTCACTCGTTTCACCCATTTATTTTTGGTTGGAGTTTTTGAAGATTTTTTTGAAAAACGTGCAAAGCATTTTAGATTATGTTTGGATGTAATTTGGGTGTTGAAATTATAGGGAAAAAATAAGTATACAAGAGTCAAATCAATAGGCTGTGAATATAAAATTAATATATTAACTATTACACAGTTTACTTGAATTTAATTTTGTTTATATTTTTTAATTTTTTATATTAATAGCACCAAAACTCAATTATGAACTATATAAAATCAGGTTATTTAGAATAACAATGAGTATTTAAAATTATATGACACTTTTTTTCTTTCTAATTTACATTCACCTTTAATGCTAATTTGATTATTATTATTATTATTATCATTATTATTATTATTATTATTATTATTATTATTATTATTGTTGTTGTTGTTATTATTATTACTACTAGATGGGTTTTCATCGAAGTATAGTAGAAGTGAAGAATTTATTTAGTACAATTTGTCGAGTATATAGCTACAAGGTTGATAACTATATCATATTTATAATTTTTCTCTAACTTTATATTTTACTGAATGTCAGCATGTTACTGGCGTTTTCTACAGGATTTTTGGTTATACTAGAAGTTATGTTTATGATATTTCTTATCTTCAAGGTAACTTAATCCCTCTGTTCTTTTGAGCTATATTATTTTGGCCCTAAGTTTAACTTTAGGAGGAATTGAAATTGTGTTTGTATTCTAAATTAGTGTTTGAGGCCCTATCTGAAGAGAATGTGTGAGTCTCTTATGAGACAAGCCTATCATATAAAGGTTGGCCATGTGGACTCCCCGTACAAACTGTTAATTCTCATGGGAGAAGGATAGAGAGAGAAAAGATAACAAAATTATGTTATTCAATTTATTATGAAAGCTGATAATTACAGTGGAGCTAAGAGCAACTATATAAATGCGGAGAACTAACTCTAACAACTAAACTCTATATTTACACATTGGTCCCTAAAGTCTAGTCTAATTATAACTTAACATTCCCCTCTCAAGTTGTACTTTGGTGAGGATCAGACAAAGACAACTTTGATGGCCAAAACTTGAAAAGAGGAGCTGCTAGTGGCTTTGTAAAGAGATTAGCCAGTTGTCTTGATCCAGAACAATGTCGTGGGAGGAGAAAGCCATCCTTGAAATAGTCCCTTACAATGTGGCAGTCAATCTCCAAGTGTTTTGTTCTTTCATGGAAGACAGAATTTCTTGTGATTTGAACTGCTGAGTTGTTGTCACACTTGAGAGGAATAGGTAGAGGCACCAGTGTCTAATACCCAACAACCATGATTCAGAGAGCAGAGAGAAGGTAATGTACCACCAAAATCACCAATACTGGCAAAGCTGGCCATGTTGGAGTTTTTAGCACCATCAGACATGCTTCCTTGAGTCATAAACTGATGCATGAATTTGTAGAAATCCAGCTGAAAATTAGCTCATGGAGTTGATTCTGAAGGATGAGCATCTACTGCATTAGCATAGGTCTTCCCATTCTGAATTGGTTTCTTGTTCTTGAGGTCCTTGAACCACTCAGGAACCCCAACCAGCTTGAAACATGTATCCTTAGTGTGACCTTGCTTCTTATAGAACTCACAAAATCTTTCAGACTTATCGGGCCTAGGTTTCCTGTGATCCTTAGACACATAACCTTGAGAAGATCCTTGATGAGAGTAAAAATTATGAGGTGTTTTCACCAGCAGGGTAGTGCTTTGAGAAGGCACACTAAATTGCACCTGAACCTGCTTCTATTTCTCAACACTAAGCACGATAAAGTAAGCCTTTTCAACTACGGGTAGAGGATCAAAACTCGGAATTTGACTCCCAACTGCCTCATATTCATCAGTAAGCCCCATCAAAAACTACATCAATCTAGTCTGTGATTGAAAATCCACAAAATTCTTAGCAATCTGACATGTGCATAATTTTGCAGCATCACAGTGACACACAAGCACATGCATCAAACAGCTCAATTTATCCCAAAGCCTTTTCAACTTAGTGTAATGGGTAGAGACAGAAATGGAAGCCATATCTCTCTAAATCTGGTATAGCAGGGCAACATTGCTCATGCCAAAATGAGCTTCGAGCTGTGTCCATAGCGCCTGAGCAGATTGAGTAAGCATGAAGGCGACATGCAATTCATCAGAAATTGAGTGTAGGATCCAGGAGATCACCATACAGTCAACACGTAGCCACTCCTCGTAGTTACGATGCTTCAGATCCGGTTTTGATTCAGATCCAGTAATGAAACCAAGCCTTCGTTTGGCACCGAGGGTGATTCGAACAGATCTGCTCCAAGGAAGCCAGTTTGCAATGCCAGTAAGAGGCATGGAGGTAAGAGACATATTCAGATTATCCGAAGTGTGAAAGTGCAGAGCACCGATAGTACGACGATCAGCGCCAGCGCCAGCGCCGGTGACCGGAGCTAAAGCAGACTGAATCGAGCTTGAAGCAGAGTTCGTCATTGCACAAAACAGAAAAGAACTTCAAGAAAAGCTACAAATCAGTTGCATAAGATGATTCCGGAAAGAATTGAGTTAAAGTTCGCCGCGAAATCGACGATCAGATCGATTGTAGGCGAATGATACCATATTAATTCTCATGAGAGAAGAATAGAGAGAGAAAATATAACAGAATTCTGTTATTTAATTTATTATGAAAGCTGATAATTACAGTGGATCTAAGAGCAGCTATATAATTGCGGAGAACTAACTCTAACAACTAAGCTCTATATTTACACATTGGTCCCTGAAGTCTAGTCTAATTATAACTTAACATTCCGAATTACTCCTCCAAAATTACAAACTACTAGCGAATACTGCTATAGAAAGACTACTTATTGAAGAGAGAATGAAGAAGATTGGTGTGTTCTAATATGGAAAAAGTGACGTCTATTTATAGTTGAACCGAAAATATAAGACGATATATCGACATTTCATCCCGTTTTGATCCAATGGTCCAAAGTTGTCATATAATTGATGAATTATGAATCACATGATTCATGACACTCTAGAGTTTTGTTTCAAAGCTTGCAAGATTGAATATAGAGCAGTGATTAGAGTCATTTTAATCCGACGATCATCGAGCGTGCGAGTTGCGTATGTACGTTTTAGCTTTGCGCAACTTCACCGTTTTGGTTATAACTTTTGGACCAGATGTCGGAATCACAATTCCCTTGTTTCATTGGAAACTAGATACATGTGGCTTTCCAGTGATATATAAAACTTAACATAACTCAATCTACACAAGTGTCGTTGATTTTTTGAAGTTTCGGTGTTTTATTGACAAGTCATATTTTAACCTACTAAACATGAAAACAAACATAAAAATACCACAAAACTATCAAGAATAATCAAGTAAACAAGTGTAAAAGTATGATATTGATGAGTATTTCTCAAACTCATCACATCCCCAAACTTGTTCATTTGCTTGTCCTCAAGCAAAATGCGTTAAGCAAACGATGCAACATTCTAGACTCAAAAAACTAAAACAAAGACAGAATAAAAATTACTTTACATTATCATTTAAATCATGGATCAATTGTGAGAGTTTCTTTACTGTTTGATGAGAATGCAAAGAATCAGAGCAATGACGCACTCGTTCACAACCTGGCTGTTAGTCAAGCTTCCACAGACAAATCTTCATGTGCAACGTGTGTGATCAATGAATTCAATAATAATTGAGTTTACTTGGATAAGTTTATCAAAATCAGTTCACCACAGTTAATCACCCTAACTTCATATGTTTAACTTTTACACCATTTCTCCACTAATGTGGATAAGATTCATTAAAGATCAATAGGACTTTTTCAGCTTGCAACATTAGGCTCGGGTATGGGCTCACTGAAGGATAAGTAAAAGCAGATCTAGAGACGTAAGATATTACATTCAAAAATCTCATGCACTTCGGTTCTTTCTCCTTTTGTTTCTTCCCACAATTCATATCCTTCCTTTTTTTTTTTTTCATTTCCTTCATATTTCTCCCAAACTTATTCATTTTGATATGTACCAAAGGGGTGATCTTCATATTTCTTTTCTTTTCTTTTTTTCTTTTTAATTTTTTTTTCAACATTTTCTTTTCCACATATTTCCTTCCATTTTCAAGTTCATGATGCTATCCAGTCTCTAGAAAGGTAGTATAACTGTTTGTGGCTACATGAGGGTAGGTAAATGAGCTCATTAAAGAAAGGCTTTAATGAAAGGCTCAGAAAAGTTCTGGTGATTATTTTATTTGTGAAGGGTGTGGCTTTGAAAGGCTCAAACGTATTAAAGAAAAGATGGCCTAAATAATTTCTAAATGAATCATCATTAACGATTTGCTTCAAGAGGTGATCAATTATTTACAAAGCTTGGGTGTATCTCCCTTAGTTTACTTATCTCAATAATCGTTCTCCAAGTATACTCAACCACCAATGCAAATTAATGCGTGAAGAGTGTATATGAAGATAGGCATGCTCAAACATAGATTAAACGACACGTTGTTCACATAGTATATCATGCTCATCATCATCACAAAAACCACCATAAGTATCAAGTTTTCTTATTATTGATCCATAATCTGAACAATTATTTGAAGTAAAGTAATAGGTTTTTTTAAAAAAATATAAAGACAATAGAAGCCATCACAATTAGAAACGTCCCCCAAACTTAGATGAGTCATTTCTCCTAATGTCTAGAAACCAAAGAACAAATATAAAGGACGAAATATTAAAAATGCCCGTTAACTTTACAAAAAAAGTTAAAATGCCCGGTATCTTTTATAAAATCTTGCAAAAATGCCCGATGGCCTTATTCGGGCTAAATGTGCCTAAGTGGCGGCACAGTCAACAAAACGTGACGCCACATAGGATAAGCGTGTTGACATGTTGGACTGCAATAAAAAGGTTCATCTGCCTAATATATATATATATATATATATATATATATATGTTATATATATAACCATTTATAAAAATAAAACACATATACATAAAAATAATAACAAACATATATATACATATAACTATTTGTAAACATAAAAACATATATAAAAACTTAATCTTAATAAATTTAAAACATAAATATATTTATATATTTAAAAAAAAAAATAGACCACCCCCACCCCGCAAATCGACGTCGCCACCGCTGCAACTCGATGGTGGTTGTCGCGATCCGACGCGGGGTGGGGGGGGAGGGGTTGCGGGGTGGTGGGGTCGCGATCCGAAGCGGGGTGGGGGTGGGGGTGGGGGGGGTGCGGTGAAGAAGATGATGATTTTTTTATTTTTTTATATTGTTAAAATATTTATTATTATTATATATATTTATTATTTATACAAAATAGTTATATACATGTTTATATATTTATTATTATTAACATATATATACATTTGTTTATTACTATTATTATTATTATTATATATATTGATTTTTACAAAATAGTTACATATATGGTTATATATATGACCCCTTTTTAATTATATTTATATATATGTTTATTATTCTTTTTATTATTTATATATATGTTTATTATTATTATTTATATATATATTTATTATTTTTACAAAATAGTTATATATATATGTTTCTATATATATGTTTATTATTTATATATATATTGGGGTGCAAAGTACAATTTATTTTGGAGTGCAAATACAATATTTAAAATTACAAGGGTTTGTTTGCAAATTATTATTAAAACTGAAAATATGGCGTGGCGTGGCAGTTTATTGACGTGGCAGCCACTATACCGCCACATAGGCATATTTAGCCCGAATAAGGCCATCGAGCATTTTTACAAGATTTTTTAAAAGATACGGGATATTTTTGCAAGGCCCGGAAAAATCCGGCATTTTAACTTTTTTGTTAAAGTTAACGGGCATTTTTAATATTTCGTCCAAATATAAATAATAATAAAATGATGTCACCTGATAGGAAAATAGGAGTTGTGATTTTGGCTCACATCTTCCTCTGGTTTTACGTCCAGAAACAGCATAAACGCCTTCTATGAGTCGAGGATTGGCTTCCGATCCAATTTTCTTAAAAATTTGCAAACAGGGTCTTTTAACGTCAGATTCCCAAGACGACAATACATGCCTCCATGTTTCCTGTAAAGAATAGAAAGAAAAATAACATATATACAATACAACTAAAAATAACAATAAAGAAAAAAGAACTAATATGGGTTGCCTCCCAAACAATGGTTGATTTATAGTCATCGCCTTGACTTTTGGCAATGACTCAAGTGGGATCATTTAGAGTCATGGAGGTCTTCTGTCTCTCAAACTTGCCTCCAATGTAGTGCTTCAGTCTTTGCCTGTTAACTTTGAATGCTTCCTTGTCATTATTTTGAATTTCCACTTTCGTGATTGTAAATGGGCCAAACCATCTTGTTTCAACTTTCAGGAAAAAGTCGAAGATGTGAGTTATACAGAAGTACTTTTTGACCAGGCTCAAAATCACGTCGTAGAATGCGTTGGTCATGCCATCGCTTTGTTCTCTCTTTGTAGATTTTGGCATTTCCATAAGCTTCATTTCTAAATTCTTCCAATGCATGGAGTTGTATCATTCTCTTTTCTCCAGCTAATTTCATATTCATGTTCAGGCTTTTCACAACCCAATAAGCCTTATGTTCAAATTCAACCGGCAAGTGACAAGCCTTTCCAAAAATCAAACGACATGGTGACATATCAATTGGAGTTTTATAGGCAGTGCGATAAGCCCAAAGTGCATCATCAAGCTTTTTGGCCCAATCTTTTCTTAAAGAATTCACCGTTTTCTCCAATATTCGCTTTATTTCCCTCTTTGAGATCTCCACTTGGCCACTGGTTTGCGGATGATAAGCAGTTGCAAATTTGTGGCGTGCTCCATATTTAGCCAATAAAGATTCAAAGTAGTGGTTAATGAAGTGTTTACCTCCATCGCTAATGATTGCTCTAGGTGTGCCATATCTAGTAAAGATGTGTTTTCGAAGAAAATTGATCACCACTTTGGCCTCATTAGTTGGTAACGCAATGGTTTCCACCCACATGGAGACATAGTCAACTGCTACCAAAATGTATTTTTTGTTGTATGAGGATGAAAATGGTCTCATGAAGTCAATGCCCCAAATATCAAATAATTCAACTTCAAGAATGTTATTCAAAGGCATTTCATTACGTCTTGAAAAAATTTCAGTCCTTTGACATCGATCACAGGAACTAACAAAAACATGAGCATCTTTAAACAAAGTTGGCCAATAAAGTCCACACTGAAGTACCTTTGTTGCAGTTCTTGTTCCACCAAAATGTCTTCCATATTCTGAAGAATGACAATGCTGTAACATCTCAGCAAATTTTTCTTTATAACACATCTTCTTAAAAGTTGATCAGGGCAATGCTTGTAGAGGTATGGATCATCCCATAAAAAATGTTTGACTTCGGAAAAGAATTTTTTCTTCTGCTGGTAAGTTAGTTCAGGTGGAATAATATTGCATGCAAGGTAATTAACAATATCAGCGTACCATGGAGCATTGGTTGTTTGCATAGCGTACAGCCTCTCGTCAGGGAATTCTTCATTGATTGGTTGAAGTTCACGTGCTTCCTCAACTTTCAATCGAGATACATGATCTGCGACAACATTTTCTGAGCCCTTTTTGTCACATATTTCCACGTCAAATTCTTGAAGAAGCAAGATCCATCGAATCAACCTTGGTTTTGCATCTTTCTTTGAAAGAAAGTACAATTACTTCAGAGGCAATCAAATATGATCAAAATTTATCAAATGCAAAAACAATTGTTAATAACTCCTTCTCTGTTGTTGCATAATTCATTTGAGCATCACTTAGAGTTCGACTGGCATAGTAGATCACATGTAAGACTTTGCTCTTTCTTTGGCCCATCACTACTCCAATAGCATAATCACTTGCATCACACATCAGTTCGAATGGAAGATTCCAATTGGGAGTGGAAATTACTGGTGCTTCTGTTAGCTTCTTTTTCAACAAGTTGAAGGCTTTGTGATATTCTTCATCAAATGTGAAAGTGGATTCCTTTGCCAACAAGTTGCACAAAGGTTTTGTGACTTGAGAAAAATCTTTGATGAAACGCATGTAAAATATGGCTTGTCCAAGAAAGCTACGAATACCTTTTACTGATGTAGGAGGTGGAATTTTTTTGATTACCTTAATCTTGGCTCGATCAACTTGAATGTCTCTGGTAGATATATGATGTCCTAACACAATTCCTTCTTGTACCATGAAGTGACACTTTTCCCAGTTCAAGACCAAGTTTGTTTCTTCACATCTCTTCAGTACTAAAGACAAGTTAGTCAAACAGTCATCAAATGATATACCAAAGACAGAAAAATAGCCGATGAAAACCTCAATGAATTATTCCACCATGTCATAAAAAATAGATATCGTGCACCTTTGAAAAGTAGCAGGGGCATTACAAAGAACAAAAGGAATTCTTCTAAATGCAAATGTACCATATGGGCAATTGAAAGTTATTTTCTCTTGATCATCAGGTACAATGGGTACTTGATTATATCCAGAATAACCATCAAGAAAACAGTAATAAGGGTGACCTGTAAGTCGATCCAACAATTGTTCAATGAAGGGCTAAGGAAAATGATCTTTGCGGGTTACCTTCTTTAGTTTTCGATAGTCAATGCACACCCTCCATCCAGTGACTATTCTTGTGGGAATATCTTCATTGTGTTTGTTCTTCACTACAGTCATTCCTCTTTTCTTGCTATCCGAAATTGGCTAAATAATTCCATCATCCAGAAGCTTTAGTACTTCAGCCTTTACAACTTCCTTCATATTGGGATTCAAGAGGCATTGATGTTCGACAATTGGTTTGTAGTTCTCTTCCATCAGTATTTTGTGCATACAAGTTGAAGGACTGATACCTTTGATATCGGCAATGGACCACCCTAAGGCAGTTTTGTGATCTCTTAGAACTCGCAACAACTTATATGTTTCAATCTTAATCAATGATGTTGAGATGATAACGGGTATAGTGGAATTATTTCCCAAGAATGCATACTTTAAATGAGAAGGAATTGGTTTAAGATCTAGAGTTAGTGGCTTGATAATAGATCGGGTTGCGATATTCGTACCTTTCTCTAGCTCTTCAACCTTTCCTTTGTTATCAATTGGTATTGCATCTGGAGCTAAAATACAGCTTTCAATATCATCATTGTCAAAATCTATCTCTTCTTTTATAAGACATACCTCGAGTGAATCCTCCAAGTGGCTTTTGTCGAGAATGTCAATCTTAAAACAACTATCAGCTTCTGATGGGAATTTGATAGTCTTGAAGACATTGAAGGTGATTTGTTCATCTTGCACTCTTATTGTAAGTTCTCCTTTTTGCACGTCAATTAGAGTTCTCCCAGTTGCAAGGAACGGGCAACCAAGAATGATTGGAATATCATGATCTTCTTCCATGTCTAAGACGATGAAATATGCAGGGAAGATAAACTTATCAACTTTAACCAATACATCTTCAACCATACCTCTAAGATACTTGATTGATCTGTGTGCTAGTTGAAGAGACACATTGGTTGGTTTGGCTTCTCCAAGTTCCAACTTCATGTACTTAGAAAGAGGCACCAGGTTAATGCTTGCACCTAAGTCACACAATGCTTTCTCAAAATGTAAATTTCTAATTACACAAGAAATTGTAAAAGCCCCTGGGTCTTTGACTTTGGTGGTAATTTCTTATGTAGGATGGCACTGCACTCCTCGGTTAGGCATACAGTTTCATGTTCTTCCAGATTTCTCTTATTTGATAAATTTTCTTTCATGAATTTGACATAGTTGGGCATTTGTTCAAGAGCATTTGCAAAAGGAATGTTAATGTGCAATTTTTAATGATATCAAGAAATTTAGATAATTGCTTATCCAATTTAGTTTTCTTCAATCTTTGTGGAAATGAGATTTCTTGCACATTTAGTGCTCGTGCGTCGGCAAAAGTTTGCCTTAGCTCAGATTCACGTCCTTGTTCATGTGTATGAAACTTCTCTGCTTGTGAGGCAATAGGTTCTGGTAACACTTTTCCACTTTTGAGTGTAATCGCATGCACATGTTCTCGAGGGTTCATTTATGTGTTGCTCGGTAATTCTCCTTGTGCTCCTTTAACTACAATGGTGGCAAGTTGACCCAGTTGTACTTATAATTTTTCTGATTGATGCACCTTGGTGATGGAACTGTTGCTTGGTTTCATTGATGAATTGGTCGATTCTTAAGGCTAATTGGTTTGTGATAGTGGCTAACTGAGTGACAATGTCCTCCAGTGAAGTCTTCTTTTCTTGGTGTAGTGGAAATCCTGGAGGGGGCCTGATTTGGTTCTGGTTGTTGCTCCAGGAGTGGTTAGGGTGGTTCATCCATCCAAGGTTATAGGTGTTGGAATATGAATTATTCTGCTGCCTGTTAAAATTTGACATGAAGTTTGCTTCTTCATTTCGAGCAGAATTTTCAGAATTGCTTACCAAATGGCAGTTGGCAGTTGAATGTGAGTTTCCACAAAAATCACATGTTGATGATGTGGACTAAATGGCATTTACCCTCATTGTTCCCAGTTGTTTGGTGAGAGTAGCGACTTATGTTGTTAATGATGTGATAGCATCTATCTCGTGCACACCAACCGGTCTTTTCTGTCGTTCAGAAGGCCACTGGTAATTGTTCGACGCCATTTCCTCCAATAGTTGATAGGCATCCTGTAACGACTGCGTCCCATGAGCCCTGCTCCGATCCGAGTTAGTTCAGTGGTGGCCAACCACTTTACCCAATCCAGACTAAAGTGCAACTTATAGGAAGGGGTTTAACTTGTTTAGGATCAAAACCATACACATTTTATAAATTATAATTTGATATATACAGCGAAAGTCTTGGTATTACAAACAATGTGACTATTTTAATGGTTATGCACTAATGACAAAATACGAATATTCCATAATGCACGCTTGAACAATTATTCACTTGATCCATGCTGCCATGTTGATTTTATCCGGAGGAATGGACACAAGAAACGAGGAATAAGTCTTTAATGACTTAGTGAGACTCAAATAAAAGAACTGGTAATGCAAGAATTAACTGTGACCTACTGGATACATTTCGATGAGTGGTCTTACCGGTAGAAACAATTCAACTAGACAATTGATGTAGCAATGGTACTGGGATTTTCATAAATAGTTAATAAAATTGTGCTTAACAATAAACAAATCCAGCCTTATGACTTCTAATATTCTACCTTATACCTCCCAACGAGGAGCGGCCTCGCAAGAAATTAAGAGATATGCTCGAGTACATGTCGATCCAGCACGCGGGTTACAGCCAACTCCTGATTCCAAGTGGCGCCTAGATAGATGGGTATCAAGTAAAATTACTTAAACCGACAGTCATTACTACCCGGCAGTAACTCGACTCAATTCCTGGGCCCAACTTCTCAAAGGCGTCCCAATGGGTATAACAGATAAACAAATAACCTAGTAACCGAATAATATCCGTTGCTCCTTGAGCTACATGTATCGAACATAGTTCGTTGCTTTTTGCACGGTTCAAAAACCAGCATATGAGATTAAAATATCGGGCAATTACCATGATTATGAATCGATATGATAAATAATAAATGATTTAATACAATTTAACTATGAGTAAAAAAATCATGTTATGGTATGAGATGTAAAACAGGATTATGATGGAATATACGTTGTTCGAGGTTTGGTAACGGAGTAGCGGGCTTTCTGTCCAAGTTCCTCAGGGCCGGATGCCAAACGTGGCTAGAACAAATCAAAAATAGAACCTCACCTTTACTCGTACGGGGAACCTTGATGTCGTTGATTGGTTCGTCAACCCTTTAACAAATTTAAATAATATTAATCAACTGAATTTATAATTTACCACAACAAATATTAGTATTTTTTCTACAGTTCTGATGTTGGTGAAATTGAGAACGTTCTGGTTAAGAATGCTAGTTACAATGTAAATCTTAGTAAATAACACATAAGCTTAATTTATGTCATTACACAAAACATGAAAATCTTAGATGATAAATTTAAAGAAAAAACATATGCTTAAATTGAATATCAAATATCTATTGTTTTGACCACCTTATTTATCTTTCAAAATTATCTTAAACAACCATATTTTTAAACTTATGACTGTGAGTATTCATGTTAAAGTTATTTCGACGACAAGTAACGGTAACAATTAAAGTTTGATTAACTATCCAATTCGATGCATAATCAATCCTTAAAAACATATTACTTAACTAACTCTAGAAAAACTCGTCTTTTTAGTCTTTAATCAATTCCAAACTTTTAATAACCACACACCAAATAAGTATTATACGAAGTAACACCGTAAAAGGTATAACTTAGTCATTTATTATTTTATTTTACATAGTAAGTTTAAAATACATATACTTGTTTTATAACTTAAATATAAAGATATAAACATGAGAGATTTATCAAAATATGTGATAAAGAATTTTTATTATGATAAATAATATTATTTGATGGTTAGGTCATGAAGTGGCAAGAATAATCTTGTAAGACTTATGAAAATAGTATGTTAAACATGATAAATCTACCATTTAAATGCTATAAATAAAATCATAAAAATATCAATTCATGATCATAAATTATATTAATCTAATTATAACTAAAACTATATCATGTTAAATTTACATGTGATAAATACTTGTATTATGATGGTGATTTAACTTATAAACTAAGAAAATAAAGGTTGTGCCAAATAAACTAATAAATCACCGCAGTTGCAGTTTTACCTTTGATCGGACATCCAAATGAACTTTGTTTTCAAATCCTTTTATGGTTTCTGATGTGTGTATCCAAGATTTTATGAAAATACAAAGGTTTGATATGCTAAATAATTCTTGCAACATAAGAGTTGTTATCAGATTTCTTTGCAGCAGTTTACGGTGTATGAATTACGGCCTCCTAGATCATACTCTTTGGGAAAGATGTCTTTATATAAAAGATAGAAGACACCAAAGAGAGCTTATATTCGAAAATAGGTAGTAAAATAATGTTTCTCCTATTTGATATGATTTTCTAAGGTGTAGGAGCAGAATCGGCATTTCCTACGCAGTAGATGTTTTGGAGTCATTTTGGGTAGAAAATAACAAGATAAAAATATGAAAAAATAATTTCCCAAATGAAAACACAAAAAAGAGCAACTCTTATTTCACGGAACTTTTGCAGAATCGAATTATTTCTGGCTGTATAAAATGTTGAACAATGGTGAGTATTTATAGGCAAAAATAGTATTTTAATCATAACTATTTATGTCCCACCTTGATTATTTTATAATAAATCACAAAAATCTAATTTCAATCATTCTCTTAAAGATGTTATGGCTTACCTCATCAATTAAGTTAATTGCATATTAAGTTTCTCAATTATTTATAATTAAAATTTAAATAGGTATAATTAGATTTCTTTATTATATACATATTTTCTAATGTAACTTTTTCTAGGTAATTCAATCATCTTGGTCAATATTTAAAATTGAAATATATGTCTTAGGATTAGAGACCTATAAAATAATAAAAGACTAGCTTTTAAGTTCAGGGACTAAAATGCAAATTTTTCTAAATTTTTAGGGTCAAAAATAGAAATTTTTAAAAATTCAAGGACTAAAGTATAAATTTATTTTCTTCCTAATTTTTGGGGCGTTACACATCCTCTGTGGTATGCTACCTTAAAGCTCCTACTGTAGCATGCTAAAGTTCTAGTATTTCCACCCAACCTATTGTAGAATATTTGAACTTGCAACCATTTGGGAAGTCCATGGTGAAGGCACTTCCTAAGCATTTCCTTGTACCTTTCTCATGCTTCGTACAGGTTTTTCATGTTGTGTTGCACAAACTGAGTGATTTCATTCCTCATTTTTGATGTTTTAGCTAAAGGGAAAGAACTTAGCTAGAAACTTTTGTGCTAATTCTTCCGAGGAAGTGAATTGAGCCAGTTCTTCGCGTTGTCCCGTAATGAGAATGAAAATAGTCTGAGCTTGACAGAATCGTATGAAACTCCTTTGTGTTTAAAAGTGTCACATGCTTCTAAAAAGTTAGCTATATAGCATTAAGATATTCACTCCGGAGTCCACAAAATTGAACCGATGTTTGGATCATCTGAATAATTGCTGGTTTAATTTCAAAATTATTTGCAGCAATTGACGGCTTTTGGAGAGTTGTGTTGGCACCTAATAATAATAACTTTAGTCTTTATGTTGGCACCTAATGATAATAACTTTAGTACTAATAATATATGCAAACTTGATTTAATTTAATTCTAGCACTTTTGAACTGTTTAGCTGTTAAGCTAATATTACATAAAGTAGCCTCCGAAAGTTAAAAATGCCTCGATTAAGAAGTTAATATGCATTCACTTTTATTTTGTGGTAATTATTTCTTACAGGTGAGTTTTTGTCAGTTAAAGATAATACATGGGGGGTAGTTTATGCAATTTAACGCCCTAATTAAAATAATCGAAATAATCCTAAAATTAAATCCGGATAAACGAACCAATGCCGTGTCCCCTTGTGATTTCCCCCGCTTTAAATAGTACCCCACACTCTTCTTCTACTTCACAATTCCTCACATCAATCAAACAAATCCATTATTTACATATTTCATTCATATTAAGTAAAAATGGCAGGAATCATCCACAAGATCGAAGAGACATTGGGTATGGGAGGCAAAAAGGAAGGTGAGGTGGTGAAAACCAACACCGGATCAGAGTACGAATTCCAACACAAAGAGGAGAAGAAGGAAGGCGAGCACGAGGAGGGCATAGTTGACAAGATCAAGGACAAAGTCCACGGTGGAAGCGGTGAAGGAGGCGAACACGGAAAGGGTGAGACGGCAACAGCAGCAGCAGCAGCGACAGCGATTAATCTGTCCATCTAATGCTTCCATTTGCTATTGTTAGTTATTGATTTTTTTATTTTTTTTTTGTGCGTAGTAAAATTGATTAATTAGTTTTGATTTTTGATCTGTTTGTTGGCGTTTGTTTTTGCAGGTGAAAATGGGAGTAGTGTGATCATGTTGCTTTTCTGTTACTGTACTCTGTACTTGTTGATGCAAATAATGTAATTGGAGCCTTTATTGAGCTGCTCAATTTAGTAGCGTGTAATTTCTGTAATGTAATTTGGCTTTTATGGATATATGCTATTAATGCTGTTTCTATTTTTGTGTAATGTGTTATTTTTGTGTGATGTGATCTTTTAGGCTTATGAAAATGACTTTTTGAGTAATTTGATCCACTCAAAAAAAAATTGGGCGGTAAGTGGTAACGCGACTTTACTTCTTTTTAATTCAATGCAAATCATAAAATACCTAAAATTTATAAGGTTTACCGTACATATGAGCATTTTATTTCCGGTCAAAATAATTTCTGTAAAATGAATTTTTCTTTGAAAGTATCCAAATTAACTTTCATTACGAATAGCGAATCGTGCCTTAATGAATTAACCATCTTTTGGGACAAACTGGGCCTTTAGGTAGAAGATTTAATTAAGAGTCTTTCAAATCTGGCTTTCTATGGACTGGGTTGCCATTCACAATTTAATCCCAATATACAGTGGGCTCAGCCCAACCGAGTTGCACACGAGTTTTAGGTAGGGGTGTTTGGGCCGGGTCGGGACTTTGGAGTCCGACCCGACCCGCCGGGTTTTTCCCGAGCCGGGAAAAACCCGGCTCGTTCCCGTCCCGGCCAGACCGGGAAATTGGTCCCGGTCTGGTTCCCGCCGGGAGGGAACGGGATCCGAACTGGATCCCGTTCCCTCCCGCGGGATCCCGGGTACAGTGTATATATATTTTTTTTTATTTAAATCTGTCTCTTCATCACTCTCACACACAGTGACACACACACACATACACCATTACAAGGGAAGGAGGCAGCAGCAGCATCAGCAAGTACCAACCTCAGAAACAAAATATCCGATTTCTTCTCCTCCTATAAATAAACCCTACACACACTGTCAAGAGGCGAATTGGAAGATAAAGTTTGGATCTTTAGGGTTTTTTTTGCAGTTAATTCGATTTGGGCGTGGATCTGAAATTGATTTGAGAAGGAGAAGTCAAACGTCTGATATCATCTGTCATTTTGTTATTTTATGTTTTAATTAAAGTCTAATTACCGTTGTACCCTTAAGAGAATTAGCAGTACGTTTTTAGAGGTGGTATTTGCACTTTCTATTTGAGTTGCACTTTTAGAATCTAATTGTACAAGTGATGTCAGCAGTGTGTATATCACGCAGTGGTCATGCACTATGAGATTAAGAAAATTTATAATAAAAAAGTTCTGAAACTCTCTCTCTCTTTATCTGCTTTTCTCCCTATTTGCAGAATTCCTCCTCTCTATTTACAGTCTTAACACACACAGAAACACACACACACGCACAACTCAGGCCACCATCCGCTCACCACGCCGCCGCTGCTGAGCCTCCTCACCACGCCGCCGCTGCTGAGCCTCCTCACCACGGCACCACCAACAAAATCCAAAGCAGCAAACTGCCCGTCGGGATCACGGGATCCCTCCCGTCCCGGCGGGACTCCCGCGCCACCGAGAACAGCGTTCCCGGCGGGAGGGACGGGAACTGCTCAGCAGCTCCCGTCCCGGCAGTTCCCGGTGGGCCGGGGTCCCGTCCCGGCGGGACCCCGGCCCATAACACCCCTAGTTTTAGGGGACTGGATTGTGCAGATCTTCAAGGATGCAACGCCAACGATGGTGAGTACTATGTGCACGGTTTGTTGGACCGTGTGGAGTAATCGCAACTCCGTGCTTGCGGGGGAGAAGGGAAGGCAAGTGGATGAGATGGTTGGGTTTGCTAATAATTATGTGACGACATGGGTGAATCGGTATGGGTCCGCGCGTGGTGATCCGAGCGGTCGGACTGGAACGGAGTAGGAGATGCCGATGGGAGAGTTTTTGTTAAAATCAATTTTGACGATGCACATTTTGTCGATGAAGGGGAAGTCGGCTTTGGATTGGTAGCGCGTGACAGTAATGGGATTTTGCTCGCATGGCGTCAACGACGCTTTGTGTCTCTTATGGATCCGGGTGGGATTGAAGCCATGGCGCCATCGGGAGCGATTAATTGGGCGATTGAAAAGTGTTGGCGACATGTGTTGATTGAGGGAGATAGTTTTGGGATTATTCATAGCATCATTTATGGGACGGAGGATAATGTGCAACTCGTCAATATTATTTTGGACGTGCGTCGAAAGCTTCGGGAGAATACGAATTTCCTTTTTAGATGGGTAAGGCGTGAATCAAATGCGGTGGCGCATGCTCTTGCTCGTACGCCGATGATTTTGATAGTTAGTTAGTGGCTTTAGTTTCTAGTTTTTTGGTTAGATAGTTTGTTGGTTGCTTTTGTTTCTAGTCTTTTGGTTTTTCCTAGTTTTTTGGTGGCTTTATTTTGCTGAACGATTTTTGTAGCGCTCGATTTTGGGGGCTGCTCCAGGTTTTTGAGCAATGAAGTTCAAAAAAAAAATATTAGTCAAAATATTTTTTCAGTTGAGCAGTTAAAGTTGAGAAATATGGTGATGTCAGGTTAGGACTTTAGGTCTAGTAATTGAACCGGATGTGTTTTAGTTTCCTAATCTACGTGCAAGCATCCCCAAATTTTTCATAATGGAAATTTGTGCAAAGTCATATTAGATGGATAGTTGAGAAAAATTATAGAGCTTTGAGATTAAATAAGATTTTATGGAAATCTATATAATTACCAAGAACCATCTTATAATTTTGCTTTCTAAATTATAATGTTAAAAATAGGGATGGCAATTTCAATCTCAATTTATAAATTATTGAGATTGAGTTTAGATTTTCAGGTTGAGATTTGCCTAAGGTTGACATAAATCTCAACTCGACCCAATTCTGCTGGGTTGAGATAAGGTTGGGATTTATCTCAACCCAAAGTGGATCGAAATGGATCCATATTTAAATCAGCCCAAGGTTGAGTTCCTAAAAACGCGCACTACACCTAAAATGCGCACTACGACCAAAATTTACCAAAAAAGATACACGATAAAATTCACAAATTTTTTTTTTGTAGTGCTTATTTTTAAAAACTCGTTTTCAACAAGTGATACTACTTTTTCAAGGGAAAACGACAATCTGACATAGTGATTTTTGCCAAATTCCAACGTTTTGAGGGTAAAAACGTCATTTTTCTATTTTTCAGCGAGATTTTTTTGTCAACGAAGTCTGTTTTCGACAAGTGATACCACCTTTTTAGGTGAAAACGGCCATCTGAGCAAAACGTAATTTTAGCCAAATTCCAACGTTTCGACGGTAAAACCCTCATTTTTCTATTTTTCAGCAAGATTTTTTTTTGTCAACGGAGTCCGTTTTCGACAAGTGACACCACTTTTTCAAGTGGGAACGATCCTCTGAGCAAAACGTAAAATTAAATTATTACGCCGACGTGATTTTTGCCAAATTCCAATGTTTGGGGGGTGAAAACGTAATTTTTTTTTATTTTCAACGGGATTTTTTTTGTCAACGGAGTCCGTTTTCGACATGTGGTACCACATTTTAGAGTGAAAACGACCATCTGAGCAAAACGCAAGACTAAAGTCTTACGCCGACGTGATTTTTACCAATTTCCAACTTTTGGAGGGTGAAAACGTCGTTTTTCTATTTTCAGCGAGATTTCTTTTGTCAACGGAGTCGGTTTTCGACAAGTGGTACCACATTTTAAGGTGGAAACGACAATATCAACAAAATGAAAGACAAAAGTCTTACGCCGACATGATTTTTGCCAAATTCCAACGTTTTGAGGGTGAAAACGTCGTTTTTCTATTTTCAGCGGGGTTTTTTTGTTAATGGAGTCCGTTTTCGACATGTGATACCACTTTTTCAAGTGGAAACAACCATCAGAGCAAAACGTAAGACTAAAGTCTTACGCCGACGTGATTTTAGTCAAATTCCAACGTTTGGAGGGTGAAAACGGCGTTTTTCTATTTTCAACAAGATTTTTTTTTTGTGTGAATTTTGGAGGTTATAAATTATAATGTATTTTATAAAATTTTAGAGGTATTTGACTATTTGTACAATTTTAAAAGTTTAGGTTGAGTTGAAATTGTGTTGAGAATTTCAACTTATAAGTTCTTTTTAGATTGAGAAAAAGTTGAGTTTGGTTGAGATTGAGTTGAAGTTGATATATGATCCATATATGTGGATCAAATATGAAATCAATCATATCTCAACTCAACCTATTGGACGTCAACTAGATTCAACTAGTTGAACACCCCTAGTTAAGGATGACTTGTGTCTAATTTGACAAAATCATTATTAAAAAAATTAATAAAAAAATGATCTCCAACTCGGAAGATTCTTGCTGGCTTGTATCTAGACCAAATTACAGGTCAAAGGAAAAAGACCCTAGTTTTTGACAGTTTTTTGTGTTATGTGGAGATTGGACATTGGGAAGTTAATTGCAGTACCTCAAGGGGCAAGCCCTGGATCCAGCATGGAAATCTATGCAATGCATATATAATAAAGGTTGAGAATATGGTGAGATTGTTTTTCATTAGAGTCCAAAGAATAATTCTTTGTTCTTTGTAGAATGTAGCGGGCCTCAATTAAACTAAGGCACACAGCTGTAAGTCTGTAACAATGGTGGAATATAAAATTGAGAATTTTGAAGACAATTTCTTTATGATAGTATTTAGGCACTTCAGATATTGTTTAGGAGAAGTAGTACAAACCTTATGTATTTCTTAATTCGGTTAATTTTTATTTATTTTAAAGTATGGTGTAGTTTAATCAGAACGAAACTGATAGATGGGTTTAACTTTTGGAATGTCTAATGAGTTTTATACTTCAAAAAATATATATCTATTAGTTATATATCCAATAACACAAGTGAACAATTCATACAGAAATGAAAATATTTTTAACTTTTACAACTTTTAAGAATGTCATTTTAACGTTTTCAAGTAGAAGTACGAGATCAAAAAAATAAAACATTTTTTTTCTTATTTTAAAATTACACATAAATTATTTAATTACATATCGTGTTTCTATTTTTTAGACGACATACCCCAAAACTATTATTTAATTTTAGGGGTATTTAGCTATATTAAACTAGTTGATGTAGTTAGACGACATGTGCCTTAATTTTATTGCCCTTATAAGTTAGAATTGAGAACTCAGTATTGGTCTTTTTCTGGAGGAAGTGGTCATCTGGTAGAGTGTAGACCAAGTAATGTAACGACAAATCTAAATCTCATTTATAAGGTTTGACAAAATATCAATTTGAAGGATTTTTATTTTTTTTTGAACTTCAAAACTCAACTTTATTAAGCACAAAACCTGTGCGTTCGATCAGTACATGAGAACACCAAACATAAAAAACCAAAGAACGCCTAGCTATATCAATACTCAACAAAGACCAACAAGAAAGATTTCAGCAACTCAATCAGTCTCAAAATCATTCGCATCAACTACAACATTTCTTGTGAGTTCGTGCGCCACCGCGTTAGAATCAAGCCGCACCCATCGTATAAAGAAACCCAACTTAGTCCGTGTAAGGCGACGAACGTCGTTCAGAATATTGACAATCCTAACATCCTCATAACTACAATATATGATGTCGTGAATTATAAATAAAGTTAGGGAGGGGGAAAAAGAGTTGCTTTGAGTTTATGATATCATCGATAATATTCCACTTTACTTGAAAAATAATTTATTTATCCGATCTAAATACGGAAAGGCATCACGACATTCTTCAGTTGATTCACATAAAACATATAAACTTTGAATCAACTTGTCTTATACGTCACCTTCTCTGCTTTGTTGCTATGAGACTTAGTAGCCTTACAATGCAATGAAAATGACTCAATGAATAAGTAACAAAACCATAGAGCTAAATGCAAAAAATCACCTCTATGTTATGACTAATAGGGAAAAAAAACATGGCAAGTTTATTTTTGTTAACAAATAAATACCTTCACGTGTTAACATTAATTGGTAAAAATATTCTCCATACACATTTTATTCGTAGGATTACTTTCTATTGCATAATGGGACCGATCATCCAACTATATATTAAATGCGATTTTGAGGTGAAAACGAAAACCACCTCTAGTTTATGAAGAACTAATCAATTTCACAATTTCTACAAAATGAAAAATTGAACAACACTATAATACAATACAATATTGTGATGGACGGATACAAGCACCTGAAAATGGACATGGCGACACGAATTTCTAAATTAAATTTCAACAAATTGGTGTGTTCGACACAAAAATTAACAGCTACACGAACACGTCATGACCCAAACACGAGTAATTTCACGAAGTACTGTTGGTGCATTACAGGTACTATATAGAGAAACTTGGTAGTAAGTTGTACCCTAGTGTTTGCTAATCAAAATAGTTTAATTTGTTTATCCATCAAACATAATATATGGGGGTGTTTGCTCTTAACTCAAAATTGCAGCAACACAAGGGGTACTTTGATCTTCTTTTTTCAACACATGTATAAAGTGGGTATTTAATGAAAAGAACAAATGGGATCTTTTGTCAATTAGAACATAACAAAGGATGTTTTTTTGCAAGCACATATCACTTTCATTCAAACATCACTCAATTCTGTGGACTTCGAATAACACAAGTCGGACATCAAATAGAACAAGTCCTCATCGATTTTAACACCACCAAATGTCACTTCATCGTTTGTGCCGGCTTCACTCTTTTCCCTTTACATATATTCACCACATCACTTCATACTCCATAAAAAAAGAGCCTTATCAAAATCAGCAAATGATCTTGACAAACAAGTAACCATTTTTGAAGAAACTAAGGTACTAAGAGCATAGAAAAGAAAAATGGACAGACTTATAAGCTTAGAGCCATCCAACATTGTGACTATCAGGATCGAGCCGGGCGAAAAATGTTGCGGCGCGATCACGCTCCGCAACGTTATGCACACGATGCCTGTCGCGTTTCGCCTTCAGTCGATGAACAAAGCCCGCTACACGATTTCTCCGCAATCGGGGATCATATTGCCTCTCACGGCACTCACTCTCGAGATCACTTACAATTTCTCGACAAATTCGACCCTCCCCGACCACTTCCCACACTGCGACGATACATTCATCTTACAAAGCGTTGTGGCACCCGGTGCAGCCATTAAGAATCCATCTTCGACTTACGATTCTGTGCCTACCGAATGGTTCACCAACAAGAGGAAACAAGTGTACTCCGATAGTGGGATAAAGCTTTTCTTCGTTGGATCGCAGATATTGACGAGATTAGTGAGCAGAGGATACATGGATGAAATCAGGGAAGTTCTTGAAAAAAGTGATCCCAGGTGGAAATCAGCTGATTCTGTTGATTCTGAAGGACAGTCATTACTTCACTTGGCTATATCTCAGGGTAGACCTGATTTAGTCCAGTTGCTGCTCGAATATGAGCCTAATATCGAGGCTCACGGGCAATCAGGGTCAAGTCCTCTTGAGGCGGCTGCAGCGTCAGGCGAGGCGCTTATTGTTGAACTTCTACTAGCACACAAAGCCAGTCCTGAAAGATCAGAATTTTCCACTTGGGGTCCAATTCATTTGGCAGCAGGAAATGGTCATGTTGATGTTCTTAGGCATCTTCTACTCAAAGGCGCGAATGTGAACGCGCTTACTAGAGACGGAACCACCGCCCTACACTTGGCAGTGGAAGAGCGTAAAAGGTATCTGATTGTCGCCTCATTTAAAAGCTTGAACTTTAAAAGAAACGTATTGATCTGTATATACTTTTCAACATATTTGCTCTACGTGCATGTTGTAACACTTTTTGTTAAGTCAAATACATGACATTTTTGATAAGTAGGTGACAGTTTTCTTCGTTGCTTTAATACCATATTGAATTTTCGTCTGTAGATTTAAACGTTAAGTTTGTCGAAAGAATTGTCATTTATTGATTTATATATAATTGTCAACAGAGATTGCGTGCGCCTGTTGTTAGCCAACGCCGCCAGGGCCGATATCAGAAATGCAAGCTACGGGGACACCCCATTGCACGTGGCGTCGTGTTTGGGAGACGAGCAAATGGTGAAGCTTTTACTCCACAAGGGAGCCAACAAAGACGTAAGGAACAAAGTAGGTAAAACAGCCTACGACCTCGCTGCTGAAAATGGGCACTCAAAGCTATTCGATGCGCTGCGACTGGGAGATACACTCTGCATCGCCGCGAGAAAGGGCGAACTCAGAACAATCCTTCGACTACTCGAGAATGGTGCGTCCATCAACGGTCGTGATCAGAACGGATGGACCGCGCTCCACAGGGCAGCGTTTAAGGGCCGGATGGACGTGGTCCGCACATTGATCGAGAAAGGGATCGATGTCAATGGTAAAGACGAGGAAGGGTACACCGCGCTGCATTGCGCGGTTGAGGCGGGGCAGACGGATGTGATTGAGTTGCTTGTGAAGAAAGGGGCTGACATTGAAGCTAGGACTAATAAAGGTGTGACTGCATTGCAAATTGCTGAGTTATTGCAGTATTCGGGTATTGTGAGGGTACTAGTACAACATGGAGGTGTGACAAAAGATGGATTTTCGCAGGTTAATAGTACCAAACAGAGTTTTGGTAATAATCAGAGAGATTTGGAGATTGGGATGAAGAAAAAGAAGGTTAATAATAATAAGAGTGTTAGAATTCGTCGGAGTGGATTCGATCGGCCTGCCCCTTTACACGTTGTCTAGAACATGGATCGTGATCAAAGTTTCGTTTCTAGCGTATATTCGATCCGATAAATATTAAAAAAATTACAGTGTTTCGTGATCTTTTCGATGTGATATAAAATTTTTCTAACAGGTGTCATCATAGTAGACGTGGAAAATACTATACTTGTTTCATAGAGCCAAAAATAGAAATGTTTTGGTATTTTTTCGAAGGAGTGCGTGGAAATTTGATCCATAGTCTAGATTTATGATTTTTGAAAGAAAAATAGAAATATGTAATTTATGTTAGGGAAAGGTCTCGACCAAAATTGTATAATTGCGCGTCTTGATTGTAGTGTTAAACTGTGAGATTATGTTTAGGCACTGTGTTTGTTGCTGTTCTTCTGTTTACAAACTTATTGTATGATTTATTAAGAAAGTTATGAAAATTAGAGAATGTTTAGTACTTTTTTCTCAAGAACCTAATTAGCATGTGGTTCAGCTCAATCAAATTAGGATTTGGGGAAATAATTAAATTGCTTAAATACATGCAAATCGAAACTGAAAATTTGAAATGGTATACACGTCGAAGAGCTAATTACCCGCCAGTGGAATTAAGGTCCACCATAATAGCACACAATGACATCTACACTCTTCAAAGTTCAACCAATACTCTAGTACCTCCTTGTTCTTTATTTATATTTAGGCAGAAATGTTAAAAATGCCTATTATCTTTCGCCAACTTTATTTTTTGCCCTTTATCTTTTTAAGCTGTCGAAAATGCCCACTATCTTTGCCAAAAATGCCCGATTTACTGTCCATTGCCATTTGTCCGCCAAATCATCCAATAGCGTCCTACGTGGCTACCATGTCATCTTTTTTTTTTCATTTTTATATTTTTATATAATTAACTATATTATAAAAATAAAAACATATATTAAAAAACAAAATATTATAATTTTGATTTAAAAATATATACTTTTAATAACTATTTTTTTATAAAAAATAGAAAAATAAATAAGTTAAATCTTTATAATTAACTTTATTATTTAAATTTTAAAAACTTACTCTATAATATATTCTTTTAATACAATAAACTTTATTTATTTAAATAATAAAAACTTTATATATAAATCTAATTTCAATTAATTAATCTTTTAACAATTAAAAAACTTTTTAAAAAAACAGAAAAAAAAAAATCGTCACTTCCAACCCCCCCACCCCCCGGCCCCCTCCCAATCCCGCCGGCACCCCCACCCCCAGCCAACCACCACCTCCACTGCACACAATAGCCGGTGCGTACAAATCCACCGTCGCCACAGCTACTCGGATCGACGCCAAATCCACTGTACGTCGCGTACAAATCCACCACCTCCACTGCACAGATCGACGCGGCGTACGCCGCCGTGGAGAAATTAGGGTTTTGGAATTTTAAAATAAAATTACAGGTGTTGGAGACGGGGTGGCCGTTGAAGGGGATGAAGGTGATGGATTCGCGGAAGGGGACGCCGATGAGGCCGGAATCGGATCTGAATGTGCGGCGGCGGTGCGGCGACGGGATTTTGGGGGGGGGGGGGGGGGGAGGGGGTAGTGACCGGCTCCACCTTTTTCTGTTTCTTTTTTGTTCATTTTCCTATTTTTAAAAATGTTTTTTTTAATATTTTTTTTTTAAGATATGTTTTTTTTAATTTATAAGTTATTAAAATTAATTTTTTAAAATTTAGAATTATATATAACACAAAAATATAAATTGGGGGGGTGGTATTTACTTTTTTTCTGTTTTTTAAAATTTTATTAGTTATTAAAAGTAAATATTTTGTAAATCAAAATTATAATATTTTGTTTTTTAATATATGTTTTTTATTTTATAATATAGTTAATTATATAAAAATATAAAAATAAAAAAAAAATGACATGGTAGCCACGTAGGACACTATTGGATGATTTGGCGGACAAATGGCAATGAACAGTGAATCGGGCATTTTTGGCAAAGATAGTGGGCATTTTCGGCAGCTTAAAAAGATAACGGGCAAAAAGTAAAGTTGGCAAAAGATAACGGGCATTTTTGACATTTCTGTCTTATATTTATATCAATAAGTATTCCCTAATTATCATTTTTTATTCAGCCATTTACTACATTATGCTGATGATGTATACGGCCCAATGGGCCAACTACAACTGCTGCATATCAAGATCAGGAACCGGCCCAAGAAAACATACCACACACACTCGTTAAACTCAGCACAAGTGGACCGTTGCATTGTAGGACACATGATACAAAACAACCAAGAAAATATAAGATTTATAAAAGTGAAAAATTTATTTGTCACTCATGGTAGGTGGTATTTATATTAATTTTTTTCGAAGTTCTCAAGGTGGTATTTATGCAAAATAAAACTACAATAATTAAGGAAATAATTACACGTGATATTTACTAAAAATAATAACGTCCAAGACTAGTGTCTAATACTCCACCGCAAATCGACGTCCCATGAGCGATGTAGATTTTGGACCAGAGAAGAAGAAACCGAGAGAGAGGAAAAAAATTTGTGAGAAGACCAGCCAACTGATCCACCGTACTAATATAAAAAAACATTGAGAAAGTCCTTGTCGACAAGATCACGAACAAAGTGAAGGTCAACAGAGACGTGCTTCATGCGAGAGTGCAACACATGGTGAAGACAAAAACGAATCGCACCCAAATTGTCACAAAGGACACTAGGTAGAGACAGCAATGGAACGTCAATTTCTCCAAAGAAATGTTGCAACCACCATGCTTCAACCGCCACATTCGCCAAAGCTCAATACTCGAACTCGGTAGAGGATCGAGTGGTAGCACGTTGACGACGAGACGACCAAGAAATTGGATTAGCACCAAGGAATATCGTATAAGAAGATGTGAACGCCGCATAGGCTGAGTCACCCGCCCAATTTGCATCAGAATAAGCCGTGAGACTGTGAGAGGAGTCACGTCGAATGAGGAGGTTGTGTGATATTGTACCCTTCAAGAAGCGTAGAACCCGTTAAAGGGTCGACCAATCAAATTTAGTAGGAGCCGGCATTCGTTTGAACCAACCGAATTACAACAAAAGCAACATCAAAAAGAGTCAAGGTGAGATATTTTAAGGCACGAACTACCCGACGAAAGTCTATGGCATCAATCAAAAAGGAAGATGTAAAGGTCAAAGTGGTAGACGCCATCGAGGTGGCTAACGATTTGGCACCATCCATCATATGTCGATCAAGGACATCACAAATGTACGTATGCTAAGAGAGAAAAAGTTCTTCACGACAATTGAAGACTTCAACCCCACGAAATTAAGAAAGAGGGTCTATATCCTTGACCGCAAATTGAAGACTTATATGAGTTACAACACGTGAGGTGAGAGAGGTGTTGTTCCCGGTAATAAAAGTGTAATCGACATGCACAAGGATATAGATCACATCACGAGCCCGAGAGAGCACAAGAAGAGATGTGTCAGACTTTGATTGAACAAAGCCAATAGAGATAAGGGTTGTGCTTAAATTAAGAAACCACGTCTGATGCTCTTGCTTTAAGCCTTGCTTCAAGCCATATAGTGACTTCTTGAGATGACAAACATGACCTAGAAAGGAGAAATCAACAAAACACAGATGTTGAGAC
Organism: Linaria vulgaris; assembly: GCA_948329865.1. Lineage (NCBI taxonomy): Eukaryota > Viridiplantae > Streptophyta > Magnoliopsida > Lamiales > Plantaginaceae > Linaria > Linaria vulgaris. The sequence goes on along the minus strand of OX415254.1, from coordinate 13,816,636 downwards.
AAGTAAGCACCGTCAGCCAACTCACCATGCAAAAAGGCATTACTAACATCAAGTTGACGAAGCGGTCAACCATGCATAACCGCCAAGGACTATCCGTGCTAATGGTGACTGGCTTGACAATGGGACTGGAGGTTTCCTTAAAGTCGAGTCCCTCATGTTGAGGGAACCCTTTAGCCACAAGACGCGCCTTGTACTTGTCATCAGGATAACGTTTTATGCGAAAGACCCACTTTGAGCCAGTAATGTTCTTCCCAACCAGAGACGGGACCAAATCCTAGGTACCATGTTGCATAAGAGTTTTGAACTCGTCAGCCATAGCAAACGCCCAAAGAGGATCTCTCAAGGCTTAAGAAATGCTAGTAGGTTCAACAGGGCCAATAACAGAGTGTTTGGTGGCCGAGTTAAGTTGCTTGGGTTTGAATATGTGGTTCATAGCTCGAGTAGTCATACCATGAGTACGAGGAGGAGGATCGGAAGCACTCGAAGAAAAGGGAGAAGAAGAGGAACTCGAAGAACTTATAGAAGAGTCTGGATCAGTAGGAGAGCGCACGGGCAGCGGTGACCACGGTTCAGTCGCATAAAGCCACGGAGAGGGGTCGTTGGGCTGCAGGATAGATTGCTACCAGCAAGACGGGATCGCTGAGCTACGAGGGCACGCCGCTGGGCAGCGGGGCAAGTCTTTGGGCGATGCGGGCAGACTCCGAAAAGTGATAATTTTATTCATCACTCAAGGTGGTATTTATAATATACATTTACAATAATTAAGAAAATAATTACACATGATATTTACTAAAAATAGGAACGACCAAGACTATTGTCTAATAGAAGGAACTAAACACTTTTCGTATGTATATAGCCTCAAAGCAGTACATATTAGTAGAAAACAGCACTTGGATAATCTTTCCTACTTTGGTAGCAATTCGAAGGGAATACGTAATTATAAATTCCCCCATGACTTAGAGAAGAGATATCTACGATCCATCAAACAAGCATGAGAATCGATTGGGAACAACAATAGATGACCCTCGTCAGTGAATCAAACATAGTGCATCACATCGTGCTTCTAACAGTCGAGCCTGTTGAAGGGCATAAGCTCCCTCCTAGAGTTGGAGGGATACATATATGTGTATTAAATATATTATATTTATTTTACTTTAGTTGTACTACAAAATAAGTTTTACGGAGAACTTCGTAAATAAAATATTTAAACAATTTAATGGATCTTTTAAGATATTATTTTACCACGTATCACTAGGTTTAAAGTATAATTGAGAATTTTAAAGTTAAATCAATATACAAAACTTTAATTGGGATATCTAGAAAATCAGTTACTGCTAAATGCATAGAAAATAATAGAAAAAATCATTTTCCACCAAGTTTTCCCAAATAATATCGCATGTGTTGTAATGCTAAACTGTGGGATTGTATTTATGCATTGTATCGGTTCCTTTTCTCACCTATTATTGTTTAAGATCCGGTAGTATGAACGTTAACAAAGTAATGAAAATTAGAGAATGTGTTTTACATTCTAGTCAAGCATTAATTTATGTAGTTTGTGGTTCAACTCAGTAGGATGGGAAAATAATTTGTTTAGCGTGTATGTAAACTAGTTGGAATCGATAATGTAAATTGTAATAAATTGACATTTTAAATACACGTATACACGTGGAAGAGTGACCATACAGCTAATTTACCTGGCACCAATGGAGAGAATGCAGAAAGTCCACCATTGTAGCACACCATGACTTCTCCACTCTTCAACCATGACTATAGCACCTCCTTGTTCTGTATTTGTATCTACAACATTAATTATTCAACCCAATTACTATTTTAATTCAGCCATTTCCTTCGCATGTATTATTATTATATATCAAACATTACACTACACTTTTAAGATAAATCTGCTCCCCGAAATTCTATATGAAAATTATTATAGAAATATTGGATAATATTTGTATTTTTATATAACCTTTTTAAGAATGTTAGGCGAAATTGGTCCTCTGTTGGTAAGGAAGTAGGTACAAATATTATTACGTAATATATACGGCATTATTTTTTGATTAGTTACTTAGTTAGTGATCACCATCATCTAAAATGCAGGGAAAGTCGTGTTCCATAAATTAATCCTAGGTCAGTCCAATAAGTGGGGAACTTATAAACGACGTAGTTGGTCAGAAAAATCAATTACAATTAAGGGGTAAATTACTAAATTACATCTACGTTCCAACATAATTGCTATAATATTTATAAAAAAAAAAAAAAAAAAAAAAAAAAGAAGAAGAAGAAGGTAAAAGACCCTATAAACCTTTAGGTCGAAATCATGAGCCTCAACTTTGTCCGAATCCACCATTTATGTATTTTTCAATAGACTTTAGATTTTATTTATACATAGGTATTGTTGTTGTCTTTTAACAATTCTGTTACATTAATTTGACGGACTTTGGTCTCAGGAGTGCCTTGGTAGCTTTCCAAATTTCACGGTGAATTTAGTAACAACACTAAAATGTTAGGGGTGTAACTATAATTATCCTTAGAACAACTTGTTATATATGTGAGTAGGTAAACATTAAAACACATATGGTCACTGGTAATTGGTAAACATCATTATACAAGTTCTGAGATTCAGATTTCAGAACAAGAAAGGGAGTGGGCCCTATCCCACTACTTACCTACTAATCCCCAATTAAGCTACATAAGTTGACACAAGTCTAATGGTACTTTCGTAATTTTATCCAAACTACAGTGGCAAAAATGGAATGGGGTTATGGTGGTCCAGGTCGTGAGCCACCAATCCCACCAACCACAGCCACCAACTCTTTGTATAATTCTACCACCAATTTTTACTTTTGCAAGATACCACAAAATCATATTAATATCCCAGATAAATACCAAGCGCGTGTGGTTGACGCTCCTGACCCCTGGTCGAGGATTCTGTCCACGTGCATGTTTATTTCGGCTTAATTTAATTTAGAAAGCCCAAAAACTCAAATTGGGAAAAGAAAGAAACTTAGATAAATGCATAAACTACCCTGTGTTATGTCTAATTGCAAAAAAAACCCATATTTTATTCTATTAGCAAACTAGCTTGGCTAAGTATCAATTTGGTCAGAAAACTCTTTTCCATACATATTGTGGTTCTGGAATTATGTAGACGTGAGATAAAAACCAAATCAAGTTATCGTCTGTTATTAGAATTTCAATGTAAAAGCAAAACCGAAAAACATAGATAGATTTTTGTCCTTTAATTATAGACATATGGTGCATTCGCTAAAATAGAAAACATTGTCCCAGGTTTATCTTCTTTTTTTTGCCAATTATAGCCCGGTGCCATTTTATATAAATCTCGAAACAATGATATGCAACCTAAGCACAACTTATATATTTTATCTTTCATTGAGGAGTAAGAAGAATATAATTAATCACAAAAGAAATCACGGTAGTTCAATATATGATAACCTCCGACATAATGGCATATTTGCGACTACAAAATGTGGGCAGAAGAGTTCAAAAACATGTGTTGAACAAGATTATGAGCGACAAAATTAGCATTGCAGGAGATAAGTTGAATTTTCAAACAGTCCAAATTCTCCTAATGAAATGACAAGCGGGACAATAGACCATGGCGGAGAAAAATGAATGTCCACAATCAGAAATATGAGCATATATAGTTCAAAATTTCGTTTCATGTCGTATGAAACATGTGAAACTTTTCGTTTTTCTCAAGAGACGGAAACAAAAACTCTCTATAAGTTCAAAAATATTTAGTTTCGGAGAAAGAAGCCGTTATTTTCATCTATCTTCATAATAAGAATTTTTTTTGCAAAACATACACTACAACAAAACCCATCAATTGCATGAAAAAAATTCCATGCAATTGTGTACATTTTCCATGCAATTGATCAATTGCATGGAAAAAATCAGATGCAAAATTTCCATGCTATTGGTGTCCATGCAAGAGAATTGCATCGAAAAATTCCGATGCAATAGGCTTCTGCATTGAAATTTTCGGATGCAAAGTTGCATGGAAATTTTTCCATGCAAAATAAGATGCATCGAAAACATCCAATGCAGAAGGACCCTGCATCGAAAAAATCCGATGCAGAAAAGTCCTGCATCGGAAATTTCCCATGCATAGCCAAAAGTGAACGCGCAACGTGACAGCGTTAGGGAGGTTTGGTAAATGATTCTTTGCATCGGATTTTTCGGATGCAGCCGGCGTTGTTGCATCCGAATTTTTCAATGCAATATAATTGCATCGAATTTATTATATTCTAAATATCTTGCATCCGAAAATAAAAATTCGAATGCAAGACTTTCCATGCTATTGTTCGGTTTTGTTGTAGTGATAAGATACAGATCTAGAGATTATATCATTCATAAAGACAAGAAGAAAACCAATTAACTAAAAATCAAAAACCAAAAAACTATATATATATATATATGTGTGTGTTGCTTTTATTTTATCTCACATTCCGGAATAAGAGAACCATATATTTTGAATATATTATGTTTTAATATTATTTTCATATAATATGAATGAATACTTTTAGCATGATATTACAATATTCGTTATAATACAGTGATGCTCTTAACGGTAACGTGAAAAGAAAAAAAAAACTTAGTTTTAAGTTTGCAAATATCTCGATCTCTGATACTTTTTTTGCTTATGCATCCAAAATGTTTTTTAAATGATCGAAACTACGGCTACAAAAATAAGTATTGATCCATACATGGATCAAGGCAATCTCTCACCAAGATAGTTCATAGTTCATACGGTTTTGGAGGAACTGAGCCACTTCCACAATTAGAGGAGGGCAAGGACTTTTGCTACCGCCTACCAAGGATTTCAATCAAAGCTTAGTATCTATCGAGGTAAAATCCATCAATCCATTAGAATTACGACACAAAACCGCTACGGTTTTACATACCGGTAAAATAAATGGGAGTTGCATTTGTTAACTAATCAAAGATCTATGTAGTTTTAGTTTATTCAACCGACAATAAGTAAATATATTGGTTCATGACTTAAAATAACCAAAATTGATTAATTTGGAATTGTAATGGTCACCACCTGGTGAACGTACAAATTTAATATTTTCTAATGTGAGAGACAAATTGTACATTTATGAAAAAAAAGGAAGTTTAAGAGGCAAGATCTAAAACTTTGTCCTAACGAATTGACGAAACTGGGGCTTTGTTCGGTTTGGGGGTTGTGAATGGGATCGGCAGCACGTTCCAACTTGCTCCCCATTAAACATTTGACACCGACGTATGGTCTAAATAGTTTGTGTTCCTTGTTTTTCCTTATTCTTTTCATCTTGTCTTTTCTAAATACTGTAAAATACATTATTGATATACCATGCCGACGAATTAAACGGACAATAATGTCTAGTGACCAGTAGAGTTGAACGTATGAGGGTGTTAAATTGACAGAGCTTTAACCACATTTTTTTTATGAATAAAAGATTTCATATAGATAAAAACAAACGGATTACATCATAGATCAAGAAGGATATAATCCAGCGACAAAACCGCATCAGGAGATGCGCCTAAAAATCACGACAAAAAGTTAACCCCAATCAATAAGAGCTTTAACCACATTACTTGAACTTAAAACCATACGTTTTAAGTAGCATATGCATAATGTTTATTACCGATTTGCAATAAAAGTTTAATTTCACCGCTAGCCCTTTTTTTTTTGAAATAAAAACTTCATTAAGGAAACATGCCACAAACCAAAAGTGTAATGCATGATAAAACATGCTACAACCCAATACAAGCATAACAATAGGAATACAGAAAGCAACATAAATTAATCATGATTTATCACATGGGGAGTAACCAAGTATGATCTGCTTTAGCTGAACGTGCGAGAATATAAGCATCACCACTTCCTTCCCTACATACCCAACTGAAGAAAAATGACGCGTGATCATTCCTCCAATTTCTAATTTTCCGGATCAAGTTTTCTCCTTTAGCTCATAGGAAATTCCCACGCGAAATCAAGTTGATTACCTCGAGATTATCCCTTCAAAAATCACATTCTTCCAACCCCGTGACATGACAAATTGAACCGCGTTATACACAACCATAATTTTCGAGTTAAGGGAACCTAAATTTGCAGAAAATCGTTTCTGAATACTTGCAAGATATTTTCCTTTAGAGTCACATAATAAGATACCAATACCTGGACCCTTCTCTTCTTCAAAAACAGTACCATCAAAGTTGCACTTGATCCACGGCTAGCTCGGTGGATTCCACACAATATGCTCCTCCACTTGATCTCTCGAAGGACGGACATTAGAGATGTTCCACATATTCTGATAATTCACACAAAATGTAGCAATATACAGTGGAGTTGAACACTTTTCCCCTGCCACGAATTTGTTCCTGTTTAACCAAATAGCCCAACACAAAATGAGTGCTTTTACTACCAAATCCTTATCCTTTAGCGCTGAAATTCTGAAAAACCAATTCACTACCCCTCCTCATCCTTAGGGAAGAAATCGCTTGGCATATGGAATAACGCCCAAACTTGTCTCGCCACATGACACGAGAAAAGGGCATGATGCACATCTTCATTCTGATCCCCACAAACCCCGCATTCCGATTCCCTTCCCATATGACGATGAGTTAACAAACTACGAGTTGGTAGAATATTAGAACACGCACGCCAGAGGAAATGCTTTATTTTATTTAGACATGGTAAATTCTAGATTTTACGCCAGTTTAACACCGAACTACTTGAAGCCACCGCGACATCTGACAATAGCCCTTGCTCTATAATAAGGTAATATGCACTTTTAACAGAGAAATATCCGAATTCAGTGTAATGCCAAATCTGATTGTCCGGTACATCCAAAGATCCCAACAGAATTGAAAGTATCTCCAAACATTTTACCAGTCACCCCACTCTCCCCTAAGGTGGTATGTTAGGTTAGGTACATAAAAGACCTTCAAAAAAAACCAAAAAAAAAAAACTATTGGGCCTCTGTGAAAAATGAGAGAAGTCTAGGGAGTTATAAGCAATTTTCAATACAACATACACAATAAGGATAATTGCAATCACATCTCTTGAGGTTTGTATAACTACAATAGCCCCCTATGAGGTTTGAATAATTACAATGACTTCTCCTCCAACTAGTAATTGTCAATGAATTTTCAACTTTGCCATTGATCAATTAATTTGGTTTAAAAGATTAGATTTTATATTAAATAATACAATATGATAATTGTCTCTCGATAAAATTTAAGAGAATCTTTATAATCAACTATAACTAAAATAACTTTATTCATTTATAAAACTAATATTAAATATTATTCTCTAAGTTTTAAAAGTAGTATACTTATATCCACTTTTAAATAATTGTAAGTACTGCCTTTCAAATTATATTAAAAAAATATTTTATTAATTAATTGTTCAGTAATATAAAATTACAATTAATATTTTTCATCACTTTGTCATAAATGTTTAATTCTTTATTCTCGCATTAATGGGTCTTTTTCGTCAAGAAAGAATGAGTACTAAAATTGAATTTATGTGAGAATTGAATAAATTATTTTAATGATTTTTTCATATTCATCGATTCAACAATTAATGTATCCAATATTACATGTATTTTCTTGAAATTAAATAAGAGATCAAGTCACTTTTAACAAAATATTTAAATTTATTTAAACAATAAAATTGATCAACCATCAACAAAATGAGAAGTTCATTTATAATTAGTAGTTGAAGGAGAGATCATTGTAATTGCCAAATCTTAAGGGAGATTTTCGTAATTACACTAAACTCCTGCAATGTGATTGTAATTATCCCTACTAATTAAACCACAGTATATTACGGATATAATAAAATAACGCAACAAACTCACCATTTCATTCTTGTACAAAAATAAGAAGTGAGAATTACACAAATTAGCCTTGAAGTATAAGGTAATTACTCAAACTACCTCTCATGATTGAGAGACTACACAAGCCACCCGTATAGTTCATGTTACTAATTTATTTTGCACAATAAATAAAAAATAAATCAAAAGCGATCAGAAAACGCCTTTTTTATTTCGTTTAAAATTACAAAAATATATTTTGAAAAAAAGAATTACTTGATCTGTAAGGTTGTCTTAATAATTTTAATATTTTTTTATATAAAGATGGTGTGTGTAATCCCAAACATAAATAGTAATTTGTGTAATTACCTCATCCTTTGGGATAATTTACATAATCCTCCTAAAAGAAACACTCGAGATAAAAAAAAAACAAAAAAAAAACAGCATTAACATTTTTTGTGACGTATACGCAAAACTAATCTTTAGCGATTAATTCCTCGAAATCTGGGTTGGTACTTGGTAGCGGCTACCAACTCACCGCGTGATAACACGCTCCACATTTTCGCGCGTTGCATCACACAATTACTCTGAATCAGCGTCCAAATAAAATAAGAAAAAAAAAGCCCGCAAAAAAAAAAAAAAAGATAGATCTAACCTTTGCAAGATCTATACAGCACATTTCTCTATTCCTTCGCTTCTATAAATAACCACACTCGTTCATTTGCCTAAACTCGCGTCGAGCCCTTATCTCTCTCTCTCTCTACTACTACCATTACATACAGCATCAGTATCTGTATTTCCATTTCTTCCTATTCTCCCCCTAAAGGTACGGTCCCCCGTTCCCCGTGCTGTTCGTGTTCGTTACTCCTGTCAACCGTTCGTTTCTCTTTTTGTATTACCATTATAATTAATTCGCCTAATTTCCTCTCCTGTTCTGCTTCTTTTGCTCGTTTGTACTGTCATTCTGTAATTGTCACTTTTATTTAGAAGAATTTTATCAGATTTAGATCTATTGGTAAGAGTGAGTGAGTTCGTGTTTGATTTGAAGTTTGATTCGTTTTTTTTTTTTGCATTGAATCAGCAAATTGCGGTGTTTTGTTTTGGTGTAGTAGCCGTAGGATGAAAATAATGTAATTGTCGTACGTGTGCTGACGTGGCATTAGGATATGGTTGGGTGGCGGGGAGGTTGTTAGGGGAGTGGATCGGGATAGATCTGTGGATTTTGAGAGTTTTGTTTACAAAATAATAGTACAGTAGATCTGATATGAGGAGGCTAATCGCTATTTTTAAATCGGTGAAATCTGTCTGCATTGTGTCTCACATTCGTGTTCGCACCATGTACTTTGTAACTCTGCAATTGGATCTGGAATTCTTTTTTTTTTTTTTTTATAATTTGTGTCGGTGGATCTAATTGCTTGATTGTTTCTGTTGGCAATCATTGAGATCTTATATCACATGAACATATGTGGTTTTGCTGTTGTTCTTCTTCCTGAATTCACATGTCCTCCTGTTATTCACGTGAATTAGTTTTTGATGTTAATTGAGACCAAACATATATGCTTGTGAAGTCAATAAAGTAATTTAAACTGAGTTCTCATGTTAGATCTGAGAATTGCATGACTGTTGGATACGTGTTTAGTTAAATATAATTTAATACTTGTCGAAAAATGAGATGTTGATTGATGATTGAACTTGTTATTTTACCAGAACAATGGCGTCACACATTGTCGGTTATCCCCGTATGGGCCCCAAGAGAGAGCTGAAGTTTGCTCTTGAGTCTTTCTGGGATGGCAAATCCAGCGCTGAGGATTTGGAGAAGGTGTCCGCGGACCTCAGGGCATCCATCTGGAAGCAGATGTCTGATGCTGGGATCAGATACATTCCCAGCAACACGTTCTCTTACTACGACCAGGTTCTCGACACCACCGCCATGCTCGGTGCCGTTCCTCCAAGATACAACTGGACTGGTGGTGAGATCGGTTTCTCTACTTACTTCTCCATGGCCAGAGGTAATGCCTCTGTTCCTGCCATGGAAATGACCAAGTGGTTCGACACCAACTAGTAAGTGATCATCATGTTTGATCGTAAGGTTGTAGTTTTAACCGGATAATATGTTAGTTTTACTAATGATGTTGCTTTGTCCTGCAGCCACTTCATTGTCCCAGAATTGGGACCTGATGTCAGCTTTTCATATGCTTCCCACAAAGCAGTGAATGAATACAAGGAGGCTAAATCGGTATGAGTTCTTTCAAAACCCCTGCTCTATTTCAGATTTTATTAGTAATTAGATAGGCACATTATTCCCGAATGTTTAATTCAGCCAAAACTTAATGCAGTCTATCTTTTTGTAAATATGTTTTAGTGTAGTTGTTTAATGAAAATGTCATTTTTTTTAAATATAAAGTTTGTTCAAATTACTACTGCCACCTAAATATGTTCATGTTCCATATTGCAGCTCGGTATTGATACCGTTCCAGTACTTGTTGGCCCTGTCACATACTTGTTGCTTTCTAAGCCAGCCAAGGGTGTGGACAAAACTTTCCCCCTTCTTTCTCTTCTTGACAAAATTCTTCCAATCTACAAGTAAGTTTAATCCCTTTTATGTTATAACCTGATGGTCGCACCCTTCAAATCAGTATTGCAAGTTTACTTCATCTGACATTTGAATGTTTCACTGTTCTGGCAGGGAAGTCATTGCTGAGTTGAAGGCAGCTGGTGCTTCATCAATCCAGTTTGATGAGCCCACCCTAGTTTTGGACCTTGAGGCTCACCAACTGGAGGCATTCACCAAGGCCTATGCTGAGCTGGAATCAACTTTATCTGGCCTTGTCGTTATTGTGGAGACTTACTTTGCTGATGTCCCTGCTGCTGCTTTCAAAACCCTCACCTCATTGAGTGGAGTTGCTGGTTATGGTTTTGATCTTGTTCGTGGAACCAAGACCATTGATTTGATTAAGAGTGAATTCCCTGCTGGAAAATACCTCGTTGCTGGAGTAGTTGATGGAAGGAACATCTGGGCTAACGATCTGGAGGCATCTCTCAGCACCCTGCAGTCTCTCGAAAGCGTAGTTGGAAAGGGTCTGTTGACTAACTCTATTAATTTCAATTTTGCTTCAATGTATCATCATGTTTCTATAATGAATATTCCCCTGCAGGCAAGCTTGTTGTGTCCACCTCCTCCTCACTCCTTCACACTGCTGTTGATCTTGTTAACGAGCCTAAGCTGGACTCAGAAATTAAGTCATGGCTCGCATTCGCTGCACAAAAGGTTGTTGAAGTAAACGCCTTGGCAAAGGCATTAGCTGGAGAGAAGGATGAGGTATATTTATTATGCCAGAACATTCTTTCTTAGTCCAGGAGAACACTTTTCCAATTTAATCTTAATGCTGCCTTATTCTCTGCAAAGTCTTCCATCAATATTTATATTGATTCTGGCTACAGTGTTGCTGAAATACTTCTCTCCTATATTTTGCTTTTCAGGCATTCTTCTCTGCCAATGCTGCTGCTCAGGCTTCAAGAAAATCCTCCCCAAGGGTGAACAATGAAGCTGTCCAAAAGGCTGTAAGTGACTGCTCTGTAAATTTTTTTCTTCTTGGAATTTATCAGCTGTCTTTGCTGCTCATGTCATGTGCTTACCAATTCTATTTTCTATGCTCAACCAGGCTTCTGCTTTGAAGGGTTCAGACCACCGCCGCTCTACAAATGTTAGTGCCAGACTTGATGCTCAACAAAAGGAGCTCAACCTTCCTATCCTCCCAACCACCACTATTGGTTCCTTCCCTCAGACCATTGAACTAAGGAGAGTTCGCCGTGAATACAAAGCCAAGAAGTGAGTAGTTACTGCATTTAATTCACCTTTCTAGACGTGCCTTGGTATTCATGTACTGAGAATAATTCTGCTTTATAGGATCTCTGAGGAGGAATACGTTAAGGCCATCAACGAGGAAATCCGCAAGGTTGTCAAGCTTCAGGAAGAGCTTGATATCGATGTTCTCGTCCACGGAGAGCCAGAGGTGAGTCAAACCAGAAGCTTCTCCTCCTAAAGCTGCTAATGCATTATATGGTCATTTAAGCTACTTATTATTCCATGAGTACTCTGAAGTGTTAATTTTTTCTTCTATCTTTTGACTGTCTAAATTTACAGAGAAATGACATGGTTGAGTACTTTGGAGAGCAATTGTCTGGTTTTGCCTTCACCGCCAATGGATGGGTGCAATCCTATGGATCTCGATGTGTGAAGCCACCAATCATATACGGTGATGTGAGCCGCCCCAACCCAATGACCGTCTTCTGGTCCACAGCTGCCCAGAGCATGACCAAACGCCCAATGAAGGGAATGCTTACTGGCCCCGTCACTATTCTCAACTGGTCTTTCGTGAGAAATGACCAACATAGGTATAAAATCTCATTAGAAATTACTGAATTATAAGGTTTCTCACATTCATTGTTCGAAATAACACCTGACTTCAATTTCTTGGTACACAGATCTGAAACCTGCTACCAAATTGCTTTGGCTATTAAGGACGAAGTTGAGGATCTTGAGAAGGCCGGAATTACAGTCATCCAAATTGACGAGGCTGCATTGAGAGAAGGTCTGCCTCTCAGGAAGGCCGAGCATGCTTTCTACTTGGACTGGGCCGTCCACTCCTTCAGAATCACCAATGTCGGCGTGAAGGACACCACCCAGGTCCTGCCCTTTTCTTCTTTCACTCTATGTCTTTACGCATATGTTACTACTTCCCTTGCTAACTTTTGTTGTAACGTACAGATCCACACCCACATGTGCTACTCCAACTTCAATGACATCATCCACTCCATCATTAACATGGATGCTGATGTCATTACCATTGAGAACTCGCGATCTGATGAGAAGCTGCTCTCAGTCTTCCGTGAGGGTGTTAAGTACGGTGCTGGAATCGGACCCGGTGTGTACGACATTCACTCCCCAAGAATACCATCAACCGAAGAGATTGCTGACAGGATCAACAAGATGCTTGCTGTCCTTGAAACCAACATCTTGTGGGTGAACCCCGACTGTGGTCTGAAGACCCGTAAGTACGGTGAGGTCAGGCCTGCCCTCGAGAACATGGTTGCTGCTGCCAAACTTCTCCGTACCGAGCTCGCCAGTGCTAAGTGATGCGCTTAATGCAACTACCACCATTTTATGAAATTCTATTATATGCTACTACTACTGTTTGTTGTTTTTTTTCAAAGGAATGTTATGTTGTCGATTTAATAATTCGGTAGCATTGTAGGATGCCCATCGGGCCGTTTTTTGTTCTTGTTTCTGTTCTGGGGCTTTCTTTTTATATTATTATTATTATTCATATTTTGTACCTTTAGCCTTTGCTTTGTGGAAGGCCTCTAGATGTTTGAAGTTGAAGAAATGATGCTTTTCAGATTTCTGTGGGACGTTGTGTTGTTTCCTTTTGTGTGACTGATATGATATCTGATAGATCTTTGGAGAAGATCACGAGAAAAGCTATATATATATTAAATCATGAAAGGCGCTGTATAATAAAATCGCACTTGTAGCAGATTATGTTTCCAAGCCTGCAAAACTGCGTTTTCTTTAACGATGAAAACTTTTGGCTCGACAGGAAAATGCAATTTAAGTTTTAGCCTAATTGGCTCTCAATTCTCATCCACCGCTGTCCCTGGAAAGTTGTGAAAATTGACTGACCCAACTTAATTTAGGTGATGGTTGTAAATGCATGATCAATTGATCATGAATTAAATACGGGATACCGAGGTGGTTGTAACGCACAAATTAAAATAAATATGCTGATTCGATGTTTGGTAGCGTAGCGGATGAAAAACTACGCAAACACTCCTATAGTATGTAACTTATTACACCAACACCTATTAATGTAGATATAATTATACGTAATGACATGTATGTAACTTGTTGGATCCTAACCTTATTTTTTAATAACTACATACCTCAAGGAATGCTTCTGTTAATTCTCCAACACACAAAAAAAAGGACACGTGCTCTGTAACCACATACAATCAAGTGATCAACCCTCTTAATAGGCAAAGATCATGATTCTCTCTTTACACCCCTTCACAACACTTTTCTCTCTTTGTAACGCAAATTAGACCCTATAAATTATAAAGTTCATGTTCACTTCAAAGAATGTAAATTATATTTATATATTACACCTCTCTTAGACAGTGTAAAATCCTTGGATTTTTAACGTTTGCAGTAAAAAGAAGTTGAGTATCGATAGAACCTATGAATATTTAAGTGTGAAGTAAATTGCACGTGATTCACTTTCCTATTTTATTATAAACAAAAAAAGAAAAAAAGAATCAGTTTCATTTTCCCCCATTTTCAAAAAAAAAAAAAAGAAGAAAAAAGAAAGAAAGAAAGAAGAAAATAGAGAGAAGAGTATAATATAATCATCATCATAAATAAAAAAAGGAAGAGAATGTACAAGTGCAAACTGCAGGTGCTGGTACAGCGGCGGGGTTGGGAATTGCCGGAGTACACTACGAAGAAGAGCGGACCGGACCACGAGCCGACCTTCACCTGCTCCGTTAGAGTCAGAGATGACGTGTTCCAAACTCCGGAACCGTGCAAGGCCGCCAAAGTCGCGCAAAACACGGCGGCCAAATTGGCGTTCGATCACTACTACGTTCCCCCTCCGCCGCCGCGGGTAGTACGGCGGCCGTTGCCGCCGGTTGATACTGCTGCTCCGACCTCTCCTCCGGTTCCAACGTCGCCTCCTCCTCCTCCTCCTCCTCCTCAAGATACTGCTGCCGCAGCTCCTCCTCCTCCTCCTCCTTCTCCGCCGCTTCCGGTTTCTCCACATCCGTCTTCTCTTCCGATTCCTGCGGGTAATTAATTAGCATTGAATTTGGTGAATTGTGCATAAATACATGTGTGTGTGTGGTACTCTGTGCTGTGATGGTTGTACTTTTCTAACTAAATTGTTTGTTAGTGTATTATGACTAATTTACTTGTCACCTATTTCTAGCTACTCTGTTTTTCAATTTAAAATTGATAACTGGTTTTGGTTTAAAATTGGAAAACCAGTTTGTCATTTACAAACTAGTGGTTGTTAGTGGAGGAGTAATATAAATGAATTGATTCATAATAAGCAATTAAACAACTCATTTCACGGAGTTGATAATCGGTAACGAGACGATCATATTTAGCTAAGATTTGTAAACTTTCCACTTGCTTTCTGTCCAGTTCAATGCAATGTTCCATGGTTTTCTACTAGTAAGTTGTGAGGCTTTTATATCCTTCGCTGACCAATATTTGTTGTATTTGAATACCTTTGCTGCATAAACTAGGGGTAATCGGCTTTCTGGCTATTTGTTAATGTTAGCTCCTTCAGAAACAGGACGTGTAATTCTTTCGTAAGTTTGATGATTTTTCGTCAGCCATCAATTATCAAAAGAAGCAACATAAGAAAAGGTCTAGTATAATCATGATCACGGATGAGGACACATGCTGTACTTACCTCTTAGACAAGTTTCTTCGATTCATTTTCGAAACTGCAATAGAACTTGCTTAAACGTGAGATTCAGTTAATTTGTGCCTGTTGTTCACAGGTTACCGGCATGATGATAACTCATAAATTGTCTCTGATGCTGTTATAGTTAATGGCTTTATTTAGTTCTTCACATCCGTGCTGTAATCAATTGACTAACACTTGTTAGAAATAGGAAAGCTTGATTAATGAATATGAAAAGAGTTGATAAGTAGAGAAATTAAGTTTGACATTTACATGAGTTACATCACATTATGCTCCATTTTATATAGCACATAACTTTGATGATTTGCAGGTATTTTGTCCAGGAAAACTGATGCAAACCAGGAGGAACTGCATCAAAAACATGAAGATACCATGGTCTATACAACACCAATTGGTTTACAAGATAACAGTTTCAAAGGTCTGAGAAACGTTTTGCCGAGTTTTTTTTCTTTTGTTATCCTGTCACAAATATTTCAATGACCTTTGAAAAAGAAATTTCTTCTGCATTTTCTTTTTGGCAGTAGGGTTTGTTGGTTACCTGGAGTTTGTTTGTTTAGTGTGTTTTCATATTTTTGATGCATTACCTCCTGGTTTGTATCATTCTTCTTGATAAAAGTAAAAATACCTGAGTGAAATATGTCTCAGAATTTTATAACCCTTATCATGTGAACCTATTGTTGTTCTATAGACCATCAAAATTTCTTTTTTTCTTCTATTTTTTTCTTCATATTTTTGCTGCAGTACTTCCTGGTTTGTATAATTCTTTTTGTGCAAAGTCCTGCAAAAGTTCAAAGAATTATACGAACCAGGAAGTATTTGATGCAACAAAAGGATGCAGATAAGCTTTGATGGTCTACAGAACATCAATAGGTTCCAAGGTAAGAGTTATGAAGGTCTGAGACATATTTCACTCGAGTATTTTTTGTTATCTTCATATGAATATTCACGACCCTTGACCAAGAAGAATGATACAAACCAGGAGGCAGTGGTGGAACCACGAGGGGTGCATGTAGGTGCCACTACACCCTTCAACCTTTCACCGTGTTACGGTATAAGATTGTGACTGGCTTTGATTTTGCACCCCTTGTATATGTTTGTTTTACAATTAGTGTTGCTTTTTTAATCCTTCTGGTTCCCTTTAAGTGTTCAATCTTAGAATTTTGTCTTTCAATTTTGCTTTGACTCTGAATTTAGATTAATGTAATTAATTAACTACCAAAAAATTAAGTTACAAGGCTGAAGCCAAAGGAATAAGTGTTCTTGTTTTTGTAAAAGTCTCCTTGAATAAATAATATCCAACGTGCATTTTCATCACAAGTATCTGGAAAACAAAAATTACAACAATAATGTTACTTATAGTACTATTTTAATAGCCTGTACTATGAAACAGATAATTTACGGTTTTCAAACAATTCAAGTAGTGATGAATTCAATCTAATAAAGATCTGTTGAGCTTAATTCATCAATGCATGAGTGAGAATTGACTATTAATGTCATGAAGATAATAGTAGTGTTATGCAAAATACAATATGTTCTAACATAGATACATCACGATAATATATATTTTACATGCATACATACATATGTGCATATATGGACTCGTGATTTATATATAACTTTATATTTTGTGCTAAATATGTTAGTATTAAAGATGTTGAATTTTTTTTTTCAATTATTATGTCTCTTTTTCTCTGTTTAGTGGTAGATAATGATATTTGTTGATTAATTATTTGTTTTCTCTTTCAATAATTTATCAAACAAAATTTATTTATACTTTCAAACACAAAACACTTGTCGAACAAGTTAACTTGGGATACTACTACTCATTTGTGATAATCTTTATGGTAACTAAACTAGAAAGACTCGAGCAAATATTTCTCAGCAATGTAAAGAGAATGAAATCACCATTAGGAGTAGTTTTACCGACATCACATCAGCATATATATATATATATAAGAGACATTCCATGCTGCAAAAGCTTACGGTTTATGTGCAATAGGGCGTGGAGTAATCCAATATAGCTTATTCCCACCTCACGGTTAACTAAGCTAGAAGTTACCGGTGTAATTTGAATCTGGATCCCGGACATGCCAATTAGTGTTGGTAGTTAGTACCAAAGATTGAGAATAATATGTGTACTTGTCAAATAAAGAGTCGTACTAAAACTTTATTAAAATACCGCTTTGATTACCAATTCACCACTTTTAAATAACCTAAATATGTAAACACCACACAAGACCCATGAAACAAATTAAGTTAGTTGAGACTTGAGAAGTACAAAGATTGTTGAATCTTCTTGTTTTTGAGCATTGCTTTATGGAAATATTACTTCTGTGCTATTAAACTTAAATAAGAATATATTGGAGGCTGCGTCTCTCAGTATATATTTGCAAATGGGGAAGTAGTCTTTCCTTTGTTGAAGTCAGTCTTGCTTTTCTTATATTTTTGAGTAAATAGTTGTCTTCGGCAAACATGGTCTGCATGAATAGATATTATTGCATGGAAGGTTTTGAATTAGAGAACTAGTGTGCTGTTTGCGGCAAATAAAGTGGAGTTACCAAATGACTTGTAGGCCATACCCTTGAGAAGGCACATCATTTCCTTGTTTTTGTTTGATAAAAGTGACTTCTTTTAACTTCCTTCGAATTTTATTTCTCTTGTTATAAGCCAATTCCAATTTGCTGAAGGGGAGCCTGGTGGTACTAGGATAATATTTTCTGAGTAATGATAGTTACTCCATACGTATTCAAATGCTACGTTCCCTTATCTATGTCTAGATATCAAGTTCCATGCATAGGAAGCCATTATTGTGAGTGTTTAATGTCGTCTTTTTGATGCTACATGTGCATCTATGATGCGCCGACACTCCAAATAATCTCTTGATGCAGTATCTTACACAACAACTACACATGTTGGTGACATGTCCCCAATAAAAAATGAATAAATTCTGACACGGCGTAGAACATCCGGGAATGGCATGTCCGACACGGCTAGGACACGTTTGGGGTGAAATTAATATATATCATTTGATTTGTGTCTAAAACCTTTTTTGTTTAATAAAAAGGGTTACAAATCAAAAACTAATATTTAAGGGGGATGGTAAGCAAATTCGTAAAAGTGAAGACACTATATAAATTGCAAACATTAACCTAAAATCATGTTCATTCTTCATTTCACGCCAACAATTTTTTGCCGCCGTCAAATCTTATACTTCTGCATATTCCTTTGAATTAGAGGTATGGGCTATCTTCGTCTTGTAGATTCGTTATCTTCTAATATTTCTCGTTAATTGCTTGTAGTTCTGTATTTTCAGGTTAGTTTAGGGTTTGGACTTCATTAGCTGGTAACTTTGTTTTGAATCTAAATATATTTGTTTTGATTTCTACAGAATTTAGAAATATTATTTGTGCAAATTTAGGTGATATTTAATAATTAGTTTAGAACTACAGTCATGTCCTGGCCTTGTCGAAGTCGTATAATTATCAGAAATCTGTGTCGTTGTGTCTGTCGTGTCGGTGCGTCTCCGTGTCTGTACATATAGGTGTGCATCAATTGAGTGTAATGTCTCACCATAAAGAGACAAACTATTAAATACTTCCGACATCAATTCATAGCCGCAAACTCAATTGAACAACTTAATGGAACCGAATTGAATAACTTTATAGGAATGCTCATAAGTTAACCACTCACATGGTATTACCTCATAATCAATAAATTAGCATTAAAACATGAGTTTCTATTTGTATTACTTCCGAATCTCAATGTTTTAATGGTTTTGGCTTGGCTTTTGGTTTTTGTTTTTCAGAGGTAAAATATTCCATGTATCCGACTTCTAAGCTGGAAGTCTCTCCTTGCTGTTGATGTTTCTCTAACTATGATGAAAAATTATTAAGTATTGATGACAACAGTCTAATACCACTAGGTGATGTTATTAGAGAATGCACATAAACAATCATGGCCAAAGTTGTTACCCATTTTACATATGTTGATTCTTAACACTACCTCAATCCAAATTCTTGTTTAAGACCCTGTGGTATGCTTCATATCCTAAATATAACATCTTTGAACTACTATTGTCTTGTTTTGGGAGTGATAATATAATTAAAATTGTTGGTCAATAGGCTTGTGGTTCCTCTTAAATATTTATTAACTTAAATATTTTATTCTTCTTATGCCTGAAATACATAATGTGGTTGGTAAGGAGACTTAAACATTCTTTTAACAATGAACAAAACTGTATAAATTCTTACTTTCTACTATCACTTTCATGCTAACAAAATTAGGTGCTTTGCATAATTATTTCGAAATATCTGTGTTATCAAGTCATATCTCTTACCTTTCACAGAGCCCTTGAACATGTATAAGAACCGGCTACAGCAATATGCCCAGAAACAAAATCTTGGCTTCCCTGTGTATACTTGTGAGACTGAAGGTCCACCTCATGCTCGCCGGTTCAAGGCTAGAATTTCTCTTGATGGGAAACTATATGAAGCACCAGAACACTTTACCACAGTGAAGGAAGCTGAGCAAGCAGTTGCGAAAGTAGCTTGTCAAGTTTTATCAGTAGATGCCTTTCAAGAGGTTAGTATTCCAAGTCACTTGATTTTAGTATTGGTTATTAGTTATTAACATTGCAGTTGGTTAACTAACACATCTTCAAACTTGGAAATTACCTCAGGGTGGAGGTTTATATAAAAACCTTTTGCAAGAATTTTCCCAGAAGAATGGCTTTCTGTGTCCTACATATGAGACAACCGTGTTTGGGTTGTCCCACAGGCCTTTATTTGTGTCTACCGTGGTGATAGGAAGCAATACTTTTCGGGGGGCTGAAGCAAAAACAAAGAAGCAAGCTGAAATGAATGCTGCTAAAGTTGCTTATTGTGCTCTTATGGGGAGTAAGAAACTAACACTTTATTGGGTTCTAAGTTTGCTACAGTTTCTCCGTGTCTACTTTAATTTGTTTCATGTGGATTGATGCATGATATGATTGTATTATTGGCTTATTTATTTTATGGGGTGTTAGTAACTATGACTTTATTGGGTTTTTAGTTTGTTGCTGTTTCTTGATGTGTCTTTTTTGATTGTTTTTTCATAGATTGATGCATGATGTAATCATATTGTTGGCTTATTATCTGAAGCATACATGTAAATGCCCAATGCTTCCAAAACTATATTGTTACGGCAGTAATGCTGTCATAATTTACGTTATAAGGCATTGAGATCAGTAACAGTTTAACAGTTTATCATGTGACTTGTTCTGAGACTTTTTTGTTTTTAGATATTTACCCTGTTCACAACGAAATACCTGAATTTGTAGCATTTAAGTTCTAGGAATCTGGTATAATATGATGTGTAGTGATATTTAGGAACAGTTCAGGCTTCTTGGCGTTTACGTAAGGTGAGGTTTTTAAGAATATTGCTGACCATATAACAATAGGATGCTTGGTAAAAATTAATAAATATCGTGAGTTGTCAGTTAAAAGAGGAAAAGGAGCCCTAGTAAAGGAGATTTCTTAGTTCCTTCTTTGTTGAGTCGGGAGTTGGTTTTCTTAATCAAGAAATGAAATAGAGCAAATTAGGCCCGTGATGCTAACTTCTTCGTGTTAATGCGAGGAATGATGGAACACTTGCGCAATACACTGCAGTTACTTAATTTAAGCTGCAAAATTTGAGCTTATGCAATAGGTGTCGTATTGCCTTTTCACGTGTATATTAGACCAGCTAGTTATTTCCGATTCCAAGATAATGTAAATTTCTTTAATAAATTCAGTTACAGATAAACTGGCCGATGCAGGATCCTCAAGGGTTTCATCTGTCAATGCAAATGCTGTTTCAGATAATCTGACGCAGATTATCCAGCCTACTTCAGAGATTAAGCAACCCCTGGGTGCAACAAATGAAGGTGATTCCAGCAAAGGATATGAAGGCAAATCGGACAAAAGCCCGGGTACTTTCTTGTAGTTTCTTGATCCGTTTCTTTCTAGAAAAAGGTTGAAAAAAAAATTGTGTTTTCTAGATAGTTGTTGAATACTCTTAATTAGAATAGAATGCCTAGTGCTATCCATGATGCCATTCTAATCAGAGTGGATATTTGGTAATTTGAAATGTTGAGCTTGAGGCTTATCAACTTAAACTCTGAGATAGAACAAGGTCTCAAAAGTCCATTATTAGATTATATCGTAGTAATACAAGGAGGATATTAAGCTGTCAGGTAAAAGTGCTCGAAAGAAAATAAGCATGAAAGAAGTTTGGTTGTTAACTTTTCAAATGTGATAAGAAGGTTACAGATAATTTTTCGTTTGGGACCCAAACTTTGGAATAAGTGCCTTTCGATTCACGTAACATCTCAGCTTTATTGGTAAATCAGCCTTTTACTATTCTCCTTTTTCTGTCACTTAGAATCCACTTTTGTTCGACTCATTTTCCTCTGGATATCCATTATCTAGACTGTATGTTGTTTGAAATTAGAGCGAAGAAACTCGTGTTGCCATGATGATTAGGAATATATAAGATAATAATGGGGTTGTAACTCTAGTAACACAGAAGACTATTACATATGCTACTCTGTCATAATAGTACCATGTACAATTTATCAATCTCCTCACCTCTGTAAAAGACTTATAGAGCCGGTTCTATGAAGCTACATGGTACTTGAGTTGTATTATATTCCATCGAGTGTATTGATCACATAAGTTTAATGTTGTCTCTTTGTTCCCCAGAAGACCAGATCAAGTCTTTGCCTGGTAACATGACTATGGATGCTAGTCCACCAGCTCCCCTGGATCGTAAGTCCTCAGCAGATAACGTATCTCCTGTTTCTTTCCCGATGACGCATGCAAACGCTGCTGTCACCAAGCAACCTGCTCAAAATCTGGCCTCATCTGATCGTCCTTGTAAGATTATGGTTTTTCCGCGCAATTCAACTTTGTCAGTTCCTCAGGGCGCGACTGTGTTGCCATTTAGTGATGAAAAGTGGGTCGCTTATAGAGTGGAGATAAACAAAGAACCAACTGCTTAAAATACGTATCGGCATCTTATTATACTACAGTGTTATGTTGAACTGTATTGTGCTATTATTGGTACTCTGGTAGACCTGGTAGTCGTATAAACTTCAGTAACAATTTGCATATTTATAGGAAGGGTTTATTATGCCGTTTCCTAACTTCTTTCTTTCTAAATTACCCCAAAAAGCATTATCCGATTAATAAAGGCTGAAAAAATAAATACTTCAGTGGTTTTGACATTTTGTTTTCTTCCAGTTCTTCATTACAAGAATATCATCTTATAGAATTCACAGTTTTTACTTTGAATCAATAGCATGCATTACAGGTAACATTTACGTATCACCTATATTTCTTGAAGGGGAAAAAGCATCAAACCCCTCCAACGTTTGACCCTATTTGCAGTGAACTTTTATAAATTTTGTCTTTGGACTGTCAATCTCCCATCGTTTGCAATTTTGGGCCAAGTTTTGGCCAATCTAACGGCAAAAAAATGTTGACACGTACGCAAATCCTACAGGAAAAATGTTAATAAAAGGGCACTTTGCACAAAATTGTAAATGATGGAGGGTTGACCGTCAAAGACCAAAGTTATGGAGGTTTGTTGTAAATGACTCCAAACGTTAGGGGTTTGATACTTTTTCCCCTTTCTTGAAATGGTTAAGTGAATTCCGGTCACGCTATTTATCAATAGAAAAGTCCGGGAGTTATTTTAAAATTCATACGACCATTTTTATTGTTCATCCGCAATAGAGAAAAGGTTTGAAATCAAAGTGTAGTGGTACATTGCATTTGTGAAGAAATGCTTTTAGCTATACAGATTTGTAAAATTAAATGCAACAAGGTTAGCCTTAAATCCACGCCGATGGCATAAATAAACGTCACATTTTTAGTTAACGTATCGAACCAAAATTTGTTCGGCATACTAGGTGAATTTGACTTAAGACAAAAGTTAACGCATTGAGCTGATAGAGCCCGAGGGGTGCAACAAAACTTGCTCACTCCCCCGAATCGCTCGCACCCGCCCATACTCACCGTAACTCGTCATGATTTTATTTTTATACACATATAAGCGAGCTAATTTTGTGACAACCTGCTTCTTGTCGGTAATTTACAATCTCACCCATCCGCTACCCTCTTCACCCTCACATTTTTTTATAAGCATTTTAAATGATATGTCAAACTAGTTCTTACAAAAGAACAAGGTTTATTTACGATAAAATGGTATTTCCCGTGAGTTTTGAGATGAATTAGTAAAAACATAATGATAATAAACCATCAAAATGTGAACTTAAGAAATAAAAATTCTATGAATATGTTCAACTATTGTGTAAATGAGAGTATTGTTTTATTCTTCTATGCCCAGTATACTATGTTAAATCTTTATACATCCGCAGTTAATGGATATCTTCAAATTTACGAGTTTGAATATCCTGCACAATGAGAGTTACAGTATAATTTTTCAATTATTCTTAAATCTTAATTATTTTACAAACCCATTTATATATATATATGTGTGTGTGTGTGCGCGTGCGCGCGCGCGAAGCACAAGCGCATTTTGTTGTAATCTTATATTGCAAGTCCATTAAATTCGACTTTATATCATACATATTCCCTCTCCTAGAAGAACCACTTTTTGTAATCTTAAAAAGTAGGGTATACCTCTCACAATGATGGTATAATTTACTCACCAAAATTTGAGAGTTGAGTATTTTTGGTCTGCAAAAAAGACATTTATACTCTTTTTGCCAAAATAGTATATACTTCTTTGTCTTAAAACTTTAAATTCAAAGCTTTGTGGTAAACGTATATTAGTTTGTCGAAAACTATCTCATTAGTTCGCACGCAAAAAGCTGCCAAAGATAATACGTATATAATTTTTCATAATAATTAAGAAGAGTTCAGTTTTATTTTTTTAACTATATCTATAATATGTATTTAATGGAGCTTACTTTTAAATAACATTATAATAACGAAATAAAAAAATATATACATGTATTATGCGGAATGATTAATCTTATGTTATGTTACGCGCCGCAGGCCCAATTGATTAATGTGTTCAGATCTACAAGCTATTGATTACTAATTCGTTTTATATTAGGTAAACCTCAATTAATTAATATATCCGTGCCCACAAACTATTTATTAGTGCAAAACAAAATAGAATATAGTAACTAATTAAGCTTACTGAGACAAAATCGAAGATGGACAACCAAAATCCTTCATATTTATAATATAGAATATATATATATATATGTATATATTTTTTAATGAATTATATGTAAGTATAGTGAATTAATGCATATTGTTGTTTTAAATAAGTTACACATCTAAAGTATCATAAATTTTTTTGTGTACTTATTATTGTGCTAATGATTGTTTCTTGTATAAAAATAAAGTTAAATTATATGAATTTCTTTTATTACATTTTTTCTTGTTCATTTAGAACGCCCAACCCAAACCCACACTTGTTGAAAATAAAGTTGAAAATTTTCACCAGCCTAAATTGAGTTGGATTCGTGCGTAGCCGCAAAACACCGCCCTTTTTTCGTACAGCCGTAGAGGTGAAGAGAGAATAGTAAAATCCATTCTAAAGTAGAGTAGTGATAAAATTTATCAATTGGAGATCCTATGATGCTATTGTACGTGTATATAACTTGCTAGGAAAATCCTACAGACCTCAAATCTCTTCAATAGACAAACTTCCTCTTAACAAAATTTCCTGAAATAAATTAATCTTAACCTACGAGATTTGTCGCTGGTACAAAGAGCTGAATGCAATCCAAAGTAGATCGATTCACAGTAAAACGCCATCAACATTGTTGAGAGCTTTCCTCGCAAACTTGAACTTAGTTCCAAGTGCATTTTGACTGGTCACAACATACGTTCTGATGAAGAACTCAATCCCACTCCTAAGAGATTCATGCTCGGGTGTGATTGCTAATCGCGTGAAGATATTCCAGACACGCTTATCAGGGAACTCGAATATTGCCTCAAATAACATCCGGAAATGCATAATCCTTTTCGGGGTTAGCTGTGACGGGTCATTGAAATCAACCGCCTTAAGAACGGCTAGTGAGAGACTGAAAGATGCAACCACTTCTGCAGTAAATTTTGATAAGTGCATCGATTTCATCAATGGCATGGACTCCAGGTCCTTGAAATGATCCCATAAACAATACTGCAACAAAACAAAACAAAAAATATTTGAAGAGACGCCTCGTAGAAAAATGAACTAGTTCTAGTTTAACATGGCAAGCCGAGTAGTAAAAGGATGGGATAATCCCGTTAAACCCCCTCAGCTACAGGGTGATCAGCAAAATACCCCTGAACTACCAAAAAGTGACCCCCCCCCCCCCCCCTTTTGAACTATTTAAACTTCCTCTTGAGGCCAAAAATCCAACGAATGAAAATGCCGAAATCCACGGTTTGTCAACAGTTGGAGATGCAAATTGCACATTTATTGAAAGCTCAAGGGGTAAGTTTCTCATTTTTATAGCTACGGGCGGCATTTTGCAAATCACGTTAAAGTTTAGAGGGGTTGCCCTAAGAAGATCTATGATATATACAAGCAACAAGGGAACACAACACACAGTACACATGAAAGGCAGACTGTAAACTATTTCCAGCTACTGAAAATAGAATATTCTCAAGTAATTCAGTTTTTAAGAAAGCGGAATTATGCAATAGGTGAGCAAGTATTTCTTATTTTCTTGAGAGCACACTATCCTTCCGACAACTCCTAATCCTCTAATTTAGTTTTTAAGAAAGCGAATTATGCAATAGGTGAGTGAGCAAGTATTTCTTATTTTCTAGAGAGCACACTATTCTTCCGACAACTACCTAATCAGGATTAGTAGTTGCAGACATTGCCATGGTAATATAACTAAGGAAAATATCTGAACCCTGGTCTTTTTAATATAGCACAAAGAATTTTCATCCCAACATACAAAATCACCTCTATTAAACAATACTGGGACAGACCAAGGACAATTTTTTTAATCTCTGGGATCCCTATTTTGAAGCCAAAATGTTTGATACGGTGCTACTCGACAAAGTAATAGACAAAAGTGCTGAATACCACAAAATGGAAAAGGAAAAATGGTACCTGCAAAGTGAATTTGTGGTTCTTGTCATAAGTGCACAATTTAGATGCAAGAACACTATAGTACTTGTTAAATACTTTCTCCTGTAGACAGCAGTCCACCAGTACCCGCATGATCTCTCGGTCCTAAGCAGACGCAGAAATGATAAGCTGAAATTAAGTAACTACAGATGTATTTTGTTGACAATTAAGAGACATATACCTGCTTCCCTTGCAAGTCTAGTCTCAGAAGCTTCTCAAACGCATCAAGATAGTCCTCCCCACTCATAATTACACAAAATATTGCTCTTCTTGCATCTGTATTCATCCTTTGTGCCGCAGCCAGCTGTAGCATCTTTTTGGTTTCAGCTATCTCCCTATCAATTGTTCCAGCAACCTCTACAATATTCTCTGTGGTTGAGGCCATATCACCAGACAACCACCATTGGCCTTTTTTGTGAGGATCAAGAAGCTTGCTCCATTTTAGTCCTCGAATTAATATATCAACCACTCTTAACTGCAATAATAATATATTATGACCTAAAAAATGTTGATATTAAGGAAAGCGTAAAATCACACACTGAAAACAAGCATAAAAATCATTTATTTAATCAGTCTATTTAAAGGGGAAATATCTTCAAAAGCCTCCTAGCTGCTTCCCTAACAGTCATTGGTTCATAGATTCTTCAAATTTCTCAGTGAACTCTCTTTCTCCAATCTGAAATCTGAAGAGCTTCAATGAGGCGAAGTATCAATGTACAAGGCAAGCTCAGAGCAGAAACCAAAAACAAAACGGATATAAGATCATGTTATACATCCTAGGAGACTGATAAACTAAATGTACATAAAAGAAAAATGTACATCGCTTTGGTAACTAAAAGACAATTTGTAAGGGTATGAATGGATGAGGTCTACATGATAGGTTCAGAAGTATCGTTCTCTACATAATGTTTAGTTATTCACTCAATAAGATCACTAGATGGTGCAAAGTCATTATATGCTTTAATAACATGTGGATATCATTATAAAAGACCCTTCTCTCATGTGCAGCTTGAGATGGTGAACCTGAAATAT
This sequence comes from Linaria vulgaris, assembly GCA_948329865.1. Classification (NCBI taxonomy): domain Eukaryota; kingdom Viridiplantae; phylum Streptophyta; class Magnoliopsida; order Lamiales; family Plantaginaceae; genus Linaria; species Linaria vulgaris. The sequence continues at coordinate 13,789,158 of OX415254.1, read as the reverse complement.
CTTCTGGGCATTATTTTATTTACTGAAGAAGCAAACAATAATGAACATAAGATAGTTCTTCGAATTAAAGAAAAAATCATAAGTAAATACTTTCTGGAGCCACTTCTTTATCCGGGTGTGCTGTGGAGTATCTTCTGCGGATCTCTTTCTATTGTTCTTTATATCGAATATGGTTTCAAGCATAAATTCCATCTGCAGAAATTGGTGAAAGTCAATGGAAGACATAGCAAATAAAGTAAGGCAGTCTGGATATTGTTAAAGCAAACTAACCCTTTTGCTGCTCATATTTGACTGCCCATCACCAGAAGAGACCTTCAGTTCATTTACCCTACTCTGTACACTTGAAATAAAGTTTTTCATTCCAACGGGATCGTCCCCTCGTAGTTTCATCCCACAACCTGTCAAAATCAAATGTCAGACAGTTTAAATAGCAGTGACCCCTAAAAGCTGGAAAAAATATAAATCAGCAATCGACACAAAACAGAATAGAGAACTAGGTTTGAAAAGAATTCAATGACATAAGAAGCACAAGCAAATGTTGGAGAACTTTTATGCACTTTGAAAACAAATAGAGGAACTGAGAATCTTTCTAGAGAAGGAAATAACACAGTCGATTCTCCTTAATCTAGTGAACTTGATCGTGTTCAGCAGATCCGCATAAGTAACTTCTGACTCGAAAATCAATAACTTCTGGAATCGGGAATTAAAACACTATAGATAACAGGCTGTTCACAGTTAGACAACTGATGTAGTTTGACATGTTACCAAAGGACAATTAGATTAGAGATTACTACAATCATGTTTTCCGCACTCCTACGAGAAGTCAGAATAGCTTAGAGAGAGGTTAAGGTAGATATATAGCAGAGGCATTATGGTAGAAACAATGCTCTGATACACGCGAATAAGGACAAATGACAAAATTAATACAACCTTTAGAATCAGCATATTAACCACATCAAAAAAAAAAAAAAAGTACCTCGCGGCTGAGACAACCAGGGCAAGAGTAAAATAAATAAATAATACTGAGGAAATTAGAATATCAAATAAAAGGTTTTCTCTCAGGTATGCATTTTTTGAAAGTAGATTGTGCACTCAAGATGTCGGGCAAGGGTACGAGCAACGCCACAAATGAATAGGAAACATATACAGTTCGAAAGTAAAAGCATTGCTCAATCAGATGCTAGCTCTTTGTATCGACTGAGAAAAGAGTGCAGTATAATTATGTGAGGACGAGATGATGCTCATTAATAAAGAATTACTGATCAACAGTTAAAAGTCACAAATCTTCAATCACATAATCAAACCAACAAATGAGAGCAACTTACATTGCAGAACTGTCAACACTGTTGAAACGTCAACCTCTGTTAACCGCGTGCTGAGCATTATCAGGAAGTCATATAGTAGCTCACTGGGAATGATTAAAAGGCGCTTATCAAATAAAAAACAAGCAAACAAAATACTACATTGACAGGGAAAAAGGCATACAAATGTCAAACACTTAATAATTAAAATGCGAACAGCATAATGGCGATATCGAGCAATATATCAACTAAATGGTTCATCTATTGAGGACTGTCCAAACATGTATGCAACCTGGCACCTTCTGTATAATGAGAGCCTCCCACCACCTATAAGGCCATTATTGGGAACCATAATGGGTTTTTTTTTACGTGGCATCACATCTATGTGAATACCCATGGCAAATAGGTTTGTGATTAACCATATGACAAAATGTTAATAGAAGTCTACACTCAAACTAGTGTATTGAGAATTATACAACATGCCATGAAACGCTACCTGGCCCTCTTAATATAAAGTGTTGCCTTCTCCCTAAACAAGAGCCTAAAAGTATTCAAATAGGGCTTCCTTACATTGCAGACTCAATCGGAAAGCAAGCTATCACAACTTTTCCTCCAAGATTAGGTAATGAAACTAAAGCTACCGCAACATATAAATGATCATTACGAAAGAAAAATACACAGAAAAAAGAAACTAATAGTCAGTTATATACCGAAAAGATGCATCCTTTTAAATTCATATATTCAATAACATTGATTCAATTCCCATGAGAGAATGAAGGGGTGTGAAGAGATGGATTCACGTGCAATGATGGTTATTCCGTCTAAATCAAACCAAAATGAGAAAGTTGGCTAATCTGCTAGCAGAATGAATGTCAAGGAACTTCATATTTATAACGACTTTGGAGTGCTAGTATGTCAAGAGCCAAATGTGTGATGAAGAATATCTACTTTCTAAGATAATGACCCATTTACTAGCCTTTTAGAATATCAGGATTGTCATTATCTGAAAATGCAAATGAATAGGGAAAAAGAGGGATGATAAACCAGGAAAACAGTTAAGAAAGATTCAGCACATAACCTGGCTGGGTAATGCAAGCACATTTGCTGGTACATATATCAAAACAGATCAAGAAGTTTGAGCTTGGTAACTCACCTTGAACATACTCCAAAGTTGTATAAAAAGGAAAGTAGAAGAGTCAGATTCCTCAAAGAGAGATTATCTTCTTTCAAATACTCTTCCTGCATGTAGAACAACAGAAATCTAACGGTAAAACCAAGAAATATTCAAGGCTACTGATAAAAGATGTAATTCAGTTTCGCAAAGAGAGATTCTCTTCTTTCAAATACCATTCCAGCATATATAACAACAAGTAGCTAGTGATCAAAACAAGAGAATTCAAGTCTACTGATAATCTCATTCCACATCTGAAGCAAATAGATTTATGCCTTTTCTCCGCGTGGTGAACAGATCATTTTAGGGCTAACTAAAGCGAGATCTCCAGAAATTATGTGAAACTAATATCGCATATAGATTTCCCAAATCCCAGAACGAAAAGCACTGGTTACCCTGAGAGAGCGTGCAGATGCGACCCAACAAAAAGACTTCCCGGGATGTGGCAACAAAACCAAATTCCACTGTATTTCGCTGTTAGATCTGCCTAACATTTCACCTAGTGATATCAATCTACTTTCAGTCTGTAATTTTATTATTAGAAGAGAGGGACGCGATGAACAAAGTTGACGAGGAGTAAATGCAATCACCAAAGTTAAGGGGAGTTAAATGAACTGCTCAGAAAGGAAGATACAACCCATCCTGTGCACATTGGATAATATCATGCAGGACATGACATAAAATCTGTTCTAAAAAAGCACCTCAAAACATTTTGCAAGACGTGCAAGAAGTTTGGCACCAAAGTCAACCCCAACCAAGCAGGCCATGCCAGCAACAAAAGCTGCAAAGATAGCAGCATACCTGCCATAGTAATTATGAATGCAACTTGATGTTATTAACAATGAAATAAACTAGAAAAGCGAGAAAAAACAGCAGCATCAATCTGATGAATCACTTTAATTTCATCTCAGAAGATCACAACATTGACACAACAGTAACAGTGACAGGTACGACGTAATAGGTGTACCAGAAGACGGAAGGTTTTCACGGGTGCAAAAAAATATGATATTGTCATTCCATTATAATTTATAACTCATGACCTTAATTCTTATACCTTGAGTAGTCTGACTATAAAAATTGCTAATATTAGTCACAGCGCAAATTTTGCAACAGAACAAATTCTACCAACTCCTAAACCATGGTGATCCTGGAGTGCTATAAATCCATGTAGAATATCCAAATGAAACCAACATATAAGGGAACCAGATCGCCAATGGAAATTCAGCTTAGAGCGTAAGACTAGATATCAACTATGTCTCTAAATAGACTTCAAAACTTTCAAAATACATAGGTCAGTGTGGCACTTGAAACTCATACTAGCCTTTATTATGCGGGAACAAATACAAACAGTTTATTGCTTTCCTGGTCGTCAATTAGGAACATCTGCTGAAACATTTTAGCATTTTGTAGTATATGACTTTCAGTCTGAAACTTTAGCATGCTGAAAACTGATGATACAACAATGAAGGTAAAAAAAAGAAGAAAGTCCCCGGTATGTGTTAGTCCTGTTTATCAGTAACATAGTGAATAAACCAAAAGCTTAGGAGGAAGTTACTTAAAGACATATACTTAACTGTTCATTTCCGCGGGGACCTCCAGAGCAAGATGCTACAACCTCCTCAATGACTATCTGAGAACCGATACCCCGACCAACAGACTGCAAATAGAGGAACGGAAGAGCAGAGAGCAAAGTAGTCATTCATCAACAAACAAGCCGGCATTCATGAGAAACAAAACTGTCAGTTTAGAAAATGTAAAATGGCCAGCCCAATGTTGAAAATATCTAGCACAGCCCTTGCATCCATTGTGCATCAGAACTCAAATAAAGTCGGAGCGCACCCATCAGTTCATATGACTTGCGCGAAACAAATACTATAATCTTCTATTGGTGCGTCTTTTAGAGTGGGTTTGAAGCTAGGAATTTGGATTAGGGGAGGGGCGTTGGTGATGATGGGAGTTTTGTTTTCCTTTTTTTTTGGTGGGGGGGGGAGGGTCTTATTAACACATCTAGTTTCTATAATAAAATTCTATCATTTATTGCAAAAATTATAATTGACCATGAAAACACAATTACTTTACAAAAAACACAGAGCTTCCACAACAATTTAAACAAAAAACCACCCCTTCCGCCTTCTTGTATTTCTGAAATAGTACGGTTTTTTGCTTATCTTCCTTTCATGGATTATGTTTGCTAATGAAATGTAACTTATGAGGTATCTCGCCAATTTCCACTCTAAGTTTTTTTTCTGTATTATGTACATCTATGTGATTTTTGTCAATGCCACTCACTAAGAGATCTTGAATCGCGGTGGACTTTGTGAGGACATCAATTTAATAATAAATTTTAGTAATTTCTAGGTTGTATCACTAGTGCAGTATATAAGAAAATGGAATTAGTTTTAGCCAATAATCTTGTCTACACCTACTTTTACTCCCCAAAATACACAGTTGCTTGCTAAATTCTAACAAGATTAATTAAATTATGTATTTAAAATGAAAATATACTCAGATATTGTTATAAGTGGTAAATAACTGTTTTATTGTTGCATGTATAGTAGACGAGTAAATAAAGAAAGATTTAGAGAATACTATGGTGGTGTTTGCAAACTCTAGTGGAAAAGTAGAAGTTCACAATTTTTACTTAAGCCAAAAGCACCCCCACACCAGCTTGAAGATTGTGGGCTTTTTTAGCTTAAAAAAAGTTTTTTGTAACCGAAAAAGCTAGATTTGCAAACACCCCAAAATCACTTGTTCAAATAAAAAGCTGATTATAGCTTTTTTTTAAGAGTTTGCAAACACCACCTATGCAAGTCAACAGAAATTATGAGAAAAACAAACACAAGCAACGTAAGTATAGTGACTACCATAAAATATCAATTATACATCATTCTAACACTTTGGGCTATATAAAAGATATATTAGAACTATTTATATATCCATGTACATATAAATTAGCAAATACACACTACATATATAAGGGGTGGGTGGGTTAGAGTGGGAGGAGATGGCTCTTGTTTGCCCTCCCACCACCACCACCCCCCCAACCCCCCACCCCCCAAACAACCTTGAAAGAGTTTGTTTGTTTTGTAGATCTTACATTATGTTTTTCTGAAGTATTGTGCGAAATGAATAGGCCTATGATAAATATTGTCTTGCCTCTCATTGCTATAATTTTATCAACAATGTATAACTCTTTTCCAAGTTTGAAATTCTTTTTTGTCCCCCAAATTTGTATGCAGACTAAAAGCCACATTCTTTAAAGAAATGTGCAATTCAGTATTCTAGAATCTTTATAATCCTAATAAAAATGACCCTACCTATTTCAATTTTATTGTTTTTCACAATCCTTAATATTATATAATCATATACACCCTATACATTATTTATTAATGACCTTATATTAACACAACAGCTATCGTTAATTCTCTTGGTAGTCAATTTTACTTCTATAAAAGACATGCTTATTGTTATGTTTACAAATATCTGCATAAAACATACGATCTATGGCTGTCCGTGATGAACAAATACTTCTGCGTCGTTAAAAAATCATAACAAATGTCCTGATCACTCAACTCACTCCTAGACTAAACAACCTTGTATATTAGATACAATGGATATGAAAAATAAGCGACTTACATGAGACAGTGCAGAAATTTCACCCGTGATTGATTCCACGTTAGTCTCAGAAAGCCTATTAAGAAGCCCTGAAGAGAAACAAATCATTCCAGTAGGACTCCAAAATTTAAGGATCGGAGTTGAGATAAATGCATACCTCGCACTCGTTTGCGTACTTGAGCATGTTGTTCTGATTCATTTCCAACAGATGATCTAAGATGAGGAGCGACATATTTTGCAGGCACCATGTTAGGTGGGTTTTTAAGTGAAACCTCAGATGGAGAGGTTTCCACAGATCCGGTTGCTCCAGTATCTGAGTTCATTTCTGGCTCAACTTGTTCTTGTTCAGATAGGGAAGGGTTTTGAAGTACTGAGGGGATTCCCTCGGGCATCATATCCATGCCATCAAGTTCTCCCCGGATGTTTCCCTCATTTACCTTGCGTTTTTTTCTGTCATTTCTTTCCAATGCCAAACCTGCTTCAGCCAAGTTATTACCACCCTGAACTTCAAACTTTGGTTTCCTTCTTTTACGCTTATTTGAATCCTCTGGTAAAATGGTCTCCTCTTCAAAACTAGCTACTGGTGAATCAGAATCTACATAAGTTTTATCCGCTGAGTTTTCATCATCCAATTCATCAGCATCATCAGCTGAGATTTCTTCATCTAATTCATCTGCATCATCAGCTGAGCTTTCATCATCAAATTCATCGGCATCATCAGCTGAGCTTTCATCATCAAATTCATCGGCATCATCAGCTGAGATTTCATCATCGAATCCATCTGATTCATCAGCTAAGATTTCATCATCTAATTCCTCTGCATCATCAGCTGATTCTTCCTCCTCTGAATCTTCATCCAACGAGCCCTTTTTGTCAGTTCGCCCATGCGAAGCACTGTTCTCATTGATTTTAGAGAATTGAGCAATTTCGTCAGGCTCCCCAGGAAGAATTTCTTGTAGCAAAACACCCATATCTTTATTTTTCACCTTAAGTTTCTTGGCAAGTCTCCTCTCAAGCCTCAAATCCTCCTCTGCCGATAACAACATCTTACTCTCCATTTCCATGTTCAAATACTTACTGAAATTGCTTCCCGAACTTTTAGTTGAACCCTTTTTCCTTTCCATTTTCTTTACTTTAATTTTGGGATTTAGCATTCCACGGTTTCCTTCAGTTCTTGAATCATTGGCATTAATATGGAGTTCCTCCTCCACCTGGAGTTGTACGGAGCCAGAGTTCTTTGCCTTGGACTTGGAATTAGATTTGTTCTTTAATTTCAAGGATTGCTGCATTGAGAGAATAGACTCAAAATAATGGATGCATAATCAAATCAGAGCATCAACAAATAAGAAAAGTTACTTGACGGTTGATCCAAGAATCAAACTTCTTCTTGCCCTTGGCCATGCGAGCTTCTTTTCTGCTATCTCTACGGGATTTTTTGGCACCATCTTTCTCCTCTGCAACCAAACCACAAGAAACAATTCAACCAAAACTCTTTGCAAACACACACACAGTCACTCATTCAACAACAACAACAAACAAAAGAAAAGGTTGAGGAAAATCTTACTCATATCTTTTTGATAACAATAACAATAATAATAAGCCTGCTCGCAATATCACCAAATGCTGAAAATATACAAACATCGTGAAATTAGCAGTAGGCGGTTATAACAGGACTTAATCAGCAATTAGCATTCAATATGTATACCTAAAATAGGAATTTCGATGTAATGTCAACTAACGGTTACCGACTGAAGCGCCGCCTCGCCGGGAAAATAGATAAAACAACAGGAAGAATATTTACCCGAAGAGAGAAAAATAACAACATATACATACCTCTTGTAATCGGAATGCCGGTGACGACGGAACCACTTTCTCTCTCTCTAGCCCTCTCTCTCTCTCTCTCTCTCTCTCTCTCTCTCTCTCTCTCTCTCTCTCTCTCCAATGGTGGCCGGTTACGGTAGCTGTGGGTACAACTGTTTGCTGGTGGTGGAGTAGACTGAATTAGGTTTTTTTTTTTTAAAGAGAAAAACATAAATTACTCAATGTATTTTATATTATATGCAAAATTGCAAATTAGATCATCTTGAATATTAATGTAAGATTTGTTTTGAAATATGAAAATCAATTGTGAAAAAATTATTTATATAATCGTCGTATTGGTGACGTGGTGTGATTGTATTAGTAATACTTTCACCACGTCAGGTTGCATGAAATAGTTCTCCATCTTAAAACTAATATCAGATTTCGAAATGAATTTGAATTTGACTCCCTTCTTCACGTAAGGGTTTTTTTCTCCTTGTGAGGGTGTGACGGTACCTTCTTTCGTAAGGCTCTCGCGACCTTCTCGAAGCTTCTCCTCCGGCGATCACGATGATGACACCCGCTTGGCCAGTCTTCCTTTCTTCACGGTGGTTTACTTCCTTGTGGTCGTTCTTTTTCTAGGGTTTCTGCTAGTGTCCTTTTTTCTTTCGTTTCTTCCTTCTCTTTTCATAGTAGTTATTGCTTGTTCTTGTTACCTTTTCCTTTCGTTTCTTGTCATTTTCTTTGGGCTTTCCAGGTGGTGATATCTCCAGATTCACTAAAGGGCGTTTAGTCGGGTTCTGCTCTTCGTGCATAATCTTCTCATCGATAGTAGCACGAATGGATACGGAAATTGAGAAGCAAGGGCGAAAACTGTAAATCTCAGAGGATGAAGGGGAGGGGCTGCTCATCCCAGACTCGGTTTGGTTAAACAAAGATGAAACTACTGAATTATCCTTAGTTGGTCGCCTCATCACTGATAGGCCGTACAATTTTGGGGCCTTTGTCTCCATCATGAAACCGTTGTTTAAGGCGAGAAAGCGGGTGGATATCCAGAAAATTAAGGGAGATAGAATTCTCTTTCACTTCCAACACATCATCGATAAGAAAAGGGGTTTAGATGGATGCCCATGGACTTTTGATAATAAGATTCTCATCCTCAACGAGATTGGCGTTGAAGAGAATCTTGGGTAGGTGAATCTTAATTGCTGTGCGTTCCATGTTCACATTCATGATCTACCTTTCTCAAGACAGACGAAAGAGATGGCCATGTTAATCGGTAATCGGTTGGGATCTTTCTTGGAGGAGGATAGAGAACCGGGGAGGGGGGTTAGTCTGCGTATACGAGCGAGCATCGACGTGACTAAACCATTAATGTGATGCTTAGAACTCAGAGGCTTAAGGGGGAAGAGCTGTTGGTGGGTTTCACGTATGAAAAACTCTCAAACTTTTGTTATCTGTGCGGCATTATCGGCCGTATAGCGGCGGACTGTGAGCTACGCTATGATATGGGCAAAATTACGAAGGAGACAGTACTACCTTATGGACATTGGCTTAGGGAAGGTTCGGACACTTCTGGGATCGGGCCTCGAACTTCGAGAGACATACAAGGACTCACTCGAACAACGCTCAAATCTGATTCGGCTAAGAGTAAAGAATCGGCGGACGACTCGGCGAGTTCGTCATCTCAACATATGAAAGGGGATGATCAGGCTATTGTGCAAATTGTGGAGGAGCAGGTTAACAAAATGACTTGCAATGTGGGTGATAAATATGAACTGAAGCATCCTGAAGTGGAGAAATCAGTTTTGAAAATTATACCTGACTTGATTATGGATGATACAATGTCATCTACTGTTGAAGAATAAATTATTAATCAAGGGAAAGAGAGTGTGGAAGTGATTGATGATGTGGCCATGCATGCACGTATAAAGTCCAATAAGGGTTATGTGGGTGATAAATATGAACTGAAGCATGCTGAAGTGGAGAAATCAGTTTCGAAAATTAGACCTGGCTTGATTATGGATGATACAATGTCGTGGAGAAATCAGTTTCGAAAATTATACCTGACTTGATTATGGAGGGAAAGGGAATGTGGAAGTGATTGATGATGTGGCCATGCATGCACGTATAAAGTCCAATAAGGGTTATGTCGTACCGCTAAATCAATCTTGGGTACTCACAGATCTCACAAATTTGGGCAAGGGTGAAAAAGGGGTTTCTAATATGACTAAGGTCCCAAGTTTTGACGGGGGTACGGGCAAAGGGCTGAAAGGGAAAGAGAAGGGGCAGAAAAAGGGTTCTACTGGATTTAAAGTGGGAGATAGAGGTTTCGGGGGGATAGAAAAGATTGGGCCAGCGGTGGGACATAAGAGAATGCTCTTTGATGAGGAAAACTTGGGACCACCGATAAAGAAACCGAACCGAGATGAGACAGCAACGATACAGTGCACCTATACTTCGGCGCATGCTGCGGAGCAGTCTCGCCGATCATCATGAGTATATTGAGTTGGAACTGTCAAAGCTTGGGGCACCCTTGGACAGTTCGTGAGCTTCAGGGTGTTTTTGCCTGTTACAACCCCTCTCTAATCTTTCTTATGGAAACTAAATGCTACTCGAGAAAGATAGAGATTCTGAAACAACAGATTGGTTACTTTGGTGTAGCAGTGGATGTTAGAGAAAATCGGGTGGGCTTGCTTTGCTTTGGAAGAGGGAGATTTCGGGTAGACTTCTTGGCTTATCTCGGTATCATATCGATATCCTGATTGAACACGAGGATAAGAACAAGGATTGAAGATTTACAGGGTTTTACGGGGAATCGGATTTGAGCCTCAGACACAGATCATGGAGTTTGTTGAATAGATTGTCGCACCTTTCATCTTTGCCATGGATTTGTGGGGGAGACTTCAATGAAATCATGAGCCAGAATGAAAAGGAATGAGGTGTCTTTAAACCAACTTGGTGCATTAGGAACTTTAGGGAGGCTCTACTAGATGCGGGCTTAACGGACTTGGGTTTTGAGGGGCGTACGTTCACTTGGTGTAATAGGAGAGGGGCGGAGGACACAATTTGGGAAAGGTTGGACAGGGTATGCGCAATAGACCTTTGGAGGGAGATGTTCCCCAATGCGAGGGTATAGAATATCACGACGAGACATTCTGATCACTCCTGCATTCTTGTTACACTGGTACCTTCTGGCGTGTCCAAGAACGAATGGAGGCGGGATAAAATCTTTCGGTTTGAGGCGCTATGGGCTAGAGATGGGGATTGCAAGGGGTTGGTCGAACATTGGTGGGGGGAACCGGGGAGCAACGCTCATCATTTTGATCTTAAGAATAAGCTTGATAATTGTCGCGTGGGGTTTGTTAAGTGGAAAGAGTCATCGGGGTCAGAAATTAAGAATTGTGTAGAGAAGTTAACGAAGGAACTCAAGGCTCTTAAGGAGGGAGAGATCTCGGCTGAATCCAAACAAAGAGAAGCCGTTCTTACGAGGGATCTGGAACTAATGTTGGACAATGAGGAACTTTTTTGGAAACAAAGAGGCAAGGTCCAGTGGCTTAAGGAGGAGGATACAAATACAACTTATTTCCACCGGAGGGCGAGCGAGAGGAGGAAGATGAACAATGTTAAGGGGATCCGAGACAGTGAGGGGGTCTGGCAGGACACTCGTAAAGGGGTGGAGAAGGTGGTTGTGGACTACTTTCGATCAATTTTCAAGTCTAATTGCCCTACTATTGATGAGATTGAGGATGTGTTAGGGTCGATCCAAGCTAAGGTCAGCCCGGAGGTGAACGAGGAGCTCAGCCATCCGTTTACGCCAGAGGAGGTAACTAAAGCTCTTTTTGACATGTATCCATATAAATCTTCTGGCCCGGATGGGTTTTCTCCTGTGTTTTACCAAAAGTTCTTGAAATTGTAAGCTCTGACGTTATTTCTTTTGTCCTTAATTTCTTGAATAACAGTGTTTTCCCTGTCATTACACTCATATGTCCTTATCCCTACACTCATATGTCCTTATCCCTAAGTGCACAGATCCGGAGCTAATAACCCAGTTTCGGCCTATCTCTCTGTGTAATGTTAGTTTTAAAATAACGTCAAAAGCAATAACTAATAGGATTAAGCCGTACCTCTCCGATATTATCTCTTATGCGCAATCTGCATTTGTTCCGGGTCGGCTTATCACTGATAATATTCTTGCAGCTTTTGAGGTTAACCGTTTCTTGAAGAGTAGGAGGATAGGGAAAGTGGGACATGTGTCGTTAAAGCTGGACATGAGCAAAGCATACAATCGGGTCGAGTGGTCCTTTCTTTAGAAGGTACTTATTAGATTAGGCTTTGAGTGTCAATTTGTTGCCCTTATTATGTTGTGTGTCACTACTGTTTCTTACTCTCTAATGATTAATGGTTGCGAGATTGGTTTTATTAAGCCTGAGAGAGGTTTAAGGCAGGGCGACCCCCTGTTGCCATATCTTTTTCTCTTTGTTACTGAAGTGTTTTCAGGGCTGATCCGGGAAGCTGAGCGTAACCGTACCATTAAAGGGATTGATGTGTGCAGATCGGCGCCTAGGGTGCCACATTTGCTGTTTGCAGATGATATCTTAGTTTTCTGCGATGCGAATGGTCCAACGGCTTGCGAGATTAAATCAATTTTGCAAAGATTTGCGAGGGCTTCTGGTCAGGAAATTAATGTGGGGAAATCAGTTGTGGTCTTCAGTAAGAACACTTCGGCTGATTGCAAAAGAGAAGTGGAGGAAATTCTTGGTGTGCGGGTGGTTGAAAAGCATGACATGTATTTGGGTATGCCGGTTGTGGTGGGAAGGTCTAAAAAAGAATTATTCAACTATCTGAGAGACAGAGCGGGGAAAAGGTTTCAAGGCTGGAAGGAGTTGACACTCTCGGGAGCGGGGAAAGAGGTACTCATTAAATATGTAGCTCAAGCTATGCCATCTTTTGTTATGAACTGTTTTCGTCTACCGGACACCTTAATTAATGAGCTTGAAGCTATGGCTAAGAATTGGGGAGACGGGGCAACGAAGAAGATTCACTGGTTTGCGTGAATAAATTGTATGTGAGCAAAGATCGTGGAGGCATGGGTTTTCGCGACCTTCGCGCATTTAACTTGGCGTTGCTTGCGAAACAAGCTTGGAGAATATGGAAATTCCCGGATAGCTTAGCGGGACAGATTTTTAAAGCTAAATACTTTCCTAAAAGTACTATTTTTGAGGCGAAAAAGGGTAGTGGGCATTCGTTTTCATGGCGAAGCATTCGTGACGCTGTCCATATTCTAGAAAGGGGACTTCGGTAGCGTGTGGAAGATGACAATACTATTAGATTGTGGCATGCCATGTGGCTACCACGACCAATTTATTTTAAAACGATCACTCCTCCGGCTGAGGGTAGCTCGAACCTCAAAGTTCGAGAGCTAGTGAATGAGGACACGGGCTGGTGGGATTCATTGCGAGTGCGCGAGCTTTTTTTGGAAAGAAGACGCAGATTTAATCCTTTCTATACCGCGGGGTTCTCTGGATTATTGTGACTCTCAGATTTGGCATTATTTTAAGTCAGGGACTTTCACGGTTCGCAACGCTTATTTCTTGATTATGGAGCAGAATTTGACCCGACAGACCAACTTAGGCTCTTGTAGCTCGACGGTGGATTGGCGCAAGATCTGGAGACTTCACTGTCCCAACAAAATTAAACATTTTATGTGGAGGACCTGTAAGAATATCCTCCTAACGCGGCTTACTCTTCTTCGTCGTCACGTTGGGTCAGACTCTACTTGCGTTATATGCGATGGGGAATTTGAGGACGTCAAACACGCTTTATTCTTGTGCCACACGGCGAGGCAAACATGGCCCCTTGCGTACATGCCTACTGCTGCATATATCTGAGAGGAGGAGGGTGTGTTGGATTGGTTTTTTCGGATTGAAACGCTGAAGGACTCAGAGCTGGTAACTAAAGTTGTGACACTTTGTTGGATGCTCTGGACCAACTGGAATAAGGGCGCAACGAGTGAGAAGATTATGACGCCGATGGAGATTGCCACATTTTGTGATGTCTACCTCGATTCATGGTGTTTGGCAGCAAATGCGAGCTCGGGGGCTGCTGATATTGAGAAGGTCCAGTGGTCTCCGTCGTGTCATCCTTGGATCAAATGCAACGTTGACTGGGCAATGTTTGAGGATGAGGGTCGATCGGGAATTGGCATTATTTTTTACGACTACGAGGGTACTTGTCTTGCTCATATACAACGGTTATTTTCGGGAAATCTGGGGCCACTTAATTCCGAAATTATGGCTATTCGCATAACAGTTCTCTTCACAATCTCGAGGGGGTGGCACGATGTTATCTTTGAGGGCGATAATTTGGAAGTTATTCACTCCATTAGGCATAGGAATGAGCTAAGGGCGGAGAATGGTATCCTTATCTCAGATATCCGTAGTACTTGTCGGGACCAACCTAATTTTTTCTTCCGATGGATTCGAAGAGAAAGGAATTCAGATGCTCATAATCTTGCTCGCTCAGCAACAGAGGATGATACATGGACTCGACCGATAACAGAGACTCGTGATTAATTTTGTTTCCTTGCGCATGTCTTGTGTTCTTGTATTTGAGTGTTTTGCATGGTTTTCATGCAGTACATTGGCATGTTGGCCAGTTCCTATTGATGTTTCATTTAAAAAAATGAATTTGAATTTGATAATAAAAAAATAAACAAATAATGGTTTTTCGAATGGTAGCGTTTCACAAAAAAAAAAAAAAAAAAAATCAAAAAACGATGAGCATAAGCATGTAGACTGTAGTTTGGACATTAACTCAAAATGTATTATAATATATATTGTAAATCCACAAATTCAAAAAAATACGAATTATTGATTGCACCATTGTAACTCCCCCAATTTTTATAGAGAAACAAAGTGGCATGTAATTAGAGGCTAGCTAGATTCATCATGACGTAAAGAGCATACGTCATAACCTATAGATTTTTTTTATATATAGAAAAATTGCTATTTTTTAAAATTCAAGTTTCGTTTTACGAGTTTTCATTCCTTAGTTTTTATTACTATTTTATCTTATGTTTTCTTATACTTATTAAATAGTTTATCAATACATAAAATATATGTGTTCGACGAATGAAGTATATATGTTGAACTCGATCGGATAAGGTGAGTAAAATAAAAGATGTGATTTTTTTAATCTTTATAACCAAATTCAAATATTAGCACTATGCAATAATACAATCTCGTACACATCCATCATACAATTAAGATTGGATAAAACTCTTTAGAAATAGTCCTCTTATTTTACTTTAATTTATTTCACACTTGTACATCAAATTATCAACGTTCAAGCACCCTCAACGTTATTACATTTGTACGTGGTAACAACGTAGCCTACAAGTGCCGCCACCATTGCTGCGGTAACTGCCACAATCATGGCCAACCTGGTTGACCTTAGGCCTACACATTGCCTTCCCGGTAACTGGCAAGTGGCCGAAATGTTCTCGCCAAGCGTCGGTATTTTCTCCTTCACCCCGCCACTAGAATCGACCGGAGTTGTTGTCTTGGAATCCATTTTTGGAGTATGATTATCAATTTTATTTG
Source organism: Linaria vulgaris (assembly GCA_948329865.1). Classification (NCBI taxonomy): domain Eukaryota; kingdom Viridiplantae; phylum Streptophyta; class Magnoliopsida; order Lamiales; family Plantaginaceae; genus Linaria; species Linaria vulgaris. Next base: position 13,773,667 of record OX415254.1, on the reverse strand, counting down.
TATCACTTAGTGGCGTTCTTTCGTTTTTATTATTATTTTTTCTTTTTGGCAATGTGATGTAGAGCCAACCATTGACAAACTTTGCATGAATTGCTGAGGCGTCACAGTTACTTGGGAGTTTATGTTCTTTGTAGAATTTGCTCTTTTTTGACGAATCTAGTGAGCGTTCACCAGATACTTTTACGATCCCTTGATTGCTGAGTTGCACTTTAAGTTGTTGCTTCTTGAATTCTTCAAAGAAAGTAAAGAAAAGTTAAGGATACAATTGCTAAAATTGCAACATGGAAGCGCACCTTAAGCTATTTTTTAAGAAACATAACAAGAAATGAGTAAGCTGCAAAAAGTGCCAAAGTGTTGATTTATTTATCATTACTTCTTAACCCCATCAGCAGTTTTTATTAGAAATCTTCTACGTGAAATGCATCAAAAAAAAGAAAAAAGAAAAAAAAGAAGAACTTCATGTATTGAAACTAGTAGCTAGCAAATTTGATTTTTTTCATACTTATTTTAATGTATGAACGGTCAATATTGTTTAAATTGAACGTTAACCACATTTTCAACCAAGAGTTTTGTAAAAAAACATCAATTTATCGATATGCACATTCGAAAATGCAATATTACTTTCATTTATGTTTTTGTAAATGATCTCGATTAAATCTCAGAAAACAAACACGAACTTATGCTATTCAATTGACAAATACAAAATTTTATTAAACTTTAATACACAAAAATTGTTGTAGTAGTTATCGATAAAATCAGTTTAATTTTTGCCGTATGCAGTATTTGTCAAGTTTAAATGTCACGGGGGTATTTGCTAATAAAAATCACTACGCGGGGCACTTTTGGCGATTGAATCCAACTACGATCGAATACGTCGATCATGTATATTGTGTACCTGGGAGATGGATTTCAAGAATGTCTGCATCTTCAGTACGTTGCCATTTGCAGAATGGGTCGAATTCCTCGTGTGTTGTTGGCACTTGATTAGCTTTTCCTGCTTCCATAACTAATGCGCGCTTGATTTGCTTTTTAATTAAGGATAGGTGTTTTGTGTTATTCGAATGATTAAGAGATGTCCACATCGAATCCTTCTTATAAGCCTAGCAAATACCATATCTGATAAAATTAACATTAATTTAATACAATATTTATGGCATGTCCTAAACAGTTTCTTTTGGACTTCCTCTCTTGGAAAAAGAGAATCAATTCCAATTCTTTGTAGCTGGGTTAACTCGTGGGGTTTATGTTGGTTTAAGCTTGAAGAAATCTTTAAGAGCTTCTATATTTTAAATTAATTTCGTTTTTACACTTTCAAGAAACCAAAAGATTGTATTAGTATTCATTTTCGAAAGGAACACATACAAATTTGGCACTTACTTTAAAACTGAGTCGTTATTTATTATCAATAAATATATGCATATACATGTACCCCATAATCCATATCTACAGTATGTTTTCATATCTTTAAATGTGTATTTATTATTTTATTATTTGTTCAAACTTTGATAGTAAAATAATAAGTTTAAGCATTAGCCTCGATATAAAACAATAAAAACTTTTAAACCAGCACATTTCTCTTGATTGAAAAAAAATTATTATAAAAATAACCCACTTGTTTCTCTCAAGGCATATACATTATATATTATAAATTAATCACAAATAAATTATACATTATAAATTCGATTAAAACATGTTTTTTCATTTGATACGAAAATCAAACAAAATTGACAAACGTTTTTTCTTAATTCATTCAACACACTCAAAATAAAGTGAAAATAATTTCAAACGGCCTCGACTTAATTCACTCACAAGCAAGGACGTGACCCTGCATGTGCAGATTGTGTGAGCCAGAGAGAAAACATTGCTTTTAACTAGCTAGCATTGAGATACCATTAGCATGTTCAATTTTTAATTAGTTAATCAATTGCAAGTATTATGATAGTATTTCATGTAAAACTAAATACAATTTAATGGTCAAATGAACTTTTTTTTTTTGCATATTTAATTTAGAAGAAATTACAGAAACTATGCGTAGTACTTTGCCATTAAATATAGAAGAATTAATGATATTATTTCTCTTATTCTCTCTTTTGTCCGTGTTCTCATATTCTTTATCTATTGTTACAATTCCAAAAAAAAAAAAACACTACCCGCGGTTTGAGCTCTTGCGCGAATCAAAACCTTACACCATTGAAATACTTCGAATAAACCGGAGTACAACCATGATTGCAGTCTGATACATTTTCATTATGTTACCTAGCCAAACCCACCACCTCATGTGTCAAGTCAAATGGTTATACTTCCGTCTCCGCTCCCTCCCTTTCACTAGTTCCACGGTTTCACCTTTTCTTTGTAAAAGTTGCTAAGGGACTTCTCAGCGATAATTCACATAATCGAGACATTTTTGTCGAATCATATATACATCATCTTCTTGTTCTAAAATATAATACTTTGGGGCCAAGAAGATTCCTTTCCGGACATAAGTGTGTTGATGTTATACGAAGAGTTTAGTATGCTACCAAAAGAAAATGAGGAGTATGCGAGGTAATTTCGTTTGCTGACTAGCCACTCCATGTTAAACTAGCTAGAGCTCTTGATTGGTCCCACCTTTCAAGCTAGTTTTGAGTACAAAAAACCTGCATTGAAAACACAACACGTGAACTAGGCAGGGGCTGACCACGGGAAGGCACTCTAATGCCTAAGTCAATAATGTACTCATGATGGAATGGACCTATAATGCAAATTATAAGTCTTGTAATGCTGCAAAAATGTGAAAATATGATGGAAATGGGCTAAACCGCTCTAAATTGGTTGAATAAGTCGAATCCAGTAGAATAACTCGAATTTAGAGAAGAATAACTTGAACAAATTGAAATAACTCGAATTATATTAAATAACTCGATAACTCGAATTAAATAACTCAATAACTCGAATTCAGCTGGAGCTCTCTCATAAATATGTACCTCGATAAGGATGATTAGTCGAGTATTTATAGGCTTAATCTTTTCTTAATTAGCAGAGTGGGCCACGTTGAGCCCGCCTTTGCGGGCCTGATTGGCTGGTCAACTCAAATTATGAAAATCACTCGAACATGCCTTTCAACTCGAACATGGCTAAATAACTCGAACAAGGCTTCAACTCGAATGGACATTTAACTCGAATAGGGCGTCAACTCAAATGAACCTTAAACTCGAACATGCCTTCAACTTGAATGGGTCTTTCAACTCGAACCTAGCTAAATAACTCGAACGAGGCTTCAACTCGAACGGGTCTTTCAACTCGAACATGGCTAAATAAGTCGAATGGACTTTTCAACTCAAACCGTGCTAAATAACTCGAACCAGGCTTCAACTTGAATGGACCTTATAACTCGACCATGGCTAAATAACTCGATAACTCAAATGGGCCAAATAACTCTAAAAACATGGGCTTACAAGTCAATTGAGTCCAAGTATTGGATAGGGCCCAATTTGGCTTATTTACCGAATGTTTTGAAAAAAAAAATTATCGTTTATCTTGTTGTTGAGGCGCTACGTATCGATAGACTATTGGGCTTTCAAACGCAAAGTTGTACTGGGCTTTCAAACTGCAAGATATTCTTTATCTATATTTTACTAACTCCAAATGCTAAGGATGTTCATTGATCGGCTCGATCACCGATCGAACCACTAAACCGAACAAGTCAAATTTAGTTAACCGAACCCAAACCGAAATGCACTCGGTTCGGTTTTGGTTTTAGAGTGCACGTTTTTACACGTGGTTCAAAGTTTTGGTTCGATTCGGTCACCAATTGAACCGCAATACTGCACAGGGGTTAATTGGTCGACCAAAACCGAAACGGATTACAACCGGTTTGGTTTTGGCTGGTTCAGCCGAACTGACCGAGTTTTGAACAGCCCTACTAAATGCAAACACGCAAATCGGTTCATTAATCATGAGACTGTAATGTGGGATGCTAGAAGGGATGCTAGAAGGTCTTGTTTCTGTTTTATTGCCAGTCTATATATATATATATATATATATATATATATATATATATATATATATATATATTTATAGTGAGCAAAGAGAGCAACATTAACTTTTTCACAAATTATTCTTTCTTGATTCCAGAATGGTCCATTGCTTCCCTTATAGAGGATATTCGTAAATTATGGAACGTTGGCCCTTTTTGACGCTTTGTGTTTGCGCACCGTAACTGTAATGAAGCAGCGCACAATCTGGCCTGCTGGGTCTCTAACGCTGCTATTTTTGGTCGCATTCCCCCCGAAGCCATCCCATCGAATGTATTTTGTGATGGAGGCTTCCCTCTTGTTGACTCCTTTATTGTTGACTCCTTTATTGTGTAGTTTCGTGTTTAACGATCTACGTTTTTTATCTATAAAAAAAAAAGTGTGGCTCTCTTTATTGATTACTTTGAAGCAAACACCCCTTAATATATAGACACGAGTAAATAACTAGTTAACTATAATGTATTTGCAACGAGTCTCTTAGAACGTTTTCGAACAGGAAATTACTAGTTTTTATACAAACTGCCCAGAAAGCATTACAACAAGATGCATGAGTGCAACTTCTTTTCTCCCATGTAAGAATACAACTTACGTTAATACTTATATAAAATGTATAAATATCTCATTGTACATTTCATACAAGTAAGAAAATTAAAGAATCTTTTTGACAGAAAAATCAATATTAGATATTTCAGGGCAACAAAAAGTATCTAATAGATAATTAGTAACTTCTTCAAAATTAGAATAGATAATTACAAGAATCCCTTTCACAAAAAATCCAATATTAGAAATATAAAAGTAAAAAAATATATCAACAAGATAATAAGTAACTCCTCCAAAAAGAAAAGAAAAAAAAATCTGCGCAACTGGTCAAGCATAATATGGGTACCGTACCGAAATGCCCAAAACGCAAGAAACACAATGCTAACTCACAACCCCTCGTGATTTCACACATAGCTACTATAACGAATAAATAAAGATGAAATTTCATTGCAGACAAGTCAGTACGCAGCACATATACCTCCGACTTCCTTGTTTCAGCTACGGTATATTATTAGCATCGAATCCAGGAGTAGAAAATGAAGCAGTAGTGAGCAGCATATTGTCTAAGTCGCGAAAATCCTTAAACAAGTTGAAGCTTTAGGAAAAGCTGATAGCCATTCCACAATTAAACTCTTTGCTGAATCAGTAACGGAACCTTCATCATCCGATAAACCTTCAGAGTCCGAGAAACCACTGATACCAAAATTTTCAAGTTTAACGGCGTATTTCAACAAAAACTTTGCAAAATCAAACATAGGTGTGTCGTCCACCCAGTCCTCATAGTACACTTCCTCAAAGTAAAGTTCTTGTAGGTGGGATACAATACACGAAGGCACAGATTCCACTTCATCATACTTGTAGTAATTCAAAAAATTCTGTTAAAATATAGAACACTGTCAGTGAGTGAGGACTTGAACCAAAGAAAAATAGCTAGTCATTTGTTATGACGGTTACCACATCTACGGTGAGATATGTCAGAGATGGTGCTGCGTGAAGTAACTCTAATATTGCTTCAGCTCGAGTATAAACATGGGAACACAAGGACAGTCTTTTCAACTTATTGAACATGGGAAGAGGAATTCCTTGTTTTGATGCGGCCAGAGCCTTGAAATACATACACAGAAACAAAACATAAGTCAGTTGACAAAATAGAGGTGGGTTACAATGGGGTTTTCAAGCCTGTCTTTTGCTTATTCCTACCGAAGACAGGAATATGAATTAAAAAAAAAACTTTGTGACGGAAAAACCAGAAAGAATGGAACATGAATTTAACTTCCTCCAGTTGATAAATGTAAAAGCGTTGCTATCGTGAATCTTGATTCAATCCACCAGAAAACAAGTCAGCTAGAAAATTAAAGTGAAAACAGTTGCTTAGCCAAATCATTATAAAGCTACAGATAAAATCCTGAAACAAAAGGGAGACATCCTAAATTCAACTAATTCTAAAAATGAACTGACTAAAAACAACTTCCCCAAATAAACCCACCCAGCCCTCCAAAATCCAAGTAACATGCCTAACCATAGAGTCTCCCCTGTCAGCTGCCTCCCCAAACCCACATGAAACAGGACACCTGTCTCCCCACCCATGGATGTAAGCGATCCATCATCTTATATGATTCAACTGCACAATTTTCCTCAAAATATCATGAGGCCCTAAGACAGAAGAAACACCTATGCAATATTATTTTCACAGATGAACATCAACATGTTATAACAGTTATACGATCAAAAAAGTGAATAACGACAAACCTCAGCTGTGCCTCCAGAGAGCAATAAACACTCTACACTTGAGAGTGCTTTCAATAGCTTTCGAACTTGTAATCCACGTTTTTCAAGTAATTGAAGATCCAAAATTTCCTCATTATGATTCAAACTAGCAGAAACAACAGCAGAGCAAGCTAGAATCAAGTTTCCTGGTAAACTACCAAACGAACAAAACAGATCAAGCCTGGCAGCAAAGATCTTCAATGAATAGTCATCTACTCGAATATCATTTGAGGTCGTAAACATAATTGTAGTCAGCATAGGAGCATGAATTTCTACAAATCCAACATTCAACCACTTGCATTTGTGTAGGTCTAAAGTCTCCAAGACTGGGAAACTAAATATCAGTTTGTCAGTATTAGAAAACTCATTCCGAATTTCAACATCACAAAGAAACAAACGTTTGAGGTTAGGAAAACAATTCATTGAAGGAACTTTGAAGGTACTGGGCAAGTGAAGTTTCAAACTTCTCAAGGAAGTGTTATTGAGAAGGCTGCGGGGTAAGAGTAAGACGTCATTTAGAAAAGGAGTATCTACTTCAAAACTCTCAACATTTCGCCTCAATACTGCACATACCCATGATGTGATACGGCTTAACTTGTAATACCCATAACACTTGAGATGAAACTTTTTTATATTCTGTGAATGAAGTAATAACCTATCCATAAAGTCGGGAAAAGTAGCATCCACTCTCTGATCAGCATAAAAAGTTACTTGATCATCAATGTACATATTGTAAATAGAGGTCCACTTGTATTCCCATTCTTTGGACAAAACACATGTTCGAACAGCATCCTTGATAGGTAGGCAGGACAAAATGTGACTCATAACACTGTCCGGTAAATTGGTAACGTAATCTTCACAATTCGCACGACCACCATTGCGAAATAATTTCTTAACCGGAATTGTACCAACTTGATTGCTCATACTCGAAGGTTTCACCAATCAACCTGAAAAATATCCGTAAATACAAGTAAGCCTTATCATCCCCAAATTTCCATGTATATCGAATTGGAGGGTTTAGGAAGCTTATATATAATTCAGGTAACAGTCACTTTATTATACTTGCTGAGGATAAATAAGACTTTGGTTTTGATTTTCTAATGTTTGATGGCAGAAATTTTGGTCATAACAAATGTTTCAAATTATTTTCTTGCTAGCAAAAAACGGTCAACAGAATCTACGTTTCAAAAGAGAAATCTAAGTTTGAGTTCCCTTTCAATAATTCAACGTTAAATGACTAAAAGGGTCTTTTTCTCTACGAATCAGGGGAATTGCATTCCGTTCATATTATACTACAGTATGTAAAATTAGAGTAAAAAAAGTTCCAAATAATTTATAAGCAAATCGATCAGAGTACAACTAACAAATGCGCAATTAGGGCAATGTACGTAAGTAAGTTCATACCTCAACTGGCACAGAGGTCAGTGGTTACTACCAAAGTCACCAGTTGCAAAGAAAGCCCTAATTAAGCTTTCCAAATACTCCAATTGGAAATTAGAGCTTCAGTTTTTCTCAAAAAAAAAAAAAAAAAGAAATTAGAGCTTCAGTTCTGTTAGTGTTAATTATTTTGTTTTGATCCCATTCAGTTATCAGAATTTTTTTATTTTTTTTTTTGTGTTACAACTTAGAAATGGGTCGCGGTCTTTCGTGTAAGTTAGCCCGATCCATATATTTTCCAACTTAAAGCATAACAAGATTTTTTGTTTATTTTTTCTTTTAAAGTAGAAAATCTCCCATACTTTGCCCCTCATTCTTAACAACTTTGTAATCTAAAAAAGAGATAATTCCTTCAAACTCTCTTAACAATAGCGACTTTTGGACACCACTCCTTGAACTTTATAAATACGCACTTTGTCCCATAACCTTTGCTAACATGTTCGAGTTGGCCCATGACAATTTTCCGACCAAAAAATCGCCGATTTTTTTTTCCCATAATTTTCTCCTCGTCAAGACGGTTCCGGTAGTGGTGACGGTATCGAAAAACTCAAAGCCATTACACGGGAGATTTAGTTTTAATTTGTCGAATTTCCGGAAAATGTGGTAAACTTACATATACATGTCAAAACTCTCAACATTTCGCCTCAATACTGCACATAACCACGATGTAATGCGGCTTACCTTGTACAAGGAAGTCCCATGTTTTTCTTGGTTGGAAAAACCCAAACAGTAATTTCCGACATCCATAACACTTGAGATGATTTTTTTTTTAGATTTTGTGACTTGTGAGTGAAGTAGTATCTTATCCATAAAGTCGGGGAAGGTTTTTCCAACGATCCGATCAGTTTAAACTTTAAAGAGCCCTTCTATCATCGATGTACATATTGTAAATAAAGGTCCACTTGTACTCCCATTCTTTAGAGAAAACACATGTTCGAACAACATCCTCAGTAGGTAGACAGGACAGAATGTGACTTATAACACCGTCAGGTAAATTGCTAATGTAATCTTCACAGATAGTACGACTACTTCCTTGGCTCATACTCGATGGTTTCTCTTTCACCAATGAACCTGAAAAATATTTACGTGTAAGCATTATTATCCCTACGGACCCAAATTTCTATTTCTATACCAAACGAGAGAGTTCAGGAAACACACAAGAGCTTGTAAACACGTAGTAGAGTTAAAAATCTATAATAAAGCAAATCAATTAGAGTCTAATCAGCAAACGCGCAATGCGGGCAATGTAAGTTCATACCTCAAATTTGTCTTGATTTGACAATGGTTTTAAGGTGGCGGTAAAGGGATTTTGTTCAAAAATAAGGAGAGAGAGAGAGAGAGAAAACTTTGGTTCGCCCTTGCAAAATCGATTAGTCAAAAGTTAAAACTCAGCAACATTGAGTTTATATGGATAAGCATATGTAGAGTATATTCTTTTTTTATTTTAGTTAGATATCATGCCTATTGTTAAGATGTTTCCTTATGAACTACTCTTCCTCTTTTGTATATAATATAATAGAGCGATATATTGCCAAAACAAAATTTATTGATTTCAAAACAACAACTTTAAACTCCCTAATTTACCCCTCTAGTCAAGGAATATATGAGTTAGTATCTAAGCTTTAGCAATAATAAATCTTCTTAAAAAGTTTTGCTAATTGAGTATGCAGTTTCTTAATTAATCATACAAAATTTAGAAACTTAATAATCGTTTCTCTGTTTTCTTAAATAAAAAATTTTGGTCCATTGTGGGGGATGACGTTGTGCGTTTTGTGCTTGCCTATTTGAATGATCGTATTCTTGATCCAGGCGTCAATTTTACACATATTGTGCTTATTCCTAAATGTGCTAACCCTGAGCTTATGACACAGTTTCGTCCTATTAGTCTTAGCAATGTGAGTTTCAAAATTGCTTCCAAAGTGCTTGCAAATAGATTAAAAATGTGCCTTGATGAGGTGATTGCACCGACCCAATCTGCTTTTGTTCCTGGAAGGCTAATCACTGACAATATTTTGGTAGCGTCTGAACTCAACCACTATCTCAAAAACAAAAGGACGGGCAATCGCTGTTACATAACTTTAAAGCTTGACATGAGTAAGGCGTACGATCGAGTCGAGTGGTCCTTCTTGGAACATGTAATGATTAGATTGGGTTTTGTTTCTGATTTTGTATCGTTAATTATGATAGGTGTGCGTTTAGTGTCTTATTCTACACTTATTAATGGTACATAGTCGAGTGTTTTTTTTTTCTTCCGAAAGGGGCATTAGACAGGGAGATCCTCTATCCTCCTACCTTTTCTTACTTGTTTCTGAAGCTTTCTGAGCTCTTATCTCGAAAGCGGAGGATAGACACATGATCCGTGGTCTCGTTATTAGTCACAGTGCACCGCGGGTGTCTCACCTTTTGTTCACTGATGATACTCTCTTATTTTGTGAGGTGACGTGAGATGCAGCATTGGAGATCCGTGACTTATTGCATATGTACGAAGCAACCTCGGGGCAAAATATTAACTTAGAGAAGTCGGTCGTGCTCTTCAACAAAAATACAACTATGGAGTGGGCAATGAAATCGGGACACTGTTGGGGGGTCACAATAGCGAAAAGATATGATAAATATCTTGGCTTGTCATCGGTCGTCGGGAAATCAAAGAAAAAGTTATTTGATTATATTTGGGAGCGTGTGTGGAAAAGGGCGCAGGGTACAAGGGTAAGCTGTTATCGAGGGCGGGCAAGGAGGTGTTGATTAAAGCTGTTATGTAAGCAATTCTGACGTTCGTCATGAGTTTTTTTCGGCTATCCGACTCACTGATTAATAAAATTGAGTCTATTATTTGTAATTATTGGTGGGGGAGCGGTAACCAAAATAAGATACACTGGGTTGCTTGGCAAAAAATATGTCGAAGTAAAGAGGATGGTGGATTGGGTTTCCGAAACCTAAAGGCTTTCAACTTGGCGTTGCTTGCTAAGCAAGCGTGGCGTATTCTCTCGAATCTGGATAGTCTTGTGACTCGTTTCTTTAAAGCTAAGTATTTTCCTTTCGTTGATTTTTTGGAGGCACGGGTTGGGCACGTGCCTTCCTTCTCTTGGCGATGTATTTGGGGGACGTTACATGTGTTGCAGCAAGGGATATGGTGGTGTGTCAGGAACGGGCAACTCATCTCGGTTTGAGAGGATAGATGGCTACCCAGCCCGAGTACTTTTTGGCTGATCACATCACGTTCACCCGATTCACCGATTTCTTTGGTTTCGGACCTCATTGATGCGAACACGGGGTGGTGGAACGTTGAACTAGTCCGCGCAGTGTTTTGGGGTATGGACTCCCAATACATTTTGCCAATTTCGTTGGGAGACTTATCTCACGAGGACCGTCGGATTTGGCACTACTCAAAGAATGGGGGCTTCACCATTATAAGCATGTACTATATTATAATGGAGCAAGAGTTGATGAATAAAAAAGGCGAGGGGGAGTCTAGCTCGAGCGGAGGTTCAGTGCGGAAAAAGATATGGAAGTTACGGTGCGCAAATAAAATAAAAATCTTTTGGTGGCGGGCGTGCATGGATGCGTTACTAACCCGAGTAAACCTTATGCAGCGTCGTGTGTGTGACGAGGATAGTTGTGTCACGTGTGGAGGGAATGGAGAGACGACACATCACCTTTTCTTTGAGTGCTCCGTTGCACACGTCCCTCTTGCAACAAATATTGGAGAGCACGAAGCGTTGGGTGATTGGTTTGTGTGAATGGGACACTTGTTCTATAAGGAACAGCTCGGTGGTGTGATCACGACGTGTTGAGCGCTATGGAGCAACCGTAATATAATTTTGGCGGGGGAAGCGCAGCGAGAACCGATGGACGTTGTGCAGTTTGTGGCCGCATACGCGTTGAATTGGCATGACATAACGAGAGGGGTGCAAGGATCGGGATCGCCTGGAACGTTGGATTGGATACCACCAAAGGTTGGATGCTTAAAAAACAACTTTGATGGGGCTGTGTTTGCGACGGAGGGGGAGATCGGTTTTTGGGTCGTGGTTCGCGATCATACGGGGGATACTATCGCTACGGCTAAAAAATGGTTGGTGTCAACGATGGATGCGGTATGTGTCGAAGCTATGGCGGCGTTGTGGGCAGTGCAGTTGCCCGTTGGTATGCAGTGGACGGAGGTTGTGTTTGAGGGCGACTGTTTAAATATCGTGCATGTTATCATTCACCAAATACAATAGAAGGCACAATACTCGAATGTTATTAAGGATTTTATCCGTTTGTTTGAACCAAGAGGGGGATTTTGCATTCGTTGGGTGAGGAGAAAGGCCAACACTATGGCTCATGATCTTGCTCGCGCGGCGACGTGACTTTCTCTTGTTCTACATACTTTATTTTTGCACGTTGATAGGAGTAGCCGTAGGCTCTAGACGCTAGTTGATTTTGTGGCTACATTAGTCGTGGTTGTTAACATTATTTGTCTTGTGTGCGGTCTTTTGCACGGTTACTATTAATGAAATTCTCTTAAAAAAAACCTTCCATAATCTTAAGGTCTTTGGTCAAATTTGCCTAGACTATGATTTTTTTTATGAATCCCTAGACTATGATTTTACTACAAGAAATTCTTTTTTTTTTCTTTTCCTTTCTTTTTTGTCATTCAGATGTGTTTTATATTAATTTAAGTTTATTTTATGTATGACAACTTTTCTTTTTAATAAGTTTTGTTTAGTTCTGTGACCAAAAAAAAAAGTTTTGTTTAGTTCACTCTTTTTAATAACTAATTATATTATTGTCAGTTGTTTTCTCAATAAATGAGTATTTTAATTTAAATAGTTGGTAAAAAACTGAGTTCAAATTATAATTATAATCATAATATTTTTTTATAATTTTTGCATCTTTGATGGGAACTATACTATTAAACATTATGATATACGCACCCGATTTGTATAGAGCTTTTTACTGAGGTGAAAATTATAATTTTATTTTATAATCCGTGTTAACAGAATTTTCTATTCTCTTATAATTTTGTTACCAATTCCGAGTGTATCTTGTTCTCTTGCAATTCAATGTTAAATTATATACTTAACTTATTCTTTTTTACATGAATGTTACGTAAATAATGTTGTGAAAGAAGGTAGTTCTTATGATTTAAAAAATGACTAATTTTATATTATTAATAGACAAGATTGATTTTAAAATTTTATTGAGTTGAGAATAAAAGTAGATCATGTATGATGTATTTATAGTAGATAAGATTGAGTCATTTTTATAGGAACCAATAATCATTGAACTGTGTAATACTTAATAAAATTTAAGGAGATTTAATACTTAACTTATAGTTTTTGAGTAAATTGGCAAACTTAGGGAGTTTAAAGCTATAATTTTGAAAGCAACAAATTTTGATTTGGCAATATCGTCGCCCATAATAAGTTATATCATTGTTGTATTTTCTTATAGATTACTCTTCCTCTCTTGAATATAATAAGTTGTATCATTCTTGTATCTTCTTATTGACTACTCTTCCTCTCTTGTATATAATAATTAAGTTTTATCATTCTTGTATCTTCTTAAGAGTGAAATAATATTCAAGATAATATTTCTACAAAATTTGCTTTATTTCAACCATTTCTCCACCAAAATCACCAGCAATGGCAACTATGATGAAAGCCCTAAAACTTTTCAAATTAGTTTCGGTTCTATTTTACTCTCTACCAACACATTTGTTACCTGGTTAGTCGTTAGTGTAGATTATTGGCAATTTATTATTGTTTTGATCCCTCATGATTATCTTTTTCTCACATTTAGTCTTATAAATTTTTAAAAACTAAATTCATCATAATTTATGAAACTTGTCATAATATTTTGCTTTTGGGGTCATTAAACTTGTCGTAATATTTTCATACCCTTTGAAACCATTCGGTTTCAAAAATGAATCTTATCTCAGAAAATATAAATAAATTAAAAAATCATGATTTTTTTTTTGTGATATCTAATATGTACTAGTTGTTTGGTTAATGAGATTAAGTGTCAAAATAATTTTTTTATCTCAAATTTTTTTTTTAGTTCGTGTGATTGGGGTTGGGGGGGGGGGGGGGGAGGAAGGAATCTATTATTTTTTATGTTTTTTGATAGGTAATGAATCAAACTAGGCCGTTAGGCCAAATCCGCTAAATACAAACTAGCTAACTGAGATGGCGGAGACTCCCAAAAGTGCTCCGTACTACTATCCTCTATATCAAGTCTTCCTAGTTTATCCGCCAATTTATTTGCCTCGCACGGTACCCATTTAATCTTGAATTCCCACGGGCGCTGCATGAGTGCTCGACATTCGTCTTCCAAAGCATCTGAAGGCTGTTCCATTCCTCTAATCACCGTAAGGCTCTGAAAAACCGTAAGTGAGTCAATCTCCAATATGAGATGCTGATATCTCCTTTCCCACGCAATGGATAAGCCTCTTTTAATCGCCTCCATCTCCACTGCGTCAACCGTTGGAGATTGAAGCACCGTCTTAAATCCCCATAACCATTCTCCACTCGTGTCGCGGAGAAATCCAGCCGCGTGTCCTCGGTTCTCTTCTTGATTAACTCCTCCATCGGTATTAAGTTTCACCCACCCTAGCTCGGGTTTTGTCCATCGCACTTTCGACTTGAGGCCTGCCTTTCTCCTACCCTTTTTTAAGTCCTCGCAAAACATCCTAATTTGGAACACACACGTGTTCGTGCTCTCCATCGTTCTCTTGAACACCTTCGAATTCCGATTCTTCCAACTTATCCATAACCCCGCGGCAAAGGTGAATAACCAGTCATCTAAGTTAGAAAATCTGCTCTTGATTTTTTTGCTAAGCATAGCTCCCTTAAGCCATTCGTCATCCGACAATTCATCAAAATATTGGAGGCTATCATCCGATAGAACCCGACCCCAGATTTTCCTCGCCATAGTGCAATGACGGAGCATGTGGGTGGCGGTTTCAACATGAGAAAGACATATTGGGCAATGATCATCACACGGGATATTGTTTCTTTTCTTCATCGCATTCGTTGCTAACCGGTCTTGCGCTACTAGCCAAAGGAAGTGTTGGATCTTATTACTCAAATCGAGCTTCCAAACCCAACTAACATCCGTTGCGACATGCTTCTCCTCCTCATAATACTCCAAGAACGCTTTATACGCCGATTGGCAGCTAAACAAACCATTCGAATTAGGATCCCATAATAATCTGTCTTCGCTCTCGCTAAAGGAAATATGCTTGTTGCGTATCTCGGTTTTCAGCACTTCCGACAAATTGGATGTAATGGCATCAAAATTCCATTCCCCCCCCCTCCCCCGTCATCCACCAACTCTCGCAACGTAAGCTTGGCGTCGGTTTGAGTTATGCGACAACCCTCCTAGCAACGGCGCTTGTCCCCCAACCAGTTGTCGTACCAAAAGAGAATTTTCCTACCATCTCCTATTTTCCAGCGAAGGAAAGGAGCCATCAGTCTCACACATCTCAACACCCCCTTCCAAGTAGCGTTGTCCGTAGGCTTGGCAACACACTCCAAAATTCTCTCTTGCTTGAGGTATTTTGCAGCCACCAAGTCCCTCCAAACCGTATTCTCTCCGCTCATAATTCTCCAAGCTAATTTAGATAGAAGAGCCTTGTTGCTAACGCGCGACAACCTAATACCGAGTCCTCCCTCCTTTTTGGAGCGAGTAACCCGATGCCAACCTACCAAGTGAAGTTTCTTTTTCGTCACATCCGACGACCAAAGGAAATCTCGAGTGAGACGATCCAGTTGCATGCATATATGTTCTGGCAGCCATGTTGCTTGCATTTGATAAACTGGTTGGGCCGAGGTCACGGCCTGAATCAAGGTCGCACGCCCCCTATCGTGAGTAGCTTCCCTTTCCAACCCGTAAAGCGTTTCATGATTCGGTCCAAGGTCGACGCAAAATCAGCCCTCGTTATGCGGCCGTGAGTGAGAGATATACCAAGATAGCGCCCTAGATTTGACGTTTGACCGAAGCCCAATATATCGCTGATGCTTCGCTTTAATCCCGCCCCTTCACTTTTCGAGAAAAAGACCTTGGACTTTTGAGCACTAAGCTTTAATCCCGACGCGCCACATAATTTATCAAGAACACCTCTAATGGCATGTGCTATCCGTTTTGTAGCCCTCCCCATCAAGACTAGGTCATCGACAAATAAGAGGTGCGAGAGATTAGGTCCACCACGACAAGGGACTAAAGGCGGCCACTTCTTTTTAGCCACTTCTTCTTGAATTAGGTACGCCAACCGCTCGATACATAGAACGAAGAGATAAGGCGATAAAGGGTCGCCTTGTCTAAGACCACAAGCGTGTTTAAAAGGTTCGAGAGGGGATCCGTTCCACAACACCCGTGTCGCCGCATTCCTAACGCAAAACATGATGAGTTCAATAGTTGCCGTAGGAAAATGGAAAGCAACCAACGTTTCTTCCAAGAAATCCCAATTGATTTTATCGTATGCCTTCTCCAAATCCAGGACTTCTTGTAGGAGAAAGATGTTATCTTGCGTGCTCCTTCCTTTAATAAAACTCGACTGAGTTGGAGCAATAATATCCGACATAATTCCCCGAAGACGTGAAGTAAGACTCTTTGTACAAAGGGAGATTGGGCGGAATTGTGTAATATTCTCGGGATTTTGCACCTTTGGTATAAGACATAAGAACGCCTCACAAATCTTGGGGTTGAAGCACTTACTTGTGAACACATAATCAACAAATTCGAACAAAGAACTTTGAATCCAATCCCACCCCTTGTGGTAAAACCTTGCGTGAAGGCCGTCGGGTCCCGGGGCTTTGAAGGGGTTCATAGTGAATATGACCTCTTTAACTTCCTTGAGTTCCATACGGCGTGACAAGCTACCCCCCTGTTCCTCCGTGAGAACGGCTTGAAAAATTGACACCGATAGGCTGTTCGGTGTGTGGCCACCGTCCTTTCCCGAGAACAAAGCAACGAAAAATTCATTCACATGATTTATAAGGACCGCGTCTTCATTGGTCTAGATGTTGTCAATTTTGAGGGCTATAATCTCATTCTGTTTGCGTCTAACGAGAGTTGACCTATGAAAAACTTTCGTGTTCCTTTCGCCGTCCCGAATCCACTTAACTCTAGATTTTTGAAACCAAAAGGTTTCCTCTTATCGAAGGACGTCGTTGAACTCAACCACCAATTTCTTTTCTAGGTCCTCAAGATACTTGCACGGGCGATGTGACAGAGATTTTTGGATCCCGTTAATGCGAGCGGTGAGTACTTTCTTCTTGTGAAAGATGTTCCCAAAGCGTTCCTTATTCCATGGTTCAAGGACCTTTGGGACCGCCTCGATTGAAGCAAGGATATTCGGATTAAGTTCCCAAATATTTTTAAGAAGTGGTACGCACTCCGGATGATGGAACCACGCCGCTTCAAATCTAAACGGACGCTTCGCCTTCCTCGGTCCGACCCCCTCACAAGCCATGATTATCGGGTGGTGGTCCGAATGAACTTTGGGAAGATGAGTAAGTTCATGGTTCGGAAATTTGTCTAGCTAAGCTTGATTGGCCATACCACGGTCTATGCGCTCCTGAATCAATTCTCCATCCTCCCGTTTATTCGACCAAGTATAGAGCGGACCACGAAACCCCGTGTCTATGAATGCGCACCTTTCCATGAAACCCTGGAAAAAATTAAGGCTGCTCAGGGTCAGCATGTTGCCTCCTGATTTTTCATGTGCATAGCACATCTCATTGAAATCTCTCATTGCGAGCCATGGTAGGGTCTGATTTTGCGCCATTCTCTCCATACTCTCAAAAACTCTAACTTTCGCGCTGCGCCTGGGCTGCGCATATACTCCCGAAAGGTGCCACCCTTCTTGCGAGTTCGGGTTAATGAGGGCGTGGATAGCTTGGTCGTCAACGTCGAGTATTACAACATGAGTATCCACTTCATTCCATAACATCCAAAGCCCCCCAATCATCCCCGATGTTGGCGCCAGAACGTAATTAGAGAACCCCAGGTGTGGAGCGATTTCATATGCTCTTTCTTCACTAACTCTAGTCTCAAGAATGAAAACCACTGAAGGTCTGTGTGAACGGACCAGTTCTCTGAAGTTTCTTCTGAAGTCGACGTGTCCAGCCCCCTGACAATTCCAAGATATAATCTTCATATTAATATGATAAATTTGGTGTAGCTCAATAGGGTTGTCAACTACGGACCCCCTCCATGTCGCATACATCTGTGTCATCGCCTCCAGTGCTAGGGAAATTTGCCTTTTCGATTCCCACTCGCTCTGACATGTTCTCTGCCACCACGCAGCTATGTCCCCCGCCCTCTGTGTGCGGTAAACTGATGTCTCGATCTCCCAAATACAACTTGGGATCTCCAAGCTCTCTATCATCCGATCCTCTAGAGCGATTCGTGATGTCCACGAAGGGCCTATGAACCTCTGACTCCTCGTGTCGAACTCCAATAGTTCCCATTGACCCAACAATATATTGTCCCAGTGGTCCTCGTCCATCTTGAACCGTGCTTTGATTCACTGTGTTTTCTTTATTTCATGTTCGGTTATTTAGTGCAGAACATGTGTCTTCCTTTTCTATAAAGTCCGTGAGCACATCGAATTTATAATGGGAAGTCGTGGGAGTTTTAATTTTGGAAGTACTAGCCTTCCTAGTCTTAGTAGGTTTCCTTCCTGAAGGTGTTTTCTTCCCAATAATAGGACCCGACGGTGTTAGCGACTTGGGCAGCACTCTCTTTCCATTATTAGCTGCCCTTGTGTCGATCTAGTGATGCTACTTTAGAAAACTCCTACCTGCCACACCTAATGCAGATTGGTTCGAGAGGAACCGCCAAAGGTGGTCGAAAATGGAAACGAGACCTCATTTTGGCATGATAAATGGGTCGGGAATGAACCTTTCAAAGACAAATCTAGTAGACGTTATGCCATCGATATGGATAAGGAGGTTTTGTTGGCGAATTAGGGACAATGGGGCAATGACGGCTGGATGTGGACTTGGTCGTGAAGCAGAGAGATGCTTTTGTGCGAAAGAGACCTAATCCTTAATCTTGAGCAGATGATCACCACAGCTTGAATTCGAATTAGCCGAACAACCATATCTGTTGAATTCACCATCGAGTTAAATTCCCTTAGGCCAAGTAGTAGGAGAAATTGGCGAGTTTTTCAAATGGATCAAATAGTAATATTAGTTGAGGAATGAAATATTAAAAACCAAAAACAATAGTATTTATGAGGTGATGTATCAGGTTTTTAAATTACAGAGATGGCTTGCCCCTTGTTATTTAAGTTGTAATTTACTATTTAGCATAACTCAGGAGATTTGCCAAAAAAACCCTATAAACAAATGCACTGAAAGCATGTTAGAAACTTAAAATTAACAACAAAAGAATATATCTACACAACGATGAGCGAAAAACCAAGGAACAATCAGCCGAGGGTGATCAGAAACAATCATGAAAATTAGAATAATCAATTACACACGTAAACAGTTAAAAAAACTACAGAGCTACATTAAGGGAAATCCATTACTTATTAATCAGCACATGTACTTGGCCTTCCCTGTTCATGCTAGGGTGATATTAGTATAAAATCAATGACTAGGAACTGAAGCCCCAGTGATCAGAAGTTGCGAAAATTGTTAAACAAGTTGAAGCCTTAGGGAAACTTGCTAGCCGTTGCATAGTTTCATTCTTTTTTGTATCATGAGAGAAATCTTCATCATCTGAGGAACCTTCATCATCAGAAAAACCTCTGATACCAAATTTCTCAAGTTTGACAGCGTATTTCAACAAAAACTTCGCTAAAGGAAACATTGGTGTCTCGCTCACAAATATCTCAAAGTAAACTTCTTGCAGATGAGCAATACACGACGGCACAGACTCCACTTCATCATACTTGTAGTCATTCAAAAAATCCTGGTAAAATATAGTATATTGTCAGTGAGGAATTGTACGAAAATTTCATTAAGCTACGAAAAGGATACGTAGAACAGAGAACAAAGAAAGAAAAATAGCCAGTCATTTGTTACACAATTACCACATCTATGTCGAGATATTTCAGAGATGACGCGGCGTGAAGTAACTCTAGGATTGCTTCAGCTTCAGTATAAACATGGGAACACAAGGACAGTCTCTCCAACTTAATGAAAATGGGAAGAGGAAGTCCTTGTTTTGAGGCAGCAAGAGCCTTGACATACATCACAAAGACAAAACGTGAGCCAATTGACAAAATAAAGGAAGACAACAACAATAGGGTTTTCAACTTTCAAGCCTGCTTTTTTCTAATCCTTATCCAAGACAAACAAATGTATGGAAAGAAGAACTTTGTAATGCAAAACCAGATATAATGGAACGATAATTAAGTTTTCTCCAGTTGATTAAAACCTTACTGTTGAGAATTCTGATATGACACACCAGGTAACAAGCCATGCTAAAACATTAGACAAGAAAAAATGTTAAATGTTAAAGTTACTTAGTAAAGACAAATATTTGTTTAGTTAAATTGAAATAAAAATAAAATCCTAAACACAAAAGGAAGACTAAAATAACGTCCCCTAACAAATCCACCCATCCCTTACAAAGCATCCAAGTAACATGCCCCAACCATTGAGTGCCTAATGTCAGCTGCCTTGCCCACCCCACACGAAACAGGACACATGTCTCCCAACCATGGATGTAAGCGAACCTTTATCTTATGAGATTAAACTGTGTAATTTTCCTCAAAATGGAATGTGGCCCTAAGACAAAAGGATCACCTAATGTAATATTATTTCACAGATGAAAATCAACCATGTTATAACAATTATATGATCAAAAAAGGTGAATAACAACGAACCTCAGCTGTGCATCCTGAGAGCAATAAATACTTTACACTTGAGAGTGCTTTCAATAGCTTTCGAACTTGTAATCCACGTTTTCCAAGTAATTCAAGATCAAAGATTGTCTCATTGTTATTCAAATTTGCAGTTTTAACATCAGAGCCAGTTAGAATAAAGTTACTTGGTAAATCGCCAAAAGAAGAAAACGACTGAAGCCTGTCTCCAAAGATCTTCATTGAATAGTCATCTACTTGAGTATCATTTGATGTCTCAGACACAAAGGTAGTCAGCATAGGAGCATGAATTTCTACAAACCGAACATTCAACCACTTGCATTTGTGTAGTCTAAAAGTCTTTAAGACTGGGAAACTAAATACCAGTTTGTCAGTATTAGAAAGCTCATTTCGAATTTCAACGTCACTAAGAAACAAACTTGTGAGGTTAGGAAAACAATTCGTTGAAGGAACTCTGAAAGTACTAGGCAAGTTAAGTTTCAAACTTCTCAAGGAAGTGTTATTGAGAAGGCTGCGGGGTAAGAGTAAGACGTCATCCAGAGTAGGAATATCTACTTCAAAGCTCTCAACATTTCGCCTCAATACTGCACATAACCATGATGTGATACGGCTTAACTTGTATTTTCCATAACACACGAGATGAAACTTTTTCACATTCTGTGAGTGAAGTAGTATCCTATCCATAAAGTCGGGAAAAGTAGTTTCCGCACTCTGATCAGCAGAAAAACCCATGTGATCATCAACGTACATGTTGTAAATAAAGGTCCACTTGTATTCCCATTCTTTAGACAAAACACATGTTCGAACAGCATCCCCAATAGGTAGGCAGGACAAAATGTGACTTATAACACTGTCTGGTAAATTGCTAATGTAATCTTCAGTACAGTTGGCACAACCACGACCACCCTTGCTCAGTTCCTTAACTGGAATCGTACTACATTGATTGCTCATACTCGGTGGAACACTTTCACAAATCAACCTGAAAATATTTCCCATAAGCAGCATCATCATCCCATTACGGACCTAAATTTCTATTTCAATATCAAACTACAGAGTTCAGGAAGCACAAGGAGTACAAGTAACTGTCATTTTATTATGCTTGCTAAGATTAATAACTAAAAAATAAAAAATAGAGTTTGATTTTTCTACAGTCTAACATAAAAAATGTTTTTCCGCTAACCCTTCAATAAATCACAATTTGCATCACTAAACGGCGTCGTTACAAAACATAAGAAAGCAAATAAGCAATTGGGCAAAGTAAGCTCATACCTCAATTGACCTTAAGGCTACCAAACTTCGATTTGCAAAATCGAACTATCAAAAAACAGCAACAGTAAACTGGGTGCTTCATTGAGTTTGTTTTATTTCAACTATTTCTCTACCAAAATCACCAACAATGGCAGCAGCTATAACGAAAGCCCTAAAACTTTTCAAATTGAAGGAAATTGGAAATTAGAGTTTCAGTCCTCTTGCTCTCTCTACCAGGCTACCAGCACCTCTAATGTTGGTGTAATATTATTATTAGCATATTTATTTTTGTTTTGATCCCTCCTGATTATCTTTTTCTCACATTTAGTCTTATAAGATTATTAAAACTAAAAATCATTATAATTTATTAGACTTGTCATAATATTTTCTTTTTTTTGGGTCAATAAACTTGTCTGTATTTTTTATACCTTTTGAAGCCGTTCGATTTCAAAAATGGACCTTATCTAAAAAAATGAGATAATTACAAATGAATTAAAAAGTCGTTATCTTTTGTGTATCTGATATGTAGTATGTATCAGTTGTTTGATTTATGAGATTAAGTGTCGAGATAATTTTTTCTCTCAAATTAATTTTTTTTAGTTTGTGTGGTCAACTTTTTGGTTAAGAATTGTACCTTTTAGCCATTTTTTTGGGGGGAGGGGGGAGCACGATATTGTTTTTCAACTTACTGCATATCTATATTTCTATTGTTAGAATTAAACATGGTGTTTTTTCATTTCTTATTTGCACAATATATCCATCCCCATTATTAAGCTAAAAGTTTTAATATTTACTTGTTGAACTTTTTAGAAATTTATTCTAATATTTAAATTATTTTATTACATTTTTTCGTGTTTTATACATTTGCTATTTGTTTATCAAACACAAACAATAGTGGGAAAGATAAGAAGGTGAACTTGAGGTTAAGAAATTCGACCTATGTAATGTGGCTTTACTCCACAAATGGGGATCGAGAATGCTTTGTGGAAAAAAAATATGGGTTAAAGTGTTGGCATATCACAATTTTGAACCAATAAAAGCGTTTTCGACTTTACGTCGATCTAGTGATGTGACTTTAGAAAACTCCTACTAGATACACCTAATGCAAATTGGTTCAAGAGGAACACGTCAAAGTGGTCGAAAATGGAAATGAGACCTCATTTGGGCATGATAAGTGGGTCAAAAATGAACATCGCAAAGATAAATCAGGTAGACTTTATGCCATTGATATGGATAAGGAAGTTTCATTGGCGAATAAGGGACAATGGAGCAATGATGGTTGGATGTGGACTTGGTCGTGAAGGAGAGATCTTCTTTTGCGGGAAATGGACATGCTCCTTAATCTTGAGCAGATGATCACCAATATGAGACCGAACCCTCAATAAGAAGAATGGTGGAAATGGAAGCATGATCTATCAGGATCATACACGGTCAAATCGGCTTATAATCTTATATTATCAAGCAAACGACCAAACGACGACAAGTTCTTCCAAAATCGCCTCTGAAGATGTGATTCATGGCTGGAAGTCGTTGTTGAACAATGTGCCTACAAATGTTAATTTGGTGAAACAAGGTATTAGAATTTCATGTGACTCTTCGTATATTTTCATCAATATTGAGGATGATGACTTAAAGTATATATTTTTCAATTGACAGATTACTTATAAGGTGTGGATGGGTTGTTACAATTGGTTTGGATTGAAATCGTTTTTTTTTTTTCTCTTGAGATATCTGATCACTTTTCATTACGAAAACAGAGTCTTTTTTCCAGTTCCACTGAGTACATAGATGAAGAAAAAAACCTCAGTGACTAAGTGGTTCAACAAATTCGAATGGAAGAATAGAGTTTCCACTTGCGTTCTCCAGAACACCATGCTCCAACTTATGGGCAAGGAATTGTGAGTGGTGTGGTTTGTTGCTCTGTGGACAATTTGGAATAGCCGCAAAGCTATTTTTTATGGAGAAGTCCCCCAGGTGAATGATAGTATGCTTGACCTTATCAAATATTGAACTTGGTGTTGGCTGAAATGTCACGGTGAGAATTTTGCCTCTTCTTTCTTTGATTGGCTTGGTTTCCCAAGAGATTGTTTAGGACCGTGAGTTTTATGTAACTTCGGGGGTGTTTGCAAGAACTTATATAATCTCCGTCTTCCAAGCTTTTACCTAAAGTCACTAAAAGCTCATTTTGACTTAAAGCAATGAGTCTTTGGTGGTGTTTGCAAACTTTTAAAAAAAGCTATAAACAACTTTTTATTTCAATAAGTGATTTTGGGGTGTTTGCAAATATAGTTTTTCCGGTTACACAACCTTTTAAATAAAATAATTGAATAATTTCAAATTCAAGATTATCTTGCAAACACTCTAAACTTTTAAATTAAAGTGCTTTTGAAACTTAATTTTAAATTATGAATTTCTACTTTTCCACTAGAGTTTGCAAAACTTTTCTAAGAAAGCAGCTTAAAGCAGTTATAATTGGTTTTGTGGTGTTTGCAAAAATAAGTGTGAAGCAGCTTTTATAATGCAATAAGACTCAAATACATTTATTTATCAAGCATACAAATGATTAGCGTGCACCTAATTTTGGCAAATATACGTTATTTTAAATATATTTAAAGATATAACAATAATTTGGTTTGATAAAATTTAATCAATATATATATATATATGATTATCACATCGACATGCGATATTATTTGTAAATTACACCAATAACATTTAATCAAGATTTAGTATTTTACATGTTGTGGTTAAGAAAATTGATGTTCAACACAATATTCTTATTCTTTTTATTATTTCATGTATAGTTTAATATTGTTTTTATTCTCTTTACTATTCCAAATTACCTTTTACGTTGATGATAAATTTCATATGAATAAGAATCAATAGATTTTCTAGATATAGATAATTGATTGTCACGTTCAACATGGGAGGAAAGATTAGAGAAGATTTTTTTTCTCCTAATTCTAGGGGTATAAATGGCACTTTTGAGTGGAATAAGAGAGAGAACAAATAAGTAATAATAATAATAATAATAATAATAATAATAATAATAATAATAAGTAAAAGCTTCTTATAGAAGTACCTCTTACCCTGCTTTTGGGATTGTGTTATTTTTCGGCTTATTTTAAGATAAGGAGAATCAAAAGCCGTGTTTTCAAACACTAATTTACAACTTCTCAGTAGAAAAACGTCCACAAGCTCCTTTTAAAAGTATTTGCAAACACTCCATTCACCATAGTATTTTTTATACTCTTGTTTTCCATTCCTACAAACCAAAAAAAAAACTCAATAGAATAATTTATTTAATTTCTTGTGATCTTTATAAAATACAAGCTTGTATTGTTGAATAAAATTGGTGCCAATAACATCATAAACAAAAATTAGAGATAATTCTTCATATATCTCATTACTCATGCAATTAAGACATATTTTATATGATTCATATCCTCACAAAACCTCCCACACAATTAAAATTGCCTATAATTAATGAACGTGGACACTTAGGTATAGTGTGAGCATAATAGTAAAAAAAATGTAAAAAGTAGGCCAAAGGCAACCCATGTATAGTATGTAATAAGCCAAAAAAAACTTTTCCAGTAAAAGTTGGGAGGTTATTATTAATAATTTATTGTCTTTTATGAGTTAAAACAATGTGTGTTGCTTCACAATAGATCATATATATATATATATATAACGAGGTGGATATTACAGGTTTGGTACAATGACTCTATTACAGACTAGACCTACTTAGACTAATGCTAGTGTTGAGTAGGCTTGGTCCGGAACACCTCGAACTAACGCTAGATGCTATGTTGGATGTTGAAGGTATATCAAATGTGACGTCGAAGGCGATATCGGGCACCTTCTACGTCGAATATGGTCTCCTGGTGTATGTCGAGGATGACTTCGGGTATGATGTCGGATATGATGTAGGATAATGTATCGGTGATACATATCGGAGATATATATCAATTTCTATGTCGGGTGATATATCCAATATACTCGATATCTGTGTACAGTAATTCAGTGTAATTAAAACTTACATTGATTAGCGGAATGCGGGTATTTATAGGCCTCGAGAAGCGGAGACCGCACACGTGATGAACACGTAAGCCCTACCATATCGAATGTCATACTCGATATGTATGTTGGGGATAACCCCCGATATAGGAAAAATATGGGCTTGGCCCACGGACAAGCCCATTACGGAAAATCCCCATATCATGTAGTCCCCAATTTGGGAGGTATTATTCTAAATAATAATTTGTAAATTAACTTTGAATTTGAATCACGAGTACCTCTTGTCCTGCAGTCTCGGATACGGGAATTCATTCTGAAAAATGTTGGTGGACCCCCAATGTAATTGGCGTAGCCGAGAGGTCCTCGTTTGAATTATTGTGCGTAGACATATCATGTGAATCTCTAAAGGTTATAGGTTTTTTATAGAAATGATATCGAATTATTTTCGATATGCGTATCGAATTTGCGCTTCGATATGGATCCCCATAAATTCTCATCCGAGCATCCGATGTCTATAAATAGCGGTCTGCTTGAAAGATGGGGATCATTTGCTTGTAGCGAAATTTGTCTTCTTATTGCAGAGGTATGTCGGGCGTATTCAACATAGTTTTTGATCTGCGCCATGATCTCGGGTACTAAAACAATAGGGTTTGCGTGCGCAGGTCAGGTGCCATTGGGGGCTGAGGGTGAAGGGGTTCGTTCTGAGCCACCTCCAGTTCTGGTACTCGAACACGCGGGGGTGGTGCACTCTCTCATGTTGTATTGTCGACAACTAGCCTATTAGATTGCGAGCGGGTCATCATGCGTTGCATCTCGACGTCTTCGTCTGGGAACTTGGTGTTCACACATACGGCGCCACTAGTTTGGCAATAGATCGTATATATATAACGAGGTGGATATTACAGGTGTGGTACAACGACTCTATTACAAACTAGACCTACTTAGACTAATGCTAGTGCTGAGTAGGCTTGGTCTAGAATACCTCGAATTGACGCTAGATGCTCTGCTGGATGTCGAAGGTATATCGAATGTGACGTCGAAGGCGATATCGGGGATGATATCGGGCACCTTCTACTCGAATATGGTCTCCTAATGTATTTTGGGAATGACTCCGGGTATGATATAGGATAATGTATCGGTGATGTATATCGAATGCTATGTCGGGTGCTATATTGAATATACTCAATATCAGTGTACAGTAATTCAGTGTAATTAAAGCTTACCTTGATTACTAGAATGTGGATATTTATAGGCATCGGGAAGCGGAGACCGCACACGTGATGAACACGTGAGACGTACCATATCGAATGTCATACTCGATATGTATGTCTTGGATGACCCCGATATAGGTAAAATATGGGCTTGACCCACGGACAAGCTCAGTACGGAAAATACCCATATTAGTGTGACTTCATTTCTTTTTATTTTCATGAAAAATTATAGTTTTTAAGATCAAATATGGAAATGAATGTTAATGCAAAATGTGAACCTAATTTCGCCACCTAAACTAAACTATTATATGTTATTGTTCTTTTAGTTCTTGCCGTAAGTTGATAATATCGATTAGCTTTATAGTTTATACTTTATAGGCATGATTCGTCAGTCATCACGTTTACATTCAAATACATCGTAGGCATAATTTAATTTTTATTTCGCGTGTTTTTGGAACGGGAAAAGAAACCTATGCACAGTACTTACTCTTATATCTATACTATTATATAAAAAAAGGCAAACTGTGACACCAAACTTTTGATTTTCGGTTTTAGCCTTATAATTTTATTGTTAGCACAATAGTTTAATTATTGAGTTCCTAATTTAGCCTTATAATTTAAATAGAATCAATAACTATAGTAATTATTGTGACTGAATATTTAGTTTCCCAAAATTTAAAATTTTCTATATAAAGTCTCTATCCTTATTTATTTAATTTTTACTTATTCAAATTATTCTTTTACCATATAAATTAAAATAAATTCTTAATCACGCGGGGACCGCGTGCCAGCGTTTCTAGTACATATAAAAAAGAGAAAGAAAAGCAGCTAAAACATCGAAGATTGATATCATCTCTATTCAATCTTATCTTCTGTTTGTCTTCTCATGTTATTTATTTATTGTTAAGATTTCTGAGAAAATAAAGCAACTACGTAATCGACTATATGTCTACATACATATGATATATGGGTGAAGAAATAGGAGCTATGATGAATTTAGTAATACACTATTAATGCATATAGCCGTAGGTACTAGATATATAGTTAATACAAATATAATTGTTGATTAAGTAAATCGGCGAGTAAAAATAATGAAACAATAAATAACATCTGCTTCTTATTTCACTTTTCATTGTTCGTGTCTTATATGTACCAAGTAAAATTAATCTAAACTAAGAATGTTTTATTGAAGTAAATAATTAGTTGATGTTTATTTGTATACGTCAAATGTAATGCCCGAATTAACATTCATTTATTGTTGGTAAAAATCCGAACGCCAATTACCATAAGATTATCGCCAATCTCAATACTCGACACTTGAGATAATTTTTTGGTTTTTTTATTTTTCACTTTATATCTTTTTGCACATTATCCCGATGACAGGACCACATATACATTGATCCAATAGTCAGATAAAATCACAATGTAATTATCAGCGTGATTGTGACAAGCATTACCTCTGCGACACTGCATACTATGTAGTACGTACAAGCAATTTCAAATTATTTTTTTTATAGATAAATAAGGTGATTTGCATAAATACACCCAGGGAATCCAATTAAAAAAAAAGGGGAAGCCCCCATCACAAAAAGCTTCAACAGGAACCAAACAAGGTTTAATTACTCCAAAATGATCGGTAGAGTATGCCCATTTTGCGACATTATGAGCCGAGTTGTTCAAATTTTGGTTGATAAATTTGAATTTCTATTTTGGCCATTTGTGCCAAAATTTGTGAATCTCCTTGATGAGAGGGTTGGACGTTCATGATGGCTCTATAGTCGGATTGCAAATGTATGTCACAACATTCTTACAATCGCTTTCAATGATGACTTCTTTGACTTTCAAATTTACGAGCCAAAAGCACGTCTCTTTGATCGCAAAAGCTTATGCCGCTTCAGGATCATGCACCATTCAGTTGTGAGCAAATGCGAACACGATTGTACCATTGTGATTCCTCAGAATTTATGTTGTCGTTGTAGTTCCCTCCTTGAACGCAACATCAACATTGAACTTGAGTTTCCCGCAAATTGGAGGTTTCCGGACATTTGAAGAAAAGCATGCGGCATTGATTGATTTTTTATCCATTTGAGCAAAGAAATACAAGTTTGCTTTCATTGAAATCTCCTTAGCCAAATAATCTGTATCAAATGGAGTACTATCAAAGAGGATTTTGTTTCTAAAGAACCAAAGTGATTCGAAACAGCAGATCAAAAAGATAAGGAATTCTTCCCTATTGATTATTTCAGGAATCTTAAACGGTTTGTCGATCATAATTGAGGAGAATAAGTCTTTCAGGCTCCACCCCAAGAACTCTTCAATTCTCACTGTCCATTTTGATGCGAACAAGATGGCTCGGATTACGTTGCATTCCAGAAAGATATGACTTAGTGTTTCTGGTTCTGTGAGATCGATTGTGATTCATGATATGTATAGTTACTTGTCGAGTTCCTTAGGTGTTGGAGTTGGGGATGAGTGGTATTTATATTTTTTTTTGTGTTGTTGGCATGGATTTTACGGTCACTCTCACGCGATTTTTCTAGAAAAATCTGGATGAACCATAGGCTCCCAGGCTCCACGACCGCTAGTCGCATGCGTTGGTTCGTTGGTTGGTCACTTGTGGAATCTCCTGATTTTTCGTCGATCTTTGCCATCCAAAAATCGGCGAGATTGATGCGCAACCACTCATCTTGTGCAGCGGTTATGAGCACTCCCGCCGTTGCGTGGTCGAAGGTCCGTTGGATTGGAGACCTCCACCTTTTGTGCGATCACTTAGCTATCGATTGGTGGTTGTTTGCTGGTATCTGCCATGCTTTTGATTGTAATAACTATAAAGATTTTAGGTGTCATTTATGCTCCTTTATTTCCATGTACCTTTTTATTATTTTGAGGTGGCACGTTTTTTGGCATGCTCTTATTTGTATGTTCCTATTCGGTAGCCTCCATATGGAAAGTAAACAAGTACCATATCAAAAGCTCAAATCTGAGTTGCACACTCCACCTTTGGGTGTGATCCTCGGCCGCGAAACTTTTGGGGAGATTTTTTACGATCCTAAGCGGGCTTACCATTTTGTTGGGCCCCATGTGAGAAGAAGCAAACAAGTTCCATTACAAAAGCTCAAAGTCGATTTGCACACTCCATATTTGGGTGTGAGCTTCGGATGCGAAACTTTTGGGATACATGTTTGCAACTTTATTTTGGCCTTGCTTCGTCTTGAGAGGCACAATTATAAGCCTCCCTAGTTTTCTCTTATTTTTCTCGTTCTCGCTCTTGCTAGGTTGGGGACTCCAAGCTTGACGCGCTATGTATAGTCCTCTTTTTTTTATTTATATCACCATAATTTCTCTGGTTCTGTGTGACAGAATTTGCACATGAGGTCTTGCACTTGGAAGATCACGTTGAGGCGCGCTGCAGTTGGAATGATATTTTGCAGAATTTTCCACACGAAGAGTTTGTGTCGCGCATGGATATTAGCTTTCCAGATTTTACTCCAAAGCTGATCAGGTTCCAGAGATGTGTGGCTTCTAGTAATGATGTGAAAGGCGGATTTGGTTTTGAATCTTCCTCACGAGGAGGAAGACTATAATAGAATTCCATCATCTTGTGGCTCGGCAAAATTAATTTTCATGATTGCCTGGACTGATTCCTGATCGAATAATTGGGAAATCCGCTCAGTATTCCATCCACCTCTTGAGGAGAGGACCAAATCACCTACAACTTGAGGTACCTGCGAGGAAACAATCAAAGATGACAATAGTTTGAGAGTATGATCAGGCAATGAAGGAATTTATGGTTGATCCCAAATAGGGACCTTTGAATTCTTAGCTACCATGAGACAAACACCTTGGGAAATAATTGTTTTGCAGTTGAAGACATCTTTAAAAAACCAAGAAGCATTTGGTGGACATTTCTCAAGTTGTAGAAGATCAAGCTTTTTTAAGTATTTCAAACTTAAAAATTTCACCCAATTTTTGTGTTTAGCAAAAACAATATTCCAAGATTTTTTATCAAGTAAAGATATGTTGAAATCCCAAGTTTTCTTGCAACCTAAACCACCATCAGCTTTAGGTAAGCAAATTGAATCCCATGCTTTGAGAGCTAAGACATTGTTGTTACTATTATGCCCCCACCAGAGTCTCATGCATAGACTGTCAATTTTATTACAAACATACTGGGGAGCAAGCAAGTCTGCATGATGTGGATTGGTGTGGATTGAATGACTAATGAGATAAGGACTCCTCGACTGGATTGGGAGAGATTCTGCTCCTTCCACCCTGAAAATCTAACAGCAATCTTAGAAACAATGTCAGAACAAGCTTTGACTTTAGATTTAGATTTGCAAAATTTTTAATCAATGAATAAAATGTCAAATAAAATCTCAATATGTTGTTTATGTGACATTGTGCGAGCAAGTTGCCTCTATCATCAAGGTCTGTTTTAACTAAAAAAGAGTCTTGTTGTTGAGCTAACAAGTAGTTCTGTCCAATCATGATACATCAGTAGACAATGGTCCACTAGTTTGCCATGTGGCATGTTCACAAGATCTTAATTGAACTTGATTTAGTGCCATGCGTTGAATTAATTCACCGCAACCTACTTTCTACGTGCTGAGCAATCGAATTCACATGGGTCGAGCATAGCACATCAGTGAGAACCATCTTGGGAACCATCACTACAACAAAAATGACTTATAGTGGCACAATGCTACTGACATTTATTTTCAAATGCCAGTGTAAGTCACTTGACTGACCTTTTGAAGATTGCCATCATAGCTAACACAT
Organism: Linaria vulgaris; assembly: GCA_948329865.1. Classification (NCBI taxonomy): domain Eukaryota; kingdom Viridiplantae; phylum Streptophyta; class Magnoliopsida; order Lamiales; family Plantaginaceae; genus Linaria; species Linaria vulgaris. Next base: position 13,741,829 of record OX415254.1, on the reverse strand, counting down.
TAGTGGCATTCACTCACATGAATTAATGGCATTGGTCTTGAAATGTTACTATAAATTTATGTAATGTCCTTTTAAAAATGCCATCAATGAATTAGTACGATACAACTTATGGTAACTAGTGACATTGGTCAAGAGGTGCCACTAAAAATATATCTAATGTCATTTACAAAAGACGTCAGTAATTATTAACTTATGAATCACATTATCTTTCCAATTATTAATGACATTTGGTTTTGAAGTATCACCATAACTTATGTGATGAGAATCTTTACAGAAATGCCAGGAAATGACATAATTAAAAGAATTAGTTACTTTCCCAAAATATTTCAATTTATCCTTATCAAAAAGAAAAGATTTTAATTTGAACGATTCTTTTTCGGTTTTTCCTCTATAATTAAGTACCAAAACTATTCCCGCCCTTTGTCAAGCGCTTCTACAGAGGAACCCTAGCCGATTTTCCACCATCAACTACAAGAGTATGAGCTTTTATACTACTGTTTTCTATATTACCCAGCAATTTTATTCTCCATATTGTTATTTAAATCTTTTTCGTAATATCTTATACTGAAAGCTGATACTTTGTAAAACCCATTTTTTCTCCCTGTACCCCTCTAAAAGTAGTTTTTACATTTAAAAAAAATTATATTGCAGAAAAGGAATTCAGAGATGACAAGGAAGCACCACTACTTTAATAGTTTTAAGAAATTGATGAGGCTATCAAGGTAATGAATTTTTTGCCTTTCTCTGGGTTTAAGAAAGTTAATGTTTATATATGTAGCTTTTTTTTTTTTACCATTTTTATTATTTGATTTGTTAAAGGTTCATTGCTTTAGATTATTTGTTCATTCCTTCCTTTAGAAGCTCTGGTTGTGTTTGGCGTATTTCGTCTATTGGTAAGCATGTTTCATGTTTGATAAAATGTCCATGAGCTACTTTTTATTGCAATATGGATGTTAAGCTTTTGCATTTAGAAGAATAGAGATAGTGTTTCAAAGAGTTGGTATAATTTCCATTTACATGCCGTATTTTGCATTTCATCAGATCAATTTACTTGGAAAGTATGTGGATTTGCAGATGATACTCAATTGGAAAGAAATCCCTTTTTTTTGTGGTGAGTAAATGAAGCCCATATGTTAAACTTATGGGTTTAAGTTCTAGTTTATATCTTCTTGTGATGTAAGTTAGATTATGTTTCAAGTTACTTGTTAACTTGTGCTAAGAAATTCATTATACTACTCAGTATGGCTGTTCAGGATACTCCAGTAGATTGCGGAGATGTGCACATATTAATCCTGCTCATGGTCCTCCCTTCTTTGGAGTGTAGGATATGACACTTCTTTGTATCTAGAGATGTGAGCATCATCGTATTATTTATAGTTTTCCTTACTGCTCTTGTCAAAGCCACTTATATCAACTTAGCTACACTTCAAACATGAAGCAACTTATGCATGGTTTCAAGGTGCTTGATGAAATGATCGCTTGACTAGATTATATAAATTTGCTCTTTAGATAACACTATTATTCTGTGGAATAGAGGGGCATAAGCATTTATTTAAATTCTCGTTTCTTTATTGTTTTGTTGCTTTATTTCTTCGAACAATATTACTCTCAAGAACATGAAATGAGATGGATTGGGGAGACTGAATATTAGAATTAATAAGGGTAACAGTTTCCTGTGTAATCTTCACAGGAACATGATGTGGCTCTGTTTTTTTTCTTTTCTTTTTTTGCTTCATCTTTTTGTTCTGTTACAGCTCATATCTCCCTTTTTGATAATATACTGATTGTACTTGCCAGTGTGTCCCCTTGTATTTTGTGATTACAAAAATGTTCAACTTTGTTGCTGTTGGGTATTCTATTACAGCTCGAGGACGTTGAATCATGCTACATAGTCTAAATGCATACTTTTGTTGCAGCTCGAGGAATTCAAAGCTAGGTGGTCTACAGTAAGAATTTGATTATCTTCATGAATTTTTTTGAATTTATTTCTAAACTATTTATTTTCTTTATAGCGAAGAACATTGTTTTCAATACTGAATTAGGTTTTTTTTGATGAATATCTACAAAATATGTAGTGATTTTATCAATAATGTCTTTACAGTTCTTAAAGTATGAATGCTTCGATTCACATTTAGGCGTTGTCTGTCAAATTATTTGTTATGCTGTATTATGGAGAGATGAAACACGTCACTTCCTATGCGTGCTTACTCTTCTATGGATAGTTGCTACTAAAGCAGCAGCTTAGTGAAAATATTATGTGTTAAGTAAGATTGCAATTGAAAGTTCTACGAATGTTGAACGGGTTATAAGTCTCCTGAAGTACAACTATGTAGTTTCAAAGTTTTATGAATGTTTATGTTAGCTATTAATATGTGACAACTCAAATACAAGGCAATAAGGCATGGTTTAATCTTTATATTTAAATGTATTCTCTTGCAGGTTAACGAAGTCTTGGATTCCAAACTTTTGGAGGATGGTATCTGGTGTTTAGCCATATAGTATGACCCAAGTTGTTTTCAGAGATGTACTTTCTTAAAGTCAGGACTAGTTTAGAACTTTGTTGTTTGATTTATTGGATTATTCCATATTTTGGAATTGTATTCACAGATGACAAACACTTGTATCATATTTCTTGGTTAATGATTTGGTATAAATTTCTTAAGTTTATCTGAGATATCACATTTTTTTCTGTCATATTTCGGATTTTGATTCCCACGGACATATTATACTGTAATAGCCTGCAGAGGCACCAAACTGTGCCAGTATGAAACGCTTCCTTCTTAAGTTTATAGTGACATTTACATAGAATCGTTATTTAGTTTTAATGACACTACTAAATGTTTTTCTTTGGTATACCTAGTGACATTGTATGACGTCATTATTCATGCATATGTTGTCGTTTGAAGATGTCACTAATATACATCATTTATGGCATTATTAAATGTTACAGGTGAAATCTTTTCTAGCAGTCAGGAGTGCCATAAAATAAGGTCTACAGTGGCAGTTTCTATTGCAACTATATGTATATATAGTGTCATTGTAAGGCGTCAAGAAATTAACTTTTAGTGGCTCTTTATCATGTCAATTTATGATCTTATCGTGACATTATAGAATGTCATAATATTTATGTCCAATGGCATTTTAATTAATGCAACAATAGAAAGAATTGGTGACATTAATACTTTTAGCTACATCGCTACAAGTGGCATTCTTATTATAACTGAAAATGACACTAAAATCTCTTCCTATGACATTTTTGAAGGCCACTATATCCTATTTTTGTTGTAGTGCATCTTGGGTTGGATTCAACTGGGTTTAATAGTCGTAATGGTGAAGTCCCCACAGCCTGAATTCCAGTGAGTCGAACGACCATATCTGTTGAATTCACCATCTAGTTAAATTCCCTTAAATTGGCCAGTTTTTCAAATGGATCAATAGTAATATTAGTTGAAGTAGTGAAATATTGAAAATCAAAAACAAAAGTATTTAGCAGGTGATGTGTCAGTTTTGAAATTGCAGAGGCGGCTTGCACCTTTTTTTTTTAACTTGTAATTTACTCATTTAAGCATACATAACACAGGTGATTTGCCAATAAAACCCCTGAAACAAATGCACTGAAAGCATGTTAGAAACTTAAAATTAACAACAAATGAATATAGCTACAAAATGATGAGCGAAAAACCAAGGAACAATCAGTCGACTAGTCTAGGACGATCACAAATAATCATGACATTAGAATAATCAATTACGAACGTTTGGGCTCCCCTGTTCATGCTAGGGGGATATTAGTAAATGAAGCGCCAGTTACCAGAAGTTGCAAAAATTGTCAAACAAGTTGAAGCCTTAGGGAAACTTGCTAGCCGTTGCATAATTTCACTCTTTGTTGTATCACGAGAGAGACCTTCATCATCAGATAAACCTCCGATACAAAATTTCTCGAGTTTAACAGCATAATTCAACAAAAACTTCGCCAAAGGTAACATTGGTGTCCCGCTCTCCCGTATCTGAAAGTAAACTTCTTGCAGGTGAGCAATACACAAAGGCACAGATTCCACTTCATCATACTTGTAGTCGTTCAAAAAAATCTGGTAAAATATAGTATATTGTCAGTGAGGACTTGCACGAAAATTTCATTAAGCAACAAAAAGGATATGTAGAACAAAGAACAAAGAAAAAAGAAAAAAATTTGCCACTCCTTTGTAACCACCATTACCTCATCTACTTCGAGATATTTCAGAGATGGCGCGGCGTGAAGTAACTCTAAGATTGTTTCAGCTTGAGTATAAACATGGGAACACAAGGACAGTCTCTCCAACTTACTGAATATGGGAAGAGGAAGTCCTTGTTTTGAGGCAGCAAGAGCCTTGACATACATCACAAAGACAAAATGTAAGACAATAAATAAAATAAAGGAAGACTACAATAATAGGGTTTTTCAACTTTAAAGCCTGCCTTTTTCTAATCCTTATCCAAGACAAAAAAATGTATGGGAAAAAAAACAATTTGTAGTGCAAAACAAGAAACAATGGAACAATAATTCAGTTTTCTCCAGTTGATAAAAACTTTAATATTGTGAATTCTGATATGACACACCAGGTAACAAGCCATGCTAAAACATTAGACAAGAAAAAAATGTTAAATGTTAAAGTTACTTAGTAAAGACAAATATTTGTTTAGTTAAATTGAAGTAAAAATAAAATCCTAAACACAAAAGGAAGACTAAAATAACGTCCCCTAACAAATCCACCCATCCCTTACAAAGCATCCAAGTAACATGCCCCAACCATTGAGTGCCTAATGTCAGCTGCCTTCCCCAACCCACACGAAACAGGACTTCCCCTGTCTCCCACCCATAGATGTAAGCGAACCTATATCTTATGAGATTAAACTGTGTAATTTTCCTCAAAATGGAATGTGTCCCCAAGACAGGATCACCTAATGTAATATTATTTCACAGATGAAAATCAACATGCTACAACAGTTATATGATCAAAAGTGAATAACGACGAACCTCAGCTGTGCATCCGGAGAGCAATAAACACTTTACACTTGAGAGTGCTTTCAATAGCTTTCGAACTTGTAATCCACGTTTTCCAAGTAATTCAAGATCAAAGATATCCTCATTGTTTTTCAAATTTGCAGTTTTGACAGAAGAGCCAGTTATAATAAAGTTACTTGGTAAATCGCCAAAAGAAGAAAACGACTGAAGCCTGTCTCCAAAGATCTTCATTGAATAGTCATCTACTCGAGTATCATTTGATGTCTTCGACATAAAGGTAGTCAGCATAGGAGCATGAATTTCTACAAACCGAACATTCAGCCACTTGCAATAGTTTAGGTCTAAAGTCTTTAAGACTGGGAAACTAAATACTAGTTTGTCAGTATTGGAAAGCTCATTCCGAATTTCAACCTCAAAAAGAAACAAACTTGTGAGGTTAGGAAAAACATTCATGGAAGGAACTCTGAAAGTACTGGGTAAGTGAAGTTTCAAACTTCTTAATGAAGTGTTATTGAGAAGGCTGCGGGGTAAGACTAAGACGTCTTCCAGAAAACGAATATCTACTTCAAAACTCTCAACATTTCGCCTCAATACTGCACATAACCAGGATGTGATACGGCTTAACTTATATTTTCCATAACACTCGAGATGAAACTTTTTTATATTCTGTGAATGAAGTAATATCCTATCCATAAAGTCGGGAAAAGTAGTTTCCACACTCTGATCAGCAGGAAAAGCCACGTGATCATCAATGTACATATTGTAAATAATGGTCCACTTGTATTCCCATTGTTTGGACAAAACACACGTTCGAACAGCATCCTCGATAGGTAGGCAGGACAAAATGTGACTTATAACACTGTCTGGTAAATTGCTAATGTAATCTTCACAGTTAGAACGACCACCCTTGCGAAATTTCTTAACTGGAATCATACTTCCTTGGCTCATATTCGGTGGTTTCACCTTCACAACGAACCTGAAAAGTGAAAATTTCCATATATACGTGTAAGCAGTATCATCCCATACGATACGGATCCGAATTTATATTTTTATACAGAGGTCATTTTATTATTATGCTTACTAATACGAAAAGATTATGAGTTTGATTTTCCACAGTCAACATCAGAACGTTTCAAGTTTTCGAACAATATCAGCAAACCTTGTCGTTACATACCGTTCAATTTTTCATGCTCATTCATAACACGTAGTAGAGTTAAAAATCTGTAACAAAGCTAATCGATGAGAGTCTAACCAGAAAACGAGCAATGTAAAGTTCATACCTTGAAATTGAGCTTAAGCTTGAACCGTCAAAAATTAGCAACAATGGCAGCTGTGGTGAAAGCCCTAAAACTTTTCAAATTAGTTTCGGTTCTCTCACTTTTGTTATTGTTATTGGGTTAGCGTAAATTATTGGCAGTTTATTTTTGTTTTGATCCCTCGTGATTATCTTTTTCTCACATTTACTCTGTAAAGTTATTAAAACTAAAAATCATCACAATTTCTGAAACTTGTCATAATATTTTTCGTATCTGTACGTTATATGAATCATTATCAAGTTAAACTTATAATATTTACTTGTCTAACTATGTTAGAAATTTATTTTAGTATTTAAATTCTTTTATTGCATTATTTCTTGTTTTATAAATTTGTTATGTGTTTATCAAACACGAATAATAGTAGGAAAAATAAGAAGGAGAACTTGAGGTTAAGAAATTCGACTTATGTAATATATCTTTACTCCACAAATGAGGGTGGAGAATGCTTTGTGAAAAAAGACAAAATGTGGGTCAAAATGTTGGCATATCACAATTTCGACCCAATGAAAGCGCTCCCAATTTTACGTCGATCTAGTGATGCGAGTTTTGAAAACTCCTACTAAATACACCTAATGCAAATAAGTTTGACAGGAACACACCAAAGTGGTCGAAAATGGAAATGAGACATATATTGGCATGATAAGTGGGTCCAAAATGAACATCTCAAAGATAGATCTAGGAGACTTTATGCCATTGATATGGATAAGAAAGTTTCGTTGGAACAAGGGACAATGGACGAATGACAGTTGGACGTGCACTTGGTAGTGGAGGAGAGATATAATTTTGTGGGAAATGGACATGGTCCTTAATCTTGAGTAGATGATCACCAATATGAAACCGAACCCTCAACAAGAAGACTGGTGGAAATGGAAGCAGGATTCATTAGGATCATACACGGTCAAATCAACTTATAATCTTTTATCATCAAGCGAACGACTAGACGACGACAAATTCTTCCGAAAGTGCCTCTTAAGATGTGATTCACGGGTGGAAGTCGTTGCTGAACAAGGTGCCTACAAAGGTTAATTTGGTGAAATGGGATATTAAAATTTCAGGGGACTCTTCGTGTATTTTCTGCAATAATTGGGATGATGACTTAACGGATATGTTTTCAATTGACGGTTTACTTATAAGGTGTGGATGGGTTATTACAATTGGTTTGGGTTGAAATCGGTGTTGGTTTTCGGTGCATATAAACATATGAACATGTAATATAACACGTATTTCTAGAATAAGCACGTAAAGTCCCAAAATCGAAATAAGCTTTAAAAGGAATTACCTTTGAATCGAAATTCGAAATCGACTGGGAAAATAAGCCGAGTCAGAAGCTTCGCTCATTTCCCTTAAATTTAATACACCCGGTTAATTGCTCCTAGCTCGTTGGACGACGACTTCCTAAGGTACAACGTCTTTCTACACTTAAAACTAGATGGAAGCACACCAAAGTTTTAACTATCGGACTGTGAGAAAATTGGCAAAAACTTTATGGAATAGTAGCTAATGAATGCTATAAATGCTAAAAATATTTTTTGCTTTGATGTTTTTTTTTATGATACAAATATGGACCAAGAGCGTCCTATTTATAAAGTAGGGTGAGCCCTCAGTTAACCAACACGATCAGATTAGGGAAGCTTATTTGGAGTCAACAGATATCGACTTTGATCCGTTAGGACCCAGTTATAAACGTTGAAAGATTGCGTGATTTGATTCGGTAAAATATTTAAATTGCTATTTAAATATGCCACGAGTCTGCCTTCCCGGCAGGGGCACGCGCAGCGCATGCGAGATGGACGACGACGACTGCGCGAGGAGTCCGAACTCATCACTTGATTACACCCATATAAGGATTAAAATTGTGTAGCACTTTTCCCACTTGGGACAAGTTCCACTTTACTTTTAATAAAGCAATTACTATTCACACATTTCTACTTTAGCTAAAAAATTAAGTACAACCAAAATAATGTTGGACTCCAATATTATTATTTGTATTTGGTCTCAATACCAAATAAAAGTTCCACAATCGATTTTCTCAAACAACTTAATATATCATTTTATTCAAGACAAACATATCATCGATTTCTTCAAAGGACGCAAGGAATGGTAGGTTGATGTGGACAATATTGGAATAGCCGCAAAGCTATTTTTTATGGAGAAGTCCTCAAGGTGAATGATAAATATACTTGACCTTATCAAATTTTGAACTTGGTGTCGACTGAAATTTCGGGAGCATCTCCCATACAGCAGGCGGCACAACCGCCTGCACTCACAGCGGCATGGCCCCCGAACGTATGGAGCCCACATGGGACCCGCGTCGCTGTGAGTGCAGGCGGGTTGTACCGCCTGCTGCATATTAGACAGTTCCTGAAATCTCACGGTGAGAATTTTGCTTTTTTCTTTTTTTATTGATTAGCTTAATTTCCCAATAGATTGCTTAGGACCGTGAGTCTTATGTAACTTCATTAGAGTATTTTTTTACACTCTTGTTTTCAATCATGCACACCCCCCTCCTCCCCCCCCCCCCCCCCCCAAGAGTATTTTTTACACTCTTGTTTTCAATCATGCACAACACCCCCCCCCCCCCCCCCCCCAAAGAATAATTTATTTAATTTCTTAAGATCTTTACAAAATACAAGCGTGTATATCTGAATAAATTGGTGCCAATAACATCATAAACCAAAATTAGAGATAATTATTCATATATCGCATTACTCATGCAATTAAGACATATATTTTATATATCCAAACAAGACCTCCTACACGATTAAAATTGTCTGTAATTAATGAATGTGAACAATAAGAATAATGTGAGCATGATAGTAAAAAAAAAAATGTCAAAAGTAGACCAAAAGAAACCCTTGTATGTATAAGACAAAATATAAAAAATGTCCACTAATTTTTTTTAACTTTTTAGAAAAAATTAGCGGGCATTTTTAATATTTCGTCCGTATGTATAAGCCAAAAACTTTTTTTCAGTTAAAGGTGGGAGGTTATTTCATTGTCTTTTTTAATGTAAAATAATGTGTGGCTTCATGTTATTGTTATTTTCATGATAAATCTTAGTTTTTAAGATCAAATATAGAAATGCATGTTATTAATGAAAAGAAGACAGCCTAATTTCGCCACCTAAACTAAACTATTATATGTTATTATTGTTCTTTTAGTTCTTGCCGTAAGTTGATAATATCTTTACTGTCATCATTCGTCAGTCATCACGTTCACATTCAAACACAACGCACGCATAATTTAGTTTTTAATTCGCATATTTTTGGAACGAGAAAATAAACCTATGCACAGTACTTCACTCTTATACTTACTGTTGGGCGGCATTATTTAATTGTAATTGCCTTTTATGTTTGAAGTTAAGCTATAAATTGGAGGCCATTCTTCAGTATTTCGATTATTCCAACCAAAAACATACAATTTTTCTTTTATTAAGTGTAATTAATATAAAGAGTGTTGTTAGTGTGTTGTAAGTGTGAGGTAAAAATAGAGAATTTGTTCGACTTTACTACGGTAAAAGTCGGAGAGTTGTAATTCCTATTTCACACCCATAGTGAAGTTCTTCTACCTTGCCCGTGGTTTTTCACCCTAAAGTAATTTGAGGTTTTCCACGTAAAATCTGTGAGTCGTTTATCTTTTCATTTTTCAATTATTGCCGTGTTTTACGCTCTATACGAAGGGTCCACTTTACAACAAGTGGTATCAGAGCCTCGGTTCTTATCGGGGTCTCGGTGATATCTGTGGGTGTCGTGCTGAAATTATTTTTCAGTGACGGTGGTACATGATAGAAACAATAACGGCGAAATTTGAGATCGAAAAATTCCACTGGAGTAATTTCTCGTTGTGGAAGCTGAAGATCAAAGCCATCTTGCGGAAAGATGGGTGTCTCGTGGCGATCGGCGACAGGCCGGTGAAAATCACAGATGATACGAAGTGGAACGAGATGGACGGCAACGCTATCACAAATATTCACCTGGCATTAGGTGATGGCGTGTTGTCAAGCGTTGAGGAGAAGAGGACATCTAAGGAGATATGGGATCATCTCAACAAGCTGTATGAGGCAAAGTCCCTACACAACAAAATTTTCCTTAAACGGAAATTGTACACACTGAGGATGGCGGAATCTACCCCGATAACTGAGCACCTCAATGTTTTAAATACTCTATTTTCTCAATTGACATCGTTGAGTCATAAAATAGAAGTGGTTGAACGTGCTGAAGTTCTGCTGCAAAGTCTGCCCGATTCGTATGACCAGCTTGTCATCAACTTAACAAATAATGTCCTCACAGATTATTTGGTCTTCGACGAAATTGCAGCCGCTATTCTGGAAGAAGAGAGTCGGCGCAAGAACAGAGAAGACAGGGAGGCAGGTTCGCAACAAGCAGGTGCCTTGTCAGTGACAAGAGGGAGAACGACGGAGCGCGGTGCAAGTGGGAGTAAGAAACAGGGGAGATCCAAGTCAAAGACCAAGGGCAGTTGTTAGCATTGTGGCAAGAAAGGTCATTTGAAGAAGGATTGTTGGAATCTTAAGGATTCAAACAAGAAGAGTTTTGATCCTCAGGGGAACGTTGCTAGCACTTCAGATGATGGTGATGTACTATGCTGTGAAGCAGCAACAGCTATTCGAGGTATGCGTGTCTTCGATGATGTATGGCTTATTGATTCATGAGCCAGTTTTCATATGACTCCCAGGAGGGAGTGGTTTCATGAGTATACACCGATCGCTGGAGGATCTGTGTATAGCTGTAAAAATGAACCTTTAAAAGTTGTTGCCGTTGGTACGATCAAGCTGGAGATGCATGACGGGATTGTTCGGACCATTCGAGATGTCCGACACGTGGAGGGATTATGCAAGAATTTGTTGTCTTATGGACAACTTGATGATCTTGGTTGTGAGATTGGGTCGCGAAACAAGATCATGAAAGTTAAAAGGGGTGCGCTTGTACTGATGAAGGCAGACAAGATTGCCAGAAACTTATACATGGTACAGGGGAGGGCTCTGCAAGTGGGAAAAGCGCTAGTGGCTTCATCTGAGTCGATTGAGAAATCATCAATGATTTGGCATCAGCGGCTCAGGCATATGTCGGAACAAGGCATGAAGGTTCTTGCAGAGAAGAAACTACTCCTGGGCCTCACAAAGGTATCTTTAGTTTTTTGTGATCATTGTGTTGTTGGCAAGCAACATTGTATAAAGTTTCGTAGTTCAGATTCTAGAAGTAAAGTCATTCTAGAATTGATTCACTCTGACGTGTGGCAAGCACCAGTACTATCCATGGGAGGTGCAAAGTATTTTGTGTCTTTTATAGATGCTTATTCCAGAAGATGTTGGGTGTACATGATTAAGAGTAAGGCCGAGGTGTTCTCGATGTTCAAGACGTACAAAGCGCTAGTGGAACTTGAATCTGGGAAAAAGATCAAGTGACTTAGATCTGACAATGGAGGGGAATATACTGACAATGAGTTTGACGACTTCTGTAAAGATGCTGGAATTAAGAGGCAGTTTACTACGGCATACACTCCGCAGCAAAATGGGGTGGCAGAGCGGATGAACATGACCTTGTTGGATAAAACAAGAGCCATGATGCAGGCTGCAGGCTTAGAAAAGTCGTTTTGGGCAGAAGCAATCAATACCGCCTGTTATGTGGTGAACCGATCTCCGTCAACAGCACTGGGGCTGAAAACACCGATGGAGGTGTGGATAGGTAAACCAGTTGATTATTCTAATCTCCATGTATTTGGGAGTCCCGCTTATGTTATGTTCAATAATCAAGAGAAAACAAAGGTGGACCCAAAATCCAGGAAGTGTTTGTTCTTAGGGTATGCTAGAGGAGTGAAGGGGTATCGCTTGTAGGACCCCACTGCCCACAAGATAGTTATAAGCAGGGATGTTATCTTCACGGAAGATAAGAAAAGAAATGATAGCAGTACAAGGGAAGATCCAGAAACTACGACAGTAGTAGTCGAGAAGGATGCTGAGCAGGATGGCCCTATTGAACCAGAGCATGAACCTGAGGAGACAACGGAGTCAGAAGTCTCGGGGATACGTCTATCGACACGTATCAAGAGACCACCAGGCTGGCACTCAGACTTTTCAATGGAGAGCAATGTTGCATACTGTCTTTTAACTGAGGACGGGGAGCCATCAACTCTCCAGGAAGCAATGAGTAGTTCAGATGCAACTCAGTGGATGGCAGCAATGCAAGAGAAAATTGAAGCACTCCATAAGAATAAGATGTGGGAACTTGTTTCTCTACCACAAGGGAGGAAACCCATTGGCAACAAATGGGTGTACAAAATCAAACGTAACAGTGATGACCAAGTGGAAATGTATCGTGCACGATTGGTGGTGAAAGGATATGCTCAGAAGGAGGGGATTGAGTTCAACGAAATATTTTCTCCGGTGGTCCGAATGACAATTGTGCGGGTGGTTCTGGCAATGCGTGCTACATTTGATTTACATATTGAACAATTAGATGTAAAGACGGCTTTTCTTCATGGTGATCTTGAAGAATAAATTTACATGCTCCAACCAGAAGGATTTATTAAAGAAGAAAAGAAGAACTTAGTTTGCAGGTTGACCAAATCTTTGTACGGTCTCAAACAGGCGCCGATGTGTTGGTACAAAAGATTTGATTCATTCATAATGAGCCTTGGATACAACAGGCTGAATGCAGATCCTTGTGCATATTTCAAGAGATCTGGTGATGACTTTGTTATTTTACTATTGTCTGTTGATGACATGTTGGTTGCAGGCCCCAACAAATCTCATATTGAAGAACTAAATGCTGATCTGGCTAGGGAATTTGAAATGAAGGACTTAGGACCAACAAACAAAATTCTAGGGATGTAAATCCACCGAGACAGAAATAGCATGAAGATTTGGCTTTCTCAGAGTAACTATATGTTGAAGATTTTGCGGCGGTTCAGTATGCAAAATTGTAAGCCAATCTCTACCCATCTTCCTGTTAATCTCAAGTTATCCTCAAGTATGTGTCCTAGCAGTGAAGAAGAGAGGAAGGAGATGTCTCAAGTACCGTATGCATCAGCAGTGGGAAGTCTAATGATTGTTATGATATGTACTAGACCAGACATTGCACATGCAGTGGGAGTGGTTAGTCGATACATGGCGGATCCGGGAAGAGAGCATTGGAGTACAATAAAGAGAGTTCTGAGATACATTCAGGGAACCTCAGATGTTGCATTATGTTATGGAGGATCGGGTTTTACAGTCAGGGGCTATGTTGATTCTGACTATGCAAGTGATCTTGACAAACGCAAGTCCACGACAGGATATGTGTTTACTCTTGCTGGAGGTGCTGTGAGTTGGGTTTCGAAGTTACAGTCAGTTGTTGCAACATCAGCAACGGAGGCTGAATACGTGGCAGCTACGTAGGCCAGTAAAGAGGCGATTTGGTTGAAAATGGTTCTGGAGGAACTCGGGCACAAACTAGAGAGTATTTCTCTATTCTGTGACAGTCAGAGTGCGTTGCATCTTGCAAGGAATCCAGCGTTTCATTTCAAGACAAAGCATATTCGGGTCCAGTATCACTTTGTTCGTGAGAAAGTCGATGAGGGTATTGTGGATGTGCAGAAGATTCACACTAAAGATAACATAGCTGATTTCATGACGAAGAGTGTTAATGCTGACAAATTTGTTCAGTGTCGGTCCTCGTGTGGTCTGGTAAAAACGTAAGCAACATGAAGGACGAGGTAGAAAGAATGGTGTGAAGATCTGATTAGTCCCTAATCAAATCTTCAAGTGGGAGATTGTTGGGCGACATTATTTAATTGTAAGTGCACCATTATTTCCTCTAAGTGTAGCATTATTTCCTCTAAGTGCAACATTAAGGAAGTGTTGGATGGTGCACTATGATAAAAATATATTGCCTTTTATGTTTGAAGTTCAGCTATAAATTGGAGGCCATTCTTCAGTATTTCGATTATCCCAACCAAAAACATACAATTCTTCTTTTATTAAGTGTAATTAATATAAAGAGTGTTGTTAGTGTGTTGTAAGTGTGAGGTAAAAATAGAGAGTTTGTTCGACTTTACTACGGTAAAAGTCGGAGAGTTGTAATTCCTATTTCACACTCATAGTGAAGTTATTCTACCTTGCCCGTGGTTTTTCACCCTAAAGTAATTTGGGATTTTCCACGTAAAATCTGTGAGTCGCTTATCTTTTCGTTTTTCAATTATTGCCGTATTTTACGCTCTATACGAAGGGTCCACTTTACAACACTTACAAAAGAAAGAAAGAAAAGTAGTTATAAAACATCGAAGATTGATATATATCATCTCTATTCAATCTTATCTTCTGTTTGTCTTCTCATGTTATTTATTTATTGTTAATATTTATGAGAAGATAAAGCAACTACGTAATCGACTATATACATATGAGAAAATGGGTGAAGAAATAGGAGCTATGGTGTATTTAGTATTACACTATTTGTTAACCGTAAAAAATAAATATGAGATTAAAAGGAAATATTATTCCTAAATATAGGAATTAATACACGGACAATACTATTGTCACGAGTACTTCTGATGAGATATACCTACTCCTAATGAGGAGGCCTCTCGGAGTTATCACACCTTGGTGAATGACCCAAAGCGGTACAAAGGAACCTCCGAGGAGGTACCTAAACATTCCTTGGAAAGTCAACGATGAATAAAAAGGAGATATCAACGCGGCATCGAAAAAAGAGCAAACCACGATGAATCCGCGCGACTCCGATATCCATTAATGCGCCAAGAGGAACCACAACGGACCCCGAGTCCCATAATCTTGCGAGAATACTTCCTTGCTGAACACTCCTCAACATAAATTGCCCTCGGAACATCACTCCGAAGACCAAATTCAAGAACAAAGCCATGTTTAGACACAAGAACTATCAGAAGACCCTCTACGAAGACATGGACATAAAAATGCTACTTCACGAAGAACAAGTAAAGTCCTCGAAGATCAAACCAAGCCCTCGGCAATCAAGGTACGCACTCAGAGATCAAATTGAAACCCTCGGAGCCCATGTCAAAGGTGGAAACACCCCTCGTAGAATATATACAAAAGCCATTACTCCAAAATGAACCCTTACCAAAGCAACAACACCAACAAACACCACCCGAAGAAGATCCTAACTAGTCCATCAAGTTACTACCAAATATGGAGCCCTTCGGAGATAATCACATCCCGAAGAAATAGCCCCTCGGAGATTCTCGGAGCCTTCTCTGACGCCTCCTTCCGCTCGTAAGCAGACTGTAAACGCTCCATTTGAAGACGCAAATCCCCCTTCTCTTTCTGATCTTCTTCCCATCGGAAATCATAGGAAAAAATCTTTGTCCGAAGCACCTCCATCTCCATTTGGCCTTCACTTTCCTTAGAAAGAAGGGACGCCACCTGTGCTCGGAGAAGTTTTACTTCTTCCTCCTCCTTATGATACCCCTGCTCTATCGTCCCCGCGGCATCCCGAATTTTCCCTACCTACGAAGAGGAAAGAAAAAACGTATGAATTTAATACCAATTACCTAAAAGAAAGATGAACAGGAATAAAGAAAAGAATGAGTCAAGCTTACCATAAGAGCCACCCAGTTCAGGCTCGTGTGCATGAAATGGAACCCATTGGCAGAAGTGGCATTCGACGAAGCAAAGGACCGAAGAATCTCCTGAAAAGCGTCATTTAGAACTTGCATCGAAGGCAGATCTTCCAGATTATGAGGAGCCAATGGAGTCTGAAAGGTGAGGCCCATCGGAGAAAGCGTGACAGGGACGTGAACCCTCTGAAGAATGGTCCCCGGAGTTGGCGTCACCACATCCGAGTCGGTAAATATCGCCCGAGGACCCCCCACAGCTGTAGACGGGCCCGCCTCCCCAACCAACGCACTCAGAATCTCCACCTTAGCATCCCGGTCATCGGATGATGGGTCAAACTCCTCGGGAATGTCCTCAGAGTCACCAAGTGAAGCCTCCGGAACAGGATTGAGAAACTGCGCCAAAAATTCCTCCTCTGCAAATACAGTATGTATGAGTCAGAAGAAAGAATGAATCTAGAAAAGTCCTAGAATAAAAACTACTTGGAAAAGAAGGAAGGGAGTAGAGAATGCCTACCTAAAAGAGAAGACTCTTCTACCATCGGAGCCTTTCCCTTATCAACGGTACCTGTATTAGAAAAGAGGACATCAGTATATGAGGAAACTCCTTAAACATTTCAAAAAGAGGTTATTAAGGAATAATAAGAACTCACCGAGAGGAGTAGGCTCAGACACTGCCCTGTCTAAGAATTCGGGGGCTATCAGAGACATTGGCAAATGAACCTCACCTTCATGAGAAGAGGCGGGAGACGTATCCCGAGAGGATATGACCCCCACTTCTGCAGTCTCCCGAGTAGGATCTTCTCCACCCGTCCTCGGAGAAGACCCTTCTTTGGAAACCCTCGGAGAACTTCCCATTTTGGACCTGGAGACCGGCACCAGAGCTAAGGCTGAGATTGGACCTACCTAGCGTAGTGGAACTGCATTTTGAATCACCCCTGCCGCATCTATATAAGGAGGTGCATGATCCTCGTGAGTTCCCTCTCTCTCCGAACCCACGTATGCGCCCTCGGGAGCGTTAACCTCCTCCTCCTTATGATCGCCTTCCTCTGGAACATCAGAAAGACCACTCAGAACAGTTTCCATCGGACCCAACTGCGAGTAATAATTCGCCAAAACATCCCCTGCACCACCTGAGAACCAAAAAATACAGTTATAACCTACTCCTATGACAAAAAAAGAAACGAAAACGAAAATAAGATACTTACTGAAAAGGTTCAGGGCATCAGAAGATAGGGGCAGTGGCTTCTCGACAGCATCATCGGTGAACACCACGTGACGAAGCCCGGATGTCTCAAACAACATCAGAAAATCATCCGACTCCATCAGAAGTTGCTGTGAAATCACCGGGGAAAGAACTGTATCCTGACCCAAGGTGCGCACGGGAGCTGCACTCTCTCTCTAGTCGAAAGGTATATCCCATTGACCTTGAGAAGGTTGCACTAAGAAGTACCTATTCTTCCAGACGTTGTGCGAGCTTATTGACCCGTCCAGTATCCTCTTCGTGGAATTCTTGGAATTGTCCCGATGGCGAACGTTGTAGAATGGAAATCCCCCGGGTGAAATCACCACGTCAAATATGGAGAAGAAGTGGTCAACTCCACACTCCAACCCATTCACCTGACACCAAAAGACATAGATACAAAGGGCAGCAAACCCATTCGGAACCATTTGACTCGGACTGATATTGCACGCCTTGAACACTTCGCAGAAGAAAGGCGGCATGAATGAACCCCACCCATACCTAACTTGGGCAAAGTAAACAGTTACCATCCCCGGAGGTGGACGGCAAGCCCTCTCGTCCTTCGTCGGAATTTGGAACACCATATTCTTCTAGAAGGCTTCAGTTGACGTAAACAACTCCGATACTTGCTCGCGAGTAGCAACGCTCTGGATTTTTTCAATTTTAGCAAAGTCACGAGTAGACGCCTTCTTCAATTTAGGAACCCTAACGTTTTTGGAAGCGGCGGTGCTACCCTCAACAACAGCAAAGGTCTCCCCCTTTCGTTTATGGGTGATTACCCCCATCGGAGCACCCCCCACACTCACCAAAGAATCAACAGGAGCCGTAACCCCAGAGATGGTGGAAGCAGCGATAGAATCGGTGTGGGTAGAGGAAGCCATTTGTGCAATAATAAAGAAGAAGTGTTTTTCTGAAGAAAAAGAGACGAATAGCGTATGAATTTGCTAAATGATTGAAGTACAAGAGGAGAAGAAGAAGAAACAAAAAAGCTCTTTGCTCTGAAAAGATTTCACCGCAAGAGAAGATTGTAAAAGTGAAAAGGAAGAGTGAATAGTTCTCCTATTTATAGGAGTAAATGTGACAACGGTCACAAACCTTTAAAACGTTGAGCCTAGTTAAAGCTCCACGTATCTACCGCACAACGCCGTTAACAATCTGACCGTTACGAACGGTAAGATATTTTGAAGTTTTAAACAGTCAAACGGTCACCTGCAACGGACGCTCCGCAACCTCCGCGTGCATAAGGACATCACCTTCAAGGGCATTCAGGTAAAATCCCTTTGACTCGTTTTTAAATAATTATAAATATATGTACATACTCCCTCGGAAAAATACCAAAAAATAAGTACATCGAAGACCAAGACTCGGACTAACCCCTCACCTCACTGAGGACGATGAATAAAATTTCCCTCGCCCCTACGAAGGCGATTGAAATTTGGGGGGCTAGTGTTAACCGTAAAAAATAAATATGAGATTAAAAGGAAATATTATTCCTAAATATAGGAATTAATACACGGACAATACTATTGTCACGAGTACTTCCGATGAGATGTACCTACTCCTAATGAGGAGGCCCCTCGGAGGTTGCCACACATTGGTCAATGACCCAAAGCGGTACAAAGGAACCTCCGAGGAGATACCTAAGCGTTCCTTGGAAAGTCAACGATGAATAAAAAAGAGATATCAACGCGGCATCGGAAAAAGAGCAAACCCCAATGGATCCGCGCGACTCTGATATCCATCAATGCGCCAAGAGGAACCACAACGGACCCCGAGTCCCATAATCTTGCGAGAATACTTCCTTGCTGAACACTCCTCAACATAAATTGCCCTCGGAACATCACTCCGAAGACCAAATTCAAGAACAAAGCCACATTTAGACACAAGAACTATCGGAAGACCCTCTACGAAGACTTGGACATAAAAATGCTACTTCACGAAGAACAAATAAAGCCCTCGGAGATCAAATAAAGCCCTCGGAGATCAAACCAAGCCCTCGGCGATCAAGCCACACACTCGGAGATCAAATCGAAACCCTCGGAGCCCAGGTCAAAGGTGGAAACACCCCTCGTAGAATATATACAAAAGCCATTACTCCAAAATGAACCCTTACCAAAGCAACAACACCAACAAACACCACCCGAAGAAGATCCTAACTGGTCCATCAAGTTACTACCAAATATGGAGCCCTTCAGAGATAATCACATCCCGAAGAAATAGCCCCTCGGAGATTCCCGGAGCTGTCAGAAGAATACGAACATCAGTCTAGTCAGCATCTAGTAGATTAAAGATATGCCTTATCTTAACTGTCTACACCCGTACCTATATTACGACACCTGTACTTATTGAAACACATGCACAACGACACATGTCCCTAACAAAGCCTATATAAAGGGAGGTGATCGACTGAAGAAAGATAACTTCGGACACATACAATCATTTAATACAAAACGGAGGAGTGAAGTTCAGTGAATAAAGAAATGAATATTCTTGCATAGTTCTCCTCTATAAAGCTATCGCTTTTTGAATCACGGGCAGGACGTTCCGACCCAAAAATAATTCCGTTAAATAAGGAATAATATCCAACCAGTTAACACTATTAATTCACATAGCCGTAGATATATATAGTTAGTAAAAATATAATTGTTGAATAAGTAAATCCGCGAGCAAAAATAATGGAACTATAAATAATTAATATCTGCCTCTTATTCCACTTTTCATTGTTCGTGTCTTATATGTAGTAATTAAAAGTAATCTAAACTAAAAATGTATTTGAGGGGGCCAATGGGACCATGCGCCAACTAAATAACGATAGTCACGAGACCTGCTTTATTAATAATTATTAGTCTGGAGTCTGGACATATTCTTTTATCAAACATTGACCAGAATAATGCTTTTGGCGTGCCAAGGCTTGTGATGACATATTTTTGGCATGGCTAAATTCTCCTTTTGGTTATCTGATTGCACAATTTCGTGAATTTTATATAAAGTCATCATTACTAGTTTTCTTCTTCATTATATAATATATATATACACAACAGAATTATTATTTGTCTTCTTTTGAGGCGAGAAAAAGGAAAAAAAGAGAGACTCACGGTGCTCTCATACTGTACAGCTCGAGAAAATGTTACACTTTTTTTTTTTATAATTTATTAATGACGCACGATCAAAATACAGTGTGAGGAACTAACATTGGAAGAACTTTAATGATTTAAATGTCCCGATGAACTCGATATATATTAGATTTTATTATGTTAGCGTATATAGGCGGAACCAGAAAACACCAATATTTGGTAAAACATTGTAAAATCAACTTAAGTTAGTTGAAGGCTAATAAATTTCAGAATAATGGGTTGTTTGCAAACTCTTAAAAAAAGCTATACTCAAACTGTTTACTTGAATACGTGATTTTATGAAGTTTGCAAATCTAGATTTTTCGGTTATGCAATTTTTGTAAACTAAAAACTCCCCACAATCTTAAAGCTACCGTGAGGGTGCTTTTGGCTTATGGTAGATATTTTTAAATAAAATAATTAGATTATTACAAATTTAAGATTATCTTGCAAACACTAAAAACTTTTAAATTTAAGTATTTTTGAAGTTTAAATTAAAATTATGAACTTCGACTATTATACAAGAGTTTGCAAACACCACCTAAGTATTGCTTATTATATCTATAATATTTATGTGTCTTCTTTAACAATACATATAAATATCTTTATACTTATATTGAAAATGTAGCTATCTTTAAAAGATCACACAAAATATAGCATATGAAAAATGGTTGAAGTAAAGTGGAATTGAATAGGTTTTTTTTTTTAATGGATGTGAATAGGTTTTGTTAGTATTTACTAAAATTGACGTAATTCAAAATTGGAGGCAGATTGAATAGTTTTTTTTTTTTTTAATAATGGACGTGAATAGGTTTTGTTAGTATTTAATAAATTGACGTAACTCAAAATTGGAGGCAGATGCAACTGGCAAGAATTAACGTTGCAGAGAGTCTTGGAGCCGAGGGCGGAGCCCCTTGTCAATTTTATCGTTAGGCGAAAATGACATATATCCTATCTCTAATTACGTCAATGGCCCTTCTATCATCAAATGTCTGCCACTATAATAAGGCACGTTTGGGAAGCACACCAGTCTCCGGCCCCTTAGTTTTTATATTGTTTTTGTTGAGAAAAATAGTATAATTTATTACCTTGTAGTAATATTCAATACAATTAGCTTAATTCGTACAACACTTATATATTGTATCACTTTGCCATCTATAATCTAACGATTACTTCGATCTGCCTCTCCTTTCTTTTTTTCTTCCAACCCTAATCCACCGTCATGTCGAACACCTCCACCTCCACCGACCACCACTCATCGGGCGATAGCTCTGCTACGTCCATCCCAAACACTATCGCCCCACAAATCACTTCCACCATCAACGTCTCATCTCATCATCACCTTACTCTCCGCCTCACACCCACAAATTACCTCTCATAGTGACTCCAAGTCGTCTTCACCCTTAGTGGACTTAACCTACTCGGTTACCTTCAGGGCACTCTCAAACGCCTTGATCCTTCTAACGCCATCGGACACATGCTTTGGTTCCAACAAGACCAACTCATCATGTCCACGCTCATTGGGTCCATGTCCCCAGAAATCATTCCCTTGATCCACTCTTCGAAAACTTCCCCAGAGGCGTGGGTTCTCTTGATGGGCGCGTCGCGTGTTCGAATCGTACCCGTATCATGGCCCTGAAGGACGCCCTCAACAATGCCTCCCTTGGTAATCGCTCCGTCACATAGTACTTAAAGGATATCAAGTTCAAAATTGATGAAATCACCATGCTAGACCGCCCTTTGAATCCGGATGACATCACGCTTTACGTCCTTAACGGACTTAGCGCCAACTATCGTGACATTGCCACGTCAATCCATCTCCATGAGCAACCGTTCACCTTTTCTAAGTTGTACAACGCCCTCGTCACGCATGAATCGTACATCAAGCGATTTGAAACTGAGACTGCGACCCTTATCGCCACTGCCAACACCGCATCTCCTGGTCCAAGTCGTGGCTCTTCCTTTACCCGCGACTCCAACTTCCACGAGTGTGGCTCTTACCGTGGCAATCGTGGTTCATCTCGTAGTGGTCGAGGTAGGCAACCTTCTGATTTTGTTTCTCACGATTTTACTAACTCCTATACGCCTCATGGTGAGCAGGTCATTTGTCAATTTTGTGGCAAACCCAATCATGTTGCCTCACGCTGCTACAAGCTTCAAAATCTTCTCAATCCAACTACCAATGTTGCGCATACTCCGCCCGCGTGAGTTGGAGCCTAATCTGCCGTCATCTCGTATATTAATGGAAAAGGGAGAAATATATAACTTTTATTATTAATGGCTTGAATTACAATGAGAGTCTGTCTTCTATTTATACATGTACAACTTAATGAACAAGTAATTAATAAATACAAGGAAAGATAACTACAAGGAAAGAGGAGATATGTGATTGAGATATCAGATGATCTTGTATAGCGTGAAATAAGTCGAGATTTGAAAATGCAGTTAAAACAACTCAAACTCGTGATGTCTCGATTATAGATGACACACACACACACACACATATATATATATATATGGAAAGTCTTGAAGGATAGGATTTCAACGAAAAAGAACATGTTAATAAGAGGAGTGCGACAACTAAATGGCGAGATGAAATGTGAACTTTGTGGAAGTGGAGAGGAGACAACAACCCATTTATTTCTTGAATGTCCCGTGTCATATCAAATTTGAATGCTTATTTATGATTGGATACATGTAGTCACAATGATTCTAAGCAAACTGGATATTCATTATCGTCAAAACTTAGATTTTGTACCGACACTTGCTCGCAACCGAAAATGGAGGGGAGTATGGTGCTTTGTGGTGTGGATGACTTGACGAGTGAGGAATGAAAAGATTTTCTAAGGGTAACAAGTGAATATTCAACATATAGTGGACCTTATTAAACTTCACTCTTGGAATTGGTCTAAAGCAAAAGAGATGAACTTCTTCTATTCTTATACAGATTAGAACTTCCTCATGATGATGCATTGATCTCGACTGTTGTAAGAGGTTGAAGAACCCTTTGTGTTTCTTTATAAAAAAAACATGTATGTAGGCAAGTTCATATGTAATTTAGCTAATATAAGAAGACTTATTTAAAAAGCAACAACACTATGTTAGTGTAGCTGAACAATGAACAACCATTTTGGAGCTAAACTTAAATTTCATTAAAAATTAAGGGTTTATTTCCTTAGTCTCAATGTTGATCCCCATAAGGAGAGACTAGATTATATATCTTTTGGGTCCGTGCCAGTTACACATATTTGATTAGCGCAGTTTTTTCGATTGGTGAGATTTGTATACTTTATATCACTCTAAATATTTACCTAATGCATTCTCAAATAGTAGCTAGTGCGAGTTTTCAAGTCTTGGATTACTTTTGAGTACATTACAAGTGCTAAAAGAACCGAGTGTAGTATTGTACATTACAAGTAAAGTATATTACTTTTCCATGTATATATTGATTTACTTTCACATCCAAACACACCCCAAAATGACAGAAGGGCAATGACAGTGTGTGCTTTTTCATCCCCTCAAAGCAACAACAATAAAATAAAATAATAAAGTATTAAAAAAAAAACAGCAAACAGCCGTCAGCCAGAATCTTCCTATCTGTCCAATGAACCCAGTTAGTTATTAATTAATTCACAGTATAATATATAAATCAGCTACCTCGTCAAAATTCAACTTCAACATTCATTCACATATTCTGCCAAAAAAAAAAAAAAAATCACGAAGATTTATTATTTACCATTTTTTTGTATATCCAGTTACGCGTTTCCGCTGAACTATTCAAAAAAACTAGCAAAATGCAGGTCCGTCCTTATGAGGATTTTTGATTTTGATTTATTTTCGATTGATTGTGGTTTTTTTTTTAAAGTGAGATTTTTGATGTATTTTTGGCAGACGAGAACAGTACAAGTAGAGCGAGTTTCAGATCTAGCTACGGAGAGAGAAATCCATGAGTTCTTCTCCTTTTCCGGTGAAATTGAACACATTGAGATCCGCCGGTAATTCGAATTGATTATTATTGAGAGTTATTTATTTTTAAGTAAATTGAGTCATTTGTTGTTAATCTAGGTTTTGTGTGGACTGCAGAGAGGCAGGGGCAGGGGCAGGGCAGTCGAAGACGGCCTTTGTTACGTTTAAAGATCCCAAGGCACTTGAAATCGCCTTGTTGTTATCGGTGAGCAAGCACTTTATTCTTCTTCGTTTTAAAGTCACTGGTTTAACTACTTAAGACAGAAAGAGGATTTGTCAATTGTTAGTAAGTTGATATCGAAAGACTTGAGAGCTAGTTGTTCAGATTCTAAAAGGAAACGTCTAACCGAGGTTTGTATTGTGTTGTCTCAGCTTCATGGATTGTGATTTCATGCAGCCTCAGTTTAAGTTTAGAATTTAGGTGTGAAAGCTTAACTCGTGCAAATTTAATAAGCATGTGGTGGTATATTGCGCGGCATAGTCCATTTATATTCCGATGTAGTATCCTCTTCACTATAAGTAAGGATGTTTAGCGTGCGTTCAGGTTGGTAGTATATGACGTGCATTTATGTTGAACGTACTGCTCTTTCTTGGTGTCCTTTAGCATCTGTTGGTTAATCATTCAACCGGTGGTTTGCTCTTGTTGGGGGAAATAGTTTTACTTCTGGAAGCCTCTCTTGGTTTGGTAAATGTTTCCGATACTCTTTGGTTACGGCATGACTAAATTTGCTGAAACGACAATAATTTTACTTGAAGCCATCTTAGTTTAAGGTTACTGATATGAGACTTTTTGATGATTCTTTTTACGGTAGTAGTAGACCTGAGAACTAATGTAGTCTATAGTATCAACAATAGTACTGATAATGTGTGTTTGTCAGGGAGCAACAATAGTGGACCAGTTGGTTACCATAACTGCTGCAGAAAACTATGCTCCACAACCAAAGATTCAGGTAAATGCTGCTTTCTAAAATTTTGAGAACTCCTTTCCAGCATATTAGTCTAAACTCTAAACTATACTGGGTTGCTTATTTATGTGTTACAGGAAGTGAGAATTGTTGAGAATGCTGTGAGCATCTCTCCTGGAAACACTTCCCCAATCACTGAGGTAATAATTCTGCAATCTCTTGTGTGAAATTGGTTTAGCTTTCTGTGACCTACTGGATGTGATGGTAATTGGATAGTAGGTGCAAGTATGTTTACATTAATACAAGTTCTCTGAATTGTGTATATATATTCATATCTATAAGTATGACTAGTAAAAATTAGTTAGTTCCGTTCTCCGCAGTGTTCCTAAGTTTAGATTCTGATTGTTTTGTTCCTTGTATTCTCTCCTCTGTGCGCGCAGGAAAAAACTAGTCCAAGTAACGGAAGAGAGTACGTAAGTAAAGCTCAAGTTGTTGTGTCAAGCATGCTTGCAAAAGGTTCAGCTATAGGACAAGATGCTGTGAGCAAGGCCAAAGCTTTCGACGAAAAGCATAGTTTGACTGCTAATGCATCTGCTAAAGTGGTTTCTTTTGACCAGAGAGTTGGGCTGAGTGAAAAGTTCACAGTTGGAATATCAGTAGTAAATGAGAAAGTGAAGTCTGTTGATCAAAGATTTCAAGTGTCTGATAAAACCGTGTCAGCTCTTATGGCTGCTGAGAGGAAATTAAACAGTACAGGATCAGCCATGAAATCGAGCAGGTTCGGAAATTCTGCCCTGTAGTTATAACTTTATACTGTTATTTTACCCAAAACGTAAGAAAGTTACACCTTTTAATGAATAATGGGTAGAATCTTTCAAGCTTGTGCAACTGAGTTTGGTTTAAATAAGTGAAACATGAAAAAGCTTGTGAGAATTGAGACAAAGCTGTTTACTTACTGTAGTAATAGTTTAGACTATTCGTCTAGTGATTTATTTGGATGATCACGAGCTTATCTTTTACTTGAATGTACAAAGTTTGGCTAAATGTGGATTCATATCAGGTATGTAACAGCTGGAACATCGTGGCTGAATGGTGCTTTTAACAAAGTGGCAAAAGCTGGTCAGGTAGCTGGTTCAAAAACTAGAGAAAAATGGAATGTGGCGCTAACTAATCTGACGGCTAAGGTGTGACTTTTTCCTGGAACATCAACCAATCTCTTAAATTGGGGATGTTTTTATCCGTCTACCTTCATTATGAATTACATGAATTAGGCTACCTGAAATCTTAGTGGGCTTATAATGTGGCCTTCATACTCTGTTGGGTTGGGTTAATCTAATTGTTCCTTTTCCATGGTTGCCCTTTGAATATTCCGGAAAGGAGTACCAATTATATGTGAAAGTGTGCTATCTTTGTCATTGAAATCCGAAATCCCTCTACCCCCAAAAAGAGCGAGCTTTAACGATTATTCTTTTATTGAGCACCCGAAATGCCATTTTCTGACCGAACTCGGCTGATCGACTCTGCACCTTTCACACTATCATGGGCATTCATAGTATCTACTCGTATCTTTTGATCTGTTATGCAGCTTGACATATTTGGGGTCATTGCCTTCGAGTAGATTTTTGACGTCACATTCTCATTTCCTTTTACTAAAAGTAAAAGATGCCATTATATTCATTTTTCATGAAGTAAGATCTCCTCATGGTATGCTGCTTCAATTTTTGTTTCTGTAGTATATAAACTGCTGTCGGGGCAAACTCTTTGTTAACTAAAAAATATTGTCAGATATAGTTAGCAAGTGCCTTACTACTCTGCCTGAGCCCACTCTTGCGATTTTATATTAGTTAGCAAGTGCACTCTTGCTCTCCTTGAGCCGACTCTTACTATTTCATAATCTTATCTTTTCATGTATATGCAGGATCCTTCTATTGTGGCGTAAATTAGGGATCTGGAATCGACGATAGAATGATTTACTTCTCATACGATGGTTTGTTTCTGAATGATTTTGGTGACTATTATGGGATATGCTACACGGAGCTACAATTGTGTGATAGGTAATGTGGTAGTTCCACTCATTGGTGGTTGATTCATGCTTGCAAGTCAAATGGACTATACTGGACTGAGTTGTGCGATTTACTTCATTATGTATAAGTTTGTTAAATCGTTGTGTGGGATCCCTCGCTAGTTCTGCAATTTCATGGTAGTTGGAATTGGTTAGTAAATTTGTATCGCATTTTTGTGTAAATCCAACCTGTGACAAAATATTTCAAATTTTAGTAAATCCAACCTGGAATTGGTTAGTAAATTTGTTAGCTGTTCGATACCTTTGCTCCTGGTTTGAGTTTCTAGCTTTCATCAGGTTCGCATGATCTCTCTCTCTCTTGATTTTAAATTTTACCTGTCTTTCTATTTGCTTCTGAATGAAGCTTATAACTTCAAAAGTTGTTCACTTTAGCATACAGAATGAAAGGCTCTTATAAAAGAAAAAGAAAATACAGAATGAAGGCTCATCTAAGCAAACAGATACTTAGAAATTGCACGCTACTCCCATGTGGGATTGCCATTGTATAATGCTTAAGTTTCTGACCGGCTTTTCATGTGCATTTTCAATAATAATTCTGTAATTTTTAAGTTTATAAATTATTTTTCTTAGTATCTCAAAACCCAAGCAACATGAACTTTGTTATTAGATACTCTTGAACTTGAGATTATTTATAATACTGGTGTCTTCTATTGAACTCCTTTTTACATAACAAAAAATGTGGTCTTCATATTATGTTTCTACAACAAATTTACAACTGTGCATTATGGTATATATTCCGAATATGGTAGTAATTAGCTAGGTAGCTCAAGGCCATTAAATACATTAAAAGAACTGTCATATACTTGTAATTGTGCGACTTTATAGATCCTATAAACTACAATACGCGTTCCCAAATAAGTTGAAGGCAGACATTTAAGAATCTTTTGATTGATTTCATTTACTATTTTATTCAGTTATATATACAAACGAGTACAGTTAAAATGAATTTCCATTCCTATTCCAAAAGAAGGGGACATTTCAACATATATTGCCGAGATCATGCTAGCATATAAAGAAATTCCATTGCGTTTCTTTCCTTCTTTCTAGTTAAAGATCAAATGTGGGGGCAATAAAGTTAAAGGTGGGACTCCAATAGTTACTTGTTGACGCGTTCAGATCTATATCGTTATTGTTTGATTTGGTGGATATGGTAAAAGTAACAAAAAGTTTTCTAAGATAGATCTAACAAAGACCGAAGTTAATTAATTCTTCGTTTCACGTAACTTTAGAACAACAATTCGAAACAATAGAGTATATTTTGTTCTTATTTCGTCCATGTTTACAATACACCGAAAATCTTGTTACAGTGAGCCTGACTATACCAAAATAATGCTAATATATTACAAGGAACGAACTAGCTTAGTCCGGATTAGTCCGGAACACCTTAAACAAGTAGAGTAAGCAGATTATCTAAAATAGCCTAAGGCTAGGTATAGTCGAACTCTGACGGTTCGATGGTCCTGCAATTGTCAGTCCCGAGAATAGTCGAATTCTGGTGGTTCGATACTCCAAACTCCCAAATTGGTAAAACAGCCGAACCCTGGATGGTTCGATGATAAGAACTGTCGAACTCGTGGAACTATCGAATTGGGGCGATTCTATGATAAGAACTCTCGAATCGATTCTTATTCGATAGATAACTGTCGAATTGCTGAACAGTCGAACTGAATGATTCGATAATAAGTTGTTGGCTGAATGTATTGAATGCGTCAATTAATATCAGGGAACATAGTATTTAACTATTTATAGACCTCGTTCCGTGGAACCAGTTGAATGCGGAGCGCAACAGTCGAACGGGGCTCGATTCGACTATCTCAATAACAGTCGAACGGACCCTGTTCATGGGCCTTTTCTTGGTGGGTCGACCCAAAATAATATTTGGGCCTTGCTAAAATAATCATAGTAGGGTATGCAACAGTTGTTGAGTATTGAGTGGACTATCGTACACATACAAGAGTCCATTTGCCAAGTTCTTGATAGAGCTGTAATTTACTAGGAAAAGATATAATACGCGATCTAATCCGCAAGGGAGTGGGTGTCCTTTTTATGGGGAAAATTTTAATTGTAGTGTAGCTCAGCCTCAGCGCACCTCCCAACTGAGTCATAAATCTTTAAGAATAAGACAAGACGATGAATCCAAAAATAATCAGCTTTAATCTCATTAATTATTTAACGCATGCATCAATGTGACCTGTCTATCATGTGCCCGCCTCAACACGGAACAAGATTTCCTTTTTACTTGTCTCACCTGCACCTTTAATATTACTTCTGTTAGAGCACTTCTTCCTGTCTTTTTAGCTATATACAACAACATATAAATTATAAAATATATATCTATAGCATCATATATTGATGGGATTGATTCTGAAATTCAGTGCGCTTCCTTATGATACTTTTCCAAGAGTTTTGTTGAGAGAGAGAGAGTCATCATGATGAGATGAAGAATTAATAAGGGAATGAGGGCGTTTGGAATGGAGGCTGTTCCAAGATTCATAAATTTATCTCTTTTCTATGCATGTCGGTGTATACCTTCTATCAATTCATAATATAATAACCATGAATCCATGATTTATGAGTTATTATGAGCATGGAAATGATAAGAAAAATGATCTCGGACCAGGCTTCATTCCTCACGCCTTCCCTCCCTACGATGTTGGCATTGTTATTATTTATTAAAGCCCTCACGATAGTTTACTATTCTTTCAAGGAAGACTCTCGATCACTTCGCACAAAACAGGTTAAATTATTGCTTAATTTAATTTGCTGTATCGTAGAAACTTTTAGCTATTACGTGATAGTTGCCACTTGAACTTATTATTGATGATTATATGAATAAGGGTTTTCTATTCATCAGATACCAATCCTCTCTCGTATTGTTGGAAATTTATGATTCCGTATTTATGAAGTGAGGGTTAGCTCCCACACTAAGAAATCAAGAGCTCCAAGTGGGCATTAATGAGAGATGAACCGAGAGCTAGATTACGATGCCTAACTGTGTGGTAACATAGATCCGTGTATTGGTGAATAATAAGATATCAACACGGTGTTCATGAAAGTTGAGATTTGTATAGAAATGTGTGTAACAACCCCACTTGACGGCGGGCATATAAGTCCCAAGCTTCGATGAGTTGGAGGGGGCAATTATTGTTGCAAAACCCTGTACGCGAGTGACCTTCGTCAGTTCGTTGTAGGTCTTAGTGGAATTAGTAGCAAATATTCTAATTGCATAGCGTCACATGTATAAATTGTAAATTTTGAGAAAAATGACAAATATGTGGAGGTATATAATCAAATTATATTTCTAGCTATAGACTATATAAGTTGTTTATCATAAGATATATTATGAATGTTAGATCATGAACGAGCGATAATATTGAAGTAAATATGAGTTAAGTATAAATATACTACATAAATCATCTAAATGTTACATATATAGTCATAATTATAATTAATAATGTTAATACATGTAATTATATATAATAAACTTCTGGAACTATTATTATCATGTAAGGAGTTCATATTCTTTATCGAGGAAATGTAATGAGTTCATATAAGTTATTGGATTGCAAATTAGTAAACATTTATGGGAGAACGTACCGAAAACGATGAGAGAGTGCAAATTTTAGGGTTAGAAACATTAGTAGGCTCTATTCTACTTTCAATCTATGTTGTATGGATACGGCCGAAAGTGATATATATATATATATATATATATATATATATATATATATATATATTATATGATAAGGATATACTTCGAATATAAATCGTACTATCCTATATGTTATTTGGCCTATCTTAATTAAAATTAAATAAAAAATTCATGGACACGTTATGAGGGCGTATCTGACACGTATCTTTCAAATAATAGGACGTTGTTAAACAATAAAAAAATAATCTTGATGTTAATTTAACTTTATTAATATTATTATACTATAAAGTTCTTTTAATATAATTGTTGAATATGTTTGATATATAAGTACTTTGAGGTATTTCGAGTTTATGTAAATTGCAGATAATCATATATAGGCTTGCATTTTTTATTGTATTAATGTTGAATATATTTCATATTAATATGTTACCATGTAAGTGAACTAAAAATATTATTTTTGATATAGGAAATTATTAATGCAAAACTCAACGTATCCTGGATCGATGTATTATAATGTGTAATTTTACAAAGTTCGGTGGATAGTGCCCAAAAGTTGTTATAGCACACTGGATGCTTTTATCCTCTAATATATATGGGACACATCTTTTAAAACAAAAATGGTAAATGGAGCTTTAACAGATAATGAAGGGAGTAGGTGCTCTTAGAATTTGGGGCAAAATATTAGAGGATAATTAATTTCATCAGCGGTTACTTATTATCATTTACTAAAAATAGCAACTTATTCGAAAATTGGTTGGAGTCGTTACTCGGAGCTGCTAGAAATAGAAAGCGTGTTTCTGATTCGTTAAATTTCGAGTTTTTACCGTTATAACTTATTAGCATAAATATATAGCTACTCCATTTGTAATTTTATCTTCACTTTTTCTTATTCTAAATTCAAGTTGTACTGAGAGAAGAGAGGTGATCTATCAATCGCACAATGCGTAACAATTGAATCATTCGATTCATAATCGTTCAATATTATTATTTGTTTTCTTTTCATGTGTATCAGATTGTGTAGTTTAACATGGTATCATTTACTGGACATCATTGATTCTGGATTCTGCTGTAATTTTTCATAGTTTTCATTACGATCTTACTCTGATACTACATCACAAGATTGTGAGAAGTGATCACAGTGTTTGTGGTTGATAATATTATGATTTCTTGTTGTTTGTGGTTTCTATATTGTGTTGATTCATATTTTCCACCTTTGTTGCTTGTTTTAGAATCCTAATTTGATCAATCGGTCGATATGAATATGATTCTTCAACTACTGTACCAACTATTTCTCCAAAGAATCCTTGTGAGTATTCAACCTCTGTGTATTTCTTAGGTTCTGATCCTACATTGTTTTGCCGTGTTTTCGTTTGCTGACTTGGCAGGCTGATAGGACACTTCACAACAGACTGATTCATAGTAGTGTTAGAATCAGATTTGTCCTTTACACGCCTGCACTCCAAGTATCGCGACATGAGAGGTTGGGTGTTTAATGATTTTAGGCTGAACTTGGGAACGAGCCAAGTTGCCAACGTATCCCGTTGAGGGAATCAAACCAAACATAGTTCATTTATCTCTTCTGAATAAGTCTAAGATAACTAGAATGGCCATAGGTATCGAATTTGGGAGCTGTTAGATAGTTAACAGTCAAACTGGTGCTGTTAGACAGTTAACAGTCGAATTGGAGCTATTAGACAGTTAACAGTTGAACTGATGTTGTTAGACAATTAACAGTCGAACTGGAGCTGTTAGACAGTTAAGAATCGAACTGGTGCTGTTAGACAGTTAACCATCGAACTGGTGTTGTTGGACAATTAACAGTCAAACTGGAGCTGTTAGACGATTATCAGTTAACAATTGAACTAGTGCTGTTAGAATGTTAACAGTCGAACGAGTGCTATTAGACAGTTAACGGTCGAATTGGTGCTGTTCGACAATTATCGGGTAGGTGAACAGAACTAATGAATGCATGTGTATGTCAGGATCTGGGGTATTTATAAAGTATAGACCATAACTGTTTTGGGTCTTTTATAGGGCATGCCGGTCCAGTTTATTTCTGGTCCACCTAAAATACCCCCACCATACATGAACTTCAATTGTTATTGACAAATTGAATGTCTTGGAGTAAATGCATTCTTATGGATTGCTGGTTCTATATAACAACACTCTGAAGCTGATCCTTTGCTTTTGACCTGTTGGATTAGAGCTAATGGGATTTTTTTGTCATGGGCTATGAACTCCATTGTGTATAAGATCTTCATTGTATACAAATTGTCAAAAAGATGAAAAAGCAGATCTCTTATTCTTCCTAATAAACGTGGTCGGTTCAACTTACTTTATATATTTGTTAACAGGTTTGGAATAATACCCGATTAACTGATTTATTTAGAGGTTCGGAACGCCATTATCCGTGGTTCAAAGAAAGTAAATGACTATTTGGGAAAAATTACGAAAATATCCTCCCTTTATTCACTGAACTTCTTATTCCGAGGAGCACAAATATGATTTTATGCTTTTTTGGGTGAGTTTTTTGTATATCTTTTTTCCTTGTCTTCTCCTTTTTTCTCCTTTTCCCTTATATAGGTATGGGAGGGAGTATGTGTCACCATGCATGTGGTACAAGTGTAATGTTGCATGTATTACAAGTGTCCTTCTATAAGATAAGGTATATCTTGTTGACAAGGTGCTGACTAGGCTGATCATTATCTTGTCCGAGGGCTACGGGGAGTTCCGAGGGGTTACTTCTTCTGTTTTCTTCCCTTTGATAGGCGGAATCTTCTGTTTTCTTTTCTCCGAGGGGCTGAATTTCACGAGGAGGTTCACTAGTTGAAGTGAAGTGGGTGTCCGAGGAGTTTTCTGTTCCGGGGACAACTATTTCTTCATTGACTTCTTTAGTAAGATTTTCCGAGGGGCATATTTGTCTCGCCAGGCTTGTAAGGTGGGCTCCGAGGGCATCAATGTGCATGTAAGGCGGTATTCTTGCGTATGGATCCCAGTAATAGGGATTCCGAGCGTTTCCTGCTATTGTGAGAGTAGTGGCTCCTTCGGGAATCATTCTCCGAGGGCTTTCTTGTCTTTGTTGAAAAACCTCCTTGGTTGGTGCCTTCGGAGTAAGGGAGTTTAGTAGTTGGTGCTTTGAGTAGGACGTTGTTTTGTGAATTTTGGCCTTCGGGATAATGATTCCGAGGGCTTTGGGAGTGTTCAGCAAGGAAGTATTTTCATATAGTGGTCCCTCTTGGCGCAGTGATGGATATCCGAGTCGCGTGGATCCATCGGGGTTTACTCTTTTTCCGATGCCACGTTGATATCTTGTTTTTATTCATCTTGACTTTCCAAGGGACGCTTGGGTGTCCACTCGGGTGTCACGTCGTACCCTAGTAGGATATGTGAGTTCCGAGGGATTCTATTATCTCTTCGGGTGCCACGTCATACCATAGCAAGGTATGCGACATACGAGTGTGACGATAGTATCGTCTTTGGGATTAATCCCTAATTTAAGGGTTAATCTTTCATATAATCCCTTATTTATTTTTTAGGGTTAACACTAGCCCCCCCAAATTTCAATTGCTCTCGTAGAGGCGAGTGAAATTTTATTTCGTGGCCTTAATACGGCAAAAGGGGTTTTTTCTTTATTTTTGTGATTTACGAGGGTATTATATGTATATAAGTATACACTTAAAATACCGTGAAGTAAAATTACCGTTATGTTCTTGGGAAGTAGCGGTTCAGATGAAAAGTTGTTTTTATAACGGCTCTTTCTAGCCGTTAGATGTCTTAAATGTCATTCATTCGTTCGTCCATTAACTTGCAGTAACGGCTAGCGCGTGGATTGACACGTCGCTTCCTGAGTGGAGACGTGGGGCGTGGGAAACGGGGCACGTCTTTAATGGCGGTCTACTTATAAATATACCCGTCCGTACTCTTTTTCCCCATTCTCTTCGCAAAATCTTTCAATTTTCAAGCTTCCAAATCTTCAATCTTCTCCAATTTTTCTTAAGCAGAAAAGAGTGACTTTAATTCTTCTCAATTTTTTATTCTCTCTTACCCAACTCGTAAAAATCTCTCTCCATCCCAAAAAGTAGATGGCTTCTTCTGTCAACATGTCCTCTGCCGCTGCTGTTTCTGTGGATGCTCCTGTTCCCGTCGCGACTACCGTTCCCCTCGTGGGACCTGCTGCCACTACTCGTAGGAAAAGGACGGCTGTTGCCGAAGGGAGTGGTGCCGCCGCCGCGAAAAAGGCTAGGGTTTCTAAATCGAAGAAACCCCCTCTCCGTGACTTCTCTAAAATTGAGAATGTCTGATCCGTGGTGACCTATGAGCAGGTCATGGATTTATTTGAAGCTACGGGGACTACAATGATGAATGCGACTATTCATATTCCTTCGGAAGACCAAAGGGCGTGCTATCCCCCCGCAGGTATGGTTACCGTGTACTTTGTGCAAGTGAATTACGGGTGGCGCTCGTTTATGCCATCTTTTTTCTGCGAAGTCTTCAAGACTTGCAAGATTTGTCCGAGTCAGTTGGTCCCCAATGGTTATGCTGCCCTTTGCATTTACGTGTTCTGGTGTATGGTTAAGGGGTACGAGTGCAACGTGGACCATTTTCTGTCTATTTTTGATGTGGGAGTGTCACCCGGGGGATATCCCTTTTATCACGTTCACCATCGGGATCACTCGGCTAATTCTTCAAAGAGGATTTTGGGCGCGACGATAAGCTCGCACGGCGTTTGGAAGGACAAATTCTTTTACGTGAAGCCCGTCCGAGGGAAGTGGGATGTGCCCTACAAGTGGGGGGAGGGTGTGACTCCAATTCACACTTTGGCTGAGGATATGGTGCTCTCCCCAGTGATTGCCCAGCATGCGCTAATGGAGTCAGAAGACTTTCAATGGCTATTTGCGAGGGCTGGGCTTCACTTTGTGGTAGGGGTCAATGACAACATGAAGAAGCCGCTTTTTGTTCCGAGTATGTACATGGCGGCTTTCAGTAAGTTTCCTCTTCTTTATTCGCATATTTCTTTTACTCTATATCTATTTCTTTAAGTAGTCTTCCTTATTTTTCTGTCACCCGTACTAATACGTTTTTGTGTGGTGCAGAGGAGGTTATGGCGAGGTACTATCTGGTACCTGGTTCTGAAGAGGTGGTTCTAGGTGGACACAACGAGGCTTCCGAGGGGGGAGGTCACGGGGGGGGGGGGGGGGGGGGGGGAGATCACGAGGAGGAAGGTCACGAGGAGGCGGAGGCGCAATCCGAGGAAGCAGGGATGGACGCGGGAGTCGAGGGTGTACACGAGAATATCCCACGTCCCTCTCTATATGCCGAGGGCATATGTCTGGATGTTGCTCCGTTGCGACAGGTGGACCCTAGGTCGGCAATGATCTTGATGCCTTCTTCCGAGTCCAATACTAGCAATCTTCCGAGGAGTTCGCAGGGGGTGCAATCTTCGATAGCCGAGGAGGAAGAATTTTCATCTCCGGGGCCAAATGTCATCTTGGTCTCCTCTCGGGATCCTTCGCCTGCTATTCCGGATCCTTCTCCCCTTCGCCCTCGTAAGCTTCTTATCCTTCTCCGCTTTCTTGACTTTAATATCTTATTTATATTGATTCATTATTCGAATTTCGTTTTTATTATTTTAACTGCTTACCTTGCTCTTGTAGAGGTTGATAAGGGGAAGGCTCCTATGTTTTCGGGCGCGGATCTGTTCGCTCAACTACTTCAACCGGACTCAGAGAAGCCATCCGAGGGGCTCGGCCAAGGTCCTCCGGATCTACCGAAGGATTTTGAGGCAAAGAAGGAAGTGTGGGATACCCTGCTCCGGGGGGAGGGTCCCTCGACCACTGCAAAAGTTCCGGAAGTGATTACAACGGAAGCAGTGGCCACGACTCCTGCTACGGCTATTCCTTCTCCGATAGGAGAACTCCCGAAGAGGGTTCCCCTGCGGAGGTCAGCTTCCGAGGGGAATTTTTCATCTCAAGTGCCTGAGAAGGAGCCTTCGACTGTAGGGGAGGCATACCATGAGATCCTTCATTTCTTCGGATCTTCTCTTGCTGCACCCGCGGAAGGTTATCAGTTTTTGCGGGCCAGTATGGTCTGGATGGAAACAATTGTAAGTATTAATCCTCTAATCGTTTTATTTTTAATTAATACCCCTGTATCTTTCCTTATGTTTCTCTTCCTGTCTTGTAGTCCAAGAAGACTCGGGAGGTCCTCACTGTAGTAGAGCAACGCCATTCGAGGGAGGTGGCTGAACTAGGATCTCTCCGAAAGCAGGTGACTTCTCTCCGGACCCAACTCTATGAGGCCGAGTCAATGAGAGATGTTCTCCGAACGAAGTTGGAGGCCAGTGACTTCGTTTGGATGGAAGATCAGAGAGCCAAAGAAGTGATGCGGCTCACTTTGCAGAGGATGCAGTCGGCTTACGACAAGCTGGAGGCGTCCGAGGGAGCTGTTCGAGTCCAATTGACTCTTTTGGAGAAGGAGAAGAGGGAATCCGAGGAGCTTCTCAGTGCTCGGGTGGAAGCTCTGGAGAAAGAAAAGTTGGGGTGGTTGGAGCGAGAGCAGGAGCTCCAATCTCGGGTCAAGGAGTTAGTGGATCTGAAAATAGCCAAGATGGTGCCTCAGGAGGAGGTGCAGGCCCGAATTGACGAGGCTGTTCGGTACGCAGCAGTGGAGGTAGAGCGCCAAAGTGCTTCTTTGTCCGCTCGAGATTCCCTGGGGCATATGTTATGGGGATGGTTAGAGTGTGCTACCGTAGCCCATGGAGTAGTGCCCTCGGGGGTGAACTTTGGTAGTCTTTTTGACGTCAAGAAGCTTGCCAAGCCGTCTCCTGAGCAGGTTCAAAATCTTCTCGAGATGTATGACGCGGTGATGACACCTAGAGGCTCCCCTGCTCCTCTTCCGACCGCGTCAGATCTTGGGGCTACTGGTTCAAGTAGGATTTCACCTCCACCCCCACCTCCACCGAGTACATGGATTTAGAATAGGATCCCTTCTTTTTTATTTTTTCTCCTTTTGTAGCCTTTTCTTATGCTTTTGTAAATTTTTCCGAGAGCTTCTCGGATTTATGAATGAACAATTTGTCCTATTCCTACCTTTATATTTTGTCTTATTTGTCCATTAGCATGAGATATTAATAAATTATTAGCATGCTTACATATAAAACTTATTCTTTTTACTCCTCTTCAAAAAGATAAGCTAAAGACAAAATCTTTTATCTGCTGACTAAGTACATAACTTAGCAGGACGTGTCAAATTACATGCGTGTTTAAGAGTTATTTATCCTAATTAAGGACACTCATTAGCACGTGTCATACTCGTAGGAGTGGGTGGGACAGCTCCAGCTTTTTTTCATATGATTAATTCATCACATATAATATGTTAACAATGGTACGTATACTCATCGTTAAAAGCTATCTTGCTCTAGCAGATAAATCATCTTACTTTCTTCTTTTAGAAATCTATCTTCGTAAGACTTGTTTTCATTCTCGTAGTTGTACTCAATACTTTATTTTCGACCTTCGTATAAGAGTAAACGGAAAACTTACCATTAAAGATGATGCCGCCACATCGCAGGCATGGGGGGTCCACATCATCAAGTAGTTCTTCTCGGAGTCGTGCCCGAGTCGGCCCTGGATCCCAGGTTTATAGTGCCTCCTCAGAGAGTTCTTCCCCGGGACAGCGTAATAGGTTGGTTGAGAATCAAATGATCATTGGGACAAGTTCGTCTTCAAGGGTGGGGAGTAGGTCATCGTACACGGATTCTCGAAGGATGGACCATATAAGGGATGTGTTTCTAGGTAGAGAACCGTATTCTCTTGCCGACGAGCGTTCTGAATTTAGCTTAATACCTTTGAGCCCCTCAAAGTTGATAGGTCGGGGACGGGTTGGTTCCGCCGTTAGTACTGTGTATGGAGAGTCTCTAGTAACTCTTTTCACGGAATTCAATCTGAATTTTGATGATTTTGATGTGATTGTGCCCTCCCCGGACCAGAGAGCATATGACCCTCCTCCTGGATTCCTAACTGTCTATTGTGATCAAATGCACTGTGGATTACGGGTGTTTTTTCATCCTTTTCTTCGATCGCTCTTCCAGTATTGGCAAATCTGCCCGAGCCAGTTAACACCCAATTCGTATCGTCTTTTAGTGGGATACGTTTTATGCTGCGAGCTCCTTAACCTTCCCCTATCCCCGTATCGGGTGGGGGCGATTTTTATCCTTCGGCCTTGTTCGGATGGAATCCCCCTTTTCAGCCTGGCCTATCGGGACGTCGAAAAAGCCTTCACTGGTATATCCAGTCCTCGCTCTCGTAGGGGGGACTGGAGGCGGAGGTTTTTCTTCGTCCGTTCGAAAGGTCGTTCGGCCCGATCGTGGGGAGTGCCTATCCGATGGGGTTTGGGATACGTTTCGCCCCTATCCGAGACGTTGGGGCGGGAGTGGGAGGAACTGAGTCATTCCGGGTTATTTTCTGGCTCGTACGATATTACCGGTCTGCTTGCGTGTCCTGAGGCTCTTATTCTAGCAGGTCTTCAAGAGGGAATAAGGAGAGGGAATTTGCCAATTCATCCTCTTCATGGCAATTTCTATTTTCGTAAGTCTGAAGATCTGTTGACTTCTCTTTTATCAACTTATGTGTCCTCGGGATCATCATATACTCTATATTTGTCTTGTAGGTGCTGAGATGGCGGCCTTTTCCATAGATCCATTTAATGGTGTTTTTCTAGGGCGAGCTCTACATGGTATGGGGCGGGCATCAGAAGGCCTTTCCGATACCTTCGTGGCGGTTACGAGAGCTGACTCCTCTCCGGAGAGGCAGGAATCGGGGGGTTCGCCTGTGGCAGCTCCCCCAGTGAACTTTGTGATCCCTCTCCGGGCCGAAAATCCGACTACGACACTTTCTCCGATAAACTATCCAGTGCCTCCCTTGGTGTCACGACCCTTTCCTCGGATTTCCGATATCGTGAATGTTGTGGAAGGAGGTCCCGAGCGCGTACCCGTGTCGCTATCCGGAGGGAATCCTCTTCCCGTAGGCTCTTCTCCCGCGGGCGCGGACCCGGGGTTTTCTCCCCTCGGGGAGGTATCGGGGTTTTGCCGAAATTTTCTTAGTGGTCTACTGAATGTTACGGATTGTGAGCTCATGAGGGCCCTTCCTTCCTCTCGTCTTCAGGACTTGGTTTGCAAAAACCTATGTGAGGTAAATACTCATTTTATTTGTTAATTTTGGTTACTTACCTTTTATATTTCCAGTAGTGATCCATTCATCTTCATCCAGATTTATATGGTGCTAGACGCCATCGGATCTCGGGGGTGTTCCTCTTCAGATCCTGGTCTGGTATATCGTCGTCGGGATGAGTTAGAGCATGGTTTGTTGGAAGCTCAGACGGAAATTTCCCGTTTGCAAGAGGAGCATGAAGCTGCTAAAGCGATTCACGAGATGGTCCTTCAGATTGAGAGGGATAAGTCTTGGGAGGTGGAGCGTCAGTTAATGCTAGAGAGGACCCGGGTGACGAGTTTTCAAGCGAGTTTGGAGGAGTTGAAGAGTCAACTTCGTCACTCCGATGAGCAATTATTACAGATGATTCGGGAACGGGATACGGAAACTCATCGGGTGCTAGAGATTACTCGCGCTCACGATGTTGCTTTAGTGGTGGCTCGGGTCCAAGCTGTTTTGGATATCGCGGGTCCTTCAACTTTAAGGGAGGCCTTGCAAAAGGAGATGCGATATCTGGTCCGCATCGGGTACCGACTTGGTACGGATGCGGTTCAATCATTGCTAGAGTGTCCTGGGAACTTAATTATTCCCGAGCTTAATCTTCATCCCATCTTTCCCGAAGATAGTCCCGTGGTTTCCGAGGGCGTTTCATTGGCGGATCCACTAACCTTATCCGAGGAGCAGCGTCGTCGCCTTATCCGAGAAGGAAAGCGTCCTTTGCGAGAGGAGTAGTTTGTGGTAGGTGGTATTCAACTTGTAGTAGGTGGTCTTTTGGGGTCCGAGGGCTGTTTATCTATAGTAGATGGCTCCTAGGGGTTAGGTTGCTTGTAATGATTTCCTATGTAAGGCTATCACTTTTGTTTTGCAACCATATGTACCCTATCGGATTCGAACGTATCGTAACCATCCACTTATGAACAAACAGTTTTATTTATGTAACAATGAAGATGTTACATTAAGCATAGTATTTTCTAAGATTGAAGGAATTCCACGTGTTACGAAGAGTGGCACCTTCGGAATTGGCAAGTAGATAAGTTGCGGGTCCGACAATTCCCGCTATCTTGTAAGGTCCTTCCCATCGGGGTTCAAGCTTGCCTACGTTTTTGGAGGCTCCAACCCGTTTTAGTACTAAATCACCCACTTGGAAAGTTCGAAGCTTTACCTTGGTATTGTAGTATCGTGCCATCCGAGCTTTGTATTCCTCGTTCCGAATGGCTGCTCGGATTCTCCTCTCTTCTAAGAGGTCAAGGGCCAGAGCTAAGTTAGCACTATTGGCCACTTCTTCATATTCTTTGACTCGCCAACTCTCAATTGAAACTTCGGAGGGTACGACTGCTTCACAACCATAGGATAGGCGGAAAGGGGTTTCGCCCGTGGCGGTATTTCGTGTGGTCCGATAGGCCCATAATATGCCGGGTATTTCTTCAACCCATTTGGCTTTGTGCCAATCGAGTCGAGCCTTCATATTTTTCAGGAGAGTGCGATTAGTTCTCTCAACTTGTCCGTTGGCTTGAGGGTATCCCACCGAAGCAAAACGGTGTTTAATTTCCCAATGATCACACCACTTCTCTAACCCTTGGTCAGTGAACTGCAGACCGTTGTCACTTACTAGGCTCCGAGGGACTCCAAAACGGCACAGAATATTTCTCCACAAGAAGTTAATGACCGCCCCTGCAGTTATTCGCGCTAAGGGCTCCGCCTCTACCCATTTGGTAAAATAGTCTACTGCTACGAGTAAGAACTTCTTTTGACCAACATCGGGAATAAGTGGACCGACTATGTCTATTCCCCATTTAGCGAAAGGACATGCGGTCAGATGGGGTTCCCACGGAGCCGCTGGTTGATAAATCCGAGGGGCATAAGCTTGGCACGACTTACACTTTTCCGCGTGGTTTTTGCAATCTTTGACCATCGTGGGCCAATAATAACCCTGTCGGATTATTCGTCCGACCATGCTTCCGCCACTGGTATGACTGCCGCACACCCCTTCGTGAGTTTCTGCCAAAACATGTTGAGCCTCCTCTTCATTTAAACATCGGGCATGAGGGTAGGAGTACGTCCTTCGGAATAGTATTCCATCTTTGAGGAAATATCGGATGGTCTTCTTAGACATCATTCGTTGGACGGATTTGTCCTCGGAGTATCCTTCAGGATCTTGTAGGTAGGCTTTAATGGGTGTTGTCCAGTTTATCGGAGGATTTGTCATGGTGACACTTACCTCTTCAGGTTCAGTCCTCTCTGATTCGCTCATGTGTAACAGAGTGATTTTCCGGGTACGAATGGTGGTCAATTGTGCAGCCATTTTGGACAAGGCATCAACTTCTTGGTTATTCCCTCGGGGAATCTGCACTAGCTGATACTCCTCGAACCATGCCTTGGCCCGATGGACTACTCGGAGATAACTCTGCATTCTTTCTTCTTTGGCTTCATATGTGCCTTG
Source organism: Linaria vulgaris (assembly GCA_948329865.1). Classification (NCBI taxonomy): domain Eukaryota; kingdom Viridiplantae; phylum Streptophyta; class Magnoliopsida; order Lamiales; family Plantaginaceae; genus Linaria; species Linaria vulgaris. The sequence goes on along the minus strand of OX415254.1, from coordinate 13,699,321 downwards.
AACTTGCTGCACAACTAACTGAGAGTCGCTATGCAGGCGGACTCTTCGTATTCCGCCTTCCCGAGCAAGCCTCATTCCGATAAGGAGGGCTTCATATTCAGCGTCATTGTTGGATACGGGGTAGTCAATTCTAACCGCGAAATGTAGCGCCTCCTCTTCGGCTTTCGTGTTGATCAGGATTACTCCGGCTCCGCCATGCGTATTCACGGAGGAACCGTCCACGTAGACGTACCACAGAGGTTCTTTCCTTTCTACTCCGATTCCCGCAAGTTCTACTACAAAGTCTGCTAGCACCTGGGCCTTAATGGAAGGTCTCAGGGCATAGGAGATATCATACTCCGTTAGCTCGACGACCCATTTTATCAGCCTCCCCGAGGTCTCAGGTTTGTTGAGAATTGCTCGTAGAGGGTGCTTAGTCAGGACAGTGATCGGGTGGGAGAGAAAATATGGGCGCAATTTGCGCGCCGTGGTAACCAAAGTGAGTACAAGTTTTTCTATCAGAGTGTACCTGGTTTCCGCTCCGAGGAGAGTTTTACTAACGTAGTAGACCGAATGATGTTCCCCATCGTGCTCTTTGACCAATACCGCCCCGATAGCCTCCTCTCCTACGGATAGGTACACGAAGAGCTCTTCCTGGGGTGACGGTTTGACCAGCAAGGGTGGTCTTACCATATAGTTTTTCAATTCCTGGAGAGCTTCTTCACATCGTGGGGTCCACTGGAATTCTTTGATATTCCGAAGGATTTTAAAAAACGGAAGTCCTTTCTCTGCTGATTTGGAGACAAATCGGCTGAGGGAGGCCATTCGCCCAGTCAGTTTTTGCACGTCCTTTATGGATTTCGGGGTTGGTAGCCCAATAATTCCTTCAGCTTTCTCGGGGTTAACTTCTATTCCCTTCTCGGTGACCATGAATCTCAAAAATTTGCCTCCTCGGATACCGAAGGAGCATTTCCGAGGGTTTACCTTCATCCCAAAGCGATCCATGATAACCAACGCTTTCCGCAAATCTTCGGGATGATCTTTCGCGGCACGACTTTTGACGACTGTGTCGTCTACATATACTTCCACAGTTTTTCCGATGAGTCCCGCAAACATGAGATTCACCAATCGTTGGTATGTAGCTCCTACGTTCTTAAGTCCGAAGGGCATGACTAGATAGCAAAAAGTACCTGCGTCCGTAATGAAGCTGGTTTTGTCCTGGTCCGGGAATGCCATCGGGATCTGGTTGTATCCTTGGTCCCCATCTAGAGTCGACAAGAGTGCGCAACCAGCGGTAGAGTCGACCAATTGGTCTATGCTTGGCAAGGGATAGCAGTCCTTTGGGCAAGCATCATTGAGATCGGTAAAGTCAACGCACATCCTCCATCTTCCTCCTGACTTAGGGACCAGGACCACGTTAGCTAGCCACTCAGGATACACGACTTCTCGGATTTGCCGTAGGCTGAGAAGCCGCTGAATTTCTGACCGGATAATCTTGTTGTGTGCGGGTCCCATTCTTCTCTTCTTTTGTTGAATGGGTTTGGCCCCCGACTTTACATTAAGGAAGTGTTGGCATACCTTATTACTGATTCGTCCGGGGGGGCCTCCTTCCCATGCGAAAAGATGACAAAATTCCTTTAGAACAGATACCAATTGGGTCTCCAATTCAGGTTCCATATTAGTGCCCATCTTGATCGCTCTAGCGGAATTTCCTTCCACGAGTTCTACCATCTTAAGCTCTTCAATGGGTTGGACTCGGGTTTCTTCTACTTTCCGTTTTTTGCCACTATCCGAGGGGTTTTCGTCTTCTTCAGGGAGTAGGGCATTCATTCGGCATTCTCTGGCTCTAGCTTGATTGCCCCGGACTTCTCCGATGCCTGCCAAGGTAGGAAATTTTACCTTAAGGTGGAGGGTAGATGGGATCGCTTCAAATGACCGAATGGAGGGTCTGCCGCATATAGCGTTGTATGTCCTCGACGAAGCCTCCACCACCCAAAATTTGGTGTGTTCCGTTCTTCGTAGGGCTCCCTCTCCCCACGACATTGGCAGGGTCACAGTTCCGAGGGTGTTACAGGCTTCGCCAGAGAAGCCTACTAGAGGGACTTCAGCCACTTCCAGTTGCTCCTTCTTCAATCCCATGGCTAAATAGGTGGGAAAAAACAAGACATCCACGGAGCTGCCCGTATCTATGAGGATACGCTGGATCTCAAATCCATAGATGGTAGCTTCAATTACCAAAGGGTCTTCGTGGGGGTAGACTACACCTTTCAGGTCTTCGGGTCCGAAAGTGATATTTGGTAACCTAGCCCCTTGAGCGGAGCATACTGGGAGCCCTCGTCCCACTCGTCTGGCTTCTTTGAGATATTTTGTCTTCTTACCCTGGGGTATTCTGGAAATGTCTCCTCCCTCTATCATGTTGATCGTCCGTCCCGAGGAGGGGTTGACCTCATACGTGTCGGGAGGGGGAGGTAGGTTCCGATACCCTGCGGTCCTTTCCCGTGACCGCCACGGAGACGCAACGGTTCTCTCCCGGGGGGATCTTTGACGCTTCCTGGTCTCTTCTTGGGACCTCCTCCGATGTTCCGCGGTTTGTTCCCGTGACTGCTGGTGGAGAGTATCCTTTTCCTCATTAGGTCCTCCTCGGGGCCTTTTCCATACATGTGCTTTAGGCTCTTCGGGATTGTTTCTTTTTAGGTAGTTATGCAGATATCCTGCCTCTAGAAGGCGAAGTATTTCTCTTCGCAGGGTAGTACATTCCTCGGTGGTATGTCCATAGGTTTTATGGAATTTACAGTACTTACCCGTATCTTTATCTTTGTTGGGAAATTTGGTGGGTCGGGGCCAGTGCACTTCTTCGTTGCCCCGCATCATGTTGAGTACTTCCACGGGAGCCAGGGTCATCGGAGGAAGGGGCACGGGTTTAAGGAATTTCTTGACTATCTCCCCATCGTCCTTCCGAGGGGGTGGTTTCCCTTCTTTGCCCTTCTCTTTAGTTTTAGTTTCCTTTTCAGCCTGCTCGTGACGTTCATTGTCATCCTTCTCCAATCCTCTCTTTGTGTGATCGGCTTCTTCCATAAGAATATGAGTTTCAGCTTGTTGCATAAGTTCATTCATGTCCGTGACATGATTCCCCATCAGGTATCGGAAGAATTCTCCCGCTCGGAGCCCTTTTGTCAGAATGTCGGCCATAATAGTCGGGCTGACATTCGGAACATCCAGTGCTTCATCCGTGAAGCGTTTTATATATTCCCGAAGAGATTCATCCTTGCGTTGCTTAATAGTAAAAAGATGAGTGGCCGATTTGGGATATCTCTGGTTACAGGCGAAATGGCGTACAAACAGATGAGCCAACCGGTCAAAGTTGGCCACTGAATTGGGAGGGAGATGGGTAAACCAAGATTGGGCTCGTCCTCCGAGGGTAACAGGGAACACTCGGCATAGGACATAGTCCGGGGCGGACGATAGGTCCATTCCTGCCAAATATTGGTGTATATGATCTTGCGGATCTCTCCCATCAGCTTCTCCTGTATATAATGGTACATTAATAGGCCGCATTCCTGAAGGAATCGGAGCAGATGCTATTTCAGGAATGAAGGGAGATATCTTAAACGTCGGATCTTCCTTGGGCCCTACAGTCCTCTTGAGATCTCCTACTTCTTTTCGTAGATCTTCAAGGATTCCCCATAAGGTTGGTTCTCCATTGGGAGTGATAATAGAGGAGGGGCGATATACGGGGAGAGACCTCTCTTCCCTCTGGATTATCCTCGGAGTTTCCAGATAATCATAACGCCTTGGCGTCCTCCGAGGAGTTTCCTGGTACCATGAGATTGGTGTAGGGCATTGTGCCCTTCTTGCATAAACTTCGCCTTGTTCCGAGGGGTGATTTCCTTGGTTCGGAGATCCTGGGACGGTTTCCAGGGGAGATTCGAATTCTCGGTGATTAACTCGAGTGGTAACTTCCACTAATCTTTCATAAACAGATCGGGGGACATTGATGAAGTCCCTTTCGTCGGAACGGCGATTCGCTACAGTTTCCTCCGAATTGTCCAAATGGGGCAAGTAATTTTCGCTGTAAAACAAATTTTCCATAGTGGATTTGCTTTCTTGAACACGCTCGAGGACAACTTCTATGGCGTTCCCACAGACGACGCCATTTTGTTAACATGTTTGGAATAATACCCGATTAACTGATTTATTTAGAGGTTCGGAACGCCATTATCCGTGGTTCAAAGAAAGTAAATGACTATTTGGGAAAAATTACGAAAATATCCTCCCTTTATTCACTGAACTTCTTATTCCGAGGAGCACAAATATGATTTTATGCTTTTTTGGGTGAGTTTTTTGTATATCTTTTTTCCTTGTCTTCTCTTTTTTTCTCCTTTTCCCTTATATAGGTATGAGAGGGAGTATGTGTCACCATGCATGTGGTACAAGTGTAATGTTGCATGTATTACAAGTGTCCTTCTATAAGATAAGGTATATCTTGTTGACAATGTGCTGACTAGGCTGATCATTATCTTGTCCGAGGGCTACGGGGAGTTCCGAGGGGTTACTTCTTCTGTTTTCTTCCCTTTGATAGGCGGAATCTTCTGTTTTCTTTTCTCCGAGGGGCTGAATTTCACGAGGAGGTTCACTAGTTGAAGTGAAGTGGGTGTCCGAGGAGTTTTCTGTTCCGGGGACAGCTATTTCTTCATTGACTTCTTTAGTAAGATTTTCCGAGGGGCAGATTTGTCTCGCCAGGCTTGTAAGGTGGGCTCCGAGGGCATCAATGTGCATGTAAGGCGGTATTCTTGCGTATGGATCCCAGTAATAGGGATTCCGAGCGTTTCCTGCTATCGTGAGAGTAGTGGCTCCTTCGGGAATCATTCTCCGAGGGCTTTCTGGTCTTTGTTGAATGACCTCCTTGGTTGGTGCCTTCGGAGTAAGGGAGTTTAGTAGTTGGTGCTTTGAGTAGGACGTTGTTTTGTGAATTTTGGCCTTCGGGATAATGATTCCGAGGGCTTTGGGAGTGTTCAGCAAGGAAGTATTTTCATATAGTGGTCCCTCTTGGCGCAGTGATGGATATCCGAGTCGCGTGGATCCATCGGGGTTTACTCTTTTTCCGATGCCACGTTGATATCTTGTTTTTATTCATCTTGACTTTCCAAGGGACGCTTGGGTGTCCACTCGGGTGTCACGTCGTACCCTAGTAGGATATGTGAGTTCCGAGGGATTCTATTATCTCTTCGGGTGCCACGTCATACCATAGCAAGGTATGCGACATACGAGTGTGACGATAGTATCGTTTTTAGGATTAATCCCTAATTTAAGGGTTAATCTTTCATATAATCCCTTATTTATTTTTTAGGGTTAACAATATTCTTAAGACCTAAAAAAGCAAATCACAAAATATTGAAACTGGCCCCGAAAAGAATGCAAGCATAAAAGCACTTCTTGTCCATTAAGTTTAGCACTTCTCTTCCTTTATCTTCAACCTTCTCTTCTCAACTCTCCTTCATTTCTCTCCATAATCTGACTTTTCTGAATCAAACAATGTGATTTTGTTGACATTCGATAAAATTCATACTACTGAACTTCGATCATCATTATAACAACATTTGTTAATCGCGACCGTGCGTAAGCTGATAGTCGAAGTGATCGATGCCCGAAATCTCCTTTTGAAAGACGGGAACGGCACTTCCAGTCCTTACGCGATCCTCGATTACCACAGGCAGTGTAGAGAAACGCAGCCCGTTGTACGCGACCTGAATCCCGTGTGGAACGAGACTCTCGAATTCAACGTCGAAAAGACCTCTGAAGTGTTTGGCAACGTGCTCGAACTTGACGTTTTCCATGATCAGAACATTGGACCGACCTCACGGAACAATTTCTTGGGCAGGGTGAGGCTGAATGCCAGCCAGTTCGTGAAAAAAAAGAGAGGAGGCCCTTATTTGCTATCCACTGGAGAAGAGGAATCTGTTCAGTTGGATTCTGGGCGAAATCGGGTTGAAAATTTACTTTGCGGACAACGTAGTTCCACCACCACCACCGAAAGAGGCTAAACCAGAAGCCCAAAAACCTCCTGCACCGCCGCCTGTATCTTCTAACGTGCCCGCAGCAGAAGTCGAAACGACACCAGTTCAACCAGATGTTGGCAAACAGGTGACGGGAATCCTCAGCCCCCTGCCCCACCTGATGAAGCTGCAGCACCACCATCCGCAGTGGAGATTGATCCGGTTCCACCTACACTGCATAGTGCTGATCAGACGATGGCTTCAGGAGCATCAAAATTGAAGCCAGAAACGAAGAAGGAATAACATTACATGCTCCTCAACCGAGATTAAACGAGTTTCGTCCGTAAGCAACTTTGTAGAACATTAAATAAATAATAACGCGTTATTACCATCGATATACTTTTAAGGCATTTTTGTTTTGCCCTTTATTTTATTTCAGCTTCAGGTTTTGTCCTATAATGTTACGGGCTTAGAAAATGCCCTCTTACTTTTCCTTTTTTTTTTAAATATGCCCGACGGGCTCAAAAGAAGGGTTGTGCTGTTTTTGGCTGACGTGGCGTCTGACTAGGACGCCATCTGAACGCCATGTCATTATATATTTTTTTTAATTATGTTGTTGACTGCACGGGGGTGCAAAATTATCGATTCACCCCCGTCAACAGTACAATCCCCCATCACTTAAACTAATTGCACAGGCAACAAAAGAAAAAAATTTGATTGCCCCCGTCGTTTCGATTCACCCCCGTCGGTTAGATTCAAGTCTGCAATTTTATAAGCAAGGTAAACCTCCCAACTCTCCCATCTTATTGTGTTTCGGATTAAGGTAATGGCACACCAAAACCGTGAGATAATTTTGCCCTAATTTGTAGCAAATTCCTTAGTAAGTATCTAACACAGAACCTGGAACATAATGAAGAACCTGCAACATAATGAATATTAACACTGTGTTATAGCAAAATGAGTTGCATTACAGACATACACATGAGAAGTATGACTAAGAGTGATAGAGATAAAGCAGTAGTTACGTATGAGTTGCACTGTGATATATCTGTGTGAATGCTTGAATCAATCCTTTCTGTTTGTCTGACATAAATGTCAAACCTTCACCATCACCTAACCCTAAGTCAGTCTGCAACACACTCAAAAACCATTTCCAATTCTTATAGTTTTCAATTGCCACCACAATAAATGCAATTGGATATGTGTTGTTGGTTGCATCAATTCCCACAGCAGTGAGAAGCACTCCTCCATTTGGCCCAAGTAGATGGCACTCATCCACTACAATGAAAGGCCTATACCATCTCTTCCACCCAACCTTCATTGCATGAAAACAAACATACATACATTTGAACCTGACTTTCCTTCCTTCATCATCAGTTCCCACATCAACAGTAGAACCAGGATTGAATCTTCTTAATTCCTCAGTATAATCAAATAACATTCCAAATTGCTTGTATGGATTACCCCCCAACTTCTCAATAGCAGTCCTCTTAGCATTAGAAGCATGTGTCTTTGTGATATTGACATTCAAACAGTTCACTGCATCCAATCTAAACCCTTCAGACTTTCTATTCGGATCAGACTTGAAGAGGTGCAAAAACTTCTCTGCAAGCCATGGTGCTTTCACATTTTTAACATTAAACCTTTCTCCACAAGTGTGCTCAGGATTGTATTCCCTGATCACAAAAGTTTCTTCATTCTTAACCTTTATTACATTGATTCTCCATGGGCAGTCATCATCACACCTAACATGTAATCTTCCAGGATCACTCGTCTTGACCCACAAACTTCTCATTTCCTGTATTGCGAGAGACCTTATAGCCAACTTTATCTCCTTCTTGTTTGTAAATATCATCCCCGCCTCAAATTTTGGCTTAAACAACTGTTCTTTGTTAAAGAAAACCAGCCAACTTCATTATCCTCATCATTCATCTCAGATTCAGTAATCCTAGTTCTCTTAGGACTAGAAACCACATCTTCATCAGATGACAATTCTTCATCATAAACCACATTCTCTTTTCCCTTAGCACTCACAATAGCTCCAACTCCATCATCTTCAGCTACACCAGTTCCAACTCCACCTGCTTTAGCATCCTCTCTGATTTCATTCTCTACATTAAGACCCATATCTTCCTCAGGTACCTTTAGATCAATGAACATGTATAGCTATCTGTTACCCACCAAACAATCACAAATGATTGTTTGCAAACCCTCATCACTCACAATAATCCTGAAACCAACACTATGCCTTGTATAAAACCTAACATCTCCATTGATACCAATACCAGAACAAAGCCCTTTCAGAAATGCCTGATCAATTGTTTGATAGTTAACAAAATCCCACTTGCTTACCACCCCTCCAATATACTCATGTCTTGGCTTGAATATGTAACTCCCACCATGATGCAGTACAAGTGTAACATAAGTGCTGTCATCAGTTGCAACATGCAACACAAATGGGAGGTTAGCTTCATAATAATGGGAGGTTAGTTTCATAATAATCAAAACCACCAAAATCCAACAACTTAGTTGTTACACTGACCTACTGTCAAAACCCTACACCAAAACCACTTGCATGTGCTAGTCAAAACCACTAAAATCCAAAATAAAAATAAAAAAATTAAGTGAGTGGGGCACCAAAACTACCTGTTACATACTCTAAAAGAAACCCCCGTACATAAAACCCCACTATAAAAACCCCACTATAAAAACTTCTATAAACAAACAAACAAAACAGATTTCACATCATAATACCTCGGGAAACACAAATAAGCTAAAAAACATGACAAAATTGACAGATAGTTTGCATGCAAGTAAAATTGAAGTACGAACCATATTTTAGAGGCGGATTATCGAGCTCCTCTATCGAACGTGGTGTAAACATGCTCGATTAACGACCAATTTCGTGATTTTTTTTGTTGATTTGCGGGTGAAACTGATTTTTAGGGTTTATGTCATTTGGGGAAGAAAGCTGATTTGAGTGCGTGCGTGTAATATAACTTTCAGACAAAGCTTCTGAATTTTATGTGGTTTAAATTCGGGCAACAAGGCTATGTACGAATTGTACTGTTGACGGGGGTGAATCGGTAATTTTGCACCCCAGTCCAATCAACAACATAATAAAAAAAATAAAAATTTAATGACGTGGCATCTGACTGGCGTCCCAGTCAGATGCCACGTTAGCCAAAAATAGCCCAACCCTTCTTTTGAGCCCGTCGGGCATATTTTATAAAAAAGAGAAGAGTTAGAGGGCATTTTCTAAGCCCATAAAATTATAGGGCAAAACCTGAAGTTGAAATAAAATAAAGGGCAAAAAAATTATTTTGCCCATACTTTTACGCAGTAAAATTACGAGATATAAATATTAAATTATTTATACCTCCATAAATTGATAATATTGTTACTTAAATGTATTGCTTTGTGTGTGTTGTTTTCATGCATAGGATGGGCCTATTTATAGGCTTTAACCGTCTTCCTTTATCTTGGCTTGGGACAGGCAGTGAAAGCTCACTAGCAGTGTTAATAAAACAAACATTAAATATCTATATTAACAAATATATCAACTATCATTTTTTGATTTAATAATAATGTTATAGTTAACTAAAATTATGTATTAACTAACATTTGTCACAAATTCAAATGACTTTTTCATTTTTTATCTAGGAAGTAGAACCATCTCCCACCTACAAATTAAATGAGAACAAAAACAAATGACCATTACGAGGGTTGTCAAGTGAAATTTTCTATATCCTTCATTCACATATAGCGGGGATCATAGCTTAGTCATGCATCCCTTAGTGTATTTTCGTCGTCTTTACACAGGTTCAAAGTTCATGCAACCACTAAGAATGCTTGCAAGTTTGGGAGTACTACACTAAATCAGCATAGCACAATCCCTCGATATGCCCTAGACTCATTTGATCGCATCAGTTTAAAGAGTGCATAATCTCTCAAGAGCTCGAACCCAAGGCCATACTTTAACTATGAACTCTAATGATATGTTCAATAACAATTTCACATACTTAGTGTGCAATTGTTCGTTAACGGTGAAACACTATCACATATGCGGTGTCAAATAGTCTTCCTTTGCCCTCTTGGTTTGACTGCTTTCCCGGTAATGACTCTTTAGACCGAATCAATTATGGTCATACAAAACGTTCTAAAGTAGATATCATTAAATCCTCAATTTCATGGCATAGTAAAAAGTCAATAGGAATACAAAAAAATATGCGACTCACATAGTGAGGAAACACGAAATCCTTCACTCGTTTTTTTACAAATGATCATCTAAGCGCATGTAGCATGAAAAATATGTTGCAATGGATTACTTTGTATTCATAAAAGAGTGTATGTTTATCTACACGGCACATATCTTAGCCTAGTCACACCTTAGTGACTAGCTTGAGTCCATCACTCGTCTTTTTTGTGCGGTGACAAAAAGATCTCACATTTGGCTTAAAATACAAACTACAGAGAGTTTAAGGAGAAAGCTATGTAACTTAATATCATGGATCTCATCCTTGTGTCAAACTAAGGCGATGTATACTTGTATCAACCTATAGACTCATCTTCTTCAAAACAGGCAAGGGACACAACTACATCATCTATGTTTGCTCACCTAGCACCAAAGGTGAGCTTATGTGCGAGGGTCAGTCATGCCTTAAGCGCGAGGCGCTTGCTTTAAGCCGTGAAACGCCTTTTATAAGAGACAAACATAATTCAAGATGTGGGGATCAAAACATCGAGGGGGATGCTCCATGAAAACCGATTGAGTCAAGAGATCCTTAAGAATGCATATTTTTTACGTCAAGTTACCGAAGACGCCAATTTTGCGTAACCGCAAGTGAAAGCACAACACGAGCAATGGAGGCCTTAACAACGAGACTAAAGGTGGTGATTTAGTCAAGGACAAGAACTTGAGTAAGCCTTGAGCAACCAGTCATGCTTATGACGTTCAACATAACTGCTTATGACGTTCAACAGAACCATCTGAGAGATACTTGGTGCAAAAAACCAATTTAGAACCGGCCACGTTGGCATGAAATACAAAAGAACGAGATCCCATGACTAATTGGATTTTAAAGCAACAATGTCTTCATCCATTACGGCTAACCATCGCTACTGCATAACGATTGATTTGAATCATTTCAGCTCGACATGGCTGATTAATGAATGAAGCAAACTATTAGAGGAGAGTGGCAATATCTGCGATATGACATGACTTAAGGATGTCAGCCTTAGCACGCGTGACCATTGTATGGGAGGAGGAGGATGGAGCAGTGAGTGGCGGCATAGGTGCCGGAGCAGAGGGCATGACAAAATATTGTTTCTGCATTTATTCATTTAAATATTGTTACAAATAAGTTGATAAACAAAAAAAAGATCTTATGTCTAACAAGTTCATTCAAAAGGATTACTCAAAGTCTTATCTTAATTTAGTACTGCTACTCCTATCACACCGCATGGCATATGACACGTTAAAAGTATCTAAGTGACAAAAGAAGACAATATTTAAATGAATAAATGCAGAAACAATATTTTTCATGACATGTGACTTGACTTTCTTTTCTAGTTTTCTCAAATATTATATATAACTGTGCCAAAAGCATAGCCTAAGGGCTTTGTTTCCTTTCTTGCTCATCAAAAACAAATAATAAAAAAATATATGTATATATATATATAATTGTGCTATTTCGGAGGTTTTAATTAATTTTATAATTTTCTATTATCAAGTAGTAGTTGCTCTTAGAAAAACAACTATTACCGTGAATTTCACTTTATGAAAGTAATCATGAAAAGATCCACGATTCTTGAGCGAGATTTCGCCCTCTCTAAATAATAATATTCTTGGCTCTGCCCTGAATATTCGATCGACCCTTGTTAGTTATCTTTGGGCTTAAGCATCAAAATTCGACAAGGTCAATTTGCAGTTAATCTAAATACAATTTGTTTGATGCAACTCATGACGGGGACAAAATCAATTTCCTGTGGGAGCAAATACACCGACAGTTTAATCTGATTTAATTAATTACCTTTTGTGCTTCTTAGTTATGTTACAAATTAGACTAGTCATGGAATTGATAATTCCTAAAAAAAGAATATGTCCCTTCAGAGACATCCCATAAAATTGGAACGATACAGAGAACATTAGTATGACCACTGTGCAAGGATAACACGCACAAATCGAGAAATAATCGTAACAAAACATATATAGTTAGATTATCTTCAATGTATGTGTTTTATCATACTAAAACTTACGAGTCGTTATCAAGGATCACACTTCAATAAGATGAACTTAAATTCGAGTTTTATAGGCAAAAAAAGGAAAGAAATTAAATCCAAATTATATCCGCACCAGACAATTTTTCCATACATGAGGGCATAATCATTGCCCTTTCTCCAATGACAATTTAGTTTTCCTTCGAAGAAATTGTAGGTGTTTGTTTTGGTCTTATTTCGCCACGGTAATAGAACACAATGAATAATACAAAATGATATCAAACAATGCTATCCAATATTATTAACGGACTAGCTTGGTCCGGAACACTTAATACAAGCTTTCTAGATAGAATAACTAAATTACAATGATGATAAGACGTATCGAATTTCAGATATTCGATGATGACGTGTCGAACGAGAACCTGTTCGATGCGGAATAGTTAACACAGTGGAAATCACTCCTGAAGGTATCGAATTCGATGCGTGCTGTGGATGTCGAATTCGATGCGTAACTTACGTCTCGAATAAGGATAAGGTATTTTATGCGTGTCGAATTGGAGTTGATTCGATACGACTCGTGTCGAAAGGAGGTAGGTTCGATGCTGACTATACTGAGCTGGTTCAGATCTCGAAAAGTCCCTTTGAATACAAGGGGACGGGCTATTTATAGAACCCGTCCCGTGGAGCCCACATTTCAATATAGAAAGCCGCATCGAATCATCCTTGTTCGATGTGCGCATCGAATGAGGTGTATTCAATGCGCTATTGGGCTGGCCCAATAAAGAAGGATTACACTGTTGATTCGATGCGCGCATCGAATTCTTTATATTCGATGCGCTATGGGTCGGCCCAATAACGTTATATTGGGCCAATCCTAAATCACACCCATCATATAGTCCCCCCAGTTTGGGAGACGATATCAATTTAGAGATCGTATTCCAAACTTTAAAAATGTATTCGTACTGATTTGGGATATTCCTATTCATAGTAAATTCGGAGCGGTTCATAGTACTTGGACTAGAAAGATAAATTTTAACGCATCGAATTGTACACCATTCGATGCGTGAAATAGTACGCATCGAATTATAGCTGTTCGATGCGGTTATTCGATGCGACATCGTAACTGGGCCTGATGGGCCTCGCGTCCCCTATATAAGGGGGGCGCTGTGTTGACACGATCATTCTTCTGCCAACAGATTTTGCTCTTCAGGTAAGGCGCATCGAATTTGCGTCATTCGATGCGACTCGCATCGAACGACAAGTAAGTCGATGCGATCAGCATCGAATTGAAAAAAATCGATGCGTTAAGATTTTTGCTCCTCCTTGTTTTGAGCGTTCCGTTGCGCGTTTCTGATTTGCTGTTTATTTTGTGTAGGATATAATCAATCAAGCGAAAGCTTCCCTTACCGAAAATTCAATTAAGGTAAAATTATTGGTTTTTATTTTGCTGGGTTATCTAATTTTTTAACATGTTCAATGTTACGTATATTTGAGTGACATGCGAGAGTGTAGTGTGACGTATGCGTCCTTAGTCAGTCTTCGTTTTTAATTTATTTCAGTTTATTACCATCAAAGATGGTGAGCGGTGAATCCACTACTGGGAGTGAGTCGAGTACTGGCTCTAGCGTCAGTTCCATAAATAAAGGGAACTCTTCAGTTGCATTCCCGAGCCCGAATACAGACATTAATAAAGGGGAACCTTCAGTTGCACCTACGAGGCCGAACACAGACGATGCTGATGTATTTGATTTAATAGATATAACAACGATTGATTCACCCGCGGTTAGCGCCCCCGTGGCAAACACTGAAAAACCAGCGGCCGAAGTGGACACTGATGACTCGTATACGTCAATTTATATAGATAATCGCGCCCCAAGCGAGGTTGAAGAGGACGTAGATTATATTAATAGGGAATTCGACGATCATGTCGAGGTCCCAGGAATGACGTATGATCAATACATCTCTCGTCTTCAACATAGTCGTAAGGGACTTCGTAAGAAGTTTGATATACCTGATAAATACAAGATAGTCCTTCCGGGCCCAGATGATAGGATGCATACCCCACCCCCCGGACATATGACTGTATTCGTTGGTCAACTTCTCAACGGTCTACGCTTCCCCATTCCGTTCGAGCTAAGATGGCTTTTAAGGACAATAAATGTTGTGCCTGCGCAACTTACGCCAAACTCTTATGAGAGTTTAATTGGCTTCATCATAGTTCTGAAAGCGTTGCAACAACCACAGAGTCCTAACGAATTCTACGCATTATTCGAGATTGCGAGACGTGAAGAGGGATTCTATCATATTAAAGCACAAACAAATCGCAAGTTCTTGAACGGAGGGGCGACCGTTTATGGAAAAGATTGGAAAAGAAGATATTTCTATATCAAAGAGAGTTACGAAAACAAATTTGCACGATACCGTCGTGAATGGTATACCGGGGCTAGAGTAATGATACCCGGGGAAGTTAGTGTAACTTCATGGGATTGCGAGTTTATCCCGAAGTTAGTTCGTGAACATCAATTCGATGTTAAAAAACTTGTTGAAAACCGGGTCCTTTCTTTAGCTGGGTTGTCTCCAGTTAAATATAATGGCAGGATGACCCTTGGTAAATTAGCATGACCTTATTAGAATTTTTGATTTATGCTTGTTGTGATTCTAAAGATTTATTTTATTTGCAGACAAGTTCTTCATGAGTCGACATGCAAGGATGAATCGGGTTGTTGCTGCGGATATGGCAAGTTCCCAGACCGACACTGTGCCTGAAATTCCTCCTCCTCGGAAGAGAAAAAGTAAGGGCAAGAAGAAACTTTCTGAACCCTCTATTGCTACTGCTGCTGCTATTGATCCACCAGTTGATCCTTTCGAGGAATTACTGGGAGATAATCCTGAGGGAATTCCAGACGGTGCTGAAGCGTCGGAAGGCAGGGCAACTGAAACCGGCGAGGATGTCGACAATCTCGTCCAACGTAAGAGACAAAGGATGCCGCAAAATCAGTCGCAAACCGAAGGGGTTGCTCCTACGATTGGCCAGACAAGCAGGCCGAGTAGCTTCAACCCTTCTGCCGGTGCATCTGGGCCAAATTACATGGCCGGACCTAGCCATGACCCTCGAGCTCGAGCCGCTGGGTACCAGCTCTCGGAGGCCGAAGCCATCGAGCATTTAAGGGCATTGTTGCCTGGTTTGTCCGTCCCTCTTCCAATTTCTGATGAAGAAAGGAAAAGGCTGGAGCGAAATACGCTACATCTACTGTCAGCGGTAATGATGTCCTTACTTTACTTACATTTCCTTTGAATTTGCTTTGCAAATTTTGGTCTAACCGTTCGTTTGTTGTCAGGCGGGAGGTTTCGTGGATGTCATGGCCTCAGCCTTAATGGATTTTAAGGAGACTGCCGGTAATGCTAATAACTCTGCACTTCAAGCTGCCCTTGACGCCAAGGAAAAAGCTTTACAAATGGCCAAGGAGGCTCGAGAGGAAGCTGAAAAACTCAAAGAAGATCTTAATCAGCAAATTACTGCGCTGAAGACAGAGGTTGGTGCAGCCAAAGAGGAAGCCCATAATGCTGACTTGAATGGCTACCTTTGAGGCCTCAAAGAGGTAAAATATATTATTTTTATAACTTGGCACCCATTCTCTTATGATTACTTTCATTAATATCTTTTCCCTTTTTGAAGGTTTCTCCTCAGCAAACATTGGAAATTGCTGAAAGGTTTCTCCAAGGCAACACGTTTCAAGAATTGCGCACTCGTCGAGATGATCACGTGGCTCGAAATGCTCAAGCTCTGACGGTGCATCAGTTCTATGCTACAACGTATGTTCGTGGCAAATTTAAACCAGAATGGTTAGACCTGTCCCTGGGGCCAAATATGGAGAAACGTCCACCTCGTCAAACTTCTGAAGCTACAAAACCTGATGAGTTTGCCTCACTGCTGGATAAGGAGGATCTCGTTCTCGTAGGATTATCACCGCCGCGAGAAATGCCTGAACCATATCCCTCATCTGAGGATGAAGAAGATGACTGAATTCTGCTATGGCTGTACTATATTTCCTTGTTTATGAACAATTTCTATTTGTAATTTAATTTATGTATGGCGCTGCGTCGCTCTGATGTGTTTGAAACAATTTTATATCAGTTGCTTAAATTTTGGGATAATAACTGTTGTCTTTTATTTCAATTTCCTATCTCAGTCCTTTACTTTATTTTGACAACTTGATGATTTCTTATTGTTCTTTGAAAATTGTTATGCCATTAAGAAAGGAGATTATACTCGTCACTTTGGACATAGTATTTTTCTTTTTCTTTTAATATTTTTGCTTGATCATTGTTAATCTTTTGAGAGTTTGTTTATGTTTTCTGAAACATAAAATTTATAACGCTTACCATTTCATATGTAGTGTCTATTCATTACCTTTGGAGCATTGTTAATAGGCTCCTTCTTTTTCCTCGCCCTCGGCCTCATTCGGTATCTCAAGTTACTCTGGACGGGGTTCCCATTCTTTATGTCGTCTTTGACTTCTTCCGGTATCTCGTGCCACTTTGGAGCAGAGTTTCCGTTTTCTTGATTGATTTAGGGATTTTCGGTATCTCGTGTCACTCTGGAACAGAGTTTCCGTCACTATAACTTCTTCTGGAATTTTTGGTATCTCGTGCCACTTTGGGGCAGAGTTTCCGTTCTCCTGATTTCTTTAGGGATTTTCGGTATCTCGTGCCACTTTGGGGCAGAGTTTCCGTTCTCCTGATTTCTTTAAGGATTTTCGGTATCTCGTGCCACTTTGGGGCAGAGTTTCCGTTCTCCTGATTTCTTTAGGGATTTTCGGTATCTCGTGCCACTTTGGGGCAGAGTTTTCGTTCTTCTGATTTTTCAGACCTGCACTGATTACATTATACAAAGTAGATAAAACTCACGCAAATCAAATAATTAGACGTAATCTTCTTTGAATAGGTCAAATTAGCTTATGTAAATAGAACTGAGCTTTGATCATTGCTCATTTGCATGACTTCCAGTGCTGTCCTCCAGATTCATGACTTGGGGTACCTGTTTTAAGTTCATACATTCTTGTCTCTCATGCGTGTTATAGCAGAGAGAACGAATAAAAACTTGTTCAAAATATTCAAAATGCTAAAAAACATTGGTAAACTGAAACATAATCTTTAATCGATACGCTCCATATGCCTTGGAGCCAATACCCTTGTCGCTGCTTCTTCTTGTTGTGGCCCAGTCCTGAGTGAAGTTACGTAGCATTTCCATCATTCGATATGATCTGCTATGACCTCCCCTGTGCCGCTGGAAGTTGGAAACTTCACCATTTGATGATAAGTTGAGGGTACCGCTCGGAAATTATTGAGTGCAAGTCTTCCTATGATACCGTTGTATGCAAAATGCATATCAACAATCACGTAATCTTCCATAAGCGTCTTCCTCTGTGGTGTTGTTCCCAATGATGTTGGTAGCTTGAGCATTCCAAGTGGTATTATTTCTGGACCTCCAAAACCATGATGAGATGTCCTTACTGGTTCTAGCGTCTGATTATTCAAGCCCATTTTGATCAGCGTAGAATTAAACAACACATTTACTGAACTCCCATGATCAACTAACATCTTAGTGACTCCATAGTTAGCTATATCCACTGTGATCACCAAAGGGCAATTCAAATTTGACATCTGTATAGCTTGTGGACTCAGCTTTCTCAAATTTGTTGTAGAAAATGTGATTTCTTCGTGCGGTATCTGCTCGATTCTCAGTATATTGGCCATGTCCACAAAATTATCTGATTCAACTATTCTTGTGATCTTCCTTTGGCCATTGGTGGAATCCGCACCCCCAGGACCTCCTGATATCATATTTATCATCCCTTTCATGGCGTTCCCATCTTCGATTTGAGGGTATTGGAAAAGTTGCGGTTCATCAATCACCCTCTGCTTATCCTTCATGGGAAATGGAGTTCTCTTCCGGTTGAAATGGTTCTCCTGTTCTTGTACCTTTTTAACAAACTCCACGAGTTTGCCATCCTTTATTAGCCGTTCTATTTCATCTTTCAAATTTATACAATCCTCCGTTTCATGTCCTTTCTGATTATGATATTTGCAGAATTGACTAGAAAACATTGTTGCTTTGGATTCCCTCATTGGCTTGGGATCCTTCAACCATCCTTTCCTCTTAGCTGCCCCAAAGACTGCCATGATGTTAGCATTCAACGGCGTGTACCTTCTAGGTGAACTATCCCTTCTGTAATTTTTGTTCCTGTTGTTGCTGTTATTGCGATTATGATCTTCTCTGCCTCTCTCTCTATCCTTCACAACCATATTATTTGGATCTTTGGTCGCCATCATTTCCTCGAAATGAACCACATCTTGCGTTATTTTGTTGATTTCTTCAACTGTGGTGGGTTTACGTTTCAGTAAGTCACCACCAAACATGGTGTTGGTAGTTGCTCGAAAGAGTATACTTGCAACCATTTCACCCGTCGGGCTATCAATCCTTAATAGCTCTGTATTGAAACGTTTCATGAAGTCCTTTAGACTTTCATTAACTTCCTGTTTCATCGTGTATAGATGGGAGTGATCCAAAACCAGTCTATATTGACTAGAAAATTGATCCTCGAACATTTTTCTCAACTGGGCGTAACTTTTAATCTGTCCAGGAGGAATTCAATTAAACCAATCAACAACCACTTCTGATAGAGTCGTTGCAAATATCCTGGCTTGCATATTGTCCCTGAAACCGTAAAAGGACAATTTTCTATCTAATTGGAACAGGTGATCTCGGGGGTAAGATTTCCCATTGTATGTTTTTAGTTCCGGAATTTTATCTCCTTGCCCCAGAATTTCCGACTCTATCTCTCGGCAAAAAGGACTGTGATTTACAGAATTGTCCTCTCTTGCTGTTTGAGTCTCGGCTGTTGCTTTCCCCTTTTCCAATCTTCCAACGTTTCTGCTCACTGTGTTATGCTTGCCACGTAAGTCATGACCTCCTGACTGTATTCTGTCATCTCTATGTTTTCTTCTTCGCGATTCCTCTCTTTGATTCTCTTCCTCATCCCGTTCCTTTCTGGAATCACGACTCTCTGAACGTCTTCTGTCTTCTCTTCTTGTTCGCTCAGCAACAAATTCTGCCTCTTTTTCCTTTTGTCTCTTCTCATGATGCCTTTTTGATTGTATCTCAACATATACTAGATTCTTTCCCCGTTCTTCATGAACGGATTTCCCCTTGCTCTTTATTCCCTCCGAAGTATGTCTACTTCTTCGGTCGTCTTGCTGAGACTTTTCCTTTTCCTTTCCCGTTTGCTTTCGAATAGCTGAACCTTGTTCTCTCAAGTTCTCAGAATATTCAACATGAGATGGTATCATGGTGGGAGGTGCTGGAGTGAGTGCTTCAGTCACCACAGCTCTTATCATTGCCATTAATTCATTCTTCAATTTATCTGGAATTGTGGCACTCGTCGTTGAAGCTCCAGTTACATCGGCTTCATTATTGGGTATCTCCTCAGCTTGAGGTCCTTGGTTCTCTTTCCTGGCCGGAGTTGGCACTGCAGGGGGTAGCGTAGACGGTCCAACGATATCTTGCATGATCCGCTCAGGTGTATCCGGTCGTTCTTCTCCCGTATTTCCTTCTAGTGCTTTACTCTGGGATCTGGTCATTCTAGTCATACTGCCTATCAAGCTAATATAATTTGTGTTCCCACATACGGCGCCAATGTTTTGGTCTTATTTCGCCACGGTAATAGAACACAATGAATAATACAAAATGAGATCAAACAATGCTATCCAATATTATTAACGGACTAGCTTGGTCCGGAACACTTAATACAAGCTTTCTAGATAGAATAACTAAATTACAAGGATGATAAGACGTATCGAATTTCAGATATTCGATGCTGACGTGTCGAACGAGAACCTGTTCGATGCGGAATAGTTAACATAATGGAAATCACTCCTGAAGGTATCGAATTCGATGCATGCTGTGGATGTCGAATTCGATGCGTAACTTACGTCTCGAATAAGGATAAGGTATTTTATGCGTGTCGAATTGGAGTTGATTCGATACGACTTGTATCGAAAGGAGGTAGGTTCGATGCTGACTGTACTGAGCTGGTTCAGATCTCGAAAAGTCCCTTTGAATACAAGGGGACAGACTATTTATAGAACCCGTCCCGTGGAGCCCACATTCCAATATAGAAAGGCGCATCGAATCATCTTTGTTCGATGTGCGCATCGAATGAGGTGTATTCGATGCGCTATTGGGCTGACCCAATAAAAAAGGATTGCACTGTTGATTCGATGCGCGCATCAAATTCTTTATATTCGATGCGCTATGGGCCGGCCCAATAACGTTATATTGGACCAATCCTAAATCACACTCATCAGTGTTGAGGAATTAGCATCATTGTCCAAACTCCAAACTCCAAATAAAACCATTTTACATATGAAAGCGAGTAAAATAGGAGGACTACATATAATAATGTGATCTTCATTGTGTGCGAACAGTCAAAAAAGATGAAAAAGCACATCTCTTCTTCCTAATAAACGTGGTCGGTTCAAAAAGCACACATATGACATATTTTTGTCAAAAGTGAATCAGAAATTAATATTGTAATTTATTTATCTGTCTGCTCATCTCCATCTCAGCCTTCAAAAAGTGAGGAGGAGGAATCTTACAGCAAAGCAAATGCTTGATCCCACGTATGTAAAGACCAAACAGGCAAACATGTTAGCATGAGGAGGTAACTTAGTAGGCGTGCTTACTCTCTAGTCACTTTCATACTGGTAAATTTGTTATTAACCTCCATGAAGAGAATTTATAGTTACTAATAAGTGATGCTGTGGAAATCAACTTTATTAAAATATGTGAAAATAAATTTGAGTTAGGAATTTCCGAATTCTTGTGTTGGTTAGCGGGCGGGTCTTGAATAGTGACTAATCGATTGATCTTAATTCACACGCTCAACTTAACCAAAATATTTAATAATGTTAGATTTGTGGCTGCTTTTATGAGTGTGCGAGCCGATTAGTAATTAATTGAATTATTAATAACTTTTGGATTCTTTCATCCAACTTTTCTTTAACAAAGAATGAGTCACCTCAACATGTTCGGCTTACTCGTAATAAACATTGAGTGAATCTTAGCTGGACCTTGAATTGCATTATATTTGTCTATATCTGTATTTCACTTTCACTTATAACTAATAAGTATTGTGTGAATTTATGCCGGACCTTGAATTGCATTATATTTGTTTATATCTGTATAATACTTTTACTTATAACTGTAAAGAGAAGGAATATATTAATATTACATCAAAAATTATAAATTACAAATAGGTAGAGTAACAAATATAGTAAAGAGGCAATGTGCAATTTTTTAAGATTACACAAAGGCATGATGTAGCAAGCAGAAGACATTAGAAAAGATGAAAAACACAATCAACCACTCATTGATTACACAAAATACCGAGAACAATTAACAACTCGTTGATTCGCAAAGAATACGGAAAAATGACAAACATAAACTTTCACGACTTTCACGATTTGTTTTTCAATAAACAACTAAACAACTGTCTAGAAAACGACTAACTTATAAAGTGAAACCCCTAAAAAAAATATCAACATTACAAAAGACTCTTAGAGTATATAAGAAAACATAAAAATCCTATATAAGATAATAACCTGCATATATAACACTTTAGACCTTCGAATTTTAGAATTTATCTAAAATTTTGTGGGCGTCTTCACTTGAAAAAGTGGCATGATTCGAAAAGACTGGGCATCATTGATCTTCTTATCAAAGTTCGACTCACTCGAACTTCAAGTTAGTTTTTTTCGATCGAAAACAACCGTCTTTTTGAACTTCATCATTCTCTATTTATCGAAAAGATTCGACCTCGAATTTGAATCGTGTTTAGTAACTAAATTAAAATTTATCAGCATAATACAAAAAAAGATTTGTAACATGAAAACCAAAACCCTTAAAACGAACACCTTCAATTGTGGTCGTACAATAATAGTAACAACAGGCTTCTTATCTTCGTCATTCACTATCATACCTAATTTTTTTGTTTTCTTTCCAAAACTTTCAAATACATCAACTTCTTTATCAACCTCGTACGTTTTTGAATATCTTTATCTCCTTCACGGGATGTTCCATCGTGATCACCTTCTCTAAACCCTTTAATGGAGAAATCTTGAATTCATCCGAAATGCTGTCACCATATTTTTCATACACAACACCATATGATATGCAATCCTCTTCGTACTCACTATGTAAATTTGGAATATCATCCTGAAATTATGATTCTCAATATTTTTTCTCTAAAGCATCTTGTCTTTGGTAAATTGGCAAATTCAATGACTATTTTTAGTAGTACAAATGGGTTCTCCTCATCGAATTCCACAAATAACTGAGTTACAAATAACAGAGTTACAGACGTGGGTGCTAGTTTAGGTAGTCGTGCAATCAACACCGCCATGTCAACAAATCCACCTGCTAACATAACCATGTGGGTCCATCCATATATCTTCTTATAAAGGAACATCACGAACTTCAAGGCTTCTCCTTGCCGCCATGGTGAAGGAATAAATCTGGCTATGATGCCAACTGATGTAGCAAGCTGAAGATATAAGGAAAGTTGAAATCACAATTGATTTACAAAAGAATACCGAGAATTGATAAACGAAGCAAACTCTCACAAATAACTAAAAAGATTTCTAAAAATGACTAACTTATAAAGTGAAAATATTAACTAAGAAATACCACAAAAGATATTGTATAAAATAATAAACTGCATATTTTACCCTTTAACCCTTTGAATTTGTCTAAAATTATGTGTGTGTAATGACTTTAGTCTTTATAGGTGTTGAGGTGGACGTTTCACTTGAAAAATTGTATCGTTTGTCAAAATTTTTGGTTACACTTCAGGCCACTTATACTTTAAGATCAAAAACTAGTAGTCTTTCATAACTTTTTCAAGTTATTGTCCAACTTGATTTTTAAGATAGGAATAGTTTGTCAATTTGATGTTGTTACATAACACGGTGATTAATTTGCCAAAAGTTTCTTACTTTTACCACCCATGACTGGCTTAGTTCTTACAGATATCCATTTATGTGACAGAGAATAGCAGATTTCCCTTTTATCAAAAAATATTACATATACATGTCATGCCATGACCAAGATTCTTGTAGCACATTCATATTATATCATATCCTTCGCTATAATAAACCACCTGTCTCTATCTCTACTCTATAAATGATATAAAGTTCAAACTGAAAAAGCGAGGGAATCTTAATATAATCAACTTCCTACATTATGTAATCTCAAGAACAAAAAAAGCAAATCACAAACTATTGAATTTGGTCCCCAAAAGCATAAAAACACTTCTTGTCCATTAAGTTTAGCACTTTATTTTCAACCTTCACTCCTCAACTGTACTACATTTCTCTCCATAATTTTTCTTAACTCAAACAATGTCATTTTGTTTGACATTTATACAAAATTCACTTTGCTGAACTCCACTGATCATCATTATAACAGAATCTGTTAATGGCGACCGTCCGTAAGCTGATAGTCGAAGTAATCGATGCCCGAAATCTCCTACCGAAAGACGGGCACGGCGCTTCAAGTCCCTACGCGATCCTCGATTACCACGGGCAGCGGAGAAAAACGCGGCCCGTGGTACGCGACCTGAACCCTGTGTGGAACGAGACACTAGAATTCAACGTCGGAAAAACCTCGGAAGTGTTCGGTGACGTGCTGGAGCTCGACGTTTTCCACGACCGGAACATCGGTCCGACCACACGGAACAACTTCTTAGGCAGAGTGAGGCTGAATGCCAGCCAGTTCGTGAAAAAAGGTGAAGAGGCCCTCATTTACTATCCCCTGGAGAAGAAGAATCTTTTCAGTTATATCCAGGGCGAGATCGGGTTGAAAATTTACTTTAGCGACGAGGTCGTTCCGCCGCCACCACCACCAGAGCCAGAGGAACCTGAACCTGAAGAGGACAAATCCCCTGCGCAATCACCTACAGCTTCTGATGCGCCCGCAGCACAAACCGAAACGACGCCCGTTCAACCTGATGGTGGTGAAAATGAAAATCCTCTGCCCCCTGCCCCACCTGATGAAGCTGCAGCAGCAGCAGCAGCACCACCACCACCCGAAGCAGGGACTGATCCGGTGATGGAGCCAGCTGCACCGGTTCCACCCGCACCACCGAGTATTAATCAAGGTGGTGATCACATAAAGGCTTCAGTAGCATCATCAGGATTGAAGCCGGAAACTAGAGGGAATAGCATGCATGCTCCTCAGCCAATTAGTCGTGTTTCATCCGTAAGCAGCTTTATCTCGGATCAATCCGATAAATCGACAATCGAGCGTTCCACATTCGACTTGGTCGAAAAAATGCATTACCTTTTCGTTCGGGTAGTGAAAGCTCGGTCCCTTCCTACAATGGGAAGCCCTGTCGTGAAGATCGCCGTGTCTAACTTCCATGTAGTATCGAGACCAGCGAGAAAGACGGTGTTTTTCGATTGGGATCAAACGTTTGCTTTCAATCGAGACTCGCCTGATTCATCCTCCATACTCGAGGTGTCGGTGTGGGATCCTTTAAACCCGATATCATCCGGATCGATGGTAGATGTGGCTGGACATGATTTCTTAGGTGGGATTTGTTTCGATGTTGATGAGATCCCATTGCGTGATCCGCCTGATAGCCCATTAGCTCCCCAATGGTATCGACTCGAGGGAGGCGGAGCAAACAGAGGTGACCTCATGCTTGCGACCTGGATAGGAACGCAAGCTGATGAATCGTTTCCTGATGCTTGGAAGACTGACACTGCTGGTAATCCAAATTCAAGATCGAAAATTTACCAATCTCCTAAGTTATGGTACTTGAGATCAACAATAGTCGAAGCACAAGACATCTCAATGTCAATTCCTATGAAAGAATCGTCATATCAAGTCAAGGTGCAGTTGGGATTTCAGGTTCAGAAAACAAGATCAGTTGTTAAGAGTAACAGTGTTCCGTCGTGGAACGAAGATCTGATATTTGTCGCAGCAGAGCCTTTTACTGAGTATAATCTATTGTTTTTCTTGCTTGAAAACCGCCCACGGAAGGAGCAGATCATCGTGGGTGTTGCTAGCGTACCTCTCACGTCCATAGAACGACGTGTGGACGACCGCAATGTGGTGTCAAGATGGTTCACGTTCGAAGACCCTAACGAAGAAAAGAGGGTGTATAGAGGTAGGGTGCACTTGAGACTATGTTTCGACGGTGGATATCATGTGATGGATGAAGGTGCTCATGTATGCAGTGATTATCGTCCAACCGCGAGACAACTATGGAAACCCCATGTTGGAACAATTGAATTGGGAATCATAGGATGCAAGAATTTGATACCCATGAAAACTATTATAGGCAAAGGGTCTACTGATGCTTATGCAGTGGCCAAATATGGTAACAAATGGGTAAGAACACGAACAATCTCGGATGCTTTGGACCCGAGATGGAATGAGCAGTACACATGGAGGGTATATGATCCATCTACTGTGCTGAGCATAGGAGTATTTGATAGTTGGGAGGTATTTGAATCAGATGGCTATAACGAGTCCGTTCGTCCTGATTTTCGTATAGGAAAGGTGCGTATTCGTATATCCACATTGGCTACTGGTAAGGTCTACAAAAGCGTGTTTCCTTTGCTTTTGTTATCACCAGCAGGGTTGAAAAAAATGGGGGAGATAGAACTAGCAGTAAGATTTGTACGTGCAACTCCAACTCTCGATTTCTTGCACGTTTACTCTCAACCGTTGTTGCCAATGATGCACCATATAAAGCCACTTGGTATGGTGCAACAAGAGGCGTTGAGATCAGCCGCGGTCAAGATAGTATACGCTCACTTATCGCGGTCCGAGCCACCTCTAAGGCGTGACGTTGTGACATACATGTTAGACGCCGATTCTAACACCTTCAGCATGCGAAAAGTTCGTGCGAACTGGTATAGAATCATTAATGTGATAGCTGGGGTGATTGACGTTTTCAAATGGGTGGACGACACTCGTTCTTGGAAGAATCCAACAGCCACGATACTAGTACACGCATTGTTGGTGATGCTGGTGTGGTTTCCTGATTTAATCATTCCAACACTGGCATTCTATGTCTTTATGATCGGGGCCTGGAACTATAGGTTCCGATCGCGAACTTCGTTGCCTCATTTTGATCCGAAGATGTCATTGGTGGAGACCGTGGATCGTGATGAACTGGATGAAGAGTTTGATATGATGCCGTGCACTAGACCTAATGAGATGGTCCGTGCGAGATACGATAAGATGAGGATGCTCGGGGCACGGGTGCAGACGGTTTTGGGGGATGTTGCTACGCAGGGGGAACGCATGCAGGCGTTAGTGACATGGCATGATCCTCGAGCGACAGGGATTTTCGTTGGGTTGTGCTTTGTGGTGGCGTTTATCTTGTATTTGGTACCTTCGAAAATGGTGGCAATGGCGTTTGGATTTTATTATTTGAGACACCCAATATTCAGGGACCGAATGCCATCGCCGGCCCTGAACTTCTTCAGGAGGCTGCCGTCGCTGTCGGATAGAATGTTGTAAGTTGGTGATGGTCAGAAGAAATGGAAGTGAAGGATTTGAAGTATTAAAACTGGGTTAGTTATGGGAATTTGGGTTATAAATAGTAGTCCAAAGTTATGCTCTTAAGCACAGCAGAGGATTGCTGATTTGATCTGTAATGGTTATTTATGCACCATATTATAATTTAAACGCAAATATTTATTAGTAGAAATATTTCTTAATAGGGATAAATGCATTAAACCCCCTGAACTATGCAGGTTTTTGCGTTTTCGTCCTTAAACTAAATAAATAAGCGCTTTGCCCCCCTAAACTGTGCAATTCTGTGCGATTTGCCCCCTGGCCGGGTTTTCGGCTATTTTTGGCCATTCTTGGCCGGAATTTTTCTCCTTACCCGACACATATGTGTTGTACTAGATGTATATTAGTAGTTGATGACAAAAAGTAGGCGAAAAAACACCTCGAATGGGGCATATTCCGGCCAAAATATGATTTCCTCTTCAGTGTATTTTAACCGGAATATGCCCCGTTCGAGGTGTTTTTTCGCCTACTTTTTGTCATCAACTACTAATATACATCTAGTACAACACATATGTGCCGGGTAAGGGGAAAAATTCCGGCCAAGAATAACCGAAAACCCGGCTAGGGGGCAAATCGCACATAATTGCATAGTTTAGGAGGCAAAACGCTTATTTATTTAGTTTAAGTACGAAAACGCAAAAACCTGCATAGTTTAGGGATTTAATGCATTTATCCCTTCTTAATAATGCAATCACTATACACACGTTTCAGAACATACTTCTCTAAAAAAGAATAAGTACCTTAACATACCCTTTTGCTTGGCCTTTCAAAAACCCTCTTTTAAGTTTTGAATATTTACAAAAACATGCACTGAGATTAAAGTATCATACTTAGACTTTTTTCTCATATGTATGTGAAATTGTGCTACTACAGATTCATTCCCCCCTCCTTAATATATTTATAATGACTAACATCCATGCTTTCTATTTGATCAAAACACAAGCACAGCCCAGAACAAGAGGTATAAGCCTTTGAATAAAACCATTTCCACTGTTGCTCTTCACAGCACATTGTTAGATATAGCCTTTTAATAAAAGGGATAATTCCACCAAACCCCCAAAACTATGGTACCTTTTACCGAACGAGGTAAGAACTTTCATTTTAGCTCCAGTGCCCCCTAAACTTTAGTCGTTTGTGCGAGTGTGTTTAATGCGTGTTCCGGGCACATTTTTACCGGTAGAATATTCCCTCACGTGCATGTCTCACGTGACCCGTAAGAGGTAAAACAGACAGGTTACATAAAATAATTAAAAACTAATAAAAAAAACCCTAAAGTTCAGGGGCAGAATCTCACAAAACATTCTACTTTCTACACTTAGGCAGGAAAAACAGGGGCGAATTTAGGGTTCTTAAAAAAAAAAATCTTAATTGCCGTTCAATTTTCGGTTAATAATCATTCAAATGGGGTGGAACGAGGAGCTGGTTCAGGCCTCAGCGGTGACGGTGAGGGGCGTACTCAACATGCTAGTGGAGAATGTCAACGTCGATGACCTGACGTCAGTTATTCCACTCGGACACGACGATCCGTCCACTTTTCCGTCCTTTTGGCGTTCACACCGAGGACGCCGTTTGCGCCGCCCTGCGCTCCGGTAAGTTTAATGGATACTCCTCCACTGTCGGAATACCGCCCGCGAGAAGGTATGCAAAAATGTGTATGTGTGTTTTTGTGAGTGAAATGAAAATCTTGTGTGCATGATTACTGTTTGACTTTTGAGCTGAGTGATTTTTGAATCGATTTTAGTCGACTGTGTGAGGCGGAGAATAGAAGCTTAGTGAGCTCTGTTTTCTTACTGATGAAATAATTATATTCCGTGATACGTATATGGAGCTGATTTTGATGTCGTGGTAGTTTCGTTTCACTGTATCAATGGAACAGTATTGCCTATTGTTATTACTGTCTATTATTATTGCATGGATTGGATTTTGTTGTTATTAATGTACTTAATCGCCCCAAGGCGAATATTTTGCTTCCAAGACTAGGCTTTCCTGCTTATGAAGCCAGGGCTGGATTCTGTCATCTTGAAGTCCGACATTTTGATCTCGTTCCGGAGAGAGATTGGGAAGTAGATCTGGATGCAGTGGAGGCATTGTGTGATGAAAATATAGTTGCCATGGTTATAATCAATCCTGGCAATCCATGTGGAAATGTTTTCAAGTATGAGCACTTGAAGAAGGTGGTGCTGAACATACGGTTCAAGTTGGATTTGAAACTCATATAGTTGTACTGGCATAGCTAATGTTTAACCTGTTGGTGACTGGTTATTTTATTTTATAGGTTGCAGAAACTACTAGAGATCTCGGAATCTTAGTAATTTCTGATGAAATGTATAACCATCTTGCGTTTGGAAGTAACCCATTTGTTCCAATAGGAGTATTTGGCTCAATTGTTACTGTTGTTACCATAGGATCAATATCAAAGATGATGGAGTTGTGAATGATCATTATGAATATCTTTTTGGTGTTTTGATATTAATTTTTGGGTGTTTTGATGCTTACCTTTTTGCTCCAGTTAATACCATTTCAATTCAGCAAAATGCATCGCAAGAACCATATTATAGTTCAGGGGTGCAATCCTAAAAACTCATAAAATTCAGGGGGCAGTCCAGAAACTCAAAAAATAGTTCAAGGGGCAGTCCTCAAAATCATACTATAGTTCAGGGGGCAAATCACACACTTGATAGTTCACGGGGGAAAGTAAAAAAACAGTGTAATTTGAGGGGTTTGAAAGTTTGACGAATATTTTTTGGACAAAAATGCCATTAAACTTTACACATGTATTGTGCATGTGCCTTACTCTTCCGGCAAAAATATGGCCGAATACACGCACAAAAGTAAATCGCATAAACGACTAAAGGTTCGGGGGCACTGGAGCTAAAACGAAAGTTCTGACCTCGTCCGGTAAAATGTGCCATAGTTTGGGGAGTTTGATAGAATTATCCCTTAATTGATTCAAAATTAGTAACTGTCCGCTAACATTCACTCTCTTTCCTTATTCACGGCTATTTCAAAAATCAAAACCCTATTTTCCTTAATTGTGCTTGCAATTTCATTATTTGTGCTTACTCTGCAAAATTATTCTCTCTACTCTCAAATTCTCTCATTTTTCTCTGCAAATTCTCACAAATCTTCTTCACTAACAATGGCAAGCGATTATTATAACTTTGGTAGAAAAATAAGATGAAGAGATTGAGAGAGAATTGTATATTTTTGCGTGTTTTCAAGTGTTATATTACAACTCTTAAATGACCTATTTATAAGAAAATTCTCCAACAACAAGAACACAAAGTCAATCATCAAATTAATAGTGAAATTATTTGCTAAAGAGTATTTAATCCAAGTTGGATGGTAAACCATAATATAAGACTTTTTCAACAAGTAACAAGAATATTGAATTATAAGAAAAAAGTAAGAAAATTTATAAAAGGACTGCATCTGTTGACTTTTGACGAATTGGTGGGAACTGAATTGGAAGTCTCGACCTGTATTTTTTCAAAGGGTGCGAGCACTAGAAAAAGGAAGCGAGTTTACTCTTTAGTATAAGAGCTAGTCTGTGAGACTAGCTGAGTGAAAGAGACACCCCTGCCATTTGCATTCTAATCACTATCATTTTTCTACCTAAATTCGAGTTTCACTCATATTGCCCCTTTGTTAACTAAAACTATGAAACAACCCAAAATATCTGAAACGGTACCAATTAAGAAGGAAACTTACACTACAAGAAATTTGACCATCACCAGCGCCTTGATTTTCCCAGCACCTCTTGTAAGTGCTGGTAAAAACGTTCAACACACAATACACCATCGCCATGTTATTAAAATAACCTTAAAAAACAGCACTGGTGTATGGATTCCCAGCGCAAACAACACCAACGCTGGGTAGTGCTGGCAAAAGTCTTCCCCAGCGCAAAAGGATGCTGGCAAATGCCTAATAATGCGTTGGTGAAAACTGTATTTTCTGTAGTGTTAGTATTGATAAACCTTAAGAACAATTGATCACTTGATGTAATGTTAAATCAACTTAATTACGCCAAAAATATAAGAGTTACGGAAACT
The DNA here is from genome assembly GCA_948329865.1 of Linaria vulgaris. Classification (NCBI taxonomy): domain Eukaryota; kingdom Viridiplantae; phylum Streptophyta; class Magnoliopsida; order Lamiales; family Plantaginaceae; genus Linaria; species Linaria vulgaris. Next base: position 13,668,425 of record OX415254.1, on the reverse strand, counting down.
TGATATGTCATACATTTTTTTCTTACGAGTTCTTGTTGTGTTAGAAAAATTCGAGCAAGCATGATATGATCTAATCTTATGCATTGTGTATGCTGTAAATTTTGGTTCCTTACTTTAAAGCACATAATTACAATTCAAGTAATATTTTCGGGGCTTTGGAGATCTGTTAAGATTTTCTATTTAATAGTGTGGTAACTGATAAATTACTTTTTCTCTGAAAGAATGATAACAATATCATATTTTGTTGTGTAATATCTGTATCCATGGAATGCCTTTTTTGTATACATATTTTTTCATTAATTTATTTTACGGCGAATTATTATTTCTGCCTAATAACTTTGTCTAAAATTACTTTACGCACTTTTTGGATTGGGCCGACTTTTTCTGCCCCATAACTTTCACAAATTTCTACTAAAAGTGCCCAATTCACCTTATTCTGGCTAAATTGCTTACGTGGCGGTCCAGGTAATAAAACGCCCCACCACGTCATATTCCCCCCCCCCAAAATGTTTTTAACCAAACCCTTATAATTTTTTCAAATTATAATTTAACCCCATAACTTTTATTTCTCTCTTTCTCATATTTTCTCAAATTATACTTTCACCCCCATAACTTTTAAAAACAACAAATGCAAATAGATTATAAAAAAAAGAAGAAGATTGCTTCATCTTCTTCCCCTTAAGCGCCCCGCCCACCCCAACCACCGCTACTGTTCACGGCAACCCCCGTTCACTGTTGGAATCTTCCAATTCGACCCACCATTCACGACGGAATCTTCTCCCCACTCTGAAAAACACCCCCGAACCATTGATTGCCGCCAGGAGCCCCCAACCAACAATCACCACCACAAGTTCGAAGATCCCCCGGAAACAATGGCGGATCTCTGCAACAAACGAATTCGACAATTGAATTTTTTGGATGCAATCGGATTCAACAACGACTGTTGATGAATCGGGAAGAAGAAGACAATGGTGCGCGGGAATTCGCCCTTGTTGTTCGCCGTCGACGATGGTGCGGAGGAGTGGTGGTGGTGGTAGCCGTGGGAAAGATGAGGTTGGAGCGGGTTTCCTGATGTTGTTGTCCGCCGTCGACGATGGTGCAGCGGAGTGGTGCGGCGCAACGGTGGTGGTGGTGGCCGTGGGAGGTGAAGAAGATGATATGACTCTATATATTGTTTTTTTTTGTACTTTTTTTTGGGTATCTTTTAAAAACATTTTTCTGAGCTCAAAAATTCGACGTGACTGTAGCGTTTTATTGACTGGACGAGCACTTTCTTGACTGGACCAACACGTCAGCGTTTTAGCCATATTGAAAATTAACTATTATCTAGCTATAAAAAAACGTATTTGTTTGGCCATATAGGCATGCGGAAAATATATTTTAGAAAAGAAGAGAGAGAGAAAGGGAGGGAGAGAGAGAGAGAGAGAGAGGATGGATCTAATCACTAAAAGTGGTTGATGGTTGTAAACTGAGGAGTAAGGCATCGGTTGCCTCCCCTGATATACAAGCATATGCGAAGCATATGCCAATAAATAGGTAGTATTTGTATGAAGAGAAAGCATCCCATTGTACAAGCATTTGCTCATTTTCTCTAAATACAAAATGTAGTACTTTGAGTACTTGTGTGGGATAGTTTGGGGAGTGTCGTGAGTGGGATGCTCTATGGGGGTCGTTGGGATGAGCTCTATGGGAATCGCTGAGATGAGCGAAAATTATGTAGTTGTACAAAATTTCTACATAGTCGATTTTACTCGATTTTCCGTAGTTTTTCTCCGGTTAAAGAGTTTCCAAGTTAAATCATTGTACTATTACTATCGTCAATGTTTTATTCGTGCTGCTTCATAATTACTTCATGGGCAATCGTGAAGACGGTATTTGAGGTGGTTCAAATACCCAACAAATGTCTATAACATTACACAGACTGTGATTTAAGCATTTTCCTTCTCTTTGTTGTGAGAAAATGTAATTATGGCTAAATAAGGTAGTATTGAGTTATAATATAATAATTTATACGATTGTCAATGAATGTATATTTGACTTCCTATTTATCAATATTCAATTAAGAATATCATGTAATCTAAATTGGAGATATTTTTCATCGATAGACTTTGACCTTAAAGACTTTGACACTAAAGATTAATCAGAGAAGTGATGAAGATGTGTGACATCAACCATTGATGTTTTGACAATATCTCAACGGCTTGGGACTTAGGGCAAAATAGAATAAGTTGTCGAAAGAGAAAGGACATTCAAAGAGGCAACCAAAGTGATTCGGAAAAACATTAATGTAAAAGATTGTAAAAGTAAGAAAAATTGGTTTAATCATCCAAATCGTGTTGTTTATTCTCACCAAAAGAGCAACCTATTTATACAACAAAATTGACCTAAACTTGAGCCTCAATTTTCTCCTACATACAAGGTAATGATATCTTTTCATATCAAGCTCAAACTAATCTAGGAAAGTATAATATACAAATATGTACTCTAATACCCCCCCTCAAGTTGGAGCATGGAGATTCGAAATGCCCAACTTGACTAGCAATGTCTCGAACTGATGCTGGCCGAGAGCCTTCGTAAGAATATCGGCAAGCTGATTCGTCATGGAAACATATGAAGGAATAATGAAACCACGCCGAACCTCGTCGCGAACCAAATGACAATCTACCTCGATATGTTTGGTGCGTTCATTAAGCATCTGATTCTAAGCAATGTGCAAAGCCCCAACGAATCTATACTTTGCCTTAGAAGATGATCGCGAGACAGTCGATTGCTTTTTTTTTTAACGAGATAGGAGACTCGCCTAAGAAAATAAAATAAGACGTCAAAGACCGACAGATCAAAGGACAACTCGCCCAATTCGCATCACAAAATGCCTTGAGAGATAAAGCAGAAGATGACTTGAGAAGAAGTCCTTGGCCAGGATTAAGTTTTTTAAATTACGGACAACTCGCAAAGCGGCGTCCCAATGCGCCACCTTCGACTGTCGTGGAACTGAGACATGATATGAACACAATATGTCAACTCTGGTCTAGTGATGGTCAGATAAATAAGGCTACCAGCAAGACAACGATAGAGCTCAGGAGAGAACAAATCTGAACTATTGGCAGCGATGGTTTTGTTCAATTGAAGTGCCAATTGGTTTAGAGCCCAATATTCCCATCTCCGAAATAATGTCAAGGGCATATTTGCACTCACTAAGAAAAAATTTTGTAGCAGCACGACCAACCTCGAGCCCCAAGAAATACTTGAGTTTTCCTAAATTCTTCATATGAAAACAAGAACACAAATAGGTTTTGACACGCTGAATAGCGTAGCCATTGTCACCGCCAATGACGAAATCATCAACATAAACGAGGATTGTGAGATGCACCCCCGACGTGAAATAAGTAAATAAAGAATAATCTGAGGCGGACTGAATAAAGCCATACCGAGTGAGCGCATGTCCAAGGTTAGCAAACCAGCACCACGGTGCTTGACGAAGACCATACAAAGATTTTCTCAAGCGGCAAACTTGACCCACGCGTGGTGACGTGAAACCCGGAGGGAACCGCATATATACCTCCTCATCAAGGTCCCCGTGTAGAAAAACATTGTGAACATCCCTCTGATGCAACTCCCGCTGCTTGACCGCGACTACAGCCAAAAAAGTACGTACAATGACCATTTTTGCAGTAGGAGCAAAAGTCTCCGTATAATCAATCCCTTCCACTTGATGATTGTTGAAAACCACCAAACGAGCTTTATGTCACTCAAGAGAACCAACCATCGGCATTGCACTTAATTTTGTACACCCATTTACTCCTGAGAGCTTTCTTCCAATGCGTTAAAGTAGTCACATCCGTGTGCCATTATCTTCTAAGGCCTGAATCTCTTGATTCATGGTTGTGCGCCAACACTCATGGCGCATAGCTTCTTTAAAGCTAGAGGGCTCAAAACATGTAGAGATAGCAGGCAAGAAACAACGATGCGAGGCAGAAAACTTATCACAAGTGACAAAATTAGATATCGGATAATGAGTACCTGAGTATGTTTTAGGGGCGCGATGAGTGGAAGAAGTGTCGAGTCAAGCTGTATGTGTGATATAATCCTGAAGGGGAATTGAATGAATTTTTCGCCTCTGTCCTCTTCCCACACATTACTCTCAACCAAAATTGGTGATGCATCCTCAACAGGGCATCGAAGTCTCTAGGTCTAATGTTACCCCCAACATCGGCTCCAACATCAAAAGAAAAATGTTCAGAAGGGACAGGGGCCGAAGTCCCTGATTCCAATGTTAGCGTAACATCGAGAACAACATTGGGAACAAAGTTATTTTTGGAGGAGAAACTATGCGCTTTTGGGATCTGCTCGCTCCTTGGTTAGAACCTCTATGAGGTCCAAATGGATTGGACTTGAGTAGGTTGAAAAAATCTATACCAACCAAGTCGGCCTCATCAACGTTCGAAGGCAAAGAAAGATGGGCTACCTCTTGCACGTCAAAATCTCGGCTGAAAGGAAATTGTGTTTCGAGATAAACCATATCTAAAGACTAAAAAACAAAGTTAGATTCCATATCATACAAACGCCAACCCTTCTTCCCGTAGGGATACCCAAGAAAAACACATTTGCGACTCCTACTCACAAGTTTATCCATGTCCCAATTCAAGCACTTAGTATAACATAAACAACTGAACACACGAATATGATCAAGCAAGAGAAGACAACCAAACAAAAGTTCATATGGCGTTTTACCGTGGAGAACGAAAGAGGGTGCGCGATTTATTAAATAACCCATAGTTAAAATGCACTCCCTCCAAAATTCAATAGGCAGATGAACTTGAAATCTTAAAGCCCTTCCCACGTTCAAAATATATCTATGTTTACGCTCCACTCTCCCATTTTGTTGAGAATTCCCAACCATCGACGTTTGGTGCAAAATCCCATTTTCATGCAAAAAACTAGTGAGACAAGAAAATTATTTGCCGTTATCGCTACGCAAATTTTTTACTTGCTTATTGAATTTTCGTTCAGTCATGGCCAAAATATTATTTAGAATTTGAGGAACCTCGTGTTTTTCTTTCAATAAGTACACCCAAACAACACGAGCAATATCATCCTGGATAGTGAGAAAATATTTTGAACCACAAAGTGAAGCTTCATGATATGCATCCCATAAATCACAATGAATTAAATCAAAAACTGTTGAAGCTTTATTCTCACTAGTTTGTTTCGCTTGAAAACATACATCGCAATGTTGTTCTTCATTTTTGACTAACATCAATACTCTTATTCGTACCAGAAATTAAATCTACCACTCGCGAAGACGGATGCCCCATTCTCCTATGCCATAAATCTGAATCATGCACGCCACCGACCAAACTGTACACAGAAGACATTAACGCCCCCTTCACAACATACAACTCGTCACGCTCTTCTCCCGCACCAATCAACATCCTCGTAGTGCGATCCTGTACAACACACAGTCGATCGGTAAACGAAAAAAATATAAGACTTGTCACGAGTCAATTGCAACACAAAAATAACATTGCAATTTATATCAGCAACATAAAGGGATTTGTTAAACGCAATCTCCCTAATCTCACTATTCCTTTCTTGGTTACCATTATTTTCCCACCATTCGGCATCCAAACGGGACTAGGAACAATATCTAGAGAACCACTTTAAGTTTCAATAGCTCCCGTCATATGATGTGAGGCTCCTATATCAATAATACAGAAAAGTTTTTCATTACCAGGAAGTCGAGGATTCGAATCTGACTAGTGGTTCTTCATCAAATTCCAATCTCTGGGGCTCAAATTCTCAAGTTCAACTTTATCTGTATCATCAAGACCTCTGCTCGCGATCGAAAAATCTGTTGCTAGTGCCACGTTTATATTTGCGGGTGTCATCATGTGTGTAATAATGCTAACATGATTTTCGTTTAACGTGAGAGCATATGGCGAGGGCGATGTAGCCTTGGTCTTTGTGAGATCGTCGCCCGACATATTAAGAAAGATGAGAAGATCACGTTCTTAACCTTGCTCTGATTACCATGTAAAAGTAAGGATAATTGGTTTAATCTGTTGGAGATAATATATATATATATATATATCTTGTTAACCCTAAAAAAATAAATAAGGGATTATACAAGTTAAACAAAAGATTAACCCTTAAATTAGGGATTAATCCCAAGGGCGATACTATCGTCACGAACACTCTCGCATGTCACATACCCTACTATGGTATGACGTGGCACCCGAAGAGGTGATAGAGTCCCTCGGAACTCACATATCCTACTAGGGTACGACGTGACATCCGAGTGGACACCCAAGCGTCCCTTGGAAAGTCAAGATGAATAAAAATAAGATATCAACGTGGCATCGGAAAAAGAGTAAACCCCGATGGATCCACGCGACTCTGATATGCATCACCGCGCCAAGAGGGACCACTATACGAGAATACTTCCTTGCTGAACACTCCCAAAGCCCTCGGAATCATCACCCCGAAGGCTAAAATTCATAAAACAACGTCTTACTTAAAGCACCACTCACTAAAGTCACTTACCCCGAAGACCCAAGCCAAGAAGGTTACTCATCCAAAGACAGGAAGCCCTCGGAGAATGATTCTCGAAGAAACCACTACTCTAATGACGACAAGAAACGCTCGGAACCCATACTACAAATATCCAGATACGAGAATACCGCCTTACATACATATTGATGCTCTCGGAGCCCATCTCACAAGCCTAGAGAAACAAATATGCCCCTCGGAGAACTCTACCAAAGAAGCCGACGAGGAAATAGCTGTCCCCGGAACAGAAACCTCCTCGGACACCCACTCCACTTCAACTGATGAACCTCCTCATGAAGTCCAGCCCCTCGGAGAAAGGAAAACAGAAGATTCAGTCCGCCAAAGAGAAGAAAACAGAAGAAGCAACCCCTCGGAACTCCCCGCAGCCCTCGGACAAGATAAGGATCAGCCTAGTCAGCGCTTTGTCAACAAGATGTACCTTATCTTATAGAAGGACACTTGTAACCCATGCAGCATTACACTTGTAACACATGCAACGCATGCGTAGTGACACAAACCCCCTCCCATACCTATATAAGGGAAAAGGAGGAGAGATGAAAAAACAACAAGAAAAAGGACATAATATACACTTAAACTCATTCAGAAAAAGCATAGGATCATATTTATGCTCCTCGGGAGTAAGGAATTCAGTGAATAAAGGAAGGATATTTTCGTAATTTCCCCTAATAGTCATTTACTTTCTTTGAACCTCGGATAACGGCGTTCCGAACTCATAAATAAATCGGTTAATCGGGTATTATTCCAAACCTGTTAACAAAATGGCGCCGTCTGTGGGAACGCCATAGAAGTTGTCCTCGAGCGTGTTCAAGAAAGCAAACCAACTATGGAAAATTTGTTTCACAGTGAAATTCACCCGCCCCATCTGGATAATTCGGAGGAAACCGTAGCGAATCACCGTTCCGACGAAAGGGACTTCATCAATGTTCCCCGATCCGTTTTTGAAAGACTAGTGGAAGCCACCGCTCGAGTTAATCACCAAGAGTTCGAGACTCCCCTAGAAACAGTCCCAGGATCTCCGCACCAAGGAGATTACCCCTCGGAACAAGGCGAAGTTTATGCAAGAGGGGCACAATGCCCTACCCCAATCTCGTGGTACCAGGAAACTCCTCGGAGGACGCTAAGGCGTTATGATCATCTGGAGACTCCGAGGATACCCCAAAGGGAAGAAAGGTCTCTCCCCGTATATCGCCCCCCCATTATCACTCCCAACGGAGAGCCAACCTTATGGGGAATCCTTGAGGATTTACGAAAGGAAGTAGGAGATCTCAAGAGGACTGTAGGACCCAAGGAAGACCCGACGTTTAAGACGTCTCTTTTCATTCCCGAAATAGCTTCTGCCCCGATTCCTTCAGGAATGCGGCCTATTAATGTGCCATTATATACATGAGAAGCCGATGGAAGAGATCCGCAAGATCATATACATCAATATTTGGCAGGAATGGACCTATCGTCTGCCCCGGACTATGTCCTATGCCGAGTGTTCCCTGTTACCCTTGGAGGACGAGCTCAATCTTGGTTTACCCATCTCCCTCCCAATTCGGTGGTCAACTTTGACCGATTGGCTCACCTGTTTATACGCCACTTCGCCTGTAACCGTAGGTATCCCAAATCGGCCACTCATCTTTTTACCATCAAACAACGAAATGATGAATCTCTTCGGGAATATATAAAATGCTTCACGGACGAAGCGCTGGATGTTCCGAACGTCAGCCCAACCATTATGGCCGATATTCTGACACAAGGACTCCGAGCGGGAGAATTCTTCCGATACCTGATGGGGAATCATGTCACGGACATGAATGAACTTATGCAACAAGCTGAAACTCATATTCTTATGGAGGAAGCTGACCATACAAAGAGAGGGCTGGAGAAGGATGACAATGAACGTCACGAACAGACGGAAAAGGAAACTAAGACCAAAGAGAAGGGCAAAGAAGGAAAACCACCCCACTCGGAAGGACGATGGGGGGACGGTCAAGAAATTCCTTAAACCCGTGCCCCTTCCTCCGATGACCTTAGCTCCCGTGGAAGTACTCAACGTGATGCGGGGCAACGAAGAATTGCGCTGGCCCTGGCCCGCCAAATTTCCCAACAAAGATAAGGATACGGGTAAGTACTGTAAATTCCATAAAACTTATGGACACACTACTGAGGAGTGTACTACCCTGCGAAGAGAAATACTTCGCCTTCTGGAGGTAGGATATCTGCATAACTACCTAAAAAGAAACAATCCCGAAGAGCCCAAAGCACATGTATGGAAAAGGTCCCGATGAGGACCTGACGAGGAAGAGGATACTCCCCACCGGCAGTCACGAGAACAAACCACGGAACATCGGCGGAGGTCCCAAGAAAAAACTAGAAAGCGTCAAAGATCCCCTCGAGAAAGAACCGCTGCGTCTCCGCGGCGATCACAGGAAAGGACCACAGGGTATCGGAACCTACCTCCTCCTCCCGACACGTACGAGGTCAACCCTTCTTCGGGACGGACGATTAACATGATAGAAGGAGGAGATATTTCCAGAATACCCCGCGGTAAGAAGACAAAATATCTCAAAGAAGCCAGACGAGCGGGTCAAGGGCTCCCGGTATGCTCCGCCCAAGGGGCCAGATTACCAAATATTACTTTCGGACCCGAAGACCTGAAAGGTATAGTCTACCCCCACGAAGATCCTTTGGTAATTGAAGCTACTATCTACGGATTTGGGATTCAGCGTATCCTCATAGATACGAACAGCTCTGTGGACGTCTTGTTTCTTCCCACTTATCTAGCCATGGGATTGAAGAAGGAGCAACTGGAGGTGGCTGAAGTCCCTCTAGTAGGCTTCTCTGGCGAAGCCTGTAACACCCTCGGAACCGTGACCCTGCCAATGTCGTGGGGAGAAGGAGCCCTGCAAAGAACGGAACCCACCAAATTTTGGGTGGTGGAGGCTTCGTCAAGGACATACAACGCCATATGCGGAAGGCCCTCCATTCGGTCATTCGAAGCGATCCCCTCTACCCTCCACCTTAAGGTAAAATTTCCTACCTCGACAGGTATCGGAGAAGTCCGAGGAAATCAGGCTAGAGCCAGAGAATGCCGAATGAATGCCCTACTCCCCGAAGAGGATGAAAACCCCTCGGATAGTAGCAAAAAACGGAAAATAGAAGAAGCCCGAGTCCAACCCATTGAAGAGCTCAAGATGATAGAACTCGTGGAAGGAAATCCCGCTAGGGCGATCAAAATGGGCACTAATATGGAACCTGAGTTGGAGGCCCAACTAATATCCATTCTAAAGGAATTTTGTCACCTTTTCGCATGGGAAGGAGGTCCCCCTGGACGGATCAACAATAAGGTATGCCAACACTTCCTTAATGTAAAGCCGGGGGCCAAACCCATTCAACAAAAGAAGAGAAAAATGGGGCACGAACGCAACAAAATTATCCGATCAGAAATTCAACGGCTTCTCAGCTTACGACAAATCCGAGAGGTTGTGTATCCCGAATGGCTGGCCAACGTGGTCTTGGTCCCTAAGTCGGGAGGAAGATGGAGGATGTGCGTTGACTTCACCGATCTCAATGATTCTTGCCCAAAGGACTGCTATCCCTTACCAAGCATAGACCAATTGGTCGACTCTACCGCTGGTTGTGCACTCTTGTCGACTCTGGATGGGGACCAGGGATACAATCAAATCCCGATGGCATGCCCGGACCAGGACAAAACCAGCTTCATTACGGATGCAGGTACCTTTTGTTATCTAGTAATGCCCTTCGGACTTAAGAACGCAGGAGCTACATACCAACAATTGGTGAACCTCATGTTTGCGGGACTCATCGGAAAAACTGTGGAAGTATATGTAGACGACACGGTCGTCAAAAGTCGTTCCGCGAAAGATCATCCCGAAGATTTGCGAAAAACACTGGTTATCATGGATCGCTTTGGGATGAAGGTAAACCCTCGGAAATGCTCCTTCGGTATCCGAGGAGGCAAATTTTTGGGATTCATGGTCACCGAGAAAGGAATAGAAGTTAACCCCGAGAAAGCCGAAGCAATTATTGGGTTACCAACTCCGAAATCCATAAAGGACGTGCAAAAACTGACCGGGCGAATGGCCTCCCTCAGCCGATTTGTCTCCAAGTCAGCAGAGAAAGGACTCCCGTTCTTTAAAATCCTTCGGAATATCAAAGAATTCCAGTGGACCTCACGATGTGAAGAAGCTCTCCAGGAATTAAAAAGCTATATGGTAAGACCACCCTTGCTGGTCAAACCTTCGCCTCAGGAAGAGCTTTTCGTGTACCTGTCCGTAAGAGAGGAGGCTATCGGAGCGGTATTGGTCAAAGAGCACGATGGGGAGCATCATCCGGTCTACTATGTTAGCAAAACTCTCCTCGGAGCGGAAACCAGGTATACTTTGATAGAAAAACTTGTACTCACTTTGGTTACCACGGCGCGCAGATTACGCCCGTATTTTCTCTCCCACCCGATCACTGTCCTGACTAAGCACCCTCTACGGGCAATTCTCAACAAACCCGAGACCTCGGGGAGACTGATAAAATGGGCCGTCGAGCTAACGGAGTATGATATCTCCTATGCCCCGAGACCTTCCATCAAGGCCCAGGTGCTAGCATACTTTGTAGTAGAACTTACCGAAATCGGAGTAGAAAGGAAAGAACCTCTGTGGCATGTCTACGTGGACGGTTCCTCCGTAAATACACATGGCGGAGCCGGAGTAATCTTGATTAACACGGAAGCCGAGGAGGAGGCGCTACATTTCGCGGTTAGAATTGATTACCCCGTATCCAACAACGAAGCCGAATATGAAGCCCTCCTTATCGGAATGAGGCTCGCTCGGGAAGGCGAAATGCGAAAAGTCCGCCTGCATAGCGACTCTCAGTTAATTGTCCAGCAAGTTCAGGGCACCTATGAAGCCAAAGAAGAGAGGATGCAGAGCTATCTTCGAGTAGTCCATCGGGCCAAAGCGTGGTTTGATGAGTATCAATTAGTGCAAATCCCCCGAGGGGATAACCAGGAAGCCGATGCCTTGTCCAAAATGGCTGCACAATTGACCACCATTCGTACTCGGAAAATCACTCTGTTACATATGAGCGAATCAGAGAGGGCTGAACCTGAAGAGGTGAGCGCCACCACGACAAATCCTCCGATAAGCTGGATAATGCCCATTAAAGCATACTTGCAAGATCCTGAAGGATACTCCGAGGACAAATCTGTCCAACGGATGATGTCTAAGAAGACCATCCGGTATTTCCTCAAAGACGGAATACTATTCCGAAGGACGTACTCTTACCCTCATGCCCGATGTTTAAATGAAGAAGAGGCTCAACTTGTCCTGGCGGAAACTCACGAAGGGGTGTGTGACAGCCATACCAGTGGCGGAAGCATGGTCGGACGGATAATCCGACAGGGTTATTATTGGCCCACGATGGTCAAAGATTGCAAAAACCACGCAGAAAAGTGCAAGTCATGCCAAGCTTATGCCCCTCGGGTTTATCAGCCAGCGGCTCCATGGGAACCCCATCTGACCGCATGTCCTTTCGCCAAATGGGGAATAGACATAGTAGGTCCCCTTATTCCTGATGCTGGTCAAAAGAAGTTCTTACTCGTGGCAGTAGACTACTTCACCAAATGGGTGGAGGCGGAACCCTTAGCACGAATAACTGCAGGGGCGGTTATTAACTTCTTATGGAGAAACATTCTGTGCCGTTTTGGGGTCCCTCGAAGCCTGGTAAGTGACAACGGCCTGCAATTTACTGACCAAGGGTTAGAGAAGTGGTGTGATCATTGGGAGATTAAGCACCGTTTTGCTTCGGTGGGATACCCTCAAGCCAACGGGCAAGTCGAGAGGACTAATCGCACCCTCCTGAAAAATATGAAGGCCCGACTCGACTGGCACAAAGCCAAATGGGTTGAAGAAATACCCGGCATATTATGGGCCTATCGAACCACGCAAAATACCGCCACAGGCGAAACCCCTTTCAGCCTATCTTGTGGTTGTGAAGCAGTGGTACCCTCCGAAGTCTCAATTTAGAGTTGGCGAGTCAAAGAATACGAAGAAGTGGCCAACAGTGCTAACTTAGCTCTGGCCCTTGATCTCCTGGAAGAGAGAAGAATCCGAGCCGCCATTCGGGCTGAGGAATACAAAACTCGGATGGCACGATACTATAACGCCAAAATAAAGCTTAGGACTTTTCAAGTGGGTGATTTAGTGCTAAAACGGGTCGGAGCCTCCAAAAACGTAGGTAAGCTTGAACCTCGATGGGAAGGACCCTACAAGATAGCGGTAATTATCGGACCCGCAACCTATCTACTTGCCAACTCCGAAGGCGCCACTCTTCGCAATACGTGGAATTCCTTCAATCTTAGAAGATACTATGCTTGATGTAACATTATCCTTGTTACATAAATAAAACTGCTTGTTCATAAATAGATGGTTACGATACATTCGAATCCGATAGGGTACATAGGTTTGCAAAACAAAAATGGTAGCCTTACACAGGAAATCATTACAAGCAACCTAACCCCGAGGAGCCATCTACTATAGATAAACAGTCATCGGATCCCAAGAGACCACTCACTACAAGTTAAATACTATCTATTACAAACTACTCCTCTTGCAAAGGACGCTTCCCTTATCGGATAAGGCGACGACGCTGCTCCTCGGATAGGGTTATTGGATCCGCCAATGCCACGCCCTCGGAAACCACGGGACTATCTTCAGGAAAGATGGGATAAAGATTAAGCTCGGGAATGACCAAGTCCCCGGGACACTCTGGCAATGTTTGAACCGCATCCGTACCAAGTCGATACCCGATGCGGACCAGATCACGCATCTCCTTTTGTAAAGACTCCCTCAAAGCTGAAGGACCCGCGATATCTAAAACAACCCGGACCCGGGCCATCACCAAAGCCACGTCATGGGCACGAGTGGTCTCCAGCACCCGATGAGTTACCGCATCCCGTTCCCGAATCGTCTGTAGTAATTGCTCATCGGAATAGCGAAGCTGACCCTTCAACTCCTCCAAACTCGCTTGAAAACTTGTTACCCGGGTCCTCTCTAGCATTAACTGGCGCTCCACCTCCCAAGACTTATCCCTCTCAATCCGAAGGACCATTTCGTGAATCGCTTTAGCAGCTTCATGCTCTTCCTGCAAGCGGGAAATCTCCGTTTGAGCCTCCAACAAACCATGTTCTAACTCGTCCCGACGGCGATATATCAGGCCAGGATCTGAAGAGGAACACCCCCGAGATCCGATGGCATCTAGCACCATATAAATCTGAATGGAGACGAAGGAATCACTACCGAAGAAATAAAAGGTAAGTAACCAAAATTTGCAAATAAAATGAGCATTTACCTCACACAGGTTTTTGCAAACTAAATCCTGAAGACGAGAAGAAGGAAGGGTCCTCATGAGCTCACAATCCGTAACATTCAGTAGACCGCTAAGAAAATTTCGACAAAACCCCGATACCTCTCTGATGGGAGAAAACCTTGGGTCAGCACCCGGAGGAGAGGAGCCCACGGGAGGAGGATTCCCTCCGGCTAGTGACATGGGTATGCGCTCGGGACCTCCTCCCACAACGTTCGTGATATCGGAAATCCGAGGAAATGGTTGTGACACCAAAGGAGGCACTGGGTAGCCTATCGGAGAAAGAGCCTCAACTGAATTTTCTACCCTAAGAGGAATCACAAAGCTCACTGGGGGGGCTGCCACGGGCGAACCCTCCGATTCCTGCCTCTCCGAGGAAGAGTCATTCCTCGTAACCGCCACGTAGGTATCGGAAACGCCCTCCGACACCCGCCGCATACCGTGCAGAGCTCGCCCCAGAAAAACACCATTCAATGGATCTATAGAAAAAGCCGCCATCTCAGCACCTATAGACAAGTATAGAATATATGATGATTTCGAGGGCACACAGGTTGGTAAAAGACAAGTCGATAAGTCTACAGACTTATGAAAATAGAAGTTGCCATGAAGAGGACGAATTGACGAGTTCTCTCTCCTTATTCCCTCTTGAAGACCTGCCAGAATAAGAGCTTCAGGACACGCAAGCAGGCCGGTAATATCGTACGAGCCAGAAAATAACCCGGAATGACTCAGTTCCTCCCACTCCTGCCCCAACGTCTCGGATATGGGCGAAACGTATCCCAAGCCCCATCGGATGGGCACTCCCCACGATCGGGCCGAATGGCCTTTCGAACGGACGAAGAAAAACCTCCGCCTCCAGTCCCCCCTACGAGTGCGAGGACTGGATGTACCAGTGAAGGCTTTCTCCACGTCCCGATAGGCCTGGCTGAAAAGGGGGACTCCATCCGAACAAGGCCGAAGGATGAAAATTGCCCCCACCCGATACGGGGACAGAGGAAGGTTAAGGAGCTCGCAGCATAAAACGTATCCCACTAAAAGGCGATACGAGTTGGGTGTTAACTGGCTCGGACAGATTTGCCAATACTGGAAGAGCGATCGAAGAAAAGGGTGAAAAAACACCCGTAATCCACAGTGCCTTTGGTCACAATAGACAGTTAAGAATCCAGAAGGAGGATCATATGCTCTCTGATCCGGAGAGGGTACAATCACGTCAAAATCATCAAATTCCAGATTGAATTCCGTGAAAAGAGTTACTAGAGACTCTCCGTACACAGTGCTAACGGCGGAACCAACTCGTCCCCGACCTATCAACCTTGAGGGGCTCAAAGGTATTAAGTTAAATACAAAATGCTCATCGGCAAGAGAATATGGTTCTCTACCCAAGAACACATCCCTTATATGGTCCATCCTTCGAGAATCTGTGTACGATGACCTATTGAAGACGAGCTTGTCTCAATGGTCACTTGATTCTCAGCCAGCCTATTCCGCTGTCCCAGGGAAGAACTTTCCGAGGACGCACTATAAACATGGGATCCAGGGCCAACTCGGGCACGACTCCGAGAAGAACTACTTGATGATGTGGACCCCCAATGCCTGTGATGTGGCGGCATCATCCTTAATAGTAAGTTTTCCGTTTACTCTTATACGAAGGTCGAAGAAAAAGTATTGAGTACAACTACGAAACTAAAAACTAAGTCCTGCGAGAATAGATTTCTAAAGGAAGAAAGTAAAATGATTTATCTGCTAAAAGCAAGATAGCTTTTAATGATGAGTATAAATACCATTATTAGCATATTATATGTGATAAGCTAATCTCGTGGAAAGAAGCTGGAGCTGTTCCACCCACTCCTAAGGGCATGACACGTGCTAATGAGTGCCCTTAATAAGGATAAATAACTCTTAAGCATGCATATAATTTGACACGTCCTGCTAAGCTATGTACTTAGTCAGCAAATAAAGGATTTTGTCTTTAGCTTACCTTTTTAAGAGGATTAAAGGGAATAAGTTTTATATGTAAGCATGCTAATAGTTTATTACTATCTCAAGCTAGTGGACAAATAAGACAAAACAGAAAGACAAGAATGGGACAAATTGTTCATTCATAAGTCCGAGAAGCTCTCAGAAAAGTTTACAAAAGAATAAAAAAAAGGGGGAGAGAGAAAAGAAAAAGAAAGAATCCTATTCTAAATCCCTGTACTCGGTGGGGGTGGGGGCGGAGGTGAAACTCCGCTCGAGCCAGTAGCACCAAGATTGGATGCAGTCGAGAGAGGAGCAGGAGAGCCCCTGGGCGTCATGACCGCATCATACATTTCAAGAAGGCTCTGAACCTGCTCGGGAGACGGCTTGGCAAGCTTCTTGATATCAAAAATGCCGCCAAAATTTGCCCCCGAGGGCATTACCCCGCGGGCTACAGTGGCACACTCTAGCCATCCCCATAGCATATGCCCAAGGGACTCCCGAGCGGACAAGGAAGCATATTGGCGCTCTGCCTCCGCTGCTGCGTACCGAACGGCCTCGTCAATCCGAGCTTGCACCTCCTCTTGTGGCACTACCTGGACTATCTTCAAATCCACCAACTTCTTTACCCGAGATTGAAGCTCATGTTCTCGCTCCAACCACTCTGATTTCTCCTTCTCCAAAACTTCCACCCGAGCACGAAGAAGCCCCTCGGACTCCATCTTCTCCTTCTCCAGAATAGTCAACTGGACTCGGACAGCCCCCTCGGACGCCTCCAGCTTATCGTAAGCTGACTGCATCCTCTGCAAAGTGAGCCGCATCACTTCCTTGGCTCTCTGATCTTCCCTCCAGGCGAAGTCACTGGCTTCCAACTTTGTCCGGAAAACATCCCTCATTGATTCGGCCTCATAGAGTTGGGCCCGGAGAGAAGTCACCTGCCCTCGGAGAGATCCTATTTCATCCACCTCCCTCGAATGGCGCTGCTCTACTGCAGTGAGAACCTCCCGAGTCTTCTTGGACTACATGACAAGAAGAGAAACATGAGGAAGAATACGGGAAAATTATTTAAAAATAAAGCGACCGGAGAGCAAGCACTTACGATGGTTTCCATCCAGACCATGTTGGCCCGCAAAAACTGATACCCCTCCGCGGGCGCAGCAAGAGAAGATCCGAAGAAGTGGAGGATCTCGTGGTATGCCTCCCCTACCGTCGAAGGCTCCTTCTCGGGTACTTGAGATGAAAAATCTCCGTCGGAAGATGACCTCCGCAGAGGAACCCTCTTCGGGAGATCTCCTATCAGAGAAGGAATAGCAGTAGCAGGAGTCGCGGTCACCGCCTCCGTCATAACCGCTTCAGGAACTTTTGCAGTGGTCGAGGGACCCTCTCCCCGGAGCAAAGTTTCCCACACTTCCCTCTTCACCCCCAAATCCTTCGATAAATCCGCGGGACCTTGACCGATTCCCTCTGATGGCTCCTCCGAGTCCTGATGAAGTAATTGAGCGAATAAATCCGCGCCCGAAAACATAGGGTCTTTTCCCTTATCCACATCTACGAGAGTAAAATACGCATCCAGGTAAAGATAACGAAACTCGAATGATGAGTTAACATAAATAAAGTATTAAAGTCAAGAAAACAAAGAAGAATAAGGAACTTACGAGGGCGAGTGGGAGAAGGAACCGGAGTATCGGGCGAAGGATCCCGAGAAGAAACCAAAACGACATTTGACCCCGGAGATGAAGCCTCTTCTTCCCCGGCCCTCGGAGATTCCACCCCTTGCGAGCCCCTCGGAGGACTACCAGTGTTGGACTCGGAGGCAGACCTCCAAGTCAGAACGGACGAGGGAGCCACCTGCCGCAATGGAACAGCCTCCATGGGCACTTCCCCAACATCCTCGGAGGGACGCGGAACACTCTCGTGTACACCCTCAGCCTCCGTATTCATCCCTGCCTCCTCGGACTGCGCTTCCGCTCCCTCGTAATCTCCCCTCTCGGAAGCTTCGCTATGACCACTTGGAGCCACCTCTTCGGAACCAGGTACTAAATAGTACCTCGCCATAACCTCCTCTGCACCACACCAAAATGTCTTAGTACGAGTAACGAAAGAATACGAAAAACTACTCGAAGAAAATAGGCATGGAATAAAGAAGCATGCGAGCAACAGAAGGAAAACTTACTGAAAGCTGGCATGAACATGCTCGAAACAAAAAGCGGTTTCTTCACGTTGTCGTTAGCACCTACTACGAAGTGAAGTCCGACCCTATCAAATAACCACGAGAAATCTTCTGACTCCATTAGCGCATGCTGGGCAATCACGGGAGAAAGCACCATATCTTCAGCCAGAGTGTGAATTGGAGTCACACCCTCCCCCCACTTGAAGTGCACATCCCACTTCCCTCGGACGGGCTTCACATAAAAGAATTTGTCCTTCCAAATGCCGTGCGAGCTTATCGTCGCACCCAAAATCCTCTTCGTAGAGTTAGCCGAGTGATCCCGGTGGTGGACGTGATAAAAGGGATATCCCCCGGGTGACACTCCCACATCGAAGATAGACAGGAAATGATCCACATTGCACTCGTACCCCTTGACCATACACCAAAACACGTAAATGCAGAGGGCGGCATAACCATTGGGAACCAACTGACTCGGGCAGATTCCACAAGTCTTGAAGACTTCGCAGAAAAAGGATGGCATGAACGAACGCCACCCGTAATTCACCTGCGCAAAATACGCAGTGAGCATACCCGTAGGAGGGTAGCACGCCCTCTGATTCTCCGAAGGAATGTGAACGGTCACATTCACCATCGCGGTCCCCGTGGCCTTGAATAACTCCATAACCTGCTCGTAGGTGACAACGGACCGAACATTCTCAATTTTAGAGAAATCACGGAGAGGGGTTTCTTTGATTTCGAAACCCTAGCTTTCTTCACGGAGGCGGCGCCACTCCCTTCGGCGACAGCAGCTCTTTTCCTGCGGGTAGCGGCAGCAGGTCCCACGAGGGGAACCGTAGTCGCAACAGAAACAGGAATATCAACAGAAGCAGCAGCAGCAGAGGATGTATTGGCAGAGGAAGCCATCTACTTTTTGGGGCAAAAGGAAAAATTTTACGAGTTTGGTGAAGGGAAAAAGAAGCGAGAACAAAAAGCTATAAGAGGAGCAAAAATCCCTCTTTTCTGCTTGAGAGAATTAGAAGAGTAGAGAGAATTGGAAGTGTAAAAATCTTGTGAAGAGAATGTGAAGAAAAGAGTACGGACGGGTGTATTTATAAGCGGACCGCCATTAAAGACGTGCCCCGTTCCCCACGCCCCACGTCTCCACTCAGGAAACGACGTGTCGCTCCACGCGCTAGCCGTTACTGCAGATTAACGGACGGATGAATGAATGTCATTTAAGACATCCAACGGCTAGAAAGAGCCGTTATAAAGGTAACTTTTCATCTGAACCGCTGCTTCCCAAGAACATAACGGTAATTTTACTTCACGGTATTTTAAGTATATATTTATATACATATAATACCCCCGTGAAATCATATGGGGAAACTCCAATCCCCTCGGAAAAATCACCAAAAAATAAAGAAAAAGCCCCTTTCACCCTATTAAGACCACGAAATAAAATTTCACTCGTCTCTACGAGAACGATCGAAATTTGGGGGGGCTAGTGTTAACCCTAAAAAAATAAATAAGGGATTATACAAGTTAAACAAAAGATTAACCCTTAAATTAGGGATTAATCCCAAGGGCGATACTATCGTCACGAACACTCTCGCATGTCACATACCCTACTATGGTATGACGTGGCACCCGAAGAGGTGATAGAGTCCCTCGGAACTCACATATCCTACTAGGGTACGACGTGACATCCGAGTGGACACCCAAGCGTCCCTTGGAAAGTCAAGATGAATAAAAATAAGATATCAACGTGGCATCGGAAAAAGAGTAAACCCCGATGGATCCACGCGACTCTGATATGCATCACCGCGCCAAGAGGGACCACTATACGAGAATACTTCCTTGCTGAACACTCCCAAAGCCCTCGGAATCATCACCCCGAAGGCTAAAATTCATAAAACAACGTCTTACTCAAAGCACCACTCACTAAAGTCACTTACCCCGAAGGCCCAAGCCAAGAAGGTTACTCAGCCAAAGACAGAAAGCCCTCGGAGAATGATTCTCGAAGAAACCACTACTCTAATGACGACAAGAAACGCTCGGAACCCATACTACAAATATCCAGATACGAGAATACCGCCTTACATACATATTGATGCTCTCGGAGCCCACCTCACAAGCCTAGAGAAACAAATATGCCCCTCGGAGAACTCTACCAAAGAAGCCGACGAGGAAATAGCTGTCCCCGGAACAGAAACCTCCTCGGACACCCACTCCACTTCAACTGATGAACCTCCTCATGAAGTCCAGCCCCTCGGAGAAAGGAAACCAGAAGATTCAGTCCGCCAAAGAGAAGAAAACAGAAGAAGCAACCCCTCGGAACTCCCCGCAGCCCTCGGACAAGATAAGGATCAGCCTAGTCAGCGCTTTGTCAACAAGATGTACCTTATCTTATAGAAGGACACTTGTAACCCATGCAGCATTACACTTGTAACACATGCAACACATGCGTAGTGACACAAACCCCCTCCCATACCTATATAAGGGAAAAGGAGGAGAGATGAAAAAACAACAAGAAAAAGGACAAAATATACACTTAAACTCATTCAGAAAAAGCATAGGATCATATTTATGCTCATCGGGAGTAAGGAATTCAGTGAATAAAGGAAGGATATTTTCGTAATTTTCCCTAATAGTCATTTACTTTCTTTGAACCTCGGATAACGGCGTTCCGAACTCATAAATAAATCGGTTAATCGGGTATTATTCCAAACCTATTAACATATATATATATATATATATATATATATATATAAATATTAAATGCATGCCTTCTCTAACAGCCTAACCTTTTAGATGAGATGACAATTCAATATGATATCAGAGTTCAGGCCACAAGTGGTCCTGAGTTCGAATCCCACCGCTACCGAATTATCAAAAAATACCACGTGGCAGACGTAACAAAAAGATTTACAGCTTGCACGTGAGGGGTCATGTTGGAGATAATATATATAAATATTAAATGGCTATCCTCTCTAACAACTTAAGCTTTTAGATGAGATGACAATTCAGTATAATCATCCAAATCGTGTTGTTTATTCTCACCAAAAGAGCTACATATTTATACAACAAAATTCAGCCAACTAAATCTTCTCTTTCATACAAGGTAATGATATCTTTCCATATCAAGCTCAAACTAATCTAGAAAAGTATCATATACAAATATATACTCTAATAAATATTTAATGGAGATTCTTCTTTCAAATTAAATAAATAATGAGTCAAGTCTTAAATGTGTCACGTAAGTTTGAATGATTTTCAAATTTGAAGCACTACCAATTCTTCCAAACTATACTTATTTAATGGTATTTAATGGAGATTCTTCTTTCAAATTAAATAAATAATGAGTCAAGTCTTTAAATGTGTCACGTAAGTTTGAATGATTTTCAAATTTGAAGCACTACCAATTCTTCCAAACTATACTTATTTAATGGTAACAGCAACATTCTCATTTGGTTACTTTCTAATATAATCGGGTCCTATATCTGAACGATTTTTTTATTCTGGCTTTACGACTTACGAGGTCGTAATTAATATTTTAATTAGCTTGTTACTCACCTATAATAGTTCAACTACAAGACCTCCAATCTCACATTTAAAAAGCAAATAAATAAAATCAGTACTTCACAATTATTTCACTACCAAAAGCAAAATGAACCTCCAACATTGCATTACATTTTTGCTACTCATGCTTTGTTTCATGCTTCCAGTCTCATCAACTCATCATCTCAACATTTCCACTGATACAACCTCTCTTCTTGCTTTCAAATCCCACATAGCATTCTTCAACCCTCAACATTTCTTGACACAAAATTGGACTATTGACGCCTCTGTCTGCGACTGGCACGGGGTAACGTGCGCCCCTCACCACCACCGTGTCGACTCCCTCAACATTTCCAACATGGCTCTCCGCGGTACTATTCCTCTGGTTATAGGAAATCTTTCGTTCCTCGCTCACCTCGACCTCCACGACAACAGTTTTGACGAAACTCTCCCCCTAGAACTCTCCCATCTCCAGAGACTAAAATTCCTTGATTTATCCCTCAACAATTTCATTGGCGACTTACCCTCGTGGATCGGAATGTTCCCTCGACTTGAGTACTTGTCACTAGCTAACAATACTTTCTCAGGATCAATTCCAGCATCAATTTCCAACATTTCCACGCTCCAAACGTTGAACGCAGAGTTCAATGGGTTCGAAGGAAATATTCCCGAGAATATAGGTGATCTACGAAATTTAAAGCACCTGAATTTCGGGTACAACAAGCTGACAGGATCTATTCCTCCAACAATGTTCCATATATTGGGCCTGGAAACGTTAGACCTTACTTCTAACGGCCTGACAGGTGAGTTTCCATCGGGGAACATGTGCCGATATATTCCAGGACTACGAGAGATGTACCTGTCGGGTAATATGTTATCAGGACGGATCCTGTCGGGGTTGCACCAATGTTTGCAGCTTCAGATACTTATCTTGTCTGATAACAAGTTTGTCGGGCCGATACCACGGGAGATTGGAAACTTAACCAGGCTTCGAAATGTGATTCTTAACAACAACAACTGGACAGGTAGTATGAACCATAGCTTAATTAACTTCATCTTTATTCAAGAAACAATTGACACGCATGAAATACTGATCTCTTTGTTATATGTAAGGAACAGAATTTCAGGATGGATATTTTACATTATTAGGGATTTATTGCAGGTGAAATTCCACCGGAGATAGGCAACATGTCTAGTTTGGAGGTCCTAGTAATAGAAAATGCTACCCTCACAGGTAACCATTAATTAAGTTGAAAATAATTTGTTGCATATGCTTAATTAGTTATTTTACATAATATATATAGTATGTCACCTGCAAAAAATAGAATATAATATTTTCTAGTATAAAAATAATAAATTGTAACAATTTATAACTTTTGTTAATACTCATGTCATGCACATGCAGGATCCATACCATCTGAGCTGGGAAAACTCCCACATTTGCGGCAACTAGGATTGGCTTTCAATACTTTAGGACACTCAATTCCAGCATCACTTTTCAATATCTCAACACTTAAAGTCATTTCACTAACTTCAAACAACATATCTGGTACCCTTCCATCAACCATATGCCACTCCACAAATCTTGAAACTGTTTACCTCGGTGTAAATGATCTAACAGGAAAGATTCCTGATTGCATTTCCAATAGCACAAAACTCGTCGCTTTCGAGCTAGCTGACAACCAATTCATCGGTTCAATTCCTACTTCTCTTGGAAACTTGAGGTCCCTTCAACTCCTGAATCTTGCCTTAAACAATTTCAGCGCCGAATCTTCTCCTCAGGGATTAAGCTTTGTTTCTTCTTTAACCAACTGTGTAAACTTGAGCTTTCTTGCAATATCCTACAATCCGATTAACGGCAAACTCCCCACATCCATTGGGAATTTTTCGGCTCTTGAGTACTTTTACGCTTGGTATTCGGGAATTGCAGGCGAGATCCCAGACGAAATCGGTAATTTGAGCAATGTCAAACTCCTCGGTCTGGAGGGAAATGCTTTACGCGGTTCCATTCCAAAAACGATAACGAGGTTGCAGTTCCTGAACGCAGCTTACCTAAATGGAAACCAGCTGCAAGGGTCAATCCCAGTGGGATTTTGTAGTCTGAAGAATCTGTTTTTTTTGTACCTATTACAGAATAATTTGACAGGACAAATACCGACATGTTTAGGGAATGTAACTTCATTGAAGTATCTTCATCTGGCTTTCAACATGTTATCTTCACATATACCAGAGAGTCTTTTCAAGCTAAATGAGCTGCAGGAGCTAAACCTGTCAGCTAATTCTCTAAGCGGGAGTGTGCCTCCAGATATCGGGAAGTTGAAGGCTGTTATATACTTTGATCTTGGTACGAATCAATTGTCTGGTGTTATACCTAGTGGAATATTAGATATGCAGAGTGTGGTCGAATTTTCCATGGCGCATAATCAATTAGAAGGAACTATTCCCGAATCATTTGGTCAGCTGATCTCTCTGGAACATTTGGAGTTATCTCAGAACAATCTTGTGGGTGTGATTCCTAAATCGTTAGAGGAACTCAAGTATTTAACATATTTGAACGTTTCGTTCAACAGATTAACTGGAGCAATCCCCAGCAAAGGACAATTCACAACTTTCGCGTACGACTCATTCATATCAAATGAAGCGCTATGCGGTGGTCTTTGGCCTCAACTCCCTCCATGTCGTCATAACATTTCTATGGAAGAATCACACAAGAAAAAAGTGCGTCTGGCAGTTATAATCTCTCTACCTATAATTACATTTATTTTCTTCACGATCACTGCTTTGGCACTCTTGGGAAGAAAAAAGAGTCTAGTCACTCAAGTCCATGTCCTCGAAGATGTGGCGTATCAAAGATTTTCATACTACGAACTTCTCTCAGCAACAAACGGTTTTAGCGAAAGCAACTTGCTCGGCATTGGAGGTTTCAGTTCGGTCTACGAAGGGAAGTTTTCTAATGGAACAAAGCTCGCTATTAAAGTTTTCAATCTCAATTGTGAAGGTGCATACACAAGTTTTGACAAGGAATGCGAGGTACTGCGCAATCTTCGTCATAGAAATCTGACGAAAGTCATTAGCAGCTGCTCCAACCTCGACTTCAAAGCTCTGGTGCTGGAATACATGCCGAATGGGAGCCTCGAAAAATGGCTGTACTCTCACAACTATTTGATGAACATCTTGAAAAGATTAGACGTGATGATAGACGTCGCGGAGGCCATGGAGTATCTGCACCATGGTAATTCAACGCCGGTAATCCATTGCGACTTGAAGCCTAGTAATATCTTGCTGGATGAGAATATGACTGCTCATATAAGCGATTTTGGCCTTTCAAAGTTGTTTGGGCTAGGAGAGTTCATGGCACATACACAGACCCTGGCTACAATAGGTTACATTGCACCAGGTAAATTAAATATTTCAATACTAGCAATACTTGAACAAGTACAAGTTTGCAAACTCATTAACATTCCACCTGATGAAATTCTGTAACATACAATTTTTTGTATAGAGTACGGATCGAAAGGGCTGGTATCGACGAGTTCTGACGTTTACAGCTATGGGATTTTGTTGATGGAGATGTTTTCGAGAAGGAGGCCTTCCGATGAAATGTTTGCTGAGGACTTAACCCTTAAAGATTGGATAGCTCGATTCTGCCACGATGATATAGAACGTGTAGTTGATGAAAACCTGATTTCGACTAAGAATGAAAATTTCAATGCAAAACTGCGGTGCGTGGGACGTGTCATGGAATTAGCTTTGGAATGTTGTGCTGAACTGCCAGAGGAAAGGATCAACATGAAAGACACTTTGGTGGCTTTGAAGAAAATCAGAACAGAATACCATCTTGTGTAGGCCTGAATAAGTACACTAAGTAAAGTTGTTTGCCCACTATATACATAACAATAAACTGTGGTGATTTTGAGTTTTTTAAATTGTAACAAATTTATCCGGTATGATTCTTGCTGCTGCCCCTTTAAGATTGAATTGTATGCTTCAGCGGGTAAAACATTTGCATTTTTTGCAGTAAGGATAAGTAAATTAGCTTGTAACCATGTCCGTTGATATTGTCGCCTTCCCTTTGGCATAGTATACACTAAGGCTTCATACTTGAAAGGAGAACGAAGATCAAGTGAGAGTACATCCTATGTACGTAATGTTGGACGAAATTTGCTCCTTTTTCTGCTTTTCTTTTCAGTTGAGACTGCCTTGGATTTGTCACTGATCAAGTCCAATTTTTTTAGAAATTTCTCTCTTAAATATGAAGTTTACGGTTTCAATCATCTTCATATTTGGTCATCAACATGAGCACTTAACTGCGAGATGTAGCTGGCAGTTGTAATGTGCTAATTTGACATAGGATTTGTTATGTCATTGTTAGAGACGAGATAGTTGGATGCAGCGAAAAAGCTTATGACAGCCTGTCGATGAAGGATGCCCAACAAATGCCTGCTATTTTCTTCAAACAAAAAGTTACTTGATTATATTAACGAGGTAAACATTGCTCTGTCTATCTTCTGCTAACGAGGTAAACATTGCTCTGTCTATCTTCTGCAATTTGGGTAATATCCCTTCTGTAACGACAAATTCTTGAATTATAAAAATAAAAGACAAAAAAAGATTACAAAATAAATTTGAGTAAATTTAAAGTACAATTGTGGTGCAATCTCTCTATTTGATCATCTGGTTCTTTTTTCAAGTTGAGTAAATTTGATTTTGATATATTCCACGTGTATTTGAGTTGAGCATTAATCCAAGGGCTTTGAACTTGATCTTAAATTGACGATCTACTTGACTTGATATTTGCGACGAACAATTTGATCTTCGTCTTGAACTTGTTGAATGTCAATCTTCTTTGGAGGAATCTTGATCTTCAAAGTACTTAGATATTTGACAAACGTTGATTCGAGGGCTTTACAACTTGATCTCGGATCGAACGGAAATTTGATTTGGAATTTGTTTTGAAGTTTGATGAAGATTGGTATGATCTTTGTCTTCAGTTCTTTGGATTTTTTGGGTTTTGATCTTCTTGAATGGACTTCAATCTTCGAAAACGGTTTTTCGAGGGTCTTAGGACTTGATCTCAGATTAAACAGATTTTCGACTTGAAGACGAATGAAGAACGATATGAACTTAGTTTTGGATTTGTTGAACTTTTTGGAGTATGACCTTCCTCGGTAGAAGTGCAATATTCAAAAACTATTTTTGGATGGAATTGAGACTTGACGGCGGATTGAAATGAGTTCTTTACGAAGAACACCTTGAAGATTGTTGAAGAATGCCTTGAATGCCACGAAGAACGCTTGAAGATGGATGAATTTGGTGGAGCGAAAAACTTAGAGCTTTTCTCTCTTCAACTTGTGAATATTTTGTGTGTGTTTGTTTCTTCTTCAAGACCACCTCTATTTATTGTTGTGGAGTGAATCTCAACTAGAATCTCCTGATGAGATGAACGGTTGTGATCGCGTCTACAATTCTCTAATGTAAGGTATTCTGGAATCAATGTTATGCAATATTGGGATAACATTGATGATAACATTGAAACCAGAGAACCTGCGTGAAAACTGTTCTTTAACTGCTAAATTTGAGTTTTGCCTTTATTCACTTATTAATCAAGTTTCACGGTTTTAGTTGTTTATGTTTATGTCCAGGAAGGTATCTTAACCATAAGGAAGAGCTTTGGAAGATTCCTTACTTGAAGTTTCCATAATTCAAGTTAAGTTGAATAGTCAACTCAACACTGTTTGCAAAGAAGGAAACAATTGGAGTTCCACTGCAACTTGGATTCTTTCGAGGATTACTCCGAATTGAAGAAGATGTGTTACCTTATTAGAACTCTAATAAAGGGAACACTAATTCAAGAAAGAGACCAAGTTCACAAGAAAATCCAATTCAACAAGGAAACAACAAGAGTTACCAAAACTGTGAACAACACACCTTGGAGTGCAAGTTTCAAGAAACCTATATAGGTGTGAAGTTCATCAAGATGAACACAAGACAATAGTGCTAAATAATCCAAGAGATTATTTCTTCGTATTGTCTTCGTCTTACTTTTGCGAAGTTTTTGCATCAACTACTTTAAGTCTAGTTCTCAGAAGTTAAGTAGTTCGTGCTTGTCTGCTTCGTTGAGTCCGATCAACAAAGAGCGTGAGTGAATTGTTGTGAGGAACGTTTTGTTAAAACATTTATTGGTTATTTCTCCTAAGGCTAGGAAGTTTTTAATAATATTGAAAACTTCTGAAAATTATATCTTCTTGCGTTCTTTATATCCGCTGCATATTACTCTTATCAAGAAGATCAAAATAGAGTTAAGGCAACGCCAGCTTAACTCTCAAAGTTGTTGTGTCAATCCACGATCCGGCAATTTCAATTGGGAAAAGAGCCAACCATCGACTACACTGGTGGTTTGGAGGTGATACAACACAATGGACAGTGTCAATCCTAATACCAACATGATTCTAGTTTTGGATGGCTCCAATTATGCATATTGGAAGATCTGGATCAGGTTTCACATCAAAACCATTGATATTCGAGCCTGACAATCTGTGATCAATGGATACTCTCTTTCAACATTACCAAGAGATGGTGAAGGTGATCTAGTACCAAAACCAGAAGCAGATTGGACAGCAGCAGAGGTAAGTCTCTATAACTCTAATGAAAAGGCTCTTAATGCTATTTTTAGTTGGGTTAATCACCACATGTTCAAGTTAATCCAGAATTATACAAAAGCCAAACATGCTTGGGATATAATTGAATTACATTGTGAAGGAGATTCTGCTGTTAAAGATTCTAAACATAGACAACTACTTCAGCAATTTGAAAAACTTGAGATGGGTGAGGATGAGAGTGTTGATAGTTATTTTGAGAAAATTCTTGACATTGCTAACCAATGTGAAAATCTAGGTTTTGCTATGACTAATCAAGAGATGGTTTATAAAGCAATGAGAACACTATCATCTAAATTTGCTCTCAAGAAAATTGGAATGGGTGAATCTAGGAACCTTGCTAATCTACAGTTTCAAGTCTTGATGAATACTCTTAGAGAATTTGAGATGGAGCTTGCCTCACAACCTAACAAACATAGGGCTATTGCTTTAAGAGGATCAAGTCTTGACAATGAAAATGATGATGAGTGTGAATTAATTTCTTCAAACTATGGCAAAATTACTAAGAAATTCAATAAGCTGAACTGTAAAGGAAAAGATAAAGAAAAGAATCTTAGTAATAGCTCTCATGGTTATAAGAAATTGAGATAATTCCATCAAATCCCCCAAACTATGGTACATTTTATCGAACGAGGTCAGAACTTTAATTTTAGCTCCATTGCCCTCTAACCTTTAGTCGTTTGTGCGAGTGTGTTTAGTGCGTGTTCTGGACACATTTTTACCGGAATATTCGTAGAATATTCCCTCACGTGCATCTCTCACGTGGGCCGTAAGGGGTAAAATATAACTGTCACTTAAAATAATTAAAAACTAATTAAAAAAGGGATAATTCTATCAAACCCCCCAAACTACGGTACATTTTACCGAACGAGGTCAAAACTTTCATTTTAGCATTAGTGTCCCCTAAACTTTAGTCGTTTGTGCGAGTAGGTTTAGTGCGTGTTCGGGTCACATTTTTATCGGAATATTCTTAGAATATTCCCTCACGTGCATAACTCACGTGACCCGTGAGGGGTAAAATAGACTCGTCGCTTAAAATAATAAAAAACTAAAAAAAATTAGTGAATTGAGAAAGCAGAATAATAATAATAAGAAGAAGAAAGAAATGGTTCTCTTCATCCGAGCCGTTGCCTTGTTTCTCCTCCAGCTCCTTAACACGTCGTCGATTTGTCTCAGAATCCGTTCCTTTCCGACTAACAACAACAATGTTATATCATCATATTCCTCCAAGCTGAATGCTTTATTATTCGGATTCTCCGAGGCGCCGGAGTATCGAAACGGCGTCGAATGCACGTCGTCGCTGGTCCACGTGGCAATGACCTCGACTCTGAGTACCTCCGCGGTTCAATGGCGGCGGTCAACTCTGTCCTCCGCCACGCGTCGTGTCCGAAACAAGTCTTCTTCTATTTTGTAGCAGCCGAGTTCGACCCGGTAACTCCACGACTCGTCCGCTCCGTATTCCCTTCCCTCAACTTTAAAGTCTACAGTTTCCCAATTTCAGTTATTATACTGCAAAATAAAAATCCCAATTTCATTCTGAAAAATGAGCCGTGGAAGTGGAAGCGGGTACGATCGACTCATTACGATCTTCTCACCTGAAGGTTGTCTCTACCAAGTCGGTAAGTTTGGTTAATTCAACCCTCAAAGCCCTAACTTAATTTACTCAACTATTATTTCAATTTGGGTTTATTTATTGATTGTGCAGAATATGCTTTTAGGGCTGTGAAAGCTGCCGGAATCACTTTGATTGGCGTCCGTGGATCGGATTCCGTTTGTGTCCTTACTCAAAAGAAAGTTCCTGTAAGTGTTTTTTTGGTGTTCTTTTGTTTCCTGTTTTCCGATGAATTTGTCGTTGTTTAGTTGTGAAAATGTGTGTGTGTGTGTGTGTGTTTGTGTGTTTGTGCAGGAAAATGTTTATGGAGTAATCTTTATTTGAATTTTAGTGCAGTTTCACAAGAGTGGAACTTCAATCTGTCACGGCTGGAATACAATTTATTTAGTTCATTGTTGATGTGTCCTGCAGGTAGCCACTGGAGATGGAATTGCCATGGCTCATCGAGCGGCTGCTGTAATTTCCAATATGGAGTAAGCTATTCTTTTGTTTCCAGAGAAGAATAGTAAATTGCTCTCTATTTTGTTATGATGATTCTGTAAGAAATCTTACATTCATGGAAAAATTGCTTTCAAAATGATTTTGTTCAAATTTCTTGGAGCCGTCAATTATTTATGCCATTTACTATGCTCCACATACTCTGTTTAAAAGAAATTATATATTGGTTGATGAAAAGTGATGAAAAATTTTAACTTTACAAGGGAGTCATTTGTCACTCGTTATTCAGTTTATCTGATATTATTATGCTGCCAAGTTTGTGCAGTTCCATCCTACTGATTTGGCTGATGAAATGCTACCTGTCAAACCAAGCGACGCCAGAGAAAATGCCTTTTTGATAACTGAAGCCATGAGGGGAGATGGAGGCATCCTCTACAATTTATCCCACGAGAGATTCATGCCCTTGTTATGAAGAATTGAGATCTATTTAGTTTCAAAATGTTGTGTGACTTTGTTAAGGCCTTCAGATACAATGTGTCGGTATTTTGTTAAGCCTATGGAACATATTATGGTCTGGTTGTTTATTATGGTGATGATGGGGTTGTGAATGATCATTGTGAATTTTTTTTTGGTGTTTTGATGCTTACCTTTTTGTTCCAGTTAATACCATTTCAATTCAGCAAAATGCATCTCAAGGACCATAGTATAGTTCATAGGTGCAATTCTAAAAATTCCTAAAAATTCAGGAGGCAGTCCAGAAACTTAAAAGATAGTTCAGGGGGCAATCCTCAAAAGCATACCATAGTTCAGGGGGCAAATCGCACATTTCATAGTTTAGGGGGGAAAGTCAAAAAATTGTATAGTTTAGGGGGTATGAGAGTTTGGAGAATATTGTTTGGACAAAAATGCCCTTAAACTATAACATGCGCTGTGCACGTTTTTCACTGTTCAGGTAAAAATATGCCCGGAACACGCACAAAAGTAAATCGAACAAACGACTAAAGGTTAGGGGGCATTTGTGCTAAAATAAAAGTTCTGACCTCGTCCGGTAAAAGGTACCATAGTTTGGGGGGTTTGATAGAATTATCCCTTAAAAAAAACCTAAAGTTCAGGGGGCAGAATCTCACAAAACATTATGCTTTCTACACTTAGGCGGGAAAAAGAGGGGCGAATTTAGGGTTCTTAAAAAAAATCTTAATTGCCATTCAATTTCTGGTTAATAATCATTCAAATGGGGTGGAACGAGGAGCTGGTTCAGGCCTCGGCGGTGACGGTGAAGGGCGTACTCAACATGCTAGTGGAGAATCTCAACGCCGATGACTCGACGTCAGTTATTCCGCTCGGACAAGGCGATTCGTCCGCTTTTCCGTCCTTTCGGCGTTCACGCCGAGGACACCGTTTGCGCCGCCCTGCGCTCCGATAAGTTTAATGGATACTCCTACACCGTCGGAATACCACCCGTGAGAAGGTATGCAAAAATGTGTATGTGTGTTTTTGTGAGTGAAATGGAAATCCTGTGTGCATGATTACTATTTGACTTTTGAGCTGAGTGATTTTTGAATCGATTTTAGTCGGCTGTGTGAGGCGGAGAATAGAAGCTTAATGAGCTCTGTTTTCTTACTGATGAAATAATTATATTCCGTGATATGTATATGGAGCTGATTTTGATGTCGTGGTGATTTCGTTTCACTGTATCAATGGAACAATATTGTCTATTGTTATTGCATGGATTGGATTTTGTTGTCGATTCTATCTTGGACGGGATTTTTCGCACATAAATTAAGTGCGATTGCAATGATGCACGATGCTCTTGAAAACCACATGTGCGTGTCGTGCCGGTTGTCTGTGTCCGTGTCGGAGACACTTAGTACTAGAGATTTGTTCTAGGAGTCGGTGTCCTGCATTGTAGGTGATAGGTGGTGCAACCGCTATGACAGACCTAAAAGTACTTAAACTTCCTTTATCGTAGGTGCAACTTCAGTTAACTTTCTTAAGAATCCAAAATTTGGTGAAATTAAAAGATAATGGATAAGCATAACAATTTAGAAGTAAATGAAGTGCGGTTTGCGAATACGTTTATGTAATCTCGAATTCATTAGTTCACTTTGACCAAAATAACTCATCATTTTCTCACTGACTGTTCAAGTCGATAATTGCTTGTCTACACAATTTTTATCTTTTGAGCAGGGCAGTGGCTGAACACCTTTCCAAGGACCTCCCCTACAATTTATCACCTGATGATGTTTTCCTGACAATCGGGTGTAGCCAAGCATTATAAGCCATTATCACTGTACTTAATCACCCCAAGACGAATATTTTGCTTCCAAGACCTGGCTTTCCTGCTTATGAAGCCAGGGCTGGATTCTGTCATCTTGAAGCCCGGCATTTTGATCTCGTTCCGGAGAGAGATTGGGAAGTAGATCTGGATGCAGTGGAGGCACTGTGTAATGAAAATATAGTTGCCATGGTTATAATCAATCCTGGCAATCCATGTGGAAATGTTTTCAAGTATGAGCACTTGAAGAAGGTGGTGCTGAACATAGTGTTCAAGTTGGATTTGAAACTCATATAGTTGTACTGGCATAGCTAATGTTTAACGTGTTGGTGACTGGTTATTTTATTTTGTAGGTTGCAGAAACTGCTAGAAATCTTGGAATCTTAGTAATTTCTGATGAAGTGTATAACCATCTTGCGTTTGGAAGTAATCCATTTGTTCCAATAGGAGTGTTTGGCTCAATTGTTCCTGTTGTTACCATAGGATCAATATCAAAGATGATGGGGCTGTGAATGATCATTATGAATATTTTTTTGGTGTTTTGATATTGATTTTTGGGTGTTTTGATGCTTACCTTTTTTGCTCCAGTTAATACCATTTCAATTCAGCAAAATGCATCGCAAGGACCATATTATAGTTCAGGGGTGCAATCCTAAAAACTCATAAAAATTTAGGGGGTAGTCCAGAAACTTAAAAAATAGTTCAAGGGGCAGTCATCAAAATCATACCATAGTTCAGGGGGCAAATCGCAAACTTGATAGTTCAGGGGGAAAAGTCATAAAAGAGTATAGTTTGAGGGGTTTGAAAGTTTGGCAAATATTTTTTGGACAAAAATGCCATTAAACTTTAACATTTGTTGTGCACGTGCCTTACTGTTCCGACAAAAATATGGTCGGAACACGCACAAAAGTAAATCGCACAAACGACTAAAGATTAGGGGGGCATTGGAGCTAAAACGAAAGTTCTGACCTCGTCCGGTAAAAGGTACCATAGTTTGGGGGGTTTGATGGAATTATCCCTTAATAAAATCATTTGTTTCAACTTTCAAGTTACAACTCAATAATCAACTACTGCAGCTCCGCACAAGAATCTGAGGTACCAAAATATTCCCACAAGGTGAGCAAATTGGAAAAAAGAAACACAGCACTAAACTTGAATTTGAAGATCAAAACCTGGTTTTATTTTATAACCAATGACTCTTGAGTTCTTCAATTTTTCACATACAGAAACAGTACAATCCAGTAGTAACTTGTTAAGCATAAACAAGAGAAACTGTGTGCCCTGTAGTTTTGATAATATGGATATTTGATCTTCATGTCAAGCCTCTCAATACACAAGTACCTCCCTCTAAATACAAACAAGAACCACCAAAAGCTAAGCAATTATAACAACGGTTTATTCCTTGTTGTAAACAGGGACTTCACCTCTCATTACCCTCCAAGGGCCTCCATAAAACATTGGCTTCATAATGGGAACCATTTCCCCAGGTTGATCTTCCCAAAACTTCTCCTGCAAACAAATAAATGGAGAACAAGAGATAATTCACCATCAATACGAAGAAGCAGCTGGTAACAACAATAAACCCCATTTCTAATGACGAAGCACGGTTTGTCATTAGTTCTCAGATATAGCATAGAGTTAGAAAGCAAAAAAAAACAACACACCACCAACAACAACTCTCCTACTATTGAATTGTCGGCTCATCTAAAAACAGATTCTCCAACAAGGCATCTCATTCATGTGTAAATCTTTTTGCTATGCTTTGTAACAGAATGCGGTGAGATTCAAACCTACAATGTGTCTAATGAGTCGTAAGTTCTCAGACAAAGATCAAAATTGTAGCGTAGGTGTCTCATATCTCGTGGCCAGGTCCAAGACCAACATATTCTTGATAAGCAGTAATACCATATTAAATTGGCGTGCGTCTACTCCGAAAAACTCAAGTAACCAACCTATCAGTAAACAAGGCACTGCACTGCACTGGACGCGACTAGCGCGTTAGTCTCGCGTCATGTATTATTACAATTACCATACTCTCACTCACTCTTAAGTCTCTAATAGCAGCATATTACATTGCCATCTACACTAAAAGCTCAGGTAACAACATACTGAGAAATGAAATAATTGAGGACTTGCTGAATAATGCAATTATAATTAGGGCTTAAAATACAAATCCCTGGATTCTTATTTGGGGACTACTGAAATGAAATAATTTGTGAAAGTAATTTAAAAGAGAGAGATAATAATAATAATTTGACCTTGTAGCGTTGCTCGGTGATAGCGGCGGCGACAACTCCGGTGTAGAAAGCACAAATGTAAATGGTGACTAGCGGAGTGAAGGATTTGGGCCGCCGGTACGGATCAATCATGTCCCATAGAATCGTCTTTTCCCATTTTGTGTGCAGATAATCCGCGTATTTCCTCCACAAGTAGCTCGACATTTTTTAAGATAGAGAGATTGGGCGGGGCGGAGTGTTCCGGCGGCGGCGGCGACGGGCGGGGGGTGTTGTACTTGTTTGTGCTATTTGTGTAATTTAGTACGCTATTAAGCCCCTCAGCAGTAATTGTAATTGGCAAACAGAAACTCAAACCCCTGTATTGATTTGATCATTATTAAATATTAATTGACAATTTTATTCATAAAAATAAAACAAAGTGTCTCCTTTGCTATTGTGGTTTTCAGTTAAAATAAAGACACACACAAATATTATGTTTAATTAAAGAAAAAAATAAAAAATCTTCTGTTTATTATTTATTTTTAAAGTTTTTTAATTATGTTATTCAATTTCCTTTTTGTATATAGGTCTTGTTTTTGCTGCTGCTTTGTGATATGTATTGGCTCAAAATTGATGAATTTTATAGGCATAGTTTTGTGTCTTTGTGATGCATCAAACATCCAGTATACTAGTTCGGGCTTGTATTCTTATAGATTTCATTTCATGTGATATATATAGATTAATAACACCAAACCTCTATGATTGCAGATACATTGTTCCTTATTATGTTTATTAGATGCGTTATCATAATACACAAGAATCTCCTCCATGGTTGAGTTGCTTTTCGCTGTCCAAAAAATCAAATTACAAACCAACTACTCCCCCTTGTAATTTTGAGTTAAAATATGTTTAATTAAAGAAAACCATCTAGCGTTTACTCTTTTTATGGTTTCTTAATTATGTGATTGAATTTCTTATTTATGATTAGGCATTAAACTTTTCCAACAACGAATGATTTTGTCTTTCTTTTTTGGGAAAATTACATTAAACCCCCATCGTATGGTCAAATTTGCAGTCAACACCCTTAACTTTGTTTTGTTACGGTCAACCCCTTATCGTTTGTTGAAATAGACACTTTGTCCCAACTCAACATTTTGCACTTGTTAGGGATATTTTTGTCAAATGTCAACATTTTAAAAATTTTAAAAATCAAATTAAAGATTTATTAATCGACAATTTTTTTTCCGACAATTTTTGTTTTAAAAGAAGCCTAAATTATTTTATTAAGATCATGGAACTTAAGCATTTACTTTGAAATAAAATTATTTTGAAGGAATGTTTTACAATTAACCATTCGAAAAAAAATATTTATCTAAATATTTAGAAAAACTTGTCTAAATATTAAAAAAAAAGATTTGTTGAAAAAGAAGACTAAATCCCTTGGTCTTAAAAAAATAAGAAACTAAAAAGTGGGTCAAATTTAATACATCTTTGATTTTGTCTTAAAAAAATTGAGTTTTTTGAACATCTGACGAAAATACCCCTGAAAAAGTGCAAAATGTTGAGTTGGGGCAAAATGTCTATTTTGACAAACGATAGAGGGTTGACCATAACAAACAAACTTAAAGGTGTTGACTGCAAATGTTCCCCTTCTTTTTTTTTTTTTTTTTTTATAAGAGAAGTTAGCTTTACCAAAACTAGAATATAGTTTGTTTTGTTACGGTCAACCCCTATCATTTGTTGAAATAGACACTTTGTCCCAACTCAACATTTTGCACTTTTTAGGGGTATTTGTGTCAAATGTCAAAAATTTTAATATTAAAAAAAATAAAATTAAAGATTTATTAATCGACAAATTTTTTTTCCGGCAATTTTTTTTTCACAATTTTTTTTTAAAGAAGACTAAATTATTTTATTAAGATCATGGAACTTATTAAGCATTTACTTTGGTTGGAAGGAATGTTTTACAATTAACTATTCGAAAAAAATATTTATCTAAATATTTAAAAAAACTTGTCTAAAGATTCAAAAAAAGATTTGTTGAAAAAAAAGACTAAAACTTCTTGGTCTTAAAAAAAATAAGAAACTAAAAAAATGGGTCAAATTTAATACATCTTTGATTTTGTCTTAAAAAAATTGAGTTTTTTGAACATTTGACGAAAATACCTCTGAAAAAAAGTGCAAAATGTTGAGTTGGGGCAAAATGTCTATTTGAACAAACGATAAGAGGTTGACCATAACAAAACAAACTTAAGGGTGTTGACTACAAATCGGACCATCCGATGAGGGTTTAATGTAAATTTTTTTATTTTTTTATTTTTATAAGAGAAGTTAGCTTTACCAAGACTAGAATATATTTCTCATCAACTAATTATTAACACAAGGCTTTCTGCCTGATACAACACAATTAACACAAAGCTTTTACCAGATTGGGCTTACCAGATTGGGCAATAAAAATGGCCATAACTTAGCCAGATGGGTCTCCTTTTGTAACTGGGATTGACATTTCTCCCATGCTTCCTTTCCTTGGAATATTTTAGAGGAGCCCCTCACTCCTCCTCCTCCCTTTGTAATGATTGTGAGAACTTATTTCAGTTTATTAAAGTTTTTTTAAATTTAGGGAAAAATGCAGTTTACTATACAATCTTTGGCCCGTTTTGCACTTACCTATCCAATCTTTTTTTTTTTACACTTTGTTGTCCAACTTTTCATTTTTTTACACCCGACTGTCCGATCTTTGTTTTCCGGTCAGTCTCCGTCAAAAAACGTCATTATTCGACCAAATGACATCATTTACTAAGGGTATTTTCGTTACTTCATATTAAAATCTTAAATAAAAAAGAAAAAAAAGGAAATAACATTTAAATGGATTATAACATTTAACATTAATAGTATAAAATACTAACTTTTCATAACTAATAAAATTTATAAAAACTGAAAAATAAAAAAAATAAAAATATCCCCCTCCTCTATATTTTTGTATTATAAAATAATTATAAATTAAGAAAACTTATTTTTGAATAACTAATATATTAAAAAATAGAAAATTTAAAAACTTTTTTAAAAATTGAAAAAAAAATTAAAAATTAAAATAAAAAACTTCATCTTCTCCAACACACCCACCCCCACCCACGACCCCCACCCCATCAAATCCACCCCCACTATACCCGAAATCCACCTCAAATCGACCTAACTCCATCACCCTCACACTTCCATGAAGTCGATTTTCGGTTTTGGAGTTTTAAAATCCACCACCACCAAACCCTCGTTCAAAAATCGTCACCTAAAATTTCCATAAAATCGAAAATCGACTTCATGGAAGTGTGAGGGTGATGGAGTTAGGTCGATTTGAGGTGGATTTCGGGTATAGTGGGGGTGGATTTGATGGGGTGGGGGTCGTGGGTGGGGGTGGGTGGGGTGGGGGTGGGTGTTGGAGAAGATGAAGTTTTTTTATTTTATTTTTTAATTTTTTTTTCTATTTTTAAAAATATTTTTTAATTTTCTGTTTTTAATATATTAGTTATTAAAAAATAAGTTTTCTTAATTTATAATTATTTTATAATTCTTAGTTATTAAAAGTTAGTATTTTATACTATTAATGTTAAATGTTATAATCTATTTGAATGTTATTTCCTTTTATTTATTTAATTTTTTAAGATTTTAATATGAAGTACCGAAAATACCCTTAGTTTTGACGGAGACTGACCGGAAAACAAAGATCGGACAGTCGGGTGTAAAAAAATGAAAAGTTGGACAGCAAAGTGTAAAAAAAAAAAGATTGGATAGGTAAGTGCAAAACGGGCCAAAGATTGTATAGTAAACTGTTTTTTTCCCTTAAATTTATACCAAAAAGAATATAGCAAAGATACAGAACCGTACTTAAAAGTTATAGAAAAGAGCTAAATTGTTAAAGTTTGCAATTAAACAACTTCGGCTGTCTTTCGAAGTTAAAGTAGCTTAGCTAGTTCGAGTTTGTACAACTGTCTAAACTCTAAAAAGACTCCACATTCCATTCCATTTCTGCACCATCAAAATCGATCATTTGGTCTATAAATCATAACAACAAGCGGATCACATTATAAAAAATGCTTTTGAACTTTGCTTCGTTCAACAGTGGATTGCAAGTTGTAAAAGCATGCACGACATTTCCCTTTCAGTTTGGTGATGTATATATTATAGCATTATTGGTGCCACGAATTCAACGACTACAACATAAAATACAAACTAAAGCAATTAAATTAAGTATTCCGTACTTGTCACAAATTCAAACAATTTCATATGCAACAGTGATACACAAGTTACAACCGAATAACTAGCTCGCATTATTTTAAATACATTGCATAACATATATAAGACTTACAAACTAAAAGATGGGTTAATAATTAATGTAATCTTTTCTTGATATCTTCAGCGTTGTCAGCCGCCTCAACTTGCATCTTGGCCGTCCAAAGATCGGCTTCCGTGGCTTCCTTCTCGTTCTTGGCCGTCAATTTCTTAGTGAAGCCCACCACCGAAGCTTTAACATCACGAAGCCCTTCTTGAAAGGACGCCGCAAACGACTTAAATCCACTCGCCGCGCTTCCCGACGGTGTTGTTTGCTCCTTAGTGGCGGCGGTACCACCACTTGCCGCCGGCGATATCGAGCTTCTGGATTCTTCCATGCCCGTTGCTCCAATTGGGAGATTGGAAGATATTTGGTATTAAGCAAACCTTTTCTATTTTCGGTGTGTGCTGAATTCTGAAATATATAAAATGTAAGAGTTGTTGATAGACTGCCACGCAGAAATAGAGCATGTATACGTGCCACGTTGTTTTCCTTGCGATGGTTTTTGGTTGGGCCAAGCCGCCAAGGCTCAAGTCTATCTATCTACGTGTTTACACATGACAAGTTGGAGTAGAGTTTTTGCAAGAGCTGGATTAAACTTTTTTTTTTATTATTGAAAGCAACTTTTTATTAAAAAACGTAGCACCAAAATAATATATTTGTTATTCAAGAAATTTTTCATCCATATACAAACTGAAAAATGCACGATTCTTAAATAAGATCTCGAGAACGCGTATGACAAGATTAGTTGAAAATTTCTTGAGGAGACACCGAAGGCTTTTAACTTTTCGGATAATATGATTGGTCTAATAGTGTTTTGTATCGTGAATGCAACCACAAAAGTCTTGTGGAATGGCCAAGTGCTGAAGGCTTTTGGATATGGTTTACGAGGGCTTTTATCAAACTTAGCCCACTAAGTTGGCACTTTTTCAAATTACACCCATTATGTTGGCACTCTCCAAACTTAACCCACTATGTTGGCACTGGTGTCAATATTCACCCACGACTGACACATGTCATTGACTGCCCACGTGGACAGCGTGTGGTGCCACGCGCGACAGGTTTTTCATACGTGGCATTGTTTATTTTTATTTTCGTTTTCCACATATTTTTTTTATTTTTTATTTTTTACTATTTTTCGTTTTAAATTTAATAATTAAAGAAAAAAAATATAGGGGAAATTAACTTACGGGGAGAGCCAAATCATAAAGTTCATTTTTTTAATTAGCCAAATCATAAAGTTCTATAAAGTTCATTATTTTAATTAACCAAATACGCAAACTGTAACTCAAAGATGAATCCCATCAGATGCTCATTATACTAAAACTATAAATATAATCACTTAACACAAGTTGAAAGGCCATCAGCAACTCACTATCACAAAATCAGTAGCCAACAAAATCAATATCCAACAAAATCAGTATCCAACATCGGTAGATTCCATACTCACAAAATCAGTATCCAACATCAGTACCCCACTACTCAATAACATAATAGAGCTGGTGCAACAGGTTCAGGGGTGTTTAACACCAACCATAACGGAGTTTTACTACTAAACAAAATAACTCCATTAAGTTATGTCGCAACAACACTAACATATCAAAATAAAGCAAAACATTAAGTTCAGCTTTTTTTGGGCTTCTTCGACCTTTGATTCTCAGAAGCGTTTGGATTTGGTACACTAAACAGAAGTGCGTGCCCGCCAACAGTAACTTTCTTGGGTATATTTTTCATTGGCCTAAAATTAGGCAATTGCTCGCATATCGAAGGACCGGGTACTTGGACTGGAGTTGATAGGATTCTTGGAGGAGAAGGCACCGGATCACTTGTGGTTATTAAGTACGTGGAGTTGTGGACTGGAGTTGATAGGATTCTTGGACTGGAGTTGATAAGTTGACTGGTGAGCCTGGAGTTGATAATCTATCATACAGACACTTCCACCAACGAGCTTTTGAATAGGACTTTGGATAATCTGTCCTCCGTAGTGCAATCGAAGCGTAAATTGCAAGTGTAATCCATCTGTAAAAGTTAATCAAATAAAATCAGTAATTCATAAACGAGTCAGCATCAAAAATTAGTATTATATTATGCTCTGAAATGAAAGTATTAATAGTTAGTAAGTCAAATAAAAAAAATGAAAGAAACCATACCATATTTAGGGATAGGATCACTGTTCGTATCAAGAGACCTCAACTTTGCCTTAGGAGGATCTGCAAGATACAACACAATAAGTTTAGGAGTCTGTAACTGAGATTCTCCTTTCAAACGAAGGATCAGTTGACCACTAATAATATATAACACCAAATTAACAGAATATCATACCGTATTTATGGACAGAACCCATCACAATGTTTCAATTTCAGGCCTTTACACCTGAAAACCAAGAAACTCTATAAATTAGCTAACACATACTTGAATTAAACAACAATTACAAAAATATTTAACTAGTTTTATCAAGAAGTTTCTGTTACTACAAGAAAATAGAATTTACTACAAGATAACATATATACAAAAGTTTCTGTACAAGATAGCATATACAAGATAGCATATATACAATAATCACAGACCATTCATAAAAACAAAAAAAAAACAAAAATCAAAGACCCACAATGCATGCCTACTCAAGTGCTCTTAGAATGATAACAAGAACACAAATCAAAGGATTGCAAGCCTAATAAATAAGAAGCTCAAAAAATAATCGTCGAAATCGTTTAATCTTTCGCAAAAATAAGAAATTGCGGGCGGATTTAGGGTCCTTACGTGCGAAATTGGGGGCGATTTGAGGATGAACGAGAAGAGAGAACCAACGGTGGTGAAAACCCGAGAGATTTGACGCTAAATCTGGGACGATTTACCCGATTTATGCTTCATTTGGGGATTTAGGGTTCATGTGTAGTGAATTGGGGTGAAGTGGGAGAGAGAGAAAAGATGAAATGATTTGTGGTTGCATTTCTCTCTCCCCGTAAGTCATGTCCCCTATATTTTTTTTTCTTTTTTGTTTTTGTTTTTCTTTAATTATTAAATTTAAAACGAAAAATAGTAAAAAATAAAAAATAAAAAAATATGTGGAAAACGAAAATAAAAATAAACAATGCCACGTATGAAAAACTTGTCGCGCGTGGCACCACGCGCTGTCCACGTGGGTAAAGTCAATGACATGTGTCCGTCGTGGGTGAATATTGACACCAGTGCCAACATAGTAGGTTAAGTTTGTCGAGTGCCAACATAGTGCCAACTTAGTGGGCTAAGTTTGATAAAAGCCCTGGTTTACGACAAGATGATTCACTCAGGGGCAGACTCAAAACTGGGCTCACTTGGGCTAGAGCCTAGGTAATGAGTTTTTTGTTTTTGTTTAGAAATGGATCCAAAATAAAAAGTTCAATACAAACAAATATATAACACATAATAATACAACCTCGACCCATATGTTTTTTTGTCAATCAGATTCACTTGAAAAATTAACTTTGGTTTTCTTTTCCAAAAGGAAAAAATTATAGTAAGACCCCTGCGACAATAATGTGCACCCAAATTGGAAGCCAAAAAAATTATTTTACTCAATTATAAAATGGTTTAATAGATCAAAAAGAATCATTACTATTATAAATTCTAAAAACTCGAATGTTATTGTAGATTGATAGTTTGTTATTTTTAAATGACACAAATACTACTTACTTTCTAAGTAAATTCAACATTCTAATTAGTAAAAAATATTGTTTTGGATTTGAATAATAAAGGTTTTTTATTTTATTTTTGCTAAAAAAAAAATCGAAGTGCTCAACTCATGAAATTTTTTACTTTTATTATTTTGTATTAAATAATGACTATTTCTCGTTTTATTTTATTATATCAGAACTTAAGTTTCTGCTTTAGCGGGAGTGCTTGAAAGTGACTGGGGTG
Source organism: Linaria vulgaris (assembly GCA_948329865.1). NCBI lineage: Eukaryota > Viridiplantae > Streptophyta > Magnoliopsida > Lamiales > Plantaginaceae > Linaria > Linaria vulgaris. The sequence continues at coordinate 13,625,412 of OX415254.1, read as the reverse complement.
CGGGTTTAGGACATTCTTACTAAGGACTACCGACTGATATCGAATCGATAAAACATGTGTACTTTAACTTAGCTCAGGGCAAAAAAAAAAAATCACATGTCTGCCCTTGGACTCATTGTCCCCATATTTGTCTGTACTACGTGTTTGGAGGTTATCTTACGTTATTATGGAGGTCATGGAAGAGGGAACATGGAAACCGCTAATTTTTTGTCGTGGGGGGCCTCACCTCTTTTATCTATTTTTTGCCGACGATCTTATTCTTATGGGAAAAGCCATTTTGAAAACCACTCATAAGATGAATACAAAATCTTTATATTTTTGCAAGGCGTCCAAGCTCCATTTATAGAACCCGAAGGTGTATTTTTCTTTGGCGGGGCGATGGAATATCAAAAGGCGGATATGTTCTGGGTTTTGGCAAACCATGAAGCTCGACAAGTATCTTGGTGCAAACCTAATCGACGGTCACGCTAGTAGGGAGTAATATAATGATATATTTGATAAGCTCTTGGCAAGGTATACAAGCTGAAAAAGTGATACGGTTTCTTAGCCAGGAAAATCGACCCTTATTTAGTCGGCATCAATTGCGACACCTATACATATCATGCAGTTTATCTTGGCTTCCCTAGAAGGTATGTGATAAATTTAATAAATTGAATCGAGACTTTTTGTGGTCTAATGATTTAAATATCCGTAAATTACAGCTTGTGGGGTGGAAAATGTGACACGAAATAGAAGAGAAGGCGACTTGGGTTTGAGAACGGCACTGATAAATACCGGGGCTATTTTGTTGAAAGTTTGTTGGAAGATTATCAAGAATCAAGAATGCCTTTACTCTGATCTCATAAAGGCTAAATATTTGAAAGATTCTCGACTCAAATTAATACATATCAAGGTCGGGTGATAGTTCCACTTTGAAAGAGATAGTTAGATGCATGGCCTTAATCAGACCTTTCATGGCTCGAGAATATGACACTACGTGAGGTGATTTCTAATATTGCTCAAGCCGATTATATGTCCTTAAGTTATCAGATGTTTTGGATGTGGAGGGTAATTGGAATTTTGATGACCTTCAAACGGCTATCCCTTAAGATCTAATAAGTAACCTAAGCATGTAACTTCCTATAGCATAATGCCAAGGACAGAATCGTTTGGAGTGAATTAGTAAACGACATTTTTTTTGCCAGTCAATGTATCATGAATATACCATTACGCCAACATTCATGAACCGCATATACTAGATTTGGAAGACACCATGCAACAATAAAATAGATTTGCAACGAACTAGTTGAGGAAGGTCCGGAGAATTACAGATAGTGCCAATTGTGAAAGTTGTGAGGATCCTGAAGAATCTATTATGCACATACTTTGGATTGTAGTGAATCAAAGGGAGTCTGGCATACGCTCATTCCTCAATCCAAATGGCCGAGATTTATTCGAACTAAACATAGTAAGTGGTCACGTGACAATCTGGAGCTGGCGGACGACGTCCGTGTGCTTTTGTAAGGTGCGCTATGGAATATATTATTTACTGTCAGTATTAGGCATCTATGGAAAGCTCAAGATCATCTTGTTTTTTTTTAAGGAAAATCAAAATATTTACATGCAATTTTAAGCCAAATTAGCGATTGTGTATGAACTTGGAGATGAGTTAAAAAAGAAGAAAGAAAGTAGCGCAAGATGGCTGGAAAAGACCAAAGACATGTTGGGCGAAAATAAACGTCGATAAAAGTGTTCTTAAGAATGAGAACAAAGGTACGATTGGTGGGGTTCTTTGTGATGAGAAAGGGAAGTAGAGTTGGGGATTTGCTAAACAGTTTGCATGTTCTACGCTTTTGGAGGTGGAGCTCGAGGCAATCTGATTTGGACTCACTGGGATAAAAGAATTTCAAAGTTTGAAGTTGAAACAGACTCTAAAAAAGCTGAAAATGTGTGGATCAGGATTGTCACTCTTTGTACACTTAACAAATGGTGTTAACTTAAATGTTGCGCCAACACTGAAGAACTCAATGTTGTCTTAACATCTACTGAATGATGTTAACACTAGGCTTTTTTCAAAGCCTTACTTTCCATTCACGATGTCATCGAAGCATCACGAAGACCTACCCCTGTATCTGTAGACTTAGATGTTCTTCCTGATACCGAAAAAACGATGCCCTATTCAAATCATGATAAGTATCTCACATAGTACAGATCCCATGCGAGGTATCATAGGTTTTAAATAAACTTCACGAATACCCTTCAGGTATACGATGCTTTAGCACTTACATTATCAAAGATACTGCCCGAAACTCACCCCTCATGGCTCAATACCCCGTAAAAGGGCACATCGAGGCCTCTCGGAAAACTCTCCAAAGAATCTTCCCTCTCGAAGTCTACCCATCGAAAAAATGGCATCAGAGCAAAAGAGCAGTACACGTCATGTCCTCATCCACCAAAACCGATAAGATCGAAGAAAGATCAACTCAGCACATAGAAGATACATGGCATTAAGAGTCCGAAGGCGGCAACTCTAGGAAGTTATGTCAGCCTCCTCAGAGACAGTTGTATGAGTTAGAAATAAACATCCAACTTCTATATGCATGCTTTAAACACCTGTCAAAAGGGAATACCCCTCTTGTACGAGAACTAACCCCTATAAAGAAGGAAAAGATTGAGAATAAAGGGACAGACTTTTGGGGAGAGAAAAAGGTGATTAGATTTTCTTCAAACTCGGGCAACGCATTAAAATCCACTCCTAAATTCCTCAAAAATAAATAACTGTTAACAAATGAGTAACTTTGCACAACGGATATTTAAAGACACAATAGATGAATTTTAAGCAGGTTATATTACTATAATCTATCGAGCCACATGCCAAAATAATCATTGAGTGAATAATAATTGTACAAAACAACTGAAATCGTTCAAAGGTTTTCACTCTTTTCAATCTAACTACTTAGATGTATAAGCTATATAGATTTGACTAGCTGAACAAAGACTTAGTACAACAAGACAATAACACTCAACTCTTTTAATCAATTCACTCGAATTATATGCTCTCGCCTCGTGTTCTTGCTTGCTACCTCTCATGCCTTTTTATAAAATTTCTATCTTGTGGACGAAGGCATGATAGACACAATCAGATTAATTGAAGATACTTGGATAATCTTCGTAGTTAGTGATGTAGGTCTGAGAGAGCTTTAACTCTTTTTTTTGGCCCCAGCAAAAAATCTGAGGCTTAAAGAAGTTATTTATGTTGTAACTGATTTATTTCTCAAGAACCCCGATAGCCCATAACTTCATTTCAAACATTTCCATACATACAATGAAAATGAATATACTTTTATGTTCCCATTCCATCTTTTTACTTTCTGACTTACAAAAGTTGAATTCATGCCAGCACAAGCACCTGCTGCTAATTGTCCAAGTACCGAGAGTTCACCATCCTTTCCTCGAAAAAGTTTCTATAGGACAAAGAAATGTATCAAACAAATGCATAACACTATGCTTGATGCAAACATATTTTCACATTACCTTGTAAGATTCATAGACGAAAAGCTGAACTGCACTGTAAGGTATAATACGTATCACCTAGAAATCAAAACAGGGAACCATAAGCTATTATTGAAGGAGTAAATAAACCTTTTAGAGCTTCTTATTCATTTTCTCTTTCCTTCTTTTAGAGCTTCTTATTCATTTTCTCTTTCCTTTTCGATAACTTGATACATACATAAAGGGGGAAATGAAGCACAAAACGTGATGCATATTCCCTTTCTAGTAACTTTTTATTCCTTCGTCCTTCCCAACCAACGGCAATGCCTAAATTTCAACTCAAAAAGTTACTGCGTATTGTGCTGAATGAAATTTACACTCACAATTTCAATTGTAACTATATACGGCCAAGCTCACTAGAAGTATACAAAAATCAAGCAAACGTACTCAAAATCCCATAGCCTAAAAGCACTCACAACCTAAAGCAAGTCAATGGTCGCCACATTCAACGTGATGCTCATATTCATCGTAGTAGTGAATAATCATAAAAAATCCCAATTTCTAACTTATTTGTAGCTAAAAAGAAGAGCCTCTAGGCCCCACGGCCTAGAGAGATTACTAGATGCAGTCACTGTAAGATGAAGTGGTGCATGCAGTCGGTTATTGCTACCAATATACAGTGGAGATGAGGTGTTCGTGGTTATTTCCTACGATCTCTTTTTAATCTCAACCCTCGGCTGTACCACGTCATCCATACAACGGCTGTACATAATAATTTTCCCATAGCTCGAGAAGGTCCGTAAGGCCAAAAAGTGGACCAAAAAACGTGTAATGGACCATAAACACCTGAACTCGAGCATCTAAAGAATGTACTTATCGTTCGAATCGAATGACTTTTTATACCTCAATAAATCCAATCGCCTTTTCCGCGTCCGCGTCTCTGGCCCTAAGTCCATGAGTCTGCACCAAAATCACAAACATTAAACCCCAAAACAAACAACACCACAACCACATTTTCAATAATAATTTACATACATAAGCAGCTTAATTCGGTCGAGCGGCGGCGTGACCATTTTTGCGGCGGCGCCGACAATTGTTCCGGTGGCGAACAACGCCGCGTCTTTCGGCACCAAAGAGACGATTGCGAGCGGGTTTTTGAGAAGCTGAGCGAAAGTGGGAGAGAATTCGAGCGCGAATCCGCTCTTTGTCGCCATTGAACCGCACGCAAAATTCGACGGCCTTGTGCGGGTGTTGGATCTGGTGTGGTGCGGGTCGGGTTGTGGAGAATGGTTTGGGTCGAGACCAGGGATTTTTTGCCATGTTAATATAGCTCGAGGATTACTCATTTAGTGACTGTGTTGAGTAATGTGATAAGATGGAGAAGTGAGCTTAAGCTTAAGCTTAAGTAACAGTTTTCTTTTGGTTTCAGTAGAGACGCTGGCACGAGGTCTCGTCGTGTTAAGACCAAAATTAAGTTGGAGACTACTTTCTAAACATTTACTTAGAGAGTATCGAAACTTTTGGTACTGGCGTACTGCATATCGAAACACATTGCACATGTACTGGCGTACTGCATAGCCATCTCAGTATCGGTATCGGTGCATCACAGTATTGAAGACATCTCGAGAACATGGACTTGCATGGAAAACGAGTTTTTAATTTATAGGTGTAAAGGATATTGTTCTCTATTGTTTTACATTCTTAACTTCGTTTCGAATTCGTGCTAACATAGGATGGTAAATTTGGTAGTCCTTGTGTGACCTTATTGTTTTTTCTATTTTGTTTTTCAGTTATGGGGATATATATCACTAATATTATTATGCATTTAATAATTAAAAAGACCTTATAAGGATTGGTGGTCATGATTTAAAAAAGTCAATATCATATGAACTGTTTGTAACACTACACTACCAATGCATAGTTGCATTAATCTATTTTTTCGTGCTAAATGGCTCGTAAAGTTAATTTACCGTGTAAGTAATCTACGAAAGTTACGACTCCAAGCCTATTATCATTCTCAAAACATAATGTCTATAAAATACATGGACTAATAATGCACTCAGTTATATTATCTACATGTAATATATGCCCGTAAAGACGTCCCAGTTGATTAAAGATATCATATATTTTTTTATTAGTCGCAAATTTGATCTTTAAATTGAGTGATCGGTTTTATGCCTTTTAAATGAGTTTTAACACGCAGTTTGCCTAATTTGGTTAGTAAATTAACGAAATTTACAGGTTATGACGTTGTTTCGTGAGTTTACTTAGTGAAGGCCAACCAAATAACGCTTGTTTGTTCTCATAAGTCATAACTGTTTTTGTTTGGGATTAGTTTCTTAAGATATTTTCGCCAAATTTTTGCTTATGTATTATTATAGTATTATTATTAAACATATCTAAAACAAGAAGCATTATTTTATAGTTCTTCCCACGAGGTCCATGCGCTTCCATCTCAGTCGTGCGACCAGTAAATATACCTAGTCATGAAATTCCAACAATGATTGGATATTTTATCTATTAAGCATTATAATGGGATATTTCGCATTTAACTAATTGGGTGCGCCGGAGTAGTGTACCAATATTAAAATGAAAGGGCCCAATATAGGATAGTTGGGTCACTAAACTTAAATACTTTAAGTCTTGTTGAATATATTTTATCCAGGTGACTCGCATATAGCATAGCACATGCAACATTCGAGTATAAATTTGTTCTCCCTAGTTGCTTTTTTATGGAATATATTCCAGCCTCAAAATGGAGAAAGTAGAGTGAGCTATATATAATTGGGATTTGGGCATGAAAATGAAAAAAGCTTTAGGTGCTATATCACGCTATGAAAGCAAGAGAAGCCAAAATTGGATCGGAATCGTTCAAGTCGTGAAATCACTTGAATAGTCAATTGGCCGTGTCTCACAAACTTGAACGATAACAAAGTAGCATAATAACAAAAAATGCCTCCTGGCCTTTTATATAATATGGACTCTAAATTCTATCATTTTATGTAATGTGATGTTCCATCCTGTAAAATCTCACAAACTCCGCATCAAGTATCTATATTAAAAAAAAGAAGAGTTTGTCGAAATTCATCTAGAAATGCACTATATTGTGGTTTAATTGCATGATATTGATTCATGTCATTGTTTTCGATACAGCGGCGCCTATCATGCATTATCAAGGTTAAATAACAAGACTCTCATACTAGTTCAGATGGAAGTTTAATTACATGTAAATGAAACAAGAACTGATAGAGCAAGAAAATTGGGTCAAAGGATTGAGGTTGATATTCATACTAATACCGATGATCCACGAAATCGTTAAGCTAATGGCACCTTAATTATTTCAAGAATTTCACATAAATAACATCTCTGATATTACCATAAAATTAAGTTAATTTACTTAACTAAGGTTGATAAGATCTTACAGTAAACATGGGAACACCTAGAGTTATATTAGTAGTCAAAAACTTTTAATGACACTCAAACACTACAACAAATTGGGCCTTTTCCGTCGGGCCCGGCAATTTGAGCCGACGATAAAGGCCCAATTTTTTCGGCCGGGCTAAATCTCGACGGTAAAGGGCTTTACCGTCGGGTTTGGGCCGACATAAAAAGTAAGCTTATATTACCGTCGGCCCAAACCCGACGGTAATGGCCCTTTTTAAAAAAAACAAAAAATTAATTGAAAAAACAAAAAATAAATAAATTCACGTCGGCCATTTTTTTAAAATTAAAATAAATAAATAAAAATAATGGTCTTTACCGTCGGCTTATAGCCGACGTAAATAGGCTTTTCCGTCGGCTAGAATAGCCCGGATCCATGTGATTTTCATCACACGGATCGGATCGTGCCATGTCACCGATCCGTGTCAATTTTCACACGGATCGGTGACGTGGCAACCCCTTATTTTACCCCCCTTTCTCCAAAATCACTATAAATACCCTTTATTTTACCCACTAAATTCATTCATTATTAACTTTCTCTCCAAAATATCCTTAATAACTAACAAAAATTCTTCCATATTCACTAAATTATAATTAGAGTTTATTATTTGTTTTATTATTTCATTTCTACTTATGTTTATTCATTATCTAACGAATAATAACTATAAAAACTTATATTATCAAGATTTTACTTTAAATGCGAAATTTTATTTATTAGAATAAATATTTTAAAAAAATCCCTTGAAAATGTGCATATTATTATTTAAATCGATTTCTTTTAAATAAAATCGCCAAATAAACATAAAAAATTTATTTAAATTTTTTTCGGTAAAAAAATTGCCAAAAAATTATAAATCAATTATTTTAAAACGATTTGTTTTAAATCAATTGTTTTAAATCGTTTTTCTTTTAAATCAATTATTTAAAATTGTTTTTTTAAAATATGTTTTAACCCTTTACCGACGGCTTAAAGGCTTTCCCGTCGGCATAAGTCCGACGGGAAAGAGAGGCACTTCCGTCGGCTTAAAGCCGTCGAAAAATATACCTTTTTCGACAGCTTTAAGCCGACGGAATTAAAAAAGCTTTTTCATCGGTAAAAATTCGACGGAAAAAAAGCTTTAGTGACGAGCTTTTTTCCGTCGAGTTTTTTCGACTGTTTTTACAGACGAAAAAGCCTTTTTCCGTCGGCAAATGCCCCTTTACCGTCAGCTTTTGTGCCGACGGTAAAGGAGTTTTCCCTTGTAGTGAAAGAAGAAAAACAGTTTCTCTAATCCCCTTGCGCCGTTGTTTCGTTCGAAGAGAAGAGCCACACAGTCCCCCAGGCAATCAATTTTGGTTCATCTCCCACCTCCGGCAGCGGCGGAAATCGGATGGCTTCGTCATGGCCATAATCGACTCTAGTATAGTGTATGTCATGATAGCATATTATGTGTTTTGACTATCGCCGTTGTAGCCCTTTTTGAACTCATATTTATGGATAAAACACGGTCGTGTTTCCTCGTCACCGAGATTAATTTCCTCGGGATTTTCGGTGTCGACATCTTGTATTGGTTCATTATGCTTGTAGTCAATAAACGTTACCCCCCCCACTAAGCTTATGAGTACCGCTTTGTATGGGCTGGCGAATGGCTTTCGGTTGCATGTCAGTTATGACCTCCATTATTATTCAAATATGTTCGCATTATATGCTATCGCCAAATTTTAAACCACATCTTTTCACATGGGGATGGCTTGCTTTTCGTCTCTAAGTAGATGTAGATAGAGATGCGATGATAGTACATATACTATGTACTTACCAACGTTAGGACTTCAAATTGAAGTTCACCCTCATTCTATAACGAACGAGATAAGTGAAACCCGAAAGATCCTGCCAAAAAGAGATTTCTAAAGCAAAAGTAGCCCCTATCACGTAAAGAGTTGGAAGAGGAATTTCTAATTCTTACACGGATAATGAAATTCAAAAAAGAAAATAGAAAATCAGTGTGAAAAATGAAAATTCTGACAGTGGGCAGTTTATCTACTAGATAAGAGAAGTGTGCACCATATGAGATTATGTATCTCTTGGAGATATTAAAGCTTATAATTCCTACGTTAATTTACGTGGACTACTTTGCTTGTATGTTCTACCAGCTGACATATGATCATAGCAATCCTCTAAAGACATTGACTGGAGGAGCTTTGTTATTTGAGTAGAATGATAGCCTTTGAGCGATTTATGTTGTATTGATATATGTGTCAATTATTATCATTTAAAAATTAAGTTTGGTTTAATGGTTTGGATTTGGTTCCTATGGTTCGGTTTTGTTACAAATCAATTATATTTGGTTAGACCGAAAATTGAGACGTAAACCATTGAACGGTTTGGTTTGAACAGAAATGTCAAATTACAGTTTGGTCTCTCGGTTAAAACTGATTTAACCGAGTTGTTGAACTGTCCTACTAGAGTGGTTGGGATCCAGGCTTCTTACATTCAATGAATGCATTATCGTATGTTTTCCTACAGAACAGTTTCAGAGGGTGATGGGTGGTTTGGGTGTAGTAAAAATAGAATATAACGCAGGAATGTTAGACTTAAATTCCACTATGTTGCAAGTGTACGTATCGAATAATAATAAAATGGAAAGTATAATTATGAATCAAGTATCGTATCCTGCAGAAGTGGTGGACTAATGAATGAATCACTTAAATGCAAAACGCTAATAGTTATCACGATTTATTCTCTTGTGTTTGCAAAACGTAACAACTGCTTATGAATGTAATGAATGCTTTCTATACTAAAGATGCTTTGAATGCCTTTTAATGCTAAGAATGCTTAATCTAGAATGCAATGAAATTCTAGCTATAATGCAAGAAACAACAAATTGATCTTTTGGTTTTGAATGCAGAAAAAAATAATTAAAATAATTAAACTATCAACTATGAATGCAAGTGAGAAGCAATTATTAAACTAAACTAGACTAAACTAAAGACATAATTTCTTGATTGGTAGTGGTTGTAAACAATAATAAGAAAGATTATGTAGAGCTCGGGTTTCATAATGATTTAACCATAACAATTCATAAACAAACTACATATATTTACTTACAGTACTCGATAGTTATTTGATTTTTGCATATCTAATGGATCCTTGATATATGGCAGGAATTATCCCAACCATATACCTATGAATCTCTAATAACCTTACCGTGTTAATGGAATCAGCCCAATCGTCAGTTTTTTTGTAGAGATATCGAATCTGCAATCTAATTAACTCATATAAATCGTGTTAGCAAAACGTATTTAATCAAGATTGATCTAGTGTGATCTAGAGGATGCCCATTAGTTGCTTTTGCACATCCAAGTTTACAAAACCATCATTTTAAACTTAGGACAATTTATAAATTCTTGAAATAAAAATAAGCAGAGTTTTACTTTTCAGTTCCACGGTCTAGACTCTTTTTCTGTTGCATGTCCTTGATTGAGATTATGTCTCTTTTGATCAATATATTTTGTTCAAAATTCCAGACAATTTTTTACTTTTCTTGGATTCACTCATCTTCTCAACATAAGTTCAAAAAATGAATTCACAAGTGAAACAGCAAAAACACGTTGCACCTTAAAAAATTCAAGTCGTGATGACTATATCTCGACCAACAATCACATGGCGAAAAACTCTTGGCCTAATTCCGACAATCAGCGACAACAACGACAAAAAGTCGACGCCAAAGTTAATGGTTGCAAAGTGCGGTGCATGGATCGAACACTCGACTACTTTGACTTAATTTCTCAACATGCCGCTTATGTTTGCCGCATCGCTGATGAATAACGTGACTACTTCAGCTCAAATCTCCAAAATTGGCCTGCAATCGTCGCGTCGGTGCAAATGGACTATGCACTAATTTATTGTGAGACGACCATCGTATTTGTTGGAAAAACTATATTGGCTTTCTTTGTTTTGCAGGCTGCTTTAAACATGGTGAGGGATGAAGGTTTTGTAGCATTCTTTAAAGGTCTTGGACCTTTTATTGTTGGTGTCGGCCAAGAGCTCACTTTGGATTTTTTCATTCGTGACTTTTGAGCTTCGTTTCATCAACTCAACTCTCATGATTTTTGACTTTGCTCTTCAATGTGTTCCTCTGAACCAGGTTGAAGAAGGTTCTACCAGAGAAATATCGAAAGAGGAGAAGGGTATCACGACTTGTTGGACTACTTGCAGCTACTATAGGTGTAATCTATTTATTTTATATGCAGTATAAAAACGTTTATAGGCGACTCTATCGTTAATCTGCATCCGGACGGAGAAAAAGAATATCAACAAAATGTGGAGGAATAACAAATGCTGATTTAACCTAATAGAAAATGGGGAAGCGCATTGCAAAGAAGATATTTCAGTGTGCCGTATATTTCTATTTTCAGTATTTTATATTTTTTCGACGTGTTGAATGATGCGCTTTGTGAACTATGCTCGAATGGGCCTTATTTAGTAAAAGACCATTGTTACTATTTTGCTCATGTTGGACGTCGTAACTAGAAAGAAAGAAAAGGCCACCTCCTTCTTGTGTTGTCTATAACTTGAAAACGAGACATGCAAAATAAGATATCAAGGTTTTACATTGAATTTATATACGAGGCCTATTTATAATCGAAAATTGCCTCAACGGATGTGGGATCTTTTTGATCCAACAACAATGCTTAGCTCTCTAAAAATGTCCTAATCGCCTTAGTGGCGTCACCCCATTTCGGGGCATATACACTTCTCCACAAAACTTTAAAGAAATCTAGAAAAGTGGTCGGTTGCCTAAAAAAATAGAAAATTACTAAGTAATCCTCTAACAATTCTTGATTAGTTATAGTGCAAGTCGTCTCGTCTGGGATGTGGGATGATGCATTTGGGCGTGTGTTGGGGAGAGAGCCCAGACACAACTTGCTACTTGTGGGCACCAGTAATAGTTCATGCGTCTTGCGTGCGCGAGCCATGATGCTTGTATGACATCCACCTGCACCACCCCCCACTGAGTTCGACGTTGCTTGGGTTGCCCTCAACGCCTTGATCTTGTCCCGAAACTGTCATTACTTGTAGGGTGTGCATAAAAATCAAAAGCGACTAAGCCGATTATTAACCTATCTGATGGTTTGGTTTTTTAACCGAACCGAAGGATTGGTGCGACATATGGTTTGATAGTCAAAAACGATACAATACATGGTTTGGTTTCAGTTTATACACTTGGTTAACCGAACCAAACATAAACTGATTTTTACTAGCCTGATTATTGAATAGTATAATATTCTAATACTCTAAACTTTAAATTTGTGTTTAATATGAATAAAATTAAGTAGGTAGATGAAGCCATAAAAAAATTAGTTCAAGTGAAAACAAATGTTAATTTTAATTTAATTATAAAAGAAGTGTATTATATTGACACGGTATTGTTAAAAAATATAAATATATAGTTTTTATGCATGCATGAGTATGTATTTTGTTTGATTTTGGAAGAAAAATGATTGTTATTAAAACGAACCTTGAACTTTTTAATTGTTGATGATTAATAATTTTATGTTTATGAACAATCTACATAATTACTAAGTTACTTTAATAATTATTACATGCATTTTCTATTATTTAATTCCCAACTCAAAGATATTGATTGCTTGATGGATAAAAATGAGAGGGCTTATACATTCTCGACTCTCACATGCAGTCGGTGTACAATTTGACTATGAGAGAAAAGAAAACTAAAAAGTGACCGGTGAGGCGAAAGTGGCAACGCGTAGCCGGAGACGTTGGTCAGTCAAAGTGTGAGAGAAAAGAAAACTAAGCCGGGAGTATTGTGAGAATTTAGGAAATATGGATAAGAATCCTAAACCAAATAATAAAATCTTTTATTACAATTCATGCATTGCTGTTTTAGTTTTTATTCAATTAGCTCACCTAATTTTTCTTTTTATGTCGGGTACCCGTATTTGGCGGGAAAAAAATAGTAACTGTTGTTTTTTTCGTGGAGTGAACACGTAACGGTGTGCGTAATTGTGCAATATGATTCCGTGAGATTTAGTTGAAAATCAACAGAATCGAGAAAAGGTTGCCCAACTTGGTGTGGTTAAATGACACAGATATCATTTAAGCACATACTGTTTCAACACTAACAAAAAATTGACTTAATGACTTCAATAGCCACTTTCAATTGAATTGATCAACACACACACACACACACATATATATATATATATATATATATAAGGACGAAATATTAAAAATACATCCTAACTTTTTTTAAAACGTTAAAATATCCATTTTTTTCGGGCCTTGCCAAAATAGCCCGTATGTTTGAAAAAAGCTTTCAAAAATGTCATGGCCCTTATTCTGGCCAAAATTGCCTACGTGGCAGTACAAAATTGCACTTTACACTCCAAAATAAATTATACTTTGCACCCTAAAATATTTTGAGGTGCAAAATGAAATTTACCTTAGAGTGCAAAGTGTAATTTCGTATCGCCACGTAGGCAATTTTGACCCGAATAAGGGCCGAGATCATTTTTAATAGACTTTTTAAAAGTTATGGAGCATAAAAACAAGGCCCGGAAAAAAGGGCATATTAATTTTTTTAAATTTTTTTTTTAATTATTCGTCATATATATAAGTAGTACACCAGCTTGCCAAAAGCCCAAAATTGCATAATGTGAAAGATTGCTAATGATAATAGTAATAATAGTCAATAAAGGAAAGAAAAATATGTTGGATCTTTTATCCAATAATGTTGGATCGTTAATCCAACGTTGGGCTTATATGTTAATAATTATGTAATACGAAATTTAATTAATAATAAGCCCGATAAAAGTGATCTAAATTTCGATTAAACTATGGGCTTAATGTATCTAATAGGGTGTGGACTTTTAATGGGTAGAGATTGTTGTAACTTGTGCTTACGATGATAGGCCGAAGCCCAAGTTACGTAATTATGGCACCAGAGTTTTGGTGACCTAATATTTAAAGGTGGTCATGGTCCCCAAACCACACGAGTCACTTTTTATACTACATCCCATCGATAGTTAGATCTAAAGAGAACTAAATGAACTCTCAAGACGTGCTGATTAGGAAGACCAACCACATGACGTTTCACAAACAATTAATCATACGGTGTAATGTATGCTTCCGCAATCTAATTATTTGGCTTATGTATTTAATTCTCCATGATTTGACATGAACGCTATTGGGTTTCGTTTTCGGTCCCAACAAAATAAACAACCATTATTAATACAACATTACAACAGGAAGCTACTCATCCAATATCTTGAAACTTTACATGGATTGATGCACAAATTTAATCCAAAATTCTTCCTCAATAATGATGCAACAACATGAACTGTTCATCTTCATTTCCCCTTTCAATGAATGAACACCAAATGCATCTCATAGTGTTACCATTTAATATCTCATGATTCCTTGGTTGACCGAAGATCCTGAAAGGATGGAGTTTCCATCGTCTGATAACAAAATTCAAGAAATAACAGAGTTAAGTAAGAAATTCAAATATCTTATAATATTGCGTCGTATTATTATTCAACTAGTTAAGATCTTTAATATATTCTTACTAAGCGGCGTCCTAAACACGAAAAAGCACGCTCCAATCACGAAGTAGCATAGCAGAAGAACAAGTCCTTTTATATAATGAGATGTTCCATCCTGTAACATAAAATGTTTATCAATAATTTTATCGAATATCCATAAGGAAAAGTTTAACTTGTTAAAATCCATCTGGAAATAAAATTAGATCAGTAACTTTAATTTTTACCTGTAATGTAAAAGCTGTGACAAGAATTGATAGAGCAAGAGAACCAGTTTCAAGGAGATTGAGGTCGAGATCCATTTTAATACCCATGATCCACGACACTATTACACACAATGGGACCTGAATTATTTCAAAAATAAGAGAAATTAGCGTCTCGATCAATAACTAGCTAGTATCAAAATTAATTTATATAACTAAGCTGATAATCTCACCACAAACATGGAAATTTGAGTTGCTGATCCTAGTGCAACACCTAGAGTTATATCCTGCATTATTGGTGAATAACATTTTATTAATACAAAAGAATTCGCCATAACGAGTTTTCTGTTATCGAAAGAAAATCCAGTATATGACTAACCAATTTATTCTTGAAGGCAAAAATGATAGCTCCGGCATGCTCGGCTGCATTCCCAACTATCGGTAGTAGAATCACGCTGATGAAGCTTACGGACAATCCCCACAACTCCGAGGTAGCCTAATCAACGTCCAAAACACCATTTTGCATTTAGTTTAAGGTTTTTACAACAAAGAAGAGCACTTATTAGAGATTTAAGAGTTTAGATATTTTACCTCAATTGTTGCAACAACATATTCCGATAGCAGCGCTACGACTCCTCCAGTCATCAAAACTAACCAAATAAGCGCACCCGGGAATCCAATCACTGCTTGTTCATTGTCGGACACAACATCACTATCTTCTTCGTCCTGAAAATTATATGAGTGAATAAAAGTGTACTTGTCCTAAGTATTTTAAGTTAATTAGGGCACGTCATTGAAAAAAAAAAAGGCACTCACTTCTTGTGCTTCAAATAGTTGTCGATGAGTCCATAACTGGAAAACGAGATAAGCAAAGTAAGCGATCAACATTATGATGCAACTCGCCCTAGATAGCTGAAGTGTCCCGACTGCGGTTAATTCCGGAGATTTTCCAGCAAACTTAAACATCAGAGGCAGTACATGGCACAGCAATCCGAGCAACAATAGTAATGAGTTCACATCCGCTTGTTTCTGCATTTGTGTTACAATCCATTATTAAATGAAATCGAATCACATCAAGAAATTATTCAACTGCCGTCTCAAGTTTATGTAAAAGATTGATATGTCCAACATTGCTGTCACTTGCGAACTACACGTGTGATCTGTAAATCTTTTTGTTATTGACACTGTTTTAATAGTGAGCGGCATGAGATTGAATTATCATCTTCAAATGAAGTTTAATTGCAGTTTAATGAATCTTTTGCTTACCCTGTCGAAGTTTTGTTCTTTCGACATGTTAGCAATGCCACCACAGAAAAGCGAGGTTCCGAGGACTAAAAGAAGGTTTGAGAGTATAGATCCCAACAAAGAGTACTTCACAACATCTACTTTGTTTTGAGTGAGAGCAAGTATAGCTATTATCAGCTCCTTAGCGTTCCCACATGTCGCATTTAGAAGTCCTCCAACTGCAAGTAAATTATGGATTTAAGCCAAACTATTAGTAACTAATTCCATGGGATTAATTAGATTTTCTCATAAATTCTGTATCAAATAGTTTAATAATTTAACAAATCACAACATAGGGAATATTGTTGGCTAGTAGGTGTTTTTGTCTGTTATTATACATAGACAAGAATATGCAGAAGTTGCAGAAGGATTGATAAACAGATTATAATCTATCAATAAAATTCTCTGACATGAGGATGCGAATGAGATCTTATTGAGTAATTAATAAACAAAATTTTGGTTCCATCAAAATGGGATAATTTTTCAAATGTTTGGATCTTGATTGGGCTCTTTCCAAATAATTAAATAATAACCTCGAATAATGAATTAATGTTTGTGACACATTTAGCATTCTTCTTTTTGTCACATGATTCCGGATTGTAACCGATAATAAAAACAATTATTGCCAGGCCAGTTTAGATATTATAGATGATATGTGCCAACACTGGCTTTACAGTTAGGCAAACGTCATGGATCTTTAATATATTTTGGTATAAAAGAAAAGTAGATATTTTGGCGTTTACCAGTAAAGGACAATGTATAGTAACATTTCCGCTAATTTTTGATAAAAGCATAATCGGAAAGGTAACAATAAAATATGGGATCGTGAGACGGACCCCTTAGAATTCTATCAACTAATAAGTAAAGGTAACAATAAAAGATATGATTCATTATGGAAGCAACAATGAATTGAAAAGAAAAAGAAAAATTACCAGTTGGCCCTGTGAAGAAAGCGATTTGTCTGAATTACACAAGAACGAGAGGAAAAGCCATTAGCTCAAATATACATTAAGTATTACATACACATAAATTAATAAAACAAATCAATATAATTAAGTAAACTTTCTTACTCTGTGAGGAAACTGATTCTTTCGGCAAGTGGAATGAGTCCAAGCATACTCAAACCGAATACATATGGCTGTTCACAAAATTTAAACTACGTTAAGATACATATAGTCACTTGGGACATAATCATAATCACTCGAGACTTTAAAAATCATCAAAATAAAGATATATTCATCTAATTTATTTAATATCTGTGTAAAAATCTCCCAACCATTCCTTAAGAGAATCCTCAACCAAAAAATTCGATTCCTTACCTAAATGCTTGCGGCGTCATTTGCCACTAACATCATGCACAATCACATGAATTATCTCTATTAACACGGTGCATCAAAATTCAATCAACATGGCCTAAATACACGATTAAACTAATAGAATATATATGGAGATTTTAGTGTCCATAATGTTTTTTTAAAAAATAGATTTTGACCATTTATTGCACCATGTCACGTCACCTTATCGTCCATCATATTAAATAAAATACTTTTTTCTCGAAAAAAAACACATGCAACTGAATTTTTTTTAAGCCTCCGATAATAAGTTTCCCTATAATTCACTTCGTCAAACTCGACAAAACAATATGCATAGATTCAAATTATAAATCAAATAAACAAATTAGAAATCCAATAATTTCAATTGGTGAATACATATCATCCACATTTGAAACAATCAAATAAATTAATTAGAACAAGTTAATAATTTCATATATATATATATATATATATCCTATCATGACATAAAATAAAACAAAGCATACTAATTAGTATACTCACTCTTCCAAAATTGCGATATTCAGCAACAATGGCGCACGGTATAGCCAAAAACAAGATCGCCAACTTGGTCCCCAACAAAACCTCTTGAAGGTTCGTTAAAAACTCCCTCAAAAACCCGACACGAACCTTCGACACCATCGAAAGGTCCGATTTCTTCCTCAATGATGACGACGACATGTTGTGTGCCGTCCGCCCGTGCTTCATTTCTCGGCTCAACAATTTTATGTTGCCATTTTCCAAGAATCGTGCCTCTTGGGACGACACCGTTTTGATTTCCTTCATTTTTGTGTTTGTAATAATGTGTGTGGCTTTTGAAAGGGATAAAAGGGCACTGAATGAAGGAAATTAAACTGTTTGTGGAGTGAACACGTAGAGAGCTTATGATGAAGTGTTAGTGTGCATGGTTGTGACTTGTGTCATTGTGTGTGTATATATAAGGGTGTACGGTATGTAATACCAAATAATACTAATATATATGTACGTATATGACGGGAGCTTCGCGGAAGGTGCAGATTTTGTATTTATTTTGATGTATAACATATGCAACGGATCGAACAAAAGGGGGTGTCGGGGAGAGATGGGATTGATTACATCAACAACAACAACAACCAAGCCTGAAATCTCAATTAAATTGGGGTAGCCTATATGAACCATGAATGAATCACGTCGAGTCGTGCCTCTATAGGTTTCGGTTGACGAGCATGTCTTCAGTTAGATCTTTTAGCTTCATGTCGTTCTGTATGACCTCCATCCACGTTTTATCGGTCTCCCACGAGCTTTAGCAGTCTGTCTTAAGTCGAGATTTTCAACTCGTCGTACCAGTGCATCTATGGGTCTGCGTTTAATATGCCCAACCCATCTTAAACGATTTTCTCGCATTTTCTCATCGATGGCCGCCACACCCAGTTTATGCCGAATGTCTTCATTGCGCACCTTATCTCTCCTTGTGTTACCGCACATCCACCGAAGCATGCGCATCTCTGTAACGTTCATTTTCTGTGCATGACTTTGCTTAATAGCCCAGCACTCGGAGCCATAAAGTAAAGCATGTCTAATAGTTGTACGATAGAACTTTCCTTTAAGCTTTAGAGGAAAGTTACGATCGCACAAGATCCCTGTTGCACTCTTCCACTTTGTCCAACCAGCTTGAATGCGGTGGTTGACATCTCCGTCTAACGCTCCATCCATCTGCAGTATGGAGCCTAAATACCGAAAATATGCACTTCTCGGTACCTCTTGGCCATCCAACTGAATCGTGCCATCGTTGTTTCTTCGTTGTTTGCTATGAGGCTTTTTTGTTCTAACTTTTTCGAATATAATTAATGTGAGGAGAATGACTACCATATTATTTTAGATATTAAATTGTATCATCTCAAACGTTTTCTAACAAAATCGTGGATCACACCCTAGATATGTACCTCTTGGCATGACCATTATATAAAATTATGATAGTCTTGTTTTCTTAATTATTAATTTATTTTGACCGTATTCAAAAGTTGTATGCGGGTAGCTAGTTTTCTCTTTTTCTTTTTGTTGAAAAATGATACATGAATAAAGAAATATTTGTAATAAACAGAACATATATATGAATAGTTTCTACAATTTACTCAATACATAGATATATCAGTACGTTCCAATACGAACCACGCTTTGTATTAGTGCATTTACAGTGAAGACGTTGTAGCGTAGATAATTCTTTCATTACAAGTTGAGTACATGTGTCATAAATTAAATGATAACTCGTGAATATCGCAACATTTGGCAGAAAAGAAATTAGTCATATATACAAGATCCTTCATCATGTTCCGTAGCTCGGTAATAGTAATTGTGTTTGTGTCAAATTAATGGGCGACGATATTACCAAAACAAAAATTGTTGCTTTCAAAACAATAGCTTTTAACTCCTTAATTTGCCCCTCTTAATTAAAGAATATGTAAATTAAGTATTTAAACTTTAGCATTATTAAATCTTCTTAAAAGATCTTGAAAATTTAATATACAATTTCTTAAATTTTTTTTTTTTGATCAACAGAGGAAAAACAAGAGCCCTTAGGCCATATCAAATTTTAATACATCAACTACGTGCGAGGGGGGAGTGTCCCAAAAGAAATCTCGCTCCTCTACACTTGGTGAAGTCTTCGACAATTTATCCGCGACTCTATTCGCCGTCCGTGGTATCCACTTTAACTTGCAGGTCCAAGGCATCTTCAATATGTCATTACATTCCTTTACAATTTGCCGAAGATTCTCCGGTATTGTGGTCTCGCCCATAATCATCTTGTAAGCTGAGAGGGAGTCCGTTTCAATCTCCACACGTGGAATGCGTCTTTCCCAAGCTAGTTGCAATCCTATTTTTATTGCTTCAACTTCAGTTTCATCAACAGTTGGTGTCGGTATCCTCGAAAAGTAACCCCACATCCACGCTCCCGTGTTAGATCGAAGTACTCCAGCGGCTGCTCCTCTATTAATATCCGTGTTTAGACTGCCGTCGACGTTGAGTTTCACCCAATCAATTGGTGGTTTGGACCACTTCGCGTTGGTTAACGCAGCCTTCCTTTTCTTCTTAGCGGATTGGAGTTCAAAGCTTAAAGTTTTGACTTTGAACACACTTGTACTCGTCGCTTCGGTTGTGTTTTTAAACACTTTTTCATTCAGTGCTTTCCACAATGTCCATACCGCAGCAACAAAGATATTGGACCAGTCACAGTTAGGAATTAAGGGGCAGTTTCTCGACTTCTTAAGCGCATTGGTCTGCAGCCATATTTCATCTGAAGCTCTGTTGAACTCAGCACGTTCCCTGCCCGATAATAATTTGTTCCAAAGCTGCTGCGCATTCGGACAATGCCTAAGGATGTGGCTCACGGATTCTTCATTAGCATCACAAACGGGGCAGCGAGCATGGTCAGAGAGCTTCCTGATTTTTCGCAGTTTGTTCGTTGCAATTCTTTCTTGTGCGGCCAGCCATAGAAAGTATTGTAATTTGCTACAAACGTCAATATTCCACACCCACTTCAGCTGCGTTGTAGAGTCCCCCAAATTATATCTCGCCTTGTAGAAGGCACGGTAAGCGGATTGGCAAGTGAAATTACCGCTTGAAGTCTCGTTCCACAAAATAGTGTCACTTTGGTCCTGCAGCGTGATAGCGCAGCCCTCCAGTTCTGTTTTCAAAGCACTTGGGATATTCGTGTGAAAAGCATCCCAGTTCCATCCCCCTTGATCAGTCCACACGTCTCTTAGCCTTATATTCATATCCCCAGGATCAATAACGAGTCCATCCTCACACAACCGCCGCGACCCAATCCAATTATCGAGCCAAAAACGAATGCTTTTTCCATCTCCAATTTTCCAGCGGAAATACGGTTGCATCAAGCTCGCGCATTTAACAATTCCTTTCCAAAGGGGGCTGTCCGTCATCCGTGTTTTGTACTCAAGAAGTGGTGAGTTCTTGAGGTATTTTGCTTTAATAAGTGGGCTCCACACGGTTTCCTCGTCTTTAATAATTTTCCACGCCAACTTTGCATGTAACGCTTCATTGCTTGCGCGAGTAATTCTGATCCCGAGACCCCCTTCCTCTTTTGGTCTTGTTATCTTTTGCCAACCAACAAGATGTATTTTCCGTCTATTCACATCCGCGGACCAAAGGAAACTTCGGTTGAGACGATCAAGACTATCACATACATGTTCCGGTAACCACGTGGATTGCATCATATAAATTGGCATTGCCGTCGATACGGACTGAATGAGAGTTGATCTCCCGGCGAGGGAAAGAGTGCTGCTTTTCCACCCACTGTACCGTCCCATAACTCTATCAAAAAGAGCTCCACTCTCTTCCCGACTAACACGGCCGCGAGTGAGGTTAATGCCGAGATATTTACCGAGATTAACTGTTTGACCAAACCCCAAAATATCACATATCTCTCGTTTTACTGCCGACCCTTGACTCTTAGAGAAGAAGACCTTAGATTTCGATGGGTTGAGTTTAAGCCCCGACGCTGCGCAAAAACGGTCAAGGATTTTCCTCACTGACCGTGCTGTACTACTAGTTGCTTTCCCCATAAGAATTAAATCATCCGCAAAAAAGAGGTGTGAGAGCTTTGGGCCATTGCGACAAGGTATCAATGGTTTCCATGATCCGTCTTCAACTGCTTCGTTCACGAGATATGATAATCGTTCCACACAAAGAACAAAAAGATACGGCGAGAGGGGGTCTCCTTGCCTAAGACCACATGAATGATTAAAAGCCTCGATCGGGGATCCATTCCAAAGTATTCTCGTCGCTGCGTTTCTTATACAAAACATAATTAATTCGATCATCTCTCTCGGAAAACAAAACGCATTCAAAGTATCTTCTGAAAATTCCCAACTCACTTTATCATACGCTTTTTCGAGATCAAGCTTCATAATAATGTTCCCGTATTTTGCCTTCTTTTTATTTCTCATCGAGTGAAGCACTTCTTGTATTACAAATATGTTGTCTTGTGTGCTTCGATTCTTGATGAAACTAGATTGGGTCGGGGCAATTATACGGGGCATTATATCTCTCAAACGCATCGTAATGCACTTCGTAACAAACTTATAAAGTACATTGCACAAAGAAATTGGACGAAACTGAGCTATAGTTTCCGGATTTCTAACCTTAGGAATAAGGCAAAGATACGCCTCACATATCCTTTTGTCAAAACATCGATTCTTGAACACATCTTCCGCAAATTTCAGCAACGAGTCATGTGTCCAACTCCACGTCTTGTGATAAAACACTGCTTGAAGCCCATCCGGCCCCGGCGCCTTATAAGGATGAGAAGCGAAGACAACCTCTCTCAGCTCTGTCGAAGTAATCTCGCGCAGCAGATCTGTTCGGTCTTCATGTGATAGACACTGCTGAAAACGCGACACTCCCATGTTCCTTATTTGGCTGCCTCGACTTCCCTCAATATCCCAGAATAATTTAGCAAAATATGACTTGGCGTGCTGCTGCAATATCTCCTCATCCCGCACCCATTGGGCGTCAATTTTCAGCTCACTGATTTTATTTCTTTTTCGCCTCGCTATCACGGATCTATGAAAATATTTTGTGTTCCTTTCCCCGTCCCTCAACCAACGTACCCGAGACTTTTGGAACCACAACACCTCTTCCTGTTTTAGAATTTCATTCAGCTCCGTTATAAGCTCGGTCTCCAACTTGGTAAGATAATTGTTTGCACCATGTGCGAGTTTTTTTTGAATACCAAGTAGGCGCGCATTTATTTTCCTTTTCCTTGCAAAAATATTGCCAAACTGAGCACGGTTCCATGGCTCAAGGATTTTTGGGACTTCTTGGATTGCTTCCAGTATCTCATTTTTTCCTTCCCAAATACGTCGCAAAATTTCCTCGCAATCCTTGTGGAAAAACCATGCGGCCTCAAAGCGAAAAGGCCGTGTACCCCTAACTGATGCTCCTCCTTCGCAGCATGTGAGGATTGGGTGATGGTCCGAGCATGTGCGTGTGGTGTGATAGACCTCATGATGAGGGAATTTATCAATCCACAATTGGTTCGCCACGGCTCGATCAATTCTCCCTTTTATGTTTTCCCCGTCTTCTCTTTTGTTTGTCCATGTAAACGGAGGACCGTGAAATCCTAAGTCGATGAGGCCGCACCTCTCGAGGTAATTCCGAAAGAAACGCAGCCTGTTTAGAGGGACCGTTCTGCCTCCCTCTCTTTCGTGGGCGAAGCATACTTCATTAAAATCACCCGTTACAAGCCATGGTTCCCTACAAGTCCTCGCAACCGCGACTAGATCATCGAAGGCTTTTACTTTATCCGCCTTTCGTGGTTGGGCATAAATTCTAGAAACTCTCCATGTCTCATTAGCTATCGACCGAATCCTCGCGTGAATCGCTTGATAGTTAATATCCAGAATCTCCACATCCACTTCATCTTCTTGCCAAAGCATCCACACCCCTCCCGTCATGTCTTCAGTAGGAGCCATTACATGTTTTGAGTATCTGAGAGTTGGGATAATTTCTCTCGCGTGCACCTCACTAACACGTGTTTCTAATAAATACACCACAGTAGGATTGTGAAACCTAACAAATTCTCTAAAGTTTCTACGAAGCTCATCTTTTCCGGCACCCTGACAATTCCACGACACTATCTTCATCGACATATTATTTAAATGGTATGGTCTTATGGGGTAATCTGTCTCAAGCCCCAACCATGTCGATGTCATCTGTCTCAACAGTTTTAGCATGAGAACCATTTGTCTCAGGCATTCCCATCGGCTTATCGCCGTTATCTGCCACCATGTCATCACCCCTTCCGTATTCGGCCCTCGGAGTGTCCTCGTTTCCACCTCCCAGACTTGCGGTGGGATTACCAACACTTGTACTAATCTGTCCCTCCACCGTGTTCGTAATGTCCGTAAATACCCGCTGAACTTGTGTACTCTCGTGGCAAATTTCGGGATTTCTAGCCATCGTCCTATCAAGCACCCGTTTCTGAAAAACACGTGAAAGATTTGCATGTTTTTGTCCGAATGTAATAGCTGGAGTTGCGTCGCTTTTTTTCAAGATACCACTGTTCTCGGCCTCACAGTTATCTTGTAGAGGGGCGAATGAATTTCTGGTGGTGGAGTTGGCTTTTGATAAGGAAACCTCCTTATTTCTCACTGGTAGAGTTTCATTAGAATTAGGAATTTTATTGTTATTAAAATTCTTTTTTCCTAATCCCATATGTTTCTTAGTTTGAGACTTTCCTTTGGGGAATAATTGACTCGGTCCACCAAATACAAACGGCCGAGAGTTGTTGTTCTCTATTACATTAGTTGACTTAGGCATTCCTTCAAACACCTTCTCCTTTCCCTTTTCGTTTTTTCTTTCCACTTTTTTTGTGTCAACTTCTTTCCCTTTCGGATTCTTCCTCGGTTGGACTATCATCCAATCGCCATACTCTTTCTTTTTTGCTTTTGCTACCAGCCATTCAGCTCCATCAGTTTCATCCACCTTATCAATTTCTTCGTCGTTCATTGCGTCCGAGGCCATGTTCTTACCAGCTGAAACCTTCAAGTCACCCCTCTCGCATTGTTCCTTTTTGTGTCCTGCTCTACCGCATGTGTAACATACAAGGGGAAGGTTTTCGTAAACCACTTGATAGACGACCCCGTCAATACACACCCCCAGATCTAGTGGAACATCCGTGCGTACCTCTACACAAAAACGGGCAAAGCGACCTCTCGTGGCAGAGTACGTGTTCCCGTCGATTTTGATCGGATCGCCGATGCTTTTTGCAAGTTTCCGGATCCATGCCTTTCGGAAATATTCAACCGGTAGGTCTAATATACGTACCCACGTGATTGCACTTTCAATTCGATCTTTATCTGCGCGAAATTTCGGACACCACTTCCGGATTGATAAAAAACTTCCCGCCAATTGCCATGGCCCCTCGGTAAGTATCATCTCTCGTTTACTTGGATTGAGATTTTTCATGCAATAACAGTTATGGCCGAGGTCGACGAGCTCGAAATCGTTCTGGAGTTTCCACATTATATCCAATTTGTTTACGAGGGCTGGATAGTACCACGAGTTTCCAAGAACCCTAATGATTATCGAGTTTTCCCATTGACTTTGCATTCGAATTTTCATTTCGGGGTGGCTCGTGAATTGCTTGAGAGGCATATCAGCCGTTGGCGGTATTGATTCGATGAGATCCTCTTCTTCATCAGATTCATCGACGATCAAACTCACATGTTCATGCCTTATCTTGATCATGTCAGCGTAGGAAAGTTGTTTGGATGGCTCAGCCTTCCTGATCGGAATTTCGTAATTCGATTGCATTTCTTCAATTGAATCATTGTCGCCTGGCCTAAGTCGTTTCTGCGTTCGATTCGTCGAACGATCTATATCCGGCGGAACGAATTCCGATGATGGAGGGCGGGTTTCATGCAGGTTCGGCGGCGGCGGCGTAGACATACTCGTTCCCTTAAGTTATATTTCAAGGATGTTATACTCGTAGACCTTGTCGTCTCTTATTTAATTAAACTTAGCTTGACCGTTACAATTTCTTAATTAATCATTGCAAAATTTAGAAACTTAATAATATTCGATAATCTTTGGTCAAACTTTCCTGGAGTATGATTTTGCAACAAGAAACTAGATTTTTTTTTTCTTTTTGGTTAGGATTTGTTTTGAAAATTGTTTTTTAACGTAAGTTCTTTTATGTATCACAACTTTTTTAATATGTCATGGTATTTTGTTTAGTATATATTAGGTATTTGGTTTTTTACTTTGTGTAGTTTATATTTTGGTGATGAATTATATTCCTTTTAGAACTATTTTCTCAATAAATGAATATTTTTAAATTAAATAGTTGGTAATAATTGAATTCAAATTATATTTTTTGCATCTTTGATAGGAACGGTAAGTGTTAATCATTATAATACATAATCCACATCCGTATATAATTTTTACTCGTAAAATTTATAATCATTGTTAATGGGATTTCTATTCTTTTATAGTTTTGTTTACCAATTCAAACAATATCTTGTCTTTTGCAATTCAATGTTACATTGCATAAACAAATTATTATTTTTGATATGAATGTTATACATGTTGTGGAAGAAGATTATGATTATCTAAAGATTTATAAAGGGTAGGTCTTTATATTATTATTAGACACAATTGATTTAACAACTTCTTGAATCTTGAGTTGAAAATAACAGCATTGTGTACTTATTGAAGATAAGATTGAGTCCCTATAACTTAGGAATGAATAACCATTGAATCGTGTATTTAACAAATATATAACACTTAACTTATATAAGTTTTGACAAATAGGGGTAAATTAGGAAGTTAAAAGCTATTGTTTTGGAAGTAACAAATTAAATTTTGTTTTGACAATATCGTAGCCCCAAATTAATCATTTCCGTTGCTTCCACAGGAAATAATTGTTTTATAGCTGATGTAGTGTAACAAAACTACCAATATTATACGGTATGGCATTGGCGTATTGGCCGGTATTGGAAAGGGATATGTCGATTTTAGGAAGAAATATTAAAAATGCTCACTAACTTTTTAAAAAAAGTTAAAATGTTCGTTTTTTCTGGCCTTGTCAAAATGCCCCGTATGTTTAAAAAAATCTTTCAAAAATGCCATGCCTTCAGCCCTTGTTTGGGCCAAAATTGCCTACGTGACAGTACAAATTGCACTTTGCACCCCAAAATAAATTGCACTTTGCACTCTAAAATATTTTGTGGTGCAAAATGCAATTTATCTTGGGGGTGCAAAGTGCAATTTTGTACCGCAACGTAGGCAATTTTGGCCTGAATAAGGGCCGAGGGCATTTTTAGTAGACTTTTTAAAAGATATGGGGCATAAAAACAACCAGAAAAAAAGGGCATATTAACTTTTTTTAAAAAAGTTATGGGGCAAATTTGATTATTCGTCCTCAATTTTAATTCTTATATTTTAGGTAAATATTATTGCTTACATTTTTTGGCCTAAACGTTGAATTCATCAGTAGAAAACTCTTAAAACATAAAGAAAGGCCTAGTAAATTATAATATAAAAGTGAGTAATCATACTGATACTCTTTTTTTTTTTTTTTTTTTTAACTTCAGAACTTGTATTAAAGCCAATCAAAAATCACCCCAGGGGTGACAAAACGTTACATGAGTATCCAAATAAGAGCACAAAACCTTAAACAAAAATAAGAAAACTATGCTACGTCAAATCCATCCGCATCCTCAATGGCGTTCCATCGAAAGTATTATCCCTAATGATCCCGAAGCATTGTCCGCACATCTTTCATAATATTCACAATCCGAATATCCTCCGTGGTACCATTAATAATGTCATGAATAACATTTAAGCAACCTCCTTCAAATAAAACATTAGACCAACCTCTCTCAATAGCCCACTGAACTGCCCCCGACGCCGTCAAAGCCTCAAAACCCAATGCATCCATAAGCGAAGAGAATCAGCGTTGGCGCCAAGCAATCAGTTCCCCATGTTGATCATGTGCAGCTAAGCCAATTCCCACGACACCCTTGTCCACAAATTGTGCGCCATTAAAATTAATTTTAATGACGTCTCCCTTCGGTTTTTGCCACCCGTCCTCTTCATCACAACTCACCTTGCGAACCCATTTCTCATTATACGTATTCCACGTCACAACATACACTTGAGCAAACGTTGCCATCTCATACGACTTGCGCTCCTTATCCCCCGCAAGCACGCTATTACGATTACCCCAAATCGTCCAACAAACAATACTAATGAGACTAAATGCGGCCTAATCAAAGACACAAATCGTCCCAACCAATCACACATGGACTTCGACTCCCTAATCCAAAATTGCAACAGAATATTGGAAAGCGCCCAAACTTGTCGCGCAATAGGGCAATCAAACAACGCATGCCGAAATGTCTCCTCTCCTCATGGAAAATTACGCATGGCATCTCAACACAAACGTCGCGCCTCTCAAGTTTCCACCTCGTCGGAAGAATATCCATTCAGCACCGCCACAAAAATAACTTGATCTTATTTGCACACTCGACTCTCCAAATCTTTGCCCAAGCAACATGCGGTTCGAAAATAAACGTCCCCTCCCTCAAGGTCCGCCCCAAACCTTGCGCAACAATCATATGATATGCACTCCGTATGAAAAAATCACCGTTCTTCTCATAATGCCAAATCCTATGATCCTCATTATTAGTGTCCCCTAATGCAATTTTTAGGATCAATTCGACATCCAGCTCCCACAGGAACTCTCGCATCCCATCAACATCCCACCATCCCGTATTCGGATCAATTAAGTCGCTCACCATAAGAAACGGTTCCTCTAAACTCACTGGGGTACTCGGTTTGAAAGAGTTTGGTCTTGGCAGCCACTCGTCGTGCCAAACGAAAATTGACTCGCCATTCCCCACATGCCACCAGACCCCATACTTTAAAACCGGAAGCACTTCCCATATGGAACGCCACGAGTATGTCGGTGCAACTCCCAACCGTGCCGCACTAATATCTGAATGAGGAAAATACTTTTTTATAAATTCGACCCACCAAGCTCGTAGGATCCATCATAATTCTCTAAGCTTGTTTAGCAAGCAAAGCCAAATTGAACGCCTTCAAATTTTGAAAACCAAGTCCCCCGTCAACTTTTCATCTGCACATCTTATTCCAAGCCACCCAATGAATTTTATTATGCGCAACACTACTCCACCAATAATTGCTAATGATGGACTCAATTTCACGAATCAAATAATCCGGAAGGCGAAAGCAACTCATAAGAAAAGTGGGGATAGACTGCATTATCGATTTGACGAGAACTTCTTTCCCTACTCCCGACAGTGTTTTTCCTTTGTACCCATGCGCCCTTTTCGACATGTGCTCCCTAATATAATCAAACAACTCCTTCTTCGATTTTTCCACCACCGATGGCATGCCCAATGTTTATCATGCCGCTCCGCTATTGCCACGCCCAACACGGCCCCAACCTCAGCTCTAGTATGGTCATCCGTGTTTTTGTTGAACACCATCACTAATTTTTCAAGATTAATTTTTTTCCCAACGATGCCTCAAACTTCTTCAATATGTTACGGATACACCCAGCTGATGCCACGTCCGCATCACAAAAAAGTAAAGTATCGTCGGCAAACAATAGATGCAACACGAGGGGCAAACTGCGGCTGACTTTGACTTCTTTAAGCTCCTCACTTTCCTCGGCTTTTGAAATAAGAGCTGAAAGAACCTCAGAAATAAATAAGAAAAGGTAGGGGGATAATGGATCCCCCTACCTAATGCCCTTTTCGGGGGAAAAACACTTGATTCTCGCCCATTAATCAAAATAGAATAAGACACTGATCTAACACCAAGCATGATAAGAGAAACAAAACTAGAATTGAAACTTAACTTAAGCATTACCTTCTCCAAAAAGGGCCACTGGACTCGGTCATAGGCCTTACTCATATCCAATTTCAACGTCATATGGCACCGCTTCCCTGGTCTCTTATTTTTTAAACAATGATTAACCTCAAACACCACAAGGATATTATTTGTAATAAGGCGCCCTGGAACAAACGCGGATTGTGATAGAGAAATAATAGTAGACAAAAAGTCTTAAGGCGATTAGCAACTGCTTTTGATGCGATCTTGAAGCATACGTTGCTAAGACTGATAGGACGAAACTGAGTCATCAAATCACGCTTAGGACTTTTTGGAATAAGAACAATATGAGTAAAATTAATAGACGGATCAAGCACACGATCATTAAGAAAAGAAAAAACAAAACGAGTCACCTCAACCCCAACAATATGCCAAAATTTATGATAAAAAACAACGGAAAAGCCATCAGGCCCCAAGGATTTAAAAGGATACATATCTTTGAGAGCTCTTTGAACCTCGTCCGATGTAAATGGTTGGAGAAGGTTGTCATTCATCTCAGAACTAACTCGCTCATCGACATCCCACAACGCATCCTCAATCAAAGCCTCAGACAGAACCGTGGATCAGAAAATATTAGCGAAGTACTTCGTCGCCAATCGGTCAATGTCCCTCAGATTCGTGCTCAAAATACCTTTGTCGTCCCTTAACCTCTTGATTTCATTCTTTTTTCGGTGCTCACTAGCCCGTCTATGAAAGTATGTCGTATTTCTATATCTTTCCCATAACTATTTAACTTTGGCTCTTTGCTTCCAATATATTTCCTCGGACTCTAATAATTCCTCAAGTTGCTTACTGAGTCTAATCTCCTCGGCTTTGATGAAGGTGTAATAACCCTAGTTCGTAGGCGACCAATATCCCTTTGCAAATTCCCGATCCGTTGCTTCACATCTACCCCGCTAATATTATTCCACTTCACAAGCCCGACTTCACACCCTTTCAACTTCTCTTGCAGCTCACGGCCTCCCAGTTCATCCCAACATTGCGCAACCACGGTCTTACATCCTGATTTCATAATCTACGCGGCCTCAAATTAAAAACGATTTGGGATGTGTACTCTCTCCTATTCGCCCTTCACCCGAATTAATAGCGCATGGTGATGCGATCTTAGAGTTACAACGTGTTCAACTCGAGAAAGAGGGAAACGCTCTCGCCACGCCGTGTTCGCACATGCCCGGTCTAGTCTCGCCCAAACCGTGTGAGGAGTCGACTCAGGCCCGATCTAGTCTCGCTCGGTCTAGAGTTAGAAGTCGCATTTACTCAGGCCCGTATCAATAAGAGTGTCATGAAAATTGAGAATAAGCCAATTCACTCGTCGCGGACCAACTCTTTTGTCCTCATGGCATCCATGGTAGCATAAAAACACCATGAAGGTGCTGCAACAAATCCCACGTGCGTGTACGTTGAGTCCCATCGGGCTCCCCACAAAATCCAGTAAGCCGCCAATCAAGTTCTGAGTCTTTACCCACAACAATCACATAATATGATTATCCCACATGATGAGGAGATGAATCTCTAACCCTTTATCCCACAGTAGCGCAAGACCTCCCGAGAGGCCGTTCACCTCAGCACAAACACCAAAATAATTAAACCGCCCTTTTAGTTCTTCTATTTTACTTGTCTTGCATTTAGTTTCCGACAAGAAAATCAAAGGGGGTGATAATTAGAAACTAACTGTCGCAGTTCCCGAACTGCCCAAGGGTTCCCCAATCCCTAACAGTTCCACGCTAGCAAACTCATTGGAGGCGGCGGGACTGCTCAGCAGTCGCCGCCAAAATATTATCAATATCACGTGAAAGTTCCTCAAGTCGTGCCTTTTTTTCTACAACTCGTTCAGTGCCTTCTTCCTCGTTAAACAAGCGTTTCTGACCAACCCGATTACCGTGAGCATCCATAGTACTTGTAGCTACGCCCTCATGTCGCACAAATCGCATCCCATTTCCCCTCTGCTGATTTGTAACATTAATTCGTGTTGCAACCGTTGTAGTCACGTCAACTGAAGCATGCAAACCCTCTGCAATACTACAATCCCCTCCTAAATCCCGCACCAGTCGTGTACAAATATGTTTCACCCCAATAACCTGTGCCACCTGATTTTCCAGCTGTTGTGTGTCATGAGGCATCTCCAAACGCGACATTGATGTCCGCAAAGACCCCAATTCAACCCTCGATGTTACATCCCCACCAGGCTGAGTTTCATATTCTCCCACAGTTCGGTTCCGTTAGAATGTAGCTTAGTGTGTTCGTTTTGATGACTGTGACTCATCGGGTTTAAATTTTAAATTCGCGCCATGACTTATCGCTGCGAGTTCGATCTTGTGAGAAAAAACCACGGCCTCTACCCCTACCAGGTGATGAAGAATTTCATCGTCATCCCTTATCTGTAAAACGCTGCCTCGCGAAACTTCCTGGCCTATTCTAATTTTCCCGCAACCAATTCCCATACGGCAGTTGTGATTCATCGTCCAATTTGACATTGTATTTTTCCTCGCAATCCGCCATAATATGGCCAAGCATCCCCATAAATAGCAAAAGTTTGAAAGGCGTTCGTACTTGAATGACACTGTCATCTCCTGCCCCTCTTTTCCTCGGACCTTCATAAATCGAAGAAGTGGTCGTGTGACATTAATCTTGACACAGATACGCATATTACTGGTCGATGACTCAGCCAGATCAACATCTTCCATAATACCAATCAGATTTCCAATCGCATGTGCTGTCGCAGACGTTTGACGAACCACTGGAATATCATAAATACGAACAAAGAAGCTGCAATAATCCAGGTTCGTATCTTCAGGGTTTTCATTCCTGTCAACATTCGCCAAGACCAGAACATTTTTTCCAAAGGACCACGGATAGCCCTCAAGTGCGCATTTTTTGTCGATTTTATGATAGAAATGGAAAAGAAAGCGGTCCTCGTTAATCCGAGTAATGTCAATCCCTCGCCCAGCCCTAAATAACGACTTTATCGTCGTACAGAAAGAGATGAAATTTGCAGCCTTTCCCGAAATCATCCTCCCCACGACTACCAGCTTCGACGCCACATTATCCTGTTCCCATGTAGCATCGGGAAGAAGGAACCCGTTCCCTCACCTTCACCATCCTTAAGGGATAAACCCTTGCACAGTAAGTTGCACGCTTCATCCATGCTCGCCCGAAAGCTGCTCTTGCCGAACGTGATGCGAGAAGTAATTTGCGAGTTAGTCACGAGATGTAGCCGCTTTCCAACTCCAAACACACGTACACCGGAAAAGAAACAAAGAAAACAAAAATTAGATCGCAACTAAACCCTAGAAGCCTGAAGACCGAAAACTAAGAACGGACGCAACGGAAAAAGCAAAAAGCAAAAAACTGAGCCCCCCAAACCTAGTGACTCGCGATGAACAGATGAGGAGTGGAATCGGAACAGGAAATCGGTAACAATGCCGCCAAACTTGTTGATGATACTGTGCTGAGATCCGACGAGATATTTTCGGAGAAATTTTTTGCCCTAATAGTTAGGGACGTAACCCTCATGCGAAAGACTTTATTCTTATACTCTACATACCTTACAATTCCGAAGACAACTATGTATCCTCTTAATTAAGTAAGATTTAACGAGAATATAGCATCTACTTTCACCACCAGCTTTTTTATTCATAAAGGCTCAGGTTTTTTGTCATTTTAATTAGGGCAAATGACAAAATCAGCCCCTATTATATAATATATGAATAAGCACATCATTACATAAATAAGCAGAAATTATGTCATTTATTCATATGTCTATTTATTTTTTACATGGTTAATGTGCCTCTTTTTGCACTTAAGGGTGTTGTGCTAAAAACCTTTTAATTATTAAATATTTTTGATGAAGTTTCTAGGAAATTTCCGAATTTGCAAACCGTACTGATCAGTACTCAACTAGAAAACATTCCTAAGAGCACTGAGGTTAAATTTGCTGTCAAAATCTTTCACCTTTACAACATAGCCTAATCGAAGTATTATGACACGTAATTCATAATGCAAAATGATATGTGACACGACACTTCTCCTTTTTTTTTTTTTTTTTTTTAAGTATGTGGCACTTTCGAACTACCGCGGAGTCATATATTAAAATTCTGTATCATTCTGCAACTATCAAATGTCTTTTGGAAATTTTGATGGTTAGTAATATATGGTTATCAAAATTCTGTATCATTCTGCAACTATCAAAACAAGATAAGGTTATTTCCGCGAAGTTTCTTCTGAACAGACAGTCACATGCACTAAGCCACATATTCATTTTCATGATGTATATCCGCCGGAATTTGAAGTCTCAGATTTTTTAGAACAAAATTATATTAAACATTAGGTGTTATTTTTCATCATTGAAAGAATGAGGTATATCGAATGTAGTTAGAGTCCTTTTCATTATTTGCCTAAAGTTATGTAACATATTATGTTACATATAGGTGCTTTACCTGGTGCAATAAAATAAGCTGGCAAGTTAGGAGTTACCCCTATCATTTCAAAAAGTTGCATATACCATCTTAATACTTGCATATAAATTAAAGACGTGCAACGTATACACATGGTTAATTTGCATGTTTACGATTTTAAGAGGCATTGTACATTTATGATAACAAAAGAAGAACGTAGTTTTGCTTATTTGTTTTGTTTTGTTTATAATAGTTAGTAATCTGTCTATTTCACATAATACATAGCGTACCATCAGCTTATTATATATAATAGGGCGGAATTTAATTGAGATGGTGCATAGTTCCGCTCTTGAATTACTGCATAGTTCCGCTCTTGAATTATATATAGGGATAAATGCATTAAACCCCCTGAACTATGCACGTTTTTGAGTTTTCGTCCTTAAACTAATTTAATAAGCGTTTTCCCCCCCTAAACTATGCACGTCTGTGCGATTTGCCCCCTGGCCGGGTTTTTCGGCTATTTTTGGCCATTCTTGGCCGGAATTTTCCCCCTTACCCGACACATATGTGTTGTACTAGATGTATATTAGTAGTTGATGATAAAAAGTAGGAGAAAAAATGCCTCGAACGGGGCATATTCCGGCTAAAATACACTGGAGATGAAATCACATTTTGACCGGAATATGCCCCGTTCGAGGCATTTTTTCTCCTACTTTTTGTCATCAACTACTAATATACATCTAGTACAACACATATGTGTCGGGTAAGGGGAAAAATTCCGGCCAAGAATGGCCAAAAATAGCCGAAAAACCCGGCCAGGGGGCAAATCGCACAGACGTGCATAGTTTAGGGGGGGAAACGCTTATTAAATTAGTTTAAGGGCGAAAACGCAAAAACGTACATAGTTCAGGGGGTTTAATGCATTTATCCCTTATATATATATATATATATATATATATATATATATATATATATATATACTCTTTGAGTTAACCCCAGATCGAATAATCATTGTTACTCTTAACAACCCCCCCCCCCCCCCCCACCCCCACAAAAAAAAAAAGCTTTCATTACTTGTAATTAATTAGCAAATAGCAAGATATATGGAGTACACTATATATATAAAAGGCACTTTTTTCTTTGATTGAATAGACTTACAAAAGTTTCTTGATTTTACTTACATGCCATTTGATGGTACTAAGTAAAGTTTAACTTCCATTTCAGGTAGACATAATATTATATATTTGTATGCATGTGTTGGTAATAAAATGACAATGACCTCACTGGCCTATATGCATAAGATATTAAGACATATATAACATGTTTCATATGATCTCCAGTTCTCCATATTATTAAAAAAATTAAAGCGGCTCATGTTTCCGTGTTAATTCAGTGTTTGCCAAGAAAGAATTCAGATGTCGTGCCGTGATTATATTGTGAAAGTAAAGTCAAATCAAGTCAAGTCATCTTCAATGATTGCTTCAAAAGAATTATACCGTACATACGTGTCAAATTAAAAGTACAAAATAATTCCTTTTGGAAGGTTTATGAGAATAACAATTGTATTTGTTTTGTTAATATTCACCAGAAAAATATTTGGTGCAGCTGAAGGAAGCTCGAACGTTGCTACTCTTCAGTATTGGAGACCTCAAAAAAATTCCGCGTTAGGAACCTGTCAACAGCAGAACTTCGGGTGCCTAATGAAAGCACCTTTTCTATTAATTATTGAACTTTGAATCATGAGATTGTTATATTTTTACGGTAAAAGAAATCTTATGTATCACGATTTTGTGTCCCACGTCCACTTACTAGCTATTCATCCTTAAGTATCGGCCGAACGACCAAATCATTAAACCAAACAAGTCGAATCACTACAAGAAAACAGGTCCAATAGGGACCGCCTATTAGGAACTGCATCGCGGTTCCGAACTATCAGCAACCACGTTGGAACCGCATTGCGGTTCCTAAGAAACTGGAACCGCAGCGCGGTTCCAATTTCTTCCATTGGACCATTTGGAACCGCAACGCGGTTCCAACCCACCTAACGTTGAAATTGGGCTCTAAATTGGAGCCCAATTTCAACAAAACGATTGGGCTCGAATGAAGAGCCCAATCAAATAGGACTTTCTGCAACCGCGACGCGGTTCCAGAAAGTCCTATAA
The DNA here is from genome assembly GCA_948329865.1 of Linaria vulgaris. NCBI lineage: Eukaryota > Viridiplantae > Streptophyta > Magnoliopsida > Lamiales > Plantaginaceae > Linaria > Linaria vulgaris. The sequence goes on along the minus strand of OX415254.1, from coordinate 13,589,164 downwards.
TTATATAAAAGTGCTGCAAATCGCGATTTAATCGCGATTTGCAGCTAACCCTAGCCCAAAACCGCCGTTTCGCCGGCGTTTCGCCGCCTGCTTCCACCGCTCATAATTGGAACCGCATCCCGGTTGTTGTCCTTCTTACTAATTTTCTCTGAAAAAAAAGGATGCAATATTCTTGTTTAAAAAATGTGCAATATTCTTGTGCCAAAAAAAAGGAATATATATTCTTGATTTAAAAAAAATGTGCAATATTCTTGTACAAAAAAAAAAGCAATATTCTAGGGAAAAAAAAGGTGCAATATTTTTGTATACAATAAAAGGATGCATTATTCTTGTAAAAAAAAAAAGGATGCAATATTCTAGGAAAAAAAAGGTGCAATATTTTTGTATACAATAAAAGGATGCATTATTCTTGTAAAAAAAAAGGATGAATAAACTCTAAAATATCAATACATCGTAATAAAAATCTATTCTTCATCCGATGAATAATAATACTCTTCCTCCTCCTGAATATTCGATCCCATGTCGTCAAAAATATCGAAAATGCTAAAATCTTGTGCTCTAAAGTGAAAACCGTCCCGAATCACAATTTGCATCATTGCCAGAAGTGTTGCCTTTCTGCAACCGCGTTGCGGTTGCAGAAACCAACGGTTATCTTATTTTGCAACCGCATCGCGGTTGCAAAAACTTGTAGACGTTAGTTTTAGCAACCGCCACGCGGTTGCAAAAACTAGTAATACAATTAGCAACCGCAACGCGGTTGCAACTAGTAGCATTTGTAATCGCGTTGCGGTTGCAATTAATATTCATACTTCAAAATGACGTGTGTTCGATGATTTGAGATACCACGTTAATAGTTTAGTTAGTAAGTACCCTAATAATAGCCAAAACAATCATATTTTTTTTATTACGTTGAAAATAAAGGTATTATAAGAAGATAACCCAAGTTCGAACAAAAACGTATATCCCTATATATGATGAGTACTTGAACAAGGGATTAGTAAGATGGTATATTCAATGAATCGATTAATGACATCTATACTTTAATTTGTGAATCAAATCATAATAACAAAGCAACAAGTTATGTATGATGGAAGTAGTTCATATATATATATATATATATATATATATATATATATATGTATATGCAGTGCAACAAGTTCTACTATAGTAACGACTATAACGATCATTCATTTCTAATTTACTCTTACATTCCTCAATTACTTATTTTTTAACCATTTATTAGTTCATTACACATGTATTATTGATATATATTGATAAGAAACACTAACGCAATAAGGTAGATCAATAAAACAACGATTTTGATGATTGAATGTTATTTGAGTCCGCAACGCGGTCCCAATTAATGTCAATTGCAACCGCGACGCGGTTCCTAAAAGGACCAATTGAGACCGCAACGCGGTTCCTACTTATATTCATAGTATTAGGGACCGCATTGCGGTTCTTAATAAAATTCAAACGCGATGCGGGCTCAGAACTTTCAAAAATATTTTTAAAAACTTTCAGAGACTGCGTTGCGGTTGCAAAAACTTCAAAAATTTCAAAATTTTAGGCGGGATGTGGGGGGAAATTCAAATTTTCGTGAAAATTCAAATTTTCATACCTTTTTCTATATATACACACCTCAATCCACTCATTTATCCTATTACCCACCTCAATCCACTTCACTTTTCCATTCAACACTAAACAACAAGAAGAAAAAATATCTTTTATGTCTTTTTTCAAATTCAAATTCTTTTTTCTTCATCTCTTTTTTTTTCCATTTCTCTTCTTCTTTTATGTTTAACATCTTTTTTCTTGTTCAACAACTTTTTTCTCTTTATTTCATTTCATTTCATTCATAATTAACTTTGTTTTTCATCTTTATTACATTTCTTTCATTAGTTTTCATCTTTACATTAATCTTTATTTCATTGATTTATTTGTTTTTATATATTGATTTGCTATACATAACTAATGTATATTGATTTACAGAAATCTCTAATTATTAACAAAAATCAATAATATTCCAGTAATTTCCTGGAATATTATTGGTTTTTTTTTATTTCGCTTGAAGAGTAATTGCAACCGCAACGCGGTTCCAGTTAATATTCATAGTAATTGGGACCGCGTCGCGGTCCCAACGGTATGAATATTAACTGGAACCGCGTTGCGGTTCCTGCTATAGTTTTTGGGTTTCTGCAACCGCAATACGGTTACAATTCATTTTCAAATTTTTTTATTTTTTTATGAAACATTGGAACCGCGTTACGGTCCCTATTGGCTTTACGGACCGCGTGGCGGTTGCAAAATTTCTCGATCGCTATTGCGCTTTTCTGGAACCGGGTTGCGGTTCCTGTTGCGAAGTGACCGAGCTCTTTTGCAACCGCGTATTTGGAACCGCGACGCGGTTGCAAATGACCTTTTGCAACCGCATCTGGGGTATTTGGAACCGCAACGGCGGTTCCAAATAGCCCTGTTTTCTTGTAGTGAATCCGGTCGAATTGAACCGAAATACATTTAGTTCCGTTCTGATTTCGGTTTAAAGGGTTCGATTTAGCCAAACCATTGGTTTCAGTTTAAAGGGTTCGATTAAACCAAACCAACCGAATCATCAACATTTGACCGACAAAGGCGAAATTAGCCGGTTCAATTCGCGAAACCAAACAAGCCAAATTCGCCAACCAAATTTGAACCGTAGTGCAACCAGTTCAATTTCGGTTGACCCAATTCGATTAGATTTTGGTCGGTTCGGCCGAACTTTAGACGGTCCTACTTAAGTATATTAAGAATCGAACAGCGCAATAAAGAGCACAATATAAAGGCTAATAATTAGTGGGACAGAGGATTATCGCTAGTTTTTGACATGTTTAAAGAGATTGGAAGATCTTGGACATGGCTGAGAAATTTGAAATCATGACGTAGATGGTTGATAAATGGTATTGTCGCGGGTACATTACATTTATGAGGTTATGGAGCCTTGTTTGTAGGAGAAAAAAAATCATTGAATCTTTTTCGTAGTGAAGAGAAAATTATAGAATCCTGACTGTTGCACCGTTACAGGCTTACAGCAGCCCCAATCTGCCGCGTATTAGTGAAGGGCAACAGGTGGCAGTTCAGGAGTGTCTTAATAAGAGCTCCGCTCTAAAACATGGTAAATCAAGTATTAATCAGCTAATTATCCAGGGGAAAAATAAAAGTACTTATTTTGCTTTTGATTAAGTTGATGTCTACCGAAATCTCAAGAAAAGTTGGGACAATTAGGATTGGAAATGAACAAAAAATATATGGTTGCCAACTTGCCATCACATCACAGTGGATTCTCCATTTCTTATTTCATGAGATCCTTTTTCTATCTTCCAGGACGCTGAAAACGAAATTATATTTAAAAACATCTAATATTTTAAAAAATAAGCCCAATCCAACTTAATAGACAATCTAATGCTGTCATATAACAATAATATTATAGAACAGATTTTCATATGTTCATGTTGGAGAAAAAAATAAGACATAGGTAACACACGCATTCTTTTTTTGCTAGACCATATCTCCAAAGCGAGAAAGGATATTAGCCATTTTTCTTTAACTTAGCATAAGTGACCATAGTTTAACTATAACCACAAATTTTATTTATATTATTGTTCTAGTACGGTTGCATGGAGTTTATTTGATGTTAAATGTACACTGTTGCATGTTTTGCAATCGTTTTAAAACTTTTACGCAGCCAAACCATGGAAAAATATACAACCACCACCACCACCAAAAATTCCAAACTATTGGTTAGGCTAACAAGTAAGAACTTATAAGATCATAATGTCTCACAATGTATAACATAACGTGTTTGTTCGTAAATATAATTTGGTACTTGAGAGGGAACTTATTAATTTGAAGGGATATTGTTCTCTCACAAAATACACAACTTTCTTTTTATGAGAACCATATAGAGAACTGATTGATGCACTGAATAATCCTAATATTAAAGTTTGACACAAATGAAGGGGGACTGGGTACAAGTTTCGCTTGCATTGCTCCTGTGTGTTATGCATAAGCATAACCAAGAGGAATCTTCCTTAAAAATTTATAGAAATTGTTTAGACGGATACCAAAACCACTAATGAGCAGTATTTGATTATTACGGTTTATCTTTCTCAACTAGAAGAGTCACCTAATTTTTTATTTTTTTAAGAACAATAAAGAAAAACAATAGTCCATATTACTTGTGCGTCATATTTGCACTTCAATGGACGACAAAAAACATTTACATATTCGACCGTGGTTAACCATAAAAAACTTTATCTGCCAAACCTAATTGACTTTGATCTACCGTGAAAAAGCATATTCGGACCATGTGTTTTACCTTAGTTGTCTCTGATTCACTCGGCTGTAATCTCGGATCAATCACATTTTAAATCTAACATATCCTGGACTGGATGCTACTCAAAAATATGTTACTTCAGCTCTCAATTAAATTAGTTAATGATATACTAATATTCAACGTTTATCAATTGGGTCCTCACTGGTGGACCAACGTATTGATCTGCTTGTATTACCTAACAAGTTATCGTGCTAAGTATTGAAGGATCTATATTGGGTCAGCAATCTCGACTTAGATATTCTCAAGTCCAAGTGTACCAAAACTAAAGTCAGCTCAATTCACGAGTCCAGATGATTTCGACCGATCCAACCGTTGAAATGTGGTGCTTCACTCACCATGTCTCCTTCACCATTTCTTATAAAATGAAAAATAGTATTCTTGCCAATTGCCATAATCATAACAAATAATTGACAAAAGACCACCCAAGTCAATTTTAAAGAAGAATTTGTAATCCATTACATACTGTGAGTAAGTATGAAGTCCAGATGCAAAATGTGTACCATTCATAGTCAAGTTTCCACCATTCCCCTATGACGTGTCATTCGATCTGATCAAACTTCACATTTATCTTCATTACAGTACAAACCCTGAAATGCACCATTTATTAATTATAACTGCTTATAGAGCATTCCTTAGAACAAGATTAGACTATGAGTTTACATTGCCCTTTATAATTTAGGGCTTCCGTACAAGTAATAGAACATATAGTATACAGAACTAACAGAAGCATTCAAGTCCTTGCAACCTTCTATCACAAGCTATGAGTGTCTCTACAAATTCAAGGGATGATTTAATGCTCCAATGGATAAGAAAGTTCCAAGGTTGGCATCATCTATGGCACCATTAAAACTGAAAGATGGACTCAATATAGATTGGGTCACGTGTGAAGTCCAAACTCTTCAAATGATCAGTATTATATAGGAATATTTGAATGGTTGATCTCTCTCATCTATAGAAGTATATGAAAGAAACGACCTCCAACTTGATGGAATCTCTGAGAGTAAATTGATCGAGAGGATGGGGTTGTTTAGTCTCAAGCATATGTAGCCGACTACTAAGGAGCTTTCCGTATATGAGAGGAGCACGATTTTTTTTTATTTTTCATTTTAAAGCCTCATTTCTTTCACTCATTGGGCCCAATTGTTGCGCATCGAGCTGGAGAGAATCATGACTGGATACAATTGACAGAAAACACAAGATTAGGGATAATTAGACCGAAAGCGATGAAACATAATGCACCACACAGTCCATCTAATGCAATAAGTAGATTATGCTGATTCATGATCGATCTTACCTGCAATTATGAGGAACTCTCCAAGTTGATGCAGATGCCTTCAGAAACAGTGGCATCGATAAGAACTCTTTCCCGTCTTCATGCAAAATCTGGAGGTCATGAAGTTTACTGTCCAAATCGAGACAACAATTTGCATGCATGATGCAAACCAGATTAAGATCATCACTTGGCTCACAAAATCCGCCAAAGTAAGTAGTATCCAAGAATCTCATCATAAGCCACTTTCCCTGATGAAAGAATCATTTTTAATTCTATTAAAAACATCTTGATCATGAAAGCCCAGATAAGTCTCTCGAGAGGAGTACCAGAACTTGTAAAACTCTATAGTCCGATTGTTCGACCTTACAAAATTGAATCCTCCATTAGGTATGTTCCCTATATCATCTGACTTTCCAGAAAAATGATCACACGCTATCTGAAAGTCGGCATCTAGATCGAATTGAGGAAATGAATTCGACCTTATATATGCGATAGATCATGTGGCCACATTGTTCATGCATTAAACTTGTGGACACTACCACAATTTTTGAATGATGCAGAAATTACTCACAAGACTACAGGCTTGGTCTACGAAAAAACTATCAATCAGGCATCACCAAAAAAAGGCACTGAATCTAACATATATAAAGAGAGATAGAGAGAGATGGACTATGGAGTACCGTGAAAACAAAGTTGTACCCAATTTCAAGAACAGAACGAAGGAAATCAATCCTTCTCCACATCATCTTCAAGTAATCAGAAATCATAAAGTAAGCCTCGCGCGAGAAATCAACCCCTTCCGTAACCAGCGCATAACAATGCAAATGCACAACCTAACACCGCAAAACAGCCTTATGATCCAAACAAACAACGACCAAATGGTTCAATAACCTCCTCGTCCCAACTCCAATCCTAAAACTCTCCAAAAAAAGATCGAGAACCGAATTTCTAACCGCCCAAGCTTCATTCATTGTCGTCAAAATCACAGTCCTATCTTCCATAGAAGCCTCGCCCAACACTCTCTCGAGACTATACTCCTCCCAACCCTATATAACATCACAAAGTAACATAATCCACGTCATCTCGACTACGCAACATTTAATTAAACTAAAGACACAGCGAAACCGAAACTCTATCTAAAATTTCAAACATCATAATTATTCATCAATGATCAAAGCATTCAACAACAAATTACCGTATTCGACTATATTTATGATGTACGGAGTAAATTAACTGCGCTTAGCTAAATATAGCAATTATACGCGATTTTTAACTTTTTTAAGCAACAACATTGTGATTATTCGTCTATAATTAAGTCGAAATTAATTCGATAAAAAGGAATTAATCAATTAAATAAAAAATCCGGGTACCGGTGAAGAGGAATCGAGGAGGTGAAAAACAGGAGGATCAGTTTGAGCTCCGGTGGAGACGGCGGCTCTGTGGAGTACGAGGATCGACAACGCCGTCGTGAGTACAAGTAGCACCGCCGCTCGCCGGAGCTTGATTTCAGTTGAGTTCATTAGTGGAGTTGGTGGAGGGGAGTGAGAGGGGAGCGGTGATCTTGTACGGATGGGCATTGTGCCATTTTTCTATTTCTATTTTGTTTTTGTTTATTTCTGTGTTCTTTTTTGTTTTTTTTTCTGTAAAAGGACGATAGTCGGCACTTAATTTACTTGTTGGTAAAATTTACTATTGATCAAAGGTGGGTGACTAGATTGCAATAATCAAAGTAATATGATTTTTATCAAAACTAAAACGTGTTGACATAGTAATAGTTTATTTCAAATAAATAATATTAATCAGTATGGCAAACATCGCAGCTTACATATGGATAAAATATCTATAAACCTTATTTTTATGTGACATAGAATTAAGTAATGTTTTTTGTGTTTTAATGAGAAGGTTTAAAAAATGATAAAGCTAGAATAAGTTACATTTGTTCCCAACCTAATAATAAGATTTAAGTGTGTGTTGAAGGTTAAATAAAGAGACAAAAAAAATGGTGTTAATATAGTTTCTTTTATATAGTAATACATAGACATCTTAGTAGATCAAGAATTAATCGAAAATTACATTTTCGATTATTATTAATCACTCACCATAATTAGCAAGTTTTTTATTTTATTATTATTTTAATAACGGCTAGTTTCCTTTTTTGTTTATGACCGTTGCAGCCGTTTGTATATAAATAGTTAGATAGTTAGTTTGTTATTTACTTTTTCCTTTTCTGTTTTAAATCAAAACTCGATTCTCTCTCCGTACAAGTGGAGAAGAATCGTCATTGTTACGTAATCGTTCGCTCTCGAAGCTTTTGAATAAAGTTCAATTTTGTTCGTTTTCATTGTGATTCACAACATGAATTCATCAATTTCACATGGTATCAATCGACTTGGTTTTTCGATCGCTCGCTTTCGCATCTCTTCTCGCAAATCGCACGATTAATCACTCGATGTGTTGTTTTTTTTTTTCTGATTTCTCACTGGTGTCCGCATAAGCGCTCGATTTGTTGTTAAATTTACTGTTTTGTGTTGAAATCTGCCATCGTTTTTGTCGATGACATTTGAGATTGATTTGCTTGAAGGTGATCTACTGATTGTGATCATCTGGTTTGGTTTATTGATTATGTGGCTTGGATTTGTTGATTGAGTGTTTTTCCCCAAATTTTGTGCCCTAATTTGATCTGGTTCCCCAATTTGTTCATCATGACTAGTCCTGGTACTGATTCTACTACTAATGGTTCATTATCATCCACTCATGTTACTCACACCAAGAGTCCTTGTGAAGATTTTGGTTCTATCTACTATCTTTGGACTCATGACTATACTGGCAGTTCCATTGTGAGTGACATGTTCAATGGATCAAACTATTTGTCCTGGAGTAAAAGAATAATGATGGCCCTTAAAATCAAGAACAAAATTAGGTTCATTGATGGAACTTTACCCCAACCTAGTGCTAAAGATTAACCCCATTGTCTTGTTGGATCAGGGCTAACATTTTGGTTCTGTCTTGGCTTGTGAACTCCATTGAGAAACCATTGAGGAAGAATTTCTTGTTCTTTCATAGCCCTCTAGCTATCTGGAATGATTTGACCTAGAGTGTAACACCTGGAAAAATCATTATCCACTATGAACCAAGGTGCACAAAGTATGACTGATTACTATAACTAGTTTAGGTCTTTATGGGATGAGTCCACAAACCAGAGATCAGTGATTGCTTGCTATTGTGGTCAATGTGTTTGTGAGGTTAACAAAAGAATGACAGACCTACAACATGCTGATGGACTGATTAAGTTTCTGGTTGGTTTGAATGATAGTTTCTCAGCCATTAGAAGCCAGATTCTGCTGTACTCTCCTATACCTCCTATCAGCAAAGTGTATGCTCTATTGCTGCAAGAAGAAAACCAGAGAACTTTGTATTCTGCTAACACTACACATGACTGTCTAGCTATGTTCACCACCAGAACAAAGGACAAGCTAATGCTCAATCTGGTCCAGCTCTGCCTTACAAACCAAGACTCACCAAGCAAGAGAAGAAGAAGCTGCGCTGCACTCATTGTGGTTATCATGGGCACACTGTGGACAAGTGTTTCCAACTCTATGGCTATCCCCCAGGATGGGATGGTCCTACTGGTAAAAGACAGCCTCCAAACAATTCAGCTAACTCTGTGATGGCACCCTTAAACACTTCAAATCTGCAGCCAAATCAGCTTACTCAGGAAAGGCAAATGCCTCATCAACAACCCTCTAACAAAGAACTGTTTGATGAGTTTATGGCTTTCAAGAAAGCACATCGGGATCAATCTGCTTCTACCTCAACTCAGAACCACCACTATGTTGCAGGAGCCATAACTGGTAACCTTGAGCATAATGTATTTTCTACTCATATTCATCATGTTAATAGCTCTAATTCTTGGATTATTGATACTGAAGCAACTGATCATATGATATATAACTCTTCTTGGTTTATAAAACCACTAGTACATGTTCAGTTACAAGTGCATTTACCTAACAATAGCATCATCATGGCTACTCAAATTGATAGTATTCAATTACTGCCTAATGTCATTATTGATAATGTGTTGTATGTACTAGGTTTCAAGTATAACTTGCTCTCTGTCTCCAAGCTGACAAAATCCAATCAGTATTTCTTGACCTTCTTATCAATTTTTGTTTGTTACAGGAACTAATCACCAAGAGGATCATTGGTTTGGCTAAACTTGAGGACAACCTCTACATTCTCCCTACTTATCTACCTTCAGCTACTTGCTTATCATCTGCTGCTCCTTCAAATAAAGTTGCTTGTAATATTGCTAATAATACTCTTCCAATATGTAATAATGTTGCCCTTAATGGAAATCTTTGGCATATGAGATTAGGTCATTCTCCTCTAGACAAACTTAGTTGTATACCTGGTCTACATGTATCTCATTCTCATATAAATGTACACTGTGAAGTTTGTCATTTGGCAAAGCAAAAGAAGCTATCTTTTCCTATCAGCACTACTACTTCTTCACTTGGCTTTGATCTTATACATTGTGACATATGGGGTCCAATGGCCACTGCATCTCATGAAGGTTATAAGTATTTCCTTACAATAGTTTATGGTTTTTCAAGATACACATGGATATATCTCATGAAAGCTAAATCTGAATCTAGAACTCACCTAATGAACTTTTACAAGCAGGTTTCCACTCAATTCAATGCCAAAATCAAAACCATTAGATCTAACAATGGGAGTGAATTTTTTATGCATGATTTTTATACTACTAATGGCATTATCCACCAGACCAGTTGTGTGGAGACACCACAACAAAATGGTCTGGTGGAACGCAAACATCAGCATTTATTATAGGTTGCAAGAGCACTTAGATTTCATGTTGGTGCTCCACTTGAATTCTGGAGTAACTGCATCAACACAACAACTTTTATCATCAACATGTTGCCCCCAAAAGTCCTGCACAACAAATGTCCATATGAACTGCTTTTTCACAAACCACCATACTTTTACTAAAATCATTTGGTTGCTTGTGCTATGACTCAACCATTTCAACCAATAGACACAAGTTTGACCCAAGGGCAGTTCAATCTATCTTCCTGGAATATCCTAGAGGCACAAAAGGATATCTACTCATGGATCTCCTCTCCAGGAAACTATTCATCTCCATGATGTAGTCTTTCATGAGACTATCTTCCCTCTCAAATACAAACCATCTCACCCAGGATCCTCATATGAGATACCATAATCTCAACATTTATGTACTGATCCATTTATTGACACTACTGGTGCATCCATGGAACAAGTTGCTCCTCATATACCACCAGCTCCACAAGAACTACAACCAATTATCTCAAACCAAATCTCAGATAATGAGTTGACCTATAAGATTCACACTCCTGATATTCAACAACCAAATGAAGCTGATAGCTCTTATGTGCCTATGTCACCTCTTGAGAGTCAATCCAATGTTGAACAAACAGTGCAACCAGTTCAGGTTGCACCAGGTAACCCTACCCTAGATTCTACTTCTTCTCACACTAATCATGATGCACCTGCAATCCCTCAAAGAAAATCAACTAGAACACCTGCGTTACCTCATTATCTTAGTGCATATGACATTGATCTTTCCAAATCCATTCACAAGGCTAACACAAGCCAGTCTACTAAGATTCTAACATGCAGATATCCTATCACTTCATATATTGGGACTGATCACTTGAGTATGGATCACAAGCTTTTACTGCTGCTATCACACAAAATATTGAACCATCTTCGTATACTCATGCTAATAAACATGTTGAATGGAAATTATCCATGAAGGCAGAACTCTCAGTCTTAGAACAAACCAACACATGGATACTAACTAATATACCTAATGGCCATCATACTATTGGATGCAAATGGGTGTATAAAATTAAAAATAAAGCTGATGGCACTATAGAAAGATATAAGACAAGATTAGTTGCAAAAGGTTATACTCAAAAGGAAGATCTTGATAATTTTGATACTTTCTCTCATGTTGCAAAATTAACCACTGTCAGGGTGTTACTAGCTATTGTTGCTGCCAAAGGTTGGTTTCTTCATCAACTGGATGTCAACAATGACTTCTTGCATGGAGATCTAGATGAGGAAATTTATATGAAGCCACCACCAGGATATTGGAAAACTGGAGACAGGAGAGTATTGCTCTTGAAGAAGAGTTTGTATGGACTAAAGCAAGCTTCCAGACAATGGTACAACAAGCTCACAACTTGTCTCATTGGCCAGGGTTACAAACAATCAATTAATGATTGTTTCCTCTTCACCAAACAGTCTGGCCCCTCATTAACTGCCTTGTGCATCTATGTGGATGATATAATCCTCACATGAAACAACTTGACTGAAATCAACTTTATCAAGCAGCATCTGGACTCAGCCTTTACTATCAAAGATCTTGGCAACCTTAAGAATATACTTGGCATTGAAGTAGCAAGAAGCAGTAAGGGCATTAACATTTTCCAACGCAAGTATACACTTGACATTCTCTCAGAATCTGGTTATCTAGGTTGCAAGCCAAGTTCCACTCCAATGGAGTCCAGCACCAAGTTGAAGGATCAAGATTCTGCATTTTTAACAGATCCATTAGTATATAGAAGACTGGTTGGGAGGCTACTTTACTTAACCATTACCAGACCAAACGTCTCATACAACATCCAATGCCTTATTCAACATTTAGTAACTGCTTACAGGGTTCTAAGGTATCTAAAAGCCACACCAGGACAAGAGCTTCTCCTTAGTTCATCATCTGAACTACACATGAAAGCTTCATGCGATAGTGACTGCGCAGGATGCCAGGACACCAGGAGAAGCATAAATGGATATGTTTTATACTTAGGTAACAGTTTAACCTCTTGGAAATCCAAGAAACAACCTACTTTAAGTAGGTCTTCAACTGAGGCAGAGTACAAGGCAGTTGCCACCACAGCTTGTGAGGTCATTTGGCTTCAGCAATTACTCCTTGATCTGTCCTCTCCCTCAACAAGAATTCTTGTTCTTTATACAGATAACAAGAGTGCTCAATGCATTGCTATTAATCTAGTTCATTACGAGCATACTAAACACATTCAAATGGATTACTTCTTCGTGCGAGAACTGGTCCAACAAAAGAAGGTGAAAGTAATGCATATTCCTAATACTCAATAGATTGTTGATATATTGACAAAGTCTCTTGCAAATCAACCATTCTCAAGCATGACCTCCAACATGGGGTTGATTGACATCCACGCACATCTTATGGGGGGGGGGGGGGTCTTAGCAGATCAAGAATTAATCAAAAATTTACATTTTCGATTATTATTAATCGCTCACCATAATTAGCAAGTTTATAATTTTATTATTTTAATACCGGCTAGTTACCTTTTTTTATGACCGTTGCAGCCGTTTGTATATAAATAGTTAGATAGTTAGTTGGTTATTTACTTTTTCCTTTTTTTTATCAAAACTCGATTCCCTCTCCGTACAAGTGGAGAAGAATCGCCATTATTACGTAATTGTTCGGTCTCGAAGCTTTTGAATAAAGTTTAATTTTGTTTGTTTTTCATTGTGATTCACAACATGAATTCATCAATTTCACAAGATATTTATGTAAATTCATAGTTAATACAATTATCTTCTATTATTTTATATTGATATTAAGATTTTACTTTGATCGTATTTATGTATTATTGACAATGAAAAAAAGAAACATATGTTTTTGTTACGATTGATGTAGCTCGTTGAAATTAAAAATAAGTTTTCTATAATTCACAAAGCAAAATTCAGCTAAAAGGCTATTGTCAATAAATAATGTGAATCGTCTTCATGAGTTGCTTAGATACTTCACTCGAGATTGAGAATTTCCAACCGAGCTCTTGAAATAAGTAAGTTTTGACTTTGGTTCGAGAAAATTGTACACAAACAAAGCATACAAGTTGTCGGATGATGTCTAGCTAAGACCAACACAAAACTTAACTTTTGGAGTTTAAGCTGAATTCCAAAAGAGTAACATGTATCGCTAAACGGAGGCAGATTAGAGTGAAGTACATTTTAGCATTTTGAACGAAAAATATAAAGACATTTAATGTGATGTGCTTGGCTTCTAGCATTTGTCATGAAACATACTTACACTTTCGAGGTTTAGATCTCCCACGACGACTCTATATCCAAAATAAAAACATTGATTGTTAAGTCGTGAATGTGGAGTCTTTGACCCGTCCGCAACGAAGGCCATAATCATTATAGTTGGCCAATTGTTTGTTTTAATCATGATTCTTAATTGGGTCTTTGATCAAAATAACTTGTAATCAGGATGATCTAAAGGATACCAAGTATCGTTTGAATGCATACAACAAACGTATGTTAAATTAGTGAATAATCATACGTAGAGTTATACCGTATTTCTAATTAATATAAACTAGTCACTCCACGTCAGACAAATACAAGCTCTTGATTGATTTTGAGCTAGTTCTAAGAAACACGAGCTCGTGAGATAGGTTGGGGCTGATCTAGCGAATATGCTATAATGCGTAAGTCAGTTGATGCCCATTGGGTGAGGCTATGAACATGTATAGCCCCCAACAAGTAAGGAGGACATATGTGTTAGGTCACGCTGGAGGCGGCTGATGTGGAGTGAGAGTTTGTTGATTTTAGATTGAACTTGGGATTAAGCCAAGTTGTCTACGTATTCCATTTAGGGAGTCAAGCCGAACATAGTTCATTGGTTTTTGGTGATGGTCGATTGTGGTCCGAGGTAAAGGTTGGAACATTGAAGTTGGACATTTGCACACTTGTTATTAGTTTATGTCTCAATATATGTTGTTGATGACTTCGCATTGCGCGACTTTATGATTTTGCCAGATTTCTTATGTTAGAGGTCAGATTGACCAAAAGATTCTTTATATGGAAACTAACTCAAAGGAATTTCCATAGGTGTTCATTCACTGAAGGGGGTCAAAATGATGATGAACAGTATATATTGCACCTAACGCAAAAAATAGTACTTGATTGCATATATGTAATACACTAATACAGAAAATAAATTAAATGACTGGAAGTATATTTGCCTATCTGCGAAGTATACAAGAGAGTTCTTGAGTAGTTGGATACCAAACACTTGAGTTCCACATTGTTCTCTTTTTCCTGAATCATTTTGGCATTGACATTTTTCGTTTCTTATCTGACGAAGTTGTATTGACAACAAACTTGCTTTCTTTGTCACTTATGGGCTCCACGTGTAAACTTGTTACTTTGTCATTGTAAATAATATTCAACTTCACCCTTCAGAACTCTCTACTTCAAGGGTGACTTCTTTGTTGGTCTTTAAAAAGATCTCCATATCACAATAAGAAAAACTAATATTAAAACACTCAAAAAGCGAATGAACTTATTATTAACATACGTACGAAAAGTTATTTTCTCATCGCCGTTGATCTTTACCTTAACGTTGTCAGTGGTAATGGTAGTAGTCTTCTTTCCTTGGATCTTCCCAAAAAAATCCATATCCGCCTATAATATCACCAAGTCTAAGAGTGAGTTCCAGACCATAGAAAAATTAATCAAAAAAAAGAAAAAGAAAAAATGCATGATATTAGACAATCCCAAGCCACTGAAAGCCCATGAGGACAAATTTAGGCAAAAAACAAAAAGAGTTATTGGACACTTTCTTCGGGGTTTTTTTCAAAAATGGTCTTTTATCGTGGCCTCATTACAAAAATAGTCCGTTATCGCGCCACTTTCTAGATTTAGCCCTTTATCGTGGTTTTTCGTCCAGTTTTGGTCCTCCGGCCAAATTTTCTACCGGATTTTGACCAATTTGGGAATTTTGACCAGATTTTCGGGGATTTTGACTAATTTGGGGTGATTTTGACCAAATTTTGAACAAAAAAAAATAAAAAACAAAAATAAATTTATAATTTAAAATATATAGTTTTTATAATTGAAATCTCAAAAAAAAATTAAAAACAAAAAAATTTGTAATTTAAAATATATAGTTTCTATGGTTGAAATCACAAAAAAAAATTTAAAAAGCACAAAAAATTTATAATTTAAAATATATAGTTTTTCTAATAGAAATCCAAAAAAAAAATTAAAAAACAAAAAAAATTGTAATTTAAAATATATTGTTTTTCTAATTGAAATCCAAAAAAAAAATTGTAATTTAAAATATATGGTTTTTATTATTGAAATCCCAAAAAAATAAAAAAACACAAAAAAATTATAATTTAAAATATATGGTTTTTATTATTGAAATCAAAAAAAAAAAACACAAAAAAAAATTGTAATTAAAATATATTGTTTTTATAATTGAAATCCAAAAAAAAACAAAAACAAATTTGTAATTTAAAATATATAGTTTTTATTATTAAAATCCCAAAACAAAAATTAAAAAACACAAAAAATTGTAATTTAAAATATATTGTTTTTATTATTGTTTTTGTTTTTGACGTTTCTTTTGGATTTCAATTATAAAAATGATATATTTTAAATTACAGTTTTTTGTGTTTTTTAATTTTTTTTTGTGATTTCAATAATAAAAACTATATATTTTAAATTATAAATTTTTTTTGGGATTTCAACCATAAAAACTATATATTTTAAATTACAATTTTTTTTTAATTTTTTTTTGGGATATGAATTATAAAAACAATATATTTTAAATTATAAATTTATTTTTGGTTTAATTTTTTTTTTGCTCAAAATTTGGTCAAAATCGCCCCAAATTAGTCAAAATCCTCAAAATGGTCAAAATCCGGTAGAAAATTTGGCCGGAGGACCAAAATTGGACGAAAAACCACGATAAAGGACTAAATCTAGACAGTGGCGCGATAACGGACTATTTTTGTAATGAGGCCACGATAAATGACCATTTTTGAAAAAAACCCCTTTCTTCGAGCCGAAAAGTTACATGGCAAAGAGCATAGAATTCAGAAGTTACGGAGCATTTTCAATAATTCTGTCGTAAAACAATTCCATACATGACATAATTTCTTGTCTTGAAGCAACGAAACCGATTAATTTGCACACATACTCAATGAGTACCGAGCTACGAAACATGATGGAAAGTACGGCGTGATGATCATGAACGAACGAACGAGAATGTGGAATCTATAATATTATCATTATCTATACTATTATATAAAGAAAGGCAATATGTGACACCAAATTTTTAATTTCTAGTTTTAGCCTTATAATTTTGGTGTTAGCACAATAGTTTATTATTAAATTCCTAATATACCCTTAAGATTTAAGCAGAATCTTTAATTGCAACAATTATGGTGATTGGTGATTTAGTTTCCCAAAGTTTCAAACTTTCTATATGAATTTTATATCGTATTTAATATTTAATAATTTAAATTATTTTCTTCAACATATAAATTAAAATAAATTCTTAATCACGTGGGAACCGCGTGCCAGCGTTTCTAGTTATATATATAAAGAAATGCAACTGTGCACCAAACTTTTAATTTTCGATTTTAGCCTTATAATTTTAGTACTGGCGCCATATTTTATTATTAAGTTCCTATACTAGCCTTAAAATTTAAGCAGAATCATTAAGTACAATAATTATGGTGATTGGTGATTCAGTTTCGCAAAATTTCAAACTTTCTATGTAAATTATATACCCTTATAAATTTAATATTTACTCATTTAAGTTATTTTTTTAACCATATAAATTAAAATAAAATTTTAATCACGTGGGGACCACGTATCAACGTTTTTAGTAAATAATTAATTAAGAAGACAAGACAATCATAATTTTGTAATATAGTATAATGATCATGACAAGTGGCACATATATATCTACGGTGTGATTTACAATTTTGTTAGAAAATATTTGAGATATATAAAATAATAAGCTAGCCATTCTCTTGCAGATTAATTATATTCGAAAGAAATGAATAGAACAAAAAGGCACGTATGTAATTAAATCCCATCTCTCCCGCGCACCTCCTTTTGTTCTGTTGCATTATACATAATAAATAAGTACAAAAAACGCGCCTTCCACGAAGCTCCTCTCGATGTGTACGTATTAGTATTACATACCACCGTACACTCTTATATAAACTACAGTCAGACAATGTCACAAGTCACAACCATGCATACTAACACTTCATCATAAGCTCTCATCTACGTGTTCACAAAGAGTTTCACTCCTTCATTGCCCTTTTATCCCTTTCAAACAAAAAGAATGAAGGAAATCAAAACGGCGGCGTCACAAGAGGCTCGATTTTTGGAAAATGGCACATAATTAAGTTGTTGGGCAAAAAATGAAGCACGGGCGGACGGCCCACAAAATGTGTCGTCGTCGTTGAGGAAGAAATCAGACATGTGGTTGGTGTCAATGGTTCATGTCTGGGTTTTGAGAGAGTTTTTAACGAATCTTCAAGAGGTTTTAATTGTCGGGGACCAAGCTGGCGATCTTGTTTTTGGCTATACCGTGTGCCATTGTCGCAATTTTGGAAGAGCAGAGCGAGTATATATAATAATTAGGACGAATTATTATTTGTGCCCGGGATGTTTCAATTTTTTATGAAAATGCCTGTTATCTTTCGAATTATTGAAAAGAGATAATTCTATCAAACCCCTCAAACTATGGTACCTTTTACCGGACGAGGTCAGAACTTTCATTTTAGCGCCAGTGCCCCCTGAACTTTAGTCGTTTGTGCGAGTTGGTTTAGTGCGTGAACCGGTCACATTTTTACCGGAATATTCTTAGAATATTCCCTCACGTGCATGACTCACGTGACCTGTAAGGGGTAAAATAGACCCGTCACTTAAAATAATTAAAAACTAATTAAAAAAAACTAAACAAGGCTTTAGTCAATTCCCTGAAAATAAACCACACCCACACAAACTACACAATGAAAAAATAAAAACAATTTTCTCATACCTCACCGGAGCAAACATCGTCGACCCTTTTCTCATACCGTACCACATTGTCCCCCAACGCCTCACCTTTTTCGATCTCAGACGCTTCCCGACCCGCACCCGTCTCCCCACTCCGCTTCCGTTCAAATACGTCGTCGTTACGAGCAACTCGAGTGACAACTTCACGGTCGACGACTCGCAGATCATACACCTGGATATATTCGAGAATGCGGCTTTTGCGGTGCACGGGATCATGAACGTTATGGATTACTCTGCTTTTGGTGGTGGTGGTCGAGTGGTTTCTCCTTCGCCTGTGGTGGTGAATAATACGTCGTCGTTGAGCCCTAAATCGAGGCCGATGAAGAAAAGACCCGAATTTCCAAGTAGGGTTATTGTTGATGTGAGTGATGGTGGTGAATTGTCCACGTACAGTGAGATTCTTATGGCTTTTATGGTTTGTTGTGCTGTTATAGTGTTGGATGAGCTTCTGACGCGTATGATGGTTGATATTATATTTGATATCTTGTTGATCATGGCGGAGAAAAACTTGTTATAGGGTCATTCTGTTAGTTGTTATGTCTACTAGTTCTTGATGTGTCTGATTAAAGTGAGTTCTGTAGTTGTATTTTACTTCAATTGCTGATGATTGGTGTAAAGATTGAATCTTTGAGAGTTATGTTTGAATTCTGATGATAGTGGTGGAGATTTTTGTAATGGGTTACTCTGTTGGTGAAATGAATCTGTGTTTGTTGGTGAAATTTTGTTCTTAATTGGTCTGATTAAAGTGAGTTTTATAGTCTTTCTTTTTTCAATTTCTGACGATTGTTAGCAAGATAGGTTGATTAGGTTCTTTGAGATTTAAGGGTTGTTTTGATCATTTACTAACCATGAATATAGAGGTATTCAAGATATCATAAGCAATCCATTAAAACTTTAATAAAATGAGCATTCAAACTCAAATACAACACATTGTTCATCATTCACCTGCTTGCAGCCTATATGTTTAGGCCTTAAACTAAATAAGGAATCTCCGGTGTAGTTTCAGGTGTGAGGGAGTTGAAGTGGTTATGAACACTTCTTATTTTGTTATGTAGGATTATGAACACTTCATGTTATGCCCTTCGGATGTTGTTTATTTTGATGTTGATTTTTGGATGTTCTGATGCTGCTTAATTGGTGTTTTCATCTTGTTTTTTGGGGGTTTGGTGTTTTGATGTTGATTTTTGGGTGTATCTCAATTTAAAATCCAGGGCCAATCCAGAAATACAAAATATAGTTCAAGGGGCAATCCCCAAATTCAAAATATAGTTTAAGGGGCAATCCCCAAATTCAAAATATAGTTTAAGGGGCAATCCTCAAAAGAATCAATAGTTTGGGGGGCAAATCACACACTTCATAATTTAGGGGGGAAAGTCAAAAAATCGTATAGTTTAGGTGGCATCAAAGTTTGGCGAACACTTTTTGGACAAAAATGCCCTTAAACTATAACATGTACTGTGCACGTGTCTTACCGTTCCGGTAAAAATATAGACGGAAAACGCACAAAAGTAAATCGCACAAACGACTAAAGGTTAGGGGGCACTGGTGCTAAAATGAAAGTTTTGACCTCGTCCGGTAAAAGGTACCATAGTTTGGGGGGTTTGATAGAATTATCCCTATTGAAAATGCCCTGGATCTTTGCCATTTTTTGTAGAAAATGTCCTTTGAGTGCCACATGTAAAATTCGCGCGACGTGGCCTCTAGCTTGGAAGAGACGTGTGACACATGTAAAAAACGTTCGAGCCACGTCAGTTTCTTAAAAAAAAAAAAAATTGGCTCAGCAAATTTATATTCAACACTTAGTCATTTTTTCTACCCGATTTCTTTTCTCCTCCATTTCATTCTACCCGAAACCCTAATTTCATTTCCCCCAATTGAAGTTCATACGAAATTGTTGAAATCATAATCCTAAATTCGACCCTTTGCCGTGTTGTGCCTGTGCGAAAATGCCGAAATTACGGAACCCTCTTTACCATGAGTCGCCGAACCCAAATTATCGTAAGTCACTCACTTTATATGCATGGCTTATACATTTGCATTTTGCACTTAACTTAGCGTTTTTGTTGGTTCAGTACACTCATTAGGGTTTAAGTAGTTGTTGTGGGAGTGGGTAAGTCAGTGTTGAGGTAGGGTTTCGATTTGTGAGGGTTTAAGTAGTTGTCCCGTCCTTTTTTCGCAAAGCAAAGATGTTTTATAATGTTTATGTTGTGGAATTTTGTGAATGTCACTGCACTGGTCCCCTCACCATGTGTTATTTCTGGAAGACACCACTTTAGTGGGGTTCACAGCTATTATTTTAAGTTTTTGTCTTAAAGTATCATTTTTTAATTGTTTTTGTGAAGTTTTTTGCTATTTTTCTAAAAAATGTGGCATCTTTGTTCCTTTTTACTGATAAAGTTGTATACCTTCTATTGGCAGCACCTAAAAGCAACTTACTTACCCTAATAGTTCATTATGGGGGTAGGTTGAAGTCCACTTCTTTTGATACGTATGTTGGTGGTGGTATGATGAAGTTTGACTACTCTGAGATTAAAGACATAAACTTAAAGCTCCTGAACATATATGCTGATAATATTAATGCCAAGGGTGAGAGGAAGTTCTACTTTGTCAAAGAGGGTTGGTTTAAGGTTATAAAGGACAACAAGCTTTTGAAGAGGGCTCTGAATGAAGCTCTACCAAATAGGGAATTCAATTTGTACTGTGATTTTGAGATTGACCCACCATTTCCTGAAATGCCCCAAGAAACAGTAGATGCTGAGCTTCAAACAAATGGAGGGAATGATGTCAGTGAAAGTGCTCAGAAGGTTAGTGGCAATGAGAATGGTGGTTGTGAGGTTGTTACTGGAGATGAAATTGCAGGGGATGTTGATGTGGTGGAGACTACTGAAAAAAATAGGGACGTAAGTACAGAGATGGAGGTTAATGGGAAAGGGATCATACATATAGAATTTGATAGTGACAGTGATGATGAAACATATGAGGAAGAGAGTGAATACTGAGATGACACAGACTTCTATGAGAATGTTGATGAGGATGTAGAAGATGAAAAGAATGTGAGATCCACTTCAGGTGAGGATAATAGGATTGAGGCCAATGAGATTGGTAATGAAGGGATTGCAAGTGATAAAGGCCAAAATGAAGGAGAAACAAGTGATAAAGGCCAAACTGAAGGAGAAGCAAGTGATAAAGGCCAAAATTAAGGAGAAGCAAGTAATAAAGGAAAAGTGGTAATCACTGAATTGGGTTACAGTGACAGTAGTGATGACACTTATGAAGAGAAGAGTGAGTACTCAGATGACACAAACTTCTATGAGAATGTTGATGATGATGTGGAGGGGGAAGACATTGTTAGTCCAGGAGTTGTTGATGATAATACAGCCGAGGTCAGTGTTAAGGATCAATGTGGGGGATCTGATAGCATATCTGAAAAAGAGAAGGAAAAATGTGTGGTTCAAGGTGATGATGGTATTGAAAATGCTGATAATGTTGGACAAGGAGATCTACCAATTAATGACAAGGAAAAGAGTATCATAGTTGAGGTGAGTGATTATGAGAGTGATATTAATGATGACACATATGTAGAAGAAAGTGAATACACTGATGAAAGTGACTGGTCTGAAAATATTGATGATGAGGCTAAAATTGAAGAGGAAACAGGAAACACTGAAAGAAATGCCAGTCCTGATGAAAATGCACTTACAATCCCTGAACCAAATGAAACAAATTCCACTCAACAACATCCCAACACAAATGGTACTGCACTAGGAGAGGAAGATAATGCAGCATCTGATGTTGAAGATAAATATGAACCAGATGTTGTGAGTGGTGTTAAAAGAGTTCCATTTAACCCCATTCCATATGATAATCCATATGATGAGGATGAGGCAGAAGTATTTGTGAAGACTGACAGATTCAACCCTATTTTTAATTTGAAGATGTTATTCATCAACAAGGAACAATTGAAGATGGCAGTTAGATCAGATGCCATAAATAACAGGAGAAGTGTAAAGGTTTGTAAGAGTGACCCTAGAAGGGTCCATTTCAAATGTGTCCAGGAAGGGTGTGACTGGTGCATCCATGCATTGAAAGTGCCAGGTGAGGAGACCTTCCAGATCAGACAATATAATCCACAACACAATTGTGGGAAAAGGTTTGAGGTGAGTGAAGGATCTTAGTGTCTGTGATACTTGTAAATATGTTCAGTTGCACTTAGCAATAGTTGCAACTGTACACTGAAGTATAACAGAGGACAGTTCTTTAACGTTTGAAGACAGTCTTTGCAGTTGCAATTGCGAAAAACAGTAAAACATAAACAGTAAAGAACACAAGAGATTTTTAACGTGGTTCGGTCCAAATGGTCCTAGTCCACGGGGTTTTCACCCAAGGTTTGACTCAAACTGTTTCCTACTTAAGAATTACAATGAAGGATTTATATCAACTTATATACTAGACTTCCTCTAACATATGCAGTTGCAACACCTAACCCTTAACTTGTTTTCAGAAACACGTTTGAATCGAAGACACACTAAGCTACTCCAGAGACACTCTGACTTAATGCTCTTCACAAATGACTCGATACAAGACTGACTGTTAATATCTTTTTCAAAGTATCTTCTAAAGGTCTCGAGTCTTCTCTTTATATAGGCGCACCAGAATCTTCTATCGAATCTTCAGTTGCAATCCACTGGCAATCTTCTTTCCAAGTAAGATGAGCACGCCAGCTGTTCTGGTGGATCGTAAGGCTATCCTTCCTTATTAGGGGGATTCCAGATGATCTTCTCGGATTCTTTAATGAACCTGCATGCTTATTAGTCCAGATGCAATAAAGAGATAAATAATGAAAATCATGATTTAGATGATACCATATCTTTTGAGATAAAACAAATATCCTTTAAGATAATTACTAAATCAAATTAACTCTATCCTAATAATTTTAAACAAAACAATATCAATAAAGATATGACATGGGCCGCATGGTTTAGAGCCCGTCCGAAAGGAGAATCGGCCCTAACAGTGAGGAATTTGAAGGCATCATGGTTAGATGACAGATTCATATAAGTCTTCAAAACATATCCTAACAGGAATGCTGAAGCTTTTATGTTGGACTCAATAAGAACATTAAGAGTTGACATTACAAAAAACCAAGCTTACTCTGCTAAGAGATTGTCTGCTGCTTAATTGGAAGGGACACCAGCATATCAATTCTCTAGACTGTGGGATTACCAAGCAGAGTTGAAGAAAAGCAATCCTGGTACTTCTGTGGCTATTCATACTGAAGATGTGGGTGGTGAAACAAGATTCCATAGCATGTACATATGTTATCATGCTATGAAGGATGGTTACAAGGCTGGATGTAGGCCATTTATTGGAGTTGATGGGGCTCATTTAACTGGTCCACTAGGCACACTTTTAACAGCAGTGGGGGTTGATCCAAACAACAACATATTCCCATTGGCTTTTGCAGTTGTTGCTGTTGAAAATCAAGCAAATTGGGAATGCTTCTTGTCTTTGATCAAAGAAGACCTGGAATTGTATGACCATCAGAATCTGACATTCATTTCAGATAAGCAAAAGGGGTTAATCAATGCATTTCATGATATATTCCCTTATGCTACTCACAGATATTGTGTGAGGCATTTGATAAGGAATGCATATAGAGCAGGATTTAGAGGAGATGAATATGAAGATGCAATATGGGATGCTGCATATAAAACAACAGAACCAGAGTTTGAAAAATCAATGAAGAAAATGGAAGCAACACTTGGTGCTAGGTTTTGTAAACGGTTCAATGACAAGCCTGTAGAACACTGGTCTAAGTCAAAATTCACCACAGAACCAAATGTTGATCTGATTTTGAATAATCTATCTGAGACATTAAATGGTGTGCTTATTCCAACAAGAGAGAGATCAATTCTTACATTGTGGGAGTGGATAAGGGAGTATCTCATGGTAAAGATGACAAAAGGCAGAGACAAAGCAAGAGGAAAATGGACAAAAAAGTAACCACTTGAATAAAATCGACACTTATGTCCTAACATTAAGAAGATAGTTGACAAGGCATATCAAGACCAAGCTGACTTTTACCCTATCAAATCAAGTGACTACCAAGTGAATGGATTTGACAGATCTCAACACTCAGTCAACTTGAAGGACTGGAAATGCAGCTGTAGAGAATGGGATCTTACTGGTATCCCATGTAAGCATGCTGCCAGTGCCATACTATACAGTCGAGGTCAGATAACAGATTATGTGTCAGACTGGTACACACTTGAGCAATACCATAAAGTGTATAATTTCAGCATATACCCAGTACCTGGTATGGATGTCTGAAAGACTGAGGATTACATACCTCCATTGCCTCCAAACTTTGGAAGAATGCCTGGTAGGCCGAAGAAGGCAAGAAAGAGGGGTCTAGAGGAACCTAGAGAAGGCAAGATTAAGAAGAAGGAGGGCAAGGGATATAAGCTGATAACTATCAAAGCTGGTAGAATGCAAGGGTTGAGTAGGTGTGGAAAATGTGGTGGTACAGGCCATAATGCAAGGACTTGTAAAGAAGTTGGTGGTGCAGCTGAAGTTGGTGGTGCAACTGAAGTTGGTGAGCCATCAAAGCAAGGACGCATGAAAAACAAGAAAATGAGTGATGAATGGGAGTCATCAAAGCAAGGAAGCATGAGAAACAGGAAGAGGAAAGATGAAGTGGAATCATCAAAGCAAGGTAGAGAGAGAAACAGGGGAAGTCAAAATGAAGGATTGTCATCAAATACTGTCAGAATGAGTCAAATGATAAGATCTATGCAGGTAGTGTTCTAACCAAGCTATTCATGTCAAAGTTGAATTACATATATATCAAATGATGATGGTTTTGTGGCTTGTGTTTCACAGATTCCAGAGGTTGTGGAAGAAGTTACAGAATCAGTTGATGTTGAAGTTGAAGAAACTGGTGATGCGTTGAAGCAGAATGTTCCATCAGAGCCTGCTGAAGAGATTTTGAACCAATCTGCGAAACATGAATCTGAGGATAATCCAGGAGATGATTTGGATCAACCTGATTCAAGTCCAAATCTTGTTCTGAAAACCTCAAGAACTTTCAGGAAAAGAAGAAGAATTAGAAAAAGACGGGTAACTTATTGAATCCTCCAAATCCAGTAAATTTAGTTTTATAACTAATTTTTATGATTTATGAAATTATTAGGCTGTTGAAGACAATGACAAACATAACCAAATGGAGTCTTCAAGGAGTCAGAGAAAACATAAGAGGAAGAGAAATAAGGAGGCTGTTGAAGAAGCTATGAATGAGGAAATGCAACAATGTGATGAAGAGAAGCCAGAAAATGCTAATGTAGAGTCAAATAGGAGTGCCAGAATAAGTCAGAAAAAACATAAGAGAAAGATAAATAAGGATGCAGTTGAAGGAGTGATGAATGAGGAAATGAAACAAGGTGATGAAGAGAAGCCAAAAATGATGATATAGAGTCAAATATTGCTGCCAGAATGAGTAAGAGAAAACATAAGAGGAAGAGAAATAAGAAGGCTATTGAAGATGCAATGAATGAGGAAAAGCAACAATGTGATGAAGAGAAGCCAGAAAATGATCATGTAGAGTCAAATAGGAGTGCCAGAATGAAGAGAAGGCATGCCAAGAAGGCTTTATTGAAGGAGAAGTCTGTTATGGGACCACCATTACCTACTGTAGATCAGGAAGAGCTGATGGATGATGAAGTGCCTCTTGATGGATGGGGGAGTAATCTACTCAGTAAGAAGCCTAGTAAGGCAGCACCTAAGATTACTGATCAGCTAAGTGAATGCTACCAGATGACAGAATCCCAAAGAAGGAGAACAAATCCTTATGATGGGATAAATAAAAAGTATGTGCGGATTTCAAAACTGCATGAAGTTGTCACAAGTATAAATGATAAGGAAGAATTGGGCAGAGGGAATAGGAGGCGCATAAAAACTAGCAAAGTGGCTAGTGCAGATGGTAAGGCTACTGGGAAGGGGAAAGAGAAGCTAATCCAATAAGAAGTTATGCCTAAATTTGGCACTGGTGTTGTTCAACTTTTGTATATTTTGTGTAGTTATGAAGTTCCATTTTGAGACCAAAATATGTGTCTGTAATGTCAGCAGGTTTTGCTGCAACAACAGTTTTATTTTGGCTACAAAATTGATGAACAATGCCAATGTTAAGTATTTTGTCATTCCCAGAATTGAAAAAAAAATTGATGGTTCTTTTGTTGTTGATTATGGTTCATGTATTTGATTATGGTTCTTATCTTCTTTGATTATGGTTATGGTTGCATTATTAACAAGGGTATTTTAGTCATTATAGCAAAAATTCCCGGGCATTTTTACCTTTGGTTCTATACTTAAAGGGCATATTTTGTGAAATTTCAAAACTTACAGGGCATATTTTGTGAAATTTCAAAACTTACTGGGCATTTTGTTAATGAAATACATACATAAAGGGCAATTTTATATCAATCCAAAACTTATAGGGCAAAAAAACACAATTTGTAAACATAGAGGGTATCTTTTGCATTTTAAACCATTTCAATCCCAAGGGACGGGCCATATGAAAGGTCGCGTCTGAATTTCAATCTTGGGGTTCCAGGTTATATGTGCAACCGATTCATAAAATAAAACCATCCTCAAATCATCACGTCAGACTGAATTAGCAGAAAAAATGGTGGTCATCAACAACTCTCAAGGACTCCAGATGCTCTATGTCGACCCCAACTTCTCTCCATATGCAGAGACAGTGTTTCTAAAGTTGATTGTCAAATATGCTCAACGACACCGGATTAGAGACCTACCAGCCTTGCAAAGGGGACTTAAGTTGATCAAACCTCAACTCGATGAAGCTACTGGCACTCTTCACTATGTGCATTTTATGGAGAGGAAGATAAGGCAGTGGAGGGTTAAATGGAGGCTTTTTCGTCGATTCGCTTGCATCCCAGGTGTTACCATAATTCCTCCTAACTACAATGTACAAGTTGGCCCAGCGTATGAACAACACAAACCAAATGCAACTTTTAATTTTTTTCTAAACATTTGCTTATTTCATTGAAATGATGCAAGTGCAACTGAGTATTTACACTCTAATAAAACTGTTTTAGGAAACTGATTTTGACCATTATTTCCACAACTTCGGCTGTCCAAATGGTAAAGAGCTGTTCCAGGTTTTCAATGTACATGAGTGTGCATACTTCCCATTGGAAGATGGATTGGGATGGCATGAACCAGTGGTCATTGAGGATGAAGAGGAAGCTTTGCCTGTTCCTATGGTCATTGATCTGGTTTCAGAGGATAGGAGGAGTTGGCTGATGGAGAGCATGCTGATCAGGATGTGGAGATGCATGAGGTTGGTATGGAGGATATTGACTGATTTATGAATTTTATGACTTTTTTAGGATCGTTTTATTACTTGTTTTGGAAAACTATTTGCTTATCCATGTAATTTCTAATTTTGAAGTGGTTGTTCTAGTTGGACAGTTCAATTATTGTTGTTGACAGTTTTTAAGAGTGGTGTAATGCATGTCTATTTAGCTAAGATAGTTGCTTTCATTTGCATACTTGCATGGTATGGATTGCATTAGGACAACTAGAATCCATTAATTACAACAATGAGGTTACAACACACAACAACACAATCAAAGATTACAATACCAACTTCACACATCCTTTTGCTTCATCAGAAACTCCAAAATACTACCTAAAACATTACACCTGAAACCTTATTTTGACAAACACCAAGAGGCATTCAAAACCTCTGCATACTCATTCGAAAGCCAAAACAACCATTGCTTCAATACAACATTGCAACAATCATACACAATACCACAATTATCATCATACAAAACCGAAGCCGCCCACCCAATTTTTTTTCTCATTCTGAAGCACATTGATCTTCTCTTCTTGTTCCTTTATTGTTTTTTCAAACAAGGACTGAATCACGTCCATATTTTGTCCTTTCTTTGTCGCAAGCTCTTCTTCAAGTTCTTTAACTTTTGCATCCCTCCTCCCGATCCTCCTTCGTAAAATAGGTATGACGGCCCGAGCAAACCTACACACAGGTGGATCTTCCCAAATGAACAATCCACAACCTAGAGGCCAAAACACACAAACATGGAACCTACGGCCTGAGTTTCCATCGGTTGTTGAGACGCGCAAAACGGCTGCCCTCCCACAATCGCATATCAAGTGGCTGTTCATAGTAGATTCAGATATTTTGGGGGAAATGAATTTAGGGTTTCGATTAGAACTCAATTTGGGGGAAATGAAATTCGATCAGGAATGCATTTAGGGTTTTAAGAAAAGCCAAAAACGTTTTTTTTTTTGAAGAAACTGATGTGGCTCGAACGTTTTTTGAATGTGTCACACGCCTCTTCCAAGCTGGAGGCCACATCGCCCGAATTTCACATGTGGCACTCAAAGGGCATTTTCTACAAAATTGGCAAAGATCCAGGGCATTTTCAATAATTCGAAAGATAACGGGCATTTTCATAAAAAAATTGAAACATCCCGGGCACAAATAATAATTCGTCCTAATAATTATAATGCTTTGTTTTAGTTTATTTCATCATAGGATATCATGATGAGATTAATAACTTGTTCTAATTTGTTTATTGGATTATAAATAATGTGGGGGTTTATGTATCCATTTTAACTTAATTTTGAAGGATATGCACCAAGTGAAGTTATCGGATTTCTAATTTGTTTATTTGATTTCTAATTTGAATCAATGCATATGATCATGGGTGAAGCTAGGATTCGAAACAGGGGGGCGAGATTGCGCTATATTTTTTTTCAAAGTTAATATCTAGAATATAATGGGATAAATAAAAATAATAGACTATTAACATCACAATATATATAAAGTGATAAAAATAAACATACAAACTTCAAAATAAATATTCGAAAACCAAAATTCACTTAGACACTTTAAACTGTGATTTACGTTTTTTAATACAATCAAACTCATCTATGATCGAATCAACATCAAAACTCTCAGCAATTTGTTTTTCAATATGCATAATGAGACTATTAGCTAAGAAACCATCTTCCATTTTGTTCCGCAATCTCGTCTTCACAATTTTCATCGCCGAAAAGGCACGTTCCGATGTTGCTGTAGAAACTGGAAGAACCAAAATCAGTCGAATCAATCTATCAATGAGGGGGTAGTTAGTTGACTTCCCCGTAGTCGACAATACTTGACACAACTCTGAAATTGTTGAAGCACGTTGCAAACTAGTGTTCCTTTAAATATCAACTTGAAAAAGCTCCAACTGGTACTTAATATGTAACTTCTCCTGCTTTGAAAAATCACTAGGATAAAACTTCTCAACCAGACTACAAATACTATTTATGTCAAAAAATTTATAGCCACCTCTGGGATCTAAAGCTGAACTTAACTTAAGTAGCTCCATCGTATTTTCATTAAACCTATACCTCATCTCCAACAAGTTGCTATCAATCGTTCTATTAAAAATATCAATTTGATAATGATGCTCCAAAGTAGTAGGATTACCTTTCTTAAAGCGTCATTTACTTGATCGACGAGGACCACTCATGTCAGGTATTTCAATTTCATGTTCCGCACAAAAAGTTTTTACCTTTTCATATAACATACTCCATCCATCTTCTCGGAATTTCTGAATAACTTTCTTTGTATTTGCCACAGCTTCCATTGTATTCACTATATCTTGAGTTTTGCACTACAACATCCTACAAAGATCCGTTGCGGTTTGGCATGCCTTGGAAGCAAACTTTGCGTCTCAATCTTGTGCAAACGTTGTTCACATTCGCACTCAACTAGCTAGTGCTAAGAAAAGCAGTTCTTCTATCGTCGATTTCTTTCTTCAAATTACGAAAATTACTGATGAGCTCGCCATTGTTGGTCATCCCCTCACCGATGGTGATATAGTGACGTACATCTTGGCTGGATTAGTACACAAGTATGACTCACTTGTTCAAAATGTGTCCTCCCGCCGACAACCTGTTACGTTGGAAGAACTATATTCGATGATGCTAACTTGTGAAGCTCGCATCACATCACTTCCTCTAAGCAATGCAAGTGTGAATCTTGTCACTCGTCAATCAAATCCACAGAATTTCAGCCGATGTCGATCTGGTTATCGAGACAAAGGTCGTAGTGGTCATGTTAAACAGTACCCTTATCAGTCACATACTAACTGCGGGCCTCATCAGTCTCATCGTGAATCATCTGTTTGTCAGGTATGCGATAAACCTGGTGATAGTGCAAAACACTGCTTTTACATATTTGATCTCTGGTATAACGATGCACCACCTCAAATTCAGTCTCAACGCCAACCTCTGGCACTAGTTGCTACAACTCAACAACCTGATGGTAATGACTGGCATCCGGACACTGGAGCCAGACATCATCTCACCAACAAGATGAGCAACCTTAACCTTCGCAGTGACCATTATGATGGAACCAATCAACTTTAAGTAGGAAACGGAGCATGTTTACTAATCACTCACACTGGTTCTACCTCTCTAAATACTCCTTCTTGTTCCTTTGTTCTGTATAATGTTCTTCTAGTCCCTGAAATAAAATAAAAAATCTAATTTATGTTCAACAGTTTTGCCAGGACAATGTTGTGTACTTTGAATTTCATGATTATTTTTTTCTTGTGGAGGTTACTCGGGGCATATCCATCATCGAGGCAATCTTAGAGATGGTCTCTACTCCTTTTCTGGACCACTTCGTTCGTGCCAACCTCAAGCCTTCTATGCCTCTCGCATATCTCTTTTCGAGTGGCATAAATGTCTAGGCCATGCCGCTTATCTAGTAGTCCAACGTGCCTTGTTAGGATCTTCTATTTCCACTCTTGTAAATAAAAGGCATTATGTATGTCCACAATGGCAACAAGATAAAAGTTGTTGCTTACCTTTTAAGTCTTTTCATTGCTCTTCTAATAAACCTTTAGATTTGATATATACTGATCTTTGGGGTCCCGCTTTCGTCGTGTCAACTTCTGGTGCTCGATATTATGTATAGTTTCTTGATTATTGCTCAAAATTTCTATGGCTATTTTCTATCAAACTCAAGTCTGATGTTGAACAATTTTTTATGCACTTTCAAACCTATGTTGAATGTCAATTTTCAACTAAAATAAAATTCGTTCAGTCAGATTTGGGAGGTGAATATCGACGTCTTACTAATTATTTCTACTCAATTGGAATAAAACATAGTCTCATGTCCTCATACTCACGAACAAATGGGGGCTATAGAAAGACGTCATTGCCAAATTGTCGAAATGGGATTAAGCCTTTTGTCTCAATCAAATTTACCACAAACATACTAGGAGGATGCTTTTTTAACTGTTGTACATAT
Source organism: Linaria vulgaris (assembly GCA_948329865.1). Classification (NCBI taxonomy): domain Eukaryota; kingdom Viridiplantae; phylum Streptophyta; class Magnoliopsida; order Lamiales; family Plantaginaceae; genus Linaria; species Linaria vulgaris. The sequence goes on along the minus strand of OX415254.1, from coordinate 13,557,241 downwards.
CATTAATCGTCTTCCTACTCCTATCTTACAACATAAATCCCCATATAAGGTTGTGTACAATCGTAAACATGACTACAAGTGTTTTTGGCTGTGCATGTTGGCCTTATCTCCGTCCTTACAATAAACACAAGATAGATTTCTGATCCAAAACATGTATTTTCCTGGGGTATAGCTTGAACCATCATGGATACAAATGTCTCGATTTATAGACGAGAAAATTATATGTCTCTCGTCACATAGTCTTCAATGAGTCTCTGTTCCCTTATACTCCTCCTTCACAACCTGTCCCCCCTTTGTTCAACCCTTCAACGATTTCTCTTACAACTAACAGATTACTTGCATCAGCTTGGTTTTCGTGGTTGTCATTCTTATTCTTCGCTGTATATTTAATTATTTACTGTCTGATTTACGTGGACGACATCATAATAACCAGTTCCCACACATCCAATATTCAGCGTTTGATCGCAACATTGTCAAGCTCTTTTCTAGTTAAGGATTTGGGAGATCTTCATTATTTCCTCGGAGTTTTGAGGCATTGTATTCAACTGACAGTCTGTTCCTCCCTCAAAGGCGTTACATTGTTGATCTGTTGAGTAAATCTGGCTTGGATAAAGCTAAACCAATTAGTACTCATATGTCTTCTTCTTCTAACTTAAGTTGCACGGATCCAACTCCTATTGCTGATCCAAGTTTGTATAGAAGTGTTGTTGGCAGCCTTCATTACTTGTCACTCACCCGTCCTCATATCGCATTTGTTGTGCACAAAGTTAGTAAATTCATGCATGATGTGAGGGAGTCCCATTAGCAAGCTGTTAAACATATCTCGTGTTATCTCAAGCATACGTTATCATATTCACTGCTGTAACTATGTTTTGTTATGATATCTTATCTATTATTTGAATTTGATGTAATCTATATTAGCTTAAGTCTTACATTCTCAGTATATAAGTCTGTTGTAACTCTGTTTCTTAGATATTTTGTTAATTAAGAAACATACAGAATACTTCTTCCTCTTTTAACTAATTCTTTAGTTAGAGACCTATTAGAATTCTTCAATTACTTTCTTGTGTCCAGGTTACATACCCGCTGGATATCCTCTCGCTCATGTTAGCTATTGAACCTGGATGCAAAATAATGACAGGTAAGAATTTTATTTAATATTTGCCAAGTTTTAATGCACTAATTTATTGTGAGATGAGCATCGTATTTGTCGGAAAAACTATATCATCCATCTTTGATTTGCATATTTCTTTAAACATGGTGAGGGAGGAAGGTTTTCTAGCATCCGTTAAGTGTCTTGGATCTTCTGTTGTTAGTGCCGCCCCGGAGCTCGCTTTGGATGGTTTCATTTATGACTTATGAATTTCGTTTTATTAACTCAACTCTTCTGATTTTTCCTATTCATCTTGAACTCTTATGATTTTTAACTTTGCTCTTCAATGTGTTCCTCTGAACCAGGTTGCAAAAGGCTCGGCTCTACCAGAGAAGTATCAAAAGAGGGTAGAGGTATCACTACTAGTTAGACTGCTTTCATCTACTGTAGCTGCGACCGTGTGCTATCCACAATGAGTTCACAGATGCAAATGAAGGGAAATCCTTACACGACTATGCCGGATGCCTTTCAAAGTAAGTTTAATATAGAGTTTATGTGTAAGTTTAATGAGTCTGCATTCAACTTCTCTAATGAAGTATGACAAACATTTCTCAAAACATGTTTATGGATGTTTTGTGATAGGCATTGTGGCCCGTGACGACCTAGAGGGATTATACGATGGTCTCACGCCAAGCTTATTAAACCTTTTACCATCCGACATGTTCAAATCTCTCACTCTCTCTTTTGCTTGATCACCCCCACCACACAACGATAACAAAATAGTAATGTATATTCCTTGACAAGAGATAATTTATTTATTTTATGTGCAGTGTAAAGACGGTCGTAGGAGAGTCTATCGTGAATCTGCAGTAGGACGGAGAAAATAACGATCAGTAAACTGTGAAGGAATAACAAAGCCTGACTTGATATGATCACTATGAAGGCCTAACTGGATTAGTTTCTGACTTAGTTGTGTTCTGCTAAACAAAAAAAAACGGGAACGAGGTCTCAAATTGTGAAAGCATACATGTTGTTTGAATTAATTTTAGGATTATGACAATTGAATCTTTATGGAGCCACTATGTCTGTACCTGAGATAAGTTAATGTCAAGCAGCTATTTATTTGATCTTTTCTTTAAACATGGTGAGGGAGGAAGGTTTTCTAGCATCCTTTAAGTGTCTTGGATCTTCAGTTGTTAGTGCCGCCCCGGAGCTCGCTTTGGATGGTTTCATCTCTGACTTGTGAGTTGAGTACTAAAGAAAGATCAAATAAATAGCAACTTGACAGTAACTTATCTCAGGTACAGACATAGTGGCTCCATAAAGATTCAATTGTCATAATCTTAAAATTAATTAAAACAACTTGTATGCTTTCACAACTTGAGACCTCGTTCCCCATTTTTTTTTGTTTAGCAGAAAACAACTAAGTCAGAAACTAATCCAGTTAGGCCTTCATAGTGATCATATCAGATCAGCCTTTGTTATTCCTCCACAGTTTACTGATCTTTATTTTCTTCGTCCTGATGCAGCTTCACGATAGACTCTCCTACGACCGTCTTTACACTACACATAAAATAAATAAATTATCTCTTGTCCAGGAATATACATTACTATTTTGTTATCGTTGTGTGGTGGGGGTGATCAAGCAAAAGAGAGAGAGAGAGAGAGATTTGAACATGTCGGATTGTAAAAGGTTCAATAAGCTTGGCGTTAAACCATCGTATAATCCCTCTAGGTCGTCACGGGCCACAATGCCTATCACAAAACATCCATAAACATGATTTGAGAAATGTTTGTCATACTTCATTGGAAAAGTTGAATGCAGGACTCATTAAACTTACCCTTAAACTTTATATTAAATTTACTTTGAAAGTCATCCGGCATAGTCGTGTAAGAGGTTCCCTTCATTTGCATCTGTGAACTCATTGTGGCTAGTGGATAGCACTCGGTCGCAGCTACAGTAGATGAAAGCAGTCCAACTAGTAGTGATACCCCTGCCCTCTTTTGATACTTCTCTGGTAGAGCCGAGCCTTTTGCAACCTGGTTCAGAGGAACACATTGAGGACCAAAGTTAAAAATCATAAGAGTTCAAGATGAATAGGAAAAATTAGAAGAGTTGAGTTCATAAAACGAAACTCATAAGTCAGAAATGAAACCATCTAAAGCGAGCTCCAGAGCGGCACTAACAACAGAAGATCCAAGACACTTAAAGGATGCTAGAAAACCTTCCTCCCTCACCATGTTTCAAGCAACATGCAAATCAAAGATGGATGATATAGTTTTTCCGACAAATACGATGCTCATCTCACAATAAATTAGTGCATTAAAACTTGACAAATATTCCATAAAATCCTTACATGTCATTGTTTTGCATCCAGGTTCAATAGCTAACATGAGCGAGAGGATATCCAGCGGGTATGCAACCTAGACACAAGAAAGTAATTAAAGAATTCTAATAGGTCTCTAACTAAAGAATTAGTTAAGATGGTTTCATTTCTGACTTATGAGTTTCGTTTTATCAACTCAACTCTTCTGATTTTTCCTATTCATCTTGAACTCTTATGATTTTTAACTTTGCTCTTCAATGTGTTCCTCTGAACCAGGTTGCAAAAGGCTCGGCTCTACCAGAGAAGTATCAAAAGAGGGCAGTGGTATCACTACTAGTTGGACTGCTTTCATCTACTGTAGCTGCGACCGTGTGCTATCCACAATGAGTTCACAGAGAGATAATTTATTTATTTTATGTGCAGTGTAAAGACGGTCGTAGGAGAGTCTATCGTGAATCTGCAGCAGGACGGAGAAAATAAATATCAGTAAACTGTGAAGGAATAACAAAGCCTGACCTGATATGATCACTATGAAGGTCTAAATGGATTAGTTTCTGACTTAGTTGTGTTCTGCTAAACAAAAAAAAAAGGGCGACGAGGTCTCAAGTTGTGAAAGCATACTGGTTTTTTGAATTAATTTTAGAATTGTGACAATTGAATCTTTATGGAGCCACTATGTCTGTACCTGAGATAAGTTACTGTCAAACTGCTATTTATATGATCTTTGAATCTTTATGGAGCCACTATGTCTGTACCCTTTTTTTTGTTTAGCACAACTAAGTCAGAAACTAACCCAGTTAGGCCTTCATAGTGATCATATCTGGTCAGCCTTTGTTATTCCTCCACAGTTACTGATCTTTATTTTCTCCGTCCTGCTGCATATTCACGATAGACTCTCCTACGACCGTCTTTACACTGCACATAAAATAAATAAATTATCTCTTGTCCAGGAATATACATTACTATTTTGTTATCGTTGTGTGGTGGGGGTGATCAAGCAAAAAAGAGAGAGAGATATTTGAACATGTCGGATGGTAAAAGGTTCAATAAGCTTGGCGTGAGACCATCGTATAATCCCTCTAGGTCGTCACGGGCCACAATGCCTATCACAAAACATCCATAAACCTGATTTGAGAAATGTTTGTTATAATTCTTTAGAAAAGTTGAATGCAGACTCATTAATCTTACACCTAAACTCTATATTAAACTTACTTTGAAAGGCATTCGGCATAGTCGTGTAAGGATTTCCCTTCATTTGCATCTGTGAACTCATTGTGGATAGCACACGGTCGCAGCTACAGTAGATGAAAGCAGTCCAACTAGTAGTGATACCCCTGCCCTCTTTTGATACTTCTTTGGTAACCTGGTTCAGAAGAACACATTGAAGAGCAAAGTTAAAAATCATAAGAGTTCAAGATGAAAAGGAAAAATCAGAAGAGTTGAGTTCATAAAATGAAACTCATAAGTCATAAATGAAACCATCCAAAGCGAGTTCCGGGGCGGCACTAACAACAGAAGATCCAAGACACTTAACGGATGCTAGAAAACCTTCCTCCCTCACCATGTTTAAAGAAATATGCAAATCAAAGATGGATGATATAGTTTTTCCGACAAATACGATGCTCATCTCACAATAAATTAGTGCATTAAAACTTGGCAAATATTACATAAAATCCTTACCTGTCATTGTTTTGCATCCAGGTTCAATAGCTAACATGAGCGAGAGGATATCCAGCGCGTATGCAACCTGGACACAAGAAAGTAATTGAACAATTCTAATAGGTCTCTAACTAACGAATTAGTTAAGATGGTTTCATTTCTGACTTATGAGTTTCGTTTTATCAACTCAACTCTTCTGATTTTTCCTATTCATCTTGAACTCTAATGATTTTTAACTTTGCTCTTCAATGTGTTCCTCTGAACCAGGTTGCAAAAGGCTCGGCTCTACCAGAGAAGTATCAAAAGAGGGCAGTGGTATCACTACTAGTTGGACTGCTTTCATCTACTGTAGCTGCGACCGTGTGCTATCCACAATGAGTTCACAGAGAGATAATTTATTTATTTTATGTGCAGTGTAAAGACGGTCGTAGGAGAGTCTATCGTGAATCTGCAGCAGGACGGAGAAAATAAATATCAGTAAACTGTGAAGGAATAACAAAGCCTGACCTGCTATGATCACTATGAAGGTCTAACTGGATTAGTTTCTGACTTAGTTGTGTTCTGCTAAACAAAAAAAAAAGGGCGACGAGGTCTCAAGTTGTGAAAGCATACTGGTTTTTTGAATTAATTTTAGAATTGTGATAATTGAATCTTTATGGAGCCACTATGTCTGTACCTGAGATAAGTTACTATCAAACTGCTATTTATATGATCTTTAAATCTTTATGGAGCCACTATGTCTGTACCCTTTTTTTTGTTTAGCACAACTAAGTCAGAAACTAACCCAGTTAGGCCTTCATAGTGATCATATCAGGTTAGCCTTTGTTATTCCTCCACAGTTTACTGATCTTTATTTTCTCCGTCCTGCTGCATATTCACGATAGACTCTCCTACGACCGTCTTTACACTGCACATAAAATAAATAAATTATCTCTTGTCCAGGAATATACATTACTATTTTGTTATCGTTGTGTGGTGGGGGTGATCAAGCAAAAAAAGAGAGAGAGATATTTGAACATGTCGGATGGTAAAAGGTTCAATAAGCTTGGCGTGAGACCATCGTATAATCCCTCTAGGTCGTCACGGGCCACAATGCCTATCACAAAACATCCATAAACCTGATTTGAGAAATGTTTGTTATAATTCTTTAGAAAAGTTGAATGCAGACTCATTAATCTTACACCTAAACTCTATATTAAACTTACTTTGAAAGGCATTCGGCATAGTCGTGTAAGGATTTCCCTTCATTTGCATCTGTGAACTCATTGTGGATAGCACACGGTCGCAGCTACAATAGATGAAAGCAGTCCAACTAGTAGTGATACCCCTGCCCTCTTTTGATACTTCTTTGGTAACCTGGTTCAGAAGAACACATTGAAGAGCAAAGTTAAAAATCATAAGAGTTCAAGATGAAAAGGAAAAATCAGAAGAGTTGAGTTCATAAAATGAAACTCATAAGTCAGAAATGAAACCATCCAAAGCGAGCTCCGGAGCGGCACTAACAACAGAAGATCCAAGACACTTAAAGGATGCTAGAAAACCTTCCTCCCACCATGTTTAAAGCAACATGCAAATCAAAGATGATTGATATAGTTTTTCCGACAAATACGATGCTCATCTCACAATAAATTAGTGCATTAAAACATGGCAAATATTACATAAAATCCTTACATGTCACTGTTTTGCATCCAGGTTCAATAGCTAACATGAGCGAGAGGATATCCAGCGCGTATGCAACCTGGACACAAGAAAGTAATTGAAGAATTCTAATAGGTCTCTAACTAACGAATTAGTTAAGATGGTTTCATTTCTGACTTATGAGTTTCGTTTTATCAACTCAACTCTTCTGATTTTTCCTATTCATCTTGAACTCTTATGATTTTTAACTTTGCTCTTCAATGTGTTCCTCTGAACCAGGTTGCAAAAGGCTCGGCTCTACCAGAGAAGTATCAAAAGAGGGCAGTGGTATCACTACTAGTTGGACTGCTTTCATCTACTGTAGCTGCAACCGTGTGCTATCCACAATGAGTTCACAGATGCAAATGAAGGGAAATCCTTACACGACTATGCCGGATGCCTTTCAAAGTAAATTTAATATATAGTTTATTTAATGAGTCTGCATTCAACTTTTTTCTAATGAAGTATGACAAACATTTCTCAAATCATGTTTATGGATGTTTTGTGACGCATTGTGGCCCGTGACGACTTAGAGGGATTATACGATGGTCTCACGCCAAGCTTATTGAACCTTTTACCATCCGACATGTTCAAATCTCTCTATTTTGCTTGATCGCCCCCACCACACAACGATAACAAAATAGTAATGTGCATTCCTGGACAAGAGATAATTTATTTATTTTATGTGCAGTGTAAAGACGGTCGTAGGAGAGTCTATCGTGAAGCTGGAGCAGGACGGAGAAAATAAAGATCAGTAAATTGTGGAGGAATAACGAAGGCTGACCTGATATGATCACTATGAAGGCCTAACTGGATTAGTTTCTGACTTAGTTGTGTTCTGCTAAACAAAAAAAAAGGGGGAACGAGGTCACAAGTTGTGAAAGCTTACAAGTTGTTTGAATTAATTTTAGGATTATGACAATTGAATCTTTATGAAGCCACTATGTCTGTACATGAGATAAGTTATTGTCACGCTGATATTTATTTGATCTTTCTTTAGTACTCAACTCACAAGTCAGAAATGAAACCATCCAAAGCGAGCTCCGGGGCGGCACTAACAACAGAAGATCCAACACACTTAAATGATGCTAGAAAACCTTCCTCCCTCACCATGTTTAAAGAAAAGATCAAATAAATATCAGCTTGACAGTAATTTATCTAAGGTACAGACATAGTGGCTCCATAAAGATTCAATTGTCATAATTCTAAAATTAATTCAAAATACCTGTCTGCTTTCACAACTTGAGACCTCGTCCCCTTTTTTTTTGTTTTAGCAGAACACAACTAAGTCAGAAACTAATCCAGTTAGGCCTTCATAGTGATTATATCAGGTCAACATTTGTTATTCCTCCACAGTTTACTGATCTTTATTTTCTCCGTCCTGCTGCATATTCACGATAGACTCTCCTACGACCGTCTTTACACTGCACATAAAATAAATAAATTATCTCTTGTCCAGGAATATACATTACTATTTTGTTATCGTTGTGTGGTGGGGGTGATCAAGCAAAAGAGAGAGAGAGAGAGATTTGAACATGTCGGATGGTAAAAGGTTCAATAAGCTTGGCGTGAGACCATCGTATAATCCCTCTAGGTCGTCACGGGCCACAATGCCTATCACAAAACATCCATAAACCTGATTTGAGAAATGTTTGTCATAATTCTTTAGAAAAGTTGAATGCAGACTCATTAATCTTACACCTAAACTCTATATTAAACTTACTTTGAAAGGCATTCGGCATAGTCGTGTAAGGATTTCCCTACATTTGCATCTCTGAACTCATTGTGGATAGCACACGGTCGCAGCTACAGTAGATGAAAGCAGTCCAACTAGTAGTGATACCCCTGCCCTCTTTTGATACTTCTTTGGTAGAGCCGAGCTTTTTGCAACCTAGTTCAGAGGAACACATTGAAGAAAAAAGTTAAAAATCATAAGAGTTCAAGATGAATAGGAAAAATCAGAAGAGTTGAGTTGATAAAACGAAACTCATAAGTCAGAAATGAAACCATCTTAACTAATTCTTTAGTTAGAGACCTATTAGAATTCTTCAATTACTTTCTTGTGTCCAGGTTGCATACGCGCTGGATATCCTCTCGCTCATGTTAGCTATTGAACCTGGATGCAAAACAATGACAGGTAAGGATTTTATGTAATATTTTCCAAGTTTTAATGCACTAATTTATTGTGAGATGAGCATCGTATTTGTCGGAAAAACTATATCATCCATCTTTGATTTGCATGTTGCTTTAAACATGGTGGGAGGAAGGTTTTCTAGCATCATTTAAGTGTCTTGGATCTTCTGTTGTTAGTGCCGCTCCGGAGCTCGCTTTGGATGGTTTTATTTCTGACTTATGAGTTACATTTTATGAACTCAACTCTTCTGATTTTTCCTATTCATCTTGAACTTTGCTCTTCAATGTATTCCTCTGAACCAGGTTGCAAAAGGCTCGGCTCTACCAAAGAAGTATCAAAAGAGGGCATGGGTATCACTACTAGTTGGACTGCTTTCATCTACTGTAGCTGCGACCGAGTGCTATCCACAATGAGTTCACAGATGCAAATGGAGGAAAATCCTTACACGACTATGCCGAATGCCTTTCAAAGTAAATTTAATATATAGTTTAGTTGTAAGTTTAATGAGTCTGCATTCAACTTTTCTAATGAAGTATGACAAACATTTCTCAAATCATGTTTATGGATGTTTTGTGATAGGCATTGTGGCCCGTGACGACCTAGAGGGATTATACGATGGTCTCACGCCAAGCTTATTGAACCTTTTACCATCGGACATGTTCAAATCTCTCTCTCTCTCTCTCTCTCTCTCTCTTTTGCTTGATCACCCCACCACACAACGATAACAAAATAGTAATGTTTATTCCTGGACAAGAAATAATTTATTTATTTTATGTGCAGTGTAAAGACGTTCGTAGGAGAGTCTATCGTGAAGCTGCATCAGGACGGAGAAAATAAAGATCAGTAAACTGTGGAGGAATAACAAAGGCTGACCTGATATGATCGCTATGAAGGCCTAACTGGATTAGTTTCTAACTTAGCTATCTTCTGCTAAACAAAAAAAAAAGGGGGAACGAGGTCTCAAGTTGTGAAAGCATACAAGTTGTTTGAATTAATTTTAGGATTATGACAATTGAATCTTTATGTCTGTACCTGAGATAAGTTACTTTCACGCTGATATTTATTTGATCTTTCTTTAATACTCAACTCACAAGTCAGAAATGAAACCATCCAAAGCGAGCTCCGGGGCGGCACTAACAACAGAAGATCCAAGACACTTAAAGGATGCTAGAAAACCTTCCTCCCTCACCATGTTTAAAGAAAAGATCAAATAAATAGCAGTTTGACAGTAACTTATCTCAGGTACAGACATAGTTGCTCCATAAAGATTCAATTGTCATAATTCTAAAATTAATTCAAAAAACCAGTATGCTTTCTCAACTTGAGACCTCGTTTCCCTTTTTTTTGGTTTAGCAGAACACAACTAAGTCGGAAACTAATCCAGTTAGGCCTTCATAGTGATCATATCAGGTCAGCCTTTGTTATTCCTCCACAGTTTACTGATCTTTATTTTCTCCGTTCTGATGCAGCTTCACGATAGACTCTCGTATGACCGTCTTTACACTGCACATAAAATAAATAAATTATATCTTGTCCAGGAATATACATTACTATTTTTTTATCGTTGTGTGGTGGGGGTGATCATGCAAAAGAAAGATAGAGAGGGATTTGAACATGTCGGATGGTAAAAGGTTCAATAAGCTTGGCGTGAGACCATGGTATAATCCCTCTAGGTCGTCACGGGCCACAATGCCTATCACAAAACATCCATAAACATGATTTGAGAAATGTTTGTCATACTTCATTGGAAAAGTTGAATGCAGACTCATTAAACTTACATCTAACTCTATATTAAATTTACTTTGAAATGCATCCTGCATAGTCGTGTAAGGATTTTCCTTCATTTGCATCTGTGAACTCATTGTGGCTAGTGGATAGCACTCGGTCGCAGCTACAGTAGATGAAAGCAATCCAACTAGTATTGATACCCATGCCCTCTTTTGATACTTCTTTGGTAACCTGGTTCAGAGGAACACATTGAAGAGCAAAGTTAAAAATCATAAGAGTTCAAGATGAAAAGGAAAAATCAGAAGAGTTGAGTTCATAAAATGAAACTCATAAGTCAGAAATGAAACCATCCAAAGCGAGCTCCGGAGCGGCACTAACAACAGAAGATCCAAGACACTTAAAGGATGCTAGAAAACCTTCCTCCCACCATGTTTAAAGCAACATGCAAATCAAAGATGATTGATATAGTTTTTCCGACAAATACGATGCTCATCTCACAATAAATTAGTGCATTAAAACTTGGCAAATATTACATAAAATCCTTACATGTCACTGTTTTGCATCCAGGTTCAATAGCTAACATGAGCGAGAGGATATCCAGCGCGTATGCAACCTGGACACAAGAAAGTAATTGAAGAATTCTAATAGGTCTCTAACTAACGAATTAGTTAAGATGGTTTCATTTCTGACTTATGAGTTTCGTTTTATCAACTCAACTCTTCTGATTTTTCCTATTCATCTTGAACTCTTATGATTTTTAACTTTGCTCTTCAATGTGTTCCTCTGAACCAGGTTGCAAAAGGCTCGGCTCTACCAGAGAAGTATCAAAAGAGGGCAGTGGTATCACTACTAGTTGGACTGCTTTCATCTACTGTAGCTGCAACCGTGTGCTATCCACAATGAGTTCACAGATGCAAATGAAGGGAAATCCTTACACGACTATGCCGGATGCCTTTCAAAGTAAATTTAATATATAGTTTATTTAATGAGTCTGCATTCAACTTTTTTCTAATGAAGTATGACAAACATTTCTCAAATCATGTTTATGGATGTTTTGTGATACGCATTGTGGCCCGTGACGACTTAGAGGGATTATACGATGGTCTCACGCCAAGCTTATTGAACCTTTTACCATCCGACATGTTCAAATCTCTCTATTTTGCTTGATCGCCCCCACCACACAACGATAACAAAATAGTAATGTGTATTCCTGGACAAGAGATAATTTATTTATTTTATGTGCAGTGTAAACACGGTCGTAGGAGAGTTTATCGTGAAGCTGGAGCAGGACGGAGAAAATAAAGATCAGTAAATTGTGGAGGAATAACGAAGGCTGATCTGATATGATCACTATGAAGGCCTAACTGGATTAGTTTCTGACTTAGTTGTGTTCTGCTAAACAAAAAAAAGGGGGAACGAGGTCTCAAGTTGTGAAAGCTTACAAGTTGTTTGAATTAATTTTAGATTTATGACAATTGAATCTTTATGGAGCCACTATGTCTGTACATGAGATAAGTTATTGTCACGCTGATATTTATTTGATCTTTCTTTAGTACTCAACTCACAAGTCAGAAATGAAACCATCCAAAGCGAGCTCCGGGGCGGCACTAACAACAGAAGATCCAACACACATAAATGATGCTAGAAAACCTTCCTCCCTCACCATGTTTAAAGAAAAGATCAAATAAATATTAGCTTGACAGTAATTTATCTAAGGTACAGATATAGTGGCTCCATAAAGATTCAATTGTCATAATCCTAAAATTAATTCAAAATACCTGTCTGCTTTCACAACTTGAGACCTCGTCCCCCTTTTTTTTTGTTTTAGCAGAACACAACTAAGTCAGAAACTAATCCAGTTAGGCCTTCATAGTGATTATATCAGGTCAACATTTGTTATTCCTCCACAGTTTACTGATCTTTATTTTCTCCGTCCTGCTGCATATTCACGATAGACTCTCCTACGACCGTCTTTACACTGCACATAAAATAAATAAATTATCTCTTGTCCAGGAATATACATTACTATTTTGTTATCGTTGTGTGGTGGGGGTGATCAAGCAAAAAAGAGAGACAGAGAGAGATTTGAACATGTCGGATGGTAAAAGGTTCAATAAGCTTGGCGTGAGACCATCGTATAATCCCTCTAGGTCGTCACGGGCCACAATGCCTATCACAAAACATCCATAAACCTGATTTGAGAAATGTTTGTCATAATTCTTTAGAAAAGTTGAATGCAGACTCATTAATCTTACACCTAAACTCTATATTAAACTTACTTTGAAAGGCATTCGGCATAGTCGTGTAAGGATTTCCCTTCATTTGCATCTCTGAACTCATTGTGGATAGCACACGGTCGCAGCTACAGTAGATGAAAGCAGTCCAACTAGTAGTGATACCCCTGCCCTCTTTTGATACTTCTTTGGTAGAGCCGAGCCTTTTGCAACCTGGTTCAGAGGAACACATTGAAGAAAAAAGTTAAAAATCATAAGAGTTCAAGATGAATAGGAAAAATCAGAAGAGTTGAGTTGATAAAACGAAACTCATAAGTCAGAAATGAAACCATCTTAACTAATTCTTTAGTTAGAGACCTATTAGAATTCTTCAATTACTTTCTTGTGTCCAGGTTGCATACGCGCTGGATATCCTCTCGCTCATGTTAGCTATTGAACCTGGATGCAAAACAATGACAGGTAAGGATTTTATGTAATATTTTCCAAGTTTTAATGCACTAATTTATTGTGAGATGAGCATCGTATTTCGGAAAAACTATATCATCCATCTTTGATTTGCATGTTGCTTTAAACATGGTGGGAGGAAGGTTTCCTAGCATCATTTAAGTGTCTTGGATCTTCTGTTGTTAGTGCCGCTCCGGAGCTCGCTTTGGATGGTTTTATTTCTGACTTATGAGTTACATTTTATGAACTCAACTCTTCTGATTTTTCCTATTCATCTTGAACTTTGCTCTTCAATGTATTCCTCTGAACCAGGTTGCAAAAGGCTCGGCTCTACCAAAGAAGTATCAAAAGAGGGCATGGGTATCACTACTAGTTGGACTGCTTTCATCTACTGTAGCTGCGACCGAGTGCTATCCACAATGAGTTCACAGATGCAAATGGAGGAAAATCCTTACACGACTATGTCGGATGCCTTTCAAAGTAAATTTAATATATAGTTTAGGTGTAAGTTTAATGAGTCTGCATTCAACTTTTCTAATGAAGTATGACAAACATTTCTCAAATCATGTTTGTGGATGTTTTGTGATAGGCATTGTGGCCCGTGACGACCTAGAGGGATTATACGATGGTCTCACGCCAAGCTTATTGAACCTTTTACCATCGGACATGTTCAAATCTCTCTCTCTCTCTCTCTCTCTCTCTCTCTCTCTCTCTCTCTCTCTCTCTTGCTTGATCACCCCACCACACAACGATAACAAAATAGTAATGTTTATTCCTGGACAAGAAATAATTTATTTATTTTATGTGCAGTGTAAAGACGTTCGTAGGAGAGTCTATCGTGAAGCTGCATCAGGACGGAGAAAATAAAGATCAGTAAACTGTGGAGGAATAACAAAGGCTGACCTGATATGATCGCTATGAAGGCCTAACTGGATTAGTTTCTAACTTAGCTATGTTCTGCTAAACAAAAAAAAAGGGGGAACGAGGTCTCAAGTTGTGAAAGCATACAAGTTGTTTGAATTAATTTTAGGATTATGACAATTGAATCTTTATGTCTGTACCTGAGATAAGTTACTTTCACGCTGATATTTATTTGATCTTTCTTTAATACTCAACTCACAAGTCAGAAATGAAACCATCCAAAGCGAGCTCCAGGGCGGCGCTAACAACAGAAGATCCAAGACACTTAAAGGATGCTAGAAAACCTTCCTCCCTCACCATGTTTAAAGAAAAGATCAAATAAATAGCAGTTTGACAGTAACTTATCTCAGGTACAGACATAGTGGCTCCATAAAGATTCAATTGTCATAATTCTAAAATTAATTCAAAAAACCAGTATGCTTTCTCAACTTGAGACCTCGTTTCCCCTTTTTTTTGTTTAGCAGAACACAACTAAGTCGGAAACTAATCCAGTTAGGCCTTCATAGTGATCATATCAGGTCAGCCTTTGTTATTCCTCCACAGTTTACTGATCTTTATTTTCTCCGTTCTGATGCAGCTTCACGATAGACTCTCCTATGACCGTCTTTACACTGCACATAAAATAACTAAATTATATCTTGTCCAGGAATATACATTACTATTTTTTTATCGTTGTGTGGTGGGGGTGATCATGCAAAAGAAAGAGAGAGAGATTTGAACATGTCGGATGGTAAAAGGTTCAATAAGCTTGGCGTGAGACCATGGTATAATCCCTCTAGGTCGTCACGGGCCACAATGCCTATCACAAAACATCCATAAACATGATTTGAGAAATGTTTGTCATACTTCATTGGAAAAGTTGAATGCAGACTCATTAAACTTACACCTAACTCTATATTAAATTTACTTTGAAATGCATCCTGCATAGTCGTGTAAGGATTTTCCTTCATTTGCATCTGTGAACTCATTGTGGCTAGTGGATAGCACTCGGTCGCAGCTACAGTAGATGAAAGCAATCCAACTAGTATTGATACCCATGCCCTCTTTTGATACTTCTTTGGTAACCTGGTTCAGAGGAACACATTGAAGAGCAAAGTTAAAAATCATAAGAGTTCAAGATGAAAAGGAAAAATCAGAAGAGTTGAGTTCATAAAATGAAACTCATAAGTCAGAAATGAAACCATCCAAAGCGAGCTCCAGAGCGGCACTAACAACAGAAGATCCAAGACACTTAAAGGATGCTAGAAAACCTTCCTCCCACCATGTTTAAAGCAACATGCAAATCAAAGATGGATGATATAGTTTTTCCGACAAATACGATGCTCATCTCACAATAAATTAGTGCATTAAAACTTGGCAAATATTACATAAAATCCTTACATGTCATTGTTTTGCATCCAGGTTCAATAGCTAACATGAGCGAGAGGATATCCAGCGCGTATGCAACCTGGACACAAGAAAGTAATTGAAGAATTCTAATAGGTCTCTAACTAACGAATTAGTTAAGATGGTTTCATTTCTGACTTATGAGTTTCGTTTTATCAACTCAACTCTTCTGATTTTTCCTATTCATCTTGAACTCTTATGATTTTTAACTTTTTTTTAACTTTGCTCTTCAATGTGTTCCTCTGAACCAGGTTGCAAAAGGCTCGGCTCTACCAGAGAAGTATCAAAAGAGGGCAGTGGTATCACTACTAGTTGGACTGCTTTCATCTACTGTAGCTGCAACCGTGTGCTATCCACAATGAGTTCACAGATGCAAATGAAGGGAAATCCTTACACGACTATGCCGGATGCCTTTCAAAGTAAATTTAATATATAGTTTATTTAATGAGTCTGCATTCAACTTTTTTCTAATGAAGTATGACAAACATTTCTCAAATCATGTTTATGGATGTTTTGTGATACGCATTGTGGCCCGTGACGACTTAGAGGGATTATACGATGGTCTCACGCCAAGCTTATTGAACCTTTTACCATCCGACATGTTCAAATCTCTCTATTTTGCTTGATCGCCCCCACCACACAACGATAACAAAATAGTAATGTGTATTCCTGGACAAGAGATAATTTATTTATTTTATGTGCAGTGTAAAGACGGTCGTAGGAGAGTCTATCGTGAAGCTGGAGCAGGACGGAGAAAATAAAGATCAGTAAATTGTGGAGGAATAACGAAGGCTGACCTGATATGATCACTATGAAGGCCTAACTGGATTAGTTTCTGACTTAGTTGTGTTCTGCTAAACAAAAAAAAATGGGGAACGAGGTCTCAAGTTGTGAAAGCTTACAAGTTGTTTGAATTAATTTTAGGATTATGACAATTGAATCTTTATGGAGCCACTATGTCTGTACATGAGATAAGTTATTGTCATGCTGATATTTATTTGATCTTTCTTTAGTACTCAACTCACAAGTCAGAAATGAAACCATCCAAAGCGAGCTCCGGGGCGGCACTAACAACAGAAGATCCAACACACTTAAATGATGCTAGAAAACCTTCCTCCCTCACCATGTTTAAAGAAAAGATCAAATAAATATCAGCTTGACAGTAATTTATCTAAGGTACAGACATAGTGGCTCCATAAAGATTCAATTGTCATAATCCTAAAATTAATTCAAAATACCTGTCTGTTTTCACAACTTGAGACCTCGTCCCCCTTTTTTTTTGTTTAGCAGAACACAACTAAGTCAGAAACTAATCCAGTTAGGCCTTCATAGTGATTATATCAGGTCAACATTTGTTATTCCTCCACAGTTTACTGATCTTTATTTTCTCCGTTCTGCTGCATATTCACGATAGACTCTCCTACGACCGTCTTTACACTGCACATAAAATAAATAAATTATCTCTTGTCCAGAAATATACATTACTATTTTGTTATCGTTGTGTGGTGGGGGTGATCAAGCAAAAAAGAGAGACAGTGAGAGATTTGAACATGTCGGATGGTAAAAGGTTCAATAAGCTTGGCGTGAGACCATCGTATAATCCCTCTAGGTCGTCACGAGCCACAATGCCTATCACAAAACATCCATAAACCTGATTTGAGAAATGTTTGTCATAATTCTTTAGAAAATTTGAATGCAGACTCATTAATCTTACACCTAAACTCTATATTAAACTTACTTTGAAAGGCATTCGGCATAGTCGTGTAAGGATTTCCCTACATTTGCATCTCTGAACTCATTGTGGATAGCACACGGTCGCAGCTACAGTAGATGAAAGCAGTCCAACTAGTAGTGATACCCCTGCCCTCTTTTGATACTTCTTTGGTAGAGCCGAGCTTTTTGCAACCTAGTTCAGAGGAACACATTGAAGAAAAAAGTTAAAAATCATAAGAGTTCAAGATGAATAGGAAAAATCAGAAGAGTTGAGTTGATAAAACGAAACTCATAAGTCAGAAATGAAACCATCTTAACTAATTCTTTAGTTAGAGACCTATTAGAATTCTTCAATTACTTTCTTGTGTCCAGGTTGCATACGCGCTGGATATCCTCTCGCTCATGTTAGCTATTGAACTTGGATGCAAAACAATGACAGGTAAGGATTTTATGTAATATTTTCCAAGTTTTAATTCACTAATTTATTGTGAGATGAGCATCGTATTTGTCGGAAAAACTATATCATCCATCTTTGATTTGCATGTTGCTTTAAACATGGTGGGAGGAAGGTTTTCTAGCATCATTTAAGTGTCTTGGATCTTCTGTTGTTAGTGCCGCTCCGGAGCTCGCTTTGGATGGTTTTATTTCTGACTTATGAGTTACATTTTATGAACTCAACTCTTCTGATTTTTCCTATTCATCTTGAACTTTGCTCTTCAATGTATTCCTCTGAACCAGGTTGCAAAAGGCTCGGCTCTACCAAAGAAGTATCAAAAGAGGGCATGGGTATCACTACTAGTTGGACTGCTTTCATCTACTGTAGCTGCGACCGAGTGCTATCCACAATGAGGTCACAGATGCAAATGGAGGAAAATCCTTACACGACTATGTCGGATGCCTTTCAAAGTAAATTTAATATATAGTTTAGGTGTTAGTTTAATGAGTCTGCATTCAACTTTTCTAATGAAGTATGACAAACATTTCTCAAATCATCTTTGTGGATGTTTTGTGATAGGCATTGTGGCCCGTGACGACCTAGAGGGATTATACGATAGTCTCACGCCAAGCTTATTGAACCTTTTACCATCGGACATGTTCAAATCTCTCTCTCTCTCTCTCTCTCTCTCTCTCTCTCTTTTGCTTGATCACCCCACCACACAACGATAACAAAATAGTAATGTTTATTCCTGGACAAGAAATAATTTATTTATTTTATGTGCAGTGTAAAGACGTTCGTAGGAGAGTCTATCGTGAAGCTGCATCAGGACGGAGAAAATAAAGATCAGTAAACTGTGGAGGAATAACAAAGGCTGACCTGATATGATCGCTATGAAGGCCTAACTGGATTAGTTTCTAACTTAGCTATGTTCTGCTAAACAAAAAAAAAGGGGGAACGAGGTCTCAAGTTGTGAAAGCATACAAGTTGTTTGAATTAATTTTAGGATTATGACAATTGAATCTTTATGTCTGTACCTGAGATAAGTTACTTTCACGCTGATATTTATTTGATCTTTCTTTAATACTCAACTCACAAGTCAGAAATGAAACCATCCAAAGCGAGCTCCAGGGCGGCACTAACAACAGAAGATCCAAGACACTTAAAGGATGCTAGAAAACCTTCCTCCCTCACCATGTTTAAAGAAAAGATCAAATAAATAGCAGTTTGACAGTAACTTATCTCAGGTACAGACATAGTGGCTCCATAAAGATTCAATTGTCATAATTCTAAAATTAATTCAAAAAACCAGTATGCTTTCTCAACTTGAGACCTCGTTTCCCCTTTTTTTTTGTTTAGCAGAACACAACTAAGTCGGAAACTAATCCAGTTAGGCCTTCATAGTGATCATATCAGGTCAGCCTTTGTTATTCCTCCACAGTTTACTGATCTTTATTTTCTCCGTTCTGATGCAGCTTCACGATAGACTCTCCTATGACCGTCTTTACACTGCACATAAAATAACTAAATTATATCTTGTCCAGGAATATACATTACTATTTTTTTATCGTTGTGTGGTGGGGGTGATCATGCAAAAGAAAGAGAGAGAGAGATTTGAACATGTCGGATGGTAAAAGGTTCAATAAGCTTGGCGTGAGACCATGGTATAATCCCTCTAGGTCGTCACGGGCCACAATGCCTATCACAAAACATCCATAAACATGATTTGAGAAATGTTTGTCATACTTCATTGGAAAAGTTGAATGCAGACTCATTAAACTTACACCTAACTCTATATTAAATTTACTTTGAAATGCATCCTGCATAGTCGTGTAAGGATTTTCCTTCATTTGCATCTGTGAACTCATTGTGGCTAGTGGATAGCACTCGGTCGCAGCTACAGTAGATGAAAGCAATCCAACTAGTATTGATACCCATGCCCTCTTTTGATACTTCTTTGGTAACCTGGTTCAGAGGAACACATTGAAGAGCAAAGTTAAAAATCATAAGAGTTCAAGATGAAAAGGAAAAATCAGAAGAGTTGAGTTCATAAAATGAAACTCATAAGTCAGAAATGAAACCATCCAAAGCGAGCTCCAGAGCGGCACTAACAACAGAAGATCCAAGACACTTAAAGGATGCTAGAAAACCTTCCTCCCACCATGTTTAAAGCAACATGCAAATCAAAGATGGATGATATAGTTTTTCCGACAAATACGATGCTCATCTCACAATAAATTAGTGCATTAAAACTTGGCAAATATTACATAAAATCCTTACATGTCATTGTTTTGCATCCAGGTTCAATAGCTAACATGAGCGAGAGGATATCCAGCGCGTATGCAACCTGGACACAAGAAAGTAATTGAAGAATTCTAATAGGTCTCTAACTAACGAATTAGTTAAGATGGTTTCATTTCTGACTTATGAGTTTCGTTTTATCAACTCAACTCTTCTGATTTTTCCTATTCATCTTGAACTCTTATGATTTATAACTTTTTTTTAACTTTGCTCTTCAATGTGTTCCTCTGAACCAGGTTGCAAAAGGCTCGGCTCTACCAGAGAAGTATCAAAAGAGGGCAGTGGTATCACTACTAGTTGGACTGCTTTCATCTACTGTAGCTGCAACCGTGTGCTATCCACAATGAGTTCACAGATGCAAATGAAGGGAAATCCTTACACGACTATGCCGGATGCCTTTCAAAGTAAATTTAATATATAGTTTATTTAATGAGTCTGCATTCAACTTTTTTCTAATGAAGTATGACAAACATTTCTCAAATCATGTTTATGGATGTTTTGTGATACGCATTGTGGCCCGTGACGACTTAGAGGGATTATACGATGGTCTCACGCCAAGCTTATTGAACCTTTTACCATCCGACATGTTCAAATCTCTCTATTTTGCTTGATCGCCCCCACCACACAACGATAACAAAATAGTAATGTGTATTCCTGGACAAGAGATAATTTATTTATTTTATGTGCAGTGTAAAGACGGTCGTAGGAGAGTCTATCGTGAAGCTGGAGCAGGACGGAGAAAATAAAGATCAGTAAATTGTGGAGGAATAACGAAGGCTGACCTGATATGATCACTATGAAGGCCTAACTGGATTAGTTTCTGACTTAGTTGTGTTCTGCTAAACAAAAAAAAATGGGGAACGAGGTCTCAAGTTGTGAAAGCTTACAAGTTGTTTGAATTAATTTTAGGATTATGACAATTGAATCTTTATGGAGCCACTATGTCTGTACATGAGATAAGTTATTGTCATGCTGATATTTATTTGATCTTTCTTTAGTACTCAACTCACAAGTCAGAAATGAAACCATCCAAAGCGAGCTCCGGGGCGGCACTAACAACAGAAGATCCAACACACTTAAATGATGCTAGAAAACCTTCCTCCCTCACCATGTTTAAAGAAAAGATCAAATAAATATCAGCTTGACAGTAATTTATCTAAGGTACAGACATAGTGGCTCCATAAAGATTCAATTGTCATAATCCTAAAATTAATTCAAAATACCTGTCTGTTTTCACAACTTGAGACCTCGTCCCCCTTTTTTTTTGTTTAGCAGAACACAACTAAGTCAGAAACTAATCCAGTTAGGCCTTCATAGTGATTATATCAGGTCAACATTTGTTATTCCTCCACAGTTTACTGATCTTTATTTTCTCCGTTCTGCTGCATATTCACGATAGACTCTCCTACGACCGTCTTTACACTGCACATAAAATAAATAAATTATCTCTTGTCCAGAAATATACATTACTATTTTGTTATCGTTGTGTGGTGGGGGTGATCAAGCAAAAAAGAGAGACAGTGAGAGATTTGAACATGTCGGATGGTAAAAGGTTCAATAAGCTTGGCGTGAGACCATCGTATAATCCCTCTAGGTCGTCACGAGCCACAATGCCTATCACAAAACATCCATAAACCTGATTTGAGAAATGTTTGTCATAATTCTTTAGAAAATTTGAATGCAGACTCATTAATCTTACACCTAAACTCTATATTAAACTTACTTTGAAAGGCATTCGGCATAGTCGTGTAAGGATTTCCCTACATTTGCATCTCTGAACTCATTGTGGATAGCACACGGTCGCAGCTACAGTAGATGAAAGCAGTCCAACTAGTAGTGATACCCCTGCCCTCTTTTGATACTTCTTTGGTAGAGCCGAGCTTTTTGCAACCTAGTTCAGAGGAACACATTGAAGAAAAAAGTTAAAAATCATAAGAGTTCAAGATGAATAGGAAAAATCAGAAGAGTTGAGTTGATAAAACGAAACTCATAAGTCAGAAATGAAACCATCTTAACTAATTCTTTAGTTAGAGACCTATTAGAATTCTTCAATTACTTTCTTGTGTCCAGGTTGCATACGCGCTGGATATCCTCTCGCTCATGTTAGCTATTGAACTTGGATGCAAAACAATGACAGGTAAGGATTTTATGTAATATTTTCCAAGTTTTAATTCACTAATTTATTGTGAGATGAGCATCGTATTTGTCGGAAAAACTATATCATCCATCTTTGATTTGCATGTTGCTTTAAACATGGTGGGAGGAAGGTTTTCTAGCATCATTTAAGTGTCTTGGATCTTCTGTTGTTAGTGCCGCTCCGGAGCTCGCTTTGGATGGTTTTATTTCTGACTTATGAGTTACATTTTATGAACTCAACTCTTCTGATTTTTCCTATTCATCTTGAACTTTGCTCTTCAATGTATTCCTCTGAACCAGGTTGCAAAAGGCTCGGCTCTACCAAAGAAGTATCAAAAGAGGGCATGGGTATCACTACTAGTTGGACTGCTTTCATCTACTGTAGCTGCGACCGAGTGCTATCCACAATGAGGTCACAGATGCAAATGGAGGAAAATCCTTACACGACTATGTCGGATGCCTTTCAAAGTAAATTTAATATATAGTTTAGGTGTAAGTTTAATGAGTCTGCATTCAACTTTTCTAATGAAGTATGACAAACATTTCTCAAATCATCTTTGTGGATGTTTTGTGATAGGCATTGTGGCCCGTGACGACCTAGAGGGATTATACGATAGTCTCACGCCAAGCTTATTGAACCTTTTACCATCGGACATGTTCAAATCTCTCTCTCTCTCTCTCTCTCTCTCTCTCTCTTTTGCTTGATCACCCCACCACACAACGATAACAAAATAGTAATGTTTATTCCTGGACAAGAAATAATTTATTTATTTTATGTGCAGTGTAAAGACGTTCGTAGGAGAGTCTATCGTGAAGCTGCATCAGGACGGAGAAAATAAAGATCAGTAAACTGTGGAGGAATAACAAAGGCTGACCTGATATGATCGCTATGAAGGCCTAACTGGATTAGTTTCTAACTTAGCTATGTTCTGCTAAACAAAAAAAAAGGGGGAACGAGGTCTCAAGTTGTGAAAGCATACAAGTTGTTTGAATTAATTTTAGGATTATGACAATTGAATCTTTATGTCTGTACCTGAGATAAGTTACTTTCACGCTGATATTTATTTGATCTTTCTTTAATACTCAACTCACAAGTCAGAAATGAAACCATCCAAAGCGAGCTCCAGGGCGGCACTAACAACAGAAGATCCAAGACACTTAAAGGATGCTAGAAAACCTTCCTCCCTCACCATGTTTAAAGAAAAGATCAAATAAATAGCAGTTTGACAGTAACTTATCTCAGGTACAGACATAGTGGCTCCATAAAGATTCAATTGTCATAATTCTAAAATTAATTCAAAAAACCAGTATGCTTTCTCAACTTGAGACCTCGTTTCCCCTTTTTTTTTGTTTAGCAGAACACAACTAAGTCGGAAACTAATCCAGTTAGGCCTTCATAGTGATCATATCAGGTCAGCCTTTGTTATTCCTCCACAGTTTACTGATCTTTATTTTCTCCGTTCTGATGCAGCTTCACGATAGACTCTCCTATGACCGTCTTTACACTGCACATAAAATAACTAAATTATATCTTGTCCAGGAATATATATTACTATTTTTTTATCGTTGTGTGGTGGGGGTGATCATGCAAAAGAAAGAGAGAGAGAGAGATTTGAACATGTCGGATGGTAAAAGGTTCAATAAGCTTGGCGTGAGACCATGGTATAATCCCTCTAGGTCGTCACGGGCCACAATGCCTATCACAAAACATCCATAAACATGATTTGAGAAATGTTTGTCATACTTCATTGGAAAAGTTGAATGCAGACTCATTAAACTTACATCTAACTCTATATTAAATTTACTTTGAAATGCATCCTGCATAGTCGTGTAAGGATTTTCCTTCATTTGCATCTGTGAACTCATTGTGGCTAGTGGATAGCACTCGGTCGCAGCTACAGTAGATGAAAGCAATCCAACTAGTATTGATACCCATGCCCTCTTTTGATACTTCTTTGGTAACCTGGTTCAGAGGAACACATTGAAGAGCAAAGTTAAAAATCATAAGAGTTCAAGATGAAAAGGAAAAATCAGAAGAGTTGAGTTCATAAAATGAAACTCATAAGTCAAAAATGAAACCATCCAAAGCGAGCTCCAGAGCGGCACTAACAACAGAAGATCCAAGACACTTAAAGCAACATGCAAATCAAAGATGGATGATATAGTTTTTCCGACAAATACGATGCTCATCTCACAATAAATTAGTGCATTAAAACTTGGCAAATATTACATAAAATCCTTACATGTCATTGTTTTGCATCCAGGTTCAATAGCTAACATGAGCGAGAGGATATCCAGCGCGTATGCAACCTGGACACAAGAAAGTAATTGAAGAATTCTAATAGGTCTCTAACTAACGAATTAGTTAAGATGGTTTCATTTCTGACTTATGAGTTTCGTTTTATCAACTCAACTCTTCTGATTTTTCCTATTCATCTTGAACTCTTATGATTTTTAACTTTGCTCTTCAATGTGTTCCTCTGAACCAGGTTGCAAAAGGCTCGGCTCTACCAGAGAAGTATCAAAAGAGGGCAGTGGTATCACTACTAGTTGGACTGCTTTCATCTACTGTAGCTGCAACCGTGTGCTATCCACAATGAGTTCACAGATGCAAATGAAGGGAAATCCTTACACGACTATGCCGGATGCCTTTCAAAGTAAATTTAATATATAGTTTATTTAATGAGTCTGCATTCAACTTTTTTCTAATGAAGTATGACAAACATTTCTCAAATCATGTTTATGGATGTTTTGTGATACGCATTGTGGCCCGTGACGACTTAGAGGGATTATACGATGGTCTCACGCCAAGCTTATTGAACCTTTTACCATCCGACATGTTCAAATCTCTCTATTTTGCTTGATCGCCCCCACCACACAACGATAACAAAATAGTAATGTGTATTCCTGGACAAGAGATAATTTATTTATTTTATGTGCAGTTTAAAGACGGTCGTAGGAGAGTCTATCGTGAAGCTGGAGCAGGACGGAGAAAATAAAGATCAGTAAATTGTGGAGGAATAACGAAGGCTGACCTGATATGATCACTATGAAGACCTAACTGGATTAGTTTCTGACTTAGTTGTGTTCTGCTAAACAAAAAAAAAGGGGGAACGAGGTCTCAAGTTGTGAAAGCTTACAAGTAGTTTGAATTAATTTTAGGATTATGACAATTGAATCTTTATGGAGCCACTATGTCTGTACATGAGATAAGTTATTGTCACGCTGATATTTATTTGATCTTTATTTAGTACTCAACTCACAAGTCAGAAATGAAACCATCCAAAGCGAGCTCCGGGGCGGCACTAACAACAGAAGATCCAACACACTTAAATGATGCTAGAAAACCTTCCTCCCTCACCATGTTTAAAGAAAAGATCAAATAAATATCAGCTTGACAGTAATTTATCTAAGGTACAGACATAGTGGCTCCATAAAGATTCAATTGTCATAATTCTAAAATTAATTCAAAAAACCAGTATGCTTTCTCAACTTGAGACCTCGTTTCCCCTTTTTTTTGTTTAGCAGAACACAACTAAGTCGGAAACTAATCCAGTTAGGCTTTCATAGTGATCATATCAGGTCAGCCTTTGTTATTCCTCCACAGTTTACTGATCTTTATTTTCTCCGTTCTGATGCAGCTTCACGATAGACTCTCCTATGACCGTCTTTACACTGCACATAAAATAACTAAATTATATCTTGTCCAGGTACATTACTAT
The DNA here is from genome assembly GCA_948329865.1 of Linaria vulgaris. Classification (NCBI taxonomy): domain Eukaryota; kingdom Viridiplantae; phylum Streptophyta; class Magnoliopsida; order Lamiales; family Plantaginaceae; genus Linaria; species Linaria vulgaris. The sequence continues at coordinate 13,531,330 of OX415254.1, read as the reverse complement.
TTTTTTATCGTTGTGTGGTAGGGGTGATCATGCAAAATAAAGAGAGAGAGAGATTTGAACATGTCGGATGGTAAAAGGTTCAATAAGCTTGGCGTGAGACCATGGTATAATCCCTCTTGGTCGTCACGGGCCACAATGCCTATCACAAAACATCCATAAACATGATTTGAGAAATGTTTGTCATACTTCATTGGAAAAGTTGAATGCAGACTCATTAAACTTACACCTAACTCTATATTAAATTTACTTTGAAATGCATCCTGCATAGTCGTGTAAGGATTTTCCTTCATTTGCATCTGTGAACTCATTGTGGCTAGTGGATAGCACTCGGTCGCAGCTACAGTAGATGAAAGCAATCCAACTAGTATTGATACCCATGCCCTCTTTTGATACTTCTTTGGTAACCTGGTTCAGAGGAACACATTGAAGAGCAAAGTTAAAAATCATAAGAGTTCAAGATGAAAAGGAAAAATCAGAAGAGTTGAGTTCATAAAATGAAACTCATAAGTCAGAAATGAAACCATCCAAAGCGAGCTCTGGAGCGGCACTAACAACAGAAGATCCAAGACACTTAAAGGATGCTAGAAAACCTTCCTCCCACCATGTTTAAAGCAACATGCAAATCAAAGATGGATGATATAGTTTTTCCGACAAATACGATGCTCATCTCACAATAAATTAGTGCATTAAAACTTGGCAAATATTACATAAAATCCTTACCTGTCATTGTTTTGCATCCAGGTTCAATAGCTAACATGAGCGAGAGGATATCCAGCGCGTATGCAACCTGGACACAAGAAAGTAATTGAATAATTCTAATAGGTCTCTAACTAAAGAATTAGTTAAGATGGTTTCATTTCTGACTTATGAGTTTCGTTTTATCAACTCAACTCTTCTTATTTTTCCTATTCATCTTGAACTCTTATGATTTTTAACTTTGCTCTTCAATGTGTTCTCTGAACTAGGTTGCAAAAGGCTCGGCTCTACCAGAGAAGTATCAAAAGAGGGCAGTGGTATCACTACTAGTTGGACTGCTTTCATCTATTGTAGCTGCAACCGTGTGCTATCCACAATGAGTTCACATATGCAAATGAAGGGAAATCCTTACACGACTATGCCGGATGCCTTTCAAAGTAAATTTAATATATAGTTTATTTAATGAGTCTGCATTCAACTTTTTTCTAATGAAGTATGACAAACATTTCTCAAATCATGTTTATGGATGTTTTGTGATACGCATTGTGGCCCGTGACGACTTAGAGGGATTATACTATGGTCTCACGCCAAGCTTATTGAACCTTTTACCATCCGACATGTTCAAATCTCTCTATTTTGCTTGATCGCCCCCACCACACAACGATAACAAAATAGTAATGTGTATTCCTGACAAGAGATAATTTATTTATTTTATGTGCAGTGTAAAGACGGTCGTAGGAGAGTCTATCGTGAAGCTGAAGCAGGACGGAGAAAATAAAAATCAGTAAACTGTGGAGGAATAACAAAGGCTGACCAGATATGATCACTATGAAGGCCTAACTGGATTAGTTTCTGATTTAGTTGTGTTCTGCTAAACAAAAAAAAAAGGGGAACGAGGTTTTCAAGTTGTGAAAGCTTACAAGTTGTTTGAATTAATTTTAGGATTATGACAATTGAATCTTTATGGAGCCACTATGTCTGTACATGAGATAAGTTATTGTCACGCTGATATTTATTTGATCTTTCTTTAAACTCAACTCACAAGTCAGAAATGAAACCATCCAAAGCGAGCTCCGGGGCGGCACTAACAACAGAAGATCCAAGACACTTAAAGGATGCTAGAAAACCTTCCTCCCTCACCATGTTTAAAGAAAAGATCAAATAAATATCAGCTTGACAGTAATTTATCTAAGGTACAGACATAGTGGCTCCATAAAGATTTAATTGTCATAATCCTAAAATTAATTCAAAATACCTGTCTGCTTTCACAACTTGAGACCTCGTCCCCTCTTTTTTTTGTTTTAGCAGAACACAACTAAGTCAGAAACTAATCCAGTTAGGCCTTCATAGTGATTATATCAGGTCAACATTTGTTATTCCTCCACAGTTTACTGATCTTTATTTTCTTCGTCCTGCTGCATATTCACGATAGACTCTCCTACGACCGTCTTTACACTGCACATAAAATAAATAAATTATCTCTTGTCCAGGAATATACATTACTATTTTGTTATCGTTGTGTGGTGGGGGTGATCAAGCAAAAGAGAGAGAGAGAGAGAGAGATTTGAACATGTCGGATGGTAAAAGGTTCAATAAGCTTGGCGTGAGACCATCGTATAATCCCTCCAGGTCGTCACGGGCCACAATGCCTATCACAAAACATCCATAAACCTGATTTGAGAAATGTTTGTCATAATTCTTTAGAAAAGTTGAATGCAGACTCATTAATCTTACACCTAAACTCTATATTAAACTTACTTTGAAAGGCATTCGGCATAGTCGTGTAAGGATTTCCCTTCATTTGCATCTGTGAACTCATTGTGGATAACACACGATCGCAGCTACAGTAGATGAAAGCAGTCCAACTAGTAGTGATACCCCTGCCCTCTTTTGATACTTCTTTGGTAGAGCCGAGCTTTTTGCAACCTGGTTCAGAGGAACACATTGAAGAAAAAAGTTAAAAATCCTAAGAGTTCAAGATGAATAGGAAAAATCAGAACAGTTGAGTTGATAAAACGAAACTCATAAGTCAGAAATGAAACCATCTTAACTAATTCTTTAGTTAGAGACCTATTAGAATTCTTCAATTACTTTCTTGTGTCCAGGTTGCATACGCGCTGGATATCCTCTCGCTCATGTTACCTATTGAACCTGGATGCAAAACAATGACAGGTAAGGATTTTATGTAATATTTGCCAAGTTTTAATGCACTAATTTATTGTGAGATGAGCATCGTATTTGTCGGAAAAACTATATCATCCATCTTTGATTTGCATGTTGCTTTAAACATGGTGGGAGGAAGGTTTTCTAGCATCATTTAAGTGTCTTGGATCTTCTGTTGTTAGTGCCGCTCCGGATCTCGCTTTGGATGGTTTCATTTCTGACTTATGAGTTACATTTAATGAACTCAACTCTTCTGATTTTTCCTATTCATCTTGAACTCTTATGATTTTTAACTTTGCTCTTCAATGTGTTCCTCTGAACCAGGTTGCAAAAGGCTCGGCTCTACCAAAGAAGTATCAAGAGAGGGCATGGGTATCACTACTAGTTGGACTGCTTTCATCTATTGTAGCTGCGACCGAGTGCTATCCACAATGAGTTCACAGATGCAAATGGAGGAAAATCCTTACACGACTATGCCGGATGCCTTTCAAAGTAAATTTAATATAGAGTTTAGGTGTAAGTTTAATGAGTCTGCATTCAACTTTTCTAATGAAGTATGACAAACATTTCTCAAATCATGTTTATGGATGCTTTGTGATAGGCATTCTGGCCCGTGACAACCTAGAGGGATTATACGATGGTCTCACGCCAAGCTTATTGAACCTTTTATCATCGGACATGTTCAAATCTCTCTCTTTTGTTTGATCACCCCACCACACAACGATAACAAACAGTAATGTATATTCCTGGACAAGAAATAATTTATTTATTTTATGTGCAGTGTAAAGACGGTCGTAGGAGAGTCTATCGTGAAGCTGCATCAGGACCAAGAAAATAAATATCAGTAAACTGTGGAGGAATAACAAAGGCTGGCCTGATATGATCGCTATGAAGGCCTAACTGGATTAGTTTCTAACTTAGCTATGTTCTGCTAAACAAAAAAAAGGGGAACGAGGTCTCAAGTTGTGAAAACATACAAGTTGTTTGAATTAATTTTAGGATTATGACAATTGAATCTTTAAGTCTGTACCTGAGATAAGTTACTTTCACACTGATATTTATTTGATCTTTCTTTAATACTTAACTCACAAGTCAGAAATGAAACCATCCAAAGCGAGCTACGGGGCGGCACTAACAACAGAAGATCCAAGACACTTAAACGATGCTAGAAAACCTTCCTCCCTCACCATATTTAAAGAAAAGATCAAATAAATAGCAGTTTGACAGTAACTTATCTCAGGTACAGACATAGTGCCTCAATAAAGATTCAATTATCATAATTCTAAAATTAATTCAAAAAACCAGTATGCTTTCTCAACTTGAGACCTCGTCTCCCCTTTTTTTTGTTTAGCAGAACACAACTAAGTTAGAAACTAATCCAGTTAGGCCTTCATAGTGATCATATAAGGTCAGCCTTTGTTATTCCTCCACAGTTTACTGATCTTTATTTTCTCCGTTCTGATGCAGCTTCACGATAGACTCTCCTATGACCGTCTTTACACTGCACATAAAATAAATAAATTATCTCTTGTCCAGGATTATACATTACTATTTTTTTATCGTTGTGGGGTGGTGGTGATCATGCAAAAGAAAGAGAGAGAGAGATTTGAACATGTCGGATGATAAAAGGTTCAATAAGCTTGGCGTGAGACCATCGTATAATCCCTCTAGGTCGTCACGGGCCTCAATGTCTATCACAAAAACATCCATAAACATGATTTGAGAAATGTTTGTCATACTTCATTAGAATAGTTGAATGCAGACTCATTAAACTTACACCTAAACTCTATATTAAATTTACTTTGAAAGGCATCCGGCATAGTCGTGTAAGGATTTTCCTTCATTTACATCTGTGAACTCATTGTGGCTAGTGGATAGCACTCGGTCGCAGCTACAGTAGATGAAAGCAATCCAACTAGTATTGATACCCATGCCCTCTTTTGATACTTCTTTGGTAACCTGGTTCAGAGGAACACATTGAAGAGCAAAGTTAAAAATCATAAGAGTTCAAGATGAAAAGGAAAAATCAGAAGAGTTGAGTTCATAAAATGAAACTCATAAGTCAGAAATGAAACCATCCAAAGCGAGCTCCGGAGCGGCATTAACAACAGAAGATCCAAGACACTTAAATGATGCTAGAAAACCTTCCTCCCACCATGTTTAAAGCAACATGCAAATCAAAGATGGATGATATAGTTTTTCCGACAAATACGATGCTCATCTCACAATAAATTAGTGCATTAAAACTTGGCAAATATTACATAAAATCCTTACCTGTCATTGTTTTGCATCCAGGTTCAATAGCTAACATGAGCGAGAGGATATCCAGCGCGTATGCAACCTGGACACAAGAAAGTAATTGAATAATTCTAATAGGTCTCTAACTAAAGAATTAGTTAAGATGGTTTCATTTCTGACTTATGAGTTTCGTTTTATCAACTCAACTCTTCTGATTTTTCCTATTCATCTTGAACTCTTATGATTTTTAACTTTGCTCTTCAATGTGTTCCTCTGAACCAGGTTGCAAAAGGCTCGGCTCTACCAGAGAAGTATCAAAAGAGGGCAGTGGTATCACTACTAGTTGGACTGCTTTCATCTACTGTAGCTGCAACCGTGTGCTATCCACAATGAGTTCACAGATGCAAATGAAGGGAAATCCTTACACGACTATGCCGGATGCCTTTCAAAGTAAATTTAATATATAGTTTATTTAATGTGTCTGCATTCAACTTTTTTCTAATGAAGTATGACAAACATTTCTCAAATCATGTTTATGGATGTTTTGTGATACGCATTGTGGCACGTGACGACTTAGAGGGATTATACGATGGTCTCACGCCAAGCTTATTGAACCTTTTACCATCCGACATGTTCAAATCTCTCTATTTTGCTTGATCGCCCCCACCACACAACGATAACAAAATAGTAATGTGTATTCCTGACAAGAGATAATTTATTTATTTTATGTGCAGTGTAAAGACGGTCGTAGGAGAGTCTATCGTGAAGCTGAAGCAGGACGGAGAAAATAAAGATCAGTAAACTGTGGAGGAATTACAAAGGCTGACCTGATATGATCACTATAAAGGCCTAACTGGATTAGTTTCTGACTTAGTTGTGTTCTGCTAAACAAAAAAAAAAGGAGAACGAGGTTTTCAAGTTGTGAAAGCTTACAAGTTGTTTGAATTAATTTTAGGATTATGACAATTGAATCTTTATGGAGCCACTATGTCTGTACATGAGATAAGTTATTGTCACGCTGATGTTTATTTGATCTTTCTTTATTACTCAACTCACAAGTCAGAAATGAAACCATCCAAAGCGAGCTCCGGGGCGGCACTAACAACAGAAGATCCAACACACTTAAATGATGCTAGAAAACCTTCCTCCCTCACCATGTTTAAAGAAAAGATCAAATAAATATCAGCTTGACAGTAATTTATCTAAGGTACAGACATAGTGGCTCCATAAAGATTTAATTGTCATAATCCTAAAATTAATTCAAAATACCTGTCTGCTTTCACAACTTGAGACCTCGTCCCCCCTTTTTTTTGTTTTAGCAGAACACAACTAAGTCAGAAACTAATCCAGTTAGGCCTTCATAGTGATTATATCAGGTCAACATTTGTTATTCCTCCACAGTTTACTGATCTTTATTTTCTTCGTCCTGCTGCATATTCACGATAGACTCTCCTACGACCGTCTTTACACTGCACATAAAATAAATAAATTATCTCTTGTCCAGGAATATACATTACTATTTTGTTATCGTTGTGTGGTGGGGGTGATCAAGCAAAAGAGAGAGAGAGAGAGAGAGATTTGAACATGTCGGATGGTAAAAGGTTCAATAAGCTTGGCGTGAGACCATCGTATAATCCCTCCAGGTCGTCACGGGCCACAATGCCTATCACAAAACATCCATAAACCTGATTTGAGAAATGTTTGTCATAATTCTTTAGAAAAGTTGAATGCAGACTCATTAATCTTACACCTAAACTCTATATTAAACTTACTTTGAAAGGCATTCGGCATAGTCGTGTAAGGATTTCCCTTCATTTGCATCTGTGAACTCATTGTGGATAACACACGATCGCAGCTACAGTAGATGAAAGCAGTCCAACTAGTAGTGATACCCCTGCCCTCTTTTGATACTTCTTTGGTAGAGCCGAGCTTTTTGCAACCTGGTTCAGAGGAACACATTGAAGAAAAAAGTTAAAAATCCTAAGAGTTCAAGATGAATAGGAAAAATCAGAACAGTTGAGTTGATAAAACGAAACTCATAAGTCAGAAATGAAACCATCTTAACTAATTCTTTAGTTAGAGACCTATTAGAATTCTTCAATTACTTTCTTGTGTCCAGGTTGCATACGCGCTGGATATCCTCTCGCTCATGTTACCTATTGAACCTGGATGCAAAACAATGACAGGTAAGGATTTTATGTAATATTTGCCAAGTTTTAATGCACTAATTTATTGTGAGATGAGCATCGTATTTGTCGGAAAAACTATATCATCCATCTTTGATTTGCATGTTGCTTTAAACATGGTGGGAGGAAGGTTTTCTAGCATCATTTAAGTGTCTTGGATCTTCTGTTGTTAGTGCCGCTCCGGATCTCGCTTTGGATGGTTTCATTTCTGACTTATGAGTTACATTTAATGAACTCAACTCTTCTGATTTTTCCTATTCATCTTGAACTCTTATGATTTTTAACTTTGCTCTTCAATGTGTTCCTCTGAACCAGGTTGCAAAAGGCTCGGCTCTACCAAAGAAGTATCAAGAGAGGGCATGGGTATCACTACTAGTTGGACTGCTTTCATCTATTGTAGCTGCGACCGAGTGCTATCCACAATGAGTTCACAGATGCAAATGGAGGAAAATCCTTACACGACTATGCCGGATGCCTTTCAAAGTAAATTTAATATAGAGTTTAGGTGTAAGTTTAATGAGTCTGCATTCAACTTTTCTAATGAAGTATGACAAACATTTCTCAAATCATGTTTATGGATGCTTTGTGATAGGCATTCTGGCCCGTGACAACCTAGAGGGATTATACGATGGTCTCACGCCAAGCTTATTGAACCTTTTATCATCGGACATGTTCAAATCTCTCTCTTTTGTTTGATCACCCCACCACACAACGATAACAAACAGTAATGTATATTCCTGGACAAGAAATAATTTATTTATTTTATGTGCAGTGTAAAGACGGTCGTAGGAGAGTCTATCGTGAAGCTGCATCAGGACCAAGAAAATAAATATCAGTAAACTGTGGAGGAATAACAAAGGCTGGCCTGATATGATCGCTATGAAGGCCTAACTGGATTAGTTTCTAACTTAGCTATGTTCTGCTAAACAAAAAAAAGGGGAACGAGGTCTCAAGTTGTGAAAACATACAAGTTGTTTGAATTAATTTTAGGATTATGACAATTGAATCTTTAAGTCTGTACCTGAGATAAGTTACTTTCACACTGATATTTATTTGATCTTTCTTTAATACTTAACTCACAAGTCAGAAATGAAACCATCCAAAGCGAGCTACGGGGCGGCACTAACAACAGAAGATCCAAGACACTTAAAGGATGCTAGAAAACCTTCCTCCCTCACCATATTTAAAGAAAAGATCAAATAAATAGCAGTTTGACAGTAACTTATCTCAGGTACAGACATAGTGCCTCAATAAAGATTCAATTATCATAATTCTAAAATTAATTCAAAAAACCAGTATGCTTTCTCAACTTGAGACCTCGTCTCCCCTTTTTTTTGTTTAGCAGAACACAACTAAGTCAGAAACTAATCCAGTTAGGCCTTCATAGTGATCATATAAGGTCAGCCTTTGTTATTCCTCCACAGTTTACTGATCTTTATTTTCTCCGTTCTGATGCAGCTTCACGATAGACTCTCCTATGACCGTCTTTACACTGCACATAAAATAAATAAATTATCTCTTGTCCAGGATTATACATTACTATTTTTTTATCGTTGTGGGGTGGTGGTGATCATGCAAAAGAAAGAGAGAGAGAGATTTGAACATGTCGGATGATAAAAGGTTCAATAAGCTTGGCGTGAGACCATCGTATAATCCCTCTAGGTCGTCACGGGCCTCAATGTCTATCACAAAACATCCATAAACATGATTTGAGAAATGTTTGTCATACTTCATTAGAATAGTTGAATGCAGACTCATTAAACTTACACCTAAACTCTATATTAAATTTACTTTGAAAGGCATCCGGCATAGTCGTGTAAGGATTTTCCTTCATTTACATCTGTGAACTCATTGTGGCTAGTGGATAGCACTCGGTCGCAGCTACAGTAGATGAAAGCAATCCAACTAGTATTGATACCCATGCCCTCTTTTGATACTTCTTTGGTAACCTGGTTCAGAGGAACACATTGAAGAGCAAAGTTAAAAATCATAAGAGTTCAAGATGAAAAGGAAAAATCAGAAGAGTTGAGTTCATAAAATGAAACTCATAAGTCAGAAATGAAACCATCCAAAGCGAGCTCCGGAGCGGCACTAACAACAGAAGATCCAAGACACTTAAATGATGCTAGAAAACCTTCCTCCCACCATGTTTAAAGCAACATGCAAATCAAAGATGGATGATATAGTTTTTCCGACAAATACGATGCTCATCTCACAATAAATTAGTGCATTAAAACTTGGCAAATATTACATAAAATCCTTACCTGTCATTGTTTTGCATCCAGGTTCAATAGCTAACATGAGCGAGAGGATATCCAGCGCGTATGCAACCTGGACACAAGAAAGTAATTGAATAATTCTAATAGGTCTCTAACTAAAGAATTAGTTAAGATGGTTTCATTTCTGACTTATGAGTTTCGTTTTATCAACTCAACTCTTCTGATTTTTCCTATTCATCTTGAACTCTTATGATTTTTAACTTTGCTCTTCAATGTGTTCCTCTGAACCAGGTTGCAAAAGGCTCGGCTCTACCAGAGAAGTATCAAAAGAGGGCAGTGGTATCACTACTAGTTGGACTGCTTTCATCTACTGTAGCTGCAACCGTGTGCTATCCACAATGAGTTCACAGATGCAAATGAAGGGAAATCCTTACACGACTATGCCGGATGCCTTTCAAAGTAAATTTAATATATAGTTTATTTAATGTGTCTGCATTCAACTTTTTTCTAATGAAGTATGACAAACATTTCTCAAATCATGTTTATGGATGTTTTGTGATACGCATTGTGGCACGTGACGACTTAGAGGGATTATACGATGGTCTCACGCCAAGCTTATTGAACCTTTTACCATCCGACATGTTCAAATCTCTCTATTTTGCTTGATCGCCCCCACCACACAACGATAACAAAATAGTAATGTGTATTCCTGACAAGAGATAATTTATTTATTTTATGTGCAGTGTAAAGACGGTCGTAGGAGAGTCTATCGTGAAGCTGAAGCAGGACGGAGAAAATAAAGATCAGTAAACTGTGGAGGAATTACAAAGGCTGACCTGATATGATCACTATAAAGGCCTAACTGGATTAGTTTCTGACTTAGTTGTGTTCTGCTAAACAAAAAAAAAAAGGAGAACGAGGTTTTCAAGTTGTGAAAGCTTACAAGTTGTTTGAATTAATTTTAGGATTATGACAATTGAATCTTTATGGAGCCACTATGTCTGTACATGAGATAAGTTATTGTCACGCTGATGTTTATTTGATCTTTCTTTATTACTCAACTCACAAGTCAGAAATGAAACCATCCAAAGCGAGCTCTGGGGCGGCACTAACAACAGAAGATCCAACACACTTAAATGATGCTAGAAAACCTTCCTCCCTCACCATGTTTAAAGAAAAGATCAAATAAATATCAGCTTGACAGTAATTTATCTAAGGTACAGACATAGTGGCTCCATAAAGATTTAATTGTCATAATCCTAAAATTAATTCAAAATACCTGTCTGCTTTCACAACTTGAGACCTCGTCCCCCTTTTTTTTGTTTTAGCAGAACACAACTAAGTCAGAAACTAATCCAGTTAGGCCTTCATAGTGATTATATCAGGTCAACATTTGTTATTCCTCCACAGTTTACTGATCTTTATTTTCTTCGTCCTGCTGCATATTCACGATAGACTCTCCTACGACCGTCTTTACACTGCACATAAAATAAATAAATTATCTCTTGTCCAGGAATATACATTACTATTTTGTTATCGTTGTGTGGTGGGGGTGATCAAGCAAAAGAGAGAGAGAGAGAGAGAGATTTGAACATGTCGGATGGTAAAAGGTTCAATAAGCTTGGCGTGAGACCATCGTATAATCCCTCCAGGTCGTCACGGGCCACAATGCCTATCACAAAACATCCATAAACCTGATTTGAGAAATGTTTGTCATAATTCTTTAGAAAAGTTGAATGCAGACTCATTAATCTTACACCTAAACTCTATATTAAACTTACTTTGAAAGGCATTCGGCATAGTCGTGTAAGGATTTCCCTTCATTTGCATCTGTGACCTCATTGTGGATAACACACGATCGCAGCTACAGTAGATGAAAGCAGTCCAACTAGTAGTGATACCCCTGCCCTCTTTTGATACTTCTTTGGTAGAGCCGAGCTTTTTGCAACCTGGTTCAGAGGAACACATTGAAGAAAAAAGTTAAAAATCCTAAGAGTTCAAGATGAATAGGAAAAATCAGAACAGTTGAGTTGATAAAACGAAACTCATAAGTCAGAAATGAAACCATCTTAACTAATTCTTTAGTTAGAGACCTATTAGAATTCTTCAATTACTTTCTTGTGTCCAGGTTGCATACGCGCTGGATATCCTCTCGCTCATGTTAGCTATTGAACCTGGATGCAAAACAATGACAGGTAAGGATTTTATGTAATATTTGCCAAGTTTTAATGCACTAATTTATTGTGAGATGAGCATCGTATTTGTCGGAAAAACTATATCATCCATCTTTGATTTGCATGTTGCTTTAAACATGGTGGGAGGAAGGTTTTCTAGCATCATTTAAGTGTCTTGGATCTTCTGTTGTTAGTGCCGCTCCGGATCTCGCTTTGGATGGTTTCATTTCTGACTTATGAGTTACATTTAATGAACTCAACTCTTCTGATTTTTCCTATTCATCTTGAACTCTTATGATTTTTAACTTTGCTCTTCAATGTGTTCCTCTGAACCAGGTTGCAAAAGGCTCGGCTCTACCAAAGAAGTATCAAGAGAGGGCATGGGTATCACTACTAGTTGGACTGCTTTCATCTATTGTAGCTGCGACCGAGTGCTATCCACAATGAGTTCACAGATGCAAATGGAGGAAAATCCTTACACGACTATGCCGGATGCCTTTCAAAGTAAATTTAATATAGAGTTTAGGTGTAAGTTTAATGAGTCTGCATTCAACTTTTCTAATGAAGTATGACAAACATTTCTCAAATCATGTTTATGGATGCTTTGTGATAGGCATTCTGGCCCGTGACAACCTAGAGGGATTATACGATGGTCTCACGCCAAGCTTATTGAACCTTTTATCATCGGACATGTTCAAATCTCGCTCTTTTGTTTGATCACCCCACCACACAACGATAACAAACAGTAATGTATATTCCTGGACAAGAAATAATTTATTTATTTTATGTGCAGTGTAAAGACGGTCGTAGGAGAGTCTATCGTGAAGCTGCATCAGGACCAAGAAAATAAAGATCAGTAAACTGTGGAGGAATAACAAAGGCTGGCCAGATATGATCGCTATGAAGGCCTAACTAGATTAGTTTCTAACTTAGCTATGTTCTGCTAAACAAAAAAAAGGGGAACGAGGTCTCAAGTTGTGAAAACATACAAGTTGTTTGAATTAATTTTAGGATTATGACAATTGAATCTTTAAGTCTGTACCTGAGATAAGTTACTTTCACACTGATATTTATTTGATCTTTCTTTAATACTTAACTCACAAGTCAGAAATGAAACCATCCAAAGCGAGCTACGGGGCGGCACTAACAACAGAAGATCCAAGACACTTAAAGGATGCTAGAAAACCTTCCTCCCTCACCATGTTTAAAGAAAAGATCAAATAAATAGCAGTTTGACAGTAACTTATCTCAGGTACAGACATAGTGCCTCAATAAAGATTCAATTATCATAATTCTAAAATTAATTCAAAAAACCAGTATGCTTTCTCAACTTGAGACCTCGTCTCCCCTTTTTTTTGTTTAGCAGAACACAACTAAGTCAGAAACTAATCCAGTTAGGCCTTCATAGTGATCATATAAGGTCAGCCTTTGTTATTCCTCCACAGTTTACTGATCTTTATTTTCTCCGTTCTGATGCAGCTTCACGATAGACTCTCCTATGACCGTCTTTACACTGCACATAAAATAAATAAATTATCTCTTGTCCAGGATTATACATTACTATTTTTTTATCGTTGTGGGGTGGTGGTGATCATGCAAAAGAAAGAGAGAGAGAGATTTGAACATGTCGGATGGTAAAAGGTTCAATAAGCTTGGCGTGAGACCATCGTATAATCCCTCTAGGTCGTCACGGGCCTCAATGTCTATCACAAAACATCCATAAACATGATTTGAGAAATGTTTGTCATACTTCATTAGAATAGTTGAATGCAGACTCATTAAACTTACACCTAAACTCTATATTAAATTTACTTTGAAAGGCATCCGGCATAGTCGTGTAAGGATTTTCCTTCATTTACATCTGTGAACTCATTGTGGCTAGTGGATAGCACTCGGTCGCAGCTACAGTAGATGAAATCAATCCAACTAGTATTGATACCCATGCCCTCTTTTGATACTTCTTTGGTAACCTGGTTCAGAGGAACACATTGAAGAGCAAAGTTAAAAATCATAAGAGTTCAAGATGAAAAGGAAAAATCAGAAGAGTTGAGTTCATAAAATGAAACTCATAAGTCAGAAATGAAAACCATCCAAAGCGAGCTCCGGAGCGGCACTAACAACAGAAGATCCAAGACACTTAAAGGATGCTAGAAAACCTTCCTCCCACCATGTTTAAAGCAACATGCAAATCAAAGATGGATGATATAGTTTTTCCGACAAATACGATGCTCATCTCACAATAAATTAGTGCATTAAAACTTGGCAAATATTACATAAAATCCTTACCTGTCATTGTTTTGCATCCAGGTTCAATAGCTAACATGAGCGAGAGGATATCCAGCGCGTATGCAACCTGGACACAAGAAAGTAATTGAAGAATTCTAATAGGTCTCTAACTAAAGAATTAGTTAAGATGGTTTCATTTCTGACTTATGAGTTTCGTTTTATCAACTCAACTCTTCTGATTTTTTCTATTCATCTTGAACTCTTATGATTTTTAATTTTGCTCTTCAATGTGTTCCTCTGAACCAGGTTGCAAAAGGCTCGGCTCTACCAGAGAAGTATCAAAAGAGGGCAGTGGTATCACTACTAGTTGGACTGCTTTCATCTACTGTAGCTGCAACCGTGTGCTATCCAAAATGAGTTCACAGATGCAAATGAAGGGAAATCCTTACACGACTATGCCGGATGCTTTTCAAAGTAAATTTAATATATAGTTTATTTAATGAGTCTGCATTCAACTTTTTTCTAATGAAGTATGACAAACATTTCTCAAATCATGTTTATGGATGTTTTGTGATACGCATTGTGGCCCGTGACGACTTAGAGGGATTATACGATGGTCTCACGCCAAGCTTATTGAACCTTTTACCATCCGACATGTTCAAATCTCTCTATTTTGCTTGATCGCCCCCACCACACAACGATAACAAAATAGTAATGTGTATTCCTGACAAGAGATAATTTATTTATTTTATGTGCAGTGTAAAGACGGTCGTAGGAGAGTCTATCGTGAAGCTGAAGCAGGACGGAGAAAATAAAGATCAGTAAACTGTGGAGGAATAACAAAGGCTGACCTGATATGATCACTATGAAGGCCTAACTGGATTAGTTTCTGACTTAGTTGTGTTCTGCTAAACAAAAAAAAAAGGGGAACGAGGTTTTCTAGTTGTGAAAGTTTACAAGTTGTTTGAATTAATTTTAAGATTATGACAATTGAATCTTTATGGAGCCACTATGTCTGTACATGAGATAAGTTATTGTCACGCTGATGTTTATTTGATCTTTCTTTATTACTCAACTTACAAGTCAGAAATGAAACCATCCAAAGCGAGCTCCGGGGCGGCACTAACAACAGAAGATCCAACACACTTAAATGATACTAGAAAACCTTCCTCCCTCACCATGTTTAAAGAAAAGATCAAATAAATATCAGGTTGACAGTAATTTATCTAAGGTACAGACATAGTGGCTCCATAAAGATTCAATTGTCATAATCCTAAAATTAATTCAAAATACCTGTCTGCTTTCACAACTTGAGACCTCGTCCCCTTTTTTTTTTGTTTTAGCAGAACACAACTAAGTCAGAAACTAATCCAGTTAGGCCTTCATAGTGATTATATCAGGTCAACATTTGTTATTCCTCCACAGTTTACTGATCTTTATTTTCTCCGTCCTGCTGCATATTCACGATAGACTCTCCTACGACCGTCTTTACACTGCACATAAAATAAATAAATTATCTCTTGTCTAGGAATATACATTACTATTTTGTTATCTTTGTGTAGTAGGGGTGATCAAGCAAAAAAGAGAGAGAGAGAGAGATTTGAACATGTCGGATGGTAAAAGGTTCAATAAGCTTGGCGTGAGACCATCGTATAATCCCTCTAAGTCGTCACGAGCCACAATGCCTATCACAAAACATCCATAAACCTGATTTGAGAAATGTTTGCCATAATTCTTTAGAAAAGTTGATTGCAGACTCATTAAACTTACACCAAAACTCTATATTAAACTTACTTTGAAAGGCATCCGGCATAGTCGTGTAAGGATTTCCCTTCATTTGCATCTGTGAACGCATTGTGGATAGCACACGGTCGCAGCAACAGTAGATGAAAGCAGTCCAACTAGTAGTGATACCCTTGCCCTCTTTTGATACTTCTTTGGTAGAGCCGAGCCTTTTGCAACCTGGTTCAGAGGAACACATTGAAGAAAAAAGTTAAAAATCATAAGAGTTCAAGATCAATAGGAAAAATCAGAACAGTTGAGTTGATAAAACGAAACTCATAAGTCAGAAATGAAACCATCTTAACTAATTCTTTAGTTAGAGACCTATTAGAATTCTTCAATTACCTTCTTGTGTCCAGGTTGCATACGCGCTGGATATCCTCTCACTCATGTTAGCTATTGAACCTGGATGTAAAACATTGACAGGTAAGGATTTTATGTAATATTTGCCAAGTTTTAATGCACTAATTTATTGTGAGATGAGCATCGTATTTGTCGGAAAAACGATATCATCCATCTTTGATTTGCATGTTGCTTTAAACATGGTGGGAGGAAGATTTTCTAGCATCCTTTAAGTGTCTTGGATCTTCTGTTGTTAGTGTCGCTCCGGAGCTCGCTTTGGATGGTTTCATTTCTGACTTATGAGTTTCATTTTATGAACTCAATTTTTCTGATTTTTCCTATTCATCTTGAACTCTTATGATTTTTAACTTTGCTCTTCAATGTGTTCCTCTGAACCAGGTTGCAAAAGGCTCGGGTCTACCAAAGAAGTATCAAAAGAGGCATGGGTATCACTACTAGTTGGACTGCTTTCATCTACTGTAGCTGCGACTGAGTGCTATCCACTAGCCACAATGAGTTCACAGATGCAAATGAAGGAAAATCCTTACACGACTATGCCGGATGCCTTTCAAAGTAAATTTAATATAAAGTTTAGGTGTAAGTTTAATGAGTCTGCATTCAACTTTTCTAATGAAGTAGGACAAACATTTCTCAAATCATGTTTATGGATGTTTTGTGATAGGCATTGTGGCCCGTGACGACCTAGAGGGATTATACGATGGTCTCACGCCAAGCTTATTGAACCTTTTACCATCGGACATGTTCAAATCTCTTTCTCTCTCTTTTGCTTGATCACCCCCACCACACAACGATAACAAAATAGTAATGTACATTCTTGGACAAGAAATAATTTATTTATTTTATGTGCAGTGTAAAGACGGTCGTAGGAGAGTCTATCGTAAATCTGCATCAGGACGGAGAAAATAAAGATCAGTAAACTGTGGAGGAATAACAAAGGCTGACCTGATATGATCACTATGAAGGCCTAACTGGATTAGTTTCTAACTTAGCTGTGTTCTGCTAACAAAAAAAAAAAGGAACGAGCTCTCAAGTTGTGAAAGCATACAAGTTGTTTGAATTAATTGTAGGATTATGACAATTGAATCTTTATGTTTATACCTGAGATAAGTTACTTTCACGCTGATATTTATTTGATCTTTCTTTAATACTGAACTCACAAGTCAGAAATGAAATCATCCCAAGCGAGCTCCGGGGCGGCACTAACAACAGAAGATCCAAGACACAAAAAAGAGAGAGTGAGAGAGATTTGAACATGTCGGATGGTAAAAGGTTCAATAAGCTTGGCGTGAGACCATCGTATAATCCCTCTAGGTCGTCACGGGCCACAATGCCTATCACAAAACATCCATAAACATGATTTGAGAAATGTTTGTCATACTTCATTAGAAAAGTTGAATGCAGACTCATTAAATTTACACTTAAACTCTATATTAAACTTACTTTGAAAGGCATCTGGCATAGTCGTGTAAGGATTTCCTTCATTTGCATCTGTGAACTCATTGTGGATAGCACACGGTCGAAACTACAGTAGATGAAAACAGTCCCACTAGTACTGATACCCCTGCCCTCTTTTGATACTTCTCTGGTAGAGCCGAGCCTTATGCAACCTGGTTCAGAGGAACACATTGAAGAGCAAAGTTAAAAATCATAAGAGTTCAAGATGAATAGGAAAAATCAGAAGAGTTGAGATAAAACGAAACTCATAAGTCAAAAATGAAACCATCTTAACTAATTCTTTAGTTAGAGACCTATTAGAATTCTTCAATTACTTTCTTGTGTCCAGGTTGCATACCCGCTGGATATTCTCTCGCTCATGTTAGCTATTGAACCTGGATGCAAAACAATGACAGGTAAGGATTTTATGTTATATTTACCAAGTTTTAATGCACTAATTTATTGTGAGATGAGCATCGTATTTGTCGGAAAAAACTATATCATCCATCTTTGATTTGCATGTTGCTTTCAAAATGGCATGTTGCTTTAAACATGGTGAGGGAGGAAGGTTTTCTAGCATCCTTTAAGTGTCTTGGATCTTCAGTTGTTAGTGTCGCTCTGAAGCTCACTTTGGATGGTTTCATTTCTGACTTATGAGTTCGTTTTATCAACTCAACTCTTCTGATTTTTCCTATTCATCTTGACCTCTTATGATTTTTAACTTTGCTCTTCAATGTGTTCCTCTGAACCAGTTTGCAAAAGGCTCGGCTCTACCAGAGAAGTATCAAAAGAGGGCAGAGGTATCACTACTAGTTGGACTGCTTTCATCTACTGTAGCTGCAACCGAGTGCTATCCACTAGCCACAATGAGTTCACAGATGCAAATGAAGGGAAATCCTTACACGACTATGCCGGATGCCTTTCAAAATAAATTTAATATAGAGTTTAGGTGTAAGTTTAATGAGTCTGCATTCAACTTTTCTAATGAAGTATGACAAACATTTCTCAAATCATGTTTATGGATGTTTTGTGATAGGTATTGTGGCGCGTGACGACCTAGAGGGATTATACGATGGTCTCACGCCAAGATTATTGAACCTTTTAACATCCGACATGTTCAAATCTCTCTCTCTCTCTCTCTCTTTTGCTTGATCACCCCCACCACACAACGATAACAAAATAGTAATGTATATTCTTGGACAAAAGATAATTTATTTATTTCATGTGCAGTGTAAAGACGGTCGTAGGAGAGTCAATCGTGAAGCTACATCATGACGGAGAAAATAAAGAACAGTAAACTGTGCAGGAATAACAAAGGCTGACCTGATATGATCACTATGAAGGCCTAACTGGATTAGTTTCTGACTTAGTTGTGTTCTGCTAAACAAAAAAAAAGGGGGAACGAGTTCTCAAGTTGTGAAAGCATACAGGTTGTTTGAATTAATTTTAGGATTATGACAATTGAATCTTTATGTAGTATGTCTGTACCTGAGATAAGTTACTGTCAAGCTGCTATTTATTTGATCTTTTCTTTAAACATGGTGAGGGAGGAAGGTTTTTTAGCATCCTTTAAGTGTCTTGGATCTTCTGTTGTTAGTGCCGCCCCAGAGCTCGCTTTGGATGGTTTCATTTGACTTGTGAGTTGAGTTCATTTCTGACTTGTAAAATCCTTATATGTGATTGTTTTGCATCTGGGTTCAATAGCTAACATGAGCGAGAGGATATCTAGCGGGTATGCAACCTGGACACAAGAAAGTAATTGAAGAATTCTAATAGGTCTCTAACTAAAGAATTAGTTAAAAGAGGAAGAAGTGTTCAGTAAGTTTCTTAATTAACAAAATAATTAAGAGACAGAGTTACAGCAGACTTATATATTGAGAATGTAAGAACTTAAGCTAATATAGATTACATCAAATTCAAATAATAGATAAGATATCATAACAAAACAGAGTTACAGCAGTGAATATGATAACGTATCCTTGAGATAACACGAGATACGCTTAACAGCTTGACAGCGGGACTCCCTCAGATCATGCATGAATTTACTAACTTTGTGCACAACAAATGCGATATAAGGACGGGTGAGTGACAAATAATGAAGGCTGCCAGCAACACTTCTATACAAACTTGGATCAGCAATAGAAGTTGGATCCGTGCAACTTAAGTTAGAAGAAGAAGACAATGAGTACTAATTGGTTTAGCTTTATCCAAGCCAGATTCACTCAACAGATCAACAATGTAACGCCTTTGAGGGAGGAACAGACTGTCAGTTGAATGCAATGCCTCAACGCCGAGGAAATAATGAAGATCTCCCAAATCCTTAACTAGAAAAGAGCTTGCCAATGTTGCGATCAAACGCTGAATATTGGATTTGTGGGAACTGGTTATTATGATGTCGTCCACGTAAATCAGACAGTAAATAATTAAATATACAGCGAAGAATAAGAATGACAACCACGAAAACCAAGCTGGTGCAAGTAATCTGTTAGTTGTAAGAGAAATCGTCGAAGGGTTGAACAAAGGGGGGACAGGTTGTGAAGGAGGAGTATAAGGGAACAGAGACTCATTGAAGACTATGTGACGAGAGACATATAATTTTCTCGTCTATAAATCGAGACATTTGTATCCATGATGGTTCAAGCTATACCCCAGGAAAATACATGTTTTGGATCAGAAATCTATCTTGTGTTTATTGTAAGGACGGAGATAAGGCCAACATGCACAGCCAAAAACACTTGTAGTCATGTTTACGATTGTACACAACCTTATATGGGGATTTATGTTGTAAGATAGGAGTAGGAAGACGATTAATGATATGTACAACAGTTAAAAAGGCATCCTCCTAGTATGTTTGTGGTAAATTTGATTGAGACAAAGGGCTTAATCCCATTTCGACAATTTGGCAATGACGTCTTTCTATAGCCCCCATTTGTTCGTGAGTATGAGGACATGAGACTATGTTTTATTCCAATTGAGCAGAAATAATTAGTAAGACGTCGATATTCACCTCCCAAATCTGACTGAACGAATTTTATTTTAGTTGAAAATTGACGTTCAACATAGGCTTGAAAGTGCATAAAAAATTGTTCAACATCAGACTTGAGTTTGATAGAAAATAGCCATAGAAATTTTGAGCAATAATAAAGAAACTATACATAATATCGAGCACCAGAAGTTGACACGACGGAAGCGGGACCCCAAAGATCAGTATATATCAAATATAAAGGTTTATTAGAAGAGCAATGAAAAGACTTAAAAGGTAAGCAACAACTTTTAGCTTGTTGACATTGTGGACATACAGAATGCCTTTTATTTGCAAGAGTGAAAATAGAAGATCCTAACAAGGCATGTTGGACTACTAGATAAGCGGCATGGCCTAGACGTTTAGGGTTTAGAAGGCATAGAAGGCTTGAGGTTGGCACGAACGAAGTGGTCCAGAAAAGGAGTAGAGACCATCTCTAAGATTGCCTCGATGATGGATAGGCCCCGAGTAACCTCCACAAGAAAAAAAGAATCATGAAATTCAAAGTACACAGCATTGTCCTGGCAAAACTGTTGAACAAAAATTAGATTTTTTTTTTATTATTTTAGGGACTAGAAGAACATTATACAGAACAAAAGAACAAGAACGAGTATTTAGAGAGGTAGAACCAGTGTGAGTGATTAGTAAACATGCTCCGTTTCCTACTTGAAGTTGATTGGTTCCATCATAATGGTCACTGCGAAGGTTAAGGTTGCTCATCTTGTTGGTGAGATGATGTTTGGCTCCAGTGTTCGGATGCCAGTCATTACCATCAGGTTGTTGAGTTGTAGCAACTAGTGCCAGAGGTTGGCATTGAGACTGAATTTGAGGTGGTGCATCGTTGTACCAGAGATCAAATATGTAAAAGCAGCGTTTTGCACTATCACCAGGTTTATCGCATACCTCACAAACAGAAGATTCACGATGAGACTGATGAGGCCCGTAGTTAGTATGTGACTGATAAGGGTACTGTTTACCATGACCACTACGACCTTTGTCTCGATAACCAGATCGACCTCGGCTGAAATTCTGTGGATTTGATTGACGAGTGACAAGATTCACACTTGCATTGCTGAGAGGAAATGATATGATGCGAGCTTCACAAGTTAGCATCATCGAATATAGTTCTTCCAACGTAACAGGTTGTCGGCGGGAGGACACATTTTGAACAAGTGAGTCATATTTGTGTCCTAATCCAGCCAAGATATACGTCACTATATCATCATTAGTGAGGGGATGACCAACAATGGCGAGCTCATCAGTAATTTTCGTAATTTGAAGAAAGAAATCGACGGTAGAAGAACTACCTTTTTTAGCACTAGCTAGTTGAGTGCCAATGTGAACAACCTTTGCACAAGATTGAGACGCAAAGTTGCTTCCAAGGCATGCCAAACCGCAGCGGATGTTTGGCACCGTGCAATATGACTTTATTCACACGAGCTTTTCTGTTTTCCCTCTCTTTTCTATCTCTCTTTAGTGTTTTGAATTTTCATCGGGGATTTGATGGCTTCCATGAGCAGTTCCGGTAAGGAGGCGTTTGATGTGGTAAGGAGGCGGACGGAGTCTGCAGCGGCAGCGGGCGGTGCTGTAGCGTCGCCTTTCGCTGAGCGACGTCGTCGATTTGTTTCTGGTACAGCAAAAGCTTCTGCTCAAAAGTTGAAAAAGGCGATGACGGCGGCGGCGCCACCTAAGGTTTCGGCTGGTAGTGTTCGGAGTTCAGTGAGATCTCTGGATTAGATTAGTGCTGAATTTTCCAAGTACGGAGCGAGCAGTGATGGTCTGGAGCTCGTGGTGCCCTAGGGTCACGAAAGGGCTACTTCTCCTCGCTTATGCTATTACACCGCCTATTTCGTACAGATCAAGGCGTAGTTGAGATCTTTCCTCCCTGCTTTTACCGAGAGGTCTTCAAGCCTTCAAGGCATGCTTGCTTTGTCCGAGCCATCTTTCCCCTAACGGATAGTCGACTTTGGCGGCAGTTGTCTTTATCTGTTCGGCCTCCGGGTATCGTTGCACGGTGGACAGGTTTTTTGGGGCCTTCGATTTGGCGAGCACGTCGTCGGACAAGCTCTTTTATACTTTCACTATGCGGAAGTCAACGAAGAGAATTCTTCACGACCTCCAAGGTTCCCACAGTAGCTGGAAGAAGAAGTTTTTCTTCGTCCGTCCTACCGTAGCGGGTCTTTCGGATGACGTTCCGATGGAGTGGAACCAAGATCCCCGAATTCCTGCTAACTTGGACCATGCAAAGGCCAAGGAGGAATTAACGGAAGAGGAGTTCTTTGATCAAGGCTTTAGCTGAAACAAGATGTCCCAGGTTAGTGTGTTTTCGGCCCTTTAACAAAAGTGTGGCCCTTTAACAGAAGTGTGGCATGAACGACCTACTAGCTTCGGAGTCCTCGGAGGGATACAACGCCCTAAGATAAGTAAGTGTTTTCGTAGGTATTTTTTCTTCGGGTTTTTCTTCCTTTAGTTGAATCGGAATCTTAATTCTGCAGGGACTATCTTGCTTCAGGATTCCGAGGACGAGGGTCATGTTCTGGCACAAGTGGGCGATAGTCCTACCGCCTCTCGTCTTTCCCCCATTGGGTCGGGAGTCGCCAGAGATTGGTTCGTGGCGCACTACCCTTCGACAACGTTGGCAGACCTTGGGGATGTTTTTCTGGGTCAGCCTTCTATTCCTCAGCCCCCGACCGCATGAACGAAGTCAGTGTCTGAGAGGTCTTCTTCGCCACTTCCCAAGCGTCGAGAGACGGGACTTTTGGATTTTCTGGTTGCCCCTTCTTAGGAAGCCGGAGCTTGGGGTCAGATTACTTTTCCTCCGGTGCAATCGCTTTTGAGGAGTGTTGCGAGCCTAGGAGCTCAAACTGTAGGTTTTGCCGACGAATTGGCTCGCCTTGGTGCTTCTCTGACCCCTTCCCTGCTTGATGCCCAGGAGCTGGGCTTGGTTGCGCAATTGTGTGCGACCGTGGTAAGTGATGTTGTTGGGGAATATGCTTTACTTCTTCTCGCATTTCTTTTACTGACGTTTGTCTCTTCTGACAGGCCCACGTGGGAGTGAGGCCTGTCTCAGTTATATGAGGAGGCAGCCCGAGAGAGGGATGCCCTGAAGGGATCGGAGCAACATTTGAGAGAGCGCCTGGCAGCCTCGGAAAAGTCAAGGGAAGCCTTGGCCGGGAGAGAAGCTGAGTTGGTCGGGAAGCTCGTGGACTCTGGGAAGCTGGTGACTTCGCTTTAGGGGGCTTGTGGAGAAGACCATAATTGAGCGAGACGAACGTCTAGCTGCTCACGAGTGGGAGATAAAGGAGCGGCTCGACCGCTTGTTCGAGGGTCACCTTTTGTGGGGTTTCCGAGCTTGCCGATAAATTGGCATCGCGAAGAACTTCTTCTGCCCCGAGGTTGATCCCCAAAGGATGTCCTCGACCCAGAAGCAACCTAAATGCACCCTTATTTGTCCTGGTCACCTTCGTGCGAACGGAATAACTAACGAAAACATGAGCACCGCGTCGACCAAGCCACAAATCCTTCATGGGTAGCGTCAAATTACACGCGCCGTTATAAATCGACTCGCCACGTCAGCAGGTAACATGAGGATGGAAATAGCGGCGACGGAGTGGCCGAAAACGACGACGGATTTGGGGAAATAGGCATGGTTTTTGTCGTCGGGAAATGAGATTCGGATTCGAATCCGATTGGAGGAAGTGGATCTGGTTTTTTCGACGCTGGTGGGGGTTGGATTTGGGGGGAAATGACGAAATTGGCCTTGAGGGGGAATTTGTATTATTTTGGCGTAAGGGGATCAGGCTCCGCGTCAAAAGACCTTGGAAAGAAAAATCGATGTTATAAGTAGTAGAATTGAGAGGGATCTTATTAATTTGAAGGGCACTGAAGAATCGTAGTATTAAAGTTTGACACAAATGAGGGGTGGGGGCGGGGGGGCGCGATACAAAAATAGAAAATGGAAAATGCTTTTTGAACGGGACTGTAAGTATACAGTCCCACTTTCAAATTGAATAGTTTGTTAATTTCATAATAGGCACATCGATAATATATGGTTTCCAATCACAGAAATATTTTATTATGCCAATAGATTAAAAATTCATGTTGAGAGCTATTTAGAGTTACTAAATAAGTCCAACCATTTCTTCCAAAAGCACATTTTTAACACTTAGCAAAATATAATAAAATGCCTAAAATAAAATATTTTGTCACTGTCAAAAAGAAAAGAAAAAGAAAAAAACATAGACTGTTACCCGCATGTATGTTGGTGATATAGGAATATATAGATAAAACTTAACCAAAACAACTCAGACAGCATTTTAAACTTACACAAATATATATTTCTTTAAATAGCAAAGCATACTCTCTGCGCACAGAACTATACTTTTTTCTGAATGTACTATGAGGAATCTTTTAAACCTTATACTTTGTTATATACACTTTTCAATGATTTCTCCATTTGTTGTTTTGATTTACACTCATAAGTTCAAGAACAAACACCAAACACTTTCAAAATGACTACATTCAAATGGCGGAAGATTCCGGGGCTTGTTTCCGATGGTTTCGTCGCCGGAGTCGCCTCACCAAACACCTTCAAAATGATTGTTTCCGATGGTTTCGTCGACAACAGCGACGGCAAAGGATGGACGATTAACGTGACTACTTTGGCTCGCGCAATCTTCAAGTCGATGCCGATGGAGGTTGTGGTTTTTGCCGCCGGAGCAATCGTCGGATCTGCCTCGAGGATTACCATCACGTCGCTCGACCGAGCTAAGATCCTTATGCATATATATACTACCTGGCTCCTTGCACATATACTAATATGTGTCATTCATTGAGCTCAGCTCCTTGCATATATATACTTTAATGAATGACACACATCAATATAATTTAACTCGTTCGAGCCAGGTAGTATATATATGCATAAGGATCTTAGCTCGGTCGAGCGGCGCGATGGCAATCCTCGAGGCAGATTCGGCGATTGCTCCGGCGGCAAAAACCACAGCCTCCATCGGCACCGACTTGAAGATTGCGCAAGCCAAAGTAGTCGCGTCAATCGTCCACCCTTTGTCGTCGTTGTTGTCGACGAAACCATCGGAAACAATCACTTTGACGGTGTTTGGTGAGGCGGCTCCGGCGACAAAACCATCAAAAATAAGCCCCAAAATCTTCCGCCATTTGAATGTAGTCATTTTGAAAGTGTTTGGTGTTTGTTCTTGAACTTATGAGAGTGAATCAAAATAACAAATGGAGAAACCATTGAAGAGTGTATATAACAAAGTATAAGGATTAAACACATAATCATAGTACATGCAACAAAAAAGTATAGCTCTGTGCATTGCAAAGTAGACTTTGTTTTTGCTATTTAAAGAATATATGATTTTGTTTAAGTTAAAATGTTGTTTGAGGACTTAGATTGTTTTGATTAAGTTTTATCGATATTTTTAATATATTGGGACCATGCACAGATAATCACCAACATGCATGCAGAAGGGAACAGTGTATGTTTTTTTCTTTTTGACAGTGACAAAAAATTAGATTCTAGATATTTTGTTAGAATATAAATTAAATATATAATAAATGTGGTAGGTGTAGTAGGTGCAGCAGTGATTCCTTCCCTATTTATGTATGCTTCATCCATATCAATCATACCAAGTTATTTTCCTTCTCTTCTATTATTACATGGTATCACAGCCTTCTCTTAAAGAGTAGATCTTGTGGCATAAACATTGCGACGCCGCGGCGCCGCCACTGTCAGTTTGCCGCGGCGGCCTCCAAACTTCAAGATTTCCTTTTTTTTTCTCCTCTGCTTGTTTTTGACCCTCTCCCCAGTTAGTTTTTTTTTTCTTTAAAAAAAATAATAAAAATATGTCGTTGAATTCTAAAGGCATTTGTTGACAGCAAGTCTTCCGACCACCCACCACTGCCGTTGTTCGCCATCGAGGCATCGCCTTCCGCTGCTAGGGTGATTTCAGTTCAGTTCCAATTTATGCGTGCCATTTCAAGTTTTGTTCTTGTTTTGCGAGCAACCCACATAGTGTGTTGCTCAGGGGGAGTCGGGAGTCAGTCGTTTTTTTGTTGTCGTTTTTCAATTGACTACATATTTGAGTTATAGTCTTATGGATTGATGAGTTTCTGGTGTGGAAGCACACGTTTGGGCATTAAGGATATTAATCTGTCGTCATTGTTGACACACATGTAATTCGCGTTTGTTTGATTGGTATAGCCAATCGTTGTGTGAGGTGTTTGTCGTCAATGGAGCTAGTGACCACGTTTGTTGATTGGTGTACCCCAATCGTTGCCTTAAGGTGTTTCGATGACGTTTCTGGTGGACTTCGTGTTCCACGTTTGATTGGTATAGCCAATCGTTGTCGTAAGGTGTTTCAATGACGTCTCAGTTGGTGGAGCTAGTGATCCATATGTGTTGATTGGTGTAGCCAATCTTTACCGTAAGGTGTTCTGACGAAGATTATATTCAAAAATGTCAAGATGGGTTAGAAGTCTTGGTCGCACTCGCTTTCTATTAAGTATTGTAACTTATTATGTAGTTAAAGTTACTTTCAATTATGTGTGTTATTTGTAACAAGCTTAGAGCGTAGTACGCTCTAGCTTGAGGGGGACTGTTAGAATATAAATTAAATATATAATAAATGTGGTAGGTGTAGTAGGTGTAGCAGATGCAGTAGTGATTCCTTCCCTATTTATGTATGCTTCATCCATATCAATCATACCAAGTTATTTTCCTTCTCTTCTATTATTACATATTTTATTATATTTTGCCAAGTGTTAAAAATGTGCTTTTTGAAGATATGATCGGGCTTATTTAGTAAGTAAGTATAATTATCATTTTGCCCTAGGTTGCATAATTAAAGTGGGAGGCAGCGTTAAAAGCTTTATTTTTAGGACGACTTATTAATATTGCCCCTTATCTTTTTTCAAAAACTAATATTCTCAATTTTTTCGGGCTTTGTTTAAATGCCTCATATGTTTCAATTTTTTTGTTAAAAATGCCTTCGGCCCTTATCGGGCCAAAATTGCCTACGTGGCAATACAATCAACAAGTTGTCAATGCCACCTCATATTTTCCATTTAAAAAATATTCTTTACACAAATCTTTGTAATTTTAAATATTGTATTTGCACTAAAATAAATTACACTTTGCACCCCAAGAAATATATATAAATAATAATAATAATAATAATAATAATAATAATAATAATAAACATATATATAAAAAAAACATATATAAAACTATTTTGTAAAAATAATAAATATATATAAATAATAATAATAAACTTTTATATATAACTATTTGTAAAAAAAATAAACATATTTATAAATAATAATAAACATTTATATACAAATAATAATAATAAACATATAAATATAACTATTTGTAAAAATAATAAACATATATATAAATAGTAATAATAATAATAAACATTTTAACATTAAAAAAAACAAAGGAAAAAATTAAAAAAAAAAAAAATCAATCATCATCTTCGACACCACCACCGCCGCACCCCTCCACCTCCGAATCCGATGGTGGTGGCGCGATTTTGGGTGGTGGTGGCGTCGATGGATCTGATGGTGGTGGCGGGGGGTGGTAGTGGGGAAGAAGATGGTGGTGGTGTGCGGTGATGGATCCGATGAAGATGGTGGTGATGGCAACGACGGTGAGGAGAGGGGTAGAGTACTGGAAGGGGATGATGAGTTTTTTTTTAAAAAAAAATTATAAGTTTTATAAATTATTAAAGATATAAAAAAAGATATATATATATATATATATGATGAATTCATTTTTTTTTGTTTCGTAATTGGATATATATATATGTGTGTGAAGATTTAATTTATTTACTTTTTGTATTATTTTGTTGTTTTTTATATATTGTTTAAAATATTAATTATTTTTCCAAATAGTTATATATATGTTTATCACTATTATTTTTATATATATATTTTTAGGTGCAAACTGTAATTTATTTTGGGGTGCAAATACAATATTTAAAATTATAAGAGTTTGTGTAAAAAATGGCAGAGCAACTTATTGACGTGGCATTGATTGTACCGCCACGTAGGCAATTTTGGCCCGAATATGGGCCTAGGGCATTTTTAACAAAAAAATTTGAAACATATGGGCATTTAAACAAGCCCGAAAAAATTGGGCATATTAGCTTTTTGAAAAAATTGGGTATATTAGCTTTTTGAAAATGACCATATTTCTTGAGTTAATGACCACAGCATCTATCTTTGAAAATTAAAGTTAACAATAATTCGATAGTAACTCTAAATAGCTCTCAACATGAGTTTTTAATCTTTTGACATAATAAAATATTTTATTGATTGAAAACTATATATTATCGATCTGCCTATTATGAAAGTAACAAACTATTCAATTATGATTCTTAAACTCTAGTCCCCTACTGAAATCTTCATATTGTGAGTTTATTTTGCCAGGCAGTAAATTAGCTAAGGACTGTCAAATGCAATTGTATTTTGTTAATTAATAAATGATAAAAAGAACTTGCTAAACACGTAACCAGTTTTCACAAGTTAATGAAATGACTATGTATATACTTACAGTATCTGTGCGAAAAGCATTTTCTTCTTTAATGGTATGAAAGCATGAAAAAACTAATTAATCTCAACATTCTACGTATTATGTATTTACAGATCTAGAAAATAATATCTTCTTTAAAAGAATGATCATAAATATGTATAAAAGTCAATCTAAACAATATTAATTCTGCATATAAACAAAACAAAAATAAAGGTTAAGTTTTTTTATATATATCAAATATTTCAATACGTGAGGGTTATAGAAAAGCTATACGAGATCTTTTGCACTTTTACTACTTTTTTACTACTTTTTTAATATTACAAGTTGTCTTTTGCCAACTAAAATAATATATAAGGTTATTCACCAGTAGAACAGTCCTAGAACGCTAACAAAGTGGATTGCCATTACATAAATTTCTAATAAAACAACTCCAACAATTCATTGCTAATAAATTAACAGGAAGCGTAAATATCAAAGCAGTTACCTGATTGAGCAAAGAAGAATGAGGCCTACATTAAAAAGGAAGGAGTTCATAAGTGTAGCTCCCCGTCTGAAAATATAATTTAAATGTCATGTAATAAACATTAAATGCAACTCGTAAAGAAAAATCTTAAGGCAGATGTTGAAATAGTACAGAGATACATACTTCATTGGATGGATCGTGATGAAAACCAATTTCAGTCCAAGCATCATTGCCCCAGCGATCACAGAAAGCAGAAGATAAAAGCAGAAAAAGGCAAATGCCACAGTTCCAAGAAGACCTAGAAGAAGAAAAGCAGCATGCCATCAAATTATGTGTCAGAAAACGACAATATGGAACAGAAACACAAAAAGACTTTCTTAATTTACCCCAAACATCGTCCAATTTGATGAAAACCTCATTCAGAAATGGAGAAAAAGGTGGGTCAATCAACAGATAAATCACAATGTGCGCAATCCAAGCCACTGAAACAATCAACCTGTTCAAAGCAGTTACAATCAGCCCGGAGAACAAGTATACAAAGTTCTATGACAAAAGCGGTAGCAATCGCCAGTAATTGTTTATTCTGCTTCAAGGTCATAGAGTCAGATGCCCCCACAGAGACTCCAGGAGTAGAATATTGCACTGATTGAGCAGAAACAACAAATAAATTTCTCCAATGATTTAGTATCCCAGTTTAAAGATTTGTGGAGCAACTAGATGATGAACCACATCTAGTAACTATTTTTGTTGAAACTCAAATTTTAGAATAAAATCAAACACTCCAAAACTGTGCAGCGTAAGGCCTGAATTGGATATTAAAGGGACAAACAGCGCGACAGACTTATTTATTAGATCCTTAATGTTTGTTTAACAATGGGATATCTCTGTCTTACATCTGAGAAACTGCATATAATCATTACAAAGGCATACATGCATAGTTATTCAGATTTCAGTGGTAAATAAATCCAAGAATGATGCACCGATCTCTATTGCAACAGACATGTATATTCTTAACTAACGAACGAGGAAGAAAAAAAAAGCAGAATGAAAGAACAAAGAAATAGTCCGAAAAGTAAAACTAAGAGGCACTGCTATACCGTGTCATTGTACAGATACGTGCATTTCGGAACATAATTAAGCAATAATCACTCAGAGGTACCACACACTCGGAGTCAATTTTGAAATTCGAAATTGTCAACAAAAGTTGAAAGAGCGCATCAAGATTCTCTAATAAAGCCGTTGCTAGAGCATATGCAAAGTGAAGCCATGTGAAGCATATTTAGACAATTCATTATCAAGATACTTCATGTCATATGCCAAGGAAATTAATTCAACACGCAAAACATGGTAGACATGACACCACGACAAGTCCTGAAAGAAGGCGCACACCTTTTCAACAGCTTTCACATTTTTTTCGCCATTTTCTTCCTTTACAACCGCTCCTTTCTTCCTGATGAAGCGCATCAGCTGCTTTTTTGAGTTCCCTGGCCTTTTTTCCCAGATCAGTGGCTTCCTATATTTGTTAAACATAAGTCTCACATGCAATTCAATGAAAGAAGAAACTGAATTTCTATCCTTTCAGGATGATCTGGAAATAACTGAAAACTGACAAGCAAATAAGGAAATACCTTGATGTACTGTGAGCATGTGATAACAGACTTTGGGCGCTGGATAAATGAAAAAATAAGCCCCAAGGGAAGGCAAGCAATCCCAACACC
This sequence comes from Linaria vulgaris, assembly GCA_948329865.1. Taxonomy (NCBI): domain Eukaryota; kingdom Viridiplantae; phylum Streptophyta; class Magnoliopsida; order Lamiales; family Plantaginaceae; genus Linaria; species Linaria vulgaris. Next base: position 13,500,089 of record OX415254.1, on the reverse strand, counting down.
ACCAAAAATCTGAAGATTGTGAAAGCTAAAAACTTGAGCACTATGCTTAACAGGAATGCGATAAAGATATATAATTGAAGAGAAAAGGCCCAATCCAATCTAGCAAGTATGAATCAAGCCTTCAAGGACCACAATCAGTTACTTTAATTCTACATACGGAGAAGCACAAAAGTTTCTAGATACTGGACAATTTAAAACAAGAATGCCTATGCGTGCATTATTGCAACAAGTTGATAAGGAACACTAACCGACATTCGCAATTGCATATATGACCACGAGAAACTATCATTTATCAGATCAATAATGGCGAGCACCTGTAAAAGACAACATTATGATACAATGTAAAAACTTCCTATCGTTGTCATAGTGATGTTTGTCTTCAAAATAGCAAGACAAGACGTACCGTGAAAAGAAAAGATCCAACAATTGTCGCAAGAGCAACAACATACTCCGGGCCCGCATAGACCATGTTGTCTCAGATGAAGCATTTGCAGAATATGCAGAGCACTGAACAAAGCACCTGATTTTATAAGAACCAGGTGATAAGAACTGGCTACAAATCTCAATAACTATCATTCATTGCTGACCTGTCTAGCTCCATTAATACACAGGGGAAATCCCACAATGTTGGAAAGACCTGAGTAGACGAGGATAGATGCCTAACAGTGAAGTTCACCTTTCCGATAACCCCTACAATAAAACAACCAAAGTATCAGCCCCATAATAACTTGACAGAATGCTAACTTCAACAGGGCTCCATCCCAACTTTACATCCACAGAAATAATTTAAGAGAAGCATCTTGCATTGACAGAACCAAATATAGAAAAATGAAGCTATTGTATAACAGTCTAAAACCCCCTAAATACACATGCACACACATAATCTGCTGAGAGGAATTCTAAATCCAGTATAAATTAGTTAGCATGATTAGGACTGACAAAAACATTTACCACTAACAGACAATGGCCACATAACATCATCACTCATAGCAGCCAAAAACGAAATCAGACTAAGACGATACACATCGCCCTATGCAACATCATCACTCATAGCAGATATAGTGGCGTACGTAACGAATTTAGACAAGCAAACAATCACCAAGTAAGTCGACATATACTTGATCAGAAAATGCAACTACCACGATCTAATAACCCCATTCAAATGCAACGAACCGTCAGCATCACATTGCCGGTTACCCGTTCAATAAACGCTACAACACCAGCCTCTTTCTGAAGCACACCAATAAACTGAACCATTACACCAATAAACTCGGCATTAAAAGCAGCTAAACGACGTAAGAAAAATAACCAATCCACGCCACATCAAACTAATCAATCGTATCAATACCGTACAGAATCCCGAGCACAAAACCGCAAACGATAGCATTCACAACGACCCACAATCCTAAAACCTGAAAAACCAATCAAATCAAATACCGCATTTCAAATACGCAATACGACACTGACACAGAAGCAACCTAAATGCACCCTTACTTGTCCTGGTCACCTTCGTAATAAAACATCGCACGCGAACGGAATAACGAAAAACACGAGCACCGCGTCGACAATATAATATATAATCCTTCATCGGCAGCGTCAAATTACCCGCGCCGTTATAAACCGATTCGCCACGTCAGCAGGTAACATGAGGATGGAAATAGATAGGTCGAAAACGACGACGAATTTGGGGAAATAGGCCTGGTTTTTGTCGTCGGGAAATGACATGAGGATGGAAATAGATAGGTCGAAAACGACGACGAATTTGGGGAAATAGGCCTGGTTTTTGTCGTCGGGAAATGAGATTCGGATTCGGATCCGATTGGAGGAAGTTAAAGACATGTTAAACGTCACTAATTACATATCCTCGAAAAAAGTGTTTGTATAGCATTATCAATTAAGAACAAACTCCATTTCATCTACGGATCTCTGCCTATACCACTTGAATATAATATGAAAGTGTTCAGTGTTTTTGTTGGATACGTACCTTAGTAATTCCAAGATTCTGTCAACAAAGCACCTTCAACAACGAGTTACAATAACGAAAAAGCTTTTTCTCTCATCTTGTATAAATATTGGTGCAATGTAGTAGGGTTGACTTGTGTCGCCAACCCGTCCCATTATTGCAGATTTCAACATATTGTTTAGGAAATTATCTCTTGTATTACATATTTGGCACATTATTTATGTAAAAAAATATATTGACAACATAAATGTTATACCAAAAATCTGCCCGATTAGAATTTGGAGGTTTGAGTGTGGTAGATAAATTGTATCTATTTAATACCACATATTATATTGTATATATAGGTAAATGTATTACGTTCTTTACAACATATATGATGGGTGTGATTTAAGATTGGCCCAATACTTGTTACTGGGTCGGCCCATAAGCGCATCGAATCGGATAAATTCGATGCGCACATCGAACCAACAGCACAATGCTGCGTTACGGGGGCGGCCCATAAGCGCATCGAATCGTCAATATTCGATGCGCCTTTCCGTATTTGTCTGTGGGATCCACGGGACGGCTGCTATAAATAGGTCGTCCCCTTGTAATCCGTACACGTTTTTGAGAGGATAATCGCTTCAGTACAGTCAGCATTGAATCACTATTCATTCGAGACGCATCGGATCGAACAGTCCACATTCGACACGTGATCAAACAGTGTTGGCTCCATTCGATACGATAAAGCACGCATCGAATTCGATACCCATAGACCCGCATCGAATTCGATACCCTTAAGCACAACATCGAATCCTTGTCATGCATATCGCATCGAACAGAGGCATTCGACACGTCAGCATCGAACACTGAGAATTCGATATGCTACAGTAATCTTGTAATTAGTTTAATTAACCCAGTAAGCTTGTAATAAGTGTTCCGGACCAAGCTAGTCCGATAATAAAGTTGGATAGCATTATTTTGGTTATTTATATCTCATTTGTATTATTTTATCGTGTTCTATTACCCTGACGAAATAAGACTAAAATAATATAAAAACGAATGTTTATTTCTTTATTATTTCTTCTAATTTACCGTGTATGGTGCAAAGTACATCTAGGATATCCGTAACACAAGGAAAGATATTCAAAAAAGATACAGACACTATACGTAAAATATTTTAATTACGTTTTGATCTTAAACGATGTCGGGCTTTCCTAATTGTTTATCTCAAATTAGTATCACGTTTTCTTTCTTTCCCGAAATTGCTTTTCAATCTCTATATATACAGTTTATGATGGGCCCTATTTTCACTATACCAAACACATCTTTACTAGTTTACATGTTTTTGGTAAATGAGAAGATGGTGTTGTAATAGAAACAGAATGGAAACGAGAGAGATATAGTTACATGATCATGTTGGCCTATATATACATGCAACATAAGGCAAGGCCTATATGTTCTAAAAATAAAATAACAACTCCACTTAACAGGCAATGTAGCTCTACTTTTCTAGTTGACTAGGGATCAATGCAGTTTGCTGCTTTAGAAAGTGGAAGTGTATGTACTTGATGGACATGCATTATTATACGTGTATTTTATGAAATAATGAATAATCACATTTTTGTTTTTCGTGGAAGAATCACATTCTTGACAAGGTAGATTCCGTATGATAATCAACATCACATTGCACAACAAGTAGAGCCTCTCTCTCTTTTTTTTTCTTTAGCATGCTTCTAATCCCTTTCCTATTGTGGCCATATACACAGTCATCTCCTTGACTTGTGAAAACTGGTTACATGTTTAGCAAGTTCTTTTTATCCTTTACTAACTAACAAAATACAATTGCATTTGACAGTCCTCATCTAATTTACTGCCTGGCAAAATAAACTCACGATAAGAAGATGACGATTTCAGTAGGGGACTAGAGTTTAAGAATCATAATTAAATAGTTTGTTACTTTCATAATATGCAGATCGATAATATATGATTTCCAATCAATCAAATATTTTATTATGCCAAAAGATTAAAAACTCATGTTGAGAGCTATTTAGAGTTACTATCGAATTATTGTTAACTTTAATTTTCAAAGATAGTTGTTGTGGTCATTATCACAAGAAATATGGGTATATGAAGATGTCCTAGTCTTGGATAAAAATAAAACTTTTAACGCTGCCTCCCACTTTAATTATGCAACCGAGGGCAAAATGATAATTATACTTACTTACTAAATAAGACCGAGTATATTTTCAAAATGCACATTTTTAACACTTAGCAAAATATAATAAAATACTTGGAATATAATTTTATGTCGCTGTCAACAAGAAAAAAAACATACAAATTGTTCCATGTTGCATGCATGTTGGTGATCATCTGTGCATGGTCCCAATATATTGAAAAATATCGATAAAACGTAACCAAAACAAGCCAAGTCCTCAAACAACATTTTAAACTTAAACAAAACATATATTCTCTAAATAGCAAAAACAAAGCCTATTTTGCAATGCACAGAGCTATACTTTTTTGTTGCATGTATTATGATTATGTGTTTGATCCTTATACTTTGTTATATACACTCTTCAATGGTTTCTCCATTTGTTATTTTGATTCACTCTCATAAGTTCAAGAACAAACACCAAACACTTTCAAAATGACTACATTCAAATGGCGGAAGATTCCGGGGATTGTTTCCGATGGTATCGTCGCCGGAGCCGCCTCACCTAACACCTTCAAAATGATTGTTTCCGATGGTTTTGTCGACAACAACGACGACAAAGGGTGGACGAGTGACGTGACTACTTCGGCTCACGTAATCTTCAAGTCGGTGCCAAGGGAGGTTGTGGTTTTTGCCGCCCGAGCCGCCTCGAGGATTGCCATCGCGCCGCTCGACCGGGCTAAGATCCTTATGCAGGTATGAGAAAACTTTCTTTTTTGAACTAAGTAAGAAAATACTCATAACTATAAAGATCCTCATAATAATCTTGTTTGTGAGTTGTTTGTGAGTTGAGACTTGAATATTGAGTATTGTGAATTGTTTGTGAGTTTAGACTTGAAATTGAGTTGATTGTGAATTGTTTAATTAGATACTTGAAGTTGAATTGAGTTGGGACTTGAAATTGAGTTGAGACTTTAAATTTAGTTGAGACTTGAGACTTGAGGTAATTGATATTGCATATTGATTGTTTATTGAGTTGAGACTTTGAATTTTGAATAGTTTATTGAGAATTGAGTGTGATTAATTAACTAATTAAATTTGTGTTGGTTAACTTGAGTCTTGAGCTAATTGGTATTGCATATTGAGTTTGTCGTTGATTTTGATTAATGTATAAATGAAGAAAAAATAGGCAATGAAGGAACCAATACCTCAAAAGAAATCGGGTGGTATTCGCAAACGTTCTCGCATCGTGACCGATGTTTATACTTCCGTACGTGAACGTGATGCTCCAACGACGTCAAAACGTCCTTCATCTTCGAATGCTCGGGATGCTCCAGAGGTGCCTAGTTCGTCGTATAATTCGTTCCAAGAGTACACACATCCGAATCTTCAAGCTGAAGGACTCCTTGAGTCACAACCGCCAATTTTTCAACCATCACAACCACAAGAGGAGGGGCCTTCAATACCACCGCCCAAAATTGTAGAAGAGAGAGACATCGTCATCGACATAGGAAAAAAGCCTCAAAAGTATCAGAAATTATTCCATGAGGATGTCAAAAAGGTTGGGCAAGATGGTAAAACCGTCCACGTTAGCGTCAAAATGACTAAATTGTCGTCGTCGTGGTGGGCATACTTTGAGCCGTTCCGTTGTCCAATTAAAGGTACAATCAAAGGGAGATGTTTGTATTGCCAGAGAGAAATTGGTTGTAATGATGGTGGCCAAGGGACATCTGGATTGAAGAGGCACATGGAGGCTTGTCAAAAAAAACCCGAAGCCCTCAAGGAGCTATTAGTCCAAACTGGTTTGAACTTCGAAAAGCGTCTCATCAAGTAGGAACATGGGCATTTGATCATGATTATATCTTGAAGGGGATTATGGAGTGGATGGTTGCGACTGAACAACCATTTAGTACGGTGGATCCTCCTAAATTTAGGGAGATGTGGAGGCAAGGATGCCCAAACTTGAGATTGTTTTGTCGCAAGATAATAAGGGAGAAGATTGTGCAGATGTATTTGGACGATAGGATGGTATTGAAGGAGCTTATCAAAGAAAATGCACAGAGAGTGTGCTTAACCACGGACACGTGGACTTCTATTAGGCGGGACAACTACATGGTCCTCACCGCGCATTTCATTGATAAGGAGTGGGTGTTGAAGAAGCGCATCATTAATTTTTCCTTGATTTCGGGCCATTCGGGAGAATATATAGCTCGAGATATTGAGGAGTGTTTGAAGGATTGGGGAATCGAGAAAGTATTCACAATCACGGTGGATAATGCTACTTCGAATGATTCCGGGATTGAGAACTTGGTGAGGAAGTTTTCGGTGCGATGTGATTTCTTCCTTTTGAACAGGATCCATGTGCAAATACGGTGCATTGCACACATACTTAACCTTGTAGTGCAAGATGGGTTGAAAATGAATGTTGAAGGCAATTCGGTGGATAGAATTAGAGGTGCGGTGAAGTGGATCAAGGGTTCCGCCGGGAGGTTGAAGAAGTTCAAGCAACATCTCGACGATGAAGGTGTACAAAGTAAGAAATTGCTTTGTCTTGATGTTCCTACATGATGGAACTCGACATACTCTATGTAGAAGGCGGCTTTGGAGCTTAAAGCAGGCTTTGACTCTTTCGAGCTTCGCAATAATCTATATAAAGAGGACTTGAAGGACGTTACACCGATATACAATTATTGGAAGACGGCGGAGATGTACGTCAAATTCTTGAGGCCGTTTAAGAATTGGACCCAAATCGTCTCGGGGACATCCTACGTCACCTCGAATTCGGTGTTGGGTCAAATTACCACATACGATGAGATATTGGGGGATTTGATGAATCTTAAAGACAAAGAAACTCCACTTGGGAAGGAGCCCCACGAACTCAAGCTCATGGCGATAAATATGAAAGAAAAGTATGACAAATATTGGGACGTGGGAGAAAAGAGAATGAACCATATGTTATACTTTGTGGCAATTTTGGATCCTCGTTTCAAGTTCAAGTATATCCAGGAGATGGTGTCAGATGACCATGTGTTCGTATCGACGCTTTGGGTAGAGTTTGAGACGTTGTACAAAGAGTACAAGAGAATGTACGACGCAACTCCTTCAACATCGACATGCCCTCCTCCAAAACCCGTTAACGAGAAGAATAAGAACACGAGACACTTTCATTTGTCTCATAAGTGATTTACTATTTGTTTAATCATTTAAATTGTAATCTTAACTTAATGTCAACTTATTAAATTTCATAACCGTTTATAATTAAAATGCAATTGTATTTTGTAGTAAGAGGATGCAAAATCGGGCTAAACCAAAGAGTGAGTTCAAAAGATACTTCGATGATGAATTATGTGAGATGGACGATGAATTCGACATTTTGGCATGGTTGAAGGCAAACTCGTTACGGTTTCCGATCTTGAGTAAAATGGCTCGGGATGTATTGGCTATTCCCGTTTCTACTGTGGCGTCGGAGTCTGCGTTCAGCACATGAGGGCGCATTCTAGACCGATTTAGGAGCTCATTGAGTCCTCGAGTGGTACAAGCCGTTATTTGTGCCCAAGATTGTCTACTTCATTAGAATAGTTGAATGCAGACTCATTAAACTTACACCTAACTCTATATTAAATTTACTTTGAAATGCATCCTGCATAGTCGTGTAAGGATTTTCCTTCATTTGCATCTGTGAACTCATTGTGGCTAGTGGATAGCACTCGGTCGCAGCTACAGTAGATGAAAGCAATCCAACTAGTATTGATACCCATGCCCTCTTTTGATACTTCTTTGGTAACCTGGTTCAGAGGAACACATTGAAGAGCAAAGTTAAAAATCATAAGAGTTCAAGATGAAAAGGAAAAATCAGAAGAGTTGAGTTCATAAAATGAAACTCATAAGTCAGAAATGAAACCATCCAAAGCGAGCTCTGGAGCGGCACTAACAACAGAAGATCCAAGACACTTAAAGGATGCTAGAAAACCTTCCTCCCACCATGTTTAAAGCAACATGCAAATCAAAGATGGATGATATAGTTTTTCCGACAAATACGATGCTCATCTCACAATAAATTAGTGCATTAAAACTTGGCAAATATTACATAAAATCCTTACCTGTCATTGTTTTGCATCCAGGTTCAATAGCTAACATGAGCGAGAGGATATCCAGCGCGTATGCAACCTGGACACAAGAAAGTAATTGAATAATTCTAATAGGTCTCTAACTAAAGAATTAGTTAAGATGGTTTCATTTCTGACTTATGAGTTTCGTTTTATCAACTCAACTCTTCTTATTTTTCCTATTCATCTTGAACTCTTATGATTTTTAACTTTGCTCTTCAATGTGTTCTCTGAACTAGGTTGCAAAAGGCTCGGCTCTACCAGAGAAGTATCAAAAGAGGGCAGTGGTATCACTACTAGTTGGACTGCTTTCATCTATTGTAGCTGCAACCGTGTGCTATCCACAATGAGTTCACATATGCAAATGAAGGGAAATCCTTACACGACTATGCCGGATGCCTTTCAAAGTAAATTTAATATATAGTTTATTTAATGAGTCTGCATTCAACTTTTTTCTAATGAAGTATGACAAACATTTCTCAAATCATGTTTATGGATGTTTTGTGATACGCATTGTGGCCCGTGACGACTTAGAGGGATTATACTATGGTCTCACGCCAAGCTTATTGAACCTTTTACCATCCGACATGTTCAAATCTCTCTATTTTGCTTGATCGCCCCCACCACACAACGATAACAAAATAGTAATGTGTATTCCTGACAAGAGATAATTTATTTATTTTATGTGCAGTGTAAAGACGGTCGTAGGAGAGTCTATCGTGAAGCTGAAGCAGGACGGAGAAAATAAAAATCAGTAAACTGTGGAGGAATAACAAAGGCTGACCAGATATGATCACTATGAAGGCCTAACTGGATTAGTTTCTGACTTAGTTGTGTTCTGCTAAACAAAAAAAAAAGGGGAACGAGGTTTTCAAGTTGTGAAAGCTTACAAGTTGTTTGAATTAATTTTAGGATTATGACAATTGAATCTTTATGGAGCCACTATGTCTGTACATGAGATAAGTTATTGTCACGCTGATATTTATTTGATCTTTCTTTAAACTCAACTCACAAGTCAGAAATGAAACCATCCAAAGCGAGCTCCGGGGCGGCACTAACAACAGAAGATCCAAGACACTTAAAGGATGCTAGAAAACCTTCCTCCCTCACCATGTTTAAAGAAAAGATCAAATAAATATCAGCTTGACAGTAATTTATCTAAGGTACAGACATAGTGGCTCCATAAAGATTTAATTGTCATAATCCTAAAATTAATTCAAAATACCTGTCTGCTTTCACAACTTGAGACCTCGTCCCCTCTTTTTTTTGTTTTAGCAGAACACAACTAAGTCAGAAACTAATCCAGTTAGGCCTTCATAGTGATTATATCAGGTCAACATTTGTTATTCCTCCACAGTTTACTGATCTTTATTTTCTTCGTCCTGCTGCATATTCATGATAGACTCTCCTACGACCGTCTTTACACTGCACATAAAATAAATAAATTATCTCTTGTCCAGGAATATACATTACTATTTTGTTATCGTTGTGTGGTGGGGGTGATCAAGCAAAAGAGAGAGAGAGAGAGAGAGATTTGAACATGTCGGATGGTAAAAGGTTCAATAAGCTTGGCGTGAGACCATCGTATAATCCCTCCAGGTCGTCACGGGCCACAATGCCTATCACAAAACATCCATAAACCTGATTTGAGAAATGTTTGTCATAATTCTTTAGAAAAGTTGAATGCAGACTCATTAATCTTACACCTAAACTCTATATTAAACTTACTTTGAAAGGCATTCGGCATAGTCGTGTAAGGATTTCCCTTCATTTGCATCTGTGAACTCATTGTGGATAACACACGATCGCAGCTACAGTAGATGAAAGCAGTCCAACTAGTAGTGATACCCCTGCCCTCTTTTGATACTTCTTTGGTAGAGCCGAGCTTTTTGCAACCTGGTTCAGAGGAACACATTGAAGAAAAAAGTTAAAAATCCTAAGAGTTCAAGATGAATAGGAAAAATCAGAACAGTTGAGTTGATAAAACGAAACTCATAAGTCAGAAATGAAACCATCTTAACTAATTCTTTAGTTAGAGACCTATTAGAATTCTTCAATTACTTTCTTGTGTCCAGGTTGCATACGCGCTGGATATCCTCTCGCTCATGTTACCTATTGAACCTGGATGCAAAACAATGACAGGTAAGGATTTTATGTAATATTTGCCAAGTTTTAATGCACTAATTTATTGTGAGATGAGCATCGTATTTGTCGGAAAAACTATATCATCCATCTTTGATTTGCATGTTGCTTTAAACATGGTGGGAGGAAGGTTTTCTAGCATCATTTAAGTGTCTTGGATCTTCTGTTGTTAGTGCCGCTCCGGATCTCGCTTTGGATGGTTTCATTTCTGACTTATGAGTTACATTTAATGAACTCAACTCTTCTGATTTTTCCTATTCATCTTGAACTCTTATGATTTTTAACTTTGCTCTTCAATGTGTTCCTCTGAACCAGGTTGCAAAAGGCTCGGCTCTACCAAAGAAGTATCAAGAGAGGGCATGGGTATCACTACTAGTTGGACTGCTTTCATCTATTGTAGCTGCGACCGAGTGCTATCCACAATGAGTTCACAGATGCAAATGGAGGAAAATCCTTACACGACTATGCCGGATGCCTTTCAAAGTAAATTTAATATAGAGTTTAGGTGTAAGTTTAATGAGTCTGCATTCAACTTTTCTAATGAAGTATGACAAACATTTCTCAAATCATGTTTATGGATGCTTTGTGATAGGCATTCTGGCCCGTGACAACCTAGAGGGATTATACGATGGTCTCACGCCAAGCTTATTGAACCTTTTATCATCGGACATGTTCAAATCTCTCTCTTTTGTTTGATCACCCCACCACACAACGATAACAAACAGTAATGTATATTCCTGGACAAGAAATAATTTATTTATTTTATGTGCAGTGTAAAGACGGTCGTAGGAGAGTCTATCGTGAAGCTGCATCAGGACCAAGAAAATAAATATCAGTAAACTGTGGAGGAATAACAAAGGCTGGCCTGATATGATCGCTATGAAGGCCTAACTGGATTAGTTTCTAACTTAGCTATGTTCTGCTAAACAAAAAAAAGGGGAACGAGGTCTCAAGTTGTGAAAACATACAAGTTGTTTGAATTAATTTTAGGATTATGACAATTGAATCTTTAAGTCTGTACCTGAGATAAGTTACTTTCACACTGATATTTATTTGATCTTTCTTTAATACTTAACTCACAAGTCAGAAATGAAACCATCCAAAGCGAGCTACGGGGCGGCACTAACAACAGAAGATCCAAGACACTTAAAGGATGCTAGAAAACCTTCCTCCCTCACCATATTTAAAGAAAAGATCAAATAAATAGCTGTTTGACAGTAACTTATCTCAGGTACAGACATAGTGCCTCAATAAAGATTCAATTATCATAATTCTAAAATTAATTCAAAAAACCAGTATGCTTTCTCAACTTGAGACCTCGTCTCCCCTTTTTTTTGTTTAGCAGAACACAACTAAGTTAGAAACTAATCCAGTTAGGCCTTCATAGTGATCATATAAGGTCAGCCTTTGTTATTCCTCCACAGTTTACTAATCTTTATTTTCTCCGTTCTGATGCAGCTTCACGATAGACTCTCCTATGACCGTCTTTACACTGCACATAAAATAAATAAATTATCTCTTGTCCAGGATTATACATTACTATTTTTTTATCGTTGTGGGGTGGTGGTGATCATGCAAAAGAAAGAGAGAGAGAGATTTGAACATGTCGGATGATAAAAGGTTCAATAAGCTTGGCGTGAGACCATCGTATAATCCCTCTAGGTCGTCACGGGCCTCAATGTCTATCACAAAACATCCATAAACATGATTTGAGAAATGTTTGTCATACTTCATTAGAATAGTTGAATGCAGACTCATTAAACTTACACCTAAACTCTATATTAAATTTACTTTGAAAGGCATCCGGCATAGTCGTGTAAGGATTTTCCTTCATTTACATCTGTGAACTCATTGTGGCTAGTGGATAGCACTCGGTCGCAGCTACAGTAGATGAAAGCAATCCAACTAGTATTGATACCCATGCCCTCTTTTGATACTTCTTTGGTAACCTGGTTCAGAGGAACACATTGAAGAGCAAAGTTAAAAATCATAAGAGTTCAAGATGAAAAGGAAAAATCAGAAGAGTTGAGTTCATAAAATGAAACTCATAAGTCAGAAATGAAACCATCCAAAGCGAGCTCCGGAGCGGCACTAACAACAGAAGATCCAAGACACTTAAATGATGCTAGAAAACCTTCCTCCCACCATGTTTAAAGCAACATGCAAATCAAAGATGGATGATATAGTTTTTCCGACAAATACGATGCTCATCTCACAATAAATTAGTGCATTAAAACTTGGCAAATATTACATAAAATCCTTACCTGTCATTGTTTTGCATCCAGGTTCAATAGCTAACATGAGCGAGAGGATATCCAGCGCGTATGCAACATGGACACAAGAAAGTAATTGAATAATTCTAATAGGTCTCTAACTAAAGAATTAGTTAAGATGGTTTCATTTCTGACTTATGAGTTTCGTTTTATCAACTCAACTCTTCTGATTTTTCCTATTCATCTTGAACTCTTATGATTTTTAACTTTGCTCTTCAATGTGTTCCTCTGAACCAGGTTGCAAAAGGCTCGGCTCTACCAGAGAAGTATCAAAAGAGGGCAGTGGTATCACTACTAGTTGGACTGCTTTCATCTACTGTAGCTGCAACCGTGTGCTATCCACAATGAGTTCACAGATGCAAATGAAGGGAAATCCTTACACGACTATGCCGGATGCCTTTCAAAGTAAATTTAATATATAGTTTATTTAATGTGTCTGCATTCAACTTTTTTCTAATGAAGTATGACAAACATTTCTCAAATCATGTTTATGGATGTTTTGTGATACGCATTGTGGCACGTGACGACTTAGAGGGATTATACGATGGTCTCACGCCAAGCTTATTGAACCTTTTACCATCCGACATGTTCAAATCTCTCTATTTTGCTTGATCGCCCCCACCACACAACGATAACAAAATAGTAATGTGTATTCCTGACAAGAGATAATTTATTTATTTTATGTGCAGTGTAAAGACGGTCGTAGGAGAGTCTATCGTGAAGCTGAAGCAGGACGGAGAAAATAAAGATCAGTAAACTGTGGAGGAATTACAAAGGCTGACCTGATATGATCACTATAAAGGCCTAACTGGATTAGTTTCTGACTTAGTTGTGTTCTGCTAAACAAAAAAAAAAGGAGAACGAGGTTTTCAAGTTGTGAAAGCTTACAAGTTGTTTGAATTAATTTTAGGATTATGACAATTGAATCTTTATGGAGCCACTATGTCTGTACATGAGATAAGTTATTGTCACGCTGATGTTTATTTGATCTTTCTTTATTACTCAACTCACAAGTCAGAAATGAAACCATCCAAAGCGAGCTCCGGGACGGCACTAACAACAGAAGATCCAACACACTTAAATGATGCTAGAAAACCTTCCTCCCTCACCATGTTTAAAGAAAAGATCAAATAAATATCAGCTTGACAGTAATTTATCTAAGGTACAGACATAGTGGCTCCATAAAGATTTAATTGTCATAATCCTAAAATTAATTCAAAATACCTGTCTGCTTTCACAACTTGAGACCTCGTCCCCCCTTTTTTTTGTTTTAGCAGAACAAAACTAAGTCAGAAACTAATCCAGTTAGGCCTTCATAGTGATTATATCAGGTCAACATTTGTTATTCCTCCACAGTTTACTGATCTTTATTTTCTTCGTCCTGCTGCATATTCACGATAGACTCTCCTACGACCGTCTTTACACTGCACATAAAATAAATAAATTATCTCTTGTCCAGGAATATACATTACTATTTTGTTATCGTTGTGTGGTGGGGGTGATCAAGCAAAAGAGAGAGAGAGAGAGAGAGATTTGAACATGTCGGATGGTAAAAGGTTCAATAAGCTTGGCGTGAGACCATCGTATAATCCCTCCAGGTCGTCACGGGCCACAATGCCTATCACAAAACATCCATAAACCTGATTTGAGAAATGTTTGTCATAATTCTTTAGAAAAGTTGAATGCAGACTCATTAATCTTACACCTAAACTCTATATTAAACTTACTTTGAAAGGCATTCGGCATAGTCGTGTAAGGATTTCCCTTCATTTGCATCTGTGAACTCATTGTGGATAACACACGATCGCAGCTACAGTAGATGAAAGCAGTCCAACTAGTAGTGATACCCCTGCCCTCTTTTGATACTTCTTTGGTAGAGCCGAGCTTTTTGCAACCTGGTTCAGAGGAACACATTGAAGAAAAAAGTTAAAAATCCTAAGAGTTCAAGATGAATAGGAAAAATCAGAACAGTTGAGTTGATAAAACGAAACTCATAAGTCAGAAATGAAACCATCTTAACTAATTCTTTAGTTAGAGACCTATTAGAATTCTTCAATTACTTTCTTGTGTCCAGGTTGCATACGCGCTGGATATCCTCTCGCTCATGTTACCTATTGAACCTGGATGCAAAACAATGACAGGTAAGGATTTTATGTAATATTTGCCAAGTTTTAATGCACTAATTTATTGTGAGATGAGCATCGTATTTGTCGGAAAAACTATATCATCCATCTTTGATTTGCATGTTGCTTTAAACATGGTGGGAGGAAGGTTTTCTAGCATCATTTAAGTGTCTTGGATCTTCTGTTGTTAGTGCCGCTCCGGATCTCGCTTTGGATGGTTTCATTTCTGACTTATGAGTTACATTTAATGAACTCAACTCTTCTGATTTTTCCTATTCATCTTGAACTCTTATGATTTTTAACTTTGCTCTTCAATGTGTTCCTCTGAACCAGGTTGCAAAAGGCTCGGCTCTACCAAAGAAGTATCAAGAGAGGGCATGGGTATCACTACTAGTTGGACTGCTTTCATCTATTGTAGCTGCGACCGAGTGCTATCCACAATGAGTTCACAGATGCAAATGGAGGAAAATCCTTACACGACTATGCCGGATGCCTTTCAAAGTAAATTTAATATAGAGTTTAGGTGTAAGTTTAATGAGTCTGCATTCAACTTTTCTAATGAAGTATGACAAACATTTCTCAAATCATGTTTATGGATGCTTTGTGATAGGCATTCTGGCCCGTGACAACCTAGAGGGATTATACGATGGTCTCACGCCAAGCTTATTGAACCTTTTATCATCGGACATGTTCAAATCTCTCTCTTTTGTTTGATCACCCCACCACACAACGATAACAAACAGTAATGTATATTCCTGGACAAGAAATAATTTATTTATTTTATGTGCAGTGTAAAGACGGTCGTAGGAGAGTCTATCGTGAAGCTGCATCAGGACCAAGAAAATAAATATCAGTAAACTGTGGAGGAATAACAAAGGCTGGCCTGATATGATCGCTATGAAGGCCTAACTGGATTAGTTTCTAACTTAGCTATGTTCTGCTAAACAAAAAAAAGGGGAACGAGGTCTCAAGTTGTGAAAACATACAAGTTGTTTGAATTAATTTTAGGATTATGACAATTGAATCTTTAAGTCTGTACCTGAGATAAGTTACTTTCACACTGATATTTATTTGATCTTTCTTTAATACTTAACTCACAAGTCAGAAATGAAACCATCCAAAGCGAGCTACGGGGCGGCACTAACAACAGAAGATCCAAGACACTTAAAGGATGCTAGAAAACCTTCCTCCCTCACCATATTTAAAGAAAAGATCAAATAAATAGCAGTTTGACAGTAACTTATCTCATGTACAGACATAGTGCCTCAATAAAGATTCAATTATCATAATTCTAAAATTAATTCAAAAAACCAGTATGCTTTCTCAACTTGAGACCTCGTCTCCCCTTTTTTTTGTTTAGCAGAACACAACTAAGTCAGAAACTAATCCAGTTAGGCCTTCATAGTGATCATATAAGGTCAGCCTTTGTTATTCCTCCACAGTTTACTGATCTTTATTTTCTCCGTTCTGATGCAGCTTCACGATAGACTCTCCTATGACCGTCTTTACACTGCACATAAAATAAATAAATTATCTCTTGTCCAGGATTATACATTACTATTTTTTTATCGTTGTGGGGTGGTGGTGATCATGCAAAAGAAAGAGAGAGAGAGATTTGAACATGTCGGATGATAAAAGGTTCAATAAGCTTGGCGTGAGACCATCGTATAATCCCTCTAGGTCGTCACGGGCCTCAATGTCTATCACAAAACATCCATAAACATGATTTGAGAAATGTTTGTCATACTTCATTAGAATAGTTGAATGCAGACTCATTAAACTTACACCTAAACTCTATATTAAATTTACTTTGAAAGGCATCCGGCATAGTCGTGTAAGGATTTTCCTTCATTTACATCTGTGAACTCATTGTGGCTAGTGGATAGCACTCGGTCGCAGCTACAGTAGATGAAAGCAATCCAACTAGTATTGATACCCATGCCCTCTTTTGATACTTCTTTGGTAACCTGGTTCAGAGGAACACATTGAAGAGCAAAGTTAAAAATCATAAGAGTTCAAGATGAAAAGGAAAAATCAGAAGAGTTGAGTTCATAAAATGAAACTCATAAGTCAGAAATGAAACCATCCAAAGCGAGCTCCGGAGCGGCACTAACAACAGAAGATCCAAGACACTTAAATGATGCTAGAAAACCTTCCTCCCACCATGTTTAAAGCAACATGCAAATCAAAGATGGATGATATAGTTTTTCCGACAAATACGATGCTCATCTCACAATAAATTAGTGCATTAAAACTTGGCAAATATTACATAAAATCCTTACCTGTCATTGTTTTGCATCCAGGTTCAATAGCTAACATGAGCGAGAGGATATCCAGCGCGTATGCAACATGGACACAAGAAAGTAATTGAATAATTCTAATAGGTCTCTAACTAAAGAATTAGTTAAGATGGTTTCATTTCTGACTTATGAGTTTCGTTTTATCAACTCAACTCTTCTGATTTTTCCTATTCATCTTGAACTCTTATGATTTTTAACTTTGCTCTTCAATGTGTTCCTCTGAACCAGGTTGCAAAAGGCTCGGCTCTACCAGAGAAGTATCAAAAGAGGGCAGTGGTATCACTACTAGTTGGACTGCTTTCATCTACTGTAGCTGCAACCGTGTGCTATCCACAATGAGTTCACAGATGCAAATGAAGGGAAATCCTTACACGACTATGCCGGATGCCTTTCAAAGTAAATTTAATATATAGTTTATTTAATGTGTCTGCATTCAACTTTTTTCTAATGAAGTATGACAAACATTTCTCAAATCATGTTTATGGATGTTTTGTGATACGCATTGTGGCACGTGACGACTTAGAGGGATTATACGATGGTCTCACGCCAAGCTTATTGAACCTTTTACCATCCGACATGTTCAAATCTCTCTATTTTGCTTGATCGCCCCCACCACACAACGATAACAAAATAGTAATGTGTATTCCTGACAAGAGATAATTTATTTATTTTATGTGCAGTGTAAAGACGGTCGTAGGAGAGTCTATCGTGAAGCTGAAGCAGGACGGAGAAAATAAAGATCAGTAAACTGTGGAGGAATTACAAAGGCTGACCTGATATGATCACTATAAAGGCCTAACTGGATTAGTTTCTGACTTAGTTGTGTTCTGCTAAACAAAAAAAAAAGGAGAACGAGGTTTTCAAGTTGTGAAAGCTTACAAGTTGTTTGAATTAATTTTAGGATTATGACAATTGAATCTTTATGGAGCCACTATGTCTGTACATGAGATAAGTTATTGTCACGCTGATGTTTATTTGATCTTTCTTTATTACTCAACTCACAAGTCAGAAATGAAACCATCCAAAGCGAGCTCTGGGGCGGCACTAACAACAGAAGATCCAACACACTTAAATGATGCTAGAAAACCTTCCTCCCTCACCATGTTTAAAGAAAAGATCAACTAAATATCAGCTTGACAGTAATTTATCTAAGGTACAGACATAGTGGCTCCATAAAGATTTAATTGTCATAATCCTAAAATTAATTCAAAATACCTGTCTGCTTTCACAACTTGAGACCTCGTCCCCCTTTTTTTTGTTTTAGCAGAACACAACTAAGTCAGAAACTAATCCAGTTAGGCCTTCATAGTGATTATATCAGGTCAACATTTGTTATTCCTCCACAGTTTACTGATCTTTATTTTCTTCGTCCTGCTGCATATTCACGATAGACTCTCCTACGACCGTCTTTACACTGCACATAAAATAAATAAATTATCTCTTGTCCAGGAATATACATTACTATTTTGTTATCGTTGTGTGGTGGGGGTGATCAAGCAAAAGAGAGAGAGAGAGAGAGATTTGAACATGTCGGATGGTAAAAGGTTCAATAAGCTTGGCGTGAGACCATCGTATAATCCCTCCAGGTCGTCACGGGCCACAATGCCTATCACAAAACATCCATAAACCTGATTTGAGAAATGTTTGTCATAATTCTTTAGAAAAGTTGAATGCAGACTCATTAATCTTACACCTAAACTCTATATTAAACTTACTTTGAAAGGCATTCGGCATAGTCGTGTAAGGATTTCCCTTCATTTGCATCTGTGACCTCATTGTGGATAACACACGATCGCAGCTACAGTAGATGAAAGCAGTCCAACTAGTAGTGATACCCCTGCCCTCTTTTGATACTTCTTTGGTAGAGCCGAGCTTTTTGCAACCTGGTTCAGAGGAACACATTGAAGAAAAAAGTTAAAAATCCTAAGAGTTCAAGATGAATAGGAAAAATCAGAACAGTTGAGTTGATAAAACGAAACTCATAAGTCAGAAATGAAACCATCTTAACTAATTCTTTAGTTAGAGACCTATTAGAATTCTTCAATTACTTTCTTGTGTCCAGGTTGCATACGCGCTGGATATCATCTCGATCATGTTACCTATTGAACCTGGATGCAAAACAATGACAGGTAAGGATTTTATGTAATATTTGCCAAGTTTTAATGCACTAATTTATTGTGAGATGAGCATCGTATTTGTCGGAAAAACTATATCATCCATCTTTGATTTGCATGTTGCTTTAAACATGGTGGGAGGAAGGTTTTCTAGCATCATTTAAGTGTCTTGGATCTTCTGTTGTTAGTGCCGCTCCGGATCTCGCTTTGGATGGTTTCATTTCTGACTTATGAGTTACATTTAATGAACTCAACTCTTCTGATTTTTCCTATTCATCTTGAACTCTTATGATTTTTAACTTTGCTCTTCAATGTGTTCCTCTGAACCAGGTTGCAAAAGGCTCGGCTCTACCAAAGAAGTATCAAGAGAGGGCATGGGTATCACTACTAGTTGGACTGCTTTCATCTATTGTAGCTGCGACCGAGTGCTATCCACAATGAGTTCACAGATGCAAATGGAGGAAAATCCTTACACGACTATGCCGGATGCCTTTCAAAGTAAATTTAATATAGAGTTTAGGTGTAAGTTTAATGAGTCTGCATTCAACTTTTCTAATGAAGTATGACAAACATTTCTCAAATCATGTTTATGGATGCTTTGTGATAGGCATTCTGGCCCGTGACAACCTATAGGGATTATACGATGGTCTCACGCCAAGCTTATTGAACCTTTTATCATCGGACATGTTCAAATCTCTCTCTTTTGTTTGATCACCCCACCACATAACGATAACAAACAGTAATGTATATTCCTGGACAAGAAATAATTTATTTATTTTATGTGCAGTGTAAAGACGGTCGTAGGAGAGTCTATCGTGAAGCTGCATCAGGACCAAGAAAATAAAGATCAGTAAACTGTGGAGGAATAACAAAGGCTGGCCAGATATGATCGCTATGAAGGCCTAACTAGATTAGTTTCTAACTTAGCTATGTTCTGCTAAACAAAAAAAAGGGGAACGAGGTCTCAAGTTGTGAAAACATACAAGTTGTTTGAATTAATTTTAGGATTATGACAATTGAATCTTTAAGTCTGTACCTGAGATAAGTTACTTTCACACTGATATTTATTTGATCTTTCTTTAATACTTAACTCACAAGTCAGAAATGAAACCATCCAAAGCGAGCTACGGGGCGGCACTAACAACAGAAGATCCAAGACACTTAAAGGATGCTAGAAAACCTTCCTCCCTCACCATGTTTAAAGAAAAGATCAAATAAATAGCAGTTTGACAGTAACTTATCTCAGGTACAGACATAGTGCCTCAATAAAGATTCAATTATCATAATTCTAAAATTAATTCAAAAAACCAGTATGCTTTCTCAACTTGAGACCTCGTCTCCCCTTTTTTTTGTTTAGCAGAACACAACTAAGTCAGAAACTAATCCAGTTAGGCCTTCATAGTGATCATATAAGGTCAGCCTTTGTTATTCCTCCACAGTTTACTGATCTTTATTTTCTCCGTTCTGATGCAGCTTCACGATAGACTCTCCTATGACCGTCTTTACACTGCACATAAAATAAATAAATTATCTCTTGTCCAGGATTATACATTACTATTTTTTTATCGTTGTGGGGTGGTGGTGATCATGCAAAAGAAAGAGAGAGAGAGATTTGAACATGTCGGATGGTAAAAGGTTCAATAAGCTTGGCGTGAGACCATCGTATAATCCCTCTAGGTCGTCACGGGCCTCAATGTCTATCACAAAACATCCATAAACATGATTTGAGAAATGTTTGTCATACTTCATTAGAATAGTTGAATGCAGACTCATTAAACTTACACCTAAACTCTATATTAAATTTACTTTGAAAGGCATCCGGCATAGTCGTGTAAGGATTTTCCTTCATTTGCATCTGTGAACTCATTGTGGCTAGTGGATAGCACTCGGTCGCAGCTACAGTAGATGAAATCAATCCAACTAGTATTGATACCCATGCCCTCTTTTGATACTTCTTTGGTAACCTGGTTCAGAGGAACACATTGAAGAGCAAAGTTAAAAATCATAAGAGTTCAAGATGAAAAGGAAAAATCAGAAGAGTTGAGTTCATAAAATGAAACTCATAAGTCAGAAATGAAAACCATCCAAAGCGAGCTCCGGAGCGGCACTAACAACAGAAGATCCAAGACACTTAAAGGATGCTAGAAAACCTTCCTCCCACCATGTTTAAAGCAACATGCAAATCAAAGATGGATGATATAGTTTTTCCGACAAATACGATGCTCATCTCACAATAAATTAGTGCATTAAAACTTGGCAAATATTACATAAAATCCTTACCTGTCATTGTTTTGCATCCAGGTTCAATAGCTAACATGAGCGAGAGGATATCCAGCGCGTATGCAACCTGGACACAAGAAAGTAATTGAAGAATTCTAATAGGTCTCTAACTAAAGAATTAGTTAAGATGGTTTCATTTCTGACTTATGAGTTTCGTTTTATCAACTCAACTCTTCTGATTTTTTCTATTCATCTTGAACTCTTATGATTTTTAACTTTGCTCTTCAATGTGTTCCTCTGAACCAGGTTGCAAAAGGCTCGGCTCTACCAGAGAAGTATCAAAAGAGGGCAGTGGTATCACTACTAGTTGGACTGCTTTCATCTACTGTAGCTGCAACCGTGTGCTATCCAAAATGAGTTCACAGATGCAAATGAAGGGAAATCCTTACACGACTATGCCGGATGCTTTTCAAAGTAAATTTAATATATAGTTTATTTAATGAGTCTGCATTCAACTTTTTTCTAATGAAGTATGACAAACATTTCTCAAATCATGTTTATGGATGTTTTGTGATACGCATTGTGGCCCGTGACGACTTAGAGGGATTATACGATGGTCTCACGCCAAGCTTATTGAACCTTTTACCATCCGACATGTTCAAATCTCTCTATTTTGCTTGATCGCCCCCACCACACAACGATAACAAAATAGTAATGTGTATTCCTGACAAGAGATAATTTATTTATTTTATGTGCAGTGTAAAGACGGTCGTAGGAGAGTCTATCGTGAAGCTGAAGCAGGACGGAGAAAATAAAGATCAGTAAACTGTGGAGGAATAACAAAGGCTGACCTGATATGATCACTATGAAGGCCTAACTGGATTAGTTTCTGACTTAGTTGTGTTCTGCTAAACAAAAAAAAAAGGGGAACGAGGTTTTCTAGTTGTGAAAGTTTACAAGTTGTTTGAATTAATTTTAAGATTATGACAATTGAATCTTTATGGAGCCACTATGTCTGTACATGAGATAAGTTATTGTCACGCTGATGTTTATTTGATCTTTCTTTATTACTCAACTTACAAGTCAGAAATGAAACCATCCAAAGCGAGCTCCGGGGCGGCACTAACAACAGAAGATCCAACACACTTAAATGATACTAGAAAACCTTCCTCCCTCACCATGTTTAAAGAAAAGATCAAATAAATATCAGGTTGACAGTAATTTATCTAAGGTACAGACATAGTGGCTCCATAAAGATTCAATTGTCATAATCCTAAAATTAATTCAAAATACCTGTCTGCTTTCACAACTTGAGACCTCGTCCCCTTTTTTTTTTGTTTTAGCAGAACACAACTAAGTCAGAAACTAATCCAGTTAGGCCTTCATAGTGATTATATCAGGTCAACATTTGTTATTCCTCCACAGTTTACTGATCTTTATTTTCTCCGTCCTGCTGCATATTCACGATAGACTCTCCTACGACCGTCTTTACACTGCACATAAAATAAATAAATTATCTCTTGTCTAGGAATATACATTACTATTTTGTTATCTTTGTGTAGTAGGGGTGATCAAGCAAAAAAGAGAGAGAGAGAGAGATTTGAACATGTCGGATGGTAAAAGGTTCAATAAGCTTGGCGTGAGACCATCGTATAATCCCTCTAAGTCGTCACGAGCCACAATGCCTATCACAAAACATCCATAAACCTGATTTGAGAAATGTTTGCCATAATTCTTTAGAAAAGTTGATTGCAGACTCATTAAACTTACACCAAAACTCTATATTAAACTTACTTTGAAAGGCATCCGGCATAGTCGTGTAAGGATTTCCCTTCATTTGCATCTGTGAACGCATTGTGGATAGCACACGGTCGCAGCAACAGTAGATGAAAGCAGTCCAACTAGTAGTGATACCCTTGCCCTCTTTTGATACTTCTTTGGTAGAGCCGAGCCTTTTGCAACCTGGTTCAGAGGAACACATTGAAGAAAAAAGTTAAAAATCATAAGAGTTCAAGATCAATAGGAAAAATCAGAACAGTTGAGTTGATAAAACGAAACTCATAAGTCAGAAATGAAACCATCTTAACTAATTCTTTAGTTAGAGACCTATTAGAATTCTTCAATTACCTTCTTGTGTCCAGGTTGCATACGCGCTGGATATCCTCTCACTCATGTTAGCTATTGAACCTGGATGTAAAACATTGACAGGTAAGGATTTTATGTAATATTTGCCAAGTTTTAATGCACTAATTTATTGTGAGATGAGCATCGTATTTGTCGGAAAAACGATATCATCCATCTTTGATTTGCATGTTGCTTTAAACATGGTGGGAGGAAGATTTTCTAGCATCCTTTAAGTGTCTTGGATCTTCTGTTGTTAGTGTCGCTCCGGAGCTCGCTTTGGATGGTTTCATTTCTGACTTATGAGTTTCATTTTATGAACTCAATTTTTCTGATTTTTCCTATTCATCTTGAACTCTTATGATTTTTAACTTTGCTCTTCAATGTGTTCCTCTGAACCAGGTTGCAAAAGGCTCGGGTCTACCAAAGAAGTATCAAAAGAGGCATGGGTATCACTACTAGTTGGACTGCTTTCATCTACTGTAGCTGCGACTGAGTGCTATCCACTAGCCACAATGAGTTCACAGATGCAAATGAAGGAAAATCCTTACACGACTATGCCGGATGCCTTTCAAAGTAAATTTAATATAAAGTTTAGGTGTAAGTTTAATGAGTCTGCATTCAACTTTTCTAATGAAGTAGGACAAACATTTCTCAAATCATGTTTATGGATGTTTTGTGATAGGCATTGTGGCCCGTGACGACCTAGAGGGATTATACGATGGTCTCACGCCAAGCTTATTGAACCTTTTACCATCGGACATGTTCAAATCTCTTTCTCTCTCTTTTGCTTGATCACCCCCACCACACAACGATAACAAAATAGTAATGTACATTCTTGGACAAGAAATAATTTATTTATTTTATGTGCAGTGTAAAGACGGTCGTAGGAGAGTCTATCGTAAATCTGCATCAGGACGGAGAAAATAAAGATCAGTAAACTGTGGAGGAATAACAAAGGCTGACCTGATATGATCACTATGAAGGCCTAACTGGATTAGTTTCTAACTTAGCTGTGTTCTGCTAACAAAAAAAAAAAGGAACGAGCTCTCAAGTTGTGAAAGCATACAAGTTGTTTGAATTAATTGTAGGATTATGACAATTGAATCTTTATGTTTATACCTGAGATAAGTTACTTTCACGCTGATATTTATTTGATCTTTCTTTAATACTGAACTCACAAGTCAGAAATGAAATCATCCCAAGCGAGCTCCGGGGCGGCACTAACAACAGAAGATCCAAGACACAAAAAAGAGAGAGTGAGAGAGATTTGAACATGTCGGATGGTAAAAGGTTCAATAAGCTTGGCGTGAGACCATCGTATAATCCCTCTAGGTCGTCACGGGCCACAATGCCTATCACAAAACATCCATAAACATGATTTGAGAAATGTTTGTCATACTTCATTAGAAAAGTTGAATGCAGACTCATTAAATTTACACTTAAACTCTATATTAAACTTACTTTGAAAGGCATCTGGCATAGTCGTGTAAGGATTTCCTTCATTTGCATCTGTGAACTCATTGTGGATAGCACACGGTCGAAACTACAGTAGATGAAAACAGTCCCACTAGTACTGATACCCCTGCCCTCTTTTGATACTTCTCTGGTAGAGCCGAGCCTTATGCAACCTGGTTCAGAGGAACACATTGAAGAGCAAAGTTAAAAATCATAAGAGTTCAAGATGAATAGGAAAAATCAGAAGAGTTGAGATAAAACGAAACTCATAAGTCAAAAATGAAACCATCTTAACTAATTCTTTAGTTAGAGACCTATTAGAATTCTTCAATTACTTTCTTGTGTCCAGGTTGCATACCCGCTGGATATTCTCTCGCTCATGTTAGCTATTGAACCTGGATGCAAAACAATGACAGGTAAGGATTTTATGTTATATTTACCAAGTTTTAATGCACTAATTTATTGTGAGATGAGCATCGTATTTGTCGGAAAAAACTATATCATCCATCTTTGATTTGCATGTTGCTTTCAAAATGGCATGTTGCTTTAAACATGGTGAGGGAGGAAGGTTTTCTAGCATCCTTTAAGTGTCTTGGATCTTCAGTTGTTAGTGTCGCTCTGAAGCTCACTTTGGATGGTTTCATTTCTGACTTATGAGTTCGTTTTATCAACTCAACTCTTCTGATTTTTCCTATTCATCTTGACCTCTTATGATTTTTAACTTTGCTCTTCAATGTGTTCCTCTGAACCAGTTTGCAAAAGGCTCGGCTCTACCAGAGAAGTATCAAAAGAGGGCAGAGGTATCACTACTAGTTGGACTGCTTTCATCTACTGTAGCTGCAACCGAGTGCTATCCACTAGCCACAATGAGTTCACAGATGCAAATGAAGGGAAATCCTTACACGACTATGCCGGATGCCTTTCAAAATAAATTTAATATAGAGTTTAGGTGTAAGTTTAATGAGTCTGCATTCAACTTTTCTAATGAAGTATGACAAACATTTCTCAAATCATGTTTATGGATGTTTTGTGATAGGTATTGTGGCGCGTGACGACCTAGAGGGATTATACGATGGTCTCACGCCAAGATTATTGAACCTTTTAACATCCGACATGTTCAAATCTCTCTCTCTCTCTCTCTCTTTTGCTTGATCACCCCCACCACACAACGATAACAAAATAGTAATGTATATTCTTGGACAAAAGATAATTTATTTATTTCATGTGCAGTGTAAAGACGGTCGTAGGAGAGTCAATCGTGAAGCTACATCATGACGGAGAAAATAAAGAACAGTAAACTGTGCAGGAATAACAAAGGCTGACCTGATATGATCACTATGAAGGCCTAACTGGATTAGTTTCTGACTTAGTTGTGTTCTGCTAAACAAAAAAAAAGGGGGAACGAGTTCTCAAGTTGTGAAAGCATACAGGTTGTTTGAATTAATTTTAGGATTATGACAATTGAATCTTTATGTAGTATGTCTGTACCTGAGATAAGTTACTGTCAAGCTGCTATTTATTTGATCTTTTCTTTAAACATGGTGAGGGAGGAAGGTTTTTTAGCATCCTTTAAGTGTCTTGGATCTTCTGTTGTTAGTGCCGCCCCAGAGCTCGCTTTGGATGGTTTCATTTGACTTGTGAGTTGAGTTCATTTCTGACTTGTAAAATCCTTATATGTGATTGTTTTGCATCTGGGTTCAATAGCTAACATGAGCGAGAGGATATCTAGCGGGTATGCAACCTGGACACAAGAAAGTAATTGAAGAATTCTAATAGGTCTCTAACTAAAGAATTAGTTAAAAGAGGAAGAAGTGTTCAGTAAGTTTCTTAATTAACAAAATAATTAAGAGACAGAGTTACAGCAGACTTATATATTGAGAATGTAAGAACTTAAGCTAATATAGATTACATCAAATTCAAATAATAGATAAGATATCATAACAAAACAGAGTTACAGCAGTGAATATGATAACGTATCCTTGAGATAACACGAGATACGCTTAACAGCTTGACAGCGGGACTCCCTCAGATCATGCATGAATTTACTAACTTTGTGCACAACAAATGCGATATAAGGACGGGTGAGTGACAAATAATGAAGGCTGCCAGCAACACTTCTATACAAACTTGGATCAGCAATAGAAGTTGGATCCGTGCAACTTAAGTTAGAAGAAGAAGACAATGAGTACTAATTGGTTTAGCTTTATCCAAGCCAGATTCACTCAACAGATCAACAATGTAACGCCTTTGAGGGAGGAACAGACTGTCAGTTGAATGCAATGCCTCAACGCCGAGGAAATAATGAAGATCTCCCAAATCCTTAACTAGAAAAGAGCTTGCCAATGTTGCGATCAAACGCTGAATATTGGATTTGTGGGAACTGGTTATTATGATGTCGTCCACGTAAATCAGACAGTAAATAATTAAATATACAGCGAAGAATAAGAATGACAACCACGAAAACCAAGCTGGTGCAAGTAATCTGTTAGTTGTAAGAGAAATCGTCGAAGGGTTGAACAAAGGGGGGACAGGTTGTGAAGGAGGAGTATAAGGGAACAGAGACTCATTGAAGACTATGTGACGAGAGACATATAATTTTCTCGTCTATAAATCGAGACATTTGTATCCATGATGGTTCAAGCTATACCCCAGGAAAATACATGTTTTGGATCAGAAATCTATCTTGTGTTTATTGTAAGGACGGAGATAAGGCCAACATGCACAGCCAAAAACACTTGTAGTCATGTTTACGATTGTACACAACCTTATATGGGGATTTATGTTGTAAGATAGGAGTAGGAAGACGATTAATGATATGTACAACAGTTAAAAAGGCATCCTCCTAGTATGTTTGTGGTAAATTTGATTGAGACAAAGGGCTTAATCCCATTTCGACAATTTGGCAATGACGTCTTTCTATAGCCCCCATTTGTTCGTGAGTATGAGGACATGAGACTATGTTTTATTCCAATTGAGCAGAAATAATTAGTAAGACGTCGATATTCACCTCCCAAATCTGACTGAACGAATTTTATTTTAGTTGAAAATTGACGTTCAACATAGGCTTGAAAGTGCATAAAAAATTGTTCAACATCAGACTTGAGTTTGATAGAAAATAGCCATAGAAATTTTGAGCAATAATAAAGAAACTATACATAATATCGAGCACCAGAAGTTGACACGACGGAAGCGGGACCCCAAAGATCAGTATATATCAAATATAAAGGTTTATTAGAAGAGCAATGAAAAGACTTAAAAGGTAAGCAACAACTTTTAGCTTGTTGACATTGTGGACATACAGAATGCCTTTTATTTGCAAGAGTGAAAATAGAAGATCCTAACAAGGCATGTTGGACTACTAGATAAGCGGCATGGCCTAGACGTTTAGGGTTTAGAAGGCATAGAAGGCTTGAGGTTGGCACGAACGAAGTGGTCCAGAAAAGGAGTAGAGACCATCTCTAAGATTGCCTCGATGATGGATAGGCCCCGAGTAACCTCCACAAGAAAAAAAGAATCATGAAATTCAAAGTACACAGCATTGTCCTGGCAAAACTGTTGAACAAAAATTAGATTTTTTTTTTATTATTTTAGGGACTAGAAGAACATTATACAGAACAAAAGAACAAGAACGAGTATTTAGAGAGGTAGAACCAGTGTGAGTGATTAGTAAACATGCTCCGTTTCCTACTTGAAGTTGATTGGTTCCATCATAATGGTCACTGCGAAGGTTAAGGTTGCTCATCTTGTTGGTGAGATGATGTTTGGCTCCAGTGTTCGGATGCCAGTCATTACCATCAGGTTGTTGAGTTGTAGCAACTAGTGCCAGAGGTTGGCATTGAGACTGAATTTGAGGTGGTGCATCGTTGTACCAGAGATCAAATATGTAAAAGCAGCGTTTTGCACTATCACCAGGTTTATCGCATACCTCACAAACAGAAGATTCACGATGAGACTGATGAGGCCCGTAGTTAGTATGTGACTGATAAGGGTACTGTTTACCATGACCACTACGACCTTTGTCTCGATAACCAGATCGACCTCGGCTGAAATTCTGTGGATTTGATTGACGAGTGACAAGATTCACACTTGCATTGCTGAGAGGAAATGATATGATGCGAGCTTCACAAGTTAGCATCATCGAATATAGTTCTTCCAACGTAACAGGTTGTCGGCGGGAGGACACATTTTGAACAAGTGAGTCATATTTGTGTCCTAATCCAGCCAAGATATACGTCACTATATCATCATTAGTGAGGGGATGACCAACAATGGCGAGCTCATCAGTAATTTTCGTAATTTGAAGAAAGAAATCGACGGTAGAAGAACTACCTTTTTTAGCACTAGCTAGTTGAGTGCCAATGTGAACAACCTTTGCACAAGATTGAGACGCAAAGTTGCTTCCAAGGCATGCCAAACCGCAGCGGATGTTTGGCACCGTGCAATATGACTTTATTCACACGAGCTTTTCTGTTTTCCCTCTCTTTTCTATCTCTCTTTAGTGTTTTGAATTTTCATCGGGGATTTGATGGCTTCCATGAGCAGTTCCGGTAAGGAGGCGTTTGATGTGGTAAGGAGGCGGACGGAGTCTGCAGCGGCAGCGGGCGGTGCTGTAGCGTCGCCTTTCGCTGAGCGACGTCGTCGATTTGTTTCTGGTACAGCAAAAGCTTCTGCTCAAAAGTTGAAAAAGGCGATGACGGCGGCGGCGCCACCTAAGGTTTCGGCTGGTAGTGTTCGGAGTTCAGTGAGATCTCTGGATTAGATTAGTGCTGAATTTTCCAAGTACGGAGCGAGCAGTGATGGTCTGGAGCTCGTGGTGCCCTAGGGTCACGAAAGGGCTACTTCTCCTCGCTTATGCTATTACACCGCCTATTTCGTACAGATCAAGGCGTAGTTGAGATCTTTCCTCCCTGCTTTTACCGAGAGGTCTTCAAGCCTTCAAGGCATGCTTGCTTTGTCCGAGCCATCTTTCCCCTAACGGATAGTCGACTTTGGCGGCAGTTGTCTTTATCTGTTCGGCCTCCGGGTATCGTTGCACGGTGGACAGGTTTTTTGGGGCCTTCGATTTGGCGAGCACGTCGTCGGACAAGCTCTTTTATACTTTCACTATGCGGAAGTCAACGAAGAGAATTCTTCACGACCTCCAAGGTTCCCACAGTAGCTGGAAGAAGAAGTTTTTCTTCGTCCGTCCTACCGTAGCGGGTCTTTCGGATGACGTTCCGATGGAGTGGAACCAAGATCCCCGAATTCCTGCTAACTTGGACCATGCAAAGGCCAAGGAGGAATTAACGGAAGAGGAGTTCTTTGATCAAGGCTTTAGCTGAAACAAGATGTCCCAGGTTAGTGTGTTTTCGGCCCTTTAACAAAAGTGTGGCCCTTTAACAGAAGTGTGGCATGAACGACCTACTAGCTTCGGAGTCCTCGGAGGGATACAACGCCCTAAGATAAGTAAGTGTTTTCGTAGGTATTTTTTCTTCGGGTTTTTCTTCCTTTAGTTGAATCGGAATCTTAATTCTGCAGGGACTATCTTGCTTCAGGATTCCGAGGACGAGGGTCATGTTCTGGCACAAGTGGGCGATAGTCCTACCGCCTCTCGTCTTTCCCCCATTGGGTCGGGAGTCGCCAGAGATTGGTTCGTGGCGCACTACCCTTCGACAACGTTGGCAGACCTTGGGGATGTTTTTCTGGGTCAGCCTTCTATTCCTCAGCCCCCGACCGCATGAACGAAGTCAGTGTCTGAGAGGTCTTCTTCGCCACTTCCCAAGCGTCGAGAGACGGGACTTTTGGATTTTCTGGTTGCCCCTTCTTAGGAAGCCGGAGCTTGGGGTCAGATTACTTTTCCTCCGGTGCAATCGCTTTTGAGGAGTGTTGCGAGCCTAGGAGCTCAAACTGTAGGTTTTGCCGACGAATTGGCTCGCCTTGGTGCTTCTCTGACCCCTTCCCTGCTTGATGCCCAGGAGCTGGGCTTGGTTGCGCAATTGTGTGCGACCGTGGTAAGTGATGTTGTTGGGGAATATGCTTTACTTCTTCTCGCATTTCTTTTACTGACGTTTGTCTCTTCTGACAGGCCTAGGCCTGTCTCAGTTATATGAGGAGGCAGCCCGAGAGAGGGATGCCCTGAAGGGATCGGAGCAACATTTGAGAGAGCGCCTGGCAGCCTCGGAAAAGTCAAGGGAAGCCTTGGCCGGGAGAGAAGCTGAGTTGGTCGGGAAGCTCGTGGACTCTGGGAAGCTGGTGACTTCGCTTTAGGGGGCTTGTGGAGAAGACCATAATTGAGCGAGACGAACGTCTAGCTGCTCACGAGTGGGAGATAAAGGAGCGGCTCGACCGCTTGTTCGAGGGTCACCTTTTGTGGGGTTTCCGAGCTTGCCGATAAATTGGCATCGCGAAGAACTTCTTCTGCCCCGAGGTTGATCCCCAAAGGATGTCCTCGACCCAGAAGCAACCTAAATGCACCCTTATTTGTCCTGGTCACCTTCGTGCGAACGGAATAACTAACGAAAACATGAGCACCGCGTCGACCAAGCCACAAATCCTTCATGGGTAGCGTCAAATTACACGCGCCGTTATAAATCGACTCGCCACGTCAGCAGGTAACATGAGGATGGAAATAGCGGCGACGGAGTGGCCGAAAACGACGACGGATTTGGGGAAATAGGCATGGTTTTTGTCGTCGGGAAATGAGATTCGGATTCGAATCCGATTGGAGGAAGTGGATCTGGTTTTTTCGACGCTGGTGGGGGTTGGATTTGGGGGGAAATGACGAAATTGGCCTTGAGGGGGAATTTGTATTATTTTGGCGTAAGGGGATCAGGCTCCGCGTCAAAAGACCTTGGAAAGAAAAATCGATGTTATAAGTAGTAGAATTGAGAGGGATCTTATTAATTTGAAGGGCACTGAAGAATCGTAGTATTAAAGTTTGACACAAATGAGGGGTGGGGGCGGGGGGGCGCGATACAAAAATAGAAAATGGAAAATGCTTTTTGAACGGGACTGTAAGTATACAGTCCCACTTTCAAATTGAATAGTTTGTTAATTTCATAATAGGCACATCGATAATATATGGTTTCCAATCACAGAAATATTTTATTATGCCAATAGATTAAAAATTCATGTTGAGAGCTATTTAGAGTTACTAAATAAGTCCAACCATTTCTTCCAAAAGCACATTTTTAACACTTAGCAAAATATAATAAAATGCCTAAAATAAAATATTTTGTCACTGTCAAAAAGAAAAGAAAAAGAAAAAAACATAGACTGTTACCCGCATGCATGTTGGTGATATAGGAATATATAGATAAAACTTAACCAAAACAACTCAGACAGCATTTTAAACTTACACAAATATATATTTCTTTAAATAGCAAAGCATACTCTCTGCGCACAGAACTATACTTTTTTCTGAATGTACTATGAGGAATCTTTTAAACCTTATACTTTGTTATATACACTTTTCAATGATTTCTCCATTTGTTGTTTTGATTTACACTCATAAGTTCAAGAACAAACACCAAACACTTTCAAAATGACTACATTCAAATGGCGGAAGATTCCGGGGCTTGTTTCCGATGGTTTCGTCGCCGGAGTCGCCTCACCAAACACCTTCAAAATGATTGTTTCCGATGGTTTCGTCGACAACAGCGACGGCAAAGGATGGACGATTAACGTGACTACTTTGGCTCGCGCAATCTTCAAGTCGATGCCGATGGAGGTTGTGGTTTTTGCCGCCGGAGCAATCGTCGGATCTGCCTCGAGGATTACCATCACGTCGCTCGACCGAGCTAAGATCCTTATGCATATATATACTACCTGGCTCCTTGCACATATACTAATATGTGTCATTCATTGAGCTCAGCTCCTTGCATATATATACTTTAATGAATGACACACATCAATATAATTTAACTCGTTCGAGCCAGGTAGTATATATATGCATAAGGATCTTAGCTCGGTCGAGCGGCGCGATGGCAATCCTCGAGGCAGATTCGGCGATTGCTCCGGCGGCAAAAACCACAGCCTCCATCGGCACCGACTTGAAGATTGCGCAAGCCAAAGTAGTCGCGTCAATCGTCCACCCTTTGTCGTCGTTGTTGTCGACGAAACCATCGGAAACAATCACTTTGACGGTGTTTGGTGAGGCGGCTCCGGCGACAAAACCATCAAAAATAAGCCCCAAAATCTTCCGCCATTTGAATGTAGTCATTTTGAAAGTGTTTGGTGTTTGTTCTTGAACTTATGAGAGTGAATCAAAATAACAAATGGAGAAACCATTGAAGAGTGTATATAACAAAGTATAAGGATTAAACACATAATCATAGTACATGCAACAAAAAAGTATAGCTCTGTGCATTGCAAAGTAGACTTTGTTTTTGCTATTTAAAGAATATATGATTTTGTTTAAGTTAAAATGTTGTTTGAGGACTTAGATTGTTTTGATTAAGTTTTATCGATATTTTTAATATATTGGGACCATGCACAGATAATCACCAACATGCATGCAGAAGGGAACAGTGTATGTTTTTTTCTTTTTGACAGTGACAAAAAATTAGATTCTAGATATTTTGTTAGAATATAAATTAAATATATAATAAATGTGGTAGGTGTAGTAGGTGCAGCAGTGATTCCTTCCCTATTTATGTATGCTTCATCCATATCAATCATACCAAGTTATTTTCCTTCTCTTCTATTATTACATGGTATCACAGCCTTCTCTTAAAGAGTAGATCTTGTGGCATAAACATTGCGACGCCGCGGCGCCGCCACTGTCAGTTTGCCGCGGCGGCCTCCAAACTTCAAGATTTCCTTTTTTTTTCTCCTCTGCTTGTTTTTGACCCTCTCCCCAGTTAGTTTTTTTTTTCTTTAAAAAAAATAATAAAAATATGTCGTTGAATTCTAAAGGCATTTGTTGACAGCAAGTCTTCCGACCACCCACCACTGCCGTTGTTCGCCATCGAGGCATCGCCTTCCGCTGCTAGGGTGATTTCAGTTCAGTTCCAATTTATGCGTGCCATTTCAAGTTTTGTTCTTGTTTTGCGAGCAACCCACATAGTGTGTTGCTCAGGGGGAGTCGGGAGTCAGTCGTTTTTTTGTTGTCGTTTTTCAATTGACTACATATTTGAGTTATAGTCTTATGGATTGATGAGTTTCTGGTGTGGAAGCACACGTTTGGGCATTAAGGATATTAATCTGTCGTCATTGTTGACACACATGTAATTCGCGTTTGTTTGATTGGTATAGCCAATCGTTGTGTGAGGTGTTTGTCGTCAATGGAGCTAGTGACCACGTTTGTTGATTGGTGTACCCCAATCGTTGCCTTAAGGTGTTTCGATGACGTTTCTGGTGGACTTCGTGTTCCACGTTTGATTGGTATAGCCAATCGTTGTCGTAAGGTGTTTCAATGACGTCTCAGTTGGTGGAGCTAGTGATCCATATGTGTTGATTGGTGTAGCCAATCTTTACCGTAAGGTGTTCTGACGAAGATTATATTCAAAAATGTCAAGATGGGTTAGAAGTCTTGGTCGCACTCGCTTTCTATTAAGTATTGTAACTTATTATGTAGTTAAAGTTACTTTCAATTATGTGTGTTATTTGTAACAAGCTTAGAGCGTAGTACGCTCTAGCTTGAGGGGGACTGTTAGAATATAAATTAAATATATAATAAATGTGGTAGGTGTAGTAGGTGTAGCAGATGCAGTAGTGATTCCTTCCCTATTTATGTATGCTTCATCCATATCAATCATACCAAGTTATTTTCCTTCTCTTCTATTATTACATATTTTATTATATTTTGCCAAGTGTTAAAAATGTGCTTTTTGAAGATATGATCGGGCTTATTTAGTAAGTAAGTATAATTATCATTTTGCCCTAGGTTGCATAATTAAAGTGGGAGGCAGCGTTAAAAGCTTTATTTTTAGGACGACTTATTAATATTGCCCCTTATCTTTTTTCAAAAACTAATATTCTCAATTTTTTCGGGCTTTGTTTAAATGCCTCATATGTTTCAATTTTTTTGTTAAAAATGCCTTCGGCCCTTATCGGGCCAAAATTGCCTACGTGGCAATACAATCAACAAGTTGTCAATGCCACCTCATATTTTCCATTTAAAAAATATTCTTTACACAAATCTTTGTAATTTTAAATATTGTATTTGCACTAAAATAAATTACACTTTGCACCCCAAGAAATATATATAAATAATAATAATAATAATAATAATAATAATAATAATAAACATATATATAAAAAAAACATATATAAAACTATTTTGTAAAAATAATAAATATATATAAATAATAATAATAAACTTTTATATATAACTATTTGTAAAAAAAATAAACATATTTATAAATAATAATAAACATTTATATACAAATAATAATAATAAACATATAAATATAACTATTTGTAAAAATAATAAACATATATATAAATAGTAATAATAATAATAAACATTTTAACATTAAAAAAAACAAAGGAAAAAATTAAAAAAAAAAAAAATCAATCATCATCTTCGACACCACCACCGCCGCACCCCTCCACCTCCGAATCCGATGGTGGTGGCGCGATTTTGGGTGGTGGTGGCGTCGATGGATCTGATGGTGGTGGCGGGGGGTGGTAGTGGGGAAGAAGATGGTGGTGGTGTGCGGTGATGGATCCGATGAAGATGGTGGTGATGGCAACGACGGTGAGGAGAGGGGTAGAGTACTGGAAGGGGATGATGAGTTTTTTTTTAAAAAAAAATTATAAGTTTTATAAATTATTAAAGATATAAAAAAAGATATATATATATATATATATGATGAATTCATTTTTTTTTGTTTCGTAATTGGATATATATATATGTGTGTGAAGATTTAATTTATTTACTTTTTGTATTATTTTGTTGTTTTTTATATATTGTTTAAAATATTAATTATTTTTCCAAATAGTTATATATATGTTTATCACTATTATTTTTATATATATATTTTTAGGTGCAAACTGTAATTTATTTTGGGGTGCAAATACAATATTTAAAATTATAAGAGTTTGTGTAAAAAATGGCAGAGCAACTTATTGACGTGGCATTGATTGTACCGCCACGTAGGCAATTTTGGCCCGAATATGGGCCTAGGGCATTTTTAACAAAAAAATTTGAAACATATGGGCATTTAAACAAGCCCGAAAAAATTGGGCATATTAGCTTTTTGAAAAAATTGGGTATATTAGCTTTTTGAAAATGACCATATTTCTTGAGTTAATGACCACAGCATCTATCTTTGAAAATTAAAGTTAACAATAATTCGATAGTAACTCTAAATAGCTCTCAACATGAGTTTTTAATCTTTTGACATAATAAAATATTTTATTGATTGAAAACTATATATTATCGATCTGCCTATTATGAAAGTAACAAACTATTCAATTATGATTCTTAAACTCTAGTCCCCTACTGAAATCTTCATATTGTGAGTTTATTTTGCCAGGCAGTAAATTAGCTAAGGACTGTCAAATGCAATTGTATTTTGTTAATTAATAAATGATAAAAAGAACTTGCTAAACACGTAACCAGTTTTCACAAGTTAATGAAATGACTATGTATATACTTACAGTATCTGTGCGAAAAGCATTTTCTTCTTTAATGGTATGAAAGCATGAAAAAACTAATTAATCTCAACATTCTACGTATTATGTATTTACAGATCTAGAAAATAATATCTTCTTTAAAAGAATGATCATAAATATGTATAAAAGTCAATCTAAACAATATTAATTCTGCATATAAACAAAACAAAAATAAAGGTTAAGTTTTTTTATATATATCAAATATTTCAATACGTGAGGGTTATAGAAAAGCTATACGAGATCTTTTGCACTTTTACTACTTTTTTACTACTTTTTTAATATTACAAGTTGTCTTTTGCCAACTAAAATAATATATAAGGTTATTCACCAGTAGAACAGTCCTAGAACGCTAACAAAGTGGATTGCCATTACATAAATTTCTAATAAAACAACTCCAACAATTCATTGCTAATAAATTAACAGGAAGCGTAAATATCAAAGCAGTTACCTGATTGAGCAAAGAAGAATGAGGCCTACATTAAAAAGGAAGGAGTTCATAAGTGTAGCTCCCCGTCTGAAAATATAATTTAAATGTCATGTAATAAACATTAAATGCAACTCGTAAAGAAAAATCTTAAGGCAGATGTTGAAATAGTACAGAGATACATACTTCATTGGATGGATCGTGATGAAAACCAATTTCAGTCCAAGCATCATTGCCCCAGCGATCACAGAAAGCAGAAGATAAAAGCAGAAAAAGGCAAATGCCACAGTTCCAAGAAGACCTAGAAGAAGAAAAGCAGCATGCCATCAAATTATGTGTCAGAAAACGACAATATGGAACAGAAACACAAAAAGACTTTCTTAATTTACCCCAAACATCGTCCAATTTGATGAAAACCTCATTCAGAAATGGAGAAAAAGGTGGGTCAATCAACAGATAAATCACAATGTGCGCAATCCAAGCCACTGAAACAATCAACCTGTTCAAAGCAGTTACAATCAGCCCGGAGAACAAGTATACAAAGTTCTATGACAAAAGCGGTAGCAATCGCCAGTAATTGTTTATTCTGCTTCAAGGTCATAGAGTCAGATGCCCCCACAGAGACTCCAGGAGTAGAATATTGCACTGATTGAGCAGAAACAACAAATAAATTTCTCCAATGATTTAGTATCCCAGTTTAAAGATTTGTGGAGCAACTAGATGATGAACCACATCTAGTAACTATTTTTGTTGAAACTCAAATTTTAGAATAAAATCAAACACTCCAAAACTGTGCAGCGTAAGGCCTGAATTGGATATTAAAGGGACAAACAGCGCGACAGACTTATTTATTAGATCCTTAATGTTTGTTTAACAATGGGATATCTCTGTCTTACATCTGAGAAACTGCATATAATCATTACAAAGGCATACATGCATAGTTATTCAGATTTCAGTGGTAAATAAATCCAAGAATGATGCACCGATCTCTATTGCAACAGACATGTATATTCTTAACTAACGAACGAGGAAGAAAAAAAAAGCAGAATGAAAGAACAAAGAAATAGTCCGAAAAGTAAAACTAAGAGGCACTGCTATACCGTGTCATTGTACAGATACGTGCATTTCGGAACATAATTAAGCAATAATCACTCAGAGGTACCACACACTCGGAGTCAATTTTGAAATTCGAAATTGTCAACAAAAGTTGAAAGAGCGCATCAAGATTCTCTAATAAAGCCGTTGCTAGAGCATATGCAAAGTGAAGCCATGTGAAGCATATTTAGACAATTCATTATCAAGATACTTCATGTCATATGCCAAGGAAATTAATTCAACACGCAAAACATGGTAGACATGACACCACGACAAGTCCTGAAAGAAGGCGCACACCTTTTCAACAGCTTTCACATTTTTTTCGCCATTTTCTTCCTTTACAACCGCTCCTTTCTTCCTGATGAAGCGCATCAGCTGCTTTTTTGAGTTCCCTGGCCTTTTTTCCCAGATCAGTGGCTTCCTATATTTGTTAAACATAAGTCTCACATGCAATTCAATGAAAGAAGAAACTGAATTTCTATCCTTTCAGGATGATCTGGAAATAACTGAAAACTGACAAGCAAATAAGGAAATACCTTGATGTACTGTGAGCATGTGATAACAGACTTTGGGCGCTGGATAAATGAAAAAATAAGCCCCAAGGGAAGGCAAGCAATCCCAACACCACCAAAAATCTGAAGATTGTGAAAGCTAAAAACTTGAGCACTATGCTTAACAGGAATGCGATAAAGATATATAATTGAAGAGAAAAGGCCCAATCCAATCTAGCAAGTATGAATCAAGCCTTCAAGGACCACAATCAGTTACTTTAATTCTACATA
The DNA here is from genome assembly GCA_948329865.1 of Linaria vulgaris. NCBI lineage: Eukaryota > Viridiplantae > Streptophyta > Magnoliopsida > Lamiales > Plantaginaceae > Linaria > Linaria vulgaris. The sequence goes on along the minus strand of OX415254.1, from coordinate 13,461,233 downwards.
CGGAGAAGCACAAAAGTTTCTAGATACTGGACAATTTAAAACAAGAATGCCTATGCGTGCATTATTGCAACAAGTTGATAAGGAACACTAACCGACATTCGCAATTGCATATATGACCACGAGAAACTATCATTTATCAGATCAATAATGGCGAGCACCTGTAAAAGACAACATTATGATACAATGTAAAAACTTCCTATCGTTGTCATAGTGATGTTTGTCTTCAAAATAGCAAGACAAGACGTACCGTGAAAAGAAAAGATCCAACAATTGTCGCAAGAGCAACAACATACTCCGGGCCCGCATAGACCATGTTGTCTCAGATGAAGCATTTGCAGAATATGCAGAGCACTGAACAAAGCACCTGATTTTATAAGAACCAGGTGATAAGAACTGGCTACAAATCTCAATAACTATCATTCATTGCTGACCTGTCTAGCTCCATTAATACACAGGGGAAATCCCACAATGTTGGAAAGACCTGAGTAGACGAGGATAGATGCCTAACAGTGAAGTTCACCTTTCCGATAACCCCTACAATAAAACAACCAAAGTATCAGCCCCATAATAACTTGACAGAATGCTAACTTCAACAGGGCTCCATCCCAACTTTACATCCACAGAAATAATTTAAGAGAAGCATCTTGCATTGACAGAACCAAATATAGAAAAATGAAGCTATTGTATAACAGTCTAAAACCCCCTAAATACACATGCACACACATAATCTGCTGAGAGGAATTCTAAATCCAGTATAAATTAGTTAGCATGATTAGGACTGACAAAAACATTTACCACTAACAGACAATGGCCACATAACATCATCACTCATAGCAGCCAAAAACGAAATCAGACTAAGACGATACACATCGCCCTATGCAACATCATCACTCATAGCAGATATAGTGGCGTACGTAACGAATTTAGACAAGCAAACAATCACCAAGTAAGTCGACATATACTTGATCAGAAAATGCAACTACCACGATCTAATAACCCCATTCAAATGCAACGAACCGTCAGCATCACATTGCCGGTTACCCGTTCAATAAACGCTACAACACCAGCCTCTTTCTGAAGCACACCAATAAACTGAACCATTACACCAATAAACTCGGCATTAAAAGCAGCTAAACGACGTAAGAAAAATAACCAATCCACGCCACATCAAACTAATCAATCGTATCAATACTGTACAGAATCCCGAGCACAAAACCGCAAACGATAGCATTCACAACGACCCACAATCCTAAAACCTGAAAAACCAATCAAATCAAATACCGCATTTCAAATACGCAATACGACACTGACACAGAAGCAACCTAAATGCACCCTTACTTGTCCTGGTCACCTTCGTAATAAAACATCGCACGCGAACGGAATAACGAAAAACACGAGCACCGCGTCGACAATATAATATATAATCCTTCATCGGCAGCGTCAAATTACCCGCGCCGTTATAAACCGATTCGCCACGTCAGCAGGTAACATGAGGATGGAAATAGATAGGTCGAAAACGACGACGAATTTGGGGAAATAGGCCTGGTTTTTGTCGTCGGGAAATGACATGAGGATGGAAATAGATAGGTCGAAAACGACGACGAATTTGGGGAAATAGGCCTGGTTTTTGTCGTCGGGAAATGAGATTCGGATTCGGATCCGATTGGAGGAAGTTAAAGACATGTTAAACGTCACTAATTACATATCCTCGAAAAAAGTGTTTGTATAGCATTATCAATTAAGAACAAACTCCATTTCATCTACGGATCTCTGCCTATACCACTTGAATATAATATGAAAGTGTTCAGTGTTTTTGTTGGATACGTACCTTAGTAATTCCAAGATTCTGTCAACAAAGCACCTTCAACAACGAGTTACAATAACGAAAAAGCTTTTTCTCTCATCTTGTATAAATATTGGTGCAATGTAGTAGGGTTGACTTGTGTCGCCAACCCGTCCCATTATTGCAGATTTCAACATATTGTTTAGGAAATTATCTCTTGTATTACATATTTGGCACATTATTTATGTAAAAAAATATATTGACAACATAAATGTTATACCAAACATCTGCCCGATTAGAATTTGGAGGTTTGAGTGTGGTAGATAAATTGTATCTATTTAATACCACATATTATATTGTATATATATAGGTAAATGTATTACGTTCTTTACAACATATATGATGGGTGTGATTTAAGATTGGCCCAATACTTGTTACTGGGTCGGCCCATAAGCGCATCGAATCGGATAAATTCGATGCGCACATCGAACCAACAGCACAATGCTGCGTTACGGGGGCGGCCCATAAGCGCATCGAATCGTCAATATTCGATGCGCCTTTCCGTATTTGTCTGTGGGATCCACGGGACGGCTGCTATAAATAGGTCGTCCCCTTGTAATCCGTACACGTTTTTGAGAGGATAATCGCTTCAGTACAGTCAGCATTGAATCACTATTCATTCGAGACGCATCGGATCGAACAGTCCACATTCGACACGTGATCAAACAGTGTTGGCTCCATTCGATACGATAAAGCACGCATCGAATTCGATACCCATAGACCCGCATCGAATTCGATACCCTTAAGCACAACATCGAATCCTTGTCATGCATATCGCATCGAACAGAGGCATTCGACACGTCAGCATCGAACACTGAGAATTCGATATGCTACAGTAATCTTGTAATTAGTTTAATTAACCCAGTAAGCTTGTAATAAGTGTTCCGGACCAAGCTAGTCCGATAATAAAGTTGGATAGCATTATTTTGGTTATTTATATCTCATTTGTATTATTTTATCGTGTTCTATTACCCTGACGAAATAAGACTAAAATAATATAAAAACGAATGTTTATTTCTTTATTATTTCTTCTAATTTACCGTGTATGGTGCAAAGTACATCTAGGATATCCGTAACACAAGGAAAGATATTCAAAAAAGATACAGACACTATACGTAAAATATTTTAATTACGTTTTGATCTTAAACGATGTCGGGCTTTCCTAATTGTTTATCTCAAATTAGTATCACGTTTTCTTTCTTTCCCGAAATTGCTTTTCAATCTCTATATATACAGTTTATGATGGGCCCTATTTTCACTATACCAAACACATCTTTACTAGTTTACATGTTTTTGGTAAATGAGAAGATGGTGTTGTAATAGAAACAGAATGGAAACGAGAGAGATATAGTTACATGATCATGTTGGCCTATATATACATGCAACATAAGGCAAGGCCTATATGTTCTAAAAATAAAATAACAACTCCACTTAACAGGCAATGTAGCTCTACTTTTCTAGTTGACTAGGGATCAATGCAGTTTGCTGCTTTAGAAAGTGGAAGTGTATGTACTTGATGGACATGCATTATTATACGTGTATTTTATGAAATAATGAATAATCACATTTTTGTTTTTCGTGGAAGAATCACATTCTTGACAAGGTAGATTCCGTATGATAATCAACATCACATTGCACAACAAGTAGAGCCTCTCTCTCTTTTTTTTTCTTTAGCATGCTTCTAATCCCTTTCCTATTGTGGCCATATACACAGTCATCTCCTTGACTTGTGAAAACTGGTTACATGTTTAGCAAGTTCTTTTTATCCTTTACTAACTAACAAAATACAATTGCATTTGACAGTCCTCATCTAATTTACTGCCTGGCAAAATAAACTCACGATAAGAAGATGACGATTTCAGTAGGGGACTAGAGTTTAAGAATCATAATTAAATAGTTTGTTACTTTCATAATATGCAGATCGATAATATATGATTTCCAATCAATCAAATATTTTATTATGCCAAAAGATTAAAAACTCATGTTGAGAGCTATTTAGAGTTACTATCGAATTATTGTTAACTTTAATTTTCAAAGATAGTTGTTGTGGTCATTATCACAAGAAATATGGGTATATGAAGATGTCCTAGTCTTGGATAAAAATAAAACTTTTAACGCTGCCTCCCACTTTAATTATGCAACCGAGGGCAAAATGATAATTATACTTACTTACTAAATAAGACCGAGTATATTTTCAAAATGCACATTTTTAACACTTAGCAAAATATAATAAAATACTTGGAATATAATTTTATGTCGCTGTCAACAAGAAAAAAAACATACAAATTGTTCCATGTTGCATGCATGTTGGTGATCATCTGTGCATGGTCCCAATATATTGAAAAATATCGATAAAACGTAACCAAAACAAGCCAAGTCCTCAAACAACATTTTAAACTTAAACAAAACATATATTCTCTAAATAGCAAAAACAAAGCCTATTTTGCAATGCACAGAGCTATACTTTTTTGTTGCATGTATTATGATTATGTGTTTGATCCTTATACTTTGTTATATACACTCTTCAATGGTTTCTCCATTTGTTATTTTGATTCACTCTCATAAGTTCAAGAACAAACACCAAACACTTTCAAAATGACTACATTCAAATGGCGGAAGATTCCGGGGATTGTTTCCGATGGTATCGTCGCCGGAGCCGCCTCACCTAACACCTTCAAAATGATTGTTTCCGATGGTTTTGTCGACAACAACGACGACAAAGGGTGGACGAGTGACGTGACTACTTCGGCTCACGTAATCTTCAAGTCGGTGCCAAGGGAGGTTGTGGTTTTTGCCGCCCGAGCCGCCTCGAGGATTGCCATCGCGCCGCTCGACCGGGCTAAGATCCTTATGCAGGTATGAGAAAACTTTCTTTTTTGAACTAAGTAAGAAAATACTCATAACTATAAAGATCCTCATAATAATCTTGTTTGTGAGTTGTTTGTGAGTTGAGACTTGAATATTGAGTATTGTGAATTGTTTGTGAGTTTAGACTTGAAATTGAGTTGATTGTGAATTGTTTAATTAGATACTTGAAGTTGAATTGAGTTGGGACTTGAAATTGAGTTGAGACTTTAAATTTAGTTGAGACTTGAGACTTGAGGTAATTGATATTGCATATTGATTGTTTATTGAGTTGAGACTTTGAATTTTGAATAGTTTATTGAGAATTGAGTGTGATTAATTAACTAATTAAATTTGTGTTGGTTAACTTGAGTCTTGAGCTAATTGGTATTGCATATTGAGTTTGTCGTTGATTTTGATTAATGTATAAATGAAGAAAAAATAGGCAATGAAGGAACCAATACCTCAAAAGAAATCGGGTGGTATTCGCAAACGTTCTCGCATCGTGACCGATGTTTATACTTCCGTACGTGAACGTGATGCTCCAACGACGTCAAAACGTCCTTCATCTTCGAATGCTCGGGATGCTCCAGAGGTGCCTAGTTCGTCGTATAATTCGTTCCAAGAGTACACACATCCGAATCTTCAAGCTGAAGGACTCCTTGAGTCACAACCGCCAATTTTTCAACCATCACAACCACAAGAGGAGGGGCCTTCAATACCACCGCCCAAAATTGTAGAAGAGAGAGACATCGTCATCGACATAGGAAAAAAGCCTCAAAAGTATCAGAAATTATTCCATGAGGATGTCAAAAAGGTTGGGCAAGATGGTAAAACCGTCCACGTTAGCGTCAAAATGACTAAATTGTCGTCGTCGTGGTGGGCATACTTTGAGCCGTTCCGTTGTCCAATTAAAGGTACAATCAAAGGGAGATGTTTGTATTGCCAGAGAGAAATTGGTTGTAATGATGGTGGCCAAGGGACATCTGGATTGAAGAGGCACATGGAGGCTTGTCAAAAAAAACCCGAAGCCCTCAAGGAGCTATTAGTCCAAACTGGTTTGAACTTCGAAAAGCGTCTCATCAAGTAGGAACATGGGCATTTGATCATGATTATATCTTGAAGGGGATTATGGAGTGGATGGTTGCGACTGAACAACCATTTAGTACGGTGGATCCTCCTAAATTTAGGGAGATGTGGAGGCAAGGATGCCCAAACTTGAGATTGTTTTGTCGCAAGATAATAAGGGAGAAGATTGTGCAGATGTATTTGGACGATAGGACGGTATTGAAGGAGCTTATCAAAGAAAATGCACAGAGAGTGTGCTTAACCACGGACACGTGGACTTCTATTAGGCGGGACAACTACATGGTCCTCACCGCGCATTTCATTGATAAGGAGTGGGTGTTGAAGAAGCGCATCATTAATTTTTCCTTGATTTCGGGCCATTCGGGAGAATATATAGCTCGAGATATTGAGGAGTGTTTGAAGGATTGGGGAATCGAGAAAGTATTCACAATCACGGTGGATAATGCTACTTCGAATGATTCCGGGATTGAGAACTTGGTGAGGAAGTTTTCGGTGCGATGTGATTTCTTCCTTTTGAACAGGATCCATGTGCAAATACGGTGCATTGCACACATACTTAACCTTGTAGTGCAAGATGGGTTGAAAATGAATGTTGAAGGCAATTCGGTGTATAGAATTAGAGGTGCGGTGAAGTGGATCAAGGGTTCCGCCGGGAGGTTGAAGAAGTTCAAGCAACATCTCGACGATGAAGGTGTACAAAGTAAGAAATTGCTTTGTCTTGATGTTCCTACATGATGGAACTCGACATACTCTATGTAGAAGGCGGCTTTGGAGCTTAAAGCAGGCTTTGACTCTTTCGAGCTTCGCAATAATCTATATAAAGAGGACTTGAAGGACGTTACACCGATATACAATTATTGGAAGACGGCGGAGATGTACGTCAAATTCTTGAGGCCGTTTAAGAATTGGACCCAAATCGTCTCGGGGACATCCTACGTCACCTCGAATTCGGTGTTGGGTCAAATTACCACATACGATGAGATATTGGGGGATTTGATGAATCTTAAAGACAAAGAAACTCCACTTGGGAAGGAGCCCCACGAACTCAAGCTCATGGCGATAAATATGAAAGAAAAGTATGACAAATATTGGGACGTGGGAGAAAAGAGAATGAACCATATGTTATACTTTGTGGCAATTTTGGATCCTCGTTTCAAGTTCAAGTATATCCAGGAGATGGTGTCAGATGACCATGTGTTCGTATCGACGCTTTGGGTAGAGTTTGAGACGTTGTACAAAGAGTACAAGAGAATGTACGACGCAACTCCTTCAACATCGACATGCCCTCCTCCAAAACCCGTTAACGAGAAGAATAAGAACACGAGACACTTTCATTTGTCTCATAAGTGATTTACTATTTGTTTAATCATTTAAATTGTAATCTTAACTTAATGTCAACTTATTAAATTTCATAACCGTTTATAATTAAAATGCAATTGTATTTTGTAGTAAGAGGATGCAAAATCGGGCTAAACCAAAGAGTGAGTTCAAAAGATACTTCGATGATGAATTATGTGAGATGGACGATGAATTCGACATTTTGGCATGGTTGAAGGCAAACTCGTTACGGTTTCCGATCTTGAGTAAAATGGCTCGGGATGTATTGGCTATTCCCGTTTCTACTGTGGCGTCGGAGTCTGCGTTCAGCACATGAGGGCGCATTCTAGACCGATTTAGGAGCTCATTGAGTCCTCGAGTGGTACAAGCCGTTATTTGTGCCCAAGATTGTCTACTTCATTAGAATAGTTGAATGCAGACTCATTAAACTTACACCTAACTCTATATTAAATTTACTTTGAAATGCATCCTGCATAGTCGTGTAAGGATTTTCCTTCATTTGCATCTGTGAACTCATTGTGGCTAGTGGATAGCACTCGGTCGCAGCTACAGTAGATGAAAGCAATCCAACTAGTATTGATACCCATGCCCTCTTTTGATACTTCTTTGGTAACCTGGTTCAGAGGAACACATTGAAGAGCAAAGTTAAAAATCATAAGAGTTCAAGATGAAAAGGAAAAATCAGAAGAGTTGAGTTCATAAAATGAAACTCATAAGTCAGAAATGAAACCATCCAAAGCGAGCTCTGGAGCGGCACTAACAACAGAAGATCCAAGACACTTAAAGGATGCTAGAAAACCTTCCTCCCACCATGTTTAAAGCAACATGCAAATCAAAGATGGATGATATAGTTTTTCCGACAAATACGATGCTCATCTCACAATAAATTAGTGCATTAAAACTTGGCAAATATTACATAAAATCCTTACCTGTCATTGTTTTGCATCCAGGTTCAATAGCTAACATGAGCGAGAGGATATCCAGCGCGTATGCAACCTGGACACAAGAAAGTAATTGAATAATTCTAATAGGTCTCTAACTAAAGAATTAGTTAAGATGGTTTCATTTCTGACTTATGAGTTTCGTTTTATCAACTCAACTCTTCTTATTTTTCCTATTCATCTTGAACTCTTATGATTTTTAACTTTGCTCTTCAATGTGTTCTCTGAACTAGGTTGCAAAAGGCTCGGCTCTACCAGAGAAGTATCAAAAGAGGGCAGTGGTATCACTACTAGTTGGACTGCTTTCATCTATTGTAGCTGCAACCGTGTGCTATCCACAATGAGTTCACATATGCAAATGAAGGGAAATCCTTACACGACTATGCCGGATGCCTTTCAAAGTAAATTTAATATATAGTTTATTTAATGAGTCTGCATTCAACTTTTTTCTAATGAAGTATGACAAACATTTCTCAAATCATGTTTATGGATGTTTTGTGATACGCATTGTGGCCCGTGACGACTTAGAGGGATTATACTATGGTCTCACGCCAAGCTTATTGAACCTTTTACCATCCGACATGTTCAAATCTCTCTATTTTGCTTGATCGCCCCCACCACACAACGATAACAAAATAGTAATGTGTATTCCTGACAAGAGATAATTTATTTATTTTATGTGCAGTGTAAAGACGGTCGTAGGAGAGTCTATCGTGAAGCTGAAGCAGGACGGAGAAAATAAAAATCAGTAAACTGTGGAGGAATAACAAAGGCTGACCAGATATGATCACTATGAAGGCCTAACTGGATTAGTTTCTGACTTAGTTGTGTTCTGCTAAACAAAAAAAAAAGGGGAACGAGGTTTTCAAGTTGTGAAAGCTTACAAGTTGTTTGAATTAATTTTAGGATTATGACAATTGAATCTTTATGGAGCCACTATGTCTGTACATGAGATAAGTTATTGTCACGCTGATATTTATTTGATCTTTCTTTAAACTCAACTCACAAGTCAGAAATGAAACCATCCAAAGCGAGCTCCGGGGCGGCACTAACAACAGAAGATCCAAGACACTTAAAGGATGCTAGAAAACCTTCCTCCCTCACCATGTTTAAAGAAAAGATCAAATAAATATCAGCTTGACAGTAATTTATCTAAGGTACAGACATAGTGGCTCCATAAAGATTTAATTGTCATAATCCTAAAATTAATTCAAAATACCTGTCTGCTTTCACAACTTGAGACCTCGTCCCCTCTTTTTTTTGTTTTAGCAGAACACAACTAAGTCAGAAACTAATCCAGTTAGGCCTTCATAGTGATTATATCAGGTCAACATTTGTTATTCCTCCACAGTTTACTGATCTTTATTTTCTTCGTCCTGCTGCATATTCACGATAGACTCTCCTACGACCGTCTTTACACTGCACATAAAATAAATAAATTATCTCTTGTCCAGGAATATACATTACTATTTTGTTATCGTTGTGTGGTGGGGGTGATCAAGCAAAAGAGAGAGAGAGAGAGAGAGAGATTTGAACATGTCGGATGGTAAAAGGTTCAATAAGCTTGGCGTGAGACCATCGTATAATCCCTCCAGGTCGTCACGGGCCACAATGCCTATCACAAAACATCCATAAACCTGATTTGAGAAATGTTTGTCATAATTCTTTAGAAAAGTTGAATGCAGACTCATTAATCTTACACCTAAACTCTATATTAAACTTACTTTGAAAGGCATTCGGCATAGTCGTGTAAGGATTTCCCTTCATTTGCATCTGTGAACTCATTGTGGATAACACACGATCGCAGCTACAGTAGATGAAAGCAGTCCAACTAGTAGTGATACCCCTGCCCTCTTTTGATACTTCTTTGGTAGAGCCGAGCTTTTTGCAACCTGGTTCAGAGGAACACATTGAAGAAAAAAGTTAAAAATCCTAAGAGTTCAAGATGAATAGGAAAAATCAGAACAGTTGAGTTGATAAAACGAAACTCATAAGTCAGAAATGAAACCATCTTAACTAATTCTTTAGTTAGAGACCTATTAGAATTCTTCAATTACTTTCTTGTGTCCAGGTTGCATACGCGCTGGATATCCTCTCGCTCATGTTACCTATTGAACCTGGATGCAAAACAATGACAGGTAAGGATTTTATGTAATATTTGCCAAGTTTTAATGCACTAATTTATTGTGAGATGAGCATCGTATTTGTCGGAAAAACTATATCATCCATCTTTGATTTGCATGTTGCTTTAAACATGGTGGGAGGAAGGTTTTCTAGCATCATTTAAGTGTCTTGGATCTTCTGTTGTTAGTGCCGCTCCGGATCTCGCTTTGGATGGTTTCATTTCTGACTTATGAGTTACATTTAATGAACTCAACTCTTCTGATTTTTCCTATTCATCTTGAACTCTTATGATTTTTAACTTTGCTCTTCAATGTGTTCCTCTGAACCAGGTTGCAAAAGGCTCGGCTCTACCAAAGAAGTATCAAGAGAGGGCATGGGTATCACTACTAGTTGGACTGCTTTCATCTATTGTAGCTGCGACCGAGTGCTATCCACAATGAGTTCACAGATGCAAATGGAGGAAAATCCTTACACGACTATGCCGGATGCCTTTCAAAGTAAATTTAATATAGAGTTTAGGTGTAAGTTTAATGAGTCTGCATTCAACTTTTCTAATGAAGTATGACAAACATTTCTCAAATCATGTTTATGGATGCTTTGTGATAGGCATTCTGGCCCGTGACAACCTAGAGGGATTATACGATGGTCTCACGCCAAGCTTATTGAACCTTTTATCATCGGACATGTTCAAATCTCTCTCTTTTGTTTGATCACCCCACCACACAACGATAACAAACAGTAATGTATATTCCTGGACAAGAAATAATTTATTTATTTTATGTGCAGTGTAAAGACGGTCGTAGGAGAGTCTATCGTGAAGCTGCATCAGGACCAAGAAAATAAATATCAGTAAACTGTGGAGGAATAACAAAGGCTGGCCTGATATGATCGCTATGAAGGCCTAACTGGATTAGTTTCTAACTTAGCTATGTTCTGCTAAACAAAAAAAAGGGGAACGAGGTCTCAAGTTGTGAAAACATACAAGTTGTTTGAATTAATTTTAGGATTATGACAATTGAATCTTTAAGTCTGTACCTGAGATAAGTTACTTTCACACTGATATTTATTTGATCTTTCTTTAATACTTAACTCACAAGTCAGAAATGAAACCATCCAAAGCGAGCTACGGGGCGGCACTAACAACAGAAGATCCAAGACACTTAAAGGATGCTAGAAAACCTTCCTCCCTCACCATATTTAAAGAAAAGATCAAATAAATAGCAGTTTGACAGTAACTTATCTCAGGTACAGACATAGTGCCTCAATAAAGATTCAATTATCATAATTCTAAAATTAATTCAAAAAACCAGTATGCTTTCTCAACTTGAGACCTCGTCTCCCCTTTTTTTTGTTTAGCAGAACACAACTAAGTTAGAAACTAATCCAGTTAGGCCTTCATAGTGATCATATAAGGTCAGCCTTTGTTATTCCTCCACAGTTTACTGATCTTTATTTTCTCCGTTCTGATGCAGCTTCACGATAGACTCTCCTATGACCGTCTTTACACTGCACATAAAATAAATAAATTATCTCTTGTCCAGGATTATACATTACTATTTTTTTATCGTTGTGGGGTGGTGGTGATCATGCAAAAGAAAGAGAGAGAGAGATTTGAACATGTCGGATGATAAAAGGTTCAATAAGCTTGGCGTGAGACCATCGTATAATCCCTCTAGGTCGTCACGGGCCTCAATGTCTATCACAAAACATCCATAAACATGATTTGAGAAATGTTTGTCATACTTCATTAGAATAGTTGAATGCAGACTCATTAAACTTACACCTAAACTCTATATTAAATTTACTTTGAAAGGCATCCGGCATAGTCGTGTAAGGATTTTCCTTCATTTACATCTGTGAACTCATTGTGGCTAGTGGATAGCACTCGGTCGCAGCTACAGTAGATGAAAGCAATCCAACTAGTATTGATACCCATGCCCTCTTTTGATACTTCTTTGGTAACCTGGTTCAGAGGAACACATTGAAGAGCAAAGTTAAAAATCATAAGAGTTCAAGATGAAAAGGAAAAATCAGAAGAGTTGAGTTCATAAAATGAAACTCATAAGTCAGAAATGAAACCATCCAAAGCGAGCTCCGGAGCGGCACTAACAACAGAAGATCCAAGACACTTAAATGATGCTAGAAAACCTTCCTCCCACCATGTTTAAAGCAACATGCAAATCAAAGATGGATGATATAGTTTTTCCGACAAATACGATGCTCATCTCACAATAAATTAGTGCATTAAAACTTGGCAAATATTACATAAAATCCTTACCTGTCATTGTTTTGCATCCAGGTTCAATAGCTAACATGAGCGAGAGGATATCCAGCGCGTATGCAACCTGGACACAAGAAAGTAATTGAATAATTCTAATAGGTCTCTAACTAAAGAATTAGTTAAGATGGTTTCATTTCTGACTTATGAGTTTCGTTTTATCAACTCAACTCTTCTGATTTTTCCTATTCATCTTGAACTCTTATGATTTTTAACTTTGCTCTTCAATGTGTTCCTCTGAACCAGGTTGCAAAAGGCTCGGCTCTACCAGAGAAGTATCAAAAGAGGGCAGTGGTATCACTACTAGTTGGACTGCTTTCATCTACTGTAGCTGCAACCGTGTGCTATCCACAATGAGTTCACAGATGCAAATGAAGGGAAATCCTTACACGACTATGCCGGATGCCTTTCAAAGTAAATTTAATATATAGTTTATTTAATGTGTCTGCATTCAACTTTTTTCTAATGAAGTATGACAAACATTTCTCAAATCATGTTTATGGATGTTTTGTGATACGCATTGTGGCACGTGACGACTTAGAGGGATTATACGATGGTCTCACGCCAAGCTTATTGAACCTTTTACCATCCGACATGTTCAAATCTCTCTATTTTGCTTGATCGCCCCCACCACACAACGATAACAAAATAGTAATGTGTATTCCTGACAAGAGATAATTTATTTATTTTATGTGCAGTGTAAAGACGGTCGTAGGAGAGTCTATCGTGAAGCTGAAGCAGGACGGAGAAAATAAAGATCAGTAAACTGTGGAGGAATTACAAAGGCTGACCTGATATGATCACTATAAAGGCCTAACTGGATTAGTTTCTGACTTAGTTGTGTTCTGCTAAACAAAAAAAAAAGGAGAACGAGGTTTTCAAGTTGTGAAAGCTTACAAGTTGTTTGAATTAATTTTAGGATTATGACAATTGAATCTTTATGGAGCCACTATGTCTGTACATGAGATAAGTTATTGTCACGCTGATGTTTATTTGATCTTTCTTTATTACTCAACTCACAAGTCAGAAATGAAACCATCCAAAGCGAGCTCCGGGGCGGCACTAACAACAGAAGATCCAACACACTTAAATGATGCTAGAAAACCTTCCTCCCTCACCATGTTTAAAGAAAAGATCAAATAAATATCAGCTTGACAGTAATTTATCTAAGGTACAGACATAGTGGCTCCATAAAGATTTAATTGTCATAATCCTAAAATTAATTCAAAATACCTGTCTGCTTTCACAACTTGAGACCTCGTCCCCCCTTTTTTTTGTTTTAGCAGAACACAACTAAGTCAGAAACTAATCCAGTTAGGCCTTCATAGTGATTATATCAGGTCAACATTTGTTATTCCTCCACAGTTTACTGATCTTTATTTTCTTCGTCCTGCTGCATATTCACGATAGACTCTCCTACGACCGTCTTTACACTGCACATAAAATAAATAAATTATCTCTTGTCCAGGAATATACATTACTATTTTGTTATCGTTGTGTGGTGGGGGTGATCAAGCAAAAGAGAGAGAGAGAGAGAGAGATTTGAACATGTCGGATGGTAAAAGGTTCAATAAGCTTGGCGTGAGACCATCGTATAATCCCTCCAGGTCGTCACGGGCCACAATGCCTATCACAAAACATCCATAAACCTGATTTGAGAAATGTTTGTCATAATTCTTTAGAAAAGTTGAATGCAGACTCATTAATCTTACACCTAAACTCTATATTAAACTTACTTTGAAAGGCATTCGGCATAGTCGTGTAAGGATTTCCCTTCATTTGCATCTGTGAACTCATTGTGGATAACACACGATCGCAGCTACAGTAGATGAAAGCAGTCCAACTAGTAGTGATACCCCTGCCCTCTTTTGATACTTCTTTGGTAGAGCCGAGCTTTTTGCAACCTGGTTCAGAGGAACACATTGAAGAAAAAAGTTAAAAATCCTAAGAGTTCAAGATGAATAGGAAAAATCAGAACAGTTGAGTTGATAAAACGAAACTCATAAGTCAGAAATGAAACCATCTTAACTAATTCTTTAGTTAGAGACCTATTAGAATTCTTCAATTACTTTCTTGTGTCCAGGTTGCATACGCGCTGGATATCCTCTCGCTCATGTTACCTATTGAACCTGGATGCAAAACAATGACAGGTAAGGATTTTATGTAATATTTGCCAAGTTTTAATGCACTAATTTATTGTGAGATGAGCATCGTATTTGTCGGAAAAACTATATCATCCATCTTTGATTTGCATGTTGCTTTAAACATGGTGGGAGGAAGGTTTTCTAGCATCATTTAAGTGTCTTGGATCTTCTGTTGTTAGTGCCGCTCCGGATCTCGCTTTGGATGGTTTCATTTCTGACTTATGAGTTACATTTAATGAACTCAACTCTTCTGATTTTTCCTATTCATCTTGAACTCTTATGATTTTTAACTTTGCTCTTCAATGTGTTCCTCTGAACCAGGTTGCAAAAGGCTCGGCTCTACCAAAGAAGTATCAAGAGAGGGCATGGGTATCACTACTAGTTGGACTGCTTTCATCTATTGTAGCTGCGACCGAGTGCTATCCACAATGAGTTCACAGATGCAAATGGAGGAAAATCCTTACACGACTATGCCGGATGCCTTTCAAAGTAAATTTAATATAGAGTTTAGGTGTAAGTTTAATGAGTCTGCATTCAACTTTTCTAATGAAGTATGACAAACATTTCTCAAATCATGTTTATGGATGCTTTGTGATAGGCATTCTGGCCCGTGACAACCTATAGGGATTATACGATGGTCTCACGCCAAGCTTATTGAACCTTTTATCATCGGACATGTTCAAATCTCTCTCTTTTGTTTGATCACCCCACCACACAACGATAACAAACAGTAATGTATATTCCTGGACAAGAAATAATTTATTTATTTTATGTGCAGTGTAAAGACGGTCGTAGGAGAGTCTATCGTGAAGCTGCATCAGGACCAAGAAAATAAATATCAGTAAACTGTGGAGGAATAACAAAGGCTGGCCTGATATGATCGCTATGAAGGCCTAACTGGATTAGTTTCTAACTTAGCTATGTTCTGCTAAACAAAAAAAAGGGGAACGAGGTCTCAAGTTGTGAAAACATACAAGTTGTTTGAATTAATTTTAGGATTATGACAATTGAATCTTTAAGTCTGTACCTGAGATAAGTTACTTTCACACTGATATTTATTTGATCTTTCTTTAATACTTAACTCACAAGTCAGAAATGAAACCATCCAAAGCGAGCTACGGGGCGGCACTAACAACAGAAGATCCAAGACACTTAAAGGATGCTAGAAAACCTTCCTCCCTCACCATATTTAAAGAAAAGATCAAATAAATAGCAGTTTGACAGTAACTTATCTCAGGTACAGACATAGTGCCTCAATAAAGATTCAATTATCATAATTCTAAAATTAATTCAAAAAACCAGTATGCTTTCTCAACTTGAGACCTCGTCTCCCCTTTTTTTTGTTTAGCAGAACACAACTAAGTCAGAAACTAATCCAGTTAGGCCTTCATAGTGATCATATAAGGTCAGCCTTTGTTATTCCTCCACAGTTTACTGATCTTTATTTTCTCCGTTCTGATGCAGCTTCACGATAGACTCTCCTATGACCGTCTTTACACTGCACATAAAATAAATAAATTATCTCTTGTCCAGGATTATACATTACTATTTTTTTATCGTTGTGGGGTGGTGGTGATCATGCAAAAGAAAGAGAGAGAGAGATTTGAACATGTCGGATGATAAAAGGTTCAATAAGCTTGGCGTGAGACCATCGTATAATCCCTCTAGGTCGTCACGGGCCTCAATGTCTATCACAAAACATCCATAAACATGATTTGAGAAATGTTTGTCATACTTCATTAGAATAGTTGAATGCAGACTCATTAAACTTACACCTAAACTCTATATTAAATTTACTTTGAAAGGCATCCGGCATAGTCGTGTAAGGATTTTCCTTCATTTACATCTGTGAACTCATTGTGGCTAGTGGATAGCACTCGGTCGCAGCTACAGTAGATGAAAGCAATCCAACTAGTATTGATACCCATGCCCTCTTTTGATACTTCTTTGGTAACCTGGTTCAGAGGAACACATTGAAGAGCAAAGTTAAAAATCATAAGAGTTCAAGATGAAAAGGAAAAATCAGAAGAGTTGAGTTCATAAAATGAAACTCATAAGTCAGAAATGAAACCATCCAAAGCGAGCTCCGGAGCGGCACTAACAACAGAAGATCCAAGACACTTAAATGATGCTAGAAAACCTTCCTCCCACCATGTTTAAAGCAACATGCAAATCAAAGATGGATGATATAGTTTTTCCGACAAATACGATGCTCATCTCACAATAAATTAGTGCATTAAAACTTGGCAAATATTACATAAAATCCTTACCTGTCATTGTTTTGCATCCAGGTTCAATAGCTAACATGAGCGAGAGGATATCCAGCGCGTATGCAACCTGGACACAAGAAAGTAATTGAATAATTCTAATAGGTCTCTAACTAAAGATTTAGTTAAGATGGTTTCATTTCTGACTTATGAGTTTCGTTTTATCAACTCAACTCTTCTGATTTTTCCTATTCATCTTGAACTCTTATGATTTTTAACTTTGCTCTTCAATGTGTTCCTCTGAACCAGGTTGCAAAAGGCTCGGCTCTACCAGAGAAGTATCAAAAGAGGGCAGTGGTATCACTACTAGTTGGACTGCTTTCATCTACTGTAGCTGCAACCGTGTGCTATCCACAATGAGTTCACAGATGCAAATGAAGGGAAATCCTTACACGACTATGCCGGATGCCTTTCAAAGTAAATTTAATATATAGTTTATTTAATGTGTCTGCATTCAACTTTTTTCTAATGAAGTATGACAAACATTTCTCAAATCATGTTTATGGATGTTTTGTGATACGCATTGTGGCACGTGACGACTTAGAGGGATTATACGATGGTCTCACGCCAAGCTTATTGAACCTTTTACCATCCGACATGTTCAAATCTCTCTATTTTGCTTGATCGCCCCCACCACACAACGATAACAAAATAGTAATGTGTATTCCTGACAAGAGATAATTTATTTATTTTATGTGCAGTGTAAAGACGGTCGTAGGAGAGTCTATCGTGAAGCTGAAGCAGGACGGAGAAAATAAAGATCAGTAAACTGTGGAGGAATTACAAAGGCTGACCTGATATGATCACTATAAAGGCCTAACTGGATTAGTTTCTGACTTAGTTGTGTTCTGCTAAACAAAAAAAAAAGGAGAACGAGGTTTTCAAGTTGTGAAAGCTTACAAGTTGTTTGAATTAATTTTAGGATTATGACAATTGAATCTTTATGGAGCCACTATGTCTGTACATGAGATAAGTTATTGTCACGCTGATGTTTATTTGATCTTTCTTTATTACTCAACTCACAAGTCAGAAATGAAACCATCCAAAGCGAGCTCCGGGGCGGCACTAACAACAGAAGATCCAACACACTTAAATGATGCTAGAAAACCTTCCTCCCTCACCATGTTTAAAGAAAAGATCAAATAAATATCAGCTTGACAGTAATTTATCTAAGGTACAGACATAGTGGCTCCATAAAGATTTAATTGTCATAATCCTAAAATTAATTCAAAATACCTGTCTGCTTTCACAACTTGAGACCTCGTCCCCCCTTTTTTTTGTTTTAGCAGAACACAACTAAGTCAGAAACTAATCCAGTTAGGCCTTCATAGTGATTATATCAGGTCAACATTTGTTATTCCTCCACAGTTTACTGATCTTTATTTTCTTCGTCCTGCTGCATATTCACGATAGACTCTCCTACGACCGTCTTTACACTGCACATAAAATAAATAAATTATCTCTTGTCCAGGAATATACATTACTATTTTGTTATCGTTGTGTGGTGGGGGTGATCAAGCAAAAGAGAGAGAGAGAGAGAGAGATTTGAACATGTCGGATGGTAAAAGGTTCAATAAGCTTGGCGTGAGACCATCGTATAATCCCTCCAGGTCGTCACGGGCCACAATGCCTATCACAAAACATCCATAAACCTGATTTGAGAAATGTTTGTCATAATTCTTTAGAAAAGTTGAATGCAGACTCATTAATCTTACACCTAAACTCTATATTAAACTTACTTTGAAAGGCATTCGGCATAGTCGTGTAAGGATTTCCCTTCATTTGCATCTGTGAACTCATTGTGGATAACACACGATCGCAGCTACAGTAGATGAAAGCAGTCCAACTAGTAGTGATACCCCTGCCCTCTTTTGATACTTCTTTGGTAGAGCCGAGCTTTTTGCAACCTGGTTCAGAGGAACACATTGAAGAAAAAAGTTAAAAATCCTAAGAGTTCAAGATGAATAGGAAAAATCAGAACAGTTGAGTTGATAAAACGAAACTCATAAGTCAGAAATGAAACCATCTTAACTAATTCTTTAGTTAGAGACCTATTAGAATTCTTCAATTACTTTCTTGTGTCCAGGTTGCATACGCGCTGGATATCCTCTCGCTCATGTTACCTATTGAACCTGGATGCAAAACAATGACAGGTAAGGATTTTATGTAATATTTGCCAAGTTTTAATGCACTAATTTATTGTGAGATGAGCATCGTATTTGTCGGAAAAACTATATCATCCATCTTTGATTTGCATGTTGCTTTAAACATGGTGGGAGGAAGGTTTTCTAGCATCATTTAAGTGTCTTGGATCTTCTGTTGTTAGTGCCGCTCCGGATCTCGCTTTGGATGGTTTCATTTCTGACTTATGAGTTACATTTAATGAACTCAACTCTTCTGATTTTTCCTATTCATCTTGAACTCTTATGATTTTTAACTTTGCTCTTCAATGTGTTCCTCTGAACCAGGTTGCAAAAGGCTCGGCTCTACCAAAGAAGTATCAAGAGAGGGCATGGGTATCACTACTAGTTGGACTGCTTTCATCTATTGTAGCTGCGACCGAGTGCTATCCACAATGAGTTCACAGATGCAAATGGAGGAAAATCCTTACACGACTATGCCGGATGCCTTTCAAAGTAAATTTAATATAGAGTTTAGGTGTAAGTTTAATGAGTCTGCATTCAACTTTTCTAATGAAGTATGACAAACATTTCTCAAATCATGTTTATGGATGCTTTGTGATAGGCATTCTGGCCCGTGACAACCTATAGGGATTATACGATGGTCTCACGCCAAGCTTATTGAACCTTTTATCATCGGACATGTTCAAATCTCTCTCTTTTGTTTGATCACCCCACCACACAACGATAACAAACAGTAATGTATATTCCTGGACAAGAAATAATTTATTTATTTTATGTGCAGTGTAAAGACGGTCGTAGGAGAGTCTATCGTGAAGCTGCATCAGGACCAAGAAAATAAATATCAGTAAACTGTGGAGGAATAACAAAGGCTGGCCTGATATGATCGCTATGAAGGCCTAACTGGATTAGTTTCTAACTTAGCTATGTTCTGCTAAACAAAAAAAAGGGGAACGAGGTCTCAAGTTGTGAAAACATACAAGTTGTTTGAATTAATTTTAGGATTATGACAATTGAATCTTTAAGTCTGTACCTGAGATAAGTTACTTTCACACTGATATTTATTTGATCTTTCTTTAATACTTAACTCACAAGTCAGAAATGAAACCATCCAAAGCGAGCTACGGGGCGGCACTAACAACAGAAGATCCAAGACACTTAAAGGATGCTAGAAAACCTTCCTCCCTCACCATATTTAAAGAAAAGATCAAATAAATAGCAGTTTGACAGTAACTTATCTCAGGTACAGACATAGTGCCTCAATAAAGATTCAATTATCATAATTCTAAAATTAATTCAAAAAACCAGTATGCTTTCTCAACTTGAGACCTCGTCTCCCCTTTTTTTTGTTTAGCAGAACACAACTAAGTCAGAAACTAATCCAGTTAGGCCTTCATAGTGATCATATAAGGTCAGCCTTTGTTATTCCTCCACAGTTTACTGATCTTTATTTTCTCCGTTCTGATGCAGCTTCACGATAGACTCTCCTATGACCGTCTTTACACTGCACATAAAATAAATAAATTATCTCTTGTCCAGGATTATACATTACTATTTTTTTATCGTTGTGGGGTGGTGGTGATCATGCAAAAGAAAGAGAGAGAGAGATTTGAACATGTCGGATGATAAAAGGTTCAATAAGCTTGGCGTGAGACCATCGTATAATCCCTCTAGGTCGTCACGGGCCTCAATGTCTATCACAAAACATCCATAAACATGATTTGAGAAATGTTTGTCATACTTCATTAGAATAGTTGAATGCAGACTCATTAAACTTACACCTAAACTCTATATTAAATTTACTTTGAAAGGCATCCGGCATAGTCGTGTAAGGATTTTCCTTCATTTACATCTGTGAACTCATTGTGGCTAGTGGATAGCACTCGGTCGCAGCTACAGTAGATGAAAGCAATCCAACTAGTATTGATACCCATGCCCTCTTTTGATACTTCTTTGGTAACCTGGTTCAGAGGAACACATTGAAGAGCAAAGTTAAAAATCATAAGAGTTCAAGATGAAAAGGAAAAATCAGAAGAGTTGAGTTCATAAAATGAAACTCATAAGTCAGAAATGAAACCATCCAAAGCGAGCTCCGGAGCGGCACTAACAACAGAAGATCCAAGACACTTAAATGATGCTAGAAAACCTTCCTCCCACCATGTTTAAAGCAACATGCAAATCAAAGATGGATGATATAGTTTTTCCGACAAATACGATGCTCATCTCACAATAAATTAGTGCATTAAAACTTGGCAAATATTACATAAAATCCTTACCTGTCATTGTTTTGCATCCAGGTTCAATAGCTAACATGAGCGAGAGGATATCCAGCGCGTATGCAACCTGGACACAAGAAAGTAATTGAATAATTCTAATAGGTCTCTAACTAAAGAATTAGTTAAGATGGTTTCATTTCTGACTTATGAGTTTCGTTTTATCAACTCAACTCTTCTGATTTTTCCTATTCATCTTGAACTCTTATGATTTTTAACTTTGCTCTTCAATGTGTTCCTCTGAACCAGGTTGCAAAAGGCTCGGCTCTACCAGAGAAGTATCAAAAGAGGGCAGTGGTATCACTACTAGTTGGACTGCTTTCATCTACTGTAGCTGCAACCGTGTGCTATCCACAATGAGTTCACAGATGCAAATGAAGGGAAATCCTTACACGACTATGCCGGATGCCTTTCAAAGTAAATTTAATATATAGTTTATTTAATGTGTCTGCATTCAACTTTTTTCTAATGAAGTATGACAAACATTTCTCAAATAATGTTTATGGATGTTTTGTGATACGCATTGTGGCACGTGACGACTTAGAGGGATTATACGATGGTCTCACGCCAAGCTTATTGAACCTTTTACCATCCGACATGTTCAAATCTCTCTATTTTGCTTGATCGCCCCCACCACACAACGATAACAAAATAGTAATGTGTATTCCTGACAAGAGATAATTTATTTATTTTATGTGCAGTGTAAAGACGGTCGTAGGAGAGTCTATCGTGAAGCTGAAGCAGGACGGAGAAAATAAAGATCAGTAAACTGTGGAGGAATTACAAAGGCTGACCTGATATGATCACTATAAAGGCCTAACTGGATTAGTTTCTGACTTAGTTGTGTTCTGCTAAACAAAAAAAAAAGGAGAACGAGGTTTTCAAGTTGTGAAAGCTTACAAGTTGTTTGAATTAATTTTAGGATTATGACAATTGAATCTTTATGGAGCCACTATGTCTGTACATGAGATAAGTTATTGTCACGCTGATGTTTATTTGATCTTTCTTTATTACTCAACTCACAAGTCAGAAATGAAACCATCCAAAGCGAGCTCTGGGGCGGCACTAACAACAGAAGATCCAACACACTTAAATGATGCTAGAAAACCTTCCTCCCTCACCATGTTTAAAGAAAAGATCAAATAAATATCAGCTTGACAGTAATTTATCTAAGGTACAGACATAGTGGCTCCATAAAGATTTAATTGTCATAATCCTAAAATTAATTCAAAATACCTGTCTGCTTTCACAACTTGAGACCTCGTCCCCCTTTTTTTTGTTTTAGCAGAACACAACTAAGTCAGAAACTAATCCAGTTAGGCCTTCATAGTGATTATATCAGGTCAACATTTGTTATTCCTCCACAGTTTACTGATCTTTATTTTCTTCGTCCTGCTGCATATTCACGATAGACTCTCCTACGACCGTCTTTACACTGCACATAAAATAAATAAATTATCTCTTGTCCAGGAATATACATTACTATTTTGTTATCGTTGTGTGGTGGGGGTGATCAAGCAAAAGAGAGAGAGAGAGAGAGAGATTTGAACATGTCGGATGGTAAAAGGTTCAATAAGCTTGGCGTGAGACCATCGTATAATCCCTCCAGGTCGTCACGGGCCACAATGCCTATCACAAAACATCCATAAACCTGATTTGAGAAATGTTTGTCATAATTCTTTAGAAAAGTTGAATGCAGACTCATTAATCTTACACCTAAACTCTATATTAAACTTACTTTGAAAGGCATTCGGCATAGTCGTGTAAGGATTTCCCTTCATTTGCATCTGTGACCTCATTGTGGATAACACACGATCGCAGCTACAGTAGATGAAAGCAGTCCAACTAGTAGTGATACCCCTGCCCTCTTTTGATACTTCTTTGGTAGAGCCGAGCTTTTTGCAACCTGGTTCAGAGGAACACATTGAAGAAAAAAGTTAAAAATCCTAAGAGTTCAAGATGAATAGGAAAAATCAGAACAGTTGAGTTGATAAAACGAAACTCATAAGTCAGAAATGAAACCATCTTAACTAATTCTTTAGTTAGAGACCTATTAGAATTCTTCAATTACTTTCTTGTGTCCAGGTTGCATACGCGCTGGATATCATCTCGATCATGTTACCTATTGAACCTGGATGCAAAACAATGACAGGTAAGGATTTTATGTAATATTTGCCAAGTTTTAATGCACTAATTTATTGTGAGATGAGCATCGTATTTGTCGGAAAAACTATATCATCCATCTTTGATTTGCATGTTGCTTTAAACATGGTGGGAGGAAGGTTTTCTAGCATCATTTAAGTGTCTTGGATCTTCTGTTGTTAGTGCCGCTCCGGATCTCGCTTTGGATGGTTTCATTTCTGACTTATGAGTTACATTTAATGAACTCAACTCTTCTGATTTTTCCTATTCATCTTGAACTCTTATGATTTTTAACTTTGCTCTTCAATGTGTTCCTCTGAACCAGGTTGCAAAAGGCTCGGCTCTACCAAAGAAGTATCAAGAGAGGGCATGGGTATCACTACTAGTTGGACTGCTTTCATCTATTGTAGCTGCGACCGAGTGCTATCCACAATGAGTTCACAGATGCAAATGGAGGAAAATCCTTACACGACTATGCCGGATGCCTTTCAAAGTAAATTTAATATAGAGTTTAGGTGTAAGTTTAATGAGTCTGCATTCAACTTTTCTAATGAAGTATGACAAACATTTCTCAAATCATGTTTATGGATGCTTTGTGATAGGCATTCTGGCCCGTGACAACCTATAGGGATTATACGATGGTCTCACGCCAAGCTTATTGAACCTTTTATCATCGGACATGTTCAAATCTCTCTCTTTTGTTTGATCACCCCACCACACAACGATAACAAACAGTAATGTATATTCCTGGACAAGAAATAATTTATTTATTTTATGTGCAGTGTAAAGACGGTCGTAGGAGAGTCTATCGTGAAGCTGCATCAGGACCAAGAAAATAAAGATCAGTAAACTGTGGAGGAATAACAAAGGCTGGCCAGATATGATCGCTATGAAGGCCTAACTAGATTAGTTTCTAACTTAGCTATGTTCTGCTAAACAAAAAAAAGGGGAACGAGGTCTCAAGTTGTGAAAACATACAAGTTGTTTGAATTAATTTTAGGATTATGACAATTGAATCTTTAAGTCTGTACCTGAGATAAGTTACTTTCACACTGATATTTATTTGATCTTTCTTTAATACTTAACTCACAAGTCAGAAATGAAACCATCCAAAGCGAGCTACGGGGCGGCACTAACAACAGAAGATCCAAGACACTTAAAGGATGCTAGAAAACCTTCCTCCCTCACCATGTTTAAAGAAAAGATCAAATAAATAGCAGTTTGACAGTAACTTATCTCAGGTACAGACATAGTGCCTCAATAAAGATTCAATTATCATAATTCTAAAATTAATTCAAAAAACCAGTATGCTTTCTCAACTTGAGACCTCGTCTCCCCTTTTTTTTGTTTAGCAGAACACAACTAAGTTAGAAACTAATCCAGTTAGGCCTTCATAGTGATCATATAAGGTCAGCCTTTGTTATTCCTCCACAGTTTACTGATCTTTATTTTCTCCGTTCTGATGCAGCTTCACGATAGACTCTCCTATGACCGTCTTTACACTGCACATAAAATAAATAAATTATCTCTTGTCCAGGATTATACATTACTATTTTTTTATCGTTGTGGGGTGGTGGTGATCATGCAAAAGAAAGAGAGAGAGAGATTTGAACATGTCGGATGGTAAAAGGTTCAATAAGCTTGGCGTGAGACCATCGTATAATCCCTCTAGGTCGTCACGGGCCTCAATGTCTATCACAAAACATCCATAAACATGATTTGAGAAATGTTTGTCATACTTCATTAGAATAGTTGAATGCAGACTCATTAAACTTACACCTAAACTCTATATTAAATTTACTTTGAAAGGCATCCGGCATAGTCGTGTAAAGATTTTCCTTCATTTGCATCTGTGAACTCATTGTGGCTAGTGGATAGCACTCGGTCGCAGCTACAGTAGATGAAATCAATCCAACTAGTATTGATACCCATGCCCTCTTTTGATACTTCTTTGGTAACCTGGTTCAGAGGAACACATTGAAGAGCAAAGTTAAAAATCATAAGAGTTCAAGATGAAAAGGAAAAATCAGAAGAGTTGAGTTCATAAAATGAAACTCATAAGTCAGAAATGAAAACCATCCAAAGCGAGCTCCGGAGCGGCACTAACAACAGAAGATCCAAGACACTTAAAGGATGCTAGAAAACCTTCCTCCCACCATGTTTAAAGCAACATGCAAATCAAAGATGGATGATATAGTTTTTCCGACAAATACGATGCTCATCTCACAATAAATTAGTGCATTAAAACTTGGCAAATATTACATAAAATCCTTACCTGTCATTGTTTTGCATCCAGGTTCAATAGCTAACATGAGCGAGAGGATATCCAGCGCGTATGCAACCTGGACACAAGAAAGTAATTGAAGAATTCTAATAGGTCTCTAACTAAAGAATTAGTTAAGATGGTTTCATTTCTGACTTATGAGTTTCGTTTTATCAACTCAACTCTTCTGATTTTTTCTATTCATCTTGAACTCTTATGATTTTTAACTTTGCTCTTCAATGTGTTCCTCTGAACCAGGTTGCAAAAGGCTCGGCTCTACCAGAGAAGTATCAAAAGAGGGCAGTGGTATCACTACTAGTTGGACTGCTTTCATCTACTGTAGCTGCAACCGTGTGCTATCCAAAATGAGTTCACAGATGCAAATGAAGGGAAATCCTTACACGACTATGCCGGATGCTTTTCAAAGTAAATTTAATATATAGTTTATTTAATGAGTCTGCATTCAACTTTTTTCTAATGAAGTATGACAAACATTTCTCAAATCATGTTTATGGATGTTTTGTGATACGTATTGTGGCCCGTGACGACTTAGAGGGATTATACGATGGTCTCACGCCAAGCTTATTGAACCTTTTACCATCCGACATGTTCAAATCTCTCTATTTTGCTTGATCGCCCCCACCACACAACGATAACAAAATAGTAATGTGTATTCCTGACAAGAGATAATTTATTTATTTTATGTGCAGTGTAAAGACGGTCGTAGGAGAGTCTATCGTGAAGCTGAAGCAGGACGGAGAAAATAAAGATCAGTAAACTGTGGAGGAATAACAAAGGCTGACCTGATATGATCACTATGAAGGCCTAACTGGATTAGTTTCTGACTTAGTTGTGTTCTGCTAAACAAAAAAAAAAGGGGAACGAGGTTTTCTAGTTGTGAAAGTTTACAAGTTGTTTGAATTAATTTTAAGATTATGACAATTGAATCTTTATGGAGCCACTATGTCTGTACATGAGATAAGTTATTGTCACGCTGATGTTTATTTGATCTTTCTTTATTACTCAACTTACAAGTCAGAAATGAAACCATCCAAAGCGAGCTCCGGGGCGGCACTAACAACAGAAGATCCAACACACTTAAATGATACTAGAAAACCTTCCTCCCTCACCATGTTTAAAGAAAAGATCAAATAAATATCAGGTTGACAGTAATTTATCTAAGGTACAGACATAGTGGCTCCATAAAGATTCAATTGTCATAATCCTAAAATTAATTCAAAATACCTGTCTGCTTTCACAACTTGAGACCTCGTCCCCTTTTTTTTTTGTTTTAGCAGAACACAACTAAGTCAGAAACTAATCCAGTTAGGCCTTCATAGTGATTATATCAGGTCAACATTTGTTATTCCTCCACAGTTTACTGATCTTTATTTTCTCCGTCCTGCTGCATATTCACGATAGACTCTCCTACGACCGTCTTTACACTGCACATAAAATAAATAAATTATCTCTTGTCTAGGAATATACATTACTATTTTGTTATCTTTGTGTAGTAGGGGTGATCAAGCAAAAAAGAGAGAGAGAGAGAGATTTGAACATGTCGGATGGTAAAAGGTTCAATAAGCTTGGCGTGAGACCATCGTATAATCCCTCTAAGTCGTCACGAGCCACAATGCCTATCACAAAACATCCATAAACCTGATTTGAGAAATGTTTGCCATAATTCTTTAGAAAAGTTGATTGCAGACTCATTAAACTTACACCAAAACTCTATATTAAACTTACTTTGAAAGGCATCCGGCATAGTCGTGTAAGGATTTCCCTTCATTTGCATCTGTGAACGCATTGTGGATAGCACACGGTCGCAGCAACAGTAGATGAAAGCAGTCCAACTAGTAGTGATACCCTTGCCCTCTTTTGATACTTCTTTGGTAGAGCCGAGCCTTTTGCAACCTGGTTCAGAGGAACACATTGAAGAAAAAAGTTAAAAATCATAAGAGTTCAAGATCAATAGGAAAAATCAGAACAGTTGAGTTGATAAAACGAAACTCATAAGTCAGAAATGAAACCATCTTAACTAATTCTTTAGTTAGAGACCTATTAGAATTCTTCAATTACCTTCTTGTGTCCAGGTTGCATACGCGCTGGATATCCTCTCACTCATGTTAGCTATTGAACCTGGATGTAAAACATTGACAGGTAAGGATTTTATGTAATATTTGCCAAGTTTTAATGCACTAATTTATTGTGAGATGAGCATCGTATTTGTCGGAAAAACGATATCATCCATCTTTGATTTGCATGTTGCTTTAAACATGGTGGGAGGAAGATTTTCTAGCATCCTTTAAGTGTCTTGGATCTTCTGTTGTTAGTGTCGCTCCGGAGCTCGCTTTGGATGGTTTCATTTCTGACTTATGAGTTTCATTTTATGAACTCAATTTTTCTGATTTTTCCTATTCATCTTGAACTCTTATGATTTTTAACTTTGCTCTTCAATGTGTTCCTCTGAACCAGGTTGCAAAAGGCTCGGGTCTACCAAAGAAGTATCAAAAGAGGCATGGGTATCACTACTAGTTGGACTGCTTTCATCTACTGTAGCTGCGACTGAGTGCTATCCACTAGCCACAATGAGTTCACAGATGCAAATGAAGGAAAATCCTTACACGACTATGCCGGATGCCTTTCAAAGTAAATTTAATATAAAGTTTAGGTGTAAGTTTAATGAGTCTGCATTCAACTTTTCTAATGAAGTAGGACAAACATTTCTCAAATCATGTTTATGGATGTTTTGTGATAGGCATTGTGGCCCGTGACGACCTAGAGGGATTATACGATGGTCTCACGCCAAGCTTATTGAACCTTTTACCATCGGACATGTTCAAATCTCTTTCTCTCTCTTTTGCTTGATCACCCCCACCACACAACGATAACAAAATAGTAATGTACATTCTTGGACAAGAAATAATTTATTTATTTTATGTGCAGTGTAAATACGGTCGTAGGAGAGTCTATCGTAAATCTGCATCAGGACGGAGAAAATAAAGATCAGTAAACTGTGGAGGAATAACAAAGGCTGACCTGATATGATCACTATGAAGGCCTAACTGGATTAGTTTCTAACTTAGCTGTGTTCTGCTAACAAAAAAAAAAAGGAACGAGCTCTCAAGTTGTGAAAGCATACAAGTTGTTTGAATTAATTGTAGGATTATGACAATTGAATCTTTATGTTTATACCTGAGATAAGTTACTTTCACGCTGATATTTATTTGATCTTTCTTTAATACTGAACTCACAAGTCAGAAATGAAATCATCCCAAGCGAGCTCCGGGGCGGCACTAACAACAGAAGATCCAAGACACAAAAAAGAGAGAGTGAGAGAGATTTGAACATGTCGGATGGTAAAAGGTTCAATAAGCTTGGCGTGAGACCATCGTATAATCCCTCTAGGTCGTCACGGGCCACAATGCCTATCACAAAACATCCATAAACATGATTTGAGAAATGTTTGTCATACTTCATTAGAAAAGTTGAATGCAGACTCATTAAATTTACACTTAAACTCTATATTAAACTTACTTTGAAAGGCATCTGGCATAGTCGTGTAAGGATTTCCTTCATTTGCATCTGTGAACTCATTGTGGATAGCACACGTTCGAAACTACAGTAGATGAAAACAGTCCCACTAGTACTGATACCCCTGCCCTCTTTTGATACTTCTCTGGTAGAGCCGAGCCTTATGCAACCTGGTTCAGAGGAACACATTGAATAGCAAAGTTAAAAATCATAAGAGTTCAAGATGAATAGGAAAAATCAGAAGAGTTGAGATAAAACGAAACTCATAAGTCAAAAATGAAACCATCTTAACTAATTCTTTAGTTAGAGACCTATTAGAATTCTTCAATTACTTTCTTGTGTCCAGGTTGCATACCCGCTGGATATTCTCTCGCTCATGTTAGCTATTGAACCTGGATGCAAAACAATGACAGGTAAGGATTTTATGTTATATTTACCAAGTTTTAATGCACTAATTTATTGTGAGATGAGCATCGTATTTGTCGGAAAAAACTATATCATCCATCTTTGATTTGCATGTTGCTTTCAAAATGGCATGTTGCTTTAAACATGGTGAGGGAGGAAGGTTTTCTAGCATCCTTTAAGTGTCTTGGATCTTCAGTTGTTAGTGTCGCTCTGAAGCTCACTTTGGATGGTTTCATTTCTGACTTATGAGTTCGTTTTATCAACTCAACTCTTCTGATTTTTCCTATTCATCTTGACCTCTTATGATTTTTAACTTTGCTCTTCAATGTGTTCCTCTGAACCAGTTTGCAAAAGGCTCGGCTCTACCAGAGAAGTATCAAAAGAGGGCAGAGGTATCACTACTAGTTGGACTGCTTTCATCTACTGTAGCTGCAACCGAGTGCTATCCACTAGCCACAATGAGTTCACAGATGCAAATGAAGGGAAATCCTTACACGACTATGCCGGATGCCTTTCAAAATAAATTTAATATAGAGTTTAGGTGTAAGTTTAATGAGTCTGCATTCAACTTTTCTAATGAAGTATGACAAACATTTCTCAAATCATGTTTATGGATGTTTTGTGATAGGTATTGTGGCGCGTGACGACCTAGAGGGATTATACGATGGTCTCACGCCAAGATTATTGAACCTTTTAACATCCGACATGTTCAAATCTCTCTCTCTCTCTCTCTCTCTCTTTTGCTTGATCACCCCCACCACACAACGATAACAAAATAGTAATGTATATTCTTGGACAAAAGATAATTTATTTATTTCATGTGCAGTGTAAAGACGGTCGTAGGAGAGTCAATCGTGAAGCTACATCATGACGGAGAAAATAAAGAACAGTAAACTGTGCAGGAATAACAAAGGCTGACCTGATATGATCACTATGAAGGCCTAACTGGATTAGTTTCTGACTTAGTTGTGTTCTGCTAAACAAAAAAAAAAGGGGAACGAGTTCTCAAGTTGTGAAAGCATACAGGTTGTTTGAATTAATTTTAGGATTATGACAATTGAATCTTTATGTAGTATGTCTGTACCTGAGATAAGTTACTGTCAAGCTGCTATTTATTTGATCTTTTCTTTAAACATGGTGAGGGAGGAAGGTTTTTTAGCATCCTTTAAGTGTCTTGGATCTTCTGTTGTTAGTGCCGCCCCAGAGCTCGCTTTGGATGGTTTCATTTGACTTGTGAGTTGAGTTCATTTCTGACTTGTAAAATCCTTATATGTGATTGTTTTGCATCTGGGTTCAATAGCTAACATGA
The DNA here is from genome assembly GCA_948329865.1 of Linaria vulgaris. Lineage (NCBI taxonomy): Eukaryota > Viridiplantae > Streptophyta > Magnoliopsida > Lamiales > Plantaginaceae > Linaria > Linaria vulgaris. Next base: position 13,430,298 of record OX415254.1, on the reverse strand, counting down.
GCGAGAGGATATCTAGCGGGTATGCAACCTGGACACAAGAAAGTAATTGAAGAATTCTAATAGGTCTCTAACTAAAGAATTAGTTAAAAGAGGAAGAAGTGTTCAGTAAGTTTCTTAATTAACAAAATAATTAAGAGACAGAGTTACAGCAGACTTATATATTGAGAATGTAAGAACTTAAGCTAATATAGATTACATCAAATTCAAATAATAGATAAGATATCATAACAAAACAGAGTTACAGCAGTGAATATGATAACGTATCCTTGAGATAACACGAGATACGCTTAACAGCTTGACAGCGGGACTCCCTCAGATCATGCATGAATTTACTAACTTTGTGCACAACAAATGCGATATAAGGACGGGTGAGTGACAAATAATGAAGGCTGCCAGCAACACTTCTATACAAACTTGGATCAGCAATAGAAGTTGGATCCGTGCAACTTAAGTTAGAAGAAGAAGACAATGAGTACTAATTGGTTTAGCTTTATCCAAGCCAGATTCACTCAACAGATCAACAATGTAACGCCTTTGAGGGAGGAACAGACTGTCAGTTGAATGCAATGCCTCAACGCCGAGGAAATAATGAAGATCTCCCAAATCCTTAACTAGAAAAGAGCTTGCCAATGTTGCGATCAAACGCTGAATATTGGATTTGTGGGAACTGGTTATTATGATGTCGTCCACGTAAATCAGACAGTAAATAATTAAATATACAGCGAAGAATAAGAATGACAACCACGAAAACCAAGCTGGTGCAAGTAATCTGTTAGTTGTAAGAGAAATCGTCGAAGGGTTGAACAAAGGGGGGACAGGTTGTGAAGGAGGAGTATAAGGGAACAGAGACTCATTGAAGACTATGTGACGAGAGACATATAATTTTCTCGTCTATAAATCGAGACATTTGTATCCATGATGGTTCAAGCTATACCCCAGGAAAATACATGTTTTGGATCAGAAATCTATCTTGTGTTTATTGTAAGGACGGAGATAAGGCCAACATGCACAGCCAAAAACACTTGTAGTCATGTTTACGATTGTACACAACCTTATATGGGGATTTATGTTGTAAGATAGGAGTAGGAAGACGATTAATGATATGTACAACAGTTAAAAAGGCATCCTCCTAGTATGTTTGTGGTAAATTTGATTGAGACAAAGGGCTTAATCCCATTTCGACAATTTGGCAATGACGTCTTTCTATAGCCCCCATTTGTTCGTGAGTATGAGGACATGAGACTATGTTTTATTCCAATTGAGCAGAAATAATTAGTAAGACGTCGATATTCACCTCCCAAATCTGACTGAACGAATTTTATTTTAGTTGAAAATTGACGTTCAACATAGGCTTGAAAGTGCATAAAAAATTGTTCAACATCAGACTTGAGTTTGATAGAAAATAGCCATAGAAATTTTGAGCAATAATAAAGAAACTATACATAATATCGAGCACCAGAAGTTGACACGACGGAAGCGGGACCCCAAAGATCAGTATATATCAAATATAAAGGTTTATTAGAAGAGCAATGAAAAGACTTAAAAGGTAAGCAACAACTTTTAGCTTGTTGACATTGTGGACATACAGAATGCCTTTTATTTGCAAGAGTGAAAATAGAAGATCCTAACAAGGCATGTTGGACTACTAGATAAGCGGCATGGCCTAGACGTTTAGGGTTTAGAAGGCATAGAAGGCTTGAGGTTGGCACGAACGAAGTGGTCCAGAAAAGGAGTAGAGACCATCTCTAAGATTGCCTCGATGATGGATAGGCCCCGAGTAACCTCCACAAGAAAAAAAGAATCATGAAATTCAAAGTACACAGCATTGTCCTGGCAAAACTGTTGAACAAAAATTAGATTTTTTTTTTATTATTTTAGGGACTAGAAGAACATTATACAGAACAAAAGAACAAGAACGAGTATTTAGAGAGGTAGAACCAGTGTGAGTGATTAGTAAACATGCTCCGTTTCCTACTTGAAGTTGATTGGTTCCATCATAATGGTCACTGCGAAGGTTAAGGTTGCTCATCTTGTTGGTGAGATGATGTTTGGCTCCAGTGTTCGGATGCCAGTCATTACCATCAGGTTGTTGAGTTGTAGCAACTAGTGCCAGAGGTTGGCATTGAGACTGAATTTGAGGTGGTGCATCGTTGTACCAGAGATCAAATATGTAAAAGCAGCGTTTTGCACTATCACCAGGTTTATCGCATACCTCACAAACAGAAGATTCACGATGAGACTGATGAGGCCCGTAGTTAGTATGTGACTGATAAGGGTACTGTTTACCATGACCACTACGACCTTTGTCTCGATAACCAGATCGACCTCGGCTGAAATTCTGTGGATTTGATTGACGAGTGACAAGATTCACACTTGCATTGCTGAGAGGAAATGATATGATGCGAGCTTCACAAGTTAGCATCATCGAATATAGTTCTTCCAACGTAACAGGTTGTCGGCGGGAGGACACATTTTGAACAAGTGAGTCATATTTGTGTCCTAATCCAGCCAAGATATACGTCACTATATCATCATTAGTGAGGGGATGACCAACAATGGCGAGCTCATCAGTAATTTTCGTAATTTGAAGAAAGAAATCGACGGTAGAAGAACTACCTTTTTTAGCACTAGCTAGTTGAGTGCCAATGTGAACAACCTTTGCACAAGATTGAGACGCAAAGTTGCTTCCAAGGCATGCCAAACCGCAGCGGATGTTTGGCACCGTGCAATATGACTTTATTCACACGAGCTTTTCTGTTTTCCCTCTCTTTTCTATCTCTCTTTAGTGTTTTGAATTTTCATCGGGGATTTGATGGCTTCCATGAGCAGTTCCGGTAAGGAGGCGTTTGATGTGGTAAGGAGGCGGACGGAGTCTGCAGCGGCAGCGGGCGGTGCTGTAGCGTCGCCTTTCGCTGAGCGACGTCGTCGATTTGTTTCTGGTACAGCAAAAGCTTCTGCTCAAAAGTTGAAAAAGGCGATGACGGCGGCGGCGCCACCTAAGGTTTCGGCTGGTAGTGTTCGGAGTTCAGTGAGATCTCTGGATTAGATTAGTGCTGAATTTTCCAAGTACGGAGCGAGCAGTGATGGTCTGGAGCTCGTGGTGCCCTAGGGTCACGAAAGGGCTACTTCTCCTCGCTTATGCTATTACACCGCCTATTTCGTACAGATCAAGGCGTAGTTGAGATCTTTCCTCCCTGCTTTTACCGAGAGGTCTTCAAGCCTTCAAGGCATGCTTGCTTTGTCCGAGCCATCTTTCCCCTAACGGATAGTCGACTTTGGCGGCAGTTGTCTTTATCTGTTCGGCCTCCGGGTATCGTTGCACGGTGGACAGGTTTTTTGGGGCCTTCGATTTGGCGAGCACGTCGTCGGACAAGCTCTTTTATACTTTCACTATGCGGAAGTCAACGAAGAGAATTCTTCACGACCTCCAAGGTTCCCACAGTAGCTGGAAGAAGAAGTTTTTCTTCGTCCGTCCTACCGTAGCGGGTCTTTCGGATGACGTTCCGATGGAGTGGAACCAAGATCCCCGAATTCCTGCTAACTTGGACCATGCAAAGGCCAAGGAGGAATTAACGGAAGAGGAGTTCTTTGATCAAGGCTTTAGCTGAAACAAGATGTCCCAGGTTAGTGTGTTTTCGGCCCTTTAACAAAAGTGTGGCCCTTTAACAGAAGTGTGGCATGAACGACCTACTAGCTTCGGAGTCCTCGGAGGGATACAACGCCCTAAGATAAGTAAGTGTTTTCGTAGGTATTTTTTCTTCGGGTTTTTCTTCCTTTAGTTGAATCGGAATCTTAATTCTGCAGGGACTATCTTGCTTCAGGATTCCGAGGACGAGGGTCATGTTCTGGCACAAGTGGGCGATAGTCCTACCGCCTCTCGTCTTTCCCCCATTGGGTCGGGAGTCGCCAGAGATTGGTTCGTGGCGCACTACCCTTCGACAACGTTGGCAGACCTTGGGGATGTTTTTCTGGGTCAGCCTTCTATTCCTCAGCCCCCGACCGCATGAACGAAGTCAGTGTCTGAGAGGTCTTCTTCGCCACTTCCCAAGCGTCGAGAGACGGGACTTTTGGATTTTCTGGTTGCCCCTTCTTAGGAAGCCGGAGCTTGGGGTCAGATTACTTTTCCTCCGGTGCAATCGCTTTTGAGGAGTGTTGCGAGCCTAGGAGCTCAAACTGTAGGTTTTGCCGACGAATTGGCTCGCCTTGGTGCTTCTCTGACCCCTTCCCTGCTTGATGCCCAGGAGCTGGGCTTGGTTGCGCAATTGTGTGCGACCGTGGTAAGTGATGTTGTTGGGGAATATGCTTTACTTCTTCTCGCATTTCTTTTACTGACGTTTGTCTCTTCTGACAGGCCCACGTGGGAGTGAGGCCTGTCTCAGTTATATGAGGAGGCAGCCCGAGAGAGGGATGCCCTGAAGGGATCGGAGCAACATTTGAGAGAGCGCCTGGCAGCCTCGGAAAAGTCAAGGGAAGCCTTGGCCGGGAGAGAAGCTGAGTTGGTCGGGAAGCTCGTGGACTCTGGGAAGCTGGTGACTTCGCTTTAGGGGGCTTGTGGAGAAGACCATAATTGAGCGAGACGAACGTCTAGCTGCTCACGAGTGGGAGATAAAGGAGCGGCTCGACCGCTTGTTCGAGGGTCACCTTTTGTGGGGTTTCCGAGCTTGCCGATAAATTGGCATCGCGAAGAACTTCTTCTGCCCCGAGGTTGATCCCCAAAGGATGTCCTCGACCCAGAAGCAACCTAAATGCACCCTTATTTGTCCTGGTCACCTTCGTGCGAACGGAATAACTAACGAAAACATGAGCACCGCGTCGACCAAGCCACAAATCCTTCATGGGTAGCGTCAAATTACACGCGCCGTTATAAATCGACTCGCCACGTCAGCAGGTAACATGAGGATGGAAATAGCGGCGACGGAGTGGCCGAAAACGACGACGGATTTGGGGAAATAGGCCTGGTTTTTGTCGTCGGGAAATGAGATTCGGATTCGAATCCGATTGGAGGAAGTGGATCTGGTTTTTTCGACGCTGGTGGGGGTTGGATTTGGGGGGAAATGACGAAATTGGCCTTGAGGGGGAATTTGTATTATTTTGGCGTAAGGGGATCAGGCTCCGCGTCAAAAGACCTTGGAAAGAAAAATCGATGTTATAAGTAGTAGAATTGAGAGGGATCTTATTAATTTGAAGGGCACTGAAGAATCGTAGTATTAAAGTTTGACACAAATGAGGGGTGGGGGCGGGGGGGGCGCGATACAAAAATAGAAAATGGAAAATGCTTTTTGAACGGGACTGTAAGTATACAGTCCCACTTTCAAATTGAATAGTTTGTTAATTTCATAATAGGCACATCGATAATATATGGTTTCCAATCACAGAAATATTTTATTATGCCAATAGATTAAAAATTCATGTTGAGAGCTATTTAGAGTTACTAAATAAGTCCAACCATTTCTTCCAAAAGCACATTTTTAACACTTAGCAAAATATAATAAAATGCCTAAAATAAAATATTTTGTCACTGTCAAAAAGAAAAGAAAAAGAAAAAAACATAGACTGTTACCCGCATGCATGTTGGTGATATAGGAATATATAGATAAAACTTAACCAAAACAACTCAGACAGCATTTTAAACTTACACAAATATATATTTCTTTAAATAGCAAAGCATACTCTCTGCGCACAGAACTATACTTTTTTCTGAATGTACTATGAGGAATCTTTTAAACCTTATACTTTGTTATATACACTTTTCAATGATTTCTCCATTTGTTGTTTTGATTTACACTCATAAGTTCAAGAACAAACACCAAACACTTTCAAAATGACTACATTCAAATGGCGGAAGATTCCGGGGCTTGTTTCCGATGGTTTCGTCGCCGGAGTCGCCTCACCAAACACCTTCAAAATGATTGTTTCCGATGGTTTCGTCGACAACAGCGACGGCAAAGGATGGACGATTAACGTGACTACTTTGGCTCGCGCAATCTTCAAGTCGATGCCGATGGAGGTTGTGGTTTTTGCCGCCGGAGCAATCGTCGGATCTGCCTCGAGGATTACCATCACGTCGCTCGACCGAGCTAAGATCCTTATGCATATATATACTACCTGGCTCCTTGCACATATACTAATATGTGTCATTCATTGAGCTCAGCTCCTTGCATATATATACTTTAATGAATGACACACATCAATATAATTTAACTCGTTCGAGCCAGGTAGTATATATATGCATAAGGATCTTAGCTCGGTCGAGCGGCGCGATGGCAATCCTCGAGGCAGATTCGGCGATTGCTCCGGCGGCAAAAACCACAGCCTCCATCGGCACCGACTTGAAGATTGCGCAAGCCAAAGTAGTCGCGTCAATCGTCCACCCTTTGTCGTCGTTGTTGTCGACGAAACCATCGGAAACAATCACTTTGACGGTGTTTGGTGAGGCGGCTCCGGCGACAAAACCATCAAAAATAAGCCCCAAAATCTTCCGCCATTTGAATGTAGTCATTTTGAAAGTGTTTGGTGTTTGTTCTTGAACTTATGAGAGTGAATCAAAATAACAAATGGAGAAACCATTGAAGAGTGTATATAACAAAGTATAAGGATTAAACACATAATCATAGTACATGCAACAAAAAAGTATAGCTCTGTGCATTGCAAAGTAGACTTTGTTTTTGCTATTTAAAGAATATATGATTTTGTTTAAGTTAAAATGTTGTTTGAGGACTTAGATTGTTTTGATTAAGTTTTATCGATATTTTTAATATATTGGGACCATGCACAGATAATCACCAACATGCATGCAGAAGGGAACAGTGTATGTTTTTTTCTTTTTGACAGTGACAAAAAATTAGATTCTAGATATTTTGTTAGAATATAAATTAAATATATAATAAATGTGGTAGGTGTAGTAGGTGCAGCAGTGATTCCTTCCCTATTTATGTATGCTTCATCCATATCAATCATACCAAGTTATTTTCCTTCTCTTCTATTATTACATGGTATCACAGCCTTCTCTTAAAGAGTAGATCTTGTGGCATAAACATTGCGACGCCGCGGCGCCGCCACTGTCAGTTTGCCGCGGCGGCCTCCAAACTTCAAGATTTCCTTTTTTTTTCTCCTCTGCTTGTTTTTGACCCTCTCCCCAGTTAGTTTTTTTTTTCTTTAAAAAAAATAATAAAAATATGTCGTTGAATTCTAAAGGCATTTGTTGACAGCAAGTCTTCCGACCACCCACCACTGCCGTTGTTCGCCATCGAGGCATCGCCTTCCGCTGCTAGGGTGATTTCAGTTCAGTTCCAATTTATGCGTGCCATTTCAAGTTTTGTTCTTGTTTTGCGAGCAACCCACATAGTGTGTTGCTCAGGGGGAGTCGGGAGTCAGTCGTTTTTTTGTTGTCGTTTTTCAATTGACTACATATTTGAGTTATAGTCTTATGGATTGATGAGTTTCTGGTGTGGAAGCACACGTTTGGGCATTAAGGATATTAATCTGTCGTCATTGTTGACACACATGTAATTCGCGTTTGTTTGATTGGTATAGCCAATCGTTGTGTGAGGTGTTTGTCGTCAATGGAGCTAGTGACCACGTTTGTTGATTGGTGTACCCCAATCGTTGCCTTAAGGTGTTTCGATGACGTTTCTGGTGGACTTCGTGTTCCACGTTTGATTGGTATAGCCAATCGTTGTCGTAAGGTGTTTCAATGACGTCTCAGTTGGTGGAGCTAGTGATCCATATGTGTTGATTGGTGTAGCCAATCTTTACCGTAAGGTGTTCTGACGAAGATTATATTCAAAAATGTCAAGATGGGTTAGAAGTCTTGGTCGCACTCGCTTTCTATTAAGTATTGTAACTTATTATGTAGTTAAAGTTACTTTCAATTATGTGTGTTATTTGTAACAAGCTTAGAGCGTAGTACGCTCTAGCTTGAGGGGGACTGTTAGAATATAAATTAAATATATAATAAATGTGGTAGGTGTAGTAGGTGTAGTAGATGCAGTAGTGATTCCTTCCCTATTTATGTATGCTTCATCCATATCAATCATACCAAGTTATTTTCCTTCTCTTCTATTATTACATATTTTATTATATTTTGCCAAGTGTTAAAAATGTGCTTTTTGAAGATATGATCGGGCTTATTTAGTAAGTAAGTATAATTATCATTTTGCCCTAGGTTGCATAATTAAAGTGGGAGGCAGCGTTAAAAGCTTTATTTTTAGGACGACTTATTAATATTGCCCCTTATCTTTTTTCAAAAACTAATATTCTCAATTTTTTCGGGCTTTGTTTAAATGCCTCATATGTTTCAATTTTTTTGTTAAAAATGCCTTCGGCCCTTATCGGGCCAAAATTGCCTACGTGGCAATACAATCAACAAGTTGTCAATGCCACCTCATATTTTCCATTTAAAAAATATTCTTTACACAAATCTTTGTAATTTTAAATATTGTATTTGCACTAAAATAAATTACACTTTGCACCCCAAGAAATATATATAAATAATAATAATAATAATAATAATAATAATAATAATAATAATAATAAACATATATATAAAAAAAACATATATAAAACTATTTTGTAAAAATAATAAATATATATAAATAATAATAATAAACTTTTATATATAACTATTTGTAAAAAAAATAAACATATTTATAAATAATAATAAACATTTATATACAAATAATAATAATAAACATATAAATATAACTATTTGTAAAAATAATAAACATATATATAAATAGTAATAATAATAATAAACATTTTAACATTAAAAAAAACAAAGGAAAAAATTAAAAAAAAAAAAAAAAATCAATCATCATCTTCGACACCACCACCGCCGCACCCCTCCACCTCCGAATCCGATGGTGGTGGCGCGATTTTGGGTGGTGGTGGCGTCGATGGATCTGATGGTGGTGGCGGGGGGTGGTAGTGGGGAAGAAGATGGTGGTGGTGTGCGGTGATGGATCCGATGAAGATGGTGGTGATGGCAACGACGGTGAGGAGAGGGGTAGAGTACTGGAAGGGGATGATGAGTTTTTTTTTAAAAAAAAATTATAAGTTTTATAAATTATTAAAGATATAAAAAAAGATATATATATATATATATATGATGAATTCATTTTTTTTTGTTTCGTAATTGGATATATATATATGTGTGTGAAGATTTAATTTATTTACTTTTTGTATTATTTTGTTGTTTTTTATATATTGTTTAAAATATTAATTATTTTTCCAAATAGTTATATATATGTTTATCACTATTATTTTTATATATATATTTTTAGGTGCAAACTGTAATTTATTTTGGGGTGCAAATACAATATTTAAAATTATAAGAGTTTGTGTAAAAAATGGCAGAGCAACTTATTGACGTGGCATTGATTGTACCGCCACGTAGGCAATTTTGGCCCGAATATGGGCCTAGGGCATTTTTAACAAAAAAATTTGAAACATATGGGCATTTAAACAAGCCCGAAAAAATTGGGCATATTAGCTTTTTGAAAAAATTGGGTATATTAGCTTTTTGAAAATGACCATATTTCTTGAGTTAATGACCACAGCATCTATCTTTGAAAATTAAAGTTAACAATAATTCGATAGTAACTCTAAATAGCTCTCAACATGAGTTTTTAATCTTTTGACATAATAAAATATTTTATTGATTGAAAACTATATATTATCGATCTGCCTATTATGAAAGTAACAAACTATTCAATTATGATTCTTAAACTCTAGTCCCCTACTGAAATCTTCATATTGTGAGTTTATTTTGCCAGGCAGTAAATTAGCTAAGGACTGTCAAATGCAATTGTATTTTGTTAATTAATAAATGATAAAAAGAACTTGCTAAACACGTAACCAGTTTTCACAAGTTAATGAAATGACTATGTATATACTTACAGTATCTGTGCGAAAAGCATTTTCTTCTTTAATGGTATGAAAGCATGAAAAAACTAATTAATCTCAACATTCTACGTATTATGTATTTACAGATCTAGAAAATAATATCTTCTTTAAAAGAATGATCATAAATATGTATAAAAGTCAATCTAAACAATATTAATTCTGCATATAAACAAAACAAAAATAAAGGTTAAGTTTTTTTATATATATCAAATATTTCAATACGTGAGGGTTATAGAAAAGCTATACGAGATCTTTTGCACTTTTACTACTTTTTTACTACTTTTTTAATATTACAAGTTGTCTTTTGCCAACTAAAATAATATATAAGGTTATTCACCAGTAGAACAGTCCTAGAACGCTAACAAAGTGGATTGCCATTACATAAATTTCTAATAAAACAACTCCAACAATTCATTGCTAATAAATTAACAGGAAGCGTAAATATCAAAGCAGTTACCTGATTGAGCAAAGAAGAATGAGGCCTACATTAAAAAGGAAGGAGTTCATAAGTGTAGCTCCCCGTCTGAAAATATAATTTAAATGTCATGTAATAAACATTAAATGCAACTCGTAAAGAAAAATCTTAAGGCAGATGTTGAAATAGTACAGAGATACATACTTCATTGGATGGATCGTGATGAAAACCAATTTCAGTCCAAGCATCATTGCCCCAGCGATCACAGAAAGCAGAAGATAAAAGCAGAAAAAGGCAAATGCCACAGTTCCAAGAAGACCTAGAAGAAGAAAAGCAGCATGCCATCAAATTATGTGTCAGAAAACGACAATATGGAACAGAAACACAAAAAGACTTTCTTAATTTACCCCAAACATCGTCCAATTTGATGAAAACCTCATTCAGAAATGGAGAAAAAGGTGGGTCAATCAACAGATAAATCACAATGTGCGCAATCCAAGCCACTGAAACAATCAACCTGTTCAAAGCAGTTACAATCAGCCCGGAGAACAAGTATACAAAGTTCTATGACAAAAGCGGTAGCAATCGCCAGTAATTGTTTATTCTGCTTCAAGGTCATAGAGTCAGATGCCCCCACAGAGACTCCAGGAGTAGAATATTGCACTGATTGAGCAGAAACAACAAATAAATTTCTCCAATGATTTAGTATCCCAGTTTAAAGATTTGTGGAGCAACTAGATGATGAACCACATCTAGTAACTATTTTTGTTGAAACTCAAATTTTAGAATAAAATCAAACACTCCAAAACTGTGCAGCGTAAGGCCTGAATTGGATATTAAAGGGACAAACAGCGCGACAGACTTATTTATTAGATCCTTAATGTTTGTTTAACAATGGGATATCTCTGTCTTACATCTGAGAAACTGCATATAATCATTACAAAGGCATACATGCATAGTTATTCAGATTTCAGTGGTAAATAAATCCAAGAATGATGCACCGATCTCTATTGCAACAGACATGTATATTCTTAACTAACGAACGAGGAAGAAAAAAAAAGCAGAATGAAAGAACAAAGAAATAGTCCGAAAAGTAAAACTAAGAGGCACTGCTATACCGTGTCATTGTACAGATACGTGCATTTCGGAACATAATTAAGCAATAATCACTCAGAGGTACCACACACTCGGAGTCAATTTTGAAATTCGAAATTGTCAACAAAAGTTGAAAGAGCGCATCAAGATTCTCTAATAAAGCCGTTGCTAGAGCATATGCAAAGTGAAGCCATGTGAAGCATATTTAGACAATTCATTATCAAGATACTTCATGTCATATGCCAAGGAAATTAATTCAACACGCAAAACATGGTAGACATGACACCACGACAAGTCCTGAAAGAAGGCGCACACCTTTTCAACAGCTTTCACATTTTTTTCGCCATTTTCTTCCTTTACAACCGCTCCTTTCTTCCTGATGAAGCGCATCAGCTGCTTTTTTGAGTTCCCTGGCCTTTTTTCCCAGATCAGTGGCTTCCTATATTTGTTAAACATAAGTCTCACATGCAATTCAATGAAAGAAGAAACTGAATTTCTATCCTTTCAGGATGATCTGGAAATAACTGAAAACTGACAAGCAAATAAGGAAATACCTTGATGTACTGTGAGCATGTGATAACAGACTTTGGGCGCTGGATAAATGAAAAAATAAGCCCCAAGGGAAGGCAAGCAATCCCAACACCACCAAAAATCTGAAGATTGTGAAAGCTAAAAACTTGAGCACTATGCTTAACAGGAATGCGATAAAGATATATAATTGAAGAGAAAAGGCCCAATCCAATCTAGCAAGTATGAATCAAGCCTTCAAGGACCACAATCAGTTACTTTAATTCTACATACGGAGAAGCACAAAAGTTTCTAGATACTGGACAATTTAAAACAAGAATGCCTATGCGTGCATTATTGCAACAAGTTGATAAGGAACACTAACCGACATTCGCAATTGCATATATGACCACGAGAAACTATCATTTATCAGATCAATAATGGCGAGCACCTGTAAAAGACAACATTATGATACAATGTAAAAACTTCCTATCGTTGTCATAGTGATGTTTGTCTTCAAAATAGCAAGACAAGACGTACCGTGAAAAGAAAAGATCCAACAATTGTCGCAAGAGCAACAACATACTCCGGGCCCGCATAGACCATGTTGTCTCAGATGAAGCATTTGCAGAATATGCAGAGCACTGAACAAAGCACCTGATTTTATAAGAACCAGGTGATAAGAACTGGCTACAAATCTCAATAACTATCATTCATTGCTGACCTGTCTAGCTCCATTAATACACAGGGGAAATCCCACAATGTTGGAAAGACCTGAGTAGACGAGGATAGATGCCTAACAGTGAAGTTCACCTTTCCGATAACCCCTACAATAAAACAACCAAAGTATCAGCCCCATAATAACTTGACAGAATGCTAACTTCAACAGGGCTCCATCCCAACTTTACATCCACAGAAATAATTTAAGAGAAGCATCTTGCATTGACAGAACCAAATATAGAAAAATGAAGCTATTGTATAACAGTCTAAAACCCCCTAAATACACATGCACACACATAATCTGCTGAGAGGAATTCTAAATCCAGTATAAATTAGTTAGCATGATTAGGACTGACAAAAACATTTACCACTAACAGACAATGGCCACATAACATCATCACTCATAGCAGCCAAAAACGAAATCAGACTAAGACGATACACATCGCCCTATGCAACATCATCACTCATAGCAGATATAGTGGCGTACGTAACGAATTTAGACAAGCAAACAATCACCAAGTAAGTCGACATATACTTGATCAGAAAATGCAACTACCACGATCTAATAACCCCATTCAAATGCAACGAACCGTCAGCATCACATTGCCGGTTACCCGTTCAATAAACGCTACAACACCAGCCTCTTTCTGAAGCACACCAATAAACTGAACCATTACACCAATAAACTCGGCATTAAAAGCAGCTAAACGACGTAAGAAAAATAACCAATCCACGCCACATCAAACTAATCAATCGTATCAATACTGTACAGAATCCCGAGCACAAAACCGCAAACGATAGCATTCACAACGACCCACAATCCTAAAACCTGAAAAACCAATCAAATCAAATACCGCATTTCAAATACGCAATACGACACTGACACAGAAGCAACCTAAATGCACCCTTACTTGTCCTGGTCACCTTCGTAATAAAACATCGCACGCGAACGGAATAACGAAAAACACGAGCACCGCGTCGACAATATAATATATAATCCTTCATCGGCAGCGTCAAATTACCCGCGCCGTTATAAACCGATTCGCCACGTCAGCAGGTAACATGAGGATGGAAATAGATAGGTCGAAAACGACGACGAATTTGGGGAAATAGGCCTGGTTTTTGTCGTCGGGAAATGACATGAGGATGGAAATAGATAGGTCGAAAACGACGACGAATTTGGGGAAATAGGCCTGGTTTTTGTCGTCGGGAAATGAGATTCGGATTCGGATCCGATTGGAGGAAGTTAAAGACATGTTAAACGTCACTAATTACATATCCTCGAAAAAAGTGTTTGTATAGCATTATCAATTAAGAACAAACTCCATTTCATCTACGGATCTCTGCCTATACCACTTGAATATAATATGAAAGTGTTCAGTGTTTTTGTTGGATACGTACCTTAGTAATTCCAAGATTCTGTCAACAAAGCACCTTCAACAACGAGTTACAATAACGAAAAAGCTTTTTCTCTCATCTTGTATAAATATTGGTGCAATGTAGTAGGGTTGACTTGTGTCGCCAACCCGTCCCATTATTGCAGATTTCAACATATTGTTTAGGAAATTATCTCTTGTATTACATATTTGGCACATTATTTATGTAAAAAAATATATTGACAACATAAATGTTATACCAAACATCTGCCCGATTAGAATTTGGAGGTTTGAGTGTGGTAGATAAATTGTATCTATTTAATACCACATATTATATTGTATATATATAGGTAAATGTATTACGTTCTTTACAACATATATGATGGGTGTGATTTAAGATTGGCCCAATACTTGTTACTGGGTCGGCCCATAAGCGCATCGAATCGGATAAATTCGATGCGCACATCGAACCAACAGCACAATGCTGCGTTACGGGGGCGGCCCATAAGCGCATCGAATCGTCAATATTCGATGCGCCTTTCCGTATTTGTCTGTGGGATCCACGGGACGGCTGCTATAAATAGGTCGTCCCCTTGTAATCCGTACACGTTTTTGAGAGGATAATCGCTTCAGTACAGTCAGCATTGAATCACTATTCATTCGAGACGCATCGGATCGAACAGTCCACATTCGACACGTGATCAAACAGTGTTGGCTCCATTCGATACGATAAAGCACGCATCGAATTCGATACCCATAGACCCGCATCGAATTCGATACCCTTAAGCACAACATCGAATCCTTGTCATGCATATCGCATCGAACAGAGGCATTCGACACGTCAGCATCGAACACTGAGAATTCGATATGCTACAGTAATCTTGTAATTAGTTTAATTAACCCAGTAAGCTTGTAATAAGTGTTCCGGACCAAGCTAGTCCGATAATAAAGTTGGATAGCATTATTTTGGTTATTTATATCTCATTTGTATTATTTTATCGTGTTCTATTACCCTGACGAAATAAGACTAAAATAATATAAAAACGAATGTTTATTTCTTTATTATTTCTTCTAATTTACCGTGTATGGTGCAAAGTACATCTAGGATATCCGTAACACAAGGAAAGATATTCAAAAAAGATACAGACACTATACGTAAAATATTTTAATTACGTTTTGATCTTAAACGATGTCGGGCTTTCCTAATTGTTTATCTCAAATTAGTATCACGTTTTCTTTCTTTCCCGAAATTGCTTTTCAATCTCTATATATACAGTTTATGATGGGCCCTATTTTCACTATACCAAACACATCTTTACTAGTTTACATGTTTTTGGTAAATGAGAAGATGGTGTTGTAATAGAAACAGAATGGAAACGAGAGAGATATAGTTACATGATCATGTTGGCCTATATATACATGCAACATAAGGCAAGGCCTATATGTTCTAAAAATAAAATAACAACTCCACTTAACAGGCAATGTAGCTCTACTTTTCTAGTTGACTAGGGATCAATGCAGTTTGCTGCTTTAGAAAGTGGAAGTGTATGTACTTGATGGACATGCATTATTATACGTGTATTTTATGAAATAATGAATAATCACATTTTTGTTTTTCGTGGAAGAATCACATTCTTGACAAGGTAGATTCCGTATGATAATCAACATCACATTGCACAACAAGTAGAGCCTCTCTCTCTTTTTTTTTCTTTAGCATGCTTCTAATCCCTTTCCTATTGTGGCCATATACACAGTCATCTCCTTGACTTGTGAAAACTGGTTACATGTTTAGCAAGTTCTTTTTATCCTTTACTAACTAACAAAATACAATTGCATTTGACAGTCCTCATCTAATTTACTGCCTGGCAAAATAAACTCACGATAAGAAGATGACGATTTCAGTAGGGGACTAGAGTTTAAGAATCATAATTAAATAGTTTGTTACTTTCATAATATGCAGATCGATAATATATGATTTCCAATCAATCAAATATTTTATTATGCCAAAAGATTAAAAACTCATGTTGAGAGCTATTTAGAGTTACTATCGAATTATTGTTAACTTTAATTTTCAAAGATAGTTGTTGTGGTCATTATCACAAGAAATATGGGTATATGAAGATGTCCTAGTCTTGGATAAAAATAAAACTTTTAACGCTGCCTCCCACTTTAATTATGCAACCGAGGGCAAAATGATAATTATACTTACTTACTAAATAAGACCGAGTATATTTTCAAAATGCACATTTTTAACACTTAGCAAAATATAATAAAATACTTGGAATATAATTTTATGTCGCTGTCAACAAGAAAAAAAACATACAAATTGTTCCATGTTGCATGCATGTTGGTGATCATCTGTGCATGGTCCCAATATATTGAAAAATATCGATAAAACGTAACCAAAACAAGCCAAGTCCTCAAACAACATTTTAAACTTAAACAAAACATATATTCTCTAAATAGCAAAAACAAAGCCTATTTTGCAATGCACAGAGCTATACTTTTTTGTTGCATGTATTATGATTATGTGTTTGATCCTTATACTTTGTTATATACACTCTTCAATGGTTTCTCCATTTGTTATTTTGATTCACTCTCATAAGTTCAAGAACAAACACCAAACACTTTCAAAATGACTACATTCAAATGGCGGAAGATTCCGGGGATTGTTTCCGATGGTATCGTCGCCGGAGCCGCCTCACCTAACACCTTCAAAATGATTGTTTCCGATGGTTTTGTCGACAACAACGACGACAAAGGGTGGACGAGTGACGTGACTACTTCGGCTCACGTAATCTTCAAGTCGGTGCCAAGGGAGGTTGTGGTTTTTGCCGCCCGAGCCGCCTCGAGGATTGCCATCGCGCCGCTCGACCGGGCTAAGATCCTTATGCAGGTATGAGAAAACTTTCTTTTTTGAACTAAGTAAGAAAATACTCATAACTATAAAGATCCTCATAATAATCTTGTTTGTGAGTTGTTTGTGAGTTGAGACTTGAATATTGAGTATTGTGAATTGTTTGTGAGTTTAGACTTGAAATTGAGTTGATTGTGAATTGTTTAATTAGATACTTGAAGTTGAATTGAGTTGGGACTTGAAATTGAGTTGAGACTTTAAATTTAGTTGAGACTTGAGACTTGAGGTAATTGATATTGCATATTGATTGTTTATTGAGTTGAGACTTTGAATTTTGAATAGTTTATTGAGAATTGAGTGTGATTAATTAACTAATTAAATTTGTGTTGGTTAACTTGAGTCTTGAGCTAATTGGTATTGCATATTGAGTTTGTCGTTGATTTTGATTAATGTATAAATGAAGAAAAAATAGGCAATGAAGGAACCAATACCTCAAAAGAAATCGGGTGGTATTCGCAAACGTTCTCGCATCGTGACCGATGTTTATACTTCCGTACGTGAACGTGATGCTCCAACGACGTCAAAACGTCCTTCATCTTCGAATGCTCGGGATGCTCCAGAGGTGCCTAGTTCGTCGTATAATTCGTTCCAAGAGTACACACATCCGAATCTTCAAGCTGAAGGACTCCTTGAGTCACAACCGCCAATTTTTCAACCATCACAACCACAAGAGGAGGGGCCTTCAATACCACCGCCCAAAATTGTAGAAGAGAGAGACATCGTCATCGACATAGGAAAAAAGCCTCAAAAGTATCAGAAATTATTCCATGAGGATGTCAAAAAGGTTGGGCAAGATGGTAAAACCGTCCACGTTAGCGTCAAAATGACTAAATTGTCGTCGTCGTGGTGGGCATACTTTGAGCCGTTCCGTTGTCCAATTAAAGGTACAATCAAAGGGAGATGTTTGTATTGCCAGAGAGAAATTGGTTGTAATGATGGTGGCCAAGGGACATCTGGATTGAAGAGGCACATGGAGGCTTGTCAAAAAAAACCCGAAGCCCTCAAGGAGCTATTAGTCCAAACTGGTTTGAACTTCGAAAAGCGTCTCATCAAGTAGGAACATGGGCATTTGATCATGATTATATCTTGAAGGGGATTATGGAGTGGATGGTTGCGACTGAACAACCATTTAGTACGGTGGATCCTCCTAAATTTAGGGAGATGTGGAGGCAAGGATGCCCAAACTTGAGATTGTTTTGTCGCAAGATAATAAGGGAGAAGATTGTGCAGATGTATTTGGACGATAGGACGGTATTGAAGGAGCTTATCAAAGAAAATGCACAGAGAGTGTGCTTAACCACGGACACGTGGACTTCTATTAGGCGGGACAACTACATGGTCCTCACCGCGCATTTCATTGATAAGGAGTGGGTGTTGAAGAAGCGCATCATTAATTTTTCCTTGATTTCGGGCCATTCGGGAGAATATATAGCTCGAGATATTGAGGAGTGTTTGAAGGATTGGGGAATCGAGAAAGTATTCACAATCACGGTGGATAATGCTACTTCGAATGATTCCGGGATTGAGAACTTGGTGAGGAAGTTTTCGGTGCGATGTGATTTCTTCCTTTTGAACAGGATCCATGTGCAAATACGGTGCATTGCACACATACTTAACCTTGTAGTGCAAGATGGGTTGAAAATGAATGTTGAAGGCAATTCGGTGGATAGAATTAGAGGTGCGGTGAAGTGGATCAAGGGTTCCGCCGGGAGGTTGAAGAAGTTCAAGCAACATCTCGACGATGAAGGTGTACAAAGTAAGAAATTGCTTTGTCTTGATGTTCCTACATGATGGAACTCGACATACTCTATGTAGAAGGCGGCTTTGGAGCTTAAAGCAGGCTTTGACTCTTTCGAGCTTCGCAATAATCTATATAAAGAGGACTTGAAGGACGTTACACCGATATACAATTATTGGAAGACGGCGGAGATGTACGTCAAATTCTTGAGGCCGTTTAAGAATTGGACCCAAATCGTCTCGGGGACATCCTACGTCACCTCGAATTCGGTGTTGGGTCAAATTACCACATACGATGAGATATTGGGGGATTTGATGAATCTTAAAGACAAAGAAACTCCACTTGGGAAGGAGCCCCACGAACTCAAGCTCATGGCGATAAATATGAAAGAAAAGTATGACAAATATTGGGACGTGGGAGAAAAGAGAATGAACCATATGTTATACTTTGTGGCAATTTTGGATCCTCGTTTCAAGTTCAAGTATATCCAGGAGATGGTGTCAGATGACCATGTGTTCGTATCGACGCTTTGGGTAGAGTTTGAGACGTTGTACAAAGAGTACAAGAGAATGTACGACGCAACTCCTTCAACATCGACATGCCCTCCTCCAAAACCCGTTAACGAGAAGAATAAGAACACGAGACACTTTCATTTGTCTCATAAGTGATTTACTATTTGTTTAATCATTTAAATTGTAATCTTAACTTAATGTCAACTTATTAAATTTCATAACCGTTTATAATTAAAATGCAATTGTATTTTGTAGTAAGAGGATGCAAAATCGGGCTAAACCAAAGAGTGAGTTCAAAAGATACTTCGATGATGAATTATGTGAGATGGACGATGAATTCGACATTTTGGCATGGTTGAAGGCAAACTCGTTACGGTTTCCGATCTTGAGTAAAATGGCTCGGGATGTATTGGCTATTCCCGTTTCTACTGTGGCGTCGGAGTCTGCGTTCAGCACATGAGGGCGCATTCTAGACCGATTTAGGAGCTCATTGAGTCCTCGAGTGGTACAAGCCGTTATTTGTGCCCAAGATTGTCTACGCGACGAAAGCGGTCATTCCGAGCCTCTTGACATAGAAGAGTCAATTGTGGAGTTGGAGAGTTGCGAAGCAGGTATTTGTAAAGTGAAATTAATTGTATGTCGCATTCCTAATATTAATATCGATATTGATCTTCACTTATTTTTGTTGCTTTTGGCATTTTGTAGTGTTTGCACAAATGGGGCTCGATGCATCCTTCCTTCAAGCATAAATGCATAATAGAAGTGGTCAAGTGTAGGCATCTTGTAGCGTTTGAACTTTGAACAATCTCTTGTTATTTGAATTGTGAATTTGTGGTATTTGATGATTTGTAATCAACTAATTTGAGCCATGGCGTTTTGTTTTGGATATTTGTGTGAGCGTGGCGTTTTGTTTTGACATTTGGTACTTGTGAAATTGTAATTTGAGTCGTGAATCTTTGTTTTTGGTGATTTGTATGAGCGTGGCGTTTTGATTTGATATTTTGTACTTGAGAATTGTGATTGTGAGCAGAATGGTGCTTTTGTGATCTATTTTATATTGTAAACAGGTCATAAAAACTCAGAAACGAAACTAAAAATTGAAGGAAAAAGAAGTGGGGATTTTTTTCTAAAATTTCCCCACTACTTTTGGCATTTATCCCTCCATTTTCCAGGGGACGAAAAAATGTGAATCTCTCCATTTTCTAAGGGGTTCACAAGTTGTGAACCCCCTGGAAAATGGAGGGATTCCCGCGAGGAATCCCTCCATGAAGGGATCCCGTCTCCTCATGGACGGGAACGGGAATTGAAATCCCACTCCCGTCCAGGCGGGATCCCGCGGCGCGGGATCCCGGGGAATGGGATTCAATCCCGTTCCTAGGCCTATATGGAATAATGAATAATCACATTCTTGTTTTTCGTAGAAGAATCGCATTCTTGACAAGGTGGATTTCGTACGACAATCAACATCACAATGCACAACAAGTAGAGTCTCTCTCTTTTTTTCTTTAGCATGCTTCTGATCCCTTTCCTATTGTGGCCATATACACAGTCATCTCCTTGACTTGTGAAAATTGGTTACGTGTTTAGCAAGTTCTTTTTATCCTTTACTAACTAACAAAATACAATTGCATTTGACAGTCCTTAGCTAATTTACTGCCTGGCAAAATAAACTCACGATAAGAAAATGACGATTTCAGTAGGGGACTAGAGTTTAAGAAGCATAATTGAATAGTTTGTTACTTTCATAATATGCAGATCGATAATATATGATTTCCAATCAATAAA
Organism: Linaria vulgaris; assembly: GCA_948329865.1. Classification (NCBI taxonomy): domain Eukaryota; kingdom Viridiplantae; phylum Streptophyta; class Magnoliopsida; order Lamiales; family Plantaginaceae; genus Linaria; species Linaria vulgaris. The sequence goes on along the minus strand of OX415254.1, from coordinate 13,409,330 downwards.
ATATTTTATTATGCCAAAAGATTAAAAACTCATGTTGAGAGTCATTTAGAGTTACTATCGAATTATTGTTAACTTTAATTTTCAAAGATAGATGTTGTGGTCGTTATCACAAGAAATATGGGTATATGAAGATTTCCTAGTCTTGGATAAAAATAAAGCTTTTAACGCTACCTCCCACTTTAATTATGCAACCGAGGGCAAAATGATAATTATACTTACTTACTAAATAAGCCCGAGCATATTTTCAAAAAGCACATTTTTAACACTTAGCAAAATATAATAAAATACATGGAATATAATTCTCTGTCGCTGTCAACAAGAAAAAAAACATACAAATTGTTCCCTGCTGCATGCATGTTGGTGATCATCTGTGCATGGTCCCAATATATTGAAAAATAGCGATAAAACTTAACCAAAACAAGCCAAGTCCTCAAACAACATTTTAAACTTAAACAAAGCATATATTCTTTAAATAGCAAAAACAAAGCCTACTTTGCAATGCACAGAGCTATACTTTTTTGTTGCATGTACTATGATTATGTGTTTAATCCTTATACTTTGCTATATACACTCTTCAATGGTTTCTCCATTTATTATTTTGATTCACTCTCATAAGTTCAAGAACAAACACCAAGCACTTTCAAAATGACTACATTCAAATGGCGGAAGATTTCGGGGCTTGTTTCCGATAGTTTCGTCGCCGGAGCCGCCTCACCAAACACCTTCAAAATGATTGTTTCAGATAGTTTTGTCGACAACAACGACGACAAAGGGTGGACGAGGGACGTGACTACTTCGGCTCGCGCAATCTTCAAGTCGGTGCCGAGGGAGGTTGTGGTTTTTGCCGCCGGAGCCGCCTCGAGGATTGCCATTGCGCCGCTCGACCGGGCTAAGATCCTTATGAAGGTATGAGAAAACTTTATTTTTTGAACTAGGTATGAAAATACTCATAACTATAAAGATCCTCATTATAATCTTGCATGTTGAGCTCATTTTGAGTTTAGAGATTATATTAGATAAAGAAATTATGTGGGACTAAACATGAGACTAAAATAGCACAGTGGATTTCGAAGAAAAATAAGTTGGAGAGGAGGTGAATTTGTGTTGAGACAACGTGCGTAATGTGTAGTGAAGGGGTTGAGACGTTGCGCCCAGGGGCAGAGCCACCCTGAGGGCTAGAGTGAGCTCCAGCCCGGGGCCAGTTTTGACCCCAATGGTTATAGGTATTTATAAGAAGAGAAATGAAACTCCAAGATTGTTGAAATATATGCAACTGAGGTAAAAAGTTTTTCTTGATGTCTGAAAAATTTAAGTCATGTAGTATATATATGCAAGGAGCTAAGCTCAATGAATGACACAGATCAATATAATTTAACGGCCCTAATGTCTAAAGAAATATTCTACACTCTTCTTACAATAAAATGAATTTCCCAATACTAGCCACGTTCTAGAGAAGTCTAACATTATTGTATACAATGAAAAATCTAGAGTTGGCCTATTACATGATAGAGCCTAATTGTTGAATAAATTTTGGAGTGACCTTAGAACTCTGGTTTTTGGATCAGTCAGCCAAAGTGCGGGGCCTTGTGCATGCGGTGCACACGATGATGTGGGCTCATGCCCGCCTAATCAGGCTGAAATGTGTGTAGACATATTAATTTTGTGTCTAATTAAATTAAATGATGGTAACTCTTAAAATGCAAGAAATACAAAATATATTTTATTTAATCTTAATATTTTGAGGGATTAAAATAAATATATTAATTAAATATTAAGACAAGGAAATAATTGCTCATCAAATCTCAAGACATGGAAAGTCTTCTCCTCCAAGTCTCAATCTTCAAGAGATGGAAAGAATTCTCCACCAAATTTCAACACAAGGAAAGAATTCCGCACCAAGTCTCAATCTTCAAGAGATGGAAAGAAGATTCTCTTAGATAAAGTCTTCCATATCACGGAATTGTAGGCGCGATCACAATCGTTTATCTCATAAGGAGATTCTAATTGAGATTCACTCCACAACTATAAATAGAGGTGGTCTTGAAGAAGAAAAAAACACACAAAATATTCACAAGTAGAAGAGGAAAAAGCTCTAAGTTTTTCACTCCACCAAATTCATCCATCTTCAAGCGTTCTTCGCGGCATTCAAGACATTCTTCAACAATCTTCAAGGCATTCTTCGTAAAGAACTCCTTCCAATCTGCCGTCAAGTCTCAATTCCATCCGAAAAACCATTTTTGAAGATTGCACGTCTGTCGAGGAGGATCAAACTCCAAGAAGTTCATCAAATCTAAAACCAAGTTCATGTCGTTCTTCAATCGTCTTCAAGTCAAAAATCCGTTTAATTCAAGACAAAGTCACAAGACCCTCGAAAAACCGTTTTTGAAGATTGAAGTCCAGTCAAGAAGATCAAAACCCAACAAATCCGAATAACTAAAGACGAAGATCATATCGTTCTTCATCAACCTTCAAATCAAATTCCAAATCAAGTTTCCGTTCGATCCGAGATCAAGCTGTCAAGCCCTCGAATCAACGTTTGCCAAATATCCAAGTACTTTGAAGATCAAGATTCCTCTAAAGAAGATTGACATTCAACAAATTCAAGACGAAGATCAAATTGTTCGTCGCAAATATCAAGTCAAGTAGATCGTCAATTCAAGATCAAGCTCAAAGCCCTTGGATTAACGCTAAACTCAAATACACGTGGAAGAGATCAAAATCAAATCCACTCAACTTGAGAAAAGAATCAGAGGATCAAATAGAGATGTTGCACGACAATTGTACTTTTAATATTATCAAATTTACTTTGTAATCTTTTCTTGTCTTTTAATTACAGAGATCAAGAATTTGTCGTTACAGTGTGGTCGCCCGTGAAATAATTCCCCACCGAATAGGGGATATTCGTGACGCTTAGGAACTTCGAAACGCTTGAATCTCGTCCTGAAATTGCCATAACTCGTTCTTGATCTCCTAGTTTGCCTTTGTTTCCGACAATCTCTTCCATCAGATTAAGTATTCTAGCCAAGGGTGACCCCTTAGCGTTCATGCATTAGCTCGGAATGTCGTAGAAGACGGGGATGGTTTTTAATTGTTTTGTGTTGAGTTTTTTTGTTTTGTGCTAACATACATTGTGCTACTGCCGCGCTCATGGTTTTCTTGTGTGAGGAGGCGTTAGGCTGTGTTTTTTGACACATACTGGAATGCAAGTTTTACTTAAAAAAAAGAAAGGAAAATATTCAACTCTCTAGTATCGTCTCTTAAATATAGATAAATAAAAAAATAAGAAAAAATTGTGTTCATTATTTCCTCTAGACATCAACGTAGGTGGCACAAATGTAGCGTCAATATTTTCAAGTTGTTATAAAGAATGATGACAAGTTGTTATATATAATTCTAATTTTTGGTTGGTTTGGGTGGAGTCCTCTCATGGACAAGACAAGGCCATGGAGACATTCATGTTGATTTTGAAGGAAAAGGGAATAAAAGATTTATGGAAAGGGAGTCTGCCTAAGGTTGATGATTCATTTTCCCCTTCGAGCTTATAGATGTTTAGGGCTGCACATCGGCTGGTTCAATCTGGTTCGGTTTGGTCAGCGACCGGACCGATAAACCGAACAAGAACGATATGGTCGACCGAAAATGAATCGAAAGCAGTTTGATTCCGTTCGGTTTGAATCGGTTCTGAACCGGTTCGGTTCGGCCGGTTTTGTTGTTTGTTCTTCTTCTTTTTTTAATAATGCCTTGTTTTTAAAAAGAAATATTAATGTTTTAACCCCTTTATTCGATATTGTTGTTTAAAGTATAATATTGGCCCCAAAATATATAATATGTCGCCGAAATTATAAGATTACAACGCCCCCATAAACTATAAACAAAAACAAATAATAAAAAAATTAAGAATTTATTTTGGCCCCTCCATTTATCATTACATGAGTCATGAAAGCTTGCGTATTTTTTAACAAGAAGGCAAATTATTGCTTAAAAGACTATCTTTTTTAACAAGAATCCAACAATCTTCGTTAAATACTTATCTAGTTATCTTATATTCATCATTATTCTTTTTAGAATTATAATGTTAATGTGTCTTGAAATAATCCTACTAACAAACCATAACAAAATTGCATAAACATTAAACACCTACTAAGTACTAATAAATAATATTCCATACAACAAAGTAACAAACCATAAAAATAAAATGCATCATCAATTCATCATAAAAAAGGCATCATCAAACATTTGGTTTGGTTTTCGGTTATTCGGTTCGGTCACCGAAACAAAAACCGAAAACCGAACAACCCAAAATCGGCCAACCGAAATCGAACCGTTGGACAAACGATTTGATTTCGGTTTGGCCAGGTCGCTTTGGTTTCGGCCAATTCGACCGAACCGGCCGAAAATCAAGCACCCTTAGTGTATTCAGATATGGTGAAATTACTATTTATATTATTAAGAACAAATTACACTAGTACATTTCAAGTGAGAAGTAGGCCGAAACAAGCCAAGTTCTCAAGGCAACATTTTAAACTTAAAGCAAAGCATAAATTCTTTAAACGGCAAAAACAGAGCCCTACTTTGCAGTTGCACATAACTATACATTTTCTGTTGCATGTATTATGATCATGTCATTGATCCTTATACTTTGTTACGTTCACCCTTCAATGGTTTCTCACTTTATTATTTTGATTCACTCTCAACATAAGTTCAAGAACAAACACCAAACACCTTCAAAATGACTACATTCAAATGGCGGAAGATATCTGGGCTTGTTTCTGATGGTTTCGTCATTAACAACGACGAAAAAGGGTGGACGAGTGACGTGACTACTTCGACTGACGCAATCTTCAAGTTGGTGCCGAGGGAGGTTGTGGTTTTTACCGCGAGAGCAATTGCCGGAGCCGCCTTGAGGATTGCCATTGCGCCGCTCGACCGGGCTAAGATCCTTATGCAGGTATGAGAAAACTTTCTTATTTCAACTAGGTATGAAAAAACTCATAACTATAAAGATCCTGATGATAAGTTTGCATGTTGAGCTCATTTTGAGTTTAGAGATTATATTAGATAAAGAAATTACGTGGGACTAAATATGGGACTAAAATAGCATAATGGGTTTCAAAGAAAAATAAGTTGGAGAGGAGGCGAATTTGTGTTGAGACAACGTGCGTGGTGTGTAGCGAAGGGGTTGAGACGTTGTGCCATTGTTTTTTTGCGTGTCACATTGCTCGTCAGGTGTGGGCGTTGGTGGATCTTTTGGTGTCCTTGTGGATAAACGACCAAGAATGGTTTGGCGCTTGGGTTGTACGCGTAGCAAAGGTGGAGTCCAGCGAGAGACTTAGTTTTATTATTACGGTATGTTGCACTATGTGGGGAAATCACAATAGTGTGTTGGTGGGAGAGAAGATGCGTCAACCGGATGAGATCGTATTGTTTGCTCGGGTTTACGTGGTCAATTAGCTGGCACATAATGGGAAGAAAGGAGGCTGCACGAGGGAGCCGGTTGTGCCTTGGGAACCCCCGGTGGGAGATATTATCAAGATTAATTTTGATGGGGCGTTGTTTCAACATGATGGGAAGGTCTGGTTGGGACTTGTGGCACATGATAAGAACGATGTTATGCTAGCGTGGAGGCAATGATGATTTCGAGCTTTCCTTGCTCCATCGGCTGTTGAGGCTGTTGCGGCGTTATGCGCGGTTAAGTTGGCGATAGATAAAGGGTGGGATAACGTGCTCTTTGAGGGAGACTGTTTGTCCGTCGTGCATGACATTTTATTTGGTCGCAATGGAGATATTCAACATCTCAATGTCTTGAATGATATTCGTCCTTTGTTCAAACCGGGATTTGGAGTCCGTTGGGTGGGCCGTGAGTCGAATGCTATTGGTCATGCGTTAGCTTGGAATGCCGTAAAAGACGGGGATGGTTTTTAATTGTTTTGTGTTGAGTTTTTTTGTTTTGTGCTGAACATACACTATGCTATTTGCGCTCTCATGGTTTTCTTGTGTTAGGAGGCAGTAGGCTGTATTTTTTGACACTTACTAGAATGCAAGTTTTACTTAAAAAAAAAATATTCAACTATTTAGTATCGTCTCTTAGATATAGATATAGATAAAAAAAACAAGAAAAACCCGTGTTCATTATTTCCTCTAGACATCAATGTAGGTGGCATAAATGTAGCGTCAATATTTTCAAGTTGTTATAAAGAATGATGACAAGTTGTAATATATTATTCTAATTTTTGGTTGGTTTGGGTGCAGTCATCTCATGGACAAGCCAAGGTCATGGAGACATTCATGTTGATTTTGAAGGAAGAAGGAATAAAAGGCTTCTCGAAAGAGAGTCTTCCTAAGGTCATTTTTCCCTTCAAGCTTTTATTTACATGTTATTTACATGTTATTGAAAAGGACAAAAAAATAATAAAAGGAATGTGAAGCCTTAAACTTTTAAGTTAGAAGTCTGCCTAAGGTTGATGATTCATTTCCCCTTCGAGCTTATAGATGTTTAGGGCTGCACATCGGCTTGTTCGGTCCGGTTCGTTTTTGTCAACGACCGGACCGATAAACCGAACAAGGACGATAAAGGTTGACCAAAATCGAACCGAAAACAGTTTGGTTCCGTTCGGTTTGAACCGATTCGATTCGGCCGATTTGTTGTTTCTTCTTCTTCTTCTTTTTTTTTTTTTTTTTTTATAATGCCTTGTTTTTAAAAAAGAAATATTAATGTTTTAACCCCTTTATTCGATATTTTTGTATAAAGTATAATATTGACCCCCAAATATATAATATGTCGCTGAAATTATAAGATTACAACGCCCCCATAAACTATAAATAAAAACAAATAATAAAAAAATTAAGAATTTATTTTGGCCTCTCCATTTATCATTACATGAGTCATGAAAGCTTGTGTATTTTTTTAACAAGAAGGCAAATTATTGCTTAAAAGATTGTCCTTTTTAACAAGAATCCAACAATATTCGTTAAATACTTATCTAGTTATCTTATATTCATCATTCTTCTTTTTAGAATTATAATGTTATTGTGTTCTTGAAATAATCCTACTAACAAACCATAACAAAATTGCATAAACATTAAACACCTACTAAGTACTAACAAATAATGTTCCATACAACAAAGTAACAAAGTAACAAACCATAAAAATAAAATGCATCATCAATTCATCATAAAAAAAAGGCATCATCAAACATTTGGTTCGGTTTTTGGTTTTTCGGTTCGGTCACCGAAAAAAACCAAAAACCGAACAACCCAAAATCGGCCAACTAAAACCGAAAATTGGGCACCCCTACTTGAGACCCTCTAGCCCCCTTTTGCCCTTGAACTTTGGTTCCCCTCGAAGTGACAACATGCGGCACCGCTACATGAGCTTGTTGCCCAGCCACAACATGCATCACCTGGTTCATCTTAGCGTGCCTGCTCATCAGTTCAGCTGCACAATATTCACAACCACATCTGTACTACATCGTAACACAAAAATACAAGTATCATTAAAGCTGGTATCGTAACACTTTCAAATGTACCGAAGTTATCTTCCCCGGTATACTGGTACGGGGACAACCCTGCAGTACTTAGAATATCCTCGGCCGCAATGTGCGTCACGTCATATCGGTGCCGATCTTTGATGATATTCTTAAACCCCCTCTCCCATCGCGGGGACCCACTTACCGTTGGTTTCTCAATACATGGCACGTCATACCACTCTCGTTGCGTAAACGCGAACTCTCCCCTACGACTTTCCTTGATATAAAAGAATCTCATTTTCCAATTTTTCCCATAGCCAGTCTATTCCCCATGCAAATATTTCCTGTTCGTCTTTGCACGTATAAAATAGAACCCCCCCTCAAACCACGATTCTGCTTAAAGATTCTTTGGCCTATGTCAAACAACGACCAAAATTCTTGAGGTCCGCACGGTCGACCCATGTCCTTAAAAGCTAAAATAAAACCAATCATATAGCCGATGGCGTTTGGAGTAAAATTGCATCAGCAGAACATTGATGCCCCGCATTATCTCTCGCAACTCCATAAGAATAGTGCCAAGTACATCCGGCCATTCTCCCCCGGTACTCTATGTTGTACTGATTACCGATGTGAAATTTAGCACGAAATTGCGCTCGCCGATGTAACATACGAGAAGTATACGATCGATAATTCTGATCGGGGTCAACATGCTCGTTATCTAGGACCTTTACCCCTCCCTCGTCCAATTCGGACTCACTATCAGCACGATTATCGACGAGTTCGCTCGAAACCACCCATTAAAAGCGGGCTCAAGGGCATACTCCTCCACACCAATGTCTATATCGGTACTAGACTTCGCATCCCCCTACTCTTCCCTTGCTGCATTTTCTTGTCCACTATCGGCAGTATGACTAGACCTGGTCTGCGATTCTCCGTTATCTCCACTACGAGTGTCACCAGACTCACTCGAATCAATTATTTCAACGCCCGACATTTTCCACAAAACTGAAAAAGACATTTAAACCAAATTACACATTCTAACAACCCTAACGCACACCTATAATTTTAGACATATCGAGTTAAAATCAAGGGACCTACCTGTTTCGATACACGAATGGAGAAATCCTGCGTGCCCTTAAGATTTTTTCCGCGCTAAACCTACGAAGTCAATATGTCAAAAAAGCACAACACCTGGAAACAATTAAAACTTCAGACTTATCATGTTTATTAATATTGTAATTCTTTTACAAATTTCATCTAACTCATATTATTATTATTATCACTATAATTTTTATTATTGTTATTATTAAATAATTCAAGAAAATAATGGCACTGTTGGGTATCAAACCCTGCAGAGTTCGAAACCCAACCATATCGAACAAAACAAGAAAGCAGAAAACATATCGAACCACTACCTGTTCGATACACACTTCTCCAATCCTTCCTTTGCTAAAAAACAAAAATGATAAGCCAACACCCTTCTCTCCCTCCTTATATAGGGGCGGTACGGCTTATCGTGGTCCTGGCCCACCACAACCCAAAAAAGGACATATCGAACCACAAGCGTTCGATATGTTGTATCGAATCACCTGCATACTCTGACTAAGAGTATCAAATCCAACGAGATTCAATACACTATTCATCGAACATAATATCGTTTGATACGCTCTCTCGAACGCCCAAATGCGGGGCATGTTTCTAATGCCAATTTTATATATTTTTGGCACCGATCTACAGATCTCGGCTCCCAAATGCGGGGCATGTTTTAAAGTCAATTATATATATATATATATATATATATATATATATATTTGGCACCGATCTATGGATCTCAGCTTCCAAATGCGTGGCATGTTTTAAAGCTAATTTTATATATTTTTGGCACCGATCTACGGATCTCGGCTCTCAAATATGGGGCATTTCCTGAAGACAGAGTATCAACAAATCCTTCACGCATATATCATGGTAATACTTCTTACTCCCTACCGATTAAATTCGACAACTGCTTCTTTACAAGGACCGACTATCGAATTGGGGGACTATATGGTGGGGTGGAATTAGGCTGGCCCAATAAATGTAGTTGGGCCAGCCCAGGTCCAAAAAGGGCATGTTCTGATGCATATCGAGTCTTGTGGATTCGATACGTGGGGACACATCGAACCTATCTGGTTCGATACTTGTCCCTTTCCCGAGAAATCCAGAAAAGGGGACCACATCCCAAGACCTATAAATACCCCCAAATTCCGGTAATCACGCTCTCATTCATGACTACACAACTACCACCTACACATCGAGCACATCTGATTCGATACGTGGCTTCAGTTCGATATGTCCTCGTCTCAGTCAATAGCAGTTCGATACGTCCAATATCGAACCCAGCACATTTCGATACGTCCTAGTTTCTAGAGTCCTGCCTACACCAAAGAGATCTAGTTCGATACGCAGACTAGTGTCGTTTATGTCATTTAGGGCATATTTTATTGTGTATTTGGGGTTTTCGACTAAGCTAGTCAATCTTGTAATAAGCTAGCATTGTTTTGGATATATTATAGGAATAAATGCATTAAACTCCCTGAACTATGTAGGTTTTTGCGTTTTCGTCCTTAAACTAAATAAATAAGCGGTTTGCCCCCTAAACTATGCCATTCTGTGCGATTTGCCCCCTGGCCGGGTTTTCGACTATTTTTGGCCATTCTTGGCTGGATTTTTTCCTCTTACCCGACACATATGTGTTGTACTAGATGTATTTTAGTAGTTGATGACAAATCGAGTTTTAAAAAACACCTCGAACGGGACATATTCCGGCTAAAATGTGATTTCCTCTTCAGTGTATTTTAGCCAGAATATGTTCCGCTCGAGGCATTTTTTCGCCTACTTTTTGTCATCAACTACTAAAATACATCTAGTACAACACATATGTGTCGGGTAAGGGGAAAAATTCCGGCCAAGAATGGCCAAAAATAGCCGAAAACCCGGCCAGGGGGCAAATCGCACATAATGGCATAGTATAGGGGACAAACCGCTTATTTATTTAGTTTAAGGACGATTTCGCAAAAACGTGCATAGTTCAGAGGTTTAATGCATTTATCCCTATATTATATATATATATATATATATATATATATCTATTACTCAGGCCCAATTGTACTCTATTTTACCTTCGTGTAACCAAGACGTAATCACACCAAAACATGAACAAGGTTAAAATAGAATGTTGAGCCATTGACACCTTCTGACGTTTCGTCATACTATAATCTTTATCACATTTTAGAAGTTCGTTCATTACCCATTAAGACGGATGAATGTATGAATGTTTATTTGGTTCTTAGTTTTTCGATTAGAGAATTTATATGAGTTCAAAACTGTTTTGAAATTTTAATTTTTTTACCATAAAGGCATAAACCATTGACTTTGGAGTTTCCTTTTTTCTTTTGTTAGTTTGATTTCAACTTTAATTTTGTTTCATTTCGTTTCTACTATTCCCCTGCTTGGGGGTGGGAATTGGGCACAACCCTAGGTGTAATAGTAATGCTAAGTGTTTGCCATTCTTCTGCCACAGAAAGCGCTTTAAATTTAATCAGCAAAGCGTACCTCAGAAAAGAAGCTGTAAGCCTGTAACCATGCAAATAATTCTTTCGATTACAAATATTTGATTAGCTGGTGATAATCCGAAACAGTGTTTAACTATTTCAAGTCATTAAATAATTGAATAGTCATTGGTCACTTGCCAATTATCCAGTATTTGTTCATCTTAAGTTCTTAACGCACGCACGATTTTGTTTATAAATGCCGGACTGCAGTAGTCAATATTAGCAAATAAACGTATTCCTAAACTATATATTGGCATGCATAACTATGATTAATTTGTTAGTTCTTATCATATAATGTTTCATAAGAAAAAAATGATAATTTATTTACTTTACTTTGAATAGTGAAAACCCCCATACCGCCGTTCAGTTATAAGTTTATGTAACATAAATACGTAATAACCAATTAATATACGGCCTTGTGCAAATTTCAATGTTCCAATAGCTTTCTCGAAGAGTATTTAAACACACAACTAGTTTTCATGATCATTACAATTAAAATCTTCCCAAATTTTCGAAACATGTCAAAAATATCTCGTAATATTGCAAAAGAGCTAATTGTTTAGCAAACAAGAAGATACTTTTAAGGAGGAAGTTTAATCAATGGCAAATTATGTATGAAGTAATAAAAAATGTACTACATTTTACGTAATTTTTTGTGATATTCATAAATTAGACCTCCAAAAGATGGATAACACAATCTAATTCAAAACTAGGATCCCGCATACATTTTGTTTAAGTGAATAATTGTGACCCATAACTCTCAAAAAATGGATAGCCTTAACTTAACACAATCTAATTTTCCATTGAATTGGTTTTGTTTACAGCTTACCATGCCCCGGACAAAGAAATTAAGATTGGGTATACTTGGTTTATGTTTCTGATCAGCTGAAATGACTTCGATCATTGGGGTGCATGTATGCTTCTGAGACTCTGCAACTTGGACTTTATTAATAGTGTTCCAACATTTTGTAAGTTAACTATAGCTTGTACCAGGTGGAAGAACTCCTTGCAGCAAAAGGGTCAACGCTGTATGGATTTTATAAAAGCCCACCTCTTGATGTCTCAGTGTCATGGTCTGAGACACACAAGACATTGCTTCCTGTCAATACATACATAAGGTGAAGAGGGAATTATACTACTGAATTGAAATTTAAATGCCATGTTTAGTATCAAGACTAGTTACTTTACAATCTAATATGTACAAAGAAATGAAAAACTAATCTGTGTTTTTTACTTAGTCATACCTCAGGAATGGATGTATTATTTGAACAAGGGATATCAAATAGACATATCGTAGTCGTACATCGTCAATTCCCCAAATTTATCCTCTCTTATTTTTATAATTGCGCAAGGTAAATTTTAGTTTCTATGATGAAGTTTCTTTTAAATTATATGCCGTAAGGCGAACTGTTTTACGTTTTCTTAACTTAGAGGCGAAGTCAGTTAAAAAGGGGAGCAGTGTACTTTTCATCTTTGTCAATTAAAATACATACATTTTATGCAACTCTCTCTCTCTCTCTCTAAACTCTTCATATGGCTTTTTCCCTCTCTCTCATTGAGCTATCTCTATCTTCTCTAGAGTCTCATATTAATTCTTCATGTATATGGTAATTGGTACTTAACGGCATTCGCGACAAGATGACGTCTTTTTAGAACTTATAAGTAAAACCCCAATGTTGTTTTAACAATATTAGCATACATAGGGGGTTATCTGCAAATCATAAATAACACAGGGGTATTACTTATAAATTATAATTAACTCCAATATTAAAAATTCGCACAGATTTAGTAGGGCTTTTACATTTAAATTTTTCCCGCTGTTCATTTCCATCAGTTCCAACTCCTCGTCGTCGAAAACGACACGCGTCGCCTCCTAATTGGCTACCGTACATAGTCCCAGCCGCACAAGATCCCTAACCGTCACCCTCAGAGCAACAAACTGGCAGTTATTTTCAATGGCCTCTACTATAAATATCACTACCCCCAAATTCATTTTGCACAAAAAAATAAAAATAAATAAATTCGAGTTTTGTAACAGAATCGATAGGTGCTGCAGTTACGAGAAATGGAGACAATACTGGAGGTACCGAATGAAGGAGAGAGTACCGGCGATGATGCTCCGGCGACGGCAGCTGCAGCGGAAGCGGCGGTTATTACTGAAGAGCTCCGATGTATGAAGAAGGTGATGTGGCTGCTTGGTCTCGTCATAGTGTTCGTTAGTAAGTATTGCGATTCCTTCCGTGCTTATTTATTTACTTATGTTTAATAAAATGCTGTACTGTCGTTGTGTTGCGCTTATGTTCTTAGAGTATGCTGTACCGTGACTTGAGGAAGAACGATAGGTGAAATCGCGTCGATTGTGTATTCCATATGTTGTTACGTGACAGTCACAGGACATGATTATTTCCTAAAGTATGTTGTGCTGTGGTTTGCGTGTATTCCATGCGAAGAAGAAAGATTGGTGAAATTACGATTAGTTGATTATGTATTCCGTGTGTTTTCTGATAGTCACAGGGCACGGATATGTTTTAAAGTATGTTGTTCTGTGGCTGTGAGGTTTTGAGTGTATTTCATGTGAAGAAGAAAGATAGGTGAAATCACGACTAGTCGATTATGCATTTCGTGTGTTTTCTTGACAGTCACAGGCACGGTTATTTTTCTAGAGTATGTTGTACTGTGGCTATGAGGTTTGCATGTATTCCATGTGTGAGGAAGAAAGATAGGTAAAATCGCGTCGATTTTGTATTCCTTGTGTTTAGGATTATTTTTCTAGAGTTTGTTGTAATGTGTCTATGAGGCTTTCATGTATCCCATGTGAAGAAGAAAGAGAGCTGAAATTACGATTATGCGGGGGAATTCATGTGTAAGTTTCGGGCGGTTTTGTGCTGTTTTTCGTTTCTGAGCGCATTGGGTATCTTTGTTTTTTTAAGGTATATTGTACTGTAGTTCTTTTTTGAGAGTCTTAGTAAAATCAAATTGTTGCTGGAGTTTTTAGGATTTATTGGTTTTTCTGATACTTGATCAGTTATTCGAGGTGGAGAAATCTTCTTGTGCTTAGGTTGCAGTTTCCATTGCATTAGTTTGTGCATTGCTTACCATTGTGAACTGCAAGAAACTTAAGATCTGGGACACTTGGCATTTGTTATGTTTCTGACCAGCGGCAGTGGTTGCACTATGTCTGACGTACTCTCCTGAGATTCTTCAGCTTGGTCCTAATTCATCAGTATTGATAAAGGCAAACCGTTTACTCGTGGATTCTGTAAAGGTGATTTTTCATAGAAAGCATCTCTAGTATGCTTACCATTTTATTGTTCACTCTTTGTGGGATACTGTGCCTTCGCACCTATATGGACGATGTTCCACATTCTATAAGATATCGTCTCTTGTAACAGGTGGTAGATCTTCATAAAGGGAAAGGGTTGATGCTCTATGGATTTAATACAAACCCGCCTCTTGATGTTTTGGTTCCATGGTCTGAGATTCACAACCAGTCTCTTCCTATTAAGACACACAAGGTGACTTTCATAATGGGAGGATTTACTCTGAACATGAACTTGAGTGTCTTCTTTAGTTTCTGGACTATTTTTGTAAAGTTTAGTATTTAAAGAGCAATGCTGGACTAATCTGCGTTTTGTACTTGTTCATACCGCAGGAGTGGATGTATTATTTGAATGAAGGATCTCAGATAAGCATATCATATAGCCTGAACTCCCAAAATTCATCCTCTCTTATTTTTGCAATTGCGCAAGGTAAATTTTAGTTTATGGCGTAAGTTAATATAAAATTCACAGCCAATTTGATCAAGTAAGGTGGACTTTCTTATGCTTATCAAAAAAAAAAGGCGGACTTTCTTATGTTTTGGGAAAAATGAAATAATCATTTCTTAGGGAGCCATATGCAGAATTCTCATTATTATAGATTAGAATTGTACCAAGTGCAGGACAACTAACATGTTCTGTCCCGTGTTCAACGTTTAATGCTAGTGTGGCATTGATTTTGCCTGAGCTACCCTGATGTATCCTACTCTGGGCTTTTTTCCTATATGCTGGCAGGAAAAACAGAGCTTGCTCAATTGCGTGAAGGACTCTTTTCATGGGAACTTATTCAGGGTGAGGCAAAACTATGGCAACTTTTATGTGATTCCCTATGCCTTGTCTTGCCACCTAATAATTCTAGTCTCCAGGAAATGGCACCATTCAGAAGGCTGTACTTGAATCTTCTGCCTACTATGTTGCAGTGGGTAACTTGAACACTAAATCCGTCGAGGCGAGTATTGCTAATGCATTTAACCTTTATTCTTTTCGTTTTTCGTATCAAGAGGTTGTTCCTGGAACTTGTGAATGCTTGTACTTCAGTGAGAATGCTATGCTTGCGTAGTGATTAATTTAAGATATGTGGAACCCGACCCCTTGTTAAATTTTAATGGCGGTTATATTTCTTTATTTTCCAAAGAACCATGGAAAAATCACCTCCACCCGTCAAAATCAAACTGATTGATTAAGCTCTTTTATCATATTAATTTCCAAGATCCATGTTGCTCAGTTCTTCTATTTGATATAGGTGAAACTGAATATCCGAATAAAGGCTCTCATTTTTGATACAACAGAGGCGTACTATAGGTGTGCACTTGCACAGGGCCAGTGTAGTTTCCAACTTTTTCTTCGCAGTGGAAATGCTGCTGTTCTTACCTCTCCTAGCCAACAGCTTGTAAGTCTTTATTTGATGTGTTTTTTGCTTATAAAATCAACTTTATCGAATTACAGAATGCACCCTAGGTCAGTATTAAGTTTTTGGCTCTTTGTGGTAGACAAAGTTCTGTTTACGTCCAAACTGAAATCATATAGTTCCTTACTTTCACAATATGGAAGGTACCGCCTCCACATGCATTAGCGAACATGGTCGACAAATTTCGGGCTGAAAACAGAAATAGTTAAACAGTTGTTAAAAATCTTTAAATCAACCAAAATCATGACTATGAAAAGCATCATATTGTTTATTGGGTAAATATGAAAAGTAGCAGCTTGCTAACACTGAATGAAGACTATTATATACAGAATGTATGAATGGGTGCTGTAAAACATTATGTATCCAGATGCAGTATATTTGACTATTTGATTGACGATTAGTATTAGTCGGATTATGGTGATAAGGAGCGAATAAAAAATCATATTTCTTTGTATGACCTCTATCCAGAGTTCTTCTTTCTCCTCCATTCATTTATGTCTCACATGATCAAATCATTGTTTTTGATTTATGTCGAATCGTCTCTTCTAAATCATGCACATCTCAGTTTCACTTATCTTTTAAGCATGGTGTTCTAATCTAAATATTAACATTCAAACCATATAGTAAGGCCTATTTGAAACTGTATTTTAGTTTTCGTGGAATTCTTTGAGCATAAAAAGATATTCCTTTCCAAAACACTCTACTTTAATCTTTGTGGTTGACATCACAACCAATTCATTGATATCTTTTGGCCATTGAGCTTTAAACGCCGTTGTCTCAAATGCTCCATACAAGTTTGTAACACTGTTGTTCAGAATCAACTGTTGCCAAATTTGCATGCCATATTCTCTGTTTTGAACCACTTCCCCAAGTTCGTCATGATACCCTTTTATATTTATGATTATACTGATAAAATTTTGTTGCAACTCTTTTGTTTATCAACGTCTACCATAGCACACCCCCCTTGGCTCTTTGTTTTAGGTTTATCGACTTCTCCTGAAGACCATATGTGTCTCTGAAAGTATTATATGACTCGACAAAGTAACTTAATAGAATTCATTGTCGATTGCCTCATCATATGTCCAAATTATTTTTCTTATGTATGTACATTTTGTCTGACTGATTTTACATAGCCTCAGGGCATAAGCCATAAGTTTATTTGTCACCATGGTGCAATTTCTCCATTCATCCGTTTATCTTATATATTTTTGCAATTTGGTTAAAGAGATATATTGCCCTTATTTCTCCCATACTTCCCCAAACTTGTAAGAAGTTCCACCAAAGCCCATGTTTTCCTTGCTTCATTCTTTTTTGGATATTTTAAGGTTAAATGCTTTCAATCTTTGTTCAAAGAGGAGACAAGGGCGACAGCTTTAATATTTAAGTTGTCAAAATGCAGGCATATGAAATATCCAATTCTGTCATACCCCAGTACACTCTGTCAGATTGATAAATGCAGACTATTCTATGATCCTTATTCTCAACTTTTCTATGATCTTTTCAGTAGTTTCTACAAGAAATACGGTCGTCTTATTCTGTTAGTTTTCATGATTCTCAATATTCTTTAGGAGATTCACGGGAAGTATTGCAGTATGTACCAGTTAGGGGGACAGTTTTGACAGACACAAGCTTCTACTTGGCTGGGCTCAATTATTTTCCTCTTCCTTCCCTGTTCATAATTGATTCTGCTTCTCATTTTGTCTAATTTGCTCTTGTATTAATGCATATAACCCTCCTAGAGATTGATCTTTTTTCTCTATATTGTAGGGTACTACCGGAAGTGACTGTTATGTTGAAATTTCTTATGGACTTCGATGGACTACATTTTTGGTTGGCCTAGGTACATTGTACACAGAATTTGTTGTAGGAAATAAAACCAAGTTGCATTATAAGTTTGTAACTTTATTAAATTCTTTTACTTACAGGTGGAATGATTGCTCTTGTGCTTGTCATTTTTTGCTCTCCGAACCATATTAGAAGCACTGAGCAAGAAACAAGAGGAGATCAAGCTGGGGGCTTGGAATCCGAGAGAGAACCTTTGCTTCCACCCAGTGGATCTGTTACAGATGCTCAGGCTGTGGGTATAGAAAATGAGAAGCAAAGTGAAGATGCCGATGCTCAGGCTGTGGGATTGTGAATTCCTTCCGTGCACACATTTTTTGGCTTGATTCAGATGTGCAATAAGGTAAACTCTCTATGTCCCTATTTTGGCATGCTATAATTTATTTTAAGCCTCATCCCTAAAACTTATTTGAGTCATGAATAAAGATGACTGGAGAACGTAAGTAAAAATTGAAGTATATCTTACACTGCTCTTCGGATATATGATTCAGGAATTACCTGGTTGCATAAAATATTTTCTCGAGATTCTAATTCAGAATAGTGATCTGTGATGAGAGCAAAATCTTTGCATTCCTTTTCATTTTCAGTCCATTGGGTTATTTTAGCGGGAATAACAGTGGCTCTTTTTGAGCTTGGGCCTGTAAGATTAACCACTCTTTTTGAACTTAATTAAGCATTAGAGACTTGGTTGTAGTTGTTGTTTGAACTTAATTAAGGATTATAAGAACTAGGGTGTGAAACTTTTGATTTGATCTCTGATCGGTCATAAGTAAAATACAACATCCTGCTGTAACTTCAATTGTCTGTTTGACAAGATGGGAGTGATTGGGCAGAGAAAGTGGTTCAGTTGGCAAGGTTTGTAAATAAATTGATGAGATTCAACTGGTCTTTTTATTCATATCTTTTCACTGGACAATCCTTAGTTTCAAGTAACGGTGTGCTTCGTAGCTAGTTATGGTCAGTAGTTTGTGCTGTGTACTTGTTATTGCTTTCTTTTCTTTTTTGATAATTGACTTGCTAGTGTTTCCATTTACATTGAAGTGGCTGATGTTAATCTCACAGCAATAATATTATGGTACCTGTTTACAAAAGAACAACTTGCAAGAGTATTAACCATTTCATGTTTTTCCATAGCTAGCGTGGTTGGAGCAAATACTCTTTAAACATTTTAAACATGTTTAGTGTATTCTGAACTTTTCAGGATAGCCGAGGGGGAGACCTGCACATGCCCTATGTGTTACAAACTCTAAGGAAGGACAGTCTAAGGAGCAGCTAGGAATGTAAAGAAAATATAAAGAAAGGACAGTCTAAGGAGCAGCTAGGAAGCTGGTCAAATGTCTCAGCATATATTACTTGTATCAACACTGTTTCACCCGGTGGCGTATTTTTCGGAGATCACTTGCCTTGAAAGTAGAAACTCTGTTTCCACGAGATACTTCGTTTTCTTTTTTCACGCCATGACAATGTTACCCTGGAAGTACGAATAGTTGTATGATAAGGTCATGTAAATGGAACTCGGTTATTGTTTTTCGAGCGATTATTGTATCCAGTTATAGATGAACTTGATGGGATATATAACATTCGTATGGTTTAAGATGATGCTTGATTTTACGTTAGATTTGATCTTTCTTGAGGCTGCTAAAACATCTTTATAATTGTAGTTGCTTATTTTTCGTGTTGGTTGGTTGGTGTAAGGAATAAGGATCAAAGTAGATCTTTCATTCTTGCCGGTTCTGTAAAAAGATTATATGTATCAGGGGAAAAACTACCATGATTATTTCTAAGTGGAAAATATATAACCCTCTGTTATTTTTATTTGTGAACACTGAACACCCATATGTGATCGTGATGTTAAAATAATTAGCATAAAACCACAGTGATGTTAGGAAAATTATCGGAAAATTAAAACACTAATACCTTTGTTTATTTGATTCTAGTAGGTTAACTGTTGAAATTCTTAATAACTATCATTCATTGCTGACCTGTCTAGCTCCATTAATACACTCACTGTTGACCACTGGGGAAATTCCACGATGTTGGGAAGGCCTGAGTAGATGAGGATAGATGCCTAACAGTGAAGTCCACCTTTCCGATAACCCCTACAATAAAACAACCAAAGTATCCGCCCCATAATAACTTGACAGAATGCTAACTTCATCCCAACTTTACATCCACATAAATAATTTAAGAGAAGCATCTTGCATTGAAAGAACCAAATATAGAAAAATGAAGCTATTGTATAACAGTCTAAAACCCCGTAAATACACATGCACACACAATCTGCTGAGAGTTTAGCCAACAATTCTAAATCCAGTATAAATTAGTAAGCATGATTAAGACTGACAAAAACACCACTAACAGACAATGGCCACATAACATCATCACTCATAGCAGATAAATCGAACTCAGACTAAGACCATACACATCTCCCTATCCTTCCCTAAGCAACATCATCACTCATAGCAGACATAGTGGCGTACGTAACGAACTTAGACAAGCAAACAATCACCATGTAAGTCGACATATACTTACTTCATCAGAAAACGCAACTACCACGATCCAATAACCCCATTCAAATGCAACGAACCGTCAGCATCACATTACCGGTTACCCGTACAATAAACGCCACAACACCAGCTTCTTTCTGAAGCACACCAATAAACTGAACCATTAAAGCAACTACACTCCACGAGACCGCAGACGATAGCAGTCACAGAAACGCATTCTTCATCGTGTTCCACACAGCGAAAAACCAATCAAATCAAACACCGCATTTCAAATACGCAACATAATTCACACAGAAACAACCTAAATGCACCCTTACTTGTCCTGGTCACCTTCGTAATAAAACATCGCGAACGGAATAACTAACGAAAAACACGAGCACCGCGTCGACGATATATAATCCTTCATCGGCAGCGTCAAGCTACACGCGCCGTTATAAATCGATTCGCCACGTCAGCAGGTAGGTAACATGAGGATGGAAATAGCGACGACGGAGAGGCCGAAAACGACGACGAATTTGGTAGTTGACGAGGAGGTACACGTTGAAGAGGAGAACGAGGATGCAGACGATTATTGACGAGAGCCAAATTGAAGTCCCCCATTTTTGGGAGGGGAATGAGATTCGGATTCGGATTCGGATCCGATTGGAGGAAGTGGATCTGGTTTTTCCGGCGCCGGTGGGGTTGGATTTGGGGGGAAATAGCCGTAAATATACTTTCTGTAAATAGCTGTTAGTTGTGGTAGTTAGTTTGTTAATTAGATGATGAGCTGGCATGATAAGTTTGTTAGTTAGTTGCTGAGCTGTCATGCCACGTAACAAACTCTCGTCTTGCATTTATAGTCACTAATGTGGCACATATTAATATAACAAGATTGGAAGACGACGACTTTTTTTGCTCTCTTTTTACTCTTTCCGACAACAAACCGGAGCAATAGCATGAAAAGTCTTGCATCCGAATTTTTATTTTCGAATGCAAGACATTTAGAATCGAAAAATTCTGAGGCAATATAATTGCATCGAAAAATTCGGATGCAGCAACGCAGGTTGCATCTGAAAAATCCGATGCAAAGCTTTGCATCAGATAAATCGGATGCAGCCTACTTAGACTGCATCAGAAATATCTGATGCAAGCTTAGCATCGGATGGTTCGGATGCAGCCACGTAGGCTGCATCCAAAAAATTGGATGCAAAGTCTTCTGCATCGGATTTCTCCGATGCAGAGATACAAATAAATCCGATGCAGAAATAAAAAAAAAATAAAATCTTAATCCGATGCAAAGATATTAAAAACAAAAGTCCCGCACTGTCCGTCCGTCGTTCTTGTTATTGTAATTTTTATATGTTTGTTATAAAAATTTTATATGCTTGTTATTGTAATTTTTATAAAAAAACAAAGATATATGTTTGTTATTGTAATTTTTATTCCAAGTATGTTGTAATTTGAAATTTTGGGGCTATTGTTATTTTTCGTGGTGTTCTTATTTTTATTTCTCGTAATTTTTATTTTTAAGTTGTTATTAAATAAAAAAAAACAAATCATAAAATTAAGACATAGTCGGACAATACAATGAAACCATACATCAGAAGTTCAATATTGTAATACAAGTACATATTAGAACTAAACATAATATGGGTCGCTACTGTCATCATCTTCGACCTCCTCCTCTCCTCCCTCCTCATCATCCCCCTCTTCGTCATCCTCGTCGTCATCATCATCTTCGTCACTGCTCACTGTCACGGGTTCCGCCTCAATTGTCACTGGGATATATTGGCCATCCACGGCTAACTCTGTCAAGTTAAATGATGTAAAGTCAACGAACAAGCCAGACACATGAACATTTGCTTATTAGAATACCGTTTCAGGGACACATGGAACTCATGGAGCTTATGTCGCTTTATTAGTCATAGAACTCATGTCAACCACGTGTCTCGCTGGAGTGTGAATCACTACCCACCATCCCCTTCTTTGTCTGTTCTTTTGACATGCATATGGCGTATAGTACACTTGTTGCGCTTGGCTAGCTAGAATGAATGGTTCGGTTTTCCTAGACGGGAGACGACGCGTTGGATCAAGCTCGATCAAACGGTATGACGGGTGGACTCACAAACCACGAGAGCTGGTATCATACCATATGCATTTGAAAAGGAAGATAGCTGCTCTTTCTTGGTATTGTAGCTCTAGGACTTCGGTCAAAGTCCCGTAAAAATACGTGTCTTCCTGCTCGTCACTGCACCACTTCACGCATACCCCACTGTTCGTCGTCTTTTTCCCAACGGTGTATCCATCTGTGTGAACACGAAGACCGTTTACCACATAGCCATTTTCCCAACTAATCACCTGATTCTTTGGTCCAAGTGCTAGGTTTAGCAGTCGCGGATCATAATCGTGGCGTTTGGTGAATACCATATCCTTGAACCATTGTACAAATTGACTGTTCCGTCTTTGGTTGATTGCATCATCGGCTAACCCAACGCACATCTCCTCATCGAAAACACTGATATTTCACAATTTGGAAAATAAGTAATGTATTTATTTTAGTACGAGAACTTAATAAACATTTATATAGTATTTATCACTAACCGTATCCAGGGTTCAACCTCCGGGCAATTTAAAAAGATATACAACTCATCGGGCTTGAGCTCTGCGGCGCTTAATCGACGCATGCGAGACGCTTGTCCTACTGGCGAACCGACCTTTCGAAAGACGGATAGTCTTTGAGAATCATTAGGATCAACTCTTGTCTCGTTTCTACTCAGGCGGACCAGACGTGTATCGAAATCATGCTCAAAACAATGATCACAGAAATTGGTCATCTCGGACGTCATGTATGCTTCAGCAATAGATCCCTCGATCTTCGCCTTGTTACCGACACTACCCTTCAAATCGAACATACGCCTGAAAATATAAACAAGAAATTAGATATGAACGATATGAGCATCTATGTAAATAACTGTAAATTCAGTTGGTGAATACCTCTCGAAGGGATACATCCATCGATAGTGCACCGGTCCTCCCATTTTTGCCTCCCATGGAAGATTAATAGCTAGATGCTCCATGGAGTCAAAAAATGCTGGTGGAAATATCAGCTCCAGTTTACACATTGTTTCAACAATCGCAACCTCTAGGCGAGCCATATCAGATTTTCGAATGTAAGTTGCGCACAATGCCCTAAAAAAGTTGCTAACCTCTACTAGCGCACCCCAGACATCATCTGGTAAGAAGTCTCTGAAAGCAATAGGAATTAGTCTTTGCATAAACACATGACAGCCGTGACTTTTCATTCCTGTTACAAAACAACTAAAATTTAACTTTTTCTTTCACCAACAGTTTCTAACCAATAAGTAGGAGTGTTCTTTCAAATCTCATCACAAAAAGGGTAACGAAAGACGCAAAGAAACCTTTCGGGGTGAAAATGTAATTAGTTAAAAGTTGCAAAGAACTCGAAATCCACTTTCTCTTTCACCAACATTTTCTAAACAGCAAGTAGGAGTGTTCTTTCAAATATCGTAAAAAACGGGATAACGAAAGACGCAAACAAACATTTTGGGTTGAAAATGTAATTATTTAAAAGTTGGAAAACAACTCAAATTTAACTTTTTCTTTCACCAACATTTTCTAAACCATAAGTAGGAGTGTTCTTTCAAATATCGTCAAAAACGGAGTAATGAAAGATACAAAGAAACCTTTCGGGGTGAAAATGTTATTAGTCAAAAGTTGCAAAACAACTCGAAATCCACTTTTTCTTTCACCAACATTTTCTAAACAATAAGTAGGAGTGTTGTTCCAAATCTCGTAAAAAATGGAGTAACGAAAGACGCACAATAAACAATATAACACTGTATATATGATATTAAACTCTAAACCCTAAACCCTAAACCCTATATAGGTATACTCTACTAAACCAAAATTGTATTTTCACATGTAGAAAGTGTCAATCAAGTCCACTCGTCGAATTTTGTTTACCATACGCTATGTCATTAAAAATAACAATGTTCTTCAAAATTTCGTCAAAAACGGAGTAAGGAAAGACGTTTAAAAAATATTTGGGGTAGAATATCTAATTATGCAAAAGATGGTAAACGACATCAAAACTCCATTTTTTTATCCACTATTTTAATAACACTTATGAGGCATATGTACATTCAAAATTTGTCAAAAATGCGGAACGAACGATGTTTAAAATACTTTTGGGGTCAAAATATAAATACAAATTTAATAAGTATAGGTTTTTTTATAAATAGTAATAAATTACGCATATAAATTTTTCTATGCAAATTGTACCTGTTTCCACTTGTATAGGAAAATTGCCATGCAATTTGTAGTTGCATGGGAATTTTCCCATGCAGTACATGTTGCATGGGAATTTTTTCATGCAAAGAATATCCTGCATGGCAATATTACAATGCAGTACATCTTGCATCCGAATTTTTCGATGCGAAATCTGCAACCTTCTCCTATAAATACCCCCACACTCCATTCACTTCACATTCATCACCTTCTCTCTTCTTCCTCTCTACTCCTCTTCTCTCTAAATTTACAATATAAATATATATACGAAAAATATAAATATAAATATATATACGAAAAATATAAATATAAATATAAGTTTTCATCACATTTTTTTTAATATAACTATACGAATAATTTAAATAACTATGTATAGAAAATAATTATAGTTGAAATTTAATATATATATCTTGAAAAAATAATCAATATGTATTATAAAAATATTTATAATTTAGTATAAAATATGTATTTCTTTCATAAAAATAATACTTTAAAATTTAAAAGAATATACTTTAAAAAATTATTTATATTAATAAAAACAAAAATATTTAAAAAGTGGCGGAAAAATCCCGCCATTTTTTTTTTAAAAAACTTTTTTGCATTTTTTGCATCAGAAATTTCCGATGCAATAATTGCATCGGAAACTTTTATCGAACTCCCTAACGCTGCCACGTTGCACTTTCACACTTGGGCTCTGCATGGAAAATTTCCGATGCATGCTTTTTCTGCATCGGATTTTTTCGATGCAGGGTCTTTTTGCATCGAATTTTTTCGATGCAGCTTGTTTTGCATGCGAAAATTTCCATGCAACTTTGCATCCGAAAATTTCGATGCAAAGCCCTATTACATCTGAATTTTTCGATGCAATTCTCTTGCATGGACACCAAAAGCATGGAATTTTTGCATGCAATTGATCAATTGCATGGAAAATGTACCCAATTGCATGGAATTTTTTTCCATGTAATTGATGCGTTTTGTTAATATATATATATATATATATATATATATATATATATATATATATATATATATATAAGAAAGCAATGTTTTCTCTTAGGACGGAGAAAAGCCCGGGTCCGGATGGGCTACCCGCTCTCTTCTATAAATCTTTTTGGGCTACTACTAGCAATGCAATCATCCTTGCCGTCCAAGATTTTTTGTGAACGGGTTCTCTTCTTAAAAGCCTCAATAATACTCTTATTGCTCTTATCCCAAAGAAGCCTAAAGCTTGTCATGTTGAAGATTTTAGACCTATTAGTTTTTGTAATATTTTTTATAAAATATGCTCCAAGATCCTAGCTAATCGTCTTAATATATTTCTTGACCGTATCATTTCTTTCAATCAAACGACTTTTATTAAAAGAAGGCATATCGATGATGACTCCATCCTCTCTCATGAAATTATGAACTATCTTCACCACCGAAAAGGAAAAAATGGGTTTATGGCTCTCAAAATTGATCTTGCTAAAGCTTTCGATAGAGTCAAGTGGCCCCTCCTCACTTGTATTCTCTCTCATTTGGGGTTCAATCATAAATTTGTGGGATGGATTTCGGAATGTATCTCTACCGTTTCCTTTTCTATGCTTATCAATGGTTCTTCTTATGGCTTCATTAAACCATCCCGGGTATACGCCAAGGGGATCCCATCTCCCCTACCTATTTGTTCTATATACCGAGCTTCTTTCACGTCTTCTCATTTGAGAAGAAATGGAAGGGAATCTTAAAGCCGTCAAGGTCTCTAGAACTAGCTCTCCCATTTCTCATCTCCTCTTTGCCGATGACCTTGTTATTTTTGGAAAGGCTATCATCGATAATGCTCTTATCATTAAAAATTGCATTGACACTTTTTGCAATTGGTCTAGTCAACGTATTAACTCTTCTAAATCTATCATCCCTTTTAGCCCTAACACTAATTTAGCCGACCGCACTTGTATATTAACTCACTTTAATATGAATGAGTGTGATCACAAGGCTATTCATCTTTGGATCCCTTTTTGTAAACCCAACTCCCGCAAAGAAGCTTTTACTAACCATGTAAACAAAATTCAAAGTAAACTTCCACTTTGGAAGCTTAGCAACCTTTCTCAAGCGAGTCGCTCTATTCTTGTTAAATCCGCTGAGCAAAGCTCTCCCGTCTATCCTATGTCCACTTTTCTCCTTCCTACTTCCATTTGCAACAAACTTGATAGCATCTTTTGCAAATTTTGGTGGGGAGGAAAAGAGAATGACAACCCTCTCTCGCTCTTAGCATGTAGTAAAATTTGCTCTCCCAAATCTAAGGGTGGTCTTGGCTTTCGTCGAATGGTCGATTTTAATCGTGCCCTCATTTCTAAGCTTGCTTGGAAAGTTTCCACTAATCAACGTAGCCTTTGGGTTGACACCCTTAGAGCTAAATACACTCGGTCGTGTGAATTTAATTTGGCCAATTCTAATCCTTCTCAAGCCTCTTGGATTTGGATAGATATCCTTCGTACTAGAGACCTCTTTTCTAAAGGATCTTGCTTTTCGGTCTCCTTCAACTCCAACCTTCTAACTTGGGATCAACCTTGGGTCCCAACTATTGAAGGTTTTATTCCTAAGCCGGACGATCCCCACAACCCTCTCATCTACAATCATCATCTTGTTAAAAGCTTCATTATGGTAATAATTGCATGTGGTACAATCATACACTCAACGCCATTTTTGACCATAATACGGTCAAGGAAATACTCAAAATCCAAATCTCTATGGATACTTTGAGCCCCTCACCTCTTTGGATTCCCTCTACATCGGGGAACTTCTCTACAAAGAGCGCTTATCTTACCGACCAATCCCACTGTTTTCCTTCCATCAACGAAGCGGACACTTCTATTTTTAAAAAAATTTGGAGTGCTAGATTGGATAATAGGCACAAGCTTTTTTTATGGAAGCTTATGCATAATATTCTTCCTACCCGTGCTAGACTTAATGCCATCTTTTCTATTAATGATATATCTTGTCCCTTATGTAATTCTCATATTGAAAATATTGAGCATTTATTCCTTAATTGTTCTTGCATTGTCCAATTATGGCTTGCCTCTAAATGGCAGCTCAATCTTAATCCTTTCAAGGATTGGACTATAAAGGAATGGATTACACTTCTTCTTGATAGCAAATGGAGTTTCTTTCCCTCAATTTTTTTGCGCGAAGAATGCCTCATTTTTTTCTGTTGCTTATGTGATATCATTTGGCAAAATCGTAACCTTATAACACATGGACTCACCCCATTTTCATTGCAGGAATCTGGCCGAAAAGCTGATAATAAATCTCTCGAACATTGGCATGCTCAAAGGGAGAAAAAAAATCCAACGTTGTTGTAATCCTTCATCTCCGTGGAAGCGACCAGCCATTGGATGGACCAAAGCAAACTGCGACGCAGCCTTTTCGGATGGTAAAGTGTTCGCGGCTTGTCTCTTTCGTAATATGGATAGAACGATCATTGGAGCTACTACAAAACAACGCCTATGCATCAATCCCCTTGCTAGTGAAGCGCTTGCAACCCTTCAAGCATGTCAAATCCTTGATAAAGCTAAGATTACTCAAGCTATCATTGAAACCGATTGCCTAAATCTTGTTGACGCTATTTTGGATGCTAGAACCAACCCACCTTGGTGCATCAAACTGATTGTTATCGCAATTCAGAAATTTGGCAAGTGTGGCCGAAATGAAAATTTAGGCACGTTCATAGAAATATGAACAAAGCGGCGCACAACCTTGCTCATTGGGCCGCTTCTAACTCGTGGTCCTCTTATTTTGATAACTCTAATCTACTTATTTGTTGTTTTGCGATGGAGGAATGCCTGTAATAAATATTTCTCATTCTTTTGATTAATATATTTTGTTTCTATCAAAAAACAAATACAACAAGATATTTTCATTTCTCTACTTTCTCTCTCTATAATCTGCACATGGTATCAGTCGCATTTTGGCGACGATCCGTACGCTTCAGCCATTGTTGAAGCTTCGAAGCTTCATTTTTGGTTTATTGTAACAGTTTCTCTTATGCGATCCTCAAAGTTCAGCTTTTATTTGATCGTTTCTCGTAATTTTTGACTATCATGCTGACAAATTTCGATTCTCCATCGTCTTCAGCTCAATCGACTGTTGTGCTGGCGACCGCCACCAGATCCGGCGGCGCGCTTCACCTGCAAAGCTCTGATAACATCGGTTTGTCTCTTACTTCAATGCCTTTAACCGTTATTGCCAATTATCTTCCATGGAGTCGCACGGTGAAGCTCGCGCTCGGTGCTAAACGCAAGCTAGGGTTCATAACTGGTGCGGAGAAGATGCCTGATCCTTCGCACGAGGATTACGAGGAATGGCTGCGTGTTGATTGCCTCCTCTCCTCCTGGATTCTCAGATATGTCTCTGATGAATTATCAGATGCCTTCATGTTTGCTGATTCTGCTTTCAGGTTATGGAAACAATTGAAAGCTCACTTTGGCATGAGCAATTGACCTCGACTTTACCAATTGCAGAGAGAGGTAGCTTCCAGTTCTCAAGGTTCTCTTTCAGTATCTGCTTACTACACTAAGCTTAATAAACTTTAGGATGAGCTTACCTGTGTTGTGCCTGTGATTAGTTGCCATTATAATGCTGCTACTATTTGCACTTGTGAACTTGCACAACACTCTCTATCTTTTCATTCACTTACAAGATTAATGAAGTTTCTTATGGGGTTAAGTGATGAATATGAATCTGTGAAGAGTCAGATCCTTGGTATGGATCCCTTGCCTTTGGTTGAAAAGGCTTATTCTATGGTCATGTGTGTTGACAAATAGAAGGAGATACAACTAGCTATTACCGATCATGTTGATCACTCTGCAATGTTTGTGAAACAATCTGGAGCTAAGTCTTCTTACTATGTGCCTAGTTCTAAGAATGGAAAGGAATTTCAGAAGAATAAGAATGATAGGTTATGTGAACATTGCAAGAGTAAGGGACACACTAAGGACACTTACTTTAAGCTTGTTGGGATGCCATAATGGTATAAAGAGCTCAAAGGCAAGCCAGTTGTTGGTTCCTCTGGTTCTCATGGAAAATCATTTGCAAATACAGTTGACACAGGGAGTTCCACTCCTCAAACTCCTAATAATTTTGCTCCTGTTTTGTAACTTTTCAGCAAGATTTTTTCTGGATGGTGAAGTCAATGATGGACCAAGGGAATATGCAAAACATGATGAATAACAAAGAATCCATCAAAGTTAATTTTGCTGGTATTAATCTTGCCTCCTCTTTAGCTAGTTGTTCTTTGTAGCCTGTATGTTGGATATTGGACACTAGAGCATTCAGTCATATGATTATAGATGCTTCATTACTTAGCCCTGCTATTCCTACAACTCACACTACTCCTATATTCTTACTTGATGCTTCTATCAAATTTGTTAAACACATTGGTCATCTGAATTTAACCCCTGGAATTGTGCTGAAAAAATGCATTGCATGTTCCTGATTTCAAGTTCATCTTGATTTCAGTTTCTAAACTTGCAATGGACTCTATTTTGGAGTTCATTTTTACCTCAGATGGTTGCACTTTACAGGACCCTCTGACTAACAAAGTTGTAGCAATTGGTCATCTGAGAGGCAACTTATACTTGTTGGATCCAACTACATGCAGATCTACACATATTTCTTGTCACTCTTCTGTTGGCACTCTCATCTTGGACCTCCTGCACCAGAGAATGGGACATGCATCTGTTGATGCTATAAAGCAGTTATCTCATACTACAAAGATTTATGATAGTCACATATTAGCTCCTTGCACTATATGTACTCAATCAAAATTTCACAGATTAGCATTCACTAGAAGTACTTCTGTTACTAATGTTGTATTTGAGCTTTTGCACATTGATCTTTGGGGCCTTATAGAGTAGCTAATGCTAGCAATGCTCGCTATGTACTCACTATAGTGGATGATCATTCTAGATCCACTTGGACATTTCTATTGAATAATAAAACCCAAGTCCCATCTACTCTGAAACACTTCATTTGTTATGTGAAAACTCAGTTTTCTTGTACTATATTGACTATCAGATCTGACAATGGTACATAGTTTACTAACTCTACTTGTCAATCCTTATTCTCCGAGCTGTGAATCATTCATCAGATGTCTTGCCCATATACACCCCATCAAAATGGAGTAGTGGAGAGGAAGCACAGACACCTCCTCTAAGTAACAAGAGCTTTACTTTTCCAAGTAGACATGCCATCACATTTCTGGGGTTATGCACTACTTATGGCTACTTACCTGATTAATAGAACCCATAGAAAACAACTTCAGTGGAGATCTCCTTATGAAGTTCTATTCTCTAAGAAGCCTAATATTGATGAGCTTAGAGTTTTTGGTTGCCTCGTGTTCAATGCGAACACTCAACCACAAAAAGACAAATTAGCTGCAAGAGGTTTCAAGGGGTGCTTTCTTGGCTTTGTTCCTAGCCAGAAAGCTTACAAGATTTATAGATTCCATGATCAGAAGATCATCATCAGCAAGTATATATGATCTTTCATGAATCACACTTTCCATTCTCTTCTTATATTGCTGAGATACCCTCCACTCCAATGCCTTCTCTCAGCATTGATGAGTTCACTATTCCTAACTCACCTATGGTTTCTCTCATTCCTCACCACTACCAGATAACCATGAACCTCGACCAGATTTTGTTTCTCCTCATCCCTCCATTTCCTCTCCTACTCCTCTTTCTCATCTAAAAGACTTTGTATTGTCTTGTGCTAACCATCCTCTCACCTCTTCCTTTAATTCTTTATCTCTGGCTTCACCCTATACTCCTCCTACTTTTCCATATACACTCAATCCCCACATATCACCTTCTCACCTTAGTTTTTTGGCAAACATTTCTGCAAATATAGAACATACTTCCTTCAAAGAGGCTTCTAATGATCCTCTCTGGATCAAGTCTATGGAAGCAGAGATCTTTGCTCTTGAGGATAATGACACATGGTCCCTAGTGGACCTTCCTGCTGATAAACACCCAATTGGTTCTAAATGGGTTTACAAGCTCAAATTGAAGCCTGATGACACTATAGACAGGAATAAGGCAAGACTGGTAGCCAAGGGCTATAACCAAGTCTTTTGACTGGATTATATGGACAACTTCTCCCATGTGGTTAATTTAGTCACAAGGAGACTACTCCTAGCAGCAGCTACTCATTTCAACTGTTTCATCCACCAGCTTGACATAAACAATGCATTTTTGCATGGTTTTCTTGATGAAGACATATATCACAAACGTCCCTTAGGGTACACTAAAGCAAAGCCTGGACAAGTTTGCAAATTGAATAAGTCACTATGGATTAAAACAGGCATCTAGACAGTGGAACATGAAGTTTACTAACTGTCTATTAGCCTTTGGTTTCACTCAATCTAAGGCAGATGATTTTCTATTTACTCTGGGTTCTGGTCCTACATTTGTGGATCTCCTTGTTTATGTGGATGATGTATTAGTTGCTGGGCCAGATCATTATGTCCATAAAATCTCATCTTCATTCCCAGTTCACTATCAAAGATATTGGAGATGTCAAATATTTTCTTGGATTGGAATTATTCAAATCCTTTACTTGATTGTTTATCAATCAGAGGAAATATATTCTTGATATTATTCAAGATGCTGGACTTACAGGTGCCAAGCGAGCTGATTTACTGTGCCCTAAAGGGTTCAAGTTTCTTGATTCTGGTCCTCTTCACCCCAACCCTGAACACTACAGAAGATTGGTTGGGAGGTTGTTGTATTTGAACATAACCAGGCCAGATATCTGTTATGCAGTGAACCAACTTAGTTAATTCATGCAGGCACCTACTACTGAACACTGGAATGCTGCCCTTGGAGTCTTGCATTATCTTAAAAGTACTCCTTCATTGGGCTTGTTCTATTCTGCATCTAGCTCATTAAACATTCAAGCTTATTGTGATGCTGATTGGGCTTCTTGTCCTAACACTTGAAGATCTCTCAATGGTTTATGAGTGTTCCTTGGAGACTCAATTATCAGCTGGAAGACAAAGAAACAAACAATAGTTTCTAAATATTCTACTGAGGCAGAATACATGAGCCTTGCACACACCACTTGTGAACTAAAGTGGATCTCTTATCTCCTCAATGATCTGCTCATTCCTCTTACCACCCATATTCCTATAATGTCTGATAACAATTCAGCTATACACATCACTTAGAATTCAGTTTTCCATGAAAGGCCCAAGCATTTGGAAATTGACTGTCACTTGGTCAGGGATTGCTTTAAGTCAGGATTTCTCCTCCCTCGGTTATGTCCAAGTTCTCAACAGGTGGCTGATATTTTCACAAAATCTCTTGTTAGTTCTTCTTTCTGGCAATGGATTTCCAAGCTGAACCTTCGAGATCCTCACTCATGTTCATCTTGAGGGGAGGATATTGGATAATATACTTTCTGTAAATAGTTGTTAGTTGTGGTAGTTAGTTTGTTAGATTAGATGGTGAGCTGGCATGATAAGTTTGTTAGTTAGTTGTTGAGCTGTCATGCCATATAACAAACTCTCCTCTTGTATTTATAGTCACTGATGTGGCACATATCAATACAACAAGATATTTTTATTTCTCTACTTTCTCCCTCTATAATCTGCATAGACGAAATTGGCCTTGAGGGGGGAATTTGAATTATTTTGGCTCCTTTTGGGCTTGTAGTCAACGAGTGTGTTTTTAGTTATTTATTTATGTATTTGACAGGCTGGCACAGCGCACGACACATCACAATACATTCGACATGGTGTAAGGGGATCAGTCTCCGCGCCAAAAGACTTTGGAAAGAAAAATCGGTATTATTAGCAAAAAATGTAAGGTGACTTATTTGAGTAATCGACTTCTTTTGAAAAAAAAATGAGTATTATAAGTGGTAGGATTGAACTTGTCGAGGCTGGTGTGGCTAATGTATATCTCCTTTCTTTTATCGCTTTGAATTTGTATAGGCATGTAGGCAGCCATTAACTCTTGTAGTGATCGAATATGACATGACATGACATGGCAGTGAATGTGTATAATTTTCCTGCTTTTGACCCTTTTTTCAGGGGTCATATGGATTTGTGGGTATTTATTTGATTGACATGGTATTGCTTTATACGGCTAATGCTCTCATGTTTTATAGTGATCCCAAATCCGTTGAGTACTTTTGTTAAACCATATCTTCAAAGCGAGAAAGGATATTAGCCATTTTTCTTTAACTTAGCATAAGTGACCATAGTTTAACTATAACCACAAATTTTATTTATATTATTGTTCTAGTACGGTTGCATGGAGTTTATTTGATGTTAAATGTACACCGTTGCATGTTTTGCAATCATTTTAAAACTTTACGCAGCCAAACCATGAAAAAATATACAACCACCACCACCACCAAAAATTCCAAACTATTGGTTAGGCTAGCAAGTAAGAACTTATAAGATCATAATGTCTCACAATGTATAACATAACGTGTTTGTTCGTAAATATAATTTGGTACTGGAGAGGGAACTTATTAAGTTGAAGGGATATTGTTCTCTCACAAAATACACAACTTTCTTTTTATGAGAACCATATAGAGAACTGATTGATGCACTGAAGAATCGTAGTATTAAAGTTTGACACAAATGAAGGGGGACTGGGTACAAGTTTCGCTTGCATTGCTCTTGTGTTGTTATGCATAAGCATAACCAAGAGGAATCTTCCTTAAAAATTTATAGAAATTGTTTAGACGGATACCAAAACCACTAATGAGCAGTATTTGATTATTACGGTTTATCTTTCTCAACTAGAAGAGTCACCTAATTTTTTATTTTTTTAAGAACAATAAAGAAAAACAATAGTCCATATTACTTGTGCGTTATATTTGCACTTCAATGGACGACAAAAAACATTTACATATTCGACCGTGGTTAACCATAAAAAACTTTATCTGCCAAACCTAATTGACTTTGATCTACCGTGAAAAAGCATATTCGGACCATGCGTTTTACCTTAGTTGTCTCTGATTCACTTGGCTGTAATCTCGGGTCAATCACATTTTAAATCTAACATATCTTGGACTGGACACTACTCAAAAATATGTTACTTGAGCTCTCAATTAAATTAGTTAATGATATACTAACGACACGTTTGGATGACATTGGAAGGCAAAACACATATAATTTAATGACCACATAGTACATAACTAATTAATCAATACAATGTTTGGTTGGACATTTTGTCACTCAAATTAGTACCTTAATCATCCTAATTATGTGTTTGGTAGTATGAATTATCTTACCAAAAGTATTTAAATTACCCAAAATGCCCTTAATTTCTCCCTCCCCAAAAGTAGTCATTATACCAATTTATTTGGTAAAGTCGAGGACAAATCCGATAATTCCTAAGGTGATTGTGGTGGGATTAAATAATCAGAGGGGGTAGGGTGTGATTATTAATATGAGCTCTTTAAGATAAATTAATTAAGATGGTCCACTTATATAGGGCTGGCCACACTAATTATTTGCTATCCAAACACAATATTAAGCCATATTATATAATTAATATGGGCTAATATTCAACATTTATCAATTGGGTCCTCACTGGTGGACCAACGTATTGATCTGCTTGTATTACCTAACAAGCTATCGTGCTAAGTATTGAAGGATCTATATTGGGTCACCAATCTCGACTTAGATATTATCAAGTCCAAGTGTACCAAAACTAAAGTCAGCTCAGTTCACGAGTCCAGATGATTTCGACCTATACAACCGTTGAAATACGGTGCTTCACTCACCATGTCTCCTTCACCCTTTCTTATAAAATGAAAAATAGTATTCTTGCCAATTGCCATAATCATAACAAATATAATTGACAAAAGACCACCCAAGTCAATTTTAAAGAAGAATTTGTAACCCATTACATACTGTGAGTAAGTATGAAGTCCAAATGCAAAATGTGTACCATTCATAGTCAAGTTTCCACCATTTCCCTATGACGTGTCATTCGATCTGATCAAACTTCACATTTATCTTCATTACAGTACGAACCCTGGAAGGCACCATTTATTAATTATAACTGCTTACAGAGCATTCCTAAGAACAAGATTAGACTATGAGTTTACATTGCCCGTTATAATTTAGGGCTTCTGTACAAGTAATAGAACATAGTATACAGAAGCATTCTAGTCCTTGCAACCTTCTATCACAAGCTATGAGTGTCTCTACAAATCCAAAGGATGGAAATCCTTAAATGCTCCAATGGATAGGAAAGTTCCAAGGTTGGCATCATACGTGGCACCATTAAAACTGAAAGATGGACCCAGTATAGATTGGGTCACGTGTGAAGTCCAAACTCTTCAAATGATCAGATTATATAGGAATAATTGAATGGTTGATCTCTCTCATCTGTAGAAGTATATGAAAGAAACGACCTCCAACTTGATGGAATCTCTGAGAGTAAATTGATCGAGAGGATGGGGTTGTCTAGTTTCAAGCATATGTAGCCGACTACTGAGGAGCTTTCCGAATATGAGAGGAGCACAGTTTATTTATTTTTCATTTAAAGCCTCATTTCTTTCACTCATTGGGCCCAATTGTTGCGCATTGAGCTGCAGAGAATCAAGACTGGATACAATTGACAGAAAACACAAGATTAGGGATAATTAGACCGAAAGAGATGAAACATAATGCACCACACAGTCCATCTAAAGCAATGAGCAGATTCTGCTGGTTCATGATCGATCTTACCTGCAATTCTGAGGAACTCTCCAAGTTGATGCAGATGCCTTCAGAAACAGTGGCATCGATAAGAACTCTTTCCAGTCTTCATGCAAAATCTGGAGGTCGTGAAGTTTACTGTCCAAATCGAGACAACAATTTGCATGCATGGTGCAAACCAGATTAAGATCATCACTTGGCTCACAAAATCCGCCAAAGTAAGTAGTATCCAAGAATCTCATCATAAGCCCACTTTCCCTGATGAAGGAATCATTTTTAATTCTATTAAAAACATCTTGATCATGAAAGCCCGGATAAGTCTCTCGAGAGGAGTACCAGAACTTGTAAAACTCTATAGTCCGATTGCTCGACCTTACAAAATTGAATCCTCCATTAGGTATGTTCCCTATATCATCTGACGTGCCAGAAAATGATCGCACGCTATCTGAAAGTCGACATATGGATCGAATTGAGGAAATGGATCTCTATACCACATAATATTTGCACCATAGAAACAAGAAACTGAAGAATAAACATACAGACAAATTTTAAAGTGCATACTAAAAGATAATATTTGTTCATAGCACCCTAAAAACACCTATATATGCCACGTGTACGATAGATCATGTGGCCACATTATTCATGCATTAAACTTTTGGACACTACCACAATTTTTGGATGATGCCGAAATTACTCACAAGAGTACATGCTTGGTCTACGAGAAAACTATCAATCAGCACGACCGGCAGCACCAAAAAAGGCATTGAATCTAACATATATAAAGAGAGATAGAGAGAGAGAGAGATGGACTATGGAGTACCGTGACAACAAAGTTGTACCCCATTTCAAGAACATAACGAAGGAAATCAATCATTCTCCACATCATCTTCAAGTAATCTCCACATCATCTTCAAGTAATCAGCAGTCATAAAGTAAGCCTCGCGCGAGAAATCAACCCCTTTCATAACCAGTGCATAACAATGCCAATGCACAGCCAAACACTGCAAAAAAGCCTTCCGATCCGAACAAACAACGACCAAATGGTTCAATAACCGCCTCGTCCCAACTCCAATCCTAAAACTCTCCAAAAAAAGACCGAGAACCGAATTCCTAACCGCCCAAGCTTCATTCAGTGTCGTGAAAATCACAGTCCTGTCTTCCATAGAAGCCTCGTCCAACACTCTCTCGAGACTATACTTCTCCCTACCCTATATAATAACATCACAAAGTAACGTAATCCACGTCATCTCGACTACGTAATATTTAATTAAACTAAAAACAGCGAAGTAGAAACTCAGTCTAAAATTCCAAACATCATCACTATTCATCAATGATCAAAGCATTCAACAACAAATTACTGTATTCGACTGTATTTTACGTGTTATGTTTTTTGATGTATTTTCTATTTTTCTTGAAGAAGAAAATAACACAGAGAGAGATAGAGATAATAGGCAGAGAATGAGAGAGAATAGAAATGGTAATTTTTTGCATAAATGATTCCCCAGCCAAGCTTGGCTTAATAAGGAACGGTGGTTCCATGCAATTCCTACAGTTCACTAGAAGACAAATTAATATAACCGATTTCAGAAATTAAAATGATTAAAAACGCTAAAGCATAAATAAAAACGTCCAGCACTTCTTCACACTTTCATAACTTGATCCAACGGTTCCTGGAAGCCCACTTGCTCTTGATCCGGGCCGTCCTTCAATTGGGCCAAAACAGTGTCGTTTAATACTCATCATCCGCTTCTTCAATTTCAGCCAAAGATTCCATTTTTATCTCTTCTGCCACCTCTTCTTCGTCTTTAGTCAATTTCTCACCTTCTTCTTTGATTTGCAGGTGTGAGCTCATGACATTACCCCGCGGCGGTTCAGATCCTTGACCCCAAGGATCTAATTCGGGGAATCTCGATGTAATTGAGCTAAAATCCTCCCAGGTGGCGTCGGAGCTATCAGAATTGATCCATTGCACAAGAATCTGAGGTATGGCGACGTTATTACGCTTAATAAGACGTTTATCCAGTACTTGCTGTGGGTAGATCTGAAAAACACCATTAGGGTCAGTGAATGGTAGATTAGGGCTAACGAGTAGGTTAGGGCTCAACTTCTTCTTTAATAAAGAAACGTAGAATACGGGATGGATTTGAGATCCTAGTGGTAGGGCGAGGCGGTACGCCACAGTGACGATGCGTTCAATAATGGTGTAAGGACCATAGAAGCAGCAGCTAAGCTTCAAATTACGCCGGAGAGAAACCGAATTCTGGCGAAAAGGCTGCAACTTTAAAAATATCTCGTCGCCAACTGCGAATTCTCGTTCAGAACGATGTCGATCTGCAAACTGTTTCATCCTTTCCTGAGCCCTCAGTATATCCTTAAGCAACCCATTAATTCTCACTCTTTCACTAACTACACTCTTAACTTCAGAGTTAGGAGAATCCAAATAGGGTCCAATAGAAAGAGGGTCTGGGGTAACTCCATATAATGCTTGAAAATGTGTCATTTTCAAGCTGGTATGGAAGTTGGTGTTATACCAGTACTCGGCCTGTGGTAGAAATAAGTGCCATTTCTTAGGATTATCAAAGACTAACCCCCTTAGATAATTTTCTAAGCACTGGTTAAGTCTTTCAGTCTGACCATCAGACTGAGGGTGATATGCAGAGCTCATATCAAGCCCAACCCCCATCAAGCTGAATAACTCTTGCCAGAATTCACTTGTAAATATTTTATCTCTGTCACTAACAATACTGATGGGTAAACCATGCAGTCTGTAAATTTGATCCATAAAAACCTTTGCCACTCCTTTAGCAGTGCAGGGGTGACTCAAAGAAATGAAGTGCCCATACTTGCTGAACCTGTCCACAACCACTAATATCACCTCGCTCCCTTCAGATTTAGGGAGACCTTCCACAAAATCCATTGCAATGTGAGTCCAACATTGCTCTAGAACAGGCAAAGGTTGCAACAACCCAGGATAGGGGGTGTGTTCAGCCTTTGTCATTTTACAGACATCACAAAGTTGTACAAATCTGTGCACATCTTCCTTCATATGAGGCCAATAAAATAAGGTACTGACTCTAACAAAGG
This sequence comes from Linaria vulgaris, assembly GCA_948329865.1. Lineage (NCBI taxonomy): Eukaryota > Viridiplantae > Streptophyta > Magnoliopsida > Lamiales > Plantaginaceae > Linaria > Linaria vulgaris. The sequence goes on along the minus strand of OX415254.1, from coordinate 13,370,128 downwards.
TACCTTGATTGCCAGAGTGACCACCCAGAGGCGACTCATGCAAGGCAGAAATGATCTGTTGCCTGAACTGAATATCAGTCCCAATACAAATTCTTCTTTTAAATCTGAGAACCCCTGCAGTCACAGAAAAATCAGCATAGGCAGTGGGATCAATAGCCTTTACTGCTAAAATATTCAAGCAAAAATCATCCTCTTCATAGCTGGACAACACTTGTTGTAACCACATAGGTTTCACTACTGAAATAGCTGCCAAAGAACCCTCCTCCATGAACTCTCTAGATAGAGCATCAACCACCCTATTCTCCACACCCTTTTTATAGAGGATTTCATAGTCAAGACCCAACAACTTAGCTACCCACCTTTGTTGAAGTGCTGAAGTAATCTTTTGCTCCAAAAGAAACTTAAGACTTTGTTGATCTATTTTAATGATAAAATGGGACCCTTGTAGGTAGTGTTTCCACTTCTGTACTGCTAACAACACAGCCAAGAACTCTCTCTCATAAATAGATAGTAATTGGCTCTTAGGACAAAGTACTTTACTCAGGTAGGCAATAGGTCTACCCTATTGCATTAGGACATCACCAATTCCCTTACCACTAGCATCTGTTTCCACCACAAAGGACTTAGAAAAATCAGGAAGTGCCAACACAGGAGCAGAAACCATAAGTTCCTTGAGTGTTGCAAAAGCCTGTTCTGATTCCTCTGTCCAGTGAAACCCATCCTTCCTCAACATCTGAGTGAGTGGTCTACTGATCAATCCATTGTTCTTTATGAACTTCCTGTAATAGCCAGTCAACCCTAGGAAGCCCCTAAGCCCCTTAACAGAGTTAGCTTAGGCCAATTCACCATACTTTCAATCTTGGTAGGATCTGTAGACACTCCATTTTGTCCAATAATGTGGCCCAAATACTCAACTTGTTTTTGTCCAAAAGCAAATTTTGATTTTTTTGCAAAAAGCTTGTGTTTCCTTAATAACTCCAGTACCAAGGATAAACGTTTCAAGTGACTATCCAGATCTTTGCTGTAAATAAGGATGTCATCAAAGAAAACCAAAACAAACCTTCTAAGATAATCAGCAAAAATCTGATTCATCAAAGATTGGAAGGTTGCAGGGGCATTACATAGCCCAAAGGGCATTACCAGAAATTCATAATGACCCTGATGTGTTTTGAAGGCAGTAAGTTGTCTATCCTCCTCTCTCATTCTTATCTGGAAGTAACCAGATCTAAGATCAATTTTTGAAAAATATTTGGAGCCATGAAGCTCATCCAATAACTTATCAATCACTGGTATAGGGTAGTTATGTTTGTGGGTAAGAGAGTTCAAATACCTGTAATCAACACACAAGCGCCAAGTCTTATCCTTCTTCTTAACCAACAACACATGAGAGGCAAATAGGCTCTTACTGTGCTGAATCACCACTTCTTTAAACATTGTTTTAACAATGTTCTCAATCTCATCCTTAGCAGAATGGGAGTATCTGTAAGGATATTGCAACTTAGGCACACTACCAGGCTTCAACTGGATCTGATGCTCAATGTGCCTAATTGGTGGAAGCCCCTCAGGTTCAGCAAAAATGTCCTGAAAATCCTGTAACAACTCCACCACTTCAGGGTTATCTGGAGGTCTATCATCCACCACAGTAACAGCAAAGAAAACATCCTCAACTGCATTAGGATTGTGTGCAATCATCTTAAACATGGCCTCACCAGACATCATATGACATTCAGCCCCTGGAATAATGGACTGAAAGGTCACCTTCTCTCCATACAAAATGATACTGAAAGTAGTATCATTATAATCCAATTCAATGGGGCAGTACTGCTTCAACCAGTCACCTCCCAGGACCATGTGTCCTCCTTGCATATCCAACAATCTTATAGGAAAATTGAAAGCCTTGTCCTGCATGGTCCAATGAAATCCTGGCACTCTCTTGTCACTAACCAATCTCCTACTGCCAGCTATCTTAAGTAAGATAGGTGGAGCCTTCTCCACTATGCACCCCAGTTTCTTTGCCAATCCAGAGTCCAAAAAACTATAAGAAGCCCCACAGTCAATTAAGATATGAATCTTCTGTCTACCAAACTCCCCCAGCAAACTGAAGGTATTAATGCTTGCCTTCCCACTGATAGCATTAACAGAGAGTAGAATTTGTTCACAATCAGACTCCAGGGGAGCAAAATACAACATGGAGCCCATGTAAGCATCCTCCTCATCTTGGCTAAGCATGAGGAAAAACTGCTTAACCCTGCATTTATGTCCAAACACATACTGATCATCACAATTATAACACAAACCCTTCTCCCTCCTAGCCTTCATTTCTGCTGCTGTTAAGGGTTTCCTCACAGGTGTAGTATGGTGAGTAGGTGGGGATCTGTAAGTAAGTTGTGTAAAGTGAGTATCAGGCTTCTTAGCAGGGCTATACACATGAGTGTATACTTTACCCTTAGCCTTCCTAGAAGCCTCATTCACTCTATCATGCTTCTTAGCTAAGCTCATGGCCTGTTGTAAAGTGACATGATCAAAGAGTGAAACCCGGGATTGCAGTTCCTCAGTAAGTCCACTAACAAAACAGGCTACAAAATAATATTCATCAAAAGCTCTGTTTGACACAATCCCCATGTAAGTTTTCAACTCCTCAAATTTATCCAAATAATCATCAAGAGTATGTGTCTGTTTTAGTCTATTAAAATCAGCAATAACATTAGCTTCCTTAAGCTCTTCAAATTTTGTTGAAACCTGTTTCAAAAACAGTCCCAACTAATGCCAAATAACTGAGTTCTGTGATTTTGGTACCATAATTCAGCTTTACCCTCAAAATGCAAGGTGGCTAATGTGATTTTTTTGCAGATCCGAAGAGGGAGGCATTAAATCAAAATAACCGAGGCATTTTACCATCCATTCCCGAGCCTTAGTGCCATTGAACCTGGGAAAATCAATGCGGGGACTAGGGAGTGAACACTAAAGCTGATTGTTGGTTGGTGGGGACCGTACATGCCTATCCATTGTCGTGGCACCACGAGGCAAGCTGTCCTCGGATCTGGAAGCCAACGGGGATCCCATGATGGAAGATGGTCGAGCGTTCAACTCCAGCCGTTCGAAGAGCTGTAGGATCTGGTTCTGCATCGCAGAAAATGAGGCTGTGAACTCCGAATGGCGCGAATCAGCCTTCAGCATGTGATCCTCCAAACGAGTGTTGAACTGAGTTTGTTTGTCATCTAAATGATGAATATGATCGTGTATCTGCGTGTTAATAAGACCGATATGTTCTTGTAGGCCATGTTCGACATTAATACGACGTTGGGTTTCCTCTAAAAGTGTTTGTTCTGTATGTTTTTGGGACTCTAGTAATTCTTTTAAGTGTGTATCAACCATGGATCGAGCAGACTCTAGGATACCAAATGTTATGTTTTTTGATGTATTGTCTACTTTTCTTGAAGAAGAAGATAACACAGAGAGAGATAGAGATAATAGGCAGAGAATGAGAGAGAATAGAAATGGTAATTTTTTTGCATAAATGATTCCCGAGCCAAGCTTGGCTTAATAAGGAACGATGGTTCCATGCAATTCCTACAGTTCACTAGAAGACAAATTAACATAACTGATTTCAGAAATTAAAATGATTAAAAACGCTAAAGCATAAATAAAAACGTCCAACACTTCTTCACACTTTCATAACTTGATCCAACGGTTCCTGGCAGCCCACTTGCTCTTGATCCGGGCCGTCCTTCAATTGGGCCAAAACAGTGTCGTTTGACCCCAATTCATGAGAATACTCATCATCCGCTTCTTCATTTTCAGCCAAAGATTCCATTTTTATCTCTTCTGCCACCTCTTCTTCGTCTTTAGTCAGTTTCTCACCTTCTTCTTTGATTTGCAGGTGTGAGCTCATGACATTACGATGTACAGAGTAAATTAACTGCGCTTAGCTAAATATAGCAATTATATGCGATTTTTAACTATTTTAAGCAACAACATTGTGATTATTCGTCTATAATTAAGTCAAAATTAATTCGATAAAAAGGAATTATTCAATTAAATTAAAATTTTGGATATTGGTGAAGAGGAATCTGTTAGGTATTTGAGTCGACAAATTCGCACCCCCAGGATTTGCCCATCGTGGATATACGAAACAAATACGAATAAATTATGACGATAGTAACAACACAAGGATTTTACGTGGAAAACTCCAAACCGGAGAAAAACCACGGGGCCCGAACGAAAATACATTATGTAGAAAATTGTTACAACTACACAATTTCTCGCTCAACCCAACAATCCCCACATAGCCTTTTTACCCGTAACACTCCCCGAATACACCTCACATAAATATAGAAATATTACAAGAGGAAATAAGAGTATTAGACTGCATATACTACTCTGAATGGGATACCTAAAATGAGGAGCTTTGCACTGCTATTTATAGGCAGTGCAAAGCTTTGGACGCGTGAAATTGAATTGTGCAATTGCACAATTCAATCACTTCACAAAAGTGGGGGGACCTACACCATGAAGTGTTGTCCCCCACTTGCCACCGCCCCACAATCTCCACCTTGAAGATGTGATTATTAGTGACTAATCACATCTTCAAAATCATCTCCATTCCGGCATTGGGCAATCGCACACCCATTCCGCCTCAGAAGATCTTCATAGCTCCCGCTATCACTGCAACCACAGTCGTACTTTTAGAAGTACCATGTTCCACCATAAAGCATAACCACTCATAATAAACCAATTCCAAGCTTTTCCCTTTTTGGCCCATGTCGAACATTAACCAGCTGATAGGATGGTGCAACTTCCACTTTTGGCTCCTCCGGAAGTCATCAGCCTGCCGACATGAATATACCACACCTTGCATTAACGCCAAAAGCAATGCCCGTGTGCACACTAGACCCACTAACATTAACGTCCTGTCTCATGGCAACTTTTAGGGTCTCATGCCATCACGACGAGCATGCCGCTTACAGAACTTCAGTGTCACTGCAATAAGAAATGTTAGTATCTCCTCCAGTGTTTCCTTTTGATGCCTCAGAGCCATTTGCCGAACCGGCTCCTCTTGTTGGACAATTTCTTCTAATGTGGCCAGATTGTCCACACCGTCAACACACTTTCCTCTCAGAGTTTGTCTTCCTGCCATCGTAAGTCATCAATGCATTGTTTACATGTGAACCGTTACCCCCGCTAAGCCTCCTCTCTTCAGACAGAAGCTTGCCCGTAACTTCAGAGAGATTGATTTTCTCTTTTTCATGAATCAATATCGGTTTCATGTGTTCGTAAGAACTTGGAAGAGACCAGATGAGTCTCAAGGCTTGATCCTCCTCATCAATTGCAACTCCAATGGATTCAAGCTCAGCAACGATTCCGTTCAGAACACTCAGATGATCTGAGATACTCGCACCCTCTGCCATTCGCAGTGTATGAAACTGCTCCTTCAGGTACACGCGATTCGACACGCCCTTCGCCTGGTACAACTCCTCTAATTTTTCCCAGAGTCCCTTAGCCAAAGAAATTCCATGCACGTTCGCAAGAATATTTTTGGCTAGACACAGATGAATTGCGCTCGCAACTCGTAAATCTAGATCCTCCCAGTCATCATCGTCCACCACAGCTTTTATACCAGTTGCTTCGAAACTCGTGCTAGTAGTGCTGCTTCCTTTAGCGAACCTTCCTTTTAAAGCCTTGTGTAACTCTGACTGAATCAACACATCCCTGACTTGAACTTGCCACAAGCTAAAGTTGATTTTTCCGTCAAATGTTTCAACGTCAAATCTCACAGCACTCGTACCCTTGCTTCCTGACATTGCACCAGTGAGCCTTGGTGAATTTCAAGTAGATCCGAATAGCACAAAGTAAACCCCCGGAAAGAGATAGCTCGTCTTTCCAGACAGGATTTCAAGGTTCCCAGGAAATTGGTGGGGTCACAACAGTCCGACTTAATAACCAATTACCTTTGACAGAATCGCCTTTATCAGCGCGTATTCACACTACTATCACACCAGAGCTCCACCCCAACAAAAACTCCACCTCCAGCAGTACCCGGGCTCTGATACCACTTGTTAGGTATTTGAGTCGACAAATACGCACCCCAAGGATTTGCCCATCGTGGATATACGAAGCAAATACGAATAAAATATGACGATAGTAACAACACAAGGATTTTACGTGGAAAACTCCAAAATTGGAGAAAAACCACGGGGCCCGAACGAAAATACACTATGTAGAAAATTGTTACAACTACACAATTTCTCGCTCAACCCAACGATCCCCACATAGCCTTTTTACCCGTAACACTCCCCGAATACACCTCACACAAATATATAAATATTACAAGACGAAATAAGAGTATTAGACTGCATATACTACTCTGAATGGGATACCTAAAATGAGGAGCTTTGCACTGCTATTTATAGGCACTGCAAAGCTTTGGACGCGTGAAATTGAATTGTGCAATTGCACAATTCAATCACTTCACAAAAGTGGGGGGCCTACACCATGAAGTGTTGTCCCCCACTTGCCACCGCCTCACATAATCGAGGAGGTGAAAACGGGAGGATTAGTTTGAGCTCTGGTGGAGAAGGCGGTTCTGTAGAGTACGAGGAACGATGCCGCCGCCGTGAGTGCAAGTAGTGCCGCCGTCGCCGCTCAACGGATCTTGATTTCAGTTGAGTTTATTAGTGGGGTTGGTGGAGGGGAGTGAGATAGGGGAGCGGTGATCTTGTACGGATGGGCATTGTGCCATTTTTCTATTTTTATTTTGTTTTTGTTTATTTCTGTGTTTTTTTTGTGTGTTTTTTTTTCTGTGAAAAGGACGATAGTTGGTACTTAATTTACTTGTTGGTAAAATTTACTATTGATCAAAGGTGGGTGACTAGATTCCAATAATCAAAAGTAACATGGTTTTTATCGAAACTAAAACGTGTTGATAGAATAATAGTTTATTTCAAATAAATAATATTAATCAGTATGGTAAACATCGCACCTTATATATGGATAAAATATCTATAAACCTTATTTTTATGTGACATAGAATTAAGTAATGTTTTTTGTGTTTTAATGAGAAGGTTGAAAAAATGATAAAGTTAGAATAAGTTACATTTGTTCCCAACCTACTAATAAGATTTAACTGTGTGTTGAAGGTTAAATAAAGAAATAAAAAAATTGGTGTTAATACGGTTTGTTTTATATAGTAGGGATAAATGCATTAAACCCCCTGAACTATGCAGGTTTTTGCGTGTTCGTCCTTAAACTAATTTAATAAGCGTTTCCCCCCCTAAACTATGCACGTCTGTGCCATTTGCCCCTGGCCGAGTTTTCGGCTATTTTTGGCCATTCTTGGTCGGAATTTTTCCCCTTACCCGACACATATGTGTTGTACTAGATGTATATTAGTAGTTGATGACAAAAAGAAGGCGAAAAAACACCTTGAACGGGGCATATTCCGGCCAAGTTTTTATCGAAACTAAAACGTGTTGATAGAGTAATAGCTTATTTCAAATAAATAATATTAATAAGTATGGTAAACATCGCACCTTACATATGGATAAAATATCTATAAACCTTATTTTTATGTGACATAGAATTAAGTAATGTTTTTTGTGTTTTAATGAGAAGGTTTAAAAAAGGATAAAGTTAGGATAAGTTACATTTGTTCCCAACCTACTAATAAGATTTAACTGTGTGTTGAAGGTTAAATAAAGAAATAAAAAAATTGGTGTTAATACGGTTTGTTTTATATAGTAGGGATAAATGCATTAAACCCCCTGAACTATGCACGTTTTTGCGTTTTCGTCCTTAAACTAATTTAATAAGCGTTTTCCCCCCTAAACTATGCACGTCTGTGCGATTTGCCCCCTGGCCGGGTTTTCGGCTATTTTTGGCCATTCTTGGTCGGAATTTTTCCCCTTACCCGACACATATGTGTTGTACTAGATGTATATTAGTAGTTGATGACAAAAAAAAGGCGAAAAAACACCTCGAACGGGGCATATTCCGGCCAAGTTTTTATCGAAACTAAAACGTGTTGATAGAGTAATAGCTTATTTCAAATAAATAATATTAATAAGTATGGTAAACATCGCACCTTACATATGGATAAAATATCTATAAACCTTATTTTTATGTGACATAGAATTAAGTAATGTTTTTTGTGTTTTAATGAGAAGGTTTAAAAAATGATAAAGTTAGAATAAGTTACATTTGTTCCCAACCTACTAATAAGATTTAACTGTGTGTTGAAGGTTAAATAAAGAAATAAAAAAATTGATGTTAATACGGTTTTTTTATATAGTAGGGATAAATGCATTAAACCCCCTGAACTATGCACGTTTTTGCGTTTTCGTCCTTAAATTAATTTAATAAGCGTTTTCCCCCCTAAACTATGCACGTATGTGCGATTTGCCCCCTGACCTGGTTTTCGGCTATTTTTGGCCATTCTTGGCCGGAATTTTTCCCCTTACCCGACACATATGTGTTGTACTAGATGTATATTAGTAGTTGATGACAAAAAGTAGGCGAAAAAATGCCTCGAACGGGGCATATTCCGGCTAAAATGTGATTTCGTCTTCCGTTTATTTTAGCCGGAATATGCCCCGTTCGAGGCATTTTTTCGCCTACCTTTTGTCATCAACTACTAATATACATCTAGTACAACACATATGTGTTGGGTAAGGGGAAAAATTCCGGCCAAGAATGGCCAAAAATAGCCGAAAACCCGGCCAGGGGGCAAATCGCACAGACGTGCATAGTTTAGGGGAGAAAACGCTTATTAAATTAGTTTAAGGACGAAAATGCAAAAACGTGCATAGTTCAGGGGGTTTAATGCATTTATCCCTATATAGTAATACATAAATATCTTAGCAGATCAAGAATTAATCGAAAATTACATTTTCGATTATTATTAATCACTCACCATAATTCGCAAGTTTATAATTTTATTATTATTTTAATAACAGCTAGTTTTTTTTTTTTTGTTTATGACCGTTGCAGCCGTTTGTATATAAATAGTTAGATAGTTAGTTTGTTATATACTTTTTCCTTTCCTGTTTTTGATCAAACTCGATTCTCTCTCCGTACAAGTGGAGAAGAATCGCCATTGTTACGTAATCGTTCGCTCTCGAAGCTGTTGAATAAAGTTCAATTTTGTTTATTTTTCATTGTGATTGACTACATGAATTCATCAATTTCACATGGTATTAATCGACTTGGTTTTTCGATCGCTCGCTTTTGCATCCCTTCTCGCAAATTGCATGATTAATCACTCAATTGTTTTTCCTGATTTCTCACTGGTGTCCGCATAAGCGCTCAATTTGTTTTTAAATTTACTATTTTGTGTTGAAATCTGCCATCGTTTTTGTCCCTGACATTTGTGATTGATATGCTCAAAGGTGATCTACTGATTGTGATCATCTGGTTTGGTTTATTGATTATGTGGCTTGGATTTGTTATTGAGTGTTTTTCCCCAAATTTTGTGCCCTAATTTGATGTGGTTCCCTAATTTGTTCATCATGACTAGTCCTGGTCCTGATTCTACTACTAATGGTTCATTATCATCCACTCATGTTACTCACACCAAGAATCCTTGTGAAGATTCTGGTTCTATCTACTATCTTGGGACTCATGACTATACTGGTAGTTCCATTGTGAGTGACATGTTCAATGGATCAAACCCGTTGTCCTGGAGTAAAGGAATAATGATGGCCCTTAAAATCAAGAACAAAATTAGGTTCGTTGATGGAACTTTACCCTAACGTATCGCTAAAGATCCAACCCTATTATCTTGTTGGATCAGGGCTAACATTTTGGTCCTGTCTTGGCTTGTGAACTCTATTGAGAAACCATTGAGGAACTTTACCCCAACCTAGTGCTGAAGATCCAACCCTATTGTCTTGTTGGATCAGGGCTAACATTTTGGTTCTGTCTTGGCTTGTGAACTCCATTGAGAAACCATTGAGGAATAATTTCTTGTTCTTTGATAGCCCTCTAGCTCTCTAGAATGATTTGAAACAGAGTTATGATAGATCAGATGGATCTAGAGTGTAACACCTGGAGAAATCATTATCCACTATGAACCAAGCAGCTCAAAGTATAACTGATTACTATAACCTGTTTAGGTCTTTATGGGACGAGTTCACAAACTAGAGACCAGTGATTACTTGCTCTTTTTGTTAATGTGTTTGTGAGGTTAACAAAATAATGATAGACCTACAACATGTTGATGGAGTGATTAAGCTTCTGGTTGGTTTGAATGATAGTTTCTCAGCCATTAGAAGCCAGATTCTGATGTACTCTCATATACCTCCTATCAACAAGTGTATGCTATATTGCTACAAGAAGAACACCAGAGAACTTTGTATTCTGCTAACACTACACATGACTCTCTAGTTATGTTCACCAGGCAAGGTAACACTCCAAGTTACCAGAACAAAGGACAAGCTAATGCTCAATCTGGTCCAACTCAGCCTTACAAACCAAGACTCACCAAGCAGGAGAAGAAGAAGCTGCGCTGCACTCATTGTGGTTATCATGGGCACACTTTGGACAAGTGTTTCCAACTCTATGGATATCCCCCAGGATGGGATGGTGCTACTGGTAAAAGACAGCCTCCAAACAATTCTGCTAACTCTGTGATGGTACCCTTGGACACTTCAAATCTGCAGCCAAATCAGCTTACTCAGGAAAGGCAAATGCCTCCTCAAGAACCCTCCAACAAAGAACTGTTTGATAAGTTTATGACTTTCAAGAAAGCACAGCAGAATCAATCTGCTTCTACCTCAACTCAGAACCTCCACTATGCTGCAAGATCCATAACTGGTAACCTTGAGTACAATGTATTTTCTTCTCATATTCATCATGTTAATAGCTCTAATTCTTGGATTATTGATACTGAAGCAACTGATCATATGATATATAACTCTTCTTGGTTTATAAAACCACCAGTACATGTTCAGTTACAAGTGCATTTACCTAACAATAGCATCATCATGGCTACTCAAATTGGTAGTGTTCAATTACTGCCTAATGTCATTATTGATAATGTGTTGTATGTACCATGTTTCAATTATAACCTGCTCTCTGTCTCCAAGCTAACAAAATCCAATCAGTATTTCTTGACCTTCTTATCTAATTGCTGTTTGTTACAGGAACTAATCACCAAGAGGATGATTGGTTTGGCTAAACTTAAGGACAACCTCTACATTTGTTTATTTACCATCTGCTACTTGCTTATCATCTACTGCTCCTTCAAATAAAGTTGCTTGTAATATTGCTGATAATACTCTTCCAGTATGTAATAATGTTGCCCTTAATGACAATCTTTGGCAAATGAGATTAGGTCATTCTCCTCTAGACAAACTCAGTTGTATACCTGGTTTACATGTATCTCATTCTCATAAAACTATACACTGTGAAGTTTGTCATTTAGCAAAGCAAAATAAGTTATCTTTTCCTATCAGCACTACTTCTTCTTTACTTGGCTTTGATCTTATACATTGTGACATATGGGGTCCAATGGCCACTGCATCTCATGAAGGTTATAAGTATTTCCTTGTAATAGTTGATGATTTTTCAAGATGCACATAGATATATCTCATGAAAGCTAAATCTGAAACTAGAACTCACCAAATGAACTTTTACAGCAGGTTTCCACTCAATTCAATGCCAAAATCAAAACCATTAGATCTGACAATGGGAGTGAGTTTTTCATGCATGATTTTTATACTATTAATGGCATAATCCACCAGACCAGTTGTGTGGAGACACCACAACAAAATGGTCCGGTGGAACGCAAACATCAACATTTTGTTATAGGTTGCAAGAGCACTTAGAATTCAGGCTGGTGCCTCCACTTGAATTCTGGAGTAACTGCATCAACACATCAACTTTTATCATCAATAGGCTAGCCTCAAAAGTTCTGCACAACAAATGTTCATATGAAGTGCTTTTTCACAAAACACCATACTACACTTTACTAAAATCATTTGGTTGCTTGTGCTATGCCTCAACCATTTCAGCCTATAGACACAAGTTTGACCCAAGGGCAGTTCAATCTATCTTCTTGGGATATTCTATAGGCACAAAAGGATATCTACTCGTGGATCTCTTCACTAGGAAACAATTCATCTCCAGGAATGTTATCTTTCATGAGACTATCTTCCCTCTCAAAAACAAACCATCTCACCCATGATCCTCACATGAGATACCACAATCTAACATTTCTGCACTGATCCATTTATTGACACTACTGGTGCATCCATGGAACAAGTTGCTCCTCCTATACCACCAGCTCCACAAGCACTACAACCAACTATCTCACACCAAATCTCAGATAATGAGTTGACCTATCAAGTTCACACTCTTGATATTCAACAACCAAATGAAGTTGATAGCTCTTATGTGCCTATGTCACCTCTTGAGAGTCAATCCAATGCTGAACAAACAGTGCAACCAGTTCAGGTTACACCAGGTAACCCTGCCATAAAATCTACTTCTTCTCACACTAATCATGATGCACCTGTTGACCCTAAAAGAAAATCAACTAACACACATGCGTTACCTCATTATCTTAGTGCATATGACATTGATCTTCCCAAATCCATTCCCAAGGCTAACACAAGCCAGTCTACTAAGATTTTAACATGCAGATATCCTATCACTTCATATATTAGGACTGATCACTTGAGTATAGATCACAAAGCTTTTATTGCTGCTATCACAAAACATATTGAACCATGTTCATATACTCAGGCTAATAAACAGGTTGAATGGAAATTAGCCATGAAGGCAGAACACTCAGCCTTAGAACAAACCAACATATCGATACTAACTAATCTGCTTAATGGCCATCATACTATTGGATACAAATGGGTGTATAAAATTAAACATAAAGCTAATGGCACTATAGAAAGATATAAGGCAAGATTAGTTGCAAAAGGTTATACTCAAAAGGAAGGTCTTGATTATTTTGATACTTTCTCTCCTATTGTAAAATTAACCACTGTCAGGGTGTTACTAGTTATTGATGTTGCCAAAGGTTGGTTTATTCATCAACTAGATGTCAAGAATGTCTTCTTGCACGGAGATCTAGATGAAGAAATTTATATGAAGCCACCACCAGGATATTGCAAAACTGGAGACAAGAAAGTATTGCTCTTGAAGAAGAGTTTGTATGGACTAAAGCAAGCTTCCAGACAATAGTACAACAAGCTCACAACTTGTCTCATTGGCCAGGGTTACAAACAATCAATCTGTGATTGTTCCCTCTTCACCAAATAGTTTGGTCCCTCATTCACAACCTTGTGCATCTATGTGGATGACATAATTCTCACAGGAAACAACTTGAATGAAATCAACTTTATCAAGCAGCATCTAGACTCAGCCTTTACTATCAAAGATCTTGGCAACCTCAAGTATATACTTGGCATTGAAGTAGCAAGAAGCAGTAAAGGCAATAACATTTGCCAATGCAAGTATTACTTAACCATTACCAGACCAGACATCTCATACAACATCCAATGCCTTAATCAGCATATGGTTGCTCCTACATCTCAACATTTAGCAGCTGCTCACAAGGTTCTAAGGTATCTAAAAGCCACGTCAGGACAAGGGCTTCTCCTTAGTTCATCATCTGAGCTACACCTGAAAGCTTTATGTGATAGTAACTGGGCAGATGCCAGGACACCTGGAGAAGCATAACGGGATATGCTATATACTTAGGCAACAATTTAATCTGTTGGAAATCCAAGAAACAGCCTACTGTAAGTAGGTCTTCAACTAAGGCAGAGTACAGGGTAGTTGCCACCACAGCTTGTGAGATCATTTGGCTTCAGCGATTACTCATTAATCTGTCCTCTCCCTCAACAAGAATTCATTTCTTTATACAGATAACAAGAGTGCTCAATGCGTTGCTATTAATCCAGTTCATCACCAGCGTACTAAACACGTTCAAATGGATTGCTTCTTCGGGAGAGAACTGGTCCGACAAAAGAAGCTGAAAGTAATCCATATTCCTAATACTCAACAGATTGCTGATATATTGACAAAGTCTCTTGTAAATCAACCATTCTCAAGCATGACCTCAAAGATAGGGTTGCTTGACATCCACGTGCATCTTGGCACTACAAGAATGGGTGGTCATTAGGGACCGCCCATTAGCGACTACCAAGCAGTCGCTTGTCTACAGCGACTGCTGAAGACAACAGCGACTGCTTAGCAGTCGCTATTGAGGTCACTGGGAACCGCATAATAGCGACTGTTAAGCGGTCCCTAATGATCCTAATAAGGACCGCAATATAGCGACCATGAAGCGGTCGCCATACTTTGGGATAATAGGGACCGTCTGGGAGGTCCCTAATGTGGAATAATAGGGACCGACCAGACGGTCCCTAATTTTTACAATAGGGATCGCCCAGACGGTCCCTAATTTCTGCAATAGGGACCGCTTGGCAGTCCCTAATGTAGAATAATATGGACCGACCAGACGGTCCCTAATGTTTACAATAGAGACCGCCCAGACGGTCCCTAATTTCTACAATAGGGACCGCTTGGCAGTCCCTACTAATATTCATATATCAAAATTATGAACTTTTCGATGGTTCGAGGTGACTCGTTGTTCTAGGTGCCGCGTTGTAAGTACAACGACACATTGTATATCCAAACATTATACAAGGAGAACGGGCCGCTTTGAAGATTCTCCTACTGTTTTGTACGACGAATGACATAATGACAAATTAATTCAATCTACATATAAACGTATAATTAATGAATACTTGATCTAATGATTATGCCTCATAATCGTATCTATGCTAACGTTTGTGAAGTAAATCATAAACACGGATAACAATTACAACTAACTATTGATAATTAATTAGTTGTACATTTGTGAAATATATCTTGAACGTTAATAACTCGATCGATCTCAATTAATCTATTATTTCACAACTAATCTACTATAAGGTTGGTTTTGCAATCATTTATTACTTCAATTTATATATTACAATGAGTTTGGTTGCTTACAATCACAAACACAATAACATCAATAAAAAAATCGATTTTTAAGTATGAATATTAGTAGGGACCGTTAAACGGTCCCTAATGTCAAATTAGGGACCGCTTAACGGTCCCTAATTTGACAATGAGGACCGTTAAGCGGTCCCTAATATGAATTAGGGACCGCTTGGCAGTCCCTATTGTAAAATTAGGGACCGCTTGGCATTTCATACTAATATTCATACATCAAAATTATGAATTTTTCGATGGTTCGAGGTGCCGCGTTGTATGTTTAGTTCATAATAACCATTGGAATAGTTAAAATAACAATAAGTACAACGACACATTGTATATCCAAACATTATACAAGGAGAACGGGCCGCTTTGAAGATTCTCCTACTATTTTGTTCGATGAATGACATAAGGACAAATTAATTCGATCTACATATATACATATAATTAATGAATACTTGATCTAATGAATATGCCTCATAATCGTATCTATGCTAACGTTTGTGAAGTAAATCATAAACACGGATAACAATTACAACTAACTAATGATAATTAGTTGTACATTTGTGAAATATATCTTGAACGTTAATAACTCGATCGATCTCAATTAATCTATTATTTCACAACTAATCTACTATAAGGTTGGTTTTGCAATCATTTATTACTTCAATTTACATAGTACAATGAGTTTGGTTGCTTTCAATCACAAACACAACAACATCAATAAAAAAAATCGATTTTTAAGTACGAATATTAGTAGGGACCGTTAAACGGTCCCTAATGTCAAATTAGGGACCGCTTAACGGTCCCTAGTTTGACAATAGGGACCGTTAAGCGGTCCCTAATATGAATTAGGGACCGCTTGGCAGTCCCTATTGTAAAATTAGGGACCGCTTGGCTGTCCCTACTAATATTCATGCATCAAAATTATGAATTTTTCGATGGTTCGAGGTGCCGCGTTGTATGTTTTGTTCATAATAGCCATTGGAATAGTTAAAATAACAATAAGTACAACGACACATTGTATATCCAAACATTATACAAGGAGAACGGGCCGCTTTGAAGATTCTCCTACTATTTTGTACGACGAATGACATAATGACAAATTAATTCGATCTACATATATATGTATAATTAATGAATACTTGATCTAATGATTATGCCTCATAATCGTATCTATGCTAACGTTTGTGAAGTAAATCATAAACACGGATAAAAATTACAACTAACTAATGATAATTAGTTGTACATTTGTGAAATATATCTTGAACGTTAATAACTCGATCGATCTCAATTAATCTATTATTTCACAACTAATCTACTATAAGGTTGGTTTTGCAATCATTTATTACTTCAATCTACATGGTACAATGAGTTTGATTGCTTACAATCACAAACACAACAACATCAATAAAAAAAAAATCGATTTTTAAGTATGAATATTAGTAGGGACCGTTAAACGGTCGCTATACTGCGGTCCCTATTGACGTCATTAGGGACCGCTTAACAGTCGCTATCTTGCGGTCCCTAATGACCACAATAGGGACTGCTTAACGGTCGCTATTGGCAAGCGACCATGGTCAATAGCGACCGAAAAATAGCGACCGCTAGACGGTCGCTACCCCCTCAATAGCGACCGCAGGGGGGTCATTAGGGACCGCCCAGGCAGTCCCTAATGACCCCTTTTTCTTGTAGTGGGGGGGGGGGTGGGTCTTAGCAGATCAAGAATTACTAAAAAATACATTTTTGATTATTATTAATCACTCACCATAATTAGCAAGTTACTAATTTTATTATTATTTTAATAACGGCTAGTTTCTTTTTTTTTGTTTATGACCGTTGCAGCCGTTTGTATATAAATAGTTAGATAGTTAGTTTGTTATTTACTTTTTCCTTTTATGTTTTTGATCAAAACTCAATTCTCTCTCCGTACAAGTGGAGAAGAATCGACATTGTTACATAATCGTTTGCTCTCGAAGCTTTTGAATAAAGTTCAATTTTGTTCGTTTTTCATTGTGATTCACAACATGAATTCATCAATTTCACAAGATATTTATGTAAATTCATAGTTAATACAATTATCTTCTATTATTTTATATTGATATTAGGATTTTAGTTTGATCGTATTTATGTTTTATTGACAATGAAAAAAAGAAAATATGTTTTTGTTATGATTTATGGAGCTCGTTGAAATTAAAAATAAGTTTTCTAAAATTCACAGAGCAAAATTCAGCTAAAAGGCTATCAATAAATAATGTGAATTGTCTTCATGAGTTGCTTAGAAACTTCACTCGAGATTGAGAATTTCCAACCGAGCTCTTGAAATAAGTAAGTTTTGACTTTGGTTAGAGAAAATTGTACACAAACAAAGCATGCAAGTTGTCGGATGATATCTAGCTAAGACCAACATAAAACTTAATTTTTTGAGTTTAGGCTGAATTCCTAAAGAGTAACATTTATCGTTAAACGGAGGCAGATTAGAGTGAAGTACATTTTAGCATTTTGAACGAAATATATAAAGACATTTAACGAGATGTGCTTGGCTTCTAGCATTTTTCATGAAACATACTTACACTTTCGAAGTTTAGATCTCCTATGACGAGTCTATATCCAAAATAAAAACATTGATTGTTAAGTCGTGAACGTGGAGTCTTTGACCCCTCCGCAACGAAAGCCATAATCGTTATGGTTGGCCAATTTTTTGTTTTAGTCATGATTCTTAATTGGGTCTCTGATCAAAATAACTTGTCATCAGGTGGATCTAAAGGATACCAAGTATCGTTTGAATGCATACATCAAACGTATGTTAAATTAGTGAATAATCATACTTAGTGTTATACTATATTTATAATTAATATGAACTAGTCACTCCACGTCAGACCAACCCAAACTCTTGATTGATTTTGAGCTAGCTCTAAGAAACACGAGCACGTAAGATAGGTTGGGGCTGATCTAGCGAATATGGTATAATGCGTAAGTTGGTTGATGCCAGTTGTGTAACGCCCTGAAATTTGAACAAAAATATAAATTTACAGTTTAGTCCTCAAACTTTTGGAAATAGCATTTTTGACCCCAAACGTTTGGGAAAAATTGTATTTTAGTCCTTGAACAAAGATTAACCATTTTTTATTATATTATATGCTTCAAATATCTTAAAGAAATATATTTTGCATGTACATATTGATCTTGGAGTTTTTTTACCTAGAAAAACTTACATAAGTAAATAGGTGTAAAAATATCTATTTATTCATTTTTTTTATTATAAACAACAAGAACAATATCACATCATAGGTAAATGGTTTTGAAATCACCCACATCACCCTTATAACAATTGAAATCAGATTTTGGTGATTAGTTGTTAAAGAAAGTAAGGTGGGACCTTAGTTAAATTGTTTTAACATGTATAAATAAATAAATATGTATTTATATGTATTTTGTTTGAATTAGACATATCATATTTTAAGTTATGGAAGAAAAATCAGCCACATCTCCCTATTATCAGATTAGAGTCTTCATTAGTTGTCCAAGGATAAAGAAATTCAAGTGGGACCTTAATCAAAAGCATTTTAATTTATTTTTTTTGCTATAAATAGTAGGCTTTCTTCCAACAATTTTCACACCCAAAATCATTTCGCTTTTTCTTCTTTCTTCCTATGAATATCTAATTTAGTAAGTCTACTTTCAGAAAAAAAATCATCCCAAGTTCTTATTGTATCATTTTCTACCCAGAAATACCCCAAAACTTTTATTGCACATAAATTATCTATTCGGCCCCGCACCTTAGAAAAATCATAACTAATTGTCGAAAAATTATTTTTGATCAATGCCAATGGATGAATACTCCTCATGATGTCCTCTAACATTTATATGAGTAAATGTTTTTCAAATAATGTGATTTAAAAGGTCGAAATTCTGAAACCGTAAACTGCTGTCTGAAAATTCAAAAGTAGGTTCTATATTTTCAAGAATTATTTAGCATAGAAAACATTTGGATATTCCTTCCCATTTGGGTACACATGTTTCTAGTGATGTTAGGGATCAGTTGCCACAAAAAATATTTGGAAACAAAGTTTATTTGAATATCCGATCAAAGGTAAACTCGAAACGACGACGATTTTCAGCTTATTTTACATACTTTAAGTTCTTTGTTTATGATTGAAAATAATCATCATAATTCCATGATTGATCATTCACACATGACTCTTATAATATATAACAATCATTAGAATCACTTTAATATGATTTTTATTCACGAATTAATATTTTTGATATTTTTCAATCGTATATAAATAGTATATTTATCATGTTTAACAAATCCTTACATAAGTTTAATAAGATTATCATATGTACTTTTGAGGTCTAATCCTCTTATATGATTATGTATCGTAACTTAAATATTCTTCGATCATTTACCATGATTAGGTTTACGTAATAATATTTTTATAAGTTATAAATACAATGTTATGTAATTTAAGATAATCTTGAAACAAAATAATATTAACTAAGTTATACAAATTACTAGATTGCTTCATAAGGTAATTGTTTGATGTCATGATTTCTGGAATTTTGGATGTACTAGAGATTTAAAGAACGATGTTCTATAAATCAGTCAAGTAATATATTTTGAAGATTTATTATGCATCAAATTAAATAGTTTATCAAACTATACTTGATATTATTGTATACTTACCATTTGAAATGATTTTCTAACATTAGAAAAATTATAACTACAATTATAATTATAAATATATAGTTGCTTAAGATAAATCTTGAGATATAAATTACGTATACAAAGTATATTTGATATTTAACTTAACCTTACGACATCAAAGTTTATCGCGTAAGATTTTCATCAATGATATGTGTTATTTTTTTTTTTTGCATCTTATCTCGTCTCATAACATGATTTCCTTACTCATCGTTAGATCATACTCAACCACTAATTATTTATCACATATTAATTTATAATCATGGTAATTCGTCATTATCTCGTCTGCTAGTTCCTGAACTGTGCAAACAACAACGAACTATGTTCGAGACATGTAGCTCAAGGACCAATGGATATTATCCGGTTTACTAGCTAATTTGGTTATCACCCATTGGGCCGCCTTTGGGAAGTTGGGCCCAGGGATTGAGTTGATTTACTGTCGGGCAGTAAGGACTGTCGGTTTAAGTAATTTCGCTTGATACCCATTTATCTAGGCGCCGCTTGCAGTCATCAGGAGTTGGCTGTAACCCGCGTGCTGGATTGGCACATACTCGAGCATGTCGCATGTTTTGTTTGCGAGGTTGCTCCTCGTTGGGAGGTATAAGGTAGTCTTTGGAAGTATAAGCTTGGATTGGTTTATTGTTAACGCACATGTTCATAAACTATTTTCAGAATATTTCAGTACCATTGTTACATCAAATTATCTTGTTAAATTATTTATATCGGTAAGATCTCTCCTAGAAATATATCAATTGAATCACTGTTAATTCTTGCATTGCCACTTGTTTTGTATAAATCTCACTACGTCATCAAAGACTTATTCCTCGTTTTTTCCCGTCTATCCATTCATCAGGATAAGATCGACGTGGCAGCATGGATCACATGAATAATTTTACTAATCTTGCCTTTTGGAATATTCATGTAATTGAAAATGATTAATCATCAGTACGTAATTATTAGTGTCAAATTATTTGTATTTTTCAGACTCCGTTGTGTATATTAAAGTCATTTTTTGTCATTATGTGTATGGTTGATCCTGGACAGTGATACCCCTTCCTACGAGACGTGTTTTAGTCTGAACTGGGTAAAGTGTCTGGCCAACGCTGAACCAACTCGGATCGAAATGCGACTCATGGAGCCCGGCCGTCACACGTTGGGTGAGGCTATAAACATGTATAGTCCCAACAAGTAAGGAGGACATATCTGCTAGGTCACGCTGGAGGCGATTGATGTGGAGTGAGAGTCTGTTGATTTCAGACTGAACTTGGGATTAAGCCAAGTTGTCTACGTACTTCGTTTATGGAGTCAAGCCGAACACAGTTCATTGTTTTTGGGTGAAGGTTGATCGTGGTCAGAGGTAAAGGTTGGAACATTGAGGTTGGACATTTGCACATTGGTTATTAGTTTATGGCTCAATATATGTTGTTGATGACTCCGCATTGCGCGACTTTATGATTTTGCCTAGATTTCTTATGTTAGAGGTCAGATTGACCAAAAGATTATTTATATGAAAACTAAACTCAAAGGGATTTTCATAGGTGTTCATTCATTGAAGGGGATCAAAATGACAATGAACATTATATTGCAGACAACGCATAAAATTGTAATTGATTGCACATATGTAATACATAAAATAAATTAAATGACTGAAGTATATTTGCCTATCTGCGAGGTATACAAGAGAGTTCTTGAGTAGTTAGATACCAAACATCTGAGTTCCACATTATTCTCTTTTTTCCTGAATCTTTTTGGCATTGACATTGGTGAAGTTGTATTGACAACAAACTTGGCTTCTTTGTTACGTATGGGCTCCACGTGCAAACTTGTTTCTTTGTTATTGTAAAAAATATTCAACTTCACCTCTTCAGAACTCTCCACTTCAAGGGTGACTTCTTTGTTGGTCTTTATAAAGATCTCCATATCACAATAAGAAAAACCAATATTAAAACACTTAAAAAACGAATGATCTTATTATTAACATACGTACGAATTTTTTTTCTCACCACCATTGATCTTTACCTGTAATGGTAGTAGTCTTCTTTCTTTGGATCTTCCCAAGAAAAATACATGTCCGCCTATAATATCACCAAGTCTAAGAGTGAGTTCCAGACCATAGGAATATTAGTAAAAAAATGAAAAATAAAAAATGCCTGATATTAGACCATCCCAAACCGCTGAAGGCCCATCAGGACAAATTTAGGCAAAAAAAAAAAGTTATTGGACACTTTCCTCGAGCCGAAAAGTTAACATGGCAAAGAGCAAAAAATTCAAAAGTTACGGAGTATTTTCAATAACTCTGCCGTAAAACAATTACATACATGACATAATTTCTCATCTTGAAGCAACAAAACCGATTAATTTGAACACATACTCAATGAGTACCGAGTTACGAAACATGATGGAAAATACGGTGTGATGATCATGAACGAACGAGCGAGAATGTGGAAATCTATAATAATGTTGTTATTATTATATATATATAACGAAAGGCAAACTGTGACACTAAAATTTCAATTTCCGATTTTAGCCTTATAATTTTAGTATTGGCACCATATTTTATTATTATGTTCCAATACTGGCCTTAAAATCTAAGCAGAATTTTTAATTATTTAAGTTATTATCTTAACCATATAAATTAAAATAAATTTTTAATCATGGGAAGACCACGTGTCAACAGTTTAGTAAATAATTAAAAAGATAAAACAATCATAATTTTGTAATACAATATAATGATCATGACAAGTGGCACACACACACACATATATATATATATATATATATATATATATATATATGTATATATATACGGTGTGATTAATTTTGTAAGAAAAGAGATGATGAAATTTAATATATAAAATAATAAGCTAGCCATTCTCTTGCAGATTAATTATATTCGAAAGAAATGAATAGAACAAAAAGGCACGTATGTAAAATTAAATCCCATCTCTCCCACGCACCCCCTTTTGTTCTATTGCATTATACATAAAACAGCTTTGCTAGCATGACAGTCTGCTCCTTGGACTGTCATACAGTCTTAATAATATAGTTTATTGCAATTAGATGTATTGAGATGTTTAACTATTACTTTAGAACCCTTTAAATTGTAAAATTGGCAAAAGACCTTAGCCTAATATGTCAAAATACATACAAGCACACTACATATTCATCAACCAATGCAATAAAAGAGATCAGTTATTATAAAAAAAAACAAATTTGTAAATATATTTTGTGACATGAGCACTTGAGAGAAAGATTAAAAAATATTGATTTCAATTATAAATAAAATGCACAGTTTGTTTAAAAAATCAAAGTTACAACACATATAATGTCCCGTAATTTTAAACGCATGCGCTCCTCAATAGCTTGAAATTGAAATTTCTTTACATATTATTTGATATTCATTACTTCTTGTATTAATATAAAAATAAAAACTTGGTCGTCTCTGTTTGGGGAGTATTGTGGAGTGTTATTTAAAGAAAAAAATAGTTTTATATCAATGTTATTTGTAGTAATAGTAGTAATATTTATCTTGGCTTATTAAATTATCGAGTTTAGATCATTATTGTACATTCTTCTTGATTTAAAGGCGATCATTTTAGAAAATAGTGAAAACTCTACAAGTTTGGAGTAGATTTTAAGAATGGCAATAGATTCATCATTGTTAAATTGTTTTTTCTTTCTTATTAAATCTAGGAAGATATATTTTTCTCGCTTTTAATTAACCTGTTTTTTTTTTGTATACATTTTCATATAATGAATTTCTTTATCAACAGAAGAGTTTTACTTTTTTAACATTATAAATTTCTAATTAATTCTTTGCAAGAAAACATGGCTTCAACTAATAAAAATATAGCAAAACAAATGGGGAGTTTTCTATAATACGAGTATTTTGAGGCTTAAGTATTTCAAACGAAAATAAAAACAACACACAAAGCTTTGATATGCTTTATAATAGTATGTGACTAATGATTGTGCAAAGTGATTAAATATAATATTATTTTGGTATTTTTATTTAAATTATATCCTTATATATAATTATTAATATTAAATATTTGACGTATCGCCATATGTATCGTATCTTGTAAATTGTAAAAAAAAATTGGATTCATGTATCCGTATCCGACAGATACCGATTGGAACTATTAGTACACAGTCCCATCACATAATCATTTTCCTACGTAAAAAATAAGTAAAAAAAACGCGCCTTCCACGAAGCTCCTCTCGATGCGTACGTATTAGTATTACATACCACCGTACACTCTTATATAAACTAAACACAGTCACAACCGTGCATACTAACACTTCATCATAAGCTCTCATATACGTGTTCACTCCACAAAGAGTTTCACTCCTTCATTGCCCTTTTATCCCTTTCAAACAAAAAGAATGAAGGAAATTATTTTGGTCTTATTTCGTCACGGTAATAGAACACAATAAAAAGTACAAAATGAGATCAAACAATGCTATCCAATATTATTAACGGACTAGCTTGGTCCGGAACACTTAATACAAGCTTTCTAGATAGAATAACTAAATTACAAGGCTAATAAGACGTATCGAATTTCAGGTATTCGATGCTGACGTGTCGAACGAGAACCTGTTCGATGCGGAATAGTTAACACGATGGAAATCAATCCGGAAGGTATCGAATTCGATGCGTGCTGTGGATGTCGAATTCGATGCATAACTTATGTCTCGAATAAGGATAAGGTATTCTCCGTATCGAATTTCAGTTGATTCGATACGATGCGTGTCGAATGGGGGTATGCTCGATGCTGACTGTACTGAGTTGCTTCAGTCCTCAAAATCTGCCCAGATTACAAGGGGACGGGCTATTTATAGAACCCGTCCCGTGGAGCCCACATTCCAATATAGAAAGGCGCATTGAATCATCCTTGTTCGATGCGCGCATCGAATTCTCTATTCGATGCGCTTCTGGGCCGGCCCAATAAGGAAGGATTATACTGTTAATTCGATGCGCACATCGAATTCTCTCTATTCGATGCGCTTATGGGCCGACCCAATAACGTTATATTGGGCCAATCCTAAATCACACCCATCATATAGTCCCCCCAGTTTGGGAGACGATATCATTTTAGAGATCGTATTCCAAACTTTAAAAAATATATCCGTACTGATTTGGGATATTCCTATTCATAGTAAATTCGGAGCAGTTCATAGTACTTGTATTAGGAAGATTATTTTTAACGCATCGAATTGTGAACCATTCGATGCGTGAAATAGTAGAGATCGAATTATAGCTGTTCGATGCGGTTATTCGATGCGGCAATGTAAATGGGCCTGATGGGCCTCGCGTCCCCTATATAAGGGGGGTCTGCAATGACCAGCTCATTCTTCAGCCAACAGATTTTTCGCTTCAGGTGGGGCGCATCGAATGTGTCATTCGATGCGAGTCGTATCGAACGGTCAGGAATTCGATACGATCATCATCGAATTGAGAAAATTCGATGCGTTAAGATATTTGTTTCTCCTTCTTTTTTCAAGCGTTCCGTTGCGTATTTCTAATTTGCTGTTATTTTGTGTAGGATATAAACAACCAAGCAAGAACTTCTCTTACCGAAAAATTAATTAAGGTAAAATTTTTGGTTTTTATTTTGCTGGCTTATCTATTTTTTAACATGTTCAACGTTACGTATATTTGAGTGACATACGAGAGTGTGGAGTGACGTATGCGTCCTTAGTCAGTCTCCATTTTTAATTTATTTCAGTTTATTATCATCAAAGATGGTGAGCGGTGGATCCACTCGAGGGAGTGAGTCGAGTACTGGTTCTAGTTCCAGTTCCATTAATAAAGAGGACCCTCCGATTGCACCCACGGCCCCAGAGAACCCTCCGGTTGCACCCACGGCCTCGAATATAGGCGACGTAGATTTATTCGATTTAATAGATATAACAACAGTTAATTCACCCGCGAGTGACGCCCCCGCAGCAAACACTGAACCAACAATGGCCGAAGAAAATAGTGATGACTCACATACGTCATCTTATAGAGATAACCGCGCTCCAAGCGAGGGTGAAGAGGACGTAGAATATATTAATAGGGAATTTGACGATCATGTCGAGGTCCCAGGAATGACCTTCGACCAATATACCTCTCGTCTTCAACATAGTCGTAGGGGCCTTCGCATTAAATTTGACATCCCCGACAAATATAAAATTGTACTTCCGGGACCAAACAATCGGATGCATACCCCACCGCCCGGTCATATGACTGTATTTGTTGGACAACTTCTAAATGGTCTGCGTTTCCCGATCCCCTACGAGCTAAGATGGATTCTACGGAAAATAAGTGTCGTTCTCGCGCAACTTACGCCAAACTCATACGGGAATATGATTGGTTTTATTATAGTTATGAAGGCTCTGCGTCAACCCCAAAGTCCTAATGAGTTTTATACGTTATTTGAGATCGCGAGGCGCGAAGAAGGATTCTACCATATCAAAGCCCAAACGAATCGGAAATTCTTAAACGGTGGGGCAACCAGATATGGAAAAGATTGGAAAAGGAGATACTTTTTTATCAAAGAGAGTTACGATGGAGAATTCGATCAACTTCGTCGTGAATGGTATACTGGTGCAAGGGTAATGATTCCCAGTGGAGTTAACATAACTATATGGGATTGCAACTTTATCCCCAACTTAGTTAGAGAACATCAATTTGATGTTAAGAAACTTGTTGAAAATCGAGTCCTCTCTCTAGCTGGATTGTCTCCAGTGAAATACGAGGGAAAAATGACCCTTGGTAAAACAACGGATCCTTCTGTTTTCTTCGATTTATGTTCATTATATTTTCTAACGATTTATTTATTTTTATCGCAGAGAAATTCTTTATGAGTCGCCACGCCAGAATGAATCGAGCATTAACTGCTGATATGGCGAGTTCCCAAATTGACACCGTGCCCGAAATTCCTCCCCCTCGAAAGAGAAAGAATAAAGACAAAAAGAACCTCGCAGTACTTCTAGTGCTGCCCCTGCTATTCCTCCAGTTGATCCTTTCGAGGAATTATTGGGGAATAACCCTGACGGTACTCAAGGGGGTGCTGAAGCTTCTCAAAGCAGGGGATCTGGACTAGGTGAGGATGCTGAAAATCTTATCCAACGCAAAAGGCGAAGGATGCCTCAAAGTGGGTCGCAAACTGAGGGGGTTACTCCTCCGGTAGGACAAAGTGACAGGCCAGGTACCTCCACTGCTCCTGCCCATGCAGCTGATGCAAATGCAGGTGCTGGACCTAGCCAAGGACCTCGTGCACGAGCTGCTGGGTACGAGATCTCAGAGGCTGAAGCCATCGAGCATTTGAGGGTATTGCTGCCTTGTCTTGCAGTTCCTCTGCCGATCTCTGCCGAAAAGAGGAAGAGGGTGGAGCGAAATACACTGCATCTGCTATCAGCGGTAATGATTTCAAAGTTTGAGTTGCGTCTTCTTTGAATTGAATTTTTTAAATTTTTATGTAACCGCTCATTTATTGTTAGGCGGGGGGTTTAGTGGACACGATGTTTTCGGCCCTTATGGAGTTTAAGGAATCTGCTAGTAGTGCTGACAACTCTGCGCTCCAAACTGCTCTCGATGAAAAGGAAAAAACTTTGCAAGCAGCCAAGGAGGCGCAAGAGAAGGCTGAAAAACTCGAAAGAGATCTGAATTAGCAAATTACTGAGCTGAAGTTAAAGGTTGGCGCAGCCAAAGAAGAAGCCCACAATGCTGACTTGAATGGCTACATTCGAGGCCTTAAAGAGGTAAAATATATTATTTTTTATAACCTTGCACCCCATTCTCTTATTATTATTATTATTTAATATCGTTTCCCTCTTTAAGGTTTCTCCCCAGCAAACATTGGAAATTGCCGAAAAGTTTCTACAAGGTAACACATTTCAAGAAATGCGCACCCGTCGAGATGATCACGTGGCTCGAAATGCTCAAGCTCTGACGGTGCATCAGTTCTATGCTACCAAGTACATTCGTGGCAATTTCAAACCAGAATGGTTAGACCTGTCCCTTGGGCCAAATCTGGAAAAACGACCACCTCGTCAAACTTCTGAACCTTCAGAACCTGATGAGTTTGCCTCACTGCTGGAGAAAGAGGATCTCGTTCTCGGAGGATTATCTCCGTCGCTAGATATTCCTGAACCATATCCCTCATCTGAGGATGAGGAAGATGATTAAATTCTGCTAAGGCTGTTTTTCTATTTTCTTGTTTATGAACAATTTTTATTCTTAATCCAATTTATGCATGGCGCTGCGTCGCCCTATTATCTTAAACATTTTATGCTTAGTGCAATCACATTTCCGACTGTTGTTTTAAGTTGTTTAATTACTTATTATACTCATATACGTTGCCTTTTATTTCAATTTCTCACTTATATTCTTTACTTTATTTTGGCAACCTGTTGGTTCATTGTTGTTCAATGAATATTGTTTACCCATATTATTCGTAATGTCTATCTCCTATCTCGGTGATCTTAGCCACTCTAGACAGAATTGTTTGTTTCAATTCGTTGTTCGTGACTTTCTGAGTGTCTTGCAGTATAGAGTCTCCCTACCTTCTTTTTGTTTTAAGGGTTTACGGTCTCTCATGCCACTTTGGGGCAGAGTTTCCATCCTTCTTGTCTTTGAGCTTTTATCGGTATCTCGTGCCACTTTGGGGCAGAGTCTCCGTTCTTCTAATTTCTTCCGGAATTTTAGGTATCTCATGCCACTTTGGGGCAAAGTTTCCGTTCTTCTGATTTCTTTAGGAATTTTCGGTATCTCGTGCCACTTTGGGGCAGAGTTTCTGTTCTTCTGATTTATTTAGGGATTTTCGGTATCTCGTGTCACTTTGGGACAGAGTTTCCGTCCCCTTGTCGCCTTTGGCTTCTTTCTGTGTATCGTGCCACTTTGGGGCAGAGTTTCCGTTCCTCTATTTTGCTTCAAAGAGATTCGTTGTCCTGCATTCATTTGTATTATGCAGATTATATAGAATTCATGTAATTCCATTAAATAAACGTAGGTTTCTTGAGTAAACCCCAATCAGATTATGCGAATAGACCAGAGCTTAGGATATTGCTCATTTGCATGACTTCCAGCGCTGTCCTCCATATTCATGTTTTGGGGTGCCTGTTTTAAGTTCATACATATTTGTCTCATATGCCTGTTATAGCAGAGAGAACGAATAAAAACTTGTTCAAAATATTCAAAATTCTAAAAACACTTGTAGATTGAAAACAGAATCTTTAATCAATATGCTCCATCTGTCTTGGAGCCAATGCCTTTGCAAATTCTTCTTCTTGTTGTGGCCGAGTACGAAGTGAGGTTACGTAGCATTTCCAGCCTTCGATATGATCTGCTATGACCTCTCCTGTGCCGCTAGAAGTTGGAAATTTCACCATTTGATGATAAGTTGATGGTAACGCTCGGAAATCATTAAGTGCGGGTCTTCCTATGATTCCATTGTATGCAAAACGCATGTCAACGATCACGTAATCTTCCATAAGCGTCTTTCTCTGTGGTGCTGTTCCCAATGATGTTGGGAGCTTAAGCATTCCGAGTGGTACTATTTCTGGACCTCCAAACCCATGAAGAGATGTCCTCACTGGTTCTAGCGTCTGATTATTCAAGCCCATCTTGATCAACGTAGAATTAAACATCACATTTACTGAACTCCCATGGTCAACTAGCATCTTAGTGACTCCATAGTTAGCTATATCCACTGTTATCACCAAATGGCAATTCAAATTGGACATCTGTATAGCTTGTGGACTCAACTTTCTTAAATCTGTCGTAGAAAAAGTGATTTCTTTGTGCGGTATCTGTTCGATTCTCAGTATACTGGCCATGTCGACAAAATTATCTGATTCAACCATTCTTGTGATCTTCCTTCGACCATTGGTAGAATCTGCACCCACTGGACCTCCTGATATCATATTTATCATCCCTTTCCTGGCATTCCCATCTTCGATTTGCGGGTATTGGAAAAGTTGTGGTTCATCAATTACCCTCTGCTTATCCTTCCTGGGAGACGGAGTTCTCTTTCGATTGAAATTGTTCTCCTGTTCTTGTACCTTTTTAACAAACTCCACGAGTTTGCCATCCTTGATTAGCCGTTCAATTTCATCTTTCAAATTTATACAATCCTCAGTTTCATGGCCTTTCTGATTATGATATTTGCAGAATTGATTGGAAAACATCGTTGCTTTGGATTCCCTCATTGGTTTGGGATCCTTCCACCATCCTTTCCTCTTAGCTGCCCCAAAGACTGCCATGATGTTAGCATTTAACGGCGTGTACCTTCTAGGTGAACTATCCCGTCTGTAATTTTTGTTCCTGCTGTTGCTATTATTGCGATTATGATCTTCTCTGCCTCTCTCTCTATCTTTCACAGCCGCAATAATCGAAACTTTGGTCGCCATCATCTTCTCGAAATGAACCACCTCTTGCGCTATCTTGTTGATCTCTTCAACAGTGGTGGGCTTTCGTTTCAGTAAGTCCCCATCGAACATGGTGTTGGTGGTTGCTCGAAAGAGTATACTCGCAATCATCTCTCCCGTCGGGCTTTCAATCCTTAATAGCTCTGTATTGAATCGTTTCATGAAGTCCTTTAGACTTTTATTAATTTCTTGTTTCATCGTGTATAGATGGGAGTGATCCAAAACCAGTGTAGACTGACTAGAGAATTAAATCTCAAACATTTTCCTCAACTGGGCGTAACTCTTGATCTGTCCAGGAGGAATTCGATTAAACCAATCAACAGCCACTTCTGACAGAGTCGTTGCAAATATCCTGGCTTGCATATTGTCCTTGAAACCATAAAGGGACAATTTCCTATCTAATTGGAACAAGTGATCTCGGGGGTCGGATTTCCCATTGTAAGTTTTTAGTTCCGGGATCTTATCCTCTTGCCCCAGAATCTCCGACTCTATCTCTTGGCAAAAAGGACTGTGATTTGCAGAATTGTCCTCCCTTGCTGTTTGAGTCTTGGCTGTTGCTTTCCCTTTTTCCAATCTTCCAACGTTTCTGCTCACTATGTTATGATTTCCATGCAAATCATGACCTTCTGAATGTCTTCTGCCATCTCTATATTTTCTTCTTTGCGATTCTTCTCTTCGATTTTCTCCCTCACCCCGTTCCTTTTTGGAATCATGGCTCTTTGAGCGTCTTCTGTCTTCTCTTCTCGTTCGCTCAGCAACACATTCTGCCTCTTTTTCCTTTTATCTCTTCTCATGATGCCTTTTTGATTGTATCTCAACAGATACTAGCTTCTTTCCCCGTTCTTCGTGAACGGATTTCCCTTTGCTCTTTGTTCCCTCCGAAGTATGTCTACTTCTTCGGTCGTCTTGCTGAGACTTTTCCTTTTCTTTTCCCTTTTGCTTTCGGATAGCTGAACCTTGTTCTCTCAAGCTCTCAGGATATTCAACAGGAGATGGTATCATAGCGGGAGGTGCTGGAGTGAGTACTTCAGTCACTACGACTTTTATCATTGCCAATAATTCACTCTTTAATTTATCTGGAATCGCGACACTCGTTGTTGAGGCTCCAGTTGTATCGGCTTCATTATGGGGTATCTCTTCAGCTTGAGTTCCTTAGTTCTCTTTCCTGGCTGGAGTCGGCGCTGCTGCGGGTACTGCCGACGGTCCCACAATATCTTGCATGGTTCGTTCTGGTGTATCCTGTCGTTCTTCTCTCATATTTCCTTCTAGAACTTTACTCTGGGATCTGGTCATTCTAGTCATACTGCCTATCAAGCTAATATAATTTGTGTTCCCAAAGACGGCGCCAATATTTTGGTCTTATTTCGTCACGGTAATAGAACACAAAAAAAAGTACAAAATGAGATCAAACAATGCTATCCAATATTATTAACGGATTAGCTTGGTCCGGAACACTTAATACAAGCTTTCTAGATAGAATAACTAAATTACAAGGCTAATAAGACGTATCGAATTTCAGGTATTCGATGCTGACGTGTCGAACGAGAACCTGTTCGATGCGGAATAGTTAACACGATGGAAATCAATCCGGAAGGTATCGAATTCGATGCGTGCTGTGGATGTCGAATTCGATGCGTAACTTATGTCTCGAATAAGGATAAGGTATTCTCCGTATCGAATTTCAGTTGATTCGATACGATGCGTGTCGAATGGGGGTATGCTCGATGCTGACTGTACTGAGCTGCTTCAGTCCTCAAAATCTGCCCAGATTACAAGGGGACGGGCTATTTATAGAATCCGTCCCGTGGAGCCCACATTCCAATATAGAAAGGCGCATCGAATCATCCTTGTTCGATGCGCGCATCGAATTCTCTCTATTCGATGCGTTTATGGGCCGGCCCAATAACGTTATATTGGGCCAATCCTAAATCATACCCATCAGAAATCAAAACGGCGGCGTCACAAGAGGCACGATTTTTGGAAAATGGCAACATAATTAAGTTGTTGAGCAAAGAAATGAAGCACGGGCGGACGGCCCACAAAATGATGTCGTCGTCGTTGAGGAAGAAATCGGACCTGTGGTTGGTGTCAATGGTTCATGTCTGGTTTTTGAGAGAGTTTTTAACGAATCTTCAAGAGGTTTTAATTGTTGGAGACCAAGCTGGCGATCTTGTTTTTGGCTATACCGTGTGCCATATTGTCGCACTTTTGGAAGAGCAGAGCGAGTATATATACTAATTATAATGCTTTGTTTTAGTTTATGTCATCACAGGATATCATGATGAGATTAATAACTTGTTCTAATTTGTTTCTTGGATTATAAATAATGCGGGTTTATGTATCCATTTTTACTTAATTTTGAAGGATATGCACCAAGTGAAGTTATCGGATTTCTAATTTGTTTATTTGATTTCTAATTTGAGTCAATGCATATGATTATGTTGCATAAAAACGTTGAGTTGCATGTGTGTTTTCTCTGAAAAAAAGGTATTTTATGTAATTATATTATTGTGCATATTGTGGTGGCAAATGACACCGCATGCATTTATGTAAGGAAATATGTTTTTTTTGGTTGAGGATTTTTTTAAGGAATGGTTGAGAGACTTTTTAATAGACATTAAATAAATTAGATGAATCTATCTTTATTTAGATTAGTTTGTAAAGTCTCAAGTGATTATGTATCTTAACGATTAACGAACGTAGTTTTTGATTTTGTGAACAGCCATACGTATTCGGTTTGAGGATGCTTGGGCTTATTCCGCTTGCCGAAAGAATCAGTTTCCTCACAGAGTAAAAAAAACATCTACTTAATTATATATATTGATTATTTCTTAATCTCTGTCTATGTGTAATATTTATTATATATTTGAGCTAATTTTCCTCTTCGTCTTGTATTGTCAAATTCAGGCAAATCGCTCTCGTCACCGGCCCAACTGGTATATATATATATTCAATTCATTATTATATTATGATGAGTTGCTTAGCTTTTTTCTTCCATAGTGCATCATATCTTTTATTGTTACCTTTAATTAGTTGATTGAATATTAAGGAGTCCATCTCATGATTCCATAATTTCCGTGCTTTCCGATTTTTATTTCTTGTTAAAAGTTGGTGGATACATTACTATTTATATTGTCCTTTACGGGTAAACTCCAAAATATCTACTGTTCTTCATACAAAAATATATAGAGAAGTCGGAAGATGACGGACTCGGCTTTGTGTGAGGGCTGTAACCAGGACCACTACGCACATCCTCCAACATTGTAATGCAGCCCAGAAAGTTCCGCGAACTCTCCTTACGACATCCGAATGGCAAGAATTTGTCACAACGCGGGATACTGATTGGTTGAAACATAACATCCGCAAGAAGGACAAAGTGTGTCATCTCTTACCGCATGTACCGTGGAATATCATTTTTGCATCGAGTATATGGATTATCTGGAAGACCCCGAATGCAAGAGTTTTCAGGGGAGAGGCTGCGAGGAACTTTGAGTAATATTGAAAGATATTTTTCCTGAATGACTTCTCATTAATCTCCTCAATAATATATACAAGAGTTTGCCTTAGGCTACAATTATGGTAAGATAAGCTTTCTAAGGATACACAACATATTAAAAATATATCTAACTAAATCTATACTAATTAGGACGGCTATTACACTCCTGCAGTTGAAATGGGAGGAGGGCGAACAATGAGATTGGAACGAAAATCATAAAACAAGACACGCGGCAGTCCTTTAGTGAAAATATCGGCAATTTGCGACCGAGATGGCAAGTGAAGAACCCGAACTTGTCCACGAGCCACTTTTTCACGCACAAAGTGAATGTCAAGTTCAATATGCTTTGTGCGTTGATGTTGAACATGATTGCCAGAAAGATAAACGGCACTAACATTGTCACAGTAGACAAGAGTGGCCTTTGAGACTGGACAATGAAGCTCGAGAAGAAGATTGTGAAGCCAACAAGATTCAGAGATAATGTTTGCCATGACACGGTATTCGCCCTCAGCACTAAAGCGAAACAAGGCCAGTTGGCGCTTAGCATCAAAGAGAAAAATGATGTAACCCCATGTAGACCGGCGTGTATCGGGGCATCCAGCCCAATCAACATCAGTATAAGATGTAAGTCCAGACAAAAACGAGGGCGATAAGTGTAACTCGAGATGAAGGGTACCCTGAAGATAACGGATGATGTGCTTCAATGCCTGCATGTAAATGTCATGAGGCTGGTGCCTATAGAGGCAAATTTTCTGAACAACATAGGAGATATCGGGACGTGTAAACGTGAGATACTGCAGTGCCTCAGCAAGACTGTGAAAACGCGTAGCATTGCTAAACAGGGGGTTGTCTGCGACAGCCCCAACCTTCGGTTTCGTGTCCACTGGCGTCGCACAGGGTTTGCAAGTGGACATCCCTGCACGCTCAATAACCTCCTCTGCATATTTGCGTTGGTTCAAAAACAAACCACGCTGATGATGTGTTATAGCAATGCCTAAGAAAAAACTCAATGGCCCAAAATCTTTCATTGCAAACTCAACACCAAGTGGATCCATCATAGAGGTACGGAGAGCAAGAGAGGGGGTGCATAAAATAATATCATCGACATACAACAAAAGATCTGCAATATCAGTACCACGTCGATAAATCAAAAGTGAGTGATCCGACCGACTATGAGTGAAATCGATGGTAGCTATAAAATTTGCAAACCGTTAGTACCACGCCCGGGATGCCTGTTTAAGGCCATATAGTGATTTCTTCAACAAACAAACAAAATTCGG
Source organism: Linaria vulgaris (assembly GCA_948329865.1). Classification (NCBI taxonomy): domain Eukaryota; kingdom Viridiplantae; phylum Streptophyta; class Magnoliopsida; order Lamiales; family Plantaginaceae; genus Linaria; species Linaria vulgaris. Next base: position 13,335,234 of record OX415254.1, on the reverse strand, counting down.
GCTATTAGGGTCACGAAAACCCAACGACTGATGCATATAAATGGTTTCCTCCAAGTTTCCATGCAAAAAGCGTTCTTAACATCCAACTGATGAATGGACCGAGAACGAGATACTACAATATTGACCACTGTGCCAATGGTGGCCGATTTGACAACTGGGCTAAAAGTCTCAGTGCAATCCAGGCTAACCTGCTGAGACCTGCCATCATCAACAAGACGGGCTTTATACCGCTCAAAAAAATCGTCATATTTAAATTTATGCCTAAAAACCCACATGGAGCGTATGACATTCACATTAGGGGGTCGAGGTACTAGCTCCCACGTCTTATTCTTAATAAGAGCATTAAATTTATCATGCATGGCCATATTCTAATTTGGATCGGATAGTGCAACCCCAGGATTTCGAGGAAATGGTGAAGAAGAAGAAGTAGATGAGAGATTAAAGATTTGTTTAGGTTTGACAAACCCATGTTTGCTGCGAGTGGTCATGGGATGAGAGGCGGGGGGAGCAGTACGATGAGGTGTGACCGCGGGTTGATTTTGTGGTTACCGTGAGGGCGGAGTCGGTGGAGAAGGTGGGGGAGGCGTGTTAGGTCGTGAGGGTAGAGGCACGGGAAGTGTTGTAGGAGGCCGAGCGGGAAGAGATGAGGCGGCTATTATGGCTCCGGTGAGGTGAGGATGATGATCGGAGTCAAGAAAAGAGTAAGATTGTGGAGATGGTTTGTGTTGGCTAGAGAAAGGAAAAATAGTTTCGTCAAAGAGTACGTGACGAGATATAATAATTTTTTGAGATGAGAGATCAAAGCATTTGTATCTTATGGTTAGAAGGAAAATCCAAGAAAATGCAAGGAGGAGACCGTGGTTGGAGTTTGTTGATAGTAGTGGAGGGAAAAATTGGAAAACAAAGGCACCCAAAAACCCGGAGATGAGATAGAGAGAGGCATTTTTTACAAAGGACTTGGACAGGGGAGAGGAATTTTAGTCGTTTGTGAGGAAGAATGTTTAGAAGATAAGTAGCTAGATGGAGAGCACGATGCCAAAAAGATGGCGGCACAGACGAGTGTGCAAGTAGAGTTCGAATGATATTATTTATAGTGCGTAGTTGACGCTCAAATTTTCAATTTTGAGAGGAGGTAAGAGGACAAGAAAAACGGAACTGCATGCTATTTTGTTTGCAAAAATTGTGAAAAGATGAATTATCATATTCCCGACCATTGTCACATTGAAAGTTTTTAATGTCGCGTTCAAATTATTTTTTAATAAGCTTATGAAACGACCAAAAAACCGAGAAAACTTGTGACCTTTGGGAGATAGGATAGGTACATAAAAATCAGAATAAGCATCCACAAACACAACATAATATTTATGCCTCAAGGAACTTGACACTGGAGAAGTCCAAATATCACTATGAATAATATCTAACGAAAATTGAGTAACAGTTGTAGAATCCAAAAACGGTAGTCTAATATGTTGCCCCAAAGTACAAGAAGAACATAAGGAAGTACGACTAGTGCTAGGACAAGAAATAAATTTATATTGACGAAGTGAGTCGAAAACAGGAGCACGGAGGTGTCCTAAGAGCACATGCTAGAGGGAAGAGGAGATGGCAGAGAAGGTGGCGGGTGGACGGCGGAAAAAGAGGGTAGAGGTCACCCGTGCTGTTACACCGGATGAGATGCTTGCCTGTTATGAAATCCTTCACAAAAAACCCAAAAGGATTAAATTCTATAGAAACGTAATTATCACGAGTGGATTTACGCACATAAACGAGATTTTCAATGATACGAGGAGCATGGAGGACGTTTTTGAGAGTGGGAGGAGGATAGTGAAGGGAAAGAGTTGCATGCCCCGACCCGTGAATTGGAATAGAAGAACCATTGCCAACAGTTATATGATTTTTAATGCTCGAATTAAGATAAGAGGAGAGAGTACCTGAGTTAGAGGTCATATGAGATGACGCACCGCTATCCAAGTACCAATTTTTATCTGGGGGCGTCAACTGTAGGGTATGCATCGGCGATTTAATATCACTGTATGCGTGTTGGGATGCACTCGTTTCGGCACTATACGTATGCTGAGGATGCAGACCGAGCAGTTCGGGTTGACGGGATTGTGGAGGAGGACGCGGTTGCCAACCCGCGATAAGGTATGTGGATGAGGGTGTGGCCTATTGTTGTTGTGGTGGAACAGGCCATGGAGGATAGGGCCACTGCTGATACGCGTTCCACAGAGAGGGCGAGAGTCCCCGTCCATAACCACAACCGCCGCGGCCACGCATTCCACGTCTGCGACCCCGATTATCATGACCACGATAGTTAGATGACCGCAGGTTGTAGGGCTGCGGTTGCTGATGCGTTCCAGGGTCAAGATGATGCGGCTGCTGATGCGTTCCAGTCGAAGGGCTGACGCGGCTGAGATGAGGGCGGATTCAGCAATGTGAGCAGTGCGCTTGTTTAGGCTGGTCTCCTCAAGAGAGATCATAGAGTGTACCTTCGAGAATTGAAGGAGTGGATCACTCTGTTGATTGAGAGTGACCACGCCATTGTACTTGTTGGTGAGGCCAGCAACGAGTTGCAAAACCAAAACGTTGATTGGAGACAGGGGCACCAACTTGGTATGTTGATTCGCAATCATCTTCAACTTTTGGCAATAGACACCGACGTTGGGAAACTCGTCAAGAGCCGTTTTGGAGAATTAATTTTCAAGATACACGGCCCGAGTGCTCTTGTTGTCTTGGAAGTGCTCAGCAAGGCGATTCCAAGCTTCCATAGAGGATGAGTCGAGTTTCATGATCGAATACATGAGATCATTGGAGATGGTTCCATATATCCATTAAAGCACAATGACATCGAGATGATCCCATAAGTTGGGGTCGGATTCATCCGATGGGAAGGAGGATTTAGCGATGGGAAGGATGTGGTCCAGGACTTGATACGCGCGAGCGTTGATTTTAAAGAGTTTCGACCATGTTATGTATTGGCCGGATTCGTTATCTAACGTTATGGGGATGAAGTTCCGTACTTTAGTAACGGTTAGGACATGGAAGAAATTAGGAGAGGTAGTGGGAGGCGGTGTCGTCTTGGAGGTGGAGATGTCGGACGACGGCGATTCATTAGGGTTAGTCATGAGGAGAGAAGAGAAGACAAAAAAATTATAGGCGCTGATACCATATTGAAATGTCATCTCATTTAAAGCTTAAGCTGTTAAAGAGGGTAGGAATTTAATATTTATATACTATCTCCAACACGCCCCCTCACGTACAGGCTGCAAATCTTTTTGTTACACATGTCACGTGACACTTTTTGATAATCGGGTGGCGGTGAGATTCGAACCCAGGACCTCCTCCTTGACCTGAGCTTTGATACCATAATGAAATGTCATCTCATCTAAAAGGTTTAGTTGTTAGAGAGTGTAGGCATTTATTATTGATATATTATCTCCAGCATAATAGCCGTCCTAATTAGCATAGATGTACTTAGATATATTTGTAATATTTGTGTATCCTTATAAAGCTTATCTTACCATAACTATAGCCTAAGGCAAACTCTTGTATATATTATTGAGGAGATTAATGAGAAATCATTCAAGAAAAATATATTTCAATTTCATGGTATCAGAGCCAACCCAAGACGTATGTTGGGCTCCGCGACGTGCCCGCGTGATGGCACCTAGGAAAATTACCGGGCCACACGTGAGGGGGCGTGTTGAGAAATATTATCCCACATCGCTTGCGTATGGTCTTGGATTAATGTTAATAATGAGAAGTTCCCCCTCAACTTAACAAGGGATTTTAAGTAGAAAAATTGTGGGCTTCAATTTCTATCAAATATGTTAAATAAAGCCTCCAAGTATTGACATGTTAAAAGCCTTAGAGAAAAGGGATATGTGGAACGCGAAGGTTGGAAAAAGCCACACGAGGGTTGGCTGAAACTGAACGTGAATGGAAGTGTTATAGCCCGTCATAATAGAGATGTAATTGCAGGGATACTAAGGAATGAAAAAGGCGAATCGGTCTGGGGCTTCTCCGAATCTCTGGCATGCCCGACGATTTTGGAAAGCAAGGTTGGGCCGATTAGAAAGGGCTTACGCATTTCTTGGGATAAGCGCTTAATAAAGCTGATCACGTATGTAAATAAAAGGAATCCACACCTTCAATGTAAGATTGATGAATACCGAAGTTTATTTAGGATGCCATAGACGTGCGACTTCCAATATATTTAAAGAGACAAGAATAAGCTAGCGAACGCTTTACCGAAACATGGATATAACACGGATGGTGGTTTTAGCTTTTATGTATTCATCCCCCAGTTTTTCCCTCTTGATTACCAATATATTAATATATATATATATATATAAATATAATTATGTATATATATATATATAGAAAAGATCAATGATTGCTAAATTTTAGGCTTGTCAACAATTTATTTTCGTCAGTTACAATTCGAAATCATGTGACAAAAAGAATTCTAAATGTGTCACAAACATTATTTTACGCGAGTTTATTATTTAATTATTTGGAAAGAGCCCAAATCAAGATCCAAAGATTTGATAAATTATCCCATTTTGATGGAACCAAAATTTTGTTTATTAATTACTCGATCAATAAGATCTCATTCGCATCATCATGTAACAACCCAAAATTTTAAAGATAAATAGAACAATATCAGAGCAACTATAACGAGTCTATTCGTTAAATATTTGAACCAAGTACACCCAAAGTACTAAACTAATGAAAAGAAACATAAACTTAACTAACTTAATATACCGTAGTGAACTCTGAACACTCCCCCAATTCCAAAGGCTCCTACATCCTGACACAGTAGTAATTTATTTCGTCTTAATCTGGAAGGAAGGAAAAGAAACACAAAATTTTAAGTGAGATAAAAGTCTCAGTGAGTGCTCATGCATGTGTGCAAGTGTAGAAATAATATTTTTTTGAAAATTTTTCATTTGAAAATAGTTTAACAAAAGAACTTAAAAGCACACACACTTAATGCAAGAGTATCGTGAATTCACAAGCATTGGTGGTTTAACAAAAAAAAACCTTTAACAAATGAACATTATCATGTTTGATAATCGATGTCCAAGCTATTTTGCTGATGTCGTCAACCTTATCAACTCATAATAATAATCCTTATCTCCCCGTCCAATGAGCTACCTTAAAATCAAATACGTATGACATGGTACATATGAAAATCCTACGACCCAACAAAGAGGCAACTTCCTTCTGTTATGTCTAAGAGGGAATGGGTCCATGGGACATGGCAAGCCCTGAGCAGCCTGACTGTAACATCTATTCAAATTTGAATACAACCCAACGGGACACCATTTATCATATCAAATCCAATCATTAAAACAACCAAAGTGTGGGTTACTTGCTCTGAGGAAATGAACAATTCAGATACCCATTTACAATAACTTCCTTTGAAGAAATGACAATTTATTTTCCGTTTCTTGACTTGAAGAAGTTGTATTGTGTTAGGGATAAAGTTTTGTTCGAGCTAGAACAAGCTTCAAGAAAAAGTAGTGTTTGTTTTATGGTATTTATTATAAATAAGTTCAATGGGGTTTTGTGCCAAGAACAATCGCACAAAAAGTACTGGTGCGACTTATGCAAAATATAAGTAATGGGGCATTTTAGGGATTTGGTTTGTATTCAATAAAAATATACGTACCTTAGTAATTCGAAGATGTTGTCAACGAAGCACCTTCAAGAACGAGTTACAATAACAAAAAAGTTTTTCTCTTATCTTGTATAAATATTGGTGCAATGTAGTAGGGTTGACTTGTGTTGCCAACCCGCCCGTTATTGCAAATTTCAACATATTATTTAGGAAATTATCTCTTGTATTACATGTTTGGCACATTATTTATGTAAAAAATAAATTGATAACATAACTGTGATTTGAAAAATCAGCACACCAAACACTAGCCGGTTAGAATTGGGAGAATGAGTGTGGTAGATATATTGTATCTATTTAATACCATATATATTGTATTGTGTGTGTATATATATAGGTAAATATACTACATTCTTTATAGTTTATAACATACTAAATAAAAACGAATGTTTATTTCTTTATTATTTCTTCTAACTTACCGTGTATGGTGCAAAGTATATAGTATATATGTATATCTTAGGATATCCATAACACAAGAAAAGATATTCACAAAAGATAGATACCTAAAATATTTTGTCATGACCCTACATATTAGGAGGATCATTTTTATATGGAAGAATTATCAAAAAGTCCCGCTAACTTTTGCCTTTAATCTTAAATGCCCGTTATTTTCAAACCTGCTGAAAATGCCCTGTATCTTTTAAAATTTCTAATAAAAATGCTTGAAATGAAAAATAAGCACAAAAAAACTTATTTTGTCTGAAAAATAATGTTAAAAATGCCCTGTATCTTTTAAAATTCTACCAAAAATACCCGAATTTTAAAACGCGACTTTTTGATTCAGCAGTGCATCTCTTTGATTCGGATGCCACGTCGGATAAAAAATTCGAATTTTTAAAATCGGGCATTTTTGTTAGAAAATTTAAAACTTAACGGGCATTTTCAGCATGTTTGAAAATAACGGGCATTTAAGATTAAAGGCAAAAGTTAGCGGGCATTTTTGATAATTCGTCCTTTTTATATATTGCAATTTTTATCGTGCAAAGTACATCTTGGATATCCGTAACACAAGGAAATATATTTACAAAAGATACAGATACTACACGTAAAATATTTTAATTATGTTTTGATCTTAAACACTACAAGAATCCGGGGTCATCCGTGACCGCCGGGCTGTCACGAGCATCCGTGACCGCCGGGCTGTCACAAGCATCCGTGACCGCCCGGCGGTCGCGGATGCCACGGCGGTCACGGTAAACAACACCGTGACCGCCAAGCAGTCACGAATAGTCCAGCGGTCATGGACAAAAATCCTGTGACCGCTGGGCGGTCACGGGATGCCATAGGCGGGAAACTTCCCGCCTATGGCTGGCCTAGTGGCGTCCGCGACAGCCCAGCGGTCGCGAATGTGGGGGGGGGGGGGGGGGGTTTCTATATAAACCCCCCTCTTCCTCTCTCATTCCTCACATTTTTAAGTCCTCCTCTCTCTCTTTTAAATATTTATCTTTTTAGTTTTTTAATTATGTTTTATATTTAATGTTTTAGTAATAGTTTTAATTGTTTAATTATTAGTTTAGTTTTATTAATGTCAAACTTAGAAATAATACCTTTTGAAAATCTTTATAATTTAGGAATAGTGCCTTTAGGTGGTTTTTATAACTTGAAAATAGTTCCTTTAGGTTATTTTATAACTTAAAAATAGTGCCTTTTGGGGAATCTTTATAACTTACGGATAATTCTTTTAGAAATTTTTTATAATTTAGAAGTAATGCAATTAAGTGATCTTTATAACTTAGAAATAATGTCAATATTTATTTAATATTAAATTGTTAGTTTAGATAATTTAATGTATTATTATTAGTTTAGGTAATTTAATGTTAAACTATTAGTTTAAATGCATGTCAAATTATTGGTTTAGTTTATTTAATATTTTTTTTTATAGAAATAACGCCTTTAGGGAACTTTATAACTTAGAAATGATGCCTTTAGAGAATCTTTATATATTAGAGCAAATAATCTTTAGGGGTTCTTTATAACTTAGTAAAAATGATCTTTAGGGAATCTTTATAACTTAGTAAAAATGATCTTTAGGGAATCTTTATAACTTAGTAACGACTGAATTTTAGGGAATCTCTCTGAATAATCTAACTTAGATAATTTCTCATAGTTTTCTAGCATATATTCGATATGGCAGGCAGTCGTCGTCGTCGGGGTGGCAGTGGTCAACAACGTTCAAGTGTTCCTGATCTTCCTGATGTTCCTGATGTTCTTGATGATCTCGATGTTCCTGATGTTCCCGATGTTCCCCCTACTGCTAGTGGGCGAGGTAGTCTTGGACCTCGTATAGTTATCAGACATAGCGGTCGTAGTCACGATGCCGCAACCCCCAACGCGTCTACAACGTTGACGCCTTTACTACAGCGCCGACTTTCTTTTGATGATGCTGCCGTGCCCGATGCCGCACCTACTGCATCAGGATCCCGGATTAAAGCACCATCTTCCGCTGGTTCCACCGGAGCTGACCCGAGCAAGAGGCCGAGTGATACTCCAGCATCGGGAGTATTCAATGTCAAGCAACAGCGCCCACCTAGAGGCACCTCCAAAGGTGCACAACAACCCAATGACAAGACTCAAAGGCAGATCATTAAATTGTGTCCTCGTGGCCTGTTTATGACCCCCACTAGCAACGAGGTTGCGACGACGATCACGGAGTTGCTCAGACACTTCATGAAGGAGTTCTGGCCTACCTACTTGACGATGCCCAAAACTGTGCGAGGCCAAATGTTTATTAAATTTACGGTGAGGAATTATTTCACAACTATATCATAAATCAAATGACGTAATAAAAATAATCTTAAAATTTTATTAATTGGCAGAATATATATGGTATTCGTGCGAGAGAAAAACTCGCAGTACAACGGGCCTATGAAACGAAGGCGAAGTCGTGTTATAAGAATTTGATGTACAACACGAAGAGACAGTACTTTGAGAGGGTTGTGGATCCAAAATGGGCCGGGAAAGACAAAACTTGGATGCACGACTGGTTAGAGGCAGCGACGATTAAGCATTGGGCCACCGGGGATCATCAAGAGGTGTCGCATAAGTCTAAGAAAAACAGGAGAGGAGGCAAGGAGCCAAGGGAGGGGGTGAAGGCACCTCCCACTTTTTATGGCGGATCCCTCGACCTAGAGGAGCTCAGACGTCGGCTGGTATGACTTATGAAAATTAACAATATGGGTGTAATTAATTAATTAATCTTAATATATGTGTAAGCCAAGTTTGACGTACTCTTTCTTGAAATGTGTAGGCTGAGGAGGAACCTACACGAAAAGACCCTATTCGATATGATGAGGCCTACAGACGTGGTCACACGCAGCGGGTGAAGGGGACGGGCGGTGACACAGGAGTTCCAGCTCGGCGGACTTGGGTAGATGCTGCGGCGAAGGAAATTTATGTAAGTTATTACAACCTCATACTCCTTTTTATCTTCCTCAACTAGGTTTAAATTACTTATTCTAATATAAGTACTGATTCTTTCAAATGTTAATGCAGAAAAAGTACATAGAACTATTGAGGACTAGATATCCCCGCCCAGCTAAGCTCCCGGTGTTCGATCCCGATTGTTGGACCGAGGCATTTGGTCCTGTGAAGAAGGGGAAGGCGAATGGCTTACCGAGGGATGCACGCCCGGAGGCGTTCAACATTAAATACAAGAAACAAGAAGATTATTCACAAGCCTGCATTGACGAATTACAAACGCAGAATGACCGCAATATCTATCGCGGAGATCAAAAGATGACTGATATGAAAGCCACTATGGAGCTATGGAGATGCTTGCTTAAAGAGAAGGTGGGCGTGGACCTTGCACCGGTACCAAATTCTATATTCATGGGGATGCACGTAGGACCGGAGTTGTGGTTCCACCGGTTTGTATGCGTCGTAGGCCAGATCCATTTGCTCCTAGTTCTTCCGATAGGCCTGCATATATCGAGGAGTACTCCGATGATGATGACGACGATGATGTCGATGATATTATGGCGTCGTTGCAGCCTGGTGATTATGTAGAACTGGGTGTTGAGGATGGTGGTAGGAGTGGTGAGGATGATGGGGAGGATGATGGTGAGGATGATGACGCGACTGCACGTGGTGAGGATGATAGTTCGGATGATTATTAGTATTTTTCTTATTGTAATATTGGACTGTTAAATTTTCCTTATTGAAATATTGCACTGTTAAATTTTTCCGTATTGTAATGTTGGATTGTTAAATTTTCATTATTGTAATGTTGGACTGTTAAATTTTTATTATTGTAATGTTGGACTGTTAAACTATCTCGCAAATAACCACTGCTCTAGAATGTATCGTACATCCAATTCATATCTACTTGATAGTCCATTACTTATCTAAGATGTAAATTTTGAAGAAAATAATTAATTACAATTAATACTACAAACATCGCACCTTAATTATTACAATAATTCATCACACACACCAAGTTGTTCTAGTAATTAACATTAGTAATTAACATATTAAAATAGCGAATTAGATGTGATTAGGCGAGTTATGAACGAGTAACTTATTTTATATTCTGCAACTAATTCATCACATACACCAAGTTGTTTTAGATGTAATGTGTCATTTTGTGATAAAATATCTTTTAATTTACTTAGTATTAACTATTTTATCAATTTAACAAACATCGAACCTTAATTAAACAAACAAAAATCAACTTTCGAATGAGACTTATTCGTGACCGCCCGGCGGTCACGAATAATATTCATAAAAAAAATTGATTTTATGGATTCATCTTGATGTGTTTATGATTTTTAACAATAAGTCTCAATACTACATGTGAATTGAAGTAATAAATTAGTACAACATTAGTAATTAACATATTAAAATAGCGAATTTGATGTGATTAGGCGAGTTATGAACGAATAACCTATTTTATGTTCTACAACTAATTCATCACATACACCAAGTTGTTTTAGATGTAATGTGTCATTTTGTGATAAAATCTCTTTTAATTTACTTACTATTAAATATTTTATCAATACCATCGAACCTTAATTAAACAAACGAAAATCAAAACTTTCGAATGAGACTTATTCGTGACCGCCGAGCGGTCACGAATGACCCCTCTTTCGTGACCGCTGGGCGGTCACGAAGTAGGTTCGTGACCGTTGGGCGGTCACGAAGGAGGTTCGTGACCGCTGAGTGGTCACGAAAGAGGTATCATTCGTGACCGCCCGGCGGTCACGAATAATATTCATAAAAAAAGTTTGATTTCAAAAAATTTGAATTTCCCCCCAATTCCAAGGTCTTTCGTGACCGCCGAGCGGTCGCGAAAGACCTTGGAATTGGGGGAAAATTCAATTTTTTTGAAAATTCAACTTTTTTTAGAGACTTTCGAATGAGACTTATTCGTGAACGCCCGGCGGTCACGAATAATATTCATAAAAAAAAATTGATTTTATGGATTCATCTTGATGCGTTTATAATTTTTAATAATAAGTCTCAATACTACATGTGAATTGAAGTAATAAATTAGTACAACATTACTAATTAACATATTAAAATAGCGAATTAGATGTGATTAGGCGAGTTATGAACGAATAACCTATTTTATGTTCTACAACTAATAATTCATCACATACACCAAGTTGTTTTAGATGTAATGTGTCATTTTGTGATAAAATCTCTTTTAATTTACTTAGTATTAACTATTTTATCAATTTAACAAACATCGAATCTTAATTAAACAAACGAAAATCAAAACTTTCAAATGAGACTTATTCGTGACCGCCGAGCGGTCACGAATGACCCCTCTTTCGTGACCGCTGGGCGGTCACGAAGTAGGTTCGTGACCGTTGGGCGGTCACGAAAGAGGTTCGTGACCGCTGGGCGGTCACGAAAGAGGTATCATTCGTGGCCGCCCGGCGGTCACGAATAATATTCATAAAAAAAAGTTTGATTTCAAAAAATTTGAATTTCCCCCCAATTCCAAGGTCATCGGGAAGATTAATAAAATGGGCCGTATAGCTCACCGAATATGATATTTCCTACGCTCTGAGGCCCTCCATTAAAGCACAAGTCCTGGCGGACTTCGTAATGGAGCTAACAAGCATCAGATCTGAGGAAAAAGAGCCCCTATGGTACGCCTATATAGATGGCTCTCTGTAAGCACGCACGGGGGAGCGGGAATAGTTTTTGTAAATCAAGAAGTGGAAGAGGAAAGGCTCCACTTCACAGTGAGAATTGATTACCCCATTTCCAACAACGAGGCTGAATACGAAGCCCTCCTCATTGGCATGAGACTTGCAAAAGAAGGGGGAATAAAGAGAATACTCCTCCACAACGATTCTCAATTGATTGTTCAACAAGTTAATGGTTCATACGAAGTAAAAGAAGAAAGAATGCAGGAGTACCTTCGGATAGTCCATCATAGGCAAGAATGGTTCGAGGAGTATAATATAGTCCAAATTCCCTGAAAACAAAACCAGGAAGCGGACGCCTTGCCTAAAATGGCCACACAAACCGCCGTCATTCATACCCGAAGGATCGCCCTACTCCATGTCAACGAGTCCGAGAAAACCGAGGGCCGAGAAGTAAATGCCACAATGGATCCCCCATCCAGTTGGGTAACTCCAATCAAAGCCTACTTGCAGGATCCAGAGGGATTCTCCACGGACAAGGCCGTACAACGGATAATGTCCAAGAGAAGCATTAGGTACTTCCTCAAGGATGGAATACTATTCTGAAGGACATACTCTTGTCCCCACGCCCGATGCCTAAATGAAGAAGAAGCCCAACTAGCTCTAGCGGAAACTTACGAAGGGACATGCGGAAGCCACACCGACAGAGAAAGCATGGTCGGGCGCCTGATTCGGCAAGGCTATTTCTGGCCCACGATGGCTAAAGATAGCAAAAGTCATGCCGAAAAGTGTAAATCGTGCCAAGCTTATGCCTCTTTGGTTCATCAGCCGGCAGCTCCGTGGGAACCCCACCTGACCCCTTGTCCATTCTCCAAGTGGAGCATAGATATAGTGGGCCCACTCATTCCCGACAACAACCAAAAGAAGTTCCTACTCGTAGCGGTGGACTACTTCACCAAATGGGTAGAGGCGAAACCCTTAGCCCGAGTCACCGCGGGCGCCATCGTCAACTCTCTATGGAGGAATATCATGTGCCGCTTTGCCATCCCTCGAAACCTGGTAAGTGATAATGGCCTGCAATTCACGAACCAAGAGTTAGAAAATTGGTGTGACCACTGGGAAATCAAACACCGTTTTGCCTTGGTGAGATACCCCCAAGCAAACAGACAATTGGAAAGAACCAACGGAACCCTCCTAAAGAACATGAAAGCCCGACTCGACTGGCATAAGGGCAAGTGGGTTGAAGAAATACCCGGCATACTGTGGGCCTATCGGACCACGCAAAGCACCACCACAGGCAAAACTCCTTTCAGCCTGGCCTTCGGTTGCGAAGCAGTCGTGCCCTCGGAAGACTCCATAGAGAACTGGCGAGTCTGAGAATATGAGGAAGTCGCCAACAACTCCAACCTAGCCCTGGCCCTTGATCTTCTCGAAAAAAGAAGGGCACGAGCCGCCATCCGGATTGAAGAATACAAGGCTTGGATGTCACGTTACTACAACACTAAGGTTAAACCTAGAACTTTTCAAGTTGGAGATTTAGTGATGAAACGGGTCAGAGCTTCCAAGAAAGTAGGCATGCTCGACCCCCGATGGGAAGGACCATACAAGATAGCGGGAATCGTCGGACCCGCAACCTATCTTCTCTCCAACTTCGAAGGCGCAATGTTCCACAACACCTGGAACTCACTCAATCTTAGAAAATACTATGTTTAATGTAATGCAACAACTTGTACATAAATAAAAATGTTGTTTATATATGGATAGGTCCCTTACAGTACAAAAGGAAATAGGGTTGCCCGACAAAACGATGACTATACATATAAGTCATCTTAGCAACCTAACCCGAGGGACCATTCGATACAAACAACGAAACACCACACCCTAATAGGTATATCGGACCATATTCTATACAAAGGCATTTATACCAAACGAAAAACTCTTATACAAACTAAGCGCCCCCCATCGGACGCTTTCCTTCTCTAATGATATGACGGCGTTGTTCCACGGACAAACTAAGGGGGTCGTTTAGTGATACGACCGGATTCTCCGTCGGAGAAGCCTCTAAAAATACCTGGCGAAGACTCAGCTCAGGAACGACCAGACCTGAAGGGAACTCTGGCAAAGCTTGCACGGCATCACGACACAACAGATACCCAATGCGGACTAAGTCACGCATTTCCTGGTGTAAAGAATCTCGAAGAAGAGACGGGCCAGCAATATCTAAAACAGCTTGGACGCGGGCCACAACCAAGGCCACCCCGTGATTATGGGTCATCTCCAACACCTTCTGGTTAACCGCATCATGCTTCCTAATAACTTGCAGCAATTGCTCGTCGGAGGAACGAATCTGGTCCTTCAACTCTCCCAATCTTTCTTCCAAACCCGACACACGGGCTCTCTCTAACATTAAGCGGCGCTCCAAGTCCCAAGACTTGTCCCGCTCAGCCTGCAAGGTCCCATCGTGAACATCGTGAGCAGCTTAATAATCCGACTTCAATTGGGCAATCTCCTCTTGTGCTTCCAACAAGCCCTGCTCCAATTCATCTCTACGACGGTACACTAGATCAGTGTCCGAGGAGGATTCCCCCTAGATCATAGGGCGTTTAACACCATGTAGATCTGCAAAAGCCAATTTTATTGCTACGAGGAACCCTTAAAGGTCAGTACTAAACAATATAAAGCGCTACCTTACCTCACACAAGTCTTTACAGGCTAAATCTTGAAGACTAGACAAAGGTAAAGTCTTCATCAACTCGCAATCGGTCGCATTCAGCAGACCGCTCAAGTAATTACGACAAAAACTAGGAGCTGAAGTGGCCTGAGGAAAGATATTACCTCCCCCGAGGGGCGGAGACCCTCCAAGAGGAGGGTTCTCCTCGAGTAGTGGCGCAGAAACTCGGTCAATACTCCCTCTGAGGGGCCGAGGACCACCCGCAACCGGAAGATGAGAGCCTTCCTCAACCACGTACACCATGCTAAGATCCCTCCGAGGAGGAGAACACGACACTAGTGGCAGCATCGGAAGGTCCATTCGGGCTAGAATAGCTATCAGATCTTCTACATCCGGGGCCAAAAAGTCAATTGGGGGCGGCCACAGGTGAAGCCCCCAAGTCCCTCACTTCCGAAGGACTCAAGTGATCGGAACTTTCATCCTCCGACACCGTATACCCTCCATTCACAACTTCTCCCAAGAAAGCCCTATCAAAAGGCTTAATAGCAAACGCTCCCATCTCCGCACCTATCAAGAAGCAAAAAATACAATAAGTCCGAAGGCTTCAAACACACATACGAACGAAAAGTGAAGAGAAGAACTTACGGAAAAAAAGTTACTATAAAGAGGCTGATGCAGGAGTTGAAAATCTCCGCCCCTTCTTGCAAACCATCCATGATGAGAGTCTCGGGAAACTCCAACAAACTATTTATATCATAGGTTCCCGAGAATAGGCCGGTACCAGACAACATAGATTGAAAATTCGCGCCGTTTCGTACGAAACGGCCGAATAAATTCGGTTTTTCATTGCAACGAAACGAAACGCAGCAACATTTTCGAAATCATAAATGTGCACAATTATACAGTCGGTTTGAGAAATAATTGTTTATTGATTCTCATTTTGATCCACCATAACTAAACTGGGTTTGTATGTATGTGTAATAAATGAGTGTACATCATGCACTGATGTTAATGTTTATATTATTTATGTTTTTCTAGTTTTGGTTAATACTATTTTTTTGTTGGTCATGTGCAGGTGTTTGTGATTGAACTTCATAAAATTTGAAAATATATTATTAAATTTTAGGTAACAAATAAAAAACTATGATAATTATTAACTTTTAAAAAGTAAAATATATTGTTTTCTTTTGTATAGTTTTAGCAATTTAGGTTTTATATCTTGTATATTCTGGTACTATTTACAATATATGTTACTATATATTTCGAAACTTTTCGAAACGTTTCCAGAATTTTTCGAAACGTTTCTTATATTTGCTTCATCGAAACATAATTCGAAACCGAAATTTTAATCCGTGCCAGACAATATGTCCCACTCCCTCCTCAAAGTCGCATCGTTGGGAGTAATGGTATCCCCCAGAGTTTAGCCGACAAGCCCCTCGGACGAACAAAGAAAAACCCTCGCATCCAATCCCCTCTACTAGAGCAGGAATTAGACACCTGAACGAAGGCCTTACTCTTGTCCCGATGGGCTAGGCTAAAGAAAGGAGGACCCCCCAAGTGTTGACGGTGGGAAGCTTCAAGGAAGCTTCCCATTGGCTGCCAACCACCCTTATTAAAAGGGTGGTAATGAATATTGATGGGGAGGATCCGGATGCCTCCCCAATTGTGCCTATAAATAGCAAGTGTTTTGCTATTGGATTTCACATCTCAAAATGTAGTGTTTAGTGTCTTCTCTTAGTTCTTCCGTAGTATATTATATACGGGTGCGGGGTGTAAATTAGAGAGTGTTACTAATATAAAGGCTCGTTTGAGGGGTCGTTCGGGTTGAGTGGAAATTATGTAGGTGTACAAATTTTCTACATAGTGGATTTTGCTCTGGTCCCCGTGGTTTTTTTTTCTCCGGTTTTGGAGTTTCCACGTTAAATCCTTGTGTTGTTACTATCGTCAATATTTTATTCGTGTTGCTTCGTAATTACCTCATAGGCAAATCCTGGAGGCGGTATTTGAGGCGGTTCAAATACCCAACAAGTGGTATCAGAGCCCGGGTTCTGTTAGAGGTGGAGTTATTGCTAGGGTGGAGTCGTCGTGTGATGTAGTGTGAATAGGTATTGTAAAAGGCGGTTCTGTCAAAGGTAATTGGTTATTAAGCGGGACCGTTGTGACCCCACCAATTACCTGGGAACCTTGAAATCATGTCAGGGAAGACGAGCTATCTCTTTTCGGGGGTTTACTTTGTACTATTCTGATCTACTGGAAATTCACCAACTCACCGAGGCAATGTCGGAAGCAGGGGTACGAATATAGTGAAGTTTGGCGTGACGTATGTTGACGAAAAAATCAATTGTGACTTGTGGCAAGTTGGTGAGACGTTGATTTGGTCGGGTTACACGAGGATTCAGCTGGTGGAGGTTATCGCTATACGTAGCGGTGTTACTAGCACGACGGATACAGTTGCTAGTCGAGTGGTGCGGACACTAGGACCATGGAAAACAAAATTGTCTAGGACGACGAGTTGATATGGCGAGCAACTCTTAGTCAAACACTGGTGAAACTAACATTGTCTACTTGCGTGACGTGTTATAAGTGGTGGTACGTTCTGATGGCATGAGACTGCAATGAGATAGGGCGTTGGTGTTAGTAGGTCCCAGTTTTCACACAAGCATGACTTGGCGTAGATGCAAGGTGTGAGATTAATGTCGATGGCTGATGATTCCAATGAGAGCCAAGTTGGGAGTGGCACCATACTTATCAGCAAGGGTTTATTTTCGACATTGGGCCGATTGTGCTTTTATGGTGGAGCATGGTACTTCTGAAATGAGGTATGACTGCGTTGCAGTGATAGCAAAAGCTATGAATGTCTTCTTAGGCGGAGTGGGCGTGCGATCGTTCAAGGGCCGGAGTAAAGATATTTTTTGAAGATCTGATTGGGTCACGAATCAAATTTTCAAGGTGGAGATTGTTGACGGTGGGAAGCTTCAAGGAAGCTTCCCATTGGCTGCCAACCAACCTTATTAAAAGGGTGGTAATGAATATTGATGGGGAGGATCTGGATGCCTCCCCATTTGTGCCTATAAATAGCAAGTGTTTTGCTATTGGATTTCACACCTCAAAATGTGGTGTTTAGTGTCTTCTCTTAGTTCTTCCGTAGTATATTATATATGGGTGCGGGGTGTAAGTTAGAGAGTGTTACTAATATAAAGGCTCGTTTGAGGGGTCGTTCGGGTTGAGTGGAAATTATGTAGTTGTACAAATTTTCTACATAGTGGATTTTGCTCGGGTCCCCGTGGTTTTTTTTTTCTCCGGTTTTGGAGTTTCCACGTTAAATCCTTGTGTTGTTACTATCGTCAATATTTTATTCATGTTGCTTCGTAATTACCTCATAGGCAAATCCTGGAGGCGGTTCAAATACCCAACACCGAGCAGGGGCGCAAAGTGAAAACTGCCCCCACCCGATGAGGAGACATTGGCAAATTCAAAAGTTCACAACACAAAATATACCCCACCAGATAGCGGTAGGAGTTGGGTGTCAACTGACTCGGACATAGTTGCCAGTATTGAAAGAGAGTTTGGAGAAAAGGGTGGAAGAACACCTGCATCCCACAGCGCATCTGCTCCCGGTAAACAGTAATAAACCCGATGGGGGATTGTAAGCCCTATGATCAGGATGTGGTATTACAATATCATACTTATTAAAATCCAGGTTATATTCAGCGAAGAGAGTCATAACAGACTCATCACATTCATTTCCGACGGCAGAACCAACACGCCCTCGTCCCAATAACCTAGAGGGTTCCAACGAAAGCACATTAAATACTGAAGACTCATCAATTAGAGAATAGGATTCTCGACTCATAAACACTTCCCGAATATGATTCATCCGATGGGAATTCATATATGAAGGTCTAGACGTTGCCCTCATTAGAATACCTGCGGTATGGAGAACTCCCAGCGGTAGGGAAGGACTCCGAGGAGAATTCCGAGGAGAATTACGTGAATAGACTAAACCGCCCTTATTATAATATGGAGGCATCATCGTGACAAGGTAAGTAATTTATTTTTCCAAATTGATTTCACTAGAACAATGATCAAAGTGTGGCTTTATAAGTCAAGTATCGCAAGTGCAAAAGGTAAAATTTTGAACTGAATATAGTAGGATTCACTAAACACTTATATATACACCTTTGCTTATTTTATCAATAAGAAGGGTTCTAGCATGAGCTTCCCAAATCATTAAGTTGTTAAAACAACGTGTCCAGTAAAAAGGTTATTATTAAGAGTGGTGAAATTCCATGCGTAAAGACACGTCCTACTTATAGTTTACTTGGCCAACAAGATTTTTTTAACTTTTCCTTAAACAATAATTAAGAGGCAGACGCTTATAGCTGCTAAATACTTATTGTTGCTCATGAAGTAAAAGGACAAAATTGAACAAAAAAGAATAAAATGTTCACTAACCGAGGAATTGAGTAGTCCTCGGAAAACAGAGTACATTTGCAAAGATAAATAGAAAATAAAAAGCAACTAAAACATAAAAATTACAATAAAAACAGAAAAGAAATCCTAAGCTACATTCCGGTCATCGGAAGGGAAGGGGCGGAGGTCCTAGAGGTACCCTCATCGGAAGGAGCAGCGGTAAAAGATGGCCGAGCGGAAGGTGAGAGAACTCCCCCGAAGCCGTTAGCCCTCTCACTCCAACTCCTCGCTGAAGGGGCTGGAGAACCCCGAGGACACAATAGACTGTCAAAAGTCTCCAAAAGGGAGCGAATCTCCTCGGAAGCAGGCCGCCTCAGCTTGGAGACGTCAAAAGTCCGGGTAAAGTCAATCCCCGGCTGCACCACCCTTCGCGCCACCTTAACGCACTCCAAATAACCCCATAGCCTATGCCCGAGAGCATCCCTAGTATGCTGCCTCTCGGAAAGCCCAACATACTGCCGCCCCGCCTCCGCCACAGCCTGTAAAACCGCGGCGTCTATCTTCCTCTGCACCTCCTCAGAAGGCACCACTGCGGCCAACTTCCCCTCGGCCGACTCGGCTCGATTAGTAAGTTGACTCAAAAACCCCTGGAGCTCTCCCTCCCTTGCCAACCCTTCTGCCTTCTCCCCCTCAAGAACTGCAATCTGAGCCCTAAGAACCTCCTCGGACTCTTTTCTCTCCTTCTCCAAACGAGCAATATGGGCTTTAAAAGCTTTCTCGAATGGGTCCACATGCTCATACTCGGACTCCGCCCACTCCAACTTGAGGCGCAAACCCTCCTTCTCCTTCTGAGCCTCTTTCAAGAGAAATTCGATGTCCGAAATATTCGTGCAGAGCACATCCTGCATCATCTTGCTCTCTTTATCCCTATACAAAAGGGGCGCCAACTGCGCTCGAAGTGCTTCCGCTTCCTCCGCATCCCTTAGCCCGCGCTGCTCAACAGCGGTAACTGCCTCCCGGGTCTTCCCTATCTGCAAAACGAGAAGAAAAGGAAAAAAGCCACAAAGAACCAAACATATTGTAAATGTGGATCGGGTTGATACGTTGTTGTTGTTAACTTAACACTGGAGTGCTATCAGCAGATTAGTACGTTGTTAACTCAGCGATGTTACTTTAACAACTGACCAGAGTAATAGTGCAGCGGAATAAACAAACACCAAGTTTAAGAAGTGTATATAAGATTCTTTTAACTTCCGAGCCGTAGGCAAAATAACCTGTAAAGGTTTTAACAAAGGTTGTTCTCTCAATTCTCAAGCTCCTCACTCTTAAATTGATTGAACTAAGCAAAGCACACAAGAATTGCTTCGACTATCTCTAAAAGCTCCTCACTCTTAGATCTATTCTAACAACTCACAAACTTTGCTAAAGCAAGATAACACTCAACAACTGAAAATTAATCTCTCGGATTGATTGGCTCTTGTCTCGTGTTTGTCTTGATGTACTTCACACCTATATATAGGTTCTTGTCTTGGACTTCAAGATGTGTTGTACACGGTTGGTAATTCTCTTTGTTTCCTTCTCGAATTCCTCTTCCTTGTTCTCACAGTCCTTCTTGAATCATAGTTCCTTTGTTAGTGATCTAACTAAGGAAAGACTCCTTCTTCAATTCGGGGCTTGATCTTGGAAAGCATTTCTAGTTCCACTCGAACTCATCTTTCCTTGTGGAGCGGTTTGCTTAATTAAGGAAACTTTCCTTCTTGGAAACTTGAGCGTCCAACCTATGACAAGTTTGTTTCCTGAATAATAATCAAAGACAATTACAACTGTGGAAGTCAGTTAGTTAAATAAATAAGGCAAAACAATAATAAAGAATATAATCAAGATTGTAAATCGGATTCTACTTCAGCAATGTTACTCTAACATTGACAGAATACCTGCACTTTCACATATAATCCGAAGAAATAGAAACAAATAAAAGAAAGAAAAGTTTAAACCTACCATAAGCCCCATCCAATTAAGACTGGTGTACAGAAACTGGAACCCCTCGACAGGCATGGAATTAGAGGAAGCGAAGAACTGGAGAATCTCCCGATACGCATCCCCAACAGTCTGAGGCGAAGACTGCTCCTCCGACTCACGAGGGGGTAGGGTCATCTGAAAGGTATGCCCCCTCGGGGACAAAGTCACCGGGACATGAGCCGTCGGAGGAAAGGTGGCCACACTAGGAGTAGTGGTGGTCGCCTCCGTGAATAAAGCTTGAGGAGCCCCGACAGTGGCCGAAGGACCAACCCCTCCCAAAATCAAGCTTAAAAGCTCCCTCTGCATGATCAAGTCATCGGGCTGCACGACAGGCACATCTGGAATCGCCTAATGATGCTCCCGAGTGAGAACGGAGGAGCTGCGCCAACAATATGTTCCCTCCAAGAAGACAAGTTAAGGAACTATTCTATGATAAACTAGTCCAAGCAAAGCAGTTAAGAAACTAGTTACCTGGCAAGGAAACATCCTCCTCCTCTACCATCGGAGATTTCCCCTTGTCTGCGCCTACTGCAAAAACGTTAAATAGCCTGAGTACTAGAAACACTATGCTAAGAATCTAAAAAACGGTAACAAAAAACTTACCCGGAGCTGACTTGTCCTCGTGAGAAGGGGACAAAGAAGGATCCTTCGAGGAAATATCCACCACCTCATGCGGAACAGTCTCCACTTCTTCATCGGCCACCTTCGGAGATGGACTCCTCGGAGGTGGACTCTCTCCACTGGCTAGCCTCCCTCTGATGCAAATTCACACCCAGAATTCCTCGAAGAACTCCCAATAGTTGAACCTTGAACCGTTACCGGGATCATAGCAACCCGCGGGTCGAAACTGGCCAAAGGAACAGCTATGATGGCGCCATCATCCCCAATGATGAAGGGTGTGTAATCCTCTGCCTACTCGAAATCGTAATCCACCCCTGCAGCCCCCATTGGGTGCACGCCTTCATCCTCGGGAGAATTAACCTCCTCGTAAACAGAATCCCCCTCCTCAGGAAATTCAGAGGTACCACTCGATGATTGGGCTGAAGAAGATACCTGAACTCTAAAGCTTAACCGACCACCCTTGGTCGGAATCACCTGCTCCGATAACGACGCCATGATAGACGGTTCCGAGGGACCCTTGCTCGAAAAATAGTGCGACAAAACTCCCCATGTGTCATACAAAAGCAACATTAGATTGGAAAAATTAACATTCGCGCAGGAAGAGCATAAAAGTGTAATAAAAGAGAGGGAAAAGAGTCACTTACTCAAGACTATCACTCATCGGAAAGAATAGAGAGCGGTTCGAGAATGGCGTCATCGAAAAACACTACCCTATGCAGCCCCGACACCATTTCCAGCTTATTAAAATCTTCCGACTCCATTAGAGACTTCTGAAGAATCACGGGGGCAAAAGTCATCCCCGGATCCAGAGGAGGTGTCAGAGCCTTAACCAGCTTGGTGTCCATCCTCCTCACGAAAGGCACGTCCCACTTACCCCCGACAAGTTTCACGAAAATATGCTTAACTTTCCAGGTACTATGGGAACTGAGCATTTCATCCAAAATCTTCCTCGTAAGATTCTTTGCGCTGTCCCGATGTAGGAAGTGATAAAATGGGCCCCCTCCCGCCGCCACGATGTCAAAAATAGAGAAAAACCTATCCAGTGCACAACTGATCTGTTTCACCTGGCACCAAAATACGAAGATGCACAATGCTGCGAAGCTATTAGGAGTAATTTGACTCGGACAAACATTACAGGCGCTGGGCAAAATACACCGTCAAATAGCCCTCGGGGGGAGAATTAGGCCTCTCATCAGCCTTCGGAATTTGCAACGACATGTTTTTCTGACATGCCCTCAACGTCTTGAATAAAGACGACACTTGACTCCGAGTAGCGGTGCTCGCCATCTTCAGAACCGTCATAAGATTTCGGTTCTCGAACTTTTTGGGCTTTGAAGCCCTAGCCTTCTTAGAAGGGGTAGCACCCGCCTCCTCCCCGCGAAACCGCCCACTTTTTGCTTACGAGTACTGAGAGCTGGAACTCCCGCGACGGTGCCACCAGAAATCGCCGGTGAATCGACGGCGGAGGTAAAAGCCACCGCTCCCGAGGCGGACGCAGCGATGGTGAGATCTGTAGCTGCAGAAGAAGCCATCGTGATTGGAAAGAAAAATTTAAAAGCTCGGGAGGAAAAAAATTAAAGAGATTTTGTGAAGAAAGCGAAAAGATATTTGGTTTACTAGAGAGAGTTTGAGAATTTGAGAAATTGAAAGATGAAGAGTGAAGAAGAATCGTACGGTCACGCCTATTTATAGCCAAACTCGTTGTGTACGTGCCCCGCGCTCCCCGCTCCACGTCGCCCACTCAGGTAACGCGTGCCACACGCGCATACTAGCCGTTAGAAGCCATTAACGGATGAATTGACCGAGCCTTAAATGATCCAACGGCTAAAAGAGAACCGTTACAAGTCAAACCACTATTTGAGCCGTTGCTCCAAGGGGCTAAAAGATAATTTTCATACATAGCTTTTATAATATATATAAGGGATAAAAGCATCAAGCCCCCTATCCTACGGTCCCTTTTTAACACTGCCCCTTTTCCTTTTTTTCCTTTTTTTCTGAGAACTTTAGTCCCTCACCTATACCTACTTGTTCGAATTGCCCCCTAGCCAAGTTTTCGGCTATTTTTGGCCGGAATTTTTCCCCTTACCCGACACATATGTGTTGTACTAGATGTATTTTATTAGTTGATGACAAAAAGTAGGCAAAAAAACACCTTGAACGAGACATATTTCGGCTAAAATACACTGAAAAGGAAATCACATTTTAGCCGGAATATGTCCCGTTCGAGGTGTTTTTTCGCCTACTTTTTGTCATCAACTACTAAAATACATCTCGTACAACACATATGTGTAGGGTAAGGGGAACAATTCCGGCCAAGAATAGCCAAAAATAGAAATAAACCCGGCCATGGGGCAATTTGAACAAGTAGGTATAGGTGAGGGACTAAAGTTCTCAGAAAAAAAAAAAAGGAAAAGGGGTAGTGTAAAAAAGGGACCATAGGATAAGGGGCTTGATGCTTTTATCTATCTATCTATATATATATATATATATATATATATATATATATAATATTTCTAAAAACCCTCGGAAAATTACAAAAAAAATAGAAAAAGGATGGGAAAAATTTCCCTACCCTCGGAAAATCACCAAAAACAAAAAGGATAGGAAAAATTCCCCTAAAACTCAGAAAATTGCCAAAAAATAGAAAAAAGATGGGAAAAATTCCCCAACCCTTGGAAAATTGCCAATAGGCGAAGGAAAAAAAAAAAAAAAACCCCTCGGTTTGCAAAAATCTAAAATTTCCCTCGCCTCTACGATGACGATCGAAATTTGGGGGGGCTAATGGTAACCATGAAAAATAAAATACGAGATTAAAGAGAGTATTAGTCCTAAATATAGGAATTAATATATGGACAATACTATTGTCATGAGTACCTCCGATGAGACGTACCCGCTCCTGATGAGGAGGCCCATCGGATGTCACCACACCCCTCGGTCATTGACCCGAAGCGGTATGAAGGAACACCCGAGGAGGCACCTAAGCGTACCTTGAAAAGTCACGATGAATTAAAAATAAGATATCAACACGGCATCGGAAAAAGAGTAAAACCCGATGGATTCGCGCGACTCCGATATCCATCAATGCACCAAGAGGGACCACGACGGACCCCGAGTCCCAGAATCTCACGAGAACACTTCTTTGCGGAACACTCCTCCACTTAAACTACCCACGGAACTTCACTCCGAAAATCAAATTCGAAGGACAAAGATCGATCTACATGCAGGAACTACTGGAAGGCACACTACGAAAACCTGGACAAGAAAGCACCACTCCACGAGGACAAAAAAGCCCTCGGAGTCCAAGTCACGGGCGGAAACACCCCTCGGAAAGCATATCCAGAAGCTAATACACCAAGATAAACCCTTCTCGGACCAACAACAACGCCAGAAGAACGCTATAACTTATCCCTCAAGTCACCACCAAATATAAGACCCCTCGGAAAATAGAATCTGGAAGAGCAACCCCTCGTAGATACGAAGAGCTATCAGAATAAACAAAGATCATCCTAATCAGCGCCTAGTAGATTACAAATATACCTTATCTTATCCTTTTACACATATTGTGACACATGTACTCTATTAAAACACATGCATAACGACACATGTCCCTAACAAACTCTATATAAAGGGATGTGATCTCACAATTGAAAGGGCATGTACTTTTACACACAATCAAACATTAAAAACTTAAGAGTGAAATTCAGTGAATAAAGGAAGAAATATTCTCGTATCTTCTTTCTCTTTTATAATATCGTTGCTTTTTGAGTCACGGGCAGGGCGTTCCAACCCTAATTAATTCAGTTAAAGGGGTTATAATTCTAAACCTGTTAACAAATATATACTTGTCTGCCATGTGTAAAACATAAATCAATAAGAAAATCTAGAGATTAGTCAGTAGGAATATAATTTTCTCTTTTATGATTAAAAGACATTTTAATAAACTATAAATAATTTGTGGACTTTGCGGTCAATGTGTAAGTATTATGAATTTTATTTGATATTTTGGTATGTAAAAATTATGTCATCTGATTGGGGTTAAGAGCTTTTGTATTAGTAGTCATGTACAGGGTTGTTAAAGGGGTCTCTGAGATAGTGAGACACTATGGGCGATGTAACGCCCCGTCTCGTTATATGACTATAACAAAAAATTTAAAATTTAAACATGAGTTTAGCTTTGCTCCTTTTGAATTATTAATTTATTGCGATTTCTTAATGTCATTTTAAATAAAGTCTTGCCACAGTTATTCAATAAATTAAAACAGTTTTGATAATACATTGTGATTAATTGGTTAGCAGTCTCATTCATATGCTAATTATTCGATTTGGTTCAAGCTTAAAAATGGATTACTTTTTCTTTCTTTCCGCGTAGCAGACTAATTGTTCCAAAAGAAAATATATATTGTAAGCATATGTAGGACTTATAAACACACACGTATATATATATATATAAATATAATATGTACATGCAAATTATGTTGTTAAATGAAGGCCTTTTTACTTAATGAATTGATATATAAAATGTTACTTTATTGCGACATGTAGAACGTGTCTTTGTATAAACTAACATACCTTATAGTTTCTATTAATATTTAGAAAACAATTAGTTATGTCCTTTTTGAATAAGGTATAATACAGTAATCGTTAAGCATATTGTTTCACTCTATATGACATTATGTATGACCATCAAAGAATTTTCTAGTTTGACTGATGATATTTAATAACAAGTTCCATTTAAAATATTGTTACATATTAATCTATTCATTGTAATATTTTATTAGTTTCTGATTGTTTAACTTAATCTTTAAAAAGGAAAATAAAAAAATTAGACAAATTGTTTTGGGCCTAAAGTATAAAATTTGCTAATATTGGATTACCCAAAATAGCCCATCACTTAAAATGATCCGATTCACTTATCATTTGTATATATGTGTATATATATATATATATATATATATATATATATATATATATATATTCGGCACTTGGATTAGTGTCATACATATCATTTCTTCCAGAGCCACCGCCTTCTGCAAAAGGTAATATCGCCCCCTTTGTTGGTAATTTCCTAGAGATTTTCATGTTTACTAACTTCAAACATCATTATTTTATATAGTAAGATCAATTATGCGGTATGTATTGGTCCAGTTAATTACTATGATTTTATGGATTATGTTTTATTACATGCTCAATATGTGATGATTCATGGTTGAACAAGTTATAACAAATAACTACATATGGTGAAGGGGTCACCTTTTAATTTGTACGCACAGGTATAATTAAAAATGGAGAACAAAGTTATGGACTATATTAACACCATCGCAGACAAGTTATTTGCATATGAAAATTAAGAACAATGGGGTTTTACTATTGTGTCTTCTCCAATATTCCTAATAATAAAGAATATCATATGATATGTTTACTGCGGTTGACACTAGACTTCTGGACGATGTCAAATGACTCCACATACAAAAGATTGATTTCTTCACATATAAAATATAAGGACTCGTTTGCTTTGCCCAATCAAACCAAATTATATTAATAGTCGTAGCTATAAGATCGTTTGCTTCGCATTACTAATAATTGGGTTGTCCTACGTGGCGGTCTTATTGGGGTATTAATAATTGGGTACCCCCTCCCCCAATTATTAATACCCCCAATTAAGCCTAATAAGGATAAATTTCATGGACCTAAATACCCCCATCTTTTTACTTTATTAGACTAAAGTATCCTTGTGGGTATTGTTATTTACCAAGTTGTACCATTGTAAAATAGCATTGTACCTCGTTCCAATGAATAAAATATCCTTATTAGTAAATCTATCATTATTTACTTATATTTGCTTAAATCATTTTTTCATATTGGACTTTCGAACTAGGAATGGAACTTCATATTTTTATTGTATATATTACGCAACAATTGCTTAAATATAATGCTTATTAAATTGATCAAACCATTTCCTCTGCTAATTGCTTTTTTCATAATTGATCTAGTGTCTTTGGCGAGATACACATATTTAGGAAACTCATCACTTAGTAGTAATTTAGTGGGAACATGGAAATATTAATTGATTTGAAAATATTTATATTCAACTTGGTAAACAAAACGACACATGAGCAAACTCGCAATTCAACAAACAAATAATATTAAATCTCCAAACCTTATACTACAGAATGTCAAGCAAATCAATACATAATTATAAATAAGTTTGAGATAGCACATTACAAATATCAAAACCTCACGCAACAACGATATTAGAAGTGTTGTCTGGCCACAATAGAAATTCAGTCGTATTAGATATTGTATTTATAAGTGGGATCTTTATATTATAGTGCATATTAAATTGGTTGATATATATCACCAATAATGCAATATGTCATCCTAGACCCGTCTATTGTTTTATTATAATTTGAAATTGCATTTTTTTCCTTGTTCTTGTTTAATCTTACACCAATCAAATCAAATTTTGTGTGTTTGGAGTTATATACCAACGCCCGTGATCGATTGTTAGTGGAAAGGAGCCATTAGTGTAATAATTGGTTGTGACCTTCTTGTGTATTATAGCATAAATCCAATAATTATACATGGTCGTGTTATTTTCTCAAAATGGCATGTTTATAATTAGCACAAATCCAATAATTATACATAGTGGTGAAGTTAAAAAGTAGAATAAGGGTAAGAAGGTCATTAAACACAAATAACTGTCAAGATTAAAAATATTTGGTCAATTAGCCCAAGCAAACATATGGTTATTTTTTTTGTTGGGTTTAATCTAGGGTACCAATTTAGCTAACCATGCAACTTAATAATAATATCCAAAACTATTAATAAGGGTAAATTAATAGTCATGTGACCCCAAAACGTGCGACAAGTTAAAGTATTATGGGTTAAGATTGTATAAATAATTAATGTGTAAATCCTGAGACTGTAGGGAAGTTACAAGTAATGCTTAATTCTTTTCGATTAAGTGTTCGAAGTAACTCAATATGCACGTAATTGATGATACTTATAATTTGAATGAAGAACTTGTTTATTTGTTACTATTTTAGGACTTGTGAGCATAACTTAATACTTATAAGAAAAATTAGTGAGGTGGGATGATTAAATAGTAAAGTACGTATCGAGAAGAAATCTAAGATTAGTAGAAATTACCAGATTGCTCCACTTCAATTAGGAATTTGATTGAGTAATATTTATGATACTTCTTTCTCTCCTTAGGTGATTAAGACTAGACATTGTCGCGCGCTCGATGTCTCTCCTTTTATAGTCGTGTTTCAGGTGAGTGTTCCTAAACTCTATTATTTTCAAAACTGGAAGGAATGCGTGCATGTATATCTATATCTATATATATATATATATGTATTCATGAACCTCTGCATATTGAACTCTGCATATTGAACTGTCACTTCTTCAAAGAAAGTTATCGTAAATCGGGTACGTGAATTCTTTATTTCTTCAAAGAAAGTTATCGTAAATCGGGTACCTGAACTCTTTGTTTCTTCAAAGAGAGTTATCTGCGAATTGGGTATTCGAACCGTTTATTGCTTCAAAGCCAGTTACCCATGCATTGGTTGTTTAAATGATTGAATTGTTACTTTTCAAAGAAAGTTGTTTCGAAAATGTTTATTTCTTCAAAGAACGTTTATGTAAACTGGGTATTTAAACTGTTCAGTTTTATCAAAGCAAGTTAACCGCACATTGGTTAATTGTCGTAAATGATTGGAATCGATATGATGAATGGTGTCCCGTTGGTTGTATTCGGAATTGATTAGATTGGATCCAGTGTTTGGCGTGGGAGTGCAGGGGGTACCGCCGGGCGGCGGCGGGTTTGCCGGTAGGACCTTTTGTCCCCATGTGCCTATTCCCTCTCAGACACAACAGAAGGAGGTTGTGTCTTTGTTGGGTCGTAGGATTTCCGTATGTACCATGGCATACGTTATTTGATTCCAAGGTCGCTCCTTGGACGGGGAGATAGAGAACTGTTATGAGGTGATAAGGTGGGGCTACATCAGCAGCAGAATAACGTGGACACCGATCATCAAACGTGAACCTATTATTTTGTTAAAGGGTTTTTGTTAAACCACGAAAGCTTTTGATTTCACGATTTTATTGCATGGCATTTGTATGCGTTAAATTTCATTTTATTAAACTGTTTTCAAAAGAAAGTTATGGAAAGAAAATGCTACACTTGCACACACGCATGAACACTCACTGAGATTTTTATCTCACGTAAAATTTTGTTTTTCCTTTCCTTCCTTCCAGATTAAGATGAACTAGGTTACTACCGTGTCAGGACCTGGGAGCCTTTGGCATTGGGGAGCGTTCAAAGTTTAGTAGGGTATTGAGTTAGTTGAGTTTCTGTTTCTTTTTATTGGTTTAGTACTTTCAATGTATTTGATTCAGATATTTAACATTTAGACATGTAATAGTTGCTCTGATATTGTTCTGATTTGTCTCGAAATTATCGGGCCGTTACAGTCGATTTACACACAGTGACGGTGCGATTCGGATTCAATGCACGCACGACGCGTCAGCCGACCGTCGAAGAAGGCAGCGATGTTGGTAGCTACACCAGCGAGACCGAAAGTAACTCGCTGCTCTGAAAAAAGGGAACAAAAGCGATATTGGAGAAGAAATGCAGCAGAGAGAGAAAAGCAAATCACCGCGACACAGTCAATCGCCACCACCTGATAACATGGCGACAGTGGAAGTCATCCCGCAATTCACGGCAACATTGAGGAATGTGCAACAGGAAATAAAGGAGGCAAATCCAGCACCAAAACCCTGGGTGCATATCATTACAGGTAATCGAATCCCTAATCATGGACACACAATTAATTTTTTTCCATCTAAAGTAGTTGATGGAGACTATGAAGTAGAAATTGAGGGTGAGGATGTTGAGACTGAACTTGAATTCTGGAGGAATGCATTGATAATGTATGTTTTGAATGATGACCTAACTATGAATGTTGTGAAGCTATACGTTGAAAAGGTATGGAACTTCATCACTATGCCTGACATACACTACATACACTACAATGAGAAGAGATATTTTATCATGAGGTTTAGAAGTGGAGAAGATAGAGATGAGGTGCTGAAAAAAGGGCCATACACCATTTATGGAAAGCACATGTTCATAAAGAAATGGGAACCTGGCTTTGAATTAGAAGAGGATCTGAGGGTGGTGCCACTATGGATAACATTTCCATAAGTACCATTATACCTGTGGGGAGAAAAAAGCATAGGGAAAATAGCCAGCGCTGTTGGAAAACCTATAGTTACAGATGAGTGTACTGCAAGGAAACTGAGAGTATCATATGCCAGAGTTATGGTGGAGGTGGATGTATCTCAAAAGTTGAGGGAAACAGTGATCATAAAGGACCATCTGAAGAAGAAGATTGTTCAAGAAGTCAATTATGAGGGAATTCCATTATACTGCTCAAAGTATCTAAAGATAGGACATGACTGTAGCAAGAAGAATGCAAAGCAGAATCAGACAAAGATCAAAACAAAGTATGTGGTAAAAAACATACAAAACAAAGAATTAGAGAAGAAAGAACAGAATGAGGAGAAAACAGAAGAAGTAACTAAAGAAAAGGAAAACACAAAAACCCATGAAAAGAATGATGAAACAACACATGAAGAAGAGGAATGGACAGAGGTAAGAAATGGAAAGAAGACTAATGGTAGGGACTTGAGGACAGAAATCAAGACAGGGAACAAACAGGAGGGGAACCCTGGATTCACCCCACTAAAGCTTGGAGAGTGGCTAGGGGGTGATGAAAAGGGTATCCCATGATACTAGCATGGAATGTTAGGAGCATCAATAAAAAGGCTAGGCACAGAGAGGTTAGCTCCTACCCTCTCATCTCATAAATGTGCTTTAGTTGTGTTGGTTGAAACAAGAGTGAAGGAACACAAAGCAGATAATATGAGAAACAGAATGGGGAAGAATTGGGAGTATCATGACAATTACAAGAAACACAATAATGGCAGGATATGGATCATGTGTGACCGAAGCAAAGTGAATGGTACTGTGGTGGAGATGTCTGACCAGTACATACACAAGAGCATACAAGATGTTAAGGGAACTCCTATATACTGGCTTACTGCAATATATGCTCATAACCGCATAGAGCAAAGGAGAAAACTATGGAAGGATATTGAGAATACTGCTACTAATACTAAGGGACCATGGATAGTCATAGGGGATTACAACAATGTCCTCAAAGAGGAAGACAGAGAAGGGGGAACAAAGTCCAACCAAATGAATATTATGACCTAGAAAACATGATGAATAGTACTGGACTATTTGAAATCCCAACTGAAGGACCATACTATACATGGTCACATAAGCAGGATGCAAATGGAGGATTGATATACTCTAGGATTGACAGAGCTATAGCCAATGTAGATTGGTTAACAGAATTCACTAACATAAAGTTGGAAGTGATGCAAGCCACTATATTAGATCACAATGCTCTAAAAATACAATACATAACACCAATACGAGTGCAAAAGCAGACTCTCAGATTCCTGAACCGTGTCAGCAAGGATCAGGATTTTCTTGAAACAGTAAGGAGACATTGGAAGGAAAGGATCAGAGGGACACTGGTGTGCTGTTTGTGGGAAAAGCTAAAAAGACTCCAACAACCAATGAAGGAGATGGCAATATAATACAGTAAGATATCTCAGCAAGTGATAAAGAGCAGAGAGGAACTTGAGAAGTGCCAATCTGCATTAAGCAAAGATGGATTCAACAGTCAGCTGGTGGAAGAAGTGAAAAAAACCAATGCAGAGCTCATAAGGATTCACACATTAGAGGAGGAAATCCTAAGTCAAAAAGCTAAAATGGATTGGTTGAAACTGGGAGAAGGAAACAATGCTTATTTCCATGCAACAGTAAGAAGAAAAAACCAACAAAAAGGTATATACAAACTCAGAAGTGAAATGGCACAATGCTGACTACCCATGCAGAAATTGAGAGTGAAGTGTTGAATTTTTATGAAAACCTAGTGGGGAAAAGTGCTACTAACCTAAAAGGCATTGACATCCCAACTATAAGAAGGGGCAAAACCATAACAAGAGAGGAAGGCCTTCACCTGATCAGCCCAGTCATTGATATGGAAATATGGGAAGCTTTGAAAGGAATTGGATAGAAGATATACAGAGCAACCAACTGCACTCTAGTCATTCTCATCCCAAAGACCCTTACTGCTCAATCCATGAAAGAAATGAGGCCAATCTCTTGCTGCAGTACAATCCTCAAGATAATCTCAAAAATCCTAACCAAAAGATTAGAGAAAGTGATCAACATCGTGGTGGATGATAGCCAATCAACCTTCCTCCCAGGAAAAGTAATACATGACAACATTCTCTTGGATTAGGAACTGATGATGGGATATGGAAGGAAAAATACTTCCCCAAGATGCATGATTCAAATGGACATACAAAAGGCTTAAGATATTGTTGATTGGATAGCATTGGAGAATATTCTTAAAGAGCTGGGATTTCCAGCAAAATTTGTGAACTGGATTATGATGCTTGTTACCACTGTATCTTACAGATACTCAGTAAATGGAAGTCCCTCAAACATCATCATCATCATCAACAACAACAACAACAACCAAGAATTGTAATCCCAATTAAATTGGGGTAGACTATATGAACCATGAATGAATCACATTGAGTCGTGAACATGAATCTTCTGCCTCCATATGTTTCGATTGACGAGCATGTCTTCATTTAGATCTTTTAGCTTCATGTCGTTCTGTATGACCTCAATTCACGTCTTTTTTCGTCTCCCACGAGCTCTAGCCGTCTGTCCTAAGTCGAGATCTTCAACTCTTCGTACCGATGCATCTATGGGTCTACGTTTAACATGACCAAACCATCTTAAACGGTATTCTCGCATTTTCTGGTCGATGGCCGCCACACTCAATTTATGCCGAATATCTTCCTTGTGCACTTTATCTCTCCTAGTGTTACCGCAGATTCACCGAAGCATGCGTATCTCTGTAACGTTCATTTTTTGTGCATGACTTTGCTTAATATCCAGCACTCGGAGCCATAAAGCAAAGCAGGTCTAATAGTTGTACGATAGAACTTCCTTTAGGCTTTAAAGGAAAGTTACGATCGCACAGGATCCCTGTTGCACTCTTCCACTTTGTTCATCCAGCTTGGATGCGGTGGTTAATATCTCCGTCTAACTCTCCACCCATCTGTAGTATGGAGCCTAAATACCAAAAATGCGTACTTCTCGGTATCTCTTGGCCATCGAATTGAACCCTGACATTGTTGTTTCTTCGTTGTTTGCTAAACTTGCATTCGAGGTAGTCTATTTTTGTTCAACTTAGTCGAAATCCTCGTGCTTCTAATGTTTGTCTCCATCGTTTTAATTTAGCGTTAACTCTCATTCTTGTCTCATCGATGAGGACAATATCATCTGCAAACAATATACACCATGGGACTCGTTCTTGGATGGTTCTGGTGATTTTATCAATTACAATGGCAAACAAAAATGGGCTCAAAGCTGACCCCTGATGTAAGCCAATTGTAATTGAGAAGGAGTCTGTTAAACCGCCACAAGTTCGGACACTTGTCACCACATTCTCATACATATCTTATATGATGTTGATATATTTAATGGGTACCCCCTTCTCCCATATCCCCACTACTGTTTGTGCTCATCATGGAATACCTACATAGGGTTCTTCAAAACTTAAAGAACATGCCTGATTTCAACTACCACCCTAGATGTGAAGCTCTTAGGATAACCAATTTATGTTTTGTTGATGATCTTATGATGATATGCAGAGGGGATGTAGAATTTGTAAAGCTCCTGATGCAATAATTTCAGAACTTCTCAGATACAACAGGTCTGAAAGCCAGCCCTACTAAGTGTAGAATATACTGTGGAGGTGTAAGTAGTAGGGTTTAGAAAACCATCAAGAGGATACCTGGGAGTACCACTGGATAACAAAAAACTAACAGTGGCCAACTGTAATGCCCTTAATGAGAGAATCCTGGAGAAAATAAGGCATTGGAGCTCAAGACTCCTAAGTTATGCAGGCAGAGTTCAACTGATCAGAAGTGTAATTCTTGCCATGGCAAACTGCTGGTTGCATGTTATACCTCTACCAAAGAAAACTTTGAGACATGTGGAAAAAATTTGTAGAATATTCCTCTGGACTGGAAATGATGCTGAGAGTAAGAAAGCTCATGTTGCTTGGGAGCTCCTGTGTGATACAAGAAGAGAAGGGGGCCTAAATATAATATCTCTAGTTGAATGGGACGAAGCTACTATTTCAAAACTCCTATGGAATATCACTAGCAAAGCAGATAAACTTTGGGTGCGCTGGATTCATACATATTACATCAAAGATCAGAATGTTGAGCAATTCATACACATGCCTGCTCATGGTTGATTAAATCCATATTCAAGAGGAAAGACCAACTCGTGGATAACAAAGGGTGGAAGGAGGCTTGTAAGAGTAGGAAGTACAGTACAAGAAAGGTGTACAAAGGACTGAGAGAAACAAAACAGGTTGTGGCATGTAGGAAAATATTCTATGGAAATCTTGCCAGACCCAGAGCTTAATTTACCCTATGGATGGGATGCCTGCAAAGAATGGCAACAAAAGACAGGATCTTAAAATTTGGGATTCACAAAGATGGAAATGTAGCTTCTATGAGGATCAAGAAAGCATGGAACATCTATTCTACAAATGCAAGGAGACTAAAAAAGTATGGAGGAAGGTGCTAAACTGGCTTAAAATACAACACATCCCAAGGTGTTGGAGAGAAGAAATGGAGTGGATTAGCCATAACTGCAAAAAGAAAAATACAAGACTAAAGTGCTGAAGATTGCAACTGCTGAAACTTTGTATGAAATATGGTGTAGTAGGAATGCAGCAGTTTTTGAACAAAAATAAGTTTGCAAAGATTTAGCAGACCATATGATTCAAATTATTAGAAGTAGAGCACAAATACATGAATATGTAAATGTGTTCTCCCAAAGATTATAATCTAGTTTGTAATTAGATAGAGGGTAATGGTGTCTGGTAGGCCTAGATCTCTTGATCGGCCCATGTATTGACTCTTCATCTGGGAAGGGAATGGTTTCTTACTCCAAAAAAAGGGGGTTCTTTTTAAATTGGGGCTACAGATGTACCTGATGATGTATAATTTTCCCCTCAGTTGTAATGTAAGATTTCGTTTTGAAAAAAAATAATTTCTTTTATCTCAGGTAAAAAATAATTAGGCATATGAATAAAAATGACAAAAAATCTTCTTATTTATGTAATGTGCTAAGTTCATATATAATTATGGTGTTGTAACAGAATGGCAAAGAGAGATAAAGTTACATGATCATGTTGACCTATATATAGGCAACATAGGACAAGGCCTATATGAAACTAAAATGTAATAACAAAATAACAACTCCAGTTAATAGGTAGTGTAGCTCTGCTTTTCTAGTTGACTAGGGATCAGTAGGGGTGTGCATTTGGATCGGATCAGATCGGATCGAATCGGATCGAATCGAGGCTGGAAGTCGATTTCGATCTTGGAGAAATGAGGATCGAAATCGAGTCAATTAAAACGATCCGATTCGATCCAAGATCATTCGATTTTGATCCGATTCGATTCGATTTCGATCCTTTTTTCTTCTTTTTCTTATTTAATTTAATATCAATGAGACCAACCACAACATTCAAACAAAGTTACAAAATTCACTTTCATATGGTGAGAGAAAGGTGTTACAAATATACAATTGTATATGTTTCTCAAAGACAGAAACGTGGCCTTCAAATGGACCAAGAAAAAGATGTTTGGTATGTGTATATATAAAAATATAATATTAACATTATATATAGAAATATCTTAGTAGCATTAATAGGCTTAACTTTATAGATAAAAATATAATATTATATATACTATTATATATTTATTTATTTTTAAAAAATAAGATGAGTATTCGATCCAATCTGATTCTCAGCCTCTAAAACCGAGGATCGAATTAAATAGGGGTTCGATCCTAAGGCAAAAATCAAAAGTCGGATTCGATCGATTTTTACTCGATTCGATCGATCCGATTCTTTTTGCACAGCCCTAGGGATCAGTACAGTTTGCTGCTTTGGAAAGTGGAAGTGTATATATGTACTTGATGGATATGTATTATTATAAGTGTATTTTATGGAATAATAAAATAATCACATTCTTGTTTTTCGTGAATAATCACATTCTTGACAAGGTGGATTCCGTACGACAATCAACATCAAAATGCAGAACAAGTAGAGTCTTTCTCTTTTTTTCTTGGTCATATCTTAGCTACCCAGTCTCCAGTGCCCAGTGCACTCACATGGGGTGTGGGCCCCACACAGGTGGGGCCCACCAATATGTGAGAGACTGGGCATTGCACCCACTGGGTAGCTAAGATAAAATCTTTTTTCTTTAGCATGCTTCTGATCCCTTTTCTATTTTGGCCATTAACTCATTTTACGTGCCTACATGATTTTGCAGTGTCAAATGTCACTTTAGCTTGATGCTGTATCAATAAGGTTTGTTTTTATTTGCTCTATAATTATTTGTTATTATATGATTATTACTCTTGTTTTTTTGCAAGCTGGGTCCATATATTTTATATTTCAATTATTTCCATTTTGAAAACAATTCAAATAATGATCATTATACCGTTAACCAAAATATTGCCATTCTAGGAAAGAATTTTAACCTAATTTCAATCGATTTGTGTACGAATGACTTCTCCAGCGACATCTTCGTTGACAATTTATGCTACTCCGGTGAGAAATCCATGCGAGGATTCAACATCAGTATATTTTCTTGGATCGCACGACTACAATGGATCATCGATCGTTAAAGATATGTTAAACGTCACTAATTACATATCCTCATAAAAAGTGTTTGTATGGCATTATCAATTAAGAACAAACTCCATTTCATCGACGGATCTCTGCCTATACCACCTGAATATAATATGAAACTGTTCAGTGTGTTTGTTGGATACGCCCCAATGATATGGTGTTACCATGGCTCTTTAACTTTGTTTCTCTTAATTTTAAGTTTATTAAATATTTTAAACATTTTTAGTTATATTTTTAAAGGTGTTTAAGATTTAGTATAATAATAATAAATAAAATTGCAAGATATATCATATAACAAAAAGTTACAGGACATGTTTAACATCTCACGTGGCGGCGCTTTTATGACGTAGATGTCACGGGTGCAAAAAGCCAGATCTGGCATTTTCAGTCGCTTTTTTAAAGTTGCAGGGCAAAATGACGGTCCCAAGAGTTACAAGGCAAAAAGTAAAAAAAAAAAAAAACATAAGTTACAGGGCATTTTAATAATTCTACCTATTTAAAATATAGTAGTAATGAAGCTATTGGTGTTTAAGAGCAAGAAAAATGATTAGGTTAAATTTTCTTTTAAGAAAAGTATACCACTATCTATGTAGTAAATTACATATTAGTTATATCTAATTGACAAAAATAACATTATATATCATTTTAGTTTGCAAAAGACAACTTGTCATATTAAAAAGGTAGCAAAAGATGTCGTATCGCTCTTCTATAACCCTCACGTACTGAAATAAATGATAAAAAAACAAAAAAAACTCAACCTTTATTTTGTTTATTTATTTATATACATAATTAATATTGCTTAGATTGACTGTTATACATATTGATTATCATTCTTTTTTGGACGCAAACGATTTTGGCGTCTCACCCAAAGCAGGACATGGATGAGACCTGTCCATGTAGCCAAACAAACCATACCCGTAAAGAAGTTGACGAATTTGATAACGCCACGAGAGATAGTTTGTGCCACTGAAGCGGATGAGAATTTGGTTGGAGTGGATGGGGATCACTGCAACATCGCCGGAGGCCAAAACGTTGAAGGGCGGTACGAGTGGTGGAATTGACGTAGCCAGAGCGGCGGTGCCAGATGTTTCACCGAAGGCGGCGTCAACGACATTAGGTTAGAATCGAAGAGTATCTCGTTAGAGAATTTGATTTCTTGATACCATATGAGAGAAATAATGATTATGAGTGTGTATATGGTAATCACCAAGAGTACATATAGTAACTTACAAGTATATTTATGTACAATGTAATACAACTACATACTATCGTCTAATAATATCAGCTAGTGGTCCTATGCCCTAATCTAACATGTGTTGTGTTTTGTTTTACTTTCTGTTACAAGTTTTATTATGGATATACGAAAAATGAAAATTATGGTCCTAATAAACATTGTATTTCATATTCCGAACAATAAAAAACAATCAAACTAGCCTTACGTACATTCTCCAAAGAAATACACACACACACATATATATATATATA
Organism: Linaria vulgaris; assembly: GCA_948329865.1. Lineage (NCBI taxonomy): Eukaryota > Viridiplantae > Streptophyta > Magnoliopsida > Lamiales > Plantaginaceae > Linaria > Linaria vulgaris. The sequence continues at coordinate 13,296,366 of OX415254.1, read as the reverse complement.
TATATATATATATATATAAATTAAAAATATTGATTGAGCCGTTATATTCGGTTGAAGGGAAATGGGAAGCTTCCTCGAACCAAGCTTAATTTTGGCATGAGATAGCTCTACAATTATATCGATAGATAGGTAGGGCTGTGTGATTTTGGCTTTGTGATATGAGCATGTCGTTATATATAATTGATAAAGCTAGGGATTATGGGACTAGATCTCTTGATACGAGACAACAAATGGCTATCAAGAGATACGTTTTAATTTCCTTGTGTGTATGATTGATGAGGATTGAGGTGAATATCAAAAGTGAATCAAAGTTCGAACAATATCGAATTAAGAGCATTATTTTCGATTTGGTGGAAACCAAACCTAGCTAGATGTACTTTCTACGTACTATTTTTATAAATTCTCTTAAATATCGATAAAATTTACTAAAAGCATACTATAAAACAAAATCAAAGCACTGATCCGTGGTAAGCATGTCATAGCCCGAAAAAATAACTACTTTATATTGACTAATCACAATTCACAAGAAATGTATTTTAAAACTTGATAATTTAAAAGATCGACTAGCCTCGTGTACGAGATATATCTACGTATCACACGGATATCCATGATGCCACTGCATGAAGTAATTATACCAAATATCATTTTGTCCCGTTTTTATGTTCATATGAATTCAACTTCACACTTTCACAGTTTTCACTCTGCAAGATTAATATGAATTTATCTTTGAATGAGTATTATGAACAAGCTATTACACCTATATATACAAGTACAAAAGAAATAGAAAAGGAAACTATCTTAATCTAAGGCTAATTATTGAGATGAATATACACCTAAAATAAAAGATAGCAAATCATCTAATATTATAGCTAAATATATGTGATGCAGTGATTGTTGGTAATTGATTTGCTAAATATGGCCAATACCCCCCCTCCCCCCCTTCAAGTTGGAGACGGGAAGGAGATATCTCGAACGCCCAACTTGCCAAATAGTCGTTGAAATGTGCCTGCTCCTAGAGGTTTGGTAAATATGTCAGCGAGTTGGTCTCGAGAGCGTACGAAGGATGGCTTTATGAGTCAGCTTTGATTTTTTTTGCGAACAAAATGACAATCAAGTTCAATATGTCGCGTACATTCGTGAAAAACAGGGTTATAAGCAATGTGAATGGCAGCTTGACTATCACAACGTATGGGAATAGGTGTGGAATTCGAAAAACCAAGATCATTGAGAAGGTAACATAACCATTGTACTTCAGATGTGAGCGCAGCAAGAGGGCGATATTCTGCTTCGACAGATGAACATGAGATAGTAGGTTGTTTCTTAGTTTTTCAAGAAACGGGACTAGATCCAAGCATGATAAAGTACCCCTAGTGGACCGTAGAGTAGTGGGGCAACCAGCCCAATTAGAGTCTGCATACCCAACTAAAGATAGAGGACTAGATGCAGAGAGCAAAATACCTTTCCCTATTGATCCTTTTAGATACGGAATAACACGGTGGGCTGCATCAAGGTGAGCAGAATGGGGATTCTGCTTGAATTGGACGAAGGTATTAACGACATATTTAATATCAGGACGAGTGACAGTTAGATAAAGAAGGCATCCTACGAGGCGACGATATGTTGTGGGATCAGAAAGAGGAGTCTCACCAGTTAGTTGTAAATGGAGATTTTGCTCCATAGGAAAAGAAGATGGTCGAGAACCATTCATACCAGAATCAGATAAAATATCAATGATATATTTCGTTGACATAGAAAGATGCCTCGGGTAGATCGTGAAACTTCAATCCCTAAAAAATATCGAAGAGTACCAAGGTCTTTGATAGAAAAGGATTGAGCAAGAAAATCTTTCACCTTAGAGATGACTTTGTCATTATTCCCAGTAATGATGATAATATCAACATAAACGAGGATAAAGACAAAAGTATTCCCGGTGATAGGTGAAAAGGCTGTAATCAGAAATAGATTGGTGAAAGCCACGATTAATGAGAGTAGACGAAAATTTAGAAAACCATTGCCAAGAAGCTTATTTGAGCCCATAAATATATTTGTTCAATTTACAGACTCGAATATTGCATTTAGACGAGAAGGGGGAAGTTTCATATAAACCTCTTCATTAAGGTCACCCTGGATAAATTCATTATTAACATCAAGTTGATGGAGAGGCCATTTTTTTATTGTAGCAATAAAAAGTAGAAGACGTACAGTAACAAGTTTAGCCACGGGCACGAAGATATCGTGAAAATCGATACCCTCAATTTGAGTATATCCCTTGGTAACTAGACACTTTATAGTGTTTAACTTTACTGTCGGAACGATATTTTATTTTATACACCCATTTACAACCAATGGGATTTTTATTAGGGCGAAGCGAGCAAAGTGACCAAGTGTTTTTAGTCTCAAGAGCATGGATTTCATTTTTCACAGTCTCACGCCAAATTGGCAGATTTGAGGGCTTCTGAATAAGATCTTGGTTCATCGTTATGAATGATATTAGAGACGAAGGCCCGATGAGTGTTGCTAAAACTCGATAAAGAAAAATAATCCACCAAAGGAAAAACGACAGACGATGAGATATTATTACAAATGTAATCCTTAAGGTGGGAAAGTCAAACGATGAGTGCGATGTGGAGATGGAGGATTGGGTAGGCTCGTATGGTTCTCAATTTGGGCGTCCTCATCAAGAGCAGTGGAGAAGAGATATTGATTTCTGGAGTTGATGGGACAAGTTTGGACGAGTCGTCCATGATGGCGACATCACTATTAGATGATGGGTTAATGACCGTAGGAATAGAATAGTCAATGAGTTCTTCATCATTAGGATGAGTAATAGTAATCGATGAATCATTTGGTGGTGAAGGTATATCACGATATGAAAAAATAGATTCATGAAAGATTACATCGCGAGAGACATATATAGTTCTTGTTCTCATATCATAGATTCGATACCCTTTTTGTCCAAAGAGATAGCCTACAAAAATTCCCAGTTTAGCTCGTTCATCGAATTTATGATGAATGTTCATATTTTTAGCAAAACATAAGCATCAAAAAACTTATAAGGAAGAGTAAGATGGAACCGTACCAAGCATAACTTGATGAGGAGATTGGTTATTTAACACCGGGGTAGGAAGTTTGTTAATTTAAAAAGCAGCGGTAAGAATACACTCTCCCCAAAAAAAAGAGCTGTAAATTGGCCTCAAAACGTAGTGCACGAGCACCATCAAGTAGGTGGCGATGTTTTCTCTCAACAATTCCGTTTTGTTGAGGAGTCGCAACGCAACTACGTTGGTGAATAATGCCATTATTATGAAACCAAGTTTGCATTTGTTTGGAGAGAAACTCGGTCCCATTGTCGGAACGAACTTTTTGCAATTGAGGGAGAAAAACGTCTCCACTTCCATAATGGATTTGTGGTATACTTTTGTTGAATTGTCGATTTATTTGGTTGAGAAAATGGGTTAACATATTAAAAGTTCCAAATTTATTATTCATTAAATAAATCCAAGTGCAACGAGAATAATCATCGAAATTTGTTAAGGAATATCGTGAACCATTATGAGATGGAATAGAAAATGCACCCCAAATATCTACATGAATTAATTCAAGACAATGAGAAGAACGCGTAGTACTTTGAGGAAAAGAGAGACGTGATTGTTTAGCTCATGGGCATACATCACAAATAAATATTTTAGACATAGGAACATCAAGGAAATTCTTAAGGATAAATTGAAAACGAGATGTTAATGGGTGGCCAAGTCTTGAGTGCCACACATCAAACTTATTACATGGCTGAAATGAAAAAGCCTTATTTAAAATGGAAGCATCAACAAGATAATAGAATTCATGTCGAGCATCACCCCCACCAATCATCATCTTCGTTGCTTGGTCCTGAAAGACACAACCATATCGAGAAAAAATAAAATCACAATGTGATACCGAAAGTAAGTTGAACTTAAACGATTGGATATAAAAAACACTTTGAAGTATAAGTGTGGGAGAAAATTGGACAGTGCCTATGTGAGTCACAAGCGCTTGAGAGCCATCATGTATTTGTACCGATAATTTATTTTGAACACTAACATAAGAAGATAACAATGATAAGGATGTACATACATGATTTGATGCGCCAGAATCAATAATCAAACAAGGAAAAGAAAATGATAGAGTCCTACCAACAAGATGAGCGGATGGTTCATCAGATTCTCCTTTAGCCAAAAGCGCATATATTCTGTTGTACTGATCAGGTGTCAAAATCGGCGAAGGAGCAGCGAGTGTGATTGGTGACGGTGCTGATCTTTTGCCTTTGTCAGGATATCCATGAATCTGGTAGCATGTTGCAAGAGTATGTCCATGCTTTTGGCAATGGTCACAAAAAGGGCGTTGTCGGTTTACCGGTTGTTTGTTTGGTGGTTTGAAGGCTTGAAGAGCGGCCGAGTCGACAATGGAAACTACTCGAACATTGATTTCTTGTTGTTTTTCTTCTTGGCGCACCAAATTGTAGATGCGCTGAATAGAAGAAAATGGATCCATCAAGAGGATTTGGCTTTGAATAGCCGAGAAAATGTCACGAAGTCCCTGCAAAAACTCCATAGCACGATCTTGATGTTGTTGATCAATGATGCTTTTGGTATTCCCACATATACATGGAGGAGTGGGAAGAATGGAGGTTAGTTCATCCCTCAACGACTTTAGTTGTGTAAAGTATGAAGATACAGACATGCCTTCTTGTTTGAAAGTAGTAACATATAGTTTTAATTGATAAATTTTAGGCACGTTTGATTGAAAGAAACGCTCCTTTAGATCGACCCAAATTTGTGCTGCAGTATCAGCGGATAAAATACTCGGACGGATATCCGGAGAGACAGAGTTTAAAATCCAATTACTAACAAGATCATTGTAGCGTTGCCAAGTAGAGATATCACCTTTTTTTTGTTAGAATGGGAATTGAGCCATCAACAAAGCCCAACTTGTTTTTGGCTCAAAGCACCATGATAATAGTACGACTCCAAGATCTGTAGTTGTCGCCCATTAAGAGCGGAGATACAAAAATGGTAGACGGGCTATCGGAGTGATGAATGTCGTAAGTCTCCATTTTGATAGGTGATGGTATGGTTTTTGATCCATGGTAGAGTCAAAAGGCATAGTATTCTTAGACATAATGAAAAAAAATCAAGAAGATGAGTGAAAAAATTTAGGATCGTATGCTCTGTACCATGTAAGATTTATATGAATTTATTTTTGAATGAATATTATGAACAAGCTATTACACCTATATATACAAGTACAAAAGGAATAGAAAAGGAAACTCTCTTAACCTAAAGCTAATTATTGAGATAAATATACACCTAAAATAAAAGATAGCAAATCATCTAATATTATAGCTAAATATATGTGATGAAGTGATTGTTGGTAATTGATTTCCTAAATATGGATAATACACTTTATTTTATTTTTTTTTGGATAGAAACACAGTTTTCACTTTAATATATGACTCCACGTTAGTCTGAAAGTTCCACATACTTGCCGTTTAAAAAAAAGAAAAAGAAGTAGTGTCAAATACCATTTTGCAATGTCATAATACTTCGATTAGGCTAAGTTGTAAAGATGAACGATTTTGACAGCAAATTTAACCTCAGTGCTCTTATATAGGTTTTCTAGTTAGTACTAGGGGTGTTTGGGCCGGGTCGGGACTTTGGAGTCCGACCCGACCCGCCGGGTTTTTCCCGAGCCGGGAAAAACCCGACTCGTTCCCGTCCCGGCCAGACCGAGAAAATGCTCCCGGTCTGGCTCCCGCCGGGAGGGAACGGGATCCGAACCGGATCCCGTTCCCTCCCGCGGGATCCCGAGAGGCTGTATGTATTTTTTTTTTTGCCATTAGCCCTCTTCTTTTTTCTCTGCTTAACAACTTCTTGGACATGGCGGTTGGCAGCGACGACTGCAATTTACATAGTAGAACAACAATATTTAATAATTATTCTAAGAGTGAGTGAGTGGGTGCAATTTACATAGTAGAACAACAATATTTAATAATTATTCTAAGAGTGAGTGAGTGGGTGTTGGGAATATTTTTTAACATAGCCTGCGGTTAAGCTTTTGAGAAGCAATTTGATGAGTATATTATATTATAATAAAAGATGGGCCAAAAGCAATATAAAAAGAAACTTAAAGAAAGAATAAAATTGTTTCCTATCAGGTCCTTTACGCACACAGCACACATAGAGCACAACCCGGATATAATATATTTTTTTCCCATCACTCTTTCTTCTTCCTCTAGTCACGCACACACAAAGTCTGCCACACACAGATTCACACACACACACACACACTCATCACCACCACTGATCTCCCTCCACTCCAACAATATCAAATTTAAGAGGTTGGAAAACAAAAAAAAAAAGCTTCCAAACTGCCCGCCGGGATCACGGGATCCCTCCCGTCCCGGCGGGACTCCCGTTCGGCCGGGAACAGTGTTCCCGACGGGAGGGACGGGAGCTGTTCAGCAGCTCCCGCCCCGGAAGATCCCGATGGGCCGGGGTCCCGCCCCGGCGGGCCGGCGGGACCCCGGCCCATAACACCCCTAGTTAGTACGGATCAGAACAGTTTGCTGCTCCGGAAATTTCTAGGAAATTTCATCAATTATATTTAATAATTAAAAGGTTTCAAGCACAACACCCCTTAAGTGCAAAAGAAGCGCATTAATTATCCCATGTATGTCATCTGCTTGGGGTTAAGAGCTTTTGTATTAGTAGTCATGTACACGGTTGTTAAAGGGGGTTTTTATTTTGGTGCTACAAATGTACCTGTGTATAATTTTCCCCTCAGTTGTAATGTAAGATTTCTTTTTTAAAAAAAAGAAAAAAGAAAAAATTATCCCATGTAAAAAATAATTAGGCATTTGAATAAAATGACAAAAGTTCTTCTTCTTTATGTAATGTGCTAAGTTCATATATAATTATGGTGTTGTAACAGAATGGCAAAGAGAGAGATAAAATTACATGATCATGTTGACCTATATATAGGCAACATAAGACAAGGCCTATATGACACTAAAAACAAAATAACTACTCCAGTTACAGTTTGCTGCTTTGGAAAGTGGAATTGTATGTACTTGATGGACATGTTATGTATTATTTACGCAGCGTTCACTGCCTCGTGGTGCATTTGATATAGAATGCGGCCCCCACCATTATCATATTTCTCCGTTATCAAAAAAATTATCATATTTCTCCTTTAATTTGCATGCTGCAATCAATTACACCGATGAAATAATTATTAATTGTGTATTATTCTTATTTATTCTTGAGTCTTAACCAAAAATGAATATTAATTTCAATTATTTGCAATTATTCCTAAATATTATTCTTCATTATTTAAGTGTTAACCAAAGATGAATAATTAATAAATTATTTGCAAAAGAGGAAGAAATTGGAGTAAAAAACCAATAGAAATATCAAATATTAATTTTAACAGAGCTGGAGTAAAACGATTGCATGCAAAGGATATTTCCATTCAATAATAATAAAAAGAGCCATCATTATTTAATTTTGCTTCACCTTGGCGTAAGTCCATGGATTAAAGTTTCGGTTTTGGAGTAGGTTTCGGTCAGCTAAAAAATTAGAAAAATTTTGTAATATTTCGAGAACTTTTCGGCCTGTTTCGAAAAATTCAAAAAAATCGCGGTTATAACTAACATAGAAACTACATGTATTTTTCATTTCAATAGAGTCAAAAACAGAAATATTTCGATACTTTTAACGAAACGCACGAAAATTTTGATCCATGGACGTAACCTCAAATTTAGTAGTTTTCACAATTATACTCGGTTTTTGATATTTAATTTCCTGATTTTATCAACTTAAGTAATTCATTTATACAATTGAATAGACCGATAAAAAAACTTTGGATAAATGTACCACTATTGCTTTGCTAGGAGAGATATTCAAAAGTAATAGTTAATTTACTTCTTATTTTTTCTTTTCCTACAGCTATAGAAATTTGATAGACCAAGTTTTATCAATTACTTATTGCTTTGTGAGGAGAGATATTCGAAAGTAATAGCTAATTTACTTGTTTTTTTTTCTTTTCCTACAGCTATACAAATTATATAGACCAAGTCAGCAATTTCATGAAAAATAATTTGTAACTTTTTGGGTTTTATGAAAAGTTAACTATAATAATAATAATGACAATAATCATAATATATTTTCATGAATGTTACACACATGTAAAATGGTTTATTTACTTCTTTTGCTACATATCCATAAATCTACCACTATCGGTTGTTAGCTAGGAATAATTTGGAATGACAGAATATTGATCTTTGGTTAACACTTAAAAAAAATAGATTTTTTTTTAGGAATAATTGCAAATAATTGAAAATAATATTCGTTTTTGGTTTAGGCTTAAGAATAACTAAGAATAATGAACAATTAATAGTTATTTAATTTCATCGATTTATTAGATTGCAGCATGCAAAGGAAAGATAATTAAATGGTGGGGCCGCATTCTTATATCAAATGCACCGGGCAGTGAACGCTGGTTAGTGTAGACAAAACCAGTATTATTGTAAGTGTATTTTGTGGAATAATAAATAATCACATTCTTGTGTTTCGTGTAATAATCACATTCTTGACAAGGTGGATTCCGTACGACAATCAACATCAACAATGCACAACAAGTAGAGTTTCTCTCTTTTTTTCTTTAGCATGCCTATGATCCCTTTCCTATTTTGACCATTAACTCATTTTAGTGTAAATTGCAAACTATTACTCTTTTGAAAACTAATTGCCAAAATATCCTTCTCTCAAAAATAATTACCAAACTATTTGTCCTTGTTATATAGATTGCCTCCAGGACTAGTTTACCCCTTCTCTATTTATGCTTTCCTAAGTACTCTTCTTTAAAATTGCAAATACAACCCGATAAATTGAAACGTTTTAATTCTTTGCAGAAAATGATATCAGAGCATGGTTTTTTTATCTATGCGGTTATTTATTTATTTATTGCAACTCTTAATCATCTCATGAGAGGAGTATTTATCAAAACATGAGTAATCCAGTTATGGATGATATTTGGGACTCCCCAATCAAGTTCCCTATGAAAGGTAATGCATGTACAAGTATTAAAAGGCAAATTATCGCTTTAACCAGATACCGTAATTTCCAGAAAACGGAAATTAAATACCACGATGTTCTTTGTTGCGACTTAGAATAGATAGGATATACGTGTTCTATCAAGGAAGAAAGGCTAGAAAGTGTCAAGCTTTTAAATATTAGCCTAGAAAAAGCCAAGAAACAAAGTTCAATACTAAGCCTATAATATGCCTGGTATTTCACTTGAACGAGAGCTCCAACTCTTGATAACTAAGTTAGATGAACTAGCCAGTTACAGACCAGACAATATCCATGCCATTAGAGTCAAGTTTGTCAGGGTTAATGGTCTCATAGCGGATATCGCTAGAATTAATAGATTAATCACTGAACGAAATAACCGTTCTTCATGAGTAATCTAGTCTTGCCAGATTTCAATGAGCTCGTGCCAGATAGCTCCAAGCTATCCCAAGACCTCAGGGAAGTCCAGAAAACAATTCAAGCATATGGCAACCTCCAAGACCATGTGCCCGAGCATCTACAGGAAATCAGAGACAAGCTGGGAGCCATGTCTCGAAGACAGAAGGAGATCTTGGAAAACCTACAAGATATCCAACAGAGGATCAAGAACTTGGAATCTATGCCAAGATCATCCGAAAGAAGAAAGGGAGGATGGTTACCACCATCTTTCGGGAGAGAGCCCTTACTGCACCAGAAGGGCGAGGCGGTCCAGGTCAAAAGGGAAATGACCATGAACGAGAAGCTGGAAGCCCGAATACGCGGAGAACCTAGCACAAAGTGAAATCATGTCCAGATTCAGGATTGACGATTTCAATTTCGAGGCATTGCAAGACCTTTCCGATCTTGCAGAATCAGTTTCAGGACTCAACCTGGAAAACGTGCAGACGTTTGGTGCAATTGTACCAAGCCAAGGTCCTCCACCAAGCCAAGGTCTTCCACCAGAACAACCTACGGTGACAGAGGGCGCTGGATCTTCCATACCAAATCCGAATCCAATCCGAGAAGAGCCAATTCGAGAGGAAGCCATGCCCCACCAGCATGACTTTGTTGCAGGGACCATGTACAACCGGATTCCGACCAGAGCAAGGGCAAGAAGGCCAGATGTTCATGGAACACCATACGGAAGATCCCAACTTGATCCAATTCACCCGTATGGACTTATGCTCAATCTGGATACCCTAGATTTCAAGAATCGTGAAGCCCTGATCGACGAATGGGCATCTGCAATGAGGATTGCAGCGGCGACACTTGAACTCGATAAGGAAGGCTTCATCATGATGCTACAAATGAGCCTTGAAGGATCGGTCAAGATTGGATGGGAAAACGGAGCCCCAGAAGTTAGAAGTGGAGTCCTATCCGGCGAGTCTCTCAAAGATATCGTTGATAGAATGGCAAGGCTCTTCAAGATCTACTTCATCGGAGAAGGATACTTTGTTGATCCCCAGACCGGAGGTGGTGACCAGGAAAAGATCAGGAGATATGAACAAGCGTTGTATAGCTTAGAGCTACATGACATATGTAGTGTGGATCTATACATCAAACTGTTCACCGAGTACAGATGGAAAAGCCGAATGCCTGAAGAAACGGCGATTCCCCTATTTTTCGCCAAAATACCAAGCCCATGGCGAGAAATGTTACTAAGAGAATATACACCCATTGGGATTGACACGGTGGCCCAAAGGATGTCTTTTCTCAAAGTCAAGTTGAGCGAATGGTGCCAGAAGGCAGCAATTCAAAAGAATTTCAAGAGGCTGAAAAGAATTAATAAATCAGCCCGTCTTTGTTGTGACGACAATGACATCCCAACAGTCGTTGGTGCACCAGAAAGACATCGAAGGAAGAAACATAGGGATCAACCCTATGAACCAAGGAGAAACATGTTCCCTCGAAGATCTTCATGGAGACCAAGAAGATTTTGGTCAAAACAGAAGGCCCGAAGTTACAAATCAGGGCAAAGATCAGGACCTAGCCGAGGAAGGATGACTTCCAGTCAAGGAAGCACCAGCAGACCACCAGCCAGACGAACTTTCAGGAGGGCACACACCCGTGCTAACGAAAGCTTCAAAGACTGCAATTGTTGGACGTGCGGAGCCAAAGGTCACATCTCAACAGATTGCCCTGAGAACCAAAAAAGGGGAGTTAGACAGTTCGAGGCTACACCGGAGTTCGAAGAAGCTGTCTACTTTCAAGACCTTGTCCAAGTATACCAGTTTGAGGACATCCCCTCAGACGAAAGTATATATGAAGAAGACGAAGGGCCAGATGAGTCTTCAGAATCAGAGTCAGAATCAGACTGAAGACGAGGAGATCTTCCATCAGGAAGTTCAGGAGGACATGGCGGGATTCTTCTCACAAACCAGCATTTCTCACAAAGCCTTGATGAGAATTATGCGGGAAGATCCAAAACTGCGAGTCTACGATGGATTCACCATCGGAAAAATGGAAAGAACCTTAGCCCAGCTAAGTTTCAGAAAAAGAAAACATCACATCATCTACAAGGTCACAGCGGGAGAAATAGCTATCCCAATGGAGCTAACCAGTAATGTGATGGAAATGCAGCTAGTTCCTATGAACGAGATCAAAGAGGAACTAAAAAGACTAAAGCCAGAGGTTGCGCAGAAAATGTCATGGATCCATATCGGAGCCATAAGAATTCTGCTCAAAGCAACGTTCAAAGAAGGGATCAATTCGCCCATTGACATTGCCGTCTTTGATCGGAGAATACAGAACCTACGAGACGCTTGTCTCGGAGGAATTTCGGGAAATCTATTCGCAGAAAAAGTGCCAACATTCATTTACCCCAAGATTGCCTATAACCTGACCGATAAAGATTTCAGCAGAGTCCTTACTCTACATCAGGACTTCAAAAACAAGGAGTTAATGAAGGAAGGAAACCGTCCTTACTCCATTACTTACAGTATCTCTTACGCACTCTCAAATACTCATCATTCTGATCTCTTCCAGAGAAATGAGTTCGTTGAGATACCAGAAATCTTTGAGAAGGTTGTCCATGCGGTTAAGCCAGAAATTTCCAGCTTGCCTCATATTCATGAAATGGATATGATCATCCAAGATCAACCGGTCTTTGGTAAAGGTACGAGTCAGATGTTCGAGCCAAGAAGAGTTTCTTTCCGGGAGAATAGGATGCAAAGCCTCACCTGGGGAAAGAAACCAATTATGGAGGTTGTGATTGAACCAAAGAAGTTCATAACAAAAGGAGAATTGCAATGTCCAGGAGGATGGGGAGAAGTCGAGGTCATCTTCGACACCACCCAGAAAGATAATACATTACCATGCGACGCATTGTATTATCTCAAGCAGCCATTTGTTGGACGGTATCAAGGAAACCTAAAGCTAGGTGGACTTGATTTCATAATCAATGGACGTGCAGGAAAGATCCCAGAACAACTGGTTCTTGGAATCGAGTTTCTCGAGGATCATAAACCTTGGGAAAAGGTGTCGGAAGGAATGGAGTTTACGGTGGAACGAAAAAGATATCGACTCAAATGACCACCAGTCCATTCTCAATTTACATCCCGGTAGGAATGTTATACGAGAAATACCGAGCCGAATACTTTGCAGCGTATATCGACTCAGGAGCAGGAATTTGCACAGCTAAACCGGGAATCTTTCCAGAAGGACTCGGAGAAGATTTACCAGCGATTGCCGGAAGGGATTTCTCGAAGAAGATAATCGTCTTCAAACGGGGAATAAAACAAGCGGAAATATTAATTGGAGGAGCTGGTGGTACCCCATGGTACAAAGTCAAAACGCCACCAATTTATTTCCATGACACAGGAGCCGATATCTTACTCGGCAATAATTTCTTGCAAACGTTCAAGCGTTTCACACAGGATAATGAAACAAGACGACTTATTCTCACAACTACTTGTGATCATAAGATTTTGGTGCAACGATTGGCGCAAGCCTTTTATCGTAAATTGCCAATTCAATTTCGCAGCAAGCGTGGTGATGAAGGACGACTTCTACACCCGAAAATGAAAGACCAGAGGAAATATGGTAAGGCAATCCTACAGCTTAGGGTTGAAAGCCTAGGGGGCCGGAAGACCGACAGAATCAGTGACGAGACGATTGAAATTCTGAAGGTCAGCCTTGAACCAAGTCCTTACAATGACATCACAAATGAAGAACAAATTTCAATTGAAGATGTCAAAATCAAGATCCGAAGGAACTACGAAGAGGACCCTCTGGCGTGGTGGAACAAAAATGAACTCAAGGCTACACTTAGAGTTCAAAAGGGAAAGGAGAACGAGTTGGTCAGATACAGACCTATCCTTATGAACCAAGAGGATCGGAAGGACATGCAAATGATCCTCAAGGAACATCTGGATCTAAAGCTCATCTCGCCAGGAGTTTCTCCGTACAGTAGCCCGGGATTCTTAGTCAGAAACCATGGAGAGATCAAGAGAGGAAAGCCAAGATTGGTGATCAACTACCAAGGGATCAACAAGATCTTGGAATTCGACGGATACTACATTCCAAACCGAGAACACCTGATCAACTGCGTCCAGAACGCAAGAGTCTTCTCTAAGTTCGACTGTAAATCAGGTTTCTACCAAATCAAGATGGACGAAGAAAGTAAGAAGTTTACAGCCTTCTCCACACCGCAGGGTCACTATATCTGGAATGTCATGCCAATGGGATTGGCTAATGCGCCCCAGATATTTCAAAGGAAGATGGATAATCTCTTCAAGGATTATTTCAAGTTCATGTTCGTCTACGTCGATGATATCCTCATCGCATCGAAGAACGTCCAAGAACACATCAAACATTTGGAGATCTTCTCGAACGTTTGCCACAAGGAAGGATTAGTGCTGTCGGAAAAGAAGGCAGTAATTCTAACAAGGAAGATCGAATTCCTTGGAATCGAGATCGACGAATCAGGTATCATCCTCCAAAACCATTTGGTGGAAAAGGTACGCGATTTCCCCGACGATCTCAAAACCCTTAAACAGCTCCAAAGTTTTCTGTGGCTAGTTAATTTTGCAGGAATGTTTATTAACAATCTTGCTAGTTACAGAAAGATCTTCAGTCCGTTACTTAAAAAAGACGCATAATTCAAATGGACAGAAGAACACAAGAAGGCGGTTCAGCAGCTCAAATCCGTCTGCCAGAATCTACCAAAACTTGCCATACCAAATGACGAGGACGACTTGATCCTTTACACAGATGCAAGTGATCATTGGTGGGCAGCGGTTCTAACGAAAGTAGAACCAAAAGGAGAGGTCCCCTGTAGATACTGCATCGGACTATTTTCCAGCGACGAGGCCGCCAGATGGCATATCAACGAAAATGAATTTTTCGCAGTCAAAAATGCTTTTAAAAAATGGCCACTATTTTTACTTGCTAAAAAATTCACCTTGAAAATTGATAACACAAGTGTTAAGGCTTTCTTGAAAAACAAAATCGAAAGCAAACCGGAAAAAGCTAGATTACTTAGATGGCAAGCGGAATGTCAATACTATGATTTTGATGTTCAAATTATTAAATCTCATGAAAATGTTCTTGCAGATTTCCCGACAAGGGATGGAGGCACGTGAAGCCAACACCATCCTTACGAGATGGAGACACCATAGGGATAACCTGGATGAACTCCGCAGAGCGATCGACGGCCTGACAAAAAATGCCCGGGCTTCCGGTCATGTACAAGAAAGGGACCTTACCAGGGTTCAAAGCTCGATGAAGGCAACTTTATTGGGCAGCACGAGTTTATGGGATAGCCTTACGGTACCCCTCTCACAAGATGCCTCCACATCAAAACTTGACGTGGAAATACAGGCAAATACATACGAGTTTGAGGATCCGAGTAAAATCGGACCAAGCAGTGATCCTTTCGAGGAAAACACTGATAAATGAGCTGATTCAAGAGGGGAAAACCCGACGGAATCCCAGAATACTTCTTCAAAGAAAGAAGACGAGTCTGATTCAAGAGGGGAAAACCCGACGGAATCCCATAATACTTCTTCAAAGAAAGAAGACAAGTCTGATTCAAGAGGAAAAACCCCGATTGAATCCCAGAATACCTCTTCTAAGAAAGAGGACGAGATTAGTCTTAGACCCCATTCGGGATCATCTAAGATAAAAAGCGAGCCTAGAGTACCTCTGATGGAATATCAAAGAACCTGGGAAAAACTACACACGAGAACGGGATTAGTTCCTGGAAAGTCTGTGGCCAACTGGTCCGGAAAATACCCAAGGATCTGGGCACTGCCAGAATCAAAACCGGAAAGTGTACGAGAGTGGTTCGACTTTGGCTGTCTAGCCTCAGTATTCACCACATCACCGAGTTTCCTAGAAATTTCAAAATTACCAGGATGGATCTACAGGAACGTCTACGAAACGTGGAGTATGAATAATACACTTGCAAGAGGAGATACTTTGGAGTTAAAATTTATCTCAGCAGCTCCAGAGATTGCAGGAAAGGGATTCCAACCAAGCTTTCACTTCATCAAGATACAAAGACCAAACACGAAAGCCATGGAATTCATCAAACCGCCACCCGAGGGACTTTGTCTGGTTTCCCCGATCAACGAAGACGAAATCTCAACAAGAAGGGCTTGGGGATTTTGGGTCTGTCTCACCGAGATGGACAAAGGCAAGTATTCGTTCAAACTATTTCACAATACTGAGAACGAATCATTCATGCTCAACAGCATGACCAACAACACCACAGACTTTGCTGAAACCGCGTTCGAGAAGAAGCGGCAAATGTTGTGGAGAAACGAGATCCCGGCGACCGCCGAAACACGTCGGAAGGTTTGCAACATGATACACGCCGGACGATGGAATGAACGGATTTGCGACAAGTGTCCCGATCAAAAGGAGCCACTTTTCGGAAAAGGATTCCCGATGAAACGGGACAAAACAGGATGTGACAAAGGGGGCCCTTCAAAAAAGGGTAAGATGCCGCGTGCTGGAAAAAGGACCACTTTTGCTAAAAAAAACGAGAGGCCATGTGAGTGACTTGGACAGCTGAACAACCAGGGCCACCCACGGGAACGTACAAGACAGCCTCCACTGACATAATGGAGGGACCACGTGACTTAGAAGATAATGAAGCAGCCATGTGATCAAGACAGGACAACCCCCACTACCATGGAGGGACCACAAGAACAAGTGGAACACGTCAATTCCACCAGAGAATATTGATGAAGTCCGGATTTCAAATCCGAAAACTTTGCCTATATAAACAAGCATAAGGAAACAGAGGAGAGCAAGTCTTCACCACTTTTTTCTTACAAAAAACAAGAGAGTCTGTAATTTGTCTAAATCTTTTAATTTTGTCTTCATATTTCAAGTGTTTAATTCCAGTATTATTGTAATAGTTTGTGAGCGTATGTACAAAAGAGTCGTAGCTACCATAGGTAGCTAAACAGGTTACTCCTCTCAAAAGGGGGTTATGAGTGTATTGTAATAACTAAGTTTCCACATAAATAAATAAGATCTTTGCTTTCGCCTGAGTACGTTGATGTCGATCTTTTAAACTTTCCGTTTAAGTCACCTCTTACACCCGGAGTAGGAAACGAACCAGGGTTGTGCTGATTATCGTTGAAGGAGCCGTTGCAGAACCATCGGTTGCGATCACGTGGTTGAAGGCGAGGAGTCTTCATAAAAACGGGCGGAATACCCGACGGTGGTACGGTCAAAATGAGGTATCTTTTACGGTTATGTTGTATTAGTATTGTACGGAAGCATGCTGGGCCTGATTTGGTCGTAATGGACTATTCCCGTTTGAAGCATCCTAGAATTAAAATTATTCGATTTATTATGGTTTATTTGCAATGACCACAAACCTTTTGGCTAGGATTGCAAAATGCTAGGGATAATCTGGTCCTTTGACAACCTATGTGACACCAAGAGTGATATATTGGGAATTAGTTTCTTGGATCGCACGACTACATCGGTATATTTTCTTGGATCGCACGACTACAATGGATCATCGATCGTCAAGGACATGTTAAATGTCACAAATTACATATCCTCGTAAAAAGTATTTGTATGACATTATCAATAAAGAATAAACTCCATTTCATCGACAGATCTCTGCCTATACCACCTGAATATAATATGAAAGTGTTCAGTGTGTCTGTTGGATATGTGCCAATGATATGGTGTTACCATGGCTCTTTAACTTCGTTACTCTTAATTTTAAGTTTATTAAATATCTTAAACATTTTTAGTTATATTTTTGAAGGTGTTAAATATTTAGTACAATAATTATAAATAAAATTGTAAGATATATCCTATTACAAAAAGTTACAGAGAATTTTTAACATCTTACGTGGCGGCGTTTTTATGACGTGGATGCCAAGGGTGCAAAAAAGTCCGATCAGGTATTTTTAGTCGCTTTTTGGAAAGTTACACACCGAAGAGTTACAAGGCAGAAAGTAAAAAGAAAAAAAAACATAAGTTATAGGGCATTTTTAATAATTTAGCCTACTTAAAATATAGCAGTAATGAATCTACAGGTGTTTACAAGCGAGAAAAATGGTTAGGTTAAATTTTCTTTTAAGAAAATTATACCTCTATCTATGTAATAAATTACAAATTAGTTATATCTAATTGACAAATAACCTTAGATATCATTTTAGTTGGCAAAAGACAACTTGTAATATTAAAAAAGTAGCAAAAGTGCAAAAGATCTCGTATAGCTCTTCTATAACCCTCACGTACTAAAATATTTGATAATAAAAAACAAAAAAACTTAACCTTTATTTTTGTTTTATTTATATACAGAATTAATATTGTTTAGATTGATTTTTATACATATTTTTGATCATTCTTTTAAAGAAGATATTACTTTCTAGATCTGTAAATACATAATATGTAGAATGTTGAGATTAATTAGTTTTTCATGCTTTCATACCATTAAAGAAAGGAAAATGCTTTTCACACAGATGCTGCAAGCATATACACAGTCATCGATCTCCTTGACTTGTGAAAACTGGTTACGTGTTTAGCAAGTTCTTTTTATCATTTATTAACTAACAAAATACAATTGCATTTAACAGTCCTTAGCTAATTTACTGCCTGGCAAAATAAACTCACGATAAGAAGATGAAGATTTCAGTAGGGAACTAGAGTTTAAGAATCATAATTGAATAGTTTGTTACTTTCATAATACGCACATCGATAATATATGGTTTCCAATCAATAAGATATTTTATTTTGTCAAAAGATTAAAAACTCATGTTGAGAGCTATTTAGAGTTACTATCGAATTATTGTTAACTTTAATTTTCAAAGATAGAAGCTGTGGTCATTATCACAAGAAATATATATGGGTATATGAAGATTTCCGAGTCTTGGATAAAAATAAAGCTTTTAACGTTGCCTCCCACTTTAATTATGCAACCGAGGGCAAAATGATAATTATACTTATTTACTAAATAAGCCCGAGCATATCTTCAAAAAGTACATTTTTAACACTTAGCAAAATATAAAAAAAATACCTAGAATATAATTTTTTGTCACTGTCAAAAAGGAAAAAAACATACATTGTTCCCTTCTGCATGCATGTTGGTGATCATCTGTGCATGGTCCCAATATATTAAAAATATCGATAAAACTTAACCAAAACAAGCCAAGTCCTCAAACAACATTTTAAACTTAAACAAAATCATATATTCTTTAAATAGAAAAAATAAAGCTTACTTTGCAATGCACATAGCTATACTTTTTTGTTGCATGTACTATGATTATTCGTTTAATCCTTATACTTTGTTATATATGGTTTCTCTATTTGTTATTTTGATTCACTCTCATAAGTTCAAGAACAAACACCAAACACTTTCAAAATGACTACATTCAAATGGCGGAAGATTATGGGGCTTGTTTTCGATGGTTTCGTCGTCGGAGCCGCCTCGCCAAACACCTTCAAAATGATTATTTCCGATGGTTTCGTCGACAACAACAACGGCAAAGGGTGGACGATTGACGTGACTACTTCAGCTCGCGCAATCTTCAAGTCGGTGCCGAGGGAGGCTATGGTTTTTGCCGCCGGAGCAATCGCCGGATCCGCCTCGAGGATTGCCATCGCGCCGCTCGACCGGGCTAAGATCCTTATGCAGGTATGAGAAAACTTTCTTTTTTGAACTATGTATGAAAAAACTCATAACTATAAAGATCCTGATGATAAGCTTGCATGTTGAGCTTATTTTGAGTTTAGAGATTATATTAGATAAAGAAATTACGTGGGACTAAACAAGGGACTAAAATAGCACAGTGGATTTCAAAGGAAAATAACTTGGAGAAGAGGTGAATTTGTGTTGAGACAACGTGCGTGGTGTGTAGTGAAGGGGTTGAAACGTTGTGCCCAGGGGCGCGACCACCCTGAGGGCTAGGGTGAGCTCCAACCCGGGGCCAGTTTTGACCTCAATATTGGTAATAGGTATTTATAAGAATAGAAAAAAACTCCAAGATAGTTGAAATATATGCAAGTGAAGTAGAAAGTTTTTCTTGATGTCTGAAAAAGTAAATGCCAGGTAGTATATATATGCAAGGAGCTCAATGAATGACACATATATAATTTAACGACTCTAATGGCTAAAGAAATATTCTACCCTCTTCTACAATAAAATGAATTGCCCAATCCTAGCCACGTTCTAGAAAAATCTAACATTATTATATACAATGAAGAATCTAGAGTTGGCCTATTACATGATAAATCCTAAGTGTTGAAAAACTTTTGGAGTGACCTTAGAACTCTGGTTTTTAGATCATCCAGTCACAGTGTGGGGCCCTTTTGCATGCGGCGCATACGATGTTTGGTTCTCATGCGTGCTTGACGCCCGTTACTGGCTGGATGGTGCGGGCTCATGCCCACCTAATCAGGCTGAAGTGTTGTCGCCCGTGAAATAATCACCCATCGAATAGGAGATATTCGTGATGCTTGGGAACTTCGAAACGCTTGAATATCATCCTTAAATTACCATAACTCGTTCTTGATCTCCTAGTTCGCCTTTGTTTCCGTCAGTCCCTTCCCTCAGATTAAGTATTCTAGCCAATGCTTGACCCCTTAGCGCTTGACGACCAACTCGACAAGAATCTGATAAATTATGGTCATGGTGCTACGGTAATAGCGTTACCATTTTATTTTATGGGCTCGAAACTTGGTGGCAAAAATTATTTTTTTTGTTCGATTTTTCCTTAAGGAGCAAAAAACTAACAAAATCAATATCTCTAAATGATCTCAAAACATCAACAAAAGTAAAAAGAAAGTCCATCTTTAAATTTCTTTACACTTTAAAAATCACACATCTTTCTCTTAAACCTTCAACATCAAATCTTCAGATATTTATCACGTTGTACTAAATTATACTATTACAAGGAGTATAATAATTTTTTTTGTTTAATTTTATTTTCAAGTAGATGATAATCTTATGCATTTAAACCAACTTATTATTTTGTTGGGGCTTTAATGTAAGATAATTAAATCTTTTTTTATATGTCTATTAAAGTTTTCATCTTCTAGTTCTATAGATAAATTTTTTTTTTTGAATCACTATAGATAAAATATTTAATTAAAGGAGAATCATGTATATTCCTAATAACTCGTTTACTAGTGCTATCAATAAATTTTTATTCCCCATACAATTGCAGAGTTTAACTTCGATAAAATCTATTTAACATGCAATTTTTATCATTTTGTACCAAACGGTAATATTTTTCATTCTAATGTATACATCTAATCTATATTTTTTTATTTTAGTTAATTGTAGCCCAGGGTCTAAAAAGATCCTGGCTCTACCCCTGGTTGCTCCATTGTTTTTTGCATGTCACATGGCTCGTCAAGTGTGGGCGTTGGCGGATTTTTCGGTGTCCTTGTGGATAAGCCACCAATAATCGTTTGGCGATTGGGTTGTACGCGTGGTGAGGGTGGAGTCCAGTGAGAGACTTAGTTTTATTATTACGGTATGTTGGACTATGTGGGGAAATCGCAATAGTGTGTTGGCGGGAGAGAAGATGCGTCAACCAGATGAGATCGACAGATCATATTGTTCGCTCGGGTTTACGTGGTGAATTGACTAGCACATAACGGGAAGGAAGGAGGCCGCACGAGGGAGCCGACTGTGCATTGGGAATCCCCAGTGGGAGATATTATCAAGATTAATTTTGATGGGGCGTTGTTTCAACATGATGCGGAGGTCGGGATGGGAGTTGTGGTGCATGATAAGAACGGGGTTATGCTAGCATGGAGGCAACGAAGATTTCCAGCTTTCCTGTTGGTAACTTTGTTTGTGCACAAACATGAATATATAAACATAAACATAGACAATAGCTTATAATTAAATTTCTAGAACACATAAACAATAACATATAACATGTGTTGCAAAGTAACATACGACAATAAAATAAATTCGACCTCTCAGCAACTGTAGGAAAATTCTTGGAGTGGATTAGACGAGTCAGAAAATTCCGTCGAAGCATCAGGTGAGTTGGAAGTTTAACCTCCTCCCCTTAAGATCAATTTTCCCGGCTACCCTTCAAGCCCTCAGTGGTAAACGACCTCCCAAGGTACAACGTCCTCACACAATAAGGTAGTAAGTGAAGGACAACCCTACCTTCTCAAATCGGACACGAAAAATATTTTGCATTGAATTAAATATGAAATAGGGCAATTAAATAAACAAGAAATATAACAGACAAATGGTAAGGTCAACAGCAATAACATAGAGGGTCTCGGACTCAAAACTCAGTGGATACGTTTTAAACTTTTGGAATTAATTCGCAGAATAAAAAATGTAATTAGGTGACGGATCAGTTAATATACGAGAATTAACTTAGCCGAATGGTAACGGGCGTCCATGCACTAGTTGGAGGTACATAGTTCGAATCTTTACAACTGCAGCACAGTGTACTATTATATTTTTGAAAACCTTTTGAAACCAGAAACTGAGAACAAAAGCTTGCTGGAAATAATTTGACAGAGACAAAAACAACTCTTTAGCAAATTACACAGGATAGTTAATGGACTAAAACCGATTTGAAAGCAACACCTTTTGGAAACCAATTGTAAAACCAGTTGACAAAAAAGGTACTGAAAAATTATGAAAAGCCAGAAGAACAAAACCTGCTTTAACAACTGGAAAAGGATTTAAAACATATGAACAGATTCTCGAAATTAAAACCACCTATACGTGCAACACATATTACGAATATAGATAAAAAATTGATCTTAAGATTGTTGGTAACTTTGTGTGTGCACAAACATGAATATATAAATATAAACATAGACAATAGCATATAATTAAGTTTTCAGAACACATAAACAATAACAGATAACATGTATTGCAAAAGTGAAAGTAAAATACGATAATAAAATAAATTCGACCTCTCAGCAACTGTAGGAAAATTCTTGGAGTGGATTAGACGAGTCAGAAAATTCCGTCGAAGCATTGGACGAGTTGGAAGTTTAACCTCCTCCCCGTAAGATCAATTTTCTCGGCTACCTTTCAAGCCCTCAGTAGAAAACGACCTCCCAAGGTACATTGTCCTCACACAATAAGGTAGTAAGTGAAGGACAACACTACCTTCTCAAATCGGACACGAAAAATATTTTGCAGAACTCTTAGAACCGAAAATGCTATGTGTTAGGGCCGTCCCTCACACTTGGATTGGGCTTAGATCCGATCGGCTCATTTCTATATTATTGATATTGTTTTGTTTAAATTATTAGGTTAAAGTTAAATCTTAGATGGTAGTTATCTTGCTAATCTTTCCATATCTTCATAAGATATTATTCCATCTTACCATTTAACTTACATATATCTCCTTATTATGCATCTAGACATATTTAGGTAGCATATACAATTGGATATCTTGTATGATATTGCAGGAATATTTTAGATAAGGTAAGGAGATATATTTGGGTTGCAACCGGGTAATCATATGTGCTTATCTATAAGAAAAGAAGATCCGCGTGGATTACAACTGGAGATACGAAGATATTACCCGTTAAGGAAAGAAGATCTTCGAGGGTTGCAACTGAAGATCTGCAGAGATTCTAAGGAGAAGACTCGACACAATTAAATGACACTTTTGAAAAAGATATTAGTGAGTCAGTACTGTATCGAGTCAAAGATTTTTTCTGAAGAGCATTAAGTCAGAGGTCTAAAGTAGCTTAGTGTGTTCTTCGATTCAATCGAGTATTCTGAAAACAAGTTAAGAGATAGGTATTGCAACCGCAAATATTAGAGGGAGTCTAAATTTTGGGTTAATGTAAAACCTACATTGTAATTCTTAAGCAGGATACTGTTGGAATTAAACTTTTGGGTGCAAGCCCCGTGGACTAGGACCATTTGGACTGAACCACGTTAAAAACTATTTGTGTTCTTTACTGTTTTATGTTTAACTGTCTTCTATTAGTTGCAACAGAAAACTGGTTTTAAAACATAAAAGTACAGTAGTCTGTCCTACTCATGAGTGCAGTTGCAACCACTCTCAAGTACAACTGCATTCAATAACGAGTAGAATAGACCTAAGATCTTTCAATTGGCATCAAGAGCGGGTCACTATATTACATAGTGTAGATTCTAGATCAAAGATCTTTTTGTTTTGTTTTGTTTAAATATTTTGATGGAGAAAATGAGGGAAGGTCTGTCGACCATAAAACCCCCAATGCTGACGGCAACAAACTACTTCTACTGGAAGAATCGCATGCAAAGCTTCATCAAACAGCAGGACCAAAAATCATGGAAAAACATCCTAAAAGGGTGGACCCCACCTACCGACGAACAGAAACGAGTCAAATCTGAACTAGAATGGACCGACGCAGAAGAACTTCTTGCAAATTATAACTCTACAGCCTTAAATCTTATCTTAGTTGCAGTAGATTATAATCAATATAAGAGTATTTCTAACTGTGAAGTTGCAAGAGATGCTTGGCAGGCTATTGAGAACGCGCACCGGAGAAATGCTAAAGTACGTGCATCCAAGTTGCAACTATTCAATGATCAGTTCAACTTCATATGAATGGAAGAAACAGACACCATTGCGCAGTTCCATTCCAAACTCACGCACCTAGCAAGTGAAGCCACCATCCTTGGAGCCGACTTCCCAGAATCCAGAATTGTACTAAAGCTACTAGGATCACTTCCAAGAAGATTCACAATGAAGGTCTCAACCATTGAAGAGGCAAATGACATCAACACCCTACCCCTGGCCGATCTCATGGGTTCTCTCACCGCATGGGAAATGAAACTCAAGAGAGAAGGATACACTATCTCCAAAGGAGTAGCGCTACAAGCAAACCTCCCTCAAAACAGTTACAACTCCGAAGTGGTTCAATCTCTGGCCCTCCTCACAACGAGGTTCAATAAAATGAACAAACACTAGAGTAAAGGTAACACTTCTTGTACTGTTGCAAGTCCCTCTGATAACTTTAAAAAACCTTCCGCTACTAATAGACTTGATAACAAAAGGTCCGAAAAATGTATTCAATGCATGGAATGTCTAGGTTTTGGGCATATTAGGGCTGACTGTGCGAACCTCCTTGAGAAGAACAAGAACCGAGCACTGCTTTCTTGGAGTGACAGCAAATCCGAGGAAAGTGAAGAGGAGTCAGAAGAAGTGGCAGGTGTTGCACTCTCATCCTTTATTCCATTCACTAGAGCAAACATGGTAGTTGCAATTCAGACTCTTATGGAATTCGATTCTGACTCACTGAATAGTGATGAAGAAGAACCTGCAATGATCTGGATACCATCCTCAAAAGAAACTCAGAACTAGAGGCGCAACTCAAAATTGTATCCTGGTTTGGCAGCCCTGTCAAGATGAAAAACAAGATCATGGAACTGGAGAGAAAAGTACTCTCACTCACAAGAGAAAGAGACCTCCTGTCCACCGATCTTGACACAGTACTCAACGCAAACAAAGCTTTGGAAGATGTGTGTGATCTTACTCGAAAGGAACTCGATTCACTAGTTAAGAATGTAAAGTTTCTCACACCTAGAACCGAAAAGCTGGAGGAAGTTCTGGATACTCAGAAATTCGCAACTGGGAAGACTGGGTTAGGATACATTGATCCAGTGGATCCCAAGTTCCTTGGAGACACTAAAATTACCATATCCAAGAAGAAGCGAGCACCCAAAGGAGTGGAAATTCCACTTAACTAGAATCAGATCCAACCCCCTCAGGTTCAGGTACACCCAAGTCACAACTCATCTATTCCGTTAACTAATCTTGACCCTGTCAACAGATTTCCAAGAGGACGCTTTGTTCCAACATGCCACCATTGTGGAGTACAAGGGCACATCAGGCCATACTGCTACCAACTATGGGAACCACATCACGTATCCCATCCCAATAAGGCTGATGTAGAGATCAAGAAGGAAAGAAGGAACCGTATGAAGAAGAAAGCCAAACAGACTAGAACAACTGTTGCAATAGACATACCAATGAAGCAAGTTTGGGTTAAAAAATTACTCAGCACTCTTACATGCCTTAGTGCTTGTAATTCCACATCTCAACGTGCATCTTTTTCTAACTCCTGATTTTTTGATAGTAGTTGCTCCAGGCACATGACAGGAGATAAAAACATCCTGACAAACCTCGTTTACGAACGGAAAGGCGATATGGTTTTTGGAGATGGCAACCGAAGATAAATCCTTGGAAAAGAAACACTAAATGCGAAAGGTTTTCCTAAACTTAGAGATGTATTCTATGTTGATAGGCTACATGCTAATCTCATTAGTATTAGTCAATTGTGTGATGATGACCTGCATGTTCGTTTTACCAAAGATTAAAGTGAGGTTATTGATCAAGATCAAAACAGGGTACTACATGGATTAAGGAGTGCTGAGAATTGCTATACTATGACAAATTGTAAAGCTGCTATTAGGTATTTAACTTGCAACTTTAGCGCAGATACTCTTGCAGATCTATGGCACCAGAGACTTGGTCACATCAACTATAAGTCCCTTGCTCACCTTTTCAATAGCCAAAGTGTGAGAGGTCTAACCAAGCTTGGACCAAAATCCCTTGAGAAATGTGGATCATGTCTTGAGGGAAAACAAAAGAAAGTGAGCCATGCAGTATTGCAACACACCCCTTCTGTAAGAATCCTTGAACTCCTTCACATAGATCTAGTAGGACCAATTCAGAAGGAAAGCATCTCAGGTAAACGTTATATATTTGTGTGTGTAGATGATTTCTCACGATTCACTTGGGTCGAATTTTTTAAGAAAAAAATGAATCTTTCGTGGTTTTCAAAAACCTTTGCAACACTGTTGCAACTGAGAAAGATTTATCTGTTAAAAGGATTCGCAGCGATCATGGGAAAGAATTCGAAATTTCAAGTTTCAATAATTTCTGTTCTGACAAAGGTATATTTCATGAATACTCATCTCCCATAACAACACAACAGAACGGTGTAGTGGAACGAAAGAACAGAACATTGGTTGAAATAGCCCGAGTTATGTTGAACTCGAAGAAACTGGCCCTTAAGTTTTGGGCAGAAGCAGTAAACATTGCGTGCTATGTTACAAACCGTGTTTACCTGTGACCAGATACAACTAAAACTGCATATGAACTCTGGAAAGGTAAGCGTTCTAATGTTCAACATTTTCACGTATTTGGTTGTGCTTGCTATGTACTCAATGATAGAGAATCTAGAGGTAAGTTCCAATCCAAGTGCGATTTAGGAATATTTCTAGGTTACTCTCGCAACAGTCACTCATATCGTGTGTTCAACATTCATACCCAAATTGTTGTGGAGTCATCTAATGTTGAATTTGATGACTACAAGGACTTTGCTTCAACATCCTTAGAGGTTAAGATCACGGAGCTGGTCGATTTCGAAGAAGAGGAGGATGAACAACGACAAAATATTTCCAAGAACTCAAATCGGGTTGCAACTGATCCTGTTGAACCACAAGTGGCAACTACCTCAGAAGTCACAATGGAAGTTGATCCCCCACCAGTGACAAATGAAAGAACTGAACACCTAGAGGCACCACCACACATAAAAAGAAACCACCCACCTGAAGCAGTCATTGGTGAGATGAGTGATGACGTTCGTACACGAGATCTTCCTCGCAAATGGTGCGGTTTGTCAGTTACACCTCCAAAATTGAACCCAAGAACGTAAATGAGGCACTTTTGGAAGAAGCCTGGATTGAAGCTATGCAGGAGGAACTGAATCAGTTCGAAAGAAATGAAGTGTGAGAACTAGTACCTAGACCTGCAAAAGTAAACATCATTGGTACAAAGCGGATATTCAAGAACAAGACCGATGAGTTGGGAAACATTGTTCGAAACAAAGCAAGACTCGTTGCACAAGGGTACACACAAGTCGAAGGAGTAGATTATGATGACACCTTTGCACCAGTTGCAAGACTGGAATCTATTCGTGTCTTACTTGTTGTTGCATGTGTCTTGCACTTTAAACTGTTTCAAATGGATGTTAACAATGCTTTCTTAAATGGGTACCTAAATGAGGAAGTTTATGTTGGATAACCCAAAGGGTTTATTGACCCACACTTTCCCAATTATGCACTGAAACTCAAAAGAGCACTTTATGGTCTCAAACAGGCACCTCGTGCGTGGTACGAGAGACTCACTATTCACCTTCTTGAGAAAGGATACACCAGAGGAAGTGCAGACTGAACCCTGTTCTATAAACACCTTGGCACACACATTCTGATTGCACAAATATATGTTGATGACATTGTATTTGGTTCCACTTCCACTAGCGAGTTGCAACAACTCATATCTGTCATGAAAAATGAATTTGAAATGAGTATGGTTTGTGAACTCACATACTTCCTTGGATTACAGGTGAAACATCATGATGATCGGATATTCATATCTCAGACAAAGTATGCCAAGAATCTAATCAAATGATTCGGGCTTTAACATGCCAAACCAATGAAGACTCTCATGGGTGCAACTGATCGACTTAGCAAGGACGAGGGTTGCAACTCGGTGGATGCTAGTCTATACAGAAGCATGATTGGTAGTCTGTTGTATCTCACGGCTAGCTGACTAGACATATGATTCAGTGTTGGAGTATGTGCTCGCTATCAAGCCAATCCTAAGGAGTCCCATCTGAAGGCTGTCAAAAGAATCACTCGATATATCGCAGGTACAACTGATTTCGGACTCAGTTACAACTTTAACAATAACCTCTCACTTGCAGGTTGCAGTGATGCCGACTGGGCTGAATGTGCTGATGACAGGAAGAGTACCACATGAGGATGCTTCTATCTTGGCACCAACCTTGTGTCTTGGTTCAGTGAGAAACAACATTCCATCACACTGTCTACTGCCGAGGCAGAATACATTGCTGCAGGGAGCTGTTACACCCAGCTAGTTTGGATGAAGCAAATGTTGGAAGATTATGGTATCACTCAAAATGAGATACTCCTCTACTGTGATAACAATAGTGCCATTAACATTTCGAAAAATCTTGTTCAGCACTCACGCACTAAGCATATTGATATAAGATATCACTATATGAGGTAACTGGTAGAGGCTAAGACTATTGAGTTACATCATGTGTGTAATGACCTTCAACTTTCAGACATCTTTACAAAGGCTTTAGATGCGGTTTGAGCACCTTCAGAAGTCTTGCTGTCTTGGAGAACCTGAAGTTCAGTGTTCATAGCATCTTTCCAAACAGGGTTAGTAATAGCATGATCATAACAGGTAGGTTCAGGATTAGAAGCAGTGGACATGACATATGAGAGGTAAGCAGAAGATAAAGCAGCAAAGGAAAGATCAGTGAGAGAATCCATACCTGTCATCTGAACCTTAGAACCAAGAGAGTGATGGGATGTAGTGGTTTGAGCTATCCCGTATTGGTAGTCCTGAAGATGAATGGGAGTTCTTTTAGGTCTAACAAATCTTCTAAGAATGGGACTAGTTGGTACAACAGTGGATGGTGAAGAAGGGATATCTTCATTAGAGTGTTGAGGTGAAACAGAAGAATGAAGGTCTGTATTGTTTTCTAGGAGTGGAAGAGAAGGAGTGGGACTGTGATGTGGTGGAGGTGAGAGTTCTATTTGTGGAGATGGAGGAGTGTCAATGGTGATATAAGGTATAGGAGTAGATACTGTGAACTCATCCATGTCAAAGTTGTCACCATGATCAATGATAGGAAACATATAATCATTTTCTGAATCTTTGCTATAAGGAAAAGAACTCTCATAGAACACAACATCTCTTGAAGTAAAAACAAGATTTGTATGAAGATCATACAATGTGTATCCCTTATATTGGTTGGATAACCTATGAATATACATCTGGAAGCTCTAGGATGAATTTGTTGTAAGGTTTTTGGGGTATTGTTGCATAACACAGGCAACCATAGGCTTTTAAGTGAGAGTAGTTGGGGACTTTTGAGTAGAGTAGATGAAAATGAGTGAGATTTTGTAATAGGGGTGTTGGTGTTCTATTGCTAAGGTAAGCAACAGTGGCAACACAGTGTCCCCAGAATTTGTAAGGCAATTTAGCTAGTAATCTCAAGGATCTTGCTACATTAAGTAGATGTCTATGTTTCCTTTCAACAACTGAGTTTTGTTGGGGTGTATAGACACAAGATTTTTGGTGAATGATACCCTTTTGAGCATAGTATTCTGGTATGTTAAATTCCAGTCCTTGGTCAGATCTTAAGGATTTTAGAGAAGTGTTGAATTGATTGTTGATTAATTGAATGAAATTTTTGAGAAGGATTATGGCTTGTCCTTTGTTATGCATTAGGTATATCCAAGTGAACCTACTGTGGTCATCAACAATTGTAAGGAAGTAATTTGAGCCATTAAGAGATTGCACACTGTATGGTCCCCATATATCAACATGAATTAAATCAAAACATGCATTAGATCTATGAGAGTTAATGACAAAAGGAGTTCTGTGTTGCTTTGCCAAATGACAAGTGTCACAAGCCACACTTTCAAACGTTTTAGGGAATTGAACTTCTTTAGAATCTAACAAAGATAGTAAATCAACAGAGGGATGGCCTAATCTGAGATGCCATAACATAGAAGGGTTGATCATAGATGAAACTGAAGCAGAAGCTTGAGAATCCTTGTTCATGATCATCCAATACAGACTTTGCTCTTCCTTAGCAGTCCCAATCACCTCATTGGTGCTGAGGTCCTGAATAAGACAAATATTAGGTTCAAAAGTGAGAAATCTATTTGAATCGGATATGAGTTTTCTAACAGATATGAGATTGAAGTGGAATTCAGGAACACATAAGACATTGCTCAAATTTATCCTTTCATTTATCTTCACTGATCTCATATGAGATGCAATGACATTAGTGCCATTTGGCAACTGAACTTGGCTGTCTTGCAGGACATATTTATGAATGAGGAGATGAGGTGAGAACACTACATGATTAGTAGCTCCAGAATCTACTATCCATATGGATTTTAGCTTGTTGTGTTTGTTTGAAAGAAGAGAATTAAAGAGAATGGAACTAGAGACAAAATATCTACCTGAATTCTCATTATGATTAGAAGTAGTAGATTTGGAAATCTGACTGATCATACCATCACCATTACCAGTTTGGAACAGATTGCAGAGGTGCTGGAATTGTTCTTGAGAGATTGGAGTATTCTTGTTTATGGTGTTGATTCCTTGATTAGCAGTGTGTGTGGTCTGATTAACATGCATTGTGGGAGTTGAAGTGTTGGGCTTAAACCTTGAGTATTTGTGACCAAGAGGGTAACCATAGATCTCAAAACATGAGTCAATAGTATGGTTATTCTTCCCACACTTAGCACACACAAGCTTCTGTTTTCCTGCTCCCTGCCTGTTCCATGGTTTGTATCCTTGTCTCTGTGGATAGCTTTGCATAGCAGCAACATGTGGAGTCTCATATAGCCCTTGTGGTCCATGTGAAAGTCTATTCACATTCATAGCCGCCATATAAGTACTCAAAGACTTATTTGATAGTTCAAAATCTGCTTCCTCTTGTAGTACCAAGTTGAAAACATCATCTAACTCAGGCATATGATCTCTGAGTAATACTTGATTTCTAACTTGTCCAAAAGGCTCATCTAACCCCATAAGAAATTGCATAACTCTTTTGTTCTCAGATTTCTTTTTCATTCCAGCCAACGCACCACACTCAAAACTTGCACAAATCAAATGCTCATCATAGTTATTTATCTCATCCCATATATATGCCTTTGAGATTAGCAAAATAAAGACTTACAACTTTATTTTCTTGTTTAGTGTTGATGAGTTTTTGTTCCAACATGTAGATCCTGTTGTTGCTGGTTTTTGCAAATTTGCGCTTGATATCATTCCACATTTTAAAGGCTGAGTCTCCAAACAGTGTGAAGTCTGAGATATCAGATGAGAGAGTTGCTGAAACCCACCCTAGAACAGTGTAGTTGCATTTGATCCACTTTCCGTATGAGGGATCTGTGGTTGGTGGCTCTGGAATGGAGCCATTGATGAATCCTAACTTGTTTTTGGTTAACAAAGCTACATACATGGCCCTGCTCCACTTATGATAGTTCTGTGTTGTCAATTTCTGACTAACCAGACAGTGAGCTGGATTCTCACCATGATGTAAGTAGAGAGGATATGAGGGATCTTCATAGTGGGTGTTATTGTGGTGAGAAAAATTTGTTCTCTGTGAATCTCCTGTTTGTGTTTGTTATGATATAACAGGGGCTGGCACATTGTCAGACATGATAACAGTAAAGAAGAAAAGAAAGAGGAAGAGGAAAAGAGTAAGGGGTGATGGAATCGAAGATTTCAGAAGTGATTGATGCGGAAAAGCAGTGGATGTGCTGCTCTGATACCATGTTGAGAATATGGAACTAAGATAAATAGAGCCATCATCGTGTAAAGCTTGGAAAAGGCTCTGTGTATTGATGAATTAATGATCTGATTTGATACAATTACAATGCCAACACATTACATATATAGAAAGAATGATAATGGAGATAATACTATAAAACAATTCACTAGTACTACAAGATTCCTCTCATTTGAATTAATTTCTTCTTCTTTAAGATAGTGGTTGTGCAGGCTTTCCAACTCATTTGATCCTTCTTATCATCGGCCATGTTACCATTATCAGTCAAGACTTTCCAGCTTATTTGATCCTCTTGTCATCTGCCATGTTACCATGATCATCAGTTGTTTTTTTCTTTTATAAAGGAACCTGGGTATATTTACTCTGCTTTTATCAATAGCAGCAACTTCATCAATAAGTGGATCGGGGTGGGGGGGGGGGGTGGGGGGGTGGTGTTGTTTCATTTTGCTATTTGGAACTCCATCCTCGTCAGCTGGAAGTCTTGATTCACTAACTGAAAACGACACAACAGGCTTACGTTGTTCATTTTCTATCTTTACTGGAACATCAACCTTGTCAGACATGGGACCAGCCTCCAGACTAGAAGAGTTCAGCTGAATGAATATTTTCTCTTTTTGATGAATCCTCTGGGTTAGAGTGGACGAGTTCAAAGGAATAACTATATTTGGAGCTGGTGCCATAGGCTGCTGTAACTCGTCTTACAACTTTGCTGGGAGATCAGTTGTCTCATTCAGGACAGAGGCCTCCACACTTGAAGAACAGTCCTCCTCTTCTTTTGTGGCAGTCTTGTGGTCAATTTGAATCAAGGAGTGGTTAGTCGCTGGAAGAACCGTACTCCCATTAGTGGACGTGTTCATCTGTGGAGGCTCATTTTCAGTCTCTTGTTGAGAATCAGTCCTCTCCTAGCCTCGTGCATGGCATCAGTCTCTAAATCAGCCATGCTGTGCTCAACCTTGTTGTCGTTTGATGAGCTTTCAGGGGCCATTTGAACGAGAGAGTGGTTCATCTCTTCAATCGCTGGACTCCGTGCATCAGTTGAAGTAGTCAATAAAGATTTTATTCGTGGGAATAACTCTTGTTTCGTTGTCTCTCTCTCAGAAATAGATGACGCATGCTGAAGAGGTGGAAATGGAGGTAATTCGTCTTGATTGGCCTTACTTGTTTCAGAAAATTTGCGAAGAGGAAATATTGAATGTACAGGATCCTTGGTACGACCAGAGAAATCACTTTTATCATTATATAGTCCTGGAAGCTCCAACGGACTTGCATGGTTAAAAAGAGGAAACGAATTATTGTCCCCATTGTGATAATCATGGTCTAGCATTTGCTGATGATTGATAGGCAAAAGATGTGATGATCTTGAATTAATTTCACCAGAACCCAGAAACTCTTCATCACGTTGATTGGATGGTAACTGAATCTCTACTTGGAATGTCATATCCTTGGTGTTGGCAAAAATAGGCAGAGAAGAGTCGTTAGAAACATGATTTACGAAGCCATTTTGCTGGAGAGTTTCTTGTTCAGTATCTAAGCTACTTTGCTCCGCCGTTCAATAGAAGTAGAATCAACCAACTCCAGACCGTGATCAGCATCTGAAGACAAATTTGAATCACGTACAATATCTGATTCTTCTAAGTTTAGATGGTTATCAATGTCTATGACTTCATTCAGCTCAGACAAAATAGCTTTATTTTCACTCACTTCCTCGACTAAGCTTGATTTTTCTGAGTTTCAGATAGATAATTCCCTCGGTTCTCCCCCATTTCATCCTCAGTGAAAGGAGTGTGCTCGGCTGAACATTTATCAGGATTTACAGGTGAGCAGACATAATTTCTGTTAGAATTATCAGAAAAGGTAGCTGTAGTGAAAGCCCTATCTACAGTCTCTACTTGATCCAATTTTACATGAACCTCATTCTGTAATTTCATGTCTGCTGGACCCATAGTTTCATCAACTTCTACCTCTATAGGGCTTGTGTCTATAGTGATTTCTTCATTCTCTACACTATTTGAAGGTCCTGCTGGGTCTCCAAGATTTTTTCTGGAGAACCATGTGAAATTTCCAGAGCAGCCGAATCATTTGGGTTAAGCTCATCTGTCACTCCAGGAGCCTGAGAGCCCTCAACTTCGCTAGATTTGAGAATTCCAAATGTAGGAGTTGCATTTACTATACTATCTTCTTCGGGAACAACATTTCACCCATGAGACTCGACAACTGTTTCTGTCCAATAAAGAGGTTTTTCCACATGTGGTAAAATTGAAGTTTCTGAGCTAATAGACCCGTTGGAATAATCCTCTTAAGCATCTACACTATGTGAACCGGTCAATGATGCTTCAGATTGCTTTTCCACTTCCGAACACGCTGATGTGAAGTTGTCTCCACCTTGGAGTACATCAGGACAATTGTAAGATGCATTTTCAGGAAACTCAGGTACCTTTGAATCTTCAAGAGGGGTCATTTCAGGAGTACCAGTGTTATTTAACGCCAAAGCTGTGTTCTCGACTTGATTAAGATCCTCAGGATTACATTCACCCTCATGCACCAAACTAGATATTGCAGTTGAACTATCTGCATAATATGAATTCCCAGCTGTAGTATATACCAAAGCTATATTTTTCACCATTTCCCCTTGCACGCTCTTCAGCAAAGGATCTCTGAGAACCCTCTCCCCACTGGGATGTAAAACCAGAGATACCGCGAGAATACGGTGGATCTGTGACCATTTTTGTCTTCTTTTTTTCGTCATCTGAGACAGAGGCTGCCTCATTTAACTCAGGCTTTTCCGTCTTATCTCTTTCCACGACTCCTGGACTAGAAAGTGTCAGAGTGCCTTGTGCATCAGTACTGCCCAGACTAGAAGGCAACTGCTCAAAGCCAGACGTGCGATTGGAGAATGCATCCGGGCTGGTGCACGTATAATCAAGTCCCAAAGATAGTGATTGATGGTCTGAAAGGAGTTCTACATCAGTGATTGTCGGGTGAGTTGATGCATCAACTTTGTCAATTTCATGGATTTCAGCAAATGCAAGACCTTTCTCCAAATTTGATTCTGAATGTGGGTCTTCGATCAGCTGAAGTGCTCGGTGAATCAGAAGATGAAAAGCCAGAAGTTCCTTTTTTAGAATGAGTTGTTACCATCGTCGGAGACTATAGATTCTCTCGTAGATTGACTATCAGATGAATCATTCGAAAGGGGAAAGATTTGAGAAGTTCCTTTTTTGAATGAGTTGTTACCATCGTCAGAGATTATAGATTCTCTCGTAGATTGACTGTCAGATGATTGAGTGGGCCGGGATTACTATCTTCCTTTGCGTCTGAAATCAATGGTTGACTTCTGATAAAAACTAAAGGTGAAATCACTCTTTACTTTCAGTTCAGAGTCTGTATCCATTTCTGATTCCATTGTTGACGGTGCATCCACATAATTGTCCATCTCACTAGCCATTTCATCAGATTGATACCTGGTTAAGCTGCCTTCAGTTTTCAGTGCTCCATCCGAAGCAATATTCAGATTCTCAAAAGTGGATGAGATGAGCCTACAGGAGTGGATGCAAATCAGAAACGTCGTGTACCACAGCATAACAAATGAATTTAGACTTGTACCGTTGTACGTAAAAGACATATAATATAAAACTCACTTTGCATGTGATGCTGATAAAACTTCAGGGTTTTCTCCATTTCTCCACCGTGGCCCTTTCTTCTGTTAAATTTCAGAAAGTTATTGAAGATAAATGCACAAGAAGCATAGGCAAAAGAGCTAGTACAATGGGGAATTGATACATAATCCAAAATGCAGAAGAGAATACAATAGGGCCAGATTTCAACTGCTGCTACACATTATGACTATTGAGATCTATATTCACCCCACCAGAAACAGCAGTTCATGACTACACAGCTGAGGTTTCAACATAAACTGCAGAAATATTATATCTACATGTTGACGTAAGACGAAATAGTGACATCTGATAAATTGTTCAAGCCAAAAGAAAAAAGAAAAAAAAAATCTTATCAGGAACAATAGTGGTATCATGTGTTTAATATTTTTTCGCATATATCTTAAGATTGTTATTAGCTAAAACAAATCACAGGTAAGGCAGATGATGAGAGCAAGGAAACAATTAAATTAAAAAAAAGCAGTAGTATTGTTTCCTCCAGAAAACTGTAAGGCTTTGTCAGGAATACCTTTGCTTTGCGGAACTTTTCTCTGTGGACATCAGCTCTAGTCATTCCAGACGTTCCGGATCCGTGTAACGCTTTAGACATGATCCAGCACCAGCAACATCAACCTACAGAAAATTATGTCACTTTATAGAATTTTTCAAGAGCAAGACACATTCAGTAAAAAGTAGGCGAAGAGGACCCCTGCATTCCTCATAAGAATCCATTATAAAGCGAGGAAAATCACCCTGTGTAACTAGATTCTGCTCCAGCCTTAGATTTGAATGCCAATCAAGACCTGGGTATTGATATTTGAAACACATTACTATGTGTACCAAGTAAGATTAGGCACAAAGATGGAAGATGCAACACCAATAAATATATTCTGATTAGAAGAAACAAAAAGTTGGAAACCCCAGGACCTTAGGCGAGCAATAACATAGACTGTCTACCTCAACCCTAATATTAACATTTAATGGACCTCAAAGATGATCATGTAACCAAACGTGGTAAATGGAGGATCCCTTGCATTGTTTTAAGAAAAGAACAGAGGTCAATGCAGGGCAACTTTTAGTCAGGGAGCAGGTTCTAACCAGCATTATAGAAGTATGGCGAATGATCGAAATGCTTTCTCAATGAAAGGGACCTCAGACTCGAGCTGTTGGACTCGAATCATCAGTCCATGCCCTCTTGAAGCTGTAGCCAGCATCTCTTCATGTACATCATGGAAAACTTCCGCGATCACAAGAAAGAACCAATTACTAGGCTTCTTATAACTGACTTCAAAATATTTGTACAAAGCAAATTTAACTAAAGACCCTACTGATCAACAACATATTCTGATGATTTTTCTCATCGACGGTAAAAAGAGGTTGATCTATCTACTCAGATACTCCATATTTTTAGCCGGATGCAAAAATTTCATACATTAACACTTCCTTTCAGGTGCATGCAAAGGACTAAATGCAGCAATGATCTAATTCTGAATAAATCATGACAAGCTGTTTAGTCCAAAATACACCACGATGTGAATATGGGGCTGAAGAACTTTTAAAAACTGAAACCAACGACGACATAGGAAATTACGTAGTTTTATCAAATCTATATGTTGCAGATGCCAAAAGGGCGACAGGATCTTACTTGTCAAGTTGGTCATAGGCGAGGATATCTTGAATGTTATTAGTGCCTATGCACCACAGATAGGAGTAGACGAAGTTGTGAAACGTAAGTTTTGGGAAGATTTGGACGAGATGGTACAAAGGATCCCTAGTGGCGAGAAACTCTTCATTAGAGGTGACTTTAATGGTCATGTAGGATCTAGCCGTGATGGGTTCGAGGACATCCACGACGGGTATAGCTTTGGGGATCGCAATGAGCCGGGAAACGCTATCTTAGACTTCGCCCTCTCCTATGATTTGCTTGTAGCAAATACTTGGTTTAAGAAGAGAGAGTCTTATTTGGTCACTTATAGGAGTGGTTCAAATAAGAGCCAGATATATTTCTTCTTAGCTAGGAGGGCAGATAGAAGTCGTTGCATAGATTGCAAGGTCATCCCCGGGGAAAGTGTGGTTACGCAACATAGGCTTTTGGTGTTGGATATTAGACTGCGGCAAGGAGTGAAGAGGAGTAGACGCCGGTTGGAACCTAGAATTAAGTGGTGGCGGCTTAAGGAGTCTACCCAAAAGGCCTTCGTGTAGCGAGTGGTTCAAGAAGTAGACTGGAAGACTGAGGACGATGCAGATGCAACTTGGAACAAAATGGCTTGTTGTATCAAGAAGGTAGCTAAAGACCTCTTAGGTGAATCCCGAGGTAGTAGCCTGACAGGTAAAGGCACGTCATGGTGGAATGAAGAAGTGAAGGCGGCAATCAAGGACAAACGGGATTGCTACAGGGATTTGAAGAAGAACCATGATGGAGCAAGCTTTGAAAAGTATAAGCTAGCCAGGAAAGAAGCAAAGAAAGTTGTTGGACTAGCGCGAGAGGCTGTGTACAAGGAAATTTATGAGAAGAGGGATAGCAAGGAGGCTGAGAAGGATATATACAAAATTGCTCGCATTAGAGAGAGGAAGACTAGAGACCTAGGTGCAGTGAAATGCATCAAAGATGACGGTCAGTCTTTCTTAGTGCGTGAGGATCAGGTCAAAGCACGGTGGAGGGAGTACTTCGAGGGCCTGTTCAATGGAGGCCCCACCCAAGCAGTGGGTGACATCTCGCAGTCCCCTCAAGATCTGAACCGCAATTTTATGCGCCGTATTAGAAGGTCGGAAGCCAAAGATGCTTTGAAGGGGATGAAGACTCGAAAAGCCGTTGGCCCAGATGGTATCCCTATCGAGGCTTGGAGAAGCATGGGAGAGATAGGGGTGACCTGGTTGACGGACCTCTTCAACAAAATATGGCGAACAAATAAAATACCAGAAGAGTGGAGGAAGAGTACGCTAATACCTCTATATAATAACAAGGGCGATGTCCAAAACTGTTCTAACTATCGTGGGATAAAGCTTGTGTCTCATACCATGAAGCTATGGGAGAGGGTGATCGAACACCGATTGAGACAAATTGTTCCCATATCTGAGAACCAGTTTGGATTTATGCCCAGAAGGTCGACCATAGAGGCCATCCATCTGATTCGTCAGCTCGTTGAACACTTTCGAGAAAAGAGTAGAGATTTGCATATGGTCTTTATCGACTTAAAAAAGGCATATGACAAAGTACTTCGAGATGTATTATGGTGGACCTTGGTGAAGAAGGGGGTACCCATTAAATATATCAACATCATAAAAGATATGTATGAGAATGTGGTGACAAGTGTCCAAACTTGTGGCGGTTTAACAGACGCCTTTCCAATTACAATTGGCTTACATCAGGGGTCAGCTTTGAGCCCATTTTTGTTTGCCATTGTAATTGATGAAATCACCAGAACTATTCAAGACCGAGTCCCATGGTGTATGTTGTTTGCAGATGATATTGTCCTCATCGATGAGACGAGAATGAGAGTTAACGCTAAATTAGAACGATGGAGAGAAACTTTAGAAGCACGAGGATTTCGACTAAGTCGAACAAAAACAGAGTACCTCGAATGCAAGTTTAGCAAACAACGAAGAAACAACAATGGCACGGTTCAGTTGGATGGCCAAGAGGTACCGAGAAGTGCGCATTTTCGGTATTTAGGCTCCAAACTGCAGATGGATGGAGAGTTAGACGGAGATGTCAACCACCGCATCCAAGCTGGATGGACAAAGTGGAAGAGTGCGACAGGGATCCTGTGCGATCGTAACTTTCCTTTAAAGCTTAAAGGAAAGTTCTATCGTACGGCTATTAGACCTGCTTTGCTTTATGGCTCCGAGTTCTGGGCTATTAAGCAAAGTCATGCACAGAAAATGAACGTTACAGAGATGCGCATGCTTCGGTGGATGTGCGATAACACAAGGAGAGATAAAGTGCGCAATGAAGATATTCGGCATAAATTGGGTGTGGCGGCCATTGACGAGAGAATGCGAGAAAATCGTTTAAGATGGTTTGGGCATGTTAAACGCAGACCCATAGATGCACCGGTACGACGAGTTGAAGATCTCGACTTAGGACAGACGGCTAGAGCTCGTGGGAGACCGAAAAAGACGTGGATGGGGGTCATACGGAACGACATGAAGCTAAAAAATCTAAATGAAGACATGATCGTCAACCGAAACCTATGGAGGCAGAAGATTCATGTTCACGACTCGACGTGATTTATTCATGGTTCATATAGCCTACCCCAATTTAATTGGGATTACAAGCTTGGTTGTTGTTGTTGTGGAGGGTGTAGCTAAACCCACTAAATAAAAAAATTGCAATATATAAAAAGGGAGGCGATACAGCGCGGATCCTCTATCCCTTTCTATGTCCCACTTATTTAATTACTCATTAACTCTAATTACTAATTCTACTTAATTAAAATAATGTAAGTGATAATAGGGACTTTAAACTGATTCCTGTTATGAAATGTGTATGTCCTTGTCCCACATTGAAAAGTTGTAAAGACTTTCACCCAAGCCTTCTTATAAATAGAAGACCTATCACCTTTGTAATGTACACACTTCACATCTTATAGAATAAAAAAGAGTTTGATAGCTAATATTACTCTCTTTTATTTTCCTTTGAGTTCAAACATTTATAACACGTTATCAGCACGAGAGGCTCGATATTTTGTCGGCATTCTTGTTTGAGTTCCAAAAAGGAAAAAAAGGTACACAATTTGTTATTTTTGTTACCCTTGTTATAAATAAGGATGGTTATACCTCCATTTATAATATTGCGGTTATTCCTATATTATTATAATTATTACCCTTGTTATAAATAAGGATGGTTATACCTCCATTTATAATATTGTGGTTATTCCTATATTATTATAATTATTACCCTTGTTATAAATAAGGATGGTTATACCTCCATTTATAATACTGCGGTTATTACTATGTTTTACTTCATGTAATAATGTTGTATTATTTATGAAATATTAAAAAATCACGATTCTTATGTTATTTTGTTTATATTATAGTCATCATGTCAAACATCTCAAACGTAGAATTTGCGCAATTGGATGCATCTGGAGATAATTATTTACAATGGATATTGCATGTAGAATTGCACTTGGATGCTAAATGCCTTGGCGATGCTATTAAAACTGGTAACACATTACCACAAAATGAAAGGCCAACAACTATGATTTTCATACTTCACCATCTTACTCCAAAATTAGAAGGGGAGTATGTATCACTCAAAGATCCTGCAGAACTTTGAACTTGTCTTAAAGAAAGGTTTTAGCATCGTAAGGCTGTTATCCTTCCTAAAGCTCAACATGATTGGATACACCTTCGATTGCAAGATTTTAAAACTGTGGGAGAATACAACTCTGCAGTATGTAAAATTACTCAGCGACTGAAATTATGTGGAGAAACTATTACTGATGCTGATATGCTCGACAAAACATTCTCTACTTTTCACGCCACAAATATTATTCTTCAACAACAATATCGTGAAAAAAGGTTTTAAAAAATATTCTGAACTTGTTTCATGTCTTTTAGTGGCTGAACAAAATAACGAGTTGTTGATGAAAAATCACGTGTCTCGTCCCACTGGTTCTACCCTATTCCCTGGAGTGAATGCAACATCACACAATCCTTTTGGCCATGATTCCTTTCGTGGTCGTGGATATGGATGTGGTCGTGGACGT
This sequence comes from Linaria vulgaris, assembly GCA_948329865.1. NCBI lineage: Eukaryota > Viridiplantae > Streptophyta > Magnoliopsida > Lamiales > Plantaginaceae > Linaria > Linaria vulgaris. Next base: position 13,255,092 of record OX415254.1, on the reverse strand, counting down.
GGACGTGGATATGGACGTGGTCGTGGACGTGGTCAAGGCCGAGGAAGAGGTCATAATAACAACTTAAAAAATGACCATAATAAAAGAGCATATAATGAGACAGAGAAAATGGAGATGATGGGCCGACAAAGAACATTTATGAAAGTACTTGTCACCGATGTGGTATGACAGGCCATTGGTCAAGAACTTGCAAAGTAGCAAAACACCTTGTTGATCTTTATCAAGCATCAAAGGCGAGGGGTAAAAATATCGAAACGAATTATGTTCAAGATGCAAATGAACACGGACAGATTGACATGTCACAACTTGATGTTGCCGACTATCTTAACCGCCCTGAAGGTGGAATAGGACACATGGTGTTTTCTGAGAATAACTAAATGGTCTTAAAATCTAGTTTTTCCATTTCAGCATGTTGTTTCGTTTTAAGTTCAGTATTATCTTATATGTACCTTTGTTTGTTGTCGTGTGTGTTTCCGAATTTCCTTGTAACCTTTTTCTAAGTTCAATAAAAGTTTTTTTTTTAATATGTATCTCCTTATCCTTTTATTTTTAGAAACATGGAAATTGATTTGGCAACATCTTCAAACAACGAAGGAGAAATATGTCTAGCAGATTGCGCTACTACTCACTCCATATTCAATAATAGAAAATACTTTTCTCACTTAAATATGGAAAGTGCAAATGTCAGTACTATAGCTAGTACTACAAAATTAATTGATGGCTCCAGAAGAGCAACTATCTTACTACCGAAAGGAACAAAATTGGTAATTGAATATGCATTGTTTTCTCGAAAGGCTCAAAGAAACTTATTGAGTGTTAAACATATTCGTTTGAATGGATATCATATTGAAACACAAGAGGAAGGAAATAATGAATATATCTATATTACTTATATTGTTTCTGGAAAGAAACATGTCTTAGAAAAGTCGTCAACTTTGACACCTGGATTGTATTTTACCAAAATCAAAGTTATTGAAACTTATGCCACAGTAAACCAAAAGTTTACTAATGACTTTCAAATTTGGCATGACCGGTTGGGCCATCCTGGTTCAATAATGATGCGAAGAATTATTGAGAATTCAGTTGGTCATCCATTGAAAAACCAGAAGATTTTTCAATAATGACTTTCATGTGTTGCTTGCTCTCAAGGCAAACTAATCACAATGCCATCACCATCCAAAATCAAGTATGAAAATCCTAAATTTCTTGAACGCATTCAGGGAGATATATGTGGGCCTATCCATCCACCGTGTGGGCCATTTAGATACTTTATGGTATTGATTGACGCATCAACTAGATGGTCACATGTGTGTTTGTTATCCACTCAAAATTTAGCATTTGCGAGATTGCTTGCACAAATAATTCGTTTACGTGCACAATTCCCTGATTATACAATAAAGAAAATCCGTCTTGATAATGCTGGTGAGTTTTCGTCCCAAGCCTTCAATGACTATTGCATGTCAATCGGAATAGATATTGAACATCCCGTTGCTCATGTTCATACACAAAATGGTTTAGCTGAATCGTTTATTAAACGTCTTCAGTTAATTGCAAGACCATTAATTATGAAATCTAAGCTTCCCACTTCTGCTTGGGGACATGCTATTTTACATGCAGCAACACTTGTACGCATCAAGCCAACAAGTTATAATGCTAATTCCCCTTTACAAATGGTTCCCGGTCTAGAACCAAGTATTTCTCATATGAGAACTTTTGGTTGTGCAGTATATGTTCCGATATCCCCACCACAACGCACAAAGATGGGTCCACAAAGAAGACTTGGAATATATGTTGGATATGAATCTCCATCTATAATAAAGTATTTACAACCATTGACTGGAGATTTATTTACAGCAAGATTTGTTGATTGTCATTTTGACGAATCTATTTATCCAACATTAGGGGGAGAGATTAAACAGTTGAAAAAGACTATCTCTTGGAGAGAATTATCACTAACAATTAGAGATCCTCGTACAAAGCATAGTGAACTTGAAGTTCAAAAGATAATTCATATGCAAAATATTGCGAATCAGTTGCCATATGCATTTACTAATCCAAAACGAGTGACTAAGTCTTATATACCAGCTCCAATTAAAATTGATGTCCCTGAAGGCCAACCAAGTATTGCCAATGAGTCTGTAACGCGACAAAAGCGAGGTAGACCTATCGGTTCCAAAGATAAAAATCCTCGAAAAAGAAAAAGAGGACATGTTGAAAATGATCAAAAAGAGGAACCAACAATTCTCGCAAAACCTGTTGACATAGGTGACAAGGTTCCAGAAGAACCGCAGTCACCAAAACCTACTGAAAATGAAGAAATATCAATCAACTATGTCATAACAGGCAACAAATGGAATCGCAATAATATTCACATTGATGAAATTTTTGCTTACACTGTAGCGGTCAACATTATGGAAGAATGTGATGATCTTGAGCCTACATCTATTTCAGAATGTCGGCGTAGAAAGGATTGGCCCTTATGGAAAGACGCAATCAATATTGAATTAAATTCACTTGCCAAACGTCAAGTATTTGGATGTGTGGTTCGCACACCAAATAATGTACAACCAGTAGGATGTCGATGGGTATTCGTACGTAAGAGAAATGAAAATAACGAAGTTGTGCGACACAAGGCAAGGCTTGTGGCACAAGGATATACCCAAAGACCAGATATTGATTATGAAGAGACATATTCTCCAGTAATTGATGCAATTACCCTAAGGTATTTGATTTGTTTGGCAGTACGTGAGAAACTTGAAATGCGATTAATGGATGTCGTTACAGCCTATCTCTACGGATCCCTAGAAAATGATATTTATATGAAAGTCCCTGAAGGATTTAAGTTGCCTGAAGCACAAGCTTTAAATCGTAACGAGATTTATTCAGTTAAACTAAATAAATCTTTATATGGATTAAAGCAATCTGGGAGAATGGGTACAATCGCTTGAGTACATTCTTGTTGAAATAAGGTTATAAAAATGATCCTATATGCCCTTGTGTTTTTATCAAAAGATGCGGATCTGAATATGTTATCATTGCTGTCTATGTTGATGATTTAAAAATTATTGGAACTCATGAAGAGTTATCAAACGTTATGAATTCTTTGAAAAATGAATTTGAAATGAAAGACCTTGGAAAAACAAAATTTTGTTTAGGTCTTCAAATTGAGCACTTAAAAGACGGAATATTTATTCATCAATCGAATTATACCTCCAAAATACTTAAGCGGTTTTATATGGATAAAGCACATCCATTAAGTACACATATGATTGTGAGATCTCTTGATGTGAAAAAAGATCCATTCCGACCATCTGAAAATGATGAAGAACTACTCGGTCCAGAAGTACCATACCTTAGTGCAATCGGAGCGCTAATGTATCTTGCTAATAATACGAGGCCTGATATATATCATTTGCGGTGAATTTATTAGCAAGGTACAGTTCTTCCCCAACCAGAAGGTATTGGAATGGCATTAAGCACGTTTTTCGATATCTTCAAGGGACAATCGATTTAGGATTGTATTATTCATCTTCATCCAAATCGGATCTAATTGGTTATGCAGATGCAGGATATTTATCAGATCCACACAAAGCACGATCTCAGACAGGGTATGTTTTCACTTGTGGTGAAATAGCTATTTCATGGAGATCAGTAAAACAAACCTTGGTCGCTACATCAACTAACCATGCAGAATTATTATCAATTCATGAAGCTAGTCGTGAATGTGTTTAGTTACGATCTATGACGCAACATATTCTTGGAGCATGTGGTTTGCCGACCAAGCAAGAAGTTCCAACAATGTTTTATGAAGACAACGCAGCATGTATAGCACAATTGAAGGAAGGGTTTATTAAAGGGGATAGAACAAAGCACATTTCGCCCAAATTCTTCTTCACTCACGATCTTTACGAGAAAGGCGAAATCAATGTTCAACAAATCCGTTCAAGTGACAATCTGGCAGATTTATTCACTAAGTCCCTCCCTACAGCAACATTTGAGAAACTGGTGCACAAGATTGGAATACGACGCTTTAAAGATATCAATGGAAGCAATGATCAGGGGGAGTAAATATGCACTGCAGTCTTTCTCCCTTCGTTGAGGTTTTTCCCACTGGGTTTTCCTTAGCAAGGTTTTTAACGAGGCAACTTCTCTCAGCATATTTCTCCTGGGACCGGACATTCAAGGGGGAGTGTTATGAAATGTATATGTCCTTGTCCCACATTGAAAAGTTGTAAAGACTTCCACCCAAGCCTTCTTATAAATAGAAGACCTATCACCTTTGTAATGTACACACTTCACATCTTATGAAATAAGAAAGAGTTTGATAGCTAATATTACTCTCTTTTATTTTCCTTTGAGTTCAAACATTTATAACAATTCCTATATTATAGGAACACCAGCACACGCCCATTCAAGGTGTGAATTTTAGTATTCAATTCTGATCAGTAGTATTACTAAAAGCAAATTATACTGTTTGTTGTGAATTGAATTCTTCATTACACCAATTCTAATTTTTAGTGCACATCCTCTTTTAAAACACAACTTTCTCCAGAAATATTGCATCTAAAATTGAACATTTTGCTACGTAATCCATACATCATAAATAATCATTGTTAGAATCAGGTTACCAAATTTATGAATAATTTTTTGTTTTTCTTGCATATATAATGATATCGTTTTAGATGAGTGCAAAAATAATATATATATAACGGTATACACAAAATTTGGATTATAATCATAGATGCAAACTATGTGCTGTGGTAAATTTATCGATTCTTTTAACGAAGAAATATATGAGAATAATCAAACTAGGCATGAAAATAAAATAGTATTATGTCAAGAAAAAAACAATAAAAAACCTTAAAAGTAGAAATAGTATATATATATATATATATATATATATACATATATAAATAAGAACTAAAATGTTAAAAGCAATGTTGTGAAAAGCGCTGCTAAAGCGCGCTCTAGAGCGCGCTCCGAGCGAAACGGAGCAAAAAACGCACTAGAGCGCCTGTTTTGTGCGTAACTTTTCTGGAGAGCGCGCTCCAAGAACGCTCCAAGCTCTGAGCCCTTTTTTTTTTTTTTTTTTTAGCCTCGATGATTTGGATGATGTTATGTTTGAAAGTGACTAAGTAATTTTATGGTTCACAAATTGCAATTTTAAGTATTTCTTTAATATATTTTTTTATATTTTATATTTTTTGTGAAAGCGACTATGAATGATATTTATGGATATTTTTGAATATGAGAAATATTGGTTTTAGACTTTTAGTTGAAATATGTTTTTCAACATTCTTAAGACTATATTATTTGCATCTTTTTGTTCTAGTCAATATTTTTTCCAATGTTGCTTACGTAATTATATTTTTATATTTGAAATAAAATAAAAATACCAACATTTGAAGAGCTTACGCTTAACGTCTCTGAGCTTACGCTTCGCTTCTAAGTATGAAAAATGCTCGCCCTGCGCTTTTCGCCTTTCACAACACTGGTTAAAAGTAGGACACCAACTTAATTAAAATATGAATTAAGATGTAATACACTATCAGACGTTTGATTCACAAAATAAATTGACACAACAAAAAACAAAAGATGTGAAATTTTACCTTATTTGTGTTTCAATTGGATGAAAGTAATTAAGAATCTGCTCTTGGTTTATTGAAGAACTTATTGGAGGAGAGAGGATTTTTTAAGAAGGGTGTCCACTAATTTGGTATTATTGATCATAATTAGTAATTAATATTATTTAATTAATATGCTACACAATTATTTAATAATAAATTATACGGCTGAATAAGTTGCCGGTGTAGTGATGTTCCTATTTTATAGGAATCAGTTTTATAATTGTAAGTTATCTTAATTGAGTACATTAGTAATTAGAGTTAATTAATAATTATTAATTAATGGGACATCGATTGGGATAGAGAATCCTTATAGACAGAGCAAAATTCCTAACCACAGAGCAATTTTTAGTTGTTCTCTGTTATACCATTTTCAAATCAATTCTACATTGTTTTTATTTTTTTTAAGAAACAGAGCCTTGTATTGCATTAGGAAAGAAGCGGGACAAAAACACCCCAGTAAAAGGACGTGCATGCCCGCCACAATTCGAAACAATAACAGTAAACATCTCAGACTATAACTAAAGGAACAAAACGAAAGAAAAATCAACAGAAAACTCAATTAAAATTATTCCTCAAACCCATCAGCGTCTGCGATGGCATTCCTAGCAAGAGCGTGAGCAACCGCGTTTGAGTCCCGGCCAATCCACCTAACACTAAAACCCACATGAATCCGCAAATGGCAACGAATATCGGTAATAATATTAGTGTTCTGAACCTCCCTGCCAGTATCGTGAATTATGTCGTGGATAATAGTCATGCAATCTCCTTCAAAAAGCACCTTTTCCCAACCTTTTTCGATCGCCCAACGAATCGCACATAATGCCGCGAGAGCTTCAATTCCCGATGGTTCGACCGAGGCCATTAGGCGACGCTGACGCCATGCAATCATCTCACCGTGTCTATCGTGCGCCACCACCCCAAACCCGATAGCCCCATCGTTTACAAATTGTGCGCCATCGAAATTTATTTTAATTACGTCGCCCATTGGCGCCTGCCATCCCTCGGCCTCGGAGTTCTGCACTGCTCTCCCCTTCCTACCATTATGAATGCTCTAGGTGTTTGCATAAGCATGGGCAAACACCACCAACTCATCCGAACCCCGCTCGCTATCCCCTGCCAAAATCTTATTCTCGTTGCCCCATAGTGTCCAACAAATTGTACCCATAAGACTGACCATGCTAGGTGTTTCCGCCTTCGTAATTCACAGCAGCCAATCCCCATACGTCTCATGCTCTTTCAGCCAAAGGGTCATCGGAATATTCGACATTGCCCAAACTGGACGTGCAAGGTCGCAATCAAACAAGCAATGCTGAAGAGTTTCCTCTCCTGACTTACAGACCACACAATGAAGATCCGAGCAAATCCTCCTACGTGCCAACTTCCAACGTGTCGGAACGATATCCATACAACATCGCCACAAGAAAATTTTAATTTTATTTGCACACTCCACTTTCCAAATCTTCCTCCAGGATTCGTGTGGCGCCGAAGACAACGTCGCTGCCCGTTTGTTCTTCAACAGTGCTTGAGATATAATCACGTGGTACGCGCTATGCACCGTAAAACAGCCCCTCGACTCGTAATGCCAAATTATGCGATCGCCGTTGCTACCATCTCCCAATGGGATAGACAAAATTAACTTGACATATTCGTCCCAAAAAAACTCGCGTAGTACATCAACATTCCACCAACCCGTGTTCAAATCTATAAGCTCACTAACCAACGTAAACGGCGCAGCAGTGTTAACGGGCGTGATTGGCAGAAAAGTGAGTGGCCTTGGTAGCCATGCATCGTGCCAAACTGATATGGACTCACCATTACCGACATGCGAACGTAGACCACTCTTCAACACCGGTATCGACTCCCAAATACACCTCCATGAGAAAAAACACGTTGCTCCAAGCCAAGCGTTACATATATCATTATGCGGAAAGTATTTGGCTTTATATATTCGGCTCACCAAACTTGTCGGATCATTCATAACTTTGTGAGGAATGCCAAGTTGAACGCCCTCAAATCGCAAAAACCAAGCCCCCTGTCGACCTTGCGCCTACACATCTTGTCCCATGCGACCCAATCAATTTTATTTTGAGCCCTGCTGCTCCACCAATAGTTACCAATGATAGACTCGATTTCTTTAATCAATGTGTCGGGAAGACGAAAACAACTCATGACAAATGTGGGTATTGCTTGCATGACTGCCTTCACAAGTACCTCCTTCCCCGCCCCGGATAAAGTCTTACCCTTGTAACCTTGCGCTCTCTTCCAAATCCTTTCCCTAATGTAGTCAAAAAGCTCCTTCTTTGATTTTCCCACAACCGATGACAGTCCAAGGTACTTCTCATGCCGCTCCACTACCTTAACACCCAAAAGGACCCCAATATCCACCCGAGCTTGTTCCTCCGTGTTCTTGCTAAAAACCACCACCGATTTATCAAGATTAATTCGCTGTCCCGACGCCGCTTCAACCGTTCCAAGATTCCGCAAATACACCTCGCTAACTCCTCGTTTGCATCACAAAATAATAAAGTATCATCGGCAAATAAGAGATGCGACACTGAGGGAGTGTGACGGCTGACCTTGACACCTTTGATCTCCTCTCGTTCCTCGGCTTTGGCTAAAAGAACTGAAAACACTTCGAAAATAAATAAGAAAAGGTAGGGGATAGCGGATCCCCCTGCCTTATACCCCTCTCGGGGGAAAAAACACACGACTCTCGGCCATTAATCAAGATAGAGTAAGACATCGAACGCACTCCCATCATGATAAGAGAAACAAAACGCTCATCAAAACCAAGTTTAATCATTACTTTCTCCAAAAAGGGCCACTCGACTCGGTCATAGGCGTTGCTCATATCCAGCTTCAACGTCATGTGGCACCTCTTCCCTGTTCTTTTATTTTTCAAGTAATGGTTAACCTCAAAAGCCGCCAACACATTATCGGTGATAAGACGGCCCAGGACAAAAGCAGACTGAGATAAAGATATAATAGAAGAGAGAAGCGGTTTTAACCGATTCGCAACAACTTTTGATGTAATTTCAAAACTCACGTTGCTAAGGCTAATCGGTCAAAACTGTGACATAAACTCGGGGTTAGAGCACTTAGGAATGAGAACAATATGAGTAAAATTAACACATGGGTCCAACACACGATCATTGAGAAAAGAGAGAACAAAACGAATAACATCATTCCCCTACATTTTTCCAAAACTTTTAGTACAAAATAACCGAAAAACCATCAGGTCCCGGGGATTTAAAAAGATAAATGTCTATAAGTGCTTTTTGTACCTCTTCCGCCGTAAAAGGTTGGAGCAAGCTTTCGTTCATCTCAGAGTTGATCCGCACGTCGACATCTTGCAAAACATCCTCAATGGCTGCCTCCGATGGAACGAAAGACTCGAAAATATTTTTAAAATACTCCGTTGCAATATGGTCAATCTCCGACTGATTCGAGTGTAAGGATCCCCCATCATCTCGTATCCCCATTATGTCATTCTTTTGCCTTCTCTCACTCGCCCTTCCTTCTGTGAAAATACGTTGTATTCCTGTCCCCTTCCCGTAACCATTGAACTTTTGCCCGCTGTTTCAAATAGATTTCTTCAGCATCAAGAATTTCCTCCAACTCCCTGGTAAGTCGTTTCTCCTCAAGCTTTGAAGTCGGGGTAATGATGCCCGTGCTCAAACGAGTCAGTTTTTTCCTTGGGTCCTCAATACGTCGCTTCGTATCCGCCCCGTCAACTCGGTTCCATCTAGCCAACCCCATACGGCAATTTTCCAATTTATCTGTCAATGTAGCCCCGTCCCGCTCATGCCAAAACTTCCCCACCACCGTTGCACAGTCGGCTTTTCTAAGCCACGTTGCTTCAAATCGAAATCGAACCCTCGGTCGCATGTTGTCTTTTTTCCTTGTCATGTAAATCACAATAGCGTTATGATCGGAGTGTAGCATGATGATATGCTGCACCCGAGCATGATGAAAGTGATCACGCCATAACGCATTTTGGAGATGTTTTCCTGTTTAACGCATTTTCCTGTTTTGTTACACACTTATATGTAATCAAATCTTAATTAACATTTTGGAGATTTTTTTTTTTTTTACTAAAAGCATTTTGGAGATTGATTTGATACTTTTTTTTTTGGTAACCAAGGAAAAACATCAAAGCATCTAAGCACTATCCGCTTTCAAAACGAGCCTCTAAATCAAGGGGGGTTTGGCGAACACTAACACCGTCCTGTAAACCACACGAAACTTTCGCCATTGCGTCCGCAACACAGTTTGCCTCTCGATTAATCCATTGAAAAATGACATCCCAAGGTCGATGTAAGAGTGCTCGACATTCGTCGATCTTCGCCTGATAAGCATGTCCCCGTACCAAGTTGTCGTTGATGAGATTGAGCACCTCCTCCGAGTCCGTTTCAACCTCGATACGCAGCATGCGTCTCTCCCAAGCGAGGGAAAGTCCGATTCGCAGCGCCTCAAGTTCCGCTTCAAGCACCGTCGGGTGTGGAATTCTTGCGACAAATCCCCATAACCACGCGCCCTTATCATCCCGGAGAACCCCTCCAGCTGAACCTCCATTCTCATGTGGTCGAACGCTCCCATCCACATTCAGTTTAACCCATCCCGAGGGTGGCCGTTTCCATCCTTTCTTGCGTGATGTTGCTGCTGGTTTTCGCACGAGTTTAAAGTCCGCACACAGTTGTTTGATTTGGCAGAGGATAACGAATGTTTTGACCGACTTTCCCTCGAAGATCCCCACGTTTCTTGCCTACCAAATACACCAACACGCTGCCACAAAAATAATATTCCAGTCAGTCTCTTTTATAAGCGCCACAACTGCTCTAGTTTTCTTTGCATTTCGCTTCAACCAATGTGCAACGGCTTCGGCAAAAAAATCCGACCACATGCTCTTGGGCATTAAAGCCATCCACACCTTTCTCGCCATGGAACAATCCCTAAGCACGTGCATGGTCGTCTCAATGGTATTCGGACAGCGAGCACAACTCGCATCGATTGTGCATTTACGTGCCAAACGCAGCTGGTTCGTCGCAATCCGGTTTTGGCTAGCCAACCAAAGGAAAAACCGCACTTTATTACTACATGGCGTTCTCCAGACCCAATCCTCTCGCGCAACATGTCTCGGTGCCGCCGAATATTCTTGGAACAGTACCCTATAAGCGCTTTGACATGTAAATTGTCCGTTAGAGGTCGGACTCCACAGCGCTCTATCCTCAACCGTGCTCGGCCCAACTGGTGTCGCAAGAATGCGCGCTTTCCATTCGTCCAGAATCATAGTGGCCAACGCCTCCAACTTCCAATTGAACTCATCATCCCAGACATCCGCAACTTTAAGCCCATAGTCCAGCGGATTGATCCCATCCACTACATCACATAAACGCGTTCGTCCTAACCAATTGTCGAATCAGAATGAGGTCGAACGACCATCCCCAATTTTCCAATGTATGAAAGGTTGAATTAGTCGCATACACCGAATAATACCCTTCCAATTATAGCTGTCCTCCGGCCGTGAAATATACTCCGTGATGCGCCCGCCCCTCAAATACTTAGCCTCGATCAGTCTCGACCAAACGCACGCCTCGCCTTGTAAAATTCTCCACCCGATTTTTGACAACAAGGCCTCGTTATTAAATCTCGCCGAGCGTAACCCCAACCCTCCATGTTTTTTAGCTTGGAGCACCCGATCCCAGCCGACAAGGTGTAACCGTTTCTCGTAAGGCTTGTTCGACCAAAGGAAATCCCTATTTACCTTATCTAATTTATCGCAAACACTTTTCGGCAGCCAACACGATTGCATGAGATGGACCGGGATCGCCGTTGCGACGGATTGTATCAATGTCGCTCTCCCCGCAAGTGAAAGATTTATTCTTTTCCATCCCGCCATCCGAGCCTCGAGTTTGTCAAACGTCTCATTAAATTTCTCGCGTCCCACCCGACCATGCACAAGGTTTGCCCCAAGATATTTCCCAAGAGATGTGGTGCGCGCAAATCCCAGAATAGAACAAATCCGACGCTTCATATTCCAATCCCCCTTGTTCGAAAAAAATATTTTCGACTTTTCCTCGTTAATCTTGAGGCCTGATGCCGCACAGAATCACCCTAGAACCTTTTTGATGCAGTGTGCCGTGCGTAAAGAGCTCTTGCCCATCAACAATAAGTCATCGGCGAAGAAGAGGTGTGAAATTCGCGGACCATTCCGACATGGAATCACGGGCTCCCACTCTCCATTCTCGACGGCCTCCTAAATGAGATAAGATAGCCTCTCAACGCAGAGGACAAAAAGATAAGGCGAGAGAGGGTCTCCTTGGCGTAACCCACAGCCATGCTTAAACGCTTCCAAAGGTTCTCCGTTCCAAAGCACTTTGGTAGACGCATTACGGACGCAAAAGAGTATTAACTCAATAATGTTGGTCGGAAAACGGAAAGCCTTGAGAGTATCCTCGAGAAACTCCCAACTTATTTTGTCATAAGCTTTCTCAAGATCGAGCTTAAGAATCATGCAGCCTTTCTTGTTTTTTTTCTTCGAGCGAAGGGAGTGCAAGATTTCTTGGATAGCAAAGATGTTATCCTGGGTGCTCTGGCCCTTAATGAAACTCGACTGTGTAGGCGCAATTAGTCGTGGCATAAAGTCCCTCAATCGCAAAGTGATGCACTTCGTAATAAACTTATAAAGAACGTTGCAAAGTGAAATAGGGCGAAAGTGGGAAATAGATGAGGGATCTGTAACTTTCGGGATTAGGCATAGGAGCGCAGCACAAACCCGTGGCTCGAATTCTCGGTTTGTAAAGGCAGCCGTGATGAACTGGAAAAGATCCCCGTGTGTCCACTCCCAATATTTCTGATAAAAGAGACCTTGAATTCCATTCGGACCGGGCGCTTTCCGAGGGTGGGTGCTCCAGACCACGGTTTTCAATTCCTCTACCGTCACCTCTCGTCCAATAAAGGCTGCATCGTCCACTTCCAGTTCGTGCTGCAAAGGGGATACCGGTAAGGAGCAGCCCGAATGTTCCTCCCCCCTAAAAAGCCGTGCAAAATAATTTCGTGCATGGTCCTTTAGCGTCACTTGATCACGGCACCAGTCCTCACCAATTTTTAGCGTTAATACTTGATTCTTTTTCCGCCTAATAATTGTTGAGCGGTGAAAGAAGGAGGTATTTTTATCCCCCTCGTCCAGCCACTTCACCCGAGATTTTTGCCTCCAAAAGATCTCCTCTCGCCGTAGCACCTCGTTATATTCCCCCACCAGTTTCTTCTCCAAGTTTTCAAGAAACGTGTTAGCTTTCGTCGCCAAGGACCGCTGCGCACCCTCAATGCGTCGCAGTAATCCGCGCTTCTCCCTAAAAATATTCCCAAAACAATTCTTATTCCACGGCGCCATAACCTCGGGGATCATATCAATAGCCTCAATAATATCCGTGTGACCGTCCCATGCACCCTTTAAAATCCCTTCACAATCTAGATGGTGGAACCACATCTCTTCAAAACGAAACGCCCGAGTTCTATTCCCCCTTAGTGAGCCCTCGCAGCTTGTGAGCACTGGATGGTGGTCGTCGTGCGTGCGCGGCAGGTGGTGCACCTCAAAGTCGGGGAATTGCGTCATCCAACCCTCATTGGCGAGTTCCCGATCAATTCTTTCTTGAATTAACGCCGCGCCCTCCCTCTTATTTGAGCATGTGGACTTTGGCCCATTAAACCCCAAATCCGTTAAACGCCAGCTATCAATCCAACGTTGAAACTCGTAGCACCGCCTCACCGTGTTTGAGCTTCCCCCTTGTTTCTCATGCGTAAAACAAATTTCGTTAAAATCCCCTTGCACAAGCCAAGGAATTGAGGTATCATACGACATGCGCCTCAAGCTCTCAAAAATACGCGCTTTGTCACTCACGTATGGCTTGGCATAAACACCCGACACGACCCACTTAGCTTGCTTTTTCGGCCCAACCCGTGCATGGATTCCCTAATCTTCAATACTCAAAATATCCACCTCCACGTTATCACTATTCCATAACAACCAAACCCCTCCATCCATACCGTCGGTCGGGGCAATAACAAAATTGGAGTATCCCAAAAGCGGCGCAATTTCGTACGCTCTCTCAGGCATGACTCGAGTCTCAAGTAAGAAGACAATATCAGGACGATGCATTCTTACCAAGTCGCGGAAATTTGCCGCGAAATCTGGATGACCCGCCCCTTGGCAATTCCAAGTCACCACTTTCATTGGGGGATATTCAATTTGAGTCGGGAGTACGGGGTTGTCAACAACCCGTCCCCCCTATAATTGCATCAACTGCCATATGATCTCCCTAATCAGAAAGTTTTGCCTGTTCCAATCCCATTCGCTCAGTGCTATCCGCTGCCAACACATGAGTAGGTTCTCGAATCTCTCTATTATCCGAGCCGTTATCTCGAACTCCCAAATTATCGAGGCGATCTCTACCACGTGGACTGTTCGGGGGTATATAAGTCTGATGACGTCCCCGTGAATACGTGGTGCAGTGTCTCGATCGCCCAAAAATTATGTGGGATTTGTGCTATCAATACATCGTTCTCCAGTAGCACGTTCAACCCCTCGTTGTGCTCCATCCCCACGCATGCAAGAGTTATCGACAAAAGCACCTGCTTCGGATTCACCCCAAAAGTGCAAAAGAATTCCTATTATGATCTCTGCTAGAGTCAGCCGACTTCTCCCTAGTTATAATAGCTAGGCTCAGATTTTTCGAATTATTAGATTTCCTAGTTCCAGTTATTGACTTAGGCAATACTCTCCTGTTGTGAACATGAGTTTCCTTCCTTAATTCCTTCCCTGTATGAAATTCCTTTTCGGATCCCAAACCAGCATTGGTATTGTCTTTACGCTTAAGGATTGTAATCTCTTTACCCTCCAAACGTCTACTCGCCTCTTTCGCCCGGGACTGCGAGGGTTCGCCTTTGTGGAAATTTCTACCACGATTACGAGAGACCTGCATCCAGTCGCCATATTCATCCTTTTTTGACTTTTCGAGAAGCCATGCCGCAGCGTCGCTTCGAGTTGCGGTCTCAGTGTGATCCCGTGGTTTTGAAGCTGCGCACTCTGTCGTATTATGTCCGACCCTTCCACAGCCATAACACAAAGACGGCAAATTTTCATAAAGTACTTGGTAGACCTTCCCACGAATGTGAATGCCCCTGGTGAGCGGTTTTTTTGTCGAGACCTGAACACACACGCGCGCAAACTTCCCCCGTGTCACGGAAAAGGTGTTACCATCGATTTTTATAGGTTCCCCCACACAACCCGCAACTGCGTTAATTGCGGCCTCGCCAAACAGTTCCAAAGGGAGTTTCATAATCCGTATCCACGTAATCGCACAGTCAATGTTGTCATTATCCGGATCAAAATCCGGTGTCCACTGCCGGATATGCAGGAAACTCCCGGCGAGTTGCCACAGGCCCTGGGTGAGGATTACCTCCCGTTGCAGGGCCGTAATGCCTCTCAAATAATACAACTCGTTGCCAAGGTCCACAATGTCGCTACCCCCGGATAGTTTCCACATTATGCTCAATTTGTTAACAAGGTTCGGGAAGAACCAGGGTTTCCCGAGAACCTGAATGAGGATGCTGTTTCTCCATTCGTCACACGGTGAATTATGTAGGTCGTCAGCGAACTCCACGGTTGGAAAGGGGATTTTTGATGTAGGTTCAAGAACCCTAATTTTGCCGACTACCTCACTAATACGTTCCTCGTTAAATGGTACGTCCTTCGGACGTACCATGTTCGCATAGGACATCGGTCTCGCGTTAGTATTGATCGGAGGGGCCGGGGCCTGCTCCGCCGGTACCGTTATGCTAAGTTCAGGTCTGGGGCGTTTGTTGGCCCCGGATTCAGCGTGAAAAACAAAAGCCCCATCCTCGTTCAGGTCGTTGCTTGTCTCGTGATTAGTAGGGCTATCGGAGATTTGCATCCCCGATGCCATGCCGTGGTAAATTGTTGTTCGCCCTGAATTCGCCGTTTTTCGGAGAGCGAGTTTAGGTCGATTTCGTCGCTCTTTACTTTCTCTTGAGATTGATTTGATACTTCTTTCCCTATTATCCGCTTATAAGTAACTCATGCTAATCATTTATTTAATTATAATTTTAGTAACAAAGTTTAATCCATTAATTACATATAAATCCCCAATACATAATTAAGAGCAAGAAAAGTTATATTTCTTAAATCTCAAACAACTTACGTCAATAATTATTATTTTATGAATCCATGAAGATTCTTTTGCATATAAACTCTTAAATATTATTTTTATGATATCGATGTGCATGAACAATTCAAACTTATGAAATAAAAAAAAAAAAGCTTTTCAAAAGAAAATTTAAAATATGTATATTACTCGCACAACAATCTGAAAACTACCTTTTCATATTTTTAATATTTATCCGAGCTAATTTTGGTTGTTTTAGATTTTTTAATAGCGTTATTTATTTTTAATTAATTTAAGATTATTTGTAAGGAAATAGATTACAATTTAAGTTTAATTTGTTGATATGGTAAAAATAGACGACAAGTTTTCGTAATTAGAATAATTAAACTCTTAATGATTCTCGTCTAATATATCAAATGATGCGGAAAATTAGTTTTTAATAAATGGATGAACGATCATCACCTCATTTATAGGAAAACCTCCTTTAATTAAGGATACAATTAAGTTAAGGATTCATTTGAATTGACAAGGACGAAAAAGAGTTTTTATGAGATTTTGTGAGATTTTGCTATGCTTTTAAGGAATTTGCTCGGTCTATATCATTTGCCATATTAAATGATCCTCCTAATATGTAGGTCATGACAAAATCTTTTACGTATCTCAATCTTTTGTGAATATCTTTCCTTGTGTTATGGATATCCTAAGATATACGTATATACTTTGCACCATACACGCCAAGTTAGAAGAAATAATAAAGAAATAAACATTCGTTTTTATTTAGTATAACTATAAAGAATGTAGTATATTTACCTATATATATATATATATATATATATATATATATACACACACAATATAATATATATATGGTATTAAATAGATACAATATATCTACCACACTCATTCCCCCAATTCTAACCGGCCAATGTTTGGTGTGCTGATTTTTCAAATCACAGTTATGTTGTCAATTTATTTTTTACATAAATAATGTGCCAAATATGTAATACAAGAGATAATTTCCTAAATAATATGTTGAAATTTGCAATAACGGGCCGGGTTGGCAACACAAGTCAACCCTACTGCATTGCACCAATATTTATACAAGATGAGAGAAAAAGCTTTTTCGTTATTGTAACTCGTTGTTGAAGGTGCTTCGTTGACAAAATCTTCGAATTACTAAGGTACTTATATTTTATTGAATACAAACCAAATCCCTAAAATTCAATTCCCCAGTACGTATATTTTGCATAAGTCGCACCAATTCTTTTTGTGCTATTGTCCTTGGCACAAAACCCCACATTGACCTGTATTTATAATAAATAAAACAAACACTACTTTATCTAAGAATATTTAGATCTCGTTCCTAGGCCTTTATGTTTTTGATCATTCGATGATATTTGATTTTTCACATGATAGGGCTTAATTGGAGTATAGTTTCAGGTCCTTCTTTGTACAATTTTCTATAGTAACATAGTTTTATTAATCAACCATAAGTGCTGATGAATAAAAAGCAAAGTGTTTTATTAATTTACGCTCCCTTGGAATTTCCTTTCACGAAAGTTGTTCATGGTTATAAAATACAAGATGGGCTAATATCATGCATTTTCCCTTCTTCTTCTTTTTTTCTTCCTTTTTTTATATTAACGTTTCTATGTTCATGAACTCGATTATTCTTTCACTTGGTGATATTATAGGCAGATATGGATTTCCTTGGGAAGATCCAAGGAAAGAAGACTACTACCGTTACCATTGATGACAATGTGAAGGTAAAGATCAATGACGACGAGAAAATAACTTTTCGTACGTATTTTAATAATAAGATCATCCGTGTTTGAGTGTTTTAATTTTGATTTTTCTTATTTTGATATGGAGATCTCTATAAAGACCGACAAAGAAATCACCCTTGAAGTGGAGAGTTTTGAAGAGGTGAAGTTGAAGATTTGCAATGACAAAGAAACAAGTTTGCACGTGGAACCTATAAGTGACAAAGAAACGAATATTGTTGTCAATACAACTTCGTCAGATCAAGAAACAGAAAATGCCAATGCCAAAAAGATTCAGAAAAAGAGAGTTCAAATATGGCCCCGAAATATTTTTTATCCAAGTCTCCAGTACTGCTTCAACATATAGTTGGACCAATATACCAATATTTTATTTTATTTTTTATTAAGCATATTCATTAATATTTATCATGGATTAAAATTTCGGTTTCGTGTTATGTTTCGGTGGATCAAATATTAGAAATGTTTCGAGAAATTTTGGAAACGTTTCGAAAAGTTTCGAGAATATTTCGTTAACATTACAAAAAAAAGAATAAGTTTTTAGATAAAACTCATTGTAATATTTCAAAGAAAATATCAATATTGCCTTAGCTTTTAATATTCTAAAATATCAAATAGAATTCATAATAGTTACATATTGAATGCAATGAACTGTTTATAATTTATTAAAAAGTGTTAGAATAAAGAACTTTTTTTATCGGTTACAAATATGTATGTGTATATGATATGATTGATATATATATATATATATATTATAAATCTATAGAGATATATTGGTTAGTGTACATTAGCAATAAATGCTTTAAAAAATAATATAACTTTTGTAATAACTATAGAGATATGATATGATATATATTAAAAAAACTATAGAGATATATTGGTTAGTGTACATTCAAGCGGCAAGCATTAAATAATGTCAAGAAAGAGACGTTAAAATATTTAGGATCATGCATGCAATTTCGAAATTGAAGCCTCGAGCCATTTCGGTGAGTTGGAAAAGCGAAATTTTTCGGCCGTTTCGTAAGAAACGGACCGAATTTTTGAACCATGATATTTATTACGAAATTTACATAAAACAAAAAGGTTTTTCCTTTTAGAGTATAATCTTACAAATATGAATTATGGTGCTCTTATTTTAAGTATAAAATCAAAGATGGATATTTAGAATTGAAATTGTAAAAGATAATATTATATCCGTTGGTTTTTTGAGATTTTGTAACTCATGCATGAATACAAAAAGAATTGAGAAGGATTTCCATTAGTTAGACTTACCAACTTTAAGCCACTAATTAAGTCTGTAATTAACGATTATGTTAGTGAATTGAAGGAAAGGACGAATTATGTTGTCGTTGTGGATTATCTTAGCATCATTATTCAAGAATGTGAATCAATTAATATTAGAAAGTAACTACTTCATGGGAAATTTTAGGAGGAAATCAACAATTAGTTGTACGTTTTTCCAAAAAATTTTTAGAAATGGGTGGAACGCCGGGCTGGGTGACTGGTTCGCCCCGGTTAACAACGGTTCAGCCCGCTTAAGTCAACGACCCATTTTTAGAGAAACCCTGGACCGAACAGGTGTCCGTTGTCGGTTGAACAGGTCGGACCGGTCAGTCCGATTTAGTTTTAATAACATTGGTATCCATGATCCAACTACTCAAGAGTCTCTTGTATACTTCACAAATAGGATAATAATACACAGATATGTATTATTAATACTAGTTATCGAGTGCACGTGTAGAACGCGAGCAACTTTTCTTTTTGATATAAAGAGTATTTTTGGTTTTAAGGGAGTTTGGGATCAATAAAATGAGCTATTATCATATAATATTGTTGGAGTATGATTTTTTTAGTGTAAAGAGTATATTAGTTCTAGTAGGTATTTATTATCGTATTTATGAGATGATAAATGAAAATTTACTTAATAAAACTAATAATCAATTATTTAAGTACACGTTACACAACGATAGGAATAACATAAACGTTTAAAATAATGAAAGCAAAGATACTGAACCAAGCATGATTTTCCATTAGATGTCTTTATGTAAGGTTAAAATTACATCACGTGTCTATTTTAATCTGGCAGCATCCTGAATTTATAATCCGAGGTTGATTCACGGTATTTGCCGACTCCACAACCCACCATTGTTTCATATATTTGCCCACAAAATGCCATCTTTCTTCCCCAAAAGCCAATGTCCCACGCAATTAACACCAAGAGAAACAAAAAGTATAACAAATTATAAGCACATGAAGGAAATAAATTGGACTTTTACTGTGAATGAGAAACTTCTTCGGGGATCTCACTGCTCATAAGATGAACTACAAAAAATAAATCAAGAATTAGCATGACATATGATAAAAAAATCGTAATAACATGTGTGAAAGAAATGATGATTTAATCATTAAAGCTATTTTGAGAAAACCACTAAAGTCAAATATAAAAACGTGTACGCTCAAATCAATGTACACAGTTGGGAGAGTCCTTTTAAAAAGGGTTCGACGATGCTAGGCTGAATTAGTCGCATAAGCGGACACCAGTGGTTTCAATTGAAAGTTTGAAACATATAAATTCAATAACAAATCAATATAAAAAACAAATAATGCAAAAAGATTTTGAAGTGATTTAAAGTGAAACACCAAACTACGCAGGATGTGATGCACCTTACTTATAATAAGGCGAATCAACACTGTCCAATTTTGAGAATGGGCGATCTCCTAAGAATTTTTAAAGGGAAGATAGAGAAACTTAATATTATTTTCTGATAAAACTACAAATGTTCATAAAACAATTATAAATACAGCAAAACACGTAACTTCCCTAACCCACTAATCCCACTACATAAAATAGAAATTACATTAATATTTATCATAAAACAACTAATAGAAATTAAATATAAAAATCAGACAAATGATTGGGCCTTGTAACAACACGCCTGGGCCTAGCTGAAATGGTCTGGGCCAATGTTTTATCTTTGCGATGTTGATTAGCTTGATTTATCATTCGGGTTTGGGCGCGAGCCATATGTGCTTTGATTTCAGTCAATATATATGCTCTCTGTTTGTGAAAGTTGAATCGATGCAAGCATTATTTGATGTACCTGTAATATATGTTGGCATGGAGAGAGGTGGTCGGCCGAATAGGGCGTGATATGGTGTCATGTTGATGCTACTGTGTTTACTTGTGTTGTACCATTGTTGTGCTAAGGGTAAAAAACGAACCCATTGTTTTGATTGGTCCATGGTAAAACAGCGTAAATAGCATTCCAAACAGCGATTCACCACTTCCGTCTGTCCATCGGATTGTGGGTGATAAGATGTGCTATAATGGAGCTTGGTCCCCAAACATTTGAACAACTCTTTCCAAAATGAACTTACAAATATAGGATCTCTGTCCGAAACAATACTCTTTGGAAGTCCGTAGATACTATAGATGTCAGTCATGAAGATATTTGCTAAGTAAGCTGCTGAATATTTTGTTGGTAAATCGATGAAATGAGAAAACTTACTTAGACGATCCACTAACACCCAAACTGCGGTTTTCCCTTGAGATGGCGGAAGATGGGTAATAAAGTCCATTGTGATATCTGTCCAGACTTGAGTGGGAATGTGCAGTGGCTGGAGTAACCCATACGGCTTCTCAGTTAAATATTTATGTTGTTGACATATTGTGCATTCCTGAATATACTTGCTGATTGACTCCTTGAGTTTCTGCCAATAAAAGATCCCTGAAATTCTTGCAAGTGTAGCCTTAATGCCTGAATGACCACCCAGTGGTGTATCGTGAAATTCTTGCAAAACTTTTGCCTTTAACGCATCATTATTTGGAACATATAATATGTTTTGGTAGTACAACAGACCATGTTTTGTGTGATATTGAGCATTTGCTGTATTATCCTTGCATTGCTGAATCAATTGTTGCATTTCTTGCGAGGATTGGACACACGCGTGGAGCTCAGACAGCAGATTATAGGAAGGAGCAGTGATGGCCAAATATGTAGGTTGCTCGACTCGTGACAAGGCATCAGCAACCACATTCTGTCTACCAGGTTTGTAACGCACCTCAAAGTCAAATCCAAACAACTTAATTAACCATTTTTGTTGTTCTGGCGTATTAAGTGGTTGAGTTAACAAATAGCGTAGACTTTGTTGATCAGTGTAAATAATAAATCGACGACCCAACAAGTAATGACGCCATTTTTTAACTGCCTCAGTTAACCCATATAACTCTTTGTTGCTCGGTAATCGGCACAAAATCGCCAAGTCCCATCCTTCTTTTTAACCAATAAAACTGGGGATGAAAATGGACTGGTGTTGTGCCGTATCAATCTTGTTCGTAACATTTCAGTGATCATATCAGTCATAATTGATTTCTGAAAATGCGGGTACCTGTAAGGCTTGATATTCACGGGTTTACTGTTTGGCTCCAAATGAATATGATGATCATGTAATCGATGTGGAGGCAATTCAGTAGGTTCAGCAAAGATAGCCTTGTACTCAGCGAGCAATGCGTCCACATTGGGATCAGCATGCGTAGATGATGACGCCTGCAAACTCATGAAATGTGGCACAAAGGAAACATTAATGACGCCTTGAATGGACATAACAGATCCTGTATGCAACATCCGCTTGAACTGGGCAGGGGTATTTTCCCGTAAATCAGTTTCACCAATTAAGGTGACCCACTTATTACCATTAAAAAAACTGAGTCGGGGAACATTATAATTAGCGGAGTAATCGCCCAACATACACAACCATTGTACACCAAGAACAATATCTGCACCGTGTATGGGTAAAACAAGCATGGAAGGTTAAATGTTGTACCTTGCAAAGAAAGATGAACATCTCTGCATTGTCCCTCGCATGGAATTTGTGCTCCGTTACCAACCATAACATGAATCTGATCTTGTGCCAGAATAGACAATTTCAACTGTTCTGCAACACGAGATTGGATTATAATATGGGTACTCCCAGAATCAACCAGCACACTAACTCGTTTGCCATTCACTATTCTCCAAAGACATACTTTTCATCACAATTATAACATAATCCTTTTGCTCGACGCTCCTGCATCTCTGTTTGAGATAAACGGCGAATTGGATATGATGATGGTGGGCGTGGGACTTGTGCAGTCGGTTTATAAGCTGGCAAAATCGGATCGGAACGAAATTGCGTCGATATCGGCTTATAGGGAGGCCGAACACGAGTCTCACGAATTTTGGCTTCAACCAATTTAGCGAGATCAAGAGCATGATGAACGTCTACTGGTTTGAGAATAGCTAATTCTGCTCGAATGTCTGGCTTCAATCCAGAAATGAAACAATTCATCAAAGCTTCTTCGGATAAACCCTTGACAAGATTAGGCGTACGCTCAAATTCCTCATAAAATTCAACCACAGTGCTACTTTGACGCAACTTAAACAAAATTGCCTGATAATTATCAAATGTAGAAGGACCAAATCGTTTAAGTAAGTCACCTGAAAATTGTTCCCAATCGTGCAACTTGTCATTATTTTCCATCCATGTAAACCAATTAACTGCTTTACCCTGCATATAAAAAGAAACCAAACCAATGCAATCTGCCAATGGTATGTGATACAATCGGAAATATCGTTCAGCCTGGCTAACCCAATCTGCCGCATTAGAGCCATCAAACGAATTTAATGCCACTTGTGCGGGTTTTGGTACAGTAGAAGAACTGGAACCTGAATACAATGGATTATAATTTGTGGAGTGGGCTGGACTGGAAATTGGGGCCACGTCCGGTGGTCATTGTAGTAGACTAGCCATATAAACCCGCAACTCATCCAACTGCTGCCTATTTTCTGCGCGAATTCTGGCGAATTCCTCACGAGATTCAGCACGTTCAGCAATTGAATTTTCACGTTGCTGATCATGAGCCAAACGAACTTCTGCCAATTCCTGTTGAACCTGGCGCAGCAATTCAGCAAAGGAAACTTCATTTCCAGAATTTTGAGATTGATTCCGATGAGCCATAAGAACAATGAAAGCACCATATGGTGCACCTTACTTATAATAAGGCGAATCAACACTGTCCAATTTCGAGAATGGACGATCTCCTAAGAATTTTTAGAGAGAAGATAGAGAAACTTAATATTATTTTATAAGACAATTATAAATACAGCAAAACACGTAACTTCCCTAACCCCCTAATCCCACTACATAAAATAGAAATTACATTAATATTTATCATAAAATAACTAATAGAAATTAAATATAAAAATCAGACAAATGATTGGGCCTTGTAACAACACGCCTGGGCCTAGCTGAAATGGTCTGGGCCGTATCAAGATGTGGTTGCGAAGGCATTACCCCGAGAGGATCCTACATGCAGGTAATGGATAATCATTAAACATATGGTTAGGCCTGAGTAGATAATTATTTGTTTTAATTGAGTTAATTTGCAAAAGCCACGGTAATGGATAATCATTAAATATATGGTTACGCCTGAGGAGATAACTATTTGTTTTAATTGAGTTAATTTGCAAAAACAATATTAATAAAAGATGCACATGCCACAGTCGACTTAAATTTTAAAAGTTGCTAAAAAAATAGTATAATGATGCGATGGAAGTTATATTGATCATTGTATTAAATTCTTAATTCTCAGCAACTTTAGAAGAAGATGCAACTTATTTTGATCTCCCATTTTAATCCCAGCAAAATACTTAAATGGAAATTTAATCATTAGCTGATCACCGTGAGCATTGAGCATCAATTAAAATCATTCTTTTTTATTTAGGTAAATAAGGGATAGAATAATCTACTACATATACTCGAAATCTAATAATTTGATAACACTTGAAGACGGTGTATCCATGAATACGACTTCCCTCCTAGTCCCGGTGTTCAGTTTCGCCATATGATCCGCAACCTTGTTGGCGCTTTTAGGGATGCAATGTAGCTCAATCTTCCAAGCTTTGGGAAGTAGGCTTTTACACTTTCCAAGCAAATTCGAATGCTCCGTTCCGGGATTTAAGCTCGTGACCAACTTGTAGCAAGTTTCCGAATCCATTTCGACTTCGATGTTTGATAGATTTCTTTCCGAAGCAAGTTGCAGCCCGTACCTTAGTGCTTCAAGCTCCGCTTCCTCAACGGTTGGTGAGACGAGATTCACCGTATATCCCCATATCCATTCACCTTTGTCCGTCCTTAAGACGCCGCCTGCCGCGCCCTTATTTTCTGTATTGCGACAACTTCCATCAACATTCAGCTTCGTCCACCCCGCCTTCGGTTTGCTCCATTTGGATCCGCTTAATTTTCCTCGCATTTCTCTCCTCATGGACATTTGTAGTTCCGCAACCAACAACTTAACTTGGTGGATCGTGCTCTCCGTACTCTCGACTTTCCCTTGAAAAGTGTGTAAGTTCCTCGCCTTCCACAAGTGCCAAATTGTTGCAGTAAAGATATGCTCCCATCGCGCTCTCGAAATTGGCGCACATTTAAATTCCTTTTGCTGCATATTTTGTCGTAGCCATCTACCATCTTCGACTTGGTCGAATTGCGCGAGGTCCGGACTCTCCAGTAGTTTACTCCACACCTTGCGAGCATTTTTACATCTTCTCAAAATGTGCATGACTGTTTCATCCGAGTCCAAACAAAGTAAACATGCAGCCGAATTTGTCAATTTTCGAGTTCTCCGGAGATGATTAGTGGCTAAGCGATTGAGGCTCGCCAACCACAAAAAATGTTGAATTTTATGACTCATGTGTGTTCTCCAAACCCAGCTACAATTCGGCTTACGACCCTCGTCCGTGCCATAAGTTTTTTGGAATGCTTTATAAGCTGATTGGCACGTGAATTCTCCATTGCCGGTCTCGCTCCACAACACTTTATGTTTGTCGCCGTTTAGCATGATAAATCTGCTCCTAATTTCCTCATTTACTGCCATAGGGATCTGAGTTTGCAATTCATCTATCCTCCAACTGCCCGAGTCCGTCACCATGTCGCACAACCTTAAGGATTTTTCGTCGCGCTCAATGCTTTGCACCACTTCACTGAGTTTGATACTCCCCATCCACCTATCGTACCAAAATGAGATACTCTTCCAAGTCGAACTCGCCCCCGTCTCCTATTTTCCACCTCAAGAATCGCTTCATTAGATTCATACATTTTATAATTCCCTTCCAAGTCGAACTCGCCCCCGCCTTTGGAGTGTGATCAATAATCGAGTCGTTCTTCAAGTATTTCGCCTTAATTAGCTTACTCCACACCGTGTTCTCTTCTTGAAGGATCTTCCAAGCTAATTTTGAAAGCAATGCCTCGTTGCTCGTCCGACTCGTACGAATCCCCAACTCTTCATCTTTCTTCGTTTGCGTCACTTATTTCCATCCTACCAAATAGATTTTTTCTCTGATATGTCTCGCGACCACAAGAAGTCTCTGTTTAATTTGTCCAATTGGTCGCACACATTCATGTGGTATATGGACATGACTGTTGAGACCGATTGTATCAATGTGGCCCCTCCCGCGATCGAAATGAGGCTCGTTTTCCACCTACTAAAACGTTGCAACACTCGGTCCATCACTGCTGCATAATTTTCCCGAGTAAATAGGCCATGTATCAGTCGCACCCCTAAAATTTGCCGAGGTTGCACGTTTGTTCAAAACCAAGTATCTCACTAATCTGCCGCTTCAAACTTGCTCTGGAGCTTTTAGAAAAATAAACCTTGGATTTATGTGGGATGAGCTTCAAACCCGACGCACCGCAAAACATGTTCATCACTTTTTTTATTGCTCTCGCGGTTTTTTTTGTCGCCCTTCCCATCAAAATTAGATCATCAGCGAAAAATAAATGGGAAATCACCGGCCCACCGCGGCAGGGTGTGATTGGTTTCCATTTTTTCCCGTCAACTTCCTCTTGAATCAAATAGGACAACCTCTCCACACACAAGACAAAGAGGTACGGGGATAGTGGGTCCCCTTAACGTAGACCACAAGTATGCGCAAACGGGGCTATCGGTGAACCGTTCCATAGAACATCTGTCGCCGCACTCCAAACACAGAACATTATAAGACCCGTCAACGCATCCGGGAAGTTAAAGAAACCAAGGGTCTCCTCCAAGTAATCCCAATTAACCTTGTCATAGGCTTTTTCAAAGTCCAACTTCATTATCATGTCCCCTACTTTATTCTTCTTTTTTGGGCGAAGGGAATGAAGTATTTCTTGAAGCAAGAAAATGTTATCTTGTGTGCTTCTCCCCTGAATAAAACTCGACTGAGTTGGGGCGATGATACTTGGCATTAAATCTTTTACTCTCATCGTTATGCATTTCGTAATGAATTTATAAATAACATTACACAACGATATAGGGCGAAACTGTGAGATCAATACCAGATTGGGGATTTTCGGTATGAGGCACACGTGCGCTGCACATATAGACGGATCAAACTTCTTCTCCTTGAAGACTTCCAGCGCGAATGCTAAAAGAGACTCCTTGACACACTCCCAATTTTCCTGAAAAAATATGGCTTGAAGGCCATCCGGCCCCGGGGCTTTTAACGGATGTGTCGCCCACACTACTCTCTTTAATTCATCCAAATCGATCTCGCAGTATAACTCTTCTTTTCTTTCGGCCGATATCTTCGACTGGTAGGGTGACATTGCGAGTCTAATATATGTCCCTCGTTCATGTTCTGTCCCGTTCGAGCTAAATAGGGATCGGAAATACTCCCGAGCATGGGCCTGAAGCCGCGAGTCCTCATTCTCCCACACCTCATCAACTTTCAGCATATGAATTTTATTTTTGCGTCTTCTCGCCATGGTCGACTGGTGGAAAAACTTAGTATTTCTCTCACCCTCACGGAGCCATTTAACTCTCGACTTCTGTAACCAAAGTACCTCTTCCTGTTTGAGTATTTCGTTGTATTCTCAAATTAAAAGTTGATTATGATAAAGATGGAAGATCTTTTGAAGATAGTCACAAGGAAGGTTTTAAGACTCCAAGAAATCAAGGAACGATCAATTGTGTCTATCACATCTTTGGGAATGAATGTGTGAACTCTATAAGAAGAGTGATCGACATCAAGCTTTTTAACCGTAAAAAATAAACACGAGACTAAAAGGAGATATTATTCCTAAATATAGGCAATAATACATGGACAATACTATTGTCACGAGTACTTCTGATGAGATGTACCCACTCCTAACGAGGAGGTCCCTCGGATGTCGCTCAAGTCCCTCGGTCACTGACCTGAAACGGTAAGAAGTGACATCCGAGGAGATATTTAAGCGTTCCTTGGAAAGTCAACGATAAATAAAAATAGATATCGACGCGGCATCGGAAAAAGAGAAAACCCGATGGACCCGCGCTAATTCGATATCCATCAATGCGCCAAGAGGGACCACAACGGACCCAGGTCCCAGAATCTTACGAGAAAACTTCCTTGCTGAACACTCCTCAAACATCAATTACCTTCGGAACATCATTCCAACGAACACATGCTAAAATAAAGCGATATCTAGATACTGGAGTCCAAGAAAGCCTTCTACGAAGGCCTGAGTCACAAAAACATTAATTCACGAAAACAAAGCAAAGCTCTCGGAGACAAAGCAAAACCCTCGGAGACCAAATCAGACCCCTCGGAAACCCTACCTAACTCACAACTGATATATAAACACCTATCGGGGTGCACGTCAGAAGAAGGCATCCCAAAGATAAACCGCTATCGGAACTACCACAGCATCGGACGAACATTCCCTCCCACTTACCCAACGGTTCCGAGAGGTATAAGCCATCAGAGAAAATAAGTCAGAAGAATCAACCTATCAGAGCCCACAAAAGCTATCGGAAAGGATCTAATCCACCCTAGTCAGCGCCCCGTCAGCAGATGTGCCAAACAGATAAAACTTTATCTTATCTTGTTCACTTTTAAGCGTGTCACGACACCTGTATTTACTAGACACATGCATAACGACATCTGTCCCTAATAAACTCTATATAAAGGGAGGTGGTCAAATAAAGAAAATGGGGGTCAGACACACCAAGATATGAACCAAATTAAGGAGTGGAATTCAGTGAATAAAGGAAAGGATATTCTCGCACTATTATTTTCCATAAAATCATCGTTTTTTGAATCACGGGTAGGCGTTCCAACCGAAAAATAATAACTCGTTAAATATGGAATAATATCCAACCCGTTAACAAAGCTAAAATACAAGATTAGAGCATAATATTCCTAGTGAATAGAAACATTAGAGTCGATTATTTCAGTCTTGTTTTGCTGAGTTTTTATCTAATGAGTGAAAGCTATAATTTCTATAGCTCGTAGTGAGTTAGGTAGGTAGGATTGGTTTCCTTGCTCACTTGAATTTACAAAATCATTAAAGTAATTTAATGGGTAAAAAGCACTTTGCACCCCTAAATTGCCACTCTTTGACACTTTGCACCCCTAAATTAAAATGACACCACTTTGCATCCTTAAAATGATATTTTTGACACTTTGCATCCCCTTAGTGTGTATGTGTTTTTACAAGGGCAAAAAAGGAATTTACATATTTTGGTAAAAAAAAATTAAAATTTCTGAAATTGAAAAATGTTTTAATCTTTATGTTTTAGAGCATAAAGATTAAAAATTCTGAAGAAAAAAAAATTTAATTCTGAAAAAAAAATAGAAGCTCTGAAAGTAAAAGAAAAAAAATCTGAATTAAAAAATAGCCTACATGAATAAAGGATCTTTATAGTTTAAAGAAGAAAAAAAAAGAACAAACTTAATCTTATAAACGGTTTGCACATTATTTATCAAGATGTGAAGTTTAAAATATAATCAATTATCATTGAACTCAAATAATTAATCAAATTGACATATTAACATTATCCTTCCCCTTACAATTAAAAAATAAAAATATGTAAATAAAATTCAATTACAAATTAACATTATACTTCAGATGTTGTATTCTAATATGCCTGTCATCAAATTCTGCTAATTTGTGCAAAGTACAACAACAAATGAACTTCAAAAAAATTTTGGAGACCACAATAATACGAATTATGATAACAAAGTAAAATTTCTGAAACAAAAAACAATCGACACCCACCAATCTTTAAGACCGATAACAAAGAATTAAATCCAAAATCGATGCGAATTAAGGCTACGTTTTTTTTTTCGAAATTTGGGAGTTTGGGGTTTTTTGAAGCATATCGAGGTGATGGAGAAGGAGGTGGTGGGTGGTGGGTGGTGACGCGGCAGTGGTGGTTCGCGGTGGTAACGCCGTAGTGGTGGTTCGCGGTGGTGACACAGCAGTGATGGCGATGTGGTAGTAGTGGTTCGCGGCAAAATTGCGGTGGTTGTGCGCGGCGAATGGAGGTGGTGGCGCACGACGTAGTTTTTACGGCGGTGGTGGCGCAAAGTGGTGGGGTGGTGCTTTGACATACCTTGCCTTTTTTTTCTTTTTTTGGTTTTGTCACAATTCTAAATGGCTGAAAACATTTTTCAATTTCAGAAGTTTAATTTTTTTTTTACCAAAATGTATAAATTCCTTTTTTGCCCTTGTAATAATACATACACACACTAAGGGATGCAAAGTGTCAAATATCTCATTTTAAGAGTGCAAAGTGGTGTCATTTCAATTTAGGGGTGCAA
Organism: Linaria vulgaris; assembly: GCA_948329865.1. Lineage (NCBI taxonomy): Eukaryota > Viridiplantae > Streptophyta > Magnoliopsida > Lamiales > Plantaginaceae > Linaria > Linaria vulgaris. The sequence continues at coordinate 13,224,898 of OX415254.1, read as the reverse complement.
AGTGTCAAAGAGTGGCAATTTAGGGGGTGCAAAGTGCTTTTTACCCTTATTTTGTCGTAAGGCTTGGCAGGTTGCTTAAAAACTCATACACCGTGTTGTTCTGTTCCGTTAGAATTTACTTTTTAGTGAATGTTGAGACATCATTGAATACAATCGGTGTTGGCGCAACATTTCAAATTAACACATCGTGTGAATTAAAAAGTTTACCAATTCTGATCCACACATTTCACATTCATAATAATTGTTCTATTTTATTAAAAGTAAGCGTATAATAACTGTCACGGTTGAAAGCAGTCATTATAACTAATTAATTGGACACTAACAGGAATTTAAAAGTTAATGAAAACTTTAACAATGTGAGTAAGTTAGCACCACGTGGCGTGCCATGCGGGAGGAACGACCACATGCGATGGCGGCCAGTACTTACACAAGGAGGAGTCAAGGACTAATTTTAAGTTTAATAACATGATTATTAGCACCCAACGCGGAGGTCAACTGTACTGAAAATGAATTATTACCGACTAGTTAATTGATGATCGATCAATTTTCCAAGACAAAATTGAAGTCCATGCATGTGAGTTTGCAACTGTAATTATTTGAAGAAGAAAAAAAATCAAGGAGAACGGATAGTTTTCCTCATACCACATTTCCCACATGAATTTGTACCAATGAAGATTCGATTAACAATTAGATATGTAGAATACTCTATTTGCTTGACTAATTAATCACGTAATTACACTCTTCATTGACTAAATGAAAAAAGTACTGTCGGAACCAATGGAAGTTACCGTTGCACTATCCAAATCATGGGGTCGATTCGACATAGTTGCGAAAAATGTTACTTAATTCTCGGCAAGTTGCTTTATTTTGAGAAAGAATATGTAGTTATTGGGGTTTTTTTTCAAAAATAGTCATTTATCTTGGCCTCATTACAAAAATAGTCCGTTATCGCGCCACTGTCTAGATTTAGTCCTTTATCGTGGTTTTTCGTACCATTTTGGTCCTCCGGCCAAATTTTCTACCGAATTTTGACCAATTTGGGGATTTTGACCAATTTGGGACGATTTTGACCAGATTTTGAGAAAAATGATTTATAATTTAAAATATATAGTTTTTATAATTCAAATCCCCAAAAAAAAATTCAAAAAAAATGTAATTTAAAATATATAGTTTTTATGGATGAAATCCAAAAAAAAACAAAAAAAATTATAATTTAAAATAAATAGTTTTTATTACTGAAATCACAAAAAGAAAATTAAAAAACACAAAAAATTTGTAATTTAAAATATATAGTTTTTATAATTGAAATCCAAAAAATCATTAAGAGTAAAACAAATTTTTAATTTAAAATATATAGTTTTTATTATTAAAATCCAAAAAAAACACAAAAAAGTTGTGATTTAAAATATATAGTTCTGACAATTGAAATCCCAAAAAAAAAATTAAAAACAAAAAAAAATTGTAATTTGAAATATATAATTTTTATTATTGAAATCTAAAAAAAATCAAAACACCAAATTTGTAACGTAAAATATATAGTTTTTATTATTGAAACCCAAAAATATATAGTTTTTTTTTGGGATTTCAATAATAAAAACAATATATTTTAAATTACAATTTTTTTGGGTTTTTAATTTATATTTTGGGATTTCAATAATAGAAACTGTATATTTTAAATTACAAATTTGTTTTTATTTTATACGTTTTTTTGGATTTCAATTATAAAAACTATATATTTTAAATTATAAATTTTTTGTGTTTTTTTTTTGGGATTTCAATAATAAAAAAAATATATTTTAAATTACAATTTTTTTTGTTTTTTATTTTTCTTTTGGATTTCTATTATAAAACCTATATATTTTAAATTACAAATTTTTTGTGTTTTTTAATTTTGTTTTTTTGTAATTTCAATAATAAAAACTCTATATTTTAAATTATATTTTTTTTTGTGTTTTTTAATATGTTTTTGGAATTTCAATAATAAAAACAATATATTTTAAATTACAATATTTTTTTGCTTTTTATTTTTTTTTTGGATTTCAATTATAAAAATAATATATTTTAAATTACAATTTTTTTTGTGATTTCAATAATAAAAACTATATATTTTAAATTATAATTTTTTTTTTGGGATTTCAACCATAAAAACTATATATTTTAAATTACAATTTTTTTTTGGTTTAAAATTTTTTTGGGATTTTAATTATAAAAACTATTTATTTAAAATTATAATTGTTTTTTTTTAAATTTTTTTGCTCAAAATCTGGTCAAAATTGCCCCAAGTTAGTCAAAATCCCCAAAAATCTGGTCAAAATCCGGTAGAAAATTTGGCCGGAGGACCAAAATTAGACGAAAACCACGATAAAGGACTAAATCTAGACAGTGACGCGATAACAAACTATTTTTGTAATGAGGCCACGATAAAGGACCATTTTTGAAAAAAAACCCTAGTTATTGATTGCTTGATGACGGGTTTGATTCTACCAAAACATATAATAGTGTCAATAATGTCAATAGTTGATATCTAAACCTGTAATTTGAACATCACATATATACAAAGCTTATACATTTGAGCTCCAGCTGCCATGGTTGACGTTGACAAATCGTGCAAAATATATTAAATACATGGAAAAACAGATCTAACGTAACTTTTTTTTTATTTTTTATTCTTACAACATTCTCACGTTAGGGGATTAAACGTGAAGGTCACATGAAATAATATGATGAAGTTCAAGATTAAATAAAGATATTCTACACAATTGAAACGAGCGAAGGAGGTGAATTAAGGTTTTTAACTTGACATAACTATTATTTGATTCATATATCTACCTAATTAATCAAGATTTAATGGTTGTTTGTTATAAATATGCATGTGGCCTTGTTGTAAATTATGGGAAAATCTTATTTATTAATAATAGTATTACTTGTAAGATGATGGGGAATTAACTCTCTTGTCTCCATAATGCCTATAAAATGGCAAGAACCGTGCATTCGCAAAGTGACCAATTGAAATGAATTCTTGCTTATTATTTACACTTTCCTCTCTAAGTTCTTGAATATATTGTTACACCCCATAGTTTTACTAAATCTATAACACGTTATCAGCACGAGAGTGCTCGATCCGGAAAAATCAAGTTCCTTCGTCAAAGATCACGTTCAACGTCAAACGGTATGAAAGTTTTATATTTACTTGTTCATCTATCTACATTATTATAGACAAGGCGGACTACCGCATATCTATAAGTTTATGATTAGATGAATATGTGTTTATAATTTTGTTGTTAAAGTCTAATATTTACTTGTTCATCTATCTACATTATTATAGACAAGGCGGACTACCGCCTATCTATAATTTTAAGATTAGATGAAAATGTCTTTATCATTTTATTGTTATCTAACTCTAACGTTAATGATAATCTTAACACTCGTTGATGCTTGAGTTAACCCCAAGCTAAAAACGACTACTAACACTTAATTATTATGGAAGGTTTTACCTCTTACTATATTGCTTAGTTTTCCACAAGCCCATGAAAGTTTTTACATAGTAATGTGGCGGAAATTATTTACGCAGTTAGATTATTTCAATTATGTTAGTTGTTTACATTATTTCACAAAGCCCATGAAAGTTTTTACATAGTAATGTGGCGGAAATTATTTATGCAATTAGATTATTTCAATTATGTTAGTTGTTTACATTATTCCACAAGCCCATGAAAGTTTTTACATAGTAATGTGGCGGAAATATCTATATGTATTTACTTATCGTAATATTATTTCTTATGCCCGTTGAAATTTATTAACGCGGTTGAAATTTTTTACTTGTTATACAATTAATCCTTGTTGCTCGATTGTTAAAGATATTATCATTCATCAATCATGCCAAATTAAACAAAAGAAAGAAAAATAATTGTTTTCTAACGGCTATAAAACGGCTACTTATGGATATCTTTCTTCTATAAATATGCAGAATTCATAACTCAAACTCCACACAAATCTTCATCTTATTTATCTCATCTTACAAAATGCTCCGCACGTCAACAATGATCTTGATGCTCGTTTACCTTTTATTTTTCATTTTTATGTTAGTAGGTGAGGACAATCCTAAGTTTCTACCTATGATATTCCTCACTTTTGTCGTAGTAATGTTCGAGTGCATTATTTGGCTAGAGATGAGATAATTGCATTCTACTATTGTAATAATTGTTCTTGTGTGGTCATATATTAAATAAAATGCCTTGATCCTAATTATGTTTTATTTTAATGTTCATTTAGCTGCAATATGTCTAATCTCTCGAAAGTAGATTTTACCGAACTCAATGTCGATGGAAAAAATTATATGCAATGGGAATCAAATGTGAAAACACATCTTACTGCGAAATCCCTCCAGGAAACGATTGATGAGGAAAATGAGTGTACAGACCAGCAAAGATGCGAGGCAATTATATTCATGCGTAAACATTTAGATAATCACCTTCAAACTGAATATCTCGATATTACAGATCCTGTTGAGTTGTGGATTAATCTGAATGAAAAATATGGCCACAAAGGGAAACAATGCTTCCAAAAGCCATACAATAGTGGAACACATTAAGGTTCCAAAATTTTACATCAGTAAATGATTACTCCTCTGCCATTCATAATATCCGACAGACTCTAAAATTTTGATGGACGGAAATTACCGATAAGGAAATGATTGAAAAAACTCTTTCTACTTTTCATGTCAGTCATATACTCATCCAAATGCAACACAGACTAGTCGGATGCACTAAGTATCACGAACTAGAGAGTGTTGTTAACGACAGAGAATAGTAATAATATATTGATTAAGAATTCTGAGTTACGCCCAACTGGAGCACAGGCATTGCCAGAAGCACATGCCATAAATTTCTCAAACTTTCGTGGACGAGGAAATTACAATAATGGTGGTCGAGGTAGAGGCCAATATCAAGGTCGGGGTGGTTACATAGGAGGATATGTTTCTAGAGGTGGTCGTGGTCATAGAGGTGGTCGTGGTCGTGGAAGTGGTCGAGGTAGTTATCACAACCCTTCGATCAGTGATACGGTCCATAACAATAACCATCATAATAAAAGGAAAAAGGCTCATAATAAATCTGAAGGTTACTGTTTTAACTGCAGAATGAAAGGACACTGGGCCAAATAGGGGTGTACAAAAATCAGGCAACCCGCCCGACCCGCCCGTACCCGCCCGCACCCGCGCGGGTTTTCATTTTAAATATGTGTTGCGGGTTCGTTTTATGTAACCCGTATGGTCTATGGGTGGGTGACGGGTTTATTCTTACACCCGTCCGTCCGCCCGCAATATATATATATATATATATATATATATATATATATACAAAATATAAAATCTATATAAAAATATTTAATGTATAGAAATATATTTTAAAAAAAAAAGTAAAAAGAGCCTTCCAGAACATCAGCCCCCACTTTTTCTTTTTCTTCTCTATTTTTCTTTTCTTCACCTCACTTTTTCTTTTTGCTCTCTTTTTCTTTCTTCACCTCTTCTGCTCTTCATTTCTCCCGTCACCATCTTCTCTCTTTTTCTTTTTCTTTTCCTTCAATTCTCCACTTCTCACTTCTGAGTTCTCAATTCTCACGCCTTCTCAGCTGCAGCGGTCACAAGCCTTGGAGGTACTTAACTCAGCCATCAATTCTACCCTCAACCCTCAATTTTTGTTTTGTTGATAAATTGTAAATTTTTGTAATTATAAATTAGTTGTGTATTAAGCATACTATGATCTGCATGCATAAAGTTAGTGTGGTTAGTTGTGTATTTTCTTTTTGTTGCTCAATTTCTTCAACCCTATTATTTCTCAATGTCTCAATTTTATTTTCTCTTTTTGTAGGGGATCTCTGTTTTCGCAAATCTTTATGGCTAATTTTGTGGTTAATGTTTTGAGTGATAATACTGATATCAGATTCGTGCCTGATTCCTTTAGTTTATGGACTGACTTGGAGCTTGGAGGTGTTAATTTTTGCTTTTTCATATTTAATGTTCATATTGCTGTTTTAGTTTAAAAAAAGTGTTGTTTTGAGGTTGTAAAATGTTGTTTATGGACAGGGTATTGTTGCAAAATGGTGCAATGCAGGTGATGGACTTTATTTATGTTGAAAAATGAAATTTATGGACTATATTAGATGAAGAAAAGTGTAGTTTTTGCTGAATATGCAGTTAGAAAAATAACTAGTGTTTCAAAAGAGAAAAGAGTTAATAATGTAAACAGAAAGTTTTGTGATTTGGTAACCCGCAAACCGCCCGTCAATCCACCCGCACCCGTGCAACCGTAACCGCATGGTTTACTAAAAAAATACACCCGTATGGTTGATAAAATTGGTCACCCGTTATGTCATGGGCGGGTGAAATATTTTTTTGACACCCGCCAAATATCACCCGCGTACACCCCTAGGGCCAATACGTGTCGTACACATGAACATTTTTGTAAATTGTACCAAGAGAGTAAAGGCAAAGAAAATGAAGTGAACCTTGTTGAACAAATGCCTAATAATCCCACATATTTGGCAGCATCTGATTTCGCCGATGATCATGATGTTACTATGGCTTGATATGAACTATGTGATTCATGTCTGCGTGATTCCTGATTTGATTTGCATTGCGTGATTCCTTGTTGTGTGATTTTTGAATTGATATGTATTTGTGATTTCTGCTTGTAATGTACTGTGTTTTCATTAATTGTGTTTTCTTATGTATCTTAATGAAACTATTTCCCTTTTTCTCAAATATATGCTTCGTTTATTGTTTTATCATGTTTAACTCTACTTGTTTGACATAAAGCCAGTATGGAGCATACCGGTAATTTTTGCATCACTGATAGCGGTACAACTCACACAATTCTCACAAGTAAGAAATATTTTACATATCTAAAACCAACAAAGGCAAAAATCAATACGATATCAGGTCATACTGACCTGATTGTAGGATTTGGTAAAGCTAGTTTTATTTTACCAAATGGAACGCTATTTATCATCAGCGATGCCTTATTTGCCCCAAAATCTAGAAGAAATTTGCTAAGTTTTAATGATATATATCGTCATGGATATGATACCAACTCAAAGACTGAGAATGAAACTAAATATCTTTTTATTATTAAGTATATATCAGGAAAGCAACATATATTTGAAAAACTACCAAAACTCGCATCAGGATTGCATTATACATATATTAATGCTATCGAGTCAAATATGGTAGTCAATGAAAGTCCTAAATTATTTACTCTATGGCATGATCGACTAGGTCATCCTGGTTCAACAATGATGCGAATGATAATTGAAACTACACATGGACATTCATTAAAAGGATCCAAACTAAATTTGAGCAATAATAGTCCATGTGAAGCATGTTCTCTTGGAAAGCTAATTATAAAGCATTCACCAGTTAAAATGAAGACAGAGTTACCAACATTTCTTGAAAGAATTCAAGGTGATATTTGTGGACCTATTCATCCATCATGTGGACCATTTTAATATTTATGGTATTAATTGATGCCTCAAGTCGATGGTCACATGGCTCAAATAATTAAAATAAGAGCTCAATCTCCTCACTATACGATAAGAAAGTCAGACTTGACAATGTTAGTGAATTTACATCTCAAGCTTTCAATGATTATTGTATGTCAACTGGAATTACTGTTGAACATAGTGTTGCACATGTACATACTCAAAATGGTTTAGCTGAATCATTAATTAAACGTCTTCAATTAGTCGCTAGGCCATTGTTAATGAAAGCAAAATTACCAACTTCTGTATGGGGTCATGCAATTTTACATGCTGCATCACTAATTCGCATTAGACCAAGCTCGTATCATGAATACTCCCCATTACAACTTACTTTTGGCCATGAACCTAATATTTCTCGTATAAAGATTTTTGGTTGTGCAGTTTATGTTCCGATTGCGCCACCACAATGAACAAAAATGGGACCTCAAAGAAGGTTAGGGATATATGTTGGATATGACTCACCATCTATAATCAGGTATCTTGAACCATTAACAGGTGATGTCTTTACGACACGTTTCGCCGATTGCCATTTTAATGAGGCAAATTTCCCAACCTTAGGGAGAGAAAATAAGCAGTTGGAAAAGGATATATCATGTATAATCCATCTTTATCACACTATGATATTTTAACAAAACAATGTGATTTGGAAGTTAATAAAATTTTACATTTTCAAGATATTGCAAATCAATTACCTGATGCATTTATTGATATAAAACGGGTAACCAAATCACATATACAAGCTGCAAATGTTCCTACTCGGATTGAAATTCCGAAGGACATATCCAACAATAATAAAATGAATGCACGTAAAAAACGTGGTCGTCCTGTTGGTTCAAAAGATAAGAATCCTCGAAAAAGAAAAGGAGAAAATATTATTAACTCCATTATCGAGGAAACTATTAATGATGAAACAGAAAATGTGACAAATGAGATAACTCAACAGATCACCGAACCAAATCTCAATACTGAAATCTCTGTAAATTATGTTAATTCAGGAGTTATTTGGAATCGAAATGAAATAAAAAAATATAAGTGAAATATTTTCATATAATATTGCTTATGATCTTATGAATGAAAATGATGATCCCGAACCACAATCTGTGGATGAATGCCAAAATCGGGACGATTGGGTTAGATGGAAAGATGCTATGCAAGTTGAGTTGAACTCTCTTAACAAACGAAAAGTTTTTGGACCTATTGTCCTCACACCTAAAGACGTGAGACCTGTAGGCCACAAATGGGTCTTCGTTCGAAAAAGAAATGAAAAAAATGAAATTGTAAGATACAAAGCTCGACTTGTTGCACAAGGTTTTTCTCAAAGATCTGGGATTGATTATGGAGAAACTTATTCTCCAGTAATGGATACAATTACTTTTCGATTCTTAATCAGTTTAGCTGTTTATGAAAACTTAAATATGCATCTCATGAATGTTGTCACAGCTTATCTTTATGGATCACTTGATAATGATATTTATATGAAAGTTCCTGAAGGACTTAAAATGCCTGGATCATCTAGCTCTAACCCTAGAGAAATGTACTCAATTAAATTGCAAAGATCGTTATATGATTTAAAACAATCAGGTCGCATGTGGTACAATCGTTTGAGTGAATATCTATTGAAAGAAGGATATATAAATAATTATTTGTGTCCATGTGTTTTTATCAAACGAACATCATCTGGTTTTGCAATTATTGCGGTTTATGTAGATGATTTAAATATCATTGGCACTGACAAAGAAATTCATTCAACTATGAATTATTTAAAGAATGAATTTGAAATGAAAGATCTTGGTAAAACTAAATATTGTGTTGGTTTACAGATTGAACATATTAAAAATGGTATATTAGTGCATCAATCTAACTATACTAAAAGGATTTTAAAACGTTTTAACATGGATAAAGTAACTCTTTTAAACCATCATGTCATTGCTAGATCATTAACTAAAGACAAAGATCCATTTCGTCCAAGTGAAGAAAATGAAGAAATTCTTAGCTCTGAAGTTCCGTATTTAAGTGCCATTGGAGCTTTAATGTATCTAGCAAATTGTACTAGACCTGATATATCATTTACTGATAATTTATTAGCTAGATTTAGCTTATCACCTACAAAAAGGCACTATAAGGGAATTAAACATTTATTTCGTTATCTTCAAGGAGCTACGGATCTCGGTTTATTTTATCCTAACAATGCAGAACAAGAATTGTATGGCTATGCAGATGCAGGTTACCTATCAGACCCACATAAATCCAGATCTCAAACTGGATATGTATTCACGTATGATGGCACTACAATTTCATGGCGTTCTCAGAAACAAACACTTGTTGCAACATCATCGAATCATGCTGAGATTATTGCACTCCATGAAGGCAGCAGGGAATGTGTATGGCTACGATCAATGACACATCATATAAGAAGAACATCTGGCTTACCAATTAAAGAAGGTCCCACAACACTATACAAAGACAATTCTGCATGTATTACACAAATGAAAGAAGACTATGTCAAGAGTGATCGAACCAAACACATACACCCGAAGTATTTTGCCTACACTCAGGAACTGGAAAAGAACAAAGAAATTAATATCCAATATGTTCAATCATGTGACAATATGACAGATCTCTTTACAAAGGCACTACCTACTGTAACTTTTAAGAAACATGTTCAAAGTATTGGGATGCATCACCTACGAGATTTATGAAGAATTGGAGATGCCAACTTGAGGGGGAGTTCACACGGCTGCACTCTTTTTCTCTTATTAAGGTTTTTATCCCACTGGGTTTTTTCTTATAAGGTTTTTAACGAGGCAGCATAAGACGTGGGCAGAAGACGGATACATAACAAAATTTTCAAACGGCCAAGGGGGAGTGTTATAAATATGCATGTGGCCTTGTTGTAAATTATGAGAAAATATTATTTATTAATAATAGTATTAGTTGTAAGATGATGGAGAATTAATTCCCTTGTCTCCATAATGCCTATAAAATGGCAAGAACCGTGCATTCGCAAAGTGACTAATTAAAATGAAATCTTACTTATTATTTACACTTTCCTCTCTAAGTTCTCGAATATATTGTTACACCCCATAGTTTTACTAAATCTATAACATTGTTTTTATTTTCAGAGCTTATTCAATTGAAATCAATATATGAACACAGTGGCGCTACTTTCCTCTTGCTTATATTTTCTATGTAATCTTCCAGGACTACTTGTGCTTCTCCACTCAATAAAATTTCCTATCTGATCAGAAGAAAAATAAAGAAAAACACAATTGCGCAGCCATATAAAAGGCCCAAGTGCGTACAAGCCCGGGTCAAATTTTATAAATCCAGTTCATTATATTTGTATACTCGTCAAAAATAGTAAATTTCACTGTGCAATGAACTTGAAATATTCTTATATTGGATGTACTTCGCTTTAATTTTGCTGAAGACCATTTTCTTTTATTTATAAATATCAATACACTTAAAGAGTATCATAGTAGTTAAAATGTGTTTGCTAAACAGGCTTGTTTACGGTCAAACTTAAATCCCCGCACCCAACTTCGTGCAAGCAATTTAGTAGCAAAGATACATAAGCTAAAGTATAATTTGACGAGCAAATTACTTCTACCATATGGGAAAAAACGGGTCGTATATGTGGCACGCTTATCCGCTTAATTTATAAAACATAAATACTTTTTTTTTTAGACTAAAACATAAATACTTGATAATTGCATACCTTAGTATATATCACTGATTCAGTGTGAAGTGTGAACTCGTGTATTTTTGTCCCTATCATAAAGTACCTTAATGTTGTCATTTTATGAAGAAAAAGATCACAAGGGATCAGTTAAAAAGTGATGGGTGCATTATAATAACAAGTTGGTACAAAAGAAAAGAGTGGATGCGCATTCAATATGGTCCAATGCACGTAGTATACGCTGACTGACTTTATGCCCTCAGCCCAACCCTAAATTAAATACTGGAATTTTTGTTGAATCAATCAGTCTTGCCTCGCCGGATAATATACGCAAATCTTTCATACTTATATAACAATAATATACTTATTATTATAAATAATTATGATTCAATGAAGCAAAACAAAACAAAACACAGCAACTATGTATGACTAGCGTTTCATTTCAGAATAGACAAGGAGTAGAGGGGGCAACGTAATATCCAGTAATAATTCATACACTTCACAGCTAATTAATACTGCAATTTTGTTGCACAAAGTTTGATTTAGTTATCCGTAATTAAGATGATAATTGTCCATACTTTTGCTAATTTGCTTAGACGATCAGAGGTTGATCTCGAATCTAACATTCAAATAATCAGCTCTTTTAATAGATTACTTTATGCAAGAGATATTTTTTTAGTTCAAAAACTAGTAAAATATTATCTAAATAATAATAAAAAGAAAACCGCAGCCAATCAATATAATGGTTATTATTGAAGTCCGCAATGGATACCGGGGCCTATTCGGGAGTTGACTGTTGGGGTCATGGCAGGGTTCAGCGTATTGAAAACAGCTGGGTCTCACATGTCAAGTATGGATATATATGAAAATCAAGAATTACATTATAGATTGGGTCAGATTTTTTTTTTTTAAATATAAATATAAAAAAAATACATTCGTCTTCGAAGATTGAATGACGAGATGGTTCTCTAATTTCTAAAAAGAAAAAAAAAACTTGTAATCAATTATATCAAAATGAGGTTTAACCGTATGTGATATGATATGACTGTCACACTACATAGTTAATCTAGTGTTATATATCTGCTTGACCGACAAAATATACAGTATTGCATTAACTTGAAATTTTATTTTGTGCGTCATTTAAAAAAAAACGGCAACTGCAAACGGGGCATATCTAGTTATCAACTTCATTCTTCTTTCCATCATAGAAATTTAGACAAGGGAGTACACTTTGATAGGTCAAAATAACAAAAGGATCACGTTTCTTTAAGTATAACACATTAATGATGACAAAAACTTCCTAACTTCAATTATAAGATATGATTTTATGTCGAGTGATACGTTTCCGTCTATTGGATTACATGAACTTCACTTTTGGATCATAATTTGGATTACATGAACTTAAAATTGTCTCATATGATAAATTAAAAATGATGAGTTGTTGACAGTAATCGATTAAATACACTAATTAAGTGAAAAAAAAACAATGAAAAGACAATTCAGCAAAACAAATACGACATCTACCCGCACTAAATTAATATAAACCTCATATTATATTGAATAATTTGAAATAGTATTCAAAACATCAAATCTTGATTCTACTACTAAACATCTTCAAGATTTTCAAAACTAAAATCCAAATAAAAGATCAAGGACCAACAAACTTTTTTTGTATAAATACCACCAATAATCCCATTTCATTTCTTCCTAAGAAAAATCTTCCCACCATAGTACAACTCCGCAAGCTTGAGTTGAGAGCCACTAAAATAACTGTAAGTTGCTATCCATTTTCTTTCTGTTACTACTTCAACTTTATAATGTCACATTAAAAACACTTGTGCTCCATTGTATGTTGCAAATAATGACTTAATCAAGATTGTGCACTAATGGTAAAAGTTGGATCTTTTTCAGGGAGGAGTACTTAATGCTGATGAAAATGGACAAGGCTCATGTATTCTTAATTGGGATTTTAGTACTATGTTGCTGGACATGTACATCAAATGCTGAGTACATTTTGTACAAAGATCCCAAACGTGCTACAAATTATAGAATCAGGGATCTTATGAGCAGGATGACCTTACAGGAGAAGATAGGCCAAATGACACAAATCGACAGAACCGTTGCATCAGCCGCTGTCATGAAGAAGTATTACATAGGTACATAATTAAGCACTTTGATCACATTTTCGTTGTGTTTCGTGATACTCGTTTGGTTCATATAGCCTACTTATTAATTGGAATTACATACGTGGTTGTTGTGTTGTTGTTTTGTGCCATTGTGTCTGATGTTTAATGCTTAAATGTGGATCAGGCAGTATATTGAGTGGCGGTGGCAGTGTACCGGCTCCACAGGCGTCGGCCAAGACGTGGATGGATATGGTGAATGGTTTCCAGAAGGGCTCATTATCCACTCGTCTCGGGATACCGATGATTTATGGGATCGATGCAGTTCATGGGAACAACAATGTGTACAAGGCTACAATTTTCCCACATAATGTTGGTCTTGGTGCTACTAGGCAAGTAATTGCATTTCGTTTTTCGACAGTTTCTGCTAATTTCTGATGAAATGTATTTCATGATTAGTACAATTTTTGGATGAATTCAATTTCAAAGTGTTAAAGGAATGGAGTTATTGAATCAAGATTAGTTCTGGTATCTTGACATGTATTCTGTTTGAACAGAGATCCACAATTGGTGAAGAGAATCGGGTCAGCGACTGCGCTTGAAGCTAGAGCTACCGGGATTCCTTATGCTTTTGCTCCTTGTATCGCGGTAACTGGATTTTTTCTTTAGTAATCCGCAGCCCGACAAGTAATGTGTACAAAATATCTGTTCTTACAACAATTTTGTTCACCAATAGGTGTGTCGAGATCCAAGATGGGGTCGTTGTTACGAGAGCTATAGCGAAGATCCAAAAGTAGTTAAATCAATGACTGAGATTATTTCTGGATTACAAGGAGATGCACCAGCTAATTCTCTGGGCGTTCCCTACGTTGCTGGCCAGTAAGTTCCTTAATGATTCTTATCTTTGATATATTCAAAATAATTTGAAGTAAATCACTTACATAAGTACAATGCTGAGAATTACTTGCCTAAGTACTATGCTGAAAAATATAGAGTTAGATGATTGAAATAGTGAATATATGGTCATTCTTAATCCTTAAACCCGACATTATTTTGCGGCATATACTAGTTTTACGTCGAGTCCTGCTTATCCCAGTGTTTTATTCAAATTCTTGTATATATATATATATATATATATATATATATATATATATAGGGGAGAGAGGTTAATTAGAAGCTGAGCTTGGAGCACATTAATTAATTGTGTGCTTAAAGAGACCAATCACAGATAAATAAAATAATGACCGAGCAACAGACAACAGCAGAAAGCAAATTTAAAATATTTTGATCCTCAATTATACAAATTTAACAACTGTTGGACAAGATTTTACACACAAAAGAATTACGAGGGCCAAAATCTTAAATGGAAGAAATAATGTAAAAGTAGAGGTAAGAGAAATTAAAGGAAGTAGCGGGTTTATTTTTGTCACTAATCAATGGGGAAAGCAACTTCTGGGGCAATTGTTAGTAGTTAGGACCAGTGACATGGACCATAATTCCATTAAGCATGTGAGAGAAAATTCAAAGAGAAGGTTCAACCAAAAAAAATTGTTATGGGTCCAATGTTGCTGTCAAAGAATCAAATTTTGATTTGTAATGTGTAAACTTTAGATTTAGAACAACGCCCTATTCAACTAGGGAATATTAATCTAGTCATGTTGATGTCAATGACAATAATATATGATTTGTGAATTGTTTAAATAAATACTATATGTTATCAATGATCAGTTTGACCTTATTCATTAACTTTTTTGTACTTCTCTTCAGGGAACTTCAGTTTTTAATTTTGTTGAGTTGTGTATGTTTGTTTCTTGTTAAGAAAAAATGTCATAGCATGTGCGAAACATTATCTTGGTGATGGCGGAACAACGGACGGCATAAACGAAAACAACACAGTGGCAACCAGGCATGGATTGCTTAGTATTCATATGCCAGCCTACTTTGATGCAATCATCAAAGGCGTGTCGACGGTTATGATCTCCTACTCAAGCTGGAATGGGGTGAAGATGCATGCTAATCGCGATCTTATTACTGGTTTTCTGAAGGGAACGCAGCGTTTCAGGGTAATCTAATTTCTCGAGTATCTAAAACTTCAGTTCTAATTAAAAGAAGGAACTAACTTGTGTTCTGTATATTCTTGCAAACACTTCAGGGATTTGTCATCTCAGATTGGCAGGGAGTTGACAGAATTACTTCTCCACCTCATTTGAACTACACATATTCAGTCTTAAGTGGAGTTAACGCGGGAATTGATATGGTTCGTGCGTTATCACTGTAAAACTATACTAGTCACTTGTGGCAGAATACTCATTAAGTTACCATACATTGCAGATCATGGTTCCATATAACTACACAGAGTTCATTGATACCCTAACTTTCTTGGTGAAACATAACTTTGTTCCAATGAGCCGAATTGATGATGCAGTCGCGAGGATTCTTAGAGTTAAATTCACGATGGGCCTCTTTGAACACCCATTGAGTGATTATGGCATGACTAAGTACCTTGGAGCTCAGGAGCATAGAGAACTGGCGAGGGAAGCCGTTAGAAAATCGCTTGTGCTTCTCAAGAATGGGCAGTCGGCAGACAAGCCACTACTACCACTTCCAAAGAAGGCACCGAAGATTCTCGTTGCTGGAACTCATGCAGACAATATTGGTAACCAGTGTGGTGGTTGGACGATTCAGTGGCAAGGACTAAGCGGCAACATTACTTCTGGTAAATCCATGATCCTTTTAACCTTATTGTCTTCAGCTATATGAATTCATGTCCAACGCACCCTCTCACGTGCATAGTACTGACACATGGCTTATTTATATGATCAGGTACCACAATCTTGTCTGCTATTAAGAAAACAGTCGACCCGAAAACAGAGGTTGTGTACAAGGAGAACCCGAATTCTGGATACGTGAAGGCTAACAAATTCTCGTATGCCATTGTCGTGGTAGGCGAACCCCCATATGCAGAAACATTTGGTGACAATCTAAATTTGACTATTCCTGAACCAGGGCCGAGCATCATTTCAAACGTTTGTGGCTCAGTGAAATGTGTTGTTGTTCTTGTCACGGGCCGTCCAGTCGTGATTCAACCATATCTTGCACAAATTGATTCGCTCGTGGCTGCTTGGCTTCCCGGGACGGAAGGACAAGGTGTTGCCGATGTTTTGTTTGGCGATTATGGTTTTACAGGAAAATTACCGCGAACGTGGTTCAGGACCGTAGATCAACTTCCAATGAACGTTGGAGATCGTCATTACGATCCTTTGTTCCCATTTGGATTTGGACTCACCACTAAACCTGTAAAGGTTTATTAGATTCTTGTTTGAGGGATTTGATGTAAACTGTAAGTTGTAACAGCCGTTCCTGTCATTTGGAACACTGTTAGTTTTGATGATTAAAAGGCATGCAGTGATGATGGAAAGGGAGGGAAAATAATAAAGATTCGACTTTTACATTTTATTAGAATTTTGCAGTTGCAACCAATCTTATATGAGAGCCTAATAACTTGTGCTTAATTTATCCAAATTAATGTTTGTACAACTCGTGTTTCTTTTGTTGCCTTTAATGGATGGATATTAGTTCAACACTAAGTTTCTCAATAATATAAACGTTTTTTTTTTGTTTGGTAGAAAAAAAATGTGCTATGAATTATAAGTATTCAAGGTACCAACTACCAACAATGAGAGATTTTGCTGTATTTGCAGAATATTTGACTCTGATCTCAGTTAGAATTCTGGACAAGTGCACTGTACTGGTACTATTTAAAAACAAATTTATCTTTTTGTAAAATTGCGTAAAAAGAAATTATGTATAGGAGCCAAAGCCAATTTACAGCAAATACTTGTTTTATAGTTGGAGAGAAAAAGGGGAAATAAGTCCTAATAGTACTATAACAACTTAGATGGTTAATTTTCTTTTCAAATAATAAAATAATGGTTATTACTAATTACAAACTTTTTACAAGAAAAGTAATGGTGGAGTAAATAAATTACTTTAACGGATAAGAATAATGATGAAAGGATAATCAAGCACGTTTGACTAAGTACGTCAAATTATACTCCTTAGTTGTGACTTGTGAGTTGTGACTCAGACTTAGGATCATTCTTAAATTGAAAATTATATATCTAGTATATTAAAATTTGACTTGACTGTTAAATAATACCGTTAACTACAAAACGCAATAATTGATGTATCAGCTTTCATTTTCTGATAAGGATGAAAAATTTCAAATTTAATCAATTGGAACGCCAATTAATTGAAGGTATAAAAGTTCAAAAATAAAATAAAAATTGAAGGTATGAAACTCTGAATCACTCAAAAAAGGAGTTATTTGCACAACTACCCTGCGTTATTTTAAATTGCCAAATAGCCCCTGTAGCTTTTATTATTAAAATAACAGTGTAAGATTAATAGATAATATAAGTTTTGTAATTTCAAGAAGTAGTACAACACTTGAATTTTATACATTTATATTAAAATAAGATATAATCATACACATATAGTAATTTTGTAACTCAATCTCAATTTTCATTTAATGTTGTACTTTTTTGATAATTCAAAATATAAAAAAATAATATACATGTTTTTCCAAAAAAATGTATGTGCAAATGCTTTTTCTTTCAAACAAAATATAGATCTACCTATCAACTTTCTTGGTGCAAGTCCAATTTCGCTCACAAGCATAAGGCTGTCTCACGGTCCTCTATCGCGCCCTCGTTACGACTTACGAATATCATATACGAGAGTGTGAACTACACTTCCTTACAAATTGATATGCTACCTGATATTTGCCAATTTAATTATTTGTATTTTGTAAGGCAATTTGCCAAACTAGCATAACAGTTTAACACAGTTGTAATCTGCATATAAATAATAAAGCCTCAATTAAATAAAGAGAAATACAAAGATACAGAAAATAATTATACCTCGTTTCACGCTCTGTCTCTCCTCGGCTCGCTGTTCATTTCATTTCTCTCTCCTCGCTGTCTCTTTCTCTCTCATCGAACCCGCGTAAAAAGAAAGAAAGAGAAGGAAGAAAGAAAGAAGGGAGAATTCTTTTTCTTTTTAATTTGTAATTTGATTTTGCAGGGGAAGAAGATCTCTCGTTCAATCTAGTCTTCTTCCGTCTCTCTCTCGAAATCCCTCACCTTCAAAATGAATGATCTTATGACGGTCAGTGTTTTTTTTTTTTTGATTTTAATTAATGCTGGATTTGTTAATGAATTGCTTATTAGGAATTAATGTATTGTCCTATCGATTTTGTTGGCTTCAATTTTGCGGGAATCTATTAGATTTTTCCTTAATTTGAATTGGATTTGGTAAAGTAAGGTTTTTTAACATGTGGGTAGTTTTTAATTTTGGAAATGGGAAACTTTATTATGTCTATGATTAAAAAAAAAAAAACTTTTTTTTTGTAAAAAGTTTTAGAACAAAGTGAGCTGAATTCAGCTTGACAGAAATATGATGTGGTTTTTGTCGTTGTCGTAGTTTTTATTTGGTTATAAATGATTTCTTCTATATTCATTGCTCAATGGTCGTTTGTTCCGTGAATCCATGAGGGATTAAGATTTATTGTTAGTTTGGTGAGCCTATACATGAGTTAATGTGATGAATGTAGCGTCGTTTCATTTGTTTAGACTAAAAAGTTTTGATGGATAGAGTAGCAAAATCTCACTAAAGCTTGCTTGCACATTCTGCTAATGAAGATTAGGCGTAACTTTAATTCACTATTCTATTTGCTCGAGTTTCCTTATTCGTTAGGCAAGGCTTCAGCTTTTGGTCGTTAGTCATGGTTGGACAGTGGTACTTGTCGAGTTTTTTATCCACATACATTTTTCTGTGTGCAAGATTTAGAGTTGGTAATTTGGATATAGAGACACTGACCGTAAAGTTTCACTTCCTGAACTGATTTTGGAGTTTCAAAACAGAACAGTACTTAACACGATATATATCCACCTGAATTCAGTTGAGAACTCATATCGGAAAGGGCTTTCCCAAATGCCTCTCCTATGGTAACAGACCCTTAATTCTAATACTTGATTTTGCAGGGTTTGAACTTGAGATCAGAATAGCTTTCTTCTTAACTTTTCATGTGAAAATCGTAACGACTAACTCAAATAGCTAGTAATTGTTACAAACTTCCCAGAACATGAACCAAACTTTGTGTCCGGTGCTGTAAATCTCTTGAGTTGGACGAGGGACCTTAATGTGTTGTTCTCTGAAACTAAAATTGCAAAGAGAATGCAGAACTTGCTTGCCTTATTTCTCCTTATTGAGTACTACTTTGCATATCTGTTATATTCGAAACTGAGAAAGAAGGATCCAGAAACATTAGAAATGAGGATCTCCATTCTAAGTCTATCTATTAGAAAGCATACGTTATTCAAAGCACAAATGCACCACAAGATTGAACTAGGAATCGCAGTGAAAGAAAGTAATATTTTTTTCTTTTATGTTCATATTTGTTAAGGTGTCAGGTTCGAGCTTCTGTAAAAGTAAGTGGAATTATTAATTATTTCTTGTTTCTGGAATTTGGACACAACTTTCGTCAATGAACATTTCTCCTGCGTACTTCTCATACTTAACTATATGGCCTACAAGCACTCATACTTCCCCTTTTTCTCGTGTTTCTTTTACAGGATTCCTTTGTGATCCCTCGGGGTCGAACTTATGATGATGGAGATATTGAGATGGGAACACAGAGACCTATGAATTCGGGAGAACTAGGCTTGGATAATTTCTTCAAGCAGGTATGGCTTTTTTATCTGTTTCCTGTTGCTTTAAACTTCAAAAAGATTTACTCGCAGGGTTCCTTATCTAACTTCTCTTAGAAGGAAAGCTCTGGTCACTCCGATATTTTGCATTTCTAGGTTGAGGAGATTGAAAAACAATATGAGAAGCTCAATACATTACTGCGAAAGCTCCAGGTATGACATATGAGGTTCTATCCTCCTGTAATCAAGTTATCTTTTCTTTTTTTTTTCTTTTTCGATGGAGTTTGCAACCTTGGCTTCTAATTTATCCCTGTGAGTTCCGTTCATTCTGATCCTGAAGGAGTAAGTAAGTCCTAGTGATGAACTACTTAAGAAGAAGAATTTATGAGTATAAATAAATGAATCATGTAAATGATTTTTGAGAGATGCTCTTCATGGTCTGAGTTGTTTTCTTGAGAATAGTATACACTTAATGTTCTTTTAATTTCTACCCCAGAAGCATACCTCATATTCTTGAGGACTATATATGCAAGTATTAATTGCATATTTGTTGGGGAAGTTATGTAATAAGATGTCAACCGCTTCTGACCCCCTTGTGAGTTGTTTGGCTTATAAGATTAAAGGCTCCAAGTTCGTAAAATCTTGGTTCATTACAGCATAACTTCTGATACTAGTTTTCACTGCCCACTGCAGGATGCCCATGAGGAATCAAAGGGTGTCACCAAGGCTGCTGCTATGAAAGGTGAGATTGATTTCATTTCACTGAATGCTCTGGAGATGTTGCAGAAAGAGTTTTGAGGATCTTTTGCGGCTCTAAGTATACTAATATAAAGGATACAATTATTTTTTCCGTTCACTCGCGTCGTGTTTTGTCTAATTTCCATTGTGGATGTTATCCCAAAAAGATCCCTTCACTTTTCTTATTGTGTTCGATATTCCTCTCCGTGTTTTGAAATAAAGGATTCTTGTTATGGAACTGCATGTGGCTCCGGATAGCTATTTGGTCGGAGTGTGATCAACCATTTTTTTCTATCAGACATGTATTATAATTTTTTCAACCTGTTGTCTTTACTCATTGTATATGATTGGCAGCAATCAAGAAGCGAATGGAGAAGGATGTTGATGAAGTTGGAAAAATTGCCCGATTTATCAAATCAAGAATCGAAGCACTTGACAAAGAGGTGAGGCAGTATATTACATATCAAGTTCAAGTTGGAATTCTTGGATTTCTCTGGTATGAATGTTAATGGTTCTCTCTTTTCCAGAATTTAGCCAATAGGCAAAAGCCTGGATGTGGAAAAGGATCAGGAGTGGACAGATCAAGGAGTGCAACAACAGTGTAAGTCATTTACCAATTACAGTATCCAATTTATTGTCACTGCCTTCATGATTCTAATTTTCAGTGGCGGACATTTACATTTAGGAGCATAATATTCAGCAAATTTTGCGCTTTACTATATGCCCCTCTTTAGCTATGAATAATTGTTTAGTAGTATTTCTAGGGAAAAAAAACATTTACATGCAACCTGCTTCTGCTGTTCAGGATGTGGTTACTCTTCTGAATCACTCGTTGTTCGTTGTCATCCTTCAGGTTTTAGAGTAGCTATGTATTTTCTGGGTTTAAGTTTTTATTATTATTTGATGGAGTTTTTCATGATCTTCGGATTTGATTACATAGCATGTGGCTCCTTAAAAATGTTAAGCTCCTATCAGGTCCGTTGACTGTTGAAGTTTGCCCATCTCTACAATGTCCATTTATATATTCATTTTATCTGGTAAGAGGAGAATTTTTCACGAGTACGGTTCAGTTAAAAATAATAATTAACAGCAATGGAAAATACCTATTGGCAGTATGGGCAACATAGACATGATTGTAGTTCTGAACATTGTTTAGTAGGTAACTTAATCATGCAGTTATCGTGCAAACATCACAATTAGTATATCGCTGATTTAATAACTCTGTCAATCATGGCCTACGAGAGGCGGGGTGGCATGGGTATGCAGCATTATAATCCTTTACTGACTTGTATATTGGTGGATGCTTAAAAAGAAAAACAAGTTGTCATTTTTTAACATAGTTATTTGAATGCAGGGCTTTGAAGAAGAAGTTCAAAGATAGAATATCTGAATTCCAGGTCGGTTAAATGTATGTTATATTGGCACAGGGTCAGATTAATTCTGTATTTCTCAGCATTTCTCGCGTATGTTTCGTAGACTTTGAGAGAGAACATACATCAAGAGTATCGTGAAGTTGTAGAGAGGAGGGTGTTCACGGGTAATGATAATTATGATACAAAGAACACCATGCTATTTTATCAACAGCGTTTCATACTTTATATAACGTTTCTCATGGTTTTTTGTTTCGTATTGTTTTCAGTTACTGGCACACGTGCTGATGAAGAGGTAACTGTTTTAACCTATAAACCGTTCAATCAGTTTGGACATTTTCCACTGACTTTATTATTTTTTCCAGACAATTGATAATTTAATAGAGACTGGGGATAGCGAGCAGATTTTCCAAAAAGCAATCCGTGAACAAGGCCGAGGACAGGTTTGATTGCTTTCTTCTCTACTTCTATCTGCTTTGTGCATATTGTTTCCACTATGTAGTCCAATCTTTAAACATGAAGAAATGGTACTAATTCAGGATATTTGCTTGATGAAATAAGTACAGAAGCTAATTGTTACTTAGAAGTTGCAATGCTACCAACTTATCCATCATCCCCCCTTGTTGTCTTTATATATAGGTTATGGACACTCTTGCAGAAATTCAAGAGAGACATGACGCAGTAAGAGATTTAGAGAGGAAGCTTCTTGAGTTGCAACAGGTATTATAGTTTGCATATTTTCTCTTCTCTCTGTTCTCTTTGCTCCGAGGATTTGTTTATTGAGTCAATTGTACGCTTCAGCCAAAGATTATGGCATGTATAGTGCTTTGATAGAATCGACCTTAAAAATAGTCAAATTTTTCTGAATCCTATTTTTTTGTTGACCCCAACGATGTTCATTTATTTTAGAACGACAATAGAACTTAATCCTGTAAAAATGTCCTGGATAAAAGCTGTTGGTTAGTTCATATAAAATACTTTCTTGGATGTTAATTGTTTTTTCACAGGTATTCATGGACATGGCTGTACTGGTGGACGCTCAAGGTGACATGCTTGACAACATAGAGTCACAGGTATGATAGAGTCTCACTGATTCAGGCTGAAGGTTTTCCTGTGAAATCAACGAGTGCAACTCGTATTTGATGATCAATCCTCAAATCATTCAAAATTCTCAGGTTTCATCTGCTGTAGACCATGTGCAAACTGGAAATACTGCTCTTCAGAAGGCAAAGAGTTTGCAAAAGAGCTCCAGAAAATGGATGTGCATTGCAATCATCATACTCCTCATTATTGTTGCAATTGTTGTCGTGGGAGTACTTAAACCGTGGCAGAACAAGAATGGCGCCTAGTCCTTCACTGCACTGCCTGCGGCTTGGGGTTGTTTTTCTTTTTGCATTCTTACAATTGATTATTCTTTTAGTTGTGCATTTGGAACTTGGGTTTGCATGCCCATTCGCACACGTTTGCTTATTGAACTCCACCTGCAGATGTCTATGTTTTTTGAGTTTGGATAACATATGTATGTGTATAAAAATTGCTGTGTTATTGTAAACGAAACGTCGTTAATTCCTTGTTTATGTCTCATCTATAAGAATAAATGTCAAACTGATTGCTTTTCTTCCTTACTTTATTACTTTTCCTCCTAATCGATTTTATCAAAACTTATACTTGACGACTTTATAATTATTGCTTCGGTATTTTCATTAAACGAGCTATTTTCTTGCTTGACTCTAAATCAAGATAATAGAAGCGTAAATAGTTAGTTTGTTACTCTCATCAGGCTTTGCGTTCCTCTTTGGTTCTGTTGTCACTTTTTGTATGTTATGATTCACAAAATGAAAATAGTTACTCTTTTGAAAAGTTAAAAAGATGGTTTTGGTCAGTTAAAACCTGAACCAGAATAATGTGATATGAGCGCGTTGTTTTCCAGCAATACCATCATCATACTTTTTGAAGTGATTTATGGGGAAGGTCCGAAATAATGATAAAAAAAGGTCAAGTTATAGGACTAAAATGGTGGAATGGTAATTCAAATGACCCAAACTAATGAGGCCAACTCGGAGGATAAAACATTAATTTTATCCTATTATTTACACCCTAAACTCTCGTCTGCTTCTGTGCGAACAATACAGTGCATTTCTCTACATAGACCTAGCATAATGGGGTGCTCATGTAATTTAGCAACAAAATTAACCATGAAAGAACAAAAATATACATGATCTTTTCAAACCTCCAATTTATTTTGATGTGCAAGAAAATACTTCTAAATCTTTAAACAAAATGAAAGAATTAAATTAAAGGTCCAATTTTCTTGTTTCTGTGTGGTTCATGATCCTTCTATGTTACATGAAGACAACCTTTCAAATTTGAAAAGAAAAAATAAACGTCCAATTTTCTTGTTTCTGTGTGGTTCATGATCCTTCTATGTTACATGAAGACAACCTTTCAAATTTGAAAAGAAAAAATAAACGAGTTACCGTTCCAAAACTTGTTGGACTACATCATCAATCTCATTGTTTCTGTGTGGTTCTTGAGATCCTTCTATGTGACATGAAGACAAACTTCCAAAACTAGCTGGTATGCCTCACCATTTCCTTGTTTTGGTGTGGTTCTTCAAATCTTTATATGATTTGGGTCATTGACCCCCACCTCCAACTCAAACCCCAACTCATTATTAAGTTCCCACTCTCCTCATTTTTAAACCAGAGGCTGAGCTTAGGTCTGATGCAAAAGAATTTAAAATCATGAAGCATTGGAGTTATGTCGTTACATTGACGCTCATGCACGGCTTAACATGTGGAGGGACCCTCAGTAAAAGAAACTTTTCCCGATGTGTACATATCGACGCCATGCATGCATACACGTGGAGATCATGTTGAGGGACTCTCGCCAAAAGCCACCCACTAGGGGGTGGTGTAGTTCGCAGCCAGGGGTTCAAACAAAAATGATGGCATCAAATCTATCGAAAATAAACCTCGTGTAGTCCGACACGTGGTTGTAGAAAATTATCACTCCATCCGCATTTAATGCGCAACAGAAGGGCATGGGAAACTATAGCTTCTTTTATTTTATGCAATCCTACACAGACAAGCTTGATAAGTTAGAACTATGTCGTAGTTTATTGACAAAATCAATTAGAACTACAGAATGTGAGATTATTATCGTACCAAAGTGACCAGATTGCCCACAATTTGTTCCTTTTGTTGGATTGTTAACACCACTAGATGGCCTTACTCAGACGACACACTTTCTGCAACTGACCCTTTCACGACAAGCTAGAGACTTAATTATGCCGGAAAGGAAAATTGAAACATGGGCCATATATAGTTTAAGTGATTTTTCCATAGATTGTATCGAAACTTACTTGGCGACTTTATAATTATTGCTTTAATACCCTTATTAAACTAGTTATTTTCTCTCTTTGGACTCTAAATCTAGATAATCAGAAGCGTAAACAGTTAGTTTCATTCTCTCATCGGATGTAATTTTACCAACAAACTTAACCATAAAAATGAAAGAACGAAAAATGCACATGATCTTTTCAAACCTTCAATTTATTTTGATGTCATGAAGCCACTTCCAAATTTTTAAATAAAAAAGAAGATTTTAAGTTTCAATTTCCTTGTTTTTGTGTGGCTCATCCTTCTATGTTACATAAAGACAAACTTCTAAATATAAACAGAAAAAATAAACGATTTTAACGTTCCAAAACTTGTTGGATTATCTCACCCATTACATTATTTTTATGTGGTTCTTCAGATCCTTCTATGTTACATGAAAACAAATTTTTAAGTAATTCATTATTGGCACAACTAGGAGTTAGCACCAGTGTTGAAATTGGTAATTTAGAGCTTCCAGGAACTCAGGAGGTGGAAGTTGCATCATGGGATGAGAAGAGTTTTGGTGAACAAGTTGAGTTACTGTCTGAGAAATCTCGACTCTAAATTGATGATAAAGAGGTTTAGGAGGAGATAATATTTCATTCTAACAGTTCCAATGCACAGAAGGTGGAAAACTCATGGAATGAGATAAGTTTTGAGAAATTTGAGTTTCTCCACTCTGGTGGTTATTAAAGCCTCTTGCAGCAGCAGCTGCGGCCGAAAACCAGACGTGTGATCCAGGTCTTCTATAATACGACCTTAATACTCGCGATCTGGACCTATGGTGGTATTGATATGCACTGGAGGCTAGTACGGAATTCCTTCTCCTCTCTTCACGGTTTCTTCTTCTTTGTTTTCTCACCCTATTCAAAGTTCATGTTGCATTAGATGATTCTGGTATGGCTTATATAAGGTAGGAAATGCAAAGTTTGTATGACACATGTTCGTTGACGCCTATGCATGCATACACATGTGGAACATGCAAAGAGACCCTTGTCAAAAGCCACCTGATGCAGGTGTACATTGGCCCTCATGCACACATACACGTGGAGAACATGCAAAGGGACCCTTGCCAAAGCAACCTCTACCCCCATGTGTACATCGATGCTCATGCATGCATACACGTGGGGATATGGCAACCTCTACCCCCCATGTGTACATCGACGCTCATGCATGCATACACGTGGGGATCATGCTGAGAGACTCTCGTCAAAAGCCACCTGCTAGGGGTGCGGTAGTTTGCGACATGGGGTTAAAACAAATTTGATGGCATCAAATCTAATGAAAACACACCTCGTATAATCCGACACTGGGTTCTAGAAAATGACCACTTTGTCCACATTTAGAGCACAAGTGAAGGGAATCGCCAATGATAATTCTTTTAATTTTATTCAATCCTACACAAACAAGCATGATAAGTTAGAGCTATGTGGCAGTTTATCGATAGAATCCATGAAAACTACAAAATGTGCGATTATTACCGAACCAAAGTGACCAGATTGCCCACAGTGATAACAAGAAGCTTCATTTGTTCCTCCCGTTGGATTGCTAACACAATAAATTAAAGGTGGCCAAACTCATTGTAGATATATCACTTGATATCCTATCCTTGTACAAAGATTTTGCGCTTGAATTGAATGAGGAAGATCTGTTAATCTTCTATCTAACAAAGAAATAGGTTACGGCAAATCATTTTTTCATTTTTGGCTTCCTGAAGTGTGAAATACTAAATTATTAATGGATTTCTCCACCAAGACCAAAGATTGATCAAACAGTTGTATGCCATGCAACCAACACCAACCAACCTTTCTAATCAATATATACCACCAAAAGAGCTTACATTAATTACCAATTTAAGTAAGAACCATAATAAATTCATTTTCATTAGCAAATGAAACTTGGACATGCAAAGTTTTGACGACTAAATTCCGCGCATACTAAATCAAGAAGAAGATTAAGAAAGATTTCGATATATTCACATGCCTTGACATCCTGGTCTTGCACCGTAGCATGCAGGTCGGTTGATCACGGTACACTGACTTAAAGCTTATGCTGCAACATAGCAAATTTTTGTGGACAACTACACTTCCATACCTTTGAAGCTTTGGTTTGGTTAAGAAAATTGCTTAACTTTCTGTTTTTTGTGATGATTTTTTGCGTGTTCTTTTTTCCTTTTGGGTTGAGAAATATTTTTGTGCAGTAAAACAAATTAATGAGAGGATAATGCAATATTTTATAAATTTGATCTGAAGAAGATGGGTTTTTTGATGAAATTTGAAAGAATTTTGGTGTATTACATAAATAAAGAAATTTAGAATAAAATATATAATTAAATAATTTATATTTTGCCTTTATTTGACAGGCCAGAGGGTGCCAACTTTTAGAAAATAAGGTTGGAGCGGAAAATTGCTCCATTTTAAAGGTCGGGGTGCAACGTGATGGTCTAATAGATGGGGGCCATAGTGTATTACTACCTTCATTGTAATTGTAATTCCATGCCTTGGCAGTGCGACAAGAATAATAAAACGTGGACAATCATCAATGACAACAAGTGAAACAGTATATGGCAAAATTATCTATTTAGTGTTGAAATACTATTACAAGTGGTAGAACACCATAAGTGATAAAATGAAAGTGAAGTGTGTCTATCTATCAAGTGTTTAAATTAATCTAATTTAGTGCCACAGACAATAAAATTTAGCGGTTAAGATCTAAAATTGTGTCCCCCCAATAAGTATCAGTTCATGTCACCCTACAAAGTTTAAATTGTGATTCACATTCGTTCTTTGAATGGAACACATGGGCAATATCAATCGAGTCAGTGTTCTTCATAGTTTGTGCATTAACAAAACTTTCATCATATGCCTGAAAAAGATACATATTGTTGAGGGGTTGCTGACGCCTGACGAGCAGAGTGTATAGAAATATTTACAAGTGCTTTAAAAACTATAAGCCTATGAAAACTACGTAAAATTTGGCGCAAAAGACAAAAATCCGAAAAGTTTGCTTTTCAAAACAGTTGTTAAAGCATGTGAAGATTAACTTGACAACAATGGCAGAAACTTCACTCTGTTTCAATATAAGTTGTCGATCCTCGTGTTAGTAACAAACAAAAAAATTAGATAGACTGAGTTGCTGTTCATTTCAATAGGACATTGCATGAACATATGAGTTGTGAGTTGTGACATATCCTGACAAACTTAGATTGTGTTATTCGGACCTCCTTATTTTGTTTTGCTTCTTCTAAGAAAAGTACGAAAAGGTGATGACTGGTTAGAGCTCCATCTATATTTTGCCCTTGTGATTATTATGAAATTACAAATTCAAAGAAAATCTGCAAATCTCATCCCATAATGAGTCATCAAGCATGGGACATCTAAAAGTGATGCGAGTTCTTCATCTGTTTTCAGTAACACGAAAGGGACACCTAGTCAGAGAAGTATGGAGTGAGGAGTTGTACAAAGTAATCGAACTGGCTTCTAGAGAACTGATTATTTCATGTTCAAACAGGAAAGCGCTTGAAGGGTAGAAGAATAGGAGAAGGCTTTTAAACGAGGAAGAGTCGTGTCCAGATTTGGAGTATTGATTTCAATTAGTTAACTTCTTTTTTCTCGTAATTCATGTGTAGTACTATAACTGAGTAGCAGCGGGCGATGTGTAGTAATGAAGTCTAGTCGAGAAATCAATTATCTAACTAAGTACTTCAACAAGACTAAATCCTGGTTCAACTCACAGTAGACATTACTGCAACAAATTCTCGTTCCGATTCCATCGTTACTTGTCTCTCTAGAAAATCCAGAGTGAAGCGTATATGTAATTCTTGTCAATATCCCAAAGAAAATTAAATGAATGCTACACTTCATTTCAAAAGGCCACAGAAAGCTGTTCAAGAGACTAGTTGCCACCCCAATAAAGGTGCACAAGATTGAATTTGGCTTTTCACAAATTCACTTATTCGATGCCAAAGCTCCAATACAAAGAAGTAAAACAGCAGGACAACAAAGATAGGATGAATTCATCCATAGCCATAAATGCCAAATCCATGTTTGTCGAAACACAGACAGACCATACAAAATTGCATATATGCGTACATTTTTAGTAAATCAAAGGCTTCAATACTAAAATCACCGTATCTGCCTATTACAGCTCCATCTTCAGGTCAATCAATTCAACACCAACGAATATCAGTTCTCAGTTTCAACTAAAATCAATATAATGCACCAGTAGTACAGCGTCACGTGACCAAGTTAATGTTGGTGCATTGATTCTTAATAAGGTTGATGAGTCTGAAGGTTTGTGTACTCTATTAGTTTCTTAGTCCCCTACTCAGGTTTGGCCGCAGACAATCTAAATATTGAGACTCATCAACCGGAGAAGCCAATTTGCGTGCATTCACACCCTTAAAGTTTCGCCTTAACTATTAGAGAATTGTCACGATAGTTCGATAACAACACAACATTATTCAAATCCAAAATACCATTACAAATAGGCATTTTTGCAATTTGAATAATCCTCAAAATACCCCTCAAAGTTTGAAAAATACTATATACAAGGACCTTATTTTGCATGTTTTAGAAGCATCATCAGCATCTGTTTATGCACACCTAACTAAACATACATAAAGGGAGCTAGTGGTGATGCAATTTTACCAACAAACCATACGAAATTCACATCGGCGTTTCTGACTTGCTAAATTTGTTAGTTTATTAGTTTATCTATTTTCATGTACATGAAGATACTTCTGAATTTGAAAAAAAAAAAAGAAGACTAAAGCATTTACATTTACTAACTAAATCTCTTCACAAATTTCCTTGTTTAATTTTGTGTGGTTCTACAGATCCTTCTATGTGACATGAAGACAAACTTCCAAATTTGAAAAGGAGAAGAAGAAACTGATTTATGCAATTCCAGATTCCTTTTTTGTGTGGTTCTTCACGCCCTCCTATGTTTTGGGCCATTGATCCCGACCATCACGTGTTTAATTTCCAACCTTCCTCCTGTTAATGCAATATTAAAGTTATAAACCCAAGGCTGGGCTCAGGTGGAAGCCAACAAAGCTCAAATCAGTTATGTTGTTACTGTTTGGCAAATGTCTAAAGCAACAGTCTATTGGTTGAAATGAGGAGGCTGTTGTGGTGGGAGTTCAAGGATTTGAAATCCCAGTGACCCGAAGCAGCACATAGGCAACTAGGATGTGGAGTTGTTTCATGGGATGAGAAGAGTTTTGATGAATTAGTTAAGTTACACGGAGAGAAGTCTCGACTCCAGATTGGTTATAAACATGTATTGGAGGAGCTCGAGGTCCAGTCTGATGGTACCAAAGAA
Organism: Linaria vulgaris; assembly: GCA_948329865.1. Classification (NCBI taxonomy): domain Eukaryota; kingdom Viridiplantae; phylum Streptophyta; class Magnoliopsida; order Lamiales; family Plantaginaceae; genus Linaria; species Linaria vulgaris. The sequence continues at coordinate 13,194,037 of OX415254.1, read as the reverse complement.
GCCATGGTGGTTGAGTCATGCGATGAGAAGAGTTTCCAAAAAAATGAGTTTGTCCACTCTGGTGGTTGACGATGCCTCTTGCAGCAGCAGTTGCGGGCGACAACAAAACGTGTGATACAGGTCTTCCATAATATGGGCCTACAGCTGGCGATGTGTACCAAGGGCCGGCCATGTTTGGTTGGTAATGATGTGCATTCAAGGCTGGCATTAAATTCATTCTCCTCTCTTCACGACGCCTGCGAGGTTTCTTCTTCTTTGCTTTGGCAACCTGTCCAGAGTCTATACTATTTTAGATGATACTCGGTTGGTTTTTATAAGGCGATTAATTGCGAAGTCATGACACACGCGTTCATCCACGCCCATGCATGCATACATGTGGGGAACATGCAGAACAACCTTCGCAAAAGGCTAACTCTGCCCCAGGTGTACATTGACGCCCATGCATGTGTACACGTGAGGAACATGCAGAGTGACCCTCACTAGAAGCCACCCACAAGAGGTTGGGCCGGGGCCAATGGGGTGGTTTGGGTCGTGTGGGAAACAAATTTGATTGCATTGATCGAATCTATCAAAACCAACCTCGTGTCGTCCGATGCTCAAAATGACCGCTTTGTCCACCATTACAGCAAAACTGAAGGACAAGGGCTTCAGTAGCTTCTTTTTCATTTGATGCAATCCTACCAAAGCAAGCATGATTACTTAGAACTTTAGAACTATGCGGTAGTAGGATCGATGAGAGGATTAATTACAGAACCAAAGTGGCCAGATTGCCCACAGTGATAGCAAGAAGCTATGCTTATTCCTTCTGTTGGATTGTTAACACAGCAAACGTAGCCATACTCATTACAGATATAACACTTAATGCCCAGTTCTCATACTAATAATTCAGCATGCATTGAATAAGGTAAGCTTGTTGATTTTCTATCAATGTAAACTACAAGAAGGGCTTATGTCAATTACATCTTTATGCAAATACTACAATAAACTCAATCTAATAAATAAATGAAATCTGGAGTTTCAAACAGAACAATACTGAACATGATATATATCCCTCCCAATTCCGAGTTATTACTTGTTAGGATTTGGTCTGTATGAATTTAATATTTATTTGGTGAGCCTAGACATATGCAATAAGGAAGCGTAAGTTAATGTTATGAATATCCATTGTCGTTAAATTTGTTTAGATATAAAAAGATTGAGATGAAGAGTAATAAAATTCTGCTAATGTCATTGAGTTCCGTCCTTTATTGTGAGTCTGAAAGAGTAAGGCCAAGTGATGAACTACTCGCGGAAGAAAAAATAAATTTATCAGTAATAATTAATAAATGATTTCGTGTAAATGATTTCTGAGAGCCGCTCTTCCTTGGTTTGAGTTGTTTTCTTGAGAATGCACTTAATATTCTTTTAATTTCTACCACAGAAGCATACCTCACTAGATATGCAAGTGTTAATTGCATATTTGTACTTTTTTTTTTAAATAAAAGATGGAGACATGGCGTCGACGAGCGTCCGAAGATCCCAACTAGGTTGGTACCCCCGTAGCACTAGACGAACATCCAGCCCAGAATATTATTAAAAAACAAAAATATAACAAAATCGCCATGTACCCACAGGTCAACAAAATCGAAAATTCTCCCTATTACAATAATCATTATTAACTGAATCCATAATAAACGATGGACAAGTGTTCCACTAATGTTCCCCGACATTTGTGGATCCATAATCTGCAAGAGAGTCTGCAGCCTTGTTTCCTTCCCTAAAAATATGTGAAACCCGAAAATGAATGGAGTTGATGTATTTCAAACAAGTAGACCATCTCCCTCTTAGTTTCCATGGAACCTTATTTGATCTTGAAGCCAATAAATTAACAACAAAAGTCGAGTCACTCTCAAGCCAAAGATATTTCCAGTTACGCTCCATTGCTTTGAGTATTGCAAAAGTCGCAGCCCATAGCTCAGCCTCGAAAGCAAAAGCCGACTCAAGTCTAAAAGAGAATCAGCCATGCAGAAAACTTCTACCGTTTCAAAAAATCCCGCCTGCCCCTCCTAGTCCTGGCGTCCTAAGAGCACATCCATCCGTGTTGCATTTGATCCAAGCTTCCAATGGGGGGTGCCAATGCACAGAGATGATTTTGGGTGCTTTTCGAGGTTGCATCTCCATATCAACTAATTTAAGAATTCTAAAATCCTCAATTGATGTTGTCGAGTCCACTTTAAAGAATTCCACCTCCTTTATGCATTGCCAAATACGTTTAAGAAAATGACCAATATTCAGAGCATAGTCCTCAAAGACACATTTATTTCGAGTGTTCCATAACAACCAAAAACATGAGACAATCGATGAACTCCATAATGCACGCACCTGGGTTCCAAAATATGCTCCACTTGCTTCCATAAGCAAGGTTTTGGGGGATCCTGCCAAATCGACTATATGATGAAAGATATCCGAGATAGCCTTCCATGCCGCCACCGCAAATGGACATTGAGCAAACACATGATCGATGGTTTCCACATTTGAATTACATAATCTGCAGATCGACGCAAATTTAAAACCTTTACGCATAAAGATGTCTTCTGTGGGCAAGTATCCCAATATCGCATGCCAACAAACAAGGGATCTTGATGGCGGGAGGAATTCTTTCCAAATGAATTGGTGCCAGGTGTCTGAGTTGGCGCTAGCACCGCAAAGATGTCGATATGCTTCACGGACTCAAAAATTCCCATCCGAACTTAGCGCCCAAACACATGAGTCTTTCTCCTCTTCTATAAAATGATGCTCTCGAATCGTATCTTTCAAGTCATGCAGAATAACCTCAGGAACATGCCATTGATTATCATGAAAAAAATCACCAACTGAGTCATGCAGCAGATCTCGAGTCCCAATGTCCATACCAAGACGATCCGCAACACAAGGATATATCCAGTTATCCCTCCAAAAATTGGAAGAGGAGGATCTAGACGGTAGCCACCTTATCGTCTCCTCAATGAGATCATTGCTATGCTTCAACGAGCACCAAATGGAGCACCAAATGGTTGAAGAAATAAAACCTTTCTTAAGATGTACAACATCCTCAAAGATACGGGATTTCAACAACTTCAAAGGGTATGTCTCCTCAGTTATAAATTTCCAGTATAGCTTCGCCAATAACGCCTTATTCAAGTTGATAAGATTTTTGAGGCCTACTCCCCCCTCCACTATGGCAAGGCAACATTTATTCCATGGTACAGTGACCAACTTCCGTTTGTCAATCGACCCCGTCCAAATAAAATTACGTATCGCTTTCTCCATGCACAACAAGAGACTCTTTGGCCAAGAATAAATAGCAAAAGAATGAATAAATGAGCTATGTATCGCATAATTGACCAAGGTAATTCTACCAACAATTGATAAAGAAGACCCCTTCTAATTAGCGAACTTACTCAAAATCTTATTTGTTGTCGATTGAAGCCAACTTCGCCGTGGACTGCCTTTAAATATTGGAACTCCAAGATAGATGAACGGGCAGGAGATTTGCTTAAGATTCAGCAAATTCACAATGCTACGAGGGCGATGAGACGCAATATAGTTGCAAAAGCAGACTCCCAATTTACTCCAATTTACATGCTGACCTGAAACTGCTGCGTAGGTGTCAAAGATATTACGAATAGCATGCACATTTCGTTTGGTCGCCGACGCAAAAAGAAGCACATCGTCTGCATATAAGAGGTGTGACGTAAATCCTTGAGAAGTTGTGTATCTCATTGGTTGTAGCTTCTTATCCTCTACATATTTTGTAATAAATCGACTGAGAAAATCCTCCGCGATAACAAAAAGTAGAGGGGAGAGTGGGTCTCCTTGTCGTACCCCCCCGCTTGCACCCAAAATAACTCACAGTTGATCCGTTATGTAATATAGATAAACGTGAAGTAGCAAAAATTTCCATGATCCAACTTCGAAATTTGTTTGAGAAACCAAAGGCTTTTAGCACATCCAAGATAAAATGCCAATCCATAGTGTCAAAAGCTTTTCGTATATCAATTTTGAGTGCCATATTACCCCCAAAACTCCTTTTATCAAGAACGTTAATTCCCTCTGAAGCCATGGCGATGCAATGCGTAATATCCCTGCCTTTAACAAACCCAAACTGTTGAGAGGAGATAATTCTCAAAGCCACCCCTGCGAGTCGATTCGCCAAAATCTTAGTAATTATTTTTAAACAAACATTACTCAGCACAATGGGTCAAAAGTTTTCGATGTTCACTGCATCTTTAACCTTGGGAATAAGAGTCATGAAACTAGAATTCAATCTCGTAGTGAGATTTCCAGTTAAGAAGAATTGTTGCACGGCGCTGCATGTATCTGCTCCAACTATATCCCAAAAGGATTGAAAAAAATTCTCGGTGAAACCATCTGGCCCTAGAGCACCACTACCATCCATGGAAAGCATCGTTGCGTGAATCTCTTCATACGAAGGGATTTGGATAAGAGCCTCATTTTCTGAGTTTTCAACCATTCGTGGAACCACAGATTGTATCAGCTGATCGTTTGGAGATGTGACATTAGAAATACTGAATATTTCTTCAAAATATTGTGAGATAGAATTCGATATTTCTTGCTGATCGAAATAAAATACCCCGTCAATCATTAAGCAATTCAATCCTGCTCGTGATTTTTTTATGCTATCTGCTCTATGGAAAAAGGAAGAGTTTCTATCTCCCGCTGCCAACCATTTGTTTCTGCTTCGTTCTTTCAAATATATTTTAAGTTGCGTCAATGCAAGCTCAAGGTTTGCATGAGCTCGCAACTCTTGCTCAATATTCTGATCTGTGGCACCATGTTCTGTGATACACCTATGGATATCACCAAGTATAGTTTTAGCTGCAATAATATTCCCCTGGAGTCTACCGAAAACTTCTTTGTTCCAGATTTTGAGCGTGCCCCCTAAGTGTTTAAGTTTCAAGGTGAGCGCGTGCATAGGGGATAACCCCAGGACGACAAGCCAATTCTCCTTGACGTATTGCCTGAGATTAGGATGGGTTAACCACATCCCGTGGAATCGAAATCGAGCCCCATTAATAGGCAAAGACATTCGACAACTAACCACAATTGGACAATGATCTGACTTGTGTCTAGGCAGAGCAGAGCAATTTATTGTGCTCCAGAAGTCCATGAAATTAGCATTCACCAATGCTCGATCTAGCCAACATTCCACTATGTGATTAAGTTTGCAACCATTGCACCAGGTGAAAGTTGCACCTAGCAGCGGAATATCCATTAATTCGCATTCATGAGAAAAGATTCTGAAATTCCGACATGGAGTTACAGTGGGTGGTCTCCCGCTTTTCTCATGCGCTCCCTTAATCGCATTAAAATCACCAACCACCATCCATGGCAGAGAACTAAGCTGCGTCAACGCTCTAAGCTCCAGAAAAAGTTCCCTACGCATACTAATATCTATACTTGCATAGACACAATATCTATACTTGCATAGACACAGGAAAAAGCCAAAGACGAACCATTGAATTGTAGAGTAAACCTCATGTGTTGATCACCTCACACTACTGAGTTGGGGTGATCAATTACAGACTTCCAAAAAACCCAAAGCGATGGTAAATCATTAAGATTAGCTCCAATAATGGATAGACCCAGAGAGACCCAATATCTAGGAGGAACAAAATTAAACGGTATCTTGGGCTCAGCTAAACAAACTAAATCTGGAGAACAACGTTGACAATAATTAAAAAATAGTCGTTGTTTGCATGGGTTGGCAAAACCCCTACAATTCCAGTATAGGACAATCACGGTTCAAACTGCGTTGGTTTTCTAACTGTTCGTTTGTCACGAACAGCTCGATCCTCTTGGCTCATTTTCCCTCTAGCCGTGCTCCAAGATCCTTCATCTTCTTCAGTCTGATCTGCCCCAGTCTTATGCACCGAGTTTGGTATATAATTAGCATGCATTGTAATTTTTGGCGAACTAGCTAGAATGGTGGGCAGCTCTGCTTAGCTTTGTTCAATATTTTCATTGCCTTTAGCGAGAGCAATGATAGGTTCTGGAAGTTGTTCCTTTGATGTTTCAGCCAAGCATGCATGTTCAACTTCTGTAGTTCCCTCTTGTGAAGTTTTCTCATGACTTTCATTGACAAAATCAGACATTGGATTAGTGGTAGTAGGTACAACGTTAGTAATTGTGGCGAGTTCCTTTCCATTGATATTTTCGTGTGTTATATGCTCTTGCAATGTGTTCTGAGCATCTGTTGCTTGAATGGGATAGTGCAGATCTTCTCTGGCTCGATCAAAAACTTGATGGATTGGGATTACATAGGTTGAAGGTTTACGCTCTATTCTTTTCTACTCCTGGAACGTCCTCTAGATACCCTTCGTGTGGCAGGCACTTCGCGAATGTTCTCTTGTTTTCTCATTAGCGCTTCCTTATTACGTGTATTCCTGTGGCATGTTGCAGCAGTATGCCCAATTGATTTAGAGGTGGTACAAAGGTCAGGTAGACCTTCATACTCCAGATTCACCCATATTTTATGCTCGTCTGTGTCGATGCGGATTGTTTCCTAAATAGGTTTTTGCAAGTCAATGTCTATGAGCAGTCTAACAAAATGCTCGAATTCACCCTCTAACGTTGCTTTGTCGATCTTTAATGGGATCCCAATCCCGCGACCAATCTCTGTTAGAATATGTTTGTCCCAGAACTCCCAAGGGAAATTATATATACGTACCCAGATCTGTGTGGAAGTAGATTTCTGCATGGTTGGATCGAAACCTGGGGTCCAAGGCGTGAGCCGAATGATTCCAGGTTTTAAGTTGATTGCGCCCTTGCTCCATATTGCATTGAGAGATGACTCCGATTGGAGGATGATATGATTGAAGCCTTTACCTAATGATATTAGACAACAATTTGCTTCAACCCCCAGATCGTGTTGAGTTTCGCTTTCAAGTCTGGTTGACGCCAAGGTGTTTCGCCTTTGGAGAGTGTAACCCTACCAATTAGTGTGTGTTTGCATAGTTGAAGTCTCTGGTTGTATGCCTGCTGCGGGACTTTTATTACCAGAAATCCCCCAATATTCGAGACGGTGCCGCCGCTTTGCAAAGTCATGAACGAGGGTTGTGCCGCTATCATGACTTCAACATATGTTTTGTGGATTGAAGGGTGCTCAATAGTTTATGCAGCTCGTATCATGCGCGAGGGAGGGAAGATCATCGAATTGATCTCCGGAAAGAGATCGTTGTTCATGATGGCACTATTCACATTTGTTCGCAAAGTGATTTAATAAAATAAGGTGTCAACCCCTTCTGGCCCTGAATAAGTTGTGATGATATATTCACAATATGAAAATAGTCACTGTAGATACATTATTTTGTGTCTAATTAAATTAAATGAAGGTAACTCTTAAGATGCAAGAAATACAAAATATATTTTATTTAATCTTAATATTTTGAGGGATTAAAATAAATATATTAATTAAATTTTAAGACAAGGAAATAATTGCTCATCAAATCACAATACATGTAAAGTCTTCTCCTCCAAGTCTCAATCTCCAAGAGATGGAAAGAATTCTCTACAAAATCTCAACACTAGGAAAACAATTCCCCACCAAGTCTCAATCTTCAAGAGATGGAAAGAATATTTTCTTAGATAAAGTCTTCCATATCAAAGAATTGTAGACGCGATCACAACCGTTCATCTCATCAGGAGATTCTAATTGAGATTCACTCCACAATTATAAATAGAGGTGGTCTTGAAGAAGAAAAAAACACACACAAAATATTCACAAGTTGAAGAGGGAAAAGCTCTAAGTTTTTCGCTCCCCCAAATTCATCCATCTTTAAGCGCTCTCCGTGGCATTCAAGGCATTCTTCAACAATCTTCAAGGTGTTCTTCTTAAAGAACTCCTTTCAATCCGCCGTCAACTCTCAATTCCATCGAAAAGCCATTTTTGAAAATTGCACTTCTGCCGAGGAAGATCAAACTCCAAGAAGTTCAGCAAATCCAAAACCAAGTTCATACCGTTCTTCATTCGTCTTCAAGAAAAATTTGTTTAATCCGAGATCAAGTCCTAAGACCCTTGAAAAATCGTTTTTGAAGATTGAAGTTCTTTCAAGAAGATCAAAACCCAACAAATCCAAAGAACCGAAGACGAGGATCATACCAATCTTCATCAACCTTCAAATCAAATTCCAAATCAAGTTTCTGTTCAATCCGAGATCAAGCTGTAAAGCCCTCGAATCAATGTTTGTCAAATATCCAAGTACTTTGAAGATCAAGATTCCTCCAAAAAAGATTGACATTTAACAAGTTCACGACGAAGATCAAATTGTTCGTCGCAAATATCAAGTCAAGTAGATCGTCAATTCAAGATCAAGCTTAAAGCCCTTGGATTAACGCTCAACTCAAATACACGTGGAAGAGATCAAAATCAAATCTGCTCAATTTGAGAAAAGAATCAGAGGATCAAATAGAGAGATTGCACCACAATTGTACTTTAAATTTACTTAAATTTATTTTGTAATCTTTTCTTGTCTTTTATTTTTAGAATTCAAGAATTTGTCGTTACAAATTTGGCACGCCTAGTGGGACAATCTTTACCTCTCATCGCTTTTCTAGCAAGTCTCAAATCTCAAGTCACAAGAAGTCAGTGTTGCTCAACAATGGACAAGTCAATGGGGGCAACAAGCGGGGGCTCTTCACAAATGATGATGGAAGATACACTTGAATCGGGAGCAAGACACGAAGTAAAAGAAAATGATAAAGCATCCTCATTGGAAAAGCAAGTTGCGGCACTTGCAAGAGCCATTGTGAAACTCACAACTCAAGCTAAAAAACGTTAAGACCACTTGAATCGCCTTCTCCTAGAGCGCAAAGAAGGAGTTGAAAATTCTAATGAAGTCACCAATAACATTGGAGTTCAAGGTTGCATCAAGACTACAATCGCCGAATTTGAAGTCTTTCCTCATCTCCAAAAGCAAGAGCTTGTGTAAAGTGGCGATCGAAGCATAGCACATGAAAATACTACTCAAGGAGTTGAAGCTCAAGAGTTTGATGAAGTCCTAAGTGAAAGAATCCAAGCCACTTCTCTTTTCCACAAGTCAAATTTCTCAAGGAAGGAAGAGCAAGGCGCCATGATGCACACAAAGTTTGCCGAGAAAAACATTCAAGATGTTGAAGTTGGAGAAATCTCTAAGTTTTCAAGCAAACAAATCCAAATTTTCCCGCAAGGCCTTATCTCTGCCGATCAATTGAAGAAGCTCAATGAAAAAGTTGCAAATGATCATAAAGCTCAACGCAAAAGTTTCAAATCTTACACAAAGCCCTCCACTCAACGAATTCAGCAATTACAAATGCCAGAAAGCTATCAACTTCCGAAGTTTCAAAGATTCGATGGGACTGGAGACCTAAGACAACATGTTGCTCACTTCATTGAGACATGCAATAGTGTCGGCACTGATGGAGATGTTCTAGTCAAGCAGTTTGTTCAAAACTTAGAAGACTTTGCATTTGATTGGTACACCGATCTCGAGTCAAACTCCATTGACAATTGGCACGATCTACAAACTAAGTTCTTCAACCACTTCTATAGCACTCGGCGTACTGTGAGCTTAATTGAGCTTGCCAATTCTCATCAACAGAAAGACGAACCGGTGGTTGACTACATCAATAGATGGACGAATATATCCTTATGTTCCAAAGAGAAACTGTCTGAAACTTCAGCCATGGAGATTTGCATTCAAGGGATAAATTGGAGTCTCTCTCACATACTTCAAGGAATCAAACCAATAAACTTTGAAGAATTGGCGACGCGAGCGCATGACATAGATAAAAGTGTAAACTCTATTGAAGAAGAGAGCTCAACCCATGGCCTTGATATTGAAAGTGATGATATAGATGACGACGATGACAATGAAGAGGGCGCGCCATCAAGTTTTGTTCCAACCAATGTGCTCCTTGATACGAGCTTAAACTATCTCAAATCCTCAAATTAAGTGCCAAAATATATACTCTTTGATAAGAGTATAAACTATCAAAATCCTCATTAACACGAGTATAAACTGTTTGCATATCCAAACTTAAAGAAAATCCTTCAATCTTCAAAACAAATGCACAAGTCACCTAGACACGAGCCAAAAGGTCTATAAATCCTTCAAGTCCTCAAAGCAAATGTTCAAGTCTCCTAGACACGAGCCAAAATGTCTAAAAATCCTTCAAGTCCTCAAAGCAAATTTCCAAATCTCCTAGACATGAGCCAAAAGGTCTACAAATCCTTCAAGTCGAAGCCTCTTTGATATGAGATAAAATTGTCTAAAAATGTCCAAGTCAATTGCTCCATGATGCGCGAGCTTAAACTGCATGTTACTCCTGGCCTACATGAGTCGAAACTATGTACGACACCCCATTTTAATCAATATTGATTTCTTTTGAAGTACGTCATGACTTGATTCATTCATTGGATACATAGGCAACTAGAAGTTCATTCTTAGCCCAATCATATCCAAACAAAAAAAGGCTCATGCAACATTCAAGTTAATGGATCCAATGATGAAGCTCACAAATGTTCTAAACCCATGAAGTGGATTTATGGTGGTTGAATTGAAGCGCGAGAACAAGAAGAAGAAAAATGTTGAGACTTATCAACTCATTGGTGCTTTTCAACACAAATTGTGAACAAGTCTCGAGGGGGCAATTTGTAGACACATTAATTTTGTGTCTAATTGAATTAAATGATGGTAACTCTTAAGATGCAAGAAATACAAAATATATTTTATTAAATCTTAATATTTTGAGGAATTATAATAAATATATTGATTAAATCTTAAGACAATGAAATAATTGCTGATCAAATCTCAAGACATGGAAAGTCTTCTCCTCCAAGTCTCAATCTTCAAGAAATGGAAAGAATTCTCCACCAAATCTCAACACAAGGAAAGAATTTCCCACCAAATTTTAATCTTCAAGAGATGGAAAGAAGATTTTCTTAGATAAAGTCTTTCATATCAAAGAATTGTAGACGCGATCACAACCGCTCATCTCATCAGGAGATTCTAATTGAGACTCACTCCACAACTATAAATAGAGGTGGTCTTGAAGAAGAAAAAAAACACACAAAATATTCACAAGTTGAAGAGGGAAAAGCTTTAAGTTTTTCGCACCACCAAATTCATCTATCTTCAAGCGTTCTTCGCGGCATTCAAGACATTCTTCAATAATCTTCAAGGTGTTTTTCGTAAAGAACTCCTTTCAATCCGCCGTCAAGTCTCAATTCCATCTAAAAACCATTTTTGAAGATTGCACTTCTGCCGAGGAAGATCAAACTCCAAGAAGTTCAACAAATCCAAAACCAAATTCATACCATTCTTCATTCGTTTTCAAGTTAAAAATCTGTTTAATACAAGATCAAGTCCTAAGACCCTCGAAAAACTATTTTTGAATATTGAAGTCCATTCAAGAAGATCAAAAGCTAAAAATCTAAAGAACTGAAGACGAAGATCATACAAATCTTCATCAACCTTCAAATCAAATTCCAAATCAAGTTTTTGTTCGATTCGAGACCAAGCCGTAAAGTCCTTGGATTAATGCTCAACTTAAATACACGTAGAAGAGACCAAAATCAAATCCACTCAACTTGAGAAAAAAATCAGAGGATCAAATAGAGAGATTGAACTACAATTGTACTTTAAATTTACTCAAATTTATTTTGTAGTCTTTTCTTGTCTTTTATTTTTAGAATTCAAGAATTTGTCGTTAGAGTCACTCTTATAAAAAAAGAAAGATATTTTCGTTCAATAAAATATAATTATCTTTAAAACATGGACCCGAATGATTCGACCTTAGCGCGTTGTTTTTCATACCATACTCATACTTTCTAAATGTTGTAGACGAAATTTGTGGAGTGGTAATTGAAACGATTTAAACTGTAATGAGGCCAACTTACACCCCTAAAGTCTCGTCTTATTACGGAAGATCTCCTATAATTCAATATAACATAACGTATGCTTCATTGAAATTTGAATAACTAGGGAATAACCCTCAAAATCTGAGAAATATTATAAATAAGATATTATATCTGCATGTTTTAGAAGCTTCACGGGGCGTTTGTTCGAACAATAAAATACATTCCTCTAATAGACCTAACATAAAGGGGATGTTGATGCAATTACCAACAAAATTAACCATAAAAATGAAAGAACAAAAATATACATGATCTTTTTAAACCATCAATTTATCTTGATGTACATGAAGACACTTCCACATTTTTAATAAAAGATTAAAGGTTCAATTTCCTTGTTTCTGTGTGGTTCGTCCTAGTATGTTACATGAAGCCAAACTTCCAAATTTGAAAAGAAAAAAGAAACGATTTTATAGTTCCAAAACTTGTTGGAGTACCTCGTCAGTTTCATTATTTTTGTGTGGTTCTTCAGATCTGAAGAACCTTTTATGTTACATGAAGACAAACTTTCAAACTTGAAAAAAATATTGATTTTACAATTACAAAATTAGCTGGTCTGCTGCACAAATTTCCTTGTTTTAGTGTGGTTCTTCAGATCCTTCTATGTTTTAGGCCATTGATCACACACCTCCACGCCTTTAGTTTTCCACTCTCTTCATTTCCAAACCGGAGGTTAAGCTCAAGTGTGATGCCAAAAAACTCAAAGCAAAGCAGGAAGCACTGGAAGTTAAGTTGTTACTATTTTGGTAAGGGCACCGGAAGCTAGAGCTTTTTGGTTGAAAATCTGATGGGAAAGAAGTATCTCAAATTGACTGTGAGGAGGCTATTATGACAGGAGTGAAACGATCAAAGCTTCATATGACCGTTCTTGGATTTCCCCTCAACAGAGGCAACTTGGAGGTGGAAGTTGCATCATGGGATGAGAAGAATTTTGATGAACAAATTGAGTTACTGTGTGAGAAATCTTGACTCCAAATTGACGATAAAGAGGTTTGGGAGGAGATTGCGTTTCAGGCCGACGGTTCGAAGATGGAAACTGATGGAATGAGAAGCGTTTTGAGAAACATGAGTTCCTCCACCCTGGTAGTTAATGGTGCCTCTCGTGGTAGCAGGTGTTGGCGACAAGCCGACTTGTGATCCAGGAGACCAATGCCCAACCATGTGTACTTGGTATTGATATGCATTCAAGGTTTGCACTAACTTCTTTCTCTCTTTCACGATGTTTGCGAGGTTTCTTCTTTTTGGTCTCCCACTTTTGTTTAGAGTCCATGCTCTATTAGATGATTTTGGTATGGCTCATATAAGGCATTAATCGCACAAACACTCATGCTTGCATACACATGGAAAACATGCATAATGAACCTCTCTAAAAGCCATTGATGCAGGTCCACAGTGACGCTCATGCACGCATACACGTGGAGAACATGCAAAGGACCCTCGCTAAAAGCTACTCTCCCATAGGTGTACATCGATGCCCATGCATGCATACACGTGGGGAACATGCTGAGGGATCTCGCTAAAAGCCACATATGGGAACAAACAAAATTGATGGCATTAAATCTATCGAAAACAAATCTCGTGTTGCTGATGTATGATTGTGGAGAATGACCACTTTGTCCATTTAGAGCACAACTAAAAGGCATGGGCAATAGTAGCTTCTTTTAATTTGATTTCTACAAGAGAAACGACCTTTTCGACGGGAGGAAAACCATCGAAAAATGCCTATTTCGCGTCAGCAAAAGGGTTTTTTTCGACGGTATAGTACCGTCGGAAAAGGGGTCAAAAAAAACCAATTATTTTTTATTGTACCGTATTTAAAAAAAACGTATTAAAATTTTCTAATACGTATTAAGTTATTTGAAAAAATATTAAAATATCATTTCTGATGGTTTAAAATCGTCGCAAATAATATTTAATTATTATTTCTGACGGCAATATGCCATCGGAAATAATATTCATGAAACAAAAATGGCACAATTTTTTGTTTTTTACGGAAAAAACTTTTTGTTTTGTTAAATTTTCTCTCAATTTTGTCAGAATTTTCGGAAAAGGTTATAAAAAATAGGTTTTGTTACATACATAGTTAATAAAATAAAACCAAATGAATTATTTATTACAAAAAACATAAATATAAACTAATTTGTAATATATATATAGATAAATAAAAACGGGTTATTATGAAAGTATTAATATATATGTGAAATTAAGAATAATAATAATGTAAGAAAACAAAATATATATTATAAGATAAAAAATATAAAGAAAATATAAGTAAGAAGAATATTCGAAGAAAGAATTGGGAAAAGAAATGTAGTTAGGGATATATAATTGAGTGTTTGTGTATGAATGAAAGAATTTTAGGTGTAAAATTTGAGGGTATTTATAGATTTGGGAGGGGGGATGGTGCCACGTCACCGATCCGGGTGAAAAAACCCCCGAAAATGAGAAAAGACCATTTCCGTGTGTTGCTATAAATATAGTCCGATATCGGGTTATAATTTCAAGTCACAATCTTTTCGTTTCAAAAATTAAGGTTCGTATTCGTATTTAATTATGATTTTAGGTAATATTTTTATACATTTACGCTATATGTTAATCTAATTAACTTAAGTTACTTTTGTTTGCAAATTGAAGAATAGCAACGAGGCGGGTTTTAAAGATTCTTTTGAGCGTTGTTTACGGGGTTGTTTTCTACAAGAGGTACGTACACGTTTATATATATATATATATATATATATATATGTATATATATATATATATATACTTACAATCTCTTTTAATTGTAAACTTGAAATGTAATTTTGTCGTATTGATAATGGTAAAAAAACAACGGCATCTTACTTGCGAGGAGGTGAGGCTAATTGAGCTTTACACGCTGATGAGTTGTCCAGAAGTCGACGGTTCACATATGTATTTAACAATTAATATTTTACATATCTCAGTTATCTATTTAATATGTTGATGAGATTTACATTCCACCCGTTTGATAGGTTGTTTGAGGACTTGTTTTGTGGCAGTCTTACTCGACAACAAATTCAAAGAAAGCGGATAGCAGAGTTCCTGCCATGGTATAAAGAAACTGTTTGCTCTAGAAAGTACGAAGTAGATCAACGTCTATACGGCCTCGCCTTAGGGGCAAGCACACTAATAAAAGGGTACGCAGGTTACAAAATGAACGGTATTAGATTCCGTACGGACTCGTTCAATGAGGGCAAAGAAACAAATTGTAGTGGGGTTTATGTAAAGGGCAGCGGTGATGGGGTCGAGAGCACAATTTTTTACCGGACGCTAAATGACACCATTGAGGTTATCTGGTGCGGCGGCAACGATAGGGTCCAATTAAGTGTACTTTTCAGATGTGTGTGGTACGATATTACCCTCCATGGTACAGCAATACACCCAGTGTATGGAATGGTTGATATCAATCCTACGTGTTCTATCACTACCAATGAACCATTCATATTTGCAAATCAGCCTCTCCAGGTGTACTACACTCCATATTCATCACAACATGCGTTGCGGAGGAATTCTTGGTGAGTATTTTGCCCTGTTCGTGCAAGGAACATAATCGACATGCCGTCGATGCAAGAGGAAGAATAAGCCGCAAAACTCTTTCAAGATGATGAGTCGCCCAGACTTAACTTGGGCGCAGATTTAAACAACTTTAACATTGAAGGACAATTGGCAGATGACATGTACGAGCTGGTTGAAGACGACATTTTGGACCACGTTTCGGACGATAACCCTTGATACCAATGTACTCGAGTTCGATATTGTATTTGTTGCAACTTTTTAATCATTTCTTCAAATATTTAGTATTCATGTCTTAATATTGGTTAAGTCTAGTAAGAGATAAATCACATCAATTACGGTAACAAAATTACGATTAAAATTATGATAAATTGCAATCAATATTTATATCGTCGAATTACAGAACATTACTTAAAATACGTAAATTTATTACACACAACATAACTGATAATTAAAAAATCTCTTACAAACTCGTAATTTAAACATACAACACTTAAGGATCAAACCATACGCAGGCTGTGTAGTGAGTATCAGGGAGAGGCACACTCGCTAAGTCGGCTAAAAAAGAGTCGTCTTGTGTAACATGAGGCGCTACAGTATACACTGGAGACCTTCTAGAGGAACTTGGACGATCCCCGCTAATGCTAGCACGTCGAGCATCATTCAGACGTGAAAATTGGGTATCATTATTAGACCGCAACAAATAGTCCATATCACTTCGAAAACTATTGTTGGGCATCTGTGCTTGCTACCACGAATTGTTCGTGTTGGCGTTATGTTGGTTCCACGCACGTGGCTGACTCATGGCGTTATTGTGCCACGAATTCGGTTGCCACGTCATGTTAGTATCCTGATTGCCTTGTTGCCATGACGAGTTAGTACCATGGTTTCCTTGCTACAACGACGTGTTTGTACTTTGGTTTCCTTGCTGCCACGACGAGCTTGTTCCCTGGTTGCCATGCTGCCACGACGAGCGTTGACCATGTTGTGTCTGGTTTTGTTGCCAAAAATCGTACGACTGACTCTACGTTCATGAAACTGATTTGGAGGAAAGGGGCTTGAATTATAGTTGTTTATGTGGTTGTTCCATTGATAACGCTCCCTCTCTTCTCGGTCACGAATTCACTACTGATCCCTCTCCTCTCGCTCACAAATCCGCTCCTGCTTCCACTCCTCCAGGTCCCTCGCCACTTCTGACCACATATCATGAATATCTTTCTCCAAACCTGCAACGGTTTCATGCAACTCAGCAGTAGCCACCTTGACCGCTTTAGCTGTTCTTATCTCCTCCAGTAGGGTTCGGATTTGTGCCCTGCGACTTACAATAATCTGCGAGGGTATTGTGCCTATTTTTGCCTCGAATCCTCCCATATGTGCCATTATTATCTGCAATGGCCCCGATATCTATGTCATACTCAAGCGGCCATTTCTCTTGGGGGCCATAATTATCCTCTAGCGCTTCAAAATAACGTTCCTACAATGTTCAAAGTAAATAAATGAAAAAGGTATAGGCACAAAACAATCATATACCTGTTTAAGATAACTTACATAATACTCTTGTGACTGTGGGGGGTCCCAACAGATTATTCGTCCATTTGGATCCGCTATTGCGTGGTCCATCACGTATTGCTGGTCAAAGCGTATCACATGCGGACCATCATACTATAACAATATTTTTTTAAACAATATTAATGGAAAAGAGTAACTCAATATCACAAAATATATTTTGCAAACAAGGAAATCCTAACGTATCGTGCCATTTCATAGCTCCTCTCGTGTGTACTCACAGGTCCACCATGGTACGTAGCTAAGGAACCATTGCCGTCGGCGCTCTTTGACTTATTAGACTCTCGATTCTCCTTTACTTTTTGTGCAAGTTCAACCGTCATTTCCTCCGCGCAATGATCACAGTACGTCGACTTAAAGCCTCGAGGTAGCCAAGTCTTTTGGTACCATTCGGGGTCTTTAGCTTGCTTCATAGATAATTTAGAGTAATATATCGTTGGTTCGGTCACCAAGGACCTTATCGTAATGCCAATTGATCGCGTTATTATTTCCGTAAGATCCTCACTTAAAACAAGATTAAAAGTGAAATTGTCGTTCACCATAAGTTTGGGCTTCCCTCCGTCGTCGTTTGTAGTACCTCAACTCTTCCCCCGTCCCCTAAGCGGCCTAAGGCTAGTAGAAGCAGATTCAGAAGCAACAGATGCTGGCGAGGGTTGCGGTCCCGACAAAGCTCATTCGTTGTTGCCTTGTGGAACTTCGTCCATCAAGCCATGCAGAAAGATTGAACGTGGAGGAGTAATTTAAGGTGGCAAGACTGGATCTGAGACCCTCAGGCGATGAGCAGTGGCTCGATTTCGAGTGGTAGTGGGGCGTAGTGGTTGTGCATGCGCCGGAGTAGGGGCCTGGGTCCGAGTTGTAGTTAGGCGCTGTTGGGAAGCAACCGGGGTATGCTGAGTTTGTGGCGGAGGTTCCTCGACATGTTGGGTAATTTCGTCGGGACTAGTTGTTTCAATGTTACCACCACGCCGAGATTTAAACAAAGTAGCAAAATTGAGCATCCACAGGGTTTTAGATAACCCTATATTGGAAATATATTTTTGAATTCTTTTCTGTTTTGCTTTTCCTTTACCTTTACCGGTAATAATGTTGCGATTATTTTTATCGGCCATTTTTAAAAATGACGATTTTTCGAAAAAAAAATATATATTTGAGGAAAGAGAGGATTGTATATATATTAAATGAAGTGTGATTGGTGATGATGAATAAAAAATCTAACTTGGTATTTAAAGAGATTTTTTTTTTTAAAAAAAAAATTCTCTTAAACTTGACCGGTGCATTTTTCAAAAGGCGTCGATCCGTTGGCTAGACTGTGGGGCCGTGGTCTCATGGACTTTTCCGTCGGCACTTGGCCGACGAAAAAGACTGGTGAGCCCTGCCGTCGGTAAACTTTTTCTTTCTTTCTTTTTCGACGGCTTTAACCCGTCGAAAAAGTTTCGGACGGGTACGTACCGTCGAAAAATTAAATACCTTTTTCGTCGGTCAAGTGCCGACGGAAAAGGCTTTTGCCTATTTCCGACGGTCGATTCCATCGGAGGCCTTCGGAAATGTGTTGTTTTCTTGTAGTATATGCAATCCTACATAGACAAACGTCCCCTTCCCATATTTTGAATTTTTATTACTTATAAATTTTAATATTTTAATATTGAGAAATCGCAAAATCTGTCCATATATTATGTATATTTAGAACATACCCTCCATTAATATTTTAATTAGCAAAAGCAGTCTTTCAATTAAAGAAATTTGCAAAAAATTAAGACATTGGTAAAAAAAAAATTAACATTAAAAAATTGTGTAAAACCCTTTTAACGATAATAAATAAGCAAAAAGCTATCTTTTGATGTTAAAAAGATAGTAAAAAAGACCCTTTTATTGTTTGAAAGTTGGAAAAAGAAAACAAAAATGCTTCTATATCTTGTTAATTATCTTTTCATTTATTCCCATTGTCCTTTAAAAAACTAAATAGCCACCTTGCCCCCACCCTCCCCAAGTGCAAAAATCTTGGATCCGCCACTTTTAAAAAATATAATATGTGAGATTATTACCAAATCAAAGTGGTCAAATTGCCCACAGTAGTCGAGATTAAGAAAAGACTCTTAGCCAACACTTCGAGATTACTAAAATTTTGACCGTGTATGTGATTTATTTTTAAAACCATGCGAGTTGCGGGTTAGGCATGCGGGTGGATTGGTTGATGATGTTATACATTAAATCACAAAATTAAAAGATTTGTCATGTTTTAAGACACACAAGTTATATAATGCTATAGTCCTATATTATTCTCGTATTAAAGAAATATCCTCTCATTTTTTGTCATCTTAGCACACTTGGTACATGAATTTGTCCAACCTCGCAAATGGTATCTTAAGTTTGCATTTTTCCTCATAAATGGTACCCCGCGGCGGACCTGCACAATCGTCGCCCCAAATATACAACGATTACCCCAAATTTTTTTTTTTTTGATGAAAAAATTAGGGACTTTGACTTTGTTTTGACACATAACACTACAAGACTTGAGGGCCATCTGCAACCGCCCGGGCGGTTGCAGAAGGCCCATGGGCGGTCGCGCGAAGGGTATCCGCGACCGTCGGGGCGGTTGCCGCGTCGGTCGCGGATACCCCTCGTCGTGGGCGGCTTGCGACCGCCGAGCGGTCGCCCTTACACCAAGGCGACCGCTAGGCGGTCGCCATACTAAGGGGCGACCGCCTAGCGGTCGCCATATAACTAGCGGTCGCCATATAAGGGGGCGACCGCTAGGCGGTCGCCATACTAAGGGGCGACCGCCTAGCAGTCGCCATATAATGGGGCGACTGCTAGGCGGTCGCCATATAAGGGGGCGACCGCTAGGCGGTCGCCATATAAGGGCCATATAGGGGCGACCGCTAGGCGGTCGCCATATAAGGGGGCGACCGCTTAGCGGTTGCTAGATTTAGAACTTTCGAAATTAATATAAGGGGGCGACCGCCCCGGCGGTTGCAGATAATATTCATCAAAACAAAAAAAAAACAATAATATTCTGGAAATTTTCCAGAAAATTATTGTTTTTTTTGTTGAAATTAAAATGGTGAAACAAAACGAAAAGAAGGGAAACAAAACGAAAAGAAGAGAAACAAAATGAGAAAAAGAGAAACAAAAAAAAGAAGAGAAACACAAAATAAAAGATGAGAAACAAAAAAGAAAAGAAGAGAAACAAAAAGTAAAGAAGAGAAACAAAACGAAAAGAAGAGAAACAAAAAAGAAAATAAGAGAAACAAAAAAGAAAAGATGTGAAACAAAAAGAAAAGATTAGAAAAAAGGGTTATGTTTTGGAGATAAAAAGTTTTTTAGTTTTTTTGAATTGAAAAAGAAGAGTGTTAGGTATTTTGTTATGAAGATATAAGAAAGTGTTTGGTATTTGTTGAAGATATAAAAGAAAAGAATGTGTTGAGTGTTTTGTTGAAGATATAAAAGAAAAAAGAGTGTTTGATTATTTGTTTTGTAGGTAAAAAGAAGTTTTTGGGTTTTTTTTTTGGATTGGAATAGAAGAGTGTTTGTGTTTTGATTTGAAGATAAAATGAAGTCTTGGATTTTTCTTTGAGAGTGTAAGAATTGTGAATGAAAAATTAGGGGAAGAATGGTGGGTATATATAAGATTTGGGTGAAAATTTTGAATTTTCGTAAAAATTTGAATTCCCCCCAAATTTCAGCAGAATTTGCAACCGCTCGGCGGTTGCAATGTATTGAAAATTTTAAATTTTCGAGAAAATTTGAATTTCCCCCCCCAATCCCGCCCAATTTCAGCAAAATTTGCAACCGCCGAGCGGTTGCGAGAAACCCTTGCAACCGCCTGGCGGTTGCAGATATCGAGTATTGGCAACCGCCAGGCGGTTGCCATGTGACATAGCAACCGCCAGGCGGTTGCCATGTAATCTTGCAACCGCCAGGCGGTTGCCATGCTATCTCGCAACCGCCTAGCGGTTGCCAAAAAATCCATTTTGAAATTAGTGATTTTTGAGAAGTATCTTGATGAGTTTGTGTTTATTGAACTCAAATATCATTATTAAATGTGAATAGTAGTAGTAAATAACTACAAAACTTGTAATTAAATTAGTAAAATAGTAGATTATGTGATTAGGCGAGTTATCAACGATATACCTATATATTATGTTCAACAACTAATCATCACACTTAGTTCTTAATGTCGTCCCTAAGCTTAATTTTCCAATGAAACCTTATAATTTGGCTTGTTTTAACTATCATTAAGGTAATTATCAACTCATGAAACAACGTACCACAACGTATCATCCAAAATAATAAAAATTCATGTATGACTATTATCTGCAACCGCCAGGCGGTTGCCAATGCCAGTATCAGCAACCGCCAGGCGGTTGCCAATGGTAGTATCAGCAACCGCCAGGCGGTTGCGAGAAGCTCTTGCAACCGCCTGGCGGTTGCAAGAACTGAATATTCGAAATTAGTGATTTTTCGGAAGTATCATGATGTGTTTGTGTTTATTGAACTCAAATATCATTATTACATATGAATAGTAGTAGTAAATAACTACAAAACTAGTAATTAAGTTAGTAAAATAGTAGATTATGTGATTAGGCGAGTTATCAACGATATACCTATATATTATGTTCAACAACTAATCATCACACTTAGTTTTTAATGTCGTCCCTAAGCTTAATTTTCCAATGAAACCTTATAATTTGGCTTGTTTTAACTATCATTAAGGTAATTATCAACTCATGAAACAACGTACCACAACGTATCATCCAAAATAATAAAAATTCATGTATGACTATTATCTGCAACCGCCAGGCGGTTGCCAATGCCAGTATCAGCAACCGCCAGGCGGTTGCCAATGGTAGTATCAGCAACCGCCAGGCGGTTGCGAGAAGCTCTTGCAACCGCCTGGCGGTTGCAAGAACTGAATATTCGAAATTAGTGATTTTTCGGAAGTATCATGATGTGTTTGTGTTTATTGAACTCAAATATCATTATTACATATGAATAGTAGTAGTAAATAACTACAAAACTAGTAATTAAGTTAGTAAAATAGTAGATTATGTGATTAGGCGAGTTATCAACGATACATCTATATATTATGTTCAACAACTAATCATCACACTTAGTTTTTAATGTTGTCCCTAAGCTTGATTTTCCAATAAAACCTTATAATTTCGCTTGTTTTAACTATCATCAATGTAATTATCAACTCATGAAACAACGTACCACAACGTATCATCCAAAATAATAAAAATTCATGTATGACTATTATCTGCAACCGCCAGGCGGTTGCCAATGGAAGTATCAGCAACCGCCAGGCGGTTGCCAATGGTAGTATCAGCAACCGCCAGGCGGTTGCTATGTGATCTCGCAACCGCCCAGCGGTTGCGAGAAGCCTTTGCAACCGCCCAGCGGTTGCGAGAAGCTCTTGCAACCGCCTGGCGGTTGCAAGAACTGAATATTCGAAATTAGTGATTTTTCGGAAGTATCATGATGTGTTTGTGTTTATTGAACTCAAATATCATTATTACATATGAATAGTAGTAGTAAATAACTACAAAACTAGTAATTAAGTTAGTAAAATAATAGATTATGTGATTAGGCGAGTTATCAACGATACATCTATATATTATATTCAACAACTAACCATCACACTTAGTTTTTAATGTTGTCCTTAAGCTTGATTTTCCAATAAAACTTATAATTCGCTTGTTTTAACTATCATTAGGATAATTATCAACTGATGAAACAACGTACCACAACGTATCAACCAAAATAATAAAAATTCATGTATGACTATTATCTGCAACCGCCAGGCGGTTGCAGATATCCAGTATCAGCAACCGCCAGGCGGTTGCTATGTGATCTCGCAACCGCCGAGCGGTTGCAAGAAGCCTTCGCAACCGCCCAGCGGTTGCGAGGAACCTTCGCAACCGCCCAACGGTCGCCACGTCTCAGTGGCGACCGCCTGGCGGTCGCTCTGCGGTCGCCGTTAATGGCGACCGCCCGAGCGGTTGGGGGGGGCGGTTGCGGATGCCCCCCAAATCTTGTAGTGTAAACTGCTGACATAGAATTTCTTAAACAAAAAAACTGAATTCTATTTATATGTCTAAAAAATAATCAATCAAAATTTTTATTTTTATATTTATATTCTTGAAAAATAAAAATAAGAACACAAAAAAATCACAAAACTAAGTTGTAATTTTTATTAAAAAAAAAGTTTTCTCCTCCAACCCCCCCCCCCCCCCCCCCCAACTCCCAGTCTCCCACGACCTACCCCCATGCCACGCCCCACCCAACCTTCGGCTGCTACCCAAGAACAGCAACAATATTAATAACATCGCTTAAATTTCAATTGGTAGATAATGACTATATGCGTCAAACAAGAATTAAGTTGACACAAGTTGAAACAATCTATACCTACACAATGTGCAACTTTTAATTAAGAACTAACTCCACAAGGTTGCATTGATCGACAAACTGTAGTTAACATGCCACTGCTCTTTTATCGTTTTCAATGTGGCACGGATTCTATAGAGAATATGCAAGTTTCAATTTACTGTCTCAGAGGTCGAGAGTTTGTTCATAGATTGATTCACTGATTCTAAATCTTTGGCATTAATCTTAATATTCACTTTGGCAAGAAATGTAAACTTTCTTCAGTTTAAACTTTTCCCCATGACATTTAATTATGGAAACAAATTTGAGAAGTTGGAGCTTGGATCATTAATCGCAAACAAGGCAAGAGTTCGCACCGGCTAATCACTCTACTCAGTTTTAGCTAAGAATTATATAGTAATTTAGTGAGCAAGAATTTTCATGAGTGCAAATCACAACAACAGGGTTGATAATTGAAGCAACATCACCAATTATTACGTAAAACTTCTACCCATTTCATTGATATTCATGGGAAAATACATTTTAATATATTAGATACTGTAATACGACATGATGAATTTCTTTAACTATACTTTCACGACCGATGAGGTAGGAAGTTGTTCTTAACCCAAAAAAAAATAATAATAATAATAATTTTCATGTGTCACAAATGGTTTCATGACTAAGAAATTGTGTGATGCACAGCCTTCATGAAGTGTTTACTCATAATGCTTTATGAAGATTAAAGCATAAAACAAAGTTACTACAGAAGTTTGAAACTCCAGTGGCTAAATATCAGACCTCCAAGTTGCAATTATGATTCTGAACTTATGTATATTAATTTATTCTACTTAATTATTTATAGCTAGGGTCTTAGATTATTGGAGGAGCATCTCCCATTCGCTAACACTGAAGCTTTACCTCCCTGCTTTATCATCACTTCTATAGAATTAAATGTACCAGCTATTCCAATGTTACAAACAGTTGATATATTCCAAACATTTTATATCAAAAATATTGCTTCCCCTATTCCAAATCAGGTCTTCAATTTCCAAATATTTGGCATTGTTCAAAGTCTTGGATTGCAACAACGATGGTATGTGGAAATCATCAATGACCAAGAGTATTACGATATATGACAGAAATAAGCCACAATAAGAAACATCAAAGTATCTATTTATCCCGTGTTTAAATGAATCTAGTGTAACGCCAAAGCCAACAAACAAGGAAATGAAGATCGAGTATAAAGTGGTCTCCATATGAAGATGTAGTAAAGAAGCTGCACTTTGTTGCACAATATGATTCACAGAATTTATCATGATGCTCTAAAAGTCAAAAGAGAATTTGCGAACTTCATCAAAAAATGCGTGTAAACAAGTCAGAAAGTGTTGGGGTTGGAAAATTCTTCATTCAACAATACGAATGAATTACAATAGGAGGAGCAACTCTCACACTCGACTATTACAAAAAACCAACCCTCAAATCTCACGTTTGAACTCTACGGAGTTTTTTTTTTATTTTCTCTCGGTGTGTGTTTTGTGTGTTTTGTGGATGATTGTTGAACTCCTCTTGAAGCTCTATTTATAGGCACTGAATTTGGAGAAGTCGTCAAAGGAATAGTTGGAGCCGTGAAAGGAATAGTTGTAGTCGTGAAAGGAATAGTAGCCGTCAAAGGGACAGTAGTAGCCGTCAAAGGAACAGTTGAGGGGCTGGTACAACAAATCTCCCCCTCCAGCCCAACTATGTTCGTACACAGACTAAGTTTCTCTCGTGTCACCGCCTTCGTTAGCATATCTGCAGGATTCTTGCTTGTGTGAATCTTAACCAGCTTCAATAGTTGTTTCTCCATCACTTCGCGTATCCAGTGATACCGAATGTCGATATGTTTTGTACGGGAATGATACATTGCATTCTTGCTCAGGTCTAGAGCACTTTGACTATCGCAGTGAATAATGTACTCATTTTGTGTAAAGCCTAGTTCTTGAAGAAAACGCTTTATCCATAATAACTCTTTCCCTGCTTTCGCTACAGCAATGTACTCGGCTTCAGTGGTGGATAAGGCAATGCACTTTTGCAGCTTGGACTGCCACGAAACAGCTCCCCCTGCGTAAGTGAATATGTAACTTGATGTAGATTTTCTACTATCAAAATCTCCTGCCATGTCGGCATCTGTGAAACCATTCAGAACTGGCTTTGCTCCCCCGTAACACAAACATAGGTTAGACGTACCTCTCAGGTACCGAAGAATCCATTTAACCGCCTCCCAGTGTTCTTTCCCTGGATTTGACAAATATCTGCTAACAATACCAACTGCATGAGCAATATCTGGCCTAGTACACACCATCGCATACATCAGACTTCCCACTGCCGAAGAATATGGTATCGCCTCCATATCTTCTTTCTCCTTCATCGTAGAAGGACATTGTCTCTTGCTTAACTTGAAGTGATTTGCGAGCGGAGTCGAAACAGGCTTTGCTTTACCCATGTTGAACCTTTTCAGAACTCGTTCAACGTAATCTTCTTGAGATAAGTACAACTTTCTCATTTTCCTGTCTCGCGTGATTTTCATGCCGAGAATCTGTTGTGCTGCACCCAAGTCTTTCATATCAAAGAACTTGGACAAATCTTTCTTCAAGTTGTTGATTAGCGATGCATCCTGGACAACTATTACTATATCATCGACATAGAGCAAAAGGATGATAAATTTACCATCAGCGAACTTCTTCAAATAAACACACTGGTCTGCCGCAGTCCTGTTATACTGGTGACTCGCCATGAAAGAGTCAAACTTCTTGTACCACTGGCTCGGAGCTTGCTTTAGGCCATACAAACTTTTCTTCAATTTACAGACAAGATGCTCCTTGTCGCGGACTTGAAAACCTTCTGGCTGCTCCATGTATATCTCTTCTTCTAGATCACCATGAAGGAATGCAGTTTTTACGTCCATCTGTTCAACCTCCAGATCCAAACTGGCAACTAACCCAAATATAACACGGATTGATGTCATCTTCACCACTGGTGAGAATATCTCGTCAAAGTCAATGCCTTTCTTCTGTTGGAATCCTTTGACGACAAGCCTGGCCTTATATTTCACAATATTTCCACGACCATCTTTCTTGAGTTTGAACACCCATTTATTCTTCAGTGCTCTCTTTCCCTTCGGAAGTTTCACAAGCTCATAAGTTTGATTCTTCTGCAAAGAATTCATTTCTTCTTCCATGGCTTGCCTCCAGCTTTCTTTGTCACTGTGAGATTGAATTTCTTTGAAACTTTCAGGCTCCCCCTCACTCGTAAGAAGGATATATTCTGATGCAGGATACCTTGTTGATGGTATCGACACACGTCCAGATCGTCGAGGTTCACCATCTTCTTGTAAAGGAGGTGAGAGCTCCCCCTGCTCAGCACCTTCATCCTCGTCAGCATCGTCTACAATATCTTGGACATCCTCATTTTCAATATGAGGTTCTGGTGGTGAAGTAACTTCTTCCGGAGCACTAGTACGTTGTCGAACTGGAGTAGTTGGAGTATGGTCATAGAATTGATTTTCGTAGAAAATCACATCTCTACTGCGGATAACTTTCTTGGATTGTGGATCCCACAATCTGTAACCAAATTCTTGATCACCATAGCCAATAAAGATGCATGGAGTTGACTTGAGATCAAGTTTCTGCCTGAGCTCCCTCGACACATGCGCAAAAGCCTTGCACCCGAACACTTTTAGGTGAGAATATGAAATATCCTTCCCTGTCCATATCTTCTCCGGAACTTCAAAGTTCAAAGGAACTGACGGTGTCCTATTTATCAGATAATAAGCTATGAGGACTGCTTCGGCCCAGTATGCTTTAGGCAGCTTAGCCATACTGAGCATGCAACAAACTTTCTCCACAATGGTGCGATTCATTCGCTCAGCAACGCCATTATGTTGTGGGGTCCTCGGCACCGTCTTCTCGTGCCTAATGCCATGTTCAGTGCAATATGCTGTAAATTCTCGAGAAGTGTATTCGCCTCCATTGTCTGAGCGAAGGCACTTCAACTTCTTCCCTGTCTGTCTTTCCACCAACGCATGAAATGCTTTGAAGCGATCAAAAACTTGATCTTTTGATCTTAAACAGTAGGCCCATAATTTCCGTGAAGCATCGTCAATAAAGGTCACAAAATATTTGCTTCCACCGAGAGATTCTTCTTCTATCGGTCCACACACATCAGAGTGAACGAGACTCAGTAACTCGGAGCGTTGCTTCCTGGTGGAACTGAAAGAAACTCTATGTTGTTTCCCGAACAAACAGTGCTCGCAAGGATCTAGTGCAACATCCTTTGTGAGATTGATAGCATCATTCTTGGCTAGTGTAGCCAAGCCCTTCTCGCTCATATGCCCAAGTCTTTTGTGCCAAAGATTTGGTGACGCCTCTTCTTCAACAGCATTGAGGCTTAACTCGCACAATTTTGTATGCGTTTTGAACAGCGTGCCACAGATATGACCCATCGCAACAACTATCACACCTTTCGACAACTTCCACTTGCCATTTTTAAAATTGCTTTCATAACCTTGTCGGTCAAGGGCTAGTCCTGAGATCAGATTTAGCCTGAGATCCGGAACATGGCGCACATCCTTGAGGATAAGAGAACATCCTATGTTGGTTTTCACGTGCACGTCACCAACACCAACTACACTGGAGTAACTGGTGTTACCCATCTTTACGGTACCAAAGTCCCCTGATTTGTATGTAGCAAACAAATCACGATGTGGAGTGGCGTGAAATGAAGCTGCAGTGTCAATCACCCACTCAATATCTTGGTTGCCTACATGTAGGCATGTCTCGTCTCCATAAGAAACAAGTGCAATTTCCGATGATACTGTGACAATGGTTTCATCTTCATCCTTGTTGGAGCTTTGGCTGGTTTGGGGTTGATCCCTCAAAAGCTTTCGACAGTCCCTCTTTATATGACCGTAAATTCCACAATAATTACAATTTACGTTGAATCGACTCGAGTTGTCAACGGATTTACCCCTCTCCTGGGATCTACCTCGATCTTGAGATCGTCCACGATTTTGACCTCGACCTCTGCCTCTACCTCTGCCACGACCTCTTCCTCTACCTCCACCTCTGCCTCTACTTTCCGACACAAGAGCATAAGATTGGTCGGCACTGACTTCTCTTCTTCGGGCTTCTTCGTTAAGTAAAGCATCTGTCACCATTTGCATAGATACTTTACCGTCGGGGGCAGAATTACTGAGGGTGACAACAAGAGTCTCCCAATTGTCCGGTAGGGAACTTAGAAGTAGTATCGCTTGTTCCTCGTCTTTGAGGTTCCAATCGGCGGCAGCAAGCTGGTTCATGAGGTCCTGGAACTGACTCGTGTGCTCTGGTATAGACGTACCACTACGAAGCTTGTGGTTTACTAAACGTCTCATCAACAAGGTCTTGTTACGTGCCATCTTTGCCTGATACATGTTAGCAAGCTTATCCCACAACGTGTGGGCACTCGTTTCCTGTGCGACATGATGGAACACGCTATTGTCAATCCACTGACGAATTTGAGCAACAATCTTCTTGTTCAACTTTTTCCAATCGTCATCACTTGTCTTCTCGGGTTTGACACCTTTATTTTCGATTGGCCCGGCTAAGTCCTTCAAATTTAGCAAATCCTCCATGCGCGGCTTCCACATGTTGTAATTAGTAGGCGTCAATCGAATCATCGTGTCCGACGTTGAATTTTCCATGTTAAAATTCAACAAGCTTGCTTGTACCCAAATTTAGAAGCTGAATTTGGGGAAACGGAGCGCACGGTTGGATCCGGAACGGTCAAAAACCTTTGGAACCGTTCTGACTTTGTCAAAAACCGACAAGAATTGAGTTGAACCGGACCAAAAGAAGTTGGAGGGAATTGAACCGGACCAAATCCGGTTGGACCAGTCGTTGACCGGTCAGACCAGCAGCTGGCTGGGTCAGGATCCGGGTCGGATCCAGATCTGGACTTCGTCTTCTTCGCCCGTCAATTCGAGTTGGGCCGAGTTAACTCACCGTTAACTCGGTCGGCGTGAAACGACGCTTTCGGGCAACCGAAAAATCTCGAACAATATATTTTCGGAATCCTCGCAACACGAGCTTCGCAACAGTAGTAACAAAACACGATTTCGGGACGGAAAAATTTTGACGTCAAATTGGGTCGTCTTCGATCGTCACTTTCCGGTGATCGAAATAGCTCAAAAACTATATATTCGGAATCGTCAAACCGAGAGCTTCACAACCCTGATAAGAAACCAAGGTTTCGGGACGAAAAATTTCGGACGAAATTTTACCGTGGCTCTTGATAGTTGATACCACTTTGTTGGGGTTGGAAAATTCTTCATTCAACAATACGAATGAATTACAATAGGAGGAGCAACTCTCACACTCGACTATTACAAAAAACCAACCCTCAAATCTCACGTTTGAACTCTACGGAGTTTTTTTTTTTTTTTTTCTCTCCGTGTGTGTTTGGTGTGTTTTGTGGATGATTGTTGAACTCCTCTTGAAGCTCTATTTATAGGCACTGGATTTGGAGAAGTCGTCAAAGGAATAGTTGGAGCCGTGAAAGGAATAGTTGTAGTCGTGAAAGGAATAATAGCCGTCAAAGGAACAGTAGTAGCCGTCAAAGGAACAGTTGAGGGGCTGGTACAACAGAAAGCAGGGGACATCTAAAAGTGATGCCAATTTCATCTGTTCTCGGTGATACAAAAGAATACATAGTCAGAGAAGCATTCACTGAGTTATGGAACTGGCTTCTACATAATGAGTTTTAATTATGTTCAACAGGAAATGTTTCCGTTGAAGGGTAGAAGAATAGGAGAAGGCTTCTAATTTAGGACGAGAAGCGTCCAAATCTGGAGCAGGCTTTCCAATAGTTAACATAGTTTTCCATGTAATCCATATTCATGACTGAGTAGCACTGTGTAATAATGAATTAGTTTCGTCGCATGTCTACTAAAAGAAACACAAGCAAGAAAACAAGATTAGATAACTACTTCAACAAACCAATTGATAGCAATAAAGTGTGCCATTCAACACAACTACATCATACTTCAACTCATAATAGGCCTTTATGCAACCAATTCTAGTTCGAACGCCATCGCTACTTGACTACACTGCAAATCCAAAGTGAACCGTACATGTGATTCTCGTCCATATCCAAAATCAATTACAAGAATGCTACACTTCATTTCAAAATGCAGCACAAAGTTTTTCAAGCTAGAGACTAGGAGCAACCTCAACAGAGGTGTATAAAACACGAAATCTCCGAATTGAAGTGTCACATTCCAATAAAAATGCAGAATAACAAAATAAACCAGCAGAGCAACAAAGGTAGGAAGAATGCATATTTTAGCTTGCTTTTAGTGTTCGTGTCAAAGAGAACACCAGTAAGGGCGGGAAGGGGTAATACATTTGTAAATATAATTAGATTCTAATTAAATTTTTTGATATGAAATATCAATTCCTTGTGTATAATAATACTTTACAAAGTAACATTTGTACCCAAAATTTACTAACACGCATATTATGTATTTAATTTATAAAATGTTAAAAATACTCCATAAAGCCTTTGATATATTCACATGCTATGAAATTAACTGATAAAGCCTATTTATTATTAAGTATCTAAAAAGAGACTCATGATAAAGTTGATATTTATTATTAGAAAATCTATAAAAAGATGATGAAAGTTAATTAAGAACTCAGCCAATTGAAGCAATACTCTTCGAATAGAATGAGAGTCACAAACAAGCAAGCAAAACCGTGCTCGCTCTTTCTTTTTAACTACTTCAAGGTGTAAGCCAAATCAATATTTTTTGTGCTCCTTGCATCAAATCTTGAAAAATTATTTCATACAATCGAATTTCTGATGTGATACAATTACTACCAATCAAATGATACACGATTGAGATGGTGTGTTATTTTTTAAATTTTGGGAAAACTTAAATCTATATCGTCGGTTGCACCATTGCATAAATAATTTTTCCAAATCATGTTGGATAAACTCCAATGAATTCAAGCCTCAAAAGTTACCTTAGGAACTTTAAAGTTAATTAACCCAAAACAAGCCATAGGATGAATCAGAGGAGTTATATAAACATTGGTCTATTCTGCATCTTTTATAAGTTTCATCGGTGTTTGTTTACTCTCACCTAACGTAAAGGGGGTGCGGATGTAATTTTACCAACAAACCATGGGAAATTCACATCGACATTTCAGACCTGCTAGATTTATTAGTTTAGTAGTTTATCTATTTTGATGTACATGTGAAAGACTATAGCAGCTACATTACTAACTAAATCTCCTCACATTTTCCTTGTTTTTGTGTGGTTCTTCAGATCCTTCTATGTTACATGAAGACAAACTTTCAAGTTGGGAAAGGAGAAAAAAGAAAGTTACAATCCACAACTTGCTGGATTTCCTCATCGAGTCCATTGTTCTTGTGTGGTTCTTCAGATCTTTCTATGTTACACGAAGACAAACCTTTAAATTTGAAAAAGAAAAAAAAAACGATTTTTGCAGTTCCAGAACTTGCTGGTTTGTCTCACCAATTGTGTGAGGTTGTTCACATCCTCCTTTTTTCTGGGCCATTGATCCCACCACCACAAGCAGCATTCCTCCTTTCAGAGCTGTATCAGATACCAACCAAGGCAGAGCTCAGGTGGGAGTTCAAGGATCCAAAATCCCAACAAATCATCCCGAAACTGTTATTCTGGACTCCAACTCCAAATTGGTTATAAAGCGGTAATGGAGGAGCCCGAGAACCAGTCTGAAGGTTAAAAATCAGCTAAGGTGGCCGAGTCATGGGATGAGAAGAGTTTTGAAAAACTTGAGTTCCTCCATTCTGGTGGCTGACGATGCCTCTTGCAGCAGAAGCGGCGGGCGACAGCCAAACGTTTGATCCCGGTTTTCCATAAAAAGGGCCTACTGTTGGCGGCCTGTACCAATGGCCGGCAATGTTTGCTTGGTATTGATTCGCACTGAAGGACGGCACTGAAATCCTCCTCTCACGAGGTTTGCGTGGTTTCTTCTTCTTTGCTTTGCCACCCTGTACAGAGTGCATACTGCATTAGATGATTCTCATTCGGTTTATATAGGGCAATTAATTGCAGAGACATAACACACGTGTGCATTGACACCCATGCATGCATACACGTTGGGAACATGCAGAACCAAAAGGCGCCTCTTCCCAGGTGTACTTGGACCCTCACGCATGCATACACTTGGAGAACATGCAGAGGGACCCTCGCTAAAAGTCACCCACCAGGGGTCAGGAGCCATTGGGGTGTTTGGGTTGCAGACGGGGTTTTTTTTTTGGGGGGGGGGGGGGGGGAACAAATGTAATGGCATCGAATATATCGAAACCAAACCTCGTGTTGTCCGATGCATAGTTGCTGAATATGACCGCTCTGTCCACATTTAGAGCACACCTGAAGGGCAAGAGCTTCAGTAGCCTCTTTTAATTTGATGCAATCCTACATAGATAACCATGATAACTTAGAAATTTTGAACTATGCAGTAGTTTATTCATAGGATCAATGGGAGGTTAATTACCGAACCAAAGTGGCCAGATTGCCCACAGTGATAACAAGAAGCTTCGCTAGTTCCTTCCGTTGGATTGTTAACACAGCAAAGGTGACCAAACTCATTACAGATATAACACCTAATACCCTGTCCACATACAAAGATTTCAGCAGACATTGAATGAGGTAAGCTTGTTGATTTTCTAATAAAGAATTTGATGACACTGCAGTTTTCTTTTTCATTCTCTCATGGCCTAAAGTGTGAAATACTAAACCATTAGCGAATTTCTCCACGTAGATTGAGAAACAAACTGTTCTATGCCAGGCAACTGTTAATTACCCCATTAAGCTAGTAGCATAACAAGTTCATATTATTTAATAAATGAGATTTGGAAATGCAAAGATCTGATTACTAAATTCCATGCATATTAATTGAAGAAGAAAATTAATAACGAAGTTCATATGAGTAAATAATTTTACATACCTTGAGATCTTCAGAACTGTAGTCATTGCTACATGAGAACATGTCATGGCCTGTACTCCCACATTTTAAACACAGTCTAGAAGGGCTATCTACTTCAGCATTTTTCAACGGACAATCTGTGATCAGGTGCCCTTTCATTGAGCAGATAAGGCATTTGTACTGCGAAAAAAGAACTAGAAGATTTAAAGAGCATCAATGAAAAGAACATGAAAGCAGATATTAATGTAGAAGAACAGCAAACCACTTTCTATGTGCTTCCTCATAGTTTTGAAGGCTATTTGCAAGGCATGACCAATCCACTTTAACAGTTGTAATAGGGGGTATACAGTATACTTCCTAGCCCAAAAAGGTTCTGCAACCACCTTTGAACACTTTTATTGATCTCAAAGCCATTTCAGTTTTAAAGTTGAATATATTCATAGAAGAACCTTTTTTCCCCCAAAATAAGGACACCTTGTCATGAGAATTACTTCTAATCACAAGGAATTCTTTCGACATTTTCTGGCAAATGTATTCTAATAGTGGAATAGTATATATATATATATATATATATATATATATATACTAAAGTGAAAAAAGAATTTCTGAAACCTTTTTACACTTCTTTCCTTCATGCCCTTTATTACCACAGTTATAGCACCGCTTCTTCCTTTTGTGCTTTTTACGTTTCTCGTATTCGACATCATTTTCACCGGGTTCATTGCTCGATGGCAAACTGCAGCCAGGGGGGTCAAAGTACCTGGGAGCTCTCTACATCGTCCATAAAATTAGTTAATGAGCTCAAAACGACATATATATATATATATATACACACAACTGCACAAATTTAAGAAAACAGTTTTTCCAGTTGATTCCAGTGCACTCACTTGAAGCTCACTCTGCACGTAATTCATTATGATATCAGGTTCTGTTTCAGACAACAATCTTGGTCTTGCACCATAGATTACATTCTCCGGCCGAATTCCTTCTTCATTATTTATCTATTACACGACAAAAGAAATACAGCATCAACAAGAATTGTTTTAAGCATTTTTCATAATATTATAAAATCAAGTTAGTGAATTTGATAGTCTGAATCAAGGTGACACAAGAGATAAAAAGATAACGCGTATGGAAAGATGGAAATTACTTTTGTTCTAGTTTGTAAACCATCAAAACTCAACCATGTTAATATTCGAGGGGTGCAATAACGCTGAATGCACCTCGCTGGAATAATTCATGATGGTCAGATGCTAACTATTGATTTCTGCAATTATAATATTTCCATATGTTTCAAAATGAGAGACATCATATACCTATACATTGTATAAGTTTTAAGAACTAACTCCAGAAAGTTGATCGACAAACTGTAATTAACTTGCTGCCGCTCTTGTGTCGTATTCAATGTGCCACGGAATCTCTTGACAACATGAAAGTTACAAGTCCCTGTCTCAGAAGTCGAGGCGTTTTCATAAATTGACTCACTGATTCTAAATTTCTGGGCTAAATCCATAACATCAACTTCTGCAAGAGCGATCTTATTGAACTTTCTTCAGTTTATATTGGGCATAGCTTCACCAGAATCCAAAACAATAAGCAAAGATAGGGAATTGGTCCACCTTTTCCCCATGACATTTAATCACGGAAACAAATTTGAGAAGTTGGACATAGTTTGTATCAAATCAAAAGCACGGCAGGAGTTTGCGCCAAGTAATCCATCTACTCAGCTTTAACCGAGGATTTTATAGTAACTTAGCTGGCAGTAATTTCCATTAGTGCAAATCACAACAGGGTTAACAGAAACAACATCCTTACCGATAATGTATAAGGGAGGACAGAACTTCTACACATGGCATGGGTAGTGATTTTCGTGATGAAATACATTTACATATTTCAGATATTGTAATACAACATGATCAATTCCTTTAACTATACTTTCATGAACTCCAGGTGAGGTAGTTAGTTGTTTCAGACCCAAAAAAAAAAAAAAATGCATTTTGTATGTGCCATGAATGGTCTCATGAGTAAGAAATCATGTGATGAACAATTTTCCTTAAGTGCTTACATAGAATGCCTCATGAAGATTAAAGCATAAAACAAAGTACCAATAGAAGTATAAAACTCCAGTGGCTGCATATCAGACTTCCAAGTTGTGATTGTGTTTATGAATTTATGTCTAAAGTTGCTCTACCAAATTATTATATACCTATGGTCCAGAGGAGCATCTCCCATTATTATATATCTAGCTGCTTTATCAACACTTTTAAAGATTTAAATGTACAAGCATTTTCAATGTTACAAACACCAAATATATTCAAACATTTAATATTATGTGTGTGTGTGTGTGTGTGTATACAACTGCTAACGTTTCATTCCAAATCAGGTCTCAGATTACCAAAGATTTGCCATTGCACGAAGATACCAATCCTTTAACAGAAATTCTTACTTTGCAGAATATATTGACGGCGTCTCTTTTTTCCAGTACTGAATTAAATAAATTGGAAAACATGTGGAAATATTCCCATCGTATTTATCAAAAAGAGAAGGTAAGATGTTACATTTATTTCCATGTTCAAAGTCTTGAGAGCGACAAAAATGGACAAAATCAATGACCAAGAATCTACAGTATATGACACAGATATTCTATTTCTAGCGTTGAAATACTATTACAAGTGGTAGAACAACATCAGTGATAAAAATGAAAGCTACGTGCCTATATATCCCGTGTTTAAATGAATCTAGAGAAAACCCACAGCCAATAGACACGGAAATGAAGATCAAGTATTTAGTGGTTGAGATTTTAAATTGCGTCTCCCAATAAGCCTCAGTTCATCTCGTTCTGCAAGGAATAAATAGAAAATGGCTCCATATGAAGAAGTACTAGAGAAGCTGTGCATTTCTACACAGTATGATTTACAAAATTTACCATGATGCTCTTAGAGAACTTGAAATTATGGCGCAAGTGCCCCAAGCATAGCTGAGATTGTAAAACATGTTCCGACAGAATTATAACATCCATTCTGACCATAAGATGCTTTATGAATAGGCTAGACAAGACACATTTCCTAAGCAGAGAAGATAGAAATTAAAGAAAGCTCTAGCCTTGTGGTTTCATGAGAAGACCGTTTCGTCCCATCATCTTTCTTTCTTTCCGTAGGCTTAAGAAATTTGATAAAAAAGGCTTTGCACTACTTAGTCTTCTATTTTGTATATTTTTATGTTAGAGAGGAACGCGTATAAAGTTTCAGACAATGTCAACTTGGTGTGAACTAAATTCATAAGAAATTTAAACAAGGAAGTAAAACACTCACATTTTCACTGCATTCTGCAATGGTATCTTCCTCGGCCAAAGCTTGGGTTATATCATTGTGACTGGGGGTGGAAGTCCTTTTTCCTTCAGTAATAATAATAATAATAATATCCTCTTGTTTTGAAGATGATACTGGTGATTCACAATCATTCTCTGAAAGGCGGGGCGGCCGGGCAGTAATATCAAGAGAATCTTTATTCTCTGATACCATGGCTACTTGAGTCTCCTGAAAATCCAGCAGAGTGAAGAAGCGTATATGTAATTCTCATGAGTCATCAGTAGTATCCGAAATGAAACGAAACGAAAGCATATCAGTATACGAATGCTACCCGACCTACACGGCTTGTTTCGAAATGCAACAAGAAGTTGCTCGCTCGCTCGCTCAATAGACCAGTGAGGTAGCCAGCTCAGATCAGCTCAGTAGTAAAGGTGCATAACAAGACAAAAATCACTTAATCGAAATGCCAAAGATAGTCGAAAAGTAATTAAAGAGATGGTGCCTGCACCAGCAACACAGAGCGAGTGACACACACAGCTCCCTTAATTAAAGCTGCTCTGTATAAAGCACGAAGAAATCACTGAATCGTAGTAACACCTTTCTCTCGCAACAATTAAAACAGCAGAACAGAACAGAACAGAACAACAACAAATAAACGCCAAATCGTAATGGTAGAGAGATAGAAATGATCGATCACCTTATCCTGTTGCAGCTTCATCTTCAAGTCAATTCAAGTCAAGTCAAGTCCCCCAAAATTACACAAATTGAAATCGATAATAATAAAGGTGCTATGAATTTGAACGGTTTTTCTGTGTTTTTTGTGAAAGGTAACTTTCCTCGTGAATGTCGCCTCGCAAAAGCTGCTAGTAAATTAAATATGCATTTATTTCTTTTTTGGGATAAGACTGAGTAGTAAAGTAGTAAGTAAGTAGCTTTCCTTTCTTTATACGACGACGGAAAGAAGAAAAACCAGTAGCTGAAAGCAATTTGGGCGGGGAGGAAGAAGAACTGAACAAAGGCCAATACTTGGATTTCTCTCCTAAATAAATATACTGCTAGGTTATATTTGTAATTAATTGTTAGCATAAAGGATCGTACAAACTTTATAACCATTGTAACTTACAATAATTTTAACTCAATTCAAAAAAATACAAAATTATTTGTTGATAGTAGTCACTAGCTAGAGAATGTCACAACACTAGTGTTTTTTTTTTTTCTTTGAAGTCACAACCCTAAGTTCGTTTCTCGTCTTCAAAGATGGGCTAGTTTGTTAAAGAGGAGAGACTTTCTCTCATTGGTCTCAAGTTCAATTCCCACAAGGAGCGACTTGATGTTGTAACTTGTACCTAGGTCTGAGTCTGTCACAT
The DNA here is from genome assembly GCA_948329865.1 of Linaria vulgaris. Lineage (NCBI taxonomy): Eukaryota > Viridiplantae > Streptophyta > Magnoliopsida > Lamiales > Plantaginaceae > Linaria > Linaria vulgaris. The sequence continues at coordinate 13,155,969 of OX415254.1, read as the reverse complement.
ATGGTTAGCTAGTGTAGTTTGTCCAATTGACAAGGTTTGCATGGTATTGCGTCAATCTGCGGGTTTGTCGAGGTGCCACACAAATGGTAGAGACTACATTTTTCCACATAAAAAAAAAATAGCTAAGTTCCTTTCTCTATTTCCTTTAACTTAATTTAGAGTTGCAACCTTAAAACACGGGAGTAATTAATTGTCTATTAATTTTTCACCAAAGATAAGTTGCAATTTAACTTAACACAAATAAGTTACCAAATATGCTCTAAACAAGCGAAATTTTTGGGTGTCGTAATATGTTTTCGTGGATGCCTAGAGTGTCGACATTTTACAGATATAAATATTATGTCTTCCTAACTAAATTTGTTTGGTTTGTTTTTTTTAAACAACCTGTTTTTTTTTACTTTACAAATATAATATCTTAAGCATAAAGGTCTTTTATATTATTAAACTATGATATGATTTTTTGTTTATAATTTAGTTATTTTTACACTAGTTCATTCTTTTCTTTTCATTTTGGTAGTTTGACCTTATTTATATAATTCTCTTTCAAAGATATAAAAGTAAATAGACAATAGGTGTAATATTTTCTGAATAAAACTATTCAAATAGTTTAAACGGAAGTCAGTGGGAAGAATAAAAGAACTTAAAATTTAAATTATGGGGAAACCCCCTCATCGGTAATTAAGATAAAGTTGTGGGGGAAAACATTTTCGATAAGAATACACGTAGTAGAATATGGAGATTATTATATGTACATAAAAGTCGAACAATTCTCTTACTTGTGTACCTTTAAATTAAATTTATACAATGCCCTAAAATTGAAGACTTATATACAAGGACCAATATGACAATTACTATTAAGACAAAGTTACAAAAATAATTTAGGTACAATGTGCTAACAAAAAAAATAATACTGGAGGTCCTTACTAATGAAAATAATACAGAAAGGTAATCTGACAATTAGGAACAACACGTGGTTAGTTTTTGCATTTTACTCTAGATTTATACACAACATATAAAGTGTAGAGTAGTTTGTACTTTGTAAAGCAGTACATGATCTAATATGCAATATACATAATTATATGAGATTGTTTTGCAAATGTCAAGAACATGGTTTCACCCAATAGTCTTCTTCTTGAAGCAGTGCCAACTCCTTCAGTGCTTCCTTCACCAAGCTTTGTGTCATAGTTCTCCACAAGCTCCCTTTTTTCTTACATATTAATTTCCACTTTTGTGCTCTCATATAACTCGTTGAGTTACTGTCTGAGAGATCTGGATTTTAATTTGATTATTTAATGGTGGTGAAGGCGTATGCATGCCTTGTTTGAAGTAAATAATGCATCAAATGATGGTTGGATTATATACAATAACAAAATAGTGATAGTATCAATAATAATAATAATAATAATAATAATAATAATAATAAAAATAATAATAAAGTATTAACAATAACAATCAAACCTTTAATTTTTATTAATTGGGGTAAGCTATATGAACCAAACGAGAATTACATCGATTATTAGAACACGTGAATTCTAGTGTAAAAATCTGTATGAGATTTTTGCATCACAAATTTATTGTAACTCACATCTTTTTTCTTATCTTTTATCTGATTATTATGTTGTGCAAATGTTATGCAATGAAGGAATACACAGTGATAGATCATCTCTGCATTATATAGGGGTTTAATGACAGAGTCGTGCCAATGCATGCGTACACGTGGTGAAAGATGCAAAGGGACCCTCGTGGAAAGCCACCTACCGTTTGGTGGGGTGGTTAACATTGGGACTCAGGAAGGTTATGACAAAAAATAAATTCGATAAAATCTAGATTATGGAGTAGATTGTTCAATTTTTTAAATAGTGCCAAAGTTGTAGATGATAAAATCTCTAGAGATTGAAAAATAAATGTTGATATATTAATTAAAAAGTTTAAACAAATAATTAACCAAACACGTGTAGAATGAGAAATATTTATTATTTCGTACAAGATAATAAAAGCTACATACCATATTGATTAAACTTAATGAAAAAGAAGTTATTAAGGATGCGTTCTTCACTTCTCGATTTCCAATTATCTAGGATACTACATATTGATACACAAATACAACTACACAAAGTCCAAATTTTTTTAAAAAAAAATTTGGTGTATTTGATACGAAAATAGTCACGAATATGAACATGGCTCATCTCGAATATAGGTATTTGTTCAAAGTACCAACGCATCATAGACACAACACCAACCTCCTAACCAAAAACATATATTAGTTTATTGGACGAATTATCAAAAATGCTCGCTAACTTTTACTTTTAATTCTAAATGCCCGTTGTTTCAAAACATGCTAAAAATGTCCTGTATCTTTTAAAATATCTACTAAAAATGCCGAAATGAAAAATAAGCACAAAAAAACCTATTTTGTCTGAAAAATAATGCTAAAAATGCCCTGTATCTTTTAAAATTCTACCAAAAATACTCGAATTTTAAAACGCGACTTTTTGATTCAGCAGTGCGCCTCTTTGATTCGGATGCCACGTCGAATAAAATGTCCGAATTTTTAAAATCGGGCATTTTTGTTAGAAAATTTAAAACTTAACAGGCATTTTCAGCGGGTTTGGAAAAAAGGGCATTTAGGATTAAAAGCAAAAGTTAGCGGGTATTTTTGAGAATTCGTCCTAGTTTATTTTCTATGATCAATCACACATTTTACTTATTAACAAAAAATAAAATAAACATCTTGAAAACATCTCATTTGCATAAAAAGCTTCTATTAGAAGAATTATTGATAAACATAATAAACTTAATTGTGTACTCAAAATGATGGCCCAAAAAAAAGTTGAGTTTAAATGTAAATATTATCATCATTGAAAAAGAAATGGTAAAAAGTAATATTAGTTTACTTATATTACTAAAAACTTGGGTTAAAATATTGATGGTTGAGATGAAGAGCTATTTCTCTAGAATCCGTAGCTCTCTTGTTGTAGCTTGTGATTTGCTTTCGATTTTTTTTTTATTTTATAATTTTTTAAAGACCACTTGACCTTGAAATGAAATAATAGTAAAATGGTCGATGGAGAGAAATTTCATTTGGGCCAACAAATATTTTTTTTTTGGTTGGGTTGTTGATCTTAGAATTTATGTTTGAATTATTTTTGTTGTATGTTAAATGTCATATATATATATATATATATAAATATATATATATATACACGCCAAGTGTATTCGGGAAAAGGTTGACCACAAGCCAAAACCCACTCTAATTGATGGGATCATGCTTTACATCATATACAATGCATGATTATGTTCCCTCAAGTGTTTTTAGCACTTTTTGCCTGGTTGCTCAAAGATAATAACCTCCCCTAATGTTCTGATCATTCATCTCAATTACTGCTGACGTTAGCATTGGTAGTGTACTGTTCCCTTAGTTTCGATTCTTCCTGGTGTTGTAAAAATTCCCTCATTGTTTGATACGTTGAACTTTTCTCTTAACTTCCGTTTGCAGGCTCTCTTTATTTCTAGGTCATATAACAGTGGCGTCACGTTGTCTCTACGTGTCATGCATTATTGTTACTTGAAATGTAAACAAAGCAGTAAGTATTTCTCAAAAATCAATGATACACATAATATTGCTAAAAGATAATGTTACTCCCTGACAACGGCGCTAAAAATTTGATGTGTGTTATGCATTGCATGTTTTGTAATACAAAAAGATATGCAATAGTAAACAACTATACACATTCGCAAGTATACAAGTCAAGTAATAATAAAATGGTAAGTAAATCTTACAGACCAAGTATCTAATCCCTCTAGAGTATGTATTTTGTATTAGCAATCCAAATTGTTCAGAACTTAGTGAACCAATGCTTTGAATACTTAAGAATAAAAGAACTACTTAAACTACCACCAAAGCTAAGAAAATAAAGACAAATAGAGAATTGAATTGATTGATTGATATGTTTGGTTGTAAAATCGATTAAGAAAAATGTATCTAGAAGTATGATTTCATTAATCTCGAATATGGATATTTCATAGACAAAATACCAATTATCCTACGTAAATCCTCGTACCGGTTTTTATTTTGTTCTCTTAATTGACGTGATAAATTAAGCACACTTTAGTATTACTTAAAGAATCATCTAACCCCTAATGATGTCAGGTTGTTAAGCACTTTCCCTTCTCCAGAAGTTCGTTGTGTCAACGATCCATTGGGATTTAGAAGATGATTAAATTTGACGACTAAGATCTAGATTCCTCGATAGACGCTAGTGCCGGAGGTCTAAAAATTTATTTGCTTGATCACTATGCAGTGTTGTGTTAACAATCCCCTAAGTATAATTCAACATAATAAAAGGCAATTTAACATCACTACACTGAATTGAAGAAACATGTGTGTCAAATATACCAAGTAGCATAAGCAACCAATAAGATCCAAAGAAACAAAGCCTCAATAGAATTATTCGAAAGTAGGTTCAAGGTGCATCCATTATCCGTATGGGATAACTACATCATATCCTAGGCACTAGGAGATTTAGCTACTCATGATCAATGTGATAAAATAATAATTCATGATAAAGTTGTGCAATAAAGAAAAGAAAAGATCAAACTCTTGATCCCAGTGGGATTTTGGCGTGTCTTCTCCTTGTAACTGCCTTGCTTTGGTTGATTATCAGCTTCTTTTGATCATCTCTCTCCCCCAACAATGATTATAATACTTCAAACGGTGGAATTTCTCTGTGAAATATTATGCTCGTGTATTTTGCTGGTGTTCATGGTTGATTCCTAGCTACTGAACAGCTTCCTATATTTTTAGTTTTTCATCCATAAGTTACAGCCTTCAGGGTTTCAAAACGATCCGGCCCATTTAGTTAGAATCATACAAGTAACTCATTGCACACTAAGGTTAATAAAGTCGTCTTTAAGTCAAATTTCATTATATTGAATAGTGTGCTAAAGAGAATTCACAAAGCATAAAGATTCACATATAGTTACTTAACTCTCACTTTCTACCTTTCTCACTATTCTCCATACATGTGAACTTTTTGTGTTGAAAGTGATTAATAGAATAGGAGTCATTGTAAGGGAGACAAATATGAGAAAAAGCATAAAGTAAAAGCCATAAAAGGATTGACGTGCAACCACTATGGAGGAAACTCCAAAAGCTCGGTACCATCCTGCAAACCAGCCATCGTTAAAGTCTCCGACTCCTCCAACAAGGCACATTCATGGTACATACCAGTATAAAGGCCAGTGTTCATCAGGAAGACCATCTCATAAATGATGATATCAGAATTGGGAACTACATACCCCAAGCCCCATTAGATGGGCACTTCCCATGAGGAAGCTAATCTACCTTTGGGCTTCATGAAGAAAAAAGCCACCCAATTAGGGACCACGCTTGGTAATTGTAGCAAAACTTTGACAATTATTGCAATGCACCAAGTTGAAAAAGGGAAGACCGTTAGGACAAGGCCAGAGGATGAAAGTAGCACCAACCCTATAGGGGTCCCTCTTGAGGTTGAGCAGCTTTTAACACATGATAAACCCGATATGATGACGGTACAAATTGAGAGTAAGTTGGCTGGGGCATAGTTGCCAGTATCGAAAGAGATTGAAGAAATGGATGGAAGAATAGTCGAAGTCCACATCGTATCTGATCAAAGTATACCTTCATATACCCTTTAAGGGGATCGTAAGCCCTCTGATGGGTAACATGAATTACTACATCAAATTGCTCATGATTTAAACGATACCCAACAAATACAACATTATAGATTCCAAAGACTCTATACTCACTAAAGAACCAACGCGTCCCCCTCTACCATGGCCTTAGCATTCAATGAAGTCACACTAAATATGGAGAATTGGTCAACGAGCGGGTAAGCCTCTCGGTGCAAGAAAGCCATCCTATGGCATCCACATGGGAAGCATCAGTACACAAAGTGTTAACAGGGTAGAAAATCACCTGCTTAAAATAAGCGATAATTCGATTACCAAAATTACTTGGTATATTATATGATTTATAAACGACATCGCATTATAACACGGTTTAAATACCGCTATACTTCGTTAAAAATTATACTATTTGTATATCGTAAATCACGACGCACGACTATCGACCGGATTTATAGCTAAAATACTACCCGGTTTATGCTCGTATTTATAACATGTCTCACGACTCGATATATTATTACACGTACGATTTTGTACTCGCTCTGGTAATACGACTCAAATTTATAAAATCATTTGCACCAAATAAGGCACAACACATGGCTCCACACAAAGGTTGACACATGTTCATACTTGGCCGTATCATGACTTAACACTTGGCCAATGCATGTACCAAGCCTCTACTTAGCCCCCCAAGTGGCACACATGCAACGAGGCCACATCACCTGTATATTTACATGCACAAGACACCTGCCCCTAAAAAACCTCTATAAAAAGGGGACAAGAACCATAGAAGAAGAAACAAGTTCGGGAAGAGAGAAAAAAGAGGGAAAAAAGATGGAGAGAAAAAGAGAGACACACATACGCAACCTGCGAACAAAAAACTCCTTCCTTCTCCCCTCTCCTAGGAGAACACTCTCCTGCCCTAGGACAACACTCTCCTCCCCTAGGAGAACACTCTCCTCCCCTAGGAGAACACGCTCCTCCCCTAGGAGAACACTCTCCTCCCCTAGGAGAACACTCTCCTCCCTTTGGAGAACACTCTCTTCCCCTAGGAGAACACTCTCCTCCCCTAGGAGAACACTCTCCTCCCCTAGGACAACCCCTCCAACATATACAAAACCAATATATCCGATAAAATCGACAAGCACCAAATAACCAACACCAAAAAACAAGAACTACGAGTGGCTTGATTCCCAATCGGGGGATACGTAGGGATCTCGGAAAATATCTGAGTCCAGCCGCAAATCAATAAAAACCAACAATCTCCTCGGGTCGGGATCGGCGTTCCAACCCAAATAAATATCTTCCGTTAAATAGGGAATAATAACAACAATCTCCTCGGGTCGATCATTATGACTGCACTAGAAACTTAAAAAAGTCGAGAGTTACGATGGTTCGAGTATCGTGGATTTTTTAGAGAGGTATCGTAGCCTCTTGTAATCGGAGTCGTTTAAGGCATTGGTTTCGAGCCTTTTAATAGTATTGTACGTAATATCAAGACGTCTTAGTATCCTTTCAGGCATCGTAAGGGCTGCCTTGACCCTTTTAAAGTATCGTAGAGTTATTTAGAACCTTGTAGGTCCTTGTCGGTTATTGCATCGTGAACGTCCCGTAGATCCTCGAAAGGCATTTGAGTCTCATATAGGACTCGGAGAGCCTTGGTAAGGCATCGGGGAACTATCTTGGGGTATCGTAGACCTTTGTTGTTCGACGTTTATATCCGTTTAACACTAGCCCCCAGTTTTTTGCTTGTCTTTTGAAGAGGCGAGGGGAATATCGTGGTTGCCTTCTTTGAGGCGAGAGGTTTTTTATTTCCGATGCCTTCGTTGAGGCGAAAGGTTTTTTATTTACTTTTGATGCCTTCGTTGAGGCGTGCCTTCATTGAGGCGAGAAAATTTTCACCCCCGATGCCTTCTTTGAGGCGGGAGGGTTTTTCTTTTTTCGTGTTGCCTTCGTTGAGGCGTACCTTCATTGAGGCGAGAAAGTTTTCACCCCCGATGCCTTCTTTGAGGTGGGAGGGTTTTTCTTTCTTCGTGTTGCCTTCGTTGAGGCGTGCCTTCATTGAGGCGAGAGGTTTTTTTTTTTTTTTTTTTTTTTTTTACCTCTGTAGTGGTCCCTCTTGGCGCATTGATGGATATCGGAGTCGCGCGGATCCATCGGGTTTTTTTTTTCTTCCGATGCCGCGTTGATATCTTTTTTTTATTCATCGTGACTTTCCAAGGGACGCTTAGGTGCCTCTTCGGGTGCCACTTCTTACCGCTTCGGGGTTGTGACACTCGGTGGGCCTCCTCATCGGGAGTGTGCATTCCTCATCGGAAATGCACGTGACGATAGTATCGTCCATATATTGGGCCTCACCAGGAGTGTGCATTCCTCATCGAAAATGCATGTGACGATAGTATCATCCACGGGGTTAATCCCTATATATTATTTTTAAAATTTTGAACTTTTTACTTCGCGTTATAGCATTTGTAATTACTTCTCATGCTTTATAAGCCTTATTCGAGGAGTCCTCGGCTTTTGATAAATGTGCAATTATTTTGTCCTTCATTCTATTTTGTCTTTCTCGTGCTAATATCCATCATAACTTTTCAGCACCTGTAAATACTTGGACTCTCTCCTTTAATTGTAGAATTTAAGATTGAGTTTAAAGAAATAAAATTCATTCTTACTGGCCAAGCAAATTACTTAGCATAACGTGCCCGTTTACAGTGCAAACTTTGGAGATACATTTTCTCTGAATAGAGGTATCTCCTGACACGTAATCGTGCCTATAATATAGCTTGGACAGCTCAAGCTTAACCCGGTTATCCAAGGAAATATTCCTAAGTATATATATAGGTGCTTTGGAGTTTAGTGAATATTCTCACTTACTTCCAAAAAATCTTTTCAGTTGAGTTGTTTACTCATTTCTTTCTTCGGGGAGTTTTACATTCCCGTTATTTTGTGCAGGCAATGTCTTGGAAAAATATATTATAGTTTGTTTGTTCAAGACTGTGCGGTCCTCGGAGTAGGGTCTTCCTACCCGGAGTGGGAGGAGGCAGCTTAGGACGTTGGCCGTGATTCTGCCTCGCTCTTCTAGTGGGAGTTCATATGCTCCCGAGGAGGGTGAGATTTTTTGAAGAAGACCAAATGTTCGCGGGGGAAGACGTTCTCGAAGACGAGAGCGATGCATCTAAGGATTAGGATCATAATCCGATGGGGCAGGATAGCTCTTCTTTCACTATCGGGGAGGGGGTCCGAATCGTAGGCTTTTTTATCTTAGGACTAGTTGTTTTATTTATTTCGGGAGTAATTGGTGAGTTGGAAGAGTCAAGGTTAATCCTTAACTTGTTTTGCAAGTTTTCTTGCATAACAAAGTCGAATTGACAAGTGTCCGTCTCCTACGCACGCTCGGAGGACGACTTGGGTAACCTCTCCTCTAAGTCGGGAGAGTACCGGGTACGTGGAGGTCATAGTTGACCTTATCGGGCAGCTCCACTTTAGGGCTTTATTTGTTTAGAAATCTTTTTGGGGATATTCTCTTAGTATATATATTGGGATTAGTGAATGTTTTCACTTAATCCTAAAGGTTTCCGTTGCAAGCTTTCACTTTTGGAGTTTGCTTGTTTGGAAAGATAAAGTTATGTCTCTTTGTTGAATTTTATACTTATAGTATAAGTTTATCGAAATCAAAATTGCGAAAGAGGTTCGTAGCACTTATCTGAAGTCCAGATGCCTCCTCATTCCATGCGCGCTAATTCATTATCAAGGAATTCTCCTCGGAACTCCCTTCGAAACCCCTTTCTTCTATACGACGTTCGTCACGCTACATCCGAGGTTCTATAATGCCTGCATGTAGCTTAAACAAATAGCTAGCTTTGCTCGAAGTTTCCTACGGCAACGTCAATGTTCAAAGATATATGGAGCATAGTCCATATTTAAGCACGAATTATTCAACGGCGTTTCCCACAGACGGCGCCACTTTGTTAACGGGTTTGGAATTATTCCCTATTTAACGGAAGATATTTATATTGGGTCGGAACGCCCTGTCCGTGACTCAGAAACAATCGTAGGTGGAAATGACTGGAAAATAACTAGAACTACAAGAAAGTTTCCTTCCTTTATTCACTGAACTTTTCCTCCTTTTTGTGTACTAATAGTAAATTATACTAAGTTGGACTTAGTTATCTCTCTTTTGTTGATCACCTCCCTTTATATAGACTTTGATAAGGGCATGTGTCATTGTGCATGTGCTTTGGTAAAGACAGGTGTCGTTACATTGGTACAGGTGTAAAAATCAGGATAAGGTTTATCTTTTATCTACTAAGCGCTGACTAGATTAATCTTCGTGTCTTCTGATAGCTCCGAGGACCTCTGATGTATGGTTGTTTTGGTAGGGCTATTCTTCCGAAGGGCTATACTTTCGTTGATGTGTAATTAGGATGTTCGTCCGGGGTATCATGTTTTAGCATAAGTGTATTCGGGAGTATGGACTGCTGTACATGCCTTCCGAGGGGTTTTATTTCTCTTTCTGGACTCGGGTCCATTCTTTAACAATCAGGAGTGATCTCTGAGGGTGTAATGTGATCTCCGAGGGTGCAATGTGATCTCCGAGGGCGTGGTGTGATCTCTGAGGGCTGCATTTGATTTCCGAGGGCTGTATTTGCTCTGTTTGAAGTGAGATTTTTCCGTCTGAGTTCTCGAAATATATTTATTGGTGCTCTTTTATTCATTTCTTGTTTTTCTCCGAAAATGGGTCCTCGGATGATAGTCCGAGTGTAGTTTTCTTCGAGGAGTGTTCAGCAAGGAAGTTTTCTTGTAAGTTCATGGGACTCGGGGTCCATTGTGGTCCCTCTTGGCGCATTGGTGGATATCGGAGTCACGTGGATCCATCGGGGTTTGCTCTTTTTCCGATGCCGCGTTGATATCTGTTTTTCACTCACCATTTGACTTTCTAAGGGACGCTTATATTCCTCCTCGTGGGCTCTTTTATGCCTTTGTTAGGTTAGTAACCGAGAAGTAGAGCAACATCCGAGGGGGTCTCCTTATTAGGAGTGGGTACATCTCATCGGAAGTACTCGTGACAACTGTATTGTCCATTTATTGATTTTCCGAGTAGGATTAACCTTCTTCTTTTTCCCTTTTTTTTTATTTTTATGGTTAACACAAAGGTATGGGAGGATACGTCATCGTACATTCTTGAAACATAACAGATAATTCACCTTCGTTCCTTACCCTTAGACAGGAAGGAGTACTTGAAACAGAAGAGGACGCGTGCTTAGAGCTATGCAAAATGAACATTTTTTGGGACTAGAAGATCTACTTTTGGAGTGAGAAGAAGAGTTTGAAGCTCGATAGGATGTCATAAGTTGAATATTTCAAAGATGGCTGGGAGAAGAAGTGTTGACAAGGGCTAAGTGCAGTAAGGGAAATAGAATTGAAAAGCTAGATGATGAAAAAGACACTTCTCTAAAAAAGTGAAGAGAACATTCGCAAAAGCTGCAGATACAGAAAAAAGTGGAAGTGCAAAAAGTGATGAGAATGTTGGTGTTGAACATGGTATTTATAGGGGAAAACAACCACATGCCCAACTCCCCACATTAATGGAACATTAAGAGAGTCTCATGGATGGGTGACACCCTCAACCAATCATGCACTTGACACCTTTTGACACGTTTGGAGGGATCCTAGATAGTGGGAGACATGCACTGACATCGGGTATAAACTCATGAATAAATAGACAAAGTGCGCAACAACTTGGAAAGCGAAAACCCACGATGCGAAAAAGGATAAAACAACAAAAACTCCATTTTCATTTAACTGAGAATTCATCAAAAGTACATGGAAGGCCAACATTTCAACACAAAAGAAAATTTACAAAATATGCTAAGTAGAAGAACAGAGCACCATGCCAGCATATATCAGTTCTTCAGGAGTGGAAGGCCTTGGAGGAAAGTGGAAATAGGTACCATCGGTCAAACCCTTGAACCACCACTCTGATTGGGAGAAGGAGCAGCACTAGTTGGACCCCTACTTTGATCCGATGAGGCAGCGACTATGGAATTCACACGACGAAAGAGACGTAGTGTGTCATCTATATCAAAAGGTTTCTTGATACGATTGTCACCCGAATGACATATGCCAGCATCAGGTTTAAAGAGTTTCTTCTCTTTGGATTTTTTGGCACACTCCACAAAACCCCAAATAATATGGCTCGCGAGATACCCATGGTAATTCTTGGTAAAATGAGCCTTGCACTATTGAAATGTCTCCTGCAAGGAGATGGCGATGGCCTCGTCCAATTTAGCTTGCAATACTTCAGGCGTAATATAGCCATGGGAATGAAGGGGAACCACATGAGCTTTTGTCAACTCCTCAATGACAGTCCTCTCGTGTAGCTGCACCAACTCCAAGTCTTTCTCCAACTTCGCCTTCTCTTGGAACCGCACACGCGTTTCTTCCTCCAAAGACTCGATATTACCCTTTCATTTCCAGATCCGAGGCCCTAAACTCATTAATGGCCGCTTGTGATCACACAGCGTCAAAGAGCAACTCGTTGATCTGCTTCACACTTTTAGCCACTGCCATCCTATAGGCTTCGGAATCAATCTTAACATCCTGGAGTATTTTGGAGTTATGAGCATGTTGGGACAACAAAACATCAAACCCCTTCTCTTTTTTCTTAAGTCTTTATTCGGTTAGGGCGGCAGCTTCTCGTGCATTGTCCATTTTGCGCCACATGGCAGAAACTACTTTGGGAACCTATGATGGTAAACAAGGAAAAGTTAGACCAAAATAAAAGAAAAGTCGGGTACAAAGTCAAGTGAAGACAAAACTTACGATGGTTGCAAGGAAATCAGGGCTTCATCAGAGGAAAAGTTCCTCATGAGGAGACATTTGTTGAGTGGACGCAAAAAAGTAAAAAAATTGTGCTCAATGCCCCATCAACCTCCGCCAAATCCGAAGAGGGACCAGCGCTTGGACCAACATAACTTGGGTTGTCTACCATATAAAGGAGCTAATAGGCATCGTAGTATGAGAGGAGGTAGTGGATACGATGGGTGAATCAGACATGATGGCAGAAACAACGATCCCTGAATCGTTCACTTGCATCATGTCTCCCAACAGCTTGGCTATAAGAGAAGGCTTGTCACAATTTCTAATGGGCAAAGAAAATTCTCATCAATCTTAAACGAGGGGCCCTCATTCGATAAATCAATAAAGGAAAGAGTCACACCATCAGAAACACCCCAGAAGGAAGAAATAACTCGTGTGCTACACAATAAAAAAGAGCAATTGAAGGCGAAGTAAAGCAAAAAAGGAAAGTCTCATAAAAGGAGGGGAAGCATTACCCATGTTGAAAGGCAGGTCAGGGGAAGGCGCCATAGGTGCCTTACCCTTATCTAGAAAAATGAGGGATAACATGAGTTATGAAACAAAGGGTCAAGGTGAAACCCCAAATTTACAAGAAGGGATAAATGCATCAAACCCCCCTGAACTATGCACGTTTTTGCGAAATCGTCCTTAAACTAAATAAATAAGCGGTTTGCCCCTTAAACTATAGCATTCTGTTCGATTTGCCCCCTGTCCGGGTTTTCGGTTATTTTTAGCCATTCTTGGCCAGAATATTTCTCCTTACCGGACACATATGTGTTGTACTAGATGTATTTTAGTAGTTGATGACAAATCGAGTTTTAAAAAACACCTCGAACTGGACATATTCCGGCTAAAATATGATTTCCTCTTCAGTGTATTTTAGCCGGAATATGTCCCATTCGAGGTGTTTTTTCACCTACTTTTTGTCATCAACTACTAAAATACATCTAGTACAACACATATGTGTCGGGTAAGGGGAAAAATTCAGGCCAAGAATGGCCAAAAATAGTCGAAAACCCGGTCAGGGGGAAAATCGAACATAATGCTATAGTTTAAGGGGCAAACCACTTATTTATTTAGTTTAAGGAAGATTTCGCAAAAACGTGCATAGTTAAGGGGGTTTGATGCATTTATCCCTTACAAGAAATACCTAAACTTTTGGATGGAAACATGGAAAGTTCACTCGGGGACAACCTAGTGAGAGCGAACGATAGCGGTGAAAGACCATCTGACGATCTGTAAGAAGAAAAAAGGATATTAACAACTTCAAGGGATGCCAAAATAGTAGCAAACGTAGTGGGTGCCAAGACAGGTAACGGATTAAAAGATACACCAACAGGAACGATAGACGATGTATCTGCAAAGGAAGCAACAGTTTGCTCGTCACCATCCGGATCATCATCTATCGTAAAAGTTGATGGCCTCGTGGCATCAACAGCCTCCTCGTGAAGAATCTCATAAGTGCAATTGGAAGTCCGCAATAAGGGAACTGACAGCGAAGTCACAGCCGCTGATATCGAATGAGTCTGAACCCCGAAAATACATACATAAAAAATGTGAGGGATAACGCGAGTTATGAAACAACGGGTCAAGGTGAAACCCCAAATTTACAAGAAATACCTAAACTTTCGGGTGGAAACATGGAAAATTCACTTGGGGACAACCTAGTGAGAGCGAATGATAGCAGTGAAAGATCATCGGACAATCTATAAGGAGAAAAATGAATATTAACAACTTCAAGGGATGCCAAAATAGCAAGGAACGTAGTGGGTGCCAAGACAGGTAACGGATTAGAAGATACACCAACAGGAACGGTAGGCGATGTATCTACAAAGGAAGCAACATTTTGCTCGTCATCATCCTGATCATCATCTATCGTAAAAGTTGATGGCCAACTTCCTCATGAAGAATCTCAGAAGTGCTGTTGGAAGTCCGGGATAAAGGAACTGACATCGAAGTCGCAACCGCTAATATCGAACGAGTATGAACCCCGAAAGTTCATACATAAAAAACGTTGGTATGCTCTCCCATCGTGGAGGTAGCTGATACCAGAGGGGCATGAACTATATTGGCTAAGGAATCCCTTAGGAAGTAAACAAAAATGGTTCAAAAAGTAAATAAATAACTCAAGTCAGAAGAAGAACAAAGTTTTAACTTACCGAATGTTGTGAAAGCGTCAAGAGCCAACGAAATGAGATCTCTGCTAAGCAGAGACATTCATGATCAACCAGCTAATTGGTAAAGAGTCAAATAATCGTAGGATTTCAAAAGCTTATTCACATCACATACATAGGTCAAAAAGTTATCCCATCCTCTAATGCATACTTGGGAGCTTTAGGAACTCCCCATATGAAAGTCGTTTCCCACGACATCAAAAATGAAGAAAAACCTTTCCACGGTGCACGACAAGCCCTTTCACAAACCCTAAAACACAAAACTCGATAGAACGATGAAGCCATTGAGGGTAAGTTGGCTAGGGCAAAACTTGCAAGACTTAAAAACCTCGCAATAAAATGGGGGGGGGGGGGGAAATTACCTAAGTCCCACTTTTCTCTGTGTGTGGTAAACCGTAATGTGACCCGCATGCATCGTATTACCCTGGTGGGGATCTCCGACATTCTAATGACTAGATTAGTCCCAACAACACCAAAATCCTTAAACCACTTCTTTTACCTTATCTTCGGTGGCAGTGCTCGCTGTATCCTTCACCAATTACATATTTCTAGGAACCACCACCTTCCCCGCTTTCTTAGTCCTCTTCTCTTAGAATGACCACCCTCTTCGCCGCCACTTACCTAATCGGAGCTCCTCTTGCGAGAAGGTGACTTCACAACACTAGTGACTGCGGGAGCATCAGCCCCCAAGGTGAAGACGACGACGCCAAAGGTCGAAGCGACTGAGAGGGGATCAATGTCAATGGAAAGAGAAGCCATGATTGGGAGTAAGAGAGATTGAAGTACGAAGAAGGAAGAAAAACTTGCAGACGAAAAAAAAGAGAAAAAACCAAAATTTGGCAAAGTAAGAAAGAAGAATGGCAGAAGAGGACTTTTTTGAAACCTATAACCCAAGCACTTAATGTGCATGATTTTTGTAAAATAGAACCGTTACATGTCTTCCCGCCCAATCAACGCGTGGATTTGAAATAGCCACGTGGTCCGCTATGATACTAATAATTCCTCTCGATTCTTACAAATGCAAAAGGAACGGGGGGTGCTGATGTTAACCCCCATAATTCAATCCTTGGATTACGATGGCTATTCCCCCTATGGCGTCATTCGAGGACCCAAAAAATGCCTAACACCAAGACAACGATTCCTCTTGAGCTTAATGATATCGAGTCTAGTATCGAAAGTCTTAAATGACTCTACACTATTACGATGGAATCTATAACGCTTCAACGGATTCACGGTGTTACATGTATATAGATCCCCTATAGGGCACTATGAATCTTGAACGATTCCACTATGCCCCAGAGGATCCACAATGCCTTACGACGGGAAACTCTTCAGTCCAAAATATGGCACGATGAGGTAAAATCTCGATATAATACATGCATAACGATGACTTACATGTCTAAGAGACTTAAATTCCTCTATGACATCCAAGTTGACATCGTAACAAGGGGGCTATCAGGCCCGATAGGTATAAGAAAAAGACCATGTGATGAAATACTATAGCTAGACACGTGTATACAATACTAGGGGACAATTGTCAGTAAATGAAATAGACTAGTCAGCCAATAAATGCATGAGTAAAACACATGCCGTTGTACCCAACATGCAGAATGCCACCTGTACCCAAAATATTCCCCTATAAATAGGGAAAAAAACCTATTCATGAGCGACAAGTTGAATAAAACAGATCAACTTACTCTCTCTTTATACATTCCATCAAATAATTCATTCAGCTTTTACATTTCCAACATTCAGCGTTCCGAATTAAAAATACACGATACTTACTCAAACATCTGGGTGAACGTCCATATATTTTCGATTTAATTATTCATTAATTTACTTTTTTTAATTAATTGATTATTGATTATATTTTGAGAATAATACTTAGGGAAAATTATAGAATCATAGCTAAACTTTGACGATTTTTGCACATGTAAGGTTGAACATTGAGTTTTTTGCACTTAGGTATATCAACTTTCCCTCCCTTTTATTAGTTGTTGAGGTGATCTGACCCTTTTACACTTTTTAATTACGTCACTTGGTCGAAGAGTGACATTTTTCTCACCCGAATTTCAATTTTTAATAGTTAAGATACGACGGTGCTGCCCGAAAGAAAGTTAGGATACCTAGGTACAAAAATTCAAAGTTCCGCAATGCATGTGCAAAAACCGCAAAAGCTTGTCTAAGATTCTGTAATTTTCCTTGTTCATATAATTCTCTTCTCAAAGATATAGAAATAAATAGACATTTTGTGTAATATTTTCTTGATAAAATTATTCAAAGAGATTAAATGAAAGTACATGGAAAATGAAAGAACCTAAAATTGTGGGGAAAACCCTCTTGTCAGTAATTACGATAAAGTTTTGGACAAAATAGTTTCGATAAGAATATAGATAGTAGAATATGGAGATTATATATATATATATATATATATATATGTACATAAATGTCAAACGATTTTCTTAGTTTTGTCCCTTTAAATTAAATACATACAATCAATAAAAAAAGTTTCAATAAAGATATCTTTAAGTGAGGCTCTACAATTGAAGACTTATATACAAAGGACTAATATGCCAATTAGTATTAAGGAAAACTTAAAAAAATAATTTAGGTGCAATGTGCTAATAAAAGAATAATATTGGAGGTTCTTACTAATAAAAATAATACATAAAGCAAAATCTGCCAATTAGGAACAACACGGAGGTAGTTTTTGTATTTTACTCTAGCTCTATATACAATATAAGGTGTTGAGTAGTTTGTACTTTGTAAAGCAGTACATGATTTGATATGCAATATACATAATTACATCAAACTATTCTGCAATTGTCAAGGACATGGTTTTACAATAGTATTTGTTTTTCAAATAGTGCAATCTTCTTCATCAAAATTGTGTCATAGTTCTCCGCAGGCTCCCATTTTCAGCTTACACAAATGACGTGCCATGTTTGGCGCATTAGATAGATCTGCATATTTTTCCATAGATATCCTCGCTGAGATTGCTTTCATGCCCTGTTTGAAGTAAATAATGCATCAAATGATGGTCGAATTATATACAACAACTAAATAATAATAGTAATAATTATCATTATCCTTATAATAATAATAATAATAATAATAATAAAGTAATTAGAATGACAATCAAACCTTTAATTTTAATCGATTGGGGTAAGCTATATGAACCAAACGACAATCACATTGGATAAGAGAACACCAGAGTACTGGTGTAAAAACCCTTATGAGATTCATTGCAGCACTACCTTATTGGAACTCACATCTTTTTTGCTTATTTTTTATCTAATTATTATGTTACGCAATGAAGTAATAAATGGTGATAGATCCTCTATGCATTATATAGGGGTTTAATGGCAGAGCCGTGCCAATGAGTGTGTACTATTGGTGAAAGATGCAAAGGGACCTTCGCGGAAAGCAACCTACCGTTTGGTGGAGGTGGTTACATTGGGACGCGGGAAGGTTATGAGGGAAAAATAAATTCGATAGAACCTTAGGTTATGAAGTAGTTTGTTCAATTTTTAAGATAGGTGCGAGATTTGAAGATGATAAAATCTCAAGAGATTGAAAAATAAATATTTATATATTAATTAAAAAGGTTAAACAAATAATTCACCAAACGTGTAGAATGTGAAATATTTATTATTTCGTACAAGATAATAAAAGTTACAAACCATATTGATTGAACTTACTGAAAATGAAGTTATTAAAGATAATAAAAGCTACAAACCATGTAGGTGTCCATGTTTGTTAGGACCAGATTTTCGATTTAATTATTCGTTAATTTACTTAGTTTAATAATTGATTATGGATTGTGTTTTGAGAAAAATAGATAGGGAAAATTTCATGAATCATATATAAACTTTGGCTGTTTTTGAACATGTATGGCGGAACTTTGAATTTTTGCACTTGGGTATCCCAACTTTCCCTTTCTTATTAGTTGTTGAGGTAATTACACTTTTTAATTATGTAACTTGGTCGAAGAGTGACATTTTTCTGACCCGAATTTTGGTTTGTAATATTGGGATACAACGACCCTGCCTGAAAAAAACTTAGGATACCCAGGTGCCAAAATTCAAAGTTCAGCCATGCATGTGCAAAAACCGCAAAAGTTTGGCTAAGATTCTGTAATTTTTCCTTTTTTATATAATTCTCTTCTCAAATATATAGAAATAATAGACATTTTGTTAATTTTTTCTGAGTAAAATTATTCAAAGAGTTTAAATGAAAGTACTGAAGTACAAAGGAAAATGAAAGAACCTAAAACTATGGGGAAACCCGGTAATTACGATAAAGTTGTGGACAAAACAATTTCGATAAGAATACATATAGTAGAATATGGAGATTATATATGTACATAAAAGTCAAACGATTCTCTTTCTTTTGTCCCTTTAAATTAAGTATATACAATCAATAAAAAAGTATCAAGAAAGATATAAGAAAGATATCTTTAAGTGAAGCTCAATTGACGACTTATATACAAAGAACCAATATAACAATTAGTATTAACGAAAAGTAAAAAAAATAATTTACGTGCAATGTGCTAATAAAAGAATAATACTGGAGGTTCTTACTAATAAAAATAACACATAAAGAAAAATATGCGAATTAGGAACAACACAGGGGTGTTTTTCATTTTACTCTATATTTATATACAATAAATAAGGTGTTGAGTAGTTTGTACTTTCTAAAGCAGTACAGTATTTGATATGCAATATGCATAATTATATCGAACTTTTCTGCAATTGTGAAGGACATGGTTTCACAATATCCTTTTCTTCAAGTATTGCCATCTCCTTCATCAAAATCGTGTCATAGTTCTCCACATGTTCTCCTTTTCATTACATTTTAATTTCCAAATATGTGCTCTCATTGAACTCATTGAGTTACTGTCTGATAGATCTGGTTTCTCATTTGTTGGTTAACGACGCCTCTTGATGCACTATTCGTATTTGACATCACCATATATGGTCCATGCAGCTTACACAAATGGCCTGCCATGTTTGGCGCATTAGACAGATCTACATCTTTTCCATGGATATTCTCGCTGAGATCACTTTCATGCCCTGCTTGAAGTAAATAATGCATCAAATGATGGTCAGATTCTATACAACAACTAAATAATAATAGTAATAATTATCATTATCATTATCATTATAATATTATAATAATAATAATAATAATAATAATAATAAAGTAATTAGAATAACAATCAAACCTTTAATTTCAATTGATTGGGGTAAGCTATATAAATGAAACGAGAATCACATCGAATAAGAGAACATGAAAGTTCTGATGTAAAAACCCTTATGAGATTCATTGCATCACAAACTTATTGGAACTCACATCTTTTTGCTTATTCTTTATCTAATTATTATGTTACGCAATGAAGTAGTAAATGGTGATAGACCATCTATGCATTATATAGGGATTTAATGGCAGAGTCGTGCCAATGAGTGTGTACACGTGGTGAGAGATGTCAAGGGACCTTCGCGAAAAGCCAACTACCGTTTGGTGGAGGTGGTTAACATTGGGACTCGGGAAGATTATGAGGGAAAAATAAATTCGATATAACCTAGATTCTCAAGTAGTTTGTTCAATTTTTAAGACATGTGCGAGACTTGAAGATGATAAAATCTCTAGAGATTGAAAAATAAATGTTTATATATTAATTAAAAAGTTTTTAAAAATAATTCACCAAACACGTGTAGAATGTGAAATATTTATTATTTCGTACAAGATAATAAAATCTATATACCATATTGATTAAACTTACTGAAAGATAAGTTATTAAAGAAGAGTTCTTCACTTTTCGATTTTCAATTATCTAGGATACAACATATTGATGCACATATACAACTATACAAGCTCCAGAAATAATTTTTTTGAACTTGGTGTATTTGACACAAAAATAGTCTCGAATATGAACATGACTCATCTCGAATATAGGTAATTTTTCAAATTTCCAGCGCATCATAGACGCTACACCACATACTAACCAAAAACATATATTCGTTTATTTTTCGATGATCAATCAAACATTAAACTTATTAACTAAACAAATATCTTGGAAACATCTTGGATACTACTAGAGACAAGGACCTCGAAGAAACCCATAAAAGTTACTCTCTCATATAAAGTAGCACTTTAGATAAGAGAAAGAGAGATGATTCTCACAAGACACCTCAAAAATATTATCTTGTTTGAAGATCAGGCATTGCCTCAGCATCCCCCTATGAAATTTTGACACGAATCTAGGACACTTCTTAGAATTCTAAAGAGCCACGATGTATAAAATAAGTCGACTGCCATTCGAGGAGACAAAGTGATGAGCCGTTATTTCCCCTCTTTAATAAGACCTCCAAGTAGGAGAGAACATGGGACTCTCTTGGGAAAAGTTTGAAAGAATTCGACATTGTTTCTATGCCCCTGGTCCTATCATTTCAGTTCTTCAAAGGTTCATGAGTAGGATTTTTTCAACCATATAGGAAAGCCCCCCAGCCCCTGAGAAATATTATCATCAAATGACGTTGTTTGTGGAAAATTACATAACTCACTGAGAAAACATGAATGGGAATGAAGAAAGCTATGCACGCTATGATACGGTCCTCCTCCTTTAGGGTAAACATTATAATCTTCCGCGAAGAAAAGAGTATTCTCTAAAAGACTCCCAAGTCGCTGGTTTGAAGCACAAAGCCATTTTCTAAGGGCGCAAAAAATTGATACAAAACGTTTAGCTTGAGTTAGTGGGACAAACCCCATGGGAAGAAGGCCTCATGCCTCTTCTTCGCATTATTAAGGAATGAGCCGTCGTAAAAAATCCTCTAAACGGAGCGCAAAGATTCTACTCTTCCAATATCGCCGAAGTACTCTACAATTGACGTGTGATGCTAGAAAACCAAAGACAGCGCACCCCTTGTAGGATCAGACCCCATTCACGACCCGCAACAAGCATCTACGCCTATGCAAAAAAATCAGCCGTGAATAGACCAGGCATTCACCCAGAAGCCACTAGTTTTGCCCTTTCTTTGAAGGAAGGGCGAGGTGTCCCAAGGGAAGGAAGGAAGCAGATTGGTCCCAAGAACACTGTTAGCTTCCTTTACACCCCCTTCAAACCCGAAGTCCCAAGGGGAGGTATGTATGTAGCCCTTTGAAGAAAAAATAGAAAATCGAGGAACCTCAGCACGCGTGCTCAATAAGGAGAGCGAGGGCACGTGTTTTGATGGTACCCATATGCTGTGAAACGAGGCGGACGACATTTTGAGAAATAGGAGCATGAGAAAATATACATGCGAAACCATTTTATACATCAACCTTAAAAACCCAAACACATCGCGGTAGAAGAGCCACTACAAAATATAGCCTAACCCCCCCCCCCCCCCCCCCCAACTTCATTCCCTACCCTCCCTCTAAAAGCCTATTTTACAAAGACCCATATATACAAAAGACAAGTCCATCGAATCTATATTACATACTACAAAGAAGGAATGAAGGGAAGGAGGCTTCGACAAAATCGTCCTAGTATTGAAGCGTCCTTCTTATACATGGACGGGATGCTTCCCGTCATGCACAAGGGCTCGATGCTCATCAGTGTACGTGTCGTGTCCATTAGAGGGGCTACTAGCGTAGCAATATTCGATGGGTAGGCGTTGTTGGGCTCGAGCCAGGAGCATCTGCTCGGCCTGCTTCTATCGGTACAGGATTGGAAGCTAGTGGTTGGAAGCTAATGTGCACGGGATTTTAAGTTCACAATACGGCACTTATAAATGCCATTGGGTGTCCATTTTTGTTAGGACCAAATTTTCAGTTTAATTATTCATTAATTTACCTAGTTTATTAATAGATTATTAATTATGTTTTGAGAAGAATACTTAAGGAAAATTACGTGAATCATAGATAAACTTTGGCTGTTTTTTAACATGTATGGCTGAACTTTGAAATTTTGCACTTGGGTAACCCAACTTTCCCTTCCTTATTAGTTGTTGAGCTAATCTGGCCCTTTTACACTTTTTAATTATGTCACTTGGTCGAAGAGTGACATTTTTCCTACCCGAATTTTAGTTTTTAATAGTTAGGATAAGATGGTACCGCCTGAAAAAAAAACTTAGGGTGCCGAGGTGTAAAAATTCAAAGTTCAGCCATGCATGTGGAAAAACCGTAAAAGTTTGGCTAAGATTCAGTAATTTTTCCTTATTTATATAATTCTCTTCTCAAACATATAGAAATAAAACAGACATTTTGTGTAATATTTTCTGAGTAAAATTATTCAAAGAGTTCAAATGAAAGTAGTGAAGTACAAGGGAAATGAAAGAACCTAAAACTATGGGGAAACCCCCTTATCGGTAATTACGATAAAGTTATGGACAAAATAGTTTCGATGACAAAATAGTTTCGATAAGAATACATATAGTAGAATATGGAGATTATATATATATATACATAAAAGTCAAACAATTCTCTTACTTTTGTCCCTTTAAATTAAGTATATGCAATCAATAAAAAGTATCAAGAAAGATATCTTTAAGTGAAGCTCTACAATTAAAGACTTATATACAAAAGACCAATATAACGATTAGTGTTAACGGGTGTGGAATTATTCCCTATTAACTGAATTATTTATTAAGGTTGGAACGCCTTTGCCCGTGGTTCAAAGGCTAAATGCTATCATTACGAGAAGGAAAAATGGACAAGAATCTTCCTTCCTTTTATTGACTATACTTCATTCTTTCTTCCGAGTGGATTTTCTTACATTTCCGAGTCTCGTTCTTGAGTTCTCTTTCTTCTATTGATATCTCCCTTTATATAGGTTTTGATAGGGGCAGGTGTCATGGTGCATGTGTTTACAGGTGTCGTTATGCATGTGGTTATGTTTACACGTGTTACAATGCTTATTCAACCAATAAGATAACGTGTTCATTTTGAGTGCTGACTGTATCCTTTCCGAGGGCTTTGGTCTTCTTTGTGATACGGGGTAGATTACTTTCTTTGCTGTCTCTAATGGTGGCTTCGAGGGCCAAGTTGGAGTATTCCTTTTAATGATAGTGCTGTTCCGAGAGATGCGTATTCTGGAGTAAGTGTTCCAAGATATTTTCCGAGAGGGTGTGGGTGAGTTGGTCTCCGAGAGGTCTTGAGCTATCGTGGGTAGGTGTTCTTCTTTCTCCGAGTGTCCAGAGAGGTTGGTTGAGTTATTTTTGTAAAGTTCTGACTTTTAGTCTGATCGTTGAGAGTAGTGTTCCGAGAGCTTTCGTGTTTGGAATGTATAGTCAAGGAAGGGTTTTTGCCAAGGTTCCGGGACTGTTGTCCGTTGAGGCCCATTCTTTCCGAGAGCTTAATTTTCTTGGAAAGTAGTATGAGTTCCGAGAGCTTTCGTATTTGAGACTCCCTTGGTTTCGTATTCCTCATGTTGGCTTTTACTCCAGTAGTTTGTTGTGTGGGAGATGTGCTCCAAGAGGTGTGATACCTGTATCGCGGAAGTAGGTCGCATAATCATATAATAATATATTTGGTAATTCCAGTAATTGACCTTTTGTTTATTTTAAGCAGGTGAATTATCATCCTGTTAACGAACCCCCCCAGTTTCTAGTGCAGTTAGTTATCACTACTGTACTAGAAACTTAAGAGTTTTAAAGGGTACGAGAGTCCTGGTATCGTAGATTTCATCAGGTATATGGGGAGGGTTTCCCGAGGTCTTGTAGAACTCTTCAGGGGTGTCGTAAGCACTCGTCAGTGACATGTGTGCTTTGTTCGACATTTCCCTCGTTCTTGGCATTACCTTTGAAAAGGCGAGTGTTTCTCCGAGTGTTTCCCGTCGTATTTTCCAAATGCACCCTCGTAGGATATTATTTGGTGTCATTAATTATAATTTATGGTATTTAATTAACTATAATTTAATTATCTGCGACTTAAATGCAGTTAGTGGAGATTTTAATGCCACGCTTTAAGTTGGGTGCGAATTGAAGAGTCTTGACCGTTATTCTTTCATTAACCGAGGAGACGTGTCATTACGCACGATTTTCAATCGTGAGGCGTGGCACGCTTAGTGGTCATTTAAGACGTGTAGTGGGCGTAGGGTTTAAAAACCCTCTTTTTCACCCATTACTTTCACTTGTACACTGATCGAATTTTTCTCCCAAGGCGCATTCTTTTCTCTCTGCAATCAGTCGATTTCTGCTCATCTCTTCTTTCAAAAACTCTGTTCTAATGGCGTCGCAATCTAACACAAATTTGGTTTCGGCTGCTTCTGGTACCGGAGGAGCGGCGGGGTTAGGGTTTCAGGCTTCGCGAAAGCGGAGTGCTGCGGCGGTAGGGGCAAGCGGTAGTGGTGGTGCGGGGAAATCAAAGAGGATGAAGAAGAAGGCTGAGAAAGGTGGCGCTCCGCGAGTCACCCAGAAGGTGGGTAACACGGCTAGCACCGCCACCGAGAAAGAAATCAAGAACTTGTTCAAGGAGCATGGTGTTTCCGGTCGTAACATCGAGATAACGGTGCCGGAGGCCCATCATCGGGGTGATGCTCCTCCTGAAGGGTACCTGACAGTGTACTACCCACAGTTAAAGGCGGGGCTGCGCACTTTTTTCCCGCCTTTTTACTGCGACATCTTCAATTACTGCAATCTTTGTCCGAGTCAGCTCGCCCCAAATTCGTTCTCGTTAATGGCTTTGTTCGTGTTTTGGTGCCTGGTGAGGGGCATCGAGTGTACGAGGGACATGTTCTTTGCTGTTTTCGAGCTGAAGCAGTCTCCCGGGGGAGGTTCTTCTTACTGTTTTACTCACCAAGACAAGGATGACAGGATCTCCGAGGGTATGGTTACCTCCCATAGCTCGTGGAAGAATAAGTTCTTCTTCATCAACCCAGTTGTGGGGTCGTGGGACATACCTATGACCTGGAGGGTGCCTACATTCCCTGACAGAGTGATGGACGACACACTGGTGTTTTCACCGGTGTTCTCTGCGAAGCCTCTCGTGGAGTCAAAGGATTTTATTCGTCTCTATCGGACCGCAGGATTGAGGTACATCTCTCCGATAGACAAAATCAAGACTTCTTTGGCTGTTCCCGAGAAGTTGTTTGATACATTTGGTAAGTCTTTTACCCTCCCATCCAGTATCTTACGAGTTTCTCTTTTTATTTTATCTAACTTATGACCTCTTTGATAGTGAATGTCATACGGCCATTTATGGTGGAAAGTGAGGCTGTGGTGGGCAAGAAGGGGAAGTTTACCCTAGGAGAGGGTGGAACTGCTGAGGTCGCAGAAGGGGAGCAAGGAGGAACTCCTTCCAGGGTTGCTGAGGTTACGTCTCGGTCGTCTAGCGGGACGTCCGATACCCCCGAGGAAGTGGAGTTAGCTGTGTCCTCTGCCGGTGCAGGTCCAAAGGGGGGATTCACCATAGGGGATGGTGAAGATGAGGTTGGGATAGAGGAGACGGCTTTACCAGCTCCCGGTGTCATCCACGTACCCTCGTCGTCGGAGTTATCAGGGGATTCTTACGCCTTGTTGGCGACCCCTCCGAAAGGTACGTGTTCTTAAAATACTATAGGAGTGTGCCTTAGATAACTGCTTTAGGTAATCAAAAGGGTATTTTTACTTAGATAACTTTCTGATTTTGTAGGAGGTGAAGAGTTTTTTGGTTTGGAAGGGGGATCACTTCCTTCCGACTCTGCTTACCTTCCAGCATTCGATACCATGAGCTTGCTGGACGAGATTATGGCCGCGGGTCCTCCGCTTGCGAGTGCTCCTCCCCCGAGACCTTTCGTGGCTATCCAGTCCGATAGCCCCGTAGTCACTCAGGTTCCACTGCCGGGGGTGGTACCTTCTGAGAGGCCCTCGTCTTCTAAGGCTCCTGTTTCAGGACGAGAGCCTATCACCGAAGATGCTCAGGAGGCACTCGAGACTGTGACTCGATACCTTACCGCCGCCAATTCCTTGTCCGCAGACGGGTGGGAATTTACCCGGGCTTGTGTCAACAATGTGGCCATGCTGGTAAGTTTTTTATCTAACTAATTTATTTAAGATCCTTTATCGGGATCTTTATTCTTCTACTTTGCTTTCTTAGGCACCTAAAATGCTTCCCCTTCTGTTACTCGAGGTTGAGAAGCTGCAAAAACTGGCGAGTGCGGCTGAGGAAAAGTCTCGTAAGCTGGAGGCAGAGAATACGAACTTGCTGGAGAAGGTGAGGAAATACGAGGCGGCTTTTGCCAAGGTCTCGCAGAACAATCAAGACCTGAGGGGGGAAAATAAGCAGCTTCTCTCCTCGGTAAAGAAAATGGAGGCTTATGGGCTGGTGCTGAAGGATAAGGTGGATTCCCTCGAGGGCGAGAAGGCGGCTTGGGAGACCAAGCTGAAAGAGTTGGAGCAGCATCTCTCGGAGGCACTGGGCCAGGTGGATACTCTTAACGGGAAGCTGGCACAGGCCACGGCTACGGGAGGCATTCTCCCCGAGGAGGTGCAGCAAAGGGTGAACGCTGCTGTTAAGCAGGCCCGATAGGAGACTGCTATCCAAGTGAGGGACTTGTACCTCCGCAAACATCCGGGGTACTTGGCGGGATCTGCCATGTGGGGATTCCTTCAGTGTTTCGGGTAGGTACGGCAGAAGGTGAATCCCCTCTTGGACCCGTGGGTGGTTAATATCGCGGAGATGAAGAGGCCAACTTTGGAAGAAGCCTTCGACCTCTACCAAAAGAGTAGTACTCGACGTCCTCCCACTTCCTCATCTCCGTCTCGAGTGCCTTTTTCTACTATCCTCCCGCGATCCTCAGCGGACTCCCCCCTCCCCGTTGGGGTTCAGGCTACCTCCTCGGGTGTTCCTTCTCCGGCGGGTGTTCCTATCCCCCTACCACCGAGCCAACCCCTGATTCTTCGAGTGCTCAATCCCCCCAATCTTAGTAGTTTTTAATTTGTGAACACTTTTTATGTAATGGTACTTAGTTTTTTCTCTTGTAATGATATTATTTGGAATGAAACATTTCTTTGGAATGAAACATTTCTTACTTGGAACGAAACTTTTTCCTTTCCGTGTTCATAATCACACAACTCTTCCGCATATTATGAATACTTAGTTTCTTTCCTTTTATTGTAGAATTTTTTAAGATTGAGTTTACAGAAATGAGAGAACGTCTCACTCTTACTGGCCAAGTAACTTTTTTAGCATAGCGTGTCCATTTGCAGTGCAATTTTGGGGGAATATACTTTCCTAAATAGGAGTATCTCCTGGCACACCTTCGTAGCCTATTATAGTATACTTTGGGCAGCTCAATCGTAATTCTATCTTCGAGGAGAGAGTCGTAAGTAGTCGTCGATGCTTAGAGTGGTAAATATTTTCACGTCCTTTCAAAGAATCATTCCTAGTAGATTTGTTCATACCTTTCTCTTTTACTTATTTAGACTTCCGGAAAGCCTTTGATGAGAGAGTATGAGTGAAATTTCCTAGAGTGACTGCTCTCGGAAATACTTACCTGGGTTCCTGGGCTCTGTTCCTTTTCTTTTCCCAAGTATTTAAAATTATAGAATCTTAAGATCTCTTTACGAAGATACTATAATCTAATTCCTAATATAACAAGTGAAAGAAGGATACTTATCTTTGGTGCGTAACTGTGCTATTACTGTAGCACCTGCTTCTCCTTCGAATTTGGATGTTCCTGGAGACAAATCTTCGAGTTCCCACAGACGGCGCCATTTTGTTAACGGGTGTGGAATTATTCCCTATTAACTGAATTATTTATTAAGGTTGGAACGCCTTTGCCCGTGGTTCAAAGGCTAAATGCTATCATTACGAGAAGGAAAAATGGACAAGAATCTTCCTTCCTTTTATTGACTATACTTCATTCTTTCTTCCGAGTGGATTTTCTTACATTTCCGAGTCTCGTTCTTGAGTTCTCTTTCTTCTATTGATATCTCCCTTTATATAGGTTTTGATAGGGGCAGGTGTCATGGTGCATGTGTTTACAGGTGTCGTTATGCATGTGGTTATGTTAACACGTGTTACAATGCTTATTCAACCAATAAGATAACGTGTTCATTTTGAGTGCTGACTGTATCCTTTCCGAGGGCTTTGGTCTTCTTTGTGATACGGGGTAGATTACTTTCTTTGCTGTCTCTAATGGTGGCTTCGAGGGCCAAGTTGGAGTATTCCCTTTAATGATAGTGCTGTTCCAAGAGATGCGTATTCTGGAGTAAGTGTTCCAAGATATTTTCCGAGAGGGTGTGGGTGAGTTGGTCTCCGAGAGGTCTTGAGCTATCGTGGGTAGGTGTTCTTCTTTCTCCGAGTGTCCAGAGAGGTTGGTTGAGTTATTTTTGTAAAGTTCTGACTTTTAGTCTGATCGTTGAGAGTAGTGTTCCGAGAGCTTTCGTGTTTGGAATGTATAGTCAAGGAAGGGTTTTTGCCAAGGTTCCGGGACTGTTGTCCGTTGAGGCCCATTCTTTCCGAGAGCTTAATTTTCTTGGAAAGTAGTATGAGTTCCGAGAGCTTTCGTATTTGAGACTGCCTTGGTTTCGTATTCCTCATGTTGGCTTTTACTCCAGTAGTTTGTTGTGTGGGAGATGTGCTCCAAGAGGTGTGATACCTGTATCGCGGAAGTAGGTCGCATAATCATATAATAATATATTTGGTAATTCCAGTAATTGACCTTTTGTTTATTTTAAGCAGGTGAATTATCATCCTGTTAACAATTAGTATTAAGGCAAAGTTAAAAAAAGAATATAGATGCAATGTGCTAATAAAAGAATAATACTGGAGGTTCTTACTAATAAAAATAATACAGAAAGAAAAATCTATGAATTAGTAACAACATATGGGTAGTTTTTCCATTTAACTCTAGATTTTATACAATAAACAAGGTGTTGAGTAGTTTGTACTTTGTAAAGCAGTACAAGATTTGATATGCCATATACATAGTTATATCAAACTATTATGGAATTGTCAAGGACATGATTTCACAATTGATATGGGCATTTCCCGCATATGGGGCCTGGCCCAAACCTGGCCCATATTTGACCATATCGGGGACCACTTTCGATATAATATCGGTAATAATCACCGATATGTTACTGTGGTCCCCGAATCTCGAGGTCTATAAATACGCGGTACCCGGATCCCAAAGTAAGCAATTATTATCCCTCAGCTACCACGCATCACATCGAAACAAATCCCCGATCTCACTCTCGATATCGGGATAACCTGGTGCTCTACTGATACGTCATACAACCACACTACATATATCACATCGAGGGGCGTCCTCGATATCATGTCGAAGACAATCACCGATATACGTCTGATCTAGTCACCAATATACCATTGCCGTCCAAGCATCGAAGCGTTAGTTCTAGGTGTTCCGGACCAAGTCTACGCGAGATACATAGTGTAGGCCTGATTTGAGATAGATTCGTTGTATTATTAGATCACTCACTTGTAACCGACTCACATATATATATAATACGATCTATTGCCAAATCAGTGGCGCCGTATGTGGGAACGCCATTTCACGGATGAGGACGCCAAGATGCAAGAAAGGAGGATCTGATCAGAGTTTAACGGAGTTGTGACAAGGAACGCGAGGATGGAGGACACGCCACTCCCTCAACAGCCGACTGACCAAAAGCAGACAGTGACCCGAGCCGAGATGAAGCTTCCTCCAACTTATAATGAACCGCGACAAAAGCGCGGGCCTGGGAGGCCGCTGCGAGCCATGAATGCAGGTCCAACCTTTGCCGCACCAAATACGGCGGAACCTGCGACTGAGGGCCCGACCGCTGAGAACCCCGCGGTAGACGTTCCAATGACCGAGGCGCCAAATACGGATCTTCCCGACTCGGAGGAGATGATGGCTGCGGGACGAAGCGCCCTTCCCCCTGCCGCCATAACCCCGGAGATGCTAGCGCAGATCAACGCCTCTGTAAAAGCGGCGCTTGACATTACATTGGAGACTTTGCTTCCACGACTGGCAGAACAAAGGACAAGGGACATTCGGGCAAGGCCCCATGAATCCCGAGCGGGTGAGAGAAGGGAAAGGCAAGGATATGATGAACATGAGGATACATGGGACTCATTCAGAGAGATATCGCCCGCTGCTTACGACGGGTCGGAGAGACGGGACCCTAGGACCCTGGACCGAGAGATAGCAAGAAGGATGGAACGACTTGACCGCGAGAGGGCGAAAATAATCAGGAGAATGGAACGCAGTCGCGACCGCGCTGAGATTGCACATTCAAAGAATGAGGATGGAGAAGTACTACAGGTAATATCGAGGAGGATGGAACAACTAGACCGCGAGAGGACGGAGTTGACGAGGAAGGTGACTCAGAGTCATTGGAAGGGTCCCAGCAGGACCCCATTTTCATATGAGATAGAGGCTGAGGTATTGCAAAGAGGGGACAAGATCCCAGTGATCAAGCCATACGATGGAAGAAGTGATCATACAGATCATCTCCATCAGGTCGATAACATTTTGAATCTGCACAACTACTCAAAAAACATAAAGGCGAAGATCCTATCCACCACTTTAATGGGCGCTGCACTGGATTGGTTCGCTAGGCTGGAGGCCAGATCCATAACGGACTACGAGCAACTAAGGGAAAAGTTTGTGAATCAGTTCTCTAGCCCAAAGAGAATGAAGGCCAACCTGTTACACCTCGGCGCGGTGCAGCAGAGGGAAAGGGAGAACCTCCGGGAATATATGAAGAGGTTCAATGATGAATTGTTTAAGGTGGACGAGCTGCATGGCGGCCATGTCATGATGATGCTGTTCAAGGGTATGACCCATCGTAGGTTCGTCGACGAGCTAATCAAATTGACTGAGCCCACCATAGCACAAATTAACATGCTCGCGAACCAAATGGTTTACGAGGACGAGATGATGGCAACGCGTCAAGGTTCATTTTCTAGCAGGAACGCGGACAGAGATCGCAACAGAGAAAGGCCCTCAAGGACGTACACCCCGTTGAATAGAGGCATTCTGGAGGTGATGGCCGTGGCAAAGAGAAATAGATGGTTGACGGAACCCAGGACGTTGAATGAGACTCCTGGGATGAAGTCATCGGGCAAATACTGCGCGTACCACCGTCAACCTGGACACAGGACGGAGGATTGTACGCACCTGAGGAATGAAATTGAAAGATTGATTAAAGAAGGAAAATTGGTCGAGTTTGTCAGAAGCGCCAAGGAAGATGCTAGGGGGGCAGAACATTCTTTATCCCTTAGAAGAGAATACTCACCTAGGAGAGGAAAGTAGAAGATGATTGAGGCACCCGAGGAGCATGGTAGTACCATAGTGAATGCCCCGAGCAGAGGTGTCATAAACATGATCAATGGAGGTGCCTTGGGAGCCGACACTGCTCGTGGCCTAGAAGCTATAACATGAAGAGTCCAGGGTGGAGCCTACATTGGGTACACAAATGCAATCATGCCAGAAGCGTACTTGGAGCAGGAGATCTCTTTCACTAGGAGAGACTTGGAGCAACTTAGTCCATTGGCCCTGACCGCAGGTAAACTAGACTGCCCTTTGGTTATTACTATTAATGTGGATGGATATCATGTGCATAAAGTTCTGGTGGATAGCGGGAGCTCCGCAAACCTGATATTCTCAAAAGCCTACGAGCACATGATGATAGCCCCAGGCCGGCTAGAGCCGATATCCACCCCATTGACCGGATTTGGCGGAGCAGAGGTAGTTCCACTCGGACAAGTTATATTGCCCACAATGTTCGGGAGAAACCCACGCACCCGGGTGACGCCGATAAAATACACAATAGTCGACATTCCGTTCCCCTACCACACCATCATTGGCAGACCGGCACTCAACCAGATCAGGACAGTGGTCTCTACTTATTACCAGAAGATCAAATTCCCGACACCTCAAGGAGTCGGCGAAATTCTAGGTGACAAGGTACACGGATGGATGTGCTATGTGGACTCGCTGAAGCACCCTAAAATCAGAAGAAGACAGGAAATACAAGTCCTACACCAAGAATACATTCCGTGCACGGAGTGATCACGATGAGGAACAGACAGAACAACATTTTAAATTTCAGTAGTTTTTAAATTATGCTTGAACAATTGAAGCATTGCCCCATCGTGGGTTAGTTTGTAAACCTAAAACAGGGGGAACTATGCCGGTCTGATTCCCCACTCAATGGGATACGTAGGCGGGTTAGGTTTACCTAGCCTTCGATCGTTATCTTTTATTTTGCCCCTTCGTGGGTCCGCATGTAACTAAAACAGGGGGAACTATGCCGGTCTGATTCCCCATTCAACGGGATACATAGGCTGGTTGGGTTTACCTAGCCTTCGACCGTTATCCGTCACTACTTTTTATTTTTACTTTATGGAATCTCATATTTTATGCAGGGATATGTCTTAATCGAATATTACGGAAGTGCTGAGAATTGCACGAAGAATTTGGGGAGTATTCCCATAGATATATGTTTAACACATCGCCCTCTTACAGGTACATAACCGGAATGATCACACATTACTATGTCCAAAAAGGACATAGGGAATATTAAACCATCGCTTTTTTAAAAGAAGGGATTCGGGGGGCATCGCCCAATATTATTTAATATTATCCATCTAAATATGTACAAACAGGTACAACATGCACGTTAGGACACAATGGATACACCTTTTCTTTCATAAAACTGAAATTCCCAGATTGAGGAAACTTTCCGCAGATAACACATGCGCATCATTTTGTGCAGTCACATAATCTTTTACCTCGAAAAATCTTGCTTGTCTGTGATGTTTTACAGGGCCTAACGACTTATAGACTCCACGACGACAGATCCACCAAGGGACAAAGAAAGGGCTCCTACCCATGAGTGGTAACGGGTCATCTACTAAGAAAAAGCTCCTACCCATGAGCGGTAACGGGTTCCCATGTGATAACGGGCGGGCTCCTACCCATGAGTGGTAACGTGTCATCTACAAAGAAAAGGCTCTTACCCATGAGCGGTAACGGGTCATCTGCAAAGAAAAGGCTCATACCCATGAGCGGTAATGGGTTCCCCTGTGATAACGGATGGGCTCCTACCCATGAGCGGTAACGGGTCATGTACAAAGAAAAGGCTCCTACCCATGAGCGGTAACGGGTTTCACTGTGATAACGGGCGGGCTCCTACCCATGAGTGGTAACGGGTCATCTACAAATAAAAGGCTCCTACCCATGAGCGGTAACGGGTTCCCCTGTGATAAAGGGTGGGCTCCTACCCATGAGTGGTAACAGGTCATCTACAAAGAAAA
Source organism: Linaria vulgaris (assembly GCA_948329865.1). NCBI lineage: Eukaryota > Viridiplantae > Streptophyta > Magnoliopsida > Lamiales > Plantaginaceae > Linaria > Linaria vulgaris. The sequence continues at coordinate 13,122,040 of OX415254.1, read as the reverse complement.
GGCTCCTACCCATGAGCGGTAACGGGTTCCCCTGTGATAACGGGCGGGCTCCTACCCATTAGCGGTAACGGGTCATCTACAAAGAAAAGGCTTCTACCCATGAGCGGTAACGGGTTCCCCTGTGATAACGGGCGGGCTCCTACCCATGAGTGGTAACGGGTCGTCTACAAAGAGAAATATCCCCTGTGATAACGAGGTCGACCGTAAACATTTTAACGGTAGCGGGTTTCCTGTGATAACGGGATGCGCCCCTACCCACGAGAAAAATATTCCTTGTGATAACGGGGTCGACCACAAACATTTCAACGGTAGCAGGTTCCCTGTGATAACGGGATGCACCCCTAACCACGAGAAAAATATCCCTGTGATAACAGGGTCGATCATAAACATTCAAGCAATAACGGTTTCCCTGTGATAATGGGATGGGCTCCCTCCAATGAGTAGTGGCAGATTACCCGTGTTTCCACCAACACCGAGGGAATTCAAATCATCCTTTATTGACGACAAGCAAAGTAAAGAAATCTCATCGATACGAGAACGAAATGAATGCAGTGTCAGATATCGAAATACCGCACACTCTATCATCACGACAATAAAAATCAACAAGTTCTTAGACAACGAGATCACGCAGAGTCACATAATATGAAGATAAACATTCAGTTACTGAACCACGAATCTGAAATAGTCCGGAAATGGATAATTTTGAATTACAGTAAAGGCAGCAAAACAGCTACTCCCACGAGGACCCTTCAGTCTTCTTCTCAACGACCTCGGAAAACACATCAGGGTCAACCAGACCATCCTCCACCTCATCTAGGCTACCAATCGGCAGGTCGTTATAATCATGCCTTGCGTTCAACGCACTCAACTCGAGGGAGTCCTTGAAACCGTCATTTCTCAATACTTGCCTTAGGCAAGCATGAAATGCTGCCTCTCGAACCTTTGAAATAAGATTTCGGAAGCTCGAGCTTTCCATAAAATTCTCCGCTCCAACCCGGAGGAGATCAGGACGTCGTTCCTACAAATTGAACTCTATTAAATACAAGAGGAAAAAATAGAAACATACATCATAAACAAGATATATACCAAGTCCAAGGGAGCTAATTTGGCAGTGGAGAGCTCCAACGAGAGACGTTCGTTAGCAGCCTTCACCGCCAACACCTCAGCCTTCAGTTTCTCCAGCTCCTTGTTAGCCGCAAGTTCACGCGCTTTTCCGTGGTCAATCTCAGTCACTAAGGTTTTGAAGTTGCCCTTCAACAAATCATACTCCTCCCGAAGCTTACGACATGTCTTCAGCGCATCCGTTTTTTCAGCCTCCAGCTTCTCTGCCATCATGAGGTTAAACTCCCCCATCCTCAAGATATCAGCCTCGAGATCGGCAGCGACAGCATCAAGGTCACCCTTGGACTTGCAAATTGTCTTCAGACACGAGACCGCCAGCTTTGCCGTCTGCATAATACAATACGTAACATTATGTTAAATAATCAAAATAAAATCAATCGAATTCGTGTTAAGATACATACACTCTGAAACAGGTGAGTGCTGCGGCGTATATTCTGGGCCCGCTCGAATTCGGTGAGCACCCGCACATTTGCGAAAGGAGGAAAAGCTCGCATCATTCCCCGTACAACATCTGCTTCAGGGAATTCTACTCGCTTGGAGGATTTGACTGCACCCGCCTTCCTGGGGCCCGAACTCAAAGACGAGTGGACATTGTGGACAGTACCCTCACGAGACCTTTTATTACCCGATATCCTAGCCAGGTAAATGGCAGGCTTCGTAATTGGAATCCCAGGAAAGACAGTAGCAAAGCCCCCCAATATCGACAGCTCCTGCAGGGGCCCTTTACCCTTGTCATTCGTACCTGAAGCAGTCGCCTTTCCCTTGCCGCTAATAGGGTTCGGGCTTGAAGAAACCGACCCCACGGTAAAAGGTGCATCCACTGAAGCACCCAAGTTGACAGGGGTATTCTATTCCAAACCTCCAACGTTCTCGGTCAAAGGAATGTAGGCCATCGACTCAGAACGTGGAGCTACGTACTCACCAGAAGGAGACCTAGCAACTTGTCTCTCCATCAACACAGTTCCGTCAGGCGGATGAACCGCACCTTTCTATTTCAAGGTCAACACCTCCAAGAGATTGGCCGCACCGTCCATGCCTCCCACAACATCAAGAATGTCCTGGCTAAAGAACCCAACCGTTGCAGGAACATTTTCGAAACATTCTTCACTAATACGTTCAGGTACTACAGTGCTAGGGGGAGGTTGCTCAACTCCCGATGCCCCTACTAGAACCTCAGTGGCAGCATTATTCAGGTCAAAGCTAGACGCATACATTGTTTCAGGCGCCACCGCGACTGCTGCCGTCTCAGCAGCTTTCCGAGCATCACGGTCGGCTTGAAGTTTACGCATCAATTGTCTGAAACCCATTTTGACGGAATATCTCAGAAAAATATAATGCACCTACAGAGAAGACAGCAAGATCCAAAATACACGTCAAAATCCAGTTCAACGGCGAGATCGAAATACACATCGGGGAATATATCGAATATGATTACCGATATACATACCGATGTGGTTACGCTAACGACAAAGAAGATACAGAAAACTATGACCTTCAAGGTCTCTTACAAGCCCTACTTATAGAGGGAAGCTTTAACAACATCGAAGGATACTTTCGACATCATATCGAATATGCGTTTCGACATAATATCGACGATGAGACCCGATATCCTATCCTATTACGCAAAAAGCCTCGAAAATATAACAATTACACCGGCGGCCCCATCACAATTCTCAAAGTGCAATTCCCATATTTATAAGAAACTCAAAATCCCAAGAAGTGTAGAATTCAAATGAGGACCTCAAACTATGCGTCCACTGCATTAGGGGACCCATCGAAGTTGATCACAAAGTGCATTCCCCGCACATTTGATCTCCATCATTTGAACTGGCGGGACGAAGGGTACAGGTAACCCAGAAATTTAAAATTAAATTTGCGAATTCTTATCTCTAAGATAAGAATCCCCAAATTGGGGGACTACATGATATGGGCATTTCCCGCATATTGGACCTGGCCCAAACCAGGCCCATATTTGACCATATCGGGGACCACTTTGGATATCATATCGGTAATAATCACCGATATGTTACTGTGGTTCCAGATCCCGAGGTCTATAAATACGCGGTTCCCGGATCCCAAAGTAAGCAATTATTATCCCTCAGCTAACACGCATCACATCGAAACAAATCCCCGATCTCACTCTCGATATCGTACTCGATATCGGGATAACCTGGTGCTCTACTGATACGTCATACAACCACACTACCGATATCACATCGAGGGGCGTCCTCGATATCATGTCGAAGACAATCACCGATATACGTCTGATCTAGTCACCGATATACCACTGCCGTCCAAGCATCGAAGCGTTAGTTCGAGGTGTTCCAGACCAAGTCAACGCGAGATACATAGTGTAGGCCTGATTTGAGATAGATTCATTGTATTATTAGATCACTCACTTGTAACCGACTCACATATATATATAATACGATATGTTGCCAAATCAACAATATCTTTTTCTTCAAGTAGTGCCATATCCTTCATCTAAATTGTATCATAGTTCTCCACAAGGCCCCCTTTTCATTACATTTTAATTTTCAATTATGTGGTCTCATTGAACTCGTTGAGTTACTGTCTGAGAGATCTGGATTCTAATTTGGTGGTTAACAACGCCTCTTGCTGCACTAGTCGTATTTGACATTACCATACATGGTCCATGGAGCTTACACAAATGACCTGCCATGTTTGGCGCATTAGATAGATCTACATCTTTTTCCATGGATATCCTCGTTGAGATCACTTCCATGCCCTGTTTGAAGTAAATAATGCATCAAATGATGGTCAGATTCTATACAACAACTAAATAATAATAGTAATAATTATCATTATCCTTACAATAATAATAAAGTAATTAGAATGACAATCAAACCTTTAATTTCAATTGATTGGGGTAAGCTATATGAACGAAACGAGAATCACATCGGATAAGAGAACACGAGAGTTCTGGTGTAAAAACCCTTATGAGATTCATTGCATCACAAACTTATTGGAACTCATATCTTTTTGCTTATTCTTTATCTAATTATTATGTATCGCAATGAAGTAATAAATGGTGATAGATCCTCTATGCATTATATAGAGGTTTAATGGTAGAGTCGTGCCAATGAGTGTGTACACGTGGTGAGAGATGCCAAGGGACCTTCGAGGAAAGCCACCTACGGTTTGGTGGAGGTGGTTAACATTGGGGCTCGGAAAGGTTATGAGGAAAAATAATTCGATAGAACCAAGATCCTAAAGTAGTTTGTTCAAGTTTTAAGACAGCTGCAAGACTTGAAGATGATAAAATCTCTAGAGATTGAAAAATAAATATTTATATATTAATTAAAAAGTTTTGAAAAAATAATCCACCAAACACGTGTAATATGTGAAATATTTATTATTTCGTACAAGATAATAAAATCCACATACCATATTGATTAAACTTACTGAAAGAGAAGTTATTAAAGAACAGTTCTTCACTTTTCAATTTTCAATTAACTAGGATACTACATATTGATGCACATACAAAACTATACAAACTCTGAAAATAATTTTTTGAACTTGGTGTATTTGACACAAAAATAGTCTCGAATATGAACACGACTCATCTCGAATATAGGTAATTTCTCAAATTACCAGCGCTTCATAGACTCTACACCAACATACTAACCAAAAACAAATATTAGTTTATTTGTCGATGACCAATCAAACATTTAACTTATGAACTAAACAAATATCTTAGAAACATCTCTGATACTACTAGAGACAAGGACCTCGAAGAAACTCATAAAAGTTACTCTCTCATATAAAGTAGCACTTTAGATAAGAGAAAGGGAGATGATTCTGACAAGACAACTCAAAAATATTTTCTTGTTTGAAGACCAAGCATTGCCTCAGCGTCCCCCTATGAAAATTCGACACAAAGCCAAGACCATTTGTTCCTTGATTACCCATGCTCAATACCTGATCAAGTTTAGATGTAACCATCTAGCCTTATGGCAAAATAACCACGCAAGTTTTACCAAAGACGTTTCTCACCACAAAATCACTCTCGCTCTTTTGTAGATCGAACTCAGCAAAGCAGACAAGAATTTTCTCCTTAAATCTAATCCTAGACTTAACTCGAAAACTCACAAACTTTGCAAAACAAGAAACACAGCAACAATGCTTAAGATATAATCTCTACAGATTAATAAGCTCTATTGTTTCTTCTGAATCCTGATGTACTTCACCCCTATATATATGTTTCTACAAACTTGATCTCCAAGGTGTGTTGTACACAGTTTTGGTAACTTATGTTGTTTCCTTGTTGAACTCTTATTTCCTTCTTGAACTCGATATCCTTCTTGAATAATATTTTCCTTTATTAGATTGAGTTCTAATAAGAAAATACCCTTCTTCAATTCAGAGTTGATCTTGGAAAGATTCCTAGTTGCACTTGAACTCCAAAACCTTCCTTCTTTGAAACCGTGTTGAGTTGACCGATCTCCTCCTCTTGAATTATGGAAACTTCAACTTAGGAAACATGTAATGCTCTTCCTTATGATTAAGAGATATTCCTAGACATAAACAAAGACAACTAAAATAATGGAACTTGATTAATAGGTGAATAAAGGCAAAACTTAAATAAAGCAGTTAAGGACAGATTGACAGAATAGTTTCTGGTTTCAATGTTGTCCTCTGGATGTTGGCTCAACATCCATCCAACATTAATCTAAAATACTTTACTCATGTTCAGAACCATGTTCCAGGTTAATAATGTTTCGGGTTTCAATGTTGTCCTCTGGATGTTGGCACAACATCCATCCAACATTGATTCCAGAACATCTTACACTTTCAATTACATGTTGTGTCCATCAGAGGGGTTACTAGCACAACAATATTCGATGCATACACGTCATTAAGCTCGAACCAGGAGCATCTTCTCAGCCTGCCTCTATAGGTATAGGATTTGAAGCTAGTGGTTGGAAGCTAATGTGCACGGGATTCTAACTGCACAATACCATACTTATAAATGCCACTAGGTGTCCATGTTTGTTAGGACCAAGTTTTTGGTTTAATTATTCGTTAATTTACTTAGTTTAATAATTGATTATTGATTATGTTTTGAGAAGAATACTTAGGGAAAATTACATGAATCATCTATAAACTTTTGCTGTTTTTGAACATGTATGGCTAAATATTTAATTTTTGCACTTGGATTACCCAACTTTCCCTTCCTAATTAGTTGTTTAGGTAATTTGGGCCTTTTACACTTTTTAATTATGTCACTTGGTCGAAGGGTGACATTTTTGTGACCTAAACTTTAGTTTTTAATAGTTGGGATACGACGGTGCTGCCTGAAAAAAGCTTAGGATATCCAAGTGCAAAAATTCAAAGTTCAGCCATGCATGTACAAAAACCGCAAAAGTTTGTCTAAGATTCTGTAGCTTTTCCTTATTTATATAATTCTCTTCTCAAGCATATAGAAATAAATAGACATTTTCTGTAATATTTTCTGAATAAAATTATTCAAAGAGTTTAAAAGAAAGTACTGAAGTACAAGGGAAATTAAAGAACCCAAAACTATGGGGAAACCCCCTTATCGGTAATTACGATAAAGTTGTGGACAAAACAATTTCGATAATAATACATATAATAGAATATGAAGATTATATATATGTACATAAAAGTCAAACGATTCTCTTACTTCTGTCCCTTTAAATTAAGTATATGCAATCAATAAAAAAGTACCAAGAAAGATATCTTTAAGTGAAGCTCTACAATTGAAGACTTATATACAAAGGACCAATATAACAATTAGTATTAAGGCAAAGTTAAAAAAATAATTTAGGTGCAATGTGGTATTAAAAGAATAATACTGGAAGTATTTAATAATAAAAATAATATACAAAGAAAAATCCACGAATTTGGATCACATGGGTAGTTTTTGCATTTTACTCTAGATTTATATACATTAAATAATGTGTTGAGTAATTTGTACTTTATAAAGCAGTACATGATTTGATATGCAATATACATAATTATATCGAACTATTATGCAATTTTCAAGGACATGATTTCACAATATATTTTTCTTCAAGTAGTGCCATATCCTTCATCTAAATTGTGTCATAGTTCTCCACAAGCCTTCCTTTTCATTACATTTTAATTTCCAATTATGTGCTCTCATTGAACTATAGTTGAGTAACTGTCTGAGAGATCTGGATTCTAATTTGGTGGTTAACGACGCCTCTTGCTGCACTAGTCGTATTTGGCATCACCGTATATGGTCCATGCAGCTTACACAAATGACCTGCCATGTTTGGCGCATTAGATAGATCTACATCTTTTTCCATGGATATCCTCGCTGAGATCGCTTCCCTGCCCTGTTTGAAGTAAATAATGCATCAAATGATGGTCAGATTCTATACAACAACTAAATAATAATAGTAATAATTATCATTATCCTTATAATAATAATAATAAAGTAATTAGAATGACAATCAAACCTTTAATTTCAATTGATTGGGGTAAGCTATATTAACGAAACGACAATCACATTAGATAAGAGAACACGAGTGCTCTGGTGTAAAAACCCTTATGAGATTCATTGCATCACAAACTTATTGGAACTCACATCTTTTTGCTTACTCTTTATCTAATTATTATGTATCGCAATGAAGTAATAAATGGTGATAGATCATCTATGATATGGGCATTTCCCGCATATTGGGCCAGACCCAAACCAGGCCCATTTTGGAGAATATCGGGGATCACTTTCGATGTCATATCGGTAATCATCACCGATATGTTACTGTGGTCCCCGGATCCCGAGGTCTATAAATACGCGGTGCCCGGATCCCAAAACAAGTAATTTATTATCCCTCAGCTACCACTCGCTATACCGAAATACATCAATGATGTCCCTTTCGATATCTACTTCGACATCTTGACTATAACACACGCCTGTTACACGTCATACCACTTCATCACCGATCTCACATCGGGGGTCATCCTCGACGTCACATCGAAGGCGATCACCGACGTCCATTCGATCTCTTTACCGATATTCCTCTCCCATCCAAGCATCTAGGCGAATATCCGAGGTGTTCCGGACCAAGCCTACACGAGACTCGTAGTGTAGGTCTGATTTGAGATAGGCTCTTTGTATTGCTAGATCACATACTTGTAACCGAGACTCGCATATATATAAATAAAATGACCTATTGCCAAATCAGTGGCGCCGTCTGTGGGAACACCATTTCCCGGACAAAGACGCTGAGATGCAAGGAAGGAGGACCCGATCCAAAGTTAGCATAGTTGTGACTAGGGGCGCCAGGATCGAGGACACACCGCCTCTACAACACCCAACCGACCGAGAACAGACAGCGGCTCAAGCCGAGAGGGAGCTACCTCCACCACAAGTACAACGAAGGCGCGAGCCAGGGAGGTTGCCGCGAGCCGCAAATGCAAGTCCGACCCTTGTTGCACCAAGTGAGGCAGAACGAGAGTCTGGGGATCCGCCCATCGAGAACCACGCAACTGACATTCCAATGACCGAAGCGCCAAATGCGGATTCTCCCGGCCAGGAGGAGACGGTGCCCGCGGGACAAAGCGCCGTCCATCCCGCCGCCATAACCCTTGAAATGCTAGCACTGATCAACGCCTCTGTAAAGGCAGCACTTGACACTACACTTAAGGCTTTGCTTCCACGACCCGCTGAACACAGGACGAAGGACGCTCAAGCGAGGCCCCATGGATCCAGAGCGGGCGAGAGAAGGGCAAGGCAAGAGTACGATGAACATGAGGATGCAAAGGACTCATTTAGAGAGATATCGCCTGCTACTTATGACAAGGTGGAGAGACGGGACTCAGGGGCCCTAGATCGAGAGATATCAAGGAAGATGGAACGGTTAGATCGTGAGAGGGCAGAAGTAGTCTGGAGAATGGAACGCGATCGCGACCGCACCGAGGTTGCGTGTTCGAAGGATGAGGATGCAGAGATATTGCGGGTAATCTCAAGAAGGATGGAACAGCTAGACCGCGAGAGAGCGGAATTGTCGAGGAAGTTGACCCAGAGTAAGGGGAAAGGTTGCAGTAGGACCCCATTCTCGGATTAGATAGAGGCCGAGGTATTGCAAAGGGGGGACAAGATCCCGGTAATCAAGCCATACGACGGAAGAGGTGATCTTACGGATCATCTCCATCAGGTCGATAGCATCCTGAACCTGCACAACTACTAGAGAAACATAAAGGTAAAGATCTTGTCCACCACTTTAACGGGCGCTACACTACATTGGTTTGCTAGGCTAGAGGCCAGATCCATAACGGACTACGAGCAGCTGAGGGAGAAATTTGAGAACCAATTCTCTAGCCAAAAGAGAATGAAGACCAACCTGCTACACCTCGGTGCTGTGCAGCAAAGAGAAAGGGAGAACCTCCGAGACTATATGAAGAGGTTCTACGATGAATTATTGAAGGTGGGTGAGCCGCATGGCGGTCAGGTCATGATGATGCTGTTTAAGGGTACGACCCACCGTAGGTTTTCCGCGGAGCTAATCAAGTTAACGGAGCCCACCATATCACAAATCAACATGCTTGCCAACCAAATGGTTTACGAGGACGAAATGATGGCAACTCGTCAGGGTTCGTTTTCCAGCAGGAACGCAGACAGAGAGCGCGATAAGGAAAGGCCCCCACGAACGTACACCCCATTGAACAGAGGTATTCTAGAGGTGATGGCAATGGTAAAGAGAAACAGATGGTTGACGGAACCCAGGCCATTGAATGAGACTCCCGGGATGAAGTCATCGGGCAAATACTGCGCGTACCACCGCCAACCCGGACACAGGACGGAAGATTGCACACATCTGAGGAACGAAATCGAAAGATTGATCAAAGAAGGGAAACTGGTCGAGTTTGTCAGGAGCACCACAGAGGATGCTAGAGGAGCAGAACGTTCCTCGTCCCCTAGAAGAGATTACTCACTCGGAAGAGGGAAGCAGAAGATGCTTGAGGCACCGAGGAGTGGGGGAGGACCATTGTGAATGCCCCGAGCAGAGGCGTTATCAATGTGATCAACAGAGGAGGCTTGGGAGCTGACACGGCTCACGGCCGAGAAACTATAACGCGAAGACTCCAGGGTGGAGCCTATGTTGAGTACACCAACGTAATCATGCCGGAGGCATACCTAGAGCAGGAGATCTCCTTCACCAAGAAAGACTTGGAGCAACTTAGTCCATTGGCCTTGACCGCAGGGAAGCTAGATTGCCCGCTGGTTATCGCGATTAATGTGGATGGCTATCAGGTGCATAAAGTGTTGGTAGATAGTGGGAGCTCCGCAAACCTGATATTCTCAAGGCCTATGAGCAAATGGGGATCGCCCCGGACCGGCTAAAGCCGGTATCTACCCCGTTGACTGGATTCAGTGGAGCAGAAGTAGTGCTGCTGGGACAAGTTACATTGCCCACCATGTTTGGCATAAGCCCACGCACCCGGGTCACACCGATAAATTACACGATTATCGATACTCTGTTTCCCTACCACACTATTATTGGCCGATCGGCGCTCAACCAGATTAGGGCAGTGGTCTCTACTTATTATCAAAAGATTAAATTCCCGACGCCTCAAGGAGTTGGTGAGATTATAGGTGACCAGGTACAGGGATGGATGTGCTATGTGGACTCGCTGAAGCACCCAAGAATCAGAAGAAGACAAGAAATACAAGTCCCGCACCAAGAATACATTCCGCGCACAGAGTGATTACCATGAGGAGCAAATAGAACAATACTTTAGATTTCCGCACTTTTTAAAATTATGTTCGAACAACGCAAACATTGCCCCATCGTGGGTTGGTCTGTAAACTTAAAACATGGGGAACTACGCCGGTCTGATTCCCCATGCAACGGGATACGTAGGTGGGTTAGGTTTACCTAGCCTTCGATCGTTATCCTTTATTACCTTTTTATTTGTTGCTTGGCGCAATCTCATATTTCATGCAGGGATATGTCCTAAGCGGACATTATAGAAGTGTAGAAAATGGCACAAGGAATTGGGGAATGTTCCCCTAGATATATGTTTATCACATCTCCCTCTTACATGTACATGACTCAAAGGATCGCCCATTACTATGTCCGAAGAGGACGTAGAGTATATTAAAAGGGTGATTCAGAGGGCATTGCCCCAAATTATTCTATATTTTCTATTCAAACAGGTACAATAGGTACAAACGGGTACAATAGGCGCGATGGGGCCCAATGAAAACACTGTCTCTCGTATGAACTGATATTTCCGCATTGTGGGAACATCCCGCAGATAACACAGGCACATCATTTTGTGCTTCCGTATTAGCGTTTACATCGAATTGTTTCTTGTCTATGCTATTTTACAGGGCTCAATGACCTACATATTCAATGACGACAGAGTCACCAAGAGACATAATCAAAAAGACAACTAAAAGCCTTGTCCACAACACAAAAATATCCCTTGTGATAACGGGGTCGATCAAAATCAATTCAACGGTAGAGGGACCCATGTGATAACGGGACGCATCCCTACCCACAAAGATATCCCCTGTGATAACGGGGTTGATCAAAAACAATTCAACGGTAGAAAGACCCCTGTGATAACGGGACGCATCCCTACCCACAAACATATCCCCTGTGATAACAGGGTCGATCAAAAACAATTCAACGGTAGAGGGATCTCTGTGATAACGGGACGTATCCCTACCCACAAAAACATCCCCTGTGATAACAGGGTCGATTAACAACAATTCAACGGTAGAGGGACCCCTGTGATAACGGGACGCATCCCTACCCACAAAAAAAAAATTCCCTAAAATAACGGGGCCAGTCCAAGAAAAATTCCCTGTGATAACGGGGTCGATTTTACGCTAGCTGAAGAGCCTATTGGGTGAAAATCCCATAAATCAAGCTAGGTGAAGAGCCTATTGGGTGAAAATCCCATAAATCAAGCTAGGTGAAGAGCCTATTGGGTGGAAGTCCCATAAAATTACGCTAGGTGAAGAGCCTATTGGGTGAAAATCCCATAAATCAAGCTAGGTGAAGAGCATATTGGGTGGAAATCCCATAAAATTACGCTAGGTGAAGAGCCTATTGGGCGAAAATCCCATAAATCAAGCTAGGCGGAGAGCCCATTGGGTGAAAATCCCATAAATCTCATCAAATACGAGAACGAAATGAATGCAGAATCAGACATCGAAATACCGCGTACTCTATCATCACGACAATAAAGATCAACAAGCTATCAGAAAACAAGGACACGGCGAGTCACAGATTATGAAGATAACAGAGAAATAAACATTTGGTTATAGAACTACGAACGGGAAATAGTACAGAAAGAGATAAATTCAAGTTACAATGAGGACAGCAAATAGCTACTCCCACAGGGACCCTTTAGTCTTCTTCTCAACGACCTCAGAACACACATCAGGGTCGGGCGCAGCCTCCTCCACCTCGCCTAGCCCACCAATCGGCAGGTCGTGATGATCATGCCTTGGATTCAACCCGCTCAATTCGAGGGAGTCTTTGAAACCATCAATTTTCAATACCTGCCCTACGCAAGCATGAAAGGCTACCTCCCAAATCTTTAAAACCAAGTCTCGGAACCTCGAGCTTTCCATAAACTTCTCCGCTCCGACCCGGAGGAGATTAGGACGATGTACCTACAAATTGAACTCTATTAAATACAAAAGGACAGAAAACAGAAACAGATACCGTACACAAGATATATACCAAGTCCAAGGGAGCTGATTTGGCAGCGGAGAGCTCCAACGAGAGATGTTCGTTAGCAGCCTTCACCGCCGACACCTCAGCCTTCAGTGTTTCCAGCTCTTTGTTGACCGCAGATTCACGCACCTTTCCTTGATCGAGCTCAGTCACTAATGTCTTGAAGTTGCCCTTCAACAAATCGCACTCCCCCCCGGAGCGTACGACACGTCTTCAATGCATCCTCTTTTTCAGCCTCTAACCTCTCCAACACCATGGGGTTGAACTCCCCCATCTTTAGAATATCAGCCTCGAGCTCGGCAGCAACAGCGTCAGGGTCACCCTTGGACTCGCGAATGGGCTTCAGACACGAGACCGCCAGTTTGGCCGTCTACACAATACAATACATAGCATTATGCTAAACATTCAAATGAAAACAATCAAGGACGTGCTTAGGCACGTACACTTTGGAACATGTGAGTGCTCCGACGTATGTTCTGGGCCCGCTCAAATTCTGAAAGCACCCGCACATTCGCAGGCGGAGGAAAAGCCCGCATCATGCCCCGCACAGCGTCTGCTTCAGGAATTCTACTAATTTTGAGGGTTTTACAGCATCCACCCTCCGAGGGCCCGAGCTCGAAGACGAGTGCATACGATGGACAGTCCCCTCACGAGACCTTTTATTACCTGATATCCTAGACAGGTCAACGACAACTTTCTTAACCGGAATCCCGGGAAAAATACGGGCAAAGCTCCGAATGTCGAGGGCTCCCGCAGAGGCCCCTTACCCTTGTCGGGCATACTTGAAACGGTCGCTTTTCCCTTAATTGGGCTCGAGTGTGAAGAACCCGACCCCGCTGTAGAAGGCGCATCCAAAAAATCACCCACGTTGACATGGGTATTCGATTCTGAACCTCCAACGTCCTTGGTCAAATGAATATCGACCAACGATTCAGAATGGTCTCTCTCTCGCCACAGCCCCGTCAGGTTGAGGAGCCACACCCCCTTGTTTCGAGGTCAACACCTCTAGGAGGCTGGCCGCACCATCCGGGCCTCCCACCACATCAAGCATGTCTTGGCTAAGGGATCCAACCGTGGCGGGAACATTGCTAAAACGTTCTTCCTTAACACATTCGGGCAAAGCTAGACGTAGACCTTATTTTGGGCGCCACCGCAACGACCGCTGTTTCTGTAGCTTTCTGAGCTTCACGATCCGCTTGAAGCTTGAACATCAATTGTCTAAATTCCATTTTTAACAAAGTATCTCAGAAAAGGGTAATATACCTACAGAATAATGGGAATATCAGTAGAAGAAAACAATAATAAGTCAACTACAACAGAGAGATCGAAATACACATTGGGGGATATATCGAATATAATTACCGATATACTTACCGATGTAGTTACGCTAAACGACAGAGAAAACACAGAAAACTATGAACTTCAGAGTCTCTTACGAGCTCTACTTATAGACGGAGGCCTTAACTACATCGAAATATACTTTCGATGTCATATCGAATATGCATTTCGACATCATATCGAAGCTAAAACCCGACATCATACCCTACTACGCGAAGAGCCGTGAGATTATAACAACTGCCCCGCCAACCCCATCATAATTTTCAAGGAACCCAAGTACCAAGGGAACTAGAATTCAAACCAGGACATCAAACTCGGCGTTCATCACAAGTGCACTCCCCACAAGTTTGATCTCCATCATTTGAACTAGCGGGACGAAGGGTACAGGTAACCCAAAATTTTTTTAATTAAAATTTGCGAATCCTTATCTCTAAGATAAGAATCCCCAAATTGGGGGACTACATGATATGGGCATTTCCCGCATATTGGGCCAGACCCAAACCAGGCCTATTTTGGAGCCTATCGGGGATCACTTTCGATGTCATATCGGTAATCATCACCGATATGTTACTGTGGTCCCCGGATCCCGAGGTCTATAAATACGTGGTGCCCGGATCCCAAAACAAGTAATTTATTATCCCTCAGCTACCACTCGCTATATCGAAATACATCACCGATGTCCCTTTCGATATCTACTTCGACATCTTGACTATAACACACGCCTGTTACACGTCATACCACTTCATCACCGATCTCACATCGGGGGTCATCCTCGACGTCACATCGAAGGCGATCACCGACGTCCATTCGATCTCTTTACCGATATTCCTCTCCCATCCAAGCATCTAGGCGAATATCCGAGGTGTTCCGGACCAAGCCTACATGAGACTCGTAGTGTAGGTCTGATTTGAGATAGGCTCATTATATTGCTAGATCACATACTTGTAACCGAGACTCGCATATATATAAATAAAACGACCTATTGCCAAATCAATCTATGCATTATATAGGGATTTAGTGGCAGAGTCGTGCCAATGAGTGTGTACACGTGGTGAAAGATGCCAAGGGACCTTAATTCGCGGAGAGCTACCTACCGTCTGGTAGAGGTGGATAACATTGGGACTCGGGAAGGTTATGAGGAAAAAATAAATTCGATAGAACCTAGATTCGAGACTTGAAGATGATAAAATCTCTAGAGATTGAAAAATAAATGTTTATATATTAATTAAAAGGTTTAAAAAAAATAATTCGTCAAAACACGTGTAGAAAGTGAAATATTTATTATTTCGTACAAGATAATAAAATCTGCATACCATATTGATTAAACATGCTGAAAAATAAGTTATTAAAGAAGAGTACTTCACTTTTCGATTATCAATTATCTAGGATACTACATATTGATCCACATATACAACTATACAAACTCCAGGAATAATTTTTTTGAACTTGGTGTATTTGACACGAAAATACTCTCGAATATGAACTTGACTCAACTCGAATATGGGTAATTTTTCAAATTACGAGCGCATCATAGACACTACACCAACATACTAACCAAAAACATATATTAATTTATTTGTCGATGATCAATCAAACATTTAACTTATTAACTAAACAAATATCTTGCAAACATCCCTAATACTACTAGAGACAAGGACCTCGAAGAATCCCATAAAAGTTACTCTCTCATATAAAGTAGCACTTTAGATAAGAGAAAGAGAGATGATTCTGACAAGACGCCTCAAAAACATTATCATTTTTGAAGACCAGGCATTATCTTAGTGTCCGCCTGTAAAAATTCGACACGATTCTAGGATACTTCTCCGAATTCTAAAGAGCCATGGTGTATGAAATAAGTCGACTGCCACTCGAGAAGATAGAGTGATGAGCCGTTCTTTTCTTTAAAAAGACCTCCAAGAAGGAGAGAAAGGGGGACTTTCTTGGAAAAAGTTTCAAAGAATTCGACAATGTTTCTATGCCCCTAGTCCTATCACTTCAGTTCTTCAAAGGTTGCCCCTAGTCCTATAACTTCAGTTCTACAAAGGTTTGTATGTGGGCTTTTTCCTGCCATTTAGGAAACCCCCCACCCCCAATTCTTTTTATGTACGGCCAAACACTTATGAGAAATATTATCATCACGTGACGCGTTTGTTATTACTTAACTCACTAAGGCAAGATCAATGGGAACGAAGAAAGCTAGGCATGTTATGATATAGTCCTCCTCCTTTAGGGTAAACATTATAATCTTCCACGAAGCAACAAGTATGTCCTAAGAGACTACCAGATCACTGGTTTGAAGCACAAAGACATTTTCCAAGGGCCTAAAAAACCAATACAAAACGTCTGGCTTGAGTTAGTGGGACAAACCCCTTGGGAAGGATGCCCCGTGCCTCTTTTTCTCATTATTAAGGAATAAGTCGTGACTCCTTTTCTCATTATTAAGGAATGAGCCATCGGAAACAATCTTCTAAAGGTAGCGCAGAGATTCTACTCTTCCAGTATCGCCGAAGTACTCTACAATAGACGTGCGATGCTGGAAAACCAAAGACAATGCGCCCCTTGTAAGATCCGACCCCTTCACGACATGCTACAAGGATCTACGCCTATGCAAAAACCATGCATTCACCCTGAAGCCACTAGTTGTGGCCCTCTCTAGAGAGGAAGGGCAAGGTATCCCAAGGGAAGGAAGGAAGAAGACTAGGCCCAAGAACACTGACAGCCTCCTTTACACCCCTTCAAACTCGAAGTCCCAAGGGAAGGTATGTATGTAGCCCCCTGAAGAAAAAGTAGAAAATCGAGAAACCTCAACACGCGTGCTCTATGCGGAGAGCGAGGGCGCGTGTTTTGATTGTACGCATATGCTGTGAAATGAGGCAAACGATTTGTTGAAATAGGAGCATGAGAAAATATACATGCAAAACAATTTTATATATCAGCCATAAAAACCCGACAACATCGTGGTAGGAGAGACACTACAAAATATAGCCTAACCCCTCAACCTCATTCCCTACCCTCCCTCTAAAAGCCTATTTCACAAAGCCCCATATGTACAAAAGACCAGTACTTCGAACCTATATTACATACTACAAAGACGAACCTATATTACATACTACAAAGAAAGAAGGAAGAGAAGGAGGCTTCGAAACAATCGTCCTAGTATTGAAGCATCCTTCTTATTCATGGACGGGATGCTTCTCATTACGCACGACAGCTCGATGATCATTAGTGTACATGTCGTGTCCATCAGAGGGGCTACTAGCGCAACAATATTCGATGGATAGGCATCGTTGGGCTCAAGCCAGGAGAATCTGCTCGGCTTGCCTCTATCGGTACATGATTGGAAGCTAATGTGCACGAGATTCTAACTGCACAATATCGTAATTATAAATGCCACTAGGTATCCATGTTTGTTAGGACCTAATTTTTGGTTTAATTATTTGTTAATTTACTTAGTTTAATAATTGATTATTGATTATGTTTTGAGAAGAATACTTAGGGAAAATTACATTAAGCATATATAAACTTTGGCTATTTTTAAACATGTATGGCTAAATATTTAATTTTTGCACTTGCGTATCCCATTTTCCCTCCCCTATTAGTTGTTGAGGTAATCTAACCATTTTACACTTTTTAATTATGTCACTTTGTCGAAGAGTGACATTTGTTTGACCCGAATTTTAGTTTATTATAGTAAGGATACGACGGTGCTGCCCAAACAAAAGTTGGATACCCAAGTGCAAATATTCAAAGTTCAGCCATGCAGGTGCCAACTCGCAAAACTTTTGCAAAGATTCTGAATTTTTTTCTTAGTTATATAGTTCTCTTCTCAAAGATATAGAAATAAATAGACAACTGGTGTAATATTTTCGGAATAAAATTATTCAAAGAGTTTAAATGAAAGTATATGGGAAATGAAATAACCTAAAACTGTAGGGAAACCCCGTTATGAGTAATTAAGATAAAGTTGTGGACAAAACAGTTTCGATAAGAATACAAATAGTAGAATATGGAGATTATATATATGTACATAAAAGCAAATGATTCGCTTACTTTTGTCCCTTTAAATTAATTATATATACAATCAATAAAAAAGTATCAATATACATATCTTTAAGTGAAGCTCTGTAATTGACGACTTATATACAAAGGAACAATATGACAATTAGTATTAAGGCAAAGTTAAAAAAATAATTTAGGTGCAATGTGCTAATAAAAGAATAATATTTAAGGTCCATACTAATAAAAATAATACAGAAAGGACAATCTGACAATTAAGAAAAGCACAAGAGTAATTATGCATTTTACTCTAGATCTATATACAATAAAAAGAGTGTTGAGTGGTTTGTACTTTGTAAAGCAGTAAAGGATTTGATATGCAATATACATAATTATATCGAACTATTCTGCATTGCCAAGAACATCGTTTCACAATATATTTTTCTTCAAGTAGTGCCATCTCCTTCATCAAAATTGTGTCATAGTTCTCTGCGGACTCTCCTTTTATTTACATTTTAAATTCCAATTATGTGCTCTCATTGAACTCGTTGAGTTACTGTCTGTGAGATCTGAATTTTGATTTGGTGGTTAACGACGCCTCTTGCTGCACTAGTCGTAGTTGACGTCATCATATATGGTCCATGCAGCTTACACAAATGACCTGCCATGTTTGGTGCATTAGATAGATCTACATCTTTTTCCATAGATGTCCTCGGTGAGACCGCTTTCATGCCCTGTTTGAAGTAAATAATGCATCAAGTGATGGTCGGATTATATACAAAAACTAAATAATAATAATAATTATTATTATCATTATAATAATAACACTAATAATAAAGTAATTAGAATAACAATCAAACCTTTAATTTCAATTAATTGGGGTAAGCTATATGAACCAAACGAGAATCACATGGGATAGGAGAACATGAAAATTCTGGTGTAAAAACCCTTATGAGATTCATTGCATCACAAACTTATCGGAACTCGCATCTTTTTGCTTATATTTTTATCTAATTATTATGTTACGCAATGAAGAAATAAATGGTGATAGATCCTCTATGCAATATGTGGGGGTTTAATGGCAAAGTCGTGCCTATGAGTGTGCACATGTGGTGAAAGATGCAAAGGACCTTCGCGGAAGGCCACCTACCGTTTGGTGGAAGTGGTTAACATTGGGACTCTAGAAGGTTATAAGGTAAAAATAAATTTCATAGAACCTAAATATGAAGTAGTTTGTTCAATTTTTAAGACTAGTGCGGGAATTGAAAATGATAAAATCTCTAGAGATTGGAAAAATAAATAATTATATATTAATTAAAAAGTGTTAACAAATAATTCACCAAACACGTGTAGAATGTGAAATATTTATTATTTTGTACGAGATAGAAAAAGCTACAAACCATACTGATTAAACTTACTGAAAAAGAAGTTATTAAAGATGACTACTTCATTTCTGGATTTTCAATTATCTAGGATTCTACATATTGATGCATATATAAAACTTTACAAACTCCAGAAATAATTTTTTTAAACTTGGTGTATTTGATACGCAAATAGTCACGAATGTGAACATGACTCATCTCGAATAAAGGTATTTTTTCATAGTGCTAGTGCATCATAGACACAACACCAACATACTAACCAAAAACATATATTAGATTATTTGTCTAGGATAAATTAAACATATAACCTATTAACAAAACAAATATCTTGGAAACATCTCTGATACTACTAGAGTCAAGGACCTCGAAGAAACCCATTGAAGTTACTCTCTCATATAAAGTAGCACTTTGGATAAGAGAAAGAGAGATAATGCTGACAAGACGCCTCAAAAAATATAATCTTGTTTCAAGATCAGTGGAGCCTCAACATCCCCCTATGAAAATTCGACACGAATCGAGAACACTTCATAGAATTATAAAGAGCCACGGTGTACGAAATAAGTCAACTACTATTCGAGGAGACAAAGTGACGAGCCGTTATTTCCCCTCTTTAGAAAGACCTCCAAGAAGGAGAGAAATGGGGGACTCTCTTGGAAACACTTTGAAAGAATTCAACACTATTTCTATGCCTGTAGTCCTACAACTTCAATTCTTCAAAGGTTCAGGAGTCGGCTTCCCCCCCCCCCTCCCCTCCCAATTTTTTATCGTTTGTATGAAATTACTTAACTCACTGAGAAATTATCAATGGGAATGAAGAAATCTAGGGACACTATGATACGGTCCTCCTCCTTTAGGGTAAACATTATAATCTTCCACGAAGCAAAGAGTAGGCTTTGAGATACTCCCAAATCGCTGGTTTGAAGTGCAAAGATATTTTCGAATGGCGCTGAAAACTGATACAAAACGTCTGGCTTGAGTTAGAGGGCCAAATCCCTTGGGAAGGAGGCAATGTACCCTTTTTCTCATTATTAAGGAATGAGCCATCAGGAAAACTCCTCTAAACGTAACACAGAGATTATATTCTTCCAATATCACCGACATTCTCTACAAGAGGCATGCGATGTTGGAATTCAACCCCTCGTAGGATCCAACCCCATTATCAACCCCCTTCATGACCCGCGACAAACATCTACGCCTATACAAAAAACATCGGCCCTGAATAGTCCAGGAATTCACCCTGAAGCCACTACTCTAAGCTAGAAGGGTGAGGTATCCCATGAGAAGGAAGGAAGCAGGGCCCAAGGGCGATGAGAACTCCCTTTACATGCGAAATAATTTTATACATAATCCTTAAGAACCTGAATGCATTGCGGTGGGAGAGCTACTACAAAATATAGCCTTATCCCTGAACCTCATTCCTTACCTTCCCTCTAAAAGCCTATATTACAAAGCCCCATATGTACAAAAGACCAGTCCTTTGAACCTATATTAGGTACTACAAAAAAGAAGGAATGGAAGGAGACTTCGACAAAATCATCCTAGTATTAAAGCGTCCTTCTTATTCATGGACGGGATGCTTCGCGTCATGCATGACGACTCGATGCTCATCGGTGCACATGTCCATTAGAGAGGCTACTAGCGTTGCAATATTCGACAGATAGGCATCACTGGGCTCGATCCATGAGCATCTGCTCGTCATGCCTCCATCGGTATAGGATTGGAAACAAGCGGTTGGAAGCTAATGTGCACAAGATTCTAACTGCACAATATCATACTAATAAATGCCACTAGGTGTCCATGTTTGTTAGGACCAAATTTTTGGTTTAATTATTCGTTAATAGAGTTAGTTTATTTAATTGATAATTGATTATGTTTTGAGAAAAATATTTAGGGAAAATTACAGAATCATAGATAAACTTCGGCGGTTTTTGAACATGTATGGCTGAACTTTAAATTTTTGCACTAGGGCATCCAAATTTTCCATCCCTTATTAGTTTTTGAGGTGATCTGACATTTTTACACTTTTTCATTATATCACTTGGTCGAAGAGTGACGCTTTTCTGACCCGAATTTCAGTTTTTAATAGTTGGGATACGACGGTGTTGCCCGAAAAAAAGTTGGGATACCCAAGTGTAAAAATTCAAAGTTCAGCCATGCTTGTGCAAAAACCGCGAAAGTTTGGCTAAGATTCTGTAATTTTTCCTTATTTATATTATTGTCTTCTCAATGATATAGAAGTAAATAGACATTTGGTGTAATAATTTCTAAATAAAATTATTCAAAGAGTTTATATGAAAATACATGGAAAATGAAAGAACCTAAAACTATGGGGAAACCCCCTTATCAGTAATTACGATAAAGTTGTGGACAAAACAGTTTCAATAAGAATACAAATAGTAGAATATGGAGATTATATATATGTACATAAAAGTTAAACGATTCTCTTACATTTGTCCCTTTAAATTAATTATACACAATCAATAAAAAAGTATCAATAAAGATATCTTTAAGTGAAGCTCTACGATTGAAGACTTATATACAAAGGACCAATATGACAATTAGTATTAAGGCAAAGTTAAGATAATAATTTAGGTGCAATGCGCTAATAAAAGAATAATACTGATGGTCCATACTAATAAAAATAATACAGCAAGGAAAATGTGCAAATTAGGAAAAGGGATAAATGTATCAAACCCCCTGAACTATACACGTTTTTGTGACTTGTCCCTTAAACCAATTTAGTAAGCACTATCCACCCTAAACTATGCACTTTATTTCGATTTATCCCATCGCCTGATTTCGTCCAATATTCTTTATAATATTCCGTTTTGGTGCGAGTCACGTGAGGGTCAAAGGGTTATTTTCAGTAGTTTCTTTTTCCCTACAACAAAAGGAAATACATTAAACTTCTAAGTTGAGGTGCAAATTAAAACGCCTTATTCCATACTTAGCTAGAATTCTTAAAAAAAACACTAGGGTTCTTCTTCTACACCATTTATCTTCGAAATAACTTCAAATCCAACCATATTATCAGCAACCCACACGAAATTGACACCTCCCCCGTTCACACCAACGTTTTTCAAGCACATTGACGATTACTATTTTTCGAATTGAATGGAACGATTGAGGCATTTTGGCGAAGCTGAAATTCAGGTACGGTGTATATTTGAAGCTTATTAGTAAGTGATTTCACCGCTGAGTGAGCTTATAGATTCCTGGCTACATTTTTTGAACACTAGTGGTTGCAAATTTGTGTTGTTGAGGTACTATGAGCTTGTTGTTGCGTGGTTTGCTCATGTGGCGAATTTTGAATAGTTCGAGGTTTTGTAGTCGTAGTGTTGTTATGTTGTGTGATTTGTTTTTGTAGAAGTGATGTGTTTGTGTATAGTTACGGATGATTTACTATTAGGGTTGTTCAAAAAAAAATCGAATCGATCCAATCGGGTGAAAATCGATCGAATATAATGATCCGATCCAAAAATCAAACTGAATATTTGATCCGACTTTTGATTTTTGCCTAAGGATCGAACCCCCTTTTGATTTGATCCTCGATTTTAGAGGTTAAGAATCGGAACTAATCGAATACTCATCTTATATTTTAAAAATAAATAAATTTATAATAGTATATACATATAATATTATATATTTATATATAATGCTAATAAAATGCTACTAATTAACTTAATATATTAAAAAAAATGTAACACTTAACATCTCTTTCTTGGTCAAAAAAGGCCACATTTTCGTTTTGAAAAGAGCAGGAATGAAATTGTCATTGTATTCATATTTATTTAAGTTTTCTTTAATTTTAGATTCAAAATGAGCAATCATGTATGTTTGTTCCATTGATATTAAAATAAATATTAAAAAAAGAAAAATATCGAAATCGATTCGAATCGGATTGAATCGAATAATTTTGGATCGAATTGGATCGTTTTAAATTGATTTGATTTTGATCCTCATTTCTCCAAGATCGAAATTGACTACCAGCCTCGATTCGATCCGATTCGATCCAAATGCATAACCCTATTTAATTACTATGACCGTGGACAGATAGCTAGGTGCCGGATTACTTAGGCTGATTTTGTTTAGCGTAGATAGGTAATTTTTTCTGTGCTGCCCTGCACTTTGCTAGATTCTGATTGGTCGAAACGAGGTTTAAGGTTGAGAAGATAATTTGTAGGGTAATATTTCGGTTGTGACATGGATAGGATTTCCAACTGTCTCGTTGTTTGATCAACGATTTAGTTTGAAGATTGTGGTGCGTTACCATTTTTAGAATGTGGTGAATTACGAAGACAAATTTTTTCAGGACTGGTGTTATTGAGGTTTAAATATGAATCACCAATATGGAGAAGGCTGGATTGATTGATATTAATCCCCATGTGACTATTTGGTACAAATTTATTAATGTGACAAAGTGAGCCACATTTCGGTATATGACACTGGAAATGCTTGTTCAGTTGAATAGTATTTCTCAACTAGATAATTTCATAGTCCGTATATGACAAAGAATTTTTGCTAGTTTGTTATGTGGTTGCTAATCTTTTGATTTTTTAGTTTTTGGTTTGTAATTCATGAACTATCAGTTTGATCTTCAAGATATAACTTCACTATCATTCTTACTATATTGCTAGTATTGTTAGAATTGGTTCTCACTCTGCCCCTTATCAGTTTCCCTAAGTCGGGCTGCCTTCGTCTTCATCGTTCTAATGCTGCCTGTTATCCCATGAAATTAAATCACACAAAAGAAAATCACGCTCACAAGTGACACATGTATTTCATTAAGTGGTTCTTGACACTTCCATAGAGTTATGTGGAATAGCACTTGCACATGTAGAATCTTGTTTATGGCTTTCGTTTAAAACTTTACCTTGTCCAATAGTTTCTTTACTTTTCTTTCTATGGCCAAATTGCATCAAGAATCTGAATGGCAACTGACAAGAAATGGCTCTTCACCCTATTTTCAGGGTCTTTCATCGCAGTTCTCATTCTCTTGTCATTCATTTCCGGCAAAGATAATGTTACAAGAGGCACTGGCAAAGGTAAATCCTTACTCATTTGATTGTTTTGGAAATTATTGTCAGCTATATGTGCAAAAACTAATCTAATGTATTCTTGTATATAGCTCAAAAGTAATGAGCCAAAAAATGTTGCAAAAAATATGTCTAAGGAGGAAGCAGTTGCTACAACCAAAAGATACATGAAGAGCAATAGCATGCCCCTTAACAAAGTCATTGCTTCAATGCTCAAGAAGTGAAGACCTCTGAAGTATCGAGTTGCTAGCTTGTTTTTATTTATGGACAATGTTTTGTACTCATTTTGATATGATGTATCTGCTGAATATTTGGTCAGTGTGCTAAGTCATTTTGGTGTGATATGTAGGTTGTACTATGGTGAATATTTGGGTCAGTGTGCTAGATCAATTTGATGTGCTTATTCATTTTGGTGTGCTAAGTCATTTTGGTTGTACTAAGGTGAATAATACGGATTAATTTGGCAAAAGTGAATGAATGCATTAGAGTAATGGTTTATGCTTCTGGAGCGAAAAGGGTTGTTTATGCTACATAATTGAAGTATGTTATGCTTCCTGAAAAAGGTAGTTAATGAAATGTACACAAACTCACTATTTTATGCATGTTCTGGTCAAAATGTTGTCCAAAATATAGTTCAGGGTGCAAAACGCACCAACATAGTTCAAGGGGTACAGTTCCATAGTTGAGGGGGAAAATCGAACCACAATAGTTTAGGGGGCGATTATACATAATTTAGGGGCGATATCGCATCTAACTCAAAGTTTAAGAGGAAGTCTGCAAAAAAACAACGTTCCAAAGTTCATACCAAAAATACCCCTCTGACACGCACGTGACTCGCACAAAAAAGAAATATATTGAGGAATATTAGGCGGAATCAGGCGAGGGAGAAAATTGAACTAAAGTGCAAAGTTTAGGGTGGAAAGTACTAATTAATTTTTTTTAAGAAGCAAGTCGCAAAAACGTGTATAGTTCAGGATGATTGATGCTTTTATCCTTTAGGAAAAACACATGAGTAGTTTTTTGCATTTTACTCTAGATTTATATACAATAAATAAGGTGTTGAGTAGTTTGTACTTTGTAAAGTAATACAGACTTTGATATGCAATATACATAATTATATCAAACTATTCTACAATTGTCAAGAACATGATTTCACAATATATTTTTCTTGGTGCCATCTCCTTCATCAAAATTGTGTCATAGTTCTCTGCGGGCTCAACTTTTAATTACATTTTAATTTCTAATTATGTGCTTTCATTGAACTCGTTGAGTTACTGTCTGAGAGATCTGGATTTTTATTTGGTGGTTAACGACGCCTCTTGCTGCACTAGTCGTATTTCACAGCGCCATATATGGTCCATGCAGCTTACACAAATGACATGCCATGTTTGGCGTATTAGATAGATCTACATTATTTTCCATAGATATCCTTGCTGAGATCCCTTTCATACCCTGTTTGAAGTAAATAATGCATCAAGTGATGGTCGGACTATATACAACAACAAAGTAATAGTAGTAATAATTATCATTATAATAATAATATTAATAATAAAGTAATTAGAATAACAATCAAACCTTCAATTTCAATTAATTGGGGTAAGCTATATGAACCAAACGAGAATCACATTAGGAGAACGCGATAATTCTGGTGTAAAAACCCTTATGAGATTCATTGCATCACAAACTTATCGGAACTCGCATCTTTTTGCTTATTTTTTTATGTAATTATTATGTTACGCAATGAAGAAATAAATGGTGATAGATCCTCCATGCATTATATAGGGGTTTAATGGAAAAGTCGTGCCTATGAGTGCGTAAACGTGGTGAAAGATGCAAAAGGACCTTCACGGAATGCCACCTACCATTTGGTGGAAGTGGTTAAGATTGGGACTCGAGAAGGTTATAAGGGAAAAATAAATTCGATAGAACCTAGATTATGAAGTAGTTTGTTTAATTTTTAAGACTAGAACGCAAACTGAAAATGATAAAATATCTAGAGATTGAAAAATAAATATTTATATATTAATTAAAAAGTTTAAACAAATAATTCACCAAACACGTGTAGAATGTGAAATATTTATTATTTCGTACAAGATAATAAAACCTACATACCATATTGATTAAATTACAGAAAAAAGAAGTTATTAAAGATGAGTTCTTCGCTACTGGACTTTTAATTATCTAGGATACTACATATTGATGCACATATACAACTATACAAACTCCAGAAATAATTTTTTAAAACATGGTGTATTTGATGCGCAAATTGTCACGAATATGAACAAGACTCATCTCGAATATTGGTAATTTTTCAAAGTACCAGTGCATATAGACACAACACCAACATACAAATCAAGAACATATATTAGATTATTTGTCTAGGATAAATTAAACATTTAACTTATTAACAAAACAAGTATCTTGAAAACATCTCCGATACTACTGTAGTCAAGGACCTCGGAAAATCCCATTAAAGTTACTCTCCCATATAAAGTAGCACTTTGGATAAGAGAAAGAGAGATAATGCTGAGAAGACGCCTCAAAAAATATTATCTTGTTTCAAGATCCGTGAAGCCTTAACATCCCTCAATGAAAATTCGACACGAATCTAGGACACTTCTTAGAATTCTAAAGAGCCATGGTGTACGAAATAAATCGACTACTATTCGAGGAGACAAAGTGACGAGCCGTTATTTCCCATCTTTAAAAAGACCTCCAAGAAGGAGAGAAAAGGCAGACTCTTTTGGAAAAAGTTTGAAAGAATTCGACACTATTTATATGCCCCTAGTCCTACAACTTCAAAGGTTCGGGAGTGGGCTCCCCCCCCCCCCCTAATTCTTTTTATTTACGACCAAACACTTATGAGAAATATTATCATCAAATGACGTCGTTTGTGAGAAATTACTTTACTCACTAAGAAAAGATCAATGGGAATGAAGAACGCTAGGCACGCCATGATACGGTCCTCCTCCTTTCGGGTAAACAGTATAATCTTCCGCAAAGCAAAGCGTAGGCTCTGAGATACTCCAAACCTTGGTTTGGAGCGCAAAACCATTTCAGAAGGGCGCAAAAAACCGATGCAAAACGTCTAGCTTAAGTTAGTGGGACAAACCACTTGGGAAGGAGGCACCGTGCCTCTTTTTCTCATTATTAAGGAATGAGCCATCGGAAAATATCCTCTAAACATAGCACAGAGATTCTATTCTTCCAATATCGCCGAAATGCTCTACAATATACGTATGATGCTGGAAAACCAAAGACAACACGCCCCTCATAGAATCTGACCCCCTTCACAACCCCCTTCATGACCCGCGACAAACATCTACGCATATACAATAAAATCAGCCCTGAATAGACCAGGCATTCACCCCGAAGCCACTAGTTGTGGCCCACTCTAGGAAGGAAGGGCAAAGTGTTCCGTAGAAAGGAAGGAAGCCGCATGGGCCCAAGAACAATGACAACTCCCTTTACACCTCCTTCAAACTCAAAGTCCAAGGGAAGGTATGTATGTAGCCCTTTGTAAAAACAATAGAAAGTCGAGTAACCTCAACACGTGCATTCAACGAGGAGAGCGAGGGTGTGTGTTTTGATGGTCCACATACTGTATGAAACGAGGCAAACAACTTGTTGAGAAATAAGAGTAGGAAAAAATATACATGCGAAACAATTTTATACATCAGCCTTAAAAACCCGAATACATCGCGGTAGGAGAGCTACTACAAAATATAGCCTTACCCCCAACCTCATTCCCTACCCTCCCTCTAAAAGCCAATATTACAAAGCCCCATATGTACAAAAGACCAGTCCTTCAAAGCTATATTAGATACTACAAAGAAATAAGGAAAGGAATGAGGCTTCGCCAAAATTGTCCTAGTATTGAAGCGTCCTTCTTATTCATGGACGGGATGCTTTCCGTCAAGCTCGACAACTCGATGCTCATCGCTGCATATGTCCATCATAGGGGCTACTAGCACATGAATATTCGATGGATAGGCGTCGCAGGGCTCGAGCTAGGAGCATCTTCTCGTCATGCCTCCATCGGTACATGATTGGAAGCTAGTGGTTGGAAGTTAATGTGCACAAGATTCTAACTGCACAATACTGTAATTGTAAATGCCACTAGGTGTCCATGTTTGTTAGGACCAAATTTTTGGTTTAATTATTCGTTAATTTACTTAGTTTAATAAATTGGTAATTGATTATGTTTTCAGAAGAATATTTAGGGGAACTTACATAATCATAGATAAACTATTGCGATTTTTCAATATTTAGGGTATCCAAATTTTCTCTCCCTTATTAGTTGTTGAGGTGACTTATATACAAAGGACCAATATGACAATTAGTATTAAGACAAAGTTAAAAAATAATTTAGGTTCAATGTGCTAATAAAAGAATAATACTAAAGGTCCATACTAATAAAAATAATACAGAAAGGAGAATCTGCCAATTAGGAACAACACAGGAGTACATTATGCATTTTACTCTAGATGTTGAGTATTTTGTACTTTGTAAAGTAGTACTGGATTTGATATGCAATATACATAATTATATCGAACTATTCTGCAATTGTCAAGAACATGGTTTCACAATATATATTTCTTCAAGTAGGGCCATCTCCTTCATCAATATTATGTCATAGTTCTCTGCACGCTCTCCTTTTAATTACATTTTAATTTCTAATTATGTGCTCCCCTTGAACTCGTTGAGTTACTGTCTGAGAGATCTGAATTTTAATTTGGTGGTTAACAACGCCTCTTGCTGCACTAGTCATATTTGACAGCACCATATAAGGTCCATGCAACTTACACAAATGACATGCCAGCTTTGATGCATTAGATAGATGTACATCTTTTTCCATAGATATCCTCGATGAGATCGCTTTCATGCCCTGTTTGAAGTAAATAATGCATCAAATGATGGTCGGATTATATACAACAACTAAACAATAATAGTAATAATTGGCATAATAATAATAATAATAATAATAATAATAATAATAATAATAATAATAATGATAATAATAATAATAATATGAATAATAATAATAATAATAATAAAGTAATTAGAATAACAATCAAACCTGTAATTTCAATTGATTGGGGTAAGTTATATGAACCAAACGAGAATCACATCGAATAGAAGAAAACGAGAATTCTGGTGTACAAATCCTTGTGAGATTCATTTCATCACAAACTCATTGGGACTCGCATCTTTTTGCTTATTTTTTATGTAATTATTATGTTACGCAATGAAGAAATAAATGGTGATAGATCCTCCATGCATTATATAGGGGTTTAAGGGCAAAGTCGTGTCTATGAGTGCGTACACGTGGTGAAAGATGCAAAGGGACCTTCGCAGAAGGCCACCTACCGTTTGGTGGAAGTGTTTAACATTGGGACTCGGAATGGTTATAAGGGGAAAATAAATTCGATAGAACCTAAATTATGAAGTAGTTTGTTCAATTTTTAAGACTAGTACGGGAATTGAAAATGATAAAATATCTAGAGATTGAAAAATAAATATTTATATATTAATTAAAAAGTTTAAACAAATAATTCACCAAACACGTGTAGAATTTGAAATATTTATTATTTCGTACAAGATAATAAAACCTACATACCATATTTATTAAACTTACTGAAAAAAAGTTATTAAAGATTAGTTTTTCATTACTGGATTTCAATTATCTAGGATACTACACATTGATGCACATATACAACTATACAAACTCCAGAATAAGTTTTTAAAATTTGGTGTATTTGATGCGCAAATAGTCACGAATATGAACATGACTCATCTTGAATATTGGTAATTTTTTAAAGTACCAGCGCATATAGACACAACACCAACATACAAATCAAAAACATATATTAGATTATTTGTCTAAGATAAATTAAACATTTAACTTATTAACAAAACAAGTATCTCGGAAACATCTCTGATACTACTAGAGTCAAGGACCTCGAAGAAACCCATTGATGTTACTCTCTCATATAAAGTAGCACTTTGGATAAGAGAAAGAGAGAAAATGTGGACAAGACGCCTCAAAAAATATTATCTTGTTTCAAGATCAGTGAAGCCTCACATCCCTCAATGAAAATTCGACACGAATCTAGGACACTTCTTAGAATTCTAAAGATCCACGGTGTACGAAATAAGTCTCCTACCATTCGAGGAGACAAAGTGACGAGCTGTTATTTTCGATCTTTAAAAAGACCTCCAAAAAGGAGAGAAAAGGCGGACTCTCTTGGAAAAAGTTTGAAATAATTCGACACTATTTCTATGCCCCTAGTCCTATAACTTCAATTCTTCAAAGGTTCAGGAGTGGTCTCCCCCCCCCCCCCCCAATTCTTTTTATTTACGACCAAATGTTTATGAGAAACATTATCATCAAATGACGTCGTTTGTGAGAAATTACTTTACTCACTAAGAAAAGATCAATGGGAATGAAGAACGCTAGGGACGCCATGATACTGTCCTCCTCCTTTCGGGTAAACATTATAATCTTCCGCAAAGCAAAGCGTAGGCTCTGAGATACTCCAAACCTTGGTTTGGAGCGCAAAACCATTTCAGACCGATGCAAAACGTCTAGCTTAAGTAAGTGGGACAAACCCCTTGGGAAGGAGGCACCGTGCCTATTTTTCTCATTATTAAGGAATGAGCCATCAGAAAAAAATCCTCTAAACGTAGCACAAAGATTCTATTCTTCCAATGTCGCCGAAATGCTCTACAATATACATGTGATGCTGGAAAACCAAAGACAATGTGCCCCTCATAGAATCTGACCACCTTCACAACCCTCTTCACGACTCGCGACAAACATCTACGCCTATAAAAAAAATCGGCCTTGAATAGACCAGGCATTCACCCCGAAGCCACTAGCTGTGGCCCATTCTAGGAAGGAAGGGTGAGGTGTCCCATGAGAAGGAAGGAAGGAGCATGGGCCCAAGAACAATGACAACTCCCTTTACACCCACTTCAAACTCAAAGTCCAAGGGAAGGTATGTATGTAGCCCCTTGAAGAAACAATAGATAGTCGAGGAACCTCAACATGTGCGTTCAACGAGGAGAGCGAGGGTGCATGTTTTGATGGTCCACATACGGTATGAAATGAGGCAAACAGCTTGTTGAGGAATAAGAGTAGGAAAAAATATACATGCGAAACAATTTTATACATCAGCCTTAAAAACCCGAATACATCGCAGTAGGAGAGCTACTACAAAATATAGCCTAACCCCCCAACCTCATTCCCTACCCTCCCTCTAAACTCCTATATTACAAAGCCCCATATGTACAAAAGACCATTCGTTCGAACCTATATTAGATACTACAAAGAAAGAAGGAAATGAAGGAGGCTTCGAGAAAACCATCCTAGTATTGAAGCGTCCTTCTTATTTATGGACGTGATGCTTTCCGTCAAGCACAACAGGGCTCGAGCCAGGAGCATCTGCTCGTCAGGCCTCCATCGGTACATGATTGGAAGCTAGCGGTTGGAAGTTAATGTGCATATGATTCTAACTGCACAATACTGTAATTGTAAATGCCACTAAGTGTCCATGTTTGTTAGGACCAAATTTTCGATTTAATTATTCGCTAATTTACTTAGTTTAATTAATTGATAATTGATTATGTTGTGAGAAAAATATTTTTGGGAAATTACATAATCATAGATAAACTTTTGTGATTTTTGAATATTTAGGGTATCCAAGTTTTCTCTCCCTTATTAGTTGTTGAGGTGATTTGACCATTTTACACTTTTTAATTACGTCACTTGGTCGAAGAGTGACATTGTTTTGACCCGAATTCCAGTTTTTAATAGTTGGGATGCGACGGTGTTGCCCGAAAAAAAAAAGTAGGGATGCCCATGTTCGAAAATTAGTGTTCAGCCATGCATGTGCAAAAACCGCAAAGGTTTGGCTAAGATTCTGCAATTTTACTTATTTATGTAATTCTCTTCTCAAAGATATAGAAGTAAATAGACATTTGGTGTAATACTTTCTAAATAAAATAATTCAAAGAGTTTAAATGAAAGTACATGGGAAATGAAAGAACCTAAAATTGTGGGGAAACCCCCTTATCAGTAATTACGATAAAGTTGGGGACAAAACAGTTTCGATAAGAATACAAATAGTAGAATCTGGAGATTACATATATGTACATAAAAGTTAACGATTCTCTTACTTTTGTCCCTTCAAATTAGTTATGTACATTCAATAAAAAAGTATCAATAAAGATATCTTTAAGTGAAGCTCCACAATTGAAGACTTATATGCAAAGGACCAGTATGACAATTAGTATTAAGGCAAAGTTAAAAAATAATTTAGGTGCAATGTGCTAATAAAAGAATAATACTAAAGGTCCATACTAATAAAAATAATACAAAAAGGAGAATCTGCCAATTAGGAAGAACACATGAGTAAGTTTTGCATTTTACTCTAGATCTATATGCAATAAATAAGGTGTTGAGTAGTTTGTACTTTATAACGTAGTACATGATTTGATATGCAATATACATAATTATATCGAACTATTCTGCAATTGTTAAGAACATGGTTTCCCAATATATATTTCTTCAAGTAGTGCCATCTCCTTCATCAATATTGTGTCATAGTTCTCTGCAAGCTCTCATTTTAATTACATTTTAATTTCCAATTATGTGCTCTCATTGAACTCGTTGAGTTACTGTCTGAGAGATCTGAATATTAATTTGGTGGTTAACGACGCCTCTTGCTGCACTAGTCGTATTTGACAGCACCATATATGATCCATGCAACTTACACAAATGACCTGCCATGTTTGGTGCATTAGATAGTTCTACATCTTTTTCCATAGATATCCTCGATGAGATCGCTTTCATGCCCTGTTTGAAGTAAATAATGCATCAAATGATGGTCGGATTATATACAACAACTAAATAATAATAGTAATAATTGTCATAATAATAATTATAATAATAATAATAATAATAATAATAATAACGTAATTAGAATAATAATCCAACCTTTAATTTCAATTGATTGGGGTAAGTTATATGAACCAAACGAGAATCACATCGAATAGAAGAACACGAGAATTCTGGTGTAAAAACCCTTATGAGATTCCTTGCATCACAAACTCATTGGGACTCGCATCTTTTTGCTTATTTTTATGTAATTATTATGTTACGCAATGAAGGAATAAATGGTGAAAGAACCATCATGCATTATATAGGGGTTTAATGGGAAAGTCGTGCCTATGAGTGTTTACACGTGGTGAAAGTTGCAAAGGGACCTTCGTGGAAGGCCACCTACCGTTTGGTGGAAGTGGTTAACATTGGGACTCGAGAAGGTTATAAGGGGAAAATAAATTCGATAGAACCTAGATTATGAAGTAGTTTATTCAATTTTTAAGACTAGCGCGGGAATTGAAAATGATAAAATCTCTAGAGATTGAATACTAAATGTTTATATATTAATTAAAAAGTTTAAACAAATAATTCACTAAACACGTGTAGAATGTGAAATATTTATTATTTGGTACAAGATAATAAAAGCTACATAACAGATTGATTAAACTTACTGAAAGAAGTTATTAAAGAGGAGTTCTTCCCTTCTAGATTTTCAATTATCTAGGATACTACATATTGATGCACAAATACAACTATACAAACTCCATAAATAATTTTTTTAAACTTGGTGTATTTGATACAAAAATTGTCACAAATATGAACATGACTCATCTCGAATATAGGTAATTCTTCAAAGTACCAGCGCATCATAAACACTACACCATCGTACTAACCAAAAACATATATTAGTTTATTTGTGATTTGTTTATGATCAATCAAACATTTAACTTATTAACAAAACAAATATCTGGAAAACATTGTTGTGTTCCTGGTGCAATACCGATTGCATTCATGGGGACACAAGTCACTATGCTCCTCGAAGAGAGCATAGGCCTCCTCAGAGTTGGATGGCTTCTTCATCTTGTGGAGGTCAAAAGCTTGCTGGAAGTCAACGCTCGGTCGCAGCAACCCCATCGCCAACTTAACGCACTCGAGATATCCCCACAACTGATGCGCCATTAGAACCCCATGGTGCCGTTTCTCAAAGAGGCTCGAGCCTTGTCGCATGGTCTCTTTCTGAGCATATCGAACCGTTGCATCCACCATAACCTATAATTCCTCAGAAGATATGGCCACGGCTAACTTCTCTGAAACTGACTCTGCACGGTCAAGAGCCTGACCCGGTTGCTCCTGAAGGCTCATTTCCCTTTCTTGCGCCTCTTCTTTTTCCTTCTCGAGGAGCGCAATACTAGCCTTCAAAGCTTTCTTCGAAGCTTCCAATTCCGCGAATGCGGTCTGCAGATGCTTCATCTCCTCACCGTGCCTCTTCATCTCTTTATGATCCTCCTCCCACCTGAAATCATAGGACGATATCTTTTCCCGAAGGACCCTAATCTCGTTCTGGTCCTCCTCCCTAATGGAATTGAAGGATGATACCTTCTCTCGAAGAACCCTCACCGCATCCTAATCCTTATTCTAACCATGCTCTGCCACGATAGCAGCCTATCTGGTCTTCCAGACCTAAAACGAGGGGATGTCTAGCGTGAGTTCATAGGAAAATAATATACAAAGAAGGATGAACAGAAAGACAAAAGAAAAGAAAACCCTACCATAAGTCCCATCCAGTTGAGGCAAGTCTGCATAAAATGAAAGCCATCGACATGAGTGGCATTTGAAGAAACGAAAAAGTGAAGGACTTCTTCGAAGGCTTTATCCAAGGTCTACATCGATGGCAAATCCTCCAAACGGGGAGGTACCCCTGGAAAAGGCATCCCAAAGGAAATGCCCTCTGGGGAAGTGGTCACCAGAATCGACGTAACAGCAACAAAATCGGAAAATAGGGCCCTATGAACTCCCGTAGGCGCAGAAGGGCCCGCCACCCCCAGAAGGGAAGTCAAGAGTGAAACCTTGACATCTAGGTGCGACGAGTCACCAAGGTGCGTGTCGGAGACTGCTAAAGTATCCTCGGAACTGCCCAACGATGCTTCCGAGCCTGACTTTAGGAGTTATGCCAATAACTCCTCCCCTGCAAGAAAGACTATAGTCTCCCCTCCTGTGGTCATCGGAGACTTTCCTTTATCTACATTACCTACGAACGAAGGACGGGTCACTTAAGCATAAAAAGAAAAGCAAGTAAGTTAAGGATACTTAAAGAAAGAAAATATGTACAAAAAGCTTACCGTGGACAAGGGGTTCAGAGACTGGTTCCACCGAAGGTGCCAACAAAGGATCTCCAGCCTCCCTTAGAGGAGAAGACGAAGGGTCATCAGAGGAGATGGTCACATATTTCAATGCAACGGCTAATGAATCTCCCCCCTTGGTTGGGCCTCCTTCCGAAGGGAGACCTCCTTACGAAGCGAAATCCCCCTCTGAAGCCCTCGGAGAACTCGTTGTGGCAGAAGTTGAACCTGACACCAGATCCCGCCGTGGCGTCTTGAAAGGCGAGTGATCCTCCTCCTCCTCCACCGGATGCGTATCCGCGTCTTCTGGAGTATTGACCTCCTTATCCGAAGCATCTTCCTCCTCGGGAACGTCAGAAGGCCCACTGGACGAACAGGCCGAAGAAGCCGTTTGGGACATAGACTTCTTCCTATCACTCGGAGCCAGAATGTCTTGCCCCGATGGCTTTGCAGTCACAGTCGGGCCCAAGGGACTCTTGGGCGAAAAGTATTTTGCCAAAACCCCCTTGCGTTATACACAAATCCCTCGGAATCCCTAGAAGTAAAATTTTACTAGAAAAATAGAGGAGATCAAGTCAAAATTACTTACCGAAGTAAACCAACTCCTCGAGAGACATGGATAAAGGCGCTTCGATGGCAGCATCGGTGAAAATCACATAGTGAAGCCCCGATTTCTCGTACAATGTTCCAAAATCACCCCCCTCCATCAAAGACTTAGCCAAAATTATCGGAGAGAAGCTCATCTGGGGATCTAGAGGATACACGGGAGCTTTAGCCTTTCTCTAATCGAAGGGCATATCCCACTTCCCTTTCAAAGGTTTCACGAAGAAGTACTTGTCCTTCTAAGTACGATGGGAGCTAAGCGTCCACTCCAAAATCCTCTTTGTCGAATTCTTAGCAGTATCCCGATGACGAACATGATAAAATGGAAAGTCCCCAGGCGATATCACAATATCAAAGATTGAGAAGAATAGGGCTACTATACAACTCAACCCCTTCAATTGGCACCAAAAAAACAAAGATGCACAAAACGGCAAAGCCGTTCGAGTCACCTAACTCGGACACACGTTACATGCCTTGAAAATATCGCAGAATAGGGAGGGAAGGAATGATCGCCAACCGTACCTCATTTGTGCGTAGTACACGGCGATGTAATCCTTTGGAGGAGCATTAAACTCCATGTTCTTGGTAGGAATCTTGAACTCCATGTTCTTCTGTTACGCCCCTAAACCAGTAAACAAGGACACCACTTCGGTACGAGTAGCCGTGCTCACAGTCTCCTCGGCCTTCTGGAGATTGCGAGTATCTGACTTTTTTGCCTGAAAACCCTAGCCCTTTTCGAATAAGCGGCACCACCCTCCTCAGCCGCAACAGAAGCGCTCCCCTTCTTTTTTTGAGTAGAAGCGGCAGGCCCGCTCATTGTTACACCACCAGTTACCGCTGATAAATCAGCGGCAAAAGTAAACGCCACTGCTCTCAAACCCGAGGCGGCAGTGGTAAGATCAGTATTAGAGGAAGCCATCTTAAGGAAGAAGAAGAGTTAAAAGAGAAAGATTAGAAAGGTGTTTGTGAAATTGCACGAAATCGAGAGAGAGAGAGAGAGAGAGAGAATTTGTTAGATTACTAAAAAACTTGAAAGCTGATAATGAAGAAAATGGGCGTGAGGGCTATATTTATAGCCAACATTATGTAGATCGTGGGGAGTAAAAACATCCCACGTCGCCCCTTGAACACGACACGTGTCCCGGAAACATTACACACCAACGAGTCGTTGGAAACGGCCCGGTGCCAACGGCCAGATGACAGACCGTTACGCCGCCATCACGAAACACCATAAATGCGCCCCTCTCACCTGCGTTATCCTACCCGAGGACAAATCTCCCAAGGATAAAAAGGTAATATCATTGGTATATTAATACTTGTGGCATATATGATATATATATATATATATATATATATATGTACCCACCGCCCCATCGTCGAAAAAAAAATATAGTAAAAGGAGAAGAAAGAAAAATCCCCTCGCCTCACCGAAGGCAAAAAATCAAAGGAATAAAAATCCTCTCGCCTCTACAATGGCAATCGAAATTTAGGGGGGCTAACGTTAACCCTAGAAAATAATATAGGGATTAATCAAAGCGTTAACCCTAAAAAATAGGGATTAACCTAAGGATGGTACTACCGTCACCTAACTCTCGATGCCACGTAGTATCGAGAGGGCCCACCGAGTGCCGCAAACCCAAAATGGTAAAAAGCTACACCCGCGAAGAGGCACCTATGCATTCATTGGAAAGTCACGATGACTAAAAATAAGAATCCACGCGGCATCGAAAAAAAAAATGACAATAAGTCCGCGAGAACTCGATATCCATCAAGATGCCAAGAGGGACCACTGCAAATATAAGGACCCTGAGTCCCCAAAATACGAGAACATCCCCACGCTAAGAAACCCGAGGGCCACGGACCAT
Organism: Linaria vulgaris; assembly: GCA_948329865.1. Lineage (NCBI taxonomy): Eukaryota > Viridiplantae > Streptophyta > Magnoliopsida > Lamiales > Plantaginaceae > Linaria > Linaria vulgaris. The sequence continues at coordinate 13,083,761 of OX415254.1, read as the reverse complement.
CGGAGTACATACTACGAAGACTAAAACACAAAAATGGATCCGTATCGTGATCAAAAAGATATCGGACGAGCACCCAGCCTCACCTATGAAGCTCTCCCGAGAGCCCTAGCCTATCGGAGAAAGAATCCAAGAATCTCCTTATCAGAGTCCCCTGAAAGTTATCGAAAATGATAGAAGTTCCTCCTAGTCATGTAAAGTATAACTTATCCACTCACACACATTGCGACACTTGTACTTTACTAAATTCATGCATAGGGACACATGTCCCCAAATACCTCTATATAAGGGGTACCCCCACTGTCAATTCAATTCAGATTCGATTCAATTCAACACAAGCAAGACATACAATTCTTAGTGAATAAAAAGAGGGATGTTTTCGTCATAAGCACACTTCTGAACTTCCGGACAAGACATTCCAACCCTTATAAACTCGTTAAGTAGGTTAAAATAACAAACTTGTTAACAGGCGGCTTTTGCACATGTATGGGTGAAATTTGAAAATTTCACTTGGGTACCCCAACTTTCCCTCCCTTATTAGTTGTTGAGGTGATATGACCCTTTTATACTTTTTAATTACGTCACTTGGTCGAAGAGTGATATTTTTCAACCCGAATTTTAGTTTTTAATAGTTGGGATACGACGGTGCCGCCCGAAAAAAAAAAAGTTGGGATACCCATGTGCAAAAACCCAATGTTCAGCCATGAATGTGCAAAAATCGCAAAAGTTAATTTTGCCTTATTTATATAATTCGCTTCTCAAAAATATAGAAGTAAATAGACCCTAGGTGTAATGTTTTCTTAATAAAATTAACCAAAGAGTTTAAACGAAAATACATGGGAAATAAAATAACCGAAAGTTGTGGGAAAACCTCCTTAGCAGTAATTATGATAAAGTAGCGGCGAAAAATATTTTCGATAAGAATTCAATATGGAGATTCTATATATGTACATAAAAGTCAAACGATTCTCTTGCTTTTGTCCCTTTAAATTCAAGATATATGATTTGACAATAGATTGTATAATATATATATATATATATATATATATATATTTGGGTCGGTTACAAGTGAGTAATCTAATAGCACAACAAATCTATCTCAAATCAGGCCTACACTAGTATCTCGCGTAGACTTGGTCCGGAACCTATTGCTCGAGGTTGGAACTTCACCGAATTGCCTGCTGGTGCTACGTCGATGATGAGTATCGAACGTATATCGATGATGAGTCTCGATACGATGTCGGGGATGAGTCTCGATATGATATCGGTGGGCAATCGCGAGGTGATATCGATGGTCAGGTCATTATAGGAGGCTGAGTGATGACGTGGACAAAACCATATCGAATATCTATGTCGGGTATAATATCGAATATTGCTATTCGATGTGATCCGGGCAAATCGAGGTGAGGAATTCCTGCCTTTCTCGGTGTGCGGGGTGGGGTATTTATAGGCGCGGCTGGTCTATATCGAATCCTATATTCGATTTCATATCGGAGGTGATCCCCGATATGATCGTTCATGGGTTGTGGCCCAGAATGGGCCCAAATGCTAGAAACCTCCATATCATGTAGTCCCCCAATTTGGGGATTATTATCTTAGGGATAAGAATTCGCAAATTTAGTTTTGAATTTTCGGGTTACCTGTACCCCACGTCCCCCAGTTCGAAGGACGGAAATCAAAAATGCGGGAAGTGCACTTGGAACTAGTTTGGTGCGCTCCCCGAGTGCAGTTAACGCATTGTACGAGGTTCTCGTTTGAACTCTAGGTTGTTTAAAATACGCGATCTTGCAAATACGGATACAAACAATTAAAACGTATGATAGTCTCCCATTTTTTGTAGTGATAAGTTTGGGTCAAGCCCTCTGTCACGTGTAGTGCCATTTCTTGTTTGTACGCTGAACTCATGTCGAAAGTCATATCGAATATGAGTTTCGATGTAATCATCGATATGGTGCATTTAATGTTGCGGGCCCCAGGTTTTGTTTGTTTATAAAAGTCGGTCCCTGTTGTGTCATCCTTCGTTATTTTATTGCCCCGTGTTGTCGCTGTCGGAACTATGTCGAATTTGACGTCGATAAATTTCCCCGATATCTTATTCGATCTCAATTTCGATATATCTTTCGATATTGCTTCGATATTTTGCGATTTTTTGTAATAAATCGCCTTACTTGTTTTGCCAAAGGATGGTTCGTGCTAAAAAATCTCCGAAGAAAAAATTTGTTGTATCGCCGCAGTATTGTGAAGCTGGCCCTGCTAGGCGAAATGCTTTCGTCGTGTCAGACGACGAGTCTTCTAACTCTAAAATTCCTGCGAGGGATGCGTCATTGGATGACGGTTTAATGCAAGTTTCCGGAATTTCTGAAAATCTAAGGTTATCCCGAGTCCGTCTTCATGAATGGAAGTCTCGGTTCCCTGGTCAATATCTCGTAATGCAATCAAATATTTATGGTGGCACCGTTATTGTTGGAGATCGCACTGCCATAGCGAGAGGTATTTGGTTAGAAGAGGATAGGATTAACTCTATGACCGTGGATCATACTTCCCATCAACGTATGGCTGCTAACCCTCCACGGGTCAAAGTGACTCTGCTGCCAGAAGGTGCACCAGCTAATTATTGGCACCCTCGGGCTCGGGCTCGCTTTGAAGCGTCACAAAGAGAGGTTGGGGAAAGTTCTCCTTCTGGCGCGCATCATTTCGCGGGGTCGTCCGGTGCCGGGAGTGAAGAGCTCGATCCTGATGGGTTAGCACCTTCTTCTGGTGTTGGCAAAAAAAGTATTGATGAGGCTCCCTCTGTGTCGGCCACTCCGAGCTCGTCTACTTTGGCTTCAAGGCGTACTGCGGCGTCCGGTGGTAATAATGATACTGAGAAGTCATCCAAAAATAGAGTGCCATCGAAGGAAGATTATTCTTTTTTAAATGATCCCCTTTCGGAACGGTTAATTATGCAGATTGGGAATAATAATATCCGTGAGGAGGATGCTATCTGCGGCTTGGAAAATATTTATGGAAATTTAGATCCTTCTGAGTTGTGCCGAGATCTGGGGGTGGAATTAGCACCGCGCATATGTATGATGCTGCTATATACAGTAAGGAGTTTGCCTTGTTGCTTCTTGGTCGTTACTAATGTTCATTCCGCCTATTCTTTACTAATGATTATTCGTTTCCTTGGCAGTTTGGGCACACGTTCCATGAACTGTGCAGAGATTACATGCTGCGTGGGGAGGTGCAGACTCGTCTTGATGCTTTGGTGAAGGAGCTGTGCGCGATGATTTCACGTAGCGAGGTTAGTCGTGATCGTGCTAACAATCGGGCTCGTGCTGCTCAGACTCATAAATGCATTGCACGTGACGAAGCATGGAAAGCATTAGTCGCTGAAGAAGAGATGAAGGAGGAACTGGCTAGAAGCAAGGTTGAGACCCGACGTTTGTGTGCTAAGAATCTTAAGTTAGAGCGTGAACGCAACGCGTATCGAGAGTCCCTCGAAAACTTGGAAATTAAGAATGCAAAATTAGCCGAAACTTTAGCTCGCAACGGGGTAATTGTATCTTCCCCTCGTACTCAGGCGGGTGCTGGTGGCTCTATAAGGGATAGTGATTTTAATGTCGAGGTCACTGCTCCAGCGCATAGTTCTCCCCAACCATATGGTGGTACCCCAATCGTTGCTGATATGAATGTGAATATCGAGCCTTATGCCGGAAGGGTGCCTGTCTGGACTATCGCAAGGCCGTACGTTAGGGAACGTTATAGGGTCCCCCGTGCGATACGGTATTCCAGGTTGTCACCTGATCTAGAAAGTAGTCATCCAAAATGGAATAAGTATCCAGAGGTTTTATCTCCCCGTGGAATGGATGAACTTGCTGACGATATTTGTGCGGAGCCCTGGAAGTTTCCAGAATTTGAAATGAATGTATCCGGGCTTGGGCCCTTTCATCGGGAAGATATTCGGGTCGAGTTATTCACTGATCTTGAGAGGAATGAGTTTCTTCATGATATGTAGGTTATGTCGTCGGCTAGTGACATTTTTTGATACCGTAGCAGTTATTTCCTCGGGAAAGTTTTTCTATGTAAAGTGTACCCCATGCCACTGGTTGAAAGCCGTTTTTATGACGTTTAATGAAGGGTGTTTATTTGCAGAAATCTTACCTTGTGCAATTCTTTGTGTGATCCTGAATATTCTATCCTTGTCGTATAGTAGTTGTGGTAGCGTAGTGATTGTCTGGCGTTATTGCCTTATCCTTGGTAGGTGACTTGTTACCACTCATGGGTGGGAGCCTGTCTTTTCTTCGTAGCTGACTCGTTACCGCTCATGGGTAGGAGCCTGCCTTTTCTTTGTAGGTGACCCATTACCGCTCATGGGTAGGAGCCCTCCCGTTATCACAGGGGGACCCGTTACCGCTGATGGGTAGGAGCCTGCCTTTTCTTTGTAGGTGACCCGTTACCGCTCATGGGTAGGAGTCCTCCTGTTATCACAGGGGGACCCGTTACCACTCATGGGTAGGGGCCTGCCTTTTGTCTGGTTGCCTTCGATGCATCTTTTTCCTGGGCTGCGTCTGGTGAACTTCTTGTGCCTGCATGTGACATGCTAGTTTTAATAATATATTGGTGTTGAACTGTATTCGGTTGCCTACGTATCCCGTGTAGGGAATCAAGCCTCGCGTAGTTCTTTACATTGTTAATAGTAATTGAAATACTGAATTTTTTAAGAATAAAGACGCCTAAGGTGTTGCACGTTCCATGGCCTAGGTAGGGGTTCGCCATACATGTCCTAGAGATAATAATAACCTTTTGCGTTGGCGTGGGTAACCCTGTAGGGTCCATCCCAATTGGCTTGTAGTTTCCCAACATGCTTACTTGCTTTCACACTCTTCAACACCAAGTCACCCACTTGAAAGCTTTGAAGGTGCACTCGTTTATCGAAACTCCTGGCCATTGCCGCTTTGAAGCCCAATGTCCGTTGGTAAGCTTGCTCCCTTGTGGAACCAATCATCTCGAGGTCCATTTTCCGTAATCGTGCAGCGTGTTGCGGGTCATATTCCACTATTATGTATGTTGGCATGCCAGTCTCAACCGGGACTACTGCCTCGGACCCGTATACTAAAGTGAACGGTGCCTCTCATGTAGATGTGCTGGGTGTAGTCCTATATGCCCATAGAATCCCTCGGAGTTCGTCAATCCAACTTCTTCCGGTGGCGTGCAGTCGTCGCTCCGGATATTGTTTAAGAGTCTTGTTGGTGGACTCCACTTGTCCATTTGCCTGTGGGTGAGATACCGCAGCAAAATGCTGGGATATTTTCAGTTCTTTGCACCATGCAACCATTGTCTTTCCTCTGAATTGGGTACCATTGCCTGAGACTAATTGTCTTTCAGTTTTACCAAAGACGGTTCTCACCACAAAATCACTCTCGCTCTTTTTTAGATCGGACTCAGCAAAGTATACAAGAATTTTCTCCTTAAATCTAATCCTAGACTTAAATCGAAAACTCACAAACTTTGCAAAACAAGAAACACAGCAACAATGCTTATGATATAATCTCTACAGATTAATAAGCTCTATTGTTTCTTCTGAATCCTGATGTACTTCACCCCCTATATATAGGTTTCTTCAAACTTGATCTCCAAGGTGTGTTGTACACAATTTTGGTAACTTATGTTGTTTCCTTGCTGAACTCTTATTTCCTTCTTGAACTCGATATCCTTCTTGAATAATAGTTTCCTTTATTAGATTGAGTTCTAATAAGAAAATACTCCTTCTTCAATTCAGAGTTGATCTTGAAAGATTCCTAGTTGCACTTGAACTCCAAAACCTTCCTTCTTTGAAACCGTGTTGACTTGACCGATCTCCTCCTCTTGAATTATGGAAACTTCAACTTAAGAAACATGTAATGCTCTTCCTTAGGAATAAGAGATGTTTCTAGACATAAACAAAGACAACTAAAATCGTGGAACTTGATTAATAAGTGAATAAAGACAACTAAGAGATGTTCAGAACCATGTTTCAGGTTAATAATGTTTCGGGTTTCAATGTTGTCCTCTGGATGTTGGCACAACATCCATCCAACATTGATTCCAGAACATCTTACACTTTCAATTACATGTTGTGTCCATCAGAGGGGTTACTAGCACAGCAATATTCGATGCATACGCGTCATTAAGCTCGAGCCAGGAGCATCTTCTCAGCCTGCCTCTATAGGTATAGGATTTGAAGCTAGTGGTTGGAAGCTAATGTGCACGGGATTCTGACTGCACAATACCATACTTATAAATGCCACTAGGTGTCCATGTTTGTTAGGACCAAATTTTTAGTTTAATTATTCGTAAATTTACTTAGTTTAATGATTGATTATTGATTATGTTTTGAGAAGAATACTTAGGGAAAATTACATGAATCATATATAAACTTTTGCTGTTTTTGAACATCTATGGTTGAATATTTAATTTTTGCACTTGGATTACCCAACTTTCCCTTCCTAATTAGTTGTTTAGCTAATTTGGGCCTTTTACACTTTTTAATTATGTCACTTGGTCGAAGGGTGACATTTTTGTGACCTAAATTTTAGTATTAAATAGTTGGGATACAACGGTGCTGCCTGAAAAAAACTTAGGATATCCAAGTGCAAAAATTCAAAGTTCAGCCATGCATGTACAAAAACCGCAAAAGTTTATCTAAGATTCTGTAGCTTTTTCTTATTTATATAATTCTCTTCTCAAGAATATAGATATAAATAGACATTTTCTCTAATATTTTCTGAATAAAATTATTCAAAGAGTTTAAAAGAAAGTACTGAAGTACAAGGGAAATGAAAGAACCCAAAACCATGGGGAAGCCCCCTTATCGGTAATTACGATAAAGTTGTGGACAAAACAATTTCGATAAGAATACATATAATAGAATATGAAGATTATATATATGTACATAAAAGTCAAACTATTCTCTTACTTTTGTCCATTTAAATTAAGTATATGCAATCAATAAAAAGTACCAACAAAAATATCTTTAAGTGAAGCTCTACAATTGAAGACTTATATACAAAGGACCAATAAAAAATTAGTATTAAGGCAAAGTTAAAAAAATAATTTAGGTGCAATGTGGTATTAAAAGAATAATACTGGAGGTATTTAATAATAAAAATAATACAGAAAGAAAAATCCACAAATTTGGAACACCGGGGTAGTTTTGCATTTTACTCTAGATTTATATACATTAAATAATGTGTTGAGTAGTTTGTACTTTATAAAGCAGTACAAGATTTGATATGCAATATACATAATTATATCGAACTATTATGCAATTGTCAAGGACATGATTTCACAATATCTTTTTCTTCAAGTAGTGCCATTTCCTTCATCTAAATTGTGTCATAGTTCTCCACAAGCCCTCCTTTTCATTACATTTTAATTTCCATTTATGTGCTCTCATTGAACTCGTTGAGTTACTCTCTGAGAGATCTGGATTCTACTTTGGTGGTTAACGACGCCTCTTGCTGCACTAGTCGTATTTGGCATCACCGTATATGGTCCATGCAGCTTACACAAATGACCTGCCATGTTTGGCGCATTAGATAGATCTACATCTTTTTCCATGAAATCCTCGCTGAGATCGCTTTCATGCCCTGTTTGAAGTAAATAATGCATCAAATGATGGTTAGATTCTATACAACAACTAAATAATAATAGTAATAATTATCATTATCCTTATAATAATAATAATAATAATAATAATAATAATAATAATAAAGTAATTAGAATGACAATCAAACCTTTAATTTCAATTGATTGGGGTAAGCTATATGAACGAAACGACAATCACATCAGATAAGAGAACATGAGAGTTCTGGTGTAAAAACCCTTATGAGATTCATTTCATCACAAACTTATTGGAACTCACATCTTTTTGCTTACTCTTTATCTAATTATTATGTATCGCAATGAAGTAATAAATGGTGATAGATCATCTATGCATTATATAGGGGTTTAATGGCAGAGTCGTGCCAATGAGTGTGTACACGTGGTGAAAGATGCCAACGGACCTTAATTCGCGGAGAGCTACCTACCGTCTGGTGGAGGTGGATAACATTGGGACTCATGAAGGTTATGAGGAAAAAATAAATTCGATAGAACCTAGATTCGAGACTTGAAGATGATAAAATCTCTAGAGATTGAAAAATAAATGTTTATATATTAATTAAAAGGTTTAAAAAAATAATTCGCCAAAACACGTGTAGAATGTAAAATATTTATTATTTCGTACAAGATAATAAAATCTACATACCATATTGATTAAACATGCTGAAAAATAAGTTATTAAAGAAGAGTACTTCACTTTTCGATTTTCAATTATCTAGGATACTACATATTGATCCATATATACAACTATACAAACTCCAGAAATAAGTTTTTTGAACTTGGTGTATTTGACACGAAAATACTCTCGAATATGAACTTGACTCAACTCGAATATGGGTAATTTTTCAAATTACGAGCGCATCATAGACACTACACCAACATACTAACCAAAAACATATATTAATTTATTTGTCGATGATCAATCAAACATTTAACTTATTAACTAAACAAATATCTTGCAAACATCTCTAATACTACTAGAGACAAGGACCTCGAAGAATCCCATAAAAGTTACTCTCTCATATAAAGTAGCACTTTAGATAAGAGAAAGAGAGATGATTCTGACAAGACGCCTCAAAAATATTATCATTTTTGAAGACCAGGCATTATCTTAGCGTCCGCCTGTAAAAATTCGACACGATTCTAGGATACTTCTCTGAATTCTAAAGAGCCATGGTGTATGAAATAAGTCGACTGCCATTCGAGGAGATAGAGTGATGAGCCGTTCTTTTCTTTAAAAAGACCTCCAAGAAGGAGAGAAAGGGGGACTTTCTTGGAAAAAGTTTGAAAGAATTCGACAATGTTTCTATGCCCCTAGTCCTATCATTTCAGTTCTTCAAAGGTTGCCCCTAGTCCTATAACTTTAGTTCTACAAAGGTTTGTATGTGGGCTTTTTCCAGCCATTTAGGAAACCCCCCACCCCCAATTCTTTTTATGTACGGCCAAACACTTATGAGAAATATTATCATCACGTGACGCATTTGTGGGAAATTACTTAACTCACAAAGAAAAGATCAATGGGAACGAAGAAAGCTAGGCATGATATGATATAGTCCTCCTCCTTTAGGGTAAACAATATAATCTTCCACGAAACAAAAAGTATGGTCTAAGAGACTCCCAGATCGCTGGTTTGAAGCAAAAAGCCATTTTCCAAGGGCCTAAAAACCCAATACAAAACGTCTGGCTTGAGTTAGTGGGACAAACCCCTTGGGAAGGACGCCCCGTGCCTCTTTTTCTCATTATTAAGGAATGAGTCGTGCCTCTTTTTCTCATTATTAAGGAATGAGCCATCAGAAACAATCTTCTAAAGGTAGCGCAGAGATTCTACTCTTCCAGTATCGCCGAAGTACTCTGCAATAGACATGCGATGCTGGAAAACCAAAGACAATGCGCCCCTTGTATGATCCGACCCCCTTCACGACATGCTACAAGGATCTATGCCTATGCAAAAAAATCAGCCGTGAATAAACCAGGCATTCACCCTGAAGCCACTAGTTGTGGCCCTCTCTAGAGAGGAAGGGCAAGGTATCCCAAGGGAAGGAAGGAAGAAGACTAGGCCCAAGAACACTGACTGCCTCCTTTACACCCCCTTCAAACCCGAAGTCCAAAGGGAAGGTATGTATGTAGCCCCCAGAAGAAAAAGTAGAAAATCGAGAAACCTCAACACGCGTGCTATATGCGGAGAGAGAGGGCGCGTGTTTTGATTGTACGCATATGCTGTGAAACGAGGCAAACGATTTGTTGAAATAGGAGCATGAGAAAATATACATGCAAAACAATTTTATACATTACCATAAAAACCCGACAACATCGTGGTAGGAGAGACACTACAAAATATAGCCTAACCCCCAACCTCATTCCCTACCCTCTCTCTAAAAGCCTATTTCACAAAGCCCCATATGTACAAAAGACCAGTCCTTCGAACCTATATTACATACTACAAAGAAATAAGGAAGGGAAGGAGGTTTCGAAAAAATCGTCCTAGTATTGAAGCGTCCTTCTTATTCATGGACGAGATGCTTCCCATTACGCACGACAGCTCGATGATCATTAGTGTACATGTCGTGTCCATCAGAGGGGCTACTAGCGCAACAATATTCGATGGATAGGCATCGTTGGGCTCGAGCCAGGAGAATCTGCTCGGCCTGCCTCTATCGGTACATGATTGGAAGCTAATGTGCACGAGATTCTAACTGCACAATATAGTAATTATAAATGCCACTAGGTATCCATGTTTGTTAGGACCTAATTTTCGGTTTAATTATTTATTAATTTACTTAGTTTAATAATTGATAATTGATTATCTTTTGAGAAGAATACTTAGGGAAAAATTACATTAAGCATATATAAACTTGGCTGTTTTTAAACATATATGGCTAAATATTTAATTTTTGCACTTGCGTATCCCATTTTCCCTCCCTTATTAGTTGTTGAGGTAATCTAACCCTTTAACACTTTTTAATTATGTCACTTTGTCGAAGAGTGACATTTGTTTGACCCGAATTTTAGTTTTTAATAGTAAGGATACGACGGTGCTGCCCAAACAAAAATTGGATACCCAAGTGCAAATGTTCAAAGTTCAACCATGCAGGTGCCAACTCGCAAAACTTTTGCAAAGATTCTGAATTTTTTTCTTAGTTATATAGTTCTCTTCTCAAAGATATAGAAATAAATAGACAACTGGTGTCTGGTGTAATATTTTCGGAATAAAATTATTCAAAGAGTTTAAATGAAAGTATATGGGAAATGAAATAACCTAAAACTATAGGGAAACCCCCTTATGAGTAATTACGATAAAGTTGTGGACAAAACAGTTTCGATAAGAATACAAATAGTAGAATATGGAGATTATATATATGTACATAAAAGTCAAATGATTCTCTTACTTTTGTCCCTTTAAATTAATTATATACAATCAATAAAAAAGTATCAATAGAGATATCTTTAAGTGAAGCTCTGTAATTGAAGACTTATATACAAAGGAACAATATGACAATTAGTATTAAGGCAAAGTTAAAAAAATAATTTAGGTGCAATGTGCTAATAAAATAATAATATTGAAGGTCCATACTAATAAAAATAATACAGAAAGGAAAATCTGATAATTAAGAAAAGCACAAGAGTAATTATGCATTTTACTCTAGATCTATATACAATAAAAAGAGTGTTTAGTGGTTTGTACTTTGTAAAGCAGTAAAGGATTTGATATGCAATATACATAATTATATCGAACTATTCTGCAATTGCCAAGAATATGGTTTCACAATATATTTTTCTTCAAGTAGTGCCATCTCCTTCATCAAAATTGTGTCATAGTTCTCTGCGGACTCTCCTTTTATTTACATTTTAAATTCCAATTATGTGCTCTCATTGAACTCGTTGAGTTACTCTCTGAGAGATCTGGATTCTAATTTGGTGGTTAACGACACCTCTTGCTGCACTAGTCGTAGTTGACATCATCATATATGGTCCATGCAGCTTACACAAATGACATGCCATGTTTGGCACATTAGATAGATCTACATCTTTTTCCATAGATGTTCTCGGTGAGATCGCTTTCATGCCCTGTTTGAAGTAAATAATGCATCAAGTGAGGGTCGGATTATATACAAAAACTAAATAATAATAATTAATAATAAAGTAATTAGAATAACAATCAAACCTTTAATTTCAATTGATTGGGGTAAGCTATATGAACCAAACGAGAATCACATCGGATAGGAGAACGCGAGAATTCTGGTGTAAAAACCCTTTTGAGATTCATTGCATCACAAACTTATCGGAACTCGCATCTTTTTGCTTATTTTTTTATGTAATTATTATGTTACACAATGAAGAAATAAATGGTGATAGATCCTCCATGCATTATATAGGGGTTTAATGGCAAAGTCGTGCCTATGAGTGCGTACATGTGGTGAAAGATACAAAAGGACCTTCACGGAATGCCACCTACCATTTGGTGGAAGTGGTTAAGATTGGGACTCGAGAAGGTTATAAGGGAAAAATAAATTCGATAGAACCTAGATTATGAAGTAGTTTGTTTAATTTTTAAGACTAGTACGGAAATTGAAAATGATAAAATATCTAGAGATTGAAAAATAAATATTTATATATTAATTAAAAAGTTTAAACAAATAATTCACCAAACACGTGTAGAATGTGAAATATTTATTATTTCGTACAAGATTATAAAACCTACATACCATATTGATTAACTTACAGAAAAAAGAAGTTATTAAAGATGAGTTCTTCACTACTGGACTTTTAATTATCTATGATACTACATATTGATGCACATATACGACTATACAAACTCCAGATTTTTTTTTTTAAAACGTGGTGTATTTGATGCGCAAATTGTCAAGAATATGAACAAGACTCATCTTGAATATTGGTAATTTTCCAGAGTACCAGTGCATATAGACACAACACCAACATACAAATCAAGAACATATATTAGATTATTTGTCTAGGATAAATTAAACATTTAACTTATTAACAAAACAAGTATCTTGAAAACATCTCTGATACTACTGGAGTCAAGGACCTTGGAAAATCGCATTAAAGTTACTCTCCCATATAAAGTAGCACTTTGGATAAGAGAAAGAGAGATAATGCTGAGAAGACGCCTCAATAAATATTATCTTGTTTCAAGATCCGTGAAGCCTTAACATCCCTCAATGAAAATTCGACAGGAATCTAGGACACTTCTTAGAATTCTAAAGAGCCATGGTGTACGAAATAAATCGACTACCATTCGAGGAGACAAAGTGACGAACCGTTATTTTCCATCTTTAAAAAGACCTCCAAGAAGGAGAGAAAAGGCGGACTCTCTTGGAAAAAGTTTGAAAGAATTCGACACTATTTCTATGCCCCTAGTCCTACAACTTCAATTCTTCAAAGGTTCGGGAGTGGGCTCCCCCCCCCCCCACAATTCTTTTTATTTACGACCAAACACTTATGAGAATTATTATCATCAAATGACGTCGTTTGTGAGAAATTACTTTACTCACTAAGAAAAGATCAATGGGAATGAAGAACGCTAGGGACGCCATGATACGGTCCTCCTCCTTTCGGGTAAACATTATAATCTTTCGCAAAGCAAAGCGTAGGCTCTGAGATACTCCAAACCTTGGTTTGGAGCGCAAAACCATTTCAGAAGGGCGCAAAAAACCGATGCAAAACGTCTAGCTTAAGTTAGTGGGACAAACCACTTGGGAAGGAGGCACCGTGCCTCTTTTTCTCATTATTAAGGAATGAGCCATCGAAAAAAATCCTCTAAACGTAGCATAGAGATTCTATTCTTCCAATATCGCCGAAGTGCTCTACAATATACGTATGATGCTGGAAAACCAAAGACAACGCGCCCCTCATAGAATCCGACCCCTTTCACAACCCCCTTCATGACCCGCGACAAACATCTACGCCTATGCAATAAAATCAGCCCTGAATAGACCAGGCATTCACCCCGAAGCCACTAGTTGTGGCCCACTCTAGGAAGGAAGGGCAAGGTGTCCCGTAGAAAGGAACGAAGCCGCATGGGCCCAAGAACAATGAAAACTCCCTTTACACCTCCTTCAAACTCAAAGTCCAAGGGAATGTATATATGTAGCCCTTTGAAAAAACAATAGAAAGTTGAGTAACCTCAACACGTGCATTCAACGAGGAGAGCGAGGGTGTGTGTTTTGATGGTCCACATACTGTATGAAACGAGGCAAACAACTTGTTGAGAAATAAGAGTAGGAAAAAATATACATGCGAAACAATTTTATATATCAGCCTTAAAAACCCGAATACATCGCGGTAGGAGAGCTACTACAAAATATAGCCTTACCCCCAACCTCATTCCCTACCCTCCCTCTAAAAGCCAATATTACAAAGCCCCATATGTACAAAAGACCAGTCCTTCAAAGCTATATTAGATAATACAAAGAAATAAGGAAAGGAATGAGGCTTCGCCAAAATCGTCCTAGTATTGAAGCATCCTTCTTATTCTTGGACGGGATGCTTTCCGTCAAGCACGACAGCTCGATGCTCATCGCTGCATATGTCCATCATAGGGGCTACTAGCACAGGAATATTCGATGGATAAGCGTCGCAGGGCTCGAGCTAGGAGCATCTGCTCGTCATGCCTCCATCGGTACATGATTGGAAGCTAGTGGTTGGAAGTTAATGTGCACAAGATTCTAACTGCACAATACTGTAATTGTAAATGCCACTAGGTGTCCATGTTTGTTAGGACCAAATTTTTGGTTTAATTATTCGTTAATTTACTTAGTTTAATAAATTGGTAATTGATTATGTTTTCAGAAGAATATTTAGGGGAACTTACATAATCATAGATAAACTATTGCGATTTTTCAATATTTAGGGTATCCAGATTTTCAATAAACTATTGTTGAGGTAACTTATATACAAAGGACCAATATGACAATTAGTATTAAGACAAAGTTAAAAAATAATTTAGGTGCAATGTGCTAATAAAAGAATAATACTAAAGGTCCATACTAATAAAAATAATACAGAAATGAGAATCTGCCAATTAGGAACAACACTGGAGTACATTATGCATTTTACTCTAGATCTATATAAAATAAATAAGGTGTTGAGTATTTTGTACTTTGTAAAGTAGTACATGATTTGATATGCAATATACATAATTATATCGAACTATTCTGCAATTGTCAAGAACATGGTTTCACAATATATATTCCTTCAAGTAGTGCCATCTCCTTCATCAATATTGTGTCATAGTTCTCTGCAAGCTCTCCTTTTAATTACATTTTAATTTCCAATTATGTGCTCTCATTGAACTCGTTGAGTTACTGTCTGAGAGATCTGGATTTTAATTTGGTGGTTAACAACACCTCTTGTTGCACTAATTGTATTTGACAGCTCCATATAAGGTCCATGCAACTTACACAAATGACATGCCAGCTTTGATGCATTAGATAGATCTACATCTTTTTTCATAGATATCCTCGATGAAATCGCTTTCAGGCCCTGTTTGAAGTAAATAATGCATCAAATGATGGTCGGATTATATACAACAACTAAACAATAATAGTAATAATTTTCATAATAATAATAATAATGATAATAATAATAATAATAATATGAATAATAATAATAATAATAATAATAATAATAAAGTAATTAGAATAACAATCAAACCTGTAATTTCAATTGATTGGGGTAAGTTATATGAACCAAACGAGAATCACATCGAATAGAAGAACATGAGAATTCTGGTGTACAAACCCTTGTGAGATTCATTGCATCACAAACTCATTGGGACTCGCATCTTTTTGCTTATCTTTTATGTAATTATTATGTTACGCAATGAAGAAATAAATGGTGATAGATCCTCCATGCCTTATATAGGGGTTTAATGGCAAAGTCGTGCCTATGAGTGCGTACACGTGGTGAAAGATGCAAAGAGACCTTCGCGGAAGGCCACCTACCGTTTGGTGGAAGTGGTTAACATTGGGACTCGGGAAGGTTATAAGGGGAAAATAAATTCGATAGAACCTAAATTATGAAGTAGTTTGTTCAATTTTTAAGACTAACACGGGAATTGAAAATGATAAAATATCTAGAGATTGAAAAATAAATATTTATATATTAATTAAAAAGTTTAAACAAATAATTCACCAAACACGTGTAGAATTTGAAATATTTGTTATTTCGTACAAGATAATAAAACCTACATACCATATTGATTAAAATTACTGGAAAAAAAAGTTATTAAAGATTAGTTTTTCACTACTGGACTTTTAATTATCTATGATACTACATATTGATGCACATATACAACTATACAAACTCCAGATTTTTTTTTTAAAACGTGGTGTATTTGATGCGCAAATTGTCAAGAATATGAACAAGACTCATCTTGAATATTGGTAATTTTCCAGAGTACCAGTGCATATAGACACAACACCAACATACAAATCAAGAACATATATTAGATTATTTGTCTAGGATAAATTAAACATTTAACTTATTAACAAAACAAGTATCTTGAAAACATCTCTGATACTACTGGAGTCAAGGACCTTGGAAAATCGCATTAAAGTTACTCTCCCATATAAAGTAGCACTTTGGATAAGAGAAAGAGAGATAATGCTGAGAAGACGCCTCAATAAATATTATCTTGTTTCAAGATCCGTGAAGCCTTAACATCCCTCAATGAAAATTCGACAGGAATCTAGGACACTTCTTAGAATTCTAAAGAGCCATGGTGTACGAAATAAATCGACTACCATTCGAGGAGACAAAGTGACGAACCGTTATTTTCCATCTTTAAAAAGACCTCCAAGAAGGAGAGAAAAGGCGGACTCTCTTGGAAAAAGTTTGAAAGAATTCGACACTATTTCTATGCCCCTAGTCCTACAACTTCAATTCTTCAAAGGTTCGGGAGTGGGCTCCCCCCCCCCCCCACAATTCTTTTTATTTACGACCAAACACTTATGAGAATTATTATCATCAAATGACGTCGTTTGTGAGAAATTACTTTACTCACTAAGAAAAGATCAATGGGAATGAAGAACGCTAGGGACGCCATGATACGGTCCTCCTCCTTTCGGGTAAACATTATAATCTTTCGCAAAG
The DNA here is from genome assembly GCA_948329865.1 of Linaria vulgaris. Classification (NCBI taxonomy): domain Eukaryota; kingdom Viridiplantae; phylum Streptophyta; class Magnoliopsida; order Lamiales; family Plantaginaceae; genus Linaria; species Linaria vulgaris. The sequence goes on along the minus strand of OX415254.1, from coordinate 13,067,027 downwards.
CAAAGCGTAGGCTCTGAGATACTCCAAACCTTGGTTTGGAGCGCAAAACCATTTCAGAAGGGCGCAAAAAACCGATGCAAAACGTCTAGCTTAAGTTAGTGGGACAAACCACTTGGGAAGGAGGCACCGTGCCTCTTTTTCTCATTATTAAGGAATGAGCCATCGAAAAAAATCCTCTAAACGTAGCATAGAGATTCTATTCTTCCAATATCGCCGAAGTGCTCTACAATATACGTATGATGCTGGAAAACCAAAGACAACGCGCCCCTCATAGAATCCGACCCCTTTCACAACCCCCTTCATGACCCGCGACAAACATCTACGCCTATGCAATAAAATCAGCCCTGAATAGACCAGGCATTCACCCCGAAGCCACTAGTTGTGGCCCACTCTAGGAAGGAAGGGCAAGGTGTCCCGTAGAAAGGAACGAAGCCGCATGGGCCCAAGAACAATGAAAACTCCCTTTACACCTCCTTCAAACTCAAAGTCCAAGGGAATGTATATATGTAGCCCTTTGAAAAAACAATAGAAAGTTGAGTAACCTCAACACGTGCATTCAACGAGGAGAGCGAGGGTGTGTGTTTTGATGGTCCACATACTGTATGAAACGAGGCAAACAACTTGTTGAGAAATAAGAGTAGGAAAAAATATACATGCGAAACAATTTTATATATCAGCCTTAAAAACCCGAATACATCGCGGTAGGAGAGCTACTACAAAATATAGCCTTACCCCCAACCTCATTCCCTACCCTCCCTCTAAAAGCCAATATTACAAAGCCCCATATGTACAAAAGACCAGTCCTTCAAAGCTATATTAGATAATACAAAGAAATAAGGAAAGGAATGAGGCTTCGCCAAAATCGTCCTAGTATTGAAGCATCCTTCTTATTCTTGGACGGGATGCTTTCCGTCAAGCACGACAGCTCGATGCTCATCGCTGCATATGTCCATCATAGGGGCTACTAGCACAGGAATATTCGATGGATAAGCGTCGCAGGGCTCGAGCTAGGAGCATCTGCTCGTCATGCCTCCATCGGTACATGATTGGAAGCTAGTGGTTGGAAGTTAATGTGCACAAGATTCTAACTGCACAATACTGTAATTGTAAATGCCACTAGGTGTCCATGTTTGTTAGGACCAAATTTTTGGTTTAATTATTCGTTAATTTACTTAGTTTAATAAATTGGTAATTGATTATGTTTTCAGAAGAATATTTAGGGGAACTTACATAATCATAGATAAACTATTGCGATTTTTCAATATTTAGGGTATCCAGATTTTCAATAAACTATTGTTGAGGTAACTTATATACAAAGGACCAATATGACAATTAGTATTAAGACAAAGTTAAAAAATAATTTAGGTGCAATGTGCTAATAAAAGAATAATACTAAAGGTCCATACTAATAAAAATAATACAGAAATGAGAATCTGCCAATTAGGAACAACACTGGAGTACATTATGCATTTTACTCTAGATCTATATAAAATAAATAAGGTGTTGAGTATTTTGTACTTTGTAAAGTAGTACATGATTTGATATGCAATATACATAATTATATCGAACTATTCTGCAATTGTCAAGAACATGGTTTCACAATATATATTCCTTCAAGTAGTGCCATCTCCTTCATCAATATTGTGTCATAGTTCTCTGCAAGCTCTCCTTTTAATTACATTTTAATTTCCAATTATGTGTTCTCATTGAACTCGTTGAGTTACTGTCTGAGAGATCTGGATTTTAATTTGGTGGTTAACAACACCTCTTGTTGCACTAATTGTATTTGACAGCTCCATATAAGGTCCATGCAACTTACACAAATGACATGCCAGCTTTGATGCATTAGATAGATCTACATCTTTTTTCATAGATATCCTCGATGAAATCGCTTTCAGGCCCTGTTTGAAGTAAATAATGCATCAAATGATGGTCGGATTATATACAACAACTAAACAATAATAGTAATAATTTTCATAATAATAATAATAATGATAATAATAATAATAATAATATGAATAATAATAATAATAATAATAATAATAATAAAGTAATTAGAATAACAATCAAACCTGTAATTTCAATTGATTGGGGTAAGTTATATGAACCAAACGAGAATCACATCGAATAGAAGAACATGAGAATTCTGGTGTACAAACCCTTGTGAGATTCATTGCATCACAAACTCATTGGGACTCGCATCTTTTTGCTTATCTTTTATGTAATTATTATGTTACGCAATGAAGAAATAAATGGTGATAGATCCTCCATGCCTTATATAGGGGTTTAATGGCAAAGTCGTGCCTATGAGTGCGTACACGTGGTGAAAGATGCAAAGAGACCTTCGCGGAAGGCCACCTACCGTTTGGTGGAAGTGGTTAACATTGGGACTCGGGAAGGTTATAAGGGGAAAATAAATTCGATAGAACCTAAATTATGAAGTAGTTTGTTCAATTTTTAAGACTAACACGGGAATTGAAAATGATAAAATATCTAGAGATTGAAAAATAAATATTTATATATTAATTAAAAAGTTTAAACAAATAATTCACCAAACACGTGTAGAATTTGAAATATTTGTTATTTCGTACAAGATAATAAAACCTACATACCATATTGATTAAAATTACTGGAAAAAAAAAGTTATTAAAGATTAGTTTTTCACTACTGGACTTTTAATTATCTATGATACTACATATTGATGCACATATACAACTATACAAACTCCAGATTTTTTTTTTAAAACGTGGTGTATTTGATGCGCAAATTGTCAAGAATATGAACAAGACTCATCTTGAATATTGGTAATTTTCCAGAGTACCAGTGCATATAGACACAACACCAACATACAAATCAAGAACATATATTAGATTATTTGTCTAGGATAAATTAAACATTTAACTTATTAACAAAACAAGTATCTTGAAAACATCTCTGATACTACTGGAGTCAAGGACCTTGGAAAATCGCATTAAAGTTACTCTCCCATATAAAGTAGCACTTTGGATAAGAGAAAGAGAGATAATGCTGAGAAGACGCCTCAATAAATATTATCTTGTTTCAAGATCCGTGAAGCCTTAACATCCCTCAATGAAAATTCGACAGGAATCTAGGACACTTCTTAGAATTCTAAAGAGCCATGGTGTACGAAATAAATCGACTACCATTCGAGGAGACAAAGTGACGAACCGTTATTTTCCATCTTTAAAAAGACCTCCAAGAAGGAGAGAAAAGGCGGACTCTCTTGGAAAAAGTTTGAAAGAATTCGACACTATTTCTATGCCCCTAGTCCTACAACTTCAATTCTTCAAAGGTTCGGGAGTGGGCTCCCCCCCCCCCCACAATTCTTTTTATTTACGACCAAACACTTATGAGAATTATTATCATCAAATGACGTCGTTTGTGAGAAATTACTTTACTCACTAAGAAAAGATCAATGGGAATGAAGAACGCTAGGGACGCCATGATACGGTCCTCCTCCTTTCGGGTAAACATTATAATCTTTCGCAAAGCAAAGCGTAGGCTCTGAGATACTCCAAACCTTGGTTTGGAGCGCAAAACCATTTCAGAAGGGCGCAAAAAACCGATGCAAAACGTCTAGCTTAAGTTAGTGGGACAAACCACTTGGGAAGGAGGCACCGTGCCTCTTTTTCTCATTATTAAGGAATGAGCCATCGAAAAAAATCCTCTAAACGTAGCATAGAGATTCTATTCTTCCAATATCGCCGAAGTGCTCTACAATATACGTATGATGCTGGAAAACCAAAGACAACGCGCCCCTCATAGAATCCGACCCCTTTCACAACCCCCTTCATGACCCGCGACAAACATCTACGCCTATGCAATAAAATCAGCCCTGAATAGACCAGGCATTCACCCCGAAGCCACTAGTTGTGGCCCACTCTAGGAAGGAAGGGCAAGGTGTCCCGTAGAAAGGAACGAAGCCGCATGGGCCCAAGAACAATGAAAACTCCCTTTACACCTCCTTCAAACTCAAAGTCCAAGGGAATGTATATATGTAGCCCTTTGAAAAAACAATAGAAAGTTGAGTAACCTCAACACGTGCATTCAACGAGGAGAGCGAGGGTGTGTGTTTTGATGGTCCACATACTGTATGAAACGAGGCAAACAACTTGTTGAGAAATAAGAGTAGGAAAAAATATACATGCGAAACAATTTTATATATCAGCCTTAAAAACCCGAATACATCGCGGTAGGAGAGCTACTACAAAATATAGCCTTACCCCCAACCTCATTCCCTACCCTCCCTCTAAAAGCCAATATTACAAAGCCCCATATGTACAAAAGACCAGTCCTTCAAAGCTATATTAGATAATACAAAGAAATAAGGAAAGGAATGAGGCTTCGCCAAAATCGTCCTAGTATTGAAGCATCCTTCTTATTCTTGGACGGGATGCTTTCCGTCAAGCACGACAGCTCGATGCTCATCGCTGCATATGTCCATCATAGGGGCTACTAGCACAGGAATATTCGATGGATAAGCGTCGCAGGGCTCGAGCTAGGAGCATCTGCTCGTCATGCCTCCATCGGTACATGATTGGAAGCTAGTGGTTGGAAGTTAATGTGCACAAGATTCTAACTGCACAATACTGTAATTGTAAATGCCACTAGGTGTCCATGTTTGTTAGGACCAAATTTTTGGTTTAATTATTCGTTAATTTACTTAGTTTAATAAATTGGTAATTGATTATGTTTTCAGAAGAATATTTAGGGGAACTTACATAATCATAGATAAACTATTGCGATTTTTCAATATTTAGGGTATCCAGATTTTCAATAAACTATTGTTGAGGTAACTTATATACAAAGGACCAATATGACAATTAGTATTAAGACAAAGTTAAAAAATAATTTAGGTGCAATGTGCTAATAAAAGAATAATACTAAAGGTCCATACTAATAAAAATAATACAGAAATGAGAATCTGCCAATTAGGAACAACACTGGAGTACATTATGCATTTTACTCTAGATCTATATAAAATAAATAAGGTGTTGAGTATTTTGTACTTTGTAAAGTAGTACATGATTTGATATGCAATATACATAATTATATCGAACTATTCTGCAATTGTCAAGAACATGGTTTCACAATATATATTCCTTCAAGTAGTGCCATCTCCTTCATCAATATTGTGTCATAGTTCTCTGCAAGCTCTCCTTTTAATTACATTTTAATTTCCAATTATGTGCTCTCATTGAACTCGTTGAGTTACTGTCTGAGAGATCTGGATTTTAATTTGGTGGTTAACAACACCTCTTGTTGCACTAATTGTATTTGACAGCTCCATATAAGGTCCATGCAACTTACACAAATGACATGCCAGCTTTGATGCATTAGATAGATCTACATCTTTTTTCATAGATATCCTCGATGAAATCGCTTTCAGGCCCTGTTTGAAGTAAATAATGCATCAAATGATGGTCGGATTATATACAACAACTAAACAATAATAGTAATAATTTTCATAATAATAATAATAATGATAATAATAATAATAATAATATGAATAATAATAATAATAATAATAATAATAATAATAAAGTAATTAGAATAACAATCAAACCTGTAATTTCAATTGATTGGGGTAAGTTATATGAACCAAACGAGAATCACATCGAATAGAAGAACATGAGAATTCTGGTGTACAAACCCTTGTGAGATTCATTGCATCACAAACTCATTGGGACTCGCATCTTTTTGCTTATCTTTTATGTAATTATTATGTTACGCAATGAAGAAATAAATGGTGATAGATCCTCCATGCCTTATATAGGGGTTTAATGGCAAAGTCGTGCCTATGAGTGCGTACACGTGGTGAAAGATGCAAAGAGACCTTCGCGGAAGGCCACCTACCGTTTGGTGGAAGTGGTTAACATTGGGACTCGGGAAGGTTATAAGGGGAAAATAAATTCGATAGAACCTAAATTATGAAGTAGTTTGTTCAATTTTTAAGACTAACACGGGAATTGAAAATGATAAAATATCTAGAGATTGAAAAATAAATATTTATATATTAATTAAAAAGTTTAAACAAATAATTCACCAAACACGTGTAGAATTTGAAATATTTGTTATTTCGTACAAGATAATAAAACCTACATACCATATTGATTAAAATTACTGGAAAAAAAAAAGTTATTAAAGATTAGTTTTTCATTACTGGATTTTCAATTATCTAGGATACTACATATTAATGCACATATACAACTATACAAACTCCAGAATAAGTTTTTAAAAGTTGGTGTATTTGATACGCAAATAGTCACGAATATGAGCATGACTCATCTTGAATATTGGTAATTTTTTAAAGTACCAGCGCATATAGACACAACACCAACATACAAATCAAAAACATATATTAGATTATTTGTCTAAGATAAATTAAACATTTAACTTATTAACAAAACAAGTATCTTGGAAACATCTCTGATACTACTAGAGTCAATGACCTCGAAGAAACCCATTGAAGTTACTCTCTCATATTAAGTAGCACTTTGGATAAGAGAAAGGGAGAAAATGCTGACAAGACGCCTCAAAGAATATTATCTTGTTTTAAGATCAGTGAAGCCTCAGCATCCCTCAATGAAAATTCGACACGAATCTAGGACACTTCTTAGAATTCTAAAGATCCACGGTGTACGAAATAAGTCTCCTACCATTTGAGGAGACAAAGTGACGAGCCGTTATTTTCCATCTTTAAAAAGACCTCCAAAAAGGAGAGAAAAGGCGGACTCTCTTGGAAAAAGTTTGAATGACACTATTTCTATGCCCCTATCCTATAACTTCAATTCGTCAAAGGTTCAGGAGTGGGCTCCCCCCACCCCCAGTTCTTTTTATTTACAACCAAACGTTTACGAGAAATATTATCATCAAATGACGTCGTTTGTGAGAAATTACTTTACTCACTAAGAAAATATCAATGGGAATGAAGAAAGCTAGGGACGCTATGATACGGTCCTCCTCTTTTAGGGTAAACATTTTAATCTTCCACAAAGCAAAGCGTAGGCTCTCAGATACTCCCAAACCCCTGGTTTGGAGCACAAAACCATTTCGAAAGGGCGCAGAAAACCGATGCAAAACGTATAGCTTAAGTTAGTGGGACAAACCCCTTGGGAAGGAGGCACCGTGCCTCTTTTTCTCATTATTAAGGAATGAGCCATCAGAAAAAAAATCCTCTAAACGTAGAACAGAGATTCTATTCTTCCAATATCGCCAAAATGCTCTACAATATACGTGCGATGCTGGAAAACCAAAGACAATGTGCCCCTCGTAGAATATGACCACCTTCACAACCCTCTTCACGACTCTCGAAAAACATATACGCCTATAAAAAAATCGGCCTTGAATAGACCAGGCATTCACCCTGAAGCCACTAGTTGTGGCCCACTCTAGGAAGGAAGGGAGAGGTGTCCCATGAGAAGGAAGGAAGCAGCATGGGCCCAAGAACAATGACAACTCCCTTTACACCCCCTTCAAACTCAAAGTCCAAGGGAAGGTATGTATGTAGCCCCTTGAAGAAACAATAGATAGTCGAGGAACCTCAACATGTGCGTTCAACAAGGAGAACGAGGGTGCATGTTTTGATGGTCCACATACGGTATGAAATGAGGCAAACAGCTTGTTGAGAAATAAGAGAAGGAAAAATTATACATGCGAAACAATTTTATACATCAGCCTTAAAAACCCGAATACATCGCGGTAGGAGAGCTACTACAAAATATAGCCTAACCCCCCAACCTCATTCCCTACCCTCCCTCTAAAATCCTATATTACAATGCCCCATATGTATAAAAGCCCAGTCCTACGAACCTATATTAGAGACTACAAAGAAAGAAGGAAATGAAGGAGGCTTCGACAAAATCGTCCTAGTATTGAAGCGTCCTTCTTATTCATGGACGGGATGCTTTCTATCAAGCACGACAGCTCGATGCTCATCGCTGCATATGTCCATCAGAGGGGCTACTAGCGCAGCAATATTCGACGAATAGGCATCGCAGGGCTCGAGCCAGGAGCATCTACTCGTCAGGCCTCCATCGGTACATGATTGGAAGCTAGTGGTTGGAAGTTAATGTGCATATGATTCTAACTGCACAATACTGTAATTGTAAATGCCACTAGGTGTCCATGTTTGTTAGGACCAAATTTTTGATTTAATTATTCCCTAATTTACTTAGTTTAATTAATTGATAATTGATTATGTTGTGAGAAGAATATTTTGGGGAAATTACATAATCATAGATAAACTTTTGCGATTTTTTAATATTTAGGGTATCCAAATTTTCTCTCCTTTATTAGTTGTTGAGGTGATTTGACCCTTTTACACTTTTTAATTACGCCACTTGGTCGAAGAGTGACATTTTTTTTACCCGAATTTCAGTTTTTAATAGTTGGGATGCGACGGTGTTGCCCGAAAAAAAAAAGTTGGGATACCCATGTTCAAAAATTAGTGTTCAGCCATGCATGTGCAAAAACCGCAAAGGTTTGGCTAAGATTCTGCAATTTTACTTATTTATGTAATTCTCTTCTTAAAGATATAGAAGTAAATAGACATTTGGTGTAATATTTTCTAAATAAAATAATTCAAAGAGTTTAAATGAAAGTACATGGGAAATGAAAGAACCTAAAATTGTGGGGAAACCCCCGTATCAGTAATTACTATAAAGTTGGGGACAAAACAGTTTCGATAAGAATATAAATAGTAGAATATGGATATTACATATATGTACATAAAAGTTAACGATTCTCTTACTTTTGTTCCTTCAAATTAGTTATGTACATTCAATAAAAAAGTATCAATAAAGATATATTTAAGTGAAGCTCTACAATTGAAGACTTATATGCAAAGGACCACTATGACAATTAGTATTAAGGCAAAGTTAAAAAATAATTTAGGTGCAATGTAATAATAAAATAATAATACTAAAGGTCCATACTAATAAAAATAATACAAAAAGGAGAATTTGCCAATTAGGAAGAACACAAGAGTAAGTTTTGCATTTTACTCTAGATCTATATGCAATAAATAAGGTGTTGAGTAGTACTTTATAAAGTAGTACATGATTTGATATGCAATATACATAATTATATCGAACTATTCTGCAATTGTTAAGAACATGGTTTCACAATATATATTTCTTCAAGTAGTGCCATCTCCTTCATCAATATTGTGTCATAGTTCTCTGCAGGCTCTCCTTTTAATTACATTTGAATTTCCAATTATGTGCTCTCATTGAACTCGTTGAGTTACTGTCTGAGAGATCTGGATATTAATTTGGTGGTTAACGACGCTTCTTCCTGCACTAGTCGTATTTGACAGCACCATATATGGTCCATGCAAATTACACAAATGACCTGCCATGTTTGGTGCATTAGATAGATCTACATCTTTTTCCATAGATATCCTCGATGAGATCGCTTTCATGCCCTGTTTGAAGTAAATAATGCATCAAATGATGGTCGGATTATATACAACAACTAAATAATAATAGTAATAATTATCATAAAAATAATAATTATAATAATAATAATAATAATAATAATAATAATAATAACGTAATTAGAATAACAATCAAACCTTTAATTTCAATTGATTGGGGTAAGTTATATGAACCAAATGAGAACCACATCGGATAGAATAACACGAGAATTCTGGTGTAAAACCCCTTATGAGATTCCTTGCATCTTTTTGCTTATTTTTTATGTAATTATTATGTTACGCAATGAAGGAATAAATGGTGATAGAACCATCATGCATTATATAGGGGTTTAATGGCAAAGCCGTGCCTATGATTGTTTACACGTGGTGAAAGTTGCAAAGGGACCTTCGTGGAAGGCCACCTACCGTTTGGTGGAAGTGGTTAACATTGGGACTCGAGAAGGTTATAACGGGAAAATAAATTTGATAGAACCTAGATTATGTAGTAGTTTATTCAATTTTTAAGACTAGCGCGGGAATTGAAAATGATAAAATCTCTATAGATTGAATACTAAATGTTTATATATTAATTAAAAAGTTTAAACAAATAATTCACTAAACACGTGTAGAATGTGAAATATTTATTATTTGGTACAAGATAATAAAAGCTACATAACAGATTGATTAAACTTACTGAAAAAGAAGTTATTAAAGAGGAGTTCTTCACTTCTGGATTTTCAATTATCTAGGATAGTACATATTGATGCACAAATACAACTATACAAACTCCATAAATAATTTTTTTAAACTTGGCGTATTTGATACGAAAATTGTCACAAATATGAACATGACTCATCTCGAATATAGGTAATTCTTCAAATTACCAGCGCATCATAAACACTACACCATCGTACTAACCAAAAACATATATTAGTTTATTTGTGATTTGTCTATGATCAATCAAACATTTAACTTATTAACAAAACAAATATCTGGAAAACATTGTTGTGTTCCTGGTGCAATACCGATTGCGTTCATGGGGAGACAAGCCACTATGCTTCTCGAAGAGAGCATAGGCCTCCTCAGAGTTGGCTGGCTTCTTCATTTTGTGGAGGTCAAAAGCTTGCTGGAAGTCAACGATCGGTCGCAGCAACCCCATCGCCAACTTAAAGCACTCGAGATATCCCCACAACAGATGCGCAGTTAGAACCCCATGGTGCCGTTTCTCAAAGAGGCCTGAGCATTGTCACATGGTCTCTTTCTGAGCATATCGAACCGCCGCATCCACCTTAACCTGTAATTCCTCAGAAGATATGGCCACGGCTAACTTCTCTGAAGCCGACTCTGCACGGTCAAGAGCCTGACCCGGTTGCTCCTGAAGGCTCCTTTCCGTTTCTTGCACCTCTTCTTTTTCCTTCTCGAGGAGCGCAATTCTGGCCTTCAAAGCTTTATTCGAAGCTTCCAATTCCGCGAATGCGGTCTGCAGACGCTTCATCTCCTCACCGTGCCTCTTCATCTCTTTCTGATCCTCCTCCCACCTGAAATCATAGGACGAAATCTTTTCCCGAAGGACCCTCATCTCATTCTGGTCCTCCACCCTAATGGAATTGAAGGATGATACCTTCTCTCGAAGAACCCTCACCGCATCCTAATCCTTATTTTAACCCTGCTCTGCCACGATAGCAACCTATCTGGTCTTCCAGACCTAAAACGAGTGGATGTCTAGGAAGATAATATACAAAGAAGGATGAACAGAAAGACAAAGGAAAAGAAAAACTTACCATAAGCCCCATCCAGTTGAGGCAAGTCTGCATAAAATGAAAGCCATCGGCATGAGTGGCATTTGAAGAAACGAAGAAGTGAAGGACTTCTCCGAAGGCTTTATCCAAGGTCTGCATCGATGGCAAATCCTCCAAACGGGGAGGAATCCCTGGAAAAGGCATCCCAAAGGAAATGCCCTCTAGGGAAGTGGTCACCAGAATCGAGGTAACAGCAGCAAAATCGGAAAATAGGGCCCTATGAACTCCCGTAGGAGCAGAAGGACCCGCCACCCCCCAGAAGGGAAGTCAAGAGTGAAATCTTGACATCTAGGTGCGACGAGTCGCCAAGGTGCGTGTCGGAGACTGCCAAAATATCCTCGGAACTGCCCAACGATGCCTCCGAGCCCGACTTTAAAAGTTATGCCAATAACTCCTCACCTGCAAGAAAGACTATAGTCTCCCCTCCTGTGGTCATCGGAGACTTCCCTTTATCTACATTACCTACGAACGAAGGACGGGTCACTTAAGCATAAAAAGAAAAGCAAGGAAGTTAAGGATACTTAAAGAAAGAAAATATGTACAAAAAGCTTACCGTGGACAAGGGGTTCAGAGACTGGATCCACCGAAGGCGCCAACAAAGGATCTTCGACCTCCCTTATAGGAGAAGACGAAGGGTCATCGGAGAAGGTGGTCACATATTTCGATGCAACGGCTAATGAATCTCCCCCCTTGGTCGGGCCTCCTTCCGAAGGGAGACCTCCTTCCGAAGCGAAATCCCCCTCCGAAGCCCTCGAAGAATTCGTTGTGGCAGAAGTTGAACCTGACACCAGATCCCGCTGTGGCGTCTTGAAAGGCGAGTGATCCTCCTCCTCCTCCTCCACCGGATGCATATCCGCGTCTTCTGGAGTATTGACCTCCTTATCCGAAGCATCTTCCCCTCGGGAACGTCAGAAGTCCCACTGGACGAACAGGCCGAAGAAGCCGCTTGGGACTTAGACTTCTTCCTATCACTCGGAGCCAGAATGTCTTGCGCCGATGGCTTCGCAGCCACAGTCGGGCCCAAGGGACTCTTGGGCGAAAAGTATTTTGCCAAAACCCCCTTGCGTTATACACAAATCCCTCGGAATCCCTAGAAGTAAAAGTTTACTATATAAATAGAGGAGATCAAGTCAAAATTACTTACCGAAGTAAACCAACTCCTCGAGAGACATGGACAAAGGCGCTTCGATGGCAGCATCGGTGAAAATCACATAGTGAAGCCCTGATTTCTCGTACAATGTACCAAAATCACCCCCCCCCCCCCCTCCATCAAAGGCTTAGCCAAAATTATCGGAGAGAAGCTCATCTCGGGATCTAGAGGATACACGGGAGCTTTAGCCTTTCTCTAATCGAAGGGCATATCCCACTTCCCTTTCAAAGGTTTCACGAATAAGTACTTGTCCTTCCAAGTACGATGGGAGCTAAGCGTCCCCTCCAAAATCCTCTTTGTCGAATTCTTAGTAGTATCCCGATGACGAAAATGATAAAATGGAAAGCCCCCAGGCGATAGCACAATATCAAAGATTGAGAACAATAGGGCTACTATACAACTCAACCCCTTCAATTGGCACCAAAAAAACAAAGATGCACAAAACGGCAAAGCCGTTCGAGTCACCTGACTCGGGCACACGTTACATGCCTTGAAAATATCATAGAATATGGAGGGAAGGAATGATCGCCACCCGTACCTCATCTGTGCGTAGTACACAACGATGTAATCCTTTGGAGGAGCATTAGCCCTCTCATTCTTGGTAGGAATCTTGAACTCCATGTTCTTATGTTACACCCCTAAACCCGTAAACAAGGACACCACTTCGGTCCGAGTAGCAGTGCTCACAGTCTCCTCGACCTTCTGGAGATTGCGAGTATCTGACCTTTTCGCCTGAAAACCCTAGCCCTTTTCGAAGAAGCGGCACCACCCTCCTCAGCCACAACAGAAGCGCTCCCCTTCCTTTTTCGAGTAGAAGCGACAAGCCCGCTCATTGTTACACCACCAGTTACCACCGATAAATCAGTGGCAAAAGTTAACGCCACTGCTCCCAAACCCGAGGCGGCAGTGGTAAGATCAGTATTAGAGGAAGCCATCTTAAGGAAGAAGAAGAGTGAAAAAGAGAAAGATTAGAAAGGTGTTTGTGAAATCGCACGAAATTTAGAGAGAGAGAGAGAATTTGTTAGATTACGAAAAAACTTGAAAGCTGATAATGAAGAAAATGGGCGTGAGGGCTATATTTATAGCCAACATTATGTAGATCGTGGGGAGTAAAAACATCCCACGTCGCCCCCTGAACACGACACGTGTCCCGGAAACGTTACACACCAACAAGCCGTTGGAAACGGCTCGGTGCCAACGGCCAGATGGCGGACCGTTACGCTGCCATCACGAAACACCATAAATGCGCCCCTCTCACCTGCATTATCCTACCCGAGAACAAATCTCCCGAGGATAAAAAGGTAATATCCTTAGTATATTAATACTTGTGGCATATATGATATATATATATATATATATATGTACCCACCGCCCCATCGTCGAAAAAAAAAATATAGTAAAAGGAGAAGAAAGAAAAATCCCCTCGCCTCACCGAAGGCAAAAAATCAAAGGAATAAAATTTCTTTCGCCTCTACAATGGCAATCGAAATTTAGGGGGGCTAACGTTAACCCTAGAAAATAATATAGGGATTAACGGAAGCGTTAACCCTAAAAAATAGGAATTAACCTAAGGATGGTACTACCGTCACCTAACTCTCGATGCCACGTAGTATCGAGAGGGCCCACCGAGTGCCGCAAACTCAAAATGGTAAAAAACGACACCCGCAAAGAGGCACCTATGCATTCCTTGGAAATTCACGATGACTAAAAATAAGATGCGAGAACTTCGATATCCATCAAGATGCCAAGAGGGACCACTGCAAATATAAGGACCCCGAGTCCTCGAAATATGAGAACATCCCCACGCTAAGAAACCCGAGGGCCACGGACCATCGGAGTACATACTACGAAGACTAAAACACAAAAATGGATCCCTATCATGATCAAAAAGATATCGGACGAGCACCCAGCCTCACCTATGAAGCTCTCCCGAGAGCCCTAGCCTATCGGAGAAAGAATCCAAGAATCTCCTTATCAGAGTCGCCTGAAAGTTATCGAAAATGATAGAAGTTCATCCTGGTCATGTCCTAGTAGATAAAGGACCCCGAGATAAAGTATAACTTATCCACTCACGCACATTGTGACACTTGTACTTTACTAAATTCATGCATAGTGACATATGTCCCCAAATACCTCTATATAAGGGGTACCCCCACTGTCAATTCAATTCAGATTCGATTTAATTCAACACAAGCAAGACATGCAATTCTTAGTGAATAAAAAGAGAGATGTTTTCGTCATAAGCACACTTCTGAACTTCCGGACAAGACGTTACAACCCTTACAAACTCGTTAAGTAGGTTAAAATAACAAACTTGTTAACAGGCGGCTTTTGCACATGTATGGGTGAAATTTGAAAATTTCACTTGGGTACCCCAACTTTCCCTCCCTTATTAGTTGTTGAGGTGATCTGACCCTTTTATACTTTTTAATTACGTCACTTGGTCGAAGAGTGACATTTTTCTAACCCGGATTTTAGTTCTTAATAGTTGGGATAAGACGGTGCCGCCCGAAAAAAAAAGTTGGGATACCCATGTGCAAAAACCCAATGTTCAGCCATGCATGTGCAAGAATCGCAAAAGTTGATTTTGCCTTATTTATATAATTCGCTTCTCAAAAATATAGAAGTAAATAGACACTAGGTGTAATGTTTTCTTAATAAAATTAACCAAAGAGTTTAAACGAAAATACATGGGAAATAAAATAACCGAAAATTGTGGGAAAACCTCCTTAGCAGTAATTATGATAAAGTATCGGCGAAAAAGATTTTCGATAAGAATTCAATATGGAGATTATATATATGTACATAAAAGTCAAACGATTCTCTTGCTTTTGTCCCTTTAAATTCAATATAAATGATTTGACAATAGATTGTATAATATATATATATATGTGGGTCGGTTACAAGTGAGTAATCTAATAGCACAACAAATCTATCTCAAATCAGGCCTACACTAGGTATCTCGCATAGACTTGGTCCGGAACCTATTGCTCGAGGTCGGGACTTCACCGAATTGCCTGCTGGTGCTACGTCGATGATGAGTATCGAATGTATATCAGTGATGAGTCTCGATATGATGTCGGGGATGAGTCTCGATATGATATCGATGGGCAATCTCGAGGTGATATCGATGTACAGGTCATTATAGGAGGCTGAGTGATGACGTGGACAAAACCATATCGAATATCTATGTCGGGTATAATATCGAATATTGTTATTCGATGTGATGCGGGCAAATCGAGGTGAGGAATTCCTGCCTTTCTCGGTGTGTGGGGCGGGGTATTTATAGGCGCGGCTAGTCTATATCGAATCCTATATTCGATGTCATATCGGAGGTGATCCCCGATATGATCGTTCATGTGTTGTGGCCCAGAATGGGCCCAAATGCTATAAACCTCGATATCAATATACAATCAATAAAAAAGTTTCAATAAATATATCTTTAAGTAAAGCTCTACAATTGAAGACTTATATAAAAGGACCAATATGACAATTAGTATTAAGGAAAGTTAAAAAAAATAATTTAGGTGCAATGGGCTAATAAAAGAACAATACAGGAGGTCCTTACAGAAAGGAAAATCTGCCAATTAGGAACAACACAGGGGTAGTTTTGCATTTTACTCTAGATCCATATACAATAAATAAGGTGTAGAGTGGTTTGTACTTTGTAAAGAAGTATAGGATTTGATATGCAATATACATAATTATATGTGACTATTCTGCAATTGTCAAGACATGGTTTCACAATAATCTTTTTTCTTCAAGTAGTGCCATCTCCCTCATCAAAATTGTGTCATTGTTCTCCGCAGGCTCTCTTTTTAATTACATTTTAATTCCAAATTATGTGCTCTTATTGAACTCGTTGTGTTACTATCTGAGAGATCTGGATTCTAATTTTGTGATTAACGACGCCTCTTGTTGCACTAGTCGTATTTGATATCACCATATTTGGTCCATGCAGCTTACACAAATGACCTGCCATGTTTGGTGCGTTAGGTAGAGCTACATCTTTTTCCATATATATCCTCTTTGAGATCGCTTTCATGCCTTGTTTGAATTAAATAATGCATCAAATGATGGTTATATTATAAACAACAACAAAATAATAATAGCAATAATAATTATTATAATTATAATAATATTAATAAAGTATTAACAATAACAATCAAACCTTTAATTTCAATTGATTTGGGTAACCTATATGAACCAAATGAGAATCACATCGTCTATGAGAACACGTGATATCTGGTGTAAAAACCCGTATGAGATTCATTGCATCACAAACTTATCGTAACTCACATCTTTTTCTTATTTTTTTATCTAATTGTTATGTTATGCAATAAAGGAGTAAATGATGATAGATCCTCTCTGCATGATATTGGGGTTTAATGGCAGAGTCGTGCCAATGCATGCATACACGTGGTGAAGGATGCAAAAGGACCCTCGCGGAAAGCTACCTACCGTTTGGTAGGGGTGGTTAAAATTGGGACTCGGGAAGGTTATAAGGGGAAAATAAATTCGATATAACCCAGATTATGAAGAAGTTTGTTCAATTTCTAATACTAGTGCGGGAATTGAAAATGATAAAATCTCTATATTTATATATTAATTAAAAAGTTTAAACAAATAATTCACCAAACACGTGTCGAATGTGAAATATTTATAATTTCGTACAAGATAATAAAACCTACATACCATATTGATTAAACTTAATGAAAAAGAAGTTATTAAAAATGAGTTCTTCACTACTGGATTTTCAATTATCTAGGATACTACATATTGATGGACATATACAACTATACAAACTCCAGAAATATTTTTTTAACCTTGGTGTATTTGATACAAAAATAGTCAAGAATTTTTTTTTGGAGCAAGATAATATTACTATTTCCAAAAACAGTTTGCGTACAAAGCCGATCCTGTACAAAGCCGATCAAAAGGATCCAGGTTCAAAACTCAGCATACCATAACCAATACCAAACTACTTATCACTACATCTATTGTAGCCTATCACAAAGATGACTAAGGCCTCTATGGCGTGTAGCTCGAGCTTTCACCACTTTAATGATCCGCATGCTCACAGTAGGATCCAAAGTCGGAGGCTTGTTGAATACCATTCTCCAGGTCGATGAGGTATATTCATCTAGTTCAAAACATCAGTCCAAATTTTACCTGTCACAGGGCATTTGAAAAATAAGTGTTCCATTGTCTTATCCTCTTTACAGAATACACACTTGCTATCAATCTGTCTACCAAAGCGTGTCATTCTCTCCTTAGTATACAATCGATTTTGGCAACTCATCCGCATAGTAAATACAGCTCTTGGCCTAGCAGTATTCCCATACAAGAGTTTGCACCAAGGAACCTTGCTTTTTTCACCTCTGATACACTAATAAACCTGCCTTGTCCCATATTTTCCAGTATCAAGAGCCTTCTTCCACCCATCATTGAGTAGCATATCTTCTCTGTATTAGAACATTCTCCTGATAATCCATGAACATCCATTCTCATGTGTGAAGGTGAGCCAAGTAGAATCTCTCAAGTAAATACTATGAATCCATCGGACCCACGGCTTGTCAGCTTTTTTTGCAACATTCCACAGCATCTTTGCTATATTGGCTTTATTCCATGGCTCTAGTTCAATCACATTCAGGCCCCCTTCATTTCTTGCATCACATATATGTTCCCAAGACACAGGTGCTTTTCTACTCTCCATATCCTTTCATGTCCACAGAAACACTCTGCACCGTTTTTCAATAAGTTTTAGAACAACTTTAGGCATAGGGAAAACTTGAATCCAATAATTTGCCATGGAAAAGATGACACTCCTTATGAGCTGCAGTCTGCCAGGGTAACTGAGTAATTTACTGCTCCAATGATTAATTCTAGCCATGATTTTATCTATGAGAGGGGTGTACTCTACCAGTTTCAATTTACTACTAGCCAATGGCACACCTAGATACCTGACAGGTAGTTTTCCTTGTTTAAACCCAGTCATCTCCAATATTTGCTGCCTTTCTTCAATCCCTGTGCCCCCATGATACACACTACACTTTGTAGGACTGGATTGCAACCCTGTGGCAGCTGAAAACATCTTGAACTTCTCCATCATGAGCTGCACAGACACAGCATCACCTCTACACAGTAGCATTAAATCATCCGTGAAGCACAAATTTGTTATCCCCAAGCTCTCACACCTTGGATGGAAATTGAAGTTAGGATCAAACTTCAACTCCTGTAACAGTCTATGGAGATATTCCATGATTATGACAAAAAGCAAGGGTGACACAGGGTCACCCTGTCTCAGTCCCCTCTTTGCAGGCTAAACTCTTGATGGCACCCCATTCACCACATATTTATAAGAAACAGATGAGACACACTCCATGATCCATTTTACAAAAACTCTAGGGAACCCCAATTCAATCATGATCTCTTCTAATGCCCTCCATTCAACAGTGTCATAAGCCTTCTGAATATCCATTTGAATGAGACATCTAAGTGATATTCCCTTTCTCCCATATCCTTTAACCATTTCCTGTGCTAAGAAAATATTATCATGAATGTTTTTCCCAGGTAGGAATGCTGATTGACTATCATCCACAGCAATGTTAATTGCCCTCCCCATTCTCTATGTCAAAATCTTTGTGATGATTTTCAGCACTGTTGTACAACAATAAATAGGCCTCATGTCTTTAACAGTTTTTGCCTCAGGTGACTTGGGTATTAGAGTCACAAGGGTGCAATTTACTGCCTTGTACATTTTGCCCTCCTGAAAAAATTCTTTCACAGCAGCAATCACATCATGGCCTACAATACTCCATGTTTTTTTAAAGAATAAGGCATTGAAGCCATCCAAACTCGGGGCTTTCAAGTCACCAATTCCATTCAAAGCCTGTAAAATCTCTCTATCATCAATTGGTCTTATCAATTGCAAAGCCTCCTCTCTATGTAGAGTTCTACCTTTCCTTAGTACAGGGATTTCCACTCCTTGGATCCTGTTAGATGCCTCCCCAACTAACTCCTTATACAACTGCAGAATTTCATCTTCAATTTGTTTTGGACTGGTTAATAGATCTCCTGTCCGGGACACCAATTTGTGCAGGCCCTTCTTTTTATTTTTTTCCTTAACAGTCGCAAAGAAGTAGGCATTGTTGCCATCCCCTAGTTGCAACCAGTCAACTTTTGATTTCTGCCTTAATACATCTTCTTCTACTTGATGATGATTGAGTAATTCATCCTTTAACCTCTTGACCTCCTCTAACAACATTGGATTAAACATATCCCCCATTAAAGTTTTTTGCGCCCGTTCCAGCTGTGAACTAGCCTCCAATATTTGTTGGGACACCCTAGCATATTTTCTGGCTAACCTCCTCATAGGTGTCTGTAATCTCTTCAGTTTCTGCCAAAGGCATTGCATAGCTGAACACCCTTTGACATCTTTTCTCCAGCTTCCTTCCACTTCTTGATAGAAGCAACTATCTTTGGCCACTATATTCAAAAATCTGAACATGGAGTGTGTCACACTTTGTCTCCCCACACATGTACCCTTCACCATGGCATGATCTGATATCCCATTAGGACATATTTCAAAAGATACATCCTCAAATTTAGTAAACCATTATGTGTTGGCAATAGCCCAATCAATTCTGGAATATATTAGTCCATCAACTTCATGACTATTAGACCAAGTATGATGTGGACCAGTGGTTTGGGCCTCAAACAACTCCAGGTTGTGCATCATCTGTTCAAATTCAGCAAACTCATGGTGTTTAACTCTATTTCCTCCAACTCTGTCCTCCACATGTAAAATATTGTTGAAATCCCCCATACTTAACCAAGCACCTTGTTGTCCAGAACTAATGGCTTCCATATCTCTCCATACTAGCCGCCTCAGTTCCAATGTATTATATGCATAGACAGCCGTTAGCTAATACAAAAAATTCCCACCTATGTCCAGAACCTTCATATGCATAAATTGATCTGACTGGGTGATTACTTCTATATGCGCTTGACTTGGATCCCAAAGACACCAGATGCGCCCATTAGGATGCCTATTGTAATTATCTACATAACACCATTTTGGATCAAAACTTCTTCTAATCTTATTCGCTTTTGATTCCTTAACCCTTGTTTCTACCAATATGACAATTGCACAATGTTGTTTTGAGATGCAGGAGCTAGCCTCTCTGTGCCTTGCCACTTTATTCAAGCCCCTTACATTCCATGAGAGAATCATGGTACAGGCTCCAAGCCTTAAGGAGGCAAATCCATTCTGCTATAAGACTCCAGCTGCTTCACCTCTGCTAAAGTTCTCATTTCTGTTTTCTCTTGTTGATTTCTTCCCAGCGCTAACAACACTCCAGTCAGCCTCATCATGTTTTTCCTGATAAGTCAGAATCCTTGTAGTATTATTAGAGCCATCTTGGCCAGCTTTGGTTTCTGGGTCCCTTGGCTCTGTTGTAGTGGTACCCTTCTTACCAGTCCTTTTCTCTTGCACCCCTTGTTCCCCCTCAGCATTCACATTCTTAACACTAGGTTCCACAGGCTGTTTGTCCTTCTGTTCTTGCACCACTTTCCTCACCTCTCCAGCAGGCTGTTTTGGTGCCCAAACTTTACCATCTTTCCTCTGCACAGGCTGTTTCCCTTGTTTATTTCTTTTCATCTCACAATTATGACCAATCTTCAAACATATATTACAGTAATGAGGTTTGCATTCATATACCACCTCCTGCTTAAATTTTCCTTTCCTTGGATCATTTAGTGTAATCACTTCCCTTAGCGGCTTAGATACATCCACTTCCACCATCATTCTAGCATAAGAGACCCTGAGCTTTTTAGAAGTACATTCATCTGTGACCATAGGTGACCCAAGTGCACTTGCTATCTTCCCAATACTCGTCTCACTCTAGAGATGCACAGGCAAATGAGGTAATGTAACCCAAAGAGGAACAACTTTCATCTCCTCTGATAGCACAAAGCCTGGTTCCCACTTTTTCAGAAACATAGGTTTCCCATAAATTGTGAAAGGACCCCTAGATAAAACCTCATCCCTATCTTTACTATTCTGAAATCGCAACAGGAAGTAGCCAACGTCATGATAGTGAATTTCCGGCATTGCTACAGAGCTCCAAACTTTCTCAATGAAAAGTCGTACAACATTCAGAGTTAAATCATCATTAATCACATACATGATCAGAGCATTTTCCCAATATATTAGTTCAGATGCAATATCTTCTTCATCAATGTCAATTTCGATTTCCCCATCGACAATTTTGGGCGCGTGGAATTTAATAGTAGTTCCATGCAGTGTTGTGAAAGGCAAAAAGCGTCGGGCGAGTGTTTTTCATACTTAGAAGCGAAGCGTAAGCTCAGAGACGTTAAGCGTAAGCTCCACAAATTTTGGCATTTTTATTTTAGTTCAAATATAAAAATATAATTACGTAAACAACATTGGAAAAAATATTGACTAGAACAAAAAGATGCAAATAATATAATCTTCAGAATGTTCAAAAACATATTTCAACTAAAAGTCTAAAACCAATATTTCTCAGATTCAAAAATATCCATAAAGATCATTCATAGTCGTTTTCACAAAAAATATAAAATATAAAAAACATATTACAGAAATACTTAAAATTGCAATTTGTGAACCATTTTTTGCCACAAACCCTTTTTTTCTACTTCATTTAATGTAGGTTTTGGGCTTTAATTGAACAACCCACTATTTCTTTCCGTAGCCTACACTTTATTGGGCTAAAGTTAAACTCTAAACTGGTAAAGAAAGCAGAACTGGGCTGGGCTACGAAAAAAAAGAAAAAAAAAAGAGGAAAAACTGAACTTGCGCTCCAAAAGCGCTTGGAGCGCGCCCCGAGCGCGCTTTAACAACGCTTTAGGAAAAACACGCCCAACAGCAGCGCTCGTGTGCATTTTTCTTCGATTTTCGCTCGGAGCGCGCTTTTGACAACATTGGTTCCATGAGAAGGATCTCTATTACATGTAATTGCATCAACCCAAGGTTTTGAGGAGCCTATTTCTGTCTTCACTGTTTCCTCAATCCGTATTGGATTCACATCCCTATTCAGCGGAGGAAACTGAGACACCATATCAATCCTCACTATATTTTCCGGTGGTGGGGATCTGCTATTTATCGGTGATTGTTCCCCTTATTCCTCTCCATTTGCGATAGATTTTC
Source organism: Linaria vulgaris (assembly GCA_948329865.1). Lineage (NCBI taxonomy): Eukaryota > Viridiplantae > Streptophyta > Magnoliopsida > Lamiales > Plantaginaceae > Linaria > Linaria vulgaris. The sequence goes on along the minus strand of OX415254.1, from coordinate 13,044,447 downwards.
CCCTTTCGCTATTCTCTGTTGCCGTAGTTCGCACCTGTAGTTGGGAGCGTGTGGTGATTGTAGACCCCGACGGATGATGTTGCGTGGCCACCTTCTTCGGCGGACGGCCCACGCGCCGCATTATCTTACGTCCTCTCGCCACTCTCTATGTCGGGAAGTGTGTGAAAATCGCACCTAGTTTTTTTCTCTGACTTTACTAAATAGTCAAGAATTTGAACCTGATTGGTTTAGAATAAAGGCAACTCTTCAAAGTACCAGATGCTACATCAACATACTAACCAAAAACATATATTAGTTTATTTGTCTAGGATCAATCAAACAATTAACTTATTAAACAAATAAATATCTAGGAAACATTTTTAATACTACTAGAGTCAAGTACCACAAAGAAACCCATAAAAGATACTCTCTCGTATAAAGTAGCACTTTGGATAAGAGAAAGAGAGACTCGGTGGAGACTCGTCATCCCCTATGAAAATTCAACACGAATCTGGGACGATTCATAGAATTCGAAAGAGCCACGGTGTATGAAATAAGTCGACCGCCATTCGAGAAGACTGAGTGACGAGCCGATCATCCCCCTCTATAAAAAGACCTCCGAGAAGGAGAGAAAATGGGGATTCTCTTGGAAATTTTTTGAAAGAATACGACACTATTTCTATGCCCCCTAGTCCGACCACTTCAATTCTTTGTGGGTTCGGGTATGGGCTTTTTTCACCCATGTACAACGCCCCTCCCCCCCCCCCCCCCCTATCCTCCCCCCATTGTTTTTATGTATGACCAAACACTTATGAGAAATAATATCATCAAATGGCGCGGTCTGTGTGAAATCCCTTAACTCCTTGAGAAAACATCAATGGTAATGAAGGAAAGAAGGGACGCTATGATAGGGTCCACCCCCTTTAGGGTAAACATTATAATCATCCGCGAAGAAAAGACTATGCTCTGAGATACTCCCAAATTACTTGTTTAAAGCGCAAAGACATTTTCGAAGGGAGCAGAAACCGATACAAATCTCTGACTTGCAGTTGGTGGGAAAACCCTCTTGGGAAGGAGGCCTCGTGCATTTTTTCTCATTATTAATGAATGAGCCATCGTAAGAAATCCTCTAAAGGAAGTGCGGAGATTTTATTCCTCTAATATCGTTGACATACTCTACAATAGATGTGTGATGCTGGAAAACCAAATATAACATGCCCTCGTAGGATTCAAGCCCCTACACGACTCCCTTCACGCTCCCCGACAAGCATCTACACCTACGCAAAAAAATCTACCCTGAATATCGATGAGTTTAGGGCCTCAGATCTGAGATGAAGGGTAAAATTGACTCTTTCGAGGGAGAAAAGTATGTGTGGGTCCAAGAGAAGGCGATGTTGGAGAAAGACTCGGAGTTGGTGCAGTTACGCGAGAGGATTGTCATCGAGGAGTTGGAAAAAGCTCATGTGGTTCCTTTTCCTTCCCCTAACATCATTAAGCCGTAATTATTACTAACCAAATTGGATGAGGTCGCTGCCCTCACTTAGCAGGAGATATTTCAACATTGCAAGGCCCATTTTACCAAGAATTACCATGGTATCTGGCGGTCCAAATTATTTGGGTTTCATGGAGTGTGCCAAACAATTGACGGAGAAGGAACTCCTTAAACCGTATGTCATTTGGATTCCAGTTGTATCAAGCAACCAACTGATATAGATAACACATTATGTCTCTTTCGTCGTGTGAATTCCAGTGCCACTGCCTAATCGGATCAAAGTAGGGGTCCAACTTGTGTTGCTCCTTCTCCCAGTCAGAGTACTGGTTCAAGGGTTCGTCTGATGGTGCCTATTTCCACTTTCCTCCTGAGACCTTCAACTTCTAAGGAAATGATATATGCAGGCATGGTGCTCCCCCATTCTTCTACTTGGCATATTCTGTAAATTTTCTTTTTGTGTTGAAGTGTTGGCCTTCCCTGTACTTTTTGATGAATTCTTAGTTGAATGAAAAGGGAGATTTTGTCGTTTTGTCCTTTTTCGCATCGTGGGTTTTCGCTTTCCCAGCAGTATCGCACTTTGTCTATTTTTAAATCATATTCGAACATGTCTTGGAAATTGGATCCTTATTAATTCAGGAGTTTAAACCTGATGTCAGTGCATGTCTCCCACTATCTGGCATCCCTCCAAACGTGTTAAAAAGGTGTCAGGTACATGCGACTGCGATTGGTTGAGGGTGTCGCCTATCCCTCATGCTCTCTTAATGTTCCATTAATGCGGGGAGTTGGGCAGGTATTTTTTCCTATAAATACCATGCTCAACACCAACATTCTCTCACTTTTTGCACTTCCACTCTTTTTGTACTTGCAGCTTTTGCCAATGATTATTTCACTTTTTTAGAGAAGTGTCTTTTTCATCATCTAACTTGTCAATTTTATTTCCCTTTCTACACTTAGCCCTTTTCAAGACTACTTCTCCCAGCCATCTTTGAATAATTCAACTTATGACCTTCTCTGGAGCTTTAAACTTTTCTTCTCACTCCAAAAGTGGATCTTTTAGTCCCAGAAATCCTTCCTTTTTGCATAGCATTAAGCACGCGTCCTCATCTAAGGTGGTTTGTCTTTTATTTTTCAATAACGTACAATAACGCCTCCTCCCATACCTTTGGGTACTGACGCTTCCCTTGTGGACGCCATAAGGATGGCTTTCTTGCGCCAAGAGGCTTACTCGCTCGTTGAACAATTCTCAGTATTCAGCGTGACTCTATGGAATGTTAGGGCCATGGTAAATGGGGGACGTGTGGGTTCGTCAGTGATTATAGAGTCTTTAGGATTTGCATTCTTGTTATTTATTGTGTATCATTTAAATCCTGATGAATATGATGTAGTAATTCATGTTTCCCATAATAGGGCTTACGATCCTCTGAATATATATATATGACGATATACTCTGATCAGATACAATGCGGAGTTCGACTATTCTTCCATGCCTTTCTCAATCTCTCTTTTGATACTGGAAAGTATGTCACGGCCAACTTACTCTCAATTTGTACCATCACCTTATCGGGTTTATCCTATGTTGAAAGCTGCTCAACCTCAAGATGAACCCCTATAGGGTTAGTGCTTCTTTCATCCTCCGCCCTTGTCCTAACGGTCTTCCCTTTTTCAGCTTGGTGCATCGCGATAATCGTTAGGGTTTTCTACGATTACCAGGCGAGGTCCCAAGCAGGGTGACTGAAAGTGTAGGTTTTTTTTCGTAAAGCCCAAAGGTAGATTAGCTTCCTCATGGGGAGTGCCCATCCAATGCAGCTTAGGGTATGTAATTCCCAATCCTAATATAGTCGTTCATGAGATGGCCAACCTGATGAACACAGGCCTTTATGCTGGTACGTACGATGTGTGTGCCTTGTTGGAGTAGTCGAAGACTTTAACTGTGGCGGGTTGTTTGTAGTTTCCTCCCCATCAACTGCACATCTATCCTTTACTCCATAAGGATTTTACTTCATGCTTTTGCTCATATTTGTCTCTCTTACAGTGACTCCTATTCTTTTAATCACCATATTTCCTATGCACGGTCGGAGACGGATGCTTACACAATTCAGCCATTTGCTCAAATTTATCTTACTACCATGCACGATGAGGGCTCCAATGTCGAGGATAGGAACCCTTCTCCTCCTCTATATTTTGAATTTATCCATAGGCCGGACCCATTGGCATGTGGGGTAGTTGTGGATAGTGGTATCTTTGCATGGGCGATGGTGTCTTCTGAAAATTTCGGATCGTGGATTGACACAACAACTTTGAGAGTTAAGTTGGTGTTGCCTTAACTCAATTGTGATCTTCTTGAATATTATAACATGCAGCGAAATTAAAAACACAAGAAGATGTAATTTTAAGAAGTTTTCAATATTATTAAAAACTTTCGAGCCTTAGGCCAAATAACGATAAAGGTTTTAACAAAAATGTTCCTCACAACAATTCACTCACGCTCTTTGTTGATCGGACTCAACGAAGCAGACAAGTACGAACTACTTAACTTCTATGAACTAGACGTAAATAGTTGATACAAAAACTTTGCAAAAGCAAGACGAAGACAATACAAAGAATGATTAATCTCTGAGATTGTTTTGCACGATTGTCTTGTATTCATCTTGATGAACTTCACATCTTTTATAAATTTCTTGAATTTTGCACGCCAAGATGTGTTGTTCACAGTTTTGGTAACTCTTGTTGTTTCCTTGTTGAATTTTGGATTCTTTGTGAACTCGATATCTTTCTTGAATATGTATTTCCTTTATTACTGATCTAACAAGGTAACACATCTTCTTCAAATCGGAGAATCCTGGAAAGAATCAAGTTGCAGAGAACCGCCAATATTATTTCCTTCTTTTGCAAACCGTGTTGAGTTGACTATTCAACTTAACTTAAGTTATGGAAACTTCAAGTAAGGAATCATCCATAGCTCTTCCTTATGATTAATATACTTTCCTGGAGATAAACATAAACAATTAAAACCGTGGAACTTGATTAATAAGTGAATAAAGGCAAAACTTAAATTTGGCAATTAAAGAACAGTTTTCGTACAGGCTCTCTAGTTTCAATGTTATCCTCAATGTTGTCCCAACATCGCATAACATTGATTCCAGAAAACCCTGCACTTTCAATCTCCCCCTTTTTGCCTTTCTTCACAAAACCAATACATGTTCCAATACCGGTTCCCCGACAGAAACAGGAATACGGGTAAGTATTGTAAATACCACAAAACTTATGGGCATACCACCGAGGAGTGTACCACCCTGCAAAGAGAGGTGCTCCGCCTCTTAGAAGCGGGATACCTGAAGAACTATCTCAAGGTAAACAACCCCGAGAATACCCCTCGTAATACCTACAAGAGACCCCGAAAGGAAGAGGAAGAAAAAGATCGGGCGACTCCCCATCGGAAGACTCGAGAGAAAACTGCGAGGCAGCGGACCCCGCCCCCTCCCCCAGAAACGTATGAAAATAACGCGCCTTCGGGGCGTACCATTAGTATGATAGAAGGAGGAGATCTCTCCGTGACATCGCAAGGTAAAAAGAAACAATATTTGAAAGAGGCTAGGAGGGCAGAACATGGATTATTCGTGGGGTCTATTCAAGGTGCCAAGCTTCCTAGCATCACCTTCGGACCCGTAGATTTAAAAGGAGTGATTTATCCCCACGAGGACCCCCTAGTAATAGAAGCCGTGATATACGGGATTGATGTCCAAAGAATACTGGTTGATACATGTAGTTTTGTAGATGTCATATTTCTTCCCACTTATCTGGCCATGGGATTAAGGAAAGAATGATTAGAAGTAGCCAAAGTTCCGTTAATAGGTTTCTCGGGAGAAACCTCCAACACCCTCGGAACCGTGACGTTCCCGATGTCATGGGGAGAGGGAGCCCTTCGAAGAACGGAGCCCACCAAATTTTGGGTAGTAGAGGCTTCATCAAGAACGTACAACGCAATATGCGGGCGGCCCTCCATTCGGGCCTTCGAGGCAATCCCTTCAACCCTCCATCTCAAGGTAAAATTCCCTACCTTGTCAGGTATCGGAGAGGTCCGAGGGAGTCAGGCAAGGGCTCGAGAGTGCCGTATGAATGCTCTCCCTCCTGAAGAGGACGAACCTATCCTCGGGGACTGCAAAAAGCGAAAATCAGAGGAAGTGCGAGTACAACCCGTGGAAGAGCTAAAATTAGTGGAACTCGTAGAGGGAAGTCCGGAGAAAGCTGTCAAGGTAGGTACCCAAATGGAGCCTAAAGTGGAAGCCCAACTGATTCCCATCTTGAAAGAATTCCACCATATTTTTGTGTGGGAAGACGGCCCGCCAGGGCAAATCAGCAATAAGGTATGCCAACATTTCCTTAATGTGAAACCCGGGGCCAAGCCAGTACAACAGAAAAAGAGAAAGATGGGCCCGGAGCGCAACAAAATTATCCGGTCGGAAATTCAACGACTCCTCAGCCTAGGCAAATCAGAGAAGTCATTTACCCCGAGTGGCTGGCCAACGTGGTCTTAGTCCCAAAGCATGGGGGTAAATGGCGAATGTACGTGGATTTCACAAATCTCAATGACGCATGCCGCAAGGATTGCTATCCCCTCCCAAGTATTGACCAACCGGTAGACTCAACAGCGGGCTGCGCACTCTTGTCCACCCTGGATGGGAACCAGGGATACAATCAAATCCCGATGGCCGTTATGGATCAAGACAAGACCAGTTTTATCACTGACGCGGGCACCTTCTGTTACCTAGTGATGTCTTTCGGACTCAAGAATGCAGGGGCCACCTACCAGCGATTGGTAAGCTTAATGTTTGCAGGATATATCGGAAATACGGTGGAGGTCTATGTGGATGATACGGTCATTAAAAGCCGCTCCGCTTATGACCATCCCGAGGACCTACGAAAAGCCCTAGCTATCATGGACCGGTTCGGGATGAAGGTTAATCCTAAAAAATGTTCCTTCGGCATCTGAGGGGGCAAGTTCCTCGAATACATGGTTACGGAAAGGGGAATAGAAGTCAACCCTGAGAAGGCCGAAGCCATCCTAGGGTTACCTACCCCAAAGACGATCAAAGTTGTGCAAAAACTTACGGGTCGAATAGCCTCCTTGAGCCGGTTTGTTTCCAAGTCGGCAGAAAAAGGACTTCCATTTTTCAAGGTGTTATGCAATATCAAGGAGTTCCAATGGACCCCGCAATGCGAAGAAGCTCTCCAACAGCTGAAGGGTTACATGGTGAAACCTCCTTTACTAGTGAAATCGGCATCACTTGAAGAGCTTTTTGTGTATTTATCAGTCGGAGAGGAAGCCATAAGTGCGGTGCTAGTTAAGGATCAAGACAAGGAGCACAACCCCATGTACTATGTGAGCAAGACTCTTCTCGGGACCGAAACTAGGTATACCCAAACCGAAAAACTTGTCCCATCCCGTGACTGTGTTAACTAAACACCCGTTGCGAGCAATTCTTAACAAGCCCGAGACCTCTGGAAGATTGATAAAGTGGGTCGTGGAGCTCACCGAATATGACATTTCTTATGCCCCGAGACCCTCTGTCAAAGCACAAGTCCTAGCAGATTTTGTGACGGAAATGACGGGCATCGGAGCTAAAGAAAAGACGCCCATGTGGCACATTTATGTGGATGGCTCCTCTGTGAGCACACATGGGGAAGCAGGGATAGTTCTAGCAAACCAAGAAGTCGAGGAGGAGATACTCCACTTCGCGGTCAGAGTCGACTACCCCTTGTCAAATAACGAAGCCGAATACGAGTCTTTACTCATAGGAATGAGGCTTGCCCGACAAGGGGACATCAGAAAGATAGTCATCCATAGCAACTCGCAACTAATTGTACAGCAAGTCAATGGCTCGTATGAAGCTAAAGAAGAGAGGATGCAAGCCTACCTTCAGGCGGTTCACCGCAGAAGGGAATGGTTTTGACGAGTGCAAAATAGTCTAAATCCCGCGGAAGGAGAATCAAGAGGCGGACGCCCTGTCCAAAATGGCCACCCAAACAGCCGTTATTCGCACTCGGAAGATCACCCTGCTTCAAGTTACCGAATCCGAGAAGGCCGAGAGCCACGAAGTGAATGGCACTATAGACCCTCCGTCCAGCTGGATAACCCCAATCAAAGTCTACCTACAGGACCCGGAAGGATATTCCACGAGTAAGGTCGCGCAACGGCTTATGGACAGAAAAACCATCAGGTATTTCCTTAAAGATGGAATATTATTCCGCAGAACATACTCATGCCCCCATGCTCGGTGCCTAAATGAGGAAGAAGCTCAACTGGCTATGGCAGAAACCCAGAGGGAACATGCGGCAGTCATACGGGCGGCGAAAGTATGGTCGGGCGACTGATTCGCCAAGGCTACCACTGGCCCACGATGGCCAAGGATTACAAAAGCCACGCCGAAAGGTGCAAACCGTGCCAAGCTTATGCCCCTAGGGTTCATCAGCCCGCTGCCCCCTGGGAACCACACTTAACCCCCTACCCGTTCTCTAAATGGGGCATAGACATGGTGGGACCTCTTATACCCGATGTCGGGCAAAAGAAGTTTCTCCTCGTAGTAGTGGACTATTTCACTAAGTGGGTAGAAGCGGAACCCCTAGCCCGTATAACCGCGGGCGTGGTTATCAACTTCCTATGGAGGAGTATCCTGTGCCATTTCGGTGTCCCTCGGAACCTGGTAAGTGATAATGGTCTACAATTTACAAATCAGGGGTTAGAAAAGTGGTGCGACCATTGGAAAATTAAACACTGCTTCGCTTCGGTGGGGTACCCTCAAGCCAATGGTCAAGTAGAGAGGACTAACCGAACTCTCTTGAAGAATATGAAGGCCCGACTCGACTGGCACAAAGCTAGGTGGGTGGAGGAAATACTTGGCATACTATGGGCCTACCGGACCACGCAAAGCGCGGCCACGGGCGAAACTCCCTTCAGCTTAGCCTATGGCTGCGAAGCTGTGGTGCCTACGGAAGTCTCTATAGAAAGCTGGCGAGTTAGGGAATACGAGGAAGTGGCTAACAGTTCTAACCTGGACCTCGCCCTCGACCTCGAAGAAAAAAGAATGCGGGCGGCGGCCCGAAATGAAGAATACAAGCCGGTACTACAACTCCAAGGTGAAACCCAGGACTTTTCAAGTCGGGGACCTAGTGATGAAACGGGTCGGAGCCTCCAAAAACGTAGGCAAACTCGAGCCGCGATGGGAGGGACCGTACAAGATAGCGGGGATCGTCGGGCCTGCGACATATCTCCTTGCCAATTCCGAGGACGCTATCCTTAGCAATACTTGGAATGCCTTTAACCTTAGGAAATACTATGCATAATGTAACAAGACAGCTTTGTACATAAATAAAGTTGTTTATAGATGGTGCATGTACAATACAAGGGAGATAAGGTTGCCCGACAAAATAATGACTCCCTATCTATGAGTCATACTAGCAACCTAACCCTAGGGACCATCAAGCGTAAAACGTGAGATCCCACACTAAAAGTATGTCGGGCCGTATCCTATACAAGAGCCCTTACACCAACCAAACACTCACATAAACTAAACATCCTCTATTGGACGCTTTCCCTCCCTAATCAAGCGGCGACGGTCCTCTGCGGACGTATGATCCGGATCTCCAGTAGATGCGATCGTCCCCGGCAAAGGAGGAGCCTCCGGGAACACCTGACGAATGTCCAACTCAGTAATCACCATATCCGAAGGGAACCCCGGCAAAGCCTCCGTTGTATCCCGGCACAAGTAATATCCCGTACGGACTAGATCACGCATCTCCTGCGCAAGGGATTCGCGGAGAACAGAAGGCCCCACAACGCCCAAAACCGCTTGGACTCGGGCCAACACTAACGCAACTTCATGGGCTCGAGTTAACTCCAACACCCGTAAGTTCGCTGCATCTCTTTCCCCGGTAACCCGCAACAATTGTTCGTCGACAGCACGAACTTGCTCCTGGAGATCACCCAACCTGTCCTCCAGACTTGTTACGCGAGCTTTCTCCATCGTCAAAAGACGCTCCAAGTCCCAGGATCTGTTCCGCTCTGACTGCAAGAGGATGGCATGAGTCTCATCGGAATTCTCCCGAATAGTCCGCGGCTGATCCACCTCTTCTCGAGCATCCAGCAAACCCTGCTCTAGCTCATCCCTACGGCGGTACACCAACTCCGTATCTGAGGATGATCCGCCCCGAGATCCAATGGCGTTCAACACCATGTAGATCTGTGGACAAATAAGTGCACAATTGCAGAAAGCTCGTAAAGGTTAGTATCACATAAAATAAGAATATACTATTACCTCACATAAATCCTTGCAGGCTAAGTCCTAAAGACCCGATAAGGGTAGAGACTTTATATGCTCGCAATCGATAGCGTTCAAAAGACCGCTCAGATAATTGCGGCAAAAGCTAATCGTCGCCAAAACAGAGGGGGACAAGACACCGCTCTCGAGTGGCTCCGGCCCGATAGCAGGAGGATTTCCTTCAAAAGACGGCCCGATAGCAAGCGCAGCTATTGGATCATACTCAGGAGCCACAGAACTCACTGGAGGGGCTGCCACGGGCGAATCCCATACCCTCGAGGGGCCAGCCACTCCATCTAAACTAAAACTCTCGGATGATTCATCATCCGAAGTATTATACCTACTATTCATTGCTTTTCCTAGGAAAGCTTCATCAAAAGGCTCGATGGCAAAAGCCCCCATCTCCGCTCCTGTCAAAGCAAGAAAATAGCGTGACAACGGGAACATTAAAGTACCACATGAAAAGGCTGTGAAAGAAAAGAAACTAACGAAAAAAGAAATTGCTATAGAGAGGCTGTTGTGGAAGATTGAAGAGTTCCACCCCCTGTTGCAAGCCAGCCATGATCAATGTCTCCGGGAACTCCAACAGACTACTGATATCGTACATCCCCGAAAACAACCCGTTGTCGGACAGGATGTCCCACTCTCTCCGCAAAATCGATTCGGCAGGGGTAATATAACCAAGACCCCATTGAAAAGGTACTCCCCATGACCTAGCCGATAAGCCCCTCGGACAGACAAAGAAGAACCCCCTTTTCCAATCCGTTCTATTATTACAGAAGTGGGACACGTCTAGAAAGGCCTTCCTCTTGTCCCGATGGGCCAGGCTGAAGAAAGGAAGACCACCCGAGCAGGGGCGAAGGTTGAATACAGCCCCCACCCGAGAAGGAGACAGTGGCAACTTCAGTAACTCGGAACATAAAATATATCCCACCAGGTAACGATAAGAATTCGGAGTTAGCTGACTTGGGCATATTTGCCAATAGTGAAACAAACTCTGGAGAAAAGGGTGAAAAAACACCCGTAACCCGCACCGCATTTGCTCCCAGAAAACGATGAGATAACCCGACGGAGGATCATAAGCCCTCTGCTCGGGGTGCGGTATTACTATGTCATATTCATCAATGTCCAGGTTGTATTGGGCAAAAAGTGTCGTAACGGAGGCACCATGCTCACTGCCAACGGCAATACCGACACGCCCTGACCCCATCATCCGCTCGGGCTCCAGCACGAGCCTGGTAAACACCGACGACTCGTCTACCGAGGGATAAGAGTCACGACCCGTGAACACCTGGCGTATGTGGTTAATACGGGAGAGAGATTCCTCCGGAGACATAGACCCGGTCCTCACAGAATTGCCTCTCCCCCGCGAACCCTGCGCTCATTATGCCTGCTCCCCTGAACCGAGTTCTTCGAGGCCGCGTGTCGTACTCCTAACGATAGGGAAGGAGTCCAAGCAGAATTCCGAGGAGAATGACGGGACGAAGAAGGATCATCCTGCTTAAAAAACGGGGGCATCATTTTGACAAGGTAAGTAATGTACTTGCTTTACTTAATTTCAAAAGGGAACTCCGTTTTTCAGAAAAATGTGACAAGCCTTAAAACAGTAAAAACTTTATGTAATTTTGAAAGAATTACTGAACAACTACTTATACCATCTTAGAAAGAGAGTGAAAAGCTTGAGCTGTCTAAACTAGTTAATGGAATACACGTGTCCAATAGTTTTGTTACTTAAGAAAAGGGGCTACATGCCAAGCGACACCTCACCCTTAATTTTTAACCTAGTCAGCAAGCCTTTCTATTATTTTAAAGAAATACTAGAGACAATAAATCAGGTGATTATATGTGCTCAGAATAGACAAAAACTCGAAAAAGAGTTTGTTCATTAGGGAAAAATCCTAGAAGCCCTCGGAAAAACTTACAAGACAGGATATTAAAATTGCGTAAAATAAAAACATAAAAAAATCCTATTTTACGCTCCCGTACTCGGAGGAGGCGGGGATAGAGCGATGAAAAACTCCTCGGGGACTCCCGCAGAGGGACCCGGGAGCGGAACCCGACTAGAACTACTGGCGCCAGGAGCGGAGGTGATCGAATGGGGGATAGGAGAAGCCCTTGGCGTCACCACATTATCAAACATCTCCAGAATGTTCTAAACCTCCTCGGGGGACGGCCTAGCAAGTTTCTTGATATCAAATATGCGGCCAAAATTCACCCCCGAAGGCACCACTTCTCGCGCCAAGGTGGCACACTCCAAATATCCCCATAGCATATGCCCAAGAGTATCCCGAGCGGACAGGGAAGTAAACCAGCGCTCCACCTCTGCTGTCGCACACCTAACAGCCTCGTCAATCCGGGGTTGCACGTCCTTCAGGGGCATTACATCAACTAATCTCAGCTCCACTAGCTCATGTAGCCGCGATTGGAGCTTCACCTCCCTCTCCAAGCCCTCAGATTTCTCCTTCTCCAGAGCCTCTATCCGAGCACGGAGGACTTCCTCGGATTCTGCCTTCTCCTTCATCAAGCAAGAAAGTTGCGCTCGAACAGCCCTCTCGGAGGCCTCCATCTGATCACAGGCCGATTGCACCTTCTGCAAGACAAGACGCATCACCTCTTTTGCCCCCTGATCCTCTTTCCATTTGAAGTCGCTAGCTTCCAACTTGGTGCGAAGGACTGCAGCCAACGACTCGGCCTCGTGGAGTTGGGCTTGCAGAAAAGCCACTTGTCCCCGAAGAGTACCCCCTTCCGCCACCTCCCTTAAACAACGCTGTTCCACGGAAGTAATAACTTCCCGAGTCTTCTTAGACTGCAAGACAGAGAGAAGAATATAAATAAGGGTGTAACAAAACCATGGCAAAAGAAGATTAAGAGGCAGTAGACACTTACGATAGCCTCCATCCAAACGGTACTAGCCCACAAAAACTGGTACCCCCTCCGCAGGCGCGGAAAGAGCGGACCCAAAGAAATGAAGGATCTCATGATAAGCTTCCCCCACGGTAGGAGGCTCTTTCCCGGGTGGTTGAGAAAAGTCTCCCTCGGAAGCAGACCTCCGCAGTATAGCCCCATTCGGAAGATCAGGAGTTGGAGGAGGGACAGTCACAGTGGAAGTTACAGTTACTACCTCCATTGTCACCACTTCAGGAACCTCCATGGCGGCCGATGAACCCTCTCCCTTGAGCAGGGTGCCCATCCCTTCTTTCTTCACCACCAAGCCCCTCGACGAGTCAGTAGGACCCTTGGAAGACGCCTCGGGACCCCCTACCAGTTCCCCCGGATCCGATTGGAGTAGTTGGGCAAATAGACCAGCGCACGGGAACATAGGGGCCTTTCCCTTATTGAATGTCGCTACCAGAACAATGGATATATTTAAGTAATCATACTAAAAGGACTCGAGGTTTAAAACAAGTAGTAGAAAAAAGAAGAAAACTTACGAGGAGGAGATGGAGAAGGGTCCCGAGAAGAGATAGGCACAACCTCTAGCTCGGGAGGTACGGGCCTTGTTTCTCCCACCCTCGGAGACAGAGCCCCCTCAGAGCTCCTCGGAGAAATACCAGCAATTGAATCGGAAGTTGACCTCCAGGCCAGAGCGAGCGTGGGGTCCACACGTCGCAATGGAACAGCCTCCAGACATACCCCCTCAGCATCCATAAAGAGACACGGGGTGTCCCAGTGAACTTCCTCAGCTTTCGAATCCACCCTTGTCGTTGTAGAAAACCGTACTTCGCCATCCATGTGGTCTCCCCCCTCGGAAGCTTCACTATGCCCACTCGGAACTGCCTCTTCAGAACCTGGCACAAGATAGTATCTCGCCATAACCTCCTCTGCACCACACAAAAGCAAATCAGGGCGGGCAGTAGAAGAATACAAATAACTACTCGGAGGAATATCGCGACTAATGGTTAATCATTAATATTGAAAAGATAAATACTAGAGAAAAAGCATGAGAATAAGAAAGAACTTACTAAAAGCTGGCAGATACAAAGAGGAGACAGAGAGCGGCTTCTTCACCTTATCATCAGTGAATACTACATAATGAAGCCCATCCCAATCAAATAGCTGCGGAAAATCTTCCGACTCCATTAACCTTTGCTGAGCAACCACCGGGGAAAGCACCGTATTTTCATCGATAGTGTGAATTGGAGTCGCGCCCTCCCCCCGCTTAAAGGGAATGTCCCATCTCCCTCGAACAGGCTTCACGTAGAAGAACTTATCCTTCCAAACACTATGTGAGGTAATCGTTGCACCCAGAATCCTCTTCGTGGAATTCCCATAATTGTCTCGATGGCGGACATGATAAAAGGGGTACCCCCCGGGCGATACCCCCACGTCAAAAATCGAAAGAAAATGGTCCACCCCACACTCGTACCCCTTGACGTGGCACCAAAACACATAGATACAAAGCGCAGCATACCCGTTGGGCACCAATTGGCTCGGACATATGCCACATGTCTTGAAAACTTCACAAACAAAGGGTGGCATAAACGAGCGCCACCCGTAGTTTACCTGTGCAAAATACACCGTGAGCATACCCGCGGGAGGATAACAAGCACTCTGATCCTCAGTTGGAATGAGAACAGTCACATTCTTCATAGCGGTCTCCGTGGCCTGGAACAGATCCATGACCTGCTCGTAGGTAACAACAGACCGAACCCCTTCAATTTTGGAGAAATCACGAACAATGGGCTTCTTCGATTTTGAAACCCTAGCTCTCTTAGCCGAGGCGGCGCCGCTCCCTTCAGCGGCGGCATATTTCCTCTTACGGGTAGCAGTAGCATGCCCCGCAAGGGGAGCAGTGACAACCGAAGCGGCGGGATCATCAACGGCGGAAGGATTGACAGAACATCTCCACTCGTCTCCACTCGTGAAGCGACGTGTCCTTGAGATCGACGGACGGATGAGTAAAGCCCAATTTAAGACATCCAACGATCAAAAGGAACCATTACAATTATCTGAACCGTTGTTTCTCAAGGGCAAAAAGGTAATTTTCTCATGATATTATAAACATATGCTTATCTGCACATAATATCCCTGGAAATCCCGAAAAGGAGAAATTCTCCTCCCCTCGCAAAGACTGCCAACATAATCCCCTTACCTCACAGAGGCCACGGAATAAAATTTCCCTCGTCTCTACGAGAGCGATCGAAATTTGGGGGGGCTAGTGTTAACAGTATAAAAGAAAATACGAGATTAAAGAGAATATTAGTCCTAAATCAAAAGGATTAATAAATGGACAATATTATTGTCACGAGTACTTCCGATGAGTTGTACCCACTCCCAATGAGGAGGCCCATCGGGTGTGACCAATACCGCTCGGTTACTAACCCAAAGCGGTAGGAGTGGCCATCCGACGAGGGCACCTAGCGTCCCTCGGAAAGTCACGATGACTCAAAACTAGATATCAGGGTGGCATCGGATAAAGAGCAAACCCGGATGGATCCACCTGATTCAGATATCCATCACGACACCGAGCAGGGCCCCAATGGACTCCCGAGTCCCAGAACCTTGACAAAAACACTTCCTTACTATGCACTCCCAACACAAACGCTCTCGGAGCACTACCCCAGTACTTCTCTGCTACGTACTCCCAGCACAAATGCTCTCGGAATACTACCCCGGTCGACCAACCCAGAGGTCGGAACTCCACAATAATGTAAACAACTACAGAACATTCTCTGGGCACTCGGAGAAAGAAAACACCTACCCACGATAGCTAAAAACCTCTCGGAGATTAACCCATGAACGAACACCCCCTTGGAGAATATCCTGAAACAAACACACCAGAATACACACATATCGGAGAAGCATTGTCACTAAGAGAACGCTCAGACTCGGCCCTCGAGTCACCATTAGAAGCAATGAGCTCTCGGAAGCAAAGAAGGCAGACTACCCCTTATCATAAAGAAGACCAAAGCCCTCAGAAAAAGAAATGATACAGTCAGCACTTAAAATAGACATGTTATCTTATTGGTTAAATGAACACTGTAACACGTGTAGAACACGACCACATGCATAACGACACTTGTAAAAACATGCATAACGACACATGTCCCTAAAAACTCTATATAAACAGAGGGAGAAGGGAGAGAAGAGGGAGGCAAAAAAAGGAAAAACACACGTATAGACTCGGAAATACGCATATCGACTCGGAAAAGAGAGTGGATCATAGTGAATAAAAGGAAGGAATGTTTTTGTCAGTTTTTCTCTCCCATTAAATAGCATTTAGTTTTTGAACCACGGACAAAGGCGTTCCAACCCAAATAAATAATTCAGTTAATTAGGTCGTAATTCCACGCCCGTTAACAGTATTCATCAAGACTTGAAAGTTGAAACTGTAGATTAGCAAGGTTCCTAGATTCACTCATTGCAATTTTCTTGAGAGCAAATTTAGATGACAGTGTTCTCATAGCTTTATAAACCATTTCTTGATTAGTCATAGCAAAACCTAGGTTTTCACATTGGTTAGCAATATCAAGAATTTTCTCAAAATAACTGTCAACACTTTCATCTTCACCCATCTCAAGTTTTTCAAATTGCTGAAGGAGTTGTCTATATTTAGAATCTTTAACAGTAGAATCTCCTTCACAATGTAATTCAAGTATATCCCAAGCATGTTTGGCTTTTGTACAATTTTGGATTAACTTGAACATGTGATGATTAACCCAACTAAATATAGCATTAAGTGCCTTTTCATTAGAGTTATAGAGACTTACCTCTGTTGCTGTCCAATCTGCTTCTGGTTTTTGTACTAGATCACCTCCACCATCTCTTGGTGATGTTGGAAGAGAGTATCCATTGATCACGGATTGCCAGGCTCGAATATCAATAGCTTTGATGTGAGACCTCATCCTGGTCTTCTAGTATGCATAATTGGAGCCATCCAAAACTGGAATCATGTTGGTATTAGGATTGACATTGTCCATTCTGTTGTATCACCTCCAAACCACCAGTGTAGTTGGTGTTTGGCTCTGACACCAATTGAAAATTTCGGATCGTGGATTGACACAACAACTTTGAGAGTTGAGCTGGCGTTGCCTTAACTTAATTGTGATCTTCTTGAATATTGTAACATGCAGCGCAATTAAAAACACAAGAAGATGTAATTTTAAGAAGTTTTCAATATTATTAAAAACTTCCGAGCCTTAGGCCAAATAACCATAAAGGTTTTAACAAAAATGTTCCTCACAACAATTCACTCACGCTCTTTGTTGATCAGACTCAACGAAGCAGACAAGTACGAACTACTTAACTTCTATGAACTAGACGTAAATAGTTGATACAAAAACTTCGCAAAAGCAAGACGAAGACAATACAAAGAGTGATTAATCTCTCAGATTATTTTGCACGATTGTCTTGTATTCATCTTGATGAAATTCACATCTTTTATAGATTTCTTGAATCTTGCACGCCAAGATGTGTTGTTCACAGTTTTGGTAACTCTTGTTGTTTCCTTGTTGAATTTTGGATTCTTTGTGAACTCGATATCTTTCTTGAATATGTGTTTCCTTTATTACTGATCTAACAAGGCAACACATCTTCTTCAAATCGGAGAATCCTGGAAAGAATCAAGTTGCAGAGAACCGCCAATATTGTTTCCTTCTTTTGCAAACCGTGGTGAGTTGACTATTCAACTTAACTTGAATTATGGAAACTTCAAGTAAGGAATCATCCATAGCTCTTCTTTATGATTAATATACTTTCCTGGACATAAACATAAACAACTAAAACTGTGGAACTTGATTAATAAGTGAACAAAGGCAAAACTTAAATTTGCCAATTAAAGAACAGTTTTCGTACAGGCTCTCTGGTTTCAATGTTATCCTCAATATTGTCCCATCATCGCATAACATTGATTCTAGAAAACCCTGCACTTTCATTTTCTTCCCTTGGTGAATCAATTGGTATCATTCTAAGAAGCAAGATAAATACCGACGTCATTTGATGGACTTGGGGCATTTTTTCGGGGGAAAGGTATCGAAAGCCCGAGCTCAGCCCACCCTAAAAGGTATTGGGAACAGAGGGTCAGAATGGTTCCTTCAACAAAGGAACACGACAAGTGTTTGTTAATGGGCTACGGGTTTTGTCAATGCGTGGTTCAATCGATGTCGGGTTTTCCCGCGGCTTTGTGGATTCTATGGTTAGTGGTTAATACACATGAATGGGGCTTTGTATCCTCGAACCTCGATGGCAGCAGGCTTGAGCAGTTCCTTCTGGCTCGAGCCCACCGACGCCTATCCGTCGAATATTGCTGCACTAGTAGCCCCTCTGATGGACACGTCCACTGATGAGAATCAAGTTGTCGTGCGTGAAGGGAAGCATCTCGTCCATGAATAAGAAGGACGCTTCAATACTAAGACGGTTTTGTCGAAGCCTTCTTCCTTCTTTCTTTGTAGTATGTAATATAGGTTCGAAGGACTGGTCTTTCTCACATATGGGGCTTTGTAATATAGACTTTTAGAGGGAGGGTAGGGAATGAGGTTGGGGGTTAGGCTATATTTTGTAGTGGCTCTCCTACCGCGATATTTTCGGGTTTTTAAGGCTAATGTATTAAATTGTTTCGCATGTACATTTTCTCCTGCTCGTATTTCTCAACAAGTTGTCCCTTGCGTTTCACAGTATATGCGTACCATCAAAACGCGCGCCCTCTCTTTCCGCGTTAAGTGCGCGTGTTGAGGTTCCTCGACTTTTTGTCTTTTCTTCAAGGGCTACATATATACCTTCGCTCTTTGCCGGAAGAGAATCTGTAGTAACCTGTCCTTCCCTTGAGCTACCCTTTCAAAAAAACATTGGTCGCAAATCACGCCACTCTTGGTCTTGAGCTCTGGCTTACAGACGGTGGGTCCATAGACACGGACTCCACAGATACTTATACTATTTTGAAGGGGGTATAAAGGGAGCTTTGAGCGTTCTTGGGCCCAGCCTGCTTCCTTCCTTCCCATGGGACTCCTCGACGTTCCTTCCTAGAGAGGGCCGCAACTTAGCTTGGGGGTGAATGCCTGGCGCAGCTCCGTCTTCGGTTGGGCCGACTGCTGGATTTTTTTCTGTGCATAGACTAGGATTGCATCAGTCTGCGTGGTGCTACAGCGCTTGAAGTGGTGTCGTAGCACTCTATTTGCAATCCTTTCCAAGAGCATCTATTTTGTGCTCTTTTTCTATTGTTTTGTCTTGACTCGACAAAGCCCTATAAAATAACAAAACAATACGAAATTCAATTAATATGCACCAAAAGTATACAAAAGCTTAAGAAAACAAATACCTAAATCACGCTAAATAAACGCTCATCAATATCCGATATTCTTTTTTTAGGCGTATCAGATATATTGTGGGTCGTTTTATAAATTTTCAATTTTTGGTGGTTAAAAATGTAAAAAGGTGTGATGTTTAGTTTAAATTTTAAAGTGAATTACTTGAAAATATCATTGTCAATTCACTTTTTTTTTTAATATGACTTTATGTAGTCAAATATTATCATTTTTTGTTTATGAATGAATTGAATTACTTATTATTATGAATGGAGCATCTTAATTCTTTTTATATTACAAACTTGTTAATTTATAAATCGGAATTCACGTTTGTATGTGTTGTTTTTATGCATATAAGATTTTTTAATGTTACAAGGTTTTTACTTTTTCTAGTGCATTTTCATGTTTAAAGTTTAAATTCTATTATTTGTAAAAAACCTAAAAATGCACTATATAAATATTAATATAAATTTATATAGACATCTTGTTGTACTCGTATCATCTGTTTTCTGAAGAAAAAAAAAATCTATTGTCAAATCTTATCGCGGTCTCGTATTGTTGTATCCCTACGAGTGTAACATAGTCTATTAGCAAATATATATCTCTTGTACAAGGTGTGGATGTATATACATGAATGGCTTGGCTTTCAAATGGTGATATCAAATGACCCAAGGCGTAATTTTACTAGTAATGGAGCCATGTGCCCAAATAGAAAGTGGAGACAACTTTGGAAAGGCTCGTGGTGTGTTGTTGTTTGGATTATTTGAAAATCAAGAAATAAAACGGTGTTTCATGAAAAAGACCTTGCATCATGGAAATGGTGAAACAAATTAAGGTCTTGTCTTGGAATTGGACGAAGTGCAACGCACCGGGTTTTGTTTATTCATTTTCAAATTGGTTCTCCCACCCACTTCTGTGTCTTAGCTCATTATCTTAATCTTCCGTTGTGATATGTAAGGGGTGTTGGATCGTGTGCAAATGATTTCTTGCAATAAACTTTTGATTGATTAAAAAAATTATATATATATATATATATATATATATATCTTGTATTGGTAGTTATCGGCCAAACACTCCCTTTATACATGCAAAAGAGGCTATAGTACGCCCAATGTCGTTGAAATTTAATTTAAAATTAGAAATAGTACGCTTTAATGTTTAATTAACAAAAACATCTTTTATTGAAAAAAGATTCCATGTGTTTAATTTTGTATTTGACTGTCACAGCTCTGGGATGTACATGTGTACTTTAGCTAGCGCCAGCAGGGTCAATAAACGTTATGCTTCCGCCCGTGGACTCCAGATATATACTTAAAAAAAACGGTAGCATGATTTGATGACACTTGTACTCCATGCACTAATACACGTCCATTTAACCATGCAGAAAAAGACAGCAACAGCCGATGAAGGCACGTTATTAAAGATTATCATTATCATGTCATTTTGTTATATCTAGATTAAAATTCTGTGAGACAAAATTTGTGGTTATTTATCTTAATTCATTAATTTTATAAATAAGAAAGCACATATATATTTATATAAATATGGAAGAACCGGCAGGCACGGTGGCTGAGGCAGGATCGGTGGCGGAGACGGTGAAGAAGCCGATGAATGTGCTGGTGGCTATTGACGACAGCGACGAAAGCTTTTTCGCTCTACAATGGTCTCTTGATAAAATATGGAAGCAGGCACGTGTGGGACAGGAGTCCAAGGTTGTCACCATAGTCAACGTACTGGAGCCTTTGCCACGCTACGCTTTTCCTGGTGGATATGGTACTTTTATTTTCATCGATTGATTGATTGATTAATTAATTATACAAGTTATAGTGTTTTACATAACAACTCCATATTTTTAGGATTAAATAAAGCATAACTTATTAGTCTGTTTTATTTTAATTAGTAAATATATTCTCAATTTTTTTTTTGATAAATAATAAGTAATACTCCAAAGTACAGCGGATCTATTAAGGGGCTAGGGGGCTACAAGGGGCTAGGGAGCCCCCCACCTTCCCCCCCCCCCCCCCCCCCCCCCTGAATTTTTTTAATACATACGTATATATAAGGTATATATAAGTGAGATTTTTTCAAGTTTTGGAAGTTCTAGTATAATATTATAGAGTATAAATCTTTAAATGTAACTGCGAAAAAAAAAAAATACGCCACTAACTTCAGTCTGAAACTAAATATTGCAAAATTAACTATGTTTTATGTCGAATTCGTAAAATAATCTCATACAGCAAAAAAGTCTTAATATTGTAAAACTAGCAGAAAATACCTCTACATTTTAATTAATTCAAATGTAAGGAATCACTATATAATTTTGATTTAATTATTTGGTACATAAAAAATTATTGTTATTAAGATTTAATTATATGCATGTTTCTTTATTTTCTTTTTACAAAATTATTAGTTTCTAAATCTATAGAACTGTGAGTGTAGTATAAAATAGTGTTATGATGTTTTAGTTTCAAGAAAAATGTAAAAGAGTTTTGATATAGTTTAAGTCTTTTATTTTAGTAAATATATATTTTATAAAAGTTGTAATGCAAGAAAAAAAAAAACAAAAGATTTCTTGGTTAACGATAGAGTCATGGTAGAATTTTCATTAAAAGAATTTTCGCAAGAAGTAGAAGCTCTATAAACGTTCATCTTCTTAAAAGCTTCAAAAATTATTCAAATTTCTCTTTTTGGAGTATTGTCCTTTCTCTTAATTCTCTTTAGATTCTTGCTTACTATTCTTTACAAAAAATATCTAGCCCCCCATATTCAAATCTTGGATACGCCACAGATCTAGTACAGAATTAACATGTACAGTACATGGGAAAATCCGACTACTCGACAAAAGAGTAAGTGAAGTATCGTAATCTATCCTTAAACCAAATCCAGGAACGAGCTTTTATCGGGTCAACAACCTCAGCCTTGCCAACACCCTTGAAAATAACATCGATGTTATGTTCACTTTTGTGGTATACTCTGGTCAGTTATAGTTGGCGCTCCATTCGGTAAGGTCTTGTATAGTGCACATATTATAATTATATAAAGTCTTTATTTCGTCACTTTTGTGGTATACGGGCCTAGAAAGTTTTGAAATGCATGGATTTAACGTGCAATTCTACTTATTTATAACGATTTTGTTCTTCATAATTAAATCAGCCTTTGGCAATGTTTTGTACTGGCTGGGGAATCTCGGGTTATAGTCATAGTCATCGTTAAATTTCAACGATTAATATCTTTACCCTTGACTTAGTAGAGTCATCGTTAAGTTTCAATCCTAAACTATAGTATTAATCTGCCTAATTAATTAATTAAGTTAAGAATCATTCCAGTGATAGAATCTGCGAGCAACACTCAACAGCAGAATGCTGCAAAAACACTCTCTCGTGCGTTTGAAATGTGCCGAGAACAGTCGGTATGTACGTTTTTTTATAATTCTTAATTTTAATAAACAAAAAATAATTAATAGATCGTTAATTAATTAAGCTTGATTTATAATGTATGCAATGTGCAGTTGACAGCAAAAACGCTGATACTAGAGGGAGATCCAAAGGACAGGATTTGTAGTGCTGTGGAAGAAATGGATGTTGACCTTCTTATTGTGGGTAGTCGAGGACTAGGCCAAATCAAAAGGTGATGGCTAATTATTTGTTTATTTTTAATTTCATTTAAATTGTGATTAATGTGTGAACAGTTTTCAGAAGTTAGGGAATTGACTCTAGTTTAATTTCGTGCAGAGCTTTTTTAGGAAGCGTCAGCGATTACTGTGCTCACCATGCAAAATGTCCTGTTCTTGTGGTTAAACCGCCAGCGCATACGAAGACTTCATAGATATGTAAATATTCCGATGGAGATATGAGTTGCGTAGCATAGCTGTATAAATAATCGTTGAATAATGAAAGAGGGGATTTGTATCAAGTTCCTCTGGCGAATAATTAAGAAGAGCTCTGTAGAGCTTTGTATATATGTAAATTAGCAATAAAACGCACGCGTGCAAATTTATTTTCAATGTAAAGAGTATTTTGATTATAACGCGTATTTATGTGATACAAATAAAACTCTATATTCCAATAGATGTGCCTATAAATTGTTTACATGAGTTAGCGAGTGGGTTGCTCGGATCGAAGTTATCAATGACATTGCATTACAATTTATTTTGCAAAAGAGATTTTGAACTGAAATTCTTAGACCTTTAATCACTACAAAAAGGAAAAAGAAAAAGCCTAAAGAGTATTTTGATTATAACGCGTATTTATGTGACACAAATAAAACTGTATATCCCAATAGATGTGCCTATAAATTGTTTACATGAGTTAGCGAGTGGGTTGCTCGGATCGAAGTTATCAATGACATTGCATTACAATTTATTTTGCAAAAGAGATTTTGAACTGAAATTCTTAGACCTTTAATCACTACAAAAAGGAAAAAGAAAAAGCCTCATAAAGGAGTATCATGTTTAAGATGAAAGATGACCGAAAATCTCACTATGGATCTTTGTTTTCATTAAATATTTTAAAAAAAATGAAACAAACAAAGGAACTACTTATTAAGTTTATGTAGGCACAATAATGTAAACTTAAATGAAGCATTAATCTAAATTACCAGAAATAAGAAAATTAAATGTCACCCTCTTGAAACGTATCCCCTTCGTGTGAAGTAATCGAGAATGTTAAATTGTTAGGCCTAAAGTTGGATTGCATCGAAGAGGATACCAAACCGTCCAACGATCTTTTTTGTTGTACTGGATACTATTTTTAGGAGTTTCTTATACTCCTTTCTAATAGTTTAATTATTCCTCGCTGATAAAAATAATTAGAAATAAGAATAGGCGGAACTTGAAAAATTATAAACAATATGAAGAATTAAGAATGGATAAGATAAACTTCATTAACAAATTTATCCATGTAATGTCCAAGAACATGTCTGATCGAGGAACCCATATAGGTAAAGGAATTACTAAAATAATAACGTTTAAACTGCAAGAATAAAAGAAGATAATAATCAAAAATACGTTGAAATATAGGAATTCTAATTAGTTAATAATGATAAATATCTAAGACAAATTTACGAAATCTAAAATTAAGAGATAACAAATACTACCAAATAAATAAAGAGATAACTTACAAACCACAAAAAAAATACTAAGATAACAAAGATATAGAGAGATACAAAAACATAAGAATTAAATATTTTCAAAGAATTGAAGGCCAAAATCGCCATAGTTCATGAATAAAGATTCCCAATCAAAACAAATATCTGATGACATTTAAAATATCATAACAAACTAAAAGAGTTAATTGCAATTCAAATAAAGCTACCTACAATGTGAATTCCATATCTGTAATTGTATATATCATAACCAACTATTAATAAACATGTTCTTGAGAAATTCAAAGTAAAATTGATATATAAGAACTTGTAAGTTGTGATATATATTCCGCGTGCATCACCTTTTGATTTGGCCTAGTCCTCGACTACCCACAATAAGAAGGTCACCATCCATTTCTTCCACAGCACGACAAATCCTGTCCTTTGGATCTCCCTCTAGTATCACCGTAAATTTACTTTGTTCTCTGGTACGTAAAACTCATTGAAAATCTCATCTGCTCTTTAGCTTTTAGGCAAACAATTTTTTCCGCCTCCTTACTGTTGGCCTCCTATAGAGTCAAATAATAAACACTGCATTTTTACAAATAACAATTATAACTTGTAACGGTAATGTTAAGATTCATAAAAGTTGCATTTACACAAACATGAAGTGTAAAAGTAAAAAAATAAAAAATAAATAAAAAGAGAACTGTGGAAAGAACTCTAAGAATGATAATGAAATACACTAATAAACTTCACTTATTAAATAACGTTGAAAAAATGGATGTTAACATAAATTATGTAACTACCGTGTTAAATCTCGTTCGAAAGCCTGAAGAACACTGAAAAACAGATCCAACATAATCAGAACAAATTAGATTATTCGGAAGAGTGATAAAATATAATATTTTTTGAAAAAAAAAAGCTTAATATGCAACATAATTGCACTAAATAGGAATAAGAATAATTGATATTGTTGCTAATGTTTCATCTATATCCGGTAATTAACTACAATTGAGGAGTTAAATTTGTAACAAATAACTGAGCTGGAAGTGGGCTTTCAGTTACTGAAATTTGAATTTGGCAAGTTGAATCGTGAATAGTTGTAATCTTAATTATCACAAAATAAAAATAAAAATAAAAATCAATGGTTATAATCCTATTTCTTACCTCATGTTGATGTCTCGTTATTTTTAACATACGTGTAACACAAACTTGCATTATTATAAAAATAAATTACAGATTTTTAATTGAAATATGAAATATAACTATGATATTTCAAAAACAAAAATTTGAAGCACATAAAGAAAATAAATTGTACTTTTAATGTACCTAAGCTTAATATATATAGTAGTGTGAATGAAAAACTTTTCGAGGATCTGCACATAAGAACAACCATCAAAATAATATTCATGAATTAACATTACATATGATAAAAATCATTATAACATGTGTTAAAGAAATGAATCAGTCATTAAAGTTCTTTTGAAAAAAATCATTAAAGATCATTTATACTCACATCAATATAATTCAAAATAACGCGAAAAACCTAAATTAAAGTCATTTAAATTGAAGCATCAAAATTCAATAACCCAAGTCAGTTTGAAAAAACAAATAGCTTAAAACATCTTAATTGATTTAGATCAAAACACCAAAATAATAACGCAACATCAAGATTCGAGAACATTAAATAAAAATTAATAATATAATAATTACACGTGATTATCTAAAAGAGCTTAAAGTGATTTAAAATTTAATCATTACCTGATCACCCTCGGCATCGTTTTTTTTAATAAAAAAAAAGATCACTGTGAGCATTGAGCATCACAATTAAAATCATTCTTACAAAACAAATTAATGACAAATGGTGTGAGTATTAACTAAGTATCATAACTTAAATTACTGACACAGTTAAAATTTACAAATCAAGTGAAAGAGAAGCAAGAAAGGTGAGAGCTAAGCGATGAACCTGAAAAGAAAATTAAATGAGTCATGAATAAAACGTAGTTGAACAAATTAGAAACTCCTAAAATTGTGGAGGAAGTTGAGAAGTGGATAGTGGAGGATATAATTTAATTAAAAACTCCTAAAAAACTTTCATTTTAATTTGAAGCACACGGTGGTTTCAAATTTCAAATTTATTTTTATCTTTTTGCCTCTTTTTTAACGGGAAGTTGATAAATTTTAGAAGGTGGGAAGTTTTGGTCTTGGTGTCACAAACTACCATGTGATATCGCTTTGCTTATATTATTAACTAGCATTTAAGTCACACCCGAAAACCGCGTGTATATGATTTGAAGAATACCATATATATAAGGTATCGTTATTTAATACATTTTGTGGTATTAATAAAAACCAAGAGCTTACTCAAACATATGTATTCTTTGCGTGCATTTAAAAAAAATTGTCATGTAAATTAATAGTAGAAATGAGTAATTTGTTAAACTATCAAAGTTCAATAATTATGATTGATATTTGGCTAATTATCTAAACAATAAACTTGATAATGAAGCATGGGTATGTTAGAGCAATCATAAATTGCAATTTTGTTCGTGAAAAATAGAACAATTAAGTAAGACAATAAAAAGAGCTTGTTAGCTATTCCCTATTGGTTAAATAGTTATGTTGAATTCGCGAAAAAGTTGGTTAAAAATTCTAAAATCTGGGCAATACATTACACTACAAGAAAAAGGGGTCATTAGGGACTGTCTGGGCGGTCCCTAATGACCCCCATGCAGTCGTTATTGAGGGGGTAGCGACCGTCTAGCGGTCGCTATTTTGCGGTCGCTATTTTGCGGTCGCTATTGACCATGGTCGCTTGCCAATAGCAACCGTTAAGCGGTCCCTATTGAGGTCATTAGGGACCGCAATTTAGCGACTGTTAAGCGGTCCCTAATGACCTCAATAGGGACCGCAATATAGCGACTGCTTACCAGTTGCTATACTTTTGAAAAATAGGGACCGTCTGGGCGGTCCCTAATGTAGCACATTAGGGACCGCCCAGACGGTCCCTAATTTTTACAATAAGGACCGTTAGATGGTCCCTAATTTTACAATAGGGACCGTTTAATAATCCCTACTAATATTCGTAGAATTTCTATGAATATTAGTAGGGACCGTCGAACGGTCCCTAATATCAAATATAGGGACCGTTTGACGGTCCCTAATATCAAAAACAGGGACCGTTAAGCGGTCCCTAATGACCTCCAGAAAAAAAAAGATATACAATTATATTCCGGATTAAATCCGGAATATAATTGTTTTTTTTTTTTGTAAAATTGTAATTTTAACAAGATCAAAACAATAAAATGATGAATAAAAAGTTAATATAATGACAATTGATATGAAAGAATAAAACAATGTGAAAAGATGAATAAAATGAGTAATAATATAAAATGAATGAAATAAAAAACATGAATGAAATCAAAAACATGAATAAAATCAAAAACATGAAATCAAAAGTGAAGAATAGTAAATGAAGATCCAAAATAAAGAAAGTATAAGAAAAAAAGATTGTATTGGTGAAAAAAAGAAAATGAAAATCCAAAATAAAGAAAGTGATAGAAAAGAAAATGAAGAAAAGATTGTGTTGGTGAAAAGAAGAAAAGTTTTTGTGTTGGTGAAAAGAAGAAAAAACAGATAGTGTTTTTGTGTTGGTGAATAGAAGAAAAGAAGATAGTGTTTTTTGGAGATAGTGAAATGGGTGTAAGAGTGGTGAGGTTATATATATATATATATATATATATATATATATATATATATATATATATATATATATATGATGGGATTCAATTAGTTTTTGTTCGTTGGATGATTTTAGATGATCGACGGTTTGAGATGACGATCCGTGTTAAAGACATGATGGGGTACTTATGACCGTAGATTAGGATTTAATCGACGGTTGAGAATTGCTTTGGTGAAATTCAAATTTCTCCCTCATTTTCGCCAAAACATTTTGCCAAAAATTCAAAATTTACGATTTTAGTGACCGTTAAACGGTCCCTAATGTCAAATTAGGGACCGCTTAACGGTCCCTATTGTCAAATTAGGGACCGCTTAACGGCCCAGGCGGTCCCTATTGTTAGTATCCTATATGTTGTCAATAGGGACCACTGGACGGTCCCTAATGTCAATAGCGACCGCAATGCAGTCGCTATTGACCCGTTGCCAATAGGGACCGCGATGCGGTCCCTATTGACAATTAGCGTTGTCAATAGGGACCGCAAAGCGGTCCCTATTGACATTTGCGGTCCCTATTGGCAACGGGTCAATAGGGACCGCATTGCGGTCGCTATTGACCAATGCAGTCGCTGAAGACTAGCGACCGCTTGGCGGTCGCTAATTTGCGGTCCCTAATGACCCCATTTTCTTGTAGTGTTAGTGATGAATAGACTTCGTCTTTTTTAATAATGTGCAGAAGGTTTAGTAATTGGCCAAGTTTATAAAAGAGACAAAAAAAAAAGAGAGAGAGAGAGAGAGAAAAACTTCCATCTCCGTCAAAAGTTGTCTGATTAGAGCCAATTCTGTAAATTATCCCCTCTTGTAACATCTCTTGATAAATAGTTCAAAGTCTTATTCATAAAAAAAAAAGGTTATTTTCCAATTCAAAGAAATTGTCATATTATCTCTTTGGGTGCATACTGACTCATCAAATCCAACTAATGCGCTGGATCTTAGGAGGCAACTCTTCCATTTCAAATAAAATTGTAAACAACTACTACAAAAACGAATAAAAGTACTCTAATAAAATAAATAATAGATTAAAATAACATTAACAAAGAGAAAAGTAATTTATATATTTTAGATATAATTTTTAAAAATCCTCAAAATTAATGCAATGTGACTTTAATAAAAAAAACAGCAGTAATATAAATGCTTGAAAATAAATTTTCTATTTAAAATTAGGAAAAGTAAACTATAGAGATTCATAATACTTATCTATTGCTAATAAAGAAGGTATTGCATGTAATCTGAAAATGGTCAAATTATTGTACTTTCAATATGAAGAATAATCAGAATCTCGTATAACCCATACATCTAATTACTGTACATCCAATGGAAGGTTCAAACCAAATCAATTATAGGAGATTAAGATGCAAAACAAAGGTTGAGAACAAAAACAAAAATCTCATATGGTACGTTAATTATGTGATATTTTCTTGATTCTCCAAACAGAAGCACCCCATGAAGTGTATATATGGTTCTCCAAATTTAATTAACTCCTGCAACCTTTTAAGATTCCATTGCATATTGCAACAATTATATAGTTATATGATATTACAACAGATTAAATTAAATTAAGCGAAAAATACTGAAACCAAACGGAAAACTGGCTCCATCTGCCGCCACGCGTACGTGCATCATGTAAAATACCTACTATAACTCCAAACGCTGCAAGAAAACAAACGGAAAAGTAAGTTAAGAAAATAATTAGAAGGTACATGAGAGAAAGAAGATGTGAATTAAAACATCGCTTAGTGCTGCAAAATTCGCGTCATGAAAACATGAAATAAAACTGCAGTTGTGGATAGATGAGAAGAATAATGGAGCCGTATTTCATGAGATAAGTTAAATAAACGTTTAAGAGAAAACACCCGAATAAAATAAAATTTGTTAACCCTAAAAAATAAATAAGAGATTATATGAGTTAAACAAAAGGTTAACCCTTAAATTAGGGATTAATTCCAAAGGCGATACTATCGTCACAAACACTCTCGTATGTCACATACCCTACTATGGTATGACGTGGCACCCGAAGAGATAATAGAGTCCCTCGGAACTCACATATCCTACTAGGGTACGACGTGACATCCGAGTGGACACCCAAGCGTCCCTTGGAAAGTCAAGATGAATAAAAATAAGATATCAACGTGGCATCGGAAAAAGAGTAAACCCCGATGGATCCACGCGACTCTGATATGCATCACCGCGTCAAGAGGGACCACTATACGAGAATACTTCCTTGCTGAACACCCCCAAAGCCCTCGGAATCATCACCCCGAAGGCTAAAATTCATAAAACAACGTCTTACTCAAAGCACCACTCACTAAAGTCACTTACTCCGAAGGCCCAAGCCAAGAAGGTTACTCAGCCAAAGACAGGAAGCCCTCGGAGAATGATTCTCGAAGAGACCACTACTCTAATGACGACAAGAAACGCTCGGAACCCATACTACAAATATCCAGATACGAGAATACCGCCTTACATACATATTGATGCTCTCGGAGCCCACCTCACAAGCCTGGAGAAATAAATATGCCCCTCGGAGAACTCTACCAAAGAAGCCGACGAGGAAATAGCTGTCCCCGGAACAGAAACCTCCTCGGACACCCACCCCACTTCAACTAGTGAACCTCCTCATGAAATCCAGCCCCTCGGAGAAAAGAAAACAGAAGATTCAGTCCACCAAAGAGAAGAAAACAGAAGAAGCAGCCCCTCGAAACTCCCCGCAGCCCTCAGACAAGATAAGGATCAGCCTAGTCAGCGCTTTGTCAACAAGATATACCTTATCTTATAGAAGGACACTTGTAACACATGCAACATTACACTTGTAACACATGCAACGCATGCGTAGTGACACAAACACCCACCCATACCTATATAAGGGAAAATTAGGAGAGACGATAAGGGGAGAACGAGAAAAAAAGGACGGAATATACACTTAAACTCACTCGGAAAAAAGCATAAGATCGTATTTATGCTCCTCGGGAGTAAGAAGTTCAGTGAATAAAGGAAGGATATTTTCGTAATTTCCCTAATAGTCATTTACTTTCTTTGAACCACGGATAACGGCGTTCCGAACTCATAAATAAATCAGTTAATCGGGTATTATTCCAAACCTGTTAACAAAAGGGCGCCGTCTGTGGGAACGCCATAGAAGTTGTCCTCGAGAGTGTTCAGGAAAGCGAACCAACTATGGAAAATTTGTTTCACATTGAAATCCACCCGCCTCATCTAGACAATTCGGAGGAAACCGTAGCGAATCGCCGTTCCGACGAAAGGGATTTCATCAATGTTCCCCGATCCGTTTTTGAAAGACTAGTGGAAGCCACCACTCGAGTTAATCATCAAGAATTCGAGAGTCCCCTGGAAACAGTCCCAGGATCTCCGCACCGAGGAGATTACCCCTCGGAAGAAGGAGAAGTTTATGCAAGAGGGGCACAATGCCCTACCCCAATCTCGTGGTACCAGGAAGCTCCTCGGAGGACGCCAAGGCGTTACGATCACCTGGAGACTCCGAGGATAATCCAAAGGGAAGAAAGGTCTCTCCCCGTATATCGGCCCCCTCCCTTTATCACTCCCAACGGAGAGCCAACATTATGGGGAATCCTTGAAGATCTACGAAAGGAAGTAGGAGATCTCAAGAGGACTATAGGGCCCAAGGAAGATCCGACGTTTAAGACATCTCCTTTCATTCCCGAAATAGCTTCTGCTCTGATTCCTTCAGGAATGCGGCCTATTAATGTGCCATTATATACAGGAGAAGCCGATGGGAGAGATCCGCAAGATCATATACACCAATATTTGGCAGGAATGGATCTATCGTCTGCCCCCGACTATGTTCTATGCCGAGTGTTCCCTGTTACCCTCGGAGGACGAGCTCAATCTTGGTTTACCCATCTCCCTCCCAATTCAGTGGTCAACTTTGACCGATTGGCTCACCTGTTTATACGCCATTTCGCCTGTCATCGTAGATATCCCAAATCGGCCACTCATCTTTTTACCATCAAACAACGAAAGGATGAACCCCTTCGGGAATATATAAAACGCTTCACGGATGAAGCGCTGGATGTTCCGAACGTGAGCCCAACCATTATGGCCGATATTCTGACACAGGGACTCCGAGCGGGAGAATTCTTCTGATACCTGATGGGGAATCATGGCACGGACATGAATGAACTCATGCAACAAGCTGAAACTCATATTCTGATGGAAGAGGCTGACCATACCAAGAGAGGGCTGGAGAAGGATGACAATGAGCATCATGAGCAGACGGAAAAGGAAACTAAGACCAAAGAAAAGGGCAAAGAAGGAAAACCACTCCCTCGGAAGGACAACGGGGAGACGGTCAAGAAATTCCTTAAACCCGTGCCCCTTCCTCCGATGACCCTAGCTCCTGTGGAAGTACTCAACGTAATGCGGGGCAATGAAGAAGTGCGTTGGCCCCGGCCTGCCAAATTTCCCAACAAAGATAAGGATACGGGTAAGTACTGTAAATTCCATAAAACTTATGGACACACTACCGAGGAGTGTACTACCCTGCGAAAGGAGATACTTCGCCTCTTGGAGGCAGGATATCTGCATAACTACCTGAAAAGAAATAATCCCGGAGAGCCCAAAGCGCATGTATGGAAGAGGCCCCGAGAAGGACCTGACGGGGAAGAAGATACTCTCCACCGACAGTCACGAGAACAAACCTCGGAACATCGGCGGAGGTCCCAAGAAAGGACCAGAAAGCGTCAAAGATCCCCTCGAGAAAGAACTGCCGCGTCTCCGCGGCGATCACGGGAAAGGACCGCAGGGTATCGGAACTTACCTCCTCCTCCCGACACGTACGAGGTCAACCCTTCCTCGGGACGGACGATCAACATGATAGAGGGAGGAGATATTTCCAGAATACCCCAGGGTAAGAAGACAAAATATCTCAAAGAAGCCAGACGAGCGGGACAAGGGCTCCCGGTATGCTCCGCCCAAGGGGCCAGATTACCAAATATCACTTTCGGACCCGAAGACCTGAAAGGTATAGTCTACCCCCATGAAGATCCTTTGGTAATTGAAGCTACCATCTACGGATTTGGGATCCAGCGTATCCTCATAGATACGGGCAGCTCTGTGGACGTCTTGTTTTTTCCCACCTATCTAGCCATGGGATTGAAGAAGGAGCAACTGGAGGTGGCTGAAGTCCCTCTAGTAGGCTTCTCTGGCGAAGCCTGTAACACCCTCGGAACCGTGACCTTGCCAATGTCATGGGGAGAAGGAGCCCTACGAAGAACGGAACCCACCAAATTTTGGGTGGTGGAGGCTTCGTCAAGGACATACAACGCTATATGCGGAAGACCCTCCATTCGGTCATTCGAAGCGATCCCCTCTACCCTCCACCTTAAGGTAAAGTTTCCTACCTTGGCAGGCATCGGAGAAGTCCGAGGAAATCAAGCTAGAGCCAGAGAATGCCGAATGAATGCCCTACTCCCCGAAGAGGACGAAAACCCCTCAGATAGTAGCAAAAAACGGAAAGTAGAAGAAACCCGAGTCCAACCCATTGAAGAGCTCAAGATGATAGAACTCATGGAAGGAAATCCCGCTAGGGCGATTAAAATGGGCACTAATATGGAACCTGAGTTGGAAGCCCAATTGATATCCGTTCTAAAGGAATTTTGTCACCTTTTCGCATGGGAAGGAGGTCCCCCCGGACGGATCAGCAATAAGGTATGCCAACACTTCCTTAATGTAAAGCCGGGGGCCAAACCCATTCAACAAAAGAAGAGAAAAATGGGGCCCGAACGCAACAAGATTATCCGATCAGAAATTCAACGGCTTCTCAGCTTACGACTAATCCAAGAGGTCGTGTATCCCGAATGGCTGGCCAACGTGGTCTTGGTCCCTAAGTCGGGAGGAAGATGGAGGATGTGCGTTGACTTCACCGATCTTAATGATGCTTGCCCAAAGGACTGCTATCCCTTACCAAGCATAGACCAATTGGTCGACTCTACCGCTGGTTGTGCACTCCTGTCGACTCTGGATGGGGACCAAGGATACAATCAAATCCCGATGGCATTCCCGGACCAGGACAAAACCAGCTTCATTACGGATGCAGGTACCTTTTGTTATCTAGTCATGCCCTTCGGACTTAAGAACGCAGGAGCTACATACCAACGATTGGTGAACCTCATGTTTGCGGGGCTCATCGGAAAAACCGTGGAAGTATATGTGGACGACACGGTCGTCAAAAGTCATTCCGCGAAAGACCATCCCGAGGACTTGCAAAAAACATTGGCTATCATGGATCGCTTTGGGATGAAGATAAACCCTAGGAAATGCTCCTTCGGTATCCGAGGAGGCAAATTTTTGGGATTCATGGTTACCGAGAAGGGAATAGAAGTTAACCCCGAGAAAGCCGAAGCAATTATTGGGTTACCAACTCCAAAATCCATAAAGGACGTGCAAAAACTGACCGGGCGAATGGCCTCCCTCAGCCGATTTGTCTCCAAGTCAGCAGAGAAAGGACTCCCGTTCTTTAAAATCCTTCGGAATATCAAAGAATTCCAGTGGACCTCACGATGTGAAGAAGCTCTCCAGGAATTAAAAATCTATATGGTAAGACCACCCTTGCTGGTCAAACCTTCGCCCGAGGAAGAACTTTTCGTGTACCTGTCCGTAGGAGAGGAGGCTATCGGAGCGGTATTGGTCAAAGAGCAAGATGGGGAGCATCATCCGGTCTACTACGTTAGCAAAACTCTCCTTGGAACGGAAACCAGGTATACTCTGATAGAAAAACTTGTACTCACTTTGGTTACCACGGCGCGTAGATTACGCCCGTATTTCCTCTCCCACCCGATCACTGTCCTGACTAAGCACCCTCTACGGGCAATTCTCAACAAACCCGAGACCTCGGGAAGAGTGATAAAATGGGCCGTCGAGCTAACAGAGTATGATATCTCCTATGCCCCGAGACCTTTCATCAAAGCCCAGGTGCTAGCAGACTTTGTGGTAGAACTTACGGGAATCGGAGTGGAAAGGAAAGAACCTCTGTGGCATGTCTACGTGGATGGTTCCTCCGTAAATACGGAAGTCGAAGAGGAGGCGCTACATTTCGCGGTTAGAATTGATTACCCCGTATCCAATAACGACGCCGAATATGAAGCCCTCCTTATCGGAATGAGGCTCGCTCGGGAAGGCGAAATACGAAAAATCCGCCTTCATAGTGACTCTCAGTTAATTGTCCAGCAAGTTCAGGGTACATACGAAGCCAAAGAAGAAAGGATGCAGAGTTATCTTCGAGTAGTCCATCGGGCCAAAACATGGTTTGATGAGTATCAATTAGTGCAGATTCCCCGAGGAGATAACCAGGAAGCTGATGCCTTGTCCAAAATGGCTGCACAATTAACCACCATTCGTACTCGGAAAATCACTCTGTTACATATGAGCGAATTAGAGAGGGCTGAACCTGAAGAGGTGAGCGCCACCACGACCAATCCCCCGATAAGCTGGATAACGCCCCTTAAAGCATTTTTGCAGATCCTGAAGGATACTCCGAGGACAAATATGTTCGACGGATGATGTCTAAGAAGACCATCCGATATTTCCTCAAAGACGGAATACTATTCTGAAGGACGTACTCTTACCCTCATGCCCGATGCTTAAATGAAGAGGAGGCTCAACTCGTCCTGGCGGAAACTCACGAAGGGGTGTGTGGTAGCCATACCAGTGGCGGAAGCATGGCTAGACGGATAATTCGACAGGGTTATTATTGGCCCACGATGGCCAAGGATTGCAAAAACCATGCGGAAAAGTGTAAGTCGTGCCAGGCTTATGCCCCTCGGGTTTACCAGCCAGCGGCTCCATGGGAACCCCATCTGACCGCATGTCCTTTCGCCAAATGGGGAATAGACATAATAGGTCCACTTATTCCCGATGCTGGTCAAAAGAAGTTCTTACTCGTGGCAGTAGACTACTTCACCAAATGGGTAGAGGCGGAGCCTTTAGCGCGAATAACTACAGGTGCGGTCATTAACTTCTTGTGGAGAAACATTCTGTGCCGTTTTGGGGTCCCTCGGAGCCTGGTAAGTGACAACGGCCTGCAATTTACTGACCAAGGGTTAGAAAAATGGTGTGATCATTGGGAGATTAAGCACCGTTTTGCTTCGGTGGGATACCCTCAAGCCAACGGACAAGTTGAGAGAACTAATCGCACTCTCCTGAAAAATATGAAGGCCCGACTCGACTGGCACAAAGCCAAATGGGTTGAAGAAATACCCGGCATATTATGGGCCTATCGGACCACACAAAATACCGCCACAGGCGAAACCCCTTTCAGCCTATCTTATGGTTGTGAAGCAGTGGTACCCTCCGAAGTCTCGATCGAGAGTTGGCGAGTCAAAGAATACGAAGAAGTGGCCAATAGTGCTAACTTAGCTCTGGCCCTTGATCTCTTAGAAGAGAGAAGAATCTGAGCCGCCGTTCGGGCTGAAGAATACAAAACTCGGATGGCACGGTACTATAACGCCAAGGTAAAGCTTAGAACTTTTCAAGTGGGTGATTTAGTGCTAAAACGGGTCGGAGCTTCCAAAAACGTAGGCAAGCTTGAGCCCCGATGGGAAGGACCCTACAAAATAGCGGGAATTGTCGGACCCGCAACTTATCTACTTGCCAACTCCGAAGGCGCCACTCTTCGCAATACGTGGAATTCCTTCAATCTTAGAAAATACTATGCTTAATGTAACATCTTCATTGTTACATAAATAAAACTGTTTGTTTATAAATAGATGGTTACGATACATTCTAATCCGATGGGGTACATAGGTTTGCAAAACAAAAATGGTAGCCTTACACAGGAAATCATTACAAGCAACCTAACCCTGAGGAGCCCTCTACTATAGATAAACAGTCATCGGACCCCAAAAGACCACCTACTACAAGTTAAATATTACCTACTACAATCTACTCCTCTCGCAAAGGACGCTTCCCTTCTCGGATAAGGCGACGACGCTGCTCCTCGGATAAGGTTAGGGGGTCCGCCAATAAAACGCCCTCGGAAACCACGGGGCTATCTTCGGGAAAGATGGGATGAAGACTAAGCTCGGGAATGACCAAGTCCCCGGGGCACTCTGGCAATGTTTGAACCGCATCCGTACCAAGTCGATACCCGATGCGGACCAGATCACGCATCTCCTTTTGTAAAGACTCCCTAAAAGCTGAAGGACCCGCGATATCCAAAACAGCTTGGACCCGAGCTACCACCAAAGCAACGTCGTGGGCGCGAGTAATCTCCAGCACCCGATGAGTTGCCGCATCCCGTTCCTGAATCATCTGCAGTAATTGCTCATCGGAGTGGCGAAGTTGACTCTTCAACTCTTCCAAACTCGCCTGAAAACTCGTCACCCGGGTCCTCTCTAGCATTAACTGGCGCTCCACCTCCCAAGACTTATCCCTCTCAATCCGAAGGACCATATCGTGAATCGCTTTAGCAGCTTCATGCTCTTCCTGCAAGCGGGAAATCTCTGTTTGAGCCTCCAACAAACCGTGTTCTAACTCGTCCCGACGGCGATATACCAAGCCAGGATCTGAAGAGGAACACCCCCGAGATCCGATGGCATCTAGCACCATATAAATCTGAATGGAGACGAAGGAATCACTACCGAAGAAATAAAAGGTAAGTAACCAAAATTTGCAAATAAAATGAGCATTTACCTCACACAGGTTTTTGCAAACTAAATCCTGAAGACGAGAGGAAGGAAGGGACCTCATGAGCTCACAATCCGTAACATTCAGTAGACCGCTAAGAAAATTTCGGCAAAACCCCGATACCTCTCCGAGGGGAGAAAACCCTAGGTCAGCACCCGGAGGAGAAGAACCCACAGGAGGAGGATTCCCTCCGCCCAGCGACGCGGGTATGCGCTCGGGACCTCCTTCCACAACATTCACGATATCGGAAATCCGAGGAAATGATTGCGACACCGAGGGAGGCACTGGGTAGTTTATCGGAGAAAGAGCCGTAACCAAATTTTCTACCCTAAGAGGAATCACAAAGCTCACTGGGGGGGCTGCCACGGGCGAACCCTCCGATTCCGGCCTCTCCGAGGAGGAGTCAACCCTCGTAACCGCCACGAAGGTATCGGAAATGCCCTCCGGTGTCCGCCGCATACCGTGTAGAGCTCGCCCCAGAAAAACACCATTAAATGGATCTATGGAAAAAGCCGCCATCTCAGCACCTATAAGACAAGTATAGAGTATATGATGATCCCGAGAGCACACAGGTTGATAAAAGAGAAGTCGACAAATCTTCAGACTTACGAAAATAGAAATTGCCATGAAGAGGATGAATTGGCGAATTCTCTCTTCTTATTCCCTCTTGAAGACCTGCCAGAATAAGAGCTTCAGGACACGCAAGCAGGCCGGTAATATCGTACGAGCCAGAAAATAACCCGAAATGACTCAGTTCCTCCCACTCCCGCCCCAACGTCTCGGATAGGGGCGAAACGTATCCCAAGCCCCATCGGATGGGTACCCCCCACGATCGGGCCGAATGGCCTTTCGAACGGACGAAGAAAAACCTCCGCCTCCAGTCCCCCCTACGAGTGCGAGGACTGGATATACCAGTGAAGGCTTTCTCGACGTCCCGATAGGCCAGGCTGAAAAGGGGGACTCCCTCCGAACAAGGCCGAAGGATGAAAATTGCCCCCACCCGATACGGGGACAGGGGAAGGTTAAGGAGCTCGCAGCATAAAACGTATCCCACTAAGAGGCGATACGAGTTGGGTGTTAACTGGCTCGGACAGATTTGCCAGTACTGGAAGAGCGATCGAAGAAAAGGGTGAAAAAACACTCGTAATCCACAGTGCATTTGATCACAATAGACAGTTAAGAATCCAGGAGGAGGATCATATGCTCTCTGATCCGGAGAGGGCACAATCACATCAAAATCATCGAAATTCAGATTGAATTCCGTAAAAAGAGTTACTAGAGACTCTCCGTACACAGTGCTAACGGCGGAACCAACTCGTCCCCGACCTATCAACCTTGAGGGACTCAAAGGTATTAAGTTAAATACAGAACGCTCATCGGCAAGAGAATATGGTTCTCTACCCAAGAACACATCCCTTATATGGTCCATCCTTCGAGAGTCCGTGTATGATGACCTACTCCCCACCCTTGAAGACGAGCTTGTCCCAATGATCACTTGATTCTCAACCAGCCTATTCCGCTGCACCGGAGAAGAACTTTCCGAGGACGCACTATAAACCTGGGATCCAAGGACAACTCGGGCACGACTCTGAGAAGAACTACTTGATGATGTGGACCCCCCATGCCTGTGATGTGGCGGCATCATCTTTAATAGTAATTTTTCCGTTTACTCTTATACGAAAGTCGAAGAAAACGTATTGAGTACAACTACGAAAGTAAAAACTAAGTCCTGCGAGAATAGATTTCTAAAGGAAGAAAGTAAAATGATTTATCTGCTAAAGCAAGATAGCTTTTAATGATAAGTATAAATACCACTGTTAGCATATTATATGTGATAAGCTAATCCCGTGGAAAGAAGTTGGAGCTGTCCCACCCACTCCTAGGGGCATGACACATGCTAATGAGTGTCCTTAATTAGGATAAATAACTCTTAAGCATGCATATAATTTGACACGTCCTGCTAAGTTATGTACTTAGTCAGCAAATAAAGGATTTTGTCTTTAGCTTACCTTTTTTAAAGAAGATTAAATGGAATAAGTTTTATATATAAGTATGCTAATAGTTTATTACTATCTCAAGCTAGTGGACAAGTAAGACAAAATAGAAAGAAAAGAATAGAACAAATTGTTCATTCATAAGTCCGAGAAG
Organism: Linaria vulgaris; assembly: GCA_948329865.1. Taxonomy (NCBI): domain Eukaryota; kingdom Viridiplantae; phylum Streptophyta; class Magnoliopsida; order Lamiales; family Plantaginaceae; genus Linaria; species Linaria vulgaris. The sequence goes on along the minus strand of OX415254.1, from coordinate 13,004,791 downwards.
TTCTCGGAAAAGTTTACAAGAGCATAAAAAAAAGAAAAAGAAAAAAGAGGGAATCCTATTCTAACTCCTCGTACTCGGAGGGGGTGGGGGCGGACTAATAGCAGACCCCCCGGGGAAATTAACAGAGGAACTCGGAGGCAAAACTCCACTCGAGCCAGTAGCACCAAGATTGGACGCAGTTGGAAGAGGAGCAGGGGAGCGCATGGGGGTCATTACTGCATCATACATTTCAAGAAGGCTCTGAACCTGCTCGGGAGACGGCTTGGCAAGCTTCTTGACATCAAAAATGCTGCCAAAGTTCGCCCTCGAGGGCATCACTCCCCGGGCTACAGTGGCACACTCTAGCCATCCCCATAGCATATGCCCAAGGGACTCCCGGGCGGATAAGGAAGCATACTGGCGCTCCGCCTCCACTGCTGCATACCGAACGGCCTCGTCAATCCGGGCTTGCACTTCCTCCTGTGGCACTACTTTGGCTATCTTCAAATCCACCAACTCCTTGACCCGAGATTGAAGCTCTTGTTCTCGCTCCAACCACTCTGATTTCTCCTTCTCCAAAGCTCCACCCGAGCACGAAGAATCTCCTCGGACTCTGCCTTCTCCTTCTCCAGAAGAGTCAACTGAACTCGGACAGCCCCCTCGGACGCCTCCATCTTATCGTATGCTGACTGCATCCTCTGCAAAGTGAGCCGCATCACTTCCTTGGCTCTCTGATCTTCCCTCCAAGCGAAGTCACTGGCTTCCAACTTTGTCCGGAAAACATCCCTCATTGATTCGGCCTCATAGAGTTGGGCCCGGAGAGAAGTCACCTGCCCTCGGAGAGATCCTATTTCAGCCACCTCTCTCGAATGGCGCTGCTCTACTGCAGTGATAACCTACCGAGTCTTCTTGGACTACATGACAAGAAGAGAAACATGAGGAAGAATACGGGAAAATTATTTAAAAATAAAGCGATCGGAGAACAAGCACTTACGATGGTTTCCATCCAGACCATGCTGGCCCGCAAAAACTGATACCCCTCCGCGGGCACAGCAAGAGAAGATCCGAAGAAGTGGAGGATCTCGTGGTATGCCTCCCCGACAGTCGAATGCTCCTTCTCGGGTACTTGAGATGAAAAATCTACCTCGGAAGCTGACCTCCGCAGAGGAACCCTCTTCGGGAGATCTCCTATCGGAGAAGGAATAGCGGTAGCGGGAGTCGCGGCCACCGCCTCCGTCATAACCGCTTCAGGAACTTTTGTAGTGGCCGAGGGACCCTCTCCCCGGAGCAAAGTATCCCACACTTCCCTCTTCGCCTCCAAATCCTTCAATGAATCTGCAGGACCTTGGCCGATTCCATCGGATGGCTCCTCCGAGTCCTGATGAAGTAATTGAGCGAATAAATCCGCACCCGGAAACATAGGGGCTTTTCCCTTATCTACATCTACGAAAGCAAAATACGCAGCCAGATAATGTCAACAAAACTCGAATAGATTAACAAAATTTGAATGAAAGCAGAAAGGAGAAAGAAGCTTACGAGGACCAACGGGAGAAGGGTCAGGAATAGTGGGCGAAGGATCCCGAGAAGAGATTAAAACAACATCTGGCCCCTGGGAGGAAAACTCTTCTTCTTCTGCCCTCGGAGATTGCACTCCCTGAGAGCTCCTCGGAAGACTGCCAGTGTTGGACTTGGAAGCAGATCTCCAAGTCAAAACAGACAAGGGAGCCACCTGCCGCAATGGAATAACCTCCAAAGGTGCTCCCCCAACATCCTCAGAGGGAGGTGGGATATTTTCATAAACCTTCTCGGCCTCCGTATCCATCCCATCCTTCCCTGGAGACTGTACCTCTACTCCCTCGCGATCTCCCCCCTCGGAAGCTTCGCTATGTCCACTTGGAGCCACCTCTTCGGAACCAGGTACTAGATAGTACCTCGGCATAACCTCATTTGTACCACGCAAAAACATATCAATACGGGTAGCAAAAGAATGTGAAAAACTACTCGAAAAAATAGATATGGAGTAAAGAAACATGTGAGTAACAGGAGAAAACTTACTGAAAGCTGCTACATGCACCCCGACAGAAAGTGGTTTCTTCACCCTGTCATCAGTAACCACCACATGATGAAGCCCGACCGTATCAAACAACCACAAAAAATCTCCTGACTCCATTAGCGCGTGCTGGGCAATCACTGGAGAAAGCACCACATCTTCAGCTAGGGTGTGAATTGGAGTCACACCCTCCCCCCACTTGAAGGGCACATCCCACTTCCCTCGGACGGGCTTCACATAAAAGAATTTGTCCTTCCAAACGCCGTGCGAACTGATCGTCGCACCCAAAATCCTCTTCGTAGAGTTAGCCGAATGATCCCGATGGTGAACGTGGTAGAAGGGATATCCCCCGGGTGACACTCCCACATCGAAGATAGACAGGAAATGATCCACATTGCACTCGTACCCCTTGACAATACACCAGAATACATAAATGCAAAGGGCGGCGTAGCCATTGGGCGTTAGCTGACTCGGACAGATTCCGCAGGTCTTGAAAACTTCACAGAAAAAGGGTGGCATAAATGAACGCCACACGTAATTCACCTGCGCGAAATACATAGTGAGCATACCCGTGGGAGGGTAACATGCCCTCTGATTTTCCGAGGGAATGAGAACCGCCACATTCTTCATAGCCGTCCCCGTTACCCGGAACAACTCCATAACCTGCTCGTATGTGACAACGGACCGAACATTCTCAATTTTAGAGAAGTCACGGACGGGGGGTTTCTTTGATTTGGAAACCCTGGTTTTTTTCGCGGAGGCGGCGCCACTCCCTTCGGTGACGGTAGCTCTTCTCTTACGAGTGGCAACAGCAGGTCCCACGAGGGGAGCCATAGTCACGGCAGAAACGGGAACATCAATAGGAGCAGTAGCGGCAGAATACGTATTCGCAGAGGAAGCCATCTTCCTTTGAAGAAATTTTATGAAATTGATAAAAGGGAAAAGAAGCGAAAAAAAAGAAACTTTAAGAGAAGCAAAAATCCATCTTTCTCTGCTTAAGATAATTAGAAGAGTAGAGAGAATTGGGAGCTTGAAGATTTCGTGAAGAGAATGGGAAGAGAGAGTACGGACGGAGGTATTTAAAGGTGAACCGCCATTAAAGACGTACCTCGTCTCCCACGCCCCACGTCTCCACTCAGGAAGCGACGTGTCGCTCCACGCGCTAGCCGTTACTGCAGATTAACGAACGGATGAATGAATGTCATTTAAGACATCCAACGGCTAGAAAGAGCCGTTATAAAAGTAACTCTTCATCTGAACCGCTGCTTCCCAAGAACATAACGGTAATTTTACTTCACGGTATTTCAAGTATATATTTATATACATATAATACCCCCGTAAATCATAAAAAAGAATGGAGAAATCCCAAACCCCTCGGAAAAATCACCAAAAAATAAAGAAAAAGCCCCTTTTGCCATATTAAGGCCACGAAATAAAATTTCACTCGTCTCTACGAGAACGATCGAAATTTGGGGGGGCTAGTGTTAACCCTAAAAAATAAATAAGGGATTATATGAGTTAAACAAAAGGTTAACCCTTAAATTAGGGATTAATTCCAAAGGCGATACTATCGTCACAAACACTCTCGTATGTCACATACCCTACTATGGTATGACGTGGCACCCGAAGAGATAATAGAGTCCCTCGGAACTCACATATCCTACTAGGGTACGACGTGACATCCGAGTGGACACCCAAGCGTCCCTTGGAAAGTCAAGATGAATAAAAATAAGATATCAACGTGGCATCGGAAAAAGAGTAAACCCCGATGGATCCACGCGACTCTGATATGCATCACCGCGCCAAGAGGGACCACTATACGAGAATACTTCCTTGTTGAACACTCCCAAAGCCCTCGGAATCATCACCCCGAAGGCTAAAATTCATAAAACAACGTCTTACTCAAAGCACCACTCACTAAAGTCACTTACCCCGAAGGCCCAAGCCAAGAAGGTTACTCAGCCAAAAACAGGAAGCCCTCGGAGAATGATTCTCGAAGAGACCACTACTCTAATGACGACAAGAAACGCTCGGAACCCATACTACAAATATCCAGATACGAGAATACCGCCTTACATACATATTGATGCTCTCGGAGCCCACCTCACAAGCCTGGAGAAACAAATATGCCCCTCGGAGAACTCTACCAAAGAAGCCGACGAGGAAATAGCTGTCCCCGGAACATAAACCTCCTCGGACACCCACCCCACTTCAACTAGTGAACCTCCTCATGAAATCCAGCCCCTCGGAGAAAAGAAAACAGAAGATTCAGTCCACCAAAGAGAAGAAAACAGAAGAAGCAGCCCCTCGGAACTCCCCGCAGCCCTCGGACAAGATAAGGATCAGCCTAGTCAGCGCTTTGTCAACAAGATATACCTTATCTTATAGAAGGACACTTGTAACACATGCAGCATTACACTTGTAACACATGCAACGCATGCGTAGTGACACAAACACCCACCCATACCTATATAAGGGAAAATTAGGAGAGACGATAAGGGGAGAACGAGAAAAAAAGGACGGAATATACACTTAAACTCACTCGGAAAAAAGCATAAGATCGTATTTATGCTCCTCGGGAGTAAGAAGTTCAGTGAATAAAGGAAGGATATTTTCGTAATTTCCCTAATAGTCATTTACTTTCTTTGAACCACAGATAACGGCGTTCCGAACTCATAAATAAATCAGTTAATCGGGTATTATTCCAAACCTGTTAACAAAATTGATTAGAAAGAATTACTGATTTTGTATGAGAAAACACCCGAATAAAATGGATAGTGGGTTATGCGGTTGTTTGCATTTGAATTTGAAAATTCAGAATATTTGAATTTTGAACTAAAAGGATAAGAACGGTATACCTTATCTTTTTGTTTGATTAATAAAAAGTAAGTTCCATTTTGTATACAAAAATCGTGGGAGAGGTAGTTACCCAGAATTTTAATTTAAAAAATATTTTTAAAGTAATTTTTTTGGTCCGATGGTGTCACAAAATGTTTTGACTTATATTAATAGATGCAAAACAAAGGTTGAAACCCATTTAAATGCAAGAACAAAAACAAAAATCTCATATGGTACGTTAATTATGTGATATATTCTTGATTCTCCAAACAGAAGCACCCCATGAAGTGTATGGTTCTCCAAATTTAATTAACTTCTGCAACCTTTTAAGATTCCATTGCATATTGCAACAATTATATAGTTATATGATATTACAACAGATTAAATTAAGCGAGACATACTGAAACCAAACGGAGAACTGGCTCGATCTGCCGCCACGCATATGTGCATCATGTAAAATACCTACTATAACTCCAAACGCTGCAAGAAAATAAATGGAAAAGTAAATTAAGAAAATAATTAGAAGGTACATGAGAGAAAGAAGATGTGCATTAAAACATCGCTTAGTGCTGCAAAATTCGCGTCATGAAAACATGAAATAAAACTGCAGTTGTGGATAGATGAGAAGAATAATGGAGCCGTATTTCATGAGATAAGTTAAATAAACGTTTAAGAAAAAACACCCGAATAAAATAAAATTGATTAGAAAGAATTACTGATTTTGTATGAGAAAACACCCGAATAAAATGGATAGTGGGTTATGCGGTTGTTTGCATTTGAATTTGAAAATTCAGAATATTTGAATTTTGAACTAAAAGGATAAGAACGGTATACCTTATCTTTTTGTTTGATTAATAAAAAGTAAGTTCCACTTTGTGTACAGAAATCGTGGGAGAGGTAGTTACCCAGAATTTTAATTTAAAAAATATTTTAAAGTAATTTTTTTGGTCTGATGGTGTCACAAAAGGTTTTGACTTATATTAATAGATAGATATATATCCATGTGATTTGTGTTGGCCAATTGGTATTTTAGATGTTCCGGCTACAATGATGCTCTAAAAAATACACGTGGTTTATGTTGTGTTCGTGTTTTGTTTGATTGTGTATTGGAGATCAGTTTGAGGAATTTATTTCAAAAATTTGTGTCGTCGTCTTTAGGGGCGGACTTAGCCTTGGGCTTACCTAGGCGTACCTATACTATAATTGGAGCATTTTAAAAAAAATGTTATTTAAATAAAAAAAATTAAGTTTTTTATAAATTAACTAAGTTAAGAACTATTTTTAAGTTTTACATAATTATACAAAAATAAAATGATAATTATAAAATTTTGGGAGTTTAAATATAATAACTCAAAAAAAAAATTATTCTTGCTGAGTTGGAGATTTATGTGGCAAAAAAAAAGATTTTGTTTTGGGCTAAAATCGGTGAACAGTGGTCAATCGAGTGTCGTGCCAACATTTTTCGACCAATATTGAAAATCCAATCAAGAAGGGAGGAAATTGGTGCAAAGTTTTGAAATTTCGGGACGAAACGGGTGGAGTGACTAATCAGGTGCCAAGTTAATGGACCAAACGAGTTTTTGCGCCTTTATCGTGTTTTGGGTCCCAAATTTTTCCTTTGTGAAAACAAGGGTTGAGTTTGATTATATGGTGTAAAATATTCAATTTTAAGTGTATGGGAAAAGTACATAACTTGGAAGTGTTTAGTTTGTACAATTTGATTTTAATTAGGATACATGCATACATGTGTATCTTTGATGTAAATTCCTCAATTTCAACTTAAGATTCTCAATTTTTTGTTAATTTTTGTGTGGAACCTTAATCTATCAGTTGCACGTCCTAAGCTTAATTTCCTCCAAATTAATAACTAGGCAAGTGCAAATTTACATGTTTTTTCTTTCTCACAAAAAATCACAACTTTCATAATTAGAGCATTAAAATCGAGTACTTACACAATAAGAAACTATAATTGACCCTCGTAAAACATCAAAATAATATCTAGCACCAGCTAGTTACAGATATGTACTATTAATTGTGTACCATTATTAATTGCAAGTTTTTTTAATAATTATTAGAAAGGCGCTTTTCATTGTTAAATAACACTATAAAGGTCCAATTTTATTTTGTGTTCGAAGAAACGGTTATTTGGATTTGAATTAGGTGTATATGTAATCAAAATAAAAAATTGCAACAATTGAATGTGTCCGAACAATATATAATATGACTAGTTTTTATTATTTAATTATTATTTTTCAATAAATAATACAGAAACCATAAGATATACACCATAAATCATACATTTCAATGTGTGTTATATTATACGTTAATTATAGTTAAGAATTTGTTTTGTTTTATTTATTTTTTGGTAAAAAAAACTTGTTTTTATAATAAATTACAAAATCATAATTCTGATGAGATGAAGTTTACGAGACTAACTTGGATTCGTGTATGTACACGTTCATGAGGGCGCCACCTGTTATTGCAAAAGTGAACTAGACTTCCCTATCGACCGCCACGTCTTCCATTTAATAATCATCTTCATCCAAAATTACGTAAGCATGTAACCATATCTATATTCCAACCTTCCATTACTAAAGCAATAAGTAGAATATAACTATATAATTGAAATTGCATGCACTTGATTGACTACACCTCTATAATAATTGACTCGTGCTAAAAAAAGATGGAAACTAGCGCAGCATTAGCTAGTGTTGGCACCGAGGAGACGGCGGAGCTCCGGCGGAAAGCAGCGGATTATAATAGAACGAAGGTGATGGTGGCGATCGACGACAGCGACGAGAGTTTCTACGCTCTCGAGTGGGTTCTAGAAACATTATTGGAACAAAACGGTGACGAGGAATACTCATCGTACTCCAACTTAGTGCTCACAATCATACATGTCGTGGAGCCTTTTCTACACTATGCCTTCCCCGGCGCTCATAGTAATTACAATTAATTAATTATTCACCTGATTACTTATTAGTACTGATTAAATTTTCGATTTTAATGTCTCTTTGTTGTTCATTAGTTGATTTTATTATTAAACTTTGTTGTGAGAGGTTGGTTTTGTTATTAAGATTTAGACGTCGTTACATCTTTTTCATTAAGGGCTTATTAGAGGGAGAGTTATTATTCATATACTTGAGGTCAACTTTACTTTCAAATGACGCCAGCTCGAATTCAACACTTAGTATAATGTTAAATACATAGCAGAAACTGTAGAATCTGGAGCTTAGCTTGTCTTGAGCTAACAGGCTTTCGGATTATATGTTCATCCACGTTTTTAACTATTCTAATTATAATAGCTTCTACGTTTGTGATATTCAATGTTCACAAAACTTGATGATCTTGTATCGAGGCACTATATATGAGTTAATATCGAAGTTAATTCTCGACCTTCATTGTAATTAGTGCATATGTATTGCTTCCTCTTTTCTTATAAGGATCTATCAGAAAAGATTGTTTTCAATGATGTTTTACTATTTTTATTTTTACAGCCATGTATCCAACAACCTCAATTATTCGTTCAGTGAACAAAGCTCAACAAGAGAGTGCCTCGGAAATACTTACTCGTGCAGTGGATATGTGTGCTCAAAGAAATGTTAGTTTTCAACACCCATAATATGGCAAAATGCTTTAATTGGGCTAAGTCTGGTAGACTTTGTGACTAATGTGATTCATTATTAAACTTACAAGCCGGCCACTTACATGTTTTGATAATGTGACATATAGTCAATTATATTGGAGATAATGTATAAATACTAACCGTTTAAGTTTTTAGATGAGATAGCAATTCAATATGGTATCATATCTCATGCCAAGGAGGAGGGAGGAGGTTCTGGGTTCGAATCCCATCACCACCTGATAATCAAAAAGTGACCTGATAATCAAAAAGTGACACGTGACAGGCATAACAAAAGATTTACAGCTTGCACGTGAGGGGACGTTTAAGGGGACGTTTAAGCTTTTAGATGAGATGGCAATTCAATAACATAGTCCTAGTCTACCTAGATTCTATCGCTCATAATCTTTGTTGACTTCCTCACCATTCCATATGTTTAAAGTTAAACATCCACATTTGTATATGTATGTCAGTAAGTGCATATACTTGGGGATGTTTGCAGCTATGCATGCATTTCGTTCGAAAAGATTGTATTTTCCTTGAGTGAGTTCTCTAATAGTTGACAAATAACTGGCATCGTATATTGGCAACATTTAGATATCTTTTTCTAAAGTTAGTGCGGTGAACCTGCATTTTGGAATTCTATGCCAAACTTGCACTTGATGATTTATTTTGACTTGCATTTTGGAATTCTATGCCAAACTTGCACTTGATGATTTATTTTGACTGAATGATAGCTTTACCGATGTCGTATTTTATATGACGTTTTCTGCATAACCGAATTATAATGTAGGTTGAAGCAAAAGCATTGACTCGTCAAGGAGACCCAAAGGAAGTCATATGTGATGCTGCAGACCAAATGCACATTGATCTCATTGTTATGGGTAGTCGAGGTCTAGGGAAGATCAAGAGGTGATAACTATCTAACTTCCATTTTAGATGCTTAAATTAACCCCTAGAATTACAACCTCTAGATCTGCATGCTTAATTACGTACGTGGGATCATAGCATGTTTCTGAACCTAAAGGATAACAATGCCAGAGTCAAAAGTTTTTCTTTGGCCTATATTGGCATCTCTTTTATTTTCTCTAAGTGGTCTCTTGGTGCACGTCTTTGGTAGTTTAGCTCAAGTCGGTCATTTAAATAACTGTCATTTAATAAGTGAAGCAATATGAGGTTAGGGCGCTACTAAAATGCATTAAATCATTGAGAACTGAAGGAAACGAGTGAGAGTGTGTTGTCTGGTTCTTTTAGCTTTTTAACATATAAAGTTTGCAAACATTCTAAGATCAAACTACTTGTAAAATGCATTAAATCATTGAGAACTGAAGGAAACGAGTGAGAGTGTGTTGTCTGGTTCTTTTAGCTTTTTAACATATAAAGTTTGCAAACATTCTAAGATCAAACTACTTGTTTTAATGGGCAGGGCCTTTTTGGGAAGTGTAAGTGACCATGTAATTCATCATGCAACATGTCCAGTGCTCGTCGTGAAAACACCAAATGACCTGCAGTAATGGTGGTCCATATGCTTTTAGTTTTGATAGTACTCTCCAGAGATGTGAAGGTTGTTATGTATATTATGCTCTTCTGAACTATACAGAGACGTTGGAGAATGTGTGTGTGTTTTGATTAAAATGTATTATTCGCAACTATCGGAATATGGTCCGTTTTTATACTATTCTACCTATTTTATAAATAAACATCGGACAGAGATCTAATTTGATTTTGCATTTCTCTGCTAAGGAGTAGGCTTGAAATGTAGAAGTTTTTAGAGACTTGAGAGATTTGTTATCCTTCACATGTCTATATGATGATGTTTCTAATGACACTTTAAAAATAGAGAAATGCTCATGGGGCCGCTACAATAAAAATAAAAAGAATAAAAATAAAAATAAAAAAAGAGGCATGTCGGCGGTAATGCGTCGGAGCTCGGCGATGATCGCCGACAAACCGTGAGCAACGAAGCTCGTACCCTTAAAAAAGGAAAAAATCAAAATGAGCATTGGCGATGGCCCACTGTTTTGCCAATGCAGCGAAGGGAATGAGTTTGGGTCCTTTCCCTCCACACTTCTTTTTCTTCGTGCCCGTTTTGCATGTGCTTTGCGTGCAATTGCCGTTTTGCTCTCCTCTTATTCTTCATTGGATAGTTTTCATGAGCTCGACTCCTTCTCCTCCACACTTCATTTTCTTCGTGCCCGTTTCGCATGCGCTTTGCGTGCAATTGGCGTTTTGCTCTCCTCTGGCGTCAAAGGTTTTGGCACTGCAATTTGTTTGGGGAAATTGATGGCCCAATTTTGTCAGTATTACCCTTTATCGACGATTTTAGGTAGTTGGTATTGAAGACTTAGGATCTTTGATTTTGGGGCATTATGCATATGAAGAACGCCCCCTTACTTTTCTTATTCATATAGAGTTTATACAAAACTTCTTCCACCCTCAAATTAAAATTTGCTCTTGTCGACGAAAATAACGACTCCCTCCCTCAAATTAAAATCTACTCTTGTCAGTGAAAATGACGACTCCCTCTCTGACAGAACATACATAACTCTTTGCCTAAGTGTTGAGAAACGATGTTGGGATACCAGCGAGGAGTAACTGTGCTGCTGTCACTGACGACAATGTTACCCAATCGGTTCTTACTACTGCTGATTTCTCGCTTCTTTCGAGTTTGCCTATGGCACGATAGGTGTGTGGCAGGCTCTGACTCATTTCAACCAGAGGTTGCATCGAGTTAGGGTGTTTGTGCCGCTCAACTCTTCCCATGTGGCAACCCCAAATTGCTCCTCCCAGTTCACGCATATCCCACGTCTACAAGACGTGGTTATGCTTCAATTGCATGTGACGTATTCGTCTTGAAACCCTTCCTATTTTTAACTGTTGTAACAAGATGCCACTATGCTCGGATGAGGCGCATATGTTAAGTCATATGTACAACGGACCTAATGCCATGCCAACTAGATGGATAAATGTTCTCGAAAACCTTCTCCCTGTTTTTAACTGTTGTAACAAGATGCCACTACGCTGGGATGAGGCGCATATGTTAAGTCAGATGTACAACGGACCTAATGCCATGCCAACTAGATGGATAAATGTAGTTTAATACGCGTTAGGCGTATTATAGATTATTATTATTTTATCGTTGAAATAATATTAAAAATAATGAGAATAAACTAGATTAATTATCTAGAGTTGTGTGGAATATTCTATCCATTTATTTGGGGGAACTCATGAGTTTGTCTTTTCATTTTTTTCATTAACTAAGGGGAATACGAAGAATCATATGATGGATGATATGTCTTTGCTACCACCTATAAATACCCCTCGTATTGTAGTCATTTTGATCAAGTCAAGAAATATTATAATAAGTATTATTAAAGTTTTCTCCACTCTTCTCCTCTTATATTATTTGTTTTTATATGCTCTTCAATTTCTAACAAATTGGTATCAAGAGCCACTAGTGTTTGGAGACTAAGCTTGAAGAAGATGTCAAATGGAACACCATTTCAAGTTCCACCACTTTCTAAGGAACACTAGGAGAATTGGTGCATAAGAATGAAGGCCTTGCTTGGAGCATATGAAGTTTTGGATCCCGTGGAGAAAGGCGTTGAAGGAGATGACGCAACTGCCAAGAAGAAAGACCAAGGGCTCTTACGCTCATTCATCATAGTTTGGATAAAAAGATGTTCGAAAAAATTGCTAGCGCAACCACCTCCAAGCAAGCGTGGGATATTCTTCAAGCCTCATTCAAAGGAGTTGATAAAGTAAAGAAAGTGCGTCTTCAAACGTTAAGAGGTGAGTTTGAATCTCTACATATGAAAGACTTTGAAATAATTACCGACTATATTGTGTGAGTTTTGGCCGTCACTAACCAAATGAAGAGATATGGAGATGATATTCAAGACGATCGAATTGTTGGAAAGATTTTGCAATCCTTAGATCCAAAATTCAATTACATCGTTGTAGTCATCAAAGAGTCTAAAGACTTAGACACCATGATCGTTGATGAACTTGCCAGATCGTTGCAAGCGCATGAAGAACGTTTGAAGAAATCAAATCAAGAGTCGGTGGAGCAAGCTTTGAAAGAAAAGCTTTCTTTGAAAGAGAAGAAGACAAATCAAGGCACGTCTCAAAGAGGTCTAGGACGTGGCAGAGGTCGTGGTCAGAACCAAGGTCAAGGTCATGGTCGTGGAAGAGGTGGATATAGCTACAATAATTCTTCAAACAATGATGAGATAAGCCAAAACTTAAATCAAGGAAGAGGACGTGGACGATGTAGAAGTCAAAGAGGAGGAGGTTATAGACCAAATCAACCGAGGTATGATAAATCAAGTGTTGAATGTTACAATTGTCATCGCTTTGGCCATTATGCTTGGGAATGTAGAAGCAATGTGGAGGAGACGAACAATTTCATGGAGAGCAGTGAGAAAGAAGATCTGAATCACACTTTGCTTCTTGCTTGCAAAAGTAATCAAAGTGAAGAGAACAATCTCTGGTACCTTGACTCCGGTGCAAGTAGCCATATTTGTGGAAAGCAAAAATTGTTCGAGAAACTTGATGAGTCCGTTGGTGGTGATATCACATTTGGAGATTCTTCAAAGGTACAAGTAAAAGGAAATGGTACGATTTTAATTCAATCTAATGATGGAAGCCACCAATTTATTTTCAATGTCTTCTATGTGCCGGATATGAAGAGTAATATTTTGAGTTTGGGACAACTTTTGGAGAGAAATTATGAGATTTACTTGAAAGATAGAGGTTTGACTATGAAAGATAAAAATGGACATTTACTTGCCAAGGTGCCGATGACGAAGAATAGAATGTTTTTATTGAATATTCAAAGTCATGTTCCAATGTGTTTAAAATCTTACTTTGGAAATAGTTCTTGGTTATGGCGCATGAGACTTGAGCATTTGAATTTTGATGGCTTGAAAATAATGAGCAAGAGAAAAATGATGAAAGGGTTACCGTCTATAAACCATCCAAATCAAGTTTGTGAAGGATGTAATTGGCAAGCAAGCATGAAAAAGTTTCCGAAGGAGTCTATGACGAGAGCTCAAAATCCTTTGGAGTTGATTCGCTTGGATGTATGTGGACCTATTAAGCCATCATCACTTGGAAAGAATAATTATTTCTTTTTTTTTATTGGTGATTATTCTCGGGAAATATGAGTATACTTTTTGAAGGAAAAGTCGGAGGTGTTTGAAACTCTTAAGAAGTTTAAAGTCATGGTGGAGAAACAAAGTGGCTACCAAATCAAAGCACTTTGGTCCGATAGAGGTGGAGAATTTACGTCAAATGCATTAAAAGAGTTTTTTGAGAAGAATGGCATTCATCGTCCCATGACGAATCCATTTTCACCACAACAAAATAGAGTAGCCAAGAGAAAAAACCGCACCATACTTAACATGGCAAGAAGTATGTTGAAAAGCAAAATTTTGCCTAAGGCGTATTGGGCCGAAGCCGTTGCTTGTGCAGTCTACTTGATAGACCGGTGTTATACTTAAATTTTTGATGGTAAGACACCTCAAGAAGCTTGGAGTGGTTATAAGCCAAGTGTCTCCCATTTGCGGGTTTTTGGAAGCATTGCGTATGCGCGTGTGCTGGATGAAAAGAGAACCAAGCTTGATGACAAAAGTCAAAGTTACGTCTTCATTGGTTATGATCAAAGTTCTAAAGGTTATAGATTACATAACCCCACCAATGGAAAGACGGTCATAAGTAGAGATGTTGAGTTCGGTGAAGAAAGTTCTTGGGAATTAGATGCTTAACAAGAACCCATGCAATCTAGCACATTTATTGATGATGATGAGGAAGAAGATCTAGCACAACCTACTACTCCACCACCAACACCTCCACCTCAAAATGCACAAGATGGTGATTCTAGTTCGAGTGATGGGCCAAAAAGATTCAGAACGCTATGTGACTTGTACAACACCACTGAAGAGGTACAAAACTTGAGTGAATTTACTCAATTTTGTTTATTTGCGGGGATGGAGGATGTGGGTTATCATGATGCTGTTTGTGATGAAAAATGGAGAGACGCCATGAATGAAGAAATAAAGGTGATAAAGAAGAATGATACATGGGAACTAACGGCACTACCTAAAGGAAAAAATTCTATAGGAGTCAAGTGGGTGTACAAAATAAAGAGGAATGCAAAAGGGGAGATTGAAAAATACAAGGGTCGTTTGGTTGCCAAAGGTTACAAGCAAAAGGTCATTGACTATGAGGAGGTATTTGCTCCAGTTGCTCATCTTGAAACAATTCGTTTGATTATTTCTTTGGCTGCTCAAAATCATTGGAAAATTCATCAAATGGACGTAAAGTCTGCCTTTCTCAATGGTGTTTTAGAAGAAAAAGTGTACATATCTCAACCACCGGGCTATGTGATTAAAGGGCAAGAAGATAAGGTGTTGAGGTTAAAGAAGGCTCTATACGGCTTAAAGCAAGCCCTTCGTGCTTGAAATAGTTGAATTGACAACTACTTCAAGATGAATGGTTTCACCAAGTGTCCACATGAACATGCTCTACATGTGAAATTGAATAAAGATGGTGATATATTACTTGTTTGTTTGTATGTGGATGACTTGATTTTCACAGGAAATAATCAAAAGATGTTTGATAATTTCAAGAGAGCTATGGCGAAAGAATTTGAGATGACGGACATTGGTCTTTTGTCCTACTATTTGGGTATTGAAGTGAAACAAAGAGAATATGGCATCTTTATCTCTCAAGAGGCATATGAGAAAGAAGTTCTCAAGAAATTTGAGATGGAAACATGCAAGCCAATTAACACCCCCGTGGAGTGTGGAGTCAAAGAATCTTTCAATGGAGATGGAGAGAATGTTAATCCAACATTTTTCAAAAGCCTTGTTGGAAGCTTAAGATACTTACTTGTACAAGACCGGATATTCTTTTTGGCGTTAGACTTGTAACTCGTTTTATAGAGGCTCCTACTACTTCACACATAAAAGTGGCAAAAAGAATTCTTCGTTACATTAAAGGTACAATTGACTATGGAATTTTATATATTCCGTCTCATGAGTTCAAGTTTGTTGGTTATAGCGATAGTGATTGGGCTGGTGATGTTGATAATCGTAAAAGCACGACCGGGTTTGTTTTCTTCATGCATGGGAACTCGGCATTTACATGGAGTTCTAAGAAGCAACCTATCGTTACATTATCTACATGTGAAGCCGAATATGTTGCAGTTGCTTCTTGTGTTTGTCATGCAATTTGGTTAAGAAGATTGTTGAAAGAACTTTGTTTACCACAAGAAGACCCGACGGAGATACATGTTGATAACAAGTCCGTTATTGCATTGGCGAAGAACCCGGTTTTTCATGATAGGAGCAAGCACATTGATACGAAGTTTTATTTTATTCAGGATGATATCGCAAACAAAAGTGAAAGTTGAGTTCGTCAAATCTCAAGATCAAGTTGCGGATATTTTCACCAAGCCTTTGTAGTTCGAAGATTTTCAAAAGTTGCGATTTTCATTTGGGGTAATGAATCTAGTTTAAGGGGGGATGTTGATATAATAATAAAAATTTCTAGAATAAGCTAGATTAATTATCTAGAGTTGTGTAGAGTGTTCTATCCATTTATTTGGGGGAACGCTATTAGGAGCAGAGGCACATTTAGGGTTACGAGGCCGATACGTCAGAGACCAGATCCTTTTGCTCTAGGTACTTCCACCACCCCCCAGTATGTCGATGATTTTGACACTGATGAGTCGGGGAGTGGTGATTATTTTGATATAATGGATGTTGAGGCAGAGGGCCTCGGTGAGGACGATGAGGGTGATGATGTTGATGAGGGTGGTGATGGTGTTGATGAGGGTGGGGTTGGTGTTGATGAGGGTGGGGTTGGTGTTGATGATGATCCACTGGCGACCCTGGATGAGATGTATGATTTGGCAGAAAGTTCTGGTGATGAGGGAGTCGTGTATCCGCCTAGTGATGATGAGGGGGGTCAGCGATCTAGTGGCTAGTAGTTATTTGTAACTATGGATTATGATATTTTGATATTTCAAATTTTCGACTATTTCTGCCTACGTTAGGCTTATTTTGTATTACGGTATAATGGATCATTTTGGTTATTTTGGTTTGTATGGTGTATGGTTGGTATGAAATATGGATTATTTTGGTTTGTAACATGTAGGGTTTGTATTGAATATTGACTATTTTGGCTATTTTGGTTTGTATGGTGTGTGGTTTGTAGGGAATATTGATTATTTAGGTTTTTTGGGTTTGTATGGATTATTTTTGGGTTGTATGATGTACTAACAGTCAATAGGGACCGCAATTAGGTCTCTATTGGCAACGGTAAGTATCATTAGGGACCGCACTTAGGTCCCTATTGATACTAATCGTTGTTAATAGGGACCTAAGGGTGGTCCCTATTAACACAATCTGGAGTCAATAGGGACCTAAGGGCGGTCCCTAATAACAAAATCTGGAGTCAATAGAGACCGCACTTAGGTCACTGTTGAGTCAATAGGGACCTAATTGCGGTCCCTATTGACTCATCACATACCTAATTTAGGTCTCTATTGACTCAACAGGGACCTAATTGTGGTCCTTACTAATATCCATACTTTAAAATTGTTGATTTATGATGATTTGAGGTACATCGTTGTTTGTTTAGTTCATAATTACCATTGTAATAGTTAAAATAACAATAATTACAACGACGCATTGTAAATCCAAACATTACGTAGAGGGAACGGTCCGTTTTGAAGATTCATTTACTAGTTTATTCAATGACAAATATCACATTCAATATCTAATAAATAATCACTCCATCACACTCAATAACTAAATCACTTGTTCTCTTAACCATTAATTACTTCTTTTCACATTTAGTAATGAGGTTGTTACTAAAAACCACTAACATAGTGAGATCAAATCATAAAGTAACGATTTTAAAGTATGAATATTAGTAGGGACCGCACTTAGGTCACTGTTGAGTCAATAGAGACCTAATTGTGGTCTGTATTGACTCATCAGGGACCTAATTTAGGTCCTTATTGACTTAACAGGGACCTAACTGTTGTCCCTACTAATATTCATACTATAAAATTGTTGATTTATGATGATTTGAGGTACATCGTTGTTTGTTTAGTTTATAATTACCATTGTAATAGTTAAAATAACAATAATTACAACGACGCATTGTAAATCCAAACATTACGTAGAGGGAACGGTCTGTTTTGAAGATTCATTTACTAGTTTATTCAATGACAAATATCACATTCAATATCTAATAACTAATCACTCCATCACATTCAATAACTAAATCACTTGTTCTTAACCATTAATTACTTCTTTTCACATTTAGTAACGAGGTTGTTGCTAAAAACCACTAACATAGCGAGATCAAATCATAAAGTAACGCTTTTAAAGTATGAATATTAGTAGGGACCGCACTTAGGTCACTGTTGAGTCAATAGGGACCTAATTGCGGTCTCTATTGACTCATCAGGGACCTAATTTAGGTCCCTATTGACTTAACAGGGACCTAACTGTTGTCCCTACTAATATTCATACTATAAAATTGTTGATTTATGATGATTTGAGGTACATCGTTGTTTGTTTAGTTCATAATTACCATTGTAATAGTTAAAATAACAATAATTACAACGACGCATTGTAAATCCAAACATTACGTAGGGGGAACGGTCCGTTTTGAAGATTCATTTACTAGTTTATTCAATGACAAATATCACATTCAATATCTAATAACTAATCACTCCATCACATTCAATAACTAAATCACTTGTTCTTAACCATTAATTACTTCTTTTCACATTTAGTAATGAGGTTGTTGCTAAAAACCACTAACATAGCGAGATCAAATCATAAAGTAACGATTTTAAAGTATGAATACTAGTAGGGACCGCACTTAGGTCACTGTTGAGTCAATAGGGACCTAATTGCGGTCCCTATTGACTCATAAGGGACCTAATTTAGGTCCATATTGACTTAACAGGGACCTAACTGCGGTCCCTACTAATATTCATACTGTAAAATCGTTGATTTATGATGATTTGAGGTACATCGTTGTTTGTTTAGTTCATAATTATCATTGTAATAGTTAAAATAACAATAATTACAACGACGTATTATAAATCCAAACATTACGTAGAGGGAACGATCCGTTTTGAAGATTCATTTACTAATTTGTACGACGAATGTCATAATGCATGTTGTTTAATCTCATTCAATCTATTATTTCACAACTAAACTACTATGAGGTTGGTTTTGCAATCATTTACTACTTCAATTCACATGTTGCAATGAGTTTGGTTGCTAGGAATCACAAACATACGAATATCAATAAAAAAAATCAAATTTCAAGGATGAATGTTAGTAGGGACCAAACTTAGGTCCCTAGTTAAAATTAGTGACCTAAGTCTGGTCCCTATTAATAATTAGGGACCGCGGTTAGGTCACAAAAATCCAAAAATTTGAAATTTTGGCGAAAATTTTAGGTGGGATTGAGGGGAATATTTGAATTTGACGAACATTTGAAAATTTCACCCTCTCCTATATATATACTCACCACTCTTACACATCAAATTTCATTAATCTCTAAAAAACACCCAACACAAAAACACTATCTTCTTTTTCAACACAAAACCACTTATTTTTTCTCAAAAAATCACCAACACAAAAACTTTTCTTCTTTTTACCAACACAAATCCAAAACAAAAATCATCCAACACAAAAAACATTTCACCAACACAATCTTTATTTTCTATTATTTTGGATCTACACTTTCTTTTCTTTCACTTGTTTTTTTTATTCATTCATCTTTTTGTTTTCATTCATATTTTATTTTATATTATTAGTCATATTTCCTTCACTTTTTTACATTTATTAATACTTTCATGTCATTATATTAACTTTTTCTTCATTATTTTATTGTTTTGATCTTGTTATAATCATATTTTTACAAAAAAAAAATAATAATAATATTCTAAATATTATTATTTGTTTTTCCTCGCAGACTATTAAACTCCGCCAGTGAGCTTTCACTGCCTGTCCCAAGCCAGGATAAAGGAGGAGGGTTGTGGTAGGCTTGTGACAACCAACGTAAAAACTCCGTCACATCCTATGATATGAACCATACTATGAATTTCGTTGGGGCGTTCCCTACTCAGCGACGCGCTACATCGGATCCCGGGTGTAGTGATAAATGGGCAAGGGTTGCTAGGTCGTCGCCCGGAAGCGACGCGCCACATCGACGCCCAGGTGTGGTGTCAAATGAGCAAGGGTTCCCTCACCTTCCAGGACGGGTGAGGGTAAAGAGGTTAGTCCAGGAACGACGAGTTCGCCTTGCATCGTGGAATGTGGGGTCACTCACAGGAAGATTGGCCGAGCTAGCTGAGGCAATGTCTATGAGGAGGATCAACATCTTGTGCGTGCAAGAGACCAAGTGGGTTGGTGAAAAGGCCAAAGTAGTAGACCCTTGGGGTTGTAAGCTTTGGTATACCGGGACAGAGAAGAACTGAAATGGTGTTGGGATCATCATAGATAAGCTTTGGCTCGAGGACGTGGTGGAGGTCAGAAGGAAGGGCGACAGGATCTTACTGGTCAAGTTGGTCATAGGCGAGGATATCTTGAATGTCATTAGTGCCTATGCACCACAGATAGGACTAGACGAAGCCGTGAAACGTAAGTTTTGGGAAGATTTAGACGAGATGGTACAAAGGATCCCTAGTAGCGAGAAACTCTTCATTGGAGGTGACTTTAATGGTCATGTAGGATCTAGCCGTGATGGGTTCGAGGACATCCACGGCGGGTATAGCTTTGGGGATCGCAATAAGCCGGGAAACGCTATCTTAGACTTCGCCCTCTCCTATGATTTGCTTGTAGCAAATACTTGGTTTAAGAAGAGAGAGTCTCATTTGGTCACTTATAGGAGTGGGTCAAATAAGAGCCAAATAGATTTCTTCTTAGCTAGGAGGGCAGATAGAAGTCGTTGCATAGATTGCAAGGTCATCCCCGGAGAAAGTGTGGTTACGCAACATAGGCTTTTGGTGTTGGATATTAGACTGCGGCAAGGAGTGAAGAGGAGTAGGCGCCGGTTGGAACCTAGAATTAAGTGGTGGCGGCTTAAGGAGTCTACCCAAAAGGCCTTCGTAGAGCGAGTGGTTCAAGAGGTAGACTGGAAGACTGAGGACGATGCAGATGTAACTTGGACCAAAATGGCTTGTTGTATCAAGAAGGTAGCTAAAGACCTCTTAGGTGAATCCCGAGGTAGTAGCCTGATAGGTAAAGACACATCATGGTGGAATGAAGAAGTAAAGGCGGCAATCAAGGCCAAACGGGATTGCTACAGGGATTTGAAGAAGAACCATGATGGAGCAAGCTTTGAAAAGTATAAGCTAGCCAGGAAAGAAGCAAAGAAAGCTGTTGGACTAGCGCGAGAGGCTGTGTATAAGGAAATTCATGAGAAGAGGGATAGCAAGGAGGTCGAGAAGGATATATACAAAATTGCTCGCATTAGAGAGAGGAAGACTAGAGACCTAGGTGCAGTGAAATGCATCAAAGATGAAGGTCAGTCTGTCTTAGTGCGTGAGGATCAGGTCAAAGCACGGTGGAGGGAGTACTTCGAGAGCCTGTTCAATGGAGGCCCCACCCAAGCAGTGGGTGACATCTCGCAGTCCCCTCAGGACCTGAACCGCGATTTTATGCGCCGTATTAGAAGGTCGGAAGTCAAAGATGCCTTGAAGAGGATGAAGACTCGAAAAGCCGTTGGCCCAGATGGTATCCCTATTGAGGCTTGGAGAAGCATGGGAGAGATAGGGGTGACCTGGTTGACGGACCTCTTTAACAAAATATGGCGAACAAATAAAATACCAGAAGAGTGGAGGAAGAGTACGCTAATACCTCTATATAAGAACAAGGGCGATGTCCAAAACTGTTCTAACTATCGTGGGATAAAGCTTATGTCTCATACCATGAAGCTATGGGAGAGGGTGATCGAACACCGATTGAGACAAATTGTTCCCATATCTGAGAACCAATTTGGATTTATGCCCGGAAGGTCGACCATAGAGGCCATCCATTTGATTCGTCAGCTCATTGAGCGCTTTCGAGAAAAGAGTAGAGATTTGCATATGGTCTTTATCGACTTAGAAAAGGCATATGACAAAGTACCTCGAGATGTATTATGGTGGACCTTGGTGAAGAAGGGGGTACCCATTAAATATATCAACATCATAAAAGATATGTATGAGAATATGGTGACAAGTGTCCGAACTTGTGGCGGTTTAACAGACGCCTTTCCAATTACAATTGGCTTACATGAGGGGTCAGCTTTGAGCCCATTTTTGTTTGCCATTGTAATTGATGAAATCACCAGAGCCATCCAAGACCGAGTCCCATGGTGTATGTTGTTTGCAGACGATATTGTCCTCATCGATGAGACGAGAATGGGAGTTAACGCTAAATTAGAACGATGGAGACAAACATTAGAAGCACGAGGATTTCGACTAAGTCGAACAAAAACAGAGTACCTCGAATGCAAGTTTAGCAAACAACGAAGAAACAACGATGACACGGTTCAGTTGGATGGCCAAGAGATACCGAGAAGTGCGCATTTTCGGTATTTAGGCTCCATACTGCAGATGGATGGAGAGTTAGATGGAGACGTCAACCACCGCATCCAAGCTGGATGGACAAAGTGGAAGAGTGCGACAGGGATTCTGTGCGATCGTAACTTTACTTTAAAGCTTAAAGGAAAGTTCTATCGTACGGCTATTAGACCTGCTTTGCTTTATGGCTCCGAGTGCTGGGCTATTAAGCAAAGTCATGCACAGAAAATGAACGTTACAGAGATGCGCATGCTATGTGCGGTAACACTAGGAGAGATAGAGTGCGCAATGAAGATATTCGGCATAAATTGGGTGTGGCGGCCATTGACGAGAAAATGCGAGAAAATCGTTTAAGATGGTTTGGGCATGTTAAACGCAGACCCATAGATGCACCGGTACGACGAGTTGAAGATCTCGACTTAGGACAGACGGCTATAGCTCGTGGGAGACCGAAAAAGACGTGGATGGAGGTCATACGGAACGACATGAAGCTAAAAGATCTAAATGAAGACATGCTCGTCAACCGAAACCTATGGAGGCAGAAGATTCATGTTCACGACTCGACGTGATTCATTCATGGTTCATATAGCCTACCCCAATTTAATTGGGATTACAGACTTGGTTGTTGTTGTTGTTGTTGTTTCCTCGCAGACTATTAGGGACCGCAATTAGGTCCCTACTAATATTCATAGTACTCTATGAATATTAGTAGAGACCTAATTGCGGTCCTTATTACTAATATTAGGGACCGCAGTTAGGTCCCTTCTAATATTCATAGAGTACTATGAATATTAGTAGGGACCTAATTGCGGTCCCTATTACTAATATTAGGAACCGCAGTTAGGTCCCTACTAATATTCATAGAGTACTATGAATATTAGTAGGGACCTAATTGCGGTCCCTATTACTAATATTAGGGACCGCACTTAGGTCCCTATTACTATTATTAGGGACCGCAGTTATGTCCCTACTAATATTCATAGGGACCTAAGTGCGGTCCCTAATATTAGTAATAGGGACCGCAATTAGGTCCATACTAATATTCACAGAGTATTTATGGATACTAGTAGGGACCTAATCGCGGTCCCTAATAATAGTAATAGGGACCGAATTTAGGTTCCTATTGACGAAAAGGTAATAGGGACTGCAATTAGGTCCCTATTGTATGAAAAATAATAGAGACCCAATTGCGGTCCTTATTGATTCAATTACAATAGGGACCTAATTTAGGTCGCTATTGAAAGTATCAGGGACCGCAAAGCGGTCCCTGATATTTCGGTCGCTATTGCCTTCATTAGGGACCTAATTGCGGTCCCTGATGGCAAGCGACCGAGGTCAATAGGGACCGCACAATAGGAACCTAATTTAGGTCCCTATTGACCTTCAGTGACCCCTGGGGGGTCAATAGGAACCTAATTTAGGTTCATATTGACCTTGTTATCTTGTAGTGATAAGCCCATTGTTTGATGTTGTTGTAGGCAAAAAGCTCACGCGTAAAAAATATTATTGTATATTATATGTTTTTCTTGAAGTTAGAACCTATTTATATCGAGTTGATTTTTTTAGAATATCATATACGTTGCACGGACAATGATACGTGGACACGTATCAGACAAGATATGGATACGAAGATACGGATTTTTTTAAAGTCACATATTGAGATACGTCAAGGATACGTCGAATATTTAATATTAAAAATTTATATATGTATATATATTATTTAAGTAAATATATAAAATAATGAATATTAAACACTTATAAAATTCAAAAAATAATTAACATATAGCCATATACAAAGATGCACCATTCCACAAACTCAAATATTAATTGATAAATATGTTCAACTCGAATATTACAAAGTTTCATAGTATAACAAAGATTAATATTGCAATAGCTTATTTATTGTTAAACAACATCATCAACAAAAAAAACCAACTCAAAGTCGGGTTCATCAAGTGAAAATGATGAACTATTATATGAGTTAAATGAATTAATAAATTAAAAAATTGCATTTGGTGTTTGTAGTATAAATAAATTACCTTTTTCGCCCCTAAAATTTACAAAAACAATAAAATAACCTATTTTATTGAGGACACGTATCGGATATGCCTTAGGATAGTATCCGATACGTATCTGATTTATTAAAAAAATAATATTTAAATAGGATACACCATGTGGCGTATCCGAGGTGTATCCTTATCCGTTTAGTATCCGATACGGGATACGGAGCCATTTTCGGAGTATCCGTGCAACATAGAATATCATATAAGGCCATAGTCATACTTGGTCGATCAACAATTTCGCCCCCTAAGCGAAAATTCTTTACGATCAACATAATTATCATGTTTAACTGTAAGTCTGTAACGCTATATCTTTTGACATTGACGCCATTCCTTTGGAAAAGAATATGCATGACTTTTGAGTTAAAAATCTATATAATTGACAAACAAATATCAAATATCATCTTATACTGAGTATATCTTTTTGAAAATTAGGTAGTGGTCGTGTGTGCGAATATTTTGAGAGCTCTTAATTAGTTAATTTTGGAATTTAACGTAGGATTTGATTAAACTCAATCTCTAAGCTCTAACCGTAATAGTAAATTAAGTTGATATAATTAGCGTGTAGTTAGTCAAAATATTGGTAACGGGCTCAGAAAATCTCTCCCTCTCTCTCTCCTCCTCTTCCTTAAACCATATATTCTACCAATCAGTTCAATTCTCTATCATAGCCATGACGTTGGTGATTCCTCGGCCGTTGGATGTAATCTTTCTCCTCTTACTCTTTAATTATTCTCATTCACAGTGTTTAATCAATTTATGGGTTTGTGCATGCGTGTGTTGTGATCGTCTAGGGATTTAGTTGAATTACTTTAGTGTTAGTGATCCCTTACGTTCCTCTTTTCTTATTCTTTCTTTTAACTTAATCAGCGTTTTTTTAATTTTTCTGATTTTGTATAATTCATATGCTGAATTGTAGCAACAGGATGGTGAACAACAGGCGCTGATGCCTCATTTGGATTTAGTGGAACGCCCATATGCGTATCACTTCACGTGGATAATCGATAATTTCAGTCAACTCAATACGAATAAGATTTATTCCGACGTTTTTAAGATTGGGGGTTATAAATGGTATGTGAAAGCCCTAAACTTGTCTTTATCTAGTTTTCTCCATACTAAGTTTCAGGATTGGCTGGATAAAAGTTTTGGTCTCGATGATTGTCTTGATCAGCTAAACGTATTTACAAACTTTTGTAATACTTGTGCAGTTTTGATCGAATCAAAAGAGAAAACCCTTTCGAGAAACGTTTAGAGAGTTTGATGCATGGTTGAAACAATGAATAGAACTATTTCTTTAAAAAAAAAAATGATAAGCCAAATTAAATTCAAAGAGCACAAGGGGTGCTCACCCTTACAAAGTTTATGACATACAAAGCCCAGGAACAAAGGACCAATCAACAAACGAAAACACAAATTAAAATGAGAAACCTTAGCCTTAACCCAAACCCAAGATCTTACTTTGACAAGATCGATCATTTTGTTAACATCTAAAACTCCTCTTTGAAATGCCACATTGTTTCTTTCCAACCAAATTGTCCACGCAACAATAGTTCGTTTGTTTCTTTAATTATTTATCATGTTTGAATACACAAGAGTTCGTTGATTTCTTTATTCGCGTAACCGTGCCTCACAGAAAACTATGTGATGAAATTTTGAGTTGCATTGATTCTCGCAGGCGTGTAGCTATTTTTCCGAAAGGAAATAATGTGCATTACTTGTCGATGTACTTAGATGTGGCTGATTCAGCTACATTGCCACATGGTTGGAGGAGATATGCTCGGTTTGGCTTGGGTGTAGTTAATCAAATTCTAAACAAGTATACAATTAAGAAAGGTACATCCTTGAACTGTCTTGTTTTCTGATTTATGTTCACTTAGATATTGATATATGACTCTGTATAGTTAGTTATACGTGCACATAGGCTAGCTTATGGACCATATGGGCTGTATAGTTTTGTAAAGTATTGGATCCTTGTTCTTGTGAATTACAGACACGGAACACCGGTTCAGTTCAAGAGAGAGTGACTGGGGTTTCACAACTTTCATGCCTCTTAGTGATTTACTCGACCCACACAAGGGGTACCTTGTGAATGATCGTTGTGTTATTGAAGCTTGTATTGTTGCGCCTACAGCCAATGATTGATTACTGGAGCTACGACTCAAAGACAGAGACGTCCAGTTGATTATTGAAATTCCATTTTAAATTGTTCTATTTACTTAGTTTTTTCATGCTTTGTCTTTTTAATAGTTCATCAAATAGTGTCCTTTCAGTGGTATTCTGCTTTGCTCTTCAATTAATCAAACATTTTATTTTTCCGATTTCGCGTGATTTACTATCTTTCGTATAGTATTTTTATATGAAGATATCTATTACATCTTTCTTTATGTTGCATATATGACATGTTCTTTTTTCTAAATAAACTTTATTGGAACATGTAGAATTTCAATTTCCTTTTTTAGCAGACAAGAGGGCTATTATTTGCTGAGTACTAGTAAATTGATTTTTCTAAGGAACATTCCTCAATTCCTTTTATCAATTGACCTCAACTTACCTCTTCACTTTTCATTTTTTGGGTTTTGGTTTCTTAAGTAATTCATTTAATTTGTTATAAGTTAACTCTGTGGAGTTGCATACTTTAAATATTGTTATTTGTCAATTAATATCCTCATTGAAAATGTAGATTTCGTACACCAAATTACTTCTTTTAATACTTCAACCATAATAGACAGCTATTCAAACACCGTTATACGTTTATGTTTCAATGGGTTGACTATTCGTATCAAAAAAAAAAGGGTTGACTAAATAGATGGTGATGATCAGTGGAATTCAGCATTTTGGTTTTAGTGAACTATTAAGCTAGTACGAGTATATTGTGATTTTTAAAAAATCTCATTACATAGTGAAGTCAAGTACTAAAAAAGAAATTTTAACACACAAACTAAGGGAAAAAGCACTACTTTGTAATTCTCAAAAAGTTTATTAAAAGACACCTCCTGAAAGTTTACTCAAACAGCTCAGATGTTGGACGTATTTGTGATGTTTGTATGAACTTCAAAGGTTAACTGTGTAATTATTTCAAGCACATGTATATGTAGTTAGACCAACATTGAAACGTTCATTATCAACTTCGTTCCTAAATCAGATATGTGAACCTTGTACATAATTTGGGCACAACGTTTAAAAACTTACAACAAGAGATCTATATTAAAAGTACAGTCAAAGTTCCCATACATTAGAAGAAAAAAACTGTAGTCCCAACTCTGTTTCCTCCTATTATAAGTAAGCATATTCTTTTTTTTGGTTTGTGAAGGATTAATGGTTTTGACTCCTTCCGATTATCATGTTTGATGTTGATGGTGTCTCTTATAACATGGGTTTTAAAGGAAAGAGATTTTTGTTGAGTCTAGCCGTCAACTTGGACCACACCAACCGACAAGTCGTGAATCTTGCCCAACATATCACCTCAATCCTACAAGGCTCCAACTATTGTATGAAGTAGATGTATCACCAACACTTCTTCTTGTCTATAAACTAGCTAGAACAACATCAGAAAAAAATACACCCAAACACACAAAAGAGAGAAAATAGAAAGAAAAAAGGCGTAGAGTTCAAACTGAGAGATTTGAGGGTTGGTTTTTTGTAATAGTCGGGTGTGAGAGTTGCTTCTCCTATTGTAATTCGTTCGTATCGTTGAATGAAGAATTTTCCAACCCCAACAAAGTGGTATCAAGAGCCACGGGTTTCATTCCTCCGTTCTCTGTAAATTTTCGTCCGAAATTTTTCGTCCCGAAACTGTGATTTCTTATCACGGTTGTGAAGCTCTCTGTCCGACGATTCTGAATATTAAGTTTTTAAGCTATTTTGATCTCCGAAAAGTGATGATCGAAGTCGACCCAATTCGACGTCATAATTTTTTCGTTCTGGAATAGCGTTTTGTTACTACCGTTGTGAAGCTCGTATTGCAAGGTTCTGAATATATATTTTTCGATCGCTGAAAATCTCCATTCCATGCTGACAGAGTTAACGGCGAGTTAACTCGGCCCAACTCACAAAAACGGGCGAAGAAGAAATGATCCGCAACTCAGGATCCGACCCTGTCAAAGTTGTTGGTCCAGTCAACCCCGGTCAGCTGGTCAACTCTGGTCAAAACCAGATTTAATCCGGTTCAACTCCTTTCAACTTGTTTCGTCCCGGTTCAACTCATTTTTGATCCGTTTCAACAAGGTCAGAACGATTCCCAAGGTTTTTGACCGTTCCGGATCCAACCGCGTGCTCTGTTTCCCCAAATTCAGGCTCTAAATTTGGGTACAAGCAAGCTTGTTGAATTTTAACATGGGAAATTCAACGTCGGACACGATGATGCGATTGACGCCTACTAATTACAACATGTGGAAGCCTCGCATTGAGGATTTACTAAATTTGAAGGATTTAGTCGGGCCAATCGAAAATAAAGGTGCCAAACCCGAGAAGACGGGTGATGACGATTGGAAAAAGTTGAATAAGAAGACTGTTGCTCAGATTCGTCAGTGGATTGACAATAGTGTGTTCCATCATGTCGCACAGGAAACGAGTGCCCACACGTTGTGGGATAAGCTTGCTAACATGTATCAGGCCAAGACGGCACGTAACAAGACCCTGTTGATGAGACGTTTAGTAAACCACCGGCTTCGTAGTGGTACATCTATACCAGAACACACGAGTCAGTTCCAGGACCTCGTGAACCAGCTTGCTGCCGTCGATTGGAATCTCAAAGATGAGGAACAAGCGATACTACTTCTAAGTTCCTTGCCGGACAATTGGGAGACTCTTGTTGTCACCCTCAGTAATTTTACCCCCGATGGTAAAGTATCTATGCAAATGGTGACAGATGCTTTACTTAATAAAGAAGTCATAAGAAAAGAAGTCAGTGCCGACCAATCTTATGCTCTTGTGTCAGAAAGTAAAGGCAGAGGTGGAGGTAGAGGAAGAGGTCGTGGCAGAGGCAGAGACAGAGGTTGAGGTCAAAATCGTGGACGATCTCAAGATCGAGGTAGATCCCATGAGAGAGGTAAATCCGTTGACAACTCGAGTCAATTCAACGAAAATTGTAATTATTGTGGAATTTACGATCATATGAAGAGGGACTGTTGAAAGCTTTTGAGGGATCAACCCCAAACCGGCCAAAGCTCCAACAAGGATGAAGGTAAAACCATTGTCACAGTATCATCAGAAATTTCTCTTGTTTCTTATGGAGACGAGACATGCCTACATGTAGGCAATCAAGAAATTGAGTGGGTGATTGACTCTGTAGCTTCATTTCACGCAACTCCACATCGTGATTTGTTTGCTACATACAAATCAGAGGACTTTGGTACCGTAAAGATGGGTAACACCAGTTACTCCAGTGTAGTTGGTGTTGGTGACGAGCACGTGAAAACCAACATAGGATGTTCTCTTATCCTTAAGGATGTGTGCCATGTTCCGGATCTCAGGCTGAATCTGATCTCAGGACTAGCCCTTGATCGACAGGGTTATGAAAGTAATTTTAAAAATGGCACTTGGAAGCTGTCGAAAGGTGTGATAGTTGTTGCGAGGGATCATATATGTGGCACGCTATTCAAAACTCATACAAAATTGTGCAAGTTAAGCCTCAATGTCGTGGAAGAAGAGGCGTCACCAAATCTTTGGCACAAAAGACTTGGGCATATGAGCGAAAAGGGCTTGGCTACACTAGCCAAGATTGATGCTATCAATCTCGCGAAGGATGTTGCACTAGATCCTTGCAAGCACTGTTTGTTTGGGAAACAACATAGAGTTTCTTTTAGTTCCATCAGGAAGCAACGCTCCAAGTTACTGAGTCTCGTTCACTCTGATGTGTGTGGACCGATAGAAGAAGAATCTCTCGGTGGAAGCAAATATTTTGTGATGTTTATTGATGATGCTTCACGGAAATTATGGGCCTACTGTTTAAGATCAAAAGATCAAGTTTTTGATCACTTCAAATCATTTCATGCGTTGGTGGAAAGACAGACAGGGAAGAAGTTGAAATGCCTTCGCTCAGACAATGGAGGCGAATACACTTCTCGAGAATTTACAGTGTATTGCACTGAACATGGCATTAGGCACGAGAAGACGGTGCCGAGGACCCCACAGCATAATGGTGTTGCTGAGCGAATGGATCGCACCATTGTTGAGAAAGTTCGTTGCATGCTCAATACAGCTAAGCTGCTTAAAGCATATTGGGCTGAAGCAGTCCTCACAGCTTGTTATCTGATAAATAGGACACCGTCAGTTCCTTTGAACTTTGAAGTTCCGGAGAAGATATGGACAGGGAAGGATATTTCATATTCTCACCTAAAGGTGTTCGGGTGCAAGGCTTTAGCACATGTGTCGAGGGAGCTCAAGCAGAAACTTGATTTCAAGTCAACTCCATGCATCTTTATTGGCTATGGTGATCAAGCATTCGGTTACAGACTGTGGGATCCACAGTCCAAGAAAGTTATCCACAGTAGAGATGTGATTTTCTACGAAAATCAATTCTATGACTTTACTCCAGCTGCTCTAGTTCGACAACGTACTAGTGCTCCGGAAGAAGTTACTTCACCACCAGAATCTCATATTGAAAATGAGGATGTCCAAGATAATGTAGACGATGCTGACGAGGATGAAGGTGCTGAGCAGGGGGAGCTCTCACCTCCTTTTCAAGAAGATGGTGAACCTCGACGATTTGGACGTGTGCCGATACCATCAACAAGGTATCCAGCATCAGAATATATCCTTCTGACGAGTGGGGGGGAGCCAGAAAATTTCAAAAAAATTTAATCTCACAGTGACAAAGAAAGCTGGAGGCAAGCCATGGAAGAAGAAATGAATTCTTTGCAGAAGAGTCAGACTTTTGGGCTTGTGAAACTTCCGAAGGAAAAGAGAGCACTGAAGAATAAATGGGTGTTCAAACTCAAGAAATATGGTAGTGGGAATATTGTGAAATATAAGGCCAGGCTTGTCGTCAAAGGATTCCAACAGAAGAAAGGCATTGACTTTGACGAGATATTCTTACCAGTGGTGAAAATGACATCCATCCGTGTTATACTTGGGTTAGTTTCCAGTTTGGATTTGGAGCTTGAACAGATGGACGTTAAAACTGCATTCCTTCATGGTGATCTAGAAGAAGAGATATACACGGAGCAGCCAGAATGTTTTCAAGTCTGCGACAAGGAGCATCTTGTCTGTAAATTGAAGAAAAGATTGTATGGTCTAAAGCAAGCTCCAGTGCAGTGGTACAAGAAGTTTGACTCTTTCATGGCGACTCACCAGTATAACAGGACTGCGGCAGACCAGTGTGTCTATTTGAAGAAGTTCGCTGATGGTAAATTTATCATCATTTTGCTCTATGTCGATGATATGTTGATAGTTGGCCAGAATGCAGCGCTAATCAACAACTTGAAGAAAGATTTGTCCAAGTTTCTTGTTATGAAAGACTTGGGTGCAGCACAACATATTCTCGGCATGAAGATTATGCGAGACAGGAAAATGAGAAAGTTGTACTTATCTCAAGAAGATTACGTTGAACGAGTTCTCAAAAGGTTCAACATGGGTAAAGCAAAGCCTGTTTCGACTCCGCTCGCAAATCACTTCAAGTTAAGCAAGAGACAGTGTCCTTCTACGATGAAGGAGGAAGAAGAAATGGAGGCGATACCATATTCTTCGGCAGTGGGAAGTCTGATGTACGCGATGGTGTGTACTAGGCCAGATATTGCTCATGCAGTTGGTATTGTTAGTAGATATCTGTTAAATCCAGGGAAAGAGCACTGGGAGGCGGTCAAGTGGATTCTTCGGTACTTGAGAGGTACATCTAATCTATGTTTGTGTTACGAGGGAGCAAAGCCAGTTCTGAATGGTTACACAGATGTTGACATGGCAGGAGATCTTGATAGTAGAAAATCTACATCACGTTATATATTCACTTACGCAGAGGGAGCTGTTTCGTGGCAGTCCAAGCTATAAAAGTGCATTGCTTTATCCACCACTGAAGTCGAGTACATTGATGTAGCGGAACCAGGGAATAAGTTATTATGGATAAAGCGCTTTCTTCAAGAACTGGGCTTTACACAAAATGAGTACATTATTCATGCAATAGTCAAAGTGCTTTAGACCTGAGCAAGAACGCAATGTATCATTCTCGTACAAAACATATCGACATTCGGTATCACTAGATACGCGAAGTGATGGAGCAAAAACTACTGAACCCGGTTAAGATTCACACAAGCAAGAATCCTGCAGATATGCTAACGAAGGGGGTGACACGAGAGAAACTTGGTCTGTGTACGAACATAGTTGGGCTGAAGGGGAGATTTGTTGAGTCCATCCGTCAACTTGGACCACACCAACCGGCAAGTCGTGAATCTTGCCCAACATATCACCTCAATCCTACAAGGCTCCAACTATTGTATGAAGTAGATGTATCACCAACACTTCTTCTTGTCTATAAACTAGCTAGAACAACATCAGAAAAAAATACACCCAAACACACAAAAGAGAGAAAATAGAAAGAAAAAAGGCGTAGAGTTCAAACTGAGAGATTTGAGGGTTGGTTTTTTGTAATAGTCGGGTGTGAGAGTTGTTTCTCCTATTGTAATTCGTTCGTATCGTTGAATGAAGAATTTTCCAACCCCAACAAAGTGGTATCAAGAGCCACGGGTTTCATTCCTCCGTTCTCTGTAAATTTTCGTCCGAAATTTTTCGTCCCGAAACTGTGATTTCTTATCACGGTTGTGAAGCTCTCTGTCCGACGATTCTGAATATTAAGTTTTTAAGCTATTTTGATCTCCGAAAAGTGACGATCGAAGTCGACCCAATTCGACATCATAATTTTTTCGTTCTGGAATAGCGTTTTGTTACTACCGTTGTGAAGCTCGTATTGCAAGGTTCTGAATATATATTTTTCAGAATTTTTTGATCGCCGAAAACCTCCATTCCTTGCCGACCGAGTTAACGGCGAGTTAACTCGGCCCAACTCACAAAAACGGGCAAAGAAGAAAGGATCCGCAACTCAGGATCCGACCCGGTCAAAGCTGCTGGTCCAGTCAACCCCAGTCAGCCGGTCAACTCTGGTCAAAACCGGATTTAATCCGGTTCAACTCCTTTCAACTTGTTTCGTCCCGGTTAAACTCATTTTTGATCCATTTCAACAAGGTCAGAACGGTTCCCAAGGTTTTTGACCGTTCCGGATCCAACCGCGTGCTCTGTTTCCCCAAATTCAGGCTCTAAATTTGGGTACAAGCAAGCTTGTTGAATTTTAACATGGAAAATTCAACGTCGGACACGATGATGCGATTGACGCCTACTAATTACAACATGTGGAAGCCTCGCATTGAGGATTTACTAAATTTGAAGGATTTAGCCGGGCCAATCGAAAATAAAGGTGCCAAACCCGAGAAGACGAGTGATGACGATTGGAAAAAGTTGAACAAGAAGACTGTTGCTCAGATTCGTCAGTGGATTGACAATAGTGTGTTCCATCATGTCGCACAGGAAACGAGTGCCCACACGTTGTGGGATAGCTTGCTAATATGTATCAGGCAAAGACGGCACGTAACAAGACCATGTTGATGAGACGTTTAGTAAACCACCAGCTTCGTAGTGGTACATCTATACCAGAACACACGAGTCAGTTCCAGGACCTCGTGAACCAGCTTGCTGCCGTCGATTGGAATCTCAAAGATGAGGAACAAGCGATACTACTTCTAAGTTCCCTTTCGGACAATTGGGAGACTCTTGTTGTCACCCTCAGTAATTCTGCCCCCGATGGTAAAGTATCTATGCAAATGGTGACAGATGCTTTACTTAATAAAGAAGCCAGAAGAAAAGAAGTCAGTGCCGACCAATCTTATGCTCTTGTGTCGGAAAGTAAAGGCAGAGGTGGAGGTAGAGGAAGAGGTCGTGGCAGAGGCAGAGACAGAGGTTGAGGTCAAAATCGTATTTTCACAGCAATGTATTTCTTCGTGGTCCGGAAGCCGATTCACGAGGCTCAGTAATTGCGGAAACGAGGAAGATGGTCAACTAAGAGAAATGAGTGTTTACCAAAGTATTAAGGTTGTGAAAAAGTAGAAGTTCATAATTTCAACTTAAGTTTCAAAAGCACTTAAATCTAAAAGTTGAGAGTGTTTGCAAGTCTTGAATTTAGAATTATCCAATTATTTTATTTAAAAATATCCACCGAAATCACTCACACACCATCTTTAGGTGGTGTTTGCAAACTCTTCTCTAAAATCACAATCACATAATTTAAGCTAAAGTTGTATAATTTTCGACAATTCATAAGTTGGTGGTGTTTGTAAAAAAGTGTATAAGTTAAAAATGTTGTAAAATAATAACACTGGAAATAACCACCACAAGCTAAAAGCAGAGGGACACCAACTTCCAGATTGTGGAGGTTATTAGCTTAAAAAAATTACTTTTTTCAATTTAACTTGTGAACCAAACACCATAAAAGTGATTTATTTAGAGTAAAAGCTGATGTTAGCTTTTTTTAAGAGTTTGCAAACACCACCTTATAAAGATTGTGACATTTTTTAGCTTTAAAAAATGGGCAAATGCGTTTTTTTGCCCGATAATTTGTTATAAACTTCACTTTTGCCCTTTATCTTTTCGAAAAAACTAATTGTCCGCTAACTTAATTATTCTTAATTAAAAATGCCCCCCGAGCCCTTATTTGGGCTTGCACATGGATCGGTTGACGTGGTGAGTGACGTGTCAGCTACAGTAAGTCACGTCACTGCCACCTAATAATGTTTTTTCATTTTTTTGGTGGTTAATTGCAATAAGATACCCCTGGCCTTTTTTATACCATAATTAATTGGGGGAAAAAACATAATCTCTCAATCACAAACCCTAAACGCAATCTCTCAATTCGAATCAAGTGGAAATGGCGAGCAATCTCTCCTCAACGGCGGAAATTATGGTGGAACTTGCTCGTTGCAAGCGTGATGGGTCTGGTTCGACGGAAATCCCCCGAACCAGAGGCGGGTCTTTTGCCTTCCAAGCATTCCAATCGTGGTGGGCAGGTCTGATGGCGAATTGCTCCAACCAGACGCGGATCTGATGGCGAGTTCTGAATTAGAGGGCTCCGCGGGAGGTAGCGTTGTGGTTGCGCAAGACGGGGTTAGTTTGATTATGCATCCGAGCATCGGCCTAAGGTATACGGTTTATGTTTTCTTGGTCTCGGTTATTGCTAAAGTGAGTTTGTTTGAAGAAATTGTATTGTTGTTGGCATGTTGCTTATTTGGTGACCTTAATTGATAGTTGCAAAGACAAAAAGTTGTGTTCAATTGAAGAAATTAGGATGTTAATGGTATTTGAGTGGCTGTTAATGGTGTTGAATTGTGATTTGTATTATTTTTGAAGTAATTTGTGTTCAATTAAAGAAATTAGGATGTTAATGGTGTTTGAGTGGCTGTTAATGGTGTTGAATTGTGATTTGTATTAATTTTTGAAGTAATTTTTGTTCAATTGTAGAAATTAGGATGTCAATGGTGTTTGAATGGCTGTTAATGGTATTGAATTGTGATTTGCATTGATTTTTGAAGTAATTTTTGTTTAATTGTAGAAATTAGAATGTTAATGGTGTTTGAGTGGCTGTTAATGGTGTTGAATTGTGATTTCTATTGATTTTTGTAGTAATTTGTGTTCAATTGAAGAAATTAGGATGTTAATGGCGCTTTGAGTAGCTGTTAATGGTGTTGATGTTGTTGAGTGGCCATTGAGTGGTTGTTAATGTTGTTTGCGTGTTTGTAAATGGTGTATCGGGACTGTATTGATTTGTTGTCCATTAGGTTGGTAATGGCGATGTTGAAGCTTGGGAGATATGGGACATGTGGACAGAAAGGGCAATGGCTAGCGTGCTTCATATGTTTTGTCTATCAAATGACGTGCATACCCTTGAAGGTATGACTAATGCAATCAAGCACGCAACTCAGCTCCTGTAAGGATATGGTCAAAGGGATTTTCCGTCTGAAGCCCAAGTGAAGAGGAAGTTTATGCTGACGCGTGTACTTTTCTTCAAGTTCTTTGAATTTGGTGTGCACTATGGCCTGGACTTCAACTCTAATACGAGAAAAGTAGCACCAGTATCAGAAACAAGTGACTACGCCCGTCATGTTACAAAGGTAGTTACCGCTTTATCTTACCCAAAAAAAATTAACCGTATTTTTTTTTTATCACACTTCTCTTGATATTGTAAATTCTACTCAATGTCATATAATACGGTGTACCCCGTGACAGGAGACGGTGCTGGAACATCAATTCAGAGTCGATGGTTTCCCGTTCTTCTTCGATTATTTTACCGTCTACATTGAAAGAGTGGCTGCTTAATTCCCCGAGGAACATGTCTACTATATGGCTGGAGGAGACAAATTGCTACATTTAGATTTTATGGACATGTATATGTGGAGGCAACAACACACACATATGGAGGAAAAACTTTTTGGCAAACTCAGTGACTTCTCAAAGGATCATGACATTAGCACGGAGGACAGATTAATGATGGCCATTGACAAGGCAAAAGAAGAATTTATGATACCAAAAGATACCATTCGAAGATGGGTTAGGAAATTGCGTCGTGAGTTTATAAGAAAGTGGAAGATTATTGAAAACACAATGCGCGAAGTCGACTTGGACACCGGAAAATTGTATTACGTCCCGAGGATAAGACACTACTTTTCCTTGTAAGTAATTCGTCGAATTCCCTCATCTACATGCATTTTATTTACTTAAATAAACAATCACGCATATTAACATTTAAGGGAATATGTTCCAGGATTTTGCAACGCTACAAGAATTGAGTGAATTTGGATACCCCGCGTTCTGGCAGTGCCATGCGTTCTTCATCATGGGTAAGGCAGCGTTACTGCCTGAGGAACGAGTTGTGCATTTTAACTCTGGGAATTTTGAGCCGGAGTGGGCTCAAGGTTTGTGATGAGATGGTGGTGGCTTCTCAAAGACGCACATGGTGGTTTCATGAATTCACATTTCAGTTTTAGTTTTAGTATCATGTAATTGACAACTTATTTGGAATTTCTTAGGTTTAAGGGCCAACTAAAAATGTTTATTCAGTATACATTAAATTGTTGCAAGAAATAAAATCGCATTCAACGCAAAGTTCTCCACAACAGAATTAAAAAACGTTGTCGTCATGACAAAATTATAAAAAATGAGAAATTAGTATAAAAGTTTAAAAATGTTAACATTTGAAAAGTTTGACCTTTGTTGTAATTGATCCAAGTCGTGAGGGTTCTGTTGCAATTAACCACCAAAGAGAAGTTACAAAGGAAAACAAATCTAGAAAATTTGAATAGAAAAAAAGTCAGGGGTGTCTTATTGCAATTAACCACCAAAAAAATGAAAAAAATAATAGTAGGTGGCAGTGACGTGGCTTACTGTAGCTGACACGTCACTCGCCACGTCAACCGATCCATGTGCAAGCGCAAATAGGGGGGCATTTTTAATTAAGAATAATTAAGTTAGCGGGCAATTATTTTTTTCGAAAAGATAGAGGGTAAAAGTGAAGTTTATAACAAATTATCGGGCAAAAAAATGCATTTGCCCTTAAAAAATTGTATAACCAAAAAAGCTAGATTTGCAAACTCCCCAAAATCACTTATTCAAATAAAAAACTCATTATAATTTTTTTTAAGAGTTTGCAAACACCATCTAAACATCATAGGGGTGTTTGGCAAAGACTAAAGAGTCATCCCTCAAAGGACGTAGATGAAAAATAACCAGCATTTGTTACATACGACTTTGAGTTGAAAAAGACCAATCCTTTGTGAATTGACTTTGTATGATAGTTCTACTCTTTTTCTCAATAAACTTCATTATACGTGCATTTCTTTTAGGTTGCATATTTTACAAAAAAATATATAGATAAAAAAAGGTTGATGCATATATGAAATTTGTCCGTGAACTAGTGCATTCTTTTGCAAATTACATTTGTGAAATGATAGGTTTTGGATTAGCATGAGAGAAGATGGGACTTTTGAGAGCTTAAAATTTTGTACATAAATTGACATTGTATGGATACAAGTTTCCTTTCATAATAGTATTGAATTTGATATAAGTTTATCACTTCACTTACATCAATAAAGTATTTCTTTCCATTTTGTTTTTTCCATTTCATTATCTCATTCTTTACATGTGACATAATTATTAATAAATGCAACAATATAATGTTCTTTATGTAGTTGTGGGAGAAATTGGTGATCAGAGTGTTTAACCCTATTGCCTAGTGTTTAACCCTATTGCCTAGTTTCAGTTTCAATTCAACTACTCGTAACCAATTAGAGTACGTATATAAGTATGTGTACACAGAACAAGATTATGTATCTTCGAAATATGTACACGTGCTTCGGGGACTAGTGCTCGTGACACTTTGTAGAGATTGTATAAATTTGCATTAAGCAAATTATATTCGTGAAATGTGTGATTGCAAGTTATTAGCTAGACGTGCGACAAGCCTGCTTACTTTGTCGATAATGGAGGTTTTTATGTGTTAATTAATTAGTGTAACACATGAGCCATGTTAACTAAGTATTTTTCTTAGTTTATATGGGTGCAGAATACAATAAGAATATTTATACTAAATTCCTAGATACTACAAGTGCTCGTCAACACACACAAAATTGACATAAAAGAAAAGAGTGATTCATTTAGCTAATGGTCTTTGCCAAACAAGAGAAAAAAGTTTTATTTGTGTGTAATGCTTAATCATGAGAACTTAAATCTTTAATGATCTTCTGATTCAAACGGTGTACGTTATTTCACTTTCAAGCAAGTTCAAGAGAAATAAGGTCTCCTTAAGAAGAAATTAGTATTTGATCGTGCTTAACTGAGTAGCAAGAAGGCCTTGTGCGTCAGAAATGCCAATTGGGTTAAACAGTTGCGGGATAAAAGTAATCCATAAGTGATTATGAATTATACATTTTCTTCCACTAATAACTTATTTCTAACAATATACTTGTTCTTAACATAAACGAATGGAGTTACTCTCTTTGATTACAGAGGTTAGGGAGTACTTTGAAGATATCGAAAGTTTCTCAAACGTGAGGATGAGCTTATGATAACGTATTTCGAAAGATGACTTAAACATTGTCACTTTAATAAGGACAAATTAATATTTGTGCCCTATAAGTTTATGTTTTTGAAGAAAATGCCCATTATCTATCGAATTTTTAAAAAGGGATAAAAATATCAAACCCCCCAACCTATTGTCACTTTTGCGCGTTGCCCCTTAAACTAATTTAATCACCACTTTTCCCCTTAACCTATAGGGCGTATGTTCGTTTTGCCCCAGTTGTGCATTTTCGGCCATTTCCGGCCATTTTTGGCCGGAATATTCCCCTCTACCCGACTCATATGTGTTGTACTAGATGTATAATAGTAGTTGGTGAAAAAAAACAAAAAAAAACACCTCCAAGTGATGAATATTCTGGCCACAAAAAGACCGGGAATGCTCCTAGGGATTTGCCTATTTCCGGCCATTTCCGGCCATTTTTAGCCGGAATATTCCTCTCTACCCCGACTCACATGTGTTGTACTATATGTATAATGATAGTTGGTGACAAAAAAATGCAAAAAAAACACCTCAAAATGAGGAATATTTCGGCCACAAAAAATCAAAAATGCACAAATGGGGCAAATCGAACAGACAACCTATAGGTTAGGGGGCAAAGTGGTGATTAAATTAGTTTAAGGGGCAACGGGCAAAAGTGCTCATAGGTTGGGGGGCTTGATGTTTTTATCTCTTTTAAAAATGCTTTGACTTATGCACTTTTCTTTAAAAAAAATGCTCACCCACTGCCACATCAGAAAAATCGCAGACGTGACAGTCGATGTGGATGTCAATGCACACTCCATGGCTGCCATCATGGAATATATTTAAAACAAAAATATATTTATATCCCTTATATATATAAATATATATAAAAAATATCTTTATGATTTAAAATATATTTAAATATATTAAAAAAAAATCATAAATATAATTTTTTATTACTGAAAATTAAAAATAAAAATAAAAATAAAACAAAAAATAGAGCCCCTCCACCCAACCCCAACCCCCCCCCCCCCCCCCCCGCTGCACCCGCGGGTGCTGCAACTACCGGTTGCAGATTGACGCCGCCACCGTTGCAACTCTCGAGTTGCAGCACCCAACCCCCCCCCCCCCCACCACCACCACCACTGCAACCCGCGGGTGCAGCGGTGGGGGTGGGGGGTGGGGTGGGTTGGGGGGGCTCTATTTTTTTGTTTGTTTTTTTCTTGAATTTTTTTTAAAATTTTCTTTTAAATTTTTAGTAATAAAAAATAGTATTTATGATATTTCCTTTTTTATATATTTAAATATATTCTAGATATATATATATATATATATATATTTAGATACATAATGATATTCTTTTATATTATTTATATATATTCTAGATATAAATATGATATTGTAAAGATTTATATATATATATTCTGATATTTTAATACATAAAGATATATATATTTTATATATTTGTATATATTTTGATATTTTAATACATAAATATATTTTTTTATATATATATATTCCATGTGGCAGCCACATAACTCAAAAGATATATTTTTGTTTTAAATATATTAATATGGTGTGTGCCTTTTTCCCATGTGGCAGTCACGTAAGCGCGATTTTTCTGATGTGCCAGCGGGTGGGCATTTTTTTAAAGAAAAGTGCATAAGTCAGGGCATTTTTTAAAACTCGATAGATAATGAGCATTTTCTTCAAAAACGTAAACTTATAGGGCACAAATATTAATTTGTCCCTTTAATAATTATAACACCAAGTTAATACGAGAAACCAACGAGTGATTATCAAGTGATTAATAAGATACTTTAGTACACTTTCCATGTAGATAAAGAGAGAAGTATGTGAATGAATTGTAGAATTTAGAAGATAGAGATAAGAGAATTTGAATAGGTCTAGGTATGTTATTTTATTTATTTCGAAGAAAAGAGATATTATACACCATCAAAACAACGAAAGGCACAGTCAATTTCTACAAATCTAGTTGTAGGAAGAACAGTAAAGAAAACGATGCAAGTGAAAAAATAAATCAAATGGAAGTTGCATCGATGGGAAATAAGGTTATGTGCGTGCAAGATGATGAGCTTCAGTATTTTCTTCTTGCAAAATCCACTGGAAAGTTCAATTACGCCGTTGCTCACTATAACTCCAAATATCCCAAATAATATTGCCATGCTCACCATTGGTTTCGTTCGGGAAACAAATTTTGTGAATGATGTTCAAACAGTCGCTCCTAAAAACAATGTTATTCCGCTTCTCCCAAGTCTCATCACTACAACAAAATTGGTCTTTAGGGACACAGAAAAATGTCCCAAGAACCAACTTGTTGCTACATTTACAATTTTTAGGACACATAACAACTATGTCCCATATAGTTGTGTCGCAAAAGACAATAGGACATTTTTCTTAATATATATGTGTCCCAAAGTAAACTTACGCGACACAACTCAAATGTCTCGTCAATGATTTACATTTTCATGATATATCTTTTAAGACATTTATTTGTGTCTTCTAACTGAGCTTTCGAGACACAAAAAAATGTTCAATAAGAAATTCAAATTTTTGAATTGTCTCTAAGGACATTTACTTGCGTCTCTTATTTAAATTCTAAAGACACAAATAGGTGTCCTAAAAGTAGATTTCTCAGAATATACGTTATTGGAACATTTACTTAAGTCTCATAAGTTCATTTTTTGAGACACAAATCATTGTCTCCTATCAGTTTTTTATAATATATTTCGCCAGGACACTTTTTTGGTCCTTGTTCGCATCCAAAAGTTGGTTTATATATGACAAGAACTAAATCATTTGTATGTGCTAAAAGTGCTCATAGCAATAGAGACCATTATATTCTACCACAATAAAATAACATCCACAAAAAATCACCCAAACATAAAAACCTGAATATTTTTAAACTTGAACACAAATCGATATGGAATTCACTGTCATATGCAAAAAATAATCAAACGTCCAAAATCACTATCATTTATTCTCTAGTCAAAATAGTAGAACCATTAATGTACCTAAAACCATCATCATGTCAACTTCTAACTAAAGGAATATGCATGAAATTATCAAGAGACACGATCACTGAAACTTTACGAAAACAATCGTTTAGCATCCAGCTCCAAATTGCATTAGCTCTCACCAATCACCATTGTCTAAAGCCGCCTGCACATAATTGTATCGAAATTATAACAAAATAAAATGACATCATTTATTAGCTTTAACAGACACCAACTTATAAGTGTGGAACTAGATCAAACAAGAATATGAGAAGATGAATACAAGTAATGAAGGTCCAACTTATAAGCTTGAAACTAAATCAAACAAGAATATGGAGAAGAATAAAATGCAAGTATTGAAGGTCCAAACGGGACAAGTACAAAATAATGAAAGCGAAGCAAAGAGTTCAATAAAACATCAAGATTCTATTTTCCTCATTCCTACTAATAAATAAATCACACAATTAAAAAGCATAGTGTTGGATTAAATACTTTAGCATGAATAAATTCACGTATCCAAGACCGCCACATGTTAAACATAAAGAAATTCACAAGCAATTAATCGAAAGCGTACCTTAATCCATACAGATAAAGCTTTTACTGAGAACGGTGAGGCTTCGGTCTTCCACAGACAAATTCTAGCTCTCGATGGGATCTCGCTCAATTGATGGGAAAAGAGGAGGAGAATGTTTCAAGAATTGTCTTGGGGACCAAAACCCGAGCCTTATATAGTAATCTAATTAGAACCCCATAAACCCTAATTAGACTCCTATTGGGTATTACACATTACAAAGTCCATACTTAATTAGATGCTAATTGTGCTCCTCAATTTAGATCACTTAATTAGCCCAATATATTTATTAGCTTAAATATA
This sequence comes from Linaria vulgaris, assembly GCA_948329865.1. Taxonomy (NCBI): domain Eukaryota; kingdom Viridiplantae; phylum Streptophyta; class Magnoliopsida; order Lamiales; family Plantaginaceae; genus Linaria; species Linaria vulgaris. The sequence continues at coordinate 12,961,678 of OX415254.1, read as the reverse complement.
ATTGTCTCAATTTATTTGTCCACTAAATAGATTATTAGAAATAATCTAGCAATCTCCCACTTGGACTATAAATTGGATCTAAATGACAATTACATTAATAACCATAGGTGCGCACCAAATTTGCTAATATTGAAGCATCTTCTTGAATCAATCTGGTCCATCTCCTATACCAACATGGAACCAAAGCGGCCTTTGTTACATTTATCGTAACTCGGCCCTCAATGATCACACATGCCAAATATATTCAATGACATAGATCAAGCATGGATGTGCAACTGGAAATTACATGCATTGTGATCTGAATCATGCCTATTTCCAATCGGTCCTAAGTCTTTATTGAGATCAACCTTAGTATTTCAAACCTTATGTCAAACCACAATTGAAAGATAAATAATAAAATATTCAGAGCTATAATAAGAAAACCATCAACCTTTTCTGCAGAAAACTGAACATACATAAACCAATGTATCGTGTCAATAAATGAGCCAAACACATGAAACAGACTCCCACTAAAGCCGCATATCATAAAATAAGACAACACTCATGTAAACAGTATGCTCATGAAAGACCTTGAGTGTCAAACCTTTATAAGTGGGTAAGCTAGCATTACGTTTGTTTCTATACGCTCATTAAACACTAACTAACTCTGAATTCTCTTATAACAATTAGGTACTTCAATATCTATGTGGCTAGAATTTGAAGAACTCCTATTGTTCAAACATATAACTGTAATATATTGTCACCATAAACCTTTAGCGGTCTTTCAAAACTTATCCAAAACTTGCAGCCTTGTGACAAATTTCATAGTCATATCACAAAATTGGTTACCACATGACAAGTTATAAACTATAATGCTATCCTGAAAGAACCTATAAGTGTCTGTTGAACACCTTCCCAGAATATAGCTTCATTTGACAGCATATAGAAATAACAAGAATTGGATCCTTTGGCAACCCCATATTGTAGTCAGAATACCAAATGATCTCCTAATTTTCTGACTTACAATTGATGAGCATGCAATCTTTTATCCTATTAAGTACCTTATAACCCATTTGGCTGCAATCCAACGATCCATACGGGTTCACTTAAGTAATTGCCCAACATATCAATTATGTATGCTAGATCTAGATGCATAGAAGCTTGAGCATACAAAAGTTTCAGTTTTCAAAGCAAAATGAATCTTTTGCATCTCCTTTATTTAGAAAAGTATGTCATTAACACCGAGCATTAGGAGTATAAATTACTCCCACTGAAATAATGATATACACAAGTATCAAGTGTATTAAGCTTAAAATTGCACAAGGCAATGACTTGATGATACTTGTGATACCACTGACAGGAATACTTATTTATATCACATAAGTGACACTATCTCTTGAGGTTGTTGTGTTTGCTCTTTTGAAGCAAGCTCTTAATACTAGGCAAGGATTTCCATAGGTGAGTCCTCATTGTTGTCTTGCAAAAACAACACTATCTCCCCCCTCAAATACAACATCCTCAGGATATCTCAGATTTCCTGTCTCAAAGAAGGACTTATTTATACTACAGAATTTTAGTGCCTCTTGATTTTATTTGCAGGGTTTTATTAGTTGAAGCAATTGTTTTAGCATGCATAGTTTATCAATCAAGGTACTAGTCGCAACCAAAACAGAATTAAGTAAAAGACTAAATTTATTATTTCTAAATGAACAAGAATTACCAAATTTGTCCAAAAGAAATAACCATACCCGTCTAAATGACAGAACTACATAAGTCTTTATTAATTCAACTAAATGACTAGTCTCAAAAGATATTATAAGAATGTCAATTTCTTCAACTAAAAACTGTTTTGTCATCGCCTCATATAGATGATTCTTTCATCATCACTTGACGATTGACTCTGAATGTGACCCTTTCTTTGCACGCCATAAGACGTATTTGGCATATTTGGAACAATCCTTCTTCACATGCCCAAGTGTCTCGCAAAAGAAACAAACAAATTCTTTATCTTAAGTCTTGGCTTGTGAAGTTCCCACTGTAGTAACCTTATTTCCAGTCCTCTTTTGCTTAAGGCTCTTAGAGGTAGTTGCAACTCGAGCACCTTTAGTCTTTTCATGCTTCAATCTATCCTCTTCTTGCACATAATATAAATGATCCATTAAGAGTCCATTTATCCTTATCAGTATTATAGTTAAACTATAAACTGACCAAAGTGTGCAGGAAAGAATACAAGTACTAAATGCACAAGCAAGTGATCAAGAAGATCAAGCTAGTGCCTTAAGTTGAAGCAATGTTAGACAACTCTGAAATGTGCTCCCTAATGTTTCCTTCATCCTTATCCCTTATGTGGACAAGTTTAGCTAAAAGCTTGCTTGTCACAGCCTTTTCGTTCTTTACCAAACGTTTTTCACTTTCTTGAAGGAAAACAGTTACAAATACCACATATGACATACGTAGCCTAAATACTTCTGGAACGCTGCGCTTTAGTATAGTTAGACTCAAGTGACTAGAACCTTCCCACTTCTCAAAGTTCACTTTGACCTAAATGGAACTTAACACTGTAAGAGAGGTAGGTTGTTCTTTCCTTAACACTAAGTCCAAATTCATGCAACAGAGAACTAACAGAATGCTCTCTTTCCAGCTCTTAAGTTGTGTCGTTAAGAAACAAAATTTAGATTATGTCGGCAATAATATTGACAGCAGAAATAATAACTAATAAAAGACAAACAAATTACATAAGCTCACTTAATAGAAATTCATATCATAACATGCAAATTTTACTAAAATAATCATGTAAGACATAAATTTCAATCAACTGAAGTGTGGTGGGCCCATTGAACAAGATACCTAGCACAACATCGAGGTTTAGTCGTTGGACAGAAAGCTCAATTTGAAAGTGGTACTCTCCATGCAGGAATCAAATGCTAATAATAAATCCTGTCAAACAACAACCTTCCGTTGGGCCGATATGTTGTCCACATGGAAACCTTATAATTATTACACATCATTCCCGCAAGTGCATCCCTTATTTTGCCAATCAAAGACCTTCCGTAGGGCCGATCATCAACCGCATAAACAAGAAACACACACATCCTATTATCTCAAAATAAATAAATTAAAACACAAGAGGCTACGTTGGCAACATTCTGTTTCAATCCATCTATTTCAAAATAAAGGACACGGGGTTTTAAAGCAAGTGCCCAATCCAAGAATTTACCATATTATGACCATATATAAATATAGTCATGCACCAAAAACATATCATATAACTTCATACATAAATGAACGAGGTAATTCATATACTAATAAAAGCACGCACTATGACAAAACACCTAATGAACATTATACATGCATCATCATGAAATTTGATAGATACACCAAATACAATAATAATAAGTTAAAACAAGTCACATGCTTTTATACACATAAAAGGGCACTTCATACAAGGGAAATATAAATCAACTTTATTTTCACGCAACCCCACAATAATAACACCAATGATTTAAATTATGTGAAAAACTGAAGTTAGGTGAATCCTTATGAGATACCGAACACAATCCTGAAATTTAGTCTTTAGACAAAACAACAGTTGTAAGTGGTATCCTCGAAACCAAAATAATAAATATTGATAATAAATTTCTGCCAATAATACATCTTCCGTTGGGCCGATATACTATATGCATGAAAAGCCTCAAATATCAGATATTTATTATCTTCATCGATAATATTTGACAACCAAATCCTGCCAATAATCTCACCTCCTCTAGGAAGAAATATTATATGCATGGACTAAACATAACTCATCAAATATTCATCAACTAATGTCGTTATCTGGCCAGAAAATTAACCTTCCGTGGGGCCGATTAATCTCCGCATAGAATTTAGACATTGCAGAGAAAGTTCACATAATTGGACCGAATGAATTTTCTTGATAAACTGAATTGTTATCATAAAATAATACCGAAGTGGGTCACAAGAAGATTAAACTCAAACTAAAATGAGTTGGGCTGAAAGTCCCTTAAACTGGGCCAAAAGGGATAAATCCAAAATAAAGGATTGTTAAGACAAACATTAGGCCTGAGACCTTAGATATTAATTAAATTGGTTGGGCCAGAAGAACTCAACTCATACAAAAAAAATAACAATATTTTAGGCCCAATAAGAAAACCAAAGTTGGCCCAATTGAACTTCATCTTCTTCAATTTCAGCCACCGCCCGCCTCCCTCCTCTCCGCCACCAGCCCGTCGCACGCCGCTTCGCCTTCGGTCTTGACGCCGGTGGCCAATCACCTACGGTCCACCACGCCACGACCAGCGACGAGAGTAATTTGTCGCCAAAAAGAAGCGAGACCAACGTCTCTTCCTCACCTCACTTAGCGGCAATGACGGAGCCCTATGTCGTCACCGCCAACGCAGCGAACGCCACCCATCGCTGAACCACAACGAGATCGACGGGGAAGGGAGAAGAGGCGAACCTTATCTCTTCATCTTCATCCGTCGCGCTCTACCTGCCACTACCTCAACTCGCCGCCATCAGCCCGTCATCGTCATCCATGGCAATCAGGTGGCTCGTCACCTTCGAGTCACCGTCAGCCTATGAACGGGAAGGCGCACACTACGACCCAAATCCAAAAGGAGACCAACGTCTCACGCGTACCAACGGGGCCAAAATCCGCCCTCCTAGACGGTTGTCGTGCGTTTCGTCACAGGTAACCGGATGATGACGAAGGATGCACGGCGGTGGATGAGCCCGACAGAGACGACGACGGCTGCACTTTAGGTTTTTTTTTTTTTTTTTAAATTACCGTATAGCCCCTCCCTAAGTTAAAAGAAAGATAAAGGACTTTTACGCAAAAGCAACTAACTGGAGTACTGGACAAACCTAATAGCAAAATTACTTTTCTTTCAAGCCCAAATTATGTGCCGGCAAAATCGAAATAAAAGAATTTCCGAAGCTCTGAAGTTAAAAGAATTAATTCACAAATTTCGTTTCAAATACCCACAGAAACGAGAAACCACAAATTAACATGTAAGCAATTACGTTCCCTAATTCAAACGATTATTCAATAAAATCAAAGAATAATCATCCAACACATAATAATTGCACATCAAAAAACATAATCCGTGAGAAATTTCATAACCAAAGTCTCAAAATCTCGATATGATTTAACATGGTGGCTCTGATACCACTTGTTGGATTAAATACTTTAGCATGAATAAATTCACGTATCCAAGACCGCACATGTTAAACATAAAGAAATTCACAAGCAATTAATCGAAAGCGTACCTTAATCCATACAGATAAAGCTTTTACTGAGAACGGTGAGGCTTCGGTCTTCCACAGACAAATTCTAGCTCTCGATGGGATCTCGCTCAATTGATGGGAAAAGAGGAGGAGAATGTTTCAAGAATTGTCTTGGGGACCAAAACCCGAGCCTTATATAGTAATCTAATTAGAACCCCATAAACCCTAATTAGACTCCTATTGGGTATTACACATTACAAAGTCCATACTTAATTAGATGCTAATTGGGCTCCTCAATTTAGATCACTTAATTAGCCCAATATATTTATTAGCTTAAATATAATTGTCTCAATTTATTTGTCCACTAAATAGATTATTAGAAATAATCTAACACATAGAACTAGGAAACGAATATACCAAGTATGAAGGCCATGCAACAGGTGCTCCAAGAGTATCTCCAATTGTTTGACAATGCTTATACGGGAAAAACAACCGCTCCTCTTTTTTCATTATAACATGGATTATTACTGAACAAAATTGAGGCCCCAAATCCATGCCATTGACCCTCACATTGTCCATCTCACTTATGACACCATTCGCCACTACTTCGTTATCTCCGAAGTTCTTTAGAACAACACTAGACCCAACCTACATTTTGCAACTTATTACTCACTCAATGCATCAACAATTAGATCACGTATTTATTCATAATTAGCTAAAAGTTCAAAATGTTTACCCTAATAACAGGTTGACGGGAAGCTAATTTAGATGAACGTTGAGTGTTAGAAGCTGTAAGTGGAAGACTTTGAGAGCTATGTTGTATATTAGGAGATTCTACTTGAGCTCTTTCAATCTCGGGTTGTCCAATACCCTGTAACTTACTGTTGACGATTGCCTTGAACTCTTCAAACTCTTTTCTCAATGTGATATTTTCCTCTGTAGCGTGCTGATACTTTTCTTTGTACTCTGTGTTTTCTTTAATAAGTGTTGCACGACTTGGTTTTTTCCCACAAAGTTGATGTTATCCCAGTTCCATACATGCACACTTGTCCATTCTTATCTTTCCCCATTACCGCTGAAAAGGCGTCATCTAGATCAAAAAAAGCCGTATTTGCAGTTAAATCTTTATGATTTTTGGCAGCTTCCTCTTCCATTTGTTCCTGTAACGAAATATATATGGTAATTCAAGTAAGATGCTTTGAACAATATATTCAATTAACAAGGAATCAAGTAAGATACTTTGAACAATATATTCAATTAACAAGGAATCAGATTCTAAAATTCAATATTCCACTTACTACTAGTGCAAGTATTTCATCACTTTCAGCTGTGCCGTCGGGCTTGTAGTAAACTTCTTTAAACATCTCAGCTCTGGTAGGATATCTACCCAACTCCTCAAACTACACAAAACACCAGATTAAAAAAGTTGATCTTTATATTTGATCTTTAAATTTCTTTAACATATTACCATGGTTTGTTTCACTGTTGCAAGACTTTTCTTGCCCAGGCGATGGATATAGTCAACTTCTCCACGAGCTAGCTTATTCTTTTCGCTTCTCGCCTGGAAAAAGTGAAAGACTATAATAATAAATTTTAAAAATAATAGATTTGAATAAGATAAAAAGAGAATTGTTTTCATACTTCAATTTTATCCTCCAACCAATGCTCAACGAGTACTTTATACTGACCCTCAAGCACTCTTTCTGGTAGTTTAGCTAGTTGTTCTTCAATAGACTTATTTGGGTGAAAAGTCTCTTTCTTAACAAAGCTTTTCCAACTTTTCCATTTCTTATTAATAGACCTCAAGACAAAAGTATCTTGTTGTGCAGATAAGTCGAATCTACGCTGTAGGAAAATTAAAAGTCACAAGCATTATATATATATATATATATATATATGCATTAAATATAAATAGTACCTCTCAAAGCATAAAATTCACTTAAACAATGAAACTAACCTTGACAAGTTCAAGCATGCGTTGTTTGTAGGTTTGAGGCATTATTCTCCAATCTTTATATTGGAGTGGATACAATTTCCCATTTCGTGTTATTGTGCCCAAAAAATGAGCTAATGTGCTTGTATTCTCTTTAATTGGCTGCCCAAGATCATTAACTGAAACTGCAACACGTTTTCCATCTTGTACACACCAAGTTTTAGGCATCATGGTAGGTCCTCGTCCTCTTTTCTTTTTTCGAGTAGCTACATTAATAAATTCACAAACATGATAAATTCATTCGAGAAAATGTATTTCTTAATTTTTTGAAGAGGGTCATCGTTAAAACCACCTCTACAAAATCGCAAATGAAACACAACATCGTAACATCCTTCCATAATTGAAAATAACACTAATCAGCATGATAATTCGTACTTAAAGAAAAGCTTACTTACAGAAAAGCTATACACTACAACTAGATATCAAACAAAAAGTAGGAATACTTCTAAAAACTCAAATTCTGGTATTGTAATTGCCAATGCATGAGAAAGAGAGCTTTTATAAAATTTATAGAAAAAAAAAGGAAAGAAAGAAAGGGAAAAAAAACACACCAGGTTCCATTGCATCAAGAGTAGGCTCAACTTGAGTTTGTTCGCTGTCATCAGATTCAAGAGCATCACAAGTAATTTGGTTGGTGTTTGAATTCGGTTGCATAGTATATCTTTCAAGCAAAGCCGAAGTCACACCAAGCCGACGTGATCCTTTAAAGATAAATTAAAGATAACGACTACACTTAGTTAGAAAACTCGAGATTTTGATTCAAAGCATAAAATCATTGCCCTTAGATTTCACCTTTTCGAAGACCAGAAGGTGGTTGAGGTGCAGATGCTTGATGTCTAACAAGGCCCGTGCGGTTTCTCGTCTCTGGATGCATTTTCTGTAATCTGTAATATACACATATAAAATAATTAGTAAATTATCCAATAATAAAAACATATAAAAAAATTAGTAAATTATCCAATAACAAAAAAGAAAAACAAAACAGGACTTCGTATACAACAGTAACAAACAACTTACCAGGTAAATGATGTTGATCTAATACACATAAATTTAATAAAACAAACAAAAGATGTAGCAATGTAACAAATGCAAACAATCACTAATTGAAACGACAAAAAAAATATAGGCTAAACATAAAAATTCAATAGTCGAAACCTAAATGCGAAAAAGTCTTTCAAATTATTCAATAAAAATTAATAATTTCTCAAAAAACAGCTCCTTCGGCATCTTCCCTAACCCAATTTTGTTGCTCATTCTCATTATGCAAATGCACTTCCTCAAAATCATTTCGGTGAAGTGAACTTGCATCTAAATTTAAAATTGGATCCATTTCAAATGAGTCTCGAGGTTTTATCTTAACAACGACATGCCACCCTTTCTCAGTAGGATCTTCAACATAAAAGGCTTGTTGCGCTTGAGAAGCTAAGATGAAAGGCTCATTATGTTGCCTTAGTCGAGATAAATTGACCAATGTGAACCCATATTCATCTACTTTTTGCGCACTTGCTATTGACACCCAGTCGCATTCAAACATAACTACTTTTTGGTCGTCATCATAATCAAGTTCAATGATATCCTTTAAGACCCCATAGTAAGTCACATCACCAACAATTGGATTGTTGTCGTTTCGACTTGCAAAACTGCTAGTTTGTGCAGTGACAACCAGCCCGCTATTTTGAACCTTTTGTAGGATTTCATAACTTTTAACATTGAACCAAAATCCATTGATAACAAACCCTTTGTATTTATTCCCTTGTGGGTTAGGACCTCGAGCTAAGGCTCTAAGCTCCTTGGATACTTGAACTCCCCTCAGATGTAAATCTTTAACCTATAAAGATTAGGTAATATAAATTATTATCATATTATGCAACTTAACCAACTAAACATAAATAATCATGATACAAAAAGAAATATGAGTCATTTTAACTATTTGCTGACTTACATGATTATAAAACCAACTGGAAAAAGATTTTGAGTGAAGTTGTTCAACATCTTTCTTATTGAGGCGTGGATTTTCATGTTCAACAATCGCCTTGTGCTTTCTGCACACAATTTAAACAATAAAAAATATCAAATATCAAGTAAACTAAATGATTTAGAAAACTATGTAACTTAACATACTTACGTTATGTATGGCTCAATCGAACTGCAATTGAATAATATATATTGGTGTGCCTTGTCGATCTTTTCCTTTGAAAAAGTTGTAGGCTTTACCATGCCCTTGTGATCCCCAAGATTGGAGAATACAGAAAACTCAGATGCAATCTCGCCACCTATACCATCATTTCTTTTAACTTTGTTGAACTTGGTCTCCACATCATCTAAATACCTAGAACAGAAGGTCAAGCACTCTTCCATCAAGTATCCTTCAACAATCGAACCTTCTGGACGACTTTTGTTACGTACGTATGATTTCAACGTAGCCAAATATCTAGTAATCCATTCAAGAGTATAAGTGTGTATCAATACAACATAACAATGAATACAATAACAATCATGAAGAATAGCAGTACCTTTCAATTGGATACATCCAACGGCATTGTACTGGTCCTGCAACCCGAGCCTCGTATGCCAAATGAATAGGTAAATGAATCATGATATCAAAGAAGGACGGAGGAAATATTTTCTCTAGGTCACAAAGAGTTTTGGCAATCTCTGCTTCTATACGAACCAAATCTTGAGGATTAAGGACTTTAGAACAAAGTTGTCTAAAGAAGCTGCACAATTTAATCAAAGGTATTCGAACAGCCTTTGGTAATATTTTACGCAAAGCAACTGGGAGTAATTGCTGCATCAATACATGGTTGTCGTGACTCTTCAGGCCTGAAATTTTATATGGCCGAACTTGTACACGATTAGAAATATTAGAAGCATAGCCATCGGGTACTTTGACATTCTGAAGTATTTCACAAAGTATTTCTTTCTCTTTCTTATTCATTGAAAAGCAAGCAGCGGGCAAGTACGTTTTTCCAGACTCTTGAACAATAGGGTGGAGGTCCCTTCTGATGCCCATAGCTTTCAAATCAAGTCTAGAATTTATATGATCTTTTGTCTTCCCTTCTAAATTCAGTAATGTCCCAATCACATTGTCACAGACATTTTTCTCAATGTGCATTACATCTAAGTTGTGACGTAATATGATATCTTTCCAATATGGCAAGTCAAAGAAAATACTTCTTTTTTTTTCAGTTATGTGGAAGAGATGGGTTGTTACCTACTTTCTTACCAAATTTAATATTAAATCCATCTAACTCATCTAACACCATATCCCCAGTCAAAGGGGTAGGTACCCCACGATGTTCTTCGTTGCCATCAAAAGAATTAGCATTTGTCCGGTAAGGATGATAACGATTCAAAAACCTGCGATGGCCTAAATAACATTCTTTACGACTCCGAGGCAAGTATTTAGAACATGTGTCCTTATGACATGATGGACAAGCAAGCTTACCTTTAGTGCTCCAGCCGGATAAATTTGCATAAGCAGGAAAATCATTTATAGTCCACAGTAATGCCACGCGCATATTGAAATTCTGCTTAGTTGCTGCATCATATGTTTTTACTCCTACCCATAGTTCTTGTAGTTCTTCTATTAGTGGTTGCAAGTACACATCATAGTTCTTGTAGTTCTTCTTAGTAATGTTAAGAAGAAAAAAGGATCTTTCATGCACATCCATGGGGGTATGTTGTATGGGGTCAGAATCACAGGCCATGTACTATGACTCGTACTCATAGTTCCGAAGGGACTAAACCCATCCGCTGCTAGGCCAAGCCTTACATTTCTCGAATCTTCAGCAAAATCCTGATGTTTATGATCAAAATCATGCCAAACAGGAGAATCACTAGGATGCCTCAAATTACCATCTTTGGTGCGTTCCTCTTTATGCCATCTCATAGAGGATGCCGTTTTAGATGACATATAGAGTCTTTGCAACCTAGGCTTTAATGGAAAATATCTCAGAACCTTTGCTGGTATCTTTTTTTTCTTGGCTGAGTCATCGTCATCGTCATCCACCAAAATACTTTTGGGTTCAAGATATCTTGATGCACTACAGACATGACATTGAGTAGCATTCTCATACTCTTTCCTATATAACATGCAATCATTTGGGCATGCGTCAATTTTGATACAAGATAGTCCCAACGCCCCAATTATCTTTTTAATTTCATAGAAAGATGCAGGTAAAGAATCTGTTACACCAGGAAAAGCCTCTTTCAATAATTCAAGAAGATCCGTAAATGACTTATTAGACCATTTACCCGTGCACTTCAAGTGAAGAAGACGGATAATGAATTTCAACTTCGAGAATTTCTTGCACACTGGTTATAATTCTTCTTGAGCATCATCCAATAATGTGTAGAAATCTTTGGCTTGTTCGTTCGGTTCTTCTTCGACATTTCTATCTGAATCTTCAACCCCAAATGCATCATTTACCAAATTATGCATGTCATTGAACATATCACCATGTTCATTATGTTGATTATTGTCTTCAACAGGCAAAGAATTCTTCCCATGTAGGATCCAGTATGTATATCCCTTCATAAATCCATCAACTATCAAATGTTCTTTTGTAGTGTCTCTATTTACCCATTTCCCATTCTTACAATATTTGCACGGGCAAATGATTTTTCCACCGATGGAAACATTGTTAAAAGCCATATCAAGGAATTGGTTTAGCCCATGTTCATATTCTTCTGTATACCTACGTTTATTCATCCAACTCTTATCCATGTTGAACCTACTAAGATAAGGTTACTCGAAGGTAAATCGTGAATTCGAACAAAATGAAAGAAATAATGATCATTTTTTGGGCATTATAACCAATTTGCAATATTTCATAACATGAAATCTCATGTGAATATCATATAGAATATATCATATAGAACATATCAGAAGATTACCCTAAAAAAAACATATCAGAAGATTAATTTATAATAGGGAAAGTAAAAAGCCAAAGTAAACTTTAATCAAAATGTAACTGGGAGAAAGTTGTTCATGAAAATTCAAAAGCACTAACAATCTTTATTTCTACCTAGAATTAAAAGATTAGAGACTTTGTTCAAGTTAAAACAAGTTGTGGCATCAATTATTAAGTCTATACAACTAAGGAGAGTAACAAAGTAAGTTATTATAAATGATTACCTGTACTACTAAGGACTAATTATCAAACACCGCATATAAGGATTACATAAGTAAACAGGACAAATTCCCACCAAGAAAGGCATTAGTACCACATATCTGGTGTTATAAACATTTGAGTGAAATGCGTGTACCTGCTCCAAGTTCCAACAGCAACACCTTCTCCTAGACCAGTCCTTCCCAGACTAACTTCAACAAAAGAAGAAAATTACTAAGATTAAACCATACACGTTGTCTCAGCGTAGATGGGGAAAACAACCTTACAGTAATATTTGTATCTACACATTCTTACAATTGCTCTTAACATAAAAAGTACGATTTTCTATATCAGCTGCAGTATAATGAATCATTAAAATGCCGAAGTACTATGAATATACAAACAAAAAACTTTCACAGATGTTATACACACAAAAGATCGCATCTACGTTTCCAATTCAACGTATTCATGTTCAAACACTCCAAAAATTCAATAAAAGTCCAATAATTTTAAGAATACTTGAATCAACATCATACACTCTCAATACCAACAAAGATTGATTAATAAAATTTAAAATCTGAAATAGTCAACTAGAACTTAAAATTTGGAATTGTTCATCCCTCTGTTTAAAATATATGCAATCACGAGTCCGAATATGCGGCAAATAACACTACATAAGAAAGAAAAAAAGCTCAACCAAACTAATAATCTAAGCAAGTACAGTATAAGCCAATAGCTCATCATTAACACATTTGTTCACACACAGTAATTCCGAATTGAACACACACATACTTACATCGACAATAGCACCAGCAACTTCAGTCAAAGTTGAATCAACATCATACACTCTCAATATTTTAATCAAAGTATTTACTTAAAGCTACAAAATTTTCAAGGATCATATCAATCAATCAACAATTCCCACCACATAGGCACAAAATTGAATAAACCCAGGTATCTATATACATTTTTTGTCAAAGAAACAAAAGCAAACTTGGAGAGTGACAAAAGCATTCTCATGTTTCTAACTTTATTTTGGAAAATAATAGCCCGCCATTGTGTTTTAATCCCTAAGCACTACAAACCTTTTATTCTTATAATGACCCCGTCATTCACTATTCATCACTTCTAATATCTCCAGTAATTACAATCTAAAGCAAAACTATAAAAATAAAAAAAAGGGTTAAGTTAACAAAATAAAAGTTTAATAAGAAAAACAAAAAGAAACACTTTCCACACTGTTGATTTTAAGTATTAGACAGACGGTCGTCTCTAAAACTGAAATTAGCTCACTTCATGTACACATGGAAGTGGATTTTTACACCATTCAACAAATATTTTGGCATATATCCCAAAAGTATAACTGTTCATTTACCAAATAATAAATGCAAGAAATTTACAAACTTCCTACAATCTGCAGATCTTCATGACCAACACAGGTCCCCTGCATATAAATGATAATCATCAGAAGAAAGTTATAACATCAATATGCATGCAATATTATTTAATACTAAGCACAAATTATGTTTCAGTCGTAAGAATGCACAACATCGAAGACTATAAAAAATCTCTGTAAAACCAGAAGAGGAGGATGAGCAAAATTCAGTTTTACAAGGGTAAACTGATGTACCAAATCAATGATAAGAATTAACAAAAATAGCAGAAGTAAATGTACTCAGACTAAACCTTAAGATTATTTAACAGGAAAGCACAAAAGTTTTCTTATTCCTCGTTTTCCAATTTGACAACAAATACCTTCCTTAGATGGAACAAGAAAACTCATGGCCCAATCTCCACAAGAATTTCAAGAAGATCGCTTATAGAAACTAGAACTAGGGATCTTATAGGGCAAAGGGGTTATCAACAGTATCATATATTTAATATCCTAATCAAACAAATGGAAATTTAATTGGTTCAGGCTCAACTACAGTGTAACTCAACATGAAAAGCTCTGGGGATACCAAAATAATTATGTAGTATCCCTTCCTTCTAACGTGTTAACTTGAACTGTAGACTACACATGAAGTATAGTGCCTCAAGAGGCATAAGATGACGTGCTTATCACAAAATTATGCTGAAGTTTCTCAAACAAAATTGAAAAACAACAACATAACAAAACCAGTTCCTAAAACATACTAATTAATTAACGGTACTACCTTAACTACATTACAAGCCGTCAATTAGCAGGGAAAAAAAAAGAGGGTAGAAGATAAAGGAAAGTGTTACATACGGGTGATAAGGACGTGAACGATGAATCGAGTCTTCTCCGGTGAATCGAGCGTCCGTGGAAGATTTAGAGAATTCCAGCCGCCAAAATTTTAAGGAGTAAAGAATCTGAGTTAAAAGAATATTAGGTTAAAGTTAAATTTGGGGAAAAGTAAAAAAAAGTGTGGGAAAAGAATTAGGCCCGCGCCTTTTTTCTAAGCGTCCCTAGAGTAAGCTTTTTATTAAGATATAATTTATAAGTATTCTTTATTAAGACCAAATCAAATAAATGTCTCAAGAATTGAAAGTTATTAGGATATAATTAAAAAAGTGTCTCAAAAATTAAATTATTTTAGGACACAGCAAAATAAATGTTTCTAGAATCAAAATATATTAGGACATAATTATATAAGTGTTCTAAAATAATGTATTTGAAACATTTACAAAATAATGTCTCAAAAATAATGTCCCTATAGACCAATTTTGTTGTAGTGCATACTTCACAGCCATCAATGCCGCATAAGCTTCTGCATTACGAGCTCCCAGATTACCAACAATTAGGCGTTGAATGCTGATGAGTGATAAATTATAACAATTTAAGTACCGAGTTTCTTTTACCTTTGCATAATCTTTGTGGCAATTTTACTTGTTTTAGTCTTGTGTTGTCGTTTTTGCAGCTTGAGTCGAGCCGGAGCAAAACGAGGCTTATGGAAAGGATTTTATCACAAGAATGATGACACGAGGAAGAAGCGCTACGGCACAGCTAGTTGCGCTACAGCATGGGAGGAACATAAGGTCGTGCCACCAGCACAACATTGCAGCATGTCGTAGAGGAGAGAGAGTGGTGCGACGACGAGAAAAAGGCGTGCGAGCCGCGAGACAGAGCAGTGCGACATGCCATGTCGCGCTACTCTAGGGCAAAACTGCCTCATCCTGCAGTTTAAGTTGCATCTGGTCGTGAAACTAAGGCAACAAGACCTTATTTTAAATATGAGGGGACGACCAAGACCTACATAGACGAAAAACACACACACACACAGAATGCACATAATCACACAAACACGTTCATAGCTAAATCCCACTGTTCAAAGTATTGTAATCATTGTTGAGAGGAGAATGTGATCTAAATAGCAAGTAATTAAGCAAAAGTAAGGCAACAAAGAGTCAACGGGAGAAGACACGCTAAAATCTCACTGAGATCAAGAGTTTAATCTTTTCTTTCATTTATGGCTCAATTTTATTATGAATTATTGTTCTTATACTATGATCATGAGTAGCTAAACCTCTCAGTGTCTCGGAGAGGATGTAGTTGTCTTATATGGATGCACTTTGAACCTGTGTTTCGACTAGTTCTATTGAAGATTTTGTTTTGTTGATATTATTTGTTGCTTATGCTACTTGGTACGATTGACACACGTGTTTCTCTGAATCGATAGAGTGATATCGAGATACCTTGTATTATGTTGAATTATGCATATGAGATTATTAACAGAACAATAGCATAGTAGATCAAGCAAATAAATCTCTAGACGTTCGGCACTAGCGTTCCCCGAGGAATCTAGGTTATAGTTGTTAAATCTAATTATGTTCTAAAACTCTATGGATCCTATGACATGGTGAACTTCTGGAGAGGGTAAAGTACCTAAGGACATGATATCATTAGGAATTAGAGAGTTCTTTAAGTGATATGAAAGTACGCTTAATTAATCACATCAACGTGAGAACAAAACAAGATTCAATAGAAAGAGGTTAGGGATCCTTGTTATTTTGTCTATGAAATACCCCATATTCGAGATTAACGAAATTCACCTCCTAGGTTCATTTTTCTTAATCTATTTTACAACCAAAATCAATCAATCAATCTTGGCTAAATTAGTTTAGTACATTAGTCTTAGTTTTAGTTCAGTTACTCTTCATATTTCATAAAAATTATTCAAAGCACTGTTTCGTTTAAGAAGTTCAACAATTCAGATTGCTAATAAAAGATTCATACTCTTGGGATTCGATACTTGGTCAATTATATTTACTTACCATTTTAGTATTACTTGACTCGTATACTTGCGAAAAGTGTGTATTACTCTAATTAATAACATGTGAAAAATACGCATCAAGTTTTATTCACATGATTTCCCGATGAGTCAATAACATACACGTTGCAACATGTTTCCTCATCCGCTTCAAAAAGTACCCCATTGAATCAGATTCAAAACCACGACATTGGGAGAAATAGCTTTAGGTATTAAACTACTTGGAATACAGTGATGATATTCTTGTTAAGAAGTGTATATATGACTGCGAAGATAAGTTAACCCATCCATTAAAAAAGTTGGAGGGGGTATATATAGTGCTCATATGGAATATTTCTATTTATGTCGTGGAACTTGACCTTTAAAAATTAGAGGAGTGAGTTGTGACTTATCCTGACCTAAGTTTGGTAGATCTGGCAACAACACTACATTTTAGGTTGTCTGTGGAATAAATGTCTTATGTTGGAGCTATGATGGCCTTATAATTCACCTACTTGGCCTCCTAATCGGATCTTGTCAATTATTGTGAATATACTACTTGACCTTCCTACGAGGCGTTTGTATGGTTGTCATGCTAGTGACAGCCTTCTGACGAGCGGCCTTGTTTCTACCTCGTATGGTGCTTATTATGATGATATCGTTCTTTTTACTACGAGGCTTTAACTGCTTTGTAAATATTTTTCCTTGCCCTACTCATGTTTTCAAGAGGACATTCATCATTTTGTGGGGTCAAAAAAAGAAAAAAAATGAATTTTGAACGGATAATGATATAGGTTCGCGATCCGGGTCCAGTTTGGGTCTAGAACCAGACCCGAACCCAGACCCGCGAGTTTTTTTTTATAATCTGGTAATGACCGGGTCCGGATCCTACCTGACCCGTGACAGGCCTACTTTGAGGTGTGTCATAAAAATGAATGGCCTCAAAATTTTGAATTAAGCTCCAGCTCCCCCTCCCCCCTCTCCCCCGCACATATGACGTATGGATTGGCTGACTCATCTACCAGGTAGAAAGTGACTGGTTTAGTTCTATAGATTGGATTTGTCCCCCCAATACATGTGCTTAGGTATGGTTCCCTTCGTGGTGAGCTATTTTCCCAAGAATCCTACTAGGAGAAACTAGACATGCTCAGCTTGCAACCGATCCAGGGCCATGGACTTGAATCTGGTCATGAACAAAATGTCCATGGCACTCCATATTCACAAGGATTTTTGGTACCCTGGCCCCGAGATTATGACTTGTATTACATTGGGGTCTTCGTGAGGATACACAACCCTCAAATACACTTCGAGGTTGAAGCTGATAACTTAACCTGAATGTCCTCGTGTGGCCTCAGTTTTGTACTATCCAATGGGACTTCGTGGCTCATTGTATGGAATGGATATCTTCTCATTTTTAAGAGATATTGTTAAGTGGCCTCCTTCGACATGTCAACAAACACCATTAAGGTGTGCCAGTGAAGTGTTTAAAGTAGTGGTTGAGAATGAATATATAGTTAGAATGAATATTATCGGGAACTAATAATGAATATCATCTTCATAGAAGCCCCAAAAATCGATTCAAAGAAACACTTTTTAATAAGGATATTATTTTATTTTTTTATCCTCTTAATCCACTTTTGAATTCTTGCATTTTGTTTATGTGAAATTTTCTTTTTAGCCTCCCCTAATTATAAATCCTGGATACGCCACTGCACACAATCTTAAACATGTTGCATAAATGGATTATAACTCTATGAAATAATGAAGCCATTAGCGTAACATATATGTTAGTAAATCTTGTCAAGTTGAAAATTGAGGCTACAGACTACTCGTTTGACTTAGTAGTTGACGATATGCATAGCTGTTTTTGACTTAGATTTATAAACTCTCTTTTTTTCTTGGTAATTTTGCACTTCAAATGTTAATACAATGTAAATGTTGCTCAATTATGCTTTTATCGAACATTGATTCTAAGATCAGCATATGTCACATAGAAATATCTATCACATGTTTTACACGTATAATTGACGCATATGTTTTAACTGAGGAATTTAGAGGTTTAAGAGCTTTTTTGTTCACAAAATACTAGTAAACACAACGAATGACGCAGATGTACCTTTTGAAATGCCCTTACATTAATTTCATTTTGACTCAATTTTGCATTTACAATTAACAAATCCCAAAGGCAAAGGCAAAACGACTTATACTTACCCAAACTAATTTGTGAGAGGTCAAAGCTATACGAAACTCGACCCAATATTACAAATGAACCAACATTATATATGAAAATTGACTTTATGGATAATCACTAATATACTTTCATACAATGACTCTCAACTTAATTTGGCAAGAACTTTACAATAGCCAAAACACTTATCCTTATATGTGATACACTTATACATGACCAACACGATTTGTACATATTACGTTGGAAATTTGCACCTTTCAACTCACTATATTCTTTTCTTATTGTTAGATCCTGGTGTGACATAATGTGTCATGTCAGCAAGAAGCCACAATGGCGCAAAACTGACTGATAAGTGTTAAGAAGGCTTAAAGGTAAAACTACCTTAGCCGTATTTAGTTCACCATTATATCTATATAACGAATTAGACCTAGATTAATATGTCACTAGAAAGCTACATGTGTCTATATTGCAATGGAACAAACGAAATGCAATTTGGAGTTCCAGAGGGAAAGTTATGCTAAAAATGGTAAAGCTGCGCAGAGCTGGCAGAAAATTGAATTTTGCATGTTCGATACTGAAAGAAGATCGAATTACTTGAGTTTGATCGAACCGACTCAATTCGATACTAAGCATAAAATTAACTTTAAAACCCTCCAATAGTTCCTATATATACTCCCTCCCCTCACTCCTCACAAGTGGGCGACGGACGGAGAAGCTTTAGGTCGAATCCAAGTCGATTCGACATTAATAGGTCAAACTAAAGTGAGTTCGACACTTAAGATCAAATCCAAGTCGATCCTACACTCACTTAGATCTAAACCATACATTTCCTGAAAGCTACATGAGTCAGAGTCTCGAATCAAGAAGCGGATCGAGGTTTCAATCATCCAAAAGAGAGATATGATCGAAATCGTGAAGCCGCGCACTGCAGTTCGATTGTACCTCGAATTTCCCAATTTGATTCTTACGATCGCATAAATTCAATTCGACACTCACTTAGGTCAAACCCATACATTCCAAGAAAGCTACATAAGTCAGGGTCCCGAATCTAGAAGCAGATCGAGGTTTCGATCATCCAAAAGAGAGATATGATCGAAACCGTGAAGCCGCGCACTACAGTTCAATTGTACCTCGAATTTCCCAATTCGATTCTTACGATCGAATCAAGTCAATTTGACACTCACTTAGATTGAACCCATACATTCCCAAAAATCTATATGAGTCAGGGTCCATAATTAAGAAGCGGATTGAGCTTTCAACCAACCAATAAGGAGATATTATCAAACCCGTGGAGTAGCGCAACGCAGAATTAATTGAACCGCACAGCCCTACCAGGACTCGATCCAATAAAGGCTACTCAAAAGAGATAAATGAACTATGTTCGGCTTGATTCCCTCAATGGGATACGTAGGCAGCTTGGCACATTCCCAAGTTCAGTCTGAAATCATAAGTATCTAACGCCATCAGTTCGACAACCAGAGAGCATCGAATATGTCCCGTTCGACTGTTCCCTCAATTTGGCCATTTAGGGATTTTTCCTGTTATCTTGTATCTCTTCACGTGTAATAGTTGTTTCGGACCAAGCCAGTCCGTTCATTGTAATAGGATAGCATTATTTTGGTTAAGTTAGGCTTCATTGTATCGATTTCTCGGTGTATTATAACCTAGACGAAATAAGAACAAAATATTGGCACCGTCTGTGGGAACACCATTTTGTTTACACTTTAGATTCTGTTTAGGTAAAATGGCAATGAAGGGGAATGGCCCTACGGGTCGTTATTTCATCCCTGCTCGCTTTTGGTTTTAAAGCCAAGAGTCCGAGTAGCTATATCGAGGTCAGGAAACAACTACATAGTTAACAATATGGAATTCAGTCCCAAGTAAACAATGAGTGGTGCTAAGAGCAATAATCAAATCCACGATACAACCAAGGAAACCTACATTATCGAAAGAAAGATTAGGGAGTCTTCGATCCCAATCATATACGTTAATCATTTACATTTTTGTTTAAATACTGCCATATTTCTAAGAAAGTGTGTGCCTTATCTTATTACAGGCAACGACTGAGAGGCGCTTCCTCTGCAGGGACAAACAACTACACTCTAAATAGTGTCATGATTTGTCTCACCCTTATGTGATATCGAAGAATTTCACCCGTATGTGGTATCGAAGAATCTTACCCTTATGTGATAACGAAGAATCTTACCTGTAGGTGGTATCGAAGAATCTTACTCTTATATGATATCGAAGAATTTCACTAGTAGGTGGTATCGAAGAATCTTACCCTTATGTGATATCGAAGAATCTTACCCGTATGTAGTATCGAAGAATCTTATCCATATGTGATATCAAAGAATCTTACACGTAAGTGGTATCGAAGAACCTTACCCTTATGTGATATCGAAGAATCTTACCCGTAGGTTGTATCGAAGAATCTTATTGTTATGTGATATCGAAGAATCTTACCCTTAGGTGGTATCGAAAAATCTTACCCTTATGTGATACCGAATAATCTTACCCGTAGGTGGTATCGAAGAATCTTACCCTTATGTGATATCAAAGAATCTTACCCATAGGTGGTATCAAAGAACCTTACCCTTATGTGCTATCGAAGAATCTTACATCGGAGAATCTTACCCTTATGTGATATCGAAGAACCATACCCGTAGGTGGTATCGAAAAATCTCACCATTATGTGATATCCAAGAACATCTACCCGAAGCGGTACGATGCAAACCTACCCGAAGCGGTGCGACAAACGTCCATCTATCTTGCTACAAAGCAAACGTGTCCAAAGCGGCACCAAGAATATCTACTCGAAGCGGTATGATGCAAACCTACTCGAAGCGGTACTACAACGTCCATCTATCTTGCTACAAAGCAAACGTGTCCAAATCGGCATCAAGAACATCTACCCAAAGCGGTATGATTCAGACCTCCGAAGCGGTACGACAAACGTCCATCTATCTTGCTACAAAGCAAACGTGTCCAAAACGGCACCAAGAACATCTACCCGAAGCGGTACGATGCAAACCTACCTGAGGCAGTACGACAAATGTCCATTTATCATGCTATAAAGCAAACGTGTCCAAAGCGGCACCAAGAACTTCTACCCACATGGTACGATGCGAACCTATCTGAAGCGGTATGAAAAACGTTCATCTATCATGTTACGAAGCAAACGTGTTCAAAGAAGCACCGCGAGCATCTACCCAACATGGTGCAATGAAATCTGTCCAAATGAGTACATATTTATACTAATATAAAAGGTATTATCACCTCAAGAGGTGCGAATATCAATTCGCCAAATAGCAATCAACATCGATGAACAATAACATGTAAAAGTACATAGTACCATAAACAATACGCAAGCAATTATTAAACAAAAATGCAACAAAGTATCCGAACAAGGGCGACCCAGTGCCCAAATAGATAAAAATTTGAATTGCATGATAGATATTTATGCTCGATCCTCGAGATTCACGTTTTCCCAATAATGGTCGATCACTTCAAAAGCAATCCACTCTAAGTGGCATGGCACAGCTTTGCCTCTTCGGTTGTCACTATATCCATCCTCAATGAAGGTAAGGCATGCAATAAATTCTCATGACTATAGATAAAGATCTCGACCAAGCGTAAACTTCAAAATCAGTGCGAGAAGGTTGAGAAACTTCTCACTAGCTCGCAGTAGATCCACCATTTATATATCATTTCTATTATAGTCAAAGGCCTCCGTCAAGATGACCTCTCGCTCAATCGAGGCGCTTAGCAACATAGCCTACGTGTTATCTAAGCCATCTACTTCTCAAAGTCAACAACGATTAACTCAAAAGGTACCTGCAAAATCATATTGTGCGGATAACTGTCGCGCCCTCACACAGCCTAACCACACTTATCACACAACCTAACCACACTTATGCAGCAGCTGGGACACACCGGTCACGAAAAGGGATGGACACTTTGCCAAGATAAGGTGAGTGCAAACCTGAAAAAAAAAATACCTTAAGATAAGTGCAAACTAAGTCACTACCCATGGCGCAACATTCATTAAGCAAATCACTAGCACACAAGTGCGTGTATCGCATCAAGCCAGATAAAAGTTATTTGGCAATCGATTCTCTGAATCACGACTCCCAAACGAGGGGCGTATTTTGAATACACACAAAATTTTTATAATTTGGCACCCGCTCTTGAATCAAGACCAACTCCCAAATGGGGGGACTATATAGTATGGCTTATTCGGTAGGCTACATTGGTGCATAATGACACTAATCACCCCAAACTGAGTCGAAATGACTCTAGCACTTCATTATAGTTTGAAGTATGCTTGTGTTCCAAAATCACACTCCAAACTCGAGGACTAAATGGTGTGACATAATGTGTGATGTCATGAAGAAGCCACAATGGCGCAAAACTGACCGATAAGTGTCAAGAAAGCTTAAATGTAAAACTACCTTAGCCGTATTTGGTTCACCATTATATCTTCATAATGAATTATACCTTGGGTAATATGTAATTAGAAAACCACACATGTCTATGTTGCAACATAACAAACGGAATGCAATTCGTAGGTCGACAGGGAAAATTATGCTAAAAATGGTAAAGCTGCGCAGAGCTGGCAGAAAGTCGAATTCTGCCTGTTCGATACTGAGAGAAGATCGAATTACCTGAGTTCGATCGAACCACCTCAATTTGATAATAAGACTAAAATTACCTTTAAGCCCCTTCAATAGTTCCTATATATACCCCCCACTCCTCACAAGTGAGGGGGACGGACGGAGAAGCCTTAGGTCGAATCCAAGTCAATTCGACATTGATAGGTCGAACTGAAGTGAGTTTGACACTTAAGATCAAATCCAAGTCGATTCGACATTCACTTAGGTCGAACCCACACATGCCCTGAAAGCTACATGAGTTCAGGTCCCGAATCAAGAAGCGGATCGAGGTTTCAATCATCCAAAAGAGAGATATGATCGAAACCGTGAAGCCGCGCACTGCAGTTCCATTGTACCTCGAATTTCCCAATTCGACTCGTACAATCGAATCATGTCAATTTGACATTCACTTAGGTCAAACCCATACATGCCCAGAAAGCTACATAAGTCAGGGTCCCGAATCAAGAAACGTATCGAGGTTTTGATCATCCAAAAGAGAGATATGATCGAAACCGTGAAGCCGTGCACTGCAGTTCGATTGTACCTCGAATTTCCCAATTCGACTCTTACGATCAAATCAAGTCAATTCGACACTCACTTAGGTCGAACTCATACATGCTCAGAAAGCTACATGAGTCAGGGTCCATAATCAACAAGCGAATCGAGCTTTCAACCAACCAATGAGGAGATATGATCAAAACCGTGGAATCGCGCAACACAGAATTAATTGAACCACACAGCCCTACCAGGACTCGATCCAGTAAAGACTACTCAAAAGAGATAAATAAACTACGTTCGGCTTGATTTCCTCAATGGGATACGTAGGCAGCTTGGCACGTTCCCAAGTTCAGTCCGAAATTGTAAGTATCTAACTCCCTCAGTTCGACAACCAGAAAACATCGAATATGTCCCGTTCGACTGTTCTCTCAATTTGGCCATTTAGAGAATTTTTCTGTTATCTTGTATCTCTTCATGTGTAATAGGTGTTCCGGACCAAGTTATTCCGTTCATTGTAATAGGATAACATTATTTTGGTTAAGTCATGCTCCATTGTATCGATTTCTCGGTGTACATAACGCTTAATCTCACATAAGTTTCTAGAAGTTACAATCGTAATCACCATAGCATAGTACCACCAAATGTACTTGTTAGTTATATTACACTACTAAAGTGAAAAAGAAAAAAGGAAGCTAATAAAGAGAACAACTGGATTCCTGGCAAAAAAAGAAAAGAAAAAAAGAACAACTATAGTAGATACGAAAATATCCCAAGTACATGAAAGACGTGTCCACTAATCCCATACATCGCATGCACCCTACAAAAAAGTTATCAAGGAAGCCCACTTTCTGAGACGTGGCCCAATTCTATTGGCTAGGTTCAAGCTGTGGAATTTGCACTCGACTTCAATCACCTGTTTCGCGGCCCAACTGTTGTCAATTCCCAAAATATCCTCGACATTGCCTCTAATTACCAACCTATCCCAATCGAAATCCAACACTCAGAAAGAAAACTCACAAAGTCTGTATACGTCTCTCTCTCTCTCTCATCCCTAATTTTTTTTCTTTCTGTTGCTCTGTGATTTGCCGATCAGGCGGTTGTAATCTCTCCAGCGATGACGATGATGACTCCTCAGCCGTTGGATGTAACCTTCTCTCTCCTCTATCTCTCTTTCTCTCTCATTACTCAATTCGCACTGTTGAACTCTTCTACGACGTCGTGTGCCTAAATTAGTTCGCTGTGACTTTTCCTAATTTTGTGCTTTTTGTGGCGGATATAATTCATCGTCAATTTGTGTGTGTGTTTTGTGGAGCTGAGTTTTTTGTGATCGGCGCTAGGGTTTAAGTTCGTTACTTCAATTTAGTTTTCCGTACCGTACGCCTTTTGATTTTTTTAATTTAATGTGTATCACTGTATTGCTGATCATGCTCATTATATGTATATATATATATATATATAATTCGTGTACTGAATTGTAGCAACAAGATGATGAAGAGATGCTCGTACCTCACTCGGATTTAGTCGAAGGCCCTCAGCCGTTAGTCGAAGGTCCTCAGCCTTTGGTGGAAGGCCCTCAGCCAATGGAAGGTACATGCATATCTCTAATTTTTACTTTGTTTGAAGATCATTGGGCTATGGTTGTTGCTGATCTTTTTGATACTATTGTGTTTCGCGGTGTGGAGTATTGATTTAAATTTTCTAGTGTCGACAGCTGATAATGCAGGAACTGTGGAAAACCAGGCGAATGACGAGCCACAAGCGTCTCGCTTCACATGGACGATTGAGAATTTCACTCGACTGAACACGAAGAAGCTTTATTCTGATGTCTTCGTGGTTGGGAGTTATAAATGGTACGTGCAAGCTGTGAATTTTGTCTTTATATTTTGTTTGTCCATACTGAGTGTTAGGAGTGGTTGAAACAATAAATAAAAATATTTATTTATGCATCGTGTGCTATGGAACTAGATTACATAAATCTTATTTGCTTTACCGTGTTCTCAAGAAAGCAACCTGACTTGCATTGTTTTTTGCAGGCGGGTACTTATTTTCCCGAAAGGAAACAATGTGGATTTCCTGTCTATGTACTTAGATGTGGCTGATTCAGCTACATTGCCGTACGGGTGGAGTAGATATGCACAGTTTAGCTTGGCGGTAGTTAATCAAGTTCATAATAAGTATACAATTAAGAAAGGTACCTCCTTGAACGTTCATGTTTTTGATTTACTTTGTGATTCATGTTTACTTTTTATCATTATACGCGCACAGAGGACCCATATGTCTGCATGTATCACATTACTATGCTTTACTATTGAAAAGAGGATGAAGAAAAACGAAATTGAAAAATATTGGAGTATGGTGCTCCTTTTTTCTCCTTTACTGAATGTGTGTCGTATAAATGGTTTCTATGGGTTCCCTCTTTGAAAATGAAATCAAACTTCCGAATTTGACAATTTAGTCGCTTAGGTTCGGGAAACCATCCAAAGTTGTTAACTTTTGCTTATGGTCTTGTTTTGGTATTTCGTATCAACTTTCAATTATCTGATCTTAAAGTTCTGTAAAGGAAATATTTCCTGGTAATTTGACCCCCACCCCCACACCCCCTTCGAATATTGTATTTGCTGCCCACATTGTTTGTGTTAATTATTGATCTGTTTTTGTGAATTATACAGACACACAACACCAGTTCAATCAAAGAGAGAGTGATTGGGGTTTCACATCTTTCATGCCTCTTAGTGAGCTCTATGACCCCAACAAGGGGTACCTTGTGAATGATTGTTGTATTATTGAAGCTGACGTTGCTGTGCGTAAGGTCATTGATTACTGGACATATGACTCAAAGAAGGAGACAGGCTATGTCGGACTCAAGAATCAGGGTGCAACTTGTTACATGAACTCTCTGCTTCAGACTCTGTATCATATTTCGTACTTCAGAAAGGTTGCAATAGGTTCTTGTTGTTTTACTGGTTAATAATTAATATATGATGGAAAGCATGAAAGAATCCTTATTTTGAGAGTTTTGTATCAGGCTGTGTATCATATGCCTACAACCGAGAATGATATACCCACGAGCAGCATCCCTTTGGCCTTGCAGAGTTTATTTTATAAGCTCCAGTACAACGACACCAGTGTGGCGACAAAAGAATTGACTAAATCATTTGGGTGGGACACTTATGATTCCTTTATGCAACATGATGTACAAGAACTCAATAGAGTTTTATGTGAAAAGCTTGAGGACAAGATGAAGGTACTGGGGTCTAGCACGGTCAACTGTAAATACTTTATTTCCACAAGTACCGAGAAAATACATGATTTGATTTTAATTTCTTTTTGGGTGCAGGGTACCGTTGTTGAAGGGACTATACAGAAGTTGTTTGAGGGGCACCATATGAATTATATAGAATGTATCAACGTGGACTTCGAATCGACCAGAAAAGAATCATTTTACGGTAAAGTTGTTTATACTTTTAGAATTTCTGAAGAATCTTTTTTTGACGCATGTCCTTGTGCAGACCTTCAACTTGATGTAAAAGGTTGTAAGGATATCTATGCTTCCTTTGACAAGTATGTGGAAGTTGAGCGTCTTGAAGGAGATAATAAGTACCATGCTGAAGGACATGGTTTGCAGGTGCGAATTGTTCATTAAAGAAATATGTTTTTATTTCTTTTGTTTTTTGCAAGGTAAATGATCATCAAAGTGGTGAGCTTAAACGTAGTCTGTTTGCAGATGTCGAGAAATTGTAATTTCAAATGCAAATAATATAAGAATGGCTATTCTTATGAATTGTTGAGGAATCTTCAGACAGACGAGCATTGTATAACAAAAAATATGAGAATGGCACCCCTGTTTGAGAATATGATACATTGTTGCCACTTTGTATCAAACTGTTCAAAACCTTCTTTTTAAGGATTTTTTAGTTTATGCATCACAATCTAGATTTATAAATATTAATTGATGAACTCATTGGGTGCCTTGAAGACAGATTTTTGTCTTTGTACTATGATCAATTGCTCATATGGTTATGCATATCAGTTCTATACCTTATGGTCCTTGTTCATCCCAGACATAAGTCTTCAGCCTCTGCTTATATTACACATATTTTTACTTATATAGTTTAGTCTTCTAATTAGTGGTTGAGTGTCTTCCATACACTCACTCAAGGGCTGTAAGTGGCGATGTTAGGTTTAGTTCATTCAGAATAGCTTCTTATTTTTTATGTAGTGTCTAGTGTAACTTCTGCGGCCAACATGCGAGACCAGAATTTTCAATGCAGAAGGTGCAATTTTTTGATACAGATGATCTTGAAAAAACATTTGCCATTGCCTGCATTTTGTAAATGGGTATATTCAGTTATCAGTAGTTTATGTTTGATCTAAGATGCCAAACAACCAAGTGGCACCATACTTATGACCTGCGCAAAAGTTGAAATATGCAATTTAGTTTAGTTTATATATGTTTCAAAGAAATAGGTATGTATTACAAAACAGTTTCATCCGGTATGTTTACCTACTGGACCAGTGTTCAGGACACTTGTTATTGTTATAAATCTCGGTTAAATGGACTGTCTTCAGGTGTTTGTGCTTTTCTCTGATGTTCCTTGATGAATTGATTGATTGTATGTGTCATTTCACTTAAGTAACCTTCCATTTTTTTATTTATTTTGATTTTTTGGACTGAACAATTCTCTTTGAATCTTAGGATGCCAAGAAAGGTGTCTTGTTCATTGATTTTCCTCCAGTTCTCCAGCTTCAGCTCAAGCGCTTTGAGTATGATTTTATGAGAGATACGATGGTTAAGGTTAGTGGCTAGGGCGTTAATAAATTTCATTTAGGACTTTGATAAATGTTGGTGATTGAATATCTTTTTTGTTCTTTGTAATGTTAATATATGATATGATGATAACTCCTTCAATTCTGCATTCAGTATGTTACTTTTTGCTTCTTTTGTTGCATGACATACTATTGGCACAAGCTTTGTAATTGTGACTGTCACGAAGGCAATTGTTCGTTTATTTTGCTGGACTAATTTATTGTTCATTAGTCCTTCAAATTCAGTGCAACTTCATTTGTTTGTTCGAATATCAAGGGTGCCGTATGCTGTTAAAGGAAAAAGAAGTTTTTTTTTTGTTTGGTTGGACATTTGGTTTTTGACCTACAGAAGGAAGATGGCCCTTCTAGGTTCGTGTGTTTCAAATTGCTTTTTGGGTACACGTAGACAGGAGTAGTGCTTTTTATACATGCATGCACCTGGAGAAATCTTACTTTTGTTTGTTCTTCAGCAAAAGACATCTTTCTCTTTATTTCATTTGCTAGATTTCTTCTGTTATCTGTTTGAATATTCTGAATGAGTTACGGTTTATAGTCGGAGGTTTGATGCTGAATCATTTTTGAACTTCTCTTTCCTACCTCGATTTCACGCTTTTGCTGCTATATATCATACTTGCTACAAGCTTATAAACATGAAACGGAACTTGTTGCATTTGATGTTTGTTGAAGATGATGCTGTCTAAACTTTATTTGTACAATTGCATGTTAATACTAGCATAAAAGATACTTGAGAAAGTTCTCTTCTTCCCTTGCTATATTTAATTAGAGAAACATTTCTCCAAACTTGCCATTCAAGCAATCTCTGCTCTAGCTAAATTTATTATCTTATAGCATGCTGGTATTTTATCTGGTAAATTGCAGATAACAACTTGCTTTATAGTTAATGTTTGATTTTGGTATCAGTATTTCATATTAGGCTGAAAACAAGCTTCATGGTTGCAGATAAATGACCGTTATGAATTCCCTTTGGAACTTGATCTTGATAGAGAAAATGGCAAGTATCTGTCTCCAGACGCCGATAAGAGCGTGCGAAACCTCTACATGCTTCACAGGTTAGTGCATTCTTTAACCATGTCTGTCAACCTCTGCCTATTTTTAGTTGTTTATCTCTACTTTTCGAACACGTGTTAGTTGCTATTGGATATGTAGATGGAATGTAGGCTTAGTGTGTAGAGATTGGTCTGGCAGCAAAAGAATCACTAGTAAGATATGGCCGAGATCCTGCATTTGCTTTATTCGAGATTTGAAGTATCTGCTGGTAACTCAACCATTGCTCATGCGTGCAATGTACACCTGCACGAGCAGTGCCTCAGTTTTTCTTGCACGCTTATCTCTAAACCTTTATAGATGCCTATGGCATTGCCTCAGTTTCTTATAGCTGTTTTGGTATATATGGAGGCTCTTGTTGATTGGGTTGCTGCCTAATGCCGTAATTGGAGATTAGAACGACACCTTGCTACTTACACTTTCAACGTTGCTAGTTTAATCTCCGATACTCTTACTGCTTGATGTTCCTTTTGCCTCTAATTATTGCATTTCTTTCTGATTTCTGGCCCTTATTTGGCCAAAAAGGAATTTGGGACCCTATTTTGTCTGACATATATATATATATATATTATATATATATATATATTCTATATATCCTATTCTGATGTCAAGTGACGGATCGGGCTATTATTATTTACTTGACTTCTCTTGCTTCTTTTCTCCCAACAGTGTTTTGGTCCATAGTGGTGGAGTGCACGGAGGACATTATTATGCTTTCATCAGACCGACGCTCGCTGATCAATGGTATGGACCATTCTTATATAGAATACAACCCCAACCCCCCAGTACTGTCCTCATACTGATTTTTGGAGAGGAAAAGAATACGCGGAAGCGAAGTGGCCTTAATTTCATTTTGATCGAAAGGGAAATGCAGATTTTTCCCGGATCCCCACTAACTTGTTCAAAAAGTTTACGTTGCTTAGTGAACCACATATTGTCCTTGTATGTAGTATGTCTATAAGTTACATCCTAACGACACCGTTACTATATGGTTCTATGGTCTACTTTTCAGGTACAAATTTGATGATGAGAGGGTCACTAAAGAAGATGTGAAGAGAGCACTAGAGGAGCAGTATGGAGGCGAGGAAGAGGTGATATTCCTGCCCAATAGATTTTATCCTCTTGTACTTTTGTACATATGTTCTTATGTTTTACCTTATACAGTTGCCACAGACAAATCCGGGTTACAATAACACTCCTTTCAAGTTTACAAAATACTCAAATGCGTACATGCTTGTGTATATACGAGTGAGTGACAAGGATAAGATTATTTGCGATGTGGATGAAAAGGACATTGCGGAACATCTTCGGGTAATTTTTTCATTCTGCATTTGCAAAATCATTAGAAAACGTCAAATATTTTGCTAGAAGTTTATTATGAAACATCACATGCCCCATTCTTCCAGATAAGACTGAAAAAAGAACAAGAAGAAAAGGAGGACAAGAGAAAATACAAAGCACAGGCTCATCTTTATACTATTATCAAGGTTATCATCTGGTCTTCGACATTCTCCTGTAAATTGATATTTTTCATGGATTACTGAAGCTATTCAATAACATTTGCAGGTCGCTCGAGACGAGGACCTGAAGGAACAGATTGGGAAAGATATACATTTTGATCTTGTTGATCATGACAAAGTCCGTAACTTTAGAATCCAGAAACAGATGCCTTTTAACCTTTTCAAGGTATTTGCTCAATGGGATATACTTTTCTCAAAAATCTTCACGGGGAATTTATCCTGTTCAAGTAAAGAAGATCCTTTGTTTAGTTTCACTGATTGTACTTGTACCTCCAGTTAACATAGCAGAACAGGTTCTAGATAGAACCTTGAAGAAATTCATTCTTGAGCGTACCGCCCCTGCAAAAGTTTAACTGAAGTAATATCTTTAGCATGTCTTGGGCGTCATGGAGTGGAATTCAGTAATCGTAAGGGAGGTGTCAGTGCATCTAAGTGTTGCATTCAAGTTCTGGGGTCGTAGGTGCTCCAAATGCTATAAACCATAGGCATCAAGAAATCTTGAGCACTGCTGATATAAGAAAGAAATAGCAGAAGTTCAGTTAGTTCTAAATAATGATGGTTATGACTTGGCCACAGAGAAATGTTGGACAAGTAGTAAAAGAAATGTTTTTTAACAACATTCTCCCAACTTTATACCTTCCATGTTTCAACAAAACCAAAATAGCAAGTAGGTTGGTTGCTGAATAGGAATTTTTTCCCATTCTTTTCTAATGGCGACGTGAAGTGGTATACCATGCCAACAAGAGGCGCATGCCTTTCTTTCCCTTCCCTCTTAAGTGTGTATGGATGTGCATATTGATGAGTCTTAATCCCATCATTAGATTTAGTTTTCTTCTTAGCGACCTCTTCACTAGTTCTCAACTAGTTATTTTAAATATGTTGCTGCCTATTGCAAAAGTATGATTTGTCATCTACTGTATACTTTCTTGATGTTGTGACAGCATCATCAAATTAATATTTCTAGTCTTAATAAATGGTTTTCTTCTTTCATCACAATCCTTTTCGTATTTATGTAATGCTTCTGTATGTTATTTTGTTTACTTGTCGTGAACAAGTTGTGCCCTAGCCCCCCACCACCGCGGTCCCACAGCTAGAAGAAAACAATTTTAGGTGTAATTATCTTATTTTGTGTTCTAATGCTAAGTTAAAGCCCTTTTTCTTGTGGTCTTGTTCTGTGTATTCATGTGAAACAACATTTTCTTGACTTTTCTTGAAGGAGGAGGTGGCCAAAGAGTTTGGTATACCAGTTCAGTTTCAGCGGTTTTGGATCTGGGCAAAAAGGCAGAACCATACTTACCGCCCGAACCGTCCATTGACACCACAGGAGGAAACACAAACTGTAAATATACTTACTACTTTCATTTTGCAGTCATATAATGCATACTTTCTGAGAATATTTTAGTGCTTAATTGAGTTGTAGGATTTCTGTACCGTGTCCTTTAGATGTCGAGGCAGATGTCAAATGGATTTGTTACCAAAATACCCAATTATAAGCTGTCAATTAGTGATGAGATATTTACGACATAAAATTCATCCTGTAATTTAAAGATGAGATTAAAGGGTCGAAATGGTTGGTGGTAATAAGTAGCTTCATATTTTTAAATCATGTCTATTATGTAATTTATTGTAATCTGTGCGCACCTTTTTGCTTCAGTTACAAAATTTATGTCACAAGGCTTATCATAATGCCTGCGTCTTGACCTGGGATGATTTAGTCTTACTGAATTCCCTTCATTTTGGTTTTATTGCATCAATTTTCGATGAGAGAATTGCTATATCTGCTGATTTGTTTGCCTCTTTCCGTGTTTATAAAATCTCGTTTACCTTGTCATAATTTTGATGTAGGTTGGAGCATTGAGGGAAGTTTCCAATAAAGCCCACAATGCAGAGTTAAAATTGTTCTTAGAAGTGGAGCTTGGGCAGGTATGTTGTAATACTATCTATGGTATCTTGAGAGCACTATTTAATCTGAACTGTTAGTAATTAACTGTGCTGAATATGTAGGATTTACATCCGATTGCTCCACCAGATAAAGTAAAGGAAGACTTGTTGTTGTTCTTTAAGCTTTATGACCCGGAGAAAGAAGAGCTTCGGTACTTACTCGAATCTACCTAATTGTGTGATTTGGTCAGTTTGCTGTCATTTCACTATATGAATCATTTCCTTCTCAGATATGTCGGAAGGCTTTTTGTGAAAAGCACTGGCAAGCCAATTGAGATTCTAAAGAAATTGAATGAAATGGCTGGCTTTGCTCCAGACGAAGATATTGAGCTCTTTGAGGTGTGTTGTCATTATATACTAAATTAGGCTCTCTGTGTTACTTAAAAATGAATGACATATTACGGGTGTCTGTATTCTATCTTTTCTGCGATGGATCATCTAATGCAGTGCTCTTACTTGACATTCATTCAGGAAATAAAATTTGAGCCAACTGTCATGTGCGAGCGCCTTGATAAAAGAGCTTCATTTCGATTTAGTCAGGTGTGTACCTGGTTTATACTTCTTTTGTAATTCAAAGACATTTGTTGTCCTTTGTTATAATACTCATCTGTTCCCTCTCTCTCACTTGTTCTATCACAGCTTGAAGATGGTGACATTATTTGCTTCCAGAAACGACCTCCAGCTGAAAGGGAAGAGCAAATTCGATATCCTGATGTTCCTTCATTTTTGGAATATGTGAAAAACCGCCAGGTACTTCTTTTCAGATGGCCTCTAGAGTCCTTTTCAGTACAATGAAGAATACCATAATGCAAAGGATGCACAATGTCAGTTCAGCTAACTATAATCTGAAGATAATAGCTATAATATCCATGTAATAAACTTTTGATATCAAGGATCTCTGGCGAAATAATTAGAATAGCTTCAGTAGCAATCATTTTGCGCTTCTTACTTGAAATTCTTTGTTATAAGCTCATTAGATTGTCCTTTCTCATCTTATCATCTCCATTTTTGAGAGGTGGCCATGCTTCCTTTCTCTTTTTGAAACATTTTTCTCTAACTTTCAGCCAGAGAGTTTCCCTGGGGTGCCAGAATTTATTCGTTGTATAGCTTTTATCATGCCTTCTTGTTTTATTTATGCCCGTTGTAATTGAACTGCTTTCAATCGGTATTTCTCTTTGGCAGATTGTGCATTTTCGAGCTTTGGAGAAACCTAAGGAAGATGAATTTTGCCTAGAGTTGTGAGTAATCTCTGATATCGTCACCTATATTGTTAAGAAGTGTCATTTGGTAGGAATAAAATTATTTTCTGTTGACTGATTTCCGTTACTGTACAGGGCAAAGAATCACACTTACGATGATGTTGTGGAGAGAGTGGCCCAGCGCCTTGGCTTGGATGATCCATCTAAAATTCGACTAACTCCGCACAATTGCTATTCTCAGCAGCCAAAGCCCAATCCAATCAAATATAGATCAGTTGATCATTTGTTAGACATGCTTGTCCATTACAATCAGGTAGCTGTGGATATCTTTTTTTTTTTTTTTTTGTATTGGTGTGTTTATAGCGCTGGGGCGTGGTCTGTGTATTTATATGACAGTAATTAATGGTTTTTTATATATTTTCTTTCTTGCAGATCTCTGATATACTGTATTTTGAAGTGTTGGACATTCCTCTTCCAGAATTGCAATGTCTGAAGACACTGAAAGTTGCCTTCCACCATGCCACTAAAGATGAGGTTCTTGTATTTGCTATGCTACCTTGTTTTGTCCTTATCAACTCAAGTTGTATAAAATCATTTGACTTCGGTTCTGTTGTCATTTCAGGCCGTAGTTCTCAATATTAGATTGCCAAAACAAAGTACCGTTGGAGATGTGCTCAATGAGATCAAAACAAAGGTTAGTTTAGTGTCTAGTTTTATTGCAATCTGCTGTATGGAACAGCTTATTCAATTGTAAACCGTCTCTATCCAAAAATAAATAAATATTTGTCGGTGAAATATTTGTCTGTCTCCATTGGGGAACAAAAAGATGTCTGTGAAACTAATTCCTTAGACCTTTTCCTACATATTTAATAATATCTGTTGGTAACCTTGCTCAGGAAATTTTTGTCACTTATTTTGGATATAATTGAGAACAGATCAGCATAAGATGCGCAGTGTCTAACATCTTCTTCATCCAATGATAGGTAGAATTGTCTCATCCAGGTGCTGAGCTTAGGTTGCTTGAAGTTTTCTATCACAAGATTTACAAGGTAATGCTGTGCGCTCCAGCTTATTCTGGTTCGTGATATTTTGTGGGACCTTCCGTAGGAAGTAAACTCATGCTTTCAGTTCTGAATTCTCTTATTTGACTTTCTGAGGATATTTGTACTTGTAGCATATTGGTCACCTTACAGAGTGGATATTTAGTGCAATTTTGTCGACTAGGATGATATTTGCTTGGTTTTGGAAATCCTTCCTGAAAAATGCTGTTTAACTAGGACAACAGGAAACTGTGTGCTCTAGCCTGTTGTGATTCTTGATAT
The DNA here is from genome assembly GCA_948329865.1 of Linaria vulgaris. Lineage (NCBI taxonomy): Eukaryota > Viridiplantae > Streptophyta > Magnoliopsida > Lamiales > Plantaginaceae > Linaria > Linaria vulgaris. The sequence continues at coordinate 12,925,943 of OX415254.1, read as the reverse complement.
TTTGCAGAGACTTCTGTAGGAAGTAAACTCAAGGTTTCGGTCCTCAAATTCTCACGTTCAGACGTTTTGAAGTTTCAAGTATTTTTTAGCATATTGGTTGCCATAGAGTAGATGTTTAGTGTTGTTTTGGTTACTAGGATGATATTTCCTGGCCTTCGAAATCCTTCCTGGACAATGCTGTTTAACTAGGACAGCAGAATGTTTTTTCAAGCGTTACCTTCTAAGGGGCTTATGCGATTGAATCGATCAAAATGTATTTCGATATATTTTCTGTATTATGGAATGCCTTAGGACAACATGAATTCTATATGTGCATCTATCTTTAAGGAATTTATAGATTTCATTGATATAGTTATTTTTACAGTGCCTTATGTATTTTTTATGTAAGCAACGATCTGCTTTCGTGTTTGGCAGATATTTCCTGCCCATGAAAAGATTGAGAATATAAACGATCAGTACTGGACATTGCGTGCTGAGGAGGTGAGCTTTCTTTTTCAGGAAAACTGCTTACTTCTTTTGCCGTCTGTAGTTTTTGTTCAGCGTATGTTGAAACATTATCTTTAATTCAGTGCAAGTGCAATATTATTAATATGATATACTTATTTGAATCTCGTCTGGAGGTGCTAGGGAGAATATAAAATTGTTAATCCAGGAGTTCCAAATACTGTTTCTCATAACACTTAGACCTTCTGCAGAACTTCAAAACTCTACGTGTTATCTACTGGATGGATTTTATATATTGTTCTGAAGTAGTCCGCGAAGGCTCAACTTTTAAGTATTTTATACCCGACTAGTTAGTTGGTTGTGATTATCTGTAGCCTCTTTTACTTTTCATCGTTTTACATCTGAGATTAGGATTTTGACCTGTTGTTTTTGCTTTGATATGGATGTTGATTTTGCCTAGTCTTGTTATGCGTGTTATGTGATTTGTGTGTTACTATTTCTATTTCAGATTCCAGAAGAAGAAAAGAATCTCGGGACAAATGATCGCTTAATCCATGTTTACCATTTCATGAAGGAGAATGCCCAGAATCAAGTGGTAACGAAACATCTAATGGATTTTATATCTGCAAATAGATAAAAGATATATATATATATACACACATATATATATATGTGTGTGTGTGTGTAATATTGGCAGTTATTTGACATTTTTCTCGTTTAACAGCAAGTCCAGAATTTTGGGGAACCATTCTTTTTGGTCATTCGTGAAGGTGAATCCTTAGCGGATGTTAAAATCCGCATTCAAAAGAAATTGCAGGTTCCAGATGAGGAGTTCGCTAAGGTATGTTTTATTATCTGGTTAACACCACAGTCATTATTATAACAGTTACATTTCCCTAAGACCATAGCTAAAAGTTTCAGTTGGTAATCAGGCGTTGCATATTGCTACTCCCATACTTCTTGTTTCTTATCATATGAATTTTGTTGTAATACCCAGTGGAAGTTTGCCTTTTTATCATTGGGACGGCCTGAGTATCTTGAAGATTCTGATATTGTGTCCAGTCGTTTTCAGGTAATATTTTTGTGACTTCTCATGTCGCTACCAATTATCTGGAACTTTACTAAGACTAAAGAACTTGTATTCTCTTCTTTCTCTTCTTCCAGAAAAGAGATGTCTATGGTGCTTGGGAGCAGTACCTCGGGTTAGAGCACTCAGATACAACTCCTAAAAGGGCTTATGCTGCAAATCAGGTAATATGCTCTGATTGGCGCGAGTGCTGAATTGTAGCTGACAGCTGTATAATGAATGAAGCTTTTCAATTGATTGTTCATGATTTCTTTCAAAAAAAGAGTATTAATATTTTCTGCCACTATCTCTAAAGTCCTTGTGCATGTCTGATAAATTGCAGAACCGCCACACATATGAGAAACCAGTGAAAATATACAATTGAGCTGGACTACCTTGTCTGAATGCCTTACTTTGCAAAGGCAAAAGACACAACTATGGCTATGGACAGGAGAATAGAAGTCTGCAGGGAGAACTGCATTGCAATTTGGAGTTATCTAGTGTCTTTTGCTACTATTCTCTTTCGACTTGCAGGATGAGGAGATCCACTGCTCTTAGATATATGTTACTTTTCGTTTGTATATCTCGTGCTTCTCATCTTCCTGCTATCTCCTGTTTTGACGTAGTCTGAAAAGAAGTTACACTGTCCATGTAATTTATCGTGCATAACGAGATTTTGATTGATGGGGTGTAAAGTGGGCACACAATTAGGTTTCCATTTTGTGTTGTGCCTTTTTTTCTTGTCTTCCATTATTCCGTGAGATTTTCCATCCCTTGTTTTAGTTGTTTTTGGTGTTCAGTGTAAAACAAGGGATAAAACTGTAAACAGAGCAGATATACATATAATTTATATGAGAGCTTCCAGCCTCCCCGATCATTCTTGGTAAATGCCTAAATGGTAACTCATAAAAGGAATAGCTAAGATTACATGGCCGTCACTTGCCTTCACAAGTTCAGGGCCATTATTATCAGACCCCACATGTTTAATTCATATGATGAAATCATTACCACTCAAAAGTCAACTGATTGGCAACGATAGTGCTGTAGGTAGTTCAAACCGAAATTAGTCTTCTTCAGGCGTCCTTACGATGTATGTAACAGCGTAAGAAATATTGAACTTCCTAAACTATACTATTTTATACGAATCATCCCCTGCCAAATAACTGGCAACTTCCTGATTTTGGAACATGAAGCCTAAGATGAGTTTTCATGAGGTACTTTATGCCTTAACAAGTTTTATATCGTTTTGGATTGACTTATCTTGTTTTAATCCTGTTTTTTTAACAAATAAACGGAAATAAGGGAATTCATCAAAAAGAAACGGAAAAAAGCAATAGAAAATGAATAATCCTTGGCTTTCTAGTGCAAAAGGGAGAAGGAGAAGGTAGGTTTTGATTGCAAGACCAACTCGCCTAAGTAGATGGAAGTGGGTCTTAGAGATCCAATGGTGCCGAGTGGGCAGGGTCATCATCTTATTGTATGCGGTAATGCTCGTAGGTAATGAAGTGCTTCCAAGTTCCAACTATGGGGGATTGCGCAAAAAAATCTTTTGCCTCTCTTTCTTGATAAATTACAATTGTATCATTGTTTTGTAGTTGTTATTTTAAATAAGTGCTTTATACTATCATTATTACTGTAACTGTCATGTTTAATATGTGATTTACATGTATGAACATTTATAGTTATAGCTCTGAATAGTTCTAGTTTCACTGTGATGATTTATTTAATGCAGAAAAATTAACGCCGGTATCTAAACTTATCCTCTTAGTAGACTTGGTACACTAACTTGTCTCTCTTCGCAAATGGTACCTTAAGTTTGCATTTCCTTTGAAAAGTAATACCATGTGGCGGACCTGCACAATAGCCGCCCCAAATATACACGGGAACCACCGTTGATATCAGAATTAGGGATCCTGCACATTTCTTTGCCAAATAGACATGCTGACAACATTAATCAACTAAAACAAATTAAATAAAAAGATGAATAAAACTACTATATTCCTCCTATCGTCACAACTTTCCCGTCCATCTCAGCTTAGAATTGCTCAATCTAAAGTCAACGGAGTTCCACGTGTGCATTTGGGGTGACAATTGTGCAGCTCCACCATAAGGGTACCATTTGCGAAGATGGACAAATTAAGATACCAAATCTTAAGGTACCAACATTGATTTTTTTTCCTTTATTTAATTATAAATCTTAAATTTGTTATATCTTTCTTTATTACGAACTCTAACTTTAACACTTAAAATTCCAAACCATAGGAATCTGCAATAAAATTGATGGAAAAAGAGGGAAATATTTTTTACTCTATTTTAAATTGAGGTCAAAATGAGACGAGCTCCCATGTGTATTTGGTGCGCAGGCAATGTGCAGTCGTCATCCTCCGACTTTATAAGGTTGACATGTTAGGTACAAATTTTAAGGGGACTAATCGTTAAAAAGGATATAGTACTTGCTAAGAATCATTTTTCTACATATACCTATTGCCTGAAAAATCTATGTTTACCATTTATAGGATTCATTCCAATGAGTACTTTCCTATGGGATCAGTGCACGGAATATGTACATAGAAGCAGAACAACTTTCAGATACGAAAGAGAGTAATTAATATGAACTTTGTACATAAATTACACCATGCTCAATGGTCTGCAAAATTCTTTAGTTCATATTATCAAGTGAATTCGCCTCTCAAAATAGAAGTAGCCCTCTGGATGGCCCGGGCAACTCTCCAAATTTCATGCTTAATTGCTGCCTGTCTTTCTTCCTCGTTCACTCCTTCAGATATCGCATCAGCTATCCCAGGAAAGAATGATATCTTGCTTTGAGGATCACCACGAGGCCCATAAATCTGTTTATGAAACGATATCGACTCTAGTCAGATCAAACCTTAAAGGATTTCAATAATAGCCCTTTAAGTGAAACATGAGCTGACAGTAGTAAGACAAACATTTGCAGATTTTGGTTTATGTTCTGGAGAATAAAAGCACGGTTCCAACACAACTCACTCTTTAGGACATGATGTTTCTCAAACATCGAAATTTAAACCTAAGAATGTTAATGAAACAAAAAAGCCTTATTAGAAATACTCAACAGCAACCACCGTACAAAACTTGACGTGAAACTGCAGACATATGGGAGAAACTTGACATGAAACTGCAGACATGTGTTCCATACAGAAAAAAATATGCACAACCATACTTTCCTCTTTAGCTCTACATACCATCTAAATAATGATCCATGACCTTCAAACGAAACGAGATATCATGCAGTTTATGAGTGCAATAAAATTCAGTGCTTACAAGATGCTTGAACCACTGCCTTCCATTGAGCCCCTCAGAATCTAAGAATCCTCTTTCCGCAAGCATTAGTCCATCGTTCAATATGCGCCTCCTCAACACTGAACACTCGTCCAGGTTTTGCTCCACTCTTAGTTTCTGCAATTTCAAATCCAAGGGATGACGAAATTAACGTGTTGGCCATAATACATGATAAATTTTCTCCACTTTTCAGTTGTTATTAAGCAGCAATCAAAGTTCAGGAATAGAGTCTAGTCCACAAAACTCTTATGTTTCCAGAATAAAAGAGTTTTCAACAAATCTTCCTCGAACCTTGGCTTTTTCTTCAGTTTCATTGGCAGCGGTAGCAAACTCTTGGATGGCAGCGGTAATTGGATGCAATGAGATGGCCCCCTCCAACATTGTGTTCAAAATATTTGTATACCCCTGTAAAACAGATCATTTAGAAAAACCACCGATATTAATCAACTATGCATCTAAAATCTCAGATCGCAAGCGAAACAAAGGAATTTTATTAATGAAACGTAGATCCAGGAAGATCTCCTGGTGAACAAATTATGCACCCTTGGACATTTACAAAACTAGCGTAGCAATGTTCCACAAACTAAAAAGTAAAAACTAATACAGGTAATGCCATGAAATGTGACAGACATGTTTGAGAGATCTTCAAAACAATGGTGTTTGTGCAACAATAGTCAAGTAGTTCGTGTTTTATGGGATACCACGTTGGCATAAATCTAGAAGAAAAGGAGGAAAAAGCTGTACCAGCAATTCCCTAGCGTAAGAAAGGTAGTTGAAGGGCAGAATTGGATCATCAGCCAGGTGAAGTGCCACAAGTCCCCATACTCCTGCCACTGATGCACAAGAACAATGATATTATTAGCCATTAACAAGTAGGGTGCTATGATGACCGACACTCCAAAAAACCACCATGTCGGTGTTGTGTCGGACACTTTTGTAGTAGGAATTTGTTTAGAATATCTGTGTCGTATCCGAGTCGCGTATTCGATCCGTGCAATATAGGTAGGGTGTGTGTAAATACTATATACAGGCAGACAATATAATACCAAAAACTACCTGTTACATGTCGTTGAAATAAGGGGTCTCCAAAAATTTTCATCCAATCATAGGAGTCAAAAGCTGTGTGATAAACTGGAAACTCTGCATGAAAATGAGAATTACGATGGGAAAATCATTACACGCAAAAAATCATGGTAACAAGTTACTTGGCATCAACTGAAATCATGAAAGGTAAATTACTTTTCAAACAATGCTGTAAATCAACAAGCTTGAAATGCAGAAAGAAGGAAAACCTACCACTTCCAAAGTATAAATCAACAGAAGGAATCCCCGCATGTTGCAAAAATGGAGCAAAGTCGGAATCAACTCTGCTGAGTCTCTCAATCTGCTTAATGAATCAAATCAAATGATTGTTTTAAGGAAAGTTAAGAGAGTAGCTATTTGTATCCTTGGCTCTTTTGCTAACTAGTGAGTATTACTAAAATTAGTATGTAATTAATATACGAAGTTGAGTGCTTCAGTATTAGATTCAGCCAATGATTTAAATAAGATGAAATAAACTTACATTAACACCTTTATTAAAAGCTGTCCACTGTTCATATAGATTCACATTCTCTGACTCAGGATCTCTAACCTGAAATGAAATGTTCATGTTAACAACATTTCCATAAGAAAGGGTGAAAAAACAAACACCATGATTAGCACAATATAACGCCGATAAACTGACAGAATTCAACTAGTAGATCTAATAGTGAAATTTATCATTTACCTTTTTTGTTACCTCAACAAGAAGGTCATCTAGCTGAGGAGTTGCGCTAACAAAGAAACCAGAACCTTGAGCGGCACAGTCCACATTAAGGTAGGCGACTGCTTTCGAGCCAAGATTCAGTAGGTTCTGCTCAACCCATTCAGTGGATCCAATCTGGAATCAATTGAACTAAACGAATGAGTTAGATCCAGACATCACAAAAATTAATTCCATGCAATTTATAAATATTTAGAAAAATGCATACACACTTGATAGGATGTAATTCTAAGATTAGACAAAATATTTCAGAGTAGCAGTAACCATTTAAGATGAAAATACAATAAATTTATGCATCAAAAGAACCATTGCCTTTTTCCATTATCAGCTACAATTACGGATATGTGCTGGTAAAAACAAGTAATAGAACATTACCTACCATCCCAAACTCTTCTGCATCCCAGCTGCAAAGAACGATTGTCCTCCTAGGTTTCCAACCTAAATGACTAAGAAGCGCGTATCGACGAGCAATGTCAAGTAGAACAGAGGTGGCGCTGTTAGGATCCACAGCACCATAAGTCCATGCATCTCTATGGTTACCTAGAAGGACAAAGCGATCCGGTTCTTCAGATCCCTTTATGACAGCAAAGACATTATGGATAGTTGCCATCTTTTGCTCACCCTGAAAACGGAATTGAAAAACATGGGTTAATTTACGGTAAATATTTGAGTTGGTACGAAATCATCATCTTACTTATTCTACAAGCCAAAATATCCTACGTCCTTTTTTGAACTGAGCCAATTAACAAGCTAGAACGTTTGAAAAGCCCTTCATGCTGATTGAAGCACAATGAGCAAATATTAGGAATTCAGGCACCCTTTTTTCTGTCACTTACTCTTAAGGCTTCTATTACAAAAACGTCCGTAGGATGATTTTACTCACTTGATCCGTACTAAGAAAATCAAAACGATTCCTAAACCATTTTCACCTTCTTCAAAAGAACAGAGTGAAAAGAAAAAAAGAAATCCTTGATTTCCTATTAGCTTTGTCACCTAAAGTCAAAAGTCAACCTTGAATCAACTCCATTTCCAGAAATAGCAACCATTAAATAGACAACAAACAAACAAACAAGCAACAAAAGCCATAAATCCAAAATAAAATATAGAAAGAGAAAAACATCAGAAAACCCAACAAAAAAATCTAACCAACCAACCTCGTACGTGAAGTTGAGCAAGGTGGGCCCAGGTCCAACCCTTGTAATTTCACTTCCACCACTCTTCAAGCTCTCCCTCCACTCACGTGGCACATTAGCCCCCTCCAACGACCTCAGTATCCTCTCCGCGGCGGCCTCCGACACCGGCAACGACGGGACTCCGGGAAATTTTTCCGTCACGCGCGGGTCATCTAACTCGAGCTTTTCACCGCCTTCAACTCCGGCCCAACCAGGACTAAGCGGGTCCCCCACACCCTTCATAACAGTACCCCTCTCCACACCTTCCTTATACTCACCCTCCGTGTACATAAGCACGGCCGCCACCCCGTGGGCCGCCGCATTCGCCACCACCTCATACCTTGTCAAGAATCAAGAAACAATCAAATTCACAAATTAAAATAAATATGCCCAAAAATTATAAAACTCTGATATTTACTTACTAAAATAATCATAATTTAATTTTTTGCTCTATAAACACAAGTATTTCCAAGTTATTTTTGCCCCTAAAAAAAATTTAGGGAATCAAAATAAATCTCGAAATATTACGAAACGTTTCTGGCCCACTGAAACATACTCCCAAAACAAAACTTTAGATACCTCGACATCCCCGAACCCCGACGAACCAACCCCACACAACCCTTAACCTCCGCACCAATCGCAATATAATCCTCCTCTCTACCGTAATTCAAAAATACCGCCGCACCGTACGCGGAACCGGAGGGAGAATACGCGTGGTAGGGCATTACGACGCCGTTTCCGGTCACATTAGGTTCCGACAAATCGAGCGCCAACACCGTACCGTTGTCGAATTGCACGGAAACAGAGGAGCTGTTGGGGTACGAGAGCAGAGTACTGAAGCTGGTCACACGTGTGGTGAGATTTAGGGTTTCGAATTGGGATTTCACGTACGTCGCGGTGGAGAGCGCCGCCTCCGTGCCGGCGAGGTGGGGGTGGAGCGTGAGTTGCCGGAGGTGGGCGGCGATGGTGGCGTTGCTGGCGGAGGCGAGGAATGCGGTGCGGTAGTAGAGGTCGTCGCTCCGCCGTTGATTTTGGGGGAGGACGGCGGAGATTGGACGGCGGCGGAGGGTGGTGGTGAGGTAGGTGAAGAGCGAGAGTGTGGTGATGAAGATGATGGTGCATGAGGATTTTGTGAAGAGTGGCATTTTGTGTAATTTTGTGGTTGAAATGGTGTTTTTGTGAGGTTGGAGACGGCGGCGGTGTACGGCGGAGGTTGAATTCTGACTATGTTTGCCTTGTTGGTTATGCTTTAATACAGAGACAGATAAACGTTTCTTTTTTGATGAATTAATAATATAATAATGTTTCAGATATATGATTATTTAAAATAAAGAAAAAGTGAATAATAGACAAATATTTGTCTGTTTCTTATTAATAGTAGAAAGTAGAAAAATAATGTTTAGAATAATAGGTATTCGATGTTCAGTGCCAAAGTCACAAAGTGGGTAAAGTCGCCAATCAAATCTTTGAATTATGTAATGTACTTTATTCGTTTTGAAACTTTTGATATGAACCAAATTATCACTGTACTGTATGAACGAAATTTATACAAGACAAAACGAATTTCATAAGTGTACATATATACACTTGATATAGTAGTGTACACCCATCAAACTAATGATTTTTTGTAAATTTCAGGTGTTTCTCGATGTAATTCGTGTTTGGTGCATACAATAAAATAAACTCTAATGAGTTGGAATATAATTACAGATGTTTTGTTGTAATTCTATTGGTGAAATTATATATCTGATGCTGCGATTACTTGATTATTGTACGGACTTTTTCGCCTATTAATATTTAATAGAATAGTATAACAATTAAGAAGTAGATAATGAGTTTTAGCGTGCTCCAACTTATTAGTGAACAACAGGTTTTTATTTAATATGTTTTTGGTTTTTGCAAAGGTTCAAAACCCTCACATCATTGGTCTATGCTAATTGCTAAACCTTAAAAGAATTAATTTTTTCCCAGATATTTTTAACGTGCCTCAACGTTGCAGTTCAGCCAACTGTTGATGTAATGATAATAATAATAGTAATAATAGTAATTACTTAGCATGTTGTCCTTGGAAAAAGTAAGTGGATCTGAAATAGGATATGCTCACAGAGATTTTGTTCCACCAATTCTTAATTGTGCGAATTCATTAGTCCTTTCATGTTTACAGTAACTCAAAATTACTCTTCACCCGAAGCAACTCTCAATACAAGAATAATTAAAATAATTTTCTTATATTAAAACAACCAAATACTCTGTAACTTCACCTAGGTAATTGTAATTCTTTTTAGATTTTGCATATTTAATGTAGAATTGCAGATATTTACACTTCTAAAGAATCTCACCTGCAATTATGCTAAAAACAACTTCTGTCCCAAAAAAATGACTAGATTCAATTCATATCAGACTCCAAATTGAGCCAAAAAATGGTCATGCAATGTGAATGAAAAATCTGGTGGGTGAAAAGGAGGAGATAATATGATGTGAAACGTCATATATGAGTGACAGAGAACTGAAAAGAGAATGAACTATCTGACCTGTTAAACTCCCACCGTTGGATCAAAATATCTGCCTAGTGTTTACTTCCAAGATCAGATGTAGGTCCAATGAATGGCCAATTCGTTTCTTCTCTTATTTCCAGGAATAAAAGATATTGAAATGACAAGGCTAAGACAGACATGTTTTATTCTTTCTTTATTTTTTATTTTTTCTATGAAGAGACATAGAACGAGGGCAAAAAATATATTACTAATTATTGAACGTCATCGTTTCTAAAGTGGAAAAGATGCATGGGAAAAAAGTGTGGTTGTCATTTGTCAATGCATGATACCATTATTATAAGATAAATGTAAGTCACATAAGAGAAAAAAGGCTTTAACTTTTTTAGGATTTTGTATGATTTTATCTAACTTTTGTATTTTAATCAAAGAATCTTGTCTTTTAGCAGCATTATATTTCACTTTGCATATCTTATGCCTGAACATTTCTCCAAATATTATTAATTAATAATAATATGAAATGATTTGATGGAAAGTTGAGTGGAAAAGCATATTGATTTAATATTTGTAAGAAAAGTCAATCCACAATTATATACACACTAAGGATTCGTTTGCTTTGCCCAATTAAGCCTAATTAGATTAATAGTTGTAGATATAAGCTTGTTTGGTTTGCATAACTATTAGTTGGATTTGTCTACATGGCAAGCTAATCATGTGATTAATAGTTGGACACTCCCCCACCCAATTATTAATACCCCAAATTACCCCAAATAAGATTAATTCCTAAATACCTAAATACCCCTCTTTTTTGATTTTGTGACCAAAATAGCCTTATATCACTTGCAATTTACTCCAAAACATTAGCGTTACCTTTAATTTTCAATTAAAACCTACAAATTTTGACGACTTTTATCTCAAACCCTTCAAATCTCTAAAGTTAACTATGTAAGAGCTTGTAATTACTATGCATTTAATTTATAACAATCAAAATAATCCTCCCATACGGCGAGTTTCATCATATTATACATATTTCACAATATACTCACAACATTTAATAGCATATAATGAGACATAATTGATAAAAATAATTTAAAAGACCCAGGTAACAATGGTCAATTTAAAAATATTTTTGTTATATAAACGCCATATGCTTGATTGTAGCTCTCTATGTTCAAGGACAGAGCCATGAATTTGGCTTAGGGGATAGTTGAATCAGCGGCGTAATAATTTTCTTATATTATGGTTAAAAATATAATAGTTGTTAATGCATAATTACTCTAAGAAATACATAAAGTACACAATTTTCTTGTGTAAAAAGTGATAACTTCATGCTTTCTAAATAGAACGAATTTATTTACATTTATCAAACATATGAGACATGAGATTTTGCCTACTATTCCACATATTACTTTCATTATGCAGGTCACTGGTGCATATTGCTAATTTCTCCTACTTAAATTAAATGTATATAAGCTTCGTTTAGATATTAAAACTAATAAGATACACGGTTTTTTTTAGTCACTAGTGCGATATCGAAAATACTAACTTCAGTTTAATCTACAAGAATAAATCAATAAATCAAGGATAGTAAGATAAGTGAAAGAAATAACTGGAAAGATAATCAGTCAAACAAATAAAGAGTTAAATAAAATCAGTTGTACACAAAATTTCTATAAAACACGTAAATAATAAGTATATATAGAGAGAGTTATATAAGTTTTATCTTTCTATAATATTAACTGCCATGATTAACTCTATAAATTATAACTAACTCCTATAATTAAGGCAACATTATTTATACATAAAATTGACAAGATTTAACAAAAAGAAATCTGCAACTTTTCTTGTTCATTAGACGTTCTAATACATGCGCAATTCATGCTCCACTTGATCCCTATTTCATTGCCACATATCTTTCTGGCTAAGGAATGAGAAATGTTTCTCGTTACATGAATTCAATTTTCATTTCATCTAGGAAAAGCCATCTTTTTCTTAACAACGTCTTTGTCATTTGATCCAATAACGTTCCGTTAGAAATGAACAGAGTTACTAAATACTGATAACTCTCAGATAGAATATTAGAACGACCCCCATAATTTGTATGGGGGTGCATCTTATCAGCTACATACACTATGATCGAATGCCACTAGACAGAGTTTCTCAATAGTTGAAAGCCATTTCAAGTACCATCGATACAAAATTACATTACTCAACGAACTTGCACATTTCTAAAATCGAAATATTTCGGTGGTTTCGCCACAAACGGATCAAAATTTCAACCAACAAAGTTCATACATGCAACAAATTCAACACTAAGTTTCTTTATGACATTGTATCAAACACGTTATCTACACAAAAAATTGCTCGCTAATGTCAAACATATACATCTAAAAGGCCTTTAAAGCTTTGATAGAAGAGTGTAAGAAGCAAATCTCATGTAACCTTCGAATTCCGAGTTGAAAGATAACGACCTCAAGAAGTCGAGGAGTCAGGCTTTGCGGCGACGACAGCGGTGGCCAAGTCAATGGCGTGAGATGCGTTACAACGTGCCACCCATTGTTGAAATGGAGTTTCCATTATTGATGATATCTGATTTTCGAATTCTGACTTGAGAGGATGAAAATTAAGAAATGGTGGAAATTCTTATAAGAAATGGATGTGTAGTTAATTGGCAAAGAATAAGGGTAAATACGTCATTTAGCCCAAATAAGTTGCAAGATTAAAAAAATTGGGTCAATTAGTCAAAGCAAATATAGTGTTATTTGTTTTTGTTGGGCTTAATTTAGGGTACATATTTGGCAAACCATGCAACCTAATAATAATACCCAAGACTATTAATAATGGTAAATTAATAGTCACGAGACTATTAATTTTGAAAGCAAACGAGTCCTAACACACCTCATAGATTCTATTACAACTGAGATTTGTATTGTTTTGAGACTCGTATATATCTCACCTCTCTTGTTGTGGTGGTGTCTCAATAAAAATCTAAGTTGTGTTATTTAAATAAACTAACTTTTGGGGTGTAAAGACTAAAATATTTCGTTTATAGGCGAGTGTTAGTGTTTTTTAGTCTTACATCATTCCTTAATTTAGGCATGATGTAGATTTTGAGTTTCAGGTTACAATCATGTCTAATGAATAAGTATGTGCCCTTAGGGTAATCGGGTCTAACAAACATGAGACTCCCTTTCAAACGCTCTCACAAAGCACACGGTGCTCTATGATAACACATAATTAACACGAGAAGATATCTTATATTATCGATAGATGAGAGATTATAACGCTTTTGTCAAAACATAAGAGTAGTGTGGTATTATATTGTGTTGTATTTACCAAAGATTTTCTAAGGATATATATAGGAGTTATACTGTTAATGTTCTTACAACTTGGCCTTCATAAATAAAATGGTATGGCAGGTCATTACCACTGTCTCAAGTTGGCTGGAGTTGTTGACATGCTTCAATGTTGGTTGTTTGGGATTTATATTTGGCCAGAGCAATTGAAGTTGTTCGATAATAAAGGTCCACATGATTCCTTCAAGTGAGACTTTATTGAGCATGATATGTGCCAGTATAGTTAAACCCTTATTTCACAGGACGTCTTCTCATTTCCATTTGGTGGTTTTCGTCAGTATTGTCAGAATCGTACCGGACATTAAACCACTAAAGCTATTGGTTATTGGTAAACGCGTTAAATCGGTTCAACCACTAGTTGAACAGGTTAGTCAACGGTCAACGAAATATGAAATTCAAACTTAATTATATAACAAAATACTTAATTTGCATAACTACGTGAAAAACAGGGTTTTTTTTTTAAAGATTTCGTGGTCCAAATCGTCGTTGGCTATTTGCATGGATAGATATGTTCGGAGTTGTACTACGATAAAACGCATCACGAGCCCAATATCTTTTTCTCCTCGAATCATAAAGATTCGGACCCTCAAATTAGCGGAAGTGGGGTCTTATAAAAATAATTTTTCAAATCATCGTATGATCTAATCGATTCACAAAATCCATCGAGCAACGGCTTGTTGGAGATATTTGGAATTGAATCCAAATATTTTGTGTGTGAATTAAAATTGCTTAATGAGAAGCAAATGAGATATTATTTATTTTATTAAATAATATTCAAGAGTTAATATTCAGATTTATTGGAATATTATATCACACACTTATGGTGGTCAAAAAGCATTTGAATAAAATCAAATATCTTCAATGGCAAGAATAAATATTCCCCTTTAATGTATTGTGGTGGTTTCATGTTTTCTCAACTATAAATAGAGGCCTCTAGTCTTGTGAAAAAAGGATCATCCAAAACCTAAACCATTTTCAGCATACTCATAGCATGAGCAATTTTTTTTCTGAGTTCTGCAAATACTATTCGAGTCCGATTTGAGAAGGTAGTATTGTCCTTCACTTACTACCTTATTGTGTGAGGACGTTGTACCTTGGGAGGTCGTTTCCCACGGAGGGCTTGAAGGGTAGCCGGGAAAATTGATCTTAAGGGGAGAGGGCTAAGCCTTCGACTCGTCCTATGCTTCAACGGGATTTTTTGACTCGTCTAATCCACTCCAAGGATTTTCCTGCAGTTGCTGAGAGGTCAAATTTTATCTTATTGTCTATTATCTGTTTAATTATATATACGTTATTGTTTAATTTTATGTTGTTATGATTCTGTAAATATAATCATGTTTATGTGTATGTTTATATTTATAAATTCACATGTTTATGTGCAGCACGTACCCAACAATCTTAAGATCAATTTTCTTTCCGTATAAGTGTTGGTTAAGATTATTCTAAACTTTTAAGTTAGAAAATTAATCATAATATTTTCCGAAGACTTTAAGAGTTTAAGAAAATATTGGAGGCGATTGACAAAAGGTCTAGCGAGAGACTAAGTAGCAAATTCATCGAGGGAAATGGGAATTGAGCCCACCTAAAGACATCACCCCATGGTGGCAACCCTACCTGAATTGTAAACCCCAATTTGCAGGTTCAAAGGGACAACTGAATTGTGGGGGCGAGTCGAACAAAGCACTCGGGAAATTGAGTTCTCAACCCATTTCTAGGATGAAAGAGTGATATACATGTACAGGTAAGGAGAACTTGAGGTTCTAATGATCCTTATGTCTTGTGAACACAAGCGGGGTATTACAGGATACCCTTAATGAGAGATGTCTTGTGAACACAAGCGGGGTATTACAGGATACCCTTAATGAGAGATCACCTATGTCGAATATGAAGGAGCCGCTTCGTTGAGATGAGTTAATGGGCTAAATCTCTAGAGCATTCGATGAAAATCGCCAAGGCAGTCCAGGGCCGAAACGGACAACAACGAGGACCAATATGGTATTGGAATGAGTTGTGTGAGTACCATTGTCTTGGTATACACAAAACGCCGAACAGTTCAAGGCATCACGTCCACTGGTTGACAAGTATATCCGATGGTATTTCACTAAGGAAGGTTCAAGGCCGAAAACCACCTATTCTGATGCAACAAGTTCCGGCAGAACTCTGAAATTGCATTTAGCATTGTTAGGCTCACGTGCATTAAGCCAATTACATTCATGTGGGGGATTGTTGGAGATATTTGGAATTGAATCCAAATATTTTGTGTGTGAATTAAAATTGCTTAATGAGAAGCAAATGATATATTCTTTATTTTATTAAATAATATTCAAGAGTTAATATTCAGATTTATTGGAATATTATATCACACACTTATGGTGGTCAAAAAGCATTTGAATAAAATCAAATGTCTTCAATGGCAAGAATAAATATTCCCCTTTAATGTATTGTGGTGGTTTTATATTTTCTCAACTATAAATAGAGGCCTCTAGTCTTGTGAAAAAGATCATCCAAAACCAAAACAATTTTCAGCATACTCATAGCATGAGCAATTTTTTTTTCTGAGTTCTGCAAATACTATTCGAGTCCGATTTGAGAAGGTAGTATTGTCCTTCACTTACTACCTTATTGTGTGAGGACGTTGTACCTTGGGAGGTCGTTTCCCACAGAGGGTTTGAAGGGTAGCCGGAAAAAATTGATCTTAAGGGGAGAGGGCTAAGCCTTCGACTCGTCCTATGCTTCAACGGGATTTTTCTGACTCGTCTAATCCACTCCAAGGATTTTCCTATAGTTGCTGAGAGGTCAAATTTTATCTTATTGTCTATTATCTGTTTAATTATATATACGTTATTGTTTAATTTTATGTTGTTATAATTCTATAAATATAATCATGTTTATGTGTATGTTTATATTTATAAATTCACATGTTTATGTGCAACACGTACCCAACACGGCTTGCATCGAATATCGAGGATTTGTGATTGTGATCCACATACAATCATCATATGTTTTATTAGTGCTTTGACAATTAATAAATCATGCAAACATATAAACTAACGAATAAAAATTATACCTTTTCAACCCTTAGGGTTGTATGTTGATGTAGACTTATTTAAGGTTTCAAAGCCGCCGTTCGACCTCACTATAACAATGCTTACAAACCCGGATGGGTGATCTCCTTTGTTTTTTTCAAATCCAATTTGTTGACCCTAAAAAATAAATAAGGGATTATACGAGTTAAACGAAAGATTAACCCTTAAATTAGGGATTAATCCCAAGGACGATACTATCGTCACGAACACTCTCGTATGTCACATACCCTACTATGGTATGACGTGGCACCCGTAGAGATACTAGAATCCCTCAGAACTCACATACCCTACTAGGGTACGACGTGACACCCGAATGGACACCAAAGCGTCCCTTGGAAAGTCAAGATGAATAAAAATAAGATATCAACGTGGCATCGAAAAAAGAGTAAACCCCGATGGATCCACACGACTCTGATATCCATCACTGCGCCAAGAGGGACCACTATACGAGAATACTTCCTTGCTGAATACTCCCAAAGCCATCTGAGTTATCATCCCGAGGGCTAAATCCACAAAGCAACGTCCTACTCAAAGCATCACTCACTAAAGTCATTTACCCCGAAGGCCCAAGCCAAGAAGGTTACTCGGCCAGAGACAGGAAGCCCTCGGAGAATGATTCCCGAAGGAGCCACTACTCTTACGACGACAAGAAACGCTCGGAACCCATACTACGGGGATCCATATACAAGAATACAGCCTTACATGCATACTGATGCTCTCGGAGCCCCTCTCACGAGCATGAAGAAACAAATCTGCCTCTCGGAGAACCTTACCAAAGGAGCCGATGAGAAAATACCTATCCCCGGAATAGAAACCTCCTCGGACACCCACTTCACTTCAACCAGTGAACCTCCTCATGAAATCCAGTCCCTCGGAGAAAAGAAAATAGAAGACTCAATCCCTCAAAGAAAAGAAAACAGAAGAAGCAACCCCTCGGAACTCCCCGCAGCCCTCGGACAAGATAAGGATCAGCCTAGTCAGCGCCTTGTCAACAAGATATACCTTATCTTATAGAAGGACACTTGTAATACATGCAACATTACACTTGTAACACATGCAGCGCATGCATAGTGACACAAACACCCTCCCATACCTATATAAGGGAAAATTAGGAAAGATGGAAGGGAAGAAAGAGAAAAAAGAACGGAAGATACACATAAACTCACTCGGAAAAAATTATAAGATCATATTTATGACCCTCGGGAGTAAGAAGTCCAGTGAATAAAGGAAGGATATTCTCGTAATTTTCCCTAATAGTCATTTACTTTCTTTGAACCACGGATAACGGCGTTCCGAACTCATAAATAAATCGGTTAATCGGGTATTATTCCAAACCTGTTAACACAATTCAACCATTAACTAGGAAAACAATTTTTGTTGAAGTCTTGAATAATAAAATAGTGTATTTATTTTTTATTTTTGTTGACCAAATCACCAATTTAATTAACCAAATCGCCAATTTAATTAATCTCCTCGATATTACCTGCAGTACTTCTGCATCTTCATTATTTGAATATGCAACCTCAGTGCGGTCGCGACCGCGTTCCATTCTCCTGATTACTTTCGCTCTCTCGCGGTCAAGTCGTTCCATCCTTCTTGCTATCTCTCGATCCAGGATCCTAGGATCCCGTCTCTCCGACCTGTCGTAAGCAGCGGGCGATATCTCTCTGAATGAGTCTCCCGTATCCTCCTGTTCATCATATCCTTGCCTTTCCCTTCTATCACCCGCTCTAGATTCATGAGGCCTTGTCCGAACGTCCCTTGTCCTTTGTTCCGCCAGTCGTGGAAGCAAGGTCCCCAGTGTAGTGTCAAGCGCCGCTTTTACAGAATCGTTGATCTGCGCTAGCATCTCCGGGGTTATGGCGGCAGGAGGAACGGCGCTCTGTCCTGCAGCCATCGTCTCCTCTGAGCCGGGAAGACCCGCGTTTGGCATCTCAGTCATTGGGACATCCGCCGTCGGGTTTTACAGCGGTCGGGCCCTCAGTAGTAGGTTCTGCCGTATTTGGTGCGGCAGTGGTTGGACCTGTATTCGTGGCTCGTGATGGCCTCCCGAGCCCGCGCCTACGTCGCGGTTCATTCTGTACTGGAGGAAGCTCCATCTCAGCTTGGGTCACTGTCTGTTCTCGGTCAGTCGGCTGTTGATGGAGTGGTGTGTCCTAAATCCTCGTGTTTCTAGTCACAACTCTGTTAAATTCGGATCGGGTCCTCCTTCCTTGCATCTTGACGTCCTTGTCCGGGAACTGGTGTTCCCACAGACGGCGCCACTAGTTTGACAATAGATCGTTTATATAAGTATGGGTCGGTTACAATGGAGTACAAGGGAAATACAACGAATCTATCTTAACAAACTAGGCCTAATCTAGGTGTCTCGATTAGGCTTGGTCCGGAACACCTCGAACTAACGCCTTGATGCTTGGACGACATGGGTATATCGATAATTAGGGCGGATGTATATCGGTAATCCTCTTCGATGTGATATCGGGGACCTCTCTCGATATAATATCGGTAGTGCGGGGGTATGACGTGTCAGTGGAGCACGTGGGTTATCTCGATATCGAATACGATGTCGAAAGTGAGATCGGTGATTTCTTTCGATGTGACGCGTGGTAGCTGCGGGATGATAATTGCTTGCTTTGGGATCCGGGCATCGCGTATTTATAGACCTCGGGATCCGGGGGCCACAGTATCATATCGGTGATTATCACCGATATGATGTCGAAAGTGGTCCCCGATATGGTTAAATATGGGTCTGGTTTAGGCCAGGCCCCATATGCGGGAAATGCCCATATCAGATATTGTCCAATGCCTCGTGCCAAATAAATTTATTTATGAAAATTCATGTTCACGAGATAGATTAATTGTTTTAGGCCATGTTGATTGTTGCTGGTACTTAAAAAAAATGGGTGATAATTGGTAAGCCTTCAGAAGATTAGTTGCCAGCTTCTTTTTTATATATTACATATATATAATAAATTAGTCACAAGTTGTTCCAAAAATAAAAATAAAAGTTGGTCACAAATTAATGTTGCAAATATTATCAGTAATATATAAATAGTTTCTTCTCTTTCCAGTAATCTATTTTTAGAAAGAGCTAGTTGCAGCTTCTAAATAGTCAAATTCATTATTATTTGATTTGAATAGTTAATACAACTAGGTGGGCAATGCCCAGCTTAACATATGCATGAACGGTCTGGACATGCCAACGGGGTGACTTATCAAGGTCAACAGTAAGCAAGTTATAATATGCTATGGGCCGATATATTGTCGGGAATCAAAATCACTTATCTTCTTGAACTTATAATTTATGACCAACCCAAATATATTATAGTCATGGACGATGAAAATTTCGGTTCGATAGTATGTTTCGGTTAACTAAAAATTAGAAACGTTTCGTAAAATTTCGAGAACTTTTGGCGTGTTTCGAAGAATTCGTAAAATTATAGTTATAATTATCATGGAAACTACATGTATATTTCGTATCGGTGAAGTCAAAAACGAAAACTTTTCGAGAAAACTCACAGAAATTTTGATCCATGATTATAGTAACTATATATCTATATATAATGATATATTGTGGGAGTTAGCTTTTGCTTTAGCATACTGAAGTATTGTGTTCTTAATATTCGTTCTGAAACACGTCTCTCACACCTGGAGTAGGAAACGAACCAGGGTTGTGCTGTTCACCGTTGAAGCGACCATTGCAGAACCATCGGTTGCGATCGCGTGGTTGGAGGCGAGGAGTCTTCGTAAAAACTGGTGGGATGCCCGACGGTGTCACGGTCAAAGCGAGGTAATTTCAGAACTTATGTTTAAGTCATTAATACGGAAACATGCTGGGGCCTGATATGGTCGTAATGGACTATATCCATTTTAAAACGCTAAAATAAAACTATTTAATTTATGGGGTAATATTTTAATTTCATAAAAGAATGAACAAAATTCCACAACTCAACAATAACAAGTTGATGTCCAAAGCAAGAAAGATTGCATAATTTCATGAAACAACGGATAAATACTTTCCTAGGTAAAACTGAATATAGTAAACTAAAGACTGTAGTCTACTCTTCCTCGTCGATGACTTGGGTACCCAATCCCTTCAAGCCTCCCTCAGGAATTTCAGCAACAGTCACCAAAGAGTAGAGCTCCTCCTTGGCATCTTCATCATCGTTTCTTTTTCTAGCAATGCGCACTCGCACCCTTCTTGGGACACTACGAATTCCACTGCTCCATATGTGTTTGTTCAACTTGACGTCAACTCTAACATCATTAGTCCCCATTGCCTTCTGAGCAAACTTTCTGATCTCCTTGATAGCATTTGGAGCCTTCTTCTTGAAGGTGCATCCGTGGAGGCGCTTGTGGAGGTTAATAGTGTACTCTCTAGTAAGTAGTAACAACCTCCTCTTTACGAGCCTTGCTACCCTTCTCCACCATTGTTGCTGCTGCTGGAAAAATGGCACTGCGTGGTTCTTTTTTCCGCCGGGAGGTAGGGGAGGAATACATATATAGTCCCACATCGGTGGCAAATGAGTTTTTGATATCTGAAGGATAATATAAATACGGCCCAATGCTCTTTCGTGAAAACTAACTCGTCTTGTCGGGGGTGCAGGCGACTCGCTAATGATCGAATAGAGAAGGCGGGCCGTGCCGACACCGTCTTACGAACACAAGCCAACATTAAAGGCGAGTGAGTTCTGCCCTACTTTGGTGGGCTCACCCGTCAATTTTTGGAAAGGGGGCTCTTTTTGGGCTGCCTTCTAACAAATTTATTACAAAGCCCAAATTGTTTATATATGTTAACTGTTAAGTTGAAGTTATGCTAAATGTTAATTATTATTATAAAATATTGACAAAATTCAGATAATTGAGCCCTCATATGTCCTATTTGTACTTCTACGTGAAGAACTATTTCAGTGGCTTCAAAACCATTTTATGGATATAAATAAGAGAAGCCGTGATCAAAGAGTTGGACTGTAGAGTGTAGATCCAGCTTTTAATACTAGTAAATTCTCTTGAATAAAGAAAGTTAATGGCTTTTTTCATAGAAATTTAAAGATCTGTTTTTGTAATTTTACCATTTGATGCGCATATAATATTACCTTTCCTCTTGAAAAACAGGTGTTGTGTAGAAGTTCTAATTTCCTCTGTACTCTAAGAGGGTGTTTGGTTTCGATATTATGTAATACACAACTTTTTTAAAACGCGTCTTAAAAAGCAGCTTATTTTAATATGCGTTTTAATATGCACGTTTGGTTGCAAAGATAGTCGTCAGTACTAACTTGTAACTTTTCCTAAAAACTTGTTTGGTTAGATAGATTAAGCCATATTTGTGAAATTACCCATCTAAAATACCATTTATGCCCCCACCTTCCCCCCTTTAATTTTTCAGTCCAAGGTGTGATGTGTAGTCATCACTTTTATTTTTTCACAATCAAGACTCGTGAGTGCAATTCATATGCATTATCTTGCCTATATATTTTCCTTCCTGCTACATTATATATTATTTGGTCCAATGGCATAAACTCTCAAATGAAAACTAACTTCACACACCATATTCAAGTACACCAACATATAAATCCTATAATTCCAAAAAAGTCACACAAAAGATCGGAGATTGAAAAAAATGACCATATTGGATTCATGAATAATGAGTTTGTTAATTCTAATTTTACAAATGTCAATTGGATTTTTTTGAAACTTTAAACCCCTGCAGCCAACCTTCATGGGTATAGCTGTAAGGTTCATGTTCTCTTCACATTTCCTATTCAACTACTTGCAGTTATAAAAAATGCAACAAGATGACAAACACAAATTAAAAAATGCAAGAAAGCTCTTCACTACTGACAGTTATCAAATATAATGAATCAAGAAAAAAAAACCAAAAGCATCTGAAATGATAAAAAAGCTCTAGCACTTGTAATGAGCTACTTCAATTCATAAGATACCCAAGTCAAAACCAATCAATTTTCCAGTACGTGCTATTACAAAACCATAAGGCCTATTCAAAGATTAGTTTAAAATAGGCCACAAAAACATAAATGCAATCCTTCATACTATTATGAATCAGATTGCACTCATCAAAATACCCATACCATCATAATTGTTTTACGGAAGCAAATGATTGATTAAATATTCAGAACCTACTAAAGTAACCAACTAGCACTAGAGTAACACCACCAGGTCACTCAACAACTTTCTTCTGTAGGACCACCCTCAGATACTTGGACCTGGAGGCATCTGGCAGTGCAAAGAAGATATCAGCATCCTCTTTAGAATGTGCCAGCTTGTGTAGTAACTGGATCCTTTCATCCTCGTCAAAGTCGGTGAGGATAAGAAGAGCATTGTAGAGTCCCTTCCTCTGAGTAGTTGCTGCGTCATCGACAATATTGGGCTCCATGGTATGGGGCTAAAAAGCCAGAGCAGTTTGCATAACCAACATCAACC
Source organism: Linaria vulgaris (assembly GCA_948329865.1). NCBI lineage: Eukaryota > Viridiplantae > Streptophyta > Magnoliopsida > Lamiales > Plantaginaceae > Linaria > Linaria vulgaris. The sequence goes on along the minus strand of OX415254.1, from coordinate 12,902,764 downwards.
AGGTAGTAGTTACCTGTACGCCGCCAAACAAAGTGATATGAGAGTGAAATAAGGTATGTGTGTGAAATAAGGCTTCAATTTCCCCAAAATAAGGCTTGTGTGTGAAATGAGAGTGAAATAAGGTATGTGTAGCTTAATTTTGAGGGGTAAGTTGGTCAATTCATGAGGTCACTTTTGTAGACAAGAACTGATATAAAATAGTAACATGGTGAGGTAGAGATTGTAATATCAATTTTAAGTTAAGTCCGTACCGGGCTTTTGGTATTAGCTAAAAAGCCCAAAAAATTTATCTCACGAACCAAACGCGATATTAAGTGATATTAGATTGCTAATATCACTTAATACATGAAACCAAACACCCTCTAAATAAAATATAAGTCGATTATTATTATAGTTATTGTACTTCCAATGGGTTTTAAATCTAAATTTGTTGGATTGGACCGTGGGCTTGAATTTCAGTTAGACTGTAAGTCCACGACCTAGACAGAATTTTTTAGTTTTTTTTCCTTTTCGTTTTTTGAACATTTCATTGGAATTATGCTTCATCATTTCTCTAGTAAACAAGATCGCAGCTTTTGTCGATTGAAGGAAAATAGGGTTATGTTGCAAAATCCGTTCATTTCCAAATGGAAATGGGAAGTTTTAGGCTCGTAAAGGGAGCAAAGTATGAGAGTTAAAACCTGTTTCACCAGACAATTTTCTTTTGAAATAACTTTATTTTGTAAAAAAATTACGTTTTCATCATTGAGTTTTAACTACTTTTGTGCGCGAGTTGACATCATTAGCACCTGCACAGTTTGTTATAGCTGTGTAATCGTGTGAATCCATTGTTCATATCAAATATAATCATTTTACATAATTTTATTTTCTCTTTATTCGCTATTCTTCTTATCTAAATTTTTCTTTTCAAGGGTCGTGGAAACCCTAATTTTGTCACTCGACCAGCTCAACGGGAACAACGAGCCTCAGAGCTAAACATCCTGAGCACATTTTGATATGTCAAAACCTGAAAGTCGCACCGTAAGATTAGAAAATCTGGAACAGAATAATACATACATTTAAGATACGGTTAAGAGATAAGAAGCGACTTGAAGAAAATGATAAATATGATGGCCCAACTACTAATTATCATAATAATACGAATATGAACAAACCACTACATGGGTATTCACCTGCAAACCAAAACCACATAAATTAAATATAGCAGAATCGGATATCTGAAGTTTCCCAACTAATAGAATGGAACGTAGACCTAATGTGCGGAGGCACATGTTCGAATTCCCCAAAGAAGCAAGCCTTATAGGGTGGATCTAGAAATGTAAAAAGTGGTTTTCTCATCGTAAGGGATCATTATAAAAAGATAGTAAGATTCGGATTCACATGTAAGAGGTGGCAAAAGACTAGTACTTAGACAACACTGGAAAAAAAAAAGGATGGTATAGGTTCGTCCAACATTCACTGTAGTACTAATGATAGATAGACTCACTCTTGCTAAATGACACAACTTAATGGGTGAGTTCAACCTACGCAGGAAAATAACAATGTAGTTAGCTACATATAAAGGTTTAATGATTTGAATGAATGCTTATATAGGATAGAGAAAAATGTATTTGGATGATAAATACTACATAAAAGCTTCACTAAGGATGAGATCAAGATTGTAGTTAAGTTGTTGAACTCTTCAACCTTAATCCAACGACTCACTTGGTCAAGAAACATAAAGTTATAATTGAAACCATTCACAAACAACAAAAGCTATCTATTAAATGTACTAACATTGCCTTTATAAGCAAAAGAAAAGATTCGGGTGAAATGACAAGATCTATATCTAACACTAAAAGATACCAACCCACTAAGAGAATATCAGCATAAATGTATTGCAAGAGGCTCAAGATCTGTTTTTCAACTGTGATGAGGTTTTTCACATAAGAGACAAGTGCAAGAGACTCGTCATGATCGATCATGAGAGCATTAATTAGGAAAGAGAAAGTAGGAGCACAGATTATTATTTTTTAAATAGATATCTGAAATTGTGGATCACGTTGATACTTGTACGTTGTTAACCTAACAATGTTACTTTAACAACGATCCAGAATAATAGTGCAGCGAAGATAAACAAACACATAATTTAAGAAGATGATATATTAATATTAGCTTCCGAGCCGTAGGCAAAATAACCACGAAGGTTTTAACAAAGGTGTTTCTCACAACTCTCAAGTTCCTCACCCTCGAATTGCCCGAACTCAACAAAGCAGACAAGAACTGCTTTCTTAATCCTAAACCTAGAACTAATCAAAGAACTCACAAACTTTGCAAAAGCAAGACAACACCCAACAACTTGTAAATAAATTTCTCAGATTGATTAGCTCTTGTCTCGTCTTTGTCTTGATGTGCTTCACACCTATATATAGGTTCTTGACTTGGATTTCAAAGTGTCTTATACACGGTTGATAATTTCTCTAGTTTCCTTGTTGAACTCCTCTTCCAAGTTCTCGCAGTCCTTCTTGAATAATAGTTCCTTCGTTAGTAAACTAACTAAGGAAAGTCTCCTTCTTCAAATCAGGACTCATCTTTATTGTTTCCTAGTTGCACTTGAACACTTCTTTCCTTCTAAGTTGAGCGATTTAACTTAATTAAGGAAACTTCCCATAATGAAAACTTTGAATGATCAACCTATGGTAAGTTTGTTTTCTGAATAATAATCAAAGACAATCATAACTGTGGAACTAAGTTAGTTAAGTGAATAAAGGCAAAACAATAATTAAGATATTAAAACTAGATTGGAGAAAAGATTATGTCAACCAATGTTACTCTAACATTGAAATCTCAATGTTATCCTAACATTGGCAGAATGCTTGCACTTTCAATAGATATCCATGCATTCTTGACTTGGAAATTTTGTACCTAAAACTATCAAAATGATAACTAAGGTGAAGGGTGACAACATTTCTGTTCATACTAGACACATGCAGTACCCATACTTTATGGGGAAAGAGACTTCCAAGAGTATGAGGTGCAAATCGCGATTAGTTACAACAGTGAGTATCACTGTGGCAAATGAGGCAATCGAGTGTAGGGCTCAATGCTCTAATTTTATAAGGGAGACATGGATTTTTTTTTTTTGATACTATGAGGATAATTCATTTAGGGGATCGTGATAAGGTGTTAGTAGTGGATTGGTTGAAGAAACTTGGGCATGTTAAATTTGATTATGACACACTTTAAATCATATTTGATAAGGAGGGCAATAAACAAATGTTGCATGTCATAAAATTTGAGGTGTTATTATAAATAATGAGAGGATGCAGGGCAACTAAACTTATTAAAAAGAGAGGTCACCAGTTAATTGGTTGCTAGGTCATGTTGTAAAGTATAATGAACATGTTCTTTGGAAAACTACATGAGATCCTACAAGTGTTTGCAAATGTCCTAACTAAGCCTAAAATACTTCCTCATGCGAAAGTACCCTAAAATGTGTATTTGAGCCAACCAGGCTCTTTATTGACACCCTTATCTACAAAAATGAAAGATAGAGAGGCATGTCAAGGAGATGATAAGCAATAAGGTCATCCGAACAAGTGAGTCCCCATCTTCTTCCCTATTGTTATTGGTGAAGAAAAAGAAAATGAGAGCTGGAGGTTTTAAGTGGACTACATGAAGCTGAATTCTATGTCAGTGAAGAAACTTTCTCCTATTCCACTTATTTAGGACTGCTAGATGTGTTCAATCATGCAAGATTATTTCCTGAAATTGATCTTAGGATTGGCTATCATTTAACTAGGATCAAGGTTGCACGGATACAGATGGATACGATTTTTTTAAAATTTATGAGATACGATACGTGTAGGATACTTCGAATATTTAATATTAATAAATAATAATTATATAAATATATAACTAAAAAAAGTCAAATGATATATTATATCATATGTAATCACTTGCAAAATTAATTTCAACACAATAAAAAAATATAAAAATATATAAAAGATTCCTAATAGCCATAGGCAATTCATATAAGCTCAAAAACTCAAAATACTAATGATTAAATGTTAAACACAATAATTTATTATAACTAAAAAAAGTCAAATAATATATTATATCATATGTAATCACTTGCAAAATTAATTTAAACACAATAAAAAAATATAAGCATATATAAAAGATTTCTAATAGTCATAGGCAATTCACATAAGCTCAAAAACTCAAAATACTAATGGTTAAATGTTAAATACATTAAACATTTTTTTTTTGATAAAAAGTAAATACATTAAACATGGTGAACAACAAAAGTTAACGAGTTTAAAACATAACAAATAACAATACTAGATTAGCATATTTCTCAAGAGAGTATCCCATAACAAATAACGATACTAGATTAGCATATTTTTAAAACATAACAAATAACAAATAAATTGGGCCGGATACGTATCGGATACTCTCGATACTCTTCAAGAGAGTATTCGATACTCGTATCCATATTTTTTAATTAATTTTAATTCAGGATACTCCAGCTGGCATATCGGATACGTATCCCGTGCGTATCCGACGCGTATCCGTGTCCGATACGTATCCGGAGCTGACCGAGCACTTTTTTTGAGTATCCGTGCATCCTAGACTAGGATCAAGATACATGACATATCTAAGACTACTTTTGCTACTATTTCAGGACAACTATGAATTTAAAATAATGTCTTTTGGCATGAGTAATGCTCTGGCTAGTCTCCAAAGATTATTGGGTCTGCACAGTTGAAAAGCAGACCCATTAGTCTTTGCAATGTGATTAACAAGGTTATTTCTAAAACTATTGTTGATTAGTTAAATCTTGCCTTGATAATATTATCCCCCCCACCCACCCCCATTCCAATTTAGTTTTCTTAAAGAAAGGCAAATTCATGATAGTAATATTCTTTCCCATTAAGTCATGCATTACATGAATGAGAAGGAAGGTAAGAATCCATGAAAGTTAAAGTCGATCTACTTAAAGCCTATGATAAGCTTGAGTAGTATCCGTGGGATAAAATCCTGGAATGTATTGATTTTTGCCATAAGTTTTGGTGTTAGATTATGAAATGTGTGTCAACCCTTTTATATATATGTATATATATATATAATAATTAATGGTATATTGGCTCGTTTAAATCTTATCGTGGTCTGCGTCAAGGAGATTGTTTTTCATCATATTTGTATGTTATCTATGTCGAGCTTCTATATTAATTAATGGAGAAGAGTCAAATAATATCTTAAACGATATCAACATCACCAGGAAAAGTCTCCATATTATACATCTCCGCACTGCTGATGACTTTACTTTTTATTCTAGGCAGATTAGACGAACGTTGAAATTGCTTGGTGTCTTGACACTTATAAAAACTGGGTAGCCAATCCATTAAGCCATCAAAGTCCTCTATTACATTTCCACATTAATACGAAGGTGAAAATAAAAAGGGATATATTGAGTCGATTTGATCTCAAGGAATGTAATCATCATGTCATACATTTAGGCATTCCATTCTGCACGTCTAGGATTATTAATGAGACATTTAACCAAATTATGGATAATTTGACATCAAGCTTATCAATGAAGGAAGTGAAGCAGGTCATCTCAGGCAGAGAGAGGGGTGTTTAAAGATGTAGTCAAGTACACCAACATACCAAATGACAAACTATCTAATGTTGGCTTAATTTGATGGGAAGATGGATGGTATTATATTTGGGATTTTGTGGGGGACTTATGAGAAATGCAAAATTTTGGCGCTTAAGTTGGGATTCTATTTGTTTGTTAAAGAAAAATAGTGGCATGTGTTATGTAGAATGAGAGATAAAAACAAAGCCTTATTCTTCGTTGAAGCTTTATTGTAGTATTTCTAGTAATGAGAGCAAGATTAGGGTGAAGATTGTTTGAGCAAAGCACAAGAACGTTCGTACAAGATTATGCCTTCTTCGTCCTTGTACATTGTGGAGGATCTCTTCAAATGTCGTGAGATGCTGTTGGGAGGTGCTTGCATCAAAGTTTATATCAATTCTAATATTAATATTTGGGAAGAACCGTGGGTTCTTAATTTCATCATTCCACTTTGTGTCCCTTTTCAGTCGATAACTTACTTACTGATGGTATTGGTTATAAATCTGATTGTTCTAGAGCGTTGTCATTGGGATAATAAAGTGAAAACCACTTTTAGCTCGGAAAGTGCTCAAGCTATATTAAAGATTCGTGTTCTCAACTTTAAGAAAACAAAAGAACCTGTTTGGACTCTCCATTAGTTAAGGAAGCTTTCAACTCATAGTTCCTACTTCTTTTTAACCAAACCCCATACTCCCTCTTCTTTTTTCTCGTTGTGGTATAAAACTTGCAAGTCAATATTCATGACAAATTTAAGCTTTTTATCTGGAAATGTGCTTCAAATGTTTTACCCACTTGGTCTAAATTGAGTTTTATTTTTGAAATGATGACCTATTGTGTTCATTTTGTCTTTGTAAACTGAATTTGTGGATCATTTCTTGGTCCATTGTAATGTTTCTCAATTAATTTGGATTGGATCTAAGTAGAATATTCGCCTTGATGATTTTTTTATTGTTCACGTTCTAATTTTATTAACTTTGTATAGAATGTAGAATACTTTGTTTTCCTGATAAAAAGACAACTGGAGTATTTTTTTTTCTTTGGAGCCATGACAATGCACCACTTGCAGAGACCTCAAAATCAAGTCATTCACATAGATACAATGAAGAATTCACAATTACGTGGGTGCATATTCAAACAGACACTAATGACCACCTTTATTGCCAAATTGATAGCCGTTATCTAGTGCCACTCCCATGGCCTCACGTGGGGGTCTAAACTGAGAAAAAAAATGTATATGAATATTAATGTTGATGTGTCCTCCACAACAAATCCTTGTTGATTGTAACGAGTGTAATGCAGAAAAACAAAATATAAAAGCGAGGCAAGACTTCGACTTTTTTTCTTTAAAACGTAATTTGCCTTGCTCGGTGCTAAGTTTTATTCGACAATCGTTTTCCAAGATGCAATGAATAACTTCTTAAAATAGTAGCATTGCAAATATTAAGGATGACGAATGAAAGTTTTGAACTCTCGGAACAAAACGGAAAGAAAAAAAAGGGAATGTATTGAATTGAATGAAATATGAAAAAGAACGGGATCTATTTATAGATTACGAAAGTTGGCCTAGGGTGTGACGGGATAGACACATCCTTTCCATGTCACATATTTCACACTAGAATTCACAATATTTCGGGCTGACTGTACACTCATTCATGTGAAAAGGTGGTTGTTCGCCACTGACTGGATTTTCTCGTTAGAATTTTGCCTACTTGACACACTGATTCGACATATATTTACACCTCATCATGGTTTTCTTTAATTATTTAATTGTTTACTTATTAATTTTTGAAAAATTAATTATTTGCTTAATTAAACTTTGTGGCGAAGGAATAATATTGTAGGGAAAGCCCAAAACTCTAGCTCTAGCCAAGGCCAAGCCCGTCGAACGGCGGCGATGACATGCGTGTAGGCTTTGAAGCATGGCCTGCATCATCTAAGTCTTCCCCCCATTCAAAGACATGTGGTACCCAAGGGACCCAAACCTTTGTCCTAAACAAGCAACAAATAAGGTGTACAAATTTAGCTCAAACTTTCTACGTTGGATGGTGACTTTTCACCTTCCCACTCTATTCATTTTCTTTCTTCATGATAACTTATTTGAATTAGCTAACTTTAGCATTTAATTTCTCATTCATCACAAATTAGTTTTGACAATTAAATATACCATGTTCATCTACACAAAACGTAAATTTTATTAAGCTAAAAAAAATTACAATTTCATAAAAAGGAACCTAGTAAAATAAATTATCAAATAATTGGAAAAATAATTTTTTTCCAACAATCCTCTTGGGGTAAAGTTTGGAGAAATGCCTCGAGCTCAATTTGCTCAGTAGCTACCTTGAATTTTACTTGTCTTGATGTTGTATGACAGAATATGTGATTTTCTTGAAGCAACGACCTAGTGTACCTACTCAAATAATAGTGGCATGTGTTTTCATTGAGTGGGAAATAACAACAAAGCTTTATTGTACGTCTATTGAGTATTGCTAGCAATGAGAGCAAGATTACGGTGAAGATTGTTTGAGCAAAGTATAAGAGGCACCGTACAAAGATTATGTGCTTTCGAGTGTTTCTAACCATGTCTCAGCCAATTTGGGGCTTATTAATTAGTACTTAAAAATCATAATGGCTGATAAAAAAAAAAAAAAAAAAAACTTAAAAATCATAATGAATTATTTCATACTAATTATAAATTACAGTCAAATGTATTGAAAGTAAAGATTACTTAAGACAAAAATAGATTCCGATAAAAGTATTACGACCAAAACCAAATTAAATTTGTTTTGATAAACTAAAAAGAAAACAACATAAAAATGAGTTTGTCTATGTCGTCTGCGCTAACGTACTAAAGAATGGAAGCTAGCCAATAGGAGCATACATAGAGTATCTACTGGGACTGTCTGCACATAAATTGGTTAAACTATATTGAATCCAAAATATTCTAAAACTCAAATTTACGGGTCACAAATCACAACAAATAAGAAGAAAACTAAATCTAAAATACCTGAAGAGAACGTCACGTTATGATACTTCTAAGCAATTAAGAAAAGTATTCACATGTATATAAAAAACATAGGCCTTCAAGTGACTTGTGATTCGCGGTCATAAAGTCCTTCTAGTGGCTTCCTAGTGTGCATGTCTTTTGTACCTTTAATTTTGTCAAGATAAACAATGATTAACTCCTAATCTCATGTAATGGCTAACGTAATCTCACTGAGTATTGGCATGTTTGATTTGACATCATATATATTGAGGTTTGAATACTGTCAATTATACTTATATTACTATCTAGTTCAGAGTAAAAAATATTTTAACTCTTCATTCAATTTAGAGAAAATCAGAATATATTGGAAAATGAATAAAATAAATATTAATAGTTAGATGAGTAACTTTTTGTTTTGATGACATGGGAATCCTCAGCCGTTACCCTTTGGGTGCGCACTGGGTAAACCCTTTGGTCGACAAAATAGCCTGCAAACCTCGCCAACCAGATAAACCATACTAGACTAACCATGTGTGACAGACTCAGACTTAGAAGTCATATAATCAATCTGCTTCCAATGTGATTCAAACTTGAAACCAAGGAGAAGAAACTCTTCCTCTTTAACCAACTAGGTCACCCCAAAGAGTAGTTAGAAGAGTAACTTAAATACTTAATGGTCAGGTCAATAAAATGAATAAAAAGCCCGAACCCCACTCCAAAACCAAGGGGTGCTTGTTTTCTAAAGACCCAAACCCATAGCAAGATCCAAGTCTGCAACCATTGATTTTAGTTAATATATATATATATATACAATTCGACAAGCAACGCGATTTCTGCACATACTAAATATTACGATTTAAAAATAAAAATATAATTTTACTCCGTGTGAAGATGTAAAATCGTAGAAAGATAGGAATTTAGCCCTTAAAAAAATAAGGGATAATTAGGTTTACATACGTAGAAGGTTATTCTAATTACAGATATCATCGTTAACTGTTTAATAATCATTGATATTTGAGAGAGAGAGAGAGAGAGCCTAACACCAAATGCACTATTTATAAACAATATAGTTTCACACTTAGATTCTTAAAATAATAGTAGTAAACTATTTTTATGCTTAATAATAAAAATACTTTATACAGTTGATGTATGATGCACCCATAACAGAATATTAATTAAATCTAAACATCAAACGTCCTCATATTTCAGCTCAAACATGTAATGCCGCAATAATTGTTTTTTTTTAACTGTTAACTCGAAATTGTGTTGTGTTTATTGGTCACATCCAGAAATTCAAAAGAAAAGTTTCTACCACTCATTGTAGTTCAATTGTATGTTTACATTAGAGTTGTTAAAAAAATTCTCTGCATCACGAATTGTTTGGAGCTTGTTTAGAGCTAATTTGACTCCAAAATGCCCCGAGTTAGCTTTTCATAGGGCTTAACTTGTTGGTAAATTATATTGCACATAGACATGTTTATATAAACATAAACATAAGCGATAGGATATGGTTAAATTTTCCAGAACACATAACAATAATATATAACAGGTATTGCAAAACTGAAAGTAAATTACGATAATAAAATAAATTCGACCTCTCAGCAACGGTAGGAAAATCCTTGGAGTGGATTAGACGAGCCAGAAAATTCCGTCGAAGCATCGGATGAGTTGGAAGTTTAACCTCCTCCCCTTAAGATCAATTTTCCCGGCTACCCTTCAAGCCCTCAGTGGGAAACGACCTCCCAAAGTACAACGTCCTCACACAATAAGGGAGTAAGTGAAGGACTACACTCCCTTCTCAAATTGAACACAAACAGTATTTTGCAGAACTCAAGAAATTAAATGCTATGAATATGTTGAAAAAAGTTTTGAGTGTTGGATGTTAGGATGATTTTTTCTTCTGCAGAAGGCATCATTTTATAGTTGAGAAAACATGAATCAACCAATACACCACTAATGAGGAATTCAATTCAGTCAACCTGATTAATGACGCGAATTAAATCGCCTAAATTAATCAGCCCTTACGTGTGTCTTGAATTTTTGAAACATTTAAATTAAATTTAAATATTTTTCACCAATTTATTTATAAAATAAATAAATTTTCCACTAGCTTCTCAATAAGCCAATATCATTCACACACTTATTTATTTGGACTCAACTCCAAATTCTTATTCCATTTTGTCTCACTACAAAATTAGGAATTTCTCCAACAATCCCCCACATGAATGTACTTGGCTGAAATGCACGTGAGCCTAGCAATGCTAAATGCAATTTCTGAGTTCTGCCGGAACTTGTTGCATCAGGATAGGTGGTTTTGGGCCTTGAACCTTCCTTAGTAAAATACCATCGGATATACTTGCCAACCAGTGGACGTGATGCCTTGAACTGTTCGGCGTTTTGTGTATACCAAGACAATGGTACTCACACAACTCATTCCAATACCGTATTGGTTCTCGTTGTTGTCCGTTTCGGCCCTGGACTGCCTTGGAAAATTTCATCGAATGCTTTAGAGATTTAGCCCTTTTGTATCATCTCATAGAAGTGGCCCCTTCACATTAGACATAGGTGATCTCTCATTAAGGGTATCCTGCAATACCCCGCTTGTGTTCACAAGACATAAGGATCATTAGAACCTCAAGTTCTCCTTAACCTGTACAGGTCCATCACTCTTTCATCCTAGAAATGGGTTGGGAACTCAATTTCCCGAGTGCTTGGTTCGACTCCCCCCACAATTCGGTTGTCCCTTTGAACCTGCAAATTGGGGTTTACAATTCAGGTAGGGTTGCCATCATGGGGTGATGTCTTTTGGTGGGCTCAAATTCCCATTTCCCTCGATGAATTTGCTACTTAGTCTCTCGCTAGACCTTTCTTCAATCGCCTATACTATTATCTTTGACTTCTGAAAGTCTAAAGAAATTAGTATGATTATTTTCTAACTAAAATTTAGAAAATCTGAACCAACATTTTCTTTTCTCTCGCCCCCACATTTCTTTTCTTTTTCTCAATGAAAGGAATGTCTCGAGCCTTAAAGAAAATAGAATTTATTTGATTTGCGTACATAACGTCTTATTTCAAATAAATATGAATATTTAATCTATTTAGTAAAATAAATAGTATTAAAAATCTCACTTGCTTCTCACTAAGCAATTTAATTTACGCACTTATATTTGGACTCAAATTCTAAATATCTCAAACAAATGTATATATATAAAATACAAGTCTCGCACTTGTTTTTATTTTCTACAATATATATAACATACAAGTCTCACACTTGTGTTATTTTCAACAAGTAGTTATATATGTAATAACATACAAGTCTCACACTTGTGTTATTTCCTACAAATATAAATATATATATTATACAAGTCTCACACTAGTATTTTTTCAATAACTACATACATACACACATAATATACAAGTCTCGCACTTGTAATATATTTCCATGTCATAAAGACGTCACAAGTAATCGAAATAAATTATAATATTTGCCTCACATGCAACTTCGATTATATTTATTCGTAAAATTAGTCTCCTCACAAGAGACTTTCAAACTTGAACACTAACCTCAATACTAGCCTCACCCTTATAGTCATAGCAGACATCTTAATAAGATTCTTAGACCAATATCCCTTTCCTACAAAGGTTCCACCCTTAGACAAGATAACCTTGTCTGACTCAAAGACAAGTGTGAACCCTTTCTAGTTCAACATTATACCACATATTAGATTCGTGTGAATCTCTAGAATATGAAGCACCTCGTTTAGGGTCAACTCTTTCCCCGAGGTCCTCTTTGGCACAACTGTCCCCCTGCCTTCAACTTTTGAGATTGCAGAGTTTCCCAAGAAACACTGCTTGTTCTCCACAAGTTGATAGGTCGTGAACATCCACTTGTTCGCGCAGATGTGTCGAATAGCCACATTGTCTACCCACCATTCGTTCGAGTTGTTGTTTGAATTTTCCAGCCGCCATAACTAATTAAATAATTCACACAATTATTTTAATTAGTATCGCTGAGAATTCTCAACCGAACTATTTATAAAGATATTCCCAGGCCAGTGGAGGGGCAAAACCTCTTTAAAGTCCACCTTTCTGTGACAGAATATTAGGTTCCCAGGCCAGTGGAGGGACAAGTCCGCTTACACTCCACCTTTCTGCGACAGAACCGTCTGTATAAATATTCTCACTTAGAATATCTTCGAATAATTCACAAGTCTCAATATTTAGAATTATTTTCATTTTGAATTTCTTTTCGAATAATTCACAAGTCTCAATACTTAGAATTATTCTCATTATGAATTTTCTTCAAATAATTCATAAGTCTCATACTTAGAATTATTTTGAAATTCTTTTAGGTTCCTCTAGTTGAGACTATGACATAGCGGTTCTCAAAACCGGTACTACGGTCTCAATAATGTCAGGTCTTTGATTTAGCGTGACGACCTCAACGTCGCTCGCCATTGGGAAGGTCTCAATGCTCGCGGCATTGTTGTTAGAGCTTTCACCATTCATATCTCTAAGTAATTCACAAGTCTCGCACTTAAAATTATTTAAAATATTCATAGGGTACACTTGCAATTTTATATATTTTTACATATCTCAATTGCAATTATTTTACTAATCACATAACCATGCTCTACATATAATCACATATATAAATTTAAATATATAGCATGGATATCTAAGCACATCATTCAAATAATAAACTACTGCATGTTCCTTTAATAGAAAATGGCGCATGCATTTAACAAAGTAAATGCTATCTCAATGGTAAGGAACATAGTTCAATTCGCGTAGGTCCTGGGTTCAAATCCAAGATGTAACGTTTTGCTCAATAATGCATGCTCAGCAGGTTTACTTCAGCAAATTATGAAAAGATATTAATATTAACCGCACAATAAACTCACAAGGATTGATACGCACCAACGGGGAAAACGGCAACAATTACTCTGAGGGGCTCGGGTTCGAATATCAACAGTTACGTTTTAATTTTTTTCCAATTAATTCGCAGAGTTACAACATGCAATAAATATGTAACTGATCAATTAAATCACCAAGAAATAACGCAACCTAACGGTTAAGCAAACATGCATGGACTTGGGCGGAGCAGGGTTTGATTCCTAGGTGTATCAATTATTAAATTTGTTTTGTGAAAACCTGGAGATAAAATTTTTGACAAACAGAAACCGAAGCTACTGGAAAACAATTTGAAAGCCTCTTATTGAAACAAAATACAAAACATGCTGATAAATTAAAGTTACTGAAAAGACAATTAGCCTATTAAAATCCAAACAAACACAGCTGCAGGTTTGGAAAGCAACTAAGCCAAACCAGTTAGCAGATTAACACAGAAATATAACAAACACTCCAAATTAGACACATAACAATACTGTTGCACTTTACTTCTAAAGTTACTGAACATAAACAGAAACTCATTAGCAGATTAACAGATTAATACATAATCTTAGAACTTGGGCAGCAAAATTATTATTAAGCATATTAGCATCATCAGATTAACATATAAACATATTCTGAAAATTAAAACTCATTCACGACTTCACGTGCAACACATAATACGTAGATAAAGATTGATCTTAAGATTGTTGGTAAATTGTATTGCACATAGACATGTTTATATAAACATAAACATAAGCGATAGGATATGATTAAATTTTCCAGAACACATAACAATAATATATAACAGGTATTGCAAAACTAAAAGTAAATTACGACAATAAAACAAATTCGACCTCTTAGCAACGGTAGGAAAATCCTTGGAGTGGATTAGACAAGTCAGAAAATTCCGTCGAAGCATCGGACGAGTTGGAAGTTTAACATCCTCCCCTTAAGATCAATTTTCCCGGCTACCCTTCAAGCCCTCAGTGGGAAACGACCTCCCAATGTACAACGTCCTCACACAATAAGGGAGTAAGTGAAGGACTGCACTCCCTTCTCAAATTGAACACGAACAGTATTTTGCAGAACTCAAGAAATTAAATGTTATGAATATGCTGAAAAAAGTTTTGAGTGTTGGATGTTAGGATGATTTTTTCTTCTGCAGAAGGCATCCTTTTATAGTTGAGAAAACATGAATCAACCAATACACCACTAATGAGGAATTCAATTCAGTCAACCTGATTAATAACGCGAATTCAATCGCCCAAATTAATCAGCCCTTAAGTGTGTCTTGAATTTTTGAAACATTTAAATTAAATTTAAATATTTTCACCAATTTATTTATAAAATAAATAAATTTTCCACTAGCTTCTCAATAAGCCAATATCATTCACACTTATTTATTTGGACTCAACTCCAAATTCTTATTCCATTTTGTCTCACTACAAAATTAGGAATTTCTCCAACATAACTTTCTTACAGTGCTTACACCTTGTGATCTGGTGCTTATGCCCCAAACTACTGAATGCCTTATTATACAAATATGTCAGTTATTTCATTTGTTTTTATATATTTCTTCATCATTTTTTTTTCTTATACATGAAATTAAGGTACTAATAAGAAGTATGGCAACATAAATATGAATTTCATAACTTTATATTATTAGGATGAAAATTCACAGTTGACCTCTTTCAAGAATATTTGAAATTTTAACTCATTCTTTATACTTTATATGTTTTTAATAAATAAATAACAAAAGAACTAGAGCGCAGCAGAGCGATTTTGTTTCCTAAAATAACGTGACAAAAACGATTCGACCAGCGATTCCGCCGCATCTCCATCGGCACCGCCCCATGACGTCGGAGACTCTGTCTCCCGAGCCGCCTCCGATCACGAATCTGGATTCGATCCAATTCCAGGCAGGGTGTCTCGAAAGCGATCCGAACTCACTGAAACGCCCAAGAAAAGCGTATGAATTCTCGGCGAAAAGAGTGGATCCATCCCCAACATTGAATCTAACTGGAATTCAACAATCACAGAAGCAGTCTTATGCGAGTAAGGTTAAACCACCGGAAGTGAGAGTGAATGAATCCAATTTAGCGAATGTGCAAGGAAAGGCTAGAGTGCTACCCCCGACGAAAAATAAACCGTACAAGACGATCGAATTATCGGAGGAACTGAAAAACTCACTATTCGATAAATGAAAAAATGCAATCATAATCAAGATTTTGGGGAAATCATGGTTCTACCCTAACCTCCTTATGAAACTGAGTACGATGTGGAATTTGACCGAAGGTAGCGAATTGATCGATCTCGGATTTGGGAGCTACTGCCTCAAAGGAGTGACGCCCTCCCAACACGAACGTATCCTCACTCAAGGACCTTGGCAAATCGCGGGATGCTTCTTATCAGTCCGCAAGTGGACACCGGAATATCGATCTGATGACGACACCATTGAATATGCTGTAACATGGGTCCGCATTCTCAATATTCCGATAGAGATGTTCGAGGAGACAGTCATTCTTAACATCGGGAAAGCGATCGGTGACCCCATCAAAAGTGATGGGAATACATCCACTGCAACGCGAGGAAAATATGCAAGGATTTGTGTACAAGTTGCTACGAACAAGCCACTGGAGAAAGGTGTTTATATAGGCAAAAAACTATATCAAGTGCAATACGAGAATCTACAATCACTATGCTATTCGTGCGGACGGGTGGGACACAACGCAGAAACATGTAATGAAAAGAAAATGTCTGGCGAAGAGAGAAGTGCGCCATCAACTATAGACATGGTGGATACAGTAGATACACAGCCGCCTAAGAAAAACGACTGGCTTGTCAAAATAGGAAAAAAAGACGAATATGGAGAATGGATGCAAGTGGCTCGTCAAAATAATGGGAACCAGAGAGACGGTCGAACAAACACTCGCAGCGGTGCTACGGTTGGGAGGGGTCCGAACCCGAAGAAAACAAATGGGGAAGACATGGTGATGACCAAAATAATCGTAGGCCGTGGGAGTGCAGGATTCCACCTTGGAAAGAATACAGATGCGAAAAAGAGTCCTATTGAAATAGGAAATATGGCCGCAGGGAATAATTCCAATTATAAAAAATCCTCCAACAAAGGAAAGAAAAAAATGAGCCTTAACACAAAGCGTAATTCAGCTGCTAGCCATAATTCTTTCGAGACGTTGGCTGATATTCACGAGGATAATATAGAAAATCAGCAAGATCTCACAACAGTTACGACACATACAGAAAAAGGTGGACATGGCGAACGAGGAGAACCTAAATCTAGAATGGGTGAACGGAGCTTTGATCGGGGAAATAAATCCCAATTTCTGGGAAATTCGGACTCGATTTCAATACTTCAGCGGCCCCTCCAAGATATCACTAACCGATCCTAGAACAATAACAGTGATGAACGTGGCGTCGACGGTATGGGAATTCGAGATAAAATCGTTCATGGTAGAGCGGGTGGAGAACATCATGAATCACTGGCAGATATTCACTCTGAGCCAATGGGAATTGAATCGTCAGAAGTTTGTCGCGCAGGAACTTCTGAGACAGATGATATTATCATGGATGGGACGGGAAATTGAAAATCCTGTCGTAGCGCACCATCTTGTCTTATTTGATATGAAGATAATGTCTTGGAACTGTCAAGGGGCAGGGAATGAGAATTTTAGAACTAATTTCAGAGAATTAGTTCGGTGCCACAATCCGGATGTGGTTTATCTTATGGAGACTCGGGTTTAAGAAGAGCGCGCCCTTGAAATTACGCCTCAATTGGGATACTCAGATTTTTGTATAGCCCCCACCGATGGGATGGACGGGGGAATTTGGATGTTGTGGAACTCCGACAACATCGAAGTGCTTATTAAAGATACAGATGATCAAGGCATTCATGCTCTTATAGGGCCGAAGAACCAAGACAAATGGAGAATATCAGGAATTTATGCTAAGCCGTATGCAAACAACAAGATCCGAATTTTTGATAAACTTGAACGTATGGCTGGTAATGCTGCTGTTCCGTGGTTGATTCAGGGGGATTTTAACGAAATAAGTGCGTCGTTTGAAAAATCGGGAGGCAACGAGGCAGTGTCTAACAGATGTCTCGCTTTCCAACGACGTATTAATTCGTGGGGAGTACAAGATTTAGGCTTCATAGGGCCTATATTTACGTGGGTGAACAAAAGAGAGGGTCGCGCTATTATTCGTGAACGCATTGATAGAGCGCTTGCAAATTCCGAATGGGTTCAAAAATTCCCGAAGAATGTGGTATATCACTTGCCACGAACCCATGGCGATCACCACCCTATAATGACATGTTGCGAGGGCACGACACAGGAAAAGAAAAATAGGCCATTCCGTTTTGAAGATATGTGGTACAACCACCCGGAGTGCGAAACTGTGATGAAAAAAATATGGGATAGCAACATGTCATTATTGAAATCTATTGAGGTCGTACCCGAGACGATGACCCCCTGGAATCGTACTACCTTTGGGAATATTTTCAAAAAGAAAAGAGATCTTTTGAGGCGCATTGAAGGAGCTCAAAAAGCTTTGCCGCGAGGTCCGAACGATTTTCTAGAAAAATTGGAGCGAGACTTATTGGCTGATTATGGAGAAATTCTTAGGCGAGAAGAGACCTTTTGGCGTCAAAAATCTAGAGTAAAATGGTTGGAGGAGGGGGACCGCAATACGAAGTTCTTCCACCGCTCTACAATGACTAGGAGAAAACGCAATCAAATCCTCAAACTGAAAATAGAGGAGATCTGGACGGAAGACTCGGAAACTCTAAAAAATCACGCAATCCAGTTCTTTCACGAGCTGTTTTCGGGGACAAATGCGCTGACTCCGCCGCTTGAGAAATCGAAATTCCAACAGCAAGTCAATGAGGAGGCCAGGGAAAATTTGGGGAAGGCCGTGACCTTGGCAGAGCTTAAATCCGTAGTGTGGGCGACTCATCCGTCTAAAGCACCGGGACCGGACGGTCTTCAAGCAAAAATTTATCAGAAATTTTGGGATTGGATCCACCCGTCCCTTTTCGCTTTTGTGGAAAAAGCGTTCGTAGAAGGACATTTCGAGCCTAAGGTATGTACGGCCTTCTTATGTTTAATCCCAAAGATCCCAGACCCAAGTCTTATTTCTCAGTTTCGACCGATTTCCCTTTGCAATGTCCCTTATAAATTCATTACGAAATTGATTACCATGAGACTGATGGAAATTATGCCGGTCCTAATTGCCCCAACTCAATCGAGTTTTATAAAGGGTCGTAATACACATGATAATATTCTAGTTATCCAGGAGTTACTCCATTCACTCCGAAATAAAAAGAATAATAAAGTGGGTTGTATGGTCTTGAAACTCGACCTTGAGAAGGCTTACGACAAAATCAGTTGGAGTTTTCTAGAAGAAACGTTGGTCCATTTTAATATCCCGGGAAATATTATTAAATTGATCATGTTTTGTGTTACTAATGCCTCTACTCAAATTTTGTGGAATGGCGAACCGTTGCAAGGGTTCAAACATGGTTGTGGTTTGCATCAGGGAGATCCTTTATCTCCTTACCTCTTTGTGATGTGCATTGAGAGACTCTCGTACCTTATTCTTGAAGCGGTGGAAGAAAAAAAATGGGAACCTCTTATCCCATGTCGAGGAGGGCCGCATCTCTCCCATTTATTCTTTGCCGACGATTTAATTCTTATGGGCAAGGCGACTCTCAAAACGACAAAAATGATCAATGAGACCCTCGAGAGATTTTGTGCTTCATCGGGCTTGAAAATTAGCAAAGCAAAGTCGAAAGTCTATTTCTCTAAAGTGGGAGAGCCGAGGGTGAAAAGAGGCATTTGTGCATGCTTGGGAATTGCGCAAACCTCTAATTTGGGCAAATATCTCGGAGTTCAATTATTCCATGGTCGGATAAAATGGGAGGACTTTAATGGGCTGTTCGACAAACTTCATTTGCGATTCACGAATTGGAAGAGTCAAACCTTGTCGCTTGCGGGAAGGGCTACTCTCATTCAATCCGTCTCGACCGCAGTCCCTATCCACTCCATGCAAGCTTGTTGGTTGCCCGTAAATGTATGCAAAAGGCTCGACCAAATTAATCGAGATTTTTTGTGGTCGAGTAATCCTTCCGTTCAAAAAATCCACCTCGTAGGCTGGCCGAAAGTAACACACACGAAGCATAAAGGAGGCTTGGGAATTAGATCAGCCCGACTCAATAATCAAGCGTTACTAGCTAAGGCGTGTTGGAAAATACTCACGGGGCAGTCGTCCCTTTGGTACGCGGTGGTCAAGGCCAAATATCTAAAGGAGAAAAAGCCTATGGACTACCGGATCAAAGTCGTAGATAGCGTCACATGGAAAAGTATCATTCGATGCATGGAGCTTATCAAACCTTTCATCCGATGGAAGATTGGTAAAGGAGATGAGATATCCTTTTGGCATGATAATTGGCTTGGAAATAAACGCCTTTGTGAGTTGATACCGAACGTCGAAGAGGAGGATTTGGGGATCACCTTGAAAGTACAAACCGATACTTAATGAGGAGAAAGATAGATTAATCTGGAGCGAAACTGCAAACGAGGAATTTTCATGCCAAAGTGCCTATAAAGCACTTTATCGCACCAAGAATCCGGATGAGGGACGGTTGGGAAAATTCGAATAAAATTCGCCATTTTCTATGGCTTGCACACCAGAATCGCCTCGCGACCAATCAGCTGCGAAGAGACAGAAAAATCACGAATTTGGCGCAATGTGATCTGTGCAAAAATCCAGAGGAATCGACGCTCCATATCCTACGCTACTGTAGCACGGCATGGAAAATCTGGCGCACTTTACTTCCGGACAGGGAATGGAAGGAGTTCAATACAATTGCAGATGATAAATGGATAAAACGGAACATGCAAGATGAAGAAAAAAAATCCCCGCTGCTGCCAATGGTCCCCTGGAATCTGATATTCGCAGCAGGTATATGGACGCTATGGAAGGCTCGGAATGAAAGAGTATTTAGAGGGGAGGTGGGGAAAAATCATGGATTGGTTTGCCGCGTCAAACAATTAAGCATTTAGTTCACGAAAGCCTCGACGAGGAAGAAAAAAGAGCAAGGAAAAAGCTGGACCAAACCAAGAAATGGCGCCCTCAAATTGAATGTGGATGGAAGTGTTTGTGCGACGCGCAATAGGGGAGCAATAGGGGGAGTCGTTCGGGATGCGAGAGGCGAATGGCAATGGGGATTTCATGCGACCTTCACAAGCCCCACAGTTTTGGAAACGAAAATTGAAGCCATAAGACACGGCCTACTTTTGGCGTGGGAGAAACGAATTCAAAATATCATTGTGGAAACGGACTCATTAGAGGCATTCAAGTATATCAAAAACGAGGACGACACAATGCCATGCCTTAGCGAGAAAATTAAGGAATGCAAGGAGCTACTCCACAAACCGTGGACTATTGACTTCAATTGGATACCACGCACGGGAAATAAACTCGCGGATGCAATAGCAAAGCTTCAAGGCAACGAGGATGGAGAGATTTGTATTTTACATTCCCCTCCCCCCAATCTCAGTCATATGGTGTCGATTGATATAGCCTAAGGGCGCTTGTTTTCATTTCATTATCAAAAAAAAAAAAATATAACAACGCATTTAACTCGTAAAATATAACAACGCATTTAACTCGTAAAATATATGCTTGTCTTACACCCAACGCATTTAATTAACATCATCGGTGATGCGGGGCATTTTCGTCTGCTTACCTGTCAAGCTGACTCAGCGCTCTACGTCAGACCAGCCCGAGCTCCTTATTGGTCCTCAAGTCAGTAGGCAGAAACTATCTCTGATGAGAAAGCTTAAGGAAGCTTGTTGAATGTTATATCTAATCAAGCCTCCAAAAGTGTGTCTAATTGAATCTCTGAAAGTGTGTCTATAGTGAGTATTGCTAAACCAAGGTTATCTGTCTCGAATTGTATCTCGAAAAACCTCTATGTCTCTAATTTCCCATTTAGGCTCAAGAGACAAGATTAGAGATAACTCAAGACTTGTAACTAGAGAGAGGATTCGAGATATAGGTGGGAAGCTATGTCTCGAATTGTATCTCAAAACAGCTCTATGTCTCTAATTTCCTATTCATGCTCAAGAGACAAGATTAGAGATAACTCAATACTTGTAACTAGAGATAGGATTAGAGATATATGTGTGCGCTCTATCTTGAATTGTATCTTAAAACTGCTCTATGTCTCTAATTTCCCCTTTAGGCTCAAGAGACAAGATTAGAGATAACTCAAGACTTGTAACTCGAGAGAGGATTAGAGATATAGGTGAGAGCTCTGGTTTTGCATGAGTAAAAATGATGTGCCTTTTTGTGGTTTAGGTTGGGGGTATATATAGTGAATTGACTCCACTAATCATGCCACGAAATCCTCCATTGATTGCACCAATCACGCCTATGTCTTGGCATGTGTCCAAGTCTGTCTCTTGAGTTGTGTCTAAGTCTGTCTCTAACTCAAAGTTTGTGGGTGAATTTTGAGTTAGAGATAGTTTTAGACATAACTTTGCACTATCTCTAATCCTATCTCTAATTTAGAGACTGAATTAGACATAGTTTAGAGATAAAATTGTTTGTTTTGATTTAACGCATCTTTCTTCGCGTCTTCATTGACAGAGTATCCTCCCTCGATTGATGCCACGTAATACGATCATAATATAGTATAACATAAGTCCCCCAATTTTCAGGGGGTTGTAGTATACGAGCGTCTGCAAATTCAATGCCTCGGTTGAATCTTGTGAGTTTGCGGCCGAGGAGCAAAGCAAAGGGGGTTGTTAGTAAGGAAACTAAGGCCAGAAGAGTTGAGGCCACTCGGGCCGAGCTCGGGAAGCTTCAGATTGATCATAATCTCTTGTTCTTCAATTGCATAAGATGACTTTCTTCATTCCTTGTTTTTATTCTTCAATTTGTATAAGGCTTCATGAAGGTTTTTCTGTTTGTTTAATGATGGTCGTACAGTAGTCCTCCAGTCCGTAGTATTTTCATTTCGTTGCCAATGGTATGGACTCAATTGTTTACGCCATCGAGTTCGTCAATGTCGTGCTGAGATTAATGCCAATTTTATTGACATAGTTTTCATTGAAATGGTTGGTTTCAATCGCTAGCCTCCAAAGTCTATTAACTCAAGGTTTTCTCGAAATTAATCTTCAAGAGAATCTCAAATTTTCATTGAATAATTTCTATCCGCATCTTGTCTTTCTAGGTCAACCCACTCAGGGGTGTTTTTGTCTTTTTAAGTCAGCCTCCTTAACACGGGATGATAAGTGTTCAAATTCTTCACATTCCCTTTAGTTAATATTGCGTCCTCATTGAATTAGCAAATAAATCTTCACTTTCCAAATTGATATTATTGTAGCGCAGCCGTGTGAGTCAGTATGTTCTCCTGAGATTCGCCACCCTCTTCACTTTTCAAATTCGTCACTGAATCTTCACCCGTAAATTTCACTCGAAATCTCACTTCATATCTTGCCGTGCATCTCGGATTTTCTTTCCATAATGTCTGCGTGCGTTTTCGAATTTCCCATTACATGAATAGAAATTGTTTCCTTTCAGTGTGTCTCGAGATTGATTTCCGCCTTTATTAAACGGGTGCGATTGGTCTTTTCATCAAAACGCATTCCTGCTTCATTTGTTGCTGTAGCAGTGTAGCTATACTCTCGAAACCTCGCTCGAAATTCTTCCTCGTGTGGCTAGAGAAGAATATCTCCCTGGTAATTGACATTCTCCCCTGTAATTGTTAAAGTTTATTGGCTGTTGAAAGCTTCAAGCATGAGTCTAAATCGAAGTTATTTCCTCGAATTAGTTTTGATACGAGTATTTCTTCCCATAATTTGAAAGTCGTAGAGTCGAAATCTCAGCATTGTCGCAGCCTTAATTTTGCATGAAATTTTTGCCTGATTCGCGTCGATTTTGCATTAAGGTTTTCTTTGTAGTTGAACTGATTTGTGTTGAATTGAATGTCGTTTTGCCGCCGAAACTGGTCTGCAATTCTGATATACTTTCGTAGTTCATGTGAGAAGTATAAAAGATAGGATAAAAGGTTTGAAACTTTGAATATTATATTGTGGTATATACTATATAACCAAGTCTGTTCATAAGCATGTTAAATATATATATATATATATATCTTATAACCTGACCACTTATAATCAATTATTCATGATCAGCTATTTCTTTGATTCACTTGTCATCCACAGACCATAATCCAATTGTATATCCGAGGCGTGATCTCTGCTTTATTATTGAAGATAGAATAAACCTGATCATAATAATGTCTCAAATTTTGTCTCTCTTTTTGTGTCGAATCATATGTCTATATTGGTGTGTAGACTTTTCAATGACATATGTATCATCTCGAAATGAGGCGCCTTTCGTTGTATTATGTTGAAACAAGCATGCATGACTCAGACTTGTTAATTCTCTATGTGTAGGTTTATCACGACGGCGGAATCATAAATCGACGCATTTCTTGACAACTGACAAGCCCACGTTTTCGTTATTGTGCTCAGCATAGTCCTCGTTGTCCTCTTACTCCCTCAGGTGCTGACATATTACTACTTTCCTTTGCCTTTACTCTGCTTAATTTCCTAGGTAACATTTGTTTTAGAATGGGTTTAACTTTTGTTCAGTTCTCGATGTCTGAGCTTGCACCTGGGTCCCGGGGTGGGGGTAGCGACTCTTCCAGTTCAACTTTGAGCAATTCAAAATCCTCGTATTCTTCTACAAGTGATTCTTGGGATACCAAAACTTGTCTTAGTTTTGTAGCAGAATTGGATAAATTGGGAGAAGAAGAGGTTGTAAGTGAGGTTCCGCCCGTTGATCCATATGTGATAGTTGTTGATGATTCTTCTAAGAGAGAGCGTATCCCAGTAGATTTTGATCGCTATGTGCCTGAATTGCCTTTAATTCACTATGAAAATTATTTTCGTAGTAGTTTTCATATTCCTCCTAGATATGGCATCATTATCCCTGGTCCTGATGATAGAATTAATAGACCTCATGCTGGTTGTATCACCGTGTTTTCCAAGTATCTGGTAAATGGTCTGCGTTTTCCTATTCCTGAACCTTTATGTCAGTTATTAAAATTCTTAAAAGTATGTCATAGTCAGTTCACTCCAAATAGTTATGGTGCCATGATTTCCTTCAATGAAAGCTTTAGGTGAGCCTTTCACTATGGCGGAATTTTTGCATTTATTTTACGTGATTGACTCATTGGAGAGTGGGGAAGTAGGATGTCTTCAGGTTAAGGCCATACGGGGTCGTAAGTTTTTAAGAAGTTCTCCGAGTGGTTATGGAAAGTTCTGGAAAAGACATTTTTATCTTCGTAAAAGAGTCAAGACCCACTGAGTTTGATTTCGGAGTGAATTGGAGCTTTGGTCAGTTCTGCGTGCCGGTTGGTCTTGGTCTTGTCGGTTGGTCTACAGGGTTTTTAGGTTGTTTGCATAATCTGGAGCTTGACGTGACTTATTTAGTAAGTGAGAAAGTATTGCGAGCTGTCGGTTTTTCTTCTAAGTCGCTTGATGGAGATTCAGACCTCAGTATTAGCTTCTTTATTTTGATTACTGTTCTTTTATCTCTTGATTTTGCTTTTATGATCTGCATACTAATCTCATCATTTCCTTAATGTATTTCAGGTGCTCTCATCATGACTCGTCCAGGTGATCGTAATGCAGCTATGCTTCAGATGGTTGCTGACGAGGAAGCTCGCAAGGCTAAGAATAATAACGCTGCTGCTTTCCGCAAGTCTCATGGTCAGAGAGTGGGTCCCAAAGCTCATACGACTGGTTCAAGTGGTAATCAGCGTGTTGTTCCTTCTGCATCAAGGACTGTTCCTTCTACTATCTCAACTCCAGTTGAGGCTGCACGCACCAGTCGTGGAGGCGATCAACCTTCGCGTCCTTCTAGCAATTTTGCCCGATTTGTTGATGATGCTTCTTCTCGTCCTTCTGCCCGCAAGTCTCCTCGTGCTTCCACTGACGGATCTCAGATTGGTGGTGGTACTCCCAATGTGAGTTTGCCTACTGTTATTGCTGCTAGATCAGATGGTGGTAGTCGTGGGAAAAAGAGAGGATCCACTGATACTTCAGCTACTTCCCGTGAGAAATCTAAGGGAAAACGTGTTGCTATTGAGCCAGTGACCGAGACTCCTACTCCAGTTGCCGAAACTCTTATCCCAGTCGATGTTTCTACTACTGGAGTTCTCAATGAGCTCATTGCTAAATATACCCTTGGTAGCTTTTCGCTCACTGGTGAGGATGCTAGGAAGGATATTGGGAAGATATGGTCTTCTATAGAGCGTGATATTTTAGGGAAAAGCTCGTAACTGTAGATGCTTCCTGCAGGGATACGCGCAAACCACTCATGCGCCACTCCCAGCAGAGAGATCGAGAAAAGTCGTGCCTGGATTCTTGCATTGAATCCTCCCAGGCTCAATATTTCATCCAAAACATGCAAGTGCGATGATGGATCTGTAGTCCCATCATAGTTGGGCATTTTTGGGATATTTTGTCCCCTACCTAGGACCACACTTCGCAGCTCCTCACAGAAAGGTGGGGGTTCAGACACCCTGGTGTCATGTCGATTATAACCACTCGTTCTCCTTCTGTCATCCTCGTATCTCGGTGGACTATACTCACGAGGAGCCTTGCGGCGCTCCCTCCTTTCCGTAATGTCCATCACGCCTATCTGTTCTCTCGGTATCTCTTCCTCTATGAACTCTATCATACGAATTCACTTTATCATCTATCTTCACACGCCTCCTGCGTGGGTCAATGGTTCTCATGTCATCCTCAGGCCTAGGACCGCCCACATGCCTCAATGAGCGAACATTAGAAGAGGCTTGACGGGTCTTTCTATGTGAAAGTGATATCACATCTTCCTCCCTACCTCTGTCCCGATGGGCTACCCCAGCCGATCGGTGATCACGTGAACGTAAGTTCTGTGCCTGACGTTCGATCCTCCTTTGAAGTCCTGGCTGGGTCTGAGGAGCAACAGGTGGTATGACTCATAACTGTTGCAATGTCTGTACTATTTGCTCCACATGTTGTGGTGGTAGAGGAGGTATCACCGCCAGATCGGCATGTTGGTCCTCCACTGGTGCAACATTTTTGCGAGCCCGTGTTGTATCAATCACAAAAGTTTCATCCCTGTTGTCGTCCCTATCGACACGGGTCGAAGGGCCTTGCGTCTGGCTAGTAGCCGTAGTCTGAGCTCTGGTACCTACAACCGTGTTTGAGTGGTCACGTGTGTTTCTAACTCAGTGCACTTAAGTGGTTTCCCACAGACGGTGCCCTTGATGTGGGGTGTTTTCGTCTGCTTACCTGTCAAGATGACTCAGCGCTCCACGTCAGACCAGCCCGAGCTCCTAATTGGTCCCTAACTAGCTTTGAGTTCGGAAAACCTGCACTGGAAACACGACACGTGAACTAGGCGGGGACTGACCCCGCGAAGGCACTCCGACGCTCAAGTCAGTAGGCAGAAATTATCTCTGATAAGAAAGCTTAAGGAAGCTTGTTGAATGTTGTATCTAATCAAGCCTCCAAAAACGTGTCTAATTGAATCTCTGAAAGTGTATTGAATTGTGTCTATAATGAGTATTGCTAAACCAAGGCTATCTGTCTCGAATTGTATCTCGAAACAGCTCTATATCTCTAATTTTCCCTTTAGGCTCAAGAGACAAGATTAGAGATAATTCAAGACTTCTAACTAGAGAGAGCGTTAGAGATATATGTGGGGCGCTCTGTCTCGAATTGTATCTCGAAACAGCTATATGTCTCTAATTTTCTATTTATGCTCAAGAGACAAGATTAGAGATAACTCAATACTCGTAACTAGAGATAGGATTAGAGATATAGGTGTGCGCTCTGTCTCGAATTGTATCTCGAAACAGCTCTATGTCTCTAATTTCCCCGTTAGGCTCAAGAGACAAGATTAGAGATAACTCAAGACTTGTAACTAGAGAGAGGATTAGAGATATATGTGAGAGCTCTGGTTTTGCATGAGTAAAAATGATGTACTTTTTGTGGTTTAGGTTGGGGGTATATATAGATATAGGTGTGCGCTCTATCTTGAATGGTATCTCGAAACAACTCTATGTCTCTAATTTCCCCTTTAGGCTGAAGAGACAAGATTAGAGATAACTCATGACTTGTAACTAGAGAGAGGATTAGAGATGTAGGTTAGAGCTCTGGTTTTGCATGAGTAAAAATGATGTACCTTTTTGTGGTTTAGGTTAGGGGTATATATAGTGAATTGACTCCACTAATCATGCCACGAAATCCTCCATTGATTCACGCCTATGTCTTGGCCTGTGTCTAAGTCTGTCTCTTGGGTTGTGTCTAAGTCTGTCTCTAACTCAAAGTTTGTGGGTGAATTTTGAGTTAGAGATACTTTTGGACATAACTTTGCACTATCTCTAATCTTGTCTCTAATTTAGAGACTGAATTAGACATAGTTTAGAGATAAAATTGCTTGTTTTGATTTAACGCATCTTTCTTCGCGTCTTCATTGACAGAGTATCCTCCCTCGATTGATGCCACGTAATACGATCATAATATAGTATAACATAAGTCCCCGTGATTCCTTCAAGTGAGACTTTATTGTGCATGATATGTGCCAGTATAGTTAAACCCTTTCATTTGGTGGTTTTCGTGAGTACTGTCAGAATCGGACCGGACATTAAACCAATGATGCTATTGGTTATTGGTCCAACGCGTTAAATCGATTCAACCACTAGTTGAACAGGTTAGTCAACGGTCAACGAAATATGTAATTCAAACTTAATTATACAACAAAATACTTAATTTGCATAACATCGTGAGAAATCAAATTAACAATGAAAAACAGGTTTTTTTTGAAGATTTCGTAGTCGAAATCGTCGTTGGCTATTTGCGGTGGATAGATATGTTCGGAATTATACTACGATAAAACGCATCACGAGCCCAAGATCTTTTTCTCCTCGAATCATAAAGATCCGGACCCTCAAATTAGCGGAAGTGGGGTCTTGTAAAAATAATTTTTCAAATCATCGTATGATCTAATCGATTCACAAAACCCATCGAGCAACGTCTTGCATCGAATATCGAGGATTTGTGATTGTGATCCACATACAATCATCGTATGTTTTATTAGTGATTTAACAATTAATAAATCATGCAAACATATAAACTAACGAATAAAAATTATACCTTTTCAACCCTTACGGTTGTATGTTGATGTAGACTTATTTAAGATTTCAAAGCCACCATTCGACCTCACTATAACAATGCTTACAAACCCGGATGAGTGATCTCCTTTGTTTTTTTCAAATCCAATTCAACCATTAACTAGGAAAACAATTTTTGTTGAACTGTTGAATAATAAAATAGTGTATTTATTTTTTATTTTTGTTGAAATCTAATAATGAAGACCAAGACCAAAAAATGAAGAATCTTCGTGGCTGTTCCTTAGGAGAGGTGTGAGGCGAGTGATTTGATGATATATTAAGGGAAGCAAAATTATTTTCTTAATGAAATCCCTAACTCTTAAAAAAATCATGCATAAAATTTCCTAGATATGGATAGTCAACCATATATAATCTTTCTCCCATATTATCTCTTGTCTAAATAAGGTAGATAATTAATAAATATTTCATAATTAATTAATTTGATTCAATATCTCTAGCTGAGTAAGAAAATATTTGTTTAATTAAAATATTTTATTGTAAACTTATGCGGCGTCCCATACTATGATTTGGGCTCAATATTTGAGCTCAAACATTCTAATTAGGTTCTTTTATTATTTCTCAAATAACAAATCCAATTTATATTTAAGTTTTAGCTTTATCTCATAAAATCGAATTTGACGAACTCTAAATTTCATATACTCATTTTATAATTTCATAATCCTTATTACAACGAGAATACTAATTAATCTTATTAATTAATTATTTGATTAATCAAATTAACCAAATCACCAATTTAATTAATCTTATTAATGATTGTTTTGACATAATTCACCTAACCGCTGATAATCCGATAGAAGTGTGCTACTGACATGACACCAGAACAATATATTTGTGTAGTGTGATTACAAAAACAAAAGTCAATTTTTCAAATGAAACAGAGTAGACGCATATTTGAGGACAAGGCCTATGAAATAAGCGGTCAGTAGTGCAAAAGAAGGCATCATTTGTTATAAGTATATGAATATTAACCTATCAAGTATTATTAATTAGTTTCAGAAGAAACTTAAATACTCAACAGTTGGGTTAAGAAAAGTTATTATAAGAAGTTTATTTGGGCCGAACTGAACAGTCTATTGGGACTTTCTTTTTACGTGGGGCTTAACTCAAAACAGTTTAGATGCGTTTATTTTATGAACTGAAACATAAGAAAATAATTGGAAAGCTTAACAATTTTTTATATTATTTGGAGTAAATTATATACTGACTTTAAACTAGTGCAAAATTTATTGCGAAGTCTTCACTTAGAACTAATATACGGAGTTTTTATTTATTTATTTTTTAGAAATACTAATATATTGAGTTTTTAATACCTTAAATTGGTATCATTTTCTAGCACATATAACTGAAAAACATAAGTTCGGAGATTCAGAAAATATTGGCAAGGTTGTAGCTCTCCCAAGCTTTTTTATACACCCCATGTACTCAACGGATCAGATCAACTAAGTTCTGATCCACCATCGATGGATCTGAATTGATTCCAGGTGGATTCATGATCCATATCCAAATCCAAATAAAAAAAATTATTTGGCCCCAAAATAGAAAAAGCCTTTTTCTAATTGGATTTGGTTCAAATGTTAATTAATTCGTTCACTCTATAAGTTTGTAATTTGTTCTTGAGGAAGTGGGCCAAACACAAGTTGTGCATTTTAGACAAGCTGAGGTTAGGCATATTCCAATTATTTCCAATGCAATTAAGATCATAGAGATTTGTAAAGCTGTCATTCGATTGTCTGTATTTGTATATATGGAGGGTGAAATTGAACGTCTCGGAAAGAGCTTGACTCTAAGTTTGTTTGCCAGGAAAATGGGGTAAAGAAAAGAAAACGACTGAAAATAAAATTTTTCAATTGTTTGGCAAGTTAAGATTTTCCGAGAAAATAATGGAAATCTCTAGAAAAGATAGGAAAATATATTCAAATCAGAACAAAACTATAAGAATCTTTAACCATTTCCCAGGAAAATCAGTATACAACCAAACGCATAGGAAATAAGGGAAAATTTTATTTTCCACATAATTTTTCCTGGAAAAACTTTTTTTCCACCATTTTCCCTCACTTTCTCTCATTTTTTCGGGAACCAAACTAGGCCTAACTGAAAATGAACAAAGTATGGTGGTTTCACAATCAATATGAAATAACAAAAATGCTTCATTTTATCTTGTCCTTGTCGGTAAACTGCTTTGAAATCGCCGTACATGAATTTCAACACTTTTTGTAATGTGGTTAAGTCGGAGTTAGAACCTCGAAGAGGTCTCGATATTCACAAAATTGGCGAGGGTCGTCTTTTGTTCCAATTCTATCACCTAGTCGACACGACTTGGGCCCCTGACGGTTCTCCGTGGTCCTTAGATAAGTATATCTTGGTGCTTAATAGTGTAGACGTCAATGAACATCCACTTTGAGTGAAACTCGACTTTTGTAGCTTCTATGTCAGAATCTACGACATCCCTTTCTGTTGCCAATTTGAAGGGATGGTGTGTGCTATCGGCAATAAATTGGGTATTTTGAAGAGCTAGATCCGAATGAAGCATGGGGTGTTAGTATGCGGATTCAGGTACGACTAGATGTTACCAAACCATTAATGCGCTGCTTGAAAGTACGGGGACCAAATGGGGAAAAAGATGTTTTTTGTTTCGTTTACTTACGAAAGGCTCCCAACTTTTTGTTACTTGTGTGGAATAATAGGTCACATTGCCAACCCGTGCGATACTCTACGCATGTAGATATACGCGACATCTCAAAGTTGCCCTACGGACCGTGGCTTCGCGAAAAATTAATTTTTTCATGGTGTCCTCGTTGGTCAGGAAGGGATGAACCTTTGAAATCTTACTCCAATAATAGAAGTGATTGGCAGTTGACCCTGACGCGTGAAACCTCGGATGACGGGGATAAAATCGAATCGAGAGACGACCTGATGGAGATTAGCTTTTTTCATTATCTTTTTTCTTCATTTTTCTGGCTTTGTTTGGAGTTTTTTGTTACATGTAAGAGATTTAATGTACTGCTATATTATGTGTGTTTCTGATGTTTGAAATTAGAACTTTTGAAACTTGCCTTTTTTGGTGAAATACAAATGACAAATCTCTTACTATAAAAGAAAAGAAAAAATGCTTCTATTGAACCTAATCCATCAAAAATGGTGTTGTTGGACTTGTACATAATTAGCTGAGACACACATTATTATTAACAAGACATATGTTACAAAAGACACTAATGATGAAAAATATTAGTCAATCTCGTGAGTGTGCATCGTTTTACAAGATCAAGCCACATAATAGACTTCAAAATATGTACATTTATACAAAGATGGAGCGACAAATATGGGAGATGGAGCGATGATGGGTGGCAGTGGAGGCGCAATGTAGTTCTTGTTTGAAAAAGGTAGTTCTTGTTCCTTGATTAACTTTTTTGAAGAACTTTGATGTAAGGGTGAGGTGCACCTGTTGCGCTCGATTTCTGTTTTAATTTTATTTACTCGACTTATGAAAAAAACATTATTATGTATATATTATGAACGAAATACAAAATCCGTACACATATGTAATACATTTGATTAGTTGCGTAATATCATATACTTATAACTTTCCAACGTAATTATTACTTATTTGCCATAGAAAAACAATGGAAAATCCAAATAATTGGAACTGTACGGATATTGGATGAAAATCCTACTCGAAAAATTTCAAGGCAACTGTATATACTATATACAATGTACGAGAGTAAATATTGCAAATTAAAAAGTCTATCCAAAATAACATTAAAACGAAGGGACAACAATTTTACCACCACCCCTTCGAGTATGGTGTTATTACATAAACCTCCTTTGAAGTTTAAAAACTACACTGACCCTCCTCCCTTTTGGTTCAGAGATCTAAAAATAATATTAATAAGTATACTCATGTAATACTACTAGCTGCTCATTTTGGGGAGGTTATCATAATATTTTCAAGCTTTAGGGTTTTATCATCATTTATGTAAAATTAGAATACCTCTCCAGGGGTGTAACTGTAAATTTACGAGTAACATAAATAATAAAGCCTTTTTTTTTTCTCAAAAAAGAAACATAGAATCACGTGCCCGTGTTTGGAACACGTGGAGTACATGCAAAGGTCAACTGCTTTTGAAAGTGTCATCATATGTTTCATAGATCTTTACGCCTCCTCTTCCTATTACGGGAGATTTTTTACAATTTAGAAAAATCTTGTTCCGACTTTTTTGTATTTGATCAAATCCAATTTCGTTTTCACTTATATCTTTCGGCGTTACAGTTTTCTATCTCTATAAATAACAAATTCAACAGCTCATTGAACTCTTCTTCTCTAAATTTTCCTCCTAAATATATTTATACGTTTGTATTTTTATTTATTTTTTAATGCAGGAGGAATTTTGATCAGGATGAAATTTGGGGAGGCGTTTAGGGAATACCTAGAGGGACAAGAGGAGGATTTCTTGGACAAGTGTTGTCACGTTGAGTATAAGTGGTTAAAAAAAGTGCTCAAAAGTTGCAGGAGATGCAGGGCTGCTACTAATAATAACGCTGATCTCAAAGATTCTGCCGATGTCAATGGCCAATGTGATGATGATGGTGGTGATGTTGAAGTTGATGAACACGAATCTTGCCCTCGTAAGTACTATTCATACAAACTATTTTGTGTTCATTAAGTTTTTTTGCAAATTTTACTCGTTTGGTTTTGAGTTTGACGAATTCAATTATACGTGCCAGATTTTATGTTTTACCTATGTATTGTTAGAAAGTCGCCTCCTAACACTTGCGTTTAAGGTCGGCTTTTGCATCGTATAGATGTGATTCGAAGTGTCGTTTCGGGAGTATGCGTTTAAGGTCATTCTAAGTATTAGAATTGTTTCTAGATTTTTTCGACATGTTTGGGATAAAGTTGTGGAAATATTGTTGTAATAGATGTTGAGTATTCTTGTATGTTTCGTTTTCATAGTCGAAAATGGAAGTTGGTACTTTCGAATGAGAAAAGAAGACATTTAGAAAATTCGAACCACGATATAAGAGCCGCAATGGGTTTATTAGAGATTGCCACTTTATAAGAGGGGTCATTTACCTATTTGTTTTTCCATAGTGGATAACGAGCGGACATGTAAGAATGCCTTCTTCGTTTTTAGCTGATCTCACGGATAAATTCTTTTTGACAGAACTCGATTTAGTGAGTAATGCCGTGCAATTTCTATGCGTGTTGGTTATGCATGTTTGCATTTTTGTGAAACTTTGGTTATGAGTTCTAGAGAAATTTACAAGCTGGCGCCTTAGTACTATATTAATTAAATCCCTTAAGTTCCAATTGAGAAGGCCCAAAATTTTGTAGTATTTTTCCGACCGAAGCAGAGGACTGTGGTGAAGTGTTAAAGAAGCAACTTGTGATGTATCCATTCTTTAGATATTTTGGGTGATGCGATAATTTTCGGCTGAAGAAAATCAGAGATTCTTGGCCGATCCTATATTGCATAATAGAAGCTGCTGTATTGATTTGGAAAAATCGTACCCAATTAGACCTTGGGCTTCAAGTCTCATACAATGAGAAATGGACTAGTAGTTTGTGGTTTGTTCACGCCCCCGTTTTCTAACGTGGAAAGGATTATACATATTCACACCTTTGTTAACTTTTGGTTTTATTTTTTTGTGCAATTCACGTTAATTTGTGTGATTCGTACCTGATATATTTAGTATGCAGAAGTTTAACGACATTGTTATTTGTATACTGTAGTGTGTGATGAGAAGTTCTTCACTGAATTGTCGAAGGAGGCCTCTGAAATAGCTGGGTGCTTAAGTTCGAAGGTGAAGCGCCTTCTCCATCTTCATTTTCAAAATGGAGTTCAGAGATACATAATGCATTTGCGTAAATGTTTTTCCAGCCCACAGAAAGCTACAACAGAAGAGTGTCGAATGCTGATTGAATATGTTTTGATGAATTCCGTAGCCATACGGAAGATCCTCAAGAAGTATGATAAAGTAAGCACTATTTGTTTCCATCATTATAGTTCAATAGCAGCATAAATTGTTTTCTCGATTCAGAACTAATTTGAGTTCTATTCATCTCATGTTTTCTGGTCCTATACGTTTAGGTTCATGGTTCTGCCAATGGAAGGAACTTCAAGTCCAAAATGCGTGCTGAACACGTGGAGATTCTGCAATCACCTTGGTTGATACAACTAGGGGCTTTATACATCAACATGAATGAATCAAATGGTGGAAACTCTGACGATGAACTGCAAAACCCATTCTCTTGTGATCTGAGTGCTGAACAGCCCACAATGACATTGAAGCTTCCAGACAATGTAAAATTGGATTACGATCTAACTTGTCCCATTTGCTTGGTAAGTTTTTCTTTCTCTGATAAGATTTTCTAGCATGGCACAAGATTTCATCGTTAGCTTAATTTCTGTGAGTGAGATTCTGTAATAACTCAACTTAGCAATGTTTTCATTTTTCAGGAACTAGTTTTTGATCCATATGCCCTCGGGTGCGGGCATCTGTTCTGCAAATCATGTGCCTGCTCTGCAGCTTCCGTGATGATCTTCGAAGGCCCCAAGGCTGCAAGTCCGGAATCAAAATGTCCCGTCTGCAGAGAGGTTAGAATGGACATAATAAACTGCGATTATTTTTCTCCATAGGAAACCGAGCATGTTTGTTGTGTCCCCATAATCCTTTTAACCTGGATTGTTCTTAAATCGACGTAGTAAATATTAAAACGGGGTTCTAATCTAACTGAGTTTTTAATATTAATTCTATCCGGATAATTGGATAGCAAAGTGTATCCATATATTTCCATAATGCCAAATTTTCCAAGTTTGAAGGTTATATAGTCTTAAAGTTTGATCTTTCTTGCAGGTGGGTGTATATGGTAATGCCACACACATGATGGAATTAAATTTGCTCCTTAAGAAACAGTGAGTATAGCATATTATATCGCTTTGTCATTCCCCACTACATATACAATAGGCGTATCTAAACTCGTTTCCATTTTGTAGTTGCAAAGAATACTGGAAGGAGAGAATGGTTGCGGAACGTGCTGAAATGTTGAAGCAATCAAAGGTCTACTGGGAGACGCAGACCAAGTACGTTGTTGGAATTTGACATTCTCTGCAGTGAAATATTTACTTTATGGATTCATACCATCGTGCAAAGGGACATGTCATGTCGGGATCCTCCCACAGTTTTAAGTCGAGTTATATGAGCAGAGCTTTTTGAGTACAGAGCAAAGAACCACTACTATCAGGTCCTGGTGTTAGAAATTGAGATTGAAGACATGATTTTGCAAATTGTGATGAGCATCACGATTAGATGAAGATAAGGGAACCATTTTGGCTGGAAAATGTGTGGTTTGAAAAATTTCTTGAAAAACATAGAATGTTTTCATTTTCAACTTTATCGGAACAAGACTATTTTTTGCGATTCACTAGAAATACAATTTTTGTGATTTTGAAACAGGTTGAAAGAAATCTTGAATCTTCTCTCGATTCTGTTTGTGCGTGATCGGATATGAGTAGCGTGCCTCTTATTTATAGTTAGTTACGAAAGGATCTGTTGAGAGTTAATCCGGATTAATTAAGCTCTAACTAACGAAATTAACTATAAAAAATGGGTTAATAATAAACGAAATCAGAAAAATGAAAAGTATCCTAAAATGTAAAACGTAGAATTTGATCGTTTCAACGGCTGAATGTTGAGAAGATTTGTAAGGTTGTCGTTCACTTGGTGTTTATTTGAAATGTGCAACACCTTGGAGACTTCTCGTTTCTTTGAACGTGGATCGTTCATGATGCTCCGTATTGAACTATTGATAGCAATGGACTGTACACTCGTGTTTTTTCTTTACTGGAGAGGACACCTAGATGACCAATAACTTCGTGAAGTATATTATTAATCAGAATGAGAACTATATAAATATGAAAATTATTTTAATGATTTTTAGAAGTGCAAAATGATTCAATTATCTTAATCGACGGAGCGCAAAGTATAGGTAATATATGAATGATTTCAAGTTGGTGGAGTAAAATCATTAAACTTCCTCTCTCTTTTTCCTTCACGACATTGTTTAATTCGCAGCATCCGATGCCATAACGCAAATTTCGACATCAATTCATAATCGTATCACGTATAATTCATGGTCCAAAGTCCTAACATAGTACAAATAATTTCAACATACTTACCTTTCACCTTTTCAACGGTATTCAGGAGACATTGCATCTGAAGATAAAATTATGAGCTATCATAATTTATTTTGATGTAAACAGTTAAGGCAGTGAATATCAACAACTGTCTCCATGCATTAACTAAAACAGAAGTGACACCATCACTATTGTCATTTCTACATTTTTTTAAAGTTTATGAATTACTTCTAGAATATAAGTTATAACATTTTCTTTGTCAATGTAATTGTAATATTGTATAACCTAATCTATGGAAATTTGTTCCAGACTCTTTATGACATACTTATGTAATACTTCACGTTTGATTTTATGTCGTATCGGAGGTAACTTGCATGTTAATTTCCACGACTGAGCCTCTAATCCATTTATGCCCAAGTGTATGTATCAGATTTTAAGACACAAGACACGTATCATCGTCACCACTAAACGACGAACACAAAGAAAAAGTGACCAAAAGATTCATACTCGATTATTTAATATTTGTACTTTGCCATGTGTCAAATTTATAGCTTTTATTACCATGAAAGTCTCTACAATGGAGTTTCTAAGCAGTTTTGTGTGCAAATTCATGTGCCGAATAGCTGCTCATTCTGCATATGCTCATGATATTCACGATAGGTGTCAGCATCACAACTAAACACAACTAAATAGATCATACAGTGAATAAAGTAACACAAACATTTCTTATTGATTGTTATCTATTTATATCATAGTGTCTGATTTTCGATCTTTCATTACCTTCATAGCATACCGTAGAGTTGAAAAGGTACCTTTTCTGATGTATGAATTGAGACATGGCTCGTGGGAGGTGTAGAAAAGGGTTAAATCACCATACTTGCTTTATATCCAAAAAGTCCAATAAAAAGGGAAGAGGGCAAAAGTTGGTATTTCTGCTCCATATACAGTGACTGAATTATGAACCCCATGGCATTCCTTGTCTCTCTCCCTGGCCCTCACTAAGTGCAATAGTAGAGTCCCCCCACTCTCTAATCTATCAACTATCAACTATCTATTATTGCTCTGCTTGTACATAATTTAACCAATTTTAAATAGTTTTCTAATACATAATTATTATCAAGCCTTTCATATATACTCCAACAAGGTGAAAAATGTGGATAAGCAAGCCTAGACTAATAACAAACAACAATTAATTTAAGTTTAAAATAATTGGGTAAGTTATGCGAACCAAACGAGAATCGCGTCGAGCCTAGTTACCTAGAGTATCTTCATTCAGTTATTTTTATGATGATCATAATGTTTCCTACGATTTCCACCTCGATTTGGTTCTGGGTCACTTTCATCCACTCAAGAACATAACATGCAATGTTGTGCTATTGTGGTTCAACCCAATCGAGAGCTTGAATAAAGCAACCAACAATGTCAATCTAGACACTACTTTCCAACCACTGGAAATAAAAAAGGAAAAAGCAAAGCATATTCTTTCACTTGTCCTTCTCACCACAAATCTTATACATTACTACTACATATTGTCATTCTTCTTCACATGTAAAAAAATCCTAATCCTAGGTGAAACAAAAACCAGAAGAACAGATAAAAAAAAAAGAACCATGAAAGCAAGAATCTTTAGAAAACTGAAATCCATTTCAAATTCAGACATAGTTTTTCAACTCTTTCATACCTCAACTAATGAAAATCTTAGCTTCTCTGACATGGCCGAAGAAGAAAAAACAGCTACATCATGGCCCAATGCAGATGGCAAAGAAAAAAATACACACTCCATAAATTCAGAGTCAAAGCCTGACAAATTTAGTGGTGTCACAATTTATGACAAGGTACAATCGTCAACAGATCATGATCCTTCATTGGGAATCGCCACATCGACTTGTCGGCCTTCGACACTAAAAATCATCAACAGCCCTGTTTCTAACTCTAACTCCATTCCCACATCATCTTTCCTCATGGAAAATCACATAGAGCTAGCAAAGGATTACAAATGTCCGCCCGGTGGAAATGAGTCGATAGTACTCTACTCAACGAGTCTTCGAGGAATCAGGAAAACGTTCGAGGACTGCAATGCAATACGGTTTCTCTTGGAGAGTTTTCGTGTCGTGTTCTACGAAAGAGATGTTTCCATGCACTTGGAGTACAGGGATGAGCTTTGGGAGATGCTGGGGGGCAGGGTAGTCCCTCCAAGGCTTTTTATTAAGGGGAGGTATGTTGGTGGAGCTGATGAAGTTGTGGGATTGCACGAAAAGGGAACGTTGAGAGATTTGTTACAAGGGCTGCCGTTGAGTCCGACTAACTGTCAATGTCGAGGTTGTGGTAATATGCGGTTCGTGTTGTGTTCGAGGTGCAATGGCAGCCGGAAGGTGGTGCAGGAGGGGGTGCAGCATGGTGTGAGTTCGATAACTTGTCGCGATTGTAATGAGAATGGATTGGTTAAGTGTTCAGTTTGTAGCTAGCAGTAGTTATCAAGAGTTAAGAGTTCTTGTGGCTTCTTGAGCATGTACATTATTTGTTCAGTTTTTATCAGATTTTGGTTAGCATGTTTAGTTCTGATTAAATGGCCAAACTCTGGATTCTCAGTTTCACATTCATGAATCTGATTTTCCTGGTCAAATAATGCATGCCCAATCGAAAAAGGATGTTATCCAAACGCACTGCAAGTAATTGTAGTAAAACTTGACCTGTTAGACCCTTGGCTTTTCCCGCGATACTAACATATTTAAGTAATTGTCGTTCTATAAGACCATAATGAAAACGCAATTTTTTTTTCTTCTAGGCGAATACGATATTGAGATTTTTTTCCGTAACGCTGGAAAACTAATCCAATATGACGTTCATGCCGTTTTGGACAATATTCCTGAATTTCTTTTAGGGATTTTTTGTGTTTGCTGATGGTTCCTAAAATCACTGAATAAACTAAACGACAATCACATCGAGTCAAACACATCTATTCGTCAATT
The DNA here is from genome assembly GCA_948329865.1 of Linaria vulgaris. NCBI lineage: Eukaryota > Viridiplantae > Streptophyta > Magnoliopsida > Lamiales > Plantaginaceae > Linaria > Linaria vulgaris. Next base: position 12,862,881 of record OX415254.1, on the reverse strand, counting down.
AGAGTAGTAGATGGAACGTTTACATTTACGCTCGGTAATGACCTCATGTAGGATCAAGAAATAATTGATGCTTTCTGTGTTAGATGACCTCAGTAGCATTTTCTCGTAGCCTAAACTCTCTACAAATTCGTAGGAACAATTTACTAAACTATTGTTTTCAGGATGTTAAAGCACTCATAGCATATTCAAGTTTCGCATTGAATAATTACTCGTTTGGTTGCATTTAACACGTTTGCATAAAGAGCTAACATATTTAACAACTAATTAGTTTTTATAATCTCAATCATTTTTATTTTCTTCTCAAAATATAAGAATAAATGCGATCATTAACAATGCTAATTAACAAGTTGCTCAAAAGGTGGTGGTTTTCGTTAATAATTTATTGGCAATAAATATAAGGCGTTTCTATATTGTGCTCCCATAATTACCGTTAGTAATGATTGTTGTGTGCTTTTTCTATGTAGTGTCTGCAAACAAATGATAATAACTTAATTACTATCATTACAAAGCTATTTTAATGAACACGTAACGTACCATGTCTATCTTTCGGGTATAACTATAATGATAATAATAATTATAATGCTGAGCCCTCATCACAATCATTACAAACGAAACATGAAAGGGCTTAAAGCATATTCGGCGGTTGTAATGATATCACACCATCATGAATAAAAGTTTTGTTTCACTAAATACAAATACTTTTTGCAATGTTTTAGAATCTTTTCGATATATTTCAAAGAAAATCATAAAAATTGTAGTTGTAATAAAACCAAAAAAAAGGTATCTCCTACGATTCGTTTTTATGGAGCCGAGTAAAATATAAAAATTCTAGGATGTTAGGATACTTTGATCCATGGATATAAAATTCTATGGACTTACTGGTAAAAAGTAGAAGGAATCTAACAGCTAATCAACCCTAAAAAAATTGTTCTCTGGCAAAATTAACCAAAAGAAAAGAATCTCAACTTCTTTGCTGAAACTCTATGCAGTATGTAAAGCATAACCACATGCAAAGATTTCCTGAATCAAAATTTTGGTATGTTTATCAGATAACGAATGGCAGGTCATAAATCAAATCCACAGATTGACAAATTTATCCACAAAATGAAGGAAAACTATTAGAGCATATTGGAAAACTAAGAATCATGATCTGTTGTTAGACTTTAGTGTTAACGACAAAACAATTGTCTCAAAAGCTATAAAAACTAACTTGAAACGACAAAACGTTCCAAGTTTCCTAAACGCGGAAAAATAAGTCTTCTTACTCCCTCAGTCAAACCACGTGGGGAGATGAAAGTAAGCGCACTTTTAGCCGCCCCCATTCACCTCGCAAGTTCATACTTCTAAAAGCAAAGTTAAGTATAATCACACTACTCGAATATACAGATACCGGCTCTTCTAGGGTTAATTCTTTAGGCAGCAGCAACCTCCTGTCCTGTAATGTTAACTACCTGTGACATGGACGAAACTAATTCAATTGCAGGAAAAGGCAGCATCGGTTCTGGTTGCTGCAGTTCTGTGAAGTGAAACTCAATCTGTAATCGTTGATGAAGAGGAGTTGACTTCATCAAACCTTTCTTCATATCCTCTTGAAGCTCTCTAATTGGAATTGCAGCCAAAAAACTCTTTATATACTCCTTGCATGACTCTTTACCTCGGCAAACCACCTCTTGCTTTCCATTCTTCATCTTTTCCTCCTCAGGGCCAGCCATCGACATCCCTTCTTTGGAATCTTCGTTTGAATTGCTTGACGGTGAAGTGGACTTCCGGGGTTCTCCTGAATTAGCATCACATGGCTCACTAACGGGTTTGTCATCTAGGGATTGATTAGTACTTGGCAATTTATATATACTCGTATCCCTGTCAAATTTCAGTATGTAAGCTTGGCTGCACCCCTCATGCAGTCGTTCACCTAATGTGTCAATAATGTAGAAAGCTTCCGTTTCAACCTTGAGTACGAAAAAGTGATCATTCCAACTGACAATGAAAACTGGGGCTTCATCATTGCTAGAACTCTCCAAATGGCTAATCTCATCCCATATACTGTCAAACGACATAGCCCCATGCAAAAACTCAAACTTCCCCTCTTCCATCCCATCTGGGTGGAAAAACCCAATAAAAGACTTCCCCGGGGATACGGAAAGATCGCGAATGTTCGCTTGAAGGACTGTCTCGAGATCGAAGTGCTTATCTGGAAACTGCTGCATGTAAGTTTCATTGTCGCACAGATTTCTCCATTCAAGGGAGCCATCTCTGATTAAACTATCGAACTGAGACTTAATGGGCATGAGATTACGATTGTTCTGCAGCCAATCAGCAATAACGGCAACAAGAGCTGTGCATGCACTTTCTCCAGCAGCACGCTCACTTCGTTGATCTATGGAAGCAAAAAAGACCTGTGTTTGAATCTTCATTTGTCCGTCCCGACTAATTATTTCCTTTTGCTCCCATGTGCCGACAGCAAAACAATCGTCTCCAAACTCAGAAACTGATGACCGGTTTGCGTGTGAGTCTCCATCTGATTTATGCCACTGAATTAAGAGAATCGAGAAGAGTAATTAATAACTTAAAAAGATATCCCAAAATTGAAGATTATTCAAGACACGTAGAATCCCATAAATCGACGGGATAGTTAATATCAAATTCTCGACCAATATATGCCAAATAACAAGTCATGGTCAACAGGAAGTACTTTGTGAAACCTTAAGATTTAAAGCAAGTGAATAATCCCTAACAGTATACTTATAAGCTTTTAGTAGAGGAAAGAATAGTGGATCAGATTTCTTACCCCATATGAAAGAGATTCATCAGAGCTGAGCTGCCTGCGATCAAAGTCTATATCATCCCCGCCTTCTTCTGCATAATCCTTTTTAAGTAAGGGTTCCCCTTTAGGTTTAGGGGATCTGAAACTCAGCTTCCGTTTCCTCCAGGGTAAAATACTACGTTTAGAATTTTGTATTAGTGGTGGTTCTTCAGGAACGGTAGAAACGACATCCTCAACGTGGGAGCATCCAACATCAGCTCTGCGGCGATTGCTATAGTAAATCCAACCTTCGTCCTCATTATTGGTTTTAGTACTGGCATACCATGACACACCTGCATAATTAGCATACGCCAATGTGCCATAGCTAAACGAGTTCCTAACAGCAGATTCCTCCTTGCCTTCATCGGAATCTCCTTCCTCAAATTCATCAAGTGAATCCGAATCAAAAGGGTAAGCATATTCACCCTCGTCGCTCTTGGCAGAGCATCTGCTCTCGCTACCCTCCTCCACTCGGCAGGCTTTTTTCGCTCTTCGCGTCGACACATATTCGGTAAATATTTTAACCTTTCTGAGACCAGCTTTAAGTGCAGAAACCTCGTCTTTCTCAGTAGAAGTAGTTTCTGCAGATGTTGAGGGGGATGGAAGAGGGATCATTGGGTTCTGCACCACCTCTGTTGATTCTTGTTCAGCTCTAAGTTCCACCAAGCCAAGAGTTATCTACAACATAAATGAAGAAGTGTTGTTACTACTATTTATAGTAGTAATAAGAGGGAGGAAAACTACAAATTACAGGCGTCGTAAGAGCCACGTTTGCTATGTTAAATGGCAGTTACTTACACAAAGCAAAGGACGGTGTTCAATTGCAATGCCTGAAACTGTAAGAGGCAGCTTGATCTCAATGGGTTGCTCATCAATCTTAGAAGCGTATTCAGCAAGGTTTAACGCTGCTACACCAACAGCTGAAATCTTGTTCTTTGTTGCTAGACTCAAACCCTGATACAGAGAGAAAAGGGTTTAACTATCTTAGAGCAAAACAACTAAACTAAAATCTTGCTTCTAAAATGCAACATCTGAACATCGTTGACCAAATAAGAGGTTATAGCTTTGCTAACATAACATGCAGGACAACCAGTATCACGCATTTCACAAATATAATGCAAAACCCCATACGTAAGATTCTTTTCTTAGTTAGCAATCACCGACTCACCACATGACACGTGGACCAACAACACACTATCCAAACCAAAAGAATTTGGACGTTTTAGTAAATGATACCGGAGTAGAAAGAAATTTAAGGTCCATAACCCTTGGCATTCACATCGTTAGGTCATACATTTGGCACTAAAACAGCCAAACTAGATGAACTGTTCAAATTTCAATAATACAAGCATGAACAGAATGCATAACCCATCAAAGTTTATCATAGGATAAGGATCAGCAAATGTTTGGCAGCCATACAGAGATGGAAAAGAGCATTCAACACACTAGCCAATTAAAACAGTGAGGTAATATCTCAATCAACTACCAAACATGATGTCGCAGAAGAATCCAGAAAATCAGTCGCAACCCTAGATAACCAGTAATACGTAAATCTCCATAATTTTATCCTAAGTCCCACGATATTGGAAGCTAAAGGATACCCAAACCAGGATCTCTACCCGGCATCACCGTTACGAATCCATCTATCTCTAAACCCCTTATGGCAATACGATATAAATAACCAACCTTCATCTAGATTTACAATAGCGAATACTCCCGACCCGACGATTAAAAGTCGAACCTTGAGATCAGAGCAGTAAATCCACATTGTGTGAACAAATCAAACTTCAAAAATACCTAAAAAGTAAAAATCCAATCTTTAAATTGAGAAGCCATCCATTTACTCCTCAAATCGAGATAAACACCGAATCCTAAGCACATGCAAGATGCAACACACAGCAGTAGTAACCAGTTCATTATCCAAAAAAACATTATTATTTCACAAAAGAAGAAAATAACCCACCAATAAAAATCAAGAAAATAACACATCAAGAATTTAATTAAAAAAAAACCCACATGCAAGAGAGTGAAGGTGATCTCCCAAGGATGAAACACATTGTCCTTATACCCAGAAAGACTACAGACACTCTGAAACTCCTCCTTCCACTCCACCAAAACGCCGCCGTTTGGGCTCAACACAGAAACACCTTCCTCCCTAGTAAAATCCCTTTTAACATTATTATTCCTCCTAAAAGAACCAAGCGAAATCTTGGGACCCTTCCACTTGATCTCCACCGCCAGACCACCACCACCATTATCCTTCTCTGCACCCTCACACACCCAATTATCGCCCTCGATTCTCTCCACTGTCAACTTAACCTCGTATTTCCTCGAAATTAAAGGCGGCCATGGCCTCCACCGCATCATTTTAGCCACCATATTAACAAGATTCGCAAAAAGATTCCTCCTTTTTCACAAAAAACACTATTTGGGGGTTTTCTTTTAATCTAGGTAAAATGTGGGTTTCTAAAATATACAATTTAAAAAAGTATGGATTTTTATTGAATCAAAAAATGTGCCGATTTGAGGATATATTGATCTCCGAAAATAATAAAACTAGAGAGAAAGAGAGAAAAGAAAAATAAAAGTGAATGAGAGAGAGTCGAATATGCCGTTATATATGATATATTATATATATATATATATATATATCTATTGGACTCTTAAAAACGTAATAAGAAAAAGAGTAATAATAATTAGTAGAGTAGCATGCTTCGACCTACACGGATAAAGGTGGGGAGGGTAGGTAGGGTAAGGGTTATCTTTTCTTTTTTTACTGTCCTTTGTTGGTTTTGTGGATAATGATATATTTAATAATTAGTAGTAATGTCGTGGGATTGTCAAATATTATGTGTTTGTTTTGTGCATTTATTCATTTTATACATTAGCTACAAAAAGCAAATATTTAACACATTCATTGTCTTATAAAACTCAACTTAGCTAGAGCTACATCGATCTTACAAAAATTTATTGACCTATTTTGTGATTTTCATTCAGTGTATTTTGGCATTGTAATAAATGCATTGAAGATATTTAATATTCTTTTATGATATTTCTTAATTTGAAAAAATGTTTTGTAGGTTTTTAATAATTAATATGAGATTTGTTACTATTGTCTTCCTACAATTTTTTAGGTATTTAATTCTTGATTTATTAATTGATTTTGTGATACTTTGAATATATTGAATGCCCACTAAATTTCTTTGTGTAGCTTATATAATGCGTGGGTAAATTTTATGAATAATTTATGTTTTGAGAAATCTCTAGATAATGTAAGAGCTTTTAAATTTTAGACAGTTTTCGTGACTTTGAATGATTTTGTAGAAGCTCGTTCAAAATGGTCAAATAGAAATCATCTATAACGTTTATTAAGATGAAGGGAGTATATATATAATGATCAAGCATCGTTCCTGAGCAACTAGAAACCTTTAGATAATTAATATGTAAATTTATTATTTGTAAATGGTATACAGTAATTTTGCAAGTGGAAGAAAGAGAACCATATGTATACTAAGAATCTAAAATAATAATCGAAAAACCGGTACTGTTGACTTAAACAAAATTGATTAGAGTCAAAGAAAATCTAGATTAGGTTTTTTTTTTTGAAAAGAATGATATCATTACCTCAAAAAATGCCAATACGGCGCCAAATGTTACAACGAAAGAACAAATTAACCAAGAAACCTAACGCGAGAGAAAACTAAAATCGGTTCACAACATAGCAAAGACAAGCGGAGTAGGACCCTCGGCATTTGACACCCGAGTACGAGCAAGATTATGTGCCTCCCCGTTTGCTTCTCGTGTAATCCAACTAAAGGAAAAATCCTCGTGATTGGTTGGCTGGAGTAGATTATAATAATAGTGAGTTTTCCTAGTTTTTAGGCCCCACTATAGTTATTTGTTGAGCATAATTACTTTTTAAGTAAAGAAGATTAATGTGGTGTTTGCAAACTCTTCTCCAAAATTATAAGTTGATGTAAAATTTATTAAAGTTAAAAGTTGGGGTGTTGGGAAAAAACATCTAAAAGCTCACAAAAAGCTAGAGTAGAGTGTTTGCAATAATAAAACTAATTTTAGATTGTTCTGTAAAATGACCATAATCCCTTCAATTATAAACTTACATCTATTTAATTTTGTAACAATCAACAATGTTACAACTTAATAATTGAACTAATATTCGAACACCCATAATTTATAACTAGGAATTTGTATTTTACTTTTCAGAAGATAAATTCTACAAATTTAGTGTAGTATAATATTTAACTTTTTTTGAATAATTCATTTTTAACTTTTATTTTAACTGGAGTTACCATGCCAAAAAAAAAAAAGTCTGGTCATTTACACTTTACCGTTGTGAACATTTTGAATAGCAGAGTTTTTTTTTTTTTTAACTTAGGATGTGTTATCCAGGTTATCGAGATTTAATTTCATTCAATATTATCATCAACAGCATTCTTATCATAACATTCCATATTTTTAGGAAGAGTTCCAATAATTTTTGTAATTTTCAAACCGTGGATGTAAAATTAACACGTTAATTAATTTGTAATATTTGTTCAAATCTCAAAAGCACATCTTTCGGATAAGGATTAGGAGAGGACAAATATGCAAAACAATATTTTTATTTATTTTAAAATTTTCAGCACAAGCTAAAAGTTGGGGTAAGGTAACTTGTAGACTGTGACAGTTATGTGCTTAAAAAAAGTGATTATAAGATATTAGCTCATGAACCAAACACTTTAAAGTGATTAAATTATATTAAAAGCTGATTTTGGCTTTTTTATAGATTTTACAAACACCTACTAAAGAGTAAGGCGCACATTAGCCCCCTTCCTACATTTATTGGTTTTAACTCAATTCAATTTGCTTAATGTAAAACTTAGCGAGTTTCTTGTGGAGGGCGACGAACGGTGAGAATGATTATGCCTTGGAGGTTAAGCAGGCAGAAAAATCTGAAGAAAAAACAGGAAAAAAGGTCATAAAATTTCGAAAGGCCTAGGATGCTCTTGCCATGGAGGTCGAGAAGGCCCGAGTACCTGAGGAGAAAGCTCTCAAGTCTAAGAGAAAGCAAAAGTGCGTATTGACGACGTTTTACTTCAGCATAATGAGTTTAAACTTACGAAATGAAGTTTATTGTTACGTGTGAGTTTTAGAATTAAAACAAGAAAGAAGAAAAATGATATTTTGTGAATCTAAATATTATTTTTGATTCATCACTCGGAAAATTGAGTTCCAACACATTTCTACGATAATAGAGTAATAAACTTGTACAAAGAAGGGGAACTTGTAGTTCTATCTTTATGGCTTTTGATACAAGCGGGTTATGACATGATACCCTTTATGAGAGATCAATTATGTCGAATATGAAGGGGTTGCCTTTATGAGATGACTTAAATGGCTAAATCTCTATAGCATTCAATTAATATTGTCAAGGCAGTCGAGAGCCGAAACGAACAACAATGAAAGGACCAGAATGGTATTGGAATGAGTTGTGTTAGTACCATTATCTTGGTACACACAAAACGCAGAGCAGTTCAAGGCATCACATCCACTAGTTGACAAGTATATTCAATGGTATTTACTAAGGAATGGTCCAAAACCACATTCCCTATTGCAACAAGTTCCTGCAAAATTCTGAAATTGCATTTAGCATTGCTAGGCTCACGGCCATTTCAGCCAATTACATTCATGAGGGGATTGTTGGGAAAAAAATTACATATTGGCATTGAGGCCACAATTGTTATTTAAATTTAAATTGAGTCCAATTAGAAGTTTAAAAAGTGAATAAGCCTAAGTGTTTAAGTATGTGAATGTGAATTGTTTCATGCAACTGTAAGGGATTTTGTCCCACTTTAGAGAAAGTATTATTTAAATAAATACTCCTAATTAAATATTCAGATTTGAATATTTAGAATCACACACTAAATGTCTGATTTAATTATGTATTAAATGAGTGGCGATTATATTTTGAATTCAAAATGTTGATTTAATTCGTGTATTAAATCTGGAGGCAATTTTTAATTTTGTCAAATCGTTTAAATGATAGAATTAATCCTCCATTTAATGTAGTGTGGTTGTTACATCTTTTTTGTGCCATCAAAAGAAAGTTTGTGTGCATAAGTGAAAACTGAAAAGCATCCAAAAACGCATAAATTTGCAGCATATACATTAGCATACATTTTTTTAGTTATGCAAATGTCGTTAGTGTTCGACTGAGGATGCAGTATTGCGCTTCACTGCTGTTTCATGTGACGGACGTTGTACCTTGGGAGGTCATTGCCATTTGAGGGCTTGAAGCGGTAGGCGCCAAGTTGATCTTTAGGGGAGAGAGTTCAACTTTCGACTCGTCCAATCCTTCAATGGGTTTTTCATTCAGTTGCTGGGATATCCACTTATATTCCTCGTTGTACTTTCTGTTTATAATGTTATATCAATATATGCTTTGTTTATTTGATGTTATCTCATGTTCTGGAAATATAATCACATGTCTATGTTTATCTTTACGTTACAATCTAGGTTGCATGGATATTCCAATCTTTTGAAAAATACCGTGTCGGATACTCGGGGGACACTGACACTCCTTAGACACGCCTTGAAAACGTGTCTGACACGCCACATGACGTGTCCATAATTAATGTTAAAAAGAAAAGTTCGGGCACGCGTGTCGAACACTTTTGATGTGTGTGTCCGACACATTAATGACACGTTTGAGTTTACTTTACTTTACTATAAAAAAATTGTTAAAATATAGCACCTATTAAAACCGAACTTTAATAACTTAATTTGTTAGTTAATAAATTAAAAAATAAAGTTAAAAACTCCACTATCTTCTAATGTAGGCGTCAACCATTTCTTCTCAAAGTTGGAATTCCTTAACTTCTTTTTTTCTTTAACTATATTTCCCGTACATAAACTTCAATTGTCAAACTAAGTTAATTGTTTGATTTTTAGTTCATTTTAATGTCTTTTATTTTTAATAATCTTAGATCAAGAATTTAGAAATGAGAACTTATAAAAGTGTACTACACTGTTTTAGTTTACCATTTCATATTGTACGGTTTGAATTCATCCAATTTACTTATATTTGATACTCCTATCTGACTAAACTTCAAAATATAATTTAGATATTTTGTTTTGATGTTGTTGTTATACGTATATTAATAAAAAAATATTAAAAAAATTAGACGTGTCCATGCAGTATCCTATCATGTCATTTTTAAAAATCCGTGTCACCGTGTCTGTATCGTGTCATATCCGTGTCCCGGTATCCGTATCGTGCAACATAGGTTACTATATTCATGTTTGTGCAAATAAATATCCAACATTCTATAGGTATATATTTTGGTGAGTCTGATTTCTAAGAAACTTGGAGAAAGGAAAGAAGGAGATTATTTTCTAACTGCAATCAAAAATTTCCTGAAAAGGACACGATTGTTTTCCAAAAAGATTGGATAAGATTTTCCTCCTACATACTAAGGTAATACACATTATCAAATCTTAAGATATTAAATTATTGATCTTTCTTCCTATGAAATAGGTGGGAGATACTATTTCTCCCATTTTTACTAAAGAACTTGGAGCGAAATTTATATATTCTCAAAACCCAATTCCCTTCTTTATTCCTTCAATGACATAACGATATGTGGCTTGGAAAGGCGCACAAAAATTTATCCATCAATTTAATTCAGTTAATTACTTATTTCTTGGAAAGTGTGGGAATATAATTTCTTCTCGAAATCGCTGGTACATAATTTTTGTTTGGTGATAATGATTGAATTAATTTTCCTTCATAAAAAAAGAAAGAGAAAAAATGTGGAGTCTTTAAAAGTGCTTTACAACTATTATAAATTTTCGTAAAAGTTGGTCACATTTACAGATTTACAATTCTATGAAAGAGAAAAAAGAGAGAGAAGAGAAAAAATGTGTTAAACATGTATATTTTATTAGTAATTAATATAATTAATTTGATGAGTTATGGGAGATTCATTTATGTGGGCATATACATGCCACATGTCCATATATAATTGAGGGGAGAGAGAATGGAATAGAATTTGGGAATAGAGAAATTTCACTCCCCTAGTATACCTAAAATGTGGATCCCTTGCGGTATTGGGATAATAATTCTGAAGCAATACCAAAAATAATCAAGATTGTGCTGCAAAATCTAAAATAGATAAACAATTCTCCAAAAGCTTAAGACCTTCAAATCCATCAAGTAATAGTGTAATACAACTGTAAGCCCTATTTCTCAATTATTCGTTTATCAGTTAATTGTATTATGATTTAAGATTCAAACAAGTCCACAACGTAAGCTAAATGAATTGCCTCAACTAATCATAGTGCAACTCGATTGCTAATATGCTTCCTAGTTATTTGGTATTTGTTTAGCCAATATGCTCAAATTTAGTGCATTAAGTAACTTAATTCACTAGGGTGAGGAAGTTATTAGAAATATTTAGAAATATGGGCCTCCTAGCTAATAGATAATATGACAATATGTTGTGCCTCGGTATCTTCATTAATTCTTTTGTTTGAAGTTATCAATATCTTAACTATTAAGAAAAGCATGCCTAGCTAAAACTAATCATTGATTTTATTATTTTATAAGAAACCAAAACTAATTAATCATTTTCAAGCAAATTTAAACCAATATTGAAAGATCTTATGTCTATGGTACTCGTTATTGGATGCAGTTGTACTTGACAGTAGTTGCAACTGCACTCATGAGTAAGACAGACAACTGTACTTTTATGTTTTAAAACCAGTTTTCTGTTGCAACTAATAGAAGACAGTTAAACATAAAACAGTAAAGAACACAAAGATTTTTTACGTGGTTCGGTCCAAATGGTCCTAGTCTACGGGGTTTGCACCCAAATGTTGTGACTCAAACAGTACCCTACTTAAGAATTACAATGATAGGAATTACTCCAACGTAAATCTAGACTTCCTCTAATTTACCGTTGCAACGCCTAACCCTCAACTATTTTCGGTATACTCCTTTGAGTCGGAGAACTTGAAGATTAACTCAAGTCTCATTTGACAAGAAGTTCTCACTAGAAGACTTTGACTCGATACAGGACTGAAATCGCTAATTATCCTTTTCAAAGCTTGTCCTCTAATTGTGTCGAGTCCTCCTTATATAGGCATGGGCAGAATCTCTGTAGATCTTTAGTTGCAACCCTCACAGATCTTCTTTCCTTAACAGATAAGATCGTCTGATTATCCGGTTGCAACCCGATTATATTTCTTTGCCTTATCCGAAAGATTCCTGCAATATCATACAAGATATCCAACGTACATGCCTAATATTATGTCTAGATACATAGATATGAGATATGGTTAATATCTAGTAGGATAATATTAAAGATAGAATGATATCTTATAAAGATAAGGAAATAATATTAAGATAATTACCATCTAAAAGAATAACTTATCCTAATGATTTAACAAAACAATATCAATTTAAACCCTAGTTGGGCCGATCCGAATTGAGCCCAAATCGGATAGAAAAACGGCCCTAACAATCTCCCCCTTTGATTTGTTTTGTCAAAATCATTGACCCATCTGCACAAGTGGCTAGCAAATAACAAGCTGTCAAAAGTTCAAAACATCTTACATGAAACTCTCCCTCAAACCCATTCTCCCCCTTTTTGACAGAAGAAATCAAGGGGTGTCCGATTGTTACAACAGAAAACGCAATCTCCTAACCAAATTCAAACAATCTTTCCTAATAAGCATAAGTCGTGAGATATATCCACAAAAGAGAGAGATAGGTACAAATCCTGTTGAGATAATCATACGGCAACACCATCTTATCTTAACAAACATCCAAATAAAATCTCCTAAGGTCACACGAAAGAGAACACAATCGAGAGAAAATTAGAACACCACAAATTACATAAAATTGAAATCAACGACACAGAGTCCCAAAGGAAAGAAATTAACCGAAGATAATTAAAAATTCCATCAAGAAATTGAGTCCAAGAAAAGACCGATATCAGGTAATCTCCTCAGTTGCAACTTTGCATACGACCACACATGCAACTGGTAGCTTTCACTCTGACACATTTGTGAACAAGGTAGCTCTTTTCAATGAGTAGACGCGTGGGATATAAATTGATAGCTTTCACACTTGTTTCTTGTAGGTCAGGTAGCTTTTTCCAGTTGCAACTGAAAGCCGGTGTGACTAGCTTAAAAATAAATCACCTTTCGGTGTTTGTCTCCTTCATTTTGAATGTAATTTTGAGACAATCATTGTTTTTATTCCTTTTTTTGTGTCAAGAAAGATTCACTGAGGAGAAAAACACGTATACCAAATCAAAACAGGGGACTACAAATCTCAGTGGAATAAATAATTAAGTCCAGAAAAGTCACCCTTGGTTGCAGCAGTGTCTCTGCTGCAATTCACATAAGGCAGAGGCCCAACGACTTACGAATGTGCTCACATCGTGTAACATCGAGAGCCTTTGTAAAGATGTCTGCAAGTTGAACGTCAGTACACACATGGTGTAACTCAACAATCTTGGCTTCTACCAATTCTCTAATGTAGTGATATCTTATGTCAATATGCGTAGTGCGAGAATGTTGAACGGGATTGTTGGAGATATGAATGGTACAAGTAATATCACAAAACACAGTAAGTTCATGTTGTATAATACCGTAATCCTTGAGCATTTGTTTCATCCAAATCACTTGAGTGCAACACCTTCCAACGGCGATGTATTCAGCCTCAACTGTGGAAAGTGTAATGGAATGTTGCTTCCTAAATAAAAACACCCCCCCCCCCCCCCAGTGGTGCTTTTCCTATCATCAACACAACCTGCATCACTAAAACATTGAAACAAATAATGGGACAACTTGTAGTGAGATAAAGCAAACTTCCGATCATGCTTCTGTAAAGACTTGGATCAATGGAGTTGCAACTATCATCTTTGCTAAGCCGATCAATCGATCTCATGGGAGTCTTCATTGGTATAATATGGTCAAGAACAAATCTTTTCACAAGATTCCCTGCATACTTTGCCTGTGAAATGAAGATTCCAATGTGATCTTGTTTGACCGTTTGAATTGGCCCGACTAAATCCATGTGAAGCAGTTCTAGGATCCTTTCAGAAGGTGTGTGTTGCAACTCTGTATGACTAGTCTTCTTTTGTTTTCCTCCCAGGCTGTCTCCACATTTACCATCACCAAAGATGACATATACCTTGTCATCCATGAGCTTACTTAAGATGCTTTTGTCTCCCTTCATGTGCCTGGAGCAACCACTATCAAGGAACCATGAGTTAATAGAATTTTTAGAAGCAGAGTTACAAGTAACAGGGTAATTAATTGTTTTGGCAGATTTTTCAACCCATGTTTTCTTTACAGATTTTACAGGTGCAACAGTGGGTGCACTTTTCTTTGCCTTCTTTCTTTTATTCTCCTTCCTTTTCTTTTGAACCATTGGGGTAGGTTCACAAGGTGTGGGAAATTGTGATTCCCAAAGCTGGTAGAAGTATGGTCTAATATGCCCTTTCACTCCACAATGATGGCATGTTGGAACAAATCTGCTTCTCTGTGACCTGTCAACAGAAAACGGTAAATATTTAGCATTGTTCAAGTTGCAACTAGGATTTACCTGAGATTTCTGTACTCCTTTAGGTATTCGTTTCTTCTTTGACATTGTAATTGTAACTTTTGCGTTTTGAAGAAACTTTGGTTCACCGATATCAACAAATCCAACTCCAGTTTTTCCAGTTGCAACTTGCTTGGTGTCAAGAACTTTCCCCAACTTCTCAGTTCCAGGAATCAGTGGCTTCACACTCTTCATGAATGATTCTAATTCTTTTTGAGTGAGAATTAGGACTTCCTTTAGTGCCTTTTGAGCTGCAAGTGCTTTATCAAGATCTTGAGAGATGTGATCTTTTTCCATTGAAAGGGTGAGCACTTTTCTTTCAAGTTCCAGACATTGTTTCTTCATATGAACTGGACTACCATGTGATTGCAGAGTCTTGAACTGAGCTTCAAGTTCAATATTTCGTTGGCGCATGGCTTTATACTTTGTCAAGGCAACCTCAATCACCTTGTGATTTGACTCTGACTCATCACTATCGGATTCAGTCAGAATGTCAGTTGCAACAGCAATATTTTCTCTTGGTGAGAAGATAGATGTAAATGCAACATCACCCATTTCCTCGGTTTCTTCATTGTTTCTGTCCGTTTCATCATCGCTCAATGAAGTTAGCAGTGCTCGGCTTTTGTTTTTCTCTAGCAAGTTTCCACAATCAGCACTGATGTGACCAAATCCTTGACATTCCCTACATTGAATACCTTTCCCATATCTCTTGTTTTCAAGTCTATTAGTAGCGGAAGGTTTTTTAAATGAATCAGAGGGACTTGTAACAATATGAGAATTTTTACCTTTACTCATTTTGCTGAACCGGTTTGCAAGGAGAGACATGGATTGTGTGAGGTCCATGTTTGGTGTGTTTTGCACAAGACTTGCTTGAAACGCAACTCCTTTGGAAAATCTGTCATCTTCTCGTTCCAGCTTCATTTCCCATGCCGTGAGTGATCCCATTAATTCCCCAAGAGAAAGAGTTTCAATATCCTTGGCTTCTTCAATGGCTGCAACCTTCATTGCGAACCTCCCGGGTAGAGATCTCAACATCTTCTGAACAATACGTGAATCTGGAAAGTCTGCTCCAAGCATGGTAGCCTCAGTTGCAATATGCCTGAGTTTTGAGTGAAATTGAGCAATCGTTTCCAATTCTCCCATCAACATGAATTCGAGTTGATCATTCAGAAGTTGCAACTTAGATGCACGAACTTTGGAGTTGCCTTCATAAGCATTCGTGATGGCCTCCCACGCATCCTTAGCAATTTCAAAGTTAGCAATACTTTTATATTGATCATAATCGACAGAAACAAGAATGATATTTAAAGCAGTAGAATTATGTTTTGCGAGGAGTTCCTCTGCATCGGTCCACTCAAGTTCAGATTTTACTCTGCCCTTGTTATCTACTGGAGGGCTCCACCCTTTAAGAATGCTTTTCCACGCCTTTTGATACTGTTGTTTAATGAAATTTCGCATGCAATTTTTTCAGTAGGAGTAATTAGTTGCAGTTAGCATTGGTGGCCTTGTGACCGAAAGACCTACCCTCATTTCTTCCATCAATGAAAGAGAAAAAAAAAAAAAAAAGATCTTTTAAACCAGAATCTACAATATAGAATATAGTGACCCGCTCTTGATGCCAATTGAAAGATCTTAGGTCTATGTTACTCGTTATTGGATGCAGTTGTACTTGACAGTAGTTGCAACTGCACTCATGAGTAAGACAGACAACTGTATTTTTATATTTTAAAACCAGTTTTCTGTTGCAACTAATAGAAGACAGTTAAACATAAAATAATAAAGAACACAAAGATTTTTTACGTGGTTTGGTCCAAATGGTCCTAGTCCACGGGGTTTGCACCCAAATGTTGTGACTCAAACAATACCCTACTTAAGAATTACAATGATAGGAATTACTCCAACGTAAATCTAGACTCCCTCTAATTTACCGTTGCAACGCCTAACCCTCAACTATTTTCGGTATACTCCTTTGAGTCGGAGAACTTGAAGATTAACTCAAGTCTCATTTGACAAGAAGTTCTCACTAGAAGACTTTGACTCGATACAGGACTGAAATCACTAATTATCCTTTTCAAAGCTTGTCCTCTAATTGTGTCGAGTCCTCCTTATATAGGCATGGGCAGAATCTCTGCAGATCTTTAGTTGCAACCCTCGCAGATCTTCTTTCCTTAACAGATAAGATCGTCTGATTATCCGGTTGCAACCCGATTATATTTCCTTGCCTTATCCGAAAGATTCCTGCAATATCATACAAGATATCTAACGTACATACCTAATATTATGTCTAGATACATAGATATGAGATATGGTTAATATCTAGTAGGATAATCTTAAAGATAGAATGATATCTTATAAAGATAAGGAAATAATATTAAGATAATTATCATTTAAAAGAATAACTTATCCTAATGATTTAACAAAACAATATCAATTTAAACCCTAGTTGGGCCGATGCGAATTTATCCCAAATCGGATAGAAAACGGCCCTAACAAATATAATTTCTTCCGTTTTTGAAAACTTCACAATACTTAATATAATTATGAGATCTAGTAATCGAAGAATTTCAAAAAACGTAATCAATGAAATTAAGTCCTTTTGTTGGGTCACGCTTAGGAATGAGCATGAGTGTTGTGACAATTGAGAGTAGGGACATAATTTTACTAGTTCACGAGCATGAAAAGTTGGACAATATGCAAAAGCAGTGGATCACAAACAATATTTAGAAAGCTTGAAATGGTGGCTAAGGATCGTTTGTTACGTATGCGGTATGTGAATGTCCAAAGTGTGAAACTATTCTGGAATGAAAAGACACGGACACATGCACGTTCAAAATTTACCTTTTCAGCTTTTCTTAATTACTTGCGCACTTTAATTCAGTAATATATAAAGTTTTCTTTACAGCTAATTGACAGTTTCAAACTTCAACATATATGAGCCCAGCCTTCAAGTGTGACGAATAGAAATTAAATTTGTGTAAACGGGTACGAACGTAGGATATATATTTGTGCTTGCTTTTAATATAACGCGTACGAAGCATTTGTTGTTAAGTTTAATGATTTTGGTGGTCTCCATACTTCTATTTATCAAGACAATCCTATCGAACTTAGATATTTAAATTATTTGGCTTCATGAAGAATGATATGGGATGTTTCTGTTATGTCCCATTTTAACAATAATTCGGTATATGCATGCAATTCGTGAGCTACTAAAGAAACACTTCATTAAGCGCTAAATTCCGTGCATGGATATAGTATAATATAATTCTCATAAATCAGATTCTAAATATTAGCAACGCTACGAAATACATATAGCTGTATTTTGAAAGTTAATTGATGCAGTGCAAAGAGATTATTGGAGTTTCATGATCAATAATAAGCAGGTCAAAGCGAATAATTATTAATTTACCATAAGTTAATACTTGTTTTTCTTATTCTTCTTCATTAGAAAAAGATGTCGAGTTTCAAGTGAAAACGGACAAATGATATACTTCATGGGCAACGTGATTTTAGTTGAATTTCAAGCTCTCCAGTTAAAACTGCAACGTGTCGTGACGTGTGAGAATAATTACTTGTATTTATTTAAGAGTCTTCTGTAATTTTCATTTTTTTAAGGTTGCTTTTGTTATACTTTAGTTCTTGCTGTTCTTCAATTTGGCAGTCTTCTTAGTTTGAACATCGTTCTTGATTTTGCAATTTTTATTACACCATTAACATTGGATTCTAAAAGAAAATGTTATTACTTATTAGTATGCAGGACAGCAGGAGTACACTGTCCACTCATTCCTCTATTTAAGGACATAATTTGAGATTTGAATAGTATTTAATTGTCATATATTGACGTTCATAAAATTTAGAGAGAAGTAAATAATTTAAAGTTATCTTTTATCAATACGATTAGCTAGCAATATTTTTCTGTGCTCTGCGGAAAACCAGCCGTGCGCGTCGCTTTTCCTAAAGGTCTGTTCCTGCGTCGGGTTCAGCTTATGCTAATTAACTATATATATACACTTAGAAACAAATAATAAATTGATTAGAGTTAATTATGATTAAATTAGTAGCCGTCAACAGCTGCCAAAATTACTCTGTCAGCCACTAAAATTTTTTTTTTTTTTGAACAAGATAACACCTTTCATTAAAACAGCCAGAAGCGGCAAATGGAGTCTCCATACAGAGATAGAACCAAAAAAGAAACATTATCACCAAGAAATAAAGAACAAGTCGCAACCACTAATTATCTTCAGTAATTCGAGTTGCCGTCCTCGCAAGATGATGCGCAGCAGTGTTTTCTTCCCGAGCAATCCACCTAAACAGCCAGTTATACTTCTTCTCGCACAGTCATCGAATATCCGTAATGAGATTCCCATGATCGCCATTCGTATGTACTGGGACTGAGATGTCATTAATAACGTTCAAGCAATCTCCTTCGAAGACCACGTTATCCCACTTCTCTTGCGCCGCATATTGAACAGCAGTTAACGCCGCAAGCGTCTCTGCATTACGAGCTCCCAAGTTTCCCACAATACGTCGCTGAATCCTCATGACCTCGCTTCCCTTCGAATCACATGCTTGCACCCCAACTCTAGTTTCCCCGTCGTCTTCAAAAACTGATCCGTCAAAGCGAATTCTATACCACGGATCTGGGAGGAATATGTTCCTACACTCAGCCCTTCCATTGATCTCCAAAACTGCTGCACTTCGGCTCGTTGTCCAGAATTCAAATTGGCCCTTTATAAATTCAGCAATCTCACCTGGGTCGGATGCCTTCTCGCCCGCCACAATCCTGTTCCTATTAGACCATAATGCCCAACAAGTTGTCACCACCAATCCGAAAACATCAACCCCTCGTTCGTTGTACGTACGTCGCAGCCATCCCTCCGCGTCTTCATTATTTCTCATCAAAAGCGAGACCGGAATGAGGAGTAATGCCCATACCTGCCTTGCGACATGGCATGACATGATGACGTGACGATAGTCCTCCTCCCCTCCCGCACATACTGGACAGTCCGTGTCACACTTGATGTGTCTACGCGTCAATAGCATACGAGTTGGTAGGATGTTATGACAAAGTCTCCAGCTAAATAAATTTATTTTAGATGGTAACTTCGGCTTCCATATGAAATTCCAGTCCCCACACGTACTCGAGCTCGCCCCCTTTGCTGCTCCCTTATGAGACAAACCTCGTGTGAATATAAGATGGTATGCACTTTTAACCGTGAAAAAACAAGAGCTAGTGTAATGCCAAATTAATTTATCCTCATGTAGTCTGTTCCCTAATGGAATCGATAGTATAGCATCAGCATCTTCCTTCCAAAAAATATGACGAATTAGACCGACGTTCCAACCCCTCGACTCCTCATCAATAAGTGCAGCAACTCTAATGTCGCTAATCGCGTCCATTCTTGGGGTAATAATACGAAAAAGCACCGGTCTTGGTATCCATGCATCCCCCCAAACTCCAATTTTCTCCCCGTTGCCGACCCGCCATCTCACTCCAACCTTGACCACCTCCAACGCCTCAAGCAACGCCATGAAAAGGATGGAGTGGCTCCAATTTTTGCCTCAAGAACTGACGTTGTGGGGAAATATTTTGCACGAAAAATCTGCGCTAGTAGGCTATTCGGATATTCAAGCATTCTCCAAATTTGCTTTGCTAGTAGTGCCAGGTTAAAACTCCGCAAATCTCTAAATCCGACTCCTCCGTCTCTTTTGCTCTTACTCATCTTATGCCATGCAAGCCAGTGAGTCTTATTTTGATCTTTGTTTCCCCACCAAAAGTTGCTAATCATTGATTCAATTTCCGTGATAAGCGAATCTGGTAGTCGAAAACAACTCATCGCGAACATTGGAATGGCTTGTATGACCGCCTTAATCAAAACCCCCTTCCCCCCAATTGACAAATTCTTCTCCTTAAAACCTTTCACTCTATCCCATATACGGTCTCGAATGTAATTGAACACCTCCTTCTTTGAGCGTCCCACAACCGATGGGAGGCCAAGATATTTCTCATGTTTATCCGCCATCCTTGCTCCCAGAGAATCCGCGACCTTCTTAGCCAACTCCTCCCTTGTGTTTTTGCTAAACACCACGACAGACTTCTCCATATTAATCATCTGACCCGATGCCAACTCATATTTCCTCAAAATATTCAAAATTTCCTCTATTGCTGATTTATTTGCCTCGCAGAAAACAAGAGTATCATCTGCAAAGAGTAGGTGGGAAACCACTGGAGCCTGTCTCGCAATTCTTACGCCACGAATCCTACCTTTTACCTCAGTGTCGCTAATGAGTGCAGATCACTGTTTTGAAACCCGGACCGGACCGGCCGGTTCGACCGGTCCGACCGGGAACCGCTAGCCTTACCGGCTCGGTTCAGCCCTAAAAACGGGTTGTTGAGTCTGGCGAGCGAACCGGCGGATTCGGCCGGTTCGCCCGGAAACCCGTCCGACCGGTTCGGCTAGCGAACCGGTGTGATTTTTTTTTCCGTAATTTACATTTATGCCCTGCAACTTGTTGTTAAACAAAAAAAAAGTTGTCTGCTTCTGCTGTGAGTCCTCAAAAAAGGAAGAAAAAAAAAGGAATGGTTTTCTGCAAATAAGAAGAAAGAAAGAGAAGAAAGAGAAAAATAAAAGAAGAAGAAGAAATTAATTGAAGGAGAGAAGAAGGATCTACTGCAAATGAGAAGAAAGAGAAAAATAAAAGAAGAAGAAGAAAAGGTAGAAAGGAACGGCTGCTGCAAATATGAAAAGAAAGACAGAGAAAATAAAAGAAGAAAAAAAAATTGAAGAAATAGTGTGTTGCGCAGCAAATGAGGAAGGTTTATGTCCAAGGGGAAAATGGGCTAAAACCCTAGAATTCAAAAAGAAAAATGGGCCCTGAAATGGTCCAAACAATTATCAAACACCATAATCAATTAAATGGGTCATTATTTATTCAAAAAAATGTGCTATATAATAATTAAATCTTACGTATAATATCTTTTTTCTTAAAAAGTAAAAAATAGTCTTTCATATTAAATTTTTTGATAAACATGCATATTATGTTCAATAGTATCATGATTATAAATATATATATATATATATATATATATATATATTTGCATGCAACATGTAATTTTAAAGTTGACAAATTGACTGTTGACTAAAGTCAACACACCGGTCTAACCAGTGGTTCGACCGGTCCGACCTATTGACCCGCTACCCAGTAGCCTCACCGGTTCTGTGACCGGACCGGGTCTGAAAACACTGGTGCAGATAAAGCTTCTGAAACCATCAAGAAAAGATAAGGGGATAACGGATCACCCTAACGGATTCCCCGCTCAGGCAACACCGATCCAAATTCACGCTCATTAACCACAAAGGAATAAGAAACAGATCTGACACAGTTCATAACCAAAGAAACAAAATTCTCATCAAAACCCAACCTGAGTAATACCTGTTCCAAGAAGGACCACTCGACCCGGTCGTAAGCTTTGCTCATGTCCAACTTGAGAGTCATCAATCCTTTCTTTCCTGTCCTTTTGGTTTTCAAAAAATGATTAATTTCAAAAGCCACCAAGATATTATCAGTAATTAATCGCCCTGGGACAAAAGCAGATTGTGAAGCAGAAATAATATCAGGAAGAAAAATCTTGAGCCTATTAGCTATAGCCTTCGAAGCAATTTTGAAACAAACGTTGCTTAAGCTAATAGGCTTGAACTGCTGCATAAATTCCGGATTAGAACATTTGGGAATCACAATGATGTTGGTGAAATTTATATCAGCGAGGGGCCTCTTGTCATTTAGAATTTCTAAACAGAAACTACTAACTTGGGGACCCACAATATGCCAGTATTTTTGATAAAATACTGCTGAAAAACCATCAGGACCAGGGGATTTATATGGAAACATTTGGAAAAGAGCATGTTTTACCTCGTCGGACGTATAGGGTTGAAGCAAGGATTGGTTCATTCCACCAGTCACTCGTGCATGCATTGTTCCAACCACATCCTGAATATTCTCAAGACTCGGCCTCGTAGACTGAAACAAACCCGAGAAATCATCCTCAATCACTTTCTCCACTTCTCTCGGTTTTTTCCGCCATACCCCCTCCCTATCACAGATTCCCTTGATCTTATTAATTTTCCTCCTTTCATTTGCTCGATTGTGGAAAAAAGTTGTGTTTCTATCACCTTTTTTGAGCCACTGGACCTTTCCCCTTTGCTTCCAATATAATTCCTCCCTATCCCGTAATTGTTCTAGTTCCTTCTTAAGTTCTCTTTCCTCTTGTTTCGACTCACTAGATAGGGTTCCCTGCCTGAGCACAATAATTCTCTTCGTGATTTTCTCCTCTCGATTCTTGTTCCCCCGTCTGGTGCACTTGTTCCACGCCGTAAGTTTATCCCTGCATGCATTCAGCCTGTCCAAGAGATCTGGTACCTCTTCCCCCTAGAACCATGGGCCCAACACTCCTCTATAATTTTCTTACTTCCCTCCATGGTTGCCCACGCTCCCTCAAATCTGAATCTCGTTTGGCGTTGCCACATCTCTTCATGTGCAGATGAAGTCGAACACCAAATAAGTAATGCTGAGTGGTCCGAATGCAGTACATCAATGTTCTGAACTCTTCCCCCTCCAAAAGTACTCATCCATTGCCCATTCGAGCAAGCTCTATCAAGTCTAGCCCATACCGTGTCGGGATCCGGCCTTCTGTTGCACCATGTAAACTCCGACCCTGTGAACCCCATATCAAACAGATTCGACTCATCTAGTGCTTCCCTAAATTTCCTCATATTACTAACCAATCTGTCGTTTCTACCCCATTTTTCCTCATTACACAGGATCTCGTTATAATCCCCGGCACAGATCCAAGGCTCTGCCACGTGACGACTAAGATTGCGTAACAACTCCCACGTAATATGCCTCTTAGTTAGAACTGGTTCGCCGTAAAACCCCGTGAATCTCCATTCCTTATGTGTATCCCTGTCCTCAACCATCACGTCAATATGATTTCTTGACATGCTCAATAATCAGATCTCAACATCTTTATTCCAAAGCAACGCTAGTCCACCCGACTTACCTCGCACACTGACAGAAACCCCAAACATATTCATAGAATTCTTCAATTTCTCTATTTTTCTCCCGGTATATTTCGTCTCCATAAGAAAAATCAGAGAGGGGTGGTGATGCGCCACAAGACTGCGCAATTCTCGAACTGTCCAAGGGTTCCCCAGGCCCTGACAGTTCCATGTTATGATATTCATTGATCTCGGCGGGGTTTCTGCGCAACCTCCGCTGCTGGTCCATAATTGTTGAAAACTTGCTCGGTTTGTCGTCCCATTTTTCTTGAGGCCCCTTCCTCGTTCTCATCCGTCTGCCCCTTCCTTTTTCCCAGCACGCCCATACTCTGACTTTCCCCCGACATTCTCTTCCTCTGGATGATCCCTTTTCTTTGAGCTCTTTTTTCTTTCTTTTCCAACTGAGCCGAATGCAGCCCCCCCCCCGACTTTTGCAGCAGATTTTGATCAGCATTGTTTTGCAAATTAGACACGTCCCTTAATGGTAATCTGGATCCCATACTCTGGTCCTCCAACAGTGGACTAACATGCAATTGATTATTATTTGAAGCTTCCTCATAAAATGGACTAACATGCAACTATTTATTTTTATTTGAATCATCCTTCTGCAGCCCCATCCCAACATGATTACCAGGCCCATAATTCTCTATCCTTTCAAACTCGACCACCATCATGTCACGTAGCGCTTGCTCCTTTATTTTTCCATTCGGCCCCGACTCGTCGCTACTTTCAGCTTTCTCTTTTGATACAAGATTTGCCTTCTGTTTACCCACTCTACGGTTCGAAATTGCATCATCACCCACTGTTGCTTCGCTATCACATGATTTATTTGTGGAAGTGACTATCCGATTTATTCCTAAACCCCGCTTTCCATATATTTTCTCCTCTACGTTGGCTAGAAGCCTGCCGCCACCGAGAATTCCCAGGCTGTTGATTTGCTTTGCTTGGAATGCTGTAATGGCGAGCTTTGTTCTGTCCAACATTTAAATCACGAAGCCAAGGCCCATATGGGAGTTCGTTCATGTCCTTCGATCCCTCGCCAAGTTCATACCTCTTCTCACAGTCCTTCATTATATGCCCGATCAAGCCACACCAATAACAGAAATTATGAAGCCTTTCGTAAGTGAAAGATGCAATCACCTCTGTCCCATCCGGTCCTCGAAGTTTCATGCATCGAAGAAGAGGTTTAAAGACATTAACCCGAGCCTTAATTCTCATGCTGACCCCCCACGGCTCTTTCGGATCTAGTTCTTCAAAACCGCCCAGTTTGTTTCCGATGTGGCGCGCGATCTCTGGAGTTTGACGTGAGAATGGGAGATCATGCACTCTTACGTAAAACTTGCATGTATCTAAAAGAACTTGGAGAGGGTTCTCGTGTGCCCCTACTTCGCTCAAAATTATCACCTGTTTATCAAACGTCCATGGGCAGCCCTCTAGTGCTCGCTGCTTGTCAATAACGTGACCAAATTGGAAGAGCAATCTCCCGTCCTCAATTTTGCGAATCTCCACCCCTTTGCTAGGGTTCATCACCTTTTTCATGAACTCGCAGAACGCCATAAAATTAAAGTCACGATTAGTAAGCAGACGGCCAACCAACACGAGATCCGATGAATCGTTCTGTTTTCCCCAGTCGCACCCCGGAACCTTCACAACCTCTGTCTCATCCTCCGTCAATTTGAGACTCTTCCCTAGTCTCTCTACTTCAGATTCTATTCGGTGTTATGATGAGAATATGCAGGATATAGTGTCGGTAACAATGCACTTCGAATGACCGAAACAAAGGAATCGTTCCTCGCAAGAACGCTAGTTAGACCAAAAAGAAAAAACACGAATCAGAAAAACGGGGAACTGAAACGGAAAACACGAGGCAGAAAGCAAAGAACGATAAAACTACTACGATGACCCCTGATCGGTCGGAAGACCAGAACCCTAAAAACGGAAGAAAAGCGAAAAACCATGATATTTCTTAGCGCTATTAAAAAGCATTCTGAAAAAAAAAACCAAAATTAAGGAGATAGGGATTGCTTCCACTCAGTAGAAAAGCGGTGCTACGGCGACGAGGTCGATGAAGGCCTTAGTGGAAAGGCTTCCCCAGCTCTCAAGAACGAGAGAAAAAGCTCTCATGCGAGAGAAAAAATATGAAAGAAAGAGTAGCCACTAAAGTTTTTGATCTTACCGTTTGTTAGACCGAATCTTTTACGGCTATAAATTAGTTACTAAGCTTCATCATTTAGCAATAATATATATTCATTTTTTTCCTTATATGGCCAGATTTATTATACCGTTTGGACCCACTATATGTTTTAAGTACTATATACATAATACACTGTCTCATAATTTAGTAGTTTAGTAAAATCGAAACTTACAATTTATACGTTCAAAAGCATAATCGAAACGTATAATTTATACGTTTTGATTTTACTAAACTACTACATTATGAGCCAATTTATATAGTACTTAAAAGTTAAAATATATAATGGGTTCAAAACTATGTGGTATATAATCAATAGTACCATCTGTTTGCTCGCAACCAATGAATGTGTTTTTAGAGAAACTTTTGATCATAGTACTTTCCCTTTACATCAATATTTATTTTTAAGTAACACCATAAGCAATAAAGCAAATCTTGCATTTGCTTGGGCAGAAATCAAGTTCAATTTCAAAATCAGATGATCCTTTTGAAACACTTTTTTATTCTGTGCATATTTCCTTTAAATGTAAAGCAAATTATATATAAAATATTGCCACTGTTGACTGCGGCATTTGGGTAGCAAAACCAAAACCATTGGTCAATGCGTTATATATATATATATATATATATATATATATATATATATATATATATATATATACTTGCACAAGTGGGGAATGGCTAAAACTGCGCCGGTCCACTCATCTGTACGTCATTTTATGAATTGGACTATTCACTCATTTCTCGTCCATCTCCATAAAAGATAAGAACGTAACCTCAGCATCAAGTATTGTAAGTCATTAAAAAAAAGTAATGTACTAATGTATCATGGCCAATATTATACGATCACACGACCGTTTTCAACTTTTCAAACCACAAAAATAATAAACTATTGAATTTCTGTTAATGTATACATATTTTAGACCTTGCGGTAATAATTGTGTAACATTATCAAAATATTATAACATTAAATACACAAAATAAATCAATTACGTACCGCGAAGTCTTTGGTAGATCTAACTAGACTACCTGTTAACACTTGATTATGTATTGTACTCCGAGGTTTGTGAATTTTTTAAGTGACGGAACGCTTTGCCTGCTCCACAGAGCAATAAAATATTTTATTTATCTCTTGATTTTTCACGATACTTCTTGGGATTTTTCCTGCTATTATTTACACGTATCCTTTTTTATGGTGGCAGTGCCTCCTATTTATAAAGGGTATTCATCAGTGCAGCTGTCAATGTGCATGTTTCCTATTCGACAGATGGCTCTCTTTCTTACATTGATACGTCATTCACATGCTTGCCGGTTGACAAATGGTTTCTTGTAGCTGACTTGAGTGATTATTACTAGACACCTGGTTTTTGCCCGAATGCAAGGTGGAGCAGGACTCCTTTATCCTTTGTTTCATCTCTGGTTAATCGATGTATTAAGAGAACTATCGTATCGTGCCAGGAAGTGTCGGAAATGTGTTGAGGATAATGTTAATCATGTGAGGTATCGTGGAGTCATCCAAGACTCGTAGTACCTCGTGGATTTTTGTATCTTGTTCACACCTTCATGTCATCGTATTTGAGGTAGGTTCTTCAGGTCATCTAAGGCCGATGATTTCTACCTCCGATGTATATACTTTTATGATGTTTTTGAGGCCTTCTATTACGAGGGTTGCATTGTTACGAGGATTATTCTTTATTGGGTTAACACCTGTCCCCCCGAGTTCTTTCTAGATTCGGTGGAATGTGGAGGAACTCTTTGTATCTTGTTATTTTTTTTTGATTTCTTGTAGGACGGTGTATCTGAGCATTAATTGCGTCTCGTAGTGGAGGACGCCTTAACTAGGTAACGGCTCCTGATTTCTTTGGGAATGTGTGTTTTAAATGAAGAGGGCCAATTAACTTCTCCACTACTACTCCGTTTTGTTGAATTATACTTATAAAAGAGAATCCTTCCTTTCTTCTTCCTTCTTCATATCTGTCCTTGCTTTTCTCAACCAAAATTCTCTTCCTTTTTTTTTAATCTCAAGATCTTGCTTTCATGCGACAACTGGGGTTTCTACTGAGTTGGTTTCGACTGCCTCTACGACCGACGCCGTCTCCTTTGTTTCCGTCGTTGACTCTCCGGTGGTGACTGGTGTTGTTGTTCCTTCTCGCAAAAGGAAATGTGGGGCTAAAGCGAGTGGCGATGAGGGTGGTGCTCCGGCTACTCGTAAGAAAGGAAAGAAATCCAAAAAGTCTGTTCCAGCGGAAGAATCTCGAAATTTCCAGAAGCTAAGTGATGTTGCCAATACGGCTACTGAAGCGGAGGTTCAAGCCATTTTCACTAAATTTCAAGCTTCTTCAAGGAATATGGTACTTCAAATTCCCACTTAGGAAGAGAGGGGCGATAATCCTCCTGATGGTTGCGTCACTATCTACTACGTGCAAACTTGCGCTGGGCTTTGGACTTTCTTTCCGCCATTCTACTGTGAGGTTTTCAGGACTTGAAATATATATCCCAACCAGCTCACACCCAACTACTTTATCATTTGTGGGGTTTTGTTTTATGGTGTTTGACTCGTGGGCTGGAGTGTACCGTAGAGAGATTCTTTTCCATCTTCAAAGTGTGCGTGTTCTCTGTGGGTGCACCATTCTACTTTTTCTGCCATCGGGATCGGTCCAAGAAGGTCCTAATAGGCACCAATGTCTCGTGCAGTAGCTGGAAAGACAAATACTTCTTTTCCAGCCCCAACATTGGGGGAAAGTGGGATTTTCCTCTTACATGGAGGGAACCAGAGGCGTCATTGTACCGATTGGACCCTTCCCTTGTTTTTGATCCGGTATACGACGCGATGCGCCTCTCATCATCTGACCACTATTGTGCTTTGTGCGAAGCAGCCAGTCTATATAAAGCTTCTCCGATAGAAATAGAAAGGGAATGATAGTATTTCATCTCGTTATCCGAGGAAGATAGACCCGCACTTGGTAAAGTCTTTTTTTTTCTTGGTTTGATTTTTCTCTCGTACGATATCTTTTTGTGACTTTCACGAAACATTCTTTTCTCCTTTATGTCTTCGTAGTTCTAACGTTGTCACAGTTCGTTGTTCCTTCGGCTGCTACTTCTTCTAACACCACCAACCCTTCTTCTCGCATGAAGACCAGGTCGGTTGCAGGCACGAACGGATCTTCTTTTGGTGATATACCGCAAGCTTTCGAGGATGTTGATTTGGAGTTAATCGCTTCTCCTAAGGAAGACAGGGAAGATTCATCTGGTGCCCTACCCACAACTTTCACCTTCAGTGATGGCTCCGATGGTTCCGATTTAAAGACTCTGGTGTCTCGCAATGTTGCTTTATCCACGAACGTCCCCCTTCTTCCAAGTACACTTACGTTGTCCACCACTGTTCACACGCAGCCCATCCTAATTACTCTTGAGGCTGAAGAGCCATCGCCAAGAGTTGTTCCTCCGCCTTCCTCCGCATACGATGGTAAGCCAGTGCCCGGAATCGCTCTTCCGCCTTCCTCTACATTGTCAACTCCCCCTGCAGACTGATGAGATTGCTCTGGAGGTTCCGAGTACTATTTTGGCCTATCTTGCGACTCCTACTTCATTTCCTTCTCCGATTCTAGAGTTCACTCCTCCAACTCTTGGTGCTGTTTTGCCCGTTCATTTTCTCGTTTTTTTTATTTCAGATAAGGGCAAAAGAGTCGTGGATCACGATGATCGTTATCTTTCTGTTGGTATGTTTTATTTATCTCGACCTTGTGCGTTTATCTAGACTTTTTTTTATGACATCATCTCTGTTGGCAGAATACATGTTTGTCGGTCTTCCTCTAATAATCAAACGTCTCTTCATAGACGACTTATTCGTTGGTGACGAGGATTCTTCATGGTGTCTTCCCGTTACCAGAGCATCTAGGCCATCGTCCAATCCTCCATTCTTTCGTGATGACTTGGCATTTCTTGATAGGATACTCCCGTCACTGGTGAGGTCGAGCGCATGGGTTAGCCCCACTCCTCCTTCTACGGCAGTTTTCACTGACTCTCAATGTGTGGCTTCTGTTGTGTCGCCAACTCGGAAAGGTATGTCATTTTCCAGTCTCTTTAACATGGAGGGTTCTCCTTTCTTTATTCACACCACCGGAAAAGAAGCAGTTGTAGGTCTGTGCCCCCTCTCATGAAGATGAGTGAGGTAATGAGCACCATAACCGTTATCTGAACTCCACGACAGCTTTAACTTGTCATAGTGAGGGGGTTGCTCGTTTATTTTCTGAGTGGCTAACTCAAATGGTAAGTTTTCCCTACTTCGATGTATTAACATTATTATTTTTGCAAACGTGATCATAGGGTTCTATGTTTTATTTAGGTCCCTAAGATTATCCCCTCTATTTGGCACGAGGTGGATGCCACACAAGCCATCGCAGTGCTTTGCATGGAGAAGTTGGAGGTAATGGAGAAATCCTTGGCCGCTGCAAGGAAGGAAGCAGACAAGTTCCGCACTAGCTTCGCTCAGAGTTTAGCTCGAGAGAAAGTTTTGGAAGATAGAGTTAAAGAGCTAAGGAATCTCTGAGTAAGAATCAATCTATGTGCTCGTCGTACGAGGACAATATCTTTGCTTTGAAGGAAGAGAAATCTTCTTGGGCGAAAAAGGAGAAGGAGCTGAAGAGGGAACTATCGGAAGTATACGATAGGGAGACCATGTTGAAGGAGGAATTGAAGAAACCTCTGCCTGCCCCGACGGGCTATATTTCTCCGAACGAGCTGAGATTGAAGCTGGATGAAGTTTTCCAGATGGTTAAGGATGCTACATTCAAATGCTATGAGGAAGATCTACATTTCCGCCAACAAGGTTGCTTTCTGGGTTATTCGCTATGCGGGTTTCTTCGCTGTGTGAATATGAGCAGAGAGGGTAAGTTATTTGCTTATGAAGATAGTTTGGAGGCGTTTGAATCCTAGTAGTCTGCTGACAGACCCTCCGACGATGGAAGAAGCTTTTGAGATGTTTACTCGGGTGGTTGCTAGATCTCCTTCCCCTTCTCGTACGCTTCTAGCGCCTTCAAATGTACATGGGCCTTCAGTTCGCCACTCCGTTCCCACTATCGGCACTGCCTATGATGCACGAATACTTCAAAAAAATGGTCGGTCAGTGTCGGATACGTATCAGATACCGATACTCTCCGGATATGTATCGAATACGCCAAGTGGCGTATCCTACATTAAAAATAATTAAAAAAGACGGATACATGTATCGGATACGCTGTGAAGCTATCCGAAGAGTATCCAATAAGTATCAGTAATTTATAAGAGTAGTGTGGTAGTTTTCTTAAAGTAGAAAAGGCCCAACAAGAACCAAATTGCAATATCTTTATAGAAAATTAAATATAAAATCGTGAAAACCCTCTATTTCAAACCAAAATAAAAACAACACACAAGGCTTTGATATGCTTCATAATAGTATGTGACTAATGACTGTGCAAGTGATTAGATATAATATTATTTGATATTTTTATTTAAATTATATCTTTATATATAATTATTAATATTAAATATTTGACGTATCGCGTACGTATCGTACCTTGTAAATTTTTAAAAAAAATTGTATCCACGTATCCGTATCCGGAGGATACCGATACTCGTATCCATATCCGTGCAACCTAGGCCACTACTGATCCTCCTACTCTTGCGCCCGAAGTCCCTAGTGAGCC
This sequence comes from Linaria vulgaris, assembly GCA_948329865.1. Lineage (NCBI taxonomy): Eukaryota > Viridiplantae > Streptophyta > Magnoliopsida > Lamiales > Plantaginaceae > Linaria > Linaria vulgaris. Next base: position 12,831,536 of record OX415254.1, on the reverse strand, counting down.
CGCATGCGTTAGTGAAGCCAAGAGAGAAACCTCCGACCCTTCGTCCCATAACAGCTCGGTGTAATAGATAGGTTTTGAGCTCTTCTTCTTGTGTAATTTTCTAAGTGTTGAGACCTTTTCCCCAATGTTTGCTGGGAATGTTATGTTTTGCTAACCTTTCCTTTTTGTTTGTCGGAAGGGTTCGATGACTACAAATTTGGGTTGTTCCTGGTATGATGAACATTTTTGTTTCCTTCTTTTTTCTAGCGTTGACTTCATACAATTGTACTCCATTTTCCGTGCAACTTATTGTTCTCCTGACACGTTTTTTGGGATTCGTGCGCTGCAATTAAATGAGTGATAACATCTGAGGTCAAGGAATGTTACCCATTATCAGCAACATACGCCCTTGCCTGTCAATATCTTCACATGCATGCTTCGTTGATTGGCAAGTGTCACCGCCCGATGACTTCAATATTCTGACTATGAGGGTCCATGTGTGTCTTTTTCCTTCCTATAAATAGTCTCAAGATCAATCATTTGTTTCTCATTCCCTTAAAAGTGCTCTTTTGTTTCTTTCTCCTTCCTATATCAGAAATTTGCATGGCCTTATTTTCCATTGTACAATCTGGTTTTCTACTTATTCGTCTATAGTTTGCTTTTTAGCATGTCTCTTCGTTCTTCCCGTTCTTCCTCTCCCCCACAAACTGCCATCATTGGGAACTCCTCTCTTCATCGCACAAGACAGGGTTCCACCAATGGTCCTCACGCCACAGCTCGCATTCGGGGAAGTGCTGGTGGTTTAATTAGGATTTTTAGAGATACTTATGCCGTTACTCATGCTCCTCCAAGCCGCTCTTATATATATTTAATTGACCTGTTGCGCCCGACTTTTCTTCGCAGGGAGTCCTATGCTCCGACTGATCGATACTCTATTCTTAATACTTCTCCTATAAATGCCAGTGCTATGATAGGCGGTGGAAGAGTTGGATCTTACTCAAGCATTGAATCTATGGAATCGATTTCTTAGTTGTTGTCAAAGTATCATTTGAACACTAATGACTATGATATCCTGGTACCCTGCCTCATCAACGAGCTTTTGATCCCCCCGATGGGTTTATGACTGTATATGCGGACCGGATTCGTTGTGGTCTTTGGATGTTTTTTCATCCATTCGTCCATAACCTATTTAGATATTGGCATATATGCCCTAGCCAATTGATCGAATTCATTTCGTTACCTGATCGGATTCATCCTATGTTGCAAGATGCTGGACATTCCTTTAAAACCCTACCGTGTGGGAGCTACTTTCATTTTGCGTCCTTGCCCTAATGGTCTCCCATTTTTTGGTTTAGTATCCTGAGAGCATCCTCGGAGCTTTACTTGTATCCCTCGTCATTTAGCTTTTCCCGTAGACTGGAAGAAACGCTTCTTTTTCATGAAGCCTAAGAGAATATCGGCAGAATCTTGGGGCGTATCTACCCACTGGGGTTTGGGCTTCGTGGTTCCTAATGCGGACATTTCCGTTCGTGAAATGAGTTATCTCTCTACAACAGGCCTATATACTGGGTGTTACAATGTTTGTGCTTTGCTAGAGGATTCTAAGGCGTTAGAGATGGCAGGTTTGCAGTCACGGGGAGATGTCCCCCCACTTTCTTCTGAGCCTTTGCATGCAAATCCTTTGTATAGTGAGTTATTTATTCTCGGTCATCTTCTTTCCTTTATTTTATTTGTGTTTTAGTCTTTGCTTACTGGTGCTTTCACGCAGGACTGAAGATGAACTCTCATGTCGTGGTGCCCTTTGCTTCGGAGTTTTTGACTCCGATACTTTCTTCTTCCCGAGTTTCCATTGACTCCGAATCTCGACTATTTGAATACGAACTTCTCCCTGCTCGCTTACATCCCAGTGATATTTCTTTGGTGACTGAGACCGACTCTATGGGCTGGATATCTTAACCTTTACCCATAGACCGGTTTTTTGGCAAGATTCCTCCCACGATGCCCACGGTCGTGAACTACTCAAAACCTAACACCTCCCTTGGTTTGAACCTACCTTCCCCAAGTCCAGCTATCGCCCCCATCCATGAATGTGGTGGATGGACATTCATCTTCTCCTCCAACTCCAATTGCTTCTTCTGCTGGTGACGGGCCTAGCCGGACTCGTGAAGCCCCAAATATTCCTAGTTCGGTAGCTCTTGACGCTGACTATTGTCGAAATTTTCTTAGCGGATTATTGAATCAGACAGATTGTGAGTTACTAAGATCTTTTCCCCCTGCCTACTCTTCGAGCTCGGTTTTGCCGTAATCTCTGCGAGGTAGCTCTTTTTCTTTCCTGTTTATCCTATCTCTTTGATATCCCAACTTGTTCGTTTTATCAAATATTCATGCTTGTTGATGTTATGGAGTCGCACAAGGATTACTCGTCAAGTGGTAGCTTTATTTTTCATCACCTCGATGATTTGGAAAAAGAGATTTCTATTTTTTGCAAAGAAAAAGCTCAAGTTATCGCTCATGCCGATGCTGACCAAGGGGTGTTAGAGGATTTACTTCGTGCTTGTCATGATAAGGCTTGGGATTTGGAGCGTGCTTTAATGTTAGAAAGGGCTCATGTTCTCGGATTAGATGAAAGACTCGACAATCTTCAAGCGCGGATCAAGACGTTCGACGAATTCATATCCTTGCTTTCTACTGATCGAGACGCTGCCCGTGGCAAGATCGGAGAGATGACTAAGTCTCATGAAGTGTCGCTAGTTATGGCCCGTGCCCAAGCTATGATGGATATTCCGAGTCTTCCACAGATTCGGGATACTCTTCGTGAGGATATGAGATAAATGGTTCTCATCGGACACCGTATTTGCCAAGAAGTTGTAAGGAATCTTCCTGGGTTTCCTCGAGAACTCATCCTTCCTAACTTGGATATTTATACTTCTGTTACACCTCCGGTTTCAGCACCCTCCTCGGATCCTACCCTTCGCCGAATGGTTGTCCCCACCGTGCTCTTATGGATCCAGTGGATCTTACCGTGGAGCAACGTCGCAAAATTATCAGGGAGGGTAAACGTCCGGTTGAGGACGAGTGATCTTGTTAATCAGCGAAGTTGTACATAGTGTTTATATCCCTAGTGTGTGATCTAAATAAGTCATGATGATAAGGAGGTTAGCTTTTACAGGAGTTGTGAGTTTTATAGTAGAGTACGTTTCGTCGGTCATAATTTTCGCTTTTCGATGCTACTGTAATACTCATTTCCTTGCTGAAATAAAAACCTCTCTTTTTTCATTCATGCTTTATTCATTTGCACATACACTTCTTTGTTCAACATTCCTCCTAGGCATAGTACTTTTTCAAGTTCAAGGCATTCCATGTGTTGGAATACTCGTGATTGTCTATATTGCTCAGCCGATAAGTAGCTGGCCCTACTATCTGGGATATCTTATAGGGTCCCTCCCATCTAGGTTGTAGCTTGGCAACATTTTTGGAAGCCCCGACTCTTTTGAGAACTAGGTCTCCTACTTGAAACATTCTGGTTTTTACCTTCTTTTTGTAATGGCGCGGCATTCTCGCCTTGTAACCTTCCATTCTTACAGTCGATCGTGCTCTTCTTTCCTCTAGTAAGTCAAGCGCTAAGGCTAAGTTTGAGTTGTTACTTACTTCTTCGTATTCTTGGACGCGCCAACTTTCCACCACGATTTTGGGTGGTATTACAACTTCACATCCATAAGCCAAGCTGTATGGGGTTTCTCCCATTGCAGAACTCTGCGTGGTACGATAGGCCTATAAGATGTATTGAACCTCTTCTAGCCACTTTGCTTTGTGCCAGTCAAGCCGTGCTTTTAAACTTTTTAACAAGGTCCGGTTGGTCCTTTCTACTTGTCCATTACCTTGAGGGTATCCTACCGAAGCAAAGCAATGTTTTATTTTCCAATGAGTACATTACTGGTACAACTCATTGCTGTCGAATTGAAGCCCATTATCGCTAACGAGATATCGGGGTATACCAAACCTGCAGAGTATATTCCTCCACAAGAAATTGATGATTGCCCCTGTGGTGATTCTGGCCAGGGGTTCTGCTTCTACCCACTTGGTGAAATAGTCAACCGCTACCAAGAGAAATTTCTTTTTTCTTGCATCATGTAGCAAGGGCCCGATAATGCATATTCCCCACTTGGCGAAGGGGCATACTAAGAGGCTTGGTTCCCATGGAGCCGCGGGGGCATGGATCTGTGGCGCATGTAATTGACAGGGTAAACATTGTCGGGAGTACTCTTTACAATCTCGCACCATAGATGGCCAATAATATCCTTGTCGGATAATTCGGTGAGCCATGTTTGCTCATCCCGGGTGGCTTCCGCATTATCCTTCGTGTACTTCTTTTATCACAACCCTTACTTCCGTTTCGTTTAAGCATCTTGTGTGGGGGTTACTATAGCATCTCCTAAATAGTGCTCCATTGTGGATGAAGTATCGGGAAGCTTTTCGTTCCATTTGTCGGCATTCTTTTTCATCATCTCCATATTCCTCCGGATTTTCTAAATACCTCTTGATATCCACTGTCCATCCGCTATCGATGGGCGCCACGATTGCTCATGATAGCTCTGGTACATCTTTCTCGGATTCACTTGCCTGTAATAGGGTAATATGTCGCGTGCTTACTAGGGTTTGGGTAGCTATTTTTGATAGACTGTCGGCCTCTTGATTCTCAGAGCGGGGTATTTGGACCACCTGGAATTCTGTGAAGATTCGTTTTCTTTGATGAACCGCTTGGGTGTATGCTTTCATCCTTTCCTCCTTTATTTTGAAGTTTCCCATAATTTGTTGTACTATCAGTTGAGAATCACTATGAACTATTAACCGCTTCACATCTCCATCGTGCGCTAACCTCATTCCTACCAACAAGGCCTCGTACTCTGCTTCGTTATTAGTTAGCGAGTAGTCCAATCTGATAGCGAAGTGGAGCTTTTCTTCCTCGACTTCTGTGTTTCTAAGTACTATTCCTATTCCTACGTGGGTACCTACAGATGACCCATCTACAAACGCATGCCATAAAGGGTCATGGCTCTCTATCATGGACTCGGCCATTTCCACGATGAAATTCTCTAGTACTTGTGCTTTTATGGCCAGACACGGGGCATACTTAATGTCATATTCTCTCAGTTCGACGACCCATTTTATTAGTCGTCTCGACGTTTCTGGCCGATTGAGGATAGTCCACAGTGGATGCCTCGTAAGGATGGTGACAAGGTAAGATAGGAAGTAGCATTGCAACCTTCTTACCATTGTTATGAATGCCAATACGAGATTCTCCATGAGTGTGTATCGAGTCTCTGCCCCATGCAATGTCTTGTTAACATAGTAAATTGGCAAATGCTCTCTCCCTTGTTCTTTTACTAGGACCGCGCTGACAGCCTCATTTCCTACTGCTAGATATGCGAACAATTTATCTTCGGGCTGGGGTTTTACCAATAACGGTGGGCTGACCAAGTATTGTTTTAGACCGTCAAAGGCTTATTCGCATTGCTCATCCCAACAGGAGTTGCCTAAATTTCTTAGAATTTTGAAGAAAGGTAGTCCTTTTTTTCGCGGATCGAGAGATGAATCGATTTAGCGAAGCATGCCTGCGTGTTAGTTTCTGGACATCCTTGATGGTTGCGGGTGTTATCATTTCTACGATGGCCTTGACTTTCTCTAGATTTACTTCAACTCCTCTTTTCGTTACCATGAATCCTAGGAACTTTCCTCCCTTAATGCCGAACGAGCATTTTTTTGGGTTAATTTTCATACCAAATTTATCCATAATATCGAGAGCTTTTTTCAGATCCTCAGGATGTCCCTCTGCTTGCTTGCTTTTGACTATCATGTCATCTACATATACCTCCATGGATTATCCGATAAGGTCAGAAAACATCAAATTAAATTGACCAACATCTGGTAAGTAGCTCCTGCATTTTTTAGCCCAAATGGCATCACTAGATAGCAGAAAGTACCAACATCTGTGATAAAGCTAGTTTTTTTCTTGATCGCGCTCTGCCATGGGTATCTGGTTGTATCCCTGATCTCCATCCATCGTGGATAACAAGGCACATCCTACCGTGGAGTTACCAATTGATCAATATTTGGCAAAGGGTAGCAATCTTTTGTGCATGCATCGTTTTGATTAGTGAAATCAACGCACATGCCATCTTCCTCCCAACTTGGATACTAAGACCACATTTCATAGCCACTCGGGGTAGAGAACTTCTTTAATCTGTCGGAGTTGTAACAATCGATGGATTTCGGAGCGAATGATTCTGTTCCTCTCTGGTCCCATATTTCTCTTTTTCTGTTGAATGGGTTTGGCATTAGGCCTCACGTTAAGATAATGCTGGCACACTCTGGGACTAATTCGTCCGGGTGGCCCACCTTCCTAAGTGAGGTTGTATTTTTTTAGGACCGTGATGATATCTTCTAGTTCTGGTCTTAGTTTTGTTCCTATCTTGATTTTCTTTTGATCGTCCCCTTCGACGATTTCTACCAACTTGAGTTCTTCTACATGTTGTACCCTTTCCTCCTCAGCCTTACGCTTCCTCCCTTGGATGACGGTCTCGTCTCCGATATTTGAGGGAATGGTATTCATACGACACTCCCTTGGTTTAGACTGATTTCCTCTTACCTATTTGATGCCAGGCATGGTTGGGAATTTGATTTTTAGGTGGAGGGTTGAGGGAGTGGCTTCAAACGCATGTATTGATGGCCTTCCACATATCACATTGTAGGTTCTTGTCGGTGCTTCAACTACCCAGAACTTTACATGTTTAGTTCATCATAAGGCCCCTTTTCCCCATGATATGGGTAAAGTAACAGTTCACATCGTGCGACTAGACTCTCCAAAAAATCTAACTAATGGTGTTTTCGTCGGGTCCAGTTGCTCCTTCCTCAAACTCATGGCCCAGAAGGTGGGAGTAAAGTAAACAATACATCCACGGAACTTACTGTGTCTATCAGGATCCTTTGAACCTCAATCCCCATAATGGTCGCAATTATGACGAGTGGGTCATCGTGAGGGTATACGATCCCTTTAAGATCTTCGAGCCCAAAGGATATTGTTGAAAGTTTTGTTCCTTGAATCCAGTAGGCGGGTAGCCCGTGTTCCATTTTACGGGCTTCTTTGAGGTACTTCTTCTTCCTTTCCGTGGGGATTATGGTTGTATCTCCTCCCTCAATCATGTTCACTGTCCTTCCCGAGGGGAGATTGTCTTTGTATGACTCTGGGTGTGGTGGGAGTCTCTGATGGTAATCCTCATGTTCTTGTTTTTCTTGCGGCATTACTTTGTTGTTTTCGCCTTCTTCGCATTTCACCTTCTTCCTGACCTCTAGCTGCCTGGAATTTCGATCTTCGTCTTCTACATAGTCCCTCAGGTACCCGAGGCTCAACAAACAGCGGTTTTTTTTTAACGTGGTGCAGCTGTCGGTAACACTGTTTTGAAACCCGAACCGGACCGGCCGGTTGGAACGGGAACCAGTTCCTTGTCCGGTCCGGTTCTGCCCCAAAAACGGGTTGCTAGTCTCTAGCGAGCCGATTGAAAAATTCTCCAGTCGGACCGGTCGACCCGATGAACCGGTTCGGCCTACGAACTGGTCTGCCTTTTTTTTTTTATTTTTTTTTTTGCTTTTGGTCAATTGCAAACCAGCCTCCCTATTTTTTTGCTAATTACAATACTGCCTCAAAAATTGGAAAAAAATGAATAAAAAAATGCAAAACTTTGAAAGGTCATAACTTCGCGTAGGAACGTCCGTTTTGGAAGCATTTTTTTTATTTAGGGTATCTCGACGAGATCTAGCCACTGCAAACTACCTACGGCGGTTAAGGCCAACAAATTTTCAAAAAGACGCAAATTTTCATAATTAATTTGATTTTGAAGCGAAACGAGCATGTATTCCAAAATTTCAGGCCTAGTAATTCGTCCAATGCGCTTTTCATATTTTTAATTTTATTGTCAAGTGATGTTGTTCTTGTCTTGAATTTCGTAATACGGTTAGTCAACATTAAAAAAAATAAAATAATCTTTTAGCTTGTATTAAATATATGGTTTGTTGGATTATTTATTAAATTGTGGATAGCTCAATGGTTCCCACTACTTCCCAAAAACTTGTTTTGTTGGAGGTCACATGTTCAAGTCTTAGTATTGTGATAACCATATTCTTATTTTTCTTATAATATAACAAAATATTAGTGACTTAAAATATTTCTCACAATTTTATAAAAAAAAAAATTAACAAATAATTTTTATATTACATTTTTTATTGAACGTTGACTAAAGTCAACAAACCGGTCCAATCGGTCCGACCTGTTGACCCACTACCCAGTAGCCTCACCGGTTCTGTGACCAGGTTGGGCCTGAAAACACTGGTCGGTAGTGTGTCCGTAGGCTTTATGGTAGTTGCGGAACTTTTCGGTGTCCTTGTTTTTGTATGGTTCCTTGATTGGCATTGGCCATGCAAAATCTTTATGACTTTTCATTACATTCAATATCTCTGCCGGCGTAACGGTTAAAGCTGTGAGTGGGACAGGTTGCAAGTGTCATATTTCCCAGGTTATCTCTCTGTTGCAAAGGAGTTTTGTCATCTTTCACTTTTCCTTTCGGATCGCGGACTTCTCTTTCGGATTTTAATTTGGAATTCTCCGCTTCTTCCATGAGGATATGAGTTTTCGCTTTTTGCATGAGTTCGTTCATGTTTTTTACTCTATTTTCGATCAAATATCGGAAGAAGTTATCGGCTCTTAAGCTTTGCGCCAGTATGCCGGCAATCATGGAAGGTTCTACATTTGGTACGTCCAAGGCTTCATCCGAAAGTCGTTTCATGAAATCTTGTAAGGATTCATACTTTTGTTGTTTGATCGTAAAAAGGTGGCACGCCGACTTAGGATATCGCATGTTACAAGCAAATTGTCTAAAAAACAAGCAAGCTAGTTGTTTGAACTTCGAGATCGTACCTGGGGGTAGTTGGGAGAACCATGATTGTGCCCGTCCGACAAGCGTGGTACGAAACACTCTACATAATGCGGGTTCAGAGGCAGAAGCCAGATCCACCGTAGTTATGTACTGGTTGATATGATCTTGGGGTCTCTCCCATCTTTTTCTACCGAGTATAGCGGCAAGTTGGCTGGCCTCATTGCAATCGGAATGATGCGGTGTGCAATTTATAGGACGAAAGGGGATCCATGATATACTGGCTCCTCCCCAGGGGTTATCGTTCTCCTCATATCCTGCATTTCTCGCCGCATGTGGTTGATAACATCCCAAAGAGTAGGCATGGGTTCCCCCCCCCCCCCCCCCCCCATGCGGTGTAGAAGATTTTGAGGAAGTTCTGGAGGATTTCTTCCTGTTGGATGGGCGTCGTAGGGACTATAAGGTCTTTCTTGGTACTCTCTTCTTCTTGTTTGGTAAGCTGGCCTTTGATATGGGGGCGCGACGAAGTGTCTGAGTCATTCTAGATCACTGCTCTTCTACGTGGTATTGCTCTCCGTATGGTAAAATTGGTTGGGGTTCTCTGACTCTTTCTCGGGTGTGTTCTGCTCCTCGGAGGGCTGCTTCCATTAGATCTTCAAATATGTATCTCAGGATGTTGATAAACTCAACATTAGGGATCGGTGAGGAAGGAGCAGGTGGTGTGTTCATAGGATCTTGTGCCGACATCTCATCCTATAACTCTGGTCCATTTTCTGGTTGAGGACCGAGAGATTCTTCCATGGCATGCTTTTACGTAACTCTATGGAGTTTCTCAAGGCAATTTTTATGGCGTTCCGACAGACGGCGCTATTTTGTTAACACTCGATTATGTACTCAGATGGTTGTGAATTTTTTAAGTGTCGGAACGCCTTGCGTGCTCCACAGAGCAATAAAATATTCTATTTATCTCTTGATTTTTCACGATACTTCTTTGTATTTTTGCTGCTATTGTTTACACTTATCCCTTTTTATGGTGGCAGCGCCTCCTATTTATAGAGGGTGTTCATCAGTGCAGTTATCAATGTGCATGTTTCTCTTTGACAGATGGCTCTCTTTCTTATGCTTCACATGCTTGCCGATTGACAAATGGTTTCTTGAAGCTGACTTGGGTGATTATTGCTAGACACCTGGTTTTTGCCTGAATGCAAGGTGGAGGAGGACTCATTTTTCCTTTGTTTCATCTATGGCTAATAGATGTATTGGGAGAACTATCGTATCGTGCCAGGAAGTGTCAGAAGTGTGTTTGAGGATAACATTAATCATGTGAGGTATCGTGGAGTCATCCAAGACTCGTAGTATCATGTTCACACCTTCATGTCATCGTATTTGAGGTAGGTTCTTCGGGTCATCTAACCCTGATGATTTCTACCTCCAATGTATATACTTTTATGATGTTTTTGAGGTCTGCTATTACGAGGGTTGCGATGTTACGAGGAATATTCTTTATTGGGTTAACTCTACCTATGTAATTTTCCGAAAAATCACATATCACTAGATGACCTTCAAAATAGACTAACTCTTTGATTTAACATAACCACGACGAGTCCAATCAAAAAACTAACGAAGATATTGATTGAAGGACTTACACACGAATCGCATACTTTCAGATTGCTTGGTTGCATTGCAGCCCATTAATCACTGGCCATGCGCACCGCTGCTCATAAAACTCGCATATAATTATTTCGTTTCTAAATAATGGAAAAATATATTATTTTCTCTTCAGACCTTTCACCGGCGTGCCCTTGACATTTTATTACTGCGCTTCTTGGAAAATAAAATGTCACAACGTTGTAATTGATGCAAACTAAAAAGACAATATACATATATATAGCCTATAGGTTAATTTAGTTTATCCTAAACCAAATCGATGATCCATCAAATGCATGCCGGATGAATTGACAATGTGCTAAATATTTTTAAGGAACGACAAACGTACATTTTATGTTTGATATAACTATCCACAATGAACTAGGCCACTTGTAGTTTACCTATACGGTGTGTAGATTATTCTTAATTTGATGCGGAGTTTCTATTGTATCAAACAAAAAGAAAGCTATCCGCAACATATGGACAAAGGGAGAGCGCAACAACAATCAATTTCCGCCCTCGAGAGTAAGTGTACTTCTAAGTTTTTCCTTAATTATTTTATGAATTTGAGATATAAAGGCCGCATTGGAAAGAACAAGGACCATATAACATATAAATCCAAGTAATTTGAAATAGCTAGTAGGATATGTTGTCACAAAAGTGACAAAAAATAAGGACAGCCATGTGACAAAGCAAGTGGGCCTCGAGGAATGGCAATGAATCTCGACCACAACACTCTAAATTAGGTTGATAGAAAAACCATGCATGTGACTATGCGAGTGACATTAGCCGTTTACGAGTTTATTTCAATTAAATAACACCGACCTTGTACCATAGAATTTATAGAATTGTGGGATATGCATCTAACTATGAATTCTAGAACATATAATATATTATATTATATAATCAAACTCCACATATTATCTTTGGAATCCGGATCCAACTCTGAAGGAGGAATGTGGTATTCTATTCTATAGCGAACATATTGTTTGTCTAATTATTGCCAATAGCATGATAGGATTTCATCTATTGTCTAAAGCATTGCCTCTGGCATGATAGAATTTCTTGTATGGTTAGTTACTTTTTGTTTTTCTTTTATCGTCAAAAGGTTAACACCATCAAATTTAATATAATATGAGAATATTTTTTAAATAAAAGTATAAGACTAGACTTATATATTCCAACACCGAATGTAATAAAAACACCTAAGGTAATATAAATTATGTAACTCTGCCTTCTTTTTTGTTTAAAGAATAACAACTTTATTTATATACTAAGCCGAAGCTAGGAAATGTACAATGGGGGCGCAGAGTCGGAGCTGACGAGAGTGTCTTGTATATGTACAACTAATATGAGATAAGACAAGTTCTTTCAGTCTATCTTCTTTAAAATAATTCTGTGTAAAGCAATGTTTTCTTAGTAATGATTGGGCCGAGGCTATTTAAATTCTGTGTAAAGCAGTGTAAAGCAGTCTATTTAAATTTGATCCATTCTCTAACGAGCCTAACAAATTAGAAACCAACTTAACACACTAGGAGCAACAAAGTAATGATTGGGCCGAGGCCCAAACTGTGATGCCCCCGAAATACCGAACAAGCTAAGGCCCTGTGGACCATATACAAGCCCGTTAAAAGGTTGTATCGATAGAATTATATAGTATGGTTTGTTTTTTTTGTTAGAATTTAATAATTTATTCAAAAGCGCGTTTTCACTTCTGAGAGTGATATGATGACAACGACTTGAGTGGCAACTAGGATTTCTCTACTGAGATGGGCAATTTAGGAATTTCCTAATGGATTAATAATTTTTCGAGCTACAGGTTGATCCATTTCATACATGCACTAGGGAGTGATCTAGTAAATAAAATCGTTAGTTACACAACGTCAACAATATATAACAAATACAAGAATACATTTCCACGCCTCTAGCTCTATATATAAAAGAAAGGGTTCATTGTTTTGCTTTTTGCACGAGCAATTTTATTCATAAAAAAACAGAGAGAGATGGTGCAACCGTACATGCAAAACTTGAGGAACGCACATATATAAATTATCAAATGTGACATGTTTTAATTATTTCATTTATTTGACAAAACAAAACACTTCAAACTACAGGCACCACTTAGTAATGCAAGATACACATGACTTACAAAATGCTAAAAAAGAAAAACAAATATATTTCAATCACAAAAAGTAAGTAGATGAATTTGCATGGTGTTATCAGTTCCCTTTGAAGAAACAAGAGATGCAAGAAAATATGCGGCGCTTAACGGCTCCTCGGACCGGAGTCACAAACGGTTTCGTAGTTGTGAATTTGGTGGCGGCCTTGTAAGAAGGCAACACTCTCTTGTGTGTAAAGCAAGAAAAATGCATTGCCTTTTTTCTTTTTCACTTTTCTTTTTTGTAAAGGATGATAAATGTTGAATTTGTTGTAAGAGTGAAAAGGGTCCAGTGTATGTATTTATATAGATGTGGGAAGTAAAGACTAAAGACAGGGAGAAGGGGAGTTGAACTCAACTGAAGTCGTTGTGTTAGCATAAACATATCTTGTTTGAAAGATTCAAAAAAATAATATTAACGCGTGGATTAGAAATGAACGCGGCAAGTTATTATGTGAAAGTGAAACTACATTTTTATTAAGTTTGGAGGGTAAGCATTTCGATCTGGAGGGTACTACGGGATGTTTAGTAAGATTTTGGCAACGACTATGTCAAACTATCAATTTTTTGGCTATTATTTAATGCAAATAATAAGTAGTTATGGGCTTATCGCTTGTGGGTTGGAGAAGAAATCACTAACTAATGAAGTTCAGTTAGAAAGAAAAAAAAAATGCTTTGTATTATATGCTTCTGTTGGAAAGCTGGTACATAAAATAAATAAATAGTATTATTACCTTAGGAAAAGTGAACAGGGTGAGAAATTGCAGAACCTAAAAGAACCATTTTTTTTGTTTGTTTTTGAACAAAATTAAGTATTTTAAAGTCCAAAATAGTTTTAAGTTTTTAACAACATCAACCATATTCCTTTTCTTGTTAAATAAGATCACTTTTCCTGATAAATGAGATCATTTGACCAAGACAAAAGTACTACAAGCTTGGACACATGCCCCTGTGAAATCATGACACATGTCTATTATGTTCTAAAGCTATCACTTAGAAGTAATTATCAGTCAACCCACCAAAATTTCTATTTTATGCAATAAAATCGCTAAAGCTATCTAAGGAGAGAGAAAAATACAACTCAAAAGAAAAATGAGGAAAGAGAAATATATAATTCAAAAAAAAAAGGAGAGGAGAGAGAAAACCAATTTTTTAATTGCGGTAAGTAAGGATTCTCTCAATCACAATACATATTTTCATAATTCAACTACAAAACGATCTTTTATAATGTCAAGATCCTTTTTGTTCGAGTCATCTTCTTTTTCTTCTTCTTTTCTTGAGAAAACTTGAATTTAGTACTGTTGGGGTGCAGTGTGCTAGTAATTAGTGATTTGAGTTATTAGTGTATAGCATTAGAGGGCGTTTGATTACGTGTATTAAGTGAAACAAGTGGCGTAATTTGACTTAGTATACGGTTTAGTTCGAGAGAAGAATTTTTTTGGCTTTGACCTAAAACTTCGGCGGCCCACCATTGTTCACGCTAATAACTAAGATAGTAATTGCTACCCCTCCCCCCCCTAAAACAATTATATTATATGAGTTCTGATACTAAATCCAACCACGCGAAATGACCCAAATGCGCTCACTTTTAACAAACGTTATAACAACTTATGAAAGTGTGTTTCTCTGTTACTTAAGTTGTCTAAATTCGACAACAACCTCATTTCTCCTGAAGTTAAAACACAACACAGAATCTGCGCGCGATTCTTATAGAGGTACGACTCTAGAACCCTAATTTTGGCAGTCGATTTTGTTAAAATTGACCAAATCATTGCTTACTTTTTTCAAAATTCCTTAGATCCGTGCAACATATGAACGTATATGTCTTAATTTTCTTCTAATTGTTGATTCGTCGCAGGTATCAAAGGTGATACGCATAGAGATTACAGTTCTAAAAACTTAATTGCTACATATTGCACTACACGAAGGTACGAGTCGTCTATCTATGTTATGATTTGGTGATGCAAAGCATGACTACAATGAAACCCTAATTCAAGATTTTAGGGTCTATAGTTTTGATTTGGGGGTTTTTTTTTTTAAATTTTGCAGATATTCTTCTAAGAGCTGCATGCCTTACTTCGCCTACTTGTGTTTGCGTTAATATATAGAATTTGCTATTATTTTTCTGGTTTTATAGAATTTAGTAATACAACGTACTACTTTGTGACTCGCCTAACAAAATCGATCAGTTGAGCATCTCAGGCGCTAAGGTTACTGTTAGGGTTTGTTGATGCTATGCATGCATTGAATTGAAATCCAAACTGTTGGAAATATTTAAACGGGTCGCCCATGTGGGCTAAACCCGACCCGTGAATTCGAAACTCAAAGCAAGGGAGGAAATAGTTTCCTCCATGTTTTTGAATTAGAAAAAACTACCATTTTCTCTCCCAACTCTTGCTGATATCTAAAGTCAGTTTTTCTTTTGAAGAAAGTAGAGAAAAACACACCTATTTTCGTAGAAAAAATAAGGAGAAAATGGAAAAGCCATTTTTGATAATCTTTTTCACATTTTAACATTTGCAACTTGGCTCTTGGGTTGTGGCTATAATTCCTTTCCGTTTGTGATTGGGATTCGACCAAATCGGAGTACAAATAAAGGAGAAACAGTCATGGAATCAAGCCGGGTTATTCAACGTTCATGGGAGCAATTTTGGGATCCATTTAACATGGATCAAAGGTTAGTAATTCCTTCATTGGTATCAGAGCCTTATGGCTCTATTTCTGACTTTTTAGAACATGGATGAACATATATACATGCCCTTATGCAAGTGTTATTTATGTTATATCGAAATCAAAAGATTCATGATCATCAATGGTGATTTTTTAATTTCTTCGATTTATGCCTTCAAATTTTTACTGTAGCATGCCTATATGGTTTTTATCATTCCTGCAAAATTTCGTAACGAATGGCTTTGTGGTTTGTGAGATATTACGAAGTCTTTGTGTTTTACCCGAAACTTTGACTGCATGCTGCGAATTCATTTCAATGAATTTTGGCATGAATCTTGCGGGGTTAGAAACTACATGTCAAGAGCTTTCCATCCATATAAAGAACGTTAAATTTGACCGAGAATTGAGAGAGTTATGGCATTTTCAATTTTCAGCCAAAAATTAGGATTTTCTGCGATTTTTGGAGAAGATGCACAGAAACGCGACACGTGGCACAGAGTTCATAACTTGCACCGGCGCCGCATGGGGGCGCGTGAGAAGCCTATTGTGGTCCGTTTTTGGATCCAAAAATTGAGTTATTCTCACAATTGGATTTCCTATTTTTCTGTAATTTAAAATAATTTTTCCAGAGTTCGAAAATATTTTTCATTGGATTTTTTACCTTTTAATGTAAGGATAATTTCGGAAAAATGCTTTGTTTTTGGAAAATTCTGCAAATTTTATTTTAGACTCTGAAAATTATCTTAAAAGGCATGTGAGCCAAGTGGGAGTGTATGGACATTTATTTGAGCCATAATTACTTTTGTTTAACTTGAAAATTTAGTTTTTTTTATATAGTTGAGACAAAATTAGGCATTTAATGCCGTATTATGGTCTCGAGTATCATACAACGTACTCGAAATTATCTTAAAGATATATGTTGTTTTGACAACTAAAGTAAATGTGTGTATACACTCCACAGTGTTAAAATTTTGTAATTTTAAACACGGTGAGATGTTCGAGAAGAAAACCCCGAGCTTGGAGGCTTGTAGTTCTAGATGGATGTTGGAAAACTTTAGAAATCCTAAAAGAGATCTATTTGCGCACTTGGTAGGCTATAATTTGGACCGAAGATCTAAATGTTACCGAATGTGTGAATGAGATTTGTTAATTGGATTTAATTTTGGAATAATCACATGTGAACATGAAGATAATTAGTTTAATTATTTTATGTGACGTGATGTATTCCGTAGTTTCGTGACAAAGCATGTATTAAAACATGCATGATTATGTTTAATCATTTTTGGTTCATGTAGAATACATGTTTGTTTCCTTATGTGCATTTGTTTTGAGCATGTAATTTCATATTTTACATGATGTATGCACGCTAATTTTTTAGCTAAGTGGGAGTTCTATGGTTGGCAGAATTTTAGAAATTCTCACCTTGAACTTAGAAGATTTTCTGATTTAGAAATTACTTTCGTGATAATGAACGTTGGGATATGGATGATGATAGGCCACTTTGTGACCTCTTCGATTCCGTACCTTATGGTCGATTATCATGTATGCTGATTTGCTAGATATAAAATCAAACTTGCATAAGCAATGGACATTTAAGAAGATATCTCTAGAAAATGACAGACCATGGCAACCAAGTTGGTCACGTTCATATATTCAAATAAGTGCTAGCAAAGCACCTATCGTGAAATGAACTGACTGTAAACTTATATAGTTTAGATATCAGGATAAGACGGTTTGATACCCCTAACAACATCGATTAAGTCACTCCAAACCTTTTAGTAAGGTTACTCTACTCTTAGAATATAGATCTAAGGGCATACAGATGATTTAATTCCGCTGCATGTGCCATTCTGTATAGCCATGTGATTAATGATTTATATAGATAGTGTACTTTTATATGTGAAATATAAATGTATGGCCAACTCGTGTTTAAGACACTGACTAATGAAAATGGCGCATTGTTAAATTCTGATTGATCACGACTATGATTTTGCTCAAGTGTGATCAATAATTTTAGTCAGTTAACACACGTGGAGTAATATGCTCAAGAGTTAAACCCAGTATCATTCTCATCATCATTCATTTGAACATCTGTAAATCTGTTAAATTGACTGTGTAAATGACCCAGTCAACTTTGAACTTAAGATGAACAACATTTTTGTTGTTATCTATGTTGATGTTTGAAGTTATTTCCAGGTTCACAATAACTTTGAAAGAAAACTTTTAAAGTTTTAAGTTGTATGTTGGACTGGAACATAAGACAATGATGAAAGGACTATTGATATGGTCAGAGAATGATTTAATGTGTTTGATCAAGGATAAACACTGATGAGGTTGTCGTGTTGATGTTACCTTCTAAATGCTAATCTTTTGATTGCATTGCATTGGTAAATAACACTTAAATAGATTTCCTATGAAGTTGTGTCACCTCTATGGTTATGCTACAAATCTTGTCATGCGTGGATTTTAGATTTATGATAACTTGAGACTGAATTATTCTTAAGGAAATCCAACTAGTTCATGCACGCATATGAATTAGCAAGAGGTGGGAGGAATTGCGAGGTCATTCCTAACAAGAATCAGTGCATACAAATTTATTTGTGTCACGACTGAATCTTTTCCTACTTTCTACCATATGTGAGATGAAGAGGTAAGACTTGAGTCAAAGAATTATTATTCTTTGAAGAGTCATTGACTTGAGCAAGTTTGTGACTTAGCTGGAACATGTTGTTATGTGTAGCATTTGGTGGCTTAGACATCATTATTTTTCTAAGAGTGTCAATATGTGACTAAAGAAATGTTTTACTTACCGCATTAATTGTTGGGAACAATTAATGCAACTTTATATAGGATAGTGAAAACATTGATATGGTGTACTCGATACACATCTTTGAGTCACATCGGAAAAAACAAACATTGGTTATAGTGTAGCACCTAAGTGGTCCACTTTCTTGTTTGACCCGCTTGTTTGAATTTTCCTACATTGAAAATGTTGACACAAGAATCATCTTGAAAGATGATTTAGACTGAGTTTCCTTGAGACAACTCTATTAGTTTTCTATGATTTAAATTATACAAAGGCAAGGCATGAAGCCATCGTTTTTCATTACAGTTAACGGTTATATCGTGCATTTCTTGTTGATATTTAACTGTTGACAAATCTGAGATACATAAGTGTCTTAGATGTTGTAGAGTTAAGATCCAATTGGTAGGATTGTAATGGTCCTTGGGATTGGGTTAATGCACAAAACATGTAATGGAAGGGACATATAACTATTAACTTATGATTTCTTCGCACGCCTATATGTTGGGTGTTGCCATTAGAAGAAATGGGAAGGTGTACACGATGATAAGTCCACAGAGACTTAAGTTGTAAGATTGATTTCCTTGGTAGGAGATTTCTTCTCAACTAAATTCTGGCTAATATGTACAACTACCTTAGTATTTAATTTACTCTTTATGTTACATAAGATTGAGTGGAAGACTCGATCTAATCAGCCTATGACATTGGAACAAATATCTTATGCATACTATTTTCATTGTAGTTGAGAAGCATTGTTCCAATTCTTAAGGTATGTAGTATGGGATACACCCATTGGTTGTGGTGTATTTGCCCATCATAAACATGTGGAGTAAGAGTAACTGAGATTAAATCATGGAATCTTATTATTGATGTATGACCTTATTTGGAAGGACAACTAAGAGGTAATGGATTGTTTGCGATTTATTAATTTAAGTTATGGTTTGGTCAATTGGTTACTTGAGATCTAAGCTTCAGAGCCTCACAACTCAAGTGGGAGCCTTATGGGGTAAATCAATTGATACATGACTAAAATTAAATTCAGTACAAGTACTGAATAAGATACGTTCAAGTATATGTCTTACGACATTAGAACAACATTGATTTCTTTTTTCTATCTCGAGGAGATAGATGAAATTCAAGCGACAAGCAACTCCATGTCCTATCTTACAAAGGTTTCTCAAATAAGTGAGATGGAACAAGTTTTTGGACTCTGTATTTCTATATGTCTGACTGTGTACATTGGTACATGTACTGGTAGACTTATGATTAAGGCACAAGATATTTGAGGACTAGTGTATTCACAAAATTATACTAAGATTGTGCAAATCTTTAAGAAGTATAAGTTTTTCTCGTGAAAGGGAACATGTTGTTTATAGACAACAACTTCATTTTTTTGTGAGTGAAACTCTACTAATTGACTGTTCATTGATAGATATGAGTTTTAGGATTATTTTTTACGAACCTTGATGTTGCATTTCTCGATTGAGATTTGAGTACAGAAATCCATGTATAAGTTACTTGATTTTGTACTAAAGGCATAGATAACCAAGTTTAAATACTTATGTTGATCTATGGCCTTAGACATTATTTTCGACTATGATTTATGAGATCTATCGAAAGGTAATCTCAAACGAGCTTTTCTAGATAATGTTCTCACATTAATATCAAAGAGATGATTAAATGTGAAGCTCACTAGGAACAATCTATGTCTTCATGATGAAAAGTTATAGACTGTGTTTTGATTAGACTATGGTTGATGAGAATCATTTTGGGAATGATTTCCTTAGTCTTTCTTTGTGAAAGTGTAATACCATTTTCTTTATCAGATTTCGGTGCTTATGAAACACTAAAGAGTGATTCTATTTTCTTTAATCATGAAAGACTTGGCAGATGCCTAAAAGATTGTGTGGTTCGTTTAAAATAATAACTCTATCAATATTAATGATGTCTTGTTGATATTGTGAGAAGTATGCTTCAACCATTTAAAGATGGCCATTCTTCTATTCTTTGACTAAAAAGTGAATTTGAGGTAAGTGTACCTCTTAATGTTCAAATTCATAGAAATCATTCAATTTCTTGATGCTTTGCATCTTGAGCTGCGTGGAGTGATTTAAAATGAACTTTGAGGAAACTGGTGCTCCTTACAATGGTGTATATCTTGAGCTTTAGAATCTACGGAGACTATATTTAGTAAGATGTTTAAACTTCTGTTGGTGGTGAAATCTCTTTGACGATTGAGATTTACTGCACTACTCATCTATCCTGATATATGTCATGCCATGGGTCTGGTCATTAAGTATAGCCCAATTCTTAAGAGTAGAATTTGGACAATATTGATATAGGATTGTGAACTCCTATACATACTGCATACTAGTAAACTCAATAATGATTTTGGTCATTATTGATCAAAATACACTTATAGTTTTACAAGAGGTGATTTGACTTGGAGTAAATCGACCTATGTGTTTGCTTCTTCATTAAATGATGATGTTGTTTGTTAGAATAGCTGAAAGCAAATGGGTGTGTGGATGTGCGTATGAATGAAAATTTATAGCACGTGTTGTTGCAGTATAATGTGTTTGGTCAAAGAGACTAGTTTATCATTTTGAGACAGTAAGTAAAGTGGGAGCCGTTGTGTGCTTTATGATGACATGCGTCAATTGCTTACAAGAGAGTCTCAAAGGGATAAAAAGAAAAAAAAAACACTTGATCACAAAAGGATTATTTTGTGAAGAGATATTTATGCAAAGAAAAAAGTGACTTTGCTGTGTAGATCTATGCATTAGTGATGGTTAGTTTGATAACTTAACTTTGACCTGGAGATACACTCTTGAATTGTTAGAATCTCAAGGTTTGCGTAGAATCTAACCTAATTGGATTAGATGATATCCAGTTATTTATGTCCATGAGTTCAAGACTTGAATGCTATATAAGCAGATGCTTTTATGGTGAGAGCATTAAAGTCTTAAAGTATGTCTGACAAGTAGAGATTGACTCTCTCACACGAGCAATCGCCTCTGACATTAAGAAGTGTGCAGAGATGAGACAATTATGATTTTGTTTGGATATAAAGTCATATTTATCTTATGATGTCGCCTTGATTGATGATCAAGATGAGATTATTGTTGTATCATTAAGTAATCGTTATGGATTCCCACCATCCATTATACTTGTCGTAGAGCCAGATGTGAGTTTTCTTGTGATTGGTGTTTGTAGAGGACTTACAAGGAGAAAACTCAAGTTAAGTGTTAAGGACACTTGAACTAAGATATGTACGATGCATTTTACTTTTAAATATGACATACGCTTCCGAAGAGGAAGACACGCATCGTAGCATGTGTTTCATACCACATGTGCTTTTGTGACCGTTGGGATAATGAGTGAATAGATCCTTGTTTTATCACTGTGTAAGACCCATAGGTTTATAAAACCGTAAATGATACCCTTATGACTTTTAGCTTTTTCTCGAGACTTTATTTTGGTGTTGCTACTTTAGCATGTCTCCAATAGCCATGTTTGATTCGGTCATGCGGAACATGTCTAGGAAAGCAATCATTTTAATGTTAAGAGGTTTAAGTTGGAAAAGGAAGACTTTCTATGACTTGCTCCTATCTTGTATTCACCGCGATCGCAGTTATGTAAAACTTTGATGTTTGAGATGTAACTGTGAATACAATGAATAGTGTTGAAAGAGAGTGTGCTCTTTTCATGACAAGGGATTAGAGAAGCTTTGATTGATGCAAGTAAGTAAAGTCTGGGGTATAGCGAGATATCGTCCTCATGTTGAAGAAGTTAAGCTGATATATGTCCTTAACCGGTGTATAGCTTTGTGCTTAAGTGTTGAGCCGCCATATATCTTAAACCAGTGTATGGCATTGAGCTCTTGTATGCTCGCAGGTCACACGATCCATTTGCATGTATGAAGTTGTAAGTATGTGAAGTTGATCTTACTAGACTGGGATCTAGCCCTCATGTGCGAATGGGAGATGTTGGAAATATTTAAACGGGTCGCCCATGTGGGCTAAACCCGACCCGTGAATTCAAAACTCAAAGCAAGGGAGGGAATAGTTTCCTCCATATTTTTGAATTAGAAAAAACTACAATTTTCCCTCCCAACTCTTGCTGATATCTAAAGTCAGTTTTTCTTTTGAAGAAAGTAGAGAAAAACACACCTATTTTCGTAGAAAAAATAAGGAGAAAATGGAAAAGCCATTTTTGATAATCTTTTTCACATTTTAACATTTGCAACTTGGCTCTTGGGTTGTGGCTATAATTCCTTTCCGTTTTTGATTGGGATTCGACCAAATCGGAGTACAAATAAAGGAGAAACAGTCATGGAATCAAGCCGGGTTATTCAACGTTCATGGGAGCAACTTTGGGATCCATTTAACATGGATCAAAGGTTAGTAATTCCTTCACAAACTAAACAATTCATGGTTTAGGCTACTGATTTGGTTTAGTTAATTTGTTAATTTGGTTTTGATTCATATTAGTTATTGTGTTTATGAGTGTTTGTTGCGTTTAGGTTAGTTGTATGTAGTTCTATGTGTGATCAGCTATTTAGGTTATTTAATTGAAGGTGTACATGGTTCTTTATACTTTTGGGTGATTGAATGGGTTAATGATATTGGTAATTGGTGGTTGTCAGAGGGAGACTTAGAGATATTTGTTTGAACAAATGTTATCTCTTCAGATTAATGAATGTTATGGTTTTTTAATGAGTTCGGTGACATGATAAACTACGAATTTTTCCATGAATTGGACACGTTTGTAGAGTAGTTGGACATTTTCATTTATGTCTCATAGTGTTTTTATGTTAGATTCTTATACATTGTTGTTTTAAGTGTTCTTCTTTTTTTGATGTTGTCTCCATCAAATTTGTTCTGTTAGATGGAAAATCTACGTCATGCATGGACTCGACATGAGGAGGACGCTCTCATTTAGGCAATGAGATAACAAATTAACGAGAAGGGTCATGTCCATAACCAGTTCACAGCCGGATATCTCTAGATGTTGGAATAGGGGATCAGTGTACTTCTGCCTAATACAACTTTAATTATCATTCCACGCATTAAGTCCAAGTTAATAGTGGGATATGGTTCAATGGTATCACAAAAACTATAGAGTTAGCCAAGTTTGAATGTTGGACTGATTTCGCGAAGGTATTCTTCGGCACTATAGTACAAGTTCGCACATTGTCAAGTCTTATGATTCACCTTATATGTATTCTAAAAGCTAATACTTTTAAGTGTTGTTTGTGCAGGAACACCCATATTGCGATGTTTAATTGAGCAAGCAGTTTCCTTTCTATGAGGATTGGAATGAGGTGTTTGGGGAACGTAGCTCTATTGGTTTATGGAATTAGGAAGACCATGTGGTCGTTGTGGATACTATGGAGACATATATGAACAATATTAATGTGATGATTTAGTGTGGATCGCGTAGACCATTTTTATGATGTTTTGTATTTAAATCAATTGAACATGTATTTGATTTAGTTGTATGTGTATTCTCTCAGTTGTACATTCTATTGTTTGAAGATTTTTTAGCGGAACAAGCTGCTTCTGTGTAGTGGGAATTTCTCTTTTGTCAATGTTTATGTTTTCTTGTCCTATTTGAGTGTAATTTGCAGGGAATCCAGTTTTGTTGTTATGGTAATGCAAATCTATCAAAGAAAAATGGTGAAATGGTAATTTAGTTGTGATATGGTGATGCAAAACTAGACTAAAACATCAGGGAAATCTTAGGAAACCAATATGGCCAATATGGTAAGATCTAGATCATGCGTACAACATCCATCAAGAACAAACATTAATGAAATCAAATAAGATACATAAACCAAAATATATTATTACTATGGGAAATATCCATGGTTACACCAAGTATAAGTGCAACATTACTAAATCACACTACTAAACACCCATGCTTATGGGTGCCAAACAGAACATTGTGCCTTGACAGACTTCAGCTTTGCGAACATCCTGTTGATAATCAATGGCTGCAAATTTGGTACGACTGTCAATAAGATTTATATAGATTGAGTCAACTCTGCTACAATTAATTTGAGAGACTTACCCTTTTATGATGTACATCGTAGACATTATGATTAATTGTAACATCTCCAGTTTCTCGTATGAAGCTTACCCTTGGAGTTCTGTAAGATTGGTTAAACAACTTGAAATGCGTCTTCACTATCCTAAGCCGCTCATTGATCATAAGAGGGGTTACCTCCTTCGACATAGCCTCGCTCAGTATAGGGGCAAGTTCCTCGAAAATTTTCTGCATCATGCCATCGCTGAACCATTTTAACCGATCCCTTCTCTCTCTCTTAGACCATTTATCATAGTCTCTTCACTTTTCTTCGAGTCATCAAAATTCAGGAAAATCTTTTGGATAGGGTCCTGCAACATTGATTCGTGGTCAAACCCTAAATAAGCGTGCAATATACTAGTATAGTATAAGACTAAGTAAAACAAACCTTCGTCGAGTCGTAAACCGCTTTGAGCGTGTTGCTGTCTGCCTCCATTTGTTGAGTAGGATGTATTTTGCAATATACTAATAATAAGTGGAGAAGTATTTTGCACTGCATCTATATGTGGAGAATTAACAAGTATATATATCGATAAGAGGAGAGTGAGGAGTCACGGAAAATTGGCCAGTATGAATAACCGTGTAGTAAATTTATTTCACCTTCCCATGGGAGTCCACGGTTCTCCTGCAATAGGTGTCTTTTCATGTCCAACTTCCTACCATGTCATTAGTTGCATTAGAGGTGTAATGCTAGGAACACTTTTTCATTGGTCATTCCATTCAAGTGGCATCGATAGACATCCATTATAAAATGGGGAAGTCAAGACGCATTAAAAATTGTAACAGGATATTTCTAACTATCATACACAACACAAAGTTAAAAAAAATTAGTTAAGTCACCAAATAAATTCAATAACCAAAATGGGTAAACATCTCAGACAAATACATAATCATTGAATGAATATTAAGACCAATATAAATAATATTTTGGCCTAGGTTAGACAATCCACAACATTATTCAAGCCAAACATAAAATATCATATGATACAACTCTGCCTAGCGTATACTAGCCATATCACACTACACCAATGGCATGATCACAATTCACACATTCCATTCAATTCATATTAAACCTTAGAAGTGGTGATACGTACCTTGTCTAGGTAGTATCACGATTGTGTTGATCTAATGTCTACTCAACGTGTTGAATTTTTTCCGATGCAATCAAGAGTTGATGATACAGTAAGTTTGACGCACAAATCTCGATACTCAAAACGAAACTAATTAGTGATTCGTGAAAGCCTTGAAAATTCCGATGTTGTTGTATCAATAATTGAAGCCATATTGCCTGAATTTTTAGGAATTTGCAGGATTTAAGGTTCTAGGGCTTTCAAATTCCGATGTTGTTGTATCAATAATTGAAGCCATATCGCCTGATTTTTTAGGAATTTGCTGGATTTAAGGTTCTAGGGTTTTGGTTTAGGTGAAAGAGAAACACATGGTGGATAGAGGGAATGAGACGACACTTCAATTCGAATGATATGTGGTGGAGGGGGTAAAATTGGAAATTCACTCGATGTAGTAACAAATTGGATCTATACAACATACCAAAACATATATAAAGATCAGTTACAAACTAACAACAGCTCTCGTTTTGTCAACAAAAGCCCTTACTAAAAAGTAGTTATTAATTTATCAGCTGAAGAAGCTGACTTTTAGTAATAACTGAAATAAAGTGGTATTAATCAGTATTACAACCAAACGCCCTCTTAGTTTACAACATTGAGTCCATACAATTTGTCTTTTTTTCTTTTGTGAGCCATTATGTTATTAAATACTTGATATCTTAATTTTATACTCAGCCATAAAAGCTTCGGGATTGATATATAAAGCAAATAGGGAGATCATCGATATTTTTTATTTTTTTGTGTGTATTAGCTAGGTATTATAAAAGATTGTTAGATGTTAATATTATTAAATCAAAGAATATACCTTTTTTTTAACTTGCTAATCATTTTTTAACAAACATATACTAAAACTCCTAATTCCCTATTCAACATATACTAATTTTCTGCCCAAATAAACCAAATACACATGCCCAAATAAACCAAATACACATGATTTTGCTGTATTTAAGTATTCAACACAATTGATAGATTTCATGAGATAGCAAAAATACAATTAAAAATAATTTGGTAAAAGTACAACTTACTTGTCCATTAATATCAAATAAATCTTTAGGAGAAGACTTGTTTGATAAGCTTTTGTTACTTTTTACCTTCTTCTTTCTTATAGCTTGCTCCAATCCACTTTTTATCCTTTTCCCACATCTTACTTTAGGATTATGCTTCATCTTCAATCCTCGTATATTTCATCGGGGGTACTTTCACCTTTCTCTTTTCAACTATAGGTGATGGCTCATGTTGTTGTTCCTCTAATATTGGAGATGTCGGAGATTGATTCTCTGTCACCTTGGATACACAAGCTCTTTTAATTGTATGCTTGGGACCACGAGGCAGTTTAACTTCTAATTTTGAACATGCTTTATTCTCCGAGGTTGTATTGATTTCTTCAATCAATTTGACAAGGCCATTACATGCAATCTCAAATGCTTCACCCATCATGGTTGCCCGCGAAGTGAGTTGGTTATGCAACCGACACAATTCTCTTTGACGCTCACCAGTCCTTATCTTTTCATTCACTTCATTCCCGTACAATGTTGAATCAACTACAGAAGGTTGCACCAAGGCTTCGTCTATTCCTTTTTTTACCCTTTTTGTCCACCTTTTCGTAACATATACCTTAGGAATTTAAACAATATTCTTCAAAGAAAATACCTTCAAAGCATGAGAACACAAAATTTCTGCAAATTCGATTTTTTTACAACTACATAAAATCGTACTATCTGAAGCATCAAAAGTGACAGTGGAATGGCACCGCTTCTTCAAATGTGTGATTTTCTATTGGAATGTGTCGCCCGACTCACAAATAGTTTCGAATCATGCTCATTGCTCCACTCTTCTTGAAATAGCTTATAGACCTTGTGCGTGTAAACCTTGCGGGCATGCTTCAAATTTCAGTCTCAAGTGGAAGATGTTGAGTACTATAACTTTCTTAAAATTCGCTTTCAACTCTTCGTAACGATGATCATCAATCATGCCGAAGTGTTGAATGAATTGTGACAGATGATCGTTAGAACTTACATAATTTTTCATGACATTGTGCATACTTTCACTACAAAATGTCTATCTTGTATAGACTAGTGCCCATTTTCCTTGTTTTTGAATAATTGCTTGAGCCAGACATTTTTTTGAATTGAATATTTACCTTATCATATTTTTCCATACCTCTACAAAGTCTTCTTCATCTTCATAATCATATATACAAGGGTTGAAAGTCGTAGAAAGATTTGTGAACTTAATAAAGACTTTATTGAGATTAATGACCTCATTCAAATATATATGCCAGATACATAAGCGATGACAAGTCTCTGGCCATTTTTCCTTCAACGCTTTTGCCATGGCAGCATCTTGGTCAGTGAGAATAGTTACAGGCCTTTTCCCATTCATTGCTCTAACAAATGTATTGTAAAGCCACATGAAAGTTTCAACAGTCTCATCAAACAATAAAGTTGCACCAAATATTGTTGTATGCTTGTGGTGATTCACACCAACAAACATCGCAAGTAGTCGCCCTTCTTTATTCTTCCTATAAGTTGTATCAAACTCACAATATCTCAAACAATATCTAGTTTGTCATCATTTGACCATCTGCCCTAAAAATATTGGTTATCAAATCCTCTTCGTCCACTGTAAACGCATATACAAAATTTGGATCTTGTGATTGCTTCAGCTGCAAATAATTAAGTATGCCTCGTGCATCCTTCTCTCCCATTCTCACCGTTCTATTTGAATTCAAATAGTTCCTCATATCTTCAAGAAGTAATTCGACATTCCTGCGACCTACTACTAGAGCCATATACTCCACTCTTGTTTTTGGTCGTATCCCAGACTTTTCAAGATTCTCAGTTTATGCTGCTTGTTTTGTGCTTATATTTCTATGAGACCTTAAAAAATTAGATTTTTTTGAACTAACTAAAGCATGTCCGTTTTGTTCAGGAAAAACTCAACTACCACATATTTTCCACGATTACGTGCACTGATGGTCAAATGTGCACAACAAAATGTTTGTTTCAGGTCGGTGACATTTGACATTCTCATCTATTTTATCTTGTGTTCTACTATCTTGACACGAACAACAAAAAATCTTCTATTCAATGTTTTTTTTATTTCCATCTGTATGAGACGACGCTCTTCTAATGCTAAAACCAAGTGCAAGTGCATATTCATTATAAAACCGATAAGCCGATTCTTCAATGTCTAATTCCATACCGACATTTGGAATTTGGATTTCAGGAATCTTTCTGTCATCATCTTTCAAATCGTCATTATTTCACTCGAGATCAATATATTCAACTTTCGTTGCATTGTTTTCTTTGGAAGAACTACTGCAAGTATTTTCTTTTTCAAAATCTAACATGCAACGTGAAGCTATATCTTTGTTGGGTTCAACATTATGATTCATTCTGACAAGTGAAGAATTGATACATTCCATCATGATATACCCAACTTAACATGCATGATATCAATTGCGTTTAAAAAAAAAATAACTAACACGATGTGTATGATCACAAATGAAAAAAAAAAGTTGTAAAAATGAAAAATATACAAGCGCACATATAATCAGAAATTAGATTAGTAAATAGTTGAAAAGCCTATACCTAAATATTATAGCATGATTAATTTCATGTTTCCATATGTAACTAACAGATGGCGTTGATGCTAGAATCAAAGAGGCAATTGTCTGAGATATGGATGAGATTTCCAATTGATAACTCGATTAGGCCCTACCATACCCACAACGTGTCGATGAAGGTTATATCATGGGATTGTCATGGTGTCGGGGACAAATATTTTGCAGGAATTTTAGAGAAGTAGTTAGGATTCATAATACGACTATCGTGTCCATTCTAGAGACGAGGGTGAGTGAGAATGAAATTCTACCTCTCCTGGGTTACTCAAATTTCATAATGGTTGCGATGACGGGGATGGAAGGTGGTGTTTGGATGTTATGGAAAGAGAATAAGTTCAAAGTGGAAACAAAAGAGATTGAGGATCAGACTATACATGCTCTTATTCGTCCGAGCTCGACCGAAATTTGGCGTCTTTTAGGTGTGTATGCACAGTCAGGCAAGGTTGAAAAGATCCGGGTTTTCAATAAATTCGTGAAAATTTTCGAGGAGAGCGAGGTACCATGGCTAGGCACTGGGGATTTCAACGAGGTAGGAATCGCGCATGAAAAACATGGAGGGCGTACGGTCTCTTGGAATCGTTTGAGATTCTTCAAAAAGTATATGGACTAATGTGGCCTCATTGATCTTGGTTTCCATGGCATTCGTTCACATGGAAGAATAAAATAGAAAGTGGTGCAAATATAAAAGAAAAAATGGATCACATTGTGGCGAATCAACTTTGGATTGACATGTTTTCGGATAATGCAGTAGTTCATTTATCTCTCTCGCATTCGGGTCATCACCCTATCATTACATAGTGTCGCGGGGTACCTCGGCTCGATGGGGATAGGCCATTCCATTTTGAGGCTGCATCGTTGTGGCATCTAGGTTGTGAGGAGATTCTTAAAACTACGCGGAGCAAAAAACCGCATATTTTGTAGGTAATCGAAGAGGTGTCGAGGGCATTAATCCCCTGGAACAAGTCGACATTTGGGAATATATTTGAGTTTTATCAAACTTAACCTATTAAGTTGGCATCTTTTTATTTTACACCCACTATGTTGGCACACTCTAAACTTAACCCACTATGTTGGCATCGGCGTCGATATTCATCCACTATGTTGGCACACTCCGAACTTAACCCACTAAGTTGGCACCATTTCATTTTATACCCACTATGTTGGCACCAACGTCTATATTCACCCACCGTTGACACGTGGGGTGTGCTAACATAGTGGGTGAATATCGACGCTAGTGCCAACATAGGGGGTTAAGTTTGGAGTGTGCCAATATAGTGGTGTAAATTGAATAGATGGCAACTTAGTGGGCTAAGTTCGGAGTGTGCCAACATAGTGGGTGCAAAATAAAAAGATACCAACTTAGTGGGCTAAATTTAATATAAAAAAAGCCGAATATATTTCATCAAAAAAGGAAGAATTTGGCACGTCTTGAGCGGATACAATGATCTAGCAGTCACGACCAAAACAATTACTTGAACTTCTTGGAGAACTTGTTGATTAATGAGTATAATGTGATCTTAAAGCAATAGGAAGTCTTTTGGCTTCAAAAGTCCAGAATTAAATGGATTCGAGAAGGCAAAAGAAATACCAAGTTTTTTAATCAATCTACTCTTGCTCGACAGTGCAACAATAAAATCATTATGCTCAAGGTGGGTGAGATGTGGGAGAACAAAAACATGAAGGCTTCAAAACTATGCACGCAGATATTTTTGGAATTTATTTACCTTGGGTTGAGAGAATCGATCGAGAAGTATAGTCCGAAACCTTTCTAATTTGGTCTATCAAGCTAAATTGAACCAGAAGGATGGAGTTCATAGTTTTTGTGGTCTAGATATGAATGAATTAAAGTCGATCGTTTGGGTGTTACATCCTCTCAAGGCCCCGGGTCAGGCCCCGGGTCAGATGGATTACATAAAATCTTTTATAACAAGAGGTGGACGTGAATTCAAGAATCTTTGCTATAATTTGCATAAGATGCCTTCAAGAATAGGAGTTTCAACCCCAGGATTTGAAGGGCACACTTATGCCTGATTCCTAAAATTTCGAATAAGATAATGATTTCTCAGTTTCAATCTATATCGTTATGCAATGTCCTTCATAAATTTATAACCAAAAGCATAACAATGAGGTTGAAGGAGATCATGCCACGTATTATTATGCCAACCCAATCAAGTTTCATTAAAGCTTGTAGCACGAAGGATTATATTTTGTCCTACAAGAGATTCTTCACTCTTTGAGATAAGATCATGAAGCTAGATCTTGATAATGCTCATGACAAGGTTGAATTGGGATTATTTGGAGGAGATGTCATGAGCTTTTGAGTTTCCCAAAACTAGGAGTGAGCTTATCATGTTCTGATTGAGAAACGCAAAAACCCAAATTATTTGGAATTGCTTACTCGTGAGCGATAAATTATAGCGATTTTAGTACCAGATTTCTTATACTTTTGCCTAATCTTTGTGGAAATTTTACTTGTTTTAGTCTTGGGCGTTACATCCTCTCAAGGCCCCGAGTTAGATGGATTACAAGAAATCTTTTATAACAAGAGGTGGACGTGAATTCAAGAATCTTTGCTAGAATTTGCATAAGATGACTTCAAGAATATGAGTTTCAACCCCAGGATTTGCGAGCCACACTTATGCCTGATTGCTAAAATTTCGAATAAGATAATGATTTCTCAGTTTCAATCTATATCGTTAAGCAATGTCCTTCATAAATTCATAACCAAGATCATAACAATGAGGTTGAAGGAGATCATGCCACGTATTATTATGCCAACCCAATCAAGTTTCATTAAAGCTTGTAGCACGAAGGATTATATTTTGTCTTACAAGAGATTTTCACTCTTTGAGATAAGATCATGAAGCTAGATCTTGATAATGCTTATGACAAGGTTGAATTGGGATTAATTGGAGGAGATGTCAGGAGCTTTTGAGTTTCCCAAAACTAAGAGTGAGCTTATCATGTTCTGATTGAGAAACGCAACAACCCAGATTATTTGGAATTGCTTACTCGTGAGCGATAAATTATAGCGATTTTAGTACCAGATTTCTTATACTTTTGCCTAATCTTTGTGGCAATTTTACTTGTTTTAGTCTTGTGTTGTCATTTTCGTAGTTTGAGTCGAGTCGGAGCAAAATAAGGCTTATTAGAGGAATTTTAGCACAAGAACGATGACACGAAGAAGAAGCGTTATGGCACAGCTAGTCGCGCTACAACACATGAGGAACAAAAAGGTCTCACCACTAGCGCATCATTGCATAACGTCGCGAAGAAAATACAGAGAGTGGCGCGATAACGAGCAAAAGCAACGTGAGCCGCAGAGCTAATAGCGCGACATGCCAGGTCGCACCACTCTAGGGCAACACCGACTCATCTTGTAGTTTAAGTTGCGGTTGTTCACAAAACTAAGGCAACCATACATTATTATAAGTAGGAGGGGGGACAGCCAGGACCTAGAGAACGAACCATGAATAAGACTCGTTTAGAGCTAAATCCCATCGTTCGAAGTATTGCAATCATTGTTGAGAGGAGAATGTGATCAAAGGAGTGAGTAATCAAGCAAATGAGGGGAGTAAATAGTCAAAGGGAGAAGATACGTCGAAATCTCACTGAGATCAAGAGTTTAATCTTTTCTTTTATGTACCACATAACTTTTTTATGAATTATTGTTCTTACAATGTGATCATGAGTAGCTAAATCTTTCAGTGTATGGGACACGATGTAGTTATCTTATATGGATGCACCTTGAACCTAATTTTTTATTAATTTTATTGTAGGCTTTGTTTTTTTTGGATATGATTTGTTTCTTATGCTACTTGGTATAACACACATATTTATTTAAATCGATAGAGTGATGTTTAGTTACCTTGTATTATGTTGAATTATGCGTATGAAATCGTTAACGTAACGCTAGCACAGTAAATCAGGCAAATAAATATCTAGACATTCGGCACTAGCGTTCATCGAGGAATCTAGGTTATAGTTGTCAACTCTATTTCTCTTCTAAAACTTTGTATGGATCATATGACATGGTGAAATTCTGGAGCAGGGATAGTGTCTAACGGTCTAACATCATTAAGAATTAGAGAGTTTTTTAAGTGATAAGAAAGTGCACTTAATTAATAAAGTCAACATGAGAACAAAACAGAATTCAACAGAAAGAGACTTACATAGGGATAATTGGTATTTTGTCTATGAAATATCATGCATCTGCGATCAACGAAATCCACCTCCTAGATACCTTTTCCTTAATCTGGTTTACTACCAAAATCAATCAATCAATCAATCAATTAAATTTTGTCTTAGTTAAACTAGTTAGTAGAGTAGTCTTACCTTTAGTTTAACTAATCTTTCTGTTTCATAAAAATATTCAAAACATTGTTTCACCTACAAAGTTCAACAATTCAGATTGCTAACAAAATATCCATACTCTCTTGGGATTCGATACTTGATCAGGTATACTTGCTTACTATTTTATTATTACTTGACTCGTATACTTGCGAAAAGTGTGTATTACTCAGATTAATACGTGAAAAATACACACCACTTACCATTAGAAGCTTTCATATTAGTTTGTGTTATGTGTGAAGCGGTTGTCGTACATACTACAAGAGAAGGTGACTAAGATAAAATGAAAATCGGTTGTTCCCTACTGCGGGGGCCCTAATTTTTTTTTTTTTCGCAGATGATCTGATTTTGATTGGGAAGGCAACGAATTCCACGATCCGAGTCATTAAAAGTGTTCTGGGTAATTTATATAGTGCTTCAGTTTTAAAACTTAGCCCATAGATATCAAAAATCATTTTCTATAGGGAATGAGCGCGTTTGAAGCACAACATTAGTGGAACCCTCATATTTGAGCAAACGAGAAACTTTGGAAAAATTTGGGAGTGAGGCTAATTCACTGGAGACCTTTGCTGAGGTTCTCGATCGCGTTATGAAATGACTTGGCAGGTGGACTTATAGTTTTTTATCACTTGCGGGTTGTGCGACTCTTATCTAATATGTGTCGTCCACTATGTCAATCTACCACGTGTAAGACTCGTGGTTTCCGGAGCATGCCTGCTTACAACTTGATAAATTAATTAGAGACTTTCGTTGGTCTATGAATATTGCACGTAAAAAACTTCATTTTATGGGTTGGAACAAAGTGGTAAAATAGAAGTTAGAGGGAGGTTTGGGGATTCGCACAAGTCGTACAAGAAATGAAGCACTTTTGTTGAAATTGGCTTGAAAA
Organism: Linaria vulgaris; assembly: GCA_948329865.1. NCBI lineage: Eukaryota > Viridiplantae > Streptophyta > Magnoliopsida > Lamiales > Plantaginaceae > Linaria > Linaria vulgaris. The sequence goes on along the minus strand of OX415254.1, from coordinate 12,797,274 downwards.
GTTATAAAGAAGTAAAAAGTGGTTTGGGGTGATCTCATCCAAGCAAAGTATTTGAAAAATAAGTCGATTTTTGATCATGCACCAAAGGCCACAGATAGTGCAACGTGGAAAGGTGTTATGAAGTGAATGAACTTTGATGAAACCATTTGTGAGATGGAAGATTGGGTATGGTATCTCTACCTCATTTTGATACGACAATTGGATGGGCGAGGGACGGCTTTGCGAAGTAGTTATGGACATACACCTAACTGAGGCTACTTTGCGCGTTTCTGACGTTGTATCGAATATATGGAGATGAAATTTGGAGAAGTTGCAGACCGTTGAATATTCATGCAGAGATTCAGAAAAGACCCATAACTCTTAGTGATCTTGAAGATACAGTGATATGGAATGAAACGAGGAGTGGTGTTTTCACACGTCAACCAGCATATAAGGCTTTCATTAGGCAGTATAAAATTGAGTCGAGGGATAGAATTAAATGCGGATGAATTTGGAAGACAAACTTGAGCTACAAGTTGCAACACTTCATATTCTTTGTAGTTCGTAATCGTTTAACGACAAACCATCTAAGGATGATACACAAAATTACTTCATCAGTCACATGCCCGTCTTGTGACTTTCCAAATGAAGTAACCCTACAGATTCTTAGGAAGTGCAAGAAAGCTCGTAGCAAAGTTAACTATGTGTCTCAGACTTGGATACATTTGATCATGCGAAGAGTGAGAAATGGGTGCGTATGAATTTGCGAAGGTAGAAGTTTAAGTGCAAATTATTACCAAATATGAGCTGGGATTTTGTATTTCTCGCGACTATATGGGGTATTCGGAAGGCGCGACAAAGGGGTGTTTCAAGTAAAACATGAAACAATTAATAGACGAGTGCACCGAATCAAGCAATTAAGTGTCGAACTCTTCATGGTGCAAATGAAGAAGAACCTAGGTTTGAACGATGGGAAGTGAAAGAAGCCAAAATTTGGATGGCCAAAGCTGAATGTTGATGAGAGTTATTGTAGTAAGTCGAATAAAGGCGCAACGGGTGGAGTCTTAAGGTCGGATGCATGTTTGTGGATTTGAGGTTTAAGAAACTTTTTAGCTCGCAAAAGTGGAGAAAGTTGAACTCGAAGCTCTATAGAAAGGATTGCAAATTGCTTGGGAGAAGGGATTATCTAATGTTGAGATTAAGACTAACTTCATAGTTTGCCATTACCTTGTGACGTGAGTTAGATACGGCTAGTACTCGAGAATCCAATTTAATTAAACAATGCCGAGACTTGTTTCGCCTACCTTGGAATATGGAGTTTATATAGATACCGTGAGAGGTCAATAAAGTTGCTGAAATGGAGATAGGCGCGAGAGAACGAGAAGTTTTTTGGGATACATCATCGCCTCACATTCTTAGTTTCTTAGAGACTTAGTGTTATTAGTCATCAGTTGCCTTTTCTTTTCGTACCAAAAAAAGAAGAAGCAATCTTTAATTGTTTAACAAATATACATTTGCCCAATTTCTACTTAGTACCATCATTACACACTTCAAACTCTAAAAGTAACAATTAATAATGATAATTACAACAATTAGTAAGATGAAGAATACCAATATGCAAAAATACTAAATGACAACAACTCAAACTCGATTAGTAAAATGCACACACAAAAAGAAATATAACCATTTTTTCTCCTAAATTCTAGGAACTCAAGATAACCTTTTTTACGTCCATGGAGACCGCCATGTCGGGAATGGAAGAAAGCCATTCTCCGCCGTCAGCGCCGCCACCAAACATAACAACTAACAGTCCCTATGTTTTCAAATCAGTAACTACTAATGTTACAAGATTCAGATCCAAAAAAGAGCAAGACATTCTCCTGACATGTCTGAATTTGGAACGGTTTTTCCTGTTCCTCATGCAAACTCAAATGCCAATAATTTAATATCCTCTTATGCTAATTTTGTTGCGCAATGATCGAAATGTAATGATGTTTGAATAGATGACGACAAAACGGTAGAGGAGCGCAAGTTCATCGAAATCAAGGAGGCTGATGACAGAATTCCGTTTAAACAAGTTCATATCATGCAGGCATTAAAAGAAAAGATAAGCAACCAATGGGAACATGTAATCATCATTCGAATTACGGGCAAACCGTGGTACTACACGGCGCTTCAGACAAGATTGGTTGTCATGTGGAAGCTTCATAATGATTTCGAACTTGTTGATCTAGGACATGGATGTTACTGCCTCAAAGGTCTCTCAGAATTAAAAAGAGATTTCATTCTAATTGAGGGGCCTTGGCAATTGATAGAGAGTTTCATGATTGTGAATAAATGGTCTCCTAACTTCTGTGCAGGGAAAGATCAGATTAAGAGTTCAATCACTTGGGTAAGGATACTGAATCTTCAAATTGAATACTTAAGGGAAGTAGTGGTCCAATCTCTTACCTCTTGCATATGTGATCCTATCAAGATTGATGCCAACACTTTTAATGCCACCAGAGGGAAGTTTGCAAGATTTTGTGTTCAAATCCACACTGATCAACCCTTGGAGTTAGTGTTATGGATTGACAACAAAGTCTACCAAGTTGTTTATGAAAATGTGTCTACTATGTGCTATAAGTGTGGCAAGATTGGACATGTGAAGTCGGAATGTCATAACAGTAAGATGCAACATGAAGGAATGGACTCATCTGATCAAGTTCAAGAGTTGAATGGCAAATCTACTTCTGAGAATAAGGAACAGTGGCTTATGGAGAAAGCAAAATCCAAAGAATATGGAAGTTAGATGTTAGTGAGTAAGAAAAAATCATCTCAGGCTGTCAACAAAGGAACAATTAATCCTAATGTAATCTCTAAGTCTCCTATTAAGAATATAATTAGTAGAGGAGTTGCACAAGGAAGTGAAACTCCCGTGATCTCTAGTGAAACTCCTGTTATAACTTCCCAAAATAGAAGGATTCTTCCAGCCTTTTTGGATCCTAGCCTAAAAAAAGAAGCAATTAATATTAAGAGAAAGGCAATTACTAAAGTCAAAAGAACTCCAAGAGTCTCCAACTCACAAAAGAACTCTGGAAGGGTTCAGAACCAGAATCATAATCCTTTTGGAATTTTGGATCCAGAGAAATTAGAAGAATTTCTTGAACTTGTTGACTGTGAAGTATATCAACTCCATAACTCATATCTCATGGAGAATGCTTTGGATCCGTGGGACTGGATCAATCCCTGGGACTTCCTCACTCAACATGCTCAGTTCTAGGCACCATCAATGACATAGGAGATAAACCACTGGGATCGAATTATATCAGTATCATCAATACCAACAACCAACTAGGAGATCAGCCTCCAAGTTCACAGGGAGGAGCACATAGATGCAAACCATATATGGTGGGAGGGGGTAGCATTAACCCCGTGGGAGAGCAACAAGCAGATATCTCTCTCAGTGGAGATAATGAACCAACTTTGGCGCAATGGAACATGATTCCAGTTGAGAATCTAGTATTTCCCTACCACTTGTACAACTCAAGCATGAGAGTCATATCATGGAATTGTCAAGGGGTTGGTGATAAAGATTTTCATAGAAACTTCAGAAATTTGGTAAGGATTCACAACCCTACTATTATTTTTATTCTTGAGACTAGAGTTTCACAGGGTCAAGCTTGGAGCATAGGTCCATATCTTGGATACAATTGTTATGAAATAGCACCAACTTAAGGGATGGCTGGTGGTCTCTGGATGCTATGGAATAACTTTGATGTGAAAGTGGGGATCATTGATACTGATCATCAAGCCATTTAGAAATCATTAGGCCAAGTAGAATGAACAAATGGAGGCTCACTGGAGTCTATGCTCAACCAAGAAAAACAGCTAAGGTTAAAGTGTTTGATGACCTGATTAGATTGTCTAATGAACAACCTATGCCTTGGTTAGTCACATGGTGATTTTAATGAAGTGGAGTATGCTCATGAGAAGAGATGAGGTAGAACCAGGATAGTGAGCAGACTGTAGTTCTTTAGAAATTTTATGGCTAAGTGTAATCTTGCTGACCTTGGATTTTTTTGGCCCCAAACTCACATGGACCAACAAAATAGATAATGGAGCTATGATCCAAGCTAGACTGGATAGAGCAATGGCTAATCCTGAATGGTTGAATTTGTATAGTGCAGTTGAAGTGGAGAATTTGCCAATAACTTATAGTGACCACCATCCAATAATAACTTGGTGTATGGGCAGGAGGAGATCAAAGCTTTAAAAGCCCTTTAGATTTGAAGAGATGTGGCATTCCAACCCTAAGTGTGCTGATCTGTTGAAGAATATCTGGGAGAACAAATCTAACCTACTGGAGGCTATTCAAAAGGTTCACAGAGTAATGCTTCCATGGAATAAAAAAAAGGTTTGGCAATATCTTTCAAAAGAAGAGAATTCTGATGGCAAGGCTGGGAGGAATTCAAAAATCCTTTAGCTTCAAACCTAACAACTATCTCAGCAACCATGAAAAAGACCTCTTGCATGAATACAATGTGATACTAAAACATGAGAAAATCTTCTGGTTGCAGAAATCAAGAGTGAATTGGATCAAAGAGGGAGACAGGAACACTAAGTTCTTCCACAGGTCCACTATGGTAAAAAGAAAGAGAAACTTGATCACTAGGCTGAAGATAGCAGGAGAATGGGAGGTAAAAAGGAAGAGAAACTTGATCACTAGGCTGAAGATAGCAGGAGAATGGGAGAAGACAGATAATACTCTAAAGTAACACACCTCAGAGTACTTCTTAAGCTTGTTTACTGGTGATAGTTTGTCCCCTGACTTCTCACAAGCTAATATTCTCCATACATCCAGATTTCAAATGAAGCTGTCATCTGGAGAACATGGCAAATTGGGTGCTATGATAGAGACTTGGGAGATCAATAAGGCCATGTTTTCAATGCCCCTTGAAAGTCCCTGGACCTGATGGTCTTAATCCCAACTTTTACTAGAAGGGATGGGAATGGTTGGAGAACTCTGGTGTGTCCTTGTGAAGGATGCTTTTCTCCATAGGTCATTTGATAGTAAGCTCTGTGAGGCATTCATGTGTCTGATACCTAATGTTCAGTCTCCAGAGATCATCACTCAATTCAGGCCTATCTCATTGTGCAATTTTCTCTACAAACTCATCATAAAATGCATCACAAACAGGCTTAGAAATCTAATGCCAACTATAGTGGCTCCTACACAAGCCAACTTTATCAGAGGTCGCAACACTAAGGACAACATTGTTGTGATCCAAGAGGTTCTCCATTATCCGAGATCTAAGAACAAGAACAAAAAGGGGTGCATGATCATGAAGTTATATATGGAGAAAGCTTATGACAAGATAAGCTGGAATTTCTTGGAAGAAACTCTAATTGCTTTCCAGTTTCCCACAACTTTAGTAGAACTGGTAATTTCTTGGAAGAAACCTTTGATCCCATGTAGAGGAGGACCAAAGTTATCTCATTTTTTTTTTTGCTGATGACCTAATCCTCATGAGAATGGCTACTGCTAGGAATGCTCATACTATCAAAGGGGTTCTTGATAAGTTCTGCAAAGCATCTGGCCTGAAGTTGAGTTGTCAAAAGTCAAAAGTGTTATTTTCAAGAACTCAAGGTGCTAACCTCAAGAGACATATTTGTGATGTACTGGGCTTTGAACATACTCCAAATTTGGGTAAATATATGGGAATTAGGCTCATACATGCAGATCTTCGAGACCTGATTCAACAGAGCTTTTTGATAGAATTCTTGGGAGATTTGATTCATGGAAGAGTAGACTTTTATCACTAGCAGGAAGAGATACTCTTATTTGTTCTGTTTCTACAGCTCAACCAGTGTACACTATGCAGTCATCATACCTCCCAGAGCATTTATGTCACAAGTTGGATAAGCTCAACATGGATTTCCTTTGGTCCACCAACATTGGAGTTCATAAAATGCACTTAGTGAACTGGCAGAGTGTGACCAGACCAAAGAAAGATGGAGGACTTGGCATTAGAGTCTCAAGAACTGCTAATGAATCCTTATTGGCAAAACTTGCTTGGAAGTTATTGAAAGAAGAGAATTCTCTATGGAGCAAACTGGTGCAAGCCAAATACCTCAAGAACCAAAAGCTCCCCCAATATACTGCTAAGACAACTGACATCAGTACATGGAAGGGGATTGTAAGATGTATGGAGTTGATGCAACCTCACTTGAGATGGTAAGTGGGGAAGGGACTAAAATCTCCTTCTGGTATGACAATTGGATGGGTTTTGGTTGTCTAAGTGAGGAAAGGACTGTCATCCAAGACTCAGAAAAAAAATCTGAAACTTTCTGACATGCTAGATCACAACAATGAGTGAAAACTAAAGGGTATCGATTCTATCATTCCTCAAGAGATTCAAGAAGATATCAAAAGGAGGGTCATTATCCTGACAGAACAAGAAGATAAAATCCTCTGGAATGGGACTTCTTGTGGAAACTTCACTTGCCAATCAGCTTACAAACTGTTCCAAGAGACACTCAGTTCAAGTAAGATCTTATACTAACATTCATTGGGTCTGGTAGGTTGATGTGAGCAACAAATTCCAGCATTTTTTGTGGCTGTTGGTTCAAGAAAGACTGGCTACTAACTCAATGAGATACAAGAGATGTGCAACTCTAACTGCCATATGCATTTTTTGCAACTTTCATGAAGAAACAAGCATACATTTGCTAAGGCACTGCAAGGAAGCAAGAAACCTCTGGTTGAAGATCATCCATCCTAATGACATTGCAATTTTTGATGAAATTGGTGATGATCAGTGGCTACACAGTAATCCGGAGATCCTTAAACTCGGGAATCTGATCATGCCAAATGCTCAATGAAAGTGGATCTTTATGGCAACATTTGGAATTGCTGGTTATACATAAATGAAAGAGCCTTCCATAACAAAGAAACTAATTTTCAGGGTATAATTTTCAAGGTTACGAATCTCTGTAGGGAGCTTTTCTTGGGGAGAAAAAATGGCCTCCATATCCAGAGACTGATAAAATGTTGCAAACTAAAGCAAGGGTGGTATAAACTCAACACTGATGGTAGAGTGATTCATGAGGCAAATACTGGTAGTAGTGTTGGAATTATGAGATCAGATGATGGTCATTGGTTCTGTGGTTTCCTTATGAAGATAACTTCTCCCTCGGTAGATGAAGCAGAGCTTAAAGCTCTCAAGGAAGGATTGCTGATGGCTTGGGATAAAAGAGTAGGGAACATAGAAGTGGAAGTAGACTCTCTCAGTGTCTACAAGTTGATTACTGAGGAGACAGACCTCTACCAGAGTTCAAGGACGTGATGGAGGAGTGCAAGAGATTGTTGCGGTTGCCATGGAAAGAATTCAGTTGACAAGGCCACCGACCAAATTCCACTTTCAAATGGATTCCAAGAAGTGCTAATAGAGTTGCTGATGAATGGTCTAAAATGTATAGTTCTTGTAATGAGGAGTTTATCTTATGGATAATTATCCTTCTAACTATATTAACTTTATAGTTGTTAAGGACATGATGTAATATATTTGAATTTTTTTATTTAAAAAGAAAAAAAAAACTCGATTAGTAAATACAAATGACTCTTCATTTACTAAATACTAATTACTCTAATAATAGTGATTAGTACTCTTATTAAGTAAAAAATTATTGAGAAAGTGAGTGACCAATCGAATTCCATTGATTGATGTTGAGGTTGATGAGCCGCAGCCTGAACCGACGACACCCGATAATAATCAAAGCCCTCAAATCGCTCCTCCCTCTCCTCCGCCGCTTCCTCTTCAACTCTCTCCGCTTCATGGATTCGCTCCTCTGGTCATACGACGACAATGACAACAACGACGCCGTTTTCACAACCCCTTTCTCCGACCCCGGCGAATCCCTCTTTCTAGTCTCATTCGGGTAATAAAATTAGGGTTTTATTATAATTTTGACATTTCTCAATTTTGTAATGTTGTGTTTGTTTGTTATGGCAGGTGGTGGAAGGAGGCGGTGTGCGGTGGAATTGGTGAAGTTGGTGCCGGTGTTGTTTACAGTGCGACGGTTCGAACGAGTGTTGGTGGTGGTGATGTGGTTGAGGATTTTGAGGATGATAGTAGAGTTGGGTTTGGGGAGCCTGAGATTTGTTTGAGTATGAGGAGAGAAGGGGAGGCTGGGGTTAGTGGTCAAGTTCAAGAAGAACAAGAAGAAGAAAGAGAAGGGGTTTCTGTTTCTGTTCATGGAGATTTAGCGTTGGTAACGGAGTGGATGTTCTTGACTGCTCTTAAATGGTCTGCTTACTTAACTTCCTAAGCAGTTTTTGTTTCTTTTAGTAGTTGCTGCAATGTGTTTAGTCTTTTCTCTAGTTAAGAGTCCTGTGAGATCATTTTTGTTAATAATGTATGAATGATAATCAGCGGGTGATGCGGTTTTAGTCATGTGCAGGTTTTGGGTTTCTTCTGAATTCTGAATAATGTATGCTTGTATTGTTGCTAATCTTTACCTCCTTTTGTTTGCATGTAAGCATCAAATTAGTGATGAGAAATGAATACTTCAATGGAAAACGTTAGCTTGTCGGTACACTTGACTGTTGCAATCTTTTTCAAAAGCCTTACAGTGAACATAGTTGGGGAAGCAAAACTTGAAGAGGGGTTAATGTCTGAAGTTATTATGATTTTTAGAATTGTTCATGTTCTTGAATTTGGAACAATTGGGTACGAAGTTCGTTAGTGGTTATTAAAACCACCAGAACAAGTAAAGTTGGCAGAGCTGATTTCTGTGCCTATATTGTTGGCGCCAATATGGCATCGTAAATTTGTGCCTTTTGTAGAGCTATTTTATTGGTGATATGAATTTGATCTGCACATAGTTGGATTGCCCAATGAGCCATAGCTCTGAAGCCCGAGGTTTGACGTTTGCTCTATTTTGCTCTATTTTGCTCTTTGTATAGGCATCATGATAAGGATGTGGAGAATGTACTACATGAAGATAACAGAGCTCATGATATCTTCTCAATACAGATTAGACTTCTGTATATGACGGAATCTAATATATTGGTCTTTAAGATCAGCCAAAAGGTTTGCTGTTTTGACTTTCTTTTTTCCTCTTTGGTGATTCAATGTTGTGACTTTGTTGAGTTGTTGCTGTGGAACATATTATGGTCAAAATGTTTCCTTGCTATGTTGTGGGGTTTTGTTCCAAAATTTGATGATTTATGATATCATAGCTCAGTGACTTGTTTCTCAGTTGATTTACAAATGAGTATTATGTCTTAGGAATGTCATTATTACAAAGTGCAAAATATACTGAGTTCAATCAAACTACCTTATATGCGTGCATATTCAATACTTGTTACTAGATGGTAAAGCATGGAACCAAGTAGCCTCATTCAATTGTAACTTGGCTATTTTGGCATTTAATGACAAGTAATAAGTACGAGATCCATATACTTATGGCACCAGTGTTTTAGCTTTCTTGAACTCACAGTTTCTGTTTCTAAGTTTACCTTTTGAAAAGATGTAGTTGGAGTTATTTTGGAACTTGATCCTCTTCCTTACAGATCTCATATTGACAACATGCACTATCTTATTTGGCATAGAAAGATATAATGATACAAACTGGATTTAGTTGCAATAGCTTTCTAGTCTTCTTTTAAAACTTTAAAGAGTCCGCACACATGTTAAAATTCGCCACCTTTATTTTTTAACTTATCCATCATTTGTATCGTGCACATACACTTACCTCTATTTAATGCATGCTAGACTAGATACTGGTTGGGCAGATTCATCCACTACAAGTGATTTGTATCACTGTTGGATGTGGTCTGTTTGTACACGGTGCAAGAGGATTTGTTGATGATGTTGTTGATGAGTATCAGCTCTCATTATCTGACAAACTATTTTCTTTTATTTATTTGTAGGACAATGAAATTGGAGCTTTCAACCGAGTGCATAGTATATTTTGTGCCAATCCTGGAATGGTGAGCAAACAGCTATTAGTATTTTGTTGTGAATGGGTACTTTGATGGCCGATAGCTCATTTTAACATTTTACAGTGGCAAATCTGGGACTTCTCAGGGAGGACAAACCGATTTTTGGGGGATGACATAAAGTTATGTGCAAATTCAGGTCAATTTACTGATGAGGTAACTATGTCTTCCATTCTTAGTACTTTGTAGAAATCGGGATCTTATTGTTGATTCTTGGTCTTAGTTCCTATTTCCTTATCATCTTTTTGAGGTAAAGTACACAGTGGAATGCCAAGCTTTTGTAGCCTAGTACAAAGAGCTGAGGTGTTGCATTCATGTTTTTATTTTTCCTTTTTAACTCCTTTTAAATGTTTGGTGAAGTAAACTTGGTTGTTTACTGTTTTGAGGTAGAATTTGTATCCCTCTCCATAGTGAAGTTTAATATAAAGGAGAGGCAGTATAAAAGATTCAGCTAACTACTTCTAAAAGTGTTATGGTTACACGTTGTATGTTGAAAAACTATGTCATGGCATATGGTCTTGGCGCAGCAATTTTGGGGAGAGATCAGATGAAAATGACCTGAGTTATGTTCTTAAGAAGTAAAAGTGCTTGTTTCTGTTTTTGTCTATAATCTGCTAGTTACGTCACACTACTTTCTCCATAATGTTTGATTTAGGTGTATTATTTTTCTATCTTGGCCTTTATGTTGTTCTTTTAATGGTTTCTGGGCTTTTATTTCACTTCGGTGCTTTAAGTATTTGTAAGTTGACTCATAGCAGCCACACACATCGACTTTGGCACCCATCTTTTTGCGTTGTCAGGTAATCAGTGTCTGATGACATGGGAGCCCAGTTTTTAATCATAGCAATTGGATTTTTCACTGGTGCAGTTTTTGTTTGAATCAAACAGTGTGTATCACTGCTTGTGCTTTAATGTGCTTTTTCTGGGATTCTTTGTGGATTGTGCAACCAAGTTAGGTTGTCAAACTTGCTTAGTTTTGATGCCAGCTAGCAATATTATCACTATGAATTTATACTGTTTGAGATGTAGTATCACTTTACTTTTTTGCTTCTGCAGATTCTCGTAGACTTGCTGATCTATGGCTTGCCTTGTGATATCAAGGACGAAGAAAAGAGAGAAGAGGATATGATGCTGGAACCATCCATCAACAATGATCCCTCTTCCAGTTCTTCTCGTAGGGCCACTGGCTCTGTAGATAATGTGGACTTGTTTTCTGGAGCGCGGCAATCATTTTCAGTTGACAGTGGCTATTGCAGTACCTATCGTTTAGGCTTGACTGGATTGTATAATCTTGGAAATACTTGTTTTATGAACTCTGCTATCCAGTGTTTGGTGCATACCCCGAAGCTTGTAGATTATTTTCTTGGAGACTTCAGGAAAGATCTGAATTTTGAAAATCCATTGGGCATGAACGTATGTAATTGTTTTTACCTCTCCAATATGTTCTTAGAGCAGATTCATTAAGAACATTCCACTTTTTCTTGCCTGCTGCTTACATATATCATGAAGATAGTTTGGTTCTCCGTAGCTTCTGTCTACCATAGCCATGTTTTTTTTCGGGGATCTAACTTTTTGTATAATTTTGGCAGGGCAAGCTTGCTCTAGCTTTTGGGGACTTATTCAGAAAGTTATGGGCCACTAGTGCAACAGCATATGCTCCAAGGTTATTCAAGTCCACTATTTCTAGTTTTGCTCCCCAATTTAGTGGCTACAATCAGCATGATTCCCAAGTAAGTGGGTCCTTGCATCATGCTGAGCAACTGTATAAATATAATCGAATTATTTGCGTCTTAACAAATAGTTATTGTAGGAATTTCTTGCATTCTTGTTGGATGGGTTACATGAAGATCTCAATCGTGTGAAAAAGAAACCCTACATACAGGCAAAAGATGAAGATGGTCGTCCGGATGAAGAAGTGGCTGATGAATACTGGAAAAACCACCTATCTCGCAATGATTCCATCATAGTTGACTTATATCAAGTAATTCTCTTTTCTGGGTCCTGTGCTTGTTCATTTACAAGGACGATGATAGTCTATTGATATTTGTACGTTACATTTCAGAACTTGCAGCCTATTATCATGGATGTGCTTCTTTTATTTTGGTTGTGTCAACTGTTTAGTCTGTTGCCTTTTGAATATTGTCTGTGATTCATGCAGTCTTTAATAGGACATGGATTCGAATAGCAATATCTATCTGAAGGTCTTCATTTTGATTATAGGGCCAATATCGATCGACACTAATTTGCCCAATTTGCAGAAAGTTGTCCGTAACGTTTGATCCATTTATGTATCTCTCCTTACCACTTCCTTGTACTACGTTGAGGAAGATGACTTTGACAGTCTTGAGCACTGATGGGTCGACATTGCCCCATCCAGTTACCATTACTCTGACTAAAGATGGAAGCTTGAAAGATCTTGTTGAGGCTCTGGGCAAAGCATGTTCGTTGAGAGATGACGAAACTCTAATAATTGCTGAGGTATGTCTCTTGGAAACTCAAATTAGGAAACAAGTTCCCAGATTTATATGTTAAATCTTGGTCCGAGTAGTTTTGTGATGACCGTATTGGACTAAAACTATCTAATGAAGAACAATTTTCACAAACTTTGCAATTTTGGCTAATTAACTATACTACGCAAGCCTCCCATTTATCTTACTAGAAATTGTTTAAATGGATTGTGACTTGAATAAATATCTGTACCATTCTTTAGGCTGAAATAAGTATTTTTTTTTCAGTATTTTATAATGAAATATAGTTTAGTAACAAAATTAGGTAACTCAGACATCTAGATTTCAATTCCCCTAGGTCTTCCTACAACATTATCAAGTTGAGGCTGTATTCCTTATGTAATGTCTGACGCAGATCGTTGGTTTAAGGTAGGTGGACATATTGATTTGCTAGGGGTGCTTGCAAATCTGAATGCACACTTAGTTAAACATGGTACTAATTTTATAAAGAGTATTATGTAGTTTTAATCCTCTAGTTATGAGAAAGATTTGTTTCAGTTTGCTTGGAGATTTGTAGCATCGAAGTATATGCATACTATGTGAAGTTTCTTAATCTACAATGTTGATTAAGAGGATCTCTTATAGAAACTTCATGTAGTCTAAATGTAGATTAAGAGGATCTCTTATAGAAACTTCATGCAGTCTAAACTTATCGAAGAAAACAATGCACTCTTCAGTGGTTCTAGATTTTCCTCAATATATTTGGAAAGGTTCATAATCGTTTTTTGGTACTTAATGTTTTAGGGTTTTTAGCAAATTTTTTTTTTTTTGTAGAGCTTTTGACGTTGAAAAGCAGTACACTGCGTCCTTCACAATACTCCTGGACTTGCTTTTCCTCTTATGTACTCTGCTTTTGAAAATTAATTCACCTGTGTAATCTATGTTGTGATCAAACCTTTGGTGGATTCCCTGTCTCATAATATTGAAGCATACAATGAGTGTCAGAAACAATTTTATCACCAATTGGACTTATGGAAATAGCCTTATCTCTTGTGCAATCCTAATGATTCATCTTGTCTACAGGTTTACAATAATGCCATCTTTCGTTTTTTGGACGATCCTACTGATTTAATTGAGCTCATCAGAGACTATGACAAACTTGTTGCCTATAGACTGCCGAAAGACGTTAGTGAATCTCCTTTGGTTGTGTACATGCATCAACAAGAGGCAAAGTAAGTTTTGTTGCCCTTTGATGGATATGTCTCAATTTAATAGCAATAACATGAGTCACCGGGAAATTGTTTCTTATTGGAATTAGTATCTTACTCGTTCAATGAAATTTAATTTAGTTCTGTAATGTATCACATGAGAGCTTCTCATAACTTGAAAATTGTTTGCTGTGCAGCTACAAAGTTGTTCACTATATCGATTTTTTTTTTATTGTTTTTACTTAATTTACCCTGAGTTTTGGAATATTTTAACCATGTTTTTAATTATTTTGATTTATAATTGCACCTTACAACTTGTATGCATCACTTGCTTGATAATGACTCTTTGTTAGCTGTAAAGTCATACTTGAACATAAAAGGGTGTAGTTGGTAGCTTGACCAATTATTTGGTAGAAAATTTCTAAGTTCATTATTAAATAAGCGAAACTCCATAAAAACTGATTTTTTTTTACGGGCTTTATAATGCAAGGTCAATTAAAAAAAGCTGATTTTAATATGTTAAATGAAACATAATGCAGTTTTCTGACAAATGAAGTACACTAACTACCCTTGTCTTTGGGTAAATTTAATAAAATTCCCCATAAGCGTCATAGGCCATGTTAGAGAAAGAGCCTTTTTGCAGGGAAAATGCTTGGTACTTGAAGTTCTGTTTAGATTATCTTGCTCCCCACCTCCACGATGTATATGCTTCAACCAAACCACACTATGAAATCTTATAATCATTGCAAATCTCCACTATTTATTTCCAGTATCCTTTAAGCACATCTGTTACACTGAAACATACAGGCGAGGCTAATTGTTTATCATTATTTGATGGCTGCTTTAACTTTATCCTTATGGAATAATGATTATTGTCCTGGCAGGTCATACACTCATTCTTTTCCACATCTCAAAAAGTTCGGCATTCCTCTTCTTGCAAGGATATCTGATTCTTGTAATGGCTCTGAGATACGTAAAGAATTTCTAAAGCTAATTAATCCCTTATCACTTCCTACTGAAGAGGTCTTGAATGATGATGATGCTGATGATGCTGTTTCAAAGCCGGTTAACGATGATGAACAGATGGTTGATACTGTTTCTGATGGGGCTGGAAGCTCGGATAATCTATCTGAAAACAACTTAGATGTTCAAAATGAATTTGAGTTTTTATTGGAGAATGGGAATTCTTATCCAAGATGCTTCAAGATCCAGATGAATGAGCCTGTGCCTATACCAAGCAATGGAAATCCTATTCAAGTGCTTGTTACTTGGCCAGAAAAATTGATCCAAGATTATGATACTTCTATCCTAAGCCTATTGCCCGAAGTTTGTAAGCCTGCATTCACCCCAAAGTGGGCCCCAGATTCTGTTTCACTGTACAAGTGTGTTGATGCTTTTTTGAAAGAGGAGCCACTTGGGCCGGAGGACATGTGGTATTCATCTGTACATTATGCGCCAGTAGATATATCGTTCCATGTTTTGATGATTTCTCGTTGCATCATATGGTTATAATGTAAAACAGGCACTCATACATCAGATTACTGCTCTTGATTATTGTATAAATTGTACTTTGCATATACATGCTCTTCTTTGACCATTATATTTTGGGTCATGAGCTCTTGACTGTTCAACAACATAATGTAGAAACTGATGGTATTAATTCTGTCATAGGTACTGCCCTAATTGCAAGGAGCACAGACAAGCTAGTAAAAAGTTGGATCTTTGGAGACTACCAGATGTCTTGGTTATTCATTTAAAAAGGTTTTCATTCAATAGGTTTTTCAAAAACAAGCTGGAAACGTTGGTGGATTTTCCTATTGATTTCTTTGATCTCTCAAATTATGTGACTCACGAGAGTAACAAGGTTCCCCATCGATATGTGTTATTTGCTGTGAGTAATCACTATGGTGGTATGGGTGGTGGCCATTATACCGCATTTGCTAAGGTAAGTAAACTTCTAGTTGAAGCAATTTTTGTTTTAGATTGATCAGCTTTTTTAAACTTGTTTGATTTGCGATCTGATGTGCTTTTTGTAAGGTTGCTATCTAGTGTTGACTCAAGGCTGGTTTATGGCCGAATGTTGACATGATGTCTTGTTATAGTATACTAGTTAATTGTGTTAATATTAGAGTAAATGGGATTAAAAGAATAAGTTGTACGAGGCCAAAAGTAGGAAACAGATGCGATGCCAATTGGTGGCTTGATATAAAACATTAGCTAGATGTATACCTTTTTGCTTCCTGGAGATCTAGATGTGAAATACTAGCACATAGTCTCGACTTGTTTGGAGTTACTGTAGGATATTGATGAACATTAAGTTAAGGGGTAAATAAGATATTGGTTTGATAGCATCATATAACCCCTCAAACTACTATGTCAACATAACTTGAATCACCTGGCTGTGTCAGTGGACTCATTTATACTCATAGCTTTATCACCATAGCTATAGACGTAGTGGACTCCAGTTGTTGCAGTTGGATAGGACTAACTTAACATAGCCGGTTTCTGTATGGGTTCCATAGTCATACCTTAGAACAGTTTTAGGGTGCACCAGGATATACTAAGCTTTAATCTATTTTAGAAGTAGTTGTACTCCAGTTGTTGCAGTTGGATAGGACTAACTTAACATAGCCGGTTTCTGTATGGGTTCCATAACACACCTTAGAACAGTTTAGGGTGCATCAGGATATACTAGCTTTCATCTATTTTAGATTTCTGACTTATTTCTTGTGTTTTTTTTTTCTTGCGCGGATAATTTGTGAATATGTTACTCTGTCTTTTAAAGGGATGATAGTGGGCCATATACAGCGGTTACACTTGCCGTGTTAGTCATTGTTTATTTACCCAATCATACACAGTCTGAGGAAGTTTAGCCCTGCTGATCATAAATCTTTTGATGTTACACCTGCTAGAATCTGAAATTCACAGCTTCTATATTAAATGTCCTGAAACCTACTCCAGATGATTCTTTTGACTTCTGATTGTTACACTATGCTTCCACTCTACATTCCACGCAAATTCTTTATACTCTTAACTTTTTCACAAGGTCTTATTTGTTGACCACATTCGGAAGCATTTGTCAGGACTTATACTTCGACACTCTTATTGTTAGATTCCTTAGTTTCTTACTTATCAACTACTGACTCAAGTTGCATCAGCTTTATCTGATGTTTTTACTTGTCACTTGCGTGCATGCTTGACTTCATTAGGCTAAAATTGTATTAAAAGATTTGCTTGATAAATGTTACTAGGAGCTATTATTCTCTTTTTGCCTAGTTAAACAAATTTATCCTTGCTGCTGCAGCATGGCCGTGATAAGTGGTACGAGTTTGATGACAGCCATGTTTTCCCTGTTTCCGAGGATCAGATAAAGACGCCTGCTGCATATGTTCTCTTCTATAAGAGAGTATAGTTTTTGTCAAGCCTGCATATGCATCGCGGTTCAGATGGTAATATGGGCTTTTGGTATATTTTCTGGATTTTTTTAGGTTTGGGTCAAATCTCAACGAATCAGATCTCTTTTGTTACGTGTATATGTGCAACATTAGTATCATTACAGGAAGTTAACTTTTGCAGATTCTGGCTGTGAGAGCTAGGATATAGTGTAGTCGGGGTGAGGCACCCTAGTTGTCTAGAATATGGTCAGATGATTGTAAACAGAATTCTTGACGTTGAAAGAATCATATTTTTTGATACCTAAAATGGTTGTTTCTTGCTGTGAAATTGCAACTTTGGAGCTAGTGTGTAAACTTGATGTGAAGTTTCTCTTTTGTAAGCTTTAATCCTTGAAATGGAGTGTATCTCAACTCAGAGTTCTGAGAGTATACGGGGCTTCACTTACTTGCTTTCGAGCTGCGTTCCAAAGGTTGCTCCACAATCTAGCGGCAAACCACAAAATATAGTTTTCAAAAATATGGAGCACTCGATGCTAAATATTCTCCTGTTTATTTAAGTGTCCGGACTACTGCTTATAAATCTTGCTTGCCTATCTCGTTTATATGCATCTTTCTGTCAACTGTATGAAATTGTGTTGCTTGGTGATTTATGTAAGAGGTGTTGGTAGATGAGGGAGACAAGAGGTGGGTATTCCATGAAACTATCAGTTGTCCATTGGACGTATTGTAACAAACGCAAGTGAACTCCACTGGTTAAATTGTGATTTTCGAATGCACAAAAAAATTCACCAATTCCAGATCTGGAAAAACTAAAATGCAGTTCGTGAGCAATCCACTTCCGCTCATCAGAAAATCACAAATTTATGCATGTGAAACTGTATTAAAAATTCACCAATCTAGAGAATTAAAATTTAGTGCATTTAAACTAATGTGTGAATCTTGTACAAACCGGATACGAGTACAGTGATTTCAAACTTATGCGTAAACTAGCACAAAATTGCAAAATTTCCAAGCTTACTACAATGGTTTAAAAGAGAATGGTTAAGCATGACATGCCTTGCTTAATTCGGAAATAGCATTATTGAGACAAATTTGAAAACAATCTCTCGCTTTAATGATCTTGGACTCGGGCTAACAGACACGGATTTGCACAGCTGAGGCAACGAACTGCCTATGTTCGACAACACAGCCTGTCATGTTAATAATAATATAATTGAAAATGTAAAATGTTTATTGGACTAAACAACAGAACACTGCCGGGCCATAATGAAGGAACTTGCAAACAAAGCAGCAGAATAGTAGCAAAACACAAAAACTTGGCGCAAACATAAGGAAATCTTTCATGCAGCCATGACACCTGACTGCTGACTAGTTCTGCTTTTTCGGTCCCATACAGGCGTGGTCTCAATAAGTTGATGGGGTACGAGCCGTTTTTCTCTTTTAGTAAGTTTTTTGAAATTGTGGACCTTCAACTTAGCTATCTCGGCCTCCTCCTCTGGCGTTATCTCCCTGAGTACCACAGTCAGTCTACACTCCGGTCTCACTTTTATACCGCATCTACCTTTTGCATGGTATGATATCCTTTTCTTGAAAAGACCCTTCCCAACAAATGCTTCAGCTATAATGAATGGAAATCATGAAAACTCAGTGTCGCAGACAACATTAACGCATAATCCGCAACATTTTTAATGTAAAACAATTACCAACAAGAAGGCGGTCGGGATCCAGTCCATGATTGTGTGTTGCATTGGCACGAGCTGAATGAATGACCTGTGCAAATATATCGGTCATATGGTGTCTAACTAGATTATACCCACCTTAGGACACTGTGTTAGGATTAATTTTACAATTTTTATGCTAGTTTCTACCAGTCCCAACTGTCCAGGTGGCTGA
Organism: Linaria vulgaris; assembly: GCA_948329865.1. NCBI lineage: Eukaryota > Viridiplantae > Streptophyta > Magnoliopsida > Lamiales > Plantaginaceae > Linaria > Linaria vulgaris. The sequence continues at coordinate 12,778,367 of OX415254.1, read as the reverse complement.
GGGAAGAACCAAAAAACCATACAAGAAAAGGATAGGTAGGAGTAGACAAGCTAATAAAAAGTTGAAGCAGCCTCGCCCTTGTTTCACTCAGTGGGATGGACCGTGGGAAAAAAGAAAGCAAATGGAGGTGAACGGAATAAACAATTAGGTTGAGAACCAAAGGAACAAGTTCACCTTTAACATGGAACCGTTTTCTGATAAATACACCCAACAAAATAAATATACCTCAAAATAATATCCTCTTGAAGGCCTAAACTGAAAAGATCACCTGGTAGACAGTTTTAGCAGCTCGTTTCACAGTCACTTGCAACTGCAACAACGCATCTTCGACACGCATTCCACGAACCAAGGCAGCAAGCAAGTTTACCTTCTTAGGACTCTGAAAGAAACAACAGTATCAGACATGTGAAAATAAACCAAATTCCACAGGACTTACGTGTATAGGGCAGCCATGACCCTGGAACTATGGTATTCTACCATTGCTTGCAATGTATCTTGGACACAAGTTCTATTTTCAAGGAAACTTATGTGAATATATTAGAGGCAATTCAACTACTAAATTATTCAGTCTGGTGACAGGAATGCTCCTTGTTTGAATTAATAAGAAATGGCACATGAGTCATCTTAGCTCAGAAATAGGCCCTGCAGTGGAGAATGACAGGAGCCGGTATGCAGCAAGAGCAGACTCAGTTACTGACCCAGTTTTACGCTACTTGCTATGAGATGGACAAATTGTAAGAAATGATTCGTTGACTCTACATAGAGAAATTAATTAGGAACTACCAGCACCAAAAAAGAAGAAATTCAGGTAGAATGGTAAGCGAACAATCTGGATTCTAGGCTTTTTATATGGCGAAACTTGTAAGACCTATCCCACATGCATGGGTCATCACAAGTTACAAATCCGGATTCCTAAACAGTTTTGAAAGGAATAATTTACTTTTTTGAGATACATAAAACCGAGTCGCAGATACGACGAGATTCACCTGCTTTATTCCCTTTAGGATTGCCTGAACCTTGGAAGGTTTAACGATAGCCTTTTGAGTTTCAGTAGTACTTCCAGTACTTGCAGGTAAAGCTGGTATTAATGGGGAAGAAATTGGAGTTGCATCAGATGATCCAGAAAGTAATCTCCTGGTACTGGTGAATTGCTGTCAAAAGAAAGCTATACATATGAATTCAGGAATGACTTGATAACTTGATCATCAGAGGCATGTAAATTAGTGAATAAGGAGTTGCATAGGAGAACGAACAAGGGCATTTCAAATCTCTCGCATCAAAAACTAACACTCACATATAAATATTATCAACATAAGATGTCAAAAAGATAATCCAGTAACCTGAGTAGTAAAGATTTTATTTCGACATCCATAATTTCTTATTTTGTTTGAAGTGCCAAAAGAAATAAAAATTAAATCTTAGCACCTCATAGTTTCTTTAACATACAAATAACATGCTTTATCCGATTCAACATTGATATGCATCGAGAATATTTCAACAGTGTGTGAAATTGAAATGTTGATATAACCCTTTGGCAGCAACGGGGCGGGTGGTTGAAGAAGAGAAGTGAACAGTGACAAAATACCAGTTTAGTTATATACTGATGCAGTGGCCTTAAAATAGCAGGAGATAGTGAATTCCGCAGGGTAGACAAACACGGCGCTGCTTCACCTGCAGATGGTTAAAATTAACATCCCAAAAGACGAACACTTGATAAACAAAGCAGCTCAACCACAATGCTGAAGCACTTGCTACGATTTCTAGAACAAAACATCCTCGCAACCGAGCTACAACAGACATTCTTTGCAACTATTACGATGTTAAAAAAGATTAATTCTTTACTTACCACCTTGCAGCAGAGAAGATTTGGAGTGATTAAAAGTAGTGAATGAAGCGGTGAGACCGTGTTCATGTCTCTTGACAGCCTGACGCATTAGAGATTGCAAATGCCTCTGCCATCCAGCCATAGTAATAAAAAACAAAACCCTGTTTTGCAATATCAAAATTATGTTCAGACAAAAACAGAATTAACCATGAGTCTCAAATTGGCATTTTGTCAAACACCTTGCACGCACAAAATAAAAATTAGCTTTTTCAAACAAAACCCCAACCCCACTATATCAATCAAACAGTCAGAGAGAGCAAATTCAAACAGAGAGTATTTTTAGTTGAGGGAGTACCAGAAAAATGACGGCGAGTTTTTGTGCTATACGCTCAAGTGAAAGAGAAGAATCAAGCTGAGTTCTTTTTCTTTCTGGTTTGCTATTACCCGGCCCGAATTCAGAGATCCAAGTTTAAATACGGTTCTAATTTCTGTAAATCTCATTTACCACCCCCAAACTTTGTATTAGCTTCAATTATTACCCTAGCAGCCAACTTCTTTTTTGGTTTGGGAAAGTACTTGTACCAACCCGTCCCGTCTAAGGTGGTGTTTGCAAACTCTTAAAAAGTGTATAATCAATTTTTTATTTGAATAAGTGATTTTGGGGTGTTGCAAATCTAATTTTTTCGGTTATACAACCTTTTTAAGCTAATCTTAAAGCTGGCGTGGGATGTTTTTGCTTATGAACTTCTACTTTTTCACTAGAGTTTGCAAACACTACCTAAGTTGAAATTGGCGGGCTTTGGGTTAATAAGGTAAATGATATATCCCGTTTTCGATGTCGGCCACATTTTTGTTTGTTAGGTTTACTTTAATTTTATGCAAATTTAAATAGGATAACGGGAGGTTTCAAATTTTCGTAAATTTGGGTTTCATGGTTTAAAGAGATTTATCCTAAATTAGATTTTGTGAGATTTATTTTACTACAATCTGTCTACAAGAGCATGAAATACATTTCAAGAAAACATATAACGTAAAGAATGCCAAGGTGTACATAGTTAAGGAAAATAATTTACTACAATCGACCATTAGTTTTCCAATATATTTTATTGTAATTACTAATAAGTAAATGACCTGACAAATAAATATAGAGGAAACGGGCCTATTTTTGCCCAGGCCCATTACAAAGCTAGATATTTTGGGTTGTGAGGCCTGTAAAAATGGAAATATAGAATGAAATGATTACAACTATTGAGGTAATAAGCGCATAAATACGGCCTGGACATTATTGGGCCAGGTTCAGTCCACTTTCAAATTCTTAAAAATTCTTCAAGGACTTAACTTAGTTACTTGTTTCTCTTCTGGATATTCTGGTCTGTACATCTTGTACGTCTTTTCTACTGATGTAATTTGACAATGGGGGGCGATTTTTGTCATCTGTTTTATGCGATCTTTGATTTCAAAAAAAAAAAAACATTATTGAGTTTGCTCTTCAGAAAAAATAAAACAAAAACTTACATAATTTGCTTATATCTTTATGGTAATGTTCTTCAAAAAAATTTCTATATAGCCAATAAGTAAAAAAAACAAAAGAATATATTTGGCCAATGCAAAAGCAGTAATTCTGTTTTAGAGCATTACGATCCCCTATGACACTTCAAATAGTAACATTTCCATCCATCAAAATTCATATCAGAAAACAGATTTTTTTTTTCTTTCTCAAATAACTATTAGGATCACGGTATTTGTACATCAATTAGATGAAAAGCATGTCATATGGGGGTACATGTTGCTTTTTCAAGTAATGAGTTACGATTTGAAACGGATGGATCGCCAACGACCCCAACTCCCAAAAATTAAATTATGTAGTCATTTCATTTTCCTAAATTGAGCTGTCAAATTTGTATACGGCTGCTTCTACTTTCTTAGGAAACAATCTACTCTTGTAGGGTAACTCTGTTCTGTTTCAGCTGTTTTTGCTCTTTGGCACAATTATATATATGTCATTATCATTCACCCTCTCATAATTTATACAGGCGTGAGAGTTCAAAAAATATCGTCCCATTCAAAGCCGGTTATAGCATAAAACATAACAACTAAATTCCGCAGTTTTTAAAACCCTTTCAAACTTAAAAAAGCATTCGACAATAACATGAGTTCCATGCCTTACGAATTATATACAAAATAGAAGTATTGAATAACGTTACAAAAACAAGCATATATAAAATTCACGAGTGGAGATCCAAAGCAATGAGATGATTCATCAATCACAATAAAGCAACTGTAATTCATCAGCTACAATAATACTAATTAAAATAATACAAAATAAACAACCACCACAAAGCTATAAGCTTAAGAAAACACACAGTTTCATGGTAAATATATATATATATATTTTGATGTGTTACGTTTTGATAAAAACACATGACATTTATTGACGGGAACACACAATGACATTCTCGATGAAAGCAAGAAGGGAAGCTTTTTAAGCCATTTGCACATTAAGGGGAGTGGAGCCGATGGGATTTTGCGAACACTTATCAAAGGATTGTGTCGTACAAGCTAAAAATTGATTGTCTTGAAACGACGTCATTGACCCCGAAAAAGATGCTAATGCCATTTCTGTTCGACGGGCACGAGCTGTCATAAAAACCACTAGATTAGATAGGATTTGATCTAGACACAAACCAAAGTACTCTTTAAGAGGGTTTTGCCTCAAAAGAAAAGTTCATTGGGTCATGCAGCATGCGGTTGTGCCTCCCTCCTTCACAACGGCGTGGGCCCCACACGCATTGGGTCTCCACGGGACCCCCGCCGCTGTGAGTGTAGAAGGCACAACCGTATGTTGTATATTAGACCATTTTGTACATTGTTTCACTGTTGAGCACTATGACAAACGACGGGTTCTACCATAACCGACAACGTAACACCGTAAACAATGATTGATTTTTCTGGTATCTTATACATAAACTAATTTACGCGTTTTAGAGATACTCTTGGTCAATCCACCGAGTTAGATTATGTATAGTGTTTGATTTCTAGTAACTTAAATTTGTAGTCAACACATGACTCCATATTAACTTAGATCAGTTCGATGCAGAGCATCTCGTCAACATATGAAGATATTTCAATTTGGATAAATCAATATGACATTTTACCAAATCAAACATGAATTCGGTAACATAGTAAGTAATAATCAAATTGATTTCACTCAGTGAACAATCCAACTTTTAAATTTAGCACATCAAAGTCCACGTGTACCTACCAAATTGATGTTATGATAATTTCTTACTGCGCATGCCTAAAATATACGCATGATATGATCCTTAACTTTGTTTGTTTAGAAAAATACATGAAAACTTTTAAATCTCTGAAAAAATTGGCATCTTATGGTTTAGGAGACTAATTAATAGTAAAATGTTTAGAATTAATAAATGATATAAATTGTTTTTTCCATCATAGAGATACTTGAAAGGCAGCAAAAACATAGTAAAGTGTGAAATCAGAATAATTAAAATTAAATGAATGGCCCTTAGTTTTGTATTATGGTTTTGTGCAATAATGACATAGCATTCTAAGCGTGTAGGCCAGAGTCAAAATAGTCACCAGTCACCACCATCTACTGCTGTTTTAAACTTGGTTTGACAAGTTTATGAAAACTTCCTTTTGGTGAAAGAAGTATTGACGCCATAAAATTTTATGGAAATAAAATAAAAAAGAAATTTAGTTTTTACGATAATTTTTCTTCATTAGTATTTAGAGGATTAATTACCATTACTGTACTAGACATGAAGCTCTTCTTATATCATAGACAAGCAAAAAAGATACCATATATATATGCTAACTTGTCAATTTTAATTTTTTTCAATAGAAGACTCTTTCAAGTTTCAAGTTAAAAAGTTAGAGAAGTTTGTAGTGTTTGTAATTTGTACTCTGTACAAACAATCAATGGTTTATTTTCTTGTCTCACATTTATAAGTAATTTAAGATAGCCCCTACTCTTTCATATAATGGTACATGTCACAAATCCATACGAGATTTTTTGCCCTGTTTAGACACGGCATTAAAGCTTAAAACTTTACAAAGAGGAGCTCTTAATACCTCAAAAAGGAGTAATTGCTTTAACTGACTCAAAAATGATTTCTTCCTAAATCCATAAAAAGCAGACTTTGAATAATTTGGGGGTAGTTTTACTTTTCCATATCCGTGGTGGGAACGCGAGAATATTCCAATTTCTTGGAAACCCAATTACTACAATTTCCAAGGACTTATTTAATTCTATGGAATTAACATATTGTCATTTTAGTTAAGAATTCTGTGCACTGCGTACAATGGTAAACAGTTTTATAATTATATCAATAGATTCTAATAAAGTAGAAGTTTACCCCTTTATGCTCCATGAAATGAAAGTAGTTGATAATGCATATAATACAGCTGGTGTGATTTTTTTTTATGCATCCAGCTACTGTGAATTTAGCTAGAGTAGTAAATTTAAATCGTAGATTGCCACTTGTCAGTATTCAATTTGTACATATCACTTTGTCCTACATATATCACACATGACATGTATTAGTAATTTAGTATACACTTAGCACAATGAATCAGAAAATCCTTAATTAGACCTAGTTTATAAATCACGTGGTTCAAGTTTGCCACATCATCATAAAGTTATGATATTTAATATACCAAATAATTGTGGTCATACATATTTCTACATGAACATTTTGTAATCACAAACTCTATCATAAATCTGATTTATCTAAGTATCTAGCATCGCTACTTAAAAGTACATGATATTAGTATATTACTCATTACTCTTGTGTATGACACTTACCAAGACAAAATATTTGTCACTTCTTCAAACACATTATAAAAATCCGATCATAATTTTGAGTAAATGACCTTGGGTGGTTCATTTCGCACCTAAAATGATAACTTCTCCAACTTCTTGGCTTTACACTCAAGGAGCTCAAAGTCTCGTTTCTCAAACCCTTTCTTACTCATACATCATGGCCCTTATCTCCCCCCAATCTGTCTCGATTACATGTGTCTCATTTCTAAGACCTCTCACACACTATAGTCCTCATCAGTACCCTTTTTGTGTATAGTCCTGGTAATATGGAGTCTCGTCTTTAAACCCAATGTAATCACACATTATGGCCTCTCTTGCCCCGGTCTTAACTATAAGGGGCCTCATATCTAAGACTCTCCGCCCTAATCACACATAAAATGCGCTAATCAGACACACATCTTCCCCTTGGTCTTGGCTACGTGAGGTCTTATCTTTAAGACCCCTAAGTAGTCATATATTACACAAATGCCCTTCAGTCTTGATCTCATGCACATGTGGTATCCTCTCTACGACCCTTCTTGTAATCGTACAAATGTAGAAATTTGAGAGGCAACAGTGTTACACGAACTGCAATATCTCTCGTTAAATTGTAGGCAACTTGATGCTTATGTGGTCTCACTGTATATATAATATAAGACTATATTATCGGATGAATGCTTCAATATTCATAATGGAAGCTTACTTTCGATATATTCAATATTGAGATTGTTTAGCCAATCAAATCAATTCAATGTGATTATTGGGGGTGCGCACATGTTGTTCTTTACTAATGTCAAGCGAAATATCGAGGTATTGCTTAGCATCTCAACACTTCAAGCCTAGTTTTTCATTTCTTTCAAATTACTTAGTTCATTAATCAATGAGACCCGATTATTGGGCAAGATTATTTGGTAGCAAACCGCTGACTCAATTATTAGTTAATTTAGGAACGACTTATAATGATCGGTGCGATTGTTGACTATTCGATTGATACGATATATTTTACACACTCTCACTTACCTCCATCTCATTTCAAATTTGTTCTTCATCTATACATAAGATAAATTATTCAGTACATACTTCATTCAGTGCATACTTCATCATTGACATGAAATAAAGTCAACAAGTGTTGGTTCGTAGAAACCATGTTGTCATGACCAACTTTTGTACAAATACAAACTCCAATATAAATTTTAATACGTGGTAAATTCACATATTGTAGTTCACAACAATAACATTTAGGAATGCTATCATAAATTAATTTGATTTTTATTCTCTTAGGGGGTAAAATGCTAATAAGTGTTTTAATATTAGCCTACCTTTTTGGATCGCAGTAGTTAGTTTTAGTTACATTGTATCTTTTACATTTTCACCTTTTCCTTTTTAATTCTGGAAAAAGTTTTATGATAATCTGAACCCAATAATAATCATTACATTTCTAGTCAAAAATCCAAAAATTGATTGAATTGAAAGTTCTCCACTTACGACCAAGAAACAAACAACCACTCGCTCTTTCATCACCGCATGATACAAATTAAATAATTAAAGACACTCGGGCACACACCCAATGGAGATTGATTAAATATCAATATCCCTTTTGTTGTTTCTTTTTTTACTTAATAAAAAAATAGAGGCCACCCCGTTTAATTCTGCCTTGTGTCTGCAAATTCGTTATGTTCAAGAAAAGGCTCCTGTGAAGTTCAATCCGTCACCTGAAGTTGTCTCCTCTGCTTTTTATTGAGATCTGCAGCTACTCCTTGTAGCTCCAAAATACTAGGTGACTCTTTTTTTTTCCAGCTTATTTTATGATGCATGTTTCATTATGTTATAATCAGATGATTATGTGTGATGGGCATGTGAAGAGATTGTGTTTAAGGTGGTCTTTGAAGTGTATTTTGAACAATAGTCAAAAGGGATATTTTGTTTTTTCAGTTATTGTAAAGGTAAGGCAAAAAGGTGTGACCTTGAATTTCTTTTTGAAGCGTATTTGAATAATAGTCGATAGGGATATTTTGTTTTCGAGTTCTTGTTTTAAGTTAAGGCAAAAAGGTGTGATCTTTGGGAGGTTTGTTATTCTGGTGATTATTTTTTGGTTGTGAAATCTGAAACCTTAATAGCCTTTACATAAAGTGATATGTGAAAGTGATTTGCGAAAGTAATGAACAGCCATCAAAGGCGCTATTGTCGTTGTATCTGTCGATTTGTATGTTTGCTTGTTTCTTTGGTAACAGTTTGATCTAAGAAATCATGAGGCTGAGCTGTCTTGTTTTCTGTTAAACTTCATATTCAAGTTTTTGTGCTGTAGTCCTTTTTATATTTAGTTTGGAAATGAAGATATGTTTCTTCTTTTGTGGATCTGCAGGCGTAAAATTCTATTTCCATTCTCAAGTATTAGGTTGTTAGTTCATTCTATAACTTGTCGTTTATAATTATATCTCTTTGGGATTTAGGTGGACAGTTATTTTCCAGCTTATTTATATGGTCACTTCATGACGCATGATTGGCTATACTATATTCAGTTAATTTGTGCCCGGGGCATGTGAATAAATTGTGTTTGAGGTGCTCTTTGAATAATAGTCAAAAGGAATATTTTGTTTTTGAGTTTTTGTGTTAAGGTAGGCAAAAGAGGTGTGATCTTCGAGAGAATATTACTATGGTGTTTCTTTTTTAGTTGTGAAATCTGAAACCTCATTTAATTTTGTATTGATATATGAAGTTCCTAAGCGGAAGTGGGATGTTTTGTGTTTTATTTTCTGTGTTAAGTGAAGGTAAAAAGGTGTGATCTTTGGGATATTTTTTTGACAGTGAAATCGGAAACCTTAAATGTGCTAATTAATATACATGGAGATGGTATGCAAAAGTAAAGTTTAACCATCTAGTGGCGTTATTATTGTTGTACCGTAGTTTCTTTCTTTATAACTGCTATATGTAAGAATTCCTGAACGCATTGGATGTATTCCCTTAGCTGCCTATTTTTCTGGTAAACTTAATTTTTCGAGTTTCATGGATGAGTCCTTTTTAAGTTTAGAAAGGGACTTGTTTCCTCTTTTGTGTTGGCAGTTGTATAGAAAAAAATAGGTTGTTGAATTATTATTGGTGTTTAGGAAACAGGAAAGTTATTGGTTTTTTTTTTTTTATCTCTCTAAATACAGGGGATCGTCTTTTTTTCTTCTTTTTACTTGGATATGCAATTATGGTGGAGAAAGGTAGCATCTCCGACTATAGAGGCAAGTTGGACAAGACGCTGAAGTCTCCAGACTTGGCAAATGATGAAGTTCTTCATACCCTTGTGAAAAAACAAATTCTGCAATCGTCAAATTTTCAGTTGGAAGGTTGGTTTCTTTAAAAAAAAAAAAATTGAATCTTCTACTACGTGGCATTAGTTTTTAGAGAAGTTTCAAATACCGGGACTTGTAATATGATTTTATAGAATCAGTCGTGTGTTCTTTGCAGAATGGACCGAGAGTGTCATAGAAAGAAGAAGTAAGGAAGTGTCCAATTTCATGAGTATGCTGAGGAGTGCCTCAGCAGATAACGTTGAAAGGTCAATATCGAGTGAGGACTCACGTGGATGCTGGAAAGTAAGCTTTTCATTTTCGTCATTTGTGTTACTTTTTCTTACTGTAGCTTGTATTTACCATTTTCTTTGTCGACATACCAAACTTATTTGAGTGTTAAATTCGGGGCCTTTTCTGTTTCATTTTTTTTGACCGGCTATTATGCATCAGCTAGGAACTTCTTAGATGGTGTTCATAAGAAAGGCTTCTAATTTTTGAGCAATGTTGTCATTTCTTATTTTCTAGGTTAAACAGGACACTGATGAATTACGAGTTATGTATCGTGAAGGACCAGAGGGCACTCCTTTCCATACACTACTTGCTGAAGGCTTTGTTGATGGACCTGCAGATGTTTGTAAGCTGAACTTAATGGCGCTGACTGTAGTTTCTGCAAGTGTATAATGAGATCACGAGATCACCTGACTTTCATGTATAAGTTTCTGATCAATTTTCTATGTGCTTAACAGGCCTATGTATTTCATGTGAGGCGGACCTCTACTCAAGATGGTAAGAGTTGCTTACAAATTGCAGCATAGCCTTTTTCTCTTTTTCCAATATTTATAGGTCTTATAATTTCTTGTGTTCTTCAGCATTAGACATCAAGTGGGTTATATGCATAATTTATAATTTAGGGTAACAGGTACCAGCTATAGAGTTCCTAAACTGATAAAAGTTTGTGGCAACGATGAAGCCAATACCCGTTGCTAGCATTACCCGTGTCAATTCGAATCGAACCTGTTAATGACAATCAAATGGCAGTTTCGTTATATGAGTATTTGTTTGAGCTCGATTCTCGAGTGGCTGCTTTTGCTGCTAATGAGACAATAGCAGTTGTTTTGCCATGTTAGCCCTATTATTGTGGAACGCTTGGTTTTGGCTCATGATGTTTTCTTGTTATTTTGTGCTCTAGGCAGTATCTTGTAACTCTTCAGTCCTCCTAAATGAAGAGCAAATAAGTATCTTGACCCTCAACTATCTATGGACTTTCACAAACTAGTCTCTACTCTCAGCATGTATGGTTCAGAATTATCTTTTCATTATACCCTCTGTTAACACTACTGAAGAATGATGATCTTGGAACAGTATTTACCTTTAGGACTAAATTCTCTCCATGATTATTTAAGGGATCAACACATTACCTCGTTATTAAGGTATATAAGTTTCAAATGGCAATTTTGACTATGATTGTTGAGCTTTCAGAGTACGTGGCATAATTTAAAACAGGAAATTTAAAGTAGTTTCACATGTTTCTATCTTCTTTCTCCCCTATCAGGTGGCCTCAGACTGCAATTCCAACTTTTAAAATCGTCTCATCCAGGTGTTTACAAAGAATCAGAACAGGTGAACAGATATCATTAGTGAGGTAAGTCGTATCCCATCATTATTGTTGCAATTAGAAATGTTTTAAAAGTCAAATAGAGAGGCGCTGGATATATTCACTTTTAAGATGCTTATAAGTATCTCATTATTTGGAAGAAAGGATGAAGGTTTCGTGGCCACTGTCAAGTAGAGAGGCGCTAATTCACTATTTTTCGTTCGAGTACTTTCAAGATGGACTTATTGTCGTTCTTCTTAACTCGGTAACTGTTTGTGTTTCTTTGCTTTCATAGACTTGCAGCTATATCTTTCCATACTTTCTTAAGAGTTACTTATATATTTTCAGATCTCTGACACAGAGACCATCAGTAAAACTACTCATGGGTTCACCAGAGATGGAATACCGGATGCATTAGATGTTGTAAGAATAGATGTAGTCGGAGGATTTGCTTTGCAGAAAGTAACTGCAAATAGGAGCTACTTCAGGTAAGTTGTATCTGATGAGCTGTTCACAAATCTTTACTACTGCCTATCATAATTCCTAATTCTCTTAACGAAAATGATTCTTCATCATAACAGTTTGTTGCAATCTTCTTGCTCTTCATAAATCTTTACTGTATTAATTTATCTGTTCATTAGTAAGAAGGCACTTGGTTCAGACACTTCGCGACTTTTTAATATTTTGCTATATTTAAGTTTTTTGCTATAGTCTCTAAACTTTGTTTTCATGACTGTTAGGTTTTCTTGCATTATCAACGCGACTCAATATCGAGATTTTTATGTTTCCGCAGAACAATAGCAAACATGGATATCAAATTGGACATTATTCCTCCAGCATTGATCAATTTTATATCAAGGCAGCTCATAGGTAGCGGTTTCAAGCTATACAAAAAGGTAATATTCAGTCTTTGAACTGATGTTCCTTTTTATCTTTCTATAATTTGAGTAGCATAAGAATAGCAATTGCTGTATCAATCAGAGGTAAATTTTAAAAGTTCTCCAGCTATTCGCATCTTCTGTTCAACAATATTAAGATTGGATTTTTTGAAATGCACGTTTATCCACTTGAGGTTGTAGTAACTCAGAATTTATAGTTCACTGTTTGATCTTTTTTGTTTCCTATTCTTGCAACAATTCCAGGAAGTTGCTTCTGTTTCTGAAGGCGATGATAAATTCCGCGAGGCCTTAAAAGATCCATCCTACACTCGTATACGTCAGGCTCTGTATTCAGAAAATACAATCACCGGATCTCCGGGTCTTACAGAAATCAAAATAACCGCACCCAATTTGATTGAAGAAAACGGGATTGAAGAACTCAAAGATAACGGTGTCAACAATAGTGATCGTGACAGTTTTTCTTTTGTTGTTTCAAAAGCCAACAATGTATTGGTTAGAGAAGAAGAATCTGTAAATGAGATTGTGGAACTTGAAGGCACAGATACTGACGGGAATCAGTGGTCAAATACACAGAAATTATGCAGTAATTTGGCCAGTGAAATAACAGGAAAGATTTGTGCTGCAAAGAAAGAAGTTATTAGCAGTGAAGTGGAAGTGAAATTAGCTCCAGGAAGATCCAATGAAATTATAGAAAACGTTGAAAATGAAGTAAAGAAGAAGATTTTTGTCAGTCCAGAGGTTGAACGAGCTCTGGGAACACTGGAAAAGGCCATTTCCATATTCCGGGGGTATAGATCCCAATTATTAGGAGAGTCTAATGTTGAGAACGAAAAATCATTAACTATAGAGAAGGATTGTGTCGAAGAATCTGTATCCACACAAGCTGAGCAACCGGCCAGAGAAAATGCGGATTGTGCTGAACCATCAAAAGTCGGATCGACTGACGCGACTTCTCATGAACCAAGAAGCAGCATCGACAGCCATGGTTCCAGGTAATTTTTTCTCACGTAAATCCTCTTGTTCCAAGTAAAATAGCATGAAAAAACTTCCGTATAAGGCGTGACTAACTTTCTTCCGAAAAAGCAATAAAGCAAAATTCAAAGCATCCAATTTACACAGTTTAATTAACTGTTTGTACCTTCAAACCGTAAAATCATGTGATGTGGCATTCAACTTAGGTTCTGGTGACGAGTATATCCAAAACATATAACTCTACTGCAGAACTCAAAAATTTTATTCAGGTGCAACACACAAGTAGCTTCATCTCATTTGAGTTTGCTGGTATAAACTCTTATTGCAGGCGCCGGGCATCCAACTCGCATCAAAGGGAAACAAACCAAAGCAAGATAGCACCAGCCTCACCAAACGATGATATCTCAACTTTATCTCATGCTCAGTATGCTACGAACCAGAGAATTGATTCAGCGGTCCGTGAGAAAACAACAGAAGATCATCGGTTGAGCATTGATGCACATACCGTTGGAAAAGATGGGACGACTAAAAGAAAAAAGAAAAGATCCAGATTTTGCTGCAATCTCATTTATGGACAGCAAGCATGAAGTAGCTTCTGTTCACGAAATGGTGAAGTTCTCCAAGAGTTGAACCATCGATATGTTTGATCGATTGCGTGTTATAGGTTGTTGTTTATTAGTGTATTCAATTTCTTGACAAGGTGCATATTTGTGCTCAAAATTGTTGGGAATCAGAATCTCACTTTACTTTCCCTGAAGTGCAGTTGTAAAATGTGTTTTGCTGCTCTCCATAGTGCTGAAAAACTCAAAATCAAAGGTATTTGTAATATTGCCCTTTTATTAAATTCACCTACTTTATCAAAGGATTGGTGCTCTATTACTATATTCACCCAAAAACTATGGTACCATGGAGACTGGAATGGATCTCCTGAGTCATTTTGTGCACCACGAACTATAAAAGGTAGGAAACGTGTCATGAATCTTAATATATGCAAGTAGAAAACGTGTCATGATGTCATGACCCGGGCTGAAGTCGTCTGACGTCACACACGAAAAGGAGCTTCGGAAGTTAAAGAACTCGTTAACGTTTTTTTGAGATTCTTTTACGTTTTTATCATTTCAACTTCAGAGTTTGTTATATTATTTTGTCAGCTTGTGAACTGGAAGGAACCGTATATAATCTCATTTTCATATTAAGCCATTGGAGGCTGTGGGAATTAATTAATCAGAAAATTAGTCTCAACTCCTTCCTCTCAATTTCTTCTATCTTTTCCCTCATGACACTCTCTTTATCTTCTCCATAAATATATTAAAAATCATAAAATTATTGTACTACATTTACATGGAACACTATCCAAAAACGAGTATCGTAAATTCATCGATTCGATTTTATAATTCATTCCCACAACCTCCAATGGCTTAATATGAAAATGAGATTACATACGGTTTCTTACAGTTCACAAGCTGACAAAATAACATAACAAACTCTAAAGTTGAAATGATAAAAACGTAAAAGAATCTCAATAAAACGTTTAGCGAGTCTTTAACTTCTGAAGCTCCTTTTCGTGTGTGACTTCAGACGACTTCAGCCCGAGTCATGACACATGAATCTTAATATATGAAAAATTCATATGAAAGGTGGGTGATTGATTAATGTTACTCATTTGTTTTTTGTAAGGCGTTACGGTTAATGTTACACATTGATATAAATTAATTCGTTATGTAACCCATCAAATTTAACCTATAATTTATTGACAAAGCAACAATACATAACCAATTTAACCATTTGTTAAAAGATGCTCGTGAAACATAGAATATAGAAATATCAGGGCATTATATACATGTACAAAAGTATTAGACATGGAGGATATTGAATTTTCGAAGTAACCGTACAACATAAGGGTGAGTTTTTCTTTGTAACCGTACGATGGAGAACTAACAAAAGACATATATAGGCATTACGTTTCGTAATTGTTGCTTGAAATGAAAAATGCGAGTCCTACAACCTATGAACAGTAGTTGAAAATTATAATACCAACATCGATTTTAACACCTGGTAGCCTGATGAAGGCGTTATAAACGTTGTTGCGTTGGTGGAGAGCCACAACCTTGTCTCTGATATCAAAAATGTGATAATGACCCTCTTTGCCCTTAGTCATTTTAAGAGCTATGTGCATGCAAGCCATCTCTATCTCGAGGAATTTCGACAAATCAAGCTTCTTTGCAATCTCTTTCAAGAACAACACCACCTTTACACTATCATCGTATCCAAAGTCTGGCTCGTTGAAGAACTTACGCAAACATTGCCTCCTGGTGAGCGACATCCTTTAATACAACATATGTCATTCGTTTAGTCCAAATCAACAAATCAATGTGAAAAAAACAAGATAATCACAATTAAGCTTATAAGAGAATAACATTATCATAGAATGTATAAAATCACCGGCTGCAAACAACCAACATGACATCGTATCCAAACCAATTCTCTAATTATGTCCTGTTTTACGCTACGACTAAGCGATGTCATAAGTAAGATGCTATGGAATTTGGTAGCCATTTATATGAAATCAATGATAAATCTCCACCTCACATGGTCATAGTTCACAAATTTATAAGCATTACAGGTATAATACAATGATTATTTGTACTCAAAACATGTACTATCACACATTTCTAATATACTTGCAATTACTCCTCAACCCCACACATACTCGATTGGCGTAAAAAAAATTACACTCATAGGTTGTTATATAACAAAAAACCACAAAAATAAACCCATATCAAATGTTAAACTACATTTACAACAAGCACTAATCACAAATTTCATCTATAATGTAAAGAATTCTTCTAAAGTACATATAAATAGGTAAACATTCAACAAAACAAAAGGACTAGAATCCGACCAACATAAAAACACAATCTGACCAACATAAATACGAGTCACTATACCCGACAAACCTAGGATATGTCTCCAGAATCAACATGGTGAATAAAAAACAACTGTGATTTGGGGAAACTATACCTCAATAAACATCAAAACACTTTTGGCTGAGTCGTGGTTGGAAGCCGAGTTCGAATGAATAACATACAAAATAAAAGCAACTTCTCCCGTTAGTGAAGACCAAAAATTAACTACAAGATAAGCAATACTAAATTGATTCGAACTAATCCCTTACCAATAATGTTCGATAACCTCTGAATTGAAGTTCCACGTTCAAGCTTGAAAGGAATTGTGAGTGAATCATAATTCCTGCAATTTGGGTTTTGGGATTTGGGGGTGTATGACTCAACAGTTCTATTAAATGGAAGGGTAATTTGGAGGGTACTATTGGAAATTAATATTGGTTAGTCACTGAAGTTTGGGTTTAATCGCGAACCAAATGGTGTACTATATCAACATACAGTTTGGTGCCAATTAACATCTCACGAATCAAACATGTTATTACGACACAATAATTAAATAATCCGCTAAATAATGTGACTTCTAATAACAACTCAAACAGCATAGTAGCGAAACCAAACACACCCTTAATATATGGAAGGTGGGTGATTGATTATTTGACATGACTTTTGTGTGTTGAAAATAATTACGAATGTGTATATGCTAGATTTGGTAGTTCAAACCGATGTAACGAACTTCCAATATGACAATATGAGTACAATACACTGACAACTACCCAAATTATTTGAAGTGATAGGTTACTGTACGACATGGATACAATATATATATATATATATATATATATATATATATATATATATACTAGTAAACTGGCCATTGCGGAGCACAAGGAGTTTTATTTTTAAACGATTATTATTCTTATTATTATTATTATTATTATTATTATTATTATTATTATTATTATTATTATTATTATTATTATTATAATACTGAAGAAGAATGGCACAAATTGTACAAGATCCATGTTGGGAGAAATGTGAAAGCATTCTATAGCATTTGGGGTGTAATTAACAAACTTTTTATTTTGTATAGTATTTAAATCTATGTCATAATTTGTTAACGGAATAAGAAAAAAATTGATAAAATTCATTTTATTTTTGTGAACTAAATACTGGAAAATATTTATAACAGTTCTTTAGATAATATATCATCAACATCTAAAGTGACTCTAAAATATCAATAATGACATAGTAAGATATAAGTTAGGAAGAAATATATTTTTTGCCCTTTAATTTAGGTCAATTTCAAGTTTTGTCTTTTACCCTTTTGGGCTTAGTAAATGCCCACTATCTTTTTTTTTTAAAATAAAAAATGCCCGTCGGAGTTTCATTTGGGCTTGCTTCAAATTAACCTACGAGGCAGCTGACTAGGATGACACGTGGCGCCACGTAATAATTATTTTTACTAATTTAGACAAAAAATACCAAAATTTTTTGCATACTTATTTTTAGTTCAAAATTATATTTAATTTTATTATATATTGATGTAAATCATAAAAAATTTGTATAAATTCAAGTTAAATAAATTTTTTTATCTTAAAATATTTAATAAATTTATATTTACTAGTAAATATTGAAAATAAAAATACTTATTTTTATCTAAAAGAATAAAAAATATATAATATGGCATTTTTAAAGTACAAATTAATACTAAATACTACCATAAAAGCTAATAAAATTGCATATGTGTTTGTAACAAAAAAAAATTATTTCATATAGTAGTTCAAATTTGAATTAGTATAATTTTTTATTAAGCTAAGCTCATGTTTTTTTCAATCCATGAAAATCTTATAAACAAAATAACAAAAAAAAAACAGAAGAAAAATAGTTCAAATGAGTTACTAATTTAATTTTTCTCATTTCATTAAGTGATAAGTAAATATACTTTTACAATAGTTTTTTTAGACTGAAAAAGGAATTATTCTTCTTCTTCGACCCCCCCCCCCCCCCAAATGAAAACCATCCCCAACCTCCCCCAACTACCCAATCGAAATCCACCACCACGATCGACACCTCCTTCCACACCCGCCCCCCAACCCGGCAACCCCACCACCACCATCACCGATTCCTTTATTCATTGCACCCCACCCACCTTCAAAACCACCACCGCCACAATACACGACCCACCACCACCACCACCACAGTACACGACCCACCACCACCTCCAAAAGTACCAAATCCTCCACCACCACCGAAAAATAAGCAAGCCGGAGTCGGAATTGAAAACGTCGTAGATCTAAATAGAAAGTTGGATTTGTTGTGTAGCGACATTAGGTCGGATTTGAGATGTGTGAATGAGATTAGAGAACGGAGAATCGGGCTTGGGAGCAGCAGTGGAGAACCCATGCCGCTGTTCATGGTGGCGACGGTGGTCCGTGGGTTTGGGAAGTGCTACAAAGGAGAAAGATATTTTTTTTATTCTTTTTTTAAACTTAAGATTAATTAATTGGAATTAGTTTTGAAGGTCTCAATATTTTTCTGGGATTATGCACTAAGATTTGATGGATTACATAAAATTAAACACATTTTATTATGTTTATTATTTTATTGAGAAATTAAGTTTATTAAAATTGATATAATAAAGTTTTATAACGTAGAGAAACACAATAATTATACTTTTTGAAATGAGAAAAAACTATATCATTGGAATATATTTATTTTTAATATTTACTAGTAATATAAATTTATTAAACATTTTAAGATAAACTTTTTTATTTTACTTGAATTTATACATTTTTTTTATGATTTATATCAATATATAATAAAATTAAATATAATTTTGAATTAAAAATAAGTATGCAAATAATAATAAAATTATTATGTGGCACCACGTGTCATCCTAGTCAGCTGCCACGTAGGCTAAAATTGAAGCAAACCCAAATGAAAGCCCGCCGGGTATTTTTTTTATTAAAAAAAGATAGTGGGCATTTACTAAGTCTGAAAAGTTAAAGGGCAAAACTTGAAGTTGACCTAAATTAAAGAGAAAAAAATATTCACCCTATAAGTTAATAGCCTAAAATATTTTAGATTTCTAAACATGGAGAAACTAAAATATCAATATGAAGAACAAAATTAAAGCCAAAAACGAAACGAAGCTCAATTCAATGCAAATTAAGTTTTCATAAAAGTAAGTCAACAGAGGATCACCAACTATCTGCAATGGTTTTGTATGACATATTTGTAGCTACCATTCCAATTAAAAACTCAATTTTTTCATTATTATTTACACACAAACAGACACACGCGCGCGCACGACACCACCTCTTCACATGGTTCCACGATTCTACCACTGAATCCCCGCCTTAGCCTCCCATACCACACGACTTTTAGCCAAAATTCCACTTCTCCGCCCAGCCTCATCCACCCCCGAGATCGAATCAATTCTCCCCCACCACGTCACCACCAAGCTCTGACCAGCACATCCTACAGCCCTGGCGACGTGCACAACCACCACTACATTTGACCCCACCGACGACGCGCATCATCACCACCACATCCCGCTCCTCTTGCGACGCGCGCCACCACATCCCGCGTCTCCGCCTCCAACGATGCACACCACCGCATTTCACGCCACAAAGTCCACAACTGAGGCTAACCTTTTTTTCGGTGTTTGGGCTTAAGTATATTGGAAAGTAATTACAGGGACAAAATAGGGGTATCCAAACTTAAAGGACTAAAATTCTAGCTATTTATAGATATAGTCTAGATAGATAGAATAGAACATAACATAGTACTTAGTTGAACTTACAAGGACAAGATTGAAAGAAAAAAAGATGGACGACGTAATGAGTCAAATAACAAAAACTTTAGGGTCAAAAATAAAAAAATTAAGATTTAAGGATAGTGTTACAATTAACCACAAAACTTAAAAGCAAATAATAGAAAACTGTTGGGGCAAAAATAACAAAATCTAAATTTTAAATGGTTGTGTTGCGGTTTACAACGGGGAATGTGAAAGAATTCAAAACCACAAGGACCATTCTATAATTTACCTGACAACATTATTAAAACTGTAGGGGGCAAAAATAACAAAATCTAAAATTTCAAGTGATGTGTTACAATTTACAATGGGGCCCAAGAGTAATTAATAGGAAATTTTAGAGGTGAAAGTGAAAGAATTCAAACCACAAGGACTATTCTATAATTTACCTGACAAAACTATTTGCCTTTATAGATAGTAGTAGATTTTTTTTTTTTGGTAGAAATAAGGAAAATCTAGCTCTTTGGCCATAGCGTCCGCAACATCCGCATACAAAATAGACGAAATACTAGGGGGCGGGGTTAGGACTACTCTAATACCCTCCTTTAACTCAACCGGGACTTTGGCCATAGCGTCTGCAACTCTATTATCTCCTCTCGCTATCCACCGGAATCGCATCTCCCACGGCTTGTGCAAAAGTGCACGACATTCTTCAATCTTTTCTTGTAGCTCATGGTCACGCACCGTATCATCTTCAATAATTTTTAGTGCATCCGCCGAGTCCGTCTCAATTTGAAGTCGATGCACTCTCTTCTCCCATGCAATGGAGAGTCTCAAGCGGATGGCTTCAATTTCCGCTTCTAACACCGTAGGACTCTCGATTTTCCGCACAAAACCCCACATCCAAGTATCGTTCTCATCACGTAAAACAGCCCCCGCCGAAACAATATTCATACTTGGTAACACCGCATACGTCTTAACACTCTTTGCCTCAAAGATCGACAATTCCTTGCCTTTCATATGCTCCAACATGCTGCCACAAATATTATTTTCCACTCGGTATGCTGGATCAAAACCAAAACTTCCCCATCGACTTTAGCATTAATGTGCAGCCACCGCGCCTCACTCAGCTCAAAAACTGTTGCCAATCGCTGCGAGGGAGCAGCGCCTTCCAAACCTTCATCGGCATGGATTAAAGTTTCAGTTTCAGAGTAGGTTTCGATAAGCAAAAAACTAGAAATGTTTCGTAATATTTCGGGAATATTTCGACATGTTTCGAAGAATCGTAAAAATTGTGGTTATAGCTAACATGGAAACTACATGTGTTATTCGTTTCGATAGAGTCAAAAACAGAAATATTTCGATATTTTCGAGGAAACGTTGGAAATTTTGATCCATGTTCATCGCAACGGGGCAGTCCCTGAGGACGTGAATGTTAATATTACACATGTTAGTACAAATGTTAATATTACACATTTATTTTTTGTAAGACTTAGTTTGTTTCCCCGGAAAATAGGGGAAAAGGAAAATCTTGAAGGAATTTTTTTTTTCCTACTGTTTGGTAATTTAAGATTTTCCTGGAAAAGAAATGAAATCTTGGAAAAGAGAGGAAAATAAGGGAAAATCTTGGAAATGAGAGGATAACCGGTGAAATTTTATCTCCCATTTTAAAATTTTATCTCACTTCCTACAAAAAAGGTGGGAAGATTTCATCAAAATTTTCCCAATCTCTTCTAAAAATTTAATAAAAATTTATTTTCCCACCAATTTAAACAAAATTTTCGTTTGTTAGTCTCTATATAAACTAAATTGTATCTTGTTAATTATACATATCAATCTTCTTCATCTACACAACGTGAGTAAATATCTCAGTTTTATTTTTATTTTTGTTGTAAAAGTTTTTCTTTTTTAATTATATTATATATAACACATATATTTAAAGATAATTATCATAGTACGTATTAAATAAAGTTATGCAAGTTTTTGATATTTTACATAAAGTAGTTTCAAGGAGAACTTCAAAAATAAAAATATTAACAAAATTAATATAACTTCTTTTTTTTGTTTTTAATGCATATTTCAAAGTATAAAGTATAATTATGGATTTTTAACAGTTAGATTATAAGAAATACAAAAAAACTTAAGAATTTTCCCTGAAAAGTCATTATGAGCCAAACACAGGAAAAGAAAGGAAAATTTTTATTTTCCCTAAGGAATTTCCTGGAAAACCTTATTTTCCCTCATTTTTCATTTTTTTTTTCCTTTTCCCCCATTTTCTGGGGAAACAAACTAGGCCTAAGGCGTTAATGTTACACATTAATATAAATAATTCGTTATGTAACCCATCAAACTTAACCTATAATTTATCCAATTAACCTGTAATGTGTTCAATATTAATATTTGTTGTATTGACAAAGCAACAATACATAAATATCTACGCACCTTTTGTAGATGAACACGATTAATAGGTATAACAAAGATACGATTTAGCTTATATAGATTGTAACAGAAGATTTGTTTTCCCCCTTAAATTGGTGGAAAATCGAAAAGTTTTAAATTTTAGAGAAGATTGGGAAAACTTTGATAAAACTTTTCCGACTTTTTTAAGGAAGTGTGATAAATTTTAAAATAAAAGATAACTTTCACACAGATTTTCTTAGGATAAATTCACATATATTCCTCCCTTTTTCTAAAGATTTCCTTTGTTTTTTTGGAAAATCTCAAATTGCCAAAGAGCCGGAATAATGATTTTCCTACTTTTTCTTTCAAACAGAATCTAATTAGAAATTTAAATTGTAAATTTATGATTCATGTAGATTATTCATTTTGTTAGAACGAAGCTTCTTGCTTGAGAAATTTTATTTTATAGAATTGTACCACTAATTTGGAGCAATAACGATATTCGTTTGAGTTAAATGTAAGCTAATACAGAGTAGAATCAATACAAAGATTATGTTAATCTATGCTCCTAACCATAATCATAGATTAAGTTTATCTGGAACACCTTCTGACTCGAATGTCGGTTGATGAACGTAGTACATGATGTGTGGACTCGAGAATTTAGGGGATATCGAGGATTCTGGGAATGTCGAGGATATAGGGATGGCAAGTGTTCAATACACCGAATACGTAGAGTGTCACAAGTCAAGCGTTGGGTCGAGTGCAAATGCTCGAGAGGTGTGCATGAATAGTAGAACGTAATTAATGACTTACCTTGAACGACAGGCCCGAGACATTTACAGACCTCGGGCGGCATGAACCATTTTTGCATTGTAGGGCATGTCGAGTATCAGTTCTCGACGCGTGCGTACGCATGTCGAGTGGAAATACTCAACATGTTCAGAGCAAAGTGCTCTTTCGCTATGGCTGGCCCAGAAGCATTGAGCTCGTGTGGTGGCCCATAGTCTATATGGATATAATATACCCCATATCATGTTGGCCATCAATTTGAAAAGCCGATGTTTTAGAAAATGTTTTTTTGGATCTCATTATTTTTCTATCTCTTACCAGAATATTTAACTGTGTGTTTACTATGTGTGCTCGGTATGCCCTCTGCCCCCAGTTTACATGCCACCAAAGGACAAGAAACGAGGCGAAATTATGTGTTAGTTGAATAATCGCTCCCCCAATTTGCAGATTGTCGAAAAGTCCAAGCTGTAAAATATTCTCAGGGCATCAAATGTGATTCATAGATTTTTAGGTGTTATGGGCGAAAGATCTTTGTTCACTAGTACTGGACATGTGCATTTAAAATAGAGCTCGTTACATGCATGTCAAGTTTTATTTCTTGACATGTTTCAAATATTACTGGATTGTGCAACACACATATCTAGGGTAAAACTCGACATGTTGCTAGCATGTTGTGAAAGGTCGAGGTTCACGCTCGCCTTGCTTTGGAATTCCATATCTAGGCTTTGATGATGTGTAGTCATGTCGAGTTCGATGCTCGATGTGGTTTTACATTGGTTACCATATTTCTTTAGTGAGCATGTCGAGTTTCTAATTCGATGTGTCACGATTATACCGTGCTCATGTCAAGTTAATACCTCGACATGTGTCTTGAAAATCAAGTTGTGACTTTCTTAACGCATACGAAGTTTCTTCAAGAAAATCTCAACTTACCTTATCATACGTTTTTTTGATATGGCGGTTATTTTCATTTAGATCGGTTTTTTTCATAGACACAAATAAAATTGCATCACTGAAACTTTGAAATGTTTGTGACAAACTGGATCCAAACAAGAGTTCAATTTTTATATCATGAAACCCATTTAAAAAAAAAAGAAAAAAGTATTAGAAGGTTAAACTACAATTAAGAGCATTATTAGCAATTATGACCGTGCCAAATTTCCTCCAATGTTCACCAAATTGTGGGCCTAAAAAATCTAAAACCAAAAAGGAATCTCTCTTCTCTCTCTCCCTCCCATTATTTGCAATTGTTTTCAAATTTCAAAAATCCGTAACGGTCACATTCTCACTCTGCAAAACTGCCCTAAATTCCCAAAAATCCCCAAATTCATTTTCAGTTACGGAGAAGAAAAAATGGCGAGCCTCACACCAGGTATCCTCCTCAAGCTCCTCCAAACCATGAACTCCGCCGCCAAAGTCACCGGCGACCACCGCAGCCCCCTCCTCCAGGTCATCGGAATCGTCCCCGCTCTCTCCACCGGCGACTCTCTCTGGCCCAACCACGGCTTCTACGTTCAGATCTCCGACTCTCTCAACTCCACCTACGTCTCTCTCTCCGATCGCGACACCGATTTGATTCTCAACAATCGCCTCCAGTTAGGTCAGTTCGTTCACCTCGATCGCCTCGTGTTTCAGTCCCCTCCGCTCCCCACGGCGCTCAACCTCCGCCCGATTGCGGGTCGGCACCCGTTTATCGGATCCCCTGAGCCTCTAATTGCTCGAATTTCGGGCAACGGAGGTAGAGGATTCATCATTCAGCCTGCCTCCTCCACCGACTCGTCGCTCGATCCGATTGCGGTTGTGCGAAAGGAGGTCGAGAGTAGTAAGGAGAAGTACTTGGGTGAAAACAAGAAGGAGAATGTGAATTTGAATTTAGCGGATGAGCGGGAGAAAAGTACCAAATCTGGTTCTGATAAGGTGGTTCCGCAGAGGTTTTCGTCGCCAGGTGCGTTGAAGCAGAGGTCAGTATCGGCTGGGAGGAAGGCGGTGGTGGCGCCGGCGGAGAGGGATCCGTCTCCGGCAGGGAAGACAGGGGGGAGGAGGTCGGCGTCGCCTGCTCCTCCTTCGAAAACTGTGGTGCCTAGCCTTGTGGCTGCGAAAGAGGAGAATAGGCGGACGTCGAAGGAGGCGGCCATCATTGTGCCGTCTAGGTATAGACAGCCTAGTCCGGTTGCGGCTAGACGGATGTCTTTGTCTCCGGGGCGGAGGTTGTCGGGTGGGCTTAAGGTATCGCCTGCAGTGGCGGAGAAGAAGAAGATGGCGGCGGGGATTTCTAAGGTTTCTGATGCGTTTATGGGGTCGGCGAAAAAGGCTGGTAGGAAGAGCTGGGATGATTGTCAGGGTTCGGGTAGCGGGGGCTCTACTGAGAATAAGGAGAAGGCAGGGACTAGAAACAGACCTGATCTGCAAGCTATTTTGAGGACTCAGGTGGATTCTTTTTGTCAATTTGTATATTGTTACTAGTTCCTTACAATACTATTTGATTATGCTAGTGACTGTGATTGCTAAAGAAATTGGGCATGTTGTTCGTTTCCAGGCTGCTATATCGAGGCGTTTAAGCGATGTGCATGACAATCCGCCGAGTGATGATATATGTTCAGAGGCTGAGAAGCCGAATGAGGTGGCTCCAGTGATAACCATTCATGACAAGAAATGGACGGATGGCAGTGTGTCGCTGGATGCACTCTCTTCAGGAATTGCGAAACTTGGGAAGGAGGCTATGCAAAGGAGAAGAGTTGCATCAGCTGCTGCAGCTCAAGCTTTGGAGGAGGCCATTGCTACTGAATCTATTGTGAGAAGCTTAAGGTACTACTTTAACTTTCAGACTGCAGGCTTACAGTTTGATTTCGTCCTTCCATCTTGCCTAAATTTGTTATGTGCAAAGCCAAATGAATGGCTTTGTTGATTGGATCTTGAATTTTTTATCCTATTTGCTATTTTAGTATCATTGAATATTGTAAGTTTTTATCAGCATTGGTTGTTTGAAGGTGTTGTCAAATATGTGTGTGCTTGTTTTCACTTCTATGTCAAAATTTAAGGAACTTCAAGTTAATCTCAACTAGTTCAAAGTACTTGAACAGAAAACTGTTGAAACACTAGACTAAAACTGTAAACAATTTCCATTGAGAAGTAGATCAACAATAAGAAGATTTTGGTAGCTCTTCTTTGATCTTATTTAATATTTTATGAAGCTAATATTTCAGAATGTGCTGATTAAATTAAATTTCCCATTTTCTCTGTTCTGGGTTTGTCTGTATAATTTATGTAGTCAGCAATGTAGGTGCAAATATTGATTTAAATCCTAATTTTGGCATGATAATGGTTGTGGTCGTATAGTCTTAAGACTTGGTTAGAGGCGAGTTCTGAAGCTTAATATCATCAGTCATTGAGAGTAGATCTTTGGCTGTTAAAATATAATATAACTGCATTTATCCTTGAGAAACAGAGTTCACATTTATAATCTCTTTCCTGTGGCAGCATGTTCTCTGATCTTATTCCCATATCAAAGCCCGAAAATCCTTTACCATCAATTGATCGCTTCATGTCAATATACGAAGATCTCCTGAAGGCTACAACAGCAGCTGAATCAATTTTCAGTACCCACAGTTCATCAACAACTGTTGAAAGCACCTCATTTGAACAATCAAAATCTAGCAATCTCTGGGTAGAGGCTGCTTTGGCTACAAATCTCGAAGTTGTTTCCCTTTTAACCAACCAGAACTTTGAGGGTTCATCGAAACTTGACCAAACTTCAAAGAAAAGGCTCTCTATCAATGCACCTACCAAGAACAGCACAAAGGCCTCTTCCTCGTTGGTTGGGACATGGAGTAGAGGACAGGGAATGAGTGAAACTGTAGAACTTGGAAAGAACTTGCAAAATGAGATGCAAATGTGGTTTGTAAGGTTTGTTGAGGAATCACTCGATGCTGGTTTCCGAGTGTTTGACAAATGTTCTCCTGCTGCCGCCAATGGAGGTCTCAACGGGGGTCCAATAGCGGCGATTCTATCACAGTTGAAGAGAGTGAACGATTGGTTGGATCGCATGGTATCAAAAAGAGATGAGCTGCTAATGAAGAAAATTGAGGGTCTAAAGAGAAAGATCTATGGATTTGTCATTCAACACGTGGGAACAACAGCTGAAAATATGATCCCCGCGGTCTAAATTCAATCATTTGATGTTATTTCTTGTTGACAAAACCTTCTTGTCTTCGTGTGCTTGCTGCTGACTCCGATGGATCATTCCCTCCTCCTCCTCCTGGAGCCCAGGTGCTGGTGCCGGTGGGGAAAGGGGGTGTTAAGAATGGAAAGTTGGTGAAATTTGTTACTTTCTTAGATTTATTTCTTGTAAATGTGAGTGGCAAACGTGCACCTCTTGGATTCATATAATCCTTTGTTGTCTTTTTAATTTCCAGGCCAAGGGAAAGTGGGAAACAGACCCCTCTTATATTTTGAACTCTTGATGAAAGGTTTGGGTATTAATTGCTATACTGTACGAGCCTGATATATCACAACTCTCTGGAAAACAGCATCAACCAAAAGATTCAAGCATACTTCTTTCTGTACTTTAAATTTAAATGTCACTTTATATTGAGTTATAGAGCCTTAATTGCACACAGACATGCCAGTTCAAAATTACGTTCAAAATTACTTCTGTTGACATACTTTTTCCATGTTTATATAAATAAGTTTCAATATATAACAGCTGCACAAGGAAAAGATAGCTAGCTTTTCAATTATATTGCAACTCCAATATCAACTCTCAGATATATAAAGCATAAAAAGATGTATTATTAGTGCTAACGTATCAATATAATGTGAACTAAGCTAAAAAGTTTTAAACAGTATATACCAAAATATTATTTATATTCCACTGATCAATTTTGTTGTCATAATGCAGTGGTCTGTAATCTGTATTTAACAAATATTGAGCTAAAAAAAAAGAGAAAAAGGACAAATTAGACCAATTTTGCCCGTTTTCGCGAAACTATACCAATCCTTTCAATTTTTGCAAAACTAGGCTTGAACTTTTCATTTCGGAAAAAACTATACCCAACTTTCATTCCGGCTAAAAACATCATAGTTCGACATTATGACATCACCACTCCGTTTTGGTCGAGGGCAAAATAGACATTTCACTTATAATATCTTAGAATTACACTTAAACCCCATAATAAAAAAAATTTAAAAAATATTTCTTTATATCTTAAAAAAATAAGAAAATACATACATAAAAAACATTAAATTATAAAAATATAATTTTTATTATTGAAATAAAAAAAACCCAAAAATTTGTAAAAAATATATATATTTTATTATTGAAACAAAAAAAAAATCCAAAAAATTATAATTTAAAATATGTAATTTTTATTATTGCAACCGAAAGAAAAACAAATTTTGCTCATCTTCAACCCAACGGACCACAATCGCACCTCCACCCACCGACGTCAAATTGCGGCGGCGAGATTTGACGCGGGTGGTGCGACGATTAGCAATTCATCACCACCGCACACTACAAATTGCGCCGCTGCGATTTGACGTCGGTGGGTGGTTGTGCGATTCGCAATTCATCACCACCATCACTCGATTCGCGATCACGGCGATGACGGAGGTGTGACGGTGGTGATGAATTGCGAATGTGCAGAGGGTGGAGTGGGTCTGTGAGGAAGCGGAGCAATTTCTTTTTATTTTTTAATTTTAAATTTTTTTAGTACCGATTTTGCTCCTGTAAAATTTTAAATTTTGCCGAAATTAAAGTTGGAATACAGTTTTTTTCGAAACGAAAAGTTGAGACCTAATTTTGTGGAAAATTTAAAAATAAATATAATTTCACGAAAACGAACAAAAGATGAGTCTAATTTGTCTTTTTTTTTTCAAATAAACTAACGGGAAATTTTGCACCGGACGTCCTTTATGTTAACCACTTTTCAAAAAATATCCTCTATGTTGACATTTAGCACAAAACGTCCTATATGTTGACACCATTTGCAATTTTCGTCCTATATGTTGACATTAACAGAAAGCGTCATATATGATGACATCATTTGTAATTTTCGTCCTATATGTTGACATCATTTGCAATTTTCGTCTTATTTGCATTTTCATCCTAAATAATTTATATAATTGCACTCACACTTAAAAATTTAAAATTTTCAACAAACTTAATTGCATTCTGTTAACAGGATGATAATGCACCTGCTTGAAATAGACAATAAATCAATCATTAGAATTACCAAATATATCATTACTATGATTATGCGACCTACCTCCACGACACAGGTATCACACCCCAACTATCCCTCGGAGCGCATCTCCAACGCAACAACGACTGGAGTAAAAGCCAACATGAGGAATACGAGACCACAACAGAATCTCATAGACGAAAGCTCTCGGAACTCATACTACTTCTACAAGAAAATTGAGCTCTCGGAAAGAATGAGCCAAAGGGATCAAACTCTCAAAACCCACTTGAGCCATCAGAAACCAATGGACAACAAAGTCCCAGAACCTTGACAAAAATCCTTCCTTACTATACATTCCAAATACGAAAGCTCTCGGAGCCCTGCTCTCAACGACCATACCTACAGTCAGAACTTTACAAATAACTCAACTACAGAACAATTCTCTCCGGACACTCGGAGAAAGAAAACACCTACTCACGATAGCCAAAAACCACTCGGAGAAAGAAAACACCTACTCACGATAGCCAAAAACCACTCGGAAAAAGGAAAGATACAGTCAGAACGAAAAAACCTCTCGGAAAATATCCTGAAGCAAACACTCCAAAATACACACCTCTCGGAGAAACACTAGCCCTCGGAAGCGAAGAAGACAGTCTACACCTTATCATAAAGAAAACCAAAGCCCTCGGAAAAAAGAAAGATACAGTCAGCACTCAAGACAAACACGTTATCTTATTGGCTGGATAAATATTGTAACACGTGTAAATACCACCACATGCATAACGACACCTGTAAAAGCATGCATAATGACACCTGCCCTTACCAAAATCTATATAAAGGGAGGTATCAACTGGCCAAAGAAAGGGGGGACCGACTCGTGAAAAGACTCGGAAATATAGAAAATCAACTCGGAGGAGAGAATGAAGTATAGTCAATAAAAGGAACGAAGGTTCTTGTCAATTTTTCCCTATCATTAGCATAGCATTTAGCTTTTGAACCACGGGCAAAGGCGTTCCAACCCTAATAAATAATTCAGTTAATAGGGAATAATTCCAAACCCGTTAACAAAATGGCGCCGTCTGTGGGAACGCCATAAGATTTGTCTTTGAGAGCGTTCAAGAGCAATGACTATCATGGAGAGTGGAGAATTTACTCTTGTAATCGTTAAACTAAGGAAGGTTCGGGGAATTGTCACCACAACCAAAATGGAACGGTATGCCACAACAATGGAACGATACGCACCAAAGATAAGTATCCTTCTTTCATTTGTTATAATACGAGTTAGATTATGATATCTTCGTAGAGAAATCTCAAGATTCTATAATTTACTGTGTAAATACTTGGGGGAAGGAAGGAGGGCAGAGCCCAGAAACCTAGAAGAGTATTTCCGAGAGCGGTTACTCTAGGAAGTCTCACTCGTACTCTTTAATCAAAGGTTTTTCGAAAGTCTAAAGTAAAAGAGAAGGATATAAACAATTCTACTAGGAACGATTCTTTGAAAGGACGTGAAAATATTCACTAAACTCTAAGCATCTATACATACTTACGACTCTTTCCTCGAGTAATTGAATTATGATTGAGCTGCCCAAAGTATACTATAATAGGCTACGAAGGCGTACTAGGGGACACTCCTATTCAGGAAAGTATATTCCCCCAAACTTGCACTGCAAATGGACACGCTATGCTAAGAAAGTTGCTTGGCCAGTAAGAGTGAGACTCTCTCATTTCTGTAAACTCAATCTTAAAATTCTACAACAGAAGGAAAAACTAAGTATTCATAATATGCTGAAAAGTTATGTGAATATAAACACGGGAAAAAAGCCTTTGTTCCAAACGAAATGTTTCATTCCAAATTAAATACCATTACATGAAAAAATAAAGTACAATGATGGAAAAACAAAAACTCCTAAGACTGGGGGGGTTGAGCACTCTAAGAGTCAGGGGTTAGCTCGGGGGCAGGAGTAGGAGCACCAGTAGGAGGAGGAGCACCCGGGGAAGTAGCCTGGAGAGGGGAGTGTGCTGAAGACCGCGGGAGGATAGCAGAAAGAGGCACCCGAGTCGGGGAAGAGGAAGAGGGAGGAAGTCGGGAGCTACTCTTTTTAAAGAGGTCGTAGGCTTCCTCCAGAGTTGGCCTCTTCATCTCCGCGATATTAACCACCCGCGGGTCTAAGTTGGGATTCACCTTCTGTCGTACCTGCCCGAAGCACTGAAGGAATCCCCACATAGCGGATCCCGCCAAGTACCCCGGATGCTTGCTGAGGTACAGATCCCTCACTTGGATAGTAGTCTCCTCTCGGGCCTGCTTAACAGCAGTATCCACCCTTTGCTGCACCTCCTCGGGGAGAATGCCTCCCATAGCCGTGGCCTGTGCCAACTTCTCATTAAGAGTATCTACCTGGCCCAGTGCCTCCGACAGATGTTGTTCCAACTCTTTCTGCTTGGCCTCCCAAGCAACTTTTTCCCCCTCAAAGGAGGTCACATTCTCCTTCAGCACGAGCCCGGAAGCCTCCATCTCCTTTACAGAAGAGAGCAGTTGTTTATTCTCCTCCCTCAAGTCGTGGTTCTGTTTTGAAATAAGGACCCACGACTCGTTGTATTTTCCCATTCTCTCATGCAGATCCGTGTTCTCAGTCTCTAGCCTCCGAGATTTCTCTTCAGCCGCACACGTCAGCTTTTGCAGCTTCTCGACCTCGAGTAACAGAAGAGGAAGCATTTTAGGTGCCTAAGAAAGCAAAACAGAAGAATAAAGATCCCGATAAAGGATCTTAAGTAAATTAATTAAGTAAAAGACTTACCAGCATGGCCACATTGTTGACACAAGCTCAGGCAAATTCCCACCCATCTGCTGGCAAAGAACTAGCCGCTGTGAGGTATCGAGTCACCGTCTCGAGTGCCTCCTGAGCATCTTCGGTGCTAGGCTCTCGTCCTGAAACGGGAGCCCTAAAAGACGAGGGCCTCTCAGAGGGTACCATTCCCGGCAACGGAACCTGGGTGACTATGGGGCTATCGGACTGGATGGCCACGAAAGGTCTTGGGGAGGGAGCACTAGTAAGTGGGGGACCCGCAGCCAAAATCTCGTCCAGCAAACTCATGGTATCGAATGCTGGAGGGGGAACAGGGTCGGAAGGAAGTGATCCCCCTTCCAAACCGAAAAAATCTTCATCTCCTACGAAATCAGAAAGTTATCTAAGTAAAGATATCCTTTTGGTTATCTAAAGCGGTTATCTAAAGCATACTCCTATACCACTAAAAGAAATACCCTTTAAGAATACGTACCTTTCGGAGGGGTCGCCAGCAGGGCGTAAGAATCCCCCGATAACCCCGATGAGGAGGGTACGTGGATGACACCGGGGGCTGGTAAAGCCATCCCCTCTATCCCACCCTCATCCTCCACACCTCCTATAACAAATGCCCTCCGAGCACCAGCATTGGAGGAAGTCGCGCCTACCCCAACTTCCTCAGGGGTATCGAAAGTCGCGCTAGACGACAAGGAGGTAGCTGTAGCAACCTTTGAAGGAATCCCCCCCTGATCGTCCACGCCCTCCACGCCACCAAGATTTCCACCTTCTCATAGAGAAGGCTTCCCCTTCTTAGTAACCACGTCCTCATTCTCCACCATGAACGGACGCAATACATTCACTGCCAAAAACAGTTACGAGTTAGATAGATAATATGTACTAAATCACGTACAGTACGAGAGAGATGAAGACTTACCAAAAGTGTCAAAAAGTTTTTCAGGAACAGCCAAAGGATTCTCGATCTTGTCTATCGGAAAGATATGCTTCAATCCTGCAGTCCGATAGAGGCGGATAAAATCCTTTGACTCCACAAGAGGCTTCTCCGAGAACACCGGTGAGAACGACAAGGTATCGTCCATCACTCTCTCGGGAAATAGGGGCTTCCTCCAGGTCAGGGGAATATCCCACTCTCCCTTAGCAGGACATATGAAGAAGAACTTGTTCTTCCATGAACTGTGGGAGGTGACCATGCCCTCGGAGATCCTGTCGTCCTTCTCCCGATGAGTGAAGCAATAAAAAGAACCTCCCCCGGGAGATGGCTTCAACTCGAAGATGGCAAAAAATCTATCCCTCGTGCACTCGATGCCTCTCACCAGGCACCAAAACACGAACAACGCCAGCGAGGTGAAGGAGTTGGGAGTAAGTTGGCTAGGGCAGAGATTGCAATAATTGAAAATATCACAATAAAAACGCGGGAAGAAGGAGCGCAATCCCGCCTTTATAAAAGGGTAGTAGATCGTCAGGTGTCCTGACGGAGGAGCGTCACAGCGGTGGTGGGCCTCTGGCACCATCACCTCCACATTACGGCCGGAGGCGCCATGCTCCAGGAACAAATTTTTAATTTCCTCCTCCGTGGCAGTGCTAACCATATCACCCACCTTTTGAGTAACCCGCGGAGCGCTACCCTTATCAGCCTTTCTTTTCAATTTCTTGGATTTCCCAGCACCACCACTGCCGCCCGCCCCCACCGCCGCAGCACTCCTCTTCCGCGAAGCTTGAAGCCCTAACCCCGCCGTCCCTCCAGTACCAGAAGCAGCCGAAACCAGGTTGGTATTAGATTGCGACGCCATTAGAAAGGAATTTTTGAAGGAAAAAGATAAGCAGAAATCGATTGCAGAGAGAGAGAGAGAGTGCGCTTTGCAGGAGAGTTGTTTGTTTGCTCAGAATTTGCAAGTGATGATGATGGATAAAAAAGAGGGTTTTTAAACCCTACACCCACTACGTGTCTTAAATGACCACTAAGCGTGCCCACGCCTCACGATTGAAAGTCGTGTTTAATGACACGTCTCCTCGGTTAACGAGGGAATAACGGTCAAGACGCTTCGATTCCCGCACCCAACTTAAACGTGGCATTAAAATCACCACTAACTGCATTTAAGTCGCAGTTAATTAAATTATAGTTAATTAAATGCCTTAACTTTAAATTATAATTAATGCCCCAATAAATGACCTACGAGGGCACATTTGGAAAATACGACGGGAAACACTCGAGAGAGTATCACGATACTCCTCGCCTTTTTAAAAGGTAATGTCAAGAACGAGGGAAACGTCGAACAAAACACAAATGTCACTGACGAGTGTTTACGACATCCCTGAAGAGTTCTACGCGGCCTTGTGAAACCTTCCCCGTATACCTGATGAAATCTACTATACTAGAACTCTCGTACCCTTTAAACTATTAAGTTTCTAGTACAATAGTGATGACTAACTACACTAGAAACTGGGGGGTTTGTTAACAGGATGATAATGCACCTGCTTGAAATGGACAATAAAACAATTATTAGAATTACCAAATATATCATTACTATGATTATGCGACCTACCTCCACGACACAGGTATCACACCCCAACTATCCCTCGGAGCGCATCTCCAACGCAACAACGACTAGAGTAAAAGCCAACATGAGGAATACGAGACCACAACAGAATCTCATAGACGAAAGCTCTCGGAACTCATACTACTTCTACAAGAAAATTGAGCTCTCGGAAAGAATGAGCCAAATGGATCAAACTCTCAAAACCCACTGGAGCCATCAGAAACCAATGGACAACAAAGTCCCAGAACCTTGACAAAAATCCTTCCTTACTATACATTCCAAATACGAAAGCTCTCGGAGCCCTGCTCTCAACGACCATACCTACAGTCAGAACTTTACAAATAACTCAACTACAGAACAATTCTCTCCGGACACTCGGAGAAAGAAAACACCTACTCACGATAGCCAAAAACCACTCGGAGAAAGAAAACACCTACTCACGATAGCCAAAAACCACTCGGAAAAAGGAAAGATACAGTCAGAACGAAAAAACCTCTCGGAAAATATCCTGAAGCAAACACTCCAAAATACACACCTCTCGGAGAAACACTAGCCCTCGGAAGCGAAGAAGACAGTCTACACCTTATCATAAAGAAAACCAAAGCCCTCGGAAAAAAGAAAGATACAGTCAGCACTCAAGACAAACACGTTATCTTATTGGCTGGATAAATATTGTAACACGTGTAAATACCACCACATGCATAACGACACCTGTAAAAGCATGCATAATGACACCTGCCCTTACCAAAATCTATATAAAGGGAGGTATCAACTGACCAACGAAAGAGGGGACCGACTCGTGAAAAGACTCGGAAATATAGAAAATCAACTCGGAGGAGAGAATGAAGTATAGTCAATAAAAGGAACGAATGTTCTTGTCAATTTTTCCCTATCATTAGCATAGCATTTAGCTTTTGAACCACGGGCAAAGGCGTTCCAACCCTAATAAATAATTCAGTTAATAGGGAATAATTCCAAACCCGTTAACACATTCTTTTAAGAAAAAATTGTTGATATTATATTTTTAGAAATTTAAAAATTTCAACAAACTTAATTAATAATTTCTTAAGCTTGATTTTATTAATTATTTGATAATTTTAAATTCTTTTAAAAAATAATTATCAATTTCGAAAATTGCTACCCAAAATCGTTCGAAATAGTTTGAAAAAAATTTATCAATTTCGATTTTTTTAAAAAAAAATTATAAATCTCGAAAATTTTAAAATTTTTTACTTTCAAGTTCGAAAATTGCTACCCAAAATAGTTCGAAAAAGTTTGAAAATAAAAATTATCAATTTCGAAATTTTTTAAAAAAGATTTTTTTTAAAAAATATTAAAATTTCTAAATTGATAATATTTTTTTAAAATTTTTGAAATTGATAATTTTTATTTTCAAACTATTTCGAACGATTTTGGGTAGCAATTTTTGAAATTGATAATATATGTTTTTTAAATTTTCGAAATTTATATTTTTTTTAAAATTTGAAATTATCAAATAATTAATAAAATCAAGCTTAAGAAATTATTAATTAAGTTTGTTGAAAATTTTTAATTTCTAGAAATATAATTTCATCAATTTTTTCTTAAAAGAATGTGTCTTAAAAGAATGCAATTAAGTTTGTTGAAAATTTTAAATTTTTAAGTGTGAGTGCAATTATATAAATTATTTTGGGATGAAAATGCAAATATGACGAAAATTACAAATGATGTCAACATATAGGACCAAAATTACAAATGATGTCACCATATAGGACGATTTCTGTTAATGTCAACATATATGACGAAAATTGCAAATGATGTCAACATATATGACGTTTTGTGCTAAATGTCAACATAGATGACCTTGTTTGAAAAGTGGTTAACATAAAGGACGTCCGGTGCAAAATTCCCTGAACTAACGTGTGTTTTCTATATACTATTATATAAAGAAACCCATTGTGACACCAATCTTTTGATTTCCAACTTTAACCTTTGAGTTTTAGCTATATTGTAAAAAATATATTATTAAATCCCCAAAATAGGCTTACAAATTAAGTTAGACTAATTAATTACACTACTAATTGTAATTAATGATTTACTTTCCCCATAATTTGCTTCTCTTCCATTGTTCTACTGCAAATTTATGGCACATGTTATCTAGATAAATCTTGATCATTAACCCACATAGAATGACATTGGAAAAAAAAATTATTCTCGCGGAACCACGTGCTCTATTTGCTAGTAGTAGTTAAGTGAAAACTCGAGGTCCACAAAGACGAATTGAAGAGTAGGCGGTTCTAATCGTCTAATTACACAACTACCCTTCAGTATAAATTAGCGCAAAAACGGTTTCTGGAACTTACACGAGAAAAAAAAAATCGACATCAATTTCGGAACACGTATACAGAGCTGAACGAGAATTTTGGAGTAGCATCTAGAATGGGTTGGTTGTGGAAGGACGACGGCGATTCCGGTTACGTTTCATCACCCGCCGGTGACTACAGCGGATTTCACGATTCCTCAAACCCTAACGGTAACGGTAACGACGATCGATTCGCCACAAGGACGGTGGTGAAGTCACAGTGCCACACGGAGGAAGTGGAGCCTGGAAAATACATTCGCAAGTGCGAGAAGACCGAACAGATTTTCAAAGACTGTGTGGGAAGGTAATATTAACTAGAGAACCGAATTATTTATTTATTTTGATGGTAAAATTACGTTTTGTATTAAGTTATTTGTCTTTGTAAGTTTCATGTTTAGGCGTTTACTTTGGTAATTGGTTTTGTGAGTGTGTTGTGTCGTGTCGTGTTCACGATTGGCGATTCGGAGAAAACCCTTTGAATGAGATGAGATGAGATGAGATTAGGCTTTGTGGTTCTTCAATGATGTATGTACTTTTGGTTAGGAAATTGATGAGTAGATTCGTATGTACTTACTTGTACAGAATCTACTGGAAGAAAACTAAATGGCGTTAGTTCATCGTAATTGAACACGTAAACAATGGCGACAAATCGAACTCTGTGAGTATCAGTCATGCCATAAAACTCAAAATAATCTAACCAATCGACGAAGACAGTGGGATCATGTTTCCCATCAATTATCAACCTTAACCTTTTTAGTTATATCCTAGGGATCATGGTGTCTATTGGGTCTGCCGCGGGGTACTTACTCAAGGTTGTCTATCACTATCATATATGCTAACGCTAACACATAAGCAAGCATTCATTGCATTTATATTATGTGAAACCTGAAGCTCGTGAGTAGGCACTCATAGTTTTGTGTACCTTTTCAGGAGCAGTAATCCGTGGTTGACTTATATTTTATTATCACTTACTGCCGTTACTTGGAAAACAGATCGAATGCTTATCTATAACATTAGAATCTTGATGACATATTCGTGTTCCCCATAAAAGTAAGATTAGCTACATGCTTTCGATGTGAACGAAGCATATTACAAGTGCATAATATAATATAGCGCGGGTGGGGGGAATGTTAAAAGAACTTTTCATATCAAATAGGCGAAAGTAAATACATCAACAATATGAATGGTTAAAATGGGAAATTACTTTAGTTTGATATTTGTTAACTTGTGTTCTTAATTTTTTTGGGTAATGCCCATTCCTTAAGCATGAATTTTTTTGGAAACGTTTGTATTTTAGGCCATTGTAACGCAAGATCACAGCTAAATTCTTTAATCTTCTCTTGACAGGAGTGTCCTGTAAATTTTAATAAAATGTTTGGATGTACTAATAACATGCCTCACCTGCCAATTTGGTGCATCTGGGTCTGTAGGGGAAAGTTCAGACTGGACATGCGTTATACTTGTGACACAAATGCTACTGTTCTATGATTTTGATTAAGCCAGTTTTGGCGTTTCCATACATCAATAGGGACCAAAACCAGGAAGATGCAAATTTCATTTTTGGAGTTTGTTGGTCCACTGAAGAATGCATAATCCATAGTAGGGTGAAAGTTTGTTTCCTTTGTGCTTGATGCGGTTTTATAAATGTGTAGGCAGCTGCAGGCACAGGTGTACTTTAGATCTACTATAAATTATTCATATATGTGTGTTTGTGCAGTGGCTCATTACAGGGTGGGAGTCAACATATTCTTGAATAGATTACTTTGGAAAATTTGGTTTCCTTCTTCTATTAATACACATGTTCTGTAGAGTTAGCAAACTGGGTTAACTCACTGCATTAATTCTTGGAATAATTACATCTACATCCACATCCCTGAGGTTTGCCTCTATAATTGTTCAAACCTCAAAGCAGGCCTATCTGTAACGTTTTCTACAAGCTTTAAGGGGTGCTCAATTAATTATCCAGCAAAGGATAAATGTTTCTATAACTAGAGCAAACCTCATTATTTGTATATGAGGTTATCATTTAACTTGTTATAGTAATCAGGAGTTTTGAAACTGATTTGTATGCGTCTTAAAATACATTTGGCTTTGCAAATTTTTTCTTTTTTTGATCGGAATTTGGCTTTGCAATTATTTGGGAATTTCTGTGTTTTGATCTTATTTTCTTTAATTGTAGGCCCAGTGAGATGGTCCAATCAAACAAAGAATACACTGAGGAAGATGTCACAGACCAAATGGTTAAAGGATCATTTCCATCTGATTCTATGCAGCGTGATCCCTTCTTCCCTGGGTTGCGTAGTGATATTGATGCCATTGAACGTGATATCTTTGGTGGCATTGGCCGGTTTCTAGAAGCAGCCGAAGAGATGAAAAATGAGTTCTTCCGTTCAGTTGGGGCCCCAAACTTATATGATCACGGTTCTTCCTCATCACAGAAGGACCGTGAAATCCATGTGGAAGCACCCCCTCCTATAGAAGCTGTTCCCAATGGCAACTCTGATGGACAGATTGATCTCTCTGGTTTGGCAAGAGACGTTTGAAACAAAGATATGTTGAGATCTCCCGTAACTTTTTGTTCTATCAAGTTGAAGTAGAATCGAACCACATGTCCTGATAATAATTTGAAGAAAAGTGTCAGAATTTGTTCTTGGTCGTTACCGGCTGGTTCATGTAATGTCAGAGCAGTTTATTTTCTGATGTGTAGTGCAAATAGTTGCTCCTTTTTCTATTGTTGTGGTTTAATGGTTGTCAATAGATTTTAAGTTACCTAAATATAACCATGTTGGCGTTTGGACTTTGATTGATCACAATTGTGTCTTTGTTCTGGGTTCTTTTTGCAAGTCTACGTTGCATGCATACAAAAGGTACGAAATACTGGTGCTGTGACACAAGATCTTTACGAAAATGATGGTTTGGAAAAAATATTTTTTTTTGTTAAAAAATAAAAAGAAAAAGATAAAAATTATTTTTGTAATATTTGTTAGAATAAATCCGGCACATGCGATTTCTTGAAAATAGTGAGAGGAAGAAAACAAAATATTGTAACTTTAATTTCTCCTACTAACCCCCACCGGTTCCGGCCTGCAGCCGTCTGCCGGTGGAGGATAATCCAACATGCATGCACGTCTTAATGTGCCGCCGGTCAATCCTTATTATATGCTTGTTTTTTACACATATAATTGTATAATTATTTTATGCAAACCAAAGATACTTCAAGGAACTGATCTATAGACCTAATCTTCGTGGCTGCCACTGCAGTTGTCAAAGTTGAAATGATCTAAACGTTTGTGATTATTCAGCGCGTGATTAGATATGCACACACGTATGTTTGAGTATGTGCAAGGTCAATTAATTAACACATATTGCGACTTCATAGGCCTGACCAATTATCAAGTTCTTGGTCTTAATTAAGTAATATATTATGATGTTAGCTTAGTTATAAGTTATAAGAAGACCTTTATTTCTAAGTGTAGAAAGAAGTCAAAGGGAGGCCTCTTCATGTTTAGAAATTACACAAAGCATCTTATGGCCAATTTTTATTGGAGAACTATCTGACTTTGTTTGTGCCCGTTATTTAGTAATGCCCTAGAAATGAAAAATGAACCAAATTATTTAAAATATCAAGTGAGCCTTATTTACTCCATAAGTGTATTTGGGACGTAGAATGATTAGCAAGGTTGTGCTAAACATTTTGAATTTTCTTTTATACAAAATGTGAAAGTGTAATTTTTCAAATATAAGGGGTTACCTGTAATTACCCCATACCTCATATGGATTTGTGTAATTCTTCCAAAAAATGGAGAAGAGCAAAATCTATGAAATAAAAATCCTCAGCTATATTGCATTGACACACGGACACGTATACAAAGATATGATCTTTTGTAAAATTACACATTAGAACACGTTCAGGATGCGCAAGATATATTACATTAATATTTTTTATATATAAAAACATACTTTGAATAAATAATGTCATACAATAATATTTTAGTTCACTAGCATATATAGTGATATATTAAACTTTAAACACAAAACAAAATTGCAAGCATATATACGAATATTTATAGTTCCACATAAACTAACATACCAAATAGAACACTCAAAGTACAAATGTATCAATCATATTAGACAAGAATATTAAAGAATTTTAAAATATAATAATATTAATAATGCAAGTATTAACATCAAGATTTATTTTTATTGTTTAACTATGTCTTCTTATTTGACGGATACGTGCCAAATACGTTCTCATAACGTGTCTGTGAATTTCTTTTATTTTATTTCCAATTAAAATACAACGTGCATGTAAGATACATATCTAGATCTGCCACGTATCGGACACAAATACGAACAACTTTTGAGTATATCCGTGTGCCATAAATCCTCAGTAACTTTAGCAGTTTTAAGATATCATGGGATATGTTTTTATTGCTTAGTTAACAAACGAGTAAAATCCTTTTAACAATACATATTAGTGACATTTATCCATTTTTGTTTTACTAATAAAAAACGTAGCAAGCTAAGGTTTTCCAACAGAAAAACCCGCCACACTCTATTAACGTTAATTACAAGAAAAGGGGCAGAGATTTAAACCTTAATCAACAACCCCTTCTTTCTTTCAACACACAAACGTGTAAATGGAAAGAGAAAAAGACTCGTAATAGTACAGCGTATAATATTCATACGCAACAACAACAAAACACATTCTTTCCGTTGATTTTCATTTCTTCTTTTATCTTTCATTCCCATTGCCTTTCTGCATTTTTAAACTTTTCTCTTTCTCCTCAACCTTTAATTTCATTTACTAGTTTCTGGGTTTTATCGATTCATCAGTAAAGTTTCAATCTTTATGGTTCATCATTGACTATCCCATAAAGGGTCTGATTAATTTTGTGGGTTTAGTGTGAATATAATGATTTAAAGTTCAGTTTTATAGTTATAGTTATAGATGGGGAATACTTGTGTTAATGGAAAGCTTGCAAAAGATAGTTTTTTCTACACATTATGGTCATCTAGTCCACCTGACATGATTTCTTACAAAGATGAAAAAGAAAAGAGTGGAGGAGTGAAAGCTATCGAAAACCAGCCCCCTGAAAAGGTGAAGATCGAAAAGGTGGGGCCCGAGCCGGTCGATAAACGGGAGCAAGTAGCAATGGTGTTCGTTGAAAAGCCTAACCCGGTCGAGCCTCCCAAACCGAGGACGCCTCATAATGTTAGGAGAATGATGAGTGTAGGCCTAAAGGTGGACTCTGTGCTTAGAACCAAAACAGGACACTTAAAGGAGCATTACAATTTGGGGGAGAAACTTGGGCATGGACAGTTCGGGACGACGTTTCTTTGTGTGGAGAGGAAAACAGGGAAACAGTATGCCTGTAAATCTATTGCGAAGAGGAAGCTATTGACTAGTGATGATGTGGATGATGTGAGGAGAGAGGTTGAGATCATGCATCATTTGTCGGGACATCCTAGTGTGATTTCGATCAAGGGGGCTTATGAGGATGCGGTGGCCGTTCATGTTGTAATGGAATTGTGTGCGGGGGGTGAGCTCTTCGATAGGATTGTTAAGCATGGACATTATTCAGAGAAAAAGGCGGCTGATCTTACGAGGACTATATTTGGTGTGATAGAAACCTGTCATTCTTTGGGGGTTATGCATCGGGACCTCAAGCCGGAGAATTTTCTCTTTGTGAGTGAGGAGGAGGATGCACCGGTAATGGCGATTGATTTTGGGTTGTCGGTTTTCTTTAAGCCAGGTATATTTCACAGCCGTTGTCTTGATGTTATCAGTCTTGCAAGATCATACGTGTTATGAGTTTCTATATATTTCATTCTGCTGTTTAATTTAGTACATAACGTAAGTGGTTTTACAGCAGCGTTGCGTAAATTTTCGAAGCTTTATTCTCACTAGAAACAAAACAAAAGCGAGTTTCTTTGACTCGAAGACATACATCGCAATGTTGTTCTTTGAATAACATCGGTACTCTTATTCGTACGAGAAAGTAAATCTTCTGCTCTGTTACGGTAAACTGAGCAATTTGATTGATGCAGATAAGTAAATCTTCAGGCTCAATCTGATCGTTCATGTTGCTATTTCACTAGACTCGACAAAATCAAAACTTATGGCGAGTTGAATGTTTAGACCTTTACCCTTATCTAATTTATTGAGAAGACTCAATATAAGCTACTTATGACTTCAAGTACTATGATTTGGTTGCTCCATGTGGAGGTTGACCTATTAATCTAGTGCATGCTTCTGGAGAATCTGTCGGTACAAGAGAGAATAAACATTCTCTGAAAGAGTTTTCCGGGTGATGTATATACCCAGTGGTGAGAAAACAAAGATAGTAATTCCAAACGGTTACATATTTTTCCCTGGAAACTTAGGGATAAATGATAGATCACCTACCATGATTTATGTTGGCAAAAGAAAACTGCATAAGCCATATTACACAATTACAGCACACGTACATTAATCGGGGACTTGGTCTAGTTTAAGCATTAAGCCCAACATGCAATTAGGGAATGAATTCAACACTAAGATCTAGTAGTGAACATATATATCCCAACCTAAGGCTGTATAAACATCAATTATGCAATGACTTACTGAGAAATCAGATATCTTCAGAAGCGTAGAACACTTAATTTGCTGTTCAACACAGTACTTCTTTTCAGTAGCTTATATGCATTTCATGTGTAAAGTTTTTGTTATTTTGGTAGTGTACACTTCTACAGAAAATATTTGTAGTTCTACATTTTTGTTTTTACAGTATATGCCTTTGACTGATTAACTCTACAGGGGAGATCTTCACCGATGTGGTTGGAAGCCCTTATTATGTCGCACCAGAAGTGCTTTGTAAACGTTATGGACCGGAGGTAGATGTCTGGAGTGCAGGTGTTATTATTTATATTCTTCTGTGCGGTGTTCCACCATTTTGGGGCGGTAAGATTTGTAAGATTTTGCCAATTTAAGTTGCTATATGCCAATTACTCAATTCTAATGTATGTGACTCCAATTTGAACAGAGAGTGAACAAGAAATCTTTGAAGAGGTTTTGCATGGTGAAGTTGACTTCTCATCAGATCCCTGGCCTGAAATTTCTGCAAGTGCAAAGGATTTGGTGAGGAAGATGCTCATAAGGGATCCAAAAAGGCGGATAACTGCCCATCAAGTTCTTTGTAAGTTAAATTGGTAAATATCATATGGTTAGTAGGTATGCTATTCGTAATCACTAAGTAAATGATTGCTTAAAGCATGATATAGATTAAAAGAATTTTCTGTTTTAAGTAAGTTTTTGAGTTAATCAATCAAACATATTTGCTGAATCTTTGGTTTAGAACAAATCTTGCAAGTTTAACTAAACGTCCTGGCTTCTTTACTTCTTTATGATATATTGATATGCAATGAGGTCTAGCTTTGAAATGGAGGGAATAACTCAAATCTTACTTTTGATTCAAGATTTACTGAT
The DNA here is from genome assembly GCA_948329865.1 of Linaria vulgaris. Lineage (NCBI taxonomy): Eukaryota > Viridiplantae > Streptophyta > Magnoliopsida > Lamiales > Plantaginaceae > Linaria > Linaria vulgaris. Next base: position 12,733,799 of record OX415254.1, on the reverse strand, counting down.
TTAGATCTTAAAGAATCAAAGTTGGTGATCAATAGATCTCTTATCGAAGTTTACGCTCGAAACAAATATGGAATCCTCTATCTCTGTTAATAAGACTAAACGTACTTAATACATGTACAACTTCTATTTTGCTTTGATGTTTTATTTTGTTCATCGGCAGGTCACCCTTGGGTGCAGGTTGATGGAGTCGCTCCAGATAAGCCTCTCGATTCTGCAGTCTTGACTCGCTTGACACAATTCTCGGCCATGGACAAGCTTAAGAAAATGGCCTTAAGGGTACGTGTTTGACAAAAATATAAAGGAAAAAATACATGCATTTCGAAGCTTGATTATTAGAGCTAGGAAATAAAAGTTTGAGTGATTGAAATGTTATCGCATTATAATGCATAGGTAGTGATATGTACGATGAACGAACACATTTACTTCATACTGGTTTATTTATGTTTATTAAATTGTCGAAATACTGATATTATTCTTTTATGTACAGATCATTGCAGAAAGTCTCTCTGAAGAAGAAATTGCTGGATTACGAGAAATGTTCAAAATGATCGACACGGATAATAGTGGCCATATCACTTTTGAAGAACTCAAGGTTGGCCTGAAAAGATTTGGAGCTAATCTTCATGAGTCAGAGATACATGAGCTGATGAAGGCTGTGAGTATTCCTTGCAATCTCGTACATATTTTGCACTTATTAAAGTTCCTTCAAAGACATTGACATGAGGACCCGAGGCAAACATTTGAGACGCCACCCCCCCCCCCCCCCCCCCCGGCCCCAAAAAAAAAACAAAAAACAAAGAAGTTTCTATGGATACAATTCGTTGTTTTTACAAAAAAAAACGTTTTTTCGCAGGCCGATGTTGACAATAGTGGTACTATCGACTATGGGGAGTTTATTGCAGCAACATTGCACCTGAACAAAATAGAGAAAGAAGATTACCTATTTAGAGCATTTTCTTACTTTGACAAAGATGGTAGTGGCTATATCACACAAGACGAGCTTCAAAAGGCTTGTGAGGAGTTTGGTATTGAGGATATCCACTTAGAAGAACTGATGCGTGAAGCCGATCAAAATGATGTAAGTGCTTATATATCCCCTCTTGTTCTGCACTCATGATTATTATTGTTCATTATATATGGAACTATATCGTTTTAGATTCTTTTAGACTTTGGTTATTATGGAATTAGCATGAAAAGAGCATCTTGTTGTGTAGATATGGTCTCTTGGCTAATGCTAATAACTTAACGTAACAACGTTATTGCAGGATGGTCAGATAGACTACAACGAATTTGTAGCCATGATGCAAAAAGGCAATGCAGATTTTGGTAAGAGGAGGTTACAGAATAATTTTAGTATTGGTTTTAGGGAGGCAATGCCGGTCCATTGATACATAATAAATCTACTTCTTTTTCTCTTCCCCCGCTGTAATATAATTGTACTTGCGTTCATTATGTAATGTGGAGTACAATTTATCTCGTCAGTTTAACACTTCACATCAGGCCCATGCATAGTGTGTGTCGTGTCTTAATTTGGTTGGGATTACTCGCAACTCGAAAATATTGCACGTGAGTTGGGAGCTAAACCGAAGTAGCCCTACTGATACCTAAACCAGTAAGAATGTATAACAATATCAAATGATTTGAATAGTCGATCAATCGCGTTACCAAATATATAAAAGCAACATGCAAAGTGCGGGAGATTTTTAGGGTATTAACCTTAAGATCTTCACCGGATGATTCAAAAATTAACCTAATTTTGTGACACCCGTCCTAATAGCATGTGCGGGGTGTTGGAAAATGTTAATTTTTAGCCGATGTTTGACAATTTATTTAAATAGGTTTCATTTAATAACATAGAAGTTCTCTAGCTTTTAATGCAATCTACATTCCAGTAGATGGATTTAGTATATTTAATTACTTAAAAGTTAAAACTAATTTGAGATGAATGGAAAAGTAAATATTAAAGTTAACTACTTAGAGGAGGTTGTCTTGAAGATAGAAAAAAATGAATGGGTGAGAACTGAGAAGGTGAAAAATATTCACATTCTACATAGAAAGTTGGAGCTAAATTTATGAGATTATTTGTTAATTATTCTGAACAACCGTTGGGACAACCTTCTTTGGAGAAGAAAGACATACATGCCATATGACTTACTCAAGGCCCACATGTGTGCCGCTGTCGTGTAGCCTGGTATGAGTTTGGGCAGTGGAAATGGCTTTGAGTTAGAGATTGGACTTTCATCTAATGATTATAATTTTTTGACAAAATTTAATTAAGTAATTTATTATTATTTAAAATTAATTTATAACAAATAAATTGATTAGTCTATGCGAAGTGACAAAACTGTAACTGAATCAATGTGTTTAGTGGTGAAAAACTGTCCAGTCAGCTAACAATCACTTTGTACACGAATGGTTACTCAATCAACACCAAAATGACGTGATGAAGATTGTCACACTGAACCAACTTTTTTTATAACTATAAAAGACATCTCTACTTCCTTCAAAATCTTTCATTCAGACATTCCCTTCTTATCTTTCTATTTTGTTTTGAGTTTAAAATATTTTTTATTCGTCGTTCTTAATGTTTGTAGAGTTGTTTTATTAAATTGTACATCTTTGCAATTTGAGAAATATTTGACAAAAAATTCCTAAGCACTAAGTGGTGCAATATCGTTTTTTTTTTAAAAATAATTCAATTATTCAACTTTAATTTTAGTATTGTTTTTTGAATTACAAGTTGTTACTATCAACAAAGGGTCGATAGAGTACGAAACTCGATTGAGCGCAATCGATTTGCTAGGTGGCTGGGGTGACTCAATACTACATAGCGAGGAAAGACCACGATCGAATGGAAAAATCGACCATGGTCTAGCCGATCATCAATCTTGCTCCGCCTTTTTGATTTTTGTGGCCCATTAACGTCTCGGCACATGTCGATACCCAACTTCGGTACATTATTATGACATCTGAACTGGTTAATTAAGACCCATATTCTCATTAGTCTGATTTTGAATATAAAGAATTGTTAATTAACTCTACGAAATATGAATCCCAACTTAGAACGCTTGTGAGAGATGCACAGATACAATTTGTTTTTTTCATTGACAATGATTATGAAGCCCAAATTCCTTTAATCTAGTGCAATGAAAACTTATGTCATTAATGACTAATGATTTAGGGCTATTAGTTCGATTAGTTATGGGCTTATCTTGATGCCAGAAACTATTAGGTTTGATGTGGACGTTAATTGTGTGGCTGTGTGCTCAGCCATACATGAAGACACTTAGGATCATCAGTGCTCAATATATGCAATATAATAGTGCCTCAAATCAATGTGGGGATGAGTCTATATAAAAATTAGCGGTTGATTTGGACTTGATTAGCCAGGTATTTGTGGACCCCAACCTTTCTTATTCAATAATAAATACTCAGACTTTAAAGCCAAAATTGGGTCCATTTTCCTTTGATTATTAATTTGTTGCCAAAATACGGGCTTACCATTGAGTGAGTTAAATGCATGTTTAATCATAATCAAGAAGAGAGTGATGAATCCAATAATGTCACGAATGGCTCATTATATGATATGAAAAGATGACATTTTTAATATGACAGCATATGTTAGTTGTATAAATGCCCACAACTCTATAGTTTCTAGATATTATATATATAAATGCCGTATGTTAGTTGTATAAATGCCCACAACTCTATAGTTTTTAGATATTATATATAAATGCCGTTATCTCTAACCAGCTCTGCTCTGATTTTTTTAAATCATAATTCATAGGAAAGGTTTGATTACAATTAGTTTAATGAGTTATTAGCAAGACTTACACATGGATATCTATTGCCAAGAAACCCCTGTGTTATTAAATTGGCAAAATTGAATGCGCTTGATAGTTGATACTTAGTACGCTGTTTGCTTTTTTTTTTTTTTTTTTTTTTGCATCCGAGGGAGGGGTTAAACACATGGTTGCAAGACACTAATCAACTATGATGCGTAATGTTAGCGTAATGCCAACAATTACGTCAAAGAGGAGAGGTTGGGCCACGAAGGGCGGCAGATGATCAAAGGACATCAAGCTGTAGGAAATGAGTGACCAAGATGGGCCAGCTTGTTGGCGACAAAGTTAGTCTCTCGAAAGTCGTGCACAATGATGCATAATCAGACTAATGAGAACATGGGAATCTTTCAAAAAAGTCTCTCTCGTGAGAGTTTCGTCCCTACAACTTAGGGCAAAAATCAACTCCGACAAGGGCTCCTGAGATCTTGGCGCAGCTTCATGTTCGGATTTTCGCCGTCATTAGCATCGAATTCCCGCTCTTCTGCCTCACGCGTCCTTGTTTTTTGATTCGACTTCTCGTGTTTTCTAGTTTTTCTGTGTCTAGGGTTTTTTTTCTTTCATTTCGTTTCCGCGTCAAAGTCAGGGTTCTTTTTTCGTTCTTCTTCCATCCATTGGTGACGGGGGATTTACTAGGGTTATCTAACTTTTGTGTTTTTTTATTTTCTTTTTCACGGTGTGCATTGGAGACTTAAGGTATCGACTCACCTCTTGGTTGCCCTGACCGTAACTCACCGCAACATATAGTTAAGGATTTGGTACCGTGGGAACAATGGACGATGCATGTACAAAATTGCAAAAAGGTCTATCTCTGACGGATGAAGAAGGAGACGGGGTAGGGTTCCTTTTACCGAATGAACTGTGGCAACATGATAATACAACTTCAGACTTGGTTTTGGTTGGTCGTTTGCTCACGGGGAAAACTGGGAAGGGGATCGAAATCACTAGAATTATCGAGGAGAGGTTCTTATTCCATTTTTTTCATTAACTTGACAAGCAACAAGCACTTCAAGGATGTCCATGGTACTTTGTTAAAACATCCTTGTGTTGGGGAACGTTGAAAAACATGAAAATCCAGCAACTACTAACATGGATTATTGCACCTTCGTTGTTCAAATTTACGATATCCCATTGGTATGCCAAACGCACGCCACAACACATGCAATTGGAGATATTCTCGGCATTATGGAGGAGGTTGATCATGCCGAATCATGGGGTGTGAGCATGCGTATTAGAGTAAAAATCAACGTCACAAAACCTTTGTTACGCTTTTTGAAAGTACGAGGCACAAAGGGTCTGGAGACGCTTGTCTCCTTTAAGTATGAAAGTCTACCAAATTTCTAATATTTGTGCGGAATGTTGGGCCATATCATGGCTGACTGTGACGAGAAATATGAACGGGGAACCGACTTGTCTGATGATCAACTACCATACGGTCCTTGGTTGAAGGAGAGCTTGAATCGTGTGGGGGCTTTTGTGGGACAACGGTTTACAGAGAACGGGGGCTGGAGAAACACATCAATACAGAGTAGGGATCATTTTTCAACTCGACGGGATTTTTTCTCGCAAGAGCGCAGCCGAAACACGGATCACTCGTCGCATGCGAACAGAACGGCTCCATCACAGTAGTCATCGAATCGAACTCAAAGTGCAGCTTGCATCCATGAAATTAAGGAACGTGGAGTTCTAATTCAACGATAGGGCGCGATCAGTTCGCACGTAACGAGGGTGACAGGGAGTTGGTCTTAAAACCGAGGCATATTATTCATCGGGGTTTCGAGGGAAAAGAAATAATAGATGTGGATTAAGAGGTGCAATCAGTACAGTCACGACCAAAACCGGACGGGGTACGATCGGACAGGGTGATCGGTGTTCATCACGCGTGTCAATGACTAATAAGTGACTTGGAAGAGAAATACCAACAATCCCTGGAGCTACCGATGGCGATGACTACGAAGTAACAACTACTATGGAAATTACGAACACGAGAAATGTGACGACCGCACCCCACGAGCCATGCTCCAATCTGAGTTGGTTCAGTGGTGACCAGCCACTTTACCCCAGGATCAGAACTACGCACGTTTTATAAATTATATTTTGATATATACAGCGAAAGTCTTGGTATTAAAAATAATGTGACTATTTTAATGGTTATGCACTAGTGACAAAACATGAATATTCCAAAATACATGCTTGAACAATTATTCACTTGGTCCATGTTGCCACGTTGATTTTATCCCGAGGAATAGACAGAAGAAATGAGGAATAAGTCTTTAATGACTTAGTGAGATTCATATAAAAGAACTGGTAATGCAAGAATTAAGTGTGACTTACTAGATACATTTCGGGAGTGATCTTACCGGTATAAACAGTTCAACTAGACAATTTGATGTAGCAATGGTACTGGAGTTTTCATAGAATAGGTAATGAACTTGTGCTTAACAATAAACAAATCCAACCTTATGACTTCTACTATTCTACCTTATACCTCTCGACGAGGAGCGACCTCGCAAACAATCAAGAGACATGATCGAGTACATGTCGATCCAGCACGCGAGTTACAACCAACTCCTGACTGCAAGCGACGCCCAGATAGATCGACAGTCCTTATTGCCCGACACTAACTCGACTCAATCCCTGGGCCCAACTTCCCAAAGGCGTCCCAGTGGGTATAACAAATAAACAAATAAGCTAGTAAACCGGATAATATTCGTTGCTCTTTACATGTTCCAAACATAGTTCGTTGCTCTTTGTATAATTCAAGAACCAGCAGATGAAATTATAATATTAGAGAATTATCATAATTATGAATAGATATCATAAATAATAAATGATTGGATATGATTTAACGATGAGTAAGAAAATCATGTTATGAGATGAGATGCCAAACATGATTATGATGAAATATAGGTTGTTCGAGGTTTGGTAACGGAGTAGTAGCTTTTCTGTCCTAGTTCATCATGGTCGTATGCCAAATGGGGCTAAAACAAATCAGATATGGAACCTCACCTTAACTCGTACGGGGAACCTTGATGACGTTGATTAGTTCGTCAAACTTTTGATCAGATATCCAAATGAACTTTGTTTCCAAATATTTTTGTGGCAACTGATCCCTAACATCACTAGGAACACGTGTACCCGAATGGGAAGGAAAATCCAAGGGTTTGCTATGCTAAATAATTCTTAAAAACGTAGAGCCTATTTTCGGATTTTCAGACAGCAGTCTACGGTTTAGGAATTTCGACCTTCTAAATCACATTATTTGAAAATCATTTCTTCATATGAAAGTTAGAGGACATCATGAGGAGTATCCGGCCATTGGCCTTGATCAAAAAGAATTTTTCTATAATTAGTTATGATTTGTCTAAGGTGCAGGGCCGAATGGATAATTTCTGCGTAGTAAAAGTTTTGGGGTATTTTCGGGTAGAAAATGATGAAATAAGAAATTGGGATGAATTTTTCCCGAAAGTAGACTCACTAACTTAGAGATTCATAGGAAGAAAGAAGGAAATTTTGAAATGATTTTGGGTGAGAAAATTGTTGGAAGAAAGCCTACTATTTATGGGAAAAAATCATGTTAAAATACTTTTAATTAAGGTCCCGCTTTGATTATTTTATAATCAGTCACAAAAATCTGAATTTAATCATTCTCTTAAAGATGCCATGGCTTATCTCATCAAAAAGATGTCATGGCTTACTTCATCAATTGGTTAATTGCATATCAAGTCCCTTAATTAATTAAAATTCAAATAGGTATAATTAGACTTCTTTGTTACATACATATTTACTTATGTAATCTTTCTAGGTAATTCAATCAACTTGGTTAATACTTGAAATTGAAATATATGTTTTAGGATTAGAGACCTGTAAAAATAATAAAAGACTAACTTTTAAGTTCAGGGACTCAAATGCAAAATTTTCAAAATATTTAGGGTAAAAAATGAAAATTTTCAAAAGTTCCAGGACTAAAGTATAAATTCTTCCTAATTTGTGGGGCGTTACAAGAAAGCTGACGGAAGTTCGAATCCTACGTAAATAGGGTACATCAATGAGAGTTGGCCACTTCGAGAAGCTCAGACGGGAAAGAAACGGATGTACTATGGTAGAAAATTGGAGAGTCGACTGTAGAACAAACGGGCACGACTGGAGGAACTATCAACGAAAATTGACGACCTTTTGGCAGTGACTGCGATGTAGTCCCGCCAGCCTCAATGATCGCGTTATGTTGGAACTGTCAGGGCTTGGGGAACCGTTGGACAGTTCGGGAACTACGTCAGGTAGTTTCAAAGTTTCGCCCCCCTCTAATTTTGTTTGTTGAAAACAAAGTGCACGGCGAGGAAAATAAAGGATCTTAAAAGAAACTTGAATTTTTTTGGTGTCTGTGTGGAGGTGAAGGGATTGTTAGGAGGTTTGGCGCTACTATGGGATAAGAACCTTGAAGTTGAATTGATGAGTGTGTAGGATAATCATATTGACGCTATTGTCATAGGTGAGGATCGATCTCTTGATTGGTGATTTACAGGATTTTACGGGGAACCAGATGGCGGAGGGAGGAGGCGCAAATGGAATTTGCTCCGCCATCTTAAGGGAATGTCTACCTTACCATGGATGTGTGTTGCTGACTTTAATGAAATCTTGATGAAGACAAAAAAGGAGGCGCGTGAAGACCAAATTGGATGATTCTAAATTTTAGGGATACGTTGCTTGATACGGACCTTAGTGGATTCAATTTTGTGGGGTCACGTTATACTTGGTGCAGCAGACGATCAGATTTATGCACGGTTTGGGAACGCCTTGATCGAGGATGTGCGAATACTAAGTGGCACGATCGATTTTCATGTGCACGAGTTGAACATATCTCAATGTTACACTCGGACCATCAAATTATTGTTATTAAGCAAGGAGAGAAGCCCGTGAGAAAGCGGTCGAAACCGCGGTTCCATTTCGAATCGATTTGGATTCAAAAATCAGAATGCGAGGAGGTCATAGTGCGATTATAGTGCAAACTGAATGGTGGCGAGTTGAAGGATAAACTTGATAACTGCCGGCTTGGATTTGTCAAGTGGGATAGAGTCGATGGAGCAGATATGAAGAAAAGGATTGAGGGATTGCAAAAACGCTTACATCAAATCCGCAATGGAACGCTCACGTCGGAGTCAAAAGAGGATGAAAAGATACTTATAGGCAAACTGGAGGAACTCTTGGATAGGGAGGAAATTTATTGGAAGCAAAGGGCGAAGATGCAATGGTTACAGGAGGGCGATAGGAATACAACCTATTTTCATCGACGAGCTAGTGAAAGGAGGCGGAAGAATTAGATAAAAGGTATCCGAGATAAGGGGTACGATGCGCACGGATCCGAAAGAGATAGACCTTATAGCAACTGAGTACTTCAAAAATATCTTTGAGTCACGCGTTCCTACGGAGGTAGCTATTGAGGATGTTTTGCGAGATGTCGGCGTTCGGGTCAGCCCTGAGGTGAACGAACACTTGGTCCAACCTTTCACAGCGGAGGAAGTTCAAAGAGCTTTGAAAGAAATGTATTCTTTTAAATCCTCGAGACCTGATGGTTTCTGGGTTGGTTTCTATCAAAGATTTTGGGCGATTGTGGGAGAGGACGTTATTCTTTTTGTACTTTCTTTTCTCAATGATAGGGTGTTGGATCCTAGAGTTAATTTTACTCAATTTTTTTTTTGATTCCTAAATGCTCTAACCCTGACTTGATGACTCAATTTCGGCCGATTAGTCTTAGTAATGTAAGTTTTAAAGTTGCTTCCAAACCTATTGCTAATCAGTTGAAGCCGTTTCTTTCTTCTATTATTTCTCCTTCACAATCAGCATTTGTTCCAGGGCGCCTTATCACGGATAATGTTCTTGTAGCTTTTGAGATAAATCACTGTCTCAAAAATAAAAGAACTGGAAAGAGGAGCCATATGACGTTGAAATTGGATATGAGTAAGGCCTTATGACCGAGTCGAGTGGTCCTTCTTGGAGAAGATAATGCTTAAGTTGGGTATTGATCATTCTTTTGTTGAACTTATTATGATGGGTGTGTGTACTCTCTCGTATTCTATTTTGTTGAATGGTAATGAGTTGAGTACTTTTGTCCCCGAAAGGGGCATCAGGGGGATCATTTATCCCCCTACCTGTTCTTATTTGTTTTTGAGGTGCTTTCAGCTCTTATCACCAAGACCGAAGAACGAGAGGAAATCTGAGGTGTCAAGATCAGTCGTCATGCTCCCTCGATGTCACACCTCTTATTTGCAGATGACACACTCTTATTTTGTGATGCTAACGAGGAGTCGACGAGGCGTATCCGAGGTATATTGGGTCGATTTGAAGTGGCCTCAGGACATCAAGTTAATTTCGACAGATCTGTCATGGTGTTTAGTAAACACGACGGGACCGCATGCATGGGGTGATTGGCAATATTTTGGGAGTCACGATCACTGAACGACATGATAAGTATTTGGGACTCCCCTCTGTTGTTGGTAAGTCTAAGAAATAACTTTTTGATTATATTCGGGGAAAATTTTGGAAGAGGGTGCATGGATATAAGGGAATATCTTATCTAGGGTCTGGAAAGATATTTTGGTGAAAGTAGTGTTGCAATCTATTCCGACTTTCGTCATGAGTTATTTTCAAGTTCCTGAGACGTTGATTAAGGAAATTGAATCCATTATAAGCAATTATTGGTGGGGTAGTGGATCACAAATAAGATTCATTGGGTGGCGTGGGAGAAGATGTGTAGGCGAAAAGTGGATGGTGGACTTGGTTTTCGTGACTTGAAGGCTTTTAATTTAGCACTCCTCGCTAAACAAGCATTGTGTATTTTTCAAAATCCAACGAGTTTGGTGGGTTGAATATACAAAGCAAAATATTTTCATGGCTGCGAATTCCTTGATGCACAACTTGGTGCGGCACCTTCTTTTTCCCTGCAATGCATTTGGGAGTCGATTGAGGTTTTGAAGAAGGGGTATTCGATGGAGTGTGGGAAATGGGGAATTGATCTGAGTTTGGCATGATGCATGGCTACCAAGACCGATGACTTTTTGTCCTTTTACACCCGTGAACATGGAGGACCCTTTAATGATGGTGCACGAGCTTGTTGATCCAATAACGGGATGGTAGAATGCTGATTTAGTGCGAGATATATTTTGGGAGGAAGATGCCCGCGTAATACTGTCAAGTTCGCTTGGGGAATTAACGAACCAAGGCCGTATTATTTGGCACTATGAAAAAAGGCTTATTCACGGTCCGTAGCGCGTATCATGTTATACTGTCGCATGACTTACACAAGAAAAAGTGGGTTATGACGTCGATATTCGAACCACATGCGGCTTGGTCAAAAATTCGAAAGGTTGGGTGCGTGAATAAGATCAAGCTTTTCTTGTGGCGTTGTTGTATGGATGCGATTTCGAAACGATCGAAATTAGTGAGAAGACGAATTTGCTCGGAGGCGTGCGTTTCTTGCGGGATAGGGGACGAAATGATTTTTCATTGTTTTTTTGGTTGCCCTCTCGCGCAACAAACCTGGGCCCTTTTGCACGTTGCGAAGCCTCTTTGGATGCGAGAGCATGAGACTCTGATTGATTGGATTGTAAGGATTTGGAGAACGGAGACGGCGTACACAATTAGTCTAATTATTACTATTTGTTGGACTATTTGGGAAAATCGTAATAGCACTCTCGTGGGGGAAGGAAACGTAGGTCGAACGAACTAGCAGCGTTTGCGCAAGTGTACAATACAAATTGGTGGGCACATAACGGGAGGAAAATTGTAAGAATGGAGAGCGAAGGATGGAAACCACCAATGGTGGATATTATTAAGGTCAACTTCGATGGTGCTAAATTTGCTTTGGACGAGGAGATTATCTTGGGCATGGCTGCGCATGATAAAAATGGAGAGTTTATTGCGTGGAGACAGCGGAGGCGTACACCGTACATTGAGCAATCGGGAGTTGAGGCACTTGCTGCGTTAGGGGCGGTCCAATGGGCGAGTGAAAAAGGATGGAAAGAGGTGATTTTTGAGGGCGATTGCTTGAATACCATCTATGATATTATCTTTGGGTCTAATGGCAACGCAACCCTTTCAAATATAATAAGTGATATCCGTGAATACTTTCATAACAACTCGGGCTTCGGTATTCGATGGATTGGGCGTGCATCAAAGGCGGTGGCTCATGAGTTAGCGTGGAATGCTGTGGAGGACGCGGATAGCTTTGAGATTGGTTCAGATCGTAGTTTTTTTTTTTTTTTTTGGGGTAGTTTCATTATTATTCATCTATCGTATTAACTTTGCTTGTTTTTGGCGCTCACCTTTCGTTTGGTAGGGGGTCCAGGCCGTTCTATGGATTAACAAATTTTGACTTCCAAAAAAATAAAAAATTGATTGATGTTGAGCTCTAAACAGGGTGCAATAAGACTGGCATGCAGGTGGAGATCATATGCTTTTGGGCCTTGATAAGACCATTATATTCTCTAAATTTTTTAGACCATGATATTCTCTAAATTTCTTTGTCTAAAACCCAACTAAGACGATGCATACGTTTACATCACTTATAACATTGAAGAAGAATAACATAAGTGAAATCACTTAAAATGACAACAAATCAAGAGCAAAGTTTCACACTAAGAGGGTGTTTACAAGAGCTTTTAAAAGTGGCTTCTGGGCTTTACGTAACTGAAAAATATTTATTTAGTGTTTGCAAATGATGCTTTTGCTTCTCCTTCTCTTAAAAAAGGCAAAATAATAAAAGTAGAAGCCCAAAAGCATGTCATGGGGTGCTTTCATACGGAGCTTCTATTTATATATCTCCTAAATTTCTCTAAACATCATGTTTTAGCCTCAATTAACTGGAATAAAATCTCATGATTTCTCTCTTCCCTAACTTAAGAAATATTCTCTATAATTTTAAATTGTGGAAATAATAAATTAGTAATGAAAAACAAGTAAAAAATAAATAATAAAAAAACTAGAAAAAAAATCATAATTTCTATTTTATTTAACCACAACAATGTACGACATATTTATATTAACATCTTTAAAATAAAGTTATACTTTCTATGGAAAAATGCTTACACACAATAAATTGTGCAATGTAATATAATTAGTATTAAATTAAAATTATTTTAATTTTAAATATAACCATCATTGTGTAAGAGTGGGTGAAATATTAATATTTTGATACTTAAAATAAGGGCCATTAAATTTTATTGCATGTAATTAATATTCAAAAGTTATTTTTCTTTAGCTATTGCAAACACCACAAAATTAGGTTTAACTGCTTTAAGTAACTTTTAAAAACACGGTTGCAAACACTTATTGTTTTAAGTAAAAGTTATACAGAAGTAGCTTCCATAAGTTCTTGCAAACACCCCTAAGTACCTGAAGTTTTAAACTTGACGAGGATGGAAGGTTTTCTTTAAGCAATTATAATGATAAGAATGAGCTATATATAATAAAATTGATGATACACTAATTAACTGTTTGATAACCTAGCTAGCCTAATCTAGACAAATATGTCCTTCTCAATAATTTGTAATTAATAGCAGAATCATGTTTTTTTCTCTTCTTCACAAACTTTGAGATGCCAACGAAAATGTCATGTGTTATGTAAAGCACAAAAATTTGATTTAGTGTGTGGAGAGAGCCCCAACTTTCTTTTTATTTATATGCATAGCTAAGTCATAATCCTAGGTAATCTTGTTGTCAAAATTAATGTGACATAAGGATTCCTTTAATTTTGCCATATCAAAATAAAGGATAATTTTTGCTACTATGCTATTAATTTAATATGCCATGTTAAAGAAAACATGCTATATCTTTTGCAAATATTCTAGAAGTCTATGGACATATCGCTATCCTCACTTAACATGATGATCCACTGACTTGGACCCAAAGTGACAATTTAATATGGATTGGAGATTGGATTTGATTGTGTTGGACCTTCATTTACTTTGTTTTGTCTTTATTCTCAGGTGCGTTCAAAATTGAGACTCACCAGAGTCAACCATGGAGATATGAAAACCTTATTTTGGTTAATATATTTAAACCTCCAACTAAACTGAATATTGTAATGGCATAGGATGCTCTTTTAAGTTTTAACACGGAGGAGGAGAGAGAGAGAGAGAGAGAGAGAGAAGATGCATAAGCTGATAACACTACATGTGCATGGTTTTTGTTCTATGGCCACGTGACTCAAATAAAACCGATTAAGTTCATAAAAAGAAAAAAAGAGAGACTCAAATAAAACTGATTCTTTGCATGGCGACAAAAAACATATATATGTCAAGATAAAACAAAGTAAGAAGATAAGAGACTGCACTTTTAGTTATTCTGAGGAAATTTTTATTTTTATTACCGTTATTTAATATGTAAGGATAACTAAAGTTTCTAGTAGGATATGTTACAACCACCTCCTCTAAAACTAACAACCATTTAAAACCTTGATAACATTCCGTGATGTCATGATAATCCTCGTCTAAAGGGGCAAAAGGGTACACACGTGTACACAACGACGACAAAACATTTAAAACCTTGATAACATTCGGTGATGTCATGATAATCCTCGTCTAAAAGGGCAAAAGGGTACACACGTGTACACAACGACGACAAAACAAAGTATTAAGATTGGAGTCATTTAAAAGGCCTAATTAGAGGGACATGGGCAGAATGTATGTAGATAAACAGAAGTCAAGATCATTTTCCAAACGATGTGGAATAGAGGATTCTAGACGCTCCTTACGTATATGCTAGAATGAACATTGAATCCTAAGACGCGGGTTTGATAGTGGCAAAGATCCACATCAATTTGGGTAGGCTCTAATACTATCTTAGGATAATAGTCTCATCATATCCCTCGCTAAAAGAGTTTATTAGAGGGAGAGGGCATGATGTAGATAAACGGAAGCCAAGATCATCCCAAAGCGATGTGAGATAGATAATGCAAGACATATGCAGATTCTTAAGGCATCACAAGAATTGCTAGTTAAGCAATGTGGTGCAATCGACAATGTAGACTAAATTTTTTCCTAACAAATAACCAGCTCAAAATCTCTTCCCACTGCGTAATGATAAGTATTGCACCACAATGACAATACAACGGTTGAATGAAACAATTCCCCATATGATAATTTATTACGACGACCTTGCCCTCAATTATGTGCAACCATAATGAAATAACTACTCTTAAGTTCAACCTTACCCATATCTGTAGGTAAGACAAATTTTCTCATTTTCCTCATAAATACCTTAAAGTTATTCACCTCACTAGTCCTATATGTCAAACCCTTACGAAAGAGACTTACGAGCGTGGAGACTCGCCCTTGTGAACTGTATTATTTTATCCAACATATATGGTGTTTTATGCCCATTAGGGGACGTTTGGTTCCGCATATTAGGTGAAATCACGGGTCTTATTTGACTTAATACTCAGTTTGGTTCGTGCGATACATAAATTGGGCTTTGACCAAAAACTTGCGTGGCCCACCATTGTTCATCCTAATAACTCGGATAGTAATCGCTACCCCCTCCCCAACGATTATATAAGCTGAGTTCGATTACTAAATCACCCGATGCGAAAAGACTACATTGCCCTTGCTTTTAACAAACGCTTTGACAACTTATGAAAGTGTTGTTTCATTTTGTATTTAAGTTGTCTGAATTCACCACCATCCTCATTCCCCCCAAAACTATTACTCTGCCAAGAAATTGGGCGCGCTCAACACAGAGGTAATAAAGTAGAACCCTAATTTTTTTTTTCAAGTCGATTTCGCTTCAATCTTCGAAATCCTTGTTTTTTCTTGTAAAAAATTGTTTAATCCGTGCAAGGTGTTAACACATATGTATGATTTTCCTTTGTTTTGCATAGATTCTACACAGTAATCCGCGCTCAGTAGCTTGAACAGCAGCATCACCAGGCGATTTGAGTTAGGTACCTATCGTTTTTCTATGCTATTGTGACTACTTCAAATGCGTTTTAGTGTTTGAAACCTTGATCTCATAAATTAGGATTTTTGATTTTGATTTGGGGGTTTATCAAATTTGTCGTAAAACATAAACACAATGGCCTTCTTAACTATGTTGACGTGTGTCTGAGTTGAAGATAATGTGGATTTATCACTTCCTGCTGCACTCGAGGAAAGTTGGGCCTTTGTATTAAAATTTATCACTTCGAACAGAGATTAAGGATAGATTCCATCTCATTATGATTGCTCTCTTTAACTTCTGTGAATGCATTCAATTGAGCAGTTATTCATGCACATATCATGGTTTCATAAGCTTAATTTGTTAAATTATGCTTATATGGTTGCGCGTATAAAATGTATGCCGTTATGATATGTTTCTACTTTTGTGGGAAAATGACTGAAGGTGTATTAAAAGTTGTATGTTTGAATGGATTTGTGATATTGATAATTGGTGGTTCTTAGATGGAGCCATGGAGAAAAAAAATGATATTAGTGTTGTTGCAACTTGTTCTTTTGCGTGCTTATGTGTTTGTGTTACTGCATTTGGTGCATCTTCATGAGTTGAGGAGTGGTTACGAACGTCGGAGGGGAATTGTTACAGCTTATTGAAAAAGATGAACAAAATTGAGAAGTATTAAAATCAGATAACAATTGCTAGCGATTCTACCTGTATAGCACAAGTAAGAATGGATCGAAACTATTTCTTGCAGTTGTGTTGGTTATTGAGAGAGGTTGGTGGGTTGCACGATGAGAAGTTCGTTAGTCTCCGTGAACAAGTTACAATATTCTTAAAGGTCTTGGCTCACCATGACACTAACCGCGATATGTTGATGAACTGGAAGCGATCTGGTCAAACAGTTAGTCTGTCTTAATCTTATATTTTCAAGATCAATTAAAAATTTCATCAATCCTAATTAGAACTACTCTTTAGGGTCGTTTGGGAGCATTAGACGAAATGATGATTGATGCCACGGTGCCTACTGCCGATCAAATAAAGTATCATTCTCGTAAAGGAAAGATTCAGACAAACGTATTGGCAGTTTGTGATACTGAGATGCAATATGTTTATCTTATGTGCGGGTGGGAAGGATCTGCGGCTGATGGTGGGGTAATACGTAATGCTCTCTTTAGGCCTCCTCCGAGTTCAACAAGGTATAATTCTCGCAAAAATCAAAGCTTGAAATTATAATATTCTAATTTTTTGTTGGTTATAGCGATTTTTAAACAATTAACATTTCCACGACAATTATAGGTAACTACTATTTGGTGGACGCTGGGTACGCTAACTGCGATGAATTCCTAGCCCTATATAGAGGTCGTAGGTACCACTTGAAAGAATGGTGGGACGGTTGCATTGTGCCGTAATATCATGAGGAGTTGTTTAACATGAGGCACGCTAGAGCACGTGGCATAATAGAGAGGTCTTTTGCTAAGTTAAAGAATAGGTGGAATATCTTAAAAAGGCAATCGCAATACCCATTGAAAATACAAAACATATGTGTAATGGTGGGAGCTCTCCTTAACAATTTCATCAAACAACAGATGACTTACGATCCTGAAGCAAGTTCATCTTCGTCAGATGACAATGGCGACGAAGAAGATGATCTGACCCTCCCACTGACTCTCGTAGAGGGTCTGCAAAATACTTCAGCTTAGGGCAATTTTAGAGATGAAATTGCAATGCGGATGTGGAGTTATTGGCGAGCAGATCGCCTTCATTCCCCGTGAAAACTTATGAACAATTTGATTTATGTTTTACGCATTACATCTTTCATGCATGTTGTGTTTTCTAGTTGTCTACGATTGAATGTGAGATTCTTTGTGTGTGATGCATGGCCCCATGATACACAAGGGGTGTCTTAATTGAGTATGTTTGTGTTGTAACGATGAAGAATATAGTTTGATTGGGAAAATTGGTTGTGAAAGTATTGTTAATTTCCGTTTAGATATTGATTGTAGATGTGGAACTATTGTTGTGAAATTAGGTTCTTCTTGTTTTAATGTGAACATGTATGGCTGCTGTTTCAAGTTGCAACTCAGCACAAACTCGAACCGCAGCACTGACGAAAAAGCCTAAGGGAACTCGCGGGGCATGGACCAGGGAGGAAGAGGGTGCTCTAATGACTGTTCTGAAAGACGAGAAGTGTAGGGGCTGAAGATCGACAACTTCTTCAGGGCTGACTACTTGGAGAAACTAGAAAAACAATGAAGGCAATACTCATAGACACTGACCTTAAGGCAAATCCGAAAATCAAGTCCAAGATGATTGTTTGGAAAAAGACTTACCATCATCTGTACCAAATGTTTAACGGGAGCGGAGGAGGAGCATGGCTGAACGAATTGGCCAAGACTATAGAGTTTGAAAGTGATGGTTGGATAAGGGACTACATGAAGGTAACAATTTTTGTATCAGTGTATACATTTTGACGCACATTATTTGCTTATAGTGTCTGAAAGTTAATTAAAGCCTTTGACATAAAATTGTAGGTACACCCATACTGTGAGACTTATGTTAATAGGCCATTTAGGTTCTTTGATGACTAGCTGAGATATTTGGAAATGACATAGTCACAGGGAATGGGGTTGAGGACATCAGGGCCGCAACTCAGGACCTCAACACCCAGTGTAATGGGACATCCAGTTATCAGACTGCACCGGGAGGAACTAGAAGCTCACAAACCCGATTACATCTATGTTGATGTAGACATGGATGAAGGTGGGGCTGAAAGCAATGGAATTTCCAAGTCTGGTCCCTCTAGGTCATCTTCAAGTCCCTCTAAGTCATCTCCTGGAGGCATGTCCACTCCCAAGCATTTCTTGAAGAGGATATAGAAGGAGAAGAGTCTGAAGAGAGTTAGGAAAGAAACATGGGCGACCAATGGGGCTACATTAACCCCTCCCACCTATGTCGACGACTTCATGAGCAAGTTAGATGGTGCTGTTGAAAGGATCGAAAAATTGGTGGTGCAACGTGTAGTAGTGGAGGAAGATCCCACCTCAACCCAGCGCAAAGGGCTATTCGTAGTGCTACAGGAAGTGGAAGGTCTGGGGAAGAGGAGAGGATTGAAATGCTCCACAAGCTTGCCCACTCAAAAGAGGATGCTAATGTCTTTGCAGGGTTGCCACTGAATGCACGTTTAGACTATATTAAGGTCCTGATGAAGAAGAAAACTGGTAAATTGGGAGGGAGGATTTGATCACAAAAATATTTATGAGTTATAAACTATGGTTTTATGCTATTACCTGGATATTAAGTTATTTTTGTCTTAACTGATGTAGGAACAGTGCTTGTGGATAGGCAGTGTGCACTCCTTTAGTGAAAAATGCAGGTTCGATGGG
The DNA here is from genome assembly GCA_948329865.1 of Linaria vulgaris. Lineage (NCBI taxonomy): Eukaryota > Viridiplantae > Streptophyta > Magnoliopsida > Lamiales > Plantaginaceae > Linaria > Linaria vulgaris. The sequence continues at coordinate 12,714,649 of OX415254.1, read as the reverse complement.
TGGACAGAACCCTTGTACTGGTCCGTATATTTTGGGGAATGTAGTGCTTGTACAAATCCATGAAACTAGTTGTTGGTTGCACTACTTTTGCATTATCGTTACCTTCTTTTGATATCATTGGCTGATTCAATTTATTTTCCATTAATTTAGCATCCAGATTTATTATAGGAAACGACAGATCATAGTAATTATAGAGTAGCCAATTCAAATACATGAAATATATCCAACAAGCCCTAAAACTCAGCCGATTTTTCAGACGAAGAAGCCACAGAGCTCATATTGCCACAATTTCCCTTAGTTTTTCCCTTGTGTTCTTTTTTTATTTCAACCACCCTGCTTTGATCTGCATTTGTGGCTGAGCAGCTGTCCGGTGCTACCCTGGAGTGGGGTTCTAGTGAAAACCTTGGAGGTGGTCCCTTTGTTCCTATTTGCGCCATGCAAATATCAAAAATGAAGTCACCACATGACACAAATATTGAATGGATATTAGCGCTATGAATCTTACTTGTGAAATCAATGATCCCTTCAGTTTTTCGTAGCGGTCGACTTCCAGGAGTTTTTCGTATCACAATAGCTTCAATTGTTGGTTTGCCAAAAATGCACGCCAGATCCCACCATGCAAATATCTCATTTTCTTTATAACAGTGACCCCATCTATGCGTCTTACGAAGCAATCTCGTTTAGAGTTCATTCAACAAATGCAGATAATTTAAACGACTAACAAAAGTCAAAAAATAGATACCTCACAAAACTAGTCCCACAAATCATCATGCACGTGAATCGTATTGTCATTGAGATCCCAAGTAGCAGAGTCCAAAGCTAGTATACTTCTAAAACACATATGCCACTCGGCTAATCCCTCGAATCGATATAGGATTTCATCGATGGTGATATTCTTCAACTTTGTGTAGTTTATGTGATTAGTAGTGTTATTGAGAATCATTTCCAGAAACCTACAGTTAGTTATGGGAACACAACCAGTGGGTGTTGCTGCCTCAGCCTTAAGAAACATTATTAGTACGCGATCTAGGTCCTCATTTCAGTCAGGACCGTAGAAATGTGTTGCTTGAAGTACAGTTGGGTGGTTTAAATTAGACACTGGAAGATAATGCGGGAAATGAACATTATGGCTTAGGAAACTTCTATAAATATGAGGATATGTAAGAAAGTGGACGAGAAGAGTCACGGGTCATTATTTACTAGGGTATAAAGAATCATCATACTTGGTTTTTTTTTTCAACAAAGCATTTCACAAAACAACAAAATATGGAAAAGCTACAAAATATAATCACGAGAAAGTACAAATGAGCGTGTTATATAATCGACTTTTTAGATACTCAAATCATGTCACTCATGTCCTCGCACGTGAACACATTTTTGATGAAATCTTCAAAATAACCATGCCAGTTTATGTTGTGTTGTGCATCAACATAATTCATTCAACAGAACCTCGGCTCAGGAAAAGTGTCTAGTGATTCCCAGCCTCGCAAAAAACAAGCAATAACACACAAAATTAACATTGTTCTAAAAGCATAAACCTTATTAAAACATGTAATTATTTAGGTGAGGTAAATTAGGAGTAGTCCTCGATGACAATCCCCATATCACTTGTTCCGGTATAACTATGGCTCGGGAATTGGTTTTCTAGAGGCTCCCAATCTTCACGGGGTGACGGTGGTAGTTCGATGAGTTGTTCGATTGTACCAATCTTCTCCTCATGTAGTAAGGCAACACCCATCGTCTTGAAAACAGCGTAATACATATCGACATAGGGGAATCCTTTCAATCGAAAGTGATGATGAATGAGGTCTTTCTTAAAAAATGCAAAGTAACATTGGTTAGAGTTTAAACAATCTTATGAAAACCAAAAAAAAAAAAAAGCAATCATTCTATGCATTATACCTTTTTCTTTAGATGATTGTACCCTGGGCCAACGCTAACCAAATGCTTAGAGTCAGGGTCAAAGTTAACACTAGGCAGAGTAATAAATTCTTCAAACAACTTATACCGCAGACGTAGAGCCGCAACCTTTTTCCTCACCTCGAAAACGATGTACCTTTCATCTCCAATAGTCCATTTTCTTCATGCCTAGAGACACTTGAATGATAGCATTCTCTATCTGTAGTGGATCAGAGAGGTCCAAGTGTTCACCTACTCCTTTAAGAAACAATAGAACACCCAAATCTCCATCTTTTCCTAGATTTGGCTCCTCACAAAATTTGACTAGCCACTGATTCCGAGTTAAAACTACCATCCCGAAACCCAAATCTATCATAGTGATCACATTAAAATGCTGAGAAACACATATGGATAATTATGATATGGGAAAAATGCAGGACCCTATCCAACGTTTGCCCGCTTTTGCACTTTCCTATCCAACGTTTCATTTTTTACACTTTGCTATCCAACGTTTCATTCCGGTAACACTTTGCAGTCCAACCTTTGTTTCTGGCCTATTTCAACCCAAAAACATCACTTTTTTGACGAAATGACATCACACTGACATCATTTGAAGGGGCAATTTAGTAATTTTACATATTAGGGGGTGTAATGCAATATGTATAATTATTTTATACACCCTAAGTTTTTATTTTATTATACATTTTACATTTTCCAGTTTTTATTTTTTTGTTACTTCAAAAATATTCAAAATATTTAAAACTAATAAACTTTAACTCATCTAAAATAAAGTAAATTCTTTTAGTTTACAAGTTTAATAGTAAATACTATCAATCTTTTTTTTTTTTGAAGAAAATGTGTCTTCAAATGAATTAATTTTTAGAAATTAAAACTTTTCAACAAAACTAATTAGTAATTTATACACCCTAAGTTTTTATTTTATTATACATTTTGTATTTTCCAATTTTTATTTTTTAATTTTTTTGTTACTTCAAAAATATTCAAAAATCTAAAACTAATAAACTTTAACTTATCTAAAATAAAGTATATTCTTTTTGTTATCAATCTTTTTCTTGAAGAAAGTGTGTCTTCAAATGAATTATATAATGAATTATATTTTTAGAAATTAAAATATTTTAACAAAACTAATTAATAATTTTTTAAGTTTGATTTATTAATTAGTTAATAATTTTAAAACTGAAAAAAAAGACGAGATTCTTAATGATAGTTGGTTATATTCGCCAATGTTCGCAATAATAGCAACAAAAAAAAAACTTCATCTTCTCCAACACCCCCACGCCCCACCCACACCCATCAAATCTACCACCACCAAACCCCAAATTCACCTCAATCGACCTAACTCCATCACCCTCGCATTTCCATGAAGTCGATTTTCGGTTTTAGAGTTTTAAAATCCACCACCCACCAAACGCTCGTTCGAAAATCGCCACCTAAAATCCCATAAAATCGAAAATCGATTTCATGGAAGTGCGAGGGTGATGGAGTTAGGTCGATTTGAGGTTTTGGGGTTTGGTGGTGGTGGATTTGATGGGTGTGGAGGGGGAGGGGGTGGGGTTGGGGGGGTGGGGGTGGGGGGTGGGGGTCGGGGTGGGTGTGTTGGAGAAGATGAAGTTTTTTTTTTGTTTTTTTTTTTCAGTTTTAAATTATTAAATAATTAATAAATCAAACTTACAAAATCAAGCTTAAAAAATTAGTAATTAGTTTTGTTGAAAAGTTTTAATTTCTAAAAATATAATTTATTTGAAGACACATTTTCTTCAAGAAAAAGATTGATAACAAAAAGAATATGCTTTATTTTAGATAAGTTAAAGTTTTTTAGTTTTAAATTTTTGAATATTTTTGAAGTAACAAAAAAAAATTTAAAAACTGGAAAATATAAAATGTATAATAAAATAAAATTTTAGGGTGTATAAATTACTAATTAGTTTTGTTGAAAAGTTTTAATTTCTAAAAATATAATTCATTTGAAGATACATTTTCTTCAAAAAAAAAAAGATTGATAGTATTTACTATTAAACTTGTAAATAAAAATAATTTACTTTATTTTAGATGAGTTAAAGTTTATTAGTTTTAAATTTTTTGAATATTTTTGAAGTAACAAAAAATTAAAACTGGAAAATGTAAAATGTATAATAAAATAAAAATTTAGGATGTATAAAATAATTATACATATTGCATTACATCCCCTAATATGTAAAATTACTAAATTGCCCCTTCAAATGATGTCAGTGTGATGTCATTTTGTCAAAAAGTGACGTTTTTGGGCTGAAATAGGCCGAAAACAAAGGTTGGACCGTAAAGTGTTACCGGAATGAACGTTGGATAGCAAAGTGTAAAAAATGAAACGTTGGATAGGAAAGTGCAAAAGCGGGCAAACGTTGGATAGGTTCCTGCATTTTTTCCTTATGATATTCAACATTATCGATGAAGGAGGAGGATAGTCACACCAATTCAAGATTAAAATATCGAAACACAAAGAAGTTGCAGTTCCCAATTTAACTCATCAACAGATAGACATCTGACGTCTTCAAATAAATAGTCACATGACACAACATAATTACAATTGTATATTTTACTATATAAACATCACTTCTTCACATACAAGATCACAAAGGTGGGGGTCGGGGTGGGTGTGTTGGAGAAGATGAAGTTTTTTTTTTGTTTTTTTTTTTTTCAGTTTTAAATTATTAAATAATTAATAAATCAAACTTACAAAATCAAGCTTAAAAAATTAGTAATTAGTTTTGTTGAAAAGTTTTAATTTCTAAAAATATAATTTATTTGAAGACACATTTTCTTCAAGAAAAAGATTGATAACAAAAAGAATATGCTTTATTTTAGATAAGTTAAAGTTTTTTAGTTTTAAATTTTTGAATATTTTTGAAGTAACAAAAAAAATTTTAAAAACTGGAAAATATAAAATGTATAATAAAATAAAATTTTAGGGTGTATAAATTACTAATTAGTTTTGTTGAAAAGTTTTAATTTCTAAAAATATAATTCATTTGAAGACACATTTTCTTCAAAAAAAAAAGATTGATAGTATTTACTATTAAACTTGTAAATAAAAAGAATTTACTTTATTTTAGATGAGTTAAAGTTTATTAGTTTTAAATTTTTTGAATATTTTTGAAGTAACAAAAAATTAAAACTGGAAAATGTAAAATGTATAATAAAATAAAAATTTAGGATGTATAAAATAATTATACATATTGCATTACATCCCCTAATATGTAAAATTACTAAATTGCCCCTTCAAATGATGTCAGTGTGATGTCATTTTGTCAAAAAGTGACGTTTTTGGGCTGAAATAGGCCGAAAACAAAGGTTGGACCGTAAAGTGTTACCGGAATGAACGTTGGATAGCAAAGTGTAAAAAATGAAACGTTGGATAGGAAAGTGCAAAAGCGGGCAAACGTTGGATAGGTTCCTGCATTTTTTCCTTATGATATTCAACATTATCGATGAAGGAGGAGGATAGTCACACCAATTCAAGATTAAAATATCGAAACACAAAGAAGTTGCAGTTCCCAATTTAACTCATCAACAGATAGACATCTGACGTCTTCAAATAAATAGTCACATGACACAACATAATTACAATTGTATATTTTACTATATAAACATCACTTCTTCACATACAAGATCACAAAGGTGGGGGTCGGGGTGGGTGTGTTGGAGAAGATGAAGTTTTTTTTTTGTTTTTTTTTTTTTTCAGTTTTAAATTATTAAATAATTAATAAATCAAACTTACAAAATCAAGCTTAAAAAATTAGTAATTAGTTTTGTTGAAAAGTTTTAATTTCTAAAAATATAATTTATTTGAAGACACATTTTCTTCAAGAAAAAGATTGATAACAAAAAGAATATGCTTTATTTTAGATAAGTTAAAGTTTTTTAGTTTTAAATTTTTGAATATTTTTGAAGTAACAAAAAAAAATTTAAAAACTGGAAAATATAAAATGTATAATAAAATAAAATTTTAGGGTGTATAAATTACTAATTAGTTTTGTTGAAAAGTTTTAATTTCTAAAAATATAATTCATTTGAAGACACATTTTCTTCAAAAAAAAAAGATTGATAGTATTTACTATTAAACTTGTAAATAAAAAGAATTTACTTTATTTTAGATGAGTTAAAGTTTATTAGTTTTAAATTTTTTGAATATTTTTGAAGTAACAAAAAATTAAAACTGGAAAATGTAAAATGTATAATAAAATAAAAATTTAGGATGTATAAAATAATTATACATATTGCATTACATCCCCTAATATGTAAAATTACTAAATTGCCCCTTCAAATGATGTCAGTGTGATGTCATTTTGTCAAAAAGTGACGTTTTTGGGCTGAAATAGGCCGAAAACAAAGGTTGGACCGTAAAGTGTTACCGGAATGAACGTTGGATAGCAAAGTGTAAAAAATGAAACGTTGGATAGGAAAGTGCAAAAGCGGGCAAACGTTGGATAGGTTCCTGCATTTTTTCCTTATGATATTCAACATTATCGATGAAGGAGGAGGATAGTCACACCAATTCAAGATTAAAATATCGAAACACAAAGAAGTTGCAGTTCCCAATTTAACTCATCAACAGATAGACATCTGACGTCTTCAAATAAATAGTCACATGACACAACATAATTACAATTGTATATTTTACTATATAAACATCACTTCTTCACATACAAGATCACAAAGGTGGGGGTGGGGGTGGGTGTGTTGGAGAAGATGAAGTTTTTTTTTTGTTTTTTTTTTTTTTCAGTTTTAAATTATTAAATAATTAATAAATCAAACTTACAAAATCAAGCTTAAAAAATTAGTAATTAGTTTTGTTGAAAAGTTTTAATTTCTAAAAATATAATTTATTTGAAGACACATTTTCTTCAAGAAAAAGATTGATAACAAAAAGAATATGCTTTATTTTAGATAAGTTAAAGTTTTTTAGTTTTAAATTTTTGAATATTTTTGAAGTAACAAAAAAAATTTTAAAAACTGGAAAATATAAAATGTATAATAAAATAAAATTTTAGGGTGTATAAATTACTAATTAGTTTTGTTGAAAAGTTTTAATTTCTAAAAATATAATTCATTTGAAGACACATTTTCTTCAAAAAAAAAAAGATTGATAGTATTTACTATTAAACTTGTAAATAAAAAGAATTTACTTTATTTTAGATGAGTTAAAGTTTATTAGTTTTAAATTTTTTGAATATTTTTGAAGTAACAAAAAATTAAAACTGGAAAATGTAAAATGTATAATAAAATAAAAATTTAGGATGTATAAAATAATTATACATATTGCATTACATCCCCTAATATGTAAAATTACTAAATTGCCCCTTCAAATGATGTCAGTGTGATGTCATTTTGTCAAAAAGTGACGTTTTTGGGCTGAAATAGGCCGAAAACAAAGGTTGGACCGTAAAGTGTTACCGGAATGAACGTTGGATAGCAAAGTGTAAAAAATGAAACGTTGGATAGGAAAGTGCAAAAGCGGGCAAACGTTGGATAGGTTCCTGCATTTTTTCCTTATGATATTCAACATTATCGATGAAGGAGGAGGATAGTCACACCAATTCAAGATTAAAATATCGAAACACAAAGAAGTTGCAGTTCCCAATTTAACTCATCAACAGATAGACATCTGACGTCTTCAAATAAATAGTCACATGACACAACATAATTACAATTGTATATTTTACTATATAAACATCACTTCTTCACATACAAGATCACAAAGGTGGGGGTCGGGGTGGGTGTGTTGGAGAAGATGAAGTTTTTTTTTTGTTTTTTTTTTTTTCAGTTTTAAATTATTAAATAATTAATAAATCAAACTTACAAAATCAAGCTTAAAAAATTAGTAATTAGTTTTGTTGAAAAGTTTTAATTTCTAAAAATATAATTTATTTGAAGACACATTTTCTTCAAGAAAAAGATTGATAACAAAAAGAATATGCTTTATTTTAGATAAGTTAAAGTTTTTTAGTTTTAAATTTTTGAATATTTTTGAAGTAACAAAAAAAATTTTAAAAACTGGAAAATATAAAATGTATAATAAAATAAAATTTTAGGGTGTATAAATTACTAATTAGTTTTGTTGAAAAGTTTTAATTTCTAAAAATATAATTCATTTGAAGACACATTTTCTTCAAAAAAAAAAGATTGATAGTATTTACTATTAAACTTGTAAATAAAAAGAATTTACTTTATTTTAGATGAGTTAAAGTTTATTAGTTTTAAATTTTTTGAATATTTTTGAAGTAACAAAAAATTAAAACTGGAAAATGTAAAATGTATAATAAAATAAAAATTTAGGATGTATAAAATAATTATACATATTGCATTACATCCCCTAATATGTAAAATTACTAAATTGCCCCTTCAAATGATGTCAGTGTGATGTCATTTTGTCAAAAAGTGACGTTTTTGGGCTGAAATAGGCCGAAAACAAAGGTTGGACCGTAAAGTGTTACCGGAATGAACGTTGGATAGCAAAGTGTAAAAAATGAAACGTTGGATAGGAAAGTGCAAAAGCGGGCAAACGTTGGATAGGTTCCTGCATTTTTTCCTTATGATATTCAACATTATCGATGAAGGAGGAGGATAGTCACACCAATTCAAGATTAAAATATCGAAACACAAAGAAGTTGCAGTTCCCAATTTAACTCATCAACAGATAGACATCTGACGTCTTCAAATAAATAGTCACATGACACAACATAATTACAATTGTATATTTTACTATATAAACATCACTTCTTCACATACAAGATCACAAAGGTGGGGGTCGGGGTGGGTGTGTTGGAGAAGATGAAGTTTTTTTTTTGTTTTTTTTTTTTTTCAGTTTTAAATTATTAAATAATTAATAAATCAAACTTACAAAATCAAGCTTAAAAAATTAGTAATTAGTTTTGTTGAAAAGTTTTAATTTCTAAAAATATAATTTATTTGAAGACACATTTTCTTCAAGAAAAAGATTGATAACAAAAAGAATATGCTTTATTTTAGATAAGTTAAAGTTTTTTAGTTTTAAATTTTTGAATATTTTTGAAGTAACAAAAAAAAATTTAAAAACTGGAAAATATAAAATGTATAATAAAATAAAATTTTAGGGTGTATAAATTACTAATTAGTTTTGTTGAAAAGTTTTAATTTCTAAAAATATAATTCATTTGAAGACACATTTTCTTCAAAAAAAAAAGATTGATAGTATTTACTATTAAACTTGTAAATAAAAAGAATTTACTTTATTTTAGATGAGTTAAAGTTTATTAGTTTTAAATTTTTTGAATATTTTTGAAGTAACAAAAAATTAAAACTGGAAAATGTAAAATGTATAATAAAATAAAAATTTAGGATGTATAAAATAATTATACATATTGCATTACATCCCCTAATATGTAAAATTACTAAATTGCCCCTTCAAATGATGTCAGTGTGATGTCATTTTGTCAAAAAGTGACGTTTTTGGGCTGAAATAGGCCGAAAACAAAGGTTGGACCGTAAAGTGTTACCGGAATGAACGTTGGATAGCAAAGTGTAAAAAATGAAACGTTGGATAGGAAAGTGCAAAAGCGGGCAAACGTTGGATAGGTTCCTGCATTTTTTCCTTATGATATTCAACATTATCGATGAAGGAGGAGGATAGTCACACCAATTCAAGATTAAAATATCGAAACACAAAGAAGTTGCAGTTCCCAATTTAACTCATCAACAGATAGACATCTGACGTCTTCAAATAAATAGTCACATGACACAACATAATTACAATTGTATATTTTACTATATAAACATCACTTCTTCACATACAAGATCACAAAGGTGGGGGTGGGGGTGGGTGTGTTGGAGAAGATGAAGTTTTTTTTTTGTTTTTTTTTTTTTCAGTTTTAAATTATTAAATAATTAATAAATCAAACTTACAAAATCAAGCTTAAAAAATTAGTAATTAGTTTTGTTGAAAAGTTTTAATTTCTAAAAATATAATTTATTTGAAGACACATTTTCTTCAAGAAAAAGATTGATAACAAAAAGAATATGCTTTATTTTAGATAAGTTAAAGTTTTTTAGTTTTAAATTTTTGAATATTTTTGAAGTAACAAAAAAAATTTTAAAAACTGGAAAATATAAAATGTATAATAAAATAAAATTTTAGGGTGTATAAATTACTAATTAGTTTTGTTGAAAAGTTTTAATTTCTAAAAATATAATTCATTTGAAGACACATTTTCTTCAAAAAAAAAAGATTGATAGTATTTACTATTAAACTTGTAAATAAAAAGAATTTACTTTATTTTAGATGAGTTAAAGTTTATTAGTTTTAAATTTTTTGAATATTTTTGAAGTAACAAAAAATTAAAACTGGAAAATGTAAAATGTATAATAAAATAAAAATTTAGGATGTATAAAATAATTATACATATTGCATTACATCCCCTAATATGTAAAATTACTAAATTGCCCCTTCAAATGATGTCAGTGTGATGTCATTTTGTCAAAAAGTGACGTTTTTGGGCTGAAATAGGCCGAAAACAAAGGTTGGACCGTAAAGTGTTACCGGAATGAACGTTGGATAGCAAAGTGTAAAAAATGAAACGTTGGATAGGAAAGTGCAAAAGCGGGCAAACGTTGGATAGGTTCCTGCATTTTTTCCTTATGATATTCAACATTATCGATGAAGGAGGAGGATAGTCACACCAATTCAAGATTAAAATATCGAAACACAAAGAAGTTGCAGTTCCCAATTTAACTCATCAACAGATAGACATCTGACGTCTTCAAATAAATAGTCACATGACACAACATAATTACAATTGTATATTTTACTATATAAACATCACTTCTTCACATACAAGATCACAAAGGTGCTAACAACCAATGCTAGGGAAAAAAACAAGTCGCCAGGCGAAACAACAACATATCATAATCGCTTTGGTTAGAACCTTATCATCAATATTTTGAAAATAACTAGGAACACTCCTTGCCATATCACCCTTGTGCTCAACAGATTGACTCTCCACACTATAGGTTTGGTCATGGACGTGATGGTACAATGGTTGTTTGGTAGAGTTGGCGGGTCGTTTACCTATCTGTGAGTTGTGGTGGAAGTTTGAATTAGAGAACCTCTGGATATGAGCGTTTTTTCATAGGCTAAGACAATCCTCCCAAATAAATGGATAGGGGTGATCACGGTATGCACGACATTTGTATTAAAAACAACCATGTCTTGTTGAAATGCGGCTAGCCCTTAGAGCATCGAACCTTGCCCACAGATACACGACACAACAAAAAGGGCGGCCATCTACATTGGACCAATTGAGAATATATCTAGTCAACCTCGAATAGTTCTATATATTTTTGCAATTGACATTACTGTTTCAAATTATGTAAATATTATTTGAACACAACAAATACTTTTCCCCTGACTTATACCCAAACAATAGTCATGTACATCAACAACACTCAACCCTTATTTCGTAGACTAAAGTAAACGAATTTTCAATAGTAATTTCAAACCCTAAACTCATAAATTAACTAGGGTTCATGCAAGATGGCATATAAATGTAAGGTAGTTACGTAATATACATCCCGCTGCTATTACGTGGCGATTAATTGATAGAGAAGGCAATGGAGTGCATTCAATCGCGCGTAAAATATGGTAAATGGAATCTGAAAACATCTAAATTCAAAGCAAATTTAACTAAAATGGAGAAGATATTAACAATTCACAAGGAGGAGTGGTTCTTTTGGTGGAATTCGATCTGATTACGATGATATGAAGTTCGACCCTTTGTCTCTAGGGTTTCGCTGGAGCAAAATCTTATTTTGAATTTGGGGGAAATTAGTAGATGAAAAGGCCAAATAAAGTAACTCGTAAGAGGGGCATTGTAGTCAATTCACATCATTTTAGATAAGTTACCCCATACGAACCAAATCGGGTATTACACTCAGTTTTAAAATAATAACAGTTCCGATTTTCATAACCAAACGGGCTGCAATACAACAGTGATTACGGTCTTCGCCGATTTTGCTGACTTTTAGTAACTACTCGAACTTAGTAAAACTAACTATTAACGAAACCAAACGCCCCCTAAGAGACTATCATACTTTACTTGTCATATGTCCCTTGTCCCTTCCACGATTAAAGCCGACCTCTTTTTGTGCAAGTATAAAAACTATTAAGTGTTTGGATTGCCGCCCTACTATTCTCTATGTAGTCCAACACGATCATAAGAGAAAAAACTTTTGATTGTAAAAGCTCTACAAGATTAATTAGTATTTTGAGCGCTTTGCTTGGGGGGGGGGTGATCCTTATTTCCGTTGGTGTACCATGCACATTTATACCATTTCCCACCCCAAAAAGAAAATTTCCCTGAGTTTGGCAATAACTTATAAAATTTTACTCTTTATTAATTTAAAATTCAAAGTGTATATATAAAAAGTAACTTACAAAAGTAACTTTATATAAAGTTTGCACATTATTATAGAATAATTTATAAGATACAACCAAGAGAATGTTTAAAAAGATCGAAACTAACATAAAACCTTTTTATTGAACTTTCACATGTAATTAACTTTACTATTTTACTTATTCAATTATATATAAAAAAAACTAGTTTTATCATATTAGTATCAAACTTTTAGAACCTATGTCATTAATTAAAATTTGAATTATTTGTTTATACCGAATTTAAAAGAAGACTTCCTTTGATGTTTTTACATGGTTTAATACATATTTTATAACTGAAAATACAAAAATATAAATTACATCTTAACCTTAATTTGGGATGTTATAAATTTTCATAAAAGTTATTTTAAATTTAATATACAAGGAAAACCAAAATGGTCTCATCTTTAGAAAATGAATATCACAAAACAGTGAAATTACCCCCCTAGAAAAAACAAAAAAAAAAAAAACAAAAAAGCAAAGAAACTTTTCTTGCTAGCTAGCAACGTGATCAGTAGTTAATTACTTTCCAGCTCGGAGTCCGTTGACGGCCCCGATTCTCCCAAACTCCAGCTGCTCTTGGAAATCTGTTGCTCGACTCTTTCCGAGCCTCTTCTCCTCTACGGTGGGTGGTAGGCAACGGGGCCTCCATTTACTTCTGGCACTCCCGCTGGCTTGGGTTTCACAATAACCGAGTATGTCCCTTCCATCCCCCTTCACCTAATCCTCTAAAAGTTCGGGACATCATCCAGTCTACAGGATCTTGGGATCTTTACACTGTCAACCCCATTCTCCCGCGAGATATCATGGCACGTATCAGAGGGCTGCCCCTTCCATTGGAGGACATTCTAGATAGTACATGTTGATTGTTGGGCCTGGAAGGCTGGAACCCTGGTTTACAATTCACGATAAAATATGCCTACACTTGGCCTTTCGAATCAACTTACGGGGCTCAATTTCCCAGCCTCCCTGGGACTGCCTTGTGAAAGTATCGGGGTCCTCCCACATATCAAATTCTTTGGCTGGTTATGGGGACATGAGTCCTTAGCTACTCGCGATTTCTCTACCGCTGGCACGTCCCGACCCCTGATTTGTGCCCCATCTGTCAATCGGCTACTAAAACTACGACCCGCCTGTTAACCCTAAAAAACAATATATGGAGATTACTCCTACTCGGAAAAACAATATATGGACAATATTATTGTCACGGGTACTTCCGATGAGATGTACCTATAAAGAAAACCCATCGGAGGATTGCCCTACCTTTTGGTCACTGACCCGAAAAGCTTTATAAGAGCACCCGAGGAGAAACATAAGAGTCCCTTGGAAAGTCAAACGGTGAATGAAAAGCAGATATCAACACGGCATCGGAAAAAGAGCAAACCCCGATGGACCCGTATGACTCCGATATCCACCAAATGCGCCAAGAGGGACCAAGATGGACCCCGAGTCCTATGAACTTACAAGAAAACTTCCTTGCTGAACACTCCTCGGAAAAGACGACACTCGGACTTATCCGAGGACCCAATTTTGGAGAAAATCAAGAAATAAATACAAGAATATCCAGTGAATACAGTCCGAGAACTCTCGTGAAGAAATCTCACTTTCAGTAAAGCAAATACAGCCCTCGGACACAAAATCACAGTCCTCGGAAGTTATACCAAGTCCTCGGGGATCACATTTACCCCCTTAGAGATCACTCCTGATTGTTGAAGAAAACACCCGAATCAAGAAGGAGAAATAAAAGCCCTCGGAAGAATAGTTCCATCAAAACAATCTACATCAGAAGCCCTCGGAGATATCAGAAGACGCAAAAGCTAATCCAGTCAGCGCCCAGTAGATAAAAGATAAACATTATCCTAATTTTTACACCTGTATCAAGGTAACAACAACACCTGTTCTTACCAAAACGCATGCACAATGACACCTGCCCCTACCAAAGTCTATATAAAGGGAGGTGATCATTAGAAGAAAGACAAGCTGAAGCCACTTAGCTTACTTACTACAATTTGACACTCAAATACGGAAGAGAGGAGGAAATGTTCAGTGAATAAAGGAAGGGAATATTCTTGCAATTAATCTCATTATGTCCATCCATCATTGCCTCTGAATCACGGACAGGGCGTTCGAACCCAAAATAAATATCTTCCGTTAAATAGGGAATAATTCCAAACCCGTTAACAAAGTGGCGCCGTCTGTGGGAACCCCATAATATCTGTCCTCGAGAGAATTCAAGCAGATGTCAGCTAGGATGGACGATCTTTTTGAAAGTGACAACCTTCCTTTCTCGAACAGCGACTCTGAAGAAACTTTGTCCAATTACGAACCAGGTACTAGAGATTTTATTAATATTCCCCGATCTGTTTACGAAAGACTTATAAATGCTGCACGAACACCCCGGAGGGATGAACCTCTCGGACGCCCGTCCCCCGTGCTCTCCGGGAACAGTGGTTTCCCCTCGGAAGGAGATGCACCTCCGATGGCGTGGAATCCAAATTGGAATCCTTGGCAACCAGCACCCCGACAAAGGCCTCGAAGGTATGTATGTCATGAAAGAACTCCTGTGAGTGGTCGGGAAGAAATTTCTCGCCCCTCGGAGTGTCGATGAGAGGTGGAACATTCCTTGTGGGGAATGATGGATGATTTACGAAAAGAATTAGGTGATCTCAAGAAGACCATGGCTCCCGAGGAAGATCCTACATTCAAAACCTCTCCTTTCATTCCCGAAATTGCTTCAGCTTTTGTCCCCTCTGGGATGCGACCTGTCAATATCCCGTTATATACCGGAGAAGCTGATGGAAGGGACCCACAGGATCACATCCATCAATACCTGGCCGGAATGGACCTCTCTTCCGCTCCTGATCATGTGTTATGCTGCGTATTTCCTGTTACCCTCGGAGGACGGGCCCAAGCCTGGTTTACTCACCTTCCACCTCGTTCCATCACGAGTTTTGACCGATTAGCTCATTTGTTTGTACGACAATTCGCCTGCAACCGAAGGTACCCTAAATCTGCTACATATCTTTTTACTATTAAACAGAAGAAGGATGAATCCTTGCGAGAGTATATAAAGCGCTTCACGGATGAAGCCCTAGATGTTCCCAACGTTAGCCCGACCATTATGGCGGACATATTAACTCAGGGACTCCGAACGGGGGATTTATTTAGATACCTTATGGGAAATCGTATCACGGATATGAATGAGCTAATGCAAAAGGCAGAAGTACACATTTTGATGGAAGAGGCCGAGGGAACAAAGAAGCAAATGGAGCAGGAGGATAGTGAACACCTAGAACGCGTCGAGAAAGAGGCAAAGGCTAAGGAAAAGAATAAGGAAGGAAAACCTCCTCAGCGCAAAGATGAAGGGGGAGTGGTTAAGAAATTCCTCCGACCCGTGCACTTACCCCCGATGACTGTTACTCCACCAGAAGTGCTCAACATAATGAGGGGTAGCAACGAGTTGCACTGGCCCAGACCGACTAAATTTCCTAACCGAGACAAGGACACGGGGAAATATTGTAAGTACCATAAAACTTACGGGCACACTACGGAAGAATGTACTACCCTTCGTTTAGAGGTACTCCGCCTGTTAGAAATAGGGTATTTGAAGAACTACCTCAAGGAAAATAACTTCGAAGAGCCCAAGGCAAATGTTTGGAAGAGATCACAAAGGGAAGAGGAGGAACAAGAAAGAGAAGAAAGGACGCCTAGCCGGAAGTCACGAGAGGGGACCACTAGACGTCTCCGACCCCAGGAAAGGAGTAAAGACCGTCGGCGAAATTCAAGAGAGAAAACGACAGGGTATCCGAGTCTACCTCCTCCACTTAACTCTTACAAAGACAACCCCCCTACAGGGAGAACGATCAATATGATTGAAGGGGGTGAAATTTCCATGACACCTCAGGGTAAAAAGAAGAAATATTTGAAAGAAGCCCGACGAGCAGAACAAGGATTGTCTGTCTGCTCCATTCAAGGATTAAATCTGCCTAGCATCACTTTCGGGCCCGAGGATCTTATGGACGTAATATACCCTCACGAAGATCCATTGGTTATTTCTGCTGTCATCTACGGGTATGAAATCCAACGGATCCTTATAGATAAGGGCAGCTCCGTGGATGTGCTCTTCTTACCTACTTATCTTGCTATGAGGTTGAAACAAGAAACGTTGGAAACTGCTGAGGTCCCGTTAGTAGGATTCTCAGGGGAAGCTTGTCAAACCCTCGGAACTGTTACCCTTCCGATGTCATGGGGGAAAGGAGCCCTTCGGAGAACTGAATCTATTAAGTTTTGGGTAGTGGAGGCCTCCTCACGAACGTATAATGTCATCTGTGGAAGACCCTCTATTCGGGCCTTTGAAGCTATCCCTTCTACTCTGCATCTTAAAGTGAAATTCCCCACTTCTTCGGGAATCGGAGAAGTCCGAGGAAGTCAGTCAAAAGCCAGAGAATGCTGCATGAATGCCATTCCCTCAGAAGAGGACGGACCCTCACTCAGAAATAACAAAAAGTGTAGAACCGAGGAAACACGAGTCCAACCTGTGGAAGAATTAAAAATGGTGGAATTAGTGGAAGGAAGCCCCGAGAAAGTAATCAAAATGGGCACCCATATGGCTCCAATCATAGAAGGTCAATTGATTTCTCTTCTCAAACAATTCCATCACCTCTTTGCGTGGGAAGGGGGGCCGCCCGGACGAATCAGCAACAAGGTATGTCAACATTTCCTTAATGTAAAGCCTGGAGCTAAACCTGTCCAACAGAAGAAGAGGAAAATGGGCCCCGAGCGCAACAAGATCATCCGCTCGGAAATACAACGGCTTCTCAAATTGAAGCAAATACGAGAAGTTATCTACCCCGAGTGGTTAGCCAATGTTGTGCTAGTTCCCAAGCACGGAGGAAGATGGCGAATGTGTGTTGACTTTACTAACCTCAATGAAGCATGCCCCAAGGATTGTTATCCCTTACCAAGCATAGACCAGCTAGTTGATTCTACCGCAGTATGTGCGCTACTATCAACTTTAGATGGAGACCAAGGGTACAACCAAATTCCGATGGCGACTATTGATCAAGATAAGACCAGCTTCATCACGGATGCAGGCACCTTTTGTTACCTAGTCATGCCATTTGGGCTGAAGAATGCGGGAGCTACCTACCAAAGGTTAGTAAGTCTTATGTTCACAGGACTTATTGGGAAATCAGTAGAGGTTTACGTAGATGATACTGTAGTTAAAAGTAATACTGCCGAAGAACATCCTGAGGACCTGCGGAAAGCATTGGTCATTATGAACAACTTTGGTATGAAAGTTAACCCTCGGAAGTGCTCTTTTGGGATCCGAGGAGGAAGATTTTTGGGATTTATGGTTACGGAGAAGGGAATTGAGGTAAACCCCGAAAAAGCAGAAGCCATAATGGGGTTACCCACCCCAAGGACGGTAAAAGATGTCCAAAAGTTAACTGGAAGAATGGCTTCATTGAGTCGGTTTGTCTCCAAGTCCGCAGAAAAATGGCTTCCCTTCTTCAAGATACTTCGGAATGTCAAGGAATTTCAGTGGACCCCCCAATGCGAGGAAGCTCTTGAAGAATTGAAAAGGTACATGTTGAAACCACCTTTGCTGGTAAAACCTATACCCCAAGAAGAGTTGTTCCTGTATTTATCGGTCGGAGAAGAGGCTATTAGCGCTGTCTTAGTCAAAGAACAAGATGGAGAACATCACCCGGTATATTACGTTAGTAAAACTCTCCTCGGAGCCGAAACTCGATATACCCTAACTGAGAAACTCGTTCTAGCATTAGTTACTACGGCTCGTAAGCTACGTCCCTACTTTTTATCCCACCCAATTACCGTGCTTACTAAGCATCCCCTGAGGGCAATTCTTAATAAGCCGGAATCATCAGGGAGACTGATAAAATGGGCCGTAGAGCTTACTGAGTACGATATTTCCTATGCTCCGAGACCATCAATCAAAGCGCAAGTTCTGGCGGACTTTGTAACAGAACTCACGGGCGTGGGATCCGAGGAAAAGGAGCCACAATGGCATGTATATGTAGATGGATCCTCGGTGAGTACCCATGGGGGGGCCGGAATAGTTTTGGTAAATCAAGAAGTAGAGGAGGAAAGGCTCCATTTTGCAGTTAGAATAGATTACCCCCTCTCTAACAATGAAGCCGAGTACGAAGCTCTCCTTATTGGTATGAGATTAGCAAAGGAAGGAGGAATGAAGAGAGTACTCCTCCATAGTGACTCCCAATTGATTGTCCAGCAAGTTAAGGGGTCATATGAGGCCAAAGAAGAAAGAATGCAAGAGTACCTCCAAGTTGTCCGTCAAAGGTCCGAATGGTTTGAAGAGTATGATATAGTTCAAATTCCCCGAAAAGAAAACCAAGAGGCGGACACTTTGTCCAAAATGGCTACACAAACAGCTGCAATACATACTCGGAAGATTACTCTACTGCATGTCAATGAATCTGAAAAGAGCGAAGGCCGAGAGGTGAATACCATTTCAGATCCTTCATCTAGCTGGGTGACCCCTATCAAAGCCTATTTGCAGAATCCCGAGGGATACTCCTCGGACAAGAATATTCAGCGAATGATGTTCAGAAAAACCCTCCGATACTTCCTCAAAGACGGGACACTCTTCTGAAGGACATACTTATGCCCCCATGCTCGATGCCTCAATGAAGAGGAAGCCCAACTAGCCTTAGCAGAAACTCACGAGGGGGTATGTGGGAGCCATACTAGTGGCGAAAGCATGGTTGGACGCTTGATTCGACAAGGCTACTATTGGCCCACGATGGCCAAAGACAGCAAAAGCCATGCCGAAAGATGTAAACCATGCCAAGCTTACGCCCCTCGGACCCGTTTACCCACAGCCCCTTGGGAACCCTCTCTGAACCCCTGCCCATTCTCTAAGTGGGGTATTGATATACTTGGACCCCTCATCCCTGATGCCGGTCAAAAGAAATTTCTGCTAGTAGCCGTTGACTACTTCACCAAATGGGTGGAAGCGGAACCCCTGGCTAGGGTAACCGCGGGGGCCGTTATCAATTTTCTATGGAGAAATATTATTTGTCGCTTTGGTGTCCCTCGGAGCCTGGTAAGTGACAACGGTTTGCAGTTTACTGACCAAGGATTACAGAAATGGTGCGATCATTGGGAGATAAACATCGCTTTGCCTCCGTGGGATACCCTCAAGCAAATGGTCAAGTAGAAAGAACCAACAGAACCCTCTTGAAGAACATGAAGGCCCGACTTGATTGGCATAAAGCTAAGTGGGTTGAGGAGATACCCGGGATATTGTGGGCCTATCGGACCACGCAAAGTGTTGCTACGGGTGAAACCCCTTTTAGTCTATCCTACGGGTGTGAAGCTGTTTTGCCCTCGGAGGTCTCCATAGAAAGCTGGCGAGTCAAAGAATATGAAGAAGTGGCCAATGGCTCAAATCTAGCCCTTGCCCTTGACCTCCTCGAGGAAAAAAGGACCCGAGTAGCCCTCCGAATGGAAGAGTACAAGGCTCGGATGTCACGATATTACAATGCCAAGGTAAAACCCCGAACCTTTCAAGTTGGAGATTTAGTGATGAAACGAGTAGGGGCCTCTAAGAATGTGGGTAAACTAGATCCACGATGGGAAGGACCCTACAAGATAGTAGAAATTGTAGGACCTGCGACTTATCGGCTTGCCAACTCCGAGGAAGCAATACTTCGCAACACGTGGAACGCAAGCAACCTTAGAAAGTATTATGCTTAATGTAATAGTTATACATGAATAAAAAGAGTGTTCATATATGAGGGGATATAGTACAAAAGAAATTAGAGTTGTCCGACAAAATGATGTCTCTATATATGAGACATCAGGACAACCCGATAACACTAAAAACCCTCCGTATTATGAACTAAACTCATTTACAAGCTAAGTCCCTCCCATGGGACGTTTCCCCTCTCGGATAAGTCTTCGACGTTGTTCCTCGGAAAGGGAGACTGGGTCATCAAAGAACACAGTTCCGATCACAAAATCTCTAGTAGGTGAAGGAGGAAACTCCTCGGAGACTTGACGAATGTTAAGCTCAGGAAGGAGCAAGCCCGAGGGAAAGCCTGGTAAAGCTTGTACGGCATCTTGGCACAACTTATAGCCTATGTGCACCAAGTCACGCATCTCACCCTGGAGAGACTCACGAAGATTGGATGGGCCCACCACCTCCAATACAGCTTGGACTCGGGCCATGACCACCTCTATCGCATGAGAACGAGTTATCCCTAGCAGCTGCTGACTCAAGGCGTCTCTTTCCAGCGTAGCCTGTGTTAACTGCTCCTCCGAGGACCGCATTTGGCCATGTAACTCCTCAATTCTCCGCTCTAAGTTCAAGACACGTGCTTTTTCAAGCACTAGTTGGCGTTCCAATTCCCACGCCTTATCCTTCTCGAATTGTAACGCCTGGATGTGAGTCTCCTGAGCGGACTCGTGGACTTCCTTCAAATGGGCTATCTCCACTTGAGCCTCCAAGAGACCTCGCTCTAACTCATCCCGACGACGATATACTAAGCCTGGATCTGAAGAGGAACTTCCGTAAGATCCGAGAGCATCCAACACCATATAAATCTGGTCAAAAAGCAAAGCAAGGGGCATCAGACCAGAAGACAGGTGGAAGCCTACGAGTTACCCCGAGAGAGGAATTAGCACCAAGTGTCGCCAGATTTTCGGATGAATTGTCCCTCGGAGGAACTCTTGATGATCCAGAAGGACCCCGGGCGGTATCCCGAGAAGAACCGCAAGATGAAGTCGAACCACTTCTTCTATAATAAGGAGGCAACATCTTATCTGGTAAGCACTATCTTCGTACTTACAATTATGAGTAAACTTAAAAGAAAATCAAAGACTAATAAGGATTAGGAGATAAGTGCATAATTGGTAAAAATCCTACGTGCATATATACTCTTTAAGTTAGAGTTAAAAGTAGAAGTTTAAACTTCTATTATGTCAACTAAGGGACACGTGTTGAAAAAACTTTTTGATTAAGAATGACACGTACCCTATTTAACCATGCAAAGTAACACCTCCTACTTAGGAAGTTTACTTAGTCAGCAACCTTATAAGAATCATCATTATCTATTTTAATTAAACAGTGGAGGTAAAATGTAGAATAGGAAGATTGCACAAAATATTTATTCTTTTAAACCGAAGAGCCCTCGGAAGGGATAGTGAGTACAAGGAATATTTATTTAAAAGTTAAAAGTAAAAAATTACAAAGAACAAGATTAAGCCCCCGTGGAAGGAGGAAGGGAAGAAGTTGTTTCCTCGGCAGAAGTACCCAATGGAGCAAGACGAGAAATTGGAGAAAATACTCCCCCGGAACCACTAGCTCTCGGACTCGGACTTGTGGCAGAGCGCATCGGAGACGGTGTTGGAGAATCCTTGGAAGATAGCAAACCCCCAAACCTCCCTACAAAGTACTTGCAATCATCGGGAGTTGGCCTCTTCATCTTACGAAGGTCAAAAGATTTAGAGAAATCAACCTCCGACCTTATCAGAGACTTAGCCAACCTAGCACACTCCAGATAACCCCATAAAAGGTGGCCTGTCAACAGCTCGTGAGAAGACGTCTCGGGTACTCCTGCTTGCTGTCGTGAAATCTCCCGCTGAGCGAATTGAACGGCTGCATCCACCTTAGCTTGCACGTCCTCGGGAGATAGAAAGTTTACCAACTTTTCCTCAGCTGACTCAGCCCTATCAGTAGCTTGGCCCAATGTCTCCTGAAGAACTCTCTCTCTCTCATTCCCGTCCGCCACTGCCTTCTCGAGAGCCGCAATACGAGCAGTAAAGACCTCCTCGGACTCCTTCCTTTCCTTCTCCAGAAGAGTTATCTTAGCCGCTACAACCTTCTCGGACGCCTCCATCTTTTTATAAGCGGACTCGGCAGCGTTTAAGTTACCTTGCAAATCCGCCCTCGCCTTCTCTGATTCATTAAGAGCAAATTCGTAGTCGGAAATCTTGGTTTGAAGAATGTCCTCCCTAGTTTGACTCTCTTTATCTTGGACTAAGAGAGGTGCCAATTGCGCTCGGAGTACTTCTAACTCTTCTTTGTCTTTCCGACCGTGCTCTTCAACGGCAGTGACTGCCTCTCGAGTCTTTCCAATCTGCGGGAAATCAACAATAAAGAATTTAACAGAGATATATCATATAATTTCAGAGGATTAATTTAGAGAAGCTTACCATGAGCCCCAGCCAGTTAAGACTGGTGTACAAAAATTGGTACCCCTCGGCGGGTGTTGAACTAGAGGAGGCGAAAAATCGGAGGATATCTTGATAAGCTTCCCCCACTGACCGAGATGAAAATTGCCCCTCGAATCCACTAGGAGGAATAGGCTCCTGGAATGTATGACCCCTCGGAGACAAAGTCACCGGAACATGCCCCCTCGGAGGAGTCGTATCCTTTACGGGAGTCATCAATTCTGAATTTGTAAATATGGCCCGGGAACCACCCACTGTTGTGGAGGGGCTAGTCTCTCCTAACAGGGACTTCAGAATCCCCTCCTTCACCTCCCTATCCTCGGAGGAAGGATCAAACTCCCCTTGAGTGTCTTCGGAGTCCCCTCGTAAACCTTCTTGCTCGGGAATGTTGAATTGGGCCAGAAACTCCTCCTCTACAAAAGATACAAACTGGTAGTGAGAAAAAGAATGAAACTAGAAAAAATTATGGAAAGAGGGCGAATAACGGATACTCACCATATAATGAAGACTCTTCTACCATTGGAGCCTTGCCTTTATCTACGGCAACTGCATCAAAAAAGGGAAAGTATTAGTGCGAGATAACAGTCTACCAAAAATTTTTGAAGAACTTGTTAAGACTCACCACGAGGACCTTCTGAAGATATACGCTCAGTAGAAACAGGAGAAGGGTCATCGGAAGATACATCTATCACTCCCGTAGTCTTCTGGACAGCTCCTTCTTCAACTGTCCTCGGAAATATTCCTTCTTCAGACGCCCTCGGAGAGCTCCCTATATCAGATCCGGAAACGGGCAAATCTCCTGTACTAGACTTGGAAACTGGCACTAAAGCCCAAGAAGAGGAAGGAGCTACTTGGCGCAAGGGAACAACGCTCCTGATAACCCCCGTCGTATCCATGCATAGAAGAGAATGGTCCTCGTGAAATCCGCCCTTCTCTGAACCCGCATGCCCGCCCTCGGGAGCGTTAACCTCATCTTCCTCGTGATCACCCTCCTCTGGTATCTCAGAAACACCACTAGGAGTAGGTTCCCTCGGACTCGACTGCAGATAGTAGTTTGCCATGACATCCCCTGCATCATCCCACCAATAACGTGTATAAGCACAATTTACCACTGTACTCGGAGAGAGAATAAAAGAGTAAAAGAACGAATGAAGAAACTTACGAAATAAACTCCTCGCCTCGGGAGACAAAGACAAAGGATATTCCACGGTGTCATCGGTAACAACTACGTAGTGAAGACCGGAAGTCTCGTACAACATTGAAAAGTCCTCTGATTCCATTAGTTTGTGCTGAGAAATTATAGGAGATAACACCGCCTCCTGATCCAGGGCGTGTACGGGAGTAGTACCCTCTCGCCAATCAAAGGGCACATCCCACTCACCATTAACAGGGCCCACGAAGAAGTATCTGTTCTTCCAGACGCTATGCGAGGTAATAGCCGCGCCCAAGATCCTCTTCGTGGAATCCCCCGTGTTGTCCCGGTGACGAACGTTATAGAAAGGATACCCCCCGGGCGATACCGCCACGTCAAAGATCGAAAGAAAGTGATCCACTGAACACTCTAGACCATTCACGTGGCACCAAAACACGTAAATGCAAATAACAGCAAATCCGTTCGGAACCATTTGACTTGGGCTGATATTACAAGTCTTAAAAAGCTCACAGAAGAAAGGGGACATAAATGAACGCCACCCGTACTTAACCTGAGCAAAAAATACTGTCAACATACCCGGAGGAGGATAGCATGCCCTCTCGTCCTTCGTCGGGAGTCGGAAGACCATATTTTTCTGAAGGACTCCAGTTGAGGTAAACAGATCCGCTACCTGCTTACGAGTAGCAATGTTCCGCGTCTTTTCCACCTTAGCAAAAGTCCAAAGAGGCGGTTCCTTTGACTTGGGAACCCTAGCCTTTTTTGAGGAGGTAGCGCCGCCCTCGGCAGCAGCAGCAAGCTCTCCTTTGCGTTTACGAGTAACAACTCCCACCGGAAGACTCCTTACATTTACAGAAGTGTTAATCGGAGCAGTGATCTCCGAGGAAGTAGCAGCAGCAACAGGATTCACATTGGCAGAAGAAGCCATGGATATAAAAAGAGGAAAGCTTTTTAGTGGGAAAATATACCGGAACTTAGAATTGCAAGAGAATAAAAGAAGAAATTTGTAGCTCTGGGAGAAATTATCGCAAATTACACTTGAGTGAATGAAGAGAAGAAGAGGCAACAGTACCCTATTTATAACCAAAAATTACAACGGTCAGATGCCCATAAAGACGTGGCATTTATTCATGACTCCACGTAACCGTTGCCTGCTCACGCCACGCCGTCCAGATTCTGCCCGTTGCCAACGGTAAAATACTTCAAATCCCCAAGCTGGTCAAACGGCAGTCCGCAACCTGCTCTCCCGAGATCTTCGCCTGCTTAATGACAATACCCTAAGGGTATTCAGGTCAAATCACTTACAAAATTCTAAATATACGTATTTACCTCTCGGATAAATATCAAAAAAGGAAAAAAATAAATACAGGGACACTAAGCAAAAAATAACCCCTCACCTCACTGAGGATGATGATTTAAAATTCCGCTTGTCTCTATGAGGACAATCGAAATTTGGGGGGGCTAGTGTTAACCCTAAAAAACAATATATGGAGATTGCTCCTACTCGGAAAAACAATATATGGACAATATTATTGTCACGGGTACTTCCGATGAGATGTACCTATAAAGAAAACCCCTCGGAGGATTGCCCTACCTTTTGGTCACTGACCCGAAAAGCTTTATAAGAGCACCCGAGGAGAAACATAAGAGTCCCTTGGAAAGTCAAACGGTGAATGAAAAGCAGATATCAACACGACATCGGAAAAAGAGCAAACCCCGATGGACCCGTATGACTCCGATATCCACCAAATGCGCCAAGAGGGACCAAGATGGACCCCGAGTCCTATGAACTTACAAGAAAACTTCCTTGCTGAACACTCCTCGGAAAAGACGACACTCGGACTTATCCGAGGACCCAATTTTGGAGAAAATCAAGAAATAAATACAAGAATATCCAGTGAATACAGTCCGAGAACTCTCGTGAAGAAATCTCACTTTCAGTAAAGCAAATACAGCCCTCGGACACAAAATCACAGTCCTCGGAAGTTATACCAAGTCCTCGGGGATCACATTTACCCCCTTAGAGATCACTCCTGATTGTTGAAGAAAACACCCGAATCAAGAAGGAGAAATAAAAGCCCTCGGAAGAATAGTTCCATCAAAACAATCTACATCAGAAGCCCTCGGAGATATCAGAAGACGCAAAAGCTAATCCAGTCAGCGCCCAGTAGATAAAAGATAAACATTATCCTAATTTTTACACCTGTATCAAGGTAACAACAACACCTGTTCTTACCAAAACGCATGCACAATGACACCTGCCCCTACCAAAGTCTATATAAAGGGAGGTGATCATTAGAAGAAAGACAAGCTGAAGCCACTTAGCTTACTTACTACAATTTGACACTCAAATACGGAAGAGAGGAGGAAATGTTCAGTGAATAAAGGAAGGGAATATTCTTGCAATTAATCTCATTATGTCCATCCATCATTGCCTCTGAATCACGGACAGGGCGTTCGAACCCAAAATAAATATCTTCCGTTAAATAGGGAATAATTCCAAACCCGTTAACACCGCCTATTCACGGAATGCCCACTCCTCACAGGTTTTCGTCAAACCCTTCCAATGTTTGCTCCACCATTGCAAGGGAAAAATCCAATTGCTCACCTCCAGCGCACCCCCACCCCGCCACTACCCTTATTGGGTGTTGGGCCCTATGACGTGCGTGTAATGAACTCTTGTTATGAGGAAGGCCAACCTCTACCTCCTTCATTAACTGTCTCGTTTCTCGCACACTATCGATGCTTTCAACTTGCCCGCCCCTGAAACCCCCCAAGGTTTATCGGCTCCCTATTAGGTGGCACCCCCCCTCCACAGGGGATTATCAAGCTAAATACCAACGGATCGACGTTGGGCAACTCTAGACCCTCAGGTATCGGCGGTGTGTTGCGTGATTATGTAGGTACGACTATTGGTGCTTTTCCGAATCGACGGGATACAACACCAACAATGTAGCCGAACTCCGAGCAATTCGCCAGGGAATACTACTTTCTCTACAACTTTCTATTACTGCTCTTATTATTGAGACTGACTCGGATGTTGTGTTTGGAAACCTCACCAGAATGTGGGGTCTTACGGCCTCGGGAGAGTCACTGGCCCGGCTCCATGACATATGGAGTTTAGGAGGACGGTTTTCCACTCTGCTCTTATATGGAGAGGGGGGGGGCGAACAGGTTCGGGAACGTGTTAGCACGTGCGGATCCGATCGTGCCTTGGTGGACTGCCCGTCCAATATAGCGCAATTTGGCATAGACGATATGCATTATACAATTACGCGGTTATCCCGTCAGCCCCGACCTCGCACCCCAATTTACATTACTTGGCCACAGCCGTAGGTTATTAATAAAATATAGTTGTTAACAAAAATAAAAAAATAGTGATGTGATACTTTCATTTTTCGACTCAATTTAAAGAGAAATTAGATGCTACTCCCGAGAGCACTGCTCCTTTTCCACTCTCTGACTTTTATACCCTTTTCTCCCTTTTCCCTCAAGATTTATGTTATTTCATTTATACCCCATACATTAAAGGTCTCTATTTTTGGTGCCTTGAAAATGGTATCAGAGCATGGTTTATTTATTTTATGTGGTTATTTATTTATTTATTACAACTCTTTATTACCTTATGAGAGGAGTTTTTCAAAAACATGAGTGATCCAGTGATGGATGACATTTGGGATCTCATCATTTGGGCTCCTATGAAAGGAAACGCATGTACGAGTATCAAAGGGCGAATTGCCGCCCTAACGAGATACCTTAATTTCCATAAAAGAGAATTGAGGAACCATGATGTTCTACGTTGTAGCATGGAACAAACAGGACAAATATGTCCTATCCAGAGAACCAGACTTGAACAAATCAGGCTGGTAGAAATTAGCTTAAAAAGGGCTAATAAACAGAGTTCAATACTAAGCCTGTAAAATGCCTGGTATTGCACTTGAACAAGAGCTTCAAATCTTGATAACTAAGTTAGATGACCTAGCTAGTTATAGACCAGACGATCTCCATGCCATTAGAGTCAAATTCACTAGAGTTAATGGTCTCTTTAATAGATTAATCACTGAACGAAATAACCGTTCTTCATGAGTAATCTAGTTTTGCCAGATTTCCACGAGCTCGTACCAGATAGCTCCAAGCTATCCCAGAACCTCAGGGAAGTCCAGAAAACGGTTCAAGCATATGGCAATCACCAATACCATGTGCCCGAGCATCTACAGGAAATCAGAGACAAGCTTGAAACCATGTCTCGACGACAGAAGGAGATCTTGGAGAATGTACAAGAGATCCAGCAACGAGTCAAAAGCTTGGAATCCATACCAAGGTCGTCCGAAAGAAGGAAAGTTGGATGGTTGCCACCATCTTTCGGGAAGGAGCCTTTATTACATCAAAAAGGCAAAGCAGCCCAGGTCAAAAGAGAGATGACCACAAACGAGAAGCTGGAAGCCCGGATAAGGGGAGAACCTAGCACCAAGTGAAATCATGGCCAGATTCAGGATTGACGATTTCAATTTCGAGGCATTACAAGACCTTTCTGATCTTGCAGAATCATTTTCAGGTCTCAACCTGGAAAACGTGCAGACGTTTGGTGCAATTGTACCAAGTCAAGGTCCTCCACCAGGACAATCAACAATTACCAAAGGCGCGGGATCCTCCATCCCTAATCCAGACCCAATTCGGGAAGAGCCAATTCGGGAAGAGCCAATCCGAGAAGAAGCCATGCCACACTAGCATGATTTTGTTGCGGGAAACATGTACAATCGAATTCCAACCAGAGCAAGAGCCAGGAGGCCAGACGTTCATGGAACACCATACGGAAGATCTCAACTCGATCTGATCCACCCGTATGGGCTTATGCTCAATCTGGATATTTTGGATTTCAAGAACCGCGAAGCCCTGATCGATGAATGGGCAGCAGCAATGAGAATTGCGGCGGCGACGCTTGAACTCGACAAAGAAGGATTCATCATGATGTTACAGATGAGTCTCGAAGGTTCGGTCAAGGTCGGATGGGAACATGGAACTCCAGAAGTTAGAAGTGGAGTCCTATCTGGCGAGTCTCTCAAAGACATCGTTGATAGAATGGCGAGGCTTTTCAAAATCTACTTCATCGGAGAAGGATACTTTGTTGATCCCCAGACCGGAGGAGGTGACTAGGAGAAAGTCAAGAGATACGAACAAGCGCTGTATAGCCTGGAGCTACATGACATATGTAGTGTTGATCTATACATTAAGCTGTTCACCGAGTACAGATGGAAGAGCCGGATTGCAGA
Organism: Linaria vulgaris; assembly: GCA_948329865.1. Taxonomy (NCBI): domain Eukaryota; kingdom Viridiplantae; phylum Streptophyta; class Magnoliopsida; order Lamiales; family Plantaginaceae; genus Linaria; species Linaria vulgaris. Next base: position 12,685,647 of record OX415254.1, on the reverse strand, counting down.
AGACACGGCGCTTCCCCTTTTCTTCGCCAAGATTCCAAGCCCATGGCGAGAAATGTTACTACGTGAGTATATTCCTTTGGGGATAGACACGGTGGCTCAAAGGATGTCTTTCCTCAAAGCCAAATTGAGTGAATGGTGCCAGAAGGCAGCAATTCAAAAGAATTTCAAGAGGCTGAAACGAATCAATAAATCAGCCCGGCTTTGACGATAATGACGTTCCAACAGTCGTAGGAGCACCGGAGAGACATCAAAAGAAGAAGCATAGGGATCATCCCTATGAGCGAAGAAGCAAGTTTACCAGAAGATCTTCATGGAAACCAAGAAGATTCTGGTCAAAACAGAAGGCCCGAAGTTACAAATCAGGGCAGAGACCAGGACCCAGCCGGGGAAGGACGTCGTCAAGTCAAGGAAGTACCAGCAGACCACCAGTTAGGCGAACTTTCAGGAGAGCACAAACACGTGCTAATGAAAGCTTCAAAGACTGTAACTGTTGGACGTGTGGGGCCAAAGGACACATCTCAACGGATTGCCCTGAAAACCAAAAGAGAGGTGTTAGACAGTTCGAGGCTACGCCGGAGTTCGAAGAAACTGTCTACTTTCAGGACCTTGTTCAGGTATACCGGTTTGAAGATATCCCTTCAGACGAAAGTATATATGAGGAAGACGAAAGACCAGATGAGTCTTCAGAGTTAGAATCAGAATCAGACTGAAGACGAGGAGATCTTCCATCAGGAAGTTCAAGAAGACAGGACAGGATTTTTCTCACAAACAAGCATTTCTCACAAAGCCTTGATGAGAATTATGCGGGAAGATCCTAAATTGCGTGTTTACGATGGATTCACCATCGAAAAAATGGAGAGAACCTTAGCTCAGCTAAGCTTCAGGAGGAGAAAGCATCACATCATCTACAAGGTCACATCGGGAGAAATCGCTATCCCAATGGAACTGACCAGTAATGTGATGGAAATGCAACTAGTTCCTATGAACGAGATTAAAGAGGAGCTTAAAAGACTCAAGCCAGAGGTTGCGCAGAAAATGTCATGGATCCATATCGGAGCCATAAGAATTCTGCTCAAAGCAACGTTCAAAGAATGAATCAATTCCCCGATTGATATTGTCGTCTTTGATCGAAGAATCCAGAATCTACGAGACGCTTGTCTCGGAGGAATCTCGGGAAATCTATTCGCAGGAAAGGTGGCGACATTCATATATCCAAAGATCGCCTTTAACCTAGCCGATAAGGATTTCAGTAGAGTTCTAACTCTACATCAGGATTTCAAAAACAAGGAGTTAATGAAGGAAGGAAACCGGCCTTACTCCATTACCTACAGTATCTCCTACGCGCTTTCAAATACTCACCATTCAGATCTCTTCCAGAGGAATGAGTTTGTTGAGATACCGGAGATCTTTGAGAAGGTCGCACATGCAGTCAGGCCAGAGATTTCCAGCCTGCCGCATATTCATGAAATGGATTTAATCATTCGCGACCAACCAGTTTTTGGCAAGGATACAAGCCAAAGATTTGAGTCCAAAACGGTCTCTTTCCGGGAGAATAGGATGCAAAGCCTCACCTGGGAAAAGAAACCAATTATGGAAGTTGTGATTGAACCAAAGAAATTCACAACCAAGGGAGAACTCCAATGTCCAGGAGGATGGGGAGAAGTCGAAGTCATCTTCGACACCACCCAAAAAGATAATACGTTACCATGCGATGCATTGAATTATCTCAAGCAACCATTTGTTGGTAGGTATCAGGGAAACCTAAAGCTAGGTGGACTTGATTTTATTATCAACGGACGTGCAGGAAAGATCCCAGAACAACTGGTTCTTGGAATCGAATTTCTCGAGGATCACAAACCTTGGGAAAAGGTGCCGGAAGGAATGGAGTTTACGGTTGAAGGAAAAAGATACCGGCTTAAATGACTACCAGTCCTTTCTCAATCTACATCTCGGTAGGGATGTTGTACGAGAAATATCGAGCTGAATACTTTGCAGCGTATATCGACTCAGGAGCAGGGATTTGCACAGCAAAACCGGGAATCTTTCCAGGAGAACTCGGGGAAGATTTACCAGCAATTGCTGGAAGAGATTTCTCAAAGAAGATCATCATCTTCAGACGAGGAATAAAACAGGCAGAAATATTAATTTGCGGAGCAGGAGGTACCCCATGGTACAAAGTGAAGACGCCCCCAATTTATTTCCATGATACCGGAGCCGATATCCTACTCGGCAACAATTTCCTGCAAACGTTCAAACGTTTTACGCAGGACAATGAAACAAGGCGTCTTATCCTCACAACAACTTGTGATCATAAGATCTTGGTGCAGAGGTTGACACAGGCGTTTTATCGCAAACTCCCAATTCAATTTCGCAGCAAGCGTGGTGATAAAGGACGACTTCTACACCCAAAAATGAAGGACCAGAGGAAATATGGTAAGGCAATCCTACAGCTCAGGATTGAAAGCCTAGGCGGCCGAAAGATTGAAAGGATCAGAGACGAAACTATCGAAATCCTGAAGGTCAGCCTTGAACCAAGTCTTTACAATGACATCACAAACGAAGAACAAATCTCAATTGAAGATGTCAAAGTTAAGATTCAAAGGAACTACGAAGAGAACCCTCTGGCGTGGTGGAACAAGAATGAACTCAAGGCTACCTTAAGAGTTCAAAAGGGAAAGGAAAACGAGTTGGTCAGATATAGACCTATCCTCATGAATCAAGAGGATCGAAAGGATATGCAGATGATTCTTAAAGAACATCTGGATCTGAAGCTCATCTCACCAGGAGTTTCTCCTTACAGCAGTCCAGGGTTCTTAGTTAGGAACCATGGAGAGATCAAGAGAGGAAAGCCAAGATTGGTGATCAATTACCAAGGGATCAACAAGATCTTGGAATTCGACGGATATTACATTCCGAACCGGGAACACCTGATCAACTGCGTCCAGAACGCGAAAGTCTTCTCTAAGTTCGACTGCAAATCAGGTTTCTACCAAATTAAGATGGAAGAAGAAAGTAAGAAGTTTACAGCTTTTTCCACACCGCAAGGCCACTATATTTGGAATGTCATGCCAATGGGATTGGCTAATGCACCCCAGATATATCAGAGGAAAATGGATAATCTTTTCAAAGATTATTTCAAATTCATGTTCGTCTATGTCGATGATATTCTCATCGCCTCAAAGAACGTCCAAGACCACATCAAACATTTGGAGATCTTCTCAGATGTTTGTCACAAAGAAGGATTAGTGCTGTCACAAAAGAAGGCAGTAATTCTTACTAGGAAGATCGAATTCCTTGGAGTCGAGATTGACGAGTCAGGTATTATCCTCCAAAATCATTTGGTGGAAAAGGTACGTGACTTTCCCGACGACCTCAAGACAGTTAAACAACTCCAAAGTTTTATGGGGTTAGTTAATTTTGCTGGAATGTTTATTAACAATCTGGCAAGTTACAGGAAAATATTCAGTCCACTACTTAAAAAGGATGCAGAGTTTAGGTGGACGGATGAACACAAGGAAACGGTACAGAAGCTCAAGGCTATCTGTCAAAACCTCCCCAAGCTTGCAATACCAAATGATGATGATGACTTGGTACTTTATACGGATGCAAGCGACCATTGGTGGGCAGCGGTTCTTACCAAAGTCGAGCCAAAAGGAGAAGTGCCATGCAGATACTGTAGCGGCCTCTTTTCAAAAGATGAGGCGGCAAGATGGCACATCAACGAGAAAGAATTCTTTGCAGTTCGGAGGGCCTTCAAAAAATGGCCTTTATTCTTACTTGCTAAAAAATTCACACTTAAGATTGATAACACTAGTGTCAAGGCTTTCTTGAAAAATAAGATAGAAAGCAAACCAGAGAAAGCTAGGTTATTAAGATGGCAAGCTGAATGTCAATATTATAATTTTGATGTTCAAGTTATCAAATCTCATGAGAATGTTCTTGCAGATTTCTTAACTAGGGATGGAGGTACATGAGGCCGATACCATCCTCACGAGATGGAGACATCACATGGATAACCTGGACGAGCTCCGCAAGGCGATCGAGGGTCTGGCAATCAATGCTCAGGCTTCCGGTCATGTACAGGAAAGGGACCTTTCTAAGGTTCAAAACTCAATGAGGGCAACTTTATTAGGTAGTACGAGTTTGTGGGATAGCCTCGCGGCACCACTATTTCGAGATGCTTCACTTTCAAAACTGAAAGTGGAAATACAGGCCAATACATACGAGTTTGATGATCCAAGTAAAACTGGACCAACAGGTGATCCTTTCGAGGAAAACACCCAAGGACAAGCTGATTCGGGGGTAGAGATACCTAAAGAATCTACGAGCCAGAAGCAAGCCGATTCGAGGGTAGAAATACCCAAAGAATCAACGAGCCAGAAGCAAGATGATCCAGAGGTAGAAATACCAAAGGAATCAAAAAACGCCTCTAAAATCAAAGAGGACAAGGTTAATCTTAGACCCCAGACGGGATCATCTAAGATAAACAAAAACGAGAAAACCCCACCTTTGATTGAATATCAGAGAACGTGGGAAAGATTGAACACGAGAATGGGACTAGTCCCTGGAAAAACAATTGCAGACTGGTCGGGAAAATATCCAAGGATTTGGATACTACCTAGATCAAAACCCGAGCAGGTACGAGAATGGTTTGATTTTGGCTGTATAGCCTCAATCTTTACCGAATCACCAAGCTTCCCAGAAATTGCTAAATTACCGGAATGGATCCAGAAAAATGTGTATGAAACATGGCAGAACAATCATACACTTGGAAGGGGCGATGTTCTAGAAATGAAGTTCATCTCCGCAGCCCTAGAAATCACAGGAAAAGGGTCTTTACCAAGTTTTCACTTTATCAAGCTCCAAAGACCCAATTGGAAAGCTATGGACTACATCAAGCCTCCACCAGAAGGACAGATGTTAGTCGCCCCACTCTCAGAAGATGACGTCTCAACAAGGAGAGCTTGGGGACTCTGGGTCTGTCTCACAGAGATGGACAAAGTCAAGTACGCATTCAAGATTTTCCAAGATAAGGAAAAGGGAACGTTCATGCTTAACAACATGACCAACACCACCACAAGGTTTGCTGAAACAATGTTCGAAAACAAACGAAGAACATTGTGGAAGAATGAAATCCAGTCGACAGCAGAAACTAGCCGAAAGTTCTGCAACATGGCACATGTCGGCCAATGGAAAGAAAGGATCTGTCCCAGATGTCAAGATCAGAAAGAACCCCTATTTGGAAAGGGATTCCCAATGAAACGGGACAAAGAGGAAAACGACAGAGATGGCCATGCGAGACAAGGAAAGATGCCGCGTGGGACAGGAAAGTGGGCTACTACAGCTGGCAAAGCTAAAGTGGCCATGTGATCAGATCAGGACCATCTCCACTACAACGACTTGATGATAAGTGGAGGGCCAGACCACTATCATAGTGGGAGGAAAAGACAACAAGTTGAGGTGAAAAAGATTCCACTAAAATGACAGGAGGGCCAGGCCACTACGCTAGTGGAAGAAAAAGCATCAGGATGTAGCTGAAATCCGCATTTCAAATCCGGATCTTCACCTATAAATACACAAGCTGAAGAAAGCTAAAGGCATCGAACATTTCCCTTAGTTTTCTTATAAACAAGAGAATAGTATAGTTTGTAATAGGGTGAGCATTTTTCAATTCTGTCAATAAACAAGTGTCTGTAGAATAGTTTGATTTCGGTTTGAGTGTATGTACGAGAGAGAGTTAGCTACTATGAGTAGCTAAAACCAGTTACTCCTCTCTAAGGAGATATGAGTGTGTTGTAATGAATAAATCTCCACATAAATAAATATAGATCTGCTTTCGTTTGAGTATGTCGAAGTTGAACTTTTAAATATTCCGTTTTAGTTGCCTTTTACACCCGGAGTAGGAAACGAACCAGGGTTGTGCTGATTACCGTTGAAGGAGCTGTTGCAGAACCATCGGTTGCGATCGAGTGGTTGAGGGCGAGGAGTCTTCGTAAAACCTGACAGAATACCCGACGGTGGTACGGTCAAAATGAGGTATCTTTTACGGTTATGTTTTATTAGTTCTGTACGGAAGCATGCTGCGCCTGATATGGTCGTAATGGACTATATCCATTGAAAAGAACACTAAAAATAGGAACTATTTAATTTATCTGGGTAAAACTCTAATTTCATAAAATTGGCAACATTTTGCAAGAAAGAAAGGAAGAAGGATATTTCGGTAATTAAGTCCAAAAAGAGTAGTGCTCTTGTCCCTAGCATCTAAGGTCCCCAATTTAAACAAGTTAGCAAAAATTCAGAAGCAACCTTAATCTGATATTACAACTCGAAACCGATTTCCAACCATACTATGCTTATATAAATATAATTAGATGCATTGAATTATACATAGTTCACTCTCCTCATATTTTGGTGAACATACATATGAAATATTCACAAATAACGGTTGTCGATTGGTGACTTAAATTTAAAAACCTAAACAAAAGCATATTATCCTTATTTCTAATTATACGTTGCGTCTTATAGAAAGAACACAATAATTTAGGTATAAGATGCGTACTGCATTATCATCAATAAACAAAATGGATCAGACAAAAGCACCTAAAAATAATTAATGACAAAATGATGAATTCCACTTGTACAAGTTAAGCCAGCTTTGAAATTCAGCGTATCACCATAATAATCCCGTCCAACCCACAATTATGTTCTAGGCTCATTCTGGAACGTGGATCATGACTTGACTTCTCATCCAACGGCTGAGATTTCTCTAATCTATCTCAGCATTTTCAGACAACTCACGATCGGCGGTTGGTAGTGACACTGAAGCGTGGGGCCAATCACGTTGCTACGTCGTGCCACGTCGGCATCTTATTTTGTGCTGTTAGCCACCCACGTTCTTCTACAGTTATTAGTCAGTTATGCCCATATCAGTTTTATGCAGTCAATCATTTGGTTCCCCATGTTGACCATATTGCCCTTGTTGAAATGCTTTGGTGATAGTTGGTGGACGTATTCACCCTCCATCACAAAATTTAAATGACATTAACCACTAGTCCACTACATATAAATGGATAACAATTTGATTTCAAGTTAAATTATATGCATGGATAACAATTTGATTTTGTATTCTCGATTTGTATCGAATTTATCTCATGGTCATGCTCGATTGGCATGATTTGCAAAGTATTGAAACACGCCAGTAATTCTCCTAATGTTTACATAAAAATAGTAATTTTACAGATTCGTGCCGTCATAAATAACTATAATAGCTAGACGCTAGTTTCATTTCAACATTATGTGTCTTCCTTTTAGAATTTAGGGGATGTCGATCATTATTGATATTTTGATCGTTCTCCTATTCTTTTCAAGGTAACTTTTTCAAGGTAACGATCGTGTTGTAAAAATATTCACATTTCGTTGAAAATTTCGGAACTTTTCCACTTGAGTTCAATTAAAAGAAAATTGTAAGGTATGAAACATATTATTTACGTCTCTTATATTTTCACTGTGTTTCAAAATATTTCATAATACTTCCAAAGAATATTATATTGCAAATGATTTCCAAACTTTGGTTCGAATTTCGAAACATACAGGAAACGAAACTCTATTTTGGTCCATTCTATAAGTAAGAAACATTAGTTTGGTTCATATGATCGTATCATGTGTGTGTCTGTAAAAATGAAACATCATCTCAATGGCATTCCAAATTATATTTTGAGTAAACAAGCATAAAGGAAGATTAAAAGTAAAATAAGATTGGTGTGTAAACATACCCGATTTTCTAGGAAGAAGTATTTTGTTAAACATGAATTTCGCCTAACTTCTTTCACTACAAGAATCCGGGGTCATTCGTGACCGCCGGGCGGTCGCGGTAAACAACACCGTGACCGCCCAGCGGTCACGGGAATCCATAGGCGGGAATTCCCGCCTATGGCCCGCCAAGTGGCGTCCGCGACCGCCGGGCAGTCGCGGATGCCACTCGTCCGCGACCGCTGGGCGGTCGCGGATGCCAGTGGGCGGCATTTTGCCTGCCATGGCGTCCGCGACCGCCGGGCGGTCGCGGATGCCACTCGTCCGCGACCGCCCAGCGGTCGCGGACGCCACTAGGCGGGACAATTCCCGCCTACTGGCATCCGCGACCGATGGGCGGTCGCGGATGGGAGGGGGGTTTTCTATATAAACCCCCCTCCTCCTCTCTCATTCCTCACATTTGTAAGTTCTCTCCTCTCTCTCTTTTAAATATTTATCTTTCTAGTTTTTTAATTATGTTTTTTAATTATGTTTTATATTTAATGTTTTAGTAATAGTTTTAATTGTTTAATTATAAGTTTATTTTTATTAATGTCAAACTTAGAAATAATGCCTTTAGGAAATCTTTATAATTTAGGAATAGTGCCTTTAGAGAATCTTTATATATTAGAACAAATAATCTTTAGGGGTTCTTTAAAACTTAGAAATGATGCCTTTAGAGAATCTTTATTTAATATTAAATTGTTAGTTTAGGTAATTTAATGTATTATTATCCGTCGCGGTAATTTAATGTTAAACTATTAGTTTAAATGCATGTCAAATTATTGGTTAATATTTTTTAGTACAAATGATCTTTAGGGAATTTATAACTTAGAAATAATGCCTTTAGAGAATCTTTATATATTAGAACAAATAATCTTTAGGGGTTCTTTATAACTTAGTACAAATGATCTTTAGGGAACTTTATAACTTAGAAATGATGCCTTTAGAGAATCTTTATTTAATATTAAATTGTTAGTTTAGGTAATTTAATGTATTATTATTCGTCGCGGTAATTTAATGTTAAACTATTAGTTTAAATGCATGTCAAATTATTGGTTAATGTTTTTTAGTACAAATGATCTTTAGGGAATTTATAACTTAGAAATAATGCCTTTAGAGAATCTTTATATATTAGAACAAATAATCTTTAGGGGTTCTTTATAACTTAGTACAAATGATCTTTAAGGAACTTTATAACTTAGAAATGATGCCTTTAGAGAATCTTTATTTAATATTAAATTGTTAGTTTACGTAATTTAATGTATTATTATTCGTCGCGGTAATTTAATGTTAAACTATTAGTTTAAATGCATGTCAAATTATTGGTTAATGTTTTTTTTGTAGAAATAACGCATTTATGGAACTTTATAACTTAGAAATAATGCCTTTACAAAATCTTTATATATTAGAACAAATAATCTTTATGGGTTCTTTGTAACTTAGTACAAATGATCTTTAAGGAATCTTTATAACTTAGTAACGACTGAATTTTAGAGAATCTCTTTGAATCATCTAACTTAGATAATTTCTCGTAGTTTTCTAGCATATATTCGATATGGCAGGCAGTCGTCGTCGTCGGGTTGGCAGTGGTCAACAATGTTCAAATGTTTCTGATGTTCCTGATGATGCGGATGTTCCTGATGTTCCCGATGTTCCCCCTACTGCTAGTGGGCGAGGTAGTCTTGGACCTCGTATAGTTATCACACGTGGCGGTCGTAGTTGCGATGCCGCAATCCCCAACGCGTCTACATCGTTGACGCCTTTACTACAGCGCTGACTTTCTTTTGATGCCGATGTCGTGCCTGATGCCGCACCGACTGCATCTGGATCTAGGGCTAGAGCACCATCTTCCGCTGGTTCCACCGGAGCTGGCCCGAGCGAGAGGCCAAGTGATACTCCAGCATCGGGAGTATTCAATGTCACGCAACAGCGCCCATCAAGAGGCACCTCCAAAGGTGCACAACAACCCAATGACCCGAAACAAAGGCAGATCATTAAATTGTGTCCTCGTGGCCTGTTTATGAACCCCTCTAGCAACGAGGTTGCGACTACGATCACGGAGTTGATCAGACTGTTCATGAAGGAGTTCTGGCCTACCTACTTGACGATGCCCGAAACTGTGCGAGGCAAAATGTTTGTTAAATTTACGGTGAGGAATTATTTCACAACTATATCATATTATTTAATTTAATATATTCATAAATCGAAATTTATTACTTGGCAGAAAATATATGGTGTTCGTGAGAGAGAAAAACACGCAGTACAACGGGCCTACGAAACGAAGGCGAAGTTGTGTTATAAGAATTTGATTTACAACACGAAGAAACAATACTTTGAGAGGGTTGTGGATCCGAAATGGGCCGGAAAAGACAAAACTTGGATGCACGACGGGTTAGAGGCGGCGGCGATTAAGCATTGGGCCACTGAGGATCATCAAGAGCTGTCGCATAAGTCTAAGAAAAACAGGAGAGGAGGCGAGGAGCCAATTGAGGGGGTGAAGGCACCTCCCACTTTTTTTGGTGGATCCCGCGACCTAGAGGAGCTCAGACGTTTGCTGGTATGAATTATGAAAATTAACAATATGGGTGTAATTAAGTAATCTTAATATATGCGTAAGCCAATTTTGACGTACTCTTTCTTGAAATGTGTAGGCTGAGGAGGACCGAACACGAAAAGACCCTATTCGATATGATGAGGCCTATAGACGTGGTCACACGCAGCGGGTGAAGGGGACGGGCGGTAACACAGGAGTTCCAGCTCGGCGGACTTGGGTAGATGCTGTGGCGAAAGCGCAATATGTAAGTTATTTCAACCGCATACTCCTTTTAAATTATTTATTCCAACATAAGTACTGATTCTTTCAGATGTTAATGCAGAAAAAGTACATGGAACTAGTGAGGGAAAGATATCCCCGCCCAGCTAAGCTCCCGGTGTTCGATCCCGACTGTTGGACCGATGCATTTGGTCCTGTGAAGAAGGGGAAGGCGAAAGGCTTGCCGAGGGATGCACGCCCGGAGGCGTTCAGCATTAAATACAGGAAACAAGAAGATTATTCACAGGCCTGCATCGACGAATTACAAACACAGAATGACCGCACTATCTATCGCAGTGATCAAAGGATGACTGATATGAAAGCCACTATGGAGCTATGGAGATGCTTGCTTAATGAGAAGGTGAACGTGGACCTTCCACCGATATCAGATTCTATATTCATGGGGCATGCACGTAGGAACGGAGCTGTGATTCCACCGGTTCGTATGCCGCGTCGTAGGCCAGATCCATTTGCTCCCAGTTCTTCCGATAGGCCTGCGTATATCGAGGAGTACTCTGATGACGATGATGACGTCGATGTCGATGATATTATGGCGTCGTTGCAGACTGACGATTATGTGGAACTGGGTGTTGAGGATGGTGTTGGGAGTGGTGAGGATGATGAGGAGGATGATGGGGAGGATGATGACGGGAATGGATGTGGGTTGGATGATAGTTCGGATGATGATTAGTTGTATTTTCATTATTGTAATGTTGGACTGTTAAATTTTCATTATTGTAATGTTGTACTGTTAAATTTTCATTATTGTAATGTTGGATTGTTTAATTTTCATTATTGTAATGTTGGACTGTTAAATTTTCATTATTGTAATGTTTGACTGTTAAATTTTCATTATTGTAATGTATTTTACAACACTACCAAATCGTTACAAATAAAGTGCGTCACAAAGTAATGTTTTAAATTATTACAAAACACTTGAACTATTCAGTATCACTAGTTAGCTCCACGTTTTCACTTTCTTCGTCTTCCTCTTCAGCTTCTTTTTCTCCTCTATCTTGTACATCTTCGACGATCTCAAACTCATTTGCCCACCCCAATTGTATATCCATATCAAATGCGCTAAAGTCTACGAACATATTAATTCCTACAGATGCGTTCTCTTGGAACACTTCTGCTGGCATCCCTATTTCTGTTTCTGTGTCGCTGGAATCACTTAGTGACGACATGTCGATCACGTGCCTAGCCGGTATAGTAGATACAGCCATCCATCCATTTTGACCTGGTCGACCATTCGTAAGTTGTGGATACGGGGCGTAGTACGACTGAAGGGCCTGATTGGCAAAAATAAAAGGCTCGTTGGTTGTGAGAGACCATCGTGGGTTAATATCAACGAGTTTGTACGTCTCGTGAACACGAGTCCCTCGAGCTCTAATATCATACCACCTACACTTGAAGAATACAATGTATAGCGGTCTTTTGTGCCCCCAATATTCCACCTCTATGATTTCGTTCAATGTCCCATAGAAGTTGGTGGCGTGGGATCCTCCCATGTCCCCCTCCACATAAACCCCACTACAATCACTCTTCTTAGGGCCCAAACGCATATCTGTGTGAAATCGGAACCCATTCACAATGTACCCTTCATAGTACAACACTGAGTTGAGAGGACCTGCGAGCAACGGCTTAACACGATCGTCTGTCATGTACTTGCCACTCGAGTAGGTCTGCTTGAACCATGCCACGTACTCGCAGTTTCTCTTCTTTTGTACCTCCATGGGAGTAAGTCCATTACACTCCTCCTCAATAAACAACTTGTGAGTTACACACAAAATAAGTTAGAAATACGTGATACATACAAGTTATCCTTAATAAAGAGTGTTTGCACGTAAAATAAAGAATATTGACTTACTCGACCCATCCATCCAGCTCTTCACAATTAAGAAGCGTGTACAGTTCAATTTGCTCCAACTCTTCGGACGACAACCGCCTCTTCTTGTTTAGTGGCCCAAGGGCCTTCCCTTTCTTTCGAAATAACATCAGCTCATCATCCCACTCTGAACTCTCAAAAGTCTCGTTCCTATTGAGACGGTTATATCTAGTACTCGCGGAGATACCTAGATATTGTGCACACATATTGGATAGCTCTGAAAGGAGGTAGGAATTCGCTATGCATCCTTCTACCCTTGCTTTGTTCATCACTGACTTTTTAAAATCAAACATACGTCTGGGAATACCGAAAAGTCAATAACATATAGAATAACAGTAGCGAATTAAACTCATTAAACATTGTGTACCTCTCGAATGGATACATCCATCTGTAGTGAACCGGGCCGCCTACTTTAGCCTCGTATGGTAGGTGTATGGCCAAATGCTCCATAGAATCGAAGAAGGAAGGAGGGAATATCCTCTCAAGCTTGCACATCGTGACTATAATGGATTCCTCAAGACTTCTCATATCGGTGGCCGAAACCTCTGAAGCACAAATTGCCCGGAAGAATAAACTAATCTCCACCAATGTTTCCCAAATGTTGGTGGGCAGGAAGTCGCGAAAAGCAATGGGGATCAATCTCTGCATGAAGACGTGACAATCATGACTCTTCATACCAAAGAGCCTATGTTGTTGCTTTTGTACGCATCGTCCCAAATTTGACGCGTATCCGTCCGGAAATTTCAGATCGCCCAACCATTTCAAGACCTTGACCTTTTCATCCCGCTTGAGACAATAGGTTGCCCTTGGCTTCACATATGCGCCTCCTCGTGTTTGTTCTAAAAATAGCTCTTCACGGATAGTCCAAATCTTCAAATCATGTCTAGACTTGATGTTGTCCTTAGTCTTAGAGTCATCCAATACTGTGTTGATGATGTTATCGAAAAAGTTCTTCTCACAATGCATGACATCTAAATTGTGACGAATCAAGTTTGTGGACCAATAGGGAAGTTCCCAAAATATGCTCTTCCTCAGCCAATTATGATCCGTATGAAAACCCGGTAGATTGTTCACTTTGGCCCCAAAACCAACATCCCCAAGTCCCTCCACAATTTCCCTCATTTCGTCGCCCATTTTTCCTACAATTTCCCCCATTTTCGTCGCCCATTGTTCACTTTTATGAATGAATTCTTGTCATGCCGCCACCTATGATTTTTGGGCAAAAAACGACGATGGCAATCGAACCAACACGGTTTACCACCATTCTTCAACGTAAATGAATTCGTATCTCCCATGCAATAAGGGCACGCTAACTTCCCGTGCGTACTCCACTGAGACAACATTCCATACGCTGGAAAATCGCTAATCGTCCACATCAGGGCCGCTCGTAATTGAAAGTTTTCCTTCCTTGAGCTATCAAACGTCTCCAAACCAAGGCTCCATAAAGCATTAAGCTCGTTAATTAGTGGTCTAAGATAAACATCCAAGTTCTTCCCGGGACTATCTGGACCGGAAATGATAAGGCTCAAAAATATGAACTCCTGCCTCATGCAAAGATCGGGGGGGAGGTTATATGGGGTTACCATCACTGGCCAACAAGAGTATTTTTTCCCAGATGAGCCATACGGTTTGAATCCATCCGTACATAAGCCGAGTCGTACGTTCCTAGGCTCAGCTGCAAAATCCGGATGTGTCCGATCAAAGTGTCGCCATGCCTCACTGGAAGCCGGGTGAATCATTCGATCCGTAGCCTCTCGACACTTCAAATGCCAAGTCATATGCTTTGCAGTACCTACGGTATAATACATCCTCTGAAGACGAGGACCTAGGGGGAAATACCACAAATGCTTCTTTGCGACCTTTGACTTCCTACCTTCCTCGTATCTATCAACCCCGCATATCGGGCATTTTAGGAAGTCATTGCTCGTCGCAAACCCGTAAAACAGAAAACACTGATTTGTGCAAACATCGATCTTCTCGTACCCTAACCCCAAGGTTCGCTCCATCTTATGCATCCCTTTCGTGTCTTTAGGTAACAACTTCTCAATCTCAGGGTCGAACCCATCTTTGGACATCTTTAAAAAATGTTCAGAAACGATGTTACTCGCCTTGTGAATAGTTTTGTAATTCACCCACTCTCCAATCCACTGCAGGACGGTTTTGCTCTTCTTAGGGTGCATCTTCACCTGACCTAGACGCATCAAGTCGTAGAAATCTCTTGCATCGGGATTCGGATCCTCGTTACGCACAGCGTCCTCATCAAATCGGCCTCCATATGCATCCACGACCATCTGTCTAAACGAATCGTCAGCACGAATAGGGCTGTCAGGAATATTGGCGTGTGATGGTTCGAGAGGTTCGTCGATAAACGTCATAGAAGTGGTGGTAAACTGCTCTCCATGCAAAACCTACTCAAAATATCCAAGCGTAAATCCCGACTTATGAAGATGATCACAGACTTGGTATCGATCAAAAAACTTTGAATTGTTACATTTTTTGCACGGGCACCTAATACGCCCCCCTAGATCTAAATAGCCATCTTGTCGCGAAGCAAATTCTATGAATGTGCGAACCCCAACCACAAAACTATCTCGCAAATAACCACTGCTCTCGAATCTATCGTACATCCAATTCCTATCTACTTGATAGTCCATTATTTATCTAAGATGTAAATTTTAAAGGAAATAATTAATTACAATTAATACTACAAACAATTAATAATTAACAATTTAAAATGTAACAATTATCATGCACGATAAGGTTGAAGAGTGATAAATTGATCAACTTACTTCTTGAAGCGTAAAAAAACTATCTTCAAGAATCTTGTGTCCTCTACGAGTACCCTCGATGTGTTTACGTCAATTAATATCTATCAAGAAATGAATAAACAAGTTAACATATCATACCAATATTTAGTATTTAAAAATATAGTTGACCATCTAAATGAAAAAAACGAGAATACCTTAAGAGAAATGGTGAAGATTGTTGTGAATTAGAAAAGTAAGGGAAATGATATTTATAAATGAAAATCTGGCAGTTCGTGACCGCCGGGCGGTCGCGAATGCCAACTAGCCGTTGGCATTCGTGACCGCTGGGCGGTCACGAAAGACCCTCATTCGTGACCGCCCAGCGGTCACGAATAATATTCATAAAAGAAAATTTGATTTTATGGATTCATCTTGATGTGTTTATGATTTTTAACAATAAGTCTCATTACTACATGTAAATTGAAGTAATAAATTAGTACAACATTAGTAATTAACATATTAAAATAGCGAATTAGATGTGATTAGGCGAGTTATGAACGAATAACCTATTTTATGTTCTACAACTAATCATCATATACACTAAGTTGTTTTAGATGTAATGTGTAATTTTGTGATAAACTCTCTTTTAATTAACTTAGTAGTAAGTATTTTATCAATTTAACAAACATCGCAACTTAATTAAACAAACGAAAATCAAAACTTTCGAATGAGACTTATTCGTGACCGCCCAGCGGTCACGAAGTATGTTCGTGACCGCTGGGCGGTCACGAAGTAGGTTTCGTGACCGTCGGGCGGTCACGAAAGACCCTCATTCGTGACCGCCCAGCGGTCACGAATAACATTCATAAAAGAAAATTTAATTTTATGGATTCATCTTGATGTGTTTATGATTTTTAACAATAAGTCTCATTACTACATGTGAATTGAAGTAATAAATTAGTACAACATTAGTAATTAACATATTAAAATAGCGAATTAGATGTGCTTAGGCGAGTTATGAACGAATAACCTATTTTATGTTCTACAACTAATCATCATATACACTAAGTTGTTTTAGATGTAATGTGTAATTTTGTGATAAACTCTCTTTTAATTAACTTAGTAGTAAGTATTTTATCAATTTAACAAACATCGCAACTTAATTAAACAAACGAAAATCAAAACTTTCGAAAGACCCTCATTCGTGACCGCCCAGCGGTCACGAATAATATTCATAAATAAAAATTTGATTTTCGAATGGGGGTCATTCGTGACCGCTGGGCGGTCGCGAATGGGGGTCATTCGTGACCGCCCGGCGGTCACGAATAACATTCATGGTGAAAATTTTGAATTTTCAAAAAAATTTGAATTTCCCCCCAATTCCAAGGTCTTTCGCGACGGCCCGGCGGTCGCGAAAGACCTTGGAATTGGGGGGAAATTCAAATTTTTTGAAAATTCAAAATTTTCACTAAAATTCTATATATACCCACCATTCCACCCATTAATTTTCATTACACTCACATTATCTTCTCTAAAAAACTCAACACTTTCTCCTCCTTTCCTCATTTCCCAATCCAAAACATAAACACCAACAATTTTTCTTCTTCTCTTTTCTTATATCTTCAAAAAACAAAACACCAACAATTTTTCTTCTCATCTTTCTTTATATCTCCAAAAAACAAAACACAAACTCTTTTATTTTCTTCTTTTCTTTATTTATAACACAAATCATTCTCTTAAATCATGTTTATATAAAAAAACCGGTATTTTAACACATTATATTCGCAAAAAACAAATATTTATTCCGGTATTTTACCGGAATATTTTTTTTATTTCGTTTAATGTCATTCGTGACCGCCGGGCGGTCACGGATGACTTGAATATTATCCGTGACCGCCCGGCGGTCACGGATGGTTTAAATATTATCCGTGACCGCCAGGCGGTCGCGGTGGTTGCCGCGACCGCCGAGCCGTCGCGGATGACACCGGGGTCATCCGTGACCGCCGAGCGGTCACGGTGTTGCCCGCGACCGCCTGGCGGTCGCGGATGAGCCCGGGCTCATCCGTGACCGCTCGGCGGTCGCGGATGACTACCGTGACCGCTCGGCGGTCGCGGATGACTGTCGTGACCGCCGAGCGGTCACGGATGACGTCCACGACCGAGGCCATCCGCGACCGGGCATCCGCGACCGCCCAGCGGTCGCGGATGACCATCCGCGACCGGAAATGGGTCATTCGCGACCGCCCGGGCGGTCACGAATGACCCTTTTTTCTTGTAGTGTTTAATTCGGTCAATGTACACTGAAAAAGGACAAAGAAATTACGTGCTGAAAAGCGTACATCAATCGTTAATATAACATGGGTCCAGCAAAAATATAAAAATTTATATATGTTTTTTGTCACAACATTTCCACATTGACAAAGTTGCTCTGTGATCAACAAATTACTTATAGGGCGAGGGAAGCCGCAGGAATTATAACTTGAATTTAAATCATTAAGATGTGAACATAAAGAAAGGGTTATTTATTGACGTTTATACCCAATTTAGTATCATAATAATAATATTTGCTCCACGTAATACATTTTTGGTCAAATTAACATGTTAACCACATTGCTACACGAAAAAATCCCACTTCATTACAAAGTTCGACGGATACAATTCATTGTTTATTTATTAGTAGAAAAAGAACATGGAGAAGAAGCCAAAATTGTGTTCGGCTAGAGCACATGTGCAATGTTTCAAAGATTTTTTCATAACTAGCGTGACTACAAAACTTGTCACCTGTTAAATCCTTGCATTTCGAGTGAGGGAACAATGACCACTACCCAAAAAAAAAAAATTTATTCAGTTTTCATCACCAGGTCAAAAAAACACGAACTGTCATTTCATCAATGAAGCGGAAATTAATAAAAGTATATATATTAACTCGATTAACAATTGACAAACTTTAGAATGAGAATACGGAATAACAAAAATATACGCTACTCGCGTCCATGATCGTGAAATGGTTTGAAGGTATTCGCAGTAAGTCGAAGTGTTGAACACACCAAGTTTTAAGTTTGTAAAATTTTTAGGATCAAAACTATACCACTTTTTATATATACAAGTAAGACAATCTAGAAAAGTCATAATTTTTTAGCTCATGCTTCCACATGGAAGTCATTGATGATCTATGTTGCACGGATACTCCGAAAATGGCTCTGTATCCCGTATCGGATACTAAACGGATAAGGATACGCCTCGGATACGTGTCGGATACGCCATGTGGCGTATTCTATTTAAATATTATTTTTTAATAAATTGGATACGTATCAGATACTATCCTAAGGCGTATCCGATACGTGTCCTCAATAAAAATAGGTTATTTTATTGTTTTTAAAAAATTTAGGGGTGAAAAAAATAATTTATTTATACTACAAACACCAAAGTACAATTTTTTAATTTATTAATTCATTTAACTCATATAATAGTTCATCATTTTCACTTGATGAACCCGACTTTGAGTTGGTTTTGTTTGTTGATGATGTTGTTTAACAATAAATAAACTATTGCAATATTAATCTTTCTTATATTATGAACATATTTATCAATTAATATTTGAGTTTGTGGAATGGTGGATCTTTGTATATGGCTATATGTTGATTATTTTTTGAATTATATAAATGTTTAATATTTATTATTTATATATTTACTTAATAATATATATATATATACATATATACTTTTTTAATATTAAATATTTGACGTATCCTTAACGTATCTTAATATGTGATTTTAAAAAAATCCGTATCTTCGTATCCGTATCTTGTCCGATACGTGTCCACGTATCCGTGTCCGTGCAACGTAGTTGATGATAGATCATGTGCAACATAGTAGGAGAAAATCAAGTGTGAAGTATCCCATGTTGAAAAGAGATGAGTAAAGTGAATATCATAAAAGTACAAATGAACCTAATGCCTTAAGGTTTTGGGTGTAGACGTGGTGTCACGCAAGTTAATGTGTATATCACTTTGACACAAGGATTAATATTTCATAGGTTGTTGGCTCTTTCAAGCCTAAGGCGGGTATTAAAATGGTGATGGAGGTCCAAACTCGGGATGTGAGTAGGAATACTTAGTAGGTAGTGTGGCTCTTGGAGTGCACTCTAGAAAATAATTGTTCTAGGGAAGAGTCAGTCAATGTGTAAAGATTAACACTTGAGAGGGGAGATTATTGGAGAAAATCACGTGTGGAGTATTCCACATTGAAAAGAGATGAGTAAAGTGAATAACATACTAGTGAAAAGGACCCCACATACCTAATGCCTTCGGTCTTGTGTCAAGATGTTGTGTCAAGCCAACTGATGTACATCTCACTTTGATTCATGGGCTAGATTGTTAACTTTGATTCATGGGCTAGATTGTTATGTTTGTTCTCTTGGTCTCAACACAAACGATGCCAAGAAAATCAACTAGCTTGATCTTAGCACATATATAATGATTTTATTGTCACATACGTGAAAGACATCAGCAGGGTCGGTCGTACATAGTCGTAGAATGCATTACAAGACGTTGAGCAAATATGGTTGAGCAGTTGATTGACTCAAGCGTAAGATAAGGATTATTGAGGTAATCTAATGCATAAACCTGGATAGAACCGTGTTCAATAGTCAAAAAGGCTAAATAACATTTTTATTGTTGTTTAGACTTTGATAAAGAAGAGGGAGTCGACATCGTGGTAGAAGGTCTGAGTCATTCAACAACGTAGCGTGCTCAATTACCTGCGAAAAAGTATATTTGAGCTTGTATCTATGAATGCGGTCCTTATTCTTTTGTGTCTCAAAGTTTAGTAGTTAAATGTTTGTGAGAGTGTACAACGTATTTATAAGAAAAATTACCTTGTGTCCTTTTGACACAAAAATGATATTCTTATACACCGTCATTACTCATTGGTGTAGAATTTTCCGTCGCTATATACGATTAAATTGTTGTGAAAAAATTTCGCATTATTATAGACAACAGCTTACAAACCATGCAGATTGCAGGGGAATTAATTTAAGGGCTAAGAAACTTAATTTGCCCGTGGTAGTGGAGAAGACTTCAAGGATCTAGGATTTAACTTTTATTATATAATTTTCGTTATTTTCATGTGGGAAGATGTTTAAACGGAGAATAAAAACAACTGTAGCGATATGAATGTGCCCACATGTTATTTTATATCAATAAAATTTATGAAGCACCAGAGCATCCAAGACATGGCTTTAATTCATGTATGGCCTATTTATTATGAGATGTGTTGCCTATTGGCTATTTCCATTTTTGGCCCCTTACTTTCATCAAGAGTAAATCAAATGGTCACTGTAAGTAAGTAATGTTTTTCAATAGCTTATTTTAGTGTAGCTAATTTAGTTTCTCAACCAAAAAATGTTGGTCGGGATTATATATATATATATATATATATATATATAGTGGTTGAATACCTGTGATGCAACGTATCCGATACGCCACGTGGCGTATCCTTTAATTTTAAAAAAATAAAAAATCTCAATACGTATTCGATACGTTTTTTTAGGCGTATCGAAACTATTGTTGGTATTTTTTTTACAAATTTTTAATATTTGATGGGTTAAAATTAAAATATAAATTCCACAAACCTTTATAGACTTGTTGCTTGATCAACCGAAACTTTAATCTGTTATGTTAGCCGAAGAGTCCATGAAGAAACAATCTAGATTGTAAATTTCTGATGTGCAATTTAATTTGAAAGTGAATTACTTGAAAACATTATTAATTTACTTTTTTTTGTCATAATGACTTTATGTAGTCATTAGTCGTCGAGTATCAAACATCTTGATTTTTGATGCAGTCGAGAAAGCGTTGGAGTTTATGGTGAAACGGGATCATTCCAAGATGAGAGGCTGATTTTGGCTCGGTCCGTTTTTGACGTGCAAATAGTCAAATTTTATCCGAAACGGGCCAACGAACCATAGTAATGATCATTAAGGGAGCGGATTTTAGCCAAATTCCTTCGTTTAGGCCTCGAAAAGGCCGTTTTTTGCCGTTTTTAGTAATTTTCGTTTCAGTTATATCTTTATTTCTAGAACTCGGAATTGCATTCCGTTTGTTGGAGCGTGTTCCTTATGAGTAGAACTTTTAGTTTATGCTTTTATTTCGATTTTTTCCTTTTTTGGAAAAAAAACGTTATTTCCTATTTTAGTTATGCTTTTAGGGTATATATTCTATGTAAACCCTAAGATGACATTCAATTGTTTATTGAATAAAGTTTTTGAGAGTTTCTCTCTTTTTACATCAATTTCTTGGTATTCTTCGTGAATCAACAAGCTTTTGATTTTTGTGTGTCGTTTCTATCTTTCCTATAAGCTTCCGCTACGTCAATTTTGTAATATTACACCAAGCTTATTAACTTGTTGTTTAACTTGTTAGTCATAATTCACGTTTGTATGTTTTCTTTTAGTTAAGATGAATGATTTTTTAATGTTAAATATTTTTGTGTATTTTCAATTATTCTTGTTTAAGTTTTAAATTCTATTGTTTGTTAAAAATAAAAAATACATATAATGAATATTAATAATTTATTATATATAAATGTATCCTTGCCGTATCAGTATCGATTGTTTTTAAAAAATGTTGTATTGGCGTATTTGTACTATACCGCACCAGTATCCAAATCCGTGCCAAACCCGTGCAACATAGTTGAATACTTGAATTTGGCCAGAACAATAAAATCACCTTGGGAGTTGGGACAGAACACCGGATGAGCAAGGAATATATGCCTTATATGTAAGTCATAAAACTCACTATTGTACATCTGTAATGTTAAAAAGAATATTACTTACAACCGTAACTTAGGGCAATTATATTAATGGCAAAACCTAGCTATTAAGAAATGTTTAATTGCAAAATGGTTTTTTTTTTTTTTACTTATTTTGCTTCGATTGTGATTATTGATTCCTCACATAATTATTACCGTACTCTGTTACATTTCACCATTAATGATCGATAACCATTGCTTTAAGAGTTAAATACTTTTTTTATGATTTCTCACTGTGTCTGCTTTTGAGGATGGGGGAGGGGAGAGGGGAGACTCTCTCAGCGGTGAATTTTACATTCACAAAGCTCGAACCCGAGACCTTGCTTAAGTGAACTCAAGTCCCTTACCACTTGAGCCAACAACCGTTGGTAAGGGTTAAATACTTTATTTTAACGTAAGATGGTCACTATAATTTTCAAATAATTGGCATATAGTGTTAGTTAATTATCATATTCATCCTTCATATAAAACTTATTTTTTTAACCATCAAAACTATGTATTCCTCTTTTTTTTATCTATTCATAGCCACATGGATTTTCTTGTAACCAAAAATCGTTAAAAAGAATTAAGATTGATGGTTTTATGGTCAACTAAAATGGCCATTATCACATTAAAAGCCCAAAATTATATTTACTACATTTTTTGTTAGAGTAAAATGGAAAAACCTACCGCATGTTATCTCTAATTAGCAAAAATCTGCATGTGTTATTTTTATTAGCAAAACATTAACTGTGTTATTTGGTCAAAGGCAAAAATCCCCCGAAGAGCCATAGGTGCATGACACGCTCAGGATTTGAGAGTGGGCCTGAATTATTGGATGTCAAATTACATTTTTACCCTATATTTTAGTAGATTTAGTCGGAGTTCATGGTTTGAGGAGATGGGGAAGACGGTCAATTTCCCTTTCTTAATTTTTAACTAGCTTCCGAGCGCAAGCGGGGACTGCGTGCGACGTTCTGAAATTGAAACTAATTGATATAAATACAAAATATTTTCAAAAGTGAGAGAATCAATTAATTTGAAAATTAAAACCGAAAGAGGTGGAGAATTGAGTTTGAATTTGATTTAACCGAATTTGTCTCTCTTTTTCTTTATTTAATTACGTAAGTTATATCAAAAAAATCCTAAGATCGTGGGGATTCCCATTTTAAATTTCAAAGTTAAGAAAAGGGATTAAATGACACAATTTTAACCTTCTTTTTCTTTAATTAAATAGGCAAGGGAGGGGCATATATGGAAAATATAATTTTGGTATAACAATTACTTTTTTGTGAGGGTAACTTCCGTATATGAGGGGAAAATGCCTTTCTTTTTATATAGTAATAGATTAGTTTTCTATTTTATTAAGGTATTTACTCGGTATCATGGATCAAAATTTCCATGCGTTTCCTCGAAAAGTACCGAAAGGTTTCCGTTTTTGACTCCATCGAAACGAAAACTACATGTTGTTTCCATTATAGCTATAACCAAGATTTTTACGAAATGTTCGAAACATGCCGAAAAGTTCTTAAAATATTACGAAACGTTTCTAATTTTTAACTAATCGAAACCTACTCCGAAACCGAAACTTTAATCCATGCTCGGTATCTATCAAAAAAAAATCCAATTTGCAAATCAAATATTAAGTGTTATAGTAATCTTAGTTGCAAATCAGATACTAAGTATTATAGTAATTTTAGTTAATGACAGTATGAAATTTGTCTTAGAAATTGTGCTGGTACGAATGTTTAATTAAATTTATATTAATATACTTGAAATAGAATTTAATCATGAAAAAGAAAAACCATTAAGCAAAATTAAAAATTGTTGATATATACATGAAAGGGCAAAACGAACATTTCTATTTGGTCAATGCCAAAAAGCAAGTTAGGGTGCAGTGTGCTAAATAAATCATAACATAAGGAGGTTTTTGCTAATAAAAAATAACAGTTGGAGTTTTTTTTTGCCAATTACAAATAACACAGGTAGTTTACCAAAAAAAAAATAACACAGGTAGGTTCTTGCATTTTACGTTTTTTTTACCTAAAAAAAGATCTGGATTGATTGCAGTGAGTGGCAGTTTAGTCATTTAGATCCACTGACAACTATCCGTTCCCTTTAAAAAACTCTTAAATTCTCCATCAAACACAGAAAACTACCCTCTCTCTCTCTCTCTCCGTTGTCAGAAAGACATCACCTTTTTTTGTAGAAAGCGGCTTTCAAGTGTTGTCTGAACAGCAAGCATCACTACCTCTGCCACTCCGAACACAAACCTTAATTAATACTCACAGTCACAGGAGGTATTACTAATACTACCACTTTGTGTTTTAATTCATGATCTACTTTAATTCTTATTGAAGTAGTTATAACTTCACTTCAATTTCGATTCTCATATACCATTTTATAGATTTACTCTAACCACTTGATGTGACATGATAAATCTGAACTCAGTTGTTTAGGATCTTAAATTTTGTCCATGATCTTTTGTCCAATCGTCTCGATTTTAGTGTAAGGATCCTCTGTGCCACTTTATGTGTAACCGGTGTGACAACAAATGTCATACGGTTGTGACGATGAGACGCGTCTTATATTTTATTACATAAAGTGAATTGGTATTTGTCAGTTGCGTATTGTAATTTGTTGATCATTTCATTGTAAATTGCTCTGTTAGGTTCATGGTTGAAAGTTTCGGTTTTGGGGCATGTTTGTGTCTGTTAAGTACTCGAAGCTTTTTTCGCATCCGAAAAGTTGTTAGTTAATGGACTTGAAAAATACTTTTGTGTTTCGTTAACATTTAGAAACTTTGATCCACGATTTGTTTTATGAGAACGCGAGATGATGGACAGAGTGTGTACTTAAGTTATTTGTATGTCTTGTTTGTCATAATGGAAGTGTAATATTTCACTTAATTGTGATTATTCTACAATTTGTTTAGGTTAATATCTCTGAAATGGACAATGGGGTTGTACTTGAAGAAGAAAAAGGAGTACTGATCATCGAGAAAATTAACGGGGAAGAGTCTATGATTCCGGGTGTGAATAAGGAAAATATCAGTAGCAGTGATGTGATTGAAGATAAGGAGGGCCTCACTTCATCTGAGCCAGGTGCTGTTCAATTGGCTGAATCTGTAACAAAGGCTAAAAAACCAAATCAGGGCAAAGATTCTGATGGAAATGGCTTAAAGACCAAAAAGGCGTCCAAGAACCAGACTAATACTACAAAAACATCGGTTAGTTTTGGACGAAGTACGAGTACCAAATCGAACTTGACCAAATCAAGCTTGACCCAGAGTCTATCGTTTCCATCAAGAGGCCGACATTCGGATGTAATGAAACGAAGCATTGAGGTTCATCCGTTTAAGTTAGACACCAAGCAGTCTCAAAAAGATGGTTCTAGAGTTGAGTCGCTAAAATCAAATGGGAATGCCGGCTCTAGCCCACGAGTGAAACCAATCAACAAGGGACCATACCCAGGGATGAATTCAAAGGGTGTGGCCGGTGAGGGCAAAATGGCAGGCAGGCGTGCAACTATAGCAACTTTACCGAGCGAATCTAAGGTAATATATATATGAAGGAATGATAACTATTCCTATAATCCCTCTTGCATCACTCTTATTTCTAACATTTGTCTTTGTATAATTCAGCCCATAAAACATATACCTGCAAACGGAACCAAGAACGACCCTGCACCTGATGTGTAAGCTTATTGTCATTGCTTCATGGTTTAACGTTTTTTTTTCTATCCTTGTATCTGGTTATTTTACATGACTGCTTCAAAACTATTCTCTACATTATGTACTTATAACTTGACTACTAACTATAAAGCTTAAATTGCAGATTGGTTGAAAAAAATTCAGAGCCTGGAAACATCGCGTCGACTGTGAAGGAGGACGAGGATGCACATTCCACTACTTCTTCGTATGGATCTTCTTACACTGCTAAATGCTTATTTTAAGTTTCAAGTTCCTTATCTTTGTTATGTAATTTGCAGGACGCAGCAGAGGATCAATGCGGCAGCATTCTCGTTCAGGTTGGAGGAACGTGCGGAAAAGCGTAGAGAGGTATATACTACTAATGCACATAATTCATTGTATTAATGCATCATTAACTGACAATTTTTTGTGTTTTTTTTATCATCAGTTCTTTTCAAAGATAGAAGAGAAAATACATGCCAAGGAAGTTGAAAAGAATAACTTGCAAGCAAAATCTAAGGTGCTTGAGAATCTATACTCATTGACCAGTATTTTGTCTCATTCCATTAGTTCTCAAGTTTACATTCCTGTTTCTGTTTATTGGCTCACTTTCATCTGCTGATGTTATTAGGAAAATCAAGAGGCTGAAATAAAGAAACTGCGGCAAACCTTGACATTTAAGGCTACCCCTATGCCTACTTTCTACAAAGAACCTCCCCCAAAAGCTGAATTGAAGAAGGTAACATTGCTTGACTATGTTTTAGAGTTTTCATACACCAATTTCGTACTTCGTTGAATGTCAGGCCTCCGAACTTGTGAGATCTCTGATAAAAGAAAGATTCAATTTCTTCTCGTTTCTTGTTAATGCATTTACAATTTCATACATTTGAATGAAGTATCAAATGGATTTACATTTCTTTGGTAGAAGATGGTCACATTATTGATCTTTGTAAGCTCAATTTTAAGTTTGAACATTTAGCGTTTGAGCCTAACTTACTGGAATAACTTTTCTCTTACAAAGTTATCGTCTTACTTTTCTTAACTTTTCTCTTACTGGAATATCGTTTGAGCCTATCATGATCACTTAAAGCTCAAGCTACTGAGTTCAGTCTCCTGAACAAAGTAGATATTTTGCATTCGACATGGCTATCCACCTTAAAATGTCAATGAAAAACTTTGCGCAAAAAACTTTATCTTACATGAATTGTGTATTGTGTTACTATGAAATCTGTTGCTAAACAACATTTATATGATCGACTTACAACTTATAGATACCTACAACACGAGCAAAATCTCCCAAGCTCGGAAGGAACAAAGCCACAGACGGAAACTCCCTTGAAAACGGTGGATCTTCGCTCAGTCCACGAGTTAGTAGAGACAGTTCCAGCTCACCAAAGGCTCCCCAGAAAAACGGCGTTAGCGGCAATGCTACTTCAAAAAAATCCACGAAAAGCTCACTTTCTAAGAGACAATCTTTGACAGGTACCAAAGCAAAAGGCTTAGTAAAAGAGGACCAAGACAAGGAAGTTCGTGCGCTAAACTTGGAAGAAAACCATGAACAGCCTCGTTGCAATCCAGAACCAGAGGAAAAAACCGAAGTTCTTCAAACCAAAGTTTGTGAAAGCAATGGATCTTTTGTTGCTTCAAATGCTGCTGCAGATGCAGTGATTTCTGAAGTCCCAGTTGAAGGTTAAAAACACGTTAATGGGTCGTAATTTTTATCTATGTTGAGTACAGAAAGTTTATTCTATCAAACTCCATTTTGTTGTGAATATGTTTGTTGCTGGTTACATGTTTGAGTTACTTATATGTTGTTCTGCAGGTTGTTGAAGTTGTATGTATTATTTGTCGAAGTTCAAAGAGTATATGGTTTTGGTGGTTGCATTATAGCTTTTGTAAATTTTAATAGCTGTTTGTTGGTTATGTTTTCTTTTTCTATTGAGAGTGAATATAATGCATGTTGATAATTCACTTCACTCGTATGTATAATCTATATTTTTCTGAATCTAAGTTTAATAGACCTCTTTTTTCTGCCAAGTTAAGAGACTGGTTTGCAAATTGCCTGGCATTTCTACAAAGTACATTTTTTTGGTAGTAAACTGGCTATATTGGGCTGGTAGGGCTTGAATTGAGAACTAGGAAAAATTATTAAATACAATCGTTGTATTGATGATATGGTGCCCCCGAAGGAATAACCACCCATAACACTAATTCAGACCGTGTATTGATAGCAATAATTAACTGGATGTACCACCTTATCGTGTAGAGACTGCATCTAATAATTTCTCAAGAACTAGACCGTGTGGGCTTGTGAGTCCTTAGCATGCTATATATTTAGATGTATCAATAGGGTTACTATATTAGGTATATGCTTTCTACCTAGAATTGGAATAAATATTTCATGCAAATATTGTATTGCTTATATGGTGCAAAATTACGAATTCACTGTATTGATAAGGTAATGAATTAGGTTATTCCTATGTTCTAGAAAACTTTAAAAAAAATTAAATCAGTTGTACCACGTAGTGATGGTAATACAGATGTTGCATAAATTATCTTTTTTTCCCCCTAAAACTGAGATATATTGGTGCATTTTTCGGGTTGGGTAAACTACAATTAGGGTAAACTACAATTACATAATGTTGATATTAGAGACAGATCGTTGCATTTTTTGCAGCGTCTTTGTTGCAACAATTACATTTAAATTTATATTTGTCATCCATGAAGTTTTGTTGAATGGTGGAAATCTATCATATTGTTCGAATAATTATAAAGACATTCTCGAAAAGCATTGAGTTCACGTAAAAAAAGTATTCATCTGTTATCTTAATCCAAATTTCGAAAGTTTTCTCTATGATTAAGGATAGCGTTTTCGCAATTATGGTAAGGTTAAAGTATGTTTCTATAGTTAAATGTAATCAATCCCTAAAATGTATGCCAATGTTTTGATATGCTTATTTTATGATATTTTTGCTAGCTGATTGCTCAAATGCGCATATAACTTGCAAACTTTATTCTCTATTCAATAAAAAGATCGGAATTTTGAGAAGAAAATGAGACAATAAGCAAGTAATGGTGTGGAGTGTGGACGTGTGGTTAACAGTTAGCTCAATTCTTAATTGTTGTTTGCAACACTCTGAATTATAGCCAGAGTATGGTACCCTGTCACATTAGCGGCCTATTGAAGAATTTGGAATTGGCAAAAGAAAATTCCTTGGCAGCGAAGTTTGGACTTTTTCCAATCTTCAATCAAAGAATAAAGAGAAATGATTTTTTTAAGTACCCACCAATAATTAATAAATCCTGTTGAACCAGCTCACTCAACTTTACTGACCTGATTTGATTATTAAAATAACAACACTACACACCATGCACAAACACGATCAAAGGCCTTAAAATAATAAAAGCCAACCCTGCATAGCAATACTATTAAGTATAATTACTTGTTACTTTGAGTCGGAAAATAAAAAAGGAAAGAAAAGGGATTGACAGTTTTGTCTTAAGCCAAGGCCAATAATTGACAATGGCATATGAATTCTTCATATTTGCTATTTTTAAGGCAGATTCAGACTTTGCACCTTCTAAGAAAAGACATGCGCTGCCATCCACTAATTTGCTGTCTTTTCTTGATTAATTACAATAATCCACGCAATGTTTGTCAAATGAGGATTATACAGATTCAAGAGTCCTCTTAGTTTATTGAGAAACCATAGAAAATACTCAATTAATTATCAGTACGTACGTTCTGATACCCCAAGAATTACTTTGCCTCATCAGGTGGATGCGGAAAATTAAAGCTATCATTAGTTTTAGATTCATTATACCGTGAAATTTGATATAATTACAAAATTATTTTTGAAGTCTAATCTATTGACATTTGACACCCAGTAAAATATGGAAAACTCCAACTAAAATTGATGATCTTAAGTCTCCTACTTGGTTTCGTATTAAAAGAATTTGAAGGAAAACATATTATAAGGGTGGGAACGCCTACCCTGAACCTAAAAAAACAAAGTGAAATTTAGCTTGCTATGAATCTGGTTGTAATTCTCGTGTCTCGTAATTCTTGTGTCTCTATGAGGGGCTGTTAAGGTGACTCTTTTTCGAGAGCGAGCCCCCCCCCCCCCCTTCTTCGAGCATCGGAGGGCTTCTTTTATAGGCGGAGGGGAGTTGCTCGTCCCTTCCAACTTTGTCGAATGGGGTCGTGCCAAGTGGCTGTGGAGGTGAGTCATTTGTTAGCTAGGTGCAAGCTGATCCTGAAAGTGTAGGTGTTAGATCGAAATGTTAGTCCAACATTGTGGTAAACAATGTTAACCTAACATTGAGCTTGACACAAACATTGCATAATCTGCTATACAATATATTATTAATTTTGCCCTTATTTACGGACTTATCTAGTCCTACAATTTGTGTTTATCTTTGGTGTATTTCAGAATATCAAATGATCAAGGTTTCAAGAAGATTACACATCAAGAAAAGAAGATCAAGAAGATCGAGTTGAAGAAGATTAAGATAAGCATGGGAGATCTCAAAAGATAAGGCACGCTAGAGCTTCCAGATTTAAGATATCCTCGAAGAAGATATCAAGACTATCCAAGAGAATTGAAGAACAATCCAAGTTGTGTCTATCACACCTCTAGCTACGCCATTGGAGATCTATAAGAAGGGTGATGGACATAAGCAGAAAACAAGACAAGAGCATAGAATTCTGAGCGAATTAATATTGAGAGTCGAGTGTTCTCTGTCTTGTTGTACTGAGACCGTGTTTAACTAGATTAGAGCTATAATCTCTATAGGTTAGATAGTTATGTTGAGAGGAGTGATTTACGTTAAATGTTCTCAGTTGAGTTTTGTATAATCATTAAGTAATTTGTGATTATTTCGCCTTGAGGCTCGGCATATTATATTCTTATAACTTAAAATTCATATGTTATGTCTTTTACTTATTCGTTGTGCAATTTACTCTTTTGAAAATGTTAAGACAACATTGAGTACTTCAGTGTCGGCGTAACACTTAAATTAACACCACTTGTGAATTTAAAAGAGAACCAATCCCGGTCCACACATTTTTTGATCCATCATGGTTACGGGAGAGCGGACATGTCAGGAGGTGTGTGTCAGTCTTTATTGGGGTGGGCCTACATCAACTTTTCAATTCTTATCCTTAGGACTAGATAAGTTCTTCGAGGGTGGTCTTGTCAGCATCGTCTCATTGTGGTTATGTGTATTTTTAAGTACAAAAAAAGCGATAAGCTAGATACATGTACTATCAAAAATACAAATGGACAATGTCTATTTGCTTGTTCAAATTTTAGAGAAGTTCCCTTATAAGGTAAGTGATAACACAATCCTTGCCGTAAATAATATATCATGGGGTTATTTCTTTAAGCACTTAGCGCTTAAACAAAATATAGAACGACCAATGTATTCATCTTCTTAGAAAGTATAATAAATACGGTCCAGAATAAAGGTTGCTTTTTTTCAAGTACCAATTCGACTCTTTGTAGTGCTTATCTACTTTGTTGCATGTTATAAGGGGGGGGGGGGGGGGGGGGAATCATGTTTCATATCATAATTTGGTAGTTTCCTAACTTTGGTATCATAACTTGTCACCTATCAAGTTTGGTACCCCAGGTTGGCAATATGGTCGAATTTATATACCCCCACGGTGGAGCACCCTAATTGTCACCCCTATCCTACGTGGCACGCTGTTGACCCAGAATTTTGGTATTTTTGACCAAATTTAAACACATGGATGTCGACATGTCATTCTCTATGCTTATGAAAATCAAAATTTATCTCTCCTAATGATTAAATAAGCTTTTATATTTATATCACTAAATTGTATATTTTTAATGTGAAAAAAATAATATTAATATTCCTAAAACATAATTAATTAATTCTTAAAAATGTTTAATTAAATCTTAAGTATTATTTATTTTTAAAAAACAAAAAAATAAATTCTTAATTCTTTTAAAAAAAAAATACTGTTTACACACGATGTTCACTCTATCACCGTTGTCCTCCGCCGCCCCCTCCTCTAGAACTCCATAAACCACAACGGCAACACGGTGTACCTCGAAGACCAGGTGTAGAAGCTCGAAGAGAAGCATCCATACATGGTGAATGATGAATTGGTCTTTCTCCGTCGAATCCACCATCATATGCCATGTGAAAGATGCAAACGGGAAGATGAAGTTCCTGGAGGTAACGAAAAAGAAAAATGACGAAGCCCACAACGGCGGGGTGAGAGGTGCAATGGCGGTAGAGTGGGGAGCGTTTGAAGAAGATGATGATTTATTTAATTAGAAATTAATTATACAATTATGTTATTATTTAGTTAAGATTCTATTTATAATGATGATTACTATAGATTTTTCTCAAATGATGATAAACAGATAAAGTTTATTTGTAAGATTTTTTTTTCAATCAACGTAACGCAACTAACTGCAACAAAATTTGGAAAGAAATGAAATTAAATGAATTAACTATTTAAAAATTGATTACTTTATTTTAACATCTAAAATCTAAATAACTTTTTAAGAATTAATTAATTCATGTAGAGAATTTCTCAATTAACTAATTGTCATGGATTTAAACATAATTTTTTAAGAATATAAACAAGAAATTTTAAGATTTAAATGATTTTATTTTAAAGATATAAATATTAGTATACAAGCTTTTATTTAATTTTGAATTTTTTTACTTCTCTGTTGGAAGCCACGTGGGATTTTCAACAGTTTGGTCCTTTAAGTTGGCTTTAGCGCGATTTTGGTCCCATAAGTTGGCAGGCCTCGATTTTGGTCCCATAAGTTGGCATTTGAACTTGATTTTGGTCCCATGGTCAACATTTTCAAAAATATATCCGTTAAAAGCCTACATGGCACCAATTGACTGCCCCGTGGCAATTTTGACTCGAGTAAATGGACCCACGTACACACATGGAAATTACGTGGCAAAAAATGCTAATTATTAGAGAATTAATACACATGACTCGAGTAAATGGACTGCCCCGTGGCGGGATCGGGAGCACGACGGTGCTACCTGATCCGCACCGCGGCTGACAAACTCCCGCATATGCGGGAGTCCCGCAGGAGGCGGGATTCCGCTCGGGATCCCGCAACAACGGTGACAGAGCAGCGGAGATCTCCTCCGGAGGGGGTGGTGGCGTTGAGGGCGGAGATCCGCTCGGGATTCCGTTGTGTGTGTGTGTGTGTGTGTTTATACTAACAAAAACAGAGGAGCAAAAATAGAAATAGAATTGAAACCCAGAAAAGAAGTTGAATATATATATATATATATATATATATATATATATATATATATCTTACAAGAAGCGGGTTTGCGAGTGGCAAGAGAGAAATCACTCTCATACTCATCAGATTCTTGAAATCCATCATCATAAACTTTATCATAATATTCATCATCGCTGCTATCGATCTGAGCTGGCTGCACCGCTGCAGACTGCTGCTCCTGGAATTATCGGGAGCTCGGGTCCGATCGAATTCCGACCCTAGCTCCCGACTCCGACCCGCGGGAGCAGCTGCGGGAGAGAAGTCCCGCAACTGCTGGTCGGAGTGAGATCGGATTTTTCCCGGGCGGGAAAATTCCGATCGGGTCGCGGGAATCGGACCCGGCCCTCCCACCACTATGTGGGATAATACTAGTTCGAAAGACTAAAGAGTTATAAAAGCATTGTAAGTAAATGTAATAATTACGGTAAATCCTCATAAAGGTTGTTGGTTTTTTTTTATGTGTCGAGAAGAAGAATTTTATTAAAACAAAGGAGATTAGAGATACTCCTACTGTTCAATTCGAGTTTAAAAACAACGCTACCATAGCCCAATCTGAAAATGAATAAGAAACGCATGAACTTTTGATATAAACCAACTCCAACATTTTGTTTTTATGTTCTCGCAAATATCGAACAGCGAAAGATGCTTATTCTTGTAGCACATGTTGTTTCACTACAAGAAAATCGCTCATTTTCGACGGCCTCCGACGGCACCTGACTGTCGGAAAAGGTCTTTTCCGACAGCGGTTTCCGTCGGATCTTTTCCGACAGGCTTCACCCGTCGGAAAAGACATGTCCGTCGGCATAGTGCCGACGGAAATGATCTTTTCCGACGGGTGAAGCCCGTCGGAAAAGATCAAAAAAACAAATAAAAATAAAATAAAATCCGGTCATTTTCGTCGGCCTAGTGCCGACGGAAAAGACGATGGGATCGGCCCATGATCATTTCCGTCGGCCGGCAGCCGTCTTTTCCGTCGGCCGAGTGCCGACGGAAATGACCGTGGGCCGGTCATTTTTTATTTTAATTAATAAAAAAAAACAAAAAAACAAAAACAATCTATAAATACCCCCCCAAATGTTTTCATTCATCACACCAATCACTCTTCATTCTAAATATTTCAATCCTAATCTCTTCCAATATATATATATATATATATCTTTTTTTTTGAAAAATTGTCATTTTATAAATGGTCGATAATCGCAAAAAAATTATTGATAAAGGAAAAGGGAAACAGAAATTATATATTTCCAATACAAATTTATCGAGATCCCTCTTCGATAAACTTTCGAGTAATTTTAAATCTCGGCGTGGTGGCGATGCTGAAACAATTTGTCCCGACGAAGTTACCCAACAAGTCGATGAACCTCCGCCACAAACTCATCATACTCCAGTTGCTACCCAACAGTGCCCAACTACAACTCAGGCCCCTAGTCCTGCTCGTGAACAACCACAACGCCCCACCACTCGGAGCCAAAGAGCTGCTGCTCCCCGACTGAGGGACGACCCCGATCCATTGTTTCCGCCTGGAATTACTCCTCCACGTTTGGTTGTTCCGCATGGCATAATGGATGAACTTCCACAAGCCAACAACGAAGGAACTTCGTCGGGACGACAACCCTCGCCAGCATCTGTTGCTTCTGAATTTGCTTCTAATAATACCAATAGGATGCCTAGGGGACGGGCGAAGGGTCGAGGTACTACAAACTCAGACGATGCGAGGCTCAAAGTTGGAGTGAACGAGAAGTTTCAATTTGACAAAAATTTATGTGAAGATACTATCGACACAGTTAAGCGATCAATTCAAGTTACGATAACAAGCATAGTGGCCGAACCGGCGATACATTACTCTCAGTTATCCGAGTCACAAAAAGAAAAATTCATAAACTGGTTCAGGGTATCTTCTTTTAACTTGTTTTAACACATTTTCCATTATTTATGTCCATTATAATTTTTGCATTCTACTTATATGTTATCATATTTTGAAGACTATATACAAATGGGATCTACACGAAACGGATAATATTAGAACGGCATTCCATAAGGTG
The DNA here is from genome assembly GCA_948329865.1 of Linaria vulgaris. Lineage (NCBI taxonomy): Eukaryota > Viridiplantae > Streptophyta > Magnoliopsida > Lamiales > Plantaginaceae > Linaria > Linaria vulgaris. The sequence goes on along the minus strand of OX415254.1, from coordinate 12,650,589 downwards.
GCACAAGTAAAATGGAAGGATGCCATATACGAGTGCAAAAAGCTCTACAGGAAGCGAGCTAAAGACCCCCAATGGTACCAAAAGACTTGGATACCAATCGGCTTTGAATCGACGTACTGGAATCATTGGGAGAATGAAAGGACGATTGAACTTGCAGAAAAAGCAACGGAGAATCGACTGGCCAATAAGACAAAGAGCGTCGATGGAAAGGGATCCTTAGGTACGTACCACGGTGGATCTGTGAGTACACAAGAGAGGAGCTGCGCAACGGTACGATATGTTAGGATTTCCTTGTTTGCAGAATACATTTTGTGATATTTGTGTTACTCTTTAACATTAATATTGTTTAAAAAAATGTTGTTATAGTATGACACGGATGATGTGATACGCTTCGACGAGCAATACATGCACGACCACTTAGTAACGGATCCAGATGGAAGAATACTCTATTGGGACCCTCCACAAGCAGAAGAGTATTTTGTAAGTTATCTTAATTAAGCACGTATATGATTGTTTTGCGTATATACCTTTTTCATTTATTTACTTTGAACATTGTAGAAAAATTATATTGAAGCGCTCGAGGATAATTTTGGTCCAGACAAAGCCAAATGGCTGCTTCAGTTTGACGTAAATATCGCGGCCATTGCAGATCATAATGGCACACATGGGAGGCTCAAAGGCAAAGATAGGTGCAATACCCTCGCAGATTATGGTAAGTCGCAGGGTAAAAATCTTAACCGTGCTGAGGTGGTAAGAACACGTAAAGCAGTCAATGATGCTACTATTGAGTTGCAACAAACTGTTGCGGGCTTGGAGAAAAAGATTATCGATGTGGAGGGCCAAGTGGCGAGGGACCGGGAGGAGTGGAGGCAGGAGCGAGCTCGTGAGCGAGAGGAGAGAGAGCGGGAGCGAGCTCGCGACCGAGAAGAGAGGGATCGTTATCAATGGAACAACCCGCAGAGATTCAACACCAACAACTACAATTCAAGCAACTATCCTCCAAATCAGTTTCATGGAGTGCAAAGTCAACCGAACGATTATTGGCAACATAACCAGACACAACCTCGTCAAAACTATCAGTATTGGGACCAAGAGTTTCATGGAACAAACACGTCGTGGAGAGTGCCAATCGGTCAGACGAGTCATCCAAGTACGCATGGCCAAAACAACGACCTTAATTTTGATCAGGATTTGGATTATTTGATGCGGTATGACTTTGGTGGGAATAATCATAGTGTTAGTGTGGATCGTACATGTGCCTCCAGAAGTACACGACAGGATAATGTATCCACCCATGTTACTCAGGACGAGGAAACGATAGCCGACCTATCAAGTTTGCCTATCGGGGAGGTCGACTTTTTGAGTAATAATGCTTGTTTGAATCTCCATACTGGAGATCAACAATATCGGCCAAGGGGTAACAGAGGTAAAGGCCCCGCCACTCAGGAATGAAGATGTTATGGGTGTTAGTGTGAGTTTGTATGTTTCAATTACCATTTTAAGTGTTGTATGTTTTATGTTATTTGTGTTAGTGTGAGTTTGTACGTTTCACTTACCATTTTAAGTGTTGTATGTTTTAATTACCAGTTATGTTGTGTGTAATCAGTTTACGCGTTTGAAGTAATGTTTTGTAATTCGACATTATAAATCATTTTTTTGCTACCGTATTTGATGCGAATTACAAAATACTTGGCTTACATACTGAATATACGAATTTGATGTAATTTCTTTCACTCGACCCTTCTCGGCCAAACGATCGTACATCCAATTTCTATCTTCATTTGAATACATTATTATCTATAAAATTAATAGTTTTTACCGTTATTAATACGACAAAATTAATAGTTTTTACCGTTATCTATAAAATTTATACCGTTATCTATAAAAGCCTCGGAAATAAAACCCTTTTTCGACGGCACCATGCCGTCGGAAAAGCCGTCGAAAATGAGCGTATCCGGAAGCTTTTTGACGCGGATCGCTGACATGGCACCATTCCCCCTCCAAAATCTATAAATACCCCCAAATTTTACACCTAAAATTCATTCATTCATACACAAACACTCAAATTATATCCTCCATAACTACATTTCTTCTCTCAATTCTTTCTTCAATTATTTTTCTTACTTATATTTTCTTTATATAAATTTTGTTTTCTTACACATATCATATATTATTCTTAATACTTTCATAATAAACTATTTTTATTAATCTATATATATTACAAATTAGTTTATATTTATATTTTTCGTACTAAATAATTCATTTTTTATAATTTATATATATTATTAATGTTTATATATATATGTTTTAATTATAGCATTTTCCGAAAATTCGGACAAAATTTGAGATGATAATTAACAAAAAATTGTTTTTTCCGTAATTTTTTTCTTAATATTTAAATATTATTTCCGACGGCACTATGCCATCGGAAATGATATTTTAATAATATTTTTTAAAATTATTTAATACATATTCTTAAATTAAATATGTATTTTTATGAATATACGTATGAAATAAAACACGCGTTTCCGACGGCATAGTACCGTCGGAAATACTCTTTTCCGACGGCATCGTGCCGTTGGAAAAGAGGACAATTCCGACGGCATCGTGCCGTCGGAAAAGAGGTCTTTTCCGACGGCACCATGCCGTCGGAAATGCCCGGCAGCTTTTCCGACGGCACCATGCCGTCGGAAAAGACCTTTTCCGACGGCACTGCGCCGTCGGAAAGATCTTTTCCTACGGAAGCTTTCCCGACGGATTGAACCGTCGGAAAAGACCATTTCCGACGGGAAATACGCCTTTTCCGACGGGTTTTGTGCCGTCGGAAATGCCCGTTTCTCTTGTAGTGTTCTAGCCGTTCAATTTTCCAAAAACAATTACTCAAATGGTTCTAAGCTCTGAAGGTTTTTTGGCATTGGAAAAAAGACCGAATAGTTGATAAAAAGAGTCTTTATTGTACCAGCCATGACAAAATCAATACCAATCCATTGGAGAATTCCCACACAAATCTGGTGTGTAAACGAGCAACCACAAAAGAGATGGTTACAATCTCCGGGGGCGAGATTGCAAAATGTGACTAGCTCCAATACTCATATATCACAGTTGTAATTGCAAAAATTATTTTTGTATCTCTTTTGTATTCTTGTTCTTATTTCTGCGTATTGACTTCGTAAGTCCAAAAACACAGTCAAATGTTGGAATTAAATTGAGGAGGCAATTCGCTACAACTGCCACACACGAGTTCTTAGTGATAGAGTCGAATTATGCTTTAAGTAACACAACTTCAAGTTACAAATTTTGACATTCTCGACCAAATCAACAACAGTTCTCTGGTTTAGTTATCACTTATCAAACAAATTATTTAAACTTTTTTGAAGAACCCTCATCTTATTATATCATAAAAGAAAACCCTTTACTTAATTATATATCTATAGAAAACCTAGACTGAACTTCAGGGGAAAAAATCGATATTGGTCCTTTATTGTGTCCTAGTTACAGTTTTGGTCTTTTATTGTGTCCTTGTTTTATTTTGGTCCTTTATTGTGTATTTCACTACAATTTTGGTCATTCAGATGGAATCTCAGCCGAAAATGTCATGTACGAGCATGTGGTGCCCTCAATTCAATTTTTTTGAATTTTCCACAAACATATTCGCATGTTGGAACAATAATTTTAATTTTTTTATTTAAAATTTTGACCTGTCCGATCCGGATAACCCGGTCAAATCGGGTTGGCCGGGTGAGAATTTTAAATAAAAAAAATTAAAAAAAATTGAAACTAGCGTTTTCACATGTGAATTTGCATGTGAAAATTAAAAAAGTTTTTATTTTGGCCGGCAAGTGCTCCCACGTGATATTTTTAACTCTGACTTCTTCCTGATGACCAAAATTGTAGTGAAATACACAATAAAGGACCAAAATAAAACAAGGACACAATAAAGAACCAAAACTGTAACTAGGACACAATAAAGGACTAGTTTCGATTTTTTCCCGAACTTCAGGATGTATGAAAATATTATTTTTTTATGGGTGTATGAAAACTTTTAAATAACATTTAAAACACGAGTTGGATAGAAAATGAAGTGGGGGATGAAAGGTAAATAAAGGTTCCCTTTAATAGAAACAAATCAAACGACAAAGAAAGTTAGTCACAAGACTTAGGATAGAAGGCAAAAATGGCAAGCCACCCGTGATGAACAATAATATGATATATGTTCGTAATACACTGTCGGTGAACAAAGTTACATACACAAAAAGAAAAAAGAAAAAGAATATGTAATTACAGTATTTATAGCAAAATAAACAAAGAAAAAAAAAACTCTGCAGTGAGGTTCTGCTGAGGGACAATACTTCAACGCAATCACCATTCTCTCCTAAATATCTGTCAAATTTCAGAGGGAAAACAAAAAAAATATAGTCAGTAAGATCCTTATAAATCTGAACAAAGAAAATATGAATTTTTATAGAAATGAAATATTCTGGAATACTCACCCCTTCTGCAAACTGTGATTCTTTCCCTCTTTATTTTTTTTCGGTTGTTTTTACTTTTGAATGGTGTAAAATTCTACTGACAGCTAGAAAAACGAGATTCCTGTCCAACAGCCCCAAGCATCGTACATGTCATTTCCATCAACCTCCCTGTAACATTATCACAACAAAAAATTAATCAACCAATTAATATCAATGCATATAACAAAAATTAATGGAACTTCTCAAAGATTTGAAGTATGATTTCTACATTATATAAAAACAAACCATAAAAATATTTTCTTGCAACAACTATATTACGATCTGTCCATAACAATTCGAAGAGTTAACAATCATTCTAATATTATAGAAATGAAACACACACCAACGAGAAAAGCAATCAATATAGGAGCAAAAAATCAATTTCCAATATAATATATATAGTAGACCTGTAATATATTATTAGAATAAACATGTCAACTTGATCGTTTCCGATCTAAACTCTAAACTCCTAAACAACGAAAAACAAATTTATATTACATACTTATATATATATATATATATAATATTGAATATAATCATGATGAAATTAATGATAAACCATGCACAGCTGGGCTAGGCTGGAATCATAATGTAACTTGAATTCCATGAGGTCCACCACATGTTACATACCATAAAGTAGTATCCAATACTTCTGACTACCAAATCTCATAGTTACACTCAATCAGAAGGTTCTAATGCCTCTCTAGCACCACGAGATACAGCATACATCCCCCTCTCTTATGTTGCACCGACACGATACAAACCTAATTACTTAATAATACTAAACTCTTTTGTCTTAAAGGTTGTATGTATGACCCAGTTGCTTAATTAACTAATAAAACAAAGGGTCCAGTCCAAGCAAAGTTTTAACTTTGAACAAAAGAATGAAAGTGAAACGTGATTATAACAGTCTGCCTGCATGAAAATTACTCACTTTACCTAAACAAAGCAAGAAAAACAAACACGTAATAAAAATATTAACAATGATTTGTTGAATAGGAATATCGTTTACTTACACAAAACGAGAAAAGACTAGATGACAAAAGTCCACATAAAAAAATGATTTATGCAAATAGAACCAAAAAACAATATGCAACATTTATTAGAAGACTACTACCAGTAAAGTGACTGAAAAAGTACGAACAAACAAACAAAACACATACCGAATATTACTAATACTTGTATATATATATATATATATATATATATGATTTTCTTTATAAATAAAAGATTTGAGTGGATTTTTTTTTTACCTAAAATTTGGTGCCAAAACTAAATAAAAAGTGTAGATTCAATATTACAGCCAAAGAGTGGCAGCTGTAACACCTAAAGCATTGATTCCTTATGACTTCAGGTTAACATCACCATCACAAGCAAATTTGGCTGGCAACACATATCAAATTAAAATACACCGAAAAATCACAAATTCGGACCATTGCCACAAGTAAATGTAATTTAATAAACGATTCAATTTTAATTCTAAATGAGTAGTAGGTAACCATGAACATGTTATAAAGCAAATAGTAAATACAAGGGCTATGTAATAGTAATACTAATAATTGAATAAAAAGAAAATAAAACACATACCTCTTCTTTGCTTTTGAACAACCTTAGAAACAGGGGGAGCAGCCTTAGGAGCAAGCTTAGTTTCCTCAGGTGGAAGCAGAACACCGTCGATCCCCTGAACCGAAATCCTCCCATCCGTATAAATATCCGGGTCGAACAAATAAGCTGACCCTTCCCCTTGTCCGAACTTAACCGACCCATCAGCCTCCTCGGCCGCAACCTTATGTGGCAATCTCAACGTGTCGTACTTCACCTTGCCGAACCTTCTCACCGCATTGTACATACTCTCCTCGGTTTGGTACTCGGGGATCAAATGATAGTACATTATCTGCTCAGGTGCACCAGGCTCACTCAATTGATCTGTACTCAACTTTGCCATCGCCTCATCGTTAGGAGCTAGAACCGTCAACGTATAGCCCTCGGAAACCAATCGCCCCATTTCAGTAGCGAGGGACGTTAAATTTACCAAAATATCCGCCATTTCGTTGTATCCTCCGTAATGTAGTAGAGTAGTGATGAAATCCTTGACCTGACTCTCGCCATCAAAGGGGTGGTGTGGTCCGCCTGTGTCAAATTAATACAAATTATTAAGTATTCAAAAGTGGTAATGTTGAAATTCTCACATATAAGTGTATCCAATTATTGAAAACACTAGCTAGCCCTTGTTCATACAAAGGGTAGAAATTATTTCATGCAACTATTACATGACATGACACGATTACACGATGATAATATTTCCTTAATTACAAAATAAAATAAAATAATATTACTAGTGAATTAACACTAAATAACCAAGATCACCGTGCACCCAATTACTATAATTCTACGACACTCATAATTAAACACCAATAGGCAATAACCATATAGTAAACGCGTAAACGCCACATCAACGTAACGTAACATCGATTGTATGAAATAAATTTTTTAAACTATTAATTAAAAAAATATAAAAGCCTAACTAAAAAATCTACAGCCTAATTTAAAACAAATATATTAAATATTAATTACCTGGACCAGGCGCAGGCGCGGGAGCCAGAGACGGTCCGGGCGCCAACGCGTCGTAAATCGGGAGCACGGGCGGCGCTCCAGCCGCGACCGGAGGCGCGGGCTTCTTCAACCGGTGCGTCCTCGGGTCAATCTCCGGCGCCCCTTCCGGAATGACCGCCTCGGTCGCCCTCAAGCTCCTCCTCCTATTAAAATCCTGCTGCACCGATTTCGGCACCAACAGCCGCTCAATGCCGTGAATCACGCCGTCCGGCCGTACAACATCGTCCGATTTAATCACCCTCGAATTCCCCACGATCCTCTCACCGTTCTTCCCCCTCCCGAGATGAATCTTCTCGCCGTACGTATCGCGACAAAGGCTGTCGTGACGACGGTTGATACCCCAGTTGTTCGACTCAATGCGGGCGGGGATCATGTGGAAGAGTAACAGGTTTTGTAGAGATTTAAGGTTACGTGGCTCGAGTAGGAATTTCTTGAATTCGGGGTCTAAGTCGCGCTCGAGCGCCTCGTTTTTGGGAGCGAAGATGGTGATGTTGTGATTCGCGACGGCTTCTTCGAGCTTTTGTAACAAAAGGGCTTTTTCGACGAGCTCGGAGAGTTCGGTGTAGTGGGAGTCTAAAAGTGCGACGAGGACTGAATTGGAGTTTATTTGGGAGTTGGGGGGCTTTTCTGATAATGTGAGTGTTGATGAAGTGAGGACTAGGAGGGTGATTGTGAACAAGAACACAAGAAGAACAACGCCAGAACCCATGGCGTTTTTCTCTCTCTCTCTCTCTCTTGAAATGTTGTGTTGTGTTTTTCTCTCACTAGTTTTTTAGAAGGGAGAGAGAATGGAGGAGTGTTGTGGCTTTGTATTGAAGGGGGAGAAGAGAAGAGAAGGAAGGAAATTAAAATGTGGGATTTGTGTTAATAATAAGTTTGGTGGTGAAATATTAAAGCAAGCGGTTTTGTTTTATGTGTTGATGATGGTGTGTGTTTGTGTGTGTGTGTGTGTGTGTGTGTGTGTGTGTGTGTGTGTGGAGTTGAGATAATCTTTTCAATTTGTTTAATTTAGGACATATGTTTAAGAGGCTTGGCATAAGGTGTTGTGTTGTATTAAAAGTAAACTTTAGTTAAAGATACATGATGTTAAACAAAACAAAAAAAAAAAAAGATAAATGGTGGTGATTAAAGTAGTTAAGGGAGATGGAATTGCTTGGGAATTAAGAAGTTAAAAGGATCAAGGGCATTAAGCTAAATTGCTAAATGGTGGAAAGTTTTAAGTTTGTTGATTAGTAGAGTTTTGGTTAAGGGGGGTAAGTGAGTAGGGGTAAAATGGGGAGAGCATGGCAGCTGGAAGAGGGACCCACGAGTAGTATATGCAATCAGCGGCGAGCTAGCGGTGGCTTGGCTAAGCTGCATGTGACGTGTGAGGCTTATAAGCCATTAAGGACTGTCGGTTCCCTTTGCTTTTTCTTATAGCGCTATTTTTCTTTCTTTTTTTCTTTTTCTTTTTAACCTTTGTCTAGAGAACGAGCTAGCTTTGTATTTTCTTTTACGTTCTTGTGTTGTGACGGAGGAAAATCCAAATTAATTGATTAATTCTTGATTGATTATTAGAAGCACGTTATTTCTATTCATGCTATTCAAATTTTCTTGTAGATGTTTTGGTGTATAAGATTTAATGTGTACACACTAAACCTTTACGAAAATTTAGACGATCAAGTTTGGCAAAAGTTATAAAAAAGACTCTAGACAATATTGAGTTACCTTTATAAAGTATCGATGACAATAGAACTCATCCCTCCGATTATAATTGGATCAATGTTTTAGTTTTGATATATATTTTCGCTTGCTAAGTTTTAGAAGCATTTCTAAAAAAGAAATAAAAAATTAGAAGCATTTGACGTTGTTTCGAGATTCTTTTTGAAGTGTTTTAAAATGGTAATGTGTGGGTGGATAAGCAATCCCACCTCGTACCAAAAGGGAAAATGTGTCGTTTCATATCTATTTTTCGTACTTAAACTTCAATTGTAGACTTCAGCATATGAAAACTTAACCGCGTAGTCACGACTTTACAAAATTATTCCTTTAAGTGATTATTAGGTGGCTCAGCATTATTACCAAAATAATAAAAGAGGTGGCTCAACATGCCTCGTTGTAAATTTGTAATGGTGTATCTGTTGCAGTGCCACCGCCACTACCACCTTTACCCTCAAAGTCCATGTCCTCATATAACACTAATGAACATTAGCCATATTCAAATGACTTAAGCACTAATTTTCATATATACGCATCATACAAACTCATATATCTCCATCATTGTAAGGCAATTGCATGTTTGGTCATATATGCTTAGTCTCCTCCCCCACCAAAAGAAAATATGCAAATATCTACGATAAGTCGATAATGAAGACTCATCCTCGTAGACATCATTCGCATGTACGAAAAGAGCTCTTTAAGGAACACTAAAGACAAACCCGGTTGACTCTCCTAAATTGGATTGCCTGCTTAATTACCTCTATAACTAATCTCCTTATGGACGCACAAACCTTCTTTAAGTCCCCGTTACTTCATACAAATATGGTAGTATTTCTTCAAAACGAAGAAATTCTAAGAAATCAACACATATTGACTTGGACAATTGACTTTTGATCTTAAAAACTTCACGAGACCGTGTTTGATTTGATGCCAGAACCTTTATGTTTTGGGCTTGGCCTTATCCTTATAACCTATGTGTTCGTTCAAAATAATTGTGTGATGTACTAAAAAAAACGTTTTTTTATCTCCACCTAGAAACTTAAACCCGTATTTTTGGAAAACGAGCAACTTGGGGAGATACCCGGGGGTGTCGCTAATTCATGGGAGAATCACTCGGGCAAATTTTGCAAGCATACTGGACCTAATAATGAAGAGGTTCACGGGATGGAAGAGTAAACTCCTCACTTTGGCGGGACGTGCCTCACTTATACAGTCTGTATCGTCAGCACTCCCAGTGTACCACATGCAAGCCGCTTGTCTCCCATAAAATGTGTGCGACCAAATTGACCGCCACAATAGAGCGTTCCTTTGGTTATAGGATGTGACCAAAAGGAAACTTCACCTCGTTGGGTGGCTCAGATTTACGAAAAACAAGAGAGAAAGGGGGCTCGGTATCCGAATTGCAAGAACATGCAATATAGCGTTGCTCTCAAAGCTGGTTGGGAGGATTTTGAGGGAAGATAACACGGTTTGGCGTGATTTGATCATGGAGAAATAAATTAAGAAGGGCCGAATAACTGAGTATAATGTGTAGTCGTTTGATAGGGCGACTTGGAAAGGCTTGATGCGTTGTCTTAGCCTCATGATTCCCTTTCTCCGTTGGAAAATCAGAAATGGTCGTAAAATACGGTTTTGAGACGACAATTGGCTTGGCTGGAAGAGGCTATGCAATGAGGGTTGTATGATCGAACTCGAAGAGGAGCAGCTCACTTTGCGGGATATAATTGATGATGCGAGATCATGGCTACTGGATGGTTTGTCTTCGTTAAACCCGGATCCGCTGAAAAGTGAAATCATTAGCACACGGGTGAATTTCAAAGATGCGGATGATAAAATTCTATGGAGTGAAAACTCCAATGGAGAATTCACGTGCCAGTCTACGTATAAGAAGTACGCTGAGCATTATTTAGAAAACCTTCAGTCGTATGGGAACACGGCTTGGATTTGGCGAATGGACTTGAGCAATAAAGTCCTACACTCCATATGGCTTGCTCCACAAGACAGGCTCACAACGAATGAGTTGAGGAAAAAAATGGAATCCCAACGGACGACAAGTGCCCGATTTGTATGTCACACGCGGAGAACACGTTGCATATGTTGCGGCATTGTGCTATGGCAATGGAAATATGGAAAAAAGTGGTTGCATCGAACAGCTTGGAGATCTTAGACAAAATTTTGGATGAAGTGACTTTAAAGGATTGAGTAAAAAATCCCGAGTCGTTTCTTACGGGTGGAGGACTGGAAATTCTCTTCTGCGGCGGGGCTTTGGGTGATTTGGAAGAATAGAAATAAAAAAAAGTCTTCAAGCAACGTTTGGACGGCATGTGCGTCCCAAATCGGGCGCAGGAAATGAGCGAAAGGAGAAACGCAAAACAAGCGGAAAAAACCTGAAGATGGTTGGGTGAAATTGAATATCGACAGAGGCATGATCAATGATGAAAACCGAGGCTATGGGACGCTAGTGCTCCGCACAGCCGACGGTAAATGGGCATGGATTTTCAAAATAAACTTGACTTCACCTACTGTGGACGAGGCAAAATTGGAACCAATTAAAAAATGTCTTATGCTGGCTTGGGAGAGGAGATATACACGCTTGATCGTTGAGACGGACTCGCTAGTGGCGTACAAAGGGCTTACAGACGATACGGACACAAACCAACAATTCACGGGATTGATTAAGCAATGTCGAGACCTCATTAGACTATCGTGGGAAGTTCGAGTCAAATGGATACCGAGAGGGGCTAATAAGTTGACGGCCAAGCTTGGAAGAATTAGACGATAGAAGAGTAGAGTACTTTTGGGAGTATCCACCGCCTCTTATTTCTCGTTTGTATCAAGCGGACATGATCTAACGACCTTTTATGATTTCTTTGTTTACCAAAAAAAAAAAAAAGTTGGTGCATTTAATTCCTTGTATTCAAAAATAGAGTATCAATAATTTTTTTTTAATAAACAAGCCAAAAGAAATGCGCTGCAAATGTTAGCAGCTCCATTCGGCTCGGCTCAAAGGTGTCCGTGAATGTATGACTTCAGCAAACCGCCCCGTAAGGCAAGCTGTCACTGTCCGACGACAATGAATATAAAGTGATAATCGTTTCCACGCAAAGGCTTTTGCGTACCTTAAATCCCACGTGCCTCATTCGGCGCGTGAAATTAATTTTACACCTTTTAATAGGGACAGTACACCACTCCAAACACAAAGATCTTTTTTTGACTTCAAATATATATTACAAAATAATTTCAACAGAGAACCAAGTTTTTAGTTTCGCGCCTATTTTTTTTTTTTTTAAGCAAAGTTTAGTTCAAGGAAAAAGCTAGTATGAGAGATAATAATAAAATGATTGTTAGTCTTTATAGGAAAATAGAATTATAACACTAATTGTAAGTATTTCTGTGTGTTTTGGGATTCTAAAAACCTATTGATACTTTAAAATGTTATGAAAGCCAGAACCACTTTTTCACCATTTTGTTAGAAATAAAAAAATGGACGTTTTAACAAACTTCTTTAGAAGTTTGCAAACAGTTTAATGTTTATTCAAAAATAATAGGGAAGAATTTGGTTTTAAATACGTTACTTCGAGGCATTGGGTTTTTGGTCTAGTGGGGAGATGCTTCAATAACTATATAAGCAAGAGTTGGTAGAGTTGTATTGTTATGGGAAATGGGATATGTACATAAACATCATTATGGGGACTACGTATCTTTATTATTATTATTTTCTATTTTAGAGTTGATTATTGAGTTATCAAGTTAATTAAAAACGGTGGGTGCTTGGTCAGGAATTTAGAGACGACAATGACAAAATAATTAATAATTAATAGAGCTGATTCAAGCTTCTGTCCGCCGACAAATGTTGGCTTAAGGCGATGAATGTGTTTCTTTTCCCGAATATTGTTTAGGTTGATTTTATAGGAGGTGTTTTATTTTTATGTGAAAAAATGGCCCATTTGTTAAGTAAAAAGATGAAAACTGAAATCCGTTTAAAACAGTATTTTTTAGTTCTTATTATTTTTCAACGTGTGCTTAACAGGAATAATCGGTGTCCTTATAATCTAACTTTCACTTACTTGAAAAATGTAACTAATTACAACTTATCGTACGTACTATATATAATTAGTGCACATTACTGTTGTGAATTAATATTCAAATAACCACATGTGGTTTGAATGCAAACATCGTGACACTCCCATATTTTGTGTAAAGATGAAAATATATAACTATACAAATGCAAATCTTTGGTTGACTTACACTACTATATATTACTTCTTCTTAACACAATCGATTTTTGTTGGTAGTTATGCCGGAACTAGTAATTAATGTATGTGATCTTTTTATATGTGTATAGAGTTTTGTTACATATATCATGTATGTCGGAAATGTGTGAAATTTTACTTTATTAATTATAAGTAACAATTACGTTTATGATTAGAAGTGATATATAATATGTGTTTGTAATATTTTTGCCTCACCGAATCTTTTTTTTTTTTGAAGGTCTTATTTCTATTATTAAGATATAAAATTTTGCTAAATCAAAAAGAAGATATCATAAATAAACATGAAAGCAAGAAAGACAACTAATATCCCAATATGACCAATCCATTGAGTATCCTAGAAATTGAGATGCTTGGTAGAATTTGATACTATGCACTAGCATGTAATGGGACTGCGCATCTTTGATATTTTATTTTATTTTGATTGATTAATCATTTTTTATTTCGATTGATTAATCATTTTTTATTTCGATTGATTAATCATTAATCGGTCAAGAAAACAATTAAAGGCGGCCGGTGGGTGATGTGTCACGAATTCCATGCGGCAATATATCACTAATGATTTTCATTTTTGATAATTGAAGTAATGATTAATTGAAGAAGTGCGTTTTTAACGTGAAAGCTCTTGTCCGCCGGCAGATTTTGAGAGGTGGTGTAATTTCTTAATAATTATTTTTCTTAGATATGTAATACTTATTTTTTACTATTTAACTGAAAAGTTGAATATTTAATATATTTTTTTTGTAAACAGCTTGAGTCAACAGTAAGAATGTCAACATTTCCTTAAATTCCTTCCAAATAGTCGAAAGGTGCCTTAATTTTGTCTTATGACTATCCTTTTCCAAAAGGAAATTACTCGAAATATTTTCTATTGATAGTCCGAGTTTCTTATTCCAGTAAACACTGAAGTCTGAAAAGAACAAAACAAAAGTAATCAACATTTCATCAGCATCAAGAGAAGATTTGCAAACTTAATAAACTTTAGAATTTCTTCTTAAAAAATGAATCAAAGGATTTGATAATTGTATTCCCATTCTGCACAACAACATAATCATCTTTTTATTACCAAAAGGACTTCCGTAGGACTGTCGGTACCGAATACCCATATTGAGCTTTTTTTGTAGGATAATTAAATACCCATTTACAATTTATATAAAGAAAATGGCACACTCCATTATTTGACATCTAAAGCTCATTACTATGCCCAGGTAAAATAGGCCCTGTTGACCACAAATTTGTGTACAACTTGGAGCTGCAAAGAGTTATTCATTTTGGTCCCGCGAAATTTGATAGTTGAAAAAAAGATTTTGTTTTTGGTTCTTATATGGGTAGACTGAAACTCTATATATAAAGATATAGAGAAAAGCATAATATCTAAAATCAAGAGAGTATATTTGTTTCAGGGAAACAATAAAAATGATCAATATGGATTCATAACCATGTTTATATGTTTTTCTTATATGCATAAGACTTGTTGAATGAAAAGTATTCCTAATATTAAATCTTGTACTGGAGCAAATTTTTTTTTTTTTACAGGATGATAATATGCCTTGTAATACAACATTGAAATAAAATGGATAGGTAGCGATATCAAGTTCAGCTAATGGTGATTCAATATAATTTTAGGGGTTCAAAACCCTGAGTAAACTTGTTCCTCGTTACAAATGTATTACATTGGTCGAGACATTTATTAGAATTTATATCTTCTTTTATTTTCTCTTAAAAGGTCTTATGAGAGGGAGAGAGACATGAGTACGCATGAACAGAAGCCTAATCATTCTTCAAGTGATGTGGGATAAAAGGTTCAATTACCCTTCTATCAAAAAAATAAAAAAAAAGTTCAAATACCCCCTCATATTTAGATCAAAATGAGCATCAGATCCTAACACGTGTGTTAAGATGGGTAGGTTCGGATACCTTGTTAGATTTTGGATCCCCTCGTATTTTCCTTAAAAGGGCTCATTAGAGAGAAAATGACATAAGTGTTGCGCATCGTATGTTTGATAATAGCAACAAGAATGAAGTAATTCACAATATATGAATAACGGTAAAATAATGAAAGCACATAAGCTACAATTTGTTTACCCAGTCTTGGACTACCTCCCGGAGCGTTTCAAGCAAGGGTTTCCACTATGACGATGAAGATGGGTGATTTACGATTACAAATAATGTGTTACAATTCTCCTCACATATCTAAAACAATCTTTCACAATGTCTCTCAAATCTCACGAGTGTTTTCTCTCTCTTGTTGGTCGCACAAATAAAGTGCCCAAAATTAATATGAATAGTGGCTGCTGAAGAATTAGGGCTTATAGGACTTTCTAGGTCGCGCGCTGCGCAGCGCGGACAACGCTACTCTATGCTTAGGAGCGTTGTTAACCCACTAGTAATTGGCCATCGTGAGTGATCGATTGATCGTCGTGAATCCCCAACTAGCTAATCCCAGGGAATGGTCGAACCATCGAAATTAGACTCTATTAGGCTTAAATGACCTAAAGAGTCCCTACAACATTAAAACACAGGGAAGAAAACTCATAGGGTACAAAATCCACGTTGGCAATACGGGTCTTAGATGATCCTACAATGCCCTAAAATGATCAACGACCCTCATAAGTTATCACCCGATACCTCTGCCAACATCCCGATACACTCCGATACTTTGCATATACCCAAACCATCGGAGGGTCCCATCGTGGAAATTAACCACATGGGAAAAAACCAATGGCACGTGGACACATTGCACGCCAGCTGTCCGTGAATCTCGATACCTATCAGCATAAATGACCACTTTTCACGAATATTGCATGCAAGACTCATCAGGATAAGTAACAATCTGTCAAGGAAAAAAATGCAGCGCGCCAGCTACACTATTTGTAAACCCCTATAAAAAGGGAACTTGCGGTCCTCATAAAGGCAGGGCAAGAAAGCGAAATAAAATACTTATTTTTTAGTCTTTTCTTTCAATTTATATGAAATGTACCATCGTAAAGCTCCGATACCAATAAGAGTCCGAAATTTGGGCAGGGCATTCCGGATACAAATATTCGTTAACCGCTCGAAAATAAAATGAGTGTTAACAAGTGCAATGTTGCTCTTTCCCATAGCAGCACGAACAATGCTGCTCTCTGTCGTCGCGCGACCAGCGCTTCTTTTTGACTACGAGCTACTGCTAGTATTCCGTCTTCACTATTCAGGTTCCACATCTTCCACTTAGAGACTGAACCCTCTATCGCACTCTTCAACGCCTAAACCATCATCATTCCTCATAATAATTCACCTACTCTCGCAACTCCACTGCTCGAACTTCTTCAAATTTCAAAGCCAGTTGAAGCCTCACAAAGCTTCTACTTCTCTAAGGTCACAAAATGAGTCAACATATTAGTAGGATTTTTTCCTTGAATCTTCGTAAGCTGCAATATCTTCTTCTTCAAGAGATACCACATGTAGTGAAACTTCAACTTAATATGCTTCATTCTCGAATGAAACCCTGGATTCTTAGGCAAAAAAATAACACTTTCATTCATAAAAAAACCTTGTTACCATACCATCTCTTTGCTGGCCTCCGTTACAACTATGTACTAAGCTTCTCTAGTATATAATGCCACAATCTCCTGCAACTGGGATCCTCAAGAGATCGTGATACCACCCAATTTAAATGCATCCCCCATTGTACTCTTTCTCCTATCAAGATCACATGCTAGATCAGCATCAACATTGTCACACAAGTCTTTGATCGTACCTCCAAAACACAATGCCAAGTCTGTAGTACCTCTCGAGTACCTCATAATCCACTTTATTGCTTCCCGGTGTTGTTTTCTCGAATTGCTCGTGTATATGCTCGAAACTCCCACTGCATGTGCAATGTCTGTTCTAGTACACTTTATAGCATACATAAGATTGACAATGATCGACGCATACGGAGTCGTCTTCATTTTAGCATGCTCCCACTCACTACTAGGCGACTTCTTAGACATCTTATATTTGCTAACCATCAGAGTATTTACTGGCTTTGCACCATCTATATTAAATCTCTTAAGAACCTTTCTCAATATATTCAACCTGCGAAAGATACAACTTCTCTGCCACCTTGCCTCGTGATATCAGCAAGCCCAAGATCTGATTTGCTTCACCAAGATCTTTCATAAAAGTTCGCTCAGACAATTACTTCTTCAACTTTTTCACCTATTGAACACAAGCACCCACTATCAACATATCATCAACATGTAATAGAAAAATAATGAAAGAACTATCGAACCTCTTAAAATAGCAGCAATGATCCACATTGCATCTTCTAAAATCAATATCTTACATGAAACCATCAAATTTCATGTAACAATATCGTAAACCTTGTTTAAGTCCATACAAGCTCTTCCCTAGTTTACAAACAAGCTCACTGTTATCTTCAACCAAGTATCCTTCTGGTTGCTTTAAGTAGATGTCCTCTTCAAGATCACCATGAAAAAAAGTCATATTTACATTCATTTATTCTAACAATAAATTCTCCTCGCAACTTCATTTAGAACCATTCTAATAGTCGCCAACCTCACAACAAGAGAAAATATATCTGTGTAATCAATGCCATCCTTTTGTTAAAAATCATCCCAACAAGTCTTACTTTGTAAAGTTTGCTTCTATTGACTTCTTCTTTAATTTTGTACAATCACTTGTTATGCATGACCTTCTTTCCTTTAAGAGTTTCCACGAGTTCCCATATGTTATTCGTCTTCAAGGAATTCATCCCATCTTCCATGACAAGCTCCCACTTGCTCGAATCAACACTCTGCATTGCTTTTACATAACTATCTGGCTCGCCACAATCAATCAACAAAATATAGTGTATGGTGGAGCTATATCTCTCGAGAGCCCGACGCTGTCCACATGATACGAGGATCTAGAATCCAAAACCTATGACTCAAATGGACTGTATACACTCAATATTAATGCATCATTAATATCATATGTGGTTGCATTTGCTAAGTTCTCATGCTTCTTTAGTGCTCGATAACTAGCTTTATAATGACCTATGTTTTCACAGTTCTAACACTCAATGGAACTCTTGTCCTTCTTTGATTTTGATCTACCCCGATCCAAATCTGAGCCATTACACTTCGGTCTACCTTTACTATCGATATTTAGAACTGATCCCGAATAACTCCTTGGTGAAGAAGTGTGATTAGTGCGGGTCGTGCACTGTCGGTGCACGTTGTGCAGGTACAATGCGACTTTCGTTGCATGATGGCACGTCGCACAGGTGCATCGCGACTCGTGTAACTCAGCGACATATCACACGAGTGCAATTCGACTTAGCCGCATGTCATGCGCCGGGAGGTCGCCTAGTCTAATAGCGGCCCAATTTTTAGCCTAACACCCTCTTGTTGCCCTAGTTCGCTTCAGTCGATATTTTTGTGATGTTTAGGGAGTTTTTTAGGGTGTGACCAACGTGATTAAACAAACTACATAGATAAAGTGAGAGAGATATTAAAATAAGAGAGAAAACACTCGTGAGATATTGTTCTATATTTGTGAAAGACAATTTTCGTATCTTATTTGTAAAATCACTCATCATCATCATAGTAAAAATCTTGGCTTGGCTTGCCCCCAGGGGTAGTCATTGACGAACCGGGTAAGTAAATTGTATCTTTGGAGGAGGTTTCACAAAGGGAAGGGCAATTGGGCTAGGGCGTAGGCAGGGTACTATTGTAGGAGGATTTCAACCTTTATTGCAAAGACCACGCCCTAAGGCTCAACTAATTGGGAAATATTGGTCAAAGTTCATGATTTGTCTCACGGGGGCATTTTTTAGAATTTGGGAAGAGGGAACGTGTCTTTTGGCATGATCATTTGTGTGGGGTATCGATATTTTCAATAATCCTCTCCATTGAAGGCCAGGTTGATGCTAAAGTGGCTGATTTTTGGATAAGTAATGGATCAGATGTGGATTTATTGGGGAATCGAGTTCCTAATGATATTCTTGAGCTCATTTTGGGGTTTTTAAGTTTCGGTGGAGGAATATGATCTTATGTTTTGGAAACCAAGATCGGGTGGGTGTTCTTCCATCGAATCGACATAGGCCAACATTAGAGAAGAACACGAAAAAGTTTCGAGCACAACTTGGTTTGGGAATAAAGCTAGGCGACTTCATATATGTTGATGAATGAATGGATCCTTTCGGATTCTCAACTTCAAAGTAATGGGGTGAAATTAGCTTCAAATTCCAATGTTGTAGAGAGGTGGAAACGATTAAACATATGCTTTAGAGGGTAAAGGTGGCTAGTGAAGACTGGGGTTTTTCTTTGGGCTTTTCAATGTTGATTCTAATATGAGTTTAAGTTTTGCAGAGGCTTGGAGTTTTTGGCTTGCTCATCTTCGGCTGAATCATGCTAGAGCTATTGTGATGGTGTTGATTGTTTGGCTGATTTGGATGGGAAGGAATGAAGCCAAGCATAGTAGAACTCGGATGATGGCTGGCAAGATCATCTCAAGGTAAAGCCTTACTTTGATATCATTCGTATTGTTAGAATCCAAGTTATTTGGGATCCAAATTAGGTAGTTGGGAGACTTTGGAGTTTTCATAAATTAGGTAACACATGGAAGGATATAAAGGTTATGATTTGGTAAAAACCGGTTTTGAATCGTGTGAGATTGAACACCATTAAATTCTCTAGAGGAACTCTTGAGGAAGCGGCTTTGGGAGAAGTTTATAAGAACCACGAGGGATTATGGTCACTCCATCTTTATATTGAAGAAGGGACGAACATGGAAGCAGAATGGCGGACCTTGGAGTTTGGTTTACAAAGCTGGTGGGAGCTTGGTTATGGGGATGTGATGTGGAGGTTGATGCACAAGCCCTTGCTAAATTAATTTCATAATCAAAATCAGGAGGATGGAAATATGCGAAAGCCACTAAGAACATACGATACTTCATTGCGACTATGAATGTCAAGCATGTGATTTGAAGAGCACGAGACTGTTGAACAAAAACCAATGTAATCCAAAAGTTCATGGATTAGCCTTGTTAGAGGTTAAATTTCCAACTAATCATTTTTTCTTTCTATGAGTTGTATGGTGTAATAATATTGTTAAACTTCCAATTGGTTTTTTTTTAATGAGTTGTATGGTGATTAGCCTTGTTAGAGTCGAGAGATTCCTTATTTAAGATTATTGTGTTACTTTTTCTAGTTGTTTGTTTTGGCATTTACCCATTTGGGTGATGTAAGGCTTTTTACGTTTGATTTTTAGTTTGATTTTTAATAAAGGTTAACCGATTAAAAAAAAATACTCTTAAGGCTACTAAGATCAACTGCATGATCATGTAAGACCTCAAAAGGAGCTTTCCAGTGAAGCATCATTGTAGGAGTTGTATTAATAAGAAAAGTGGTTATGAGAACTGTATAACCCTAGTAGGGTTGTGCGTTTGGATCAAATCGACTATAGGATTCAATTTCGATCTTGACTATAAATACCAATATCAGATGGTTTCGGTCAAAAAGTATTCGAATTGATTTTTATTTTGTTTTGATTCTTATTTCAGTTCTTTAAACAAATAAATAACCTACAAAATATTTATTTTGCCTCTAAAGTAGAGACAACTTGAGTTAAACATGATTATCTGTTAGTGCTATATTTAAACTAACTTGAATCAAACAATTAGTTAGTATTTTATTAGAATGTTATATTTATTTGGACAAACTGTTATTTATGCCTTGTATGTTTCCATTTTTTTGAAAATGCCCGTTATGTTTCGAATTATAGAAAAATGCCCTGTAACTATGCATTTTTTTGTAGAAACTGCACTTTGAGTGCCACATGTGTATTTCGGGCGATGTGGCATCCATTTTGGACGACGTGGCATCCATTTTGGACGACGTGGCATTCATTTCGGACGACATGGCATCCACATGCGTGCCACATGTTATATATGTTTATATCTTTAATAATAATAAAGATATAAACATATATAACTATTTTGTATAAATAATAAATATATATAATAATAATAAATATTTTAACAATATAAAAAAATTAAAAAAAATTAAAAAATCATCATTTTCTTCACCGACCCCCCCCCCCCCCGGTCGGATCGCAACTCCCACCACCCCGCAACCGGATCGCGACCACCACCGCCGAGTTGCAGCGGTGGCGGCGTCGCCCACCCCGCAACGCCCCCCCCCCCCCCCACTGCAACTCGCGAGTTGCAGCGGCGGCGGCGTCGATCTGGCATCGATCAACGTCGCCGCCACTGCAACCGCGAGTTGCAGGGGGGGGGGGGAGGCGTTGCGGGGTGGTTCTATTTTATTTTTATTTTTTTAAAATTTATTTTTTAAATATATAAATATATTTATGTTTTAAATTTATTAAGATTTAAGTTTTTATATATGTGTTTTAATTTTATTGAGGAGCCAAAATCGTTCTTTCAGTTTTAAAAAAATGATGTGGCTAGGCGTTTTTTCCACGTGGATGCCACGTCGCCCGAAATACACATGTGGCACTCAACGAGCAGTTTCTACAAAAAAAGGCATAGTTACAGGGCATTTTTCTATAATTCGAAACATAACGGGCATTTTAAAAAAAAAATGGAAACATACATGGCATAAATAATAATTCGTCCTATTTATTTTATTATCATTTTCAACTTAACTTATATACTACTATACATTTTTTAAGTCAGATAACTAAACGATTCGGTCTGACTCTTAACCTCTTAAATCAAGAATCGAATCGAGAGGGGTTTGATCATAGAAGAAAAATTAAGAATCAGATCAAATATTCGATTCAACTTTTGGTGGAATTTTTTGATCGATTTTCATATGATTCGATCAATTTGACCCAATTTGCACACCCCTAAATCCCAAAACTCTAAAAGCAAATTGGCCTGATATAAAAAAGCCCCAGTGACTTGTAATACGTGGGAGGTGCTCTCTCGCCACAACTCCATCGTGTTATGGAGTGTAAAGTGCTAAATTAGGTTCTGTAATCTCATGAGAATGAAAAAGTTTCAGATAGCATTCTCGGTAATATCTGAATCATTATCACTTCTAATAATGAGGATATTTGTATTATGTTTTAACCATGAAAATGAAATGCTAAGCTGATCAAGCTCCCGAGTTTTGGTGTTAACCATGAAAGTCCATGTTCATTTACTGAAATCATCAACTATTGTAAAGAAACGAGCATTAGAAATAATCAAAAATCTGTAGGACCATATGTCAATGTGGACTAATGAAAACAACATAGTTGATGAGGTGTTGTGTGGAAAGGTAAATGAGGCTGTTTAGCCCCATGACAAACACTACATGCCTGAGATTAGGAAACGGATGTTTAAAACTTGAAAAATAGTCACGGTGTTAAAACACACTGAAAGCGGTTGTGTTATAGATTCATAAGATCAACATAGGTATGCTTATTAGAAACAAATGGAGAAAGATGTTTGCTAGTAGAAGTAAAGGGTAAACTAGTAATGCCATACTGCATAGATGACAAAGAACAATAATTTGGATTAAGAATGTAGAGTTTATAGATTCCACATCAGCAATCTCTGCGTTATGTAGGTCCTGCAAGAGAAAAGTAGGTATGGAAGTGAATTTAATGTTGGCACTTTGGTAGAGTTTAGGCACAACGGTAAATTGAACTTGAATTCAAGGATATGTAACATAAAGTTGAGTGTGATTTTTGGTGTTAAGTGTATGTTGTCAATATGTGTGATTATTTTTGTTGAACCATAAGACAAACTAGTATATGTGAAGTCACATGGTGAGGAACAATCAAAGAGTGAATGTGCATGACCATGTGCTTAGAGGCTCAAGTATAAATCACCCAAACATTAGGAGTAAACTTATCAAGAAATGGAGAAGATATTGATATTAGTACCAACAAACTCTCCAAAGTGTGCAAAATTCACACGCTTAGCATAGTGTTAAGTAAGGGAGAATTAGGCAACTGGTCATCATGCGGTTCATCATTCTCATGAAATCAATCAGGAGGCAAGGAGTTTTCAATATCACTCAACACAGAGCCACTAGAGTTAAAAGGTATATCCGTAAAGGTATTAGCACATGCAGAGTGTGCAATGTTCATGTGGCCAAACTTGACTTCCCCTCTTTAAGTTTCTCCAAACAACTTGAAGTAGGAGCCACGAGTTTACATTTTAGCCTGATAGAAATCACAATGCCTAGCCGTAGATTTCTTCTTGAAACCCTTGTTGTGTTGAGGCTGGTAAGAACCAATGTATGATCTGGATTGACTATGATAGCGAGCTAGCATAACCGAGTTATCATGTGCATCTAAATTGGAGTAATGAACTTCTTTTTGCTTTTTTAACACGCAACACCATAGCATAAGCTTTTTCTACCAGGGGTAAAGGTTCAATACTAATGACTTACTTTTAATAACATCACATCCATGAATCAATCCTATAAGGAACTACATTAGCTTAGTTATGAATTAAAATTAGAGCATGTTCATAAGATTGCATGAACAAATCTTAGCAGCAACATAGTGACATGATGTAATAGATTCTAGACAGCTTAATTCATCCCATAAACGCGTAGTTTAGTGTATTACTCTTATAGAGAGAGGAAGGTCCTTGAGATATAAAAGCAACATCACAGTGTAATGGATAAATCAAAGGTTCATTAGTGGAACCATAAGGAGTTTCTAACTGACACCATACGGCTTGAGCGGGATCCACACAAGGTAATTATTTAGACAAATTATATTACATAATCCGCGAGGTTACCATACAGTCGACTCTAACTGGTCCTTAAAACGAGATGATCTACATAATGTTTTGGGCATAATCCATTGATTATACCTAATTTGGGCTTTGCACTAAATGTAGCTTTGCAACACGACCCCATGGGAAGTAATTGCAAATTCCAGTAAGCAAAAATGAGGTGAGCTTGAATCCAGGTTGATCTGAAATCGTGCATCTGAAGAGGACCAGTAGTGGATCAAATGACGAAATTGGTTGGTGCATAGGAGTGCGGTCTGGTTTTAGTGTTCGCCATAGCAAAATCGTACGCAAATCACACATGTAAGAGACTAACACAACCACAATAGATCACATTGAAACCCAGTGAAAACTTGTAAAGAAACTTTAAGATGAACATGAATAGAAGGTTGAGCTCATGATACGATGTCTAGAATCATATAGGAAAGGATAACCATTTGATTATTTTGAAGAATTTGATACAAGAGCTTTTTATACAGAGGTAAGAGAACTAAAGTCCAACTCCTTCCATCTAAGTATAGTTAGGAAAGAGACAATAAATAGCGAGTTGTAACAAACTAGACGTATTTGCATTTCGATCCCTAGATTATGTGTATGTTCCAGCATACTTCACGCGTCGTATGTTTGGCTAACCGTGCACATCCCTCAAGATATGTAACTATTAGGGGTGTGTGTCCGGTTAAACCGAACCGTTGGTGCAGTTTTTAGAAGGAGGACGCGGTCGATTCTTTTTAAAGGCAAACCATGCACCGAACCATTTGAGATGGTTCGATTCGATTTAAACCGTGAATGGTTCGGTTTAACCAAGTCGGTTTTGATTTTTACTTTTCTATTCTTCTCTTTACCACAAAATGTGAAAAAAAATATATATAATAGCATAAAAATACACCATTAGAAAAATCTTGTATAACACATAGAATGAAAAAATATAATAAACAACTAATTACTTAATATATAAAGATCGCTCAGTAAGTACGAACCATCATCAACCATAAATAATTCAAAAAATATATAATTTGAAGCATTATAATTTACCAACAACGCACAGTATCAAAGTACAATTTTATACAATTTTATTCAATATAATGAACAATTTGAGAACATATGCATAAATGCATCACAATAAAACACAAAATAAAGTCTTTTATGGTTTTAAAAAAATAGAATACCTAGAATAAAAAGAAAAAAAAAAGAATATTTAATCGGTTCCGGTTTGGTGCGATTATCATGGACAATAAACCGGAACCACACCATTTGTATTATCGGTTTTTCATTCGAACCAAAAATCAAACCATTCTTTCGATTCGATTTTTTAATCAAACCAACGGTGCAGTAACCATGCAGTTAGGTCGGTTTCGATTTGTGTGTCCACCCCTAGTAACTATGTGACAAGCGATTAACACACACTAGTTAATGCCTTAATGCGTCAACAATACATACAAGAACACTTTTGCTTAAGAGTTCTAGGCTAGTACAACTCTTTGCTTAAGAGTTCTACGCTAGTACAACTCGAAGGACGAGTAACTTATGCTTCAGGCATCATTGAGACCTCACTGCCCAAAATGGGTCAGAGGTGGAATTTCTGCCTAGTCGAAATATTCTAACTATCTTGTGTTCGATTTCTTCTTTTCTTGTTAGTCAACAAATTAATGTTCTGGAAGATATAATTACCTTATTCTGTTGTTTGTTCCAAGTTCTCTGAAAATTATTCTTGTTCTGTTGTAAACATTTTTATCGTTTCCTAAACTGATACTATCTAAATGATATTCTTGAATAAAGCTGTTGGCGACAACAACGACGTGGTATTTTGATATTACATCATTTCTTTTGCTTAATTTTTAACACTAAAGCATTATATGCAACAACCAAAAAAAGATCAACGGGGGCTCAAATTGATAGCCAGTAAGAAGCACTTGTGTGTGAAATGAAATATTTCACCAAACATATCTAACGCAAAGATAAAGAGAATCCTTAAGGACTTGAAAAAAAATTAACAGTACAAACACAAAGTTAGAATGAAGCTATAAAATTTGGCCTATTTCGAGCACCATTATAGAAGGATATCTGATGTCGTAACATATTTGAAAGGAGTTCAGATCTGGGATGGTGTTAAAGGGAAATTTACAAGTAGAATAAAAATGTACAAACAAGTTTTTTCTCAAGTTATACTTCCACTGGTAAGATCAAGAACAAATACATTATTTAAAGTTTCTCCTTCTCGGCATCTCATATCTGGGAACCTAACATAAAATCAATAAAATTTTATCATCAAACAAAAAGATATCAGTGAATCCAATTGGCGGATGAATAAATTTTCTTCATAAAACTTTAAACGCAAAGCACGAGCGGTCAACAAGAAAAGAGCTCAAGAAGTAATATATCAACTTCGGAAGTTCCAAATGCTAAATGGACAGAAATAGCAGCAACAGTCTGAGATTACGATACAAATAAAAAAGTCCAATAAGCTGTCGCATAGTCTATATGAGGGTGATGCATCTACAGACTACAAAGCATATATTTTGCTAAAATATATTTAACACCTTCACAGTAAATCAAGTTTTGGATCTCTTTTTCGTTGAGTCTTTCTTGACCCCTACAAAAAAGTTACTTTTGCAGAACGGGAAACTAAGTAGTCAGGTTATCTCAAAACCTCATCTACTTTCATGCAGTAGAAGTCATAATAGAAATGTATGGGTCTACGGTGGTCTGAATGGTAGCACGAGTGGACCAAGACTAGAAGAGTATCTTAGACTTAGATGAGGGCTGTTGTAATCAAATTTCACACCCCAAAATTCCACAAGGGCAACAAATTTACATGCTAGAACTAAACAAGGGAGTGCCGACCAAACGTCGTGAAAAGGATAGAAACTAAGTCTCTAATGTGTGTCATGTTATTAAGTCCAAAACCTGGGCAATTTGTAGTAGCTAACCAGAACTCAGAAAGGTTGCAAATAAGAAGAAAATGTAGAGATGAGAGCAATTTCAAAAAGGTGCTGGTGAAATAAAAAGAAGGAAAACAAATCAATATAAAGAGAGCAACACAAGTGAAGCTGATCAGAATCAAAATCTGCTATGCATTTATTTCTCAGTATTCTTCAGAGCCTTGTCAGGTTAGGAGTTTACATTTTATCTAAGTTTTAGTTGTTAGAGTTCTTGTTATGATAGGTTTCTCTTGTGTAGCCTCAAAATAGAGGTCCAAGGTTTTGTTAGAAGACATGTTTTGATGATTCATGTTATTTGTCCTAGTTCGATTCTTTCTACCTTCTAATAATGTTCCTCTTATTCTTCCAATTCTTCCTCCAATCTCACTAAATTTTAACCTCTTCCCCATTCTCCTATTACTTTCTAATAATTCTCCTATCTGTATCAGAATTTTATCATTCACAAGGTAACATAATATTCAAATAAACATAAGCATTTCAAGCTTAATATATAGGAATTTACCAGTTCCTGAGAGGGAGAAAAGACGAAAAACTCTGCTGCAAATATCAAAGTTTGTAATGACACACATATCAAAGTTTAGACAGCGGGGAATACACAAAATATTGTGAAAACAAAGATTCATAAAAACTGGTTTAGGCTGATACACCTGAGTTATTGTTATTCAGAGGTCAACATCAAGCCTTCTGATTTCTGATCGTCGTACTCGTTTTCTATTTCTAATTTCAAATGATAATACTATCTTACCTTACTTCCACTGTGATACATGGGTGAAATGAGATCACTTTTCACAAGACAACAAAAAATCCAAGACAACTAGGAAATAGAGCCGCTCGTTAATTTTACCAACACATTTCCAAGAATCAATGTAATTGTCTCTTGCCAACAAGAGTATTGATGTTCACATCTCTAGCTACGCATTCTAACTATGTGTTTGTTTTATGTATTTTCACTACATGCCATTAATCCCAAAAACCTAAAAAATGTGAATCAAGCATTTGACTTTTTATTAAAAATATTTATAATTTTTTTACCAAACCGATAAGATGAGCAACCACAAATTAAATCGATTATATAAAGTCAAAAATGTAAGGAAAGAAGAAACAAATTGCTCCTATGCCATGCATGAATCTCAATATGGAAATATGAAATTACATATCAGTAGATTGCCGGGTTAATTAAACAATGAAACTAACCTTCAAAGATGAAATGCTGAGGGCGGATGGACCTTCTGAAGTAAGATCATAAAACTTAACTTGAAATTGACCTTGTGGCAAACGAAGCAGAACTACTGGCACTGGGTGTTTCACCGGGGGTATCCCTGTCACCGTCGTTGCTTCTTTCACCAACTGCAGAATTAACATTATTTGCGAGCGTAACATTATCAGCTCTATTGTTATCCCTAGTTTCAAGGCGCTCCATCATGCGGGATACAGTAGCTATTCCAGCATTTACCTCTCTCCTAACTTCAGAACCAATATCTGCCATTGAAGGGTTGCGAGAAAACAACTTCTCCTTCCATCCTCTGGTACTTTTTGAAATCGACTCTTTATATCTAGCATATGATTAAATGCGATCAGAGTTCAGAATCCAGAAGGCAAAAAATGCAACTTAAATGTAGAAATGAGACAAGGAAACAGAGATGCTATAACAGACAACTACATACTTCATAGACATGGAATTGAGCCGAGACTTCCAATTGTCTGAAAATGAGTGCAATTCTGATGTTCCTGAACTTTCTTGATTTGGCAATGAAGATTGACTCATATAGTTTCTAAACAAGGAATCCAGGAAATCAAACCAAGTGACCAAAAAAAAAAACAAAACTCAATTTGAATCAACAGCCCAACTACTTTCCGACTGGTAGTATTCTTAAAGGTCAGAATTGACACTACCTGTTATCTTTAGACATTCCTACGGGAGTAGTTGGCATGAATAAGGATCCAGATGATGAAGCTGAAATTTGACTAGTTTGGACAGAAGATGACATATGTTGTAGGGCTTCATTCCGAACAGTTCTAAGTGGAAATGATGAATTACTTCCAGCTGTTGCAACTTGCTCGGTTTCCCCTTCATGAGGAGATAGAGAAGCTGAAGGACCCGTAGATGCATTAGGGTTTGTTGAGAACACCACATATTGTGGGTGGGCATGAGCTGAGGACCGAGTCCTTGAACCTTCCCTCTGAGCAATGCGATGAGTCCTCCCCATTGCCGCGGCTGCTGCCAAATGTTGGATAATACGGTCCTCAAGATCAGGATCACTCACTCCCATTGGCAGCTGCAGTGGTTAGAAAGCCATGAGACACCGGTATAAAATTAAGATGAAGATTGCCTAGATGATATATGAAAACTGACAAGGAGAGGTTACAAACACACATGCTGCAACTCGAAATCCCCAAGGGTCGGGTGATGAAATATTGCAGTATTCCTTGTGGGAGTGAGCCTAATATCTCTCTCCCGTTCTACCCCCTCAAGCAATTCTTGACTGCATAGTAAGTTAGGTATACAGTGTTACCACAAATACCAGCAACATTGTTAAGAAAAAGACCACAGGAAACGTAAGAGAATAGATGAACATCAACCTGGCAGGATCTTTCAGACTGATAGCTTGCCAACACATTGGACAGTTGGAGCTTCGCTGACACCTGTTCATATGAAGGAACTACAAATTTATTTCCCTTAATCTCAGCATAAGACGAGTTTCCAGATAAAGTTTCCTAGATCTTATCATCATCATGCTATCCCTGAGATTCTCACAAATCTCCTGAACGCACAGCCTTTATCTCAGAACGGATTACTTCATAGTATTATCTCAGATGACCGCAAAAAAAATAACAGAAACAGTTTACTTAACAGAAAACTTAAGAAGATTTCCACAAATTTCATGTAATGGAAACAATGATCAGAAAGTGCTTCTAAGTACTGTTAGTAAGCAAAATACTGATGCAAAGATTGTTGTATAACAGAAAATGTAAAAAATAGGTTATTGGTTATTATAAGGAAATGCAATTCTTCCTACCCTTTTCTTTATAGAATGACACAACACAATAAATTTTGACGACAGTGTGTCTGTAGCATACCTTGCATAAGTACCAGACAACTAAAGAATACACTAGGCATTACATCACCTTCACATTTTTATTGGTGATGTGGGTGGGTGGGCAGCGCAAGTTCTGGAATTTGTAACTACATATTAGACTACCCTTCACTCATTCTGTACAGCTCTCTTTTCTTGAATACATGTTTTCAGCAACGTGATAAACTTTTTTAGACCGTGCAGATTTATTCCACATCACCTGCTACATTGATCTTTGATTCAACTATGTGATAATGCGTCTGAAATCAACTACGCTCCAACGCAGCATACAAGTCAATGGTAGACACAGATACATTGCTTAGAGGAACAAGTACATGATAGCATAAAAATTCCAATTTCATCGGCTCATAGCCACATACCATTCAAGAACGCATTGAAGGTGGAACTCATGCTTGCAGCTTGTCACCTATAAAGCACGGTCCAAATTATTTCTCACGACCAAAGCAAAAAACAGCGATATACGAGAATCGTGCATTGACACTTACAGTTGAAGGATCACTATCACAAAACGGCTCGAGGCATATGCTACAGGAATCATCACAGGCCTCCTGAATCCCGCCTTCAACAAAAGCCGCTGCGGATATCATGCGACTCTCCTCCTCGAGGACCTTATCCATTCCCGGAACCTTAATCACACGTACGTAACAAATTTCATCATCTTATCAATTAAATAAATATGAGACAGCAAAATAGCATACGAATATTGATTGCAAAATAGGGAATTTGAAGAAAACAACATAAATTAGTAATTGACAATGTTGACGAACATGAATTAGCTTATACCTATTCAATAAAGGATCAAACAACAAAGCTCATATTGCAATCAGATCGGACAAAACAAAAAATAAAAATAAAAATTGCTTTTTTATTGTTATTTGTATATTTATTAAAGAAAAGAAATGGTTTGTTTACCTCGATGATGATGATGATGATGATGATAATAATAAAAGCGGTCAAGAAACGGAAAAGTCGCCACCCATCAATTTCAACAAACAAACTCAATTTTCCCTCACAATTTCTTTCGGGAGAGAAAGAGAGAAATGCAAAATTAGGTTGAATTTTTTGACATTTTCCCCTCAATTTTATTAAAATATAATAATTATTAGGAGGAGATGCTATGTGATGACACGTGGAACGCTTTCATTCCAAAGAATCTATTCCCATTAGCGGCGCTAATCTCATGCCAAATTATGTTTTTTCTGGTTGTGTTAAAATATTGCTCAAAAATATGGTGTTATAGCATATGATATATACTCGCACTTTCCTCAAAATCATCACGCGGTCGCGCCGTATTGTGGTGCAACCGCTGTAAGATGGGGTGGTGCATCAAATCGGTTATTGCTACCAATGCACAACAATGATAGAGTGTTGTGTGATTATTTCCTACAATTTAGGGAACTCTTTTTAATCTCAACCATCGATTATACCATACCATCAATGCAATTGTTGTACATAATAATTTGTGAGGGCACGATACTCCGACTCAGTGGACAAGCGAGAAACAGTCAGTTGACGCCGCGAAGACCATGATATAGGATTGGAACCAAGAAAGACCATATATGCCGAGGTGGATGTCGCAGAGGCTGGGTCACCCGCCCAATCAGTGTCCGAATACGCTATAAGATGTAAAGATGAAGAACGACGAAAAAGTAATCCGTGAGTAACCGTACCTTTCAAGTAGCGGAGAATCCATTTGAGAGCCGACCAATCTTGTTCACACGAGGTTATCATACGTTGGGCAAGGTGATTAGCAGATCGAGTGAGAGCAAGATATTGGAGAGCACCTATAACGCTCCTATACTCCAAAGCATCCGTGAGAGAGGAGAAAGACATAAGAGGAGAGGAGGAAGCCATAGGTGTAACAAGCGGCTTAACACCATATATTTTGTGACACACGAGAACGTCTATGTTGAGATAAAAAGAGGTCCTCCTTGCAACTAAACACCTCAACACCAAGAAAGTACGATAAGGCACAAAGGTCTTTGACTGAAAATTGATGGTCGAGGCGTGTCACGATGGATGATAGAAGTGAGTCGTTGTTTCCCATGATGATGATGCCGTTAACATAGACAAGGATATAAAAAAGATCAGCATCACCGAGAGTGAACAAATAGGGAAGAGTCAGACTTAGACTGTATAAAGCCAAACGTACAAAGAGCCTTACTCAATTCAAGATACCACGCCTAGGGAGCTTGTTTGAGACCATAAAGAGATTTCTTGAGATGACATACATGACCCAGAAGAGATAGATCCGAGAACCCCGGGGGTTGCGTCATAAACACATCCTCATAGAGCTGACCATGAAGAAACGCATTAGAGACATCTAGTTGGCGAAGATGCCAACCGCACAAGATAGAACAGTGCGGACTGTGACCGGCTTCACAACCGGACTGAAAGTCTCCTTCAAATCAAGCCCTCCACGCTGATGAAACCCCTTAGCTACAAGCCGAGCCTTGTACCTATCAATGGAGCCATCGGGGTGGCGTTTGATGCGGAATACCCATTTACAACCTATGATGTTCTTGCCTACCTGTGAAGGGGAGGAAGAAGAAAGGTGGGAGTTTTTTTTTCTTCTTTTATTTTCTTATTTTCTTTTTTTTAAATGCAAATTGTAAATATAAAATATATTTTTTGTGATTTAGTTAATTTCAAATACTATATTTTTTATTCTTTTAAATATCTCATTCTTTTTTAAAAAATTACTTATTTCTGAAATATAAGATTAGATGTTATTTTGGTTTTTTGTTATTGTTATTTTAAGAAATAAATAAATAAATACAATTCATCACAAATGAATTAGTAAAATCATAATTGTTTTAATTTTTTTCTTTATATATATATATATATTAAGGAATTAAGCATTTTATTTCTTTTAAGACATAAATAAAAGCATTTAAGAAATGATGATATTTTTTTTCCTTTTACATATATTTTGGGGACAAATCAGAATTTTTAAAATTATAAGGGTAGTTCTTTGAATTTTATGATTTTATTATTGGCAAATGCACTTTTTTGCCCTTTATTTTAGTTGAAACTTTACTTTTACCCTCTAACTTTTCAGGCCTCAAAATTGCCATGTAATTTTCATTTTCTTTTTCAAAAAATGCCCATCGTGCTTAACAATGGGCTTGGTCAAGAATTGAGTGCCACATGATACAAATGGGATCCACTTTATACGCCACATGGTGCCACACGTATAAAACTTTTTTTTTGGTTATGACTAGGCTAGGGGTGGTTAATTATACCACAATTTTTTAAAAACTTAATTTTTAGTATCTAATAAATTTATAAAAAAACAAGAAAACCAAATATAAAAAATTAAGCCCAAAACAATATTAATAATATCTATATTTTAATATAATTAACTTTTATTTTTCTGTTTTTAATTATTAAGAATTAAATTATTTAAATTTCTTTTTAAGAAAAGATCACTATACATATTTATAATAACTTTAAAATCGTCCTAATATAAATAAAACTTTAAATCTTTATAATAACTATAAATATTTATAAACCCTTTGAATTATAACTAATATAAATAAATTTAATATATAATTCTAATTTTAAAACTTCATCTAAATAACTAATAATTTTTTCCAAAAAAAAACCCCAAAAGAAAATATGAACACAACATCTTCTTCTCCAACCGAACCCACCACCACGACCATCAATTCACCATCACCAAAATCCTAAATTCATACTAAATTCAAATCCTAATTCACAACTAAAACAACTACCACCACAAAAACAATCAAAATCGGGGGAGGGGAGGGGGGTTGTGCGAAATCGGGGTGGTGGGGTTGGGGCGACAACGAGGAGGGAGGGCTTGGGGGAGGGGGTGAGAGGGGTTGGGGAAGTAGTGAAAAGTTGGTTGGGATGATGAATAGTATTTGTTTTTTGCATTTTTGTTTCTTATAATTTAAATAATTTGTATAAATTGTTAAAAATATAAAAAGAAATTGTAAAAGATATTAAAGAAAAGTTGCATTTAATGATAGAATCTTTTTTCTTTGAATGTATTTTTTTTATAATTTTTATAACTATTATAAATTTGTAGATATATAAAAAAGTTGTGTATATATATATACACACATTTATATATATATATATATATATATATATATATATATATGAAGATGCTAGAATTTTTCTATTTTTTTGTTTTTTAATAATTTTTATAACCATTATAAATTGTAGATAGAAAAAAAGTTGTATATATATATATATATATATATATATATATGAAGAGGATAGAATTATTCATTTTTTTAAATTTTTTTTATATAATTTTTATAACTATTAAAAAAATGTTAAGTAATTGACTAAAGTCGCGAGGGATTTTGCAATTAACCACCGAAATCCATCTATGAGAGAAAAAAATTAATAGGTGGCGACACGTGGCATTATTGTAGCATCCATGTCAGCCTCCACGTCCACGTCATCCGATTATTGACCAAGCCCAAGTCAAGACCCGGTGGGCATTTTTTGCAAAAAAACTGAAAGTTAGCTGGCAATTTTGGGGCCCGAAAAATTAGAGAGCAAAAATGAAGTTTCAACTCAAATAAAGGGCAGGAAAATGCATTTGCCCTTGGCTGTGTTAAAAAAAGGTAATAAATTAATGTTTTCCACGTGACGACTACGTGTGAGCGAGGATGTTTATAGCCCTGGGGATGTGGACCTCGTGCCAGAAAAGACAATAACTATCGAATAAGAGCGTTCGATAGTTTGGAAAGTGTCGAACTACCTGGTTCAATACCTTTCCGTTTGGGCTGTTAGCGGGGTGGACCGGCCTAGTTCGATGTTGGGACACCTAAATCATCCCACCCGTGTTGGAGCTTTGGTCAACAATGATGATATAACTAGCGGTAATTGTTATAGTGGATATAGTGGAGTGGGCCGATGAAAATATTGTTTTATTAGGAAAATTAATAAAACAACCTTAAGTTTGAAAATAAAATTACTTTCTTAAATTGAAAAATATATATTTATAAATTGAAGTAATGGTAGTTGATTAGTTATTTAATAAATAAATTAGCGAATAGTTGATTAGTTATTTAATAAATAAATTAGCGAACTTACTTGTAACTTAATGGAGGGAATTTTGCATAGGTTATTATACAAACGGATTTCACATATAATCACTTTTCTAATTTATTTTTGAAATTCTAAAAAATATATAATGCTGATTTTTAAATTCTGAAATCTAAAAGCTCTCAAAATTTGAAATCATGTAAGACTGAAAGGTAATAATAGATTTTAGCGCCGAGGAAACTTTCAACTCCCATTGCAAATGTAGTCGGTTAACTAATGATAATTAAATTGATTAGGATAAAGATTAATTCATTAATATAAGGAAATAAATAAAGGCTAATTCTCGCGGGCCGAAGGATTATAAACCATACTTCAGTTCACATTTGACAATATTGTATTATAATATGTCAAATTCTCAAAAAACATCTACTAGAGAAAGTATTCCAACTTTATTTTGGTGGATTGTTGTCCACATATGAGTGAATTCATTCAACTTGTTACCTAGAAGACAAAACGAGGGCAGTGGTGAGATAAGAAAGCCACACATTCCATAACAAACATATATATGGGTCCGTTTGAATGTATTTTCATAATTTTGATTTCGCTCATTTTAGTTTGGATGTTTGAAAAATATCTTAAAAAACGTGTAAAAAAATTAAAATGTAATTTGAATGTAGTTTCAATGAGTGTTAGAGAAAAATTAGGTTTACTTCACATCAATATAATAAATATGTATAAAAATAATTTTTAATTAATAAAATGATTTTTTTGTTGATTAATAACATTTTAGGTATTATTATTTGAAATTGTAATGCACGATTACTAGTTTTTTCCCATTTGTACTCTTTATCTAATATGGCAGATTTTGAAATTATTAATTGCATTACATATGTTTTCTTAATTGTTGGTAATGTAGATATTGTTTCCTTAATTTTTAGTAATGTAAATGTTTCCCCAATTTATCTACCTATCAAATTAATATAGAAAAGATATAGAAATATTATTTTCATCAATAATGATAGTTCGTTAATTAACAACATTTTGATGTATTATGTGATAGATGATATAAATAGAACAAAACAACTGAGGATTCTTTTAATTAATTTCTATTGTAACCCTCTTCACTTTATTTTGAAATGTAAAACATACTACTTCAAGCTAGTTAGCATATGCATTTTCATAAAAAAGCTAATCAAGTACCAGAATATAATTAAGGTTCCGTATCAATTTGTTTCCATTACATGTTTCTGGAGGCAAAAAATATATTTAAAAAGGCGTACAAGTTTTTGGGAATTAAAATAACCAACTATCCTTAATAAAAAGAAAAAAATTGGTATAAAAAGCAAAAGTAATCAAATCAAATGATTTTCCAATTAGAATATAAAGATGACTTGATTGATTAAACTATTTTTTAACAAATAATTAAAAGAAATTCTCAATAAATAATAAGTATTAATAACTTTTGTCAAAAAAAAAAAAACAATTTCAATAACTTGTTAATAAACAAACAGCAGAAGTATACTACAACATGACATAAATAATAGTCTTGACCATTTTTCAAGAAGAAAATATTATGCTTGTAGGCTGTAGCATTGTTTAAACCGTTATATTATTTTCATGAGCAGCACAAGTTGTAAGGTTATATGAAGTTGAGGGCACCGCAAACTCAATAGAAATAAATATATAAATAAAATTAAAACACTAAGAAATTAACAAAAGAAAATTACTGCTATGGACAAAAGTGAAATTATATCAGTTGTGAATAATTAAAGAAGAAAATCAAATGGCGAAGTGGCTATTAAATCTTTTTAATTCTCTTCATCATATTATGTTATATTTTAAGCATAATGCACAATGATTTTTAATACATGCATTTACACGCAAAGAATGGAATGGTGCAACCAAAAAAAGAAAAAGAAAAAAGAAATGAAGGCAGGGTACATAAAATCTAAAAGCTGAAATATGAATGGCTATGTCAATTAAAGTCATAAAAGGCTGCCGGGAAATTAGTTGAGTCAACCAAATTGTGGACCGAATTACCGAAATTTCAAATGTGATCCAAATGATATTTGAATGAATAAAAGCTTGAAAGTTTGAACCAAACGTGATGCAAACAGGCCCATATATATAGTCAGCCTTTAATGTTCTTTGTAGCTAAACGAGTAAAAAATATCCACATAACAGACACAAAGAAAATCACAGTGTCAGTAGTAATTCAACACACCACATACCACAGGGTCACTTCAAAAACAATAGGAACAGTTACAAGAGTTTCCCTGAAAATTCCATGCTTGCGACAGTTAGCGTACCGAGAAAAGTCTGACCTTCTGCCTTGGAGTCCAGCGCCAGTTTGGGCGTCTCTCTCTCCAAGCGCCTACTTTCACGATCCACAAGCAGCTGCCGTCTCTTACCTGAATTGCGCCTTTCCTGGTCCTTAAGCTCCTTGATTGCCTTATGGTAGGCAACCAGTTTCTTCACCGCGCATCATATAATTTCTTTCCATAAGCACCATCCTTGTAAGCTCCACATTGATCAACTCTTGCAGCCTGCAGTATTTTATGCGTGACCGACCACATCAGGGGCGGAGCCAGAATCCTTTTAGACCCCCGGCTCCAATTAACTGAAAAAAATAAAAATATATAAATTAAAATGTATACATTAGAATGAAAAATATTACCGTTTGGTACAAAATGAAAAAAATTACATGTTAAATAGATTTTATCGAAGTTAAACTCTACAACTATATGGGGAAAAAAATATTGATAGCACTAGTAAACGAGCTATTAGTTATAAATGCTTCTCATTTAATTAAAATATTTTATCTATAGAACTAGAAGAAGAAAATTTAATATACATATAAAAAAATATTTAACTATCTTACATTAAAGTCCCCCAACAAAATAATAAGTTGGTTTAAATGCATAAGACTATCATCTACTTGAAATAAAATTTATTATAGTCCTTGTAATGATATAATTTAGTACAACGTGATAAATATCTGAAGATTTGATGTTGAAGGTTTAAGAGAAAGATGTGTGTTTTTTAAAGTGTAAAGAAATTTAAAGATTGACTTTCTTTTTACATTTGTTGATAGATTGAGGTCATTTATAGATATTGATTTTGTTAGTTATTTGCTTCTTAAGGAAAAATCTAACAAAAAAATAATTTTTGCCACCAAGTTTCGAACTCATAAAATAAAATGGTAACGCTATTACTGTAGCATCATGACCATAATTTGTCAGATCCTTGTCGAGCGGGTTGTCAAGCGCTAAAGGGTCAAGTCTTGGCTAGAATACTTAATCTGATGGAAGGGACTTTCGGAGATAGAGGCAAACTAGGAGATCAAGAACGAGTTATGGCAATTTCAGGACGAGATTCATTCGTTTCGAATAGTTCCCAAGCGTCACAGACATCCTCTATTTGATGGGGGATTATTTCACGGGCTACCACACTTCGGCCAGATCAGGAGGGCAGGAGCCCGCATCATCCAGCTAGCAGCGGGCGCTAGGCACGCAAGCAACCCAAACATCGTGTGCACTGCATGCACAAGGGCCCCGCACTTTGGCTGGCTGATCCAAAAACCAGAGTTCCAAGGTCACTCCAAAAGTTTTTCAACACTTAGGCTCTATCATGTAATAGGCCAAATCTAGATTATTGTATATAATAATGTTAGACTTCTCTAGAACGTGGCTAGGATTGGGCAAGTTATTTTATTGTAAGAAGAGTGTAGAATCTTTCTTTAGCCATTAGGGCCGTTAAATTAGATTGATTTGTGTCATTCATTGAGCTCAGTTTCTTGCATATATACTTCCTGACTTTTACTTTTTCAGATATCAAGAATTTTTTTTACCCCACTTGCATAACTTTCAACAATCTTGGGTTTATTTTTTCTTTTCTTATAAATACCTTTTACCACTGGGGTCAAAACTGGCCCCGGGCTGGAGCCCACCCTAGCCCTCAAGGTGGCTCTGCCCCTAGACCACATCCCTCACTCGAGGCCATATCCCAGAAGGGCAAGAGTGGCGTAAGTCGAAATTGGTGAGAATGCGTGGCGTAAGTCAGAATTGGTCAGAATGCCCAGCCCAGGTTGGTGTTTCCCATTTTGAGAGCCAAAATCTTATAGGGTTCTTCTATGACGAGAGCCCATAACCCTTCTGCGGCAACAAGCAGATTTGCCGCAACCTTGCACCCTACCAGGGCTGGCTGTGAGGTTTGGTCCTGCTGCCTCCAGTCTGGTCGAGACAAACTGAAAAACTGGTTGTGACCATTCGACAACATTTGTTGGCAATCCATTCTCTATTCTATCAGACGTGTCAATGTCAGATAGTGTCAATGCCAAAAAGTAACTGGGCACAAGCACCCAACAACTTGAATTCCTTCCAGTTAGTGTCAAACTTGGTACCTCAAAACACTATGGAGGTGCTTTCTTCACAGCTGCTATGGCCTTTCCTCGAGTGTCCATGGACTTCTTATCCCTTAGTAGTATTGCAGATATCTTTCTCACGATTATCATGGGGACTTCATGCGCCTGCAAAATATATCATATCACCTTAAATTAGAAAATCGAGTTTGATTTCAGGGGTACCACATCTTCTTGCTTAGTGGACTATTATAGATTTTCTGTTCCTAGGGATTTCTCATGTGGTTTTTGGCGGTCCAGCTACCTAAACAGTGATATGGAGTTAAGAGAATAATGGATATTTTATAATTTTATTTGCTCAACAATTATTCCATCTATTTTTAGCGATATAATTAGGGAAAAGCTTCAAAAGTAGACAAGCGTCCCAATATCGTGAGTTTATCCTAAATAGTATTCTAAAACAACCACAAAACGCAAAATTCAAAATATTAACTCTATGTAACTGTAGCTTTCCACATCGAGACTTATCTACTGCCAATGTAGAGTTAGGTTGAACTAAGGAAAAACATCCTTACACCCATAATGAGATTTCCAATGTTCTCTACAAAGAGCTACCACCAGGTCCTTTACAATGAGTTTGATTATGTGAATAACATCTTTTTCTTATACTTCAGTGCAATGAGTGACTAATACAAAGAGTAGACGAATTTTCATCTTTAGAGTTGAGATTTTTTTAACTATTTCGTAGGAAAAATGAACACACCAAAAGATATTAGGACAGAAGCGATGCAGAACACAGTAGTCCCCAAATCTAAATAACAATTATTTATGAACAAGTCATAGAGCTTTAATATCGTGAACTATATATTTATCATATATGAATGCAGCAAATACTTTCATTGCAGAATCATAAGGTCGTGGTATCATTTGTACAGGTCGCAGTAGCATTTGTAGAGCAACGGTAGTTTTCTCGCTCTTCTCAGCAACCAAGCTTTGATCAAAGCTTGAGACTAGTAGTCGTGAGCGTGAGTCCCTGTCAAA
Organism: Linaria vulgaris; assembly: GCA_948329865.1. Classification (NCBI taxonomy): domain Eukaryota; kingdom Viridiplantae; phylum Streptophyta; class Magnoliopsida; order Lamiales; family Plantaginaceae; genus Linaria; species Linaria vulgaris. The sequence continues at coordinate 12,610,301 of OX415254.1, read as the reverse complement.
AAGGTACACTAAGCGATTGAGAAACTTAGGTAGGTCTTGGCTTTGAACAAAAACTCCAACGGCATAAGAGCAATATACAACATCACATTCATAAATGAGAAACATGACATCGTTCCTTCTTCCGGTTTCAAGTCACAGAATACAAGCACAACACACCTAAAAGGTTGAAGGTGACAATCTGGTCTAAAAAATTACGATCCCAGTAGTGCTGTAAAGGAGAACTTTTGGTCATAGATGTACCTTTCCAGGTTTTTGATCCCGAGTGGTAAAGCTTGTGAGGGTTATCTTGTCATTTTGGGCATAATACCGCATATGTAGTTATCACTCTGGTATTTTTGGCATTTTACCGTATAGGTAGATGTGGCTCTGCCATTTCTCGAATTTTACCGTATTAGTAGAAGTGACGCTGCCATTTCTAACATGTCTCATTTGTGTTGTCGGCGTTGTCCGTTTCCTCGTTTGAATTCATGAATAAAAGAGGATCTCTGAGTCTATTTGAATATTTTCTGTCATATCCTGTAGGATAGTAAATAAAAAAATTACCTGTTACGGTATTCTTCAGCCTCCTCCGTAATTTTGTGGATAGGAAATTATTTCCCATAAGATTTGTAGATATTCGTCCTTTTCGGATAGTTGGAATCCCGTAGGATTGTAGATGGTTACTCCGTCGGGCTCTCTCCTGCCTATCGTGGTGGATAAGGGATTTATGACCTCGTAGGATTGTAGACAGTTATTCCCGTCGGGTTCTCTCCCGCCTATCGCAGTGGATAGGGGAGTTATGACCTCGTAGGATTGTAGAAGCTATGAACAATCGTCTTTTCAAGCGATATGTCTTGAGGGCGATACCTCTCTGCTGTTTGATCAACATCTTTGTTGTGGAAGCATATGGACAGTCGCCTTTTCAAGCGATATGTCCTGAGGGCGATACCTCTCTGCTGTTGTACCAGAATTTTTTTTATCCTCCTTATCTCGATGGATAGAAGATCTCTTCTTCTCCTTGTTTTGTTGATGGAGGATGTCTGCGTTCCTGTCATTTAAATAGATAACAATATATGCAACAATATATATATATATAACATATATATATATATATGTATATATATATATATAACTTCAAGATAGATAACAGCCAAGAACCGGATATTCTCCGATTTGCTATCCTTTTGGATAGGAGATAGTTTTACCCCATAAGGTATATTTTTGTCTTATCCGGAGGATATGTTTGTTCCTGCATTCAATCTATCAATATGAAAGAGAGAGATATATAACATTCTATAGATAAAGATTAATAACTGGTAACAGTTGAAAATCAGGTTAATCCCAGTTCGCCTATGTATCCCGTAATAAGGAAATAGGACCCGCGTGGTTCTTCCTATTTTAGATACAGGCCAGCCCGGAGAGGCAATTTAAGTAAATTAATATTGTTCCAATAATAATTAAAGATAGAAACTAAGGGATAACGTAATTAATTGCGGAATATGCAGGTGAATAATATAATGTAATTGATATGACTTATCTTGAATGGTGGGGCGGAGTCCCAACTTGATATGCGCCAGGGTTTTGATGAGTATGAGTCAGTCCAGAGTCGTAAGGATGAACATGAAAAGCATAGGTCCCATGGCGCTCCAATTTTCCAGTGTTCTTGATGAACTCTATTGAATTTTAAGGTTGCTTGCTTGTTTTCAAGTACATTTCAGTGTGTTCCTACAGACGGCGCCAATGATTTGGTGCATTATCGTCTGCTGACCTGGCAGGCTGACGAAATACTCCACATCATGTTGATTCTAGGCTGCTGTGGAACCAGCTTTGTCCTTAGCACACATGTACTCCAAGCGACACGGTGAGGGGACTGATAGATCTTTCATGATTTCAGACTGGACTCGGGTTATCCCAAGCTGCCTACGTATCCTCTTGAGGGAATCAAGCCGAACGTAGTTTATTAGTGGTAGGTTAGTTGTATAATCAAGTATAGTGATATGTCGAGTATCTTGTAGATATCGAATGTGATGTCGAAGAGGATATCGGGGATGATATCGAGGACCTTCTACGTCGAGGATGGTGTCCTGATGGATGTCAGATATGATATCGAATATGACATCCAGTGGTACGTCGAAGATATATATCGGAGATATATATCGAGTGTTATGTCGAATCTGAAATCGGGGATGCTCGAATATCGGAGATGCTCGATATCAGGTGTATAGTGTCTGGGGATAATTAAGGCTTTTTTTGATTACCGGGATGCGAGTATTTATAGGCCTCGGGATGCGGAGACTACTCACGTGATAAACACGTGAGCTGTACCATATCGAATGTCATATTTGATATGTATATCGGGGATTATCCCCGACATATGTAAGAACATGGGCCTGGCCCCTGACCGGCCTAATACGGGATATACCCATATCAATATCCTTATGAGTCAAAGGGACTCAGTGAGATTTAATGCATGAGGATTTATTTTCATAAAAACTGATTTTTGCAAACATAATTTCACAAGAATACTTTTTAAAAGAAATTTATGCTTTTACGCTAAATCATAACACTTATTAGATCAATCATGTCATAACAATTCAGCCTTGTGTCTCCTGTTCTTATACCTCCCATCCATGAGCGACCCGAAAAACGACGAGGACGTGCCCAGGTACACGCTTCAACTCTGATTCACCCCGCTGAGACGTCTCGTCCCAGACGTAAAATAGAGTTTGCTCAAAGCGGCGCTAGACTGCGAAAATTACAGTGATAGTTGATGCTATCCATGAGAATTTCAGAAATCAATGCTAGGGCCCAGATAATAGCCATCAAGTGGCAAGCCATCGAGTGGCAACAATAAAGCCATCAAAGTGGCTTCAAGAATGATCAATCATGAAACTAATTCATGTACAATATTGACATGCTTTTTAAAACAGGATGCTCAATACATAATTCAATACTTAATCCTCAAGGGATAATTCAGTACAACATGATATTATAATTGTCATAATATAAACGACAATTTCATGATTTGTAAACAAGTACTTGAGCATTCCTCAAATCCATAACATTTGTAAACAATCATTCTTGTAAAGATCATGCTTGCACAATTTGCAGAATAAACACTTTTGTATATAATACGTATAATTTCCATTCTAGTGAAAAAAAAATATAATTTTAATCCCACCTTATAAATTAATAAACCGCGCCTCTGCCTCCAAGACCAAATCAATGAATGAATATAAATGATGTCACCTATACAAAATGAAATAGACTGATAAATTTTTAATCCTAACAACTTAGAACAAGGGACTATGATCATTAATTTAGCTAAATACTCTGTGCATCTAGAATGGTGGGCCGAGGTGCTCATCCTAACTTAACAAACCTTATAGTTAGGTACTAAATATATTTCGGTCCTTAATGTTCTCAAACTTCAGTTGGTCACTTTACATTAATGATACATGTCACTAATTACACATGTCACTGGCAAAAGATATAGGTACATTAGGACCATGTCCTCTTAAATTTAGTAAGGCTTAAAAACCATTATCAAAGCACTGTTGTGAACTCTTGTCTATGCGTTTAACTTAACCCTCCAAATTCCAATAATAAGATCCATGGTTATTAGTTGGTTACAGTAAATGTATTTCTTTTTCTATATAGTAATATGAACCAAATATTTAATTTAGATAGTAACAAGTAACAACCATCGTTCCTAATCTGTTCGTTCTAGCTAATATTGCCTCGTGCATGAGCTTAATTATACTTAAGGGGATCGATTATTCCAAAATTCATAATGACGATAGAATTTTATAACAACTAACTGAGCTTGTACTTGAAATTGAGAATCGATTGGCATAAACATGCTATTTCCTTATTTGAAATTCTCATACCCCATTTTAAACAATTATTAGTTGTCCTACTCAATTTGCAGAAGGATATGGGAATTAGTAAACAAGTAACACGAAGTATGTTTTTATGTAGCTTTAAATTCACACCTCATATGATCCAAAAAAAATAAAAAAATCACACCTCATAAGTCATAAGGTACTTAATGAATTAGTATATCAAAGGTAGCATGTGAAATACTGGTGTGATAAACACAATATACTATTGGGTAAATAAACAAATTACAAACGTAAATGGATAAATAAAATTAGCTACCTATTGTGCCCTGTTATTCGTTTCCAACCGTCCGTCGAAATTCTTTTAGGATTGCACAACGTGCTCGGTTGCTTGTTTATGTCGTGGAAAATGGAAATTGATAAATTTAAAGTTCACTCTTAGCAAACTAGCTCTCTAAAACCTTTCTCCCCAGGTATGAAATAGATGCTTTGGATAAACAAGATAGCAAGGGCTAAGTGATAAGGAGCGAAGAAGAAGCTAGGTCTCAATATTCTGATTTATAAACCCATGTGCTAAGCAATAAATATTAAGAAGGGGTTAATTTGTGAAGGTGACGGGTGGAGCAAGCAATTGGAGGTGGCCGGGACATTTTAGTTGATTTACTCACATCTAAATAATATGTTATGTATATATGTTATCATCTTAACACACATTTTGGATTAAGTATGACCTTGATTTGTGCCCAGAAATTATGTAAGCATACCATCACAAAAGTAAGTTATACAAATTGTTATGATTTTGTTCAATTGGTCAGAAAGTTAGGAAATACTAGAATTAGTATATCCACATAACTAAGTAGTTTAACTTGATCTTTTAGGCTAATAAATAAAGACGTAGCAATGTAGATCAATAGAAATACTAAAAACAATATATCTAAGAGTTTGATAGAATTTCACGTATCGGGGCGCCACAGGTCGCCAATAGTAGTTGTTATTGGCGATCGGATTGAATTTCACATATCGGGGTGCCGCAGGTCGCCAATAGTAGTATACCGTTGTTATTGGCTACCAGACCGGTCGCCAATAGCAACATTTATTAGTATAGGAGGGGAGGGAGGTATAGTGACCGGATTCCGGTCGCCATTGCGGCCCGGTTTTCGAGCCGTGTGTAAACCTGGTGGGAAACTTTCCTGCCCGATTTTCGGCGACCGAATTCCAGTCACCAATTTTCGGTCGTCAAAAAGGCGATTTTCTTGTAGTGCTTCACACGCTATGTTGATAGGGTTGGCAGGGAGTAGTTGTTATCAAGCACTCATATGCTTCAGTTATTACTTTGATCATATGATGATTGGAAGACAGATCCATGTGTTTCTTCATGTACTTACGTTCATCAATTTAGTCCAAGAAAATAAATTTTTTGAAGGATAAGGCATTTTAAACAATCAACAAGTACCCCAAAACTCATATTATTCAGCATTCACTTGGTTCTCAAAAGTTCTATGCTTTCTTTCCATTTCGGTTTCTGGTTTAGCGGGATTCAATGAACTACAAACACGGTCATCCACAAAATGCTTAAACGGTCATTATCTGCCCGAAAAAGATCAAACTCAATGGTAGCTGACGTCCCAATTTAGAGGTAATTTAAGGGAGAGTGAGAAGAAGCGCTTTGTAGTTCCACTGTCATACTTAAACCAATGCTTTTCAAGATTTGCTATGTTAAGCAGAAGAAGTATTCGGATTCCACCATCTGATGGCAGATCTAACTCGAAGATTTATTCATCGATATCACTTCTAGCTTAGGTAGAAGATGATATATGAAAAATTTGCTTGAAATATAGTTTCGTAGACTAGTAGTATAAGTAGTCTTATGGATCTTTTCTCCTTTCATCTAGACAGAATTTGTAGGAATCAGTGTATTCCACGAACAAAGTTATAGATATATACATGAAGTTACTCATTTTTCAGATGCAAAAGCATATCTTGTTTCTCTTGTTAGCACAAGCAATTTAATGATACAATTAAGTTCTTTACTTTACTCACCAGTCATCACAAATCAGCTTATTTATGAGAATATCAAGTTTCTAGGATATTCCTCACAAATTAAATCAGCCTATTATTGATACTATTAAGTTCAAACACATTTTTTTTGTTTGTGCTCTCCTGTAGCACGCTTTCCCCTCTTTCTCGTGTGGTTCTAGGTATGATCCTAACTCTTTTGTGATCTTTTTTGTTTGGTTCTTGCTTGTGTTTGCATGTGATTGTGGTTCTTATTTCTTGTGTTCACCCTTGTCCGTGCTGTCCCCTCCTCTCCTTTTTTTATTCCTTTGTTTTGTCTTTTGTTCTTCTTAGTGGGGCCTTTACTGCTGTCTATTGTTCTTGTTTCTTTTCCTTTGTTTATTCCCTTTGGGGCCACCATATGGTATAATGAATGACCCCATTGAAGATCTCACCAACCTTACTAACAATTTAGAGTGTTCATCTTGTCCCATCCTTACCTCTTCTAACCTTTCTATCACCTGTGCATTTATTGCTTTTATCATCTCTGACAAACCCCTCAACACTAGTGCCGCAAAAAAATTATTTATTCGAATTTGGAATTGTATAAAAGAGGTCAGTGCGAATGTCCTGTAGCAGAATGCCATCGCCTTCATCTTCCAAGACCGCATTGACCTTTAGAGAATCCTAAACCTAAATCCGTGGAGATTTAACGGGTACGCTGTGAATCTCAGAGAGTGGCTAGAAACCCTAGCCTGGCAAGAAGTAGAGGTGTGTAAGGTTAACTACTGGATACAAGTATCTAATCTCCCAGCAACTTTTACAAATCTTGAAACAGCGATCGAAATCGGTAATAAGGTCGACGCGTTTGTAGAAGTGGAAATTCCGACATCTTCATCGGATAAGAACATGTGGAGCAAAGCCCTAAGAATTAAAGTGGAAGTCGTTTCGGAATGTCCGCTAGTTGACAAAGTTTCAATCTCTAGGCCCACTAGAGAGGATCTAAAGGTGGATATTAGGTTCGAAAAGCTTGAGAATCTCTGTTTCATTTGTGGGAAACTCGGTCACAAAAAAGAACATTGTTCCATAGATCTTGGCAAATCTGCACTAGATCCAAAGAATCTCCTTTTCGGGCCGTGGCTCAAAGTTGAAAGCTTTCCTGTCCTAAAACCTAAGAATCTTGCAAGGAATGAGGCGATTCTACAAACTCAGAAAAACAGCCACCCAGCTCAAAAGGAACTCGGCCAAAATCCCAAGTCAAATTCGCTGAGTTCAAACCCGAGATCCACTGAGTTACCGGGTAAGTATCCTTAGCCCCAAGTGACGTGTCCCCACAATAACCATTTTGATTTATCCAACGACCCAGACTCCCTATGTACCCTCTTAGGCTTTTGATCCTCAGAGGATTCGATAAGATAGCCAAGTCACTTTCACCTGCTCTTCCCCTAATTTTAGGTCAGTGGTCAACGCAATTGCCGCCCCCTTGCTCATCTTGAATCTCTTGACCTAATTCACAAATTATCCATCTCTCACAATTTTAGGACGACCCAACACTCCCCTCCCATATTCAGCCTAGTATCCTTAAAAAGGAGTAGGACAGAAGATTTATTTGAAGAAAACCTTCCTAACCCCAAAGTCCCAACTGCTAATTTCGGTGCAGAAAGGAAACCAAGTCCCACTGCCCTAAAGCCTAGTCACAATCTGACTCTTCCACTAACAACCAAATGCCCCCCCATCCTAACCCCACCGATTAGCCCAATCAACCTATCCCAAACAGACAGCTCAGATTTCCCACTCCTAAACACCTCTCCCCCAGAACCCGATCATCACTCAGGTTCGCCGGAGCCCCCACCTGACCTATGAAAGCTATCGTGTGGAACTGCCAAGGCCTGGGTAAGCCGAAAGCAGTGGAGGCATTGAGAATTCTACTAAAGGACTTTTCTCCTAACATTCTTTTCCTCAGTGAAGTAAAAAAAAAAAAAAAACTAATCTTATTTTTCATACTCTTACCCGTGCTTCTCTGCCTAACCACCAACTAGTTCCACCCGTGGGATTAGGGGGTGGTCTCATTCTTGCATGGTCTACCTCCCCCCTATTTTTGTATTTTTCTCTTCTTTTTGGAATATCCCTGTGCATGTTGACTGTGGCCCTAATTTGTCTTGGTTCTTTTCTTGTATTTATTGCCCCCATATTAATGTTGTTAAACTTATGTTCTGGGATCAGATGAATGCTCTGGCTTGTCAATGTAAGGGTCCGTGGATTGTCTTGGGCGATTTTAATGATATCATGTTTCAATTCGAGAAACAAGGTGGTCGTCTTCCCCCCTCCTAATAACTCATTTCGCTCTAAATTACTTGCTCTTGGCCTCTCTAATTTAGGTGCTAAGGGCCTGTCATTTACTTGGAATAATAACCGTTTTGGTAAAGCCAATATTCGAAAACGTCTTGATAGGGAAGTGGCTAATACTGAATGGAATATGATTTTCCCCTATGCTAATATCACTAATCTGCCCCAAATTGGTTCTGATCGTTCTCCCCTCTTACTTTGCTCTGATTCTTTCTCTCTTGTTGGTAAAAAAAACCATTTAAATTTGAAAACATGTGGCTGTCTCACCCCTTGTGTGCTGAAGTTGTTAGAAATGCATGGGCTGTGAACCCGACTGGTTCCCGCCAATATGTGTTGTCCTCGAAACTCTCTAACACCAAAACTAAGCTTAAATTGTGGAATCATGAGAGTTTTGGCCATTGTCAAACAAAAGCAAATGCACTTAAGAATCAGATTGGAATCCTTCAGAGTATGGATGAGACCATTGATAATTGTATTGAGGAGAAGAGTTTATCTGAGAATTAAACACTACCCTATCTCATATTGAGCAACTGTGGAAACAAAAAGCCAAAGTCAAGTGGCTCACATATGGTGACTCAATACTAAATTCTTTCACCTTACTGCTGTTTTCCAAGCCCACAATAATAGAATCCATTTTTTTAAAGAATCATATGGAAGTTTTGTGTTTGATTGGAAAGGGATAGGACAATGTTTTCTTGACTACTATAATGATATTTTCTGCTCTGAGTTTGTGTTCTGCAGATCCTCTTCCCTACCCAACAGACTTGGAGAACCTCTTTCCAGGAGTGATTTCAGTGGAGGATAACTCCAAGCTTTGCCAGATCCCTACTCCCAAGGAAATTAAACAGGTGATGTTTGATATGAACTCTATGAAGAGCCCAGGGCCTGATGGATTCTCCCCAGGATTCTTCAAACATTTCTGGTATACTACTGGTAAGGATGTGATCAAGGCTGTTGGTGAGTTCTTTAGAGAAGGTAAAATCCTAAAATCTTTTAATCATTGCTTTATTTCCCTGATCCCAAAAAAATGATAATGCATCTTCTGTTGAGAACTATAGACCTATTAGTTTGTGTAATATAACTTTTAAAGTTATCTCTAAGTTGATTGCTAATAGACTCAAGATGGTTCTTGATAAATGCATAAGCCCTAATCAATCTGCTTTTCTTCCTGGTAGAGACATGAGTGATAACTCTATCATCTCTAATGAATTGATGAACTATATAGGAAAAAAGGTAAGAAAGGGGTTATGGCTCTTAAAATGGATCTGTCCAAGGCATATGATAGAGTTGAATGGAAGCTTTTACTCAAAATCATGATTAATCTTGGTTTCTGCTCTAGGTTTGTTGACTAGATTTATGAATTTGTTTCTTCTCGTAGCTTCTCATTCATCATTAATGGTGCTTCCTTTGGTCACCTTGTCCCCTCAAGAGGTCTTAGACAGGGAGATCCTATCTCTCTCTATCTCTTCCTTCTCTATTCTGAATTATTATCTAGAATCCTCTCCAAAGCTGAATCAGAGTCTTTATTTAAGGGAATCAAAATTTCTAGGCATGTGCCAGCCATTTCTCATATTTTGTATGCTGATGATCTGACTTTGTTTTGTATAGCTAGCCTGAATGATGCCTTGAATGTGGACTTGTGCCTGGAAAAGTTCCATAATTGGTCCTCTCAATTGATTAGTAAACCAAAATCATTTGTTCATTTCAGTTCTAATATGGATTACCATGTCTGTGCTTGCATCCTTAATCTGCTTAACCTTAAAATGTGTGACCATAAGGCTAAACACCTTGGTCATTTCTTTTGCAAACCAAAGTCTAAAAAGTTGGCTCTTAATGATTTAATTTCCAAAGTGGCTAGTAAGTTTTCTAACTAGAAAGAGGCTAACCTTCCCCAAGCTAGTAGAGCTGTGTTGATTAAATCTATGGCTCAATCCTTGTCTGTTCATGTTCTGGTTCCTAAAGCTATTTGCTTCAAAATTGATCAATTTTATATGAGATTCTGGTGGGGTGTAAATAGTAAGAATAATGTGTTGTGCCTTCCTAAATCCAAATGTGGTATGGGGTTCAGGAAAATGGAGGACTTTAATAGGGCTCTTTTAGCTAAGAAGGCTTGGAATCTGGTTGTTGCTAAGCATAAGAATTGGGCTAAATTCCTTTCTTTTAAATACCTTGCTAACTCTGATTTTTCTTGATCCTCAGAAATCACGAGCTACTGCATCCTGGTTTTGGAGAGATGCACTAAAATGTAGTGACCTTATCCTTAGTGGTTCATGCAGAATGATCTCTCCAACCTCAATGGTTCCAGTGTGGGATCAACCTTGATCCCTAACCTTGAAAACCACATACATGTCCTCTTGCTATCACCTGCAATTCAGCCATCCACAGTTCAAGTAGTTGGTGATCTTCTCCTGCCATGTGGAGATGCCTGGAACTCAGCACTGATTAGTCAACTGTTTGAGTCTGAAACCTGTGTGGCTATCCTCAAAATTGAGTTCTGTGACTCTCCTCTCGATGGTAACTTCTTGTGGACCCACTCCTTGTCAGGGGTCCTCACTTCTAAAGCCGCCTATAATTTGATTGTTCAATCAAATTCCTCTACTGCAGATGATAGCTTTTGGAAACTTTTGTGGAGTTTTTAACATTCATAATAGATTAAAATTGTTGATGTGGAAAGTATTCTTTGATATTCTCCCTACTGCTTGTTAAATTAACTCTAGATTTCATGTGCAGGATATTGAATGTAAACTATGCTTTCAAGCAAATGAATCCACTGAGCATATGTTCTTGGAGTGCCCTCTCATTAGGTCTATATATTTTGCATCAAAATGGAATTTGAGATTGGATCAGCTTCCAAAGAGTGGATTCATCTAGTGGATCAGATCCATCTTCAACAAGTCTGCCTCCCTCTTCCCAGATATCCATAGGGATGAGTTTCTCACTTTTTTTTGCTTGCGCTATTGATGTTATTCAGAAGAGTAGGAATAAACTCTTGTTTGATGGTACCATTCCTGACCCCTATCAGATCATGAAGATTATATCCTCTAGAGCCAAGGAGCACTCTGACTCTCAAATCACCAAGAAGAGTAACAAGATTGCATTCAACAACTTCAGCAAATGGAGGCCTCCCAGGAAACCAATCATTAAGATTAATGTGGATGCTGCGTTTGTTGATGGGAAAGCTACTGTTGCTGGAGTCTGCCGTAATCACAAGGGTTCTGTTATCTTCTCCTTTGCTCATGGAAAGCTCACCCACAAACCAATTGTGGCTGAAGTCTTTGCAATTAAACAAGCATGTTTTTGTAGTTCGGTGTTGAAGATTACAAGGGCGTGTATCAAATCAGACTGCTTGGAGGCAGTGACCATCCTCAATAACCCATCTGTCACTCCAGATTGGACCATTGCAACACTCATTATTGAGATCCATAAAATGTGGAATAAATTCCTCTCCTGGAGTTTTTCTTTTGTTCATTGCAACTGTAACGAAGCAGCCCATAACTTAGCCCATTGGGCGTCGACTGCTCCTTTTGTTGGTTCCATTCCTCCGAAAACCTTGCCATCCAATGTCTTTTGTGATGGAGATTTCACTCTGTTGGATTCTTTATGTGTTTAGGCCTGTGTATCAAAAAAAAATTCAAATACAAATTCATGGGAAACAATTATTTCAAGAACATATGTTCGATCTCTGCAACTTTAAAGGATAATCATTTGTACAAGTCTAATTGCTATGAAAAATTATGATGATACAGCCATGCCAACATATTACTCTTTATCAGTTTTTTCTCGCATAGAAAACCCTGAATGAATGTTGAAACCACTCGAGAAAAGTCTCGTTTATCATGCTTTAGGAGGACAAAACATGTGAGTAACATCTACTAAATATGCACACACGATCACAGCTTGAATATTACAACATATGTAGCATAGGTCTTTAATAATATGCAACGCTAAAAAACTGGCATCGCCTGGTGTCTTGCATGTGATGTATTACCAATCGTATGGTAATTTCGTCTCTGATAAGATTTCCAGGTGGAAAGGCTAAGTGATATGTGCAAGTCTTCTTTAAAAAAATAAAAAAATACAATATAATTATTTCTCTCCGACTAAATAAATTCTTTTCACGGTTGAACTAAAGAGTAAATCAGCGCGCTGCTGTAATGTTTGTGATTCATTTTCTTTTAACTATGTATGAATCTACTATCGATTTGTCTTTTTCTTTTTTGGAATAAATAATCAAGAAAAATCAGCTTTATAAGATTTGAACTAATCATAAATACTTTTTCCCAAGTCCAAAATTAATAAGAAACTACATAAAACATGTAAGAGGAGAAAGTTGAAATCTCAAGTTAAAATCTTGCAGGATTAGAATTATAATCTCAAGTTATAAGCTTCATGTTGAAATGAATTTCTTTTGCATATATACGAATTTATCATATCTAAGTACCTGCAAACGCAATGAGTATAATCACACTCACATTAAATTGTTATGTTATGCTTTATATTAAAACCAATATTGCACGAGGTTTGTACGTGCGCCCCCTGTTGCTTGCTATTATCATGAAGAAAGTAGCAACTAAACGGTACAAATCAAACTTAAGAAGTGTCTGAAGATAACTAGATGTAAATCACCAGTAATAAAATTGATAACTCTTAATCAAAAGGGAACAACTTGGGAAAGGAAACCAAGGAAGAACATAAATATTTCAGGAAACAATGGGAAAAAACAAGAGAGTTTAAATTACCATCACAAAATCTCAAAATAAACGGAGGTGTTTGGTTCTTAATGAAAAACTAGAAAACGAAAACGTGCCCCAATAAATAAAGTCAGTATAAACCGAAGCAAGAGACTTGGCATGCTTACATAGGTTAGAATCAAGGTTTCGGGCATCTGTTGCTGTCTTGCATCCGTATAGAGAACTTGACACTGTTTTTGGGAAGCCTAGATAGTATTTCTAACTCACTTATCTTCTCAAAAGGAAGACAATGAACTACAAAGTCTTGCAGAACTCCCCCATTGTTTAGAAAATACTCGATCAACTTGAAATGGTTTGGTTCACGTCTGAACTTCCAAATCTCAATTTTCTTGATGCGTAATTTCAAGCAAATAGGCGGAGTTGGAAGTGAAATAGTTGGATCGGGATTGATACAACTTTTCCAAAGTTTCAAAGCTCAAGTTAAGCTGGCGTTGCCTTAACTTGATCTCAAACAATCTTCTTGATAGAGTATAATATGCAGCAGAAGTTAAAGAACACAAGAAGATAAATTTTCAATGGTTTATTATAAATAATCAACCATCTAGCCTTACGGCAAAATAACCACGCAGGTTTTACCAAAGACGTTCCTCACCACAAAATCACTCTCGCTCTTTTGTAGATTGGACTCAGCAAAGTAGACAAGAATTTTCTCCTTAAATCTAATCCTAGACTTAACTCGAAAACTCACACACTTTGCAAAACAAGAAACATAGCAACAATGCTTAAGATATAATCTCTACGGATTTATAAGCTCTATTGTTTCTCTATGTATCTTGATGTACTTCACACCCTATATATAGGTTTCTTCAAACTTGATCTCCAAGGTGTGTTGTACACAGTTTTGGTAACTTATGTTGTTTCCTTGTTGAACTCTACTTTCCTTCTTGAACTCGATCTCCTTCTTGAATAATAGTTCCCTTTATTAGATTGAGTTCTAATAAGGAAATACTCCTTCTTCAATTCAGAGTTGATCTTGGAAAGATTCCTAGTTGCACTTGAACTCTAAAACTTTCCATCTTTGAAACCGTGTTGACTTGACCGATCTCCTCCTCTTGAATTATGGAAACTTCAACTTAGGAAACTTGTAATGTTCTTCCTTATGATTAAGAGATGTTCCTGGACATAAACAAAGACAACTAAAATCGTGGAACTTGATTAATAGGTGAATAAAGGCAAAACTAAAATTAAGCAGTTAAAGACAGATTGACAGAATATATACTGGTTTCAATGTTGCCCTGTGAATGTTGGCTCAACATCCATCCAACATTTAAACCTGAATACTTTACTCATGTTCAGAATTTCAGAAACATGTTTTAGGTTAAAACTGTTCTCGGTTTTCAATGTTGTCCTCTGGATGTTGGCACAACATCCATCCAACATTGATAACAGAACATGTTTCAGATTAAGACTTGTTCTCGGGTTTCAATGTTGTCCTCTGGATGTTGACACAACATCCATCCAACATTGATAACAAAACATCTTACACTTTCAATCTCCCCCTTTTTGCCTTTCTTCACAAAACCAATCAACCTGTTCACAAAACAGATAATATGTCCAAATATCAATTAAGCATAATAATCTAAACCTACTAAAACTGCTCCCCCTTAATGCAAACTATCAAGTATTAACTTGGCATAACAAAGATTAATCATTAAAGTCATCACCACAACTCAAAAAGTTGTTCAGACACTTAACTCATCAATGTTGTCTCAACATTAAGACCAAAATGTACCTGCACATCAGTTTATCAGCAGAAACAACAGATATAGACTATCTTCATAAGCAAAAGCATTAAGAGCAGTTAAAACTAAGTAGCATTATCATTACAAACCAAAACAAATAAGAAGAACTAGCAGCAAAAATAGAAACAGTTCAAAACATATCAAAACAAAAACATAAAAACCAGAAATCAAAAATTAAAAACACTAGATTACTCTCCCCCTTTTTGTGAAGAAAGCTCCTCCATGTTCTTAATCAAGACATCCAGCTCCTGCATTTGTTTTTCCTTGAAAGCAATTTCCCTCTGAAGATTGGTATAAGCACTTCTAAACCAAGTCAACTGCTGATCAACAAAAGATTTTGTTGTTACCCTGGTTTCTTCCTCCTCAGATTGAGGCACTGAAGCTCCAACAAATTGTTGAGCCTCCTTTTCCTCTCTAGGTGCAACTCCACCTTCAGGATTCCAAGGCAAGTCCTTCACTCTTGTGCTAGACAAGTAGGATTGAGTGATGGTAAACCTAGCCTTGTTCTCTGACATTCCTCCAAACTCTTTCTTGTCCATCTTCTGTTTTAGCAGCAGAGTTGTGATCAAAG
The DNA here is from genome assembly GCA_948329865.1 of Linaria vulgaris. Classification (NCBI taxonomy): domain Eukaryota; kingdom Viridiplantae; phylum Streptophyta; class Magnoliopsida; order Lamiales; family Plantaginaceae; genus Linaria; species Linaria vulgaris. The sequence continues at coordinate 12,595,075 of OX415254.1, read as the reverse complement.
AAGGAAATGGTAGAATCCCTTGCTTCCTCCCAACAACATCTTCCATAGCCTTTAAAATTCTCATCCCAATATTCACAGCAAGCCAATTCTTCAGTTTGTAGACCAAGTAAGCTGACTCCTTAGTCAAAACAGTAGAATTTTTAGTAGGCAGCCAATTATAAGATGCACACTTGTGCAGAACAGCACTTAGGGTAGTGAGCTTTGTTGTTGGTAATTGTTCAACCCAGGTTCTCTCTAGACCACCTGTGATATCCTCAATCACCTCATCTGGCTTTGGATCTTCAGATTCCTCAACATGTGGCAGTCCCCAAATCTTATTTATCTTCTGAGGACTAATGTCAAACACTTGTCCTCTTACCCATGCTTGACCATATTTGGGAGACAACTCACAAGTGATATACTTTGAGAGATTCAGGTAGAATTCTTGTACAAGCTCAGGAGCATAATCACCATGCTTCTTCATTGAATTCTGAACCCCTCTTGCTTTCAACAACTCAAAAACTCTGTTTCTTTTAAAGCTGTCCATGTCCATGACCCTCTCTTTGTGAAAATCCCTCTTTCTAAAGTCATAAGCCTTGTCCTCTATCTCCTTATTAAAATAGTATCTAGACCTAGCTTCCTTACTAAAATAGGATAACGCAAGAGTGTCACAGTATTCTTCTTCATTATTATCATCATTATCACCACTAGCTTCAAACTCTTTAGCATCAGATTCCTCTTCCTCTTTCTCTTCTTCTTCTACATCAACTACCTCAACTTCCTCATCCACAACCTGTTTCCCTTTCCTCACTCTCTCAGCCTCAGCCTTAGCCTTATCCTCAACCCTTTTCTTCTCAAGTCTCTCTCTTAGAGCTCTTCTAGCCTCAGCTCTTTGCAAGGCTATTTTACTCATTTGCCTAGACCCAATAGGTGTTCCCTTTCTACCAGAACCAGCTCCAGATCCCTCCCCCTCAATTATATCATCAACATTATTCACTTGGGGTTTAGGGTTAGCCACATTTACCTCAGATTCAGATTCATTGGTTTGAGGAGCATGGTCTTCTGATGTTGCGCCAACATTCGACTTAGATTCCACATTCTTAGCTCGCTTTGCCCGTCGTTGATAAGGAATCGTTGGTCGTTTTGCAGCAACTTGAGCGGTAGGCCGTCCTTGATCCTCACGCGCAGCAGCCCTGATGCGTGTTGTTGTTTGCTCAACATTCAAGGCCATATTTGCAATAGTGTCTAAAGGAGTCTTGCTCGCCATGTTAGTTTTGAGAATTGAGAGAAAAATATGAGAGATTTTAGATAACTATTTGCAGAGAGAAGGACAAATTGCACAAGTGACAGAAATTAGGGCAAGTTGTTCTTTTAAGTTGTGAAGAGTGGAGAGAGAAGGAAAGAATGTAAGTGAGATTATGGAATATGATCAATTAAGTTTTCCCACTCCTCTATTCCCGCGTAAGAACTTCACCACGTGTCACTTAAACACAACAAGTAACCAGAGCAGTTCACAATAAAACAATAAAAACTCAGTTTTTAAAATTTTAAACAAACTTATAAGTTACTGACTTCAATGTTGTGCAGACCGTGTGGCAATGTTGGAATAACATTCAGATCAGAGAGTAGAGTAACATTCAAACCAGAAAGTTTTCAAACCATAATATTTGAGGTTTTGGGCTTCTTCAAGGCAATTTCATGTGAGAGCGTGAGATATCTCCAAACTTATATCTGAAACTTCACCAAAGTAGCAAGTGAGTATCAAAAACATTAAGATTTAGATCAACATCATGAATAAGCAACATATCAAACAGAAAACACACAGAGATAAGCAGTCATGAATTAGAGAATTAATCCACTTCCACAGCATAGAAGGTCACAAATAGTGTGTCACCTGCAGAATGTCACCCAAAGAGTATGCCTCAACACATGAAAGGGACTATATACTCCCCCTAAGCCCAAACCTAGTCAACCACACTAACCAAAGATGAAAGACAATGTAGTTCTAGAATGAATGCAACAATGTTATGACAACATTGACAGATGGTATACACAGTGAATCACTTTTCAAACCAGCAACAGTTCACATCACATCATATCTTCACTATTTTCATTATCTCTTTAGAACAAAAACTGAGGGTTGTTTAAAAAAGGATAATGACATTACTGAATGAGGGCAGCACTAGACTCCACACACCCCAGTAACAACATTATCAGCAGCAAGTTAGGCAAGTACAAAGGTCTTGAATACTGGCAACACATTTATCATGTACCCCAATACCCCAATTCCTTATGCATACTTGTTTACCAACCTGCATACAAGAGAGCACTAAGTGATCAATGCTACCAAGTGAAGGCAATCGAAACCCCAAACACCCTAGTAGAAAGAACCACTTTTATGTACCCCTTGGCAAAACTAAACAGAGACATGCAAATAAGCACAACTGAATATCATTGAAGCTGTCAATATCATGAACCCCAACTTCTCCATATGTCCTGTAAAACCTTTTCATATGAATAAGACACAACTGAATAGACATCAAAGTAGTGAACTTTGTGTACCCCAGCTTCTCCATATGTTAGGCTAACACAACCTCAGACACACTTTAGAGATTTATACTTTTCAAAACTTAGATGTGAATCTGCAAGCTAGAAATATTAGTAAAACACAGTGATCAACCACACAATCAAATATGCCAAAGCAAAGATCAATGTGACTCCAAAAGAAAAGAAAGAAACAAACAAAAAACAAAAAGTTACATACTACACCACAAACATTAATCAGTGCTAGACAGTGGTGTTATGTCAACACTGGGATCCTAACATTCTCACATATTGCACATGCCGAGAGATTTCCTCAAGCTGAAGAATCTCTCACTATCTAAAGGTTTAGTAAACATATCAGCAAGCTGATTATTTGTCTCAATATGCTCAATGTTAATCATTTTATCCTCAACCATGTCTCTCAAGTAATGATGTCTTATATCTATATGCTTAGTCCTAGAATGCTGAACAGGATTTCTTGAGATACTAATGGCACTAAGATTGTCACAAAACATGAGGAGAGTATCACTATCTAGCCCATAGTCCAGCAACATGTGTTTAAGCCATACTAGCTGGGTAACACAACTGCCAGCAGCTACATATTCAGATTCAGCTGTAGATAATGACACACAATTCTGTTTCCTACTATACCATGAAACTAGATTGTTTCCCAAATAGAAACAGCCCCCACTTGTGGATTTTCTGTCATCTACATCACCTGCCCAATCAGAATCACTAAACCCAACAAAAGAATACCATATGCCCAATGATGAAGTTCCAGATATATATCTTAATATTCTCTTCACAGCAATCAAGTGAGATTGCTTTGGATCAGCTTGGTACCTAGCACAAACACAAACAGAAAACATAATATCTGGTCTAGAGGCAGAGAGATATAGAAGACTACCAATCATAGATTTGTACAATGTTGGGTCAACATTGTCTCTAGTGCCATCCTTAGTAATCTTCACAGAAGAAGACATGGGAGTTTTGCAAGGTTTTGACTCATGTAGCTCAAATCTTTTTACCAGGTTCCTTGCATACTTCTCCTGGTTTAAGAACATACCATTCTCCAGTTGCTTTACTTGCAATCCCAGAAAGTAGTTCAGCTCTCCAATCATGCTCATTTCAAATGTCCCTGTCATTGACTCAACAAACTTGTCTAGAGTAGACTTGTTAGTAGAACCAAAAACAATGTCATCCACATAGATCTGAGCAATACAAACATCAGAACTCTTTCTTAGAATAAACAAGGTTCTGTCTCCATCTCCTCTATTGAACCCAAGACTTAACAAAAAATGAGTTAGTCTTTCATACCAAGCTCTAGGTGCCTGTTTTAAACCATACAAAGCTTTCTCAAGTTTATACACATAATTAGGATGTTTAGGATCAGCAAAACCTTTAGGTTGTTCAACATATACTTCTTTGTCTATCAAACCATTAAGGAAAGCACCCTTCACATCCATCTGGTAGAGCTTAATCTTAAGACAACACGCAATAGCAAGAAGTAATCTAATAGATTCTATCCTAGCTACTGGAGCAAATGTCTCATCAAAGTCAATCCCTTCTACCTGAGTATAACCTTGTGCAACAAGCCTAGCTTTGTTTCTTACAATTACACCATCTTCATTAGTTTTGTTCTTGAAAATCCACTTAGTTCCTATAACATTCACATTAGAAGGTCTAGGCACTAGATTCCAAACACGATTTTTGGTGAATTGCAACAGTTCATCTTGCATAGCATTTATCCATTTACTATCCTTAAGAGCTTCCGTCACATTCTTAGGTTCAATATTTGAGACAAAACAGGAAGCATTACTTACAGTGCAAGTGGAAGCCATGCAGACACACAACCTTACCATATTTTTATAGTTTACCCTGTCTTTGTTGCGAGTCTTCATGCGTCTAGCGATTTCACCTATCACTTGTGAAGCTGGATGGTCCTTTTGAATCCTAGTAGGGGGATCTCTCCTAGGTTCATCAACAATGTCATCCTCTGAATTGGACTGTGGGGATGTTGGCCTAACAGCAGCAGATGTCAGCTCAACATTAGTACCAGTCACAACTTCAGTGTCTTCAGCTTCTACTCCTGATGTTGGGATAGTCTCTGTTTCCAATGTTGGAGCAACATCAGAGACAGTAACTTCATCAGTACCTGAATCAAAGGTGGAATCATCAAACACTATATTTACTGATTCTTGAATAGCCATCAATCTTGGATTATAAACCCTGAAAGCAGAACTATTCACAGAATAACCAACAAATATGCACTTTTCACTTTTTGGATCAAACTTACTAAGATAGTCTCTATCATTCAACAAGTAACAATCACATCCAAATTCATGAAAATGAGCAATATTTGGTTTCAAACCCTTCAAGATTTCATATGGAGTCATATTTGTACCAGGTCTAAGATAAGCCCTATTACTTATATGACATGCTGTATTTAAAGCTTTAGCCCAAAGTCTTTTAGATAGGTTTCTAGCATTAAGCATAACTCTGGCCATCTCTTGAAGTGTCCTATTTTTCCTCTCAGCTATCCCATTTTGCTGAGGTGTCTTAGGTGCTGAAAACTCATGGAAAATTCCATTCTTATCACAGAAATCACTGAAACTAGCATTTTCAAATTATTTCCCATGATCAGACCTAATCTTACAAACAGGGGAACCATACAGATTTTTGATGCTAGCATGTAAGATCCTAAATGTGTTAAATGCATCAGATTTTTCTTTAAGAAACTTAACCCATGTATATCTAGATAAATCATCTACAATAACAAAGGCATATCTCTTACCACTTAGGCTGCTCACCTCAATAGGACCCATGAGATCAATGTGTAATAATTCAAAACACTTACCAGTCCTGGGAATTGTACTCTGTACCTGGAGGGGTGTATGAATAGCTTTTGTTTGCTTACCCTTTAGGCAGTTTCCACATACAACCTTACCTGGGCTGGATATCTTTGGTAAGCCTCTTACAGCATCAACTTTCTGTAGCTTTTCAAGGTTCCTATAGTGAACATGTCCTAGCTTCCTATGCCACAGAACAACATCATCAACTTTAGCATGAAAGCAATCTGCTTCTTCCTGTGCAAGGTAGCAATTATCTTTAGATCTAGTACCTGTCATAACAAGGACATTTTCACTATTAAATACATCACAAGAACTTTTGTCAAATGTAACAAGCAAGTTATCATCACAAAGTTGACTAATGCTTATTAGATTTTCTTTCAATCCTTCAACTAGCAGAACATCTTTGAGTGGTGGAAATCCTTCAACATCTAGTACTCCCTTTCCAATGATTCTTCCCTTGGTGCCTCCTCCATAGGTGACAGTTCCAACATTGAGAGGAATCAATTGTTTAAGATTTTCCTTGTCTCCTGTCATGTGTCTTGAGCATCCACTGTCAAAGTACCACTTACCTGCTAGGTTAGAGTACATAGCAGAAAACACAACATTGCATACAAGTTTCATCTTAGGAGTCTTTAACTTTTCAATCCAAGTTCTACTTTTCTGTCCTGTTCCTAATGTTGGGATAACATCTGTACCACTGACCAACTCAACATTAGAGACAGTTTCTGTTTTCTTCACATTTTCTTTCAAGTATTTCTTGCAATAAGGTTTTATGTGACTTGGTTGAAAACAAAATTGACAGATATAAGTAGGTTTACTTTTGTTGGGATTAGCACTGCTCAAGTCTTTTGATTCCTTAACAAAACCTTCTTTAATGAAAACAGGATTAGCAGCTTTAGAGGTAGGTTTCTCAATATATCCAAGACCATTTGTTCCTTGATTACCCATACTCAGTACCTCTTCAAGTTTAGATGTACCTGAGTTCCATTTAGCAATGATCTGATTATCTTTTTCAAGCTTTCCTTTTACCTCTTTAAGTTCAGCTTCTGTCTTGTCAAGGTCTCTTTCATACATCCTCATCAGTTTCTTCAGTCCATCAATCTCTAGTCTCTGAGCTTCATTCTTCTTGGTGAGTTTTTGATTTTCTTTCAGAAGATTATGAAAAGTAGACTTCAATTCTTCAATGATTTCCTCATGGGACATTTCACCTTCAAAGTAATACTCTTCATCTAGATCAACTGAGCCATGAAAACATTCAAAGTTAGATTCATCATTATCAGACAAAGAATTGAGATCAATATGGGTATCATATTCAGTCCAATTCCCAAAGAAAGTCTCATGTTCTGATGTTGAGTCCTGGATGTTGGAGCAACATTGGGACCCGTGGCAGTTATGGAGATCTTCTTCTGTCCAGTTGACATGAGTAAATAGCGCAGCTGTATGAATCTCTTCAAAGCTGTCTTCAGTATCAGCACTTGATCCAGAGTTATAATCCTCTTCATTGAAATCATCTACACAAACCCAATGAGACTTTCCCTTCTTGCGGAGGGTGTTAGCACATTCAACAGCAATATGACCATAACCTTTACATTCATAACATTGAGTAGTTTTCAACTTTTCAATTTCTTCAGGACTAGATTTTGTTGCCATATATTTAACAAATTTGGGAGGCAATTTTCTAAAACCAGTGGAAGTATTGCTAGGTTGTTTCCCTTTGGATTTATCTTTAAAGTTCAACCTACTGAGTTTCTTGCTAATATTTCCATAGTTAGAAGAAATAATTTCATCCTCATCTTCACTCTCATGATAATTTGTTCCTAACAAAGCAATAGCTTGTTGTTTGGTAGTCCTAGCAGGAAACTCTAGCTCAAATTCTCTAAGAGTGTTTAACAAGGATTGAAATTCCATGTTGGCAATATCTCTTGTTTCTCCCATGGCAATTCTCTTGAGAGCAAATCTAGGTGACAAAGATCTAAAAGCTTTATAAACCATAGTTTGATTTGAAACAAGAAATCCTAGATTTTCACATTGATTAGTAATGTCAAGGATTTTCTCAAAATAACTATCTATACTTTCTTCATCACCCATCTCAAGTTTTTCAAAATCTTTAAGCAATTGTCTATGTTTAGAGTTTCTAGCTGCTATATCTCCTTCACAATGAAGTTCAAGGATATCCCAAGCTGATTTAGCTGTGGTGCAGTTCTGAATTAACTTAAACATCTGATTGGTAACATAACTAAAAATAGCATTAAGAGCTTTCTCATTGTAGTTATACAGTGTTACCTCGTTTGCTGTCCATTGTGACTTCTGTTTTGGTACAATATCTGCATCTCGGTCGTTCTCAATCTTTGGGACAGAATATCCATCAAGAACGTCATCCCATGCTTTCATGTCAATGGATTTGATGTGAACTCTGAGCCTGGTCTTCCAGTAAGCATAATTGATGGATCCTTCCAAGACTGGGAGTCTGCCAGAATTAGGATTGATGTTGTCCATCGCGTTGTATCACCTCCAAACACCAGTGAAATCGGTGCTTGGCTCTGATACCAATTGAAATTGCTGGATCAGGATTGATACAACTTTTCCAAAGTTTCAAAGCTCAAGTTAAGCTGGCATTGCCTTAACTTGATCTCAAACAATCTTCTTGATAGAGTATAATATGCAGCAAAAGTTAAAGAACACAAGAAGATAAATTTTCAATGGTTTATTATAAATAATCAACCATCTAGCCTTACGGCAAAATAACCACGCAGGTTTTACCAAAGACGTTCCTCACCACAAAATCACTCTCGCTCTTTTGTAGATTGGACTCAGCAAAGCAGACAAGAATTTTCTCCTTAAATCTAATCCTAGACTTAACTCGAAAACTCACAAACTTTGCAAAACAAGAAACATAGCAACAATGCTTAAGATATAATCTCTACGGATTTATAAGCTCTATTGTTTCTCTATGTATCTTGTTGTACTTCACACCCTATATATAGGTTTCTTCAAACTTGATCTCCAAGGTGTGTTGTACACAGTTTTGGTAACTTATGTTGTTTCCTTGTTGAACTCTACTTTCCTTCTTGAACTCGATCTCCTTATTGAATAATAGTTCCCTTTATTAGATTGAGTTCTAATAAGGAAATACTCCTTCTTCAATTCAGAGTTGATCTTGGAAAGATTCCTAGTTGCACTTGAACTCCAAAACTTTCCATCTTTGAAACCGTGTTGACTTGACCGATCTCCTCCTCTTGAATTATGGAAACTTCAACTTAGTAAACTTGTAATGTTCTTCCTTATGATTAAGAGATGTTCCTGGACATAAACAAAGACAACTAAAATCGTGGAACTTGATTAATAGGTGAATAAAGGCAAAACTAAAATTAAGCAGTTAAAGACAGATTGACAGAATATATACTGGTTTCAATGTTGCCTTGTGAATGTTGGCTCAACATCCATCCAACATTTAAACCCGAATACTTTACTCATGTTCAAAATTTCAGAAACATGTTTTAGGTTAAGACTGTTCTCGGTTTTCAATGTTGTCCTCTGGATGTTGGCACAACATCCATCCAACATTGATAACAGAATATGTTTCAGATTAAGACTTGTTCTCGGGTTTCAATGTTGTCCTCTGGATGTTGACACAACATCCATCCAACATTGATAATAGAACATCTTACACTTTCAGGAAGCAAATACTTGAAGCACGTATAAGCCCCTGAAAACTCAAGTCCCTCTTCAAAAGTAAGCTTTGTAAGATTAGGTGCGGTTTTAAGAAATCGGGCTAGGATTCTCCATCCACCTGCTCCCATGCGACCAAGCACCAAGCAAGTCAAATTCTAAAATATAGGTAGCAGCATGTCATCACGTGAACCACACAAAGCCATCACTGAATTCCCAAGTAAAAAGAGGTTTCTGATCCTTGAGCACGCTTTGAGAAGCTGGAAGAGATGCTTGGCTTGAGCAAGAAAACCGTCCCATGATTGCCTACAGTCGAAGAAAAAAAAAATCGAATGAAGAGAATCGATATTACTACAAATAAAGTTGTAATCAAACAGACCCTTGTGCACAAGCGTTTCAAGATTAGGGGCGTCAATGACAATCGTGCATGTTTCGAACCCAGAGGTCTTATTCTAGCCTTTTATAGTCAACTTTGTGATAGAGGGATGCTGAATGACAAGAGAAAACCGTTTTTCCATGTGACAATCCATGATACTCAATTCGTCAAGCACGGGGCAACCATCAATCAATTTGTGAAAGTCATCATTACTCAGTGTTGTACCCTGAAGCAACAGTCTTTTGAGATTGGATAAGCCAAATTCTTATGGGAGCAACAACAATTGGATATTAAATCCCAACTCTAATTCCACTAATGTCGTGCAGCCATGTAAGGAAGCAAACAAGGGCACATAATCACTCACATGGCACATCAACCGGAGGTGTTTGACTCTAAGTCGCAAAGCGGAGCGAATCCAGGAAACAACTTTGGCATCGCTGTACACCTCCTTACAACGAAAAACCACTTTTTCCACGGATGGTACAACATGTAAATGTAAAGTGACATTCAGCAACTTATCAACAAAGTTATTAAATGAAAAGTAAGAATGGTTTCCTCCTCGGGAGCGAAGTTCAAAACCAAAACCATGTGAATCGTCAAAATCAAGCTGAGACAGGAGGACCACAAAAGCAGGGAAAAGCAGTCTCCACCTAGTGGAGAGAATTGAGGTAGCAACCACATCTTTCGTGGGCAAGTATGATAAAATCTTGCCTATGTTGAATTATTTATCCCACATTGGTTGGGGAGTACTATGGGCTTCTGTTTATTAATAATTTCCCCCTCTCCCTCTAATAAGGCATTTTAAGGGGAAATATGAGGGGCTCTAATTTCTACATGGTATCAGAGCCTACCCCAACCAATGTTGGGCTTGCCCATCTATTTCTCTCACGTGTACTTCTGTTCGGTATTGTCCCGGCCTACACGTGAAGGGGCGCGTTGAATTACTAATCCCACATTGATTGGGGATTACTATTGGCTTTTGTTTATTAATAATTTCCCCCCTCCCTCTAATAAGGTCTTTTAGGGGGAAATATGAGGGGCTCTAATTTCTACAGCCTAGAATCTCGTCCGACAAACCGTTGAGTCTATCAATTAAGTCAGCTCTTACTTGTTTGTCACACGAAGAGCAGCCTATCGATTAAAATCTACAAGCAAATTAGAAAAAATAATAATTATGTGAGGGAGAGAGAGAGAGAACCTCTGTCACAGGTTGTGTCGTTTCGAAGCCATCGCTTATTTTATGAATCGAAGGAGAGATTTCTTAATTTTGGAATTGGCAGCTTTGAGGAGAACTAGGGTTTGAATGGAAAGATTATGGATCAACTCCAATGTTAAGAGAGCAGTAGGAGTTGTAATTAATTGTAAGAAGAGCTCGTTGCGTCAAATTATATATATATATATATATATTATACTCTATAAATAATAAATATTTTTCTATTCCTATTTTACCCTTTTCTTTATGTTATTTTACATTCTCAACTTATATTACATAATATGTGGGGTCGGTTGTAAATTATAATATACACATAAAAAGAAAAAATCCCCAACAGTTTCCATAATAATTTTTTCTTTTTATATATGATTTTATAAAATATTTTGTTAACAATTTCAAAAGTTCTTTTCTCATAATTTTTCATGTATTAAACTGAACAACTTTTATAAGGTAACTTGCAAATTATTTAAATTTAAATATATAGAGACGTTATATATATAACGTTCTTATTTCTTTTTACGTTACAAGGGAGGGTGTGAACCCGAAGAACAGAGATAAACTAATCCACTATAATGGGACTACTCATGCTTCTAACAATATCAAATAGGATATAAGGAGAAAGAGATCCGGGGTTGGGGGGGGGGGGGGGGTTGTCAAAAGATTGTATACCGTTGGAGAGCGAGTGTCCCATATTTGCAAGTTTATCGGCCACCACATTCGTTTCACGATACTCGTGGTTGATCTCACAAGATAGAAGTTCCTTCATGAGCAAGTGACATGATTCAATCAAGGCACGATGAGGGTGCGTATTCTGCCATTGGTTCTTTATGAGATGGACATCAACTTTAGAATCACAAGCGATGAGAACGTTTGAATCTTTATCATTCTTTGGTCTTAGTTAATTTATAAATGTTTAAGATATTAAAATGTATCAGTAAAGGTAATTATCATAGTGCGTACGTATGAAATAAAGTTATGCAAGTTGTGGACAATTATTTATTTTTGGGACTTTAGGGGTGGATTATAACGCCTTGCTTGAGTTTGAAGAATATCTGATTTCTTTCTTTTTTCCCAAAAAAGCCTCACCCTTTTATTCTCAATTTCCCTCCCTCTATATAGGAGTAAGTTTTAGTACAAATGGCGTATGTGATTGTTTCTCTATTGACAAGTGTTGTCTGCATGTTGATGGGAGTGGGGTGTTTATATTTAAATATTGACAACTGTCTCCAGGGAGGCTGACATATCTTCAGGAAGTCGCAACTAACTTCTTGTGATGAGGGTTACAAGAATAGTTACAAGAATGCTTCTGGTTGCTTGGATTTGTATGGTTGAACTAACTGCAGGTGTGGAAATGTCGGATAAAAATGTTGGGACAACACAGAGGATAACAATATTGGCTCAACACTGCAGTACTTCTTTCTTAGATTAAGGGGGAGCAAATTAGAATAAGTAGTGGTTCTGATATTCTGAAGTACAGGTACTTAATGAAAATTGGTTGCAGGTGGAGTGTTATGAAGAAAGGCAAAAATGGGGAGATTGAAAGTGCAAGTGTTGTCAGGAAGTGTTGGCCCAACACCGAACTCAACACTGTTCTGTCCGATTTAATTATATTAAATATATTATTTTACCTTTATTCTTAAACGCACCGAGTTCCACAATTTGTAGTTATCTTTGATTATTTCAGAGTATTAAGGAACGTGCAAAACATTACTAGGAACGAAGGGATAAAAGACAAGATATTCAAAGGATCTTGAAGATAAGAGTTGAAGATCTCATGAAGATAACACTGAAGAAGATTTTGGAATTATCCAAGTGACAAGAGAGTAATCAACAACTCGTGTCTATCGAGGTCCAATGACGATCAAATCCTATAAAGAGGTGTGCTCGATATCAAGAACAACAACAAGACTACAATTTAGTTCTGAAAGTATACAAGTAATTCTTGTACTATGTTGGTCTTGTTTCACTGAGTTTTATCTAGATAAACTATAGCTCAAAGATTAGTTAGTGCTAGGATTGGGTTCCTACTCAGTTGTATTTGGTAAAGTCATTAAATTAACGTTTGGTGATTATTTGGCCGTAAGGCTCGACATGTTGTATTCATATAACCTGCTTAAAATTCATCTAAATGTGTTCTTTATTCCACTGCATAAATACTCTACAACGAGTGTTGGGACAACACCGAATATAATCGGTGTTGGCACAATATTCAGTGTACACAATGTGTGAATCAAACAAAAGGGTGCCAATCCCGGTCCATACATTAGCAATTGGCGTCAAAGCCAAGCACCTAATTCATTGGTGTTTGGATTTGGTACCATACCATGGATAATGCGAACCCCAATACTAACAACAGGTTACCAATGCTGGATGTGACAAACTATGCTTATTGGAGGATTAGGCTCAGACAGTACATGAAATCCTTAGATCTCAGGGCATGGAAGTCAATCATTGATGGTTACACTCCACCAATAACGGCCAAAGACGACAAAAATAATGTACACTTGAAACCTGAAGCTGTCTGGACTCAAGCAGAAGTCACTCAAGCATTCAACAATGAGAAAGCATTGAATGCCATCTTTAGCTGGATTGATCCACATATGTTCAGGTTACTACAATTGTGTACAACTGTCAAGCAAGCTTGGGTTCTCCTACAAACTCATTGTGAGGGAGATGCCAGTGCTAAAGAAGCTAGACTTCAAATTGCTTTACAGAAATTTGAAAGCATTAAAGTGGGTGATGATGAGTCTGTTACTTCATACTTTGCAAAACTAATGGATTTATCTAATGAATGTCAAAGTCTAAGTGATCCTCTTACTAATAAATAACTTGTTTACAAAGTTATGAGAACTATATCTCTTAGGTTTGAGGTCAAGAAGATTTCTATGCAAGAAGCCAGACACATGTCATCACTTAACTTTCACACTCTTCTGATTAGATTACAAGAATTTAAAATGAACTTAGAACCAACTACAAAACACAGAGGCCTTGCTCTAAAAGCCACTAGAGAAAAAGTAGATGATGAAACTGAAATACGTGCTTATCTAGGTTCTTGTTGTAAAGAAGTTCAATAAAATTGCTTTAAATGATAAAGTCAGAAAAGAGAAGAATGTGCCTCGTAGTCTGAGAAGAAGTTTTCTTGGTAAAATGGTTAAGAATTCCTTCAAAAAGCCTACTGAGAGTGACACCAAGAAATGGAAAGAACTCTAATGCTTTGACTGTAAAGGCTTTGGACATATGTCATATGAATGTGCTAACACTTTGAGAACCAAAGGTAGGACTAACTAGGTATGCTTAGATGATATTGATGATGAGACAGGTTTGAAGGAACTACCAGAAGAACATGTGTATGAACAAGTTCACACAGAAGCTCTATCTGCCCAAGTCAACTGGATAGAGTGTCAGGACAACATCAAGTCAAACGGATGTTGGCGCAACACTCAGGCAGAACTAGAGAACCAGAAGGAATACTTAGACAACTAGGAGGATGATGACTATATTGCTAACTGTCAATGTCTTATTTCTGATATAAAGAATATGAGGAACATTCTAACTTTGTTTGCTTTGGTGGATCTGTAGATTTAAATGAAGAATACTTCCTTGAAGAGGAAATGGATCAAGACAAGGTGGTTGATGAGCTGAAAGTTGTCTACATAGAACTGCTTGATGAGGTACATAAAATCATAAAAAGAGAAAAATAGCTCATTAGGGAGAACATTTTCTTGATTGAAACTATAATCGAACTAGAGAAGAACCTCACCAGAATGGAGTGCCAAATTAAAAAGAGGGAGATAAAGCTTGAAGAGGAAGAGAGAACCATTTCCAAATGGAACTCTAGCACAAGTAGGCTAGATGAGGCACTGAACATTGGAAATGACGGGACTACAGGTTTAGGATACCATGAAAGGTCAGATAGACATGAGAATGTCATTCCTGGCTTTGTAAAGCCTAGTTCTAACAAAAATAATGGCTACTCTAAACAACCTAAGAAGGTAACTTACATGTGTCAATATTGTTTCGAGCCTGGTCACTTTAAACCACACTGCCATAAGTACATAAAGTTTTGTGAAAAATATAACTACAACAATAATGTTGCATCGGGTATTGGGACAACATTAGGTCGCTCTAATGTTGGCCCAACATTCCAAAGCAACACCAATGAACAAAACAAAATTTTTCAAAAGAATAGACTCTAGTCTCGTAAAATAAAGATTGTCTGTAATGTTTTGTTCTCAGCTACTCATACTCTTACCGGTGACTGGTACTTTGACAGTGGTTGTTCTAGACATATGACAGGTAACAAGAAAAATCTTATGGAACTTGTACCTGCGTTCACTGGTACTGTTACATATGGTGGAGGAAGCAAATGAGAATTATAGGGAAATGGGTTCTCAATGTCGATGGTTTA
This sequence comes from Linaria vulgaris, assembly GCA_948329865.1. Classification (NCBI taxonomy): domain Eukaryota; kingdom Viridiplantae; phylum Streptophyta; class Magnoliopsida; order Lamiales; family Plantaginaceae; genus Linaria; species Linaria vulgaris. The sequence goes on along the minus strand of OX415254.1, from coordinate 12,580,034 downwards.
CCTTATCTTACTGGGGTTCTGTTGGTGGATGGTCTAATGGCTAATCTCATCAGCATTAGTCAGCTTTGTGATGATGATTTAATTGTGAAATTTGACAAGTATTCCTATGATATGTTTGATGAATGTAACAATAGTGTTATGTCAGGAAAAATGTCAAAAGACAACTGCTACTTGGAGGATGAAGATGCTCAATACCTACATGTGAAGGTTGATGAATCAGTAGCGTGGCACAGAAGGTTAGGCCATGTTCACTACAAGAATCTGGAGAAGATTGTCAAGTTAAAAGTTGTGAGAGGCATACCTAAACTTTCCAGTCCAGGTATCACTGAGGGTCAACTAAGATTGCCCAGACTGGCGATGTGGTGCTAACACCAGCAGGAGACCGTGTGGACTCAACACCTGAGATTGACATAGAAGACACATGGAATGATGATGTTGAGTCAACACCGACAGATACTGATGTTGGACCAACACCAGGACACAGATTCTGACACTGAAGAACTTGTTGGAGAAAGAGTTAGAAGGGACAATCCTGCCAGAATAGTGAGAGATCATCCTCTTGTCATTTTATAGGAAATCTTACTGAAAGAGTAAGAACTAGAAACAAAGAAAGAGTAAACTATAAGAATATGTCTAAACTTATTGTTTGCATGTCATATGTGTGTAACTCTGTTACATGCTTTGTTTCTGCTACAGAACCTAAGAATGTTAATGAGGCTCTTAAAGACTCTCACTAGATTAATGCTATGCAGGAAGAACTCATGCAATTCTCTAAAAATAAAGTGTGGAAACTAGTTCCTAGGCCTACTCATGCTAATGTAATTGGAACTAAGTGGATATTTAAATTAAACGTGATGAGAATGGAGTGATAGTGAGGAATAAGACCAGATTAGTAGCGTAAGGGTATACTCAAGTAGAAGGGATTGAGTTTGATGAAACATTTGCTCACGTGGCCAGAATAAAATCTATTAGACTACTTCTTGCAATTGCATGTTTCATAGAAAACAAATTATACCAAATTGATGTTAATGGTGCATTTTTGAATGGTTATATAGACAAAGAAGCTTTTGTTGAGCAACCTAGGGGATTCACAGACCCCCATCACCCTGACTATGTATACAAACTTGAAAAGGCCTTATATGGACTGAAATAAGCTCCCAGAGCTTGGTATGAGAGGTTGACTGAATTCCTACTATGTTTTGGTTTTACTAGGGGTGAGAGTGATACGACACCGTTTATCATGAAGAATAATAAGAAAGTCTGTATAGCTCAAATCTATGTTGATGATATAGTATTTGGCTCTTCTAACTAGTCCACCTTGGACAAGTTTGTGAATACTATGACAGGTACATTTGAAATGAGTATGATAGGGGAGCTCACATTCTTCCTAGGACTACAAGTGAAGCAAAAAGAAATAGGGATGTTCCTATCTCAAGAGAAGTATGCCAGGAATTTGGTGAAGAGATTTGGGTTACTGGAATCTAAGCCATGCAAGACACCAATGTCCACTACAATGAAGATTGAGAGGGATGTAGCTATTGAAGATGTTGACTCAACACTCTACAGGTCAATGATTGGAAGTCTTCTGTACTTATCAGCCACCAGACCATACATAATGTACTCTGTGTGTGGCTATGCTAGGTATCAGGCAGCACCAAAGGTATCTCAGTTAACTGCAGCAAAAAGAATCTTAAGATACATCTCTGGAACTGCTGAGTTAGGAATCTGGTATTCTCATGATACAAATTCTAACTTGGTTGGTTTTAGTGATAGTGACTGGGCAGTGGACTTAGATGATAGAAAATCCACTAGTGGGGGTTGTTTTTATCTAGGAAATAATTTGTTTTCTGGTACAGTAAGAAACAAAATTGTGTCTCCTTATCTACTGCCGAGTAAGAGTATGTTGCAGCTGGCAGCTGTGTAATCCAACTGATATGGTTGAAACATATGCTTTGTGATTATAGGTTAACTAGTAATACTCTGCTGATGTTCTGTGATTACCTGAGTGCTATTAGCATTTCTAAAAATCATGTGCAGCATTCTAAAACCAAACACATTGATATTAGACATCACTTCTTAAGAGATTTGGTTGAAGATAAACAATCACAATTTAACATATTGAAACCAACAACCAACTGGCTGACATGTTTACTAAACCACTAGACACTGAGAGATTTTTTAGTTTGAGGAAGGCTCTTGGCATGAGCGTGTTGTGAACACACTGAACATACAGGTGTCGCCTTAACATCACAGGCTACGCCAATGACTGATTGTGATGTAACCAAATTATTCTCTTGTCTGTTTGGTTAGTTCTTGTGATTTTCTTGTTATCTCATGCTTGTTTGTCTACATTATTAACCTTTGTGGAGTCTCACTTACATGTCATCATGATTAGACAGCTTACTCTTTACAAATGATTGTTGAGATTTTTTTGTTAAAACTTTCTTGGCTTTGAGGTAGTGTCTTCACTTGGAAAAGTTGGGGTACACTGAGCTGACTGCTATGGTGTATTCAATTTTGTCATATTCAAGTGATAGACACACAAAACAATATAAAGAAGCTGGGGTGCATAGAGTTGACTGTTATGCTGTATTCAGTTGTGACTTATTTATGTTGTTTTGCTTGCAGAAGGGGCATATTATGGTGAACTTGTATACTGGGGTGACTTGGGTCTTGTACTGCCTTTCATGCAGTGTATTTGCTCACTTGTGCTAAAACCTTCTTTTTGATGCTCAATAAACAAACATGTGTTAGGTAACTAGGGTGTAGGGGTTCTAAGCAGCCTGCATTCAGCCCTATGTACTTGCTTGTGTATCTGCATTGATTATGTTGACACTGGGGTGTTAGGGGTCCTGTTATTGCATACATTCAGTGAAAACATGATCCTTCCTGCCTCATCATGCTTATCTTGAAAGTTATTTTTGTTTATCAGGTCTGGAAATTGAATAAGTATAGAGTTTCTGTGTGTGACTGTTGATATGTGGTGTTGGGACAACACTGGGCACATAAATGTTGGACTAACATTCATCTTCGCTTGTTTCTTCTATGCTTGCTTATCTTACTGTGTTGTCATGATCTTAATGGAGAGTATCCCTTGATTTTCTTCAAAATTCATGAATGTCATATGTAAGACATATCTCCTGTGTTATTAGCTGCCAGTAACACACAAGTCTGTTTCTCATTGAACTATATGAGCTTAATTATCTCTGTGATGTTAATCCCCTTACTATTTTCTTGTGTGTTTTTTTGTTATCTAACTCCCACTCCTATTTCAGATCTAAGGCAAGCTACTGTTTTGTATGGTTCATTCTAACTCTTGAAATTCCAGTCATCTTGCTTAGATTCTGCTTATGCCAGTATGTGAAGAAAACCTTGGTAAGACCCTGACTACAAAGACACTTGGCTCAGTACTAGATGTTGAGAAGGTGGAATTCGAATGTTGGGCCAACACCGGATCTGAGAATGTTGTCTCAACACTCACCACCAACACTGTGACTCATAAGTTATACGCAATAGCTACTCTGGTCACGTGTCATGCCAACGCGTTCACGTTCATCACGTGTTGACTCAACATGGCGGGAATGGCACACAATCACATTATTTACCTCGCCCCCCATTACTCCTTATTAATTTCCACTTTCCTTTTTTTTTTCATCTTCTTACCTGAGCTTAATTTCTGTAAATTTAATTAAATCCTAATTTCTCACTTCATACCTTATTTACTCACGCAGGCTACAATGGGAAAGAAATCCACAATCATTGATCTTGCCAACGTTGCTGCTGCCATGTCATCTGAGGCATGGCGAGTTCAACGGTGAAGAAGCACCTACGCTCGCAACACGGTGGTAACCACTAAATGTGACAATTGTGCCCTACGAACCATGCTCCGATCCGAGTTGGTTCGGTAATGATCAGTCACTTTACCCAACTCACACTAAAGCGTAACTCATAGGAAGGGGTCTCACTTGTTCAGGATTAAAACCATACACGTTTTATATAATATATTTTGATATATACAGCGGAAGTCTTGTATTACAAACAATGTGACTTTTTAATGATTATGCACTAGTGACAAAACACGAATATTCCAAAATGCACGCTTGAACAATTATTCACTTGATCTATGCTGCAGTGTTGATTTTATCCTGAGGAATGGACAAAAGAAACGAGGAATAAGTCTTTAATGACTTAGTGAGACTCATATAAAAGAACTAGTAATGCAAGAATTACATGTGACCTACTGGATACATTTCGAGGAGTGATCTTACCGGTACAAACAATTCAACTAGATAATTTGATGTAGCAATGGTACTGGAATTTTCATAGAACAGTTAATGAACTTGTGCTTAACAATAAATGAATCCACCCTTATGACTTATAATATTCTATCTTATACCTCCCGACGAGGAGAGACCTCACAAGCAATCAAGAGACATGCTCAAGTATATGTCGATCAAGCACACAGATTACAACCAACTTCTGACTGCAAGCGGCACCTAGATAGATGGGTATCAAGCGAAATTACTTAAATCGACAGTCCTTACTGCCCAGCAGTAACTCGACTCAAACTCTGGGCCCAACTTCCCAAAGGCGTCTCAATGGGCATAACAGATAAACAAATAAGCTAGTAAACTGGATAATATTCGTTGCTCCTTGAGCTACATGTCCCGAACATAGTTCGTTGCTCTTTGCACAGTTCAAGAACCAGAAGATTAGATTAAAATATCGGGGAATTACCATGATTAGGAAATAATAAATGATTGGATACGATTTAACGATGAGTAAGAAAATCATGTTATGAGATGAGATGCAAAATGGGATTATGATAAAATATAGGTTGTTCGAGGTTTGGTAACGGAGTAGTTGCTTTGCTGTCCAAGTTCCTCAGGGCCGGATGCCAAATGGGGCTAGAACAAATCAGAAATGGAACCTCACCTTGATTTACGGAGAATCTTGTGCGGCGTTGATTAATTTGTCAAACCTTTAATAACATTAAGATAATATCAGTTAACTGAATAATCATAACTCACCACTATAAATATATGTACTATTCAACTTTTGTGTTGATGAAATTTGAGGAAGTTCTTGTTAAAAAAAGTAGCTAATACTAATTTAAGTAAATAGCACATATCATTGATGAAAATCTTGATGTCGTAAGGTTAAGTTAAATATCAAATATACTTTGTATGCGTAATTTATATCTCAATATTTATCTTAAGGAACCATATATGTTAGAAAATCATTTCAAATGGTAAGTATACAATAATATCAAATATAGTATGATAAACTATTTAATTTGATGCAAGATAAATTTTCAAAATATATTACTTAACTGATTTATGGAAAATCGTTCTTTAAGTCTCTAGTACATCTAAAAATTTCACGAATCATGACATTAAACAATTACCTTATGAAGCAATTCATTAAATTGTATAACTTAGTTAATATTATTTTGTTCCAAAATTATCTAAAATTATATAACATTGTATTAATAACTTATAAAAATATTAATACGTAAACCTAATTAAGGTAAATGATCAAAGAATGTTTAAGTTACGATACATAATCATATAAGTGGATTAGACCTCAAAAGTATATATGATAATCTTATTAAACTTATGTAAAGATATGTTAAACATGATAAATGTACTATTTATATATTATTGAAAAATCTCAAAAATATTAATTCGTGAATACAAATCATATTAAAGTGATTCTAATGATTGTCATATCTTATAAGAGTCATGTATGAGTGATCAATCATTGAATTATGATGATTATTTTCAATCATGAACAAAGAACTTAAAGTACGTAAAATAAGTTGAAAATCGTCGTAGTTTCGAGTTTACCTTTGATCAGATATCCAAATGAACTTTGTTTTCAAATATTTTTGTGGCAACTGATCCCTAACATCATTAGGAACACGTGTACCCGAATTGGAAGGAAAATCCAAAGGTTTGCTATGATAAATAAATCTTGAAAACATAGAACCCATATTCGAATTTTCAGACAGCAATTTACGGTTTAGGAATTTCGACCTTCTAAATCATATCATTTGAAAAATATTTTTTCATATGAAAGTTAGAGGACATCATGAGGAGTATTCCTCCATTGGCCTTGATCAAAAATGATTTTTTATAATTAGTTATGATTTTTCTAAGGTGCAACGCCGAATGGATAATTTCTACGCAATAAAAGTTTTGGGGTATTTTCGGGTAGAAAATTATAAATTAAGAACTTGGGACGAATTTTTCCTAAAATTAGACTCACTATATTAGAGATTCATCAGAAAAAGAAGGAAAAACTGAAATGATTTTGGGTTAGAAAACTGTTGGAAGAAAGCCTACTATTTATAGTTAAAAAATCATGTTAAAATACTTTTAATTATGGTCCCACTTTTATTATTTTATAATAAATCACAAAACATCTGAATTTAATCATGCTCTTAAGGATGTCATGGCTTATCTCATCAATTGGTTAATTGCATATCAAGTCTTTCAATTATTTATAATTAAAATTCAAATAGGTATACTTAGACTTCTTTGTTACATACATATTTACTTATGTAATTTTTCTAGGTAATTCAATCAACTTGGCTAATATTTGAAATTGAAATATATGTTTTAGGATTAGAGACCTGTAAATATAATAAAATACTAACTTTTAAGTTCAGGGGGCTCAAATGCAATTTTTCTAAACATTTAAGGTCAAAAATAGAAATATGCAAAAGTTCAAGGACTAAAGCATAAATTTACTTTCTTTATAATTTTTGGGGCGTTACACTAAACCACTAAAAAAGGAAGGCTCATGTTTATACCAGGATGAATGTCAAGTCCAACAAGGGTGCCTCTACAAGTGTTGAGCCAACATTTGTCCATGAGGATGTTGCGCCAGCACGCGAACCCGCGGATGTGGTCACAACACCGCTTTATGAGGATGTTGACACTACACAGGAGACTGCACCACCTGCCATCTCTGAGGAGGCTCCTTATACCGACGAACAGGTGATTCTGGAGGTTGAGCATCCTGAGGAGAATCAACCACCTTCTCCTCCTTCTGAAATTGAGGGGGAGAAGGAAGATGAACAAGTACAAGATCGAGAGGAAGTTGCTGAGGACAAAGCAACAAAGGAAGATGAGAATGCTGTTGAAGAAGAGGAATCCTCATCCTCTGAAGAAGATAACTCTGCAGATGAGGATGCGGATGAGGGTTTTGAGGAAGAAGAGGAGGAGGATGATGAAGAAATGGATGAGGATGCTGAGGACGAGATTCAGCTTGATGTTGTGCCAACATCGGCTGGCGAGAATGTTGGACCAACACCCATTGATCAAAATGTTGATCTAACACCAGCTGAGGATGATGCGGACGCAACATTGGAGTCCGATGAGGAATCTGAGCTTGAACCACCAAAAACATTTGAGGCGGATTTCCTACCGAACGTTATAATAGGTATTTCTTGACCAAAATTGCAAGTGATAACTTCTCTATTATGACTGCTAAGAAGATTTGAGCTGAGAGAAACATTGTAAGGGATGACTTTAAAAAGTACAAGGTGTTTGATTTCCTTGAGTCTAGAGGCCTTGTTTATTCTTTGATAGAAATTGTTCCATATGTCTGTGATGTTGTTAAAGAACTCGACTGTAATTTGTCCAAGTTTGTGCATGCTAAGGGATCCCCCAAGTATGGGAGAGTATATGTGAGGGATAAATTCTACAAGTTCAATCCCTCAATCATTAACAAAGCTTGGAGGATGCATAGAGGACAAGAGACAGAGATTGAAATTGATGATGACAACATGATGAAAGAACTGACAGAGGGACCGGAGAAGAAGTGGAAGAATAAACAGCAGGTGACTAGACTCACCTCCCTCACTGTTGTCTTGTGCAAAGCTACCTTATACAACTGGATACCCTCAACTAACTCCACAATCCTCACTCATGAAATGGCTGTGTTGATATTCAAATTGCTGAAGGGGCATCCAATGAACATGGGGGAGAGAATTTTCTGAACCATTGTAGAGGCTGCACACAGGAGGGACGAAATCTTGCCCTTCTCTTCCTTGATCTACAAGATTCTCACTGACCAAGTATCCAAGAAAGGGAGTAATGAGACCTTTGTGGACAAGGCTGGTCAACTGCCCATCACCAAGAACTACTTTGGAGGAGACAAAATCATTGATCTTCCATGGAAAGATCTAAATGCTCCAGAGCGTAGTGGTGCTCAACAGAGGAAGAAGAAGGCACACAACTTCACCACTGCCTTAATTGCTGAGGATGATTCTACCCCTTCTGTGGCCATAAACACTGCCTTCATTGAAGAGGAGGTGGAGTGGTGTGACAGAATGGTTGCTGACAGAAGGAGGGAGATTGTTGATAGGGAGGAGGAGATCAAGGAGCTGGACACAATCAAGAAGCACCTGTTGGTGGTGCTTTCCTCACAAAAAGGGGGAGATTAGCCACTAATTTTTGTTTCTATACTTTAATTTATTTTTGAAAAATATTTTGGCACAAAGAGCATGTTCTCTGTTTTTGTTTCTGGTTGTATTCTGAACAATATTCTGCACATTGTTATTCTAGTTTGCTTGGATTTTTATTGTTGAACTAACTGCAGGTGTTGAAATGTCGGATAAAAATGTTTGGACAACACATAGGATAACAATGTTGGCTCAACACTGCAATACTTCATTCTTAGATTAAGGGGGAGCAAATTAGAATAAGTAGTGGTTCTAATATTCTGAAATACATGTACTTAATGAAAATTGGTTGCAGGTAGAGTTTTGTGAAGAAAGGCAAAATTGGGGAGATTGAAAGTGCAAGTGTTGTCACGAAGTGTTGGTCCAACACTTTGGAAAGAGACATTGGCACAAAACTGAACTCAACACTGTCCTGTCCGATTTAAATATATAAAATATATTATTTTGCATTTATTCTTAAACTCACCTAGTTCCACGATTTTTAGTTATCTGTGATTATTTTAGAGTATTAAGGAACGTGCAGAACATTGCTAAGAATGAAGGGATAAAAGCCGAATGTATTCAAAGGATCTTGAAGATAAGTGCTAAAGATCTAATGAAGATAACACTGAAGAAGATTTCGAAATTATCCAAGTGACAAGAGAGTAATCAACAACTCATTTCTATCACGCCAAGGTCCAAGGACGATCAAATCCTATAAAGAGGCGTGCTCGACATCAAGAACAACAACAAGACTACAATTTAGTTCTGAAAGTATATAAGTAATTCTTGTACTGTGTTGGTCTTGTTTCACTGAGTTTTATCTAGCTAAACTATGGCTCAAAGATTAGTTAGTGCTAGGATTGGGTTCCTACTCAGTTGTATTTGGTAAAGTCATTAAATTAACGTTTGGTGATTATTTGGCCGTAAGGCTCGACAGGTTGTATTCATATAACCTGCTTAAAATTCATCTAAATGTGTTCTTTATTCCACTGCATAAATACTCTACAACGAGTGTTGGGACAACACCGAATACAATCGGTGTTGGCACACCATTCGGTGTACACACAGTGTGTGAATCAAACAAAAGGGTACCAATCCCGGTCCATACATTAACAAAAGTGCTTAACTCGAAGCTTATCTATATCAAAACAAAGTTGACTCGAAATAGCTCTATCTTTCGAAATTTCCCTTAGACGCAAGAGACAAGATTCGAGTTAAGTCAAATCTCGAAACTGGTGAGGGGTTTCGAGTTATAGGTGGAGCTCTGGTCTATCTCGAATTTAGGGTGATAGTCTAAAGTGCTTAACCCAAAGCTTATCTATCTCGAAATAAAGTAATCTCGAAATAGCCCTATCTCTCGAAATTCCACTTAGACACAAGAGACAAGACTCGAGTTAAGTCGAATCTCAAAACTAGTGAGGGGTTTCGAGTTATAGGTGGAGCTCTGGTCTATCTCGAATTTAGGGTGATAGGCAGTGTGTCGAAAGTGCTTAACCCGAAACTTATCTATCTCGAAACATAGTTGTCTCGAAATAGCGATATCTCTCGAAATTCCCCTTAGGCATAAGAGACAAGATTCGAGTTAAGTTGAATCTTGAAATTGGTGAGGGGTTTCGAGTTATAGGTAGAGCTGTGGTCTAGCACAAGTGAAAATAATGATCTCCCTTTCTGAGTAGAGGGGAGGGGTTTATATAGTAGATGAGACCCATAAATTAAGTCACCAAATCCGTCATGATTTCACCAATCACACCTAACCTGAAACTCCTTATGTCGAAATTACAATGTCTCAAAATTAAGTTATCCTGAAACATTGTCCCGAAAGTACCTCTAAACCGAAACATTGTCCCGAAAGTTCATTTAACCCGAAACCTTGTCTTGAAAGTACCTATAACCCGATATATTATCCCGGAAGTAAGATTTAGGGACATATTTTGATACTTTCGAGTGAACCTTGTTTAGCCCCTTTTAATGTGTTTTCTTATGTGTCTTCTTTGATTGAGTGTCGTTACTTGAATGGTGCCACGTAATACGATTATAATTTGGTAGACCACAACTCCACCTATAACTCGAAACCCCTCACAAGTTTCGAGATTGGACTTAACTCGAATCTTGTCTCTTGCATCTAAGGGGAATTTCGAGAGATAGAGCTATTTCAGGACAACTTTGTTTCGAGATAGATAAGCTTCGGGTTAAGCACTTTCGACGCACTACCTATCACCCTAAATTAGAGATAGACCATAGCTCCACCTATAACTCGAAACCCCTAACCAGTTTTGAGATTCGACTTAACTCGAATCTTGTCTCTTGCGTCTAAGGGGAATTTCGAGAAATATAGCTATTTCGAGACAACTTTGTTTCGAGATAGATAATCTTCGGGTTAAGTACTTTCGACACACTACCTATCACCCGAATTTTGAGATACTCTACAATAAGCTATATTTGAGATCAAGTTCCACAACTTGCAAACTACATACAACTCCCGCATACTGACTTGAACGTTTTCGAAGTACCTTCGCGGGGTCAGCCCCCATCTAGTTCACATGTCGTGTTTCTAATGCAGGTTTCTCGAACTCAAAGCTAGCTTGTGACCAATCAAGAGCTTGGGATAGTCTGACGTGGAGTGACTAGCCATCACATGAAATTACCCCGCATCATATAGTAACTTGTAACGAACTCTTGATTTTGCTATTAAAAACATAATTCACACTTTATATTTTGAAATAATTTTATTCCTGCTGGAGCAATATGATATGAGAAAGCTTAGAAATTAAGTGAAAATGCCATCTTCAAGTGAGGCAAACAATTAAACTAATTAAAATAAGTTATAAAAAAACAATTCAACTAACTAAAATCAATATCGTGAAACGAATTGTAAATGCATGGGTATGATGTACCAAACGCGGTTCCTAACGGAATAGGTAACAAAGCCACCCATCATTGCTATAAAATAACCACCACCCGAAACAGTAAATAACACAACTTAATTCTACTGTGCGGTCACTACTAACTAAATAGCCTAACGCACACATAGGCGTGTACCTAAGCTGGGCCGATAAGTTGGGCCAATCGTAAACGTGGGCCGCATGAGGTCCATGTTTTTCCTTTTCAAAAACAAAATTATAAGATAATTAATTCATTTATTAACCGTATCCTGATAATAAAAGAAATTAGAAAGATATATTACGTGGTGAACGAAAACTTATTATGCTTTACCGTCATAATTCCCATTATTTTGGATGAGTGGAGAATAACATTATATGTGAATTGGCTATTTATAATAAGAAAACATTTCTAATTATAATTTTGCACAAACTCAACAATTCTGAGACATCTGTTATTCCAGTTGCACTAGGTCTTCACATTCTTTGGTAAAGACACCACAACCCCAACACTTATCACCTGGAGACTAAATTCATATTTAATATGAATAACAAATAATTTATAAATAAGAACGGCACGAATCCTCAAACTCTTCAAGTTGCAATGCTGCTCAAAGTCATGCGTTACTTCAATTTCTCTAAAGTAGCAACTTTATTATTCCACTTCGATTACTACTTTCATAGTTACACAAGATTTCTAAATTTCTTTGATAATTCAGACTCCACAATCCTAACAACCGTTAATTTCTTTGAGTCTCACTCTTACAAACATACTTCTCGATACATAAGGGCTAGCTACAAAGTTGCACAGTCAGATACGTACAATAGTATCCATCATTTACTTAAAGAAATATTGTGGCCACGGTAAAAGACGGGCTGTTAACATTTTCTTATTGTAATTTTAGCATTCACAGAGTAATGGCTTGAGAACAGTAAAATTGGAGAGATGATCCTCTATCCCACTTTATGTCTCACTTTTGTGTCGCTCTTTCTACTATTAGTAACAATTAATGCTAATTAAATTGTAACTCATTAAATCAAAAAATAAATTTATCTCTCCTCCTTCCTCTCCTTATCTCTTCCGTCCAATCCTCTCACACACACACACACACACACGTTCTTTCTTAAAAATGACTTTGTCTTTTTAGTTTTACCAAACTTTGGTTGTTATATCAACACAAAAAAAAGCTTGTTGAGATTTGTATATATCTATACAAACTTTTCAAGACGAACATACCAATTTTATATAGAGAAATAGAGTTCATAGATATTTTAGTTAACTTTTTTATTGTTAATATGATGCAAAAAAACATATTCAATTTTTAGTGACTCGTGTTCGTATCAAAATCTACGTTTTGTTTTAAAATTTATGCTTACTATAGTTGTGTGAAAATTCTTTGCCATGTAGTCCTAGCTGCAAAAAAATTATGTTATCCTTGAGCAATTTAACTATTTTCTCAACTTTGTTCTTAAAATTATATGCACAATCTAAATCAATGTAATAAGTGATCTTAATTTCTAATTCTACAACGGTACTCAACACGATTTGAACTTCTTCCTAACTTATTATTATTTAATATAATATTTTGAGGCAAGTTCGTTCTTTATGGATATTTTTTAGTATCTTCTTCCTAATTTATTCTTTTACTCCACTATTATAGATACCTTTTAGTTTATCTTTCATATTTTTGTATATTCTTAGCTACTTTATTTGCGGGATTTCCGTCAACTATGGAATAGAGTTTTAATTGTAAAATGCTATATATAATATCTATGCATCTTTTTTATTTGATAAATGTTGGCACAGATTTATTTCATTTTTAATATGATTTTGTCCGGTAATGTATCAAATTTAATATATTTCAAGAATATGAGACAATTTCAATACACTATAGGATTATTTTAATATATTATGATGTTTCTATTCTTCTTAAAATATAACATATTAATAGCTAAGTTCATTTAGTTTTAAAGAGGAAAATGAAAATAGTATTGTACATTACTCAATAAAATACCAAAAGTAAGCAAATCATGGGATAATCATTCAATTCTTTATTTTATTTTTATAAATAAAGTATGCAATATTTAGGAAACAAGTTACTAGATGATATCTTAAAGATGCAAAAGTTTATCAAAGATTACAAAATTCGCCATCTTGGAGTCAAGAGTCTATCCAAATTGTTTGATTTGAAAATAATCAACTTGAAAATATTGTGGAATTGGAGAAAGATATTGGTATATAAAAAATAAGCAGACTTTGTTAAGCATATAAAAGATAATTGCTCTGTATACATCATTACTCTTAATCGATACCGTTAATCCATAATAATATTACGAAATCTATAACTAAATTTTATAAATAAATTAGTAAGTTTGGTGAAGAAATTTTGTACAATAGATATACAATTCAAAACACAACAAGTAAAATTTAAAGTTAAAAAGTGGAGAGAAATTATTTTCTTATTTAATGTGAGAGAGAGAAAAAAAAAGTGAACGGAAGAGAGAGAGAGAAAGGGAGAGGAAAGAAGAGAGAGAAATTTTGTTTTCATTGAATGAGCTACAATTTAATTAGATACTTAAGTGAGACAGAGGATCATCACATGTAAAATTATGAAAGTAATTTTATATTTTAGTTGTGAATTTTATATTTTAGTTGTTTTGTTAATTATAGAAGTACGAATTTTCGGTATTTAGGCTCTATACTACAGATGGATAGAAAGTTAGACGGAGATGTCAACCACCGCATCCAAGCTGGATGGGCAAAGTGGAAGAGTGCAACATGGATCCTGTGCGATCGTAACTTTCCTTTAAAGCTTAAAGGAAAGTTCTATCGTACGGCTATTAGATCTCCTTTGCTTTATGGCTCCGAGTGCTGGGCTATTAAGCAAAGTCATGCACAGAAAATAAACGTTACAGAGATGCGCATGCTTCGTGGATGTGTGGTAACACCAGGAGAGATAAGGTGCGCAATGAAGATATTCGGCATAAATTGGGTGTGGCGGCCATCGACGAGAAAATGCAAGAAAACCGTTTAAGATGATTTGTACATATTAAACGCAGACCTGTAGATGCACCGGTACGACGAGTTGAAGATCTCGACTTAAGACAGACGACTAGAGCTCGTGGGAGACCGAAAAAGACGTGGATGGAGGTCATACGGAACGACATGAAGTTAAAAGATCTAAATGAAGACATGATCGTCAACCGAAACATATGGAGACAGAAGATTCATGTTCACGACTCGACTTGATTCATTCATGGTTCATATAGCTTACCCCAATTTAATTGGGATTACAGGCTTGGTTGTTGTTGTTGTTGTAGTTTTTTTGTGGATATGTAGAAGTAATAATGAGTTAAAGTTTTCATTTCGCATAATATTGTATTTTATATTAAAGAAAGTCGTTAATACAGTGGTCAAAATGAAATTGAAAAAACGAACATCTATGTTCTTTCCAGAGTTTAAAACTAAAAAAGTTTGTTTTATTTGATATATGGGAGATATACAAACTTCAACCTTTGAAAGTTTTCAAGTTACTTGATTTAAATATTACTTATAAGTTGTTCCTATCTTCCAAACGAGTTTTTTTTTTTTTTTTTCTTTCTACAAAAAGACATGCATGCATTCTTGTATATTGTAGTGGCAGCTTCTCTGCCTCACCGTAGTTAAGCTAAGAAAGTATTATGTTTTAAATTGCTTACTTGTTGATTAACAAGATCTACTTTTACTAACTGGTATAGTGGTATTATTAGTGTAGCAAAGCACACTAACAAATATGTTTCAATTACTAAGGGTTCATAAATAGAGCTGGTCAAACATTTGGATACATTCAAAAGTATTATACTAATCTTTGAGAACATCAACATACAATTAGAACCTTTTTAAATTAGTTTACAAACGACTTTGTTTGGCAACCGCAGCTGCCTTGAAACTGGCGATTCCAGTAATCTCCCTCCCAGTTACCAAAGTGTTGATTTCATAAGTACCTTCATATGTATATATCGGCTCTACGTCGCAAAAAGCCTATATAGAATTTAAGATATAAGAGATTAAGTTCATAAAATTAAATGCACAAATATTAACACAAACTAAGCAATGTCAATAGCGCCAAAAACGATAATAATAATAATTATCAAGTTTGTGATCTCAAATAATAAGTTAAAATTTATATGAACTAAACGAGAATCACGCGAGTGACCACTTCATTCAATCAAAATTGTATAGTTCATATCATGAAATATGACGAAGTTCTACATTGATCGTGACAAGCTACACATCTTCATTTCTCCTAACATGGGTCAAGTAGTATAAAATAACTAGCAGAGTGAAAAATATTATAATACCTTTGCAACAAGAAAGTCTGTTAGAATACCATTTCCACCGAGCAATTCCCGCCCAAGTGAAACGGTTTCCCTTGCTTTTAAGGTAATCCATGACTGGATTGGACACAATATTAATGTTATAACAAGCAAACATTAGCTACTAAAAGTTTGCAGATAATAATGTCGTACGTACCTTGCCCATGCTAGCATGACCCGGAGTCATCTTATCACTCTCGTACAACTTGCATAGGCGCCAACCTACCAGAAACATTAATTGCTTGAATATTACTCAACATGCGGACCAGTTTTTGTTGGTTGATCTGAAAAGCTGCCAATGGAGCATCGAATTGCTTCCTTTCCTTCAAGTACCTTTCGGAATCAAGAAAAAAACAAACACAATTTTGTATCAAAGCCTAAACAAGGTAACCAAAGGCATGTATTGAGGAATTTCTAGTTTCTATTTTTATGAGATAGTTTTGAGACAATGGAAATATCTTTAAGAGAGATAGTTTGAGCATAATCAATGTTGCTCACTTGATAGTTGATACAGAGGTTAGCAACAAGACTGGAATAATAATAGTATGCTAAATCTAGTGGGAAAACTCGAAGAAGAAAAATAAAGGGATCAGAAAAGATAACCAGATAAGTAATAAGCATCTTTTATCAAGAAGAATGGACGAACAGAACAACAGTCTTTGTAGTGAATCACATGTATAGTTTCATTTCCCAAATCTGTTATCACTACCAAAGGAGAATTAACACACAGTGACACAGAGCGAAACTTGCTCGTTGCTCAATGAAAACATGGTACTTATTTTTGCATCTTTCGTAATTCCAAAACAAACGAAGATGTAAATTACCTGTGACACATGTCATAGACACCCATTGCTATACCAATCGGCTGCCAAGCAACCATGACACGTGAAACAGCGAGCACCTGCTTCATAAGATGGATATTAGACTTATTTGCACTTAAAGGTGAGGGACGCACTATCTGTCGTGAGAAGATGAGAAGATAGATGCAACAATAGCTAAGCATACATGACCATAAATTTCAAATCTGGCGATGAAATACGAACACAAGATTTCATGCTAATATACGTACGAAGTACACGAAGTCAATAAACCAAAAGCTAGAATAGAAAAAAACATAAACATCGAGTCTCTCATATGTACCTTGTTTGTATCCTTAAAAGAGTTAACCCCTGGCAGCCTGTCTTCATCGGGGACAAACACGTTCTCCATGAGAATATCTCCATTTTGCACAATTCGTAATCCGATTTTGTTTACCATTTTAGTGGCCTGTAAACCTGGAGTGTTCTTCTTAAGGATAAATCTGAAGTTTTCCCATTTCGAGACATAAGAGAGAAGCTTTTTATGCCATAATACTACGCCGTGTACATGGAAACTATTTTTGGCATGAAACATATTATACTAAAATCATTTTTACCAGACTTTTGACCACAAGTAGTTAGCACATAATGAACACGACATAATCTGTTGGAAAATTGATTAAATGAAATGGGTTTGTACAGCTGACTTCGGGTCAGATTTTGAGCGGGTTCCACTTGTCGTAGTGACGACTTCAAGATGGGAACGTTTTCTCCTATGTGAGAGCTTCGAAACGATATATTGCACGCTCAAAATCGTACACGGGTGAATGAGAAATTGATGCTCAAAGATAGCTACACAAAGCTGAAAATATTGAAGTAAAGGAGGGAAAAAACCATAAAGTGAAGATGGCCTTCCCACATGGGAAAAAGAGCACTCTCTTTTTGGGTTTATCAATAGCAATGCATTCCTAGCATAATAAGAATGTGTTGGCTAGAGTCTCCTCCATCTCCTAGGTGCGCACAGGAGGGGTGTAAATGCGAGCCAAAAATTGGTGCGACTAATGCAATTCGGGCTTGCGCACACGACGTACGCGCCGAATGTCGGTCCGTTTAGCCTGTCGGGCTCCCGTTCATGTGGGCCTTGTAATATTTCTATATTAAATCTGAAGCATCAAAACACGTCCAGATTCATCCGAAGATATGGTCTTATCTTAATTACGATTCGGTATTATCGTAATTAGAGATTTGCATATATCTAAAAGATCCCGTTCCTTGTTAATCAAGTCAGCCGACTCTCTCCCTAATTAGTATAAATAGGGGTCGCTCCCCATAGGGTTAATCATCAACAAAAAGTACACTTTTGCATACACAAAAAAGGGTTTTAATCATTGTGTGGTGGTGGTAGTCTGTTACTGTTCGAGTTCGCCGGGATTGCTCTGCGAGTGCTAGCAGCCAATTCGAAATGTCGTTTTATCCTGAGAAGAGTTAGTCCAATGATCTCAGCACGTGGAGATGACTAAACTACTTTAAGGAAATCGAGAAGGACTCGACCAATTACTACGGTTAATTTTCAGTTTCTGCGTTATTATTAATTTTGTTTATTTGCGTGTCAATTTATATACTGTTCGTTATCTCCATTGTTTCTAACAATCTTAAAGTAGTTTAGTCCTGAGACGAACAGGTTAAACGATTGGCGATAGATTTTTGTTTCAGAAAATTACTTTCAAAACTTGGTTTAATAACCGTAGTTTTTTCTGTTGCAAAACCTATATACAAAACTATATACAGGTTTTATATATATAAACAAAAATATAGTTTTTATTCGTGAAGGATTATCTGAATCCTCACCTACTACAAAAGAACTGTTTCTGTATCTCAAAATAATTTGAAGAATTTTCGTAATTCTTCCGTGTTCTAATAAAACTTTTGAAACGTTTCAGATGTCTGATACCAACGAAAACGTGGACATGAGCATTACTGATGCCAGTCTTAAGACGCCCCAAACGTCTAAATCGCAGGCTCCTGGCACTGCTCTGAAAACTATGCCTTTACGTATGGCAAGTTTGGAAAATCCGGTTGCTCCCACGGTTCCTATGAGCCATCATGAGAAACCGGCGAAATTCGATGGAGAGAATTTCAAAACTTGGCAGCAAAAGATGTTGTTTTATCTCACCATGCTGAATCTTGCGAGAGTCTTGAAAGAAGATCCTCCTTCTGTTAGAGAGGATGAAATTGATGCACAATCGCATACGACAATTGATGCATGGAAGCACTCTGAGTTTCTTTGTCGAAATCTGATTCTCAACGGTTTGGTAGACACGTTGTACCAAGTGTATAGCGTGAAGAAAACGACAAAAGAATTGTGGGAATCCTTGGACCATAAGTATAAAACCGAAGATGCTGGTGCCAAGAAATTCCTCGTGGGTCAATTCTTGGACTACAAGATGAAAGACTCGAAGTCTGTGATCAGTCAAGTGCAAGAGTTTCAATTGATTCTCCATGGGATTCATGCTGAGGGGATGATCTTGAGTGAATCTTTCCAGGTAGCTTGCATCATCGAAAAGCTACCACCTGGTTGGAAAGATTTCAAGAATTATCTAAAGCATAAACAAAAGGAGATGAGTATTGAAGATTTGATTGTCAGACTTCGTATAGAAGAAGACAACAAGGGTGGAGATAAAAAGTCTTCCAATGCTGTTGTTAACACCAACGCTGCTAGGGCAAACGTGGTGGAGCATGACAAAGGCTTGAAGAACAAGAAGCCTAAACTTGGACCAAAGATTGGACTGAAGGGTGGAATTTCTAAACCGAACAAATTCGTGGGCAAGTGCTACAACTGCAACAAAGCGGGACACAAGTCATCTGACTGCCGACTGCCTAAGAAGAAAGGCAAGGAGACTAATGAGGCCAATCTGATGGACACTGCGTCTGAACTTGACCTCTATGCTGTGATCTCTGAAATGAATCTTATGGATGCTAATCCGAAGGAATGGTACCTCGACACTAGAGCTACCCGTCACGTCTATAGTGACAAAAATGCTTTTTCCGAGCTGACTCTTGCTGATAATGGGGATATGATCTACATGAGCAACTCTGCTACCTCTGAGATCAAAGGGAAAGGGACGGTGCGCCTCAAGATGACTTCTGGAAGGGAAGTTACGCTGATGAATGTTCTGTATGTGCCGGACATTCGTAGGAATCTGATTTCTGGGTACTTGATGGACACTCATGGCTTCAAGATGGTGTTCGAATCTCAGAAAATTGTGCTTTCCAAATGTGGTGTTCACATTGGAAGAGGTTATGTGAAAGAAGGGATGTGGAAATTGAATGTAATGGCTGTTAAGCCCACCTCTTTTGATTCTAGCAATAAAACTTCTACTTCTGTTTACTTGCTTGAGTCGTCTAATCTATGGCATGGTAGATTAGGACATGTTAATTACGAGTCATTACGTAAATTAATTAACATGAATCACATACCAACATTTGAAATCGATTCCAAACATAAGTGTGAAACTTGTGTAGAGGCAAAACAAACAAGAACACCGTTTACAACCATTCAAAGAAATACGAAACCTCTAGATTTAATTCACACTGATGTATGTGATTTAAAATTTGCACAAACGAGAGGTGGAAACAAGTATTTTATAACTTTCATTGATGATAGTACAAAATACTGTTATGTATATTTACTGAAAAGTAAAGATGAAGCTATAGACAAATTTGTTCTATACAAGCAAGAAGTCGAAAACCAACTCAATAAGAAAATTAAGATGGTTAGAAGTGATCGTGGTGGTGAATATGTTGAACCATTTGGTGAATTTTGTTCACAACATGGAATTATTCACGAGGTCATTGCGCCATACTCTCCCCAATCAAATGGGATGGCAGAAAGGAAAAATCGAACTTTAAAAGACATGATGAATGCCATGTTATTAAGTTCTGGATTACCACAGAACATGTGGGGGGAAGCCATCTTGTCGGCTAATTATCTTTTAAATAAGATACCCAAAAAGAAAGAAGAAAAGACTCCCTATGAATTGTGGAAAGGTCGAGAACCTTGCTACAAATTCTTAAAAGTGTGGGGGTGTCTTGCTAAGGTGTCGTCACCTTTGCCAAAGAAAATGTAAATAGGTCCAAAGACGGTAGATTGTATTTTCATTGGCTATGCGCACAATAGCACTGCTTACCGTTTTCTTGTGCATGAATCTAAAAACCCCGAGATTCATAAGAACACGATAATGGAGTCAAGGAATGCCACGTTCTTTGAACATACATTTCCTTGTAAATCCAATGTGGCTGGACCAAGTTCTTCAAAACGAACTTTTGAAGAGATTGACAATAGTCAAGATCTAGAAGAAAGTGAAGAAATAGACGAGGTCCAAGAAGAGCCAAGAAGAAGTAAAAGGGTGAGGACAGAAAACTCCTTTGGACCAGAGTTTCTAACTTATATGATGGAGGTAAAGGATGAGCCTAAAACATATAAAGAAGCTGTAAGGTCAGTAGAAGGCCCTTTATGGAAATAAGCCATACAAAGTGAGATTGATTCCATCTTACAGAATCACACTTAGGAATTGGTAGACCTTCCTCCGGGATGTAAACCATTAGGTTACAAGTGGGTTTTCAAAAGAAAAATGAAAACAGACGGAACAATTGAAAAGTATAAGGCTAGGCTTGTGTCCAAAGGATACAACCAACGGGAAGGCTTTGATTACTTTGATACGTATTCTCCTGTAACGAGAATAAATTCGATAAGGATGATTTTGGCGATTGCATCAATCCAAAATCTCGCAGTACATCAAATGGATGTAAAGACTGCTTTTCTTAACGGAGACCTCGATGAAGAAATCTACATGGAACAACCCGAGGGTTTTGTAGCTCCTGGAAAAGAAAAGAAAGTCTGTAAATTGGTGAAGTCTCTCTATGGACTTAAACAAGCACCAAAGAAATGGCATGAGAAATTTGACAACGTCATGTTGACAAATGGCTTTAGAATCAATGAGTGTGACAAGTGTGTCTATGTCAAAGTTACAATACAAGGGTATTTGATACTTTGTTTGTATGTTGACGACATACTCATTGTGGGAAGCAATGACCATATGGTAAACTCCATTAAGAGTTTGCTGAATTCAAGATTTGATATGAAAGCCATGGGACTGGCCGATGTAATCTTAGGAATAAAGATTAAAAGATCGCCAGATGGTCTTATATTAACTCAGTCGCACTACATGGACAAGATTCTTGATAAATTCAGCAAGGGTGATTCAGGTATAGCCAGAACACCAATCGACAAGAGTCAACACTTATCTAAAAATAAAGGGAAAGGTGTTGATCAAATCGAGTACGCTAGAGTGATAGGAAGTCTGATGTACTTAATGAGTTGTACACGACCAGACCTTGCCTATACAATTAGCGCATTGAGTAGATTCACGAGTAACCCGGGGCATGAGCACTGGAAAGCAATTGTGAGAGTACTTAGGTACTTACGTTATACTCGTGACTACGTGTTGCATTATACTAGAGATCCTGCCGTACTTGAAGGTTACACCGACGCAAGTTGGATCTCGGATATACAAGACTCCAACGCAACAAGTGGATACATATGCACTGTGGGAGGTGCAGCCGTATCATGGAAATCTTCAAGACAAATGATCATAACCAGATCCACGATGGAAGCTGAGTTTGTGGCATTGGATAAATGCAGTGAAGAAGCCGAATGGCTTCGTAACTTCTTGAAAGATATTCCTGAGTGGCCGAAACTGGTGCCAGCAATTTCCATAAATTGCGATAACCAAGCTACGATATATAGAGCAAAGAATGCTAAGTCTAGACATATACGTCGACGACATAACACCGTTAGACAACTGATCTCGACTGGGGTTATCACCATCGACTACGTAAAGTCAAAATATAACATTGCGGATCCGCTAACCAAAGGGTTAAATAGAGATCAAGTTGAAAAGACATCGAAGGGAATGGGACTTAAGCCTATTGGAAATTAAAGTCTTATGAAGGAAAACCCAACCATGTTTGACTGGAGATCCCAAGATCTTGGTTCAATGGGACAACCTAATTGTAAGAACTTTGCACGGTCACTGTGGGGGTCTACCCTTGTCCATTCCTAGATGAAACAGTGACACCAATAATGGAAAAGGTTAAGCATTATGGTTTTAATGATTCTTACGCGTCGGAAATCCGAGCGGAGTAATACGGGTTATTCTTAGATAAGAAATCACTTATGTGAAAGAGAGGAGGGGCCGTCTCTGAGGAAAACTGTGGGGCCTTAGTTTTCTGGAAAACTCTTGCAGAACCAGGCGTATGTCCAGGACCAAAATGGACATAAACCATGAGAACCGCAACGGTAAAAGGAATTATACCTGTGTGAGATGTATGGAACGTTTGCACAAACGTCAGATAGTTCAATGACGTCAAGTCACACTATCGGCTAGCATAGAAAGTATTTCTCACGAGGGAAGGTTCAAGGGCGTGTCCTACCTATCCTATGCAGGCATAGTCTGTAGTACTCCACCATCACATGATGTATGCATGATCATTCAAATTTCATTCATGCGGGGGATTGTTGGAAAATTGATTAAATGAAATGGGTTTGTACAGCTGACTTCGGGTCAGATTTTGAGGGGGTTCCACTTGTCGTAGTGACGACTTCAAGATGGGAACGTTTTTTCCTATGTGAGAGCTTCAAAACGATATATTGCACGCTCAAAATGGTACACGGGTGAATGAGAAATTGATGCTTAAAGATAGCTACACAAAGCTGAAAATATTGAAGTAAAAGAGGGAAAAACCATAAAGTGAATATGGCCATCCCACATGGGAAAAATAGCACTCACATTTTGGGTTTATCAATAGCAATGCATTCCTAGCATAATAAGAATGTGTTGGCTAGAGTCTCCTCCATCTCCTAGGTGCGCGCAGGGGGGTGCAAATGCGAGCCAAAAATTAGTGCGATTAATGCAATTCGGGCTTGCGCACACGACGTACGCGCCGAATGTCGGTCCGTTTAGCCTGTCGGGCTCCCGCTCGTGTGGGCCTTGTTTTGCAACTTCAATATTAGTTTTTTCTGTTTTAGGTAACATAATTAATTTATATTCGGATAATGTTTCTATATTAAATCCGAAGCATCCAAACGTGTCCAGATTCATCCGAAGATATGGTCTTATCTTAATTCCGATTCGGTATTATCGTAATTAGAGATTTGCATATATCTAAAAGATCCCGTTCCTTGTTAATCAAGTCAGCCGACTCTCTCCCTAATTAGTATAAATAGGGGTCGCTCCCCATAGGGTTAATCATCAGCAAAAAATACACTTTTGCATACACGAAAAAAAAGGGTTTTAATCATTGTGTGGTGGTGGTAGTCTGTTACTGTTCGAGTTCGCCGGGATTGCTCTGCGAGTGCTAGCAGCCAATTCGAAAGGTCGTTTTATCCTGGGAAGAGTTAGTCCAACGATCTCAGCACGTGGAGAGGACTAAACTACTTTAAGGAAACCGAGAAGGACTCGACCAATTACTACGGTTAATTTTCAGTTTCTGCGTTATTATTAATTTTGTTTATTTGCGTGTCAATTTATATACTGTTTGTTATCTCCATTGTTTCTAACACAATCTAAAGCCAAGCTATATTGGATACTGGAAGATCTCAAACATGACAAGTTACAGACATGAATTTTCGTTACGTGTTCTACGGACAGACAATAACCAATAATTAGAATAGGAATGCAGCATTTTACTTACCCGTTAATCTGATTTGTGGAGGTGTTTCTAGCAAAAATAATTCAGACATCGGCAAAAGTACTGTTTCCGATCCAGCGTTTTTGGCCATCAAGTATCCAACCTCCCTCAACCTGATTTTTTGAAGACGGTAAGTCGATTTTAAGAAAGAAAAAAACACAATGTAACATGATAACAAACATGCTCATTATTCTTACAAGCATACGAGGTCAAACAATAAGTTGAAGGAAATTACGCATATACTTGGGACAGAGAGGTAGTAACTCAGACCTTCCTTGCAGTTGTTCCCAAAGCACTTGCATCACTACCATAAGCAGGTTTCGTCAGAGCCTAATTTCCATAAACACGTACTTCAAATATTGTAATAAAGGAAAAATATACTAGATTATATAAAAAATGGGGGTAAAAGATATCAAACGCTCTGTGGTATAGGCCAAACGGCGCCCGACCTTTAAACAAAGAAACTTCTTGCTCCCGACTTATTAAAAAATGTGCGATCTTCCAGTACTGTATCAACTTTCCATCATTTTTTTACGGATCTTCTATCAAAAGTGGTGCTTTCCACAAAATATTCTTCGAAATGGTATTATCTCTTCGGTTTCTTATGGAACATCCCTCGGAATATGTCATTTCAGACGGCATATTCTGTCAAGAGTTGACTAGGCATCAAATTCCATATTTTTTTTCATTAAGTTGGCAACACCATTCTTTAAAGGTTTGGGGTGCAGTTTGCAGAAATATAATGGGTATACCGTATGTTGTAAAATGCTTTTTATCCAAAAATATATTTCATGTGAATCAAATTGACATCCTTACCCAACATGCTATAGTTTCCAGTTTTGCAAGAGAGGTGATATGGAGGTTTCTAGCATGTGGGCCCATTCTGGGCCACGGCCCATGAACGAGCATATCGGGGATCAACCTCGATATGACATCGAAAGTAGAATTCGATATAGGCCAGTCGCGCCTATAAATATCCCGCCCCGCACACTGAGAAAGGCAATTTAATTCTTCACCTCGGTCCTCCCGCATCACATTGAATAGAAATATTCGATATTATACCCGATATAGACATTCGACATAGTCTTGCCCACGTCATCATTCTGCCTCCTATAACGACCTCATCCCCGACGTCATATCGAGACTTATCCCCGACGTCACATCGAGGATCATCACCGACGACATATCGAGACTTATCCCCGACGTCACATCGAGGATCATCACCGACGTCATATCGAGACTTATCCCTGACGTCATATCGAGGCTCGTCACCGACGCCATATCGAGACTCATCCCCGACCTCGAGCAACAGGTTCCGGACCAAGTCTACACGAGATACATAGTGTAGGCCTGTTTTGAGATAGACTCGTTGTATTGCCAGACTATTCACTTGTAACCGACACTCGCATATATATATATATATATATATATATATATAACGATCTATCGTCAAATCAGTGGCGCCGTCTGTGAGAACCAAGGTTCTCTAGATCGGGAGCTCATCAGACGAGATGTCAGGGAAGAGGCAGCGAAGTATTGAGGGGCAGGAACTGAACAAGACAGATCCCAATATGACGAAAAGTGGCAAGAGGTCGATGCTTGATCATAAGGGGCAACGCGTCGAGATGGAAAAAGGGCGGTTATTCCTTATCAGAGTGAACCGAGAATGGAGCCGGCCGGAGATTTTATCACGATGGAGATCGACCCGGGACAACCGGAGCACACGTTGAAGATAGGAGCTACAATGTCGCCTGATATTCGGAAGGCGTTGATTGGATGCTTAAAAAGGAATGTCGATATATTTGCCTGGAGCGATTCTGACCTGATTGGAATCGACCCAAAGATTATAGAGCATAAGCTGAATGTTGATCCACGGGCCAAACCAATACGATAGAAGAAAAGGAATTTTAGCAAAGAGAAGAGCGAGGCAGTAGAGAAAGAGGTTGTGGAAAAGCTTAGAGCATGACATATTTACGAATTGCGTTATTCAGAGTGGCTCAGCAACATCGTCCTAGTTCAGAAGAAAGCAGCAGAGTGGAGAATGTGTGTGGATTACAAAGACTTGAACAAGCATTGCTCACGAGATCGTTTTTCGTTGCCAAGGATCGACCTTCTAGTAGATTCGATAGCCGGGTGCGCCCTATTTAGTTTCATGGATGCCAAGAGCGGGTTCCACCAGATTTTTTTGGCAACGGAGGATCAACCGAAAACAGCCTTTGTTACAGACACGGGTGTGTACTGTTATCGTGTAATGCTTTTCGGTCTGAGGAACGCCGGAGCAAAATTCCAGAGATTGGTGGCGAAGATGTTTTACAACCTAATAGGAAAGTCGATGGAGGTATACGTGGACGAAATTTTGATCAAAAGTTTGAGGGCACAAGATCACGTAGAGCATTTGGAGCAATCGTTTGCTATTATGAGAAATTATGGAATTATGGGATGAAGCTCAACCCCAAGAAGTGCACCTTCGGAGTGGCAACAGGAAAATTTCTGGGATATATGGTTAACGAGCGCGGAATCGAAGCCAACCCAGACAAGATAGAGGCTGTGTTGAATCTCGCCTCCCCACGCTCGGTGCGGGATGTGCAGTGCCTTTTGGGACGTATAACAGCCTTGGGACGTTTTATTGCTACCTCAGCAGAGCAGAGTCTTCCTTTCTTCAAAATCTTGAAAAGGCCAAGGACTTCCAGTGGACCGAAGAATGCGAAAGAGCGTTCCAACAGTTCAAGAAGTATCTGGTGGCACCACCACTCTTGGCAAAACCAGATCCATGGGAGACGCTTTATATGTATCTGGCGGTCTCCGCCAACGCCATTAACACAGTGTTAGTGAAGGAAGCAAACGGAAAGCAATCTTCAGTTCATTACGTCAGCCGTGTTCTTCATGGAGCGGAAAAGAATTATCTGCAAATTGAACTATTTGCCTTGGTCGTCGTCATGACGGCTCGTAAGTTGAAACCTTATTTCCAAGCTCACCTAGTAGCGGTCATGACAGACAGACCACTCCGCCAGATCATGACCAATCTTGATACCTCGGGGAGATTGGTAAAATGGGCCATAGAATTGGGCGAATTTGGGATCGAGTACCGTCCCTGTACGACCATTAAAGCACATGTGCTAGCCGACTTTATGGCAGAGGCACTAGGTAACAACTTAGACCATTCGTGCCACCACATATTTCCTGTAAGCCAGGACCCTGGTCCTAGTTCGAAACCCGCAACATAGCTACTTCATGTGGATGGCTCATCCACAGCAAACGGTGGGGGAGCAGGAATTCACCTGGTATCCTCAGATCGTAGGGAATTTGATTTTGCTATCAGTCTGAACTTTCCTATAACAAACAACGAGGCGGAGTATGAGGCAATTCTGGCAGGAATCAGAATGGCTAAGACCCTCTGTTCGGATCACCTGGAAGTCTTCACAGATTAGCAGTTAGTGGCTAACCATTTCTCGGGATTCTTCGAGGCAAAGCAAGAAACCATGATTTTATACTTGGCAAAGT
This sequence comes from Linaria vulgaris, assembly GCA_948329865.1. Taxonomy (NCBI): domain Eukaryota; kingdom Viridiplantae; phylum Streptophyta; class Magnoliopsida; order Lamiales; family Plantaginaceae; genus Linaria; species Linaria vulgaris. The sequence continues at coordinate 12,552,297 of OX415254.1, read as the reverse complement.
TGAAAGAATTGGCAGCCGAGTTCACTACATTCAATTTGACACAAATACGTCGATCAGAAAATGTAAAGGCTGATGCTTTATCAAAATTCGCTAGTTCCTCAGATATCTTTGTAGAAAAGCGTGTGACCTTGTTGACCACCTCTAGGCCGGCGATCGGAGTGACAAAGGCCAACAAAAAATGGGCCGACGTGGAGTTTATTTTTCCTATCACAATTACGCTGTGTTGGAAGGATGAGATATATGATTACCTTGCAAACGGAACCCTCCCGGCCGACCTTAACGCCCAAAGGCGACACAAGGCATACAGGTTTACCATTTACCAGGGCGAACTCTATAAGAGATCTTTTGAAGGCCCGCTGCTGAGATGCGTATCACCAATGGATGCCCAATACATACTGATGGAGATACACGTAGGTAGTTGCGGAAATCATTCAGGAGGGAGAGCGTTAGCCCAGAAAATATTAAGACAGGGATATTTCTAGACAACGATACGACAAGACGCCACTCTGTACTGCCGTAATTGTGAGAATTGCCAGTACCACGCCAAGCTGGTACACATGTCAGCTGTGCTGATGCAGCCCCTAGAAATCACTTGCCCAGTTGATCAGTGGGGAATCGATATAGTTTGTCCCCTACCAATGGCTAGAGGTCAGAAGAAATTTCTCTTAGTAGCAGTAGAATACTTTACGAAATGGGTGGAGGCTGAAGCTTTAATGCACATCACGGAGAAAAATATGATAGACTTTGTCTGGAAGAATATCGTATGTCGCTTTGGACTACCCCGAGTTTTGGTATCGGACAATGGTACCCAGCTCAGAGGGAAGACAATGGTTGCATGGTGCAAAGAATTAAAAATATCCCAACATTTTGCTGCAGTATCCCACCCACAGGCAAATGGACAAGTGGAGTCCACCAACAAGACTCTTAAACAATATTTGGAGCAGCGACTACACGCCACCTGAAGGAGTTGGATCGACGAACTTCCAGGTATTCTATGGGCATATAGAACTACACCCAGAACATCCACAGGAGAGGCACCGTTTACTCTAGTATACGGGTCTGAGGCAGTAGTCCCGGTTGAGATCGGCATGCCAACATACAGAATAGCGGAATATGACCCGCAGCACGCTGCACGACTGCGAAAAATGGACTTAGAGATGATTGGTTCCACAAGAGAGCAAGCTTACCAACGGACAATGGCCTTCAAAGCAGCGATGGCCAAAAGTTTCGATAAACGAGTGGACCTTCGAAGCGTTCAAGTGGGCGACTTGGTGTTGAAAAGTGTGAAAGCAAGTAAACACGTTGGGAAACTACAAGCCAATTGGGAGGGACCCTACAGGGTCACCCACGCCAACGCAAAAGGCTATTATTATCTCGAGGACATGCATGGCGAGCCCCTTCCCAGGCCATGGAACGTGCAACACCTTAGGCGTTTTTAGTCTTAAGAAATTTAGCATTTCAATCGCTATTAGCAATGTAAAGAACTACGCGAGGCTTGATTCCCTGCACGGGATACGTAGGCAACCGGATACGGCTCAGCACCAATCTATCATTAAAATTATCATGATAAGGAGGAAGGCTCCTGCCCAGGAGCGGTAGCGGGTCGCCTACCCAAGAAGAAATCCCCTGTGATAATGGGGTCGATTCGAGAAAAGATCCCCTGTGATAACGGGGTCGATCCAAGAAAAAATTCCCTGTGATAACAGGGTCGATTCAAAGAAAAAACTCCCTGTGATAACGGGGCCAATCCAAGAAAAAATCCCCTGTGATAACGGGGTCGATTCAAGAAAAATTCCATGTGATAACGGGGCCAATCCAAGAAGAAATCTCATGTGATAACGGGGTCGATCCAAGAAAAAATTCCATGTGATAACGGGGCCAATTCAAGAAAAAATCCTCTGTGATAACGGGGTCGATTAAAGAAAAAATCCCCTGTGATAACGGGGTCGATCCAAGAAAAAGTTTCCCCTGTGATAACAGGGCCACCACAAGAAAAAACATCCCCTGTGATAACGGGGTCGATCATAAAATGATAGCGGGTTCCCTATGACAACGGGATGCGCCCCTACCCATAAGAAAAATATCCCCTGTGATAACGGGGTTGATTATAAATTTGGTAGCGGTTTCCCTGCGATAACGGGATGAACCCCTACCCGCGAGAAAAACATACCCTGTCACAAGAGGATGGCTCTCATTCATGAGTGGTAACAAATCACCTACCAAAGATAGGCAATTCCATGCCCATAACACCAGACATTCATAGGCTGTCACAACTACTATACGACAAGGATAAAGTATTCATGATCACAGAAAGAATTACACAAGATAGGAATTCTACAAATAAGACGCATTTCATTAAACATCATGAAAGCGGCTCCCAGTCAATAACATGGGGCACACTTCACATACAAAAATTTGCCCGAGGAAATAACTGTTACAATATCAAAAAATGTCACCAGCCGACAACACAACTACATATCGTAGAGAAACTCGTTACTCGCGAGATCAGTGAATAACTCAGTCCGAATATCGTCCCGATGAAAGGGCCCAAGTCGAGATACATTCATTTTAAATTCGGGAAATTTCCAGGGCTCGACGCAAATATCCTCAGCAAGTTCATCCATTCCCCGGGGAGACAAAACTTCTGGCTATTTATTCCATTTTGGACTACTACCTTCTGGATCAGGTGATAATCGGGAATACCGCATCGCACGGGGGACCCTATAACGTTCCCTAACGTACGGTCATGCGACAACCCAGACGGGCACCCTTCCGCCATAAGGCTCGGTAGTCCCACACATATCAGCCCCGACCGGGGTACCACCATACGAGGGGGAGAGTCTTTTAAGTTAAAATCACTATCCTTTATAGAATCACCAGCACCTGCCTTGGTATAAGGCGAAGATACAGTTACCCCGTGGCGAGCCAAAGTTTCGGTTAATTTCGCATTCTGAATTTCCAAGTTTTCGAGGGACTCTTGATACGCATTGCGTTCACGCTCTAACCTAAGATTACTCGCACGCAGACGTGGGTCTCGACCTGGCTTCTAGCCAATTCCTTCTTCATCTCCTCCTCAGCGACTAATGCCTTCCACGCTACGTCACGGACAATGCATTTCTGAGTTTCAGCAGCACGAGCCCTGCTGTTAGCACGATCACGACTAATTTCACTACACGCAATCATCACGCGTAGTTCTTTCACCAAAGCATCGTGATGAGTCTGTACCTCCCCAAGCAGCATGTAATCTCTGCACAGTTCATGGAACGTGTGCCCAAACTGCCAAGGAACCGAATAATCATCAGTAAAGAATAAGAAGGTATGAACATTAGTAACAACCTACAAACAACGGGGCAAGCTCCTTACTGTATATAGCAACTTCAGACATATGCGTGGTGCTAACTCCACCCCCAGATCTCGACACAGTTCAGAAGGATCAAAATTTCCATAAATAGTTTCCAAGCCTCGGATAACATCCTCTTCACGGATATTATTATTCCCAATCCGCATAATTAACCATTCTGAAAGAGGATCACGGAGAAAAGAGTAATCTTCCCTCAATGGCGCTCTACTGTCAGATGGCCCCTCAGGCAAAACAACTAAGGCGATTTATTGCAAAAACACGCAGAATATCGAAAGCAATGTCGAAAAATCTCTATCGAAGAAGATATCAGGGAAAGTTATCGATGTCAAATTCGACGTAGTCCCGACAGTGACAACACGGGGAAATAAAATAAGTGAAGGATGGCAAGGCAGGGACCGACTTTTATAAACAAACAAAAGTTGGAGCCCGCAACATTAAATGCGCTATATCGGGGATTACATCGAAACTCATATTCGATTTGACTTTTGACGTGAGTTCACCGTACCAGCAAGAAATGGCACTACGCGTGACAGAGGGCTCGACCCAAACTTAGCACTACAAAAAATTGAGGACTGCCATACGCTTTGAATTCTTGTATCCGTATTTGCAAGATCGCGTTTTTTAAACAACTTAGAGTTCAAACGAGGACCTCATGCAATGCGGTAACTGCACTAGAGAACCGCACAAACTAGTTCCAAGTGCACTTCCCACATTTTCGATTTTCGTCCTTCAAACTAGGGGGACGTGGGATACATGTAACCCGAAAATTCAAAACAAATTTGCGAATTCTTATCCCTAGGATAATAATCCCCAAATTGGGGGACTACATGATATGGAGGTTTCTAGCATGTGGGCCCATTCTGGGCCACGGCCCATGAACGAGCATATCGGGGATCAACCCCGATATGACATCGAAAGTAGAATTCGATATAGGCCAGCCCCGCCTATAAATATCCCGCCCTGCACACTGAGAAAGGCAATTTAATTCTTCGCCTCGGTCCTCCCGCATCACATCGAATAGAAATATTCGATATTATACCCGATATAGACATTCGACATAGTCTTGCCCACGTCATCATTCTGCCTCCTTTAACGACCTCATCCCCGACGTCATATCGAGACTTATCCCCGATGTCACATCGAGGATCATCACCGACGTCATATTGAGACTTATCCCCGACGTCACATCGAGGATCATCACCGACGTCATATCGAGACTTATCCCCGATGTCATATCGAGGCTCGTTACCGACGCCATATCGAGACTCATCCCCGACCTCGAGCAACAGGTTCCGGACCAAGTCTACACGAGATACATAGTGTAGGCCTGATTTGAGATAGACTCGTTGTATTGCCAGACTATTCACTTGTAACCGACACTCGCATATATATATATATATATATATATATATATATATATATATATATATATATAAAACGATCTATCGTCAAATCAAGATGGTAGATAATTTTGGTTTTGTGCTTCTGATCCACAATGTGCTGCATTTGACAGACCAATAAATCTTAATTAGTTAGCATCAAGTATAATTATTATGCTAAAACAACCAACCAACTTGCTTTGAAAAAAAAAACCTTTACCAATAGTCAACATGGCCAAAGTAGAATGCACCACAATGAAAGTATTGCAACTGGCATCGACGCGTGCAATTTCTGCACTAACGAGGGCATTCGAAATAATCGAGAGATTGGGACATCCATAGCCCTGAATTTGACATCATGTTAGATCGATGCAACATGTCCAAACATCTTTGTTTGGCCTAAATTCTAGAAACTCGAAAAGAAAAACATCACCTTGATACTTCCACCAGCGACACCCAAAGCTCCAAGCTTCGGAACAATTTCAAATGGAAATTCTGCCTTTTCCCAATACTGTATGCACAAATTAACAACCTTATATACTTCTTAACCATAAAAGGAGCTATTAACAAATTTCTGATGGGGTGGCTGATTATTATAGTGCACCATTAATCAAATTGGGATGGTTAGTGTAGGATTAGCAAAAAGGGACGGTGTAAGTGCAACACTAATAGATTTGTTGGGGGCGGTGGTGCAACATTATGAATTAAAATAATGCATTTCTTTGGCTATAAATAGGAGGCACCTCTTTCATTCTCAGATCATCTCAAAAAACATTACTAATCTTCTCTTATATATATTAATACACAATTAGTAATATAAAGAGTGGTTTAGAGTGTTGTAATTGTGAGGTAAAAAATAGAGAGTTTGTACGACTTTACTACGGTAAAAGTCGGAGAGTTGTAATTCCTATTTTACACTCATAGTGAAGTTCTTCTACCTTGCCCGTAATTTTCACCCTAAATTAATTTGGGGTTTTCCACGTAAAAATATGTGTGTCATTTATTTATCCGGTTTTCAATTATCGCCGTATTTTTCCGCTCTATCGAGAAGGGTCCACTTTACAACAAGTGGTATCAGAGCCACGGTTCATATCCGGGGTCTCGGTGATATATGCGGGTGTCGTACTAAATTTATTTTTCAGTGACGGTGGTACGTGATAGAAGCAATGACTGCGAAATTCGAGATCGAAATATTTAACGGGAGTAATTTCTCGTTGTGGAAGTTGAAGATCAAAGCCATCTTGCGGAAAGATGGGTGTCTCGCTGCTATCGGCGACAGGCCGGTGGAAATCACAGATGATACGAAGTGGAACGAGATGGACGGCAACGCTATCGCAAATATTCACCTGGCGTTAGGTGATGGTGTGTTGTCAAGCGTTGAGGAGAAGAGGACGGCTAAGGAGATATGGGATCATCTCAACAAGCTGTATGAGGCGAAGTCCCTACACAATAAAATTTTCTTTAAAAGAAAATTGTATACACTGAGGATGGCGGAATCTACCCCGGTAACTGAGCACCTCAATGTTCTAAATACTCTATTTTCTCAATTGACGTCGTTGAGTCATAAAATAGAAGTGGTTGAACGTGCTGAAATTCTGCTGCAAAGTCTGCCCGATTCGTATGACCAACTAGTCATCAACTTAACAAATAATGTCCTCACGGATTATTTGGTCTTCGACGAGATTGCCTCCGCTATTCTGGAAGAAGAGAGTCGGCGCAAGAACAGAGAAGACAGGGAGGCAGGTACGCAACAAGCAGGTGCCTTGTCGGTGACAAGAGGGAGAACGATGGAGCGCGGTGCAAGTGGGAGTAAGAAACAGCGGAGATCCAAGTCAAAGACCAAGGGCAGTTGTTGGCACTGTGGCAAGAAAGGTCACTTGAAGAAGGACTGTTGAAATCTTAAGGATTCGAACCAGAAGAGTTCTAATCCTCATGGGAACGTTGCTAGCACGATGGTGATGTACTATGCTGTGAAGCAGCAACAGCTATTCGAGGTATGCGTGGCTTCGATGATGTATGGCTTATTGATTCAGGAGCCAGTTTTCATATGACTCCCCGGAGGGAGTGGTTTCATGAGTATACACCGATCGCTGGAGGATCTGTGTATAGCTGTAAAAAATGAACCTTTAAAAGTTGTTGCCGTTGGTACGATCAAGCTGGAGATGCATGACGGGATTGTTCGGACCATTCGAGATGTCTGACACGTGGAGGGATAATGCAAGAATTTGTTGTCTTATGGACAACTCGATGATCTTGGTTGTGAGATTAGGTCGCAAAACAAGATCATGAAAGTTAAAAGGGGTGCGCTTGTACTGATGAAGGCGGACAAGATTGCCGGAAACTTATACATGGTACAGGGGAGGGCTCTGCAAGTGGGAGAAGAGTCAGTGGCTTCATCTGAGTCGATTGAGAAATCATCAATGATTTGGCATCAGCGGCTCGGGCATATGTCGGAACAAGGCATGAAGGTTCTTGCAGAGAAGAAACTACTTCTGGGCCTCACAAAGGTATCTTTACCTTTTTGTGATCATTGTTTTGTTGGCAAGCAACATCGTATAAAGTTTCGTAGTTCAGATTCTAGAAGTAAAGTCATTCTAGAATTGATTCACTCTGACGTGTGGCAAGCACCAGTACTATCCATGGGAGGTGCAAAGTATTTTGTGTCTTTTATAGATGATTATTCCAGGAGATGTTGGGTGTACATGATCAAGAGTAAGGCCGAGGTGTTCGTGATGTTCAAGACGTACAAAGCGCTGGTGGAACTTGAATCTGGGAAAAAGATCAAGTGCCTTAGATCTGACAATGGAAGGGAATATACTGGCAAGGAGTTTGACGACTTCTGTAAAGATGCTGGGATTAAGAGGCAATTTACTACGACATACACTAAGCAACATAATGGGGTGGCAGAGCGGATGAACATGACCTTGTTGGATAAAACAAGAGCCATGATGCAGGCTGCAGGCTTAGAAAAGTCGTTCTGGGCAGAAGCAATCAATACCGCCTGTTATGTGGTGAACCGATCTCCGTCAACAGCACTGGGGCTGAAAACACCGATGGAGGTGTGGACAGGTAAACAAGTTGATTATTCTAATCTCCATGTATTTGGGAGTCCCGCTTATGTTATGTTCAATACTCAAGAGAAAACAAAGCTGGAGCCAAAATCCAGGAAGTGTTTGTTCTTAGGGTATGCTAAAGGAGTGAAGGGTTATCGCTTGTGGGACCCCACTTCCCACAAGATTGTTGTAAGCAGGGATGTTATCTTCACGGAAGATAAGAAAGAAATTGATAGCAGCACAGGGGAAGATCCAGGAACTACGACAGTAGTAGTCGAGAAGGATGCTGAGTAGAGGGTCCTGCCGAACCAGAGCATGAACCTGAGGAGACAACGGCGTCTGGAGTCTCGGGGATACGTCGATCGACACGTGTCAGGAGACCACCAGGCTGGCACTCAGACTATTCTATGGAGAACAATGTTGCATACTGTCTTTTAACTGAGGACGGGGAGCCATCAACTCTCCATGAAGCAATGAGTAGTTCAGATGCAGCTCAGTGGATGGCAGCAATGCAGGAGGAAATTGAAGCACTCCATAAGAATAAGACGTGGGAACTTGTGTCTCTACCACAAGGGAGGAAACCCATTGGCAACAAATAGGTGTACAAAATCAAACGTAACAGTGATGACCAAGTGGAAAGGTATCGTGCACGATTGGTGGTGAAAGGATATGCTCAGAAGTAGGGGATTGATTTCAACGAAATATTTTCTCCGGTGGTCCGAATGACAACTGTGCTGGTGGTTCTGGCAATATGTGCTACATTTGATTTACATCTTGAACAGTTAGATGTAAAGACGGCTTTTCTTCATGGTGAACTTGAAGAAGAGATTTACGTGCTCCAACTAGAAGGATTTATTGAAGAAGAAAAGAAGAACTTGGTTTGCAGGTTGACCAAGTCTTTGTACGGTCTCAAACAGGCGCCGAGGTGTTGGTACAAAAGATTTGATTCATTCATAATGAGCCTTGGATACAACAGACTGAATGCAGATCCTTGTGCATATTTCAAGAGATCTGGTGATGACTTTGTTATTTTACTGTTGTATGTTGATGACATGTTGGTTTCAGGCCCCAACAAAGCTCGTATTGAAGAACTGAAGGCGGAACTGGCTAGGGAATTTGAAATGAAGGACTTAGGACCAGCAAACAACATTCTAGGGATGCAAATCCACCGAGACAGAAATTGCAGGAAGATTTGGCTTTCTCAGAGGAACTATCTGTTGAAGATTTTGCGCCGGTTCAGTATGCAGAATTGTAAGCCAATCTCTACCACTCTTCCTGTTAATTTCAAGTTATCCTCAAGTATGTGTCCTAGCACTGAAGAAGAGAGGAAGGAGATGTCTCGAGTACCGTATGCATCAGCAGTGGGAAGTTTAATGTTTGCTATGATCTGTACTAGACCGGACATTGCACATGCCGTGGGAGTGGTTAGTCGATACATGGCGGATCCGGGAAGAGAGCATTGGAATACAGTAAATAGGGTTCTGAGATACGTTCAGGGAACCTCAGATGTTGCATTATGTTATGGAGGATCGGGTTTTACAGTCAATGGCTATGTTGATTCTGACTATGCAGGTGATCTTGATAAGAGCAAGTCCACGACGGGATATGTGTTTACTCTTGCTGGAGATGCAGTGAGTTGGGCTTCGAAGTTACAGTCAGTTGTTGCGACATCAACAACGGAGGCTGAATACGTGGCAGCTACGCAGGCCAGTAAAGAGGCGATTTGGTTGAAAATGGTTCTGGAGGAACTCGGGCACAAACTAGAGAGTATTTCTCTATTCTGTGACAGTCAAAGTGCATTGCATCTTGCAAGGAATCCAACGTTTCATTCCAAGACAAAGCATATTCGGGTGCAGTATCACTTTGTTCGTGAGAAAGTCGAGGAGAGTACTGTGGATGTGCAGAAGATTCACACTAAAGATAACATAGCTGATTTCATGACGAAGAGTGTTAATGCTGACAAGTTTGTTCAGTGTCGGTCCTCGTGTGGTCTGGTGAAAACGTAAGCAACATGAATGGCGTGGTACAAAGAATGGTGTGAATATCTGATTAGTCCCTAATCAAATCTTCAAGTGGGAGATTGATGGGGCGGCTGATTATTATAGTGCATCATTAATCAAATTGGGATGGTTAGTGCAGCATTAGCAAAAGGGGACGGTGGAAGTGCAGCACTAATAGATTTGTTGGGGGCGGTGGTGCAACATTATGAATTAAAATAATGCATTTCTTTGGCTATAAATAGGAGGCACCTCTTTCATTCTCAGATCATCTCAAAAACATTACTAATCTTCTCTTATATATATTAATACACAATTAGTAATATAAAGAGTGGTTTAGAGTGTTGTAATTGTGAGGTAAAAAATAGAGAGTTTGTACGACTTTATTACGGTAAAAGTCGGAGAGTTGTAATTCCTATTTTACACTCATAGTGAAGTTCTTCTACCTTGCCTGTGGTTTTTCACCCTAAATTAATTTGGAGTTTTCCACGTAAAAATCTGTGTGTCATTTATTTATCCGGTTTTCAATTATTGCCGTGTTTTTCCGCTCTATCGAGAAGGGTCCACTTTACAACTATTTCCTCATTATTTTGAAATGATTGTTCACGTGTGTTAGTTAACACATAAAAAAATCATATATTTTCAACAAAAAATTTGGTTATGGTGATATACGGGAGAATGAAAAATGGTTACAGAATATACAAGCACCTTTGTCATTATTGGAGCTACTTCTTTTTCCATGAACTCCCGTACTTTGTTCCTGACAGCTTGCTCTTCATGAGTCAGTAGATCATCAAGCTGATAATAGTTGGATACTGCGAATTAGCAGGACCGCAATTGTTACAGGTGCCAAACATCGCGTACTACTTAATAATCCATAATTTCAGAATCATATCTAGAGCAAGAGTTCACATTTTGTTGGGTCTTCGAACCAAAAGATTGACATGTATGTCTAGCTCATCGAATATGAAGGCACGTGCATTAACGTTCATCGGACATAATTGAAACGAAAAACGAGTGTTGATCTCTAATAAATCGTGGATTGGTGACTAGTTATGCGTCGAAATCTATGTCAAATAATTTGGAAATAACTTGGAGGCTTAAATATCTTAATAATAATTCCCCCATCTCTCGTAATCTCGTGAACAAAGATCTTTTAGGGGGAAATACGAAATCTAATAACAAGCATATTATTTTATGTAAGCGTTGCGAGGATACTAATCATACCACACGGGGGAAACGTAGAAGCTGGAGTTGCTTGCGGAAACGCAACTGAAACATCTAAAGCTGGCAAACCGAAGTAGTTGCTCTTTGCCTCTGTGTTCATATCCCCTGCTTTATATGAAAAATGAAGGATACAAACGTAAAATGATACATAAACCTAAAATGTAAAAATCATATTAAAAAGCTTGTTCAGAACAAATCAACTCAAAACCAAAGCTGCACGATCTTACTCTAATATCAGTTCATGAGTAGTTTATTAATTAAACAGTTCAAGTAATAATATTTATGTATATACTTAGAACTTGAATGAAACAATATTTAGTATTTGATTACATAACTTAATGAAAAAAATCCCGCAATTTCAAGATAGAGAAAAAGAAAATCACCTGCGTAGTATTTTTCAAGGTTTTGGTGAGAGTGAAGATGAACAGAGAGTTGGAGAATTGAATATAATTTGGCCTTCACAAAGTTTATTTTTTTTCACAAATCTTCACATAGTTTATTAAACAACTGCACAAACTGTCGTTATACATGAACGCTAATTATTAATTTATGTACAATAAAAGGCGGACCCAAGATTTGAATCCGCTCGGGAGCAACCCAACAAAGAGTCAAAGACAATATAATGAAGTTGTTATAGAAAAACTAAAATTATTGGAATTTATAATAATATATTAAAAAGACAGAGAAAGAAGAGCAAATAAGGAGTATATTACATGTGAATGAGTGTTACACATTGATTCTCCTTATATAAGAAAAAATTTTCCACATCTTACACTATTTACAACTAATACTACTATTATAAAATAATATTTGTACATAATTTTTAACAAATGCCACTTGCCATATTCCACTTGACATATTTATAACACCCCCATTGGCCATTTGAAGATTTTGTTATGTACATGATCTGTCTTCTGCACACGTCTTATGCTGCCTCGTTAAAAACCTTAAAAGGAAAAACCTAGCGGGATAAAAACCTTAATAAGGGAAAAAAATGCAGCTGTGTGAACTCCCCCTCAAGTTGGCATCTCCAATTCTTCATAAGTCTCGTAGGTGACGCATCCCAATACTTTGAACATGTTTCTTAAAAGTTATAGTAAAGAGATCTGCTATATTGTCACATGATTGAACATATTGGATATTAATTTCTTTGTTTTTCTCGAGTTCATGAGTGTAGGCAAAATATCTTGGGGTTATGTGTTTGGTTTGATCACCCTTGACATAGCCTTCTTTCATCTGTGTAATACATGCAGAATTGTCTTTGTATAATGTTGTATGACCCTCTCTAATAGGTAAGCCAGATGTACTTCTTATATGATGTGTCATTTATCATACACATACACATTCCCTGCTTGCTTCATGTAGTGCAATAATCTCAGCGTGATTTGATGATGTTACAACAAGTGTCTATTTCTGAGAATGCCATGAAATAGCAGTGCATCCATACATGAATACATATCCAGTTTGAGATCTGGATTTATGTGGGTCTGATAGGAAACATGCATCTGCATAACCAATCAATTTTTGTTCTGCATTGTTAGGATAAATTGGGCCAAGATCCACAGTTCCTTGCAAATAACGGAATAAATGTTTAATTCATTTCCAGTGTCTTTTTGTGGGTGATGAGCTAAACCTGGCTAATAAACTCACAATAATAATATATCAGGTCTAGTACAATTAGCTAGATACATTAAAGCTCCAATGACACTTAAATACGGAACTTCAGAACCAAGAATTTTTTCATTTTCTTCACAAGAAAGAAATGAATCTTTATCTATAGTTAATGATTTTGCAATCATAGGATGGTTCAAAGGTGTTGCTTTATCCATGTTAAAACGTTTCAATATCTTTTTAGTATAATTTGATTGATGCACAAGTATTCAATTTTTAACATGCTCAATTTTCAAACCAAGACAATATTTAGTCTTTCCAAGATCTTTCATTTCAAATTCATCTTTTAAATAATTCATTGTTAAATGAATTTCTTTGTCAGTGCCAATGATATTTAAATCATCTACATAAACCGCAATAATTGCAAAACCAGATGATGTCTTCTTAATAAAAATGCATGGACACAAAGAATTATTTATATATCCTTCTTTAAATAAATAATCACTCAGATGATTGTACCACATGCGACCTGATTGCTTTAACCCATATAATGATCTTTGCAATTTAATTGAGTACATTTCTCTAGGTTTGGAACTTGATGTTGAGGGAAATTTAAGTCCATCAGGGACTTTCATGTAAATATCATTATCAAGTGATCCATAGAGATAAGCAGTGACAACATCCATGAGATGCATGTTTAGATTTTCATAGACCGCTAGACTGATCAAGATTCGAAATGTAATTGTATCCATTACAGGAGAATACGTTTCTTCATAATCGATTCCAGGTCTTTGAGAAAAACCTTGTGCGACAAGGCGAGCTTTGTACCTTACAATTTCATTTTTCTCATTTCATTTGCGAACGAAGACCCATTTGAACCCTGTGGGTTTCACATTTTTCGGTGTGAGAACAATGGGTCCAAATACCTTTCACTTTTTAAGCGAATCTAATTCAGCTTGCATAGCATCTTTCCAGTTATCCCAATCATTCCTATGTTAGCATTCAATTACAGATTTGGGTTCAGGATCATCATTTTCATCCATATTTTCCATCTCATTTCGATCCAATACCATTCTTGTATTGATATAATTTATAGAGATTTCTACGTTCTCTTTATTTATAGGATCTGATTGGATAACTTATTGAGGTATCTCATATGTTACATTTTGCGACTTATCAGGCATAGATTCCTCAATAATAGGATCCTTAAGTTTTGATGCTCCTTTTCTTTTTCGAGAATTTGAGCCAACATGACGTCCACATTTCTTAGATATATCATAGATATCATCCTTTGATGTTTCTTTTGGAATTACAATATGAGCAGGAGCATTTGCAGCTGGAATATGTGATTTTGTTACCTTGATTATGCCAGTAAATGCATCGGGTAATTGATTTGCAATAGTAAATGCAATATTTTCTTTACATCCAAATCACATTGCTTTGTTAGCATATCAAAGCTTGTCAAATATGTATTATACCATGATATATCTTTTTTCCAACTGCTTCTTTTCTCCCATAAGGTTGGAAAATTTGCCTCATTAAAATGACAATCGAAAAAATGTGCCGTAAAGATATCACCTGTTAGAGACTCAAGATATTTAATTATTGATGGTGAGTCAAATCCAACATATATTCCCAAACTTCTTTGTGGTCCCATTTTTGTTCGCTTTGGTGGTGCAATTGGAACATAAACCGCACAACCAAAAATCTTTATATGAGATATATTGGGTTCATGACCAAAAGCAAGTTGTAATGGGGAATATTCATGATACGAGCTTGGTCTAATGCGAATTAGTGATGCAGCATGTAAAATTGCATGACCCCATAGAGAACTTAGCAATTTATCTTTCATCAACAATGGCCTAGCAATTAATTGAAGACGTTTAATTAATGATTGAACTAAACCATTTTGAGTATGTACATGTGCAACACCATGTTCAACCGTAATTCCAATTGACATACAATAATCATTGAAAGCTTGAGATGTGAATTCACCAGCATTGTCAAGCATGGCTTTCGTGTTCGTATAGTCAGGAAATTGGGCTCTTATTTTAATTATTTGAGCCAAAAATCTCGCAAATGACATAATGCGAGTAGACAATAGACATAAATGTGACCATCGACTTGAGGTATCAATTAATACCATAAAATATTGAAATGGTCCACATGATGGATGAATAGGTCCACGTATATCATCTTGAATTCTTTCAAGAAATGTGGGTAATTATGTCTTAATTTTAACTGGTGAATGCTTTATAATTAACTTTCCAAGAGAACATGCTTCACATGGACTATTGTTGCTCAGATTGAGTTTGGATCCTTTTAATGAATGTCCATGTGTAGTTTCAATTATCCTTCGCATCATTGTTGAACCAGGATGACCTAGTCGATCATGCCATAAACTCAATAATTCTGGATTTTCATTTACTACCATATTTGATTCGATTTCATTAATATATGTATAATGCAACCCTAATGAGATATATGGTAGTTTTTCAAGAAAATATTTCTTTCTTGGCATATGCTTAGCAATGAAAACATATTTAGCGTTATTCACATTCTTTGACTCAGTATCACATCGAAAAAAGTACATAATTTATTTATAATGTTTAGTTTTAAATTTTTCAAATTTTCATCTAAAAGCTTTTCAAGATCTCCCATAGGTTTTAATTTAAAGTCTGTCATTACCGGAGGAGGCTGAATGGTTGGAGCAGCAAATTTAATATCTTGAGAAATAGAAACTTCAGATTTAGGAATATTAATGTTATTAATAGATTTAAAACCATTTCAACTATGTTATGAAGAGAAGTAATTTGTTCTCCTATAATAATAAGACATAAGTTTGTATAGTTTTGTTGTTTTATTATCTCATTCAAGTGTTGCAGAGTTACTGGTAAAGTATAAGTTTCCAGTAATTTTGCAAAAGCAAGGAAATTGATTTTTTTCAATTTGAAAAGGTTGTTGAGGTGGATATATACTTTGTAAATTTCTTCCATCTAAGAGTTTATAATTTCTTTCCAAAACTGAAATATAATTTTCAATATATGTATGGATAAACCATGGAACACAGAGTATGATATACCTAAAGACTTCGAATTACTTAATAAATGGACTATTCCTAAGATAGAACCTAAAATTCTTTATAAGTTAGGAACTTTCAAAAAACTTGGTTTAAAACAAGTAGTTAAAACAACTGAAGAATCTATTTCTTTAAATAATGAAGAAATGATAATTAAATTATTAAGTGAAAAGGATATTTTCCCATATAAACATACTTATAAATTTATTCATATATGTTTAATTCAAATTGCTTTTAAACCTTTAACCTTATAATGATTACCAGAAAGCTTTATAGCAGCTTTACGGGATGGTAGGAATCTTGATTGGAAAAAATCATTAATGAGAATGATACAATCCAGTCTGGCACACGGTCCAGTTTATTTTGATGTTTATCCAAATTTACAATTATCTTTATCTGATATAAATATCCTTGATGCTTTAAAATTAAATGTTAAAACTCATGGTTATAGATATTTACCAGGTACATAAGTTATATATATCTGTTATAGAATATACTATAAACCATTATATACTTTAAATCCTCAATGTCGTAGGGTTGATAAACCTTTAAATGAAACCATATTAATAGAATCAAATTTTAAAAAATCTAAAATAATTACTAGAAGAACAATATGGAATGAAATTAAATTTCCTGAAAATTGGATAATAAACAAAGTTGTTCCTACACATCAACCTCCAATTCAAAATGATTTATTTAATGTTTTACAAACATATGAAGGAACTGTTCAAATACAGTTTGGACAGGGTGAAAGTAGATTAACAAAGACCGGATCTTTGAAATCTCATTATTATATTTTCCCTTTGGATTATATTGTAGAAACTCCTTCTAGAGCTTCTACATCTTAAGTAAGAGAACAAGTTCATACACCTGACACAAATATGAAAAAAAGTACATAATTTATTTGAATTGTTAGCCTTAAAGTATCGTTTATGCCTTTAATTAGGACATGATTATATTTTTAGAGAATCTACATAACTTAGAAATTGATAACGTTTTTAAGGAATTTCTATAACTTAGAAATGATGATGTTTTTTGGAATCTCTATTTAGAGAATCTCTACAACAACTATAATAGTTTTCATTTAACTTAGATTGTAAGGTTTTATGTTATTTTCGATTTATGTCTTATATTTAATGTTTGTAATACTTTTTTTTGTTTAAATGTTATTATAGCTTTATAAATTGTTACCTATCTTAGAATTATTTGATTCAATAATGTTTTTATATATGACAATTTAATTAGTTAAATTAAAAGTTATTATATATACGCCTTTAGAAATTATTAGATCTCGTAAAATTGTTAGTTTTTAAACATCGACCATGCCTTTTAGGACTCTATATAACTTAGTAATGATTATATTTTAGGGAATCTCTATAATGTAGAAATGATTTAACTTAGATATTTTTACTTAGTACGTAGAACGTAGTTGTCGACATGTCAGATGATCATGCACGCCCGTCGCGTTCGACTGGTGGTGGGGGCCCTCCTAAGAGGGGTCGTGGTGGTGGCTACTCTTAATCCAGCTCGTGCTGATGTTGAGCCCCCCCTTCCATTCTCAGCATCGCGATCCATTCGATCCACCCGTCCATATCCAGACTTGTGGATCGCATGATGGATCTACAATGTCTACTCTGCTAGAGCGATGCATTTCCCATGGAATAGACGATTAACCTATAGGATTGACTAACTAGATGCCCTTTACATCGTCCAGATCTAGGCGTAGTGTACCTAGACCACCATTCGCTGGGTCTACAAGAATTGGACAGAGTAGTAAGCTAACAAAGGCTGCAGGAGTAGGAGCGTCCTCATAGGGGATCCTCTAGAGGAGTTTCTGTACCCGAGGATTCATCATCTCATCATCACATTTCATTGACGAGTGAAGGACTTTCTTAGGAGGGGTATGAGATTTCGACGCCAATCACATTGCCCATCAAGCAGTTCTTGACGATCTTTTGTCCCACTTATGGAAAGCTCCCTCAGAAGATTAAAGATGAGATGTGGAAGAGACTTAAGGTGATAAGTTATTATATAAGTATTGTATTTAATGTAGTGTATTTATATTAAATAACAAAGTTTGAAAAATCTAAAACTTAATTATTTGTAGTCAACATATAAGGTTCGTCAAGTCGATTAACGTAAGGTACATAAAGTATACGAGATGAAGGTTAGAAATAGGTTGAAGGTGTTGATTAGCAACTCTAAGATGAGTTATTTTGCAATTTGGGATGATCACAAGTATGCATGTCGTTAGATGACCCCGATGAACAACAAATTGGAGGCAAAATTTGCACAATACTGGGATTAGTCAATCGTTAAGGAGCAATCCGAGAGGGCTAGGAAGAATAAGAGAGGAGGGAAGACCGTTGAGGAGCGCCCTAAGGCACTTCCCACTTATGCCAGTGGATCCGTCGGCTACACAAAGATCCATAGTAAGATGGTATGTCTTGTTAAACTTTGCCTTATACGTCTAAAGTTTGCATTATTTAATGTACTTACTATTATAATATGTAGGCGGCTGCGAACCCGCACCTGGACGCCTCTATTCGACATGATCCGATGCACCGTTTTGGGCATACACGTGTGGAGCCGCCGGCGAGAGAGAGAGAGAGAGAGATCGAGCGAGGTGCGTTTGGCTGGAAGTGCCATACATGGATATTATTTGGGTAAGTAATTTCAATTAGATACTTGTTACTTATATTGAAAATTCTATTAACTTTCGTATTATTATTGATATTGATTGTTATAAAAATGAACAAAGCCGATACATCGCCGAGATGGAGATGAGGTATCCGGATCGGGCTACCTGGCCCTTCATAGATCCCGAGTTGTGGAGTAGAACGATTGGAGGAGGGAATAAAGGGAAGGAAAAAGGCTTGCCGAGTGAAGCGTCCACTTTTAGAGGGAGCCCGACATGGCCCATTCGTACGTGGAGGACTTGGAGGTGGAGAACCAAGACTTGAGGACATGTACTAAGATATTGAGAGACGACCTACTGCAGCATATCGAGACATTAATCTAGAACATTGTCAAGCTGACAGGTATTCAGCCTCTACCGCCTCCTAGTGGATTCATGGCCTCAACCTGTAGATCCTAAAGTAGTACCACACCACGGCTGCCGCCGCCGCCCCATAGGACTAAACGAGATCCATTTACTCCCAACCCTTCGATTGCGCCTTTGTATGTTGATTATGACGATGATGATGATGATGATGATGATGATGATGATGATGATGAGTATGATGACGATGTTGCTGTCAATGGTGATGATGGTGGTGGTGGTGATGATGCTAAAGGGTCCGTTCTGAGTAGCTTGGGGTTAAATGATGTGGCTGAGGACTTTATTTGATATTTCTTAATTGTTATATTTTTTTATTTGTATTTATGTGAATCTATTAGTGTATTAAGTTATGTAATTAAGTTCTATATATGTTCTACGAGTGTAATTAACTTATGTTTACGTACTTTTCATATAATTAAGTTCTAACTAAGTACGGTTAGTCTAATTAAGTTATGTTGACTTTTCACGTAAATGTGTTAAGTTTATGACTTCCGTGTCTTGCATACTTATATGATTGCTTGTTTGAATAGCTCTTCACAACATTCCAGACATAAATTAAATACATGGCGAATAATAATTTTTAACAATTACAGTAAAAGAAAATGACTATTACACTATCATTTCATCCCTTGCCACTCATGCACACTATATTCGACTCCAAATCTCTATCGCCATCTTTCTCTTCTTCGGTATCAACACCATCCTCCTCATCTGAACCAACAATGTATACAACCCTACGTGGAATGTACAACATCTTAGATGCTATTATGCATAGGCATTAAAACGAATAGCGGTCGAATGCTAATGAATTGTATGAACTACGAAGACTTGAGTCCCTCGCAAAGTCTAGGAAACGTAGGTACTTTAGTAAGAAACTGAGCTCAGCCTCTTTTCAAATTAAATCAAAATCTATCTTTTTCTCTAGATTAACATTCCAGGGGGAGTCATAAAGCACTGACGCTGCAAACCCAAACGGAGAAGCAGGGGAACCAGCAATATAATTCACACCGCATGCACTGCAAAAAGCATTATGCCGGGGTTACGTTCGACCCCAAGAGGTTGAACACCAATCAAATAATCCACCATGCATGCACAACGAAAGCGTCATGCCGGAGGTACATTCGGCCCCAAGAGGTCGAATACCGATTAAATGATTCACCCCGCATGCGTAGCAAAAGGCGTCATGACGGAGGAATGTTTGGCCCTAAGAGGTCAAACGCCAAATAAACAATTAGATCATTGTACCAATATCATGCCCATTTGTAACAATTTCGGGTGTATTGTAACTCGAATAAAATAAGACCAAAATAGAAAGAACACAAGTCCTCGTAAAGCAACCATTAGTATCTTCGTAGTAAGGAAGAAGTAATAGCCACGTAAGAGGCCATGAAACAACAACCTCGTACAAAGGCTGACAAGATCAAGTGCCAAAAAGAGTACAATAAAGCAAAAGTCACACTTGCTATACCATTATTGATCAATTGGGGAGCATTAATACCTTGGACGACCAAAATTTAAGCGGTCTTCAAATCTATCCACTTTGATTAAATATTAAATATAGATCATGCAACCAATTAATGATGACCAAGTGGTGACTCACAAATGCAAAGATTCCTCCTCACACTATATATATATATATATATATATATATATATATACTATAATATAAGAACAGAAAAAAAGATTCCCCGTTAACTATTTCTCCCCATTTTGTCCTCAAATATTTTATTTCTCACTTTTCTTTGTTCAAATGTTGGCAGTGACGAGGGTGTAATTTTGAGCACTCTCAAACCCATTAAAATAGTGAAAAGTGGGGCAGGCGGGTCCCACTACAAAATTTGCTCTCACGATTTTTCCTCTCTCACCTCTGCTCACTCTCTCTCCGCCTCATTCTTCTCTCTCCTCCATCTCACTCTCTCTTTCTCTCTCTCATGTTAGTTTTATTTAATATTTATTAGTATTATCCTAAAGTATTTTGTATCGTCAATTTAGTCCTCCATTATTTACAAAAAAATACTTTAAGCTCATCAAAAAAATTAGGCAAAATGTAAACAAATGTCATTAATTTGGAAAGTTATTATTGTTATCCCTACTTCCCTACTATAATAATAAGAGGGGATAATCAGCTCCTCAACAACCAATTTTTGTTTCTTAATTGTCCTTGTAATCATGTAAATTGCAGAATAACCCCCACAGTTTTTAACTCTTTAGTTTTGCCCCTTAATTTTGCTATTATTTACTTTTGCACCCGTAACAAATTACAAAATAGTCCTTCAAATTTTAAATTTTCCTATTTTTGCCCAAAAATCTTTTTCTTTTAGCTCATACAAATTGCAGAATGGTCCTTATAATTTTTAACTCTTTAAATATTGCCCCTAAGGTTTGATATTATTTATATTTGGTCCCCACAATAAATTATAAAATAGTCATTCAAATTTTAATTTTTCTTATTTTTGCCTCAAAAGCTTCCTTGTTTAACTCATTACATCGTCCATCTTGTTTTGCAGTAATAAATATCTTAGGGGGCGCGCGTATTGATCGATTGGGGTCCATCTAATATAATACGTATAGCCGCTTTTATCAACCAATTTTTCTTGCCCTTTTCCCCCCAGCTTTTTAATCTTAATTGTTGTTTTGCCACTCACACAAAAAAAAAAAAAAAAAACAGAGGGGGGCGGCCTTAACTTTTGACTGAGATGGCAGTCCACTATTTAGCACAAGAAAGAAATTATTTTGTCCCAATTGCATGAGGGATCCCATGAAATATTATATATTTCTATACAATCCCACAAAATATTACAAATTCTTTTTATTTGTTTAATTCTTTTGATCTCGCCTCCAAAATTTACGTTGTGCACTTACAGACCCGTTGTGAATTGTCGAATGGTTCTTTTAGTTTTTATGTCTAATAATTTGTCCCAAAAGCTTTATATTATTTATTTATAGGCCCTATTGTAATTTAATTTTTGCTTTCTATCTTGCTCTTTGCTACATGTTTTTTAAAACATGCCTTTGCTACATGTTTGTTGATGCCTATGTTGCACGGGTATGGATACAACGATACGGTACAGTATGGGTACAACGATACGATTTTCAAAAAGTAGGCGATACGGATACGGCAAGGATACGTCTATATATATATATATATATTTGTTAATATTAATATCACAAAATTTAAATGGCATGTTCATAGTAAGTAAACTAATTCGTATGTAAAAATTGATACAAAAAATATTAATTCATAGAAGTGATAATAACAAAATAGTGAATTCATAAAAGTCGCATTATCACTTCGTTAGTTTGTAGAAAAATATATCAATGTGTTCATGTAACATAGTTTGTAATATGGAAAACTTACCAATTATCTCCCTGTAAAAAATAAAAAAGTACCCTTCTTGTATTATTTTAAATAAGACAATTCTCCTTATAACTTATAATTACTAAAGTAATATGTTTTGAAAGTTGGAAAAAGTAAAACGAAATAAATAAATGGTGAAATAGTTTCTTATCTTTATCGATTAGTTATAAAAAAAGTAAGTATCTTTCTTCTAAATTTTTAATTAGCAGCTGTTTGATATGTATATTTCAGTAGTACAATGTTTACATCAATATTAAGTTTTTTTAGAAATTAATTATTTTTACATTTAAAATTCTAGGACATCTATAAGAGACGGTTAAGATTGGTAATATTTTTTATGTGAAAAATATTATCGATTTGTTATTTACTGTTGTCTTATAACAATTATTTATTCTAACTATACTATTTATAAATTCAATAAAAGACTAACTAATGGAAATTTGTATTGCCGTGCGGAGCACGGGCTTGATGTACTAGTATATATATATCCCTCGATCTTGTAGTGTACAGATTCATACACAATTATACGTAGACAATCACTAGTTTTTGGTAAAGTGTGAACGTTTTACTAATCACATTTTATCCAATTTATTCCTTTATTTCCTATTTAAATTATTTATTGTTAAAGGATGTCTTTCCTACTACAAGATATATATATATATATATATATATATATATGATATGGAGGTTTCTAGCATTTGGGCCCATGCTGTGCCACTGCCCATGAACAAGCATATCGGGGATCAAACCTGATATGACATCGAATGTAGGATTCGATATAGGCCAGTCGCGCCTATAAATATCCTGCACCGCACGCTGAGAAAGACAATTAATTCTCCACCTCGATCCTCCCGCATCACATCTAATAGAGATATTCGACATTATACCCGACATAGACATTCGATATAGTCCTGCCCACGTCATCACTCAGCCTCCTATAACGACCTCATCCCCGACGTCATATCGAGACTCATCACCAACGTTGCATCGAGACTCATCCCCGACGTCATATCGAGACACATCACCGGCGTCATATCGAGGCTCATCCCCAACGGTGCATCGAGACTCATCCCCGACGTCATATCGAGACTCATCCCCGACCTCGAGCAACAGGTTCCGGACCAAGTCTACGCGAGATACCTAGCGTAGGCCTGATTTGAGATAGACTCGTTGAATTGCTAGACTATTAACTTGTAACCGACACTCACATATATATAAAATGATATATCGCCAAATCAATATATATATATATATATAGATATATATATATATATATCCCTCGATCTTGTAGTGTACAGATTCATACACAATTATACGTAGACAATCACTAGTTTTTTGTAAAGTGTGAACTTTTTACTAATCACATTTTATCCAATTTATTCTTTTATTTCCTATTTAAATTATTTATTGTTAAAGGATGTCTTTCCTACTACAAGACGAGTGTTGTGAAGACTGATGTGTGGCGTGCATAGGTAGTATGCTAGATGTGATGCAAATATGATGCTACACTTACATTTTGCATTGGACGTCACATTAATAATAAAATAAAAAGTAAATTATGTCTCATGTATCAAGTCTCACAAGAAGTATGTGATTAATGCCTAAAATCTAACATATGCAAGACTTGAATTAAAGAGAATAATTTGAATGCCAAATATATAAGGACAAATTTAAGCTGGCTGATTTAGTTGTTGTAAAGCACATGATGGATGAATGTGCTTAGAGATTAGTTTCACTAGATACTTATGTAGTAGTTAATAGATAAACCGCCTATGATTGTTTAAATTATCGAGTATTGTCGAATAATTGCATTTTTAATAACCCGTGACAGAATGCCAACATTAGCTATACCCTAGGTTCTTAGCCTCCCTAATCACCTAAACCTTTAGGTCGAACAATTCCAGATGTCAATTGATTTTAGAAGAGAAACTAAGTCAAAATCAATTTACCATTTGATGGTATTAACCATGTGTTCTTGTAAAGATACCTATTTGCGTGATCTAATATTGTACATAATCACGTTAACAAGTCATAATGCACAATTGCAAGATAAAAGGTTAGAAGAATTCTTGGATTCGGTCGAACTTTGATTATCTTAATCTTCTGAACTTCATTGCTTCGCCTTCTTCTTTATAAATCCTGACTTTATAACTCTAAGATGGAAACTTCGACAGTGAATGAGTGATTATAGACTTTTATTTTCTCATACATATGTTTCTTTGTTCCCACGTTTTGCAAAGTAAAGCCACATTCTTTTTTAGATTTTTATTCATGAAAATGTTGCTTTAGGATTAAAATGTAAACCGTCAGCCAGGTTGCTTGTGCATGTTGCATGCATGTAAGTTGTGCGTGCACGCCCCTTGTGCCCCTTCAACGCCTCATGTCATGCGTGAAAACGCTTGTATCACCTTACCGCGCGCTGGTAGCGATTCTTCATGATGTCAAGGCACGTTGAATTGCTAGACTATTAACTTGTAACCGACACTCACATATATATAAAACGATATATCGCCAAATCAATATATATATATATATAGATATATATATATATCCCTCGATCTTGTAGTGTACAGATTCATACACAATTATACGTAGACAATCACTAGTTTTTTGTAAAGTGTGAACTTTTTACTAATCACATTTTATCCAATTTATTCTTTTATTTCCTATTTAAATTATTTATTGTTAAAGGATGTCTTTCCTACTACAAGACGAGTGTTGTGAAGACTGATGTGTGGCGTGCATAGGTAGTATGCTAGATGTGATGCAAATATGATGCTACACTTACATTTTGCATTGGACGTCACATTAATAATAAAATAAAAAGTAAATTATGTCTCATGTATCAAGTCTCACAAGAAGTATGTGATTAATGCCTAAAATCTAACATATGCAAGACTTGAATTAAAGAGAATAATTTGAATGCCAAATATATAAGGACAAATTTAAGCTGGCTGATTTAGTTGTTGTAAAGCACATGATGGATGAATGTGCTTAGAGATTAGTTTCACTAGATACTTATGTAGTAGTTAATAGATAAACCGCCTATGATTGTTTAAATTATCGAGTATTGTCGAATAATTGCATTTTTAATAACCCGTGACAGAATGCCAACATTAGCTATACCCTAGGTTCTTAGCCTCCCTAATCACCTAAACCTTTAGGTCGAACAATTCCAGATGTCAATTGATTTTAGAAGAGAAACTAAGTCAAAATCAATTTACCATTTGATGGTATTAACCATGTGTTCTTGTAAAGATACCTATTTGCGTGATCTAATATTGTACATAATCACGTTAACAAGTCATAATGCACAATTGCAAGATAAAAGGTTAGAAGAATTCTTGGATTCGGTCGAACTTTGATTATCTTAATCTTCTGAACTTCATTGCTTCGCCTTCTTCTTTATAAATCCTGACTTTATAACTCTAAGATGGAAACTTCGACAGTGAATGAGTGATTATAGACTTTTATTTTCTCATACATATGTTTCTTTGTTCCCACGTTTTGCAAAGTAAAGCCACATTCTTTTTTAGATTTTTATTCATGAAAATGTTGCTTTAGGATTAAAATGTAAACCGTCAGCCAGGTTGCTTGTGCATGTTGCATGCATGTAAGTTGTGCGTGCACGCCCCTTGTGCCCCTTCAACGCCTCATGTCATGCGTGAAAACGCTTGTATCACCTTACCGCGCGCTGGTAGCGATTCTTCATGATGTCAAGGCACGAGTGGGGCCTGGTCGCGTGTTGGTCGCGCTTTTATCCTTGGCGGCCATGATGTAAATTAGTGCTATAGTCCACTTGTTGGTCACGCGTTGTGTGGCATTCGCCCTGATTAATGGTATCCTCCAATTTTGTTCTTTTTACGTCGTAAGCTATTTTTTTGTTCCTTTATCCATTTCATGGTCCAAAATAGCTGTTTTGATTTTACTACACTCAAAACTACAAATAACAAAACAAAAGATATTAAAAGATGTTGCAAGGTTGGGCAAAAGAACGAGTAAAAATGATACAAAAATAATGTCTTTTGGACACTCATCAACGACCTCTCTCAAGAGTCATGATGTGATCTAATTAGTTTGGTGTTTGCCCGACTCGGATTGAAATGCAACTCTTAAGAAATGAGGCAAGTAACTAGGATTAAAACCAAACATGTTATAAAAAAATAACTTTTGATATATAAACGAATATGACAACTTTAATGGTTATGCACTGGTGATAAAACATTTTTGATCATGAATATTCAATGGTTCAAGCTTGAGAAATGTGAAAATGAATCATGAACTACGAGAAAATTGATAACTCCACTACAAAATCATGAACAATTTATAATCTTTCATATTCATGTTTTTACTTTATTACACATTTGCCATCTCATCTCATATCTGATTCACTTGCTTATTGTTGGATTATATCCAACCATTAACTATTTGCAACATACTGATTCATAATCGCGGTAATTTATTTGAACTATAATGCAACATAGTTCGTTGCTCGCGGTAAAGAGCAACGAACTATGTTCAAAATATATAGCTGAAAGAGAATCTTGGTGGGGCTTGAATAAATCTTAAATTGAGTCTCTCATTTGCTCATACGGAGACTCTTGATGATTTGTTAAGATTTTAGTAAATTAGGATAAATTTAATTAAGTGAATCATCATAATTCACATTTACTTTTTCATGTCCGATGTTGATGTAATTTGAGGAATTTCTTATTAAAAATGCTAGTTATTGTTAAACCTTAGTTGATAAATTTGTATACCGTAAAGTAGAGTTAAATCCAAATATCTCTTATATTGACCTCGTTATTGTTATCTCAAGATTTGTCTTAAACAAACAAATGTTCATATTTTATAATTCTATTATATTTCTTAATATTTACATGTTAGAAAATCATCTCGAATGACAAGCAATAATAAAAATAATATTTGAGAAACTATCTAATATGATGCATAATCAATGCTTAAGAAAATAATAATAAACCAACTTTACGTAAAATTGTATTTTAAGTACTTATATTCAATTCAAGAATTTTTGTAATCACAACATCAAACATATATACGATGAAATAAGACGTTTAACATTATACATCTTAGTCATATATTATTTTGTTCTAGTTATTAGTGTAACTTACATAACATTGTATTTATGTTATAACAAAATAAATATAAGGGTTTACTAAGCTAAGTAACTTTTGAAAACTAGAAGCCAGTCTCTGATTTATGGACAATAATGTACAAGTTACGTATTATGGAGGAATCAAATTATTTCAAAAGTATGCCTTCATATAAAAGTTAGAGGACATCATGGATAGTATATGGCACAAAATAGAGAGCAAAAATGTTTTATTTTTTTTTACTATTTATTATAACTTTTGGAAGGTGCGGGGCATAATGGCACTATAATAACTTTTGGATTTTTATGGGTAAAATATTATAAAATAAAAATTTCTGATTTCTCCCGAAAACTAGGCAAAAAAATAGAAGATATTAATATCTGAAAAAGTTTGGTTAATCGAAATGTATTGATATGTAAATATTGTTGGATGAAAGGTCTCTATTATTAACCAAGAATCAATATTAACTTAATAATATACATGTCCCACCTCCTA
The DNA here is from genome assembly GCA_948329865.1 of Linaria vulgaris. NCBI lineage: Eukaryota > Viridiplantae > Streptophyta > Magnoliopsida > Lamiales > Plantaginaceae > Linaria > Linaria vulgaris. Next base: position 12,524,562 of record OX415254.1, on the reverse strand, counting down.
GTCTCAATCATTTAGATGTCGAGTCATGGATTGCTCTTCAATAATTAACCGATGTTGTATCAATTTTTGTATTTACTTATAATTAAGTGCAAACATACATAAATATTTGTATACATAGTTACTTATGTAAAAAAGGGTTATAGGTAATTCAAACACCAAGGTTAACATTTGATCTTACAATATAGGTTTAAAGAATAATAAAGTATTTACGAATAATAAAAGATTACTATTAAGATCAAAGACAAAAATGCAAAAATTTGCAAGTGTTTAGGGTTAAAAATAATAGTTTTAAAAGTTCAAGGACTAAAGTGTAATATATATATTTATTTTTTTCAAAGTTTTGGGAGCTTTTAAGAAAAAACCTCAAAGTACCGATAATACCTCATTAAACCTCGTACTAATTTTGGTTTATCATACATTAGTTTGACTTCACTATAAATCAACCTACTCATGTAAATACCTCTATACCTCTATATATTTGTTACTGTAATATGTTAGTCCTTCATAAAGTTAAATGTGTTGTGTACTCTCTTAACTCAAGGACTTGCGATAATTAGTTTGGCTTTAGCAATGTATATGGAGTTTTAGCCGAATAATCAACTTGTTATGGAGTGTTGGAGCCGAATAATCAACTTGTTATGGAGTGTATTGGGAGAGTCCCGTTGCTTCAAATCACTCGTCATGGTTCTCTGATTCAACATTTGTTGCTAAACGATTGAGCAAATGACAACATTTTTCCTTTGTGAAGCTTAAATTTCTTTGAGATTAAGATTTACCAACAAGAACCTAAATGTTACCAATAGATGTAGTTCAAGATGTTGCCCAACTTTTTATAATTTTTTCTTTTTTTGTGATTCGCAAGAACTTTTATTGAGAGGGAGTATCAGGAATACTCCTAAAGAAAAAAAGTTACATAGAGCATAAAAGAGTTACATGATTGACAACTCGAATTAACTAAAGGGTAAATAATCATTTTTTCCGCCCTTTGATCCAAAGTCATCTCTTGATCTACACCGCTTCGGTAACTTTATCAATGTACATTTGATCTCTATGGAAGATAAATTTGTTTCTTGCAGTCCAAATTTACTAAACAGTGAAGAATCAAACCCAAGTCCATTCATTAGAAGCAGAATTCGGGTGAAGGAGAACTCTAAACTGAACTATATTATCTTCTGGATTATCCGAGAACACCGAGTTGATACCAAACCAACAAAGGTTTTTCATCCAGATTTGGTATGTAAACTGAAGTGGCAAAAAATATGTGATACAGATTCCACGACACTGCCAAAAAAACAAGAATACTCGCTTGCGTCGAAAGAAATACCTCTCCTGATTAAATTATTTTTTATCAGTATTTTGTCCATGATAGCTCTCCAAGAAAATGTCGTCATCTTAAGAGGCGCCTCCACATTCCAAAAGTTACGCGAAAAGACAGAGCCATGTTGTTGTTCATTTTTTTAAGAGTATTGTATGCCAATTTGACTGTAAAAGTCCCTTTTGGGCCTGCTTTCCACTGCCAACTATCCACCCGGTTCATGTATGGCTTAAAATCTTCAATAAGACACTGCAATTCAAAAACACGATTCACTTCCCAAACAAATAATCTACGCCGCCACCTCCATTTCTACAACCATCCTCCTTGAACCCACTCACCTTTTTCTGCAATAGTATCATTTTTGTCAAGGCTTATTAAGTAAAGCCTCAGAAAACGAGAGCACATTGGTTCTTCACATATCCACCTGTCAAGGTAGAATTATGTGTACATCCCATTCCCAACAATTATTTGCACCCCATCAACGTACCAATCATTAAACTTAGCATACTTGACAATATATGTCCACCTTATAGAAGCATTGGCAAGTCGAGAGCTATTGAAATCTACAGAAAATAACGGATTAGCAGTTTCGCTACATTGAAAATAATTTTCTGTCAAATAGAGGAGTTAAAATGAAGGAGTTTCCACACCCACGTAGAGATTAAAACTACATTGAAATGAGAAAGATTTTTGAGCCCTAATCCACCATTTATGTAACTTTTACATATCAAATCCCAATTAACCCATGAGATTTTTTCTCATTCTTCTCCATCCCCCTAAAGAAATCTTAGTTGACTTCTTGTAAACTTATCGATGAATTTCCTGAGAGCCTTGTAAAAAGAAAGAAAATAAATCCATAAACCAGTGAAAACCGATTTCAAAAAGGTCAAATTTCCCCCAAAAGAAACTTGACTTCTCTTCAAGGAAGTAAATTTGCAATACAAAGATTCAAAGACCAAACTCCAATTAGACTGTAGTCTGGGGTTTGCACCAATTGAGATTCCCAAGTATTTAAAATGAGTCTTCTAAACTTTACAGGTTGGATAGAGGTGTACGAGTTCAAAGTGTGCTCTTCAATATTTATCCCGAGCAGACTACTTTTCATAAATTAACTTTCAAGCCAGAGATTAGCTCAGAAATACGGAGGATGCTCTTGATAACGTGGATGTTGTTCTATGAATCTTTGCTAAAAATCATGGTATCATCGGCATACTGTAGATGAGACGCTTCCAAATTATCATTTCCAATTTGAATACCCTTAAACAAGTGGTATTGCCTATCCTTCGAGACAAACCCGCTAAAACCCTCCACTACAAGAACAAAACTTAGGGGAGATAAGGGATCTCCCTGACGCAACTCTCATGACATTTTAAATTCCTCTGTTGGACTTCCGTTAACAAGAACTAAGATGGAGGTAGAATTTAGACACTCTTGAGTCCATATCCGCCTTTGATTGCTAAACCCACCAGACACATGATATGATCGAGATAATTCCAATTAACATTGTCGAAGACCTTCTCAAAGTCAACTTTAAAGATCAAAGATAGTTTCTTTTCCTTCTCCTCGCGTCGTCAATAATCTTGTTTGAAGGAAGGATGCAGTCAACAATGTGGCAATTTTTTATGAAGGCTAGGAGAGATAATTGTCTTAAGGACCTTACTAAGTCTTGATGCCAGAATCTTTGCCAAGATTTTATTGATGCTGCCAATAAAGGAAATATGCATGTACTCACTTATTTACACTGAAATGGTCTTTTTTGAAACAAGAACAATAAAAGATGGATTAATACCATGAACTAGCCTACCATGAGAATGAAATTCAGAGAGAAATCTGATAGTATAAGGCTTTAAGACATCCTAGAACCTTTGATAAAGTTAAGGTTAAAGCCATGTGGACCTGGACTTTTTGTGCTGTCACATTCCCACACAACATATCCAATTTCCTCTTCCGAGAAGGGATTGATCAGCAATGAGTTTTGAGAATCACTAACAAATTTGAGACTTAGGTCACCAAAGGTAGGCCGAACATCCAGGGGTTCTTCAAATAATGTTGAAAAGTAATCTATAATCTCATGTTTCACCTCAACGACTGACAAGCGTTTAATAAACGTAATTTAAGTATATGTTTGCTTATGCTTTTGAATACTTATGATGGCGTATTTACTTGTTTTCTTAGGATTTTATAAAGTTAAGACGAAACTAGGCTAAAAGAGGCCAAAATAGATATTTTGGGCGACAATGAGTTAAGACACTATTTTGGGAAGTTCACGCACTACGAGAGCATTACGACACTACACAAAGGCGAAATACCAAAGATAGCGCGATTGAAGAGGAAGACACCAAGAGACCGCATGGAGGAAATCAGAAGGTCGTGCAAGCAGAAGCGCATTGCACGGGTGGCACGCGATCAAGATGGAATTCGGGACAATTGTTAAAAACCCTATAACGAAGCCTAGAGCGGAGAAAAACTATAAATATGAGGCTACGTCCAGCAGCTAGCGCACGGCTTACACACACTCACCATCATTTACAACCACTTTCCGATAGAGAAACTTTGAGAGTTTGTCACAAGAGAGAAAATACCATCAAAGTCTTGTTCTAGTTTAGTTGACTCATTGTTTTGAGAGAAACTAGTTTGTGAGGAAAACGATAGTAAAAGGGAGTTAAGAAGAGAGTTTAGCAACAATGTTCCACTGGATCCGAGAAGTTTCTCATTATTTCGTTACCTTGTTTATGATATTTACTTCTTCATTGATTATTGAACTCATGACTATCATGAGCTAACATGCTCGATGTTTAAAGTATAGGAGTAACTCTAATTTATGAATATGTTTATTTGCGTTACGTGATGTGTGTTTGATGATCTTGAATATCTAGCTTGAAAAGTTATTTATGTTGTGTGACTAACCTTACTCTCGTTGGGATAAAACAGAGGCACCCTTGCGGGACTGCCTGGAGTGTAGAAGGCTAAGGATAGTTATATATATGTGCGATTTGTGACTTTTGATTTGCGAAAGCAACTGATGCGCAACCTTTAGATCACACTAGACCAATCTTGGCTATGTACATTTTGTTAACACGATTCAAATGAGTTAATTGGGTTGCATATTTGATATCTCTTCTAAAACAACTAACAACTAGAATGATTCTGTTAACACGGTAGGTTAATACAGACTCATAGGTATATGGTTGGGATAACTCTTGCCATATGTCACACATTCATCAGACATGCAAACATCAAATAACTATCAAGTACTGTAAGTAGATATAGGTAGTTTGTCTATGAACTATTATGGCTAAATCATTATGAAACTCGACCTCTAAACAATCTTTCCAGTTATTGTTTACAACCAAAATCAATCAATCATTAAATTATATCTTGAGTTTAGTTTAGTTAATTTAGTTAATCAACCCTTCTTCTAACTTTTATTAGTTTAATTATTTTAATTGCTTTAACAGTGTTCTTGCATTCAAACCTAAAACCAAAAAGATATTTAATTACTATTTCTGCATTCTGAGATTAATTTCCATTGCATCCTAGATTAAGCATTCTTAGCATAAAAAGCATTCAAATCATCTTTAGTATAGAAAGCATTCACATCATTCACAAGCATTCATTTCATCCTGCAAATACAAGAGAAAATATCGTGACAATTGTTAGTGTTTTGCATTTAAGTGATTCATACATTAATCCACCACTCCCTTAGGATACGATACTTGGTTCGTAAATTTACTACCATTTTATTATTACTTGATTCCAGCTCTCGCGACAAAGTGGGATTTGGGTGTAGGATTCCTGTGTTGACTTATATTCCATTTTATTACACTTAAAAACACCCATCAATGATGCTATCAATCCAAATGTTGGTATATAAAAACCTTGAATACCAATTGTGATATTTATCCTTTGAATACATTACGGGAAGTATTTATAGTTCGCGCCACCTTGTTGAATCCATCTTAGTTCTGGCTTTTTGGAAAAGAAGAATTTATTTTCTCCTATAAATTTGCCATAACTGGGCAAACACAGTTCTTCTTGGTTCAATATCTGAGTTTTTAATATGATCCAACTCATCCTTTTCATCGGTTGAAAGAATCCAAGTTTTGGGTTCCCTAATATTTTTATCAATCTATCCATAGACATTATTATTATTCCACTCTTTGAGAGCCTAATTTATTCTAGTGATCCCTAACAAAGGGATCAAATCTACTATGATCAAAGCAGCAATCCATCATTTTAAATGGCTTTGCACCTAACTTTCATCATAGGATATGAGAAGAATCAGCATGTGATATGATACTGATATTTGAAGACTGATTTGAGATAAGTTTCTCCACTGGCTTAGCCAGTCTTCTGAGAGGAGAAATATGTGAAGGCGATTTTTTGTTGTATCACCAAACTTATACCAAGTGGCTTTCCTCCCATTAAAAGGAGGGTCGAGAACATCCATCACATTAACAAATTCGCTAAAATCAACAAATGAAAAAAGCATCATATCCCCCAACATGGTGTCATTTACAGAAAATTCTCATAACCTTGGCCTTTGGCGGTCAATCCCCTAACCTTTGCATTACTTTATTCACATTTTTGCTGTAGGATTTGCTGATGTGCCAACATATTTTACTTTTAGATTGGCCAGATGGGAACCTTTGTACAAAATTGCAAAGGTTGGGGGGTTGACCATTAAAGACCAAAGTTATGGGGATTTGCTGCAAATATGGTCAAACATTAGAAGGTTTTGATGCTTTTTCCCCAATCAACAATATCCCTTGAGACATCGTATGACATCCTTCCACTTCTTTCTTGTGAATCAAGAACAAAGTTGAATTCACCTGCAAAGCACCAACTACCACTGCCAAATTGGAGTTTCAAATTGATTAATGCAGCCAACAAGATTTTTTTTTCCCCAGAAAACAGGGCGAGTATATATTCAGAATATAGCATTTAACTCTTTCTCAACCCCAAAAACAAGTTAAAGAAATGAAGCCATCCCTAGTGATTGAGGACTCGATATTGAACGAGCTTGTTCTCCCAATAGAAATTAACTCGCTTGCTGTACTAGTAGCATAATCAACGACCCAACTAAAATCATCCCCTTCCGGCATTTGCGCCACATCTTTAAGCATAATGTTTTTCGCCTTTGTCTCTTGAATACATATCACTTCTAACTTAAATTTGGAGACTAACCTTCTAACTTCACTATCCTCCCGCCTACTCATCTGATATTAAATGAGATAATCTTCATCTAAAAGATTGTTTATTCCCATCCTCCTACGAGATTTTAGGGAAGATCTTTCGATCTATCTCATCCATCTCCTTTAGATTTACCTATCATAGCCTCTTCATTACTATCCCCGACAATTATCCCCAATTCGTTCTTGAAAGCCCAAATGCCTTTAGCTTCTTGCTCAATATTATTTCTCAAAATCACTTTGTTTCTATTAAAAATAGTGCTATTAGTCATAGAACTCGACAATTCAGACATACCCATTTTCATATCACTAAATCTAGGGTATGAGCTGCATCTTGAGCGGGTTTACCTTCTTTTATCATTTTCTTCCTTCCTATAACTCGAATATTGGTAGAATCATCCTCTACATCTATACCTTCAATGGACTTGATGAATGATGCCTTTTCTTTTAGCTTATGAATAAGTTTCTTCCCTTTGAGCCTTTTCTACTATGTCGACTTCTCAAACCAAGTCGACCTCGTAGAAACATGACTATCTCTGATAAGGATCAAAGATGCTTTACAAGTATTCTAATTCGAGTTTAGAATACACTCCTAAGAAGTCGAAGATAAGAGAGAATCTAAACTAAAAACATATTTTATTTCTTCTTGATGAAAATACTTGACTTGTTGAATACATATACACTTATAATTTTAAATTATCCCACAACATAATCTTATCCACTTCAAAATTAATATAACATACAATATGTATTATTATTTAATACATATAATATAATAAGTAGGCCCACAACATCCCTCCCTCTTCAAAGAGGCCTTGTAACTTTCCACTACTATACAAATGCGATGTAATCTTATCCATTATAGAATTTGAAAGTGCAAGGTATTTTGAAATCAATGTTATGCGATGTTGGGACAACATTGATGATAACATTGAAACTAGAGGACATGCATGCAATCTGTTTAAAACTGGAAAAATTATTGTTTTGCCTTTATTCACTTACTAACTTAGTTCCACGAGTTGTAGTTCATATTTTTATGTGCTCCAGGTCTAGAGACTTCAAGGATGAATTTATTTCCTGAATGAAAAGTTGCCATTCAATAAGTTTCCAAATAAGAACTTTCCTTAATTGAAGACGCGTGCAGGATGAAAAGAAAGGAAAGAACAAGAACGAATTAGGAATGAAGATTTCCAGAGGAGAATACTTTCAATCTATAAAGAGAAGGAAATTTCCCTTAGAAGAATCAAGTTAAATAAAGAAACCTTTCCTAATTCAAGAAGGAAAGCTGCATGCGCTGCAATGGAAAGAAAAATGCGCGTGATTTACAAGAAAGAAAGAAGATTACTTGCAGTAGAATTCTTTCCATAGAAGACTACAAGGTGCAGTAGGATTCTTTCCATAGAAGACTACAAGATGGAGAAGGATTATTTCCAGAGAAGACTACAGAATGAAAAATGATTATTTCCTTAGAAAATTTTTAGCCAAAAAAGGAAATATTTTCAATGAAGACTTCTAGTTGGACAAGGAAACCTTTCCTTATTGAAGAAGGCTTGCTATGAACAAAATCAGAGTCATACAATGAGATCTAATAGCAACCAAAAATGTGCACAACATGTCTTGGACATCAAGGAATACTACATTATAAATAGGCATGTTGGACATCAAGAAAAAGACACGAAGACAAGAGCGAAAATCTCCCGTGAGGAAATTATTAGAGTCGAGTGTCTTTGTCTTGTTTTTCCGAGGTTTGAGATTGACGAGTTGAGTCTAAAAGTCATGTTTAGATTTAAGGAGTTGATCTTTGTTTGCTCGGTTGAGGTCAAACAACTTGAGAGTGTGAGGCTTGAGAGTTGAGAGAACGACTTTTGTTAAAATTAATATTTCGAGAATGGTTATTTCGCCTAAGGCTCAGAAGATTATAAACCCTTATAATATTCTTAAAATTATCTACTTGTATTCTTTACTTTTTCGCTGCATTATATTCCCTGCCAAGTAGATTGGTACTAATGTTAACTGATGTTAACGGATGTTAAGATAACATTGTATCCAGTGGTATCATAACATTGGAAAAAGAGTATCAAGTCCCGATCCAACAATTTCAGAATTAATATATAATATAATACATATTTGATGTATAATCTATTATTACTTAATATGCATAGTATATAATTTAATAATTAAGTAGAATAGTAATAAAAGCGTCTCATGTACCACGTGAGGCACTGCCTCCTATTATCACAAACATGTGGGTTGCACGTGGGTACCATAGGTGTGGGTCCACCGGTTGGTGAGAGCAGAAGGCAGTGTCTCCTGTGGTACCTCAAACGCTCCCGATCATAACAACTTCAGAAGAACCTTAGTCCAATATATAGGCACAACATCGTCATGAGGTGCCTACCCTATAGACTCGATGCTTAGATTTAAAAAAATTAACTAATGGCATAACAACATTTGTTGCATGCCATTTTGACACACTATTACAATTATGACCGGATCGACACTATGTTTCATCGGGTCGATCCATGATCAAACCTGGTAGTTGGAGTTACTCCCTCTCTCTATAAAAACCATTTCACAACAATAAGGTATGCTATTAAATCGATCTCAAACTATACATGTCGATTTCCTCTGTAATTTTCACTGACTTGAGTATTGAAGCTTCGTTGTTGAGTGTGCTTCAATTAGCCTATGTAAATTTGTTAGAATTCAAGCTTCCCAACAAATCAAATTTTAGAGGTTGTTGGTTTTGTTCAGAAGTAGAGGGCTAATATCATCGCCACGTCAACAATAAAATGTTCGACACAAAAGACAAGGCCATTATTGACTGTACATGTCTATTTTGTCTTAAAAACTCAAAAATATTAGCCAGTCATGTATTTTTTTTAAGGGATAATTCTATCAAGCCCCCCAAACTATGGAGTCATTTACCGCACAGGGTCAGAACTTTAGTTTTAGCGGCAGTGCCCCCTAAACTTTGGTCGTTTGTGCGATTTACTTTTGTGCGTGTTCCGACCATATTTTTGCCGGAACAGTAAGACACGTGCATAGCACATGTTAAAGTTTAAGGGCATTTTTGTCCAAAAAAATATTCGCCAAACTTTCAAACCCCCCAAACTATACTCTTTTTTGACTTTCCCCCCTTAACTATCAAGTGTGCGATTTGCCCCCTGAACTATGGTATGATTTGGAGGACTGCCCCTTGAACTATTTTTTTAATTTTTGGATTGCCCCCTGAATTTTTATGAATTTTTTTAGAAGTAAAGGGGCATTTTCCTTAGGTTTATAATTCGCGATTTTTGAAGATTTTGAAGCTTTTATTTTAATGGGGTTTTACAGAAGCAGAGAGAAAATAGCTGAAAGTCCTTAACAAAGTTCCTTAACAAATAGCATTTCCTTAATTACCATTCAACAATCATAGAGAGATCGAGCACTCAATTCAGCAATCGAATTCCAAAAAACAAATCTAACAATAACATAAAACAAAAAGATGCAAAATCCATAAACTTTCATTTCTTTCCATATTCATCAAACTTCAAAACAGATAACAGCAAGGTCTTCTTCTTCCTCTTCTTGGCGCCACCTCGGAGTAGGAAAACCAAGAGGAGAGTCGCGAGTTCGTGGCGGAGAGGTGGTGCAGCGGTGGATTTGTAATCGGCTAAGGTGCGGCCATCCTCGAGCTGTTTTCCGGCGAAAATCAACGACGTGGTTGCGCGGCGGAGAGGTGGTGCAGCGGTGGAGTCGTGGAGTTGTGTAGCCTCCTCCACCGCTGCCTCTGTAACCGCCGCCGCCTCCGCTGTAACTACGGCCTCCACCACGGCAGTTTTGAACAACGACATACCTATCGTTTAAGAAAGCAATGGTGAGAGCTGTCATTAATGCAGCAACAATCGCCAGCGGCTTCCGTATAAACCCCAATCCTGAAATCCACAAGCATAATTATAACAACCAGCAAACAATTAACATCTAAGCACATGCTAAACCATCGCACATTTGGAATAGGAACGCAGAAAAGTGAATCGAGAGAACAATTCCGATAACGGACGAGGAGGAGACGACCAGTCGACTTCACGGAGGGCTTCGATCAGATCATCGGCCGTCACGTTACTCCAATCCATTTGCTGTTGTTGTTGTTCAATTGATTGATTTAATAAATAAATAAATCGATTGATTGATTGAAATAACAAACCCTAGAATCAGTACAAATTAACAATCGGAGAAGAGATTGAAAAACGATGAAGGAAGGAGATATTGCGAATTGTTGATTGGGGGAGTTGTATGTATGTATATGTATCTGAAAGTAATCGATTGTAAGAACCCTAAAATCGCCCGTCAGTTTGGTAAGTGTAGAAAGATGTAACTGAGTGTTACATTTTGCCCCCTGAACTTTAAGGTTTTTTTAATTAGTTTTTTAATGTTTTATGTGACGGGTCTATTTTACCCCTTACGGGTCACGTGAGTCGGACACGTGAGGGAATATTCTAAGAATATTCCCGTAAAATGTGACCGGAACACGCACTAAAACCAACACGCACAAACGACCAAAGTTTAGGGGGCACTGTCGCTAAAACTAAAGTTCTGACCTTGTGCGGTAAATGACCCCATAGTTTGGGGGGTTTGATAGAATTATCCCTTTTTTTAAATGGATATTTGGATACTAGAGATGAAATTCAATCTATTTGTGACTACCGACTCCTGGGAGATTATTAAGCAACAATAATTATGTATATCAACCTTCTTGTATTTTTCTTGCAACTGAACAAAGACAATTGATCTTTCTATCCTTTTCATTTTATTTTATGGCTAGGATGAAACCTGAGGTACTATTACTAGCGTGTCGTTTCATGTCCTTTCTTTGTGACATGTGATTATATATGTGGTGAAATAATAAAATAGATAAATGAATGGCACTCTGGTGTTTGTGTACTCTCCTCGCTCTCCACTAAGGACATGACAGAAAAATATGGTCAGAAATTAAAAGGAAAGAGTGGTGAATGCAATCAAATATAGACACCTAGGACCATTATCCCGACCTCGCCGCTAATTCTGCGCTACAACTTCTGAAAATCACCTGGACTCGCACCATTTCGTACCCTCGGACACCAACCCTTCATGTCCAAAGTACAACACCATTATTCCATCTAGATCAAATGCATTTACTATAGGTAATTATGCGTGAGATGGTGGGGCGAATTCAGTTAATTTTGCTTAAAATACGGTTGAGACCAGACAATGTGAATCATAATGGATGTCACAATCTGAAAAAAATAATCCATTTGATGATACTCATTCTACTCGCATAACTTCCGAGCTGCCCACATATCTCTTGTCAGAAATCAAGTCGTACGTAGTTCAAATATGATGAATATAAAAAATAGTTAAGTAAGTGAAACGTACCTGCTTGGTTAGGCAGACTCATGCGGATCGGGACTTTGTTGATTACTGACTGAATTAGGACTAAACCAAGCTGCCTAAGTATCTCGTGTAGGAAATCAAGCAAAAGGTAGTTTATTTTCTCAATAGCGGTCGTGTGTCACGTGTCACATTGGGCCTAGAGGGCCGGAGCTAATCATGTTGGCACGTGGGCAAGTTGGCACATTAGCACGTATGATTAATCTGTTGTAGATGGCATGTTAGCTCTAGGGCTAGCGCGTATGATTTGGCATAGCTGATGCGTTGTAGGTGGCACATTAGCTCTATGGCTAACGTGCATGATGTGACACAATTGATGTGTTGCAGGTGGCACGTTAGCTCTAGGGCTAACGCGGATGATGTGACACAACTGATGTGTTGTAGGTGGCATATTAGCTCTAGGGCTAACGCGGATGACTTTGCACAGTTTATGTGTTGTAAGTGGTACATTAGATGTAGTGCTAACGCGCATGATGTGGCACAAGTGATGTGTTGTAGGTCGCACATTAGCTCAAGTGCTAACGAGGATGATGTGGCACTACGACGCGTTGTAGGTGGGACATTAGCTTTAGGGCTAACGTGGATGAGGTTGCACAACTGATGTGTTGTAGGTGGCACATTAGCTCTAGGCTAACGTAACTTGCGAGCTCTCTCCCCAAAAACCTTCCTCTCCAATGATGATTAATGGGATAATTATAAGAGCTTGTTGGACTATTCATGATGGGCTTGGGTCGTTCTTGTTCAATAATGTGCGAGTTCAATAATTTGATCAGAACTTCTTCAATACTCATTAGAATTGGGATCTGCCTTTTGTGTCAAAAAGTCGTTCTTGTTCAATAATGTGCGAGTTCAATAATTTGATCAGAACTTCTTCAATACTCATTAGAATTGGGATCTGCCTTTTGTGTCAAAAAATTACACATATGTGTCTTTCCAATGGCGTATGACTCATGGCCTGATTTGTTCAACCGAGGTTGTTGTGGCTTGTTATTTTTTGAAGACCATGTGAGAATATGACATTACACACAAGTAATACAAATTATGACACATCAGTTGCATAGTGTTTTGTTGGGTTATGGATGAGTTTGTGGTCTTGTGATGGGGTTGAAGAAATGGGGTTTATGTAGCAATAATCTTGTTAGGGGAGAAAATCAGTTGGTGTTTATAGGTGATGAAGTTGTAGGGATTTTAGAAGAGCTTTTTGTGTATGGAAATTCCTTAGGTTTGTTATTACGACTCATGTGGTATTCATATTGTTTGTGATCCCGTGCATGTTTGACAAATGTCGTGTTTGATAGTGACAAGGGTAGTTTAGAAGGTGACAAGTGTGATGTTTTGTGACGACTGCGTCCCAAAAGCCAGGATCCAACTCGAGTTGGTTCGGTGGTGATCAGTCACTTTACCAACTCACACAGAAACACAACTCTCAAGAAGGAGTGTCACTGTCCAGGATCAAACCGTACATGTTATCGTAAAAAAATAACTTTTTATATATACAACAGAAGTCCTGAGAATGCAATAACTTGACAATTTTAATAATTAGAATGCAATAATTTGACAATTTTAATAATTACGTACTGATGATAGACTTTTTTTAATAATTACACGAAAATTCCAAATTGCATGCTTGACAAAATTATTCACTTGATCCAAGCTGACATGTCGGTCTTATCATGAGGAATGAAAGACATGAGAAACGAAGAATGAGACTTTGATGACTTAGTGAGATTGTTGTAGAAGAACTGACAATGCAAGAATTAATAGCGATTCTTTTTTTTCGAGATGTGATTTTATCGGTTGAAATAGAGTAACCAGATAATTTGATGTAAGTATAGTACTAGAATATTGTTAAACATGTACTTAACAGTAAACAAATCCACCCTACCTTATACCTCCCAACGAGGAGTAATCTTGCAAACAACACAAGCAACATGCTTGAGTACATGTCGATCCAACACGCGAGTTACAACCAACTCTTAACCGCAAGGGGCGTCCGAATATATGGGTATCAAGCAAAATTACTTAAACTAACAGTTCTCACTGCCTGACAGTAAATCGACTCACTCCCTTGGCTCAACTTCTCAAAGGCGTCCCAATGGGTGATAAACAAATAAACTAGTAATCCGGATAATATCCGTTGCTCCTTGAGCTACATGTCTCGAACGCAGTTTGTTGCTCTTTGCACAGTTCAAGAACCAACATATGAGATTATAATATCAAAAAATTACCATGATTATGAACCAATCTGCGATAAATAATTAATGATTGAGTAACATTTAACAAAGAGTGAGAAAAACATGTCATTAGATGAGATGCAAAAATAAAAATATGATAAATTATAGGTTGTTCGTGGTTTGATAACAAAGTTGTGATTTTTCTGTCCAAGTTCCTCATGGCCAGATGCCAAATGAGGCTAGAATAAAGTCAGAAATCGAACTCCACCTTTTTTGTATGGAGAACCTTGCCCGTCGTTGATTAATTCGTCAAACATTTAGTAAATTAATATAATATTAATTAACTGAATAATTATAATTCGACACAATAAATATATTTACTTTTCAACTTTCGCGCTGAAGAAATTTGAGGAAGTTCTCGTTAAACATGGTAGTTAATGTCAATTTATGTAAATACTATCATTGATGAAAATCTAATGCGGATAAACTTTGATGTTACAAGGTTAAGTTAAATATCAAATAACTCTTGTATACGTAATCGATGTCTCAAGATTTATCTTAAGTAAACATACATATAAATTTGTAACTATATATATAAATATATATATATATATATTTCTTCTAATGTTAGAAAATAATTTTAGATGACAAGCGATAATATCAAGTACAAATTTGATAAACCATCTTATTTGACGCATAATGAATCCTTAAAATATATTACTTAACTAAATTCATGAAAAGCCTTCTTTAAGCTTATAATCAATCATGTAACCACAATACCAAACAAATACTCCATGAAGTAATGCCTTGAAATATATAACTTAGTGTATTAATATTTGGTTTCAAGATTATTACCTTAAAACTACATAACATTGTTTTTATAACTTATAAAAATATAAATATGCAAACCTAATCAAAATAATTGTTCAATGAATGTTTATGTTATGATACTTAATCACGTTAGATGACTAGACCATGAAAGTAGTTATAATAATCTTACAAAACTTATCTAAGGGTGTGTTAAACATGATAAATATACTATGTATATTCTATTAAAAAATCTAAAATATATTAATTCATGATTAAAAATTAGAATAAAGTGATTCTAACCATTTTTATATCATTTAAGAGTCCGTGTGAGTGATTAATTGTGGAATTGTGATGATTATTTTCAATCATAAACTAAGAACATAAAGTCATACAAAATAAGTTGAAAATCATTGCAGTCTTGGGTTTACCTTTGATCGAAATCAAAATGGACTTTATTTATAAATATCCTTATGGTTTCTGGTACCTAACATCATGAGGAATATGTGTATCCAAAATTGGAGGAAAATACAAAGTTTGACATGCTAGATAAATGTTGTAAACATTGAACCTGCTTTCAGATTTCTGGAAAGCAGTCTATGGTTTTCGCATTACGACCTTCTTAATCACATTATTTGAGAAATATGTCTTCATATGAAAGTTAGAGAGCATCATGGAGAGTACGTGGCCAAATATGATGAGCAAAAATAAATTTTCTACGATTTGTTATGATTTTTCTAAGGTGTAGGGCTGAATGGACAATTTGTGCGCAATAAAAAATTTAAAATATTTTCGGGTAGAAAAAAGATGAAATAAAGTCTTGAGATGAATTTTCCCTGAAAGTAGACTTAAAATAAAGAGATTGATAGGAAGAAAGATTGTATAACTAAAATGGTTTAGATGTGAAAATGGTTGGAAGAAAGTCTACTATTTATAGCCAAAACAATCATGTTAAAACATATTTGATTAAGGTACTACCCTATTTTGGCCACCTAATTCAGATTTTAATAATATAAATGGGAGATGTGGCCAATTCTTGTTCATTTACTTGTGATGTGATATCTCTAATGAAAACAAAATACATATAAATAAATATATATGTATTTACTTTTTTTATACATGTAAAACAATTTAAGCTAAAGTCCCAACTTCATTTTTTGTACAAATAGCAACCTATATCTGATTCCATTATGCAAAGGGTGATGTGGATGAGTTTAATCCAGTAACCTATGATGTTAGATTTGAAAGTGCAAGGTATTTTGGAACCAATGTTTTGAGATATTGGGACAACATCGATGATAACATTGAAACCAGACGACCTACGAGCAATCTGTTCTTTAACTGCTTTATTTTGGTTTTGCCTTTACTCACTAATTAATCAAGTTCCACGTATTTAGTTGTGTATGATTATGTCCACGAACGCATCTTAATCATAAGGATAAGCATTGGAAGATTCATTACTTGAAGTTTCCATAATTCAAGTTGAGAAAAAAAAGCCAACAACACACGGTTTCATAGAAGAAAACAAATTGGAGATCTATTGCAACTAGGATTCTTTCCAGTATTTACTCTGAATTGAAGAAGATGTCTTACCTTATTAGGACTCTCATAAAGCGAACAAATATTCAAGAAAGAGGTCGAGTTCACAAGGAAGCCCAAATCAACAAGGAAATAACAAGAGTTACCAAAACTGTGAACAACACACATTGGAGTGCAAGTTTCAAGAAACCTATGTATATATATATGTGTGTGTGAAGTTTATCAAGACAAACACAAGACAATAGTGTTAAATAATCTTAGAAATTAATGTTTCGAGTTGTATTATTTTGTCTTGCTTTGTAAAGTTTTTGGGGAGGCAAATTAGATCTAGTTCATAGGTTTAAGTTGATCATCCTTGTCTGTTTTGCTAAGTCCGATCAACAAAGAGCATGAGTGAATTATTGTGAAGAACATTTTCATAAAACCATTTATGGTTATTTTGCCTATGGCTAGGAAACTTTTAATAATATTGAAAACTTCTGCAAATTTATCTTATTGTGCTTTTAATTCCACCGCATATTTACTCTAATCAAGAAGATCATTGTGAAAGAGTTCAGGCAACTCCAGCTTAACTCTGAACGTTCGTTGTATCAATCTCGATCCTATAATTTCAATTGGCGTTAGAGCCAAACACCGACTACACTGGTGTTTGGAGTTGATACAACAATGGACAGTGTCAATCCTAATACCAACAGGATACCAGTTTTGGATGGCTCCAATTATACATACTGGAAGATCAGGATCATATCTCACATCAAAGCCATTGACATTAGAATTTGGCAATGTGTGATCAATGGATACTCTCTTTCTACATTACTAAGAGATGGTGAAGGTGATCTAGTACCAAAACCAGAAGCATAATGGACAACAATAGAGGTAAGTCTCTATAACTCTAATGAAAAAGCTCTCAATACTATTTTTAGTTGGGTTAATCATCACATATTCAAGTTGATTCAGAATTGTACTAAAGTTAAACATGCATGGGATATTGCTGAATTACACTGTGAAGCAGATTCTGCTGTTAAAGATTATAAACATAGACAACTGCTTCAACAATTTGAAAAACTTGAGATGGGTGAGGATGAAAGTGTTAACAGTTATTTTGAGAATATTCTTGATATTGCTACCTAATGTGAAAATCTAGGACTTGCCATGACTAATCAAGAGATGGTTTATAAAGCAATGAGAACACTGTCATCTAAATTTTCTCTCAAGAAAATTTCATTGGGAGAAACTAGGAACCTTGCTAATATGCAATTGCAAGTTTTGATTAATACTCTTAGAGAATTTGAGATGGAATTGGCTTTACAACCAAGTAAACATAGGGATGTTACTTTAAGAGGATCAAGTCTTGAGAATAATGAAAGTGATGATGAGTGTGAATTAATTTCTTCAAAATATGGTAACATTACTAAGAAATTCAATAAGATGAACTTTAAGGGAAAAGGTAAAGACAAGAATATTAGAAATACTTCCACTAGTTATAAGAGATTAACTCCTAAATTTGTCAAGTACATGGCATCTAAACCTACTCCTCTAGAGGCAGATAAGTTAAAAGATGTTCAATGTTATGAATGTAAAGGGTTTGATCACATGGCTAATGAATGTGCCAATACTCTTCGAAAAAGAGAAAATTCTCATTAAGTTTGTGTAGATGACTTTAACGAAGATGAATTTAGTTTTGGAGAAGCTGAAGAACAACCAGAAGAGATTCACACTGTTGCGCTGCTCACTCAGAGTTACTGGACAAAAGAAGACTCACAGAACTGCCTCGGATCTCAATGTTACTCCAACATTTAGGATCCAACATTAGAACAAGAGATTTTCTTTGGATATATGGAATGAATATAGTTCTAATATTAATTATGATCTTATGTCCGACAAAGATGAATCTAACTTTGATTGTTATATATCATGGCTCAGTGGATCTAGAAGAAGAATATTTCGTTGAAGGTGAAATATCCCAGGAGGCAATCATTGAAGACCTTAAGTCTACCTACCACAAATTGCTGCTTGAGAATCACAAACTCATCAAGAGCAATAAAAGTCTGAAGGGAGGCATGAAGGAGATGCTGAAACTATATGAGAAATACCTTGACAAGACTAAGGCTGAACTGAAAGAGGTTAAGATAAAATTTAAAAAAGCTGAACAAACCATTGCCAAATGGAAATCAGGTACTGCTATGGGAAATCAAGTTACAAGTGGTTTGCGTTATATTGAGAAACCTTCCTCTAAAGTTGTTAATTCTGCCTATTTGAAAGTTGGTTTTATCAAGGAAAGTAAAAGCTTGAGTTGTGTAGTTCCTACAAACATTGAAAAAGGCCTACTTATATCTGTCAATATTATTTTCAACCAGGTCATATTAATCCTTATTGCAAGAAATATAAGATTGTGATTGAGAAGAAAACAGTTATTAATAGCAGTAACAATGTTAGGAAAACTTATGATATCAATGTTATCCCAACATTAGGTGACAAAGCTAAAATACAGAAAAGTAGAACTTGGATTGAAAAGTTAAACATTCTCAAGATTAAAATTGTTTGCAATGTTGTCTTTTCTGCTGTTAACTCTAACCTTGCAGGCAAATGGTATTTTGGCAGTTGATGCTCAAGGCACATGATTGGAAACAAGGATAATCTGAAATATGTGATCCCTTTGATTATTGAAATTGTTACCTATGGAGGAGGAACCAGAGAGAAAATCATTGAAAAATGAGTACTGAATGTTGAAGGATTTTAACCACTCAAGGATGTGTTGTTGGTTGATGGGTTGAAAGAAAACTTAATTAGCATTAGTCAACTGTGTGATGATAATTTTCTAGTTATGACAGGTACAAGATCAAAATACAGCTGTTATGTTACTCAAGATGAAGCAGAATGCTACCATACCAAAGTAGAAGAATCTGTCATATGGCGCAAGAAGTTAGGACATGTGCACTATAAAATCTAGAGAAACTACAGAAGTTAGAAGTTGTAAGAGGTCTACCTAAGTTGACTAGCCCAGGTAAAATTGTTTGTGGACCCTGCTTGAAAGGTAAACAAATCAAAGTTGTTCATACACTACTTCAGGTACAAAGTACTACTCCTATAACTAATAAGTGTTTTGAACTGCTACATATGGATCTCATGTATCCTATTGAGATTAGTAGCATGAATGGTAAGAAGTATGCTTTTGTCATTGTTGATGATTACTCAAGATATACATGGGTTAAATTTTGGAAAGTAAAATCATAAGCATCCAATACATTCAAGATTTTACATGCTAGCATTAAAAATCTTTTTGGCACTTCTGTAGGAAGAATTAGGTCTGATCATGGAAAAGAGTTTGAGAATGTAAGCTTTGCTGAATTTTGGGAAAGTGTATTTGATCCTAAAAGTGAAAAGTGTATATTTGTTGGTTGTTTTCCTGATAGTGTTGCTTTCAGGGTTTACAATCCAAGATTGCATACTATCCAAGAATCAGGTAATGTGATTTTTGATGATTTGAGCATTGCTGCAGTACTGAGGAAGACACTATTTTTGATGTTGCTCCAACATTGGACCCAACATTGAACACATAAGCTGGAGAAGCTGAACAGGAGACTAGAACAAATGTTGACTCAACTCCAGAGAGATCTAATGTTAGGCCAACATCTGCATTGTCAGATTTAGAAAACGAAATAGTTCTTGAATCTAGAAGAGATCCCCCTGCTAGAATGCAGAAGTATCATCCAGCCACTCAAGTGATTGGTCAAATTACTGAAAGGATGAGAACACGCAACAAAGAAAGGGTTAATTACAGGGATATGGTAAGGTTGTGAGTTTGTACATATACCTCATGTATTGTTAAAAATGCTTCTTTTTTTGTGTCCTGCATTGAACCTAAGAATGTGAATGAAACTCTTAAGGATATTTACTGGATCAATGCCATGCAAGAGGAACTGTTACAACTCACCAAAAATAAGGTTTAGAATCTTGTCCCTAGGCCTTCACATGTGAATGTTATAGGAACAAAATGGATTTTCAAAAACAAAACTGATGAGAATTGTGTAATTATGAGAAACAAGGCTAGATTGGTTGCACAAGTGTATACTCAGGTAGAAGGAATAGATTTTGATGAGACATTTGCCCATGTAGCTAGAATATAATCTATTAGATTACTTCTTGCTATTGCTTGTTGTCTTAAGATTAAAATCTACAAAATGGATGTAAATGGGGGCTTTTCTTAATGGTTTGATAGACAAAGAGGTTTATGCTAAACAACCTAAAGGTTTTGCTGACCCTAAACATCCTAACCATGTATACAAACTTGAGAAGGCTTTGTATGGCTTAAAACAAGTACCTAGAGCTTGGTATGAATGACTAACATAATTTTTGTTAGGTCTAGGTTTAAACATAGGAGATGGAGAAAGAACCTTGTTTATTCTAAGAAAGAGCTTGGATATTTGTATTGCCCAAATTTATGTTGATGATATTGTGTTTGGTTCTACTAACAAGTCTACTTTAGACAAGTTTTCTTGAGTCAATGACAGGAACTTTTGAGATGAGCATGATTGGAGAGGTGAATTACTTTATGTGATTACAAGTGAGGCAACTGGAGAATGGTATCTTCCTGGACCAGGAGAAGTATGCAAAGAATTTGGCGAATAGATTTGAGCCTTAAGAGTATAAGTCCTACAAAACTCATATGACAGTGAAGAACAAAAGATGGCACTGGCAGCAATGTTGATCCAACATTGTACAGATCTATGATTGGTAGTTTGTTGTATATTTCTGCATCTAGACCTGATATCATGTTTTCAGTTTGTGTTTGTGATAGGTATCAAGCTGATCCAAGGCAATCTCACTTTATTGTTGTGAAGAGAATTTTAAGATATATCTCTGGAACTTCACCTTTAGGCATTTGGTACTTTTCAGACACAAACACAAACCTTGTTGGTTTTAGTGACTCTACTTGGGCAAGTGATGTAGATGACTGGAAATCCACAAGTGAGGACTATTTCTATTTGGGGAACAATTTGGTTTCATGGTATGACAAGAAACAGAATTGTGTTTCATTATCAACAATTATCAACAGCTGAATCAGAATATGTAGCTCCTAGCAGTTGTGTTACCCAGCTTGTATGGCTCAAACACATGTTGTCAGATTATGGGTTAGATAGTGACACACTCTTCATGTTTTGTAACAATCTTAGTGCCATTAGTATCTCATGGAATCCTATTAAACATTCTATAACTAAGCATATAGACATAAGACATCATTTCTTCAGAGATATGGTAGATGATAAGGTGATCAACATTGAGCATATTGAGGCAACAAATCAACTTGTTGATATGTTTACAAAATCTTTGGATAGTGAAAGATTCTTCAGCTTGAGAAAAATCTCTTGGCATGTGCAATATGTGAGGATTTTGGATCACCAGTGTTGACATAACACCACTGTCTAGCACTAGTTTTTGGTTGTGGTGTAGTTTGTAATTCTATTGTTTTTCTTTGTTTTATTTTATTTCTTTGTGAGTCTCATTAATCCTTGTTTTGTCATTTTTGGTTTGTGTGGTTGAACTTTGTAATGAACAATTCTTTCTGGTTATCAGTTTCACATCTTTGTTTTGAAAAGTAATAAAACTCTTATGTTTGTCTGAGGTTGTAAACCTTACATATGGAGAAGCTGGGTACACAAACCTCACTACTTTGATGTCTATTCATTTGAGGTTTACAGAACATGTGGAGAAGTTGGGTTCATGATGTTGACAGCTTCACTGTTATTCAGTTGTGCTTATTTGCATGTTTCTGTTTTTGGCCAAGGAGCACATGATGGTGATCATTTCTAATAGGGTGTTTGGGTTTTGATTTCTTACACTTAGTACCACTGATCACTTGGTGAATTCTCTTGAATGCAGGTTGGTAAACAAGTATGCATAAAGAATTGGGGTGTTGGCGTGCATGATGAATGAATTGCCAACATTCAAGGCCTTACTTGCCTGACTTGTTCCTAATAATGTTATTACTGGGGTGTGTGGAGTCTAAGTTGCCCTTATTCAGTAGTGATATTATCCTTTTTTAAGCAACTTTAAGGTTTTGTTCAGATGAGTTATGAAATAATAAAGATTTGATGTGATGTGAATTGGTGCTGGTTTGAGAAGTTCTTCATAAGTGTTTACCATTTTCCTATTTGACATGACATTGTTGCATTCATGTTAGATCAGCATTATTTTCTTCTTGTTTTTGAGTTGTGTCGGTTTGGGCTTAGGAGGAGTATACTTCATGTGTTGAGGCATACACTTTGGGTGACATACTGCAAGTGAACACACTTTTGTGACTTTCTATGCCGTGGAAGTGAGTTTTTCTCTGAATTCATAACTACTTATCTCTGTGTGTTTCTTATTATTTATTTGCTTATTCATGATTTTGATCTAACCATTATGTCTATGGTATTCACTTGCTATATTGGTTAAGTTTCAGATGTAATTTTGGATGTATCTCAAGCTCTCACATGAATTTGCCTTGGTGAATCCATGTACCTCCACCTTCTGGTTTGAATGTTATTGAATGTTATTCCAACATTGTGCACAACCTTAGGCCAACATTGAAAACAATAACTTATAAGTTTTCAATTTTTTTAAAACCGCTCTGGTTACTTGTTAATTAAACATTGACATGTGTACGCGAGAAAACATTGTTGGATAAATTTAATGGATAAATTCCCTTAACTCCCACTAACATTCATCTCTCTCCACTTCTCACGATCATAAAAGGATCACAAGCCCTAGTTTCCTTATTTGTGCTTAAAATTTCTGCTCTTATACTTTATATTTCCAAAATTCTCTCAATTTTTCTTTGCAAATCTCTCTAACTAACAATGGTGAGCAAGTCTCATATGGAAACTCTTGCAGATGTTGCTCTAAGCAGTGAGCCTACAGCAGCGCGCACACGCTCTCAAACTCGAGGAGATGCTGCAAAATCTGATGATGCTCAAATTGTTGAAAAGAGAAAGTCGATTCCCTATGTGTGATGCTCAAAGAAATCAAAATAGGGAGAATCAACTTCGAATGTTGCACCAACACCTAAGACCGCCACTCTCATCACCAATGATCCTGAAATCGAGATAATTTTGGATGACTCTAACCCTGAGATTAATGTTGATGTATCTGTCGAGGGGGAGGGTTCAGATTATGTGGATAGATGGGTGAGAAGGTGGATTAGGGCTCAGAGGAATGGCAAGAGCGTTGATGTGAGCAGCGTTCGTGACAGGGAAGTGTATGAGAATGCTCAAAAGCATGCTGAGACTAGAAGAAGGAAATCTCCAAGGAAGGCTGTTGAAGTTGACAAAAAGGCTAAAGAAGAGAAGAAATATGTTGCTGTTGCTGCATAGAGAAATAGGAAAGGGAAGCAGGTTATGGAAGAGGAAATTGACTTTGTGGATGTTGAGGAAGTAGAGGAAGAGGAGAAGGCTGAAGAGGAAGAGTAGGATGTTACTGGTGATGTTAGGGCAACATCAGAGAAAGATGAATACTCAAATGGACTCTGGGTGACTTATATGGAAGATGAGGAGGACTTCTACTCACTCTACTACATGTCTAAGGAATTGAAGAGTAAGTGGGGTGCCTTCAAGACTAGGGAGATCCACCTTGATAGGACAATTGAGATGGCCAGTATCCAAGAATACAAAGTGATTGACTTGCTTGAGGCAAACGGAATCCATCAATCTGTGATGGAGCTGAATGATTATGCTCCTGATATTTTTATAGAATTCTACCCGAATCTCTCTAAATGGGTTAGAGATGTGAGATCTCCAAAGTATGCTAAAGCTTGGGTTAGAGGGAAAGTATTCAATATCAGGCCCTTCCCCATCAATAAAATTTGGGGATTTCCAGAGGTTGGGGAATCTAAGGATCCTGACCAAGATGATGTGATAGAAGAACTGACTGGTGGGTTGGTCAAAGTCTAGCAAGATGCTTTGCCAACCACTAAGCTTACCTCCATTAGTGTTATCTTGCATAAGATTGCAATCTTCAACTCGTTGCCTAGTAAGAACTCAGTTGTGCTGACTAAGGATTCTACAACCTTAGTTTACAAGATTAAAAACGGGTTAGTTGTGAATATGGGGGAGAGGGTCTTGAAGTCAATGTCTGATGCTGCTGGTAGGAAGAATGGCATTCTTCCTTCCCTCACCAATCTCTAAAATCCTTCTCAAACAAGGATTGAAGACAAGTCAAGTTGTGGGATGGGCCACGAATGATGTTGAACTTACCATACTTCCTAGCTACTTGGCTGGTTCGAGAGTGAGAGACCTATCATGGAATTCTAAAGGAGTAGTGAGACCAAGGAAAGAGAAGAAGAAGGCTCAGGAGTTTGCTGGAACTTCAGTGCCTATGCCCAAGGATGAGGACTGCATGGTCATTACCTCTTCTTTTGTGGACCAGCTGCTGACTTGGTTTAGGAAGAATATTGTAGATACTCAGAGGGAGATTGAGGACAAGAAGGAGCATCTCAAGGAGCTAGAAAGTTTGGTTAAAACTTGGAGAAACTCACTTCTTCACAAAAAGGGGGAGAGTAGTTCCAACTTTTAATTTCTGTTTTCTAGTTTTCTATTTTGCTTCTTAAACTACTGTGTTTTGAAGTTTGCTGGTACATTTTATTTTGTTGATTTGTTTTGATCACGGAGTATGTTCCTTGTTATTCTGCTATGGTCTGTAACTCTTAGTATTGCTACTTTTGAACTGCTCTAAATGTTGTTGCTTATGAAAGAAATTTAGAACTCCTATTTTCTGTTTAACTTTTTATGCAGGAACTTACTAGTTTCAATGTTGAGGAAACATTGATGAATGTTAAAGTCTGAACATCGGTGATATAATGATAACTTTAATAAATGTCTTTGTTTTTTAACTTTGAATTTGTTAGCTTGCATTAAGGGGGAGCAGTTTAGTAGTTTTAGTTTGTTTCTTGTTGAAGCTTAACTTCTGGATATATAACTTGATTGGAACAGGTTATTGGTTTTGTGAAGAAAGGAAAAAATGGGGAGATAGAAAGCGGAAGGTATTCTGGAAACAATGTTATGAAATGTTGGGACAACATCGATGATAACATTGAAACCAAAGGACCTGCGAGCAATCTATTCTTTAACTGATTTATTTTGGTTTTGCCTTTATTCACTAATTAATCAAGTTCTACTATTTTAGTTGTTTATGATTATGTCCAGGAACACATTTTAATCAAAAGGAGAAGCATTGGAAGATTCCTTACTTGAAGTTTCTATAATTCATGTTGAGAAGAAAAGTCAACAATACACGGTTTCATAGAAGGAAACAAATTGGAGATCTATCACAACTAGGATTCTTTTCAAGGTTTACTCCGAATTGAAGAAGATATCTTACCTTATTAGGACTCTAATAAAGGGAACAAATATTCAAGAAAGAGGCCGAGTTCACAAGGAAGTCCAATTTAACAAGGAAACAACAAGAGTACCAAAACTGTGAACAACACACCTTGGAGTGTAAGTTTCAAGAAACCTATATATAGGTGTGAAGTTCATCAAGACAAACACAAGACAATAGTGTTGAATAATCTTAGAGATTAATGTTTCGAGTTGTATTGTTTTGTCTTGCTTTGCAAAGTTTTTGGAGAGTCAAATTAGATCTAGTTCATAGGGTTAAGTTGATCATCCTTGTCTGCTTTGTTGAGTCCGATCAACAAAGAGCGTGAGTCAATTGTTGTGAGGAACGTTTTGATAAAACCGTTTATGGTTATTTTGCCTAAGGCTAGTAAGTTTTTAATAATACTGTAAACTTCTGAAAATTTATCTTCTTGTGTTTTTAATTCCACTGCATATTTACTCTAATCAAGAAGATCATTGTGAAAGAGTTAAGGCAACTCCAGCTTAACTTTTAACGTTCGTTGTATCAATCGAGATCCTACAATTTCAATATTATTTATAATAATATCAAATATCAATAAATAGATATTTTAATACATATTTACTTATGTAAGATTTTCTGAGTAAATTCAAAATTCCAATATCAAAATGTACATGTATAATATATTTCTTAAATACTTGTGAAGTATGTAATTGCTTGGCGATCGCTAATAATATTTGCAACTGTTTGGCGGTTGTTAATAATATTTAAAAACTATTATTATCAGCAAACGCTCGACGGTCGTTGATAATGTTTTACTTAATTAAAAAAATATTCTAGTAGTTCATAAATTTCCAAAATATAATTTTTTGTGATGGATGGACAAATTCAGAATTGTGTAGTTGAGCAAAGAGAGAAATATGTAAAACAAAGTGAAACTTGAGGAAATGAAGAAAAGCTAGAAAAAGTGTTGGGTTTATTTGAGCAAAAAAGTAAATATGTTGGGTTTTAGTGAATACGTGAAGAATTTTTTAAGAAGTAAAATAGTTTGAAGATTTGAAAAATGATTGAAGAAAAGAATGAAGAAAAGGTAAATGTGCAAGATATTCTTTTTTGATAAAATAATTTTGAGTGTATTGAAAATGAGGGTGAAAGAATGGAGTATAAATAGATCTTTGGATGTAAATTTTGAAATTTCAAATTTTATGAAATTCCCTTCTAATTACGCTAAAATTACGGTCTTTAGCAACCAACAGGTGTCAAATTTGAATATTCCGCCAAATTCTCTTAAATTTAAGTTGTCGCAAATTCCTACATCAAAATTTGCGACGGCTTGATTTATGAATATTATTAGCTACTGTCCGACCGTCGTTGTTCAACTTTGAATATTATTTGAGACCGTCGAACGGTCACTTTTCAAAAAAAAAACCTTTTGTTTTTTTTATACAATTTCGATGTGTTTGTGATTTGTAATAAATAATCTACTTAATACATGTGAATGACGTAATATATGATAAGTATAATGGTAATTGATTTATCAAAATAATAATTTATGTAATTAACCAAGTTATTATTGATTGAACTATTTTATGTTCAACAACTAATCATACGAAGTTGCTCTAATCGCCTCACATGCAATTGATATTCGTTACAAATGTAAGTATAAATTTAATTATGATATTAAATTAGTATCCCATCTAAATATATACATATATATATATATAGTCCTTACGTACATCGTCATTAGCTATGGATGTCCAACTAGGGGTTGGAGAATTTAAGGTGGTTGAAGATGTTGGTTCAGATGAGGAGGATGGTGTTGATACCGAATAAGAGAAAGATGGCGATAGAGATTTGGAGTCAGATGATAGTGTGCATGAGTGACAAGGGATGATAGTGTAATAGTCATTTTCTTTGACTGTAATTGTTAAAAATTATTATTCGCCATGTATTTATTTTATGTCTGGAATGTTGTGAAGAGTTATTCAAACAAGCAATCATATAAGTATGCAAGACACGGAAGTCATAAACTGAACACATTTACGCGAAAAGTCAACATAACTTAATTAGACTAACCGTACTTAGTTAGAACTTAATTATATAAAAAGTACGTAAACATAAGTTAATTACACTAGTAGTACATATATATAGCTTAATTACATAACTTAATACACTAATAGATTCACATAAGTACAAATAAAAAATACAACAATTAAGAAAGATCAAATAAAGTCCTCAGCCACATCATCCAACCCCAAGCTACTCAGAACGGACCCTCTAGCATCATCACCACCACCGCCACCATCATCATTGGCAGCAACATCGTCATCATACTCATCATCATCATCATCGTCGTCATATTCAACATACAATGGCGCAATCGAAGGGTTGGGAGCAAATGGATCTCGTCTAGTCCTATTGGGTGGCGGCGGCAGCCGTGGTGTGGTACTACTTTAGGATCTACAAGTTAAGGCCATGAATCCACTAGGAGGCGGTAGAGGCTGAGTGCTTGTCACCTTGACAATGTTCTAGATCAATGTCTCGAGATGTTGTAGTAGGTCGTCTCTCAATATCTTAGTACCTGTCCTCAAATCTTGGTTCTCCTCCTACAAGTCCTCCACGTACGAATGGGATAAGTCGGGCTCCCTCTAAAAGTGGATGCTTCACTCGGCAAGCCATTTGCCTTCCTTTTATTCCCTCCTCTAATAGTTCTACTCCACAACTCGGGATCTATGAAGGGCGAGGTAACCCGATCCAGATACCTCATCTCCATCTCGACAACGTATCGGCTTTGTTCATTTTTATAACAATCAATATCAATAGTAATACGAAAGTTAATAGAATTTTCAAGATAAATAACAAGTATCTAATTGAAATTACTTACCCAAATAATATCTATGTATGGCACTTCCAGCCAAACGTGCCTCGCTCTCTCTCTCTCTCTCTCTCTCTCTCTCTCTCTCTGGCGGCTCCACACGTGTATGCTCAAAACGGTGCATCGGATCATGTCGAATAGAGGCGTCTAGGTGCGGGTTCGCAGCCGCCTTATATGTACCTTACGTCAATCGACTTGACGAACCTTATATGTTGACTACAAATAATTAAGGTTTTTAGATTTTTCAAACTTTGTTATTTAATATAAATACACTACATTAAATACAATACTTATATAATAACTTCTCATCTTAAGTCTCTTCCACATCTCATCTTTAATCTTCTGAGGGAGCTTTCCATAAGTGGGACAAAAGATCGTCAAGAACTGCCTGATGAGCAATGTGATCGGCGTAGAAATCTCATGCCCCTCCTAAAAAAAGTCCTTCACTAGTCAATGAAATGTGATGATGAGATGATGAATCCTGGGGTACAGAAACTCCTCTAGAGGATCCCCTATGAGGACGCTCATACTCATGTAGCCTCTGTTAGCTTACTACTCTGTCCAACTCTTGTAGACCCAGCGGATGGTGGTCTAGGTACACTACGCCTAGATCTGGATGATGTACAGGGCATCTAGCTAGTCGATCCTATAGGTTAATCGTCTATTCCATGGGAAATGCGTCGCTCTAGCGGAGTAGACATTGTAGATCCATCATATGATCCACGAGTCTGGATATGGATGGGTGGATCGAATGGATCGCGAGGCTGAGAATGGACGGGGTGCTCAACATCAGCATGAGCTGGATTAAGAGTAGCCACCACCACGACCACTTTTTGGAGGGGCCCCACCACTAGTCGAACGTGATGGGCGTGCAGGATCATCTGACATGTCGACAACTACGTTCTACGTACTAAGTAAAAATATCTATGTTAGATCATTTCTACATTATAGAGATTCCCTAAAATATAATCATTACTAAGTTATATGGAGTCCCAAAAGGCATGGTCGATGTTTAAAAACTAACAATTTTACGAGATCTAATAATTCCTAAAGGCGTAAATATATAATAACTTTTAATTCAACTAACTAAATTGTCATATATAAAAACATTATTGAATCAAATAATTCTCAGATAGGTAACAATTTATAAATCTATAATAACATTTAAACAAGACATAAATCGAAAATACATAAAACCTTACAATCTAAGTTAAATAAAAACTATTATAGTTGTTGTAAAGATTCCCTTAATAGAGATTCCTAAAAATATCATCATTTCTAAGTTATATAAAATTCCCTAAAAGCATCATTTTCTAAGTTATGTAGATTCTCTAAAAATATAAGCATGTCCTAATTAAAGGCATAAACGATATTTTAAGGCTAACAATTCAAAGAGATCTAACAATAACTAAAGGCATAAACGATGTTTAAATGCTAAACTAACAATTTTATATTTAAAATTACTATTAAAACATTCAATATAAGACATAAATCGAAGAAAACAAAAAAAACTTATATTTTCTAGGGTTCCGACGGTCGGCCAGCTGCAAAAGAAGAGGCAGCAGTCGCTGGTAGTAAAGTTGGGCGGTCCAGACGCAGACCCAGTTGCGGCCCATAAGATTTGGGCGACATTTTTGTCGCCCTAATCTTCGTAGCGACCTCTAGGCGGTTGGTACAGAGGGTCTTTGGCAAGATTTTCTCCAGCCAAAAGTTAACTACTACCTGGTATTTGCTATAGATTCTAGCGAATGGGTGCAACCGGCCAGCGGTCGCAAGTGGACAGTTGCTGACCACCAATTCTTGTTGTATAAGATTATGTTGCTCAATCCACCATAGAAACTGAGTGTGTAGTAGTAAAGATGGCTTCAAATAAGCGATGCACCGTCATAAATTTTTGAGTAGTCTTTATGTTGTCTCTTATATGGAGCATATTGTAGTGATTGTTTTTACAATACTTTGGGAATAACTATTGTTAAAGATCCTATGTGCCACTCTAGGCAAAATTCATTGAAGGTAAATATGATTTTAATTGAGATATGTTGAAAAGAAAAATTGTTGTGCAGAAGGTAGCACATTTAAAGAAAATTTAGCAAATTCATTCACTATGCACTTGGGGGGGGGGGTGTATTTTTACTATTCATGTACGTAAGGGCGAGGAAACCTTGCGGCATAGCCTGTTTGATTGCCCCTTAGCTCGTCAAGTTTGGGCACTTTCTAACGTTCCCACGCCTCTATGGATTCGAGATATGGAAGTGGTGGAAAATTGGCTCGTGCGCATAGTTCAGTCATCACGACGAGAGGTCGTGAGTTTTATGTGCACAATTTGCTGGAGTATTTGGTACAATCGTAATTGTATCCTCGCAGGGGAGAAAGGAAAACGGGCGGATGAGGTGGCGAATTTTGCTCAAGCGTTTGCTGCGACTTGGTTGACTACCCACGGTATAAAGAGAAGGGACCAGATTATAAGGGAGGCCGCGGTGTGGAATGCTCCCGTTGGCGATGTGGTGAAGGTAAATTTCGATGGAGTGCGGTTTAGCGACGAGGGAGAGGTGGGGTTCGGATTGGTGGCACATGATAGCGCGGGACAGCTACTTGCTTGGCGCCAACGTCGTTTTGCTTCTTTTATGGACCCGAGCGGGGTTGAGGCCACGGCAGCTTTAGGGGCGGTTCATTGGGCTATTTTTAAGGGGTGGCGCGATATTTTATTCGAAGGAGATTGCTTAGGCATTATCCACGACATTATGTTTCACACGGAGGAAAACGCGCACGTGGCGAATATTGTCAAGGAGGTTAGGCAAAAATTGCGGGAGCATACGGGGTTCTTTTTTAGATGGATACGGCGGGGTGCGAACGCGGTGGCACACGCCTTTGCAAGGAATGCGGTCGATGATGCCGATGGTTTTGATGCTTAATGAGTGGTTATTTTTTTGAGCGATTAGTTTAGATTTGTGCGCAGTTTTTTGACACATTATTTTGTTTTTTTGGAGTTGGCTTCCTCTTCTCTTGTAGGAGGAGCTACAGGTTTTTTGAAGTAATAAAATTTTGAAGTTCAAAAAAAAAATATTAACCTTGAACCTTGATTTGTGTAATATACTTTTTGAAATACATCAGTTGAATAATTAACTCATGATATCTAATTTGTGATGTTAATCGTTTATGAGCACTCATGGTTATGTCTTGAGGTTCAAATTCTAACAGGCGTATATACTTGAGTATACAGGAGGGTCACGATAGAGAGAAAGAATTGGACCTCAAATTGTTCAGGCCTATGGGGGTCACATTTTTTAGTGAATATAATACTCAAATTGGAAAGTGATTTTACCCTAGCTTCAAGATTATGAGTATGATAAGGACGACGAGCCAGGCAAAAATTCATTTATGATCTTTGCTTGAATAATATAAATGTTAGGTAGGCTCGGGATAACTACATAAAATTTATATTTGACAATATATAAGAGATATACTTTGAGATTGTAGGGATTTAAATAATTTCAAGACTAGATTAATTTGTCATATATTGGTGTTTGGGTGATAATTAGATTAAGTTGGTGTCTGAGTGATATTTTGATTAAGTTAATTAATTGTATACATATATGGATAAACTCAAACGATATAATATGTTAGCACAATCCTAATATACATTTACTTAATCCTAATATACAGTAACTTTGAATTATGGGCATGTAAACTGTGTATGGAAAATGAATATGAATTAATTTTAGTACAAGCAATGTAGGATATTGTAGTTTGGAGTATGAAGGGTCTAGGATCCTCCTATAAATAGCTCCACTTGCCTTACTAGTTAGATATGTAATTTGGTACAAGGTCGTAACTTACAAACGAGTACAATAGATTAAACAAATAAACTTTGACCTAATATAAAATAGGTCAACTATCGCTAACACTAGCCTATAGGTTGTCTTTGTCTGGAACACCTAATACGACACTTTAAATGCTTATGTCGGATGTCGAACCTTCTAGGGATGTTGAATGGTGATCGATGTCAAACTTGCAGTGGTATGTCGAATATACACAATATTGGGGATAACACGTATATTGGGTGTTGTGTGGATGTCGAACTTAAGTGATATCAGAGATGGATTTCATATCGGGTATAATAGTATGACGGGTAAAGTAGTGCATCGAAATATGTATTGATATGGAAGGAATGTATTCGTATGATGTGTGAACAATGTATATTAATTAATTGAGCTTGCATTGAATTGCAGACCAGACCTATATATAGTTATCAAAGGTGGGGTCCGTTTTCAAGATTTGCAGCATACCCCGTACCATGTCGAGCGTAAATCCCCGATATGCAGCGGGCGTGGGCTAGTAAATCAGCTGGGCTAGCCCACACCGTATTTATCCATATCATGTATTCCCCCAGTTTTGGAGGTATAGTTGTAAACGATAGCTTTTAAACTAAATAAATTATGGTATCGGTACCTCACGTCCCCCTAGTTTATATGCGGAGATCGTAACGGTCTGGCAATTTGATATTTTGACTGGTGGGTCCCACAATATGAAATTAGCGGACGTAGAGATACGCATTTAAACTACGTATGTTGTCCGTGCCTTGACCTAGGGCATGCAAGCAATTATTCCAGTAATAGTGATCTTGTTGTGTCCGTTAATTATAAGAAAAAATCTTGTATGGTAAAATTCTGAAATCGTTATCGAATTAGGGATCAATGTCGAATATAGTATATCGACATCGAATATGGGTATCAATGTCGAATCAGACACATCGATATCGAATATTGCACCAATATCGAATATGTGCATCAATGTGGAATATGTGCATCAATGTCGAATCCGAGATATCGATATCAATATGGCATCAATATCGAATATGCTTATTTTGACGTGTTATATGAACCGTCCGTAGTTAATGCATAGCCCACACGCCTCTCAGCTATAAATAGGAGAAAGGGGCGAGAGAGAAAACATTTTTCTTCAAGTGAGAGTGTACAATTTTTGGCAAAGGTATGTAGAAATCTCTGCGGATGTTGATATTTCCTTTCGACATCAGTATTTCGGCATGGAAAATTGATATCAGGATTTTTGGAACTCACCATGGATTACTTGATATCCCTTTTCGATATGAGACAGTATAGGCATTTTCTGTACTTAGTCAACTATTTCAAAATTTTAAGCAACTTGCTTATCGGGCTACCTTTCTCTTTTCAGGTTTTCTTTGCAAATAAATTAATTACCACAGGCAATCAACGGTGGGTTTCCCGATCTGATTCGAAATTTGTAAGATTTTGTAAGTCTTTTATCTAACTGTGTGAGTTTATAGGAATCTTTTGTGCTTGCTAAAAAAATGTCTGAACCAAGAGAGTTTATGTCGGCTCATGAGGTTACTGTTGTTGTGTTATGAGGATGAACAAGTAGGAGACAATGCTAGTCCTCTTCACCCACATGGATATGTGCTGATATCTCATAGTGAAAATGAGATGTGGGACTCTAACGATCTAGTCGGTGATTCGTATGGGCATGAGGAGGAAGATGATGAGCCAGACGAGGAGTCTAGGGAAGGAAACAAATACGGATTGGCCGAGGTTGATGAAGAAAGGCGGTATAAGACGCGAGAGAGATACCAAGATATGGTATCGAGCGTGCCGTATAAACCTAAACACTATTATGAAATTTACGATTTAGGGGGCTAAGAAATTAAATTTCCTGAGAAGAATGAAAGGTAGCGCACCCCTCTGGCGAATTATAATACCGTAAATGCCAAGCATTTTGTCAATGGCTTAAGGTTCCCTATTAATCCACTGGTCAGTTCCTTGCTAAGTGGCACGGGTGTTTTCTTTGTCCATTTGTCACCGAATTCATTCGGGGCAGTGGTATCATTCATCTTGGTGATGAAGGCTCTCAACGCCCAATGCGACATTAATGAATTTTGGAAGTTGTTCTTAGTGATCACAAATAAGAAAGGAGGTACGGGGTTTTACTTTGTGAGAGAAAAGTTGGTCACAAATTTTTGACTGCCACGTAGTCTAGTTATGGGGTCGGAGCGAAGAAATAATTCTTCACACGTCTGGTCGTGCTACTCCAGGTCCCAACAGCAATGTTGGGTCCGTTGAGTTTAGTGAGAGTGAGGCCATTCGTGCTATGAGGAGGACTTTTCTTGATGTGGTGAGGACTCCACTGTTAGAGGAGCATGATCGAGCACTCGCTGTTTGTGAGGCATTCATGTTTTTCAAGTTGTAAGTAATAGAACTAGTTTCTTTATTGGTTTTCACCTTCTTTAAGTATTGTCAAATGCGGGGGTTTTCCTTTATTGACCATGCAACCAGTGGATTTTACTTAGGTTGGAAAAATTTTGTCCATGAGTATGACCGTGGCAAACAATGCCAATGTTGGAAAGGTAGAGGCGGTGGCATAAATGGTAGCAGTCATAGACATAATGGCCAATTTTGACCCTACTGCGGCTGATAGGGAGATCGCGGGTAAGAACCATGCTCTATGATAGCTTCACACTATCAATCAAGACCTTGCTTCTTCTCGGGCAGAGAACGAGAGACTGAAGTTTGAGCTTGAACAGACTAAGAAAAATATCTCTGCTGAGAAGAAAGGCAAGGAAACTACCGAGCTTCAGCTAAAATAGATGAAAGCTGAGAATTTGCACCTCTAAGCGGAGCTTGCTGAAGTTCTTAGAGCGCTCCAATTTGAGGTAGGACTCTTGTTCAAAGTTGTTAACTTTTATATGTTTTTAATAATGATAACTTTGGTCCTTAACATCTTTTTATCTTGTCGCTTATGACCCTTCGCCCGAAATCAAGCGTCGTATTATGACGCAGTTCATGTTGAGCAACACGTATAAGGAGATCAACGTGAATCGTGGTTGGCAAGATCGCGAAGAGTGCAAGAAGGCGATCGTGGGGCAGATTGAGAGGCTGGACGGATTCCGCAATGGGTTCGACATAAGCCAATGGGATGTTATGTGCGACCCTGATGGGAATCCTCTTGATGACTCAGGTTCTGATGGGGACTCTGAGCATGATGCCTTCGTCGAGATCTTGAACAAAGATGGTGATGATTGGCATGAAAGACGCACCTCCACACCTGAACTGATAATCATCGTGGCACTGCGTTGCCCTTTTACCGTTTTTTGTAATCACTTTTGGATGATTGTGTTTACTTGAATATTTTCGTTTCTGATTTTGAAGTAACATTTGTTGTTCTAATATTTTTGTCGTTATTTTGACTATCTTTTGGATTAGATAGTTTATTTCAATGTTATACGATTCAACGCTCCATTATTGCAATAGATATTTGTATTCTCTTGTCATTCAGAAGAAATGAAGTATGCGTTCATATTTAAGGGATTGCTCGTCATGTATCTCGGCCTAGGAAATGAGTTTATTAATTTTCGTTGTATCATGTAGGATAAGAGATAAGTTTTTTCGTTAAGGTATGTTATGTCATACCCCGTTGGATGGGAGATTAATCTACCCATTAATGGTATTTTCTGTCGTACCGCGTAGGATAAAAGATAAGTATAACCGTTAAGGTATGTTCTACGTACCCCCAAGGATAAGAGATAAGACTACACGTTAAGGTATATTTTGCTCTACCCCGTAGGATAGAAGATAAGTTTACCCGTTAAGGTATATTTCTGCCGTATTCCGTAGGATAGGAGAT
The DNA here is from genome assembly GCA_948329865.1 of Linaria vulgaris. NCBI lineage: Eukaryota > Viridiplantae > Streptophyta > Magnoliopsida > Lamiales > Plantaginaceae > Linaria > Linaria vulgaris. The sequence goes on along the minus strand of OX415254.1, from coordinate 12,488,262 downwards.
AAGTCTACCTATTAAGGTATTTTCTGTCGTACCTCGTCGGATTGGAGATAAGTCTACCCGTTATGGTATATTTATGTCGTACCTCGTAGGATAGGAGATGAGTCTACCATTTAAGGTATATTTCTGTCGTACCCCATAGAATCGGAGATAAGTCTACCCGTTATGGTATATTTCTGCAGTACCTCGTCCGATAGGAGATAAGTCTACTCGTTAAGGTATTTTTCTGTCGTATCCCATAGGATATGAGATTAGTCTACTCATTAAGGTATATTTTTGTCGTATCCCATCTGATAGGAGATAAGTCTACCCATTAAGGTATATTTCTGTCGTACCCCATAGGATAGAAGATAAGTCTACCCGTTAAGGTATATTTCGGTCGTACCCCATAGGATATGAGATATGTTTACCCGTTAAGGTATATTTTTGTCGTACCCCGTAGGATAGGAGATAAGTTTACCCATTAAGGTATATTTCTACCTTATCCCGTAAGATAGGAGATAAGTCTACCCGTTAAGGTATTTTTCTGCCGTACCCGTAGGATAGGAGATAAGGTTACCCGTTAAAGTATTTTCTGCCATACCTCGTAGGATAGGAGATAAGTTTGTTCCTGCAATCACATTTGAATATACGGGGGAGATATGCATAACATTCTCTAGATAAAGATTAATAATAGATAGCAGCTGAGAACCAGGTAGATTCTCGTTCGCCTACATATTCCGTGATATGAAAATCAAGCCGGCGTAGTTCCCCTGTTTTAATTACATACCAGCCCTTAAAGGGCAATTTAGGGAAATTCAAATTGTTCAAACATAATGAAAAATGCAGAAATTTAGAAAGAACCGTGACTTTGAGACGACTACTCCGCCATTTGTTGATCTTCAGGTGCAACGGCCCCTGGTTCTACTCCTTCATCAATCCTAGGAAACTTGAGTGAGGCGATATAGCAGAGCCATGCCTCTTTCTGGCTGCCTATAATCTAACCAACTCCTCTGGAGGTCCAGAACTTCATTTTTTGGTGGTATGTTGGTACCACGGGTATCGCATTTAAAGTTGGCCTCCCTATGATCACATTATAGGCGAATGGTTAGTTAATGATCATGTATTCAACATTCAGGGTCCTCCTACAGTGTTTCTAACCAAATGACGCTGGTAGTGTGACTTGTCCTAATGAGACGACCTCAGCTCCCTCAAATCCAATGAGTGGGGTACTGACATTCTCAATCACACCATGGTCCAATGCCATCTTCTCCAAAGTGTGGGCGAATATTACATTTGTTGAGCTCCCGTTATCGATTAGAACTTTCCAGACCCCATAATTAGCAATATCTATTTTAACAATAAATGGGCAATTCGGATTACTTGAGTGAATAGCTTGCAGTGTCAGTTGCATCAGATCCTTCGAAAAGGTGATCTTCTCCTAAGGTAGCTCATTTAGCTCAAGTAGGGTTGTGAAACCCACATATCTATCATCTTACATCACCCGCTTGATCATTTTTTGTCCATTGGTAGAATCTGCTTCCGTTAGACCTTTGTTGATCATCGTTATTATCCCCCTTGTTGGTGCATTGACAACTCTGTGCCCATGTTCACTTGGAGCCTCTATGGCGTTATGTTTATCCATTTGCGGGGAATGGAATTTGTTCCTATTTTTTTTGCTCCCCTAAGTCCTTCAAGTGGTGGACGTATTCTATCAACGTCCCTTCGCGGATGAGCCGCTCTATCTCATCCTTTAGGTCCTTGCAGTCTTTTGTAGTGTGCCCACCTTGGCGATGGTACTCACCGTATTTCTTCGAGTATTTTGTCCCTGGGTCTCTCTCAATTTCCTCGGCTCATTGAGCCATAATTTCATCTGAGCCACGACGAATATAGTCAGAACTCAGAATGTCCCTATTCAAGGGGGTGTATGTCTTGTGAGATTTGTCTCTGCCATGGTCATTCTTATCCCTGTTCCATCATTCATTTCCCTTGGGCCGACTTTGTGTCTGATGCGGCGCTTGCTTTGTGACCATCATCTTATGATGGAAAACGGTCTGATATGCCAATGCATTTATCTGATCTATAGTCATAGGGTTTTTCTTGAGAAGATCAGCAGCGAACCTTTTGTGTTTTGTTGCGTTAAAAAGAATGAGAGCCGTTTGATCCCCTTTAGACTCATCCACCTTCAATAACTCCTCATCAAATCTTTTCATAAAATCCTCAAGACTTTCCTTCTCATCATGTTTGATTGAATCCAGTTGGTTCAGGTTGTTATGCATCCTCTTTTGGCTCGAGAATTGACTCTCAAACCTCTTTCTCAGTTGCTCGTAGCTTGATATAAAGTCAACGGGTATCCTCGTGAACCAATCTAGTGTCGCGCCATATAAGGTTATAGAAAATGTGCGTGCATGCATATTATCAGAAAATTCATGTAGAATTAGTATTCCATCAACATAAAAGAGGTGTTCACGTGGGTTACTTTTTCTATCATAAGTCTTGAGTTGCGGGATCTTCTCCGCCCTATCCACTGCTTCGGCCTAAATCTCGTCACAAAAGGGTGTAAGCCTACGGTGACTCGAGGCTTCCATGATTCTGCGATGCACTTCCTCATTTTCTTGGTTCAATTGTTTCATTCTTTTCGCCATGTCTCTCATTTCTGCTCTTTGGTTGGTGACTCTCTCCCCTATGACTCGTGAAACCGGGAAATCCATCCTGGACTTGGCCTCGTTATCTCGGTGTTGACCCCTGGTCCTCTCGGATGGGCCCCTCATCCTAGACTCCTGGGGTCGAGGTGGCAAAGTTCCAACATCGGGCGCATATTGACATGTTAAGGCGGCGGGGAGGGCCGCAGTTACGATTGCTTGAACAGTAGCGCTGATCTGAGTGATCACTTTTGGGGCTAGAACAACCGTTATAGTAGGTGAGGGAGTCGGTGCTGGTGCCCGAGGGGGAGGTGGGACATGTGTTCGTGGCTCGACAGTTAGGTCCAGTAGCGGTCCCCCAATTGGAGCATTTTCAGCAGTAGAGTTTTCTATTGTTGCCCTCTGAGATTGCGATCTAGTCCTCCGTCGCATCCTAGTGTCCTTGTCTGGGAATGTGGTGTTCCCACAAACGGCGCCAATAATTTCGTACAAGATCGTAGCTAACAAACGAGTACAATAGATTAGAGAAATAACATTTAACCTAATACAAACTATGCCAACTATCGCTAACACTAGCCTATAGGTTGACTTTGTCCAGAACACCTAAGACGACACTTTGGATGCTTATGTCGGATGTCGAATCTTTTATGGATATTGAATGTTGATCGATGTCGAAATTGCAGTGATATGTCGAATATACACGATATCGGGGATAATGCATATATCGGGTGTTGTGTGGATGCCGAACTTAAGAGATATCGGAGATGGATTCTATATCGGGTATAATCGTATGTCAGGTAAAGTAGTATATCGAAATATTTATTGATATCTGTTAACACTAGGCTTTTTTTCAAAAGCCTCACTCTCCCTTCACGGTGCTCTCGTAGCATCACGAAGACCACCCTCGTATCGGCAGACTTAAATGCTCTTTCTAGTGCCGGAAAAACGGTGCTCTATTTGCAATCACGATAAGTATCTCACACCCGCGCGAGATATCGGAAGCTTTAAATAACTTCACGAATATCCCCTCCCCCCCCCCCCCCCCCATCGGGATACGATACTCTTGCACTTACCTTATCGCCCGGGACTCACTCCCTCGCAGCCCGATGCCCCCAAAAAAGAAAGGCGCACATCGGAACCTCTCGAAAACCCTCCCAAGAAACTTCCCCCTCAAAGTCTACCTATCAAAAGAAGAACACCGGAACAAAGAGAACGATACACGTTATGTTCTTATCCCCCCAAACTGATAAGACCACCGAAAGAATCGACTCAGCACACTGGAGACACATGGCGTTCAGAGCCCGAAGGAGGCAACTTCAGGGAGCTATGCCAGCCTCCTCGGAGAGAGTTGTGTAAATTAGAAACTAACACCCAACTCATATTTTACATGCATCGGACATCTGCCTAAAGAGGGATACTCCACTTGTAGGAAAACTAGCCCCTATAAAAAGGGGGCAAAGATTGAGAATAAAAGACAGACTTTTTCGGGAAGAGAAAAAAGTGGTTAGATTTTCTTCAAACTTGGGCAAGGCGTTATAATCCACCCCAAAATTCACCAAAAATAAATAACTGTTAACAATATCGAAGGAATGTATTTGATATGTTATGTGAACAATGTATATTAATTAATTGAACCTGCCTTGTCGGGTCTATATATAGATATCGAATGTAGGGTCTGTTCCCGAGATTTGCAGCGAATCCCGTACCATATCGAAAAAAGATATTTCATATGAAGCAGGATATCGGGCGTAAATCTCCAATATGCAGTGGCTATGGGTCAGTTTATCAACCAGGCTGACCCACACGATACCTGCGTAACCAACCAGCCAAGATCACTAGTATGCAAAAAATATTGTCTAGTCGAAAATAGCAAGCCACCCACTTGTAAAAAAAATGTGTCATTTTTATAGTTTATATTATTTGTTTTCTGAACTTGCTTTCGAAACTTGAAGATGATTTTTCTACAATTTTACGGTGGAAAAAAATTCTACGTTCAGTAATATTTATGCATAGTATTCATTTGTTTAAACTAGAAACGTTGGCATGCGGTTCCCGCATGATTAAGAATTTATTTTAATTTGTATGGTGAAAAAAATAATTTAAATGAATAAAGATTAAAAATATAAGGATAGAGAATTTATATATATATATATATATATATATATTACCTTTCACTACAAGAAAAAAGGGTCATTCGCGACCGCCCGGGCGGTCGCGAATGACCCATTTCCGGTCGCGAATGGTCATCCGCGACCGCCCAGCGGTCGCGGATGCCCGGTCGCGGATGCCCTCGGTCGTGGAGGTCATCCGTGACCGCTGGGCGGTCACGGCAGTCATCCGCGACCGCCCAGCGGTCACGGCAGTCATCCGCGACCGCCTGGCGGTCACGGATGACCCCAGGGTCATCCGCGACCGCCCAGCGGTCACGGCAGTCATCCGTGACCGCTCGGCGGTCACGGATGACCCCGGGGTCATCCGCGACGGCCCAGCGGTCACGGGCGACACCGCGACCGCCTGGCGGTCACGGATGACCCCGGGGTCATCCGCGACGGCCCAGCGGTCGCGGGCAACCCCGCGACCGCCAAGCGGTCACGGATAATATTTAAACCATCCGTGACCGCCGGGCGGTCACGGATAATATTCAAGTCATCCGTGACCGCCCGGCGGTCACGGATGACATTTAACGAAATAAAAAAAATATATTCCGGTAAAATACCGGAATAAATATTTGTTTTTTGCGAATATAATGTATGGTTGGACGATTTTTTTATATAAACATCATTTAAGAGAATGATTTGTGTTATAAGTAAAGAAAAGAAGAAAATAAGAGTTTGATGTTTTGTTTTTTGGAGATATAAAGAAAGAGGAGAAGAAAAATTGTTGGTGTTTTTTTTTTGAAGATATAAGAAAAGAGGAGAAGAAAAAATGTTGGTGTTTATGTTTTGGATTGGGAAATGAGGAAATGAGGAAAGGAGGAGAAAGTGTTGGGTTTTTTAGAGAAGATAATTTGAATGTAATGAAAATTAATGGGTAGAATGGTGGGTATATATAGAATTTTGGTGAAAATTTTGAATTTTCAAAAAATTTGAATTTCCCCCCAATTCCAAGGTCTTTCGCGACCGCCCGGCCGTCACGAGAGACCCTTTCGTGACCGCCGGGCGGTCGCGAAAGACCTTGGAATTGGGGGGAAATTCAAATTTTTTGAAAATTTAAAATTTTCACCATGAAAATTATTCGTGACCGCTGGGCGGTCACGGATGACCCTCTTTCGTGACCGCCCAGCGGTCACGAAAGAGTCTCATTCGATAGTTTTGATTTTTGTTTGTTTAATTAAGGTTCGATGTTTGTTAAATTGATTAAATAGTTACTACTATGTAAATTAAAATAGATTTTATCACAAAATGACACATTACATCTAAAACAACTTGGTGTATGTGATGAATTAGTTGTAGAACATAAAATATGTTATTCGTTCATAACTCGCCTAATCACATCTAATTCGGTATTTTAATATGTTAATTACTAATGTTGTACTAATTTATTACTTCAATTCACATGTAGTATTGAGACTTATTGTTAAAAATCATAAACACATCAAGAAGAATCCATAAAATCAATTTTTTTTTTATGAATATTATTCGTGACCGCCGGGCGGTCACGAATGACCCTCTTTCGTGACCGCCCAGCGGTCACGAAAGAGTCTCATTCGATAATTTTGATTTTCGTTTGTTTAATTAAGGTTCGATGTTTGTTAAATTGATAAAATAGTTGCTACCAAGTAAATTAAAATAGATTTTATCACAAAATGACACATTACATCTAAAACAACTTGGTGTATGTGATGAATTAGTTGTAGAACATAAAATATGTTATTCGTTCATAACTCGCCTAATCACAACTAATTCGGTATTTTAATATGTTAATTACTAATGTTGTACTAATTTATTACTTCAATTCACATGTAGTATTGAGACTTATTGCTAAAAATCATAAACACATCAAGAAGAATCCATAAAATCAAAATTTTTTTTTATGAATATTATTCGTGACCGCCGGGCGGTCACGAATGACCCTCATTCGTGACCGCCCAGCGGTCACGAACCTTCTTCGTGACCGCCCAGCGGTCACGAACCTACTTCGTGACCGCTGGGCGGTCACGAATGACACTCTTTCGTGACCGCCCAGCGGTCACGAAAGAGTCTCATTCGATAATTTTAATTTTCGTTTGTTTAATTAAGGTTCGATGTTTGTTAAATTGATAAAATAGTTACTACTAAGTAAATTAAAATAGATATCATCACAAAATGACACATTACATCTAAAACAACTTGGTGTATGTGATGAATTAGTTGTAGAACATAAAATATGTTATTCGTTCATAACTCGCCTAATCACATCTAATTCGGTATTTTAATATGTTAATTACTAATGTTGTACTAATTTATTACTTCAATTCACATGTAGTATTGAGACTTATTGTTAAAAATCATAAACACATCAAGATGAATCCATAAAATTAATTTTTTTTATGAATATTATTCGTGACCGCCGGGCGGTCACGAATGAGGGTCATTCGTGACCGCCCAGCGGTCACGAATGACCCTAGTGGCATCCGCGACCGCTCAGCGGTCACGAATGACCCTAGTGGCATCCGCGACCGCTGGGCGGTCGCGGATGAGTGGCATCCGCGACCGCCCAGCGGTCGCGGACGCCATTAGGCGGAAAGTTTCCCGCCTATGGATTCCCGTGACCGCTGGGCGGTCACGAGAATTATGTCCGTGACCGCTGGGCGGTCACGGCGTTGTTTACCGCGACCGCTCGGCGGTCACGGTGGCATCCGCGACTGCCGGGCGGTCACGGTGGCATCCGCGACCGTCGGGCGGTCACGGATGCTCGCGACCGCCCGGCGGTCACGAGCCGGCGGTCACGAATGACCCCGGATTCTTGTAGTGTTTAGAGAAGAGAATTAAAGAGTTGTTTTTTCTTTTAATAAGAACATATCAATTATGGTAAAAGTAGAAATTGTAATCGTATGTTAATTGTACTATAAAATACTAATAAACTATTGTAGGAGTAAACATGGAAATAAAAAAGTGATTGCCAGTTACAACTCATGACAGTACGTAAATGCCATCAGTTACGCCTAGAAAGCAAATAAGTCATATGTGAAGAAAAAGGCAATAAGTTCACTAATAAATTCAAATGTTAATTAATTTGCCATCCGCTTCATGTTTTTCGAAAACGATTATTCGAAAAGACTAGAAGATGTCCCAAATTGAGGTTTTTTTTTTTATAAGAACCCCATTGGAGGTTAACTTTTTGTTATATAGTAAAAAGAAAAAAAAAACATCTTACTTCCATAAACGTACACAAAAGGGTCTTGTTTTGTTTCTATTTGCCTCACGAAGCATAACAGTCACATATGACAGTTTTCGGCTTTTTACTCTAACTAAGTAACTAACATTGTACCTTTCTGTCGAAACTCGAAACTCGTTTATTTTTTATTTTATATGAATTCGGAGACTATTTTATCGGAAGTGTCTAAGTTTTCTTCGAGATTAGACAGACTTCAAGTACGAAACGTCAAGCAAAAGACAAGCCATATACGGAATTTTGTATCGGCAGATATGGAAAATTTCTACTAAATAACTATAATGTCAATATCAACGTGACATTAGCCTAATCATCATCACGAAAAAAATATATTATTAGTTATTTCAGTGCCATTGACATTTTAAATGGTTGGTGACGTTTGAAAAGTAAGCGCAATAAAATATCTTTATTTTGGTATTTTCTTAGCAGGTGGCATAAAATTAGTGACCACGATGAAATTTAACGGATGTTTAACTGGTTTGAAGAATATCAAGCTAATTCTTCGAGACGCTATTGTAATATTAATCCAAATTATTGGTATAGAAAATCTCAAAACTATCACAGTTTAAAAGAAAATAATGTGTTTAAGCCATGTTGCCCTAGCGACACTACTACCACCACCGCAATTAGACAAAATCATCTCTGCCGCAAAGAAATTTGTCTAGCCGAATTTGCGGAATACTGAACGCAGAAACGTCTATGCACGACAAGGAGACTATAGTTTGGAGAATGTGGAAATGTCGCATATCGATACACCAATGCAGGAGAACGCACGGCCTTTGTCGACTTCATATGCGAATATCTTTAAACAACACCGCGTTGAAAAGGATGTTTGCATAAACGATCAAAAAAGACTAAAGAGCAAAAACATATCCACATGTCTTAACCGAACGAGTGTCGTTCAAACAAGTGAAAGGATTTAATTATCATTTGAGTTCTAGGAAAGTTGTGGTATTATCCCGCGCTACAAACCAAACTTGATATTATGTGGAAGTTGCAAAATGGATTCGAATTGGTCTCCTAGGGTTTGGTTGTTATTGCATGACGAGATTAAATTCAGCGAAAAAGGAGACGATCCTTACGGAAAGTCCATTTCCTCTCTATTCGGAAGTGGACTCCTAATTTCTGCGTCGACACTGATATAGTCAATAGCGTCATTACATGGGTGCGACTGCTAATTTACCGGTTGAAGATTTCAGGAATTAGTGATCCAAGCGCTTGCGCCATGCATTTGAGACTCGATAAAAATTTATGGCAATATCTACAACACAACGCGATGGAAGTTTGCACGTTTTTGAGTTAGGTATGTAATGATGTACCTCCGGAGTTAGGTATCTGTATTAGGGGGAAATTTATCAAGTGTTTTGCAAGAACCTTTCTTCTTTGTGACATTTGTGCGGTAAAGTTGGCCATACGACGACGAGTTGCAGGGATACATTTTACGGGTTCCAAAAGAGGCAAACGAAGGGAACTAGGGGAGATACCGATATTCAGGAGCAAACGACGTGGATTATAAAGAAGGCGAAAAAGAAAGAATACGGGAAGTGGATGAAAGTGAATTTTCAAAGGAGGAAAAGCACCACAATCCATGATATCAAGTCTCAAACTAATGCAAGCCAAAAGCAAGAAAAAGAGAAAAACAAGTAGCCCGAGGTTTTCATCAATTTGGACACACGGCCAAATGTGTTTGTGTTTCTTGCGGTGGCATCGAAACCCCAGGCTCCAAGGTTTCAAGGTAAGAGAATCCTCCCTCCTAGACTAAGTTCGCACAATGAGAAATAAAATGATCTCAGAAGGAATCCTAGGCCGAGTGCGATTCTTAGAAGATCCCAAAAGGAAACATAAATATACCCTAGTAAGTAGCAGAAACAACAATGATTTCTCTATTATATCATAAGTGGACCCCTTAAGGATTATTAACTCGCAACAACCATCAACTGTAACGCCACAACCTAAGGATATTGGCGGCCAACATGGACAACGTGCGAGTGATTTTTTGCAATGGGATGTTAATCGGAGTTTGGGAAGAAGTTCTTGAGGTCGAAACGTTTATGCATCAGTTCCAGGGCCTCTCCAAGATATATGAACAAACCCGGAGGAAAGAACGATCCATATTTTGAAAATCCCCCCGATAGTATGTGAAGTACAGTCCAAGACTTACTTAGTGCCGAGAGAAAATGCACCGAGTTCATGGTGGCGGAGAATCGCGTTAAGTGTATAGGAGTTATAAAGACATGTGACTTTCATGCTAGAAACATTGAGGCAACTGACTGTGATATGGACGGGGTTTCCAATTGATAACCAGATTCGGCCACTTTACCTCAACAATGTTTTAATGAGGATCATATCATGGAATCACCAAGGAGGGGTGAGGAATTTCAAAGGAATTTCAGGGAGTGAGTTCAGATTCATGAATCAACTATCGTGTTTGTTATGGAAATTGGAGTGAGCGCAACTCATGTGAATGAGATTATACCTCACTTAGGGTATTCAAACTACCTTACGGCTCCAACTATGGGGATGGAATGAGGAGTATGGATGGTATGGAACAAATATGAGGTCGAAGTGAAGATAAAAGAAGTTGGGGATCAATCCATTCGCGTGCTAATTAGACCAAATTCGGCTGAGAGATGGTGATTATCCGATGTTTATGTGCAACCACATAACGTGGATAAGGGTCGAGGTGTTTAATTATCTAGTGAAGTAAGCCGAGGATAGCGATATACCATGGTTAGTGATCGGGGACTTCAACAAGGTAGGATCCACGCATGAGAAACAAGGAGGGGGCACGACCTCACTTAACTAGTTGAGGTTCTTTCAAAAGCATATGGATTATTTTGGTCTTATTAACCTTGGATTTCACAATTCATCATTTATATGGATGAATAAGAGGGAGAGCATAGCAAATATAAAATAAATAATTGATCGAGCTCTAGTGAACCAACCGTGGATCGAATGAAAATGCAGTTGTTCACTTGCCATGCACTCACTCGGGCCATCATCCAATTATTGCATATTGTCAAGAGATTCCACACCATGGCGGTGCTAGGCCATTCCATTTAGTGGTAGTATGGTCACATTACCCAGATTGTAAGACTATTTTGAAGAATATTTAGAGTATCAAGCCTAGCATTCTAGAGGTTATTCACGAGGTGGCGAGAGCCACGTGGAATAAATGTAAGTTCGGCAACACTTTCAATGAAACACAAAATTCTTGCATGCCTCGAGGACATCCAGGCTACGTCCAGTTCATTAAGAAGTTTCTGCCATATCTCCCGAGCAGCCGCGCACTTCCTAAGCATATATATAACTGTTTATTCCATAAAATCACATGACTAACAAGAAGACGAGTTGGTAATCTTCTATATCTTCCTATGTAGATTAGCGCCAAGTGGTTATGGACCATTAACCACAGGAAGTGTTGTAACTTATAGCTCAAATTTGTCCTCCATATCCAACTACAACTGGTTCCTCTACTTGCCTCCAGCCCATACCGCCTAAAAAACACTTTATATGAATATTGGCATGTAAATATGCATCCCTTGTCTCATTTCAAATCACCACATCCTCATGATTGTTAAACATGATAAATCTTATCATGATTCTCCCTAAATGTGTAAATGAATATGCATGCGCAACACCTCCAAGTTCCAAACACTAAATTCAGAAACGACATCACAAACACGTAGTGCGCCTTCAGTAGGGTCAATTCCCGAAACAACCTCATATAATCTCATCTCGCCCATCCATTTTTCTTACAAAAAAGAATGGGAGGTACCATCGCCACTTTTCCATCTCAAGAACGGCTTCATTAGTCCATACATCGCATTATACCTTTCCACGTCGCACTAGCAGTCGCCATCAGTGTATGATCAAAGATTGAATAATTTCTAAGATAATTTTGCCTGAATAAGATGGCTCGACACCCTTTATTCCTTTTTCAGAATTATCCAAGCTAACTTTGACAAAATTGCCCCATTACTTGTGCACTCGTTGTAATACCCAACCCACCCTCTGCCTTTGGCTTAATTACTTGATTCCATCCCACCCAATGAAGTTTTTTTTAGCAATATCCTCGGAACAGAGGAAATCCCTATAACTTTGTCAAGTTGTGAACGGACACTTTTCGGAAGCCCAGATGCTTGCATGTGGTAAATTGACATAGTGGATGAAACGGACTGGATAAGAGTATTTCGTCCCCCGAGTGATAAGAACTTGTGCTTCCATCCATTTAAGTGTTTCATAACCCTGTCAAGTGTCTCAACAAAGGTCTCTCTATTCACCCTGCCATGAATTAGTTTCACCCCTAAGTATTTTCTCAAGTTCCTCATTTGCACAAACCCGAGCAACTCACTAATGTTTCACTTCAAGCTCGCCCCTTCACTTTGGAGAAATAGATTTTAGACTTTTGAGGACTTATTTTAAACCTCGACACCTCGCAGAAAGATTTCAAGACTCTTTTGATAGTTCAGGCAATGGAAACTGTGGATTTCCCCATCAAGATCAAATCGTCACCAAAAAAATAAATGTGAGACTCGATGTCTCCGCGGCAAGGAACGATCGATTTCCACTTCTTCTTGTCTACCCTCTTCTGAATAAGATATCAGAGTCTCTCCACGCACAAAACAAACAAATATGGAGACAACGAGTCTCGTTGGCGCAGCCCACGTGAGTGTTTAAAGGTTTCTAAAGGTGAGCCATTCCAAAGATCAGTGTTGTCGAGTTTTAAATATAGAACATGATGAGCTCAATCATAGCCTCGAGGAACTCAAAGGCCATCAGAGTATCTTCTAAGTAATTCCAGTTCACCTTGTCGTATGCTTTCTCAAGGTCCGACTTGAGGATCATATCCCCGGTCTTGTTTTTTTATTTTTAGATCTCAAAGAATGAAGAATCTCTTGCATGGAAAATATGTTATCCTAGGTACTTTGGCCTTTGATGAAACTCAATTGAGTCGGTGTAATTATTCGTGGCATGATCTCCTTCAACCTCATTGTTATGCTTTAGTGATAAATGTATAAAGAACATTGCATAATTAAATATGTCAAAATTGAGATATAAGTACCGGGTTTTAGAATCTTGGGGATGAGACATAAGTGTGCCTCGCAGATCCCAGGTTCGAAACCTCTGTTCTTTAAAACCTCTCTAGCAAAATTCAGCAAAGAGTTTTTAATCCACGCCCAACCCCTCTGCTAAAATAATGCATGTAAACCATCCAACCTCAGAATCCTAAGTGGGTGTAAAGCCCAAACCACCTATTTGAATTCGTCCATATCGAGCTCACGACAAAGATTGATACCATCCTCCTTGCTCAATTTAGCCTTATCGAACTCGGAAGAACACGTGCTCTACTTCTCAGTCGGTTGTTACAACTCGAAGTAAACATCCTATCAAAGTAATCACGCGTATGCTCTCGAAGCCTCGTACTATCAGTCTCCCACTTATCATTCAACTTAAGCAAGTTGATCTTATTTCGGCATCGTCTAGCAGCAGTAGACTGATAAAAAAACTTGGCGTCCCTCTCGCCTTCTCGGACCCATTTAATTCTGGATTTTTGAAGCCAAAAGATCTCCTCTTTCTTGAGAACCTCGTAATCTTTAATCAAATCATTCTCTAATCAGTTCAGAAAATCACTTCGGTTGTGGCCACTAGCACGGAGTTCGATACGATTAAAGATGAAGATAGGATATACATTAAATTTGAAACGAAACAAATTCGAGTGCAATATCTTACCGAAGGTGATTTGGAAATGTGTTTGCTTCAGCTTTATGGTGCTTACGGAAGGCGGGCAACAAAGAGGTTTTCCACGGGAAGCTGGATACGATTAATTGTATATTGCACTAGATAAAGCAACTTAGCACCGAGCTCCTTATGGCTCAAAAGAAGAATAATTCAAATGTGAGCAATGGGAAGTGGAAAAAGCCGAAATCAGAGTGGGCGAAAGTGAACGTGGATGGGAACTCCCGCAGGAACTCGAATCAAGGAGCTGCAAAAGGAAGCCGAACTCCAGGCCTTGCGAAAAGGTTTGCAATTTGCTTAGGATAAGAGATTCTCGGACATTGAGATTGAGACAGACTCGAAAACGTGCTTCAAACTTATGTCCGGAGTAAGAGACCAAAACGTGTATGGTCCTACATTGGTTACACAATGTTGTGATTTATTTCGCCTATTATGAACGGTGAAATTTAGTTGGATACCACGGAAGGCTTAAAAAGTAGCAGATTACATTGCTATAGTTAGAGATTGACGGGGTGAGAGCGGAAAGTATTTTGGATACGCTACCGTGGCGAATACGTTAGTGTGAGTGTGTGACATCTTTTACTGCTTTTCTTATATATATATATATATATATATGTTCTTTTATCATTGTATTATTACGTAAGAAAATTAAAATCACAAAAGTTGGTAAATCGAGGATAACAAGACATAAGTTTCAACCTGTACACAATTAAGGATATCAGCTTTCTTGATAGGCATACAATTTTTACCAATCTACAGCAAAACCAATCCCAGGGCGATAAATGAAAAATGCGATTATATACGTGACATTATATGATGTCCATATAATGCAAATGACAATAATAATAGGAAGCAAATAAATTTCGCAGTAAATATTTTTTTTTTAATAATAATAATTACTGGTTCGAAATTTCACTCCTTTGAGAAGAACTCCTCCAAAACCCAGCACTGTAAAATTTGTTCCACATTTCCTTATCGAGCTCAACAACCTCCTTACTATTATTATTATCCGGTCCCATTTCAAGACCGTTGACCGGGGTAATGGGCCCCACCACCGGGTAAACCTCATCCCATCCGCCGTACTTTCGTGGCGGCAGCAGCCCTTCTTTCATCATCCTACGGCGGCGACTCCTCCTCAACGCCTTCCGGTAAAGACCCGCCGGCACCTTGTACACCGCTAGTACCAGAAGATTCACCAACCCGCAGGGGCAGCAGCAGCACACGGCGGCGCACTCCGCCGCGGTGCCGCCGGCCACCTCCGCCAATCGAACCCCGGCGCCGCCGTCGCGCGCGGAGTGGTTGTTTCTGTTGAGAAGCGGTTGCCGCCGGTCGACGAACGACGCCGGTTGACGTAGAACGATTTGTTTTGTCATTTGTTTTTTTTTTTTTGAATTCCAAAATTAAAAACAAACCGAATTTATGATTTAATTTAATCACACCTGAATCTGTTGCAACAAACAAACAAAATTAAATTAAATTAAATTAAAAAACGGTTACATCTCAAATCGCAACCAATTAATGAAAAATCGAGAAATTAAACAAATTACCTTCATCATTCTAATTTGAAATATAAAAAAAAATAAAACAAATCGAATTGATGATTGATTTTTCGCAGCCTGCACCTGAAATGAAACAGGACAGAAAACAGAGTAAATAAAAAAAAATGAATCGATTAATGAAATTCGAACAAATGAAATTAACCTTGAAGATCAAACGATTATGATGCAATTGGTGCAGGCCGAAGTGTGAGCCATGCCAGTAAGGCGGCGCTACGGCGGAGAATCGACGGGGTTTTGTTTTATTAATCAATGTGAGAAATGAGATTTGGGCTCCGAAAAAACAGGGGAATTAGTTGAAGTCTTATTGGTTCCCCTTTTCTTTAGCTTACTTTTTGTTTTTTCGGAGATTTAAGAGAGAGAGAGAGAGAGAGAGAGAGAGAGAGAGAGAGGAGAAATGTTTCTATGTTGGGGAGGGAAGGAGAAGGGATTTAAATTGGAGGATATGTATCGGATGGAGGATAGGTTTATTCTAACTTTTTTCTAAATTCTTAATTTGGGAAAAATAAATTAAATGTTTGTGAATAAATATGTCTATACAAATTACAGAAACAAAGTTTAGTGACAAATTTGTAGTAGTTCTTCTAAAATGGATAATATATTGTGATTTATAATGGGAGAGTAGATTAGACCCGTGTTAAGGAACTAGCACGAAATTTTTTTGTGGAGTTCTTGCTCTTTTGGAAATTATGTTTTGAACTCATTTTCTTAGCAGCAAGCAATAAGAGATATTAATTGAATTTTATTAATTTTAAGCTAGTCTCGTCATGTTTTTTTTATATGACGTGGGAACCCTCAACCACTACCATTTGGGTGCGCACTGGGTAAATTCTCGGGTCGACGAAATAGTCTACAAACCTCGCCAACCCGATAAAACACACTAAGCTAACCATGTGTGATAGACTTAGACCTAGAAGGCATAGAATCAATTCGCTTCTAATGAGATTCGAACGTGAGACCAAGGAGAGGGGACCCTTCCTCTTTAACCAACTAGGTCATCCCAAGGGATAGTCTTGTTATGTTTTGAATGTAAGTAATTAGTGCATAATTTTTTTTTAAAAGGAGAATGTTTAGTGTATGAGTTCTCGTTGTCATATAACTCATGAACAAATTGAGTTCATGTTTCTAATAATAAATAGGGATTAGGTGCAAAAGTCTTTGATAAACTAAGGATTACGTGCAAGTTTCATAAAATAGAGGGGGTTTCATGTATTTTAGAAGGGTATTTATCAATTAATATGTATAAAAGTTTAAAAGACTAAAACAAGTATACCACAACGCGAGTGAAGCATCCTTTCTATTACATTAAACAAATGGCGCTGAATTTAAAAAAAAATAAATTAAAATCATGTGTAAAATATATCACATAAAGAGCCTCTCTTTTTCAAAATATAGCCTTGTCTTCATGCATTTTTCCCGGATTTATAAGTATTTTGTTCTTTGTTGTGAACCAGTCAAAAAGGTCCAGTTTGCCTATGGACTGTTAAGGATATTTTCAGTATGATAATTGATAACGCTGTTGTTTCGATAGGTACCTAAGTCCTAACAACTACTCATTTGATGTGGAACGAAGATTTTTTTTTTCTCTAAACACTTCAAATGATATCTCACCCACTGGTATTTAATTTTATTTTATCAAAATTTTATATAATTGAACCTGATTTCATATAGTTATAGTGCAGCTGTGCAGAAGTTTTAGCCCTTAGCCTTTAGGTTCGCGTAAGAGCAAGAAAATGACGTTTGATGGGACACACAAGCATTACTAATTTCGTCCACAAAAAAATGGATTTTTGTCATCAATGGTTTCTTTTTCTTTGGCATGTAGAAAGCATGATAGGGTTTAGAGATATCCTCGTCAGATATCAAATTCCAATAAGTATTTGAAGAAATGATTATAATGGAAAGTAATTAAGGAAGTTTTGTACTCATTTTTAATGGAAATGTAACAGACTATTGGATTAAATTTTATTTACTACTCACTGTCAAGTGTCAACTGAATAAAATGCATGAAGAAATAAGAATAGGTAATTGTATATCATGTTAATCAATACTTTCACCAAAAAAAAAAAAAACAATACTTTCTCTGTCTTGACATCAACATCAATTGACACTATCCACCAATGAGGATAATATTCAACAAATAACGCAAAATTTAGATACTTTTGAGTATTTTCTTAATATTGTATAAGATATAAAATTGTTTTTACACAATTATTAGTGAATTGACTAAAATTAAAAGAAGGAGACATTCATACTGACGTGGAAAGAATACAATATTATTAACCTAAACTAAGCAATAGGATTTTCTAGAATCGTGATGTACTTTTACCACATTATATCATATGATTAATTGGCTGACCCGTGTCATTTGGCGGAAACGAAGTTTTAAAATATAATAATTATATTTTATAATATTAATAATCAACGTAACACAATAGTGCAGAGTAACTACGCCAGTGAAAAAGTAACGGTACAGGTTATGGTTGACTGATTTCGTGTCTTATTTGATTAAAATTTTACTATCCTACCAGTAGCCAATCAGATGATGAATCAAGTTATGTAAATGAATGGATAGAAACGATAGGCTAAGATTCAACATACGTGTTTAATGTATGCACTAATCCCGTTTATAAACCATTAACACGTTATGTTCAACAATAGTAATAGCTGAAATTACATATTAAATTTTAAAACACACCCAAACAGAATCCAAATTTATTAGTAATAAGCTTTTTTTATGAATAATAATAGTAAGCTAATTTCGAGAAATAGTTCTTCGAACATTAGAATTCCCCGTCGTGATTCTCAATTATTGAAATAATATTATTGGTAAACAAGTTTCATTATGAAATCATTTTCTTAAGTTTTCCACGTTTTCCTTTCTTGGCGAGAGTTTGAAATCATTTTCTTAAGTTTTCCACGTTTTCCTTTCTTGGCGAGAGTTTTCTCATTGTATAAGTGGTACAGATGCTAGTATTTCACCCGCTCTGGTTAAACGCAATCGACATGAAGTACATAAGTGACATTTATTCCTTTTTTTCATTTATTCTTTGTGATAGGGTTGGCTAATTTATAATTCTTTGATGAGATTTTGGCAAAACACGTACTGTAATGAAAAGAAAAAAAAGTCACATTACCATTGTAAAAATAAAGGAAAAAGATATGTTATTCCTCTGTGATATAAGAAATAAGAACATTAACTTTTAGAAATAAAAAAATAGGAAAATCACTGAGTGTGTCATGTTAAATAGGAACGCTACATTCATCTACTTTCATACTGTGCAAAAATACCTCTTTCTTACACACATGTATTGATGTGGTTGGTGTGCAGCCTTTTAGAATCGTACGAGGTAATTTGGCTATTTATTTTTCACTTGAGTATGTATTGATTTCTCTAATAACTTTCTTTCGTTGTTTATTCAGAAATAAATACAAAAATATAAATAATACAAGAGTTATTGGACAAAAAAGACTCAATCTCCTAGAAATCTCAACTACATAGGAAATTGTTGGATATATTAACTTATCTATGGGTGTTTCTGACTTTCTGTAATTAATAGTTACGTTTACTTGTTTGTTAGTTGGTTAGTGTAACAAACTCTCCCGCCATCTCATTTGTGTATTAGTTCTCCTCTAAGCTGTAATTTCAGTTCATACTTTCCCATTCTAATAAAATAATTTCATACTTTCTCTCTCTAAATCAACATGGTATCTAGAGCTTAAAGTCTGATTCACCATGTTTTTTACGTAAATCTCTCGATGTTCGTTGTGTGATTTGTTGTAATCGCGCTTGCCAACTTCTCTACGACCACGTTCGCGTTCAATCATCGTCGTTTTCGTCGATCATACCACGTCCTATTCATTGATTTCGCTTAATCAATCGGTTTCTACTATTTTGGCACGAGTTCGTCTGGATCTGGTGCGAACTCGCGTTCGATCCAAGGTAATTTGCAGTTGCAGGGCTCCAATAATCCAAATATGCGGCTTACTTTGGTTCCTCTCACTGGAATCAACAATTATCACCCATGGTGTCATGCGGTGAAGCTCGCTTTGGGCGCGAAATGCAAACTAGGGTTTATAACTGGTGCGAATCCAAAGCCTACAAGGGATCATCCTGACTATGAGGACTGGATCCCCGTCGATTGTATGGTATCTACGTGGATCCTCTATTCTATTTCTGATGAGCTATATGAAGCTTTTTCCTTTGTTGGCTCTGTTGCTGGATTGTGGAAAGAATTAGAAACTCACATTAATTTATATAATGAACCTCTTTTACACCAATTGCAACGTGTTGTTACCTCTATGACTCGTGGTGATTCATCTATTTCTGAGTATTAAACTAAGATTTGGAAGATTTAGGATGAAGTAAGTTGTTTGTTGCCTCTTATTGCTTGTCATTGCACTGTTGCTAGCATATGTACATGTGACTGAGCTAAAAGCTCTTTAGATGTTTCTTCTATGACTAAATTAATGCAGTTCCTTATGGGACTTAGTGATGAGTATGATGTTGTTAGAAGTCAAATACTTGGTAATAACCTACCTCAATTGGAGAAGGCTTCTGCTATGATTTTAAGGGTGGAAAAGCATAAGGAGGTTCAACTTTCCATTGCTCATATTCATGATAATGTTGCTATGTTTAGTAGAGCCTCTTCTAACCAGTCCTCAGGGTTTAATCCATCAACCTCTAGGGATTTTAAGAAAAAGAATTCTGACAGTTTGTGATCATTGTCGTGCTAAAGGTCACACCAGGGAAACTTGCTTCAAATTAGTAGGTATACGTGATTGGTATAAAGAATTAAAAGAAAAGAAGTCATCGGATGGCTGATTCTCTGCCAATGCAGTGGATTTTGCCCCCACAACTTACTGTTGAGCAGAATGGAGCATCTTCTTCCTTTGGTGCTTCTTAGTCTCTACCAAATGATCAGTTTCAAGCTGACTTTATGTGAATGATGCGACACATGATGGCATCAGGACATAATTTGTAGGAGGGTCAACTTTGTTGGTCTAAATCTTAGTCTTCTATCTTTAGCTAACATTAAATCTACTGATTGGGTCACTGATACTGTGGCCTCAAATCACATGGTTATGTTGTTTGATATGTTTTCTACTTGGTCCAAACTTACTGCTCCCACACCTGTCTACTTACCTGATGGATGCCTTAAATTTCTTAAGGGTATTGAAGATGTTAAGACTACATCTAAAATGACTCTCAAAACAGCTTTGCATGCTCCATAGTTCAAGTTCAACTCTATGAGAATGGGAGAGCTTACATCTGCTAATTAATTACAAGAAAAAAGATCCTTTCACTATAACAAATATTATGCAACTTCCATTCTTCTACTACTACTACAAGACCATTCTTTTTCACTACGTCATTCATCATAAACAAGACCAATATCCTTACATTTCCAATCGTAAACAACGACTACAAAAATTATACGAATTATATTTGAACTATGAGTAGCTTGATTCTCCGATAGAGGACTAGATAGGCACCTCAATATTCATCCAACTTCAGCCGCAAATCTACTAAATTCACCGCTCTTCTCGGGTAGGGATCGACGTTCTGAGAAATCGATACGCTCTTGGTCAGGCGTGATGAAAGTTAAAATTAATTAATCAACAAATTGTAATAAAATAAATATAAAAAATATTATAAAAAATTATTTAAGTCATGGTAGCAAACTTAGCACTAATATATATAGTCTGCATATTTCATCATGATTAAATTAAAGTCAACTTTATAAAATCCTGAAATGCATTTGCTGTTATGGATGTAGCTATAGATACCATTATAGGATTCATAGCACTTATCTTGATTGAAAATAACCAACCAATGTTCAAGTGAGTCAAGGTTTGACCAGAAAGTCAACGTATCCCGTTTTTGACAAATGATACCACTTTTTCAAGTGGAAATGCCCACCCGAGCAAAACGTAAAGACTTTACACCCACATAATTTTAGGCAAATTCAAAGGTTTGGAGGGTCAAATATACAATTTATTATTTCTAGCGGGATTTTTAGTATTGTTTAGTTATTTTAAGATTCTTTTGTAATTTTGGTATTTTTTATATATAGGGTTTCATCTTTAAGTTAGTCCTCTATAAGTCATTGTTGTTAATTGTTGATTCAATAAAAAACCTATACTTGAGAGTTTTCTTAGTTGTTCGTCAATTTCTCCGTATTCAGCGGAATTAATGAGTTTTTGATTATTGTGTGTTGTTTCAATCTCTCTTATAAGCTTCCGCAAGGTTAGTTAGTATATGAAACATGTTTGTTCATTCACCATGGTGGCAAGGAGAAACACTAGAATCCATGATGTTCTGGTAGAAGAAGATAGATGTGATGAATACACAAAGTTACGTAAAAAAATCCACTTGTTGACGCAAGAAATGGCGGTGATGGTTGCTCGACAGCCTGAACCCGCATCAACACCTGGAGCTCCATTGTTTGCGAATTTCATGGAGAATCTGTTTGTACCACTAGAACAACCATTGAACCGCCTATTCACTGGAGACAAGATGATCTAGAGGAAAAACATTGGAAATCAGAGTTTCAAGGTGATATTCTAAGTTTACATGGTGATTATGCACAAAATTGTGAATCTTTCATATGCTGTTTGTGACAGCTATGGTGATGATATTGTGGATGAGTTCGAGATTTCTAAATTAAAAGCTTTCATGGAGGGTGTGGACGAGAAGATGACGGTGGAGAATCCAATAAAAGAGGCGAAGAGACGTTGGAAAAGTTAGATATTGCCAAGAAAATCGATAGATTTGAAAGTTTTGTGATAGAAGAGAAGAATCTAGGTGTGGCAGTGGTCGATA
This sequence comes from Linaria vulgaris, assembly GCA_948329865.1. NCBI lineage: Eukaryota > Viridiplantae > Streptophyta > Magnoliopsida > Lamiales > Plantaginaceae > Linaria > Linaria vulgaris. The sequence continues at coordinate 12,466,150 of OX415254.1, read as the reverse complement.
ACGAGAAAAAGCACGTTCCTATTGTTATTGCCACAATTGAAAATGTTCATCCTCAGGGTTTTGATATTTTTTATATTACTAATCATATTTTGTCTTATGGTGATAAGTTCTTAGTTACTAAACATGATTCAAATTCGAGGTCGAATCTTTTTCGACCAGGGGAGAATGATGGAGATCATAAATATGGGTATATCTTGATCAATAATAACCAACCAGAGGTACAAGCGAGTCGATGTTTGACCAGAAAGTCAATGGATGCCCTTTTTGACAAACGATGCCACTTTCCCAAGTGGAAAAGCTCACCCGAGCAAAATGTAAAGACTTTTAGCCCACATGATTTTAGGCAAATTCGAAGGTTTAAATGGTCAAATATACAGTTTATTATTTCCACCGAGATTTTTAGCTTTGTTATTTTAATAGTCTTATATAATTTTGGTGTTTTTTTTTTTTTTTTTGCAAAAAGTTAAACTTTGTATAGAAACCGAACTTGTAGTATTTTACAGACTAAGAGGGGCATACTCCAATGGGAGCACTATCACAAATGACAAATAAACAAACTGATTGAACCATAAGGCTAAGCAATATATGTGCTCAAGACTGGGTCTATAACACAAGATAAAGCCTACATTCATTACAACACTATCATCCACCTATAAAGTGTCCCTACACGTAATTCTGGCTCGGGCGGCCCCCTTCTTTTAGTTCCAGTCCAGGACTGTTACTGATCTCCAAGCTGTCTAAGTGTAATGATATTCAGCCTTGCAAGAGAGAGAATACCTATGGAGAACTGACTATTCCATGTATGAATGTAGCAGAACCTGTACAAGCTAAATAAGAATAGAAACCATGATACTAAACTTATGGTTAGTAAAGTCATGTATTAAATCTGGAGTAATTTTATACAAATGGATTTTGTAAGTCTATTGGCAGTGGTCTTTTTACCTTCATGTGCCTGAATTCTTGTATCCAGGGTCGATGTTATGTCCTTACTTACTTGTTGAGCTGTCATCTTTTTACCTTAATTTTTTTTCTTTCCCTCCATATTGCAGCTACATATTTTCCAATGGCTACTGCCTTATCTGGTATATTGAGGCTTTCTTTGCTCTTGACTGTGATAATAGTTTAATCCATTCCTCCATGTTCATGTTCTTCAGGCACTGCCCCATCCCTATACATTTGAGTACCCTGCACATAACCTCAAAAGCCCAAATGCACTGAAAAATAGGTGGTCGTGTGTCTTATTTTGGGATCCACACAAATTATAGGTAGTGTCAGTTTGTAAAACAAACCTACCTATCATGTCCTTAGTTGCTAGACTTTGTTGAACAGCTAGCCATTGTAAGAAGTTGGTTTTGGGAAGAGAAAGAATTCCATACATGCCTCCACTATTTCACTTCAGGGTTTACTGGGACAATAGTCTTGTATAAATTGCTTCAGCACCTTTCACCTTGCATGTTTTTATTTCTCCTCTCTGTTTAACAGTGTGCATTATCTCTTTAATTTTATCCCTTAACTCCAGAAGGTTCTTCCACCATGGAGAATCACTATTTTTTCCTCAACTTCCAATATGTTCTTCTCGTTCAGTTTATAGGCAATGATCCATTGCTTCCATATGATCTGAGGTCCATATAACTCATTGATCTTCATGATCTGCATGGTTAGGACTGTTTTATTCCAGCCTAGCACTTCTTTTATTTGTAGGCCTCCATTCTGGTAATTTTGGCATATTACCTTCCAAGCTACTAAACTTCTCCTCCTCTCCTCCTTGCAGGAAGTTTTTGCAATTTTTTTTCTATTTTTCTAATAACTCCCATAGGTATAGCAAATATGTGGCACCAAAAGTTTTGTATGCTTGTTAAGACAACTTTTACCAGCTGAAGTCTGCCTGCATAACTCAATATCTTTGCCTGCCAACCTTGGACCCTTCAGATCACTTTCTGAATCAATGTGTCATAGTCTGCAATCTTCAAACTTCTTGGACTGAGGGGTATCCCTAAGTATCTTATGAGGAAATGACTCTCCTGGAACCCAAGAGTTTTTGGAGTCTCTCTTTTTCACTATTGCTCACCCCTGCCAGAAAAATGTTACTCTTAGCATTACTTATTCTCAGTCCAGACATCTCAGAGAACTCTTGAATTGTGTTTTTAAGAGTTTCCATAGATGCCATATCCCCCTGCAAAATAAGAGAAGGTCATCATCAAAGGCCTTATGATAAAGTCCTATTATACCACATTTAGGGTGATAATAGAACTTATTATTGTTTTAGTTCCTTTCTTAAGAAGTCTAGTTAGGTAGCCCATGCATATGACAAACAAGCAGGGAGAGGTCTCCCTGTCTTAACCCTTTCTTCCCGTCTATATTACCTTCAAGACATTTATACTAAAAAAGAATATGGGACATGTCACTCCAAGCATGATCAGATTAACAAACTTGGGCTCAAATTTATAACTGATAAGCACATGTTCTAATAACTTCATAAGCCTTTTGAATGTCATTTTTTAACGTACCTCTTGGGGAATTATTTTTCCTCCCATAACCTCTCACCAGTTATTAGGCAAGAAAGATATTCTGGCAGATATCTCTCCCTTGGACAAAGGCAGATAGGCTAGGGAGGATAATCTTAGGCATAGTGTCTTTCAATGTATTAGCTAACACCTAAACTCAATAATTTTGGTGGGATGCATAATCTTAGGGATAAGGCAAACAACAATAGTATTAATCTTTTAAGTAACTTCTATGACTGAAATATCTCCTTGATTGCCACACACACCAATTCTCTTGTGACACTCCAACTTGATTCATAAAAAGCTGTGTTCATGCCATCTGGTCCTGGACTTTTCAAGTCACTCATCTGGAATAGTGCCTTCTTGATTTCCTGATTGTTGCATAGTTGTTGGAGTTTACCATTCATCTCAATAGTGATTGTAGGATGTGCTATCATTGATCTTTCTAACTCTTTCACCTTATGGGCAGTCCCAATAGGCATGTATAAAATAATATGTGAGTCACAATATCATTCTTCTTAGTAAGCAATTTACCATCAAAATCTTGGAGGGTCAGGATACTATTATTAATTCTTCTACTTTTTACACTATTAAAGAAAAGATTTGAGCATTTATCACCATATTTTATCCAATCAAGCTTTGCGGCTTGAGCTATTTGACTCATAAGTTGTCTTTTTTTGTCTTCATAGTCCTCATTCATCTCTTTGATTGTGGTTTGATCCTCTCTGTTTGCAAGGTTGTGAAGTGTATTTTCTTGTATCTGATGCAAGTTCTTCAGTCATTTCTCCACTTGTTTCTCAAGATTTTGAAACTTCCTGCTATTGAGTTTTTTTTTCAGGACTTCTTTCACTATATGTTGTTTCTTTACCAGCTGCTACATCTTACACCCTTGCACTCTACTTTTCCAAGCTGCTTTAACAAGAGGTAGAAACTCCTTATCCTTAGCCCCTATATTTTTGTACCTGAAAGGAATATTTCTTTTCTAGTTAGTGCTAGCTTCTAATACAACAAATTGAATGGTCAGACAACCAGGGGGTTGAAAGGCCACACTGAATTCAATATTACTCAATATCCAACAGGTTGATCACAACACTATCTAGCTTGCGGTATGTGTGGTCATTAGTACAAGTAAACTTGGGGCCACAATATTTGTGATCATGTAAGATCAGATTTTCAAACACACTTTTGAGTTCATCTCCTACATGAGCACCACCTTTTTCCTCATTCCATTTTTCCTCCTCATTTAGAGCAATATTCCAATCACCTATAAGGATCCAAGGGATTTTTATCTGTCTACTCAACTCCTCCAGGTTTTCCAAAGAGTCTTTCTTTCCTCAGTACTATAATGAGCATATATGAAGGTATAAAAGAAATCAATTTTTTTGTCCTTGGTGATAACCCTGCTATGCACCAATTGGTCTGTTGGTTTCCAAGAAGATCTTCTGGTGAACCTACTCCTTTGTTCATAGGGGTGATCCATATGCTTCTTCTTGCGATGTCGTTCTAGTGCACCAATGATTGTTGGGATGTCATTGTCGTCGCAGCAAAGACGGGCTGATTTATTGATTCTTTTCAGTCGTTTGAGATTCTTCTGAATTGCTGCTTTCTGGCACCACTCGCTCAGCTTAGCCATAAGGAAGGACATCCTTTGGGCCACCGTGTCAATTCCTACAGGGATGTATTCCCGTAGTAACATTTCTCGCCATGGGCTTGGTATCTTGGCAAAGAACAAAGGGATAGTCGTGTCTTCATTTATTCGGCTTTTTCATTTGTACTCGGTGAAAAGCTTGATGTATAGGTCGACACTACATATGTCATGTAGTTCCAAGCAATACCATGCTTGCTCGTATCTTCTGACCTTTTCATGGTCACCTCTTCCGGTTTTGGGATCGACGAAATATCCTTCTCCGATGAAGTATATCTTGAATAGTCTTGCCATCCTGTCAACAATGTCTTTGAGGGCATCGCCGGATAGGACTCCATCTCTGATTTCCGGAGTGGCATGTTCCCATCCAATTTTAACTGATCCCTCGAGGCTCATTTGTAACATAATAATGAACCCTTCTTTGTTGAGTTCCAACGTTGCCGCTGCGATCCTCATTGTCGAAGCCCATTCATCTATCAGAGATTCTCGATTTTTGAAATCCAAAATATCCAAATTGAGCATAAGCCCATAAGGATGAATTGGATCGAGTTGGGATTTTCCGTATGGTGTCCCATGAACGTCTGGCCTCCTTGCTCTTGATCGGGTTGGTACTGCCTTATACATTGATCCTGCCACAAAGTCATGCTGGTGTGGCATCGGCTCATCTTGGATGGACTCTGGATTTGAAATGGAAGATCCGACGCCCTCTGTAACCGTTGACTGTCCCTGAGGAGGATCTTGTCTCGGCACCATTGCACTTTCTAAGCCTTGGACGTTGACGAGCTTTAGTTCTGAAAATGATTCTGCCAGTTCGAAGAGATCTTGCAAGTCATTGTAGCTGATTTCGTCAAGGTTGAATCTAGACATGATCTTGCGAGGTACTGGGTTTTCCTCGTATCAAGGCCATAATCTTGTCGTTCCTGGTCAACTATTTCTTCACCTCGACTGCCTTACCCTTTTGATGTAGCAAGGGTTCCTTTCCGAAAGATGGCGGTAACCATCCTCCTCTTCTTCTTTCAAATGATCTTGGCACAGATTCCAAGTTCTTTATTCTCTGTTGGATGTCTTGCAGGTTTTCCAAGATCTCATTCTGTCTTGGGGACATGGTCTCGAGTTTGTCCTGAATTTCTTGTAATTGCTCGGGCATATGGTATTGATGATTACCATATGTTTGCATTGTTTTCTGAATTTCTCTAAGGTCTTGGGTCAACCTAGAGTTATCCGTTTCTAGCTCGTGAAAGTTTGGCAAAGCCAGATTACTCATCTATTATTTCTTTCGACAATTAATCTGGTGCCATGAGGCCATTAACAGCTATGAACTTAACTCTAATGCCAGGGAGATTGTCTGGTCTTTGACTAGCTAGGATTACTAACTTAGTCTTCAAGAGTTGGAGCTCTTGTTCTAGGGTAATACCAGGCATAATTAAAGGCGTAGTATTGAACTCTGTTTATTAGCTTTTTCAAGACTAATTTCTAGCTGCTTGACTATTTCTAGCCTATCTTTATTGATAAGACAAACTTTCCCTTGTTCTTCTAAGTCACAACACAAGACATCATGGTGTTGGATTCTCGTTTTGTGAAACTCGCGTTCTTCTGTCAAAGCAATGATATGCTTTTTAATATTCGCACACTTGTGTCCACCAAAGGTGAACTGATATGGGGAATCCCATATATTATCCATGTTTGTAAATTACTCCTCTCATAAGGAAATTAGAGGTTATCATAATAAATAATTTTCCACATAAAATAAATAAACCTTGGCTCTGATACCATTTAATCTATGTGGTCATAAAATGAAAAGAAAATAAAACTTTTGGGCTAGAGTTGAAATTTTTGAAAATAAATGATTGGCCAAGCAAATAGGGTGCAAGTGGTCTTTGCCACATGTCATCATCCAAGCAAGGGGGTGCAGTGGTACCCCCTACCATAGACTACAGCCGGATTATTAGCTTTGCCGTAAGGTTGGTCCAGTTATCATATATCGTATAATTAATTTTAATTTTTTTAGTCATTGTCATGTTGTTAAAGTGATAAAATATATGTGGATTAATGAAGGCAATAAGATTAAAAAATGTAGTCAAGTTTATTAAATATTTATTAGTATTTATTATTACTATTATGTTACAATTAAAAAAGAATTGACACAATAATAAATGTTTGATACTTTACAATGTTAAATGTGATTATTACATAATTATCAAAAGAAAATATTATAAAATTGTAGAGGTGTAAATATAATAACTCAAATGATCTAAACCAAAACCGAAGAAAAAAACTAAATTGAAAATCATGTTCAAATTATATGCCAAAATTAAGGGTACATACATAATTTTCTTGCAAAAGGACTAAATAAGACATTATAGAGGACCAAAAATGAAATCGTGGTTACTTTAGAGTACCAAAAACAGCCTGAAGCACTATAAATAACTATTTTTTAAACTTGGTTATTATAAAGGACTACGATGTAAAAAATTCCCAAAGTTTTCAACCATACACAAGTCATATATCTTTCCTCTCTTCTCTTAAAAATAAGAATTGGTTGATTTATTTTGGATACTTCCTTCGCATCATGCTACACAATTTTTCATTTTGATTTCCAACCAATTAATATTTTTAGGTCTGCGCTTAACAATCTGGCTAGATCTGATGAGATAGCGCTTAACTTAACAAGCAAAACCAGACACATGTTATGTGTAGGCGTGTGATGTGAAATTCAAACAAACAAACAAAATTATTACAAATAGGATATGATATTTTTATATATTCTGTCTTTAAGATGATGGTGCTTTCTGGACACGTGTATGCTCCAGATTCTTCCAATTCCAGTGAACTGGCGACGTCGCCTTCACGCGCTGCCGTGTGCAAGTCATGAGCATTGATGAGTTGGCAGTCATCATGAAAAGACACACCTTCATGAGTTACAATTGATTGACGTTAGGATAGTGCCGTGATAAAAAAAATCAAACATATTTACTACAAAAGTTTTGTCCGAGTAGTTGGTTCGTGCTAATTTGAAAGTAAGCTGGTGAAAGTGAAAGTGTGTTTATTAAATTATCACATGTGCAAAATAGTAGGTGAAAGTAAAGTGGTAAAGAAGACGACTTACCAAAAAGTGAAATGTAGAATAACATACCATATATTTTATTTTAATTTTATGGTTAGTCAAATTATATATAAGCATATTTCTGTCTTTTTCTGTTTTTTTTTTCTTTCACAAAGTACCCCTTTTGACTAGGTAATGACGATCATCAGTACCCACATATATATAGTAAACAATATGAGCTAGTTATTGTTTTTGGCCACTGGTGTTGTCCAAAAATTAAAGTTAGTTTGAGTTTTTTTATGCTATATCCCTTCGTCACCAAGAATATATTTTTACTTTAGGATATGTTTTTTGTAACTAGTGCAGTCATTGAAGCTGACTTAAGATTTATACTTTGTTTAGTATTGTTGGTATTTTAATTAATCAGACTTTGAAAGCTTTTGAATCGAATATTTAACTGAACTTTGGAGAAAACAGATTACGAAAAACGAATAATGTAACATACGGTCGAATATTCTTTCCTTTTAGATTTTGAAGTTAATTAAAGTTAACGAACGGCTGATGTTTGGCCCCTGGATTTATTACAGTAAACTGGCAACGAAGGGCGCTTTCAACTTGTGCTTTTTGATTCTTCACATAATTGGTTAAGTTCATTACAGTATAATGTAAACTAATTAATTTGAACACATAATGATGCATGATGTCAAAGTATATATTTTATTTAAGATAAGAGTGAGCACAAATTTCCACTTTATAATATAGAGCGTGCTACTAATTTTATCAACGAACCACCCACTAATTACACATAACATTAGTTTTATTTATTTACTCAATAATCCAATCTTTCAATGCATAAAGGCTAGAATCATTAGTTTGTCCACATTTTAATAGCCTGTATAATCACACTTTGTGAGTAGTTATTAGTTTCATTACCTTTTAAATATTGGTACACAGCGGGGAAATTTTACTGTTTGGTCCCTTAAGTTGGCTGTAGCTTGATTTTGGTCCCATAAGTTGGCAGACCTTTTTTTTGATCCCTTAAGTTGGCACTCGTCCGCGATTTTAGTCCCGCCACCATAGCTCCGCCAAGAATCGCCGGGAAATGCTTATGTGGCGTTCGTTGACCGCTGCTGGACCAATTTTGACTTCAATTTGGGCCCACATTTCCACCTGGATTCGCACGTGGCTTCCACCTAATTTAAAAACAAAAAAAAAACCGAAAATTATAACAAAATTATAACAAAACCATAAAACTCTCGCGCCACTCTTATTCTCACTTCGCGCCACTCCAATTCTCTCTTCGCTCTCCACTCTGACGTCAAATTCTGTCTTCGCCTTCGCCGCCGCCGTCGTGAACCAAACCACTAAATATGGTGCGCACTCGTAGAGTGAAGAAGTTGAAAGTACGCAAGTCCGACAACCAAGAAATCAACCAAGAATTCCTCACCCCTCTCCCTAAGCATATTGTCTTTCCATGGCAGTTCCAAGTTTCCAAGTTGGATATCATCAAGTTGCACATCATCAAGTTGCATAGCATCATTCAGGATTAAAAAACTAAAAACAACAATAAAAACAATAAAAACACAATTCCATTGCAATAATAAATAGTCTTAGATAACTTAAACAGAATCACACCTACATTGGTCCAGTAACAATCTCAGCAAACTTACCATGAAATTATTACATCTTTGCATAGAAAACAAGTAGCAAAGCAATTAAAATCACAAATACCATCAGGAAAAGTGACCATCCTATTACACAACAAACCACAACAGTCTTATATGCATTCATATTCAACACATATTCAAGAATTGGGCTTGATTTCTGAATTCCAGAAAAGCTTTCCCCAACTGTGGCAGATGTTGAAACCCTACTGGATTGGGGTTCACTTTGATATTTCCCAGAACAGTCATCACCACGATTCATTCTTCTCCTCCAATTTAAGCCCTCATGCATGTCATCAGCCCACAAGAAGTAATTGTGGTGACGAACACGCAATGGGCAAATGTAGTAAAAACAACCAGGGCGTGAAGCAGTGTTACTAGCCTGAAAATAGAGCATATTTCCACGACCACAAGAGCAGGTGATTTGGCGTGGGTGAGCCGTCTACATTTCAACCAAAATTTTACAATAAAACCATAAATCCTCTGCCTCAAGGAAAAACCCAACATCCCAACACCAAATCAAACACAAAAACCCTAATTTTCGTCAACGATTTGTTCGTATCGATGCACTAATATGAAACCCTAGTATCTTAAATCATAGGCAAACAAAAATACATCAAAAAACATACAAAGTGGCAACGAAAACACAAACTAAAAGAAATCGAAAAAGTGGAACTTACGTTGGAGATTGGTCGGAAGCTTCAATCGACGGATGGACTCGGTGCGTCTCCTCTTTGGACTGTCTAATTTCGAACTGAAGAGTTGAGAATGGCGAATCGTTTCCTCTTTATAAACTAACCGTTGGCTTTGTTATTTAATATAATTTTCGTTTTTTTTTGTTTTTAAATTAGGTGGAAGCCACGTGCGAATCCAGGTGGAAATGTGGGCCCAAATTGAAGTCAAAATTGGTCCAGCAGCGGTCAACGAACGCCACGTAAGCATTTCCCGGCGATTCTTGGCGGAGCTATGGTGGCGGGACTAAAATCGCGGACGAGTGCCAACCTAAGGGATCAAAAAAAAGGCCTGCCAACTTATGGGACCAAAATCGAGCTAGAGCCAACTTAAGGGACCAAACAGTAAAATTTCCCTACACAGCGCCATTAGTTGTTTATAATATAATGGATGATATTATAACTACTTGTAATGGTCAATTAAAAAATCCCCATTTGTTGTGACCTTTCGGCCACGACGATGGAGCATTATCTTTCGGCCGACGGTGTTTCAAGTCTTAGATTAAATAGACTATAACAATATCTACTACAAATTATATTGCTAAAATTAAAGATTGCTAAGTTGGACTATTCGGGCACCCTGCTAGTGTACCATTGCGTTGCGGAACATATATATTACGCCAAAAACTATGATTAGGTGGTAATCAGGTAAAAATAATGATATTGTTAACGGTATTTTCTTCCTGCCTGCTAGCTTTGACGATCGTCATGTCTGGTAGTTTCGACCGTCCTGCCTGCTAGCTTTGACGAAGAGCATATCGGATTGTTCGGAACGCCGATCTCGACCCGAAGAAATATGTGTTTTTTATTGATTTGCGGCTGGACTCGATTTGTTTCGAAATGCCTACGTATCCCTCGATCGGGAATCAAGCCACTTGTAGTTCTTATTTTTGGTGTTGGATATTTCTTGCTTGTCGATTTTATCGATTGAATTGATTTTGTAGTTGTTGAATTTGTTGGAAGAGTTGTCCTCGGGAAACCCTAGGAGAGAGAGAGAGAGGGAGTCCGAGGGGGAGGAGAGAAGGAGTTCTCCTCCTGTAGAGAACATAAGTTGTTTTTTTAAGGAATTCTCCCATTTTTTCTTCTATTGCTCTTGTCCCCTTTTATAGAAGTTTAGCCGTGCTCCTTAAGTTTGGGTTATTTTAATATTAGATTTTCTGTTATTATCTGGTATTATTATTATCTCATTAACCAGCACAACAAGCAACCTTATCTATTGAGGTTTGTATTAACAGCCACGTGTTGTGGTCTCTGTGATACGGGTATTCTGCGAATATGAGTTATTTTACCAGAACGAATATAAAATTGTACGTGTAATAATACATCGAGTTGTGATTTACGATATACGACTAGTATAATTTTTAACGAAGTAAACCGGTAATTAAACCGCGTTATAATGCGATGTCGTTTATAAATAATATACCAAGTGATTTTGGTAATCGAACCATCATGTATTTTAAGTTTTAACCACGTAAATTTTTACCCGGTTAACAGATATGTTTAACCAGATTTCCACAACTATTATAAAAATTGATGTAATGCTCATTTGTGCTGTTAAACAAATTCTCATGTGTATACGTAGCTGAAAATATACACTGATATAATGTCCATTTCCTTCTAAAAGGTTTACTGGCCGGTTCATTGAGCACTTGCTTTAGTGTGCAGAGTTGAAACAAAAGTATGTAATGGACTTATGACGAAGGTGAGTCAAAAAAAGTAAGGCTTCATTGTATTAGACTGGTCCATGAAGTAAATGGCCTTATATTAGTATTTTTTTTTTCTTTTTTTCCTTACGGCCTTATGTTAGTTAAATAATTATCTATACAGAAATTATTAATAAATGAAAAAACTATATTAGAAGTTTATGCATGAGATTAAAAAAGAATATAAGAAACTGAGGAAGGTCTAACTAAATATTCTTTAAAATGATACCGAAACATTTTTCATATTCTATAGATTATAAGTAAATGTTTTCTCCATAACCGAAATGCCAATATGTTTCTTCGATTATTATGAAACGAGTCAAACAAACCGCGAAGTCTTATAAAAATTAAATTCTATTATTTGATGAATCGAAACATATAATAATAAAACCGAAACTGGATTCCCCGAAGATGTATCAGAACAAGAGGAGAAAGCACGTTTTGCAAGGTACATAAAAGAAATCTAAAAATATTGTAACCCACACTTTTATCTCAAATTCAAAACAACCACAAGTCTAATATATCAGCATATTATACATGTAATGTATTTCTCCTTTATTAACATGTTACATGTACATATGTAAACGGTATGCCATAATTATCTAAATATGTAAGCATCGAGGTTAATTAGCCACCTGGTCCCACCTCCAGAGCCGCTAGCATTTTTTACACGTGCACAAAGAAACGTTACTTAACTTGGATCAATTGGAAATAAAAGACTATTTGAATTGATAATTACTTTTAATAACGATAACAATTTATCCTTAAATCCCAATATACACGGCTTTTAATTCAAATACAACGACCAAAATTACGTGACATATAAAATAATAATCTAAATATAGATGTATGTGAAATGGCCGTAAAATCCTCCTAACGGAGTAGTTTGGTTTTGGCAAAGCTTTTCTTTTATGGTTTTAGACTTTTAGTTTGTAAACACAATTTTATATTCAGAAAAGGAAATAGTTATAATTTCACATGCACCACATGCTAAAAGAAATATGTTTTTATCTCAAATAAACTTTCATAAAACGTGTTTGTTATTAATAGTTATAAGTTAAAAATTTAGCGAATAATTAGTTGTACCCCCTCAGGTTCCTCTGTTGCAGAATTCCTTTGTACATGATTTGCCAATTTTGGGGCATACCATCCAAATTCTCACCATCATCCAAAAAATTCCGACCGCCCGCCGCGGGCATTGACCTCATTCCAGATGTTCTCTCGGTCGTTAAATGTACCACATCATCAGCAAACCTCACTCTCTTCTTAGCCCCATCTTTCAGATTTCCTAAAACGAAATTGACTAATTAATAGTTCCTTCACCGCTGCCAGACTAAAAAGAATTGCTCCGTGTTTAAAAGAGATTATAAACTTGAGCTTCTATAAGCAAGTAAATTAAAAATAATTCCTTGCGCTAATCGCATGGCTAACGTGATGTAACCAACTAACAAGATGATACCATCTCTCTAAAATATAACATTCATCGTCTCATAATTCTATTTTCACCATGACTCGATAGCTGCACTAAGTTATTACACCACGTCGTCTTGTAATGGTTGTATAAACACCTTCCAGACGACCGTTAAATATAAAATATCATAAACAACAAAAAGAGAAAAGGATAAGAAGAAACCTGTCGAGTGTTTAACTTCGCATTCCATCTCCTTCATGAAATTGGAAACGAGTCGTTTGTGAGCTTGCATGGCAAGGAAAACCACGCTTCCTGAAACTGCGAAAACCGCCATTAATCCACTTTTCAATGAATCATCCATATTTTTTTTTTCTTTTTTTGCTTCAATAACAATATTTCGAATTTTAATTTCTATTTGTATTTCCCTTGTTCCTGTCAAATGCCATCAATGAAATATGGCAATTGACTTTGCAGAAGAAAATATTAAACCTAACAATTAACAATAATAACCCTTTCTTCTGTTTCAGAGGTCATGTACATTTGCACGTTTTTTTCTGTTTTCTGTTCAGAATCATACATAAACTGAATGTCAAGAGACATATTTCTTGTGGTGGACTCTATTCTTTTTGGTTGTTGCAAATTCATATATACTTTTACAGGCCGTATTCGTACTCTGATTTAATTTATAATGATAAAACTCTTAATGGCACAAAATTAACTTCCAAAATTAGCGGTCATTATATTTCATTGAAATAATGAACAGTCGTAAAAGTAACGTTGTTTTGTTTAAAGGGCGTATATTATCTGAGGCTCAATATCCCAACAACATGTTTGGTGTAAAAAACAGGATACAGAAAATAGATTAATTATAGGTGAGAGGATTCTCTGGATATATATAGTTTTAATTTAAAGAATGTATGGGATCATATTTACTCCAGAATAGATATATAATTGCTAAATAATATATATTTTGTTAGGTACATTTTATTGTACGATCGTGGAGTTTGAATTAAAGAATTGTCGAACATAGTTTATATGAATAATGCATAATTCTAGGTAACATGATAATTGGCAAGTTTACTTAAAATTATAATTAGAAAAGTGTCTTTATTATAAAGAATCCATCTTCATAACAAATAATTTAATGGTACTAAAAAATTGTACAAATAGCATGACGTAACTGCCTTCTCATACATAGTACGATTTGGATAAACAAATATTTGTGTCTTTATTACTTGCGTGTTTATGGTTTTTTTTTTTTCTGTTGTTTATATCGGTGTTTTCAGAACCGGATCGAACGTCGACGCAATAACCTCACTGGTTACTGGTTTTACTGGTTCGAACCGGTGGAACCACTGATCCGACCAGTATGACACAATATATTATAAACATTATAAATATATATAAAATATATATTGCTACATAATTTTGTTAGTATCAAATTTAGGAAACGAGAAGTTATAAATTTGTTTCTTCACTCTTAATTGATATGTTTCTTATCATAAAATTCAGAATTTAATTTATTTAGTTAATTTGTTATTTAAGAATAAAGAAAATTAAATTAGAGTATTTGATTAACATATAATAATTAAAAGATTAAACTACGCATGTAGTGGTTTAAGTTTAAGCAAATATGCATAATATTTCATGAATTCTAATTATTAAAGTGTTCGGAAAAAAATATACTAGTCTAAGAACATCTACTATATAGAAGAAAACAACGTAACAAGATTCTTTATAATATAATACTACTAAGTTATAAAAATAATAGCATAATATATTTGTTTTATATGAGAAAAGTATATTCTAGCTATTTATTATATATATATATATATTAATAAGTGTTAAGACTATCAATTCCATTGTAGATCAATTGGTTAAAGCATCTAATATTTACTTAGAGGTTTATGGTTCAACTTCACTCCCATTAAAAAATTAAACTTTTATAAAGTAATATACAAATCAGTTCAACCATTACCAAACCGGGTCACCGATCTCCGGTTCTTACCGAGTTTGACCGGTTCTTAAAGTAACCGGTTCTGGAACTCAACCGAACCGGTTAAACCGGTTCGATCGGCCAGTCCGGTTCGATTTTAATAACACTGGTTTATATTGCTCCGTGATAGCGGGTATCAGAGCTTTAAGTTAAGTAAGAGCCGAATCCTTCTAGAATTTGGCCTAAGGAGCGGGGTTAATCTAAGACTCTCTTTTGAGGTTGTCTTTCAACTATTTCCCCTATTTGTAATTGTTCTAGTATATTTTAATAAAAAAAACAATTGCTAAAAAAGATGTGAAGAGAGAAACACTGGATAGAGACAAATTGGTGATTTTAAAGTTTAATAGCTCGAATAAAAGGTTTTTAGAGAATTTACAACAAAGATTTATGAAGACATCTTGATAGATAAGAAGGCAATGAGTGACGTAGGTTTATCTCCATCAGAAATCTTTCTTTTTAAACATTGACAGGGACAACCACGAAATGTATACCGAAGATTTTGGTAGACATGTTTGAGAAGCCATTACAAACGAACAAGATATAAGTGATGTGAATCATTCAAAAACAAAATGGTCTATCTAATGCGGCATCTATTTTACATGAAGATAAGTCGTAGTTTGTTATCCTCTTCATAAGTTTAACCCATAGAGTGCCAACTTATCTCAATTGATATTTGATGTGTATGATGCATGGATTTTATGGGTATCATTTACTTAACCTTTTGATCATATTACTTGTAGAGTTGGAGTAACACTACAAATAACACATGAATAAAGATAAAGATGACAAATGTGCAAATAACAAGGAAGTGACTCGTGTGCAGCCAATAGATGTCAGAGTGCCGCCCACGTAAGCAAGGTAAGCGTTGCGCGACTTGCACGTAAATGAGCGCTACTAGCGCATCAGAAGTATCGTCCTAAAATGAAGCTCAACCTTCGGAACAAGAAGCGGGACTCTAGTGAAAGATGGCTCGACTCGTGCTTTTTAGACAGAAAGGGAGTGTGATCCCACGTAGTTTGGCGCGACTCGTGTGGTTTAGTTCGTCAAGAAAATGGTCTATTTACTATGACATCTATTTTATTGTTATTGTATTATTTGAATCATGCAATAATGATAGTTAGCGCAATTTATGCATGGTAGAGCACTTAAAGTTGTCCTTAATAATTCTTATTGTTAAGACATGAAAATGATAGCATTGATACCCAACTCTCAACTTAACTTCGGTAGAGTTTTTGAGTTTCTGATACAACAGGTGCTTGACGGGATTACTTCATATAGTCATTTGCGCTAGCATTGCATGTTGGAATGGAGCTACGTATAATACTATCTCAAGCCTAATATTTTTTTCTCCTCGGATCATAAAGATCTGAATGCTTAAATTTTTAGAAGTGAAGTTTTTTGAACACTTTTGATTCATGTCAAGATCAGATAATTTTCACGAAATCCTTCAAGTAAAGACTTGAAAACAAATAAAAAATAAAAGAAAATATGTGATTATGACTTCACACAATCATTGAGCGTTTTTATGAGTAACTTTGATATTTAATAAATCATGCCAAGATACAAAATATTGAATAGAAATTATATATTATCAACCTTTATGGTCCATCTACTGATGGAAAGATCTTTAAGGTTATATCAACACTTACGAATCCGCGTGCATAGTCTCTTTTGCTTTTGCGATCCAGTTCAAGCAATCAACTAAAAATACTATAAATAAATTATGTATTTTTATTTTATTATGTTCAATACTTTTCTTTATTTTTATTAGTTAAAAGAAAAAAAAGTAAAACAAAAATCCAAATCTCCATAAGCTAGAGTAAAGGGGTGTGTCTGTGTATGCTAGAATATATGGGATGGAACTTGTCTTGCAAATTATATCCATAGATCAATTTTTCGAGGTGTATACGATATTTTTCGAAAGATGCATAAAATTATATTTGTACAAAAGTGATAAAACACTTGAGTGTTTCATTTAGGTAGAATCAAAAATAGAATGTTACGGTACTTTCCGTGGAAAAGAAAAGAAAGTTTCATCCATTATTCCAATTGGAATCCCCTACATTTACGAAACGAAACTAGTGTATCTTAGAGATAAAGTAAGATATCCTCTCCTATCTCTTTCTCATATTTTGTCATATCTAATTATTTGCTCCATCTTATGAAATAATAACTAATTAATATTTATATTCCTATTTAGTAAATATAAATTATATTCTAGAGGAATAAGATAAGACTCATGAGGTGTGTATTTGCTTTAAGTTGGCTCCATTTAGGCTCAATTATTTTAATTAGATACTTTTATTATTTCTCAAATAATAAATTATAATTTGAAACATTAGATATAATATTATTTTGATGATGCATAAATAATCCAAAGAGTAAAAAAGACCAGTGAACTCCACAAATAACGAATATCCTCCTAAAAATACATAAAAGTGTAGAGAAGAGCATACAAAGCAAAAGAGCCTCAGACAGGGCAGAAAAATAATGGAACTAGTGACGTAGAATAACCAGCCTCTTCGTCGGTCATTCAAAAAGATGCAGCCTCATATAGATCGATCTACGCAGCCTCGTACGAATCTATTATTATATTTTAAGTCCTAACAAATTCGGCACCATTAGTACAAAGACCAGCCTCACTAAATATCTTATCTCACATATATAAATGAATCCCATATATCGAACATAAATACGACAACTAGCCTTCACTTAACACGACATCCATCATAAATAAATGCCCATTCTACGATCTCCGGCCACCGCTATCTAATACCCCATCTCCTATCTATAGGGGTACAACCTCACAATCCAATTACATCTTTTTCTCCTTCTATGAACTACAGCCTGACTCATAAAGTGGATGATATTCGGAATTTACACCATGCCTCATAAAGTTGATAAGGTGCATATTTTTGATAAGTTAGCGAGAATGGAGAGACTGATGGATAAGTCGTGGCTTATACAAGGTGATTTTTAATAAAAATTGGTTTTTGCATGAAAAAATGAGGGGAAGTAGGAACGTGCATGCGAGATGGAATGTTTTCAATAAATAATTCACTCTTGGAAAGTGCAAGATCTCGGATTCCACGGACCGAAATTTACTTGGACTAACAAAAGAGAGGGAAGAGCCACCATTGAGGAGAGAGTCGATCATGCCTTGGCGAATGCACAATGGGTGGATAAATTTCCCGATAATGCGATGTTTCACTTACCGCGTACAAATGGAGATCAACACCCAATTTTAACGAACACTATGGGCTGGGAAAATATGAGAGTAAATCGATCGTTCTGTTTTGAAGCATGTTGGTATATGCATCCGGATTGTGAGGGAATTGTGAAGCATATATGGAAAAATAAAAGGGAGCTTATAGCAGCGGTTAAGCATATCCCAGAGGTGATGCTGCCATGGAATCAACACTGCTTTGGCAATATATTCAAGCGAAAGAGAATTGTCTTGAGGAGAATAGAGGGCGCGCGGCGCGCTCTTGCAAGAAACTCGTTCGTATTTCTTGAAAATCTGGAACGATATCTCTTAGAAGAATATAGCAACATCCTTAGACAAGAAGAGATTCTTTGGCTCCAAAAATCCAGGATTAAGTGGCTTGAATCTGGAGATAAAAATACGGTTTTCTTTCACAAATCAACAAATGTGAGGCGTTAACGGAACCAAATAATTATGTTTCAAATTGATGATATATGGACAAGAAATCAAGAGGTTTTGCGGGAACACACAAGGAACTTTTTCAAGGCATTGTTCGCCGGCGACAATCATGATACTCCATCATTAACTATATCCATATTTCAATAGACTAACGATCAGGAGGATGGAGCTAGGGTTGTCTAGGAGGTGTTTATCGAGGAGTTGAAAATTTTGGCGCACTCACCCAAACAAAGCGCCCGACCCTGATGGTATTCAGGCAAGCTTCTTTCAAACATTTTGGAGATGGACGAGTGATATGGGCATTTCCCGCATATACATAGTGTTCCGGACCAAGTCTACGCGAGATACATAGTGTAGGCCTGATTTGAGATAGACTCGTTGTACTGCTAGACCATTCACTTGTAACCGACACTCATATATATATATATATATATATATATATATATACATATAATACGATCTATTGTCAAATCAGTGGCGCCGTCTGTGGGAACACCAGTTCCCGGACAAGGACGCCAAGATGCAAGGAAGGAGGACCCGATCCGAATTTAACGAAATTGTGACTAGGAGCGCCAGGGTGGAGGACACACAACTCCCTCAACACCCAACTGACCAAGAACAGACAGTGGCCCAAGCCGGGATGGAGCTTCCTCCACCACAGAACGAGACGCGACGAAGGCGCAGGCCCGGGAGGCCGCCGCGAGCCGCGAATGCAGGTCCAACCCCTACCGCACCAAATACGGCAGAACCCACGACTGAGGGCCCGACCACTGAGAACCCCGCGGCAGATGTTCCAATGACCGAGGCGCCAAATGCAGATTTTCCCGGCCCGGAGGAGACGATGCTATCGGGACGAAGCGCCTTTCACCCCGTCGCCATAACACCAGAGATGCAAGCGCAGATCAACGCCTCGGTAAGAGCGGCGCTGGACTCTACATTGGAGACTTTGCTTCCACGACTGGCGGAACAAAGGATAAGGGACATTCGGGCAAGGCCCCATGAATCCGGAGCGGGTGAGAGAAGGGCAAGGCAAGGATATAATGAATAGGAGGATACAGGGGACTCATTCAAAGAGATATCGCCCGCTGCTTACGACAGGTCGGAGAGACGGGACCCCAGGACCCTGGATCGAGAGATAGCGAGAAAGATGGAACGGCTTGACCGCAAGAGGCGGAAGTAATTCGGAGAATAGAACGCGGTCGCGACCGCGCCGAGATTGCATATTCAAAGAATGAGGATGCAGAAATACTGCGGGGAATATCAAGGAGGATGGAACAGTTAGACCGCGAGAGGGCGGAGTTGACGAGGAAGGTGACTCAGAGTCACGGGAAGGGTCGTAGCAGGACCCTGTTTTCGGATGAGATAGAGGCTGAGGTATTGCAAAGAGGGGACAAGATCCCAGTGATCAAGCCATACGACGGAAGAAGTGATCCTACAGATCATCTTCATCAGGTCGATAGCATTTTGAATCTGCACAACTACTCAAGAAACATAAAGGCAAAGATCCTATCCACCACTTTGACGGGCGCTGCACTGGATTGGTTCGCTAGGTTGGAGGCCAGATCCATAACGGACTATGAACAACTAAGGGAAAAATTTGAGAACCAATTCTCTAGCCAAAAGAGAATGAAGACCAACCAGCTACACCTCGGCGCTATGTAGCAGAGGGAAAGGGAGAACCTCCGGGACTATATGAAGAGGTTCAACGATGAATTGTTGAAGGTGGATGAGCCGCATGGCGGACAGGTCATGATGATGCTGTTCAAGGGCACGACCCACCGCAGGTTCGCCGGGGAGCTAATCAAACTAACTGAGCCCACCATAACACAGATCAACATGCTTGCAAACCAAATGGTTTACGAGGACGAGATGATGGCAACGCGTCAGGGTTCGTTTTCCAGCAAGAACACAGAAAGAGATCGCAACAGGGAAAGGCCCCCAAGGACGTACACCCCGGGATGAAGTCATAAGGCAAATACTGCGCGTAGCACCGTCAACCTGGACACAGGACGGAGGACTATACACACATGAGGAATGAAATCGAAAGATTGATTAAAGAAGGGAAACTGGTCGAGTTTGTCAGGAGCGCCAAGGAAGATGCTAGAGGGGCAGAACATTCCTTATCCCCTAGAAGAGACTACTCACCCAGGAGAGGAAAGCAGAAGATGATTGAGGCACCCAGGGAGCGTGGTAGGACCATAGTGAATGCCCCGAGCAGAGGCGTTATAAATGTGATCATTAGAGGAAGCTTGGGAGTTGAGATGGCTCACGGCTGAGAAACCATAACGGAAAGACTCCAGGGTGGAGCCTACATCGGGTACATTAATGCAATCATGCCGGAAGCAAACTTGGAGCAGGAGATCCCTTTCACGAGGAAAGACTTGGAGCAACTTAGCCCATTGGCCTTGACCGCAGGGAAACTAGATTGCCCGTTGGTTATCACGATTAATGTGGATGAATATCAGGTGCATAAAGTGTTGGTGGATAGCTGAAGCTCCGCAAACCTGATATTCTCAAAAGCCTACGAGCAAATGGGGATAGCCCCGGACCGGCTAAAACCGATATCCACCCCATTGACCGGATTCGGCGGAGCAGAGGTAGTGCCGCTTGGACAAGTTATATTGCCCACCATGTTTGGCAGAAGGCCACGCACCCGAGTGACACCGATAAAATACACAATTGTCGACATCCCGTTTCCCTACCACGCCATCATTGGCCGACCGGCACTCAACCAGATCAGGGCAGTGGTCTCTACTTATTACCAGAAGATTAAGTTCCCGACACCTCAAGGAGTCGGCAAAATTCTAGGTGACCAGATACAAGGATGGATGTGCTATGTGGACTCGCTGAAGCACCCTAGAATCAGAAGAAGACAAGAAATACAAGTCCCACACCAAGTACATTCCGCGCACGGAGTGATCACCATGAGGAGCAAACAGAACATTATTTTAGATTTCAGTAGTTCTTAGATTATGTTCGAACAATGGAAACATTGCCCCATCGTGGGTTAGTCTGTAAACTTAAAACAGGGGGAACTACGCCGGTCTGATTCCCCATTCAACGGGATACGTTGGCGGGTTAGGTTTACCTAGCCCTCGACCGTTATCTCTTATTTTGCCCTTTCGTGGGTCGGTATGTAACTTAAAACAGGGGGAACTACGCCGGTCTGATTCCCCATTCAACGGGATACGTAGGCGGGTTAGGTTTACCTAGCCTTCGACCGTTATCCGTCATTACCTTTTTATTTGTTGCATTGTGAAATCTGATATTTCATGTAGGGATATGTCCTAAGCGGACATTATAGAAGTGCAGAGAATGGCACAAAGAATCGGGGAGTATTCCCGTAGATATATGTTTAACGTATCGCCCTTTTAACAGGTACATGGCTCGAAGGATCACACGGTACTATATCCAAAAAGGACATAAAGAATATTAAAAGGGGGATTCAGGGGGCATTGCCCCAGATTATTCAATATTATCCATCTAAACAGGTACAAACAGGTACAACAGGCACGATAGAGCGCAATGGAAACACCTTTTCTCGTATAAAACTGATATTCCCAGATTGAGGGAACATCCCGCAGATAACTCATGCACATCATTTCGTGCTTTCATATTAGCTTTTACATCGAAAATCTCTCTTGTCTGTGCTGTTTTACAGGGCTTAATGACCTACAGATTCAACAACGACAGAGTCACCAAGAGACATGGTTAAAAAGACAAAGAAAAGGCTCACCTACAACAAGAAAAATATCTCATGTGATAACGGGGTCGATCATAAACATTTCAACGGTAGTGGTTTCCCTGTGATAACGGGATGCGCCCCTACCCACAAGAAAAATATCCCTTGTGATAACGGGGTCGACTCTAAACATCTCAACAGTAGCGGGTTCCCTGTGATAACGGGATGGGCCCCGAAGCACTAGAAGAATATCCCCTGTGATAATGGGGTCGATCCTAAACACATAAGCAGTGGCAGATTACCCATGTTTCTACCAACACCGAGGAAATTCAAATCATCCTTTGTTGACAACAAGCAGATTAAAGGAATCTCATCAATACGAGAACGAGATGAATGAAGGGTCAGGTATCGAAATGTTGCATACTCTATCATCATGACAATAAAAATCAACAAGTTATCAAACAACAAGGCCACGCAGAGTCACAGATTACGAAGATAACAGAGAAATAAATATTCAGTTACAGAACCACAAATTGGAAATAGTTCGAAAACGCATAAATTCAAGTTACAACAAAGGCAGCAAACAACTATTCCCACAAGGACCTTTTAGTCTTCTTCTCAACAACCTCTGAAAACACGTCAGGTTTGGCCGAACCCTCCACCACCTCATCTAGTCCGCCAACCGGCAGGTCCTTATGATCATGCCTCAGATTCAACCCACTCAGTTCGAGGGAGTCCTTGAAGCCGTCATTCTTCAATACTTGCCCTACGCAAGCATGAAATGCTGCCTCCCGAACCTTTAAAATAAGTCTCGGAAGTTCAAGCTTTCCATAAACCTCTCCGCTCCAACCCGGAGAGGATCATGACGACGTTCCTACAAATTGAACTCTATGAAATACAGGTGGAAAAAATAGAAGCAGATATCGTAAACAAAGATATATACCAAGTCCAAGGGAGCTAATTTGGCAGTGGAGAGCTCCAACGACAAACGTCCGTTAGCAGCCTTCACCGCCACCACCTCAGCCTTCAATTTCTCCAGCTCTTTGTTGGCCGCAAGTTCACGCGCCTTTCCTTGATCGATCACAGTCACTAATGTTTTGAAGTTGCCCTTCAACAAATCATACTCCCCTCGGAGCTTACGACATGTCTTCAGGGCATCCTCTTTATCAGCCTCCAACTTCTCTAGCACCATGGGGTTGAACTCCACCATCCTCGTGATATCAGCCTCGAGCTCGGCAGCAACAGTATCAGGGTCACCCTTGGACTCGCGAATCGTCTTCAGACACGAGACCGCCAGCTTCGCCGTCTGCACAATACAATCGGTAACGCTATGTTAAACAGTCAAATAAAATCAATCGAAGTCATGCTAAGATACGTACACTCTTAAACAAATGAGTACTGCGGCGTATATTCTGGGCCCGCTCGAACTCTGCAAGCACCCGCACGTTTGCGGGGGGAGGAAAAGCCCACATCATTCCCCGCACAACATCTGCTTCAGGGAATTCTACTCGCTGGGAGGATTTAACCGCATCCGCTTTCTTGAGGGCCGAACTCGAAGACGAGTGGACACCCTTCACAGTCCCGTCATGAGACCTTTTATTATCCGATATCCTATCCGGATCAACGGTAGGCTTCGTAATTGGAATTCCAAGAAAGATAGGGGCAACGCCCCCCAATATCGAGGGCTCCAGTAGTGGCCCTTTACCCTTGTCGGCCACACCTGAAACAAACGCCTTGCCCTTGCCACTAATAGGGTTCGGGCTCAAATAGCCCGACCCCACGATAAAGGGCACATCCATTGAATCACCCACGTTGATATGGGCATTCGATCCCGAACCACCAACGTTCTCGGTCAAAGGAATGTTCGCCATCGACTTAGGACGTGGAGCTACGTACTCACCAGGAGGAGACCTAGCAACGGGTCCCTCCGTCAACACAGTTCTGTCAGGCGGATGAATCGCACCTTTCTGTTTCAAGGTCAACACCTCCAACAGATTGGCCGCACCGTCCAGGCCTCCCACAACATCAAGAATGTCCTGGCTTAAGGACCCAACTGTTGCAGGAACATTTTTGAAACATTCTTCACTAATACGTTCAGGTACTACAGTGTTAGGGGGAGTTTGCTCAACTCCCGATGCCTCTGCTAGAACCTCAGTGGCAGCATTATTCAGGTCGAAGCTAGACGCAAACCCAGACGCCACCGCGACTGCCGCCGTCTCAGCAGCTTTTTGAGCATCACGGTCGGCTTGAAGTTTACGCATCAATTGTCTGAAACCCATTCTGACGGAATATCTCAAAAAATAAAATGTACCTGCAGAATAAGCGGAAGATCAGCATGAGAAAATAATAATAAATAAAAAATCAAGTACAACGGCGAGATCGAAATACACATCGAGGAATATATCGAATATAATTACCGATATAAATACCGATGTGGTTACGCTAACGACGGAGAAGACACAGAAAACTATGACCTTCAAAGTCTCTTACAGGCCCTACTTATAGGCGGAAGCTTTAACTGCATCGAAAGATACTTTCGACATCATATCGAATATGCGTTCCGACGTAATATCGACGATAAAACCCGATATGCTATCCTATTATGCAAAAAGACCTCGGAAATGCAACAATTGCACCGGCGGCCCCATCGCAATTTCAAATGCAATCCCCGTATTTATAAGGAACCCAAATACCAAGAAAACTTGAATTCAAACGAGGACCTCAAACTATGCGTCCACTGCATTAGGGGACTCATCGAAGTTCATCACAAGTGCATTCCCTGCAAATTTGATCTCCTTCATTTGAACTGGCGGGACGAAGGGTACAGGTAACCCAGAAATTTAAAATTAAATTTGCAAATTCTTATCTCTAAGACAAGAATCCGCAAATTGGGGGACTACATGATATGGGCATTTCTCTCATATTGGGTCTGGCCCAAACTTGGCCCATATTTGACCATATCGGGGGCCACTTTCGATGTCACATCGGTAATAATCACCGATACGTTACTGTGGTCCCCGGATCCCGAGGTCTATAAATACGTGGTACCCGGATCCTAAAATAAGCAATTATTATCCCTCAGCTACCACACATCACATCGAAATACATCACCGATCTGACTCTCGATATCACATTCGATATCAGGACTATCTCGTGTACCTTTGACACGTCACACCACCACATCACTGATATCACGTCGGGGGGCATCACCGATATCATATCGAAGACAATCACTGACGTACGTCCGATCTAGTCACCGATATCCCGCTACTATCCAAGCATCGAGGCGTTGGTTCGAGGTGTTCCGGAACAAGTCTACGCGAGATACATAGTCTAGGCCTGATTTGAGATAGACTCGTTGTACTGCTAGACCATTCACTTGTAACCGACACTCATATATATAATACGATCTATTGTCAAATCAACGAGCTAATCCTTATTCTCCTTTATTCAGAATGTGTTCCAGTAGGGTTCATTTGATGCTAATGCTTGTGCCGCATACTTATGCTTAATTCCTAAGGTAAATGATCCCTCGACAATATCTCAATTTCGACCAATTTCACTTTGTAGCGTTGCTTACAAATTTATTACAAAGTGTATTATATTGAGACTTTGAGATATTATGCCAAAAAACATAGAGTCGACACAATCAAGTTTTATTAAGGGGTGTAGCACGCAAGATAATATTTTTGTCATGCAAGAAATTATGCACTCATTGAGAAATAAAAAGAAAAATAAAACAGGATGGATGATTTTGAAGCTCGACCTCGAGAAGACCTATGATAAGATTGGTTGAATATTTTTGGAGGAAACTTTGGTAGCCTTTAATTTCCAGATGATGATTGTGGATGTGGTCATGTTCTATGTGCGTAATGCGACCACTAAAATTATCTGGAATGACGAACCGCTAGAACAATTTAATCATACTTGTGGGCTATGACAGGGCGATCTGTTATCACCTTACCTCTTTGTTTTGTGTGTGGAGAGACTAGCATATTTGATTATAGAAGCAGTGGAAGATAATAAGTGGGAACCTCTTATTCCTTGCTGTGGGGGACCTAAATTATCTCACATTTTTTTCCCGATGATATCATTTTGATGGGGAAGTCCACGGTGAAGACTACTAGATGTATGAAAACAATTCTTGATTTGTTTTGTTCATCTTCGAGACTCAAATTAAACAAGAACAAATCAAAGGTTCTTATTTTCTAATAGAGGGGACGCGGATTGAAAACGATAGATTTGTGAGAAACTGGGATTTGCTCGAACCATGAAACTGGGCAAATATTTGGGAGTTAATTTGCAGCATGGTCAAAATTCATGGGAGCATTACAATGAAATTTTTGATAAGCTTCATGGTCGATATTCAAGTTGGAAAGGGAATATGTTATCTTTGGTGAGGCGTCCCACCCTCATTCAAGTCGTGTCAACGGCAATGCCAATTCATATTATGCAGTCTTCTTGGTTGCCGGAAGAGGTTTGTAATTGCCTTGATAAGTTTAGTAGAGAATTTCTTTGGACCAACAATCCGGAGGTCAAGAAGATCCATCTTGTGGGATGGAATAAGATGACAAAAAACGAAAAGGAGAGTGTCTTGGGTCTACACACGACGAGAAGAAATAACAAAGCTTTACTTACTAAGATTTGTTGGAAGATTATGCAGAATCATTTTTGCATATGGACCGACTTAATTAATGCAAAAGTACCTTAGAACTTCAAGACTTGATGATTATATTTTGAAGCCCGGGGATAGTTCGACGTGGAAATGTGTTGTGAGGTGCATGGTGCTCATTGCCCCATTCACCCGGTGGAAGGTTGGGAACAGAAAGTCGGTGTCCTTTTGCCTTGACAATTGGTTGGGGGAATCTAGACTATATGGTGAAATCATTAATATTGAGCGCTCAAATATCGGTCTTAAGTTGGCGAACGTCATAGATGAGGCAAGGAATTGGCGCTTTGATGAGGTTAACACAAATATCCCTTTAATCTAGAAGGAGAAAATTATGGCAAAGAGATTTGTGTTGAACAAATAGGAGGATAGGAATGATTTGGAGCGAGACGAGCAACGGAGAATTCACGTGCCAAAGTACTTATAAGGCCTTACAATGCACGTATTCGACTGAACTGAATCATAATCCCCAAATTGGCTGGGTGTGGCGCATCCTTGCATGTAACAAGCTTCGTTATTTTGTATGGTTGACTGCCCAAAATAAGCTAACGACGAACCAGGTCTGGAGAATAAGAAAGTTGACTGAAGATGCAAATTGTGATGTGTGCGTGGGGAAAGAAGAATTTATAGTTCATATTCTTCGGGAGTGTGAGGCCGGGACAAGAGTTTGGAAAAAATTACTCACGACTCAAGAGTTTCAGTGATTCGAGTCGGTTAGCGAGGAAAGTTGGCCGAAGGTTTATTTGACGCTTAAGGACAAGATATGCTCTCGATTCTCGGAAGTCCCTTGAAGTATTGTATTTGTTGCGAGCTTATGGGTTATTTGGAAAGCAAGAAACGTACGTGTTTTTAAAGGTAAACTGGAAGCGACATAAGAAAGTCTATGCAGCATCAAGGAAATGGCAACTGATCTTTATTTGATCCACATGAGGAAGCCGAAAAAAGAGACTAGAAATTGGCAGAAGCCGAGGGAGGGTTATGCGCAATGATTGGGGCTTGATTGGGGGAGTTATGCGCAATGATAGAGGAGTTTAGCAATGGGGATTTGTAGCTAAAATCCCATGCCCTTCAGTTGTTGAATTTGATGTCGAAGCTATTAGAACAGGGTTATTACTCGCTTGGGCGAAACGTATAGGATGCATTGAAATCGAACTAATTCGAAGGGGGCTTATTCTATTATCATGGACAACTCAGTCACTAGTCACTTTCTTCAAAGACATGTCGATGACTGCAGCGAATTGCTTCATAAACCGTAGAGGCAAGAGCTTCGATGGATCAACAGGATGAAGAATCGACTTGCAGACGCAATGGCGAAAAGTCCGAGCAACATGGACGGAGGAATTAGCATGGTGCATAATCCACCCTCAAATTTATTATCTATTTTAGAGACTGATGTGGCCTAAGGAATTATTTTGTTTTCATTTCATTACTAAAAAAAAAAAAAACTAGGCCTGATTTGATTCCCAGGATACGTAGGCAATTTGAATTACTTCTCCAACTTCTGTCATTAATCCTATAAACCTCCAACTTTAGAGAAGTTGTGTTAATTGAATTCCCTCTATCCCTAAAATGCACTATTCACAAGATTATCATCTATATATTTTCACATTCATTTTTATATTTAGAAATATCCTAATTCATTTACTTGTATTCCATAAATTCCTCTAATTAATACACAAACTTCTCTCATTATTACGGGAAACGTGTTATGATTTCCATCTAATCCTTAATTAGTACCTTCTAGTAATTTGGAGCTATCTGCACATTTTATCTCATAATATAATAGTTGTAGAATACTAAATTCTAATTTATTTTATTATGAATTTAACAGCTTTATAATGCACTAATTAATTACATAACTATTCTCATAAATTAAAATAACAAAAGCACTAATTTAATCAATATATTAATTAGTATTTAATTATTTACATTAATCACTCATCAATTAATCAAATTAATTTATCTACCAAATAATTGTTATTTCTTTAAACACTAAGTTAATTGCCAATAAGACAAACAAAAAAATCGTTCAAGTAATTGAAACCTGAATGGAGTAGGTGGGCCCATGAATCGAATCTCCAATTCTATCATTCGTCTAACGACCACGTCTCAAGAGTTATGATTCGATCGGAGTTTGTCATGTGTTGACCCAACTCCGACTGAAACATGACTTTTAAGAACGGGTGTTATTGTCTATGATCAAACCATGCACGTTATGATAGAGAACTTGTGATACATACATACAACGAAAGTCTTGGGAAGAGAAAATGATGTTACACCTTTAATGGTTATGCACTGGTGATAAAACATTTTTCAATTACACGAGTATTCCAAAACGCAAGCTTGGAAAATCATTCACTAGACCTATGTTGATGCGTCGGTCTTATCTTGAGGATTGGACAGGTAAAATAAACGAGGAATAAGTCTTTGATGACTGATTAGTGAGATTCATGTAAAGGAACATGCAATGCAAAATTTAACTGTGGTTTAATAGATACATTTTGAGAGTGGTCCTACCAGTAGAAACAGTTCAAAAGATAATTTGATGTGATAACAGTACTGAAATATTCATAGAATATGTTAATGAACTTGTGCTTAAGAGTAAACAAATTCATCCTTATGACATCCAATATGCTACTTTATACCTCCCAACGAAGAACAACCTCAAACAAATCAAGAGACATGTTTGGGTACATATAGATCCAGCGCGCGGGTTACAACCAACTCCTGACGACAAGCGGCGCCTAGATAGACACTACAAAACAATTTGCTTATTGTGACAAAAAAAATTGTCTTAAGAAGCCCAAAAAGCGTCACATAAGGTTTATCGTGACAAAAAGGTGCCCAATGAAATTCGTCGCCACAGGCCCGTCGTTTAAGGGTTGTAACGACAAAATCTACATTTGTCACAATAGCTTGTGACGAACAGTGATTTCGTCACAACAGTTCAACCTTTGGCGACGATATTTCGCATCTATAGTGTCAATGTTTCGTCATAATAACCTAATTTCGTTGCAACAAAGGATTTTTCGCTAATGTTATTGTGACAATTTATTCGTCGCAACAGCAGGAATCCTATAATGACAACAACTTCGTTGCAA
Organism: Linaria vulgaris; assembly: GCA_948329865.1. NCBI lineage: Eukaryota > Viridiplantae > Streptophyta > Magnoliopsida > Lamiales > Plantaginaceae > Linaria > Linaria vulgaris. Next base: position 12,436,337 of record OX415254.1, on the reverse strand, counting down.
TGTGTAACTCATATAAACTCTTCTTACACTTATTGTGAAAAAATATTTGTCTCAATATTTGCTAATATTTGTCATATTAGCCTTGTCCTCAATTTATTAAGCTTTTATTAGAATAGAAATAAAAATACACATAAAATTTGAAACTCAACAGATCCATCATAATATTAAAAACTAATAAAATCAAGCACCTCAAATAAGAATTATTTTTCATTAGAAAAACAACGAAGTTGACAAAGATAAGTGATACATGATACTAATTTCATTCGAAAACACATAATAGACATTTACTCTAAATCAACTTTTCATAAGTTCTTTTACATCCATAATAAGTTCTCCACATCAACTTAAAAATCATCTATTTCAAGCCATTCTCCAATTGCTTTCTGTTCAATTCGTTGGACACCTAATGCACCTGCAAAAACAATGAAAAATGATTGAAGTAAGCTAATCTAGTAAGGAATGATTGAAAATAACATTAATTTATACTCAGCTCAGAGGAACGCTTATCTCCCAATGTAATGTAAAAAGATGTCAACAAATAACTCTTGGAGAACAAAGTGAACAAACTGCTTATGTTTTTTTATGTACTTTAACTGGAAATAACTTATCCTCAAAATTACTGTCCTGCGAGTAATACTCGTGAAAAAAATATTTGGATCGCGACGTATATCCAAGAGCAGATGGAGCTTTGGGATCAGCTAGATGGATCATGTTAAAATGCCTTTTTTGCGGCTAAGTTGCTGACCCTCTGCTTCACATGTTAGATTCATAAACGCTAAAAGCTAATTAGACATAAGAGTAGTTTAGTGTTACAGTTTAGCAAGATGCTACCATAATGTCATTTAATCTTTATCTATGGGACTCTTCATATAATAAGAAGCATGTTCATTGTGAAAATATCTATACCCAGAAATAGCAAAAAAGACATAACCGCTACTAGTTAGCGAGTACCTAAATCTTCTACATAAAAAGATATATATTTTCCCTAGAGATCATTCTGAAGGAGTTACAAGTACCAGAAGATCAGATGGATGGTAATTTAACTGTCAAGCCAAAAGAAAACATGGACGTCTAACCTTGTCAAGAGTCTGGGTGTTGAGAACATATGCTGGTGGAGCAACAAGTTTTATTTTAACAGGACGATCCTTGTTTCCAGTAGCTTCAGCTTTCCGCATTGCTTCCTAAGGAGTTCAAACTAAATCAGTACTAATACAAGAACCAACTTTTGAGTTGAGAAATATTTATTGAAGAAGGAAGTCGGATAGATAAAGGAATCGAACCTTTATGTGCAAAACGCCATCAAACTGTAAGCATTTCATTTCAATATCTGCCCTGATCTTCAAAGGCTGTGGTGTCATTCTTCTCCTAATATTTTTAACTAAGGCATCTTTTACTTCCTCTGATATAGCAGGAGCCACCTTCGTGACCTACAACATTCCTCATATGTAAAAAAAATGCCATCACACAATTGGCAACACAAGGTTATAAAGTGGAGAGGGCCTATCTCCTGTCCATCGGGACAAATTTCTTTGACTTCACGGGTGAGCGTATTAAGCACTGAATCGGGATCATTGACGATTAATTTGAATGCCTGCAATTTCGTATGCACTTATTATTAGTAAATTATAATAAAAATAATGAAAGGAAAGCTTGTACATTGAGATTTAAAAATAATAAACTATATATAATTTCTCACCTCAAATGCATGACCATATTTCCTATATAAAGGCGCGGCAACATGGATATACAGATCCTGCCATAGACATTTAGAATTAGCAACGCACATAGATAAAAAAACCGTTAACACCAATAATATTAAAACATTAAAACTCAGAGGTACCACACAATGGAATACTTACAAAGAAAGCACAGAGAAAAAATAGACCAATAAACATACATAACAACCATAGAGTTGTGGTAGATCAAATAAGTTATTTGCAAGACGACAAAGTGTACAATTACCACAATTTGCCAAGTTATTCAACATTTGAACTATTTCAGAAACCAGCACATTACAGGTTTCACGTTATAAATTAAAAGGCAAGAGAGGAAACAGACTTCTAAGGCCACTACTCCACACAATGAGAATAGGACATTCTGATTATTACAACAAATAAGGATAACTCCAAAAGAAAACAACAATCAGAAGTTCTTTACAAAATACTGCATAACAGTAGTAAAAGCTACCCGACGCCAACAGCAACGTATCAAGAATCAAAGGCTCCCTGTCAAAATAGGCATTTAAAAATAGAGGCGAGAACAACAATGTAGTTTGACGTTTACTTTTAACGTTTAGCCCAAACTTATTCGCCATTATCTTGGTGCGCACCATTGCATATTGATAACGGGTTACACTATGCGTGTTGTGATTGATATATTACAAATATGACTAGAAGTAGTACAAACCTAATGCTAATTTGATAATATGCAAATGAACCTAAAACTATGAACCACTCTGGCTTACAAATTGAATGGCAAGAAAAATAATCTCATACTCCTCCATATCGCAACATCAGTTTCTACACAGAGATAAAGGTGGAAATTTGACTCATTGGCATGTATGAAAATGATGATAGCAAGAAAATTTACCTTGCCTCAAAATAAAGCCAAGCTCCACCAAAAAACCCCTCCTCACCCCACTTTTTTCTGCTAAAAAACAAAAACAACACAATGTCAACACTACTGGCATAATATGTCCAGCTAATCTCAGTACTCAATGCAACATCCATCCACAATTTGAAATTTCCAGTTCTTTGTGACATTTCATCGAACATCATGTGGTCAATGAAACTTTGGTGTTCCCTTTCTCAAATTTGTAATATATTTTCAGCAAGTACGATAATATTTAACCATCAAAACCAAACCAGTTACATTCGATATGTTTTCCTAGTGACCAACTGGTGTTGTTAAGTGTTAATAGATGCAACTTTGAATACACACTGATGCGGGGTGCTTTCGTCCTGCTAACTAGGCACTCCACGTCAGACCAACTCAAGCTCCGTGCTGGTGCTGAGTTAGTTTTGAGTTCGAGAAACCTGCACTGTGAAACACCATACCTAAAGTAAGGGTTTGTTGATTTCGGACTGAACTTGGGTTGTGCCAAGATGCCTACGTATCCCGTATAGGGAATCAAGCCGAACGTAGTTCATTGTTTCTCAAGATGCCCATCCGTGCTGGATTGGGCATCGCATAACTACTGATGAGTGAATAAACCATGATAGATGAGATGCTGTCGGACCGTGCTGGTCGGATAAGTTGCCAATCCGTGCTGGATTGTCATATGAGATGTCGTCGGACCGTGCTGGTCGGGTATGATGCTAATCCGTGCTGGATTGTGCATCGTCTCTAGAGAGAGAAAGCTCTGACTTAGAGAGAGAAAGTAGAATGTAAATAATGTCCCCCCTTTTTCCTTGAGGGGATGGGGTATTTATAGATACTTCACGGGCCATTGCATGGGCTTGGCCTAGCTCCATTGGATTGGCTTAGGTGCTGATGGGCTTGACCCAACTTCATTGAATTTGTATAGTGGGCTTGGCCCAACATTAACAAGTTTGCACTCTGGGTTAGGCCCAACATTAATGAGTTTGTGATATGCCTTAGAATGCGATAATGCGACAAAGCGACAACCTTGTGCGATACGTGATCAAACGAGAGAATACCAAGTGTAGATTCCAAAATATGCTACATCAGTAGTCCCCCACTTCGCAGTGTGTTATCAGACGGATAAGACATTGTGAAGTAGATTAAGCATTTCTTGGTTCATATTTTGCTTGTCTTCTTGACCTTTCTTGTCTTTGTCTCCAAATGCCATTATTGGTTTTCGCATGCATGGCTTACATTGATGGCATGCTGAGTAGGCTCTTCGCTAAGTTTATTTTGGTCCTAACTTGACATTGACGCGATAGAAGTTGTGGAGGGTGTTACTTTATGGGATATTCACCCAATAGGCTCTTCACTTAGTTTACTTCGGTAGGGCTTACGTTGATAGCCTACTTTATGGGATATTCACCCAATAGGCTCTTCGCCTAGTTTACTTCGGTAGGCCTACGTTGATAGCCTACTTTATGGGATATTCGCCCAATAGGCTCTTCACCTAGTTTACTTCGGTAGGGCTTACGCTGATAGCCTACTTTATGGGATATTCGCCCAATAGGCTCTTCACCTAGTTTATTTTGGTAGGGCTTACGTTGATAGCCTACTTTATGGGATATTCGCCCAATAGGCTCTTCACCTAGTTTATTTCGGTAGGACTTACATTGTTGGCCTACTTTATGGGATATTCACCCAATAGGCTCTTCACCTAGTTTAGTTTGGTAGGGCTTATGTTGATAGCCTACTTTATGGGATATTCACCCAATAGGCTCTTCACCTAGTTTATTTTGGTAGGGCTTACAATAGTGGCCTACTTTATGGGATATTCACCCAATAGGCTCTTCACCTAGTTTATTTGGGCTTACTATGCACCTATTTTATATTTTACTTGGGAAACATGGGAAACTTTCGTGGCTACACCAATTTGTGTTAGTTGTTTCGGCCATATGTGGAGTCCCCCAGTTCCATACCGCAGTTGGGCTGGCAATGATGAAAATGCACGAAAACCTGGTGTGTGCCAATTATTATTGAGGCATTGTTGACTCGTAAGTCACTTCATGAAGCGCTCTTAGTAGTTTGCTGCAAAGGTGATAATTTGTAGTTTGATTCTTCATTAAGCTCATTTTGTGGTTTGATGAGAGATATTTGTTCGTAGTTTGATGTAGTTGATCCAAACTTTTCATTCATGGAGCTAATTGATCTGTCCACAAGCTGAAACCATGTTGTATTGGCTTTTCTTGAGTTGAGACCCGCGTGTTCAGTAAGAGCATAGGTGACATCCTTCACTTCTTTGTTTCAGTACCCTCTGGGGTCGCATTTAATTTTTACTCTACGTGTCCTCTATGGGGTTGAGTTCAATCTTCATTGTGCACATTCACTTAGAGTAGCATCCAATCATCAACAATTTGTACCCTATTTGGGGTCACATTCGATCTTCAGCAGTACACACCGTTTGGAGGTCACATTCTTGAGAATCTTGGCTTTTGGTGAAGCTAAGTCGTTAGTAGTTAAGATTTAGAAAATCTTACTCTTCATGAGCTTTCTTCATGAGCTTTGGAGAAAGACAAGTCATCTTCAACTTCTGGAAGCCATGTTTTTAGTTCTTGAGCTTTAGAAAAGCTAAGACTTCTTAGCTTTGGAAAGATATGCCTTCACTTCTTGAGCGTGACAGTTTAATCTTGACCTCCGCTTAGTTATACTGATAGATCATGCATTTGAGCGGTTGTATGAGAGCGTTTGACCATGCTGGCCAAATGACTAGGGTCAAAATTATGGGATTTTGATTAGTGGTTCGTGTGATGCAGGCGTCATCTTAGTAGTTGATCATCGTACATCAACGTAGTGAACCGAAATAGGATACTTTGGAGGTAATAAGTCCCCCAACTTCGCAGTGTGCTATCATACTGATAAGACATCGGGAAAGTAATTTTAGTAGTTTTGGGTCAATTTTGCCATTTTCTCTTCTTCTATGTACCACTCTGATATTTTATAAAATTGAGAATTTCTTTGCACATTTTGTGTTGGGATCTTAAATAATATCCATCTCTTCAAGAATCATTTTCTAATTTTTACATTCCTTGTAGACCTTTGTGTAATTCCAGCAACTTCAAAGGACCAACATCCAATATCACTAATCAGGGGTCTTTCTGCAATTGATCAGCATTTGTAAGAAATTGGATGGCGCACCTCCTTTACTTCATCCTGGGGTCCGCATATTAGAATTAACTATATGTATTTCAACATAATATTATATATATTATGTATGTATATTGTGGGCTAAGACATGATGGTCTAGGTAGACCTATCCACACATGATAATTTCCTTTATCTTCTCCATCGGGAAATAGAGTAGCAGGTTGAACTTCACTGGAACTCTGTTTCCAATTATAAGTGAACCAAAAAATTCGAACTCTATTTTTTAACCAATAATACTGAATGGAAGTCTCCTCCTGAATCTTACCTTCTACAAGATTTTCACGAATCTCCTAATTCTTTTTTAACTCTTCTTGCAAAAATTCACCTATAAATAAAAGTCACTTCAAGGAGCAGCTCGTGCATGCAGGGAGGTCACAACGAACGTCAGCAATCAAGCATTCGGAGGTTAGGAGCTCGCGTGCGCATGGAGTTTGCAGCTGCTGGTAGTGACGGAGCTCGTGCAGCCGGGTTTTCGGTGGCGGAGGAGATCGTGTCGTGGCTGCGCTGTTCGTCAGCGCAAGTTCGCAACTGCTCGGTGTCAGATGGTGCGGGTTTGCTGCGGCGTTGGTGCGAGGATTTCAGGCGTGTTGCCGTTCTTCGACTCGAGGAGTTCAGGCGGAGCTACTATTCATGCAAGGAGTTCCAGTGAAGCTGCTGTTCGTGCAAAGAGTTCAGGCGGAGCATGCAAGGAGATTTGGCGGAGTTGCTCTTCGTGCAAGGTGAGATCGTTGGCGGCATTAATCAACTATTGCACAGCGAGGACTTCGAGTGAAGTCCGGTGAGTGGAAAAGATCGCATCGTGGCTGTTGGTTGGTGATGAATTTTTATTTTTGTCCGCCGTAACCGATTGTGATCAGAGATAACTTGTATCTTTCCAGAAAAAAAAAAAAAACTTCTTGTATTTTCTTTTGTGTTATCTGCTCATACCTCTTTTATTGATTTATTATATGATAGATATAATATATATGTCTATAAAAATATGCTTATATTATGGAGTTTGCTAGTCTCTTCACGCCACCTTCTTCAAATAATTTGATTGTGAAACTCCTCTGCTGAATTGATGATTTTGTTACGTATTTAGATGGTATTTTTTGGCATAGGTGGAGCAACCAACGAGACAATTTTCTTGGTTTTGGAAGGTTGATTTTTCCCTGATTTTGCTCCATGACTACACCCAAAGGGCGATGATCGTCGCTCGGAAGAAGGAAGAGGACCAAGTAAGAGTCAAGGGACTCGGGTGGCATAGCTCTCAATCAAGATTCAAGGTGTCGAACACGCGAGGATGCTAGCATGGCATCTCGCGTCCCTTTGACTGGGAAGGATGATGATGCCAACCATGAAGCTCGTCGCTCGCATGAAAGAAGAGGACCAAATGAAAGTCATGGGACTCGTGGTGGCGTGGCTCTCCATCAAGACTCTAGGCGTCAAACACACGATGATGCTAGCATGGCATCTCGCGTCCCTTTGACTGGGAAAGAAGATGGCACCAACCATGAAGCTCGTCGCTCGCATGAAAGAAGAGGAGAAAATGAGAGTCAAGGGACTTGTGGTGGCGTGACTCTCAATCAAGACTCAAGGCGTCAAACATGTGATGATGCTAGCATGGCATCTCGCGTCCCTTTGACTGGGAAAGAAGATGGCACCAACCATGAAGCTCGTCGCTCGCATGAAAGAAGAGCAGAAAATGAGAGTCAAGAGACTCATGGTAGCCTTGATCCCAATCAAGACTTCATGCATCGAACACGCGATGATGCTAGCATGGCTTCTAGCATCCCTTTGAGAAAACATATGGTTTGTGATGCTGACAACCATATTATCCTATCAGGTGCAACGCTTCGGGTTCAGTTCGTGCGTCCTCAGAGTTCTCTAGCATGGAGCTGGGACGTTGACCGAGATGCTCTACCAAACGCTTCCTTTGCTGGCACAACCAAGGTACTAACTTTAGCATGGAGTTGAGACGTTGAATGGGATGCTCCACAAAGGCTTCTTTGGCTATCACAACCTTATTGTAGCTTTCACATGGTACTAACTCTAGCATGGAGCTGGGACGTTGAACGAGATGCTCTACCAAACGCTTCCTTTGCTGGCACAACCAAGGTACTAACTTTAGCATGGAGTTGAGACGTTGAATGGGATGCTCCACAAAAGGCTTCATTTGTTAGTAGAGCCTTATATTTTCTTCTTTTAATGGCAGTACCATGTTTGGTCTCTAGCATGGAGTTAAGTTGTTGTGAAAACTTTGCTAGTTTATTTACAAATTTTGATGAGATATATTGATAGTCCAAAATATGTGAGGCGCGGTGAACACGAATGTGCTCCATCAGGTCTAGGAGATCGACGATGCTGGTGGATCTGGTCTAGATTGATTCTGGGAACGCCCATACTCTTGTTGGAACTGCAAGTAGCACAATCGGTGCGACTCGAATAAAAGGTATTGCACCTCCAAGAGTGGACTGTAGCTTGAATGAGTTGAGCCACATGTTGCGGTTTTGTAGTTGTTCAGCATGCGGTTGTTCATTTGTCTTAGGTGGAGTTTGATTGTCGATCTTCGTTGCAATCACTTAAGCTTCATCAAGTTGTTGCTAAAGCTCTCGCCGAAGATTCCTCGTGCTGCTGAGTAGTCGTAGTGACGTTGGTGTTCTCGGTTGATCTTGAAGACCTTGCCATAGTGACGAACGCGTGTGTTTCTTCTACAGTGCACTTAGTGGTTTCCCACAGACGGCGCCACTGATGCGGGGTGCTTTCGTCCTGCTAACTAGGCACTCCACGTCAGACCAACTCAAGCTCCGTGCTGGTGCTGAGTTAGTTTTGAGTTCGAGAAACCTGCACTGTGAAACACCATACCTAAAGTAAGGGTTTGTTGATTTCGGACTGAACTTGGGTTGTGCCAAGATGCCTACGTATCCCGTATAGGGAATCAAGCCGAACGTAGTTCATTGTTTCTCAAGATGCCCATCCGTGCTGGATTGGGCATCGCATAACTACTGATGAGTGAATAAACCATGATAGATGAGATGCTGTCGGACCGTGCTGGTCGGATAAGTTGCCAATCCGTGCTGGATTGTCATATGAGATGTCGTCGGACCGTGCTGGTCGGGTATGATGCTAATCCGTGCTGGATTGTGCATCGTCTCTAGAGAGAGAAAGCTCTGACTTAGAGAGAGAAAGTAGAATGTAAATAATGTCCCCCCTTTTTCCTTGAGGGGATGGGGTATTTATAGATACTTCACGGGCCATTGCATGGGCTTGGCCTAGCTCCATTGGATTGGCTTAGGTGCTGATGGGCTTGACCCAACTTCATTGAATTTGTATAGTGGGCTTGGCCCAACATTAACAAGTTTGCACTCTGGGTTAGGCCCAACATTAATGAGTTTGTGATATGCCTTAGAATGCGATAATGCGACAAAGCGACAACCTTGTGCGATACGTGATCAAACGAGAGAATACCAAGTGTAGATTCCAAAATATGCTACATCACACACTTTTGTTTTTCACTCCATAGTAGAAAAGGATCTCGTAGCGCGTCGCAAGAGAGAATGATACAGCCGAGTTGCTAAAAAATCTAATGAAACGAAAGAACCCAGGCTTTGTATCATATATTATAAGATTATTCCCTCTATCCAATTTAGCTCAAACCGACCATAATTCCAAAATAATTTGGGGAAAAAGTACTTACAGATTCAGATGGTGGTGGCGTTGTGGAGTAACAGTCGTGCCGTGGTGGAGTCGTGGTGGAACAGCGGTGGATGGAGTGTTTGATGGGGTGGAGTCATGGAGCTCGTTCGTGGTGGCGGTAGCGGAGGTCGAAGAGGGGGCTGGTGGCACCATGGCAGAGAGTGAGAGAGAAGAGACCATGGCGGAGAGGGTGTTTTTGAGAGAGAAGAGAGGACTGGTGTGCGGCTGAAGTGAAAGAAAAACCTAAATGAAGGAGGGGGTAACTTTTTTTTATTTTATATTAAGTGGCGGGCGGGAATCAGTGAAAATTTTTGGCCGGGTGGGGGGAAATGAATTTGCCTTGATTCCCATTTTCTTTCAATGATTTAATCTAAGAGATATATTCATCAATATGCCGAATGAATGTATATAAGAGATATCTTATTTTATGTTTATGTATATAACTCTTAAATTTGATATACATCTCTTTAATTATTTATATTCATCAACATTAATGATATGTGTCATGTCACTTGATCAATTACTGTCATGTGCCTTACATGCATTTTAAATTTTTATCTAATAAATGTGTTACATAGTTTAAGAGGTATACATTATTAAATTAATAAACTAAGTAGAATTATATTAACTTATATGATATATATATATAGTTATAAAGTATAAAAAAATAGAATGGTGCAATCTAATATTAAAAGATTGAATGGTGCAAGAAAATATTTTTAAAAATAGTAATATATATTATCATGACAAAAAATACATCGTCACAAGAACAAAAAAGGTGTGTAACGATTATACTTCTCACTAGATAAATAAAATTTGTCACCACATATTTGGCATCAAAGGAAGAACTTTTGTGCACGTTTTATTGAGACGAATTCAAGACTTTCGTCACTAAACTTACGTTTCTTGCGATGAAAGTTAATATTGTCACATAAAAAACTTGTCTTGTGGTGAAATTCTATTTTGTCGCCACAGCCAAAGGTGTAGTGACGATTTAAATTTTTGTCACAAGAAATTGTCATGAAAAATGATTTTTTTTGTAGTGAGATGTATATCAAGAGAAATGGCTTAAACCGATAATCCTTACTGCCCGACTGTAAATCGGCTCAATTCTTGGGCTCAACTTTCCAAAGGCATCCCAATGGGTATAACTGATAAAAAAAACTGTCTATTAATTTGTGTACCATTAGTTTGTTTATTCGTTAATGTTTTTCTTCCAAAATTTGTGGGCGTACAATTCGTGTTCCTTTAATTCGTCTATTAATTTCATATCATAGTGCAATGTCTGATATTGAACACCGTCCTCATATATATAGTTACTCAAGTCCTATTACGAGTGTGTAGATATAATCAATCCCAACCACGTCAATCATCACTACATTCCGCGATCTAATAGGCCAAATATGTTACTCTTTTAATCACATGTTATATCATTGACTTCCATTACCATAAAGTGTCTACGACCATATTCATAACATTTATGAACTTGACACTTAGATCAAGATAACTACTTGCTTATTATAACAAAGAGAAACAAATATTTGAGGATTCCTTGCAATCTAATCACATTCATAGCTACTCACCTCAAATCACTCCAAGATATATTCTAGATAATGTGGAGTTCAGACAACATCATGACGTTTAAGTCAAAAGTGAGTTTAGCGATGAACATAAGTCTACAAAAGATATTGAAGGAGTGAGATCAACGAGTTAATGACCATCAATATTGACGAATAATTACAATATAAACTATATGTTAACGACATTCACAATTTTTTTTATTTATCATGCTCCAATCCTATATACAAATAATTCGTATAAGAATGTAAACATCTAGATATCATCACATCCGCTTATAGAAAAAGATTAGTTCATTCAACTACAATGATGTACTACATTTGCGACTTAATTTATTTATTGTTATAGATTTAGTAAAACTATGGTGGTGTAACAATATATTCAAGAACTTAGAGAGAAAAGTGTAAGAATAAGCAAGATTTTGTTTCAATTGTGTGTCTTTGCAAATGAATGGTTCTTGCCATTTTATAGGCATTATGGAGACAAGAGAAATTAATTCTCCATCATCTTACAACTAATACTATTATTAATAAATAATATCTTCCCATAATTTACAAACAAGGGCACATGCATATTTATAACACTCCCCCTTGGCCGTTTAAAAATTTTGTTATGTATCCGTCTTCTGCCCACGTCTTATGCTGCCTCGTTAAAAACCTTATAAGGAAAAACCTAGTGGGATAAAAACCTTAATAAGAGAAAAAGAGTGCAGCCGTGTGAACTCCTCCTCAAGTTGGCATCTCCAATTCTTCATAAGTATCGTAGGTGACGCATCCCGATACTTTGAACATGTTTCTTAAAAGTTACAGTAGGAAGTGCCTTTGTAAAGAGATCTGCCATATTGTCACATGATTGAACATATTGGATATTAATTTCTTTGTTCTTCTCCAGTTCCTAAGTGTAGGCAAAATACTTCGAGTGTATGTGTTTGGTTCGATCACTCTTGACATAGCCTTCTTTCATCTGTGTAATGCATGCAGAATTGTCTTCGAATAGTGTTGTAGGACCTTCTTTAATTGGTAAGCCAGATGTGCTTCTTATATGATATGTCATTGATCGTAGCCATACACATTCCCTGTTGGCTTCATAGAGTATAATCTCAGCATGATTCGATGATGTTGCAACAAGTGTCTGTTTCTGAGAACGCCATGAAATAGCAGTGCCTCCATACGTGAATACATATCCAGTTTGTGATCTGGATTTATGAGGGTCTGATAGAAAACCTGCATCTGCATAACCAATCAATTCTTGTACTGCATTGTTAGGATAAAATAGACCAAGATCAACAGTTCCTTGAAGATAACGGAATAAATGTTTAATTCCTTTCCAGTGTCTTTTTTGTGGGTGATGAGCTAAACCTGGCTAATAAATTCACAGTGAATGATATATCAGGTCTAGTACAATTTGCTAGATACATTAAAGCTCCAATGGCACTTAAAAACGGAACTTCAGAACTAAGAATTTCTTCATTTTCTTCACTTGGACGAAATGGATCTCTGTCTTTAGCTAATGGTCTAGCAATGATATGATGATTTAAAGGAGTTGCTTTATCCATGTTAAAACGTTTCAAAATCCTTTTGGTATAATTAGATTGATGCACTAATATACCATTTTTTGTATGCTCAATTTGTAAACCAATACAATATTTAGTTTTACCAAGATCTTTCATTTCAAATTCATTCTTTAAATAATACATAGTTGAATGAATTTCTTTGTCAGTGCCAATGATATTTAAATCATTTACATAAACCGCAATAATTGCAAAACCAGATGACGTTCTCTTGATAAAAACACATGGACACACATAATTATTTATATATCCTTCTTTCAATAAATATTCACTCAAACGATTATACCACATGCGACCTGATTGTTTTAAACCATATAACGATCTTTGCAATTTAATTAAGTACATTTCTTTAGGTTTAGAGCAAGATGATTCAGGCATTTTAAGTCCTTCAGGAACTTTCATATAAATATCATTATCAAGTGATCCATAAAGATAAGATGTGACAACATCCATGAGATGCATATTTAAGTTTTCATAAACAGCTAAACTGATTAAGAATCGAAAAGTAATTGTATCCATTACTGGAGAATAAGTTTCTCCATAATCAATCCCAGGTCTTTGAGAAAAATCTTGTGCAACAAGTCGAGCTTTGTATCTTACAATTTCATTTTTTTCATTTTTTTTTCGAACGAAGACCCATTTGTGGCCTACAGGTCTCACGTCTTTAGGTGTGAGGACAATAGGTCCAAACATTTTTCGTTTGTTGAGGGAATTCAATTCAACTTGCATAGCTTCTTTTCATTTAACCCAATCGTCCCGATTTTGGCATTCATCCACAGATTGTGGTTCGGGATCATCATTTTCATTCATAAGATCATAAGCAATATTATATGAAAATATTTCACTTATATTTTTCATCTCATTTCGATTCCAAATAACTCCTGAATTAACATAATTTACAGAGATCTCAGTATTGAGATTTGGTTCGGTGATCTGTTGGGTTATCTCATTTGTCACATTTTCTGTTTCATCGTTAATAGTTTTCTCGATAATGGAGTAAATAATATTTTCTCCTTTTCTTTTTCGAGGATTCTTATCTTTTGAACCAACAAGACGACCATGTTTCTTACGTGCATTTATTTTATTATTGTTGGATATGTCCTTCGGAATTTCAATCCAAGCAGGAACATTCGCAGCTGGTATATGTGATTTGGTTACCCGTTTTATATCAGTAAATGCATCAGGTAATTGATTTACAATATCTTGAAAATGTAAAATTTTCTTAACTTCCAAATCACATTGTTTTGTTAAAATATCATAGTGTGATAAAGATGGATTATACCATGATATATCCTTTTCCAACTGCTTCTTTTCTCCCCCTAAGGTTGGGAAATTTGCCTCATTGAAATGGCAATCGGCAAAACGTGCCGTAAAGACATCACCTGTTAATGGTTCGAGATACCTGATTATAGATGGTGAGTCATATCCAACATATATCCCTAACCTTCTTTGAGGTCCCATTTTTGTTCGTTGTGGTGGTGCAATCGGAACATAAACTGCACAGCCAAAAATCTTTATATGGAAAATATTAGGTTCATGACCAAAAGCAAGTTGTAATGGGGAGTATTCATGATACGAGCTTGGTCTAATGCGAATTAGTGATGCATCATGTAAAATTGCATGACCCCATACAGAAGTTGGTAATTTAGCTTTCATTAACAATGGCCTAGCAATTAATTGAAGGCGTTTAATTAATGATTCAGCTAAACCATTTTGAGTATGTACATGTGCAACCCTATGTTCAACAGTAATTCCAGTTGACATACAGTAATCATTGAAAGCTTGAGATGTAAATTCACCAGCATTGTCAAGTCTGACTTTCTTGATCGTATAGTCAGAAAATTGAGCTATTATTTTAATTATTTGAGCCAAAAATCTCGCAAATGCCATATTACGAGTAGATAATAGACAGACATGTGACCATCGACTAGAGGCATCAATTAATACCATAAAATATTGAAATGGTCCACATGATGGATGAATAGGTCCACAAATATCACCTTGAATTCTTTCAAGAAATGTTGGTAATTCTGTCTTAATTTTAAGTGGTGAATGCTTTATAATTAGCTTTCCAAGAGAACATGCTTCACATGGACTAGTATTGTTCAAATTGAGTTTAGATCCTTTTAATGAATGTCCATGTGTAGTTTCAATTATCCTTCGCATCATTGTTGAACCAGGATGACCTAGACGATCATGCCATAAAGTTAATAGTTCAGGATTTTCATTGACTACCATATTTGACTCGATAGCATTAATATATGTATAATACAATCCTGATGAGAGTTTTGGTAGTTTTTCAAATATATGTTGCTTTCCTGATATATACTTAATAAAAAAAAGATATTTAGTTTTGTTTTCAGTTTTTGAGTTGGTATCATATCCATGACGATATATATCATTAAAACTCAACAAATTTCTTCTGGATTTTGGGGCAAATAATGCATCGTTGATGATAAATAGCGTTTCATTTGGTAAAATAAAACTAGCGTTACCAAATCCTACAATCAGGTCAGTAGGACCTGATATCGTATTGATTTTTGCCTTTGTTGGTTTTAGGTATGTAAAATATTTCTTACTTGTGAGAATTGTGTGAGTTGTACCGCTATCAGAGATGCAAAAATTACCGGTATGCTCTATACTGGATTCATGTCAAACAAGTAGAGTTAAACATGATATAACAATAAATGAAGCATATATTTGAAAAAGAGAAATAGTTTCATTAAGATACATAAGGAAACACAATTAATGAAAACATGGTACATTACAAGCAGAAATTGCAAATACATATCAATTCAAAAATCACACAACAAGGAATCACTCAATGCAAATCAAATCAGGAAACACGCAGACATGAATCACATAGTTCATATCAAGCCATAGTAACATCATGATTATCGGCGAAATCAGATACTACCAAATATGTGGGATTATTAGGCATTTGTTCAACAAGGTTCACTTCCTTTTCTTTGCCTTTACTCTCTTGGTACAGTTTACAAAAATGTTCAGGTGTACGACACGTATTGGCCCAGTGTCCTTTCATTCCACAGTTAAAACAGTAACCTTCAGATTTATTATGAGCATTTTTTCTTTTATTATGATGGTTATTGTTATGGACTGTACCACTGGTCGAAGGATTGTGATAACTAGCTCGACCACGTCCACGACCACGACCACGACCACCTCTAGAAACATATCCTTCTCTGTAACCACCCCGGCCTTGATATTGGCCTCTGCCTCGACTGCCATTATTGTAATTTCCTCGCCCACAGAAGTTTGAGAAATTTACGGCATGCGCTTCTGGCAATGCTTGTGCTCCAGTTGGGCGTAACTCAGAATTCTTAATCAATATATTATTACTATTCTCTGTCGTTAACAACACTCTCTCTAGTTCGTGATACTTAGTGTATCCAACTAGTCTGTGTTGCATTTGGATGAGTATATGACTGACATGAAAAGTAGAAAGAGTTTTTTCAATCATTTCCTCATCGGTAATTTTTGTTCAGCAAAATTTTAGAGTATGTCGGATATTATGAATGGCAGAGGAGTAATCATTTACTGATGTAAAATCTTGGAACCTTAATGTGTTCCACTGATGTATGGCTTTTGGGAGCATTGTTTCCCTTTGGTGGCCATATCTTTCATTCAGATTAATTCATAACTCAGAAGGATCTGTAATATCGAGATATTCCGTTTGCAGGAAATTATCTAAATGTCTACGCAGGAATATAATTGCCTCGCATCGTTGCTGGTCAGTACATTCATTTTTCTCAACAATTGTTTCCCCGAGGAATTTCGCAGTAAGATGCGTTTTCACATTTGATTCCCATTGCATATAATTTTTCCCATCGACAGTGAGCTCGGTGAAATCTACTTTCGAGAGATTAGACATATTGCAGCTAAATGAACATTAAAACAAATATAATTAGGATCAAGACATTTTATTTTAATACGCAACCACATAAGCACAATTATTACAATAATACAATGTAATTATCTCATCTTTAGCCAAATCTTGAACTCAAACATTATTATGATAAAAGGGAGGAATATCATAGGGACAAACATAGGAGTGTCCTCATCTACAAGCATAAACATAAAAATTGAAAGGTAAATGAGGATCAAGATCGTTGTTGTTGTAGAGATCATTTTGCAAGATGGGAGAAATAAGGTGAAGATTTTTGTGGAGTTTGAGTTATGAAATCTGCATATTTATAGAAGAAAGATATCTATAATTAACCGTTTTATAGCCGTTAGAAAACGATCATTTTTCTTTATTTTGGCATGTTTTATGAACGGTAATGTCTTAAAATATTTTTGCAACAAAACTTAATTGTAATAACATGTAAAATAGTTTCCACCGCATTAATGATATTTTAACAGGCATATGGAATAATATTACGATAAGTAAATACACATATATTTTCCGCCACATTACTATGTAAAAACTTTCATGGGCTTGTGGAATAGTGTAAACAACTAACATAATTGAAATAATCTAATTGCGTAAATAATTTCCGCCACATTACTATGTAAAAACTTTCATGGGCTTGTGGAATAATGTAAATAACTAAAATAATTGAAATAATCTAATTGCGTAAATAATTTCCGCCACATTACTATGTTAAAAACTTTCATGGGCTTGTGGAATAAATTAAGCAATATAGTATGAGGTAAAAGTAAAACCTTCCATAATAATTAAGTGTTAGTAGTCGTTTTTAGCTTGGGGTTAACTCAAGCATCAACGAGTGTTAAGATTATCATTAGCGTTAGAGTTAGATAACAATAAAATTATAAAGACATTTTCATCTAATCTTAAAATTATAGATTGGCGGTAGTCCGCACTTGTCTATAATAATATAGATAGATGAACACGTAAATATAAAACTTTAACAACAAAATTATAAACACATATTCATCTAATCATAAAAATTATAGATAGGCGGTAGTCCGCCTTGTCTATAATAATGTAGATAGATGAACAAGTAATCATAAAACTTTCATACCTTTTAACGTTTTGACGAAGGAACTTGATTTTTCCGGATCGAGCACTCTCGTGCTGATAACGTGTTATAGATTTAGTAAAACTATGGTGGTGTAACAATATATTCAAGAACTTAGAGAGAAAAGAGTAAGAATAAGCAAGATTTTCTTTCAATTGTGTGTCTTTGCAAATGCATGGTTCTTGCCATTTTATAGGCATTATGGAGACAAGAGAAATTAATTCTCCATCATCTTACAACTAATACTATTATTAATAAATAATATCTTCCCATAATTTACAAACAAGGCCACATGCATATTTATAACATTTATAGATTTTTAAAATTATAAACAAGCGTTATTCACTATTTTGGTATGACTTATGAACTCAAAGTCATTTTAGATGTTGGAACTACGATAATTAAGTTTGGCCATTGTAGAGATACACTACAAGAAAAAGGGGTCATTAGGGACTGCCTGGGCGGTCCCTAATGACCCCCCATGTGGTCGCTATTGACCAATAGCGACCGTCTAACGGTCGCTATATGGCGGTCGCTATTGACAGCGGTCGCTTGCCAATAGCGACCGTTAAGCGGTCCCTATTGAGGTCATTAGGGACCGCAATTTAGCGACCGTTAAGCAGTCCCTAATGACCTCATTAGGGACCGTCTGGGCGGTCCCTAATGTAGAACATTATGGACCGCCCAGACGGTCCCTAATTTTGTACAATAGGGACCGCTTGGGCGGTCCCTAATGTAGCAAATTAGGGACCGCCCAGACGGTCCCTAATTTTAACAATATGGACCGCTCAGGCGGTCCCTAATTTCTACAATAGGGACCGTCTGGGCGGTCCCTAATGTGCTTCAGAACTTAGCGACCGTTCAACGGTCGCTATATTCTGAAAAAAATTTAGGGACCGTCTAACGGTCCCTAATTTTACAATAGGGACCGTTTAACGGTCCCTACTAATATTCGTAGATTTTCTATGAATATTAGTAGGGACCGTCGAACGGTCCCTAATACCAACAACATGGACCGTTTGACGGACCCTAATATCAAAAATAGGGACCGCTTAACGGTCCCTACTAATATTCATAGTATGAATATTAGTAGGGACCGTTAAGCGGTCCCTAATGACCTCCAGAAAAAAAATACAATTATATTCCGGATTAAATCCGGAATATAATTTTTTTTTTTTTTGTAAAATTGTAATTTTAACAAGATCAAAAAAATAAAATGATGAATAAAAAGTTAATATAATGACAATTGATATGAAAGAATAAAAGAATGTGAAAATATGAGTAAAATAAGTAATAATATAAAATGAATTAAATAAAAAACATGAATGAAATCAAAAGTGAAGAATAGTAAATGAAGATCCAAAATAAAAAAAGTATAAGAAAAAAAGATTGTATTGGTCAAAAAAAAGAAAATAAAAATCCAAAATAAAGAAAGTGAAAGAAAAGAAAATGAAGAAAAGATTGTGTTGGTGAAAAGAAGAAAAGTTTTTGTGTTGGTGAAAAGAAGAAAAAAAAGATAATGTTTTTGTGTTGTTGAAAAGAAGAAAAAAAGATAGTGTTTTTGTGTTGGTGAAAAGAAGAAAATAAGATAGTATTTTTTGGAGATAATGAAATGGGTGTAAGAGTGGTGAGGTTATATATAGGATTCAATTAGTTTTTGTCCGTTGGATGATTTTAGATGATCGACGGTTTGAGATGGCGATCCGTGTTAAAGACATGATGGGTACTTATGACCGTAGATTAGGATTTAATCGACGGTTGAGAATTGCTTTGGTGAAATTCAAATTTCCCCCTCATTTCCGCCAAAAAAGTTTGCCAAAAATTCAAAATTTACGATTTTAGTGACCGTTAAGCGGTCCCTAATGTCAAATTAGGGACCGCTTAACGGTCCCTACTAATATTCATAATTTTTATGTATGAATATTAGTAGGGACTGCTAAGCGGTCCCTAAACTAACAATAGGGACTGCCAAGCGGTCCATAATATGACAATAGGGACCGTTAAGCGGTCGCTAATATGTCAATAGGGACCGCTTAACGGTCCCTACTACTATTCGTACTTAAAAATCGATTTTTTTTTATTGATGTTGTTGTGTTTGTGATTGTAAGCAACCAAACTCATTGTACCATGTAAATTTAAGTAATAAATGATTGCAAAACCAACCTTATAGTAGATTAGTTGTGAAATAATAGATTAATTGCGATTGATCGAGTTATTAACGTTCAAGATATATTTCACAAATGTACAACTAACTAATTAGTTAGTTGTAATTGTTATCCGTGTTTATGATTTACTTCACAAACGTTAGCATAGATACGATTATGAGGCATAATCATTAGATTAAGTATTCATTAATTATACGTATATATGTAGATCGAATTAATTTGTCACTATGTCATTCGTCGTACAAAATAGTAGGAGAATCTTCAAAGCGGCCCGTTCTCCTTGTATAATGTTTGGATATACAATGTGTCGTTGTACTTATTGTTATTTTAACTATTCCAATGGTTATTATGAACTAAACATACAACGCGACACCTCGAACCATCGAAAAAATCATAATTTTGATGTATGAATATTAGTAGGGACTGCTAAGCGGTCCCTAAATTAACAATAGGGACTTCCAAGCGGTCCCTAATATGACAATAGGGACCGTTAAGCGGTCGCTAATATGTCAATAGGGACCGCATAACGGTCCCTACTACTATTCGTACTTAAAAATCGGTTTTTTTTTTATTGATGTTGTTGTGTTTGTGATTGTAAGCAACCAAACTAATTGTACCATGTAAATTTAAGTAATAAATGATTGCAAAACCAACCTTATAGTAGATTAGTTGTGAAATAATAGATTAATTGCGATTGATCGAGTTATTAACGTTCAAGATATATTTCACAAATGTACAACTAACTAATTAGTTAGTTCGTAATTGTTATCCGTGTTTATGATTTACTTCACAAACGTTAGCATAGATACGGTTATGAGGCATAATCATTAGATTAAGTATTCATTAATTATACGTATATATGTAGATCGAATTAATTTGTCACTATGTCATTCGTCGTACAAAATAGTAGGAGAATCTTCAAAGCGGCCCGTTCTCCTTGTATAATGTTTGGATATACAATGTGTCGTTGTACTTATTGTTATTTTAACTATTCCAATGGTTATTATAAAATAAACATACAACGCGGCACCTCGAACCATCGAAAAATTCATAATTTTGATGTATGAATATTAGTAGGGACTGCTAAGCGGCCCCTAAATTGACAATAGGGACTGCCAAGCGGTCCCTAATATTACAATAGGTACCGTTAAGCGGTCGCTAATATGTCAATAGGGACCGCTTAACGGTCCCTATTAAACATATAGGGACCGTTAAGCGGTCCCTATTGACAACGGAACTGTCAATAGGGACGTCAATAGGGACCGTCTGAGCGGTCCCTAATGACAACGGCTACTATCATTAGGGACCGCCCAGGCGGTCCCTATTCTTTTCTTTTTTTCAGAACAATGAATATTCAGAAGAAGACTAGTTCTTTTCTTTTTTCTTCTCTTAATCACTTGTCCCTAATGTCATATAATGAAGACATATACTTACTTATGTATTATGGGTTTATACTTATTCATTTATTGCATATTCATTGTTTAATCACAAACCTGTTTCAAACTACTACTAATAGTTCATAACGGAAACCTGTTGCAACCGATAAAAAATACATTTTCAAAAAAAAATTGACATGAGTTGGACCTAATAATAGTTAAAAACCTGTTTCAACACAATAATTTTCAAATCGCTAGCTAATCACAAACTTGTATATCCAAACACAATCACAATCACAATTCAAAACACAATCATATCCATAACGCGATAATCATAAAAAAAAAAATTGGCATGAGTTGGACCTAAGAATAGTTAAAAACCTGTTTCAACACAATAATTTCCAAATCGCTAGCTAATCACAAACTTGTATATCCAAACACAATCACAATCACAATTCAAAACACAATCATATCCATAACGCGGTAATCATAAAAAAAAATTGGCATGAGTTGGACCTAATAATAGTTAAAAACCTGTTTCAACACAATAATTACAATCACCGTTCATAACGCGATAATCAAAAAACTATAGTATCATAATCCCAAAAAAAATACTGTTAACAGGTTTAGAATTATTCCCTATTTAACGGAAGATATTTATTTTGGGTTCGAACGCCCTGTCCGTGATTCAGAGGCAATGATGGATGGACATAATGAGATTAATTGCAAGAATATTCCCTTCCTTTATTCACTGAACATTTCCTCCTCTCTTACGTATTTGAATGTTAAATTGTAGTAAGTAAGCTAAGTGGCTTTAGCCTGTCTTTCTTCTACTGATCACCTCCCTTTATATAGACTTTGGTAGAGGCAGGTGTCATTGTGCATGCGTTTTGGTAAGGACAAGTGTTGTTGTTACCTTGATACAGGTGTGAAAATTAGGATAATGTTTATCTCTTATCTACTAGGCGCTGACTGGATTAGCTTTTGCGTCTTCTGATATCTCATTGGGCTTCTGATGTAGATTGTTTTGATAGGACTATTCTTCTGAGGGCTTTTATTTCTCCTTCTTGATTCGGGTATTTTCTTCAACAATCAGGAGTGATCTCTAAGGGGGTAAATGTGATCCCCGAGGACTTGGTATAACTTCCGAGGACTGTGATTTTGTGTCCGAGGGCTGTATTTGCTTTACTGAAAGTGAGATTTCTTCACGAGAGTTCTCGGACTGTATTCACTGGATGTTCTTGTATTTATTTCTTGATTTTCTCCAAAATTGGGTCCTCGGATAAGTCCGAGTGTCGTCTTTTCCGATGAGTGTTCAGCAAGGAAGTTTTCTTGTAAGTTCATAGGACTCGGGGTCCATCTTGGTCCCTCTTGGCGCATTTGGTGGATATCGGAGTCATACGGGTCCATCGGGGTTTGCTCTTTTTCCGATGCCGTGTTGATATCTGCTTTTCATTCACCGTTTGACTTTCCAAGGGACTCTTATGTTTCTCCTCGGGTGCTCTTATAAACCTTTTCGGGTCAGTGACCGAAAGGTAAGGCAATCCTCCGAGGGGTTCTCTTTATAGGTACATCTCATCGGAAATACTCGTGACAATAGTATTGTCCATATATTGTTTTTCCGAGTAGGAGTAATCTCCTTTATTTTATTTTTAGGGTTAACACTAGCCCCCCCAAATTTCGATTGTTCTCGTAGAGACAAGCGGAATTTTAAATCGTCGTCCTCAGTGAGGTGAGGGGTTATTTTTTGCTTAGTGTCCCTATATTTATTTTTTTCCTTTTTTGATATTTATCCGAGAGGTAAATACGTATATTTAGAGTTTTGCAAGTGATTTTACCTGAATACCCTTAGGGTATTGTCATTAAGCAGGCGAAGATCTCGGGAGAGCAGGTTGCGGAATGCCGTTTGACCAGCTTGGGGATTTGAAGTATCTTACCGTTGGCAACGAGCAGAATCTGGACGGCGTGGCATGAGCAGGCAACGGTTACGTAGAGTCACGAATAAATGCCACGTCTTTATGGGCATCTGACCGTTGTAATTTTTGGTTATAAATAGGGTATTGTTGCCTCTTCTTCTCTTCATTCACTCAAGTGTAATTTGCGATAATTTCTCCCAGAGCTACAAATTTCTTCTTTTATTTTCTTGCAATTCTGAGTTCCAGTAGATTTTCCCACTAAAAAAAAACTTTCCTCTTTTTATATCCATGGCTTCTTCTGCCAGTGTGAATCCTGTTGCTGCTGCTACTTCCTCGGAGATCACTGCTCCGATTAACACTTCTGTAAATGTAAGGAGTCTTCCGGTGGGAGTTGTTACTCGTAAACGCAAGGGAGAGCTTGCTGCTGCTGCCGAGGGCGGCGCTACCTCCTCAAAAAAGGCTAGGGTTCCCAAGTCAAAGGAACCGCCTCTTCGGACTTTTGCTAAGGTGGAAAAGACGCGGAATATTGCTACTCGTAAGCAGGTAGCGGATCTGTTTACCTCAACTAGAGTCCTTCAGAAAAACATGGTCTTCCGACTCCCCACGAAGGATGAGAGGGCATGCTATCCTCCTCCGGGTATGTTGACAGTATTTTTTGCTCAGGTGAAGTACGGGTGGCGCTCATTTATGTCCCCTTTCTTCTGTGAGCTTTTTAAGACTTGTAATATCAGCCCAAGTCAAATGGTGCCGAACGGATTTGCTGCTATTTGCATTTACGTGTTTTGGTGCCACGTGAATGGTCTAGAGTGTTCGGTGGATCACTTTCTTTCGATCTTTGACGTGGCGGTATCGCCCGGGGGGTATCCTTTCTATAACGTTCGTCACCGGGACAACACGGGGGATTCCACGAAGAGGGTCTTGGGCGCCGCTATTACCTCGCATAGCGTCTGGAAGAACAGATACTTCTTCGTGGGACCTGTTAATGGTGAGTGGGATGTGCCCTTTGATTGGCGAGAGGGTACTACTCCCGTACACGCTCTGGATCAGGAGGCGGTGTTATCTCCTATAATTTCTCAGCACAAACTGATGGAATCAGAGGACTTTTCAATGTTGTACGAGACTTTCGGTCTTCACTACGTAGTTGTTACCGATGACGCCGTGGAACATCCTTTGTCTTTGTCTCCCGAGGCGAGGAGTTTCTTTCGTAAGTTTCTTCATTCGTTCTTTTACTCTTTTTATTCTCTCTCCGAGTACAGTGGCAAATTATGCTTATACACGTTATTGGTGGGATGATGCAGGGGATGTCATGGCAAACTACTATCTGCAGTCGAGTCCGAGGGAGCCTACTCCTAGTGGTGTTTCTGAGATACCAGAGGAGGGTGATCACGAGGAAGATGAGGTTAACGCTCCCGAGGGCGGGCATGCGGGTTCAGAGAAGGGCGGATTTCACGAGGACCATTCTCTTCTATGTATGGATACGACGGGGGTTATCAGGAGCGCTGTTCCCTTGCGCCAAGTAGCTCATTCCTCTTCTTGGGCTTTAGTGCCAGTTTCCAAGTCTAGTACAGGAGATTTGCCCGTTTCCGGATCTGATATAGGGAGCTCTCCGAGGGCGTCTGAAGAAGGAATATTTCCGAGGACAGTTGAGGAAGGAGCTGTCCAGAAGGCTACAGAAGTGGTAGATGTATCTTCCGATGACCCTTCTCCTGTTTCTACTGAGCGTATGTCTTCAGAAGGTCCTCGTGGTGAGTCTTAACAAGTTCTTCAAAATTTTTTTGTAGACTGTTATCTCGCACTAATACTTTCCCTTTTTTGATGCAGTTGCCGTAGATAAAGGTAAGGCTCCAATGGTAGAAGAGTCTTCATTATATGGTGAGTATCCGTTATTCGCCCTCTTTCCATAATTTTTTCTAGTTTCATTCTTTTTCTCACTGTCAGTTTGTATCTTTTGTAGAGGAGGAGTTTCTGGCCCAATTCAATATTCCCGAGCAAGAAGGTTTACGAGGGGACTCCGAAGACACTCAAGGGGAGTTTGATCCTTCTTCCGAGGATCGGGATGTGAAGGAGGGGATTCTGAAGTCCCTGCTAGGAGAGACTAGCCCCTCCACAACAGTGGGTGGTTCATGGGCCATATTTACAAATTCAGAAGTGATGACTCCCGTAAAGGATACGACTCCTCCGAGGGGGCATGTTCCGGTGACTTTGTCTCCGAGGGGTCATACATTCCAGGAGCCTATTCCTCCTAGTGGATCCGAGGGGCAATTTTCATCTCGGTCAGTGGGGGAAGCTTATCAAGATATCCTCCGATTTTTCGCCTCCTCTAGTTCAACACCCGCCGAGGGGTACCAATTTTTGTACACCAGTCTTAACTGGTTGGGGCTCATGGTAAGCTTCTCTAAATTAATCTTCTGAAATTACACAATATACCTCTGTTAAATTCTTTATTGTTGACTTTTCTGCAGATTGGAAAGACTCGGGAGGCGGTTACTGCCGTTGAAGAGCGCGGTCGGAAAGATATAGAGGATTTAGAAGTACTCCGGGCGCAATTGGCACCTCTCTTAGTCCGGGATAAAGAGAGTCAAACTAGGGAGGACCTTCTTCAAACCAAGATTTTCGACTACGAATTTGCTCTTAATGAATCAGAGAAGGCGAGGGCGAATTTGCAAGGTAATTTAAGTACTGCCGAGTCTGCTTATACGAAGATGGAGAAGGAAAGGAAAGACTCCGAGGGGGTCTTTACTGCTCGTATTGCAGCTCTCGAGAAGGCGGTGGCAGACGGGAATGAGAGAGAAAGAGTTCTCCAGGAGACACTGGGCCAGGTTACTGATAGGGCAGAGTCAGCCGAGGGGAAGTTAGCAAATTTTCTTTCTCCCGAGGACGTGCAGGCTAAGGTGGATGCAGCTGTTCAATTTGCCCAACGAGAGATTTCACGGCAGCAATCAGGAGCATCCGAGGCACCTTCTCACGAGCTCTTGATGGGCCACCTTCTGTGGGGTTATTTGGAGTGTGCGAGGTTGGCAAAATCTTTGGTAAGGTCGGATGTTGACTTCTCCAAGTCTTTCGATCTTCGCAAGTTAAAGAAACCAACTCCCGACGACTGCCATTATTTTGTGGGGAGGTTTGGGGGCTTGCTATCCTCTCGGGATTCTCCGACACCATCTCCAATGCGCTCTGCCACGAGTCCGAGTCCGAGGGCTAGTGGTTCCGGGGGAGTATTTTCTCCAATTTCTCGTCTTGCCCCATTGGGTACTTCTGCCGAGGAAACAACTTCTTCCCTTCCTCCTTCCATGGGGGCTTAGTCTTGTTCTTTGTAATTTTTTACTTTTAGCTTTTAAATAAATATTCCTTGTACTCATTATCCCTTCCGAGGGCTCTTCGGTTTAAATCAATAAATATTTTGTGCAATCTTCCTATTCTACATTTTACCTCCACTGTTTAATTAAAATGGATAATGATGATTCTTATAAGGTTGCTGACTAAGTAAACTTCCTAAGTAGGAGGTGTTGCTTTGCATGGTTAAATAGGGTACGTGTTATTCTTAACCAAAAAGTTTTTTCAACACGTGTCCCTTAGTTGACATAATAGAAGTTTAAACTTCTACTTTTAACTCTGACTTAAAGAGTATATATGCACGTAGGATTTTTACCAATTATGCACTTATCTCCTAATCCTTATTAGTCTTTGATTTTCTTTCAAGTTTACTCATAATTGCAAGTACGAAGATAGTGCTTACCAGATAAGATGTTGCCTCCTTATTATAGAAGAAGTGTTTCGACTTCATCTTGCGGTTCTTCTCGGGATACCGCTCGGGGTCCTTCTGGATCATCAAGAGTTCCTCCGAGGGACAATTCATCCGAAAATCAGGCGACACTTGGTGCTAGTTCCTCTCTTGGGGTAGCTCGTAGGCTTCCATCTACAAATTCACGTAGGATCAATCATATCAGAGAAATATTCATGGGTAGGGAGCCATACTCTTTGGCGGATGAGTCCTCGGAGTTTGATTTGATTCCTCTTAACCCGTCTCGATTAATAGGTAGAGGACGTGTAGGATCCACTACGAGTACAGAGTGTGAGAACTCGGTAAGATCTCTTTTCAGCGGTTATAACCTTGATTTCGAAGATTATGACATACTAGTGCCTTCCTCGGGCCATAGGGCTTACGCACCCCCCTCGGGTTACATGACCGTTTATACCGAACAAATACGTTGTGGTTTACGGACCTTTTTCCATCCCTTTTTCCAAATACTCTTTCGGTATTGGCAGGTGTGTCCGAGTCAGTTAACACCAAGTTCCTATAGTCATTTGGTGGGATATGTCCTTCGTAGTGAGCTTTTAAACCTTCTGATGTCCCCTTATCGGGTGGGGACAATATTTACCCTTCAACCTTGCTCAGAGGGGACTCCCTTTTTTAGCTTGACCTATCGGGACAAGGAAGATATCCACTCGTGTATCCAGTTCCCACTCTAGTAGAGGGGATTGGAGGCGGAGATTTTTCTTTGTCCGTCCGAGAGGCCAGTCAGCCAGATCGTGGGGTGTACCCATCCGATGGGGTCTGGGGTATATCGCACCCAACACCGAAACACGAGGGCAAGTGAGGGAGATATTGCTTCACTCGGGACTTTTCTCTGGTTCTTATGACATATCTGGGCTATTGGATTTCCCCGAGGCTCTGATTTTGGCAGGTTTACAAGAGGGGGTGGAAGGATGTACTCCTGCTTCTCGTCCTCTTCACAGTAATTTTCATTTTCGTAAGTTCTACTAATCATTTTCTAGCTTGTAACCTTTATTGGTGTCCTCGGACCGTTTTCCTACTGACATCTTTTGCAGGAGCGGAGATGGGAGCCTTTTCTCTCGGGTCTTCTACTGACGTTTTCTTAGGGAGGGCATTGCATGGTATTCCCGGGGGGACGAAGGTTGGTGATTCCCCTCCCCTCGTGAGTGAGGCAATGGTTGAAATTTCCTCGGAGGAGGAGGAACCTGTTGCAGCCCCCCCAGTCAGTTATATAATTCCTTCTGGATCGTCGGATCTGATAGTAACTCTTTCTCAAACGGATTTTCACATGAGTCCCATAGTATCACAGCCCATTCCTCATAATTCTACCGTGGTAAATGTATTAGAGGAGTATCTTCGCTCTTCTAGTACAGAGGATATGCAGCCCCGGGAAGATATCCCTGGTCGTATTCCTGCACCACCGCCCGAGGAGCACCCTTCCCTCGGGAGAACTCTTCCCCCCGGGGGTAATCAGGATGTTTCTCCTCTCGGATCAGCAGTGGGATTTTGCAGAAACTTTCTTAGTGGTTTATTGAACGTAACAGACTGTGAGCTGATAAAAACCCTTTCGGTACCCGTTCTCCAAGATTTAGTCTATAAAGACCTGTGTGAGGTATCTATTCATTTTATTTAATACTAACCTGTCTTCTGGTCTGATGCCATTTGCTTTGTGTTTTGAGCAGATTTATATGGTGTTGGACGCCCTTGGGTCTTACGGGAGTTCTTCTTCAGATCCGGGTTTAGTATACCGTCGTCGGGATGAGTTAGAGCGAGGTCTCTTAGAAGCTCAAGTGGAGGTAACTCATTTGAAGGAAGTCCACGAGTCCGCTCAGGAGACTCACATCCAGGCGTTACAATTCGAGAAGGATAAGGCGTGGGAATTGGAACGCCAATTAGTGCTTGAAAAAGCACGTGTCTTGAACTTAGGGCGGAGAATTGAGGAGTTACGTGGCCAAATGCGGTCCTCGGAGGAGCAGTTAACACAGGCTACGCTGGAAAGAGACGCCTTGAGTCAGCAGCTGCTAGGGATAACTCGTTCTCATGCGATAGAGGTGGTCATGGCTCGAGTCCAAGCTGTGTTGGAGGTGGTGGGCCCATCCAATCTTCGTGAGTCTCTTCGGGGTGAGATGCGTGACTTGGTGTACGTAGGCTATAAGTTGTGCCAAGATGCCGTACGAGCTTTACCGGAGTTCCCCTCGGGCTTACTCCTTCCTGAGCTTAACATTCGTCAAGTCTCCGAGGAGTTTCCTCCTTCACCTATTAGAGATTTTGCAGTCGGAACCGTGTTCTTTGACGACCCAATCTCCCTTTCCGAGGAGCAACGCCGAAGACTTATCCGAGAGGGGAAACGTCCTATGGGAGGGACTTAGCTTGTAAATGAGTTTAGTTCATAATACAGAGGGTTTTTAGTGTTATCGGGTTGTCCCGATGTCTCATATATAGAGCCATCATTTTGTCGGACAACTCTAATTTCTTTTGTATTGTATCCCCTCATATATGAACGCTCTTTTTATT
The DNA here is from genome assembly GCA_948329865.1 of Linaria vulgaris. Lineage (NCBI taxonomy): Eukaryota > Viridiplantae > Streptophyta > Magnoliopsida > Lamiales > Plantaginaceae > Linaria > Linaria vulgaris. The sequence continues at coordinate 12,406,981 of OX415254.1, read as the reverse complement.
CAGGTATAACTATTACATTAAGCATAATACTTTCTAAGGTTACTTGCGTTCCACGTGTTGCGAAGTATTGCCTCCTCGGAGTTGGCAAGCCGATAGGTCGCCGGCCCCACGATTTCCACTATCTTGTAGGGTCCTTCCCATCGTGGATTTAGTTTACCCACATTCTTAGAGGCCCCAACTCGTTTCATCACTAAATCTCCAACTTGAAAGGTTCGGAGTCTTACCTTGTTATTATAATATCGTGACATCCGAGCCTTGTATTCTTCCATTCGGAGGGCTACTCGGGTTCTTTTTTCTTCGAGAAGGTCAAGGGCGAGGGCTAAATTTGAGCCATTGGCCACTTCCTCGTATTCCTTGACACGCCAGCTTTCTATGGAGACCTCCGAGGGCAAAACAGCTTCGCACCCGTAGGATAGACTAAAAGGGGTTTCGCCCGTAGCGACACTTTGCGTGGTCCGATAGGCCCATAATATCCCGGGTATCTCCTCAACCCACTTAGCTTTATGCCAATCAAGCCGGGCCTTCATGTTCTTCAAGAGGGTTCTGTTGGTTCTTTCTACTTGGCCATTTGCTTGAGGGTATCCCACGGAGGCAAAGCGATGTTTTATCTCCCAATGATCACACCATTTTTGCAATCCTTGATCAGTAAACTGCAAACCGTTGTCACTTACCAGGCTCCGAGGGACACCAAAGCGACAAATAATATTTCTCCAGAGAAAATTGATAACGGCCCCCGCGGTTACCCTAGCCAGGGGTTCCGCTTCCACCCATTTGGTAAAGTAGTCAACGGCTACTAGCAGAAATTTCTTTTGACCGGCATCAGGGATGAGGGGTCCAAGTATATCAATACCCCACTTAGAGAATGGGCAGGGGTTCAGAGAGGGTTCCCAAGGGGCTGCGGGTAGATGGGTCCGAGGGGCGTAAGCTTGGCATGGTTTACATCTTTCGGCATGGCTTTTGCTATCTTTGGCCATCGTGGGCCAATAGTAGCCTAGTCGAATCAAGCGTCCAACCATGCTTTCGCCACTAGTATGGCTCCCACATACCCCTCGTGAGTTTCTGCTAAGGCTAGTTGGGCCTCCTCTTCATTAAGGCATCGAGCGTGGGGACATGAATATGTTCTTCGGAATAAAATCCCGTCTTTAAGGAAGTATCGAAGTGTTTTTCGGAACATCATTCGTTGAATATTCTTGTCCGAGGAATAACCCTCGGGATTCTGTAAGTAGGCCTTGATAGCGGTTATCCAGCTAGATAAGGGATCTGGAATGGTATTTACCTCCCGGCCTTCGCTCTTTTCAGATTCATTGACGTGAAGTAGAGTAATCTTCCGAGTATGTATTGTGGCTGTTTGTGTAGCCACTTTGGACAAAGCATCCGCTTCTTGGTTTTCTTTTCGGGGAATTTGAACTATATCATATTCTTCAAACCATTCGGACCTTTGGCGAACAACTCGGAGGTACTCTTGCATTCTTTCTTCTTTGGCCTCATATGACCCCTTAACTTGCTGAACAATCAGTTGGGAATCACTATGGAGGAGTACTCTCTTCATTCCCCCTTCTCTTGCTAGTCTCATACCGATAAGGAGAGCTTCATACTCGGCTTCATTGTTAGAGAGGGGGTAATCTATTCTAACTGCAAAATGGAGTCTTTCCTCCTCTCTTTCTTGATTTACCAAAACTATTCCGGCCCCCCCATGGGTACTCACCGAGGATCCATCTACATATACGTGCCATCGTGGCTCCTTTTCCTCGGATCCAACGCCCGTGAGTTCTGTTACAAAGTCCGCCAGAACTTGCGCTTTGATTGACGGTCTCGGAGCATAGGAAATATCGTACTCAGTAAGCTCTACGGCCCATTTTATCAGTCTCCCTGATGATTCCGGCTTATTAAGAATTGCCCTCAGGGGATGCTTAGTAAGCACGGTAATTGGGTGGGATAAAAAGTAGGGACGTAGCTTACGAGCCGTAGTAACCAATGCTAGAACGAGTTTCTCAGTTAGGGTATATCGGGTTTCGGCTCCGAGGAGAGTTTTACTAACGTAATATACCGGGTGATGTTCTCCATCTTGTTCTTTGACTAAGACAGCGCTAATAGCCTCTTCTCCGACCGATAAATACAGGAACAACTCTTATTGGGGTATAGGTTTTACCAGCAAAGGTGGTTTCAACATGTACCTTTTCAATTCTTCGAGAGCTTCCTCGCATTGGGGGGTCCACTGAAATTCCTTGATATTCCGAAGTATCTTGAAGAAGGGAAGCCCTTTTTCTGCGGACTTGGAGACAAACCGACTCAATGAGGCCATCCTTCCAGTTAACTTTTGGACATCTTTTACCGTCCTCGGAGTAGGTAACCCCATGATAGCTTCTGCTTTTTCGGGGTTTACTTCAATTCCCTTCTCCGTAACCATAAATCCCAAAAATTTTCCTCCTCGGATACCAAAAGAACACTTCTGAGGGTTAACTTTCATGCCAAAGTTGTTCATAATGACCAACGCTTTCCGTAGGTCCTCGGGATGTTCTTCGGCAGTGTTACTTTTAACTACCGTATCATCTACGTAAACCTCTACTGATTTTCCAATAAGTCCTGCGAACATAAGACTTACTAACCTTTGGTAGGTAGCTCCCGCATTCTTCAGCCGGAATGGCATGACTAGATAACAAAATGTGCCTGCATCCGTGATGAAGCTAGTTTTATCTTGGTCAATAGCCGCCATCGGGATTTGGTTGTACCCTTGATCTCCATCTAAAGTTGATAGTAGCGCACATCCTGCGGTAGAATCAACTAGCTGATCTATGCTCGGTAAAGGATAACAATCCTTGGGGCATGCTTCATTGAGGTTAGTAAAGTCAACACACATTCGCCATCTTCCTCCGTGCTTGGGAACTAGAACGACATTAGCCAACCACTCGGGGTAGATCACTTCTCGTATTTGCTTTAATTGGAGAAGGCGTTGTATTTCCGAGCGGATGATCTTGTTGCGCTCGGGGCCCATTTTCCTCTTCTTCTGTTGGACAGGTTTAGATCCGGGCTTTACATTAAGGAAATGTTGACATACCTTGTTGCTGATTCGTCCGGGCGGCCCTCCTTCCCACGCAAAGAGGTGATGGAATTGTTTGAGAAGAGAAATCAATTGACCTTCTATGATTGGAGCCATATGGGTGCCCATTTTGATTACTTTCTCGGGGCTACCTTCTACTAATTCCACCATTTTTAACTCTTCCACAGGCTGGACTCGCGTTTCCTCGGTTCTACACCTTTTGTTATTTCCGAGTGAGGGTCCGTCTTCTTCTAAGGGAATGGCATTCATGCAACATTCTCTGGCTTTTGACTGACTTCCTCGGACTTCTCCGATTCCCGAGGAGGTAGGGAACTTCACTTTAAGATGAAAAGTAGAAGGAATAGCCTCAAAGGCCCGAATAGATGGCCTTCCACATATGACATTATACGTTCGTGAGGAGGCCTCCACTACCCAAAATTTAATAGATTCCGTTCTCCGAAGGGCTCCTTTCCCCCATGACATTGGAAGAGTAACAGTTCCGAGGGTTTGACAAGCTTCCCCTGAGAATCCTACTAACGGGACCTCAGCGGTTTCCAACGTTTCTTGTTTCAACCTCATAGCAAGATAAGTAGGTAAGAAGAGTACATCCACGGAGCTGCCCGTATCTATAAGGATCCGTTGGATTTCATACCCGTAGATGACAGCAGAAATAACCAATGGATCTTCGTGAGGGTATATTACGTCCATAAGATCCTCGGGCCCGAAAGTGATGCTAGGCAGATTTGATCCTTGAATAGAACAGACAGACAATCCTTGTTCTGCTCGTCGGGCTTCTTTCAAATATTTCTTCTTTTTACCCTGAGGCGCCATGGAGATTTCACCCCCTTCTATCATATTGATGGTTCTCCCTGTCGGGGGATTGCTCTTATACGAGTCAGGTGGAGGAGGTAGACTCGGATACCCTGTCGTTTTCTCTCGTGAATTTCGCCGGCGGTCTTTACTTCTCTCTTGGGGTCGGAGACGTCTAGTGGTCCCCTCTCGTGACTTCCGGCTAGGCGTCCTTTCTTCTCTTTCTTGTTCCTCTTCTCCCCTTCGTGATCTCTTCCAAACATTTGCCTTGGGTTCTTCGAGATTATTTTCCTTGAGGTAGTTCTTCAAATATCCTATCTCCAGTAGGCGAAGCACTTCTAAACGAAGGGTAGTACATTCTTCCGTAGTGTGCCCATAAGTTTTATGGTATTTACAATATTTCCCAGTGTCCTTGTCTCGGTTAGGAAATTTAGTCGGTCTGGGCCAATGTAACTCGTTGCTACCCCTCATTATATTAAGCACCTCTGGGGGAGTAACAGTCATCGGAGGTAGGTGCACGGGTCGGAGGAATTTCTTGACCACTCCTCCTTCATCTTTGCGCTGAGGAGGTTTTCCTTCCTTACTCTTTTCTTTGACCTTTGCTTCTTTCTCGGCACGCTCTAAGTGTTCACCATCCTCCTGCTCCATCTGCTTCTTTGTTCCCTCGGCCTCTTCCATCAAAATGTGTACTTCCGCCTTTTGCATTAGCTCATTCATATCCGTGATACGATTTCCCATAAGGTATCTAAAGAAATCCCCCGCTCGGAGTCCCTGAGTTAATATGTCCGCCATAATGGTCGGGCTAACATTTGGAACATCGAGTGCTTCATCCGTGAAGCGCTTTATATACTCTCGCAAGGATTCATCCTTCTTCTGTTTAATAGTAAAAAGATGTGTAGCAGATTTAGGGTACCTTCGGTTGCAGGCGAATTGTCGTACAAACAAATGAGCTAATCGGTCAAAGCTCGTGATGGAACAAGGTGGAAGATGAGTAAACCAGGCTTGGGCCCGCCCTCCAAGGGTAACAGGGAATACACGACATAACACATGATCAGGAGCGGAAGAGAGGTCCATTCCTGCCAGGTATTGATGGACGTGATCTTGTGGGTCCCTTCCATCAGCTTCTCCGGTATATAGCGGGATATTAACAGGTCGCATCCCCGAGGGGATAGAAGCTGAAGCAATTTCGGGAATGAAAGGAGAGGTCTTGAATGTAGGATCTTCCTCGGGAGCCATGGTTTTCTTGAGATCACCTAATTCTTTTCGTAAATCATCCATCATTCCCCATAAGGAATGTTCAACCCCTCCTCGATACTCCGAGGGGCGAGGAATTTCTTCCCGACCCCTCACGGGAGTCCTTTCATAACATACATACCTTCGAGGACTTTGTCGGGGTGCCTGTTGCCAAGGATTCCAATTTGGGTTCCACGTCCTTGGAGATGCATCTTCTTCCGAGGGGAAATCCCCGTTCTCGGAGAGCACAGTGGACGTGCGTCCGAGGGGTTCATCCCTCCAGGGGGGTCGTTCAGCATATATAAGTCTTTCATAAACAGATCGGGGAATACTAATAAAATCTCTTGTACCTGATTCATAATTGGACAAAGTTTCTTCTGAGTCGTTGTTCGGGAAAGGAAGGTTGTCACTTTCGAAAAGACCATCCATCCTAGCTGAAGTGTGCCTGAATTCTCTCGAGGACAGATATTATGACGTTCCCACAGACGGCGCCACTTTGTTAACAGGTTTAGAATTATTCCCTATTTAACGGAAGATATTTATTTTGGGTTCGAACGCCCTGTCCGTGATTCAGAGGCAATGATGGATGGACATAATGAGATTAATTGCAAGAATATTCCCTTCCTTTATTCACTGAACATTTCCTCCTCTCTTACGTATTTGAATGTTAAATTGTAGTAAGTAAGCTAAGTGGCTTTAGCCTGTCTTTCTTCTACTGATCACCTCCCTTTATATAGACTTTGGTAGATGCAGGTGTCATTGTGCATGCGTTTTGGTAAGGACAGGTGTTGTTGTTACCTTGATACAGGTGTGAAAATTAGGATAATGTTTATCTCTTATCTACTAGGCGCTGACTGGATTAGCTTTTGCGTCTTCTGATATCTCCTTGGGCTTCTGATGTAGATTGTTTTGATAGGACTATTCTTCCGAGGGCTTTTATTTCTCCTTCTTGATTCGGGTATTTTCTTCAACAATCAGGAGTGATCTCTAAGGGGGTAAATGTGATCCCCGGGGACTTGGTATAACTTCCGAGGACTGTGATTTTGTGTCCGAGGGCTGTATTTGCTTTACTGAAAGTGAGATTTCTTCACGAGAGTTCTCGGACTGTATTCACTGGATGTTCTTGTATTTATTTCTTGATTTTCTCCAAAATTGGGTCCTCGGATAAGTCCGAGTGTCGTCTTTTCCGAGGAGTGTTCAGCAAGGAAGTTTTCTTGTAAGTTCATAGGACTCAGGGTCCATCTTGGTCCCTCTTGGCGCATTTGGTGGATATCGGAGTCATACGGGTCCATCGGGGTTTGCTCTTTTTCCGATGCCGTGTTGATATCTGCTTTTCATTCACCGTTTGACTTTCCAAGGGACTCTTATGTTTCTCCTCGGGTGCTCTTATAAACCTTTTCGGGTCAGTGACCGAAAGGTAAGGCAATCCTCCGAGGGGTTCTCTTTATAGGTACATCTCATCGGAAGTACTCGTGACAATAGTATTGTCCATATATTGTTTTTCCGAGTAGGAGTAATCTCCTTTATTTTATTTTTAGGGTTAACAAATACAAACCACTAACATCCACCCGATTATGACCCCCCTCATCATCACCCTCCCAATCATCACCGTCTCCAACATCACCGACCCCAACATCACCGTCCCCAACATCACCGACCCCAACATCACCATCCCCAACATCACCCCCCTCATCATCGCTAGGCGGATACTCGACCCCCTCATCACCGGAACTCTCCCACATTCTATACATCTCATCTAGGTTCTCCTCACCATCAACACCGGCCTCGGGATCCTCATCACCAGCAACACCATCACAATCACTATACCACTCATCAGCCTCAAAATCATCAACATACTGAGAGGCGGTAGAAGTACCTGGAGCAAAAGGATCAGCTCTCTGACGGACCTTTCTCGGAACCCTGAATGCGTCTCCGGTCTTAATAGCACTCCCCATGAACAACTCACTAGGAAGCTCTCGCACTGGTCGGCCCTCTGCAATCTGGTCCTCGACAAAGCCATGTGCCCATGTCGTCAGTGCGTCGACTCTCGGGTCCGGTGTCGTCCTCAACTCTAGGTTCTCGGACTGGACCTGCCTGAGCAAATCCCGATCCCAGTTTCTCGCCCGCGTCATGTCAATGTCCCAGTCACGTGGATCGGCATAAGTCGGTAAACCCTTCGCTTTCCCCTTGCTGATCGTCCATATGGCCTTCTTCCACGCCTCGGGGTCCCATTCATCCAAATCCTTGTCCTCCACGGCGTCGGGATTTTTCCTCCTCAACTCCCTCTTGTATAATTTCTGTTGAATTATCAAAAATGTGATGAAAAAGATGAATTAGTTCGAAATATAATTTAAAATTAAATTAGAATTAATAAGCGGTAAACAAGTACAAAAGTCGAAACACTTACGTAAATCAGTCTCGTCTCCTCTGACTTCCACATCCGCCTCAAGGGTTGGTTGGTACCTCTCCCAGTCCCCGACACCTTCTTAGTATGTCCCGCCTTGTATATCTCGTCGTACATGGTGCATTTGGTCCCCTCGGTGGGCGAGACTGGCTCGATAGTGGTGACTCACTCGACCTCTGACTCTGTCCAGCTCCGATGTCGTGTACAAGTGATGGAGTCTGAAGTCTGGTAGACTCGGCAGATGGGGGCACGTGAGTCCCTACTGAAGCTGAAGTAGGTGGTCGTCGCACCTCGGACCTGGTGGACTCTGATGATCGGGGTAGTGGCACCTCTGGCACCTCGGCGGTCTCAAACTCTGCTAATAACTGCCGCTGCAACACTGGTGTCCTCGACGTAGAGACGTCACCTGACCCTAGTGCCGCATCGGATGGCTCGGCTGCATGGCCATCCGATGCACGAGTCGCCGATCGGACAATCCGTACTGGTCTGAGGCTACCTCGACCCCCCGACTGCTACTATCACCACGGCCAACACCGCTATCACCTACTCCGCCACTAGCACTGGCACCAACCCCACCAAGGCCAACACCACCACGACCAACACCACCACGACCTACACTGCCACGACCTACACTGCCACTACTCGTGACTCGTCCACCGCTACGAGTACCCGACACCCCAGTACGACCTCCGTCTCCACGACCTCGACCTCGACCTCGACCTCCAGTACCGCTAGTGGTCTTACGTGACGTCATGCCGAAAATCACTATATACTGTAAAAATGAAAATATAACATTTAGAAAATCAAATCAACATTTGAATCTAATTTAACAATTTAACAATCTAACACAAAACTATTTCAAATTGAACAATTCAATTTTTACAATCTATTTTAAGAAATCTAAGTATAAACTTAATCTAATTTTTACAATCTATTTAAAGAATCTAAGTATAAACTTAATCTCATTTTTATAATCTAATTAAAAAATCTAAGTAAAAACTAATCTAATTTAATCTAATATATAATCTAATTTTCACAAATCTATTTCTATTTTTTTCCTTTAATCATTCATTAATCAATTTCACAAATCTATTTCTTTTTTTTTTCTCCTTAATCTCATTTCTAATCTATTTATATTTTTTTACCTTATTCTCATTTCTAATCTATTTCTAATCTATTACTATTTTTTTTCATTAATCTAATCCCTAATCTATTGCTAATCTATTTCTATTTTTTTTTCCTTAATCTAATTTCTAATCGATTTCTAATTTCACAATTTTACAATAATCTATTTCTAATCTATTTATAACTTCACAATTTAACAATAATCTATTTCTAATCTATTTCTAATTTCACAATTTCACAATAATATATTTCTAATCTATTTCTAATTTCACAATAATCTATTTCTATTTCTATTTCAAATCTAACAACAAATCTAACAATCTAACAATACCAATTTTCGAATTTAAATTAGGCAATTTTCGGATTTAAATTAAAATATTAGTAAAACACAAAAAAAAAGGAAAATCGAGCATGGCCATTACCGGAAATGGGCGGAGGCGGCACAAGGAGAGGCGGAGGCGGCGCAAGAAGGCGGCGGAGGCTGCGGAGGCGGCGCAAGGAGGCGGAAATGAGTTGGCGACCGTTGTTTGGTCGCTACGTGAGCTCAACGGTCGCAAATGAGTGAAATCGGCTCGAAATCGGGGAATAAAACAGGGGAAATCGCGACGACGGCGGCAGTCGCTGCTTTTGGGGAAGAAGATGGCGTGAAATAAAAAAAACTTTTTTTTATTTATTTATACCCTTAAATCAGCGACCGCTTAACGGTCGCTGATTTATTTAGGGCCGAATTAGGGTAAATTCGACCCTAAAATGGGCCCACATTTCGGCCCAACTCTGTGGCCCGGAATTTTTGAACGGCCTAGCGACTGCTACGCAGTCGCTGACTGTCCATAAGGACAACAGCGACTGCTTAGCGGTCGCAAATGGGCCCACGTTTTGGTCCAACTCGGGCCAAAATGTGTGGCCCCGTATTTTTGAACGAGGGTAGCGACTGCTTGGCAGTCGCAAAAAATCTAGCGACTGCGTAGCGGTCGCTGGTGAGATTTGGCGACCGCTAAGCAGTCGTTGTTGGCTTCGACAATCGCTGAAGAGGAGCGACTGCTTGGCAGTCGCTAATTTTCGGTCCCTAATGACCCCTTTTTCTTGTAGTGATATGTGCAAGACAGTGAAAACGAATTAAAGGTTGACACCTCAGTAAATGTAATCTCAAAGTAGATTAGTGATGCATTAATGTTCATTATTCTAAGATGTGTGTTTTGAAATCGGGGATTTTCGAAAGCCCTTGGACCAATTATACCTAGTAACAAAATATTTGAATTTGGTACCAATGAAATGCAAAATTTATGTTCACTCCATGATCCCTTTTCAATCTTAACGATCTTCCGGGACTCGCTCTCTTCCGTATCGAACACTAGGCACTCGTTCTATACGCCATCTCATTTACGGTTTTAACCAGCTGCTAGCTACTTGTTCATTCGAAGATATTAAATTGGAAAAGGCACTAATATATATAATTGAAATCAAATAACTTTTGTAGTGGTACGACGGTTGTGTTCAACAATTAAAACCCACTCCCCAACGCATTATGTTTTGAGTTATTTATCGTTTCTTGTTGGAAAGGAAAATGGGCACAAATACTTCTTCGTTCTTTGCTCCACTGTCGCCTTTCATTTGTCCAGCCTTCATATTTTGGGGAAAAGTATTGCCGGTAACTACTTTGAGGTGAATCTCGCACGTGCATGCATGTTTGAAGTTAACAATATAAAACCATGACACCAACAATTATATATTAAAGCAAAGAAAAGATAAGTCCACCCTTGCTCGAAGAGTGGGCATAATTTTCGGTGAGTAACTAAATGATATATATCATGGAACTTAATTAATTAAGTTACAATATTTAATTTGTCGGATATTGAAAATATATATCTTGTCTTATAGCTGAACGAATGCTATTTGATATATGGTCATGGATGTTAGTTAAAGTTATGTTCACATTCTGGTTGAACTTTTTAAACGTTAGAAACATTTTAAAAGTCCCTACAACAAAACGCATCAATTGCATGAAAAAATTCTATGCAATAGGCTATATTTTTCATTGATCAATTGCATGGAAAAATTCGATGCAAAGTTTACATGCCTCTCGTGTCCATGCAAGAGAATTGCACCGAAAAATTTCAATGCAACCAGTCTGTGCAATATCCGAATTTTCGGATGCAACAATGCATTGAAAATTTCCCATGCAAAAGTCTATGCATCGAAAAAAATCCGATGCAGAAAAGCGCGTGCATCGAAAATTTCTAATGCAGAACCAAAAGTCAGCACATGATGCGTGGCGACATTTGCTTGGTGCGGATTCTAGATAGGAAAATTCCCATGCAAATGCCCGTGTAGCAATTGCATGGGCAAAATCCGATGCAATTGCTTTTCAGCAATTGCATGGGAAAAATCCGATGCAATACATATTTTGCATGAAATATTCCTATGCAACATAATTCGAAATTATTTAAAAAAAAAAGTGGAGGGATTATTCTGCCACTTTTTAAATTTTTTCTTTTTTATTAATATAAATAATTTATTTAAAGTATATTTTTTAAGTTTTAAAGTATTATTTTTATGAAAGAAAGACGTATTTTATACTAATTTATACATATTTCTAAAATACTTATTGATTAATTTTTCAAGATTTATATATATATATATATTGTATTTAAACTATAATCTAAAAATATTATTCTATTAATATACGTATTTGTAAAATATTGTTATACGAACTATACGAAAAAATATAAATCTTTTAACAAATATTTTAGAGAGAAGAGGAGTAGAGAGGAGGAAAAGAGGAGGTGATGAATGAGAAGTGAATGGGTGTGGAGGTATTTATAGGAGAATGTAAGCAATTTTACATTGCAAATTTTCCATGCAGACTTTGCTCTCCATGAAAAAAAATTTGATGCAACTCGAAAAAGCAGTTTTTGCATTGAAAATTTCCCGTGCAACATGTACTGCATTGCAATATTGCCATGCAAGCTTTTCTCTGCATGGAAAAATTTCGATGCAATTGAAAAAAGCAGTTTTTGAATTGAAAATTTCCTATGCAACATGTAGTGTAGCATTATATAGTAAAAAATAAATGGCAATTTTCTATGCAAGAGGAAACAAGTACAATTTGCATAGAAATTACGAAATAAATTTTTACTATTTAATTTTCTATGCAAGAGGAAACAAGTACAATTTGCATTGAAATTACGAAATTACAAGCACACCAAAAACCACGTCACGTAATTTAGTATGCAAGAGGAAACAAGCACACTTTTTCTTTTTTTAATCACGTGACGTGATGTGCCCCTAAATTACGAATTAAACTTTACTGCAAGTCTGCAACGCCAAGCTCTTTAATACTATTGGCCCTATTCCCACCACGCGTTCTCCACCTTCTTTTAATCTTTGGCGATTTTATACATATATGGCACGTAATCTCATTTGAACATAATTTAATTATTACTGACGGAAGGCGGTGGCGTGAAAGAGAAATGACTATACTTTAATTGCTCCAAGCAACGTAAGCAAAAAGAAGGAAAAAAAAACATTTAAGTAAATTAACGCATGATAATTACTTATAAGGATAATCAACGATAAGAACTAATCATCAATCTCGATTTGGCATTATATTACATCATACAAAAACCACATAATACCCCCAAATAATGCCATGATCGGATTACATGAATTGTCAGAGAGAAATTAATCAACCAAACAATGAAGAAGAAAACGTACCAGCAAATAGCAACCAAGTCTACAATCTTAACTGAACGTGGTAGTCTATATGAGTCGAATACATAAATTCTCGTTTTCATTCGTTTCGGTTGAGTTGGATGGATGTCTTCGTAACGACCTGATTTCATAAACATCCCGAGAAACAACCAAAGGCCGAGTCTTGAACAAATTTTTTTACTCCTGCACGTACTTGTACAAACAAAAGAACATATATATGATATTGCTACCCTTACATGATGTTAGAAAACTAGTAGTCAACGATCCTTTGACCATTAGATCTACCATTTCCGACATGAATTTAGGAGGCTGTGATGTAAAAAACAGGCTTCCTTTAAAGGCATAGGAAGCAGGCAGTGGAGAAAGAGAGGAACATCACTCCGTACAACAATCTCAAACGTCCCATTTTGCTTTCTCACTTAGCTTGAATTTGTAACATATGAGGTGTGATCGAGTAATTTCGTCTTCCTTTTGTAATTGGAAAGTTGTGTTTATTTAAGAGAATCTTTAAAGAAAGTATTTAAAAAACAAAAAGAGGCAAATGGGAGGGTAGGTAAAGGTTTTACTGACAAAGATGTGAGTTTTGAACCAACCCCAAATTGGATAATAAGCAATCTTTATATATAATAATAATGTTTTTTTTGTTTCCAATTCAGAATCGTGTCAGATTCAGAATACAGCGCACAGTCATGAGTCATTTACACATCCGGTCAACTTAACTCCAAGATTAAAGTAATTTTCTTAATAAGTTTTGTGATATCCGAATCCCAATGCACAAGATATTGATAGATCTATTATATTGATGAGGCTTATTATTAAATGCAGTCTCCGGCTTCCGAAGTTGATGAATTAACTAGCTTTAAATTTTTTTCTAGCGATGGTCATTCTTGTAATGTAAACAGAAGGCTGATCCTAAATTTTATTGTCTAGGTTAGTTAGCACTTACGTGAAGAAATTATAAAGTTAAGCGGCTCAGCCTCCCCTTAAAAATCACTTCGCACCCCATAATTAGTCTTTTTTATCACTTTGCATCCCCAAAAAAATTAAATACAGTTTGCACTCTCAAATTACAGTCAATTATCACTTTGTACCCCCAATAATATTTTCAGCCTTTGACCCATTTTAAAAAGGGGCAAAATCGTCATTTAACATAACAATTTTACCATCTCAAATTATGTAACCTAGCAGCCCCAAACAAAAGTTAGGGTTTATGTTCTTAGAATAATTTCACCCCCAAATTCACCCCAATGGCAACGATTCCATTTAATCTCTCGTTCTGAAATTAGGCTCATGCGCTTCATTTCGATCTTCTCCACGACGCGATTTCACCACGAATCGAGTTAGGGTTCTTCGATTTTACCCCCAAATTCGAATTGTGTGAGTTTAACAGCGAAGCAAAGTGGGAAATCCGACCCATCAATCACCAAGCCCTCTCTATGGTAAGTGTTAGAGCTTTATCACTTCAATTATGATTCATGCCATATTGTTGTTTTTTCAATTTTGATCCATGTTGTTATTTTTGCTCTTCAAGTGTATGAAATGAGCGACAGATCTATCCATCATGAACAGTACTGTTCATCAGCGGACAATACTATTCACCGATGAACAGTACTATTCACAAACAGAACTGTTCGCCGATGAACGGTACTGTTCGTCGATGCACAATACTGTTCAAGTGCCGTTGTTTTCCCTGGGAATGAAATAAATTTCTAAAAAATAGAATAGGCAATTTCTTGAAACTTTATTATTTAATTAACTTGCTCCTTTACCTTTTTTGTAACCTCAGAGTAGACAGTGAGAAGAGAAAGAATGAGTAGGGAAATGGAGTTGGATGAATCAGAGCTCAGTACAGAGGATGAATCAGAGCTCAGAACAGAGCATATATCTGATGCAGTTAATCATGTAGACATATTATGGCAACCTTTGTTGTAAATTGGACCCTTCGTGTAGAGCGTAAAACACGGCAATTATTGAAAGACCGAAAAGTAAACGACACACAGATTTTACGTGGAAAACCCCAAATTAATTTAGGGTGAAAAACCACGGGCAAGGTAGAAGAGCTTCACTATGAGTGTAAAATAGGAATTACAACTCTCCGACTTTTACCGTAGTAAAGTCGCACAAACTCTCTATTTTTACCTCACACTAACAATTCACTAAACCACTCTTTATATAATTAATACTTAATAACTATATAAGAGAAAGATTGAGATTTGTTTGGGATGATCTGAGAATGAAAGAGGTGCCTCCTATTTATAGCCAAAGAAATGCATTATTTTAATTCATAATGTTGCACCACCGCCCCCAACAAATCTTTTAACGTTGCACTTCCTTTTTAAAATCAGCTGCCCAATTTCTTGGTTAATGCTGCACCAAGTGCTGCATTATGGATTATTTAAGTGCCGCCCCAACAATCTCCCACTTGAAGATTTGATTAGGGACTAATCCGGTCTTCACACCATTCTTTCTACCTCGCCCTTCATGTTGCTTACATTTTCAGCAGACCACACGAGGACCGACACTGAACAAACTTGTCAGCATTAACACTGTTCGTCATGAAATCAGCTATGTTATCTTTAGTGTGAATCTTCTGCACATCCACAGTACCCTCCTCGACTTTCTCACGAACAAAGTGATACTGCACCCGAATATGCTTTGTCTTGGAATGAAATGCTGGATACCTTGCAAGATGCAACGCACTCTGACTGTCACAAAATAGAGAAATACTCTCTAGTTTGTGCCCGAGTTTCTCCAGAACCATTTTCAACCAAATCGCCTCTTTACTGGCCTGCGTAGCTGCCACGTATTCAGCCTCCGTTGTTGATGTCGCAACAACTGACTGTAACTTCGAAGCCCAACTCACTGCACCTCCAGCAAGAGTAAACAAATATCCTGTCGTGGACTTACTTTTATCAAGATCACCTGCAGAGTCAGAATCAACATAGCCCCTGACTGTAAAACCCGATCCTCCATGACATAATGCAACATCTGAGGTTCCCTGAATGTATCTCAGAACTCTCTTTACTGTACTCCAATGCTCTCTTCCCGGATCCGTCATGTATCAACTAACCACTCCCACTGCATGTGCAATGTCTGGTCTAGTACAGATCATAGCAAACATTAAACTTCCCACTGCTGATGCATACGGTACTCGAGACATCTCCCTCCTCTCTTCTTCACTGCTAGGACACATACATGAGGATAACTTGAAATTAACAGGAAGAGGGGTAGAGATTGGCTTACAATTCTGCATACTGAACCGCCGCAAAATCTTCAACAGATAGTTCCTCTGAGAAAGCCAAATCTTCCTGCAATTTCTGTCTCGGTGAATTTGCATCCCTAGAATCTTGTTTGCTGGTCCTAAGTCCTTCATTTCAAGTTCCCTAGCCAGTTCAGCCTTCAATTCTTCAATACGAGCTTTGTTGGGGCCTGAAACCAACATGTCATCAACATACAACAGTAAAATAACAAAGTCATCACCAGATCTCTTGAAATATGCACAAGGATCTGCATTCAGTCTGTTGTATCCAAGGCTCAATATGAATGAATCAAATCTTTTGTACCAACACCTCGGCGCCTGTTTGAGACCGTACAAAGATTTGGTCAACCTGCAAACCAAGTTCTTTTTTCCTTCTTCAATAAATCCTTCCGGTTGGAGCATATAAATCTCTTCTTCAAGATCACCATGAAGAAAAGTCGTCTTTACATCTAACTGTTCAAGATGTAAATCAAATGTAGCACACATCGCCAGAACCACCCGCACAGTTGTCATTCAGACCACCGGAGAAAATATTTCGTTGAAATCAATCCCCTCCTTCTGAGCATATCCTTTCACCACCAATCGTGCACGATACCTCTCCACTTGGTCATCGCTGTTACGTATGATTTTGTACACCCATTTGTTGCCAATGGGTTTCCTCCCTTGTGGTAGAGACACAAGTTCCCACGTCTTATTCTTATGGAGTGCTTCGATTTCCTCCTGCATTGCTGCCATCCACTGAGCTGCATCTGAACTGCTCATTGCTTCCTAGAGAGTTGATGGCTCCCCGTCCTCAGTTAAAAGACAGTATGCAACATTGTTCTCCATAGAAAAGTCTGAGTGCCAGCCTGGTGGTCTCCTGACACGTGTCGATCGACGTATCCCCGAAACTCCAGACTCCGTTGTCTCCTCAGGTTCATGCTCTGGTTCAGCAGGACCCTCCTGCTCAGCATCTTTCTCGACTACTACTGTCGTAGTTCCTGGATCTTCCCCTATGCTGCTATCATTTCCTTTCTTATCTTCCGTGAAGATAACATCCCTACTTACAACAATCTTGTGGGCAGTGGGGTCCCACAAGCGATACCCCTTCACTCCTTTAGCATACCCTAAGAACAAACACTTCCTGGATTTTTGGGTACAGCTTCGTGTTCTCTTGAGTATTAAACATAACATAAGCGGGACTCCCAAATACATGGAGATTAGAATAATCAACTGGTTTACCTGTCCACACCTCCATCGGTGTTTTCAGCCCCAGTGCTGTTGACGGAGATCAGTTCACCACATGACAGGCGGTATTGATTGCTTCTGCCCAGAACGACTTTTCTAAGCCTGCAGCCTGCATCATGGCTCTTGTTTTATCCAACAAGGTCCTGTTCATCCGCTCTGCCACCCCATTCTGCTGCGGAGTGTATGCCGTAGTAAACTGCCTCTTAATCCCAGCATCTTTACAGAAGTCGTCAAACTCATTGCCAGTATATTCCCCTCCATTGTCAGATCTAAGGCACTTGATCTTTTTCCCAGATTCAAGTTCCACCAGCGCTTTGTACGTCTTGAACATCGAGAACACCTCGGCTTTACTCTTGATCATGTACACCCAACATCTCCTGGAATAATCATCTATAAAAGACACAAAATACTTTGCACCTCCCATGGATAGTACTGGTGCTTGCCACACATCAGAGTGAATCAATTCTAGAATGACTTTACTTCTAGAATCTGAACTACGAAACTTTATACGATGTTGCTTGCAAACAACACAATGATCACAAAAAGGTAAAGATACCTTTGTGAGGCCCGGAAGTAGTTTCTTCTCTGCAAGCACCTTCATGCCTTGTTCTGACAAATGCCCCAGCCGCTGATGCCAAATCATTGATGATTTCTCAATCGACTCAGATGAAGCTACTGACGCTTCTCCCACTTGCAGAGCTCCCCTGTACCATGTATAAGTTTCCGGCAATCTTGTCCGCCTTCATCAGTACAAGCGCACCCCTTTTAACTTTCATGATCTTGTTTCGTGACCCAATCTCACAACCAAGATCATCGAGTTGTCCATAAGACAACAAATTCTTGCATAGTCCCTCCACGTGTCGGACATCTCGAATGGTCCGAACAATCCCGTCATGCATCTCCAGCTTGATCGTACCAACGACAACAACTTTCAAAGGTTCATTTTTACAGCTATACACAGATCCTCCAGCGATCGGTGTATACTCATGAAACCACTCCCTCCGGGGAGTCATATGAAAACTGGCTCCTGAATCAATAAGTCATACATCATCGAAGCCACGCATACCTCGAATAGCTGTTGCTGCTTCACAGCATAGTACATCACCATCATCTGAAGTGCTAGAAACGTTCCCCTGAGGATCAGAACTCTTCTTGTTCGAATCTTTAAGATTCCAACAGTCCTTCTTCAAGTGACCTTTCTTGCCACAGTGCCAACAACTGCCCTTGGTCTTTGACTTGGATCTCCCATGTTTCTTACTCCCACTTGCGTCGCGCTCCGTCATTCTCCCTCTTGTCACTGACAAGGCACCTGTTTGTTGCGAACCTGCCTCCCTGTCTTCTCTGTTCTTGCGCCGACTCTCTTCTTCCAGAATAGCGGCTACAATCTCGTCGAAGACCAAATAATCCGTGAGGACATTATTTGTTAAGTTGATGACAAGCTGGTCATACGAATCGGGCAGACTTTGTAGCAGAATCTCAGCACGCTCAACCACTTTTATTTTATGACTCAAGGACGTCAATTGAGAAAATAGAGTATTTAGAACATTGAGGTGCTCAGTTACCGGGGTAGATTCCGCCATCCTCAGTGTGTACAATTTCCTTTTAAGGAAAATTTTGTTGTGTAGGGACTTCGCCTCATACAGCTTGTTGAGATGATCCCATATCTCCTTAGTTGTCCTCTTCTCCTCAACGCTTGACAATACGCCATCACCTAACGCCAGGTGAATATTTTCGATAGCGTTGCCGTCCATCTCGTTCCACTTCGTATCATCTGTGATTTCCATCGGCCTGTGGCCGATCGCCGCGAGACACCCATCTTTCCGCAAGATCGCTTTGATCTTCAGCTTCCACAACGAGAAATTACTCCCGTTGAATTTTTCGATCTCGAATTTCGCCGTCATTGCTTCTATCACGTACCACCGTCACTGAAAAATAATTTCAGTACGATACCCACAGATATCACCGAGACCCCGGATATGAACCGAGGCTCTGATACCACTTGTTGTAAATTGGACCCTTCGTGTAGAGCGTAAAACACGACAATTATTGAAAGACCGAAAAGTAAACGACACACAGATTTTACGTGGAAAACCCCAAATTAATTTAGGGTGAAAAACCATGGGCAAGGTAGAAGAACTTCACTATGAGTGTAAAATAGGAATTACAACTCTCCGACTTTTACCATAGTAAAGTCGCATAAACTCTCTATTTTTACCTCACATTAACAATTCACTAAACCACTCTTTATATAATTAATACTTAATAACTATATAAGAGAAAGATTGAGATTTGTTTGGGATGATCTGAGAATGAAAGAGGTGCCTCCTATTTATAGCCAAAGAAATGCATTATTTTAATTCATAATGTTGCACCACCGCCCCCAACAAATCTATTAGTGCTGCACTTCCTTTTTAAAACCAGCTGCCCCATTTCTTGGTTAATGATGCACCAAGTGCTGCATTATGGATTATTTAAGTGCCGCCCCAACAACCTTAATTAGGTATTATTGCTGAGCATAGGCCTTGTATTGTTGCCAGCATTATGGGTTGTATTTTGCTTGATGTTGTTACAATGTAAACTGATATCTCATGTTATTTTAAAATTGTTGTTGGGTGGAAAATTGAATGCAGTTTTAAAATTGTTGTTGTGTGGAAAATTGAATGCAGTCGTGTTGTATTTGGATTGTATTTTAAAGCATGATTTTTCAAACTTGTAACTGTAAATAAACTAGAAAATAAATTTGAAGAATGTGATAAAATGAGATACAAAAGAAACATATAAATATTTTAAAATGAGATACAAATTATTTAAAGCAAAATTGTTCATTGTCATAATACAAAGAAACATAATACAAAAATTGATATGTTAAATGACGATTTTGCCCCCTTTTAAAATGGGTCAAAGGCCGAAAATATTATTGGGGGTGCAAAGTGATAATTGACTGTAATTTGAGAGTGCAAACTGTATTTAATTTTTTGGGGGGGTGCAAAGTGATAAAGAGGGCTAATTCGAGGGTGCAAACTGATTTTTAACCCTCAACCTCCACTTAATTCGCGGGGTCTTAAATTATCAAAAAGAAAAAAATATATAAGTTTAATTATAAATTCTCAACTAATTGTGAATTAAAAAATATTATAAACAAAAGCCAAAAGAAGAATCAAATAAAAATTTTATGTAACGTACATTATTCCGTACATCTATGTTTATTACTCTTAAGGTATATTTATTGTGCTTTTGGATCGAATTGACATAATATTAGATTTCAATGGGGGAAAACAAGGATCAAAATCAAATTGAATTGGAAGAATCCAATTTGATCCAAAAATCATTCGATTTCGATTTGATTTTGATAATTTCTCTTTTTTTTTTAAAAAAAAAGGAACAAATGATATATACCATCTTAATTTACATCTAAAATTAGAAAAACATAAATTAACCTTAATAATTATAATTCACATGTATTAGTATATTTTTGATTTCAAATATCAATTGAATGTTCAAAATAGAAACCCCATAGAGAAGAAGACAAGTCACACAACTAGTAATTAGTTTATTACAATTCAAAACTATGCATTTATACTAGATGCACTATTACAACTTTAAATAATTAAACTACAAGTCATAATAGGGGTATTTATAATGGATAATGAATGTGAGAAGCAAAGGAAACACTAACCGGTAATTCATGACCTCTCCTTCTTCATTTGCAACCTATGATAATTAAAAAAAAATATATTTCTATTTGTCAAAAAATAAGATGATTATTTGACTCTTTTAAGCCCTGAAATTGAGAATTGGATCGAAGGGAAGTTTGATCCTAGACAAAAGTCGAGGATCCAATCAAATATTTAATTTGATTTTTAAATCGGGCCATTCGATGATTTTCAAATGATTCGATTGATCTAAGACGTTTTTCACACCCCTATGCATAATATAAACGAAAAGATTCACGCGCTTCAAATCACTAAAAAGAGTAGTAGATATTAAAATTTTAGAAGTAGTAGTTCTTTATATTAAAATACAATGAGCTTTACACTTTTAAATATGCTAACAAAACCATGATTCTAATATTAAATGAAGCATCTTCATAATGGCAACAAATATTTGGCCTATAAATATCTTGACTAAGAAGTTTCTTATAATCAAAGCATGTTTTTTTAGTATTAATTGTTCATGTAAATTGTTTTATATATAATTACATCACTGATATTTGTATATTTTCAATTAAGGAATTAGTGTCTTACAATATGTTAAGTATTTAGGTTTATCCTTCAGGGTTATCGCAAACACTTCAAATTCTATGCTGCTTTTAAGTAGATTTTCGTGAAAGATTTGCAAACCCTCACAACTCATAGTAAAAATGAGCTTTAAGTAACTTGTAGCAAATGTTAACAACAAGCTCCTTCTATAAGCTCTTGCAAACAACCCCTTGTTTTATTTAACTATTTATACAATTGTTTTACTTTGACTCTTTTCCTCAATTTGTTTGTCAAACATCCCTTTGCATGGTATTGGTGCATGTTCAATTGAAGAACTTTCGATCACGACTTTCACTCTCAACCCCGAGAACACACAAGTATTCCTTTTGAAGAATAACAGTTTGAAGGAAACATTATAAACCAAAACACCTCGTTGATGAGCTCTTTGTGATTATAGCGTTTATTGCATTGTGGTCTTTTTGAAATTTACTAGAAGCCAGACTTTCTTATTGGGGGTTTTTGTGGTTCTGTTTTGTCTGAAGGCATATTTACGGCATCGCAATTGAAGTTTTCTTTCACAGAAGAAATAGTTTGTTCTTGGTGTTGGGTAAAGAGAATATCTGATTTTCTCCTTCTCACTTGGTGAATGGTGTAACGAGATTCGTTTATGTTACTTTTAGCATATTAGTGACTGGTTTTATTTACCTTGATGTAAATTGAGTACTCTTTGCACTCTACCTTTTCAATATATTTTTTGCTGAAAAAGAAAATCCTAAAACGCCTTACAAATAAATACATTGAAATAGTTTGGTACTCAAGGGGAACTACTTTTTGTTGTTGAATTCAAGGGGGAATTCTTACTTATAAGAAGGGTGGTGGTATTTATAGAATACAATATAGTCAAATGAGGGTTGGACTATAACTCTAATCACATCTTCCATAACATCTACCGAAAATAAATATTGTTAGATTAAAAATGATGATAATCTTTTCTACGATAAACATGTTTTATAAGTCCACCTCCTTTAGAATGTCAGAAATATTGACCTTAGGGAGTGTTTGCAAATGCTTTTAAAAATTGCTTATGGGCTTTATCTAATGAGAAGCTATAAATTAGTGTGAAAGTAAGGCATTTGCTTCTCCTTATCTTGAAATAAGCAAAAAAAAAAAAAACCAAGCCAAAAAGCATGGTAGAGGGTGATTCTATAAGCAGTTTTTAGTTATAATTATTTTTAAATATTTCTCTCTCCTAATCGCCTCAAAATTATCGTTTATACCCTTGGAATTAGGAAATGAAATCTTTTCTAATATTTTCTTCCACTTAGAATTAAAAATATATATATATATATATTCTCTGACCTTTTCTTCCATGTTGAACGTGATTATCTTGGGCCTCAATTTACTTAACCACAATATACAAAATATTAATAAATTAACATCTCTAAATAATATTAATTTTTTAGAAGACATAGTACTTGATTTGTGTAATTATACAAACATTTATGCATTTTGATGTAATATAAAAGTGCATGTGTTGGATCAATGTGTTAGTCCAACACGAAGGTATGCAGTGTAGATTCAACATTGAACTTAACATTGATCATTGCACAATCGTTTTTATAATATAATATTTATTTTTCCTTTATTCACAAACTTATATATTTCCACAGTTGTAGTTTATATTTCAGGAAACTAAAGAATTAAGATCTCAAGTAGATTACTTATCAAGAGAAGAAGATCCAGAAGACTGAGTCGATAACAGTACAAGATAAGGATGGCAGATTTCCAAAAGATAGGGATGATGGAATTGGAAGATAAGGACGGAAGATTTTTTGGTGATAAGTGAGACGAATGAAGAGTTCACTCAAAAGAAGATAGATTCAAGTGAAGATCGAATAGGAAAGCTTCCAGACTTAATTGAAGGTAAGCCCTAACAAGATGATAAGCTCAAGTACAAAATTAGAGATGATCTTGGAGATCTAATAGCAATCAAAAACGTGCACAACATGTCTTAGACTTCAAGGAATAATATATTGTATATAGACATGTTCGACATTAAGAAACAGACATGAAGCCAGAGAGAAAATTAATATTATCGAGTTTCTTTGTCATGTTTATCTGAGTCTATTTTTAGTGAATTAGAGTTATAGCGTTAATAGTTCTAAGTAGCTCAATTGAAAGGAGTGAAATCTTTTAGCCGTACTCAGTTAAGTTTTATAAGATCATTATTAATTTAGTGATTATTTAGCCTTGTGGCTCAGAAGATTATAGTCATATAATCTTCTTAAGATACATATTGTGTTTTTTAATTCCACTGTTTTATATACCATACAATGTCAGTATGTGTTAGGACAACACTTAGAAAAATCAGTGTTGGGCTCAACACTGGGCGTCAACGCCAGTGTTGAGTTATAAAAGTTGTATCAATCCCGATCCACATATTTTAGCGTAAGAGCCAAGCACTGATTTCACTGATGTTTGGATTTGGCACTAAGGAATGTACAAAGCTAACAAAAGAAATTCTAATTGGGCATGAATAGATGATGTTGATAATGAGACAGGTGTAGAATAATAATCTGACGAACAGGAACCAAAATCTGAGGAAATACAAACTACAACTCTATCTGCCAAAGTAAAAGGGTCTGAAGATGTGTCATCCGAATGTAAGGACAACATCATTAAGCAGTGTATGCATAACATTCAGACAACAAATCAAGACCAAAAATGTTTTTTGATGACTAAGAGAATGATATCATTAATTCTGATTTTAATTGCATATTCACTGAAATTAATGAATTTTATGATCACACTAACTCTATTTGTCTTGGTGATTCTGTAGATTTGGATGAAGGGCATTTGTTTGAATGAGAAATGGACCATGATGAGACAGGTTGTGAAGAAAGTTCTAAAGCACATGAATCAGCAATTGAAGAAACTGCAGCTTTACCTGCAAATGTTGAGTGGACTGACTCTGGATGTTGTGACAACATCACTAACATGTGTGATCCCAACATCCATACCATGGCATCTGTCTAGGAGATGTTTTTTGTTGATTGGGATGATGATACTGTTTCTTCTAACTCAAATTGCTTAATCACTAAAACAAATCGCTCTCGTGAACACGCTGGCGTACATTGTTTTGGTGGTTCTGTAGGTCTTGATGAAGAGTACTTCTTTCAAGGTGATATGACTCAAGAAGGGATCATAGAAGACTTGATGGTCATATATCATGACTTACTTGCTGAAAAGAACAAATTGAGCAAGAGAGAAAAAGCCCTCTTCACGGAAAACATGTTTCCGATTGATCCTGTTAATGAACTTGAGACAAACATAACCGAAAAGGAGGCTCAATTTGAAAGGGTACTGACTAAGCTTGAATCAACTGAATAGACCATTCCTGAATGTGATTCAGATGTGCATAAACTTGATGATATTCTTGATACCGGTAATGATGGTAAAACTGGGTTAGGTTACCAAGGTCTTAATACTAATTGTTCTTCTAAATCCATTATCCCTGGATTTGTAAAAGGCAAAAAAAAAAATCTGAAAAATCCCAGAAAATGACTTACATATGTCAGTACTATTTTCAACCAAGACATTCTAAGCCATATTGTTTTAAGTACGGAAAATCAGTTGAACATGATAAGGATTCACACAGTGTTGTTTTCGATGTTAAGCCAACACGAGTATATGGTGTTTGCTCGACATCCAGTAACAACACCACGGAACAGAATAACAGATTGCAAAACAATAAACTTTGGGCTTCTAATATTAAGATCAATTACAATGT
Source organism: Linaria vulgaris (assembly GCA_948329865.1). NCBI lineage: Eukaryota > Viridiplantae > Streptophyta > Magnoliopsida > Lamiales > Plantaginaceae > Linaria > Linaria vulgaris. Next base: position 12,382,186 of record OX415254.1, on the reverse strand, counting down.
TCTCTTCTCTGTAGTTCACACTAACCTTGATAATTGGTATTTTGATAGTGATCGTTCTAGACACATGACAGGGACTAAAAACAATCTGAAGAATTTTGAGCCCTTGACTACTAGAACAGTCACCTATGGTGGAGGAAGCAAAGAGAAGATCAATGTCAAAGGAGTTCTGAATATTGAGGGGTTCTCGTATCTAAAGGATGTTCTGTTGGTTGAAGGATTGTGTGCTAAAGCAAACATCAGTCAACTTTGTGGTGATAACTTTCTTGTTAAATTTGACCAAGACTCTTGTTATGTTTTTTATACTACAAATGTATGTGTCAAGATAGGTAAAAGATCAAAGGATAACTTCTTCCTGATAAACGAAGAAGCTCAATGTTTTCATGCTAAAGTGGATGAGTCGGTTGTCTCGCATAGGACTTAGACACAAACATTATAGAAACATGATGAAACTGCTAAAAGTGGACGCAGTCACAGGTATACCAAAGCTTCTCAATTCAGGTACGCTTGTTTGTGGCGACTGTCTAAAGGGTAGCCAACCATAGCCTCTCAAACTCCTATCAAGGTTGTAGGACAAAGCTCAAGGACTACTAAGTGCTTTAAATTGTTACAGATGGATCTTATGGGTCTAATTGAGGTAAATAGTCTTTTGCGAAAAAGGTGTGCTTATGTTATAGTTGATGATTTTTCTAGATACACTTGTATCAAATTCTAAAAGAAAAAGCAGATGCTCTTAACAACTTTAAGGTTCTTGTTGTTAGCAAAAAATCTTTGTACAATGCCTCTGTTATTAGGATCAGGTCTAACCATTGAAGAAATTTTGATAACAAAAGCCTTGATGAATTCAGTGAACCAAATGATCACTTTCATGAGTTTGGTGATGTCTGTTATATTCTGAATGATAGAGAATACTTTGGCAAATTAGATCATAAGAGTGAGAAATGTATGTTTGGCTACTCCTTGAATAGTACATCTTACAAAGTCTATAATCCAAGATTAAACATTGTTCAAGAATCTGTAAATATTATTTTTGATGATATGTCTAATGATGCAGGTGAGAAAGAAGGAAATCCCTCTAACTTCTGGATCTAGATGTTGCGCCAACACAGATAGTTGACAATGTTGACTCAACACCGATTGAGGATACTGAACCTACCCAGGATGCGAATGTTGTGCCAACATATAAAAATTAGCATGTTGACTCCACACATGTTCAGTCTGACACATAGACTGGAGAGTTGTATGGACCAACTGTTAGAAGGATATTGAACAAGATGCTAAAACTTGAAACTGTAAGAGGGATTCCAAATCTCACGAGTTCTGGTAAGATGGTTTGTGATGATTGCTTGAAAGGTAAGCAGCATACCAAAGCTTCTCATAATTCAATCCAAGTGGATGAACATCTTACAAGTACCTACAATTGTTTTCTACAATTTCATATGGATCTCCTGGTCTTATTGAAGTAAGTAGAGCCTGAGGTAAACAATATGATTGTGTGATTACCAACGATTTTTCTGGATTTACTTTGATAAAATCTTTTAAAGAAAATTCAAAATCACGTAATACCTTCAAAACATTGCATGCTAGTATTAATAACTTACATGGTGTTTTGTTGGTCAAATTTGGTCAAATCTTGGTAGAGAGTTTGAAATAAGATTATTCTCTAACTTATGTGAGTTTAATGAAAATCTTTACGAATCCTCTACAGCCATGACTCCTTATGAGACGTTGAAAAAGAAGAAGCCCAATCTTGCTCATTATCATGAATTTGGATGGGTTTGCTATGCTTTGAATGACATTGATTATTTAAACAAATTAGATCCAAAAAGTGATATGTGTACTCTTGTTGGCTATTCATTGAACAATATTGCATGCAGAGTATTTTATCCTAGATTGAGTATTTTTCAAGAATATATAAAAGTGGTATTTAATGATCTATCAAGTGTTACAGGTGAACAAAAGGTTGTTGTGCCTACCCTACTGGATTCCTATGTTGCGCCAACACTGAATTTAGATAATGTCAACCCAACACCACTTGGAGAACATGAACGTAAACTAGAAGGTGGTGTTCTGCCAACAGCAGCTGTTGTTGATGTTGACACAACACTTGAGTAGCCAGACTGAAACGATGAAGAGGTTCATGGTCAAGATGTTATGAGGGATTCACCTGTCAGGATTCATATGTATCATCCAACATCTTAGGTAATTGATCAGATCACTGAAGGCATCAAAACACGCAACAACAATATGGTAAATTGCAGAGATATAATAATGTTGAGTGTTTATAAGTCTGCTACATGTTTTGACGGTTGCATACCTTAGTTGTATGTTGATAGAATTGTCTTAGGTTCTAATAACAAGTCTTCTCTAGACAAGTTTTTTGAGGCTATGACAGGTACATTGGGGTTGAGCATGTTTGGAAAGCTGAAATCTTCCTTTGTCTGCAAATGAAGCAAGAGGAGGATGGGATGTTCCTAAGCAAAGTCAAATGTGCAAGAAACTTGGTGAGCATATTAGAGGAGCATGTGCCAATAAAGACTTCAATGTCTTCTACATTGAGGATTAGAAAAGCTGGCATAAAAGACAATGTTGAAGCCTAGTAAATAGTCATGTTTTATGTGAAAGAATATACCTTGGGTGATTTAGCTGCCAGTAACACACTAAGTTGTTTCTTTATACCTTGGAAGTTGATTATCTCTATAATTCTAACTTCATATCCAAAATGTGTGTTTTATGTTAGTTAACTCTCCTACTCATGTACTGGTTTGAAATATGTGTGCTACTAACGTGCTAAATTTGTCTTAAGTCCAAGATATTTATTTCAAATATAGTTTATGCCTTTACTTGAATGAAGCTTGAAGGTAAGCCTTGCACCCACATTACCACTAGAACTAGTGTTGATTCAATTCAGGTTCAGCGTCGTGCCAACAACAGTATGTAAGCGTGTTGTTCCAACATCCAGGTTTAACACTATGACTTATAAGGTTTTTGTGAATTGGTCTGGTCACGTGTGAAGTAAACATGGTGTCACGTGTTGACTCAACAGGTGGTGATTATGCATGATTGATTTTAAGAAACTGCCTGGTACTTATTTTCACTTTTGATTTTGAATGTCTCTACTATTTTTGTTCCACAATTATCTCAAACGCTAAGACTTTTACTCAAAATTTAAAAATCCATGGAATCTATCTCTGGTCTAGTTAATGTGGCCCTTGATATGGAGAATCAAGGATATAACCACACCCCTGCTCATGTAGTTATTACTCGTGGGTATAACACTCGTTCTAGACATTGTTGCTGAGATAGAACAAGTTCAATGTGAATAACATTGTGTTGTTGTTACTTCAAACACAGTTGAGGAGTCAGTGATTGAAGAACTTTTTGTTGAGAATAATTATTCGACTGAGAGGGAGAACACTTAAGTTGCTGAAGAGACTAAAGTGGGTGATAATGGTGGTTCGGTCGCTGGTAATGATAAAAAAAAGATGATGATGATGATGATAGGTATTTGCAAGATGATGAAGAGGAGAATGAGATATAGAAGGAGAACGAAGAGATCGAGAATGAGGAAGTAAGTGGTGAAAAGGAGAAAGATTGTTCTGAGGAAAAGGATGAGGAAACTGAGAATGGTGATTCTGAAACCGTGGAGATCAGAAGGCTGAGGAAGAATTTTCTGAGAAGTCTAATTATGATGAGTGTGAGCTAAATGTTACGACAACATCTTCTATGTACATTGTTGACTCAACATCATAGGTAAGACCTGAGGTAATATCTACATTAGAGGCTAACTTTGGTTCCATTTGGGGAGAGAATACTATCGTTATGGGAGATTTTAAGAGACAGTGGATGATAGAGTTTCTAGAAAGAAAAACAGAAATAGCTGCTAAATAAGAGCTATAGGAACTTTCATCCTATGAAGTGATTCGTTGAGGTTTTGCTTTCCTCACTAAAAGGGGGAGTGTAAGCCATTTTATCTTCATGTTTATTCTGTTGTTTCTACAAGTCTGAAGTATCCTATGTTTTCCTAGTTATGCTTATAAATGTGATGTTTAACTCATTGTGTTTTCTTATTAGTATCTTAAGGCTACTTGGTTAATAATATTATATTAAGGGGGAGTAGCTTAAAATATTAATAATATTGTATTGCTGGAACACTGTGCATAATAAATAAATGTGTACTTCTTTGGTTTTGTGAAGAAAGGCAAAAATGGGGAGATTGAAAGTGCATGTGTTAGATCAATGTGTTAGTCCAACAAAAAAGTATGCAGTGTTGATTCAATATTGAAGTTAACATTGATCACTACCCAATCGTTTTTATATTATAATATTTATTTTTTCTTTATTCACAAACTATATAGTTTTATATAACCTTATATTTCAGGATATTAAAGAATCAATACCTCAAGTAGATTAGTTATTAAGAGAAAAAGATCCAGAAGATTGAGTCGATGAGAGTACAAGATAAGGATGGAATATTTCTCGAAGATAGGGGCGATGAAATTGGAAGATAAGGATGGAAGAATTCCTGGTGATAAGTCAGACAAATGAAGACTTCACTCAAAAGAAGATAGATTCAAGTGAATATCGGATAGGAAAGCTTCCAGACTTAATTAAATATAAGCCCTAAGAATATGATAAGCTCGAGAATGATATTAGATATGATCTAATAGTAATCAAAAGCGTGCACAACATGTCCTGAAATTCAAGGAATAATATATTATAAATAGACATGTTGGGCATCAAGAAAAAGACACGAAGACTATCCACAGAGAAAATCAATATTGTCGAGAGTCTTTGTCTTGTTTTTCTTAGTCTATGTTTAGTGAATTAGAGCTATAGCGTTAATAGGTCTAAGTAGCTAAATTTAAAGGAGTGAAATCTTTTAACCGTACGCAGTTGAGCTTTGTAAGATCATTATTAACTTAATAATTATTTAGCCTTGCGGCTCGGAAGATAATATTCATATAATCTGCTTAAAATTATCTATTGTGTTTTTTTTAATTCCGCTGCTTTATATCATACTCTGTCAGTAGGTGTTAGGACAACACTGAGTAAAATCAGTGTTGGCTCAACACTGGCGTCAACACCAGTGGTGAGTTACAAAAGTTGTACCAACCCGATCCGCACATTTTTATAATACTCATAAATTTTGATATTTATATCAAAATGGTTTATTTTATTTATAAATATATATTTAACTGAATGTGTAATTGCCTAAATTAGGTGCATGTTAATTGTTTGTATGCTTGATAAATAAGGGCATTTAAGTCTTATTGTATTATAAAAGCTGCTTCTCACTCATTATTGCAAAAATCACAAATCAATTTTAACTACTTTAAGCTACTTTTTTTTAAAAAACAATTGCAAACACTGCTTATTTTAAGTCAAAAGCAGTTTTAAGTGATTATAAGGTGGTGTTTGCAAACTCTTAAAAAAAGCTATAATCAGCTTTTTATTTGAACAAGTGATTTTGGGGTGTTTGCAAATCTAGCTTTTTCGGTTACAAAACTTTTTTTAAGCTAAAAAGGCTCACAATCTTCAAGCTGGTGTGGGGGTGCTTTTGGCTTAACTAAAAATTGTGAACTTCTACTTTTCCACTAGAGTTTGCAAACACCACCTAAGTAAAAGTCTAGGAGAATGAGCTTCTATAAGCTCTTGCAAATACCCCTGAGTTTGCTAGATTTTGGCTTTTGTTAGGTAAAATGCTATGATATTGGTTTTGTTTTTCAGGCTTCAAATTGTTAACGTGTTTCTACAATATTTATTTTTCTAAAAATAATATGAATTCGAGTCGTCATCTTAAAGACCTTGTACTTTTGGAAAGCTTGCCCCCAAATATCTCTATGATTTGTTAATTCGTTTAAAATCCTCGCGATTTTGTACATGGTACGCATTCCGCGATATAATTTTAGGTTCTTGTTCAGTTATTAAGGTATCTTTACTTAACTATTTTTAAATCTATTATTCTCAAAGTATTTAAGTTGAGACTTTTATAGACACGGTACTTTCTTGATTTGTAAGAGATATTATATATGTTTTTATGTATCTTATTTTCAACAAAGAAGTTAGAGGGTCGGTTTGTTCATTATGGTTTTCCAAACTCAAAGGAGTTTTGTCCTGAGTTTCAAACCACTAGCTAGCTAGTATGTTATTATAGTCTTAACTCTTAAGGGTTATCTTGGATTTCAAAGAGAGAAGTACAAGACAACTAAGATTTGCCTCGTTTAGAGTAGAATTACCCAAATGCTAATAAAGTTACACGAGACAATATAATAGTTATATGCAAACTTATGAAAATATAAGTAAATTTTTTGAAACCACCATTATGTTTAAACGAAAAAAGAAATTATCAAAAAAAGTAACTTATAAATGGAGTTCAGGGAGTTCTCCAACCTCGTTACTAAACATTACGACATGCACCACAACTATTCAAGAAATTAAATATTTCTAACATAATACACAGCGTGCGATATCCAACCGTAAAAAGAAAAGGGAAAGTTCGACACCCCTAGCCTTAATCCATTTTTTTTTTTTTACCAGGCCTTAATCCATTCTCAGGTTCTCACTTTAATGATCTCAACAATTTCTCAATACATAAGTTTTCACTTTGAAATATCTTTCTATTCCCCACCTTCCATATCTCTCACACACAGGTTTAAACCATAACAAATTCCACCATTATTTCCCTTTGAGTATTCTCGCAATTCTCGAAAATTTCTTTAATTCTGATCTAGTCATAACAAACATTACAAATCTGAAATGTTGCTACACATTCAAAAAATATAAGATTTGTCATCTCGAGACTCCATACCTTACGCACTCCAAATTTTAAATGGAGCCATGCTACCATCCCTCTTTTATGCAGGTTACTCAAGGAAGGTATTCTATCATGCACCGACTTTTTAGAAAATGATGCTTGTCTTCAAAGAGTTGAAGCCCCCCCCCCCCCCGACAGCCCCAGAAGTTTTTAAAGGACTCACTCGCGTCTTCTTTCCACTTTGTGTCTGATGTGATATGGTGATCTAATATAATTGGATCCAAAATTTTTCTTCTCTGCCAGAGACGAGATAATATATACTTATTGAAGTTCATTCCAGATCTTCAACCAACTACTTCTCCCATTCCAAAAGACTCTTATGTTGTGTCCGATTTCACTACTACGGGTTAATATCTACTCTCGCTTTCTAGAAACGATACCATGTCTTATCTATAGAACAACCTATTAAACTCGGCCTTTAATGCGTTATTCCTGATGGGAACTTTAGTGTAGCGTACAAAGAATAGAACTAAACAATAAATTGTTACACCTAACTTCTTCTCATCGCAAGTGCGCACAACAAGTAATAATAAAATGGAAAGTATAAATACGAACCAAGTATCGTATCCCAATGCACTATTAGATGAATGTATGAATCACTTAAATACAAAACACTAATGGTTGTCACGTTTTTTCTTTCTCGTGTATGCAGGATGATTGATATGAATGTTATGAATGCATGAAGTCTCTAATCTAGAATGCAATGAATATCTAACTAATATGCAATGAAAACAGTAAATATTTGAAGATTGGTTTTATGCAAAAGACCAGTTTTATGCAAGTATTGATTCTAACTAAATAACTATGTTCTACACTAATGAATTATTAATTAACTAATGAATGCAATGAGATCTAATATGCTAAGGACTACTTCTACTACTAAACTAACTAAGACATAATTTTTGATTGATTGATTGATTTGGTTGTGGGCAATAGATAAAAAGATTGTTTAGAAGTTTGGTTTCACATTGACTTAACCATACAGTTCATAGACAAACTAACTATATTTACTTATGATGCTTGATGATAATTTGATGCTCATGTATCTAATGGATTTGTGTCCTATGTCGGGAATTATCCCAACCAAAGAATCTAAGAGTCTCTAATAACCTACTGTGTTAACAGATTCAACCCACTTGTCAATTGTTTTAGTAGAGATGTCAAATCTGCAATCCGATTAACTCATCTGAATTGTGTTAACAAAACGTACATAATCAAGATTGATTTAGTGTGATCCATGGGTTGCTCATTAGTTGTATAGCATACCAAAGTCACAAAATGCATATATATACTAGCTTAGGATCTATAATCTAGCGGTCCCAATGTAGTACTTTCGTTCATCTAGCGAGAACAAGACTAGTCACACATCATAAATAACTAATCAATCTAGACATGCAAGTTATCAAACACACATCAAACAAAGTAAATAAACATATTCATAAAGAAGAGTTACTCCCCCGTTATAAACAACGAGTAGGTTAGCTCTTCATAGTCATGAGTTTAATAATCAAATAAGATGTAAATTATACAAACAAAGAAAAGCTTCTCGAATTTGGTGGAACTTTGTTTCTTGACTCCTACTTGCTATCTCTTTATCACCGAACTATTGACTCTCAAACAAAGACCAAGCTAAACTAGAACAGAACTTTGATGGTGTTTCTCTCACTGAAAGCAATCTGATAGGGTTTCATAAGCTATTGTGAACTGTTGTAGGCTTCTAAAACTGTGTTTGTCGTTGTCGGACATCCTCCCATATATATAGGAAAGTCTTGATGCCCTAATTTCGTATACAGTCATAACCTAATTAGTAGAAAATATTGTTCAGTCCCTGATTTGCGTGACCACCCACGTTGCGTCATTCCATAGCGTCGCGTCTCACACTGCTGTATTTGATCCTATCGTGTTGCATTCAATATTTCCTTTGCGTTCTCCTCATGCTCTCATTTAGGTCACGCTGCATTCAGTATTTGTTGCGTTGTAGCGCTACTCCTCTGAGTCGCACCATGGCTCTCAAAGTAGTGTCGTGATGCCATGTTCCCAAAACATCCATTTTAATCTCTTATAACTTTATTTCTCCTCGACTCAATAAAATCCTAAAAAACACTAAATATTTGTACCAGTAAATATGCACTAAGAATTGTACAAAATCATAAGAAAATGAGTATCAAAATATCTATAAATAAGGACCCATCAAATACCCTTAAACTTACACATTTACTTGTCATCAAGCAAACTTACTGGCTTGCCTAAATAAGAATTCTATTATAAACGTGACAATATTTAATAAGTGAAAAGTCTCAGAATGCAACATATGGTCAAAACAAGAGATGAGATAAAACAAATAAATACGAGCACATCAAATTTAATAAGGTCGTCCTCATATCTGTTCATGTGCTCTAACAATGTGTGATACTATTGTTTATGCATATGAGTTATTTTCACATTGCAAATTCACAAGATCATAGCTCGTAACATTTAATTACTTCACTTTTCATTCATCACTCTCATATTATCATTAATTCAAGTAAATTTGTTATGTTGAGGATCATTTAGGACTTATCTAGCTCATTGGCATGGGCATGGGCTATAATAGAAAAAGGAATGTATGAGTTCTAGATATGCATGCAGAAACACTCATGTGTTACTTTTTTTCCCTTGTTGGTGCATTCTTCATTAGTCATACATTTTAGGCACTTTTTGAGCCTCTTTTCATTGCGTTTTTTTTTTTGCAAGTATCAAACCACCGTATATTTCATTATTTTTCGATAGGCACCCCAAAATCTAGAAGTTTTCATAGGGTTATTTGTGCACTCTATTGTGTTCATACTCCTTTAGCCGTTTTATTTTTTATTTTTTTTCTTTTTAGCTCATGCTTTTGTTTTGAATTTCTACATTATCCCTCTTTCGGTCTACTACATCTATCTCTAGAAATTGGTAGGATAAATCTTTTCTTTCGGCTCAAGGTAGGTAATCAAATTTCATAAACAAATGCTCATAAGAAAAGACTTCAGCGGGGTTCAGCGGATATTTATTGCGCATAAAGGGTTTTGGACTTGAAAGGCTAAAACTCCAAAAATATCGAAAATATTGCCTATTTCATTTGCCCAACACATAAAAATCTCCAATCATCTCAGAAAATATTCAAGCAAATTATTCAAGATTCATAATCACATGCTTCATTACTATTTTCCCATAAATAAATAACACTATTTTCACAATTATACACAACAACACATTGAAAGGTATCTATGAAGCTTAAACATGTTATTGACAATATTACACAAGATGTACCAAATGTATTCACGTATTCTTTTATCTGAAATCCGTACTATAAATACGCCATCATAAGTGTTCAAAAGCATAAGTAATTTTAGAAATTATAATATAGTCCAATTCATATTGTAGCAACATGGACTTAATTGAGTAAATCCAATATTTAGTGGTGTGGATTATATTGGCTTAATGAGAAGCTAATGTGGTGAAAATTATATTTATTAATGGAAATAAAATTCTAGATTTAAATGTTTAAATTTCATATTTAGATATTAAATTGAAAAGTCAAACCACACCTAAATGTTGCAATAATATGGAATTAAGCCTTGTGCTTAATTAATAAATATGTATCGTTCGATTTTATGACTGAATTAAAATCCCCGTTTAATGGCTTGCTTGTTACATGAAATGTTCACTAATTAAAGGGTCTCTAGCATTCATTATCTTTTCAAAAAATTCATAGCATTCTCATTTTGTTCCTACGAGTTTTGCAAATACCATACGTGTTCGACTAAGGGAGCAATATTGAGCTTCACATGATGCTTCGCGTGACGTACGTTGCACCTTGGGAGGTTATTGCCATCTGAGCGCTTGAACCGGTAGCCGGCAAATTGATCTGAAAGGGAGAGGGTTCAACTTTGACTCGTCCAATCTATTCAACGAATTTTTATTCATTTTCTGGGAGGTCTATTTACATTTCTTGTTGTATTTTTTGTTTATATCGATACATGTTATTATTTGTTTAATCGTGTTTGTTGTTCTAGAAATATAATTATATTGTTATTCATATGCTTATGCGCACAAGGTCCTATAAAAAAGGTATATGAGCATTAATCAATGGGAAAAAACAAAAAAAGGAGTATCACAAAAATGAAATGAAAAAATAAAATTTCAATCAAAAATATAAAATGTGAAGGAGAATATTCTTCAACTTGGAGTACCATGAATGAATTCAATGTGTTTGACACAAACCATACTTATGGAATTCTAATTTAATTTATAAGAGATTAAGCATCAGTAGTTAATGGATTTTGAAATTATTTAGTTAGTTTTTATTAACAGAGCTAATATCTTTGATGGGATGATGACTAAGAGAAAAAAATCTTGGGACTTCTTAAGAAGAAAATCAGAGGAAAATCAGGTTATATATTTCTTGTGTGTATTATAGATTGTTATTCAGAAATAACCAATGGGATAAAAGTATCAAACAAAACACCCAATTGTTTGAATTTGTTAGGGATCTTGTTTCCGTAATTTTTAGAAAGAATAATTAACATCTTAATTAGTTTATTTGAAAATATGCAAACTCCACCCTTAAAGGGCAATTTAATTGTCCAAAATACTGACACATCTGTAAATGGCAAATGATATAGACAGAGCAAAATCCCTCAATACAGAACAATTTGCTATTTTTCTTAATTTTACCCTTTCTAATTACATAAAAGCCTGATTTCTTGTTGCTATCAAAGGACAATCAGAATCTTTCAAAATTAGAAAACTTTTTTTTCCTTTGACCGGATCCTTTCTACATAAAGTTTTGAATAGATTTCTTACAATAATAAGTTATTTAAACAAAAACATTGGATTTTTTAAATTCTTTACGGGTAAATATGTTATAGGATTTTATATGAATACATTCTTAAATATGTACTGAAAATTCCAAATAACTTGTAGGCAAAATACACATTTGTTTTATCATTCACTTAAACTTATTTTGGAATAATGGAATTTTTGGCTGTTAAAAATATTAAGATATGAAAAATGAATATTAGTAAGTATTTTTCGGTAAAATATTTACACGTACAGAAAAAGCCTTCTATATATTGCTGAAAATATAAAGATATTTCAATAAACACTGAATTTATTATCTCGGAACAATATTTCGATAATTATTTTACTATTGCAATTACCTTAAGCGTAAATAAAACATAAATATTCTGTATTTATCTTATATTTTTGCAATTAAATATATAACTTAAAAGGATTAGCATAAAAATAAATGTACATATATATATATATAAGTTATAAGTTATAACGTAATGAAGTATATTAGCTTAAATAATGCAACACATTAACTACAATCAACAATGAATAATATTACACAATAATTTAATTTAACTGATGGTTTGGGAAAGAAACTTATGCGGGAAAAGTAAAAATTGAATTCACTTAGATTTTACAAAATTAAGTCAAATAATATCTACAATCGGTTGAGGAATAATTATTTTTATTGTTGAGTTGCAACTAAGAAGGGGAATCCATGTCATCGATGAAGATTTTATGCCTTTTTCAATTCCTAGATTTAAGGAATTGGTAAAGGAAGAAGAATTATTTTATAAATTAATAAAGGGTAAAATAGACAATAAACAAAATATTGCTCTGTGATTAGGGATTTTGCTCTGTATATATCAGCTCCCTCTGTAAATAGCACGGCGTGATTGTGCATCAAAGAAAGTTCACAATTTTTTATCAAGATTAGAAAAACGAAATAATCCTTTTAAAAGTTATGAAGATAAACTACAAAAAAGTTAAACGCTAGGTGGTTTAATAATTTTATTTATTAAGCAATATATGTCTGTCTATATTCTACTTATAAAGCCCATTCTTAATCACTTCTAAAAACGTTTGTTAGATGCGTCGTGCGTAGTTTCTGAATCAACTTCAAATCAAAATATAAAATATGATGAAGATAGAACCCACCTTTAAATCCCTTCCAGGCGAACCGGGGTTCTTTTTAAATTCGTGTCGCTGAACTAGCCTCTCTTGCTTTGCGTTGGAGGAGTAGTTTAGCTCGGACTTATCACAATACGCTAATGCATTGTTACATCTATTTGATATAAGTTTGACAGAATTATTAAAAGAGCAAATTATTTTTTCTGCCCTTTAATTTTGACTATGTTTGTCTTTTGCCCTTTAACTTTTCGGGCTCCACTTTTACCCTATAATTCTAAAAAAAATTGCAAAAAATGCCCGTTGGGCTATTTCTGAGGCCCGGTTACTGTTATGCTGACGTGGACGCTGACTGGGATGCCACTGGACTGACATGTGGCGCCACGTCATTTATATTTTTTTTAACACATATATATATATACACATATATATACACATATATATATATATACGCACAGATATACATATATATATATATGTATATATATACACAGATATATGTATATATACACACACACCCACACCGGCGGCGGCACCACCACCTCCACCACCACGAATCACCGTCACCGTCGCCGCCATCTCCACCACCACGAATCACTGTCGCCGCCACCTCCACCACCACTAAAAAAAAACAATTTGTCACCACCTCCCCGCACCACCTCCCCCGCACCACCTCCCCGCACCACCTCCCCTACACCAAATCTTCCCCAAACCCAAATTCACCCTACTGGAGTAACCCAAAACCCAAATCTTCCCCAAACCCAAATTCACCCCAAACCCAAAGTTTTTTTCGTTCAATCAAACACATCGAGAACAATTAGCTCATGGAGTAACCAGATCCACCAAATCGCAATCGAAAATCCGAAACACAAATCCGAAACACCAAATCGAGCATAGGTTTAATGAGGCCGTGAAGTTGTTAGGGAGTTTTTCATGGTGGTGGTGGTGGTGGTGTCGGCGGCGGCGGCTAAACCCGAAGGAGATGAGAGATTGGTGTGTATATATGTGTATATATATACACCTCTATATATATATCTGTAATGAGTGTATATATATATATATGTATACATATGTGTGTATATATATATATATATATATATATATATATATACCTGGCAGAAATAATAATAAAAAAAAATTTACTACGCTGACGTGGCGCCACGTGTCGGTACAGTCAGCTGCCACGTCAGCGTCACAGTAACCGGGTCTCAGAAATAGCCCAACGGGCATTTTTTGCAACTTTTTTTAAACTTACAGAGCAAAAGTGGAGCCCGAAAAGTTAAAGGGCAAAAGGCAAACATAGTCGAAATTAAAGAGCAAAAAAAGTAATTTGCTCTTATTAAAAATACATTGTAACTTTTTTCCACTTTATTTTTTTGCCTTGTAACTTTATTAGCCTTTTTTTGCCGTGTATCTTTTCCAAATCCTACTAACAATGCCCTGCCAATTTTTTTGTACATGTGGTTGCCACCTTGCCGCCACGTGGGATGTTAAAAATATCTTATAACTTTTAAAATGTATTTTATGCCACATGGATGTAAAATTGCAATATAACTTTTAAGATATATTCTACAATTTGATTTATTTTATATTAAGTCTCCAACAATTTTAAAATTATAACTAAAATTATTTAAAATTTTTAATTAACTTTATTATAGGAATTATAAAAACTTGGAGAATTATATAATTCTTATTTAAAAAAAACATAATTTTTAATAACTAATAAAATAAAATTAAACAAAAAAATGAAAAAGTTGAATCTGTATAATTAACTTTATAATTTAATTATAAAAAATTATTATATAATTTTAATTTAAACATAAATAATAAATTTTAAAAAGAAACAGGAAACTATAAACCAGTAATAATAATTTTTTTAATATTATTAAGTTTATTTATTTAAATTATAAAATTTTATATATATTTCTAATTTAAATAACTTAATTTTTTAAAAATTTAAAAACTTAAAAAAAACCAAAAAATGAAGAAAAAAATATATATATCAGTACGTGACTCTTCCCCCACCAGTCAAACCACCACCACTACAACAAGCTGATCGATTTCCTTTGTACGGATCGTAGAACTTCGTATACGTTGTCGCCATAGGTTTCCTCTGTACGGACGCCTTGATTTGATCTCGAAGTTCTTGATTCAACGCCCACAAATGATTACTTTTCGAGTTTGTTATCGAGCTCGCACAACAATCTTGGAGAATTAGAGCTTTGAGCGATAAGTTTGTGTTGATGTGATGTGTGGACGTGGTGATGGTGGGTGGATGTGGGTCGCTGGGGGGGGGGGGGGGGGGGGGAGGGGGTGTGCAAAATTGAATTTTCATTTCTCTCTTTTTTTTATTTCTTTTAAGATTATTTGTTATTTAAGTTATTTACATTAGAAGTATATGAATAAGTTTTTATTTATATTTGATGAACTAGAAAAAATACATATCATTTTAGTATATTCGTATTCAATATTTAGTATTAACTATAAATTTATTAAATATTTTAAGATAATTATTTTAATTGAGTGTAAATTATACAATATTTTTTATAATTTAGATAATATATAATAAAATTAAATATAATTTTAAATTAAGAAAAAATATAAAGCATTTTTGTATTTTTGTTGTTTAAGATATATTACTCGTAATTTTTAGTATTTTGTTTTTTAAGATAATGTTACTCTTGATTTTTAGTTGTTTAAAGTAATATTACTCTTAATTTTAAGTTTATTACACATTTTAAACATTTTTAGTTATAATTTTAAATTGTTAAAGACTTAAATAAAATTGTAAAATATATCCTAAAAGTCATAAGACATTTTTAAGATCCATGTAGCATAAAATATATTTTAAAAATTATAGGGCATATTACATTCCACGTGGCGACAACGTGGCAACCACATAACCAAAAATATTGGGCAGGACATTTTTAGTAGAATTTTAAAAAGTTACAGGCAAAAAAACGACTAATAATATTACATGTCAAAAAGTAAAGTAGGCAAATGTTACGGGGCATTTTTAATAATTATTCCAGTAACAAATTGTCCTTTTAAGGTTTCTCAAGTCTTTAAATAAGAGTTTAGCTATCCTCATGATGAGGGGTTGATACCACCCTTTTAAATAAATTTCAACAAGAAGCTCCATATTAGCTTAGTTCGACATGGGAAAATGAAAAGCTACATAAATAGATTGTGAAATCATATTTACTGCATCGGCAATCAGATAATTTAATGTATGCATGCTGGTTAGAAATTGGAAAGTGGTTTGTAAGAAATTTCTTCTATATACCTTTTCGTCTATGTGGCAGCATATTTAATTATAATATGAATTTATCCACGTATAGTGGAAATGAGTAACTTTACGTTTTGACGTAGAAAAAGAGTTGCCAAATTAAAAGCCTATTAATAGTTTAGTTGATGGTCATGAAAAGTAAATTGTATATATTTCAATAATTACTTAAATATATACTCGGTTTCTTAAATTTCTCCTAGGAGCAAATTAACATACTAAATATATCCCATTTGCTCACCATCAAAAATGGGAAGACTACTAAAAACATTCCGAAAAATACACATTAAATATATGGTAAACCTGTCAAAAGTTCTAAAATCATGCATGGCCACCCAAACGCATCCCACAAAAACAATATATATATCCATCATCACACTTCCAATTTCTTCATCCCCCAGAAATCCGAAAAAAACAAAGAAAGTAAATAAAAATATTTTCTCCACATTTTTCGCATTTCTCTTCCTTAAAGTTCCTCGTCGTTTGTTGTATTCTCGTTGGTGGTAAGGAGAAGTACGTGACAACAACAACAACAACAACAATGGCTCGTGTTGCCGCACTTCTCCTAGCCGCCTTCCTCTGCTTTTCCCTGGCTTTCGCCGACGAATCTGCCGCACCTGCCCCAGCACCCGCACCTGAAGTCGCTGACGTCCCTGCACCCGCACCCGAAGTTGCTGATGCACCTGCACCTGCACCCGAAGTCTCTGACGCACCTGCACCTGCACCCGCACCGAAAGTCGATGCCGCTCCCACTTCAACCATATCCTCCCCCGCGGCTGCACCCGGTCCCGACTCACTAAGCTATGCCCCATTCGACGCGGTGCAGGACGGCGTTGCGGTCCCAATGGACGAGCAAGCAAAGGACAGCCAATACCTTGAAACCAACATGGCTAAGGCCGCGAACCAAATGGAGCAATTCTTGCAAAACGTGGTCGAGAAGCGACAAAAGGACTCAGCCACCGACGAGTCGACCAAGGAATGTTTGAGCCAATGCGCCGAGCAATACAACAGCGCCGTCAATTCTCTTAAGAGAGGATTGGTCAACGCTAACGCTAAGGATTTCGTTAAGACCAGCGCTGAACTAACGGCATTCACTGGCAACATTGACACGTGCGATGACTGCTTTGGTGACAATGGTACGGATCCCGAGTTCCAAAAGTTTGACGAGTGGGTCAGGGGTGTTGGTACCGATTGCTTGGAAAAGATCTCTAAATACGTCAAGGCCAAAGCTGAATAAATTAAATAATAATCCTTTTTCAAAAATTCTGAATTAATTCATTTTTCGGCGGAGTTTTGTTTTTTTTTTCTTTATTCTTTTTGACTTTTTGTTGAGAGAGTATTTAAGGGAATGAGGATATTTTTAAGGATATAGGCAACAAAAACATTTTTCAAAAAAAAAAAAAAAGGGATTTATTAGGAAGGGAAATATAGATGGGGGAGAAACTGCATGCAAACTCAGGTGCTCTAGTCCTCTGGAATATTGGCGATTTTCATCAGTGGTGCAACGAAGAAATGACGAAGCATGAAGGTGGCCAGTAAATTCTTTTTTTCCAGGATTAGAGCGCTTGGTTTTACTCTTTGTAGGATTTTAGAAAATTTTATCTGTTTTCTTTTTATTTTTTTTGGAGATTATGGTTCCGGTTTTTAATTATTTCTAGGTTTAGAAATTATTGTATTTTAATAGCTATAATCTCTACTACTAATAAAGCTCATTTTTCTTTAATAAATCATATAAATATAATTTAGTTAGTACTTGCCGGCGTTCTATGTTTTCTTTTACATGTATATATATATATATATATATATATATATATATATATATATATGGTTCGATCTTATATTCTTAATTCGCATTGCAGATTGGTCGTTCAATTTTCTTCAGTTATATTGCTAAACTATATTACTTTCTCCCACACGCATTTCTTTGCTGACTAAGAAAAATAGTCTAAACTTATGAAGTGATCCTAAAAGGCTTCTAACGCAATATTAATTTTAAGTTATAACATCATTATATTTTTAAACCCCGGATTTTTGAGTTGGATTACTTATGCAAAAATCACTGGTGTGTCACTACTTGGAGCTTATGGAAAGCAAGGAATCGCATGATCTTTCAAGGCGAGGATATTTGTATCATTAGGATGGTGGAACATATCAAAGTGGTCTCCTGGAATTGGATGAAGACTAAATGCAAAGGCTGCTCCTTTTCTTTTACAGATTGGTATTCATATCCATTACATTGTTTTAATGATTTTATCTAAAATGTAAGGATTGGGTGTTGATGTTGGGAAGAGTACCCCTTGTACTCTAATCAATAAATTTTCTTTAACTGATCAAAAAAAAAAAAAAAAAAAAAAACTTATGCAAAAATCACAATTCGTATTGAGTATGAACACTCCTCATCAATCCCGCGCATGATGTCCTAATTGCATTAACATATTTCATCATTTAATTATCATCAAGTAATTTTCAATGGGTAAAAACAATAGAGAAGGCCTCAATCAGTACGTTGTTTTACAACTTGCCGCCTGACATATTCGTTTAGGCAACTTGCAACCAAACTATTGGGAAATATGTGAATTTCCTCTGAGAATGAAACCGACAAAAATGCAGAAACGTGTTCAAATCAAATAAAAGATCAACAAATCAATGATAATTTGCACATTTTTCAATAAGTTGCGTAAGTTGACAAAAAAATATTAAAGGGCAAGTTGTAAGTGTTGGGTGTTTAGTAAGAATTAGAAAAATGTTTGGGGCTTTTAGGAAAATAGAGGACTTAGGACTTTATTGCAATAAGACTTGCAATCTACTAATGCTATATTCTATAAGAAATGAGAAGTGAACGGCAGACACTATTTTATTTCAATTGTGCTTTCTTATTATTCTTTCTTGGCTTTTGTTTTTCTTGATTACAAAACATTCCACTACCCATATTTATACTTAATATAAACCGCCATATATATCATTCTTAATATTATTTTATTATAATATCTTTCAATCATTTAACTTTCTACCTAACTTCTATAATTAGTGGGACACAATATTTCTTAATATCTTCATAATTCTAGATCATGTACGAGTGATCAAAGCTTTCAGATTTTTCTTCTTTTGTTTATTGCAAATTAGTTTTTCAACACCCCCTCCTAATTTACAATGCTTACGGCACTTCGAAATTCTTTAATCTTTTCGGGTATAACTGATTTTGTGAAACTGTCTGCGAGTTGTTCCTTGGTGTTTATGAATTTCAACTGAATTTCTTGGTCTTGCACAAGACTTCTGATGAAATGATGTCGAAGTTCGATATGCTTCGATCTTGCATGAAAAACTGGATTTTTCGTCATTGCAATAGTCGACATGTTGTCGCAATAGATTGTTGTTGGAATTTCTTGCTTCTGTTGCAAATCTTCAAGAATCCTTCTGAGCCAGACTGCTTCTCGCGCTGCATCTGTAGCGGCGATGTATTCTGCTTCTGCTGATGAAAGTGATACCGTCTTCTGCTTCTTTGACATCCACGATATTATTTTTGATCCAAGACAGAATACGTATCCTGACGTGCTTTTACGATCGTCAACTGGTCCAGCCCAATCACTGTCAGTATAGCCGATGAGATTATTCTTTTTTTCCTTGACATACTTGATGCCGAACTTCTTCGTACCTTGTAGGTATCGTAGAACTCTTTTTGCTGCTGCATAGTGAAATTTGCTTGGATCATGCATAAACCTTGATATCAGGCTGACTGGATAGACAATACCTGGCCTTGTGTTCGTCAGATAAATCAGAGAGCCTACTAAACTCCTGTACATTTTCTGATCAACCTTTTCAGCACCGTCATTCGTCATCAGCTTTTCATTGAGTGCAAGTGGTGTGGATATTGGCTTGCAGTTCTGCATCTGGAATTTCTTCAAAATTCCTTAAAGATATTTTTCTTGAGAAATAAATATTTCTCCTTTGGGTTGATGGACTTGAATTCCCAAAAAATATTTCATAAATCCGAGATCAGTCATTTATACTCTTGCATCATTTTCTTTTTAAATTTATTCATCATTTCTGCACTTGTGCTTGTGTATATCAAATCATCCACCTAAAGACAAACGATAAGAAAATCTTTACCTTGTTTCTTCACGTAGAGTGATGGTTCACTTTGGCTTCCGGTGAATCCACTCTTCTAGAAATAACTGTCAATTTTGCTATTCCACGCCCTTGGTGCTTTCTTTAAGCCATATAGCGCTTTCTTGAGTCGATAGACTTTGTCTTCTTTTCCTTTGACGATGTAACCCTGTGGTTGCTCGACATAGACTTCTTCTTCTAGATCTTCGTTCAAGAAAGTTGATTTCACATCGAATTGATAAATTGGTAACTCTGGTTGAGCAGCTAGAGCTAGCACGAGCCTTATAGTCTCCATGCGTGCAACTGGAGCAAATGTTTTATTGAAGTCGACGTCTGGCTGCTGTGAATATCCTTTTACTACTAGGCGTGCCTTGTGTTTCTGAATTGAGCCATCTTCCTTGTACTTCGTCTTGTACACCCATTTAAGGCCAATAACTCTTTTTCCTTCGGGAAGATCTACAAACTCCCATGTTTTGTTCTTTTCAATACTCGCCATTTCTTCGTCCATTGCTTTTAGCCAGATTTCTTCTTTAGCAGCTTCGTCAAATGTATGCGGCTCAACAGTGAAGAATGCTAATATCTCGTAAGTTGCGTACCCTTCTGATAGGACTTTCTGATTCTGGATAGAATTCTCCGGATGGTCCTGCAGCACCTGGACTTGGATCTTGGTCTGGACTTGCACTTGGACTGGTACTTGATTCATTTTGTTGAAATGAGGATGGCGGTGGTTGATAGACATTATTTGTCTTCGTATTCTCTTCCCAGTTCCACGACTGCTTTTCATCAAAGATAACATCTCGAGAAATGATAAGCTTATTTTTTCTTGGGTCTAGTAAACGATATCCCTTGGATTCGTCATTATAACGAATGAATATTAACTTTTCTCTCTTCTCATCAAATTTTTCACGTCGCTGGGAAGGAATATTTGAATAAGCAATGCATCCAAAAACTTTGAGATGATGTACTTGTGGCTTTCGGTGAAACCACGCTTCATATGGCGTCTTGCTTGGTAAGGCCTTAGTTGTTGACCGGTTCAAGATGTAAACCGTCGTTGTTACAACTTCCGCCCAAAAACTTTTAGGAAGTCCTTTTCCTGTCATCATGCTCCGGGCCATTTCAGCAATCATGCGGTTTTTCCGTTCTGCAACTCCATTCTGTTGTGGGCTATAGCGAACTGTTAACTGCCTGTGGATGCCTTTCTCTTTGCAATAGTTCATGAAGTCTCTTCCAATGAACTCTCCACCTCGATCAGCTCTGAGGGTCTTTATTTTTCTGCCACTTTGATTTTCGACTTTCGCCTTGAACTCCAAAAACTTGGGAAATGCTTCTGATTCCTGCTTCAAAATGTATATCCACATCATTCTTGTATAGTCATCGACAAACACAAGGAAGTACTTGTTGTCGTTTAGTGATGGTGTCTGAGTTGGTCCAAAAACATCGGCGTGGACTAATTCCAAAGGCATTTTGGCTCTGTAAGAACTTTTTGGGAATGGCAGGCGATGCATTTTTCCATAAATGCATCTTTCACATGGTTTGTCCCTGTCTGGAATATCTGTAAGGCCAAGAACCATACTTTTCTTTTTCAACATATTTAAGTCTTTATAGTTTAGATGTCTGTACCTCAAATGCCAAATCATGTGATCATCGGTGGTGCTTTGAAGTACCATCTTCTCCGTCAACGATAAGGTAAGTGGAAACACTTTGTTCGCAGTCATTTTTATTTTTGCTACTACAAGACTTTTCTTTTTATCAATAATAACACAGTGGTCATTAATCATTATTGAACTCCGCTTTATAATTTTTCTGTAGCAATTGGCTGACACTGAGTAGATTTTGGGTCAAACCTGGGACATCGAAGACGTCTTTAATGAAGTTCGTCTCGCCCTTTCTTGTCTTTACTGCAAACGTGCCTTTTCCGATAATTTTGTGCTCTTTACCATCACCGAGCCTTACTTCTGATGAATATGAGTCGTCCAGCTCCACAAATATATTTTTATTTCCGGACATGTGATTGTTGCAGCCACTATCAACATACCAAGTACTTTCAGTTTTTTGTTGTGAATTGAAACATGAATAGAGTACCTGGTTATTGTTGGCCTCTTCGGTAAAGTTGGATTCTTTAGTGTTGTCGTTGTCTTTATGCCAGCAATCTCTGTCGGAATGGTTGGCATTTTTGCACCTTTTGCACTTGAATCCGCAATCCTTTGTGGCATGATTATTACTTCTGCATATTCTGCAACTCGGCTCATAATTTGAATTTTGATTATCACCTCCTTTGATTATCATATTCTGTAAAGACTGAAAATTTTGGTTTCTGCCGCGACCTCGTCCTCTGCCTCGACCCACTCTTGATGTTGAGGCATTTCTTCTTTCTTGGTGGCTATCATCATTTTTTCTGTCGCCTGTAGTGGCTTTGACTTGGAACGCTTGTTCCAAGTTTTGATTCGCAAACCGACTCATTCTTTTTTCATGAGCCTCTAATGACCCCATGAGTTCATCTAAAAACAGTTTTGATAAATCTTTAGATTCCTCTATGGTTGCGACTACGTGCTCAAATTTTGCTGGCAAGCTTCGTAGCACTTTTTCGACAATTTTCCTGTCTTGAATGTTATCTTCGTATGCACGTATTTTGTTCACAATTATTGTGACCCTTGAAAAAAACTCTTGAATATTTTCATTCTCTTTCATTAAAATATTATTGAACTCACGCCATAAATTTTGCAATTTAATGGAGATAACTCTATCGTAGCCACCGAATAGTTTTTGTAAAATATCACATGCATCTTTTGATGTTTTAACACCCATTATGTGCAGAAGTATGGATCGGCTTACCCCCTGGTGCATAAAGGACAAGGCTCTAGCATCTCTGGTCTTGTTCTTCTTATGCTTCTTCCTTTTTGCTGCCGTCAACCCTGCTTCTTCCTCCGGCATATACCTGTCGTAACCTTGATCGACAACATCCCATAGCTCATGGGACTGGAATAACGTCTGCATTAGGACGCTCCATAATTCATAATTTTTCCAACAAAGATAGGCACTCCTTGTTGGGAATAGGCGAAGGCGAGCTCGTTGGAAGGGATTGCATTCATATTTTTATTTTACGAAAGATATCGAGCCAAACCTGGCTCTGATACTACAATATGTTGGGTGTTTAGTAAGAATTAGAAAAAGGTTTGGGGCTTTTAGGAATATAGAGGACTTGAGGAGTTTATTGCAACAAGACTTGCAATCTACTAATGCTATATTCTATAAGAAATGAGAAGTGAAACACTATTTTTTTTTCAATTGTGCTTTCTTATTATTCTTTCTTGGTTTTTGTTTTTCTTGATTACAAAACATCCCACTACCCATATTTATACTTAATATAAACCGTCATAGGTATCATCCTTAATACTATTTTATTATCAAATCTTTCAATCATTTAACTTTCTACTTAACTTCCATAATTAGTGGGACACAATATTTCTTAATATCTTCATAATTCTAGATCATGTACGAATGATCTAGAGCTTCCAGATTTTTTTTTCTTTTGTTTATTGCAAATTAATTTTTCAACTGTAAGGGGTCATTGTATTTTGCCCTTTTCGATACGAAGAAAAATATATCAAACTAGCTCCCATCTCTTGGGTTGTTTTGTAGTTTGCCTTTCAAAAAGAGCCATTAACTCCTTAACCCACTAAAAATGTGTGAACTCCACTCCCCCCCCACCCCAAGTCCAATCTAATAGACAAAAATTTGGAAATTAATATCTGTAAATTGAACGATGAGATTGTGCATGAGAGGAGAGTTCACACACTTTGCCAAAGATTATGAGGCAAAGTTCTCTTTTTGAAAATCTTGGAGGCAAAAAGCAAAACAACCCAAAGGATAGATGGTTTGATACTTTTATCCCTTGTTAATATGCATAATTGGATTCTCTTCGTACTTAGTCGTGTAATTTTACGAAAATGTGAGACGGAAGAGAATAACCACCAGATCAGAAGGCATCATGAGAATTATAACCAGCGTGTTTAACTGCTTTAAGAAGTTTAGGTCTTTATATCATTGAAATATTTCTTCTTAACTTTGCTTAGTCAACTTAATTCTAGTTAATCATTCAAGCAAAAACTAAATTACATGCATCAACATGTAGTTCCCCTAATTCAAACTATCCCACCCATATTGAGACATAAATTTCTTCTGAACCACTGGGTTCAATGATACGGAATTGCTATTACATATATTTCTGTTATAATTAACGTTATTTGATTAATCACTCGGATCTGCCTCTCAGATTATTTGTCAAACTTCTCGTGCAGCTTTGTCTTTGACAATTTACTCGTCGCAGCATTGAACTTTAAGGGTTGAAATTAATCCTAAAAGAAATATATTCCTGGATCAAGATTCTCAATTGTTGTTATGAGTATTTCCGAAAGATGAAACTGCATGTATAATAATCTGTTGAAATTAGCTTTTCGTTTTATTTTTTCTTAATAGTTTTATATGATAATGATGATTTACAACCATATGTTTAATTTAGCAACACAAAAGCATGAAAATGTGTTTAATTTCAATTGCTAAAACCCGCTCGAGTTAGAATACTGAAAAACAACAATACATGTCAGATAACTCAACTCATCTCGTTTGGTTGCATATCTGAATTATGAATAACAAGAGGGGGAAAAAAAACCCCAAAAGCAAAAGCTAATAATGTATGGCATTTTCTTTATTTTGATAGGACATATGAAATGCGTTTGCGGGGCACAAGAAAACCTAGAATAACCAGGTACTATTGTTACTGATAGGGGCAGCACCATCCAACCATGTTTGATGCACGTGCACCCACGTGAGGCCTTCCGCAACAGTCACGTCCTGGGAGAAAAAATAGAGTAAATATCACAAATATGAGATCGAAAAAAGTACAAAAGAAATGGCGCAAGACAATGGTATATTTTTGTACCTTTGAGCTTAAGATAACAGTGGTTAAACAACCTTGTCGTTCTTCACCTGCAAGAAAGTCATTAGAAGTTAATAAAACACATGTCCTTTTGCTTGTAATCCGAAATGACAAGTTCACAGTCCAGGGTCGTTCAAGAGTATATATGGTAAAGCTTGATGAGAGTAATTACTGAAGCATGTGTGTTCATTGACAATATAGTTCAATATAGTGTTCGTGTAAGAATAGCAAGCGTCCAATTGTCCCACATTGAAAGGGAAAGTGAGTAAACGTATTAGTCGCTAGGTCTATTTAAGTCAGGGAGATCAAATGTTACTGCAACCATCTGAACAGAAATTTGCTCTATAACTACCATCAGTCTCACTCGCAAACACTTCTTAAGTCAAACTCGAACGTAATGAAGCACGCGAAGATATAACCTAGATTATTGCTACTGTTGGGATATGTCAAGCAAAATAAAAAACAAAAACTGACCACATTGCTCCCACTTCTTGAATTTCACCAGCCATGTCTGTGCACCAGTCTGCATCGGTAAAACCTGATCTACCCATATCCGAAATTGTTTCCCTTGTTTGTCCCCGTAAATTGTCCTCAGTGAGCTTAGGCAGTCTCTAAGGGGTTGCTCGACTCCAGATGGATGAACAAAAACTCCAGTTCGAGACTGCAAACGCAAAGTAAAGACTGAAGCCTAACTCGGTCTTAAAGAGGCATCTTCCAAAAATAATATAAATAAAGTACATTCTTTTGAAACTTAAATCTGTAAGAAGCACACATAGTGTAAGTAATTCCCATTGTCGAGTCAGTTGCCAACATTTAAAACTGAATGAGTAATATGAACTTAAAAGCTGAGAGTGAAATTGAACATACACAAACTGCTTTCAGATTTGCCAAATAAAGCTCTGAATTTTCAACTTCAGCGCGTCTCCATTTCTCATAAAACAAATAAAGTCTCACGACTTCAAACGCAGGGTCGAATTTATCCATCTTGGAGTCAGATAAGTCAGTAACATCTCTAGGAGATATACTTGGTCCCAGGTTAAAGTGACCAATGGCTTGAATAATACCCGCTGCACATCTCTCTGTTGCATGAATTACTTTAGGATTGTCTTTCGCATTCGCAGCATGCCACTGCAACAATTCTTCTTGAGCATTACTCACCTGTAAATGTCAAAGTAATTGGAAAACAACTCAATCTTACAAGATCACATCCATCCACTGGATACAACAAATTATCGTAAATAAGTTGGTTCATCACTAACCATTACACCATGTACATCTGGAATAGTAAATAATTCAGCATCGTTTCCAGAGTCACCACAAACAAGAGTGTTTTTAGGTAATTTACCATCGGCCTTAAATCTTTTGTGCAAATAAGCAAGTGCTTGCCCTTTGCCAGCACCTTGTGGCAAGATGTCAAGGTCCATTCCTCCGCTATATATTATTTTGACATCCAACTGAAACACCAGCGCGAGAAAATTGTGAAAAAAAAAAATTAAAAAATTATCGCTACTAGCAAATATACTGCGTCAAGAAGCTTGAACTCAGGTATTTCGGCAGCAGAAAAGATTCAACTTACCCCGCGTTCTTTAAAGCGACCTGAAAGAGATTTCGTGACGTCCTGGGCCTTTTCTTTCTTTACATAAAAGCTCACCTTATGTGGTCGTTGTTCTGTCTCCGACTGCATAACCCCCAAAAAGTGTCACAGAAAAGAAATGAACTTGTCAGTGTGTAGAGAGATTAGTGGACGGACTGGATGAGAAGTGTTTAACTAGATTTTACGCAAAAGCCTTATTGTTTCTTCCACAGTAATACCTGAAGAGTGAGTTCAGAAAATTTGGTCGTCTCTTCAAGTACTATCTTTCTGTCCCATTTCTGATTTAGAACTTGGACCCAACCATCATCGGGTACCATAGAGTTACCATATGTTATTTCAGTTCCCACAGACATAATAGTGATGTCAGGGGTAAGCATGGGCTTCTCTTTCCTTAACTCCTTGTATAGTGTGGGTGACCTACCAGTTGAGAAAACTAACAAGGAGTCGCTGCGGTAATTTGACTCCCATAGGGCATTGAATCTAAGCAGAGACCAATTCTCGGGATCATGATGGTCAACCTGCAGAGGGTTGATTTTGCCCGTTACAACATTAAATAAAGTGAGTCACAAGTATAATCACGATTCACGACTAACCATTGTATGATCAAGATCCGAGACAATCATGAGGCGAGCATTTCCCGCAAGCCGGTCCATGGTTATTATCTAAGGGTAGCTTCACTCTGCATACAAATAAACAACAATGAGATTGGATGGTCAGGACTCGGCTTTCAACTTCTCAGTAAACGAGGTTCCGCGCACACACGCTTTGAAAACAAAACATGAGCTACAAACCGCTTATTTATCAACCGAAAACTCACGGACTCAACACGGACAAACAGAGAATGAAATACAAAATGGAGGCAGGACAAGGGAAACATAATACAAGGATCGGATTATTCCATTGCTGCAACGGATTACCGACTATCATACTCGCTTAAGATCGACAAGAATTCTAACTCCACACACCTCGAAAACTAATAAAGATTTAATTACGTAATCGGTACGAGAAGGGTTGATCATCAAAGTAAAGGTGGAGAGAAACCACCCCTCCTCCCATTTTAGCAAGACTAAATATTCAATAATCAATCTTGACAGCTCCTACTTGGTAAGATTGGACAGGGAATTGTAATACAAAGATAATGAATTCTTCGGGTTCGCAATCCAGATTCGGAAACTTGTCGATTTGACATCGGATTAAAAGCGCTTAGCTTCATTTCAATCGTCCATCACAAAAACGCAGAAAAGGGAAAGAAAAATAAAACACATAAATGGGAGCTCATACAATAAAAGTAAATACATACATACATACATACATACATACATACATACATACATACATACATACACACGATTTTCGATTATTACAGCAAACCCATCAACAAAGATCCCATTTTGAACAGCGAAATAAGTATAGCATAATTTTGTGCTATATCAATAAGTGTAAACAACCCCACAAAATCATCGCGATGATATGAAGATTTCATAAACATTATATTTATATAATAAAAATTTAGAATATAGGGAAATGGGTATTGGTGACATACCTGAGAAAGCACGGTGGAGTGTGGAAGAAGGGTGAAGAATGAGCAGGTGGCAGAGTTTGAGATGGTGGCATGAAAATGGAATAAATAATAATATGCTGTTATTATTTTATTATATTATTAATAATGTTGGCCTTTCAATTTATTTTTCTTGTTTTCTTGCAAGAATGGGATCCGATTTACTTGGCGCTTATTTTTTCAGTCACTACTACTATTATGCTTTTGTAGATTTTATGTGTGAGGTGTATAATTAATACATTGTTTGATAAAATATTTGGCCTTTTGTTACTAAACTATTCTTTTGAGGTAAATTTTAAGGAAAAATTCAGTTTTCATCCCAAACTATTATAACACTTATTTCACTTTCCATCTTGAGTTTTAAATTTTATCACTTATCTCCCTCAAGTATCTTAATCACCGCACTCTCCTCCTTATGACGTAATTAAGCCTCTAGTTGGTCGTGAAATGGTCACATGCATTTTGTGCGTTGTCTAAGTAAGGGCAACATACTATTTTCCTCTCTTCCTAACGGCCACGCGGGAGAAAACATAGTTCCCAATGTTCTTAAAACCAAATCCACATTTCCTTCTACAGAATCCCCAAATTCCCCATGCGAAAATTATTCCTAAATCAAATCACCACCAGATTTTGAAGTTTGATCAATTAGCTAACAAAACGTGACATAATGGGGTGAAAATTATGGAGCCCAGGTGGTGTTATATTGTTATCCCAAACATAAGTTGTACCCCCGATTTGTGGTAAAAAAAAATAGGGTTTTTTCAAAACGCACAAAGCTCATGACTGTTTTAGAACATTTGGTAAACCTTCTTCCCTGATTGAGGTTGGTCCATGAGATCTTTACCACACCCCTTGTCCAAAGCTGCAAATGTGTGTGTTCTCCATAATGAATTGTAGAAGACACCAAAACACTTATATTTTGTGGGTGTTGAAATTGAAAGAGAAAAATGAATTTAGGACAAAAGATCAACAAATTTGAGGATTTTGAGGTCTGAGACCGTTAGAAGAGAGGAAAATATTTTCACGGCCAATTAGAAACTTAATTACGTCGGAAGAGAGAAAATGAAGTAATTAATATACTTGAGTGGATAAGCGATAAAACTTCAAATTTATGGGGTAAGTGAAAAAATAGGCCATGATTTAGGATGAAAAGTGTTTTTTTTCCTTAATCAATGCATTTCTTCCACTTGTGAAGTTGTGAAGATTAACTAACGGTATCATTAGTTAATTGAAAATTTTGACTCTTTTAAACTCATGGGCTTTATTGATCTTAATGTTTAATTTCATTTGGGCCTGAACTGTTGTTGTTCATTCCATGTTTTTCTTTTTCTTTTCTGAATTAGATTCACTCAAAGTTACTGGAGTGACTATTACTAATAATTTTGGTGACCTAACCATAAAATTGTTAGACGAATAAAGACTACATTATGTAAAATCAGTTCGCCCACGAGGAGAGTAAAACTGCACCTGCAAAAAGACATGTGCCTCGAAGAAAGGGAAAACCAAGGGAAAACTTTCGTTAATTCTCCTACCATGACTCATCATCAAGGGCGGAGTCCATACGCCCTCACTTCACAGAGTGAATATTTTATGATAAAAGTCTAACTAAGATCTAGATCAATTAATATGGCCATTTGGCAGATACCTACACATCTTTAAGAAACAAAAGGGAAGACTATGAAGCCTTGATTGAAATACATTAAAAGAGTTTCCAAATTAAGTTGCACTCAAGAAACATTAAAGGCGGATTACGGGTCTACTAAATGTGGGTAGATATCCTTACTTAAAAGGGACTATGCCTATATGAAGATCATTTGTAAGGACGAGTTGAATTCCACATCCAAATACTAGAGCAACATCATTCTCTTTAATATCCCATTTCGCCCTCGTAGAAAGATATTTTCCTCCTTTGTAAGGATTTTATTTCCCCAAGACTACGGAAATGGTGTACGAGTCCCTCTCTGAATTCTTAATTAAGTCGTCGTTCTAATTTTGGATCATCATGTATTATATAAACAATTAATTAAAAATAATAATTTACTCTTTTACTCTCATTTTAATCATTCATGCAACCTGTATAGTTGAAAAGAATTGTATAGACTATAGAGGGTCGAAAATATTGCATGTGAGTGAATGGAATGTATGGAAACATGAGTTATTGTCAAAACCCTGCCAACTCAGACCTAACTTTAAGTAACTTAGATGAGGATTGAATCTGCCCTAATGGATGAGATTTCGATGCTTAGACCGAGCTTCAAAACTCATGTGGAGCAAATTTGATCTTTTCAGGTTCATAGCTCTGTGGATGAGTTGTGAAAATGATTAGTTTAGTGTATTAAGGGTTTCATAGGTAATTATTCTTTTAAACTACCCACTTAATCTTTTTTTTACATGAATGAAGATCGAAACTGACTGAGTTGAGCATACTCAGGTTCGATCCGCAATCTCTTTAGCCACGATAGTATGCGTGCATCTTTGTTCACTTGCCACATCAAAGTATGGCAGTCCACCAGTAAAAATTAGAAATGATTTTTTTTTCAAAAGTATAGTTGCCTTGATTTTATATAGATACATAAGCATGGTAACAACTATCAAAAGAAAAGATTACACAAACAAGAGTTACTCTAAAGTCATAGTTAGGAGGTTCAAACACCTACAAGAATTTCCCCACGCTGCAAGATTGTGAACCGTCTTGTTAGCGTTACGACGATAGATTTGAAACATCATTTAAACCATATATTATGTACTTCCGAATTTCCTGAATTAGATGCTTAACCGCCCCAATTGTCTTTGATGGTGTGAAAAGAACTTGGCCAACTAATTCTCATACCTTAAAAGAGTTAACTACTTTAAACGACAATTTAATACTAAAACATACCATTGCTCATTTTTGTCACAACCCCCATTCAATTGAAATAAGGAAGGGTCATCGTGACAGCTGATCTCATAACAATTTTAAGTGCATATTAAACAAATCAAATGTCGATAAAACATTTTGTCTCATCTTAGTGAGGAATCATAAATTCATCATCCGCTAAAAACCTAAAATATGCGAATGATGCCAACAACCCACTGTCCAAATTCTCATAAAACCCGCCTACTCAAATGCTCCTCTCAACATTCTCAAACCCAAGATTCCACCTTTTTTCTGTGTTCAAATTTCAAGCTCTCACAAATCTTAACTACAATTCAAGAAACCAGAATTTGGGTATTTCAAGAATCATCTTTTCCGTGTCCAATCCAGCCATAATTCCCAGTTCTTGATTGTAATCGTGTTGTGTGTACTTACCCAAAAATGGGTACTTTGAGCTTTGGCCTGACCCCTTCTCCTTCAATCATCAGTAGCTGCCAGACTAAACCTTTGAGAAACCATAACCAAAGAGTATTCTGTTGTCACTCTCTTAAAAAATCCGATAATTGTAGTGACACTCACTTTCAAGAATTGGAATTTGTGGTTGGCAAGGCTAACAATGGAAAAAGAAACAATCTTTTTAGGTTGAATTCCGTGGTTACTGATAAAGAAGTGGAGGGTAGCTCTGTAGTGGGTGATGTGGATAGTTGCTTGTATGATGCGATTGTTATTGGTTCTGGGGTCGGAGGATTGGTGGCGGGCACGCAACTTGCGGTGAAGGGTGCAAAGGTTTTGGTTCTTGAGAAGTATGTGATTCCTGGTGGCAGCTCTGGGTTTTACCAGAAGGATGGATTCACATTTGATGTTGGATCCTCTGTCATGTTCGGTTTCAGCGATAAGGTATAGTTGGATTTCAGTTGATTTGGTGTGCAAGAAATTATTAACATGATTTGACCCTGTCTAAATTTGTCGTTATGAAATGCAAACTGGTTTAATGCTCTAATCTAACTCAATACATTATTTGTAAGGATTGTATAGAATCTGGTGTGTTGCAATCCGATATTCATGTTGGAGTAGCTAATGTAAAAGCTTGGTATTTTGGTCGATCAATTTTGCGGGGATGCTTAATACAGTGGGGAAAGGAAGTATATGCCAAGTTAATATGAATTGAGTAGCTTTTTCTATACAGCAAAGGGGATTAAGAAGTGATAACAAGAAAAGAAGCAGTGTAGCCATTGACTAATAAGTTTGCTCCATCAAGTAGAAAACTTGAGCCCCTCTGGTAGTGTCTCTATTGGAAAATCGTGGGAGAAATTCTGGTAAATCA
This sequence comes from Linaria vulgaris, assembly GCA_948329865.1. Taxonomy (NCBI): domain Eukaryota; kingdom Viridiplantae; phylum Streptophyta; class Magnoliopsida; order Lamiales; family Plantaginaceae; genus Linaria; species Linaria vulgaris. The sequence continues at coordinate 12,349,773 of OX415254.1, read as the reverse complement.
ATTTTGATGAGGAGCATAGTGCAATCTTCAATCACGGTTATGATAGCTAATAGATTATTATTTTTACTTGCTTTCTTCTAAAGTTAGTTTCAGAGTGATGTTCAATAGACATGAGAAGTGAGAGGAAATGTACCAAGATAAATTTGGCTTTTGAGTGGAATCGAGTTGGAGTAAGTTACTTGGGATATACCTCACGAAGAAAATAAAACACACAAACTAAAGAAACTGCATGCCATACTTGTTTAATTGTCTTTTCAGCAGATTGTTTTCAATTAAGGGCCATTTATGTAGTTAAAACTTCTTAAGTCCAAATCCCTGCTCATTATTATCTGTTATAATGTTAGTTGGCCTCATTTGCTTATGTTGTATACACCATTATCTTTTTAAAAGATCTTCTGTTGCTCGAATTCATATCCCATAAACTCAACTCGTTTTATTTCTTTACAGGGAAACTTGAATTTGATTACTCAAGCATTAGCTGCAGTGGGATGCAAGATGCAAGTGATCCCTGACCCAACCACTGTCCATTATCATTTACCTAATGGCCTTTCTGTTCAAGTGCATAGAGAGTACACCAAATTCGTTTCAGAACTCACCAGTAAGTTTCCCCATGAGAAAGAAGGAATTCTCAAATTCTATGGTGAATGCTGGAAGGTTTGTGATTAAGCTGATTGATGCTTACTCTTGGTTTTTCACCTTGTTTGATGCACCTCACATTCATGGCTTGGACATCCATTGGTCAGATCTTCAATGCCTTGAACTCACTGGAACTGAAATCACTGGAGGAGCCAATCTACCTGTTTGGACAGTTTTTTAAGAAGCCTGCTGAATGCCTGACTCTTGGTAACTGATCTGTGGCCTCTCCTTTTTATTCTTCTTATCATCCTAATGAGCATCACATGGATATTTAGTATTGATATTGAATTTTCAAATTTTATATAATTGATTGAAGAATTTATGTCTTTGATTTATCTGCTTACTGCTGTCACAGTTCCTTGTGATGTATCTAGACTTGAGGCACTATTTCTATACATGTGACATAGTTCGGAAAAAAGGTATTCTAGAAATAAGTAGTGTGATCACTGTTAAAAAAACTCCTCTTCAATTTGTCTTGGACCAGGTTTAACGTGAAAAACTCATAGATGCTTGTCGAGTACTACATATGATGAGCAAATATGCGCTGGATCTTAAAAGTTTGGCTTTAGATTCAAAAGATGCCTTCCTTGGTTCAGAGTTTAAAGTGGTAAATGTTGTAACCTAGGTTTATGCAACTATGTTCATGTTTAAGTTATTCATTTTATCGAATAGAGAACTGAACAAGACTGTTGTGGCTGTTTTTTCGCTATTTGCAAAAAATTCTGGCTTGCTTCCAAAAATCTAATTTACTGATCCGAATGTGGGACCAAAAAGCCCAGCAGAATTTATCATATATCGATTTTACAAGTAATTTGACCAGCCAAATCTGCAAATTGCACATATCATAGGGTCAAAATTTGTCACAGTTGATATCATGGCAAACTGGTTATCCATGTGTCATGTTGTCATTATGTTGCTCTGTTATAAGTTGAGAAAGAGTGCTTAAGTTGATACATTTTGATGTATGTTTTTGGTATTGTCTCAGCCTACTTTCTGCCCCAGAATGCGGGTGCCATAGCACGAAAGTATATTCAAGATCCTGAATTGTTATCTTTTATTGATGCTGAGGTGTGATTACTTGACCTTACCTTCATTCTTTAAATTTGTGAATCACAAGCATTTTTAAACAGTCATTCAATTTGGATTCTTTTTCAGTGTTTTATAGTTAGCACGGTTAATGCTATGAAGACGCCGATGATCAACGCAAGCATGGTAATCTAGTTGATAACTTTCCCACTTTTTCTGTATCATTTAAGGCTTCTTTATGGGTTTCCTCTTCATCTTCATCTTCCTTTTTACAGGTTTTATGTGACAGACATTTTGGTGGAATAAATTACCCTGTTGGTGGAGTTGGAGAAATTGCAAAATCATTAGCAAAGGGTTTGGTTAATCAGGGAAGCGAGATACTTTATAGGGCAAATGTTACCAGCATCATCATTGAAAATGGAAAAGCTGTGAGTTTTAACTACAATCTAAGTTCCATTGGTGTTCTTTTACTTTGTTCTCCTAAGATCATTGGTTATATAGATATCCTATTTTTATCTTATTTTAGGTGGGAGTGAATCTTTCCGATGGAAGGAAATTCTATGCCAAAACCATAGTTTCAAATGCTACTAGATGGGATACCTTCGGTTAGTTAAAAAACATGGTTTGATCTTGTCTTGGAACATCTTCCACTAGATTGTTGAATGCTCTTAAACAGATTTTAAAATTCGGAACATTTCTTTGTAGGCAAGCTCTTAAAAAAGGAAGAACTTCCCGAAGAAGAGAAAAGATTTCAGAAAGCATATGTCAAAGCTCCATCATTTCTTTCTATTCACTTGGGGGTAAAAGCTGATGTTTTGCCACCAGACACGGACTGTCACCATTTTGTCTTGGAGGTAATGTGGTGGTTTTGGAGAATTTAAATGAGTTGTTAACTATCATTTCATTCTTGTGGGGCTCATATTTTATTCTGCTGTGGGTATGTAGAACGATTGGAGAAATCTTGAAGACCCTTATGGAAGTATATTCTTGAGCATTCCAACAGTTCTCGACACATCCTTAGCTCCAGAAGGAAATCACATTCTTCACATTTTCACGGTCTCGGCCATTGAGGACTGGGAGGTATTCCTACATGGTCTTGTTTTAATTAAAGCATGTGGTGATTTTCGATGCTTTGTGTTCATATATTCTTTTTTTCTAATAGGGCCTTTCTCGCAAAGATTACGAAGCGAAGAAGGAACTTGTGGCAGAAAATATAATTAGCAGGCTTGAGAATAAATTATTCCCTGGACTCAAGTCGTCTATTGTTTTTAAGGAGGTATGTTTAACGCATAAATTTTACATCTCTTCCAGGAAATTATGTAGAACCATTCTAGGAAAAACTATTGATCAGTTTTATGGAGCTCGCAAACTCTTTGTCCTCGAACTTCTAATTCACCTTTGAGATTTGAGGTCTGAGCAATCACATGTTCCTAACTTAGCAAGATCTTCCGCCTTTATAATTTACCATCAGATTGAGATTCAGAACTTGTTTGTGTATATGACAGGTGGGGACACCAAAGACACACAGACGGTACTTGGCTCGTGACAGTGGTACATATGGTCCAATGCCTCGCACTACCCCAAAGGGCTTATTGGGAATGCCTTTTAATACGACTGTAAGTCGGTCAGCAAATTATGTAGTTGCTGCTGCTATTCATTTAGTGAGATAGAAAATTGTCTATCTTGAGGAAACTAGTTAATATTATATACGACTGATTTTGCAGGCTATAAATGGTTTGTATTGTGTGGGAGATAGTTGCTTCCCAGGGCAAGGTGTCATAGCCGTAGCATTTTCAGGAGTTATGTGTGCACATCGAGTGGCGGCTGATTTAGGTCATATATTTTTCTAACATTTTCTGGTCACTACTTCACAAGACTATGAATATTACATATTAGCCGCTTTCCATGTTTATTGGACTCACTTTAATATGCCAATCCATGCAGGGATTGAGAAGAAAAACCCGGTCCTTGATACCGCTCTCCTTGGGTTACTTGGCTGGTTGAGAACATTAGCATGAGAATTTGAAGAGATATAAGATGCTATCAGAAACTGTTAGCTCTTTTTTCCTTGTCTTGAATGAATTTTGGTGAAACCACATTTTGTATCAGTGAAGTTGTTGGTTATAGACTTATAGATTACCTCTGAACATCTGAAGGAGACTCTTATACTTGGCTTCTGTCAGTCATATACAATGTTATACAAATTAAATTGAAGGTATAGTGTAAATTCATGTGACTGCCATATTGTAGTGGACCCAATGAGCAACAGTTGAACTTTTAGCGCAAAGATTTTAGGAAAAACTGAACTGATTTCATCAGAAATTTCTGCAAATAAGGTTCCATACATTACACCCAAAATCGAATGAACTCCTCGAGATAATCTTATGATAATCTTGACCAAATTAACCTTTGTTAGAAGCAAAAAGTTTAGAGAGTAGATGGTAGTCATTGGACTTCAGTTGCCTTCTGGATTCTTAAGCAACCATTGATCTGTGATCAGTCATAGCTTTTGCGGTACTAAGCTCCTGGTTGGAGTTTCATTCTTCGCAATGATATGTAAGCGAGGAGTCGGTAGCCGAATACCATGGCTACAAGAACTCCAACTTCCTTGTAGCCATTATCAATTCTTACTCCGTTGATTGTGTCACTTACATGTTCGTACTGCACTTTCAGGAGAAGTTTGTAGGTGTGATAGTTAAACGATAGATAACGGAGCCATGATATGAACACTGGAACATTCTGCAAAGATCATAAAAGTTGTATTATAATTGTATCTATATTTGAGAATGAAACAGTTCCGTAAGAGTAATAAAAATCATGTAAAAGATATGCTCTGGTTAGTGTATGTACCTTCACAAAGTATCCCCCAGCTAACATAAAGGTCATTACAGTAACAGATGCCAGAGTTGTTGCCTTCTTCAAATCCATCAGTGTAGCACCAATAGCAAGTCCAAGTCCCTGAAATCGCTTGTACCCGTTTAACAAATAGTTGCTCGGGTTGTGTATATTCAAAGTATTATGTAGGAAAGGAGAAAGATTAAACCTGTGCAGCTATAATGCAGAGAAAAACAGTCACCACTGTAAGGAAAAAGGAATCAACAGTCATTCTTAGGCCCGCCATAAAATATACCACCACGAGAAAAAGTACTGGTAATATCAGGTCGAGAGGAAGATCGCTTGTTATTCTAGCCATAAAGTATGCACTTAATCTGTACATGTCAGCTGCTCGCTCCTTACTAAGCATCGCTCTTTCTTGCGGAAATGTGAAGATGGCTGTGAAAACTGGAAAGAACCCCCAAAACACTGCAATAAAGAACAGTAATCCTGCCTGCAATAAATTTATTGTATTCAGATTAATGTTTAGTTCGCTGCATTCCGTTAATAATCCATGTGTGTCAGTAGCATATGTGAACCCCCTCCCCCCTTCTGATTCTGTTATCTGTTTCATGTGATTATTTTGTCTAGTGATTTGGTCTTAAAATGAGAAATGGAGGCTTTTTGGAATATCTCACCTGATCTTGCAGTTCTTTGGGATTATTGCTACCAGATTGCCACCATAGCAACCCCAAAATAGTTGCAGTTGCAAGAACTTGAGTTACCCTCAACCAGCTAAAGTAGTCATGGCGCCGTTCTTTAAGTCCTCTGCAAAATAGTATAGAATATTGTTCACACCAGCTTGCTCCCCATTCTCTCTTTGTGGAACACACCTTCGACTTAATTTCTTCATCAATTGGTAATGGAGCCCTTATCTTTTTCTTCTCACTTTCAGCAACTCTCGTCTCGTAGGCCTCCACAAGATACTGCATCAACAATGATATAAAATTTAAATCCTTATGTAGATCAGAGTTTGTTCTCAGTGACTAGCTATACGATACCTCATGCACAATTGCTGGAGCCGGTTTTCCACTTTTTGCTTCTACTTCGCCATTTCCCATTTGCACTTTATCCTCCAATTCGGATGGGACAGAAATGTCTGTCACATTTCCGTTTGCAAGGTCGAGCATGAATTCAGCAGGGTTCATTGCAATAAGAGGGGCACATCCGATGGAAGAGAAATAAAGCATAGCTTCTGACGTCTTTCCAAAATAAAGCAAGCTCCCTTTGCCAAGAAGAATCAACTTGCTAAACTTAAGAAAGAGCCTGCTCGATGGCTGGTGAATCGTGGTGATCACTGTTTTGCCAGCCTGCCATGATATCAAACAAAGTAAACAAAAGGTATGTCGCAAAACGAGCACTGCCTGTATATATTTGGAGGTTTAAATTTTGTGTACCTCAGCAATTTCATGTAATGTATCAACAATCCTGAGAGCAGTTGTAGAATCAAGGCCAGAGGTTGGTTCATCAAGGAACAAAAGTGATGGATTGATAATAATCTCATTACCAATACACACGCGCTTCCTCTCGCCACCTGAAACTCCCCGTACAAAGGAACCGCCTATCATGGTGTCTTGGCACCTGATGGAAATATATCAGCATTTCCATATAAAAGCTGCAACATGAACTATGCTAAAAGAGAAATGGATACCTCTCTAGTCCCAGCTCGTAAATAACATCTATCGCCCTTTGATCCTTTTCCTCTCTTGTTAATTTCCTTGGAAGGCGTAGGCGAGCTGCATATGTTAGCGTTTCTTTCACGGTAAGATGCGGAAATAGAACGTCGTCTTGTGTCACAAATCCTATCCTGCAATATGTTTTCATGGCACATTTGATTAACATTCTCTGTTATTTGTCTTATTTCTCACTTTTCTAAGTGGATTTTCATATTATTGAAAATAGTTACCTGCTTTTTAGTGACTTGGAATATGGTTGATCATTGTAAGTAATTGAGCCACCAAGGGTAGAATTTCTCACTCTGCCTCCTAGTAAACTGAGTAGTGTAGTTTTTCCACTACCTGATGGTCCCATTAGAGCTAAAACTTCCCCTGGATCAACACAACCACTAATTCCATTTAAAATGTCCTTCTCCACTGTTGAAGTTATGCCTTTTAGAACTACCTTGTATGTTACATCAGTGAACTGCATATTCACGAGACAAAGGAAACACGTCGTGTGAAGGAAACAGACAAGAACTCGTGTACGATGCGGTTAAAGATCTAATTTTTAATAGATATGTGTAGTTTTGTGAATTTTACCTTGAGGTAAAGTGGCAGAGTGGGTTCTGAGTGAAGTCTCTTCTTCTGCATGCCTGCCTCAAGATCTTCAGCTGCTAACATTTTTAAGTACAAAAATTATATGGCATGCGTGGAATTTCAGCTACCTAGAACAAACAGTTTGATGCATTATGTATCAGTGACTGTTAATAATACTAAGTAAAACTGAGTATTATAGTGTAATTATATATCAACTAAATATAAATAGCAACATCATATTTTAGGAGTCAAGAACTGTCATAGAATAGTCTGTATTGTTTGAGTCATTGCTTAATTAGATTAATTGTTTCTGATTTACATAAAACCTTCAACGTTTTTTATACATCTCATGAACTGAATTAGCGTGCAAAATACATGTCACTTGCTGAATGGAGCAGTGACAAACTTTTTTTCTCTTTGCCTAATTGCTATTCAAATTTAGGAGATGCCTATTATTATCATAATTACTATTGATGTTATGTTAATCTTGTGAATTGATCATTTCTTGAAACTATTTTAGGTTATGAGTTATGACTTACCAAACAAAATTCTCTCCTCACATTTTTTTTTGTGAGGTCCTCATAACACATATATTCTGTGAAGGAAATCAGGTGGCCGATAGAGTGACAGACGAAGCGTGGGATTTGCGTTCTTCAATAACCAAGATCTCGGAAACTATGTCTCATAATGTATGGTTGCTGGTTCAACACGATAATCAAGGCATCCCGTATGTTCGTCGACCCAGAGGAGCTTAATATGGATATAATGATAAATAAGGACTTTTGTACGTTATCAAAAAAAAGAAAAAAGGACTTTTGTAAAGAATTGAACTTAGGGAGGTAGCTTTAGTTTGTGTTTGCTTGCTGTATAGGCTTCTGTTGAAGTTAGTGGTTGTAGTTCCTCTTTTTTATGTTTATTTCGTTGTTGAAAAAAAAAAATCTTGCCACAATCCCCGTCAAAGTTGCTAAAATTTCCAACTTATGTGACCTGGTGGACATGACACTGTTACATTTTTTTCAAATTATGGACCATTTCTTATTAGGTATAGATTTAAGTGTTCCAAGTTTGGACGTCATTTCTTTTTTCATACTTGGTGGTTGAAACGGTGAAATTGATTGACTAATTAATCTAAAGATTTCGAAGTATATACGATATGTACACCACATGCACGGCACTTTATTTGAAATAGCTAGTCCCCTATAATTCTCATCATCATTATACTAATTATTAATATATTATAACATTAAACATTATCAACTTTGAAATTTCATTTATCTTCTAACATTGTGGAGCCCAATTTTTCCAGTGACTCAAAAGAGTCGAACCCACTTTGTGAGCAAAACTTCTTTAATTTGTACAATGAGCAAAACTTCTTTAATTTGTACAATTGTGGCTCGAAAATGAGACAAGTGTTTTTGGCAGTTGTGGAAGTGTCACTTCATGCGGATCTCTACCTAATTACGTATTTAGAGAGATGGAATATCGACCGTTCATTCAGATGACCTGACCCTTCTTGACTTTGGTCCCAAACATTTGTTATCCTTTATTATATATATTATTATATATTCTGTTATTAAAATGTACGTAATAACAGTATATGCTATTATGGCCACTACTTTTTGTCTGAATAAATGCTCCATTATTTGTTAGTGATTAATACTTTCCCTTTCTTGTTCAAAAGAAATAAAATACTTTTCCTCTTTCTTCACGGGTTCAAGTAACCTAAAACGAAAAAGAAGTGTGCATGTGAGTGTTCAATCTTAGTCACTACAAAGTAGGCTGTCACTACAAGGACGTATGTAAGTATTAGTGCCTACTCGAAAAAGTTTTAGCCTATGGTTCTCCATAATTAAGCATGTGAAAGTAATGCTTGAACTAATAATTAGCATTCATCAATCTATAAAAGTAAGGTCGGTTGCAGCTAATTAACAATCCAAATTAGACACTTGTGGCAACAAAAGGGTACTTACCGATTTTGCAAGATTGTAATTTACATGATTTTGTTTTTCTATTTTATGGATGTTTTACTTCGAGAGAAAAGCCGAGTATTTCTTTATGGAAAGGGGTCCATTATTAGCTTTTCTCGTCTCAAAAAGTTTTAATTAACGTTAATTTCGTTCGGGATATAGATCCATGCATGTGTTTGCCGATAATTTGTCTTTTTTGAAACATGGCCCGACAGTTCCGTTGACTCGTGCATGCATGTCATCAGTGTATAATTGATTTAAGTCATAGAATGGAAAATTAGTAAGTCATATATATATATAATAAAAGATTAACCCTAATCTTCTAGCTTGTCTCTTTATTTAGACCTATATATAGTACGAACAATAATTAAAACTCGGGCCATGATGAAAATATAAAGAAAAACAATTTCATAAGTCACGACTATAATTTCTTTAAGTATTATTATAAACTTAATTAGACATTGTTTATCACCATATACGTACACATATAAACTACCTATAAAGTACTTTCGTAAGAAAGATTTAATTTATTGTATGCATCTATACATGCTATAGAAATTTCATCTTTTGAAATGCACAAACAACTAAACCATATCTTAGTTGTTCGTTCATTGGTGAGCATAACTTGCCCTCAAAAGGGGGAAACCCTTCAAAAGAGGGAAGGTGAAAATAGGGAACATTAATTAAGTATGGTGATGTCATATAAAAACACACCTCCATATTACATTTATTTTGAATAAATCATGAACCACAAGTCCCTTGGACTAGTGGGTCTTCTTTATTTAATTAGTGGACTAAAATTTTCAAATTAATGTGAAAATTAAGGAGATGTATATGCATGGTTGGTCACGTGCGTACGTATTCTCATATCAATTAACATGTCTGCTTATATGGCGTAAGTTTTATTATATTTTCTTACACCAATACAATCCTTAGATTCTTTGAGTTCATAAGAGTTACAAATCAAATCGTGTGGGTGATGATACGTGTTATGAATTATATATAATACCAGAAAATCAAAAAGTAAAAAGATCGCACTGCTCCCAAACTGTGGCACATGAAAGGTGAGTGGTTACATGATATATAACGTGACACTCTATATGTTGTGGTTCTTGATAAAACTAATTAGTAATTAGTAAAAGTGTGACACACAAAAAAAAAAGTAATTATGCATGCTAATTGAGTAGGAAAACTTACGAATATCATCATCGCTATATGGCTTCATGTCCCCAATCTCGTCCGGCGGCACCGTGAAGCCGGTAAAGGTAAACGAAAACCCTAGGCTCGCGCTCGAAGCTCGGCTCAAGGCGGCACCGCTGCTTAAATCGTCCACATCAAATTTCATTTGAGCACTTCTCGATTTCCTAATATGAGTATTCTTTCCCGCACCGCCGCCACTCCGCCCCGGCGATGCCGCCGTCAGCCTCCTACTTGACTTCCTCGAAAGACTTCCACCGCCGCCTTCCTGGCCCGTCACCTCGCCTGAGGACGATATAGGCGACCTCATCGCTGCCAACGCCGCGGCCATTGTCTCCACTAGTTGATCGGATGTCGTACGTATGAGACCGGTTGCTTTTTCCATGATTGATTAATTTCGTACCTGTTAATTAATTTCGCCAAGAGCCAAATTAAAGCATGTTGATATCTTTTTTTTGAAATCGACTAGCTCTAAGCTCGCTCTTAATTTATTAAACAGAAATATTTTTCATTTCGTTAACTATTTTCACGTATGTAAATATAAACTCGTGTATATTAAATACAATTAATTAAATATACTTACCACTTAAATATTTATCCGAAATGAGCTGATAAGAGTTGAGTTGTTGAAGTGAACAAGGTGTGTGTGATATATAACTACTTATAGAGTGTTGCCGTGATCTTTTTATAAGTCGTTCCAATCGTTAAAGTATTGTTGAAATTACACAACAGCCCCTCGAGTTTTTGAATAGTAACAAAATCGTACTTTCTAAAAGTGTCTTGATTTAATGATAAAAATGTAAAAGTTATGGTAGGAAGTTTGTGATAAGACTAAATGTTGTCTTCGTATTCATACAGCTCACTGGATGAAGTGGGGATTTAAATTATTAAGCGCGTGTTTGGCTATAATAATCTAGATCGCTGGACCTTGTATGTTGTTTTTAAATTATTGCATAATATATATAATATAATATGGGCATACTAGTGAACCAATATACAAAAGTATTTCAAATTTAGTTATTGAGAACAGCATTGCCCAAAGTATACTAAGGTGGAAAAGTCTCATTATATAAAAACTAAAACTATTGGGGTTTATAACAATATATTAAAAGGACATAGGAAAAGAATAGCAAATAAGGAGTATATTACTTGTGAATGTGTATTTATTTATTCATCCAGATATCTCCTTATATAGGAAAGGATTTCCAATATTTTAAAATATTTATAACAACAACTACTATTATAAAATAGTATTTGTACGTAATTTTCAATAATGGGCACTTGCCCTATTTATAACACCCCCTGGCCATTTGAAGATTTTGTTATGTACATGATCTGTCTTCTGCACGTGTCTTATGCTGCCTTGTTAAAAACCTTATAAGGAAAAACTCAGCGGGATAAAAACCGTAATAAGGGAAAAATAGTGCAACCGTGTGAACTCCCCCTCAAGTTGGCATCTTCAATTCTTCATGAGTCTCGTAGGTGACGCATCCCAATACTTTCAATATGTTTCTTAAAAGTTACAGTATGGAGTGCCTTTGTAAAGAGATCTGTCATATTGTCACATGATTGAACATATTGGATATTAATTTCTTTGTTCTTCTCGAGTTCATGAGTATAGGCAAAATATCTTGGGGGTATGTGTTTGGTTCAATCACTCTTTACATAGCCTTCTTTCATCTGTGTAATACATGCAGAATTGTCTTCGTACAATGTTGTAGGACCCTCTCTAATAAGTATGCTAGATGTACTTCCTATATGATGTGCCATTGATCGTAGCCATACACATTCCCTGCTTGCTTCATGGAGTGCAATAATCTCAGCATGATTCGTTGATGTTTTAACAAGTGTCTGTTTCTGAGAAAGCCATGAAATAGCAGTGCTTCCATACATGAATACATATTCAGTTTGAGATATGGATTTATGTGGGTCTGATAGAAAATCTGCATCTGCATAACCAATCAATTCTTGTTCTGCATTGTTAGGATAAAATAAGCCAAAATCCACAGTTCCTTGCAGATAACGGAATAAATGTTTAATTCATTTCTAGTGCCTTTTTGTGGGTGATGAGCTAAACCTGGCTAATAAATTCACAGTAAATGCTATATTTGGTCTAATACAATTAGCTAGATACATTAAAGCTCCAATGACACTTAAATACGGAACTTCAGAGCCAATAATTTCTTCATCTTTTCACAAAGACGAAATTGATCTTTATCTATAGCTAATGATCTTGCAATCATAGGATGGTTCAAGGTGTTGCTTTATCCATGTTAAATCGTTTCAATATCTTTTTAGTATAACTTGATTGATGCACAAGTATTCCATTTTTAACATGCTCAATTTGCAAACCAAGATAATATTTAGTCTTTTCAATATATTTCATTTCAAATTCATCCTTTAAATAATTCATTGTTGAATGAATTTATTTGTCAGTGCCAATAATATTTAAATCATCTACATAAACCGCAATAATTGCAAAACCACATGATGTTTTCTTAATAAAAACGCATGGACACAAAGAATTATATATATATATATATATATATATATATATATCCTTCTTTTAATAAATATTCACTCAAACGATTGTACCACATGCGACATGATCTTTGCAATTTAATTGAGTATATTTCTCTAGGTTTGGAACTTGATATTGCGGGTAATTTAAGTCCATCATGGACCTTCATGTAAATATCATTATCAAGTGATCCATAGAGATAAGCAGTGACAACATCAATGAGATGCATATTTAGCTTTTCATAGACCGCTAGACTGATCAAAAATCGAAATGTAATCGTATTTCTTGAACTGAGCCCCCCTTCTTGCTCTTGAAACTATCAAACTAGAGGAAGGCTATTACAGGAGAATATGTTTCTTCCTAATCGATTCTAGATCTTTGAGAAAAACCTTGTGCGACAAGGCGAGCTTTGTACCTTACAATTTCATTTTTCTCATTTCGTTTGCGAGCGAAGACCCATTTGAACCCTACTTGTTTCACACTTTCCGGTATGAGAATAATGGGTCCAAATACCTTTCGCTTATTAAGAGAATCTAATTCAGCTTACATAGCATCTTTCGAGTTATCCCAATCATTTCTATTTTGGCATTCAATTATAGATTTGGGTTCAGGATCATCATTTTCATTCACAATTTCATAAGCGACTAAATATGAAAATACTTCATCCATATTTTCCATCTCATTTCGATCCAATACCATTCATGTATTGATATAATTTATAGAGATTTCGACGTTCTCTTTATTTATAGGATCTGACTGGATAACTTCTTAAGGTATCTCATATGTCACATTTTGCGACTCATCAGGCATAGATTCCTCAATAATAGGATCATTAGGTTTTGATGCTCATTTTTTTTTGAGTATTTTTGTCCTTTGAGCCAACATGACGTACACGTTTCTTAGATATATCAAAGATATCATCCTTTGATATTTATTTTGGAATTCCAATATGAGCAGGAGCATTTGCAGCTGGTATATGTGATTTTGTTACCATGCTTATGTCAGTAAATGCATCGGGTGATTGAATTGCAATAGCTTGTAAATGTAAGATTTTTTTTTACTTCCAAATCACATTGCTTTGTTAGCATATCAAAGCTTGTCAAAGATGGATTATACCATGATTTATCTTTTTCCAACTGCTTCTTTTCTTCCCCTAAGGTTGGAAAATCTTCCTCATTAAAATGGCAATCGGCAAAACGTGTCGTAAAGACATCACATGTTAGAAGCTCAAGATATCTGATTATTAATGGTGAGTCAAATCCAACATATCCTTCTTTGTGGTCCCATTTTTGTTCGCTTTGGTAATGCAATTGGAACATAAACCGCACAACCAAAAATTTTTATATGAGAAATATTGGGTTCATGAACAAAAACAAGTTGTAATGAGGAATATTCATGATACGAGCTTGGTCTAATGCAAATTAGTGGTGCAACATGTAAAATTGCATGACCTTATAGAGAACTTGGCAATTTAGCTTTCATCAACAACGGTCTAACAATTAATTGAAGACGTTTAATTAATGATTCAACTAAACTATGTTGAGTATGTTCATGTGCGACACTATGTTCAACCGTAATTTCAGTTGACATACAATAATTATTGAAAGCTTGAGATGTGAATTCACCAGCATTGTCAAGTCTGACCTTCTTGATCGTATAATCAGGAAATTGAGCTCTTATTTTAATTATTTGAGCCAAAAATCTCATAAATGTCATATTGCCAGTAGACAATAGACAAACATGTGACCATCAACTTGAGGCATCAATTAATACCATAAAATATTGAAATGGTCCACATGATGGATGAATATGTCCACATATATCACCTTGAATTCTTTCAAGAAATGTGGGTAATTCTGTCTTAGTTTAACTGGTGAATGCTTTATACTTAGCTTTTCAAGAGAACATGCTTCACATGGACTATTGTTGCTCAGATTGAGTTTGGATCCTTTTAATGAATGTCCATGCGTAGTTTCAATTATCATTCGCATCATTGTTGAACTAGGATGACCTAGTTGATCATGGCATAAAGTCAATAATCCTGGATTTTCATTGACTACCATATTTGATTCGATTTCATTAATATATGTATAATATATTAATGCAACCCTTATGAGATATATTGTAGTTTTTCAAGAAAATGTTTCTTTCTTGGTATATGCTTAGTAATGAAAACATATTTAGTGTTATTCACAATCATTGACTCAGTATCATATCCATGATGACATATATCTTTAAAACTCAATAAATTCCTTCTGGATTTGGGGTAAATAAGGCATCATTAATGATAAACTTTGTTCCATTCGATAAAGTAAAAGTAGCTCTACCAGGTCCTTCAATCAATTTAATAGGACCTCCTATTGTACCGACTTGAAATTTTGAGGGTTCTAAATATGTAAAATATTTCTTACTTGTAAGAATTGTATGAGTTGTACAACAGTCAAGTAAGCAAAAATCACCGGTATGCTCCATATCATGCTTCAATTCAAATAAACAATATTAAAACAAATATTGCAATAAACAGGGTAAATATTTGAAAAGAGATTCTTTTATTGAAAGCACACAACAGAAATGCAGGAAGCAAATAATACAACTTAAAACATAAATCACACTAAGCATATTCAGCCAGAAGATCACAAAACACATATTATGCCAAACGAACATCATAGTCATCAATAAAGTCTGTCGCCTCCATAAAGGTGGAATCATCATTTGGATTTTGTTTGACAAAGTTAACTTTCTTTTCTTTACCCTTCAAACTTTCTTGGTACATCTTACGAAGATGTTCTGTTGTACGGCATTTGTTGGCCCAGTGTCATTTTATTCCACATTTAAAACAATAACCTTGAGTGTTTTTATGTTTTTCTTTGTTCTGGTGGTTATTCTTAAAAACGGTGTTGGTATGCGAGGGGTTGTGAAACCCCCCTCGACCACGACCACGGTCACGACCACCTTTTTTACCGCGTCCACCTCTATAGCCATATCCTTCTCTATGACCACCTCTACCACGACCTCGATTGACATTATCAATGTTACCTCATCCATAGGAGTTGAAAAATTAATGACATTTGCCTCAGGTAATGCATTTGCTCCAGGAGGATGAGATTGATGATTTTTCATCAATAAGTTACTGTAACTTTCTGCCATTAACAACCTTTATTGCAAGTCGTGATATTTAAATATTCAACAATCTGTATTGTTGTTGGACATTTATCATGGACACATGGAAAGTAGAAAGTATTTTCTCTATCATTTCTCTATTGTTAAGCTTTCTTCCACAATAAATTAAATATGAATGAATCTCCATAAGCGCGGAGTTGTATGGGCTTACAGTTTTAAAATCTTGGGACCTTAAATTGTTCTAATCATCGGTGGCTTTTGGCAACATGATTTCCTTTTGATGACCATATCTTTCCAGTAGGTTTGTCCATAATTCATGAGGATCAGTAACATCGAGATATTCCCTCTTCAAAGTTTCATCTAAATGTTTCTCATATATATCACAGCCTCACATTTTTCTGGATTTGTATTTGTATGTACTGCATCAAGAGTTTCAACGATACCCTTTGATCTGAGGCACGAATTTGTATCTGAATTTCATTGCCCATAATTATTGCCAGTGATATTGAGTATACAACTAACTGTACTCGTGAGATTAGACATTTTTCCAGCTAAATACATAACCAAGAAAAACCTAATTAGGACCAAAACATTTTATTTATCACATAATCATAGAAGCACAATTATTACAATAATACAATGCAATTATCTCATCTTTAGTCAAATCTTGAACTCGAACATTATTATGATAAAATGAAGGAATATTATAGGGACAAACATAGGAGTGTCCTCATCTACTAGCATAAACATAAAAGTTGAAAGGTAAATGAGGATCAAGATCGTTGTTGTCGAAGAGATTATTTTGCAAGATGAGAGAAATAAGGTGAAGGTTTGTGTCATGAAATTTGTGTATGTATAGAGGAAAAATATCCGTAAGTAGCCGTTTATAGTCGATAGAAAAACAATCATTTTTTTTATTTTGGCATGTTTTATGAACGGTAATGTCTTTAATAATTTAGCAACAAAATTAATTGTAATAGCATGTAAAATAATTTCCGCCGCATTAGTGATATTTTAACGGGCATATGGAATAATATTATGATAAGTAAATACATATATATTTTTCTCCGCATTACTATGTAAAATTTTTCATGGGCTTAAGAAATAATGTAAACGAGTAAACTAATTGCAATGAATTAAGTCGTAAATAATTTCTGTCATATTACTATGTTAAAACTTTCATGGGCTTAAGGAATAATGTAAACAAGTAAAATAATTGCAATGAATTAAGTGCGTAAATAATTTTTGCCACATTACTATGTAGAGACTTTAATGGGCTTATGGAATAAAATAAGCAATATAATAGGAGGTAAAACATTCCATAATAATAAATTGCCAGTAGTCGTTTTTATCTTGGGGTTAACTCAAGCATCAACGAAAGTTAAAATTACCGTTAGTGTTAAAGTTAGATGACAGTAAAATATAAAGATGATTTTCATCTAATCATAAAATTATAGATAGGCGGTAGTCCGTCTTGTCTATAATAATGGAGATAGATGAACAAGTAAATATAAACTTTAGTACCGTTTAACGTTGAACGTTGTCTTTAAAGACTGTAACTGAATTTTGAAACACTGAATCCTCGTTTTGGGTTTATACTAAATGTTTGGCGAATGATTCATTGAATATTATGAACATTTTGGGTTTATACTAAATATTTTTTCTTTTCTTTGGAGAGTAAGGATATATTGTACATAGGAAAAAAGAAAGATTAAGAAAATGTATCGGAGCGAGCACCTCCGTGCTGATATATAACGTGTTATAGAAAAATTAAAACTATTGGGGTTTATAACTATATATTAAAAGGACATAGGGAAAGAAGAGCAAATAAGGAGTATATTACTTGTGAATGCGTGTCTATTTCTTTATCCGGATAGCTCCTTATATAGGAAAAAATTTACAACATCTTACACTATTTACAACAACTACTATTATTATAAAATAGTATTTGTACATAATTTTCAACAATTGCCACTTGTCATATTTATAACAGATTGATATTTATAAAGCTAGAGGAAAAAACAGTCCTTCAATTTAGGGGGTTGCCAAAATAGTCCTTATTTTTTATTATATCTACAAAGCTATAGTCCTTTATCTCTTCAGTCAGTTTGCAGTTTTAGCCATTACAACATTTTTTTAGTACTTTATCTTTTATGACTAGCAAAGCTAGTTCTTTATCTTTAATTTTAATTTTAGCAATTTATGTTTTTTTTTTTTGGCATTTTACGTCTTATTTTTATATCTGCAAAATGAATTCATTGTTCGACAACGAATTGTAGAACTTCCTAAACTTTTTAAAAATTAAAAATAACTCACCACTTGAAAATATAAAGAAAATTTTCATGTTTAATAAAAGAATTGATCTTCGTACAAAGCCGGTGTTAATTGGCCTTCGTACGAGGTTGTGTGACTGGGTACGAGGCTTAAATACTCCCTTCGTAAGAGTTTATGTCTCTGTTGAGCGGAGATTCTTTCTCTATTATGAGGCCCTTTCGCTTCGTGTACCTCTTATTTTATATTACTTACATGTTGCGCAAGGTATTCGACTGAAATCTTTGTTATCCCTCAAGAGCTTTTGTGGGTTAATAATGACTAAAAATATTTAGCAAAAACAAATAATTAACGAAAGTAACATAAATTGCTAAGAGCAAATTATTTTTTCTGCCCTTTAATTTCGACTATGTTTGCCTTTTGCTCTTTAATTTTTCGGGCTCCACTTTTGCCCTATAATTTTTATATTTTTTACCAAATATGCCCGTTGGGCTATTTTTCAGGCCCGATTACTATTTGGCTGACGTGGACGCTGACGTGGACACCAATGGACCAACACGTGGCGCCACGTCATTTATGTATTTTTTTTTGCACCCCTTAAAGGTAAAATGTCTAAAATACCCCCGTTATCTTCTTCATCACATATATATATATTTATATACACACACACACACACACACATATATATATATATATTCATCACATATATATATATTTATACACACACACACACACATATATATATATATACACTCACACCCACAGGCGCCGCCACCACCACCTCCACTACCGCTCATCTTCGCCTCCCCCCGCCGCTGTCTGCCCCCCAACCCCGCCGCCATCTTCATCACCACCTCACCACCACCTCACCACCACCATCTTCATCACATCTTCGAATATCGCCGCCCTCCTACCCCCACCCCGTTGCCATCTTCATCACCACTACCACGCTCGCCCGCACCCCGCCCCTCTTTAAATCACGATTCAAAGCTAAATTCGATTTCAATTTCAAATCTAAATTCGATTTCTATTTACTGAATCTGAATTCGAGTTCGAATTCGTAGCACCGCCGGTGATAAGCGGTGATTTCGAAGGGGATGGGGTAGGGTACAGCAGGGGCAGCGAAGATGGGCGGTGATGTACGGGAAGCACTGGTGGTAGGGGTGGGGGGAAGGGAAGCACTGGTGGTGGGTGGGGGGGCGGGGAAGGGAAGCATTGGTGGTAGAGGGGGGCGGCGGGGAAGGGAAGCACTGGTGGTTTAGGGTTTTGGGGGGGCGGGGGGGGGGGGGGGGGGAGGGAAGCACTGGTGGGGGGGGGGGATGATGATTTTCTTTTTTTAAAATGTTTTTTTTTTGTTTTTTTAACTTTTATAAATATTATAAATTATTAAAGATATAAATATATATATTACTAAAAAAGAGGAATATATATATATATATATATATATATATATATATATGACGTGGCGCCACGTGTCGGTCCAGTGGCGTCCACGTCAGCGTCCACGTCAGCCAAATAGTAATCGGGCCTGAAAAATAGCCCAACGGGCATATTTGGTAAAAAATATAAGAATTATAGGGCAAAAGTGGATCCCGAAAAGTTAAAGGGCAAAAGGCAAACATAGTCGAAATTAAAGGGCAGAAAAAATAATTTACTCAATTGCTAATAACAATTAAAATAACTGGCTATATTTACAAGTTAATAGTAAAAGGACCAAGATACAAACTACCTAAGATAAATGACTAATTCTGTAGTTTATTTTATATAATGTTGGGGACTATTTTAACCCCACGGAATATGGGGACTGTTTTTGTATTTTGATTTAAGGAAATAAAAGATAAACAAACAAAAAAGTAACATCCACAACCTCTCTACAGTCTACATATATATCCTTTTTCTTTATGAAGCTACAATTAGCAAGCTTCGCTCACTTGTTTTCTTTATGGAGGTCAAACTCGATCAAATGTTACCACTATACACGTACACTTTGTACGTATAGTAGTTGTCTACGAACAAAGACGATTCAATAATAAAATATATATATATATAAAAAAAGAAACAGAAAGTGCATAATGCATAGCTATCGACTTTAAATGACATATGGCCATTCTTCCATTAATACTTTTAGAAACTACGTATATAAAATCAATTCATTTCATCTTTATCGTACAAGTGTCCGGTACTATATATCCTATATGTGTATGTCATGAGATTTTAGAAAACAAAATCTTATCTACGTATAGTGTCGGGTTCTTGTTCTGTGTCAAGAAAGTTAAATTAATATAATTCGATCGGGCGATCATTCTGTAAAGAAAATTGCATTATATTAGCCCCCCCCCCACACAGAAACCTCCACACACACATATGTGTGTGTGTGTGTGTGTGTTAAACTGACAGCATGTGAAAAAAGAATAACGCAAAACTTCCCTATACCCAATAATCAAAACGATTCTCCAGTAAATCATAAAAGAGAAATAGACATCCATCATGCATCTATGTACTTACTTTAAAATATATAAATATCGAGTCTATTTTCCAACATAAGGGAATAATTGTTTTACTACTTTTCTTTCACAATGTCATGATTTGATGAATAATAATCAATGATAATAATTTTGTTTTCATTTTCATCTCATATCTATTTGCAAATTGAGACCAAAATATTTTGTTTGTTTTTTATTTGGGAGTGAGAACACTAGCGTTTCAGATTAAACAGATTCACAACTTTAACTAATTTATATTATGCACATACGCATACATATAAAATATAATATATATACATGTATATATAATTAAAATGGTATTTTATAATTTACATTATCATTTAAAAATGAGAATAATACATAGTTAAAACTTTAATCATTAATTAATTATATATAACACAATAAAATATTATTAAATCAACCTTGCGTTGCTTGAAAAATGGAGGTAGGAATTTCTTGTTAAGAAAGATGCGCTATGTCGAAAGATCATATATAAAGTCGAAGTATTGCAATTGTGACGATGATAATGTCTTGATTGATGATAGAAGAAGCAGAGAGACACGGATGCATTAGTTTATATACAACAACGAGTATTGTTTCAAAAAAATGGACCGTACGAATTGTGGGTAATGGTAGAAACACCTTTTTGGCACGATGTGTGGACGGGTGACCATGACACCTTGTTATGTTCCCGTTTTCCAAGACTATAAAAAATTGTTGCTAATAAAAGTGCTAAGGTTGAGGAGCCGAGAAGTTGGCTCAATGGCGCATGGTGCTGGAATATGACATGGAGAGGACCGATTCTCCGAAGGGAGGAGACGTTGGTGAGCAAGTTGGTGCAAGTGATTAGTAATGTACTGCTGGTTGAAAACAAGAAGGATCAGTGGATTGGGCGCTTCGATGGATCGAGCAAATATTCTGTAAAATCTGCCTACAATGAGCTTAGAAGAAAAGTTTGTAGCGCTAAAGATAATTCCTTCTTCTAAAAGAATTGGAAAATGAAGACACCACTTAAAATGAATGTCTCCGTATGTTTTGTGGACTTGAAGAAAAAGATGTGAATCATGCTTTCAATGACTGCCAAGACATACAATGTTTGGATGCAAATATGTTGATGTTTTGGTATTCAGACGATCATTCGAAGAGGAATTATAAAAGCACTTTTGGCAAAAATTGGAATTACTTCCTAAGCAAAAGGGCATGGAGGAATTAAAGAGTATATGGTCCATTGCATTGTACGTGGGTTATGTGGAACTGGATAAAGTTTTATTCAAAGAAAAGACGATGGACATGGAGACTCTAGTGGACGAGATCAAGGATAGGTCATGGTATTGGATTATCAGTTCGTAACGAGTTTTATTTTTTATTTTTGATTGGTATCGCTCTCCAATGGTGTATTTAGGTTTTTTGTAACTTCTGTATTTTTGTTGAGAGCATCTCTTTGAAAGTTTATTTTCATAATCACACGTGTTCTAAACGACATGAACACATAAATGCGGAAGCGAAAAGGATTCGATTACCTCCCGCCATTGCTTCGAATTTTCAGCGGCTAGCGATTCGACTCCGGTGGAATTTGATGGTTCTTCTAAACACTACTCTTACTTTAGATGGTTTATTTTTCTTGAATGTTTGAGTGTGTTTAGGGACCTCAAATTAGCTAGTATTTATAGGCTCCATTACCATGAAATGGAGGAACAAATCATCCTTAATTTTGGGCTTTAATGCATTAATGGAAACTTTAATTATATGGACCACTATGATGAAAAGAGTTTCCCACTAATTCCATAATTTGTGGCAAGAGTTTCCCATTAATTCCATAATTTATGGAAAAGAAATCTTACATTCTCCCACTTGGTCCATATAATTGGACACTCAACTTAAAAAGAAACAAGATATATGGATCATGGCGACAAGTTCTCTATAAGCGAGTATTATCTTCCATGTATCACAATGTATCAAGTCTTTAAATTTATAGCCCATTAATCTTTATGAATAAACCATATGTTTATTCTAAGGTCCACGCAAACGACATCTCTCAATAAATTTAAATGTGCACAACTATATGAGAAACATCAAAAACTTAATAAGAGTTTTATAAAAATCTAAATGTACCATACAAAGAAAATTACATTGTGGAACCAAGTCCCATACTTTCAACGTGATCCTTGAACTTCTTTAGTGGCATGTCCTTAGTCAAAGGATCAGCAATCATCAAATCAGTGCTGATGTGTTGGATGACCAATTTTTCATCCTTAACACGTTCTCTTATGGCTAGATACTTGATGTCGATGTGTTTGCTTCGACTACCACTTTTGTTATTTTTCGCCAAGAAAACAACAGCTGAGTTGTCACAGTACAACTTCAATGGCCTATAAATGGAGTCTAGGACTCTAAGCCCAGTTATGAAACTCTTCAACCATACACCATGTGATGTAGCCTCAAAACAAGATACGAACTCAGCCTCCATAGTGGAAGTAGCAGTCAAAGTCTGCTTCGTGCTTCTCCAAAACACGGCTCCACCAACCAGCATAAAGATATATCCTGAGGTGGATTTTCTTGAATCTATGCAGCCAGCAAAGTCAGCGTCAGAGTAGCCTTTCACCTCCAACTCATCGGTCCGTCTATACATAAGCATGTAATTCTTCGTCCCTTGAAGGTATCTCATTACCTTCTTTGCAGCTTTCCAGTGTTCAATACCTGGGTTACTCTGATATCTACCCAATACTCCAACAATATATGCTATGTCAGGTCTAGTACAAACCTGAGCATACATAAGGCTTCCGACAGCGGAAGCATATGGAATATTCTTCATTTGTTCCCTCTCAAGGTCATTCTTTGGGCATTGTTCCAAACTGAACTTGTCACCTTTCACAATGGGCGCTACACTCGGTGAACAATCTTGCATCCGAAATCTCCAAAACTTTATTAATATAGGTCTCTTGAGACAAACCTAAAATGCCTCGTGATCTTTCTCTATGGATCTTAATGCCAATGACATAAGAAGCCTCACCCATATCTTTCATATCAAAGTTTTTGGAGAGAAATTGTTTCACCTCATATAATAATCCATTGTTATTAGTTGCTAGCAGAATATCATCCACATATAAAACAAGGAAACATATGCTACTCCCACTAACTTTATGGTATATACATTGATCCATGACATTCTCTTCAAATCCAAATGAAGTGATTACATCATGAAACTTTAAATACCATTCGCGAGAGGCTTGTTTCAAACCATAGATGGATTTATTAAGCTTGCAGACTAAGTGTTCACCATCACTAGAGGAGAATCCTTCAGGTTGTTTCATATAAACCTCTTCCTCTAAATCTCCATTCAAGAAAGCCGTTTTCACATCCATTTGATGTAGCTCAAAATCAAAATGAGCTACTAATCCCATAATTGTACGAAGTGAATCTTTCTTTGATACGGGAGAAAAGGTCTCCGTGTAATCGATTCCTTCCTTTTGAGTAAACCCTTTGGCTACAAGTCTTGCCTTATATCTATCAATGTTGTCTTGTGAGTCTTTCTTTGTTTTGAAGACCCATTTGCATCTGATGGCTTTTACACCATCAGGCAATTCGACGAGATCCCAGACTTGATTATATGCCATTGAGTTCATCTCTTCAATCATGGCTTTATTCCATAAGTTTGATTCTTTAGAACTTATAGCTTGTGAAAATGTTTCAGGATCATTTTCGACTCCAATATTGCAGTCCATTTCTTGCATATACACCTCATAATCACTAGGAATTGCCGATCTTTTAACCCTAGAAGATCTTCTTAATGTTGCTTCATCATTTTCTTGTGGGACAAGTTGTTCAACCGGTTGCTCAATTGGTTGTTCAACATTGTCTTGATTAGCAACTTGATCTACAAGATCAACATCATGAATTTGTGGAATTTCTATAATAGGTTGTGTCACACGCGTTTGGTCTTGAGGCGTGTGTACTATGATCAACCTGTCACTTGATGTAGATGGTTGAGCTTCATAGTGATTCAATTTAGAAATAGAGTTCTGTATGGCATCACTCCCACTAATCAAATCATCCTCAAGAAATTTTGCATTTCTTGATTCCACAATCCTAGTGATGTGAGACGGACAATAGAACCTATAACCCTTAGACTTTTCGGCATATCCAATGAAATACCCACTAATAGTCCTAGGGTCTAGTTTCTTTTCTTGTGGATTATAAATTCTTACTTCAGACGGGTTTGTGGCACCCCCAAACGTTTGTGGATTATACGCGTTTGTGGCACCCCCAAACGCGTATATGTCGCAAACTCGGTTTCCATCCTTTAAATAACTCAAAAGACATTTTTAAAACAACCTTAGTTGGAACCCGATTCAATATATACGCATCCGTCTTTAAGGCTTCAGTCCACAATGATTGAGGAAGATTTTTATTACTCCTCATACTTCTCACCATGTCCATTAATGTTCGGTTTCTTCTTTCTGCTACACCATTCTGATCTGGGGAACCTAGCATGGTGTATTGGGCAACAATCATGTTCTTGAATAAACTTCGCAAATGGTCCAGGTGCTTGTCCATTCTCAGTGTATCTACCATAATACTCTCCACCTCTATCTGATCTCACTATCTTAATTTGTTTACCACATTGTTTCTCTACTTCAGCCTTGAAAACTTTAAAGGCGTCCAAAGCTTCGTCCTTAGAGCGAAGTAAATAGAGATACATATATCGTGAGAAATCATCTATAAAGGTGATAAAGTATTTTGGACTACTAGCATCCATGTCAGGACAACATATATATGTATGTATAATTTCTAACAAATCATTACTCCTCTTTGCACCCTTTTTAGACTTATTAGTTTGCTTTCCCTTAATGCAATCCACACAAATTTCAAAGTCAGCAAAATCTAGAGCACTAAGCACCCCTTCATTTACCAACCTTTTCATTCTCAAAATGGAGATATGTCCCAATCTCCGGTGCCATAATAAAGAGGAATTTTCATTCATAACACAACGTTTTAACCCAACAATGGTATTCAAGGAGTTATAAGCAGGATCATCTTGCAAAAAAATTGGATAAAGACCACTAGACAATGTACCGTAACCAACAATTTCGAATTTATTCAATAAGGTAAAACCATTATCCGAAAAACAAAATTCAAAACCAAAAGGTACAAGTCTTGAAACCGAAATTAAATTCCTAGAAAAACTAGGAACATAAAAGGTCTTTTCTAAATGCAAAATAAAGCCATTGCTTAACACCAAGCTGCAAGAACCAATAGCCTCCACATGTGAGCTCATTCTCCCTCCTGAAAGGATAAATTGCTCATTTTCCACTGGCTTCCGAAGGTTTTGCATACCCTGCAAAGTATTTGAGACATGGATTGTAGAACCAGAGTCAATCCACCAAGTGTTATGACCATCATTAGTTAAATTAGATTCATAACATACAAACGAAAGTTGAATACCTTTCTTCTCAAGCCAAACCTTGAACTTAGAGCAATCTTTCTTCATGTGTCATTTCTTCTTGCAAAAGAAACACTTTGACTCTTTCTTAATGTCAGATTTGGCAGGGATCTTGCTTTTGTCTTTAGCATGATCCTTCTTTTTCCTTTCCGAAAAAGTCAGATTCACTTTCTCACCCTCTTCCATAGCCAACCTTCCCTCCTCTTGCACACACATGGTCAAGAGTTCATTGATTGACCATTTGTCTTTATGTGTGTTATAAGAGATCTTAAATGGGCCAAATTGTTGGGGCAGAGTGCACAAAATAAAGTGAACCAGAAATGTTTCCGACATGTCAACCTCTAGGGCCTTGAGTTGAGCCGCAATATCCCTCATGCGCATGATATGATCACGCACCCCTCCTATCCCGGTGAGCTTCATGGATGAGAACTTCATGATAAGGGTACTTGCTAAAGCCTTATCCGAAGTGACAAATTGTTCATCAATGGCTTTTATTAGGACATTGACTTTGTTATATTGCTCAATAGAGCCTCTAATCCCAGCAGCTATCTTAGTCTTTATGAACATAACGCAGAGGCGATTAGATCGCTCCCACTTCTCATAAAGTTCTTTCTCAGCTGGGGTACTCGTTGCAGTAATTGCAGCGGGCTCATCTTTCCTTATGGCATAGTCAATGTCCATCCAGCCCAAATGAAGGAGAACTCGTTCCTTCCAAACTTTAAAAATTTCACCATTGAGTTCAGGAACATCACACTTTACATTAGAGAAACCAACAGATTGACTAATTGCAATTTATAAATAAACATGCTTATTAAATTTGTTTTAAAGGCTAATAAGTATATCATATGTCACCAATGCAAACATATTTCGTCAAATGAATCTAAAGACATAAAACTTGCATGTAGGCTAAAGATTTTAATTCAATTAGATTCATAGCAACATGATAAAACTATCAAACATGTCCATTTTCCTAATACCTGTGGGTTAATTAGGAAATATACCAATATTGGACAATTTTGTTATTTAATAACAATGTCATTATTCGTTAAACTATTATACTGGCAAATTGGGGACTTTCGTAGATCGGAATCGTGCAAAGTAAACCCCCGGAAAGAGATAGCTCGTCTTTCCAGATAGGATTTCAAGGTTCCCAGGTAATTGGTGGGGTCACAACGGTCCCGCTTAAGAACCAATTACCTTTGACAGAACCGCCTTTACCGTATTCTCACTAGTCACACCACAACTTTGCCGCCAACAGTTTAATGAATAATAACGTCGATACTATTACTAAAATAAATTTTCGCAATATCACAAAATTCCTGTGGGTAGATTTCATAATATTCTTTATGATCAACTACAACTATTTATGTGATCTTAATTCTTAAATATACAATCTAAATCAATTACAGATGTTGTGGCTACTCTATAAGTTATAACGAACAAAGATTATATAAATCACATAACGTCAACCGCTAAAATTTGCTCTTAACACTATAGCGAACTTTCAAATTTATCGTGCATACTCAATGTTACATGTATGACAAGTAATGTCCACCATATAGCACAACCAAATATATATATATATATATATATATTAAATAATCCAAATGGATCAACACTTAACAACATGTGTTTTCACATAATGTGATAATCATAAATAACAGAATGATAATCATATATATATACATGTAGTTGGGTCCATTGGTATTATTCTATATGCCGTAAATAATTTGATTTTCAAACAAAATTAAAACTTTGGAAATAAATAAAGTATGCGGACACATTAAAGTAGCCTAATGACCGATTCATACCAATTACAAAAAATTTTGAACAAGGCAGAATATATGGCTTGCAATTTTCATAATCCTTAAATCTTTTACTGGTCAACTTTGACATGCTAAGAAATAATATAATATATATCATGGATTACGTAGTGACTCAGACTTCATAAGGTTGCAATATAATTAGTTTTATTAAGTATGATTAAAACTTAATACTGCACATGCAAGTCTATTTCGCCAGAAATGAATAGAGATCATATTCAAAATATTACTGGTTTTCTAACCATTTCTTCACCAAAGTTTCATGATTTAATAATCAGAACCAACAAAAAAAGAAACAAGGCAGAGGTATAGATAGCTCTGATACCAAATGAAAGTTTATTTTCATAATCACACGTGTTCTAAACGACATGAACACATAAATGCGGAAGCGAAATGGATTCGATTACCCACCGCCATTGCTTCGGATTTTCAGCAGCTAGCGATTCGACTCCGGCAGAATTTGATGGTTCTTCTAAACACTACTCTTACTTTAGATGGTGTATTTTTCTTGAATGTTTGAGTGTGTTTAGGGACCTCAAATTAGCTAGTATTTATAGGCTCCATTACCATCAAATGGAGGAACAAATCATCCTTAATTTTGGGCTTTAATGCATTAGTAGAAACTTAGTGGAAACTTTAAATATATGGACCACTATGATGAAAAGAGTTTCCCACTAATTCCATAATTTGTGGCAAGAGTTTCCTATTAATTCCATAATTTATGGAAAAGAAATCTTACACTCTTATGCTCATATCTTTTAATAAATTCCCTTGGCCTATAAAAAAATTATGAAATCGACACACTCTTCTATATAAACAACACTATTTAAAAAGAGGTTTCGATTTGCCCCACCTTTTGTAATAACAGATAATATATCCTAACACATTTTTTTTTTCACAATTAACTAATGAATCTATGAAACCTATTCTTTCATATAAAGCACCCAAAACAACAAAACTAAGTGAATATATCTATTCTTTTGTGTTTTAAAAGGAATGAGTATTTGAAAACTAAGTCTTTCATTTCAAATAGAACGCCTAAAACTTGATAAGTAAATATATAAGTTTGAAATTAGTACATGATCTACAACCAAATTAACTTCATTTATGCGGTGTAACGAGAGAGTGACAAAAAGTACAAAAAGATGCGTGCAGGAAGATTGCAGCCTTTCTCTGCTGTACAACTTGAAGCCATGTTTTATCTGATTCTGAGCTTGCCTCTTAACTAGGGCACTTCGTTTTGGAACTTCTTATTAATCAAGTACCACCTTTTTTTTTCCTTTTTGGATGTAAGTTTATGCATCAATCTCATGATATTGCTGTACTATCTTTTGTAAGTTAAATGTTATTGTTTCATCACATCTTCATCATGATTGCCGTCACCATTTTTGAACTACACAATCTTAGTAGTTTAGTTGTAGCTTTTTGTTTAGTATGTTTTGCAAAGGATTAAGATTCCTTTTAACGTGGTATTAATATCACGCAAGTGCAGTAAGATTTTGAATATTATATAAATTAATTGAGATAATTTAATTTAAAGATTCGACCATCTGTTAAAAAAATGGATTTACCAAAGTATATACTTGTTTTATATGGTCCCATTGATTAGTAGCCAAGTTAAATATGGAGTACTAGACTGGTTAGGCTAACAGTCTAAAATATCTCATGCGGTCTGATAAAATTGGCATAATGTTCTTTTTATAGTTTGTCAAATGACAAAACTCAATTCGTCATGTTAAATATGTTGTACACATATCAGTACTGTCCATTAAAGTTTAACTATGTTCGTTTATATTTTTCAATGATTAAAGTGACATTATTTAACTTCTTCAAAAGATGTATTTTTAGGAAAAATGAATTTAATTTGGCCTTTTTGGTGATTCAGTACTTCCAACATCTAAATCATGCTTATGAGTTTTGAGAATACAAATACAATGGACATGAGAATTTTAAGTTAGTGGCTTATATGGTACATCATATTTTTTAAAACAATGTGTTTTTTTGATAAATCAGATTTTAAAAAAAAAAAATCATCCTAAATTCAAATCATCATGAAACTTTAGTATCATCCCCACTAGAAATATCAGTTCTGAATTTCTGATAGATCAGAATAAAGTCAACTACTTTTCTTTTCATTAATTTTGTTTTTTAGCAAAGAAAAGGTGAATATGGTGGTGCTGCGTGCCGGCAAACAAAACAGGGCGGTGCCGGACAAAGCACGTTAAATGGACGAGGTGGGGGACCCTTGTCATTGGCTGGAGGTGACTCACCCACTCTCGTCCGTACGCGTGGCACCAATAATCAGCCCACCTGCTTTTTACATCTGCCACGTGGGAGTTTCCAATCACGATTATCTGATGATGATTAAAATATAATTACCAACTAAAGTTGAAAAAAGTAGGACTTGGCCCGGCCCTTTACATTCTTGCTCCACCTATATGAGAGTGACTTTTGTTGGTTTCACTGTTGTTTTGCTAATTTAATAGGGTAAGTGATTTTCTCACAATGATTCGTCATTAATTAGTGCTTTTTTATGGAACACAAAAAAGTGACATTATGTACTAGAATACTAATTAATAGCATATCGAGTATAGTATAGCTAGCCACATGTTCGTATTATTGCAGCGGGACGGAACTCAACTCCACTAAAACTGGATAACAAGAACAATAGTAGCACACTACCACAGGAATATACTAAATTAAACAATTGTCCCTTCGTGAAAAAATATGTAATTAATTAAGATACACTTTGTGAAAAATAAAAAACAGAGGCACACATTTGTGCGTGTCATCACTGTGCAGAGGCCATGCTAACTTTCTCTGTATTATTCTAATTTTATCGAATGTCCCACAAGGAACGGAAAGAAGAATAATGGAACCGCTTAGCCTGAATATGCCACCAAGGACTTGTATCGAATTCAAATAAGCAACTCTCCATGTTTTAAGATAAAAAACACGTGTCATCATCACAATATAAAAATAGAGTACATAAATTGACATACAAGGTGGCAGATTGGAGCAAGGAACAACGATCACCACAGGATTTTCGAATGTTCAAATCAAATAACTTATGTAACACTAAATTTACTACAGACTCCCCTACTCCTCCAAAAAGGCTCGATCAGTACGTAAGTATATCAACATAAAAACAAGAAAATACAGTTGTAAAAAGTAGTCAGCGAAGAAATTGCCGTGTGACAGTGCTCAATGACAGTCCAAAAAAAAAACAAAAAGAGAAATAATGTCCAGTAGTACATATATAAGTCGTACCTGAATTGGACATTAATAGTGATGGATGCAAGTTACAGGCATAAATAGCTGTGAATGATATGATATGATACTTTGTAATTGAAAAGTAACGATCCCAGTTTGTCATTATCAATAAAATGAAAATTAGCGAAATTACATTATGATAATGAAGGAGAAGGACAGAAGGAGCAATCGAATATAAGATGCCAACACTCATTTAATTACAACTTGCCTTACAGCCGTGTACTCTATATGTCAACATATCTATAAGTTAGTACTTGCAGTACAAGAGTCGTTATACGCAATCGAGCAAACAATCCGCGACTCATTCAAATTTTCTGTACCAAAATCGTGTACAACGACTCTTTGCACTACTGCTTTAATATCAATCATGCCGTTTGTATAAATAAAAGAGGAAGATTAAAGGTTTATTTCTCTAGTCGCTCGTCAACATGTAAAATTGATCCCGTTACGCGTTACATCCATGTAGCGTAAATTTTGCAATGATACGAAAAGTTGTGCACGAATTTGGTATAAAAGACTTGCGTTGCTCCCAATCAAGAGTGTTGCTCTTAAGTTGTCTTTTATGCACTTTTCTTTTGCACAATTAATGCGAGAGGAAAAACTTCATTAATCATAGTGGAGAATATGGACTATTTGGAAAAAAAGATGCTATTTGCTTTGAAGATACTCTACTTTTCTTTCTGTTATGGGATATGTTTCTAATGACCCTTCAAAGAAAACATTTAAGTAAATTAAAGAATAAATGGTATTAATAAAAATACAAAGACCTCACTGTCTATTCCAGATGTAGATTCTAACTAATCTTATACAACAAGTGCACCAAAATTCTAATGACCCTTTGATAAGCAAAAATTTACAAAGCTAAGATATATAAGTAAATTATTTCAAAGATTACCAGACTTAAGCCCACCCTTCAACCCCATGCTTATACTGTTCTGCAATCCCTTCATTCCAAGACTTGTATCTTGCATCATAGCTACAAATTCATTGTAATCAATCCTCCCATCCTGAAATAAATAAAAAATACATTTGAGACATTTTGTGTATATATTATGTTCAGAAACAAGATTTAGTAACCAATGAGAAGTATACGTTATCCTGATCGACTTCACGGATTATGTCTTCTAGATGAGCATCATCAAGACCAAATTGCTCACAGGCCAGTTGAAGTTCATCTTTTGTGATGTACCCACTACTATCTTTGTCAAAATATGAAAACGCCGCATACATATGATCCTCTTTCTGGACTTTGTTTAGGTGCAACATTGCAGCCACAAATTCTCCGTAGTCTATCGTTCCACTATTATCAACATCAGCCTGCATTATCATTGAAATAAAACATTGATTGGAGACATTCAGGATATAAATGTAGTCTCATTCCCATGGGTTATATTGTTCTGATACTAACTATGATCTATCTTGACACAGTTGTGAAGGAATATAAACTGATATGCGGGTCATGACAGTCAGAATTATTAGAGGAAAAAACTTAAGTTATGTTTGATGCTTACTGCTTGCATTAGGCTAACTATTTCCGAATCATTGAGATTGGCGCCAACTTTTCCCAACCCGTTTTTGAGCTCTTCAAGAGTAATCTGCCCGCTATTGTCCACGTCTATCATTTTAAACATTGCCTTTAGTCCAGCAATTTCCTCCTCAGAGAGACTTTCAGCGATAACCTAAGCATTAAGAGAATAGTTTTTGTTAGCCATACGACAAAATGTCCAATTAGTATTGCTGAAGAAACACAAGACAGGGGGGAACCGACTCTGATTGCTAATTTCTTGAATTTGTTCATGGCAGAAAATTGCTTCAAGCGAGTCAGCACAGCGGAATCAAGAGGCTTATCTGGAGCTATACCGTCAACTTGTACCCACGGGTGGCCTATATTAACATTTTTACCATCACGCACATCATTTCTTAAGTCAAGAATGTGAAACAATATGTATAGATTGCACTTGGAAACATTCGAGTTATTTAAATGAGCGCTTGATATTGTTCATTGACAATAAACTAAAGATTTCTATATCTTCATATGTTCTGTTGTAGGAATCTTTATATCAGTCGTATTACATATCACTTCCTATTTAACACACATTTCATAGGTTAATTTACAGAATACTCACTAAGAACTTGATGAGCTGTGAGTCGCCTTTTGGGATCTCGCGTAAGCATTCTTCTTACAAGATCTTTTGCACTCTCAGAAATACTAGGCCAAGGCTCAGATACAAAGTCAAGTTCCCCTCTCAAAACCTGCTCGAATATTCCCTGTTCCGTTTCTGTACCAAGTGTAAAGCAAGAAAAACATTTCAGCTAACTGCTTTAAATGAAACAAATATATAACATAGAAGAATCAGGAGAAAATCTCACCATCCCAAAACGGCGGGACTCCACTAAGCAAGATATAAATGATAACTCCAGCACTCCATACATCACATTCAGCGCCATAATGCTTCTTTAAAACCTCTGGCGCCACGTAATAAGGACTTCCAACCACATCAACAAATTTTTCACCTGTGAATCTTTTAACATCAGTAATTGATCAGAAGAACAATAGTTAAAGCCATATTCATCTTGAGTACCTGGCCTAAAGAAAATCGATAATCCAAAATCTATAGTCTTAAGTGGCGATTCTTCTTGCTCGTTCACAAAAAGAAAATTCTCTGGTTTCAAATCTCTATGCATCACTCCCAGAGAATGACAAGCTTCAACAACACTAACTATTATCCTTGCAAGTTCAGCCGCCTTTTTCTCCGTATAATGTCCCCTCTTTATAATCCTATCGAAAAGTTCTCCACCCGCACAAAGTTCCATAATGACATGAACCGCAACAGCATCCTCATACGCTCCAACGATCGATATGACATTGGGGTGCCCTGCCAAGTGGTGCATTATCTGAATTTCCCTCCTAACATCCTCGACATCCTCCTCCGTAACTAACTTCCTCTTAGCTATGGATTTGCAGGCATATTCTTTGTTAGTTCCCTTCTCAACGCATAAAAATGTCGTCCCGAATTGTCCTTGTCCTAACTTCCTCCCTAAAGTGTACTTCTCCTTCAAATTCTCTGTTTTCCTCTGTAGAACGGATTCGACCTGTAATCCTACACTCGATACTCTCTTAATATGACCGGGCTTATTCTTTTTCTCCTCTTCTGGTGGCTTAGTGCTAGTATCGGCAGGGCTAGCCTTTGCAGTAGTTGTCTGATTGTCAGCTTTCACCTCAGGCTTATGGGGCTCCTCATTGCTGGGAATCTTGATCGACGTAGGTGGGGTGCTTTGCACGTCAGAGGTATCGTTGTTTCTATGGCTGTCGTCCTTAGTACTGCTACTAACACTTTCTTGGTTAGGGGCTGTGAGGGTATCCGGCTGCCGAGTTTTCCAAACTGCGGCGGTGACGGATTGTAAGAAGCCCTTGTTCTCTAAATTAGGACCTACGCACGTATTACCCATCAAAAGCTACGTAATTCTATTTTGTCTAGCCCTGTTGAATTTCACCATTGACAAACGCCATTATTGATCCAATATTCACCACCAATTTGGGTGAAATGAACATAAATAACAAAAGGGAGATGAATCAATGGCGATAAATTTGAACATGATCCCAATACGCAGGAAAATAAATCACATTGGAAAAAGGAAAGAAAGATCTAATGTATTATGAAAGAAATATTGGTGCCCTAATTTTCTCCAGCCCGTTACTGCATGCATGCGTGCGCAGAGACAGGACGAGGAGAAGAGGAAAAAAAAAAAGTGAAATCGCTAAAATTTGATTTAGCACTGTGATTCGTAGATTCATGCGAATGCTGAAATGCATGCAGCGGTAATGGATGGTCACCTAATTAGTTATTAGTAATAACTAATAATAACAACAATAATGATAATATTAATAAGGAATAATTGCGTCAACTCCCATGTATTTCGAGTCAATTCACAAACTTCCCCCAAACTTTGAAAAGGTGAAAATATCGACCTAACAGAGGAAATTACAGAAATCGACCGGATGATCAACAGTCCCAAGGGTAATCCACGCATTTTAGAAAATTTGATGGACATGTTTCTCTTTTACGAAGCCACGGCACATTGCAAATCGACCCATAATACAAGGAGTTTGAAGCAATTATATCTAATAATAATCACTAACAGTTTTGTTATATTTTGTCCTTCACGTCCTTAATTATGTCGTGCAAAGACCCAAATGCGTGGGTCTATGGGCACCGCTAGACGAATTCTTGACATAAAGTCTTAAAACTTTTCGTGTCTAACACCAACACGACGACACGACACAACACAACATTAACACTTTATGTTTTTTTGCAACATTGGCTCCTCATAGGTCCTTATTTTATGATATGAGTATTGGTTTCTAATATGGAACGTAATATTCGTTTCTCTAACAATATACATCAGATTCGTTATATATTGGTTATAGAGAAACTTTTAATGTTTATGTTGCGCAATGAAAATACGAAACAATAACAACCACCAACCACGAATAGAGTAATTCACAATAACACGAAAAGCGATAGACAATGAAAGAACACAAGACACAATTTGTTTACCCAAATCGCCTAAGACTACCTATGGGGGCGATCCAAGCTTGAATCTCCACTATAATGATGATGATGAGTGATTACAAATAAAACTTAACTAATATTTGTCACATATCAAGAACAATGTCTCTCATATATCACAATTGTTTTATCTCATATTTTAATCTCTAACTCAAATCTCTCTTGTTTGCCACAAGGCCAAACCTCGAAGGCTACATGTCACACTTCACCTTATTATGTACACGCCCTAAGAATCTCTTATATAGTTGTTGAAACACATACTAAGGCAACATACAGAAGTTGGGCCGAAACTAGGACTCCTGGGGCCGCTCTCTACTTGAGCGGCGTGAAGCCCGCGCCTCCCCTGCCAGGTTAGCATAACCGCGCTTGGGGCCACGCGGTTCTCGCTGCCATTTTGTCTTCTCCTTTCGTCGTCGTTGCCCATATCCCTTGGGCCTCGTATGCAGCTATTTGCCTTCATTGTTCCGACTCCACAATCCTAACAATTTATTATATATGATAACACCTTAAAATATCATGGTCCAATAAGAACCCCCGACCCTGAAAAATGAACAATCGAGGACTCCCATAAGTGCGGAGATCTGGAGAAAATGCCTCGTAGGAGAAAAAAGAGAAGGAGCCTTGATGAACTTTTGCATTGTCGTTCAACAAATCATGACGAAGGCTAATACTTTCTCGTATAAGCAAATCATGTAATCAATTTGTTTGAGACATAACCACTTGACAAAGTGCCCATACAACATTATGGATCAAGTGGAGAACATTGAAGGTCGATGTCTTACCGTATTTAAAAATAAAAGAAAAAAAACTGGCGAATCGATCTACCGAGTCATAACATTAAAGACATAGCATGCGCTTAATTTTTTTGACATAATATCTCTTTAATGGAGACCTAATCTGTAAAAGTAGAAATCTTATTTGTAGGACAAACTAAGGCCAATAATACAAAGTCGAACTAAGAAACGCTTGTACTCTCTTGTATTTTCATATATAAACATCCGACTAGACAGATTTAAGGGTGAGAGTTTTTAATTGGCCCTAAAATCTTGCTATGCTATGCTTCGCTTCATTTCATTATTGCTGTTAAGGGTTAATATTGATTTGACGATGAGATGAGGATTAGACAGATTTATCTAACTTGTGTGTGTGTTTTTTTTTTGTGTGCTAATCAATCAATCGCATAAGTATGAAAGGAGTTACGAGGTAGCTATAATGAGCATGCTTGCAATGCAGCTGTGTAAAAGACCTTAGTGTAAACATATATGCATTTGAGTGAAAACTATGTCTTTTATGCAAATATTGTTCGCAGAGATCCAGACCTACGTGCAGGTTTTGAAACGTGATTAACGTCGTATCTGTCCTGATACGAATACTGCCATTCTGCTATTGGCTTTTTATTAACCATCCCGCTACAAGTAATCGACCCCCTCTTCTATAGCAGCCGTGCATTTAGGTTTCAATACTTTTGAAGGATATATCTTTTGTTGTTAGAATACAGTTTCTTTTTTCTGGTCTTCACCATGGACTGATATAAAAAACATAAGAATGTGACTGTTAATTACAGTGTGACTTTAAAGTACGATACGGATTGTTGAAAATTAAACAATTTTAACCTTTATGATACATAAGAGACTAGACGTTTGACTCTATCATTTTCTTATCTCAAGGGAGAACTACTGAAGCTAAGGAATTTAGTTGAGCATGTCAAGGAGTTTTCAGGTCCACCTACGATTTCCACGAGGTCAGTTGTTTTCATGTCTGTTACATATATACATATTAATTCATTTCTGAAAGTTTTTTGTCCCCGGTAGTAATGCAGATGATGGAGCACAAGGCCCAAGAAATCAGACTCATCAAAAGCACCACGATATATTGACAAACAGTTGCTGTATCCGGTAACTAAGTATTAGAAATAGGTTGCTTTGCAATAAGTAAAATCATTAGGTAATAGAAACTTCTTTTTTTTTTTTTTTATCTCTCACTTGCACCACAGGCCGTCAGGCCCTGCATTTTAATTTTGACATGCACTTACATAATATGATCAATGACAGGAAATATAAAAATTACATGATAACTTTTTCATTGTATGAAACTCTGCAATGCAACCATGTTGGCTGGTTGTTTTCTCTCACATTTGATGTACGTATTTCACTACTACCATTTGATACCAATGAATTCTTATTCGACCAAGTAATGTACTCCAATGGTAAGATCTTGACTAACATATGTTATACCATTATTGTTTCACTTGCATGGTGTACTTGTTTCCCAAAGATCAATAGCCAGAAAGTTCTACCTTCCTCCTAAAGCATTAAGCCCCTTTAGTACCTGTGTTGCTTGACATTTCTTTGTTATGGTCATCACTATTACCAAGAAAAGCAAGTTTTGAAATGAGTTATGAGTTTATGCTGAAGTCCTGTTGCGTACTGAATGGGAAAGAATCGTAGCTTCCCCGTTTCTGGATGGGAAGGAAAAATAGAGTTGGGCCCTTCAGACATGATAATCGTGAATTAAGCTGCTTTACCTCTAAGAAGGATATTTTGTCGTTGGAAGTTACTCTAACAACACTCTGTTTACTTTCTCCAACTATTAACTATACTTTACTGTATTTTTCCCATTTTAGAGTTGTATTTAAATAATAGAACTTCAAAAGAATATTAAGAGCAACCCACTTTTGGTATGTAGTTGCAGAATTTGTATAGCAGGACTGAAACCATAAAACAACTTTGCAAAATGGCGCCCAAATGTCTTGCATGACAGGTCAATAACAATGATGATTATATTTGTAACCATCTGACGCTTCAAGTAACCAGCATTCATCACTTTCCTGGATCCTAGCACTTGGAAACATTTGCTGGAAATATGTATTAAAAGAATTATTGTAAAGCACAAAATTATGAGTTTTTTCTGACATTTGTGGTCAGATGTCTCTGTCCATACCCTTTCTATTTTGAAGCTCGTGTTTATAACTGGAATGGAAGTCTGAGGTGGTGAATTTTGTATGAATCAAAAGCAACTCTTTAGCTGTATTCCATTTTTTCTTTATTTTATCATTAGGGATAATGAAATACACTATGTTTTCCAACATTATTGCCTAGAAATAACTACTATGCTCAACAGATATACTTTATGCACAGGTTTCATAGGTTGTGGAACCTCCATAGATTGCCAAAGTCAAAGCATGATACGATCATTGGAATCCACCTCTACCAGCCAAATTAATAATCTTGTGAATTTTCATTCTTGGTTGCACCCTCAATCTACTCTACCTCGTTCAGCTGTATCAGCTTTGAATGCAGCAGGTGGCATTTCTGTAAAGCCTATGTTACTTGCTGAAGTTTTTCTTCTCTTATTATCGCACCTTACAAATTGTTCCACTTATCCAGGACAAGCAGATTTTTTCACCTAACGTCAGAAGGCTTGCGAAGATTCATTCCGAAGCATTTACTACATGCTTCGGAAGAAAATTTGTAAAATCTTTTATGGTATTCTCCATTTTAGATATCTCTATGACAACACACTTTTCTTGATAATTCTTGTCTTGGTTTCTATCATAGTGTGAGCAGAAAGTTGGGCACTAGCTGCCACATCTGATGCTCTTATTATCTGTTTTGTGATTGTTCTGTCAAGGGATACCTATTTTAGAATTACAAGCCTTAGGTATTGAGCTGTCGTTAACTGGTACTATTTTGTTACCTCTGCGCTATGTAAATTTTCTTTTACTGTTTTCTGATAAGCAAGAATTTTGTTTATATGCTTGGATGTGTACTAGGACCATGCCTTGCTCAAACTCATGAACAAATGCCTTTCCTTGCAACTATAGTGTAGGTTTCCCTTGATAATGTTAGTTGTTTGGCTGTTTCAAGTAGCCTCACCTTTGCCTCTCCTTAGATAAGTTCTTAGTTAACATGATTTCTTTCAGGATTACTGTTGATCTCATTTTTCAGCTATCATAGTTCAAACGTAACTAGTATACACTTCCGACCTCTTACCCATGTTAGTTTAAGTGCTACAGCAGTAAACTGAATTTAATTTTATAGTTAAGCAAAATTCAAAAAGTCAAATTCATGTGCTCACTCCATGGGAACTTTTGCAGTGTGCACTGAACTGTTTGTAGTACTGTTCACTGGACCTGATCAATGGAATGAG
The DNA here is from genome assembly GCA_948329865.1 of Linaria vulgaris. NCBI lineage: Eukaryota > Viridiplantae > Streptophyta > Magnoliopsida > Lamiales > Plantaginaceae > Linaria > Linaria vulgaris. The sequence goes on along the minus strand of OX415254.1, from coordinate 12,310,167 downwards.
AGCAAGTGCTCTTTCTATGCATATGTATCTCAGTCAACAAGAAATTTGAGATCACTTCTAAAACAACTTGTAAGACCTCTTAACAATTAAACTATTTTTTATTTTGAATCGAACACATGTTTATTTCAATCTATGTTTCTTCTCCATATTGGACAAGCATTTCTGTTTACATGAAATTGTATATATTAAGAGACTTGTGTTTTGCTGGCTGACAATATTTATATGGATTTTATACTCTACTGCAGGACGTTTTCTTCTCAATGCCTCTCTGCCACTCTAAAGTAGAAGAAGTTACCATGGAAGATCTTGCTGAACTTTCAGAAACTGCAAAACACAATCTTGTGCATGTTTGAAATTCATATCATGTGGAATTTCACGAGCTAATAGTTTAAGCAGCTACTCTAAAGTCTTATGTGTATATGTATTTCATACCATATGCTTGCCCAAAGCTCCTTTGAGTCGTATTGTATTCCTGGTAGGTTGTCTTTGTATCCATACACTTACGGCATTTAATTTGACTTGCTTTCTTTTATGTGTAAGTTTCTATTAAAGTTCTCAAATTGTAGTTCCCTTTTTTGCAAAAATTTGCTCTTTCAGTAGTTGAAGTCTTTATTTGGCGCTTATCTTTTTGTATAGTATTTTGTACATCTGGGGTAAAACATCTTCCTCCAGAAAATAATAATGCATTTATGTTTTTAAATACGTTTGTGTATAACATTTTTAGGTTGTGGAGTATAAAATGTTTTTTTTTGCTGTTAGAAACATCTTTACATGTGTGTGCGTGCGTTAATACATTAAAATCTTGTGTAGAACCCAACATTTTGTATTTTGTACTTACATGCCCCCTCATCTTCAGTTCTTGCATCTCTCATTAAATCTTGCTAACTTCATTAGTCTAGCTTGCGTTGTTGGAACCAATAATGCCATAGACTTTGTTGACCTACAAGCCTTTTGATGTTGTACTTAAAAAAGTTGGATTAAAGCTTGAAATGTAGTTTATTGTGTTGTTATCTCTAAGTCATGTTTGATTTGCTTTCAGACTCTTTCTGACCTCTTTGACTGGTGATGATGTTCCGGTGCTCTATTCACCAGTTCCTTTTGAAAATGCTGCTCTTTCAGCTCCTGAGGTTGGTCCTATTTAGTAATGTGCCTTAATTGTGTCCCATTGCTTAAACTAACAGGTGGTTAATGTATACATTCCATCACTATTTTTTAATTTATATTAAAATTTTCGAGCCAGCATGAACTTCTAAGTCTTGCCGCTTGTTACTGCCCTTTTGTGATTCCAAATCATTGATAAATCTTGCTTAATGTCTGTTACTGCTGAAGCACAAATACAGATTTCTTAATGCAAAGTCATTTTGCGTTGATTCCTTGTTACATGTTAATATTTTTACAATAACAAGTTATTAGTAACATCATTTTGCCATTTATTCTAAATTGTTCAGAACAAACTCACTCTATTGCACAGATTAAGTTCAAAGAGGTGAGGAGAGCCGATCACATATCTACTAATGGCAGAGGACCTGATATATGTTCATATGCTGGCATTAGCTATTGCATTGAAATTACGGATGCCTATCTTCCATCGTGGATAATTAGTGATATTTGCAATGCTATGCGCTGCAAAGAGGGTGAATTACAAGCCAGGTATACTAATATCTTGCTATTGTTAAAACTTGGGGCGTGTTACTGAATTTGGCTTGGTGCTTTTCCTGGGAATCATATTTTAGCCCCAAGGCCATTTGTTCTTAAAACCACCATTTGCAGTTCATCTTTCAGCTTGTAGTATTGTTATTCATCTTACAGTAAGTAGTTCCTTGCGCTATTAATATATCTTTCAGTTAGTGGTTAAATCCGCCAATTACAGTTTACTCGAGATAACAATCAAAATAGACAATGCAAGATCGTCTGGTAATTTGGTTTGGTCTCTTCAATTTACTTATTTGAAAATGCTTCACCAGCTCTGAGATCTTTACGTGTAATTACGAGTGGGTTCTCTTGAGAGTACAAGTTACCGGCAGTAGTTTGTTCCCTTTGTTCAGTGAACTATAAAATTTCTTTGTTGTGCCCCAATCCGTTGTACATGGTGATTGGTATTAAGAACGTAGCAATCTGTCCTTATCCATGAGAACTCGTTGTTGCAATTTATACTTTCGGTCTTAACCAGTGTCTTAAAACTGAATGCTAATCAAGTTTCTGGACTCTAAGTACCCGCGTATAGCAACTTGTTGACCATTATTATCTGCTAGCCTGTGAAAGCAGTACTTAAGCAGTAATCTTGTTCAACTGTATGAAAATATCTATGCCATTAGTGTTTTGCGCGTTACTGTGAGTTGATGTCTTTTTTTTTTTTCTCTTGCTTGACTTTTTTGCAGCTTTAAGATGAAGCAAACATCAATTGGCCTGAATGTTGGTCTAGGTATAAACAGAGACCAACCTGTTATGGAAATCAAGGCAGACAAAACAATGCAACCAATGCGAGCCACTGCTTCTTTTGGTATTGGAAATGCAATGGTTTCCCATCAATTACATTCTACCTATTTAAAAGGATTGAGATACAATGGTGGTTCCTACGTAGCTTCTCTGTTTCCGGTTACCTAGGTAATGAATAAAGTTCAAGACAAGAACTTCCTTGTTGTATCTACAATCTAATGTAATTTATGTGATGTTAAAAGCCTTCAAATTGATCTGCTACCTCTTTTAACCTCTCAGTGACAAGTTGTTTATGAGATAATTCTCAGTTCTGGCAATAGCCAAATCTTCCCAAGCAGGAAAATGTTTCACCATCAACAGAAATCTCTTAATCTGGCTGACTGTCTTAATGAATAGAACATACAAGTACTGAAAAGTCTATATCATAGCCAATGAAGGCTTTTAAACGTGTAAATTTCGACAATTTAACATAAAGATCTTTAGTTACTTAATACGAGATGACATAAGTCTAAAATCTGTCTTAAACTTTGATTGGTGTGGAATCTTAATATACACGGGATGTACTTTTTGTGTTTCATCACTCCACGGATTATAACTCACATCAGTCAACAGATTCTTCTGGAAATTAAATAAACAATTAATGACTGAAGTAAAGGAAAGCCAGAAATAGATCCAAATAGCGCTACTTCAAAGAAAAAATAGGCACAAGTATTGCAATCGAGAAATCGCACAACGTACAATACAGAGCTAATTATAGACACATACTTCAACTAAATTCAAAGCAATATGGTCATGTTCTTCCACAACAACAAATTGAATGAAAAGAATACTACACAAGAAACCAAGTACCCAAACCCACATCAACAACCACGAAAAAGTGATGTTTGCAACAACTTGAAAAAAAAATGCAATCGAAACCACTCAGCTCAAATCATTGATTAATAATGCACTTCACGGAGGAAGAGCACTTGACATCGGTCTCACAATTGCGTTCTTGATACATATCCCAATTGTCTCACTTGAGGACCACGGTTGAAAAGCATTAGCAACCCTGCATTGTGGGCTGATAATCCAAACATGTACCTGAGGCAATGACAAGTTCTTCATAAGCTGGTTGAATATCTCGAATACAAATGGCATGAAAGACCAATGACAGTTTCTGGAGTAACAAATGCTCAAACGCTCTGTACTACATGTCAAGCACTCGTTATTTGTGTTCATGAAATGCTCCGGGGATTTCCATATCCAGAGCAGATTATATTTAGCAAGTTTAATGCGTACATTGGCAAGGTCAAATTCTAAGATACTCGGATAATGTTATATAACACATATACCTCATCAATCATCATAAGAGGTGTTGCATACAGGTATGCAGCCACTAAGAAGCTTAATTAAGTAAGTCATAACATAAATCCATGGGAAAACCCAGCGAATGGAAGCAAGTAAAACATATGATATACTGATTAGTAACTACTAAATCAGAAAATCTGATAGATTCACTCACTTGCATTTGCGAGCTTTCCTTCTCCAGAAAACAAATGAAACAATCCACTGAACAAGAACAAAAGAAATACGTGTCAGCTGTTACAAAACAGGGATGATTACAGGATCACCAAAAGTGTTAAATGCATTTAATAATCAAAATGACAAATTGCTTTCCATGTGATGCAATACAAGACAAAATCGGGACTTAACAGAGCAGAAAGATCTATCAAGGAAGCAGCACAACTGGCATTTTGATCCAAAAAGAGTTTTTCCCTTTTAAGTTTTATTATATTTAGTGCTGACTCTGTAAACTAATATCACACTTATCAACCACACAGATTCAAGACTACAAACCGGGCCAAGGAGATTGAACGAGGAGGGGCTGTCATAGGTTAAGTTGCTGAAATACTTACCTAAAATAATTGCATCGTTGACAATGATTTGAGTCATATAAAAAAACTATAACAAGGATTGCCTGAGATCCTACACTGATAAGGAAGAGAAAAAAAAGAACAAAGATAGAGGTGATACTAGGAAAGTGTGTTTTTGTAATAGATTGATAATCATGAGCTCAAATAGTAGAAAAGGATAAACAGGAAATCAGTCACAAACTGGAATAACTAAAAATTTATCACAATTATGACTTTGGCCATACACAAACAACTATGCAACCAGCATCCCAAGGACCAGATAAGAGAAGCTTATATATGCCTCTGCTACAGATCTTTTATCACGTTTGACACTATATTATTTCGTTAATGTTTGACACCCTCCTATAGTGAACACCACTCAGACTATTATGAATTATAGCCAGCTGACACTCTTTTTACTGGCAATTCTTTGATATCGTGGGCTTTGCATTCATGCAGCTATGCAGAAGGAATAAACACTCGTTACCCCATACTTATGTTGTCTGAAAGAATTCGAGACATGCTATATTTACTAACATGCAAGACAGTTTCATGTGCCAATGACAGTTACAGAAGGACATAAGCTTGGTCATACGAAATCACTTTACCTAATTAATGTCCAATGATGTAATGGAACTTAATGAAACACAGCATGAAAAGGTAAGATATCCTAAAAACAAAAGGGCTGCTTATGTGCCAAAATAAGGAGATCAAAGTGGACAGAAAGATGATTTGTCAGTGACCAATTAATTAAAGTGCACTAACATCATTACCTTAAACACTGCAATGAAGGAAAAACTCCCAACCACAGACTGCTTTCTCGCAGGCATTCTGACAGCAGGTGACATTTCTTTACACAAGTTCTGAGCTATTTCTTTCAACAATACCATTTGAGCTTTATCAGTCCCAACAGATATAATTGATTGCCTCATTGATTCTCGGTCAGCCTCAAGCGCATGAAGTCTTGCATACAGCTTCTGAATCTCCAGATCCCTAACGTCCGAATGATTATAGTCATCATAACCAGTCCCAACAGGAGCCTTGGGATCCTTGATACCATAAATAGAAGCTCCCTGATGAACAGAATCAATAGTGTAAACTCTGTCAGACATGTCATCTCCAAATTCGGATGCATTGTCCACTTTTCTCGAAGTAGATTTCTCTTCCACGTGAGAAAATTCTGCCTTCTTAAAACTGTTCCTCAAATTTGGAGAATCTGGGCCCATATCCCTAGCCACAGCAAAAGGCGAAGTTGAGCCGCCGGTAGCGAGCTTCCTAAGATTGCTAGGCTGCCTTGGAGACTGACCAGCTATCACCTTTTCAAACACACTTGTTGGACCAATGAATTCGCCATCAGGCTGAATGGTCCTAGGACTTTTCTCCAATTGATTGATTCTACATTCCAAATCCTTCAATTGATCCCGAGACCGCGGTGTATCGCCAGACACATACTTTTCAATATCCGTCTGTTCATCATCGTCACTTGCAAAGGCGTGGGATGCATTCAAATTGCACCTAAGAGGAGGGTAAATCTCATAATAAGGGAGCTCAAATTGCCCGCCCAGGTTCTCATTCATGCTGCTAGTGTTCCGACTCATACCCATTTCTCCATCGACCTCAGATTCCGTCAGCCCGTAACTCATCATCCTGTGCTTATAAGCCTGCACCTCACATGTCAACGACTGAATGACTTGCTCCCTCTTATACAACAAATCCTCCAAGGCCAACAACTCCTGCTGATCATGCGCCATTTTCTCCTCGGCGAAGCGCTTAAACTGCCTGGCCTCCATCTGAATCTCGGCCTTCTCTCTCTGCAGCCTCAGAATCATAGACATGGCCTCGTTGGTAGCTGAAGAGGAAGCGTTCCTCTCCTCCTCCAACTCAGAAATGAGGTCCTGAACCGTCTGCTGTTGGTTGCTGACCATTTCACGGAGCGCCATACATTCGTTCCCCATGTCGACACGGGCATTTTGCGGTAGAACAAACCCAGGAATACGAAATTGACCTTCCTCCTCGAATTCATCCAACTTACGCTTCACGGAGCGAAGATACGTCCCCGAAAGCGACCTGTTGATCATCATCAAACAGCTGCAACCGCAATCGCAACATTTGCCTAAACTAGTCGATGGGGGTGAAGAATTCTCAGACTCCATAAGATCATCAACACAAAAAATAAAGCCTCAAAATCCAATTCAATCAAAGCTCAATACCAAAAATCCGACACCTCCCTCCGCATTCTAATTCACGTATTTCCCCTCAAAATACGAAACGCCTCACATATTTATTTGTAACAACGAAAAATACACACACACAAAAAAATGTCGTCGCGTATGATTCTGTTAATTACCTTGCATATTAACCCCCGGGGAGAATATTTACTCCGGAAATTGATTTTTCCTGTTTCTGATCTGAAGGGTAAATAAAATAGGTTTTCCCGGGTGAAATGGAGATTTGAGAGGGAAATTGAAAGGGTGAAATTGGAGGGAGGGAGGAATTTCGAAACCCTAAAAATATCTCTTCTGTTCTGTTTGTTTCTAATTTGTTGTTATATAGTTATTATGATGATAAATTTGCTTCGTGTTTCGTGCAAAAATCTGTTTTGCTGTTTTCCTTTTTTTTTTTTTGTTTAGAGAGAGAGAGGAATCGTCTGTTGTTTGTTTGTTTGTTTGGTGGAGAGAGAGAGAGAGAGAATGTAGCTAGGGGAGGGTAATTTTGGAATTTGATATTGTGGCTATTGAAAATTTCAATGAAGAATGTAGCTGGGGGAGGGTAATTTTGGGATTTGATATTAAGTGGACATTGAAAAATTCAATGTAGTGGTGGAAAGGATGAAAGCTGCAGCCTGCCTGCCCGCCTGCCCAGCTGCCCAGCTGCCCGTCCAAGTTTTGAAATTGACACCCATTTATTATTAGTGTTGATTGCACTTTCTCTACATGTATATATAAAAATGGAATCAAATTAAGTGATTATTTAATAATGTTCTCTAGTGTTTGGTAACGACCGCTTTGTAAGGACGGAGTATCTAATCCCATTGGTGTATTTATCAATTGGGAAGTCTAGTGGTGTTAAAATTCAATGAATTTTGGAGGTACTACTAAAATGTTGAGAATGTGTTTGAAATTCAAAACACAATTCTTTCTTGTGAAGCTTTTATGATCAAATGTCATTTCACATTGGATCGTGCAAGCTTTTTTTATAAAGGAGAAGAGTAGGACAGTTGTTCGGACAAATAAGTGTCGTGCTTATGTCCTCAATGACATTGGATCGTGCAAGCCTTTTTTTATAAAGGAGAGTAGGACAGTTGTTCGGACAAATAAGTGTCGTGCTTATGTCCTCACGAGGGGGTCAAGTACGAAAAATCGTATTGGTGAATAGTTAACTCGCAATGTTCATAATAATGTTGAAGACTAAGATTATTGTATACGAACTAGCAGTGCATGAGGGCAGGTTTTGAAGGGTCGTCTTGCTCTTTGTAGGCTTAATCAGATGAAGACTGACTAATGAGAAGATTAACTATGTGAAATATTGGAATTTATGGGATGGTAATACAAACTTGTTAGTTCCATCAACGGTGATGAAGTCGCATTTTAGAGTGATTTTTGTAGTTCCATCAATTGTGACGAAGTAGCATTTTAGAGCGGTAAAGCTTCACATGTTTAATTATTGCTTTGTCCTTTTATAAAGAGGATAATGTAAAAGTTACCCTTGATTTATGGGTATCAGTTGGCATATGCATAGTATTTGTCGTGCATGAGGGTGGTGAGTTGGAGCGGTTGTTAATGTGTACTTGTCGTTTCCTCCATGTGGCACATCGGTGTCATGCTATGTTGTCCTTATTTTGTATGTAGGCTAAGATTGATCGAGGGATGCTTTGCCACCATCGTCTTTCAACCTCGTTATATTTGGTCTTATCGTATGCCTCCCTCAAGTAGTGCCCTCTTATATGTCTTCATGCATGTCCTCGTATGCGCACGGTATTGGTTGTTGGATTAAATACTTTATCATGCATATTAACTCATCATTTCAAGACCGACACATGTTAAACCATAAAAGAATTCATAATTTATGAATCGAGAAACATACATTGATTCATACAGATAAGCTTTTTACGCGAGAACGGTGAGGCTTCAGTCTTCCACAAACAAATTCTAGCTCTCGATGGGATCTCGCTCAATTGATGGGAAAAGAGGAGGAGAGTGTTTCAAGAATTGTCTTTGGGACCAAAACTCGAGCCTTATATAATAATCTAATTAGAACCTCATAAACCATAATTAGACTCCTACTCGATATTACACATTATAAAGTCCACACTTAATTAGATGCTAATTGGACTCCTCAATTTAGATCACTTAATTAGCCCAATATATTTATTAGCTTAAATATAATTGTCTAAATTTATTTGTCCACTAAATATATTATTAGATTAATCTAAAATTGGTATCTACTGAATTTAAACATTCCCCTATCAAGTAAGTTTCTCTTCAATGGTGGCACTTTGAGGTGCCCTCTTTGTCCAGCATGCGGCAGGGTACCAAGGAGAAGTACGAGCGGCCTCGTATGAGTGCATTCAACCACTTTGGTCTTCCTTTATCACTTTTTTTTCTTTCTTTTTTTTTTGTTCTGGATTGACGTTTTGAATATTTAATCTATCTTAGGCTACCAAACAACTCTTAAGAGTGTATCTCTTATAACTTTTTAAGACTCGATCATCAATAGTCTCTAATCGTTTCTTGGAATACCAAACATCTTAAGAGTGTATCTCTTATAACTTTTTAAAATAAAAAATTTCGTATTTGATAAAACTTGTTCCATAATTCAGTAACAGATAGTGTTATGGGAAAGAAGGTTATTTTAATTGGTAATGATTTTAGATTATTTCTAATAATCTATTTAGTGAACAAATAAATTGAAACAATTATATTTAAGCTAATAAATATATTGGGCTAATTAAGTGATCTAAATTGAGGAGCCCAATTAGTATCTAATTAAGTGTGGATTTTATAATGTGTAATACCCGGTAGGAGTCTAGTTAGGGTTTGTGGGGGTTCTAATTAGATTACTATATAAGGCTCGGATTTTGGTCCCAAAGACAATTCTTGAAACACTTTCCTCCTCTTTTCCCATCAATTGAGCGAGATCCCACCGAGAGCTAGAATTTGTCTGTGGAAAACCGAAATCTCACCATTCTCGCGTAAAAAGCTTATTTGTATGGATCAAGGTATGCTTCTCGATTCATAACTTGTGAATTCCTTTATGGTTTAACATGTGTCGGTCTTGGATTGATGAGTTAATATTCATGATAAAGTATTTAATCCAACAAGTGGTATCAGAGCCACCATGTTAAATCATTAGCAATCTTGAAATTTTATTTTGGGATTCTCGTTGAAAGCTTCTTGTCATGATATGAAATTTTGATCCTATTGTGTTGAATAATTGTACGTTGCTATGTTGGGGGGTTATTCATAATTAAACGCTGATTACTTGCTATCATGAGCAATTGATGTTACATGGGATAAGTAAAATTATTTGTTTTGTATTTTTGCATTATTGCTCTAGGAATCATGATCAGGTTTTGGAATTTTTTTTTCACGTTTTGGTGGGATATAATGTGTCATGTCATGAAAAAGCCACGATGGTGCGAAACTGACCGATGAGTGTCGGGAAGGCTTAAAGGTAAAGCTACCTTAGCCGTATTTGATTCACCATTATATCTATATAGCTAATTAGATATTTATTAATATTTCATTGGAAAGCCACATAAGTCTAGGTTGCAACGCAACAAGCGGAATGCAATTCGGAGGTCCAGAGAGAAAGTTATGCTCAAAACAGTAAAACTGCGCAGATCAACATCGAATTTGCACAATTCGATGCGGAGAGTGCATCAAACCGCCTCGGTTAGATGCAGGCCCAAAATGACCTTTAACCCCCTCTAAGAAAGCCCATATATACCCCCTCACTCCTTGTAAGTAGGGAGAACGGACGGAGATGCCACGCATCGAATCCAAGTAATTCGATGCGCGCATCGAACCAAGTCAGTTCGATGCACATGCCTCGAACAAAAGTCTGTTCCATGCATATGCTCTGAAATCTACATGAGTCAGGGTCCCGAATCAAGAAGCGGATCGAGGTCTCGATCATCCTACAAAGAGATATGATTGAAACCGTGAAGTCGCGCCAAGCTGTCTCGAATTCACTCTCTTCGACATTGATGCATCGAACCAATCCACTTAGATGCACACCAAGACCGAACCCTTATATTCCCTGAAAGTTACACGAGTCGGGGTCTCGAATGAAGAAGCGTATTGAGATTTGGATCATTCTACAAAGAGATATGATCGAAACCGTAAAGTCGCGCCAAGCTATCTCGAATTCACCCTGTTCGACATGGATGCATCGAACCAAGCCAATTCGATGCTCACCAAGATTGAACCCATATATGACCTTAAAGCTACATGAGTTAGGTTTCGTAATCAAGAAGCAGATCGAGTTTCGATCATCCTACGAAGAGATATGATCGAAACCGTGAAGTCGCTCCAATGCTGAACCAAGTGAACTAAGCAGCCCTACCAGGGGTCGACCTAATAGAGGCAACTAAAAAGTGACAAATGAACTACGTTCGGCTTGATTCCCTTAATGGGATACATAGGCATCTTGGCAAGTTCCCAAGTTCAGTCTGATATCATAAGTATCTAATGCCCACAATACGACAATCAAAAAGCATCGAATCTCTCCCGTTCGACTGTTCCCTCAAGTTGGCCATTTATATGGGATTATTTCCTGTCATCTTATATTTCCTTATGTTTAATAGGTGTTTCGGACCAAGCTAGTCCGTTCATTGTAATAGAATAACATTATTTTGGTTAAATCAGGCCCCACTGTATCGATTTCTCGGTGTATTGTAACCTATACGAAATAAGACCAAAATGCGTTTCTTGTAAGTTTCTGTTCATGAATTGGTCACTGACTTATCATAAGATAAGGATAAACTAAAGTCTCTTCTTTCTCTAGCAAATTTGGGAAGAGATAACTTCTTTTACCACTCCAATTAATACCCATTTATGCTTTGCCAAAGAGATTGGACATCTGTTTCCATTGTAGTGATATTTTTAGAAAGTGAATTTTATTTTCAAAATTATATTCATGCGATTTGGTGATAAGGTAAAAGAATTTTCTTCCTCAACAATTTTTTTCTTTTGCCGCACATTCTCACCCGAAGTTGTCGCCGGTGGCGGCGCTACAATCGCCCTCATCCACCTCTCGTGCATACCCCGTCTCCATCAAGTTTCTGTGGACAAAATTTGGCACTTGCCCATTGTCGTGCATCCTTCGTCACTATCCGGATACTAGTGACGAATCCGACGCATGGTGACAGCCCAAGAGGACGAATTTGTAGGAGACGAGCGAGTTTTTGCCCCGTCGGTACGGGTGAGACGTTGGTCTCCTTTCAGATTTGCGTCTTATGGAGGGCATTTTCGTTCATTGGCTGATGGTGACTCGAAGGTGATGAGTTAACTGATTGCCATGGATGACGCTGACGAGCTGGTGGCGGCGAGTCGAGGTGGTGGCTGGTAGAGCGCGATGGGCGAAGATGAAGAGATAAGGTTCGCCTTGTTGTAAAGTGGACCCTTAAGATAAAGCGTTAAACACGACAATAATTGAAAGACAGATAAATAAATGACTCACATATTTTACTTGGAAAACCCCAAATTACTTTAGGGTGAAAAACCACGGGCAAGGTAGAAGAACTTCATTATGAGTGTAAAATAGGAATTACAACTCTCAGACTTTTACCGTAGTAAAGTCGCACAAAACTCTCTATTTTATCTCACACTAACAACACTCTTTAACACTCATTATAAAATTAATTGCTTACTCATTATACAAGAGAAAGAATGATATTGTTTGGGATGAAGAAAGAAGCCGCCTATTTATAGGAGGAGCAAACCGCGTCAATTGAATTCTTTAATTCTAATTGCTAGGTATCAGATCATGCATGAAGCTTCCAACATATTTGCATGTTATCTTCAATTATGCATGTCTTCCCACATGCACATTTAATGCATCACATGCCACCGCCAACAATTGGTATCAATACTTGTCTTCCTCACATGAACATTTAATGTAAATGATCACATGCCACCGCCAACATTCTCCCACTTGAAGATTTGATTAGGGCTAATCAGATCTTCACACAGCTCTTTCTATCTTGCCCTTCCATGTTGCTTACGTTTCTACTAGACCACACGAGGACCGACAGTGAACAAACTTGTCAGCATTAACACTCTTCGTAAAAAAATCAGTTATGTTATCTTTCGTGTGAATCTTCTGCACATCCACTGTACCCTCCTCGACTTTTTCACGAACAAAGTGATACTGCACCCGAATATGTTTTGTCTTGGAATGAAACACTGGATTCCTTGCTAGATGCAAAGCACTTTAATTGTTACATAATAGAGAAATACTCTCTAGTTTGTGCCCGAGTTCCTCCAGAACCATTTTCAACCAAATAGCCTCTTTACTGGCCTGCGTAGCTGCCACGTACTCAACCTCAGTTGTTGATGTCACAACAACTCACTGTATCTTTGAAACCCAGCTTACTGCCCCTCCAGCAAGAGTAAACACATATCCTGTCGTGGACTTGCTTTTATCAAGATCACGTGCATAATCAGAATCAACATAGCCCCTGACTATAAAACCCGATCCTCCGTAACATAATGCAACATCTGAGGTTCTCTAAAATGTATCTCAGAACCCTCTTTACTATACTACAATGCTCTCAACAGGATCTGCCATGTATCGACTAACCACTCCCATTGCATGTGCAATGTCTGGTCTATTACACATCATAGCAAACATTAGACTTCCCACTGCTGATGTATACGGTACTTGAGACATCCCCTTCCTCTCTTCTTCAGTGCTAGGACACATACTTGAGGATAACTTGAAATTAACAGGAAGAGGGGTAGAGAGTGGCTTACAATTTTGCATAATGAGCTGCCGCAAAATCTTCATCAGATAGTTCCTCTGAGAAAGCCAAATCTTTCTGCTATTATTGTCTCGGTGAATTTGCATCCCTATAATCTTGTTTGCTGGTCATAAGTCCTTTATTTCAAATTTCCTAGCCAGTTCAGCCTTCAATTCTTCAATACGAGCTTTATTGGGGCCTGAAGCCAACATATCGTCAACATACAACAGTAAAATAACAAAGTCATCACCAGATCTCTTGAAATATGCACAAGGATCTGCATTCAGTCTATTGTATCCAAGGCTCATTTTGAATGAATCAAATCTTTTGTACCAACACATCGGCACCTGTTTGAGACCGTACAAAGATTTGGTCAACCTGCAAACTAAGTTCTCTTTTCCTTGTTCAGTAAATCCTTCCAGTTGGAGCATATAAATCTCTTCTTCAAGATCACCATGAAGAAAATCCGTCTTTACATCTAACTATTCAAGATGTAAATCAAATGTAGCACACATCGCCAGAACCACCTGCACAATTGTCATTCGGACCACTGGAGAAAATATTTCGTTGAAATCAATCCCCTCTTTCTGAGCATATCCTTTCACCACCAATCATGCACGATACCTCTCCACTTGGTCATCACTGTTACGTTTGTTTTTGTACACCCATTTATTGCCAATGGGTTTCCTCCCTCGTGGTAGAGACACAAATTCTCATGTCTTATTATTATGGAGTGCTTCAATTTCCTCCTGCATTGCTGCCATCCACTGAATTGCATCTGAACTACTCATTGCTTCCTGGAGAGTTGATGGCCCCCCGTCCTCAGTTAAAACATAATATGCAACATTGTTCTCCATAGAATAATCTGAGTGCCAGCCTGGTGGTCTCCTGACACGTGTCGATCGACGTATCTCCGTGACTCCAGACTCTGTTGTCTCCTCAGGTTCATGCTCTGGTTCAGCAGGACCGTCCTGCTCAGCATCCTTCTCGACTACCACTATCGTAGTTTCTGGATCTTCACTTGCACTGCTATCATTTCCTTTCTTATCTTTCGTGAAGATAACATCCCTACTTACAGCGATCTTGTGGTCAGTGGGGTCCCACAAGCGATACCCCTTTACTCATTTAGCATACCCTAAGAACAAATGCTTCCTGGATTTCGGGTCCATCTTTATTTTCTCTTAAGTATTGAACATAACATAAGCGGGACTCCCAAATACATGGAGATTAGAATAATCAACTGGTTTACCTGTCCACACCTCCATCAGTGTTTTTAGCCCCAATGCTGTTGACGGAGATCGGTTCACCACATAACAGGCGATATTGACTGTGAAAGTGCAGGTATTCGGTCGATGTTAGTTTAACATTGAAGTGCAGGTATTCTGACAATGTTAGTTTAACATTGAGAAATCGATATTAGGATAACATTGCTGGAGCAGAATCCGATTTACAATCTTTATTAATTTCTTCATTATTGTTTTGCCTTATTCACTTAACTAACTAAGTTCCACAGTTGTAATTGTCTTTGATTATTATTCAGGAAACAAACTTGTCATAAGGTTGGACGCTCAAGTTTCCAAGAAGGAAAGTTTCCTTAATTACGCAAACCACTCTACAAGGAAAGAAGAGTTCGAGTGGAACTAGGAATGCTTTCCAAGTTCAAGTCCCGATTTGAAGAAGGAGTCTTTCCCTAGTTAGATCACTAACGAAGGAACTATTATTCAAGAAGGACTGCGAGAACAAAGAAGAAGAGTTCAAGAAGGAAACAAGGAGAATTACCAACCGTGTACAACACACCTTGAAGTCGAAGATCAAGAACCTATATATAGGTGTGAAGTACATCAAGACAAACACGAGACAAGAGCCAATCAATCCGAGATATTAATTTACAGTTGTTAAGTGTTGTCTTGCTTTAGCAAAGTTTGTGAATTGTTAGGATAGATCTAAGAGTGAGGAGCTGCTAGAGATATACGAAGCAATTCTTGTGTGCTTTGCTTAGTTCAATCAATTTAAGAGTGAGGAGCTTGAGAATTGAGAGAACGACCTTTGTTAAAACCTTCACGGGTTATTTTGCCTAAGGCTCGGAAGTTAATATAATTCTATATTCACTTCTTAAACTTGGTGTTTGTTTATTCCGCTGCACAATTCTTCTGGACTGTTGTTAAAGTAACATCGATGAGTTAACAACGTTGCAAATCTGCTGTTAACTCTCCAGTGTTAAGTTAACAACAACAACGTATCAACCCGATCCACAATTTTAATCTGCATCTACCCAGAATGACTTTTCTAAGCTTACAGCCTGCAACCTGCATCATGTCTCTCATTTTATCCAACAAGGTCCTGTTCATTCGCTCTGCCACCCCATTTTGCTGCGGAGTGTACGCCGTAGTAAACTGCCTCTAAATCCCAGCATCTTTACAGAAGTATTCAAACTCCTTGCCAATATATTCCCCTCCATTGTCAGATCTCAGACACTTGTTCCTTTTCCCAGATTCAAGTTCCACCAGTGCTTTGTACGTCTTGAACATTGAGAACACCTCTGCCTTACTCTTGATCATGTACACCCAATATCTCCTGAATAATCATCTATAAAAGACACAAAATACTTTGCACCTCCCAGGGATAGTACCGGTGCTTGCCACACGTCAGAGTGAATCAATTCTAGAACGACTTTACTTCTAGAATCTAAACTATGAAAATTTATACGATGTTGCTTGCCAACAACACAATGCTCATAAAAAGCTAAATATACGTTTGTGAGGCCCGAAAGTAGTTTTTTCTTTGCAAGAACCTTCATGCCTTGTTCCGACATATGACCGAGACACTGATGCCAAATCATTGATGAGCCCTCCCATGTACCATGTATAAGTTTCCGGCAATCTTGTCCGCCTTCATCATAACAAGCGCACCCCTTTTAACTTTCATGATCTTGTTTCGCGACCCAATCTCACAACCAAGATCATCTAATTGTCCATAAGATAACAAATTCTTGCATAATCCCTCCACGTGTCGGACATCTCGAATGGTCCGAACAATCCCGTCATGCATCTCCAGCTTGATCGTACCAATGGCAACAACTTTCTAAGGTTCATCGGTGTATACTCATGAAACCACTCCCTCCGGGGAGTCATATAAAAATTGGCTCATGAATCTATAATCCATACATCATCGAAGCCACACATACCTCGAATAGATGTTGCTGCTTCACATCATAATACATCACCATCATCTGAAGTGCTAGCAACGTTCCCCTGAGAATCATAACTCTTCTTGTTTGAATCCTTAAGATTCCAACAGTCCTTCTTCAAGTGACCTTTCTTGCCATAGTGCCAACAACTGCTCTTGGTCCTTGACTTGGATCTCCCCTATTTCTTACTCCCACTTGCACCGCGCTCCGCCATTCTCCTTTTTGTCATCGACAAGGCACCTGCTTGTTACGAACTTGCCTCCCTATCTCCTATGATCTTGCGCCGACTCTCTTCTTCCAGAATGGCGGATGCAACTTCGTCGAAGACCAAATAATCCATGAGGACATTATTTGTTAAGTTGATGACAAGCTGGTCATACAAATCGGGCAGACTTTGCAGTAGAATTTCAGCACATTCAACCACTTCTATTTTGTGACTCAACGACGTCAATTGAGAAAATAGAGTTTTCAAAACATTGAGGTGCTCAGTTACCGGGGTAGATTCCGCCATCCTTAGTGTGTACAGTTTCTGTTTAAGGAAAATTTTGTTGTGTAGGGACTTCGCCTCATACAGCCTATTGAGATGATCCCATATCTCCTTAGTTGTCATCTTCTCCTCAACGCTTGACAATACGCCATCACCTAACGCCAGGTGAATATTTGCAATAGCGTTGTCGTCCATCTCGTTCCACTTCGTATCATCTGTGATTTCCACCGGCCTGTCGTCGATCGTCGCGAGACAACTATGTTTTTGCAAGATGGCTTTAATCTTCAGCTTCCACAATGAGAAATTACTCCCATTGAATTTCTCGATCTTGAATTTTGCCATTACTGCTTCTATCACGTACCATCGTCACTAAAAATACTTTCAATACGATACTCACAGATATCACCGAGACCCCGGATATGAACCGAGGCTCTGATACCACTTGTTGTCAAGTGGACCCTTAAGATAGAGCGTAAAACACGACAATAATTGAAAGACGGATAAATAAACGACTCACCGATTTTACGTGGAAAACCCCAAATTACTGTAGGGTGAAAAACCACAGGCAAGGTAGAAGAACTTCACTATGAGTGTAAAATAGGAATTACAACTCTCAGACTTTTACCGTAGTAAAGTCGCACAAACTCTCTATTTTCACCTCACACTAACAACACTCTTTATAAAATTAATTGGTTACTAATTATACAAGAGAAAGAATGATATTGTTTGGGATGATATAGAATGAAGAAAGAAGCCGGCTACTTTTAGTAGGAGCAAACCACGTCAATTGAATTCTTTAATTCTAATTGCTAGGTATCGGACCATGCATGAAGCTTCCAACACATTTACAAGTTCTCTTCAATTATGCATGTCTTCCTCACATGCACATTTAATGCATCACATGCCACCGCCAATAATTGGTATCAATGCATGTCTTCCTCACATGCACATTTAATGTAAATGATCACATGCCACTGCCAACACGCCTCTTTTCTTTCCGTCGTTGGTCTCGTTGTGGTTCAACGATGGGTGGCGTTCGCTGTGTTGGTGGTGGCACTTCCGTATTGGTGGTTGCCTTTGGGTACTCGCTGAACCGACCGGAGCTGGCCGCAAGTGAAGCACGAGGAAGATGAAGTGATCTGGGCCAATTTTGTTTCTTTTCTAGGCTTAAAAAAAATTAAGGTTTTATCTGTGAGCTAGCTTTATTCTTAGCCCAATGGCTTTATTTAAAATAAAAGCATTCATGCCCAATTGACTAAACCGTGAACCCATATCAGCTTATTTTGGTTTAATCCAAAATTAAAGACTATTTCCTATTAAACTTAGGCACAATTAAGTTGTTTTATATGGATTTCAGCTCAAATCTTCAAGCATTTTCAAATTCGGAAAAATACTATTTGATTCAATTATGTGAGATAAGTATAATGTCTGAAATCTATGCGGAGATTAATCGGCCCAAGTGAAGGTTAATTTTTGGCCAGATAAAAGACATTAGTTGATAAATTTGACGAGTGAGGATATATTCGTGCATGTAATATTTCAACCTAAGGAGTTATATTATTTCGGTAAAAGGCATTAGTTGTCAAATTATTATCAATGAAAAATAAATATGTTATATTTGAGGTTCTTCATGTGTATAATATATCGACCCAAATGAAGGTGTATTATTGGCAGAAATTAGTTATCAATATTTATTATTCTGGTTTGACAGTACCACTTACAACTGTTATTTTTGTCTAAGGACTAAATTTCAGTGTTGTGTTTGGTATCTCATAAGGATTCACCTAACTTCAGTTCTTCGCATGATTCAAATCATTGGTGTTATCATTGTGAGGTTGCATGAAAATAAAGTTAATTTATATTCCCTTGTATGAAGTGCCCTTTTATGTGTATAATAAAAGCATGTTGCTGGTTTTATGTTCTTAATTGTTGTATTTTCTGTATCTGCCATTTGAGATATGATGCATGTCCTTGTTAATTATGCATAAGGGTGTTTTATATAATATAATCTGGTAATGATACAATTCATGACTATGTTGTTATAGTCATAATTAGGTATTTTGGATTGGGCACTTTCTTAAAACCCTATGTTCTATATTTTGAGATAAGTGAATTTTAGTAAAATGTTGTCAAAGTAACCTCTTACGCTTGAATTTATTAATTTTGAGATAATAGGATGCGTGTATTTCTTATTATGCGATTGATGATCGACCCAAAAGAAGGTCATTGGTTAGCGGAATAAGAAATGCACATGTGGAAATGGTGTGTGATGATTATAAAGTTTCCATGTGAACAACATGCCGATCCAAAGGAAGGTTGTTGTTTGACAGAATTTATTATCAACATTTGATTTCTGCGTGGAGAGTACCACTTACAAATTGATGTTTCTGTCCAAAGACTAAACTTCGATGTTGTGCTAGGTATCTTGTTCAATGGGCCCATCACACTTCGGTTGACTGAAATTTATGTCTTACATGATTATTTTAGTAAATTTTGCATGTTATGATATGAATTTCTATTAAGTGAGCTTATGTAATGTGTTTGTCTTTTATTAGTTATTATTTTTGCTGTCAAAATTATTCCCAACATTAACTTAATTTTGGTGCTTAATGGCACAATCTTTAAGAGCTGGAAAGAGAACATTTAGTTAGTTCTTTGCTGCATTAATTTGGACTTAGTATTAAGGAAAGAACAACCTACTTCTCATACAGAGACAAGTTCCATTAAGGTTAAAGTGAACTTTGAGAAGTGGGAAGGTTCTAATCACTTGAGTCTGACTATACTAAAGTGCATCTTTCCACAAATATTTAGGTTCGGTATGTCATATGTGGTATTTGTGAATGTTTTCCTTCAAGAAAAAAAACATTTTGTAAATAACGAAAGGTCTGTGACAAGCAAGATTTTAGCTAAACTTGTCCACATAAGGCATAATGATGAAGGGAACTGTTAACGGGTTTGGAATTATTCCCTATTTAACGGAAGATATTTATTTGGGTCGGAACGCCCTGTCCGTGATTCAGAGGCAATGATAGGTGGAAATAATAAGAATAACTGCAAGAATATTCCCTTCCTTTATTCACTGAACTTTTCCTCCTCTCTTTCTTTTTATGTATCTAAATGTCAAGTTGTAGTAAGTAAGCTGAGTTATCTTAGGTTGTTTTTTCTTCTACTGATCACCTCCCTTTATATAGACTCTGGTAGGGGCAGGTGTCATTGTGCATGTGCTTTGGTAAGGACAGGTGTTGTCGTTACCTTGATACAGGTGTTTAAAATAAGGATAAGGTTTATCTTTTATCGACTAAGCACTGACTAGATTTAATCTTCATCTCTTCTGATAGCTCCGAGGGCCTTTGATGTAGATTGTTTTGATAGAGCTATTCTTCCGAGGGATTTAATTTCTCTTTCTTGATTCGGGTCTTTTCTTCAACAATCAGGAGTGATCTCTGTGGATGTAAATGTGATCTCCGAGGACCTAGTGTGATCTCCGAGGACATGGTGTGATATCCGAGGGCTGTATTTGCTTTATTTGAAGTGAGATTTTTTCATCGGAGTTCTCGGAATATGTTATCTGGGCACTCTGTTATTCACTTCTGATTTTTCTCCGAAAATGGGTCCTCGGGTGATGGTCCGAGGGTCGTCTTTTCCGAGGAGTGTTCAGCAAGGAAGTTTTCTTGTAAGGTCATGGGACTCGGGGTCCATTGTGGTCCCTCTTGGCGTATTGGTGGATATCGGAGTCGCACGGATCCATCGGGGTTTGCTCTTTTTCCGATGCCGTGTTGATATCTGTTTTTTATTCACCGTTTCACTTTCCAAGGGACGCTTATGTTTCTCCTCGTGTGCTCTTGTAAACCTTTTCGGGTCAGTGACCGAAAGGTAGGGCAATCCTCCGAGGGGTTTTCTTTATAGGTACATCTCATCGGAAGTACTCGTGACAATAGTATTGTCCATATATTGTTTTTTTCTAGTAAGAGTAATCTTCTTTATTTTATTTTTAGGGTTAACACTAGCCCCCCCAAATTTCGATTGTCCTCGTAGAGACATACGAAATTTTAATCATCGTCCTCAGTGAGGCGAGGGGTTAGTTCTTGTTTTGGTCTTCTTTATATATATTTTTCCGAGGGAATATGCATTAATTTCAAAACGGATTATATAGAAATTACCTTCTTACCCCTGGGGGTACTGCCCTCACACGTGGAGGTTTCGGAGCAGGGGTTGCAAATAGCCGTTGATTGGCTTCAAACTTCAAAATATCTAACCGTTGGCAACGGTCAGATATGTAACGGCGTGGCAGACGCGGAGCATGCATGGAGCTTTAAATATGCTCCACGTGTGGGAATTTTGTGACCGTTTGGTCTTTATACTCCTATAAATAGGAGAACTATTCATTCCCTTCTCCATTCTCTCACAACATCTTTCTCTTACGGCAATAATCTTCTTCTCTCACCTCTGTTTTTCATCTTTTGCATTTCAAATTCCCAGCAACTCTATTCTTTCTTTTTTTGTTCTTCAAAAACATTCCTTTTTTATTACTGTATTGATGGCTTCTTCCGTCAACACTGATCCCGTTGTCGCTGCTACCTCCTCGGAAGTTACTGCTCCGATCGATTCTTCCGCGAATGTGAGGAGTATTTCGGTGGGAGTTGTTACTCGTAAACGCAAGGGAGAAATTGCTGCCGCTGCCGAGGGCGGCGCCACTTCCTCGAAAAAAGCTAGGGTTCCCAAATCGAAGGAGCCGCCTCTTCGTACTTTCGCTAAGGTGGAAAAGATGCGGAACATTACTACTCGTAAGCAGGTAGCGGATCTGTTTACCTCAACCGGGGTCCTTCAAAAGAATATGGTATTCCGAATCCCGACGAAGGATGAGAGGGCATGTTATCCTCCTCCGGGTATGTTGACAGTGTTTTTTGCCCAGGTGAAGTACGGGTGGCGTTCATTCATGTCACCTTTTTTCTGTGAGCTTTTCAAGACTTGTAATATCTGCCTGAGTCAAATGGTGCCGAACGGGTTTGCCGCTATTTGCATTTGTCTTTTGGTGTCAAGTAAATGGACTAGAGTGCACGGTGGACCATTTTCTTTCGATTTTTGACGTGGCGGTGTCACCCGGAGGGTATCCGTTTTATAATGTTCGTCACCGGGACAACACGGGGGATTCCACGAAGAGGATCTTGGGTGCTGCTATTTCCTCACATAGCGTATGGAAGAATAGATACTTCTTCGTGGGACCTGTTAATGGTAAGTGGGATGTGCCCTTCGATTGGCGAGAGGGTACTACTCCCGTGCATGCTCTGGACCAGGAGGTGGTGTTATCTCCTATAATTTCCCAGCACAAATTGATGGAATCAGAGGACTTCACAATGTTGTACGAGACCTCTGGTCTTCACTACGTAGTTTTTACCGACGATGCCATGGAGAGGCCTTTGTCTTTGTCTCCCGATGCGAGGAGTCTTTTTTCGTAAGTCCCTCTATTTATTCTTTTACTCTTTCTCCGAGTACAATAGTAAATTATGCTTATACACGTCATTGGTGGGGTTGATGCAGGGGAGGCCATGGCAAACTACTACTTGCAGTCGAGTCCGAGGGAGCCTACTCCTAGTGGTGTCTCAGAGATACCAGAGGAGGGTGATCACGAGGAGGATGAAGTTAATGCTCCCGAGAGTAGGCAGATGGGTTCAGAAAAGGGTGAATTTTACGAGGACAACTCTCTTCTATGTATGGATATGACGGGGGTCATCAGGAGCGTTGTTCCCTTGCGCCAAGTAGCTACTGCTTCTTGGAACTTGGCTTTGGTGCCCGTTTCCAGATCCGAGTCGGGGAACTTACCTGCTTCTGAATCTAACATAGGAACTTCCCCGAGAGTTTCCGAGGAGGGGGTCTTTCCGAGTGTTACCGAAGAAGAAACTGCTCAGAAGGTTACGGAAGTAATAGACTTGTCTTCCGAGGGTCCTTCTCCTCAGCCTCCGACAGTTTCCGAATCCGCTCCTCGTGGTAAGTTTCTATGAGGTTTTAATGAGATTTTCATACCTTACTCGTAACATTCGCTGATGTGTTAACGCTTTTCCTTTTGATGTAGCAGCTATGGATAAAGGAAAAGCTCCGATGGTAGAAGAGCCTTCATTATATGGTGAGTATTCGTTATTCGCCCTTTTTCCATAATTTTTTCTAGTTTCATTCTCTCTCTCACTGACAGTTTGTATCTTTTGTAGAGGAGGAGTTTCTGGCCCAGTTCAACATTCCCGAGCAGGAAGCTTTACGAGGGGATTCCGAGGATACTCAAGGGGAGTTCGATCCTTCTTCCGAAGACAGAGATGTGAAGGAGGGGATTCTTAATTCACTGTTGGGAAAGACTAGCCCACCCACAACAGTTGGTGGTTCTTGGGCCGTGTTTACGAATTCAGAAGTGATGACTCCCGTAAAGGATGCGACTCCTCCGAGGGGGCATGTTCCGGTGACTTTGTCTCCGAGGGGTCATACATTCTAGGAGCCCGCTCCTCCCAGTGGATCCGGGGGGCAGTTCTCGTCTCGGACGGTGGGGGAAGCTTATCAGGATATTCTCCGGTTTTTCGCCTCCTTCAGTTCAACACCCGCCGAGGGGTACCAATTTTTGTACACCAGTCTTAACTGGTTGGGGCTCATGGTAAGCTTCTCTAAATTAATCCTCTGAAATTACATGATATATCTCTGTTAAATTCTTTATTGTTGACTTCTCCGCAGATTGGAAAGACTCGGGAGGCGGTCACTGCCGTTGAAGAGCGTGGTCGGAAAGACATAGAGGATTTAGAAGTACTCTGAGCGCAATTGGCACCTCTCTTAGTCCGGGATAAAGAGAGTCAAACTAGGGAGGACATTCTTCAAACCAAGATTTCCGACTATGAATTTGCTCTGAATGAAGCAGGGAAGGCGAGGGCGGATTTGCAAGGTAACTTAAGCGCTGCCGAGTCCGCTTATAAAAAGATGGAGGCGTCCGAGAAGGCTGCAGTAGCTAAGATAGCTCTTCTGGAGAAGGAAAGGAAAGAGTCCGAGGGGGTCTTTACTGCTCGTATTGCGGCTCTCGAGAAGGCGGTGGCGGACGAGAATGAGAGAGAGAGGGTTCTCCAGGAGACATTGGGCCAAGCCACTGATAGGGCTGAGTCAGCTGAAGGAAAGTTGATGAAATTTCTTTCTCCCGAGAACGTGCAAGCTAAGGTGGATGCAGCCGTTCAATTCGCTCAGCGGGAGATTTCACGACAGCAATCAGGAGTGTCCGAGACGCCTTCTCACGAGCTCTTGACAGGTCACCTTTTATGGGGTTATTTGGAGTGTGACAGATTGGCTAAGTCTTTGGTAAGGTCGGACGTTGACTTCCCCAAGTCTTTCGATCTTCGCAAGTTAAAGAAGCCAACTCCCGACGACTGCCATTATTTTGTGGGGAGGTTTGGGGGTTTACTATCTTCTCGGGATTCTCCGACACCGTCTCCGATGCGCTCTGCTACTAGTCCGAGTCCGAGGGCTAGCGGTTCCGGGGGGGGTATTTTCTCCAATTTCTCGTCTCGCTCCATTGGGTACTTCTGCCGAAGAGACAACTTCTCCCCTCCCTCCTTCCACGTGAGCTTAGTCTTGCTCTCTTTTATTTTTTGTTTTTTTAAATAAATGTTCTTTGTATCTATTACCCCTTCCGAGGGCTCTTCGGCTTAAATAAATATTTTTGTTCAATTTCCTTTTTCTATTTTTTGTTTTTATAATTAAAATTCAACTAAATCAGATAATGATAATTCTTATAAGGTTGATGACTAAGTAAGCTTCCTAAGTAGGAGGTGTTGCTTTGCATGGTTAAGTAGGGTACGTGTCATTCTTAATCAAAAAGTTTTTCAACACGTGTCCCTTAGTTAACATAATAAGAATCTAAACCTCTTCTTTTAACCAAGAGTTTAGAGAGTATATATGCACTTAAGCTTTTTACCAATTATGCACTTATCTCTACTCTTATAATCATAATTAATCATTGATTTTCTTTCAAGTTTGTTCATAATTGCAAGTACGAAGATAATACTTACCTGATACGATGATGCCTCCTTATTATAGAAGAAGCAGTTCAGTTTCGTCTTGTGGTTCTTCTCGGGATACCGCTCGGAGTCCTTCTGGATCATCAAGGGTTCCTCCGAGGGACAATCTATCCGAAAATCAAGCGACACTTGGTGCTAGTTCCTCTCTTGGAGTGGCTCGTAGGACTCCATCTACAAATTCACGTAGAGTCAATCATATCAGGGAGATATTCATGAGTAGGGAGCCATACCCTTTGGCGGATGAGTCTTCGGAGTTCGATTTGATTCCTCTTAACCCGTCCAGATTGATAGGTAGAGGACGGGTAGGATCCGCTATGAGTATAGAATGTGAGAACTCGGTAAGATCTCTTTTCACTGGTTATAATTTGGATTTCTAAGATTATGACATAATAGTGCCTTCCTCGGGCCAAAGGGCTTACGCACCCCCCTCGGTTTACATGACTGTTTATACCGAACAGATGCGTTGTGGGTTGCGAATGTTTTTTCACCCCTTTTTCCAAATACTTTTTCGGTATTGGCAGGTGTGTCCGAGTCAGTTAACACCAAGTTCCTATAGCCATTTGGTGGGGTACGTCCTTCGTAGTGAGCTTTTAAACCTTTCAATGTCCCCTTATCGGGTGGGAACAATATTCACCCTTCGACCTTGCTCAGAGGGGACTCCCTTTTTTAGCTTGACCTATAGGGACAAGGAAAATACCTTCACTCGTGTATCCAGTTCCCACTCTTGTAGAGGGGATTGGAGGCGGATATTTTTCTTCGTCCGTCCGAGAGGTCAGTCAGCCAGATCATGGGGGGTACCCATCCGATGGGGTCTGGGATATATTGCTCCCAACCTTGAAACACAAGGGCAAGTGAGGGAGATATTGCTTCACTCGGGACTTTTCTCTGGTTCTTATGACATATCCGGGCTACTGGATTTCCCCGAGGCCCTGATTTTGGCAGGTTTACAAGAGGGGGTGGAGGGATGTACTCCTGTTTCTCGTCCTCTTCACAGTAACTTTCATTTTCGTAAGTTCTATTAATCATTCTTTAACTTGTAAATTTTATAAGTGCCCTCGGACCGTTTTCCTACTGACATCTTTTGCAGGAGCGGAGATGGGAGCATTTTCCCTCGGGTCTTCTACCGACATTTTCCTTGGGAGAGCATTGCATGGTAGTCCCGGGATGGTGGAGATTGGTAATTCCGTTCCTCTCGTGAATGAGGGCATGGTTGAGATTTCCTCGGAGGAGGAGGAACCTGTAGCAGCCCCCCCAGTCAGTTATATAATTCCTCCGGGGCCGTCAGATACGATAGCGGCTCTTTCCCTAGCAGACTTTCACGGGAATCCTATAGTGTCACAGCCTATTCCTCGTAGCCCTGCCGTGGTGAACGTGTTAGAGGAGTATCTTCTCTCCCCTGGCACAGAGGTCTTGCAGCCCCGGGAAGATATCCCTGATCGTATTCCTGTACCACCGCCCGATGAGCACCCTTCCCTCGGGAGAACTCTTCCCCCCGGGGATAGTCAGGATGTTTCTCTTCTTGGATCAGAGGTGGGATTTTGCCGAAACTTTCTCAGCGGTTTATTGAACGTAACAGATTGTGAACTGATAAAAACCCTTTCGGTACCCGTTCTCCAAGATTTAGCCTGTAAAGACCTGTGTGAGGTATTTATTCATTTTATTTAATACTAACCTGTCTTCCGGTCTGATGCCACTCGCTTTGTTTTTTGATTAGATTTATATGGTGTTGGATGCTCTTGGTTCTTACGGAAGCTCCTCTTCAGATCCAGGTTTGGTATATCGTCGTCGAGACGAGTTAGAGCAAGGTCTCTTGGAGGCTCAAGTGGAGATAACTCATTTGAAGGAAGTTCACGAGTCCGCTCAGGAGACTCATATCCATGCGTTACAATCCGAGAAGGATAAGGCGTGGGAATTAGAACGCCAATTAGTGCTTGAAAGAGCTCGTGTATTGAATTTAGGGAGGAGCATTGAGGTGTTACGTGGCCAAATGCGGTCCTCGGAGGAGCAACTAACGCAGGTTACAATGGAGAGAGATGCCTTAAGTCAGCAGTTGCTAGGGATAACTCGTTCTCATGCGGTAGAGGTGGTTATGGCCCGAGTCCAAGCTGTGTTGGAGGTGGTGGGTCCATCCAATCTTCGTGAGTCTCTTCGGGGTGAGATGCGTGACTTAGTGCATATAGGCTATAAATTGTGCCAAGATGCCGTACAAGCTTCGCCAGAGTTCCCCTCGGGCTTGCTCCTTCCTGAGCTCAACATCCGTCAAGTCTCCGAGAAGTTTCTTCCTTCACCTATTAGAGATTTTGCGGTCGGAACTGTGTTCTTTGATGACCCAGTCTATCTTTCCGAGGAGCAGCGCAGAAGACTCATCCGAGAGGGGAAACGTCCCATGGGAGGGTCTTAGCTTGTAGATGAATGTTATATAGTTTAGTTCATAATACAGAGGGTTTTTAGTATTATCGGGTTGTCCCGATGTCTCATATATAGAGCCATCATTTTGTCGGACAACTCTTATTTCTTTTGTACTATAGCCCCTCGTATATGAACACTCTTTTTATTCATGCATGATTATTACATTAAGCATAGTACTTTCTAAGGTTGCTTGCGTTCCACGTGTTGCGAAGTATTGCCTCCTCGGAGTTGGCAAGCCGATAAGTCGTCGGTCCCACAATTTCCACTATCTTGTAGGGTCCTTCCCATCGTGGATCTAGTTTACCCACATTCTTAGAGGCCCCGACTCGTTTCATCACTAAATCTCCAACTTGAAAGGTTCGGGGTTTTACCTTGGTATTATAATATCGTGACATCCGAGCCTTGTACTCTTCCATTCGGAGGGCTACTCGGGTTCTTTTTTCTTCGAGAAGATCAAGGGCAAGGGCTAAGTTTGAGCCATTGGCCACTTCCTCATATTCCTTGACTCGCCAGCTTTCTATGGAGACCTCCGAGGGCAAAACAGCTTCACACCCGTAGGATAGACTAAAAGGGGTTTCGCCCGTAGCAACACTTTACGTGGTCCGATAGGCCCACAATATCCCGGGTATCTCCTCAACCCACTTAGATTTATGCCAATCAAGTCGGGCCTTCATGTTCTTCAAGAGGGTTCTGTTGGTTCTTTCTACTTGGCCTTTTGCTTGAGGGTATCCCACGGAGGCAAAACGATGTTTTATCTCCCAATGATCGCACCATTTTTGTAATCCTTGGTCAGTAAACTGCAAACCATTGTCACTTACCAGGCTCCGAGGGACACCAAAGCGACAAATAATACTCCTCCAGAGAAAATTGATGACGGCCCCTGCGGTTACTCTAGCCAGGGGTTCCGCTTCCACCCATTTGGTGAAGTAGTCAACGACTACTAGTAGAAATTTCTTTTAACCGGCATCGGGAATAAGGGATCCCAGTATATCAATACCCCACTTGGAGAATGGGCAAGGGGTCAGATGGGGTTCCCAAGGAGCTGTAGGTTGATGGGTCCGAGGGGCGTAAGCTTGGCAGGATTTACACCTTTCGGCATGGCTTTTGCTGTCTTTGGCCATCGTGGGCCAGTAATAGCCTTGTCGAATCAAGCGTCCGACCATGCTTTCACTGCTGGTATGGCTTCCGCATACCCCCTCGTGAGTTTCTGCTAAAGCTAGTTGGGCCTCCTCTTCATTAAGGCATCGAGCATGGGGGCATGAGTATGTCCTTCAGAAGAGTATCCCGTCTTTGAGGAAGTATCGGAGAGTTTTTCTGAACATCATTCGCTGAATATTCTTGTCCGAGGAGTATCCCTCGGGATTCTGCAAATAAGCCTTGATAGGGGTCACCCAGCTAGATGAGGGATCTGAAATGGTATTCACCTCTTGGCCTTCGCTCTTTTCAGATTCATTGAAGTAGAGTAATCTTCCGAGTATGTATTGCAGCTGTTTGTGTAGCCATTTTGGACAAAGCGTCCGCCTCTTGGTTTTCTTTTCGGGGAATTTGAACTATATCATATTCTTCAAACCATTCGGATCTTTGACGAACAACTCGGAGGTACTCTTGCATTCTTTCTTCTTTTGCCTCATATGACGCCTTAATTTGCTGAACAATCAGTTGGGAGTCACTATGGAGGAGTACTCTCTTCATTCCCCCTTCCCTTGCTAGTCTCATACCGATAAGGAGAGCTTCATACTCGGCTTCATTGTTAGAGAGGGGGTAATCTATTCTAACCGCAAAATGAAGTCTTTCCTCCTCCCCTTCTTGGTTTACCAAAACTATTCCAGCCCCCCCATGTGTACTTACCGAGGATCCGTCTACATATACATGCCATCGTGGCTCCTTTTCCTCGGATCTTATGCTCGTAAGTTCTGTTACAAAGTCCGCCAGAACTTGCGCTTTGATTGATGGTCTCGGAGCATAGGAAATATCGTACTCAGTAAGCTCTACGGCCCATTTTATCAGTCTCCCTGATGATTCAGGCTTGTTAAGAATTGCCCTCAGGGGGTGCTTAGTTAGCACGGTAATTGGATGGGATAGAAAGTAGGGACGTAGCTTACGAGCCGTAGTAACCAATGCTAGAACGAGTTTCTCAGTTAGGGTATATCGGGTTTCGGCTCCGAGGAGGGTTTTGCTGACGTAATATACCGGGTGATGTTCTCCATCCTGTTCTTTGACTAAGACAGCGCTAATAGCCTCTTCTCCGACTGATAAATACAGAAACAACTCTTCTTGGGGTATAGGTTTTACCAGCAAAGGTGGTTTCAACATATACCTTTTCAATTCTTCGAGAGCTTCCTCGCATTGAGGGGTCCACTGAAATTCCTTGACATTTCGAAGTATCTTGAAGAAGGGAAGCCCTTTCTCTGCAGACTTGGAGACAAATCGACTCAACGAGGCCATTCTTCCAGTTAATTTTTGGACATCTTTCACCGTCCTAGGGGTAGGTAACCCCATGATAGCTTCTGCTTTTTCGGGGTTTACTTCGATTCCCTTCTCCGTAACCATAAATCCCAGAAATTTTCCTCCTCGGATACCAAAAGAGCACTTCTGAGGGTTAACTTTCATGCCAAAGTTGTTCATAATGACCAACGCTTTCCGTAGGTCCTCGGGATGTTCTTCGGCATTGTTACTTTTAACTACAGTATCATCTACGTAAACCTCTACTGATTTCCCAATAAGTCCTGCGAACATAAGACTTACTAACCTTTGGTAGGTAGCTCCCGCATTCTTCAGCCCAAATGGCATGACTAAATAACAAAATGTGCATGCATCTGTGATGAAGCTGGTCTTATCTTGGTCAATAGTCGCCATTGGGATTTGGTTATACCCTTGGTCTCCATCTAAAGTTGATAGTAGCGCGCACCCTGCGGTAGAATCAACTAGCTGATCTATGCTCGGTAAGGGATAACAATCTTTTGGGCATGCTTCATTGAGGTTGGTAAAGTCAACACACATTCGCCATCTTCCTCCATGCTTGGGTACTAGCACGACATTAGCTAACCATTCGGGATAAATGACTTCTCGAATTTGTTTCAAACTAAGAAGGCGTTGTATTTCCGATCGGATAATCTTGTTGCGCTCGGGTCCCATTTTCCTTTTCTTCTGTTGGACAGGTTTAGCCCCGGGCTTTACGTTAAGAAAGTGTTGACATACCTTATTGCTGATTCGCCCGGGTGGTCCACCTTCCCATGCAAAGAGGTGATGAAACTGTTTGAGGAGAGAGATCAGTTGACCTTCTATGATTGGAGCCATATGGGTGCCCATTTTGATTACTTTCTCGGGGCTTCCTTCTACTAATTCCACCATTTTTAACTCTTCCACAGGTTGGACTCGTGTTTCCTCGGTTTTACACTTTTTGTTATTTCCGAGTGAGGGTCCGTCCTCTTCTGAGGGAATGGCATTCATGCAGCATTCTCTGGCTTTCGACTGACTTCCTCGGACTTCTCCGATTCCCGAAGAAGTGGGGAATTTCACTTTAAGATGCAGAGTGGAGGGGATAGCCTCAAAGGCCCGAATAGATGGTCTTCCGCAGATGACATTATATGTTCGTGAGGAAGCTTCCACTACCCAAAACTTAATAGATTCCGTTCTTCGAAGGGCTCATTTCCCCCATGACATTGGAAGAGTAACAGTTCCGAGGTTTTGACAGGCTTCTCCTGAGAATCCTACTAGCGGGACCTCAACGGTTTCCAACGTTTATTGTTTCAACCTCATAGCAAGATAGGTAGCTAAGAAGAGTACATCCATGGAGCTGCCCGTATCTATAAGGATCCATTGGATTTCATACCCGTAGATGACAGCAGAAATAACCAATGGATCTTCGTGAGGGTATATTACGTCCATAAGATCCTCGGGCCCAAAAGTGATGCTAGGCAGATTTGATCCTTGAATGGAGCAAACAGACAATCCTTGTTCTGCTCGTCGGGCTTCTTTCAAATATTTCTTCTTTTTACCCTGAGGTGTCATGGAAATTTCACCCCCTTCAATCATATTGATCGTTCTCCCTGTTGGGGGGTTGTTTTTGTAAGAGTTAGGTGGATGAGGCAAACTCTGATACCCTGTCGTTTTCTCTCGTGAATTTTGCCGACGATCTTTAATTCTCTCTTGGGATCGGAGGCGTCCAGTTGTCCCTTCTCATGACTTCCGACTAGGCATCCTTTCTTCCCTTTCTGGTTCTTCCTCCTCTCTTCGTGATCTCTTCCAAACATGTGCTTTGGGCTCCTCGGGGTTATTTTCCTTGAGGTAATTCTTCAAATACCCTATTTCTAACAGGCGGAGCACCTCTAGACGAAGGGTAGTACATTCTTCCGTAGTGTGCCCGTAAGTTTTATGGTACTTACAATATTTCCCAGTGTCCTTGTCTCGGTTAGGGAATTTAGTCGGCCTGGGCCAGTGTAACTCGTTGCTACCCCTCATTATATTGAGCACTTCTGGTGGGGTAACAGTCATCGGAGGCAGGTGCACGGGTCGGAGGAACTTCTTAACCACTCCTCCTTCGTCCTTGCGCTGAAGAGGTTTTTCTTCCTTATTCTTTTCTTTGGCCTTTGCTTCTTTCTCGACGCGCTCTAGGTGTTCATTATCCTCCTGCTCCATTTGCTTCTTTGTTCCTTCTGCCTCTTCCATCAAGATATGGATTTCTGCCTTTTGCATTAGTTCATTCATGTCCGTGATCCGATTTCCCATAAGGTATCTAAAGAAATCCCCCGTTCGGAGTCCCTGAGTTAATATGTCCGCCATAATGGTCGGGATAACGTTGGGAACATCAAGTGCTTCATCCGTGAAGCGCTTTATATACTCTCGTAAGGATTCATCTTTTTTCTGTTTAATAGTGAATAGGTGTGTGGCAGATTTAGGGTACCTTCGATTGCAGGCGAATTGTCGTACGAACAAATGGGCTAATCGATCAAAGCTCGTAATAGAACAAGGTGGAAGGTGAGTAAACCAGGCTTGGGCCCGCCCTCCGAGGGTAACAGGAAACACGCGGCATAACACGTGGTCAGGGGCAGAAGAGAGGTCCATTCCGGCCAGATATTGATGAATGTGATCCTGTGGGTCCCTTCCATCAGCTTCTCCAGTATATAACGGGATATTGACAGGTCGCATCCCCGAGGGGATAGAAGCTGAAGCGATTTCGGGAATGAAAGGAGTGGTCTTGAATGTAGGATCCTCTTCAGGGACCATGGTCTTCTTTAGGTCACCTAATTCTTTTCGTAAATCATCCATCATTCCCCATAAGGAATGTTCAACCTCTCCTCGATACTCCGAGGGGCGAGAAATTTCTTCTCGACCCCTCTCTGGAATTCTTTCATGACACACATACCTTCGAGGCATCTGTCGGGATTCTCGTTGCCAAGGATTCGAATTTGGGTTCCACGCCATCAGAGGTGCATCTCCCTCCGAGGGGGAATCCCCATTCTCGAAGAGCACAGAGGACGTGCGTCCGATAGGTTCATTCCTCTAGGGTGTTCGTGCAGCATCTATAAGTCTTTCGTAAACAGATCGGGGAATATTAATAAAGTCTCTAGTACCTAGTTCGTAATTGGACAAAGTTTCTTCTGAGTCGCTGTTCGAGAAAGGAAGGTTGTCACTTTCGAAAAGATCATCCATCCTAGCTGACATCTGCTTGAATTCTCTCGAGGACAGATATTATGGCGTTCCCACAGACGGCGCCACTTTGTTAGCGGGTTTGGAATTATTCCCTATTTAACGGAAGATATTTATTTGGGTTGGAACGCCCTGTCCGTGATTCAGAGGCAATGATAGGTGGAAATAATAAGAATAACTGCAAGAATATTCCCTTCCTTTATTCACTGAACTTTTCCTCCTCTCTTTCTTTTTATGTATCTAAATGTCAAGTTGTAGTAAGTAAGCTGAGTTATCTTAGGTTGTTTTTTCTTCTACTGATCACCTCCCTTTATATAGACTCTGGTAGGGGCAGGTGTCATTGTGCATGTGCTTTGGTAAGGATAGGTGTTGTCGTTACCTTGATACAGGTGTTTAAAATAAGGATAAGGTTTATCTTTTATCGACTAAGCGCTGACTAGATTTAATCTTCATATCTTCTGATAGCTCCGAGGGCCTTTGATGTAGATTGTTTTGATAGAGCTATTCTTCCGAGGAATTTAATTTCTCTTTCTTGATTCGGGTCTTTTCTTCAACAATCAGGAGTGATCTCTGTGGATGTAAATGTGATCTCCGAGGACCTAGTGTGATCTCCGAGGACATGGTGTGATATCCGAGGGCTGTATTTGCTTTATTTGAAGTGAGATTTTTTCATCGGAGTTCTCGGAATATGTTATCTGGGCACTCTGTTATTCACTTCTGATTTTTCTCTGAAAATGGGTCCTCGGGTGATGGTCCGAGGGTCGTCTTTTCCGAGGAGTGTTCAGCAAGGAAGTTTTCTTGTAAGGTCATGGGACTCGGGGTCCATTGTGGTCCCTCTTGGCGTATTGGTGGATATCGGAGTCGTACAGATCCATCGGGGTTTGCTCTTTTTCCGATGCCGTGTTGATATCTGTTTTTTATTCACCGTTTGACTTTCCAAGGGACGCTTATGTTTCTCCTCGTGTGCTCTTGTAAACCTTTTCGGGTCAGTGACCGAAAGGTAGGGCAATCCTCCGAGGGGTTTTCTTTATAGGTACATCTCATCAGAAGTACTCGTGACAATAGTATTGTCCACATATTGTTTTTTTCTAGTAAGAGTAATCTTCTTTATTTTATTTTTAGGGTTAACAGGAACATTAGGGAGCACATTCCGGAGATGTCTAACACTGCTTCAATTTAAGGCACTAGCTTGATCTACTTGATCACTGGCTTGTGCATTTGGTACTTATATTCTTTCTTGCACACTTTGGTCAGATTATAGTTTAACTATAATACTCATACGGATAATGGACTCTTAGTGATTCATTTTCCATTTTGTGCAATAAGAGGATAGATTGAAGCGTGAAAAGAGTAAAATTGCTCGTGTTGCAATTACCTGTAAGAGCATCAAGCATAAAAGGACTACGAATAAGGTTACTACAGTGGGAACATCACAAGCTAAGACTCAAGATAAATGACTTGTTTGTTTCTTTTGCGATACACTTGGACTTGTGAAGAAGGATTGTTCCAAATATGCAAAATACGTCTTATGACGTGCAATAAGGGTTGCATTCGGAGTCAATCGTCAAGTGATGCTGAAAGAATCATCTATATGGGGCGATGACAAAACAGTTTTCGCTTGAAGACATTGGAGCATATACTTAGATTATCTTTAAGGGCTAGTCATTTAGTTGAATTAAGAAAAACTTGTGTAGTACCGTCATTTATACGGCAGGGTTTTATTTATTTTGGACAAATTTGGTAATTCTTGTTCATTTAGAAATAATAAATTTAGTCTTTTACTTAATTCTATTTTGGTTACAACTAGTACCTTGATTGATAAACTGTTAATGCTAAAACAATTGCTTCAACGAATAAAAACATGCAAAGAAAATCAAGAGGCACTAAAAGTGTGTAGTGTACATACTCTGTGATTTAGAATGTGAGTCATTCTTTGAGACATAAAATCTGAGATATCTTGAGGATGTTGTATTTGAGGGGGGAGATTGTGTTGTCTTTGCAAGACAACAACGAGGACTCACCTATGAAAATCCTTCACAATATTAAGAGCTTGCTTCAAAAGAGCAAACACAACAACCTCAAGAGGTAGTGTCATGTATGTGATACAAATAAGTATTCATGTCAATGGTATCACAAGTATCATCAAGTCATTGCCTCGTGCAATTTTAAGTTTAATACACTTGATACTTGTGTATATCATTAGTTCGGTGGGAGTAATTTATACTCCTAATGCTCAGTGTCAATGACATACTTTTCTAAATAAAGGAGATACAAAAGATTCATTTTGCTTTGGAAATTAAAACTTTTGCATGCACAAGCTTGTATGCATCTAGATTTAGCGTACACAATTGATATGTTGGGCAATTACTTAAGTGAACCCGTATAGATCGTTGGATTGCGGCCAAATGGGTTATAACGTACTTAATAGAATAAAAGAATACATGATCATCAATTGTAAGTCAGAAACTTAGTATATCATTTGGTATTCTGACTACAATATGGGGTTGCCAAATGATGCAATTCTTGTTATTTCTATATGCTATCAAATGAAGCTATATTATGGGAAAGTGTTTAGCAGACACTTATATGTTCTTTCAGGATAGCATTATAGTTCATAACTTGTTTTGAGGTAACCAATTTTGTGATATGATTGTGAAATTTGTCATTGAGCTGCGACTTGTGTATAAGTTTGAAAAACCACTCAAGAATATTAGTGACAACATATTATAGTTATATATTTGAATAATAGGAGTTCTTCAAAGTCTAGCCACATAGACATCAAAGTATCCCATTGTTATTTAGAGAATTCAGAGCCAGTTAGTGTTTTATGAGCGTAAAGAAACAAATGTTATGCTAGCATGCCCACTCATAAAGGTTTGACACTCAAGGTCTTTCATGAGTATATTGCTTACACGAGTGTTGTGTTATCTTATGATATGCAGTTTTAGTGAGAGTTTGTTTCATGTGTTTGACTCATTCATTGACACAATACATTGGTTTATGTATGTTTAGTTTTCTGTAGAAAAGGTTGATGGTTTTCTTATTACAGCTGTGAATATTTTATTATTTATCTTTCAATTGTGGTTTGACATAAGGTTTGAAAGTCTAAGGTTAATCTCAATAAAGATTTAGGACCGATTGGAAATAGGCATGATTCAGATCACATTGCATGTAATTTCCAATTACACATCCATGCTTGATCTATGTCATTGAATATATTTGGCATGTGTGATCATTGAAGGTCGAGTTACGATTAATGTGACAAATGTCGCTTTGGTTCCATGTTGGTACAGGAGATGAACCAGATTGCTTAAGGAAGATGCTTCAGTAATAGTGAATTTGGTGCGCACTTATAGTTATTAATGTAATTGTCATTTGGATTCAATTTATAGTCCTAGTGGGAGATTGTTAAATTATTTCTAATAATCTATTTAGTGGACAAATAAATTGAGACAATTATATTTAAGCTAATAAATATATTGGGCTAATTAAATAGTCTAAATTGAGAAGTCCAATTAGCATCTAATTAAGTGTGGATTTTGTAATGTGTAATACTCATTAGGAGTCTAATGAGGGTTTATGGGTTTCTAATTAGATTACTATATAAGGCTTGTTTTGGTCCTCAAGAAAATTCTTGAAACACTCTCCTCCTTTTTTCCTATCAATTGAGCGAGATCCCATCGAGAGATATAATTTGTTTGTGGAAGACCGAAGCCTCGCCGTTCTCACGTAAAAAGCTTATCTGTATTGAGATACGTCAAGGATACGTCGAATATTTAATATTAAAAAATTATCAAAAGAAAAAAAATATAAAAAATGACGTGCGTATATCTCTTTTCATAAAAAATGCTAGTTTAAGTTTGCAAGTTGTAACTTGATGATATACATTGGTTTTAGACCAACTAAATTTTGTAGATGAGACTTACTTCTTACGCTATTGAGTAAATAAACAATACTCGAGCGCATTATTATAAGTGGATGTGCATAACTTTTCAAATTTATAATAAATGCTTGAACGTTACGGGTACATAAATTTTCAAATCCTAATGAAGTACCAAAACTTTTCTATATCTAATTATATAACTTTTTTTTTTGGTAGAAAGGATGAAAAATTAGTCCTTAGGCAATATCCGCGTACAAAATAGACGAAATACTAGGGGGTGGGGTTAGGACAATTCTAACTCCGTCCTCTAACGATATCGGGACCTTCGCCATGGCATCCGCAACTTTATTTGCTTCTCTCTTTATCCAACATAATTTTATATCCCAGGGTTTGTGCAAAAGTGCACGACATTCTTCAATCTTGTGTTGAAGTGCATGATCTCGGACTCTATAATCCTTAATGATGTTAAACGCTTCTTTCGAATCCGTCTCCACCACAATGCGTTGGACTCTCCTCTCCCATGCGTTATTTAGGCCCAAACGGATAGCCTCAATCTCCGATTCAAGCACCGTGGGGCTTGCAATTTTCTACACAAACCCCCACTGCCAATCACCATTCGCATTGCGTAGGACACCCCCTGCCGATCCGGAGTTCATATCCGGCAACACGATCCCATCTATGTTCAACTTATACCAACCTTCCATCGGCCGAGTCCACTTTATTGGCTTCGGAACTGCTCTTGATTTCTTCCCCATATTATAATCCGAACACATTTTCTTAATTTGGCTAAGGACTGAGTAGACCTTCACATTTTTTCCTTCGAATATTCTCGTATTCCTCGCCTTCCATATGCACCAGCATGCTGAAACGAACACAACCTTACATTCGGTCCCCGGGATAAGCGAGCAGATTTCCTCCTCCTCTTGTGCATTGACGTGCAGCCAATTTCCTTCCCTAGTTTCAAAAAAACTGTTCCAAGTGCGCGCAGGCAATAACGCTTTCCAAACCTTATTCGCTAGGGGGCAGTCTCGGAGAGCATGGATCATTGACTCCACGCTATTCGGAACCTTTTCGCAGCTATCATCGTTTGTACAATGCCTTTCTTTCCGTAACGAGTTCGTCGCAATTTTGTTTTGACTAGCAAGCCAAAGAAAGAATCGGATTTTGTTACTACATGGTGCTTTCCATACCCAATTAATCCGCGGACTTGGTGCACAAGTGGTTGAATATTTCTTGAATAGTTCTTTATAAGCGCTTTGGCATGAGAATATGTCGTTCGCGTTCGGACTCCATAGAGCTCTATCCTCGGCCTCCCTCAATATTATCCGTGTACCTAGAATTTTCTTCTTCCACTCATTCGGTATCGCGGTTGATAGATTGTTCAAGCACCAATTATTTCCCTCATCCAAGACATCCGCAATTTTAAGGCCATAGTCATCCGGATTAATCGTCTCCACGACATCGCATAGGCGAGCCCCCCCCCCCCCCACCCAATTATCACACCAAAAGGACACCCTGCTCCCATCACCAATTCGTCAACGAATAAAAGGTAGGATTAGTTGCATGCAGCGAACGACACCCTTCCAAGTGTAGCTATCTTGCGGCTTAGGGACATATTCCGTTATCTTTTTTCCTTTCAAGTACTTGGCGTTGATAAGGGCCGACCATAAACACTCTTCTTCTTGTAGGATTTTCCATCCGATCTTTGAGAGCAAAGCCTCATTGTTAAACCGAGCCGTGCGCAAGCCTAATCCCCCATCTTTCTTTGTCCGTAGCACCCGATTCCATCCCACAAGGTGCAATCTTCGGATATTAGGATCCTTGGACCACAGAAAGTCCCTATTAATTTTATCAATTTTGTTGCACACACTTTCCGGCATCCAACTCGACTGCATGAGGTGGATAGGTACCGCCGTTGAGACGGATTGGACTAGCGTGGCCCGCCCCGCTAGAGATAAATTCGCACACTTCCAACCAGCCATACGTGAGGTGAGTTTATCAAACATGTCGTTAAAGTTTTCGCGGCCAACTCTACCATGTACTAGATTCGCGCCCAAGTATTTTCCGAGTGAGGCCGTGCGCGCAAATCCGAGTATGGAGCAAATTCCCCTCTTCAAATTCCAGCCGCCATCATTCGAGAAGAAGATTTTTGATTTCTCCTCATTAATCTTGACCCCGGACGCCTTCCCGAACCTGTCGAGAATTGTTTTCATACTTCTTGCAGTCTGAATCGTCCCCTTTCCCATTAACATAAGATCATCCGCGAAGAAGAGATGCGAGATCCGCGGGCCTCCTCGACACGGAACAATTGGTTCCCAACTCCCTTCCTCAACTTCCTCTTGTATAAGATAAACGAGTCTCTCCACGCAAAGCACGAATAAATAAGGTGAGAGAGGGCCACCTTGCCTCAACCCGCAACCGTGTCCAAACGCACTAAGTGGTTCGCCATTCCAAAGTACCTCAGTAGAGGCGTTGCGCACACAAAAGAGAATAAGATCAATAATATTTTCCGGAAATTTGAATGATTTCAGTGTGTCTTCCAAAAACCCCCAACTTATTTTATCATACGCCTTCTCAAGATCGAGTTTTAATATGATACACCCCATCTTATTTTTTTTTCTTAGCCCGAAGCGAGTGTAGGACCTCCTGAATCGCGAAGATGTTATCTTGGGTGCTACGCCCTTGATAAAACTCGATTGCATTGGTGCAATTAATCTCGGCATATAATATCTAAGTCGCAATGTGATGCACTTCGTGATAAACTTATAAAGTACATTGCAAAGAGATATGGGTCGAAAGTGAGAGATGCGGGTCGGATCCGATACCTTCGGTATTAGACAAAGCTACGCGCCACACACATTCGAATCGAATTTCCGATTTGTAAAGGCGTTTGCAACAAACCTGAGGAGGGATTCGTGCACCCAATCCCAATACTTTTGGAAGAATATGGCCTGAATTCCGTCCGGACCAGGAGCTTTCTTCGGATGTGTGCGCCATACGACTTCTTTTAATTCCTCCAACGTCACATCTTTACCCACACATTCGACCTCCATCGGACTAAGAGTGGCTTGATGCCGTGAGATTACAAGGGCGTTTTGTCCGTGAGCATCCCCAGTAAATAGCTTTAGAAAAAAGCTCCTTGCATGGTCTTTTAGTGTTTCCTGGTCGCGACACCACTCACCATCAATTTTCAGCACTAACACGCGGTTCCTTTTCCTTCTGATCAACGTAGAGCGATGGAAAAATGCCGTGTTTTTATCTCCTTCCTCAAGCCATTTTACTCGGGACTTTTGCCTCCAAAATATTTCCTCGCGCCTTAGGATTTCATTGTATTCCGACACAAGTTTCCTCTCCAGCTTTTCGAGGTATGTGTTTGGCCGACCCGCCAAACTTTTTTGCGCCCCTTCTATACGCCTTAACAAAGCTCTCTTCTTCTTGAATATGTTCCCAAAGTAGTTTTTGTTCCATGGCTCCATAATCTCGGGGATCATATCGATTGCGTCCACAATATTCTCGTTTCCTTCCCAAACTCCTTTAAGCATATTCTCACAATCCGGATGTCTTAGCCACATCTCCTCGAATCTAAAAGGTCTCGATCTATTACCGCGCAGCGAGCCTAAACAATTGGTGAGGATCGGATGATGATCTTCGTGGGTAAGAGGTAAGTGAAAGACCTCGTTGTCCGGAAAGGCTTTGATCCACGCGTTATTTGCTAGCGCTCTGTCAATCCGTTCTTGGATAAGCGCCGTCCCTTCCCTTTTGTTCGACCAAGTAAATTTGGGTCCGTGGAATCCCAAATCCAACATATGCCAACTATCTATCCACCGCTGAAAATCCATGCACCTCCTAGTCGTGTTCGTGCTGCCCCCTTTTTCTCGTGAGTATAGCAAATCTCGTTAAAGTCTCCTTGGATGAGCCACGGAGTATCAACTGTTTGCGCCATACCGCACAAGCTTTCAAAAATTCGAGCTTTGTCATCCGCATATGGTTTTGCGTAGATTCTGGATATGAGCCACTTAGCTTGCTTCTTCGGGCCGATTCTAGCATGAATACCCTGGTCCTCGACGTTCAAGATATCAACGTCTATGTTGTCGCTGTTCCATAGCATCCAAACTCCCCTGTCCATCCCGTCGGTCGGTGCTATGCAATAATCCGAATATCCCATGAATGGTGCTATCTCGTATGCTCTGTCCGGCATAACTCTTGTTTCCAAAAGGAAAACCACATCTGGGCGGTGAACTCTGACTAAATCTCTAAAGTTAGTCGCAAAGTCCGGATGTCCCGCTCCCTGACAGTTCCACGTCACAACCTTCATTGGAGAATTTTCGATTTGTATGGGGTGCACGGGATACTCAATGTCCCGCCCCATCCATATCTGCATCAATTGCCATAAAACTTCCCGCATCATGTAGTTTTGTCGATTTTGTTCCCATGTGCTCCGAGTTATTTTCTGCCAACATAGGAACAAGTTCTCGAATCGCTCTATTATCCGAGTGCTGATCTCGAATTCCCAGATTGT
Source organism: Linaria vulgaris (assembly GCA_948329865.1). NCBI lineage: Eukaryota > Viridiplantae > Streptophyta > Magnoliopsida > Lamiales > Plantaginaceae > Linaria > Linaria vulgaris. Next base: position 12,268,698 of record OX415254.1, on the reverse strand, counting down.
CGACATTATCTCTACCACATGTACTGTCCGCGGGTCTATTAGTAATATATGCGAGTGTCCCCCGAACGTATGTCGCATAGTTTCTATTTCCCAGAATTCCGGTTGCACCTGTGCGACTAGTGCCCCGTTCGCCATGAATAAATTCAAGTTCGCATTCTGGTCCATCGCTCCTCGAAATCACTTCTGTCGTTCGCCCTTTCGGATCCACTCGTTATCGCTAAGTTTCTTGAAAGCCAGAGTTCTCAAGAATGGCGAACGGATTTTTATTTCTTTCTGCGGTCTCCTCTATAGCCCCTTTCCTTAACTGCGCGTTTTTGTTTTTTCCTTTTGCAGGACCTTTCCTAGTCACGGTAAGAGACTGAGGGAGTATTCTCCTACCATGATTAGAGTTATTATTCAAACTTTCCTTTCGCACCTCGATTTCCTTAGCCTTGGATGACACGACTTCTTTAGGAATAGACCCTGATTGGTTTCTCTTGAGGATAGTGGTTTGCTTTCCTTATATATTGTTATTTCCTCTGTTTGTACTCGGACTAGTCCCACCCCCTTTGTATGCGCCTTTCTTCCGGGCTACTTGCATCCATTCGCCGTACTCGTCGTTCTTAGATTTTTCAATAAGCCACGTGGATGAGTTACCATCGGCTTTCTTTGGGTTCTCGTCCGACTCCATAGTGGTGTCATTGTTCATCACCAAATCCGCACCAGTCTTCTCCTTGCATGTCGTTGCAGTGTGTCCAACCCGTCCACACTCGTAGCACATCGATGGGAGGTTTTCGTACAACACTTGGTATATTTTCCCTCTAATATGAATACCTCTCTCAAGTGGCTTCTTGGTCGAGACTTGGACACAGACGCAGGCAAATTTCCCTCTCGCAGCAGTAAATGTGTTTCCATCTATTTTGATCGGTTCTCCGACGCAACTCGCTATTGCATTAATTGTCGCTTCCCCGAAGAGCTCGAGTGACAATTTCATAATTCTTATCCAAGTTATCGAAGAATCAATAAAATCATTCTCCGGGTCAAAATCCGGCGTCCATTTACGAATGTACAAAAAACTCCCCGCCAATTGCCATGGTCCTTGGGTGAGAATAACCTCTCTTTGCGAAGTAGTCAAGCCTCGGAGACAGTAGTTTCCGTTACTAAGGTCGACAATGTCGCAATTACCATTCAATTTCCACATGGTGTTAAATTTATTCACGAGAGTTGGAAAAAACCATGGTTTGCCCAAAACTTTGATAAGAATTGTGTTTTTCCACTATTCGCACATTTGATCGTGTAGTTCATCCGCGAATTCCACCGATTTGAACGGAATTTCCACGCTTGGTTCAAGGACCCTAATTTTGCCGGCCGCTTCATTGATTCTTTCTTCGTTTATGAAGACATCCTTCGGACGTAGCATGCTTGCGTAGGATCCGTTAGTTCTGTTTCCGGACTTTGCATCAGTCAGGTTAATCGCCAACGGCACTCTCGGATTACCGAACCCCTGTTCCTGTCTTGGGCGTTTTTGGGAGATTGAATCTGCCCTAAACACGAATCTTAGGTCCTCCTCTGTTGATGGGATGGTGATTGACGGGTCTGGGCTATCGGAGATTATCATCTCCGATGCCATTGAACTGTAATTTGCCTGTTCGCCGTTGATCGCCACAATCGTCGTTAAATATGGAAAGCGACGCTCGAATTTTTATGCTATTAATTAGTTATTAGATGGGTCTTATTAGTTATTATGCTGATGTTTGATATCTCAATACTTATAATCGGAATGTTTACATCATATGATAATCTTTCTTTTTTCTTTTCCTGTTTGCAGTGGCAATGATATTTATATATTTTTATTTTTTTTGATCGGCAGTGGCAATGATTCTTATACTCACTTTACAGTGCTTAATTTTTCTTTTGACTGGAAGGATAAAAAAATATGGGATAAATGCATTAAACCCCCTGAACTATGCAGGTTTTTGAGTTTTCGTTCTTAAACTAAATAAATAAGCGCTTTGCCCCCTAAACGATGCACGTCTGTGCGATTTGCCCCCTGGCCGGAATTTCGGCTACTTTTTGCCATTCTTGGCCGGAATTTTTCCCCTTACCCGACATATATGTGTTGTACTAGATGTATATTAGTAGTTGATGACAAAAAGCAGACGAAAAAATACCCCGAACGGGGAATATTCCGGCCAAAATGTGATTTCCTCGACCAGTTGCTCGAGAAATTTAAATTTACATAACCGTAAACATTCGAAGGAACAAATACCCAGTAGGAGTCTAATTAGGATTTACGGGTTCTAATTAGATTACTATATAAGGCTCGGGTTTTGGTCACCAAGACAACTTTTGAAACACTCTCTTCCTCTTTTTTCATCAATTGTGCGAGATCCCATCGAGAGATAGAATTTGTCCGTGGAAGACCGAAGCCTCACCGTTCTCGCGTAAAAAGCTTATTTGTATGAATCAATGTATGCTTCTCAATTCATAACTTATGAATTCTTTTATGGTTTAACATGTGTCGGTCTTGAATTGATGAATCAATATTCATGATAAAGTATTTAATCCAACAATGACGTGCGTATATATCTTTTCTAAAATATCTCAAGTTTTTTTTTTAATAAAAAATGACGTGCGTATATCTCTTTTCATAAAAATGCTAGTTTTATTTTGCAAGTTGTAACTTGATATAGATTGGTTTTGGTGTCCTACTGCTGACATAAAATTGTTAGACTAACTCAAATTTTTAGATGAGACTTACTTCTTACGCTATTGAGTAATTAAACAATACTCGAGCGCATTATTATAAGTGGATGTGCATAACTTTTCATATTTATAATAATTTTTTATTTTTTATTTTTAGCTAGAATTGGAAATCTCATAAATAATACTCACATTCAAGAACAAACTCTCAATGGAGTTGCACATAGCAATAATTAAAACCCCCTCAATGGCCCATTATAACTAAAAGTCTAAAACAACCAAAAGAGGAAAAGAGAAAAAAACTCAATACAGATCAGATCCCTCATTTGTCAGCACTAAAGCACAACAAATTACTTAAAGAGACTAAATCTGTAACACCAATATTAATTAAGACAGTAAATTAATAAATAATATTAGACTTGGAAATTAATGATAATTAATTTTCAAGGGCATTTTTGTCCTCCTTGTTGGGTCTTCCAGTTGTTGTAGCAAGGGCAGACTTGTTTATTGCCATAAAAACCGGGGGGCACACACAGACACTTGTGGCAGCACTTTTGGCAGAAGAACATGCACGGCTTGTGGTATTGTGCGTGGCTACACCTCCGAGTGCATTGTGGTAGGCATTGGTTGATGGTCAAGCTGCCAGGACCATAGCCGCTCTTCCTCAGAGAACCACCATAACCCGCCTGTGCCATGACAGGTAGCTGAAGCATGGAAATGGCGATGAGTGCCAATAGCACAAAAGCAAAGAACTTGGCCATTGCTTTGGCAAAGAGCTACTACACACTCTAACTATGTGCTAAATATAAAAAGAGGTGGGAACTGAGAGTTGTAGTTAAAGTGTGTAGTGGTATTTGAGGTATATTTATAATAAATGCTTGAACGTTACGGGTACATAAATTTTCAAATCCTAATGAAGTACCAAAACTTTTCTATATCTCTAATTATATAACTCTTAATATAAGAAGACCAATAGATGGGTCTTATTATGCTGATGTTTGATTACTCAATTCTTATAATCGGAATGTTTACATCATATGATAATCCTTCTTTTTTCTTTTCCTGTTTGCAGTGGCAATGATATTTATATAGTAGGGTGGTTGTTAAAGACCTACACTACAAGATTTAGGGGTCAATAGCGACCGAATTTGGGTCGCTATTGACCCCCCTGGGGGTCCCTGATGCTCAACAGCGACCGCCACTGGGTCGCTATTGCCCGGTCCCTATTGACCACAGTCGCTTGTCAATAGGGACCGCAATTCGGTCGCTATTGAGGGTCAATAGGGACCGGAAAATCAGCGACCGCTTTCCGGTCCCTGCTGACTTAATATCAATAGGGACCTAAATGCGGTCCCTGATATTTATAATAGGGACCGGAATGCGGTCCCTAATAACAAAAACAGGGACCGCAATTCGGTCCCTACTAATATTCGTAGATACTCTATGAATATTAGTAGGGACCGAATTGCGGTCCCTAATAACAAAAACAGGGACCGCAATTCGGTCCCTACTAATATTCATAGATACTCTATGAATATTAGTAGGGACCGAATTGCGGTCCCTATTGACCCCCAGAAAAAATAAAAAAAAACAATAATATTTCGGATTAAATCCGAAATATTATTGTTTTTTTTGTAAAATTATGATTTTAACAAGATCAAAACAATAAAATAATGAAGAAAAAGTTAATATAATTACATGAAAGTATTAATGAATGTAAAAAGATGAACAAAATGACTAATAATAGAAAAAAAATATGAATGAAAAACAAATGAATGAATAAAACAACAAGTGAAAGAAAAGTAAGAAAAGAAAGTGGTAAAATAAAGAAAGTGAAAGAAAGAAACAAAAGAAAGATTGTGTTGGTGATTTGTTTTTTAGATTTGTGTTGGTAAAAAGAAGAAAACTTTTTGTGTTGGGTGATTTATGGAGAAAAGAAGAAAGTGTGTTTGTGTTGGAAAATAAGATAGTGTTTTTGTGTTGGGTGTTTTTTGGAGATAATGAAATGAGATGTGTAAGTGTGGTGAGTATATATAGAGGGAGGGTGAAATTTTTAAATTTTCGTCAAATTCAAATTTCCCCCTCAATCCCGCCTAAAATTTTTGCCTAAATTTCAAAATTTTAGATTTCAGTGACCGAATTGTGGTCCCTATTGACTACGCTAATGTCAATAGGGACCGAAATGCGGTCGCTATTGACTCAACAGGGACCGAATTGCGGTCCCTACTAATATTCATACTTTACAATCGATTTTTTTTATTGATGTTGGTATGTTTGTGATTCTTAGTAACCAAACTCATTGTAACATGTGAATTGTAGTAATAAATGATTGCAAAATCAATCTTATAGTAGATTAGTTGTGAATTAATAGATTGATTGAGATTGAGCGAGTTATTAACGTTCAAGATATATTTCATGTTCTACAACTAATCATCACTAGTTAGTTGTAGTTGTTATTCGTTTTTATGATTTATTTCACTAATGTTAGAATAGATATGATTATGAGGTATAATCATTAGATCAAGCAATCATTATACTTACATATGTATATAGAATTAGTTTGTCCTTATGACATTCGTTGTACAAAATAGCAAGAGAATCTTCAAAGCGGTCCGTTCTCCTCACATAATACTTGGATTTACAATGCGTCGTTGTAATTATTGTTATTTGAACTATTACAATGGTTATTATGAACTAAACAAACAACGCGGCACCTCGAACCATCTTAAAATATCGATTTTAAAGTATGAATATTAGTAGGGACCGCAATTAGGTCACAATTAATGTTAGTAGGGACCGAAATGTGGTCCCTATTGACTACGCTAATGTCAATAGGGACCGAATTGCGGTCGCTATTGACTCAACAGAGACCGAATTGCGGTCCCTACTAATATTCATACTTTACAATCGATTTTTTTTTATTGATGTTGGTATGTTTGTGATTCTTAGTAACCAAACTCATTGTAACATGTGAATTGAAGTAATAAACGATTGCAAAATCAATCTTATAGTAGATTAGTTGTGAATTAATAGATTGATTGAGATTAGTTTGTCATTATGACATTCGTTGTACAAAATAGTAAGAGAATCTTCAAAGCGGTCCGTTCTCCTCACATAATACTTGGATTTACAATGCGTCGTTGTAATTATTGTTATTTGAACTATTACAATGGTTATTATGAACTAAACAAACAACGCGGCACCTCGAACCATCTTAAAATATCGATTTTAAAGTATGAATATTAGTAGGGACCGCAATTAGGTCACAATTAATGTTAATAGGGACCGCATTGCGGTCCCTATTAGCAACGCTAATGTTAGTAGGGACCGAAATGCGGTCCCTATTGACTACGCTAATGTCAATAGGGACCAAATTGCGGTCGCTATTGACTCAACAGAGACCGAATTGCGGTCCCTACTAATATTCATACTTTACAATCGATTTTTTTTATTGATGTTGGTATGTTTGTGATTCTTAGTAACCAAACTCATTGTAACATGTGAATTGTAGTAATAAATGATTGCAAAATCAATCTTATAGTAGATTAGTTGTGAATTAATAGATTGATTGAGATTGAGCGAGTTATTAACGTTCAAGACATATTTCATGTTCTACAACTAATCATCACTAGTTAGTTGTAGTTGTTATTCGTTTTTATGATTTATTTCACTAATGTTAGAATAGAGATGATTATGAGGTATAATCATTAGATCAAGCAATCATTATACTTACATATGTATATAGAATTAGTTTGTCATTATGACATTCGTTGTACAAAATAGTAAGAGAATCTTCAAAGCGGTCCGTTCTCCTCACATAATACTTGGATTTACAATGCGTCGTTGTAATTATTGTTATTTGAACTATTACAATGGTTATTATGAACTAAACAAACAACGCGGCACCTCGAACCATCTTAAAATATCGATTTTAAAGTATGAATATTAGTAGGGACCGCAATTAGGTCACAATTAATGTTAGTAGGGACTGAAATGTGGTCCCTATTGACTACGCTAATGTCAATAGGGACCGAATTGCGGTCGCTATTGACTCAACAGAGACCGAATTGCGGTCCCTACTAATATTCATACTTTACAATCGATTTTTTTTTATTGATGTTGGTATGTTTGTGATTCTTAGTAACCAAACTCATTGTAACATGTGAATTGAAGTAATAAACGATTGCAAAATCAATCTTATAGTAGATTAGTTGTGAATTAATAGATTGATTGAGATTAGTTTGTCATTATGACATTCGTTGTACAAAATAGTAATAGAATCTTCAAAGTGGTACGTTCTCCTCACATAATACTTGGATTTAAAATGCGTCGTTGTAATTATTGTAATTCCAACTATTACAATGGTTATTATGAACTAAAGAAACAACGTGGCACCTCGAACCATCTTAAAATATCGATTTTAAAGTATGAATATTAGTAGGGACCGCAATTAGGTCACAAATATGGACAATAGGGACCGCATTGCAGTCCCTATTGATAACGCTAATGTCAATAGGGACCGCGTTGCAGTCCCTATTGGCAACGGGTCAATAGGGACTGCATTTCGGTCGCTATTGACATTAGCGTTGTCAATAGGGACCGCAATGCGGTCCCTATTGACAACGCTAATGTCAATACTAATGTCAATAGGGACCGCATTGCGGTCCCTATTGGCAACAGGTCAATAGGGACTGCATTGCGGTCCCTATTGACAACGCTAATGTCAATACTAATGTCAATAGGGACCGCATTGCGGTCCCTATTGGAAACGGGTCAATAGGGACTGCATTGCGGTCCCTATTAACAATGCTAATGTCAATAGCGACCGCAATGCGGTCCCTATTGACAACGACATTGTCAATAGCGACCGCAATGCAGTCGCTATTGACAATGGGTCAATAGGGACTGCATTGCGGTCGCTATTGACAAATGCAGTCGCTGAAGATCAGCGACCGCAATGCAGTCCCTACTGGGCGGTCCCTATTGACCGCCCAGTCTTGTAGTGCTACTCTAATCTTGTCAGCAAAGAGCATGTGATTGAATCAACGTAACCATCAAGAAACTTCACAAATCTTTGTTTACTTTTCATAAATGTTCTTATGCAATGCAATCATACTAACTTAGACGTAATATAACTAAATATAATAAGACGAAAAGGAGGGCGTGTGTGGCCCCTGAAACTGAAAGAGACATTTCAACTCGGAGGAACAGATTGTTATTTTGTTATAATTACACGAATTGCTAATTTGCTATTATGATCACATTGTTATTTTCGTGTTCACATAGTAGCAACTGCGTTTGACTGCTATTATGATCACATTGTTATTTTCGGGTTCACATAATACCAACTGCGTTTGACTTCAAACGTATTGTATTTTATTTTTCGTAGTTTATGTTATTTAGGGCCATAAAAGTTTTAATTGGTTCTAAGCAGGGGCGGAGCCACCCGGGCTAGGGTGGGCTCAAGTCCGGAGTAAATTTTGACCTCATTGTAATAGGTATTTTAAAAAAGAAAAGAAAACCCCCACGATGATATCACGTGGTTCTTTTACAACTGAGAAGCTAAGACATACGCCTTAGCAAGTGTCCTGATATCAGCGTAACTCTAAAACTAATGGGATCTTAGAGCATGAGAAAGAGACATATGGATTGTTCAAAGCTATGCAACTGAGTTGAAATTTCTTCCTCAATGTTTGACAAAGTGAAAGTGATGAGCATGGCTCAATGAATGACCGAGATCGATCTAATCTAAAGGCTCTAAAGGCTAAAGAAATGGTCACACTATTCTTACAATCAAATGGGATGGCCACGCTTTAGAGAATTCTAACATTATTATACACAATGAAGAATCAAGAGTTAGCCTATTTACATGATAGAGCCTAAGTGTTAAAAAAAATTCGAAGCGGCCCTAGAACTCCCATTGTTGGATCAGTCAGCCAAAGTGCGGGGCACTTGTGCATGTTTCACGAGCATCGTTTGGTCTACTTACGTGCTTGGCGCGCGCTACTGGCTGGATGATGCAGGTTGCTGCTCACCAAATTGGGCGGAAGTGTGGTCGTCCGTGAGATCCTCCCCCACCGGAATAGGCGACATCGTGACGGCTGGGAACAACGAAACGCTTGAACCTCTTCTTGAGACTGCCATAACTAGTTCTCGGTCTCCCAGCTCGCCTCTGCCTCCGACACTCCATTCCATCGAATTAAGTATTCTCGCCAAGGCTTGACAACTTAGGATTGACGGTTCGCTCGACCAAGGATCTCACAAATTATTGTCATGGTGCAACAGTAATACCGTTACCATTACATTTTATAGGTCGTGGGTTGAGGATTTGGTAGCGACAATTAATTTTCTTATTAAATTTCTCCTTAAGGAGCCCAAATAACTAAAAAAAATCAATATCTCCAATTGATCTCGATCCATCACTAAATGTAAAAAGAATGTTCATCTTTAAATTCCTTTATACTTGAAAAAATACTCATCTTTCTATCGTACCTTTAACATCAAATCTTGAGATATTTAACATGATGTACTAAATTACATTATTACTTACAAGGAGTAATAAAAAATTTTGTTTAATTTTATTTTCGGTTTTCCATTCAAACTAAACTTATTATTTTGTTGGCGCTTTAAGGTAATATTATTAAAGGTTTTTTTAAAGTTTTCTTTTTGTAGTTCTATAGATAAACAAATATTTTGATTAAAGGAGTAACATGTATATTTTATAAGTGCTATTAGTCATTTTATTTTTCAAAGAATTCTTGACTTCGATAACATTTTTATTTAACATGTAATTTTTATTATTTGTACTAATGGTAAATATTTTTCATTATATTGTATTCATTTTAATATATATATTTATATATAATATTTAACTTATTGTAGTACGGGGTACAAAGAAATCCCGACTCCACCCTAGTTCTAAGTAGCTTTATTAAAAATTGGTAAGGATCTGTCGTCTAAACTCTAGCCCGCCAATCTATAACCAAAGATTGACGTGTGATTTAATTTTATCAATATTATGATATACTTTCTTACTAATTACGATCAAGAAAGTCAAAGGTTGTATTGTAGGATACAGAGTTGTATCACTTTTGAACGAGCAAGAATACTAATTACTACGTAAACTTCCTCTGTATCACTTTTGAACGAGCAATCATTCTAATTACTACGTAAACTTCATAAACTTATGTGCTTATAATTCTACTTTCAGATATTATAACATGCTGCACATAGCATATTTTATCAAATATGTGGCGTTATGTTGTCTTATTAACGTTTCAGATCTTATAAATCCTATTTTATTCGCAAGTGTTAAAAGATATTGTTCACATCAAGATTCTCGCGATAATATGCAGAAATTTAGAATGCCAAATCAATTTCTCATTTACGAGAAATGAATTTACACAAATGAACTTTGTTAACATGGACACTAAAAAAAACAGCAGTGGATACTGACTAAAGCCTACAGGTAAAATAACATGTTCCCGAAAGAAAAGGAAAACAGGACAGCGAAAAGGGTAAATTTTAAAGATACTGCTTGTTGGGCCATGATCAGACAGAATGCGCTCAAATTTTGAATCAACAAACAATTCTCAAGAATCTCAAATAGGGTAAGATCAAAGTGAACAACAAACAAGTTAACTTCAATTGAACAACAAACAAGTTAACTTCAATATCATCAGAGTCCCAGAAAATTACAACACGACCAGTTGCTCGAGAAATTTAAATTTACATAACCGTAAACATTCGAAGGAACAAATAAATACCAATTACTGAATTTTTATACGAGAATTACAGCACAAACAAATCTATAGTCATCTCAAGCACAACTAGAAATTTATAATTCCGCTGAGGGAGTTCCTGAGATTGGAATAAAGGCCAAAGAGAGAATACTGACGTAGGTTCTTAACTTCGTACCATGTGTTGAAGACCGACTCGTGCTTATCAGTGCCAGAAAAGGCAAGTTGTATCCCTAGGCTGCAATCTTCACGACCCCCACGATTTGCGCAGCTACTAGTTCTGATGGCACAGTCTTGATTGTTTAGGCAGACGAATCTAGAGTTGCCCGCACATGCAGAGCACCCATCTCTTTTCCAGTACATGTTTTGAAGCCTCCCCCTATTAAATTCAAGAACCTGCATGAAAGTAAAAATTAGCCTGACTTGACATGAGATAATGAATTAATTTCTTACGACATTGTAAGGGCTCAATTCTTACCAGCGTAAAACTGGTGACAATGTATGTATTGTTTGCAACAAAAGCGGGGATTGACCTTGCAGCATACCGTCTACCAGCAAATCCAACCATATAACCTCCCACAGAATCCTGGAATTGGAGCGAAATTGAATAAGGGAATAAAAACTAAAGGAATATTACAAAAGATTCAACTTAAAAGTATATCTAGTATTGTAGAATCACTAAAAATGAAGTTTGCATCCAGCTTAGTGTGTTCATTTGGACAGTAACTCAAATAATTTAGTGAACATCAACACACACAAAAAGGATTCCGAGATTTCTTAATCATAATGACAGTAAGAGTTATATAATCTAATCTATGTTCAGCTGCACGTCGTTAATACTGTCGACAGAGTTAATTGTGTGTGATGGAGCATGACCTGCATATAATGCAGTTAACCAAGAATAAGAGAACAGATTAAATAAGCTGAAACCACAAATTTTGTTTTCTTGATTTAGTGTGGTTATTTTGCATTTGACTTGCAAGAGAAAAACTTTCAGAGACCAATGAGGGACAAGCAGCTCGGTAAAAACAGATGCCTCCATCTCAAGTCTCTGCATCAATGACCTCCTTACTTTTTAGGATGGCACAATGACCATTACAAACATCCCAGAGTTAAAAAGGCATTTATCCTGTTGCTACCACTAGCACTGTCCCAGAAAATATAGCATCATCAGCAAATTAACTTTAATCAACTGATAGGCCATGAATCACAATCCACAGTCACAACGATCATCCACCAAACGTCGAAGCTTCTGGACTATCATCTGATAGATCCAGCACTAAAGAACTTGTCCAGGACTCACAGAATCCTCCAAATCAATGACACATATGCAAAAGTTTAAAAAAATTTCAAGAGAGTTTGATCAGATCTCAAACTGGCAGGGCATATTGGAGCACACGACTTTCAAATGTCCATCTGTTGTCAAGGTAACAAATAATTTCACTTAACACCTACTTATGGTCATCAACAATGTTACTCATTTGGATATGAAACGTTGATTGCACCCAATATTCACCAGTTTTAGATACCTTGTCACAAAAAGTAACAGAACCCCAATTCACATTGACATCCAATTTCAATTCCACTACTTTATCAGTATTTCGCCTACTGGAGTCTTTTAACTTCCAGCAACTAAAGTCTGACAATTGCAGAAACAGAAAGAAATGTCATAGTAAATAATATCAAACAATGACATTATATTATTTTGAAGAGACAGTCCTTTGCCACAGCTTCTTTTGCCTAGGGATTGCACTCCATGTAGTTAGCATTAGAACACAGGGTATTACAGCAGAGAGCGAGATTATACGAGTGTGGTTAGAATGATATGTCTTTGATTGAAGATCTTAAGCATTTTGCTGCATAGCTCTCAGCTCCCTAAGTGACCAACCAAGGAGTTTTGTTCAATACAGAAACCCAGGAACATTGTAGAAGAATCGCTGTTTAGGGAGTTATGATATCATATTCAGGAAGTTCACAACACCAATAAAAGTAATAACATCTGAATGGAGATGTTAGTAAACAAATGTAGATAGTAAAAGCCTTTTAAAAAAAAAGTTAATAACGATAAAAACTACTAGTCAGTCATCCAAGTTCCAATTCATTTATTACGCTAAAGTTATATGTAAATGCTAAAGATTTACCAGATCTAACAAAACCTAAAATGCAAACACAAGTCCACAATCAAGCTATGCTCTAAGTAAGTAAGTTATGATTGAAACGCACTCATAATTTATTCAAGTTCTCGTTCAACATCACATTAAGGTTATCTGTAATTACTAAAGCTTTCGAATGACCTAATAAACTTAAAACGCTGAACACGAGACCGCATCAAGCTTACGCTCTACAACAATTTTATGACTGAAATGTAGTTGTAAGTTATTCAAGTTTCTATTTATCATTACACTCAAGTTACCTACAATAAACTTAAAATACTAAACAGAAGTTCACAGACAAATTCCGCAACCGGAGCATATGCGCATACAAATCGACAACCAAACCCTAGCAGCCACTCAAATGCAACACATTTGCCAAATTATTCAGAATAAGAGCGACAATAGGCACAATCACACTAACAATTCGATCAATTACTTAATTCTGCAAGAAGGAACAGATCATACCGGAAAGAAGGTGGAGGTATTGATGGTGAGGAGCGAGATCTCGTCGACTTTGGGGCGGAACACGGCGAGCTGCGAGTTGGAGGAGAGCGAGAGGCGGCGATCGCACGGAGAGAGCTGCACGGAGGTGTTGACGAAGAACGCAGGCCTCGAAGAGAAAGCGATTCCGAAGGTGAATCCGTCGTGCCTCTGCACCGACGCGTCGCCGCACGGCGAGAACACGTGGTTGGTGTCGCTACGAGATTCGCCTAACGAAATAAGGCATAGTAGTGTAAATACTAACAGCGATGCGTGTGATCTCCTCCGACTTGGAATCGCCATTGTTGGTACAGCTGGTTCAAAAATTCAGAAGAGAGAGGGTGTTAGCTTAGCTGTTGGTCCTTTGTTTTCGGGCTGTGGTCTCTCTGAGGGGTTTTCTTTAGGATTTTTGTTTAAAGTTTAAACCACTATCTTGAGAGGACGTTTGGTTCCGATACTAGATAATTTCACTTAATCTCAAAAGTCACACTATTACTCAAAAATAAATAATAACAAATTTGTAATAATCGGTTTGGTAGGTGTGATGATTTTCGATACTACAATGTGTTTGGATTTACTAGTCGGTTCGGTTCGTGGTGTAGTATGTAATTTGTGATTAAATCTCGAAAATTTCCAAATTTATCGCCCATAATACCCCATCATTTGAAAGGCCGTGGCGAGTCATTCACCCCATTCTAGTGAGTTTCTCTTTCTCCCCAACTAAAACCCTAGAACTTGATTTCCGGCAAAATCACTTCAATTCCTTGTGAAGAATTCAATTCCGACTAAGGTAAACCTTAAATTGGTAAGGCTAACATGGATCTCTCATCAATTTCGTTTAATTCGTACGCTTTCTTGGTGAGTTGAACTAACTTTTTGGTGCCTTACTCAACATTAACAAAATTGATGTGCAACGCGGTTTGCAACTGATATGCCTCTAGACCGTGTAATGCGTTTGTATTGGTCTGATGTTAATACTAAGATTGAATTCTCTCTTTTAGCTATTTCATGGTTGCTAATGTGCCCGAATTCATATGTTTGATTATAAGATGCCCCTTACTAGGATGCAGTGTCTCAAAAAAGTTTTTAGCGACCTCGATCTCGAGAAAGATGGTAGCCTCACAATTTTGCTGTTTCTCAAAGGGATAGGAGCAAAGAAGGATCTTTCTGAACCACTGGAAATATAAATGGCTTCATTCCAAATGGCTATGAAGTTAAAGAAGGGGAAGGAGGGTAGGTACCATATATTTGAAGTGAGGGATTAGATTGTGGCACTATGACACCGACACCAAGGAAATAGTTTCCATTGGTCTTGAATACGCGTCCCATATCCTTGATTGAATTGTTTCTTTTAAGTCTAACGTTCTTAGTTAACTTATGGTAGGAAAACGTAATTGAACGTCACTTTCGTCTGCTTGGCTTCCTTTATAATGATATATACTTCACAATCTTCCGTGATGTGAATGTTGCGTTGCTTCGTGAGGAGATGGTCGGAACCATCGAAAATTCTTTAATGGTCCACGATTTTGTTGGCTTGGGTAGTCTGTCAAATAGCACCTGCCTTTCAGAGTCTAGCTATGCAGGTACCAATGACAACAAGACTGCTCAAGTGTTAGTTGCCCTGACTTTAGATAATTATATGAATAATTTTATCGGTTAACTTTAATTCCATGCTATCTTTTTAGAATAATTTGACATAGTCTTGTGGCTTTTAGTCACAATTGCGTTTCCCAACAATTTGGTACATTTTGATTTGCGATACTGCTCCAGCTACTAGAAGTTGTTAACGTTTACGTCATGTTAATAATCTTTAAATTATATTTTTTTGTACACTCCTATGAGACCGGGAATCTTTTGTGCTTATGTATTTGGATGGTGGGAATTTGGAGAGCTCCTAGTTGCACAATACATATGATTCACTAACTTGGATTATGTGTTGTATTGAAAATCTTAATTCCCATATTTCTAAATTTTGTCACTATGTTCTCGGAAGTGATTGGTGGAAATGGATATGATGGATTATTAGGGCTTAGGATATCCAATTCGTGTGTGTCATTTGTTTACACTTGCCTATTGCTTGTCCTATTTGTTAATGTGAAGCATCTCGATGCTACGAAAGTGTATTGGTATATGAAAAGGAATCCCAAATATTGCATGCCTTCTTGATCTAAGGACCAATTTGAAATTGTATACGAAAAGACACTATTTGGGTCTAAAAATCGTTGGAGTTCTCAAGAGAGAGTTATGTATCATTGGTTAACGGGGGAGACGGTCCACATATCAAAATATGTGACCTTTCAATCTCGAATAAGGCCAATATATACCAGGTACTTCTCCACTTATTGAATCAGTGCTATATACTTTAAGAAAAGAAAAATGGAGGCAGGCAACAACACGCAAACAAGGGTTTAACGATGCAACAAAGGTAAAATGCAATATGTGTCTTTAACTACATAGTACCACCATACACGGTTCTTTTAAATTCTGATTACAATACTATGTTGTAGGACACTCTCGTTAAAATATCACGCGTTTCGAATATTGTTTAAACATTAACAATTTCTTGAAAAAAAACGAATCTTCCTTGCATCAATAATTAACTAATCATTGGGGTATTCATTTACTATCTTTACTTATACAAAGCTCTCAAAAAGGTTATCAAAACTTTATGAAGATTCAAAGACAATTTCTTCTTCAATAGAGGTCATGGTACTAACGTGAGAATTTTATTACATAATCATAACATAACAAAATTGTAAAGAAACGATATATATAGGGAGTCTGACTATTTGACGTTGTTCTAAGAAAATGATTATTTTTTCCTCGTGCATGTATTGTCAGCTGATCACAATCGCAAAATTTAATCCAATTGTTTACGCATGTGTCTCCTGCCATGAGCACGATTATAAGGAGAATAGGAACAAAACTTTTTTGAATGTCCAAAACTGTTCAATTATGCAAGCATTTTTAAACCTTATATATGTGTGTATCTCTATCTAGAAACTTAAAACATCCTAAGATTATAAAGGTGGGGGAGTTGGAAAATAAATAGGGCTAGAGTGAAAGGCACGCAACAACCAAAATAATTTGCAAGGATCAACATTTGGGGGGGGGGGGGGGGGGGGGGGATTACCAAATAAATTGGTTTTAATAACTTTTAATTTTATTGTTGAATTTCTGAACATGCTCCAACAATCTCCCACAAGGTTCAAAATTTCAAATGTGGTACAAATCTGTACGTAAATCCCACCATAAATAATCATTCTCTACTTTTACTTATTTATTTATTTATCTTTTTTTTAATATTATTTCTTTTAAAGGTGTGAGCTAAAAAAAATGACCGTTTAACACTGTGCAATGGGTGTAGGATCTTCCGAGGCTTGAACCTACACTTAGTGTTCGAGGGAACCATAAAATACCAGTGGGTTAGAGAATTCACGACCTGCACTTTGATCTTCATTCTAGTGAGGTCTCTAAGGTTAGCCTACATTAATAGTCATGGACTCATGTCAACTCTTACTTAGATGAGTCCGACAAGGATATTTGTGACCCATACCATGTGAATCCATGTCTTCAGTCTCATTAAGTGTCATCCTACCATCACATTTCATAGAATATTCACCTTAAGTATGGGGACGAGATGTCTCAACAGATACACTTCTCAAAATTAGTGCTTTCTTGAGTCACGCATTGTGTATTGTTCGTACGGATTAAACCTTCTTCATGAAATCTGCAATTACAAGGGTTGAGTCACCTTGAGAGGTGCCCCTCTTAGGGGCTTATCCTATATCCTCAATGATATAAGATTTAATTTTTCCGCTAGTCCAAATACAATAAGCTAGACCTCTGACACCAACGCTTCATTTCATTAGCAATGTCACATTTTTTTTCTTATCACGTACACATGCACCTGTCACAATCAACTCCACAAAAACTATTTCAATAGAATTAACTATTATAAGTAATCAATCTAATAACATTACCATTGTTTATGCTTTCTCATATATTGAACATTTGTGATAATCACATGCTCCACAATATTTTTCCATTTCTATTGATGATTCCTTCATTTAATGTCTCAACAAACTCCGATTTTTCTCCCTCTCATCATTTGATATTGCTAGAAATAAGGTGTACTAGGTCCAAGACTATCAACTAGAACTAAGAGGGAAGAACCCGACCTTACCAGAGACCTCAAGATTTTATTGGATTAAGAAGAACTGCACTAGTAATAGAGGGGTAAAACTCAGTGGCTAAAAGAGGGCGATAGGCATACAAACTTCTTCCATAATAAAGCTAGTGAGATGAGACATATGAATGAGATTAAGGGCATACATGATGTGGAAGGGGTTTGGAAATAAGAGAGACATGATGTGGAGAAGGTTACAGTTGACTACTTTAAGCATATTTTCACTTCAAGAGCCTTCAACCGATGAGACTGATGATGTGTTACAAGTGATTCAGACTAAGGCGACCGCGAAAATTAACCAAGAACTGCGTCATCCTTCCATGGTAGATGAGGTAAAAAAAATCTATTTTTAGCATATTTCCCTTTAAATTCCCTGGCCCTGATGGTTTCTCCCTAGTGCTTCATCATAAGTTCTCTAGAATTTGATTGACCCTGATGTTACTAAATTTGTTTTGTCATTCTTGAATAACAGAGTACTGCACCTCTCTGTTAAATTTTACTCACATTATTTTTATTCCTAAGTGCAATGATCAGACCACCATGGCACAATTTTCAACCTATTTCTTTGTTTAATTTAAGTTTTAAGATGCATCTAAGGCTATTGCTAACAAAATGAAGCATTTTCTCTCGAATATTATCTCTAATGCTCAATCTGCATTTGTTTCGGGCCATCTCATTACAAATAATATTCTTGTCGCTTTTGTAATAAATCATTATCTCAAGAATAGAAGATCAGGCAAGAAGGGTTTTATGTCACATAAGTTGGATATGAGCAAGGCATATGACAAAGTTAAGTGGTCCTTCCAAGACCAGGTGCTATATAAGTTAGGTTTAGGTTTTGAGTTTGTGAGTTTAGTTTTGGAGTGTGTACATTCTGTTTCATACTCTATTATCATTAATGGGTGTGAAATGGGTATTATTCAACTAACTCAGGGTTTAAGAAAATGGGATCCTCTTTCCCCGTATATGTGTTTACTTGTTACTGAAGAAATTCCAGGATTGATCAATGATGCGGAAGGGAGGGGTACCTTAAAGGTGTGTCAATTAGTAGATCAACTCCGGTTGTTTCTCATCTTCTTTTTACAGATGACACTTTGTTGTTTTATGAGGTGAAAGTGGAAGTGGGCAAGGAAATACAGTAGATTTTACACCGGTATAAGAGGGCGTCGACTGTCGAGGCAAGAAATTAACTTTCAGAAAACTGTGGCGGTCTTTAGCAAGAATACGAATATAGTCACGATTCGAGAATTTAGGTAGCTGCTTGGATTTTCTATCGCAGCTAAACACGATAAATACTTAAGGCTACCTATAGTGGTGGGTCGAACAAAGAAGGAGATATTTGCTTACATAAGAGATAGGGCATGAGGTAGATATCAAGGGTAGAAGGAGAAAACCCTCTTGGGTGCGGGGAAAGAGGTTCTTATTAAAGCTATGGAAAATCCCTTCCCACCTTTGCAATAGGGTGCTTTAGACTCCTGGATTCTTTGTTGAATGAGCAAGAATTGATGGCTAGTCAGTTTCAGTGGGAAGTATGGATAAAAGTAAAATACATTGGGTCGCATGGAAGAAGTTGTGTAAAGAAAGAAAGAAGGAGGGATGGGGTTCCGAGATCTTAGAGCTTTTAATGTGGTGCTTCTCACTAAACATGCACGTAGGATTTGGAAAATACCCGGATAGCCTTATGGGTCAAATTTTCAAAGCTAAGTATTTTCCAAATTGCTCTACCTTTGAGTCTAGATGCAAGAATGCGCCATCTTTCTCTTGGAGAAGCATCTCTGTTATGATTCTGATTTTAGCGAGGGGACTAAGATAGCGAATTGAGAATAATAACTAAGTGTTGGCTTGGTCAGATGCATGGCTTCCACGTCTGTACCGCCCCAAAAATTAGGAAGAAAATAAATTTATACTTTAGTTCTTGAACTTTTGAAAATTTCTATTTTGACCCTAAATATTTAGAAAAATTTGCACTTGAGTCCCATGAACTTAAAAGTTAGTCTTTTATTATATTTATAGATCTCTAATCCTAAAACATATATTTCAATTTCAAATATTAATCAAGTTGATTGAATTACCTTGAAAAATTACATAAGTAAATATGTATGTAACAAATAAATCAAATTATACCTATTTGTATTTTAATTATAAATAATTGAGGGACTTGATATGCAATTAACCAAATGATGAAGTAGGCCATGTCATCTTTTTGATGAGGTAAGCCATGACATCCTTAAGAGCATGATTAAATTCAGATTTTTTGTGATTTATTATAAAATAATCAAAGTGGGACCTTAATTAAAAGTATTTTAACATGATTTTTTGCCTATATATCGTAGACTTTCTTCCAACAATTTTCACACCCAAAATCATTTCGGTTTTTCCTTCTTTCTTCATATGAATCTCTAAGTTAGTGAATCTACTTTCAGGAAAAATTCATCCCAAGTTCTTATTTCATCATTTTCTACCCGAAACTACACCAAAACTTTTATTGCGCAGAAATTATCCATTCGCCCCTGCACCTTAGAAAAATCATAACTAATTATAAAAAAAATCTTTTTAACCAAGGCCAATGACAGAATAATCCTCATGATGTCCTCTAACTTTCATATGAAGGAATGTTTTCCAAACAATGTGATTTAAAAGGTCGAAATTTCTAAACCATAGACTGTTGTCTAAAAATTCAAAAATAGGTTCTATGTTTTCAAGAATTATTTAGCATAGGAAACCTCTGGATTTTCCTTCATATGTTCCTAGTGATGTTAGGGATTAGTTGCCATAAAAATGTTTGTAAATAAAGTTCATCTGGATATCCGATCAAATGTTTGACGAACTAATCAACGCCATCAAGGTTCCCGTACGAGTTAAGGTGAGGTTCCATTTATGATTTGTTCTAGCCCCGTTTAGCATCCAACCCTGAGGAACATGGACAGAAAAGCCATTAGTCTGTCACCAAACCTCGAACAACCTATATTTTATCATAATCTCATTTTGTATCTCATCTCATAACATGTATTCCTTACTCATCGTTAAATCGTATCCAATCATTTATTATTTCCTAATCATGGTAATTCCCCGATATTTTAATCTCATCTTCTGGTTCATGAACTGTGCAAAGAGCAACGAACTATGTTTGGGAATGTAGCTCAAGGAGCAACGGATATTATCCAATTTACTAGCATATTTGTTTATCTGTTATACCCATTGGGACGCCTTTGAGAAGTTGGGCCCATGGATTGAGTCGAGTTACTGCCGGGCAGTAAGGACTGTTGGTTTAAGTAATTTTGCTTGATACCCATCTATCTAGACGCCACTTGCAGTTAGGAGTTGGCTGTAACCCACGTGATGGATCGACATGTACTCGAGCATGTCTCTTGATTGTTTGTGAGGTCGCTCCTTGTCGGGAGGTATAAGGTAGAATATTAGAAGTCATAAGGCTGGATTTGTTTATTGTTAAGCATAAGTTCATTAACTATTCTATGAAAACTCTGGTACCATTGCTACATCAAATTGTCTAGTTGAAATGTTTCTACCGGTAAGATCATTCTCGAAATGTATCTAGTAGGTCACGGTTAATTCTTGCATTACCAGTTCTTTTATATTAATCTCACTAAGTCATTAAAGACTTATTCCTCGTTTCTTCTTTCCATTCCTCACGATAAAATCAACATGGCAGCATGGACCAAGTGAATAATTGTTTAAGCGTGCATTTTGGAATATTCGTGTTTTGTCACTAGTACATAACCATTAAAATAGTCACATTATTTGTAATACCAAGAATTCCGATGTATATATCAAAATATAATTTATAAAACGTGTATGGTCTTGATCCTGAACAAGCGAGACCCCTTCCTATGAGTTGCGCTTTAGTCTGGATTAAGTAAAGTGGCTGGCCACCACTGAACCAACTCGGATCGGAGCATGGCTCGTGAGGCGCGATCATCACAACGCCCGATTACCTTCAAGCCGATTACATTACGAGGGGATGGATCCAAGGAGTTGCGGGTAAAGGACCTTATAGACGCCAACACATGCTGGTGGGATAGGATCTTGTTCGAAGATTATTCTGGAGGTTGACGTGACGGCTACTCTGTCCTTGTCGCTAGGAGAAAAGGGACTAATGATGACATGCATATTTGGTATAGTAAGAATGGTGATTTTTCGGTGAAAAATGTATATCATATGATTATGTCACATGGACTTATTTCGAATTCATCACTGAATTCAGAGAGTGTTCTTAATGACCGAAGATTCATTTGGAATATAAAGGGCCCGAACAAACTAAAACTGTGCATTTGTTCGGATATTCTTCCAATGAATGAAAATCTGAAGCAACGACGTATGTCCGTGGTCATAAATTGTGGAGTGTGTGGTGGGGGACATGAAGATGTAAAACATGTGTTGTTTGATTACGAGGTGGCAAGACAATTGTGGGCACTGGCTTACGTGCCGTATATTACACAGATCCGAGAGAAAGAGACTTTGGTGGAGTGGTTTCGTAAAGTCTATAACTCATGGGACACAAAGATGGTGCTTAATATTGCAGTTTTTTGTTGGGCGATTAGGGGAGTAAAAATAAATGTGTTGTGGGGGAGCGCATGGACTCGCCTATGGATATTGCGTGGCATGCAAACCTTTCCTTTTGCAATTGGTTGGAGGCAAACAGACTTGGGAGAGCAGCCATGCGACTACGGAAGTGGAGGGGTGGGTCGCCCCTCCTAAGCCATGGATTAAGTTTAATTTCGATGGCACTTTCTTTGTATATGTCATAATTCCAATCCGCTTTTTGTGTTAAAAACTAGACATTCATGGCTTTCCTTTGACATATGGCACTAGGCAAGAATTTGTCTACACAAAAAATAATAAATTTTCTAAGTTGTTCTTGAGTTTGCTTCTTGGCTGCTCATCTTCAAGATACACAATTATCAAATGAGGTAATCGTCTTGTCAATTTTCAAAGATCGCATGGGCATGTATTGCATTTGCATGACACGTAAAAGATACAAATTATTGTACAACACAGTTATATATTACATTTTACACTTTTACTTATAATTTTTTCAAACAAAGAGACTTCAACTAATTATGAAGTAATATAAATAAAATAAATAAATAACAAGGTTAGCAATGTGAAAATATACCTTACAACAATCGACAAGACGCAAAGTTTTTTGTTGGGTAATTTCAATGGCAAAACAAAGGGGTGATAACTTGCCAATTACGTGGAATTCAATTGCTCCTCTACTCTATCAAGACAAATTACGAAATTGGAACCTAAAAGTAATCAACAAAATCTCCGCGCTCCCCTACTCTATTATCTTCATTCTTCAACCTCAATTTGATTTAATAAAGAAACATCATGATGAGTACTTTGGTCCTCAACCTCAACTAAGTCCAGTTCCTTAACAACCCTCGGATACTCCACGAAGCTCGATTCTCTAATCGCGAAAAGTCTCACAACCAAAAGTCGCACACGATTTGTCACCGCTTTCTTACATAGCAAAATACGCTTAAATTCTCGCAAAACTTCATCAACTTTATGTGGTAAAACAGCGTGCACATAATTACCACATTCAATGCAAAAACTCGCCGCAATTTCAATGTTATCGGAACTCGGCTTTCCCAAAAGAAGCAACATGACTTCGATGGCAAGCGACGTGCGAACCACTCTTTGATTGATTAAATGAGCCAAAAACTTTGTTGAACTCTGCATTTGTATCTTTTCATTGAAGTGGAAAGCTTCTTTGAATTTGAGAAGTACCTTAATGGACAAAGAACGTCCCACATCAGGGAATTGTGGGTTGATTACCGAGACCAATGACGCGTAAACTTCGGTCAAGTTTGGACGCTTAAATTGATATTTCATGATTGCTTGACAAAACAAGACTCGTGCCGTGTTCAGATCTTCCTTCATGAGCTGTCGTGCAATTTTTTCAACGTTGAAATATTTTAGTTGGTTGATTGATTCTCTGATGCTTTCTTGCAATTGTTGCTCATCTTTCTCGCATTCACGGGAAAACATACTAGATAGCTCAGAATCCATCATACAAAAGAAACTTTTGATTATTTGGAGAAGTATCTCATAAACTAGCTAGTTATATGCTTTTATAGGGTTAAAGATATTATAATACTTAACTTTCCGAGTCCTTCAATGAGTAGGAACTTAATTAACGATGGGGTCTCTTTTCGTTTGCGGCATTTAAAGGAAATATGTTTCCATTTATAAATGGGAGAGTATAACCATTAGATAATTTACTTTATTACGCTTAGTGGGACATAATCCTGTATTTAATTAGTAATAAGTTTGGATCTGTTAAGTATTATATTCAATAACTAGTAGAAGTTATAAGCTTAAATTTACTATCTATACTTAACGGTTTACTTTTCTATTTCTGTGGAAAGTTTAAGACCAAGTAAAAATTAATAGGACGCAAGTTCCATTGGCGTCTAGGACATACATGAAGTTTGACGCTTTTAAGAATTATATATATATATATATATATATATATATATACTTGGACGGTTGGACCGTTGCGTTCGGCTTTTATTGAACTAATTAGTCAGTCTTTTCTATATTAGTATAAATTATACGAGTAGTATCCCTGACTTTATCATCAATTCATCATCACTTGCAATATACAAATACAGAAACCACATTATGCACCAATTTACAGGTAAAGAGCATATGACGATTCCTACTAGTCAAAGACAGTTATATTAAACATATAGTAATTGTACGTTGACTCATTATTTAATTTCATTTATTGAGACTTGGGGCCCAAGCACACAAAACCATTATAGATGGACTGTTGAGATAAACTGGGCCGTTTTATACTCTTAAATTAGTAGCTTGATCGCGATCGCAATTGTTTTCATCCAAATATTCCGGGAATATTAATCCTAATTATATATCTTCCTAAACTTTACGCAGGTGTGAGTTTTTTTCCAAATTTGTAATAAATAATGTAATTCGGACAAAGAAAAAGTGTGCACAAGTTAGCTACCATACGATATGATATTTGTATTTTATTTAAAAGCTTATATTAAGGTTAACCTTTTTTATTACTTTTGGAAAACCTGTGACCAACTTAGTAATAAATTGTAATATATATAATTATATATACATATATATATACACACACACACACACATATATATATATATATATATATATATATACTTTCTATGTTAATAATGTCTTTCAGTGAAACAAGCCAATGAAATGTTATGAAGTTATCACGTACTGTATACAAAAGAAAACTCGCTATATATAAATTGTAACTAATAGTTAAATTCACTCCTTGTCAAAGTTATCAATTCTTAGTTATACACTACAAGAATAATCCGCATTGGAGACGAAAATATGGGCACCAAAATCCGTTCCTACCTAATTGGAACGACATTTCCGTTCCCATTGCCTGTTATCCATATTATATATTAAAGCACAGTATGCCCATTGAGTGTTGTGCCCGTTAGTAACACCTCATCGCAATGGGAACCAAAATGTGGTTCCCATTGATTAAAAAAATAAACAAAAAAATAGAGTACACTAAGTAATCGTATACACTAAGTAATCGTATCACTTTCCTCTTTTACTTAACACACGCACACACTAAACACACGAAAATCACACACACACTTTAGGGTTCATTAAAATTATTCAAATCCGCCCCCAAATCAGCCGTTTTCCCTTACAAATTGAAGAAGGTATGTAATCCCCACTTCATTAGCTTCAATTTGATAGTAATTTCCCTAAATTTCGTCGGTTTAATTAGTGCCTTTTTTAGTTTCGGTTGATTCTTGAAAATTTCTTGAATTTTTTGTAATTAATAGTTTATAGTATGTTAATATAGTATATTTTGTTGCTGCATGTTGCCTGTATGCTAGTGTTTAGATGGAAAGTTAGGATTAGGGTCTTAATTAAGTGTTTGGTGTTGCATATTAAGGGTGTTTATAGTTTGGTGTTGCATATTAAGGGTATTCTGTCCATTTTGTGGTGGTGTTGTATCCTGCTTCATGTCTGTTTTGTGGTGGTGTTGCATATTAAGGGTATTCTGTTTTGTGGTGATTGTGGTGTTTTGTTTTGTGGTATTCTGTTTATATTCTGGTTTTTTATGAAAGGAATTTAGGTGATTGTAGGGATTTTCTGAAATTAAGGCTTGGTTATTCTGAATTTGTGTAAATTTGGGGAGGACAAGTGCAAATGGGAGTTCAGGGACTGTGGTTACAATTATAGTATGTTCAATTATGTTTTGCTTCTAAATTTGTGGTCATTAAGTGAGTGTGTGCATGCATATGAAGATTGGGTCAAATCTCAAAATGATTAATCAAGTATCAGTTACAATTAGTCTTTTTCACAAGTCAATTTGCCAGCAGACAAAACTTGCTCAAAATGCTTTGCTTTGTTCAGTTAATTGTTTGATTTAATTATAGGGCCACTAGCAAGAAACCCCCCTGTGTTATGGAAAAGAGGCAAGAAACCCCCCTATGAAAATAAAATAGGCAAAAACACCCCATGTGTTAAACAAATCGTAGCACACTGCCCCCCTTCTCTTTCTTTATACGTATTTTCTTTCTTTATACGTATTTTCACCAGAAATGACTCATTTACCCCCAAATTAAAAAATAGTCATTTCTTCTCCCACCATTTTCCCATTTTATATTTATGCTTAATTATTTTAAAAAAATATATTGGATTCTTGAACGCATCTAATTATGTTACTGTGAATTTTAAAATTAACTTATTCTAATATTTAAATGAACTTATATTTTTGTAATATTTATTAAAATATATAAGTACTTTAATAAATTAATATAATTAAATGAAAATTTATTTTTTTAATTAGTGAAATCCAAAAAAAGTGAAAAAGGTCATCTTCCCCAGAAATATTTTTTCGCAAAGTTATTGGGCAGAAATAATAGTTTTCTCCTTTTTTTACACCAGAAATAATTTTATGTAAAATTTTGTTATTTCATGTGATGAACTTCTATGAGTTTTCTAAATTTGTACTACTTTAATTGTACGTATAAGTCCAAAAGAAAATTTACATTTCAAAATATTTTAGAAGAGATACATTTCAAAATAAGAGTTTTATCGACAATTTTTTAACAATACCAAAAAATTACAGCAAAAAATGTAGGCAAAAGTGCATAAGTTTTTTTAAGATGGATAATTTGCAATTATGTCGAAATTATATGGACTTATTTGAAGTTTTTAATTTTTAGAGGTTATTCAGATATTTTTCAAAATTATTGGCATTATTTGCTTCTTTTCATTTCAGAGGGGGGTTTTTTGCCCGTTTCAAATAACACAGGGGGGTTTTCTACCAAAAACTCTACTAAGAATAATGGTAGAAAAGTTATTTTATAAGAGAATATTAATTCCCACTCTCACTTTTTGGCAAGTGTATCACACTCTCGTACAAAAGGGGGTTATTTGCTACGTATTTCAATACACATGGGGGTTTTCTGCTTCTTTTTATTTCACAGGGGGGTTTCTTGCCTGTTTCGAACAACACAGGGGGGCTTTCTGCCAAAAACCCTTAATTATATAAGTAGATACTTTATGTATTATATATAGTAATTATTGCAATTGAAGATCTAACTTAAATTGTTTCTATCTTTAGATGGCACGAAGGAAGGGCAAGGAGCCAGTGCAGGAAACGCAGGAACTGCGGTTTAAACCAGGTTCTAAATCACGTCCTAAAACACGTGTTCAATCACATCCTGCAGCACGTCCTCGTCCTGCTACCCGTCTTTCATACCGGGGCATCCGTCGGGATACAACGCCTCCTCCTGCGACTAATCTGGCAAGAGAGCCAACTCCGGTGACAGAGCCAACTCCAATAGTAGAGCCGACAGCAGAGCCTACTCCCGTGACCGAGCCAAGTGTCGAGCCTACTCCCAGGGTGACTGATCCTCCAATTGAGCCTACTCCCATGGTGACTGATCCTCCAATTGAGCCTACTCCCATCACTGGTCCGCCAAGAGAGTCGACTCCCATGACTGATGCGAGAAGAGAGTCTACTCCAGTGACGCCTATCGGATCTTCGGGAGTCGCAGATGACGTCACAGATTTTCCAAGAGCCACTAACTTTCCTCAGAATATATTGGAGAATCCGTGGGATTTGGTCGGCCAAATTCCTTACGGACCTCTGCCACGGCCTACTGATCATTCACATCGGGGATCGACGTCAAATACATCACCAGCTCAGGCTCACACTACTGTCCCTTCTCCAGGCGCACACTCGGCTTCAGCTCCTTTCTTTGGGATGGGTGCTTCCTCGAGCAATGTTGAACCTTCCACATCTCGATCATACCATTTATCCGATACATCCGAGAGCTCGAGCAGTGATGAGGATGACAGTGATAGCTTAGGGCAGGTGATGGATAGTGATGGTGAGAAAAGTGGTCGCGGTCCCTCTAAAGGAGTTTTGCCGCCTAAGAAAAGTGAGGATCGGAGGTGGATCCGTATTGATCCAAATACTAGATCGTGGGAAGAAAGTCTTATGATAACGACGACTATCGGGGCAATTCTTAAGAGGTGCTTGAGGAAGCCGTACAAAACCTACAGGGAGTGGAAGCCGAAGGATCAGCAGCTTGCACGGGATGAGTTTAAGGTAATTTAAATGTATACTTTTAAGATTATTTATTTAGTTACATACTTCTGTCTTCATTATCAGAATCTGTACTTATAGACTTCTGACTTTATCTTTTTTTCACTTGTTGCAGAGAACTTTTCAGTGGCATCCGCTTGACGAAGACCGCATTTGGGAACTGTATGAAGCAGTAGCACCGGATCGTTTTAAGAGTGCTTTGAGCAAGATCAAGTCAATATGCCTTGAAGTTGAAGCTGATCCATCGCAGAAGAAGAACCATCGTATCTGGATCCCTAAGGCGATGCGTCGGAAGTACATGAAGTACTGGAAAAACGATAAGCACGCGGCACGAGCGAAGCAGTCAAGTGCCAACAGGAAAAAAAGGAAGCAAATCACCTGGTACGGTGGAAGTCTCACGCAAGACGAGTGGGCCAGACGCGAGGTAATTATTTAATTATTAAATATTAACATAAATATAATGTTATATAATGTTCATTTAATATATCTTCTGATTGTATATTAATGTCTAATTGTCTTATGTTACAGTCAATCAAATTGGGCATTCCGGTGAATAAGATCCCTCTGCCGTGGCTCTACAAGTTGAAGAGGCAAAAGACGAATACTGATGGATCGGCGGGTGACTGGGTGGATCCCGATGCGGAGGCAGCATATGTAAGTAAATAGTCTGTTAAATCCATCATTCATTTTTATATATACATATATTATATAAGCATGGTTTTCATGCCACTCGAACGGACTGACTTTCTATTTGAAAAAGGCAATATAAACCTACTGATAACACAAACTGACAGTCCTTAAATGATCTGATGATGATGTGTTAGTGGTTTATTTGTTACTGTTTGGAATATCTGATGATGACAGTCCCTAAATAATTCTATTTCTTTCTTGATCTGTGTACATGTATTAGTGGTTTATTTGTTACTGTTTGGAATATCTGATGATGACAGTCCCTAAATGATTCTATTTCTTTCTTGATCTGTGTACATGTATTAGTGGTTTATTTGTTAAAATGATAATCTGATGATGACAGTCATTGAATGACTTTGTATTATAATTGAATTTTCTATATAGTTAGGTCATTTTAGTACATTGATGAATTAACACAACAGTATATTTTAGTACATTTTAGTATATGGTCAGGTCATAGTCAGGTCATTTCTATATAGTCCCTAATTGAATTTTCTATATAGTCAGATCACATATAGTAATCTGATGAAAGATAGTAAATAGTCAAAATATGATGGATAGTTAGGAATTAGGATAAGTGATAATCTGATGATCCATAGTTATGTGATGATATAATTTGACAATAATCTGATGATTAAATCTGATGGTGTCTGAATCATTGTAATATTTATGTAAAATTTATTATTCAATATACATTTTAGTACAATGATCCATGTATATAAGTAAATTATTTTTGTTTCTTATTTAATGAATTTGTATATGTTATTGTCACAGTACGATGCGCTTCAACGGTGGCGAGACCGGTATGGTTATGATACCAGGAATTGGCCTGCTTGGGATCTAAGGACATGGCTGAAAGTTGTTGGGAAGAAGGGGAAAAGAGTTCCTGCTTTTTCAAAGCATGCAAATGTGAAGTCCATTGCCCAGAATGTCGGTCGCCCCCCAGCAGGAACATTCAGTTGTGCTGAGGACTTGACGGCCCAGTTTCGGGCACATATGTTGCGTACAATAGAGTTTGAGACAGTTATAAAAAATTGTCTTAAACAGTTAACACAGCAGTATGGATGCCCGATGCCGGAGTTACCGGAGTACCCGATCACACCACCTGGAATGGAAACGCAATTGGCAGGCTCGACCTCCACTCCCTTGGCCAGACCTCCTGCACCAGCTCAACGGTCGTCACCGAATGATGTAGCCAGCCCGCTAAGGGTTCGGGGAGTACAACAGCGACCGCAATTTCAGCAGCAGCAGCCTTCTCCTAATGGTGGTGTTTACAGGCCAGTGTTGCCGTTCTTGCCAGCGGAGCAGCAGCATGGTGGTTTTCAGAGCTCTCCGGGGCAGCAAGGTGGTTCACAAGGTGGGTTGGGTGGTTTCCAAGGGTCTCAACAGCAGCCTAATGGTGGATTTCAGGCCCAACAGCAGGGAATTAGAGGTTTTAACCCTTATCAGCAGCAAGGGATGGGATTTGGTCAGGTATATATATATATATATATATATATATATATATATATATATATATATATGTATTATATATTATGTTTTATTTAATTTAAATAGATTTAATAAGGATGTTTACTTACACACTAGAAACATTTTTGTGATGCTTGTAGGGCTTTAGCAACTTCCATGGCCAGCAGTAGGAGATGGGTGGCTTCACGGGGATGCAGCAGCAGTTCCAGCAGCCTGGTGGTAGTGGTGGTACTTTTCCAGGGAGTTTGATGCACCAGCAGTTGATGCAGCAACAGGGGATGCAACAGCAGGGGATGAATATGGGGAGGCAGCCTGGAATGATGCAGGGGCAGAGTTCACAGTCGAGGCACGGGGGGGGGGGGGGGTGCGTGGACAACAAGGGACGCAGCGAGATCCCGTTCTGGATGACTTCATTGGCGACGGAACTGGTGGCTTTTAAATTCTTATATATGGACAGACAGTTTTTTAACATATTTTGCGTTTTCGGGACAAGTAGTAAACTTTGAATTTTTGTTATTGTGGCGGTGAAAGTTGTTAGGATGGGATTTTGTGGTGTTTGATGGTGTTTTGTGGTGTTTTGACAATAGTGGTTGGGATATTTATGTTAAGTTGGATTATTTTGATAAATGTTGGTTTTTTTGGCACAAAGTTGGAATATGTGGATAAATGTTGGATTATTTGGATTTAAGTTGGAATATTTTGATGAATGTTAGATTATTTGATGAATGCGATTAACTTTGACAGATTATTAGAACTCGTTTTACCTACAATTTGACAGATTGTGCGATTTCGATACACGTCGTGTTGGTGTTATTGTCGGTTTGCGTATTTTTTGTAGTGTCGATAAATAATGATTGTTAATTGGTATTATTAATTCTAGTTGGACTCATATTTAATAAATCTTTTTTTTATCTCGAAAACATTAATAATTACAATTGAAACTCTTGTATATTCTATTTCACAAATCAGTCACTTATTTAAAATACGTAATGTTTAACGAAATAAGATAAACAAATAAACGGGAAGAATATGTAATTATAGAAAATGTAAAGAAATATCCGAACTAATTGTTTTCTTTTACCAATCCTTTGAAAACACTAATATTGAGTGTCATTTCAAATCTCGTCCAAAACGAAGTAACGAAATAAGATAAACAAATAAACGGGAGGAATATGTAATTATAGAAAATGTAAAGAAATATTCGAACTAATTGTTTTCTTTTACCAATCATTTGAAAACACTAATATTGAGTGTCATTTCAAATCTCGTCCAAAACGAAGTAACGAAATAAGATAAACAAATAAACGGGAGGAATATGTAATTATAGAAAATGTAAAGAAATATCCGAACTAAGTTTTTTCTTTTACCAATCCTTTGAAAACACTAATATTGAGTGTCATTTCAAATCTCCTCCAAAACGAAGTAACGAAATAAGATAAACAAATAAACGGGAGGAATATGTAATTATAGAAAATGTAAAGAAATATTCGAACTAATTGTTTTCTTTTACCAATCATTTGAAAACACTAATATTGAGTGTCATTTCAAATCTCGTCCAAAACGAAGTAACGAAATAAGATAAACAAATAAACGGGAGGAATATGTAATTACAGAAAATGTAAAGAAATATCCGAACTAAGTTTTTTCTTTTACCAATCCTTTGAAAACACTAATATTGAGTGACATTTCAAATCTCGTCCAAAACGAAGTAACGAAATAAGATAAACAAATAAACGGGAGGAATATGTAATTATAGAAAATGTAAAGAAATCTCCGAACTAATTTTCTTCTTTTACCAATCCTTTGAAAACACTAATATTGAGTGTCATTTCAAATCTCGTCCAAAACGAAGTAACGAAATAAGATAAACAAATAAACGGGAGGAATATGTAATTATAGAAAATGTAAAGAAATATTCGAACTAATTGTTTTCTTTTACCAATCATTTGAAAACACTAATATTGAGTGTCATTTCAAATCTCGTCCAAAACGAAGTAACGAAATAAGATAAACAAATAAACGGGAGGAATATGTAATTATAGAAAATGTAAAGAAATATCCGAACTAAGTTTTTTCTTTTACCAATCCTTTGAAAACACTAATATTGAGTGACATTTCAAATCTCGTCCAAAACGAAGTAACGAAATAAGATAAACAAATAAACGGGAGGAATATGTAATTATAGAAAATGCAAAGAAATCTCCGAACTAATTTTCTTCTTTTACAAATCCTTTGAAAACACTAATATTGAGTGACATTTCAAATCTCGTCCAAAACGAAGTAACGAAAGAAGATAAACAAATAAACGAGAGGAATATTTAATTATAGAAAATGTAAAGAAATATCCGAACTAATTTTTTTTTTTTTACCAATCCTTTGAAAACACTAATATTGAGTGTCATTTCAAATCTCGTCCAAAACGAAGTAACGAAATAAGATAAACAAATAAACGGGAGGAATATGTAATTATAGAAAATGTAAAGAAATATCCGAACTAATTGTTTTCTTTTACCAATCCTTTGAAAACACTAATATTGAGTGTCATTTCAAATCTCGTCCAAAACGAAGTAACGAAATAAGATAAACAAATAAACGGGAGGAATATGTAATTATAGAAAATGTAAAGAAATATCCGAACTAATTGTTTTCTTTTACCAATCCTTTGAAAACACTAATATTGAGTGTCATTTCAAATCTCGTCCAAAACGAAGTAACGAAATAAGATAAACAAATAAACGGGAGGAATATGTAATTATAGAAAATGTAAAGAAATATCCTAACTAATTTTTTTTTTACCAATCCTTTGAAAACACTAATATTGAGTGTCATTTCAAATCTCGTCCAAAACGACGTAACGAAATAAGATAAACAAATAAACGGGAGGAATATGTAATTATAGAAAATGTAAAGAAATATCCGAACTAATTGTTTTCTTTTACCAATCCTTTGAAAACACTAATATTGCGTGTCATTTCAAATATCGTACAAAACGGAGTAACGAAATAAGATAAACAAACATTAATATATAAAATACTATAACTCTCTTCAACCCTAAACCCTAAACCCTAAACCCTATAAACTCTAAACCATATCCTTAAAACCTATAGACAACATAGTTCTAACTTGTATTTTCCTACATAAAGGTTGTAAAATACCTTCAATCTTTAATTTTTTTTAACCATACACTAAGATATGTAAAATAGGAGTTTTCCTACAAATTTCGTAAAAAATGGAATGTCGGAAGATGTTTAAAAAAGATTTTGGGGAAGAAAGCGCAATTATACAAAAGATGCAAAACAACTTCAAATTCAGTTTTTTCTTGAACAACTATTTTCACAACACTAATGAGGCATGTTAATTCAATTTTTATCGAGAAATTGGGAAACGAAACACGTTTAAAATATATTTGTGGTAAAAAATGTAATTATTTTTATAGGAATGGGTTTTAATGGAAACCAATACATGGGAACCAATATCTGGTTCCAACTGGCACCAATAATTGACTAACACGTATGGCTAGTTATTGTGTTACAGCTGGCCAGTAACAGGAACCAAAATAGAACGTAATGGGAACCGAAATTTCGTCCCCATTGCTAATACTTTTCTATATATAGCAACCCATCTCTCCCACACTCATACCTAATTGTATTCTCCCCAAATCACCATTGCAGCAGCCGCGCGAAGCTTAATTAGCTCTGTTTCATAATTCTTTTTTAGCTTCGTCCTCTTTGTTTCTCGTTAAGAAGATGATGAAGAAGAAGAAATCCGAAGAAGAAGAGAAGAAGAAGAAGAAGAAGAAATCCGAAGCTTCATAAGGTTTTTTTTTCACCTTCTTTGTTACTCGTTAAGAACAACAAATCCGAAGAAGAAGAAGAAATCCGAAGAAGAAGATGGTCCGATGCTTCATTTTTATTATGGTTCTAAAGCTAGTAGTAATGTGTTGTATTATTATGTTATTTTTATTATAATTTGTGTTGTATTAATATGTATCCTTAATTTTCATAACAACTAATTTGTGTAGTATAATGGTATTGTTAAATTTATAATATTACATATTTTACCTATTATATTATAAGTTATATTCTAAAATTACAATAATTTTAATATTATTCAACAATGTTAATATGAGAAATAACTAAATTAAGATTATTAATATGATAATGATAATTTCAGATTAAACAACAACATTCAAAAATGCAATTTCTGGAAATTTTTAAAAATCAAAACAACGCTAATATGAAAATTTCGAAAATATTAGGGTTTTGAAAAGAATTCAAATTTCCCCCCCTTTTTTTTAACAAATTTCAAATTGCCGCCATTTTTTTTTTTAATTTTCAAATAAGCAACATGAACGAATATTTCGTTCCCATTCTTTGGCTCAGTTAGTTCCCGTTACTATGAACAGTGTGTTTCGTATGACCGTATTGGGGGTCCCAGTTCTAAGCAATGAGAACCAGATATTCGTTCCTATAAAGCAATAGAAACGAAATATTGGTTTTCTACATGGGAACAAAAGCTTTGGTACCCAGGCGCAATAGGAACCATTTAATTCGTTCCCAAGGCAATCGCCACGGGGGTAACGGAGACAGAGCCTTTGGTGCCCATAAGTGGTTCCTATATGATCTACGGGAACCAAAAAAGGGGCAATTGGAACCTAATTAATGGTTCCAATTGTCCAATTTTCTTGTAGTGATACTACATTATATAAAGGAAATCATGTCAACACCAATTTTTTGATTTTTCTATTTACCTCTTTTACACATCATGAAAGTTTGTTATTAATCTATTACATAAAAAGAAGGTTAAGATGTATAGGCCTTTTTTAGTCCATATTTAAGTTATAATCTTTATCATATAATTAATTATAGTGTACTTAAAATAAATTATTAATCACGTGGAATCGTGTGTCAATACTCTAGTTTATAAGAAACGCAACTGGTTCTTTTTAATATAATGAAGTAATTTTGCTTTTGACTCGTATATGTCTTAGCAGGCAGTTGTGGGCCGGGATCTCGTGGGGACAGGACCCTGACCGCCCATTCCCTCATGTCGGGAGGGAATTCCTGCGGGGAAGTAGCTCCAGGGGATCCGCGCCAAATTTTCAGCTCCCATTTTGGGGAAGTATGAAGGCAAGTTTCTGCACCAAGCATGAACTCTCAACAAGTAACAGATTAACAATTATGTTCCAGGAAAAGATATGAAGGCATGTATGTGAAACATAATTGCAATATGCTGTTTTTGTTCCATTCCATTATTTGTACGACAAGAAGAAATGACAAATTTATTCCCGTACGTGTAGAAGAAATGACAAAATTAATTTTGCAAGTATTCCAGGTGGTACATTTGATCTTTAACTGTTCACTTTTAGTAATTTAATTTGGTGCTATATAATATGGTGTTCTAGCCAATAACACATTAAGATTTAAGGATATTAACAAAGAAAAAAACTAATAATATTTAATAATTTCACGACACTGACCAAATACAGTAACTAGTTTAAGTTAACGACAGAACGTTTAATTAACAGGGACATGATGTATTTTTGACTTTTTGGAAATATGAAGGGCATATAAGATGTCTGTTACTTTTCTCCTTCTATGTAGTTGGACTCAGTTTGATGATGATGATCACTGCCATGGCCAATGCGTAGCTTGCCGGAGATAGTCGCCGACTCCTGGAGTGCGTGTGGTGTGTTTGTTTGAACTTCGAAAGAGAAAAAAAAAAGAGTGAGACAGTTGACGGTAGAGAAAGAAAAGAAAGAGAAAAGAAAAGAAAAGAAAGAGAAAAAAAAAAGGGAAAAAAATGCAGCGTGTTATAAATATGCATGTGACCTTGTTTGTAAATTATGGGAAGATATTATTTATTAATAATAGTATTAGTTGTAAGATGATGGAGAATTAATTTCTCTTGTCTCCATAATGCCTATAAAATGGCAAGAAGCATGCATTTGCAAACACACACATTTGAAACAAAATCTTGCTTATTCTTACACTTTTCTCTCTAAGTTCTTGAATATATTGTTACACCACCATAGTTTTACTAAATCTATAACACGTTATCAGCACGAGAGTGCTCGATCCGGAAAAATCAAGTTCCTTCGTCAAAACGTCAAAAGGTATGAAAGTTTTATGATTACTTGTTCATCTATCTACATTATTATAGACAAGTGCGGACTACCGCCAATCTATAATTTTTATGATTAGATGAATATGTGTTTATAATTTTGTTGTTAAAGTTTTATATTTACGTGTTCATCTATCTACATTATTATAGACAAGTGCGGACTACCGCCAATCTATAATTTTAAGATTAGATGAAAATGTCTTTATAATTTTATTGTTATCTAACTCTAATGCTAATGATAATCTTAACACTCGTTGATGCTTGAGTTAACCCCAAGCTAAAAACGACTACTAACACTTAATTATTATGGAAGGTTTTACTTTTACCTCCTACTATATTGCTTAATTTATTCCACAAGTCCATGAAAGTTTTTAACATAGTAATGTGGCGGAAATTATTTACGCAATTAGATTATTTCAATTATGTTAGTTATTTACATTATTCCACAAGCCCATGAAAGTTTTTACATAGTAATGTGGCGGAAATTATTTATGCAATTAGATTATTTCAATTATGTTAGTTGTTTACACTATTCCACAAGCCCATGAAAGTTTTTACATAGTAATGTGGCGGAAAATATATGTGTATTTACTTATCGTAATATTATTCCATATGCCTGTTAAAATATTATTAATGCGGCGGAAATTATTTTACATGTTATTACAATTAAGTTTTGTTGCTAAATTATTAAAGACATTCTCGTTCATAAAACATGCCAAATTAAAGAAAAATGATCGTTTTCTAACGGCTATAAAACAGCTACTTATAGATATCTTTCTTCTATAAATATGCAGATTTAATAACTCAAACTCCACACAAATCTTCACCTTATTTCTCTCATCTTGCAAAATGATCTCTACAACAACAGCGATCTTGATCCTCATTTACCTTTCAATTTTTATGTTTATGCTTGTAGATGAGGACACTCCTATGTTTGTCCCTATGATATTCCTCCCTTTTATCATAATAATGTTTGAGTTCAAGATTTGGCTAGAGATGAGATAATTACATTGTATTATTGTAATAATTGTGGTTGTGTGGTTGCGTATTAAAATAAAATGTCTTGATCCTAATTATGTTTGTTTTAATGTTCATTTAGCTGCAATATGTCTAATCTCTCGAAAGTTGATTTCACCGAACTCACTGTCGATGGGAAAAATTATATGCAATGGGAATCAAATGTGAAAACGCATCTTACTGCGAAATTCCTCGGGGAAACAATTGTTGAGGAAAATGAATGTACTGACCAGCAACGATGCGAGGCAATTATATTCCTGCGTAGACATTTAGATAATTTTCTGCAAACGGAATATCTCGATATTACAGATCCTTCTGAGCTATGGATTAATCTGAATGAAAGATATGGCCACCAAAGGGAAACAATGCTCCCAAAAGCCATACATCAGTGGAACACATTAAGGTTCCAAGATTTTACATCTGTAAATGATTATTCCTCTGCCATTCATAATATCCGACATACGCTAAAATTTTGCGGGACGGAAATTACCGATGAGGAAATGATTGAAAAAACTCTTTCTACTTTTCATGTCAGTCATATACTCATCCAAATGCAACACAGACTAGTCGGATACACTAAGTATCACGAACTAGAGAGAGTGTTGTTAACGACCGAGAATAGTAATAATATATTGATTAAGAATTCTGAGTTACGCCCAACTGGAGCACAAGCATTGCCAGAAGCGCATGCCGTAAATTTCTCAAACTTCCGTGGGCGAGGAAATTACAATAATGGCGGTCGAGGCAGAGGCCAATATCAAGGTCGGGGTGGTTACAGAGGAGGATATGTTTCTAGAGGTGGTCGTGGCCATAGAGGTGGTCGTGGTCGTGGTCGTGGACGTGGTCGAGCTAGTTATCACAATCCTTCGACCAGTGGTACGGTCCATAACAATAACCATCATAATAAAAGAAAAAATGCTCATAATAAATCTGAAGGTTACTGTTTTAACTGCGGAATGAAAGGACACTGGGTCAATACGTGTCGTACACCTGAACATTTTTGTAAATTGTACCAAGAGAGTAAAGGCAAAGAAAAGGAAGTGAACCTTGTTGAACAAATGCCTAATAATCCCACATATTTGGCAGCATCTGATTTCGCCGATGATCATGATGTTACTATGGCTTGATATGAACTATGTGATTCATATCCACGTGATTCCTGATTTGATTTGCATTGCGTGATTCCTTGTTGTGTGATTTTCGAATTGATATGTATTTGCAATTTCTGCTTGTAATGTACCATGTTTTCACTAATTGTGTTTCCTTATGTATCTTAATGAAACTGTTTCTATTTTTCAAATATATGCTTCATTTATTGTTATATCATGTTTAACTCTACTTGTTTGACATGAAGCCAGTATGGAGCATAACGGTGATTTTTGCATCCCTGATAGCGGTACAACTCACACAATTCTCACAAGTAAGAAATATTTTACATATCTAAAACCAACAAAGGCAAAAATCAATACGATATCAGGTCCTACTGACCTGATTGTAGGATTTGGTAAAGCTAGTTTTATTTTACCAAATGGAACGCTATTTATCATCAACGATGCCTTATTTACCCCAAAATCCAGAAGAAATTTGTTGAGTTTTAATGATATATATCGTCATGGATATGATACCAACTCAAAAACTGAAAACAAAACTAAATATCTTTTTATTATTAAGTATATATCAGGAAAGCAACATGTATTTGAAAAACTACCAAAACTCTCATCAGGATTGCATTATACATATATTAATGCTATCGAGTCAAATATGGTAGTCAATGAAAATCCTGAATTATTAACTTTATGGCATGATCGTCTAGGTCATCCTGGTTCAACAATGATGCGAAGGATAATTGAAACTACACATGGACATTCATTAAAAGGATCCAAACTCAATTTGAACAATACTAGTCCATGTGAAGCATGTTCTCTTGGAAAGCTAATTATAAAGCATTCACCACTTAAAATTAAGACAGAATTACCAACATTTCTTGAAAGAATTCAAGGTGATATTTGTGGACCTATTCATCCATCATGTGGACCATTTCAATATTTTATGGTATTAATTGATGCCTCAAGTCGATGGTCACATGTCTGTCTATTATCTACTCGTAATATGGCATTTGCGAGATTTTTGGCTCAAATAATTAAAATAAGAGCTCAATTTCCTGACTATACGATCAAGAAAGTCAGACTTGACAATGCTGGTGAATTCACATCTCAAGCTTTCAATGATTACTGTATGTCAACTGGAATTACTGTTGAACATAGTGTTGCACATGTACATACTCAACATGGTTTAGCTGAATCATTAATTAAACGCCTTCAATTAATTGCTAGGACATTGTTAATGAAAGCTAAATTACCAACTTCTGTATGGGGTCATGCAATTTTACATGCTGCATCACTAATTCGCATTAGACCAAGCTCGTATCATGAATACTCCCCATTACAACTTGCTTTTGGTCATGAACCTAATATTTCCCATATAAAGATTTTTGGTTGTGCAGTTTATGTTCCGATTGCACCACCACAACGAACAAAAATGGGACCTCAACGAAGGTTAGGGATATATGTTGGATATGACTCACCATCTATAATCAGGTATCTTGAACCATTAACATGTGATGTCTTTACGGCACGTTTTGCCGATTGCCATTTCAATGAGGCAAATTTCCCAACCTTAGGGGGAGAACAAAAGCAGTTGGAAAAGGATATATCATGGTATAATCCATCTTTATCACACTATGATATTTTAACAAAACAATGTGATTTGGAAGTTAAGAAAATTTTACATTTTCAAGATATTGCAAATCAATTACCCGATGCATTTACTGATATAAAACGGGTAACCAAATCACATATACCAGCTGCGAATGTTCCTGCTCGGATTGAAATTCCGAAGGACATATCCAACAATAATAAAATAAATGCACGTAAGAAACGTGGTCGTCCTGTTGGTTCAAAAGATAAGAATCCTCAAAAACGAAAAGGAGAAAATATTATTAACTCCATTATCGAGGAAACTATTAATGATGAAACAGAAAATGTGACAAATGAGATAACTCAAGAGATCACCGAACCAAACCCCAATACTGAGATCTCTGTAAATTATGTTAATTCAGGAGTTATTTGGAATCGAAATGAGATGAAAAATATAAGTGAAATATTTTCATATAATATTGCTTATGATCTTATGAATGAAAATGATGATCCCGAACCACAATCTGTGGATGAATGCCAAAATCGGGATGATTGGGTTAAATGGAAAGAAGCTATGCAAGTTGAATTGAAATCTCTTAACAAACGAAAGGTTTTTGGACCTATTGTTCTCACACCTAAAGACGTGA
This sequence comes from Linaria vulgaris, assembly GCA_948329865.1. NCBI lineage: Eukaryota > Viridiplantae > Streptophyta > Magnoliopsida > Lamiales > Plantaginaceae > Linaria > Linaria vulgaris. The sequence continues at coordinate 12,228,203 of OX415254.1, read as the reverse complement.
AACCTGTAGGGCACAAATGGGTATTCGTTCGAAAAAGAAATGAGAAAAATGAAATTGTAAGATACAAAGCTCGACTTGTTGTACAAGGTTTTTCTCAAAGACCTGGGATTGATTATGGAGAAACTTATTCCCCGGTAATGGATACTATTACTTTTCGATTCTTAATCAGTTTAGCTGTTTATGAAAACTTAAATATGCATCTCATGGATGTTGTCACAACTTATCTTTATGGATCACTTGATAATGATATTTATATGAAAGTCCCTGAAGGACTTAAAATGCCTGAATCATCTTGCTCTAAACCTAGAGAAATGTACTCAATTAAATTGCAAAGATCGTTATATGGTTTAAAACAATCAGGTCGCATGTGGTACAATCGTTTGAGTGAATATTTATTGAAAGAAGGATATATAAATAATTATTTGTGTCCATGTGTTTTTATCAAAAGAACATCATCTGGTTTTGCAATTATTGCGGTTTATGTAGATGATTTAAATATCATTGGCACTGACAAAGAAATTCATTCGACGATGTATTATTTAAAAAATGAATTCGAAATGAAAGATCTTGGTAAAACTAAATATTGTCTTGGTTTACAAATTGAGCATACTAAAAATGGTATATTAGTGCATCAATCTAATTATACCAAAAGGATTTTAAAACGTTTTAACATGGATAAAGCAACTCCTTTAAATCATCCTATCATTGCTAGACCATTAGCTAAAGACAAAGATCCATTTCGTCCAAGTGAAGAAAATGAAGAAATTCTTAGTTCTGAAGTTCCGTATTTAAGTGCCATTGGAGCTTTAATGTATCTAGAAAATTGTACTAGACCTGATATATCATTCACTGTGAATTTATTAGCCAGGTTTAGCTCATCGCCCACAAAAAGGCACTGGAAAGGAATTAAACATTTATTCCGTTATCTTCAAGGAACTATTGATCTTGGTCTATTTTATCTTAACAATGCAGAACAAGAATTATATGGTTATGCAGATGCAGGTTACCTATCTGATCCACATAAATCCAGATCTCAAACTGGATATGTTTTCACGTATGGTGGCACTGCTATTTCATGGCGTTCTCAGAAACAGACACTTGTTACAACATCATCGAATCATGCTGAGATTATTGCACTCCATGAAGCCAGCAGGGAATGTGTATGGCTACGATCAATGACACATCATATAAGAAGTACATCTGGCTTACCAATTAAAGAAGGTCCTACAACACTATTCGAAGACAATTCTGCATGCATTACACAAATGAAAGAAGGCTATGTCAAGAGTGATCGAACCAAACACATACACCCGAAGTATCTTGCCTACACTCAGGAACTGGAGAAGAACAAAGAAATTAATATCCAATATGTTCAATCATGTGACAATATGGCAGATCTCTTTACAAATGCACTTCCTACTGTAACTTTTAGGAAACATGTTCAAAGTATTGGGATGCGTCACCTACGAGACTTATGAAGAATTGGAGATGTCAACTTGAGGGGGAGTTCACACGGCTGCACTCTTTTTCCCTTATTAAGGTTTTTATCCCACTGGGTTTTTCCTTATAAGGTTTTTAACGAGACAGCATAAGACGTGGGCAGAAGACGGATACATAACAAAATTTTCAAACGGCCAAGGGGGAGTGTTATAAATATGCATGTGGCCTTGTTTGTACATTATGGGAAGATATTATTTATTAATAATAGTATTAGTTGTAAGATGATGGAGAATTAATTTCTCTTGTCTCCATAATGCCTATAAAATGGCAAGAAGCATGCATTTGCAAACACACACATTTGAAACAAAATCTTGCTTATTCTTACACTTTTCTCTCTAAGTTCTTGAATATATTGTTACACCACCATAGTTTTACTAAATCTATAACACAACGTTCCGTACTTCAGTTGACAGAAAGAGAAAAAAAAGAAAAGGAAAGAAAAAGAAAAAAGAGAAAGTAAAAAAGAAAAAAACACAGCCACACGGTGCATATGTAAATATATGGACCCGGTCCGCCTAAGTTTTTTCCGTCAAAGACAGTTATATTAAACATATAGTAATTGTACGTTGACTCATTATTTAATTTCATTTATTGAGACTTGGGGCCCAAGCACACAAAACCATTATAGATGGGCTGTTGAGATAAACTGGGCCGTTTTATACTCTTAAATTAGTAGCTTGATCGCGATCGCAATTGTTTTCATCCAAATATTCCGGGAATATTAATCCTAATTATATATCTTCCTAAACTTTACGCAGGTGTGAGTTTTTTCCAAATTTGTAATAAATAATGTAATTCGGACAAAGAAAAAGTGTGCACAAGTTAGCTACCATACGATATGATATTTGTATTTTATTTAAAAGCTTATATTAAGGTTAACCTTTTTTATTACTTTTGGAAAACCTGTGACCAACTTAGTAATAAATTGTAATATATATAATTATATATACACATATATACACACACACACACATATATATATATATATATATATATATATATACTTTCTATGTTAATAATGTCTTTCAGTGAAACAAGCCAATGAAATGTTATGAAGTTATCACGTACTGTATACAAAAGAAAACTCGCTATATATAAATTGTAACTAATAGTTAAATTCACTCCTTGTCAAAGTTATCAATTCTTAGTTATACTAAATTATATAAAGGAAATCATGTCAACACCAATTTTTTGATTTTTCTATTTACCTCTTTTACACATCATGAAAGTTTGTTATTAATTCTCTATTACATAAAAAGAAGGTTAAGATGTATAGGCCTTTTTTTGTCCATATTTAAGTTATAATCTTTATCATATAATTAATTATATTGTACTTAAAATAAATTATTAATCACATGGAATCGTGTGTCAATACTATAGTTTATAAGAAACGTAACTGATTCTTTTTAATATTTTGACTCGTATATGTCTTAGCAGGCAGTTGTGGGTCGGGATCTCGTGGGGACAGGACCCTGACCGCCCATTCCCTCATGTCGGGAGGGAATTCCTGCGGGGAAGTTGTTCCAGGGGATCCGCGCCAAATTTTCAGCTCCCATTTTGGGGCTGAAAATGAGTTTTGAAATGTTTTTCGCTTTGCTTCGTACCGGCGACACATGATTTTGTATAAATAACGATATAACGACAAAACAAAAAAGCATAACGACAAATTCCTATAATATCACGATAAAGTACGACATAACGAGTAATTTAAAATCATTTATCACCGCAATATATCACATCATCCAATCACCAACAAGATCACAATTGAGTCAATGCCAATGAAATTCATTTATCACCACAACATATCACATCATCCAATCATCAACAAGATCGCAATCGACTCAATACCAATAAAAATCATTCATCACCACACTATATCACATCATCCAATCACCAACAAAATTTCAATCATTCAACACGAAAAATGTATGATGTTTGCATGACAAATCAAATAAGAACCTAATTAAACATATCAAATCATCCAATTCTTCATCAACATAAAAATGAAAAATATCCCTAAGTATTTCATTCAAATCCACCTAAAGTAGTTGCATCATCACCCAAATTATTACCACAAACTTTGCACGAAAATTGAAATATTAGCATTCCAAAAATAAAAATATTAACTAGAACACTAGTTAACTATCAACATATATATATATATATATATATATATATACATGATTCACGTTTCTTCAAGTCCAACAAGCACTTCTCGATTTTATTTGAGTTTCATCATCACGTAGCCAATCTCGAGAGCACATAAGTCCTTGAACTATTCCCGAAGTGAATGAGCTCCTAAAACGATCAAGGAAATGCCCTCATGTACTAAAAACTAATTCTAAGGCAACTGTTGAGACCAAAGTTGCTAATAAATTGCGAGCCATTTTGGAAATAATAGGATACCAAAGGCTATTGACTTTCTACCAAAACATAATGTCAAACTTATCATGATTTTTTTTGAGCCTATCACCGAAGTATATATCAATCTCGCACTATGCTTGTATCTTCTCGAGATCCAATGACCTAACAATATTTCAAGGAGCATTAATGACACAAATTGAAACACTTAAAAAAGAAAAAACTTAAAGTCGAGATCGTGAGAGTGTACCTTGCCCACCGCTCGTATCTCGTAGTCATGAGGTCCTCTGTAATCCAAGGAATTGTACTTACGAAAGAGGTAGAAGTTGGAGTGGTACTTGTTATTGCATTTTCTTCGAACATAACCTCATAGTCATCAAACAACCGCTTAATCTCGTCCTTAATTATCTTAAGCATTAGCGCATCTTTAAACATTTCCACGATATATTTCCATTTGAGGCCGGGAGCTACAATAGCGGTATAATACAACAAGTGATTCATCTTTCCTGAAACAACCCAAAATTTGTTGTATTTCTCCTTCATTATCAATTCCATTGCTTTCAAATTGTCCCTTTTTTGGTTATAGGATCCACATCTGGTTGTCTCAGCCGCAACTTCAACTGGGATTGATGCAACAAAGTTAGGTTAACTCTATATGCGATGTTACATAAGTGGTGCATGGGTTAACTTTTTTACAGGCTTCAAGAAGTCAACAAACATGTTCGCCCTCTCTCAATCATCATCATTTAGTAATCAATCTTTGAACTCATTTGCATGAAACCATATGAGATACTAAGCATCATGTAATATGAGCTCCGACTCATTGGGACGTCTAAGCTTAGAAATTTCTGACTTTCTATTCCAGCTTCCACCATACAATCTTTGAACGTCTTACAATGACTTGGAAAACACTTTATGTACCTCATGAAATATCTAATGCACTCTATTGAGATGTCACCGTCGTTGCACTTCCTGCCATCTTGAACCACGAGGTTCAAGATGTGTGCAATGCATCTTATCTGCACGAGAGCTCTATTTTCTTTCGTAATGTCACCTTTATTCACCCACCAAGTCACAAAGTCTTCAATAGTCGTGTCATTATATCTAGCTGTGGGAGTTAGTGACTTAGGCTCAGTGGTATTCCATAAATCCTACCAACTTGGACGTAGTCGCAACTGTGGAAGCCTGTGTCGCAGTAAAAGCTTGTATAGCTGTTGCAACTAGGCGATTGTTGCAACTGGGCGGCGGGAGTCAGATTAGGTCAGGGAGTTAAGCTAATGGGTCGTGGGCCTTATGAGCGGGTTTTAACAAACTGCATATATATACTCTGTTACGCAGCCAATTTCATAACGGGTTTTTGTTACCCATTGTACTCTATATCTCCTCAATAAAATTTGATCTCGATTTCTCCCTTGGTTTAGGGTTCTTCATCACATTGATGCTAGAACGTCGAACCAAGTAAATTGCGTGTTGTTCTTCATAATTGTTTACTTTTCTTGTTGCATTGTTATTCAAATTTGTTCGTTAACTCTTTGCGATTTGTGCGATTCAATTGGCGATTTGAATACGGTAAATTTTGCATTACGATTTGACCTGATTCACTACAAATTGGTGCAGTGAACGTGGATTTCGTCATGGCGACGACAAAATCTGATGTGGAGAAGGTTACAGGGCTAAACGATTTTGGAGGTGTTTGGTTGAAGCTTGACAGCTTGTATACAACCAAATCGTTAGTAAATCGTTTGTACTTTGTATAAACATGCTATGTTTTCTTTTCGTATGCATGATGATAAATCGATAGAGGAACAAATTGATATGTCTAACAAGTTGATTCTGGATCTTGAGCACATTGTTGAAATTGATGATGAAGATCGGGTGTTACTGTTGTTAAGTTCATTACCTAGATCTCATGCTAGGAATGCATTGAAAGAACAATTAGGTGATGTTCTAACAGTAAGTGGACATAATCAGGAAAGTAGAAAGGAGAAGAGGTCCAGGTCGCAGAGTATGAATGGGAAGAAACCGTTCAGTTGTTGCAATTGTCAACAGGAAGACCACACCAGGAGGTTCTGTCTTAAAAGGCAGAGTGGTGGTGGTGACAGGACTGAGGAGTCTGTCTATGTTGCAACTGTGCAAGAGGGGTATGAGTCTGTTAATGCTCAAGCAGCTTATGTGAGAGATTCAGAGAATGTGTGGGTGTTAGATCCTGGTTGTATAGGTTCTGTGAGGTTCACCTTTCACATTGGATATCAGAAATTGTTGAGATTGGTGAGATCTGTCCCTGGAAAGTCTGTCATGGGTATAGTTGCAACAGCAGCTGTCCAGAAGGTTGTTTCCAAGTCTGGTTTGGAGCACAAGAGATTAGTACATGTGAGTGAAAGAGGTTTGTTAGAGTTGGGGAAGCATTGTCTGTTGGGAGCTGAAAAGATGGAGGATATTTGTTGTTGTGAACATTGTGATTATGTTCATACTGATCTGTTGGGACCCTCAAGAACTGCTTCAAACTCTGTTGCAAGGCACTTCTTGTCACTTGTGGATGGTTATTCTAGGAAGATTTGGCTATTTGTGTTGAAGACCAAGAACCAGACTGTTGGAACATTCAAGAGATGGAGGACCATGATGGAGAAGACTGAATTGCAACTGAAAAGACCGAGAACAGATAATGGTCTGGAGTTTTGTTCAGCTGAATTCAGTGAGTGTTGTATGGTAAATGATGACACTATGGCTGTTAAATGCAATGGTGATTTACTTGGGCAAGCTGTTGAGATTAACAATTGTGTTAACTCAGGAAATGAGGAAGATAGTGGTTACCAGCTTGAGGTGGAGCCTATGGCTGTTAGGAAACCAGATCATCCTGGCAATTGGTTACTTGTAGAAGAACCAGTTGCAACTGAGCCTGTGGATCACGCTGAATTCAACTACATGCTGACCAGAGAAAGAGTTGGAAGTGAAGGTAAGGGACCAGTGAAGTATGGTTATAAAGACTTGTTTGCATATTCGCTAGTGACAGTGAGGAGTGTATTGGGTGACGATCCAAATGACTATAAGGTTGTAGTGAATAGCAAGGATAGGCATGATTGGCTGGATGCTATGTTTGAAGAAGTGAAGTCTTTGAAGGATAACAATACTTGGTATCTTAGTGAAAGACCAAAGGGCTCATGGTTGGTTGGATGTAGATGGATGGAGTTAGAACAAATAGATGTTTCAACTGTTTCCTTGTATGAGAACTTAGTTGAAATCAAAGGCAAGAAGAATCATAGGAATAAATCTCTGGATGGCATGAAGAAATCTCCTAGGCTATCGAAGTTGAGATTTGATGAGTTCATCCGTAGGCGCAAAGAGTGTCGTTTTATCTTGTTGTACTTTCTTGTACTTATGTTCGGACTGCATTAGTAGTCCTTAATGCCACGGGTGATCAAGCCGACGTGGCTCATCACTCGCTTTTTTTTGTTACCGCGCCCACCTTTTTTCGTTTATGTTAAACCTCTATTTTATCATGATGATGGTTGGCTTTGTGAGGAGTATCACAGTTGAGATTTGATGAGTTCATGATGATGGTTGGCTTTGTGAGGAGTAAGTATGTCAGTTATGTCTACTTTAAGTTCAAGGAAGAAGAGCAGTTGGCATCCTTGTTTCTAGAAGTTGATGATATTCTGATCATCAGTTATACCAAGATCGAAGTTGCAGCTGTGAAGTCCAAACTCAAGGTGGAGTTTGTAATGAAGGATGTAGGAGCAACTGAGAGGATTCTGGGTATGGAGATAAGAAGATACAGAGTTGAAGGACTGATGTGCTTGTCTCAGGTGGAGTATCTTGAGAAGATACTGAATACATTTGGAATGTCTCGAGAACTGGGAGTTGCAACCTTATTGTCTCAAGAATTCAAATTTTGATGTTTGGGCACCAGGGAATCAGTTACTGGGTTTGTCTGTACAATATTTGGAACTGATGTTAGCTGGAAAGCTAGGTTGCAGAGAGTAGTTGCAACATCAAATATTGAAGCAGAGATTATTGCACTGGTAGTTGCAATAGTGGAAAATCCGGCAGATTTGATAAACATGGTTTTGCCCAGAAAGGTTGATCCTTGTCTGGATTTGTTACAACTGAAGAGTTGGTAGTCCTTGGGACTAGTTGGAGGAGTTGAGTTGCTGGTTTTGGGATTGAGGTACAATTATAGAAATAAGGTGGAGAATTGTGGGAGTTGGTGACTTAGGCTCAGTGGTATTTCTATAAATCCTACCAACTTGGACGTAGTCGCAATTGTGGAAGCCTGTGTCGCAGTAAAAGCTTGTATAGCTGTTGCAACTAGGCGATTGTTGCAACTGGGCGACGAGAGTCAGATTAGGTCAGGGAGTTAAGCTAATGGGTCGTGGGCCTTATGAGCGGGTTTTAACAAACTGCCTATATATACTCTGTTACGCAGCCAATTTCATAACGGTTTTTTTGTTACCCATTGTACTCTATATCTCTTCAATAAAATTGGATCTCGATTTCTCCCTTGGATTAGGGTTCTTCATCACATTGATGCTAGAACGCCGAACCAAGTAAATGCGTGTTGTTCTTTGAGATTGTTTACTTTTCTTGTTGCATTGTTATTCAAATTTGTTTGTTAACTCTTTGCGATTTGTGCGATTCAATTGGCGATTTGAATCCCGTAAATTTTGCGTTACGATTTGACCCGATTCACTACAGTAGCATTGCCAACCGTGATCGTGAAAATCCTCATAATTTTGTAATCTCTCAACACTTGATGACATCATTCGCTATATCTTTTCCCGTATGATCGGAAGTCAAACTAAAGCTTACGATTTTTTCTTTAACCTCCACTTGTTATCAATGAATTGGACCATGAGATACATGCAGTTCTCCTTCATAATCGAAGACCAAGTGTCGGTCGTTAGGAAAACCCTTTGTGCATTCTTTTTAATAAACATAATCAGTTTTCCTCTCTCTAGAATATACAAATTGTGGCATTTATCATTTATAGTCTGACCGACAAGTTAATCTCAAGAACGGACAGGCTCGAGCCATCATACACCTAAATTACTTCTTTTCAACCGTAATGAAAGGCATCTCGTTCTGGATTAAAAATATAACCACGCCTTTGAGCACATAGTCTTGATCAAATCTCCAATTACTAACGAAACCATTATCGTCCAATTTCTGTTTCTATTGCTTTACTGTTTTTTTCTTAGTCTTCAACCTCGTTGTGACTTTTCAATCATTTTGTGCCGTGTTTTTGCCCATCGGATGTAATTACCGAAATGAAGGCACCGTCCTTTTCTTCTGAATAATAATTTATGTAAATGGGAGAAAGAGGCCGAGGATCTCTAGAGGTAGATGGTACCTCGGGAGGACGAATAGTGGACGGTGCCTCGGGAGAACGGGAAGACGGTTCCATTTTAGCACAAGAAGTAGATGGTGTCGTAGAATCTATGAAAACATTGGAAGTAGACGGTGCCTTTGAAGTAAAAGCCCGTTTACAAGGAGAAGTTCTAATTATGGTACTTGTAGAAGCTCCGATAAGGATTTACCATTGCCACAACCAAGAGTTGTTGATCCTATCATCTCTATAAATAAAAGAGACAATTGCACGATTCAATACCAAGGATACACAATATCTAAAATACACAATTTGATCAATTTCAATTTCAACACCAAAGGTACAAAATATGATCGATTTCTATACAAAATATATCTAAAATTATCATTTTTGCACAAACTTTAAACAATTACCACAAACTCTACACAATACGATTAATTTTTAAGGTGTTTGAACATTTTCACATTAACTCGAACAATATTTGGATTAAAAGTTTTTAATTTCAACCGAAAATTTATATTCTTTATCTAACGCATTCCATTTAACCTCATAACAAACTTTAATTTCACAATGATGCTTCTAATTATATCATTTTTTTAAAACCAAGCCCTAATTGATAAAAATCCCAAACTGTAAACTTTGATTGAAAAGTCATAAACGGTAGTTCTTATATTTTAAATCAAAGTAATAAGTATGCAAGGATTTAACAAACCACAAAGCATTCAAACAACAATTAGAATCTTAACAACAAAACTAAAAGTTTTAAGAAATCTAAAATCTACCTTGGATTTTTGAGTTTCGATTAGCGTGAAGAACGATGGTGGGCGGTGAAGAACGACGGTGGCGGTAGTGTAGGCGGTACCGCATGTGAAGTTGGTGGTGAAGGTGTGCATGGGGTGTGTATGTTTTGTGTGGTGAAAATGAAGAGTTACTCCATGAAAATTGTGCGAGATCACGGGGTCGGGTCGGGATCTGGTCGAGACCCCCCACCCCGCAGGATCTGCTTTCTAATCTGACTAGATGGGTTTTCGACAGGTTTGATTGTTGGGAAAAGACCCGTTTAGCCCGAACCCGACCTGACCCACAAACCCATATAGCTGCGCAATAGGGTTGAGCCCCACCCATATTTTGAACCAATCCTAATTAAACTAGGAATAGTTTAATTATAATACTTATTAGGCCAGTCACTTAGTTGTTTGGCTTAATTTGGCGCTTTGCCTCAAATTATATAATAGAACAATGCTTACTGGCCGGAATAAAGCCTGATCAAGCAACGACGACAAGGGGGGCAAAGTTAACACCTATCCCCCCTTTTTCAAACTATTTTCTACATCTATCCTCTATCTACAAATACACGCTCACTATTCTTATTTTTTACAACTTTCTTGACAGTGTATGTTGTAATCTCGAAGCATACATTTTGTTGTGTTAAACTGTTGTAAAATAGTAAGGTGTATATTATTACTCTATAACAAATACCAAATAAACAACGAAATCGTACGTACTCCTTATTAAGCCGAGTTATATTACTTTAAAACTTCATGTTAATATTATGAAGTTATCATATCTTGTGCTTTTTTTTGTACTCTAATTCTCTATTACATAAAAAGAAGGTTAAGATGTATAGGCCTTTTTTTGTCCATATTTAAGTTATAATCTTTATCATATAATTAATTATATTGTACTTAAAATAAATTATTAATCACATGTAATCGTGTGTCAATACTCTAGTTTATAAGAAACGTAACCGATTCTTTTTAATATAATGAAGTAATTTCGCATTTGACTCGTATATGTCTTAGTAGGCTGTTGTGGGCCGGGATCTCGTGGGAACGGGACCCTGACCGCCCCTTCCCTCCCGTTGGGAGGGAATTCCTGCGGGGAAGGAGCTCTAGGGGGATCCGCGCCAAATTTTCAGTTCCCATTTTGGGGCTGGAAATGAGTTTTGGAATGTTTTCAGCTATGCTTCGTACCGACGACACATGATTTTGTATAAATAACGATATAACGACAAAAAAAAACCATAACGACAAATTCCTATAATATCACGATAAAGTACGACATAACGACAAATTCAAAATCATTTATCACCACAACATATCACATTATCCAATCACTAACAAGATCACAATTGAGTAATGCCAATAAAATTCATTTGTCACCACAACATATCACATCATCCAATCATCAACAAGACCGCAATCGACTCAATACCAATAAAAATCATTCATCACCACACCATATCACATCATCCAATTACCAACAAAATATCAATCATCCAACACAAAAAATGTACGATGTTTGCACGACAAATCAAATAAGAACCTAATTAAACATATCAAATCATCCAATTATTCATCAACATAAAAATGGAAAATACCCTCAAGCATTTCATTCAAATCCAGCCAAAAAAGTTGCATCATCACCCAAATTATTACCACAAACTCTGCATGAAAATTGAAATATTAGCATTCCAAAATAAAAAATTAACTAGAACACTGATTAACTATCAACATATATACATGATTCACGTTTCTTCAAGTCCAACAAGCACGTCTCGATTTAATTTGAGTTTCATCATGACGTAGCCAATCTCGAGAGCATATAAGTCCTTGAACTATTCCCGAAGTCAATGAGATCCTAAAACAAGCAAGGAAATGCCCTCATGTACTAAAAGTTAATTCTAAGGCAACCGTTGAGACCAAAGTTGCTAATAAATTGTGAGCCATTTTGGAAATAATAGGATACCAATGGCTATTGGCTTTCTACCAAAACATAATGTCAAACTTATCATGATTTGTTTCGAGCCTATCACTGAAGTATATATCAATCTCGCACTATGCTTGTAATTAACTTCTCGGGATCCAATGACCTAACAATATTTCAAGGAGCATTAATGACACAAATTGAAAAACTTAAATAAAAAACAAAAAAAAAACTTCAAGTCGAGATCGTGAGAGTGTACCTTGCCCACTGCTCGTACCTCGTAGTCATGAGGTCCTCTATAATCCAAGGAATCATACTTGCAAAAGAGGTAGAAGTTGGAACGGTACTTGTTATTGCATTTTCTTCGAACATGACCTTATAGTCATCAAACAACCGCTTAATCTCGTCCCTAATTGTCTTAAGCATTAACACATCTTCAAACATTTCACCGAAATATTTTCATTTGAGGCCGGGAGCTACAATGGTGGTATAATACAACAAGTGATTCATCTTCCCTGAAACACCCCAGAACTTGTTGTATTTCTCCTTCATTATCAATGCCATTGCTTTGAAATTGTCCCTTTTTTCGTTATAGGGTCCACATCTGGTTGTCTTAACCACAACTTCAACGAGGATTGATGCAATAAAGTTAGGTTAACTCTATATGCGATGTTACATAAGTGGTGCCTGAGTTAACTTTTTGACAGGCTTCAAGAAGTCAACAAACATGTTCGCCCTCTCTCAATCATCATCAGTTAGTAATCAATCTTTGAACTCATTTGCATAGTTTGCATCACATTGCCTGTATCCAATGAAAGCGACCCTCAAATCATATGAGACACAAAACATCATGTAATATGAGTTCCAACTCATTGGGATGTCTAAGCTTAGAAATTTCTGACTTTCTATTCCAGCTTCCACCATACAATCTTTAAACGTCTTACAATGACTCGGAAAACACTTTATGTACCTCATGAAACATCTAATGCGCTCTATTGAGATGTCACCGTCGTTGCACTTCCAGCCATCTTGAACCACGAGGTTCAAGATGTGTGTAATGCATCTTATCTGCACGAGAGCTCTATTTTCTTTCGTAATGTCGCCTTTATCCACCCACCAAGTCACCAAGTCTTCAATAGCCGTGTCATTATATGTAGCATTGTCAACCGTGATCGTGAAAATCCTCATAATTTTGTAATCTCTCAACACTTGATGACATCATTCGCTATATCTTTTCCCGTATGACCGGAAGTCAAACTAAAGCTTATGATTTTTTTCTTTAACCTCCACTTGTTATCAATGAGTTGGACCGTGAGATACATGTAGTTTTCCTTCATAATCGAAGACCAAGTGTCGGTCGTTAGGCAAATCCTTTGTGCATTCTTTTTAATAAACATAATCAATTTTCCTCTCTCTAGAATATACAAATTGTGGCACTTATCATTTATAGTCTGGTCGACAAGTTAATCTCAAGATAGGACAGGCTCGAGCCATCATACACCTAAATTACTTCTGTTCAACCGTAATGAAAGGCATCTCGTTCTGGATTAAAAATATAACCACGCCTTTGAGCACATAGTCTTGATCAAATATCCAATTACTAACGAAACCATTATCCTCCAATTTCAGTTTCTATTGCTTTTACTATGTTCTTCTTCGTTTTCAAGCAACACCTCTCGTTGTGACCTTTCAATCATTTTGTGCCGCATTTTTGCCCATCGGATGCAATTACCGCAATGAAGGAACCGTCATTTGCTTCAAAATAATGATTTATATAAATGGGAGAAAGAGGCCGAGGATCTCTAAAGGTAGATGTTACCGAGAGAGGACGAATAGTGGACGGTGCCTCGGGAGGACGGAAAGACGGTTCCGTTTTAGCATAAAAAGTAGATGGTGTTGTAGAATCTATGAAAACCTTGGAAGTCAGTGCCTTTGAAGTAGAAGCCCGTTTACAAGGAGAAGTTCTAATTATGGTACTTGTAGAAGCTCCGACAAGGATTTAGCATTGCCACAACCAGGAGTTGTTGATCCTATCATCTCTATAAACAAAAGAGACAATTACACGATTCAATACCAAGGATACACAATATCTAAAGTACATAATTTGATCAAATTCAATTTCAACACCAAAGGTACAAAATATGATCGATTTCGATACAAAATATATCTAAAATTATCATTTTTGCACAAACTTTAAACAATTACCACAAACTCTACACAATATGATTAATTTTTAAGGTGTCTGTACATTTTCACATTAACTCGAACAATATTTGGATTAAAAGTTTTTAGTTTCAACCGAAAATTTATATTCTTGATCTAACGCATTCCATTTAACCTCATAACAAACTTTAATTTCATAATGATGCTTCTAATTATATCAATTTTCAAAATCAAGCCCTAATTGATAAAAACCCGAAACTATAAACTTTGATTGAAAACTCCTAAACCCTAGTTCTTATATTTTAAATCAAAGTAATAAGTATGCAAGGATTTAACAAACCATAAAACATTAAAACAACAATTAGAATCTTAATAACAAAATTAAAAGTTTTAAGAAATCTGAAATCTACCTTGGATTTTGGGGTTTCGATTAGGGTGAAGAACGATGGTGGGCGGTGAAGAGCGAAGAGTGGCGGTGGTGTAGGCGGCACCGCATGTGAAGTTGGTGGTGAAAGTGTGCATGGGGTGTGTATGTTTTGTGTAGTGAGAATGAAGAGTTACTCCATGAAAATTGTGCGAGATCCTGGGGTCGGGTCGGGATCTGGTCGAGAGCCCCCCACCCTGCGTGATCTGCTTTCCGATCCGACGGGATGGGTTTTCGACGGTTTGACCGTTGGGAAAAAGACCCGTCTAGCCAGGTCGGGTTCCCCGAACCCGACCCACAAACCCATATAGCTGCGCAATAGGGTTGAGCATGGCCCTTTTTTTGAACCCAACCAGATTAAACTTGGAATAGTTTAAATATAATACCTATTAGGCCGATCGCTTAGTTGTTTGGATTAATTTGGCGCTTTGCCTCAAATTATATAATAGAACAATGCTTACTGACCGGAATAAAGCCTAATCAAGCAACAACGACAAGGGGGCAAAGTTAACACCTATCCCCCCACCCTTTATTATTTTTTTCAAACTATTTTCCATATCTATCCTCTATCTACAAATACACGCTCAGTGTTCTTATTTTTTACAACTTTTGTATGTTGTAATCTCGCCTAATTGTATGGATTAATCAAACAAACACACATTTTGTTGTGTTAAACTCTTTTAAAATAGTAAGGTGTATATGATTACTCTATAACAAATACCAAATAAACAACGAAGTCGTACGTACTCTTTATTAAGCCAAGTTATATTATTTTAAAACTTCATGTTAATATTATGAAGTTATCATATCTTGTGCTTTTTTTTAGTACTCTCTTGGTGCTCTAAAAAACATGTACCAAACCTAAATCTATTATAAGTCTCTAGTTTTTTAAAACATGACACATGGCATCGCCTCCTATTATAGAAAACTATGCTACACGCTAACACATACTTTTGATAATTTGCATCTTGAAAATATTATCTAGGGGTTTGGTGCATGGGTTTTTAAGAATCATATGCGATATCATACGATAGAGTTTGGTT
This sequence comes from Linaria vulgaris, assembly GCA_948329865.1. Lineage (NCBI taxonomy): Eukaryota > Viridiplantae > Streptophyta > Magnoliopsida > Lamiales > Plantaginaceae > Linaria > Linaria vulgaris. The sequence goes on along the minus strand of OX415254.1, from coordinate 12,212,683 downwards.
GAGACTTTTTAAATCACCTGGAAAAAAACCACGATTAACTAATTTGCTTTAACCTTCTCAAGCTGATCAATATCTTGTCCACAAACCACTAGTTGTGATTACAAAAATTGTGAGGTAACTAGCAGTGTAATCCATTCCCCTAAGTTTGAAAGTAGAGAAGGGTTTCCGCATAAAAACAAGACATTTTTATTCATTTTCCTATTAAAAAGTATGTCTATGATTTTGGTATTTTACTTTAAATATGAAAGAAACACAAAAGTCAGACAAGTATTTAAAATACAATAGCATTTTGTGGTACCCGTTCATATTTTATTTTACACTCACTAAAATTGTGGATCGAGATTGATACGCTGTACTTAATGTTAAACTATCAGTGAACGACTCAATGTTACTTTAACATCGATCACATAATATAAATTGCAGCGGAAATAAAGAACATCGAATTTAAGAAGATAGTATATTAATATTATCTTTCGAGCCGTAGACAAAATACCACAATGGTTTAACAAAGACAATCTCACAATTCTCAAGCTCCAAACTCTCAAACTATTCGAACTCAACAAAGCACACAAGAATTATCTCCTTAAATCTAAACCTAGACTTAATTCGTCAATTCACAAACTTTGGAAAGACAAGACAATACTCAACAACTAAAGATCTAATCTCTCAGATTTATTAGCTCTTGTCTCGTATATGTCTTGATGTACTTCACACCTATATATAGGATCTTGTCTTGACCTTTATGGTGTATTGTACACGGTTGGTAACTCTTCAAGTTTCCTAGTTGAACTCATCTCCCAAGATCTCGCATTCCTTCTTGAATAACAATTCCTTTGTTAGTAAACTAACTAAGGGAATGCTCCTTCTTTAATTCAGAGCTCATCTTGGATGTTTTCTAGCTGGACTTGAACTCCACTTCTTTCCTTCTTTAAGTTGTGCGGTTGACTTCTTCAACTTTAATTATGGAAACTTCTCTTGATGGCAACTTGAACGATCAACCTATGTTAAGTTTTTTCGTGGACAACAATCAAAGATAACTACAACTATAAAACTAGGTTAGTTAATGAATAAAGGCAAAACGATAATAAAGAATTTCAAAACTGGAGCGTAAGAAAGTTTATATTTTCGATGTTATCCTAACATTGAGATTTCAATGTTATTCTAACATTGACATAACATTTCGCACTTTCACTCACTTATAAATTTTTCTAGCTAAGAAATACTTCAACTTATTGAAATTACAAAATAAATGGAAATACTAGGAATAACATTCAAATGTAAAAAATATGTACGATACAACAATGAAGAAGACGCAAAGTAATTTGTATACTTATTAGTGGAATGGGGTAATTTCAACTTGGCATAACAAAAAGGGGTGAATTAGCCAAAATCCTTGCATACAATTGCTCATCTACTGATCTATCAAGGCAATTATGAAACTTGAACTTAGAAGAAAGCAACAAAATCTCCACGCTCCTCTACTCTGTTATCCTCATTCTTCTACCTTAATTTGATTTGATAAAGAAACATCATGATGAGTACTTTGGTCCTCAACCTCAACTAAGTCCAGCTCATTAACAACCCTTAGATACTCCACGAACCACAATTCTCTAATCGCGAAAAGCCTCAAAACAAAAATTCGCACGCGATTTTTCGACATTAAAATATTTTATTTTGTTGACTGATTCTTTAATTCTTTCTCACAACTTTTGCTCATCTTTCCGGCATTCATCCGAAAAAGTACAATATTCTTTAAAATCTTAGGGGAAGTAGCTAGCAAGTCATATGTAATCACTACAAGAAAATCGCTCATTTCCGATGGCCTCCGACGGAATCGGCCGTCGGAAATGAGCGAAACACTTTTCCGACGGCACCTGGTCGTCGGAAAAGGTCTTTTCCGACTGCCGGTTTCCGTCGGAAAAGACATGTCCGTCGGCATAGTGCCGACGGAAATGATCTTTTCCGACGGGTGAAGCCCGTCGGAAAAGATCGAAAAAAAAAAAATCATTTCCGTCGGCACTCGGCCGACGGAAAAGACGGTGGGACCGACCCAAGGTCATTTCCGTCGGCTGGCAGCCGTCTTTTTCGTCGGCCGAGTGCCGACGGAAATTACCGTGGGCCGGTCATTTTTAATTTAATTAATAAAAAATAAAAAAAAACAAAACAAAAATCTATAAATACCCCCCCAAATATTTTCATTCATCACACCAATCACTCTTCATTCTAAATATTTCAATCCTAATCTCTTCCAATATATATATCTTTTTTTTCGAAAAATTGTCATTTTATAAATGGGCGATAATCGCAAAAAAATTATTGATAAAGGAAAAGGGAAACAGAAATTTTATATTTCCAATACAAATTTATTGAGATCCCTCTTCGATAAACTTTCGAGTAATTTTAAATCTCGGCGTGGTGGCGATGCTGAAACATTTTGTCCCGACGAAGTTACCCAATAAGTCGATGAACCTCCGCCACAAACTCAGCATACTCCGGTTGCTACCTAACAGCGCCCAACTACAACTCAGGCCCCTAGTCCTGCTCGTGAACAACCACAACGCCCCACCACTCAGAGCCAAATAGTTGCTGCTCCCCGACTGAGGGACGACCCCGATCCATTGTTTCCGCCTGGAATTACTCCGCCACGTTTGGTTGTTCCGCATGGCATGATGGATGAACTTCCACAAGCCAACAACGAAGGAACTTCGTCGGGACGACAACCCTCGCCAGCATCTGTTGCTTCTGAATCTGCTTCTAATAATACCAATAGGATGCCTAGGGGACGGGCAAAGGGTCGAGGTACTACAAACTCAGACGATGCGAGGTTCAAAGTTGGAGTGAACGAGAAGTTTCAATTTGAAAAAAATTTATGTGAAGATACTATCGACACAGTTAAGCGATCAATTCAAGTTACGATAACAAGCATAGTGACCGAACCGGCGATACATTACTCTCAGTTATCCGAGGCACAAAAAGAAAAATTCATAAACTGGTTCAGGGTATCTTCTTTTAACTTGTTTTAACACATTTTCCATTATTTATGTCCATTATAATTTTTGCATTCTACTTATATGTTATCATATTTTGAAGAATATATACAAATGGGATGTACAAGAAACGGATAACATTAGAATGACATTCCATAAGGTGGCACAAGTAAAATGGAAGGATGCCATATACGAGTGCAAAAAGCTCTACAGGAAGCGAGCTAAAGACCCCCAATGGTACCAAAAGACTTGGCTACCAATCGACTTTGAATCGACGTACTATAATCATTGGGAGAATGAAAGGACGATTGAACTTGCAGAAAAAGCAACGGAGAATCGACTGGCCAATAAGACAAATAGCGTCGATGGAAAGGGATCCTTAGGTACGTACCACGGTGGATCTGTGAGTACACAAGAGAGGAGCTGCGCAACGGTACGATCTGTTAGGATTTCCTTGTTTGTAGAATACATTCTGTGATATTTGTGTTACTCTTTAACATTAATATTGTTTAAAAAATGTTGTTATAGTATGGCACGGATGATGTGATACGCTTCGACGAACAATACATGCACGACCACTTAGTAACGGATCCAAATGGAAGAATACTCTATTGGGACCCCCCACAAGCAGAAGAGTATTTTGTAAGTTATCTTAATTAAGCACATATATGATTGTTTTGCGTATATACCTTTTTCATTTATTTACTTTGAACATTGTAGAAAAATTATATTGAAGCGCTCGAGGATAATTTTGGTCCAGACAAAGCCAAATGGCCGCTTCAGTTTGACGTAAATATCGCGGCCATTGCAGATCATAATGGCACACATGGGAGGCTCAAAGGCAAAGATAGGTGCAATACCCTCGCAGATTATGGTATGTCGCAGGGTAAAAATCTTAACCGTGCTGAGGTGGTAAGAACACGTAAAGCAGTCAATGATGCTACTGTTGAGTTGCAACCAACCGTTGCGGGCTTGGAGAAAAAGATTATCGATGTGGAGGGCCAAGTGGCGAGGGACCGGGAGGAGTGGAGGCAGGAGCGAGCTCGTGAGCAAGAGGAGAGAGAGCGGGAGCGAGCTCGCGACCGAGAAGAGAGGGATCGTTATCAATGGAACAACCCGCAGAGATTCAACACCAACAACTACAATTCAAGCAACTATCCTCCAAATCAGTTTCATGGAGCGCAAATTCAACCGAACGATTATTGGCAACATAACCAGACACAACCTCGTCAAAACTATCAGTATTGGGACCAAGAGTTTCATGGAACAAACACGTCGTGGCAAGTGCCAATCGGTCAGACGAGTCATCCAAGTACGCATGGCCAAAACAACGACCTTAATTTTGATCAGGATTTGGATTATTTGATGCGGTATGACTTTGGTGGGAATAATCATAGTGTTAGTGTGGATCGTACAGGTGCCTCCAGAAGTACACGGCATGATAATGTATCCGCCCATGTTACTCAGGACGAGGAAACGATAGCCGACCTATCAAGTTTGCCTATCGGGGAGGTCGACTTTTTGAGTAATAATGCTTGTTTGAATCTCCATACTGGAGATCAACAATATCGGCCAAGGGGTAACAGAGGTAAAGGCCCTGCCACACAGGAATGAAGATGTTATGGGTGTTAGTGTGAGTTTGTATGTTTCAATTACCATTTTAAGTGTTGTATGTTTTATGTTATTTGTGTTAGTGTGAGTTTGTACGTTTCACTTACCATTTTAAGTGTTGTATGTTTTAATTACCAGTTATGTTGTGTGTAATCAGTTTACGCGTTTGAAGTAATGTTTTGTAATTCGACATTATAAATCGTTTTTTTGCTACCGTATTTGATGCGAATTACAAAATACTTGGCTTACATACTGAATATACGAATTTGATGTAATTTCTTTATCTATAAAATTTATACCGTTATCTATAAAAAGCCTCGGAAAAGGGTCTTTTCCGACGGCATGGTGCCGTCGGAAATGAGCGTATCCGGAATCTTTTTGACGCGAATCGCTGACATGACACCATTTCCCCTCCAAAATCTATAAATATCCCCAAATTTTACACCTAAAATTCATTCATTCATACACAAACGTTCAAATTATATCCTCCCTAACTACATTTCTTCTCTCAATTCTTTCTTCAATTATTTTTCTTACTTATATTTTCTTTATATATATTTTGTTTTCTTACACATATCATATATTATTCTTAATACTTTCATAATAAACTATTTTTATTAATCTATATATATTACAAATTAGTTTATATTTATGTTTTTCGTACTAAATAATTCATTTTTTATAATTTATATATATTATTAATGTTTATATATATATATATGTTTTAATTATAGACTTTTCCGAAAATTCGGACAAAATTTGAGATGATAATTAACAAAAAATTGTTTTTTCCGTATTTTTTTTTTATATTTATGATTATTATTTCCGACGGCAATGAGCCGTCGGAAATAATTTTTAATAATATTTAAATATTATTTCCGACGGCACTATGCCGTCGGAAATGATATTTTAATAATATTTTTTAAAATTATTTAATACGTATTCTTAAATTAAATATGTATTTTTATAAATATACGTATGAAATAAAACACGCGTTTCCGACGGCGCAGTGCCGTCGGAAAAGAGGACAATTCCGACGGCATCGTGCCGTCGGAAAAGAGGTCTTTTCCAACGGCACCATGCCGTCGGAAATGCCCGGGAGCTTTTCCGACGGCATGGTGCCGTTGGAAAAGACCTTTTCCATGCGCCGTCGGAAAGATCTTTTCCTACGGAGGCTTTTGCGTCGACCTTTTCCGACGGATTAAACCGTCGGAAAGGACCATTTCCGACGGAAAATAGGCCTTTTCCGACGGGTTTTGTGCCGTCGGAAATGCCCGTTTCTCTTGTAGTGAATGGCGTTTTATAGGTTTTAAGAATATAATAATTTTACTTCCGAGTTCTTCAAGGAGTGGAAGCTAAATTAAAGAAGGGGTCTTTTCATCGTGCGACAAGTAATTAAAAAGAGGAAATATGCTTTCTCTTTAAATATGGGAGTATATTAAGCATTAGTTGTTTTATTTTGATTTCACGCTTATTGGGGATTATTAATCCTCTATTAATAGTAATAAATTTGAAAAAGAAACCAAATTCAAACACGTTGAAGTTGCAATTGTAAGTTTGAATTATATATAAAACAATTTTGTTTTCTATTTCTCATGAAAATTCATTTATACCAAGTCAGAATAATAGAATGCATGTTCCATGAGGGGTTTAGGACATGGAGTTGGGCGCCTTTAAGAATAACAAATACTTGGGCCATTGAGATTGGCTTGGTTTGAACTAGGGATAAATGCATTAAACCCCCTGAACTATGTAAGTTTTTGCGTTTTCGTCCTTAAACTAAATAAATAAGCGCTTTGCCCCCTAAACTATGCTATTCTGTGCGATTTGCCCCCTGGCCGGGTTTTTGGCTATTTTTGGCCATTCTTGGTCGGAATTTTTTCCCTTACCCGACACATATGTGTTGTACTAGATGTATTTTAGTAGTTGATGACAAAAAGTAGGCGAAAAAATACCTCGAACGGGACATATTCTGGCTAAAATACACTGAAGAGGAAATCACAATTTAGCCGGAATATGTCCCGTTCGAGGTATTTTTTAAAACTCGATTTGTCATCAACTGCTAAAATACATCTAGTACAACACATATGCGTCGGGTAAGGGGAAAAATTCAGGCCAAGAATGGCCAAAAATAGCCGAAAACCCAATCAGGGGGCAAATCGCACAGAATGGCATAGTTTAGGGGGCAAAGCGCTTATTTATTTAGTTTAAGGACGAAAACGCAAAAACCTGCATAGTTCAGGGGGTTTAATGCATTTATCCCTTTGAACTAATTTGATCAGTTTGTATAGATTAGTCGAGTAATATTGTTGATCTGATTATCACCTACATTCATCTAAAAGAAAAAAAAATTACGAAATTATGACCTACATTATACAAAGACTAGCAATTTGACACACGCGGGACCGCGTGTAAAATTATTTCGAATATTAAAAATTTAATTATTTAACACATTTTTATGTATTCAGTTATTAATAGAACATCAAAATTTAATTTTATTATGAATATAGAAATTTGTAAATTAATACTTAAAAAGGTCTTGAATAAGTTATATTAAGTATCACATTTTTATTAGTAATAAATCCAAACTTAACATAGACAAAGAGTACTACGTATAAGCTCTTTTCAATGTTTAGCAGATGTGAATTCTATGTTGAATTACAACAAAGTCACTCAAGAACCCAATAGTTTAGTATAGTCCTACATTAACAAATATTAATATTCTGATCATTCACCTATATTTCTTAGTATAAAACAAATAGTAAAAATTGACAATACTAAGGTAAACGTTGGCAATTCATGTTCTCTAACTATGTAAATGACGTTTTCTGTTTTTCTTTTCTTTTCTTTTCTTTTTAATCCGTATACATGCTATATTTGGAGCTTGGAGCTTCAGTGTGAAATGTTTCACTTTCTAATGTCAAATTCTAAGCGTCATCTGAAAAGTATAAAACGAGGATAAATTATATAACGCAACTAAATTGCGTGAGTACTGTTATACATAGGTTCAAAACTTGCATGTAAAATATAATTACACTTAATGAAAATAACATGATCTTACGGGTATAGTTTGCAGTTGTCCACTTGTAAAGCTACCTCTTTGCCTCCCACTTGTTAGTCTACCTTGTCGCCTTTGGTAAGAGTTGCGCCTTCGTGAAAGATAAATTTCTCTTTCCTCAATAGTCAGTGCCTCCCTCCTTTCTCTTGCTCGCCTGCTGTCTCTTTGTCTTCCAATCTCACCTTCAATTGTACTATCATGTGTTCATTCCATAATATCCATTTATAAGGAGTTTGTCACCAGAGAGTTGAGTCGAAAAAGTCAAAACCAAATAATATAGTGAGAGAAATTAAGGATCTTTAAAATACATGCATCCCCAATTTCTACAAAAGGAATCAGCAAAGAGGTGCATGCTAAAAGAAAATTGAACACTTTAAGGTGGGCATAATTGTTGTATTGTGTCGTATGAAAAATAATAGTTGAATTACTTCCCCAAATCCAAACGTATGGATTTAAAATTTAAAAACTATGCTCTGGACCATATAAGAAGAAGTTTGAAACTGTAACTTAGCATAGAACACCAATTCAACAGTAGAAGTGACAATAAAGGTTTTGCTCTGGCCTAAGTTATGAATAAATTGCAAATTTGCTACAGAAACAATTAGGATCACAATGAAACACCAAAAGTTGTTACATTAAGTCAAATTGCTAGCTAGTGACCTTATAAAGGAATATACAGGGAGGAAAATATATTCAAACTAACCATAACCGAACATTTTAATATAAGAACAAAGTATCAAATATGATTAGGATAACTCATGCATAGTTTGATAATTTAAACTCTTTACCAACAACGTAAATTCTAATCTATTCATGCCCAAGTACTATGTATTGCAAAGGAATACCCATGTGTTCAAATAAATCATTTGCGCGCACTAAGTTGAATAATTAACAGTTGATATAATTTAATCTTGTATGGTTAATGAAGTATAAATATATGAACAACAACTAAATTTACATTCTTTAGAGACTAAACATATTTTCTTAATTCTAAGCAACCTGCTATTACCCTCATCTCAAAAATTCCATTTTGTAATGAACTTGCCATCCTCAAAGATAAAAGTAAAAAGAAAATGCACATAAGATGCATCTCATAAACAACATATGTGCACAAAGGCATAGTTAGGGAGATCATACGCTTAATGACGTCTTTTGTAGCCGACACTTAGTAGCACAACATATTAGAGTTTACAATATAGCCAAAAATAAATTAGTAATCGTCACTAAAGTCATGGCCAAAAATAAATTTGTGATCGTCACTGAAGTCATTATTTTGGTCTTATTTCGTCACGGTAATAGAACACAGTAAAAGATTACAAAATGAGATCAAAACAATGCTATCCAATTTTATTAACGGACTAGCTTGGTCCGGAACACTTATTACAAGCTTATCAGGTAAAGAAAATGAATTACAATATTTATGCAACGTATCGAATTTGAGGTATTCGATGCTGACGTGTCGAATATCTTCGTTCGATGTGGAATAATCAACTGTCGTTCGAAGTTATTCCGGGAGGTATCGAATTCGATGCGTACTTTGGATGTCGAATTCGATGCGTGTCTTGACGTGTCGAACGGAAGAGCACTGTTCAAATACGTATCGAACGAGTATTGATTCGATCTGATGCGTGTCGAATAAGAGGCGATTCGATGCTGACTGTGCTGAGGTGGTTAGCTTCTCTAAAAGTTGCACAGAATACAAGGGGACGGGCTATTTATAGAACCCGTCCCGTGGAGCCCACAATCCAACATAGAAAGACGCATCGAATCATCTTTGTTCGATGCACGCATCGAATCATCTTTGTTCGATGCACGCATCGAATCAGGGGTATTCGATGCGTTAATGGGCTGGCCTAATAAAGAAGAAATATACAGTAGATTCGATGCGCTTATGGGCCGGCCCAATAATGATGTATTGGGTCAATCTTAAATCACACCCATCAGTCATGCTCTGATTTTAGGTTGCTATGTCCACTTGATGAGGCCAAACTTTTGCTACTGATAAGACAATAAATAAAACAGAATCATCTATACAAATCTATAGTTACGGTACATAGTTTTAGAGATTGCCTTAAGACTAATTTTAGTATTGAAACTGAGATATCGATGTAAGGTCATAAACTGATCCAAGTAAGAATCAAGTCCAATTATCAAGTTTTGTCCAAGGAAACAAGTCCACGAAAGTTATGGGTGCGAACATCAGATTTCAGCATTCGGTCCAGCAGAAGGTCCAACTTGTTATGTAAAACTGCTCTGATTGGGAAGGTTCCAGAAGTCGTGTGACCTATGGTTGGAAAGCTCTACGAGTTTTCTATTCAATGAATCAAACTACATGTCATTTGGAAATTTCTACAGAGAGTTATGGCGGTTTTACTAAGACCTGGCAGACTGCTTTGAATTCTGTCTAGTTTGAGTCTTTTTGTCTTCCTTAGTTATTTCAGCTCTTATTTCCATTATTATTTTAGTTGAGTCCGTTCTTATCTTGATTTAGAGTCAGAATTCATATTCCCAAGAGATAATTTATGTTGGTTCATGCATAGGAAGTTAGAGGATCAAGAGATCATTCTAGAACTAGTTTTTTCCTATAAATAGTGATGGTCTTGTAATGTTTAGGACAACTCATATTGAAATAATAATATAACTTCCTTTATAAAGTCTAAGACTTTTGTCAAACTCTTTTTCCTTTTGGTGGATTCCTTAAGGCAACGAGTGGCTCTACGCTCTTTGGTGGATTTCCATTGAGTAAAGAGTGTTTTTGAGTGTTCTCTTGTGTTTCCTCCTCACTTGTCCAATTTATCGGTATCATAAACTCATAAATCAAGTTCTGAAAGATATACCGTTTATATCTTACAGAACTTCTCAACTTAATCTCCTCAAGTTCCTTATGATTTTTCACACAATTTGACACCGTGAGCAATGAAGAAATCGATCAAGCATACCCAATAATTACACAAAATTAATTAAAATATGCCCCACATATACAAACTTACCATCAAATTAAAAATTAAGTGAAGTAATAAAATGAATTATGCTAGCCAATTAAACAAAGATACATGTTTAATACAAAAGAATGATAAAAGTGACAGAAGTTACCTTTAATTCTCTGTGAAATCCCGCAAATCTCTTTTCTTTCTTTTATCGTCAATGGGTTACTCTTAAATCACACATAAAATGTAAGTATAACACATTGAAGATGGATCATGCAAAACCATGGTCATTGTTTCCATAATTCAAAGGAATAAATCTAATAATAAAATAAATTGAAGATGTGGAGTGTGGATTTATGAGACTTGGTTAAACCCACATGTAAGACGAAGCAACCATACACTACAAGAAAATGGGGTCATCTATGACCGCCACCTCGTGACCGCCGGGCGGTCGCCACCATCCGTGACCGCTCGGCGGTCGCGGATGACTGCCGCGACCGCTGGGCGGTCGCGGAATCCTCCGTGACCGTTGAGTGGTCACGAAAGACCCCTCATTCGTGACCGCCGAGCGGTCGCGAACTCTTTGGTGACCGCCGAGCGGTCGCGACATGCTTCGTGACCGCTGAGCGGTCACGAAAGAGGGGTCATTCGTGGCCGCCCGGCGGTCACGAATGATATTCATAAAAAAAAATTAATTTTATGGATCCATCTTGATGTGTTTATGATTTTTAACAATAAGTCTCAATACTACATGTGAATTGAAGTAATAAATTAGTACAACATTAGTAATTAACATATTAAAATAGCGAATTAGATGTGATTAGGCTAGTTATGAACGAATAACCTATTTTATGTTCTACAACTAATGCATCACATACACCAAGTTGTTTTAGATGTAATGTGTCATTTTGTGATAAAATATATTTTAATTTACATAGTAGTAACTATTTTATCAATTTAACAAACATCGCACCTTAATTAAACAAACGAAAATCAAAACTATCGAATGAGACTTATTCGTGACCGCTGGACGGTCACGAAGTAGGTTCGTAACCGCTAGGCGGTCACGAAGAAGGTTTGTGACCGCTGGGCGGTCACGAAAGAGGGGTCATTCGTGACCGCCCAACGGTCACGAATAATATTCATGGTGAAAATTTTGAATTTTTAAAAAATTTGAATTTCCCCCAATTCCAAGGTCTTTCGCGACCGCCCGACGGTCACGAAAGACCCCTCGTGACTTCCGAGCGGTCGCGAAAGACCTTGGAATTGGGGGGAAATTCAAATTTTTTGAAAATTCAAAATTTTCACCCAAATTCTATATATACCCACCATTCCACCCATTAATTTTCATTACACTCAAATTATTTTCTCTAAAAAACCCAACACTTTCTCCTCCTTTCCTCATTTCCTCATTTCCCAATCCAAAACATAAACACCAACAATATTTCTTCTTCTCTTTTCTTATATCTCCAAAAAACAAAACACCAACAAATTTTCTTCTCCTCTTTCTTTATATCCCCAAAAAATAAAACACCAACTCTCTTATTTTCTTCTTTTCCTCTTTTCTTTACTTATAACACAAATCATTCTCTTAAATGATGTTTATATAAAAAAATCGTCCAACCATACATTATATTCGCAAAAAGCAAATATATATTCCGGTATTTTACCGGAATATTTTTTTTTATTTCGTTAAATGTCATCCGTGACCGCCGGGCGGTCACAGATGATTTGAATATTATCCGTGACCGCCCGACGGTCACGGATGGTTTAAATATTATCCGTGACCGCTTGGCGGTCACGGATGATCGTCGGCGTCATCCGTGACTGCCAGGCGGTCGCGGTGTTTCCCGCGACCGCCGAGCCGTCGCAGATGACCCCAGCGTCATCCGTGACCACCAGGCGGTCGCGGTGTTGCCCGCGACCGCCGAGCCGTCGCGGATGGCCCCGGGGTCATCCGCGACGGCCGAGCGGTCACGGATGACTGCCATGACCGCTGGGCGGTCGCGGATGACCCCGGGGTCATCCGTGACCGCTCGACGGTCGCGGATGACTGCTGTGACCGCTGGGCGGTCACAGATGAGTGTCGTGACCACTCAGCGGTCACGGATGACCTCCACGACCGAGGTCATCCGCGACCGCTGGACGGTTGCGGATGACCATCCGCGACCGGAAATGGGTCATTCGCGACCGCCCCGGGCGGTCGCGAATGACCCTTTTTTCTTGTAGTGATATGGATTTGAAGGAATGCCTAATTGCTGTACAAAATGCCCAAAATTAGTAGATAATTAATTTGAGCTAGTGGAATGAGAGGTGAAAGGGGAACAATTTGTTGAATTGAATGGAAAGACAAAATAAGAAATTGGAAGCCATTGTTTGAGTTTGAAATTTGAGAGAGGCAGACGTGGGGTCGTGGAGTTGTCAGTTGGAGTGAGGATAACGACAATGACTATTTAGCCTTTGTTATGTAGTGTGGGGATGGGTTCAAAAATGGGTATTTTTTTTTTGATCAATAAAGATATAAAACAATACATTACATTAAGTCACTAGCAACTAAACTAGAAATGTATGAGGAAGGTATATTGTCCCAAAAGACATTTCCTTCGTCAATAAATCTAACACTCTTAGACAACGCATCAGCAACTTTGTTAGCCGTTCTCGGGACCCAATTGAACGTTACATTCCATGGCATATGTAACAGTCGTCGACAGTCTTCCACCATACACACGTTAACAACATTTGGACTCATTTGGCCAGTAATGATCTTATGGATTGTAAGAGAGTCCACTTAAACCGCAAGGTTGTGAATACGGCGGTTCCATGCAAACTGCAGACCTTGATGAAGAGCGGCCAGCTCTGCTTCTTCCACAGTTGGAGTTTGTAGCTTTTGCATGAAGCCCCAACACCAGTTACCATCTCCATCTCGCAGCACCCCGGCCAAGGATCCTCGGTTGAGTTCATGTAGCAGGCAGCCATCTGTATTCAATTTAAACCATCCAGGAGCTGGTTTAGACCATCGAGTGATCGGCTTTGGAGTTATGCATTTATTTCTGCCCGCAAAAAGCTCATAACTTAATTGTTTGATCTGACACAGGCGACCTATAACGCTGAGTTCCTTCTTGTGAAAAATTCTGGCATTTCGATGTCTTCAGCAAATCCACAATGTGGCTATGAATATCCATTTCCAGGAGGCCTCATGTCTGATTTGATTGCGAATGTGTAGGTGTTGGAGGTTTTCCTTAAGCCAATCTTCATCGCTGGTGGCGTCAAATCTGATAATGTCATCTGCAACAATAACCTTCTCCCATATTTCCCTAGCAACCTGGCAATGCCTGAGAAGATGTAAGCCAGTTTCCTGTGGTTCAGTACAAAATGTACATTGCAGTAAGAGAAAGCTTCCTGTAAAATCTGAGTAGATTGGTGGCTAATCTCTCCTAAGTAAGCAACCAGAGGAAATGTTGTAGTTTACTACTTAAATCCAACTTCCAAACCCAACAATGGACTTTGGAGTGTCTCATGTTGCTCATTGACTGGTCTTGAAACAGATTATAAGCTGATTGGCATGTGAACTTGCCTGAGGAAGTGCCTTGCCAGAGGACTGTGTCTTCCTGATCAGAGAGTAGAATATGTCAATTAAGGATGTCCTCTTTGAGTCCCTGAGGTAAAGATGAAGAGATAATATCAAGGTCCCACTCTCCAGACTCCAATAGCACATCTTTTAGTTTTAGATGGTAATCAGCAGGGATGATAGTGAAGTCCTCATCACACAGGCAGCCTGAGCCTCTCCAGTTATCAAACCAGAGAGATATCTGATCCCCTTTCCCTATCCTCCATCTTAGAAATGGTTTCATGAGTTGGAGGCAGTGAAGAATACCTTTCCACACAGGACTGTTAGTAGGCCTTTTCTGGTAGTTGGATAGGCTGGTGTTCTTCAGATATTTGGCTTGTATGAGACTGGTCCATAAAGAGTTTTCCTTGTTGAGGATTTTCCAAGCTAACTTGGCAAGAAGGGACTCATTACTAATTCGTGAGGACCTAATTCCAAGGCCACCTTTTTTCTTTGGGAGAGTCACTTGTTTCCAGTTAACTAAGCGTAGTTTTCTCTGAGTGATGTCTGAAGACCACAAAAAACTCATATTCATTCTATCCAGTTTATCACATACATGCTGGGGAAGCCAAGAAGATTGCATAGAATACACAGACATAGAAGATGAGACAGATGTGATCAGGACCTCTCTACCAGCAAGAGAGAGCAGTTTAATTTTCCAAGTACCAAACCTGTGAAGCACTTTATCAAAGGTATCATAATGTGTCTCTCTATTAACCCTCCCAGGTACCAACTTAACTCCAAGATATTTTCCCAGGTTGAGGGTCTGCCCAAATCCTAAAATCTGGCAAAGATGACTTTTGTGGCTGGAACCACTGGACTTAGAGAAGTAAACCTTAGACTTATTGTGATTAATTTTGAGGCCAGAACTCTGGCAGAATTTATCCAGAACCCTCCTTACAGTTTGAGAGGTCTTTACATCAGCCTTCCCCATTAAAATGAGATCATCTACAAAGAGCAGATGGGATAAATGAGGACCCTCTCTGCAAGGGATAATTGGCTTCCAACTGCCTTTAGTGATCTCCTCTTGAATGAGATAAGATAACCTCTCCATGCAAAGAACAAGTAGATATGGGGAGAGGGGGTCACCTTGCCTTAACCCACACTGGTGATCAAATCCTTCCAGGGGGCTGCCATTCCACAAGACTTTAGTTGAAGCACTGGTAACACAGAACATAATGAGATCAATTAAGTCTTGAGGAAATTTGAAAGTAGTAAGGGTATCCTTCAGCAAAGGCCAGCTTACTATGTCATAAGCCTTCTCAAGGTCTAGTTTCATTAGCATACATCCCACTTTATTCTTCTTCTTGGATATAAGGGAGTGGAGTAGCTCTTGAAGCACAATGATATTATCTTGAGTGCTTCTCCCTTTGATGAAACTAGCCTGAGTGGGAGCAATGATTTTAGGCATGATATCTCCCAGTCTAGTTGTAATGCACTTAGTAATAATTTTATAAAGCACATTACAAAGGGCAATAGGTCTGAACTGAGTGATACTTACTGCATCTTGGACTTTAGGAATTAAGCAGATGTAGGCTGCACAGATATCTTTGTCAAATGTCTTCTCCTGAAAAGCTGTCTTCACAAAGTCAGTAACTGAGTCTTCAAGCCAGTCCCAACCTTTCTGGTAAAAGAGAGCTTGCAGACCATCAGGGCCTGGAGCTTTGAGGGGGGCCATATCAAAGACAACAGCTTTAATCTCTTCTGTGCAGATAGGTGAATCCAGTAGTTCATAGTCCTCCCCAGCCAAAGTGACCTGGTAGTCAGAGATGTTTGAAGTGAAAGAAGCCTGCGAGTGAGGTGTAGAAATGGTATTCACTGAGAACAGGCTTCTGTAATAATTTCTAGCATGAGTTTGCAAAGTTGCATCATCCTTGATCCAAAGTCCTTCAATCTTCAGCATGGTAATCTTGTTCCTTCTTCTTCTATTCATTGTGGATTTGTGAAAGAACTTAGTATTTCTCTCACCTTCTCTTATCCACTGTATTCTGGACTTCTGATACCAAAACATCTCTTCCTGTTGGAGAACATCATTGTATTCAGCCATCAGCTCATCTTGAAGGGTGCAAAGGAAGGAGCTGGTAGGATGTTCCAGAGCTTTCTGTAATGCCCCAAGTCTAGCTTTCAGCTTTCTCTTCTTCTTGAATATGTTTCCAAACTTCAACTGATTCCAGGGTTTCATTACTTTAGGAACTTCCCTGATAGCATCTAGGAGAAGAGGTTTATCCTTCCAAACCTGCTGAAGGAGGGCTGCACATTCCTCATGTGAAAACCACATAGCTTCAAATCTAAAAGGCTTGTCACTTCTTATGCCCCCACTGCCATAGGTCCTAATGATAATTGGATTATGGTCAGAGTAGGTTCTTGGTAGGTTTTGAACTTCATAGGCAGGGAACTTGTCTAACCACTCCTGATTGGCCAAAGCTCTTGGCAGTTTTCCTTGGTTGGGCATAAAGTCCAGTGAGTCTCCATCTATCTTCAGAGTTTGGTCTAATAATAACATGGATAGTCTGGAAATCTGTGTGAGTGATCTCAACCTCAATATCGTAGTCATTTCAGAGCATCCATAACCCTCCCATCATGCCATTAGTAGGAGCAATTTCATATCTATTGAAGCCTAGATAAGGCACTATGTCCCATGCCTGATCAGGCCCTACTCTAGTTTCCACGATAAAAACCACAGAAGGTTGGTGAGTTCTTACCAAGTCTCTGAAGTTTTTCCTAAAATCTTCATCTCCTGCTCCTTGGCAGTTCCAAGATACAATCTTCATGCTGGAATTGTAAACATGAGGGAGGTGGACTGGATTCTGAATTGGAATCCCCCTCTATATCTGTGCAAACTGACTCAGGATCTCCAGCATTAGAGACCTCTGTATGTTCCTCTCCCAGGGTGTGTGATGGAACCTCTGCCACCACCACTGGTTGGCCTCCCCCTGATCTATTATGTGGACTGCTGCTGTGATTTCCCAATGAGTGCCTGGAATGTTCACCACCCTCACTAGTCTGTCCCAAGATTCTGTCATCAACACCAGTGGAGGGTTCTGAAAAGTGCTGTGTATTATCTCAAAGTTCCAGGCATCGATCAGCATTTGATCCAATTCCCAGTCCCATGCATCCAGATTGTTGTTTGCCATGAGGAGAAGTGAGAATGTCTGCAGTGTGTATCTCTGTTATATGTTCAGAGTTTGAATTTGACTGTGCTAAGATAGCAAACGGATTATGTGAACTGAAGTTAGACTTTTGAGTGACTGCCAGGGGAGTTGAGACTCTTGGCTTCCTTTTATTAAATGTAACTGCTTTCCTAGCAGTTTTTTGCACGTTTTGCCTTAATGCAGGATTAAGGGAGGCAGGTAACACACGTGTGCCTCTAGTATCTGTCCTCTTATTCACTTCTAGCAAAGAGTCTGAGTGAACCGACTCTTTACCCTTGATTCTATCTGGAGTGAGGAGAGCAGTAGGCATCTTGTTCTTTGTTGGAACAGAAACAGAACTTTTGGCCTTCTGAGGCCTTTGCTTTCTGTTAATCAGCATCCAATCACCAAAGTCTTTCTCCTTGGCTTTGTTAATCAACCAATCTTCCTTCTGAGAAGTAGCTGCAGTGTTTAGGCCCTGTGAATGGAGGGAAGAGGTATCCATCTCATTGTCTTGTTGAGTTGTGACAGTGCAAGTGTCCCTGGAGTGCCCTATCCACCCACACATGTGGCATAGAGCTGAGACATTTTCATAAATAACTTGGTAAACTTTGTCATCTATGCATAGTCCCAATTCTAGGGGATGATCAATCCTTATCTGCACACAGAACCGGGCATAATTCCATCTAGAGGCATTGAAAGTGTTCCCATCAATTTTGATGGGATCACCAATGCATGGGGCCAATGTCTGTATGATCGATTCCCTTAGATACTCTATAGGCAGATTCATCACTCGGACCCAAGTGATGGTGCTCTCAATAGTATCTGTGTCTGCATGAAACCGTGGCGTCCATTTTCGGATAGATAGGAAAGTGCCAGCTAACTGCCATGGCCCTTGGGTAAGAATCATGTCTCTTTTGGATGGTGACAGTCCTTTCATGCAGTAGCAGCCCTTGCCAATGTCGACCAATTCAAATGCCCCATGTAACTTCCACATGTTGTCCAATCTAGTCTGTAAAGCAGCAAAATACCAAGGTTTGCCTAAGATTCTGATGATGACAATATCTTCCCATTGTTGGCGCATGAGATCCTGCAGATTCTTCGTTGTCCGAATTTGCTTGAAGGGTATATCATCATTTTTATCAAACACTTCCATCATGTTCCTCTCCTCGGCATTCTTGGTATTGTCAATACGAGCATCTTCTCTTCGTGTTCCCTGTAATACCATGCTTGCGTATGAAGATTTCAGACCAATATCAGCACTGTGAGGGATTGGATGGAACTCAGTAGTATCAGCAAGTCCATCGGCCTGTCGCATACGCTTTTGTTTTCGCGCATCAGAGAGGTCTTTGGATAGAATACGTTGTGAATTGAACACCGGAAAATTGATATCCAGCGGATGAGGCGGCACCGGAGCGGAGTTAGTTTCCATCGGAATTTTTGAATTCAAAAATAACGGTTTTAATGAGTTTTGGCGCTAGAGGAAAAACGGTTTCTCTTTTTTTAAAGACAAAAAAATGGGTATTTTTGGTAGTTCATATTTAGTATCATACCTTTCATTTTGTGAGTAAAAACAGCCTTCACTTAGATAATTAGTAACTAAATGCACGTGGAGACCGCGTGCAAACTTCTCTTTATCGTAAAGAATATATTAGTTTTAACGCGTATTTGTTACAATATTTATGTGATAATAATGAAATTACATCCAATAAACGCCATTATAAATTATTTAAGTATCTAAACATTGACGGGGTCATTTCAATAAAGCAATAAATTGTTTAGT
This sequence comes from Linaria vulgaris, assembly GCA_948329865.1. Classification (NCBI taxonomy): domain Eukaryota; kingdom Viridiplantae; phylum Streptophyta; class Magnoliopsida; order Lamiales; family Plantaginaceae; genus Linaria; species Linaria vulgaris. Next base: position 12,193,579 of record OX415254.1, on the reverse strand, counting down.
TAATGTATGTGATAATTGTCCCTTAACATATATATATATATATATATATATATATATATAAGAAAAAAAAAAGACTTAATACAGACAAGATTTAAGAAACAAATTGAAATATCAAAACAAAGTAAAAGATAAGATTAAACTTGCACTAATATAAGTGATGAAAAAATAAGGTAATGCATTGAAATGATACAAATAAGGAAAATATTTCGAAATCAAAACAAAGTAATAATTTTTTTTTTTTTAGTTTTTTTGCAATAACGTATGCTATATAAAAAAAATCTCATAACGAAGTTGAAGATAAAATATTTGAAAAAAAATATTAAGGTAAAGAGAACGATTCTAAATCCAAAACAAATTAAAGTAAAAGAATGAGATCAACCTTTTTTATTAATAAAAGGGATGGCGAAAATCACGGTAACTAACTGAACATAATAATTTAATGTAAAAGAGATCATCTCGTAAAAGAAAAACAAATTGTAAATAAATAAGATTAATGACCTATGAATTCAAGACAAAGAAAATGATTGAGTCTATAAAAAGAAAATTCATTCAAAAGATCCCAGTAAAAGTTTTATCAAACAAAATCATCATCACTCAATATCATAAACAAATAACACGATTAAATCCATGTCAACATATGAAAAATCTATTAGTAATATAGATCTTAAAGTGACGTAAATTTAACACCAAAAATAATGCAATATCAAAAACATGAAATGATCAGCGATCAAATCCATATCATAAAAGTGTGAAGATGTTTAAGTGATTTAGAGTAAAACCCCGAAATGAATAACTTATAACTATCAAAAACTTGAAAACATTATCAAATCCATATCAAAATAATAAGAGTAAAAATAATAGTAGTAGTAAAAGAAAAAAATTAATAATAATAAATCTTAAAGAACTTAAAGTGATTTAAAATTAAAAACTACCAAAATCAATAACACAACATCAAGAATATGAATTAGAATAAAAATATCAAAACCGATGTCGGATTAAAATAAAATTGGGAACAAAGAGTAAAGTAAACAACTTGGGCAGATGGATTGAATACATTTCCATGGATATATCTCTTTGAAAAATATAACCAAATATAAACAAATAATTTAAGAATCTTAGAAAAACAAAACACGCAAAAAAATTAGAAGAAGGAATGAAACAAAGTCAAATTGAGTGAATTAAAAATCACATTAAAAATCAATACTACATACAGAAAACAAAACCAAGCTTTTCATCACACTACAACTTGATTATAAATTTAATAATACAACATCAAGCAAAAATAATTAAGAAGTAGCTACACATAAAAAAAAACATATTTCTCGAATTGCATGAATTAGACCACTACAAGGCTGGGCGGTCTTTAGGGACCGCCCAATTAGCGACCTAAGTTAGATTGCTCACCTTCAGTGATCGCTGAAGGCAACAACGACCTAATTTAGGTCGCTGGAGGTCATGAGGACAACAACGACTTAATTTAAGTCGCTGAAAGTCCGTGAAGCTTTCAGCGACCTAAATTAGGTCGCTGAAAGTCCTTAGTTGTATTGGGCCAAAACGTGGGCCAATATTTGTGCATTTTACCGCTGTATATAATATTTTTTTATTATCTTATCTCTCTCTCTCTCTCCTTACCCGTTTCTCTCTCTCTCCTTTTCTCCGCCGCCGATTTCTGCCCCGTCGTCGCCGCCTCTCCGCCGCCGACACTTAGGTAGCTTCGGTCCCTATTAAATTTTTGTGTTAATTTGTTAACTTTGATTTTTTGTGTTAATTTGTTAATTTTGTTAGAATTTAGATTGTTGTTTTATTAATTTGTATTAATTTTGTTAGATTAGTTAGATTGTTAATATATTAATTTGTGTTAATTTTGTGTTAATTTTTTAATATTGTTAAATTGTTTGATTAGTGAAGAATGTATTTTTGTGTTAATTTGTTAATTTGTGCTAATTTGTTAGATTGTTATATTAGTGAATATTGTTAGATAGTTAATTAGTGACTAATGTTAGATTGTTAGATTAGATTAGTGTATGAAAAAAAATAGATTTGTTAAGATTTTTAGATTGTTAAATTAGATTAGTGAATGATTAAAGAAAAAATTAGATTGTTAAAATTAGATTGTTAAATTAGATTAGTAAATGATGAAAGAAAAAAAGATTATTGTTAGATTAGATTAGTGATTGATTAAAAAAAAGATGAAGATGATCCCGTACAACCTTTTTATCGAAAACCGTATATTATTGCATTTCATGCAAGGACACCTAATTTCGCCCCGTAGATCTACAAATCCAAGACCTTGTTGCGTAGCATATTCAATGAAAGCCCGAACCCCAAACACAAATCTATCGCTCAAACAACCATCACTATCATACATAGCATACATCCAAGATTTATCTACTATATAATCCATTATTTATCTAATAAGTTGTAAAATATAAAATTAATAATTACAATTAATAGAATCATCAACGTACTTCTTGAAGCGTGAAAAAACGCGCCGCAAGAATGTTGTGTACACCACGATTACTCTCGGTGTGTGTAATATTACCTATCACCAAATAAATAAACTTAAGTTAGAATAATTAAATAACAAATTACATTGAAAATAAACATTTGGGATAGTATAAGGGAAAAAAATGTGCATACCTTAAGGATTAGTAAAGGATGAAATGAATTTTAGAGGAGAAGGGAGTGGCCATTTTATAGGCCACTAACAGTCAATAGGGACCGCACTTAGGTCCCTATTGGCAACGGTAAGTATCAACAGGGACCGCAGTTAGGTCCCTATTGATACTAACCGTTGCTAATAGGGACCTAAACGTGGTCCCTATTAACAATAGCCGTTGTCAATAGGGACCTAAACGCGGTCCCTATTGAATAGTTGTTGTTAGTAGCGACCTAGACGCGGTCGCTATTGACACTAGTCGTTGTCAATAGCGACCGCAATGCGGTCCTTATTAACAATAGCCGTTGTCAATAGGGACCTAAACGCGGTCCCTATGAATAGCTGTTATTAGTAGCGACCTAGACGCGGTCGCTATTGACACTAGCCGTTATCAATAGCGACCGCAATTAGGTCCCTGATTTGTCAATGACTCAATAGTGACCGCAATCAGGTCCCTATTGACTCAACAATGACCTAATTGTGGTCCCTACTAATATTCATACTTTAAAATCGTTATTTTATGATGATTTGAGGTACATCGCTGTTTGTTTAGTTCATAATTACCACTGTAATAGTTCAAATTTTAAGGATAAATATTAGTAGGAACCGCACTTAGGCCACTAATAAAAAAACAGGGACCGCACTGCGGTCCCTATTTAAAATTAGTGACCTAACTGCGGTCACTATTAATAATTAGGGACCGCACTTAGGTCACTAATATACAAAAATTTGAAATTTTGGCGAAAATTTTAGGCGGGATTGAGGGGGAAATTTGAATTTGACGAAAATTTGAAAATTTCACCCTCTCCTCTATATATACTCACCACTCTTACACATCAAATTTTATTAATCTTCAAAAGACACCCAACACAAAAACACTATCTTCTTTTCCAACACAAAAACACTCTCTTCTTTTCTCCAAAAATCACCCAACACAAAAACTTTTCTTCTTTTTACCAACACAAACCCAAAACAAGAATCACCCAACACAAAAAAAAAAATCACCAACTCAATCTTTCCTTTCTATTATTTTGGATCTACACTTTCTTTTCTTACTTTTCTATTATTTTGGATCTACACTTTCTTTTCTTACTTTTCTATTATTTTGAATCTACACATTCTTTTCTTATTTTTCTATTTTTTTGGATCTACAATTTCTCTTATTTCACTTGTTTTTTCATTCATTCATCTTTTTGTTTTCATTAATATTTTATTTTCTATTATTAGTCATATTTCATTCATTTGTTTATATTTTTTAATACTTTCATGTCATTATATTAACGTTTTCGTCATTATTTTATTGTTTTGATCTTGTTATAATCATATTTCTACAACAAAAACAATAATATTCCGAAATATTTCCAGAATATTATTGTTTTTTTTTTCTCGCAGACTATTAGGGACCGCAGTTAGGTCCCCAATAGTATTCATAGAGTTATATGAATATTATTAGGGAACTAACTGCGGTCCTTAATAACAGTAGTATTCATATGAATACTAGTAGTGACCTAATTGCGGTCCCTAATATTTGTTATAGCGACCGCAGTTAGGTCCCTATTGACGGAAAAGCAAAAGGGACCGGAGTTAGGTCCCTATTGTTTTTGAGTCAATAGGGACCAAATGACGGTCCCTATTGTGTAAAAAACACTAGGGACCCAACTGCGGTCCCTATTGTTTTTTATACAATAGGGACCGCTGTTAGGTCGCTATTGGTTTTAAAGTATCAGGGACCGGAAAGCAGTCCCTAATACTCGGGTCGCTATTGCCCTCATCAGGGACCTATTTGCGGTCCCTGATGGCAAGCGACCGAGGTCAACATGGACCGCATAATAGCGACCTACGTGCGATCGCTATTGAACTTCAGGGACCGCTGGGGGGGTCAATAGGGACCTAATTTTGGTCCCTATTGACCCCTTTTTCTTGTAGTGGACAATAGTTACAGGGTGGAACCAACTGAAAATGACATATACAACAAATATTTTTTCTAGTCACATCTTTCACATAATAAAACATGAAAGATTTTTATGATAGATAGAGTATGTTAGAGAGACCAATTCTAAAAGCGAAAATTGAGAAGAAGAGGAGAAACAGAGAAGATTATGCGAGGGATATAAAATTATGAAATTATGAGGGTATTTTTAAATTGGAGATAAAAGAGGAAGTAGTTGGAGAGATAAGGGGTGACTATATCCATTACGCAAATTTAAAATTTATCTTTTTCCCCCTAACCCGTTAGAATTATGAGAAGAGAAATTTAAGGGAGTTGGTTTTGGTCTTTGTGGAATGGTTATTAAATTTTAAATTTGATTTTTTTTTAAGATTTACCCGATTTTGAATTTAAGAGAGAGGAGTAGTGGGGAAGTTTTGGTATTGGTGTCACAAACTTCCATGTACTCGAGAATGTCTCTTGATTGTTTACGAGGTCGCTCCTCGTCGGGAGGTATAAGGTAGAATCTTAGAAGTCATAAGGCTGGATTTGTTTATTGTTAAGCACAAGTTCATTAACTATTCTATAAAACTCCGGTACTATTGCTACATCAAATTGTCTAGTCGAACTATTTCTACCGGTAAGATCACTCTCGAAATGTATCTAGTAGGTCACAGTTAATTCTTGCATTACCAGTTCTTTTATATGAATCTCACTAAGTGATTTGGCGATATATCGTTTTATATATATACGCGAGTGTCGGTTACAAGTATGTGATCTAACAATACAACGAGTCTATCTCAAATCAGACCTACACTACGTGTCTCGTGTAGGCTTGGTCTGGAACACCTCGGACCCAACGCTTCGATGCTTGGAAGGGAGTGGAATATCGGTAAATAGATCAAACGGGATGTCGGTGATCGCCTTCGGTGTGATGTTGGGGATGACCCTCGATATGAGATCGGTGATGAGGTGGTATGACGTGTCACAGGCGTATGTTGTAGTGACGATATCGAAGGAGATATCGAAAGTAACATCGGTGATGTATTTCGATATGACGAGTGGTAGCTGAGGAATAATAATTGCTTATTTTGGGATCCGAGCACTGCGTATTTATAGACCTCGGGATTCGGGGACCACAGTAACATATCGGTGATGATTACCGATATGACATCGAAAGTTATCCCCGATATGCTCCAAAATGGGCCTGGTTTGGGCCTGGCCCAATATGCGGGAAATGCCCATATCATGTAGTCCCCCAATTTGGGGATTCTTATCTTAGAGATAAGGATTCGCAAATTTAATTTAAAATTTATGGGTTACCTGTACCCTTTGTCCCGCCAGTTCAAATGATGGAGATCAAACTTGTGGGGAATGCACTTGTGATGAACGCCGAGTTTGAGGTCCTCGTTTGAATTCTAGTTCCCTTGGTATTTGGGTTCCTTGAAAATTGTGATGGTGTTGCCGGGGCTTTTGTTATATTCTCGCGGCTCTTCGCGTAGTAGGGTAAGAGGTCATTTTTTACCTTCGACATGATGTCAAAATTCATACTCGATATGATGTCAGCCCCCATGTCCTTTATATGTACATCGAATATTAGTACCGATGTGAGATCGAAATTGTGTTTCGATCTAGTATCTCCGATATCTATAAATAGGTTGTCGGGAAAGTGAAAACCCACTTTGGCTTTTAGCGAAATTTCGTTGTCCCTTCGAAAGACACGTCGAATTTGACTTCCGATATAGATTTCGACCTCGCTTTCGATATCTACCTTTTATTTAAATTTTCGATATCGAATTCGATACCCTTTCCGATATCACTTTCGATCTTGCCTTTCATCCTTTTAGAGCGTTAATATGTCGTTTGCCGGGGATAATGTTGGCGCAGATTTTCCTGAGATGGATTTTGGAGAGGGTGGAGCCGTATTCTCCGAAAATGAGATGTTTGGACCTGAACAACTGACTGGTTAACAGGGCGGTGGCGAATTTTCTGCTCCGCCCGAAGCTGCCAGCCCTGATGTGGATGAATGGGGATTTGAGGCCAACCCTCCAAAATATAAGACCTCCGAGAAGTACGAGGATATGAAGTCTCGTGTTCCTCATCATGCCGGTTATTATTCTGACAAGTATGACATTCCCGAGGGGTATAAGGTCATATTCCCCAGTGCGGATCAACGAATGCATACTCCACCAAAGGGCTGCATTACTGTCAGTGCCAAGCACTTCAAGAACGGGTTGCGGTTCCCGATTGATCCTGCGGTTAGTGCTATTATAGCAAGTATCGGGGTTTTCTTGGGACAGCTATCCCCCAATTCTCTGGGCTACATTGTAGCTTTCAGTTGTGTTATGAGGGCGTTGGGTGCCCCTTGCAGAGCTAACGAGTTTTGGGAGCTTTTTAGCGTCCTGGTCAACCGTAAGGGTGGTGATAGAGGGTTCTTCTGTGTGCGAGCCCAGACGGGGCTTAGGTTCGTGCACTATACTCAATCTAGCTACGGACTTGGAAATAAGTGCGAGTATATGTACATCCAGGAGAGGACGGCTGGTGAGTTTGATGCGCTTCCTAGCGTGTGGTGTGAAGACACCAAATATGAGAGACGAACCGCTGTTGGGCGTACTGCACACAACCTCGATTTTCTGAGGAAGTTGATCAACCATCCATACGACGGTACCTTTCTTTGTAGTGACGTAGTTTTGCGAGCAAGTGGGATATCTCCCGTGCGGTATAACGGTCCCTCTACGCTCGGTAAGTGTTATATCTTTGTGAATTGATATTCTCCCTGGACTTATTTCTTGATCCTCTATTTTGTGTGTTTTGCAGCCGAGCTGGTGGAGTATTGTAGTCTGGATGCGATAGCAGAACACAGACAGCCGGGGGCCGAAATCGCTATGGATGACGCCCCTCCACTCGTCAAGAAGAGGGGTCGTGAGGGCGTGCGCAAGAATGCGAAGAAATTCGTGCCCTCCTCGACTGAAAATACTGCCGGGGTGGGTAATACTTTGTAATCTCAATCTGACGTTGGTGTTGGGACGTCCATGGGGCGAAAGAGAAGGAAAGAAGAGGGTAGTTCAAGTGGCGATCACAGTGGTCTCTTTCGCTCTGTAAGTAGTCTTTATGCCATTCAATGTGTATTTGCTTTGGGTTTTCATTTGATTGAGCGATCAAGTCCTTATTGTGGACGTGCAGGTGGCTGGTTTCCTGAAAGGTTTCTTGACGATGGCCATTAAAGGTCAAGCGGATCACGCCGAATCGCTCCGAGTTACCAATGGTTTGCTCGAGAAACTGGGCGAATACGATCATGTTGCCGCTGTACAGCTTCAGCATGAGAGAGACGAGGCCATGGATATTTTGAAGGCCAGTGAGAATAATGTGGGAGCCCTGTTAGATGACAATAAGAGGTTGATCGGAGAGCTTAATGAGTCTCGACTTATTGCTGGTCAAGAAACATCTCGTCGGGAGGCCCTTGAAGCTGAGGTCGCAATTCTGAAGGACCAATTAGCCCAAGCTGAAAGGCACATGCGGTGCATGACGCTGAGCAAAAGCCAACTGACCAGTGCGGCCAAACAATTCCTTCTGAGTCGGTCGTATAAGATGATATGTGCTGAGCGGGGCTTGCTGGAACGGGAGGAAGCCAAGGCCTCTATAATAGGTCAAATTCAGCTGGACGGTGGTTTCAAGGATGGTTACGACCCTTCGACCATAAACCCATTGAAGGGGCCGGACGGGGAATTTCCTGAGGATTCCGATGATGATGACGAAAATCTAGAACCAGAGGCGGAGTACCACGAGATCGTCGAGCAGAAGAGTTTGGCGTAAATACACATCAATGGGGCCCCTCGTTATCCTGGTTGAGATTCTAGGAGTTTGTATTTTTTCTTTCGGCGCAGTTGCCTCCTGTAATATGATTCCTGGTTTTACCTGTTAATTCAATCGATCTTTTCTACGTGTCCTGATATATATTTGTTGATACATAATCCATGGTGTGATTGCTCGTGTTACTGTTGGTTCTCCTTGTTATGTCACCTGTCGGTCATACCGAATTATGTTGAGTAATCATTGTTATCGCATGAAGGCGCCTCCATTTCTATTTTTTAACGTACAACCCGCTGTCACAGAGGAACCGCTGCTGTTACCCTGTTTGTTGTCAACCTTGTTATCAACCTTGGACTGACCCCGTTATCACAGGGAATTTTTCTTGGACTGGCCCCGTTATCACAGGGAATTTTTTCTTGAATTGGCCCCATTATCACAGGGAATTTCTTCTTGGACTGGCCCTGTCATCACAGGGATTTTTTTTTGAATCGACCCCGTTATCACAGGGAATTTTTTCTTGAATTGGCCCCGTTATCACAGGGAATGTTTTCTTGAATCGACCCCGTTATCACAGGGAATTATTACTTGAACCGACCCCGTTATCACAGGGAATTTTTTCTTGAATCGACCCCGTTATCACAAGGAATGTCTTCATGATTGACCCCGTTATCACAGGGAATTTTTCTTGGTCGACTCCGTTATCACATGGAATTTTTACTTGAACCGACCCCGTTATTACAGGGAATTTTTTCTTGAATCGACCCCGTTATCACAGGGAATGTCTTCTTGATTGACCCCGTTATCACATGGAATTTTTCTTGGTCGACCCCGTTATCACAGAGAATTTTCTTGATCGACCCCGTTATCACATGGGATATTTTTGTGGGTAGGGGTGCATCCCGTTATCACAGGGAACCCGCTACCTTTTTAATTGTTTTTAATCGACCCCGTTATCACAGGGGATATTTTTGAGGGTAGGGGTGCATCCCGTTATCACAGGGAACCCACTACCTGTTGAATTGTTTTTGATCGACCCCGTTATCACATGGGATATTTTTGAGGGTAGGGGTGCCTCCCGTTATCACAGGGAACCCGCTACCTGTTGAATTGTTTTTGATTGACCCCGTTATCACAGGGGATATTTTTGAGGGTAGGGGTGCATCCCGTATCACAGGGAACCCGCTACCTGTTGAATTGTGTTTGATCGACCCCGTTATCACAGGGGATTTTGTAGGCGAGCCTTTTCATTGTCTTTCCGACTATGTCTCTTGGTGACTCTGTCGTTGTTGAATCTGTAGGTCATTAAGCCCTGCAAAACATCATAGACAAGGAAATTTCATACAAGCTAATATGAGAGCACGAAAAGACGTGCCAGTGTTATTTGAGGGATGTTCCCTCGATCTGGGAATATTAGTTTTACACAAGAAATAGTATTTCCGGTGTGCGCTATCATGCCGGTGGTACCTGTTTGTACCTGTAAGAGGGCGATGTGTTAAATATATATCTAGAGGAACATTCCCCAATTGTTTGTGCTATTCTCTGCACTTCTATAATATCCTCTTAGGACACATCCCTACATGAAATATGTGATTGCGCCAAGCAACAAATAAAAAGATAATAACGGATAACGGTCGAGGGTTAGGTAACCCAACCCGCCTACGTAGCCCGTTGCATGGGGAATCAGACCGGCGTAGTTCGCCCTATTTTAAGTTACATGCCGACCCACGAATGGGGTTAAATAAGAGATAACGGTTGAGGGCTAGGTAGACCTAACCCGCCTACGTATCCCGTTGAGTGGGGAATCAGACCGACGTAGTTCCCCCTGTTTTAAGTTTACAGACCAACCCACGATGGGGCAATGTTTTTGTCGTTCGAACATAATTTAAAAAGTGCAGAAATTTAAAGTATTGTTCTTTTTGCTCCTCATGGTGACCATTCCCTAGCTTGCCGATCCTGATTTGGTCCGGTTGCTTCTTTCTCTGCTTCTCTAATTCTTGGCAATGCAAGAGAAGTGATGTAACAGAGCCAAGCTTCCTCCTGGTTAATGATCACTTCTCCGACCCCTCATCTTGCTGGGAATTTCATCTTCTGATGGAATGTGGATACCACTGCTCTTATCGCATTCAGGGCCGGTCTGCCGATTATAACGTTGTATGCAAATGGTTGGTCCACGATTGTGTATTGAACATTAATAGTTCACCTGTGCGGTTCTTGTCCGAATGGTGTGGGAAGGTTCACTTGCCCTCGGGGAATTGTCTCTGCTCTACCAAATCCTACCAGTGGCGTACGGACCTGTTCGACTGCGTGGTGGCCTAGTGCCATTTTCTCCAAAGCATGCGCAAACATAATGTTGGTGGAGCTGCCGTTGTCTATGAGTACCTTGTGTACATCGTAGTTAGCGATATCAAGCTGACCAACCAGGGGGCAGTCGAGCTCGCCTGCATGGACGGCCTCGGGGCTGAGGTCTAAGAGGTCCCTGCTGGAAAACGAGATAACCTCGTCTGGGAGCTCCTCGATCAACGTTGTAAATCCAACGAATCGGTCCTCGTTTAATCCGTGAGTTATCTTCTTCCTCTGATTGGTGGAATCCGCTCCCGCGGTCCCACCGCTTATCACATTGATGACCCCCCTCGAAGGCGCACTAGTTATCGCATTGCGTCCTTGTCCACTTTCAATCGCCTTTAGGCCCTCCCTTCTTGGGGATTGGGACCGTTCTCTTGATTCAGCGTACTGCCCGCTCGTCTTAACAAATTCTATCAATCTTCCGTCCTTAATCAGTCTCTCGATCTCATCCTTAGGTCATAGCAGTCGTTCTTGTCATGGCCTTTTTGGCGGTGATACTCACAGTAGCGTCTAGATTTCTTGGTGAAATCCGTCTCCTTGATTTTTCGAGGTGCACTTAGCCAATCCCTGCTTTGCGCAATGGCAAAGATAGTGCGAATGTCGCGATTGAGGAGGGTATACACTACAAGAAAAAAGGGTCATTCGCGACCGCCCGGGCGGTCGCGAATGACCCATTTCCGGTCGCGGATGGTCATCTGCGACCGCCTAGCGGTCGCGGATGACCGGTCGCGGATGCCCTCGGTCGTGGAGGTCATCCGCGACCGCTCGGCGGTCACGGAAGTCATCCGCGACCGCCGAGCGGTCACGGTAGTCATCCGCGACCGCCGAGCGGTCACGGATGACCCCGGGGACATCCGCGACCGCCCAGCGGTCACGGAAGTCAACCGTGACCGCTCGGCGGTCGCGGATGACCCCGTGGTCATCCGCGACGGCTCGGCGGTCGCGGGCAACACCGCGACCGCCTGGCGGTCACGGATGACCCCGAGGTCATCCGTGACGGCTCAGCGGTCACGGATGACCCCGGGGTCATCCGCGACGGCTCGGCGGTCACGGATGACCCCGGGGTCATCCGCGACGGCTCGGCGGTCGCGCCAACCACCGCGACCGCCTGGCGGTCACGGATGACCCCAGGGTCATCCGCGACGGCTCGGCGGTCACGGATGACCCCGGGGTCATCCGCGACCGCTCGGCGGTCGCGCCAACCACCGCGACCGCCTGGCGGTCACGGATGGCCCCGGGGTCATCCGCGACGGCTCGGCGGTCACGGATGACCCCGGGGTCATCCGCGACGGCTCGGCGGTCACGGATAATATTTAAACCATCCGTGACCGCCGGGCGGTCACGAATAAATTTTTTGAAAATTCAAAATTTTCGCGATGAATGTTATTCGTGACCGCCGGGCGGTCACGAATAACCCTCTTTCGCGACCGCCCAGCGGTCACGAAAGACCCTTATTCGAAAATCAAATTTTCGTTTATGAATATTATTCGTGACCGCTGGGCGGTCACGAATGAGTGTCTTTCGTGACCGCCCAGCGGTCACGAACTTGGTGGGAAATTCAAAATTTTTGAAAATTCAAAATTTTCGCGATGAATGTTATTCGTGACCGCCGGGCGGTCACGAATGACCCCCATTCGCGACCGCCCAGCGGTCACGAAAGACCCTTATTCGAAAATCAAATTTTTATTTATGAATATTATTCGTGACCGCTGGGCGGTCACGAATGAGTCTCATTCGAAAGTTTTGATTTTCGTTTGTTTAATTAAGTTGCGATGTTTGTTAAATTGATAAAATACTTACTACTAAGTAAATTAAAAGAGAGTTTATCACAAAATTACACATTACATCTAAAACAACTAAGTGTATATGATGATTAGTTGTAGAACATAAAATATGTTATTCGTTCATAACTCGCCTAAGCACATCTAACTCGCTATTTTAATAAGTTAATTACTAATGTTGTACTAATTTATTACTTCAATTCACATGTAGTAATGAGACTTATTGTTAAAAATCATAAACACATCAAGATGAATCCATAAAATTAAATTTTCTTTTATGAATGTTATTCGTGACCGCTGGGCGGTCACGAATAAGGGTCTTTCGTGACCGCCCGGCGGTCACGAACCCTACTTCGTGACCGCCCAGCGGTCACGAACATACTTCGTGACCGCTGGGCGGTCACGAAAGACCCTTATTTGTGACCGCCCAGCGGTCACGAATAAGTTTCATTCAAAAGTTTTGATTTTCGTTTGTTTAATTAAGGTGCGATGTTTGTTAAATTGATAAAATACTTACTACTAAGTAAATTAAAAGAGAGTTTATCACAAAATTACACATTACATCTAAAACAACTAAGTGTATATGATGATTAGTTGTAGAACATAAAATAGGTTATTCGTTCATAACTCGCCTAATCACATCTAATTCGCTATTTTAATATGTTAATTACTAATGTTGTACTAATTTATTACTTCAATTTACATGTAGTAATGAGACTTATTGTTAAAAATCATAAACACATCAAGATGAATCCATAAAATCAAATTTTTTTTTATGAATATTATTCGTGACCGCTGGGCGGTCACGAATGAGGGTCTTTCGTGACCGCCCAGCGGTCACGAAAGCCAAAGGCTAGTTGGCATTCGCGACCGCTGGGCGGTCACGAATGCCAACGGCTAGTTGGCATTCGCGACCGCCCGGCGGTCGCGAACGCCAACGGCTAGTTGGCATTCGCGACCGCCCGGCGGTCGCGAACGCCAACGGCTAGTTGGCATTCGCGACCGCCCGGCGGTCACAAACTGCCAGATTTTCATTTATAAATATCATTTCCCTTACTTTTCTAATTCACAACAATCTTCACCATTTCTCTTAAGGTATTCTCGTTTTTTTTCATTTAGATGGTCAACTATATTTTTAAATACTAAATATTGGTATGATATGTTAACTTGTTTATTCATTTCTTGATAGATATTGACGTAAACACATCGAGGGTACTCGTAGAGGACACAAGATTCTTGAAGATCGTTTTTTTACGCTTCAAGAAGTAAGTTGATCAATTTATCACTCTTCAACCTTATCGTGCATGATAATTGTACTTCACTCTTCAACAATTTTTTACGCTTCAGTCGTACTACGCCCCGTATCCACAACTTACGAATGGTCGACCAGGTCAAAATGGATGGATGGCTGTATCTACTATACCGGCTAGGCACGTGATCGACATGTCGTCACTAAGTGATTCCAGCGACACAGAAACAGAAATAGGGATGCCAGCGGAAGTGTTCCAAGAGAACGCATCTGTAGGAATTAATATGTTCGTAGACTTTAGCGCATTTGATATGGATATACAATTGGGGTGGGCAAATGAGTTTGAGATCGTCGAAGATGTACAAGATAGAGGAGAAAAAGAAGCTGAAGAGGAAGACGAAGAAAGTGAAAACGTGGAGCTAACTAGTGATACTGAATAGTTCAAGTGTTTTGTAATAATTTAAAACATTACTTTGTGACGCACTTTAATTGTAACGATTTGGTAGTGTTGTAAAAGACATTACAATAATGAAAAATTAACAGTCAAACATTACAATAATGAAAATTTAACAGTCCAACATTACAATAATGAAAATTAAACAATCCAACATTACAATAATGAAAATTTAACAGTCCAACATTACAATAATGAAAATTAAACAATCCAACATTACAATAATGAAAATTTAACAGTACAACATTACAATAATGAAAATTTAACAGTCCAACATTACAATAATGAAAATACAACTAATCATCATCCGAACTATCATCCAACCCACATCCATTCCCGTCATCATCCTCCCCATCATCCTCACCATCATCCTCCCCATCATCCTCACCACTCCCAACACCATCCTCAACACCCAGCTCCACATAATCGTCAGTCTGCAAAGACGCCATAATATCATCGACATCGTCGTCACCATCGTCATCAGAGTACTCCTCGATATACGCAGGCCTATCGGAAGAACTTGGAGCAAATGGATCTGGCCTACGACGCGGCATACGAACCGGTGGAATCACAGCTCCGGTCCTACGTGCATGCCCCATGAATATAGAATCTGATATCGGTGGAAGGTCCACGTCCACCTTCTCATTAAGCAAGCATCTCCATAGCTCCATAGTGGCTTTCATATCAGTCATCCTTTGATCACTGCGATAGATAGTGCGGTCATTCTGCGTTTGTAAGTCGTCGATGCAGGCCTGTGAATAATCTTCTTGTTTCCTGTATTTAATCTTGAACGCCTCCGGGCGTGCATCCCTCGGCAAGCCTTTCGCCTTCCCCTTCTTCACAGGACCAAATGCCTCGGTCCAACAGTCGGGATCGAACACCGGGAGCTTAGCTGGGCGGGGATATCTTTTCCTCAATAGTTCCATGTAATTTTTCTGCATTAACATTTGAAAGAATCAGTACTTATATTGGAATAAATAATTTAAAGCTAGTTGAGGAAGATAAAAAGGAGTATGCGGTTGAAATAACTTACATATTGCGCTTTCGTCGCAGCATCTACCCAAGTCCGCCGAGCTGGAACTCCTGTGTTACCGCCCGTCCCCTTCACCCGCTGCGTGTGACCACGTCTGTAGGCCTCATCATATCGAATAGGGTCTGTTCGTGTTTTGTCCTCCTCAGCCTACACATTTCAAGAAAGAGTACGTTAAAATTGGCTTACGCATATATTAAGATTACTAAATTACACCCATATTGTTAATTTTCATAATTCATACCAGCAGACGTCTGAGCTCCTCTAGGTCGCGGGATCCACCAAAAAAAGTGGGAGGTGCCTTCACCCCCTCAATTGGCTCCTTGCCTCCTCTCCTGTTTTTCTTAGACTTATGCGACACCTCTTGATGATCCTCAGTGGCCCAATGCTTAATCGCCGCCGCCTCTAACCCGTCGTGCATCCAAGTTTTGTCTTTTCCGGTCCATTTTGGATCCACAACCCTCTCAAAGTATTGTTTCTTCGTGTTGTAAATCAAATTCTTATAACACAACTTCGCCTTCGTTTCGTAGGCCCGCTGTACTGCGTGTTTTTCTCTCTCACGAATACCATATATTTTCTGCCAATTAATAAAATTCGATTTATGAATATATTAAATTAAATAATATGATATAGTTGTGAAATAATTCCTCACCGTAAATTTAATAAACATTTTTCCTCGCACAGTTGCGGGCATCGTCAAGTAGGTAGGCCAGAACTCCTTCATGAACTGTCTGATCAACTCTGTGATCGTAGTCGCAACCTCGTTGCTAGAGGGGTTCATAAACAAGCCAAGAGGACACAATTTGATGATCTGCCTTTGAGTCTCGTCATTGGGTTGTTGTGCACCTTTGGAGGTGCCTCTAGTTGGGCGCTGTTGCGTGTCATTGAATACTCCCGATGCTGGAGTATCACTCGGCCTCTCGCTCGGGCCAGCTCCGGTGGAACCAGCGGAAGATGGTGCTCTAGCCCTAGATCCAGATGCAGTCGGTGCGGCATCGGGCACGGCAGCGACATCAAAAGAAAGTCGGCGCTGTAGTAAAGGCGTCAACGATGTAGACGCGTTGGGGATTGTGGCATCGTGACTACGACTGCCACGTGTGATAACTATACGAGGTCCAAGACTACCTCGCCCACTAGCAGTAGGGGGAACATCGGGAACATCCGCATCATCAGGAACATCAGAAACATTTGAACATTGTTGACCACTACCACCCCGACGACGACGACTGCCTGCCATATCGATTATATGCTAGAAAACTACGAGAAATTATCTAAGTTAGACGATTCTAAGAGATTCTCTAAAATTCAGTCGTTACTAAGTTATAAAGATTCCTTAAAGATCATTTGTACTAAGTTATAAAGAACCCATAAAGATTATTTGTTCTAATATATAAAGATTTTGTAAAGGCATAATTTCTAAGTTATAAAATTCCCTAAAGGCGTTATTTCTAAGTTATAATAGTTTAACATTAAATTACCGCGACGGATAATAATACATTAAATTACCTAAACTAACAATTTAATATTAAATAAATATTCTCTAAAGGCATCATTTCTAAGTTATAAAGTTCTCTAAATATCATTTGTACTAAGTTATAAAGAACCCCTAAAGATTATTTGTTCTAATATATAAAAATTCCCTAAAGGCTTCATTTCTAAGTTATAAAGTTCCCTAAAGATCACTTGTACTAAGTTATAAAGAACCCCTAAAGATTATTTGTTCTAAAATATAAAGATTCTCTAAATGCATCATTTCTAAGTTATAAAGTTCCTTAAAGATCATTTGTACTAACTTATAAAAAACACCTAAAGGCACTATTCCTAAATTATAAAGATTTCCTAAAGGCATTATTTCTAAGTTTGACATTAATAAAAATAAACTTATAATTAAACAATTAAAACTATTACTAAAACATTAAATATAAAACATAATTAAAAAACTAGAAAGATAAATATTTAAGAGAGAGAGAGGAGAGGACTTACAAAGATAAGGATTGAGAGAGGAGAAGGAGGTAAGGAATGAGAGAGAGGAGGGGGGTTTATATAGAAAACCCCCTCCCATCCGCGACCGCCGGGTTTAGGGTTTAGGGTTTAGGGTTTTTCCCGCCTACTGGCGTCCGCGACCGCCCAGCGGTCGCGGACGAGTGGCATCCGCGACCGCCCGGCGGTCGCGGACGCCAGGGCGGGCAAAATCCCGCCACTGGTGTCCGCGACCGCCCAGCGGTCGCGGACTAGTGACGTCCGCGACCGCCCGGCGGTCGCGGACGCCAGTGGTGGGCAAAATCCCGCCCACTGGCATCCGCGACCGCCGGGCGGTCGCGGACGAGTGGCATCCGCGACCGCCCGGCGGTCGCGGACGCCACTAGGCGGGCCATAGGCGGGAAGTTTCCCGCCTATGGATTCCCGTGACCGCTGGGCGGTCACGAGAATTATGTCCGTGACCGCTCAGCGGTCACGGGGCTATCCGTGACCGCTGGGCGGTCACGGACATATTTACCGCGACCGCTCGGCGGTCACGGTGGCATCCGCGACCGCCGGGCGGTCACGGATGCTCGCGACCGCCCGGCGGTCACGGGCCGGCGGTCACGAATGACCCCGGATTCTTGTAGTGATATCTCTTTGGGGACCTGTCTCTTCCTCCCCTGTTCTTGTTCCATAGCTCTCTACCCCTTTCCCGGCCGGATTCCTGGGGTCTAAACTTAGCTTCCATCATCGCATCTTCGTAGATCACTGTATGCGCCAACTCGTTTATCCGATTCATGGTAGGTTCTGCGAGCTTGATCAACTCTTTGGCGAATCTGTTGTGCGTCGTTGCCCTGAACAGGGTCTGCAGCACTTGTCCCCCGTAGGGGTTGTCCACTTTCAGTAACTCCTCATTGAATCTGCTCATGAATTCGCCGAGAGTTTCTCTCTCTTTCTGTTTCAACGCTTGCAGATGGTACATGCTTGTCTTCGTTCGTTTTTGACTGGAAAACTGGTTCTCCAATCTCTCCTTCATCTGCTCGAAGCTTAAAATAGATCCTACTTCGATTCTGTTAAACCAGTCTAATGCTGCTCCAACCAGTGTTGTCGCCATTATTTTTGCCTTAATACCTCTCCACGGTGTGGATGTGATCCCTCGGGTCACTCTTCCCATCATACGGTTTTATGGTTGGAATCTTGTCTCCTCTGTGCAGTACCTCTGCCTCTATCTCTTCTGAAAACGGGGTCCTACTACGACCCTTCCCATGACTCTGAGTCACCTTCCTTGCTAACTCCGCCCTCTCGCGGTCTAGCTGCTCCATCCTCCTTGAAATTACTCGTAGTATCTCTGCATCCTCATTTTTTGAACCATTGATCTCGGCGCGGTCGCGACCGCGTTCCATTCTCCAAACTCCTTCTGCCCTCTCACGGTCCAGCCGTTCCATCTTCCTTGCTAGTTCTCGATCTAGGGTCCCGGGGTCCCGTCTCTCTGAAGGAGTTCCTCGTGTCCTCATGTTCGTCGCATCCTTGCCTTGCCCTTCCCTCATTTGCTCCGGATTCAGTGGGCCTCGCCTGGATGTCCTTTGCCCTTTGCTCCACCAGACGTGGGAGCAAGGTCTCCAATGTGGAGTTCAGCGCTGCTCTCACAGTGGCGTTGATCTGAGCTTGCATCTCTGGGGTTATAGCGGCGGGATGGACGGTGCTTTGTCCCGCGGGCATTGTCTCCTCCTGGCCGGGAAAATCCGTATTTGGCGCTTCGGTCATTGGAATGTCAGCTGCGTGATTCTCGATAGGAGGGCCCTCAGTCTCGGGTTCTACCGCACTTGGTGCAACAAGGGTCGAACCTGCATTTGCGTCTCGCAGCGGCCTTCCGGGCCTGCGCCTTCATTGCACTGGTGGTGGAGGGAGCTCCATTTCGGCTCGAGCCACTATCTGTTCTCGGTTTTGTCCGGGAACTGGTGTTCCCACAGATGGCGCCCCTGATTTGGCGATAGATCGTTTTATATATATATGCGAGTGTCAGTTACAAGTATGTGATCTAACAATACAACGAGTCTATCTCAAATCAGACCTACACTACGTGTCTCGTGTAGGCTTGGTCCGGAACACCTCGGACCCAACACTTCGATGCTTGGATGGGAGTGGAATATCGACAAATAGATCGAACGGGACGTCGGTGATCGCCTTCAATGTGATGTCGGGGATGACCCTCGATATGAGATCGGTGATGAGATGGTATGACGTGTCACAGGCGTATGTTGGAGTCACGATATCGAAGGAGATATCGAAAGTAACATCGGTGATGTATTTCGATATGACGAGTGGTAGCTGAGGGATAATAATTGCTTGTTTTGGGATCCGGGCACCGCGTATTTATAGACATCGGGATCCGGGGACCACAGTAACATATCGGTGATGATTACCGATATGACATCGAAAGTTATCCCCGATATGCTCCAAAATGGGTCTGGTTTGGGCCTGGCTCAATATGCGGGAAATGCCCATATCACTAAGTCATTAAAAACTTATTTCACGTGAGGCCCGAGCAAGTGAATAATCAACATGGCAACATTGACCAAGTGAATAATTGTTCAAGCGTGCACTTTGAAATATTCGTGTTTTGTCACTAGTACATAACCAGTAAAATAGTCACATTATTTGTAATACCCAGAATTACGCTGTATATATCAAAATATAATTTATAAAACGTGCATGGTTTTGATCCTGAACAAGCGAGACCCCTTCCTATGAGTTGCGCTTTAGTCTGGATTAAGTAAAGTGACTGGCCACCACTGAACCAACTCGGATCTGAGCATGGCTCGTGAGGCGCGGTCATCACAACGCCCGATTACCTTCAAGCCGATTACATTACGAGGGGAGGGATCCAAGGAGTTGCGGGTAAAGGACCTTATAGACGCCAACACAGGCTGGTGGGATAGGATCTTGTTCGAAGATTATTCTGGAGGTTGACGTAACGGCTACTCTGTCCTTGTCGCTAGGAGAAAAAGGACTAATGATGACATGCATATTTGGTATAGTAAGAATGGTGATTTTTCGGTGAAAAATGTATATCATATGATTATGTCACATGGACTTGTTTCGAATTCATCACTGAATTCAGAGAGTGTTCTTAATGACCGAAGATTCATTTGGAATATAAAGGGCCCGAACAAACTAAAACTATTCATTTGGTGCGTTTGTTCGAATATTCTTCCAATGAATGAAAATCTGAAGCAACGACGTATGTCCGTGGTCATAAATTGTGGAGTGTGTGGTGGGGGACATGAAGATGTAAAACATGTGTTGTTTGATTACGAGGTGGCAAGACAACTGTGGGCACTGGCTTACGTGCCGTATATTGCACAGATCCGAGAGAAGGAGACTTTGGTGGAGTGGTTTCGTAAAGTCTATAACTCATGGGACACAAAGATGGTGCTTAATATTGCAGTTTTTTGTTGCGCGATTAGGGGAGTAAAAATAAATGTGTTGTGGGGGAGCGCATGGACTTGCCTATGGATATTGCGTGGCATGCAAACCTTTCCTTTTGCAATTGGTTGGAGGCAAACAGACTTGGGAGAGCAGCCATGCGACTACGGAAGTGGAGGGGTGGGTCGCCCCTCCTAAGCCATGGATTAAGTTTAATTTCGATGGCACTTTCTTTGTATATGTCATAATTCCAATCCGCTTTTTGTGTTAAAAACTAGACATTCATGGCTTTCCTTTGACATATGGCACTAGGCAAGAATTTGTCTACACAAAAAATAATAAATTTTCTAAGTTGTTCTTGAGTTTGCTTCTTGGCTGCTCATCTTCAAGATACACAATTATCAAATGAGGTAATCGTCTTGTCAATTTTCAAAGATCGCATGGGCATGTATTGCATTTGCATGACACGTAAAAGATACAAATTATTGTACAACACAGTTATATATTACATTTTACACTTTTACTTATAATTTTTTCAAACAAAGAGACTTCAACTAATTATGAAGTAATATAAATAAAATAAATAAATAACAAGGTTAGCAATGTGAAAATATACCTTACAACAATCGACAAGACGCAAAGTTTTTTGTTGGGTAATTTCAATGGCAAAACAAAGGGGTGATAACTTGCCAATTACGTGGAATTCAATTGCTCCTCCACTCTATCAAGACAATTTACGAAATTGGAACCTAAAAGTAATCAACAAAATCTCCGCGCTCCCCTACTCTATTATCTTCATTCTTCAACCTCAATTCGATTTAATAAAGAAACATCATGATGAGTACTTTGGTCCTCAACCTCAACTAAGTCCAGTTCCTTAACAATCCTCGGATACTCCACGAAGCTCGATTCTCTAATCGCGAAAAGTCTCACAACCAAAAGTCGCACACGATTTGTCACCGCTTTCTTACATAGCAAAATACGCTTAAATTCTCGCAAAACTTCATCAACTTTATGTGGTAAAACAGCGTGCACATAATTACCACATTCAATGCAAAAACTCGCCGCAATTTCAATGTTATCGGAACTCGGCTCTCCCAAAAGAAGCAACATGACTTCGATGGCAAGCGACGTGCGAACCACTCTTTGATTGATTAAATGAGCCAAAAACTTTGTTGAACTCTGCATTTGTATCTTTTCATTGAAGTGGAAAGCTTCTTTGAATTTGAGAAGTACCTTAATGGCCAAAGAACGTCCCACATCAGGGAATTGTGGGTTGATTACCGAGACCAATGACGCGTAAACTTCGGTCAAGTTTGGACGCTTAAATTGATATTTCAGGATTGCTTGACAAAACAAGACTCGTGCCGTGTTCAGATCTTCCTTCATGAGCTGCCGTGCAATTTTTTCAACGTTGAAATATTTTAGTTGGTTGATTGATTCTCTGATGCTTTCTTGCAATTGTTGCTCATCTTTCTCGCATTCACGGGAAAACATACTAGATTCCTCAGAATCCATCATACGAAAGAAACTTTTGATTATTTGGAGAAGTATCTCATAAACTAGCTAGTTATATGCTTTTATAGGGTTAAAGATATTATAATACTTAACTTTCCGAGTCCTTCAATGAGTAGGAACTTAATTAACGAAGGGGTCTCTTTTCGTTTGCGGCATTTAAAGGAAATATGTTTCCTTTTATAAATGGGAGAATATAACCATTAGATAATTTACTTTATTACGCTTAGTGGGAAATAATCCTGTATTTAATTAGTAATAAGTTTGGATCTGTTAAGTATTCTTCAATAACTAGCTAGTAGAAGTTATACGCTTAAATTTACTTTATACGCTTAGTGGGATTTGTTTTTTCTCTTAAGGACCCTTGTATTTGTTATTATTTTTATGTGTAATGGTACTTTTATTTCTTGTCTGAAATGAAACTTCTTTTCCGTGTTAATAGTCACATAACTTTTCAGCGTATTATGAATACTTGGTCCCTTTCCTTTAATTGTAGAATGTTAAGATTGAGTTTACAGAAATGAGATAACATCTCACTCTTTACTGGCCAAACAACTTTCTTAGCATAGCGTGTCCATTTGCAGTGCAAGTTTGGGGAAGTATATTTTCCTAAATAGGAGTATCCCCCGACACGCCCTCGTAGCTTTTTATAGTATGCTTTGGGCAGCTCAACTTAATTCGGTTATTCGAGGAAAGGGTCCTAAGTATGTATAGGTGCTTATAGTTTAGTGAATATTTTCACGTCCTTTCAAAGAATCATTCCAGTAGAATTGTTTATATCCTCGTCACTTTTAATTATGCAGACTTTCGGAAAGCCTTTGATGAGGGAGTACGAACGAAGTTTCCCAGAGTAACTGCTCTCGGAGATATTCTCCGAGGCCACTGGACCATGTCTTCCCCTCTTCCCACAAGTTTTGTATCGACTCCGCGCAAGTATTTAGAGAATCTTATGATTCTTCACGAGGTATCCAAAACCGAAATCGAACTACAAATAGTGAAGGAAAGAAACTTATCTTTGGTGCGTATCGTTCCGTTGCTGTAGCATCTGCTTCCCTTTTGGTTGTGGCAATGATCCCACGCACTTGCTTAAGGGTTTAATGACCGCGAGAATAAATTCTCCCCGATTGGCATCGCTTTTGAACGCTCTTGAAGACGAATCTTATGGCGTTCCCACAGACGGCGCCATTTTGTTAACGGGTTTGGAATTACGACCTAATTAACTGATTATTTATTTGGGTTGGAACGCCTTTGCCCGTGGTTCAAAAACTAAGCGCTATTTAAAAAGAGATAAAAATGACAAGAACATTCCTTCCTTTTATTCACTATGATCCACTATTTTTCCGAGTCGATATGCGTATTTCCGAGTCTATACGTGTGTTTTCCCCAATTGTCCGACCTCTCTTTGTTTCCTTTCTTCCTTTGCTTATATAGAGTTTTTAGGGACATATGTTGCTATGCATGGGCTTACATGTGTCGTTATGCATGTGGTGGTGTTTTACACGCGTTACAATGTTTATTTAACCAATAAGATAACGTCTATCTTAAGTGCTGACTGTATCATTTTATCTTCTTCCGAGGGCTTTGGACTTCTTCATGATGAGGGGTAGACTGCCTTCTTTGTCTCCGAGGGCTCATTGTGACTCGAGGGCCAAGTTTGGGTGTTCTCTTAGTGACAGTGTTTCTCCAATAGCGGTGTATTCTGGAGTGAGTGGTCCAGGATATTCTCCGAGAGGGTGTTTATTCATGAGTTGATCTCCGAGGGGTTCTTTAGCCTTCGTGGGTAAGTGTTTTCTTTCTCCGAGTGCCCGAAAAGTGTTGTTCTGTAGTTCTTGCATTATTGTGAAGTTCCGACCTCTGGGTTGGTGAACTGGGATAGTGTTCCGAGAGCATTTGTACTGGGAGTGCATAGTAAGGAAGTGTTTTTGTCAAGTTTCTGGGATTCTGTTGATTTTCGATAGCTCCAGCGGGCTTTGATAGATTGGTTCTTTTAACTCATCCTTTCCAAGAGTTCATACTTCTCGGAGAGGCAGAATGAGTGGGGCGGAGTGTTTGTCCGATGCTGCGGTAGTTCCGATAGCGGTTAGTCTGTAGAATGCTTTCTTCAGATGTATACTCCGATAGGTATCTGCCTTGGTTACAGATTCCGCCTGTTGGGCCATTAGGCACGACTTTGCTCCAGTATTTGATGTTTGGAGATGTGTTCTGAGGGCGCTTGATGTAGCTAGGAGATAGTTGAGTGTTGTTCTCGTTTGTCGATCCTCGAGGGTCTTCCGAGGGATGCCTGGGGTGTGATACCTGTATCGTGAGTGCAGGTTGCATAATAATATATCTTATAATTCCTGTAATTGATTTATTGTCTACTTTAAGCAGGTGAATTTCCATCCTATTAACAAACCCCCCCCCAGTTTTTAGTGCAGTAGGTCATTTCGACTGCACTAGAAACTTAATAGGTCGAAGGGTACGAGGGCTCGGGTATCGTAGATTTTGTCAGGTATTACACCGGGAATGTTTCACAAGGCCTCGTAGAATTCTCCGGGGATGTCGTAGACATTCGTCATGGACATTTATGTCTTTGTTTGACGTTTCCCTCGTTCTTGGCATTACCTTTAAAAAGGTGAGAGGAGTATCGTGATTACTCTCTCCGAGGCGAATGATTCCCGATGTATTCAGAAATGTGCCCTCGTTAGATCAATATCGGGGCATTAATTAATGTTGTGCCACTTAATGGTGGTTTTAAATGCAATCAATGATAATTTAATGCCATATTTATGTATGGTGCGGAGATCGAAGCGTCGTAACCGTTTTGTTTCCGTTAATCGAGGAGACGTGACAATTAATAGCACTAAGCACGACTTTTAATCGTGGTATGCGAGTGGGTTTAGTGGACATTTAAGGCATTTATTGGGAGTAGGGTTTATAAAGCTTCTCCTCTCCTAATCATATTCTCACTTGCAATTTTAAGCGAAAAAACTTCTTCTTTCTGCAAAAATATTCTCTGATCTTCCAAATTTTTTTTTAATGGCATCTCAGTCTACTACCAACCTGGTGTCGGCCGCTTCTGGCACCGGAGGAGCAGCGGGGGCAACATTTCTGACTTCTCGAAAGAGGAGCGCAGCGGTGGTGGTGGCAGTGGTGGCGCCGGAAAGGCGAAGAAATTGAAGAAGAAAGCTGAAAAGGGTGGCGTTCCGCGGGCTACCCAGAAAGTGGGTGATACGGTTAGCACTGCTTCAGAGAAAGAAGTTCGAAATTTATTCATCGAGCACGGCGCTTCTGGCCATAACGTGGAGGTGATGGTGCCGGAAGCCGACCACCGGGGTGATTCTCCTCTGCCAAGACACCTAACGGTGTATTATCCTCAGATAAAGGCGGGACTGCGTTCTTTCTTCCCGCATTTCTACTGTGACATTTTCAATTACTACAATCTATGCCCTAGCCAACTCACCCCTAATTCTTTTACAGTGTTGGCTCTTTTTGTTTTTCGGTGTCTGGTGAGAGGCATGAATGCACGAGAGATAGGTTTTTCGCTATCTTTGAGTTGAAGCCGTCTCCGGGTGGGGGGGGTCCTTTCTACTGTTTCACCCATCGGGATAACGATGACCGGATCTCCGAGGGCAACGTCACCTCCCACAGTTCATAGAAAAACAAGTTTTTCTTCATATGTCCTGCTGAGGGAGAGTGGGACATACCCCTGACTTGGAGGGAGCCCACTTTTCCCGAGAGAGTGATGGACGATACACTGGTGTTCTCACCGGTGTTCTCTGCAAAGCCTCTGGTGGAGTCGAAGGATTTTATTCGCCTCTATCGGACCGCGGGATTGAGGCACATTTATCCTGTAGACAAAATCAAGACTCCCCTGGCTATTCCCGAGAAGCTCTTCGATACCTTTGGTAAGTACTTACATCCCTTATCTTACAGGTGTTTTTTCTTTCTTTATCTAACTTGTAACCGTCTTTGTAGTGAATGTTCTACGACCGTTCATGGTGGAGAACGAGGATGTGATAACCAAGAAGGGGAAGTCTACACTAGGAGAGGGTGAAGCCCTCGGTAACGCGGAGGGTGGGAACGAGCAAGATGGGACTCGTTTAAGGGTTGCCTTAGTCAAGTCCCGATCGTGTAGCAGAACTTTCGATACCCCTGAGGAAGCGGGGTTAGGCGTGACTTCCGCAGATGCAGGCCCTGCGGGGGTATTTATCATAGGGGGTGGGGATGATGAGGTTGGGATAGAGGGGATGCCTTTACCACCCCCAGGTGTTATCAGCAAACCTTCCTCCTCGGAGTTATCGGGGGATTCTGCGTATGCGTTACTGTCGACTCCTCCCAAAGGTATGAAACATTATACACTTCTTCTATTTATACGGGAATCTTCTTTAGATAGACGAAGGGATAGCTTTTCTTAGAAAAATTTCTGATTCGCAGGAGGTGACGACCTTTTTGGTCTAGAAGGTGGTTCGCTTCCCTCGGACCCCTCCCCTCTTCCCGCTTTTGAGGATACAATGAGTTTACTGGACGAGATTCTGGCTGCGGGTCCCCCGCTTACGGGTGCTCCCGCTCCGGGACCATTCGCGGCCATCCAGTCAGATAGTCCCGTAGTCACTCAAGTACCACTGTCGGGGGGAGTACCTCTAAGGAGGCCTTATTCTTCTAATGCTCCAGCCTTAGGACGAGAGCCTAGTTCCGAAGATGCCCAGGTGGCTCTCGAGACTGTTACTCGATATCTAACGGCTGCCAATTCCCTGCCAGCGGATGGGTGGAAATTCGTCCGAGCTTGTACTAACAACGTGGCTATGCTGGTAAGTTTTTATTTATCTAATTCACTTAAGATCCTTTGTCGGGATCTTTATTCCTTTGTTTTGCTTTCTTAGGCACCTAAAAGGCTTCCTCTTCTGTTACTCGAGGTCAAGAAGTTGCAAAAGCTGGCAAGCGCAGCTGAAGAGAGGTCTTGGAAGCTAGAGGCAGAGAACAAGGATCTCCGAGAAAGAATGGGGAAGTACGAAGAGGCGTGGGCCATGGTCACGCAGCAAAACCAAGACTTGAGGGGGGAGAATAAGCAGCTCCACTCTTCGGTAAAGGAGATGGAGGCCTCCGGGCTTGTAATGAAAGAAAGGGTGACATCCCTCGAGGAGGAAAAAACTGCTCGGGAGGCAAGGCAAAAGGAGTTGGAGCGGAATCTGTCCCAAGCACTGGGCCAGGTGGATACTCTTAACGAGCGGTTGTCACATGCTGAAATTGTGGATCGGGTTGATACGTTGTTGATGTTAACTTAACACTGAAGTTCTAACAGCAGTTTGTGTTCGCTGTTAGTTCGATGATGTTACTTTAACAGCAGACCAGAGTAACAGTTTGCAGCGGAATAAACAAACACGAATTTAAGAAGTGAATATAGGATTATATTAACTTCCGAGCCGTAGACAAAATACCACAAGGGTTTAACAAAGGCGTTCTCACAACTCTCAAGCTCCTCACTCTCGAATTGTTCAAACTAAGCAAAGCACACAAGAGTTGCTTCGACTATCTCTAAAAGCTCCTCACTCTTAGATCTATTATAACAACTTAAAAACTTTGCTAAAGCAAGACAACACTCAACAACTGTAAATTAATCTCTTGGATTGATTAGCTCTTGTCTCGTTGTTTGTCTTGATGTACTTCACACCTATATATAGGTTCTTGATCTTCGACTTCAAGGTGTGTTGTACACGGTTGGTAATTCTCTTTGTTTCCTTCTCGAACTCCTCTTCCTTGTTCTCGCAGTCCTTCTTGAATAAAAGTTCCTTCGCCAGTGATCTAGCTAAGGAAAGACTCCTTCTTCAATTCAGGACTTTCCCTTGGAAGCTTTCCTAGTCGCACTCGACTTCTTCTTTCCTTTTATAAGCCGTTTGCTTTAATTAAGGAAACTTCTCATCTTGGAAACTTTGAGCGTCCAACCTAATGCAAGTTTGTTTCCTGAATAATAATCAAAGACAACTACAACTGTGGAACTCAGTTAGTTAAGTGAATAAGGCAAAACAATAATAATAATAATAACTAGATTGTAAAACAGTTTCTGGACGTGCAATGTTACTCTAACATTGAAAATCTCAATGTTATCCTAACATCCAGAAAAATTGCACTTTCAATCTCCCCCTTTTTGCCTTAATCACAAAACCTAAGAAACAGTTCTTATCAGATCAAATTATTCAGAAAAACTTCATTATATCATAACAATGAAAAACTAAGTACTCTCCCCCTGAATATCAGAAGGGACTAATCCAATGTTATTCTAACACTGATACTCTCGATGTTATAACATCCAGCTTTATCAATGTTGGTTTAACATCAGAAAGTTAACACCTGCAAAACAGAGTTAGTACCAGTAATCACAGTTCAATAATAGCATAAGCAGAAACACTAAGTACCCAAAATTAAAAAGTACTTAATTACATTCCATACTAGCAGCAAGGAACAGACTCCTTGATCAGAATAAAAAGAAAACAATTGTTCAAAAGGCATTAGAAACAGAAACTAAAAAACTTGCAGGAAATTTTGAAATTTGATCTACTCTCCCCCTTTTTGTGAGGAAGGCAGATCCTTCAAGTGTTTCCTCAAGCTGTCCAGTTCCTGCAATCTGACTTGCTTGTCAGCTATTTCCCTCTGGGTGTCCTTGTACTCCCTATCCAGCCAGACCAAGGTTTCCTCAACAAAAGCATCTGCAATCACTGAGCAGCTGTCACCACTGCTCACTGGAACTGAAGAAGCAGCAAACTTGTGTGTCTTCTTCTTCTTCTTCCTGCTGGGACCAGCTTCTCCTTGAGGGTTCCAAGGCAAATCCTGGATCCTCACATTAGTGAAGTAGCTCCTGGTGATTGACATTACAGCCTTGTTGCTGATCCATCCTTCAGTCTTCTTGGTTTTGAAGCCTTGCTTCACCAATAGGCATGAGATCAGAGAGGGATAGTGAAGGATTCCTTTGGGCTTTGTAGTGACTTCCTTCATGTGTCTCAGCACTTTTTCACCAATGTTTACACTCAGTCCATTCTTCAGCTTGTACACCAACTTTGCTGACTCTTTTGTCATCACAGTAGTGTTGGAAGAAGGAAGCCAATTGTAAGTGCTGATTTTGTGAAGGATGGCACTAAGAGAAGTCAGCCTGGTTGTGGGAAAGCTCTCTCTCCATTGCCTAGTGAGACCACCTGTAAGATCAGTGATGATCTCCTCCATAGTAGGATCCTCAGACTCTTCAGGATCAGGAAGACCCCAAGCCTCATTGATCATGGCAGGAGTGATGTCATAGATCTTCTTCCTCACCCAAGCCTTCCCATACTTAGGAGAATCCAGGTTGATCACCCACTCAGAGAGATTCATGTAGAACTCTCTCACTACATCAGGAACATATGCAGACAGATTCTGCACAGAGCCCAAGACTTCTCTAGCCTCAAGCAACTCAAACACCCTGTTTTCTTTGAAAATACCCTCCTCAATAGCCCTTTCCTTGTGGATTACCCTGGCTTGGTATGCCTCCCATTGCTCCTCAGCATCAGGAGACACATAGAAGTCAGAGTAAGCTTCATGTGGATACTCTTTCATCATCAGATCAGTAAACTGATCATCATCTGATGTTAGAGTAACATCAGCTTCCTCTGGCTCATCAGCCACAAGCTCTTCTTCCTCAACTTCCTCTTCCTCTTCCTCCTCAACCTCTTCTTCTTCTTTTTCTTCTTCTGACTCATCCTCAGAAGACTCAGCCATCACCTCCTTACCCTTCCTCTTCCTGGCAGCATTTGCAAGGGCAGCCAAGGAAAGGTTTTCATCCTCATCCTCTTCTTCTCCTTCAACCTCAGCTGGTTGATCACTCACAACAGCTTGGTTACCTTCAGTAGTAACCCCATTATTTACACCAAGATTGCCATCAGCAGCAATCTCCTCAGACAAATCCTCATCATGCTCACCAGTAGCATGTCCACTCTCCTCATCAGCAGCAAGCTCATCATCATTAGCCTCATTAGGCTCAACAGGACTAGCCACAGTTGGCTCCACCACTTCCTCAACCACATTAGCCTCAGCTGGCTCAATCACAGCACTACCCAACCCAATCACAGGGGCCTCATTCTCCCCCTCAATACCAACATCAACATCAGCAGGTATACTCGGAGTAGGGTTAGCCATTGTTACCTCGATTTCAGGATTGGTGGGAGCAGGGGCTTGCTCGACAGCATCTGATGTTGAACCAACATCTTTCTTTGAAATCTTTTTGCCCTTGCGCCGTTGAGTGGTAGCTTTCCTCTTTGGAGAGGCGGCGACTGTGGTTTCAGCGGCGGTGCGTCTGGTACTGCGTCGTGGCGCTCGCTCGATTTGCGCAGCTGCTTCTGCAATAGCATTAATATTGGACTTGCGTGCCATTGTTAGAGTAACTTTGAGATAAAAGATTGAAGATTTTGAAAATTTAGAGAGTAATTTGCTTTGCACAGTTGTTAGCGTTAGAATGAAGAAGAAATTAGGGCAAATTACATATATGATTCAGATGAAGAGCATGGAATAGTGGTGTTGTAACATGTTACCATAATAATCTGACCACTATCACACGTCCCCTACATGTTATTCTTACCACGTGTCAGTGTTAGGTTAACACGTAACCAGAGCAGTCTTCATACCTGAAAACTTATAAGTTACAATGTTACAATGTTGGACTAACATTGGCAAGTTAACATCAGGGAGGGAAGTAGGAGGTGCAGGGCTTCATCCAAAGTAGCATCATCTTGTGAGAGCGTGAGATATTCCTGTACTAATCTGAAGCTTCAACCACGTACACAGGTACAACGACAAAGCTTAAGATCATCAGTATAAGCAAGTGACAAATTAAACAGGGAAAAACACAGAGGATATACTTATCCAGGGAAAGGATTTTCCCATAGCAAGAAGATCACAAAACATAGTGCTTTTACCTGTAGCTGGTCACCCAAGAAGTATGCCTCAACACAAGATACTTAACTACTCCCCCTAAGCCCAAACCGACAAAAGGAAATATGCAGAACTAGAATGAATGCAACCATGTTAGATTAACATTTGAGAGATGGTAACCACATACAAACCGCCTTGGTAACTAGGATCAGGACATATCAATTTATCTTTAACTTTCACTATTTTTAGAAACTCTTTTGAATAAAAAAACTGATGAATGTTAAAGGACAGTCTCATCACTGAATGTGGGCAGCACAGGACTCCACACACCCCAGCAACTTAACCATCAGCTACAGATCAGGCAAGTACAAAGAAATTGAATGAAGACAACACTTTTATCAAATATTTCTCCACCCCAACTCCTCATGCATACTTGTTTACTAACCTGTTTATCAAGGAAATACTAAGTAATCAATGCTACTGAATGCACACAGTCTAAACTTTATACACCCCAGTAGGAAAGATCACTATCATGTAAAAACCTTGGCCATAGACAAAAATATGAAAATAAGCACAACTGAATGACAATGAGGCCTTCAACATCATGTACCCCAGCTTCTCTTCATACCTTGTCAAACCTAACATGGATAAGTCACAACTGAATAGCATCAAAGTAGTGAGCTCTGTGTATCCCAGCTTCTCCCATGATGTTAGGTTAACATTCACAGACTAACATCAGAGTTATTTCTTTCCAAAACTCTTGATATGTACCTGTTCACCAATCACCTTAGCTATTCATACAGATTAACCACACAACCAACAGTTTCTCTAACAAAGATGTAATATGCAAGAAAGAAGAATGCAAAAAGGAACATAAAAGAATTACAGCTACACCACAACCAATAACCAGTGCTAGACAGTGGTGTTATGTCAACACTGGTGAACTAACATCTCTAAACAATGCACATGCCAAGAGAGTTCCTCAGACTGAAGAACCTCTCAGTATCTAATGGTTTAGTGAACATATCAGCAAGCTGATTGTTAGTTTCTATATGTTCAATGTCAATAAGCTTGTCTTCTACCATGTTTCTCAGAAAGTGATGCCTAATATCTATATGTTTTGTCCTAGAATGCTGAACAGGATTCTTAGAGATGCTTATAGCACTAAGGTTATCACAAAACATAAGTAAGGTATCACTGTCCAACCCATAGTCCAGTAGCATATGTTTGAGCCATACCAACTGGGTGACACAACTACCTGCTGCAATGTATTCAGCCTCAGCAGTGGATAGTGACACACAGTTTTGCTTTCTACTGTACCATGAGACCAAGTTGTTCCCCAGATAAAAACATCCTCCACTTGTAGACTTCCTGTCATCAGTATCACCTGCCCAATCTGAGTCACTGAAACCTACAAGATTTGTGTTAGTATCATAAGAGTACCATATGCCAAGGGCCAAAGTGCCAGATATGTATCTAAGTATTCTCTTCACAGCAATCAGATGTGACTGCTTTGGACATGCCTGGTACCTTGCACATACACACACAGAGAACATAATATCAGGTCTTGAAGCAGACAAGTATAACAAGCTTCCTATCATTGAACGGTACAATGTTGGATCAACATTGACACCAGTATCATCCCTGACCATCTTCACTGCAGATGCCATGGGAGTCTTACAAGGCTTTGAATCAGCTAATTCAAACATTTTTACCAAATTCTTTGCATACTTTTCCTGACAAAGGAATATGCCAGTACCTGTTTGTTTCACTTGAAGACCAAGGAAGAAATTCAATTCTCCCATCATACTCATTTCAAACTGCTCTGTCATTGATTCAACAAACTTTTCTAACATAGAATTGTTAGTTGAGCCAAACACAATATCATCAACATAGATTTGAGCAATACAGATATGAGAATCTTTCTTTAAAACAAACAGAGTTCTATCTCCTCCACCTCTAACAAAACCAAGACTTAATAGAAATTCTGTAAGCCTTTCATACCATGCTCTAGGTGTTTGTTTAAGACCATAAAGGGCTTTTTCAAGCTTGTACACATGGTTTGGATACTTAGGATCTGTGAATCCCTTAGGCTGTTCAACATATACTTCCTTATCAATCAGCCCATTAAGAAAAGCACCCTTAACATCCATTTGGTATAGTTTTATCTTAAGACAGCATGCAATGGCTAAGAGTAATCTAATAGATTCTATCCTAGCAACTGGAGCAAAAGTCTCATCAAAATCTACCCCTTCAACCTGAGTGTATCCCTGAGCAACCAGTCTAGCTTTGTTCCTAACTATGACTCCTTCCTCATTACTTTTGTTTTTAAAGATCCATTTAGTTCCTATTACATTTACACTAGGTGGTCTAGGTACCAACTTCCAAACACAGTTCTTAGTAAACTGTAATAGTTCATCCTGCATGGCATTAATCCAAAAGTTATCAAGAAGGGCTTCAGTCACATTCTTAGGTTCAATAGAGGAAACAAAACATGAGGCATTGTCAACAGTACAAGTGAAATTCATGCAGACACACATCTTGACCATATCACTATAGTCAATTCTTTCTTTGTTGCGTGTCCTTACCCGTTCAGTGATCTCACCTATTACCTGTGATGCTGGATGGTCTTTCTGAATCCTAGCTGGAGGGTCCCTTCTAGATCCAGTGACAGCTTCAACTTCAGAGTCAGAATCTTCTGCTGTTAGTCTAACATCAGATCTAGCTGGTGTTAGTCTAACATTGGGTTCTGTCTCCTGTTCTGCATTTCCAGCTTCATGGTCCAATGTTGGAGTACCATTGGAAGGAGTAACATCATCAATCTCCACTGTTGGTTCAACATTGGAGACATTAATATTACCAGAACCTGTATCAAGTATGAAATCATCAAACACAACATTCACTGATTCCTGAATTGTCTTCAATCTAGGATTGTAGACTCTAAAGGAAGTACTATTGGCAGAGTATCCTACAAAGATGCATTTTTCACTTTTTGGATCAAATTTATTAAGATAATCCCTGTCATTTAGCAGATAACAGTCACATCCAAATTCATGAAAATGTGCAATATTTGGTTTCACACCCTTCAAGAGTTCATATGGAGTCATGTTAGTTCCAGGTCTGAGGTACACCCGGTTACTAATATGACAAGCAGTGTTTAAAGCTTCAGCCCAGAGTCTCTGGGATATATTTTTGGCATTCAGCATGACTCTGGCCATCTCTTGAAGTGTCCTGTTCTTCCTTTCAGCAATCCCATTCTGCTGAGGTGTCTTAGGTGCTGAGTATTCATGGAAAATTCCTTTAACATTGCAATAGTTATCAAAACTAGCATTCTCAAATTCTTTACCATGGTCAGACCTAATTTTAGTCACAGAAGAGCCATATAAGTTTTTAATACTAGCACAAAGAATTTTGAACTGATCAAAAGCTTCTGACTTTTCTTTAAGAAACTTTACCCAAGTATATCTAGAGAAGTCATCTACAATAACAAAGGCAAATTTCTTACCATTCAGACTACTCACCTCAATGGGACCCATCAAGTCCATATGTAACAGTTCAAAGCACCTACTAGATCTAGGATTAGCATTCTGTACCTGTAGGGGGGCATGAACTGCTCTAGTTTGTTTACCCTTGAGACAATCACCACAGACAAGCTTACCTGGGCAAGATAGCTTAGGTAAGCCTCTTACAGCATCAACTTTTTGCAATTTCTCAAGGTTCCTGTAGTGAACATGTCCAAGTTTCCTATGCCATATAGATGCTTCATCTGTTTTAGCATGGAAACACACTGCTTCCTCTTGAGCTAGGTAGCAGTTATCCTTGGACCGAGTACCTGTCATAACAAGTACATTATCACTATCATAAACATCACAAGATGAACTGTCAAATGTAACCAGCAAGTCATCATCACATAGTTGACTGATGCTGATTAAGTTTGCCTGTAGCCCATCAACCAACAACACATCCTTCAGGGGTGGAAATCCATCAACATTCAGTGTCCCCTTTCCAATGATTTTCCCTTTTGTACCACCACCATAGGTCACAGTGCCAGTACTCAAGGAAACCATATTCACAAGATTGTCAATGTTGCATGTCATGTGTCTTGAGCATCCACTGTCGAAGTACCACTTACCTGAAAGGTTAGAATACACAGCAGAGAAAACAACATTGCAAACAACTTTAATCTTAGGGGTCTTAACTTTTTCTACCCAAGTTCTACCTTTCTGTCCTGAACCTAATGTTGGTCTAACATCAGAAACTGCTGTTGTTCTAACATTGGGTTCAGTAACTGTTTTCTTACCACATTCTCTTATAAATTTTCTACAGAATGGTTTTATGTGGCCTGGTTGGTAACAGTATTGACAGATAAAAGTAGGTTTACTTCTCACAGTGTTGATGGTACCTAAACTCTTAGAATCAGATTCTTTAACAAAGCTAGAAGATAGATAGGCAGAATTTACAATAGAAGAGGAAGGTTTGGAAGTACCTGCATTCCATTTAGCTATGATCTGTGTGTCTTTCTTGAGTTTATCCTTTACCTCTTTCAACTCAGCTTCAGCTTTGTCAAGATCTCTTTCATAGAGTTTCAACATGTTTTTCAGACACTCGATGTCATGAGTCAGTGCTTTGTTCTTCTTTATGAGTTTCACATTCTCTCTCTCAAGCCTGAGGAATGTTGTGTGCAGATCATCAAGAATCTCCTCCTGGGATAATTCTTCTTCTTGGGAGTACTCTTCTTCTAGATCAACTGTACCATGAAAACAGTCAAAGTTAGTATCATCACAATCAGAGAGTTCATCAGAGATAACCTGGGAATCATTGTTGTTCCAGTCTCCAAAAAAGATTTCCTGCTTTGCTGTTGGTTCACCAATGTTAGAGTAACATTGTGATCCTAGGCAATTTCTGGAGTCTTCATTGGTCCAGGTGATCCTTGTGCATAGCGCAGCAGTTTTGATTTCCTCTGAGTGTTCTTCGGTACTTGTTCCAGATTCAAAATCATCTTCATTGAAGTCATCTACACAAACCCAATGAGAATTCCCTCTTGTTCTGAGGGTGTTAGCACATTCATGTTTATAGTGACCATACCCCTTACATTCATAGCACTGAACATCCTTTAATTTTTCTACATCTTGAGGTGTGCTCTTAGATGCCATGTACTTAACAAATTTAGGGGGCAATTTCTTGTAACCGGGGCCATCATTACCAGTTAGTTTTTCTTTCTGTTTACCTTTGAAACCTAATTTACTAAACTTTTTGGTAATATTGCCATAGTTAGAAGAGATCAACTCATATTCATCCTCATCACTACCTGCAGAATCTGAACTAGTTCCAAGAAGGGCTAAAGCTAATTGCTTGCTAGACTTTCCTAGGAATTCTAATTCAAATTCTTTCATAGTGTTCATCAAGGTCTGGAAACTCATGTTGGCAAGATCTTTAGACTCATTCATAGCAATTCTTTTGACTGTAAACTTAGAAGATAGTGTTCTAAAGGCTTTATACACCATGGTCTGATTAGGAATCACAAAACCTAAGTTCTGACATTGATTAGATATAACAAGAAGTTTCTCAAAATAACTATCAATAGTTTCCTCTTCTCCCATCTCAATCTTCTCAAAGTCTCTCAAAAGTTTCCTATACTTAGAATCCCTCACAGCCACATCACCCTCACAATGTAACTCAAGTGTTTCCCATGCAGCTTTAGCAGTATCACAAGTTTGAACAAGTTTAAACATATGATTACCTATCCAGCTAAAAATAGCATTGAGAGCCTTCTCATTGTAGTTGTAGAGAGCAATTTCAGCGGCTGTCCATTGTCCCCTTGGCTTTGGCACCAGGTCAGCATCTCCATCTCTTGGCTGATAAGGGATGGTATAGCCTTCTAGTACAGCTTCCCAAGCTTTGAGGTCGATGGATTTGATGTGGACTCTGAGTCTGATCTTCCAGTAGGCATAGTTGTTGGGACCTTCCAATACTGGCAACCTGCTGGTATTGGGGTTGGAGCTGTCCATCTTGTCGTATCAACGCCAAACACCGGTGAAGTTGGTGCTTGGCTCTGATACCAATTGAAATTGTGGATCGGGTTGATACGTTGTTGATGTTAACTTAACACTGAAGTTCTAACAGCAGTTTGTGTTCGCTGTTAGTTCGATGATGTTACTTTAACAGCAGACCAGAGTAACAGTTTGCAGCGAAATAAACAAACACGAATTTAAGAAGTGAATATAGGATTATATTAACTTCCGAGCCGTAGGCAAAATACCACAAGGGTTTAACAAAGGCGTTCTCACAACTCTCAAGCTCCTCACTCTCGAATTGTTCAAACTAAGCAAAGCACACAAGAGTTGCTTCGACTATCTCTAAAAGCTCCTCACTCTTAGATCTACTCTAACAACTTAAAAACTTTGCTAAAGCAAGACAACACTCAACAACTGTAAATTAATCTCTTGGATTGATTAGCTCTTGTCTCGTTGTTTGTCTTGATGTACTTCACACCTATATATAGGTTCTTGATCTTCGACTTCAAGGTGTGTTGTACACGGTTGGTAATTCTCTATGTTTCCTTCTCGAACTCCTCTTCCTTGTTCTCGCAGTCCTTCTTGAATAAAAGTTCCTTCGCCAGTGATCTAGCTAAGGAAAGACTCCTTCTTCAATTCAGGACTTTCCCTTGGAAGCTTTCCTAGTCGCACTCGACTTCTTCTTTCCTTTTATAAGCCGTTTGCTTTAATTAAGGAAACTTCTCATCTTGGAAACTTTGAGCGTCCAACCTAATGCAAGTTTGTTTCCTGAATAATAATCAAAGACAGCTACAACTGTGGAACTCAGTTAGTTAAGTGAATAAGGCAAAACAATAATAATAATAATAACTAGATTGTAAAACAGTTTCTGGACGTGCAATGTTACTCTAACATTGAAAATCTCAATGTTATCCTAACATCCAGAAAACTTGCACTTTCACATGCCATGGTTCCGGGGAGCATCACCTCCGAGGAGGTGCAGCAAAGAGTGGATGCTGCTGTTAAGCAAGCTCGAGAGGATGCCACTGCTCAAGTGAAGGAACTATACATCAGTAAGAACCAAGGATACTTAGCAGGATATGCTATGTGGGGGTTCCTTCAATGCTTCGGGCAGGTGCGCAGTAAGGTAGCCCCCAATTTAGATCCGCGGGTAGTCAATATTGCGGAGATGCAGAGGCCTACTCTGGAGTAAGCCTACGACCTCTTTAAAAAGAGTAGCTCTCAACTTTCTCCCTCCTCCTCTTCCCCGACTCGGGTGCCCTTGGCAGCGGTACTTCCGCGGCCTTCAGTTCACGCCCCTCTCCGAGTGGGGGTCCAGGCTGTTTCCTCCAGCGTTCCTCCTCCTACGAGTGCTCCGGTTCTTTCCTCCACAACTGAGCCAGCCCATGTCTCCTCGAGTGCTCTACCCCCCAGTCTTAGGGGTTTTTAATTTGTTTTTTCTCTTAAGGACCCTTGTATTTGTTATTATTTTTATGTGTAATGGTACTTTTATTTCTTGTCTGAAATGAAACTTCTTTTCCGTGTTAATAGTCACATAACTTTTCAGCGTATTATGAATACTTGGTCCCTTTTCTTTAATTGTAGAATGTTGAGATTGAGTTTACAGAAATGAGATAACATCTCACTCTTTACTGCCCGAACAACTTTCTTAGCATAGCGTGTCCATTTGCAGTGCAAGTTTGGGGAAGTATATTTTCCTAAATAGGAGTATCCCCCGACACGCTATCGTAGCTTTTTATAGTATGCTTTAGGCAGCTCAACTTAATTCGGTTATTCGAGGAAAGGGTCCTAAGTATGTATAGGTGCTTAGAGTTTAGTGAATATTTTCACGTCCTTTCAAAGAATCATTCCAGTAGAATTGCTTATATTCTCGTCACTTTTAATTATGCAGACTTTCGGAAAGCCTTTGATGAGGGAGTACGAACGAAGTTACCCAGAGTAATTGCTCTCGGAGATATTCTCCGAGGCCACTGGACCATGTCTTCCCCTCTTCCCACAAGTTTTGTATCGACTCTGCGCAAGTATTTAGAGAATCTTATGATTCTTCACGAGGTATCCAAAACCGGAATCGAACTATAAATAGTGAAGGAAAGAAACTAATCTTTGGTGCGTATCGTTCCGTTGCTGTAGCACCTGCTTCCCTTTTGGTTGTGGCAATGATCCCACGCACTTGCTTAAGGGTTTAATGACCGCGAGAATAAGTTCTCCCCGATTGGCATCACTTTTGAACGTTCTTGAAGATGAATCTTATGGCGTTCCCGCAGATGGCGCCATTTTGTTAACGGGTTTGGAATTACGACCTAATTAACTGATTGTTTATTTGGGTTGGAACGCCTTTGCCCGTGGTTCAAAAACTAAGCGCTATTTAAAAAGTGAGAAAAATGACAAGAACATTCCTTCCTTTTATTCACTATGATCCACTCTTTTTCTGAGTCGATATGCGTATTTCCGAGTCTATACGTGTGTTTTCCCCAATTGTCCGACCTCTCTTTGTTTCCTTTCTTCCTTTGCTTATATAGAGTTTTTAGGGACAGGTGTTGCTATGCATGTGCTTATAGGTGTCGTTATGCATGTGGTGGTGCTTTACACGCGTTACAATGTTTATTTAACCAATATGATAACGTCTATCTTAAGTGCTGACTGTATCATTTTATCTTCTTCCGAGGGCTTTGGACTTCTTCATGATGAGGGGTAGACTGCCTTCTTTGTCTCCGAGGGCTCATTGTGACTCGAGGGCCAAGTTTGGGTGTTCTCTTAGTGACATTGTTTCTCCGATAGGGGTGTATTCTGGAGTGAGTGGTCCAGGATATTCTCCGAGAGGGTGTTTATTCATGAGTTGATCTCCGAGGGGTTCTTTAGCCTTCGTGGGTAAGTGTTTTCTTTCTCCGAGTGCCCGGAAAGTGTTGTTCTGTAGTTCTTGCGTTATTGTGAAGTTCCGACCTCTGGGTTGGTCGACTAGGGCAGTGTTCCGAGAGCATTTGTACTGGGAGTGCATAGTAAGGAAGTGTTTTTGTCAAGTTTCTGGGATTCTGTTGATTTCCGACAGCTCCAGTGGGCTTTGATAGATTGGTTCTTTTAACTCATCCTTTCCAAGAGTTCATACTTCTCGGAGAGGCAGAATGAGTGGGGCGGAGTGTTTGTCCGATGCTGCGGTAGTTCCGATAGCGGTTAGTCTGTAGAATGCTTTCTTCAACTGTTTACTCCGATAGGTATCTGCCTTGGTTACGGATTCCGCCTGTTGGGCCATTAGGCACGACTTTGCTCTAGTATTTGATGTTTGGAGATGTGTTCTGAGGGCGCTTGATGTAGCTAGGAGATATTTGAGTGTTGTTCTCGTTTGTCGATCCTCGGGGGTCTTCCGAGGGATGCTTGGGGTGTGATACATGTATCGTGAGTGCAGGTTGCATAATAATATATCTGGTAATTCCAGTAATTGATTTATTGTCTACTTTAAGCAGGTGAATTTCCATCATGTTAACACGCTCTATTGAGATGTCACCGTCGTTGCACTTCCAGCCATCTTGAACCACGAGGTTCAAGATGTTTGTAATGCATCTTATCTGCACGAGAGCTCTATTTTCTTTCGTAATGTCGCCTTTATCCACCCACCAAGTCACCAAGTCTTCAATAGCTGTGTCATTATATGTAGCATTGTCAACCGTGATCGTGAAAATCCTCTTAATTTTGTAATCTCTCAATACTTGATGACATCTTTCACTATATCTTTTCCCGTATGACTGGAAGTCAAACTAAAGCTTATGATTTTTTTCTTTAACCTCCACTTGTTATCAATGAGTTGGACCGTGAGATACATGTAGTTTTCCTTCATAATCGAAGACCAAGTGTCGGTCGTTAGGCAAACCCTTTGTGCTTTCTTTTTAATAAACATAATCAATTTTCCTCTCTCTAGAATATACAAATTGTGGCACTTATCATTTATAGTCTGGTCGACAAGTTAATCTCAAGATAGGATAGGCTCGAGCCATCATACACCTAAATTACTTGTTTTCAACCGTAATGAAAGGCATCTCGTTCTGGATTAAAAATATAACCACGCCTTTGAGTACATAGTCTTGATCAAATATCCAATTACTAACAAAACCATTATCCTCCAATTTCAGTTTCTATTGCTTTTACTGTGTTCTTCTTAGTTTTCAAATAACACCTCTCATTGTGACATTTCAATTATTTTGTGCAGCGTTTTTGCCCATCGGATGCAATTACCGCAATGAAGGAACCGTCCTTTGCTTCTAAATAATGATTTATATACATGGGAGAAATAGGCCGAGGATCTCTAGAGGTAGATGTTACCGAGGGAGGACGAATAGTGGATGGTGCCTCGAGAGGACGGGAAGACGGTTCTGTTTTAGCATAAGAAGTAGATGGTGTTGTAGAATCCATGAAAACCATGGAAGTCGGTGCCTTCGAAGTAGAAGCCCGTTTACAAGGAGAAGTTCTAATTATGGTACTTGTAGAAGCTCCGACAAGGATTTACCATTGCCACAACCAGGAGTTGTTGATCCTATCATCTCTATAAACAAAAGAGGCAATTGCACGATTCAATACCAAGGATACACAATATCTAAAATACACAATTTGATCAAATTCAATTTCAACACCAAAGGTACAAAATATGATCGATTTCGATACAAAATATATCTAAAATTATCATTTTTGCACAAACTTTAAACAATCGCCACAAACTCTACACAATATGATTAAGTTTTAAGGTGTTTGTACATTTTCACATTAACTCGAACAATATTTGGATTAAAAGTTTTTAATTTCAACCGAACATTTATATTCTTGATCTAACGCATTCCATTTAACTTCATAACAAACTTTAATTTCATAATGATGCTTCTAATTATATTAATTTTCAAAATCAAGCCCTAATTGATAAAAACCCAAAACTATAAACTTTGATTGAAAACTCATAAACCCTAGTTCTTATATTTTAAATCAAAGTAATAAGTATGCAAGGATTTAACAAACCATAAAACATTAAAACAACAATTAGAATCTTAATAACAAAATTAAAAGTTTTATGAAATCTGAAATCTACCTTGGATTTTGGGGTTTCGATTAGGGTGAAGAACGATGGTGGGCGGTGAAGAGCGAAGGGTGGCGGTGGTGTAGGCGGCACCGCATGTGAAGTTGGTGGTGAAAGTGTGCATGGGGTGTGT
Organism: Linaria vulgaris; assembly: GCA_948329865.1. NCBI lineage: Eukaryota > Viridiplantae > Streptophyta > Magnoliopsida > Lamiales > Plantaginaceae > Linaria > Linaria vulgaris. Next base: position 12,151,352 of record OX415254.1, on the reverse strand, counting down.
ATGTTTTGTGTAGTGAGGTGTATATGATTACTCTATACCAAATACCAAATAAACAACGAAGTCGTACGTACTCTTTATTAAGCCACGTTATATTATTTTAAAACTTCATGTTAATATTATGAAGTATCATATCTTGTGCTTTTTTTTAGTACTCTCTTGGTGCTCTAAAAAACATGTACCAAACCTAAATCTATTATAACTCTAGTTTTTTAAAACATGACACATGGAATCGCCTCCTATTATAGAAAATTATGCTACATGCTAACACATATTTTTGATAATTTGCATCTTGAAAATATTATCTAGGGGTTTGGTGCATGGGTTTTTAAGAATCATATGCGATATCATACGATAGAGTTTGGTTGAGACTTTTTAAATCACATGGAAAAAAACCACGATTAACTAGTTTGCTTTAACCTTCTCAAGTTGATCAATATCTTGTCCACAAACTAGTAGTTGTGATTACAAAAATTGTGAGGTAACTAGCAGTGTAATTCACTCCCCTAAGTTTGAAAGTAGAGAAGGGTTTCCGCATAAAAACAAGAAGTTTTTATTCATTTTCCTATTAAAAAGTATGTCTATGATTTTGGTATTTTACTTTAAATATAAAAGAAACACAAAAGTAAGACAAGTATTTAAAATACAGTAGCATTTTGTGGTACCCGTTTATATTTTATTTTACACTCACTAAAATTGTGGATCAGGATTGATACGTTGTACTTAATGTTAAACTAACAGTGAACTACTCAATGTTACTTTAACATCGATCACATAATATAAATTGCAGCGAAAATAAAGAACATCGGATTTAAGAAGATAGTATATTAATATTATCTTTCGAGCCGTAGACAAAATACCACAATGGTTTAACAAAGACAATCTCACAATTCTCAAGCTCCAAACTCTCAAACTATTTGAACTCAACAAAGCACACACGAATTATCTCCTTAATTCTAAACCTAGACTTAATTCGTTAATTCACAAACTTTGCAAAGACAAGACAATACTCAACAACTAAAGATCTAATCTCTCAGATTTATTAGCTCTTGTCTCGTATATGTCTTGATGTACTTCACACCTATATATAGGATATTGTCTTGATCTTTATGGTGTATTGTACACGGTTGGTAACTCTTCAAGTTTCCTAGTTGAACTCATCTCCCAAGATCTTACATTCCTTCTTGAATAACAATTCCTTTGTTAGTAAACTAACTAAGGGAATGCTCATTCTTCAGTTCAGAGCTCATCTTGGATGTTTTCTAGTTGGACTTGAACTCCACTTCTTTCCTTCTTTAAGTTGTGCGGTTGACTTCTTCAACTTTAATTATGGAAACTTCTCTTGATGGCAACTTGAACGATCAACCTATGTCAAGTTTTTTCCTGGACAACAATCAAAGATAACTACAACTATAAAACTAGGTTAGTTAGTGAATAAAGGCAAAACGATAATAAAGAATTTCAAAACTGGAGCGTAAGAAAGTTTATATTTTCGATGTTATCCCAACATTGAGATTTCAATGCTATTCTAACATTGACATAACATTTTGCACTTTCACTCACTTATAAATTTTTCTAGCTAAGAAATACTTCAACTTATTGAAATTACAAAATAAATGGAAATACTAGAAATAACATTCAATGTAAAAAATATGCACGATACAACAATGAAGAAGACGCAAAGTAATTTGTATACTTATTAGTGGAATGGGGTAATTTCAACTTGGCATAACAAAAAGGGGTGAATTAGCCAAAATCCTTGAATACAATTGCTCCTCTACTGATCTATCAAGGCAATTATGAAACTTGAACTTAGAAGAAAGCAACAAAATCTCCACGCTCCTCTACTCTGTTATCCTCATTCTTCTACCTCAATTTGATTTGATAAAGAAACATCATGATGAGTACTTTGGTCCTCAACCTCAACTAAGTCCAGCTCATTAACAACCCTTAGATACTCCACGAACCACGATTCTCTAATCGTGAAAAGCCTCAAAACAAAAATTCGCACGCGATTTTTCGACATTAAAACATTAACATATATATCAGATTAGGACTTTTTGTCCGAAAATTTCATTTCGGGCATTTTTGGTTGAACTTTTAAAACTTAACGGGCATTTTCAGCAGGTCTGGGAAAATCGGGCATTTAAAGATAATGGCCAAAGTTATCGGGCATTTTTAATAATTCGTCCTTTATTTTAAAAGGAAATTTTAAAATGTCAGTTTTGGTTGTGGAAGATGTAGATTCCTGAAGGGGTTTAATATTTGAAGTAGCTCTGGAACAAAACAAATTACAAACCCACAACAATTTCTCTCCCAAACTACTCATACTAAACCAATTTCTGCAAAACCCTTACAAACAATTCCACAAAAAACACCTACGATCACACTTTCCAAGCCACAAACAACTTTTGATATATGCAACAGATTTATCTGTCACCAAAAATTGCAGTAACCCCTTTTGCCTCACAAACAAAGGTCCATCTACAAACTTACAAACAAACAGTCTTACAAACACAAACGCAATTGTCCCCCGAAGACTGCCCTTACCCTTCTATCAGAGTATAATGAATTTTTTTTACGTTATTTTGTTGAACGAAAATGTATGAAATTAAAAGATCCATGAAATTAGGATTTAACATATCGAACTTGTAAATACAAAGAAAGTACAGAGAACTTACTTGATAAAGTTTGTAAGGATTTATTGATATCACTGATTATTGTACAACGTTGATTACTCCATGAACAAACATTGTAATTTGAACTCTCACTTATTTTTTCTAACTATTTAAACTCTACTTTAAATTCTCACTTGAAGCTGAAAAATGAAAAAACAGTTTTTGACTCTGAAGATTGATGTCTTCTCCTCTTCCTCAATGCCTCTATATATAGGGAGAAATTCTTCGCTATTCCGGATTTGAAATTAGAAATTTCAATTCTGAGTTGGTGGATGATTGCCTTTTTTCCAATAGAGCATGATGGAGGTGGGACCCACTTTGTCTTCTTCTTCTGACTTTGCTTTTCAGAGTAGTGGAAACCGACTTCGAATCTTTTTAACTTTTTCAGAATATTTGTTTTTTCTCTTTATCCTTTTCTCTTTATTTTTTTTCAATCAACCTATTTTTTCTTTTGTGTCAGCTGACTATAAGATGATTTACTAAATCATTTTTTTTTACTAAAAGTAGATTGCAAAGCAGCAAAAGAAGTTTTGACAAAAGATGTTCAAAATCTAGCATCAAAACAAATTTTTGCTAGATGGCAAGCAATTCTTTCTGTTTTTGATTTTGATATTGAATATATTAAAGGAACTGACAATTGTATTCCAAATTTTCTTACCAGGGAATTTTTGCAAGGATGTCCGAACGAAAGCAAGTAGTTCCATTTTCAAAATCTAGTTCATCCTCAAAATCCAATTCACCAGGAAGCATTCTATATATATATATATATATATATATATATATATATATATATATATATATAAGAAAAAAAAGACTTAATACATATAAGATTTAAGGAACAAACTGAAATATCAAAACAAAGTAAAAGATAAGATTAAACTTGCACTAATATAAGTGATGAAAAAATAAGGTAATGCAGTGAAATGATAAAAATAAGGAAAATATTTCGAAATCAAAACAAAGTAATAAATTATTATTTTTTTTAGTTTTTTTGCAATAACGTATGTTATATAAAAAAAATCTCATAACGAAGTTGAAGATAAAATATATATTTGAAAAAAAAATATTAAGGTAAAGAGAACGATTCTAAATCCAAAACAAATTAAAGTAAAAGAATGAGATCAACATCTATTACTATATTAAAAAAAGCCAAATATGAGTCTGGGCAGGCAGTTATTTGGTCATTTTTACCAAAAGTACCCTTGAAAAAAAATTAACTTCTTTTCGTAAAGAGCCTTTGGGGGCTAAAATAGTCAAATAATCAGAATTTAGGTCAGTTGTCCGACCAATTTTTGATGTTTCCTAATTTGTCCCTACTCAATACCCTTTACAGAAACAAATGATGGCACTACACGGTAGGATCATATTGTAATTTGATCCAAAACTACAACCCCACGTTCTCACGTTCCCTCGAGGTCTTCTATAACCGCTCTGAAGATTAGACATTTGGATTCTAACTAAAAGCCGCCCTACTCTTCAGGTTGGGCTAGAGCCTAGATGTGTGCAAGAATTGATTGTACCCTTTTCTACTCAAGAAAGAAGTCTGATGTCAACGGAAAATGACAAAGTTGTTGAAGATAAATTGGTCAAAAAATATTTGGAAGGTAAACATGATAACATTCTGGAATTTGTGTATGTAGCGACCTCATTAATTATTTTTTAAAATTTTGTTTCGAGTGTATTTTTCATTTTTTTTTCTTAATCTTCATCGAGGAATAGTTTTTTTCAAATCCTATTTACCATATTTGTGAGGAAGAATCAGTAACATAATGTCAGCCTCAAAGTTAGTGACCCTGATAATTTGTTTCCCAGAGTTGACAATGACTTTTATTTTGTTTTTAGAGTAGTAATTAAGTAAAAACGTCTTAATTCATACACCAGAATATGCTAATTTTAAATTTGCTATTATGAGATTAGGAAAGTGGGAATCAGATAGCATGATAATTGGTTTGAGGCATTCTTAACCTCATGCATATGTCTCTGTTGGTTTATAATTTTTGATTAATCAGTACAGAAAGGATCTTAACCGTATTACATATGATGGTACATGAAGGGCTCTTGCATGTTGATAAATGAGCAGTGGTATAGGAAATGGTTCAAAAGTGATGAACTGATTATGGCATTTTAGCTATTAGGACATTTTGCCAAGAGATCAAGATCTTTTCCTTCACAATATTTCCTATCTGTTATTTATATATTTTCCAAAAGATTTAGTCGTTTTTTGCATTTGCATTAAAAATGTTTTACATTTTCTTTTAGCTTAATAAATAAATTTTTGCCCAGGTGACATTGTTTTTGCTATGAAGAAGTGGTGACGTGCAGAGAAGCCGTGGTTCTCGAATTAAAGAGCAGGGGCAGAGTGGTGAAGAAAGGCTGCAATGCATATGGCAGGGATAAATTAAAGAAGGTACATTTCTGTTCTTGCAACTATATAGTAGCATATGTTGCATCTCTGTTCTCTTTTTCTTTTCTTTCATATTATTGTGAATGTATTCCAATACCTTAACCATTCTGCTAACATCATTTTACATGCTTACTTACGTTGAGAGTTGTCTGAGGAACTTGCAGAGATTACCGGATGAGCAAACAAATTGCAGTGGATTGCCATTTGCGGTTCAAAGATAATATTCCATATTTGTTAACAATTGTTTGAAGTGTTTGCTTTGAAGTTTTACAGATCATAACCACAATTTTCTAGAGTAGTAACTCTGTCAAAGACTAATTCAGTACCGCTACCACTTTTTGCAGGTAAATTCATTTCTGTATGTACAGATCTCGCTTCACAATATTGTATTAGACTCTTTATTATTTTATTTGTTTACGTACTAATTTCTCTTCATATAGTGTTAGATATAAGTACTGTTTTTTTATTTAAAGAAAAATTATGTAAAAAATAGCATGTCAATCTTTCGGTCTAAATTTTTCTGCCCAATCTAATCCATTGTTTCTATTGCCATTTTAGTTTCATCAATTTAGATTTTCTGGAAATCTACGTCCTCAAATGGATTTTAAACCTAAATATTTGATCTTTAAAGCGCAGATAATTAAAGTTGCTTTTTCTATATGGCTTAGTGATTCTTTTATTTTAGTACCCTGCTGATTTTGTTTGGGTCAGCAGCAGCTACTATTTTAGTACCCAGCAGATAATTAGCATGCACAATGGAGTTCTTATATGATTATCAGGCTAACATGTTTCACAAACGGGATATTTTGCTGAATGGGATCATTTTGTAATTGTTACTTTTAGTTGAATTAGTCCTTTTTTTTTTCCACTAAACTTCTTGGCATCTTTCCGCGTATATCTGTTTTTTGTTCTTGCCTTTTTCAAGTTATCAGAACATTATTGGCATCTAACAATTTGAATTGATACTAACACAATTTATCGACCTCACACACCATTAAAATCAACACTTTATCAGGTTTGCCAGGATAAAGAGGCGAAAGTGGCTGATATGGGCGTGTGGGTGGAGAATTGCTGGCAATGGAATTTTCGATGGCGTCGTACCCTTTTCTCATGGGAAGAGATGCTGTTAGAGCAAATGATTCAGATTATCAACTCTAAGCAGCTTCATCAGTTTCAACAAGATACTTGGAGATGGAAGTGCGACAAGTCGGGAATCTATACGGTGAAATCAGCATATCAAGGCATTGTTAGGCGCGCCTCCGTATGCCAGGTCCGTGATTTCAGTACTATTTGGAATTCTTTAGTACCGCTCAACATTAAATTTTTCGTATGGAGAATCTTTTTGAACCGTATTCCTTCGAAAGATAATCTTTTGAAAAGAGGTATTATTTCCGAAAATGAATCAATGGATTGTGTCCTATGTGGGGAGGAAGAAGAAAGTGTGTTCCATATTTTTGGAAAATGTCGGGTGATGTGCAAGATTTGGGATAGAGTTTTAGCGTGGATTGGCGTTGTTTCTGCGTTGCATTTCTCGCCAGAATGTCAACTCGAGCAGTGGGGTGAAATACTTCCTAAAAGTAAAGGGAAAGATTTATGGAATTGCGTTTGGTTTTTTGCTGTGTGGATTATTTGGACTACAAGAAACAAGATTTTGAAGGAAGGTGGAGAGTGTGATGTTGAGAAAGTTGTTGAATTAATCAAAGTTAGGTCTTGGAATTGTATTAGAGTTAAGAAAAAAGGTTTTTCTTTCTCATTTACAAACTGGTATTTGCACCCCTGCGAGTGTTTGGAATACTTGATCAGGTTGGTTGTTGTAATTTGATATTTTTGCACCTCTGGTGCATTTATTTTTATTATATTTTAGCTTATCAAAAAAAAAAATCAACACACTCTTTACATCAAGAAAGAAAGTTGCACGCGGTGAACAATTTGAATTGATAATAACACAATTTATCGATCTCACACACCATTAAAATCAACACACTCTTTACATCAAGAAAGAAAGTTGCACGCGGTCACCGCGTGCGCCCGGTCGCTAGTTTTTTATTAATAAAAGGGATGGCGAAAATCACGGTAACTAACTGAAAATAATAATTTAATTTAAAAGAGATCATCTCGTAAAAGAAAAACAAATTGTAAATAAATAAGATTAATGACCTATGAATTCAAGACAAAGGAAATAAACCTGGATTATTAAATTTTAATTAGTAAAACTAGTTAATTAGTGTTAATTTGTAAGATTACGACCATGTCTACGAACGGCACATCAACATATACTGGGTTGTCGGGAATATCGATGTGTGACGAGCCGGGGGAATAGGGCACATACGACAGTGTATTATCTATTGATGTTTCCCCATGAAAAATCCACTCTAAATATCCATTTGTAAATCCCGACTTATGAAGATGATCCCGTACAACCTTTTTATCGAAAAACCGTATATTATTGCATTTCATGCAAGGACACCTTATTTCGCCCCGTAGATCTACGAATCTAGGACCTTGTTGCGTAGCATATTCAATGAAAGCCCAAACCCCAAACACAAATCTATTGCTCAAACAACCATCACTATCATACATAGCATACATCCAAGATTTATCTACTATTTAATCCATTATTTATCTAATAAGTTGTAAAATATAAAACAAATAATTACAATTAATAGAACAAGAATTTTAAAGAGCTAAATAGAATGATCAACGTACTTCTTGAAGCGTGAAAAAACGCGTCGCAAGAATGTTGTGTACACCACGATTACTCTCGGTGTGTGTAATATTACCTATCACCAAATAAATAAACTTAAGTTAGAATAATTAAGGGAAAACTGCGATACTACACCCAACCTATTCGCGCTTTTGCGATGTTGTACCCAACCTTTGATTTTTGACCCCGCTGTACGCAACCTTTTATTTTTAAAACATGTTGAACATAGACTAATTTTTCGGCCAAAATTGAGAATTTGCAGGGGTAAAACCGGTACTACACTCAAAAATTAAAAAACAATTATTAAAAAATAAGAAAAAACAAAAAAAAAAACCCCCCTCCTTCCCCGTCGCCCCCCCACCCACCCCACCACGCCGATTTGCAGCAACACCGCTGCAAATCGCGGTGAATCACCTCGATTCGCAGCGGTGTTGCTGCAAATCGCGGTGATGACCGTGATTCGCAGCGGTGTTGGCTGCAAATCGCATCACCACAGCTATTTGCAGCGGTGGTGGCGCGATTTGCAGCCACCACGGCTGCGAATCGCGGTCATCGCCGTGATTTGCAGTAACACCACTGCGAATCACGGTGATTCACCGCGAGTTGCAGCGGTGTTGCTGCAAATCGGCGGGGTGTGGGTGGGGGTGGGGTGGGGGGGGGTTTATTTTTTAATTATTTTTTGTTTTTTTTAGTTTTTTTTATTTCTATTATAAATAAATGAAATGACTACTTTGCCCTCGTGCAATTCGGATTGCTGATGTCACAAGATCAGAATATGACGTTTTTTGGCCAGAAAGTTAGTTTGGGTACAACATGTTTTAAAAATGAAAGGTTGGGTACATCGGGGTCAAAAATCAAAGGTTGGGTACAACATCGCAAAAGCGCGAATAAGTTGGTTCTAGTATCGCCGTTTTCCCAATAATTAAATGGCAAATTACATTGAAAATAAACATTTGGGATAGTATAAGGGAAAAATACGTGCATACCTTAAAGATTAGTAAAGGATAGAATGAATTTTAGAGGAGAAGGGAGTGGCCTTTTTATAGGCCACTAACAGTCAATAGGGACCGCACTTAGGTCCCTATTGGCAACGATAAGTATCAATAGGGACCGCAGTTAGGTCCCTATTGATACTAACCGTTGTTAATAGGGACCTAAAGGCGGTCCCTATTAACAATAGTCGTTGTCAATAGGGACCTAAACGCGGTCCCTATTGAATAGCTATTGTTAGTAGCGACCTAGATGTGGTCGCTATTGACACTAGTCGTTGTCAATAGAGACCGCAATGCGGTCCCTCTTAACAATAGCCGTTGTAAATAGGGACCTAAACGCGGTCCCTATTGAATAGTTGTTATTAGTAGCGACCTATGCGGTCGCTATTGACACTAGCCGTTGTCAATAGCGACCGCAATTAGGTCCCCGATTTGTCAATAGTGACCACAATCAGGTTCCCATTGACTCAACATGGACCTAATTGCGGTCCCTACTAATATTCATACTTTAAAATCGTTATTTTATGATGATTTGAGGTACATCGTTGCTTGTTTAGTTCATAATTACCATTGTAATAGTTAAAATAACAACAATTCACATGTTGCAATGAGTTTGGTTGCTAGGAATCACAAACACACCAACATCAATCCAAAAAAACTCAAATTTCAAGGATGAATATTTGTAGGGACTGCACTTAGGTCCCTAATAAGGAAACAGGGACCGCACTACGGTCCCTATTTAAAATTAATGACCTACGTGTGGTCCCTAATTATTAATAGGGACCGCAGTTAGGTCAGTAATTGCGGTCCCTATTTCCTTATTAGGGACCTAAGTGCGGTCCCTACTAATATTCATCCTTGAAATTTGATTTTTTTGGATTAATGTTGGTGTGTTTGTGATTCCTAGCAACCAAACTCATTGCAACATGTGAAATGAAGTAATAAATGATTGCAAAACCAACCGCATAGTAGTTTAGTTGTGAAATAATAGATTGAATGAGATTGATCGAGTTATTAACGTTCAACCTATATTTCAAGTTGTACAACTAATCATCACTAGTTAGTTATAGTTGTTTTTCGTTTTTATTCTTTACTTCACTAATGTTAGCATAGATATTAAACAATAAATTAAACAATTACAACTAACTATTGATGATTAGTTGTAGAACATGAAATATATGTTGAACGTTAATAACTCGATCAATCTTATTCAATCTATTATTTAACAACTAAACTACTATATGAGGTTGGTTTTGCAATCATTTATTACTTCAATTCACATGTTGCAATGAGTTTGGTTGCTAGGAATCACAAACACACCAACATCAATAAAAAAAATCAAATTTCAAGGATGAATATTAGTAGGGACCGCACTTAGGTCCCTAATAAGGAAACAGGGACCGCACTACAGTCCCTATTTAAAATTAGTGACTTAAGTGCGGTCCCTAATTATTAATAGTGACCGCAGTTAGGTCACTAATTTTAAATAGGGACCGCAGTGCGGTCCCTGTTTCCTTATTAGGGACCTAAGTGCGGTCCCTACTAATATTCATCCTTGAAATTTGATTTTTTTGGATTGATGTTGGTGTGTTTGTAATATTCCGAATTAGTATTAATTTATTGTTTAGTATCTATGCTAACATTAGTGAAGTAAAGCATAAAAACGAATAACAACTACAACTAACTAGTGATGATTAGTTGTAGAATATGAAATATATGTTGAACGTTAATAACTCGATCAATCTCATTCAATCTATTATTTCACAACTAAACTACTATGAGGTTGGTTTTGCAATAATTTATTACTTCAATTCACATGTTGCAATGAGTTTGGTTGCTAAGAATCACAAACAACCCAACATCAATCCAAAAAAATCAAATTCCAAGGATAAATATTAGTAGGGATCGCACTTAGGCCCCTAATAAGGCAATGCGGTCCCTATTTAAAATTAGTGACCTAACTGCGGTCACTATTAATAATTAGGGATCTCACTTAGGTCACTAAAATATAACAAATTGAAATTTTGGCGAACATTTTAGGCGAGATTGAGGGAGAAATTTTAATTTGACAAAAATTCGAAAATTTCACCCTGTCTTCTATATATACTCACCACTCTTACACATCAAATTTCATTAATCTCCAAAAAACACCCAACACAAAAACACTATCTTCTTTTCCAACACAAAAACACTATCTTCTATTCTCCAAAAACCACCCAACACAAAAACTTTTCTTCTTTTTACCAACACAAATCCAAAAAAAAAATCACCCAACACAAAAAACAAATCACCAACTCAATCTTTCCTTTTTATTATTTTGGATCTACACTTTCTTTTCTTACTTTTCTATTATTTTGGATCTACACTTTCTTTTCTTACTTTTCTATTATTTTGAATCTACACATTCTTTTCTTATTTTTCTATTTTATTGGATCTACAATTTCTTTTATTTCACTTGTTTTTTTATTCATTCATCTTTTTGTTTTCATTCATATTTTATTTTCTATTATTAGTCATATTTCATTCATTTTTTTTACATTTTTTAATACTTTCATGTCATTATATTAACTTTTTCTTCATTATTCTATTATTTTGATCTTGTTATAATCATATTTCTACAAAAGAAAATATATTTCGGAATATTTTTGGAATATTATTGTTTTTTTTTTCTCGCAGACTATTAGGGACCGCAGTTAGTGATTGCAAGCGACCGAGGTCGCTATTGCCCTCATCAGGGACCTATTTGCGGTCCCTGATGGCAAGTGACCGAGGTCAATAGAGACCGCTCAATAGTGACCTACGTGCTGTCGCTATTGACCTTCATAGACCGCTGGGGGGGGGGTAATAGGGACCTAATTTTGGTCCCTATTGACCCCTTTTTTCTTGTAGTGGACAATAGTTACAGGGTGGAATCAACTAAAAATGACATATACAACAAATACTTTTTCTAGTCACATCTTTCACATAATAAAACATGAAAGATTTTTATGATAAACAGAGTATTCTAGAGAGACCAATTCTAAAAGCAAAAATTGAGAAGTAGAGGAGAAATAGAGAAGATTATGCGAGGGATATAAAATTATGAAATTAGGAGGGTATTTTTAAAATGGAGATAAAAGAGGAAGTAGTTGGAGAGATAAGGGGTGACTATCTCCATTACGCAAATTTAAAATTTATCTTTTTTCCCCCTAAGCCGTTAGAATTATGAGAAGAGAAATTTGAGGGAGTTGGTTTTGGTCTTTGTGGAAGGGTTATTAAATTTTAAATTTGATTTTTTTTTTAATTTGGATTTAAGAGAGAGGAGTAGTGGGGAAGTTTTAGTCTTGGTGTCACAAATTTCCATGTACTTGAGCATGTCTCTTGATTGTTTGCGAGGTCGCTCCTCGTCGGGAGGTATAAGGTAGAATCTTAGAAGTCATAAGGCTGAATTTGTTTATTCTTAAGCACAAGTTCATTAGCTATTCTATGAAAACTATGGTACTATTGCTACATCAAATTGTCTAGTTGAACTATTTCTACCAGTAAGATCACTCTTGAAATGTATCTAGTAGGTCACAGTTAATTCTTGCATTACCAATTCTTTTATGTGAATCTCATTAAGTCATTAAAGACTTATTCCTCGTTTCTTCTGTCCATTCCTCACGATAAAATCAACATGGCAACATGGACCAAGTGAATAATTGTTCAAGCGTGAATTTTGGAATATTCGTGTTTTGTCACTAGTACATAACCATTAAAATAGTCACATTATTTGTAATACCAAGAATTCTGCTGTATATATCAAAATATAATTTATAAAACGTGTATGGTTTTGATCCTGAACAAGCGAGACCCCTTCCTATGAGTTGCACTTTAGTCTGGATTAAGTAAAGTGGCTGGCCACCACTGAACCAACTCAGATTAGAGCATGTCTCGTGAGGCGCGGTCATCACAACGCCCAATTACCTTCAAGACGATTACATTACGAGGGGAGGGATCCAAGGATTTGCGAGTAAAGGACCTTATAGACGCCAACACAGGCTGGTGGGATAGGATCTTGTTCGAAGATTATTATGGAGGTTGACGTGATGACTATTCTGTCCTTGTCACTAGGAGAAAGGGACTAATGATGACATGCATATTTGGTATAGTAAGAATGGTGATTTCTAGGTGAAAAATGCATATCATATGATTATGTCACATGGACTTGTTTCGAATTCATCACTGAATTCAGAGAGTGTTCTTAAGGACTGAAGATTCATTTGGAATATAAAGGGCCCGAACAAACTAAAACTATTCATTTGGTGCGTTTGTTCGGATATTCTTCCAACAAATGAAAATCTGAAGCAACGACATATGTCCGTGGACATAAATTGTGGAGTGTGTGGTGGGGGACATGAAGATGTAAAACATGTGTTGTTTGATTACGAGGTGGCAAGACAGTTGTGGGCACTGGCTTACATGCCGTATATTGCACAGATCCGAGAGAAGGAGACTTTGGTGGAGTGATTTCGTAAAGTCCATAATTCATGGGACACAAAGATGGTGCTTAATATTGCGGTTGTTTGTTGGGCGATTAGGGGAGTAAAAATAAATGTGTTGGGGGGGAGCGGATGGACTCGCTTATGGATATTGCGCGGCATGCAAACCTTTTCTTTTGCAATTGGTTGGAGGCAAACAGACTTGGGAGAGCATCCATGCGACTACGGAAGTGGAGGAGTGGGTAGCCCCTCCTAAGCCATGGATTAAGTTTAATTTCGATGGCACTTTCTTTGTATATGTCATAATTCCAATCCGCTTTTTGGGTTAAAAACTAGACATTCATGGCTTTCCTTTGACGTATGGCACTAGGCAAGACTTTGTCTACAAAAAAAAATTAGTAAGTTTTCTAAGTTGTTCTTGAGTTTGCTTTTTGGCTGCTCATCTTCAAGATACACAATTATCAAATTAGGTAGTCGTGACTTGTCAATTTTCAAAGATCGCACGAGCATGTATTGCATTTGCATGACACGTAAAAGATACAAATTATTGTACAACACACTTATATATTACGTTTTACACTTTTACTTATAATTTTTTCAAACAAAGAGACTTCAACTAATTATGAAGTAATATAAATAAAATAAATAAATAACAAGGTTAGCAATGTGAAAATATACCTTACAACAATGGACAAGACGCAAAGTTTTTTGTTGGGTAATTTCAATGGCAAAACAAAGGGGTGATGATAACTTGCCAATAACGTGGAATTCAATTGCTCCTCTACTCTATTAAGACAATTTACGAAATTGGAACCTAAAAGTAATCAACAAAATCTCCGCGCTCCCCTATCTTCATTCTTCAACCTCAATTTGATTTAATAAAGAAACATCATGATGAGTACTTTGGTCCTCAACCTCAACTAAGTCCAGTTCCTTAACAACCCTCGGATACTCCACGAAGCTCGATTCTCTAATCGCAAAAAGTCTCACAACCAAAAGTCGCACACGATTTGTCACCGCTTTCTTACATAGCAAAATACGCTTAAATTCTCGCAAAACTTCATCAACTTTATGTGGTAAAACAGCGTGCACATAATTACCACATTCAATGCAAAAACTCGCCGCAATTTCAATGTTATCGGAACTCGGCTCTCCCAAAAGAAGCAACATGACTTCGATGGCAAGCGACGTGCGAACCACTCTTTGATTGATTAAATGAGCCAAAAACTTTGTTGAACTCTGCATTTGTATCTTTTCATTGAAGTGGAAAGCTTCTTTGAATTTGAGAAGTACCTTAATGGCCAAAGAACGTCCCACATCAGGGAATTGTGGGTTGATTACCGAGACCAATGACGCGTAAACTTCGGTCAAGGTTGGACGCTTAAATTGATATTTCAGGATTGCTTGACAAAACAAGACTCGTGCCGTGTTCAGATCTTCCTTCATGAGCTGCCGTGCAATTTTTTCAACGTTGAAATATTTTAGTTGGTTGATTGATTCTCTGATGCTTTCTTGCAATTGTTGCTCATCTTTCTCGCATTCACGGGAAAACATACTAGATAGCTCAGAATCCATCATACGAAAGAAACTTTTGATTATTTGGAGAAGTATCTCATAAACTAGCCAGTTATATGCTTTTATAGGGTTAAAGATATTATAATACTTAACTTTCCGAGTCCTTCAATGAGTAGGAACTTAATTAACGAAGGGGTCTCTTTTCGTTTGCGGCATTTAAAGGAAATATGTTTCCTTTTATAAATGGGAGAATATAACCATTAGATAATTTACTTTATTACGCTTAGTGGGACATAATCCTGTATTTAATTAGTAATAAGTTTGGATCTGTTAAGTATTCTTCAATAACTAGCTAGTAGTTATACGATTAAATTTACTATCTATACTTAACGGTTTACTTTTCTATTTCTGTGGAAAGTTTAAGACCAAGTAAAAATTATTAGGACGCAAGTTCCATTAGCGTCTAGGACATACATGAAGTTTGACGCTTTTAAGAATTATATATATATATATATATATATATATATATATATATATATATGTATATACTTGGACCGTTGCGTTCGGCTTTTATTGAACTAATTAGTCAGTCTTTTCTATATTAGTATAAATTATACGAGTAGTATCCCTGACTTTATCATCAATTCATCATCACTTGCAATATACAAATACAGAAACCACATTATGCACCAATTTACAGGTAAAGAGCATATGACGATTCCTACTAGTCAAAGACAGTTATATTAAACATATAGTAATTGTACGTTGACTAATTATTTAGTTTCATTTATTGAGACTTGGGGCCCAAGCACACAAAACCATTATAGATGGGCTGTTGAGAGAAACTGGGCCGTTTTATACTCTTAAATTAGTAGCTTGATCGCGATCGCAATGGTTTTCATCCAAATATTCCGGGAATATTAATCCTAATTATATATATCTTCCTAAACTTTACGCAGGTGTGAGATTTTTCCAAATTTGTATTAAATAATGATAATTCGGACAAAGAAAAAGTGTGCACGTGTTAGCTACCATACGATATGATATTTGTATTGTATTTAAAAGATTATATTAAGGTTAACATTTTTTATTACTTTTGGAAAATCTGTGACCAACTTAGTAATAAATTGTAATATATATAATTATATATATACATATATATGCACACACACATATATATACATATATACTTTTTATGTTAATAATGTCTTTCAGCGAAACAAGCCAATGAAACGTTATGAAGTTATCACGTACTGTATACAAAAGAAAACTCGCTATATATAAATTGTAAATAATAGTTAAATTCACTCCTTGTCAAAGTTATCAATTCTTAGTTATACTACATTATATAAAGGAAATCATGTCAACACCAATTTTTTGATTTTTCTATTTACCTCTTTTACACACCATGAAAGTTTGTTATTAGTTGGAATATAATTATAATTTATTTTAACTTTATTATTATTTAAACATTCTCATTAAAGGAAAAGCAAATATTACCTAATTCTCTATTACATAAAAAAGGTTACGATGTATAGGCTTTTTTTTAATTCATATTTAAGTAATAACCTTTATCATATAATTAATTATATTGTACTTAAAATAAATTATTAATCACGTGAAATCGTGTGTGATCAATACTCTAGTTTATAAGAAACGTAACTGATTCTTTTTAATATAATGAAGTCATTTTGCTTTTGACTCGTATATGTCTTAGCAGGCAGTTGTGGGCCGGGATCTCGTGGGGACAGGACCCTGACCGCCCATTCCCTCCTGTCAGGAGGAAATTCCTGCGGGAAATGAGCTCCAGGGGGATCAGCGCCAAATTTTCAGCTCCCATTTTGGGGCTAAAAATGAGTTTTGAAATGTTTTCCGCTTTGCTTCGTACCGACGGCACATGATTTTGTATAAATAACGATATAACGACAAAACAAAAAAGCATAACGACAAATTCTTATAATATCACGATAAAGTACGACATAATGAAAAATTCAAAATCATTTATCACCACAATATATCACAGCATCCAATCACCAACAAGATCACAATTGAGTCAATGCCAATCAAATTCATTTATCACCACAACATATCACATCATCTAATCATCAACAAGACCGCAATCGACTCAATACCAATAAAAATCATTCATCCCCACAATATATCACATCATCCAATCACCAACAAAATATCAATCATCCAACACGAAAAATGTACGATGTTTGCACGACAAATCAAATAAGAACCTAATTAAACATATCAAATCATCAAATTCTTCATCAACATAAAAATGAAAAATATCCCTAAGTATTTCATTCAAATCCAGCTAAAGTAGTTGCATCATCACCCAAATTATTACCACAAACTTTGCACGGAAATTGAAATATTAGCATTCCAAAAATAAAAAATTATCTAGAACACTAATTAACTATCAACATATATACATGATTCACGTTTCTTCAAGTCCAACAAGCACTTCTCGATTTTATTTGAGTTTCATCATCACGTAGCCAATCTCGAGAGCACATAAGTCCTTGAACTATTACTGAAGCCAATGAGCTCCTAAAAAGATCAAGGAAATGCCCTCATGTACTAAAAACTAATTCTAAGGCAACTGTTGAGACCAAAGTTGCTAATAAATTGCGAGCCATTTTGGAAATAATAGGAAAGGCTATTGACTTTCTACCAAAACATAATGTCAAACTTATCATGAATCTTCTTGAGCCTATCACTGAAGTATATATCAATCTCGCACTATGCTTGTATCTTCTCGTGATCCAATGACCTAACAATATTTCAAGGAGCATTAATGATAAAAATTGAAAAACTTAAAAAAGAAAAAACTTAAAGTCGAGATCGTGAGAGTGTACCTTGCCCACCGCTCGTACCTCATAGTCATGAGGTCCTCTGTAATCCAAGGAATCGTACTTACGAAAGAGGTAGAAGTTGGAGTGGTACTTGTTATTGCATTTTCTTCGAACATAACCTCATAGTCATCAAACAACCGCTTAATCTCGTCCTTAATTGTCTTAAGCATTAACGCATCTTTAAACATTTCCACGACATATTTCCATTTGAGGCCGGGAGCTACAATGGCGGCATAATACAACAAGTGATTCATCTTCCCTGAAACAACCCAAAACTTGTTGTATTTCTCCTTCATTATCAATGCCATTGCTTTCAAATTGTCCCTTTTTTGGTTATAGGATCCACATCTGGTTGTCTCAGCCGCAACTTCAACGGGGATTGATGCAACAAAGTTAGGTTAACTCTATATGCAATGTTACATAAGTGGTGCCTGAGTTAACTTTTTGACAGGCTCCAAGAAGTCAACAAACATGTTCGCCCTCTCTCAATCATCATCAGTTAGTAATCAATCTTTGAACTCATTTGCATGAAATCATATGAGACACTAAGCATCATGTAATATGAGCTCCGACTCATTGGGAGTCTAAGCTTAGAAATTTCTGACTTTCTATTCCAGCTTCCACCATACAATCTTTGAACGTCTTACAATGACTTGGAAAACACTTTATGTACCTCATGAAATATCTAATGCGCTCTATTGAGATGTCACCATTGTTGCACTTCTAGCCATCTTGAACCACGAGGTTCAAGATGTGTGCAATGCATCTTATCTGCACGAGAGCTCTATTTTCTTTCGTAATGTCACCTTTATACACCCACCAAGTCACAAAGTCTTCAATAGTCGTGTCATTATATGTAGCATTGTCAACCGTGATCGTGAAAATCCTCATAATTTTCTAATCTCTCAATACTTGATGACATCATTCGCTATATCTTTTCCCGTATGACCGGAAGTCAAACTAAAGCTTACGATTTTTTTTTCTTTAACCTCCACTTGTTATCAATGAATTGGACCATGAGATACATGTAGTTCTCCTTCATAATCGAAGACCAAGTGTCGGTCGTTAGGAAAACTCTTTGTGCATTCTTTTTAATAAACATAATCAGTTTTCCTCTCTCTAGAATATACAAATTGTGGAACTTATCATTTATAGTCTGGCCGACAAGTTAATCTTAAGAATGGACAGGCTCGAGCCATCATACACCTAAATTACTTCTTTTCAATCGTAATGAAAGGCATCTCGTTCTGGATTAAAAATATATCCACGCCTTTGAGTACATAGTCTTGATCAAATCTCCAATTACTAACGAAACCATTATTCTCCAATTTCAGTTTCTATTGCTTTACTGAGTTCTTCTTACTCTTCAAACGACACCTCTCGTTGTGACTTTTCAATCATTTTGTGCCGTATTTTTGCCCATCAGATGTAATTACCGAGATGAAGGCACCGTCCTTTTCTTCTGAATAATAATTTATGTAAATGAGAGAAAGAGGCCGAGGATCTCTAGAGATAGATGGTACCGAGGGAGGACAAATAGTGGACGGTGCCTCGGGAGGACGGGAAGACGGTTCCATTTTAGCACAAGAAGTAGATGGAATCGTAGAATCTATGAAAACATTGGAAGTAGACGGTGCCTTTGAAGTAGAAGCCCGTTTACAAGGAGAAGTTCTAATTATGGCACTTGTAGAAGCTCCGATAAGGATTTACCATTGCTACAACCAAGACTTGTTGATCCTATCATCTCTATAAATAAAAGAGACAATTGCATGATTCAATACCAAGGATACACAATATATAAAATACACAATTTGATCAATTTCAATTTCAACACCAAAGGTACAAAATATGATCGATTTCGATACAAAATATATCTAAAATTATCATTTTTGCACAAACTTTAAACAATTACCATAAACTCTACACAATATGATTAATTTTTAAGGTGTTTGTACATTTTCACATTAACTCGAACAATATTTGGATTAAAAGTTTTTAATTTCAACCGAATATTTATATTCTTGATCTAACGCATTCCATTTAACCTCATAACAAACTTTAATTTCATAATGATGCTTCTAATTATATCATTTTTTAAAACCAAGCCCTAATTGATAAAAATCCCAAACTGTAAACTTTGATTGAAAACTCATAAACACTAGTTCTTATATTTTAAATCAAAGTAATAAGTATGCAAGGATTTAACAAACCACAAAGCATTCAAACAACAATTAGAATCTTAACAACAAAACTAAAGTTTTAAGAAATCTAAAATCTACCTTAGATTTTTGGGTTTCGATTAGCGTGAAGAACGATGGTGGGCGGTGAAGAACGACGGTGGCGGTAGTGTAGGCGGTACCGCATGTGAAGTTGGTGGTGAAGGTGTGCATGGGGTGTGTATGTTTTGTGTAGTGAGAATGAAGAGTTACTCCATGAAAATTGTGTGAGATACCGGGTTCGGGTCGGGATCTGGTCTAGACCCCCACCCCGCAAGATCTGCTTTCTAATCCGACCAGATGGGTTTTCGACAGGTTTGACCGTTGGGAAAAGACTCGTTTAGCCAGGCCGGGTTCTCCAAACCCGACCTGACCCACAAACCCATATAGCTGCGCAATAGGGTTGAGCCCGACCCATATTTTGAACTACGCCTAATTAAACTTGGAATAGTTTAATTATAATACCTATTAGCCGGGTCGCTTAGTTGTTTGGCTTAATTTGGCGCTTTGCCTCAAATTATATAATAGAACAATGCTTACTGGCCGGAGTAAAGCCTGATCAAGCAACGACGACAAGGGGGGCAAAGTTAACACCTATCCCCCCTTTTTCAAATATTTTCTATATCTATCCCCTATCTACAAATACACGCTCACTATTCTTATTTTTTACAACTTTTTTGATAATGTATGTTGTAATCTCGCCAAGTTGGATGGCTTATTCAATCAAGCACACATTTTGTTGTGTTAAACTCTTGTAAAATAGTAAGGTGCATATGATTACTCTATAACAAATACCAAATAAACAACGAAATCGTACGTACTCCTTATTAAGCCGAGTTATATTACTTTAAAACTTCATGTTAATATTATGAAGTTATCATATCTTGTGCTTTTTTTTTGTACTCTCTTGGTGCTCTAAAAAACTATGTACCAAACTTAAATCTATTATAGCTCTCGAGTTTTTTAAAACATGACACATGGAATCGCCTCCTATTATAGAAAACTATGCTACATGCTAACACATATGTTTGATAATTTGCATCGAACCCCCTCTTAATAAGACAATAAAATTGAAAATCTTATCTAGGGGTTTGGTGCATGGTTTCTTTAGAATCATATGCGATATCATACGATAGAGTTTGGTTGAGAATTTTTAAATCACATGGAAAAAAACCACGATTAACTAATTTGATTTAACCTTCTCAAGCTGATCAATATCTTGTCTACAAACTACTAGTTGTGATTACAAAAATTGTGAGGTAACTAGCAATGTAATTCACTCCCCTGAGTTTGAAAGTAGAGAAGGATTTCCGCATAAAAAAGACATTGTTATTCATTTTCCTATTAAAAAGTATGTCTATGATTTTGGTATTTTACCTTAAATATGAAAGAAACACAAAAGTAAGACAAGTATTTAAAATACAGTAGCATTTTGTGGTATCCGTTCATATTTCATTTTACACTCACTAAAATTGTGGATCGGGATTGATAAGTTGTACTTGATGTTAAACTAACAGTGAACGGCTCAATGTTACTTTAACATCGATCACAAATTATAAACTACAGCGAAAATAAAGAATACCGAATTTAAGAAGATAATATATTAATATTATCTTTTGAGCCATAGACAAAATACCATAAGGGTTTAACAAAGATGATCTCACAATTCTCAAGCTCCTAACTCTCAAATTATTCGAACTCAACAAAGCACACAAGAAATATCTCCTTAATTCTAAACCTAGACTTAATTCGTCAATTCACAAACTTTGCAAAAACTCAACAACTAAAGATCTAATCTCTCAGATTTATTAGTTCTTGTCTCGTATATGTCTTGATGTACTTTACACCTATATATAGGTTCTTGTCTTGATCTTTATGGTGTATTGTACACGGTTGGTAACTCTTCAAGTTTCCTAGTTGAACTCATCTCCCAAGATCTCGCACTCCTTCTTGAATAACAATTGCTTTGTTATTAAACTAACTAAGGGAATGCTCCTTCTTCAATTCATAGCTCATCTTGGATGTTTTCTAGTTGCACTTAAACTCCACTTCTTTCCTTCTTTAAGTTGTGCGGTTGACTTTTTCAACTTTAATTATGGAAACCTCTCTTGATGGCAACTTGAACGATCAACCTATGTTAAGTTCTTTTCCTTGACAACAATCAAAGATAACTACAACTATAGAACTAGGTTAGTTAGTGAATAAAGGCGAAACGATAATAAAGAATTTCAAAATTGGATTGTAAGAAAGTTTCAGTTTTGATGTTATCCTAACATTGAGATTTCAATGTTATTCTAACATCGACAACACTTTGTACTTTCACTCACTTTTAAATTTTTCTAGCTAAGAAAGACTTCAACTGTTGCAAGCCCAATTGTGAACAAGTCTGTTCGTACCAAAATCCATCCAAAGTGGCATTCTGATTATAATATTTAATAAGTTATGTTATTTAAATAGCTTTATTTAAAGTGTGTATTGTAAATATTTAATGGGGATAATATCTAGTGGGAAGTTATTAACATAGCAGTTAGTGGAGCAGTTAGTGGAGAAGCATATATATATTTCCTTATTGTAATTATGAATGGAAGAAGAAATATAACGTATCTTTTAGTATTTGTTTTCTCTTTTTTCCC
Organism: Linaria vulgaris; assembly: GCA_948329865.1. NCBI lineage: Eukaryota > Viridiplantae > Streptophyta > Magnoliopsida > Lamiales > Plantaginaceae > Linaria > Linaria vulgaris. Next base: position 12,128,889 of record OX415254.1, on the reverse strand, counting down.
TTCTACCAATTCTGGAGTTTAGTTCTTCTTCAAAAAAGAACAATTAATTTCTGATTGTATCATTTTGGTGCTTTCATTGAATTATGCCTCCAAAGCCTAATCAATCTCAGCCATCAATTGATGGTGCTACAACAAATGATTCACTGGAAAAATTACAACAAGAAATGGAGGATACAAAAATACAAATGGCTGATACAAAAGCACAAATGACTGCTATGATGAACATGATGGCAGAAATGAATTTCAAATTGGACAGGCAAGCAGCAACTTCTGTACACATGAACACAACAGCAACACAAGATTTTCATGTGGGGAGTTCTACCAACCAATTTCAGAATCCAATTTTTCACACAGCAGTGCAAAATGACGCATACAAGCCGTTGCAACCACATTTGAATGCTTTTGATGGGACAGATCCGCTGGATTGGGTGCTTAACGCTGACCGATTGTTCAACCATCATGGTATTCCCATGGAACAACGTGTTCATTATTCATCATACTATATGCAAGGTAAAGCTTTATCTTGGTATAATTGGATGTTTATTAGCAGTCAATTTGGAAATTGGCACATGTTCAAAAGAGATTTGTCATTACGTTTTGGGCCATCTTCATATGTTAATCATCAGGCAACTCTTTTTAAGATGAGACAATTAGGCTCTGTAGATGAGTACAGTGAAGAATTTCAAAAAATTGGTAATTTTGTTCATGATTTACCAGAATCTGCAATTCTTAATTGTTATATTTCCGGGTTGAAAGTTGAAATACAGCGGGAACTGGCCATTTTGAAACCTGTTTGTATTGATGACGCCATTGGTTTGGCAAAATTACTTGAAGATAAAATTCGTGATGCCCGCCCAAAACCATACTATAACCGCTCCAACACATACATAAACACTACAACCAACACTCTTCCACTTCCTACGCCCCAACATACCCAAGCATTACCAGCACCTAAAACCACCACCACATTACCTGTACGACGTCTAAGCCAATCAGAGATGCAAGAACGTCGTTCAAAGGGCTTGTGTTTTAACTGCGATGAAAATTTTATACGAGGTCATAAGTGTAAATCACCGCAGTTTTTGGTGCTTCTTGCTACTGATAAAAATGCAGAACAAGAAATTGAGGCTGATTACTATGTCGAGGACATTGAGCAAGATCAGGAGCCACATGAGCCACCAACCCCGTCTGCTCATTTTCTCAAACGATCATCAGCGTCACAACCTGAATTTCTTTGTTCATTGGCAGCCTACTTTGGGGCATCTGCTCCAAAAACAATTCGAGTTAAAGGCATGATTTTGGGAAAATCATTCACTGTTTTAGTGGATTGTGGAAGCACGCACAATATTATCCAGCCAAGAGTTGCTGAATTCTTGAAATTAGCAATAGTTTCAGTGCCTTCATTTCCTGTTATGATAGGAAATGGCGACCATATGAAATGTCAAGGGGAATGCAGAGATGTTCAGTTGACACTTTCAGACACTGTTTTTCCAATCTCATTGTTAGTGTTGCCTATTTATGGCGCAGAAATCGTGCTTGGTGTACAATGGCTCGAAACTCTTGGAGATATTAATGCAAATTTCAAACAATCGAGATTAGTTTTTCCTTATGGTGGTAAAACAGTTGTTATCCAAAGAGAACCTCGCATCACTGAAGTTTCCCACTCACAAATAAACCGTTTGCAAAGAACTAATTCTATTGCTAGCCTATATGCTCTCACTTTTCAACACACACACCCTAACCTCACCTTGCCAGAAAATCCCACAAACAAATTACCCAAACAGTTTACAACACTTTTAGCTGAATTTGATATCATTTTTTCACAACCAACCACACTTCCCCCAAAGAGACCCCACGACCATCATATACACCTACAACCCAACTCCCAACCAGTTAATGTTAAGCCTTACAGATACCCACATTTCCAAAAAAATATCATGACAGAGATGATTCAAGAGATGCTTGATGAGAAAAAAATACAACCAAGCACCAGTCCTTTTTCTTCCCCAGTATTACTCGTGGGGAAAAAGGATGGAACGTGGAGGTTTTGTGCAGATTATCGTGCTTTGAATGCCATAACGATTAAAGATCGTTTTCCAATACCTACTGTTGATGAATTATTGGATGAATTGAACGGGGCAGTTATATACTCCAAACTTGACTTACGTGCTGGTTATCATCAGATACGTGTTGCTTCAGAGGATGTACATAAAACTGCATTTCGTACTGTGGATGGCCATTACGAATTTTTGGTTATGCCATTTGGTTTATCAAATGCACCCTCTACTTTTCAAGCTGTGATGAATGAGTTATTTAAGGGATTTCTTCGACGCTTTGTGTTGGTGTTTTTTGATGATATATTGGTTTATAGCAAAAGCTTGGATGATCATGTTGATCATTTGCGTCAGGTTTTTACGAAGCTATGTGATCACCAGTTCTACGCCAAGTTAAGTAAGTGTGTTTTTGCTGTTTCTGTTGTTCAATATTTAGGCCACATAATTTCTGCTGATGGTGTTAGAGCAGATCCAGAAAATGTCAAGGCTATCATGGCTTGGCCAAGACCTAATTCTGTTACGGGCCTCCGGGGTTTTTTAGGCTTAACCGGTTATTATAGGCGGTTTGTCCGCCATTATGCTACTCTCGCCTCACCCCTCACAGATTTACTAAAAACAGAGAGTTTTACATGGACAATTACAGCACAAACAGCATTTGATAAGCTAAAAGAGGTGATGACGACGTTGCCCGTGTTGGTTTTGCCTGATTTTTCACTTCCTTTTGAGCTCACTACGGATGCTTCGGCTTTAGCAATTGGAGCGGTGCTTTCCCAATCTGATCACCCCATTGCTTATTTTAGCCGAAAGCTGACTGGCCGCATGCGATCGGAATCTGCATACAATCAAGAATTATTTGCTGTCAGTGAGGCGGTAAAAAAATTCAGACACTACTTATTGGGAAGGAAATTCATTATATATACTGATCATAAGAGTTTGAAATATATCTTGTCCCAAAGTATACATACCCCTGATCAATTGAAGTGGATCACAAAATTAATTGGGTATGAGTATGAAGTGGTGTACAAACCTGGGCGTGATAATCGGGTAGCGGATGCTCTTTCACCAGTTGACTTTCCTGAATTTGCAGCCTATTCAGTGCCATCTGCTGAATGGCTTCATGAGATACGGGCTTATATGGACTCAACTGCAGGGCACCAATTTAAACATCAGATTGCGGCAGATCCTAATTATCAATGTGTGGATAATCTGATTTTGTTCAAAGGGCGTATTTTTGTACCTGATATTGCTGGGTTGCATCAAAAGTTGCTTGTTGAGTATCATTCCAGTCCCATGGGTGGACATTCTGGTGTAAAAGGTACTTTATCTCGTCTTTCAGCTCAATTGTATTGGCCTCGCATGAAAGCGACAGTTCAACAATTTGTGAGAGAGTGCAAAATATGTCAACAACAGAAATATGTCACAAGTAAACCAATGGGTTTATTACATCCACTGCCAATACCACAGAACATATGGACAGATATTTCCATGGATTTCATAACAAAGTTGCCATTATCATATGGTAAAACAACTATTTGGGTGGTTGTGGACAGATTGACAAAGTTCTCACATTTTATATCATTACCAGGTAAATTTACAGCAGCTTTTCTAGCTTCCATTTTCATAAATGAGCTGTACAGTTTACACGGCCTTCCTAAGTCGATTGTTTCGGAACGAGACCCATTGTTTTTGAGCAACTTTTGGAAAGAACTTTTCAAACAAATAGGCACGAAATTATGTTATAGTAGTGCTTATCATCCTGAAAGTGATGGACAAACAGAAGTGGTAAATCGCTCATTGGAGTGCTATCTACGTTGCTTTACAACAGATAATCCAAAACAGTGGTCACGCTATTTGCCTATGGCACAAATCTGGTACAACACTTCTTTTCATTCAAGCATTCAAATGACACCATATGAAGCAATGTTTGGCAGAAATGCACATATTATTCCAGATTACCAGATTGGGTCTAGTTCCAATGCTACAGTAGATTCTACTCTTACTACACGAAAAGAGCTACTATCTCAGTTGCAAATAAACATGGAGAAGGCTCAACAAAGGATGCGCACACAGGCGAACAAAAAACGTCAAGATCATGAGTTTAAGGAAGGAGATTTGGTCTTAGTGAAGCTGAAAATTTACCGTCAGATGTCGCTGAAAACGCACGCACATCACAAGTTGTCCAAGCGATACTACGGCCCTTTTTCTGTGCGCCGCCGCATCGGATCCACCGCCTACGAGCTCGATCTTCCTACCTCCAGCCGTGTACACCCGGTGTTCCATATTTCTCTCCTCAAACCGTATTTTGGCTCGAATCCGAATGTTGTTGATGCACTATCTGAGTTGGATGATGACGGGAAGGCGGTGATTTTACCGGAAATAATGGAGGAAAGGCATTTTGTGTGGCGTAATGGCAAGAGGGTGGAACAAACCCTAGTCAAATGGAGAAATGCCCCTTTAGATGAAATGTGTTGGATTGACTCAGCTGATATTTCAGATTTATATACTACAATGGATGGTTCAGATCAACTTCCACACTCCACCCTAATATCTAATGGTTCACAAGGGTCTGATTCCTTATTGGACCTTGAGGACAAGGTCTCTCTTCAACCTGGGGCAATTGTTGCAAGCCCAATTGTGAACAAGTCTGTTCGTACCAAAATCCATCCAAAGTGGCATTCTGATTATAATATGTAATAAGTTATGTTATTTAAATAGCTTTATTTAAAGTGTGTATTGTAAATATTTAATGGGGATAATATCTAGTAGAAGTTACGTAGTGGGAAGTTATTAACATAGCAGTTAGTGGAGCAGTTAGTGGAGAAGCATATATATATTTCCTTATTGTAATTATGAATGGAAGAAGAAATATAACGTATCTTTTAGTATTTGTTTTCTCTTTTTTCCCTTCTACCAATTCTGGAGTTTAGTTCTTCTTCAAAAAAGAACAATTAATTTCTGATTGTATCATCAACTTATTTAAATTACAAAATAAATGGAATACTAGAAATAACATTCAATGTAAAAAATATGTACGATACAACAATGAAGAAGACGCAAAATAATTTGTATACTTATTAGTGGAACGGGGTAATTTAAACTTGGCATAACAAAAAGGGGTGAATTAGCCAAAATCCTGGAATACAATTTGACGTAACGGAAGCTTATAGGAAAGATTGGAACAACACACGATAATCAAAAGCTTGTTGATTCACGAAGAATACCAAAAAATTGATACGAAAAGAGAACAACTCTCAAAAACTTTATTCAATAATCAACTAACTGTTTTTTGAGGGTTTACATAGAATATATGCCCTAAAAGCATAATTAAAAATAGTAAAAAACATTTTTCTCCAAAAATGGAAAAAATCAAAATAAAAGCATAAACTAAAAGTGCTACTCATAAGAAACACGCTCCAAGAAGCGGAATGCAATTCCGAGTTTTAGAAATAATGATATAACTGAAACGAACATGACTAAAAATGGCAAAAACGGCCTTTTCGAGGCCTAAACGATGGAATTTAGGAGTTTGTCACCAGAGAGTTGAGTCGAAAAAGTCAAAACCAAGCTTCTTTGCCGAGAGTTTGTTATACTCATGTGTTGGAATACGATCCCGCGTCATCACTGCCGATACAAAGTCACCCACCTCAAACTCAACATTGTGTCTCTTTGTATCAGCAGCAACTTGTAATCTAAGGCAGCAGCTTGCAAGTGGTCATGAGCCTGGGAGTGCACTTGCTGCAACTGTTGGATAAAATCATCTGCCTTGCCATGCATCTTGACCGAGACAGTCACCGGAACTAAATCAAGGGGACCCCTAGGAACGAGGCCATACACCACTTGAAAAGGACTGAACCCATAACTGTGGTTGATAGCGTGATTATGAGCAAACTCAGCTTGGCACAGTTTCCGATCCCAAGACTTAAGATTATCACCCATAAGGCAACGCAACAGATCACCCAAAGAACGATTTACAACCTCGGTTTGACCATCTATTTGTGGATGATAAGCACTACTGAAATCCAACCGTGTATTCACCATGCACCACAAGCTACGCCAGAAGTGACTAAGAAAGCGAGTGTCCCAGCCAGACACAATTGACGTAGGCAGCCCATGAAACGATAAACCTCACGAAAGTACAGCAAGGCAACATTAATAGCATCAGTAGTCTTCTTGCAAGGGATAAAGTGCACCATCTTGGAGAAACGATCAACCACCACATAAATAGAATCAAATCCACGCTGAGTTCGTGGTAACCCAACAACAAAATCCATGCTCACATCTGTCCACGACTGTGTCAGAATAGGCAGTGGCATGTACAACCCAGCATTCGTAGCTTTACCCTTAGATAACTGACAAACCCGACAACGCCAAGAATCAACCACATTCTCATGAAGGGTAATCTTATTAACAATCTGGACCAATTCATTAAAAATATCAAGTTCCCAAGAAAATAAATCCCTCCTCAATTCCCTCTTCTATTGTTAACAACCTCCTGCCTAGTTACCCATCTCCGCAACGAATTTATCTTTATCATTCGAGATGCAATATAATCTGTTGAACCGAACTCGCAAAGGGGTTCCAACCCAAACATCATACCAAAATTTAGTTCTTGATCCATCCCCCACAAGTCTCTTTATCTTGCTTGAGAATCAGTACGTACCTGAAGGGTGTGATGTAAGATTAGCAATATCGCGCCACCACAAAGAGCACTTTGGCCGCTGCCTAGAGTCCACGTCGAGACTTTGTGGGTTGTCCAGATTCCCATATTTCGAGTGAAAAATACGTTTCCATAGAGCATCATCCTCTTGGAGCAAACACCATTTCCATTTTGCAAGCAAAGCGTTATTGAACCACTCAAGATTTTTAACATTGAGACCTCCATCCTCTTTTTTAAGGCACATTTTACTCCACTTTATCCATGAGATTTTGTTGACTTCATTGTTTCCACCCCAAAGGAATCTTCTTTGAATCCTTGCAAGTTTCTTGATAATTTGCTAGGAGTTGTGAGGAAGGACAAAAAGTAAGTAGGAATACCAGTAAGAACAAAGTTCAGGAAAACTAACCTTTCACCAAAAGAAATGTGATCACTTCGCAGCTTAGTAACATTCAACTTCATAAGATCAGCGATAGGTCGCCAAGTCTCCTCTTCATAGGATTAACATCAAGAAGGTTTTTGCAATTGCAATAACTTTTTACATGCTTATTGGTATGTTAAAAAGAAAAGACATAAGATTTCTTTTATTATTTATTATTTTTCCAAGCTTACTTATCTGTTAATTCTCCTTAAGGCTTATTTATGTGGTAATAACTTATAAACCTAAATATTAATAACCACAAACACCTATTATCATTTTAAATATTATTTTTCTATATATCTATTTCACACTGATTTGATGTTTATATACCCACTTTTCTTCTCAATACTCAAACTCTAAAACTACATTCAAATTAAACTTTAACTCGTTGACACGTTTTTCAAAATAATTCTAGAACACCCAAACTAAAATGAGTCAAACCAAATCGATGAAAATTCATCCAAACATTCGTTTATATATTTCGATTTCTTTCTATATATTATTTGTGTATGTTAAAATAAATTTATGTCCTTCTCATATATCGAAGAAAAGGTTACGAATCAGTAAAATGACAGAATCCATAAAAATTATCCAACAGGCCCTGGAAGGAATTCCAAGGGGCCTTATAAAAATTTAGAAATTCGACGCTTTGATAGAATAAAAAACCCTGAATGGAATGATTTTGAATATCGATTCATTAGTAAAAAACTCCAACTTTTGAATTGTCCAAGCAGGAACTTTATGTAAGAGTCGAAGCACCAAAAGGAGAATTGGGGATTTTTCTGATAGGAGATCAGAGTGTTTTTCCTTGGAGATGGAAAATTCGACCCCGGGTTTTATCAACTTGCAAATTCTTCCCCAGTTAGTTAAAAAAATGAAATTGGCTGATATTATGACGATACTAGGTAGCATAGATATCATTATGGGAGAAGTCGATCGTTGAAATGATAATTGATACAAAAGAAATACAAGCTATCAATTCTTTTTCCAGATTAGAATCCTTAAAAGAAGTCGGTTTCTAGTTTCCAGTTCTATCGAAAGTTAGGATTTTTTGGGTCACCAGAGGACAATTGTTGAGCGTTTTTCCTTATAAAGGAGTAAAATTAACCCCACTGTAAAGACAAAAACATGCTAGGAGGCACTTGAAAGATTAATTTTGATTTTTTTCCAAATTTTATTATAAACATGGCAACTGATCTTTATAAGTAATCGTGTATTTTTAAATTTTTTCTTGTATAAAAAATACACCCACGGGCACTATTTAGTAACAAAAAGTCAATTATCTTTGCCAATATTTCGTGCAAGCACGTGGATGCATTAAATGGAAGACAATTTTTTTTTATATTAAGTCCGGTGGATTGAATTAAATTCATCGCTAGGGATCTTCAAATACCTAAAATTAAATTAATCATATAGCTACATTCACGATCATGCATTTGAAGCTTGAACTCTGCTTTAGCAACATTTATAGCCCAAATTAAAATAAATTGTTTGGGCATATAGCTAGCCGGTCTACCCTTTTCTCTTTTCAATTCTCTGCCAGTTTTCTGTAGCTTCGCGTTCATTTCTGATAAGTACTATCTAGAGAAAAAAACAAATAACGCTGTGTATGCTTTATGTCTGTACAGTTTTACGAATCAATAGAATTATAAATAGTAGGAATTTTTTCTCGAAAGTAACTTGTTTGAATCGGAGGAGTTGTGTCTAAATTATGGATCAAAATCTCTAAATTTTCTGTATTGAAAATGGCCAACAAAATTTCAATTTTTTTGACTTGGTAGAAATTTTTAAAAAATTAAATTAATTTCATCGGTCATACTGATACAACAATATAATTTAGTAATATTTACAATATTTGACGAAAAGAATCTCCGAAATAACCGCGAAATGATTTCCAGTATCTATAATTCCAAGAGTAATGCTAATCCTAGCAGACCGGCCGTAAGATTTGAACTTAATTACAGCCGGTCTTTAATAATAATTAGTTTGAGGCTCAAATAAAGGGAAGATAGAAATGTGTTTACTGAATTGTTTATTTCCCTAGCAAGCAATAATAGTGACGTATCTATTTTTATGTGATTGGATTTTGCTGATTTTTAAAACATATTTGAAAATAAAAAATAAATGGTTCCTATTTATCTTAACTTACAAACATAATTTACTCTATGTATACTTATATATAATCAAAATAATATACTGATATAAAATATTACGTAAGTAATATAATAAGACACCTTACTTCCAAAAAAATTAATAATAACTTTTTTGCTCATCATAATAATTACAATAATAGTAATAATAATACTAATAACTATTCTTATTATTATAATAACAATAAATAATAAGACAATTGTACCTGTAATTAGCAATATGGCAATTTAAATAGAATAATTCTACATGAAACAAAAACAAGGCAACTGTATTTATATGCACTTTTTTAGAATTAATAATTCGGTAATTTAAATGAATGTCATTCTAACAAGAACCACTTCTCAAAAATTAATAACATGGTAATCCAAAAATGAAATCATACGATATAAAGCAGAATATTAATTAATGAGAATCTTAAGAACTCATAAAAAGCCACCTACCTTCCTGTTGCCGTTTCCCTTTGGTTAGTTTATCGAATGATTAAAGGGTCTGTACACTTATACGGACCGTAAGGAAAGCATTTTCCTAATTCCAATTGGTAACTTAGCTTAATGTCTAGGAAGTTAGTTATGCAATTATTTATACTGAATATCAAGACCATGCTTAGGATTTATTTTCTTTTCAAATGAGACAAAATAATATTCGATCTAATAGTATACAGTGGAAACTGAAATCAATTAGCAAGTACTAAAAATTATTACATGGCATTATCACCCGTTAGGCCTTGTCGCAAGCGGAACCACCTCGGCCAACGGCGTCGCCATCGGCGACGGCAGCGGGGACGTTCGACAAACCGGACACGTCGGATGCTTCCTCAGCCACGGATCGACACACTTGACATGAAACAAATGACCACAATCCGGCAAAACCCGAATCAAATCGATATTCTTATAATCCGCTAGGCAAATAGAGCAACAAGCGGCCGTACTAGAGTCCTTTTGATTATTGTAATTCGCCTTGGCTTCGGAGTACAAGACTTTGGGGAAGCTCGTTAGTGTGGCCTCATCGAGACCGATCTCGATATCGTGGTGGTTGTCGAACGGCTGAGGCGTTGCTCGAGTGATTCTGTGGGGGAGGGTGAAGGTAGTGGTGGTGCTGTTTCTCGTGCAATAATAAGAGGCTAATGTGATAGTGGTTATGAGAAGGAGGATGCCGACGGAGACGCCTATACCGTACCCGAATCCGCCGATGTTGGAGGAGCCGAGGAAGCCTCCGACGTTGTCTGTGGCGTTCATGGTGGGGATAGATGAGGAGAATAGGGGTGATCAGAGGCCATGGGTGGGGTGGGGTTATTACTTATTACTCTGAGGGGGTTTGCCAAATTGTGAAAGTCAACGGTAACGTGATATTGGTATATAAAAGATTTGGCGAAGACTTTTTAGATGTAGTTGAAGTTATATAATAAGTAAATAGTAAAATAGAGAGATATGGGAGGACACTTTTTATTGCGTCCTAATTGGTATAAAATGTTGATTTGTAATGCTTCTAAAAAACAATAATCCCATTCCATTATTTCTCTTGAATAAACTCGTTTCTTGACGAATTTAAATGTACCACATGTAGCCTTTCAAATTACTTCTTTTTAGTAAGGTAGTTTTTGACGAATCTAAAGGCACCACATGTAAATTTTGAAATTAAAAAAACGTATTGAGTTTCAAGCAACAAGAACTCATGGTTATCGTCTTTGCAAGTTATCACGTTCCTATGGCTCAACATGAACCTGATAATATTGGACCAAGCACATTAGCTAACCCGCAAGGTATCGATAAGTACCCCTAACTCCAATATGTAAGTACAAAACCACACATTAATTACTTTCTTACCATCAGTTTAGCGATTCATGATAGGATGCCAATAAATTAATAACACTAGTTTCTTGAAAGAAAAAACTTCTTGTAAGACAATTTCATGGGTGTCGATCGTTCTATTGTTATTATAACTTCAATAGATAATTAATGTGGTTTTGGCAAATAAATAAAGTTTACTGCAGACAATGAATTTATTATTAGCGGTGTGGAGCCGTCTGTCGATTTCATGCGCGCTTTATTAGTTGTGTGAACATGTGAGCGACGACCTCTTTATTTCTTGCAACTAAATTCATAACTTTTCTTATTAAACAATCAATGGAGTTTTTAATTCCAAGTTCAACTCTCCCCTTCAGGATTCAACGCTATCCGCCACTCTTGCACTGCACGATCTAGGCCGTAATTAGGTTATGATTATATTTATATCCTACATAATTATATATATTCAGTAAGTCATTGAATCCTATCTTATTTGCAAGAAGGGTCTTCTAATTTATGACCTTAATAAGTCTAATATTTTTTATGTCAAAAAAATGCATTACTTTCTATGTTATTGTTTTATTTATGTTATGTATGAAATTTTATTTTTATTTTTTTTATCGGCAAAAGAGAGAAGTATTATAAAAAAAAGAACGAGTAAAAAAAAACTTGCAATAAACATCACATGCATGAGACAATACAGATGATTTTTAATATTAAGTCAATCCACCATAGAGAACGGAAAGTCCATATCCTTAATCCTAAACCATTTTCAAAGATCTAAATTTAATTGTTTCCACCAGCCGATTCACTTCAATATCAGCGGCTACGAAGATCTTTTTGTTTCTCGTCGACCATACTGTTCACAAAGTAACAAACCCGACACATGTCCATTTTTCCCTACATTTTGCTGTCGGAAACATCTGCATATGTGGCCAAAAGTGCGACTTTAAAGTTTAAACAACAATCGATATTAGTGCCACTACAAAAATTCATGGCATTAGAAATGAAAAACTCACTAGCTTAAGGGTAAGAATCCGTGTCTATTGGTCTTTAGAGAGGGATTATTGGTGGCCACACTTAGTCTCTACAAAGGCTGTTATTAAAAACTTTAGAAACCAAAAATCCGTCTCTAATGTTTAGAGACGGCATAATCCCTCTCCAAATTAGTAGAGACGTAGCAATTGGTCTCTAAATTCGAAATATTAGACACGCCCATTTCAGATGCTATAGGTGTAGGGACGGATGGTTTTGTCTCTACAAATTAATTTAAGAATTATGGAGATTAATTTGAATAAAAATTAGTGGGGCAATGGATAAGGATTCATCCGTCTCTACACCCTTTTTTTTAGAGACAGATATGAACATCCAATTTATCAGTCCCTCAAAGTTTTTGAAATTTTTAAAAAAACAAATGGCGGTAATTCGAAATTTTTAAAAAAACAAATGGCTGTAATTCGAAAATTTTATAAAAACAAATGGCGGAAATAAATTACCGCCATTTTTTTTTGTGATTTCAATTTTTTCCCAAATTTTTTTAGAATTTAATTTTAGTCATTTCAAATATTTACACAATTTCTTTCAAACTCTGGCTGCTAGTAATCTAATTGCAGTCACTCCCATTTCTTAAATTATAATTTCGATTAATTAGTATATGTTTAACATGAAACAACAAAAGAGATACTGAAAGTTCATCAAATTAAAATAATAATGCAAACTATAAGCTCAAATAATATATACAGATGTAAGAAATTCACTTAACTTAAGATACAAATAATTGAAGCTATATGTTGGAAATAATGTTAATTACACAAACACATAAACTACTGCCGAACTGATTTGTGAACAACTATGGCAGAACATCGATTAGTTTGGGACAGAGAATTTCCGATTCAAGAGCACAAATCGATTCTTCACTTGCCTCCCCTCGTAATCGATTGGATTCCGCAATGTCCAAAGCTCCCCAAACCATTGAGCTTCAAGAGAGTTTACGAATAAGAAAGTTGAATTTAGAGAATCTGGTGTCAAGGCTATTTCTGTTAAGACGCAAAAGGTAATGTTAATTAGTCATGAACATCAAAGACATGAAAATAATTATTAAGGATAAATATGAAATGAAACTTACAGATGAATGTTGTCAAGAAGAAGAAAAAAGGTTAGTGATGGATTCTGTAAAAAAAAAAAAAAGATTGTTAGTGAAACATGTAACAAAAAATACAAAAGAGAAATAGAAGATGAAGAAAAAGGAATTTAGAACAATAATTAGAGAAGAAAGAAGAGTGAACCGTGTACTGCAATGGTTGTTTACCGTTTTTTTCTTTTTTTGTTTTGTTTTTAAGAACAATTGTTTCTTGCCTTCAACTCAAGATTTACATGGAAATGAAAACAGCAAGATGGGCATGATGGCGCAGCAGTACGTATATATATATATATACCTAAACATATAAGAACGGCCACCACTCCACTACTACTACTAAAGACAACATAAAGTAATTACTCCACTACTAATAAATAAATATAAAGTAATTACTCCACTACTAATAATATAATAAAGAATAAAAGCAAAGACCAAATCTGATCACACGACTCGTATCAATTTGAGTCAATAGTAATCTACGAATATCTCTCCCTATATCTAGCGTAAAATCCGGGGCTACAAACACCAATCTAGCGCGCCTATATTTCTATCTTTTTTCATCAGTCTCGCGCCTATATTTCATCTTTCGCGCCAACACATATAATTGAGGTACGTTAATTTTTTCATAATTGTAATTTAATATGTTGTTTTATTTATCACAAAATACTGAATATGCTCAAATAAAATCTCAAATTGATATGTAATTATCTTAGAAGTTAGAACTAGTTAAAGTATTTTAAACATAAAATATGTGAAGTCATTTAGATAACTTGTTACGTTAATACTACCTGATATACTCCATAATAAATAAATTAAATTCTATGTATTTAAATATGTTTGTTAATTTGATTTTTTCTAGATTAAAAATGTATAACAATGAAGAACGAAGTTGGATGTACGATCGGCTGAGCAGCACCGGATATTTGAATTGTCATTTTGAGGAGGGCGTCGGTAAGTTTTTAGAATTTGCATTTTCTCAGACTCATTTATTACATAACGGCGAAGCTAAATGTCCCTGCAAAAAATGTTGTAATTGCAAGTACCTCAAACCGGACGAAATTCAACATCATCTTTATATTCGGGGGTTCGTTTCTCAGTACTATATATGGGTAGCGCACAGTGAAACAAGTAATAACAATTTCATGCCCAATATGCACGTAGGGGAGTCATCTAATTATGATGTAGGAGATCGATATAGAGATATGATTGACGATGCATATGGGGGAGATTTTGAAAACGTATATTATAATCAAATGGAAAACGAGGGGCCTAACAAAGAGGCTGAATCCTTTTTCAAAATACTACGAGAATCGGAGGTGCCGATACACGATGGTGTAGACACCACGATATTGCAGTGGGTATCTCAATTTATGGCAAACAAGACACGTTTCAATTTTCCTGGGACTGGTTGCGAAGAAATCATACAACAGGCACATAGTCTCTTGAGTCCTGAAGCTCGTCGTGGATTTCCTGATTCTCTTTATCGTATGAAGAGACTTTTGAGTAAATTAGGACTTGGATTCAAAAGCTTTGATGTGTGCGTCAATAACTGCTTTCTCTTTTATGGAAATTATGAAAGTAGTAATTGGACTACATGTCCACAATGCAAAGAAAAAATGTATGAAGAACGACATAACACGAATAATAAGAGAAAACCCATCTCTCGTAAGAAGTTATGGTACTTTCCGTTATCACCTCGACTGCAAAGATTGTACATGTCACGAAAAATCGCAGAACACATGACGTGGCATTTGAAGTGTCAAAGCGATAATGATCAAATGATTCACCCCGCCTCTGTTGAAGCCTGGAAATCTTTCGACGACACATATCCGGATTTTGCTGCCGAGCCACGAAATGTGAGACTCGGTATTTGCACTGATGGTTTCACTCATTGGGGGAATTCTTCGGCCCCTTACTCTTGTTGGCCGGTATTTGTGACACCTTACAATCTTCCTCCCGATCTTTGTATGAGGCAAGAGTATATATTTCTTAGTCTATTAATTTCTGGTCCAAAGAGTCCCGGGAAGAACATTGATGTACTACTACGGCCGTTAATTGATGAATTAAAATCTTTGTGGGTATCAGGTGTTCAAACATACGACAGCTTTCAGAAACAAAATTTTCATATGCGAGCTTTTGTGCTATGGACGATAAGTGATTTCCCAGGTTACGGCATGTTGTCACAGTGGAGTACACATGGTCGGTTATCTTGTCCATATTGTATGGAAAATACTAAATCGTTTCGCTTGGCGAACGGTAAGAAATTTTCTTTCTTTGATTGTCATCGTCGATTCCTGCCGATCGAAGACCCGTGGATAATGAATGACACTGATTTCACGAAAGATATAGTAGAGACCGACGCGCCCTTACTTAGAAGATCGGGGGCAGAAATGGAATATTACGTTCGAGGTCTCCCGCCCATAGGATTTGGTACAAGTGGAGAATATGTTGAAGGTTTTGGTTTGTATCACAATTGGTGTCGTCGGAGTGTATTTTGGGAACTTCCTTATTGGTCTACAAATCTAATTCGTCACAACTTAGATGTGATGCATTGTGAAAAGAATATATCGTGATGGATTATCCTGATAAGACCAAGGACAACATGAACGCTAGACGTGATTTAGAGTTGTTGACAAACCGAACAGAATTATTTTTGGAGATTGGCGCAGACGGCAAGTTTTACAAACCTAAAGCGGAGTATTGCTTAAGTAAGGAGCAAAAGGTAAAAGTTTGTGAGTGGTTGTGTGATCTAAAGTTTCCTGATGGATATGCGTCGAATATATCACGTTGTGTGCAAATGCAACAACTTCGTCTTATTGGGATGAAAAGTCATGATTGTCATGTGTTTATGCAACGATTAGTTCCAATTGCCTTTCGCGACTTCTTACCGGATGATGTTTGGGGCCCACTTGTAGAGGTTAGTAATTTTTTCAGAGCATTGTGTTCCACGGAAATTCGCAAATCTCAAATGGAGTTACTAGAGAGATCAATTGTGGTGACCATGTGCAAGCTGGAAAAAATATTCCCCCCGTCATTCTTTGATTCAATGGAGCATTTGGCAATACACCTCCCGTGGGAAGCAAAGGTCGGTGGTCCAGTCCAATATAGGTGGATGTACTCATTTGAGAGGTAATTATAAATGTTTATTCGCTATCGAATTCATAATCTATATATTTTAATTAATTTGCGGCTTTTATGTCTAGCCGCATGCTCGAATTAAAGAGACCAGTTGGTAATCGCGCCCGCATTGAAGGATCGATTCGGGAAGCATACTTGGCATCTGAAATTACAAACTTTTGTTCTCACTATTTCGAGGAGGGGGTTGAAACAGGAGCTAACCGTTTGAACATGAATGAGGTTAGCCTACCCAATAATTTAGGTGATCAACTATCTGTGTTTCAAAGAAGAGGAAAGCCAGTGGGCAGTAGTCGTAGTTATAGGCATCTGTCAGACCAAGAGTACAAAGTTGTTGAGCTATACATCCTCCTAAATTGCTCGGAAGTCGATCCTTTTGTAAGGTACTATTAAATTTAACCTTCATGTAATAGTAAATATGTTCTGAGTACAAACATTCATTATGAGGTAAATGTTTTCTTAACACAATATCGGAACTTTGTCATTACTATTTTAATGTAACAGGTTATTTGATGAAGAGGTATGCGTGGGTCTTCCAGAGCACCAAGTAGTCCAAAGACGTAATACTTTTTTTGTTCAGTGGTTCAAAGAGATTGTGACTTCTGGACGACCTGACGTGGATAATCGGTTACGTGCCCTGGCTAGCAGACCGAATATATATGTCAATGTATACGATGGCTACATTATTAATGGTTTGAGATTTCACACATAGGAGCATGCTCGTGGAAGAAAAAAAAACTGTAGCGGAGTATATGTTAAGGCAAGTAATGGTGGGTCGGTTGAAACTAACTTTTACGGAATGCTACAAGAAGTTTTAGAACTCGACTACTGGGGAGGTGGGCCACAAAAACAATCCGTTTTTGTTTTTAAATGTGATTGGTATGATATAACAGGGGGAATGACTGTACGCCCAACATATGGTTTGATTGATATTAATCCTCGTAAGCGCCTGGCTACGAGTTCTTAAGAACCATTTATTCTTGTGAGTCAGGCACTACAAGTGTATTATACGCCATATCCATCACAACAAAACGCAATGAGAAGAGGCTGGTGGGCAGTTTTTCCGACGAGAGCAAGACATATTGTTGACACAACTTCATTGAACAACTCTAATAGTCCAAATATATACCAAGACGGTGCTGCGGTGCATCTGGAGGACGATACAGATGAAGAGGAAGAAGGAAACGAAGAGGAAATTGAAGAAGACATTTTCCCAGACAACGGAGAAGACTATGGTAACGACCCTGGTTATGTTTAAAAAGTTTATGGGTGAATTTAAATTGATGTATGAGTTTTTAAATTGATGTATGGAATTCTAGATTGGAGTGTTTAATAATGATTCGGTGTGAAACTATAATGTTTCTTATGTTTAGACGTGTATATGCATATAAATTAGTTTGAATTCATTCATAGCAAAATTAACTCAACATGTCTATATAAATCTGAATTACATAAGTATCCATAGAGTTCGGAAAGCTTTGTCAGCTCAAAATCAAAACGATGTTAATAATAACACCACAAGTTTTACCAAACAAAAGCATATCATACCATGTTTTACCAAACAGTTCAGGGTGTTACTCAAGGCATTGTTTTAAAGATAATCAAGAAAACCACACAACCTGAGTTGCATCGCCCTGTAAGCTTTGTTGGCTAGATCTGACCCTGTGGCTGGTTCATGTCGCCATGCTGTTGAGCGCCCTGAGGTAAAATGGGTACATACACACCACCATGTGATTGTGTGCCCTGCCTCTGGTGGCTACACACTGTCTGCAACACTAGTGTCAATTGAGACTGCATCTTAGCCACCCGAGCTTCTTGTGCCGTATACCGAGCTTCATGTGCGGCATTCTGACTTTTCAATGTGGCGATTACATCCTGATAGTCTTGCGTCTCGCTACTTGACGCACCAGATATGATGAGTTTAGGATATTTTCGTGTTTGTACCCCTATATATTCTGAATCGCCATACTGGGACACACCTGGAAACCTGTTATTGGTTATTTCTCCAGCAACCTTCATCCATCGTTCTATGTCCCATGCGGGCCAATTACTCTCGTTTGTATTGGTTGTTTCTCCAACAACCTTCATCCATCGTTCTATGTCACATGGGGGCCAATCACTCTCGTTTGTATAGAAACTTTTACAGGATTGGATGTATGCATTCTGTTTATATCAAAACAGAAAATCACATTTAATCGCACAACCATAAAACAAACATTAATATCAAGTATATATACCAGTATAACTTACGTAGGCAGCCTCGACTTTTAGGTTGGCCCATTCCAAATTTCCAGTTTTCTTATTCTTTTTCATGCGCGTCAATTTCCACACCTCATCAAATTTTATCTTATCTATTGAGCAATTGTTCTTCATAGCCTGATCCATAGGAACATATTTTTATGTAAACAAAATGAGGAACTTCAATGCAACACAAAATAAACACAAACTTCAATTAAATAAAATGAGAAACTTCATAGCCCAACAGTATATACAATAATTTCTTATCTCCTGTAACTAAGCTATTATGAAAATCTAATCATGTATATTTGCAAATAAAGAACTATTAAAGATAACTCCAGTGCTCTGTTGCTCTGATTTGAGAAAACATGCTGATAATTTTTTTGAAATCAGAAACCAGAAGCTGCTAACCAAAGTTACTCAACAAGATTTGTTAGTTTTTGAAAACAAGAAGACAAAACCTGCTGTTTGAACTTTGAAGAAATGATTGCAGATAGAAAAATTATATAACTCAACAGATTTAAATTAAAACCAATACTTTTGAAAACTATTTAAGAACGAAACGAATTCAAGACATCATCACTCCATAGTATGTACGCTAGAAACGTTATACAATTATAGTAATTTGTTCTAGCAACCCGATTTCTCTTTACACACACAAATAAAGGCATTCACACAAGTTATCCAAAGGAGGAAATAAGAACAGATGTTAAGACAAACCACAACTGCTTTACATATATGGAAGAAAAATAAAAAATATGCACATCTCAAGGAAAAAATAGGTATAGATAGAAACACAACAAAATGTCACAAATAGCACAACATAAAGTTTCTATGTCACAACTTAGTTTCTAGAAATATTTAGAACAGAAAGCAACTGGAAAAGGTTAGCAGCAAATGTTATTCTTCCAATTCTATATACTGCAGCAGGTTAAAAAGAAGCTATTCACATAAAAAAACAATTTAAGAGCAGATTAGGAGCAACAAAGTATAATAAACATATTCAGGAAATTATAAAACCATATTTACGTGCAACACGAAATACGAAAATAGAAACTATCTCATTCATACCAGTTTTTCTATATGCTCCTCCCTGCTAATGGATCCTCCACACCACGAAATTGTGTCTCCCTTCTTGCGGTTCTCAGAATCAAAAGGGGGAAAACAGGGGAAATCGTTTAAACAAAAAAGAGAATTGTTACCTTCGCCGCCACAGAGAAGCAAATGAGACAACTGATAGGATTTTTTATTTTATTTTTTTTATGAATATAAATGATAGGGTTTACAAGGAACAAATTCTTTCTTGTTTTGGGCGGGTTCTTTTTCCCTCTTCACGCGGGCTTTTTTTCTCCAATTTGGCAGGTTTATTTTGGTCTCAATTGGGCCCCATAATTTAATTAGTCCGTCTCCAATAGTCCATAAGCAATACACACCCACCCATTCGTGTGTAATCATTAAAATATTGATAAAAATTATACAAAAATTTACAAACCTCATTTTCTGTTCCTAAAAGTCAAAATGTGTTGCCCACTCCTCAATTGGTCTCTAATAAGTAAAATTAGATAGTGATTGAAATTGGTCTCTAATTTTTGGTTCCCAATATCCTGTTTTTTTGTAGTGTGCGAATATCGAGCCAATCATAGAGCTTCATCCAAACTTAGTACAAAGTTGAGCAAAAATGGAGAACATGATTGGTTGATTCGGATGAGAGATTGCAGATATTAAACCATGCATTTGTCCCCGCAGCAACGCCTCTTCTTTGTAAATTTGTTTTCGTCGGGATTCTATCAAGAATTGCTCTCCAAGAGAATGAAATTACTTTAAAAGGTGTTGGACAAGCCCATAATTATTTGAAAAAACCCTTATCCATCTGATCATGGTTGCTTGAGAGGACTTTGTAACAATATTTAATAGAGAAAAATCCCCAACTTTCTTCTTTCCATGTCCACGAATCCCGAAGATGAAGAACATGTTTGCTGCCAATGTAAAGTTTCAACTTTCAAGTCTTCAGGTTCCTCCCTATCCCAGTGGAAAAGCTCACGCCTCCATCTCCAATTCCAATTTCATTGATGATTGATTCAATGTTCCATAATCTCCACTGAAGCGTTTTTGTTAACAACAACTCTAAAGAACCTTTTAATCTAATGCGAATCGTATCGCCACCAACCCAAGTGTGGGTCCAAATTTTGTATGATCACCATTCTCGAGCTTTTTAGACAAACTTTCTCCAATCCTGTTTGAGTTGCTACTTTTGTTCTTTAAGAAAATGTCATTGACCTACATAGAAGAATTACTACTTGGTTTAAATTCAGGCTTTGTGTCCTCTCCATATTTCGACCTCATTAATTGAGCCGAAATAGAGTTCTCATTTTGAATGAGCCTCCACCTCCATTTTGCAAGGAGAGAGTAATTGAAAAGCCTTAAATTTTTAATACAAGTCCTTCCTCATCTTTCAGTTTGCATAGAAAATCCCAACTGATCCACAAGATTTTCTTAGTGGATTCATCCCCACCCCCCTCAAAACATGTCTTTATATGGTGCACATGTTATCAATAACTTTCTTCGGAGCCTTAAAGTATGAGAAATAAAAACTAGAAGGTTGGACAGAACAAAATCAAGTAAAATTACCAGACCTAAAAAAAATAGATTTTTTCCAACAGGAAAGCGATGAATTCATAAGATCGGAAACTGGAGCCCAAAAATTTATTCTTCGGGGGGTTGCTCCCACTATAATACCCAAATACTTGAGAGAAACACCTTCTACCTAGCAATTTAATTAGCTTGTTTGCAACCAAAAGAATATCATTCTCTTGCAAACTAACACCAATCATATTACTCTTTGAATAGTTTATCTTGGACAAATTAATATTTCTGCCCTGTAACTTTACACCGTTAAAAAAAGTGCCATGTAACTATTAAATCGATAAAACTAACCTACGAAATTGCTTTTTTTGAATTTTTCTGCCCTCAGCTTGCCACCTCACAAAAAATGCCTCTGTGTCATCCGAGGTGGCTTTTTTGGCACACGTCATAGCTGCCACATAGAATATATTTATGACAAAAATATATTTATATTCAAAAAATATATAAAAATATAAAAAAATATATTTGTGTATTAAAATATATCAAATATATATAAATATATATAAAAAAATAGAAAAATTATAAATATTATTTTTACTACTGAAATTTTAAAAATATATATATATCAAATATATATAAATATATATAAAAAAGGAAAAATAATTTTATTACTGAAATAAAAAAAAATAAAAAAACTAAAAAGAAAATTGAACCCCCCCCACCCTGCAACCCCCCCCCCCCCCAACCCCGCCGCCGCTCCCCCCCCCCCCCCCCCCCCCCACCCCGCCGCTGCAATTGCAGCGGAGGTGGCGTCGATCTTCAACTCGCGGTTGCAGCGGTGGCGGCGTCAATCGACGCCACCACCACTGCAACTCGCGGTTGCAGCGGTGGTGGCGTCGATTGACGCCACCACTGCTGCAATCGCGAGTTGCAGCGGTGGCGATATTTGATATATATATTTTTTATATATATTTATATATATTTGATATATTTTAATACACAAATATATTTTTTTATATTTTTATATATATTCTGAATATAAATATATTTTTGTCATAAATATATTCTATGTGGCAGCCATGGCGTGTGCCAAAAAAGCCACCTCGGATGACACAGAGGCATTTTTTGTGAGGTGGCAAGCTGAGGGCAGAAAAATTCAAAAAAAGCCAATTCGTAGGTTAGTTTTATCGATTTAATAGTTACATGGCACTTTTTTTAACGGTGTAAAGTTACAGGGCAGAAATATTAATTTGTCCGTTTATCTTCAGCCCAAAAATTAGTTCAAAATTTCTTAAGATACACTTCATTGCCCAAACATTGCTCGCCTTGCATTCGCAAAATAAAACTGTGTCATCCGCAAATTGTAAATGCGAAACCTCAATTTTGTCCTTGCCAATTTTCATTCCTTCAAACAGATTCTCAGTCATCGCATTTCTTATCATTCCGCTTCAACCCTAAACAACAATCAGGAAAAGCAAAGGAGAAACTATATCTCCTTGTCTTAGCCCCCAAAAAGTTTGAAATTCATGGGCGGGGCTGCCATTCACAAGTACCGATACTGGCGCAGACTGTAAACATTCTCTAATCCAAAGCCTCTAAGTTTCAGAGAATCCCATCAGATTCATCATATTTTCGAGAAAATCCCCGTTGATACAATCAAATGCCTTTTCAAAGTTAATTTTTAAGAGAATACTCGGGGTTTTCTTTTTCTCGACTTCGTAAATGATTTCAGTCATCGTTAAAATGCACTTTGATATTTGTCTCCCCTCGATGAACGTGCTTTCTTCATTAGAAATTAAGGTGCAAATAACCTTGCTCATCCTAATAGCGAGGGCCTTTGCAAGAATCTTGTATGTGCAACCAATAAGGGAGATTGGTCGGTATTTCTTGAGACTTTGAGGGTTATCATTTTCAAGATGAAAGTGATGAACGAGGGATTTGAATCGCGTACGAGCTTTCCATTTCTATGAAATTCTAAGATAAAACGTCATATATCCGTCTTCAATAGATTCTAGAACTTCTTGATGAAATTGAAGGTGATGCCATATGGACCTAGGCTTTTCCCACCTTCACAGATCCAGATCGCCTCTCGTACTTCTTCTTCTTCAATAAAAGGGATCTGTTAGAGAGGAATTATGAGCTTCACTAAGTTTCGGAAAACCAATATCATCAAGGAAGGGTCGACCAGTAATCTTCTTTAAAGAAGTTTTCAAAGTGATTCTTAATTTCATTTTCACCTCTTGACAATCATCACTCCTTCTTCCATCGATTTTCTGCCCAACAATTTCATATATTCTTCTTCTCTTGTGAATGCACTGATGGAAAAACCTGGAGTTAGTTTCACCTTCTTTAATCCATTTAACTCTAATTTTTTATATAAAAGACTTTCTTTGTTTTTAGAGATGACCATACTTTGCTAGTTGCTTCTTTTTGCTATTCAATGTCTGTGGATCCCTTTTCATCAATCTTTGGAATACTGCTCTTGGATTTCTCAATCCTTGCACCAACGTTCCCGAATATCTCATCATTCTAGGGTTTGAGATTTTGTTTCAGTCTTTTGAGCTTTTCCTTAAGGGTATACAACCCCCATCCTAAGATATCTGAATTGGTCCACTGCTCATTCACAAAATTTTCAAACCACCCGTGTTCCACCCAAGAGTCAACAAATTTGAACGATTTTGGCCCTCACTTTATATTCTGCATTTTAAAAATGAGTGGGCATTGATCTGAAACGGGTCTCTTTAGCTCCATCTGAATAAGATCCTCCATTGATTAAGCAGTCATCGGTGCAATGAGACATTGCACTTCCATTTGGTCTTATCCAAGTATATTTTCTTCCAACAAGATGGATGTCAGTAAGTTCCATTATTGAAATCCTCTATTTTGCGATGGTTGACAAGATTAGATTATTCTGTTCTTTTGCATATTGACCAAACAACGTTGAAATCGCCAACTTCACACCATTTAATGCACCTTGATTGTTGTTTGGCACAAAGAAGCTCTGACCACAAGGTTCTTTTTCCAGTAATTCAGCAGGGTGAATAGATATTTGCAATACAACAGGAAATTTCCTCTCTTCCCCACCTCTCTCTGGTAATTAAAAACCCACACCCTCCTCTAATTGATCAAGGATAAAGACACTCTTTCTCCACAAAGTTATAATTATACTTAAATACTTGTGTATATACTTAATTTTTAAGTATTCATCACGGTGAGTGCATTCGAGTTTCACAAGTCTTCTAGTAAAGTTATGTCTAAAGCTACAAATTTGAGACCAGCTAGAAATATATCAAGATTGTGTAGAATTAGAGACAAAATAAAGATAATACAAAGTTATGTCTAAACTATCTCTAACTCAAAATTCGTCCATGAACTTTGAGTTAGATATAGACTTAGACACAATCCAATTCGACACATGTGTGATTTGTGCAATAAAAGTAGAATTATGTATGATTAGCGAAGTCAACCCACTATATATAACCCCCGAACCTCAACCCTAAAATTCACATATTTTTACTCATGAAAAACATATTTTTATACCTCGAATCCTCTCACCCTTACAAGAATTGAGTTCTCTAGAATCTTGTCTCTTGAGCCTATGAGGGAATTCGAGATATAGAGTTGTTTTGAGATACAATTCGAGATATATAGCATTGGTTTAACAATACTCTTTATAGACTCAATGTGATACACTTTTGAAATTTCAATTTGAGATACTTTGGAGGCTGGACTTGATACAACCCATACAAGCTTTCTTAAGCTTTTCTATTAATGATATTTTTCACTTACTAACTTGAGCGTCAAAGTGCCATTGCTAGGTCACTCTATGCCTAGTTCATGTGTGTGCTTGGTGCGCAGGTGTAGTTCGAACAAAGATGGTTAGTCTGACGTGGAGTGCTGAGCCAGCTTGCTTCTTTAAGATTTTCTATTAGTTATAATTTTTTTCTACTAACCTGAGCGCTAGAGTGCTTTCACTGGGTCACTCCCGACCTAATGCATGTGTGTTCTTGGTGTGCAGGTTTAGTCGAACAAAACTGGTTTTGACAAGAAGCCGAATCAGTTTGATGTGAAGCACTGAGTAAGCTAGACAAATAAGCAGATGAAAAATCCCCATGACAATGGCGCCGTCCTTTGAAAAGATACTTTAACAACATCCTTTGGAAGGAACCCCAAGAAAAGTACCAAAAAGATGGACTACATTGTCGTAGATGTTATTTTCTTGTGTAATGTCATCATAGAAAGACTTGGCTGAATGCGTTCAGAGCTAACATACTATAAGAAGGAAAAATTCCCTACTCCAACTGGAATAGGCAAAATAATAGGAGTTCACATGATTAGATGGGGATGCTATGCGGCATCTGTCAGAAAGAAGAAAGTTAACCAAGTCAATGCCATCAATGCATATAACTCAATCATGCAAAATATAGTGACTAAAGCCCATGACCGATTGCTCAACTAAGAGACTTAATCTTGAAGATGTGAAAGGAAACAAGCTCAAAGGCCATGAAGTGTGAAGAAAACTAAGAAGATTCTACAACTAGTTTAGACTTTAGATATTTACAATTTTTAATAAGCGTTGACCCCGCTTGTGGGATGTAATTGAAGCAAACTTCTGAACTACAACGACTTGGTTCCCAACTTATAAGGGATACGCCGGCAGCTTATCTTAGCCGTAAGTGTAGTCTCGAAAGAATAAAACTTTCTTTTTGTCTTCAAACAACATTTTATACTATACAAGCGACATAATTTGATAGAAATTGAAGCCCATATTTCTCCACTTAAAAGACCTTATTAAGTGGAGGGAGAAATTCTCTTTATTAATCCAAGACCATAACCAAACGATGTAGGATACTTTTCTCAAAACTCCCCCTCGCGTATGGCCCAATATTATCTTTGGTGCCATCACGTGGGTAGGTTGAGAGCCCACATACGTCTTAGATTGGCTCTGATACCATGATAGAAATTGAAGCCCATATTTCTCCACTTAAAAGGCCTTATTAAGTGGAGGAAAACTTCTCTTTATTAAGTATAATCCATGCATTCCTTTTATTTTCTTCTAAATCATGACAAACCCTAACGATATCCTGCCCTTGACCACGTCGCTGCCCACCCCTTCAACTACACCACTGGAGCGTCGCCTCGCGTGGTCGCTTTGTCAAAATTCCATCCTGCCCTCATCTTGACAAACGTCCACAACATTGTCCCCATCACTTTGGACATTGAACCCCGTCAATATATCTATTGGTCCGAATTATTCAAAATTCATGCATGAGTATACCAAGTTATTCACCACATCCATCTTTCTCTAGATATGGTTGTCGAGTTTGATTCTAAACTGTAAGATCATTTGAACGCCATTGTTTTGTCGTGCATCTCCAACGATATCCTTCACACCATTATCAAACCTGACACCAAGACCATGGCTTCCAAGAACAGACTTGCTAACCTGTTCCAAGACAATAAATATTCTCGCGCCTTCCACCTCTTAATTAGTTCTCCTCTCCCCCCTCTTGCTGATTTTTCGAACGTTGACGCCTGTCATAAATTGAACATGATCGACAATCAACTTGCCAATGTTGGTGTTCTCGTATCTAGCCAATGATTGGTTCTTTAGTTGGTAACGGGTCTCATCAATGCCTACATTGGAATTGCATCCTTAATTTAGCAAAGCCATCCCATTCCCCTCTTTTCCAAAGCCCGATACATGCTGACTTTAGAAAAGGTCAGCCTAGCCAAGCGAGTGACCCGTTAGACCCATATTTCCCTCGTCACCAACACGGGCATCCACACCACCCCTACTGTTTGCCTTAGGCATCAAAACCTTCTTACAATGCCCAACATGGTTGTGGTCGCAGTCAGGGCCGCGGATGCAACCCAGGTCATGGGAGCCGCAGCGGCCCCCTAACAACCATTGTCCCCCCATCAGCTCTGACATGGCATTGGCCCTATTTGGCGTGGTCCAGCTACTCCCAGCAGCATTGGACTACGTTGCCCGTTCCTTATGCCACGACACATTTGACCGCACGCCTAACCATACCCATCTCCTACACTCCATAAATCCTTGGCTTGCGTCCTTAACAAGCATATCATGCAGAGGCTCGGTCATATGCTCCCACTGATACTGAGTCTGCCATGCACACCTTTTCTCTTAAACTGCCGAATGACAATTGGTACATGAACACGGGTGCCACCTCTGTTATAACCTCAAACCAAAGTAATCTATTTTCTTACTTTAATTGGAACAAGAAGCTCAATATTATTGTTGGGAATGATCATTCGATTCTAATTTAGGGTTCATGTCACACTGATCTATCTTCTCCCTACCCCCTCTACACTTAAATCACGTTCTTCATGCTCTTCATCTCATAAAAAAATTCATCTATGTTTGCAAATTCATTATTGATTACTCTACTTCTATTGAATTTTATTCTTTTGGTTTCTCTGAGAAGGATCTTTGGGCGGGCACCCCTCTTATTAGATGCAATAGTAAGGGTGATCTTTATCCTCTCCTTCCACCTTTCACCTGATGCCTTCATATCCGCCGCCCCCCCCCCCCCCCCCTCCCCCCTCTCTCTCTCTCTCTCTCTCTCTCTATCTCTCTCTCTCTCTCTCTCTCTCTCTCTCTCTCCTTCGAGTTATGGCATGCATGGCCGAGTCGCCCCGACGCTCTGATTTTTTATTTTCTTAGGTGTAGTTTTTTTAATAAATTATAATAAACGCCTTTCTAGTTCTTTTTATCATTCTTGCCTTTTAGGTAAAAAAATTAAATAATCGTTTGTTGACTCTACCTTTGTTACGATTTTTTTGTTTGATCTAGTTCATAGTGATATTTGGACAACTATTGTGTTGAGTTCATCTAGGCGCCGCTATTATGTTCTATTTTTGGGTGAGTATTCGGGTTTCTTATGGACTTTTTCCTATATCACATAAATATGAAGTTTTCTCTATATTCTTGTCTTTTCATTCATATGCTAAAATTGAGTTTGTAAGAGACATAACAATATTTCAATGCGATAATGACACAGAATATAATCTTTTCATCAATATTGTGTATGCGTGTTTGCTTCTCTTGCCCATACAATTCTTCTCAAAACAAAAATATGAACGCACCATACGCACAATAAACAACATCATGCGTACCTTTCTCACCCAGGCTTCCATCTCGCCCTTTTTCTGGCCTCACACCTTACAACTTGAAACTTATCTCTACAATATTTTTCCATCCAAACGCTTTCATCACAAAAATCCTCTCCATCTTCTCTATAATTAGGCTCCCTCATACTTTTATCTCTGGGTTTTGGGTGTTTGTGTTATCCTCTCTTTCTCTACACTCAAATAAACAAACTAAAACCTCGATCTATCCCTTGCGCCTTGATCGGGTATCCTCCTAATCATCGTGGGTACAAATGCTTCGACTTCTCCACCAACAAAATCATCATCTGTCATCATGTGCTATTTGATGAAAACACGTTTCCCTTCTCTAAATTACCAAACCTAAAGCTCGACAACTACTCATTCCTCGATATTGACATATCACCTCTCATCTCCTAAATGCTAGACCATGTCGCCTTCAGTTCTGCTTGAGGCCCAGCTCCACCCGCAACAAAGCTCTTGCCAAGAAATGTATTATCTCCCCCTGCGGCACAACACATGCCGCACCCTGTCCCGGCCATGCTACGTTTTACTGAACCTCTGCCATCGCCTTCCTCTCACCCGCTTCCACCTCTTCCATCTCATCCCATGACCATCCAAAACCAATACCAAATATTCTATCTTCTAACGAACACCTCTCCCTCCCCTATTCCATGAAATCATGTTACTTTTTTATTTGACCCTAATTGAATGATGGACATGACTGATGAGGTTGACGCTCTTATTAAAAATAAGACGTGAGAATCGGTACTCCGTCCCTCTGATATCAACATTATTTGGTATATTTTGGTTTTTTCTTCACATATTTAACTCTTATGGTGATGGCGTATTTTTTCATTCCATCTTGTAGGTCATGGCAGCTCTCAACAAGTTGGCGTGGATTGTGACGAGGCTTTCAGCAATGTGGTCAAACCCGCATCCATTCGCCCGGTCCTCAAAATTGCTGTCTCTAAATCATGGGATATACATCAGCTTGACTTGAAAAATGCATTCCTAAATGTTCATTTGTATGAAATCGTGTACTTGCGCTAACCCCTCGGGCTTCATGATCCTAGTCGTCAAGATTATGTATGTCTATTGAAGCGATCTATTTATGGCCTCAAACAGACACCTTGGACTTGGTATTAGCGTTTAGCTGACTTTGTGACGACCATCGGTTTTTGTCATAGTAAATCTGATCACTCTCTCTTTATTTTACGGCGTGGTACTGACATTGTTTATATACTGTTGTATGTGAACGATAGTATTCTAACAATGTCCTCCCCATCTCTTAGTCATTCTGTTTTATTTCTACTTAGTCGAGAATTTGCTATGAAAGACTTGGGGTCATTAAGTTTCTTTTTGGGTATTGCTGTTACATGATGCTATGAGGGTATTTCTTATCTTAGAGAACGTATGCATATTACATTCTTCACTGCATGTGCATGGATTCTTGCAAGTCGAGTCAAATCCCAATTAACTAAAAATCCAAGCTTGGCGCTATGCCTTACAGTGCCCCGTATTCAGATCCGAATCTCCACCACAGTCTCGCGGGTGCTCCACCTCACCTTTACGAGGCCATATATTTCTTATGTTTTCCTACAAATGTGCCTTGACATGCATGATCCCCATGATGTTAACATGTTGTCTTTGAAACGCATATTATGGTACGTTCAACGTACCTATGATATCGGTCTTCAGATTTCTCCCTCCTTCGTGAAAGGCCGTATGACCTATTTTGATGCCAATTGGAACGGTTATCCCGAAACTCGTCGTTCGACCTCAGGGTATTGTGTGTTTTTGGTGACAATTTGATCTCTTGGTCTACCAAGTGCCGACCTACGGTGTATCGTTCGAGTGTTAAAGCTGAATATTGGGGCATTGCAAATGCAGTTTCTAAGTCTTGTTGGATTAGGAACATGCTCTTGGAACTTCATCGTCCTATCTCTTCGGCAACCCCTTGTCTATTGTGACAATGTTAGTGCCATTTATCTCTCAAGAAATCATGTCCAAGATCAACGTACGAAGCATATTGAGATGGATATTCACTTTTTTCGGATAAAGGTTGCTCGTGATCAAGTTCGTGTAGTCCCAAACGATCTACTTCTCTATGTAGTCCCAAACGATCTACTTCTCTAAGTAAAGTAGTCATTGATGATCTACTTCACCATTTGAGATTACAAAAGGGTCTTTCATGAGTTCTATTTGATTAATTTCATTCCATACTCAACGATCGTCCTCCTGCCGTTATGTCTGAAGGGGTGTATAAACAATGTAAATATTATTTTTGGTGGATATTGTAATTGATACATATCTCTAGTGATAGATAGTTCTCTTATCGTAAAGGAACTTCTTGTATATATATTGAACATCGTTTATTGAATAACACAAGAACAATTATTGTCTTGCAATGATCAATGATATGTGTATTACAATACAGTACTGCTACTACGTTCGCGAGTGCACAGTCAAGTAATAAAGATTATGAACCTTCTTCAGTCTGTGGAATACATTACTTGACTGTGCACTCGCGAACATAGTAGTTGTACTGCATTGTAATACATACATCATTGATCATTGCAAGACAATAATTGTTCTTGTGTTATTCAATGAATGATGTTCAATATATATACAAGAAGTTCATTTATGATAAGAGAACTATCTATGTGTAACAGTGTCTTAGAATCAGTGGCTTTGTTCCTATTCTATTCATTGTGTAACTTTTGGGTGCTTTAGCTCAACCTCCATCAGTCTTTGCGCAAATCACTTGTCGTTTCATTCGTTGAACACCTTCTTTGATCCTCCCTTATAGCCTTGTGTGCTTTGATTCTATTTTAGCTTGCTTTTCCACGAAAATGGTACATTTTTACCAAACGACTCTAAAACTATAAAAATACATGAAAACGTACTAAAATAAACTGATTACTTAAGTAATTCTCCATTTATCTCTTTAAAATAAGGTCTAATAATGCATACGTTAGATAATCGTCAATCTACTTGTCTAAGTAGACACCAACAGATCTACTTCTAAGTAGTCACAAAAAAATCTACTTCTCTATGTCGTCATAGACAATCTTCTTCTCAAAATAATCACAAAATGATCTACTTCTCTAGGTAGTCACAAACGTCTACTTCTCAAAGTAGTCACAAAGTGATCTACTTCTCTAGGTAGTCTCAAATGGTCTACTTCTCAAAGTAGTCACGAAAGGCTCTACTTCTCTATGTAGTCCCAAACGATCTACTTCTCTAAGTAAAGTAGTCATTGATGATCTACTTCTCAAGTAGTCACAAAAGGATCTACTTCTCTAATAATTCATAAACGATCTTATTCTCAAAATAGCCACTAAAGGATCTACTTCTCTGAATAAACACAAACGTTCTAGTTCTCTAGGTATCCCCAAACAGTCTACTTCTCAAAGTAGTCACAGAAGGGTCTACTTCTCTAAGTAGTCACATACGATCTACTTCTCAAAGTAGTAACCAAACAATTTGGTTCTCTAAGTAGTCACAAACTGACATACTTCACCAAGAGTGGCCATTAAGAAACGTGCCTCATAAAGCTACCAAAAGATCAACGAAGGAGCTTAACAAAAAATAGAAGACATAAAAAAGACACAATAGTTTCTCCAACACAAGCACCAAGACCCATCACTTCTACCAAAACAAATTGTGTATGACATAAGTGAACAAGCACCATGATCCATCATTTCTACCAAAAATAAGCAAAGATAAATAACAACTGAAATGCAAAGGAACGAGGTCCGAGAAGAATAAATCCTTACGAGAAAGCTTATTAAGCATAGCCTTCAAATCTCAAATCAGGAAGTGGCTTGTTGATTCAACATCCAAGGAAAGAGTTATGAACCAAACCATATAACTACACAAAGTTGATAGCTAACTCATAATGACTAACTTGAACTGAAGCATATTTCTAGATAACAACTTCGACATAGAAGTTTAGATACCAAAATCTTACACTATGGGAAATATTATCGAGTCTAGTTTTCAAATCAAGAAGCGGTTTGTGAATCCAACATCCTAAGAAAGAGTTATGGCCCACACCATGGAGCTGCACAAAGCTGGTGACTAACTCGACCTATTTCTAGATAATATCTCCTGCATTAAAGTTTTAAAAACCTTATATCTCTTAATAACTGATCACATCTAGTTTCGAAATCAAATTGCGCTTTTTCTATCCGACATTCGACGAAGAAGTTATGGCCAAGACCAGGGAGGAGTGCAAGACTAACTCAAGACTCAACTTAGTTGTGAGACATAAAGTTACTTCATTGTTGTTTAGAGATATGTTTCGACATAGAGCTACTTCATGACATGTTTCGAGATGTAAAGCTACTTTAAGGCTGTTTAGAGACATGTTTTGAGTTAGATCATGACACAACTACTAGACATAACTTTCGACACCAACCGTTAGAGTCTCACAACATTGAGAAAACTCATTATGGCCTACATTTATAAGTTTGTATTTTTGACAACACAATGCAATACTGCAAACTGGGGACCACTGTGTGGCCATATTTACAAACATACCACGTGATCCCTATCAAGTGAGTGCCCTCTATCAAAGAAGACACGAAGACAAATGTATTAAACCGAACCAATAAATACTATCTCTAAACTATGTCTAATTCAATTTCTAAATTAGAGCTTTCAGACAGGCAAAGAGATAAAAAAATTAGCCAGCAGTTACCATTTCTTGTGTCTCGAATTATGTCTCTAAAGCTATAAATTCGAGACAAGATAAAGGGGGGAACTTCGCAATATTGGCCCTTTATAGTAACCACTTTTCAATTTTGATACTTTATAGTGCAAAATGCCCTTTTAATCCTCTATTGTGTCTCATTGGTCCTTTTTCGATGAAGTTATGAATTTACCCTTAAATTTGGCATGTGATGTGCACATGACCTCCAATTGATTTTTTTTCTTTCAATTTTTATTCAAATCTTTTGATTTATTATATTTACACCCCAGTAACTTTATAATAACGACTTTTAACTTTTTAAATAAACCCTTATTTTAAAACATCAGAAGATTATGCCCTTAACATAAATAATTACAGAATTTTATCTATTATAAGTTACTCATAAAACTGTCATATATATAAGAATAAATATCTTCTTGTATATCCACACTATAATTTGGCTATTTATAAATTTTGTGTTGATAATTGTGACACATATCATATCAATCTAAGTTCTGAAAGGAAAGAATCATTAGAATTTTGGATGACTAAATAATCTGTTATGCTAGGGTCTTTTTAATGTTTATTGTTTTATAACTAGTTTTTTGTTTCTTTATCTCTTTCTTTACAAAAGATCTCAAAAAAGTTATAAATTATTAAAACCTAAATTCAAATTACTTAAATATATTATAAATAATTAATTGTAAGATTTTAGTTTCATTAATAATAATTTATTTTTTAATAATCAATATTTTTTTTAAAACACTTAAAATGTCTTCTTCTCCTTACCACCCCACCCCTACGCTACCGACCAAACCAGATCCGAGTAAAAGAGAAAAAATGATTGCTTTCTTGAAGGGTGTCGGAGTACTGGCGAAATTTCACCACCGCGAACTGGAGGAGGCGATCAAACGATTTTCGATCTCAAATCAGATGTGCAACATCATCACCATCTTGAAGGGCATCGTAAAAGGCAACATTTAAGGTGAATCGAAGGCGCGATGAAGAGAGTCCATCGGGTGTTCCGATCTACGGCGGCGGGGATTATGAGTTTCACAGGGTGGCGTGGGAGTGGGGTAGGGTGGGTGGTGAACAAGATGACGTTTCAGTTTTTTCTTTTTTATTTGAAATTATTATTATTAAAAAATTATTTCTAATTAAGCGTAAATATATGATAATTTTTGTATATATTTAAGTAATTTAAATTTTATTTTTAATTATTCTTTTTTCTTTTTGTACAGAAGATGACGTTCTCAGCTTTATATTTTTTTATATTAAATTTTTAGTTGTTAAAAGCTTTTTCTAATTAAGCCTAAGTTATATCATAAATGTATATAAATATTTATATTTATATATATATATAAGAGATTTAGATTTTGGTTTTATACTTTATGAAATAATTTTATAAGAAACTAAAGTAAAATTTTATTTTTTAATCGTTTACGATGTAGGCATTAGTTTTTTAACTCTCCTTTAATTCAAACTAACTGAAAAAACACATAAAATATAGGACTTATTTTAAGATGTTAAATATAATTATTATATAAACATAAGAAAATATCTTTATATTATAAAAATATGGTGGTGTAAATATAATACTCAAAAGATTTGAATGATAATAGAAAGAAAAAAACTAAATTAGAGGTCATGTGCACATCACATGCCAAAATTAAGGGTAAATTCGTAACTTCATCGAAAAAGAACCAAGAAGACACAATGGATGACCGAAAATGGCCCTTTTGCACTATAAATGTCCAAAATTGAAAAGTGGTTACTATAAATGACCAATATCGTGAAATCCTCAGATAAAGGGTATATCAAGATTGTGTCGAATTGGAGACAAAATAAAGATAATACAAGGTTATATTTAAACTATCTTTAACTTGAGATTAGTCCACAAATCTTGAGTTCGAGGTAGACTTAGACACAATCCAATTCGACACAATCGTGATTTGTGCAATCGATGGAGGATTTGGTGGTATGATTAGGGAAGGCAATCCACAACATTTGCCCCCAACCTCAACACTAAAAGGTACATGATTTTCACTCATACAAAACCAGAGCCCTCACATGTATCTCAATCAGCTTTCTAGTTCCAAGAATTATGTTCTCTCGAATCTTGTCTCTTGATCCTAAGACGAAATTCAAGATAAACCTGTTTCGAGATACAATTCGACACAAAGTGCTTGCGTATATCTCGAATCCTCTAACCGGTTATAAGAATTGAGTTCCCTTGAATCCCGTCTCTTGGGCCTAAGAGGAAATTCGAGATATAGAGCTGATTTGAGATACAATCTGAGACAGATGGCCTTGGTTTAACAACATTTTTTATAGACTCAATCCGATACACTTTTGGAGATTCATTTTGAGATACATTGGAGGCTTGTTTCGAGAAAACCCTAAACAAGCTTCCTTGAGCTTTCTTATTAGTGATAATCTTTGTTTCCTAACTGAGCTTCAGAGTGCCTTTGTTAGGTCACTCCCGACCTAGTTCATGTGTGTTCTTAATGCGCATGTGTAGCTCGAACAAAGCCAGTTTAGATAAGAAGTCAAATTAGTCTGACGTGAAGTGTTAAGTCAGCTTGACAGATAAGCAAAGAAAAAGTGCTTTGCGATAAATAATGTAGTTGCACATATTTACCCGTCCTTACACGAAAACAAAAAAATTGAACAAGTATTGAGTTGTCGTTGGAATTTGGATACACAAGCTTAAACTTGTAGATGGAAGCTCCACCATTACTATATAACTTGTATATTATTTTCCACACACCATTTCATGAGTAGTGTTAACAGGGTAAAAATCCACGCGCTTAAAACATACCACAATTCGATTACTAAAATTTTCGGAGATATTATTATATGATTTATACTCATAAATACACGTATCACACGACGAAGACCCCGAGTCCCCCAAAATACGAGAATACCCCCTACACCCCCTGCACCCTCTGATGTCTAAAAGCTATCGCAGAACTCATCCCGAGGGCCAAAGCGCGATAAAAATGCACTATCAAAACCTAAAACCCCTCGGAGCACATGTCATAAAGACCTGAATGCAAGAACATTGCCCAGTCTGAACAAGAAAGCCTTGTCTAAGCACAAAGAATGTTGGAAGACATTCTACGAGGGCTTGGATACTAAAACACTACTTCACGAAGGCCAAGCAAAGCCCTCGGAGACAAAGCAAAGCCCTCGGAAATCAAATCAGACCCCTCGGAAACATGCCCAATTTACGGAACCCGAGACCAAGATAGAAACACCTATCGGGGTGCACATCAGAAGAAGACAACCTAACAATGGACCACTATCAGAACTACAACAGCATCGGACGAGCATTCCCTTCCACTTATCCAGCGTTTCCGATAGGTACAACCCATCGGAGAGAAGAAAACCAAGGAGCCAATTCATCAGAGAACATTGAAGCTATCGGAAAGGATATAAATTCATCCTGGTCAGCGCCCCGTCAGCAGATATATCAAATAGGTAAAACCTATCTCTTCACACATGCATAGTGACACCTGTGAACACATGCACAATGACACATGTCCCTAAAAAACTTCTATAAAAGGTAGAGACGAGAGATCAGAAAGAAAAGGAGGGGGCGCGCTCCCAAGGGAACTCATGTTCTCTATAAAACTAAAAGAAAAAAGGCTTCAGAGGAGGGGGCGAACTCCTTTCTTTCTGAAGGCTTCACAAAGATCAACTCTTTCAACAAATATAAAATCAACACAATCAATAAAATCGACATACTCCAAATAATCAACGCCAAGAACAAGAACTACGAGTGGCTTGATTCCCAATCGGGGGATACGTAGGCACCTCAGAAAATATTCGAGTCCAACCCCAAATCAATAAAAACCAACAATCTCCTCGGGTCGGGATCGGCGTTCCAACCCAAAAAATAACTCGTTAAATAGGGAATAATATCCAACCCGTTAACAAAGTGGCACCGTCTGTGGGAACCCGCCGTTGAATCCTTGAGCAAGCCCGAGGAGATCGCCGCCAAAACATAAAATGGAAAACAGATGCTACTGCCACGGGGCGATACGCTCTGAAGATAAGTTTTTATTTCTCCAGACTCGCATGACTCGATTCCAATTTTGGGTATCTCCTTGAAAATCATAAGATTTTTTGATTGCTATATTAGTATATATGCGAAGTCTGTAAAAGACTTGTAAAGGAAGGAAAGAGATGGTCCGGTAGCCTCAGAGAGGTTCTCCGTGGGCGTTTACCCGGAGAAAGGTGAATAATCCTACTGGAATGATTCTTTAAAAGTACGTGATAATATTCACTAAACTCCAAGCACCTTTATATACTTGGGAATCTTTCCTAGGATGACGAAATTAAGTTTGAGCTGCCCAAGCTATGTTATAACTACGATTACGTGTCGGTGGATACCTCTATTTAGAGAAAATGTATCTCCAACGTTTGCACTGCAAACATGCACGTTATGCTAAGTAATTTGTTTGGCCAGTAAGAATGAACTTCATTTCTTTAAACTCAATCTTAAGTTCTACAATTAAAGAAAAGGATCCAAGTATTCATAGTGTGCTGAAAAGTGATGACGACTATTAACACGGAAAAGATGAGTTTCATTCTAATAAAAAACAAAGTACAATTGTGCTTAAAAAATAATAAAAAGCCTCTAGGATGGGGGGGGGGGGGGTATAGAGCACTCGTGGAAGTGGGGGTTGGCCCAGTTGTGGAGGCGAGAGTCGGAGCACTTGTGGAAGGAGGAGCACCAGAAGGACCAGTATGGGCCCGGATACCGGGAGGAGTACGAGTTGTAGGCAGGGGGACCACAACAGTTAAGGGAACCCGAGTCGGGGCAGAAGAGGAAGGAGGAAGCTGAGAACTACTCTTCACAAATAGATCATAGGCGTGTTCCAGCGTGGGCTTCTGCATCTCTGCTATATTTATCAGACGCGGATCTACATTGGGAGTTATCTTTCTACGCACTTGCCCGAAACATTGAAGGAACCCCCACATTACATGTCCGATCAAGTATCCATGATTTTTACGGACATATAGCTCCTTGACATGGGTAATGGCATCCTCCTGGGCTTGCTTCACAGTAGCAGCCATCTTCTGTTGCATCTCCTCGGAGGTGGTGCCCCCCGAAACTTGAGCTTTTGACAACTCTTCAGTAAGAGCATCCACATGGCCAAGTGCTTGATACAGACTACGCTCCGACTCTTTCTGCTTTTCCTCCCATGCAATCTTCTCCTCCTCAAGGGAGGTAACCTTTTCTTTTAATACCAACCCCGAGGCCTCCATCTCCGATACGTAAGACTGGAGCCGCTTGTTTTCCCCCTTTAACTCTTGGTTCTGCTGCGTGATCTTAGCCCACGCTTCTTCGTACTTCCCCATCTTCTCTCGGAGATCCTTATTTTCTTCCTCTATCTTCCGAGACTTTTCTTCCGCTGCGTTCGCCAACTTTTGCAACTTCTCAACCTCGAGTAATAGAAGAGAAATCATTTTAGGCGCCTAGAAAGCAAAATAGAAGAATAAAGATCATGGGTCCTAAAGGAATTAGATAAGTATAAATTGAATCTTACCAGCATAGCCACACAATTCGTGCAATCCTGGACAAATTGCCACCCCTCCGATGGCAGAGAGTTGGCAGCCGATAGGTATCGGATGACTGTATCGAGGGCCACCGTAGCCTCTTCCGAGCTAGGCTCTCGTCCCGAGGCTGGAATACTCGAAGACGAAGGTCCCCCTAAAGGTACTCCCCCTGATATGGGTACTTGAGTAACCACGGGACTGTCCGATTGAATAGCGGCAGACGGATTCGGAGTAGGATGATTCGTAAAAGAAGGAGCTGCAGCCATCAGCTCATCCAATAAGAGCATCGGATCATCGGAAGTTGAAGGAACGTAAGGATCCGAGGGAAAGGATCATCCTTCAAAACTAAATAAGTTATTACCCCCTGCGAATTAGAAATTCCTGAGTAAGTAAGCTGTTCCCTAAGGAGAAACTAAAAAGGGAAGCGTTTAATCTTGAGAAGCTTACCCAAATCTGGAGCGTCCTCGTGAGCTACTCCTTTGTTCCCAGCAGGGAGGGCCTCTCCTTTGCCTATCAAAACAGAGTTTCATATAAGTAAATATGCAAGTATCTCAATATCACTTAAACCTAAGGAGAGATACGTACCTTTGGGAGGGGTTGCCAATAGTATCTCCAACGAATCCCCCGCTGCCTCCGAGGGCGAAGGTATGTCGATGGCACCTAAGGGGGACAAGGGCATCCCCCTTATCCCTACATCCTCGTCCCCTTATCCTAGTGAGAAAGCCCTCATGAGGACCGCATCTGCGGAAGTCACATCCAACTCCGTTTCTTTTGGGGTATCGGACGTTCCACTAGATGATCGGGACATGGCTGTTGAGGTCGTTAAACGAGTCCCTGCTTGCTCGGTATCA
Organism: Linaria vulgaris; assembly: GCA_948329865.1. Lineage (NCBI taxonomy): Eukaryota > Viridiplantae > Streptophyta > Magnoliopsida > Lamiales > Plantaginaceae > Linaria > Linaria vulgaris. The sequence goes on along the minus strand of OX415254.1, from coordinate 12,089,483 downwards.
CCCTTCGCAGCCCCGGGGACTTCGTCTTCTCCTACCGTCAACTTCCCATCTTGAATTCCCATCTCCTCATTACCACCTGAACCGCTAGCACCTTCCACCATATACGGTCGTAAAACATCCACTGCAAAAACAGCTAAAAGTTAGATAAACCAGAAGAAATACATGTAGAATAAGAAGTATAAGTATAATAATTTACCGAAAGCGTTGAAGTATTTCGCGGGGATGGCCAGAGGGGTCTTGATTTTGTCTATCGGGCAATATGTCGCAAGCCCGCGGTCCGATAGAGACGAGCGAAATCCCTCGACTCTACCCAAGGTTTCGCGGAGAACATAGGTGAGAACACCAATGTATCGCCCAACACCCTCTCTGGGAATTTGGGCACCCTCCAAGTAAGTGGCATGTCCCATTTCCCCTCGGCGGGACAGATGTAGAAAAATTTATTCTTCCATGTGCTGTGAGAACTGACATTGCCCTCGCAGATACGGTCATCTTTGTCCCGATGACTAAAACAGTAGAAAGGAGCCCCCCCGGAGACACCTTCAACTCAAAAATTGCAAAAAACCTATCCCTCGTGCATTCAATTCCCCTCACCAAACACCATTAATTGCATTTAATCGTAGTTAATTAAATGCCACGACATTAATTATAATTAATTCCCCGATATTAATCCCACGAGGGCACATTTCAAAGGCATCATAAACTTTTCGCCTCGGAAAAGGCAATCAAAATAATCCCCTTGTCTCTTCAAAAGAAAGGCCAAGAACTTTGGAGACATGTGTTAAACAGACATAAACGTCAATGAAGAATGTCTACGACACCCCAGAAGAGTTCTACGATACCCTCCCAAGTTTTTCCAAGTCCTGGATGTGACTTGGATTCCTATCGAAGATCTACGATGCCTTATGAAATGTTCACGATATAATACCTCACCAAAATCTACAAGTTCCCTGATAACTCTACGATACTTTAAAAGGGTCAAGGCAGCCCCTACAATGCTTATAAGGATACTAAGATGTCCTGATACTACGTACAATAATCTAAAGGCTCGAAACCAATGCCTTGAACAACTCCGATACAAGAGGCTACGATACCTCTATAAAAAATCCTCGATACTCGAAACATCGTAACTCTCGACTTTTAAAGTTTCTAGTACAGTCATAATGATCGATTGCACTAAAAACTGGGGGTGGGGGGTGGGGGGGGGTGGGGGGGGGGGGGTTGTTAACAGGGTAAAAATCCACGCGCTTAAAACATACCACAATTCGATTACTAAAATTTACGGAGATATTATTATATCATTTATACTCATAAATACCCGTATCACACGACGAAGACCCCGAGTCCCCCAAAATACGAGAATACCCCCTACACCCCCTGCACCCTCTGATGTCTAAAAGCTATCGGAGAACTCATCCCGAGGGCCAAACCGCGATAAAAATGCACAATCAAAACCTAAAACCCCTCGGAGGTCCCTAAAAATATTCATACTTTTATTTTTAATTTTATGAAACAATTAAGGTGCCGCGTTGTTTGTTTAGTTGATAAATATCATAATAATAGTTAAAAGAACAAAATTACAAAGTTTCATACAAATTGAGTCAACATACGATGATTAAGTGTACGTATAACGTAGAATAGGTTCAACGTTAAAAACTTTCTCAATCTCATTCAATCTACTATTAAATAACTAAATTAGTGGTTTTATGATTGTTTGTAACTTCAATTGACATGTTATAATGAATTTTGTTGTTAAAAATCAAAAACACATGGAAATCGTTTCATAAAATCAAAAAAACACGTATGAATATTATTAGGGACCGTCGGGCGGTCCCTAAAAACCCTATTTAGTGACCGCTGGGCGGTCACCACATGTCATTAGGGACCGCCCGACGATCACCAAGTATCTTTAGGGACCGCCCGGCGGTCCCTAAATGTTTAAAAAATAGGCGGGATTGGGGGGGGGGGGGGGGGGGGGGGGAATTTGAAATTTTCGAAAATTCAAAATTTTCACCCTTAATTCTATATATACCACCACTCTCCTATCCAATTTTTCAACACTCTTCAAAAATACCCAACTCTAAAATTTCTCTTATCATTTTTCTCTTCCTAAATCACAAAAATAAAAATCAACCAACAAAAACATTCATTTTTTTTTTTTAAAGAAACACTCTTCATTTTTTTTCATTTCTTCAAATTCAAAACAAAACTTCTCTTCTTCTTTCTTTTAAAGAAACACTCCTCTTTTTTTTTGTTCAAATCCAATATGTTCTTCATTTCTTTTTCATTGTTTTTGGTTTATTTTAATAACTATCATTTGTTTTTACTTTTATTTCATTATTTTCTTTGTTTTATTTTGTTAACTTTCATTACATTATTTTCTTTGTTTTATTTTGTTAACTTTCATTTCATTTTACTTTTTTTTTATCATTATTTCCTTTGTTTTTGTTTTTGTAATTGTTTGTTGCACATATTTACACGCAATTTATACAAAAAACCCAATAATATTCCGGTAAATTTCCAGAATATTATTGGGTTTTTTTTTTATTCTGCCGCAGACTTTTAGGGACCGTTGAGCGGTCCCCAATAATATTCATAGTTTTAGGGACCGCTCGCTATGAATATTACGAGCGGTCCCTAAAACTATGAATATTATTGGTGGTCCCTAAAAAGTCCCAGAGAATTGGGGACCACCCGGCGGTCCCCAATTGGTTTTTATTTTTGGGGACCGCCCAGCGGTCCCCATAAGTCATTAGGGACCGCCCGGCGGTCCCTAAATTTGTGGTCGCGGAAAATGGTCCCCGCGACCACAAGACGGTCGCCAAAGGGTGGGGAACCAAGGGCATCCGCGACCGCCTTTTAGTGACCGCTGGGCGGTCCCTCAAGGTCTTTAGGGACCGCCCGGCGGTCCCTAAAAACCCCCGAATCTTGTAATGACTATCCTTCATCCGAGCCGTACAATCTGTGATCCTTTTATTATTGAGATACTTTGACGACACAAATTCACTCCAAACCGCTGCTCCTCCTCGCAAAATACGCCACGCTAATTTTTCTAGAAGCGCCTCGTTGCTTGTTCTTGCAACCCTTAGGCGAGACCACCCTCACTCTTCGGTATTGTAACACGCGGCCAACCCACAAGGTGTAATTTATGCTTAGTCATATCCGATGACCACAAGAAATTACGATTAAGGCAATCAAGTTGATCACAAATATTTTCCGGAAGCCATGAAGCTTGCATATTGTAAACTGGAAGAGCGGATTATACGGATTGTATTAACGTCGCACGACCCGCAATAGTAAGAATGCGACTCTTCCAACCCGTGAGTCTAGCTGAGATTGTCGGATCGTGGATTGACACAACAACTTTGAGAGTTAAGCTGGAATTGCCTTAACTCTATTGTGATCTTCTTGACAATAATAATGTGCAGCGGACTAAAACACAAGAAGATAATTTTTAAGAAGTTTTCAATATTATTAAAAACTTCCGAGCCTTAGGCCTAATAACCATAAAGGTTTTAACAAAACGTTCTTCACAACAATTCACTCACGCTCTTTGTTGATCGGACTCAACGAAGCAAACAAGCACGAACTACTTAACTTCTATGAACTAGACTTAAATATTTGATACAAAAACTTCGCAAATGAAAAACAAAGACAATACAAAGAATGATTAATCTCTCGGATTGTTATGCACGATTATCTTGTCTTCATCTTTTATAGATTTCTTGAATCTTGCACGCCAAGATGTGTTGTTCACAGTTTTGGTAACTCTTGTTGTTTCCTTGTTGATATTTGCCTTCTTTCTGAACTTCATATATTTCCTGAATATGTGTTCCCTTTATTACTGATCTAACAAGGTAACACATCTTCTTTAATTCGGAGAATCCTGGAAAGAATCGAGTTGTAGCGAACGGCCAATATTGTTTCCTTATTTTGAAACCGTGTTGAGTTGACTTGTTCAACTTAGCTTGAATTATGGAAACTTCAAGTAAGGAATCTTCCATAGCTCTTCCTTATGATAAAGATACCTTCCTGGACATAAACATAAACAACTAAAACCGTGGAACTTGATTAATAAGTGAATAAAGGCAAAACTTAATTTTGGCAACTAAAGCACAGTTTTCGCACATACTCTCGGCTTTTAATGTTATCCTCAATGTTGACCCAACTTCGTCTAACATTGCATCGTCTAACATTGATTCCAGAAAACCTTGCACTTTCACTAGCCATGATACGGTCTAAAGTTGTAGCGAAGTCAGCCCTAGTCGTTCGGTCGTGGGATATAGCAACTCCGAGATAACGACCAAGATTCTGCGTTTGTCTGAATCCAAGAAGCACACTCAAACAGTGTTTGAAACCGACCCCACCTTGTTTTGAAAAGAAGACCTTCGATTTTTGGTTTCTTAGTCTTAAGCCCAACGCCGCACAAAACTGATCAAAGACCCCACGGATCGCTATAGACGTACCTTTAGTCGCCTTCCCCATAAGCACTATGTAGTTCGCAAAAAATAGATGAGATAACCGTGGCCCTCCCCGACACGGAACTAATGGTTGCCACGATCCCTTATTCACCTCCTCTTGAATTAAGTAAGCAAGGCGCTCAACGCAAATGACGAAAAGATAAGGCGAAAGAGGATCGCCTTGACGAAGGCCGCACGCATGAGGAAAGGAGTCAAGGGGTGTACCGTTCCATAAAACCCTCGTGGCTGCATTACGAACGCCGTACATAATGAGTTCAATCGACGACTCCGGAAACTCAAAAGCGTGCAAGGTTTCTTCAAGATAGTCCCAATTAATTTTATCGTACGCCTTCTCCAAGTCAAGCTTCATAATCATACACCCCACTTTATTATTTTTCTTGCCCCGAATCGAGTGAAGGACCTCTTGTAGAAGGAAAATATTATCTTGTGTGCTTTGACCTTTTATGAAACTCGATTGCGTTGGCGAGATAATCTCAGGCATAATATTCCGCAGTCGGGATGTAATACTCTTTGTGATGAATTTGTACAGCACGTTACATAATGCTATAGGCCTGAATTACGTGATATGTTCCGGTTGATGTGTCTTGGGGATAAGGCAAACAAACGCCTCGCAAAGTTTGGGATCAAATCGCTTTTTCTCTATATACCGTGCGTGCAAACATCGCGATGGATCACTGAATAACATCCCAACTTTTTTGGTAAAATATGGCCTGTAAGCCGTTGGGCCCGGGTGCTTTGTACGGATTCATGGAGAAAATAACTTATTTCACTTTAGCGTCGTCAAGTGAGGCTGTCAATGTATCACGGTCCTCGTTTTTTAAAACGGATTGGTGTGGCGATATCACGAGGCGCACTGAACCGTGAGCAGCTGAAGTACCCGCACCTCCGGTGAATAAATTTTCGAAGTAGCTCCTTACATGCGGTCTGAGCGCTGCCTCATCCGACGACCATACTCCATCAATCTTGAGGTTCTTGGTCTCATTCCGTTTTCGACGTACTATGGTGGAGTGGTGAAAAAACTTTGTGTTCCTGTCACCATCCCGAATCTACTTAACCCTCGACTTTTAAAACCAAAAAACCTCTTCTTGTCTTAAGACATCATTGTAGTCTGTGATGAGTTGACGCTCTAAATTAATCAAGGCCGCACTCGTCCCCCTTGCTAACGCCCTCTGAACTCCATTAATTCGCGCCAATAATTTTTTCTTCTTATAAAAAATATTCCCAAACCGCAGCTTGTTCCATGGTTCGAGGAGATGCGGTACCTCCCTAATAGCCGAAAGAATGTCTGTGTGCGACCCCCAAATATCACAGATTAATGGGAGACACTCGGGGTAATGGAACCAGGCCGCCTCGAATTTAAAAGGTCGCCTCCCCGTCGTTCTACTCGTCCCAAGATTATCCATAATAATCGGATGATGGTCCGAATGAACCTTAGGAAGGTGTAGGAGATCGTTGTTCGGAAATAAATTTAACCATGCCTTGTTCGCAAGCGCACGGTCCAAACGAGATTGGATTAGCTCTCCTTCATCACGTTTATTAGTCCATGTAAACGGCGACCCTCTAAACCCCGTATCCATGAAGCCACACCTTTCTATAAAACCGCGGAAGAAATTTAGTCGACTTAGGGACCGTGTCGTGCCTCCCGACTGCTCGTGAGAGAAGCTAACTTCGTTGTAGTCGCCCATTACTAGCCACGGTAAACCAGACCCAATCGCCATTCGTTCCATGCTATCAAAAACTCGAACTTTGGCAGCCCTTCGAGGTTGAGCGTATACCCCGGATAGTCGCCATTGCTCCCGAAGATTCGGATTGATGATGGCGTGTATCGCTTGGTCATCAATTGACACAACTTCAACATTAATATCCGCTTCGTTCCATAACATCCATACCCCCTATCATGCCCGAGGTCAGTGCTAAAACGTGATTGGTGAATCCCAACCGAGGCGCTATCTCGCGCGCCCTATCCTCACTCACACGTGTTTCTGACACAAAAACAACCAAAGGTCTATGAGAACGAACAAGTTCACGAAAATTGCTTCTAAAATCAACGTGTCCCGCTCCTTGACAATTCCACGAGATAATCTTCATATTAACTTGTTGCGCTTGGTAGGATTCAATGGGGTAATTAATCTCGGACCCCATCCATCTCGTAATCATCCCCCGACCCATCTCCGTTGCTAAGGCTACATGTCGGTTGTATTCCCATTGACTCGGACTCGTTACTTACAACCAGGCCGCCACATTGTCCTCGCGTTGAGAGCGGTAAGTCGAGACCTCTATCTCCCAAACGGTGCTTGGGATCTCCAATATGTCCACCACCCGATCCTCCAGTGCTATGCGCGAGAATCTCGTTGAACCTTGATAACGTTCATGTCGCGTCTCAGCCTCGTAAACCTCCCACTCTCCCAACATGAGAGCGTCCATCCATATTCCCTCCATTATCAGCAAGTATCAATGCGGATTTCTCCAAATTTCTGTCCCGAGAGTTCTCTAAATTTATTTCCCTAGATATAATGGCCGCAGCCTCTTGGTCCGAATATATAGCCAAGGAACCGAATTGATTTGCACTCCGGTTAGGACTTCTGTTACTATCTATCAGCACTTTCCTAACTCTGGAAGGTTTCCTTGGAAGTGTTCCTTTCCCTGACCGACTATAAGAGTTAGGCAACCTCGGAATGTACTGCGATTCGCGTGGTGTAGTCTCCAGCAGACCGTGGCTGCCATCTGAACCCTGTGAAGGCTGATAAATTTCACCCCGCTTTAGAATAACTGGCACTACTTGCTTCCCAGTTCGACCTTGTGTGTTCTCCTTACGGTAATTCCTCGATATCGTCATCCATTCCCCGAATTCTCCTTTTTGTGTTTTTTCCACCAACCAGTCCACTCTTTCCGCTGCGGGGGTTCAGCAACAATTGTAGTCAAGTCACATTTGTCTGCGCGATGGCCTACTTTCCCACATTTGAAGCAAATAGCTGGGATATTCTCGTACACCACTTGATAAAATCTGCCACGCACGCCCACCGTCATCTTGAGTGGTGTACTAGTGCTCACTTGAACGCATACCCGTGCAAATTTGCCCCACGATGCATTAATGGTATTTCCGTCAATCTTGATAGGTTCCTCTATCATACTTGCCAAACCATGCACAATGCCTTTCGACAGTAGCTCCATAGGTAGATTCATAATGCGCACCCACGTTATCACACTATCCACTCGATCTGAGGTAGCATCAAAGTTCGGGCTCCACTTGCGGATAGATAAAAAACTGCCCGAGAGGTGCCACGGCCCTTCGGTGAGAATAAACTCCCGCTTTTCCGCCAATAGTCCTTTGAGGAAATAGCAACTGTTCCCAAGGTCCATGAGGTCGAAGCCGTTATGGAGCGACCACATACTGTCTAGCTTGGTTTTTAAGGCTTCATAGTACCAAGGGCGCCCGAGTATGCGAATGATAAGATTATCTTTCCACTCTTCCCTGATGCGTGCTTCCAACTCGTCCGAGAAACTCACTGGCGGAATAGGAATCGGGTCCGAGGTTTCCTGAAAGATTAGGTGTTGTTTGACCTCTGCGAAACGCAGTTCATCGAATTTTACGGCTTTCGGTCTCGTTTGTTTACTAGTAGCCGCCGCGTAGAACAACCTAGGGTTTCGGCTTTGCGGCTGCCGCGCCTCCGTCATGGTTTCATTCGACTGTGGATCAACACCCGATGCTCGTTGACGTTTTTGGTTACGTGCGGTGAATACAAATTTGTTCGGAGGGACGAATTCAGTTGACGCAGGTTGAAGTTCGGTTGGGGATGCTGGAATCGCATGCATGGCCGCTTTATTAAAATGGAATGATTATATAAATATTGTATTGAGTTTAAAGTTAAGAGACCATAAAGAAGATGGAAAATTCTTATGTTATGTATTATTTTTCAAGGTAATTAAGGATAGTAACCATAACATAGTCAATGACTAGTTTATCAATCAAGTAATTGTTATTGGGTAATTAGACTTCTTAATTTCTAATGGGAGAATTACTTTTTTTGCCATTTAATTTGGGCTAAGTTTGCCTTTTGCCCGTTAATTTTTTCGGCTCCACTTTTTTCTGTAAGTTCAATTAAATGTGAAAAAAATGCTCGTTGGGCTATTTCTGAGGCCCGATTACTGTTTAGCTTACGTGGCAGCTGACTAGGACGCCACTATACTGCCACGTGGCGCCACATTAACTTTTTTTTTATTTTCTGACTGGACTTACTGTGAATGTCCAAAATACCCCCACACCCAAAAAAAACGTTCTCCATTTATTCCACAAACAGAAACAACGTGAACTGGACTCAGCCACATATAAAGATGAATTTACCATATTACCCCTAAAAATTGAACACGCAAATACACTGATAGGAATTAATGGTCAATATTGCCCCCGTTGACTTGTTGAATTGGAGGCAGCTTTATGTCCTAAAAGTGGACAAAATATTTGTTCAGCTGAGCTTCGGGAAAACTGGCGCCACCTTTTTCCTCTCAAACCCTAATCGCAAATTCATCAAAAATCTCAAAATTTCTCATAATTTCTCAAAATTTCAGCTGCGTGGATAAAAGTTAACGGGCAAAAGGCAAACTTAGCCCAAATTAAAAGGCAAAAAAAATAATTCCCCGATTTCTAATTACCCACTCGGCCGTTGGCTCCTGTGTTCAATAAGAGGTGTGGAAAATATGATTTTAACCTTTTGAAATTAAAGTCGTTGTTGAAGAGGCGTGCATTTGGCTTGACAATATTTGAAGCTACGCAAAATCGTTTTCAAATTTCTCTCTGTCTTGGATTCGTCTGATTAAATAATTCAGCTTCAGCATATTGACGAATTGTCTATTATTAATCTTAGTTTAAACTTTATATCACGATCACCATTCACCGTAGCTTTGATATTTGAACCATAGACTAAGTCACCGTAATTATATATTTATACAAATTGCAGCTGCTTAGTTCCATGGCTTAAAATTGAGGTGACTTAGTCGAACTGATCACGTTATACAACTTATCATTATTTAATTTCTATTAATTATACAAATCCTTAATAGTTATACCCACCTGGTTGTCAGAATTGGTGGAGTCTAAGCACATACCAATATCCAACAAACTATTTGTCGTTGCATCTAAATATGCACAAAAACATATTTTAATTTAGGGGTAATTACATTAAACTCCTCAACGTATGGTCCCTTTTTGAGTCAACTCCCTTAACTTTGTTTTGACTCAGTCAACCCCCCATCGTATGCCAAAATCATCACTTTACCCCAAATCAAGATTTTGCACTTTTTTCAGGGGTATTTTCGTCAAATGTCTAAAATTTTAATATTTTTTTAAAAAAAATGTAAAATTTATTAATCGACAAAATATTTTTTTCGCCAAATTTGTTTTTTTGACATAATTTTTTTTTGTCAAATTTTCAAAAAAATTCAATAATTTATGAATTTTTTTAGACAAAATCAAAGATTTATTAAATATGGACCCACTTTTTTAGTTTTTTTTTAAGATCTAGGAATTTAGGCTTCTTTTTCAACAATTTTTTTTAATCTTTAAACAATTTTTTTTAAAATATTTAGACAAATATATTTTTTCGAATGGTTTTATTCCAAAGTAAATGCTTAAGTTCCATGGCCTTAATAAAATAATTTAGGCTTCTTTAAGAAAACAAATTTGTCGAATTTTTTTTTTTTTGCCGAAAAACTAAATTTGTCGATTAATAAATTTTACATTTGTTTTTAATAAAATATTATTTTTTTTGACATTTGACGAAAATACCCCTGAAAAAGTGCAAAATCTTGATTTGGGGTAAAATGATAATTTTGGCATACGATTGGGGGTTGACTGAGTCAAAACAAAGTTAAGGGGGTTGACTCAAAAAGGGACCATACGTTGGGGGGTTTAATGTAATTACACCTTTAATTTATCCCCTGAAACTTTTGAGCAGGGTGTTTGGTTACAATGATTAATAATCTTTCTTAAGTCTTTTAAGTAAAAAATGTTTATCATTTTTTATCTAAATGTTTTCAGGATGAATATGCTAGAGTTTGCTGGGATATCTCAAATTTCTATTTGAATTTTTTAAACTAGTTTGCAAGTGATGCATTAGCACCATGTAATAAAGTTTCAGTAATAATAGTATTTAATTTAATTTTCCATTTTTAATCGCAAAAACTCCACTGTTACAAAGCTTGTATCTTTAGATTTAGAAGCCGAGTCACCCGGCGCTCACATACAAGAAGTTATTTTTAGAGAAAATTGCAAATTACTCCCGTTATATGTGAAATAGGTGTATTCTTTTCATGTAACCTTAAAATAGGCAAATAATCTTTGTAATTTTAAATTGGTGCATACTGCCCCTTGTTTAATTCTCTCTGTATTTGTAATTGTAACTTGTAATTTGTCAAGTCTATAATCTCTATATTTATTATATCATTTTTTTGTAATAAAAAACAAAAATGATAAAAATAAATTGATTTTTAACGAAAAAGTGCAAAAAGGAAGTTAATTACCCTCTCAAATTTTGGCTAGTGAGTTACACCTCATTTGTAATGGGATATTTTCAATTACTCACTACAACAGAAACGACCATTTCTGACGGCACAAAACCCGTCGGAAAAGGCCTATTTCCCGTCGGAAATGGTCTTTTCCGACGGTTTAATCCGTCGGAAATGGTCGACGGAAAAGCTTCCGTAGGAAATGCTTTTTCTGACGGCGCAATGCCGTCAGAAAAAGTCTTTTCCGACGGGTAAGTGCCGTCGGAAAAGCTGCCGGACATTTCCGACGGCACTAACCCGTCGGAAAATACCTCTTTTCCGACGATACTATGCCGACGGCATAGTACCATCGGAAATACTCTTTTCCGACGGTACGATGCCGTCGAAAAAGAGTATTTTCGACGGTACTATGCCGTCGGAAAAGAGGGCATAAATCGTATTTTTAAACTGTATTTTTTAATTAAATATGTATTATTTCATACGTATTTTTATAAAAATACATATTTAATTTAAGAATATATATTTAATTATTTTTAAAAATAATATTAAAATACCATTTCCGACAGAATAGTACCGTCAGAAATAATATTTAAATATTATTAAAAAATTATTTCCGACGGCTATGAGCCGTCGGAAATAATATTCATAAATATTTAAAAAAAATTACGGAAAAAACAATTTTTTGTTAATTTTCATCTCAAATTTTGTCCGAATTTTCGGAAAAGTCTATAATTAAAACATATATATATATATAAACATTAATAATATATATAAATTATAAAAAATGAATTATTTGGTACGAAAAACATAAATATAAACTAATTTGTAATATATATATAGATTAATAAAAATAGTTTATTATGAAAGTATTAAGAATAATATATGATATGTGTAAGAAAACAAAATATATATGATAAGATAAAAAATAAAAAATAAAATATAAGTAAGAAAAATAATTGAAGAAAGAATTGAGAGAAGAAATGTAGTTAGGGAGATATAATTTTGAATGTTTGTGTATGAATGAATGAATTTTAGGTGTAAAATTTGGGGGTATTTATAGATTTTGGAGGGGGAATGGTGCCATGTCAGCAATCCGCGTCAAAAAGCATCCGGAGATGCTCATTTCCGACGGCATGGTGCCGTCGGAAATGAGTCTTTTCCGACGGCATGGTGTCGTCGGAAAAGACCCATTTTCGAAGGCTTTTGGCCTATAAATAAAGTTCGAGAGAGGTTTATAAATTCAAATCACAATCTTCTCCTTTCAAAAATTAAGGTTCGTATTCGCATTTTATTATGATTTTACGTAATATTTTTATACATGTACGCTATATATATATGTTAATATAATTAACTTAAGTTATTTTTGTTTGCAAATTGAAGAATAGCAACGAGGCAGGTGTTAGAGATTCTTTCCAGCGTTGTGTCCGACGGATTAATTATTTTCTACAAGAGGTACATACGCGCTTTTATACTTACAATCTGTTTTAATTGTAGACTCGAAGTGTAATTTTGTAGTATTAATAACGGTAAAAACTATTCATTTTATAGATAATAATGTATTCAAATGAAGATAGAAATTGGATGTACGATCGTTTGGCCGAGAAGGGTCGAGTGAAAGAAAGAGTTGCCGAAGGTGTATTCAATTTTTTGCAGTTTGCGTTAGCTCAAGAACGTTATCTAGACGATAGTCGAAATCTAAAATGTCCTTGTAGAAAATGCACCAATAGAAAATATTTGAAAGCTAATGAAGTAGCTGCTCACCTGCATCGCTGGGGTTTTGTAGAGGGGTATCGTGTATGGGTGTTTCACGGGAAAAATTACAACGAGTATAATAGCCTCCTAGGTGCGTCGTCAAGTCACACAGTTAGAAATGATCTGATAACTGTTCAACACGACAATTCTTTTGGAGCTTTATTATATGATACTTTCCGATGCCAATTTCAAAATGTCGAGTGCGACGAGGAGCCTAACGCCGATGCAAAACAATTTTTGGAATTGGTGAAATCGTCCGAGATTAAGTTGCGCGGCCCGAAAAACATGTCTGTTTTGGAGTGGATGTCTGAGTTTTTTACTACCAAGCTAGAGTACAACTCTAGCAGAGCTGAGTGTGCAAAGTTTTACAAATTATCACGCGAGTGTTTGGGGCCAGAAGATAGCCATTGTTTGCCTGCAGATCTGAATGCTGCCGAGAAGTTAATGAAGGGTTTGGGGTTAGGATACGAAACAATCGATGTTTGTGATAACAATTGTTTCTTGTTCTACGGGGAATTTGCATCTACCGATTACATAGTGTGTTCTGAATGTGGGGAAAATAGGTATGAAACTGTAGGAAGAAAAAAGCATGTGGCAAAGAAAAAATTATGGTACTTCCCGTTGGCCCCACGGCTTAAACGACTCTTCATGACTCCAACAACTGCTGAGCACATGTCGTGGCACTTAAAGTGTAGGTCTTCGAACGATGTTATGATTCACCCGGCATCAGGGGAAGCGTGGAAACATTTCGACAGGACACACCCTGAATTCTCTGCTGAGCCACGAAACGTTCGTCTAGGTCTTTGCACAGACGGTTTCACTCCGTTCAGAAACTTCGGATCCCAATACTCATATTGGCCCGTGTTCGTGACTCCTTATAACCTTCCTCCAGATCTTTGCATGAGAGAGGAGTTTATTTTCTCAAAACATTAACGTTATGCTTCGCCCCTTATCGACGAGTTGAAGGGGTTGTGGCATGATGGTGTTCGTGCTTATGATAGATTCAGGAGTCAGAATTTCCAGTTGAGGGCTGCATTAATGTGGACTATTAGCGATTTTCCAGCGTACGTGATGTTGTCACAATGGAGCACACATGGGAAGTTATCGTGCCCCTATTGCATGGAGAACACAAAGTCGTTCCCGTTACCTTATCGATATGTCGCCAATGCAAGAGGAAGAAGAAGCCGCAGAACTCTTTCAAGATGATGAGTCACCTGGACTAAACTTGTGTACAGATTTGAACGACTTTAACATTGAAGGACAATTGGCAGGTGACGTGTACGAGTTGGTTGAAGACGACTATTCGGACAATGACGAGGACGATAACACTTGATACCAATGTACTCAAGTTCAATAATGTATTTGTTACCACTTTGTAATCGTTTCTTCAAATATTCAGTATTTAAGCCAAGTAGTATGTAATTCGCATCAAATACGGTAGCAAAAAAATGATTTATATAGTCGAATTACAAAACATTACATCAAACGCGTAAACTGATTACACACAACATAACTGGTAATTAAAACATACAACACTTAAAATGGTAAGTGAAACGTACAAACTCACACTAACACAAATAACATAAAACACACAACACTTAAAATGGTAATTGAAACATACAAACTCACACTAACACACATAACATCTTCATTCCTGAGTGGCGGGGCCTTTACCTCTGTTACCCCTTGGCCGATATTGTTGATTTCCGGTATGGAGATTCAACCAATCATTACTCATAAAGTCGACCTCCCCGATAGGCAAGCTTGATAGGTCGACTATCGTTTCCTCGTTCTGAGTAACATGGGTCGCAACATTATCCTGTCGTGTATTTCTGGAGGCACCTGTACGATCCACACTAACGCTATGGCGCCGACGATCCCCACTAACGCTATGGCGCTGATTATTCCCGCCACTCTCAGACCGCATCCACTCTTGGTCCCAATACGGATAGTTTTGACCAGGTTGTGTCTGGTTATTTTGCCAATAATCGTTCGGTTGACTTTGCGCTCCATGAAACTGATTTGGAGGAAAGTTTCTTGAATTGTAGTTGTTGGTGTTGAATCTCTGCGGGTTGGTCCATTGATAATGATCCCTGTCTTCTTGGTCGCGAGCTCGCTCCCGCTCTCTCCTCTCGCTCACGAGCTCGCTCCTGCCTCCACTCCTCCCGGTCCCTCGCCACTTGGCCCTCCACATCGATAATCTTTTTCTCCAAACCCGCAACGGTTTGTTGCAAGTCAACATTAGCATTCTTGACTGCTTTACGTGTTCTTACCACCTCAGCAGGGTTAAGATTATTACCCTGCGACTTACCATAATCTGCGAGGGTATTGCACCTATCTTTGCCTTTGAGCCTCCCATGTGTGCCATTATGATCTGCAATGGCCGCGATATTGACGTCAAACTCAAGCGGCCATTTGGCTTTGTCTGGACCAAAATTATCCTCGAGCGCTTCATAATAATTTTCCTACAATGTTCAAAGTAAGTAAATGAAAAATGTATAGACGCAAAACAATCATATACGTGCTTAATTAAGATAACTTACAAAATACTCTTCTGCTTGTGGGGGTCCCAATAGAGTATTCTTCCATCTGGATCCACTACTAAGTGGTTGTGCATGTATTGCTCGTCGAAGTGTATCACATCATCCGTGCCATACTATAACAACATTTTTTAAAACAATATTAATGTTAAAGAGTAACACAAATATCACAAAATGTATTTTGCAAACAAGGAAATCCTAACATATCGTACCGTTGCGTAGCTCCTCTCTTGTGTACTCACAGATCCACCGTGGTACGTACCTAAGGATCCCTTTCCATCGACGCTCTTTGTCTTATTGGCCAGTCGATTCTCCGTTGCTTTTTCTACAAGTTTAATCATCCTTTCATTCTCCCAATGATTACAGTACGTCGATTCAAAGCCGACTGGTAGCCAAGTCTTTTGGTACTATTGGGGGTCTTTAGCTCGCTTCCTGTAGAGCTTTTTGCACTCGTATATGGCATCCCTCCATTTTACTTGTGCCGCCTTATGGAATGCCGTTCTAATGTTATCCGTTTCTTGTAGATCCCATTTGTATATATTCTTCAAAATATGATAACATATAAGTAGAATGCAAAAATTATAATGGACATAAATAATGAAAAATGTGTTAAAATAAGTTAAAAGAAGATACCATGAACCAGTTTATGAATTTTTCTTTTTGTGCCTCGGATAACTGAGAGTAATGTATCGCCGGTTCGGTCACTATGCTTGTTATCGTAACTTGAATTGATTGCTTAACTGTGTCGATATTATCGTCACATAAATTTTTATCAAATTGAAAATGCTCGTTCACCCCAACTTTGAGCCTCGCATCGTCTGAGTTTGTAGTACCTCGACCCTTTGCCCGTCCCCTAGGCATCCTATTGGTATTGTTAAAAGCAGATTCAGAAGCAACCGATGCTGGCGAGAGCTGTCGTCCCGACGAAGTTCCTTCGTTGTTGGCTTGTGGAAATTCGTCCATCATGCCATGCGGAACAACTAAACGTGGAGGAGTAATTCCAGGCGAAAACAATGGATCGGGGTCGTCCCTCAGTCGGGGAGCAGCAGCTCTTTGGCTCCGAGTGGTGGGGCATTGTGGTTGTTCACGAGCAGGACTAGGGGCCTGGGTTGTAGTTGGGCGATGTTGGGTAGCAACCGGAGTATGCTGAGTTTGTGGCGGAGGTTCCTCGAATTGTTGGGTAACTTCGTCGGGACAAATTGTTTCAGCATCGCCACCACGCCGAGATTTAAACTTACTCGAAAGTTTATCGAAGAGGGATCTCGATAAATTTGTATTGGAAATATATAATTTCAGTTTCCCTTTTCCTTTATCAATATTTGTTTTGCGATTATCGGCCATTTATAAAATGACAATTTTTCGAAAAAAAAGATATATTCAAAGAAAGTAGGATTTAAATATTTAGAATGAAGAGTGATTGGTGTGATGAATAAAAAATTTTGGGGGGGTATTTATAGATTTTTTTTTGTTTTTTTTAAAATTAAATTAAAAATGACCGACGCCTTTTTCAAAAGGCGCCGGTCCCACGGCCATTTCCGTCGGCCAAGTGCCGACGGAAATGGCGGCTGCCGACGTCATTTTCGTCGGCCAACGGCCGACGGAAATGACGTCACGTCGGCCATAATATTTTAAAATTTTTTTTTTCGCTCTTTTCCGACGGTGCCGACGGAAAGATCTTTTCCGACGGGTGAAGCCCGTCGGAACTTTTCCGACGGGAACCTGCAGTCGGAAAAGACCTTTTCCGACGGTCAGGTGCCGTCGGAAAAGAGTTTCGCTCATTTCCGACGGCCGATTCCGTCGGAGGCCGTCGGAAATGAGCGAAATTCTTGTAAGATTACACTGGAATAATATCTCTATTATCTTTTTACAAAGGGATTACACTGGAAAAGATGCACATTATAGAAGAGTGTTATGATAAAAACACTTATGTTTATTATAATCCCCTCTATGTAAAAATAGAGAACCAAAATATTCCTAATTATGTACTTAAGATGTCACTTGTTTCAAGGTAAACTGAAACAAAATCGTAACACCACGAGAGCAATCCTTTTAAATTATAGTTGGTTTCCGTATTCTTCATAACTAGAAACGTAGGCACGCGGCCCCCGCGTGATTAAGAATTTATTTAATATGTATGGTGAAAAAAATAATTTAAATGAGTAAAGTTTAAACTTAAATATGATATAGAAAGTTCTAAATTTTGGGAAACTAAATCACCAATCTCCATAATTATTGTAGTTAAGATTCTGCTTAAATTTTAAGGTTATATCAGGAACTTAATAATTAAATATTGGCTAGCAACAAAATTATAAGGCTAACTCAAAAATTAAAAGTTTGGTGTCACAGTTTGCATTTCTTTATATAATAGTATGGATTATTGATACTTCTTTTAACACATATTAATACAAATTTATAACCGAATCTTTTTTGATATTAACTACTTGTAGCGCATGCACTTGTCGCATCTAGTTTTAGATAATAATGAGCGTGTGAGCGTTATTTGAGTGCTTGTTAACTTATATTTTTGATTATCTTTCTAGTATTACTATTGATTTTTGTCTTATTTAGTTATTTTATATATTAAAGACGATTCATAGAAAAATGAGTTATAGTAGGAAAGAATTGAGCACAAAAATGACGCGAAAGGCGAAACAAACATTTAAGCAGCGTCCGTTGACTTTATCTGGACGAACTGCCGCCAGGCGATAACTCGAATACAGCGTGTCCTACGCCCAAGATTCATGCAACACAGGATGAAGGCCGAACGCAGCGCAACCCGTGCTAAGAGAGCAACGCGACCAACGAGATAATGCAACACGATATGCAATGCGACCTGACAAAAGTTGCGGCTGTCATCTAAATCTAGGGCAACACTTTAACACGAGAAAAAACAGAAAATGAGAAGTCCAACCACCACGTTAGGTATCGTGAAAATACACCTTCAAGAGCAAAAACAAATACCATAACTCATCCATCCATTCATTGCGATTACAATTTTGGAGAAAAGTGATCAAAGGAAGATCATAATCATTATGAGCAAAGCAAGTGAGAATCAAGGCGAAGACACGCTGACATCTCACTGATATAAAGAGTTTCATGTTTGTGGATGAATTAATTTTTTTTTTATGGATTGATGAATTATTATTTTGAATATTTGATCATGAGTATCTTATTTACCAAGGTCTAGGATATGATGTAGTTATCATGTGATGCACCTTGAATCTATGTTTTGATTGTTTTTCTTGAATTTGAGCTAGACTGTCTTGTATCATCCAATTTATGTATTGAATGATCATTAACGCAATATGCGCATAGTAGATCACATAAACAAATCTCTAAATCTTTATGATTGGTGTCTAACAAGGAGTTTAGATTAATCATTGACTCTATATCTTATCTAAAACTTTGTGTGGATCCTTGACACAATGAACCTTGAGAGGGGCTAATCAATATAGCTATTTAAGAAATTAAGAAATTAGAGGATTCTTTAGGTATTGCAAAAGCAAACATAATTAATTAAATAAAATTAGGAACAAAACAAGAACTCAATAGAAAGAAGTATAATCAAGGACTATTGATACTTTGTCTATGAAATACTCGTATCAGTTGATAATGAACCTTGACTTCAAGATACGTTTATTAAGGATATTCCTCAGTATATATTTTTTGTAGATATTCCTCTTTGTCATTTTCTAGTTTACCTGATTTATATTTATTGTAAACTATGTATATATATATATATATCCTTGTAAACTATGTATATATATATATATATATATATATATCCTTGTAAACTATGTATATATATATTTCTCCTTGTGTATATTTTCTAAAGCACCAAGCCCTCTAATCTATGGGGCATTTTGCCCTTATGTCATTAACTTAATTTTATCAGCACTTTGGTCCCTAAACTATAGGTATCTGTTCGATTTGGTACTTTGGTGCAGTTACGGCCATTTTCGACTGAAATATTCCCCTCTTCCAGACTCATGTGTTGTACTAGATGTATAATGATAGTTGTTGATAAAAAAATAAACACATCAAATTGAGGAATATTTCGGCCACAAAAGATCGAAAATGCACAAGGGGATTTGCCCCTTTAGTGTATTTCCGGCCATTTTGGCCGGAATGTTCCCCTCTACCCGACTCATATGTGTTATACTAGATGTATAATGATAGTTGGTGACAAAAAAAGGCAAGAAAAACCTCAAATGGAGGAATATTCTGGCCACAAAAGACCGGAACCAAATGACCAAATCGAACAGACACCCTATACTTTAGGGAACAAAGTACTGATAAAATTAGGTTAAGGACCAAAGAACAAAACACCCCATAGGTTACCTACACACACACACACACATACATATATATATATATATATATATATTACATATTTGTGATTAATAGAATTATCACTTTTCGTAAGTCTTATGTGGTACCACTTGAGGTAAGGTCTTTGATACCCTTGGGGTACGATAGCATTGTGCCATAGAGGATAAATATCTTTGATATTGCTTAGATAAGAGTCTTTGATACCACTTGGGATAAAATAACATCATACTGTGGAGGCTAGATGTCTATGATATCGCCTGGCGTAAGGGTCTTGCCATCACGAGTAGAGAATATATGTTTAAGCACCGTATTTAATGTTGACTTAGCATCTCAGGGCGAAGATAAGATGTAAACAAGTTTCAGAACAAGAGTACCTGTTAGATAGAAGATAATAGAATGATTGAACATAAGGAGCTGCACTTCTACATATCCCGCAACATGATAAGGGAATCAAGTCGTTGTAGTTACGAAACTCAATTACAATCCACCATGAGACACAAGGCAATTTAGGGAACTTAAATATAGTTAAAAAACATTCAAAATGAGTAAAATATGTAAAGTCTCCAGGTGTCTCTCTATTCCACCATGGACATATTTTCTGAGCAAACGCCAAGATTCCACGATGCATTTCCTTTATTTAGTGTCTTGAATCGATGACATATGGTAGACCCACGCCTCTTTATGGTCACCAACCACTTTACCAGTGCCTTAATGAGTGGGAAATTTCATCTTCTATGGGTGGGGAATTTCATCTACTGATGATAGGGTGAGGCAATGTTCTGGAACCCATTGAAAGTTGGGCGCCCTATGATGACATTGTAGGTGAATGGCTCACCCACAACCAAATATTTCATATTATAAGTCATCCTCCTCGAAAAAATAACGAAAGAGGTGGGTAGAATAACAAAATCAAAGGGAGTTACCTTTGCCCCACCGAAATCGTGGGATGAGAATTTATTAGGAGTTATTTAAGTATCGGTTTCCTTGTAACATTTTATTGGTTTATGTTATGTTCTATTATTTTATAGTTTTGAGTGGAATTAAGACAAAACAATGGAAAATGAGCTCAAAATGGAGATTAAAATAATAAGGACCTTAGAGGGATTGCATTGGAGGTGCCACTATGCAACAACCGAGCACTATGACGCTACGAGGATGGAGAATGCAACCCTAGAATCACACAAGAAGAAGCTCAGTAGTCAGCCCACAAAAAATGGAGGTCGCGCGACATACAACATAGTCGCGCAACCTACGCAACACAAGCCACATGCAGCCCGAGCAGCGCTGCACTAAAATAGTAAAGCAACTTGGGGAAAAATCGACAATTTAAGGATTTAAAGTGACGGTTGAAGACTGGACCTACGGGGACACAAAATATCTATAAAAAGTGAAGGTCGGCTGTTACAATAAGCATTGCTTTCTACAACTTACAATTTCTTTACACCATGTTCTATTTTTATTTTGAGAGAAAAGTTGAGAATTGTGAGAAAAGTGTGAAGAGAGTTTGAGAGAAACTCCATTAAAACTCTGTCTTCCATAATTTTATTATGTTGTTTACATCTTTATCTGTTGTTGAGAGTTCATGTGTCTACATTGAATGGTTATATGTGTTGTGTGTTAGAATCAACTCTCGTTGGAACAACGGAGGCATTACCCGAGGAATGTTAGAGTGTAGATAATAAACTAATCATGTGTACATGAGATTTGTGACATTGATATTCTAATGTGATCGTGCACAACTTTAGTTTACACAAATACAATATTTACTAAGTACATTATGTTAGCCTAAGTGGACGAGTAGATTGGATTGCAGACTTAATATTTCTTCTAAAACAATTTTCAACCGAACAGATTATGCTAGTGCAATAGGTCTTTAGAGAGTTAAGAGTTTAAAGATTCGAGATAAGTCCGACTACATATCACATATCTATTAGACATGGAAGAACTCAAATAAAGCTTAATAAATTAAGGAAGCATAGGTGATTTTTATATAAATTACTAAAGTAAATTAGTAGTGAAACCCGAACTTTGAACACCTTTCATCATCATGTGTTTTAAAACCAAAGTAGTGATTTAATCTGCATTTAATTATTTTTCTGCATTCTTATTTTCATTCAAATCAATAATTTACATTTGTATTCGTAGTTCTACATGCAAAGCAATTTTCATAAACACATCAAAGGTAGTAACCCATGACAACTATTAGTGTTTTTGCATATAAGTGATTCTAGAGAATTGGTTCACAACTCCCTTATGATGGGATACTTGGGACATAACTATACTTTTATTTTATTATTGCTTGACCTTGCACTTGCAAACACTAGTCGTAGCACTCATTGCATACATATTTAAGAAACTACACGCTTCGCCATGCATCACCATGTAACATAGTGAAGATTGTTTCCACGTAACCCAAAACCATATGCTAGAGTGCATCCATGAAGATTATGTTCGTTAAACTTATGTTATCACTCAACACCTTTTCACTTATTAATTGGCTATGTCAATGGTCACCACCAACGGACAGTTGAGGCGGATTTACTTGATGGCCTATTGAGTTCAGTCAATAAGATCTGATTTGCTGAAGAGAATCTCCTCTTCAACTATCTCCATGATCTCTAAGAACTTGTTTATGCCCACAGGTCTATTTGTGTCGATCTCGCATGTGACCCTCTTATGTCATTTTCCTTCATCAACTCCCCTCCCCCCACCTCCAACAAATAGTATTGATAATTCCATGTGTGCCTCACGTGCTTATATTACTAATAGGTGAATATGAGTGTGACCTACGTTCTTTCTCTCTACCATTAATGACTTTCTGGTCCATTGTGTACTCTGCCAACTTTCCTTCTCTAATTGGGCGACATATCTCTTCCTTCAGATCCTGACAGTCTTTAGTATTATGCACATTATGCGTATGGTACTTGCGGTACATCTTTGTGGTTATGGTCAGAGTTGAATCTCTCGGTCTCCTTGGCTCATTCAACCAACCCTTCTTTTGGGAAACATTATAGACAATCATAATATATGCATTCAATGGGGAGTAACTCCTAGGAGACCTACCTTTTGAGTGGTCATTTTGATCCTTGTACCAACCTTTGTCGTCCTTTCCTTTACCGTGCTTTTAAGAGGAGTTGCATGAAGTCCTGGTGGCCATTATCTCATCCAAATATATATCCTTATGCACCAATTCATTTATGTTGTCGATGGTTGTCGATTACTCACTTGTTAGAATTAGCAGCAAAACACCGACCCTTCACAGTGGCAAACAGGATGCCAGATACGAAATCGCCCTTTGGGTCATCTATCTTCAGTAGCTTAATGTTAAATATTTTTATGAATTCTTTAAGAATTTTTTTTCTTTTGTTTTGCTTAATGGAGCACAATAGTTTTGATCATACTTGGCTCTTTCTTAACTTGAGAATTGATTCTCAAACTTCCTCCTCAGTTGATCATAACTTTCAAGGGTCCCAATTGAAATTCTGAAGTGCCGGTCCATAGCCACTCCAGTAAGAGTGGTAGCAATGATCATCACTTGCATATTCTAGCTAAAGCCATGCAACAATATTAGCTGTCCAGATTCCAGATAGAACAAACACTCTCGAGGGTCTATGTTTATGTCTTACGTTTTCACATGGGGTATCTTATCAACTCGATCCAATACATTTGACTCAATTTTATCAGAAAATGGTGTCCCTCTGCGAGGCCCAACCACATGAGCTAACTTCTTCTGTGCATTTCTCTCGTCCAATTAAACCTCTCAATCCTTTTGGCAATGTCTCTTAGAGCCCTCAAATTCTCTAGTTCATGTTAGACAATTCATCGCATGCCGCTTAATATGCATGCGATGAAAATCCACCTCTTTTACATGAGAGCATATGCTAGAGTAGTGTTATTAGAAATAGACCCACCTATCGTTGAATTCGTACAACCAGTGATTGGTCGCTTGTTCGGGTTAAGTGGACTCAAAACCAAGCAAGTTAAAAATTGGGTCAAGACCGATGGAATCATGCCAAAACCCAAGAATCGGCTGATCGAAGACTAGCTGATCTAAATTTTCTTTTAAAAAAGTGGATCAATCTTATGGTAATTTGTTTTTTTTAAAGAAACCAAAAATTAAACAAAACTGCTGCGCATTGGAGATTGAGAAAGAAAAAAGAAAAAGAAAAAGGAGATAATGAATAACAAATGCATAAATAAACCTTTCTTTTATTTTGAGAAAGAACTGCAATTGATAATGAATAACATAAACAATATATATATGGATAAATTATAGTTCCATTGTGATACCTAAGGGCTCATTAGTTTTTATTGAATAGAGAGACCCCTTCGATGTTTGGTTAAAATTATTATATAAAAAATTGAATATTCGGGGCCTTTGTAAAGCAAGAATATTAATTTGACTTTATTTACTGGTCAAACGAGTAGTTCGTTGATTCGAATTAGTAAAATCAGTGACCATAAGGTTAACAGTTGGGTGTCTGGTCTGGTTTTGAAAACACTACCTAGAGCACTCCGATAAATGTATGACCTTGCTGGCCTCTCTGCTTGATCTGACAAATGATACTTGCTGCCGTAGAGCCTAACCTTCGATGAAGGAACAACTGACGGTTGCCGAGCGGGTGGCGCTTGAACGTTGGCAGCATTGGCTATCAACGAGGCTTGCACATTAGCTACGATCTACCAAAATCTCGTGGGATATGACAGTATGTTTGGAATATTGAGGGTGCCATTGGAACTAGCACAGTTTAATCACCTTTGTTTGCTTCTTCACTAGCTCTAGCATGTTGGTCTCTTGTCGTGGAATTCTCTGCCGCTCTCTGCGATTCGAAATCGGTCATATGGGTCATCCTTGTACTTTCGTTCATGTATGTGGTAGTTCCCACTTTGATGTCACTACTTTGGTATATTTTTATCTGGGTACACGTAGGCTCTGCAAATACTTGAAATAGGCTAATCATGAACTGTGAGCTCATTTTTTAGATTAGTTTTGTCGGCAATACATCTCCACAACAGGAACACACGTGAATTAAGTTAAGCAAGATCAACACCTCTGATTCTTAAGTCAACAAAGTGTATAAGACGGTAAGTTGAATATTGCGGTATATCAAATATTAGGGTATATCGAATGCAACTATATCTCAAAAAACTATGTCTAAGACAATGCTCAATATATAGCAAAATGACAGTTTGAATGTAATAAATGACTTACCTCGGCTATCGGGACCTAAGCTATTTATAGACTTTGGGATACGAGACACATTCTGCATTTTTCGTGTATGTCAAGAATTTCCCTCATATGTCGTTTGTCATATTCGAGATACCAACAGTTTGATCATTTGTCTTGTAGACCTGCCCAGATCGACTTGGCCCAATCCGTGCCAAGCAATATTTGCCCATATCAAAGATAAGTGGAAATTTTGGTTATACTATAAATGATATGTGGGTTTTAGATGCAATGAGTCCTACAAAATATTAATCGGTAATTCTTATGTTAGGATAAATTTGAGGAATTTCGATTTCGATAATTTTAAAGCATTCCAATGATATACAAACAACCATTTTGGATGCTCATATTCCTCGTGATGCAAATTCTAAAGTACATAATATAGCCCAATGGGGGAAAAACAACTCACGGATTGGCCCATTTTGCCAAGAGATTGGGGTTAGATTTTGTCCACGTTGTTGTGTTTTGCTTTTGTTGATCAAGTATGATCTTTTTGAGATTGTTCTTCAACCTATCTGTTTTGGCTTCTATTGATATGTTAAACTTGGTTTATTTGAATGGATGAATGTGTTTACCCATAAAAAAAAAAAACTTGACCTATTCCCATGCACTAGTTCTTTTTGGGATAATTAACCAAAATCCAACGATAGTTCCTGTCGGAATATTATATATTGATAAAGTGGATTTTATTTAATAATTTGTCCATTATATATATTCACATTTAGATGAAACAGTAGCGTCAAAGTTATGCCATCCCCATGGATTAAAATGTCCGTGCGTTTCCTTGAAAAGTACCGAAAAATTTCCGTTTTTGACTTCATCGATACGAAATATACATGTAGTTTTCGTGATAGTTATAACTACAATTTTACGAATTCTTCGAAACATGTCAAAAAGTTCTCGAAATATTACGAAACGTTTCTAATTTTTAACCAACTGAAACGTACTCCCGGACCAAAATTTTCCATGGCCATCCCAAGCATCTTGTGAAAGGAAAATTTGTGAATTTCGTCTCTCCTCTCTAAATTTAAACGAAAATATAAGAATGGCAAATTTGTAATACCCTGATTTTTTTTTAATGTAAGTGTTCTTAGTTAACGGTATTTTTTTTTTCTTGAAAGCAAGTAGTGTAATTTTATTGATAGAAGTCATTGGGAGTATTTATTTATTTATTGAAAGTGGGCTTACTTTTAAGTTTAAAGTACTTCGGATTTTAAAGCCCAATTAATTAACCGCACCGCACCTCCATAAAAAACCTTTTCGGCCTAAAAGTGAAACAAACTCGTTCCTTTTTATTTACTTGATTATGATGTCTTAGACTCTTAGGCCCATAATTTTATTAAGTTAATACCTGATATCATTATTTTGTATTCATAATTAGAGGAGTTAGTGTTTTTTTCCCTTCATATTTTCACTTCACAAAACCACTCTCTCGTGCACATGTCACGGCTGCCGTAGCAGGTAATCCCTATTTTAAAATATCTTCTCTGCCGAATGTTGAGTAGCTTTTTTAGTTATATAACTGAATCCTGTGTTTTGCTTTATTATTACTAGCAAAAAAGCACACACGGAGACCGCGTGTAAGTTTCTCGTAAAATTTGTTTTTTTTTTTTTAGTTTAAAAGCATTCATCTCGCAGTAATATGCAACAACAAATAAAATTGAATGCGACACATGTGACTATAAATTATTTAGATACCTAACATATTGACAAAAGTCATTTACAAATAAATTGCAATATATCTCTTTTACATAAGAGAAAAACAAAATGAAATTCTCAAAGTTTCAAAGTTCAATATTGCAAAATAAATCAGGCTTATAAAGAATAACTAAGTGTATTAGTTATATAAGGGTAACATTTTTTTTTGACATTTATATAAGGGTAACATTATTTACATGTAATTTGTATCATTAATAAAATCTAAACTTACTCGAGAACATGAAAAATTGACGTGAAAAATTTAAAGTGAGTCCGAAACTAATCGTTAATAACAATGCAATATGACAACTTTCATAAATGTGTTATGTACTCTAGATATTGGCCAGGAGTTGAACTGTAAGATAGAAAACTTAGAAAATTTTCCTGCACATTACACAACAAACATATTAAGAAAGTGTTCATTTTTTCACATACTCAAAAATCGCTAACGTGATTAATTCTAAATTATATTTCATACTTAACTAATAGATGTACCCCATTTAATTAATCTTTCATCCAGGAAAAATCTACAACACAATACAAAATTTGAGTGTTAGTAATTTAAATCATATAAAGATAGAAAAAAAATGTAATGCTTATCTACAAATCATGTACCTCTAAGGGATATGAGAAGATTTTATATAACTTGTCGTTAAAATAATAGAATATGTAACTTTTAAATATCTAAGAACATTAACTAACCGTATTAATAATAAGAGTCCATGAATTTAAGAAGTAGAAAAAAGTGGCCCGAAGTCTTCATTTCATTGTCAAGTAATAAATCATATAATTGAAAGTTGTTGCTTTACACAAATTTCGTCAAATCAGTAATAAAAACACGTGTTACATGCAAATATTAAACAAATAGTAATTACATTAACCAAATTATTTATGATTGGAGCAATCTCTAACTCATCGAATAGCAAAATTGTCAAGAAAAAAAAAGCAATTAAAAGATTAAGAAAGTGTCCATTATTTCTAAATTTAACAATCAGAAACATGATAGTGAAATATATATATATTTGTGGTTATCTAATAACATGATTAAGATAAAAGATACTTCATTCATAATTTTAAAGTACCTTTCTTAGTTAATCTTCATCAAGGAAAAAACACCTACAATGCATTGAAAATATGAGCGTTAGTAATTATTTTAAAAGACCAAAAAACACAAATATAATGCTTATCTATAAATACGTACCTTTCAATTTACCTTCATATGAAAAACAAATCAATTAATAATTAAGCATTAGTAATTCAAAAATATGAAAATCGAATCATGCATAATTGAATATTTTTGATAAGGAAGAGGGAGAGAGAACCTAATGATAAAATTGTTTGCAGAGGATAAAAACAAATCACTTACGATGGGTACTATTTTGTAACATACAAAAATATAATCCCTTTTTTGAGAGGAAGTTCCTAGAATGTGGATAGTTGTTAAATAATTTGAATTTGAATATGTATGGATGATACGTGGCTTTGCAGATAGTTTGACAATAGATCGTTTATATAAGTATGGGTCGGTTACAGTGGAGTACAAAGGAAATACAACGAGTCTATCTTAACAAACTAGGCCTAATCTAGGTGTCTCGATTAGTCTTGGTCCGGAACACCTCGGACTAACGCCTCGATGCTTGGATGGAAGGGGTATGTCGGTAATTAGATCGGGCGTATATCGGTGATCAGCTTCGATGTGATGTCGATGACCACCCTCGATATGGTATCGGTAATGTGGTGGTATGACGTATCAGTGGAGCACGAGGGTTATCTCGATATCGAGTACGATATCGAGAGTGAGATCGGTGATTTCTTTCGATATGAAGCGTGGTAGCTGAGGGATGATAATTGCTTGTTTTGGGATCCGGGCGTCGCGTATTTATAGACCTCGGGATCCGGGGACCACAGTACCATATCGGTGATTATCACCGATATGATGTCGAAAGTGATCCCCGATATGGTTAGATATGGGCCTGGTTTGGGCCACGCCCCATATGCGGGAAATGCCCATATCATGTAGTCCCCCAATTTAGGGATTCTTATCTTAGAGATAAGAATTCGCAAATTTAATTTTGAATTTCTGGGTTACCTATACCCTTCGTCCCGCCAGTTCAAATGACGGAGATCAAATTTGCGGGGAATGCACTTTGTGATGAACTTCGATGGACCCCCTAATCCAGTGGATGCATAGTTTGAGGTCCTCGTTTGAATTCTTCGTTCGCCGTACGAGATTCTGAATTCCTCGCACCTATCGGGATTGCACTATTTGATAAACTTTGGTGAACCCCCCATTGCGTATGTCCTTGCCCCTGTCCTTTTGTCTATATCGAATATCAGTACCGATGTGAGATCGAAACTTTGCTTCGATCTAGCATCTCCGATGTCTATAAATAGGGCTTGCAGGGAAGTGAAACTCGCTTTGGCTTTTAGCAAAAATTCGTTGTTCCTCCGAAAAGTATGTTGAATTTCTCTTTCGATATCTCTTTCGATATCTTTTCCGATCTATTTTCCTATGTATATATATGTGCCTAGATAAATAACTAACCTTGCCATGTTCATTCATTTCAGGCTTTAACGTTCAACTTGATTTTTCTCACTAAGCGCCTCAGTATGTCGTTCGCCGGGAACAACGTTGGCTCAGGTTTGCCCGAGATGGATTTCGAAGGGATCGAAGTGGAATTTACTGAAAATGAGATGTTTAGGTCTGACCAATTGACTGGCGACCAATTTGATGTTGAATTTTCTGCTCCGCCGGAAGCTGACGGCCCAAATGTAGATGAGTGGGACTTGGGGATCAATCCCCAAAATATAAGAGCTCGGAGAAGTATGAGGATATGACGTCTCGCGTTCCTCATATGCTGGTCATTACTCCGACGAGTATGACATCCCCGAGGGGTATAAGGTTATATTCCCTAGCGCAGATCAACGAATGCATACTCCACCAAAGGGTTGCATCACTGTTAATGCCAAGCATTTTAAGAATGGACTGCGCTTCCCAATTGATCCTGCGGTTATGGCTATTATAGCGAGCATCGGGGTATGCTTGGGGCAGCTATCCCCCAATTCTCTGGGGTACATCGTGGCCTTCATTTGTGTCATGAGAGCCTTGGGTGCCCCTTGTGGGGTTAATGAGTTATGGTACCTTTTTAGCGTCATGGTCAACAGGAAGGGCGGTGACAAAGGGTTCTTTTGTGTGCGGGCCCAAGGGGTCTTAGGTTCGTGCAATATACTTAATCCAGTTATGGATTTGGTAATAAGTGTGAGTATATGTACATCCAAGAGAGGACGGCTGGTGAATTTGATGTGCTTCCTAGTGTGTGGTGCGAAGACACCAAATATGAGAGACGAGCCGCTGTCGGGATAACTGCACATAGCCTCGAATTTCTGAGGAATCTGATTAACCATCCGTACGACGGTACCCTGCTTTGCAGTGACATAGTTTTGCGAGCAAGTGGGATATCTCCCGTACGTTATAACGGTCCCTCTACTCTCGGTAAGTGTTATATCTTTACAAATCGATAGCTTTCCCCAGATTTATCTCTTTACCTTATGTTTCATGTATCTTGCAGCTGATTTGGTAGAGTACTGTAGTCTGGCCGCGATAGTGGAACGTAGACAACTGGGGGCCGACGCTGCTGCGGAAGATGCGCCTCCACTCGTCAAGAAGAGGGGCCATGAGGGCGTACGCAAGAATGCAAAGAAAATTGCTCCATCATCGAGTGGAAATCCCGCAGGCGTGGGTGGCGCCTCGCAATCTCAAAATGACTTTGATATCGGGACGTCCACGGGGTCAAAAAGAAGGAGGGAGGAGGGTAGTTCAAGCGGGGATCACAGCGGTCTATTCTGATCTGTAAGTAATCTTTGCGTCTATTGGATGCGTATTTCTTTTGAGCAGCCAATTCCTTATTGTGAATGTGCAGGTGGCGAGCTTTTTGAAAGGTTTATTGGCGATGGCTGTTAAGGGCCAATTGGATCACGCGGAATCGCTTCGGGTTACCAACGGTTTGCTTGAAAAGCTGGGTGAGTACGATCCCATTGTTGTCGTGCAGCTCCAGCACGAGAGAGATGAGGCACTGGATATTTTGAAAACCAGCGAGAGCAATGTGAGAGGCATGTATGACGATAATAAAAGGTTGATCGCAGAGGTCGATGAGGCTAGACTTATTGCTGGTAGTGAGGCATCCCGATGGGAGGCAGTTGAGGCCGAGGCCATAATTCTGAAGGACCGATTAGCCCAGGCCGAAAGGCACATGCGGTGCATGACGCTGAGCAAGAGCCAATTGACCAGTACAACCAAAAAATTCCTTCTGAGTCGGTCTTATAAGATAATATGTGCTGAGCGGGGCTTGCTCGAGCGGGAGGAGGCCAAAGCCTCCGTTATAGGTCAAATTCAGCTGGAAGGTGGTTTTAAGGACGGTTATGATCCTTCAGCCATAAATCCGTTGAAGGGGCCGGACGGAAAATTTCCTGAAGATTCTGACGGTGATGACGAAGACATGGAGCCAGAAGTAGAGTATCGTGAGATTATCGATTAGAAGAGTCTGGCGTTAATCCATATTAAAGGAGCTCCTAGTTATCCCGGTTGAGAATTTAGAGATTGTAATTTTTCCTTTCGGCCCAATTGCCTCTGTATATAACTTGATGGTTTACCCGTTAATTCAATCAATCCTTTTTGCGTGTCCTGATTTATATTCGTTCATGCGTATTCAATGTGTGTTTGCTTGTCTTATCATTACGCCTCGTTGTTGTGTCGCCTATCAGGTTGTACCGGATTATATTGGCTAATCCTCCTCATCGGAAGGAGGTGCTTATG
Organism: Linaria vulgaris; assembly: GCA_948329865.1. Classification (NCBI taxonomy): domain Eukaryota; kingdom Viridiplantae; phylum Streptophyta; class Magnoliopsida; order Lamiales; family Plantaginaceae; genus Linaria; species Linaria vulgaris. The sequence goes on along the minus strand of OX415254.1, from coordinate 12,058,142 downwards.
TTTCTGTTTTTTAGAGTCCGACCCCGTTATCACAGGGAAAACGTTATTGCTCAAATGTATAGGATCGACCCCGTTATCGCATGGGATATTCGTCTTGTGGGTAGGGGCCTATCCCGTTATCACAGGGAACCCGCTACCGTTCAATTGTTTAGGATCGACCCCATTATCACAGGGGATATTCTTCTTGTGGGTAAGGGCTTATCCCGTTATCACAGGGAACCCGGTACCGTTCAAATGTTTAGGATCGACCCCGTTATCACAGGGGATATTCTTCTTGTGGGTAGAAGCCCATCCCGTTATCACAGGGAACCCGCTACCGTTCAAATGTTTAGGATTGACCCCGTTATCACATGGGATATTCTTCTTGTGGGTAGGGGCCAATCCCGTTATCACAGGGAACCCGCTACCGTTCAAATGTTTAGGATCGACCCCGTTATCACACGGGATATTCTTCTCTTTGTAGGTGACCCGTTACCACTCATGGGTAGGAGCCCGCCCGTTATCACAGGGGAACCCGTTACCGCTCATGGGTAGGAGCCTTTTCTTTATAGATGACCCGTTACCGCTCAAGGGTAGGAGCCCTCCCGTTATCATAGGGGAACCCGTTACCGCTCATGGGTAGGAGCCTTTTCTTTGTAGATGACCCGTTACCGCTCACGGGTAGGAGCCCGCCCGTTATCACATGGGAACCCATTACCGCTCATGGGTAGGAGCCTTTTCTTTGTAGATGACCCGTTACCGCTCATGGGTAGGAGCCCGCCCGTTATCACAGGGGAACCCGTTACCGCTCATGGGTAGGAGCCTTTTCTTTTTTATTTTTGTATATATCCCTTGGTGACTCTGTCGTCGTTGAGTCTATGGGTTGTTAGGCTCTGTAAAACATCACATACAAGAAAGGTTTTTCGACGTAAAAGCTTATGTGAAAGCACGAAATGATGCGCATGTGTTATCTGCGGAATGTTCCCTCAATCTGGGAATTTCAGTTTCATGAAAGAAAAGGTGGTTCCATTGTGTTCTAACGTGCATGTTGTACCTGTTTATACCTGTTGCACCTGTTTAGATGGATAATATTGAATAATCTGGGGCGATGCCCCCTGAATCCCTTCTTTTAAAAAGCGAGGGTTTAATATTCCCTATGTTCTTTTTGGACATAGTAATGTGTGATCATTCGGGTTATGTACCTGTAAGAGGGCGATGCGTTAAACATATATCTATGGGAATACACCCCAATTCTTCGTGCAATTCTCTGCACTTCCGTAATATCCGATTAGGATATATCCCTGCATGAAATATAAGATTCCATAAAGCAAAAATAAAAAAATAAAAAGGTAGCGACGGATAACGGTCGAAGGCTAGGTAAACCTAACCCGCATACGTATCCTGTTGAGTGGGGAATCAGATCGGCGTAGTTCCCCCTGTTTTAGTTACATGCCGACCCACGAAGGGGCAAAATAAAAGATAACGGTCGAAGGCTAGGTAAACCTAACCCGCTTACGTATCCCATTGAATGGGGAATCAGACCGGCATAGTTCCCCCTGTTTTAAGTTACAAAACGACCCACGATGGGGCAATGTTCTGATTGTTCAAGCATAATTTTAAAAATTGAGGAAACTTAAATGATTGCGCTGGTTGTTTCTCACGGTAATTACTTCATAGCTTGTTGACCCTGATTTGGCCCGATTGCTTCTTCCTTCGCTTCTCTAATTCTTGGCAACGTAAGGGAAGTGATGTAGCAGAACAAAGCCTCTTATTGGTTAGCGACCACTTCTCAGACCCCTCCTCCTGCTGGGAATTTCACCTTCTGATGGAATGTGGACACCACTGCCCTTATCGCGTTCAAAGCCGGCCTGTCGATTATGACATTGTATGTGAATGGTTAGTCCACGATCGTATATTGAACATTGATAGTTCGCGTGTGCGGTTCTTGTCCAAATGACGTGGGAAGATTCACTTGTCCTAGGGGGATTGTTTCTGCTCCACCGAATCCCACCAGTGGTGTATGGACCCGTTCAATTACATGGTGGCCGAGCGCCATCTTCTCCAAAGCATGTGCAAATATAACATTGGTGGAACTACCATTGTCTATGAGTACTTTTTGTACAACGTAGTTAGCGATGTCAAGCTTAACAACAAAGGGGCAGTCGAGCTTGCCCGCCTGGATGGCTTCGAGGTTGAGATCCAAGAGGTCCCTGCTGGAAAATGTGATAACCTCGTCTGGAAGCTCCTCAATTAGCGTTGTGAATCCGAAGAAACGGTCCTCGTTCAGTCCACGGGTTATCTTTTTCTTCTGGTTGGTGGAATCTGCACCCGTAGTCCAGCCGCTTATCACATTAATCACCCCCTCGAAGGTGCATTATTTATGGTATTGCGTCCTTGTCTACTCTCAATTGCCTTAAGGCCCTCCCTTCTTGGGGATTGGGACCACTCTCTCGATTCAGCATACTTTTCGCTTGCCTTAACGAACTCTATTAACCTCTCGTCCTTAATCAACCTCTCGATCTCATCCTTCAGGTCATAGAAATCCTTCGTGTCATGGCCTGTCTGGCGGTGGTACTCACAGTAGCACCTAGATTTCTTGGTGAAATCCGTCTCCTTGATTTTCCGAGGCGCATTTAACCAATTCTTACTTTGTGCGACGACGAAGATAGTGCGGATGTCCTGGTTCAGGGGAGTGTATCTCTTCGGCGACCTGTCTCTTCCTCCCCTGCTCATGTTCCATGCCTCTCTACCCCTTTCCCTGCCGGATTCCTGGGGTCTAAGCTTAGCTGCCATCATTGCGTCTTCATAAATCACGGTACATGCCAACTCGTTTATCCGATTAATGGTAGGTTATGTGAGCTTGATCAGTTCTTTGGCAAATCTAGTGTGTGTCGTTGCCCTGAATAAGGTCTGTAACACTTGTCCTTCGTAGGGGTTGTCCACCTTCAGTAGCTCCTCATTGAATATGTTCATGAATTCCCCGAGAGTTTCCCTCTCTCTCTGTTTTAACGCTTCCAGATGGTACATGCTTGTCTTCATCCGCTTCTGACTGGAAAAGTGGTTCTCCAACCTCTCCTTCATCTGCTCGAAGCTAGAGATAGATCCCGCTTCGATTCTGTTAAACCAGTCTAACGCCGCTCCTATTAGTGTTGTTGCCATTATTTTTGCCTTAATGCCTTCGAAAAAGTCTCGTAAGTTCAAGAGACTCTCCACGGCGTGGATGTGATCCCTTGGGTCACTCTTCCCATCATATGGTTTTATAGTTGGAATCTTGTCTCCTCTGCACAACACTTATTTCTCGATTTCATAACAGAAGGGAGTCGACGACCGTCGGCGTCCAATTGTTGTCATTCCACGGTTTACGTTCCTTCTCCCGGCTTCTATGTCCTTAGTCATTTTAGTTGTCTCCCTTGTCATGTTATGTCTGTCCTCCTCAAACGTCCTGGCTCTCTGGTCGTTCCTTGTATCATCACTTACTTCTACCCTCTCTTCACTTCTGGCCCTTGTCAAACGCTCTCTTCCAGTGATGTCCCTTCGACTCCCTTCCAGGATCTCCTCTTCGTCCCGCTCTTGCCTTGTCCTTCGTTCCACTATGCGCGGCAGCAATTTCTCCAGTGTAGCGTCTAGTGCCGCTTTTACAGAAGCGTTGATCTGCGCTAGCACCTCCGAGGTTATGGCGACACGAGGAACGGCGTTCTGTCCTACAGCCCTCGTCTCCTCTGAGCCGGGAAGATCCGCGTTTGGCACATCGGTCATTGGGACATCCGCCGCCGGGTTTTCAGTGGTCGGGCCCTCAGTAGCAGGTTCTGCCGTATTCGGTGCGGCAGTGGTTGGCCCTGTATCCGTGGCCCTCGATGGCCTCTCGGGCTCGTGCCTACGTCGCGGTTCATTTTGTGCTGGAGGAAGCTCCATCTCAGCTTGGGTCATTGTTTGTTCATGGCCAGTCGGCTGTTGAGGGAGTGGTGTGTCCTCAATCCTCGTGTTTCTAGTCCTGACTCAGTTAAATTTGGATTGGGTCCTCTTTCCTTGCATTTTAACGTCCTCGTCCGGGAACTGGTGTTCCCATAGACGGCGCCACTAGTTTGATAATAGATCGTTTATATAAGTATGGGTCGGGTACAGTGGAGTACAAAGGAAATACAACGAGTCTATCTTAACAAACTAGGCCTCGATTAGGCTTGGTCTGGAACACCTCAGACTAACGCCTCGATGCTTGGATGGCAGGGGTATGTCGGTAATTAGATTGGGCGTATATCGGTGATCAGCTTCGATGTCATGTCGATGACCACCCTCGATATGGTATCGGTAATGTGGTGGTATGGCGTATTAGTGGAGCACGAGGGTTATCTCGATATCGAGTACGATATCGAGAGTGAGATCGGTGATTTATTTCGATATGAAGCGTGATAGTTGAGGGATGATAATTGCTTGTTTTGGGATCCGGGCGTCGCGTATTTATAGACCTCGGGATCCAGGGACCACAGTACCATATCGGTGATTATCACCGATATGATGTTGAAAGTGTTCCCCGATATGGTTAAATATGGGCCTGGTTTGGGCCAGGCCCCATATGCGGGAAATGCCCATATCAGCAGACATATTAACACTTTTTTTCTTTCTTTTTTTAGCAGAAGTTGGAAAAATTAGGGAGTGGATAAATTAGAAACCGGTTTTTAGGAACAGGAAATAAACCTAACGTGGGTAAAATAAAGATAGTGGCTTTTTCTCTTTCCTTTTTTCTTTTTACTGAAAATGAAAGTGACGTTATTTTGAGTGGTGGATAAATTGAAAACTGCTACTAATTGGTCTTTGGTGTCACAAGGTGAGGAGAAATTATTATATACATCCGATGTATGTTCAACCAATTGTTGATATTAAAAGGAGATGCCTAAATTGTACATAGGAATAACCACCTACCACCATATCCCCACCGTGTATTGGTAGTGGATGCACATACAACGGCTGCACCTAATAATCTCTCCAAGGTGAGAGGGAGTACCACTTTGCTTATAGTATTAATAAATACCTTACATACATCATAAATCCTTTATTTCTTATGTGGGTTTAGTACGTAAATCAATGTGTATACATGGAATTGGGGGTGTTATGTGCGTGCTAGTAATGTGTGTACTGCTGTGTGCATTCAGTTTATGAGAATTATATGGTGGTGTGTGTGCGTTTAAGTATATGCTGAAAGTGTGTATGTATTTTGTAAAAGTACAAAGATACAATAACCAAGTTATGTTTTTCAATTGAAGTATTATTGTATAAACTTTTTTGAAAGAAAGGTAAATATAATAGAACTGAAAGAGATTCATTACAGAATATGAGGGGCATACCCCAAGACGAAGCTCAGTTTAGTCAAACTAAACCATTCTAATATCAAATCAGTACCCTATCATGCTAGGGAATACACCAAGCTCTAGCCTAGGACTATGGCTTGTGTAAAGCCCCAAACCTATGCTACAACTCCTTTAGAATTGACCCACTCCTTTTCGACTCCGGGGAAGGCCTGTGATCATACTCTCCGGGCTTCTTCTAGTAGTCATTGGCTGCTCAAGAGATAGGTGCTTCCGTACTGATCCATTCTCTTTCAGTTGGGGGAGGAGGAGGGACAAAAGGATTACCTGCAAAGCTGCAACCATGTATCCATAAATTGTAGTTTCTGATTGCCCTTGTACATGTTACATATAAGAAAGAGACAAAAAATCTCCAAGCCAGAAACTGAGATCAAGGTTATATCAAAGTCACAATGATCACATTCATGCTAATTTTTCCAGGATGCTCTTAGTTATCCTACTATTGTTCTTACCAACTTTATACATGAACCTCATATGTAATTCACTAGAAATCTCTCTGCATATTGTCAGAACAGGGATCAATTTCTCCTCAAAAACCTTTGTATTTCTCCACCTCTAAATGCCAGCTAGAACACCGCCGAAGGCAACTACTCTAACTTGGTATGTTATACTCCTCTTGTGTGCTGATGACCTAAACCTGCCCACCCATTCTGCAATTTGATCTCATGCCAGCGTATGCCCACTGGCCTTATAATTGTATCAAGCACATGTTTAACCATATCACATTCAAAGAATAAATGTTCTAAAGTGAAATTGTCGGACCGTGGATTGACACAACAACTTTGAGAGTTAAGCTGGCATTGCCTTAACTCAATTGTGATCTTCTTGAATATTGTAACATGCAGCGAAATTAAAAACACAAGAAGATGTAATTTTAAGAAGTTTTCAATTTTATTAAAAACTTCCGAGCCTTAGGCCAAATAACCAATAAATGTTTTAACAAAAATGTTCCTCACAACAATTCACTCACGCTTTTTGTTGATCGGACTCAACGAAGCAGACAAGTAACAACTACTTAACTTCTATGAACTAGACGTAAATAGTTGATACAAAAACTTCGCAAAAGCAAGACGAAGACAATACAACGTATGATTAATCTCTCAGATTGTTTTGCACTATTGTCTTGTCTTCATCTTGATGAACTTCACATCTTTTATAGATTTCTTGAAACTTGCACGCCAAGATGTGTTGTTCACAGTTTTGGTAACTCTTGTTGTTTCCTTGTTGAATTTTGGCTTCTTTGTGAACTTGATATCTTTATTGAATATGTGTTTCCTTTATTACCGATCTAGCAAGGTAACACATCTTCTTCAAATTGGAGTAATCCTGGAAAGCATCTAAGTTGCAGAGAACCGCCAATTTGTTTCCTTCTTTGCAAGCCGTGTTGAGTTGACTATTCAACTTAACTTGAATTATGGAAACTTCAAGTAAGGAATCATCCATAGCTCTTCCTTAGGATTAAGATACCTTCCTGGACATAAACATAAACAACAAAAACCGTGGAACTTGATTAATAAGTGAATAAAGGCAAAACTTAAATTTGACAATTAAAGAACAGTTTTCGTACAGGCTCTCTGGTTTCAATGTTATCGTCAATGTTGTCCCAACATTGCATAACATTGATTCGAGAAAACCCTACACTTTCAATCTCCCATTTTTTGCCTTTCTTCAAAAAACCAATACATGTTCCAATCAAGTCTTATATCCATAAAGTTAGAATCAACAAGAAACAAATTAAACTACTAAAATGCTCCCCTCAATGCAAGCTAACATATTCAAAGTTAAACTATCAAAGACAAGTATTAGGGTCATCACTACATCAAAAGATGTTCAGGCCCCAACATTCATTAATGTTGCCTCAACATTGAAACCAGTGAGTTTCCTGCATACAAGGTTAACCAGAACAACAATTCAAAATGTGCTTTCATAAGCAATAGCAGTTGGAGCAGTTCAAACAGTAGTAAAAGTTAGAGTTATAGGCTATATCTAGATATCAAGGACATGTCCCTTGATCAAAATAAACCAAATAGAGGTAATGTACCAACAACACAAACATAACAGCAATTCATAGGAACATAAACTTGAAAACCAAATTTAAAAGTTGGAACTACTCTCCTCCTTTTTGTGAAGAAGGTCGTTTCTCCAAATTTTTCACCATGCCCTCTAGCTCTTTGAGATGCTCCTTCCTTTCCTCAATCTCCCTCTGAGTATTAGCAATTTGCCTCCTGTACCAATTCAGCAGATGATCCACAAAAGTTGAGGTTATGACCATACAATCTTCCTCTTTGGTCATAGGCACTGAAGTTCCAGCAAACTCCCGAGCCTTCTTATCTCTGTTCTTGGTCTCACCACTCCTTTTGGGTTCCAAGAAATGTCTCTCACTCTTGATCCAGACAAGTAGCTTGGGAGAATTGTCAGTTCAGCATCATTCTTCCTCCAGCCCACAGTGACACTTGTCTTTAATCCTTGCTTGCTAAGGATTCTGCATATGGGTGAGGGAAAAGGCAGCATGCCATTCTTCCTTCCACAAACTTCAGACATTGACTTCAAAATCCTCTCCCCCATATTCATAGCTAGCCTATTTTTGATTTTTTACACTAAGAGTGTTGATTCCTTAGTCAGTACAATGACATTTTTGCTTGGCAGCCAGTTGAAGCATGCTATCTTATGCAAGACAGCACTAAGGGAAGTGAGTTTTGTGGTTGGCAGAGCATCTCTCCAGATTTTGACCAACCCTCCTGTCAAGTCTTCAATCACATCATCATAGTAGGGGTCCTCTGATTCTTCAGTAAGTGGGAATCCACAGATCTTGTTGATGGTGTAGGCTTCAATGTTGAATACTCTCCCTCTCACCCAAGCTTTTCCATATTTTGGAGATCTGTAGTCCCTGATCCACTTGGAGAGATTCATGTAGAATTTCATGACAATCTCAGGAGCATAGTCGTGCAACTCCATCACAGATTGATGCATCCCTCTTGTCTCAAGCAAGTCCATCACCTTGTGTTCTTTGAAGTTGGCCATCTCTACAGCTCTTTCAGTGTGAATTTCCCTTCTCTTGAAAGAGTCCCACTTCTTCTTCAAATCTTTTGTAAGATAATAGGGAGAAAAGTAGTCCTCCTCATCTTCAAGGTAGATCACATACAGCCCATCAGAGTATTCTTCTGTCCCTGATGTTGCCTTAACATCAGCAGCAACATCCTGCTCTTCATTGTCTTCTCCTCTTCTTTCTCCTCCACTTCCACTACATCCTCAACATCCACCACCTCTATTTCCTCTTCCATAACTTGTTTCCCCTTCCTCTTTCTCTCAGCAGCAGCAGCAGCAGATTTTCTCTCTTTCTCAGCCTTTTCCTCGGCTTCAGCAGCCTTCTTTCTAGCTAACCTCTCATTTTGCCTTTTCCTAGCCTCAGCAAGTTCCTCAGCATAGTTCTCAACTTCTCCCAAGTACCCTTGCTCTTTTTCTTTTGAGCCCTAATCCACTTCCTCACCGATTTATCCACAGATTCACCAACCTCCCCCTCAACAGTTATATCAACATTAATTTCAGGGTTGGGTTCAGCCATGTTTACTTCAATTTCAGGCTCATCGATGATTGGCGCGGTTGACTCAGCAGTTGGCTCAACATTAGAAGTTGATTCTCCCTGTTTAGACTTCTTTCCTCATCGCACGTAGGGGATTGCCTTCCTTTTAGCAGCAACTGGAACATCCTCGGTTTTTGCAGCAGCACCTCGAGTGTGAGAGCGGGTGCGCGCAGCTGTGGGTTCACTACTCAGAGCAACATCTGCAAGAGTATGCATGGGCGACTTCCTTGCCATTGTTAGTGAGAGGTTTTAGAGAATCTGCAGAGAAAATTGAGAGATTTTTGAGAGTGGAGAGTAAAATTGCAGGAATTTTTCGCACAAATAGGAAATTGTAAGCACAAACAAGGAAATTAGGGTTTTGATTCCTAATATAACCGTGAATAGTGGAGAGAGAGTGAATGTTAGTGGGTAGTTACCAAATAAAAACTTCCCACTTATGTTTTTCCGTGCACACGCGTCAATGTTTAAGTAACCGGTAAACAGAGCGATTTTCAAAAATTTGAAAATTTATAAGTTCATGTTTTCAATGTTGGCCTGCGGCAGTGCACAATGTTGGGATAACATTCAATAACATTCAAACTAGAAGGTGGAGGTACAGGCTTCACCAAGGCAAATTCATGTGAGAGCTTGGGATACATCCAAACATACATCTGAAATTTAACCAATATAGCAAGTGAGTACCTCAGACATAATGTTCAGATCAAAATCATGAGTAAGCAACATAGATAACAAGAAACACACAGAGATAAGCAGTTATGAATTCAAGGAAAACTTCACATCCACAACATAGAAAGTCACAGAGAAGTGTGTCACCTGTAGTATGTCACCCAAATTGTATGCCTCAACACATGAATTATACTCCCCCTAAGCCTAAACCGACACAACTCAACAACAAGAAGAAAAACAATAATGCAGTTCTACATGAATGCAACAATGTAATGTCAAATAGGCAGATGGTAAACACATATGAAAAACTCCTCAAACTAGTACAACACACATCTTTTTATAATCTTTATTATTTGCATAACTCATCTGAACCAAAAGCTGAAGGTTGCTAAACACAAAGCTAATGTCACTATTGAATGAGGGCAGCCTGAACTCAAACACACCCGCAGTAACAACATTCACAACAGCAAGTTAGGCAAGTACAAAGGCCTTGAATGTTGGCAATTCATTTATCATGCACCCCAACACCTCAATTCCTTATGCATACTTGTTTACCAACATGCATTCAAGAGAATCACCAAGTGATCAGTGCTACAAAATGTAAGAAATCTAAACCTTAAACACCCTAGTAGAAAGGATCATCCTCATGTGTTCCTTGGCCAAACAAACAGAAACATGTACATAAGCACAACTGAGTAACACTGAAGCTGTCAACATCATGTACCCCAACTTCTCCACATGTCTTGTACACCTTCCATATGAATAAGACACAACTGAATAGACACCAAAGTAGTGAACTTTGTGTACCCCAGCTTCTTCATATGTTAGGCTATCACAACCTTAGACAAACAGAAGAATTTTAGTACATTTTCAAACAAAGATGTGAAACTGATAACTAGAAAGAGTTGTTAACCAAAGAGTTCAACCACACAAACCAAATCTGACAAAATAAAGATTATATGAGACTCACAAGGAAATAAATTCAATAAGAGAAAACAACAGAATACCTACTACACCACAACCAATATACCAATGTTAGACAGTGGTGTTATATCAACATTAGTTTCCTCAACATTCTCACATATTGCACATGCCAAGAGATTTCCTCAAGCTGAAGAATCTCTCACTATCTAAATGTTTTATAAACATATCAGCAAGCTGATTTGTTGTCTTAATATGTTCAATGTTGATCACTTTGTCCTCTACCATATCTCTCAGGAAATGATGCCTTATGTCTATATGCTTAGTTCTAGAATGTTGGACAGGATTCCTAGAGATACTTATGGCACTTAGATTGTCACGGAACATGAGAAGTGTATCACTATCTAGCCCATAATGTGAAATAATGTGTTTGAGCGACACAAGTTGGGTAACACAGCTACCCGCAACTACATATTTTGATTCAGGCGTTGATAATGAAACACAGTTCCGCTTCTTGCTATACCAGAAGACCAAATTATTCCCCAAATAAAAACAGTCCCACTTTTGAATTTCCTGTCATCCACATCACCTGCCCAGTCATAGTCACTGAAACCAACCAAGTTTGTGTTAGTGTCATAAGAATACCAAATGCCTAAAGGTGAAGTTCCAGATATATATCTAAGAATCCTCTTCACAGCAATGAGGTGAGATTCCCTTGGCTCGGCTTGGTACCTAGCACAAACACATACTGAAAAACTGATGTCAGGTCTAAAGGCAGAGAGATATAGCAAACTACCAATCATAGATCTGTACAATGTTGAGTCAACATTGCTTCCAGTGCCATCTTTTGTTATCTTCACTGAAGAGGACATAGGAGTTTTGCAGGGGTTGGACTCTTGTAGCTCAAATCTCTTCACCAGATTCCTTGCATACTTCTCCTAGTTCAAGAAGATACCATTCTCCAGTTGCTTTGCTTGTAGTCCCAGAAAGTAGTTAAGCTCACCAATCATGCTCATCTCAAATGTTCCTGTCATAGACTCAACAAACCTGTCTAAGGTAGACTTGCTAGTGGAGCCAAATACTATATCATCCACATAATTTGAGCAATACATATATCAGAGCTTTTTCTAAGGACAAACAGTGTTCTATCTCCATCTCCTCTATTGAAACCCAGGCCTAACAGAAAATCAGTTAGCCTCTCATACCAAGCTCTAGGAACCTGTTTTAAACCATATAAAGCCTTCTCAAGTTTGTACACATGGTCAGGATGTTTAGGATCAGCAAAGCCTTTAGGTTGTTCTACATAAACCTCTTTTTCAGTTAAACCATTCAGAAAGGCACCTTTAACATCCATTTGGTAAAGTTTAATCCTAAGACAGCAAGCAATAGCAAGAAGTAATCTAATTGATTCTATCCTAGCTACTGGAGCAAAAGTCTCATCAAAATCTATACCTTCTACCTGAGTATAACCTTGTGCAACCAACCTAGATTTGTTCCTCATAATTACACCATTCTCATCAGTTTTATTTTTGAAAATCCATTTTGTACCTATTACATTCACATGTGATGGCCTAGGAACTAGATTCCAAACTCTGTTTTTGGTGAATTATAGGAGTTCCTCTTGCATGGCATTAATCGAGTAACTATCCTTAAGAGCTTCAGTTACATTCTTAGGTTCAATGGAGGAAACAAAACAAGATGCATTATCAACAGTACATGAAGAAGACATGCAAACACACAACTTAACCATACCCTTGTAATTAACCCTTTCTTTGTTCGTGTTCTAACTCTTTCAGTAATTTGTCCAATTACTTGAGTGGCTGAATGATCTCTTTGTATTCTTGCAGGAGGATCTCTTGTGGATTCAGGAACTATTTCAGCTTCAGACTATGACAGCACATATGTTGGCCTAACATTGGGGGTCTCTGGTGTTAAGTCAACATTTGTTCCAGTTTCCAGTTCAGCATCTCCAGCTTCTGTGTTCAATGTTGGGTCCAATGTTGGAGCAACATCTGAAACAGTGACTTCTTCAGTACCTGCAGAAACAGTTAAATCATCAAAAATGACATTCACTGATTCTTGTACAGTACGCAATCTTGGATTGTAGACCCTGAAAGCAGCACTATTAGGAGAATATCCAACAAATATACACTTTTCACTTTTGGGATCAAATTTGCTCAAATAGTCTCTATCTTTTAGCAAATAGCATTTAACACCAAATTCATGAAAGTGTGCTACTGTTGGTTTTGAACCCTTCAAGATTTCATAAGGTGTCATAGTAGTACCGGGTCTAAGATAAAAACTCTATTACTAATATGACATGCAGTATTCAAAGCTTCAGCCCAGGGTTTCTTAGATAGGTTTCTAGAATTGAACATTACTCTAACCATCTCTTGAAGTGTTCTATTCTTCCTCTCAGCAATCCCATTTTGCTGAGGTATCTTAGGTGCAGAGAATTCATGGAAAATGCTTTTAGTTTCACAAAAATTAGCAAAACTTACATTTTCAAACTCTTTTCCATGGCCAGACCTAATTCTTCCTACAGAAGTTCCATACAGATTTTTAATACTAGCATGCAAAATCTTGAATGTGTTGAATGCCTCTGATTTTTCTTTCAAAAACTTAATCCATGTATATCTTGAAAAATAATCAACAATAACAAAAGCATACTTCTTACCATTCAGGCTACTAACCTCAATAGGACCCATGAAATCTATATGTAGCAATTCAAAGCACTTATTAGTTCTAGGGTTAGTACTCTGTACCTGAAGTGGTGGATGAACACATTTTGTTTGTTTATCTTTCAGGCAGTCTTCACAAACAGTTTTACATGGGCTAGTTAACCTGGGCAGTCCTTTCAGAGCCTCTAACTTTTGTAGTTTCTCTAGATTTCTATAGTGCACATGTCCTAACTTCTTGTGCCACATGACAGATTCATCTACCTTGGCATGGTAGCAGTCAGCTTCATCTTGAGCAAGATAGCAATTGTCCTTTGATCTTGTACCTGTCATGACACGGACATTGTCACTATTAAACACATCACATGAACTTTTATCAAAAGTAACTAGCAAGTTATCATCACAAAGTTGACTTATGCTAATTAAATTTGCTTTCAATCCTTCAACCAACAACACATCCTTGAGTGATGGAAATCCTTTAACATCCAATACTCCTTTACCAATGATTTTTTAACTGGTCCAACAGTCAAATAGATTACATATTTCAGGTTGTCAATGTTTCCAGTCATATGTCTTGAACATCCACTGTCAAAATACCACTTACCTGCAAGGTTAGAGTAAACAGCAGAAAAGACAACATTGCAAACAATTTTAACCTTAGGAGTTTTTATCTTTTCAATCCATGTTCTACTTTTATGTCCTTCAGCTTTGTTACCTAATGTTGGGATAACATTCAGATCAGAGGTTCTCCTAACATTGGTACTGCTATTAATTCTTGTTTTCTTCTCAATCACACTTGTGAAGTTTATGCGATAAGGCTTAATGTGACTAGGTTGAAAACAGTGTTGACAGATAAAAGTAGGCTTTTTCACAGTGTTGACAGGAATTTCACTACTTACACTACTACTTTCCTTGATAAAACCAGCTTTTAAATAGGCAGAATCAACATCTTCAGAGGGAGGTTTCTCAACATAGCCCAAACCATTTTTACCTTGATTTCCCATACTCAGCATCTTATCATGCTTAGATGTGGAAGAGTTCCATTTGGCAATGGTTTGTTCAGCTTTATTTAATTTTACCTTTACCTCCTTCAGCTCAACCTCTGCTTTGTCAAGGTCTTTCTCATACAGTTTCAACATCTTCTTCATGCATCCAATCTCTTCCTTCAGGCTTTTGTTGCTCTTGATGAGTTTGTGATTCTCAAGCAGCAGTTTGTGGTAGATAGACTCCAGGTCTTCAATGATTTCCTCCTGAGACATTTCACCTTCAAATAAATATTCTTCATCTAGATCCACTGAACCAGGAAAATAATCAAAGTTAGATTCATTATTGTTAGACACAAGATTATGTTAATATCATCATCATATTCATCCCAATCTGCAAAGAAGATCTCTTGTTTTGATGTTGGATCCTGAATGTTGGGGTACCATTGAGATCCGAAGCAGTTCAGGGAGTCTTCTGGTGTCCAGTCAATCTGAGTGAGTAGCGCAGCAGTGTGAACCTCTTCTGATTGTTCTTCTGCTTCTCCAGAACTAAAGTCATCTTCATTGAAATCATCTACACAAACCCAATGAGAATTTCCTCTTTTTCTAAGAGTGTTAGCGCATTCATTTGCCATATGACCATATCCTTTACATTCAAAGCATTGAACATCTTTCAACTTATCAGCTTCTAAAGGAGTAGGTTTTGATGCCATGTACTTCACAAACTTAGGAGGTAATTTCTTATAACCTGGAGAACTATTACTAAGATTCTTTTCTTTGCCTTTTCCTTTAAAGTTCAGCTTGTTGAATTTCTTAGTAATTTTACCATAGTTTAAAGAAATTAATTCACATTCATCATCACTTTCATTATCAAGCCTTGATCCTCTTAAAGCAACAGCCCTATGTTTGCTAGGTTGTGAGGCAAGCTCCATCTCAAATTCTCTAAGAGTATTCATCAAGACTTGAAACTGAAGACTAGCAAGGTTCCTAGATTCACTCATTGCAATTTTCTTGAGAGCAAATTTAGATGACAGTGTTTTCATTGCTTTATAAACCATCTCTTGATTAGTCATAGCAAAACCTAGATTTTCACATTGGTTAGCAATATCAAGAATTTTCTCAAAATAACTATCAACACTTTCATCTTCATCCATCTCAAGTTTTTCAAATTGCTAAAGCAGTTGTCTATATTTGGAATCTTTAACAGCAGAATCTCTTTCACAATATAATTCAAGTATATCCCAAGCATGTTTGGCTTTTGTACAATTCTCGATTAACTTGAACATGTGATGATTAACCCAACTAAAAATAGCATTAAGGGCCTTTTCATTAGAGTTATAGAGACTTACATCTGCCTGCTATCCAATCTGCTTCTGGTTTTGGTACTAGATCACCTTCACCATCTCTTGGTAATGTTGGAAGAGAGTATCCATTGATCACGGATTGCCAGGCTCGAATATCAATAGCTTTGATGTGAGACCTCATCCTGATCTTCTAGTATGCATAATTGGAGCCATCCAAAACTGGAATCTTGTTGGTATTAGGATTGACAGTGTCCATTGTGTTGTATCACCTCCAAACCACCAACGTATTCGGTGTTTAGCTCTGACGCCAATTAAAATTGTCGAATCGTGTATTGACACAACAAATTTGAGAGTTAAGATGGCGTTGCCTTAACTCAGTTGTGATCTTCTTGAATATTGTAACATGCAGCGGAATTAAAAACACAAGAAGATGTAATTTTAAGAAGTTTTCAATTTTATTAAAAACTTCCGAGCCTTAGGCCAAATAACCAATAAAGGTTTTAACAAAAATGTTCCTCACAACAATTCACCCACGCTCTTTGTTGATCGGACTCAACGAAGCAGACAAGTAACAACTACTTAACTTCTATGAACTAGACGTAAATAGTTGATACAAAAATTTCGCAAAAGCAAGACGAAGACAATACAACGTATGATTAATCTCTCAGATTGTTTTGCACTATTGTCTTGTCATCATCTTGATGAATTTCACATCTTTTATAGATTTCTTGAAACTTGCACGGCAAGATGTGTTGTTCACAGTTTTGGTAACTCTTGTTGTTTCCTTGTTGAATTTTAGCTTCTTTGTGAACTCGATATCTTTCTTGAATATGTATTTCCTTTATTACCGATCTAGCAAGGTAACACATCTTCTTCAAATCGGAGTAATCCTGGAAAGAATCTAAGTTGCAGAGAACCGCCAATTTGTTTCCTTCTTTGCAAACCGTGTTGAGTTGACTATTCAACTTAACTAGAATTATGGAAACTTCAAGTAAGGAATCACACATAGCTCTTCCTTATTGTTAAGATACCTTCCTGGACATAAACATAAACAACTAAAACCGTGGAACTAGATTAATAAGTGAATAAAGGAAAAACTTAAATTTGGCAATTAAAGAACAATTTTCGTACATGCTCTCTGGTTTCAATGTTATCATCAATGTTGTCCCAACATCGCATAACATTGATTTCAGAAAACCCTGCACTTTCATAAAGTTTCAACAGAGTTGTTACGCATAGAGCAATTATTATCAGATATAATATTGAACTTTACCAGTCTCTCTTTTGTGGCAATTCTTCTATGCATAATCAGCCAATGTATAAAAGCAACCCTAGGAGTAGAGATCGTGTTCCATACCTGAGCATCCCATTCTACGGTTGGTTTTTCAATGTGGAAAGCTTGATAGCACAAATGTATTACCTTCTTTTGAGGAGTCTCCCTCCAGTCTGAGTCTATCATTGTTGGGAATTAATTCTTCATATCATCTTTGATTTTCAGCAACTCTTTCCACCACAAAGAATCTCCTTTCTTCAACTCCATATTCTACATTCCATTCTCCTTTAGTTTGTACTCCTTGATCCACTTTGTCCAAATTGTAGGCCTTCACGCATGATTATCAATGTTGACAATTTTGAATCCAAGGAGGGCTTTGTTCCCGGTCAAGATTTCCTTTTTTTGCAGTCCTCCTCTCTCATGTTCTTGGCATATAATAGCCCATGCAACAAGACATTTCTTCCTTTCCAGTCCATATGTATATTCTACAGAGAGCTTCAATACGCGTTGCCACCCCTACAGGGATGGGTAGAACAAAGCACCAAAACCTTTGTATTGACATAAGTTCAGCCCTCGCCAACTGCAACCTGCCTGCATAGCTGAGTTGTCCCTAACTAATGAATATTAGTAGGGACATAATTGCGGTCCCTAATAGTCTGCAAGGAAAATAAAAAAAATATATTCCATAAATATTCCGAAATATTATTGGTTTTTTGTAGAAATATGATTATAACAAGATCAAAACAATAAAATAATAAAGAAAAAGTTAATATAATGACATGAAAGTATTAATGAATGTAAAAAGATGAATGAAATGACTAATAATAGAAAATAAAATATGTAGATTTAAACAAAAGATGAATGAATAAAAAGACAAGTGAAAGAAAAGTAAGAAAAAAAGTGTAGATCCAAAATAATAGAAATGAAAGAAATGAAAGATTGTGTTGGTGATTTGTTTTTTGGATTTGTGTTGGTGAAAAGAAGAAAAGTTTTTGTGTTGGGTGATTTTTGGACAAAAGAAGATAGTGTTTTGTGTTGGAAAAGAAGATAGTGTTTTTGTGTTGGGTGTTTTTTGGAGATAATGAAATTAGATGTGTAAGAGTGTTGAGTATATATAGAGGGGAGGGTGAAATTTTCAAATTTTTGCCAAATTCAAATTGCCCCCTCAAACCCGCCTAAAATTTTTGGCAAATTTTAAATTTTTTGGATTTCAGTGACAGCACTTAGTTATGAACGAATAACTTATTTTATGTTCTACAACTAATCATCATATATACCAATTTTTTTTAATTGTTAAATGCGATTGTGCGATAAAATTTTATAATTTACTTTGTATTAACAATTGTATCAATTTATCAAACAACACAACTTAAGTAAACAAACGAAAATCAACAAATTTCGAATGAGGGTTATTCGTGACATTCAGGCGGTCGCGGATGCTTTCGTGACCGTTAGGCGGTCGCGGATGATTTCATGACCGCCCGGTAGTCACGAAAGACTCTCATTCGTGACCGTTGGGCGGTCACGAAAGAATCTAAAATTTGGCGGGATTCAAGGGGAAATTCAAATTTCCCAAAAATTTAAAATTATCAACCAAATTCTATATATACCCACCATTCTACCCAATAATTTTCAAAACACTCTCAAATTATACTCTAGAAAAAAACCCACCACTTTCTCCTCTCCTTTTTTTTTCAAATATATGACACATTTCCTTCTTTTCAAAAACAAAAAAAAAACCCAACCATTTCTCTTCTCTTCTTTTCTTCCATTTCCAAAAAAAATCCCCAACACTTTTCTTCTATTCTTTTTTTTTTCTTATACCAAAAAAGAAACCCCAACACTTTTCTTCACTTCTTTTCCTTTTTATATCTAAAAATAGACCAAATTTACTTTCTATTCACAAAAAAAAAATCTGGTAAATTACTGGATTTTTTTTAATTCATTCAGGAGTTCGTGACCGTCGGGCAGTCACGAATGGTATGCATATTATTCGTGACCGCCCGTCGGTCACGAACAGTATGAATATTATTTGTGACCGTCGGGTGGTCGCAGATGACCCCACGGGCATCTGCGACCGCCCATCGGTCACGGCGTCATTCGGGACCGGTCGGCGGTCGCGGATGACCCACGACCGAGGCCTTCCGCGGTCGGTTATTGACAACCGCCAAAGTGTCATTCGACCCCATTTTTTTGTAGTGAACAAAAGTGCAGCCTTCATTTCTCTTTTCTATTGTATGCATAAGTGTAGTCGTGGTGATACAACGTAACAAAGGCAGAAACTCAACTTAGCCCAAGTTTTTTTTCGGTCGTGCTAAGAGAATGTTTGTCGTTGTTGTATTCTTGGTTGACGTTATTTCTTGGTCAATGCGCCTCCTATGCTATATTTATCTTTGAGGTAATCTAATGTTTTACATTATTTTGGTCTTATTTCGTCACGGTAATAGAACACAGTAAAAGAATACAAAATGAGATATAAATAACCAAAATAATGTTATCCAACTTTATTATCGGACTAGCTTGGTTCGGAACACTTATTACAAGCTTACTAGGTAGAATAAACTAATTACAACATTAATATAGCATATTGAATCCTCTGTGTTCAATGCTGACGTGTCGAATGCCTTTGTTCGATGCGGAATAACTAACACTGATTCGAAGTTGTACTTGATGTTATCGAATTCGATGTGTGCTTAAGGTGTCTAATTCGATGCGTACTTTGTAGTATCGAACGAAGCAAACACTGTTTAATCACATGTCGAATGAGGATTGTTCAATCCAATGCGTCTCGAATGAATAGTGATTCGATGCTGACTGTGCTGAAGTGGTTGTCTTCCCAAAACGTGCCCCGATTACGAAGGGAACGTCCCATGGGTCCCATAGATCAATAAAGAAATGTGCATCGAATCATGTCGATTCGATGCGCTTATGGGTCGGCCCAGTAACAAAGTATTGGGCCAATCTTAAATGACACCTATCATATAGTCCCCCCCAGGGAGACGATGTCAATGCGGAGATCGTCTTCCAAACTTAAAGGGTACTTTTGGAATTGCTCTAAACAGTCTGCGCCGTACCATTTTAATAAAACTTTTATTCATTTAACCAAATTCTTTTCACTGGTTTGGAATATTCCTAATCATATGTTACTTCAGAGCGGTTCTCAATAGTTCCATGAACATTAATTGAACGCATCGAACAACAGTGGTTCGATGCGTCAGATATATCGCATCGAACGATGTACGTTCGATGCACTTATTCGATGCGTTCAATGAATTGGGCCTGATGGGCCTTTTGCCCCCTATATAAAGGCAAGCCTGCCGTGAGGAGCACATTCTGCTCCTCACGCACTCTGCTTCTCAGGTAAGACGCATCGAATTGGCGTCATTCGATGTGGTGTTATACTAATTTTTAGCTGTTGCGTCCTAATATTTTAATGTTTGTACGCACATTTTTAACTTGTTTCTTTGTTCTGCTTAGGATATATTAATCAAGCGAAAGCTCTTTCTTCCGGAAATTCAGTTAAGGTAAATAATTTGACCTCATTTCACTGGATTTTCTTTTCAAATAATTCCCTTTTTATGTTTTTATGTATGTTTGAGAGATATGCGAGAGCCTAGAGTGACGTGTTCGTCCTTAGTCAGCCTCCATTTTTAATTTATTTCAGTTCGTTCTCGTCAAAGATGGTGAGCAGTGAGTCAACTTCTGGGAGTGAATCGAGTATTGGCTCGAGCTCCAGTACCATTAATATGGGGAACCCTTCTAATGCTCCTGCGGTTCAGAGCACAGTCGAAGTAAATGAATTTGAGTTAATAGACATAGAAACGATTGATTTGCCCGCAGGTAACAATCCCAATGCAAAAACTGAACAACCAGCGCCTGAATTAGAAACTGATAACTCGTCCGTGTCATTCTATCGGGATAACCGCGCTCCCAGCGAGGGTGAAGAGGACATAGATTATATCAATAGGTAGTTCGATGATCATGTTGAGGTCCCGGGAATGGCCTATGATCAGTATGTTTCTCGCCTCCAACATAGTTGTAAGGGGTTGCGCAACAAGTTCAATATACCCGATAAGAATAAGATCGTCCTCCCCGGGCCCAATAATCGGATGCATAACCCACCGCCCGGGCATATGACAGTGTTTGTTGGTTAGCTCCTCAACGGTCTTCGCATTCCAATCCCTTTTGAGCTAAGATGGCTTCTGAGGATGATAGATCTCGTGCCCGCGCAACTGACGCCAAACTCTTATGGGAATTTGATTGGTTTTATCATTGTTATGAAGGCATTGCGCCAACCACAAAGTCCCAATGAGTTTTACGCGTTGTTCGAGATTGCGAGGCGTAAAGAAGGATTTTATCATATCAAAGCACAAACGCATCGCAAGTTCTTGAATGGTGGGGTGACCGAATATGGGAAAGATTGGAAAAGACGATATTTTTATATCGAAGAGAGTTACGAAGGCGAGTTTAGGCTGTACCGCCGGGAATGGTACACTAGGTCAAGGGTAATGGTACCTGGTGGTGTTTCCACAACTTCATGGGATTGCGAGTTTATCCCGAATTTAGTTCGAGAACATTAATTTGATGCTAAACAATTAGTTGAAAATCGAGTCTTCTCGTTAGCTGGTTTGTCCCCAGTGAAATATAACGGGAGGATGACCCTTGGTATAATTGCGCAACTCTATTGATATTTTTAATTTATGTCTGTTAAGTATTCTAATGATTTAATTTTCTTGCAGCCAAGTATTTCATGAACCGCCACGCGAGGATGAATCGAGCAGTTGTTGCTGATCAGGCGAGCTCTCAGACCAACACGGCTACCGATATTCCTCCTCCGCGAAAGAGAAGGAATAAAGGCAAGAAAAACATTGTCGGACCCTCTACTGTTGTGGCTGGTGATTTAGCAGTTGATCCGTTCGAGGATATATTGGGGGGAAACCGTGACAATGTTCAAGGCGGTGCTGTAGCTTCTGAGAGCCTGGCAGCTGGTCCAGGCGACAATATTGAAGTCGTCATCCCGAGCAAGAAGAGAAAAATGCCTCAAACTCGATCACAAGCCGGAGGGGTTGCTCCACCGGCCGGCCGAACAAACAGGCCAAGTGCTTCCCATGCCCCGGTGCATGCGACTGGGCCAAGTGCAGGAAGTGGGCCTAGCCAAGGCCCTCGTGCTCGGGCCGGTGGGTTCGAAATCTCAGAGGTCGAAGCTATCGACCATCTGAAGTCGCTTTTGCCTGGCCTGGCTGTTCCTCTCCCTGTCTCTGCTGAAGAGAGGAGGATGGTGGAGCGTAATGCGCTTCATCTGCTGACAGCGGTAATTATTTCTTTCCTACAAGCTAATCTTTGTTTAACTTGAATTTTATATGTTGGTTTGATTGCTCATTAATTGTTAGGCGGGCAGTTTCGTGGACACTATGTATGTGGCGCTGATGGAGATTCGGGACACGGCCGCTGGTGGTGATTCTGTTGCCTTTAAAGCTGCCCTTGATGACAAGGAAAATGCATTGCAAAAAGTCAGTGATTATGCCGCAAGGGAACACGCCGATAGAGAGGCAACTAAAAAGGCGCGAGAGGAGGCTGATTAGCTCAAAGAAGAGTTGACCAAACAAATCAACGAGCTCAAGCGGGAAGTGGCGGTTGCTAGAGAAGATGCCTATAATGCTGACAACGCTGGATATCAACGCGGCCTTGTCGAGGTAAAATATTCCCAATTCTAGTGTTTTACGCTCCTTTTGTATTTTGTTTTATTAATAACTTCATGGCCCTGTAGGTTTCTACTCAGCAAAAAGTGGAGATTGCCGAAGAATTTCTGAGGAGCAACACTTTTGGAGAGATTTGCACTCACCGAGGCGATCTCGAAGCTCGAAACGCTCAAGTTCTAACTGTGCGTCATTTTTATGCGACGCAGTATGTGCATGGCGATTTTAAACCAGACTGGTTGAGCCTGTCTCTAGGGTCCAATCGAGAACCTCTCCCACCACGTACAACTTCTGAGCCTGTCGAACCTGATGAGTTCACCTCGCTGCTCGAGAGTGATAATCTTATCCTCCATTGACTCTCAACACCGCCTCCCATGCCTGATCTGTATCCCTCCTCCGAGGATGAGGAAGAAAATTGAACCAGCAAACCTAATGCCTTTTTAGCTTTTTTATGCTTATGAACAATTTGTAGTTTTAATTTTGTTTTATTCGTGGCGCTGCGTCGCTCTTATGCATTTGAACAATTTGATTTTCTACGATATAATGTTTATGAATTCTCTTTTTGAACTTTTTGTTTTATCTATGCTCATGACTGCTGCCTTTTATTTCAATTTCCTAAATTGGTTTTTTACTTTATTTTGACAACCTGTCGGTTCTTATTGTTCAAACTTTTTGGACATAGTTAGTCATTGTTACTTGTTTTTTTGAGAGTTTCGTTCATGTTCTCTCGAATTGTGGGTTTTAACGAACACTTACAGTGTTATATGTAGTGTCTGTTCCTTGCTTGTTTTTCCAAGAAAACGTGATAATAGTTGCCATCTCGGAGAGAATCATTTGTCCCTTCTCTTCCTTTGTGAAATTTTGAGTATCTTGTGATATATAAATAGAGTCTTCGTCCCTCCCTAATATTCTTCGGGAATTGCAGTATCTCGTATCACATTGGATAGAGTATACATGCTTCTGGATTGTCTTTCTGGGAATTACGATATCTCGTGTCGCTTTGGACAGAGTTTTTGTTCTTCTAGTTGCCTTAGGGATTTTCGGTATCTCGTTCCACTTTGGACAGAGTTTTCGTCTTTTTTGTCGCCTCTGGCTTTTTTCGGTATCTCGTGCCACTTTGGACAGATTTTTCGTTCTTTTGGTTGTTCTAGGGATTTTCGGTATCTCGTGCCACTTTGGACAGAGTTTCCGTTCTCCTAGTTTCCTTAGGGATTTTCTGTCCTGCATACATTTTTATTATGCAGATTAGATAGAAATCACATAATCAATTAATTAAAATTAATCTCCTTGGATAAACCAAATCTGATTATGTGAACAAATCGGAGCTTGAGTCATTGCTCATTTGCCCTGATTTCCTATATTGTCCTCCAGATTCATGTTTTGGCATGCCTATTTTAAGTTCATACATGTTTGTCTCTCATGCATGTCATAGCAGAGAGAACGAATATAAATTGTTCAAAATATTCAAAATGCTAAGGACTCTTGTAAATTGAGGCGGAATCTTCTAATCAATATGCTCCATTTGCCTAGGAGCAAATGCCCTTGCCGCGTCTTTTTCCTGTTGTGGCCGTGTCCGGAGCGAAGTTACGTAGCACTTCCAGCCTTCAATATGGTCTGCTATGACTTCTCCTATTCCGCTAGAGGTAGGAAATTTCACCATTTGATGATAAGTCGACGGTAAAGCTCGGAAAGCATTCAGTGCTGGTCTTCCTATAATTCCATTGTATGTGAAATGCATGTCAACGATCACGTAGTTCTCCAGAAGTGTCTTTCTCTGTGGCGCTGTACCCATGGATGTTGGGAGCTTAAGAATTCCGAGTGGGGCTATCTCTGGACCTCCAAATCCATGAGGAGATGTTCTTACTGGTTCCAGTGTCTGATCATTCAATCCCATTTTAATCAATGTAGAACTGAACAACACATTTACTGAGCTTCCATGGTCCACTAGCATCTTGGTGACTCCATAATTGGCTATATCCACCGTTATTACCAAAGGGCAACTTAAATTGGACATTTGTATAGCATGTGCGCTCAGCTTTCTTAGGTCTGCTGTAAAGAAAGTGACTTCTTCATGCGGCATCTCCTCAATTCTCAGTATACTGGACATATTGACAAAATTATCCCACTCAACCAGTCTTGTGATCCTTCTCCGTCCGTTGGTGGAATCCGCTCCCCCCGATCCTCCTGATATCATATTGATCATTCATTTCCTGGAATTTCCATCTTCAATCTGAGGATACTGGAAAATATGTGGTTCATCGACTACCCTTTGCTTATCCTTCCCGGGGGATGGAGTTCTCTTCCGGTTGAAATTTTTCTCTTGTTCTTGCACCTTCTTGACATACTCCACGAGTTTGCCATCCTTTACTAACCGTTCAATTTCATCCTTCAAATTTATACACTCTTCAGTATCATGACCCTTCTGATTATCATACTTGTAGAATTGACTTGAATACATCGTCGCCTTGGATTCCCTCATCGGTTTAGGATCCTTCAACCAACCTTTCCTTTTTGTTGCGCCAAAGACTGTCATGATATGAGCATTTAATGGCGTGTACCGTCTAGGCGAACTCTCTCTTTTATAATTTTTGTTCCTGTTGTTGTTGCTATTACGGTTTTGATCTTCTCTACCTCTTTCTCTATCCTTCACAGCGGCAACAACAGGTACTTTAGTCGCCATCATTTCCTCAAAATGAACCACCTCTTGTGCTATTGTATTGATCTCTTCGACGGTGGTGGCCTTACGTCTGAGTAGGTCTCCACTGAACATTGTATTGGTGGTTGCTCGAAAAAGAATGCTCACAATCATCTCTCCTGATGGGCTATCAATCCTTAATAGCTCCGTATTGAAACGTTTCATAAAGTCCTTCAGACTTTCATTAGTTTCTTGTTTCATTGTATAGAGATCCGAGTGATCCAAAACCAATCTAGATTGACTGGAGAATTTGAAAGTGCAGGGTTTTCTGGAGTCAATGTTAGACGATGTTGGGTTAACATTGAGGATAACATTGAAAGTCGAGAGCAATTCCAGCTTAACTCTCAAAAGTGTTGTCAATCCACGGTCCAAAATTTTCAATTGGTATCAGAGCCAAACACCGACTACACTGGTGGTTTGGAGGTGATACAACACCATAGACAGTGTCAATCCTAATACCAACATGATTCCAGTTTTGGATGGGTCTCACATCAAAGCTATTGATATTCGAGCTTGGCAATCCGTGATCAATGGATACTCTCTTCCAACATTACCAAGAGATGGTGAAGGTGATCTAGTTCCAAAACCAGAAGCAGACTTGACAGCAGCAGAGGTAAGTCTCTATAACTCTAATGAAAAAGCTCTTAATGCTATCTTTAGTTGGGTTAATCATCACATGTTCAAGTTAATCCGGAATTGTACAAAAGCCAAACATGCTTGGGATAAACTTGAATTACATTGTGAAGGAGATTCTGCTGTTAAAGATTCTAAATATAGACAACTGCTTCTGCAATTTGAAAAACTTGAGATGGGTGAAGATGAAAGTGTTGACAGTTATTTTGAGAGAATTCTTGATATTGCTAACCAATGTGAAAACCTAGGTTTTGCTATGACTAATCAAGAAATGGTTTATAAAGCTATGAGAACACTGTCATCTATTTTGGTCTCAAGAAAATTGCAATGAGTGAATCTAGAAACCTTGCTAATCTACAATTTCAAGTCTTGATGAATACTCTTAGAGAATTTGAGATGGAGCTTGCCTCACAACCTAGCAAACATAGGGCTGTTGCTTTAAGAGGTTGAAATCTTGACAATGAAAGTGATGATGATTTTGAAATAATTTCTTCAAATTATGGGAAAATTACTAAGAAGTTCAATAAGTTGAATCTTAAAGGAAAAGGTAAAGAAAAGAACCTTAGTAATAGTTCTCCAGGTTATAAGAAATTACCTCTTAAGTTTGTGAAGTACATGGCATCAAAACCTACTCCTTTAGAAACTGATAAGTTAAAAGATGTTCAATGTTTTGAATGTAAATGATATGGTCATATGGCTAATGAATGTGCTAACACTCTTATAAAAAGAGGAAATTCTCATTGGGTCTGTGTAGATGATTTAAATGAAGATGACTTTAGTTCTGGAGAAGCTGAAGAACAATCAGAAGAGGTTCAAACTGTTGCGCTACTCACTCAGATTGACTGGACGCCAGAAGACTCCCTGAACTGCTTTGGATCTCAATTGTATCCCAACGTTCAGGATCCAACATCAGAACAGGAGGCCTTCTTTGCAGATTCGGATGAATATGATACTGATTCTGAACCTTATCTTGCGTCCTACTTTGATGAATCTAACTTTGATTGTTTTCATGGCACAGTGGATCTAGATGAAGAATATTTCTTTGAAGGTGAAATGTCCCAGGAGGAAATCATTGAAGACCTGAAGTCTATCTACCACAAACTGCTGCTTGAGAATCACAAACTCATCAAGAGCAACAAAAGCTTGAAGGAAGAGATTGGATGCATGAAGGAGATGCTGAAACTGTATGAGAAAGACCTTGACAAAACTGAGGCTGAGCTGAAAGAGGTAAAGGTAAAACTAAATAAAGCTGAACATACCATTGACAAATGGGACTCTTCTACATCTCTGCTTGATGAAGTGATGAGTATGGGAAATCAAGGTAAAAATGGTTTGGGCTATGTTGAGAAACCTCCCTCTGAAGATGTTAACTCTGCCTATTTGAAAGCTGGTTTTATCAAGGAAAGCAATAACTTGAGTTGTGAAATCCCTTCCAACACGGTGAAAAGCCTACTTTTATTTGTCAATATTATTTTCAACCTGGTCACATTAAGCCTTATTGTAAAAAAATATAAAATTGTGATTGAGAAGAAAACAGTAATTAATTGCAATACCAATGTTAGGAGAACCTCTGATCTGAATGTTATTCCAACATTAGGTAACAACGCTGAAGGACATAAAAGTAGAACTTGGATAGAAAAGTTAAAAACTCCTAAGGTTAAAATTGTTTGCAATGTTGTCTTTTCTGCTGTTTACTCTAACCTTGCAGGTAAGTGGTATTTTGACAGTGGGTGTTCAAGGCACATGACTGAAAACATTGACAACCTGAAAGAGGTTATCCCTCTGACTGTTGGAACAATTACCTATGGAGTAGGCACAAAAGGGAAAATCATTGGAAAAGGAGTACTGGATGTTGAAGAATTTCCACCACTCAAGGATGTGTTGTTAGTTAAAGGATTGAAAGCAAATTTAATTAGCATAAGTCAACTTTGTGATGATAACTTGCTAGTTACTTTTGATAAAAGTTCATGTGATGTGTTTAATAGTGACAATGTCCGTGTCATGACAGGTACAAGATCAAAGGATAACTGCTATCTTGCTCAAGATGAAGCTAAATGCTACCATGCCAAGGTAGATGAATATGTCATGTGGCACAAAAAGTTAGGACATGTACACTATAGAAATCTGGAGAAACTACAGAAGTTAGAGGCTGTAAGAGGACTACCTAAGTTGACTAGCCCAGGTAAAATTGTTTGAGAAGACTGCCTGAAAGGTAAACAAACAAAAGCTGTCCATCCACCACTTCAGGTACAAAGTACTAACCCTAGAACTAATAAGTGCTTTGATTTGCTACACATGGATCTCATGGGTCCTATTGAGGTTAGTAGCCTGAATGGTAAGAAGTATGCTTTGGTTATTGTTGATGATTTTTCAAGATATACATGGATTAAGTTTTTGAAAGAAAAATCAGAGGCATTCAACACATTCAAGATTTTGCATGCTAGTATTAAGAATCTCTATGGTACTTCTGTAGGAAGAATTAGGTATGACCATGGAAAGGAGTTTGAAAATGTAAGCTTTGCTAATTTCTGTGAATCTAAAGGCATTTTCCATGAGTTTTCAGCACCTAAGACACCTCACCAAAATGGGATTGCTGAGAGGAAGAATAGAACACTTCAAGAGATGGCTAGAGTTATGTTGAATTCTAAAAACCTATCTAAGAAACTCTGGGCTGAAGCTTTGAATAATGCATGTCATATTAGTAATAGAGTTTATCTTAGACCTGGTACTACTATGACACCTTATGAAATCTTGAAGGGTTCAAAACCAACAGTAGCACACTTTCATGAATTTGGTATTAACTGCTATTTGCTAAAAGATATAGATTATTTGAGCAAATTTTATCGCAAAAGTGAAAAGTGTATATTTGTTGGATATTCTCCTAATAGTGCTGCTTTCAGGGTCTACAATCCAAGATTGCATACTGTTCAAGAATCAGTGAATGTCATTTTTGATGATTTAACTGTTTCTACAGGTACTGAAGGAGTCACTGGTTCAGATGTTACTCCAACATTGGACTCAACATTGAACACAGACGCTGGAGATGCTGAACTGGAAACTGGAACAAATGTTGACTTAACACCAGAAACCCCCAACATTAGGCCAACATCAGTGCTGTCAGATTCTGAAGATGAAGTGGTTCTTGTATCCATAAGAGATCCCCCTCTTAGAATACAAAGAGATCATCCAACCTCTCAAGTAATTGGACAAATTACTGAAAGAGTTAGAACACGCAACAAAGAAAGGGTCAATTACAAGGATATGGCTAAGTTGTGTGTTTGCATGTCTTCTTCATGTACTATTGATAATGCATCTTGTTTTGTGTCCTCCATTGAACCTAAGAATGTAACTGAAGCTCTTAAGGATAGTTACTGGATTAATGCCATGCAAGAGGAACTCTTACAATTCACCAAAAACAGAGTTTGGAATCTAGTACCTAGGCCATCACATGTGAATGTAATAGGTACAAAATGGATTTTCAAAAATAAAACTGATGAGAATGGTGTAATTATGAGGAACAAAGCTAGGTTGGTTGCACAAGGTTATACTCAGGTAGAAGGTATAGATTTTGATGAGACTTTTGCTTCAGTAGCTAGGATAGAATCAATTAGATTACTCCTTGCTATTGCTTGCTGTCTTAGGATTAAACTATACCAAATGGATGTTAAAGGTGCCTTTCTGAATGGTTTAATTGACAAAGAGGTTTATGTAGAACAACCTAAAGGCTTTGCTGATCCTAAACATCCTGACCATGTGTACAAACTTGAAAAGGCTTTGTATGGCTTAAAACAGGCTCCTAGAGCTTGGTATGAGAGGCTAACTGATTTTCTGTTAGGCCTAGGTTTCAATAGAGGGGATGGAGATAGAACATTGTTTGTCCTTAGAAAAAGCTCTGATATATGCATTGCTCAAATTTATGTGGATGATATTGTATTTGGCTCTACTAACAAGTCTACTTTAGACAAATTTGTTGAGTCTATGAAAGGAACATTTGAGATGAGCATGATTGGTGAGCTCAACTAATTTCTGGGACTACAAGATAAGCAGCTGGAGAATGGTATCTTCCTGAACCAGGAGAAGTATGCAAGGAATCTGGTGAATAGATTTGAGCTACAAGAGTCCAAGCCTTGCAAAACTCCTATGTCCTCTTCAGTGAAGATAACAAAAGATGGCACTGGCAGCAATGTTGACCCAACAATGTACAGATCCATGATTGGTAGTTTGCTATATCTCTCTGCCTCTAGACCTGACATCATGTTTTCAGTATGTGTTTGTGCTAGGTACCAAGCTGAGCCAAGGCAATCTCACTTGATTGCTGTGAAGAGGATTCTTAGATATATCTCTGGAACTTCACCTTTAGGCATTTGGTATTCTTATGACACTAACACTAACTTGGTTGGTTTCAGTGACTCTGACTGGGCAAGTGATGTGGATGACAGGAAATCCACAAGTGGGGGCTGTTTTTATTTGGGGAATAATTTGGTCTTCTGGTATAGCAAGAAGCAGAACTGTGTTTCATTATCAACTGCTGAATCAGAATATGTACCAGCTGGCAGCTATGTTACCCAACTTGTATGGCTCAAACACATGCTTTCAGATTATGGGCTAGATAGTGATACACTTCTCATGTTCTGTGACAATCTAAGTGCCATAAGTATCTCTAGGAATCCTGTCCAACATTCTAGAACTAATCATATAGACATAAGACATCATTTCCTAAGAGATATGGTAGAGTACAAAGTGATTAACATTGAACATATTGAGACAACTAATCAGCTTGCTGATATGTTCACAAACCCTTTAGATAGTGAGAGATTCTTCAGTTTGAGGAAATCTCTTGGCATGTGCAATATGTGAAAATGTTGAGGAAACCAGTGTTGACATAACACCACTGTCTAGCACTGGTATATTGGTTGTGGTGTAGTAGGTACTCTGTTGTTTTCCTTTGTTGAATTCATTTCCTTGTGAGTCTCATTTCATCGGTGTTTTGTCATATTTGGTTTGTGTGGTTGAACTCTTTGATTAACAACTCTTTCTAGTTATCAGTTTCACATCTTTGTTTTGAAAAAGTAATAAAACTCTTCTGTTGTCTGAGGTTGTGATTACCTAAGATATGAAGAAGCTGGGGTACACAAAGTTCACTACTTTGATGTCTATTCAGTTGTGTCTTATTCATATGGAAGGTGTACAGGACATGTGGAGAAGCTGGGGTGCATGATGTTGACAGCTTCACTGTTACTCAGTTGTGCTTATTTACATATTCATGTTTGTTTGGCCAAGGAACACATGAGGGTGATCTTTTCTACTAGGGTGTTGAGGTTTAGATTTCTTACATTTAGTAGCACTGATCACTTGGTGATTCTCTTGAATGCAGGTTGGTAAACAAGTATGCATAAGGAATTGGGGTGTTGGGGTGCATGATAAATGAATTGCCAACATTCAAGGCCTTTGTACTTGCCTAACTTGCTGCTGTTAATGTTGTTACTGGGGTGTGTGGAGTTCAGGCTGCCCTCATTCAGTAGTGACATTAGCTTTGTGTTTAGCAACCTTCAGTTTTGGTTCAGATGAGTTATGAAAATAATATAGATTATTAAAGAGATGTGAACTATGCTGGTTTGAGGGGTTTTTCATAAGTGTTCACCATCTGTCTCCTTGACATTACATTGTTGCATTCATGTAGAACTGCATTGTTTTCTTTCTGGTTGTTGAGTTGTGTCAGTTTAGGCTTAGGGGGAGTATAATTCATGTGTTGAGGCATACAATTGGGTGACATACTGCATGTGACACACTTTTCTGTGACTTTCTATGCTGTGGAAGTGAATTTTTCCTTGAATTCATAACTGCTTATCTCTGTGTGTTTCTTGTTATCTATGTTGCTTACTCATGATTTTGATCTGAACAATATGTCTGAGGTACTCACTTTCTATATTGGTTAAGTTTCAAATGTATTTTTGGATATATCTCAAGCTCTCACATGAATTTGCCTTGGTGAAGCCTGTACCTCCATCTTCGGTTTTGAATGTTATTGAATGTTATCCCAACATTGTGCACAGTCGCATGTCAACATTGAAAACAGGAACTTATAAGTTTTCAGTTTTTTGAAAACCGCTCTGGTTAACTGTTAATTAAACATCAAAGCATTTGCGCGGGAAAACATAGTGGGAAAGTTTTACTTGGTTCAAATTTGGTAACTGCCCATTAACATTCATTCTCTTTCCTTATTCACGGTTATTTCAAAAATCAAAACCCTATTTTCCTTAATTGTGCTTGCGATTTTCATATTTGTGCTTACTTTGCAAAATTTCTCTCGCAACTCTCAAATTCTCTCAATTTTCTCTGCGATTTCTTTCAAAACTTCTCTACTAACAATGGCAAGCAAGTCTTCCATGCAAACTCTTGCAGATGTTGCCCTGGGAAGTGAACCCACTGCCGCACGCACTTGGTCACACACTAGAGGTGCTGCTGCAAAGACAATTGATGCTCTTGTTGCTGCTAAAAAGAAGGCTATTCCCTATGTGCGATGAGGAAAGAAGTCCAAACAGGGTGAATCGACCTCCAATGTTGAGCCAACTACTGATTCAACCACTCCCATCACCAATGAGCCTGAAATTGAGGTAAACACTGTTGAACCCAACCCTGAACTTGATGTTGACTTAACTGTTGAGGGGGAGGGTAGTGGTTCGGTTGAGAAAACTGTGGAAAATCCATGGACAAGTCTGTGGACAAATTGGTGATGAAGTGGATTAGGGCTCAAAAGAAAAGAGCAAGGCTGCAGGGGATAAGTTGAAAACTATGTCTGAAACGGCTAAGACAAGGGTTGAGGCTAGAAAGAGACAGGTGGAGAGGTTAGCCAAGAAAAAGGCTGAGAGGAAAGCTGAGGAAGAGAAGAAGGCTGATGTTGCTGCTGCTGAGAGAAAGAGGAAAGGAAAGCAAGTAGTGGATGAGGAAACTGAGGTAGTAGATGTTGAGGATGAAGAGGAAGAAGAGGAGACTGAAGAAGAGCAGGATGTTGCTGCTGATGTTGAGGCAACATCAGGAACAGAGGAGTACACAGATGGGCTATATGTGGTCTATCCTGATGATGAGGGGAGCTACTTTTCTCCTTATTATCTCTCTCAATAGTTGGAGAAGAAGTGGGATTCCTTTAAGAGAAGGGAGATTCACACTGAAAGAGCTATAGAGATGGCCAGTTTCAAAGAGAACAAGGTGATGGACTTGCTTGAGGCAAGAGGGTTGCAACAATCAATGATGGAGCTGAGTGACTATGCTCCTGAGATTGTCATGGAGTTCTACCTAAATCTCTCAAAATGGATCAGGGACTACAAATCTCCAAAATTTGGAAAGGCTTGGGTGAGGGGGAGAGTTTTCAACATTGACCCCTACACCATCAACATGATATGTGGATTCCCACTTACTGAAGAATCAGAGGACCCCTACTATGATGATGTGATGGAAGACTTGACTGGAGGGTTGGTTAAAACCTGGAGAGATGCTCTGCCAACCATAAAACTCACCTCCCTGAGTGCTGTCTTGCACAAGATAGCTTGCTTCAACTGGCTGCCAAGCAAAAATGTCACTGTTTTGACTAAGGAATCAGCAATCTTAGTCTACAAAATCAAAAATGGGCTAGCTGTGAACATGGGGGAGAGTATTGTGAAGTCTATGTCTGAAGTTGCTGGAAGGAAGAATGGCATGCTGCCTTTTCCCTCACTCATCTGCAAAATCCTTAGCAATCAAGGATTGAAGACAAGTGTCAATGTGGGCTGGAGGAAGAATGACACTGAACTGACAATTCTCCCAAGCTACTTGTCTGGATCATGAGTGAGAGACCTTCCATGGAGCCCAAAAGGAGTGGTGAGACCAAGGGCTGAAAAGAAGAAGGCTCAGAAGTTTGTTGGAACTTCAGTGCCTATGTCCAAAGAAGAAGACTGCATGGTCATAACTTCTGCTTTTGTGGATCATTTGCTGAACTGGTATAGGGGCAGATTGCTGATTGTCAAAGGGAGATTGAGGAAAGAAAGGAACACCTCAAAGAGATGGAGGACATGGTGAAAAATTTGGAGAAACTCCCTTCTTCACAAAAAGGGGGAGAGTAGTTCCAAAATTTTAAATTTTAGTCTTCTAGTTTATGTTTTGTTTCTATGAACTGCTAATATCTTTGAACTGCTGGTACATTAATCTCTAATTGGTTTTATTTGATCAAGGGGCTTGTCCTTGATTTTTTGCTTTGGCCTGTAACTCTAAGTACTACTGTTGAACTACTTTAACTGATATTACTTATGAAAGTACATTTTGAACTACTTGTCTAGTTAACCTTATGTGCAGGAAACTCACTGGTTTCAATGTTGAGGCAACATTGATGAATGTTGAGGTCTGAACATATGTACATATCTGGATGTAGTGATGAACTTAATGCTTGTCTTTGTTAATTTAACTTTGAATTTGTTTGCTTGTATTGAGGGGGAGCAGTTTAGTAGTTTAATTTGTTTCTTGTTGATTATAACTTTCTGGATATAAGACTTGATTGGAACAGGTGTTGGTTTTGTGAAGAAAGGCAAAAAGGGGGAGATTGAAAGTGCAGGGTTTTCTGGAGTCAATGTTAGACGATGCAATGTTAGACGATGTTGGGTTAACATTGAGGAGAACATTGAAAGCCGAGAGCTTGTGCGAAAACTGCTCTTTAGTTGCCAAAATTAAGTTTTGCCTTTATTCACATATTAACCAAGTTCCACGGTTTTAGTTGTTTATGTTTATGTCCATGAAGGTATCTTTAGCATAAGGAAGAGCTATGGAAGATTCCTTACTTGAAGTTTCCATAATTCAAGCTAAGTTGAATAGTCAACTCACACGGTTTCAAAAGAAGAAAACAAGCTAGTTGTTCTCTGCGATGCGATTCTTTCCAGGATTCTGCGAATTGAAGAAGATGTGTTACCCTGTTAAATCGGTAACAATGGAAACACATTCTCAGGAAAGATTTGAAGTTCACAAAGAAGGCAAATTTCAACAAGGAAACAACAAGAGTTACCAAAACTGTGAACAACACATCTTGGCGTTCAAGACTCAAGAAATCTATAAAAGATGTGAAGTTCATCAAGATGAAGATAAGACAATCGTGCTAAATAATCCAAAAGATTAATCATTCTTTGTATTGTCTTCGTCTTGTTTTGCGATTTTTTTGTATCAACTGCTTAAGTCTAGTTCATAGAAGTTAAGTAGTTCTTACTTGTCTGCTTCGTTGAGTCCGATCAACAAAGAGCGTGAGTGAATTGTTGTGAGGAACGTTTTTGATAAAACCTTTATGGTTATTTGGCCCAAGGCTCGGAAGTTTTTAATAATATTGAAAACTTCTTAAAATTATATCTTCTTGTGTTCTTACTTCCGCTGCACATTATTATTATTATCAAGAAGATCAAAATAGAGTTAAGGCAATTCCAGCTTAACTCTCAAAAGTGTTGTGTCAATCCACGGTCCAAAATTTTCAGAATTGATCTTCAAACATTTTTCTCAATTGGCTGTAGCTTTTGATCAGTCCTGGAGAAATCCGATTAAACCAATCCACAGCTACTCCTGCTAGAGTTGTTGCAAATATCCTGGCTTGGATATTGTCTTTAAAACCGTAAAGGGACAATTTCATATCCAATTGAAATAGATGATCTCGGGGATCAGACTTACCATCGTAAGTTTTCAGTTCTGGGATCTTTACCCCTTGTTCCAAGATTTCCGATTCTATCTCTTGAATAAATGGACTACGGTTATAAGTATTGTTCTCTGGTACTATTTGAGCCTTGACTGTTGCTTTCCCTTTCTCCTGCCTTTCTATATCTCTGGCCATTTTATCACGCTCTCTTCGTGAATCATGACCGTCTGGATGTCTTCTGTCATCTCTATCTTTCCTCCTTCACAATTCTTCTCTTTAGTCTTCTTCCTCATTACGTTCCTTTCTGGAATCATGACTCTCTGATCGTCTCCTATCTTCTCTTCTTCTCCGTTCAGTGACGCGGTCTTCCTCCTTTTCTCTTTCTCTCCTCTCAAGATGTCTTCTTGATTGTACCTCGACCGACACTAGCTTTTTTCCTTGATCATCTCGGGTGGATTTTCCCTTACTTCTCATCCCCTCCGATGCATGTTTACTTCTTCTATCATCTTGTCGTGATTTTTCTTTCTCCTTTCCCTTCAATATTCGGGCAACAGGACCTTGTTCCCTTAATGCTTCTGGATGTTCAATAGGAGATGGTATCAAAATGGGTGGTGCTGGAGTCAGTACTTCGGCCAACGCGGCTTTTACCATTGTCAATAGTTCATTCTTAATATTATCTAGAATCGAAGCACTCGTTGCCGTCGCTCCAGTTGCACCTGCTTCAGTGCCGGGTACCTCCACACCTTGAGGTCCTTGATTTTTCCATCTTGATGGTGTTGGTACTGCCGCGGGTACTATTAATGGTCCCGTATTATCTTGCGTCATCTGTTCATATGTATTTTGTTCTGCTTCTCCCGTAGTTCCCTCCAGAGCTTTACTGCGTGATCGGGTAATTCTAGACATGATGCCTAATAAACTAATAAAACTTAGTGTATCCACAGACGGCGCCAATATTTTGGTCTTATTTCGTCACGGTAATAGAACACAGTAAAAGAATACAAAATGAGATATAAATAACCAAAATAATGCTATCCAACTTTATTATCGGACTAGCTTGGTCCGGAACACTTATTACAAGCTTACTAGGTAGAATAAACTAATTACAAGATTAATATAGCGTATCGAATCCTCTGTGTTCGATGCTGACGTGTCAAATACCTTTGTTCGATGCGGAATAACTAACACTGATTCGAAGTTGTACTTGATGGTATCGAATTTGATGCGTGCTTAAGGTGTCGAATTCGATGCGTACTTTGTCGTATCGAACGAAGCAAACATTATTTAATCACGTGTCGAATGAGGATTGTTCGATCTGATGCGTCTCGAATGAATAGTGATTCGATGCTGACTGTGCTGAGATGGTTATCTTTCCAAAATGTGCCCGGATTATGAGGGGACGAGCTATTTATAGATAACGTCCCGTGGGTTCCCTAGATCAATAAAGCAATGCGCATCGAATCATGTCGATTCGAGGTGTGTATGAAGACTTATCATTTGCAATATATATGCTATTGGCATTTTATATATTTTTTGTGTTTTACTATACACGCGTTATGCTGGTATTAGAGTATAAGGTAGGATATTCGTGATTGGATATAGCAAGGTGACCAAGGTTGTGAAGCTTACTTGGCGTAGGCTTTTTTCGCCGACAGAAGTTTTTTTTTCTTTTTTCTATATATATTATTAGAGTAAATAGTAGAATTCAATCATTTATATATGCTCCCATCGCTATGTTTTATTTTGTCTTCCTCAGTCAGACTTAGGATTTGGGTAGACCAGGCAAATAAGAACATACGATTCGATAATGACATGACATGTCATTGGATATACTTTATATAGAATATACTTTCAATTTATTGTAATTGGGTGAGGATTTTGAAATGATGCGCTCAATTTATTTCAAATAAATAATCATATATAGGAGCGTCGTCTCTCTTTGATTCACAATTATTTCAACAATAAATAATTATAAGGTTTTTTGGATTATTATGCGTCAGCGTGAATCTAGGTCGATCGCTAATTAATCAAAATGTGATTCTAAATATCGCATCCGTAGGGCATGACCATATATAATATAGTTGTGTGATGTTGCAGTATATCATGTTCTACCTTTCTTAACATAATTATATTTTGCTTATCAGAAGTGTAGTGTGTTAGTAATGTGTTAGTTACTAGCATTTTTCACAGATTGTGCTTGGAGGGACGTGTAGTGTGTAGTAATATATTGAAAAATGTTTTCTTACTAGAGTCTGGGCAAAGGAAATAACGTGTGAACGACAAAATAATACTAGGCCGAAGCGTTTAATTTCTGTTGTACCAGCCCCCCACACGTTCTAACTATACATTTTACGGCTTCAACTATTCATTTCACGGCTCCAACTGTTCCTTTGACGGCTACTATTCCTTTCACGGCTCCAACTATTCCTTTCACGACTACAACTATTCCTTTGACGGCTTCTCCAAATTCAGTGCCTATAAATAGAGCTTCAAGAGGAGTTCAACAATCATCCACAAAAATACACAAAACACACACCGAGAGAAAATAGAGAGAAAAAGGTCGTAGAGCTAAAACGTGAGATTTGAGAGTTGGTTTTTTGTAATAGTCGAGTGTGAGAGTTGCTCCTCCTATTTTAGTCCATTCGTATTGTTGAATGAAGAATTTTCCAACCCCAACAAAGTGGTATCAGAGCCACGGTAAAATTTCGTCCGAAATTTTTCGTCCCGAAACCTTGGTTTCTTATCACGGTTGTGAAGCTCTCGGTCTGACGATTCCGAATACATAGTTTTCGAGCTATTTCGATCGCCGGAAAGTGACGATCGAAGACGACCCAATTCGACGTCAAAATTTTTCCGTCCCGAAATCGTGTTTTGTTAATACCGTTGCGAAGCTCGTGTTGCGAAGATTCCAAAAATATATTTTTCGAGATTTTTAGGTTGCCGGAAAGCGTCGTTTCACGCCGACCGAGTTAACAGCGAGTTAACTCGACCCAACTCGAATTGATGGGCGAAGAAGACGAAGTCCAGATCCGGATCCGACCCGCCCAGATCCTGACCCAGTCAGCTGCTGGTCTGACCGGTCAACGACTGGTCCAACCGGATTTGGTCCGGTTCAATTCCCTCCAACTTCTTTTGGTCCGGTTCAACTCAATTCTTGTCGGTTTTTGACAAAATTAGAACGGTTCCCAAGGTTTTCGACCGTTCCGGATCCAACCGTGCGCTCTGTTTCCCCAAATTCAGCTTCTAAATTTGGGTACAAGCAAGCTTGTTGAATTTTAACATGGAAAATTCAACATCGGACACGATGATGCGATTGACGCCTACTAATTACAACATGTGGAAGCCGCGCATGGAGGATTTGCTAAATTTGAAGGATTTAGCCGGGCCAATCGAAAATAAAGGTGTCAAACCCGAGAAGACAAGTGATGACGATTGGAAAAAGTTGAACAAGAAGATTATTGCTCAGATTCGTCAGTGGATTGACAATAGCGTGTTCCATCATGTCGAACAGGAAACGAGTGCCCACACGTTGTGGGATAAGCTTGCTAACATGTATCAGGCAAAGACGGCACGTAACAAAACCTTGCTGATGAGACGTTTAGTAAACCACAAGCTTCGTAGTGGTACGTCTATACCAGAGCACACGAGTCAGTTCTAGGACCTCGTGAACCAGCTTGCTGCCGCCGATTGGAACCTCA
This sequence comes from Linaria vulgaris, assembly GCA_948329865.1. Classification (NCBI taxonomy): domain Eukaryota; kingdom Viridiplantae; phylum Streptophyta; class Magnoliopsida; order Lamiales; family Plantaginaceae; genus Linaria; species Linaria vulgaris. The sequence continues at coordinate 12,019,042 of OX415254.1, read as the reverse complement.
AAGACGAGGAACAAGCGATACTACTTCTAAGTTCCTTACCGGACAATTGGGAGACTCTTGTTGTCACCCTCAGTAATTCTGCCCCCGACGGTAAAGTATCTATGCAAATGGTGACAGATGCTTTACTTAACGAAGAAGCCCGAAGAAGAGAATTCAGTGCCGACCAATCTTATGCTCTTATGTCGGAAAGTAGAGGCAGAGGTGGAGGTAGAGGAAGAGGTCGTGGCAGAGGCATAGGCAGAGGTCGAGGTCAAAATCGTGGATGATCTCAAGATCGAGGTAGATCCCAAGAGAGGGGTAAATCCGTTGACAACTCGAGTCGATTCAACGAAAATTGTAATTATTGTGGAATTTACGGTCATATAAAGAGGGACTGTCGAAAGCTTTTGAGGGATCAACCCCAAACCGGCCAAAGCTCCAACAAGGATGAAGGTGAAACCATTGTCACAGTATCATCGGAAATTGCACTTGTTTCTTATGGAGACGAGACATGCCTACATGTAGGCAACCAAGATATTGAGTGGGTGATTGACTCTGCAACTTCATTTCACGCCACTCCACATCGTGATTTGTTTGCTACATACAAATCAGGGGACTTTGGTACCGTAAAGATGGGTAACACCAGTTACTCCAGTGTAGTTGGTGTTGGTGACGTGCACGTGAAAACCAACATAGGATGTTCTCTTATCCTCAAGGATGTGCGCCATGTTCCGGATCTCAGGCTGAATCTGATCTCAGGACTAGCCCTTGACCGACACGGTTATGAAAGTAATTTTAAAAATGGCACGTGGAAGTTGTCGAAAGGTGTGATAGTTGTTGCGAGGGGTCATATTTGTGGCACGCTATTCAAAACTCATACAAAATTGTGCGAGTTAAGCCTCAACGCCGTTGAAGAAGAGGCGTCACCAAATCTTTGGCACAAAAGACTTGGGCATATGAGCGAGAAGGGCTTGGCTACACTAGCCAAGAATGATGCTATCAATCTCACAAAGGATGTTGCACTAGATCCTTGCGAGCACTGTTTGTTCCGGAAACAACATAGAGTTTCTTTCAGTTCCACCAGGAAGCAACGCTCCGAGTTACTGAGTCTCGTTCACTCTGATGTGTGTGGACCGATAGAAGAAGAATCTATCGGTGGAAGCAAATATTTTGTGACCTTTATTGACGATGCTTCACGGAAATTATGGGCCTACTGTTTAAGATCAAAAGATCAAGTTTTTGATCGTTTCAAAGCATTTCATGCGTTGGTGGAAAGACAGACAGGGAAGAAGTTGAAGTGCCTTCGCTCAGACAATGGAGGCGAATACACTTCTCGAGAATTTGCAGCATATTGCACTAAACATGGCATTAGGCACGAGAAGACGGTGCCGAGGACCCCACAACATAGTGGTGTTGCTGAGCAAATGAATCGCACCATTATTGATAAAGTTCGTTGCATGCTCAGTATGGCTAAGCTGCCTAAAGCATACTGGGCCGAAGCAGTCCTCACAGCTTGTTATCTGATAAATAGGACACCGTCAGTTCCTTTGAACTTTGAAGTTCCGGAGAAGATATGGACAGGGAAGGATATTTCATATTCTCACCTAAAGGTGTTCGGGTGCAAGGCTTTTGCACATGTGTCGAGGGAGCTCAGGCAGAAACTTGATCTCAAGTCAACTCCATGTATCTTTATCGGCTATGGTGATCAAGAATTTGGTTACAGATTGTAGGATCCACAGTCCAAGAAAGTTATCCGCAGTAGAGATGTGATTTTCTACGAAAATCAATTCTATGACCATACTCCAGCTGCTCCAGTTCGACAACGTACTAGTGCTCCGGAAGAAGTTACTTTACCACCAGAACCTCATATTCAAAATGAGGATGCCCAAGATAATGTAGACGATGCTGACGATGATGAAGGTGCTGAGCAGGGGGAGCTCTCACCTCCTTTACAAAAAGATGGTGAACCTCGACGATCTGGACGTGTGCCGATACCATCTACAAGGTATCCTGCATCAGAATATATCCTTCTTACGAGTGAGGGGGAACCTGAAAGTTTCAAAGAAATTCAATCTCACAGTGACAAAGAAAGCTGGAGGCAAGCCATGGAAGAAGAAATGAATTCTTTGCAGAAGAATCAAACTTATGAGCTTGTCAAACTTCCGAAGGGAAAGAGAGCACTGAAGAATAAATGGGTGTTCAAACTCAAGAAAGATGGTCGTGGAAATATTGTGAAATATAAGGCCAGGCTTGTCGTCAAAGGATTCCAACAGAAGAAAGGCATTGACTTTGACGAGATATTCTCACCAGTGGTGAAGATGACATCAATCCGTGTTATACTTGGGTTAGTTGCCAGTTTGGATCTGAAGCTTGAACAGATGGACGTGAAAACTGCATTCCTTCATGGTGATCTAGAAGAAGAGATATACATGGAGCAGCCAGAAGGTTTTCAAGTCCGCGACAAGGAGCATCTTGTCTGTAAATTGAAGAAAAGTTTGTATGGCCTAAAGCAAGCTCCGAGGCAGTGGTACAAGAAGTTTGACTCTTTCATGGCGAGTCACCAGTATAACAGGACTGCGGCAGACCAGTGTGTTTATTTGAAGAAGTTCGTTGATGGGAAATTTATCATCCTTTTGCTCTATGTCGATGATATGTTGATAGTTGGCCAGGATGCATCGCTAATCAACAACTTGAAGAAAGATTTGTCCAAGTTCTTTGATATGAAAGACTTGGGTGCAGCACAACAGATTCTCGGCATGAAAATCACGCGAGACAGAAAAATGAGAAACTTGTACTTATCTCAAGAAGATTACATTGAACGAGTTCTGAAAAGGTTCAACATGGGTAAAGCAAAACCTGTTTCGACTCCGCTCACAAATCACTTCAAGTTAAGCAAGAGACAGTGTCCTTCTACGATGAAGGAGAAAAAAGAAATGGAGGCGATACCATATTCTTCGGCAGTGGGAAGTCTGATGTATGCGATGGTGTGTACTAGGCCAGATATTGCTCATGCAGTTGGTATTGTTAGTAGATATTTGTCAAATCCAGGGAAAGAGCATTGGGAGGCGGTTAAATGGATTCTTCGGTACCTGTACGTCTAACTTATGTTTGTGTTACGGGGGAGCAAAGCCAGTTCTGAATGGTTTCACAGATGCCGACATGGCAGGAGATCTTGATAGTAGAAAATCTACATCAAGTTACATATTCACTTACGCAGGGGGAGCTGTTTCGTGGCAGTCCAAACTGCAAAAGTGCATTGCTTTATCCACCACTGAAGCCGAGTACATTGCTGTAGCGGAAGCAGGGAAAGAGTTATTATGGATAAAGCGTTTTCTTCAAGAACTAGGCTTTACACAAAATGAGTACATTATTCACTGCGATAGTCAAAGTGCTCTAGACCTGAGCAAGAATGCAATGTATCATTCTCGTACAAAACATATCGACATTCGGTATCGCTGGATACGCGAAGTGATGGAGCAACAACTATTGAAGCTGGTTAAGATTCACACAAGCAAGAATCCTGCAGATATGCTAACGAAGGCGGTGACACGAGAGAAACTTTGTCTGTGTACGAACATAGTTGGGCTGGAGGGGGAGATTTGTTGTACCAGCCCCCCACATGTTCTAACTATACATTTTACGGCTCCAACTATTCCTTTCACGGCTCCAACTGTTCCTTTGACGGCTACTATTCCTTTCACGGCTCCAACAATTCCTTTCACGACTCCAACTGTTCCTTTGACGGCTTCTCCAAATTCAGTGCCTATAAATAGAGCTTCAAGAGGAGTTCAACAATCATCCACAAAAATACACAAAACACACACCGAGAGAAAATAGAGAGAAAAAGGCCGTAGAGCTAAAACGTGAGATTTGAGGGTTGGTTTTTTGTAATAGTCGAGTGTGAGAGTTGCTCCTCCTATTTTAATCCATTCGTATTGTTGAATGAAGAATTTTCCAACCCCAACAATTTCAACGCTACATGGCTGCTAACATATACTAAATGGATATCTTTTGGCTAAATTAGAAAGAGTGCAGAGAGAAATATATATCCTAGATTCATGTTTGATTCATGATATATAATTTAATCTAATTCAGTTATTAGAATCCTGCATATATTTGGTTGACCTTGACCAGATATAGTAGTTATTTTCGACAATCCCAGAGTCATGAAATGGATTAATTGAGTTACGGAAATGCCCCTGTCGTTATCCATATTTATTTCCTTCCCCTTTCAGCACACGGGGCCTATTTATATAGCCTCTATTGTTTACTTTGTTCAATCCATCCACAAAATAAAATTAGAGCAAAGTACATATTATATATTCTCACATATATAGAGAGTGAGAGATGGGTTCCCTTCCTCATGTAATTGAAGATTGCTTTGGAATTGTCCAAGTACTTAGCGATGGCACAGTTTCAAGGACGGAGGAAATTAATTTCCCCATGAAAGTTCACGACGACGGGTCCGCCGTGTGGAAAGACTGTTTGTTTGACCCCAAACAAAACCTCCAACTCCGCCTCTACAAACCACGTTCCCCCTCCGCTGTCAAACTCCCCGTCGTGTATTATTTTCACGGCGGCGGGTTTTGCATAGGGTCGAGAACGTGGCCCAATTGTCATAGTTGTTGCCTCCGCCTCGCCTCGGGTTTGCAAGCCTTAGTGGTGATGCCTGATTATCGTCTGGCGCCCGAGCATAGGTACTGAATTGATGTCTAATCGAAATGTTTTAAAAAACAATTTATATATATATATATACTATATTTCTTTAAATTTTTTCATGTGCATGTCGTAATCATTTTTACTACATGAAACACGTGATGTGTAGTGACATTTTTTGATAAATGAGTAACCGTCGTACGTGGATAGTCTTCAGACCTCTTTTTTATCGGGCTCAAGTTCGTAATTAAATAAAATTATATAGTCTCGTCTAAAAGTTGTAGTCTCTAATGTATATGTCACAAATATTTGTCTCTATTAAAAGTTCCTACTCTGTAATGTGCATGCATAAATATTTTTCTTATTAAACACCAAATCAAACCATTGCATATTTTTCTTCCAACTAGCAACCTAGTACGATATTAGATAATATTATCGTCTGATTTGTTTCATTGAAAAGTTTAAGCTTCTATAAATTATCTTCGTCTCACAACAGGCTCCCCGCAGCGCTGGACGACGGCATGACCGCCATTAAGTGGCTTCAACACCAGGCTATGTTGACATTGAACGGTGGCGGCGATGAATGGTTGGACGATGGTGTGGATTTCGACAAGGTTTTTGTAGTTGGAGATTCCTCCGGCGGGAACCTGGCGCACCATCTGGCGGTGGACCTACGCCGTGGCTCCCCCGGTTTGGCACCCATTCGTGTGCGGGGTTATGTGCTGATGGCACCGTTTTTTGGTGGCACGGTGAGAACTAAGTGTGAAGCAGAGGGGCCGCCAGAACTATTTTTGAACGTAGAGATACTTGACAGGTGAAATTTTCGCAGTTAATTTATAATACGTAAGAATTTTTGTTAATTATTAATTTGCATGAGAAATGGGGCAAATTTGATGGCGTGTTGAGTGGAATTTATTACTTTTTACTACCTAACAAACGAAAATTGTAAATTAAGGGAAATATCTTAGTTAATATCTAGATAGCGTGTCCAAGATCTATATATTATTTATTAAATTTAATACCAATTTGGCAAATAACGCCCTTCTATATATGAATTATATCTAATCCATTAATTTAAAACAAATCAGCTGGTCAGCTACATATATCCAAACCTGTACAGTTCAATTATGAGTTAATTGGTTTATCCAAGCTTTTTTGACATTCATTTTATTGGTAATATTTGCCCTTAGCTTCAATATTTTTTTTTCTTCATAATTTCTTATATTATAATTATAATTAATTTTCTGATGCAATCACTTTTGTGATTTATTACTTCAATGAAATATATTAGAAACGTTGACATGCAGTCCTCCCGTGTTTCAAATATAAAGATTTTTTTCTTTTTTGTCCAGAAATATAAAACAATATTTGTATTATAAAGATTATAATTAACTTAAATGTGGATAAAAAATATCTATATATCTTAACCTTCCTTGTAAGGGTGGATTAAGTAAATATTTTTTTCCTTTTAATGAGAAGGTTTAAATAATGACAATGCCAAAATAAATTACATCTATTTCTCATTGATGTCAGCATGGCTTCCTTTATATAATAGTATAGTACCTTTTAAAATTATTGCTTGCATGTATCTTCAATTTAAGTATTTGATTTCTATATCTTTTGAGTATATTATTTTATTATTCTGGTGATATCTACTTGTTAATTTTTAATTAAGATGAGAAAAATGCTAAAATTACATACATCTAAAAATACTATTATATGTATTAAATTCTAATATGCGGTCAAAAGAATTTTCTTTTTAGTTCAATTCAACATAAAGGCCTTTGTATTTCTCTAAGCATACTTTAATTTGTTAAGGAGTCACTCGTCCAAATAAAAAAAAAAAATATATATATATATATATATATACAGGGAGCTTATATGAAGGTTTAAAAGGAAACTTTTATTTTATAGATCATAAGACTGTCTCTTATTTTAGTACTTTATTAGTCGACAGCTTTATTGAAAATTAAAACTATACATAAAATATATATATCACTCATTCACTCTATAACCAGCATCTTTGAGCAAATCTATTTTTAGGGAGCAAAACATTCACTCTATAACCAGCATCGACAGACGTATTGCTATCAGCATAATTCTTGTTAGGGAGCGTTTGGTCGAACTTGTTACACATAGGCGTTATTTAATCTAATGATATTCTATTAGTGCGTTTCTATCTGACAACCAAACACCTCCTAAAAAAATGGTATCTTTTTTTTTTTTTTTCTAAAAGCACAGATAAAAGAAATGTTAATTAGCACTTGTTGGTTTGCTCTAGTGAATTTTGTTTTTATGCTCTAGTGAATTTCGTTTTCACTACCTACAATATATATATATATATATATATATATATATATTATGAACAAGGATGTAATTTCCACATCCGTGACCCAAAATAAAAAAAAACGAATCTTTCAAAACATATTTGTGAAATATATAGATTATGAAATATTGTTACATATTTTTACTACTCGATTGGCCGAGACATTCCAAAAGATGTATTATTGGAAGTTTTGACCAAGATAACATCCTGTTTGGCCTCAAAATTTTGCCAACTAAAAACTAAAAAGTGGAAGAAGTTATTATTGGAAGTTTGATTCTTTATTGATACTGGCTTTATCATGATAGTGACACGTAATATATGAGATAATGGCGCTAACACAACAGAGGTTGAACAGAAAAAACCTACCCCATATCTAAAAAGATGTATAGATTTGCTTTATATGTTCATGTGCCATGGATATTATTTGTATACATCACCTTTATGTGGTTGTAATTAAAAAGATATTGTTGGCCTTTTAGTGCATGAGTCTACCTTGGATCCACTAACAGCCACACTCCTTAGAAGATTATTAGTCATTAACTTTTCCAATATCTTATCTCTTCCAAAACCCCTTTCTCCCGTTATATGATTGGACAAACATCAATTTTGTGGAGTATATACCTTAAAAAAGTTCTTCTAGTAGTACCATTATTGCTCCAGGTATTTTTATCTTTATTGGATACGACCACATAAGTCTGAAAGGGACTACATATTTTCTAGTGTGAATGCAGAATATTCTTTGTTAATAAACAACAAGCTATTGATCACTTTTTGCTTGTTCCTTCCATTCGTTCTTTGAATAGCACTTTTAAAGTGTAAATACAACTGAGACTTAGTCAAATTAAGGTTGTTCGAATGTAGCGTTATTCAATGTAAAAAACATCGAGGGATATTATATTTTTAATCAAGACTTTAGCTATGCACGGAATTATAAATAGTATTGCGAAGAATGTATTATATATACTTTAATTTTATGTTAAATGGTTTTGACCATTTATAATATGTATACCTTATGTGCACCACGTAAAGAAGGTGGCAAAGAAAATAGAGATACACCCACGTCAAAGTTCCACCAGACACAATCTAACATTAATATATGGATATATATATATATACATATTATCCTACATATATATCCTATATATCACCTATGCATTCATCAGCTAAAAGAGTCTTTTTTTTTTAATAGGCAAATGAATTTTATTATTAAAAGAAAAGTGGAAGAGTATTATAATAAGGAATACCCTCCAAAGAGTTTGATGTAATAGTGGACGTTCAATAGAATAGTTATAGCAAGCAAGTCACATTTTTGCACCTCAGTCGTATGACCATAAAAAACTTTCAGTCAGTGATGATGATTCTTAATTTGCGATGTTTCCATTCATAGAAGATTACTTGATGCTAAGATAGTCATATCCTCTCCCTAGATTTTTGATTTGACTTGGGTATATTTCCCTCACCCTTATTGAAAATCGCTGATTGTAAAGCACTAAAAATCTAATCAACACGAGAAGTTTCCACTTTCTCTATGCCATTTAGAACCATCCTTTTTCGGGGATATAACCACGAGCCCTGCTGGCATTTTCTGGAGCGATTGATCACAATAACGCAATATGTATTATTTTATCATGAGTTATGCGTGTATTTTTTCACAAAATGGATTTATTTTAAAGGTGATATATATAAATACTGAACATACATGAGTTATGTTGCTTACCCCTTGAAGTCTTGAACTAAATTAATTATTTTCACTGATAATTGTTAACTTCTTCATGAGAAATTCTTTTGTTTGGAAGATGGTTAGAAATTGCTTTATCCAAGTAACGTGGTGCAAATGCAATATTCAACAGCTAATCTGCATCTACAGTTCTACAGCAACCAACAGAATTATGTGCACTAATTCTTATTGTAGTGATTGCATGAAATAATTACTGAGCAAGGAAACTGCATATATCTTGATTTCGTTCTAACTTGGGCCCAAGTTAAAATACAGATTTTGGAGGCTATCTTTACCCATTGGATCCACAGCAGACCATCCATTGGCAAACCCTTTTGGGCCTTCAAGCACAAAACTCGACGATATAAATCTGGACCCAATACTGGTGATTGTTGGAGGAAATGAACTGATGAAAGACAGAATCGACGACTATACTAAGAAGCTAAAAGAGATGGGAAAGGAAATTGATTACGTGTCGTTTGAAGGACAACAACACGGGTTTTTCTTGAATGAACCTTTCTCTAAAATTTCAGACATTGTTTTGCAAGAAATAAACATTTTTATGGCAAGAAACTAGCTAGATTTGTGTGAACTAGCTAGTAGGTGTGCAAATTAAGGGACAACTTTATTGTCCTTAAATTTTGATAGACATTGTGTAAGGAGTGCGAATTTGGTATGAAAGTAGTATTGTCTACGTGTGAACTAGGTAATATCTAGGGTTTGTCATGTTTCTAGAGCTTCATAAAATATAATTTAATTTTTGCTATTTGTAAAAGTGGAATGCCCTGTAAAAAATATGCTTTAATGTTTTCATGATTCATGAAGGTAGAACTATCAGCTATGGTCCATTGCCCCATTGCCCTCTATAAGAACCGCGACATTAGGTTAAAAATTACTTTGCACCTTAAAATTAGGTGCAACTTCAAATTAGAGTCAATTATCACTTTGCACCCCCAAATGCATATTGAGCCTTTGATCAATTTTTAGAGGAGATAAAACAGTCATTTAACATTGCTCTCTTTCAACACTTCACACAAAATCCACTTCACACTTCACTACGCTCTCCTTCAATCCCTCCACCGTGACTACCACCAGGGGCGGACCTAAAGAAGGGCTTACCTGGGCCTAAGCCCAGGTGAGTTTTTTGCAATTTAGTACCTAGAAGTTTTTATATTTATAATTTATATTGTTTGAAAAATAATTATTTCTTTCTAACCCATTAATCTTTATACAAATAAATTCAAAATATGTATTAATTTAGCCCAAAATAAATAAAAATAATTCCTTAATTGACATTACAACACACAAATCTGACATTTAACAATTAAATTATCTAATTCCAGCCTATATACAGAGTTTGTAACGACACTCTCACATCTTATAACTAGAATTAATTTATTTTCTTACATTAACTTGTAATGTAAGAGAGTTAAGAGTAGATATTTTTATATCGTAAAAACGTTGTTTATATTATGCTTACCTGAATATATAAATATACTTATGTATGATTTATTTTACTTATAAGGTTGAAGAAAAAAAAAATCAAAAAATTTATAGGAAAAAAATTTCAATATATTGATGAGACACCTCTAACACTCTTTATCCATCACCCTAGTCTAGCCCGGGTAAAAAAATATTCCTGGTTCCGCCCCTGACTACCACCATCACCGCCGCCGCAGCAGTCATTTAACAGTAAATTATCACCTGATCTGCTTGTTCAGAAACATCACCATGGCGGAGGGTATTCTAATTCGACTCATCTTCATAAATGTAACAAGCTAATAACAAATAGCATTTTAAAAATAAAAAAAGTGTATCACCAATTTAGCAATTTTCACCGTATCCACTTCAAACAAACAACTGTTAGTCCTCGCAACGGCTTTGACCCGATACGGCGTCGTATCACTCCTCATCAGACTACTACTCCTCGCCATTTCTCCCGCTTCATCTCTTCGACCAATCGCGCTTTCAACTCACTTACCTAGCGACGGCGTTTCCGACGGACGACGGAGCTCTGATTACTACCGCGAGAGCTGGAGGTACACGGTGGAGACGAATAACGCTGGAATCTGGCGCCATATTCCGGCGAAATGCGTCGATTTTATTGAGGACTACATCACCGGAGATTTGTACAGATCTGAATCGGAAGTTGTTTCTGATACTTCGCTGGGGTTCGTTGAATCATTGGAATATTCCGGCAACGGTGTAGCTGTGTGGCGTTTGATGTCGACGAGAGATTGCTTTCGAATGTTATGTACTATTCCAGCCATGGATTCGGGTAATCAACTTATATTGTCATTAATAGTAATTGACTGTTAAATGACTGCTGCGGCGGCGGTGATGGTGATAGCCACGGCGGAGGGATTGAAGGAGAGCGTAGTGAATTGTGAACTGAATTTTGTGTGTTGTGTTGAAGGAGAGCAATGTTAAATGACTGTTTTACCCTCTCTAAAAATTGGTGAAAGGCTCAAAATACATTTGGGGTGCAAAGTGAGAATTGACTTTAATTTGAGGGTGCAAATTATCATTAATTTTGTGAGGGTGCAAAGTGATAAAATTTCATAATTTCAGGGTGCAAAGTGATTTTTAACCCCAAGACATTACGAAGTTTCAGGTATGGATATTGGATCAAATATCTTTAGCTCATAAATGTTATTCTAGGGAGAAAAAATTAAAAACGATGCAAAACTTTTAAATTATTTTCGTTTTGAGATCCTCCACATTTGTACAGTTTGACTGTATAATTCATGAAAACAATCTTATGTGTTAATTTCGATCATCGGTTTCTTATAAGAATGTAAGGGAAAAGTTTTATAAAACATTGCATCAGTCATTACTTGTTTTTTATGATGTGAAAATCTGCACCCGCCACCTTTAGAGTGAACACTATTTAATAAACTAATAGATGTGGCATAATGAGCACTTAATGAATGTTGTAGATAACCCATTAATTATTAAATAGTGTAGTTTTTTCAAGATAAAATATTCATGCTGTGAATAAATAAATTCATCCAACTATTATGCCCGTACTTTCATAATAACAGCAACAATAACCTTACTATAAGTCTGAATCGCGTGAGTGTGGCAATATCACATAACAAAATAAAATTCATGTGACACCAATGGCTTGGACCACTAAAGTGATGGGAAAATGATAATGCTGGATATTTATTGAATCTTTATTAATGATAGTAGCTTTATCGTGATGGAGACGCGTTTTAACTTTTAATAATAGAACAAATTATGGGATAATTAAGACAAAATCTACACCATGTAAAAAGCTGCAATATGCACATTCACGTAGGTATATGTCCCTGTCATTTCCTTTATACGCATGCATGGGCCACATAAAACCTTTATGTGGTTGTAAAAAGAAGGGAAAAAAATTTGTTTTGTCCATTAAGTTGGCTACCTCGCCATTTTTGTCCATTATTTTGGCAGTCCACCAAATTTGTCCATTATGTTGGTATTTTTAATCAATTTTATCCAGGTTCCTAAACTGCGGTGGTTTCCGGCGGAATTAGCTGACGTGGCCACCGTTGACCACCCAACCCTAATTTTGATCACAAAAAATTATTTTTTTTTACTCCATCTGGAATTGCCACGATTTTAAACAAAAAAAAATCGAATTGCCACAATTACTTTTTGAATTTTACTGATATAACATCCTAACCAAATGGCATACTAGTGTTGCATAATATAAAGCTAATTTACTATCAAAACTCGAGCGTAAAAACACTATACACAAAATCATCACCAACAAAATGCTGGATAAAGTGTTAATACCCAACGGCGTAAGGATCGGAGGTGCCGCCGACCGGAAAATCCACAATGCCACCGGAAAAGCTCTGCAGAATCCGCGTGTGCCTCGCACGATCCCGTGCCTTAATCGTCTCCAATTCAACCTTCTCCTCTCGCGAAAACACTCTCTCCAAATTAAATACTCGTTGAATTCCGCCTCCAGCGCCACTCGCCGCCGCCATCAGCGCGAGCAACGCCACCACCACCAGTACCACGACAGTCATCGGCTGCATAGTATCTATAATTCGAATTTCGTTAAATATATAGATACATAAATAAATAGCTTGTGCTGATGAGTACTACAAAACAAGTGCACGGACAAGAAATGTGATTACACACAGTGGTGGTGTGTATTTATTTATAGACAAACAAAAAAAAAACAGAAATTATCTATGATTACTAAAATACATTTTCCAGATTTATTCCAGGAGGTGCCATTAAATGAAGTTGAGAAGAGTCAATATAGTCAACGAAGAGTGAATATATAGTAAAATCGTGGCAATTCCAGGTGGAGTAAAAAAAGATTTATTTTTTGTGGTCAAAATTAGGGCTGGGTGGTCAACGGTGGCCACGTCAGCTAATTCCGTCGGAAACCACCGCAGTTTAGGAACTTGGACAAAATTGGTTAAAAATACCAACATAATGGACAAATTTGGTGGACTGCCAAAATAATGGACAAAAATGACGAGGTAGCCAACTGAATGGACAAAACAAATTTTTTTCCCTAAAAAGATGTTGATCATAAAGATTTGATTGTATATATAGGAATTAAACTTTATCCAATTTTTCCCCCACTACTGGACAACACGGCTTTGTACATATACATGCATTTAAAAAGTCGGCATTGGCAAATTAAGACCTAGTTATGTTAAATTGACAAATCATCCTATGAAGGTTAAAAATCATTTCGCACCCTCAAATTAGCCACTTTTATCACTTTGCACCCCCAAAAGGAAATAAATACAGTTTGCACCCTCAAATTACAGTTATATTATCACTTTGCACCCCCAATTATATTTTTAGCCTTTGACCCATTTTAAGAGGGGGTAAAATCGTCATTTAACATATACACAACATTTATATTTTTTTTCAAGATCTATATTAATATAAACACATCAACTTCACAACATTATATATTATATATATACATATATATACATATATATCTTTTATTATATATTTAATAATATATAAAATTATAAAAAACAAAAAAATACTTTAGAAATTATTTCATCTTCACACACACACACACAAATATATAAATATATAACCATTTTTTTATAGCTTTTACAATTCTTTCTTATGTTTTTAACAATTTATAAGAATTATTTAAATATTAAAAAACAAAAAAAAAATACATTTTTAAAAAAATACTATTCATCAACAACCACCCACTTCCCGTCACCCCCCCCCCCCCCCCCCCCCCGTTTATGATCTTTGGGGGGAGGGGGGGTGACGGGAAGTGGGTGGAAGATGATGAATAGTAATTTTTTAAAAATGTATTTTTTTTGTTTTTTAATATTTAAATAATTCTTATAAATTGTTAAAAATATAAAAAAGAATTGTAAAAGCTATAAAAAAAATGGTTATATATATTTATATATTTGTGTGTGTGTGTGAAGATGAAAGAATTTCTAAAGTATTTTTTTGTTTTTATAATTTTATATATTATTAAATATATAATAAAAGATATATACACATAATATATAATGTTGTGAAGTTGATGCGTTTATATTAATATAGATCTTGAAAAATATATATATAAATGTTGTGTATATGTTAAATGACGATTTTACCCCCTCTTAAAATGGGTCAAACGCTTAAAATATAATTGGAGGTGCAAAGTGATAATATAACTGTAATTTGAGGGTGTAAACTGTATTTAATTCTTTTTGGGGGTGCAAAGTGATAAAAGTGGCTAATTTGAGGGTGGGAAGTGATTTTTAACCTCCTATGAATAACAAATTGGCAAGATAGGACCTTGTGATTTTACAAATTGACACATGACCTACTGAATAATTTTGTATTGTATTTATATATTTAACGGCTGAAATGCCCTTGGTGGTTCTGATATTTTCCTTTGAGCAATCCGAATTTAATTTTAGTGCTTTCTCTTTATTTTATAGTAAAAGTATAGAAATAAGATATATATATATATATATATATATATATATATATATATATATATATATAACTGATATGGGCATTTCTCGCATATAGGGCCAGGCCCATATTGGACCATATCGGGGATCACTTTCGATGTCATATCGGTAATAATCACCGATATGTTACTGTGGTCCCCGGATCCCGAGGTCTATAAATACGCGGTGCCCGGATCCCAGAGGAGGCAATTATTATCCCTCAGCTACCACGCATCATATCGAAATACATCCCCGATATCACTTTCGATATCTCATTCGATATCGGGGTTATCTCGTGCACCTCTGACACGTCACACCACCTCATCACAGATATCACGTCGGGGGTCATCCTCGACATCACATCGAAGACAATCACCGACGTACATTCGATCTAGTACCGGTATCCCACACCCATCCAAGCATCGAGGCGTTAGTTCGAGGTGTTCCGGACCAAGTCTACACGAGATACGTAGTGTAGGCCTGATTTGAGATAGACTCGTTGTATTGCTGGACTATTCACTTGTAACCGACACTCACATATATATATGAAACGATATATTGCCAAATTAGTGGCGCCGTCTGTGGGAACACCATTTCACGGACAAGGACGCCAAGATGCAAGGAAGGAGGAGCCGATCTAAATTTAACGGAGTGGTGACCAGGAGCGCCAGGATGGAGGACACGCAACTCCCTCAACACCAAACTGACCAAGAACAGACAGTGGTTCAAACCGAGATGGAGCTTTCTCCACCACAGAGTGAGCCGCAACGAAGGCGCGGGCCCGGGAGGTCGTCGCGAGCCGCAAATGCAGGTCCGACCCTTGTTGCACCAAGTACGGCGGAACCCGCGACTGGGGGCCCGCCCCCTGAGAACCTCGCAGCGGACATTCCAATGACCGAGGTGCCAAATGCGGATTTTCCCGGCCCGGAGGAGACAATGCCCGCGGGACGAAGCGCCTTTCACCCCGCCGCCATAACCCCAGAGATGCAAGCGCATATCAACACCTCTATAAGAGCGGCGATGGATTCTACATTGGAGACTTTGCTTCCACGACTGGCGGAGCAGAGGACAAAGGACGTTCGGGCAAGGCCCCATGAATCCGGAGCGGGTGAAGGAAGGGCAAGGCAAGGATATAATGAACAGGAGGATACAGAGGACTCCTTCAGAGAGATATCGCCTGCAGCTTACGACAGAGCGGAGAGACGGGGCTTCGGGACCCTGGATCGAGAGGTAGCAAGAAAGATGGAACGACTTGACCGCGAGAGGGCGGAGTTAACAAGGAAGGTGACTCAGGGTCATGGGAAGGGTCGCAGTAGGACCCCGTTTTCGGATGAGATAGAGGCAGAGGTACTGCACAGAGGAGACAAGATTCCAACCATAAAACCGTATGATGGGAAGAGTGGCCCGAAGGATCACATCCACGCCGTGGAGAGTCTCTTGAACCTACAAGATTTATCCGAGGGTATTAAGGCAAAAATAATGGCGACAACACTGATAGGAGCAGCATTAGACTGGTTTAACAGAATCGAAGTAGGATCTATTTCGAGCTTCGAGCAGATGAAGGAGAGGTTGGAGAACCACTTTTCCAGTCAGAAACGAATGAAGACGAGCATGTACCATCTGAAAGCATTGAAACAGAAAGAGAGAGAAACTCTCGGTGAATTCATGAGCAGATTCAACGAGGAGCTACTGAAGGTGGACAACCCATACGGGGGACAAGTGTTACAGACCCTATTCAGGGCAACGACACACAACAGATTCGCCAAAGAGTTGATCAAGCTCGCAGAACCTACCATCAATCGGATAAACGAGTTGGCGCATATTGTGATCTACGAAGACGCGATGATGGCAGCTAAGTTTAAACCCCAGGAATCCGGCCAAAGAGAGTTATGGAACAAGAGCAGGGGAGGAAGAGACAGGTCCCCAAAGAGATATACCCCCTTCAATCAGGACATTCGCACTATCTTTGCCGTCGCGCAAAGCAGGAATTGGCTAAGTGCGCCTCGAAAAATCAAGGAGACGGATTTCACCAAGAAATCTAGACGCTATTGCGAGTATCACCGCCAAAAAGGCCATGACACGAGTGATATGGGCATTTCCCGCATATTGGGCCAGGCCCAAACCAGGCCCATTTTGGAGCATATCGGGGATAACTTTCGATGTCATATCGGTAATCATCACCGATATGTTACTGTGGTCCCCGGATCCCGAGGTCTATAAATACGCGGTGCCCGGATCCCAAAACAAGCAATTATTATCCCTCAGCTACCACTCGTCAGATCGAAACATATCACCGATATACCTTTCGATATCTTATTCGATATCGGGACATCCACGTGCACTTTTGACACGTCATACCACCTCACCCTCGACATCACATCGGGGGTCATTCTCGACATCACATCGGGGGTCATCCTCGACATCACATCGAAGGCAATCGCCGACGTCCGTTCGATCTATCTACCGATATTCCACTCTCATCCAAGCATCGAAGCGTCGGGTCCGAGGTGTTCCGGACCAAGCCTACACGAGACATGTGGCGTACGTCTGATTTGAGATAGACTCGTTGTATTGCCAGATCACATACTTGTAACCGACACTCGCATATATATATATATATATATATATATAAAAATGATCTATTGCCAAATCAGTGGCGCCGTCTGTGGGAACACCAGTTCCCGGACAAAGACGCCGAGATGCAAGGAAGGAGGACCCGATCTGAAATTAGCAGAGTTGTGACTAGGAGCGCCAGGATGGAGGACACACAAACCCTTCAACACCCGACTGACCAAGAACAGACAATGGCTCAAGCCGAGAGGGAGCTTCCTCCCCCACCGGTACAATGAAGCCGCGGGCCTGGGAGGCCACCGCGAGCCACGAATGCAGGTCCGACACTTATTGCACCAAGTGCGGCAGAACCAGAGACTGAGGGTCCGCCCATAGAGAACCACGCAGCTGACATTCCAATGACCGAAGCGCCAAATGCGGATTTTCCCGGCCAGGAGGAGACAATGCCCGCGGGACAAAGCACCGTCCATCCCGCCGCCATAACCCCGGCGATGCAAGCTCAGATCAACGCCACTGTGAGAGCAGCGCTGAGTTCCACATTGGAGACCTTTCTCCCACGTCTGGTGGAGCAAAGGGCAAAGGACATTCGGGCGAGGCCCAATGAATCCGAAGCGGGTGAGAGAAGGGCAAGGAAAGGATGCGACGAACATGAGGATATGAGGGACTCTTTCAGGGAGATATCGCTCGCTGCTTACGACAGGGTGAAAAGACGGGACCCCGGGGCCCTAGATCGATAAATGGCAAGAAAGATGGAACAGCTTGACCGCGAGAGGGCAGAAGTAGTCTGGAGAATGGAAAGCGGTCGCGACTGCACCGAGATTGCATGTTCAAAGAGCAAGAATACAGAAATATTGCGGGTAATCTCAAGAAGGATGGAACAGCTAGACCGCGAAAGGGCAGATTTGTCAAGGAAGTTGACTCATAATCATGGGAAGGGTCGCAGTAAGACCCCGTTTTCGGATGAGATAGAGGTCGAAGTATTGCAGAGAGGGGACAAAATCCCAGCAATCAAGCCGTACAACGGAAGAGGCGATCCTACGGATCATCTCTATCAGGTTGATAGCATCCTAAACCTGCACAACTACTCTAGAAACATAAAGGCAAAGATCCTCTCCACCACTTTAACGGGCGATGCACTGGATTGGTTTGCTAGGCTGGAGGCCAGATCCATAACGGACTATGTGCAGCTAAGGGAGAAATTTGAGAACCAATTCTCTAGCCAAAAGAGAATGAAGACCAACCTGCTACACCTCGGCGATGTACAGTAAAAAGAAAGGGAGAACCTCGGAGACTATATGAAGAGGTTCAACAATGAATTATTGAAGGTGGATGAGCCGCATGGCGGGCAGGTCATGATGATGATGTTTAAGGGTACAACGCACCGTAGGTTTGCCGGGGAGCTAATCCAGTTAACGGAGCCCACCATAGCACAAATCAACATGCTTGCCAACCAAATGATTTACGAGGACGAAATGATGGCAACTCGTCAGGGTTCGTTCTCCAGCAGGAACACAGACAAAGAGCGCGATAGGGAAAGGCCCCACGGACGTACACCCCGTTGAACAGAGGTATTCTGGAGGTGATGGCCGTGGCAAAGAGAAACAGATGGTTGACGGAACCCAGGCCATTGAATGAGACTCCCGGGATGAAGTCATCGGGCAAATACTGCGCGTACCACCGCCAACCCGGACACAGGACGGAAGATTGCACACATCTGAGGAACGAAATCGAAAGATTGATCAAAGAAGGGAAACTGGTCGAGTTTGTCAGGAGCGCCAGAGAGGATGCTAGAGGAGCAGAACGTTCCTCGTCCCCTAGAAGAGATTACTCACCCGGGAGAGGGAAGCAGAAGATGCTTGAGGCACCCGAGGAGCGAGGGAGGACCATTGTGAATGCCCCGAGCAGAGGTGTTATAAATGTGATCAATAGAGGAGGCTTGGGAGCTGACACAGCTCATGGCGGAGAAACCATAACGAGAAGACTCCACAGTGGAGCCTATATTGGGTACACCAACACAATCATGCCGGAAGCATACTTTGACCAGGAGATCTCTTTCACCAGGAAAGACTTGGAACATCTTAGTCCATTGGCCTTTATCGCAGGAAAACTGGATTGCCCGTTAGTTATCACGATTAAGGTGGATGAATATCAGAGGCATAAAGTGTTGGTGGATAGCGGAAGCTCCGCAAACCTGATATTCTCGAAAGCCTACTAGCAGATGGGGATAGCCCCGGACCGACTGAAGCCAATATTTACCCCGTTGACAGGGTTTGGTGGAGCAGAGGTAGTGCCGCTTGGACAAGTCACGTTGCCCACATCATCCACCTGAAGCAGTCATTGGTGAGATGAGTGAAGGTATTCGAACTCGTGATCTTCCGCACAAAATGTATGACCAGATGGTGCGTTTTGTTAGAAACACTTCTAAAATTGAGCCTAAGAATGTAAAGGAAGCGTTGTTGGAAGAGGCATGGATTGAAGCCATGCAGGAGGAACTAAATCAGTTTAAGGAATGATGTCTCAAAATTAGTGCTTAGACCAGCCAAATTGACATCATCGGTACAAAGTGGATATTCAAGAATAACACCGATGAGCTTGGAAACATTGTTCGCAATAAAGCAAGGCTTGTTGCACAAGGCTACACTCAAGTCGAAGGAGTGGATTATGATGACACATTTGCGCTAGTTTCAAGACTGGAATCTATTCGTCTCTTACTTGTTGTTGTATGTGTCTTACGCTTTAAGCTTTTTCAAATGGATGTCAAAAGTGCTTTTCTGACTGGATTTCTAAATGAGGAAGCTTTTGTTGAACAACCCAAAGGTTTCATTGATCCCCATTCCCCCACACATGTTTTGAAACTTAAAAGGGCACTTTACGGTCTCAAACAAGCACCTCGTGCTTGGTATGAGAGACTCACCATTCATCTTCTTGAAAAAGGTTACACTAGAGGAAGTGTAGATCGGACTTTGTTCTATAAACATTTTGGAATTCATATTCTCATTGCACAAATATATGTAGATGACATAGCGTTTGGCTATACATCCCCTAGCGAGTTGCAACACTTCGTATCTGTTATGAAAAGTGAGTTTGAAATGAGTATGGTTGGTGAACTCACATATTTCCTTGGTCTACAGGTCAAACAACAGGATGATGGAATCTTCATATCTCAGACTAAGTACGCCAAAAACCTAATCAAGAGGTTTGGGCTTGAGCATGCCAAACCAATGAAGACCTCCATGGGATCAACTGACCGACTCGACAAGGACAAAAGTTGCAACTCGGTGGATCCTAGCCTCTACAGAAGCATGATTGGAAGCTTGTTGTATCTCACGGCTAGTTGTCCCTACATATGCTTCAGTGTTGGAGTGTGTGCACATTATCAAGCCAACCCGAAGGAGTCGCATCTCAGGGCTGTTAAAAGGATCATTCGTTACATCTCTGGTACAGCTGATTTTGGTCTCAGTTACAACTTTAATGATAACCTCTCCCTTGCATGTTACAGTGATGCAGATTGGGTTGGGTGTGCTGATGATCGAAAAAGCACCACATGAGGATGTTTCTATCTTGGAACCAACCTCGTGATATGGTTCAGTAAGAAACAACACTTTATTACTCTATCTACAGCAAAGACTGAATATATTGCTGCAGGTAGCTATTGCACCCAACTAGTGTGGATGAAACAAATGCTGGAAGACTATGGTATCTCTCAAAATGAAATCCTTCTTTACTGTGACAACGCCAGTGCAATTAACATATCTAAAAATTCAGTCCAACACCCTCGCACCAGGCATATTGACATAAGATATCACTACATCAGGGAATTGGTAGAAGCTAAGACTGTTGAGTTACATCATGTGTGTACTAACCTTCAACTTGGAGACATTTTTACAAATGCTCTCGATGTCACACGCTTTGAGCACCTTCGTAAGTCGTTAGGCCTCTGCCTTATAAGAATTGCAACAAGGACATTGTTGCAACTAAGGGTGACTTTTTTGGACTTAATTATCTATTCCATTATGATGACCAGTCCCCTGATTTAAATTGGTATATATGTTTTTCTCCTCAGTGATTTTGTGCAGATTGCCAATGATTTTGACGAAAGAAATCAAAGGGGGAGATTGTTAGGGCCGTCTCCCTCACTCGAACTGTGTTAAGATCCGATCGACCTAACTTAGTTTAATTGATATTGTTTTGTTTTAAGTCATTAGATTAATTTAAATCTTAGATGGTAAGTATCTTGATAATATTTCCATATATCCTATAAAATATAATTCTATTTTAAAGATTAACTTACTTGTTATTAGATATATCTCCTTATTATGTATCTAGACATATTTAGTAGGCATATTCGTTGGATATCTTTTATGATCATGCAGAATCTATTGGATAAGGCAAGAAAATATATTTGGATTGCAACAGAATTATCGGCGTGCTTATCATATAAGGAAATGCGGATTGCAACTGAAGATCTGTTGAAGATTCTACCGTGCCTATATAAGGAGAAGACTCGACAAAATTAGAGGACACTTTGAAAAAGATAATTTGTGATTCAGTCATGTATCGAGTCAAAGTCTTTTAGAGAAGAGCATTAAGTCAGAGGAACTCTGGAGTAGCTTAGTGTGATCTTCGATTCAATCGAGTATACCGAAAATAGTTGAGGGATAGGTGTTGCAACTGCAAATATTAGAGGGAGACTAAGATTTGGGTTGATAAACCTACATTGTAATTCTTAAGTAGGGTATTGTTTGAGTCAAACTTTTGGGTGCAAATCCCGTGGACTAGGACCATTTGGACCGAACCACGTTAAAATCTTTGTGTTCTTTATTTTTTTATGTTTAACTGTATTTTCACAATTGCAACAGTAAAACAGCTTTCAAACGTTAAAAACTGTTATTTGTCTTACTTACGAGTGCAGTTGCAACTACTGTCAAGTGCAACTGTACCCGATTACAAGTAACATAGATCTAAGATCTTTCAGAGTTAAGCGTATATAGTTTGCCTATATCTGAACTTAACTCGTATGTGGAACGATAAATTAAACAACAGGTTATTTCTTATGCTAGTAGAGTTTTTTTTTTTTTTTGATAATTTTATGCTAGTAGAGTTTTGTGTGCTACTTTATGTGATTAAATATGCATCAATTAACTGTTCACGCTTTCGTTTTCTCTACAAAATAAGTGAGATGTATATGTACCCTTCCTTTAATGATAACATGGTTCAGGAGGGGTTTATGTATCTATGAGTTAAATTACTTTTTTAGACTTCATTTGATTTTCTGATTTCTGTTTTTCTTCACTAGAAATAACTCAATTTTGTTATAAGGTTTTCTTTAGTTTTAGTCTAAATTGGGCCGAATTGAAATTTAGATTTTGGAGTTCACCATAGCCCATTGGTAAACCATTTTGGGTCATCAAAGCACAAAATTTGATAATACAAATGCTTAAGATAACCCAATATTTGATGATTGTCTGAAAGGAAATGAACACAGTTTTCTCTTGGGGTGAACACATTACCTTTTGAAGAATTAAAGCAGTTATGTCCAAAAACTCTATTTTGACATTACTTTATGGTTTTTTGTCAAATTACATGTGTTATGTTAAATTGCCAAATTACACTTTTGTGAAAAATAAGTTGACCATATACTCTAATGTGATCTACCAAATTAGTACTTTACTCTCATATGCAGAGATGATGTGTAGCTCACTTTCCAATACATGAGGGTAAGATTTTTTCTCAAAAAGATATATTTATACCCCTATTTTTTAAAACGAGATATCTATCTTTTATTTCTATTTTAAACTATAAAAAATATAGAACTGTATTTAAATATAAATTAGATTTAAATTTAAGATATTATATATATATATATATATATATGTGTGTGTGTCTTGTTTTTATGATTATATTTTTATATAAATAGAAGGATATAAATTAAATTCTTAAAAAGATACCATCTTTAAAAATTAGGAGAAAGTGCCTACTAGATGAATATACTTAGTCTAAGAAAATTATAAAATATTTTGTAGTACGTAGTTGAGTAAATATATGCTTGACAAAAAATAGCAACGCATAAAAATCATAGCTTTTCGATACAGTAACATAAAGTAAATTATCATGGACATTTTTATTTTGGAACTAAAATCTGAAAACACAAACCCTAGTACTCAGTCATTTTCTTCAAAAGCCCCAAAATTTGATATAAGGCGATAGTTTCTTTGTGAATCTTTTCGATTCTTTCTCCTCGTACTTCTTTTTAAATTTCTTGTTTATTGTTTGTTCCAAAAAAAATTAACGCCTCCACCTCCCAAGATAAAGTTTAGGATACGCCATTTGTTGTTGACTGGTTACTTGTGCTATTGACTGATGACGTGTGACAACATATACTTTTATGTGTGAAATTGATGAGTGTGTACTTTTACATGAGGAACTCATAGACTATCATGTACTTTTACCAATGGAACTGATTGACAAGTATATAATTTTACATGCAGAACTGATGAGCATTTACTTTTACGTATGGAACTAACGAGCATGTACTTTTACAAGTGAAATTGATGAGCATAATTTGACTGCCCTTATAAATATGTGCCTTTATTTTTTTGGCTACTTTGATTTTTTATTTTATTTAAAAAGTATGTTATCGCTGTGCACATATACGAACAACCATTGATTTTTTTGTCTATGAATGTGCTTTCCTTTCTTTCAGCTTTAAGTCACCATGGACCAGGCTTGGGGTAGACGAGTTGACCTTTTGCCTCTTGAGTTTCATTATAGCGTTATGTTAGGTAGTCGAGATACGAAGAATTGATAGCGAGAGCTGAATTTCTTTTTTGTATTTTGGACTAGAGTAAGCACTTGGTATAATGATATAGTTCTAATTCGAGAAATAAATAAATCTCCAAAGAAAAGAGATTAAGAAAGAGATAACATAAAAATTAAATCTTAATTTCTTCTTGAACTCAAATTACAATGAAATACTCTAATAAATAGAAAGAGATAATAGCTAATTCCTAAACTAGTGGCACTATCTAACCACTAACTCCCCTACTTCCATATTACCTACGTGCTAACTAAAATTAAAAATATGAATTTGATTAAACATATCATAACATAAATAAACTAAATAATGATTTAAAATTAGACTCATAACATTCCTTTCCCCTTAAGAAAGCCTTGTCCTCATGGCTTGTTGGCAAAGCTCAGCACTGTACGATCCAAAGCAAGTGAAAATTGCCATAGAATTGCATAATGCCCGTTCATTGATTATTTCAAATCCATGTCCTTCTTGATCGACCCAGCACCAATACATATATCTTGAAGAGAGATCGATGGCTTACAAACAGGAAAGTGAACGAAACATTTTGGCAAGAATTTTGTAGTAACAACAAGTGAATGTTTTTTTCGTTTTCTTTTTCTTTTTCCAATTCAACAACAATTCATTTCATTTTGGAACAAAGATTTGGGGGGTATTGAATTCGTTGTATCGGGTTGTTGTATGTGGGACACGGGAAGAAATTCCTTAGAAAAAACATTGTTGATGAGATGGCTAAGGGAAACGGGTTTGTAAGAACGACAAGACTGTGTCTCAAAATGTTGATTAGCAGCTGAAAAACGACGTTAAATATTTAGACGTGTCTTAAGTGCGTCGTTTAGATTTGTGTTTCGGTCGAGTGTTGCAGAATTTTGGTAGGATTTGTTTTGGAGGATTTGCGGGTTGTGCACGCCAATCTTCTTTAAACTTTGATAATAAGCAAGAAATACATTCGAATTGGCGAGACATGTCTTCGTTTAGGATTCTCGTTGCTTCTAAACTTTCCACCATTTTGAAGAACAAGTCATACATGCGTGTTTGCATTTTGAAGAACGATTCTATGAAATTATGCGTTTTAGAGAGCAAAACGTCCATTATTTTTTTTCTTTTGTTCAATTTGGGAGATAGAGTTCTCTCTGTGAAAGCACCAATGATAGAGTCCTAATTCGAGAAAGGACTAAATCTCCAAAAAAAAAGAGATTAAGAAAGAGATAACATAAAAATTAAATTTTAATTTCTTCTTGAACTCAAATTACAATGAAATACTCTAATAAATAGAAAGAGATAATAGCTAATTCCTAAAATAGTGGCACTATCTAACCACTAACTCCACTACTTCCATATTACCTATGTGCTAACTAAAATTAAAAATACTAATTTAATTAAACATATCATAACATAAATAAACTAAATAATGATTTAAAATTAGACACATAGTGATAGAGATTGACAACCAATTGGAAGAATGAACGAAGAACGCAAAGAGAAACTAGAGAATACTATAAAATAAATAATATATCAATAATCATCAAAATCTGTCTCAAAACAAAGTCTAAGCTTATATTTAGAGGCTACATAACCAAAATATACCATAACTAAAACTCTTAATAAAAGCAACTTACCAACATAATAAAACCCTAATTACTCAATATAAAGAAACCTAATTTAATAATACTACTAGAATCCTAATTAATATGGAAATACTCCTAATATGAGATATCATTAATATATTATTCTAGATCCATATCATTCTCCTCGACTTGAAAAACTCGCGTCCCGAGAGTTTGCTTGAAGTGACGCTCCAAAAAAAATGGGAAAATGAGCATGGAATCTCGATCCAAACATGTGACACCCCATTAGGACGACCTTTCCATCAAACAAGATACAAGAAATGTCCATTTTCGACGTTGTTGACAATATATTCTTCCTTCACTTTCCATCGAACGAGGTACAAGAAGTGTCCATCTCTAGTGTTGCTGACCACATATACTTCCTTCATGACCAATAGTAGTATAGGAAGTAGCTTAGGCACCAAAATAGAATAAGTCGTGAAACCACTTGTAGCACTAGTAGAAAATTTGGGAGGCTCAAGAATTCCTCGAGAGTGAGTTAAGTCCTTACTATTGAAATTTGGATTAATCGATAAATTAGGAGGCAAGTCTCGCAAATATGCATTAAAGCCAAAATATTTTAAGCCAATAAAAGGTCCTGAAATTCTAGAGAAAAACTTTTCAAAACCATATGCAATAGAATTATCAAGACAAATTGGCATAATGAAATCATCCCTTTTATGTAGCTCTAAGTTGTCACAGTGCATGTCAATAACCAATTTATAATCTTCATTGCATTGTGCAAATATTGGTTGATGATCGACATGCAACTCATTATCTATGTAACATGACACACTAGACTCAACTTCCTTTCCAATAAGATATGCAGAAACATCATGCAATTGTACACTAGACGTTTCATGAGATGAAAGTTCTTGATTATTCGCATTAGACTTGAGATGCAGAAAACTAGCAGGAAAATGGTCAATCTCTTGACATGAAGCACACACAACAGGATCACAAGGCGAATTAATGGTAACACTAGGCAGAGTGACAAAGTTATATGAATTAGATTCACTTTCTTGATTAAGCGGCTTATTATCTTGAAATGACTTGAATGAAGTATCAAAATCTTGAATCGTAGCCTCAACTTGCGTAGGCTCCTCGACTTGAAAAGCCGAACTACGTAGAGGAGAAGACTCTTGAAAAAAAGTTTGAATTTGCCTAGACTCCTCGACTTGAAAATTCGAACTACGTAAATGAGAAGACTGAAGGTACTCCTCATAATTTAAGGCGCTTCGATAGGCATCAAACAAAGTTCTAGGATTCGACAAATTGACTTCCTTTTGAAGGCCGTACCTTAACCCCTCAATGAATCTATATATTGTTATATACTCTACTTCTATAATCTACAATCTTTTCTTCAAGTCATTAAATGTAGTAAAATATTATGTCACACTTGATGTCCACTATCTCAACTCGAACCACCTAAATATTAATTGTGGCTTACGAAATCTCTCTCTCTCTGAATGTATTTCATTTCTTTCCAACTAGTTACTTGTGGTTCATGGTAGTAATCACGCTCCTCTCGTATTGCTTACCAATATGTCCTAGCACGCCCAACTAACTTCAATGGAATAAATCAAATTTTAGCAATGTCGGTTAAACCATAATATTCAAAGTGGTCTCCCAAGTAAAATAACCAATCATCAATTAAAATACTCTTATTCTCTCCATCAAACTCAGGGATGTCATCAAAATACAAATACTTAGGATATTCATAGTAATGGCTTGGAACGTGATGCATATGTCTATCTAGATGAGACTTATCTCGAGTGGCGTAATGTTCATGCTCTCTAAACCTATCATGGTTGTAGACATGAAAACTACGATGCTCAATGCAAGAACTCTTATCATCTATATGGACATGACCTTTGAAAGACTAAGTGGAACACAAATACAACGACATCCTAGAATGCATTATGTTGCCGACATCAAGTCAAATTCGCAAGTAAATCAATTGTAATCTAGGTGGAAATTCACGTAGACAACTCAAAGGACAAGGATAATTATATGACTACAAAAAGCATTTTTTTTTTTTGCTTTATGCAATAAACTAAACTTGCCAACTAAAATTCCTGAGTCCAATATTCAATAACAGGAGTATGTTACCGAAGCAAAATCTAGCCAACCAAATTGTGATTGTGAATGTGGTTCCACTTGTTTTCAATCTTGGGCTTCAGTACTCTAAAATACCACTGAAAATCAAGAAAGCAATATAGTCAGCAAGTTGAGGATTAAATTGCAAATAATCAAAAAGACTGAAACTTAATATTGCATCTCCTTCTCCATTGGACGAGTCCGTAGATTCCGATCGACGTAGAAGCGGGTGTAGGCGACGGCGCATCTGGGAAAGAAGACCTGGATCGACGTGCTCTACGACGGAAGCTGCTGGGCGACAATGAAAGTCGTGCAGTGGAGCAAAACTCGAGAACGAAGGCAGTCGGTGATTGTTTGGGATCGAGCGAGCGGTGCTGCTGAAGATGGTGGAGAACGAAGGAGCTGAATAGAGGGAGGGTGGCGGCAGCGAAAGTTGGTGATGGCAGAGGCGCAGTGAGCGCCGGTGACAGTGGCGGTGGCGGCCCGCGCCTAGGGTTTTGCTGTGTTATTTTTTTACTTGACTTTTTTTTAGAAATTAGGAAATTGCAACGCACGCCCTAACTAGTAAGAACCAGGAGAAAAAAAGAACACGAAATTGACTCAACACTAAAATTTGACGATGAATGCAGCGAAAATCGAGAAAAAAATCGTATGGCTCTGGTGCCAATTTGATAGAGATTGACAACCAATTGGAAGAATGAACGAAGAACGCAAAGAGAAACTAGACAAAACTATAAACTAAATAATATATCAGTATCAATAATCATCAAAATCTCTCTCAAGACAAAGTCTAAACCTATATTTATAGGCTCGAATTCTTTTGGGTGTTACCGAGAGTACACAAATTTTTTGTCCAATATTTTTATTCATATATGCATTTACATTATAAATTAAAAAGTCAATCAGTGTTGTTAGAGTTTATGTACTCAAGTCTAAGCAGTGTTTTGGGAACCGGACATGACTGGCCAGTTCAACCAGTCCAACTGTTGATCGGTGCTTAGTCCGATCCGAAACACCTAAAAAAATAGTGGTTCACATATAGAGGTTCAAACCATTGAAAACCAACATGTTTCATAACCCGGTGGTTCCTCAAATTTTGGATTTATAATACTTCATTAAAAAGAAATCTCGTGTAATGATTTTGATAGAGGCATACGAATCATTACAAACTCTGATATAATACTTCAATTTTGGTGTGAGGATGTATAAGAAACGACACTATAAATTTATAAAGGAATGAAATGAAATTGAATGAGCGAAGCAAAAAAGGTGGTCAATGTGTTAGAAATATTGCAACAGAAACAGAAAAAACTATAAGTGTTTGCCTTGAGTAGTGAATAATCATTGTCCTAAGGAAATATTTCTCGCACTATATTTTATTAGAAAAAAATCAGCCTACATGATAAACAAGGCTTAAGAATTCGATTTTGAGACAAGTGCAGAAAATTGGATGATTAATTTGTCTATCAATTACTTCTTTTTATAGACCAGAAGACAACATTTCTAACAGATGCAACTTTTCGAAAATGGTGGGAAATATTCAAACGAATGCAACACTACAGAAAGTTGCAACTTTTCGTTTAAATTACAAATACGTTTTGAGATTTTAATAATATAAAATCCAAAAAATAATATTAGTATGAATTAATTAATTAATATTTACACTAATCTGAATTAACTAACAAAGTTCCAAGTGGCCATGTGTCCAATCTTGACTTTTAAATAAGGTCTAAATGCAAAGCCCAGAGCCATATCCAAGTCCAACACGTGAATTAAACATTCAAGTTGGCATTTACTAATAAGCACTTCTATTTGGTTGTCTTATTCACATGTGGGATACTACAACACATTAGAATTGCACACAAAATATCTAACACAATGTGCAAATGAAGAATTGTGAAGGCGGTTGGAAGATGAGTACGAGGGAGAGCTTTTCTATTTATTTAATGTTATATTTGATAGTTAAAGTAGGGCTTTAGCCTTTTATGGGTTTAGGCTTTTTGTACAAAAATTATGGGCTTCTGAGTTAAAAACTACATGATTTTAGCTTAGTATGATTTATTATAGGATTTTTTTCTTGATGAAATTGTCATGGATGCTAAAGTATATTCTATAGATGAATATTTAGAATAAATCAATAAATGGGCATATTATATTTACAAAAATTTTAATATATATTATTTAGATATTAAAATTAATTATGCTACTTATGATGATACTTTAACACGACGGTTTAAGATTTTACATGTTATGATTTGATGTAACCGTTTAAAATTTGACACCTAACCGTTTACATGAACAATTGAAAAATAAACTGTGTAGACATCATTTACCACTTCAACCACTTGTTGAATCGATCTAACTTATCGAACATGTAACTAGTATGGTTGTCGATTTTGTGGCCGATTTGGTTTTGAAAACACTGAGTCTAAGTAACTTATCTCGATAAGAAGAATTAAGACGGTTGACCGCGGAGTTTGAAGTATTTTGGAGTTCCAATATTTAGTAGAGTTAAAAACATTACACCTCCAAATTTATGCTCATTTGTATAAATTCTCCCCAAGCGTATGAAGAGTTGCATTAAAACCATTAATCAATTGATTTTTAAAAAAATTTACTTTTGGGTCACTAGTCTTAATAATCGATTTTTACACACGTCTTTATTCATAAGATATGGCTCTCAAAACTCCATGAAATCAATAAATTGGAGAGTTTAAAGAAGCCTTGAATACGTTTGTATGCCCTCAATAAATGAGAACATAGCTCAAAATTCATATAGTGTGGGGATGTTCTAATTCAGATGAACTCGCACCGTCAACAGAGGCATGTGTTTGCCATTATTTACTCTTTTGATTCTTATTTGACCAGTTTTAAATTAGTATTTTTGTACTAATTTAATCAACAAAAATTTTATTAAGTGGGTCCATGAAATTCTTAATAACTTTTTGTTTTGATTCTTTCATTTTAAACTTATATTTGAATCTTATAAAATTATAAATCTTTTCACCGATTATTTGTACCTACTATTTGTAGTGTGTTATTCTGAAATTTTGAATTTAAATCTTCTTTAAATAAATTGTTCATTACATTAACCGCGTGTAGATTAAATTATTTGACACGCCTAACAAGGTGTGTGTAAAAAGAAATTCATTAAATGTAAGTTTTCACTATTCTAAAGAATTTTTTACTTAAAGTCTTACATAAGAAAGTGGAACTGTCTAATATGCATCATGATGATTGAGGCACAACCTCTTCACTAATAGAGAGGTGTGCCTAATGCCGGTCACAAGTGTATGGGATCCAACTCTATGTGAGTTGGGGAGGTTGTTCCTCATTATGCATTCCTGAAGTTCCCATAAGAAACCCGTGCGAACCAAGTTGGTTGGCACTGCTTTGTACGAGTCTAGCTAGTTGTAGGCCTTGAGTTTTGGAACCGAATGAAAATATTTTAATGTTATTTCATTATTTGTACAAGCAGAATATTCATTTACTTTGTGCTGTTTGTATACATAAGCTATTGGGTTTCTCGGAATGTCCATGCCATAAGCACAGACACAAAAAGCAAAAAAATATGATTGGAAGAAATTATTTGAGAAAACAAGTGGAAACGATGGTGGGGCTTTCTGCCTTTTCTTTAATACATGGGCCCTGTTTTTCTTTCACACCCGGAGTATAACACTGTAAATTAATTTTTCTCTTCTTCTTTTTCCATACGTAGTTTTTCACTTTTCTTTTGTATATTGCACGTTTTACATAAGACAGCGAATCTTTTACTATTAGCTGAATTCAACATTTGGGTATGAATAATTTTCAAAAAAGAAAAAAACCATTTGGTAAGAATAATTATTACACACGCACAGCACATGCAAGGATATCCCTATTGACGAATCAAAAGAAAAAGGAAAAAAAATCCCGTATTGGGCTAGAGCCCAGATGAGTTTTTAAGGTGTGCAAATTGCAATGCCTACTAGTAGAGGTAACAATATAAAGAGCATTTGTGTTATAAAAAAAACGATATAAAGAGCATTAAAAATTAAATATTTAAAAGTAACTCATAAAACATTATGTTTGCAATTTATCTTACACATTTTTTTCGTCCATCCAAAATATGCTGTAAAACTCTACTAAGATTATTGTTCACCTATCTTACATGACCCATGATTTTAACGTTGGTTCTTTTTAGCGAGGGGGTAAATGCTTATGTACAAATATTCTAAATTTAACTTTTAACATTTTGTTAGAAAAGATAATGGTCTATTACTTATTCGATCAGTACAGGGTAATTAAAATCATAAATTCGTCCTTAAGCACATGTTTATGTATGTGCATGAAATTAATATTTCTAAACACGTACTTATTTCTAACTATGTAAACTTGCATGAATTTGTGGCATCATATATATCATGAAGAAGATACAACACCAAAAGATGGTATATTCTATTCCTCTTTTCGGTTACAACAAGTAGGATTTAGTCTTGATCAAGTCTACATTTAGGGGGGGGGGGGGGGGGGGCGGGGGGGGTTAGGGAATTGTCTTATATACAGCAGGGACATTGCGCCCTGCACTCACAGACTTGTGAGGCCTACTCATGTGGGTCCCACGGAGGCCCACAAGTCTGTGAGTGCGGGGGTATTGCCCCCTGCTATATATCATAAGTTCCCGGGGAGGGGGGAAACTCAACCCTCATAGATAGAACCTAATGTCTTATTTTAGGATCACCAACAATAAACATTGAATAAATAATTACACAACTATCAAGCGTTATCAAACCATGTCTAGTCAATTACCCAAAAAAAATAAATTGAAAAGAAAAAGAAAGACCACGTCAAGTGGCTCCTCTATGTCTGCCCACAGCCACAGTATGTGAAAGCTCTGAATTATACGCGATTTAATCATCAACCCTACGGTATAAAAAAATAGCCCTATGCTATACAACAATGACAAGCTGTTGCCTCCCAACTTGTGTTAAATAAGAACAAAACTTAAAGGGGAATTTGGCCATGATTAATTTTTTTATTTAGAAATTAGGGATAATTACATATACTATGAGGTTTGGTGTAATTACAAACACCTCCCCTGAGGTTTAAATAATTACAATCACCTCCCCTCTAACCAAAAAGTAGAAATGAATACCAACTTTGCCCTTGATCAACTTATGTGTTAAGAGATTTAGATTTAATATTAAATAAAAGATGATTTAATTAACTTTCACAAGTTTTATTTAAAAACTATCGATAAATTTCAAATAATAGTAAAATAATATTATTTATTTATTTAATGTATATTATTGCTATTCATTATATTATTTTAAAAATCATTCAACAAATCCCCACTTTAAATAAATGTATGATCCTAGCGGAAAAAATAACTTCAAATATTCTAGCTCGTGAATGTATATTTATATTGTTTCTTGTACGACATATTAAACATATTTTTATTTTTAACGTAATTGACAAATTTTTAGCAGTATTAAAATCAACACTAAAATAATTTTACCCAACTATATAATAATTATTATTACTACTTACTACTTAGTTTTTAATTATACCAACGTCATTAGCAAAAACTTTATGATATGTTGCATTATCTTTTAAATCTTTATTGGTTTAAAATTACTATTGGTGCAAGGATAAAATATGCATGCCATAATAGTGGAAAATAATTATGTGTTTATATTTTAGAAATTGGTTATTTAATTAATAATATATGTGGTACAAGAAACAATGTAAATATGCATTCACAAGCTATGATATTTAAAGTCATTTTTTTCCTAGGATTATTTAGATGATTTTTAAAATTAATGAACACCAATAATATACATAAATAAATAAATAAAATTATTTTACTATTATTTTAAATTTATCGATAGATTTTAAATAAACCTTGTGCAAGTAAATCAAATAGTCTTTTATTTAGCATTAAATCTAAATCTCTTAACACATAAGTTGACCAAAGACAAAGTTAGTAGTTCATTTCTACTTTTTGGTTGGGGGAGGTGATTGCAATTACCCAAACCTCAGGGGAGGTGTTTGTAATTATACCAAACCTCAGGGGAGGTATCCGTGATTATCCCTAAAAATTAAGTTGAAAAGTATTTGCAGTTGACTTTGGCCTATAAAAAGACTTAAAGAGGAGATAGCCTTTGCAACTCAATCAGAAACTGAAAATATATTTTTGAAATTTCCCGTTAACGGGGCTTGAAAACTGAATGGCTTCAAGATTTTTCATTGTCAGAAATGGGGTGCTCCTATATAATTTCGAAATAGTAATGGAAACTAGAGTTACCGAAAGTGGGACAATTTGTGGATCAATTCATGTTATTGGCATGGGTGGAATTGGAAATGTTACTCTTATTAAACTCTCATTTTCTGAAAAAACATGCCTTATGGCAATGTTTTCTCAGGTATGTCGTGCATATAAATTTTACATTCGTGTTATGATGACTTGAGATCATATTTGATTCATTATTGAATGTTATTTTATATTTTGCAGATTAATCTACTTTGGGAGCATATAAGCGAGACCAAGAAGAGTGAAGGCTTGGTTTCGGAAAAGTTCGTAAGAGATGGCAAATGAAAATGTTAGATGGTTAGCATAATAGAAGAAATTGAAGCCGTGAACAACAACTTGAAGTATTATCTTTGAGTTATAACCATGAGTTGTGGCTTCATAATTATATGCTTCCTCCATCATACATCTCTGGTACGAACGTATCGACTTCACAAAATGATTAACTTTCAATTGTGATTCTACAATGAAAGTTATGTAATGTTTATAGAAGGGGAGAGAAAAAGATTTAAAACCATTGGATAAATGAAATTATAGGGGTTCCGAAGCACACTAGTTTTGCATTGAGGAGTTAAGTATGATTGTACACTTGAGGCTGAGAACTGAATTATCTTTTGTCTGAGATTGAGCATTGAGTTGTCTTCTGTAAAACTTTAAGCATTCATTAATTTTTTTTATGATTTTGGCAGACTCAATTTGTGGCGTGGTTTGGCTTTCGTTTCTTTCCTTGTTCTTCTTTTTTTTTTTTTTCATACTTAAGGTTTGGCAAGAGCCTGTTAATTTGTTCTTTTAACATATTACTGTACTTTATTCTTCCGAATTATTGCCAAGTTTGGTATAAGTTTGAGGTCACCACATTGAAGAGCTCAAGTAGCTTTTCCCATATTGCTAAGCTTGTATATGGAGCAGTTGTCTTGGCCGTTCGTTTAACCATGGCAGAAGACTTTTATACTTCTTTTATATGTATTGTAAAGTAATCATACGAGATGGAATTGACCCTAGACTAGAGTGTGGTGGGTTACTAATTAATTTTACATGATACGGTATATTAAGTATTTGGATAATATATACATGAAATGACGATTGGTTAAACAACGGCCAGTGAACAGAAACAAGATAATGTTCGATGATCATGGTTCTGATGTTGACTCATATTTGGGTCGTGTCCTTTTAAATCGACAATACGGTATTTTTGCGATTTATTGGCAAATATTCCCATAGTGTTGGGCAATTGATAAACGACAAAGACTTTTCGAGGTTGAAGGGCGTTGGAGATGGAGGTCAATCATTTCCTATTTAGAGATTTATGTTGTTTCTCGATGTCTCATCTATCGTTTTTATTTGATTTTTTTGTCAAAAAATTCTATCGTTTTGTTATATGTTTTGGAACCACTATTTTATTCAGTTCATATCTTTGTAAAGTTAAAACACATTTCAGGGAAAATGTGCTTTATCTTGCACAAAAATAATTTTTTAAAAACAACACAAAACACCCAATATATTGTATACGCTAATTGCAAAAGCCTCCGATGTTTTTTTTTTTCATTCGATTGTCTTTTTAGTTTATCAAAAACAAAATCAGTGTAGATTTCTTTTTCTTTTTTTTTTCTTTTTTTCCTTCTGTGACACTGTAATAAGCTCTCTTATAAGACACGATAGCGAAAAGATGAGTTTACTAAACATGATAAACAAGAACAAGCCATGTCGATCAGACCGTTGCTTAGTCTTTCAAGATTTCTCCTATCTAAGTTTGGGCCTTAATCTGACTAATCTGGAATTAGTGAGACCAGTCATTGGGCTTTATTTACTTTAGTTATTTTCCTTGTACACGTCCAATGCCAAGTAAGTTGGGATGATGAAATACGCACAATATCGTACGTAGGGAGTGAATTCCATCCTCAGCTAAGATTATTACAGGCAGCACATGGGAATCTCAATAGAATTGACAGGAGAGCATGGCAGTGACACTGGTTCTATAGTGCCTCACTTTGCCCCTCTTTGAACACTAAGCCAACCGTGGTGCTTAAGACTCGTTTATTCATATTCAAGTTTTGAGCCCATGAAAGTAGGGTATCAAAATATTAGTGGTACTCACTATCACAGGCTCATTATACAACATATATACCTTTCGGACACAAACAGCATTACTTGTACAATTTCGACTCAAATTTATCCAGGCGCCAAATCTAGACTGAAATATTGGTAAGCAACCTTATTAGCCCAATATATATATCAGGCACTTATGGGCTTTCGTATTACATACTTCCAATCTATAAAATGCAGTTGGCTGCATATCTTTCCAGTATCATTAAAGTTGTTCAACAAAGCTTGGGATATTGTCATTGACTCATTTCATCTTAATATTTACCTTCCCAAACGCTCTTTCAGTTTAAACCAAAGAGCAAGAAATGCAAATAATACAAATCCCAATTTGTGTTTTGCGTAAATTAGTGAGTTACACTCATTTCATTTGCGACAATTCACCAAGGTATACAGAAATGAAAAACCGAATGCTTCTTCACCTCTGAACCGTTGGAGGTCAACTGATTCCTCGGCCGTAAATTAGAACCATAGGTTCTGGTGCAGCCACATTGAAATTCCTTCTCACCTCTACCCTTCTGCAATTAACTGAGAAAGCTCATTGCACATAAATCAATAATCGTCAAATAACTGGAGCCAAAAATCAGCAATGCAGAGAGTTCTCCTGGCGATGTCTTTCTACCATATGAAACGCACTCCTATTTGCCAGTCACCTAGGTGGCAGATTAAGAACGGGAGGTAAATTAGCAGAACCAGAGGTTGGAGTTTGTGGCGTTGGTGAACCGATGGCAGCCATTTTTAACTCCTCGTGAAGCATATCACCATTCCACTCACCAGCTGTAGCATATTAAAAGATTTTAAACAGTCAGTACAAGAGTAAGGATAACAATCTAGAAAGTCGAATGAGCACCACATGAAGTATACCATCTGTCTTCCACATGTCTGTGATGCTGACATCCGCGTCTGATAAAAGCCAATAGTCTGCATCATTCTGCAAAAACCAAAGGGCCATCTGATTGAACAACTATCTTTCAGAAAAGATAAGGTTAAAGCATGTTGTGAAATGCAGAGTACAGGCAAAGATAAATGAAGATTTTAGCTACGAAGCAAAAGTTACAGAGATCATCTTTTAAAACATTTGGTCTAAGTCAAATCATGTTGTAAACATGAATCCTTATAAATCAAAAAATCACTGAACACAGAAACAGCCATATCTACATTTTGACTGTTCAGTAGCAGTGGATAAACATATGTCGAAAGTTCATTCACAAATACCACTCACGTCAATATTCGAGGGAATGATCTTTGTCATTCCTCCTGCGTATTCTTGTGAAGCCCCAAAAACAGAGTCAAGGCCGTGACTCTCTTGTGTCTGGGATTCAACCTGGTGGTGGCCACTGTGTGTCAGGGCTTCCCTGTGAGGTTGATTCTCATTTGAGCCAGAACTTGAGGCGATGGGGAAGCCAACTGCTGCTTCAACTCCATTCATCTCCTCAAAATTATCTTCAAATTGGCTAAGTCAAAAGGCACAAAATTCATAAGATTCTAAGAAGGTGGTTCATTAAGTATTAAGAGATCAACTATAATGTTTAAGGTGTCAAAAGTATGTGAAAGATACCTGACAAGGTAAACATCAATCGGACCCATTGTGCTTCGGAGTATAATTCTGTATCTCCTTTGCGGATAGTCAACAGCCTGTGTAAAATACTTCATTGATCAGAAACATCAAGAACTGGCCATACAAGCTCGTTTTTCCAATAAATGTACCTCCTCAGGATCTGGGACTTCAAGTGTCGTCCCGTGTGGAGCTTTGATTGCGATGAGGGTTTGATTCTGTGAGATTAAATATAAAGAAGTTAACAATGGCATCTGAGCCAATACTTTTTGACTTAGAAAATTAAACCCGCAGATTTTTCTATATCCTATCGCTATAATGACAAAAGCATTGACAAAGCATAAAAATCATAGAAGAATTGGACCTGGAAGCAACGCAATTTTTTAATATCATCCTCAGTTACAAAAAGCCATCTACAATAACCAAAGTGGAGCAATAGCATTAGAGACTAGAATAGCGTTCACTTTTATTAAAAATGATTGAGAAGTACAATAAACATTTACTTTTGATTGTGCACGTCTTCACACGTTTCTCTTAATTTTTCTTGCATTTGCCTGTAAATTTTTACAAGAGAAAGCATGTGAGATGATACAAATTTAGCAGCATTCACTACTTGACAATAAGAGTGAATATGAACCTTATTCGGTCATCCAAACTTCTTTCTTCCATGGAAAGGTTCTCAATTTCTGCCTGCAGATGGAAACAGGGGAAAACAACATTCATGATGGTTAATATAAAGCTAAACTTTCACATGATTCATCAAAGAAGACTTTTAAGCGGATAAAGAATACAAGAATACCGAGAGCATGTATGTTTAGAGAAGTTAATGGAAAAAGTTCATAAAAAATAAAATACAAATGGAAGCTAGTAAAAAAATCACATTTAAGTATATCATCACTCGAGTACCTGCAAAAGAGTGGCATCATTCTCCACTTCTCCTGGTCTCGATGAGTCAATTCCCCTAACAAGTTATAATATGAATTCTCATTAACTTTCAAAGGAAGTACCTCTCCATATTCATATGCAACTAAAAACAATAAATACATAACATCTTTAAGATCAAACACAAGCTTACTTCCAGCGAATTCTGTTCTTAAGCTTCTTTTCAATAAGACCAATCCCTTCAAGCACATTAGTTATATCGTATATCCGTCTCTTCTGCACCTGCATACACCAGAACCTCAATAAACATTTCGCTCCAGTATTCAGTCAACCATACTTATCTAGCAGACTGATCACCTGCAACGTGTCAGCAGCTTTGTTAAGATCAAGTTCACCATCTTCTGCATGTTTTATTAAATTGATGAATTTCTTGGTCAAAAGGCCTGAAAAGCATCACAAACACCACAATGTTATACTCTTGCAACTACAGCTCCATATTTGAAACCCAAAGAAAAAGTGACATACTCAAGGAGCTATCATAGCGGCAGCTTCCAGCAGGAGTAAGTGGGGATGGAGCATCTGCAGATTTCAGATAGTTATGTTACTCGTGTCATGTAAATATAAATTATCAACAACCCCTATGTGGTTGCCGATAACTATTTGCTACTCACGTCATGTAAAAATAAACTGGCAACAACCATTATGTGCTTGCACTTGAGAGTGCATTTGCTTAGTACCACCTTAAATATCCTTTTCAAAATAATGCACTAAGAATGATATTAAAGAAACGGACATATGCCTAACCGAGATTGGAGATGGGTGTTGAGGGTGCAGCTTTATTGTTCTTGGTGGCCCTTGAGCGCCCGTTGGCTTTTCCTCCTTTAACAGATACAGGAGTACGAAAGGGACTATTACCCATATCACTACAAGCCGGACTTGCTGCCCATTCACTTGACTCGACTTCCTTGTTTTCATAGACATTCTTCCTCTTCAAAGGCTGCAAGCAAAAACAATTTAGGATCATTCAAGCCAGCGACCAGAAAAACACCATACGCACAGTGCTGATATTTTTGAATAAAGTGTTTAGCTGGTTCTAACAATAGCGTTAAGGTACTCCGAAAACAACTGAAGCTCTTTCGACAATTGAATTACAAGCGTATCTAATAGTCTCTGGAACTCGTGAGATTAGGTTA
This sequence comes from Linaria vulgaris, assembly GCA_948329865.1. Lineage (NCBI taxonomy): Eukaryota > Viridiplantae > Streptophyta > Magnoliopsida > Lamiales > Plantaginaceae > Linaria > Linaria vulgaris. Next base: position 11,979,314 of record OX415254.1, on the reverse strand, counting down.
TCAAATTCAGTGGAGAATTGCGGATGCTGTAAGCACATTTTCAAAGTTTCAATTCAACGAAATCGATAAGCAATTCCACAATGACGCGTTCCGATTTTCAACTACAACACACAAACACAGATCTATCAACAACCAACCGCCTCCAATCAACACAAAACCACATCCAACACAAATTAGCACCACAACTATCCAAAATTAACAATTAAGCGCCAAACGAATTAACTACTCACAGGTGACTTGACGACAATAGCTTCCGTCTGATGATCGGAGGCAGCGGCGGCGGCGGTGGCGGCGCGCGAAGGAGTGGAGAATCTGTGGTAGTCGTCGGGCGAAACAAACGGCGGCTTCATCGAGGTGAAGGGGAGGTGTCTTCTAATCGTTGTCGGCGGCGTTTGCTGGTGGTGGCGGAGGATCTGAGCGTTCGGCGCCGGAGGAGTTGCCGCCGATTCGCGAGTGGATGCACCGGGGCCCACCATTATTGATGTGAAATCGATTAAATCTCAATTGAGAGGGTTTTTGAGAAATAGAGGGAAAAATGAGGGTTTTGTATATATATGTTGTATGTATATATTGGTGTTGGTAATGAAGAGAAGAAAAAGAAAAAAAAGAGAGTATTGGGTGCGTGTTGTGTTGGGGAGTAGAAAACGAGGGAAAGGAGGGAATTTTGGTTCGGATAGATGTGGAGGGAAGTGGGCTCAAATTGCGAATTCATTAAATCATAATTACTCTTTTCTTTGCAATTTGGTCCTTGCGTTTCTTCTTTTACCGTTGGCCGCCTCTAACTTACTGCGTGGTTTACTTCTATGTCCTTAACTCGCTTGGAAGATATATATTACATTTTATTTTATTTTTAAAATCGAAGATATAATTACACTACTGTGTGCATTTTATTATATATTTATATTTTTATGGAGGCATGTCAAATAAAGTAACGCAATTGTTACCAAATAGTCGAAAGCACCCTTTTGTTATGTTATATAAATATAGAGTAATAGACAACGTTCCAAAATTCCTGATATTTTGATGAAAGTAATGGAAGAACATATATTGCAACGTAGCGAAAGGGAAAGAGTTAAGGTTAGGTTCATTATCTTAATTCATTAGGGGTAAGGGTGTACAAAAATTTGTTCACTTGCCCAATCCATGAGAACCTATCCTTATTCACTCACATTCGACATATTTTGTTTTTTACATATATAGACGAATTGGTTTTGCATCAACACGCTTGTTGTCGATTAAATGGTGGATTTACCTTCTCACCTCGCCCGCTCCAACTCGCACATTTTGTTATTTTAAATATTCTAAGCTAGTTATCATATCAACTAGTTTCTTAAAATAAGAAAGTTTACTTAAGGTAAATTGTTATTCTATGTAACTTCTAGAAGGTTGTGGATTTGAGAGATGATAATTACCGTGAATGTTTTAGCTTATGTGTTAATTAAAGTGTATTATTTTTTTATATTTTTATGCCTAGTGATGTGGGATAATTTCGCATGCTGACTAATCACTCCACGTCAAACTAACTCAAGCTCGTTATTGGTCCTGAGCTAACTTTGAATTTGGGAAACCTGCACTAAAAACACGACACGTGAATTATGTCGGGGCTGACCCAAAGTAGACTCTCTAATGTTGAGTCGGTTGATGCTCGTTGATGGCATATAGGTGAGGCTAGAAGCCACTGATGTGGATTGTGGAGTTTGTAGATTTCAAACTGAACTTGGTGTTGAGCCAAGCTGCCTACGTATCCCGTGGAGGAAATCAAGCCGAACGTAGTTCATTGTTTCTATATAGTTGTCGACCGTGGTTAGAGGTGAAGGTCAGACCTTTGCACGTGGGAGATTAGTTTCTACAATTGTAGGTGAGCTTTCGGGCCTTGCGTCATGGGCTTGGGCTTGTTGATATGTGCCTCTATGTTGACATGCGCGTCCGTATTGACCTATGTGTCGATGTTAACCTAGGGTTCGTGTTGACCTACGATGTTCGTGTTGTCCTAGGCATCCGTGTTAACCTATGCGTCGGTGTTGACCTAGGGCCAGTGTTGACCTAAGTATATGTGGTGACCTATGCACCTGTGTTGACCTAGTGTCACCGTAGTGACCTATGCGTCTTTGTTGACCTGGTGTCTCCTTGGTGAACTATGCTCCGTGTTGACCTTAGATCAATCTCTACAGATCAAACTCACATTAGGTCAGTCTTTACAGTCGCATTCACTATAGGATAATCTCAATAGATCAAACTCGCCTTATGTCAATATCTATAGGTTGCATTCACTATAGGCCAATCTCTATATGTCAATTTGAGAAGAGATCAAACTCACATAAGGGTAATCTCTATAGGTCGTATCCACTGTTAGCCAATCTCTATAGATCAAACTCACCATAAGTCATTTTTTATAGGTCGCATTCACTATAGGTCAATCTCTATAGGTAAATATGAGAAGAAGTCATCCTTCTTTGTGAAGGGTTTGAGGGTATTTCTAGGTACTTGTTGGGCTATTTGACGGGCTTAGGCCACTTTTGTTCAATTATGCGCGAGTTCACTAATTTGATAATAACTTTTTCAATACGCATCTGAATTGAGATCCGCTTCTTGTGTTAGACACTAGAAGACCGTGTCTTTTTAATGGCATATGTGTTGTGGCATGATTTTATCAATTATGGCTATCGTGAGTCCGCACAGACACATGGCTAGATACGTGAGCAATACAAATTTTGGTACCAACACCTACTATATCATATTATATTTTTTTATTGGTTGTTAAATATTGTCTTCAAATTTATAAATTTGAATTTTCTTGCATGATTAGGTGCGCGTGTGAATTTTAACTCATTTTTAATAATTTTACGATAACAATTTGTATATATATATATGTGTGTATATATTAGTATAGTAGATAAATATGTATTATTGTATGTTAATAAGTTACATATAAGTAATACCATTTTTTTATGTACTTGTTTTTATTACATGGTTGTTGTTTTAATAAATATACAAGATTATTTTATTAATTTTTGTTTTTAAATTACATTGAAACCTGCCATCCCCCGGTCACCATTTGTCACCCGTCCAACCGGAACTCGTTGGGTTAAAGAAATTTGTAACCCACTAAACTTGTTTTGGGTGAACTTTTTGAATTTCCTTGCCAAAAAACACCCGCAACACTCCTAATTACGGGATCTTAGTCAGCAGGAGTTTTGTGTTTTTCATAAATTAATGAGCATATATATAATGATGTGGTTGAACAATTCTAAATCAGAAAATTAAATTGAGTCACAGAAAAAAATGTTATGTTGTATACAGCTTATAAATGATCCAATCCTTTGTCCAGATTAGCTAATTTTACACGTAGGGTTGGTGGAAAATGCCAAACATGTGAGTTCCAATATAATACCTCTAAAAGAATATTAGGAAATGGGCCTAAAGTTTGCTTATGTTATGTCTAAACCTATGATTTTATAACATACCAGCATATTGACATATAATTTCATATGTTCAATTAAATAATAATAAAAGCAATTGGCTATGAAATGTCCAATATCTAATTATCGACGCACATGTAAAATATATTTGCTTTGTTATGAACAAGAAAACGTTAGATGTTTGCAAAATAGATCGAAACTACGCAAATTGTTTTAAAATTGATCGCGATTCGAATATAAGATGAAGTTTTTAATTTAATCTTGATTGTCGCCCGCGAATCGATTCTCCTTTTGGTTCGATATTACTAATCATTTATATAGTTTATGGATTTATAGGTAAAGTTAAAATCGTTAAAAGTAACTCCTTATATATTTGAAAGAGATTGAGGACCAAATTACAAACTACAAAAAAATGAAAAGAGAACGTGAAAACGAAGAAAGAAAGTGAGATAGGCAAAATGCGCGCCTTTCATGTCGTATACAAACAATACTGACACGCGCTCATTCCAACCCTAGAAACTCATGTACCCAACCCACCTGCGGTGCCCAGAAGCCAGTGCTACTGCTTTAGTACCATGACACGTGGCATGCACAAAACTTAACAAAATTATAAATTAGTTTTTAATCCGTTTGCTTTTACTTGCATAAAGATGTAACATTTTGTGATTACATTTACATGGCTTTATCGAAGGATCAGCTCTCTAGTTGAATGACTTTATTAAATAAAATGTTCTTTTGTACTGTTATTGACCAATAATTCTTTAACGCACTATAAAAGCACCAAGTCGAATTTCTTTCTTTCAAACTATGGTTAGAGATTTTAAATCACAATTATGTTTAAGTAATTGTCAAACAAATTGGGGCAGTTGTACTTAAAAAAGAAAATACTGAATAAGTTATTTATTGAGATGAAAATATATCAAAAAATTGTACAAGAGATCGACTTACGAAAGAACAACCCACGAGTAATGTACGTTTTATATATTTTATACAACGTTGTGTAAGTATATGACACAACAATATTAATTGACAGACATCCCACTTTTCTTATAACGTTTGCTTTTGCTTTTATTTCATATTTTGTAGCATACAGATAGAATTCAGATAAAAAAAATATTTAGAAGAAATTAGAGTTTGTGTCATACTTGCCTAAAAATTATGAGCTAGGATGTAACTTTTAACAAAACAATTAATTGGGGAAGAGGGTTGACCCAAAAAAAAAAGCACCTTAAAGGACTCTGTCTTATGTGTAGTACCCCCACTTTTTATTTTTATAAAACTTTCTTTCTTCTTTAGATATTAATCAGAGGGTTGACCAAAAAAAGATATTAATAAGAGGAAAAAAAATCAATTAATTATTCTCATTTCTCGGTAAAACAAAATTATTACTGAAATAACTCATACACTTGTAAATCTAGGCATAGTTATCGGAGATAAAAAAAGTAAAAAAATATCTACGCATCGTTAACCAATTTTTATGTCAGAATGTGACAAGAATTTAAATTTTATAAATGAATATAGGTGTGAATGACATCGCACACAAATTTAGAAATTGTCTGTAATTATAATACAATACGTAATGTTTGTTAGTAATACATAAGTCATCCTAGGAAAGTGATATCACGCACTATAAATGCTATAACAAAATGTTTTGAGGGTAGCTCTTGAAATTAAAGTTATAAAATAGTACTGCAACTAGTGATAAATTTGACATTCACTGTATAATACTTAGGTACACTATATGTGTAGCTCTCGTTGTGTCAAATTATAAGAAAGTCACAATATTAAATGCACGAAAAAATATTATTGACCACAAATTTTAATACGGGAATAAATTACAATCACAAAATTTACCACAAACTCACTCTATCAAGTATCAATATACTTTCTCTATAGGGCGGATAATAAGCAAGACTCTTCAATAAAGTATTCAATTACCTATGCAAATTATTGACCCACAACCCGTAAATAACAAGTTCAGTTTAATTACATACAATACGTAATTTAATACTTTATTTTTAAAAAAATGGGTCTCATACGATACATTCTTAGAGAATATAACGGCCAAAACCTAACATCTCTTCGGATCTCGTCATGAGTGGTGAAGAACACGCGTAACAACCCTTAGTGGGTTAAGCATGACGCATCCTCTTGTGTTGCGACTTGTACATTCTACAACACTTAGTTTTACGACCTCCTCTACTGATAACAATTACCTATGCACCATCTCAACTATATATGTGAATTATGCTATGTCGGAACCTAGGGAACAAAGGTGTACACCGTTGTGGAACCGTATGGATCCGACGAGCCTTCAAGCACCCCTCATGCTGGATATATTGGAAAAGTGATTAATGACACAATGAGTCAACACATTTATCAATACTAACCCACAAACCCATGAATATAAACATGTCAACAAACAACAACCTCTTTTAAAGTGGTCTCCAATGAATCGTCCAGAACAACACATAGCGAACACACACATTAAACGATGGGTTAACTAGATGGGGGGGGGGGGGGGGTAAAACTTGTAAAGATCAATAGATTGAGGAATATAAGACAACTTTAATACATTAGGGGACACGTAGTAAAATGCGGCATAGGTTGGAGGTTTAAAGCAATTATCCCTTTATAACTGAATCAAATTTCATTTACTGTTATAAATATGGTTGGTAGAATATGCTTTGTGGCAATTGTTAAAAATTATGTACAAATACTATTTTATAATAATAGTAGTTGTTGTAAATAGTGTAAGATATTATAAATTATTGCATATATAAGGAGTCATCAAGAAGAAGAGAAAAACAATCATTCACAAGCAATATACTCTTTATTTGCTCTTCTTTTCCTATGTTCTTTTAATATATTGTTATAATTCTCAAATAGTTTTAGTTATTCTATAACACGTTATCAGCACGATAGTGCTTGATCCGGAATAATTTAGTTCCTTCGTTAGAGAAAACGTTCAACGTTAAAAGGTACGAAAATTTTATATTTACTTGTTCATCTATCTACATTATTATAGACAGTGCGTAATACTGCCAATCTATAATTTTATGATTAGATGAATGTGTGTTTATAATTTTGTTGTTAAAGTTTAATATTTACGTGTTCATCTATCTACATTATTATAGACAGTGCGGATTACCGCCAATCTATAATTTTATGATTGGATGAATATGTGTTTATAATTTTGTTGTTAAAGTTTAATATTTACGTTTTCATCTATCTACATTATTATAGACAAGGCGGACTACCGCCTATCTATAATTTTATGATTATTTTACTGTCATCTAACTCTAACACTAAAACTAATTTTAACTTTTGTTGATGCTTGAGTTAACCCCAAGCTAGAAACGACTACTAACAATTTATTATTGCTTATTTTATTCCATAATCCCATGAAAGTTTTTACATAGTAATGTGGCGGAAATTATTTACGCACTTAATTCATTGCAATTATTTTACTTGTTACATTATTCCATAAGCTCATGAAAGTTTTTACATAGTAATGTGGCATAAATTATTTACGCACTTAATTCATTGCAATTATTTTACTTGTTTACATTATTCCTTAAGCCCATGAAAGTTTTTACATAGTAATGTGGCGGAAAAAATATATGTATTTACTTATCGTAATATTATTCCATATGCCTGTTAAAATATCATTAATGAGGCGGAAATTATTTTACATGTTATTACAATTTTTGTTGCTAAATTATTAAAGACATTACCGTTCATAAAACATGCAAAAAAAATGATTGTTTTTCTAACGGCTATAAACGGCTACTTACGGATATTTTTCTTCTATAAATACACAAATTTCATAACACAAACTCCACACAAATCTTCACCTTATTTCTCTCATCTTGAAAAATGATCTCTACGACAACAACAATCTTGATCCTCATTTACCTTTCAATTTTTATTTTTATGCTAGTAGATGAAGACACTCCTATGTTTGTCCATATGATATTCCTTCATTTTATCATAATAATGTTCGAGTTCAAGATTTGGCTAGAGATGAGATAATTGCATTGTATTATTGTAATAATTATGCTTCTATGATTATGTGTTAAATAAAATATTTCAATCCTAATTAAATTTTTTTTGGTTATGTATTTAGCTGGAAAAATGTCTAACCTCACGAGTACATTTAGTTGTATACTCAATATCACTAGCAAGAATTATGGACAATAGAAATCAGATACAAAATTGTACCTCAGATCAAAGAGTATCGTTGAAACTCTTGATGCAGTAAATACAAATACGGATCCAGAAAAATGTGAGGTTGTGATCTATATGAGAAAACATTTTCTGCTTTCCATGTGCCCATGATAAATGTCCAACAAGAATACAGATTGCTGAATATTTCAAAATATAACGACTTGCAACAAAGGTTGTTAATGGCAGAAAGTCACAATAACTTATTGATGAAAAATCAGCAATCTCGTCGTCCTGGAGCACATGCATTACCTGAGGCAAATGCCATTAAATTTTCAAATTCCTATGGACGAGATAACAATGATAATGCCAATCGTGGCCGTGGACGTGGTCGAGGTAGTTATCACAACCATTCGACCAATGATACGGTCCATAACAATAACCATCATAATAAAAGAAAAAAATGCTCATAATAAATCTGAAAGTTACTGTTTTAACTGTGGAATGAAAGGACACTGGGCCAATACGTGTCGTACACCTGAACATTTCTGTAAATTGTACCAAGAGAGTAAAGGCAAAGAAAAATAAAGTGAACCTTGTTGAACAAATGCCTAATAATCCCACATATTTAGCATCATCTGATTTCACATATGATTATGATGTTATTGTGGCTTAATATGAGCTATGTGATTCATGTCTATGTGATTCCTGGTTTGATTTGCATTATGTGATTCCTTGTTGTGTGGTTTTTGAATTGATATGTATTTGCGATTTCTGCTTGTAATGTGTTGTGTTCCATTAATTGTGTTTCCTTATGTATCTTAATGAAACTATTTTTCTTTTCTCAAATATATGCTTCGTTTATTGTTATATCATGTTTAACTCTACTTGTTTGACATGAAGCCAGTATGGAGCATACTGGTGATTTCTGCCTACTTAACTGTTGTACAACTCATACAATTCTCACAAGTAAGAAATATTTTACATATTTAGAACCCTCAAAATTTCAAGTCGATACAATAGGAGGTCCTATTAAATTGATTGAAGGATCTGGTACAACTACTTTTACATTACCAAATGGAACAAAGTTTATCATCGATGATGCCGTATTTGTCCCAAAATCCAGAAGAAATTTATTGAGTTCTGAAGATATATCGTCATGGATATGATACTGAGTCAATGACTGTGAATAATGCTAAATATGTTTTCATTACTAAGAATATACCAGGAAAGAAACATTTTCTTGAAAAACTACCATATATCTTATCAGGGTTGCTTTATACATATATTAATGAAATCGAATCAAATATGGTAGTCAATGAAAATCCAGAATTATTGACTCTATGGTATGATCGACTAGGTCATCCTGGTTCAGCAATGATGCAAAGGATAATTGAAACTACACATGGACATTCATTAAAAGGATCCAAACTCAATCTGAGCAACAATAGTCCATGTGAAGCATGTTCTCTTGGAAAGCTAATTATAAAACATTCACCAGTTAAAATTAAGACATACTTACCCACATTTCTTGAAAGAATTCAAGGTGATATATGTGGACCAATTCATCCATCATGTGGACCATTTTAATATTTTATGGTATTAATTTATGCCTCAAGTCAATGGTCACATGTCTGTCTATTGTCTACTCGCAATATGGCATTTGCGAGATTTTTGGCTCAAATAATTAAAATAAGAGCTCAATTTCCTGACTATACGATCAAGAAAGTCAGACTTGACAATGCTGGTGAATTCACATCTCAAGCTTTCAATGATTATTGTATGTCAACTGGAATTACGGTTGAACATAGTGTTGCACATGTACATACTCAAAATGGTTTAGCTGAATCATTAATTAAACGTCTTCAATTAATTGCTAGACCATTATTGATGAAAGCTAAATTACCAAGTTCTCTATGGGTTCATGCGATTTTACATGTTGCGTCACTAATTCGCATTAGACCAAGCTCGTATCATGAATACTCCCCATTACAACTTGCTTTTGGTCATGAACCTAATATTTCCCGTATAAAGATTTTTGGTTGTACGGTTTATGTCCCAATTACACCACCAAAGCGAACAAAAATGGGACCACAAAGAAGGTTGGGAATATATGTTAGATTTGACTCACCATCAACAATCAGATATCTTGAGCCTCTAACAGGTGATGTCTTTACGGCACGTTTTGCCGATTGCCATTTTAATGAGGCAAATTCTCCAACCTTAGGGGGAGAAAAGAAGCAGTTGGAAAATGATATATCATGGTATAATCCATCTTTGACAAGCTTTGATATGCTAACAAAGCAATGTGATTTGGAAGTAAAGAAAATTTTGCATTTACAAGCTATTGCAAATCAATTACCCGATGCATTTACTAACATAAGCAGGGTAACAAAATCACATATACCAGCTACAAATGCTCACGCTCATATTGTTATTCCAAAAGAAACATCAAAGGATGATATCTTTGATATAACTAAGAAACGTGGGCGTCCTACTGGCTCAAAGAACAAAAATTCTCGAAAAAGAAAAGGAGCATCAAAACCTAATGATCTTATTATTGAGGAATCTATGCCTCATGAGTCGCAACATGTGACATATGAGATACCTCAAGAAGTTATCCAATCAGATCCTATAAATAAAGATAACGTTGAAATCTCTATAAATTATATCAATACAAGAATGGTATTGGATCGAAATGCGATGGAAAATATGGATGAAATATTTTCATATTTAGTCGCTTATGAAATTGAGAATGAAAATGATGATCCTGAACCCAAATCTGTAATTGAATGCCAAAATATGAATGATTGGGATAACTGAAAAGATGATATGCAAGCTGAATTAGATTCGCTTAATAAGCGAAAAGTATTTGGACCCATTGTTCTCACACCGAAAAGTGTAAAAGCCGTAGAGTTCAAATGGGTCTTCGTTCGCAAACGAAATGAGAAAAATGAAATTGTAAGGTACAAAGCTCGCCTTGTCGCACAAGGTTTTTCTCAAAGACCTGGAATCGATTATGAAGAAACGTATTCTCATGTAATGGATACGATTACATTTCGATTCTTGATCAGTCTAGCAGTCTATGAAATCTAAACATGCATCTCATGGACGTTGTCTTGATAATGATATTTACATGAAAGTCCCTGATGGACTTAAATTACCAGCAACATCAAGTTCCAACCTAGAGAAATGTACTTAATTAAATTGCAAAGATCATTATATGGGTTAAAGCTATCAGGTCGCATGTGGTACAATCGTTTGAGTGAATATTTATTAAAAGAAGGATACATAAATAATTCTTTGTGTCCATGCGTTTTTATTAAGAAAACATCATCTGATTTTGCAATTATTGCGGTTTATGTAGATGATTTAAACATCATTGGCACTGACAAAGAAATTCATTCAACAATGAATTGTTTAAAGGATGAATTTAAAATGAAAGATCTTGGAAAGACTAAATATTGTCTTGGTTTGCAAATTGAGCATGTTAAAAATGAAAACTTGTGCATCAATCCAACTATATTAAAAAGATATTGAAACGTTTTAACATGGATAAAGCAACACCTTTGAACCATCCTATGATTGCAAGATCATTAACTATATAGATAAAGATCAATTTCGTCCTTGTGAAAAAAATGAAGAAATTATTGGATCTGAAGTTCCATATTTAAGTGTCATTGGAGCTTTAATGTATCTAGCTAATTGTACTAGACCTGATATATCATTTACTGTGAATTTATTAGCCAAATTTAGCTCATCACCCACAAAAAGGCACTAGAAAGGAATTAAACATTTATTCCGTTATCTTCAAGGAACTAACAATGCGGTACAAGAATTGATTGGTTATGCAGATGCAGGTTTTCTATCAGACCCACATAAATTCAGATCTCAAACTGGATATTTATTCACGTATGGAGGTACTGCTATTTCATGGCATTTTCAGAAACATACACTTGTTGCAACATCATCGAATTATGCTGAGATTATTGCACTCCATGAAGCAAGCATGGAATGTGTATGGATACGATCAATGACACATCATATAAGAAGTACACCTGACTTACCTATTAGAGAGGGTCCTACAACATTATACGAAGACAAATCTGCATGTATGACACATATAAAAAAATGCTATATCAAGAGTGATCTAACCAAACACATACCCCCAAGATATTTTGCCTACACTCAGGAACTCGAGAAGAACAAAGAAATTAATATCCAATATGTTCAATCATGTGACAATATGGCAGATCATTTTACAAAGGCACTCCCTACTGTAACTTTTAAGAAACATGTTCAAAGTATTGGGATGCGTCACCTACGACACTTATGAAGAATTGGAGATGCCAACTTGAGGGGGAGTTCACACGGCTGCACTCTTTTTCCCTTGTTAAGATTTTTATCCCACTGGGTTTTTTCTTATAAGGGTTTTAACGAGGCAGCATAAGACGTGTGCAGAAGACGGATCATGTACATAACAAAATCTTCAAATGGCCAATAGGGAGTGTTATAAATATGGTTGGTATATAGTTGATAGAATATGCTTTGTGACCATTGTTGAAAATTATGTACAAATACTATTTTATAATTAAAAATTCTTGCCTATATAAAGAGCCATCAAGATGAAGAGAAAAACACTAATTCACAAGTAATATACTCCTTATTTGCTCTTCTTTTTCGATGATCTTTTAATATATTGTTATAATTCACAAATAGTTTTAGTTATTCTATAAGATTTACATTAATGTTTTTAAAAGGTGAGCAATAGAAAGCCCAATTTAAGGCCCAATCCCAGCTTTATCTTTAACACCTATTATCACTCACTCGTCAGTCGTCAACAACTCTCCACCTCAAGAACAGAATATCTCATACACTGTAACTGCCGATTGATTCTTCCAAAGTCAGAGGAGAGAGAATTCAATGGCTGCTTGTTCTGTTGCTGTTACTTCAATGGCGGCTGCTCTTCTCTCGCCCAATCCAAAAACGGCTTTTGTCTCTCCCACAAAATCCGTCATTCCCCTCAATTCCTCATTCGCCGGTAAATCAGTTGCGTTCCGTACTCCTCGCTCTCTCTCATCGCGAAATTCGGCCTCCAAACGCCGAAGCTTTGTTGTTCGTGCTGTAAGTTGTACCCTATTTGACCTTTTTTTATTTTTTTATTTTTATTGTGTGTGTTTACTTTATTCACGGTTAGTATGCGAAATGTGTGTTGTTTGATTTGAGATTTTGAATTGTGCGATGTGATTGTTAATAATTGTGGTTTTGTTGACAGAGTGAACTTCCACTGGTTGGGAACAAGGCTCCGGATTTTGAGGCGGAGGCTGTTTTCGATCAGGAGTTTATTAAAGTAAGCTTCTTAAGTTTGTTAGATTAGCTTTATCTGTTGATGAATTAGCATTTTGAAACTTCATAAATGGTTTCTGTTCTGGTTATGTTTTCTTCTTTTTTATCGATTAAGTGTGGTTCTGTTTAGTTAATTGAGGCTATGTGGTCATTGGATTAATGGTTGGAGCTCGTAGCATCCAGCCATCCCCCAACTACTTTTTTTTTCCTAAAAACAACAATACCTACGGCATTTGAAGCTCATCGTCACTCTGCGCTTATAATGGGCTGTAACAACGAGAACCTCGTGTATTGTCTATGACTTGAAGTTTGAATTAGATGATTATTTACTAATAATTGTTAGACATGTAAGAGTTTTTCTATATTGATGTTTAGACACCTGGGATTTGTTTCTTTTGTCTCTTATGTTGCGTAATCAAATGCTTTACGTATCTTGCAATAGCGTTAATAAAATCGCCGTCTGCAGGTTAAACTCTCTGAGTATATAGGGCAGAAGTATGTTATTCTCTTCTTCTACCCACTAGACTTCACATTTGTTTGTCCCACTGGTATGTCTGAAACAGGACTCTCTTTCCCATGTTGTATACTGCATCAATGGACTCTGGTAATTACTGGCAATCTCTCTTAAACTTCCTCTCGTTACTTATTTTGCAGAGATCACTGCTTTCAGCGACCGTTATGAAGAATTCCAGAAGTTGAACACTGAAGTATTAGGCGTGTCTGTTGACAGCGTGGTAAGGCGCATTAGTTCACCCCTGAAACTGGTGAAGAATGTCATTCGACAACTCATCAACTCCGTGTTTGCTTCACTTATATTGATATTCTAATAAATGTTAGTTAGATCTTTTGAATTGCTCCTCTAAAATTTGATATGTTTCTTTACATATTTTTGCCTTTTTAAGGTGATATGTATGATGGTGACTATTTATGTATGCTACAACTAACTGTGCATGTATGCAGTCTGTATTTTGGCTTTCTGCTTCTTGCATCTTCTGAACAATATCTAGTTCCTCCTATCTCTTACTGAATCACTCTTTACCATTTCTGTAGTTTTCCCACCTTGCATGGGTCCAAACAGACAGGAAGTCTGGGGGTTTGGGTGATTTGAATTATCCTTTAGTTTCTGATGTGACCAAATCAGTGTCCAAAGCATACGGCGTGCTGATCCCAGATCAGGTATACATTTTCTTTGTAACTTTTCTTGTTGCAAGCCAGTTAATTTTAATTACCTATAGCCGCAACGGCTTTATTGGGACAGCTGATATTTGACAGCCACCCTTGATGTTAAAGATGTATACCAGCTACAGTACCAACTTCTAAGACATAACTGGCTGAATTAATCTAGTCTAAACCTGATAACTGCTTTGGTTGGCATGATTTGTTTGTATCTCAAGTTTCAAGAAAACTTAAGGGACAGCGAAGACCAAATATGTGCTTGGTATTTATTCTCAATGATTGGTTGTTCAATCAAAACAACGATGTAAGCTAAACTAAATACACTCTGCATTCGCAGAAATATCCATTGTTCTGCACTTCAGTTCCTTGGAGCAAAATCGCAAAAACTAACTCAACCCTATAAAGGATTTCCGCAAATTATTGTACTTTTTAAATCACTTCGTGGACAAAATATAAAGCTCATGAGAGAGTATAAAATTGTGTCAGCGGTCGAGTAGTACTTGAAGAGGGGTATGTCGACACCCTTCTAAAGCCTTTATACTATATTGATGGAAGGACACTTTGGTTGAGCGGTGAAGTTTTGTTTAAAAATTGTACATACTGTACACAACTGTTTTTGTTAAAACTGACCACCATTATAATAGGCACTAGTTGATCTTGCCTGACATATATGTTTGTGACAGTCATGACCCAAAATCTTTATTATTCACGGTTTGCTTTCAGGGAATTGCATTAAGAGGACTTTTTATCATTGACAAGGAGGGTGTTATTCAGCACTCAACCATCAACAATCTTGGAATTGGCCGAAGTGTTGATGAAACACTGAGAACACTCCAGGTAATGTTATACAAAAGAATAGCAAGAGAGAGATATAACAGCATGATTTATCTGATGCTAGTTTTGGCACTTATAAACTTTCTACCTGGATGCTTATATGTGTCTGTCATAGAGTATATACTTCAAATGAATGATCTAATGTTAAAAAAAGGAGTGTTCCTTCCAAAGTAGCTTGTCACTTAATGACACAGTTGATACCATACTTGCCAGTGTTCTTATTCAGTTTTATCTGTTACGGCCTTTTACTAATTTGTGGTGTGATCAAGACATTTGGGTATTTGTGCCACCATTTGCAGAGGCTTCTAGAAATTTATAATATTATATAACTTCTCGAAGTGAACGGTTCGTCGCTGTTTTCCAATTTACTGAAAATAATTCATGATACCATTAAAAGTTAAAGTTTGTATGATCTCTCTTCTGGATGTGTCTGTCCCGCTTCTGTTTCCATCCCTGCTTAAACCACTACACCGTCTCTTTAGAATTTGCATCATTCCGAAGGTTACTGTCAAAGAACTAGAAACTATTTTACATTCTCGACAGAAACACCAAAGGTTATCTTTGGGGGCAATTGTCACCAAAATTCTGTCCTCTTCTTCAGGGTAAAAGGTTATTGTTGTTTCAACTTCATCTTCCCCGGGCCCTGTTCTCTCTGTTACCCATCTTTTCTGTTCCATATTTATGTTGTTATTTGAATTTTAAGTATGATATAGTTTTTGCAAGAGTCACGAGAGTTTCTCTCTTCTAATGGAATCTCAAGGAAAAAAAAAGAAGACGACGTGGGTAACTAACGGCATATAGTTCTGCAGGCTCTGCAATATGTTCAGGAGAACCCTGATGAAGTATGCCCCGCTGGATGGAAGCCTGGGGAGAAATCCATGAAACCTGATCCTAAGCTGAGCAAGGAATACTTTGCTGCTATTTAAGCCATGTATGTGCTATTGTTACCCCGTTATAGAAATTGTAGAGTTTTGTTATATTGTAACAGGTTTAAAGTCTGAACATTTGAGCTTCGACCATTGCATTTGAACGACCCCTTTGTTGAAATGAACGAACGGCTTCGATCTTCCAATGCCGTCATGTACCAATAACATTTGATCTCATTGCCCTCTTTTGTTTCTTTCTCTAGCAATTTTGACCAGGCAACTGTATGGCGCGGGTATCTCCCTTGGTTTAGGAGAATCTAATTTTACCTAAGTATTAGAAATTTAACAGGTTTGTACGTCATAATCTAGATTCATATATCTTCGAGCGTGAAAACTAATAATATTTTTAATTGGGGAATTCCAAATAGTATATATCACAGAACTTGAACTGAATATCATGATTTTCGAGAAATCAAATTAGCCGAATCAAAGAAGCGTGCAAAACATTACTACTTTTCTGCTGTCAACACTTTTGTCTGCTTCTAGTCAATACAAGTGACTTCACTATTGGCACGACAAAGATCTGGTAACATATAAAATACACTGAATTTATAGGATAAAATAAGTGCCTTAACAAAGATCCGCAAAAGACTAGTGTTTTCGGTTACTCCCTGATGTGTTTAAGGGAATATACTTTAAGATTGTTCAAAATGACAGCTTTTTAAATCAAAAAGTTCTGTGCAGCGATCCTGTTGCAATTAGTCATATATATACTTTAAGGACCTAATCAAAAGTCGACGTTCATAAACATGTTACATTGGAACACCAGATTCAGGAACGTAATTATTTCTCTCCACATCTTCCCAGATCAACTTTGACGTGACTTCATCGCACTCTGGAACATGTTCCTAAAAAGAAGTAAGTGTACACACAAATTAGAAGGGGCAAAGCAAAAAATATGACTTATGACGAAGTAACACGACAGAAAAACAACATAACTATATACCTCAAGCTCTCTAACCAACTGTTTGGCAGTCGGGGCAGACACGATGATCCGCCGAGCAATTGGAGAGATAAAGCCTTCATCAACAGCCTTGTCGAGGAAACACAACAACGAGTTATAGTAACCCTCAACATTCAGTAGCCCAACCTGCAGTTACGAAATCATATTCATCAGTTGATAAAGTCAAGCATATATTATTGACTTAAAGACTTACATAATTGTTTTGACCCAATAATTACTAATCCATTTTTCTAATATTAGTTCACTCTCTTTTCTTCAATTTAAACATGGTTTTATGAAGGGAATGTTGAATTCTTAAGCATGGCAATGATTAAAAGATACCAAACTTTTGTACCTATTGACCGTGTGGACCAACTTTTGTGCCTATTTACCGTGTGAACCAAGATAAAGTCACGTGGACATTTTTTTTTTGTTTTCCTATATCTCATTTAGTTGGCAACTTTGGCACGTGTCTTAACTCGTTTTCTAGTGACAAGGACCATCGACCAAATCCACGGCATGTTCCATTAAGAGATGAAGGAATGTGAGAAGAATGATGAAGTGCCTCACATCAATTTTTGCGTTATAATTATTTGATAAGCCCTTATAGTTTATTAGTTATTACACATCACATTCGTCCAATTTCCAACTCGTGTTATTGTAGCATACAAAGATCTCCGACTAGAATTACTTACCGGCTTGCGGTGAATCCCAAGCTGAGCCCATGTAATAACCTCTAGCAACTCTTCAAGAGTACCATAACCACCTAAATTTGACAAGAGAATTAGTATATGCTCTATAGTAAGGTTAATCAAATGTAACGTCACGAAGATCATACTTTAATCTACCGCGCGAAATAACTATTATGGCTTGTCAAATATGGAACATATATATGATCTAAATTACCTGGAAGAGCAATGAAGGCATCGGCTTGTCGAGCCATCTCGGCCTTCCTCTGGTGCATATCTGATACGGCTCTTACTTCTCCTATAGTTTCCCCTGTGATCTATGATACCAAGTACATTAATTGGTTTAATTTTTCAAGTGTATATATTACATAATTAAACAAACGTAAAATTAAGCTGAAATTTGAAAACATTTTTTTTTTGAGATTATCAATAAGAATCTTTTTTTTTTCTTCATGAGTGGTCCATGCTACATCATTATCAGCGATGTACGTAGCTTGATTTTTGACAGAGTACAAGAATAAGTAAAAATAGGAATACATAGTTAATTATGACATAGGGTGAAATAGAAAGAAAATGTCCAAATAAAGATGACTTGCAACTTGCAAGCCACAACTTCGAACAACCGTAAATCACAATAATAGTTATTAAAAGTTTGATATAATCATTACCTCTCGTGGCATGAGAGTTCTCGGGATAATCCTGTAACATATAATCAGAATTAGAGTCTTAATTAGTTTAGCAAAGGAAATTAGAAGTCACAGTCATTTCTAGATTCACACACACCTTATATGAAAAGAAGATGTTACAGCATGGTGAAAGATAATAATTAACCATGAAATTATCATGCCGACTAGCTATATATAAGCTTTAACCCCCAGTAGTGTTAAAAGTTTTCCATTGTGAATGTGACATTGTAGCACACATCATAATCAGTTCAGTTTACTTTAGTGGTCCAAAACGTTGATTACAACTTCACCAATTAGTGCTACAAAGGTTATCAGCTTTAGAGAAGGAGCTAACAAACAAGACTACTTTTTTTTGTCTGTTACAATCGGTGCACTACTTTTAATTACTCTATCAACAACAAGAAGAAAAAGCTACACATGAAACACCCAAAATCATCAGAAAACCAGCATATGATCCCATGATGTTTGCCTTTGGGTGGTAACAAAAGAATAGATGTGTTATTGGTAGAAATGTATGGTTTAATAATAGAGAAAAAAGATACCCCTTTCCGATATTTTTTAAGAAAACTTGCACGGTATTGAAAATCCCTGTAAGACTCATATATCTCTTTTTTTAATTATGTATGATATGATGTTTAAATGAGAAGGTTCAAACTCGTCAAAACGAAAATAAAAAATAAAAAATAAAAAATTATGTGATCGCCCACACGATGATGCATTAGTGCATCCAAAATCAAGTTCGTTTTTTTTTTTTTTTTTTTTCTATATTACACCGTCTCAAATTTTTATATCAATAATCGAACCAACTGCACTTCTGCACCACATCATCATACAACCACTGAGCCTAAGAATCTCTCATACACGAGCCTTTATGTGTAACGAGTGTAAGCGTGTGTGAGTTACACGTCTGAACCATACATTTATTTGTACGTCAATAATCGCATTGACTTCACTACCTCATATATTAGTGAATTTTCAAGACATATTTTTTGTGTATATAGAGTGGGTGGGCATTAGAGAGAGAGAGAGAGAGAGAGAGAGGATACCCTAGAACATGGCGCCCGCCATCATGAACTGCCTGAGAAACAAGACCCATCAAACCCACGCTTCCACCTCCATAAACCAAATCAATCTTTCTCTCCACCTTCACACCAACAAATAATTAAAAAAAAAAAAACACAAAGGACTAATCAGTTACATGCGTCAGCACAAGCATTTGCACAGTTACACAAACTCATCATCACCAAAAGCGAGTAGTTCAAAAAACTATTACAATAAATTGTATACGTGCATGAAAATATGATAAGAGGAGAATTACCAAAGGACCCCATAAACAAAAACAAAAACAAAATAATAATAATATAGTAAAATAAATGATGATGGTATTGTTAATTAATGGAACACGCTGAAAACAGTCATGATAACGAGAAGGCACGTTTGGTTCCCCTATTGAACGGCAATAATATAAATTCCATTATTAATTTAATTTTTACTACAACATATATAAGTATGTATGTATAAATCCCCATAAAAACTACGATCATGCAAGAAGGCTGCTCTCAACTGACAGACAGATTACAGCTAGCACTAGTTTCTCTCTCTCTGTCTCTCTCTCTCTCTCATGCCAAACAAACCATAAACCCTAAACTCATGTTGAAAGCTGTAACACTTTGAAAATGGAAATTATAGAAGAAACACAAGTCATATTATTGTCATAATGCTGAGAGGGATTTTTGGGGGTCTAATTAATAACTTAATGTATGATTGGTATAAATGAAGAAAGAAAGTATATACAAAACCGAATTTTCAAGATAGTACATAAAAATGTTACAAAAGAAAAGAAGAAACTTAATTAATAATATACATATATAAATTGATTACCAGTTCATTGCCCAATTGAACAGCAGCTTGTTGATAGCTTGGTTTGTTGCCAGAACTGCTGCCACAAAAAACACATATTCTTCTGAATTTTGATGATTTTTTCTCCTCCTCCATTACAATATATTATTTAATTATGACTCTTTGCTCTGTGTGTGTGTGTGCGTTTTGTGAGGGATTGTGAGTAAAATATATGATGATTGTTGTTGAACTGTTATAGGCAAATATATAGGCAGCGAGCAACGCACATGTAGGAAGCCAATTGTCTAATTTAATTATTTATTTTGGGGTCCTTTATCGTTTCATTATTTTTATTTTGTCAGTATCTTATACTTACCATACGCCGAAAACCACCCAAAGGTTGTACTCTACGTGTCCAAAGTTTTTGGGTGACGTGGCGGGTTTTAATAGGTTAATTAAGGACAAAAGGTTTTGCTTCTAAAATAATCACGCGGCAAATGTTAGGAAGCTGGAAACACGGATGGAAGTTTAGATCAGTATATTTTTAACATTATAGATATTTTGGAATTTTTGATCATACATTGTTTTGACTTTTGAGAAGTTTCCTACTTGTAATGAATAACTTGAAAAATACTTGCACATATATCTTTTGCACATATATCTTTTAGGGCAAATGACAAAGTACCTCATTGTAATCTATGAAACATGTGCATAACCCAATGTAATCTTAAAATAGACGAATTACCTTCTTGTAATCTTAAAATTGGTGCACGCAACCTTCCTATCGAGTTTTCCATGTATTGATACTCATACTTTGCCAAAAACAATTTTTCTGTTATATATATTTGTTTATTTAGTAAGTTAGAGGAATATTATATCATCTTTTTGTGATTTAAAGTAAAAATAATTCAAAAATATAAATTTATAAGAAGCAATGATAAGAAAAAAGTTAATCACGCTCTCATCTTTTGGCAAGTGAGTTGCACCTCCTTCTATAAGTGGGTAATTTGCATCATTTAAAGATTACATGGGGTAATATGCATATTTATTTTTACATTGGGGAAATGAACCTCTTTTGCACATTACAAGAGGATGCTCTACCAAAAATCCTATCTTTTAATTGTCTATTTGTAGTCTTTTTCTTTTAAGAAATAACCTTCTCTCGTAATTGTGTAAAATATGTTGGACGTGTCAGACCCGCCACTCTCAAGTGTCAAATATAAATATTTTTAATTATTTTAATAAAAACACACTATGTGACGTGTTTGGTACGTGTCAAACGAGTGTAAATATCGGACCGTATCCGACACGAACACGATTGGTATTTTAGAGTGTTGGCGCATCTTAACCTGCGAAGCTCATTGTTGTCCATGTGTGATAGGCATGATTATATACGTGTCATAAATATATAATACAATTATAAATGCGCGAGAAATAATGTTTCTCGAATTGATGGTATATGGTTAACTATGTCCAAATTTTGAAGCATCCAACCACGTACTGAGTCCGAAGGGCAAGTTTGTGTTAACGAGTTGGTCTCTTTGAAACTCACATTACTTTTGTGGTTGTTGGAATGTTTCAATATAATATTGCGATCCAGGAAAGGTTTTACTCTGAGATTTGCCTACTAATTCTGAGATCTTCTTTGAAGATATATCAATTTAATTTATTCGTGGATGAACTGTATTAAAATTTAAAAGATATATATTATCACTTTTTTTTTACCTTTTCATTATGGATTTATATTTGTTTTATTTGACTTTCTCTTGTTTGTTGTTTTTTTTATTTCTTTTATTTAAAGCTACTCAAAAGCATTTTTAACGTTCCCATGATGTAAGGTAACTTTTGAATATAGTTTATAATTAGTACACTATTATTGTTTAGATATATGCAAGTTTTGATAATTTTGAGATTTTCGTGAAAATTAACGAATTGAATGCTAAAGAAAAGATCTAATGAAGCCCTATATGCCAGTATCATTATTATTTTTTAATCCTTTATGTCATTATAGTTTCCATTCCATAATACTCATAAGTAACTTGCAGAATTCTTATAAAGGGGCCATAATTTTTTAAGGCTGCTTAAAGAGATTATTAGACTCAGGTTTTCAATTATTTGCATATTGTGATTTTTATTTTTTTTAAGATAACAAGAAGCAAAAAACGCACATTCCAAACACTAGAAGTAAAGTAATCTTTTTAAGAAACATTTTCAAGTTTTATTTTTATTTTTATCAGGATAACGAATTTTGATAAAAAAAGCGAGAATTCATTTAATTTTCTTGTAATCTTGTTTGAGGTGAAACATAGATATACATTTGCGGTTTTTACCTTGTCATATTAATCCAAAAATTGAAGTAATAAACAAGATAAAATCTACAAAATATAAAAACTGCACACCGTCAAGAGCTAGAACTTCCATATCATCTGGCGTAACCGAATAAAAAAGATTGACAGTACGTAGGAGAAAGCATAAAATTCTCCAATGGTTTCAAAAACCTGCATTAAATCTCATTTGGTATCAAAAATGTACAAAACTCGCTTGTGATTTCAAAACTCTGTAAAAAATTTCTCCCGTTAAATTTTAAGTAACTCCGTTAACTTTTCTATCAAAATAACTAACTTGTCCTTACTGTACTTTTTAAAAAAAATATGTATTGAATATTTATAAATATATTTATGTATGTAAACACAATTTTTATTTTTGTAATTTTTTTTAAACATGAAGTTTTTAATATATAAAACTGTTAAAAAATTTTATATATTATTTATAAGAATAAAATTAAAAGTGGAAATTTCGTGCATGGTTTTGATCGAAACCATAAGGGGGTTCTATGGAAGTTTTGAAACCACAAAGGGGTTTGTTGCTAAACATTATAAAATGTATAATAGACTTTTAATACGTAAAAAGTACACAAAAATCAAGCTTAGTCACGCATTGAGCGAGTGCACACCACTTTTTAACAGAGTTAGACGAAAAATGGATTTTGTGTAGGACTTTCGAATCACAAGGAGGTTTTGTACATGATTTTCGAAACCATAAAGAGATTTTGAGCAGTTTTACGAGGGGGTTTTATGCAGATTTTTGAAACTACGGGAAAAATTATGCATTTTCCTCGTATGTAGGCATAACAACAAATTTTAGTTACAGTAATTTTCAGAAAAGATTTTCTTAAAATTACCTATGGAGGCAAATTACTTTCACGCCACTTGGAGAACCCGGCCGACGAGAGGAGTTAATTAAGATAACTTGACAGATGAGGTTGTGATTTGATGTTTATACTGACAAAATAATGATTGCACCTTTTGCTTGATTTGTGCTCTTTGACTGATTGATATAATATTACTTTCAATTTAATGAGAATTGCAGACAAATAACTAGCATATTTTATTTGGAATAATTGCATTGTCATTTCTTGAGGTTAGGTGTAATAACAAAAATCCTTCCTAAATCTGAGAAATTACAATAGCTTCCATTAGAAACAACAACAATTAAGGGTATTGATGAGATTTGCTGATGTTATCACACTATTATAATATCCTTTGCATTTTATACAAAGTTTGCATGCATGATATTATTTTAAATTATCAAATAAATGGAAGTAACTTATTAACAATTATAATCACATATAAATAATATTTATCAATTCGCACATATGATTAGTTTTATTATTCATTATTCAAATTAATTTTAAAAGCAAAAACACTTTATTAGTTTGGTTACAATGCAAGTTATATATATATATATATATATATATATATATATATATAACTTAAGCCTATTTAAGTTTTCAAATAATATTTTATTTTAAATTAACAAATTAGAAAGCTAAATTATTAGTTTGTTAACCAAAAATATGTGCCCTTTTCCACACATAGATCGGTGGGTAAAAGAAAAAACAGAACATTTTCTTTATATATTGTTTCTTTTTACATATTTCTAATTACTACCACAATCATTTCAAGTAATTTTCTTTCTCACAAGTCACAATCATTTCAATTCACT
This sequence comes from Linaria vulgaris, assembly GCA_948329865.1. NCBI lineage: Eukaryota > Viridiplantae > Streptophyta > Magnoliopsida > Lamiales > Plantaginaceae > Linaria > Linaria vulgaris. The sequence continues at coordinate 11,955,284 of OX415254.1, read as the reverse complement.
TCAGGGGAGATTTATGCAAGTACTACAAACCTCTACGCTACACTCTTGTAAGTTTTGAATTTCATCACGGTGAAAGCTTCTAAAGTTATTTTTAATAATTATGATCAAATCAAAAGTAAACATACTTTGAGTTATTTCACTACGCAATATATTTCTATATATATTTATGCTCTAAAAGATACTGCAAGCGCTTTCATTAATCATTAATATTCCGCATTTAAAGCCTGTTATATCAGCGTTGATAATCAAATTGGTCTAAAAGCTACCCTCTCTAATTTCAAATAGGGGGACATATGTAACCAAACACTTCTCTAATTAATATTGTGGGATTTGAAGATCTTTTTGCCACCTTTTGCTTCTAAACTACCTGGCACTTGCAAATTGCAATTAGGAAAGTGACGATCACCCTCGCATCATTTTTTTTTTTTTTTGAAGAGAAAATATGCATTCAACGATAGCCAAAAGTTCACAAAAGTTCAAACAAAGCAAACACAACATCGCCAACAGAAAGATTAAAACGTAGCAAAAACAAGAGGGGATGGACCCTCGGCATTGAGCGTCGCATTACGTGCAAGCGTATGAGCCTCCATGTTAGCCTCCCGAGGAACCCAATTAAACGAAAAATCGTCATGCCATTTCATAGCCGTAATCACCCCATCAATAATAGAAGCTTGAAGTGCGTCACTCGATTGTCCCGCAATAATGTCGTGCACAACACTCAAGCAATCCCCCTCAATGATAACCCGTGACCACTTCATCCCGATAGCTAACCTTAACGCCCACTTTGCCGCGGTCGCCTCGACACATGCGGGAGAAAGATTGGACTCCCATCGACGTTGTGCCCACGCAATCACCACCCCGCTCGAATCCCTGGCTATTATACCGATCCCAACAGCTCTCTCGTCCCCGAACAAAGCCCCGTCGAAGTTGATTTTAATGGTATTAATCGGGGGGGCTGTCCACACCTTCCCTCGTTCAGCCGCCGTGAGGGGAACGACGCCAAAGGCGTCTCTCCAACCGTGTGCACACAAAACAGCAAAAGTAGCGATCTCCCCTGGCTCACGCGCGTGATTCCCCGCAAGAATGGAGTTTCGGTTATTCCACAACTCCCAACACAAAGTAATAGCCAGCCCCGCCATCTCCGTTGTCAATGTACCCGCAATACGCACCACCCAATCAAGAATCTCCTCATTCGCGCCAAGCATCAAGGTGAGTGGAAAATTTGCAAGAGCCCAACACTGTCTCGCCACGTGACAATCAAAAAAACAGTGGCGACAACTCTCTTCCCCTTGTAAACACACCACACACGCTACCTCGCCACAAATGCGCCGCTTCCTAAGGTTACACTTTGTTGGTAGAATATTCAAGCAAACCCGCCAAAGAAACACCTTAATTTTATTCGGACAATGAATACGCCAAATGAGCTTCCACACCTTATGAATATGAGAAGTCGCACCCTCCAAAGAGTTAGACCGCACCAACCCCTGTGACACAATAAGATGGTACGCGCTCCTCACCGTGAATACCCCTTTTTGCTCATAATGCCAAACCCACGTATCCTCTTGATTCGCTCCTCCAACCGGAATTTTCAAAATTTCTTGCACATCCACCTCCCAAAACAGGCCGCGCAACCTCTCCACGTCCCACCATCCCGAAGCTTGATCAATCAACTCATTAACCCGAACAAACGGGTCATCTTGACTCCGTGGTGTGATAGGACGGAAAGAAATTGGCCGAGGAATCTATGCATCCTCCCATGCAAAAATTGACGCCCCATTTCCCACTCGAAGGCGTAAGCCCCTCTTTAAAACCGGAATAGTCTCCCAAATAAATCTCCACGAAAACGACGGTGTGCTTCCAATCCTAGCGTCCAACAACGAGCATAAAGGGAAATACCTCGCCTTATATATCCGTCCCAACAAACTATCCGGGTTATTAAAAAGACGCCAGGCTTGTTTAGCAAGAAGCGCCATATTAAACGCCTTCAAATTCCGGAACCCCATCCCACCTTCTTCCTTCCGACGACACAACTTGTCCCATGCTATCCAATGAATCCTATTCCTTTCCCCGCTGCCCCACCAAAAGTTACTGATTATTGATTCAATCTCCTTAATTAAGGTATCAGGGAGACGGAAGCAACTCATAGCAAATGTCGAAATAGCTTGCATCACCGATTTAATCATAATTTCTTTCCCAGCACTCGATAAAGTCTTTCCCTTAAACCCCTGTGCGCGTTTCCACACCCTTTCCCGAATATACGCAAATAGCTCCTTTTTCGACCTACCAACAACTGATGGGAGACCCAAATATTTCTCATGACGGTCAGCCAACGCCACCCCCAGAATGCCGCTGATTTCCCCCCCGAGAGTCGGGTTCATATTTCAACTCAGGACCACCACTGATTTTTGCAAATTGATTTGCTGCCCCGACGCCGTCTCATAAATCTGAAGAAGCCTCCTAATCTCCACGACTGCCTCCCTTGTTGCCTCACAGAACAGCAATGTATCATCCGCGAATAGCAAATGAGAGATACGTGGCGCCTCCCTACAAATTGCCACACCCCGCAACAGCTCACGATCCTCTGCTCCAGAAATAAGGGCTGAAAAAACCTCGGAAACAAATAAGAATAGGTAGGGGGATATAGGGTCCCCCTGCCTAATGCCCCTTTCGGGGAAAAAAACCTCAGATTCCCGCCCCCCAATCAACGTAGCATAAGACACAGAACGAACCCCCATCATGATAAGAGACACAAAAGAAGAAGCAAAGCCTAATCTAATCATTACCTTCTCCAAGAAGGACCATTCGACTCGGTCATAAGCCTTGCTCATGTCAAGCTTCAAAGTCATAAATCCACGTCGCCCTGTCCTCTTATTTTTCAAAAAGTGATTAAGCTCAAAAGCCACAAGAATATTGTCAGTGATTAATCGACCCGGAATAAAAGCGGATTGGGAGGGAGAAATAATATCCCCGAGGAAAGGCTTAAGTCGATTAGCAATAGCCTTAGATGCCACTTTAAAACTAACATTGCTGAGACTAATTGGTCGAAACTGTGACATCACATCGGGGTTAGTAATTTTAGGAATAAGGACAATATGAGTGAAGTTCACCACAGGGTTCAAAATACGATCATTCAAAAAAGCCAGAACAAAAGCAATAACGTCATGCCTCACAATATCCCAATTTTTTTTATAAAATAGGACAGAAAAGCCATCCGGCCCCGGGGATTTATATGAATACATATCAGTCAAAGCTTTAGTTACCTCGTCAGTAGTAAAAGGCTGAATAAGGCGCTCATTCGTCTCAGGGCTCACGCGCACTCTTACCTCCTGCAACACCTCATCGACCGCAACATCCGACGGATTGGAAGAAGTGAAAATTTGCCGAAAATAATCAATTGCAATCGAGTCGATCTCCGCTGGAGAATGGCGGAGTAAACCCACGCTGTTCCTAAGGCCCGTAATCTCATTTTTCCTTCTCCGTTCACTCGCCCTATTATGAAAATAAGCCGTATTCCGATCCCCCTCCTTAAGCCACTGAACCTTTGCTCGCTGCTTCCAGTACAACTCCTCTGACGCATATAGGTCCTCAAGTTCCCCCATAAGAATCTTCTCCTCCTCTTTTGTTCTCACGGAAATCGGCCCCGCTCGCAATTCCAGTATCCGTGCATTCAGTTTTTTAATTTTCCTTCGCATATCTGCCCCGCTAACTTTATTCCACTGGAGTAAACCTAGACTACACCCTGCCAATTTACCAATAAGCTGCTGCCCGTCCTCGTTACCCCCAACCTCAGTCCACAACTGCGCAATTACCGCCTCACACTCAGCCTTACGAACCCACGAGGCTTCGAACCGAAACCGACCAGCCCCCCGACCAGCCCCCGTTCTATGTTGCTGCCGTAATGAGACAACAATAGCTGCATGATCAGACCTATATAGAGGGACGTGTTCCACTTTCGCCGATGAAAACAGCGAAGTCCAAGCCAAATCTGCGCATGCATGATCCAAACGAGCCCAAACCGTATGTGGAGAAGGTCGCCCATTGCACCATGTAAATTATGGCCCCACGTACGGCAACGAACTCAGCCCCGAGTCTAATAACGCGTCACGGAAGTTACGGATCTGCCAATTCGCTCGACACGGACCACCCTTTTTCTCCGACTGATTAAGGATTTCATTAAAATCTCCCACACAAAGCCAAGGTCGATGAGACTCCCCCTTAAGCCTACGAAGCAAGTTCCATGTTCTTATCCGCTGCGCCGCGTCGGGTTCCCCATAAAACCCTGTGAGTCTCCACGCCTCGCTCCCCTCCCCAACCACAACATCTATATGATTCACCGACATGCTAACCAACCGCACCTCAAGAGTCTTATCCCATAATAAAGCCAAGCCTCCAGACAGACCACGAACCTCAACAAAAACACCAAACATATCCAAACGAACCTTGATCGCCTCTATTTTCCTCTTATTGCATTTTGTTTCCGAGAGAAAAATGAGAGGGGGGTGAAAACGAGAAACCAAGTTTCTCAACTCGCGAACTGTCCAAGGGTTCCCCAAGCCCTGACAGTTCCAACTGAGGACATTCATTAGGAGCAGCGGGGTTGCGTCGCAACCTCCGCCAAAACGTGTGGATCCATATCCTTCATCAAAGTATCCTCCCCTTTGTGTCGCTTTTCAATTCGAGAATTCCCAGCACTAGTACTAGCGCGTTTTCGCCGCTGCTGTCCCCCATCTGACTGCGTAGCATTTGCACTTCGCCGGCGAATTTTAACTGTTCTGAGTTGGTTACCTTTACTGCCACTCTGCACACTTAACTCCCCCGAAACAGTCGCCTCCGAATCATACCCAGCATTATGCTCACTGTCCCTCTCCTTCCCGATGACCTGATCTGCCTTTGCAACCTGTTCACGCTCTCTTTCCCGCGCGAAGTTCGCATTGCTGTTATCAAAAATCTGCACCTGCCGATCAGAATTCCTTGCTGCCAAACCTGCACGTCCCTCAGGCCTGCTCTCGGCTGAACTGTTGGACGGAGTTCCCTTGTTCAAATTCCAATGCTGGTCGAAGTTCCGTGGCCTGTGGGACTGCTGCTCGCTGAACCATTTGGTATTTGAGTTAGCCCGAGGATTTCTATCAGAGAATCGCTGCCTTGCGCCTGCTCTAAATGACGGTTCTCGAAGCCACGACCCATACGATAAATTTATTTCGTCTATCTCATTCCCCTGTTCATAGCATGCATCACAGTCATTAATAATATGTCCCAAGAGTCCGCAAGCGTAGCAAAAGTTTGGGAGGCGCTCATATTTAAAGGACACCATCAGCTCTTGACCATCCGACCCACGAATTTTTAGGAAACGAAGAAGGGGTTTAGACACGTCAATTTTCACGCGAATGCGCATACTAACCCCCCATGATTCAGCCATGTCCACCTCCTCAAAGAACCCCAGCTTTTGCCCAATAAAAGTAGCCATTCCCTTTGTCTGTTTCGAAATGGGAAGATCGTAGATACGGACATAAAAGCTACAGAAATTCAGACTGACATTAGCGGGATTCTCATCCATCTCCACATCACGTAAAACGAGCACGTGTTTGTCAAACGACCAAGGACACCCCTCCAACGCCTTGCGCTTATCAATGATGTGAAAAAATTTGAAAAGGAGGCGGTCCCCTTCAATTTGGCTGATCTCAATCCCCTTTCGCGCATGAAACAGATTTTGGAGCAGCGCGCAACATGCATTGAAGTTGTATGATCGACTCGTTAACAATCTCCCGACCAACATCAGCCCAGACGCATCGTTGGTTTGCTGCCACGACTCCTCAGGAACCACGTGAGTCGACTCCTCCTCCTCTGTTAGAGAAAGACGCTTACGCAACTGATCACTGACCTCTTCCATAGCCAAAGGCTGGGCGGCGTCGCGAGATATTGCAGGAAGTGGTGCGAGCGAAAGCAAGAGACGGCGAGCCCCTGTCTTCAGCAATCTGTACCAACACCAGCAGCCAAAAACCAAGAACAGTACGTGAGAAAGAAAGAAGGAAAACGAACCCTAGCAGCAAGGCGCGCGGGAAAGAGGAAAAAAAACGACTAAAAACCCTAGCAACACAAATTAGAGGCAAGACGTATAAAGAATTAAACAAGAGGACAGAGAAACTAGGAGATCGCCATTGTTAATTGCCATGAACGGTACGCCGAGATCGAAAGAGCCTTGTCGGATGGTAAACACTCAACTCTCACGTAAGAGACGGCTAACCCTCATGCAGAGAGACTTTTTTTCCTCTTCATGGAATTTTACCTTACCCTCGCATCATTTTGAAGTTACAAAATCTTTTAAAAAGTTACATAGTCACAAATTAACATTTTTGAGATTTAAAATGTTGTCATTAAATAGACCCGCCAAATATAAATAATTACAACATATTTTCTAGAATCTAAAAGTTTTACACGTAAACCCCTTATACGTATCAACAATGGTAACCTGGTTAGTTAAAAACACGAGTTTCTCATCTTACTCTCAAGTTTGATTCCTTGATTATATATGCCTTCTAGTCCTAGTACATCACACATAGTTAGCCACTTAACCAATTATGATTTGTCGGTTGATTTGATTTACAAGCTATACATCAACTCAAAGGCTTACATTCGTGCGTCTAAAATTAAAGGTTGACGTTTATCTGTCAAAAAAAATAAAAAATCATTATATGTATGTTAGTTTAAGCATCATTGGAGTTTTTTCAAGCTATTAATAAAATTTGAGAACATGGATAGTTAAACAAGTTTCAAGACTAGCATGACCCGATCATTTCGTTGAACAACACACGGATATATAATAATAATAATAATAATAATAATAATACAAAAAGTGAGTTAGCTGCTGGCATATATATATATATATATATATAGGAATTTTATCGAAAGTAGCCCCATAATGATTTACTTTATCAATTTTAGTCCCATAATGATTCTAGTTTCAATTTTGGTACCATAATAATTTTTTCGTTCTCAATATTGGTACTTTCGGCAAAAATTACCCAAATTTGGGTTAAAGAGAATTGCCTACTAGATAATTTGGGTTAAAGATGGAACAAAATGGTTGTTATGAGGAGGATATACACAAAATTAATGATTTTGTAGCAAGAACTTGAAATTTATAAACGAAATTGGAAGAAATAGGATTTAAAAATTTAAGAATTTTGGGGGTTTAATGTAGAGGAGTGTTTGGAGATGTTTTATTGAGTTTTATGTAAACAATTGAAGTGACGAAAAGGCCCTCAAAATCACGCACACGTGACACACATGTGTTAAGTTCCGGCAAAAATTGGTTGATTTTCGCTGAAAGTACCAATATTGAAAACAATAAATTCATTATGGTACCAAAATTGAAATTAGAATCATTATGTGACTAAAATTGATAAAGTGAATTATTATGGGGCTACTTTCGATAAAATCCCCCCCCCCCCACACACACATATATATATATATATATATATATATATAATGTTACAAACTCACTTTTGAAGGTTGACGGGTACAACTCGGTTGAAATCGCTCTGTCGATCCACATCTTGATGCGATTTTTAAACAATAATCATAAATTCTTAATTAAACAGCTCCATGGATTATGGGATTAGATTTTTTAATAAATCCCGTTACAAAACTAGATTATGATCATATGTTGATATCAAGACTGCTTAATTATATATGTGAACACCATATTTTATAAGATAAATATCTGTCCGAGATCTTTGTTTCGATTATGCTATATAATTGTATACCAAATCCATGTGCTAAGATCTAATTAGTAGCAGGAAAAAAAAGTGCAAAAATCTCAGTCGTGCAAATAAAAAAAATCCAACCTTTACTATTTCACAGATAAAAAGATACACATAATCAATGTTCAAGGTCTAATTCTAAAAACTAAATGCAAAGATCTTAATCGTGCAAAATGCAGTATCGAATCTTATTTCGCAAATTAAATAAGTTGATACACATCACTTATATCCACAAGCTAGATTCTTGAAACAGTCAGTCAAACAACTAATAATTAAGAATCACAGACCATTACTCTTATAAGTAATAAACAAAATCTTTCTCGTGTTGAATTTGGCTTGGATGAGAGTGTCTTCCTGATCTATGTTTCTTTAAAAGTGTTAAACGGTATAAAGAATGGCTAACAACGAACTTGTATATATACGAAATCGTTCCGGTGAAATTCAAAGAATAAATACACAATCCCCCAATATAATGTGTGACCTCTTTTGCAGTCTCTCTAACTTATCTTTCTACCATTTTACTCCCAATTTTTGCGAGTAGGTTGGATTTATCCTAGTCCGTTTGTCCTATAAAAAATGCACAAAATATTCCCTCTAAGTGCATGTGTTGAAGTCGAGGGTATTTTGTCTATTTACAACTTTGGCATAGTAATAAGCACAATAAAAGAAGGATTAGAACCCTTCACCAACTTCCCTTGCTCGTGAAATTCAAAAATAAATTTGATGAAGTCGCCTTTCATCACATCCCAAAATTCCTTTAAGAACTTGAAATTAAACCCGTCGGGTCCCGGGCTTTTAGTACCTCCACAATCCCAAACCGCTGCCTTTATTTCTTCCTCCGTGAATCTCCTCGATAGCTCTCTATTTTCAAACTCCCCAATCTGCTTGAAGTTGACATCCCCAAGAATAGGCCGGTCCCAAGTTTGCTTAGCAAATTGCTTTTGAAAATGTTGCTTAATTTCCCTCTTGACATTTTGTGGTCCTTCGACCAGTTATGAATTTGATTATCTATGAAGAACAATCGGCTTTCATTGGGGGGCGACATATTCTTGATAGCATTCTTGTTGTGAATGAAACCATTGATGAGGCGAAACGATCTCGGAAGGAATGCTTGGGTTTCAAAATTGATTTTGAAAAGACCTATGATTGCGTGAGTTGGGATTTCTTATTGGCAATGATGCAAAAACTTGGGTTTAATGAAAAATGGAGGGGGTGGATTTTGGAATGTCTTCAGTCAGCATCCACCTCGATTCTTGTCAATGGTTGTTCAACAGAGGAGTTTCCGATGCAAAGAGGATTGAGACAAGGCGACCCTTTATCTCCTTTTCTATTTTTGATAGTGGCAGAGGGACTAACTGGGCTAATAAAGAAAGCTAAGGAGGTCGAATTATTTGAAGGTTTTAAAGTTGGAAATAGAGAGTGTGAAGTGACTCATATACAATATGCAGACGATACCGTGGCGTTTAATGACTTCAAGGAGCAGAACATTTGGGCTATCAAATGTATTTTAAGAAATTTTGAGATTATCTCTGGTTTGAAGATAAACTTTCTGAAGAGCTCTCTCTTTGGGATTAATGTGGAAGAAGAGAGGGTTGTTGAGGCAGCGAACTTTTTGAATTGTAGGACCACATCTATTCCTTTTAAGTACCTTGGCATCGTGGTAGGCATTAACAACAAAAAGTTTGAGTTTTGGCGGCCTATTCTTGATATCTTGAGCAAAAGACTTGGGTCTTGGGCTAATAAATGGATCTCCTTAAGCGGGAGAGTGGTCTTGGCAAAATCAGTTCTTTCAGGAGTTCCTATCTTCTACCTTTCTTTTTACAAAGCCCCTTTAAAGGTCATTAAAGCTATTATTAAGATTCTTAGAAATTTTCTATGGGCAGGGACAAGTGAGAGCAAAAACATTGCATGGATTAATTGGAACTTGGTGTGCAATAAATTTGAGGATGGCGGACTCAATATTAAGAACATGGAGTTTTTCAACATCTCTCTTTTGGCTAAGTGGAAATGGCGCATTCTGACTGAAGGAAATGGGGTGTGGAAAAAAGTGCTTCAATCAAAATATGGAGGACAACACGACCTCATTAGCAGCTCTAGACTTCCAGATACTCGGAGGCACGCATCTCTTTGGTGGAGGGATTTAGGTAAGATTAGCCCTTATAAAAACAATGTTGATTGGTTTGATAAAGGCTTATGCAAAAATATTGGGAATGGTAATAATACAAAATTTTGGAGGGATAAATGGATTGGTACCTCATGTTTCGAGGTTCGCTTTAGGCGATTGTTTTCAATTGCTATAAATAAAGAGGCGACAATTAGTGAGATGGGAGAATTTATTGACGAGGTGTGGGTTTGGAAATGGAGTTGGAGAAGAAATTTATTTGTGTGGGAACTTGACTTGCTTGGGGAACTCATTGGGGTCATTCAAGGAGTGTACTTGACACAAGGGAAGGAATATAAATGGTGGTGGTGTGCCGAAAAAGATGGAATTTTTTCAGTCAAATCAGCATATAATATGATTTATCCTTCGGTCTTGGTGGAGGATGTCACTAGGTTCATGCTCTTATGGAAGATTACGGCGCCGCCAAAAACAATGATTTTTGTGTGGAGGTTGTTTTGGGATAGATTACCGACAAAAGTGAACCTAGCTCGTCGGGGAATCTTGAATCCAAACGAACCTCTTTCTTGTTTCTTGTGTGGGAGTGATGAAAATTCACTAAATCATCTCTTTGGAGAGTGTCCTATAGGATACAGAGTTTGGATGGGATGTTACGAATGGATGGGATTTCGTACCATTATTCACAAAAAAATTGATTTGCATCTTCAACATTTTCAGGAGCTCTTCGTACATAAAAAGCACGCAAGGGTATGGACGGGCATTTGGTTTATTGTTGCGTGGACAATTTGGTTGGAAAAAAACAATGTGGCATTTCAAAGAGGAGTTTTAGATGTTAACAAAATGATCGATCTTGTCAAAATAAGATCTTGGGTTTGGTTTGAATATCGTTTAAAATACTGAATAAAAAATGGGCGATTTACACCGCTAGTGCGTGCAATTTACACACAGTAGGGCAAAATCACTCATCGGAGCTAGGGTTTTCAATTCCTCCGTCAAAATTCGCCGGAGAAGAGAGAATAATATGGAGAAACAGAATAAGATAACATCAAGGGGAAGGATCAACATAAATGGGGAAAAGGATTCAGAGAAAGAAAAGGAGGTGGCAGAAGAGGAGGACACAACATAGAAGCAAATAGAAGCAGAGGAGCCACAATCAAAAGCGCCGCTGACAGAGGTGGCGTACAAGGATATAGGAATCAATCAACCCAGAAATACAAAGAGGTACAATGAACTTTTTGCTGGTAATAGACGATTTGAGAATGGAGTAGCAGTACCTTATTTTCCACAACAGAATAGGGATGTGTTAGAATTTACTAGTGAGGATATAACTGAATCAATAGATTACTGGAATTATGCACTAATTGGCACAGTGGTAGGGTTGAAAATACCTTATGAAGCTATGATGGGATATGTGAAAAGTAGATGGACAGTTCAACCTCACATACATGTTGTGCAACAATGAGTGTTTGTGTTTAGGTTTGAAACAGCAGATGCAATGATGGAAATCTATGGGGGCGGCCCATGGATGGTGAAAGGGGCATATCCACTGATTTTGCAAAGATGGACTCTTGGGATGAAACTAGAACCTGGAAAAATGCAGAGTTACCCAGTGTGGATCCATCTACCTGCACTGGATCTGCAGTTTTGGACACCTCATATGATAGGCAAGATTGCAAGCTTGGTGGGGAAACCAATATATATATAGACAAACTCACTGCATCAAGGGAAAGACTGGCATTTGCAAGAGTATTTGTGGAGCTACAAGCGGGTCAGAAACTCATGGATAAGATCAATATGAGGGGACCAGATGGAAGGGAGTATGAGCAAAGAGTAGTGTATGAGAACAGACCATTCCAGTGCTACACTTGCCAGAGATTTGGACATAATGCAAGAAACTGCCAAGTCATGAAGCCAACTTGGGTGGAACTGAAGAAGGATAAGAAAGAAGATCAGTTAGCAGAGGAAAAACAAACAGAAAGTGAAGTAGTGGTGCAAATCCCAGAAACACCAAAAACTAAGAACAAAGAAGGGACAACAAGGGAGAAACAAACAGAAAGTGAAAGGGAAACAACCAACATGGAAGAAGATAAGGAGAAGGAAAGACAAGAGACAGAAGAAGGTGACCATGGATCACAAAATATTGATGGGATAGAAATAGTGGTGCAAATTCCAGAAACACCAAAAACTAAGAATAAAGAAGGGCCTGCAAACACAGGAAGCAAAACAAAGCAAATGCAAAGAGATGAAATAACAGAACCAGAAGCAGAAGAAGAAGAGCAAAGTGCAGAAGGCTGGAAGCTAGTTGAATCTAAACAGAAGTCTAAGAAACAGCAATGGACAGCAAGATGGGGGACAGAAAAGAGAGGCAGAGGAAGGGGGGGGGGGGGTAGAATACCCAACAATGGATAAAGAAATCAAGCTAGAAGTGTGGAACTTAAGGGGGATGAATGACCCTCTTAAGCAGGCAGCTTTTAATGATTTTGTAGGTAGTAATAAATGCACTATAGGTGCAGTAGTTGAAACTAGGTTAAGAAATAAGAATTATGAGAAAGTTAGGAATACACTGGAGAAGCATTGGGACCTGGACAACAACTTAGTACACAGCAAGAACTGCAGAATCCTGCTTATATGGAAGGGTGGAGAAATAAATCTGAAAGTGGAAGGGAAAAGTGATCAGTATATTCACTCTAGAATAGAAACAAAGGATAAGAAATGGAGAGGGTATGTTACAGTGATCTATGCTCATAATAATGCAGAACAGAGAAAAGAGCTTTGGAAGACTCTTGGAAAGATATCTCAAACAATGAAGGAGCCTTGGTTGATAGCTGGTGACTTTAATGTGGTTTTGAAACCAGAGGAGAAATGGAGTGAAACAAACAACCCATACACTGGGGGGACAGAACTTCAAGACATGTTGGAAACAACTGGACTTCAAGATCATCAATACTTGGGTCCAGTTTATACCTGGAATAACACTCATACCTTTTGTAAATTAGATAGAGTGTTAATCAACCAGGAGTGGCAAAGCTCTAATAGAGAATCAGTGGTGCAGTTCCTGCCACAAGGAGTGTCTGACCACTCACCAAGTATTACAAGAATATTTGCAGCAGAGAGCAAGAGGAGAATCCCATTCAAGTTCAAGAACCTCTGGGCTGATGATGACCAGTTCATGGGGCTAGTTACAGAGATATGGGACAGGCAGGATGAAGGAATAAAAATGTTTCAGCTGATAACCAAGCTAAAGAATCTGAAGGAAAAGCTGAAGAAACTTAACTGCAGAAAATACAAAAACCTGGAGGAAAAAGTTAAGGAAAAACTAAAAGAGCTTATGGAGATACATGAGAGAAACATGCAAGAACCAGGAAGATATAATACAGAAGCAGCAGAGAAAAAAGAAGAATATCTGGAGGTTCAACAGACTTTGCTTAAACAGCTACATCAAAGAGCAAAAACAGAGTGGACAGAAGAAGGAGATACATGCACAAGATTATTCTATCAACAAATCAAAACAAGAAGGAAAAATAATGCTATGCATGCATTGATAACAAGTGAAGGTAAGACATTGAGTACAAAACAAGAAATAACTAACCATGTTTTACTCTTCTACCAGGAACTATTTGGCAAGGAGAAGGAAGTGAAACAACTCAACAACAAGGCAATGAAAGAAGGACCACTAGTGACAGAGGAAATGAATACAAAACTCAAGGAGCCAATAAGCAAAGAGGAAGTAACGAGAGCAATTTTCTGCATGGATGACAATAAAAGCCCAGGACCAGATGGATATAATGCTTGTTTCTTCAAGAAAAGCTGGAGGGTGACATGTACTCTAGTTTATGAAGTAGTTAGAGAATTCCAAGAATCAGGTAGAATTATTAAACAAATTAATGCCACTTCTGTTTGCTTATTACCTAAAGTAGAAAATGCAACATCCATAGGAGATTACAGACCTATTGCCTGCTGCAACATGCTATATAAAATCATAACAAAGGTCTTAGCTAACAGGATAAAGAGCATATTTCTTGACATTATAAACCCATGTCAAAATGCATTTGTGAAAGGCAGATACTTATTCCAAAATGTGTTCTTAGCTCAGGAATTGATAAGAGGGTATAATAGAAAACATGTGTCTCCTAGATGTATGCTTAACATTGACCTTAGAAAGGCTTATGACACCATAAACTGGAATTTTCTCCATGATGTTCTCAAAAACTTTGGGTTTGAGGATAGTTTTATAAAGCTGATTATGTCTTGTGTATCCTCTGCAAATTTTTCATTTTGTATTAATGGGAGCCTAGAGGGTTTCATGCAAGGAAAGCAGGGGTTAAGGCAAGGTGACCCAATGTCACCATATTTTTTTGTTCTGTGCATGGAATATATGACTAGATTAGTCCAGACTAATATTAATGAGAATAAGAATTTCAAATATCACCCCAAGACTGCAAAGTTAAAACTGACTCACATGTGCTTTGCTGATGATTTGCTTTTATTCTGCAGAGGGGACAATGACTCATTAATAGCACTGGAAAAAGCAATGAATGAATTCTCACTAACTTCAGGGTTACAAATTAACAAATCTAAGAGCTCAATCTTTTTGGCAGGAGTAAAAGAGAGGGAAAAAGAGGAGTTAATGAGGATATGGAGCTTTCCAGAGGGGGAGTTTCCAGTCAGATACCTAGGCATACCATTAAGCCCAAGGAAGCTGAAGATAGAGGAGTATGAAGGATTCATAAAGAAAGTAAGTGCAAAACTTCAGAGCTGGTCAGCCAAGAACCTGAGCTATGCAGGGAGAACACTTCTGGTGAGAACAGTATTGTTGTCTATTCAAAGATTTTGGTGCTATGTATTGCCTATTCCTGTAGGTGTAGCAAAGAGAATAGAGTCCTTGTGCAGAAGTTATCTATGGTCAGGAAAAGAGTTTGGGAGGAAGAGTCTAGTAGCTTGGACCCAAGTATGCCAAGAGTACAAGAATGGAGGACTTCAAATCAAATAAATTCTCAGTTGGAACAAGGCCTTACTGTGTGCTCAAATCAATAGGCTAGCTAACCACAGGGAGAAACCAACAGTATGGACAGAGTGGATCAAGGCATATAAAACCAGGGAGTGTGATATGTGGAGTGTACAACCAAAGATAGAAGACTCCCCATGGTGGAGAACTTTAATCAAACTTAGGGATGAGATGAAGAACATGTTCCCTGCCAGGCACCCAGACCAATGGAACAGAATGACACAAAAACAAGTAATAGAAGAGTGCTACAAAAAATTTCATAAGGAAACTGAACCAAAAGACTGGATAGATCAGGTATGGAATAAGATCTCAACTCCTAGAGTGAAATTTATTAACCGGCTGATTATGCATGGTAGGATTGCTACTAAGGATAGATTAATGAGATTCAGAATGATAGATGAGAATATATGTGAACTGTGTAAGAATGCTGAAGAGTCAGTTAATCATCTGTTCTTTGAATGCCCTAAAGCGACTTGTGTCCTAGAAAAAATCATGAGAGCTGTAGGGTTGGGAGCAAAAATGGTCAAACTGCAGGACTGGACAAAGGCATTTAGCAAATCAGAAAAAAAGGCAACAATGGTATATCAAATGAGAGCAGCAGCATTGGGAGCTGTAATGGATGGCATATGGAGATGGAGGAATGGAATTATATTTGAAAAAATGACCAAATCAGAGGGAGCACAATGCAAGGAGATAGCAGGAGATCTGCTCATCCGAATAAGGTACAAATGGGGTAAGAAGTTGAATAGATTCTTGAAAAGTATTACTACAAACTTGAGCAATATATAAGAGATAGAAAATTCTGGAATCTGTTAACTTTCTTGCTACGAAGTGTTTTCAGTCTACAGGAATATAATGCAACAGAATGAGGAGAAGCTTGGCTTAAAAACAGGTAAGGACTTCTATCTTAACTAAAAGAGAGTCCCTATCAATGTTGAAGCCACTATCATCCAAAAGAGCATCCGAGGACTACTGAGATAGAACTAGGAGGGTACAGTCACGGTGAATGCCGGAGCTGGTTACAAGGAGAGTTCTATCAAGAGAGTAGTATTGGATTGAGGCTTAACACGAGTAATAGCCCTAGGCTAGAACTTAGTGTTTTCCTTTGCTAGATAGAGCATTGATTGTAAACAAGAATAGCTTCACTTGGGGTATGCCCCTCGTATCTTTGTAGACTCTCTTTTAGTAATATATTTACCTTTCGTGCGAGAAAAAAAAAAGATCTTGGGTTTGGGTTAAGGCTAAGGTTCCTCATTTTGTGTTTTCGTTTGTTGATTGGTCCTTTGTCCCTGGGCTTTGTATGTCATAAACTTTGTAAGGGTGAGCACCCCTTGTGCTCTTTGAATTTAATTTGTCTTATAAAAAAAAAACAACTTTGGCATAGTAACGCTACCCCCACGCTCTTTTTCTTGTGAGAATTACTCCATTTCGCAATTAGATCTTAAAATCTCAAATAAATTTAATTGTAGATTATCTTAATTACTTTCGAATATTAACTAATTTAATTATAATATAAAATACTTATTTAAAAAGACTAAATAGTTACAATATAAGAATTTCAAAAACAAAAAATTATCAAGGAAAAATCGATACTTAATAGTACGAATAGTTTATCGGTCAATACTGAGAAAATTTTAGCAATTATAAAATAATAAAAAATTATTTGTTTACCATTTCAATTTGCATGTTATCCGTAAATTTCAAACCAGAATAACAATAAATAGCAAAGAAAAAGATAGTTTATCATTACAATGCATGTTTTTCTAGTTAATTTCAAACTTCAAAAATTAACAACTAATTAAAGTAAATAAAAAATTAGTTTGTCATTTCAACTTACTTTTCTTTTAGAAAATTCCAAACCTAGGAAAGTTAATATTTAATAACTAATAATTTTGGAAATAAATATTGTCGCAACTTTTGATTAGTGTGCAACTGCACATTATCAAGTAGTTCAACAAGGAGTTATGTGAGTCATATTATTTTTGATTACTAATTAAATTTGTTTAGATTTAAATTTTTAAAATAGAAAAGTAAAGAGAGATGGTAAACTAATCTTAGTAAATTAAACTTTGCTTCATAATTTTTAGTTTGTACATTTCCTAAACTGTAAATTTATTTAACATCTTTCAATTATTTAAATAATTATTTTTTATAATAATTAGAAAAAAAGTAATGTTTTAAAGAAAGAAAAATAATTGTCGAGCCGTCTTAGCTCAGCTGGTAGAGTGCGTGGCTTTTAACCACGTGGTCGTGGGTTCGATTCCCACAGACGACGATCACACTTCATTTTTGATGTTTACGCACAAAAGTAATAGGTGGTGGGTAACGTTAATTGGAGTGATAAGGTGTTATCGAATTGGAGTAATACGAACAAATACACTCGTCATAATCACTTGAAAGAGGATTTTGCTCTACAATAAATCGGATGAACACTTCTCAAGCTTTATACATTTTATTAGATAAACTTTGTTTGAGTTACTTGACAAGTTTAATTGGCATTATCATTAGCAATCTCTTGTATGTTTTGATCTATTAATAGGACTCCGTACTCCCGTCTTTTTCTTCAAAACCAGTTACTTTCACTTTTAAATTTCTTCTTGGTAATCAGAGTCGCTGTGAGGACAAAAGTTCAATATTCTTTTTCTTCTCGTGGCTTCTCTTTCTGTCAATGTTGGTAATTTCATAACCTAAAAACTTACACTACCCACATGAATACAAACTCATGTTCTCCCGAGACACCTCAAACTAGGGGTGACAAATAATTCACTGAAATCCAAATCCAACAGATTCAGATCTGGTCTAATAGGATCAAAATTCATATTGAATCCACTATCCTGGATCCAAAATGGATTCAACTCGAAATGGGTCGAATCCAAATCCATTTGGATTCACAAATCCAACTTCTAACATTTTTTTAGGATCCAATACTGGATCCACCAAAGATCCATGTTGGATCCAACTCTATATCCAACGAACCATGTCTGATTCAAAATATGTACAAGTTTAAAGGTTTGCAACTATTACGTTCTAACTATTCTTTAAGCACATAATATATACTTTCTTGGTATCTTTTTGAAATCTGTGATTAATCAAATTCACAATAATAAATTAAGTAAACCTATAAAAGAATATTAGTACTCTACACTTAAATGAAAGTGAAAATAAAAGCACAAATAGGAGAAAAATAAACACTCAATCTATTAAATACAAACACATGTTAATTAGCACATCTCATCTAGTATGACAAGAAGGATGGTACTTACCATTGTTCCACCAAAGAGAAACAACTAATAATTCAAAGTATAACAAAACACAATAAAATAACTAACAAATATAGAAGTGTCAGGCTAACAATTCAACAATTTGAACAAGTCTTTGTTCCATAGCGAATTGTAATTCTATAACAATAAAAACAACATAGTAATTCAGAGTACCCTAAAAACAATAAATCAATGAAAGAACACAAGACATAATTTGTTTACTCAGTTCAGCAACAGACTACTTCTGAGAGCAATCCAAACTAGGATTTCCACTATGACGATGGCGAACAATTACAAATAAGATACAACAATTGTCTCTCACAGATTTATAACAATATCTCACAATGTTTCTTAGATCTCCCAAATGTTTTCTCTCTTATTTTAATCTCTCTCACTCTTCTTTATGGCGACTATTCAATCAACACACTTTTGAAGGCGCAAGGCCACGCCTCGGGGGATACAAGGCACATGAAGATAATGCCCTAGACATCATATAAATGGCAGTTGAAACAAGCTAGGACAATATGATGATTTTTGGTTGAAACCTGGTTGCCACTAGGTTGTACGATCAGTCGGCACGCGACGTGCGCTGACGACATGCGGCCCTTGCTGCTCGCTACCCGAATAGTGCGACGAGTGCTCTGTTTTCTTTCTGAGCAGCTTTTGATCGCGGTCTTCACTGTTCAGGCCCTCCGTCTTCACTTTTAAGGCTTCACAAACCTAACAATGTCCCACTTAGAGACTGAACCTACTATTGCACTCTTCAACGCCAAAACCATTATACACGTAGCAATCCATAAAACTCTGGCAACGCCAATCCTCAAACTTCTTCAAAAATCTAAGGTCCGTTAACCACACACAACTTCAACTCCACTAAGGCAGCAACGTCAATCAACAAATCATCAAACTCCCACTAGCTTGAATCCTCACCACGTGACAATGTCCGCATCGCCACATACTTGCAACACTTGTATTTATCCCAAATCCTAATTACATAGGCCGTTGAGCATTACATTTTTTAAAGTTGTTTTTAAATAAATAGGGACAATTGTTTATCATTAATTTTTACTTAAGAACTGATTGTTAGAATTCATTCTCAAAGCTAGAAAATGTCTTACTTGCCCGATATGTTGTATACCTTTCCCACACACAGGTAAGACACTTTCCTTCCATTTGGTTTAACGTGGGGAAAAATTAGAATTCGTTTATATGTCACTATTTAGAGGTCTTCACATCTCACATTGGTCTCCGTAAAGGAGAGTGAACAAAAGGCCAACATTCTGGAACAATACCTTAAAAAAAATTTAATTCAGGATAACTAAACATGTAGTTTCATCAATAGTTTCAACCAACTACAAATATGTGAAACCTATTTTGAGATCTTAACATTGGTAAAAACAAATTGTTCACATTATTCAAAAAAACTTTGTAAAAAATATTATCATAATAGATGAGGAATACACTTTTACGTTTTATTTCCAAATAATCGATTCGATTGATCCAAATCGGGCATGAGTTGATCCACAAATCTGGGTGCATTTAGCTACTCCTAAAAAATTGTATAGAGATTATAATTAAGACTTTTAGGTAGACACAATTTTATTTTTATTGAACAAAACACGGGCACACTTAACTAATAAGTAGCGTTTCATTGAGTGCACTTTGAAAATCAAAATAATGCAGTCATTGCAAGATGAGGCGGTATAATAAGCCACTTATTATTGAGATGGAGTTATAATGCAATTATAAAATATATTTTAAGAAATTATTTTGATCCGAAACATTAGTTCACCATGTTATCAATATAGTGATGGTGAACAATGATTATTGCTTTCTCGACCAAACCCAATACTGTTTCGTATTCTCCATCTTCTGTTTTTTTTATTTAGTATTTACCCGACCTCACATAGCCTTTTTCCCCATATTATGGTGGTATTTTCTGATACTTTTTTTTTCTCATAATTTTACTTTGATCAAATTTTGATTTAATTATGTATCTCATAATTATTTGATTGTATATCATATCTTCAGCAAAACACTTCAAATGTGCTCTTCTTTAGGGTTGGGTCATCGGCGAATTCAAGAATTGAATGTCAGGAGGCTAATTATTTTTAACGATAGACAAGCTATTCAAAATGAAAGAAGAGAAGAAAAGGCGAAATAATACATAACGAAAAATATAAAACAATTGTTTTGAATCGATTTAGTGGCAATTTTTGAAATAAATTTTTTTTTTGATCGGCAAAGAAAATTTTTATTTCAGCAAGGTACATGAAGTACTCAAAAAAGATTACAAGGTCAAAAGAAAATGAGTATCAAACAACCAAATCAGAAGTTGAACCGAGCTACACGCAAAATAAAGGAAATCTAAACCAATCTTCATAAGAATAAAAAAAAACTTCATCTCTTTTGCCCGAAGCCACTTCCAACATTTAATCTTAACAAGATCCAATTTCTTCTCGAGATTAAGATGTACATAACTAAAATGCGTACGGTTCCTGACACACCAAATGGACCAGATAATAAAAAACCAAATGCAACCAATACCAGATTTCCAACGAGTGCGTGGTATCAAATCGATGAATTGAGAGAAATGATCGCGAGGTTTGTTAGCGAGAGCAGAGGAGATCCTGAAAGTGCTAGTATTCTGGCTATATTAGGACAACATTTGGATCTAAATGTTAGAGTAACATTGAGAACAAAATCTCAATGATAGAGTAACATTGAATACACTATCTTTATTACAATCATGTTTAAAGTTCTTAATTATTGTTTTGCCTTTATTCACTTAACTAACTTAGTTCCACAGCTGTGTTTATCTTTGATTATTATCCAGGAAACAAACTTAGCATAGGTTGATCTTTTGAGTTTCCATTATGGAAAGTTTCCTTAATTAAGTTAATCGCACAACTTAAAAGGAAAGAAGTGGAGTTCAAGTGCAACTAGAAAACATCCAAGATAAGTCCTAATTTGAAGAAGGAGTCTTTCCTTAGTTACTTTACTAACAAATAAACTATTATTCAAGAAGGACTGCGAGAGCTTGGAAGAGGAGTTCGATTAGGAAATTTGAAGAATTACCAACCGTGAAGTACCAACACACTTTGAAGTCCAAGTCAAGAACCTATATATAGGTGTGAAGTACACCATGACAAACACGAGACAAGAGCTAATCAATCTGAGAGATTTATTTACAAGTTGTTGAGCGTTGTCTTGCTTTCGCAAAGTTTGTTAGTTGTTAGATTAATTCTAGGTTTAGAATTGAGAAAGCAATTCTTGTCTCCTTTGTTGAGTTCAAGCAACTTGAGAGTTATGAGCTTGGGAGTTGTGAGAAACATTTTTGTTAAACCTTTGTGGTATTTTGCCTACGGCTCGAAAGATAATATTAATATATAATCTTTTTAAATTTTGTGTTCTTTATTTCCGCTGCAAATTATTATGGACCACTGTTAAAGTAACATTGTACTTTTCGTTGTTAGTTTAACATCAAGCTAAAGTATCAACCCGATCCACAATTTCAGATCCCAAACCAGTTTAGGAAATGCGACCAGATCGTTAAGGGAAAATAACATTCAAAAAAGAGATGCTCACAAGTTTCAGGTGCCTGATTGCAAAAAGTGCATCAACAATCATTCAAGTCGCTGATAACCTTGCGTTTGAAAAGATTGATCTTTGAGGGCAAAGGGATTTGTGTTTTGTTTCAACTTTTAGTTCCTAAACAAATGTCCTCATAATATATGTTACAGTAATTGTGTCGACAATAAATGATTTTTATGCATTGTCATTTTTTAATATTACATATAATTTAGATAAATACTAGAATTATAGTCTGAGTTTTTTTTAGATTTGTTTAATATTGTAAGAGCATTATAAAATTAGTCGACAATGCACATATGGTATGTATTTACAAATGTTGAAACTAATTATTTTTTTGAACAATGATAAAATTATACGTTTAATTCAATTTAATAACATTAAGTTTCCATTAATCAAGTTGTATGATTAGATTCAATATATATTTCTCGATCTAATTAAGTGCAGTATATATGGTCTAATTTTTTTTTTTTTTGTGAACTATATGGTCTAATTAAGTGTAGTAAGACTGTTTTCTTTTTGCTACTTTTTTAACACGAAGTTTTTTACTAACAAAAAGCCTACATTGAGTTATTGATTAACTTAAGTTACTGTTTTGGTCTTATTTCGTCCGTGTTACAATACACCAAAGATAATAACAAATAGTTCTGACAATGCCAAAATAATGCTAATCCAATATAATAAACGGATTAACTTGGTCCGGAACACCTACTGTCTATTACAAGTATTGAATTGCTCTAGATATCCTAACAAGACAAATAATCGTGTAGATAGAACAGAGGACGATCAAAGTGCACATCGAATGTGGTTGGTTTGATGTTGTTGTAAATCGAACTCGATTGGTTTGAGAGTGTTGTCGGTTGAATTGATGAAGTGTCGAATCATTCTGGTTTGATGCGGTTGTGTCGAACTGAGATAATTCGACACCGTTGAACCTCGAATGGGGACTGGTTCGATCTTAGTCAGTGTTAGCAAGGTCAACGTCGAACACTGAGTAGTAATGAACAGTAAAATAAGTCGAATCAAGGCGTTCGATGTGGTAGTAATATGTGTTGTGCGTTTCTCTCTCTTCTAAGAAGGAAGGGGCGGGGTATTTATAGACAGTCCCGTGGGACCCTCTTAACGCTGGAGAGCCAGCATCGAACAAGCGTGGTTCGATGCTGAACTCGCATCGAACCTCCTCTGTTTGATGCTCTCCTATCAATGGGCCTTTGCTGCTGGGCCGACCCAATCTTGGATTTGGGCCTACCTTAAATCATCCTCATCATATAGTCCCCCTAGTTTGGGAGACGGTGTCTATTAGAGAGCGGTTTTCAAACTTACAAATATTTGTATTCTGCTTTATATTCTTCGAAAACTATGCCCCCGATTGGGAGACGATCTTAATAGAAGATCGGCTTCCAATCTCGGAGGATGTGGATGTGAAAATTGAGTGACAAAATTTTTAACATTGCGAATTCTGGCCGCTCGATGCATTAAGTGACAACATCGAACGATTACAATTCGATGTACGCAGATGCGGACATCGAATCAGGTGCATTTGATGTGGACACAACGAACAAGATCTGTTTGATGCTGACGCATCGGAACCGGAGAAAAACGGTGGATGGGTCTATATAAGGGGCCAATTTCCACCTCATTTTCATTTTCTTCTTCATGATAGACTTTTAACTACTCTTTATACTGCATCGAACGGAAAGGGTTCGACACACCTAACATCGAACCGTCAGTGTTCGACCTTCCTAATTGTGTCGAATTCCAGTGATTCGATGCTCATGTAAATTTTGGTTTGCTTCAGTGATCCAGATATCATTCCATAATTGACCTGAAATGGCGAATAAAAAAACTAAGAACCGAAGTAAGCCTGTAGTGTCACCCGAGAATATCTATGATGCTCGAAAAAGGAGTGAGGAAAAAGAAGCCTCAGACGTGGGCCCATCATTTGCCAGTGTTTCTTCAGAAGGATCCTCAGAAGAGGCTGCAAGAACTAAAACTACAATTAAGGCCCCTGGAGCTTTATTCGATAATTGGGGTGTAGGTCACTCCACTTCTCCACCAGTTGATCGTTCTACCATGAGGCTCAGTGGTGTCAGTGCGGGTGCTGAGGTGCCTATTGTGAGGAACTTCAAATGTCATGAGGATTTTGTCCCGCGGAGATTGGTAATGACGCCAACTGCCACTGGTGGGCGCGTTAAGGTTGGGACTAATTCTCAAATCCAAGATATGGAAGAAATTGATGCGGAAGATGAGAGAATTGCTGCCAATTTGGCTTGTTTTAATGCATTCAATCCCCTGTTTAGGAGTGTACGAAGTACGAATGGAGCGCGTTTCTCTCGTTCAGGAGGTGAGCATTGGTACGCCGCCACTAAGAGATAATTAGCTGAGGATGAATCGGCTCGAGAAGCTCAGGATATTTCTCCGCCCCCATTTAAGCGACCTCGACCTTCAGGTAATCCGAGACCGCCCCTCCTGAAAGTCTCATTCATTATGATTTTCTTAATGGCGAGAATTCAGAATCTTTGAGCGCTACTTTGGGCGGATATCTCTTAAGAGAAGAACACGCGGCATAGATTATGCTAGACCTATGGCCTCAACTGGATCGCCAAGCTCTAATTGATAGGTTAGGATACCGTGATCTGGCATGCTTTGGTCGTTTATTTTTTGCTGCTATTACTACATGAGTGTATCGACTGTGTCTGGATTACAGTGGTTTGATTGAGGTACAGAGTCAACATAATTTCGTCATCGATAGGTTGCATGCAAGTATTCGTAGTGGTGATAATAGGCGATTAAATGCGCTAAAACGCGCTAAATAATCTGAAAAGGTGGCGGCTAAGGTTGTTCGTGATGCCCACGATGCTGGAGTAATGGCCAAGAAAACTGAGGAAATTGTTGCCGCATTGCGTGCATAAATAACTGCATTGAAGAGAGAGAATGACTCTTTGAAGCGTGAGAATTTTTCTCTTAAAGCGTCAAATGCTGTCGCGGATAGTGTCATAGCCAATTTGGGTCAGCGAATCCAAAATTTTGAATCGGAGGATTACAAGTGCTCCATTGCCAAATCTTTCATGCAGAGTAATGTTTATAAATTTCTTGAATTACTCCATGGTGCTGCGGACATGAAATATGGTATGGAACTTGGCGTCGACGAGGTTGCTTATCTCGGATATCTCGGAGAGGGTTTCCGAAAAGATATGCTAGATGCGAGCCGTGGTCCTAGGATAGAGATCCCGGAGCCTAGCGGCGATGAAAACGATGACTTGCAGGTCCCTAGACCCGGTGATCCATTTTTTGTCGTATGGCGTGATCGCAAGGGAAAAGGTGCGAGTGGTTCGAGTTCTTTGAATTCAAATTCACCTCTAATGCAGGAGGGAATAGATATAGATGCTCCTAGCGATATTTTGAACGAGTTGGAGTTGGTCAATATAGCCCTTCACGCCGCTTTCGGTCAGAGCGATGATGAAGTTGAATTGCCTCAAAAAGCATCCAGGTCTGCAATTTTTTTGTCAAGTCCTCCTAGGACGTCGGGTTTTCAACACATGCCTGCTGTGGCTGTGGATAAGGGAAAAAAGGTTATGCCCGCGTTCGGGATTCCTGGTCCGACAATGATACTGCCAACTGGAATGTACCCTCCTCGAGATCGTGGAGCTTCTGTTATTAAAGTTGTTGTGCCCGAACGATCGCTCAATGATCAGAATTTGATTTCTACTAGCAGATATCAACTTGGCGATGCCTCTAAAGGAGATGAAGTTATTTTACCCGAAGGTTGGGCACAAGCAGATGACTTGGTGCTCACACAAGATCAAATTCAGGGAAATTGTGCCAATTATGCACGTTCTGTGGGTGTGATCCTTCGTCCTTCGTCCCCCCAGTCTTCAACTGAGTAGCAATACTTAGGTTATACCATTTTGATGATATTAGGCTTTTTGTTGTGTAAATAATCTTTGTATCTCTCTCGCAGCGGTTCTTGAAGGAGACCAATTATGCAGCTTGATATCATAGTTTTTGATTTATATTTTATTCTTACAATTTACTCTCTTTAATCCAGTTCAATGCACGTTTAATTACTCTTTGTCTTTTGTCGATTTCATAGTTATGTTACGTCTTACAATCATTTTCAGTTTTGCTTTGCATTTTTGTTATGACGGTTGCGTTGTGCATGAGAGGTTTGACCACTTTGGGCACTTCATACTACCGTCATGACGCTCGAGCCGAGCATGGGGGGTTTGACCACTTTGGGCACTTCATACTGCCGTCATGACACTCGTGACGTGCATGGGGGGTTGGACCACTTTGGTCCTCTTATTCCTTCGTCATGACGCTCGTGTCGTGCATGAGGGGTTGAACTACTTTGGGCCTCTTATTCCGCCGTCATGACGCTCGTGTCGTGCATGAGGGGTTGGACCACTTTGGGCCTCTTATTTCACTGTCATGACGCTAGTGTTGTGCATGAGGGGTTGGACCACTTTGGGACTCTTATTTCGCCACCACTTTGAGCCTCTTATTCTGCCGTCATTTCCACCTACGTCATTTAACGGATAGAAAATATAATTAGTTACTCAAAAGGATTGAGCTTGATTTTTACCGAGGCGCCTATGTTTCCCATTTTGCATGGGACTTAAGCCTTCGTAGTTCATACAATTATTTGAACGCCATATGACATTGTTTCACTTTCTATGCATAGTAACGTCTAAGATGTTGCACATTCCATGGACGCTTCTGTTGAACACCCTGTATAGTCTCCAAGTTTTAGTATCCTCGTGAACTTGCTCGTATGACTCTAAAAGGCCACTCCCATTTTGGTATGCTATTTTACCGCAATGCTTCTTAGGACCAAATCACCTACTTCAAAGTTTCGGAACTGAACCCTTTTAACGTAGCTTTTGGCCATTGCTGCCTTGAAAGCCATTGTGCGTTGATACGCATCGTCCCTTGTTGAGCCTATCCCTATCATATCGAGATCCATTTTTCTTAAGCGGGTCGATTATTCTGGGTTATAATCGTTAATCTTTCGCGTCGGCATACCTATTTCTGCAGGCAGAACAGCCTCGGTACCATATAAGAACAAACGGAGTCTCCAATGTCGTTGTTCTTGGAGTTGTTCTATATGCCCATAATATTCCTTGAAGCTCTTCTGGCCATGTTTTTCCTGTGCTTCTCACCCTCCTTTCAAGATAATCCTTCAATGTTTTGTTGGTGGATTCCGTTTGACCATTTAACTGAGGATGATAGGCTGAGGTCAGATTATGAGATATCTTTAATTCTGCGAACCATGATTTAATCTCATTTCCGCTGAATTGCGTGCCATTGTCACATATAATATACCTCGAAATTCCAAAACGACATATGATGTATTTCCAGATAAACTCAACCATATTCTTCTCTGTGATCGACGACATAACCTCTACTTCGACCCACTTGGTATAGTACTCAACTGCCACTACCAAATATCTCTTTTGACCTGTAGCCGGGAGAAAATGTCCTATGATATCGATTCCCCATTAGTCAAATGGACACGCCACGTCGATGGGTTGTAGCGATTGTGCAAGTCTATGAATGAGATGAGCATGGTACTGACAGCTGTCACATTGCCTCAAAAAGGTTGTTGCATCTTTTAATAGAGTTGGCTAATAATATCCCTGACGCAATATTCGTTGAGCTAAAGCTCTTCCCCCTGAATGATTTCCACAGCACCCTGCATGAATTTCTTTCATGACATATTCAGCATGGGTTGAAGTCAAGCATCTCAGTAGTGGTCCTTCGAAAGATCTTTTGTATAGCTCTCCATTGTTGATAGTAAACATGTAGGCCTTATATTGCATTCTGCGATGTGTATTCGAATCTGTCGGGAGAATACCCTCCCGAAGAAAAATCATAATCTTGTCCTTCCAAGATGGGTCTTCTTGTATTTCCAATATAAATTCCGCCCACGACTCTGTAGCATTTATTTTGATATTCCGATCGATGGCTTGTCAGCGACCATAAGTGTGACTCTCTTCTCTATCAGAATTTCCGAAGAACTCGCGAATTTAGAAAGCGCATCTGCTTTCGCATTGTCGTCCCTTGGAATTTGAGTAATATCAAAGAATTTAAAATTCCTTGGCAATTCTTTTACCTTCGGGGCATACAATTTCATTGTCTCCTCTCGCGTCTCATATTTTCCCGAGAAATGATTTGCCACTATGAGCGAGTCGGTAAATATATCCAAATGTTCAATGTTAAGTCCGAGAGCCATTTTGACACCGACAATAACTGCTTTGTACTCGGCTTCGTTATTTGTTACCATGTAGTTTAGACTGATAGAGAATTCAAATTCTCTTTGCTCGGGGGACAGAATATGGATTCCGACTCCTCCGTGAGTGGTTGCGGATCCGTCCGTGTGTAATATCCATGTTATGGTTGCCCTGCTGGTTATTCCTTGGTCTGATATCGAAAAGATACAATTTGCGGTTTCGGCTACACTGTTACCAAGAGGCTCAGCCATGAAACCCGCTAAGACCCGTGCTTTAATTGCAGTTCGCGGTTTGAACTCCAATCCGAATTCACTGAGCTCAATCGCCCATTTAACCAATCTGTCTGAAGTTTCGGGCCTCACCAACACTTGTTTCAAAGGTTTGTCTGTCACCACCGTGATTGGGTGAGATTGAAAGTATGATCTCAATTCTTGTGTGGTAGCAACGATTGCTAATGCGAACAATTCTATTTCCAGGTAATTTCTTTCTGCCCCCTGCAGAACTCTAATCACATAGTGAATGAGTAACTGCTGAGTTCTCTTTTGCTTGACTAGTACCGTACTAATAGCGTGTGAGGATACCGCTAGGTATAGATACAACCATTCATTTTCCTCCGATTTAGCTAACAATGGTGGGCTCACCAAATAATTTTTCATTTGCCTAAGAGCCTCCTCACATTCTGACGTCCAAATGAAATCCTTGCTTCGCCTCATGACTTTAAAGAAATGAAGGTTCTTTTCTACAGATATCGATATGAACCTTCCCAAGGCCGTCAACCGGTCCACCAGACATTGTACATCCCTCGCTGTCTTTGGTGATGGTTGATCCAACATCGCCTTTATTTTATCTGGATTGTCTTCGATTCCTCTTTCGTTCACCACATAGCCTAGGAACTTCCCCGCCGTCACCCCAAACGTGCATTTCTTGGGATATTCTTTCTAATTTGATGGTAAGACATTTTGGCCACCAGTCTTTGAAATGTCGCCTCTGCATTCTTCAATCCAAACAGCATTACCCTGTAACAATACACTCATGTGTCTGTGACAAAAGTTGTTTTGCTCTGATCTTGCACTGCCATGAATATCTGTTGAAATCCGCTTTTCGCATCCATCATGCTCAGCAGCACACATCTTGCAGTCGAATCAACCAGTAGATCTATCCTAGGCAATGGAAAATGGTCCCCATGACAATGCTTGTTCAAATCCGTATAATCCATGCACATTCTCTATGTCGCTTCTTTTTTCATAACTGAAATGATATTGCTTAACCATTCTGAAAACCTTATTGCATAAATGTGCCGTGCCGCTAAGAGTTCTTGTACTTTTTTTTCGGCGGCTTCATTCTTCTCCTTGCTAAAATTCTGATTCTTTTGTCG
This sequence comes from Linaria vulgaris, assembly GCA_948329865.1. Classification (NCBI taxonomy): domain Eukaryota; kingdom Viridiplantae; phylum Streptophyta; class Magnoliopsida; order Lamiales; family Plantaginaceae; genus Linaria; species Linaria vulgaris. Next base: position 11,925,941 of record OX415254.1, on the reverse strand, counting down.
TATCGGCTTTGCGCTCTTGTCTACATTCAACCGATGTACTATAATTCTTGAGTCTATTCCGTGCAAGTCGGAATCAGACCATGCAAATATATCTGAATTACGCCTGAGACAGTCCACCAAAGCCACCTCTATTATTTGGTCCATTTCGGCCCCAATCTTTATTATTTTTTCGGTGCTCTCCCTAAATAGCTGCACAATTTTGAATTCCCCTAAGGGTTCCATTTTACATTCTTACCATTGTTTCAATAACTGACTCTTTGCTTTCTTCCGTGCCTGCTCCTTAGGCTCGGTTCGCTTTCCATTTTCGTCTGTTACCACTTCGATCTTCTTTCTTGCTTTCTTTTTTTCATCTGAAAGCGTATGACGTTTCTTTGTCATCTTAGCTACTTATATCTAAATACAATGCAAAATGTGTTCCCACAGACGGCGCCAATGTTTTGGTCTTATTTTGTCAGAGTTACAATACACCAGAGATAAGTACAAATAGTTATGACAAAGCCAAAATAATGCTAATCCAATATAATAAACAGACTAACTTGGTTCGAAACACCTACTGTCTATCACAAGTATTGAATTGCTCTAGATATCCTAACAAGACAAATAATCGTGTAGATCGAACAGAGGACGATCAAAGTGCGCATCGAACGTGGCTGGTTCGATGCTGTTGTAAATCGAACTCGATTGGTTCGAGAGTGTTGTCGGCTGAATTGATGAAGTGTCGAACCGTTCTGGTTCGATGCGGTTGTGTCGAACTGAGATAATTCGACACCGTTGAACCTCGAATGAGGACCGGTTCGATTTTAGTCAGTGTTAACAAGGTCAACGTTGAACACTGAGTAGTATGGAACAGTAAAGTAAGTCGAATCAAGGCGTTCGATGCAGTAGTAATATGTGTTGTGCGTTTCTCTCTCTTCTAAGAAGGAAGGGGCGGGGTATTTATAGATCCGTCCCGTGGGACCCTCATAACACTGGAGAGTCAGTATCGAACAGGCGCGATTCGATGCAGAACTCGCATCAAACCTCCTATGTTTGATGGTCTTCTATCAATAGGCATTTGCTGCTAGGCCGGCCCAATCTTAAATTTGGGCCTACTTTAAATCATCCCCATCAGTCACCCAATGGGAATTTTTGAAAATACTTAATATACACACATATATATATATATATATTGGGGCTATGCCTATACCCACGCTAGCCCAAGGATAGATCCGCCGTTAGTTGGGGTTGGGGTTGGGGAAGGGGTGGTAACTGGTAAGGGGTTCGTGTGAAGCATATCTATATATCTCATTAATATATAGTAGAATATTGGTTTTGATTTATGTTAAAACTTTCGATCCATGTTTCGAACTTTCGATCCATGTTTTGACTCGTTGAAAAGTAGAAACATCGTGATATCTTAAAACATTTTCACCATAGTTCATATTAAGTGTAGTCACAATGTACACAAAAAAGACTTGCACTTCTTATTTTAATAAGATTAAAACAAAAACACGGTACTTTTTCAAGAAAGTGTAAATACTTTAACCTATACATCAAGTTAACTTTGGCGGTGTTTAGTAGTTGACAAAGACTAATTGCAATGCGTTATTGGCGTTACAAAACTACTTAATCCCATATAAACACTCGTATGGAGTACACACCATAAAATAAGTCATAGAAAACCAGTTTACTCTTTAGAATAAGTCATAAGAAGACATGGAGTGTCTTGGATCCGTGGATCAAAGGTTTCATGTCCAGGATATGTTTCAAATCAGCTCAAAATTAAAAACTTTGCTCCTTATTTTAAAATCTTTTCAACATATTTTAGTTCATTCATTATAATTATTATGATGGAAAATGTTAGTGTATTGTGTTGTATTGGGATAAAAACAGCCTGCACTTTGTTGTACCTTTTAATGAAATGCTTAAAAAACTTCCATCCAAACTTGGGTAGAACGAATAACTTTTTTAATATTTGCATTAAATATTGCGAACACCATAGTTTTAACTCTTAAGTAACCCCACAGAAAGTTTAGCATTCATCTTTGATTAAAAAATCAAAAGTAACTTTCACTAATTTTAAACGAAAATAGTATTGAACCGCTTGTCAATAGGCATAGCGATATATCATGGGAGAAGGGAATGGCAACAAATAGAACAGCAGAAGAATGTTCCCAACGGTACGCCAACAATTAGTTTCTTTCAGACAAAAATATTTCAGATAAATTATCTTCAAGCACACTAATAAACTTAAGATAAAATTAACAATCAGCTTGCCGGCTAAAACTGGGGTGCACCACTTTGTCACAATTAACATTGCCCGACACAGAATCAGTTGCGATACCTCCCACGGTCTCTGTCACGTTCTCTTTCACGCCCATATTCTCTGTCTCGATCATAATCATAGCCACGATCCCTCTCCCTTGGCCTATCGCGTTCTTCTCTACTTCGATGCCTATCTCTATCCCTATCCCTATCCCTCTCCCTCTCGTCACGTTCTCTTCCCCGGTCCTTGCTTCTATCTCTTCTATCCCTTTCACCTGCACCTGTTAAATTTATCGCCAAAAAGTTCCCAGAGGGAAAAACAAAATATAAATCGACCACTGGATAGCACTTAATGGCAGGGTAAAACATAGATTTTGGGAGCAAGCATCCACATATTCAAGAATCAAACATGTTTACCCACAAGCCAATTCCGAACACCACCATAACAATCTTCTCGGAATATGTGTTGAACCAAACACTTCAAAGTTAAAATCTTTTAAGTTTATAAAGCCCACCGAGAGTATTATTTAATTATTTAGCCCCATTAAATTCTCCAATCATGGATTTCAAATTAAATATGCTTGGTAAGTTCGCCTGCCGATAACCCGTGGCAATGAAACAACTCCTTACCCCCCAAAACCACTCTTATCAAATATCGGGGAGCGATGTTTTGAAGTTCAATTAAACACACAAACAGAATTCGTCAAATTTACTAAGTACCTAGTTCTTCAACCTCCCATCCTGCGCGTCCAACGCCAGGGACACCTAGAGAGGTCTCAGCTTGATGTGTTTTTGCACGAAACTTTTTCTTCAGATTGCCAAATTCATCATACATTTCACCATCATCCTAAGATAATGAAGACAATCATCAGCACGTGAATTATGAATTTTGAACCATACTATTAAAGAAACTTTGAATTACTTCTTCAGCCTCTCGCCGCCGCCGTCTTGTCTCTTCTATTTCTTCTTCGTCTAGTTCTTTGTAGCCTCCACCGCGTCCTCCTCTAAAACAGTCCAAAATGAGCGAAATATCAGTCCAAAGCTCATACATATAACTAGAAAATGGAATCACCCACCCACTCAAGAAAAAATAGTAATGAACTATGAACCAAGACAAAAGGCAACATGCATCATAGAATTTTCTGCATATTTTCTGAATGTCATGCACAATGACAAAATTCACCACCATCAGAAGATGTCTGCATGAGAAATTTTAACTGAGAGCAACCAAAACTTCTTTTTCAGCACAAAAGCACACAGTTTAGAATAAGCGAAACATTTCTATAAAGGAATCAGCCCAGCAGGCAGCCTTATGATAAAATATCTTGTCCAAGTACCTCACACCTCCCTCATTATGTCCAGGTTTATTGGTGTTGCAGATGTTGCATTTCATACGCTTTGCCCAATTAATGTTTGCGCACCTGAACCAACAAGTCAGCAAATTAAAAAAAAATACAAAAATATCTACTGCATTGTAACATTGAGCACCATGAAAGACATTAGAGAGCACAACCAGAGAGAAACCGACATCACAGCAAGAAAACACGAGAGCAAAATTTCTGTACAAGATAATCAATGAGCATAACCATTTTTAAACTACATTAAAAGCAGAGAGAAAGATATGATGATAAAGAACTAGTAAGCAACATAATAAACTTAACTTGATTATCTTTAATTTTATCAAAACCTGACAACAAATATTTTAGGCATAAATATGAATAAGTACAACACAACAACTACGCACTTTTGTGCTCACACACAACGTACGAGATAATCTGTCAAAAGAAACCCATGATATCTCTTTGCAGCACAATATATATTCCAGCAATAAGCAACAGTATTTCCTACTAAATCCAGATCATGGATCCTTTTCACATTATGGTAGCAATATGGTTAGTATAACCGAGTGACAGTACGCAGACAGATTGGGAATTCAAACTTAAGTCCAAAAACACATGATCAGCAATAACTAAAACCCATGGGATAAAATTGATCAATACATATTAAATCTTAGAATGACAACAAATGGAGAACAAAAACTCATGTACAAGTTAGGTTGGGGATAAAAAACTTAGAATGCTATCGGGGTACAGCATTCAGTGAGGCTCCAAGTAATTTGAATACATCTATTACTTAAATTTTCAAAGATTTCAACAGATACTATCTTTAGATCAGTGTCCGGTTATCTAATGATTTAAACAAACTATCCGAAGCGGTCTAACAATTTGGTCTGATAAGGTGCCCAAATCTAACTTACGAGCCTTACTAGTAAAAGGGATCTACATTCACAAAAAATGAATCAACATTTTATTTGCTTATAGTACTCTAGCTGCAGCAGAATGCTAGCTCCACCAAGCCTCTGTGCAGAAAACTAGTAATTACATTCATATAACACAAGTATATCGTAATGCCTAATAAAATGCACACTCAATTGGCTTAAGCCATTTTGACTAACCTAGCAACCATGATATTCGCATCTCTAGGACTCAAAATGCAATGGTCTTCTCTGTGACAACTAGCAAAACTTTGAATATTTTCAGAGACAGGACACAAAAATAAACGACTTCATTTTCCTTCTGGCTGAACTAAGGATGCATGGGGAGACGCAGACCCTAGACATCCATAATTTAGCTTGAAAACTTATACCGGCATAGCCTTCAGAGTCAAACAAACTAAACTACCAAACGATATTCACAAAACAACAGCAAAAACATTCAGAAACATAAGAGAGGGGTGGGCAGTGGCAGAATAGCAAAGCAATAACGACGCGTACATTGGACAAGACCAATCATTTGGGCCAAAGAGTCCTCCAGTAGCAGGTGCTGCACGAGAATTCCCTCCTGCATCAGGACCACCGCGGCCCCTCCCTCGACCGCCACCCATGGCACCACCAGCGGCTCCAGCAGGACGTGCAGTTCCACACCGGTTGCACACACCTCGGAACGCAAAGTTTACATTCCCACAACTGCTTCCACCAGAAATATAAGAAACATTTTGCAATAAACATCTTTAGGTGAAATTAAAACACCACACTAGGACATAAAAGAGCAAGAAAGAGCTGCTCACCAATAATCACATCACAGACCTTGTATTCGTACACATCCAGTCTCCTTCTTGTTGCCACGGTTTCCCAGAAGCATCACCGCGTCCTCTACCTCTACCGCTACCACCTCCACCATTCAAGTCACCACCAGCTTCTTCCTCCAGACCATCAACAAAACCACCATCCACAACTGGTTCAGCAGAATGATTCACGACCTCATCTTTGTTCTTCGACTCTGCCATAAACACTCCAATTATGGCTCCGTGAAACTCTTTGTTGTTGAACCACTCGACAGCAGCTAACGCAGCATGTGGATCCTCATACGTGACAGTGGCATCTCCTTTCGGCTCATTCGTCACTTTATCATGATATATCCATATCCTCGGACGCCCACTACGTTTGTCCTTCTGTTCGATACGACTAAACTTCATTACAGAATAGATAGCATTTGCATGATATAAACATAAATATCTCGGTTCAATCGCGAATATCAAATCGGGCACATGGATAATATATATATATACGAAATTGGAGGCATACCTTTAGCACCCCAATGGTACCAAAATGTTCAGCCAACATATCCTCATCGGTTCCGAAAGGCAAATTAGAAACGTAAATAGAACCATTAGTTGGAGCTCCTTTTCCTGCATAACTAGCCATTCTACTCCAATTTCATGAAAGGGCTGCATCAACGGTAATTGCTAGGGTTAGGGTTTTCGAAGAGATTTCACAAGGAAAAAAAAAAGAAAAAGATTAAAAAAAAAGAAAAAGATTAAAAAAAAAAAAAAAGAACCATATAGAGAAATAGTACCTGAGTTTGCTCTGAGAATTTAGCTCCGGCGATGAGAATCAACAAGTGAGAGATCGAGTGATGGCTGCAAAAGGGATCGGAATCGATTTGCTTAATTATATTCTCAAGGGCACAAAGTGGAATTTGCAGCTACACTGGAGGGGAGGGTGCTTTCGTCTTTTCAATGTTACCGGCCCAATCGTAGAGGCACGCCTTGGAGCCCATGAAGCATTATTTTACAAAAATTCTATTGATTTGAAAAATTTAGGAAGGGCCCAATTGATGGAAAAATTATTTTATACAATTAAGTGTTGTATAAATGACGCAGAATAATGAGCGATTCAAATCAAAATGAATTTCTAAATTATAAAAATTAAACACCTGATATCCCTTCTATGATGCATCTCAAGGCTAAGTTCTCCACGAAGAGGGGAGTAGGCAAAGTACGAGGCATTCATGCAAGAGCAAGGATTAATGAAGGAAAACAAAGCTGCCGAAATGAAAATTTTGTGAGAATTAAAGTCCACTGAGTTAGTCGAAGGAGATTCCAAGAAGAGGGCTCTAATCAAAACCAAGATGGTTGAAAAAATAGAGCACAAAGTAGTCAAAGTGTTAATGATATACTCTCACGTTTTTGCTTGGAAAGTATAGCCTTCAAGAAGAATCAATATCGAAGTATGTGAGCATTGGCCAAACGTGAAGCTCTACGCAAAGCCCAATCAAGTAGAAGAAAACAAAGATGGGGTTTGAGAGGTCCAAAATAATCAAGCTCGAAGTAAACAGGTTGCTCAAGATAGGACGGTGCGAAAGGTCATATGTTCTGGATGGCTCTCTAATGCTTTGTTGGTTCCGAAGACCAACAAAAATGGCTAATGTGCATAGATTCCAAGAACCTCAATGACAGGATCCATACAGAGTTTTAGAAGAGAGTTAGAATTTCCCACTTAATGTAGATTCCTCGATAGACGCTAGCGCTGAAGGTCTAGAGATTTGTTTGCTTGTTCTACTAGGGCAGTGTTGCATTAACAATCTCCTACGCATAATTAAACATAATACTAGGTAATTCAACTTCATCACTATGCTTCTTAGAAATACGTACGTGCAAAATATACCAAGTAGGATAAGCAACAAAGGACAAATTAATATTTGTGCCCTGTAAGTTTACCCATTTGATGAATATGCTCATTAAATTTCGAATTATTGAAAATGCCCCGCATTTTGGCATTTTTTTTAATTTTTATGCCATGTGTCTGCCACATGTGAAAAAACGGTGACGTGTCTGCCGACTTGGAAGGAAAGACACACGCCCTCTTAAAAACGGTACGCCACATCAACCCAAAAATATACACATAAAGAATATTTAGTTTAAAATATATTACTTTTATTTTTGAAAAAAAAAGAAAAAGAAAAAGAAACACCCATCATCGTCCTCTCCCCCCCCCCCCCCCCCCGACGTCGGTCATGTTCATCACCACCCCCGTCACATATTCATCACCGCCACATCTTCATCACCCACCTCACCACCACCAAGCCCGCCTTCCTTTAATTTCGATTTCGAATTCAATTTCGATTTTAAATTCGATTTCAAAATCGAATTCGAGCTTGGTGGTGAAGATGACGGACGACGGGGGCGGGGGTGGGGGGTGAGGACGATGATGGGTGAGGCAGAGGGGGCGGGGTGGGTGGGTGCAGGACGATGGATTTTTTTTTAATTCTGGATATAAATATATTGTAATACATAAAGATTATTTATTTATTTATATATATTATGGAATTAAATATAAAATTGTTTTTAATACATAAAGATATATTATTATAAATATAATATTATTTTTAATACATAAAGATATATATATATATATTTATACATTTATATATATTCTGCATATAAATATTATTTTAATACATAAAGATATTTTATTTATATAAATTTTGGAATTATATATGATATTGTTTTAATACATAAACATATTTTTTATTAACAAATCACCCACTTGCGACTTTTTACATCGAAAAGGTATTGGCAGGGACAATGTGTTAATTAATTGTTCTTTGTGAAGCTAGAACTGAAACCTTGACCACTTAGTTTATGAATGTATAGTGGCATGACAATTGTGGATGAGGTGGTTGGATTGGTATTCAATCATCAAAATATTCCAAGGATGAATTTTAAGCAATTTTGTAGTTTGGGTAAGAATTTTATTGCGAAGGGAAATAAATTGATGATCATTTGGACTATTTGGAAAGTAAGAAATAACTTCATTGATGTAGATGGTGCGTGGGATTCCACCAAACTCAAGAGCTGGATTTGGAAAAAGTCTCATGAAAAAAAGGTTTTGTTTACTCATTTTTTGAATGGAGTGCTTTCCCTCTTAGTTGTTTGGAATAAATTTGTTCTTTGTTCTTGAATGTACGCGATGAATACCTCTTGTACTTCTTCAATATTTTTTCTCTCCGATTAAAAAACATATAAAATGTAGTTTGGTATGGCACATGTCTCACAAAATATTATGATCTTACAAAGTTGACTTCAGCTTGATGAAAGGATAAAATGCCAAACGATATTTCTGCTCAAGATACTGGACTTGACAAATGGGAAGAGGGGTGGGGGATTCTAGAACAATTGCATCAGATGTGTTTGGTGATATACGTAGTCAAGCCAGTAACTACGACAAGAATATGTGATCTAAAGTTGACATGTAAATAATGAAGCAACAAATTGTTTGGTAAAATAAGCTAATTTAGGATTTAGTGCGAGTAAATAAGTAATGACACAAAATAGTCACCCATTGTTACAAGGTTCTCTTCACCATCTATTTTTCATAATTATGCACCGTATCATCATCCTCGAACCTCAGTCCTATTGTAATACAGGTAATTGTTTTCAACAATGAGTTATTGGATGATTATCTTCATGCATTAAAATAGTTTTGATGATATATTTTTCACTATTTCAAAATTATGTAGGTTGGTCAATAGTGTATTTGTAAAGCATGTTCCATATATAATTTAAAGATTGTAGCAAAAAGGTCTTATTGAAAGCTTAGATCTAGAAAATGTAACATGATATGAGGCATTCAAAGAAAATTGGTGTGAGCTAAAAGTTAATATGGCGATGAAAATCTGAAGAACCATTACTTCGATCGATGGAAAATGTAAAACTGGTGATTAGTTATAGCATTGCTTGGCCTTAGAATCCGATATACTTATTTCGTTAGTTTTGACATGGTATTTGGTTGTTATTAGTATTTTTAGTTAGTATATAAACTTGCTTATTCTCGTCTTGATTTTGTAGACTGTGGTGGATGAAGTATGGTAGGACGTTGCAAGTGGAATGATCTATAGCCTTTCTATAGTTTATAAGATTAGGACAAGGACATACAAATGTTATTTGGTATTAATATTATCTTGTATTGGCACCATTTGGGGATCAAACATTTGTGTTTCTATTATTTCGTATTGGTACAATTCACTGAGTATCAAGTATAAGGAGTGTTGATTATTGCATTGATATAATGTATTAACATGATATTTATGTTGGAGTATTGGATGACTTTGTATTATTATTATAAGAGAAAAAAACTCTTTGTAAATAGAGCAACTATGGCTATATTATGTATTTGTAGTAGTTTTTTTTAATGTAAATTGACACTAATTAGTGTCTCAATAAATATGTTGTATGGTGACGTTGTTCTTTGTGTGTACATATCTTAATATAATGACAAGATTCGTTGTGTCTGCACATACATATGATGACGCTTTTACTTGTCAGAAACCCAGGCATTTAAGGTAGTTAGAAATTGATTTTTGTGACACATGAATGTGTCACCAAACCTCTTTATGAGACAAGAAATATGCGTCATAAAATCTTATTTAGTAGACATAGCGTCACAATGAACTAAGAGGAAATTAAAGGTTTTATAATAAATAATATAGGGTACTATACATGCGCGGCCATGATGGAGTACCCAACCAAAACTGACCGAGAATTACATAACACAACGATGGGTTATAAGCCCCATGTAAAGAAAGCGAGCCAAAGAAGTATGGCTTAACTCTAAACAGTTACATGACACAACAAATAAATAACATAACAAATATTATAAGCTCTCTAACGACTTCCTTCGATCAAAGGAACCCCCAACATAGAGAAGATCCATCTCGACTTCGTAAGTTACGGGTAGTTTTCTCAACCACTTATTCTTAGGCGTATTGGTAGAAACTACCACTTTATCTTTAGCCGTTGACTTTAAAGGTGGGGACGGGTTCTTTTATATCACAAGTAGAGGATATTCTCTTTCATCATCGCCAAATGCATTGGAATACGCAATGTCACGGGCTTGTTCACGCGAGACTACTCGAGTTTTTTTTTGAACATTCAGAATTCGAAAGCATTTTTTTCATCATCGAATGTGTTGTTTAAAATAAGATCATCCATGGAATCAAAGTTAATTTTCCTTTTTGCATTATGAATTAGAAAGTTCACCCCAAGAATCATCACATCCTTAAAAACATCATCCATTGAAGCACTATAATCTTTTCCCGAGGTAACCGACTCAACAATAAGCAAATTATCCCCATCAGCAATAATATCCTCACACTCAACTAATTCTTTAGATGAAATACCAAATTTTTGAATAACCAAGTTATCTTTAACGACATTGAAATCATCAAAATCATTACAAGACAAGATCGCCTTACCTTTATCATTTAGCTTGCACCCGTAGATAAAATAGTATCCACATTAATAACCTCTGCAAAATCAACATGTACATCCGGTTCTTCAGTAATAAGAGCATGGAAAGAATTACCATTACCTCGAGACAAGGATTTAACCGAAAAAGAAGGCTTTGGTGCTTTCGACCTCTCTTTTTCAATAGGCGTTTTATCAAGGGTACTAACCTCAGCAGCATCAGCCGGCTCAGTAAAAACCGGTGCCCAAACTTGGTTGCTTCTTTAGGCTTTTCTTTTTCCATACACAATTTTACAACTTGATCAGATTTATTCTTTGATTTCTCAACACCACATTCTTCAATAGAATGGCCCAACCGTTGACATTTGCGACAGAAATTGGGAAAGTTTTCATAAATAACTTTCTGTTTGACGTAAGTTACTTTATCTCCAACTTGAACACCACATTCAATTTCCTCTCGTTGTGGCTCCAAAAGATTAACTTCAACACAAATACGAGGGTAATCAGGACGAGACATAGTGATAGCACCCTCGTCTAACCTCAGTGGTCTTCCAAAATAATAACCCAAAGACATAAGAGTGTTGCATTCACAATATCGCAAGTTCAAATTTGGTAATCCAATCCAAACTGGTGCAATTGGCAGTTCTGAATCCGGTGTAAAAGAGTGGGTCCATTTGAAAACCTTTGCCGAAACACCTTGAAAACCTAGTGTGCTTTTCATCTAAAGCCTCGTGTAATCCTTTTCGTTTCCAAGTTTCAGCATAACATGACAAGGGCCAATATGGGGCAGATACTATACGTGCCTTTTAGAGACAGTCTATGAATTATATGATGCATAAACATATAATTTGGTTTCACTATCGAAAAACGAATAATAAGCACCAAGTTCAAATGATTACGAAGCTCCTTTATCTCATTTTCTTCGAACAATATCACTGATTTACCTTTGAGGGTATGAAACTTTTTCGGTACAATCGACGTATCATTAACAAGAGATCTTTGAAGATCATAATTCTGACTAGGATTCATAATCTCAACAAAAAACATACCTTTTAAGGGTTAACGTAATTGAAATGGGCGTGACTTGATCGGAGCAACATTCGAGCGAGCAGGTTCCCTCCCTTTACCAACAAAGTTAGATGAAATTTTCGGAAATTGACCAAAGGAATGAGCCAAATACCTACTAGAATCATTCAAAGGTTTGAGACCTAAAATGGAGGCCTCTGATGGGGAAACAGACTCCGGAATTGGATTTGGGGCCGAAAATAGAGTGGAAATGGTCCTGGTCAAAAGTTTGACCGCCAATGCCCGAAAGTTAACTGGCGGCGAAAGTTGGTCGGTGACACTGGCAACCCGACCGGCGGATTTCGATGTCGGAGCGGCGGAGTTGGTTGTGTCGGCCACCTGGTTAGTTGGTGGGCCGACCGTGCTGGGGGCCCTGTCGGGAGCCTGGGCGCCGCGTGCCTTTAAGGCTCTCACGTGGGCGCCAGCCTGCGCCATAATTTTCAAGGGCCAATTTCACCCACCAAAATTAGTTTTTTGTCGACCAAAGGGGGGTCCACCTGTAGCCAACTCATCGGAGACGATGACCACAATCCGTTGACCGACGTTTGACTGCCAAAAAACCACCAAAACTGCCGTTGACCGGGGCGGCGCAAAATATTTTGTCTTCGAATTGGCTGAAAACTTTACACCCCCAACAATGTTGCCTCATGAATCGAGTGGTGTGCTCAAAATTTCAAATAAACTAGTGGAACTATGCAATCTGAAACAAATCTGAGCGAAAAAAAACACCAATTTGACCTTTGACAACACTTCACCAAAATGCATGAAAGTCGGTTCAAATCGAAGTTCTAAACCTCCACAATGAAATGGTGTAGAAGTAATCCACGCCCAATGAAGGAACAAGGAGATCCACGAGAAAACGACGAAGAACACAAACTTGAAAATGAATATCTTGAAAACAAACCTTCGACAAACTTAAGGCATATTGGTGAGAAGCTTGTAGAGTGCAATTCCGACGCCGTGAGGGTGCCAAAAAAACTGAGTTTAGAGAGAGGAGAGAGCGTTCATGGAATTCCTTTGATTGTATATTAATCATGCGAACATGTCAAACGAAAAATAGGAAACAGATCGGACAACAAAAAAATTGGTATTTGGACATTTGTCTAATTGCAATAATGATAGCAATATAAAAAGTATATTAATCAACACAACCCGTCACAATGAATTATAGCCACGCTCATCTAGGAGATGCTTTTGACAAACATCACTAAACAAAGCGCCACTAAATCTAGTTTTAGGTGACATACATGGGCATCACAAATGCCATTTTCAGTACTGCCTATACTTGACTCGTTGATGCCTCTTTTACTAATGTATTATTTAACTTTTTAATAGAATCGCCTTTATTCACTCTTAGAAATCTCTCACTAAAACTCTTAAGCATATTTAGAGACATGACAACCTAATGCATACCAGAGTTATCCTATAGGCCAATGGACATTGTTCTCGAAAATGCTAAAATCTTATGATACGAGGTCAAACACGTGACAAACTTACTGAAAAAGATGCAACTATAAGCCCCACCCTCGGCACCACAAAACTAAGGTATGATGATCCACTTAAGGTTGACTCAACTCGATCAAATATATATACAAAAAGTCTATATATATATATATACACACACACATAAACATGCATGAATATACTTGCCAGGCGTGTTGTATATGTCCTATATCTTGAGAATCATTTCAAAAAACTAAATGATTGAAAGTTTCAGAAAGAAAGAGGGAATCATAAAGAATTCACGAGGAACTCCGCGAAATAACAATGATAGTTGTGGAAGAAGGGCAAAGCTTACGAAGCACTTGGAGCCACAAAAAATACTAACGGACATCTGATTACTCAGTCTCACTGTCTCAAGGGTTAGACGGTTAAAAAGGGTTCATGGGTCCTGACCCCACACATGACGAATTTACTCGATAAAATATACATATACATAAGACGAAGTATACAAAGTAAAATAACCTCGTGATAGATAAGAAGTACCAACAACAAGAACCAAACGAGGCAAGGATATTATACCTTGTACAAAGGGAGTTCTTAGCCACGTGTCCCTCCACAAAAGCACAGTCCTGAAGGACAGTGGAAACCATCCTCATGCAAAGATTAATCATTATATTTATAAGTCTGTCATGATCCATTTGTCTTAAAATCAAATATTAAAGGCTGAATCAGAGTATTAATGTATTATGGACAAGTGTTACTCAATTAGAACACATTTTACCGTCGGGGACTTGGAAGAGAAGAATGTCATAACTATTGATCAAAACTAAACAAGTATTGTTTTAGCTAATACATGACGAGCAAGTGATAACAACATTCAATAGAAGATACCCATACAAGTCGATTACTTCATTGATAAAGATAGGGTGGGTCAAGCTAAAAACGCGCAAAAATTATATTACTATCCAAGTATATTTTAAGTTAATTCCTTTTAGTTTCAACTACTTTCTCTTATGTGTCCAAAATAATTAATTTCTACTCCCTCACACTAAATTAGCGTTATCAGATTCAATTTAAATGAGTAGAAAGAGACTTAAAGTCTTCATATTTTAATTTTGATGAGACTTAATACACATGGGTTCAATATTTGAGTTTGATTAGTTTAATTGTTTCTTTCATTTAGCAAAACAACAAAGATTACCTTTTAACAACAACAATGCAAGCTATTCTCATGCTTTTGAACTCATACACTATGATGTATAGATAGAGAAGGTTTTAGATTTCTTTTAACTATGGTAGATGATTATACTTATTGCTTATGGGTTTATTTACTTAAGTAGAAGCCAAAAGGTAGGCTTCATCTTACAACTTTTAATAAACTTATGCTGAATCAATTTGGTGATTCTATTAAATGTGTGAGAACGGATAATGACACCGAAATCATTCTTAGTGGTTTCTATGATAGCTATGATATTACTCATCAAACAAGTTGTGTGAAAACACCACAATAAAATGACTGGGTTGGGAGAAAACACCAACATCTCCTACAAGTAGTCAGGGCTTTGAGATCTCGATTTAGTGCTCCACTAGATTTCTGGGGGTATTGTATTTCTACTGCTACTTATATCATTAAACTTCCTTCTAATATACTTGCTCATAAATCACCTTTATGAAATGTTATTTAGTAAAGTTCCAGATTATTGAGGAGTTTTAGTGGTCTTTGTTATGCATCAACTACTAGTGCTCATATGACTAAGTTGATCGTCGAGCAATGCAATGTATTGTTATTGGTTATTCAGGAGGCATAAAGTGATACCTCTTTTATAATTTACTTAAAAAATCATTGTTTCAATGAATGTGGTGTTTCATGAGTATATATTCCTGATGGGAGTTTATTTGATGTCATAGTATTCATTTACTTATGTTTTTGTATAATTCTTCGTGCACATTTATTGATTTTAGTATTATTTTTTGTTTTCTTAGGATTTTATCGAGTTGCGACGAAAAGAAGCTAAAATAGAACAAAATGGAGGTTTTTGGTAACAAGGCATCACGACGCTACTTCAAGGGCTATGAAGCTATGCATAGGAGGAAACCCCTAATCACCACACGTTTAGAAGTATAAAAGTCGTCCCACCCCGAGGAAGGAGCGATGCAATACGGGGAGAGCTGCGCGATAGCGCCACTAAAGCCGAATGTAGCGCGAGAAAATGAAGGAAATAGAACGTACCAGAGAAGAAATATAGAGTGGTGCGATGGGGCAAAAAAGCAGCGCGAGCCACAACATGGCAGCGCGATAGCGTAGGTCGCACGACTCAAGGACATTAACGCATTTTCCTGCTGATTAAGTTGCGGTTGTGCATGAAATTAAGGCATCAAGACTTTCTTAGATATAGGAAAGGACGACCAACACTTTGAAGACACCACTTTACACCGCTCATAACCAGTTTATACAACTCATAACTGCTTACAACTGTTTTCAGAGAGAAATGTCATCGAAGTTTTGTTCTTGTTTAGTTTTGTCATTGTTAAAAGTCAATAGTTCGTAGAGAAGAAGATAGCACTTAGGAGTCAAGAAGATAGTCAAAGAGTCAATGTTCCTCCAGATGTGAGAAGCTTTCCTCTATCTCTTTACTTTGTTTATACTATTTTATTCTTTGTTAATTGTTGAACTCGTGACTATGAGAAACTAACCTACTCGTTGTTTAGAGTAGGGGGTAACTCTGATTTATGAATATGTTTATTTGTTTGCTTTTATGTGTGTTTGATGAACTTACATGTCTAGATTGAATAATTATTTATGATGTGTGACTAGTCTTACTCTCGCTGGAATAATGAATGCACTACCCTAGGATCGTCAGAGTATAGATGTTAAGCTAGTTATATATACATTGATTAGTGACTTTGGTACGCTAACGCGGTTGATGCATAACCCCTAGATCAACTAGATCAATCTTGATTATGTATGTCTATGTTAACACGATTTAGATGAGTAAATTGGACTACATATTTGATATCTCCACTAAAACAAATTGACAAATAGACTGAACCCGCTAATGCGACAGGTCATTAGAGACTCATAGATTCTATAGTTAGGGTAGATCTAGCTATAGGTGTCAAACCCTCTTCATGAAAGAATTCCAGTAAGTGCTTCAACATGGTGGCCAAATTTCAGAATATCACTACCTAGGACAGAACGAAAGATTGGTTTCATAAGCAAGTGAAAAGGAAGTTGGGCAGTGGAGTAGATACATTGTTTTGGATTGACAAGTGGATGGGCAACAAATCTCTAAAAGAGAGATTTACCCACTTTTACTCTATCTCACTGGATAAAAATTCCACTGTGGCAAATAAAGGATTTTGGACCAAGGACACATGGTCTTGGACATAAAGAAGGGAGCAGTTTGTCTGGGAAGAAAAACTCCTTACAAACCTAAAGCAAGAGGTTGCAGACTCTTCCCCATCTAAAGACAAAGAGGATACGTGGCAATGGAGTGGAGATGATTCGGGAAATTATATAGTCAATCAACATATAACATCGTTAGTAGATGTGAAAGGAATGTTGATGATGAATCCTTTAAATTTTCGTGGAGCAACAAAGCCCACCAAAAGTGATGATACATGCTGGAAAACAATACTCAATAGAATCCTTACAAAATGTAACTTATTGAAAAGAGGAGTTGTAAACGTGGGGGACATCAGCTGTATATTTTGCGGGGATGGGGCAGATGATACGAAACATATGTTCTTTGATTGTGCTGTGGTTTACAAGATTTAGATGGAATACTATAACTGATTTGGGATTTGCTCTGTCATCCTGAATAATCTTAAATACCATTTCCTTCAAAATAAATACCTCTTTATTTTCAAGGAAGGAAAAAGGAGTGAAGACAATTGTGGTTTGTGACAATATGGACTTGTCGAAACATGGTAGTTTTTAATGGCAATCCACCGCATATTAAGAAAGTGTTGAATCTCATCAAGTTACGGCCATGGGGATGGTTGAAGGCTAATAAAGAAGGATTCTTTTACTCTTTTCTTGATTGGTGTCCTTTGCCTAATGTTCATTTAGGATTTTAAATACTCTCCTTTTTAGGAGTATTTCTTGTACTCCTTTTGCTTCAATAATATCATTTTCATTACCGATTAAAAAAGGTCACATATCTGTTACACATACAAGCTTCAAATCATATCAAGCATCTTAAGTAAATATATGTAATTTGTCTATGAACTACTATGGTAATTCAGTTGTGAAACCCAACCTGTAAACAATCTTTTAATCTGTTGTTTACAACTTAATCATTGAACCAATCAATCTACTTAAATTATGTTTATTTACTTTCTTGCATTAGTTATATTAGTTCTTAGCATTCATCATTAGTTTAATAATAAAATATTATTTGCATTCATCTTTAGTTAATTCATTCTCATTGTTTTCATTGCATTTTAGTTTAACAATCTTCTGCATTCAAAATTGTTTTCGTAAAACCTTCATTCATGGTTTTATGTATTAAAAGAATTCGACATTCATCCTGCAAACACAACAGATAGCAACCGTGACAATCATTAATTTTTTGCATTTAAGTGATTTACTCATTCATCTACCACTCCCTTGCGATACGATACTTGGTTCGTAACTGTACTTGGCATTTTATTATTAGTTGATTCATGCACTTGCAAGAATAGGAATCTAGGCGTAACAATTGATTTGTTAACTTTATATTCATTGTTACATGATATTAAGAAATTCACTTAATATCATTAGTATTTTTACGTCTTTGTTTTAATAGAAGCACTATAGGCGCATTAAGGAAGATTTTTGAAAATAGGCTCATTGGTGCACCCGCACCCGCTTGTGGTTACGCCTTATGTGACCTAGCTTTTACCTATTAGAAAATCTTCTAGAACTATTAATCAATCTTCTTATCTTCAAGTCTATAATTACACTTTACCACAATTTCTACACAAAAGCAAATATCCCTAATACTGAGCAAAACATAGTCAGATATCCTATAGAGCATTACATCTTTTTGGATAATCTCACTTTTATGCATAAAGCTTTTACTACTTCTGTTACCCTAGCTTAAGAATCCAAATCCTATATCAATCAAGTAAAGTTCCTCAAATAGCCACATGCCATAAAGACTGAACTTGATGCTCTTTAAAGAACCAAAAGATGGATTTTAACCTCTCTTCCTCATGGCTGACACTGCATTGGTTGTAAGTGTGTGTTTAAAGTGAAATTTTAATCTGATGGGAGCATAGAATATTACAAAGCACGACTGGTAGCTAATAGCTACACTTAGGAGGAGGGTCTAGATTACTTTAAAACATTCTTACATGTGACGAAATTGACAACTATCAAGGTTCTAATTGCTAGAGCCACTTCTAAGAACTGATTCCTAAGATAGGTATATGTCAACAATGTACTTTTTCATGGTACTCTCGATGAAGAAATATACATGAATACACCCCCTGGATACATGAAACCCGATGACACCATAGTATGTTTACTCAATAAAAGCTTTTATGGATTAAAGCAAGCATAAAGACATGGTATCAAAAGCTCACAACTTGTCTAATTACTCATGGTTACCGCAAAACAATCTCTGATTGTTCCCTATTCACAAGGAAAGACAATAATAACTTAATTACATTATGATTTATGTTGATGATATTATTTCAATACGAAATGATTTGACTGAAATCGACAAAATAATGCAACATCTGGATCATGTTCACTATTAAAGATCTTGACCCTCTCAAATATATCTTGGGCATTAAAGTGGTAAGAAGCAACACATTAATTCGTCTATGTAAGAGAAAATACACTATTAACATTCATTCTAAAGTAGGTTACTTAGGTGGCAAACCTTCTAACACACCAATGGATCATTCTCTCAAACTTTATATTAGTGATTCTCTTTTAGTTGATGATTGATATATTCTCTCAAACTCTATACTAATGTTTATCGTATACTTGTAGGAAGATTGCTATATCTAATTATAACTCGACATGATCTTAGTTACAAATATAATGCCTCACTCAACACATGGCTAAACCAACCACCAGTCACCTTACAAAGTTCTCAAATACTTGAAAGCTACACCAGGAACGGACGTCTTTCTTAAGGCTCACTCTGAGATACACATTAAAGTCTTTGTTGATAGTGACTGGCAAGATGCAATGACACACGCATGAACATTTCAGGTTATGCTATCTATCTTGAACAATAACTTGTTTTCTGGAAATCAACGAAGCATTCTATAATAGAGTCGATCTTCAACTAAAATAGAATGTATGGCACTTGCAACTGCTACTTGTGGGGTTATTTGGTTAAGGCGGCTTCTCAAAGATTTAACCATTGATCAAACCAGAATCCATTTGTTCTACAGTGACAACAAGAGTACCTTTGCCATAACAATCAATCTAGTCAATCACGAAAAAATAAATCATATTCAGATGTGCCGTTGCTTTGTAAGAAAGAAGGTGCAACATAAGTTTATTAAAGTGGTGTATTGAATGTCCATCAAATTGCAGATGTCTTCACCAAACCGCCCACTCGAAAAACGTTCAAGGATCTTACCTCCATGCTGGGGCTTTTGAATATCCACGTCCACGCACAACTCCACCCCCTTATGGGGTTCTTTTCATAATTTAGATAATCGACCACTTACCAAGCAAAATTAGTAAATTCAGGTTGTTAGAGATAATTAGCTTAGAATAGTTAGGTTACTAATGTCAGCATATATAGGCGATCACAAGCACACAATTCATTCATTTAGTTGTAAAATCTTGACACGTTCCTCTCCAACGGTTCGTTTCTCCTCTCGAGAATTTGATCCAAAATTATAATCATCGACTTGAAGTTTATCAATGAAATCTGTAAATTTATTTTTCGATCATGAATTCATTCGATTTAAGTGTAATTGAGTTAACAAAACATGCATGTTAAGTCAATCGATTAAGGTCAAGGCTTGGCTCTGGATGAGAGTTATCTTGTTGACCTCTATTTTGTTTTTTCAGATTGGTGTGAGACCCCAACTTCGTATTTGTTCCTTGTGGGCACTAAGCTTTTTGGGTTCTCATTCTAGGTTGATGTGTCAAGGACTCATGGATGGAAGCCCCACTTATGCTTATAAATAAGTAAACCGCTGACGTGGTCGTAATAATCAACTTCATGCATGTATATATCATCACATACTTCATACAATTTATCTTTCTATCAGTAAAATAATATATTTATTGAAAAAGGTTACAAGATTACACCAAAATATGGCAAAATTACATACAATGAATCGGAGGGTTATATACCAATCAACAAAAGAAAAAAATAATTAAAATCCCTCCTAGTCACCTTAATTCAAGACCATGTTTTAGTCCCTCTATATCGATTACACATTTATCTATTTCATTCTTAGTATACGAATATATAACACTCAAGGATAATTAAATGCAACTTCCAATTCATGTACACATAATTCCATAAGTGTTATTTTTTCATGTTTAGCGGATCTACTTTGTAATCCAGTAGATCCGTCATTCAAGTCATAAACAAATAAAAATAAGGAAAAGAGAGAATAAACATTGAGAAAAAGAAGAAGAGAAAATGAAGGACAGAGAGAACATTCTCAGAAGCCGATTTTTGCAAAGTGAAATTAAAAACGAATTAGCTAGTAAGCAACTGCATAATATTCTATCACGGTGATATTTGTGGCTCTTTAAGTAATTTGATGAAACTTGTTCAAATTATGGTCATTACAGAATGATGCAGCCAGCAACAGAAAAAATAAAATAAATAACAACTTTTGGGAAAAGGAAGCGCATATAGTACGTAATTCCATATCACTTTTGCATTAAGAAGGCTGTCATGTCAAAATTAGAACAACTTTTTTCTTGTTCTTACTTTTAATGTCTATAAAGTTCTGGCCACCGAGCAACATATTAATCCATTAGAATTCAGTCGAATTAATTCTATTAATTCTATTAATTCTCTCTCATATGGCGTTGCTTTTGATCACATGGCAGTATAGAGAGGAAAAGATGCGTATTTGAAACTCAGAAAGCATAAAATAAGCAGCCCTTTTGAGTAGATAATGCCACACTTTGCTTTTAATGGTGCTTTGTGATAGAGTGCTTTACTTTAAACAAAAAGAAAATTAAAATTAATAGGGGTTTTAATCCTCCCCATACATCCTTTGACATTTTTACAAGTATACCCGTAAGTTATTTTTTTTTCCTATTTCGATCGATTCATATTGAAGTGTTTAAGCGTTACATTCCAAATTCATCTTTAATTAATTAGAATTTACTTTTAAATATATATGTTTATAACTTTTAATGAACGTCGTACATACTTTACATGTTTTACGGCAAAATCCGGAAAACAAGACCAGGTTGGGGTCAAAGCATTATTGTAATAAATTCACTGTCAATATATCATTCAAATTTCTTTTTCCTCTCTTCTTTAAAAGAGCTAGAAATAATACAAAAGAGGATTTGCCATGAATAACACTTATAATGTCTTTATGCGCAAATAACTACCCTAATTAAACAAGGTTTACCGTTATGTGCCTTGAAAAGTTATATACATGGCTTAAAGAGTTGTATAATACCTATAGGATGATAAAGAAATATAACATATTTATTCTTTTCTTTCAATTCAAACATTGCTTTCTAGCTTATGGAAAACTTTGCGTTCAAATTATTTGGTAGTCTCTGTATGTCTTTTTAGGCTATCAAAGAAGGTCGAAGCTTTTTGACTGAGATTGAAATACTTTCCTTTGAATGAATGACGACATGCTAGCAGTTTTGGACCGTTTAGATTTTACATAGTATGAGTGAGTGGGATCACAACAGGACCAGTACAATTTGTGTACCATTTTGTTATCGAAGTTAAATTTACGACACACATGGATATAATGGTGGAATTAAAATACACGCAAATGGTGGTGGTTAATGATAAATTATCTTTTATTTGTGTTACACATAATGATATAAATCTAAAGCTTTAATTTCCTCGTAAACCATTTCGGTATGAATGATTTAATTTGGGATGAAATCTACCATACATATTCTAGCTAATAGGAAAAATACTTAATTGGTTTATTATGTATACTTTTTGTGAAAAAGAAAAAACTTAGAAAAGATAAGTGTTTCTCAAGGTCAGATGTAATCTGCAGGACTACAGCTTCTATATGATCTGCTTGCCAAAGGTCTAAATTAAAGAGAGAGTAAACTGTTCGCTTACTTATTCGATTTTGTGTAAACTTTCTCTTTGAGACATTATATTTGATAAGTCATTTATTTTGAATACGCGTATATCTGTATTTTTGTGTGTTATATTTGGTTTCAAAGTGGGATTTGTAAATTTTTCAATAGGTGAGTGGACAATTTGCTCCTTTTTAAACGGATCGGCGTGGTGCACATTATGAAACACGCTGCTACGTTGATAATTAGCATACATTTATATATCTGTGAAGAGGGCTTCCGATGAAAAATTTGATTGCTTATAAGTACTCAAATGTTCAAAATCGTAGGTCACAAGCAAATTTTGTACATTTACTTTCTACTTGAGTTTGATCGAGACATGTGATCAAATGACTTATGCAGTAAAAACCTTAACTTGGGAAAAGGAATTTAATATTATTTCATTTTTAAAGAAAATCACTATAACACTGCCAAATGATTGAGGAATGAAAGTGAGATCTCTCGTTTCTTGAGCAAAAGTAGAATAAGACTACATCTATATGCTATATATATATATATAATTAAACGTTGTTTATTTTGTAGAATTTTTGTATCTTTTTTTAACTCCAAGATAAAGATGAATATGCATAGTGGGTGTTTTCGCTCCTTTCCATGGCATGGCACGCTGAGGAACGAGACCACTAGTCGTCTTAACAAATGGACCAGAAAAAAGTACATCCAATTTTGCATAGACATTCAAAATTTCCAATTACCTGTATTAGTATTTAGTTGCAACCATTAACTTATTGCGTACATAAGCATCAATTTACTGGTCATCTATTTATTATGCTAAAGTTTAATGCTTTCATCAGAAATATGAATAATTTCTTATAAAGGTACTGTATGTGAATAGCGTTGTCATTATATAGCATACATTTGCCTGAATGAGACTAAAATACAAGAAGTGATTATGTGTGTGAGTGAGAGAGTTATATCATGACACTCCCCGTCGCCATGCATAAGGCATTTGTAAATTCGTTATACATGCTCTATTCTTTCAACTAAATCAACGTGATTATTACTACATTCTGAATCTGTCTTTATATTTTGGAGTAAAATCATACACAGTTCCCAATTTCTTAAACGCACATCCTCCACTCCTTAGCCTCCCTTTTCAGGTCCTCGTATTTTGTGAACATTCTTTAGTTTCCCTAAGTTAATTCTCCTCCAAAGGTCACGTAATTCTGCGAAGTAATTAATTAATGTTATTATGTCATGCCATGCGACTTTATTGCATTTCAAATTTTGACTATATTCTTTAGATAATAGATAGTAATTTTAGTTGAGCTACTAAATTTAAGGCTATCGCTCGATAACCAAAGCAATATGTAAAACAAAAAGAACTCATTATGTGTCGCATAATAATTGCAAACAACTACGTTAAAATATGAGATAGAATAATCCCTCTCCTGGCATTATTTTTTCTCTAATTAGTACAATCTTTTTTTTATTTAGGTAATTAGTGCAAAGTAGGGGTGTGCATTTGGATCAGATCGGATCGAATCGGATCGAATCGAGGCTGGAAGTCGATTTCGATCCTGGAAAAATGAGGATCGAAATCGAATCAATTTAAAATGATCTGATTCGATCCAAAATCATTCGATTTCGATCCAATTCGATTCGATTCGATTTCGATCCTTCATCTTTTTTTTTCTTATTTAATTTAATATCAATGAGACCAACCACAACATTCAAACAGAGTCACTGAATCACAAAATTTACTTTCATATGGTGAGAGAAACGTGTTACAAATATACAATTGTATATGTTTCTCAAGGACAGAAACGTGACCTTCAAATGGACAAAGAAAAAGATGTTAGGTATGTGTATATATAAAAATATAATATTAACATTATATATAGAATATCTTAGTAGCATTAATAGACTTAGCTTTATAGATAAAAGGGCATTTTATAATTTCTGCCCGATAACTTTTCCCAAATTCAAGTTTTGCCATTTTTTTAAACGGGCTCGAAAAATGCCCTGTAACTTTTTTTTTTAATTAATTTCTGCCCGACGGGCTCAAAACCAAGCCCAGTCAATTTTTTTTTATTTTTAATTAATAACTATATTTAATTTTAATTATATTTTGATCTAAATCATAAAGAAATTGTATAAAATCAAGTTTATTAAAAAAAATTGTCTTAAAATGTTTACTAAATTTATATTACTAGTAAAAACTAAAAATAAATTATATATATACTAGTAAATTAAAAATAAATTATATATTGATCTAAATCATAAAAAATGTATATATTCAAGTTTATTAAAAAAGTTTATCTTAAAAAGTTTAATAAATATACGAACTATACCCATCGTTTAGCCTTTTTTACGAAACTATACCCAACTTTTGAACTTTTGCAATACTATACCCAACATTTGAAAACCGTAACTATACTATACCTATACTAAATTTTCGGCCAAAAAACGTCATTTCCAGACAAAGTGGCATCATGTCTCGGCAAGTGAGGGGGTAATATAGTCATTTCCAGACAAAATTCCTTTAATACTACAAAAATAATTCGAAATATTGCAGTTATGCCCTCAAACTTTATCAATTCAACTAATTTAGGTTATATTTTATAATTTTATTTAAATATTTATATTTTATATAAATCTTTATATTTTATAATTTTATATAAATCTTTATTAAAAACAAAATATATAATTTTTTATAACAAAAAAAATAAAAATAAAAAGTCATCTTCCACACACCCCCACCCACCCCCACCCTCCCCGACCCCACCCCTACCCCGCCACACACGCCCCCACCTCCCCGACCCACCCCTACCCCGCCCCACGCCCCCACCTCCCTGACCCACCCCTACCCCGCCCCACACGCACCATCACCGCGATTTGTAGTGATGGTGGCGTCGATGGGTGGGGGGGGGGGGGGGTGGGGAAGATGACTTTTTATTTTTATTTTTTTTGTTATAAAAAATTATATATTTTGTTTTTAATAAAGATTTATATAAAATTATAAAATATAAAGATTTATATAAAATATAAAGATTTATATAAAATTATAAAATATAATTATTTAAATAAAATTATAAAATATAACCTAAATTAGTTGAATTGATAAAGTCTGAGGGCATAACTGCAATATTTTGAATTATTTTTGTAGTATTAAAGGAATTTTGTCTGGAAATGACTATATTACCCCCCTCACTTGCCGAGACATGTTGTCACTTTGTCTGGAAATGACGTTTTTTGGCCGCAAATTTAGTATAAGAATAGTATAGTTACGGTTTTCAAAGGTTGGGTATAGTATTGCAAAAGTTCAAAAGTTGGGTATAGTTTCGTAAAAAATGCTAAACGATGGGTATAGTTCGTATATTTATTTAACTTTTTAAGATAAACTTTTTTTAATAAACTTGAATATATACATTTTTTATGATTTAGATCAATATATAATTTATTTTTAATTTACTAGTATATATATATAATTTATTTTTAGTTTTTACTAGTAATATAAATTTAGTAAACATTTTAAGACAATTTTTTTAATAAACTTGATTTTATACAATTTCTTTATGATTTAGATCAAAATATAATTAAAATTAAATATAGTTATTAATTAAAAAATTTAAAAATTTGACTGGCCTTTGTTTTGAGCCCGTCGGGCAGAAATTAATTAAAAAAAAAGTTACAGGGCATTTTTCGAGCCCGTTTAAAAAAAGGGCAAAACTTGAATTTGGGAAAAGTTATCGGGCAGAAATTATAAAATGCCCTAGATAAAAATATAATATTATATATACTATTATGTATTTATTTATTTTTAAAAAATAAGATGAGTATTCGATCCGATCCGATTCTCAGCCTCTAAAATCTAGAATCGAATCAAATGGGGGTTCGATCCTAAGGCAAAAATCAAAAGTCAGATCAAATATTCGATCCGCTCCTCGGATCGGATCATTCGATTAATTTTCACTCGATTCGAGCGATCCGATTCTTTTTGCACAGCCCTAGTACAAAGTAAGAGATTTTTCCTTTATTTAC
Source organism: Linaria vulgaris (assembly GCA_948329865.1). Classification (NCBI taxonomy): domain Eukaryota; kingdom Viridiplantae; phylum Streptophyta; class Magnoliopsida; order Lamiales; family Plantaginaceae; genus Linaria; species Linaria vulgaris. The sequence continues at coordinate 11,899,411 of OX415254.1, read as the reverse complement.
GTTTTTAGAGGCAATAGTTTTGCCCATACATACTTTTTTGTTTTGTTTCATCTATAATTATTGTATGTGATGAGGATACAAAATGACTTGTGCGCAGAAATTAAAACCACTGCATGCATTAAAAGAATTAAATTTTATAATTGAGATATTGTCGGAACCTCCTCTTGCTTCCATTTTTTAATTCTTCTAACGTATACGTTGTTGAAAAATTAGTGTTGCACCAATATTATGTAATTTATTTCGATTAATTCCTATTTATAAAATTGAAATTTCGTTAGCTCAATGAAATCTACATTTTGTGTAGATGAAATTAGTATATTTAATTGTTCAAAACCAATTTGGGATGAATGCGAAATTAAATGGTAAGTGAGCTAGTTGAGATAAAATACATTGATGGAAGAAAAGGAAATAAGTGGAAAGGTGAAAAGCCACTATTCCACATGGAAAAAAGAAAACTAACTTTTGCACCTTATTAGTTGTTTGTTTGTGATAGAGGTTTGGGCCACAAGGGGTACCAAAAGTCGTTGAAGTGGAAATACTTAGATGGACTATGCTTCAATTCAAGCCCACACATGTGCGCGCGTGCCGCCGGGGTCGTGGGTCACGGGTCGTGGGCCATGGGCTTGGGATTGGGCTTCCTTATCAATTACTTTTAATTAAGTAATTAATTAATTGTCTGAAAATTAATAAAGCAACAAATTAAATAATTAACTAAATCGTGATTAGATGTAAGAATCTGGCTGATTCAGTGTGTCCAGTGGCTGAAAATCTGGCGGGAAAGTCCAGTCAGCAGAAACAATGCTACCTTTAATCCAAATAGGTGTACAGTCAGCCGAAGTGGTGCAGATTCTAGCGGGAAAGCTGTGACTTGGAAATGATATGTCCGTCCAGTCACCCTCTAGGCCCACTTTCGATATCTATAAAAGACAGGTTCCTCCTCTTCCAAAATCATCCAATCACAAACATTCTTCATTTCTCTCTGTTTTGTTCTGAGAGTTCAAAATAATTTCTTAGTTCGCCGTTTCTTAATATTCGAAGTGCTGCTATATTAAGAAGATAGTCGTTGCATCTTGAGAAGCGATTGCCAATCAAACAGTAAGCACCGAGTGGGGCAAATATCGTTTTAAAGATAAATAGTCAAACTCTTAACTCGACTTTAAATTTGGTTTGTTTTCTGTTTCATACCCGTTACGATCAACATATGTTAATGTAAATTCATTACTCACAACGACATACAGCTACATCCGAACTACATAAATAATTACAGATGAAATAACTAAATCCCCGCTGTATATTACCACCGTTTTGTTTTTTAATAATTAAAATATATTGTCACCGTATGTGCTGGAAAAAAGTTACTATTACTTGTACTTGACATATATCTTTGTCCGAAATCTTAATGTATTATAGATATGGATAATATTACGTACGCTAACAACTGACTAATTGTTCTTAATTATTTCCCTAATCAAGATATGCACCTTTCGTTTGAATAAATAATATACATTAATTCCGATAAGATAGTATCAAAAAATAGGTAGCTGTCACATTTTTAAACCACTCCTTTTTATTTCTGGGTTAAAATTAGCCAGATAAACTATGACGTCGTCCTACTTTTTCAAAAAGTTAATGGACTAATCAAAATAGTACTTTGAATGGCTGCATGCACCAACACATTTGTACTTCATGTTTTCATATATTTTACTTTTTATACTTTTACAGTTTTACTTATAAGTTTCTTGAACAAATAGACTATTAAATTTGAAACTACAGAAAAGAGAATATTAGAAATGTAAAAGGTATTTTGTTAATCAATGTAACAAATTAAATAAGATGAAAGACTAAGGAATGTGCAATTTTTTGGATTTACAAGTGACGAAGTCTTATAGAGGGGTGGGAGTGGAAAAGGGTAATTGGGTACCCATCACGTCCTAAATGAGTATTTTATAATTGTGAATCTCGAATCAGTCGAAAGCGGGAATTAGGGATGCGATGACCGCACCCCAGGAGTTAGGGATGTGCAAAAAGAATCTGATCGATCGAATCGGGTGAAAATCGATCGAATGATCCGATCCGAGGATCGGATCGAATATTTGATCCGACTTTTGATTTTTGCCTTAGGATCGAACCCCCATTTGATTCGATCCTCGATTTTAGAGGCCGAGAATCGGATCGAATCGAATACTCATCTTAATTTTTAAAAAAGTAAATAAATATATAATAGTATATATAATATTATATTTTTATCTATAAAGCTAAGCCTATTAATGCTACTAAGATATTTCTATATATAATGCTAATATTATATTTTTATATATACACCTACCTAACATCTTTTTCTTGGTCCATTTGAAGACCACATTCCTATCTGTGGGAAACATATACAATTGTAAATCTGTAACACCTTTCTCTCACTATATGAAAGTGAATTTTGTAATTCAGTAACTATGTTTGAATGTTGTGATTGGTCCCATTGATATTAAAGTAAATAAGAAAAAAAAAAGAAAAAAAGGATCGAAATCGAATCGAATCGGATCGAAATCGAATGATTTTGGATCGAATCAGATCGTTTTAAATTGATTCGATTTCGATCCTCATTTCTCAAGGAAATCGACTTCCAGCCTCGATTCGATCCGATTCGATTCGATCCGATCCAAATGCACACCCCTACCAGGAGCTAGGGTTATGCGATTCGGTATTATCATACCAATGATTCGGTATTTTAAAAGTAGGGTTTAATTCGGTAATTTAAAAATTCGAAGCATTTGCCAAATCAAACTCATTCGGTACGATTGGATAATTACGGTAGTCGATTCGGTAATTATCAAACGGTTTGGTACTTTTGCCAACTTGTTTTGAGTTTTTTTTCCCCTATGATAAGCAATAAGATTTCGACAATATCACACCTTCAAAATCTAAAGTAAAGAACATATAACAAAAAAAAAAAGATCACTACATGCATAAGATCAACATTATTCAAGCATAATACTAAAAATAATATCCAATGCAACAACAACATGACGTCTCAAAACCAATAATAAACAATCAGTTATATGTCTACTTAATCATAGATCTTGATAAATACTAAAACAAAATAGTACGAATGAAATATCAAATGCAAAGTATCACTCGAAGAATACAATAATATTGTGATACATGAAAATCTCGAGACATTTCTCAAGCCTCTCGACTTCTTCTTTCACTTTTTTCTTTCACTTCTTCAAATCTAGTTCACAACAAAATATTCAACCTACAACAACAACAACAACAACAACAACAACAACAACAACAACAACAACAACAACAATAACCAAGCATGTAATCCCAATTAAATTGGGGTAGGCTATATGAACCATGAATGAATTACGTCGAGTCGTGAACATGAATCTTCTGCCTCCATATGTTTCGGTTAACGAGCATGTCTTTATTTAGATCTTTTAGTTTTATGTTGTTCCGTATGACCTCCATCCACGTCTTTTTCGGTCTCCCACGAGCTCTAGTCGTCTGTCCTAAGTCGAGATCTTCAACTCGTCGTACCAGTGCATCAATGGGTATGCGTTTAACATGTCCAAACCATCTTAAACGGTTTTCTCGCATTTTCTCGTCGATGGCCGCCACACCAAAGTTATGCCGAATATCTTCATTGCGCACCTTATCTCTCTTGGTGTTACCGCACATCAACCGAAGCATGCACATCTCTGTAACGTTCATTTTCTGTGCATGACTTTGCTTAATAGCCCATCACTCGGAGCCATAAAGCAAATCAGGTCTAATAGTCGTACAATTGAACTTTTCTTTAAGCTTTAAAGGAAAGTTACGATCGCACAGGATCTCTGTTGCACTCTTCCACTTTGTCCATCCACCTTGGATGCGGTGGTTGACATCTCCGTCTAACTCTCCATCCATATGTAGTATGGAGCCTAAATACCAAAAATGCGTACTTCTTGGTATTTATTGGCCATCCAACTGAACCCTGCCATCGTTGTTTCTTCTTTGTTTGCTAAACTTGCATTCGAGGTACTATGTTTTTGTTCGACTTAGTCGAAATCCTCGTGCTTCTAATGTTTGTCTCCATCATTCTAATTTAGCGTTAGCTCCCATTCTTGTATCATCGATAAGGACAATATCGTCTGCAAACAACATACACCATGGGACTCGGTCTTGGATGGTTCTCGTGATTTCATCAATTACAATGGCAAACAAAAATGGGCTCAAACCTGACCCCTGATGTAAGTCAATTGTAATTGGGAAGGCGTCTGTTAAACCGCCACAAGTTTGGACACTTGCCACCACATTCTCATACATATCTACAACAACAAATTACTTAATTAAGTTTAGGTAGTGATTACTTGTTCGTGATTCCATGTTTTAATTTGAGACAATATATATAAAAAGAGCTAAGGATATATCAATTTGTGATTAAGTTAAGGTAGTGATACTTGTTTACTTATTAGGTATTAGCAATTTATGGGAGTTTTAACTATTGTTTATTATGTAATATTAAACAAAATCTAGATGCATCAAAAGAAAACATAACTTTATTTAATATATATTTTAATATAAAAAAGAGTCGATAATTGGTACAACACGATTACCGACCCCTCGTACTAAATATCAAATCAAATACTAGTTTGGTATGTGAGATGTGATCGTTTATCGGATCAATTCAATTGATTCGGTAAAAAATCGTATCATTGATTCAATTATCAATTGGTATGATCGATCTGGTACACTTTGCACAGCCCTACCAAGAGCCATGTTTCGATCTAATTTGGTTCAGTGGTGATCAGCCACTTTACCCGACTCAGACTAAAACAACACGCTTAGAAAGGGTTGTCACTGTCGAGGATCAAACTCAACTTAGACTAATTTTTTTATTTTATTTTCCAAGTTTTGGGGGCGTTACAGGGGAATTTCCTTTCATGTCCCGTAAAACGTTACACCAGGTTCTTGTTCTGTTCCAGCAGGCGGTGTTGGGGTAACGCTGTCTAGAGTCGGTGTTAGCTCAACACAGATCTAGTAAGCTTGGCACAATAATCTCTAGCTCACTTACAACACTTGGCAAATCATCAAAAACCACATTTATAAATTCTTGACTAGTATTCAATCTAGGATATATTAAACATTCTAAAAGGAGAACTATTCAAAGAATAACCAACAATTACATTTTTCAACTTTTTGATCAAATTTGCTCAGATAATCACTATCATTCAGGATGTAGTAAACACATCCAAATTCATGAAATTGAGCAAGAGTTTTAGGTTTCTTATTTTTCAACATGTCATAAGGGGTGATGATTGTTTCAGGTCTAAGGTATACTCTATTAGTAATATGACATGTAGTGTTTAAAGCTTCATCCTAAAGTCTTTTAGTCACATTCTTAGAGTTTAACATTATTATAGCCATTTCTTGAGGAGTCATATTCTTTCTTTCAGTAATCTCATTTCGCTCAGGAGTTTTAGGTACAGAGTACTCATAGAAGATCCCATTAAGTTCACAAAATCAGAAAACTTTAGTTCTCAAATTCTGTACCATTATCTGGCCTAATTTTAATCACATAGGTACCATAATGATTTCTAATGCTAGCATGAGAGTGCTGATGGTGTCAAAAGCATCGAGTTTTTCTTTTAAGAATTGAATCCCAATATACTTACAAAAGTCCATCAACCATCACATCAACATACCTCTTACCCCCAATGCTACGAACTTCTATCGGACCCAAAAGATCCATATGTAATAGCTCAAAGAATTTAGAAGTACCCGTTAGTTTGGCCATCTACCTTAACATGGGTGTGATAGGCTTTGGTTTGCTTAACCTTCAAACAATCACAACACACAAGCTTACCTGGGCTTGACAATTTAGGATTACCTATGTCTGCATCAACTTTTAGAAGTTTGCCAAAGTTTTTGTAATGCATGTGCTCAAGTCTCTTGTGCTAGACAACTGATTCATGAATTTTAGCATGTCAACATTGGACTACATCATTTACGACATAAGAATTGTGTTTTGATCCTTTACCAGTCATAACACAAAAAATAGCATTATCAAAAACTTCGCATGAGTCCTTATCAAATCTCACCAGTAAGTCATCATCACATAATTAATTGATACTAATGAGGTTGACACACAATCCTTCCACCAATAACACATCCTTCAATGGTGGGAATCCTTCAACATTCAACACTTCTTTGCCAATGATTCCTCCTATGCTTCCACCTCCATAAGTGACAGTGGTTAGTGGTGCAAAGTCCTTCAGATTATTTTTGGATCCAATCATATGCTTAGCGTATCCACCATAAAAGTATCACTTATCTTCAAGGTTAGTATGCGCAATAGAGAAAACAACATTGCATACTATCTTGATTTTAGGAGACCACAATAAAATATACTCAATTCTGCTCTTCTATCCAACATTGTTAGTATCAGGTGTTGAGGCAACACTATATGTTGACTTAACACCAGTATTAACACCGACATGTGCCTTGATCTGCTCAATCGTTACCGTTTTTCCAAGTGATTTTCTATATTTATAACAATAAGTTTTCAGATGACCTGGTTGAATATAATATTGACAGATATAGGTCATCTTCATAGATTTTTCAGAAAGTGCCTTTCATTTGACAAAAAATAGGAGCATATGATTGAATAAAAGTAGATGTGTTATCTAATTGAATTTGAAATCCCAAACCAATAGTTCACATATTGCCTAAGCATAACACTTCATAAATTTAATTTAGAAGTAAATGTGCATTTAACAAAGGTTTTCTTAGCACTTTATAACTTTGAGATTACCTTTTCAATTTCATCATCTTCTCCGGCCAGGCTTACCTCCAATTGAGTAATTGTAGTCTTCGAGCTTTCATTCTCTTTGATAAGAGCTTTCTCACTCCTACTCAACTTGTTTTTCTCCTCAAGCAGGTCTTGGTAAATGATCTTCAGTTGTTCAAGAAACTCTTCTTGACTCAATTCACCCTCAAAGAAGTAATAATTTTCCAAATCATCAAACTCATTGTCCTAAAAAATTTAAATATCTAGTAGTGTCAATGTGAATCTTTACATCCCTATCTACAAAGAAGATCTCCAAGACGGGTGTTAACGCCTAAGTGTTAGGCGAACTCTGCATCTGGGTGTTGGCTTGATATTTTGTAGTAACATTGTATGTCCAACCCACAATTGTGAACAATGTTGCAGTATGAGTCTCATGATTCCGTCCTTCTCCTTCAGCACTCGATCCCGAACACGTCTCATCATCATCATCATCATCATCATCTATACAATCCCAGTCAAAACTCCATTTTGTTGTAAGGGTGTTAGCACATTCATAAGCAAAATGGTCATAACATTTACATTCATCACATTGTACTTTAATGAGTTATTCAATATATCGCGTAGTGGACATTTTGAAGGTATACTTAGCCATTGTTGTGGGATATTTATCCTTTAAAGCAAGAGGTAGACTGCTACTAGAATATTTATTCAATTTGTCATTTTTGTTAAATTTATTGATCACAACAGTATATAAAGCTTTATCTTCTCCCTCATCTTCTACATCCTCTTCATTAAATTCAGAAGTTTTAGCCTCTAATACTAGATTTTCTCCTTTACTCTCGGGGTTCTAAATTCATCTTATAATTCTTAAGAGTATTAAGTAAGACTTGAAAGTTTAAAGTGGCAAGATTTCTAGCTTCTTGCATACCAACCTTTTTCATCTCAAATTTCTTCGGAAGAGTTATCATAGCTTTATAAACCAATTGCTTGTTAGACAACGAATCGCCTAGCATTTGACACTCATTAGAAATATCCACGAGTCTTTCAAAATAATAAGTAGCAGTTTCATCCTCACCCGTCTTAAGTTTTCAAGCTTATGAAAAACCATTTTGAGCTTAGTTTCTCTTATGCTTAAATCACCTTCGCAATGATTTTGTAAAATATCACAAGCTTGTTTCGCAGTAGAACAATTTTGAATCAACTTAAAGATGTGAGAGTCAACCCAAAAAAAAGATGGTCTTGCGTGCATTTTCGTTAAAAGATTTGTTACTTATCTCATTTTGTGACCACTCTGATTCTAGCTCTGGAACAAAAGTCATTGTCCTCATCTGGAGCATTCATAATATCGTATACCCATCAATCATTGTCTTACAAGCTCGCAAATTGATTGATTTGATGAATGATCAGATTCTGATCTTCCAGAAAGGGTAGTTAGCTCCATCCAAGATAAGAAGTCTGTCGTTGTAAGGATTCACATTATCTATCTCTTAGTACCAAATCGAAATACTAATCAAATCGGTGATTGACCCTAACATCAATTGAGAGTGGTAGGATTAGGATGCAGTACCAAATTCACACAACTTAACACGAGTGCCAACACTAGTGTTGATCCAACACTCACGCACACAATGTTGACCTAGCACCTACTATCAAACAATGAACACAACAGAAATAAATAGCACACAATCGAAATAAACTTTCAAGTAGATTATAATAATATAATATGTTGAGTCTTAGGCAAAATATTCATTATGATTATTGTAAATCTACAAAATAGCTAGTCAATTATTCTAGGAATACTCGATCTATAGATCAACCGAGTGGTAAAATAATTTTTCATCTATGTACTTAGTTGTACATAACAAAGTAGGCTTAATTCGCTAAATAAAACTCAAAAATAAACAAGACAAAAATAATGGACTACAAGGATTTCTTTATGGAGATTTTTGTCTTGTTTTCTTTTTCCTTGATGAAATCCAGATGACATATTATGCATGTTTTTGATTGCTTTAAATCCTTGTATATCTCTAATTTCCTTTCTTGTGTGTATCTTCCTCCTTGTGTGCATATTCTAAAACAATTCTAAAACAATGAAAGTTCTTCAAATGCTTCTAAACTAATTCGTAACTAGAAAAGATAAATCAATAATTAAAAGTAAAGAATCAAATATTTTACAAACTTAGAGGTAGATGTGATTGACACAGAGCTCGTACCTTTTACAGATTTAAATCAACTAAAACTAAACATAAGTTGCATGAAAGACAGAGTCCCACTACCACCACATTCCATACATCGAATGATAGAATCAAATAATGCACTACACATACACACATATATCAAATAAATAATAAATGTATAAAGGAAGTCGACTAATGAGAGTGAGAGAGAGTAAAGCTGATTTGCCTTTGGTACTGGTGCAATGCAATTCCTCCTCCTCCTTGTCAGCACATGCATTCCCACTTTCTACTGGCAAAAAATCCAACTTGTGGCCCCCCAATTTTTACCTGATCTACAAGTAAAGAACACACCATATAAGGATATATTTATCACTCTCTCTTCCATCAAATTCCCACTTCTATCAAACTACTTCAAAAAACACTAACCTTTTGTTTCCTCCCCTCTTCTCAAAATATTTGCATGGTTCATTGAATCAAACGTTTCTACTTATGTAACGTAACGTTAGCCCTTACTTATCTAGCAAAATAAATCTAGAACTCATCCAGGAAATTACCATAGTAAGAACCATGAGAGCTGGAGGTTGTGCAGTACAACAAGCCCTAACCACCGAAGCCGCGGGCGTCGTAAAACAGGCCGTGGCCCTAGCCAAACGCCGCGGCCACGCCCAAGTCACGCCCCTCCATGTGGCGAACACGATGCTGTCCTCTACAAGCGGCCTGTTCCGCGTTGCTTGCCTACAATCCCACTCACATCCTCTTCAGTGCAAGGCACTTGAGCTCTGCTTCAACGTGGCCCTCAATCGCCTTCCGGCCTCTTCCTCGCCCTCCTCCTCCTCCTCCTCCTCCTCCTCGAGCCACATGTTATTAAACAGCCCTCATTCTCAGTTCCCGGCCATCTCAAACGCGCTAGTCGCGGCCTTCAAGCGAGCACAAGCCCACCAACGCCGCGGATCAATTGAGAATCAGCAGCAGCCGCTCCTGGCAGTGAAAATCGAGATCGAGCAGCTCGTGATTTCCATACTGGATGATCCTAGTGTGAGTAGAGTGATGAGGGAAGCCGGTTTTTCGAGTACCCAAGTTAAAACCAACGTGGAAAAAGCCGTATCATTGGAGTTATGTACTCAAAGCTCTTCTCCTCCAGCTAATGAAAATAGTACTATACCAACACTGCAGCCATCAGCATCAGAGCCAATTAGAAATGAAGATGTGAACATCATAACCGAGACGATGCTGACGAACCGGTCACAAAAGAGGAGTCTTGTAATAGTAGGTGAGTGTATTTCCATCATAGAAAAGACAGTGAAGGGGCTAATGGATCGAGTCGATAGAGGTGTGGTCCCGGAGGGTTTAAAGGAAGTGAAATTCATAAGTATCCCACCACTATTTTCTTTTTGTAATCTTCATAGAGAGGAAGTTGAACAAAAGATAGGTGAGCTGACTTGTTTAGTCAAGAGTCTTTTGCCAAAGGGAGTTGTTTTGTACTTGGGTGACTTAAAGTGGATTAGTGATTATAGGGTTAATTTGGGGGAAGAAAAGGGGTACTACTGCTCTGTGGAGCACATGATCATGGAGATTGGAAGAATGGTTTGTGGTATTGGAGATAGTGGAAAATTTTGGCTGATGGGAATTGCTACTTTTCAGAGTTACATGAGGTGTAGGAGTGGTGGCTATCATTCACTTGAAAATATTTGGGGGTTGAATCCTGTTACTATTCCTGCCAATAGTTTGGGACTCAGTCTTATTTCTGATCATCAAAGGTATGTCTTTCTGTTCACCAATTAAATTAGTTTCCAACAAAAAATTAGGCTTTGTCCCTGTAATTAAAAACTAAAAGCTTAAATCATCGTCGAAAATTCTGTTACCGTTTTATTTTTGAACACCATCATTAATGGAATTTTATGTTGTTTTGGCTAATTTTCAATAAATTAGATACTTCAAATGATTATTCATTATCAAATATAATTAATTGTGTGATCATATATATGATATTCAAGGAATTCATACGTGTATATTTCCTATTCTTTTTCGCAGTGATGAGGAACATGGATCATTGGTGAAACTCAGTTGCTGCGATGATTGTTCAGCAAAATTCGAAAAGGAAGCTCGTGATTTGCAAAGTATGGGTTGCAGTACCGTTGAGCCGACATTGTCGAGTACACTTCCGCCTTGGCTTAAGGACGAAAGTAGAAGGCGGAAAAGTAGTAATTACCAGGTCATTATCTTATCTAAACACTTTATCTTGGTTTAAGAATATTATTGACTAGAACAATTAGACAAATTACTTTTTGTGTTATGTTCAAATTAGTTCATTACGTTAAATTGACACATTAATCTGTTGCATTTTAAGCATAAAGCAAAATGCCTTCTTTCATAAAAGCTAGGAGGGTAGTGTCGACCTTTAAAAATCATTTGGGACTAATTAATTTGAGGGTTTTCTTATCACATGGAGTAATGTGATCTTTTTCACAGGATTATTAGTGTACGTAACTATTTCAAGTAACACGAGAGTAAAGCTGTATATTTCTTACCAAAAAACATGCTTACCTTTTACCACTTCTTTAATACCCTTTTTCACCTTTTCTTTTTGTTCAGCTCCGGTGAAATAATTGAAAAAAAAAAACATAAAAAAAAGATACTAACTGTTCATTTTGTGTCATGCTTCTTATTTCAGGATAAGGAAAACTCGATGAGAGAACTATTCAAGAAATGGAATTCATATTGCAGTTCAGCCCATAAACAACATGGATTACTCGAAAGAACCCCAACTTTCTCTTCGGTCTCACCTTCTTCACCTACTTCTTGCTTTTCATTTGACCAACAGAACCCTAACTTGCATCAAAACCATTTGTCTTTAGTACCTCATAATTTCATACAAATACCGGCAGGCAACATAGAACCAATGCATGCATTGTCATCTGATCCATATGATCCAAATTCATCTCCAAATTCCACTTCATCAAGCGACGTCATGGATATGGATCACTACACGCAAAAATTCAAAGAATTCAACGCGGAAAACCTCAAAACCCTATGCAGCGTACTCGAGAAAAGTGTCCCATGGCAAAAAGAAGTTGTCCCCGAAATTGTGGGTACTATACTACAATGCAGGTCTAGAATGTTGAAAAGAAAACTAATGAATAGTACTACATATGTAAAAGAAGAAACTTGGCTTTTCTTTCTAGGGTTAGACGCGCAAGCTAAAGAGAGAGTTTCGAGAGAACTGGCTAAGGTTGTGTTTGGTTCTCAAGCAAGCATGGTTACAATAGGGATGAGCAGTTTTACTTCGTCTGAAGATTGTCGTAACAAAAGAGGGAGAGACGAAGAAAGTTGTGGCAGCTACTTGGAAAGATTCACTCAGGCAGTGTCTGCTAATCCTCACCGCGTTTTTTACGTGGAGGATTTGGAGTTGGCGGATTATCGGTCCCAATTGGGAATTAAGAGGGCAATTGAGAGTGGGAAAATATGTAGTAGTGGAGGTGGTGAAGAAGTTAGTTTTTGTGATGCTATTATCGTGTTGAGTAGCGAGAGATTTTCGTGCAAGTCGCGGTCGGGGTCTCCTAGTAAGCAAAAAATGGAAGATGATGATCAGGAGTCGAATGGTTGTGTTTCTCTGGATTTGAATATGTGTCTTACTGATGATAGGGTTGAAAATGATGATGATGAGTTAGGGATACTTGAATCTGTTGATAGGCGTGTGTTTTTTAGAATTCAGGAGTTTGTGGAACAGTTGTAAGCCTTTTGTTGTAGAAAGAAATGTTAAAATTTTCTCTAGCGTAATTTTTTGTTCTTCGAGCAACTTGTTTTTTCCAATATTTACATCATCGATATTTTGTGAGTGCTTATTGTTGAATTAATTATTCAACATTGCTTGGGAACTATACTGAGTTTTTGTAAGTTAATTAGTTCCTCCCTCTCCCTCTAATGCAGACGGAGAAATATGTGACGAGCTCTAGTTTCTACAATGGTCCGACCTTTTTTAAAAAAAATTAATATAACATAACATAAAAATATTGGTGGCTTTTCAGGAACAGAAGTTTAATTTATATTTCACCTAATAACACAAAATCACTAGTAATATAACTTCACGAGTGTGGAGAACTCAAATAATATCCTAGTATATATGTTGTTTAATTTGAAGCTAGTTTTTACTTTATTGGTTGTTTGAAGTTAAATATTAGTTTTTACTTTAAGATATATGATTCAGGAACTCATGCATCATATATATTCCATTTTTTTTCTCTCAAACAAAAGCTTATTAGAAAGAAATTGATGTTAACTTACATCAATTAATTATGATGAACCATGAACTCGACACATCTATTGAATGATTTCTCATCTCTATTTACTGCCTTTATTTAGTGTAAGTTATTAGCTATACTTTATGCTAGGTAAATTCCCATGAAATCGATAGTACAAAATTAATAACTTATGAATTATTAATTAGCACTTCAATTTCTGTTCTATTATCGCGGCTTAATTACTTTTAATGACAATATATTGGGTATAAAGCTAATATCTAAGACATTTAACTTGCTTTATTTAGTTTAGTTATTTAATAACTTTTCTTGTTAATAATTAGCCGGTGCTGTATTGTAGTAAGCTAACAGAAGAACTTCTTTAAAAAAAAAAGGCTACCAGAAGAACTAAAAGAGAAGTAACCAAAAAGTAAAAATGAAAAAGCAAAACTAAAGGTTAAAATAACTTGCTTTTTCTTTCAGATTTAACGAGGTTGGGAAATAATAAAGTCATTCAACCGACGTTATTTTCCCATACTCACGAAACAATTTTTATAAAGGAAAAGCCTATGAAGTGTCTCCGAAACCCTTTGCTTACTTATATTCGAGTTCTTAGATGTACACAATTTGGCATGCAGAAAGAGTTAAATTGTATCCTGCAATTCTTTTCTTTATCATGAATTATCAATTATATATCATGCATATATATATATATATTCGTGTTGTTCTTCCTACATAAGAAACATTGTATGAGGTGATATTGAAGTATATTGTTGTACTAACTGTACTTTAAATTCTCTTTGATTAAAGACATGCACTCAATTTTCCCTACAGCAGACAACAGCAAAAGAAACTTTGTTTGATTCGTTACGTTAGAAAAGAGTAGTATCCCAAGAATTTCCTCCTATAACTCTAGTTTGGGAATTTTGGCAAATTAGAAATCAAAAGATGATAGATCATACCATGTCAACTTTATTTCAAAAAACATATGCATGAAATAGAATTATTATTTCTAACTCATGTGTTATATATAACCATGTTAAATACAAAATTCATTTCAGTTACTAATTATCGTGCTGTCACTGGGAATTGAATAGTTTGATTAACGGAATAGTGATGAAAAACTTAAGTTAGGTTAATTAGCTTCTTTTATATTTCCAACCACCATTTGGGCTAGTTAAACTATGTATCATCACACACATTGTTTGTTTTTGTATTCGAACAATTTATATTTATCAATACTTAAATAATTCAAGGCCATAGATCCAGTGGTTATATAACGTGACACTTATTTTTAGCCCTTAAATAATAATGCATATTCATTTGAAAATAAATTAAAGATTGTTAGACAAGGATGTAATCAAACCTGCCCCTTTTACCTCCTTTACAATCTGCACTAATAATTCCATAAACTCCTAATCTTTTGTAAAGGCAGCATAGCGACAAATTCCCAACTTATGCTTATAAATTTAATTTAAAGTCACCAATATAATCATCTTTTTGCGATTCTAAAGTGGCATTGTCTTTTTTAAGGTTTAAAGAAAGATTCCATATCTATGTTCCTCACCCCCACACACACCTTGCCTCAATATTTTACTTTATTTTAACTTTTTCCTTAATCCATAATTATATTATTTTGAACTCTCCATTTATTCTTTTTAACTTTAGACTGCTTTCTAGAGATAAGAATGTTGGGTTACGAAAATCAAAGAGGAAAAAGGGAATTCTTTTGCAAAATACACATCACAAAGCATAAAAAGTAGTGCTCTCTTTTGATATTTCTTAGAGAAGATTTGTGCTTTTCCTTTTTATATATAGTTTTTATTTTCTTTTACCTTATAAAGCAGGAAAGTTAGTCCTCCTTTGCGCAATGGATACGTTATGGATCGATTTTGCCTTAATCCGATGAATTTTACCTTCTATGACAACAATTTTGTTTTATATATTTTAAATTATTCCGCGGCTAATTAAGGGCATGATATCATGCAACATTAATTATCCCATCAAACAATCGGCTCCTAACATGCAAGTAATTACTTGCAATTGATCATGGCTTCAGTTTGTAATAATTATGTTTTTCAAAGAACAGGAATTTTGATAAGTAGATAAATAATGATCCGGAAATTTATGTATAGCCATCAGCGCATGGAAATGTTTTGTAATGTTCAAGCTTCTTATTAGCTTAAAGAACTTTCATGCCTCTAATGTTTTAGAATTGGAAAAAGTATGTAAGAAACAAGTAAACTTTGAATAAAGAATCTCTAGCATAAATCTTACTGATATGGTATGAATTTATATTGCAATCTTCTCGAGCAACCTAGCTCAGTTAATCGAGGTTTTATTTTTATTTGATCGTAATCAAGGTTTTATTTAATATCTGCCAATCAACATGTTTTAGTTTTTTCACCAAGATATTTGAAAAGCTTATAATAATAATAAGAAGTGATAAAACTGTGGCGACAAAGTATAGAAACATTATGCACGAAGTGAACTTGACCGAGCTTTATTGTGAGGAAAACAGTGACAAAAATTGCAATCATTAATTGTAGCGCAAATTCCAGTCTCTCCTAGCACTTAGGTTCTTAGTTTTGCTTTTATTTGTTATGGTTCTTAGTTTTGATTTTATTTGTTATGATCTCAATAATAAGGACAATGAATAATGCTGGTAACGTATGTTGTTGAAATATATACATAAGAACAATATGCATATATATAATTTTACATGATAAAGCACGGAAGTATATTTCTCATTGGATTGAGCTGTATTATGCCAGACATGATAATTGCTACGGCGCTGGTGATGACATAAAGTTTCAAAAGAAAGCTCTTTAATATAACTTGAAGAGTGTAATATAATACAAATAAATTAAGCCCCATCCCAGTGGCGCGTTCGACAAATTAATTAAAGGGCAATCGATAAAAGGTTTCCTACCGTGAACTATAAAAATACAAATGTCTCTTCTTTTTTTAACTCAAAAATATAATTATATTCATGGCAAATGATATAGACAGAGCAAAATCCCTAAACACAGAGTAATATATAAGTTTTTACATTTATAACCTTCAATTTTAAATAAGTAACTTATCTTGATTTTAATGTCATGAGCACAATCTTTCAAACATAGAAATCAATTTACTTCTTTCCAGTTTATAAAGTTACGATTAGCATTCCTAATATAATAATATAGAAAGTCAATCATTGTCATTATATTTAATAAAAAAAAATCATTGTCATTATATTTCAAAAATAACAACCGGGCAATAATGTAACAAATAGTAATAATGTTAGTCACTTATGTACAAAAAAATAATATACATACACCATATATATATATATTTAAAAGTAAAATGATTACAAATAATAATTATATACAAAAAAAGACGGCTTCTCCCACCAGGCAACTAAGAAATAATAATGCCAGAATTTTTTATACTAAAAAATTAAAACATTGAAGAGTAACATTAAATCTTGTTAATGACTTTTTATGCTATAATATGCAGGATAACACGTATAATGAAAAATAGCATGAAGTTGAACTAGGTTTTTGTTATTACCATTTGTCGGTTGTTTTTTATATTAACATTTTAGAGGATAAATATAAACATATGGATATTTTTTAAATAAACATATTGATAGCCTTGAAGACTTTAATACGTCTTTTAACTATAACAAAAATGTTTACATGGAATGGAGTTACATAAAAAAATCGAAATATAAGTATATAACAATAAATCTCTGCTCACCCTAGTTACATAAAATTAAAAGATACTCAAATATATAAATAAAAGTTACCGAATGTATATATGCCAAACAAAATTAATTAATCAAAGATATATAACTTCTTGAGATGATATAAGTAATATCTTTCATTAGAAGGAGAATATCTTTTGTTTAGTAGAAGACAAGATTTTCTAATTATGAGTGAATCAAGGAATTCAAATAATATGATCTAATTGTGATTGATATGGGTAAAACATAGAATAATAGAAATATTGCTCTGGATTTAGGAATTGTGGTATGGATATATCACTTCCCATTATTCATAACTCTTTTTCAGTTTCTGTCGGAGCAAACTGTGGATGATGTCTTAAAAATAATTAGATGATAATGAGACGATTCAGTTCGATTAGGCTAAGTAATAAAGCTTCAATTTAGTGTTTTGATGATAATTAGGGAATACTCAAATATTTACATTTCAAAATTACTATCTCTCAGTAACTCACTAACTCTCCTGCGATCATTATTACATGATACTGGATAATTTAAATATCCCAATACTCTATATATATTAATTAATGAGTAAATAATTAAAAGTTCGAACAATTTCTATCCACTGGCAAGTGTATAGACTATATTCTAATTAATCTGGATAATATGCTTTCGGAAAGTGAGTCGATTTTCATTTCATTATTCGAAATATCGTGAATTAATAATTTCAACAAAAATAAATCCATTACCTAATCATAAAAAATTAACTTTGCCACGGTTTCACTTGAAAAACGGGAGTAGCATCAACCTCAGCTAACAGAGCAATTGTCTGGTTTACGGCTATCTGCTTTAGACAACAATTAATTAGAAGAGAATAATTTCATAATTTATTGATAAAAATGTTAATGTGAAGGCATATAGAATCTAATTTTCCCTCAAAAGCAGGAAGGAAGATATTCCACATGATGACCGATTAAAAATTTGTAGTACGAGTGTGGAAAGTGGACAGCCCTTTTAACACAAAGTTCTTCCCTTTTTTTCACACCTCGTGCATTATAGTTAAAAAGACTACTTTAATCCATGCACCTTTTTGTGCCTTTAAATGGGTTTGCCTTTTCACATTGTTGAGTATATATTTTTTGCTATATATAATAAGCTAAAAAAAAAAAGGCATATCCTCTTTCAAGTCTCCGGAGTATATATAAAAGAACTGCATGGATATGGATAACGTGACACAAGACACTTTTCCAGAGCACCTAAATTACTTAATCGTTAATCAAGTGATAAGAAAGACACATGGGCAGCATTTTATTGGAAAAATTTAGGATAAGGAAGAACCACTACTGCATCATCAGTTTTGACCTAGCTACGCAAAGCTAGCTCTCTGAATCTGGTCATTTTTATCCCGAAATAATTGATAAAGAAATATAACAATTTTGTTAATATGATTTAGAAATTGTTAATATTCAAAATCTTATTAAAAGTGTGTTGGCTAATCTTGAAAGAATATAAGATGCACATGTTTTCTAGTTTACGTGACTATAAATGTTGCAATTGTTTGTTGTTTCTTGCTGCTAGTGCTTTCTTAGCAGATGGTCAAGAGGCAATATAGAACAAATTTGGACACAATGTTGCTGGACTCACGCCCATCACAGGTAGCTCTCTAAAGGCTGGCCCTCCCTCTCCTGAAAGAGTGAAGATCAGTACTAGAGCAGCTGCTATGGAGGCAATCATGATCTACATGGTATACCTTGGTGAGTACGATCACAGGCTTAGCACTGGAGCTGGAAAGGAGAGGGTATACCTACAGAAAGAGAGGAGGAAGAATGTAGATATGGTAGGGCTTAGAAAGGGTCATAGCCCTAGACTAGAGCCTCGTTTTCTTTCCTTTGCCTGGCAGTGTACTGATTGTCGATTAGAATGCTATGAGTGTCAAAGCTGAGCTCACTCGTGGGGACTTTTCCCTCGTATTTGTATGTCACTTTTCGGGTTATAAAAATTTACCTTTCGTGCGGAAAAAAAATATTCAAAATCACATTTCTCAAAACTAACTTTTCATGAAATGATAATCATAAATAAGCAAAGTATGTATTGAATAAATCGCCCGATACACACAGTAAAAGGTGCGAAAAATGTGCAATTTTGTGGGAAAATCACTTTCCTTCGCCAGCAATAGCGAAGAGGGGAATTAACGATACTATTGAACAACACCACACGGAATTACTTGAAGGGGAAGTGGACACAATAACAGAGCAACACGAAGAGGACCAATTTGGAAAAATTAGGGCTACTAAGGAAGTCGATTTAGCTGAGGATGAAAAAGAACCAGGGCTCGCAGCAGAGGGAGAAGGTCAACAGCGTGCTTATCAGGATATCTTCCAGACCTACAAGGGGGACATGACATTGGCAGGTTTTCGCAAAGGAAGACTAAGCGTTGGAATGAGTTGTTCGCCAGAAATAGGAGAGCAGAGAACTGATGTCGTGTGGAGTATACAAAGCCAAATGATAGGTCAGTGCTTGAATTTACTGATGATGATGTGCAAGAGAACCACGAGTTTCGGGGATATGCTCTGATAGGTAATGTGTTGGGACTCAATCTCCCTTATGAAGCAATGAATAGATATGTTGAGGCTAGATGGCCACATAAGTCAGAATTCATGTAGCT
Source organism: Linaria vulgaris (assembly GCA_948329865.1). NCBI lineage: Eukaryota > Viridiplantae > Streptophyta > Magnoliopsida > Lamiales > Plantaginaceae > Linaria > Linaria vulgaris. The sequence continues at coordinate 11,879,856 of OX415254.1, read as the reverse complement.
ACAAAAGGAATATATATTTTTAGGTTTGAGAATGAGGAGCAGATGATGGATGTGTTTGGGGGAGGACCTTGGATGGTTAAAAGAACTCATGTTTTGGTATTGAAAAAGTGGGAGCTAGGGATGACTTTGGATCCAAAGGCATTGAAGGATTATCTAACATGGATACGATTGCTAGGTTTGGACTTACAATAGGCAAAATTGCTAGCCTAGTGGGAAAGCCATGTTACATTGATAAAATGACAACAAACAGGGATAGATTGGGATTTTCAAGGGTTATGGTGGAGTTACAATCAGGAGAAAGGATGATATAGTCTATACAACTTAAGGGTCTTAAATGAGAAATATACAATCAGAGCGTTGATGCAGAGCGGAACACCAAATACTTCCACGACTTGGTATGAAGCAAACGTCAAAAAAGTAAAATTCACAAGATTGAGAAACATGATGGCACTCTTACGAGAAGTGATAAGATTGCTAAATCTTTAGTGGAACTTTTTCATGATCTATTGGGTGGTAACACTACTGTTCTTGGTCAGACAGACCGTTCTTTGATCCCTCGACTTGTGATTAAAAAGGAAAATGATGGGTTATTGACTGTGCCATCTTTGGAGGAAGTCAAAGCTGTGGTATTTAGCATAAATGCTGAAGGAGTGGCTGGACCTGACGGTTTTTCAGCTTATTTCTATCAAAATTGTTGGGATATAGTTGGCACTGATATTTGGGAGGCGGTTAAAGATTTCATGGGAGGTACGCCTATGCCTACAACTTTCACAACCATTACACTCACATTAATTCTGAAGATTGAGAATCCAAAGACGTGGGCTGATTTCAGGCCAATCAGTCTGTGTAACGTGACGAAGTTTTTGAAGGACAGGTTAGGCTGCATACTCCATAAAATCATTGATGACGCTCAAAGCGATTTTGTGAAAGCGAGGTTAATTAGTGATAATATCCTTCTATATCAAGAAATGGTTTATATGCTTAAAGTTAAGACTAGAGGAGATAACGTTATCTTGAAGCTCGATGTTGCTAAAGCATATGACAATCTGAGATGGGAGTGTTTATATAAAGTTCTCGAGGATTTTAGCTTTTCCTAACACTGGATTGATGTGATAAAACATAGTCTCGAAGCTTGCCACTTCTCAATTCTTGTCAACGGCTCACCTACGTGATGCTTTAAATTGATAAGGGGTCTAAGGCAAGGAGACCCCATATCACCCGCCCTATTCATCATTGAGTCAGAATATATGTCTCGGGGCATTACAACCATGTTTCAACAAAACGCAGACATGTTTTTTGAAACTAAAGGAGGAATTCTTGTATCACATCTCTCATATGCATATGGCTACATGATATTTACGAAAGGAATGAAGAAGGCTTTCACCCTTTTACTCCAATTCTTAAAGGACTATGAAATGGTTTCGGGGTAAAAAATTAATAAAGCAAAAATCAGTTTTTCTATAGGGAAACGTATAGGAACACATCGAATCACTACCCTTTGAAACTTTTCGGGTTTCCGCCATCAAGCTCTGCAATTTTATTATTTAGGTACACCACTAATGAAGGGTCGACGCAAATGCTTCCCATTTGACAGAATACTGAACATAGTAAGAAACTTCTTTACTCATCAATGGATGGCTTCCAGTGGATTCACAATTGAAAAAAAAAAGGATTTCTCTTGGCATCAAAATGTCAAGCATGGAATAATGGGGAATCCATCTCGCGCCTATTTTAGGAATGTAAAGTAGCTCAAAAGATATGGTGTCATTTTACCCAAATATTCAGAGTTCGGTTTATCGACACACATCATGTTAACATTTTCTTCCAAAGGTGAGTTTCATCCCCAAAATTCACCAGAGAGGGGCATATCCGTACACTTATCTCGACCCTTGTAGTCAGGTTCTATGGCTTGCTAGAAAATAAGCCAAACATGACAATGTCATGGTGAACCACAAAAAAATAATTAGATTGGTGATGCAATATATGCACCGACTTCGCATAGGCATTGTGCATAACATCAAATGTTGGAAAGGAGATCTAGCTATTGCTAGAGAACAGGGTTTGAGAATTTTGAGAGCCTCTCCTAAGAAGACCATTCTTATAAGATGGATAAGATATGTTGAGGGATGGGTGAAAGTCAATTCTGATGGGTGCATTAAAGGTGTTGACAACATGGCTGCATGGGAGGGGTTATACGGAATCAAAAAGGTAACATCAACTTAATTTACAAACAGTTCTTGGGGGAGAATAGCATTAATGAAGATGAGATTTGAGGCGAGATTTGAGGGAATAAAATTGTGTCAAATGCAATGTTGGCGAAGGATATGGGTTGAGACTGATTCTCAAATTGTAGTGAACCTTATATCTGGAAAAAAACAGAGGTGGATGGAGGTTGGCTCCAATTGTAGAGAAAGTGCAGGCCTTTATGAGAATCATGGAGGTTAGAATATCTCATATCTTTCGTAAAGGAACCAAGTAGTGAATAAGATTGAGGCTAAAGCATGGGATCAGAAATCATGTACTCTCTTAGTTGAGACGAGAGCCTCAAGTTATTGCACTCACGCGGAATGATAACCTGGGGAGTCCTTTCATTTGGATAGCTGGTGAGAATTCTCACAATTGTACAGTTATAGTAGGACACATTATCTTGTAATATTTCTCTTTTCTCTGAAATAAAAAATATATATTTCTGTTAAAAATAAAAAAAATTACAATTAGAGAGTTGTGTATGATAGCAAACCTTTCCAATGCTTTAAGTGTTACAAGTTTGGGCATGGAGCTAAGGAATGTGAGTTGAAGAAGGAATGGCCCAAGAACGCAAATATAGAGAAAACAGAAGAAACACCCAGGCAATATAGAAGAGAAAATTGGGATAGACAGGGAAGGCAACAAACAAATGGATAAAGTAGCTGGAGGAATAGAGATTCAAGAAAAAGACAAGGATACTAGAATTACAAATGAGATTGGGGGATTGAAAGTGATAATATAGATAGCAGAGGAAACCAACAATGTGAATCAAGACAGAGAGGAAGACCAAATCCAGGAGGCAGTGACAATAATAGATAGAGGAAGCACTTGTAGAAATAATACAGCAACATAGGGAAAAGGAAAGGAAGTACACCATGAGGAATGGTATAGGGTTTGCACTAAGAAGTCAAACAGAATAGAGGGATATAAAACATGCAAGAATGGGAAAGTTAACCCAAAAGAAAACAGTGGAGGATCCAGAAGGGATTTAGGCCCCAATGGATAGCCTAAACTTTTGTGGATGAAACTTGAGAGGATTGATTGATCCTCTCAAGCACGAAGCTTGGAAACAAGCTATGAGAGAAACAAGAGGCTTATAAAATAATAAAAAAAAAAGAAATTTGGAGTGTACTGGAGTATGGAAACTAATATTGAACTGATAAGAACTATATAATCCTGGTTGCCTGGGAAGAGGACAAGATCAACATGAATATAGAGAGTAAGACAGACCAGCTTATTCACTGCAAGGTTAAGACTAAAGATAACACTTGGGAGTTTCATTGTACTTTTATATATGCACACAACAACATCTAGGAAAGGAAGATATTTTGGAAAGACCTGGAAAATATTAACAGACAGCTCAACACCCATTTGATTATTGTGGGGGACTGGAATCTAGTCCTAAATCAGAATGAAAATTGGAATGAGAACAAGGAAGTGCAACCCAGTATAGGAGGAACTTAAAGATGTTATGGATAGTTTACAACTACAAGATCATCAATATTGTGGACCAAGTTACACTTGGACTAATAGTCACACTTATTGCAAGCTTCATAGAGTGGTAGTGAACCAAGCATGGGTGATGATTAATTATGAATCAAGTGTAGCTTTTCTACGTCCTGGGATATCTGATCATGCCATGGGATACATCAGAATGATGAAAGATAATGTGAAGAGAAGCATCCCTTTCAGATTCAAGAATGCTTGGACCAGAGACCGGAATTATAGTCTTATGGTACAAAAAGCTTGGGATACAAATGTTAATGGCTGCAAGATGTACCAATTAGCGGGCAAGCTGAAAAAAGTCAGAGATGAGATACAACAACTCAACCATATGAGTTTTCAAGGCCTGGAAAAACAAACTGAAGAATGTCTACAAAGACTGAAGAAGAAGCAGGAAGATACTTTAAAGAATCCAACTGACAGAAATGGACAAGAGGAGGCTAATGAACTGAGATAGAACTATAAGAGCAAGAAGAGGGATCTTATGAGCCAAGTTAAACAAGCAACAAAGTCGGAATGGACTATGGATGGGGTTAGTTGCTCCAGAATCTTCTTTAATAGTGTAAAGATTAGAGAAAATAACAATAGCATTCTGGCTATCAATGACTCATAGAGAAATTTGATCACTAAAAGAGAGGAGATAATCAAATATATTCTGGATTTTTACACCGAGTTTCTGGGGAAGGAGATATAAGTGAAGAATGTTGACAATGAGGTTACTAACAGAAGGCCAAAGGTCAATAAGGACATGACAAATAGCTTGAGGAAGCAGGTCACTACTGATGAGATAAAAAAATCTTTATTTATGATGAATGACCTCAAAAGTCCTGGACCTGATGGCATGAACTCTGGATTCTTCAAAACCAGCTGGACAATCACATGAGAATTGATTTGTGAAGCAGTCAAAGATTTTTTCACCACATGGAAGCTTTTTAAACAAATTAACACTACTTCAGTTTGTTTAATTCCTAAAGTACAACATCCTTCTAAAATAACTGAGTATAGGCCAATAGCATGCTGCAATGTTATCTACAAACTTATTACTAAAGTGCTTGCTAATAGACTGAAGAGTATGATGCTTAATTTGATCTTACCTAGTCAGTGTGCCTTTGTTCATGGTAGAAATATTTACCAAAATATTTTTCTCGCTCAAGAACTTGTTAGAGGCTACAATAGGAAGAACATATCACCTAGAGGCATGCTTGAAATTGATAGTCAGTCTATGATACAGTTAACTGGAATTTTTTGGAGCAGGTTCTGTTAGAATATGGGTTTGATGCTACTTTTGTTCATCTTATCATGACTTGTGTGACTAGCCCTTGATTTTCATTTTGCATTAATGGTAGTCTTGAAGGTAATATTGAAGAGAAATAAGGGCTTAGGCAGGGTGATCCCCTTTCTCCTTATCTGTTTGTCTTTTGCATGGACTACTTGGACACTTAAGGATAAAACTGAAAACAACAAGAATTTCCATTATCACCCTAAATGCAATAAGATCAAACTATGTCAAATGGATTTTGCTGATGATTTGCTTTTATCTTTTAGGAGAGACATGGAATCAATGAACATTCTGAAGAACACTATTCAAGAATTCTCAGAAATGTCAGGTTTGAACATTAGTGCAACAAAGAGCAACATTTCTCTGGCTGGAAAGCAAAGGAATAAATGCAAGCACTTTGGGGGTTTATGAAGAGAAATTCCGAATCAGATATCTAGGTATTTCTTTGAATCCCAAGAAACTAAAGATCACAGATTATGACACTATGATTCAAAAGATGATTGGAAGATTTCAAAGTTAGCAAGTCAAATACCTCAGCTATGCTGGCATACTCCAATGGGTAAGAGCAGTACTGGTGAGTATTCAAAACTTCTGGTGCCATATATTTTCCATTCCTATTGGAGTGATCAAGATAATTTGAAGATATGCAGAACTTACCTATGGACTGGAAAAAATGAGTGTAGGAAAAATGTCGTGGCATGGAGTACTATATGTTAAGAATACAAGCATAGGGGACTGCAGATAAAGGAAGTTTTGGCCGGGAATATGACTATGCTAGCAATGCAACTACTGAGATTTAATGCAAATGAAGAGCAATGGACCATTTGGCAAGAATGGGTTAAAGCTTACAAATTAAAAGAGAGCAGTGTATGGGAGGTGGAAGAAAAGCTGAGAGATTCTCCCTAGTGGAGAAATCTCATGAAAATAAAAGACAAGGTAAAGGAACTCTTCCCCACAATAAGGCAAGAAGTGAACCGAAGAGTTGGAGCAAACAAAATCTATACATGTTTTGTACAGATAAAATCAGAGGTGGAATGGTGGAGGTAGGTATGGAACAAATTCTCTAGTCCTAAATTTGCTTTTATCAATTGGCTTGCTATTCAAAAAAGATTAGTCACTAAAGATAGAATTAAAAAATTTGTTGTGATAACGAACCTAAACTGTGTGTTATGTGGGGATCATATTGAGACACATGACCATCTATTCTTTCAATGTAATAGGGCCTATGCAGTTCTATGCAATATACTAACTTGTACAAGTTTGAGAGTTGGCCGTAGAGAAATGAGTTACTGAACCAGATTCTTTGCACAGTCAGAAGCTAAATGAGCAAATATTTACCAAATAAGGGCAGCTGCGCTGGGAGAAACTTTCTCATGAATATGGAAAGTTAGAAATCGGAGAATATTTGAGGGGAGACAATTGACTGAGCAACAAGTAAGTGAACAGATAACATAAACCCTTGTTGCTAGACTCGAGGGTAAGGGAGGTAAGAAAGCTAATAGAATTATTAGAACCATATGTACAAACTACTTCAGATTTGAGGAAGCTGGGAAATGAATGTGATTTTTAATATTGTTGTTGTCAGGTTGAATTTTACTCTAAAGGAAAAGAGGGTGCCAGCAGGAGAGAAAATACATGTATCCTCGCACTCCCTCAACTCTTCTAAGCCACCCAAAAAGAGAAACTGATTGCTTGAAGTAAAACACCATGAAGGGCAAAAGGAATGAACACTCCAGTAGTCAGTGAGAAGTGGGTGTCTCTAGCCAAGGATGTGAATGAATGAACGCTCTAGGGACAAGATGAGTGTTTGTAGTCTGTTGGATTTTACCGTAAGTCATAAACATAGTCAGGAGCTTATGTATTCTCTTGCCAGATGGTCGTGTCAGTTAATGTAACTGTTGTTTGAGTTTACGCTTCAAATTGGGGTATGCCCCTCTTATCTTCGTAAAATTTTGACTTGGACTTCTATGATATTTAACTTCTTGCAAAAGAAAAAAAATCCAAATTGTGACCATAAAATTACATGTTAGTTGGTATACTGATCGTTTTTTCGGCAATTTACAAATATCAAAGTATCTTATACCAAGTATCATACTTGAAGAAATTATGTTACTGCAAAAATATTCATTACTCGTATATCTATTGAGGACAAATACTACAACAAGGCTTTCATATAGCAGGTTGGGTTTAGAGCCGAAAATAGGCCTCTAAACTTTATATGCATGATACTTTGAGCAATATTGGAGGCCCAAATCGTCTCTAACCACTCAGTGTGTGATGTGGACAGTGTGTGACGTGGACATGCCACGTAGCCAGACGAAGGCGTTTTGATTGGGGCACGTGGTTAGAGGCGATCTACTCGCTTCAAACGTGACATGTTTGAACGGTCGAACATAACTGTTCAAACATGTTGCATTTAAAAAAAAAAAACTAAAAGGAGATAACATGCGATAATTCGCCTGTTAAGTTATTTTTTATTTAAAAATAAATAAAATTCATAAGAGGCGATATATCACCCATAATCAATTTCTTTTTAAAAAGTAGATATCATAAGCCGAATGTAATCGGCTTCTTCACAATTCACACACACACACACACTTGAAATAGAGGAAAAAGAGGAGAACTCATCCCCTAAATTCATAAAATCATTCAATTACTCAAATTCTGTCAGATTAAGCCTCATAATATCATCAATTAGCATCAAGGTATGTTATTTCTTGTGTTTTTTACATGTTTTTCTAATTTATTTAAAGTTTTAATATATTTCATATTGTAAATCTTATAGTAGAATTGCAATTAGGGATATGTGTGATAGATTTGGTGTTGATTTGATATGGGTATCTTGAATTTGTTAAAAAAATAGAGTTTAGGGTAAAGTTTGGGACTTTGTGGTCAATTTTTAGATTGTCTATTATAAAAATTGGACTAGTATTGTAATTATGAATATAATTGATAGATTTTGTATTGATTTGTTATAGGTATGTTGATTTTGGTAAAAAAAACAAAACAAAAAAAGTAGTTTAGGTTGAATTTAGGGACTTAGTTGTAAATTTTAGATTTAATATTGCAAATCTTGAATTAGTGTTGTAGTTATCAATATAATTGATAGTTTTGGTGTTATTTTGATATGAGTATGTTAAATTTGTTGTAATTTTAGGTTATTTAGTTGTTATTTGTTTTGGTAATTTGTATTGATTTATAGATTAATTATTGAAGATTTTATATTAATGTTATAATAATGAATATAATGGATAGTTTTGGTGTTGATTTGATATGATTATGTTCAATTTGTTGTAATTTGAGGATTTTTGGTTGACTTTTGGGAAATTGTCGTAAATTTTAGATTTAATATTTAATATTTTTGATTATTGTTGTAATTAAGAATATAATGGATAGTTTTGGTGTTGATTTGATATGATTATGTTAAATTTGTTGTAACTTGAGGGATTTGGTTGATTTTTGGGAAATTTAGAAAATTCTAGATTTAATATTGAACGTTTTAGACTAGTGTTGTAATTATAAATATAATTGGATAGTTTTGGTGTTGATTTGATATTATTATGTTAAATTTGTTGTAATTTGAGGGTATTTGGTTGATTTTTGGGAAATTATTGAAAACTTTAGATTCAATATTGAATATTTTAGATTAGTGTTGCAATTATGAGTATAATGGATAATTTTGGTGTTGATTTGGTATGATTATGTTAAATTTGTGGTTATTTTAGGGTCTTTGGTTGATTTTGGGGAGTTGGATGAATTTTTGTGAATTTGCTATATGTTTGTACATTCAAATGAATTCTGAGAATTCAAGATTGAAAGTAAACTATGTGGATTGTATTTTAGATTGTAGTTTTTGGAGTTGCTTTAATTACATTAGTTAAATGAATAATTGTTTGAATTATCATTAGATTTGGTATTGATGATATATATTACATTGTAGATGACTTGTAGTGGTTCATCAGCTAGAGGAGGTCGCCTTCGTGTCCAGGATGTTCCGATGTTGAGCCGAAAGGGTCGTACTGGTGGATCAGGGGATGGTGGTTTACCATCTATTAAGTCGATGTATCAAGGATTGGACAGCGACACCCAATGCCAGTCTTTTACGGGTCACTTGAGTTCTTTCCATAACCATTATGTTACTGCGACAATGAGAGCATACCCTCAACCACAGGTGTATATGTTCCCACAGATGGTGGCATCGAGCGGATACTACTATAGGGCACATACAGAGAGTGTGCATGTGACCTGCGTACACGATGTTATGTCGTCAACATAGCATTGTATACCGATGCCTCAGTGTGTGGCACCGCATCTTTAGTATGATGCGTAGCATTCCCAGCACGGTGTACCAGATATGACCCTGCTCTCGACGGGTTCACGGCCGATGGGGTACACATGGCCCCAACAAACACATATGGGGGCCCGTAGCTCGATTCAAGATTGTGGCATAGGAGGTTCATCTATCCCCATTCAGCCTGGCATGTTTATGTCAGCTCTAAGCATCTATGACGCCGCTTTAACTCTGCAGGTGACCTACTACAGGTTTGTACTTTCGACTCAGCCATCGCAGGCCAACACAATGGGGTTACAGGATGTTGATATGGATGAGCTTGAGGGGTGACACAACCGAGGTTTAGGATGATCGAGAATACGAGGAGGATGACGAGTTGGTCATTTTGGATACTTTAGACCCAGTGAATACGGGGTACAGAGGTTTGGGAAAATGGCTACGTGAGTGAGAAGTCGAGGCGTCGAGGCCTCTATTGTTGTTGGAAAATGATGAGAGTTGCCTCCGAAAGAAAGCAACCGCCACTATGACACATATTTTGAAGGAGGTGACGTGGAAGGTACACACAAGTTACCCCGAATTTAGCAAGGCAAAAAAAGATGACAGTTGGAAGATGTTCGGGTATATAATATTTAATTTTATTCACAATGTTTATTTATTCCTTAATTTTACGGAATAACATACGTTTTTTATTAATTCCAGTATTTGTTACGTACTTCGCAAAAATGTTTTCGGTGGGACAAAGATGATGAAACAATCATCGAAGATGTGTGTGACAAGACGACCCAACAAAATTTCTCGCATATGATTATGGATTGCAAGAATTTTTGGCTTGAGTACAGAAGAACGAATATTATTCGGATAAACACAAAATATGGGCATCTACAAACTGCCTTGGAGAATGCATTTTGTATTGGCTAAAGAAGGAATCAACGGATATAGCCAAATCTTCAAAGAAAAATCAGGCCAAGTTCAAAGGAGTCACATGGATAGGCTGGTGAAAAGTACAGTGATGTATAGACAGGAAATGGTATTTGCTCCAATTCTTAAGATTAATTACTAAGTTTATATATATTCATCTTTTAGGTTATTTAGACGTTTAATAATTTTATGTTTTTATTCTTAGGCAAAAGCTAGAGGGATAGACCCCAAGGAAGTCGCTATTCATGAGGTGTGGATGAAAACACATTCCAAGGTGGGGAAATAGAATGTAGTGGAGTGGGGTAGTGAATGGGAGCACGATGTTTATGTAAGTAACATTTAATACTATTACTAATATAATTCATTAGTATATTTACTTCATTTAATAATATTTCTACTTCATTTATTTTAAAAAATCCATTAGCTTTCCTTATTCTTATTAACTTGCTATACACATCTATAATTGATGTTGGTTGTTGAAGCATTTACGAGAGTCTATACTAGAGCACTCTGATGATATGAGGTTGTGGAAACCGTTGAATAAGGCGGCCTGGCTGTGTGCCCTTGGAGGGGAGAAGAAGAACTATGTTCCTGGCCTTTCTAAGTGTGGGGACCCAGAGTGATATGGGCATTTCCCGCATATTGGGCCAGGCCCAAACCAGGCCCATATTGGACCATATCGGGGATCACTTTCGATGTCATATCGGTAATAATCACTGATATATTACTGTGGTCCCCGGATCCCGATGTCTATAAATACGCGGTGCCCGGATCCCAAAGTAAGCAATTATTATCCCTCAGCTACCACGCATCACATCGAAACAAATTCCCGATCTCACTACCGATATTATATTCGATATCGGGATAACCTGGTGCTCTACTGATACGTCATACAACCACACTACCGATATCACATCGAGGGGCATCCTCGATATCATGTCGAAGACAATCCTCGATATCATGTCGAAGATGATCACCGATATCATGTCGAAGACTATCACCGATATACGTCTGATCTAGTCACCGATATACCATTGCCATCCAAGCATCGAGGTGTTAGTTCGAGGTGTTCCGGACCAAGTCTACACGAGATACGTAGTGTAGGCCTGATTTGAGATAGACTCGTTCTATTGCTAGACTATACACTTGTAACCGACACTCATATATATATATATATAAAACGATCTATTGCTAAATGAGTGGCACCGTCTGTGGGAACACCAGTTCCCGGACAAGGACGCCAAGATGCAAGGATGGAGGACACGCGACTCCCTCAACACCCGACTGACCAAGAACAGACAGTGGCTCAAGCCGAGATGGAGCTCCCTCCACCACACAACGAGCCGCGATGAAGGAGCGGGCCCGGGAGGCCGCCGCGAGCCGCGAAAGCAAGTCCGACCCCTGTTGCACCAAGCACGACGAAACCCACGACTGAGGGCCCGCCCACCGAGAACCCCGCTGCAGACGTTCCAATGTCCGAGGCACCAAATGCAGATTTTCCCGGCCCAGAGGAGATGATGCCTGCGGGACGAAGCGCCTTTCACCCCGCCGCCATAACCCCAGAGATGCAAGCGCAGATCAACGCCTCTGTAAGAGCGGCACTGGATTCCACATTGGAGACCTTGCTTCTGCGACTAGTGGAGCAAAGGACAAAGGACATTCGGGCAAGGCCCCATGAATTTGGAGCGGGTGAGGGAATGGCAAGGCAAGGATACGACGAACAGGAGGATACGGGGGACTCCTTCACGGAGATATCGCCCGCTGCATACGACAAGGCGGAGAGGCGGGACCCTAGATCGAGAGATAGCAAGAAAGTTGGAACGGCTTGACCGCGAGGGGGCGGAACTAGTCCGGAGAATGGAACACGGTCGCAACCGCGCCGAGATTGCGTATTCAAAGAATGAGGATGCAGAAATACTGCGGGTAATCTCAAGGAGAATGGAACAACTAGACCGCGAGAGAGCGGAGTTGACGAGGAAGTGACTCAGAGTCATGAGAAGGGTCGCAGTAGGACCCCGTTTTCGAATGAGATAGAGGTTGAGGTATTGCAAAGAGGGGACAAGATCCCAGTGATCAAGCCATGCGATGAAGAAGTGATCCTACAGATCATCTCCATCAGGTCGATAGCATTTTGAATCTGCACAACTACTCAAGAAACATAAAGGCGAAGATCATATCCACCACTTTAACGGGTGCTGCACTGGATTGGTGTGCTAGGCTGGAGGCCAGATCCATAACGGACTACGAGCAACTAAGGGAAAAGTTTGAGAACCAGTTCTCTAGCCAAAAGAGAATGAAGGCCAACCTGTTACACCTCGGCGCGGTGCACCAGAGGGAAAGGGAGAACCTCCGGGAATATATGAAGAGGTCGCAACAGGAATGCGGACAGAGATCGCAACAGAGAAAGGCCCCCAAGGACGTACATACCGTTGAATAGAGGCATTCTGGAAGTGATGGTCGTGGCAAGAAGAAACTGATGGGTGACGGAACCCATGCCATTGAATGAGACTCCCGGGGTGAAGTCGTCGGACAAATACTACGCTTACCACCGTCAACCTGGACACAGGATGGAGGATTGTACGCACCTGAGGAATGAAATTGAAAGATTGATTAAAGAAGGAAAATTGGTCGAGTTTGTTAGAAACACCAAGGAAGATGCTAAGGGGACAGAACATTCTTTATCCCCTAGAAGAGATTACTCACCCAGAAGAGGAAAGAAGAAGATGATTGAGGCACCCAAGGAGTGTGGTAGGGCTATAGCGAATGCCCCGAGCAGAGGCATCATAATCATGATCAATGGAGGAGCCTTGGGAGCCGACACTGCTCACGGCGGAGAAACTATAACACGAAGAGTCCAGGGTGGAGCCTACATTGGGTACACAAATACAATCATACCAGAAGAGTACTCGTAGGAGAAGATCTCTTTCACCAGGAGAGACTTGGAGCAACTTCGTCCGTTGGCCCGGACCGCAGCGGAAGCTCCGCAAACCTGACATTCTCAAAAGTCTACGAGCACATGACGATAGCCCCAGGACGGGTAGAGCCGATATCCACCCCATTGACCGGATCCGGCAGAGCAGAGGTAGTTCCACTCGGACGAGTTATATTGCCCATAGTGTTTGGGAGAAACCCACGCACCCGGGTGACACCGATAAAATACACTATAGTCGACATCCCATTCCCCTACCACGCCATCATTGGCCGACCGACACTCAACCAGATCAGGGCAGTGGTCTATACTTATTACCAGAAGATTAAATTCCCGACACCTCAAGGAGTCGGCGAAATTCTAGGTGACCAGGTACAAGGATGGATGTGTTATGTGGACTCGCTGAACCACCCTAAAATCAGAAGAAGACATGAAATACAAGTCCCACACCAAGAATACATTCCGGGCACTGAGTGATCCCCACTCGAACTACCCCCTCCCCTTTTTCTTTTTCGCCCCGTGGACATGCCAACATCAACGTCATGTTGAGACTGCGAGGCACTACCCGCCCTGGCAGTATTACCACTCGATTAGGGAACAGATTTCTTTGCATTCTTGCGTGCGCCCTCACGACCCCTCTTCTTGACAAATGGATGTGCGTCATTTGTAGCGGCTTCGGCCCCCAGCTGTCTACGTTCCGCTATCGCGTCCAAACTACAGTACTCTACCAAATCGGCTGCAAGATACATGAAACATAAGATCAAGAGATAAATCGGGAGGAAGCTATTGATTTGTAAAGATATAACACTTACCGAGAGTAGAGGGGCCGTTATAACTTACGGGAGATATCCCACTTGCTCGCAAAACTATGTCACTGCAACGCAGGGTACCGTCGTACGGATGGTTAATCAGATTCCTCAGAAATTCGAGGGTATGTGCAGTTGTCCCGACAGCGGTTCGTATCTCATATTTGGTGACTTCGCACCACATACTAGGAAGCACATTAGATTCACCAGCCATCCTCTCCTGGATATACATATACTCACACTTATTTCCAAATCCATAACTAGATTGAGTATATTGCACAAACCCGCCTGGGCCCGCACGCAAAAGAACCCCTCGTCACCGCCCTTCCTATTGACCATGACACTAAAGAGTTGCCAGAACTCATTAACTCCACAAGTGGCACCCAACGCTCTCGTGACACAAATGAAAGCCACGATGTACCCAAAAGAATTGGGGGATAGCCGCCCCAAGCAGACCCCGATGCTCGCAATGATAGCACTAATCGCATGATCAATTGGGAAGCGCAGTCCGTTCTTAAAATGCTTGGCATTAACAGTAATGCAGCCTTTCGGTGGAGTATGCATTCGTTGATCCGCACTAGGGAATGTGACCTTATACTCCTCAGGGATGTCATACTCGTCGGAGTAATAACGAGCATGATGAGGAACATGAGACGTCATATCCTCGTACTTCTCCGAGGTCTTATATTTCGGGGGTCTGATCCCGGAGCCCCATTCACCTACATTGGGACCGTCAGCCTCCGGCGGAAAAGAGAATTCAGCACCAGACTGGTCGCCAATCAACTGGTCAGACCCGAACAACTCGTTTTCAGAAAATCCCACTCCGATCTCTTTGAAATCCATCTCGAGCAAACCAGAGCCAACACTGTTCTCGGCGAACGACATACTGAGGCGCTAAGCAAGAAAAAATCCCCTGTGATAACGGGGTCGATTCAATAAAAAATTCCCTGTGATACCGAGGCCAATCCAAGAAAAAATCCCCTGTGATAACAGGGTCGATTCAAGAAAAAATCCCCTGTGATAAGGGGTCGATTCAAGAAAAAAATCCCATGTGATAACGGGGTCGATTCAAGAAAAAATCCCCTGTGATAATGGAGTTGATTCAAGAAAAAATCCCATGTGATAACGCGGTCGATTCAATAAAAAATTCCCTGTGATAACGATGCCAATCCAAGAAAAAATCCCATGTGATAACGAGGTCGATTCAAGAAAAAATCCCCTGTGATAACAGGGTCGATTCAAGAAAAAATTTCATGTGATAACGGGGACAATCCAAGAGAAAATCCCCTGTGATAACGGGGTCGATTCAAGAAAAAATCTCCGGTGATAACGGGGTCGATTCAAGAAAAAATCCCCTGTGATAACGGGGTCGATTCAATAAAAAATTCCCTGTGATAACGGGGCCAATCCAAGAAAAAATCCACTGTGATAACGGGGGCGATTCAATAAAAAATTCCCTGTGATAACTAGGGGTGGGAGTGGGTATGAGAAATTGGGTACCTGTCCCATACCCAACGGGTATTTCCCAATTGGGAATTCCCAATTTAGTAAATTGGGAAAATTGGGAATTCCCGCCTCCCGTCCCGACTAAGTGGGACGGGAGACGGGAATCGCTCTTGAAACCCGCGGGAGACGGGTACCCGATATAAAATAATAAAAAAAATAAAAAATTATATTTATAGGACTGAATTGTAATAATTCAATTAAATAGAGGGTTGAAATTGCAATTGTGATACACATTCTTTCTCTTTTTTTTTTTTTTTTTTTTTTTTTTTTCTATTCTCTCAGACTCTCACGCGTCACTCTCTCTCTCTTTCACAAATCACAAACCCTACTCGCTCTCTCTCACAGCCCGCCACACTGCTTCGTCCGCCGTCCACCGTGCCGCTTCGCCGCCGCGCGCAGCTCACGGTCGCCCGCAATTCAAGGTTCATTGTTCTTTGCTCACGGTTCTTTTTTCTTTTTTTTTCAACTTTTTACAAACATATTTCGTTTCTTAGTTGTTTTCCTACTTATTGTGTTAATTTCTTTCTTAGTTGTGCATATGTGTTGATAAATTACAAAGCAATTGAATTAAGGTTTTAATTTGAGGAGTTTGAAAATAGGGTTTTAAAATTAGGGATTATTTTGGATTAGGCTTTAAATTAATCAAATGAACTGATGATGAATTCGTTTAATTCAGAATTGATGATGAAATGAACTGATGATGTTGGTGACTTGGTGTCATGATGTGTACTGTGTAGACAATGTAATGACTACTGATGATGTTAGATTATATAATTAATGAGTACTTGTTGATGAAATGAACTGATGATGATGAAATGAACAGATGATGATGTTGGTGACCTGGTGTGAATGGTGTGTTTGTGTGTAGACAATGAACAGATGATGTACAGTGAACATATGATGTACAATGAACAGATGAAATGAACAGATGTTTGTTAGATTACTTATATGTGAACAGATGAACAGATGAAGGTAACTTATATATCTGCTCCTTTAGAATCTTTTATTTGTTTATGGAATGTTAGTGTTTAATGATTATGGTGATTTTCTAAAACTTGGTTTTGTCTTTGTTCTTTATTGTAGAGTTTGAAAATTTTGGACTTGGTAATGACTAAGGACTAAGAAGTAAGGAGTAACACACATGAGGCTTGAGGAAATTGGAGGCTCATTAAGAAGACTTGTTTGTTTATTTCTTGTATTCGTTTTAATTTGAGTTATTTTGTTTATGAACTATGTCTATTTAGTTATGACTATGGCTTAACGTTAAACTTTTGTTGTGTGATGTGTTGGTAAATTATGATGGACACAGTACGTGGTGTATTGTTAATTTGATGATTTCATGTTATGTATTTTTATGAAAAAACTCACTGGAACTTTCTGCCAGAATTAAATTTCCAGTAGGTATGATTATTTTCTTGGTACCCAGGCAGTATCATCAACTCACTACTCACTATTAATTTCTGGGTACCCAGTACCCAGAAACTGGGTACCCAGAATATTTGGGAACCCGTTTGGCGGGTTCCCAAATAAATGGGACGGGAACTGGGTAGCGTTTTCTGCTACCCGCGAAAATGGGTACCCGTCCCACTCCCACCCCTAGTGATAACGGGGCCAATCCAAGAAAAAATCCCCTGTGATAACGGGGTCGATTCAAGAAAAAATCCCCTGTGATAACGGGGTCGATTCAAGAAAAAATTCCCTGTGATAACGGGGTCGATCCAAGAAAAAATCCCTTGTGATAACGGGGCCGATTCAAGAAAAAATCCCCTGTGAACGGGGTCGATTCAAGAAAAAATTCCCTGTGATAACGGGGCCAATCCAAGAAAAAAATCCTTGTGATAATGGGGTCGAATCAAGAAAAATCCCCTGTGATAACGGGGTCGATCCAAGAAAAATTAGGGGGAACTACGCCGGTCTGATTCCCCATTCAACGGGATACGTAGGCGGGTTAGGTTTACCTAGCTTTCGACCGTTATCCGTTATTACCTTTTTATTTGTTGCTTGGCGCAATCTAATATTTCATGCAGGGATATGTCCTAAGCGGACATTATAGAAGTGCAGAGAATGGCACAAAGAGTTGGGGAATATTCCCCTAGATATATGTTTAACACATCACCCTCTGACAGGTACATGGCTAAAAGGGTCGCACCTTACTATACCCGAAAAGGACATAGAGAATATTAAAAGGGGGATTCAGGGGGCATTGTCCCAGATTATTCAATATTATCTATCCAAACAGGTACAACAGGTACAAACAGGTACAACAGGCACGATAGAGCGCAATGGAAACACTGTTTCTCGTATAAAACTGATATTCCCAAATTGAGGGAACATCCTGCAGATAACACATGCACATCATTACGTGCTTTTGTATTAGCTTTTACATTGAAAATCTTTCTTGTCTGTGCTGTTTTACAGGGCTTAATGACCTACAGATTCAACGACGACAGAGTCACCAAGAGACATAGTCAAAAAGACAAAGAAAAAGCTCACCTACAACAAGAAAAATATCTCCTGTGATAACGGGGTCGATCATAAACATTTCAACGGTAGAGGGTTCCCTGTGATAACGAGGTGCACCCCTACCCACAACAAAAATATCCCCTGTGATAACGGGGTTGATCATAAATATCTCAACGGTAGCGGGTTCCCTGTGATAACGGGATGCGCCCCTACCCACAAGAAAAATATCCCCTGTGATAACGGGGTCGACGCTAAACATTTGAATGGTAGCGGGTTCCCTGTGATGACGGGATGGGTCCCTACCCACGCGAACTATTACGTTAGGCGAAGAGCCTATTGGGTGAAAATCCCATAAATCAAGCTAGGTGAAGAGCCTATTGGGTGGAAATCCCATAAATTACGTTAGGTGAAGAGCCTATTGGGTGAAAATCCCATAAATTACGTTAGGTGAAGAGCCTATTGGGTGAAAATCCCATAAATCAAGCTTGGTGAAGAGCCTATTTGGGTGAAAATTCCATAAGACAAACTAGGCGAAAAGTCAGGCCCTATGGGCCCCTAACCACAAGAAGAATATCCCCTATAATAATGGGGTTGATCCTAAACGCATAAGCAGTGGCAGATTACCCATGTTACTACCAACACCGAGAAAATTTTAATCATTCCTCAATTGACAACAAACAGATTAAACGAATCTCATCAAATACGAGAACGAAATGAATACGGCTCAGATAGCGGAATACTGCATACGCTATCATCATGACAATAAAAATTCAACAAGTTATCACACAACAGGGCCACGAAGAGTCACATATTATGAAGACCACAAAGAAATAAATATTCAGTTACAGAACCACGAATCGGAAGTAATCCGGAAAGGGATAAATTCAAGTTACAATAAGGGCAGCAGACAGCTACTCCCACAGGGATCCTTCAGTCTTTTTCTCAACGACCACGAAAAAACACCTAGGGATCACCCTTTCATGTCTATATCGAAATGTACATCGAATATCATCCCCGATATGCCATATTCGACATAGATCCCCGACATAACTTCAATATACCTTCGACATACTACAATACCTGATATTATATCAAACATAACTACCGATGTACTTATCCACTCGACATGTATAACATATGTATGGAAAGCTACATGTGTCAGCTACCCATAGGAAGAAGCAGATCGAGATTTCGATATACCAATCTCGAGATATGGCCGATATGGTGGAACCTCGATATATCTCCGATGTGCCAGAATACCCGATCTTATATCGGATGTCACTACCGATATACTTATCTCCCCAACATGTACCCTATATTCTTGGAAAGCTAAAGGAGTCTACTTTCCATATCAAGAAGCGATTTGAGATTTGGACCTTCCTGCAAGGAGATATGATCAGAACCGTAAAGCCACGCAGTGCAGAATAGACAAATGAACTATGTCCGACTTGATTCCCCCAAAGGGATACGTAGGCAGCTTGGGATAACCCGAGTTCAGTCTGGAATCATCAACGATCCATTCGTCCCCTCACCACGTCACTTGGAGTACATGTGGGTAAAGGACAAAGCTGTCTCCAGCACAACCTTTCATTAGCATACGACAACACACCAAATCATCGAAAAATACTTTCGACATCATATCGAATATGCATTTCGACATAACATCGAAGATGAAACCCGACATCCTGCCCTACTACGCGAAGAGTCGCGAGAATATAACAACTGCCCCGACAACCCCATCATAATTTTCAAGCAACCCAAATACCAAGGGAAC
This sequence comes from Linaria vulgaris, assembly GCA_948329865.1. NCBI lineage: Eukaryota > Viridiplantae > Streptophyta > Magnoliopsida > Lamiales > Plantaginaceae > Linaria > Linaria vulgaris. The sequence continues at coordinate 11,860,140 of OX415254.1, read as the reverse complement.
TAGAATTCGAACGAGGACCTCAAACTATGCGTCCACTGCATTGGGAGACTAATCGAAGTTCATCACAAGTGCGTTCCCCGCAAATTTGAGCTCCGTCATTTGAACTGGCGGGACGAAGGGTACAGGTAACCCAGGAATTTAAAATTAAATTTGCGAATTCTTATCTTTAAGATTAGAATCCCCAAATTGGGGGACTACATGATATGGGCATTTCCCGCATATTGGGCCAAGCCCAAACCAGGCCCATATTGGACCATATCGGGGATCACTTTCGATGTCATATCGATAATAATCACTGATATGTTATTGTGGTCCCCGAATCCCGAGGTCTATAAATACGCGGTGCCCGAATCCCAAAGTAAGCAATTATTATCCCTCAGCTACCACGCATCACATCGAAACAAATCCCCGATCTCACTCCCGATATTGTATTCGATATCGGGATAACATGGTGCTCTACTGATACGTCATACAACCACACTACCGATATCACATCGAGGGGCATCCTCAATATCATGTCGAAGACAATCCTCGATATCATGTCGAAGACGATCACCGATATCATGTCGAAGACTATCACCGATATACGTCTGATCTAGTCACTGATATACCATTGCCATCCAAGCATCGAGGCGTTAGTTCGAGGTGTTCCGGACCAAGTCTACACGAGATACGTAGTGTAGGCCTGATTTGAGATAGACTCGTTGTATTTCTAGACTATACACTTGTAACCGACACTCATATATATATATATATATATATATATAAAACGATCTATTACCAAATCACAGAGTTTGTAGGCATTGAGACGAGGAAAAGGCCTAGATTTGGCAACATAAGCAAGTACTAAAGGATACTTGATAAACAAACCATGGCAATTACAAGTTTGCTTGAAGCAAACGCTGCGAAAGATGCACAGATTGCTAAACAAGCTAAGGAACACACTAGTCTGGAGGAGTTGGTGAATGCCATGTTTGTGTTGCAAGGTCAAGAGTGCCCCCCTCCTCCCTCTATTTTTTCCCCATTTGTTCGAGGAATATGAAGCCAAACCAACATCTGCCAGGCCATCGACATCTGAACCATCGCCTGCCCGACCATCATCTACCAGACCATAGCTAGGAGATTACATTGTGGACATGTTTGGAGTTACTCGGTGGTGAAACACGTCCACATATATATTAGAACAACATTTCAATTAAAGTTTCGGCCTGTAATATGTAATTGAATTATGGACTCATTTTTCTGGTGTTATTTGTTGTTCATGCTTGACTTGTTTATGGATTTCTTATTTTGGAGTACTTTTGGGTTTCTCATTAGTTGTGATGTTTTAAACTTTTAACTCCAATTTTGTTTATAGTAGAAAAATAGTTGTAGTGTTTAAGTGCGAAATTGTTCCCCAAACTTGTTTTGAGCATTTTCCATAAGTCTGTTTCTTACGAAACTTTACAGAACACTCATTTTAAGCTATAAAATAATTTTGGCAAACAATCCTGCATTTTGGAGGTGTTTTGAAACTCTTGCATAATTGTGTTTTCCTTCCCAAACTTTTGTGTAGCATCTTCCGTGACACTGTTTTTTACGACATTAAAAAGGAACTTAATCAAATAAAAAAAATAGTGTTCACAGATTAACCTTTACATTATAAATTTAATGATAATTAATATTACATAGTAGAAGAAAACAATCTACTCATAATTAGAATCACTGTCATCATCTTGTTCTTCTTCATCATCACTATCAAATTCTTCTGCGACGGGTTCCAAATCATTCTGCTAAATTTTGAATGTTGAACGAGGTTAGAGAATGCATCCGTTCAAGCACAATCTTTGTCCTCATTAATGAAAGCCTTGCGAAGGAATTTCAAGCCACTTGGGATTTGAGGCAAGGTGACCCTATGTCACCATTTTTATTTCTTTTGGCCTTGGAAGGACTAGATAGTGTAACAGAAAAATCTTTGAACATTGATCTTCTTAAAGGTATTGAAGTTGGCCAGAAAAGTGTTATGGCGTCTCATGTCCAATATACAAAGGACAGGATTTGTTTTGTGAACCTTCTTCACAAAATGTACAAACCTCGAATGAAGAACTTCACTTGTTTGAGATAGTCTTTGAATTAAAGGTCAATTTTAATAAATACAGTTTCTTGAACTTTAATTGTGATGAATCAATGGCGACTTACTTCGCCTCCATCTTAAATTGTTCGGTGGGCCCAACTACATTCATTATTTAGTCATGCAACTTGGCTCTTCCCCGTGTAGAGCCTATTCTTGGCGTTTGGTTGTGGAGCCTTTTTACCAGTACACTCAAACTTTGGGTGATACATCAATTTCATAAGGTGGTAGAGTTTTTCAAATGAAAAACATCCACGAAAGTGATTTTTCAAATGAAAAAGATCCAAAGGAATTGTTAGCGGGCTTGAAAAAAGAAAACACTAAGAGGATCGCGTAGGTCAATTGGGATACGGTTTGTAAGAGTACTACACAATGTGGAGTTGGTGTTCGTGATTTATATAATTTTGATATGGCTTTTCTTGCAAGTGGAGGTGGGTTTTACTTGGTGATGATGATTCTTTTTAGAGACACGTTATTAAGTCAAGTATCTTAATGCCTCAAACTCGAGATTTATATAATTTTGATATGGCTTTTCCTTAAAGGTGGAGGTGGCATTTACTTGGCGATGATGATTCTTTTTGGAGACACATTATTAAGCCAAGTGTTGATTTTAAAAACAGATATTGCAAAGACAATTTGTTGTTGTTCTCTTATGGAATCAAAAGGGTTATTGGCGATGGCACTGGTACATCCCTCTAACACGGTGAGTGGATTTAAAACTGATGAGTGGTGTGCATGAGTAGTTTTTTTGATGTATGCAATATGAAAGCTATGCTTACGTGTTTGAAAGTGCATAGTCAAGTAATAATAAACCAAAGTGTACATTACCTCTCAGTATGCAAAGTAAATTAGCTCGAAGTGCTAAAGCCCAGCTTGACTCACACTACCTTGGTGGCTCCTGTTATTTCATGGGATGCATTCTCTTGCATTGTGGCACTACTTTGCCGTGTCATGGTGCCTCAGATGTAGTCCCTTTTTGGTCCTTAAACTTGTATCTTTTGTGACTTTCTCCTTTCATGCTTTAATTCTCTTTTTGTCTCAACTCGAATCTAAAATACAAAAAAAAAAACCATAACATAAAACATTATGAATGCTACAACGTTAGGCAAAAGAACAAGTAAAGAGGATATTAAAATCATATTATATAGACACTCATCATCAACTACACACTTGAATATCGTTTTACACTTAAATATGTATGTATAGGACATATAGGCAATTGTTGCCACATATTTTGGCATTGGAGTTGGAGATGGAAGATAAATCTTTTCAATTAGAAGCTAGAATCACTCACGCGGTTATGGAAACTTCTCAATAGTGTCGCTTCGTATCCAATCAAGAAAGGTCAATAGATTTGGACTCGTGATATCTCAGGTAACTTCTCAGTTAAATCTATCTATAATGCACTGAGAACCACCACCTCTGATAATGGTTTGGATGCGAAAATGTAACCTTTTACAAGAATCTTTAGCGTGCAAAAGCCCCATAAAAAAATGGTTGCTTTGGATTGGAGGTTAATGTATGCGTAATTCTTATGAAGATTAGTCTGTTGACAAGAGGTTTTCCCTGGATAGATTAGGATGTTCTTGCAACGGGCAATGATTCGAAAGAGAACGTCGATCATTTATTTTTTGATTGCCAATTTGCTTCTGCCATTTGGGCTAATATCCTAAAGTGGTTGAATATCTAACGACACTTCCTATCAAACCTAAGGACCAGTTCAAACAATATATAAACCTTCTTGAAATGAAAAGGTGGCAAAAGGTTTTGTCTTGTATTGGGTTCCATGTTATTTGAGTTGTCTGGTTGGCGAGAAACATAGTTAGCTCCAACTCTCAGACTTCAAGCATTAGTAAAGAATTTGAATGTAAAAGTGTGTGCTTGGATTAAAGCTAGAATCAAGAACTTTAGTTACTCTTATTTGGATTGGTACAATAAGTGTTTGTGTTGTTTTCTTGTACATCCCCAGTGTACTATTGTACCATTTTGCAATAAATATTATATTGGTTGACCAAACAAAAATGAAAGAAAATAATGCAAAGAAATTTATTAATAAAGAACAATGGAGAAAAACAATAGGTGTACTTGTTACATTAAAAGTTATTAGTTAATAACTACAATAAAATCCTTGATACTATAGCAGATGAAGTTCATTTTAATTTTTTTGTTGTTACATTTTCAGGTTGTTTTGTGGGTGGTATAACAACTTAAGAATATGAATTAAGACACCTATTTTTGGATTTTATGTTTGTAAAAAATAGTATGTCCATTATTTTCTTCATAACTGGAAGATTTCAAGACGCATGCTCGTGCTAGGGTATTTCATACCAATGTCCACTTTTTGCTTAAGAAAATGAGACTAATTGCGGACCAAAGCCATTTTGAATTTTAATCGTTGGACGAACATGCTTGATTTTCAAGATCTTGTGTCTAAGCAGTGGGGTTCTCTTATGATCTGGGGTCTGGTGCCTACGTTCTTTAGGAGAAGATAAAGGATTGGAGCAAGGATGTGTTTGGTGATTATGAAAGGAAATTTAAAGAGGTCAAAAAGAAAATTGCTTGGTTAGATACTAAGCCAAAAAATCATAACCTTTTTATTAAAGGAACTACCGATTAAAAATTGCGTGTGTAGATCTTCAGCAAATAATGAAATCTATGGAGAGCATTCTTTTTCAGAAATCTTGATTAAAATGGCTTAGGGGAGGAGATGCTAACTATATATTTTTTTCACAACTATGTTTATCAGAGGAGGAAGGTTAATGACATTATCGGGCTTAGAGCGGTGGATATATGGGTGGAGGAACCAACAGAGCCAAACAATGTGATCCTCAAGTTCTTCTTGGACTTAAAGAACCTTGACTGATTTCGTAATTGGGTGCATGTTCAAAGTTATTTCAATAATCTTGGTAAAATGAATTTCAAGTGTTATTGTTAGTCATTTTGAGGAGTGATGTTCTTTAAATTGAAAGGTGGCATATCGCTCATTGTATTTTAATAAGCTATTAGTGATTTGAAAAGAAAGAAAAAGCTTGCTTTGATTTTTAAAGCGGATTTCAAAAAGGCATCCGACTCAGTTAATTGAGATTTCTCTTGTTTGCGCTACAAGCGATTGGATTTGGTGTCTGTGATGACAAATTCTTGAATTCTGAAATTAAAAACAAGAAAAGGATTACAAAATAATTTTTGATTAAATTGAAAGTATAATCTGGGATACAATCTCTATCTAATCCTCTGATTCAATTCTACAAGAACAATATCAAAATTTGTAATGAAAATCTCCAATTTGATCTTCGCTGAAATGATTTGAACTTGGAGAAACGTTAATTCGAGGGTCCTTGGACTTAATCTCGAATTAAATGGCGATTTGATTTGAGGATTTGATGAACACCGATTTGACTTAGGATTGATGAACACCAATTTGACTTAGGGATTTGATGAACAATGATTTGATTTGAGGATTTGATGCACACCGATTTGACTTGAAAATTTGATGAACACCAATTTGACTTGGGGATTTGATGAAGGATGATATGATCTTCGTCCTCAGTTTTTTGGATTTGTGGGTTTTGATCCTCCTAGTACGGATTTTGATCTTCAAAAACGGTTTTCCGAGGGTCTTGTGACTGGATCTCAGATCAAAATGGGTTTTTAGTTTGAATGTTGTTGAAAAGCGGTATGAATTTGATTTGGATTTCTTGACTTTGTTGAAGATTTGATCTTCTTGCGAGAGACACGATCTTCGAGAAACGGGTTTTGGATGAACTTGAGGCTTGATGGTGGATTGAAAGATGTTCTTAACGAATAACATCTTGAAGATGGTTGAAGGATACCTTTGAAGATTGCTGTGCTTGTTGGAGAGGATTTGAACTTCGTTGCTCTGAATTCTTCAAGATTCAATTGTTCTTTTTGTTCTTCAAGAGCACCGCTATTTATAGTTGTAGAGTGAATCTCAATCAGAATGTTCTGATGAGATGAACGGTTGTGATCGCGTCTACGATTTTTTGATTTGGAAGACTTGATCTATATGAATCTTCTTGATATCTTTTGAATATTGAATCTTGGAGAAGAAGACTTTCCTTGTCTTGATATTTGATGAATATCTTTATTTAATCCTTTAAAATATTAGAATTAAATAATATATTTAATTTTCTTTTCTTGCTTTATAAGATTTTTCATTATTTAATTTAATTGGATAATTTCACTCCAATTAATAAATAAGATATTATTCAATTTATCCATCATATATATTAAAATCAATAAATTTAACTACTTTACCTTGGAAATAAATTTATTATAAATCCAAGATAAAATAGAAAAACAAATTAAAAATTAATATATTATTTTCCACGTGCCGAGATTTAATTAGACACAAATTTTAAGTGTCTACAAATTTCCCCCTTGTGACTTGTTCGCGGAGTCGTAATGAAACATGTCGGGACGAGTCACAATTTATTTGACATGACAAGTATCCAACAATAATTTCATTGTTGAATAACATAGGCTAATTTCCATCATTTTATGTATTTGAGGGTGCACGCGAACCATGTGCATCACATAACTGCTCTTTTTTTTGGTTGGCTCACACGAACCAGGAACATGTGATAATGGCCCTCCACCTGGTTTGATCGGTCCAATTTTTTTTTGGTAACTTTGGGGCCCGCCAGTTGTGGTTCATGTAGACCAGGTGTATGATATGATTCCCCATCTCTTTCCATTTGAACTTAGCGGACACATTTTCCCCTTTTTTTTGGGCTGCTGCGCGTTCTTTTCTCCCTTTCTTCTTATTTTTTTTTTTTTGAATTCAAAGGAAATATTTGCATGAGGGATTTCTTTTCTTTAAAATGAAATTCCTTGTGCATCAATTATTTGCTGGAATTCTGTGGAGAAAGAAAGTTTGCAAACTCAACATCCACTTTTGACTATAAAAGAAAGCTTGGGGCATAAGTTCTTCTTAATCCACAAAAGAGACCTTTTCCCAACGAAATTGCTTTAAGTAACAGAATTTGGCGAGAATTGATCCAGCTCGCGTGAAGATTCCACCACATACTTCCTCGACGGTGCGACAAACACAAAAAGAGAAGCTTTTTTTTCTTTTTTTTTCTGTTGGATATTATGAATGCTTATAATATATATATACACACACATATATGTATATATACATGAAAGGATTTAATTGTCAATCTTTTTTTTTTGCGCAACGCAGCCATCCGGAGAAGACAATCAACTTACGGGGACAAGAGCCGACGAACGAAACATCTTTTTCTTCTTCGAACAGTAAGCGAATCAACCCCTTTTTCTTCTTTTCTGTTCGCACAAGCAACAGTTTTTTTTTTGGCGGCATTAGCAGGTTTTTTTTCTTTTTCTTTTTCTTTCTTACGCAGCAGCAACATGGTTTCTTTTTGTTTTCTTTTTTTTTTCGCAGCAACAGTAGCGGAAGCAGTTTTTTTGTTTTTTTTTTGCATTTTGCATTTTGCAAAACGCACCACATCTTTCTCATATTATTATTCCTCACCCGATATGTTTTTTGATGCCCTTTTCTTTTTGTTTTTGCTCTCTCTAACCCTTTTGTTTTGTTCTTTGTGTTGGCAGTCCAGGTACCATAGTGAAATTTGGTCATGCCTATAATTCGAAGGGAATTGAGACTCTAACCATCACCGGCGATGAAAACCAGTGGGACACAATATTGGAAGTTGGTACCCCTCTTGTCGGAATTTTCACAAGCCGATGGCCCACTTTGATTAACACCACTAAGCCTAAAGACTGGACCGAAGAGTTTCCCAAGTCCTCTTATCGATCTCTGCCGTCGTTCGTGCTCCGGTCTCCTCACCACCGAATATCAAATGATGATCCTCCTTTTGACACCTTGGAACGACACATTGCCAAAGGAGGTGCCATGTGGGACGACGCCTTCTTCACTTTCCCAGCAAAATCCATTACTTCCCCAGATATTGGGAGTGGACAGAAGATGTCCCTGTTCGGTGCAAGCCTACACTTACTTTCACCAACACGTACGAGCCAGTTTATGCGTCCTTATTCACATATGAGTGCAATTTGGAAATCCTAAAAGCCTTGTGCGAAGTATGGTCTTCGTCTACAAACACCCTTGTCACTTCACTTGGAGAGCTCTCAATTTCCTTATGGGACTTGGAACATCTTGCCGGCCTGCCTATATTTGGATCCTTATATGTCGAAGTCATACCGAGTGAGAGATAACCTTTTGGCAAAGAAAAAGACAACTATCACTTGTCGCGGTCATGCAGAGCTTTGTTCCATGCATTTCATCTAATCCGAGCACATGTTGGTGATGACGATCCTCGAGTGCCAATCAAAGAGTGGATTAACTTTTGGTCAAAGAAAGAAGTCAAATACAAATGTCCCCCATCACTCAAGGAGAGAAAAAGCGTGCGCTGACCTCAATCGACACACAACCCTTCCGAAAAGCTCGAGCCATGCAATCAGTGGCCTTCGCAAGAAGAGATTATGTTTTCACAACTCGGTATCAAAGGTAATTGGAAGGAAGAGACATTTTTGGCCGCGCACTTAGCTTCTAGGTTGTGCATCTTTGTTCTCCCTGTGAAGGATGTTGACTTTATCCGTCCAAGTGCGTTCAAGATGGAGAGTCTTATAGCTAGCGGTCAAAGAGTATGCCTTGCCATTCCGGTACTAGCGTCGATTTACAAAGGGTTGAATGCAATATCAAGGTCTACTCAACTGTCTCGAGGGTGCCTTCCTTTTTCGATCCATTTTGTCTATGGGTAGATGGTGCTACACTTCAAGACTCAGTTTTCCATCCACCCAGAGTCGCAGAAACCTAGAATGACAGTATTTTCTGGAGAAAATGGAGCAAGGCCTTTTATCCAAAAGAAGCTCGCAAGAGGATTCACAAAGGATACTACACCACTTGGGCATGCAACCTTCTTCCAAACATCAATAACGTCGCACTTGTGGATTGCGGTACCCTTAGCGAAGCAGAGCATGACTATTTTATCAACCTTCGATCATGCTATCTTACTTTGAGGTAGGGAGAGACCTTTGATGTTGAACCCTATAGTCCACATCGATTCGACCGACAATTTGGATATTATCAAGATGTCCCTGGCGTACTCAACAAGGACTACCGTGAAGCTTCTTTGGATGAAGGACTTCGTTTTTGGAGGTTAAGTCTTGCACAAAGGACATATTCAAAGGTTTGGATTCTCAATGCTCCTCTTAACGCAAGAAGGCACTTTTCAGATAGTTATAAGTCATCGGTAACCAAAACCCATATGAGCTACCTTGAAGACAATATCGACTCTTTACTTTTGCCTCAAAAGCGCTTGATACTTGGTGGTGATGTCAATGTCGCACAAAGTCGTGACAACTAAATTGCTCCTCTTGGGAAGAGCTCGCGAGACTAGCCACGCATTGCGGTAGAGGAATCAGCAAAAAGAAAACGCATTGTCAAAGAGAGCGGCAGTAGTGAAAATGGCGACCGCAACTGGAAGAGGGTTAAGAAAGACTCAAGTGTCTCGCATCCTAGAGAATTCAATTCTCCTCGCTGCCTTTCGAGCACCCCATCCGCGACATTGGACTTGGTTGTACAGGTATTGGCCAACTTTGCTCTTTATTTCCATACATATATATATATGTATATGCTCCTAACTTTCGACATATCCCTTGTAGGTGGGTAAAGAGAGGATTTCTGCTTTGAAGGGTGATGAGCATCATCCTCAAACAAGCGAAGGGTCTACTTCATGTGCTGGCACTAAACCTTCAAAAGATGAAAAAGTGCATTTGAAACCAATAGACTCAAAGAATGGTAAGGAGAGCTCTCCACTTGTTGCCGTCTCTGTTTTCAAGGGTGAAAGTCTATTAGAAATTCATGACAAGAGGTATCTCAACTCCCTATGGGCCGATGTTAGCGTGAGGATTGTTCGTGCACCAATTAACCAAATTTCTTCTTTCAAAGATGAATTCCACATTGTTTTTGAAAGAATGAAGTTGGTTGGGAAGGAAAAATTTGCACCCTTAGAGGCCTTAGTGAGCAATTGTTTTGACCAAGCCGCTGCTTATGACGTGCGAAACTCCGCAATATTGGAAAGCTCATCACTTCTTCCACAAATTTCAGAAATAAGGGGCCAAATATCCGATGCCAAAGCTGACAAGGAAAAAGGGATCCTCACAACTTAAGTCCACAGAAGATGAACTTCAAAGTGTTCAAAGAAGATTGAAAGACTTAAAGTCGAAGAAAGCAAGCTTGACGTTATCCTTAAAGATCCAAAGATAGTTTCTTCGAGGTGCCAAAGATAAGCTCTCTAATTTGGAAGAGAAGATGTCCTTCCTTAAAAGCACTCCTTCAGTTACTGACGCGGAGATGGAAGAACTGGACGTTATGAGGATACACTTGGAGACTGCACAACTGGAGTTGGGGGATGTGGGGCCTTTTGTTTGAGAGAGATTTCCTTGTTTTGTTTTTCTTCATCTTTGCTTTAGTGGTATACTTTATTCTGCTTTGCTTTGGATTTGTAGCATCATCAAAACTTAGAGATTAATAAAGATTTACCTTTATTTGCCTCATTTTGAGTTATTCATTTGGATTTGGCATTATGTTTCTTTCCCATGAATACTGTAACATAACGCAACAAAATTAACTTAAGAAAATTTCATGACTGAACTTAGAAAACTTCTAAGCTGCCTACGTACCTCAATAAAAGGATCAAGTCATAACGTAGTTCAAAGAAATCAAAATTGATTTAAGGGGGTGCCGTACACAGTTTATACTCATGCGGGCCAAGAGTATCATTCTTTAACCACTTTGAACAAAGTGGGGTATTTAAAATTTAACCACATAAAACACCTTTAATGGGGTAAGTTATCATTTTAACCACATAATTTACCATTGGTGGTTGCCATCCACAGTTTATACTCATGCGGGCTAGGAGTAACATGCTGTTTAAGCTCGTGCGTCATGGAGCATGCTTCAGTCAATAAGGGTAGTATTGTTTCAAGAATTTTCCATTGATAGGACCAATTCTTAATCCATCTTCGGCAACCAAGTTATATGCGCCATCGTGTATACCTCTGTGATGACATAATGACCATCCCACTTTGAAGTGAACTTGCTTCCGGTTCGATGAGTGATAATGATGGGCCTTCTCACTGCGAGAACCAAATCACCAACTTGAAATGAGCGTCGGTGAACCTTTTTGTTAAACAACTTGGAGACACGAGCTTGATAGCACTCAAGTTTTTGTTGCGCTTCTAGTCTTCTCTTATCAAGGGCATCTAGTTCTTGCAAGCGCAAACGAGCATTCTCTTCCTCGGTGAGTCCTTCTTGCAGAGCCATCCTTAAAGACGGGATTTGTTGCTCAATAGGGAGAACTGCTTCTACTCCATAGACCAACGCATACGGGGTTGCTTGAGTTGGCATTCTGTGTGTAGTTCTATATGCCCATAAGGCTTCTCCAATTCTTTCATGCCAATCCTTCTTTGACTTTGCCACCACTTTCTTTAGCAAGTTGCAGAGAGTTTTGTTGAATGCTTCGGCGAGGCCATTAGAAGCAGCATAATATGTGAAAGAGTTTCTTTGCTTGAATCCAAACTTCTCACACAACTTGTCTGCCAAACTATTGCAAAACAGTTTTCCATTATCAGTAACGATGCACCGGGGAACTCTGTAGCGGTAAATGATATTGGTACGAATGAAGTTGACAACAGTCTTCTTTTTTACTTCTTTGAGAGGCACAACTTCGGCCCATTTTGAGAAGTAGTCGGTTGCAGCCAAGATGTACAAGTGTCCACCAGAAGACTTTGTCATAGGACCGACAATGTCCAAACCCCATGAATCAAAAGGCCAAGAAGCTACAATTGGATGCAAAGTTTGAGTAGAATTGACAATCTTGACATCTTTGTGCGTACTTCATGCAATCTAAAACCATGATAGGCCAATAGTAGCCCATTCTTTTGATGCGAAAATACAACTTTGGACCAGACTGATGAGCTCCAGAAATTCCGGAATGTGCTTCTTCCATAGCTTGCATAGCTTCTTCTTTTCCTAGGCAGCGCAAGAAAATCCCATCGAACGAGTGCCTATAGAGTGTGTCTTTATGGAAGATGAAGCGAGCTGCACGACGCCTAATGTCGATTTTTTGACGTACGTCATCGGGCAATTTTCCGTGCTTCAAGTAGTCCACGAATGATTGTCGCCAATCTTCCACTTCAATTTCGTAAACCTCCACAACATGACTTTCATTATTATTACCTTGCTCGTTGTTATCTTCTAGAATAGACGGAAGTACCCATTTGTGGCACACGGGTATGGACGTCTTCTCTTCCGATGTAACCAACATAGAAGCAAGTTTAGCTAACGCATCGGCTTGCCCATTATCTTTCCTCGGCACATGCTCTACTGTAACGTCACCAAGATTTTTGATCAATCTTCTTACATACGCAACATATGGCAGGAGCTCTGGCTTCTTAACCTCAAATTTGCCATACAATTGATTGACGACCAACTTGGAATCGCCATACACTTTTAGGTGAGGTTGCCTCAGCTCGATTACCATTTCTAACCCGAGTATCAAAGCTTGATATTCTGCAACATTGTTTGAGCAATTTTGAGTTAATGTGAAGGAATACGGCAAGACCTCTCCATTAGGCGTGAGAAAGATAACGTCGACGCCGGCTCCATTTCTATGTGCAACACCATCAAAGTACATTTCCCATGGAGGAGTAACTTCAATCACGAGCGCATCTTCATCGAGCAAGTCATCTATTAACTCCCACTCGGCAGGAATAGGGTGGTCAGCTAGAAATTCTACCAATACTTGTCCTTTCACCGCCTTTTAAGGGATATATGCAATCTCAAACTGTTGCAGCTGAAGGTACCATCTTGCAAGTCGATCAGACAACACCGACCTTGTCATGACGTACTTCAAAGGGTTTGCTCTGGATACAAGACGAATAGTATGGACTTGAAAGTAATGCTTCAATTTTTGAACTGAGAACACAAGGGCTAGGCAAAGCTTTTCAATAGGAGCGTACTTCAACTAATTCGGCTTTATTGTTCGGCTTAGGTAATAAAGTGCATTTTCCTTCCCTTTGTCATTTTCTTGGGCGAGCAATGCCCCCACTGATCTTTCTTGGGCAACAATATATAGGATCAAGGAATGTCCTGACACAGGAGCGGCTAAGACGGGAGGTTTCATCAGATATGACTTGATTCGTTCGAAAGCATTGTGACAAGATTCATCCCACCTAAATAGAATGTCTTTCTTCATTAAGTGACTGAAAGGTTGGCAACGACCGGCTAAATTTGAGATGAACCTTCGGAGATACGCCAATTTTCCTTGTAGACTTTTGAGTTCATGAATGTTTCGTTGCTCTGGCATCTTAACTATTGCATCAATCTTGGCTTGCTCGATTTCAATGCCTCGCTGACAAAAAATGAAACCAATGAACTTTCCGGATGTTATGCCAAATGCACACTTCATAGGGTTCATCCTTAATTGATACTTCCGCAGTCGCTCAAAGACTTTTCGTAAGTCACTTATGTGATCTTTCCTTTCCCTCGACTTTATGACAAGATCATCCACATAACACTCAACATTCTTGTGCAACATGTCGTCGAAGATATTTTGCATTGCCCTTTGATAGGTAGCACCTGCGTTCTTCAATCTAAACGGCATCACCTTGTAACAATATATACCCTTTGGAGTACGGAAAGCAGTCAGTTCTTCATCTCTTGGAGCCATGTGAATTTGGTTGTATCCGGAAGATCCGTTCATGAAGGACAAGGCTTCGTGTCCCATGGTAGCATCAATCATTAGTTCAGCAATAGGTAGAGGAAAGTCATCCTTAGGGCATGCTTCGTTCAAGTCTCTAAAGTCGACGCAAACCCTGATTTGTCCATTCTTCTTTCTTACCGGCACGATGCTAGAAATCCAAGTTGGGTATTTGACTTCTCTAATGAACCTGGCTTCAATGAGCTTGTTAACTTCGGCTTCGAGCAATGGGACTAAGTCAGGTCAAAACCTTATTTGGGCTTGCTTGATGGAACGAACATCTTTCTTTACTTATAAGTTGTGTACCGCGACCTTTGGGTCCAAGCCTGGCATTTCTTTGTACGACCAAACAAACACATCCTTGAACTTGTGCAACAACTCAACGTAACTTTGTTCTTCATCAGCTCCAAGAAATGCACTTATGTAAATTAGTCTCGGGTCATCGACACTGCCCAAGTTTACCTCTTTTAACTCATCAATAGTGGCATTGACACCCTCCTCCAACTCAACAGGCACATCTTCGGCGTCTTCTTCAACATCTTCTTCATGAGAAGTGATATGTCATGACGACCCTACACTCTCTTCATCTCCGTCTTTGGTCTTCGTGAGCACCACGGCTTGCAACTTAACTTTGAGTGTTTCACCACAAGACACTATCAATCCTTCGGGGCGAGTCATTCGAGATGGGATCAGACTTTAAACTTTCTTAGAGTTTGATGACTTGAGGTTTCTCTTAGTGCGTGTCGACATATGCGGAATGCTCAACCTTTTCCAATCAAACCTTTTATTTGGACCAAGCATATCGAAGACTATTTTATTCAGACCAAGCCTATCAAAGACCGTCTTATTCGGACCAAGTCTATCAAAGACCGACATGTGTGGCATCTTCCCTTCACGGCCTATGGTTGAACCCTCTACTTCGCCTATGTAGTTGTTGTTAGCTCTTTTTATAGCAATACAAACTGGGTTTTGTGGCTTGTAGCCAAGGCTTATTCGAATGTTTGGAACGGTATGCCCTTTTTTTCTTTAGCATGACATGTGTGGTATTGAGTCCGTATGGCTTCTTTGCAGCAGCATCAAGAGTGAGGCCCTCCAATCGTGGTTCTTCATTAGGGTCATATCCAACTTTTTCTAGCAACTTGAAAGCTTTTGGGTCAAAGCATTCCTCAATCTTCTTTGTGGGCAATGTTCCATGCTCTATTTCGGGTCATTTGGATGGACAAACAAATCCTTCAAGTGGAGGAGATGGCCCTTTCCTTTCAAGTGTTGTAAGAGGAAATGTAAGTTCTTTCAAAGGCTTTGTCCCAAGGGTAGATCCACTAATCTTACTCTTCTCCGTGTCACTTATGTTATCGGAGCCGTTTACACCATGCTGCTGGAGTTGCTCGGTCCCATTGAGTCTCACAGTGCTCTTTCCTTCAATGTAGTATTTTGCATCCGCAAAGTGTGATTCAGCATTAGAAAAAGGCTTTACATCACCATGTACCTTTCTTTCGACTCCATCTTCGTAATATCCAAAGCACTGATGTAATGTTGAAGGAACAACGCCATTTTCATGTATCCAAGGTCGACCCAATAACATGTTGTAGGATGTGTTGGATTCCATGACATAGAATAGCGTACTAGACGACATATCTTCAATAAGAAGATCTAATCTTATGATGCCGATGGCTCTTTACCCCCTTGGTTGAAACCTTGGATCATCAGACGACTACTTGACAGCTCATCCACCGAGATCCCTGATTCATTCAAAGTGCGTAAAGGCAAGATATTGACTGCAGAGCCTCCGTCGATCAGCATTCGATTGACTCTTTGCTTGCGAATGTAGACGGCGACAAACAGTGGTCGGTTGTGGAGCTTGGAACCTAGTAAAAGGTCTTCATCAGTAAAGCATATAGTGGACATACATTGGTTCGTGACATGAGCAGTCTTTGAAGTAGAGTCTGCAATTTTCTCTTCTTCGTGAGTCGCATTGCATGAAACGACGATGTGGGAGTTGTCTAGACTATCAACTTGGCTTGATAGTGCAACAAGGTTTGATGACACGACATTCTCTTCTAGAGTGATCTTCCCATCACGAGCCAACCGAATTACCTTATCTTTCAAAATGAAGCAATCATAGATTGGATGTCCTATGAGACGGTGATACTTGCAATACTTAGGATCATCAGAGCGACCGGCCTCTTCTGGTCTCTTTATTTCAGGCAGTTCAATCAGGTGAGCTTTGAGCAAATCGTCAAATATGGCTAAAACGTCAGAATCAAGGAATGGATATCATTTTTACCGCATCTCCTTGAGTGTCGTCCTCTTTTGCTCATTAGCTTGTGAATTATCGGCCTTTTCAGATACCGCAACGCTTTTTCGTTGGTCGCTGTTATCATTTGCCTTGGCTTGGATTCTTAACTGGGCAACATTCACCGCCATAGACTCTTTGGTAGGTGCTTTGTTGAAAGGTTTACCTCATTTCCTTGCATCTTGTTTGTCTTTGAATCTTCTCGGATCTTTCATAGGTGGTCCATTGACTCCGCTTGCCACCATACTCAATTCCATGTCATGAGCACGAGTTGTTAACTCTTCAAACGTCCTTGGTTGTATTCCTTGAAGAACGTAACGAAGCCCCCATTGCATGCCTTGGATGCACGTCTCTATAGCTGAGGTCTCGGACAACCGATCCTTGCAATTGAGACTCAAGTTTCTCCAACGGTTTATGTAATCAATCACTGGATCTTTATCCCTTTTGTGAGTTGGATCATGCTGATGGTCCTTCTTGTGTTGTAGAAGCGATTAAGGAATTCTTCCTCCAACTCGTCCCAACTATCAATCGAGTTTGTTTCCAAGTCAGTGTACCAATCAAATGCATTTCCCTTCAACGAGCGGACAAATTGCTTGACAAGATGATCATTGTAAGTTCCGGCATTGTTGCAAGTCTCAACAAAATGAGCTACATGTTGCTTTGGGTTGCCTTTGCCATCAAACTACTGGAAATTGGGTGGTTGGTAACCATTTGGCATCTTCAAGCTATCTATCCTTTCAGTGTACGGTTTGGAATAGGAAAATGATGATTTGAAGCCTTCGTCTAGTCTGTCCTTGATAGCACCCATGATGAGCTCCTTCAATTGATCAGCCGGGATCATGCCATTTGAAGAGACTTGGAACTCCTTGGCAATAGACTTTTCCTTCTCATTGGATAGTTTCTTCATGGGTGTTTCACCCTCTTCAAAGCCTTCAAACTTCAGTTCCTTTACATGACTTTCTTCCTCCTTGTCTTCCATACTCAACAATTTTTCTATCTTGGAGTCTTGGTCTTGCACATGTTTGTTCAGCATCTCCATGGCTTTGGTCAACATCCTAATTTGTTCCTCTAAAGTTGTAGCACTTGTTGTCAATGCGTGCACGGTATCCAACGGAGATGAAAAACCAAATGCGGAGTGAGGAGTTGGTGGGGAGGAGTCATCACTTTCAACATCCCTTTCATTGTTGGCGTTGTTGGAGACATAAGAGTACTTTTGAACAATGTCGTGTACGACTTCACTTGTCATCTTCGTGGATGGATCAGCCAATAAGTCGAACATCCTTCTTGTCTTGACTTGTGCCATATGGTTGACTTGTTCTTCTTGATGAAATGAGATGAGAGGTAGAGAAGTCCCATCGAGCGTGCAAAATTTGTAATGACAAATTCTTGATTTCTAAAATTAAAAACAAGAAAAAGATTACAAAATAATTTTTGATTAAATTTAAAGTATAATTTGGGATACAATCTCTATCTAATCCTCTGATTCAATTCTACAAGAACAATATCAAAATTTGTAATGAAAATCTCCAATTTGATCTTCGCTAAAATGATTTGAACTTGGAGAAACGTTAATTTGAGGGTCCTTGGACTTGATCTCGAATTAAACGATGATTTGATTAAACGGTGATTTGATTTGAGGATTTGATGAACATCGGTTTGACTTAGGATTGATGAACACCAATTTGACTTAGGGATTTGATTAACAATGATTTTATTTGAGGATTTAATGGACACCGATTTGACTTGAGAATTTGATGAACATCAATTTGACATGGGGATTTGATGAAGGATGATATGATCTTCATCATCAGTTCTTTGGATTTGTGGGTTTTGATCCTCCTAGTACGGATTTTGATCTCCAAAAATGATTTTCTGCGGGTCTTGTGACTTGATCTCCGATCAAAATGGGTTTTTGGTTTGATTGCTATTGAATAACGGTATGAATTTGATTTGGATTTCTTGACTTTGTTGAAGATTTGATCTTGTTGACAGAGACACGATCTTCAAAAAAATGGTTTTTGGATGAACTCGAGGCTTGATGGCGGATTGAAAGATGTTCTTAACGAAGAACATCTTGAAGATGGTTGAAGGATACCTTTGAAGATTGCTGAACTTGTTGGAGAGGATTTAAACTTCCTTGTTCTGAATTCTTCAAGCTTCAATTGTTCTTTTTTTTTTCAAGAGCACCGCTATTTATAGTTGTAGAGTGAATCTAAATCAGAATCTCTTGATGAGATGAACGGTTGTGATCGCATCTACGATTTCTTGATTTGGAAGACTTGATCTAAATGAATCTTCTTGATATCTCTTGAATATTGAATCTCGGAGAAGAAGACTTTCCTTGTCTTGATATTTGATAAATATCTTTATTTAATCCTTTAAAATATTAGAATTAAATAATATATATTTATTTTCCTTTTCTTGCTTTACAAGATTTGTCATTATTTAATTTAATTGGATAATTTAACTCCAATTAATAAATAAGACATTATTCAATTTATCCATCATATATATTAAAATCAATAAATTTAACTAATTTACCTTGGAAATAAATTTATTATAAATCCAAGATAAAATAGAAAAATAAATTAAAAATTAATATATTATTCTCCACGTGCCGAGATTTAATTAGACACAAATTATAAGTGTCTATAGTGTCAAATAGTGTAATTGGATTAAGGAATACCCCCGTGTGTTAGTCTTGGGCCTCGTTAAGTGAGTCCTATGAACGAGTTTTGTATGTAACGCGGTATTTAACAAGGTGACCCACTTGCAACTCTCCTCTCCTACATGGTTCTCAAAGGGCTGAGCACTCTTTAAAAATGCATGTGATCCCAAATGTTTAAGGAAGTTGAAGTGGGGCCATATAGGGTCATGGTAATGCATCACAATATGCATGTGATACTCGTGTGTTCGTTGATGCGAGCTGGGATAAAGAATCGACCACTGAAGGCATTTAGTTAATTATTACCATAAGAGTTGTTTGATGTCAATCATTTTTTATGATGCACTAGTGACTCACTCCGCTGATTTGTTGAACTGTAAAATATAGAACTTTCCTTTTAAATATTTGGGTATTCATATGGGTGTAAAACCTAAAAAATTAGAAACTTAGAAGCATAACATCGAGCCTATGCATAATACTTGAGCCGGTGGGGTAATATCCTACTTCCTTCTGAGTAAGGATTGTATTAACTAATTGCATCTTGTAGGGTCTATCGACTTATATGTTTTCATTCTATAAAGCGTCGAAGAAGGTGATTAGAACCTTGACATGTACTCGAAGAAATTTTATGGGGGTGAGAGTATCAATGAGAGAAAAATGGCATGGATTAAGTGATTTAGTGGAGGGCTTTGAGTAAAAACAATGGAGGCCTTGTCATCAAATATCTTGAGTGTTTTAATGAGGCGTTATTTGGGAAAGGAAGATGGAAGCATCTCGTGGGTTCGAATCGGCTCTTGATGAAAATTACTAAATCCAAACATTGAGGTTTTTAAGAGGTTTTATAGTTGTTTTGGGGTGATCAGAGCAGAAAAATTTCTCTACTTGGTGGAGAGATAATGCCTCTCCTTTTAATGAAAGAAATATTAACTAGTTTTAAGAGAGCATTAGGCTTGAAGTGGGTAAAGGCGGGGCGAGGTTATGGCTGGATTATTGGCTTGATTTATTTTCAAATATGAAAGAATGGAATAAAAATGGTTGAAATTGGAGATGGCAGTGGAGAAGGGATTTAGTGTCGGAAACTGAGCTTTTTGAGGAACTCTTGAGGATTCTTGAACGAGTTGAGCTCAATAGTGAAGTTGGTGATCGATTGGTTTGTAAAGCGAAGACGCGAGATCATAGTTGATCAAAAGTGCATATTGTCTCCTAAGAAAGGAAGAAGCCTCCCTATCTCGTTTTTACAAGTATTTTGAAGTATCAAAGTTCCTGTGAAAATTTATTTTACAGATGGGAGAGTTCTCTCGACTCATGTCCTTGATAAAACCAATCTTCAACGCTGTAGTGTCATCAGAGCTGGCAAAATCGCTAACTGCTGCTTGTATAAAAATGACCTTGAATCTGCCGAGCATCACTTTTTTTACGTGTAAAGTGTCGTATTTGTATAGTTGTTTTGGTTTGATTTCAAAAATGTCTTGCATAATTTTTTGGAAATCATTTTGAGCAGTTTACATCTCTCCGACCTTCAAGAAAATGGACTAAAAATTGAAAGCACATATGATTTTTGGTTATCTCAGAATTACGGAAGCTTAGGAACAAAATCATATTCAAGAATGAGAATTTGGATCTTTGCAAGACTTTTACATCATTCAAGTCAAGCTGCGGAGTTGGTTTTAACTAATAAGTGTAATTTCTTCTTCTTCTTTTTTGTTGACAGTGCCTCACACCCCAAGGATTGTCTGATGTAGTTTGCTTTGGATGGTTTTCTATTTCCCTTCTGCTATACCTGTATTTTGGAGAAACATGTTTTATCCACCTTTCCTTTTACGTTAATAAAACTCATTCGCCAATCAAAAGACATTTGATTTTTCCTTTATCAGTAAAAGGAGAAGTATATTAAATTTTGAGTACCAAACATAGTAAAAAAAAAAAAAAAGACTTCCCTAGAAAAAGAATAAGAACTAAAACAGGCACTCCCTTGGATAACAAGTCCAATCCATAAAAGAAAAAGAAAAAAGAATAGCATGATGAAGACTTGATCCAGTTCCTTGAGACAATTTTAATTTGCTCAACAGTGGCATGTATGTCCGAACTTTTTATATAACTTAAATAACTAAAGTCAAATACACCTCCAAGCATCGTTCCCTAATTTTTCTTAAGTTTAAATTGTAAATTTTGGGTGAAGTCAAGTTTGAGATTACTATTGCCATCGTCCTGCCGCACCAGCTATAGAATTTCATTAGGACCTGAAGCACAACACTCGCATTCATAGAAAATGTAATTAGATTCATCATCTTATTTAATAAACACCAAGAGAAATCACGGTTTTAAGAAAACAAATCTGTAGTTGAAATTATATTTTTCATTGAAATATTTTTAGCTAGTCCCCTAATGTGACCTCATTTCAATTTTGGTCCCATGTTGATTTTTGTTTTTTCAATTTCAGCCTAATAATTTGAAACGTTTGATTTTGGTCCTTTGAAACAAAAAACACACAGATTTGGCCGGAGTTGGTCATGTGCCTCACATGTGACCAGTTATAGTACGTCATTTTCAAATGCTCTCGCGTGTGAGACGCGTTGTACGCGCGCCATATCGCCTGATATTGAAAATATTATTCTACAAAATACTTTTCTGACACACGTGCGAGATTTAAAAATAACGTACTACAATTGGTCACGTGCACGGTACATAACCAATTCCTAGAATCAGGCCACATTAAGGGATTAGTTCAGAAAAAATTCCTAGATGAAAGAAGTGACTATACGCGATGCTTTAACTTTGTCAAATATCATCATAACACCATGATTGAATTATGTCTTATTCGATGGGGCGCAGAACTAATCGTGTTATAGCATGAGAGATCCCAAGTTCAATTCCACTTATCTTGAGCATCTAATTGAGGGAAAAATCTGACACAATGTTTCTAGATATGTTAATTAATGGAGTTCACGGTTAAAAAGATTATGAATTTCATCTCCAAGCCCATTCAACTTTTTATGAAGCTAAGCTTCAATATCCAAAATGCAGGAGTATTTATCTATGGACAAACAATAAAGTATTATAAATTTCTCGTTAAGACATTCGTCTCTAATTCACACACAAACAACTCTTCTTGTGATGCATTCTCAGACTAATGAGAATTAGGATTACCTCGAGTTGACAACAATTAAATCCTTCTAGTTTGAAGGTAGGTTTGAAAATGACATGTAGTCACAAAGTAACCGGTCGAACTATTGCCAATAATTGAAGTCAATGATGTCGAACCAATAGGACTCTTCAGTCTTCACCTTGAAGTATCATCTATTTCCATATCTACAATAAATCCTAGTTGATGTAGTGGAAATCTTTAACTTTTAGAAATAGGCACTCTGTTTTTGAATATTATGGCCTAATTAAACCAAGTATTTTTATGCTCTTTAGTTCGGACTCATAAGAACCGCGTTGGATACTTGTGAGTTCCGAATGATACCTTTAGTGCTTTGAATATTGCAAAGAATAATACTAGAAGTCTCGTTAGAACCTAGTCGAGGAAGATAATCTTTCCACCAAATGAGATGCATTTGCCTTTCCAACCCGAAAGACTTTTCCTTAAATAAGTTAACAACCAATTTCCCATTTTCAATCTTGGGTTTCCTCCCACAGGAAGTCCAAGATACTTGAAGGGAAGTCTTCTTATCATGCATGTAAGAACGTTGGAGTACAAAGTAAGTTTTGTGTTCCAATTTTAATCTCGACCTCGTAACTTTTGAGAAGATTGACTTGAGACCTAATATGATTTTAATTTTTCTATGAATTGGTTTTAAACCACTAACATTGTTGATGTCATTCTTAAAAAGAAGAGTTGTGTGCTATGTTGCACGGATACTCTGAAAATGGCTCCGTATCCCGTATCGGATACGTGTCCGCCTCGGATACGCCTCGGATACGTGTCGGATACGCCACGTGGTGTATCCTATTTAAATATTATTTTTTTAATAAATCGGATACGTATCAGATACTATCCTAAGGCGTATCCGATACGTGTCCTCAATAAAATAGGTTATTTTATTATTTTTGAAAATTTTAGGGGTGAATTTATTCATACTACAAACACCAAAATGCAATTTTCTAATTTATTAATTCATTTAACTCATATAATAGTTCATCATTTTCACTTTTCACTTGATGAACCCGACTTTTAGTTGGTTTTGTTTGTTGATGATGTTGTTTAACAATAAATAAGCTGTTGCAATATTAATCTTTGTTATATTATGAAATTTTGTAATATTCGTGTTGAACATATTTATCAATTAATATTTGAGTTTGTGAAATGGTGGATCTTTGTATATGGCTATATGTTGATTATTTTTAGAATTTTATAAGTGTTTAATATTCATCATTTTATATATTTACTTAAATAATATATATACATATATAATTTTTTAATATTAAATATTCGACGTATCCTTGACGTATCTCAATATGTGATTTTGAAAAAAATCGTATCTTCGTATTCGTATCTTATCCGATACGTATCCACGTATCCGTATCCGTGCAACGTAGGTTGTGTGCCTATTGGACACGAGACTTCCACTCGTTTGTTTTTCTTTCTTTTTTCTTTTTCCATTTGACACTTGTGACTCGTGAAGGCATTCTCTATCCACGGTCTCCACTTACTACAATAGCCCAAGTGATCCATAATAGCGTCATGATAACAAATGTTTACACTACCAAAAGCCTTCTCAAAGCCAACTTTGTAAACCAAAGTAGTTTTCCCTCTTCTTTTAATATCATCAATTGTTTCACTTGTAGACAGAATGCTATCCAAATCTGTCTTTTGCCCATAGGGCCGACATATATATTGAAGGAGTAAAATGCAAAAACCTACCATCTGTTATTTCTAATTGGCAAAAAAACCCCTGCGTTATTTTTATTAGCAAAAACCCCCTATGTTATTTGGTCAAAGGCAAAAAGCCCCCTTTCAGCTCCATATGCAAGTTAGATTCGATTTTCAGGTATATATTTACTATTACGCCCTTGCTCATTTATTATTCTTTTTTTTAATATAAAATTATATTCGGAAAAAAATAATAAAAAGATATCTCATGTTAATTTAAAATAATAGTTATAATTAAGTAAAAGCAATAATAAAACTGTATTTTTTTTTATTTTTAGACTTGTATCAAGGACACAAAAGTAAATTCACATCAGGTCAAAGCCTAAAATGAGGTTTGGGGGTCGTGTGCTAATTATGAAATAACACAGGGGGGTTTTTGCTAATAATAATAACACAGGAGTTTTTTTGCCAATTAAAAATAACACAGGGTAGGTTTTTGCATTTTACTCTATATTGAAGTGAAGAAATTAGGAGCTCTATCGAGCCTATTTTTGTGAAGCTTGACATTTTTTGTAGGCCCATCCAATTGGTAAGATCGAGTAAAACTCATTAATTCCTTGAGGATTAGATCTTTTGGGACAAGGACGATGAAAGAAGGATTACCAAATCTGATTATCTTCCTGTTCAAGTAGAAGTCACGGAAATATTTAAGGATATCATGCTTAAGTATCTCCACCAAATGTGACGAAAAAATAGTTGAACTTGTTCGGGTCAGGACTCCTCTTTCAATTGCAATCCCAAACCGATGCCTTAATTTCCTCAAGAGTGAACGATGTCGTTATTGTTGCTCTATCCTGATGGGTGTGATTTAGGATTGGCCCAATATAACGTTATTGGGCCGGCCCATAACTGCATCGAATACAGAGAATTCGATGCGCGCATCGAATTGACAGTATAAGCCTTCTTTATTGGGCCAGCCCATTAGCGCATTGAATCAGGTGTATTCGATGCGCGCATCGAACAATGATGATTCGATGCGCCTTTCTATATTGGAATGTGGGCTCCACGGGACGGGTTCTATAAATAGCCCGTCCCCTTGTATTCACATGGGCTTTTTGAGATCTGAACCAGCTCTGCACAGTCAGCATCGAACTTGCTCCATTCGACACGAATCATATCGAATCCACTACAATTCGATACGAACATAATACCGTATCTCCATTCGATACGTTGGTACGCATCGAATTCGACATCTAAGCTAGTCCGTTAATAATATTGGATAGCATTGTTTGATCTCATTTTGTATTATTTATTGTGTTCAATTACCGTGACGAAATAAGACCAAAACATTGTGGCCGTCTGTGGGAACACAAATTATATTAGCTTGATAGGTAGTATGACTAGAATGACCAGATCCCAGAGTAAAGCTCTAGAAGGAAATACGGGAGAAGATCGACCGGATACACCTGAATGGAACATGCTAGATATTGCTGGACCGTCAATAGTACCCCCAGCAGTACCAACTCCGGCCAGGAAAGAGGATCAATGTAACTGGAGCTTCAACGACGAGTGCCGCAATTCTAGATAAATTTAAAAATGAATTAATGGCAATGATAAAAGCCGTAGTGACTGAAGCACTCACTCCAGCGCCTCCCGCTATGATACCATCTCCTGTTGAATATTCTAAGAACTTGAGAGAACAAGGTTCAGCTATCCGAAAGCAAAAGGGAAAAGAAAAGGAAAGGTCTCAGCAAGACGACCGAAGAAGTAGACATACTTCGGAGGGAATAAGGAGCAAAGGGAAATCCATTCATGAAGAGCGGGGAAAGAAGCTAGTATCTGTTGAGATACAATCAAAAAGGCATCATGAGAAGAGACAAAAGGAAAAAGAGGCAGAATGTGTTGCTGAGCGAGCAAGAAGAGAAGACGGAAGACGTTCAGAGAGTCGTGATTCCAGAAAGGAACGGGATGAGGAAGAGAATCAAAGAGAGGAATCGCGAAGAAGAAAACATAGAGATGACAGAAGACAGTCATGAGGTTATGATTTGCACGGCAAGCATAACACAGGGAGCAGAAATGTTGCAAGATTGGAAAAGGGGAAAGCAACAGCTGAGACTCAAACAGCAAGGGAGGACAGTCTTGTAAATCGCAGTCCTTTTTGCCGAGAGATAGATTTGGAGCAAGGAGATAAAATCCCGGAACTGGAAACGTACAATGGGAAATCTGATCCCCGAGATCACCTGTTCAAATTGGATAGGAAATTGTCCCTTTACGGTTTCAAAGACAATATGCAAGCCATGATATTTGCAACGACTCTATCGGAAGTGGTTGTAGATTGGTTCAATCGCATTCCTCCTGGACAGATTAAAAGTTATGCCCAGTTGAGAGAAATGTTCGAGGATCAATTTTCTAGTCAATCTAGACTGGTTTTGGATCACTCCCATCTATACACGATGAAACAGGAAGTTAATGAAAGTCTAAAGGACTTCATGAAACGTTTCAATACAGAGCTATTAAGGATTGATAGCCCGACGGGAGAGATGGTTGCAAGTATACTCTTTCGAGCAACTACCAACACCATGTTCGGTGGAGACTTACTGAAACGAAAACCCACCACAGTTGAAGAAATCAACAAAATAGCGCGAGATGTGGTTCATTTTGAGGAAATGATGGCGACCAAAGTTCCTAATAGTGTGGCTGTGAAAGATAGAGAGAGAGGCAGAGAAGATCATAATCGCAATAACAGCAACAACAGGAACAAAAATTACAGAAGGGATAGTTCACCTAGAAGGTACACGCCGTTGAATGCTAACATCATGGCAGTCTTTGGGGCAGCTAAGAGGAAAGGATGGCTGAAGGATCCCAAGCCAATGAGGGAATCTAAAGCCACGATGTTTTCAAGTCAATTCTGCAAATATCATAATCAGAAAGGACATGAAACAGAGGATTGTATAAACCTGAAAGATGAAATAGAACGGCTAATAAAGGATGGCAAACTCGTTGAGTTTGTTAAAAAGGTACAAGAACAGGAGAACCATTTCAACCGGAAGAGAACTCCATCTCCAAGGAAGGATAAGCAGAGGATGATTGATGAACCACAACTTTTCCAATATCCTCGAATCGAAGATGGGAACGCCAGGAAAGGGATGATAAATATGATATCAGGAGGTCCTGGCGGTGCGGATTCCACCAATGGTCGAAGGA
The DNA here is from genome assembly GCA_948329865.1 of Linaria vulgaris. Classification (NCBI taxonomy): domain Eukaryota; kingdom Viridiplantae; phylum Streptophyta; class Magnoliopsida; order Lamiales; family Plantaginaceae; genus Linaria; species Linaria vulgaris. The sequence goes on along the minus strand of OX415254.1, from coordinate 11,833,293 downwards.
AGATCACAAGAATGGTTGAATCGGATAATTTTCTGGACATGGCCAATATACTGAGAATCGAGCATATACCGCATGAAGAAATCACATTTTCTACAACAGATTTGAGGAAGCTGAGTCCACAAGCTATACAGATATCAAATTTGAATTGCCCTTTGGTGATCACAGTGGATATAGCTAACTATGGAGTCACTAAGATGTTAGTTGATCATGGGAGTTCAGTAAATGTATTGTTTAATTCTACGCTGATCAAAATGGGCTTGAATAATCAGGCGCTAGAACCAGTAAGGACATCACTTCATGGTTTTGGAGGTCCATAAATAATACCACGTGGAATGCTCAAGCTACCAACATCATTGGGAACAGCACCACAGAGGAAGACGCTTATGGAAGATTATGTGATTGTTGATATGCATTTTGCATACAATGGTATCATAGGAAGACCTGCACTCAATAATTTCCGAGCGTTACCTTCAACTTATCATCAAATGGTGAAGTTTCCAACTTCTAGCGGCACAGGAGAGGTCATAGCAGATCATATCGAAGGATGGAAATGCTACGTAACTTCACTCAGGACTGGGCCACAACAAGAAGAAGCAGCGGCAAGGGTATTGCCTCCAAGGCATATGGAGCGTATCGATTAAAGATTCTATTTCAATTTACCAATGTTTTTAGCATTTTGAATATTTTGAACAAGTTTTTATTCGTTATCTCTGCTATAACACGCATGAGAGACAAGAATGTATGAACTTAAAACAGGTACCCCAAGTCATGAATCTGGAGGACAGCACTGGAATTCATGCAAATGAGCGATGATCAAAGCTCAGTTCTATTTACATAAGCTAATTTGAATTATTCAAAGAAGATTATGTCCGATTATTTGATTTGCGTGAGTTTATCTACTCTGTATAATGTAATCAGTGCAGGTCTGAGAAGAAATATAAAGTTTTATAAATAAAATGAGGACTAACACATTAAGTCATATTTGGAGTCCTCAACCAAATAGACCAATACAAAATTTTCAGTAGTACTGTAAATGAAAACAGCAGAGTAGCATGCTATAAAGAGTACAAACTCGAAGAACTGAAAATTGAGTCTCCCTCTCCTCGTTCTGTGCATCCTTGTTATCACCATGAACTTCAAATCTTGATCTCTCAGATCCTTCGTCACATTCATCAGCAGAGCTCTCCTCCTGTTTATTGTTGTATGCATTCATTAGTTTTTCATACTTGGCCTTCCTCGTTGCAGCTTTAGCTTCGTATGGCGCTTTTTCGGCGCCAGTCAAGGATTTCCATTTTTTCCACTAGCCTTTCCAACAGCTGATACAACCTTGATATTAGGATTTTCCTGCTTGAAAGTCTTCCTGAACTCTTCCAGGAACACAAAAAAGGCACTGGGAGGCCTCTTTGGCTTGTTGGGATCTTTCTTCACCTTTTTTTCTTTCTTAGCCTTCCTTTTGTCGGCCTTTGGCGCAACCTTCCTCTTCCCAATCTTTTTGTCGTCAACGAACTTCAACGCCTCCTTTGTTTCCTTCCTCACAGTTCCCCCGCTCTCATCATCCCCGAAAGCATTGACATAATCAATTTCGTGCTGAATTTTTTTGTCTTTGCGGCTGGGGGGGACCCTACGAGATTTCTTTAAGCACTCGAAATCCGACTGCATGCCCCTGTCATCTATGGTATCGTTGATATTAATATTATCAATTGAGTCAAAGTCAATATGCCTTTGACATTCAGAATCCGAACATTCACCTCTACTATCAATAATATCTGGGAAAACATCATCCGTCGAGTTAGAAATGGCAGCCATTTCTTTTCCTTGCTCAGTCCCCAAAATTGTAGAATCGTGCACCACAATTTGCTGATTGTTACTATTAACAATGGCAACCATTTCCCCTTCTTCAATTTCCTCCTCCTCCACAACAACCCCCACATTAATATTTTGTGAAACTTCATCTCCCTCATCCATATTTAAATTACCTCCTCCTTCATCAAGATTAAAATACCCCCCAACATATTCATTTCCATCATTGGTAGATACTTCCTTAGCATTTTGGTCACAATCAAGAACATCGACATTACTCTTTTGTATGTTAGTATTCACATCAATAACATCTTCATAGCCATCATTGGCAGCAACATCATTTTGTTCACAAATAACATCACCAACAAAACTACTTTCCTTAAAATGAGTATCCAACGCTAAATTCCCATGAACAACTTCTAAAACAAATTCATTATCTTTTTGCCCCAAATTGAAGACATTATTATTCTCCTCCACATCAACATCCTTTGAATTCCAATTCTCCGCATCAATAACAAATGTTCCAGAATTCAAATCATTTTTATTCTCAACCAAGCAAGTCAATACTTCAAACCTATTAGAAGGTTCACACACTGACCTTGGCGATATATTCGTCGCTGGATTTGTAGCAGGTATAGTTTTTGGTGTCGTCACACACGGTTCTTGAGCAGTTTCCGATGCTCCCTTGTTTTGTTCTCGTTGCGGCATTTTGTCGAACACTTGATGTTCAACTGCTATTGCTTGCTCTTTTCCAGCTTCCATAACCTTCCCCGCCCCTTTTTCTTTTCGATTTACACCAGTAGCAGGTCCAAGTTTCTCATTATGCTCGTTTCCATTTAACAAACACATGTTTTGCTCGTGACCCAAATGCCTACACACCGTGCAATACTTGGGCAACTTTTCATACGCAATCTTCAATAACACCTCTTCGTTTCATACGCAATCTTCATACCACCGAGTCTTGAAGCTTCTCTAGGAGGTTCAGTTCAACACAAATCCTTGCGATTCCCGGTTTGGTGCGACACGCCGTCGATTCATCGATTCGGAGAGGTTTTCCGATCATCTTTGCTATCTCAATCAAAATATCCTTGGATAGCAAATATGCCGGCGGCATCGGAATCGTAATCCACACCGGAACGATTGGGGATTCTTCTTCGATCTTGAACGACTTCGTCCATTTGAGCACCCTCATTGGTAAACCCCAAATTTTCCAGTCGCGTCGCAGCCATAACAGTGAGTAGTCCTCCTCCACCGTGCATGTAATCAACACATGCTTCGGATCGAGATGCCCAATCGAGTATTTGCCCCGCAATCCCAACGATCGGAAACCTTGTGCTAATCTGTGCAATTTGGGGCATCCATGGGAGAATTTTCCAACCAACGCCAGCTTAAATGGTTGTAAGAGCACGCGAATTTCATTATCAGGAATAAAAATTGAACGTTTTCCCTTGTAAATCTCAATTTTTTGGGCTGAATTCTTCGATTCTGGATCTGTAACGACGGGTCGTCAACACATGACTTCAAGAGCGTGAGTCCAGATGGAGCGCGAGCAACTGTGGCGTACGACCTTTGAGGTGAGTTCAAATTTTCCGGCGGTTTTGGCGGCGGAGCAGATTCCGCCACCATGGGGAGTGTCGCCCCCATGGAAAAAACAGATCTGACGACTTATTGTGTTTCCCCCATTATAGCGACTTCCGTGTGATGGGTGTACGGTGGCGGCGGCGTGCGAGAGGTGGTGGCGACAGTCGTATGTCGAGCGGTGCGTGGGGGCGTGGAGAGAGGTTCGGACACGAAGCTCGAAAGTTTCTGCTCGGGCTGTGTGGTGGCGTGGAGGCGCAGCGGAATGGCAGTGATTGGAGGCGCGGCGGAATGGCTGCGTGGATTGTCGCGGCGGCGCTCTCCTGTAGGGTTTTTTTTTTTTTGCTCTCCTGATTTCCGGTAATGAGAAATCAGGAGAACGGAAACTCTGCCCCAAAGTGGCACGAGATACCGAAAATTCCTAAAGAAATCAGGAGAACGGAAACTCTGCCCCAAAGTGGCACGAGATACCGAAAATTCCTAAAGAAGTCAGGAAAACGGAAACTCTGCCCCAAAGTGGCACAAGATACCGAAAATTCCTAAAGAAATCAGGAGAACGGAAACTCTGCCCCAAAGTGGCACGAGATACCGAAAATTCCTAAAGAAGTCAGGAGAACGGAAACTCTGCCCCAAAGTGGCACGAGATACCGAAAATCCCTAAAGAAACCAGGAGAACGAAAACTCTGCCCCAAAGTGGCACGAGATACCGAAAATCCCAGAAGAAGTTACAGGGACGGAAACTTTGTCCCAAAGTGACACGAGATACCGAAAATCCCTAAAAAATCAAGAAAACGGAAACTCTGCCCCAAAGTGGCACGAGATACCGGAAGAAGTCAAAGACGACGTAAGAAATGGAAACTCGGCCCAGAAATAACATGAGATACCGAATGAGGCCAAGGACGAGAAATAAGAAGGAGCTTAGTAAAAATGCTCCAAAGGTAATGAATAGACGCTACATGTGAAATGGTAAGCGTTATAAAATTTATGTTTCAGAAAACATAAACAAACTCTCGAAAGATTAACAATGATAAAGCAAATATATTATAAGAAAAAGAAAAATATTATGTCCAAAGCGACGAATATAATATCCTTTCTTAATGGTATAACAATTTTCAAAGGACAATAAGAAATCATCAAGTTGTCAAAATAAAGTAAAGGACTGAGATAGGAAATTGAAATAAAAGACAACAGTTATTATCCCAGAAAATTAAGCAACGGATATTAAATTGTTTCAAACACATTAGAGCGACGCAGCGCCGTACACAAATTAAATTACAAATGAAAATTGTTCATAAACAAAGAAATAGTAAAACAGCCTTGGCAACAATCAGTCTTCTTCTTCATCCTCTGATGAGGGATATGGTTCAGGCATTTCTCGCGGCGGTGATAATCCTCCGAGAACGAGATCCTCCTTATCCAGCAGTGAGGCAAACTCATCAGGTTCTGTAGCTTCAGAAGTTTGACGAGGTGGACGTTTCTCCAGATTTGGCCCCAGTGACAGATCTAACCAGTCTGGTTTAAATTTGCCACGAACATACTTTGTGGCATAGAACTGATGCACCGTCAGAGCTTGAGCATGTCGAGCCACGTGATCATCTCGACAAGTGAGCAATTCTTGAAACGTGTTGCCTTGGAGAAATCTTTCAGCAATTTCCAATGTTTGCTGAGGAGAAACCTTCAGAAAAGGAAAAGATATTGATGAAAGTATTCATAAGAGAATGGGTGCCAAGTTATAAAAATAATATATTTTACCTCTTGAAGGCCTCGAAGGTAGCCATTCGAGTCAGCATTGAGGGCTTCCTCTTTGGCTGCACCAACCTTTTTCCTCAGCTCAGTAATTTGCTGATTAAGATCTTCTTTGAGTTTATCAGCTTCCTCTCGAGCCTCCTTGGCCATTTCCAAAGCTTTTTCCTTGGCGTCAAGGGCAGCTTGAAGCGCAGAATTATCAGCATTACTGGCAGTTTCCTTAAAATCCATTAAGGCCGAGGCCATCACATCGACGAAACCTCCCGCCTGACAACAAACGAACAGTTAGACCAAAATTAGCAAAGCGAATTCAAAGGAAATATAAGTCAAATAAGGAAATCATTACCGCTGACAGTAGATGCAGCGTATTTCGCTCCAGCCTTTTCCTTTCTTCATCGGAGATTGGAAGCGGGACGGACAGACCAGGCAACAATGCCTTTAAATGCTCGATGGCTTCGGCCTCAGAGAACTGGTATCCAGCGGCTCGAGCTCGAGGACCCTGGCTAGGTCCGACAATGTAACTTGGCCCAGATGCACCGGCAGGAGGGTTAGAGGCACTCGGCCTGTTAGTCTGGCCAATCGTAAGAGCAAACCCTTCGGTTTGCGAAGGATTTTGCGGCATCCTTCGTCTCTTACGTTGGACGAGATTGCCATCATCCTCGCCGGTTTCAGTTGCCCTGCTTTCCCTCAGGATTATCCCCCAGTAATTCCTCGAAAGGATCAATTGTTGGATCAGTAGCAGCAGCAGCAGTAGAGGGTTCAGAAATTTTCTTCTTGCCCTTACTTTTTCTCTTCCGAGGAGGAGGAATTTCAGGCACAATGTCGGTCTGGGAACTTGCCATATCCGCAGCAACAACCCGATTCATCCTTGCGTGTCGACTCATGAAAAACTTGTCTGCAAGTAAAATGAATCGTTAGAACCACAACAAGCATAAATCAAAAATCCTAATAAGGTCATATTAATTTACCAAGGGTCATCCTGCCATTATATTTAACTGGAGACAACCCAGCTAAAGAAAGGACCGGACCCAGTTTTCAACGAGTTTTTTGACATCAAATTGATGTTCCCTAACTAAGTTGGGGACAAACTCGCAATTCCATAGGGTTATGTTAACTCCGCTGGGAATCATTACCCTTGCCCCGGTATACCATTCCTGGCGAAATTGATTGAACTCCCCGTCGTAACTCTCTTTTATATAAAAGTATCTTCTTTTCCAATCCTTTCCATACCCGGTCGCCCCACCGTTCAAGAACTTCCGATTCGTTTGAGCCTTGATATGGTAAAATCCTTCTTCGCGTCTCGCAATCTCGAATAACGTGTAAAACTCATTGGGACTTTGTGGTTGGCGCAAAGCCTTCATAACTATGATAAAACCCATGATATTCCCATATGAGTTTGGCGTGAGTTGCGCGGGAACGACGCTTATTTTCCGAAGAATCCATCTTACCTCATAGGGGATCGGGAAACGCAGGCCATTCAGAAGTTGTCCAACAAACACGGTCATATGTTTGGGTGGCGGGGTATGCATACGATCATTTCGGCCCGGAAGGACTATCTTGTACTTATCGGGTATATCAAACTTCTTACGAAGTCCCTTGCGATTATACTGAAGACGAGAGATGTATTGGTCGTACGTCATTCCTGGGACCTCGACATGATCGTCAAATTCCCTATTTATATAATCTACGTCCTCTTCATCCTCGCTCGGGGCGCGATTATCTATATAAATTGATGTATACGAGTCATCACTGTCCTCTTTACCGTTGTTTTTTCAGTGTTAGCCGCGGGGGCGCTAACCGCGGGTGGATCAACCGTTGTTATATCTATCAAATCGAATAAATCAGCATCGTCTGTGTTTGGCCTCGTAGGCGCAACTGAAGGTTCCCCTTTATTAATCTCCGCATTCGGGCCCGTGAGTACAACCGGATGGTCTTCTTTATTAATGGAACTGGAACTAGAACTAGAACCAGCACTCGACTCACTTCCACGAGTGGATCCATACGTCACTCCACACTCTCGTGTATCACTCATATATACGCAGCATTGAACGTGTTAAAAAACTAAATAATCCAGCAAAATAAAAACTAAAATTTTTACCTTAAATATTTTCTCGGTAAAAGTATTTCTTGCTTGGTTGTTTATATCCTGCACAAAATAAACAGCAAATCAAAAACGTGCAGCGGAACGCTCAAAGCAAGGAGGAGCAAAAATCTTAACGCATTGAATTTTTTCAATTCGATGTTGATCGCATCGAATCACTTACCGTTCGATGCGAGTCGCATCGAACGACGCAAATTCGATGCGCCTTACCTGAAGAGCAAAATCTGTTGGCAGAAGAATGATCGTGCCAACGCTGCGTCCCCCTTATATAGGGGACGCGAGGCCCATCAGGCCCAGTTACGTAGCCGCATCGAATAGTCGCATCGAACAGCTACAATTCGACGCGTACTATTACACGCATCGAATGGTATACAATTCGATGCGTTAAAAATTATCTTTCCAATCCAAGTACTATGAACCGTTCTGAATTTACTACGAATAGGAATATCCCAAATCAGTACGAATATATTTTAAAGTTTGGAATACGATCTCTAAATCGATATCGTCTCCCAAACTGGGGGGACTATATGATGGGTGTGATTTAGGATTGGCCCAATATAACGTTATTGGGCCGGCCCATAAGTGCATCGAATACAAAGAATTCGATGCGCGCATCGAATTGACAGTATAAGCCTTCTTTATTGGGCCAGCCCATTAGCGCATCGAATCAGGTGTATTCGATGCGCGCATCGAACAATGATGATTCGATGCGCCTTTCTATATTGGAATGTAGGCTCCACGGGACGGGTTCTATAAATAGCCCGTCCCGTTGTATTCACAAGGGCTTTTTGAGATGTGAACCAGCTCTGCACAGTCAGCATCGAACTTTCTCCATTCGACACGAATCATATCGAATCCACTACAATTCGATACGAACATAATACTGTATCTCCATTCGATACGTTGGTACGCATCGAATTCGACATCTACAGCACGCATCGAATTCGATACCTTCCAGACTGATTTCTCCCACAGATATCTATTCAGCATCGAACAAACCCTCATTCGACACGTCAGCATCGAATACCTGCAATTCGATACGTGCTATTAACATTGTAATTTAGTTATTCTATCTAGAAAGCTTGTATTAAGTGTTCCGAACCAAGCTAGTCCATTAATAATATTGGATAGCATGGTTTGATCTCATTTTGTATTATTTATTGTGTTCAATTACCGTGACGAAATAAGACCAAAACATATCCTTCTCTAAAGGCAGCTCAAAGCCCATGGTTTTGATTCTTGGTCTGCTCCATGGCGACTCTGGTTTTGATTCTCAACATGGCAACCAAAGTTTTTCGAATTCCAGTGCTTTAGCTCTGATTTTTGCATTTTCAACTTTTTTGTAAAAATGTACGCACTCTACGGTAGTACATAAAAAACTTTTCACATCAATTTTAAACGAATGTGTAAACCTTTGTTTACAGACCAACATTTGAGTACTCTAAATCAAGTAGCACCCCAATTAGATTTGTTGATTTTGAGAAGGATAGTGCAATGGCCAGTAACAATCATATCAAGACCTCATTGACTCAAATTATCACGCGAAAGAAGCTACACATGACAAAAGTAATGGGGGGCAAACAAGAGTCCCCACATCGAAAGAATTAAGGAGTTTCTTCTCGGTTGATAGGATTAGATATATTTTTATTGGTATGAGGCGTTTTAGAAGTTGGGCCTAAAATCAAAATGATGAGGGTCTGAGTCCAAAGTAGACAATATCATACCAATGTGGATATTACAATTTCTATCAAAGAGGAAGTGGTCGAGCCTCCTCATTCATGATCCATCAAATTTGACCCGAGTAAATTTTGTCCTGATTAAAAGAAGGTCGTCTACTCCCAGGATACTAATGAAATAATTAAATTATCCGCTTCACGAGTTTATGTCTCGTTTCCTTATTTCATGGAAAAGGTTTCGATAGATTGGAAAGAATTGATGTGAGATAGAATTTTAATAGAAATAGAGGATTGTTATTTTTCTTAGGAAAAACACGAGTTTATAAAAAAATTAAATAAAACGTACATTTGACAAACTTGTTTATTAGACACATATCAACCACTCGGCTTGTGCATGATAAGATGTTGTTTGTTATGTAGGATCCATCATGAGACTCATGGGGACGGAGTGTTGGAATAGAGAATTCGTGCCTAAAGCTCGATATGAATGAATATTTTATTTGAGGAAGTATGAACTAACAGTTTGTCCTTAATCCATGGCATCATTTTTGGAGAGGGGTGGCGCGAACTATGCCTCCACCTTTATATAAGTGTTGTGTTTCATGTCAACTACATATACATAGAAAAGTAATAAAGTTTACTAAGCATCATAATATTCATGCTTGGATAGTTAATGTCATTATTTATGCATGAAATAATAACATACTTATGTCTGAATTATTTTCCGCAAGATATCTACACTACGATTTACCCAACAAACTTTTATTCTGACGAAATGTGAAATCTCCAGTATAGATGTGAAGGTCATCCAAATTAAACAAAATAAATTACAAGTTATGTTTATCACATGCTAGTACGCGACACAAATTAAAGAAAATGGAGATCAGAAGGTACAATTCGATTATAATTTCTAATTCAAATTGGCCCGGTTTTCCTTTAAAAAATGTAATTAGCCATAGGCCCGTAACCTTGTTGGACCTGTGATACCCAAGTGACTGACTAAATAAGGCCTGCTTTCTCACCCACATATGCAACTAAATGAACAAGTAGCCCAGTACGGTAAAATGGACATGTGCAACTTAATGAGTATCAGAGATATGCATTAGAATTAATGCAAAGACAACATCAGAATAACAAGTCCTTCTCCTTGAGGAAACTGTCTTCCACCGTGAGAGAACTGCGTGCCTTTCTATTAAGGCCTTCTGTGACATATCAAGGCGAATTCACTACAGCGGGCAGATCATCGTTACCTTGACACCTCTATCTTCGTCTTAGGAGAACTTTATCTCTCAAATTAGCTAGGGTTTTGTTAGGGTTTTTTTCTGTCCGATTTTTTCACGTTTCATCACGTTCCGTGTCTTTCTTCATCTCTGTCTCTTTTTGCTTTGTTTACTGCAGGGTTGATTCGCAGCTTTTATTCAGATTTTCGGAGACCTTGGTTCCATCACGGTTTCGAACGACTTCGCCCTTATCCTCATAACGACGTCTGCATGGAGGTTGAAATTGAAAAATTGAGTAAAACTCTACGGTTAACAGAGGAGGAACATGTCACGGTTGGGAATGACCCGTGGGACAAGACGAATGGGGTGACGGAACTGTTAGTAGTTGGGCGATTACTGAAGTCCCGGGGCTTCAATTTTAATGCGTTTAGCTCGGTGATAAAATCTGTTTTCAAGGCTCGAAAGGGGGTGTAAATTCAGCGCATTGGGGATGAACGAATCCTTTTCCAATTCCATCACGCCATTGGTAGGAAACGAGTACTGGAGGGCTGCCCGTGGTTTTTGACAACCACATCCTGATTCTAAACTATTGATCCCGAGGAGAATCCGTCGCAAGTGGATCTAAACTGGTGTCCGTTCAACGTTCGCTTGCATGACATCCCTATCATCCGACAAACTCCTGAAATTGCAAAAATTATTGGTTAGAAGATGGGGGTTTTTGAAGAATTGGACCCAAAAGAACCTTGGGGCGAAACTATGCGCATTCGTGTTAAAATTGACGTTCGCAAACCGTTGCTACGGTGCATGAAAATGAGTAACACAAAGGGGGAGGAGATGCTAGTCCGATTCACTTATGAACACCTTTCGAATATATGGGACATAGGACTGACAGTGCACGCGAATATATGGGACAACGAGGACTGCATATTTGGGAAGCTGGTACGGGGTCTCAGAGATATGAATCGGATTCGCAGTCCAATGAGTCAGAGGGGAATTCACAAACAACAGGTACTACGGGGCGACATAATCCTGCAACTGTACATAACACAAATGGGCTCGGGATACAGAATAAAGTGGAGAGCGGGACAACAATCGCTGAAAGGCTCAGAAACTCGGAATGGATGAGGTCGGGTTGGTTAAAAATGGGCTGGAGCTGGCTGATATTTCTGGAGATACAGAGGGAATGTGCGACGACCAGGGGATGAGGGGAAAAAGAAAGAGTTAGCCTTGTTGTCAACTGATTTACCGATAGAAATTGAGAGCGCGAGTAACCAGAGGAAAGTGCGTGTAAAGCGGGTTCCAAAGAAGTTCTCACATGATGGTTCGAGTGCAGGAGTACAGATTGGGGAAGGGAGGAAAAGAAAAGAGCAAGAGGATGGAAATAAGGGGCCGGAAAATCTGAAAAAACACAAGGGCGGCGAAACAAAACAAACTATCTCAACGGTGGCGACTGCGGAGCAGTCCCGCCGATCACAATGAAAATCTTATCTTGGAACTGTCAGGGCTTGGGGAACCCTTGGATAGTTCAAGAACTCTGGCGTACGGTAGTTCAGCATAATCCCTCTCTAATTTTCCTAATGGAAACTCGTTTAACCAAAAGGAAAATAGAGATTGTTAGAGATAGTTTGAATTTTTTAGGGGTAGCGGTGGACGCAGAGGGATAGTCAGGTGGCTTAGCATTATTATGGAAAAAGGATGTTGATGTGCGACTTCTGAGCTTCTCAAAATATCATATGGACGCTATGGGTTTTTGCTCTAGGTTTCAAAACGAGTGGCGTTTCACGGGCTTTTATGGAGAACCTGATGCAACACGTCGCAACATATCTTGGGACCTTCTTCGTCAGTTGAGTCGTGCCTCGTCAAGACCGTGGTTATGCGCGAGGGATTTCAATGAAATTCTCCACCATAGTGAGAAGTTGGGAGGGAATCCGAGAGCGGTGGGGCAAATTAGAAAGTTTAGAGCAGCACTCAGTGAAGCCGATCTTGTGGATGTCGGGTTTGAAGGTTCTAATTATACATGGTGCAACCGATGGCCTAGTCCAATAACGATTTGGGTGCGCCTAGACCGTGCTTGTACCAATAGCGGGTGGAATACGGCGTTGTTAACAGGTTTGGAATTATGACCTAATTAACTGAATTATTTATTTCGGTTGGAACACCCTTGCCCGTGGTTCAAAAGCTAAATGCTATTTTATAAGAGACAAAAATAACAAGAACATTCTTTCCTTTTTTCACTATATTTCACTCCTGTTGTATGTTTTTTGCCTTGAGTTTTCTTTTTTCTCCTCCTAATTGACCACCTCCCTTTATATAGAAATTTTTAGGGACATGTGTCGTTATGCATGTGTTTATAGGTGTCGCTACGCTTGTGGCCGAGCTTTAGGATGAACATACGTGTTGCAATGTAATATGACAATGTCTATCTTGATTGACTAAGTGATGACTGTGCTGCTTGATCTTCCTCCGAGGGGTTTTGCCTTCATTCCGATAGGTGGTTAGGCCGACTTCTTTGTCTCCGAGGGCTTATTGCCTTTAGTAATGCCTTGAGGGCCAAGTTTGGGTGTCCTCTTAGTGATAATGCTGCTCCGATAGGGGGGCATCCCGAAGTAAGTGATTCTGGACATTTTCTCCGAGGGGGTGTTCACCCGTGAGTTGAACTCTGAGGAGTGTTTTGGCCTTCGTGGATAGGCTTTTCTCTTTCCATGTACCCGGAAAAGTGTTGTTCTCTAGTTCTTGCATCAATGTGCGGTTTCATTCTTTGAGTTGGCCGTCTGGGGCATTGCTTCGAGGGCATTTGTGTTAGGAGTGCATAGCAAGGAAGCGTTCTTGTCAAGGTTCTAGGACTCGGGAGTCCGTTGGGGCCCTGCTCGGTGTCTTGATGGATATCTGAATCAAGCGGATCCATCCGCGTTTGCTTTTTATCCGATGCCGCCTTGATATCTAGTCTTGATTCATCGTGACTTTCTGAGGGACACTAGGTGCCCTCGTCGGATGGCCACTCGTACCGCTTTGGGTTAGTATCCGAGCGGTATTGGTCACACCCGATGGGCCTCCTCGTTGGGAGTGGGTACAACTCATCGGAAGTACTCGTGACAATAGTATTGTCCATTTGTTAATCCTTCTGATTTAGGACTAATATTCTCTTTAATGTCGTATTTATTTTATACGGTTAACACTAGCCCCCCCAAATTTCGATCGCCATCGTAGAGGCGAGGGAAATTTTAATCTTTAGGGTTTTCGTAAGCCGAGGGGTTTTGTATTTTCTCTCTTTGCCCATTCTTCGCGGCCATTTTACGAGGAAACCGAAGTTTTTCCCACTAATTTTTGATTTTTACGAGGGGGTAAGAAGCCCTGAGTGTCGTCTTTCCTTTTTTCAAGATTTTTCCGAAGGGATATGATTTTTTCCTTTTTGTTCATTTATTTTTTGATGATTTTATGAGGGGAGGAGAGTTCTCCTGTCTTTTTTAGGATTTCCGGGTGTATTATGTGTATATAAGTATAAATTTAAAATACCGTAAGAAATTTACCTTTTTGTCCCTAAAAGGCAACGGTCCAGATAATTGTAACGGCTCTTTCTGACTGTTGGATGCCTTAAATGGTATTTATTCATCCGTCCGTTGATCTCTAGCAATGGCTAGCGCATGGAAGGACACGTCGCTTCATGAGTGGAGACGTGGGGCGTGGGAAACGGGGCACGTCTTGATGATTGTTGCCTATAAATAGACCCGTCCGTACTCCTCTTCACTTTACCAATCTTCACATTCTTTCAACTCTCTCAATTTTCTTAAGCAAGAAATCGGCTCATATATCTCTCAAATTTCTTCCTCTCGTTAAAAAAAAAACAAATGGCTTCCTCTGTAAACACTCCCTCCGCCGATGTCTCAGCCGCTCTCGGGGCTACTGCTCCTCTCGTGGGGCCTGCTGCTGCTACTCGTAAGAGAAAGGATGCCGTCGCTGAGGGGAGCGGCGCCGTCTCTGCCAAAAAGGCTAGGGTTTCGAAGTCGAAGAAGCCCCATGTTCGTGATTTTTCCAAAATTGAAGGGGTTCGGTCCGTTGTCACTTACGAGCATGTCATGGATCTGTTCAAGGCCACAGGGACCGCTATGAAGAATGTGACTGTTCACATTCCCACCGAGGACCAGAGTGCTTGTCATCCTCCCACGGGTATGCTCACGGTGTATTTCGCGCAGGTGAATTACGGGTGGCGCTCATTTATGCCACCCTTTTTTTGTGAAGTTTTCAAGACTTGCGGCATTTGTTCGAGTCAATTGGTGCCCAACGGATTCGCGGCTCTGTGCATTTATGTGTTCTGGTGCCACGTCAAGGGGTACGAGTGCGGAGTGGACCACTTCCTCTCCATCTTCGATGCGGGGGTGTCACCCGGTGGATACCCATTTTATCACGTCCGCCATCGGGACAACACGCCTAATTCTACGAAGAGGATCTTGCGTGCAACGATCAGCTCGCACAGTGTTTGGAAGGATAAATTCTTCTATGTGAAGTCTGTCCGAGGGAGGTGGGATGTGCCTTTCGCATGGAAGGAGGGTGCGACTCCGGTCCGTAACCTGGATCAGGACTTGGTGCTTTTCCCGGTGATTGCACAGCAGTTGCTAATGAAGTCGGTGGACTTTCCAAAGTTGTTTGATGATTCTGGGCTTCACCACGTAGTGTTTACCGACGACAAAGTGAAGAAACCACTTTTCGTTTCGGTCCTGCACTTGCCAGCTTTCAGTAAGTTTCCCCTTCTTATTCTCATGCTCTCTTTTTCGTATTTACTTTCTCCGAGTAGCTTCTTCGTGCTCGTAGATATATTTCGTGCATGTGTTGTTTGTAAACGGGCGTCTTATTTCTATCTTTACCCGTCTTTGTGCGGTACAGAGGAGGTTATGGCGAGATACTACTTACAGCCGGATTTTGAAGAGGCTCCCGAGGGGGGAGATCATGAGGAAGGGGACGTGCAGGCTTCCGAGGGGGGAGATCATGAGGAAGTGCAGGCTTCCGAGGGGGGAGATCATGAGGAAGTGCAGGCTTCCGAGGGGGGAGATCATGAGGAAGAGAAAGTACAGGCTCCGGGAATGGCAGGGGTGTGTCTGGAGGCCGTTCCGCTGCGACAAGTGGACCCTATGTCTGCTTTGGTCGTAGTGCCGGCTCCCGAGTCTAACACTGGTAGTTCTCCTAGGAGCTCCAAGGGGGCGCTATCCCTGAGGGCGGAAGTAGAAGAGCCCTTGTCTCCGGGTCTGGATGTCGTGCTTGTCTCTTCCCGAGATCCTTCTCCCTCACCCCCTCGTAAGTTTTCCTTCTCTCATTTGTTTACTTTCTTTAGGATCCTATCTATGTTATCATGTTCGAATTTACTCCGCATGGTTACTCAATTATATTTTTTGCTTTTGCAGCGGTAATCAATAAGGGAAAGGCTCTTATGTTCCCGGGGGCTGACCTATTTGCTCAACTGCTCCAATCGCACCCGGAAGAGCCATCGGGGGGTCCCGAGGGGATTTTCCAGAGTCCTGCTGACTTGCTGAAGGACTTAGAGGTGAAGAAGGAGGTGTTGGGAACTTTGCTCAGGGGAGAGGGTTCCTCAGCCGCTACGGAGGTTCCTGAGGCGGTCGTGACGGAGGTAGTGACCGTAACTCCCACTACGAATATCCCTCCTCCGACAGCCAATTTCCCGAAGAGGGCTATCCTGTGGAGGTCTGCTTCCGAGGGAAATCTTTCGCCCCCGGTGCCCGAGAAGGAGCCACCGACCGTGGGGGAAGCCTATCACGAGATTTTTCACTTCTTCGGCTCTACTCTTTCCGCGCCCGCGGAGGGGTACCAATTCCTAAGGGCCAACACCGTCTGGATGGAAGCTATCATAAGTACTTGTTACCTTGTAGTTTTATTTTCATTGCAATTTCCTTGCATTCTTACTTATACTCATTTTCCCGTCATGTAGTCCAAGAAGACTCGGGAGGTCATCACCACTGTGGAGCAGTGCCATTTAAAGGAGGTGGCGGAAGTGGGTACTCTTCGGGGGCAGGTGGCTTCTCTCCAAGCTCAAATCCACGAGGCCGAGTTGACGATCGCGGTTCTTCATACCAAGCTGGAGGCCCACGACTTTAGGTGGAAGGAGGACTAGGAGGTAAAGGAGGTGATGCGCCTTACCTTGCAGCGGGTGCAGTCGGCTCACGACCAGATGGAGGCATCCGAGAAGGTGGTCTGGGCACAGTTATCCCGCCTGGAGAAAGAGAAGGCGGAGTCCGAGGGGATCCTTCGTGCTCGGGTGGAGGCTCTGGAGAAGGAAAAGTCCGAGGGGTTGGAGAGGGAATGGGAGATCCAATCACGGATAAATGAGTTGGTGGAGCTGAAGTTAGTCGGGGTAGTGCCACAAAAGGAGGTGCAAACCCAGATTGATGAGGTCGTTCAGCGCGCAGTAGCAGAGGCGGAACACCAATACACTTGTCCGCTCGGGATACACTCGGGCACATGCTATGGGGATATTTGGAGTGCGCTACTTTGGCCCGCGGGGTGGTGCCTTCGGGGGTGAACTTTGGCCGTGTCTTCGACATCAAGAAACTTGCTAGGCCGTCTCCCGAGCAGGTTCAAAACATTCTGGAGGTGTTCGATGGTGTGATGACGCCAAGGAATTCTCCCGCCCCTCCTCCGACCACGTTCACTCCTGGCGCTAGTAGTTCGGGTGGAGCTTTCCCTCCGAGTCCGTCTGCCGGTCTACCCGAGGAGTCCCCCCCCACTCCGCCCCCGCCTCCTCCGAGTACGAGGATTTAGAATAGGATTCTCTTTTGTTTTCTGTTAGGTACTTTCTATTTTATGCATTTCTGACATTCTGCTATTGTAAGCTTTTCCGAGGGCTTCTCGGACCTTTCTAATGAATAGACTCTTTTTTAAGCAATAGTGCCTTTTAGTAAGTATCATTATTTGATAATTATATTTATTGGCTTAGGATAAATAATAATAAAAGCTTGCTGACTAGGTTAAAAATTAAGCAGGAGGTGTCGCTTGGCATGTCGCCCTATTTTCTTAAGTAATAAAATCATTGGACACGTGTAACCCATTAACTAGTTTAGACAGCTCAAGCTTTTTACTTTTTGCAAAAGTATAAGTAGTTGTTCAGTAATTCTTTCAAAGTTACTTAAAATTTTACCGTCAAAGACTCACCATAATTTCTCTGAAAAGCTAAGCTTTCCTTCGGAAATCAAGTAAAGCAAGCAAATTACTTACCTTATCAAGATGATGCCTCCATTTTTTAAGCAAGATGATTCTTCCTCGTCCCACCACTCTCCTCGGAGTCCTGCCCATAACCCTTCTTTGCTGCTAGGAGTGCGCCATGCGGCCTCAGAGAATTCAACTCATGGGAGTAGGCATAGTGAGCGCAGGGTGCGTGGTGGGAGGGGTAATTCCGCGAGGGTCATGTCTATGTCCCCGGAGGATGATCTCTATCGTATTAATCATATCCGCAATGTGTTCACGAGCCGTGATCCTTATCGGTTGGTGGACGAGTCGTCGGTGTATACCAGGCTTGTTTTGGAGCCCGAGCGGATGATGGGGCGAGGGCGCGTTGGTACTGCTGTTGGAACCGAACATGGTGCCTCCGTCATGGCACTCTTTGCCACATACAACCTGGATATTGACAAATATGATATAGTAATACCGCACCCCAAGCAGAGGGGTTATGATCCTCCCTCGGGCTATCTTACCGTATACCGGGAGCAAATGCGGTGCGGGTTGCGGGTGTTTTTTCACCCTTTCCTTCAAACTTTGTTTCAATACTGACGAGTGTGTCCGAGTCAGTTGACTCCCAACTCCTACCGCTATCTGGTGGGGTATATTTTGTGCTCTGAGTTGTTAAGGTTGCCACTGTCTCCTCATCGGGTGGGGGCCATATTCAACCTTCGCCCCTATTTGGGTGGTCTCCCTTTCTTCAGCTTGGCCCATCGGGACAAGAGGAAGGCCTTTCTGGATGTATCCAATTCCCATAATCATAGAACGGATTGGAAGAGGCCTTCTTATTTGTCCGTCTGAGGGGCCTATCAGCCAGGTCGTGGGGAGTACCACTTAAGTGGGGCTGAGTTATATTACCCCTAACGAAGCGATTCTGAGGAGAGAGTGGGGCACCTTGTCCGATAGCGGGTTATTCTCGGGGGTGTACGACATCAATAGTCTATTGGAGTTTCCAGAGACATTGATTATGGCTGACTTGCAAGAGGGGGTGGAGATTTTCAATCTTCCACAACAGCCTCTCTACAGCAATTTCTTCTTTCGTTAGTTTCTTCTCTTTTACAATCCTTTCGCGTCACCTTTTGATGTCCTCGTACACATACTACTTTATTCGTTTACCAGGGGCGGATAGCCAGTTCTAGGACAAGCCAATAAGCTCGTCCTTGGCTGCACGAGCACAAAGTAGTGCCGAAATGGGTCGGCGACTGCCGGGATACCAGAGGGCATTGCCCCATGCATATATGATATATGTTCATAAGTATATTAATTCAATATGTAATATCAAGGGTTTCCTAGGAGAAACAATGAACAATGGGTATGACGCTTCGGATGATGAATCGTCCAAGCGTCTTAGCTTTGACGTGTTAGCAGGCCCCTCGGGGGCGGGGAATTCGCCTATGGCAGCCCCCCAGTGAGTTCTATGGCTTCTGAGTATGATCCGATAGTTGCGCTTGCGCAGGCGGATATTCTATTGCCTCCGTTGGTACCGCATTCTTCTTCTTAGGGAGATACGAGGATTGTATATACTGTTGAGGAGGGTCCTTTGTCTCCGATCATGGGAGCTTCTGTGCCGCCCGAATGGGGTCCTGACCGCATTCCGACGTCGCCCCTTGAAGGGAATATTCCTGTTACGGGGTCAGAGCTACTCGGAGGTGGTGTTTTGTACCCCTCCGTCTTGGGGACGGTCAGCTATTGCCGCAACTATTTGAGTGGTCTGTTAAACACCACAGATTGCGGGCTTATGAAGTTGCTACCTTCTTCGGGCCTCCAGGATTTAGCCTGCAAAGATTTATGCGAGGTAATAGTATATTCTTATTTTCGTGATACTAACCTTTATGGGCTCTTCGTAGTTATGCTCTTATTTTTCCGCAGATCTATCTGGTGTTGAATGCTATCGGATCCAGGGGCGAATCATCCTCTGACACGGAGTTGGTATATCGTCGTAGGGATGAACTGGAGCAGGGTTTGCTGGAGGCCCGATGGGAGATAGATCAATTGCGGGCCGAGCGGGAGACTTCCGAGGAGGTTCATGCCGCTATCTTACAGGAAGAGCGGGACAAATCCTGGGATTTGGAGCGCCGTTTGATGATGGAAAGAGCCCGGGTGGCCAGCTTAGAAGACAGGTTGGGCGATCTCCGGGAGCAAGTTCGCTCCGTTGATGAACAATTGCTGCGTGCTGCAGGAGAGAGATATATAGTGAACTTACGAGTGCTGGAGTTAACTCATGCTCATGAAGTGGTGCTAGTTGTGGCCCGGGGCCAAGCGGTCTTGGGCGTTGCAGGGCCCTCTGCCCTTCGCGAGTCCCTTGCGCAGGAGATGCGCGATTTAGTCCGTATAGGATATCACTTGTGCCGGGGCGCAGTGGAGGCTTTGCCAGGATTCCCCTCGGACGTGGTAATTCCGGAGTTGAACATCCGTTAGGTGTTCCCGGAGGCTCTTTCTCCACAGGGGCCGACTGTGTCTATCGGAGATCCAAATCACAAGTCCGTGAAGGACCGCCGTCGTCTGATCAAGGAGGGAAAGCGTCATATGGAGGGTGTTTAGTTTGTATAGGTGTTTTGTTGGTATAAGGGCCTTTGTATAGGATGCGGTCCGATATACCTTTAGTATGTGGGGTCTCGTGGTTTGTGTAAGATGGCCCCTCGGGTTAGATTGCCAAAATGGCTCGTAGGTTTGGAGTCATTATTTTGTAGGGCAATCTTATCTCCATTGTATCGTAAAGGCACCATCTATATACAAATAACTTTTATTTATGTACAAAGATGTTTCGTTACACTATGCATATTACTTTCTAAGGTTAAAAACGTTCAAGGTATTATTGAGGATGGCATCCTGAGGATCGGCGAGGAGATAGGTCGCAGGCCCGACAATCCTCGCTATCTTGTACGGTCCCTCCCACCGTGGCTTGAGTTTGCCCACGTTTTTGGAAGCTCCGACTCGCTTCAATACTAGGTCCCCGACTTGAAAAGTTCTGGGTTTCACCTTCGCATTGTAGTATCGGGACATCCAGCCCTTGTATTCTTCATTCCGGACCGCGGCCCGCATTCTTTTTTCCTCAAGAAGATCAAGGGCAAGTGCCAAGTTAGAATTGTTGGCTACTTCCTCGTACTCCTTAACTCGCCAACTTTCTATAGAGACTTCAGAGGGTACAACAGCTTCGCAGCCATAGGCTAAGCTGAAGGGGGTTTCGCCCGTAGCGGCGCTCTGTGTGGTCCGGTAGGCCCACAGTATGTCGGTTATTTCTTCTACCCAATTGGCTTTGTGCCAATCAAGTCGGGCCTTCATATTCTTCAAGAGGGTCCGTTTGGTCCTTTCTACTTGATCATTTGCTTGAGGGTACCCCACCGAAGAAAAACGGTGTTTTATCTCCCAATGGTCACACCACTTTTCTAACCATTGATCCGTAAATTACAGACCATGATCACTTACCAGGTTCCGAGGGACACCGAAGCGGCATATGATGCTTCTCCAAAGAAAATTGATAACGGCGCCCGCGGTTATCCGGGCTAGGGGCTCCGCTTCCACCCATTTGGTGAAGTAATCAACGACTACGAGGAGGAACTTCTTTTGACCAGCGTCGGGTATAAGGGGTCCTACTATGTCTATGCCCCACTTGGAAAATGGGCAAGGGGTTAAGTGCGGTTCTCAGGGGGCAGCGGGCTGATGAACCAGGGGGGCGTAAGCTTGGCACGGCTTGCACCTTTCGGCATGGCTTTTGCAATCTCTGGCCATCGTGGGCCAATAGTAACCTTGGCGAATTAGGCACCCGGCCATACTTTCGCCGCCCGTATGGCTGTCGCATGTACCTTCGTGGGTTTCCGCCATAGCTAGTTGAGCCTCTTCCTCATTTAGGCACCGAGCATGAAGGCATGAGTACGTCCTGCGGAATAATATCCCGTCTTTAAGGAAATACCTGATAGTTCTTCTAGCCATAAGCCTTTGCGCGGCTTTATCCGCAGAATACCCTTCCGGGGTCCTGTAGATAGGCTTTGATTGAGGTCACCCAGCTGGACGGGGGATCTGTAATGGCATTCACTTCGTGGCCCTCGGCCTTCTCGGACTCGGTAACTTGGAGCAGGGTGATTTTCCGGGTGTGGATGGCGGCCGTTTGGGTGGCCATCTTGGACAAGGCGTCCGCATCTTGATTCTCCTTTCGTGGGATTTGAACTATTTTGCACTCGTCAAACCATTCCCGTTTGCGGTGAACCGCCTGGAGGTACGCTTGCATCCTTTCTTCCTTGGCTTCGTACGAGCCATTGACTTGCTGCACAATTAGTTGCGAGTCGCTGTGGATGAGTATTTTTCTGATGCCGACTTCTCGGGCAAGTCTCATCCCTATGAGTAAGGACTCATATTCGGCTTCGTTATTTAACAAGGGGTAGTCGATTCTGACCGCGAAGTGGAGTATCTCCTCTTGTACTTCTTGGTTTGCTAGAACTATCCCAGCCCCCCCCCCCACCCCGTGTGTGCTCACAGAGGAGCCGTCCACATAAATGTGCCACAGGGTGCCTTTTCTTCAGCTCCGATGCCCGTCATTTCAGTCACAAAATCTGCTAGGACTTGTGCTTTGACGGAGGGTCTCGGGGCATAAGAAATGTCATACTCGGTGAGCTCCACGACCCACTTTATCAATCTTCCAGAGGTCTCAGGCTTATTGAGAATTGCTCGTAACGGTTGTTTAGTTAACACAGTTACGGGGTGGGAGAGAAAATATGGGCGGAGCTTCCGGGCTGTGGTAATTAACGTTAAGACAAGTTTTTCGATTTGGGTATACCTGGTTTCGGCTCCGAGAAGAGTCTTACTCACATAGTACACGGGGTGGTGTTCCTTGTTTTGATCCTTGACTAGTACCGCGCGTACGGCCTCCTCTCCGGCCGATAAGTACACAAAGAGTTCTTCATGTGGCGCCGGTTTCACTAGTAAAGGAGGTTTCACCATGTAATCCTTCAGTTGTTGGAGAGCTTCTTCGCATTGCGGGGTCCATTGGAACTCCTTGATGTTGCGTAGCACCTTGAAGAATGGAAGTCCTTTTTTGGTCGATTTGGAAACAAATCGGCTCAGGGAGGCCATTCGACCTGTAAGCTTTTGCACATGTTTAACCGTCTTTGGGGTAGGTAACCCTAGGATGGCTTCGGCCATCTCGGGGTTGACTTCTATCCCTCTCTCTGTAACCATGTATCCAAGGAACTTGCCCCATCTGATGCCGAAGGAACATTTCTTAGGGTTAACCTTCATCCCGAATCGGTTCATGATGGCTAAGGCCTTTCGTAGGTCCTCGGGGTCGTCCTTGGCAGAGCGGCTTTTAATGACCGTATCATCCACGTAGACTTCCACCGTATTTCCGATGAGTCCTGCAAACATTAAGCTTACCAATTGCTGATAAGTGGCCCCTGCATTCTTGAGTCCGAATGGCATCACCAGGTAATAAAAGGTGTCCGCATCAGTGATAAAACTAGTTTTGTCTTGATCCATGACGGCCATCGGGATTTGGTTATACCCCTGGTTCCTATCCAGGGTGGACAAGAGTGCGCAGCCCGCTGTTGAGTCTACCAGTTGGTCAATACTCGGGAGAGGATAGCAATCCTTGGGGCATGCGTCGTTGAGGTTCATGAAATCCACGCACATTCGCCACTTACCCCCATGATTTGGGACTAGGACCACGTTGGCCAACCACTCGGGGTATATGACTTCTCTGATTTGCCTTAGGCCGAGGAGTCGCTGAATTTCCGACCGAATGATTTTATTGCACTCCGGGCCCATTTTTCTCTTTTATAGTTAGACTGGCTTGGCCCCGGGTTTCACGTTAAGGAAATGTTGACATACCTTATTGCTGATTTGCCCTGGCAGTCCGCCTTCCCATGCGAAAATGTGGTGAAATTCTTTCAAGATGGGGACCAGTTGGGCTTCCACTTCAGGCTCCATTTTGGTACCTACTTTGACCGCTTTCTCCGGGTTCCCCTCTACGAATTCCACTAACTTTAGCTCTTCTACGGGTTGTACTCGTACTTCCTCTGCTTTTCGCTTCTTGCTGCCTTCGAGGATAGGTTCGTCCTCTTCAGGAGGGAGAGCATTCATGCGGCACTCCCGGGCCTTTGCCTGGTTTCCTCGGACTTCTCCGATACCTGAAAAGGTTGGGAATTTTACCTTGAGATGGAGGGTTGAAGGGATCGCTTCGAAGGCCCGAATGGATGGCCGCCCACAGATTGCGTTGTACGTTCTTGATGACGCTTCTACCACCCAAAATTTTACGGGTTCTGTTCTTCGAAGGGCCCCTTCTCCCCACGACATCGGAAGTGTCACGGTTCCGAGTGTCTTGGAGGCTTCTCCCGAGAAACCTATTAGCGGAACTTCGGCCGCTTCCAGCCGCTCTTTCTTCAATCCCATGGCCAAATAAGTGGGGAGAAATAGGACGTCCACGGAACTACCGGTATCAACCAGTATTCTCTGGATGTCTATCCCATAGATCACGGCTTCTATCACCAGGGGGTCTTCATGGGGATAAATCACCCATTTTAAATCTTTGGGTCCAAAGGTGATGCTAGGAAGCTTTGCACCCTGAATGGATCCTATGAACAATCCTTGTTCCGCACGCCTAGCTTCTTTCAAATACTGCTTCTTTTTACCTTGTGGTGTAACAGAGAGATCTCCTCCTTCTATCATACAGATGGTACACCCCGATGGGGTGTTATCTTCGTATGCTTCTGGGGAGGGGGTGGGTTCTACTGTCTCGCCGTTCTTTCTCGTGACCTCCGATGGGGAGTCATTTGATCTTCTTCTTTTTCTTCTTCTTCCCTGCGAGGTCTCTTATAGGTATACTGAGGGGGATTCTCTGGGTTGTTCGCCTTGAGATAGTTCCTCAGGTACCCGGCTTCCAAGAGGCGGAGCACGTCCCTTCGCAGTGTGGTACACTCCTCGGTAGTATGCCCATAGGTTTTATGGTATTTACAATACTTACCCGTATTCTTGTCTCTATCTGGAAATCGGGCTTCTCTTGGCCATCGCAGCTCGGTGCTGCCCCGCATCACATTGAGTACTTCTACGGGGGCAATGGTCATCGGGGGCAAGGGTACCGACTTAAGAAATTTCTTAACTGGGCCACTCTCGTCTTTACGCTGGGCTGGTTTCCCTTCCTGGCTTTTTTCCTTGGCCTTTACCTCCCGTTCAGAGCGCTCGTGATGTTCATTGTCATCGCCCTCCAAGCGCCTTCCGCTTCCTCCATCAGGATATAAGTCTCCGCTTGATGCATAAGTTCGTTCATATCTGTGATATGATTTCCCGTGAGGTAGCGAAAGAATTCGCCTGCCCGGAGTCCTTGTGTGAGTATATCCGCCAAAATGGTGGTACTAACGTTCGGGACATCCAGCGCTTCATCCGTAAAGCATTTTATGTATCCTCGTAGGGGTTCATTCTTCTTCTGTTTAACAGTGAAGAGATGTGTGGCGGATTTAGGGTACCTCCGGTTACAAGCAAACTGCCTCACGAATAGGTGGGCCAGCCGATCAAAACTGTCGATGGAGCCGGGCGCAAGGTGGGTCAACCATGATTGTGCCCGTCCTCCGAGGGTCACCGGGAACACCCGACAAAGCACATGATCCGGGGCAGAATTGAGATCCATTCCGACCAGGTATTGATGTATATGATCCTGAGGATCCTTTCCATCCGCCTCCCCCGTATACAGGGGATCATTTACGGGCCGCATCCCCGCGGGGATAGAGGCTAGGGCTATTTCGGGGATAAAGGGGGAGGTTTTAAAGGTAGGATCCTCCTTGGGGTCCATAGTCTTCTTAATATCGCCCATCTCCCTCCTAAGGCCATCAAGAATTCCCCATATAGTATGATCCTCACCCGGAGATGGGAATGATGTAAGACGGTCCGGGGGAGCAGTTCCCCCTTCCGGCTGGCCAATCTGGCGCGCGTCCCAGTAGTTGTAGTGCCTCTGGGCATTCTGCGGGGGTCCTTGGCGCCAGAGATTGGAAACGGGGCTCCATCTAGCTCGAGCTTCCCCTTCTTCGATCCGGGGATTTTGGTGGCGGGAGGACCGAGGGGATAAGTTGTGAGGGTTCACGTATCCGGGCGGTGCCCTCCGGGCCCTAGTCTCCATAAATCTTTCAAAGGCGGAGCGAGGGATGCTGATAAAATCCCTCTCCTCGGATTGGCGGTTGGACAGAGTTTCTTCCGAGTTTTGAGATTGGCTAGGACGACTTTCGCTGTAGAATAAATTCTCCATAATAGGCATCACTTCTTGAACGCTCTCAAAGGCAAACCTTATGGTGTTCCCACATACGGCGCCATTTTGTTAACATGTTTGGAATTATGACCTAATTAACTGAATTATTTATTTGGGTTGGAACACCCTTGCCCGTGGTTCAAAAGCTAAATGCTATTTTAGAAGAGACAAAAATAACAAGAACATTCCTTCATTTTTTCACTATATTTCACTCCTGTTGTATGTTTTTTGCCTTGAGTTTTCTTTTTTCTCCTCCTAATTGACCACCTCCCTTTATATAGAAATTTTTAGGGACATGTATCGTTATGCATGTATTTACAGGTGTCGCTACGCATGTGGCCGAGCTTTAGGATGAACATACGTGTTGCAATGTAATATGAAAATGTCTATCTTGATTGACTCAGTGATGACTGTGCTGCTTGATCTTCCTCCGAGGGGTTTTGCCTTCATTCCGATAGGTGGTTAGGCCGACTTCTTTGTCTCCGAGGGCTTATTGCCTTTAGTAATGCCTTGAGGGCCAAGTTTGGGTGTCCTCTTAGTGATAATGCTGCTCCGATAGGGGGGCATCCCGAAGTAAGTGATTCTGGACATTTTCTCCGAGGGGATGTTCACCCGTGAGTTGAACTCCGATGAGTGTTTTAGCCTTCGTGGATAGGCTTTTCTCTTTCCAAGTACCCGGAAAGTGTTGTTCTCTGGTTCTTGCATCAATGTGCGGTTTCATTCTTTGAGTTGGTCGTCTGGGGCATTGCTCCGAGGGCATTTGTGTTAGGAGTGCATCGCAAGGAAGCGTTCTTGTCAAGGTTCTGGGACTCGGGAGTCCGTTGGGGCCCTGCTCGGCGTCTTGATGGATATCTGAATCAGGCGGATCCATCCGGGTTTGCTTTTTATCCGATGCCGCCTTGATATCAGGTCTTGATTCATCGTGACTTTCCGAGGGACGCTAGATGCCCTCGTCGGATGGCCACTCGTACCGCTTTGGGTTAGTATCCGAGCGGTATTGGTCACACCCGATGGGCCTCCTCGTTGGGAGTGGGTACAACTCATCGGAAGTGCTCGTGACAATAGTATTGTCCATTTGTTAATCCTTCTGATTTAGGACTAGTATTCTCTTTAATCTCTTATTTATTTTATACGGTTAACAGGCGTTCACTGGAACAAAGGTCTTACACATCAATACATTATACTCCGACCATTCAGCACTTATCATTACTTGCATGCATGAGGAAAATTCTTCGACGGTGTGGCGGAAAAAACTCCAATTTCGCTTTGAGGCAGCGTGGGCGCTAGGGACGGAATGTGGGGAGGTTCTTGAGAATATTTGGCATGCTCCGAGAGGGACGGGGCAGCCCTTGATGTCGAAATTAGCTGAATGTAGTGTGGGATTAAAGATGTGGTCGAGTTTGTCGGGGGTTAAATTGAAGAAACGTATTGAATCACTTACTACCGAAATTGCGAGTATTCGGCAGGGAATGATTACTGAGGAGTCAAAGGGTCGGGAAATCTTGCTTAAAAAGGAACTTCAGACGACTCTTGAACAAGAAGAAACGTACTGGAAGCAGAGGGGAAAGGTTCAATGGCTTAGGGAAGGGGATAAAAATACAGCTTTTTTCACTCGAGGGCATCATAAAGAAAGAAAAGGAACGAGATTCGGGGAATTAGAGGGGCTGATGGTGTTTGGAGAGATAAACAAAATGAGGTTGAAGCGATTATTCAAGAGTATTTCGGTTCTCTTTTTCAATCTGGGCAGCCTAGTTATGAGGATATCGAGGGAGTCTTGACCGTGGTGCAACCGTACAGTACTGTACTGACGAGGTAAAACGGGCTCTCTTTCATATGTACCCTTTTAATCTCCTGGTCCGGATGGTTTTTCTACTATTTTCTACCAAAAATATTGGCATGTTGTTGGTCCCGACGTTACAAAATTTTGCCTTGATTTTCTTAATCATAAAATTCTTCCCGCAGGCATGAATTTTACAAGTATTGTGCTTATTCCAAAGTGTGACCACCCAGAATTCATGAGTCAATTTCGTCCAATTAGCCTTAGCAATGTGTGTTTTAAAATTGCATCAAAAGCCATTGCTAATAGGCTGAAAACGATCTTACCATTTATTATTTCTGAGTCTCAGTCATCTTTTATTCCTGGACGTTTGATTACTGACAATATTCTAGTTGCTTTTGAGATTAACTATTATCTTAAGACGAAGAGAACATGAAAAAAGAGACAGATGACTCTCAAGCTGGACATGAGCAAAGCCTATGATAGGGTCGAGTGGTCCTTTTTGGGATAGGTGATGCTGAGGTTAGGCATTTCTGAGAGTTTTGTTTCACTTGTTATGACGTGTGTACGAACGGTATCTTATTCTTTTTTGGCTAATGGGAATGAATTTGGTGAAGTTGTTCCGGAAAGAGGCATTCGTCAGGGTGATCCTCTTTCCCCATATTTATTTCTTTTTGTCTCGGAAGCTTTTTCAGCGTTACTCAGGAATGCAGAGTCTCGAGGAGCCATCAAAGGAGTTAAGGTAGCTAGGGCCGCACCAACTGTCTCACATTTATTATTTGCGGATGATACCTTAATTTTTTGTGAGGCGACACGGGAAGCGACGAATGAACTAAAGTTTGTGCTCAAAAAATACGAATTGGCGTCAGGGCAAAAAATAAATTTGGAAAAATCGGTGTTGGTTTTTAGCACTAATACTGGAGATTCGATATGGGAAGAGGTGGCAGGGATTTTGGGGGTTCTGGTGGCGGATAAACATGAAAAATACCTGGGTTTGCCGGCGGTGGTTGGGAGATCAAAGAAGGAAATATTTGAATATATCCGGGACAGGATTTGGGATAGAGCGAAGGGATATAAAGAGAAAAAATTGTCTATTGCAGGGAAAGAAATTTTAATCAAGGCCGTAATGCAAGCTATACCGATGTTTGCTATGAGTTGTTTTCGCCTACCCGACAATTTGATTAAAGAGATTGAATCTATGATTAGTAATTTCTGGTGGGGCAGCGGCGAAAGCAACAAAATTCATTGGCTTGCATGGAAAAAAATGAACGCAAGTAAAAGGAATGGCAGGCTGGGTTTCCGAGATTTGAAGGCTTTTAATATGGCGTTGCTCACCAAACAGGTGTAGAGGATTTTTTCTAATCCGGACAGCCTAATGGCGAGAGTTTTCAAGGCAAAATATTTTTCCACGTCCACTATTCTTGAGGCACGGTGCGGTTCCTCACCATCCTTTTCTTGGTGTAGTTTATGTGGGAGTATATCAATCGTGAAAGCTGGATTGCGTTGGAGAATTGGAAATGGAAATAAAATCCGGATTTGGGGTGATGCATGGATTCCGAGGCCGACTTCTTTTCAAATTATATCCATCGGTCGAAGGGTATTTGAATTATCGTGTATCCAGATTGCGAGATGAGGAGACGGGGACGTGGGACGTGAATCTTGTTCGCCAATTATTTTGGGAGGAGGATGTATCGGCAATCTTAGCTCTTCCATGTGGCGGGGCGGATACATTGGACAAACAAATTTGGCATTATTCGGGGCAATTCACGGTGAAGAGTGCATATCATCTCACAATTAATTGGGGACTACATTTGGGAGAACCGGATACGGGCAGCAGCGGTAGCAGGATGGAAGATTGGAGTGTCATTTGGAAACCAAAATTTCCGAGCAAAATAAATCTTTTTAGTTGGCGCATGTGTAATTCTATCCTCCCTACACGGTGTGCTTTGAAACGAAGACAAATAGATGTTGAGGAGGGGTGCCCGACTTGTCATGGCGAGATCGAAGTTATTAGGCATTGTTTTGTGATGTGTCAAGTCGCACGGCAAGTTTGGGCTCTCCTATTCATTCGAATTTCAGTACTATTGCGCGAGGGAGAGGAATGCTTACATTGGCTCCAACGGACTTTTTACGAGCATGGTGTTGACATGTTGACGAAGGTGGTTGCAACATGCTGGCCGTTGTGGGGAAATTGGAACCGCATTGTCGCTGGCGAGCCCGCTTCTCAACCATTATCTATTGCAACTTTCGTCGTGGCGTGTTTGGAGTTTTGGAGCCTTAAAGAAAGCGGTAGAGGGGTGAATCCAGATTTTCTTGGGCCGGAAAAGGTGGTTTTTTCATCCCCGTGGTTTCGAATCCGTGTGGACGCAGCAATTAACTGTGATAAGGAAACAACGGAACTTGGGATAATTGTGCAAACTCACTCGGGACAGCAAGTAGAGTGAGAACAACGATGTTTGACGGGGCGTATGCAATCGCGTAATGCTGAGGCCTACGCTCTTTGGGCAGCGGTGCAAAGGGCGCAACTTGCTCAATGGGACAAGGTAATATTTGAAGGAGATTGTCTTGGTGTAATGCACGACGTGTGGTTTCCGAAGGACGTCAATGGAGATCATGCGAATTATATTGAAGACATTGTCCGAGCGTGGCGTGTTGTGGGGCCGAGGAGATGGGGATTTCATTGGATATCTAGGGATAATAACGTCAATGCTCATTTGTTGGCGCATGATGCAACTTTGCTCAATCCGGGTGACATTCAAGTGCAAACGGACATTATCCATTAGGCTTTAGTTGTTTTAGTTGGGCGTGTTCTTTGTCATGGTTTTTGATCATCTGTGTATGAAACGTGTGGTTTTGATTTCTTATAAAGAAGTTTTGATAAAAAAAAAAAGAGATATGCATTAGAATGAAAATATGATTGGAAAAAGAAAAAAAGGAAGAAGAATTCAAAGATGATCCACTTTCAAATACAAGTTTTTATTATTTCTGAATTAATCCAAAATCCCTTATGTCTAGTGAAATAAATAAACAATATCTTGTGAACAGAGAGAATAAAATAAAATAAAAAACCATGTTATATGTTTAGTGAAGAAAAGTATACAAAAAATTGGATGGCATCGGAAAAAAGAAAAATAAAGTCCATCTTATCCTTCCAAGCCTGTATTTTTTGCCTCATATATTTTAGAAGTAATTTTTTTGATAGTTTTGACACAAGCAATTTAAACTTGACCTATAAATAATATTAAATGATAAAGTATATAGCAATACATTGTTAACCTTTTCTCAATATAATATATAATATAGTAGTAGAAAACATTATTATGAACGGTTATATTAATGACATTGTGTAATATATAAATTAGGTTAACAATTTTCTAAAATGTAACGAATAACCACCCCACAATTTTACTCCTACCGCGTATTGGAAAAATAACTCAATTGTGTTACCTTATCGTAAAACTACTATACCATATAATTTCTTAGAAGAGATATTTATATATAAATATACATTTATATATATATATATTCTATTGAAAACAAAATCAATTGCATCCAAATGTGTTCTGGTCCATGTGATAGATGTCTCAGTCTAACTACTATTTTTTTGTATTATTGACTGATTCTACAACTTTAAATTAGACAGTCGCTTTCGTGGGCAATTAATTACATCTTATGATTCTAATCAGTTTGACACATTTACGTGGACGCATAATTATACTTAATTAATCCTGGAATAAGAGTTTACACCCCCACCGAAAAAGGTTTCATTCTAAGGTCATCATTGCGTCAGCTTGCACTTCCCTCATAAATCATCATAATAACTATACTGCCACTGGGCTTGTTTGCACTTTGCAGTTTGCAGAGACCACCCTTGTTATATGTTAGTAAAATCAGCAAAACCCTATATATTGTTTAGTAAAATTACTTTTTCTTGTGCAAAAAAAAAAAAGAAAAACCAAGTGCCAGTGTGCCACTGTAATTACTAGAACTGTTAGTTCATACTAGTATGATATACTTAATTAACAAAGAGCATGCATTACTTTTGTTAGCAAGCAAATACTCGATATACTTTATTTTGTAACCTTCTTGAAAGAAATAATCCGTCTTAAACTTCTGTTTTATCATTTATGTGAACTATGTAATGTATTTGTTATTTTTAATTTTTGCTTGGAGTTCAAAATTTTCATGCGTTTCTGTTTTGATCTTATCAAAGCAAAACGCACAAGCGAACTATAATTTTACTAATTCTTTAAAACATGTCTATCTCAAATTATTACAAAAGTTTCTTTTTTATATTTAGAAGATCCTAATATATTCATGGGTGTGAGTTTATTGTTTATTTAGTAGCTCAACTGCAAATTTTCAAATTTTGAATCCATCAAATCCAACTCCCCTTTTACTTTTCTTCCAATTATTTTAATCAGAAAGAGAAAAAGTCGTTAAAAAGGTAAGAGCCGTTAGAGGTTTTGTCCTGCTCGGCCAATTCGTTTTTCATCGTTTCCAAAAGATTCTAAATTGTAATCCATAAATAAAAAATTCAATAAAAAAACACACATAAACAATAAATATATAATAATAAACTCATTATTTATTTACACAAGGATCATATCATAAAACCAGAGTATAATAGAATAATAATAATAACAACAAAAGAATCATCACAGCAAAAACAGCATCAGAGCAGAGTATAACAACAATGGCGGAAAATCAATCAAAATGAAACCCTAATTTAATTAACGCCAATCAAAATCACACCTCCTGGACTCAAAGCTCCCCGACGACGCCGTATTATTCGGACTCAACAACGGAATCCTCAACTCACAGTCAACATTCGGCCTCATCCTCGCCGTCCTCACAAACGAGAATCTCAATCTCGTCCTCAAATACAGCTTCACATCAATATCATACATACCTGCCGTCCGATCATTGTTGTAGTTGGTCAACTGCCTGTTCCCGAGCACCACCAGATTTTGCCCCCTGAACTCTGTACTCACGAAGCTCGTATTCTTCGTCCCCTGATAAAACCGCTGAATCTGGACTGTAGCAAATCTCTGCCCCTCGTAGAACGCCCGAGCTTCGATCCTGTCGTAGTAGATCCCGATCCGACGGTTAGGATTGCGGATCGTGAAATTGACGGCGAGATTGTAGCGCAGCGTGTTGTTGTTGTTGGTGTCGAGGTTGAATTCGGTTAGCGTGGCCTGTGTGGCGTGGACGTTGATGGTGTTGGGGCGGAATACGAGCCACAGGATGAGAATGAGTACGCCGATGATTACGATGATCGTGCAGAGGATTTGGAAGATGCAGGTGCAGAGGAGGTTCATGATGCAGCCGCAGCAGCAGCTGAAGGGGTTGCAGCAGCATCCTCCGCCGCCGCCGGGGCGGTGGTAGGTTTTGGTTTTTCGAGAAGGCGGAGGGATGGAAGGGCCGTAGTAGGCGCCGTTAAGATTGGAGTCTCCCATTGGATATTGATTTTGAGCTTGCTTTTTGTGTGTTGTGTGTGAAGTGGAAAAGTGATGAAGATATTTTTGTGGTGGGTTGTGGTGGTGTTTATATAGTTTTTTTTTTTTTTTTGATAAACGACGTCGTAGATAAGCAAAAGCAACACGGCGTTGTTGTTGTTGTAGTTGAAGAAAAGTAGTATACACGGTGGAGGCTATATTCAAGTGTGTGTGTTTTATTTGTTAATTAAGGGTTTTGTTGTTGACTTGAGAGAGGGGACTTAGACGCGGTTGTTTGATGACATAATAATAATAATATATTGGGTAATTTTTCTGTGAAAAGGATGCTGCTGAGAAAGTTCTTCTATGGCAAATCATTGACTAATCGTGTATGTTTGTGTGTGAATCAGAGAGAGAGAGAGAGACATTTGTTTGGAATATAGAAGTAGAAATGAGGGGGATAAGGAAAGTATGGAGGAGAATGTGAGTTATTTGGTAAGAAGAAGAGAAGATATGGAATAGGTCAAGTTTACGATACGTTTACACTATATATCATAATATAAGCTTTGTTAAGCTAAGCTAAATTAAATCTTGGTGAATTATGCGATTCGAAAGGATGCTAGAATAGTGCATTATATTATAACACCAAATCCGAGTAGAATTGAAGATACGTATGAATCGGAGGAGAGAATGGGAGATTCTTATGATAATTGTATAGAAGATTATAGTCGTGTACGACGGTCTAAGCCTTGACGGAAATGAATGAGCACTACTCCATTTAAGTATCTCGATGTTTTCGTTGGTGTAAAGCCGAGAAGGTTGATCATGTGGAACCTAATGTTGACCTAATGAGCTCTAAGAGCAGTTTATTGAACAACGACCATATTGCCTTCACGGGACGCTGGTTCTTCTCAATTATCTTTTTGAACTACCGATATTACTTTTCTTTTACCTTAAAGCTCGTAAAGAGATTTTAAAAAAGATTAAAAGGATTCAAAGAAACTTTCTCTGAGGAGAGAAACACGAGGCACGTAAAATCTTTTGGATCTTGTGGAAATCAGTTTGCCCAGAGAAAGGATTGGAGGCTCGACTTTAAAAATCCGAGTGGTTTATTCACTCTTTGCTTTCGAAATTTAAATGACGTATGTGGCATAATAATGATGTGTTGCGGAAGTAATTTCTCACGTTAAAGTACCACTCTTTTCAGAACCTAAAAAGCTTTCAAGTTTGCGCTAGACTTCAATTGAAACATTTGGTGACGAGATATTGCTAATCTCAAGCTATATCCTCTTGCTAATGACTGATTTGTTAAAAATGTGAGAACAGTGGGCAACAAAACTTCTGCTAAGTTTTGGCATGACATGTGGATTGGAGTTACTCTTCTTAAAGTGTGTTTTCATAGATCTTGTATCTCCAAATATAAAGACAAGCTTATCGCTTAAATGGGTGAATGGGTTAGAGATCACTGGCATTGTAATAATATGTCTTTTGATGATCAAAAATAATAATTCTTGTTTAATATGATTCATTCCAATACCTTCATTCAGTTCAACTTGACCAGAAAAATAGGAATGAAACTAACTTGAGATTTGAGTGATGACATAAATTGTTATATTATACACAACCCCTTCGCTATCTTAGATTCGAATATTTGAAGCATCACATGTAAAGCGAAGTCATTTGCCATAGCAAGATACTATGATCAATGGCATTGAACATGTTCTAACCAAATTAGAAGATGATTCTCAAAGTAACAGGGGTGCATGTGGGTGCACCTGCGCCCCCTAACATTTAAAAAAAAATTATATATATATATTAGGTATATATTATTATATAATTAGGGCTCATATATGAGATTTGCAACAGAACTCTCGCGACTTGGATCAATTACAACAAATGTCAAACTTTTCTAAAGTTTACATTTTTAAACTGTTATACTAATTTCTACTTTTTTATAATTTTGTCATGATGTAAATAAAGGACGACAACATGTTTTAATCGTGTCGTGGAGAACTTTGCGTTGAATGCGGTTTTGTTTCTTGCAACATTTTAATGCATATTGAATAAACATTTTTAGCTCGCCCTTAAACCTAAAATATTCCAAATAAGTTGTCAATTACATGATACTAAAACTAAAACTGAAATATGAATTCATGAAACCACCATGCGCGTCTTTGAGAAGCCACCACCATCTCATCGCTAACCTTGAGCCCACTCTAGCTCAAAATTCCTAGATTTGAAGTGCACAACTCGTTCCTCAGGCACTAACGCTGCCTTACGCAAGATGAAGAACGCATGGCACTGCCGGAACGCAAAGTATCCAAATTCACTCAATTCTTGTAGCGTTGCAAAATCCTAGAACATATGCCCTTAAATGTTATTATACGCAATTGTTTTATTTAAGCAAATGAAATGCATGTAGGTGAGGGAATTCGACAAAAATACTTACAGGAAAAGGTAGTGTCTTATCCTCAGGACGTAATACAATTTTCCCGATATCCTTCGCTCATTGTGTCTTCAATAATCTACCACTTTCTTGTAAACTCACGACGCGATTTTCTGACCCATCTTCGAATGGTATCTTTTGGTATCATAAATTCTTCTTTTGCCTTGTCAATGGCCATCATTAATCCGCCATCCATGCTAACGTCATGATCCTTTGAGAAGTCACTGAGTATGCCAATTTTTTTTTCCTCCACATGTGTGTGTTGTCACCTCCACAGACACATGCCCATAAAATATAAAGGTAGCAATTTGTCTCGGAGCTCTCGACTGCGAACTACAGATAGCTTCGTGGGCCCCCCACTCTTCAACCTGCTATCTTACTGGTCGTGGGTGAGGGCAAGTAAGTCTCTAATGTAGTTTGTCTGGCCTACCTTTCTTTCTCCTACCGTGGGTGAGATGGCAAGGACCGGTTGATGTTCTTCAGGGAAATAAACAACCCCTCTTTCAATGTAGATGATAAAATAATCGAAGAAGAATGGAAAACCATCGACTCTGAGTTGATGTTCCAGCACCGTCTCTTGTTACGGGATACACCGTATTATATGACATTGAGTAGAGTTTACAATATTAAGAGAAGTGTGATAACAAATACGATTTTTTTTTGGGTAAGATAAAGCGGTAACTACCTTAGTTATATGACAAGCGTAGTCACTTGTTTCAGATACTGGTGCAACTTTTCCTGCATTAGTGTTGAAGTCCAGGCCATAGTGCACAACAAATTCAAAGTACTTGAAGAAAAGTACACGCGTCTGCATAAATTTCCTTTTCACTTGGGCTTCAGACGGAAAATCCCTTGACCATATCCTGACATGACTTGAGTTGCGTGCTTGATTGCATTGGTCACACCTTCAAGGGTCCGCACATCATTTGATAGACAAAACGTATGAAACACGCTATCTATTGTCCTCTCTGTCCACATGTCTCATAACTCCCAAGCTTGAGCATCACCAATGTTGTCCCTTATAGTATTCGGTTGGTTGAAGGCGGAACAATTGTCAAATATGAAAATTACAAAATTACTTCAATTGTCAATAAAGTCCCAATACACCATTTACAAACACTCAGACAACATTAACGACCACTCAAACAACATTAACACCCACTCAAAAACCATTAACACCCACTCAAACACCACCACCGGCCTAATTACTTCAATTGAACACAAATTACTTCAAATGAATACAAATCACAAATCAACACCATTAACAGCCACTCAAACACCATTAACAGCCTAATTACTTTAATTGAACACAAATTACTTCAAATGAATACAAATCAATAAAGTCCCAACACCATCAACAACATAATTCCTTCCATTAAACACAAATTCACCATTTTTCTACAAACACTAAAAAACCAACATCGTCTTGGGAGACAACAACGCTACATTTCGCAAAGCCCTCTGGTTCAGAATTCGCCATCAAACCCACCACGCTTGTAATGGTGGGAACCAGACTTGCCTCTGGTTGGAGCACAACGCCATCAGACCCGCCCGCCACGCTTACAATGCTTGGAACCAGACCCGCCTCTGAGTGGAGCACAACGCCATCAAACCCGTCTCTGGTTCGGGGATTTCCGCCGAACGAGACCCACCACGCTTGCGACGAGCAAGTTTCACCATAATTTTTGACGTTGAGGGAGAGATTGTTCGCCATTTTCCCTTGATTCGAATTGAGGGATGCGTTTAGGGTTTTTTATTGAGAGATTGGGGTTTCCCCCCCCCCCCCCCCCCCCCCCAAATCGTGTATAATCACAAGAAATAAGTCAGGGGTCTTGATGCAATTAACCACCAAAATGTTGAAAGGAAAAAAAAATTGAATAGGTGGCAGTGATGTGGCCTTACTGTAACAGACACGTCAACCGATCCATGTGCAAGCCCAAATAAGGGCCCCGCGGACATTTTTAATTAAGAATAAATAAGTTAGCGGCCAAATTTTTTTCCCAAAAAGATAGAGGGCAAAAGTAAAGTCTCTAACTAATGATATATATATATATATATATATATATATATATGCTTCTACTATATTTCATACGAATGGATTTCTCCGGTCCTCACATTTTTATTCTATTAGTTTTCCCCTCAAAGTTATATGATATTTACTGAAAGCTACCAACATTGTTAATTATAGTGGATTCTGTTGTAAATTGCAAAATAAGTCTTTTCCGTTTTTTTGTTCATCCAATTTTTCTTCTTTCAATTTTACTTTTACCGTTTTATGTTATCTACTTAAAGCCATCAACATTGTGAAAGTGAGACACGCTATAAATTGCTGAGAAAACCCTTTAAGGTTTTTGTTATATTTTTTTTGTAAATTCTAATTATTTAAAGTCAATTTGTTAACAATAGTGTGTCTCTCTATAAATTGCAGAATAACCCTTTTAATTTTATATATTTCTTAAAAATTCCTCGCAAAAGTAGAAAAGCCAGTAAAACAATCCTATGAAGACAACACTTCCACTTCAGAACTATAAGTACGCAAGAAACTCAATATTTTTTACAAACTTCTCAAATATCCCCTAACGTTCAGAATTTGCACGACAACCCACTATAACTCGATTTTAACAAGTTTCTCAAGTACCCATATATATGATTATTTTTATCAACGTACATGGGCGAAGGCACGGGGGGTGCATGTGGGTGCACCTGCGCCCCCTAACATTTAAAAAAAAATTATATATATATATATTAGGTATATATTATTATATAATTAGGGCTCATATATGAGATTTGCAACAGAACTCTCGCGACTTGGATCAATTACAACAAATGTCAAACTTTTCTAAAGTTTACATTTTTAAACTGTTATACTAATTTCTACTTTTTTATAATTTTGTCATGATGTAAATAGAGGACGACAACATGTTTTAATCGTGTCGTGGAGAACTTTGCGTTGAATGCGGTTTTGTTTCTTGCAACATTTTAATGCATATTGAATAAACATTTTTAGCTCGCCCTTAAACCTAAAATATTCCAAATAAGTTGTCAATTACATGATACTAAAACTAAAACTGAAATATGAATTCATGAAACCACCATGCGCGTCTTTGAGAAGCCACCACCATCTCATCGCTAACCTTGAGCCCACTCTAGCTCAAAATTCCTAGATTTGAAGTGCACAACTCGTTCCTCAGGCACTAACGCTGCCTTACGCAAGATGAAGAACGCATGGCACTGCCGGAACGCAAAGTATCCAAATTCACTCAATTCTTGTAGCGTTGCAAAATCCTAGAACATATGCCCTTAAATGTTATTATACGCAATTGTTTTATTTAAGCAAATGAAATGCATGTAGGTGAGGGAATTCGACAAAAATACTTACAGGAAAAGGTAGTGTCTTATCCTCAGGACGTAATACAATTTTCCCGATATCCTTCGCTCATTGTGTCTTCAATAATCTACCACTTTCTTGTAAACTCACGACGCGATTTTCTGACCCATCTTCGAATGGTATCTTTTGGTATCATAAATTCTTCTTTTGCCTTGTCAATGGCCATCATTAATCCGCCATCCATGCTAACGTCATGATCCTTTGAGAAGTCACTGAGTATGCCAATTTTTTTTTCCTCCACATGTGTGTGTTGTCACCTCCACAGACACATGCCCATAAAATATAAAGGTAGCAATTTGTCTCGGAGCTCTCGACTGCGAACTACAGATAGCTTCGTGGGCCCCCCACTCTTCAACCTGCTATCTTACTGGTCGTGGGTGAGGGCAAGTAAGTCTCTAATGTAGTTTGTCTGGCCTACCTTTCTTTCTCCTACCGTGGGTGAGATGGCAAGGACCGGTTGATGTTCTTCAGGGAAATAAACAACCCCTCTTTCAATGTAGATGATAAAATAATCGAAGAAGAATGGAAAACCATCGACTCTGAGTTGATGTTCCAGCACCGTCTCTTGTTACGGGATACACCGTATTATATGACATTGAGTAGAGTTTACAATATTAAGAGAAGTGTGATAACAAATACGATTTTTTTTTGGGTAAGATAAAGCGGTAACTACCTTAGTTATATGACAAGCGTAGTCACTTGTTTCAGATACTGGTGCAACTTTTCCTGCATTAGTGTTGAAGTCCAGGCCATAGTGCACAACAAATTCAAAGTACTTGAAGAAAAGTACACGCGTCTGCATAAATTTCCTTTTCACTTGGGCTTCAGACGGAAAATCCCTTGACCATATCCTGACATGACTTGAGTTGCGTGCTTGATTGCATTGGTCACACCTTCAAGGGTCCGCACATCATTTGATAGACAAAACGTATGAAACACGCTATCTATTGTCCTCTCTGTCCACATGTCTCATAACTCCCAAGCTTGAGCATCACCAATGTTGTCCCTTATAGTATTCGGTTGGTTGAAGGCGGAACAATTGTCAAATATGAAAATTACAAAATTACTTCAATTGTCAATAAAGTCCCAATACACCATTTACAAACACTCAGACAACATTAACGACCACTCAAACAACATTAACACCCACTCAAAAACCATTAACACCCACTCAAACACCACCACCGGCCTAATTACTTCAATTGAACACAAATTACTTCAAATGAATACAAATCACAAATCAACACCATTAACAGCCACTCAAACACCATTAACAGCCTAATTACTTTAATTGAACACAAATTACTTCAAATGAATACAAATCAATAAAGTCCCAACACCATCAACAACATAATTCCTTCCATTAAACACAAATTCACCATTTTTCTACAAACACTAAAAAACCAACATCGTCTTGGGAGACAACAACGCTACATTTCGCAAAGCCCTCTGGTTCAGAATTCGCCATCAAACCCACCACGCTTGTAATGGTGGGAACCAGACTTGCCTCTGGTTGGAGCACAACGCCATCAGACCCGCCCGCCACGCTTACAATGCTTGGAACCAGACCCGCCTCTGAGTGGAGCACAACGCCATCAAACCCGTCTCTGGTTCGGGGATTTCCGCCGAACGAGACCCACCACGCTTGCGACGAGCAAGTTTCACCATAATTTTTGACGTTGAGGGAGAGATTGTTCGCCATTTTCCCTTGATTCGAATTGAGGGATGCGTTTAGGGTTTTTTATTGAGAGATTGGGGTTTCCCCCCCCCCCCCCCCCCCCCCCCCCAAATCGTGTATAATCACAAGAAATAAGTCAGGGGTCTTGATGCAATTAACCACCAAAATGTTGAAAGGAAAAAAAAATTGAATAGGTGGCAGTGATGTGGCCTTACTGTAACAGACACGTCAACCGATCCATGTGCAAGCCCAAATAAGGGCCCCGCGGACATTTTTAATTAAGAATAAATAAGTTAGCGGCCAAATTTTTTTCCCAAAAAGATAGAGGGCAAAAGTAAAGTCTCTAACTAATGATATATATATATATATATATATATATATATATATATATATATGCTTCTACTATATTTCATACGAATGGATTTCTCCGGTCCTCACATTTTTATTCTATTAGTTTTCCCCTCAAAGTTATATGATGTTTACTGAAAGCTACCAACATTGTTAATTATAGTGGATTCTGTTGTAAATTGCAAAATAAGTCTTTTCCGTTTTTTTGTTCATCCAATTTTTCTTCTTTCAATTTTACTTTTACCGTTTTATGTTATCTACTTAAAGCCATCAACATTGTGAAAGTGAGACACGCTATAAATTGCTGAGAAAACCCTTTAAGGTTTTTGTTATATTTTTTTGTAAATTCTAATTATTTAAAGTCAATTTGTTAACAATAGTGTGTCTCTCTATAAATTGCAGAATAACCCTTTTAATTTTATATATTTCTTAAAAATTCCTCGCAAAAGTAGAAAAGCCAGTAAAACAATCCTATGAAGACAACACTTCCACTTCAGAACTATAAGTACGCAAGAAACTCAATATTTTTTACAAACTTCTCAAATATCCCCTAACGTTCAGAATTTGCACGACAACCCACTATAACTCGATTTTAACAAGTTTCTCAAGTACCCATATATATGATTATTTTTATCAACGTACATGGGCGAAGGCACGGGGGGTGCATGTGGGTGCACCTGCGCCCCCTAACATTTAAAAAAAAATTATATATATATATATTAGGTATATATTATTATATAATTAGGGCTCATATATGAGATTTGCAACAGAACTCTCGCGACTTGGATCAATTACAACAAATGTCAAACTTTTCTAAAGTTTACATTTTTAAACTGTTATACTAATTTCTACTTTTTTATAATTTTGTCATGATGTAAATAAAGGACGACAACATGTTTTAATCGTGTCGTGGAGAACTTTGCGTTGAATGCGGTTTTGTTTCTTGCAACATTTTAATGCATATTGAATAAACATTTTTAGCTCGCCCTTAAACCTAAAATATTCCAAATAAGTTGTCAATTACATGATACTAAAACTAAAACTGAAATATGAATTCATGAAACCACCATGCGCGTCTTTGAGAAGCCACCACCATCTCATCGCTAACCTTGAGCCCACTCTAGCTCAAAATTCCTAGATTTGAAGTGCACAACTCGTTCCTCAGGCACTAACGCTGCCTTACGCAAGATGAAGAACGCATGGCACTGCCGGAACGCAAAGTATCCAAATTCACTCAATTCTTGTAGTGTTGCAAAATCCTAGAACATATGCCCTTAAATGTTATTATACGCAATTGTTTTATTTAAGCAAATGAAATGCATGTAGGTGAGGGAATTCGACAAAAATACTTACAGGAAAAGGTAGTGTCTTATCCTCAGGACGTAATACAATTTTCCCGATATCCTTCGCTCATTGTGTCTTCAATAATCTACCACTTTCTTGTAAACTCACGACGCGATTTTCTGACCCATCTTCGAATGGTATCTTTTGGTATCATAAATTCTTCTTTTGCCTTGTCAATGGCCATCATTAATCCGCCATCCATGCTAACGTCATGATCCTTTGAGAAGTCACTGAGTATGCCAATTTTTTTTTCCTCCACATGTGTGTGTTGTCACCTCCACAGACACATGCCCATAAAATATAAAGGTAGCAATTTGTCTCGGAGCTCTCGACTGCGAACTACAGATAGCTTCGTGGGCCTCCCCTCTTCAACCTGCTATCTTACTGGTCGTGGGTGAGGGCAAGTAAGTCTCTAATGTAGTTTGTCTGGCCTACCTTTCTTTCTCCTACCGTGGGTGAGATGGCAAGGACCGGTTGATGTTCTTCAGGGAAATAAACAACCCCTCTTTCAATGTAGATGATAAAATAATCGAAGAAGAATGGAAAACCATCGACTCTGAGTTGATGTTCCAGCACCGTCTCTTGTTACGGGATACACCGTATTATATGACATTGAGTAGAGTTTACAATATTAAGAGAAGTGTGATAACAAATACGATTTTTTTTTGGGTAAGATAAAGCGGTAACTACCTTAGTTATATGACAAGCGTAGTCACTTGTTTCAGATACTGGTGCAACTTTTCCTGCATTAGTGTTGAAGTCCAGGCCATAGTGCACAACAAATTCAAAGTACTTGAAGAAAAGTACACGCGTCTGCATAAATTTCCTTTTCACTTGGGCTTCAGACGGAAAATCCCTTGACCATATCCTGACATGACTTGAGTTGCGTGCTTGATTGCATTGGTCACACCTTCAAGGGTCCGCACATCATTTGATAGACAAAACGTATGAAACACGCTATCTATTGTCCTCTCTGTCCACATGTCTCATAACTCCCAAGCTTGAGCATCACCAATGTTGTCCCTTATAGTATTCGGTTGGTTGAAGGCGGAACAATTGTCAAATATGAAAATTACAAAATTACTTCAATTGTCAATAAAGTCCCAATACACCATTTACAAACACTCAGACAACATTAACGACCACTCAAACAACATTAACACCCACTCAAAAACCATTAACACCCACTCAAACACCACCACCGGCCTAATTACTTCAATTGAACACAAATTACTTCAAATGAATACAAATCACAAATCAACACCATTAACAGCCACTCAAACACCATTAACAGCCTAATTACTTTAATTGAACACAAATTACTTCAAATGAATACAAATCAATAAAGTCCCAACACCATCAACAACATAATTCCTTCCATTAAACACAAATTCACCATTTTTCTACAAACACTAAAAAACCAACATCGTCTTGGGAGACAACAACGCTACTTTTCGCAAAGCCCTCTGGTTCAGAATTCGCCATCAAACCCACCACGCTTGTAATGGTGGGAACCAGACTTGCCTCTGGTTGGAGCACAACGCCATCAGACCCGCCCGCCACGCTTACAATGCTTGGAACCAGACCCGCCTCTGAGTGGAGCACAACGCCATCAAACCCGTCTATGGTTCGGGGATTTCCGCCGAACGAGACCCACCACGCTTGCGACGAGCAAGTTTCACCATAATTTTTGACGTTGAGGGAGAGATTGTTCGCCATTTTCCCTTGATTCGAATTGAGGGATGCGTTTAGGGTTTTTTATTGAGAGATTGGGGTCCCCCCCCCCCCAAATCGTGTATAATCACAAGAAATAAGTCAGGGGTCTTGATGCAATTAACCACCAAAATGTTGAAAGGAAAAAAAAATTGAATAGGTGGCAGTGATGTGGCCTTACTGTAACAGACACGTCAACCGATCCATGTGCAAGCCCAAATAAGGGCCCCGCGGACATTTTTAATTAAGAATAAATAAGTTAGCGGCCAAATTTTTTTCCCAAAAAGATAGAGGGCAAAAGTAAAGTCTCTAACTAATGATATATATATATATATATATATATATATATATATATATATATATATATATATATATGCTTCTACTATATTTCATA
This sequence comes from Linaria vulgaris, assembly GCA_948329865.1. Lineage (NCBI taxonomy): Eukaryota > Viridiplantae > Streptophyta > Magnoliopsida > Lamiales > Plantaginaceae > Linaria > Linaria vulgaris. Next base: position 11,789,204 of record OX415254.1, on the reverse strand, counting down.
CGAATGGATTTCTCCGGTCCTCACATTTTTATTCTATTAGTTTTCCCCTCAAAGTTATATGATATTTACTGAAAGCTACCAACATTGTTAATTATAGTGGATTCTGTTGTAAATTGCAAAATAAGTCTTTTCCGTTTTTTTGTTCATCCAATTTTTCTTCTTTCAATTTTACTTTTACCGTTTTATGTTATCTACTTAAAGCCATCAACATTGTGAAAGTGAGACACGCTATAAATTGCTGAGAAAACCCTTTAAGGTTTTTGTTATATTTTTTTTGTAAATTCTAATTATTTAAAGTCAATTTGTTAACAATAGTGTGTCTCTCTATAAATTGCAGAATAACCCTTTTAATTTTATATATTTCTTAAAAATTCCTCGCAAAAGTAGAAAAGCCAGTAAAACAATCCTATGAAGACAACACTTCCACTTCAGAACTATAAGTACGCAAGAAACTCAATATTTTTTACAAACTTCTCAAATATCCCCTAACGTTCAGAATTTGCACGACAACCCACTATAACTCGATTTTAACAAGTTTCTCAAGTACCCATATATATGATTATTTTTATCAACGTACATGGGCGAAGGCACGGGGGGTGCATGTGGGTGCACCTGCGCCCCCTAACATTTAAAAAAAATTATATATATATATATTAGGTATATATTATTATATAATTAGGGCTCATATATGAGATTTGCAACAGAACTCTCGCGACTTGGATCAATTACAACAAATGTCAAACTTTTCTAAAGTTTACATTTTTAAACTGTTATACTAATTTCTACTTTTTTATAATTTTGTCATGATGTAAATAAAGGACGACAACATGTTTTAATCGTGTCGTGGAGAACTTTGCGTTGAATGCGGTTTTGTTTCTTGCAACATTTTAATGCATATTGAATAAACATTTTTAGCTCGCCCTTAAACCTAAAATATTCCAAATAAGTTGTCAATTACATGATACTAAAACTAAAACTGAAATATGAATTCATGAAACCACCATGCGCGTCTTTGAGAAGCCACCACCATCTCATCGCTAACCTTGAGCCCACTCTAGCTCAAAATTCCTAGATTTGAAGTGCACAACTCGTTCCTCAGGCACTAACGCTGCCTTACGCAAGATGAAGAACGCATGGCACTGCCGGAACGCAAAGTATCCAAATTCACTCAATTCTTGTAGCGTTGCAAAATCCTAGAACATATGCCCTTAAATGTTATTATACGCAATTGTTTTATTTAAGCAAATGAAATGCATGTAGGTGAGGGAATTCGACAAAAATACTTACAGGAAAAGGTAGTGTCTTATCCTCAGGACGTAATACAATTTTCCCGATATCCTTCGCTCATTGTGTCTTCAATAATCTACCACTTTCTTGTAAACTCACGACGCGATTTTCTGACCCATCTTCGAATGGTATCTTTTGGTATCATAAATTCTTCTTTTGCCTTGTCAATGGCCATCATTAATCCGCCATCCATGCTAACGTCATGATCCTTTGAGAAGTCACTGAGTATGCCAATTTTTTTTTCCTCCACATGTGTGTGTTGTCACCTCCACAGACACATGCCCATAAAATATAAAGGTAGCAATTTGTCTCGGAGCTCTCGACTGCGAACTACAGATAGCTTCGTGGGCCCCCCACTCTTCAACCTGCTATCTTACTGGTCGTGGGTGAGGGCAAGTAAGTCTCTAATGTAGTTTGTCTGGCCTACCTTTCTTTCTCCTACCGTGGGTGAGATGGCAAGGACCGGTTGATGTTCTTCAGGGAAATAAACAACCCCTCTTTCAATGTAGATGATAAAATAATCGAAGAAGAATGGAAAACCATCGACTCTGAGTTGATGTTCCAGCACCGTCTCTTGTTACGGGATACACCGTATTATATGACATTGAGTAGAGTTTACAATATTAAGAGAAGTGTGATAACAAATACGATTTTTTTTTGGGTAAGATAAAGCGGTAACTACCTTAGTTATATGACAAGCGTAGTCACTTGTTTCAGATACTGGTGCAACTTTTCCTGCATTAGTGTTGAAGTCCAGGCCATAGTGCACAACAAATTCAAAGTACTTGAAGAAAAGTACACGCGTCTGCATAAATTTCCTTTTCACTTGGGCTTCAGACGGAAAATCCCTTGACCATATCCTGTCATGACTTGAGTTGCGTGCTTGATTGCATTGGTCACACCTTCAAGGGTCCGCACATCATTTGATAGACAAAACGTATGAAACACGCTATCTATTGTCCTCTCTGTCCACATGTCTCATAACTCCCAAGCTTGAGCATCACCAATGTTGTCCCTTATAGTATTCGGTTGGTTGAAGGCGGAACAATTGTCAAATATGAAAATTACAAAATTACTTCAATTGTCAATAAAGTCCCAATACACCATTTACAAACACTCAGACAACATTAACGACCACTCAAACAACATTAACACCCACTCAAAAACCATTAACACCCACTCAAACACCACCACCGGCCTAATTACTTCAATTGAACACAAATTACTTCAAATGAATACAAATCACAAATCAACACCATTAACAGCCACTCAAACACCATTAACAGCCTAATTACTTTAATTGAACACAAATTACTTCAAATGAATACAAATCAATAAAGTCCCAACACCATCAACAACATAATTCCTTCCATTAAACACAAATTCACCATTTTTCTACAAACACTAAAAAACCAACATCGTCTTGGGAGACAACAACGCTACTTTTCGCAAAGCCCTCTGGTTCAGAATTCGCCATCAAACCCACCACGCTTGTAATGGTGGGAACCAGACTTGCCTCTGGTTGGAGCACAACGCCATCAGACCCGCCCGCCACGCTTATAATGCTTGGAACCAGACCCGCCTCTGAGTGGAGCACAACGCCATCAAACCCGTCTCTGGTTCGGGGATTTCCGCCGAACGAGACCCACCACGCTTGCGACGAGCAAGTTTCACCATAATTTTTGACGTTGAGGGAGAGATTGTTCGCCATTTTCCCTTGATTCTAATTGAGGGATGCGTTTAGGGTTTTTTATTGAGAGATTGGGGTCCCCCCCCCCCCAAATCGTGTATAATCACAAGAAATAAGTCAGGGGTCTTGATGCAATTAACCACCAAAATGTTGAAAGGAAAAAAAAATTGAATAGGTGGCAGTGATGTGGCCTTACTGTAACAGACACGTCAACCGATCCATGTGCAAGCCCAAATAAGGGCCCCGCGGACATTTTTAATTAAGAATAAATAAGTTAGCGGCCAAATTTTTTTCCCAAAAAGATAGAGGGCAAAAGTAAAGTCTCTAACTAATGATATATATATATATATATATATATATATATATATATATATGCTTCTACTATATTTCATACGAATGGATTTCTCCGGTCCTCACATTTTTATTCTATTAGTTTTCCCCTCAAAGTTATATGATATTTACTGAAAGCTACCAACATTGTTAATTATAGTGGATTCTGTTGTAAATTGCAAAATAAGTCTTTTCCGTTTGTTTGTTCATCCAATTTTTCTTCTTTCAATTTTACTTTTACCATTTTATGTTATCTACTTAAAGCCATCAACATTGTGAAAGTGAGACACGCTATAAATTGCTGAGAAAACCCTTTAAGGTTTTTGTTATATTTTTTTTGTAAATTCTAATTATTTAAAGTCAATTTGTTAACAATAGTGTGTCTCTCTATAAATTGCAGAATAACCCTTTTAATTTTATATATTTCTTAAAAATTCCTCGCAAAAGTAGAAAAGCCAGTAAAACAATCCTATGAAGACAACACTTCCACTTCAGAACTATAAGTACGCAAGAAACTCAATATTTTTTACAAACTTCTCAAATATCCCCTAACGTTCAGAATTTGCACGACAACCCACTATAACTCGATTTTAACAAGTTTCTCAAGTACCCATATATATGATTATTTTTATCAACGTACATGGGCGAAGGCACGGGGGGTGCATGTGGGTGCACCTGCGCCCCCTAACATTTAAAAAAAAATTATATATATATTAGGTATATATTATTATATAATTAGGGCTCATATATGAGATTTGCCCCCCCCCCCCCCCCCCCCCCACCCATTAGATTTGGGCTTCTGCCTTCAGAATAGGCTGGATTGATTAAAGAGCCCACATCTATACAAATAATTAAAGAAACAAAAAGTTCAGCCCAAATCAATAGAAAATAGGTTTGATTGATTAAAAAAGGAAAAAAAAAATCAATGTCTCCCTCTTTTTTTGTCTGCGAGCTGAAAGGTGAGATACTGCGCATCCTCTCTTTTCTTTCTGCAAATCAGCGGTAAGGGTGCGCCTGCTTTTTTTTTTAGTTTACTTTGTTTTGTGTTTTTTTAATTGCTATTGACTATAGTTAATTGCATAAATATGACTATGTGTTGATAAGGTCAGCCCTTAGATTAGTTAGATATAGCAATATATTGTTTAATTTTAGGTTGGCTGGGAAGTGGGAACAGTTAATCCAGTGACAGTTTAGTGCATAAAGACGCCATTAGTGAAAACTGAAAAGGTCATTACTTTTTTTTCCTTATTGATGCAGTAGTATTTCTTGCTGAAAATTGTAATAGATAGCTCCACTAAGTTAAGAAGACTCACATTTTCTTATTTTTATTCATCACAGTTTCCTATTTTCGTGATGAACCTAGCGAGTAGCGACTTTCTTGGGCGCCTATATAGCGGCGTTCGCTAATATTATTGGTTAGTTAATGATCAAGTACATGATTTTTTAAAGCAAATTTATTATCGTTAATAAAAAATTATTTTATATTTACATTAATATTTTTATTAAATAAAAAAAATATTTGTCATAATCTCGCCCCCCCTCTTGTAAATTCCTGGCTTCGCCCCTGTCAACGTACAACAAAGAAATGAAGTGATTTTTCACTTATAGCAGAAAATGATGATTCAAATTACCAAAAACACATCATTTCTATTTTATTTCTAAGTTCTTTTTACTTTTACATTTGATTTGCGCATTTTTTCGTCTTTTACACTTTTAGGAGTGGTAAATTCTTGAAAATCCACAAATTTTATAAAATATTACGAATTATCATGAAAGTTATACTTCCACATATTGACTTCATACATTTTAAATGCTCACAAGTACCCCAGAAAACTTCAAAAAGCTTAAAATCGTTTCTTGTGAATAATTATTTGTTAGTTATGTAATATGATTACTTAATTTGATGCTACATTTCTTTTAGCCAATTTATAATCGCCATTTCTACTCTTGGGTTTTCTTGTTATTTGCCATTAACCCTCCAAGATTACAGAAAAACTCCATAGAAATTAATAAGTATCCTAAACTTCAAAGAGAAATTGTAAATGCACCGAAAGATTATACAAAAAATTTATAAAACTTCATAAAAGTCATCGAAGACTACCTATAATGTTTTAATATATTACTAAAACTTCCAATATGAACGCATTTTAAATATAAATAATAAGCTATTATATTAATATATTGTTTTATGCACTGGCCTATCTTTAAAATCTATATTATTATATAAAGAAAGCCATGTTGACAGCAATCTCTTAATTTCTTTATTCACCCCTTAACCCCCTATTAAATTTTGTTATTATAAGTTAGTATAGCTGTATTTTATTTTAGCTTTGTCATTATTTTAAAAAATAATACTTAGTTCTCTCTTACTTAATTACAAAGAAAGTTATGATATATATATTTTTTATTCATATTTTAGTGATAATTTTACATACAAATTAATGATATTATACTAAAAATAAATTATAAATTTAAACTCATCTACAGGGACTATATTACAGCCGTGTTTGAATACTAAATTGGTTATATAATGGGCCTTCAGCCTAAGCCCATTGCCACTTTTATTTAAGAAAAAAGAAATGGAAAATAAGTTTTAAAGTTATAACAATAAAATGTGATAAGTAGGAATTTGGGCGATCCTTCTGAGTTCTGATTGAGTTGCTCGTTGTATGCTCAGAGGTGGGATTTCTTGTGTGATTATAAACCTAATATGTATGTGTTATTTAAATGTATATATGATATGATGGGTGATAATTATAATATAAGTTCGCAAATTGTGGAGATTACAATAAAGTGGCGTATTCAGATCTTAAACTTGTAGGGACTAAATTATTTTTTAAAGAACGATAGCTAAAAAAAAAAACAAAAAGAGAAAGAAGTGAAAAGATACATGAGAAAAGAAACCATTCTTTTGAATCAAGTTTTTAGTGCTTATGGAAAAAAGAGGCAAAAACGCTAAAGATTTGTGTTTAGTTGAGCTTTTAGTTCTAAAACAAAAATGTCCGTACTAATATATTTACGATGACTATATTATTAACATATGATTTTTATGCATTGCAAGTTTTTAATTTTTCTTTACATTTGCTTCATATTGTATTAAAGTATTATAAGACTATCAACGCAGTACATATCTATATATGTTATGTGATTTGGCAACTAATAATTTTTTCAAATAAATAATAATGTTTTTCCATATAATTCAATTTGAACAACAAAGTTATATACGTAAATATATACGAATTAATTCATTGTAGTAAAAATTATTTGGCTAGATTTTAAATTTACAAAGAGTTTTTACTAATCAAAATAACACATAAGATAATTTTGTGAATTAAACGTAATATATGGTAATATTTGCAATTGAATATTCACACATAGATAAGGAGAAGGACTTGCTTATGAATTTATGATGATGCAAAACGTGAGGCCCACTTAATTCAACAAGGGGAGAAGATGGCTATTAATATGGGCTTGCATCGGGCACTTTTTGCATGTTGTTGGAATAACCAAAACAGCTATGGGCCTTTTGAAACCGAGTCGTCATTACAAAAATATTTGAGCACGTTTTTTACATATCAATTTTGAGCATAACAGCAAAACACCTAAGAATGAGAAATAAATAAAATTTGGGTTAGAGTTTCTGAAGAATAGTTTATTAAAGTAATCAACCAAAAAGAAATCAAATGTCAACCCAGCGATTTTAAGAGTTTGTTCTAATTTTGATTATCTTTGGGAAAACTGTGATGTGATATTTTATGGGTCAAAGAATATATTAAGATCAAAATCTATTAATATGAGCATAACTTTCTGTGACACTATAGGACTTCAAAAAAAAAACATGATTTATTTTGAAAATTGGAATTGTACTCCTCTCTCTTAACTTCAAAATCAGGTAAACCCCTTCCACAAGCCTGAGGATTCAGGAAGTTATTATTTTACTAATAGGCTATTTCTTCTCTTTCATTTTTACTTTCCATTTTCATGATAAGAATGTAGGCTTTGATTTTATCTTTTTGCTTCCTTCGTCCTCAGTCATTTTTTCTCGCTCTACCTATATTACTTATTCATGTATTTAGCAAGCTTTATTGCAATTTTTAATTTGTTTTGTGGATGTTTTCGTGGAATCAAAAATATTTGAATGTTCCTTGCGACTCCACTATCGATATCGAGATTCCCATGAGACTACTTTCTCTCATGGTAAACTTTATTAGGTTTCAATTATTTATATTGCGGAGTTTAATGATCCAAAAAATATTAATTTGTAGAATAAAAAAGTTCTTAAAGCTTTCTTGGATCGTTCTAGGCATTGACGTGAAAATCCACGTCTAACTTGAAAGTGCACAAGTATTTTGAATTATTGATCAAAGTTTTCAAGAAAATTTTGCTGAAAAAGTGAAAATTAATTTTCTTTTGACTCCATGAAATGGACTAGTAATGAGTACTGACGGCACACTTGGATCTATTGTACACTGTTCACTACAAGAAAAAACTTAATTGGAGCTAAAAAATTGCAAGAATGTTGAAAATTCAATCAAAAACATATTGGATCAAAAATATTCGACCCAATTGGTCCAAAATAAAGCCCGCGAGGAAGAATTCCAGTGCAGCGTTGTAAGTTGCGACGCATTTACTCGTTGCCAGCGTGGCGACGAAAAATTTCGTCGCAACCTATAGGATTGCGGCGGGATTTAGCCACGGAAGCATCTTGGGTCGATTTTTTTGAATTCCATTGACACGCTGGATCGAAAAAATCCGACATAGGCTAAAAATGTGAAGAATCCACAATGGGTTCTTCCCCTCCATTCGAAAAATACATACACACACTAAACCCTCCACATTTCGCCCTCGTTGACCGCTCATAGCACCGCCGCTGACCGCTCATAGCACCGCTGCTGACCGCCGTTACTTCCCAAAAATGGTAACCCTTGTGGACATAAGGGTCCTTTGGTTTCACCACTTTATTAGGGACATAAGTTGACCTTGTTGTTGGTCTTCTTGGTGCAGGCACACCCATCCACTCAACATCTTCATCTACATTTTCTTCAAATATTAAGGGGTCTTCACTATTGTCATTGTCACTATCTTTCAAAGTATTAGGGTAAATTGGATCTTCACCACATGACACTGTAACGACAAATTCTTGATCTCTGTAATTAATAGACAAGAAAAGATTACAAAGTAATTTTAAATAAATTTGAAAGTACAATTGTGGTGCAATCTCTATTAATCCTTTGATTCTTTTCTACAACAAATAGTCTTCAAATTTGGTTGACTTGACAACGGATTTGAACGTTAATCCAAGGGCTTTGAGCTTGATCTTGAATTGACGATCTACTTGACTTGATTTGGTGACGAACAATTTAATCTTCGTCTTGAACTTGTTGAATATCAATCTTCTTTTGAGGAATCTTGATCTTCAAAGTACTTGGATATTTGGGAAACATTGATTCGAGGGCTTGACGGCTTGATCTCGGATTAAACGGAAACCTGATTTGGAATTTGAATTCGAAGGTTGATGAAGATTGATATGATCTTCGTCTTCAGTTCTTCGATTTTTTTTTTTTGGGTTCTGATCTTCTTGAATGGAATTCAATCTTCAAAAACGGTTTTTCGAGGGTCTTAGGACTTGATCTCGGATTAAACAGATTTTTGACTTGAAGATGAATGAAGAACGGTATGGACTTGGTTTAGGATTTGTTGAACCTTTTGGAGTTTGATCTTCCTCGGCAGAAGTGCACTCTTCAAAAACGGTTTTTGGATGGAATTAAGACTTGACGACGGATTGAAAGGAGTCCTTTACGAAGAACACCTTGAAGATTGTTGAAGAATGTCTTGAATGCCGCGAAGAACGCTTGAAGATGGATGAATTTGGTGGAGCGAAAAACTTAGAGCTTTTCCCTCTTCAACTTGTGAATATTTTGTGTGTGTTTTTTTCTTCTTCAAGACCACCTCTATTTATAGTTGTGGAGTGAATCTCAATTAGAATCTCCTGATGAGATGAACGGTTGTGACCGCGTCTACAATTCCTTGATATGGAAGACTTGATCTAAGATAATCTTCTTTCCATCTCTTGAAGATTGAGACTTGGTGGGGAATTATTTCATTGTGTTGAGATTTGGTGGAGAATTCTATCCATCTCTTGAAGATTGAGACTTGGAGGAGAAGACTTTACATGTCTTGAGATTTGATGAGCAATTATTTCCTTGTCTTAAGATTTAATTAATATATTTATTTTAATCCCTCAAAATATTAAGACTAAATAAAATATATTTTGTATTTCTTGCATCTTAAGAGTTACCATCATTTAACTTAATTAGACACACAATTAATGTGTCTACAAATTGCCCCCTCGAGACTTGTTCATGATTTGTGTTGAAACGCATCAGTGAGTAGATAAGTCTCGACATCTTTCTTTTTCTTGTTCTCGTGCTTCAATTCAACCACCATAAATCCACTTTATGCGTTTAGAACATTTGTGAGCTTCATCATTGGATCCATTAACTTGAATGTTGCATGAGCATTTTTTTTGATATGATATGACTGGGCTAAGAATGAACTTCTAGCTGCCTACGTATCCAATGAAGGAATCAAGTCATGACGTAGTTCAAAAGAAATTAAGATTGATTTGAAGGGGGTGCCGTACACAGTTTCTACTCATGCGGGCCAGGAGTAACATGCAGTTTAAGCTCGTGCGCCATGGAGCATTTGATTTGGACATTTGTAGATAGTTTTATCTCATATCTAGGAGGCTTTGGCTTGAAGAATTTGTAGACAATTTTGCTCGTGTCTAGGAGACTTGGAGATTTGAAGGATTTGTAGACCTTTTGACTCGTGTCTAGGAGACTTGCACATTTGTTTTGAAGACTTAAAGGATATGCAGACCTTTTGGCTCGTATCTAGGAGACTTGAGGACTTCGACTTTTTTGCTTTAAAACTTGGTTTCCAAGAATTTTCTTTGACTTCAAAGTTCAAACAGTTTATACTCGTGTTAAGAAGAATGTTGGTAGTTTATACTCTTATCAAGGAGTATGTTGATAGTTTATACTCTTATCAAGAAGTATATATTTTGGCACTTAATTTGAGGATTTGAGATAGTTTAGGCTCGTATCAAGGAGCATATATTTTGGCACTTAATTTGAGGATTTGAGATAGTTTAAGCTCGTATCAAGGAGCATGCTTGATAATTAATTTGAAGGTTTCAGATAGTTTAAGCTCGTATCAAGGAGCACGCTTGATAATTAGATTGAATATTTCAGATAGTTTAAGCTCGTATCGAGGAGCATATATTTTGGCACTTAATTTGACGGCACACCCTCTTCATTGTCATCGTCGTCGTCTGTATCATCACTTTCAATATCAAGGCCATGAGCTGAGTTTTCTTCTTTTATAGAGTTTACACTTGTCTCTATGTCATGCGCTCGCGTTGCCAACTCTTCAAAGTTTCTTGGCTTCATTCCTTGAAGTATGTAAGAGAGACTCCAATTCATCCCTTGAATGCAAATCTCCATGGCTGAAGTTTCAGACAGTTTCTCTTTGCAACTTAAGGATAGACTTCTCCACCTATTGATGTACTCAATCACTGGTTCGTCTTTTTGTTGATGAGAATTTGCAAGTTCAATCATGCTCACAGTACGCCGAGTGCTATAAAAACGATTGAAGAATTCGGTTTGTAGATCGTTCCAACTGTCAATGGAGTTTGGTTCAAGATTAATGTACCAATCAAAGGCAAAGTCTTCTAAGGATCGAACGAATTGCTTGACTAGATGATCTCCATAAGTTCCAGCACTATTGCACGTCTCAATGAAGTGAGCAACATGTTGTCTTGGGTCTTCAGTCCCATAGAATTTTTGAAACATCGGAGGTTGATAGCTTTTCGGCATTTGCAGTTGCTCTATTCTTTGAGTATAAGGCTTTGTGTATGCTTTGGTCATTGCAGGTTGAGCTTTTAAATCCTTTGCAACTTCTTGAACCAAGTTCTTCAATTGATCGATGGAGATGAGCCCTTTCGAAGAGACTTGGATTCCTTGGCTTGAGACTTTGCTACACCCTCCTACTTCAACCAAATTTTGAGTGGTTTCTCTCAAAGGCTTTGTCGCATGCGCCATTCTTTGATTGTCCTTTCTTGAGAGAGTCGAATTTTGGAAGTGAAAAGTGGATTGGCTTACTTTGCCGAGGACTCCACCAAGTTCTTGAGTTCCGACCTCTTGAGCAACCTTTTCACGTGCCATGCTTTGATCGCCACTTTCCACGAGCTCTTACTTTTGGAGACGATGAGAGACTTCAGTTTCGTTGATTGTAGTCTTGATGCAACCTTGAACTCCAATATTTTTGGTGACTTCTTTGGAATTTTCAACTCCTTCTTGGCACTCTAGCTTTTGGAGAAGGCGGTTCAAATGTTCATCACGTTTTTGAGCTTGTTTTGTAAGATCCTCAATGGCTCTTGCAAGCGCCGCAACTTGCTCTTCTAATGAGGATACTTGATCATCTTCTTTAGCATCATGTCTTGCCCCCGATGTGAGTGTATCTTTCATCATCGGTTGCGAAGAACCTCCGCTTGTTGCCCCTATTGACTTGTCCATTGTTGAGCAACACTGACTTCTTGTGACTTCAAATTTGAGACTTGTTGGAAAAGAGATGAGAGGTAGAGATGGTCCCACCGGGCGTGCCAAATTTGTAACGACAAATTCTTGATCTCTGTAATTAAAAGACAAGAAAAGATTACAAAGTAATTTTAAATAAATTTGAAAGTACAATTGTGGTGCAATCTCTATTAATCCTCTGATTCTTTTCTACAACAAATAGTCTTCAATTTTGGTTGACTTGACAACGGATTTGAACGTTAATCCAAGGGCTTTGAGCTTGATCTTGAATTGACGATCTACTTGACTTGATTTGGTGACGAACAATTTAATCTTCGTCTTGAACTTGTTGAATATCAATCTTCTTTTGAGGAATCTTGATCTTCAAAGTACTTGGATATTTGGGAAACATTGATTCGAGGGCTTGACGGCTTGATCTCGGATTAAACGGAAACCTGATTTGGAATTTGAATTCGAAGGCTGATGAAGATTGATATGATCTTCGTCTTCAGTTCTTCGATTTTTTTTTTGGGTTTTGATCTTCTTGAATGGACTTCAATCTTCAAAAACGGTTTTTCGAGGGTCTTAGGACTTGATCTCGGATTAAACGGATTTTTGACTTGAAGATGAATGAAGAACGGTATGGACTTGGTTTCGGATTTGTTGAACCTTTTGGAGTTTGATCTTCCTCGGCAGAAGTGCACTCTTCAAAAACGGTTTTTGGATGGAATTAAGACTTGACGGCGGATTGAAAGGAGTCCTTTACGAAGAACACCTTGAAGATTGTTGAAGAATGTCTTGAATGCCGCGAAGAACGCTTGAAGATGGATGAATTTGGTGGAGCGAAAAACTTAGAGCTTTTCCCTCTTCAACTTGTGAATATTTTGTGTGTGTTTTTTTCTTCTTCAAGACCACCTCTATTTATAGTTGTGGAGTGAATCTCAATTAGAATCTCCTGATGAGATGAACGGTTGTGATCGCGTCTACAATTCCTTGATATGGAAGACTTATCTAAGATAATCTTCTTTCCATCTCTTGAAGATTGAGACTTGGTGGAGAATTATTTCCTTGTGTTGAGATTTGGTGGAGAATTCTTTCCATCTCTTGAAGATTGAGACTTGGAGGAGAAGACTTTACATGTCTTGAGATTTGATGAGCAATTATTTCCTTGTCTTAAGATTTAATTAATATATTTATTTTAATCCCTCAAAATATTAAGACTAAATAAAATATATTTTGTATTTCTTGCATCTTAAGAGTTACCATCATTTAATTTAATTAGACACAAAATTAATGTGTCTACAGACACCTCCCCATCACTATCATTACTATCTCTTATATCTAATATTGCAGCTAATTCTGGACTGCAATTGTATGTAATGAAAGAAGGTAAGGTAGTATGAGCTTCAAATGATATAGCAGCAGCAGGAGGAGGACCAGATGATGTGTTTGCTTGAGGATTATTTGTTTGTGATCATGTAGCATTAGTAGGAGATTCAAGGTTTACAACAGGAGGTTCCTTAGCCATAGCAGAAAACTCCAATGCAGACATTTCATCCTTTGTACAAAAGTCAGTATAATATATATTTCCAGCTAAGTAGCACACTGACACCAAGTTCATGGACTTCCCTTGATGGTGCATCATAATGGTGAAAATACCGTTATTACTTAAAGTTGAACAATAAAAATACGTATATTAAGAGCTGTGAAGAACTAAATCATACATATCTTTTAGTTAATTTTGACGGTTAGTTTTGATCTCTAATTTAGCTTGTTAAACATGATTAAGAGCTTTTTAATCCGCCACACTTGTACTCTAAATACACACACGCTCCCCTGAATATTTCTTGATTCAACAATTGTAGCTTCTTTTCCAATCTTTCAAATCAATAAATGTTTTCCTTTATTTCTCTCTCCACTGATCTTCGTTTGCGCACTATTATTCATTGCTTCGATCATGAAATTCATGAATGTGAATCATGAATTTGTTAAAAATCTTTCCTCCGTGCCTCCAGCCAATAAAACGTTGAGAACACTACATGTAACAGTTTCAGGACCGTGTTTCTCGACTTACATCCAAATGTAATATTTTTACCCAACGTCGATTTTTTCTAATTTAACTATATTTGGCCGATCACAAATGAAATAAGATAATAGAACACAAGGACGATTAAATAAAACATGGATGATGAATGATGATCATAAGAAACAACATGAAGTTTAAAGAGTAAATGAAGGAATTTCACTTAACCCGAATGAGTGGAGAAGGAGAGTTTATTGGGCTCGGCTTTATCTCGTTTGGCTCATATAACATGCCACAAGCAAACGAGATTAAATGTCAGTTGTTGTTATAGGTACTTACGTATATAGAAATAAAATAGTCGCGTATTTTTGATCCACTAATAGCATAGCAGAGAAGACAACATAATACAAAAGAATTATGTGTATAACAAATTATAACATGCATTCTACATGAAAAAGAAATGTTAAAATTATTAAGTGGTATAAGTTGTATACGTATATGCCATTTATTTCTTAATCTCGTACTGCACCACAAAAGAGCATTTGCGACCGGATTTCTAGTCGCGAATGCCCAATTTTCGGTCGCCAATGGACGGTCCCGTAAACCGAGGTCACTAATTTAAGGGTGACCAGAATTCGGTCGCCCTTAAACATTCCCAACTGGATTCCGGTCAAGAATGCCTAAGTAGGCATTCGCCACCGGAATCCGGTCGCGAATACTTAAATAGCATTCGTTACCTGAATCTGGTCACGAATACTAATAAGGCATTCGCTACCGAAATCCTGTCACAAATACTAATTAGGCATTCGCTACCGGAATTCGGCCGCAAATACTAATTAGTATTTGCGATTGAATTCTGGTAGCGAATAATATCATAGTATTCGCGACCGAATTTCAGTCGCCAATAATATTTAACAAAACAAAAAAAAATAATATTCCGGTAAAAATTTAACAGAAATTGTTTTTTTTTGTTAGATTACGATTTTTTGGGATTAGAACACAAAAAATGTTTAGAGTAAAGTATTTGGAAAATTGTTTGAAGATAAAGAAATGAAGAAAGATCGGAAGGAAACGAAGGAAAATGTAAGTGTTGGGTTTTTTTACGAAATGAAAGAGATAAGGAGGAGTATTTAAAAAATTTAGGATGAAGTTTTGAATTTTTGAAAATTTCAAATTCCCGTCCATTTTTAGGGCTATTGGCGACCGAAATGCCAAAAATTTTGAATTTTTGACATTTGCCGCTAAATTGGCGACCAAAATTCGGTTGCCAATAATATTTTAGGCATTCGCGACTGGAGTCCGATCGCAAATAAGGAGTATTTGCGACCTGAATCTGGTCGCAAATATTTAAATTGGCATTCGCTACTGGAATCCAGTCACCAATGCCTAAAATATTATTCGCGACCAGATTCCGGTCGCAAATGCCCTTTATTCGCGACCGAAATCCGGTCACAAATGCCTCTTTTTGTAATCTTTCTTGTTTTTTCATCAGATTTTCATGTGTTTTTTATGAATCTCTCTAAAAAAATATGAGTTCAAGTTATATTTAATTAGTTTAATAGTATTTGAGGTGTGAACTAAAGTGTAGTAAGTTATTTATAGTCGATTAACTAAGTTACCAACTATATATAGTAAACTCTTTTTCGTTCTATACAAAATGATAGGTACTAGAGCACTCATCCCATTTGTGATTGTCTTTTGTTACAAATATTAATATAGAGGTTCCAATGATACTTATATAGATGTTACAACTAAATAATATAAATTATGCGTATAATCAATATGGATCTAGCGATTGTCGTTAGTTTAAAAAGTTTCATTAATATGAATCGATGCTTAAAACTATTATGTAATTCACTACGAATCTAGTTTTTTGTTTTGTTTGTTTAACATACATGTACCTATCATTGTTGAAATATTCATTAAACCAACGATATATATATTAAAACCGATGAAAAAAAATCGTAAATTCAATTTTTATGAATAATTAAACAGGTATTGGCGACCGAATTCCGGTCTCCAACAATAGTATAGGCATTGACGACCGGATTATGATCGTAAATACTCCTTATTCGAGATCAAAATTCAGTCGCGAATAATTATATAGCCATTGGCGACCGGATTCTGGTAGCGAATGCCTATATAATTATTCACAACCAGAACCCGATCGCGAAGAAGGAGTATTCGCGACTGGAATCCGGTCGCGAATGTCTTCTTTGTTTATTCTTTTGAGTATTTTCATCGGATTTTAATGTGTTTTTACGTTTGTTAACATAGAATCTCATTAACAAACATGAGTTCAAGTTATATTTAATTAGTTAATAGTATTTTAGGTGTGAATTAAAGTAGTAAGTTATTTATAGCCAATACACTAAACTCTTGTTCGTTCTATATTTTATGATGCGTAGTGGAGCACTTGTCTCATTTGCGATTGTCATTCGTTACAAATGTTAATATGAAGGTTATACTTATATAGATGTTACAACTAAACAATATAAAACATGCGTATAGTCAATTTGGATATAGCAATTATCGTTAGTTAAAAGTCTCATTAATATGAACCGATGCTTAAAATTATTATGTAATGCACTAAGAATATAGTTTTTTGCTTATTTGACATACATGTACCTATCATTCTTAAAAATTGATCATTAAACCAACAACATATATTAAATCCGATGAAAAAATGTGTAAATTCAAAATTTTCAAATAATTAAGTAGGCATTGACGACCGAATTCCAGTCGCCAATAATTTTGAACGCGAATACTCCTTATTCGTGACCTGAATCCGGTAAAGAATTATTATATAGGCATTGGCGACCAGATTCTGGTAGCGAATACCTATATAATTATTCGCGACGGGAATCTGCTCGCGAATGTCCTCTTTGTTTAATGTTTTAAGTGTTTTCATCGAATTTTGATGTGTTTTTAAGTTTGTTAACATACAATCTTATTAACGAACGTGAGTTCAAGTTATATTTAATTATATTAATAGTTTTTTAGCTATGAATTAAAGTAGTAAGTTATTTATAGTCGATTAACTAATTAAGTTTACCAACTATATATACTAAACTCTTTTTCGTTCTATATTTAATGATATGTAGTGGAGCACTCGTCTCATTTGCAATTGTCATTTGTTACAAATTTTAATATAGAGGTTATACTTATATAGATGTTACAACTAAATAATAAAAAACATACATATAGTCAATATGGATATAACGATTATCGTTAGTTAAAAGTTTTATTAATATGAGCCGATGCTTTAAATTATTATGTAATGCGCTACAAATCTATTTTTTTGTGTTTATTTGACATACATGTACCTATCATTGTTAAAATTGATCATTAAACCAATGACATATATTAAGGAGCCGCATTAACGGGAGAACAAGATTATTTGAGGCTAGTCTTAGTGTTTGAAAAATAGACTTGACTAAAAAATACCTGATGAATCTGTTGTCCATTGCCAACCAGGGATCGGATAGCAAATGGGTAGTTTTTGCAATGAACTCTATATATCTTGAGTGTTGAGTCACTATTACTCTATATATTCCTTTGCTCTTCTATGCAATGTTTGTCTTAATGAGAAAATATGTTTTCAATTTCTTCTTGGTAATTATCAATTTCTTTCGTATTGCAGCACCAAGCAGATATGTCTAGAAGTGGACCTTCGAACGATGGAACTAAAATTGTGGTAAAGTTAATTTAATTATATCGTGTGTCTATTTTTATTCAAAATTATTACAACATTGAAAACCCCAAGTGATTATAATACGACTTAATCAGCTTCAATGTGAGGATAGGCATTTTTATGAATTCACATTTTTTGTGTGTTGACTTATCTGACTTGTATGTAGCTTTTTCATTTCTTAACTAAATTGATGATAAACAATATGAATTTTTAACTAATAAAACCAAAGAAAAATGAATGGACAAGTAATTCTCTAGCATAGATTTTTAATAAAAACAAAAACATGACACAATTTTATATGCCATCGATTTTTCTCTTTTATCCTTTCTTTGTCTAATATTTTCCTTCTTGTTGAATAATAACTAATTAGTAGAGTTTCCCTCTAAATATAGACTTAATTTTTAATATGCAAAAGGTCAAATCAGTTGTCGAACCCCATTATCGACTACTTTAATTCCTCTAGAAAAGCATTATTAAGCAGAGATACAATATTAATATTAGAAGCCCATAATATTTGAGAGCGTTGTGTTACAGATTTCAACATTTGGTCCTTCCTGAGAATTTATCGCAAAAATTAAAATCATTTGCTTACCTGTGAATTATTTGTTGAAATTAAAATCATATTCTTAATGCATATCAATCATCCGACTATACCGCATAGAACCCCTCGTCTACTTGTTTGTGACCATTTTATCAGCATTAGCCAATGTCTCTCTTTTTTCAACAGCAAGCCGCTTCATCCAATGGAAGAACCAAGAAGAGAAAACGCACAAAAACAGGAACTGATGAAAGTATGTTTTTTCGACTTTTCAAATATGCGAATGGTGGCGAGCAATATCTTTTGGAAATGCATGAGGTAACATAATTAGCTAGCCATTTAATTAACCTGTCTTCCTTTTCCCCAAAATATTATTTTGTGCAACTGTTGCACGATGAAGTGACAAAATAAGTTGGTTCGTTCTATGATGATGTGGTTATTTCTTGTAATTTAAGAAATTTCTTAATATGACTCATTTGTTGTACAACATCATTAATACAGTGGTTGCATAAAATAAATTTCTCCACTCTAGGACGACCCATTATAATTCAATCTTATTATTATGTGTATTACAGACTCAATCTGGCGATGTTATATCCCACCACATTATGCTGCAAAGAAAGGGCGGCAAAAAATGGACCGTAGGAATATATGATCTGGATGAAGAAACAGAGCAATTCGCTGACATAATAAAGGAAGACCCTTACCCTCCTATATTTCATATGAAGTATAATTTGCCGTTGTTAGAGCGCCTCAATGGATGAACTGTGGAGAATAGAAAACGCAACTCCACGTCGAAGATTGGAGAATGCGATACTGCATTTAAGATTTGGAAATGCGAGACTCACATACATGATAAGGTTTGAATTTTTATTTTCTATAAAAATATTTCGTCGTGGAGCTCATGGTTTTGTAATTAATGCTCCAAATTGTTTTCTTAATTATATGTTCTTAATTAAGTAATATAATTTACATCGATGCTTTATTTTGAACAGTTTTATTACATCGATGTTTATGGAATATATTACCGAAGAAGAAGTACATGAAATTACGTACTATCGATGAACTAATCGGAATACAAGGCATGTTACATAATATATAAATTTTCTACTACTTCACCTTGCATATTTGGATGAGGGTTTATAGTTAGTATTAAAATACTTATATTGCAGATAGTACTCTAGAGGGAAGCAAGAAGGATGACTTGGATACAGATGAAGAATTCTCTAAGTTTGCGATTAGAGTATTTGAGGCTGACCAAAAAAGGAGGACCGAATCTTTTGGGGTTCAAAACCCATTGGGTTCTAGCGAACATAAAGAGGACATTATAAATGACGATGGTTGGCATTGAACTACACTTGTTTGAACAACAACCTTCTCAAATCTTGTACTTTTTTTGGTCTATTGGCTTTTCTAAATGTTAGAGTTATTACTCCTTATAATACTAGCCAATTTTTATTTTTCATTTTGATTTATGGAACCACTCAGAAGGAAAATATAATATAGAGGAATATGAATGTGGTATCATACATGATGTGCTAGTATTAGTGCCTCTATCTTCAATACACCTTGCATGAGAGTTTTTTCACTCTCTCTCATTAATTCTTTTAAATCTGAGTTGGCCATTTCTTTGTATCTCAATGACTTTTCTGATCTTGCAAAGAAACCTAAGTGCACTATTGTTTTCTTTTATTTATGAATGAAAGATCTACTTCGGATCTTCTAAAACGCATACACACACAAAAATATATACATAAATATACAATACTTGTTCGATTTGAAGCAGTTTTTATTTCTCTGACCGAATTATTTGTTGAAGATAATTTATAAATATTAAATGTCTACCCTTTCTAACAACTTTAGCTTTTAGATGAGATGACAATTCAATATTATTTTTGATATGCCGATGTATTACCAAATTAAGTTGATTTGTATTTGCTTTATTTTTTTTATTTGTTTAGAGTTGGTATTCAAGGAAATTGTGAATTAATTTGTGTCCCCTACTTGTTCTGTGTATATTATTTACTAAAAGGACAAGGAAAGGGGAATTAAACAATTGACGTAATATAAATATGAAGAATATTAAAAGACTAAGAATTAAATCATGGACATGGATTAAAGTAAGGAGCAAGTTGTCCTAAGTAATGCATGTAAGAGAACTCTTAAAAGAGTCTTAATCCGTTTTTGTTTTATTTTTATGTCTTTCTGTTTTTATGGGTTTACTATATATATATATATATATATATATATATAAGAAATAGAAAACATAAACAAGAAAAAAAGCCCTAGCTACTTAAACTATTAAAAGAAACACTACAAGAAAAAGCCACAACGGATACAGAAGTGTGGGAACCAAATGTTGGTTGCCATGATTTGCCAACCAATGGGAACCAATATCTCGTTCCCGTTGCTATTAAACGGCTCTATAAATAATTCAAAGTAAAATTAGAATAATGGGAACCACACTTTTGGTTCCTACTAAGTCGTAGTATCCAATGAACTCAATTTTGGTTCCTACTAAGTCGTAGTATCCATTGAGTGCCACGTGAACTCAATGGAAACCAAAATGTTGGTTCCCATTGATTTATTTTTTTTAAAAAAATAATAATAACGTTAATAAGCAAGACAATCTGATTCTCTCTCATATCACACTTTCCCCAATTCGCACGCACACACAAAACACACACAGAACCCACGAGGGTTTTTACACATAATCCATCAAATTAGCCCAGATCAGCCGTTAATTCCTCAAATCGAACTAAGGTTTGTAATCTCCATCACATAACCTTCGATTTGATACTTTAATTTTGATGTTTCATTGGTTTTTTTTTCGTATGGTATGTTCCAGTCGATTTGTTGATTAGGTCTCGAGTTTTATGTTGTTAAGTGTCTGTTGTTTGCTAATTGAGTAGTGTTTGATGTTGCATGTTGTTAATTTACTTTGATTATATGTGTTGATCATGATCTCTTTTGTAAATTTCATGTTTTCTGTAATTCTTAATGAAAATATGTGTGGATGATCAAATTATTGCAGTGGAAGTTGATGCATGTTTGTTTTTTTTTTTTTTTTTTTTTTTGAATTGGTTGATGCATGTTTGTTGTATCTGTTGTAAAGGAAGGAAAAGTTGTCCTGTTTAGTTGTTTGATGCAATTCTTGATAATGCAATAATCTTTATAGTGGGGGTTAGGGATTAGTTTAAGGGGTTTAGTAAAGAGACTAAAATTGTTATACCTGTGTGTGTTTTGTGTGTGAATCTGACTTGAAATCTAGTTTTAGTGTTAAGTTTGGGAAGTAGGGATTATTGAAATGTTCATATTGCAGCTAGTAATTTAAGTATTTAGTGTTAAGATTCTTGAAATGTTAAGGTTGGGAAATAGGGATTCTAAAACATTTGTGATATGTTCAAGTTTAAAGCTGTTTGTGATAGTTGTTTAGGTTTTAAATTATTAGTGGATGGTGTTTGAGAGAAAAATGTTAATTTCCTCTCCAAGTGTTTTTCTGGTGTTTGAATGAAAGATGGCAATTTGGACATGGTTGTTGTTATGCACTTAGATCTGTCTCAATTAGGATCATTTTGGTTATCCAGTGGTGTGTTGTTTGAGAATGATGTTGTTTGCTTTGAGGTATCAGTGATCAGCATATATAGTGTATAGAAACTGAAGGATTGGTTTTCGTTATTCTGCCAAGCTTAGTGAAATACATTCTGTGTTTATTAAAGTTCATTGCTTGAATTTAGGAAAGTATATTACAAGTATAAATCATTATGAAATCATAGAAATGCATGCTGTTTTGAGTAGATACTTGTTTCATAATTTGATAGTTAGATTAATTATATAAGTGAAGGTTTCATGTTTTATTTCTAGTACTGATTCAATTTCAGTTTCTAACATTCCTATTTTTCTGTCTTCAGATGGCAAAGAAACAAAAGAAGGGTAAGGAGCCGGTGAGTGAATTAGTTACCAAACCACGTGCTTCTCGCCGTCTTGCATATCGCGGCAGGCCTCGTGATACTACGCCACCTCCACCTCCACCACCTTCACCTCCACCACCTCCACCTCCACCAGCAAATGATCCTCCAGTACAGCGTACCCGAACGCCTACCCGAGCAGCAACCCGAACACCTACCCCAGCCACAACCCTTACGCCTACTCGAGCAACCACCCGTGCGACTACCCTTACGCCTACCCGAGTGACAACCCGAGGGGCTACGCGAGAGCCTACCCGAACACCTACCCGAGCAACTGCCCGAGCCACTACCCGAGAGCCTACCCGAACACCTACCCGTGCAACTGCCCGTGCAACTACCCGAACGCCTACCCGAGCGACTACCCGAAGGCATAACCGAGGGACTACCCGAGCAAGTACCCGTGTGACTGCACCACTGGTAGAACCTACCCCATGTATTGCACCGCCAGTAGAACCTTCTCCAACGCCTGATCCGGCAGTAGAGGCTACCGCATCGACTGAATTACCTGTAGAGCCTGGCGTGCCGTTTGATCCGCCTGTAGAGGTTTCCCCGCCGCCTGTAGCACCAGTAGAGGCTACCTCGCCGCTTGAGCCGACAGTAGAGGCTTGCACAACAACGCCGTTTGGATCTTTTAGAGTGGCAGATGATGAGACTGGTGATCCTGGGCCCAGTAACGTCCCCACATCGACCATCTTCGATAATCCCTGGGATTTGGCCGGCCCCATTCCTATCGGACCTTTGCCATGCCCTACTCTGTCACCGCGGCGATCGTCCTCGAATTTGACACGTATCCAGAATCCTTTCCCTCATCCTGTTGTTGCTCGAGGGTCACAGTCGGCCTCCGCTGGTGTTTCTGGGATGGCCGGTTCCACGAGCTCTGCTGGACCGTCTACAAGTTGTCCGTATGATCTATTCGATTCATCCGATTCATCCTCGGGGTCGAGCACTGATGAGGATGGCAGTGATGATGAGATGGACGTCGATAGCGACATTGGGAAAGCCTGGCGCGGTCCCTCTCAAGGACTTATGCCCCCTACAAATGAGAAAGAGCAGGAGGTGATTACTATCGATCCCAGTACAGGAGGGTGGTTGGACAATCATGAGATAACGACGACGATTGGTGCTATTCTAAAGAGGACCTTGGGGAGGCCGTAATTTACCTACAGGGCATGGAAGCCAAAACATAAAAAGACAGCACGGGATGAGTTTAAGGTAAAAAGATATTCTTTAATTAGATTACATACTTTTCAGTTCAGTTATCATATTCTTTACTAATATCATTTTAACAATGTGTGTTTTGCATTTGACGCAGAAAACATTTCAGTGGCCTCCGATTGATGAAGCCCGCATATGGGAGTTGTACGAAGCAGCAGCTGCTGATCGGTTTAAGAGCGCCCTGAGCAAGATCAAAAAGATCTGCCTTAAAGTCGCAGCAGATCCTACGAAGAAAAAGAACCATAAGATCTGGATCCCACCCAACATGCGTCGTAAATATATGGATCACTGGAAGAGCAAACAGCATATGGAACGATCAAACCGAGGGAGGGAAAACCGGAAAAAGGGGAAGGAAATTACCTGGTATGGTGGAAGTCTGAGCTAAGACGAGTGGGCCAGGCGCGAGGTAATCATTAAACTACTTACTAATTACATGAATATAATGTGCATTTATGTGTTTTTCAATGCTTATACTAACTTAATAATTGTCTTATGTTATAGTCGGTAAAATTGGGCATTCCTGTCGTTAAGATCCCTCTGCCATGGCTGTATAAGCTGAAAAGGCAAAAGACGAACAAAGACGGATCGGCAGGTGATTGGATACATCCCGAAGCGGAGGCAACATATGTAAGTCTAACAATGCATGCTTCTTTCCTCAAAATTATAAGTTACATGTCTGATTTTTGGAATAAAAGTTACATATATCAGTTTCATGTGATGTGAGATGCATGTTTCATTTGATCTACTTTCCTTTCAAGTGTTAGTTAATATATCAATTGCATTGTAGCTTAACATTTCACATAGTTAGATAAGTTACTTGTTTGAGTTTTCAGTGTTAAGTAATATATTAACATGTCAGTTTTTTCAGTGTTAAGAAATATATTAAAATTCAACATCATCAGTTAGTGATTGTTATGAAAAACTGTTGGGAAATGTTTCTGAAAGTAGCAGGGCAGATTGTAATCCTTAAGTTTATCCTTTTAATTTCACACAACTGATTTACGAAACGAAACCTTGATATATGTTCATTTAAGTTCTTAATTGTTTGCCACTGAATAATCTAATTATTGCTCTTGTCACAGTACGAGGCTCTGGAAATGTGGCGAGACAGATATGGTCACGACACGAATAATTGGCCAGCTTGGGATTTACGCACCTGGATCAAAGTGGTTGGGAAGAAGAGGAAGAGGGTTCCTGGCTTTTCAAAGCATGCTAGTTTGAAAGCCATTGGGTCAAAGGGTAACGGGGCCAGTTTTGGAGTTGTATTAATTCAAGGATCAGGGACCATTGCCGAGGAGTTGTCGGCACAGTTTCGGGCACAGCAGCAATGGATGCGGTCCTACGAGAATGCTATGATAGATACCCTGCTGAAGATAACACAACAGTTTGGGTTTCCAATGCCAGATTTGTCACAGTTCCCTAGCACACCATTGGTCGACTCGACGCAGATTCCTGGCCCGATCACTTCCCCTATGCCCAGGCCTACCGTGCCGACTCCTCCTCCGGGTGATTCCACAGTGCAACCTTCCGGCGGCCCGCAAACTGTCGGGGGCGGACAACGTGGTCAGGCTTCTCAGTCCATGCATGCTCCACAACCTACTGGTGGTGTTTACATGCCATATATGACGTCTGTGACATCGCAACAGCATTAGAATAACGCGAACGGTGGATTCCAGCAGCCAATGGGCAGCTTTCAGGGGATGCAGCAGGTGCCAGGTGGATTTTGAGGGTCTACGCAGCAAGGGATGGGCGGTTTTTCGATGCCTCAGCAAGGGATGGGTGGGATGCAAGGGTCTGGACAGGGGATGGGTACTTTCCAGGGGTATCTACTGCAAAGGATGGGAGGATACCCGGGGTGGAACGGTTATCAGGGCTCCCAACAGCCAATGGGTGGATTCCAGGGGATGCTGACTTCGTTTCAGCCGTCTAGAATGCATGCACAGCAGCAATTGCAGCAGCATCAGAATGGAGGGATGCCGGATGGCGTGAACGGACAGCAAGGGGTGCAGCAGGAAATAAATCAGGGAGTGGGAGTCCAGCCGAGTGGATCGCATACTAGGGCGCGTGGACAGTCGCAGCAGCAAAGTGGGTCGCACGGGACATATCAATCTGGTCACCGAGAAGGTGACGTTACTGATTTCTTTGGTAATTAAGAGCCCGTGTTCCCTTTTTATTTCATGTTAAGTGTGGTCTGGACAAGGTTATTGTATTGTAAGAATATTAAGTGGTTGGGTGGTGGGATCTGTTGAGACATGTCTTTATTTTGGATGAATATGGTACTTGAATTTGAGACATGTGTTTGTGTTTTAACACAATATGAATTGTGTATTTTGGATGATTATGGATTTTAAGAGTTTGAAGTTTGTTTGGTAGAATGTTTTATTTTATGTGTTGTATGAAGTTTGATTTGTCTGCTTTGATTTAGTTGTTAATAGATGAGTAATTTGGCATGATATTGTAGGAGTGTGATTGACACTTAAAGGGATTATATATGTTGACAGTTTATGTGAAATTGAGAAAGAATGGATTTGACAGTGTTTAAGGATTTTCACAATTTTTGTTGAAATTTATGGTTGTTTTTTTTTTTTAATTTGCTTGAGAGATGCACATGGTTAGGTTATTGCGTTGCAATGTTTGAAAGATAAAATATATTTGTTCGATAGTATCTCTCCAACTCCGATAAAAGGACCATGCAAATAACGTAGTATTTTCATACCTTAATTTGGGAAAACAAGTAACAACACATAATTATTTATATAGTCGCCATTTCATTAAACGTCCATGCAATAAACACCAACAATCTTCATACTCAAATAAGAAAAACAAGGAGAAAGTAACACACACTCACATTCTATTACATATATATTTAGAAACAGCTCATGCGCACGTAATTAGTCGCTATCATTGGAGACAATCGTTTGTCCTTGCCCATTTCCATTGTCATCGTCATCGTCATCTTCATCGTCGTCGCTGTTACTAGACTCAGGTTCAACTTCGGGGGCATCTGCCTCCTCAAACTCGTCATCAGCTAAATGCCTCACATTGAAACCACTGAAGTCAACCACCACCCCTACAGTCGGCACATTGGTTTCTTGAAAAACCGGAGGAATAGGAATCGATATCGACGGATGTTTCATTGAACTTGTGTCGACAATGTGTCTTGCACGGGTGTGGACAACTGCCCACCAACCTCTTCGCACTGATCTCCTAGACTGGCATGCGTACGGAGTATAGTATACATGTTGGGCTTGACTTGCTAGAATGTAGGGGTCTGCTTCTCCCGAGGGAAGGCGACGTCGAGGATCTATCTCTATCAATCGATGCACTGGGTGGACATATAAACCATCAGGCGAAATATCGTACCACACACACTTAAAGAGAATTGCGCGACAATTTTTTTCGCCCGGATAGTCTACTTCTAAGACCTCCTGCAGCATTCCATAATAGAAAATATCTTCGGTTCCTCCTGCACTAGCTTTGACACAAACACCGCAATTCATCTTTTTCTTACCAACGGCATGCTCCTCCGTGTGAAAACGAAGACCGTTAATTTTATAACCATCATACGAATTTACACGGTAATTCGGACCATGCCCCAACGACGTAGACGTGGATCTCCTCTGAAACGACTTGACATCACTTTTTTTTTGAACCACCTAACAAATTTAGTATTGCGTGTCTCGTGAATCTGATAATCACTCAATCCAACGCATTTTTCCTCGTCAAATAACCTGTAACGACAATAATTAGGTGTTTAATATGTCAACAATTTAGTAGAATATTACGACAATTTAGTAGAATATTACGTCGTGATCGACTCTATCGTACATCCAACTTCGATCGCCGTTGTTAAACATATTTCAATCTAATACGAAAAAATATATACATATATTAAGATATATTTCAAGAAATCCTACAAAACAATAACAACAACGAGTGATAAATAGCAAATTAAGTTAGAAACTAAACATACCTTAGCTTGTAATGATTTTGCAATTCACAAATGAGCAATATGAAAGAGTGAAATATGAAGAAAAAAAAAACTTACGTTCAAAAAATGGAGTATTGATCAATTTGAAGAGCAAACTCTCTGTCTCAGTTAGTATCCACTAGCAATGGGAACCAATTTTTGGTTCCCATTGCTTCAGATTGGACCAGGCTCGTGGCATATATTATACCATACGAATTTTGTGGCTCACACTCTTCTCTCAAGATTGTGTGGGTCACCTTTAGGATAAGATTAATTAGTTTATTTCCCTTTAATAATATTGTAGATAAATTGTAGTATTATGATTATAATTCTACTTTTTTGATATATTAAAAGGGAGAAAATGTAATTACACTAATATTCCAAATCAACTCCAATTTTTTTTTTTAAAATAACATTACTTACAAAACACTAATTAGGAAAATCTCGTCCAAATTGGAGTAAGAAATACCGTTAATAAACGTTTAGGGGAAAAAATATAAATATTGAAAAGTTAAAAAACAATTCCGAATTCCAATTTTTTTTCACCGGTGCATTAAAGAAGCTAAGGAGGTGTGTCAATTCAAATTTCGTCCAAATTGGAGTAAGAAATACCGTTAATAAACGTTTAGGGGAAAAAATATAAATATTGAAAAGTTAAAAAACAATTCCTAATTCCAATTTTTTTTCACCGGTGCATTCAAGAAGCTAAGGAGGTGTGTCAATTCAAATTTCGTCCAAATCGGAGTAAGAAATACGGTTAATAAATGTTTAGGGGAAAAAATATAAATATTGAAAAGTTAAAAAACAATTCCGAAATCCAATTTTTTTCACCGGTGCATTCAAGAAGCTAAGGAGGTGTGTCAATTCAAATTTCGTCCAAATCGGAGTAAGAAATACGGTTAATAAATGTTTAGGGGAAAAAATATAAATATTGAAAAGTTAAAAAACAATTCCGAAATCCAATTTTTTTTCACCGGTGCATTCAAAACTCTAAGGAGGTGTGCCGTTTCAAATTTCGTCCAAATCGGAGTAACGAAATAAGATAAATAAACGTTGGGGAAGAAAATATAAATATAGAAAAGTTAAAAAATAATTCCAAATTCTAATTTTTTTTCACCGGTGCATTCAAAACGCTAAGGAGGCGTGTCGTTTCAAATTTCGTCCAAATCGGAGTAACGAAATAAATAAATAAACATTGGGGGAGAAACTTTAAATATGGAAAAGTTATTAAACATTTTCGAATTCCATTTTTTTTAACCGATGCATTCTAAACGCTAAGTAGGTGTGTAATTTCAAATATCGGCCAAATCGGAGTAACGAAAAACGTTAAACAAACATAATAATATAAACTCTATATCTCTCTTCAATCCCAAACCCTAAACCCTAAACCCTAAACCCTTAACCCTAAACCCTAAACCCTAACAAAACATACTTTACATGTCTAAATTGTCTTTTCTTACGTAGAGGTTGTTACACACCTCCGATCCAAATTTTTTTTCACCATACAATATATTATGGATAATTACTATGTCATACAAAATTTCGTGGTCAACGGATTTACGAAAGTCCTTCGAAAAAGTATTGGGGAAAAATTGTAATTATGCAAAAGATGCAAAACAACTTCAAATTCAAGTTTTTTTTAACCAAAATTTTCACAACACTAATGAGACATGCAAATTTAAATTTTATCAAAAAAAGGATAAACGAAACACGTTTAAAAATTATTTGTGGTCAAAAATGTAATTATAAAAACTAATAAGTTGCTGAAGCAATTACCAAAGGAAACCAATGTTCTTGGCAATGGGAACCAAAATGTAGTTCCTGTTGCTCCTAAATTTCTATCTATATATACCAGCCCATTACCAGCCCATTTCACATTCATCATTTTCCTTCTTCTTCCTCATTTCTTTCCACAGAACAGAGGCGCGGCGGCCACCATTGTTGACAAGGTAATTTTTTTTTTCAATTTTCTTAATTAATCTTCTTCATCTCCTTTTATCTATAAATTCAACTAACATTTAATCTTCTAAGTGAAGCTTACAAGATGGTCAAGAACAAAGATGAAACCTAAAAGTGAAATTGGAGAGTTGAAGAAGAAGATGAAATCGACATCGAAATTTTGTGGTTAAGAAGATGAAGATGCGTTGCTACGTTTCAAAAAAAAAACAAGAAGATGAAATCAAAGATGGTGCGTTGCTTCACCATCTCCACCACCGCCGCCGTTCACCATCTCCACCACCGCCGCCGTTCACCATCTCCACCGCCGCCGATGACGACCTTTCACACCGAACACAACGCTGCGTTTTGCTTTTTCCAGAAACTTGTTGAATTCATCAACAATTTTACACCTTTTTCTTCAAATCTTATTTTGTATTGTATGTCTTTTATTTTTACACATTAATGAAATTTATTATAATGCTTTTTAATTTGTATTGTATGCTTTTATGTGATTATACAACAAATTGTGGGGATTAGTTTGCCATATAATTATTATACAACAAATTAGCAAATTTCAGAAAATAGAAACCAAAATAAAAACAAATATATAATAATTTAAAATTAGGAATTTCACCATCCAAAATATTTGAATCATCCAAAACCAAAAAGGGGGGAAATTCTTACACCAAACCAAAATTTTTGAATCAAAAAATTTGGAAAAGGCGGGTTCTGAAATTTTTGAACCAAAATTCTGAAAATTTTGAATTTTCTGAATTTGGTTGGCGGGTTTCCGCCAATTTTTTTAAAAATTTCGAAAAAGCAATAGGAACCAAACGTTGGTTCCTATTGTCGTTCCCACTGGTCGAAGATGAGTCCCTCTGATTGAGAAAATTCAACCAAAGTCGTTGATTAATTAGTCAACAATATTAAATAATGGGAACCAAAATATCGTGTCTATAGAGCAAAGGGTACCAAAGATTGCATTAATGCAGCATTTGGTTCTCGCATGTAATCGAGACTAATCTCCGTCGTTCCCATGAGCAATGGGAACCAAGTGCTTAGTCCCTAATGCATTCGCTACCAGGGTAAACGAAACAACCAGTTTGGTGTACAAAATCCGTGCCCATTGACTATTGGAGACCAAAATACGTGTATAGGCAACCAATTTTGGAGTTTCCCTTGCGGCTTTTTCTTGTAGTGAAACAAAATGAAATTATTTTTGATATTTCTTTCTAAATTGTGATTATTAGAGTTTAGGGGTCCCTTGTCAATGGGGAGAGATTATAAAAAGCTCAAATCTATTGTTGAGCCTATCACTGATGTTTTTCTTTTAAAGGCCTTTCTTTTCTTTTTTTAATACACCGACCAATTATTTTTGACAAATAACACTAATCAATATCATAAAAAGCGAGAAAAACAATCCCCCAAAAAGTTGGTATGAACAATTAAAATTCGATGAACATCTAGTGGTAGACTTGCACTTCAAACATGAATTTCAATTAAAAGAGGTGATAAACTATAGCGCTTTTACCAAATACCCCCAAAATTAAATTTTCGGAAATAGTGCGGCACAAACTATGGTCATTTGTGCAAGTTGCATTACTGCAATTTTTCGACAATATTTTGGCTAAAAACCATTATTTTGAATAGAATCTTGCCCTCTTCAAAACTATTCCATTGGTGGTGACGGTAACAAAAAATTCAATGCGGTTACACGAGAATTTAATTAAGTTAAAAAAAAATTCCGAAAATATGAAGAACACTTTAAAAATATTCTTCATATTTTTGCAAAAGCTTCGCAAAGAACTTAAGTAAAAAAGTTCATGTAACGCCTTTGAGTTTTGTGATAGTGTCACCACCATTAGAACCGTATGGACGATAGGAGGATTTAGCTCAGAATAATTTTCAAGTGCTATTTTTTGAAAATTGCAATAGGGCAACCACCAAAATGATCATATTTTGTGCCCACTGCTGCTCAAAAAATAATTTAGGGGGTATTTGATAAAAGTACCTATATTTCGTAAATAGAAGATTACAATTCTCCATTATGTGTTGTTTACTGATTGTCTTTGCTGCCTTGAGTATTTCTTGGTTTCAAATTAGTCTTTTGTTCAACAACAATTGTTGGATGATTTTCAACCCTTGTTGGCCGGTATGGTTCCCTTATTGGCCATCCAACGTTGGTGTCCCTTGTAACTTCATCTTGTGTGCGAGGATTCTTCGAAGGCCTTGCTGAAGTCTTGAAGGCTCTATGACCACTAGCGTTTCTTTCGTTTCTTGCTATTTCACCCATAGTGCCATTATGGCCTACAACTGGGTTTTGTTGCTAATAAATGTGCTCGCTTCTTGTTCACCATCCTCCGCAGACACCATGTGCATTAAAGGTTATCTAAATGTATATTATGAAATGACTTTGTTAATAGAAGATTCGAAATTAATATCAAATAGAAATCAACGATTATATGCAAGTTATGTGCAATAGGTTTCAACATTGATTCTTCCTGAGAATTTAACACCAAAATTAAAGTCATTTGTACATGTGTGAATCAATTAAAATAGTAATCTTATATCCCAAAGCCCATTAGTTAATTTAATTTTTCATATTTTGTAAAAAATATCAACTGGCTACGCGAAGGACTCCATTTGTTTGTGTGTGACACATTGGGCAAAAATGCGTGCATTTTAGACAATGGAATGTGGAATTCAGGGTAATGGATTTGGAGCTGGTCTTCAAGAATAACTCTCTTCCCTTGTAAGGAAATCTTACTAGAAGAGTTAACTCAACTCATCAAAGACTTCTCCCCGAAACCCAATAGATGTGATAAGCAGAGTCAAATTGGCCACTAATAAAAAATTCTCTGTCTAGTCAGATTACAAGATTCTAACGAGAGAAGCACACCTCCATCAGGATCGTGTTGCACCACTTAAAATGAAATCTTTTGTTTGGAGTACGATACATGATAGGATTTCAACCAAAGTGAACATATCTAAAGGAGAAACTATGCTTAATATAGGTTCTTATCTTGTTAGTTTTGCAATCAATTGAAGAAAATATAGATCATTTATTTTACACGTGCTTTTTTACACACCATGTCTGGATGTGTATTCTTAAGCGGATTGGAGACTAGACAACATTACTCCATGTCTCCATGTTATAATTTGACCATCGTATTAACATTACTCAATGTCTCATTTTTTAAAAGAAGTCGCTTCAAACTGTGGAAACACCAAAAAGAGAAAACGACAAAAACAGGAACGAGTGAACGTATGTTTTTTCGACATCTTAAATTTGTGAATGGTGGCGAACAATATATTTTGGAATTGCACGAGTTATGCGTAACTCGCTATCCATTTAAGTGTTTAACTGACGCCTCCCCCACAAACGTGTTATTTGCTACCACATCACAAAGAAACAAGCATTAAGTTTACTTAATGAAGATGACTCAATGATATGGGCATTTCCCGCATATTGAGCCAGGCCCAAACCAGGCCCATTTTGGAGCATATCGGGGATAACTTTTGTTGTCATATCGGTAATCATCACCGATATATTACTGTGGTCCCCGGATCCCGAGGTCTATAAATACGCGGTGCCCGGATCCCAAAACAAGCAATAATTATCCCTCAGCTACCACTCGTCATATCGAAATACATCACCAATGTTACTTTCGATGTCTCATTCGATATCGTAACTATAACACACACCTGTGACACGTCATACCACCCCATCACCGATCTCACATCGGGGGTCATCCTCGACATCACATCGAAGGTGATTACCGACGTCAGTTCGATCTGTTTACCGATATTCCGCTCCCATCCAAGCATCGAGGCGAAGATCCGAGGTGTTCCGGACCAAGCCTACACGAGACTCGTAGTGTAGGTCTGATTTGAGATAGGCTCGTTATATTGCCAGACTACTCATTTGTAATCGACACTCGCATATATATATATATATATAAAACGATCTATCGCCAAATCAGTGGCGCCGTTTGTGGGAACACCAGTTCCCGGACAAGGACGCCGAAATGCAAGGAAGGAGGACCTGATCCGAACTTAGCGGAGTGGTGACTAGGAGTGCCAGGATGGAGAACACGCAAACCCCACAACACCCGACTGACCGAGAATAGACAATGGCTCGAGCCGAGATGGAGCTCCCTCCACCACAAGTGCAACGAAGGCGCGGACCCTGGAGGCCACCGCGAGCCGCAAATGCAGGTCCGACCCTTGTTGCACCAAGTGCGGCAGAACCCGAGACTGAGGGCCCGCCCATCGAGAACCACGCAGCTGACATTCCAATGACCAAAGCTCCAAATACGGATTTTCTCGGCCAGGAGGAGATAATGCCCGCGGGACAAAGCACCGTCCATCCCGCCGCTATAACCCCGGAGATGCAGGCTCAGATCAACACCACTGTGAGACCAGCGCTGAATTCCACATTGGAGACCTTACACCCACGTCTGGTGGAGCAAAGGGCAAAGGACATCCGGGCGAGGCCCACTGAATCCGGAGCGGATGAGAGAAGGGCAAGGCAAGGATGTGACGAACATGAGGACACGGGGGACTCCTTTAGAGAGATATCACCCGCTGCTTACGACAGGGCGGAGAGACGGGACCCCGGGACCCTAGATCGGGAGCTAGCGAGGAAGATGGAATGGCTGGACCTTGAGAGGGCAGAAGTAGTCGGAGAATGGAATGCGGTCGCGACCGCGCCGAGGTTGCGTATTCAAAGAATGAGGATGCAGAGATACTGCGGGTGATCTCAAGGAGGATGGAACAGCTAGACCGCGAGAGGGCGGAATTGTCGAGAAAGCTGACTCAGAGTAAGGGGAAGGGTCGCAGTAGGACCCCGTTCTCAGATGAGATAGAGGTAGAGGTACTACACATGGGAGACAAGATTCCAACCATAAAGCCATACGACGGAAGAGGCGATCCTACGGATCATCTCCATCAGGTTGATAGCATCCTGAACCTGCACAACTACTCTAGAAACATAAAGGCAAAGATCCTCTCCACCACTTTAACGGGTGCTGCACTAGATTGGTTTACTAGGCTGGAGGCCAGATCCATAACGGACTATGAACATCTGAGGGAGAGATTTGAGAACCAATTCTCTAGCCAAAAGAGAATGAAGACCAACCTGCTACATCTCGGCGCTGTACATCAAAAAGAAAGGGAGAACCTTCGAGACTATATGAAAAGGTTCAACGATGAATTATTGAAGGTGGATGAGCCGCATGGCGGGCAGGTCATGATGATGTTGTTTAAGGGTACAACCCACCGTAGGTTTGCCGGGGAGCTAATCAAATTAACGGAGCCCACCATAGCACAGATCAACAAGCTTGCCAACCAAATGGTCTACGAGGACGAAATGATGGCAACACGTCAGGGTTCGTTTTCCAGCAGGAACGCAGACAGAGAGCGCAATAGGGAAAGGCCCCAAGGACGTACACCCCGTTAAATAGAGGTATTCTGGAGGTGATGGCCGTGGCGAAGAGAAATAGATGGTTGACGGAACCCAGGCCGTTGAATGAGACTCCCGGGATGAAGTCATCCGGCAAATGCTGCGCGTACCACCGTCAACCTGGACATAGGACGGAAGACTGCACACACCTGAGGAACGAAATCGAAAGATTGATCAACGAAGGGAAACTGGTCGAGTTTGTCAGGGGCGCCAGGGAGGATGCTAGAGGAGCAGAGCATTCCTCACCCCCTAGAAGAGACTATTCACCTAGGAGAGGAAAGCAGAAAATGATTGAGGCACCCGAGGAACGAGGTAGGGCCATTGTGAATGCCCCGAGCAGAGGCGTTATAAATGTGATCAACGGAGGATGCTTGGGAGCTGACACGGCTCACGACCGAGAAACCATAACAAGAAGACTCCACAGTGGAGCCTATGTTGGGTACACTAACGCAATCATGCCGGAAGCATACTTGGAGCAGGAGATCTCTTTGACTAGGAAAGACTTGGAGCAGCTTAGCCCATTGGCCTTGACTGCAGGGAAATTAGATTGCCCACTGGTTATCACTATCAACGTGGATGGATATCAGGTGCATAAGGTGTTGGTGGATAGCGGTAGTTCTGCAAACCTGATATTCTCAAAAGCCTACGAGCAGATGGGGATAGCCCCAGACCGACTGAAGTCGATATCCACCCCGTTGACCGGGTTTGGTGGAGCAGAGGTAGTGCCGCTTGGACAAGTCACATTGCCCACCATGTCTGGCAGGAGCCCACGCACTCGGGTCACACCGATAAAATACACAATTGTCAACACCCCATTTCCCTACCACGCCATCATGGGCCGACCGGTT
Source organism: Linaria vulgaris (assembly GCA_948329865.1). NCBI lineage: Eukaryota > Viridiplantae > Streptophyta > Magnoliopsida > Lamiales > Plantaginaceae > Linaria > Linaria vulgaris. Next base: position 11,753,660 of record OX415254.1, on the reverse strand, counting down.
CTCAACCAGATCAGGGCTGTGGTCTCTACTTATTATCAGAAGGTTAAATTCCCGACGCCTCAAGGAGTTGGTGAGATAATAGGTGACCAGGTACAGGGATGGATGTGCTATGTGGACTCGCTGAGGCATCCAAGAATCAGAAGAAGGCAGGAAATACAAGTCCAACACCAAGAATACCTTCCCCGCACGGAGTGATCGCCATGAGGAGCAAACATAACAATATTTTAATTTTCCGCACTTTTTAAATCGTGTTCGAACATTTGAAACATTGCCCCATCGTGGGTTGGTCTGTAAACTTAAATCAGGGGGAACTACGTCGGTCTGATTCCCCACTCAACGGGATATGTAGGCGGGTTAGGTTTACATAGCCCTCGACCGTTATCTCTTATTTAGCCCCTTCGTGGGTCGGCATGTAACTTAAAACATGGGGAACTACGCCGGTCTAATTCCCCACTCAACGGGATACGTAAGCGGGTTAGGTTTACCTAGCCCTCGACCGTTATCTCTTATTTAGCCCCTTCGTGGGTCGACATGTAACTTAAAACAGGGGGAACTACGCCGGTCAGATTTCCCATGCAACGGGATACGTAGGCGGGCTGGGTTTACCTGGCCTTCGACCGTTATCCGTTACTACCTTTTTATTTTTTATTTGTTGCTTGGTGCAATCTAATATTTCATGCAGGGATATGTCCTAAGCAGACGTTATAGAAGTGCAGAGAATGGCACAAACAATTGGGGAATGTTCCCCTAGATATATATTTAACACATCGCCCTCTTACAGGTACAAACAGGTACCACCGGCATGATAGCGCACACCGAAAACACTATTTCTTGTGTAAAACTAATATTCCCAGATCGAGGGAACATCCCTCAAATAACACTGGCACGTCATTTCGTGCTCTCGTATTAGCTTTTATGTCAAAAAAATTTCCTTGTCTATGATGTTTTGCATGGCTTAATGACCTACAGATTCAACAACGACAGAGTCACCAAGAGACATAGTCGGAAAGACAATGAAAAGGCTCGTCTACAAAATCCCCCGTGATAACGGGGTCAATCAAACACAATTCAACAGGTAGCGGGTTCCCTGTGATAACGGGATTCACCCCTACCCTAAAAAATATCCCTTGTGATAACGGGGTCGATCAAAAATAATTCAACAGGTAGCGGGTTCCCTATGATAACGGGATGCACCCCTACCCTAAACCCTGATAGCGGGTTGTACGTTAAAAAACAGAAACAGAGGCACCTTCATGCGATAACCATGATTACTCGACATAATCCGGTATGACCGACAGGTGACATAACAAGGAGAGCCAACAATAACACGAGCAATCACACCATGGATTATGTATGAACAAATATATATCAGGACACGCATAAAAGATCGATTGAATTAACAGGTAAAACCAGGAATCATATTACATGAGGCAACTGTGCCGAAAGAAAAAATACAAAATCCTAGAATCTCAACCAGGATAACGAGGGGCCCCTTTGATGTGTATTAACGCCAAACTCTTCTGCTCGACGATCTCGTGGTACTCCGCCTCCGGTTCTAGATATTCGTCATCATCATCGGAATCCTCCGGAAATTCCCCGTCCGGCCCCTTCAATGGGTTTATGGACGAAGGGTCGTAACCATCCTTGAAACCACCGTCCATCTGAATTTGACCTATGACAGAGGCCTTGGCTTCCTCCCATTCCAGCAAGCCCCGCTCAACACATATCATCTTATACAACCGACTCAGAAGGAACTGTTTGGCCGCACTGGCCAGTTGGCTTTTGCTCAGCGTCATGCACCGCATGTGCCTTTCAACCTGGGCTAATTGGTCCTTCAGAATTGCGACCTCAGCTTCAAGGGCCTCCCGACGAGATGCTTCTTGACCAGCGATAAGTCGAGACTCATTAAGCTCTCCGATCAACCTCTTATTGTCATCTAACAGGACTTCCACATTATTCTCGCTGGCTTTCAAAATATCCATGGCATCGTCTCTCTCATGCTGGAGGTGTACAGCGGCAACATGATCGTATTCGCCCAGTTTCTCGAGCAAACCATTGGTAACTCGGAGCGACTCGGCGTGGTCCGCTTGACCTTTAACGACCATCGTCAAGAAACCTTTCAGAAAACCAGCCACCTGCACGTCCACAATAAGGACTTGATCTCTCAATCAAATGAAAACCCAAAGCAAATACACAGTGAATGGCATAAAGACTACTTACAGAGCGAAAGAGACCACTGTGATCGCCACTTGAACTACCCTCTTCTTTCCTTCTCTTTCGCCCCATGGACGTCCCAACACCAACGTCAGGTTGAGATTGTGAAGTATTACCCACCCCGGCAGTATTTTCACTTGAGGAGGGCACATATTTCTTCGCATTCTTTCGCACGCCCTCATGACCCCTCTTCTTGACGAGCGGAGGGGCGTCATTCGTAGCGATTTCGGCCCCCGGCTGTCTGCGTTCCGCTATTGCATCCAGACTACAATACTCCACCAGCTCGGCTGCGAAACACACAAAATAGAGGATCAAGAAATAAGTCTAGGGGAGAATATCAATTTACAAAGATATAACACTTACCGAGCGTAGATGGACCGTTATATCGCACGGGAGATATCCCACTTGCTCGCAAAACTACGTCACTACAAAGCAAGGTACCGTCGTATGGATAGTTGATCAACTTCCTCAGAAAATCGAAGCTATGTGCAGTACGCCCAACAACGGTTCGTCTCTAATATTTGGTGTCTTCACACCACACGCTAGGAAGCGCATCAAACTCACCAGCCATCCTCTCCTGGATGTACATATACTCGCACTTATTTCCAAATCCATAGCTGGTTTGATTATATTGCATGAACCTAAGCCCCACCTGGGCTCGCACACAGAAGAACCCTCTATCACCACCCTTACAGTTGACCATGATGCTAAAAAGCTCCCAGAACTCGTTAGCTCCGCAAGGGGCACCCAACGCCCTCATAACACAAATGAAAGCTACAATGTAGCCCAGAGCAGACCGTCCCAAGCAGACCCCGATACTTGGTATAATAGCACTAACCGCAGGATCAATCGGGAATCGCAGCCCGTTCTTGAAGTGCTTGGTACTGACAGTAATGCAACCCTTTGGTGGAGTATGCATTCGTTGATCCGCACTGGGGAATACGACCTTATACCCCTCGGGAATGTCATACTTGTCAGAATAATAACCAGCATGATGAGGAACACGAGACTTCATATCCTCGTACTTCTCGGAGGTCTTATATTTCGGGGGGCTGGCCTCAAAGCCCCATTGATCCACATCAGGGCTGGCAGCTTCGGGCGGAGCAGAAAATTCGGCACCGCCCTGTTCACCAGTCAGTTGTTCAGGTCTAAACATCTCATATTCGGAGAATACGGCTCCACCCTCTCCAAAATCCATTTCAGGCAAATCTGCGCCAACATTATCCCCGACAAACGACATATTGACGCTCTAAAAAGATGAAAGGCAAGATCGAAAGTGATATTGGAAAGGGTATCGAATTTGATATCGAAAATTCAAATCAAAGGTAGATATCGAAAGCGAGGTCAAAATCTATATCGGAAGTCAAATTCGACGTGTCTTTCGAAGGGACAACGAAATTTCGCTAGAAGCCAAAGTGGGTTTTCACCTTCCTGACGGCCCATTTACAGATATCGGAGATACTAGATCGAAACTATGTTTCGATCAAACATCAGTACTAATATTCGATGTGATGAAGAAAATGGAGACGGACAGGCGTGCAAGGGACATCACCCTACCAATACACGGACGCCTTACAACATCGAAATACACTTCCGACATCATATCGAATGTGAGTTTTGACATAAGATCGAAGCTAAAACCCGACATCTTACCCTACTACGCGAAGAGCCGCGAGAATATAATAACAGTCCCGGCAACCCTTATCACAATTTTGAAGGAACCCAAATACCAAGGGAACTAGAATTCAAACGAGGACCTCAAACTCGGCGTTCATCACAAGTGCACTCCCCACAAGTTTGATCTCCGTCATTTGAACTGGCGGGACGAAGGGTACAGGTAACCCAGAAATTTTCAATTAAATTTGCGAATCCTTATCTCTAAGATAAGAATCCCCAAATTGGGGGACTACATGATATGGGCATTTCCCGCATACTGGGCCAGGCCCAAACCAGGCTCATTTTGGAGCATATCGGGGATAACTTTCGATGTCATATCGGTAATCATCACCGATATGTTACTGTGGTCCCCTGATCCCGAGGTCTATAAATACGCGGTGCCCGGATCCCAAAACAAGCAATAATTATCCCTCAGCTACCACTCGTCATATCGAAATACATCACCGATGTTACTTTCGATGTCTCATTCGATATCGTGACTCTGTGACACGTCATACCACCCCATCACCGATCTCACATCGGGGGTCATCCTCGACATCACATCGAAGGCGATCACCGACGTCAGTTCGATCTGTTTACCGATATTCCGCTCCCATCCAAGCATCGAGGCGAATATCCGAGGTGTTCCGGACCAAGCCTACACGAGACTCGTAGTGTAGCTCTGATTTGAGATAGGCTCGTTATATTGCCAGACTACTCATTTGTAATCGACACTCGCATATATATATAAAACGATCTATCGCCAAATCACTCTAACCATCTTATATTTCATAAGAAGTATAATATGAGTGAGAGACAGAGGGAGGGGGGGAGGGGGAGGGGGAGGGGGAGAGGGAGAGGGAGAGAGCGAGAGAGATAGTTAGTTAGTTAGTTTTATATATACAAACCTCAAATCTATTGTCAAACCCCGTCATCAAATATTCTTTTAAAAAGCTTTACTACAAGGACATGTGATGTTAATATTAAACTAGAGATCAATAAATATTTGCGAGTGTTATGCGATAGATTTCGACAGTGTGAGTTTAACACAAAAAATAGTGTCAGTTGTATATTCGTTAATTACGTTGCTAAACTTTATTCTTACATAAACAAAGAATATTACTTTAATGTGTCATACTTTTCAAGTGAAAATTTTATTATCCTATTTTGTAAATAAAAAAAATAAGCTGGCTACACCACACGATCCGTGTTTATTTAATTTGTTGCGACCATCTTATTAACTCCATGTCTCTCGTTTTAGTAGAAAGCCGTCTACAAGAACCCAAGAGGAAACGCCAAAATCTAGAACCGATGAAAGTACGTTTTTTCTACTTTTTAAATTTGTGAATGGTGGCGAGCAATATATTTTGGAAATTCATGTGGTATTATTCGCTATTTGTAGCGTTTTATGCAAATTGAATCATAAAAAATGACACGATTAACCAATCTAACAACTTGAACAAGTAACCAACTACTTGAACAAGTAACCAACAGATCATGAAAACTAAAACACAATCAAAAGAACATAAATAAGAAGATCAAACTACAATTAAATTATTATGTAATGCGCTACGAATCTATTTTTTGTGTTTATTTGACATACATGTACCTATCATTGTTAAAATTGATCATTAAACTAATGATATATATTAAATCCGATGAAAAACTCGTAAATTCAAAATAATTAAGTAGGCATTGGCGATCGGATTTCGGTCACGAATACCTACTTAAGCATTCGCGACCGAATTCCGGTCGTGAATTAGGAGTATTCTAGATTGCAATCTGGTCGCGAATAATTATATAGGCATTGACAACAGGATTTCGGTCATCTACTATTGGCGAACCGAATCCGATTGCCGTTAAGCAATGGCGACCGGATTCTGGTCGCCGTTGTCCTCGGGAAAAGGTCATTTTCTTGTAGTGTCGTTGCACATTAAATAAAACACCAAAAATATTTAAAAGAAAAAATGAAGGTGTTTGACGAGGCAACGACTTACATTAAAGAATGATAGTATGAGAGCTTTGAAGAGACAAAGAGAAGACTACAAGCATCATAGAGACAACAATCTATATAAGGGAAAAGTATTAAGATATTCATGGATATAAAGTTGTAATGTATGCGGTATCAATCTGTTTATCTCGTTATGTGCTAAAGAACAAAAAATATACAAGCAAAACATGTGTATAAAAAAAATAATGTTTTCATTAGAGAAAGTATCTTGTTGTGTACTAGATAACACCAAACAACCCAAAAACGTCATGTGTGTTACAACAATATACCTTAAAGAAAGTATTAGAACTTATCAGCTATAAAAAGTTTCTAAATATGCATCCTTTCAAATTGTTCATTAAAACCATCGAGAAACTCAACCATTTATAAAGACCCATCGAAACGAATTGTGCGATATTACGTTGCAGAAATATGTGATTAGCCGTTTCATCATGTACATTGCAAAAAGAGCAAATTGTGTTTCCATTAGACATGATCCCTCTATACATGAGGTACTTTTCGTGGGCAGCCTACCAAGGAAGTTTTTCCATGTGAGAGCCGTCCATTTGAGAGGAGCTTCAGATTTTCAAAGGAGCCGCATTAACGGGAGAACAAGATTATTTGAGGCTAGTCTTAGTGTTTAAAAAACAGACTTGACTGAAAAATACCTGATGAATCTGTTGTCCATTGCCACATGCCTTCAACTTCATCTAAAATGACAATGTTTTTAATTAAGATCATCAAGTCGCGCAGTTGGTCAGATTGCCAAACAAAAAGATGTTGTTTCCAGCTGAAGTTCAATACCCATCAGTCCCCATGCTGTGCTCCCAATTCACTCACTTTTGCAAATTTATTTTGTTAAATGTCCACAAATAGCGCAAAGGCAACTATCCCCTTCATTCGAAATACCTCTAATCCTTAAGTTCATTTTGTAGGAATACTGTTCTGTATTACTTTCCAGGCAAAGCGCCAACATTTTGAGTGGAGCTTTCAAATTCCAAAGCCTCTTTGCAAATTCCATAGCCGAAACACCTGAGTTATTCGAAATTAGATGATATGCTGACCTCATAGAAAAGTTCCCAAATGGTTCGTCCTTCCAAATCCAAATATCATCATTTGCATGGTTGAGGACGATGCTATTAATGAGTTTAAAAGTTCACCGCAGAGTTTGTTCCCAGAGGAAAAAGGTTACGCCTCCATTCAATGTGCCAAACCCACAAATTGTCAATCCATGAGCCCATTTCAAAAACCGTAGCATTTTTATTGACTACTACGAAAAATAAAACCTGTTGTAATGAATGCAAAGCGGTGCATATCCAATCCTCTTAACACACCAGAATCTAGTATGTTTTTCATTTCCAATATGCCGCACAAGATCCCCCCCCCCCCCCCCCCCCCCGCCCCCCGTCTTCATTATTATTGTTCAAATTACCATATGTAAGGTCTTTCCTACAAATACACTGCAATCTAACTGGAGTTATACTTGAGTGCAAGTCATCTGGACTCCACGCCTCACCATATTTAGAAAAGATAACTTTGGTCCAAAGGCTGTCCCTTTTGGTAAGACGCCTCCATCTCTACTTTGAGAGCAATTCTTCATTGAATCTTCCCAAGTCTCGAACATTCAACCCTCCACAATCCTTGCTCTTGCAGGTATTATACTATTTAACCCATGAGATTTTATTTGCGTCTAAAGTCTGGTCAAAAGTCATTGATTGGTTTGGTTTGAAGGTGTCATGCCGGGTCCCCTCGTTGATCATCTCTTTTACTTTTATCAACTTTTTCTATTTGTTGGTGGTAAGGAATCCTGGGAATGTATTTGGCCTATTGCGATTTGGTAAATCTTTGCGCTAGAAACAAGAAAGTACTACAAGATGTGAAGGTTTCAAATATTGTTGATCTTATCAGAGTCCGGCCATGGAGCCGAATCAAATCAAATGATAAAGATTTTGCCTATTTCTATTTATATTGGTTTAATTCTCCGTTACCATGGTTTAAAAGATGAGTATCACGTGTAATCTGTAACCATTCTTTTCATTAATTTGATTCTATTTGGCGAATTAAAAAAATATATATGCGGCATCAATCGGTTAATCTGGTTACACGTTAAAGAACACAAAAAAATCTAAAAAGGGAAAAAGAAAAAAAGCAAGCTGATAAGTGGTCAACATGTCCAATTTAGCAACTAATGATTTCTGGGCTAATTAAATAATATAAAGAATGAAAGTATATAAGTTACAACAATATTTCTCGTATAATCACTTACTAGAAATTATCAACCGCGACTTGATTGTAGATGCATATAATGTGACTTGGAAAAGGCTAATTTAAGGCAAGTTAATGCCAGTGCCACAAAAATATCTCGAAATATTTAGAGCGACAATGAACCCTGGATATGATTATTTCAAAATGCCAAAACCTCATTAACTTTTTATACCTAACAGGTGGTGTACTCTGTGTATGCATTCATTGTACGTACCACATTGAGTTTCAGAACTTTTGACCTAAATCTTCAGTGATATACCTATATAAATGAGCCGCTGCACACAGTCATACACCGCCAAACACTGATAACCTTGCTGCATTTTTCTTGAGACAATACTTTGCCTATACCTTAAACGATTTAGAAACCCTGCCCTCGAAAGTCGAATTAAATGGCATCTTCTCAAGAGAAATGTTCATATAAGATGACTAATACTGAGGTTCAAAAATCATTGGGGTCTAGTGAACAACAAGACGATTGCACAGAGCAACAACTAAAGCAGGAGAAGGTGACATTATGTATATATATATATATATATTTGTTTTTTTTGGGAAGGGCAAAAATGATTATATAGAAAGCACAACATTTCTTTCAATAAATAATATTTTTGAATTTCGTGTTTTTGGGACTACAATTATTTTTTCCTAATACTAACGCTCATTACATTTTATAACATATACATAACCCAGTCTTTTTTTTCTATGTTTCATTTTTTGATGGCAGTGCTCAAAAGGAAAAGGTACTGTAGAAGAATGTGACTGTGATATCATGAACAATGTTCTATCTTGCATACCCCTTGAAACTGAATCAGGGTCTGAGGTAAAGCTGGGATTACATGTTTTTTTCTCATTAATTGTTTTTTCTTAAATCTGCCCTTTAATCATTTTTTTTTCTTAATTCATCCTCATCTTGCAATGAAATCCACATCAGTATTTGGAATATCTATTTTGGGTCTTCTAAAACATATAGATACACACACCATGCATCAAATCGATCCTTATATATTTTGGAGTGATTATTAATTAAAAAAGAAACATTTGTTATTTCTATTCGAAAAAGTAATAACCCCTCAAGTTATTTTCAATTAGGACCCCTTCACCCCCCCCCCCCCCCCCCCCCAACCTCCCAATGATGTTAGAATATTAGAAGAAAACACTCATTTCAGTAAGTTATCTGCTCTAATTGAAATTGATAACATTTTTTTTTATGTAATTTATCAATCTGACAGAGAAAATATTAGTTTATAGTTATGTAAATATAAAAAATGCAGCAATGACGATTAGTTAAACAATATGAAATGTTAACTAATAAAACCAAAGAAAAATGAATGGACAAGTAATTCTCTAGCATAGATTTTTAATAAAAACAAAAACATGACACAATTTTATATTCCATCGATTTTCCTCTCTTATCCTTTCTTTGTCTAATATTTTCCTTCTTGTTGAATAATAACTAAGTTGAAATTAGTAGAGTTTCCCTCTAAATTTTGACTTAATTTTCAATACGCAAAAGGTCAATTCTGTTGTCGAGCCCCATTGTCGACTACTTTAATTCCTTTGGAAAAGCATTATTAAGCAGAGATACAATATTAATATTAGAAGCCCATAATATTTGAGAGCTTTGTGTTACAGATTTCAACATTTGGTCCTTCCTGAGAATTTATCGCAAAAATTAAAATCATTTGCATACCTGTGAATTATTTGTTAAAATTAAAATCATATTCTTAATGCATATCAATCATCCGACTATACCACATAGAACCCCTCGTCTACTTGTTTGTGACCATTTTATCAGCATTAGTCCATGTCTCTCTTTTCTCAGCAGCAAGCCGCTTCATCCAATGGAAGAATCAAGAAGAGAAAACGCACAAAAATAGGAACTTATGAAAGTATGTTTTTTCGACTTTTCAAATATGTGAATGGTGGCGAGCAATATCTTTTGGAAATGCATGAGGTAACATAATTGGCTAGCCATTTAATTAACTTGTCTTCCTTTTCCCCAAAATATTATTTTATGCAATTGTTGCACGATGAAGTGACAAAATAAGTTGGTTCGTTCTATGATGATGTGGTTATTTCTTGTAATTTAAGAAATTTCTTAATATGCGTCATTTGTTGTACAACATCATTAATACAGTGGTTGCTTAAAATAAATTTCTCCACTCTAGGACGACCCATTATAATTCAATCTTATTATTATGTGTATTACACACTCAATCTGGCGATGTTATATCCCACCACATTATGCTGCAAAGAAAGGGCGGCAAAAAATGGACTGTAGGAATATATGATCTGGATGAAGAAACAGAGCAATTCGTTGACATAATGAAGCAAGACCCTTACCCTCCTATATTTCATATGAAGTATAATTTGCCGTTGTTAGAGCGCCTCAATGGATGGACTGTGGAGAATAGAAAACGCAACTGCACGTTGATGATTGGAGAATGCGATACTGCATTTAAGATTAGGAAATGCGAGACTGACATACATGATAAGGTTTGAATTTTTATTTTCTATAAAAATATTTCGTCGTGGAGCTCATGGTTTTGTGTAATTAAGGCTCCAAATTGTTTTTTTAATTATATGTTCTTAATTAAGTAATATAATTTACATCGATGCTTTATTTTGAACAGTTTTATTATCATCGATCCAGACAGTTCAGATCATTTGTCGAGGTGGCATCATTCGTGCTATACTCAAGTAAACCGAATGACTTAAAACCACCAACTACGATCCCACAAGAACCGCACATTCAGGTGGTGAAGTACTCACATTTGTTTTTCAGTTTCTATTTTTTTCCAATGGTTCTTTGTTAGTACTATATCACCAACTTGCTACAATTTAACATCTTAGCAATTCTCTTCACTTGACCGAAGAAAATTTTAAAGACTTTATTGCAATGCAGGAGGATGAGCGGCTTTGACAATGATTACATTATCAAATGTCGAAGCATCAAATAATCTTCTACAAAGATCGGACAAACAGGCGGGTGAACAGTGTCAAGCCCTAAGCCCGAACAAAACTATAAACACATGTGTTATTATGGAATATATTACCGAAGAAAGAGTACCTAAATATACTATCGATGAACTAATCGGAATACAAGGCATGTTACATAATATATAAATTTTCTACTACTTCACCGTGCATATATTTGGATGAGGGTTTATAATTAGTATTAAAATACTTATATTGCAGATAGTACTCTAGAGAGAAGCAAGAAGGATGACTTGGATACAGATGAAGAATTCTCTAAGTTTGCAATTAGAGTATTTGAGGCTGACCAAAAAAGGAGGAACGAATTTGGGGGTTCAAAACCCATTGGGTTCTAGGGAACATAAAGAGAACATTATAAATGACGATGGTTGGCATTGAACAACAACCTTCTCAAATCTTGTACTTTTTTTGGTCTATTGGCTTTTCTAAATGTTAGAGTTATTACTCCTTGTAATACTAGCCAATTTCTATTTGTTTTTATATTTCATTTTGATTTAAGGAACCGCTCAGAAGGCAAATGTAATATAGAAGAATATGATTGTGGTATCATACATGATGTGCTAGTATTAGTGCCTCTATCTTCAATATACCTTGCATGAGAGTTTTTTCACTCTCTCTCATTAATTCTTTTAAACCTGAGTTGGCCATTTCTTTGTATCTCAATGACTTCTCTGATCTTGCAAAGAAACCTAAGTGCACTATTGTTTTCTTTTATTTATGAATGAAAGTTCTACTTCGGATCTTCTAAAACGCATACTCACACAAAAATATATACACAAATATACAATGCTTGTTCGATTTGAAGCTGTTTTTATTTCTCTGACCGATTTATTTGTTGAAGATAATATATAAATATTAAATATCTACCCTTTCTAACAACTTAAGCTTTTAGATGAGATGGCAATTCAATATTATTTTTGATATGCCGATGTATTACCAAATTAAGTTGATTTGTATTTGCTTTATTTTTTTATTATTTGTTTAGAGTTGGTATTCAAGAAAATTATGAATTAATTTTTGTCCCCTACTTGTTCTGTGTATATTATTTATTAAAAGGACAAGGAAAGGGGAATTAAATAACTGACGTAATATAAATATGAAGAATATTAAAAGACTAAGAATTAAATCATGGACATGGATTAAAGTAAGGAGCAAGTTGTCTTAAGTAATGCATGTAAGAGAACTCTTAAAAGAGTCTTAATCCGTTTTTGTTTTATTTTTATGTCTTTCTGTTTTTATGGGTTTACTGTATATATATATAAAAGAAATAGAAAACATAAACAAGAAAAAAAAGCCCTAGCTACTTAAACTATTAAAAGAAACAAAATGAAATTATTTTCGATATTACTTTCTAAATTGTGATTATTAGAGTTTTGGGGTCCCTTGTCAATGGGGAGAGATTATAAAAAGCTCAACTCTATTGTTGAGCCTATCACTGATGTTTTTCTTTAAAAGGCCTTTCTTTTCTTTTTTTAATAAACCGACCAATTATTTTTGACAAATAACACTAATCAATATCATAAAAAGCGAGAAAACAATCCCCCAAAAAAGATGGTATGAACAATTAAAATTCGATGAACATCTAGTGGTAGACCTGCACTTCAAACATGAAGTTCAATTAAAAGAGGTGATAAACTATAGCGCTTTTACCAAATACCCCCAAAATTAAATTTTCTGCAATAGTGCGGCACAAACTATGGTCATTTGTGCAAGTTGCATTACTGCAATTTCTCGACAATATTTTGGCTAAAAACCATTATTTTGAATAGAATTTTCCCCTCTTCAAAACTATTCCATTGGTGGTGACGGTAACAAAAAATTCAATGCGGTTATATGAGAATTTAATTAAGTTAAAAAAAATTCCGAAAATATGAAGAACACTTTAAAAATATTCTTCATATTTTTGCAAAAGCTTCGCAAAGAACTTAAGTAAAAAGGTTCATGTAACGCCTTTGAGTTTTGTGATAGCATCACCACCATTAGAACCGTCTAGACGATGGGAGGATTTAGTTCAGAATGTCTGTTCAAAGGCGTTCGTATGGGTAACTCGAACTTGGAGATCACGCATCTCCAGTTTGCCGACGATACTGTTCTTTTTTGTGAGCCTTAATACTAACCTGTTTGCTATCAAAAGTATGCTTATGATTTTTGAGGTTATGTCAGGTTTGAAGATTAATTATGCAAAGAGTCATCTGTATGGGATGAACATGGACGATCAGATCCTCAATCAATTTGCATCACAAGTGAATTGCCAAGTTGGATCCTTTCCGTTCAAATATCTAGGGGTGCTGGTAGGTGCGAACCATCGAAGATTCACTACATGGCTGCCAGTTATAAATACGTTGAAGAATCGATGGATGTCATGGAAAAATAATCCATTATCCTTTGGTGGTCGGACCGTTCTTCTGCAATCAGTCTATACTGGTATTCCTATTTATTATTTGTCCATTTATAAAGCACCAAAGAAGTTTATCAATGTCATTACTAAAATTCAGAGACAGTTTTTTTGGGGTGATAATTCTGAAAATGTTAAGACGGCATGGGTCAAATGGAGCACCGTTTGTGATAGGAAAATGGTTGTGGAAGCTGATTTGTAATGAGGAAGGTGTTTGGAGAAAAATCATCTTTGCTAAATTTGGTCAGTTTGATGTCAATTCGTTACTTCATTGCGAAAACACTCATCTCAAAGTTAAATCCAGTTGGTGAAAAATTGTGTTTGATGTGTGTAATTTAGGTTCTTCAAATGGATGGTTTGTTGATAATGTGGTGCGTCGAGTGGGCAACGGATGCAACACCAAGTTCTGGCAGGACAAATGGGTTGGTATTAATCCACTCAAATGTGATTTTGTTAGACTTTTCCAGATCTGTACAAATAGGGATGCATATGTGAATGATCTTGGTTCCTGGAATGATGGTCAATGGAGCTGGTCTTTTACGTGGAGAAGGCAGCTCTTTGAGTGGGAATGCGAATTGTTAAACAATCTACTGTATACTATTTCTAATATTCAGCTTATTCCAAATACCGAGGATCACTGGAGGTGGAGTATCGATAAAAATTCTCAGTATTCTGTGGCGACGGCCTACAAATACTTCGCAAACAGACAAAGCAGCGGTTCACAGTCTTTCTTTACTTTTCTAGAAGCAATCAGCTCCTCTGAAGATGACTATTTTTTCCTGGCGCGTGTTACTTGATCGAATTCCCACCACTACCAATTTGCAGCGAAGAGGCATCATACCAACAAGCTAACTCTCTTGATTGTGTCTTCTGTAATTCTTTTACGGAGACCTCTCAACATCTTTTCTTCGAGTGTACGGAGGCTTACCTTATTTGGATGGATTTTTATCGGAAATTTGGTATTCTTACTGTTCTCCCGAACAATCCCTATGATCATTTCTCTAAACACTCTACTTTGAAGGTTAACAAGAAGAACCTTATCTTCTGGAAAGGACTTTGGTGTTTTGTGATTTGGTATATTTGGTTGGCAAGAAATAAAAAGGTGTTTCACAACGAGGCGGTGGTCCGAGGAAGAATTATGGAGTTTATTTTTGTTCAAGTATGGAAATGGAGGAAAGCACATGATCCTGCTTTTGGTTTTTCCTTTTCTGATTTATTTCAGTTCCCTACTAATGTAATAATGATGTAACATTGTTGAGGACCTTTCGAGTATTGTTCTTGGGGTTGGAGGAGCACTTGTCCTCCCGTAGTATATTTTTACTTTTGCTGATCAAAACAAAGTTCAGAATAATTTTCAAGTGCTATTTTTTGGAAATTGCAATAGGGCAACCACCAAAATGATCATATTTTGTGCCCACTGCTGCTCAAAAAATAATTTAGGAGGTATTTGATAAAAGTACCTATATTTCGTAAATAGAAGATTACAATTCTCCATTATGTGTTGTTTATTGATTGTCTTTGCTACCTTGAGTATTTCTTGGTTTCAAATTAGTCTTTTGTTCAACAACAATTGTTGGATGATTTTCAACCCTTGTTGGCCGGTATGGTTCCCTTATTGGCCATCCAACGTTGGTGTCTCTTGTAACTTCATCTTGTGTGCGAGGATTCTTCGAAGGCCTTGCTGAAGTTTTGAAGGCTCTATGACCACTAGCGCTTCTTTCGTTTCTTGCTATTTCACCCATAGTGACATTTTGGCCTACAACTGGGTTTTGTTGCTAATAAATGTGCTCGCTTCTTGTTCACCATCCTCCGCAGACACCATGTGCATTAAAGGTTATCTAAATGTATATTATGAAATGACTTTGTTAATAGAAGATTCGATATTAATATCAAATAGAAATCAACGATTATATGCAAGTTATGTGTAATAGATTTCAACATTGATTCTTCTTGAGAATTTAACACCAAAATTAAAGTCATTTGTATATGTGTGAATCAATTAAAATAGTAATCTTATATCCCAAAGCCCATTAGTTAATTTAATTTTTCATATTTTGTAAAAAATATCAACTGGCTACGCGAAGGACTCCATTTTTTTGTGTGTGACACATTGGGCAAAAATGCGTGCATTTCAGACAATGGAATGTGGAATTCAGGGTAATGGATTTGGAGCTGGTCTTCAAGAATAACTCTCTTCCCTTGTAAGGAAATCTTACTAGAAGAGTTAACTCAACTCATCAAAGACTTCTCCCCGAAACCCAATAGATGTGATAAGCAGGAGGCAAATTGGCCACTAATAAAAAATTCTCTGTCTAGTCAGATTACAAGATTCTGACGAGAGAAGCACACCTCCATCAGGATCGTGTTGTAGGGGCTATTTGGAAGTCAAACGCACCACTTAAAATGAAATCTTTTGTTTGGAGTACGATACAGGATAGGATTTCGACCAAAGTGAACATATCTATAGCAGAAACTTTGCTTAATATGGGATCTTATCTTGTTAGTTTTACAATCAATTTGAAGAAAATATAGATCATTTATTTTATACGTGCTTTTTTACACACCATGTCTGGATGTGTATTCTTAAGCGGACTGGAGACTAGACAACATTACTCCATGTCTCCATGTTATAATTTGACTATCGTATTAGCATTACTCAATGTCTCATTTATTAAAAGAAGTTGCTTCAAACTGTGGAAACACCAAAAAGAGAAAACGACAAAAACAGGAACAAGTGAACGTATGTTTTTTCGACATTTTAAATTTGTGAATGGTGGCGAACAATATATTTTGGAATTTCACGAGTTATGCGTAACTCGCTATCCATTTAAGTGTTTAACTGACGACCCCCCCTCCCCCCCACCCCCCAAACATGTTATTTGCTACCACATCACAAAGAAACGAGCATTATGTTTACTTAATGAAGATGACTCTAACCATCTTATATTTCATAAGAAGTATAATATGAGTGAGAGACAGAGAGCGGGGGGAGGGGGAGAGGGAGAGGGAGAGAGATAGTTAGTTAGTTAGTTTTATATATACAAAGCTCAAATCTATTGTCAAACCCCGTCATCAAATATTCTTTTAAAAAGATTTACTACAAGGACATGTGATGTTAATATTAAACTAGAGATCAATAAATATTTGCGAGTGTTATGCAATAGATTTCGACAGAGTGAGTTTAACATAAAAAATAGTGTCAGTTGTATATTTGTTAATTACGTTGCTAAACTTTATTCTTACATAAACAAAGAATATTACTTTAATGTGTCATATACTTTTCAAGTGAAATTTTTATTATCCTATTTTGTAAAAAAAATAAAAAATAACCTGGCTACACCGCATGATCCGTGTTTAGTTAATTTGTTGCGACCATCTTATTAACATTACTCCATGTCTCTCGTTTTAGTAGCAAGCCGTCTACAAGAACCCAAGAGGAAACGCCAAAAATCTAGAACCGATGAAAGTATGTTTTTTCTACTTTTTAAATTTGTGAATGGTTGCGAGCAATATATTTTGGAAATTCATGTGGTATTATTCGCTATTTGTAGCGTTTTATGCAAATTGAATCATCAAAAAGGACACAATTAACCAATCTACCAACTTGAACAAGTAACCAACAACTTGAACAAGTAACCAACATATCATGAACAATAAAACACAATCAAAAGAACATAAATAAGAAGATCAAACTACAATTAAATTATTATGTAATGCGTTACGAATCTATTTTCTGTGTTTATTTTACATACGTACCTATCATTGTTAAAATTGATCATTAAACCAATGATATATATTAAATCCGATGAAAAACTCGTAAATTCAAAATAATTAAGTAGGCATTGGCGACCGGATTTCGGTCACGAATACCTACTTAACCATTCACGACCGAATTCCCGTCGTGAATTAGGAGTATTCTAGACCGCAATCTGGTCGCGAATAATTATGTAGGCATTGGCAACAGGAGCCGCATATATGGGCACTGGCAACAGATTTTCAAAGGAGCCGCATTAACAGGAGAACAAGATTATTTGAGGCTAGTCTTAGTGGTTAAAAAACAGACTTGACTGAAAAATACCTGATGAATCTGTTGTCCATTGCCACATGCCTTCAACTTCATCTAAAATGACAATGTTTTTAATTAAGATCATCAAATCGCGCAGTTGGTCAGATTGCCAAACAAAAAGATGTTGTTTCCAGCCGAAGTTCAATACACATCAGTCCCCATGTCGTGCTCCCAATTCACTCACTTTTGCAAATTTATTTTGTTAAATGTTTTAAATGCGACTGAATCTTGAGCGTAGAGATCCCAACCACTTCTCATGCCAGAAAAAGATATTCCTACCATTGCCAACTTTTTTCCCAACATTATATGTAAACCAATCGTTTCTTTCAAGTCCAATACCAGTCGAGTAGATGCCACACCACCATGTCGTTGAACATTAAAGAACACATAAATATGCAAAA
Source organism: Linaria vulgaris (assembly GCA_948329865.1). NCBI lineage: Eukaryota > Viridiplantae > Streptophyta > Magnoliopsida > Lamiales > Plantaginaceae > Linaria > Linaria vulgaris. The sequence continues at coordinate 11,735,679 of OX415254.1, read as the reverse complement.
AATGCTTTGTGAATCACTAAGAGAACAATCTACAGTATAGAATAGTATTTGAGTGATATAATATGCGGCATCAAGATTTGATCAACATTTTCCTGCTCAAGTCCACAAATAGCGCAAAGGCAACTATCTCCTTCGTTCGAAATACCTCTAATCCTTAAGTTCATTTGTGTAGGAATACTGTTCTGTATTACTTTCCAGGCAGAGCGCCAACATTTTGAGTGGAGCTTTCAAACTCCAAAGCCTCTTTGCAAATTCCATAGCCGAAACACCTGAGTTATTTGAAATTAGATGATATGCTGACCTCATAGAAAAGTTCCCAAATGGTTCGTCCTTCCAAATCCAAATATCATCATTTGCATGGTTGAGGACGACACTATTAATGAGTTTAAAAGGTCACCGCAGAGTTTGTTCCCACAGGAAAAAGGTTACGCCTCTATTCAATGTGCCAAACCCACAAATTGTCAATCCATGAGCCCATTTCAAAAATCGTAGCATTTTTATTGACTGCTACGAAAAATAAAACCTGTTGTAATGAATGCAAAGCGGTGCATATCCAATCCTCTTAACACACCAGAATCTAGTATGTTTTTCATTTCCAATATGCCGCACAACATTAATGTCGAACCCCCCGTCTTCATTATTATTGTTCAAATTACCATATGTAAGGTCTTTCCAACAAATACACAGCAATCTAACTGGAGTTGTACTTGAGTGCAAGTCATCTGGACTCCACGCCTTACCATATTTAGAAAAGATAACTTTGGTCCAAAGGCTGTCCCTTTTGGTAAGACGCCTCCATATCTACTTTGAGAGCAATTCTTCATTGAATCTTCCCAAGTCTCGAACATTCAACCCTCCACAATCCTTGCTCTTGCAGGTATTATACCATTTAACCCATGGGATTTTATTTGCGTCTAAAGTCTGGTCAAAAGTCATTGATTGGTTTGGTTTGAAGGTGTCATGTCGGGTCCCCTCGTTGATCATCTCTTTTACTTTTATCAACTTTTTCTATTTGTTGGTGGTAAGGAATCCTGGGAATGTATTTGGCCTATTACGATTTGGTAAATCTTTGCGCTAGAAACAAGAAAGTACTACAGGATGTGAAGGTTCCAAATATTGTTGATCTTATCAGAGTCCGGCCATGGAGCCGAATCAAATCAAATGATAAAGATTTTGCCTATTACTATTTAGATTGGTTTAATTCTCCGTTACCATGGTTTAAAAGATGAGTATCACGTGTAATCTGTAACCTTTCTTTTCATTAATTTGATTCTATTTGGCCGATTAAAAAAATATATATGCGGCATCAATCGGTTAATCTGGTTACACGTTAAAGAACACAAAAAAATCTAAAAAGGGAAAAAGAAAAAAAGCAAGCTGATAAGTGGTCAACATGTCCAATTTAGCAACTAATGATTTCTGGGCTAATTAAATAATATAAAGAATGAAAGTATATAAGTTACAACAATATTTCTCGTATAATCACTTACTAGAAATTATCAACCGCGACTTGATTGTAGATGCATATAATGTGACTTGGAAAAGGCTAATTTAAGGCAAGTTAATGCTAGTGCCACAAAAATATCTCGAAATATTTAGAGCGACAATGAACCCTGGATATGATTATTTCAAAATGCCAAAACCTCATTAACTTTTTATACCTAACAAGTGGTGTACTTTGTGTATGCATTCATCGTACGTACCACATTGAGTTTCAGAACTTTTGACCTAAATCTTCAGTGATATACCTATATAAATGAGCCGCTGCACACAGTCATACACCGCCAAACACTGATAACCTTGCTGCATTTTTCTTGAGACAATACTTTGCCTATACCTTAAATGATTTAGAAACCATGTGTTAAATATAATTTTACATGACTTTAATCGTTTTGAACTACATGACGTCACAAATAGATTCACACGTAAATAGAAAAGAAGAAATACCTCCGTTCATCGTGTCGTGGTAGAAAGCAGCTAGGCGTGAGCACGAACCGTCAACGAACAATTGATAGGAAGTCTTGGTTTCTCTCTTCTCCCTATACACCTTAATTTATGTGTTTCTTGAGTATGATTTATGATGGGTAAAGTCATAGTATATATAGGTGAAGAGAGGACCAAGATCCAGTTAGGGTTTAATTAGGACTTAATCTCGACCGTCCATCACGGAAGAGTCTTAATTGGAAATAACTCTATAATTAATTATAATATAATTAGGTAACTAGAATATAGAATTAACATATATTCCTAGAAAACTAGGATTCCTTAGACCACAATTATGGAAAGATAAATACTATAAAGATTTATCTTACAGTCTCCCACTTGGTCGATAGGAATGCTCATTAGTGTTTTCATTTGGAAATCATAAGGCGCGCATAAAAATGTTAAAACTTTTCTTTAGCTAGTTGTCATAAGTGCCTTGATTAATCAAGTAAGCTAATAAGAGTCATGGCGGGCACATTATTTTGCAACATGATTCCTTCCATGTACCACAATATTAACAACAATCATAACTAGGCCATTAGTAAGAGTTTTCATAATGGTCCCATAATGTCTTAAACAAAGACAAATTCTGTTATCATAAATCCAACAATAATATGTGTACACAATGGAAAAACAGAATAGAAAAGATGTAGAAGTCCAATAAGAGCTCAAAATAAAATGTCAAATACAATAATAATGAATAATGAATTGCAGAAATTAACTAGGAGCTATCTTCAAGACCCATACTGCTAGCATGTTTCTGAAATGGTTTTGGAGGTAGTCCTTTCGTAAATATATCTGCAACCATCTCATCTGTACCTAAATGATCAATGACAATCTTTCCTCTTCTAACATCTTGTTTCAGTGATAGATATTTAAGGTCCATGTGTTTTGATCCCTTAGATATCCTGTCATGCTTAGAGAATTGAATTGCAGCTTTATTGTCAAAGTAGATAGTCAAAGGCCCAGAAATAAAGCTCAATGACCCAAATTGACAAACAAAATTACGCAACCATGCTCCTTGATTTGCAGCCTCAAAACATGCCACGTATTCAGCTTCCATAGTAGATGTGTAGAGCAACTCGGATTTTTGGCTTTTCCATGATATTGCACCTCCAGCTAAGAGATAAGTATAACCAAGAGTGCAATGCCTAGAGTCTGAACATCCACCAAAATCTGAATCAGAAAATCCAACCATCTGTAGATGTGTTGACTTTCTATACGTGAGCATAAAATTTCTTGTTCCTTTTAAATATCTCAGTACTTTCTTTGCAGCTTTCCAATGAGCGAGTCCTGGGTTACTCTGAAATCTACTTAGCATCCCAACTGCATGGCTAATGTCGGGTCTGGTGCAGACTTGTGCATACATCAAACTCCCAATAAGTGAAGCATAAGGATAACTTTCCATATCTTTACGTTCCAGTTCATTTTTCGGACATTGATCAAGATCAAGCTTGTCTCCTTTATGCAATGGAACAACACTAGAAGAACATGTCATCATGCCAAATCTCTCTAGAACTTTATCAATATATGCTTTCTGAGACATACCTAAAATCCCAAGTGATCTATCACGAAATATTTCTATTCCAATCACATAGGACGCCTCACCCATATCTTTCATTTCAAAGTTCTTAGATAGATAACACTTAGTCTCACGTAAAAGACAAAGATCACTACTGGCTAATAGAATATCATCAACATACAGAACCAAAAATATGAACTTACTCCCACTGATCTTGAGGTATATACATGGATCAACAATATTTTCTTTAAAACCGAAGTCAGTAATGGTTTTATCGAACTTTAGATACCATTGCCTCGAAGCTTGTTTCAGTCCATAAAGTGATTTCTTGAGTTTGCAGACCATGTCTTCCTGACCTTAAATAATGAAGCCTTCAGGTTGACGCATATAGACTTCTTCTTGCAAGTCTCCATTAAGAAAGGCGGTTTTCACATCCATTTGATATAGCTCAAGATCATAATGAGCTACTAATGCCAAGATAAATTAAGAGAGTCTTTTCTTGACACAGGAGAAAAAGTCTCAGTGTAGTCAATGCCTTCTTTCTGATTAAAACCTTTGGCTACAAGTCTAGCTTTATGACGTTCAATATTGCCATTGGAGTCGTGTTTGGTCTTGAAGACCCACTTACACCCGACTGCTTTGTGTCCTTGAGGCAATTGAACAATGTCCCAGACTTCATTTTTATCCATAGATTTTATTTCATCTTTCATGGCATCAATCCACTTATTAGAATTAACGTCTTTAATGGCTTGTTTGTAGGAAATCGGGTCTTTAAGAATCCCAATATCAGATTCTACTTGATAAAGCAAATAATCATTGGAAATAGCAGATCTCCTCTCACGAGTTGATCTTCTTAATGCAGGTTCCTCTGGTTCTTCATCAATATGATCATTATTGGCAATAATCTCATTATGGAGTTGTGTATCATTATTTGGGTGCTCTTCATTGTCTAAACCTTCGACAACAGGAAGATTCCCAACATCTTTAGGAAAAGAGGGTGAAGGGATAGGCACCCTTATTTCTTGAATGATTACATCTTGTATTTTATCACTCCCACTGATTTTGCCATTCTCATAGAATCTAGCATTACCCGTTTCTACAATTCTCGTACTATGGTTAGGACAATAAAACATATATCCTTTAGACTTTTCTGGGTAACCAATAAAGAAACCACTAATCGTTCTAAAGTCTAATTTCTTTTCATGTGGGTTATAAATTCGTGCTTCAGCTGCACATCCCCAAATTTGAAGATGTTTTAAACTAGGCTTCCAGCCCTTCCATAGTTCAAAAGGGGTCTTTGGAACTACTTTGCTAGGAACTCGGTTTAAAATATATACAGCTGTTCTTAAGGCATACATCCACAAGGATATTGGTAAATTAGCATGACTCATCATAGACCTAACCATTTCCATATAAGTACGATTTCGCCTTTCAGCTACACCATTTTGCCATGGAGAACCAGGTGTAGTATATTGAGCGACAATTCCAAGATTTTGGAGAAGTTTTGCAAAAGGTCCAGGATGTTGTCCTGTTTCATCATACCTTCCATAAAATTCACCACCTCTATCTGACCTTATGATTTTCACTTTTCTATCTAATTGCCTTTCGACTTCAGTAATGAATAATTGTACAACATTCACTGACTGAGATTTTTCATGCAATAAATAGAGATAACAATAACGTGAAAAATCATCAATAAAGGTAATGAAATATTTTTCACCACCAAAAGTTGGAATGTCAAAAGGTCCACAAATATCTGTATGTATTATTTCAAGAAGCTGGGTACTTCTTGTGGCTCCTTTCTTTGTGTGTTTTGTTTGCTTACCCTTAATGCAATCAACACATACTTCATGATTAGTAAAATCAAGACTTGGAAGAATTTCATCTTTTACTAATCTTTTGATTCTTTCACTGGAAATATGTCCCAGCGTTTTATGCCACAAGAAATAAGAGTCGTTTTTAGACGAATTATGTTTTGTTTCACCATTAGTATGCAGGGTGAGATGAGTTTCAGAAGATTGAGTAGCAAGATTAAATCTATAAAGCCCATCAATTATAATTCCAGAACCAACATAATCAGAATTCAAAATTAAATTAAAACAACCATCTCCATGATTAACTTTAAAACCACAACTATCAAGTTTGCTTACGGAAACTAAATTACGAGAAATAGAAGGAACATAAAGAGTTTGAAATAAATCTAACTGAAATCCACTATCTAAAATGAGACGATAAGTTCCAATAGCTTCAACTGGGACTTTGTCTCGGTTTCCCATGAATAAGAAGTTTTCACTTGGGTTTGTGGTTTGGGTCGTAAGAAATCCCTGCATGGAATTTGAAACATGAACATTAGCACCAGAATCAATCCACCAAGTATGAGGAGAAACATAGGAATTATTTGATTCATAAAAACTTATGAAACCCATAGGGTTACCTTTCTTTTCGAACCATTCCCTTCGTTTATGGCAATCTTTCTGAAAGTGTCCAGTCTTTTTGCAAAATTTGCACCGGTCATCTTTCTTTGCCTTTTTCTCTGTTGGTTGATTAGAGTCATTCATTCTGGGTGGTGCTCTTTTATGGCTTGAGTTGTGCCTTTTCCCAGCTTTAGATCCAGCTCCTTGGACAAAGTGTGCAACCCTAATACCTTGTTTGTTCAGCCTGCCCTCCTCTTAAACCAATTTGTTAGCCAATTCATTAACAGACCACTTTTCCTTAATAGCGTTGTAATGAATTTGGAAAGGTCCGTACTGAGGAGGTAAAGAATTTAGAATAAATTGGACGAGAAAAGAATCATCCACCATCATTTCTAAATTATTTAACTTAGCTGCAAGGTTCGTCATCTCAATGCAGTGGTCATGCATAGAGCGTGTGCCGTCAAACTTCATCGTTGTAAGTTCTGCCATAAGTGTCCCAGCAAGAGACTTGTCTGCAGTCTTAAAGCGTTCTTTTATTGATGTTAAGTAACCCTTAGCATTTACTGGTGTGGGTAGGGAAGTTTTGATGTTGGCAGCAATTGTCATTCGTAAGAACATAATGCTCAGTCTATCAGACTTCTCCCAAGATTTAAGGAGAGCCTTCTGTTCAGTAGTACTTGTATCCGTAATGGGATCTGGCTTCACAGTTGTGAGAGCCAAATCCAAATCAAGTACCCCCAAGGTGAATTCAACTTTCTCTTTCCATTCTGAGAAGTTGGTTCCCGTGAGAAGTGGAACAGCTGAGACGCATGATGACAATTGTGCGGGAAAAATTGCTGCAATTTATCGAGATATAAATTTATTAATTGAGGTGTAATACATAAACAACACATAATTTTTGGAATATTTACGACAAGAAAATATAGCGCTCCTGTGGGCAGTCACTATAAATTCTACACATAATACCATTAAGAGTCGTAATATTTAATATTCTTGATTTAAGTAATATACTAACTTTAATAAAACATTGGAAATCTGTGGATTTCTTTGGTTTACGTATATATTACTTATTTTATTGTTGAAAATTAATATGATTTTTGATTGCCTGTGGGTCAACCAATTAATTCATAAGGTTCATCAACTATCTTGATAATGGTAATATAATTTGTGATTCGAAAATCTTTTATCTTTTAGTGTTAAAGTCACTGTGGTGATCTCTAACCTTAATAAACGTAATTTATTACGTTAAATTCCTTAAAATTAAGGAATTGTTCTTGTAATATTGATGGATATTGAGTTCTGAAGTGGAATCGACTTCGCCTTAGGTACATTATGATAGATTATGTAATATCCGTATCATTATATTTAAGGAAGTTGTTCATATAAATTTTACTGAATTAGAGAAAAATCAATTATGCCGTGAATTGAACGTTACTGTATATGCGCAGTTATGCATATCCTTAAATCTAAGGCAAAATACCTAGATCTCTAAGCAAGAGCAGATCGCATAAGGTTTGACAATTAAAATATTTTGTACAAGAGTGCACATATGTATAACAGAGAAGGCATAATTACAGGTAACAAGTAATTAATTACATCATGTTAACAAGTAATTAATTACAGGATAAACAAAAACGACATTAACTTATTTGTTTTTGCAGGAGAATAATTATCAACATTAATTTGATTGCATGAGAATAACTATTACCATCAATTATGATATCATGAAAAGGACGGTAGCATAAACAATTCAAGACATCTCTGTTATATCCTTTACCACGTAATATAAGCATATATAAAATCAAAGTACATCTACTACATGCTTGACATAATTAAAGAACATAATTACAAAATTCTATCTGTACTGCCATCAAAGTAAAATCCGGAGCGTTTTTGCATGTTCTAGGATATTAATTATTATAAACGAGATACATACAAGAAAAACTCAAATCCCAAACTTGCTTCGTTATAATTTGAATCTATATATTTAAAGGACAATCATGCGTTCACAAACCTAAGCTCTGATACCACATGTTAAATATAATTTTACATGACTTTAATCGTTTTGAACTACATGACGTCACAAATAGATTCACACGTAAATAGAAAAGAAGAAATACCTCCGTTCATCGTGTCGTGGTAGAAAGCAGCTAGGCGTGAGAACGAACCGTCAACGAACAATTGATAGGAAGTCTTGGTTTCTCTCTTCTCCCTATACACCTTAATTTATGTGTTTCTTGAGTATGATTTATGATGGGTAAAGTCATAGTATATATAGGTGAAGAGAGGACCAAGTTCCAGTTAGAGTTTAATTAGGACTTAATCTCGACCGTCCATCACGGAAGAGTCTTAATTGGAAATAACTCTATAATTAATTATAATATAATTAGGTAACTAGAATATAGAATTAACATATATTCCTAGAAAACTAGGATTCCTTAGACCACAATTATGGAAAGATAAATACTATAAAGATTTATCTTACACCCTGCCCTCGAAAGTCGAATTAAATGGCATCTTCTCAAGAGAAATGTTCATATAAGATGACTAATACTGAGGTTCAAAAATCATTGGGGTATAGTGAACAACAAGACGATTTCACAGAGCAACAACTAAAGCAGGAGAAGGTGACATTATATATATATATATATATATATATATATATATATATATATATATATATATATATTTGTTTTTTTTGGGAAGGGCAAAAATGATTATATAGAAAGCACAACATTTCTTTCAATAAATAATATTTTTGAATTTCGTGTTTTTGGGACTACAATTATTTTTTCCTAATACTAACGCTCATTACATTTTATAACATATACATAACCCAGTCTTTTTTTTCTATGTTTCATTTTTTGATGGCAGTGCTCAAAAGGAAAAGGTACTGTAGAAGAATGTGACTGTGATATCATGAACAATGTTCTATCTTGCATACCCCTTGAAACTGAATCAGGGTCTGAGGTAAAGCTGGGATTACATGTTTTTTTTCTCATTAATTGTTTTTTCTTAAATCTGCCCTTTAATCATTTTTTTTTCTTAATTCATCCTCATCTTGCAATGAAATCCACATCAGTATTTGGAAAATCTATTTTGGGTCTTCTAAAACATATAGATACACACACCATGCATCAAATCGATCCTTATATATTTTGGAGTGATTATTAATTAAAAAAGAAACATTTGTTATTTCTATTCGAAAAAGTAATAACCCCTCAAGTTATTTTCAATTAGGACCCCTTCACCCCCCCCCCCCCAACCTCCCATTGATGTTAGAATATTAGAAGAAAACACTCATTTCAGTAAGTTATCTGCTCTAATTGAAATTGATAACATTGTTTTTTATGTAATTTATCAATCTGACAGAGAAAATATTAGTTTATAGTTATGTAAATATAAAAAATGCAGCAATGACGATTAGTTAAACAATATGAAATGTTAACTAATAAAACCAAAGAAAAATGAATGGACAAGTAATTCTCTAGCATAGATTTTTAATAAAAACAAAAACATGACACAATTTTATATTCCATCGATTTTTCTCTTTTATCCTTTCTTTGTCTAATATTTTCCTTCTTGTTGAATAATAACTAAGTTGAAATTAGTAGAGTTTCCCTCTAAATTTTGACTTAATTTTCAATACGCAAAAGGTCAATTCTGTTGTCGAGCCCCATTATCGACTACTTTAATTCCTTTGGAAAAGCATTATTAAGCAGAGATACAATATTAATATTAGAAGCCCATAATATTTGAGAGCTTTGTGTTACAGATTTCAACATTTGGTCCTTCCTGAGAATTTATCGCAAAAATTAAAATCATTTGCATACCTGTGAATTATTTGTTAAAATTAAAATCATATTCTTAATGCATATCAATCATCCGACTATACCACATAGAACCCCTCGTCTACTTGTTTGTGACCATTTTATCAGCATTAGTCCATGTCTCTCTTTTCTCAGCAGCAAGCCGCTTCATCCAATGGAAGAATCAAGAAGAGAAAACGCACAAAAATAGGAACTTATGAAAGTATGTTTTTTCGACTTTTCAAATATGTGAATGGTGGCGAGCAATATCTTTTGGAAATGCATGAGGTAACATAATTGGCTAGCCATTTAATTAACTTGTCTTCCTTTTCCCCAAAATATTGTTTTATGCAATTGTTGCACGATGAAGTGACAAAATAAGTTGGTTCGTTCTATGATGATGTGGTTATTTCTTGTAATTTAAGAAATTTCTTAATATGCGTCATTTGTTGTACAACATCATTAATACAGTGGTTGCTTAAAATAAATTTCTCCACTCTAGGACGACCCATTATAATTCAATCTTATTATTATGTGTATTACACACTCAATCTGGCGATGTTATATCCCACCACATTATGCTGCAAAGAAAGGGCGGCAAAAAATGGACTGTAGGAATATATGATCTGGATGAAGAAACAGAGCAATTCGTTGACATAATGAAGCAAGACCCTTACCCTCCTATATTTCATATGAAGTATAATTTGCTATTGTTGGAGCGCCTCAATGGATGGACTGTGGAGAATAGAAAACGCAACTCCACGTTGATGATTGGAGAATGCGATACTGCAGTTAAGATTAGGAAATGCGAGACTGACATACATGATAAGGTTTGAATTTTTATTTTCTATAAAAATATTTCGTCGTGGAGCTCATGGTTTTGTTTAATTAAGGCTCCAAATTGTTTTTTTAATTATATGTTCTTAATTAAGTAATATAATTTACATCGATGCTTTATTTTGAACAGTTTTATTATCATCGATCCAGACAGTTCAGATCATTTGTCGAGGTGGCATCATTCGTGCTATACTCAAGTAAACCGGATGACTTAAAACCACCAACTACGATCCCACAAGAACCGCACATTCAGGTGGTGAAGTACTCACATTTGTTTTTCAGTTTCTATTTTTTTCCAATGGTTCTTTGTTAGTACTATATCACCAACTTGCTACAATTTAACATCTTAGCAATTCTCTTCACTTGACCGAAGAAAATTTTAAAGACTTTATTGCAATGCAGGAGGATGAGCGGCTTCGACAATGATTACATTATCAAATGTCGAAGCATCAAATAATCTTCTACAAAGATCGGACAAACAGGCAGGTGAACAGTGTCAAGCCCTAAGCCCGAAGAAAACTATAAACACATGTGTTATTATGGAATATATTACCGAAGAAAGAGTACCTGAATATACTATCGATGAACTAATCGGAATACAAGGCATGTTACATAATATATAAATTTTCTACTACTTCACCGTGCATATATTTGGATGAGGGTTTATAATTAGTATTAAAATACTTATATTGCAGATAGTACTCTAGAGAGAAGCAAGAAGGATGACTTGGATACAGATGAAGAATTCTCTAAGTTTGCAATTAGAGTATTTGAGGCTGACCAAAAAAGGAGGAACGAATTTGGGGGTTCAAAACCCATTGGGTTCTAGGGAACATAAAGAGAACATTATAAATGACGATGGTTGGCATTGAACAACAACCTTCTCAAATCTTGTACTTTTTTTGGTCTATTGGCTTTTCTAAATGTTAGAGTTATTACTCCTTATAATACTAGCCAATTTCTATTTGTTTTTATATTTCATTTTGATTTATGGAACCGCTCAGAAGGCAAATGTAATATAGAAGAATATGATTGTGGTATCATACATGATGTGCTAGTATTAGTGCCTCTATCTTCAATATACCTTGCATGAGAGTTTTTTCACTCTCTCTCATTAATTCTTTTAAACCTGAGTTGGCCATTTCTTTGTATCTCAATGACTTCTCTGATCTTGCAAAGAAACCTAAGTGCACTATTGTTTTCTTTTATTTATGAATGAAAGTTCTACTTCGGATCTTCTAAAACGCATACTCACACAAAAATATATACACAAATATACAATGCTTGTTCGATTTGAAGCTGTTTTTATTTCTCTGACCGATTTATTTGTTGAAGATAATATATAAATATTAAATATCTACCCTTTCTAACAACTTAAGCTTTTAGATGAGATGGCAATTCAATATTATTTTTGATATACCGATGTATTACCAAATTAAGTTGATTTGTATTTGCTTTATTTTTTTATTATTTGTTTAGAGTTGGTATTCAAGAAAATTATGAATTAATTTTTGTCCCCTACTTGTTCTGTGTATATTATTTATTAAAAGGACAAGGAAATGGGAATTAAACAACTGACGTAATATAAATATGAAGAATATTAAAAGACTAAGAATTAAATCATGGACATGGATTAAAGTAAGGAGCAAGTTGTCTTAAGTAATGCATGTAAGAGAACTCTTAAAAGAGTCTTAATCCGTTTTTGTTTTATTTTTATGTCTTTCTGTTTTTATGGGTTTACTGTATATATATATAAAAGAAATAGAAAACATAAACAAGAAAAAAAAGCCCTAGCTACTTAAACTATTAAAAGAAACAAAATGAAATTATTTTCGACATTACTTTCTAAATTGTGATTATTAGAGTTTTGGGGTCCCTTGTCAATGGGGAGAGATTATAAAAAGCTCAACTCTATTGTTGAGCCTATCACTGATGTTTTTCTTTAAAAGGCCTTTCTTTTCTTTTTTTAATACACCGACCAATTATTTTTGACAAATAACACTAATCAATATCATAAAAAGCGAGAAAAACAATCCCCCAAAAAAGATGTTATGAACAATTAAAATTCGATGAACATCTAGTGGTAGACTTGCACTTCAAACATGAAGTTAAATTAAAAGAGGTGATAAACTATAGCGCTTTTACCAAATACCCCCAAAATTATATTTTCTGCAATAGTGCGGCACAAACTATGGTCATTTGTGCAAGTTGCATTACTGCAATTTTTCGACAATATTTTGGCTAAAAACCATTATTTTGAATAGAATTTTCCCCTCTTCAAAACTATTCCATTGGTGGTGACGGTAATAAAAAATTCAATGCGGTTACACGAGAATTTAATTAAGTTAAAAAAAAATCCGAAAATATGAAGAACACTTTAAAAATATTCTTCATATTTTTGCAAAAGCTTCGCAAGGAACTTAAGTAAAAAAGTTCATGTATTGCCTTTGAGTTTTGTGATAGCATCACCACCATTAGAACCGTCTGGACGATGGGAGGATTTAGTTCAGAATAATTTTCAAGTGTTATTTTTTGAAAATTGCAATAGGGCAACCACCAAAATGATCATATTTTGTGCCCACTGCTGCTCAAAATATAATTTAGGGGGTATTTGATAAAAGTACCTATATTTCGTAAATAGAAGATTACAATTCTCCATTATGTGTTGTTTATTGATTGTCTTTGCTACCTTGAGTATTTCTTGGTTTCAAATTAGTCTTTTGTTCAACAACCATTGTTGGATGATTTTCAACCCTTGTTGGCCGGTATGGTTCCCTTATTGGCCATCCAACTTTGGTGTCTCTTGTAACTTCATCTTGTGTGCGAGGATTCTTCGAAGGCCTTGCTGAAGTCTTGAAGGCTCTATGACCACTAGCGCTTCTTTCGTTTCTTGCTATTTCACCCATAGTGCCATTTTGGCCTACAGCTGGGTTTTATTGCTAATAAATGTGCTCGCTTCTTGTTCACCATCCTCCGCAGACACCATGTGCATTAAAGGTTATCTAAATGTATATTATGAAATGACTTTGTTAATAGAAGATTCGATATTAATATCAAATAGAAATCAACGATTATATGCAAGTTATGTGCAATAGATTTCCACATTGATTCTTCTTGAGAATTTAACACCAAAATTAAAGTCATTTGTATATGTGTGAATCAATTAAAATAGAAATCTTATATCCCAAAGCCCATTAGTTAATTTAATTTTTCATATTTTGTAAAAAATATCAACTGGCTACGCGAAGGACTCCATTTTTTTGTGTGTGACACATTGGGAAAAAATGCGTGCATTGCAGACAATGGAATGTGGAATTCAGGGTAATGGATTTGGAGCTGGTCTTCAAGAATAACTCTCTTCCCTTGTAAGGAAATCTTACTAGAAGAGTTAACTCAACTCATTAAAGAATTCTCCCCGAAACCCAATAGATGTGATAAGCAGGAGTCAAATTGGCCACTAATAAAAAATTCTCTGTCTAGTCAGATTACAAGATTCTGACGAGAGAAGCACACCTCCATCAGGATCGTGTTGTTGGGGCTATTTGAAAGTCAAAAGCACCACTTAAAATGAAATCTTTTGTTTGTAGTACGATACAGGATAGGATTTCGACCAAAGTGAACATATCTAAAGGAGAAACTACGCTTAATATGGGATCTTATCTTGTTAGTTTTGCAATTAATTTGAAGTACACACCATGTCTGGATGTGTATTCTTAAGCGGATTGGAGACTAGACAACATTACTCCATGTCTCCATGTTATAATTTGACTATCGTATTAGCATTACTCAATGTCTCATTTTTTAAAAGAAGTTGCTTCAAACTGCGGAAACACCAAAAAGAGAAAACGACAAAAACAGGAACGAGTGAACGTATGTTTTTTTGACATTTTAAATTTGTGAATGGTGGCGAACAATATATTTTAGAATTTCACGAGTTATGCGTAACTCGCTATCCATTTAAGTGTTTAACTGACGACCCCCCCCCCCCCCCCCCCCAAACATGTTATTTGCTACCACATCACAAAGAAACAAGCATTATGCTTACTTAATGAAGATGACTCTAACCATCTTATATTTCATAAGAAGTATAATATGAGTGAGAGACAGAGAGAGAAGGGGGAGGGGGAGAGGGAGAGGGAGAGAGGGAGAGAGATAGTTAGTTAGTTAGTTTTATATATACAAAGCTCAAATCTATTGTCAAACGCCGTCATCAAATATTCTTTTAAAAAGCTTTACTACAAGGACATGTGATGTTAATATTAAACTAGAGATCAATAAATATTTGCGAGTGTTATGCAATAGATTTCGACAGTGTGAGTTTAACATAAAAAATAGTGTCAGTTGTATATTTGTTAATTACGTTGCTAAACTTTATTCTTACATAAACAAAGAATATTACTTTAATGTGTAATATACTTTTCAAGTGAAATTTTTATTATCCTATTTTGTAAAACAAAAAAAAATAATAACCTGGCTACACCGCAGGATCCGTGTTTAGTTAATTTGTTGCGACCATCTTATTAACATTACTCCATGTCTCTCGTTTTAGTAGCAAGCCGTCTACAAGAACCCAAGAGTAAACGCCAAAAATCTAGAACCGATGAAAGTATGTTTTTTCTACTTTTTAAATTTGTGAATGGTGGCGAGCAATATATTTTGGAAATTCATGTGGTATTATTCGCTATTTGTAGCGTTTTATGCAAATTGAATCATCAAAAATGACACAATTAACCAATCTACCAACTTGAACAAGTAACCAACAACTTGAACAAGTAACCAACAGATCATGAACAATAAAACACAATCAAAAGAACAGAAATAAGAAGATCAAACTACAATTAAATTATTATGTAATGCGCTACGAATCTATTTTCTGTGTTTATTTTACATACGTACCTATCATTGTTAAAATAGATCATTAAACCAATGATATATATTAAATCCGATGAAAAACTCGTAAATTCAAAATAATTAAGTAGGCAATGGCGACCGGATTTCGGTCACGAATACCTACTTAACCATTCACGACCGAATTCCAGTCGTGAATTAGAAGTATTCTAGACCGCAATCTGGTCGCGAATAATTATATAGGCATTGGCAACATGATTCCGGTAATCTACTATTGGCGAACTGGATTCGATTACCGTTAAGCAATGGCAACCGGATTTTGGTCGCCGTTGTCCTCGGGAAAAAGGTCATTTTCTTGTAGTGTCGTTGCACATTAAATAAAACACCAAAAATATTTAAAAGAAAAAATCAAGGTGTTTGACGAGGCAACGACTTACATTAAAGAATGATAGTATGAGAGCTTTGAAGAGACAAAGAGAAGACTACAAGCATCATAGAGACAACAATCTATATAAGGGAAAAGTATTAAGATATTCATGGATATAAAGTTGTAATGTATGCGGTATCAATATGTTTATCTCGTTATGTGCTAAAGAACAAAAAATATACAAGCAAAACATGTGTATAAAAAAATTAATGTTTTCATTAGAGAAAGTATCTTGTTGTGTACTAGATAATACCAAACAACCCAAAAACGTCATGTGTGTTACAACAATATACCTTAAAGAAAGTATTAGAACTTATCAGCTATAAAAAGTTTATAAATATGAATCCTTTCAAATTGTTCATTAAAACCATCGAGAAACTCAACCATTTATAAAGACCCATCGAAATGAATTGTGCGATATTACGTTGCAGAAATATGTGACTAGCCGTTTCATCATGTACATTGCAAAAAAAGCAAATTGTGTTTCCATTAGACATGATCCCTCTATGCATGAGGTACTTTTCGTGGGCAGCCTACCAAGGAAGTTTTTCCATGTGAGAGCCGTCCATTTGAGAGGAGCTTCAGATTTTCAAAGGAGCCGCATTAATGGGAGAACAAGATTATTTGAGGCTAGTCTTAGTGTTTAAAATACAGACTTGACTGAAAAATACCTGATGAATCTGTTGTCCATTGCCACACGCCTTCAACTTCATCTAAAATGACAATGTTTTTAATTAAGATCATCAAGTCGTGCAGTTGGTCAGATTGCCAAACAAAAAGATGTTGTTTCCAGCTGAAGTTCAATACCCATCAGTCCCCATGCCGTGCTCCCAATTCACTCACTTTTGCAAATTTATTTTGTTAAATGTTGTAAATGCGACTGAATCTTGAGCGTAGAGATCCCAACCACTTGTCATGCCAGAAAAACATATTCCTACCATTGCCAACTTTTTTCCCAATATTATATGTAAACCAATCGTTTCTTTCAAGTCCAATACCAATCGAGTAGATGCCACGCCACCATGTCGTTGAACATTAAAGAACACATAAATATCCAAAAAATGCATTGTGCATCACTAAGACAACAATCTACAGTATAGAATAGTATTTGAGTGATATAATATGCGGAATCAAGATATGATCAGCATTTTCCTGCTCAAGTCCACAAATAGCGCAAAGGCAACTATCTCCTTCATTCGAAATACCTCTAATCCTTAAGTTCATTTTTGTAGGAATATTGTTCTGTATTTGTTTCCTGGCAGAGCGCCAACATTTTGAGTGGAGCTTTCAAACTCCAAAGCCTCTTTGCAAATTCCATTGCCGAAACACCTGAGTTATTTGAAATTAAATGATATGCTAACCTCATAGAAAAGTTCCCAAATGGTTCGTCCTTCCAAATCCAAATATCATCATTTGCATGGTTGAGGACGGCGCTATTAATGAGTTTAAAAGTTCAGCGCAGAGTTTGTTCCCAGAGGAAAAAGGTTACGCCTCCATTCAATGTGCCAAACCCACAAACTGTCAATCCATGAGCCCATTTCAAAAATCGTAGCATTTTTATAGACTGCTACGAAAAATAAAACCTGTTGTAATGAATGCAAAGCGGAGCATATCCAATCCTCTTAACACACCAGAATCTAGTATGTTTTTCATTTCCAATATGCCGCACAACATTATTGTCGAACCCCCCGTCTTCATTATTATTGTTCAAATTACCATATGTAAGGTCTTTCCAACAAATACACAGCAATATAACTGAAGTTGTACTTGAGTGCAAGTCATCTGGACTCCACGCCTTACCATATTTAGAAAAGATAACTTTGGTCCAAAGGCTGTCCCTTTTGGTAAGAAGCCTCCATATCTACTTTGAGAGCAATTCTTCATTGAATCTTCCCAAGTCTCGAACATTCAACCCTCCACAATCCTTGCTCTTGCAGGTATTATACCATTTAACCCATGGGATTTTATTTGCGTCTAAAGTCTGGTCAAAAGTCATTGATTGGTTTGGTTTGAAGGTGTCATGCCGGGTCCCCTCGTTGTTCATCTCTTTTACTTTTATCAACTTTTTCTATTTGTTGGTGGTAAGGAATCCTAGAAATGTATTTGGCCTATTACGATTTGGTAAATCTTTGCGCTAGAAACAAGAAAGTACTACAGGATGTGAAGGTTCCAAATATTGTTGATCTTATCAGAGTCCGGCCATGGAGCCGAATCAAATCAAATGATAAAGATTTTGCCTATTCCTATTTAGATTGGTTTAATTCTCCGTTACCATGGTTTAAAAGATTTGATTCTATTTAATTTGGCCGATTAAAAAAATATATATGCGGCATCAATCGGGTAATCTGGTTACACGTTAAAGATCACAAAAAACTCTAAAAAGGGAAAAAGAAAAAAAGCAAGCTGACAAGTGGTCAACATGTCCAATTTAGCAACTAATGATTCCTGGGCTAATTAAATAATATAAAGAATGAAAGTATATAAGTTACAACAATATTCCTCGTATAATCACTTACTAGAAATTATCAACCGCGACTTGATTGTAGATGCATATAATGTGACTTGGAAAAGGCTAATTTAAGGCAAGTTAATGCCAGTGCCACAAAAATATCTCGAAATATTTAGAGCGACAATGAACCCTGGATATGATTATTTCAAAATGCCAAAACCTCATTAACTTTTTATACCTAACAAGTGGTGTACTCTGTGTATGCATTCATCGTACGTACCACATTGAGTTTCAGAACTTTTGACCTAAATCTTCAGTGATGCCTATATAAATGAGCCGCTGCACACAGTCATACACCGCCAAACACTGATAACCTTGCTGCATTTTTCTTGAGACAATACTTTGCCTATACCTTAAAACAATTTAGAAACCCTGGCCTCGAAAGTCGAATTAAATGGCATCTTCTCAAGAGAAATGTTCATATAAGATGACTAATACTGAGGTTCAAAAATCATTGGGGTCTAGTGAACAACAAGACGATTCCACAGAGCAACAACTAAAGCAGGAGAAGGTGACATTATATATATATATATATATATATATATATATATATATATATATATATATTTTGTTTTTTTTTTGGGAAGGGCAAAAATGATTTATAGAAAGCACAACATTTCTTTCAATAAATAATACTTTTGAATTTCGTGTTTTTGGGACTACAATTATTTTTTCCTAATACTAACGCTCATTACATTTTATAACATATACATAACCCAGTCTTTTTTTTCTATGTTTCATTTTTTGATGGCAGTGCTCAAAAGGAAAAGGTACTGTAGAAGAACGTGACTGTGATATCATGAACAATGTTCTATCTTGCATACCCCTTGAAACTGAATCAGGGTCTGAGGTAAAGCTGGGATTACATGTTTTTTTTCTCATTAATTGTTTTTTCTTAAATCTGCCCTTTAATCATTTCTTTTTCTTAATTCATCCTCATCTTGCAATAAAACCCACATCAGTATTTGGAAAATCTATTTTGGGTCTTCTAAAACATATAGATACACACACCATGCATCAAATCGATCCTTATATATTTTGGAGTGATTATTAATTAAAAAAGAAACATTTGTTATTTCTATTCGAAAAAGTAATAACCCCTTAAGTTATTTTCAATTAGGACCCCTTCACCCCCCCCCCCCCCCCCCCCAACCTCCCATTGATGTTAGAATATTAGAAGAAAACACTCATTTCAGTAAGTTATCTGCTCTAATTGAAATTGATAACATTTTTTTATGTAATTTATCAATCTGACAGAGAAAATATTAGTTTATAGTTATTTAAATATAAAAAATGCAGCAATGACGATTCGTTTTACTAGCTATGTTTAAAATTGATTCCAAAAAAGTCTCGAAAACAATTATAAGAAAGCTTTAATATCTAGTTTTGTAAATATAAATAAATATATTTGATATAAGACTTCAGTGCATAGAAATTATCAATTATCAGTACCTTAATATAATAACACGATCTTTTTTCTAATTAAAATAATTTATATATGGGCTTAATTGCCAACCAGGGATCGGATAGCAAAGGGGTAGTTTTTGCAATGAACTCTATATATCTTGAGTGTTGAGTCACTATTACTCTATATATTCCTTTGCTCTTCTATGCAATGTTTGTCTTAAGGAGAAAACATGTTTTCAATTTCTTCTTGGTAATTATCAATTTCTTTCGTATTGCAGCACCAAGCAGATATGTCTAGAAGTGGACCTTCGAACGATGGAACTAAAATTGTGGTAAAGTTAATTTAATTATATCGTGTGTCTATTTTTATTCAAAATTCTTACAACATTGAAAACCCCAAGTGATTATAATACGACTTAATCAGCTTCAATGTGAGGATAGGCATTTTTATGAATTCACATTGTTTGTGTGTTGACTTATCTGACTTGTATGTAGCTTTTTCATTTCTTAACTAAATTGATGATAAACAATATGAAATGTTATCTAATAAAACCAAAGAAAAATGAATGGACAAGTAATTCTCTAGCATAGATTTTTAATAAAAACAAAAACATGACACAATTTTATATTCCATCGATTTTTCTCTTTTATCCTTTCTTTGTCTAATATTTTACTTCTTGTTGAATAATAACTAAGTTGTAATTACTAGAGTTTCCCTCTAAATTTAGACTTAATTTTCAATACGCAAAAGGTCAAATCTGTTGTCGAGCCCCATTATCGACTACTTTAATTCCTTTGGAAAAGCATTATTAAGCAGAGATACAATATTAAGGGCATTTTATAATTTATACCCGATAAATTTTCCCAAATTCAAGTTTTGCCCTTTTTTTAAACGGGCTCGAAAAATGCCCTGTAACTTTTTTTTTTAATTAATTTCTGCCCGACGGGCTCAAAACCAAGCCCAGTCAATTTTTTTATTTTTTTTAATTAATAACTATATTTAATTTTAATTATATTTTAATCTAAATCATAAAGAAATTGTATAAAATCAAGTTTTTAAAAAAAAAATTGTCTTAAAATGTTTACTAAATTTATATTCCTAGTAAAAACTAAAAATAAATTATATATATACTAGTAAATTAAAAATAAATTATATATTGATCTAAATCATAAAAAATGTATATATTCAAGTTTATTAAAAAAGTTTATCTTAAAAAGTTTAATAAATATACGAACTATACCCATCGTTTAGCCTCTTTTACGAAACTATACCCAACTTTTGAACTTTTGCAATACTATACCCAACCTTTGAAAACCGTAACTATACTATACTTATACTAAATTTCCGGCCAAAAAACGTCATTTCCAGACAAAGTGACATCATGTCTCGGCAATATATTTTATAATTTTATATAAATATTTATATTTTATAATTTTATATAAATCTTTATATTTAATATAAATCTTTATATTTTATAATTTTATATAAATCCTTATTAAAAACAATATATATAATTTTTTATAACAAAAAAAATAAAAATAAAAAGTCATCTTCCCCACCCCCCCTACCCCGCCCCACACGCCCCCACCTCCCCGACCCACCCCTACCCCGCCCCACACGCACCATCACCGCGATTTGCAGTGGTGGTGGCGTCGATTTGACGCCACCACCACTGCAAATCGCAGTGATGGTGGCGGTGGCGGTGGCGTCGATTTGACGCCACCACCACTGCAAAATCGCGGTGATGGTGCGTGTGGGGCGGGGTAGGGGTGGGTCGGGGAGGTGGGGGCGTGGGGCGGGGTAGGGGTGGGTCGGGGAAGTGGGGGCGTGTGGGGCGGGGTAGGGTGGGTTGGGGGGGGGGGGGTGGGGAAGATGACTTTTTATTTATATTTTTTTTGTTATAAAAAATTATATATATTGTTTTTAATAAGGATTTATATAAAATTATAAAATATGAAGATTTATATAAAATATAAAGATTTATATAAAATATAAAGATTTATATAAAATTATAAAATATAAATATTTATATAAAATTATAAAATATATTGCCGAGACACGATGTCACTTTGTCTGGAAATGACGTTTTTTGGCCGGAAATTTAGTATAGGTATAGTATAGTTACGGTTTTTAAAGGTTGGGTATAGTATTGCAAAAGTTCAAAAGTTGGGTATAGTTTCGTAAAAGAGGCTAAACGATGGGTATAGTTCGTATATTTATTAAACTTTTTAAGATAAACTTTTTGATAAACTTGAATATATACATTTTTTATGATTTAGATCAATATATAATTTATTTTTAATTTACTAGTATATATATAATTTATTTTTAGTTTTTACTAGTAATATAAATTTAGTAAACATTTTAAAACATTTGTTTTTAATAAACTTGATTTTATACAATTTCTTTATGATTTAGATCAAAATATAATTAAAATTAAATGTAGTTATTAATTAAAAATAAAAAAAAAATTGACTCGGCTGACCAAACCCAATTTTGAGCCCGTCGGGCAGAAATTAATTAAAAAAAAAAGAAGTTACAAGGCATTTTTCGAGCCCGTTTAAAAAAAGGGCAAAACTTGAATTTTGAGAAAGTTATCGGGCAGAAATTATAAAATGCCCCAATATTAATATTAGAAGCCCATAATATTTGAGAGCTTTGTGTTACAGATTTCAACATTTGGTCCTTCCTGAGAATTTATCGCAAAAATTAAAATCATTTGCATACCTGTGAATTATTTGTTGAAATTAAAATCATATTCTTAATGCATATCAATAATCCGACTATACCACATAGAACCCCTCGTCTACTTGTTTGTGACCATTTTATCAGCATTAGTCCATGTCTCTCTTTTCTCAGCAGCAAGCCGCTTCATCCAATGGAAGAACCAAGAAGAGAAAACGCACAAAAATAGGAACTGATGAAAGTATGTTTTTTCAACTTTTCAAATATGTGAATGGTGGCGAGCAATATCTTTTGGAAATGCATGAGGTAACATAATTGGCTAGCCATTTAATTAACCTGTCTTCCTTTTCCCTAAAATATTATTTTGTGCAATTGTTGCACGATGAAGTGACAAAATAAGTTGGTTCGTTCTATGATGATGTGGTTATTTCTTGTAATTTAAGAAATTTCTTAATATGAGTCATTTGTTGTACAACATCATTACTACAGTGGTTGCATAAAATAAATTTCTCCACTCTAGGACGACCCATTATAATTCAATCTTATTATTATGTGTATTACAGACTCAATCTGGCGATGTTATATCCCACCACATTATGCTGCAAAGAAAGGCCGGCAAAAAATGGACTGTAGGAATATATGATCTGGATGAAGAAACAGAGCAATTCGTTGACATAATGAAGCAAGACCCTTACCCTCCTATATTTCATATGAAGTATAATTTGCCGTTGTTAGAGCGCCTCAATGGATGGACTGTGGAGAATAGAAAACGTAACTCCACGTCGAAGATTGGAGAATGCGATACTGCATTTAAGATTAGGAAATGCGAGACTGACATACATGATAAGGTTTGAATTTTTATTTTATATAAAAATATTTCGTCGTGGAGCTCATGGTTTTGTGTAATTAAGGCTCCAAATTGTTTTTTTAATTGTATGTTCTTAATTAAGTAATATAATTTAAATCGATGCTTTATTTTGAACAGTTTTATTATCATCGATCCAGACAGTTCAGATCATTTGTCGAGGTGGCATCATTCGTGATATACTCAAGTAAACCGAATGACTTAAAACCACCAACTACGATCCCACAAGAACCGCACATTCAGGTGGTGAAGTACTCACATTTGTTTTTCAGTTTCTATTTTTTCCAATGGTTCTTTGTTAGTACTATATCACCAACTTGCTACAATTTAACATAGCAATTCTCTTCACTTCACCGAAGAAAATTTTAAAGACTTTATTGCAATGCAGGAGGATGAAGCGGCTTCGACAATGATTACATTATCAAATGTCGAAGCATCAAATAATCTTCTACAAAGATCGGACAAACAGGCGGGTGAACAGTGTCAAGCCCTAAGCCCGAAGAAAATTATAAACACATGTGTTTTTATGGAATATATTGCCGAAGAAGAAGTACCTGAATATACTATCGATGAACTAATCGAAATACAAGGCATGTTACATAATATATAAATTTTCTACTACTTCACTGTGCATATATTTGGATGAGGGTTTATAATTAGTATTAAAATACTTATATTGCAGATAGTACTCTAGAGAGAAGCAAGAAGGATGACTTGGATACAGATGAAGAATTCTCTAAGTTTGCAATTAGAGTATTTGAGGCTGACCAAAAAAGGAGGAACGAATTTGGAGGTTCAAAACCCATTGGGTTCTAGGGAACATAAAGAGAACATTATAAATGACGATGGTTGGCATTGAACAACAACCTTCTCAAATCTTGTACTTTTTTTGGTCTATTGGCTTTTCTAAATGTTAGAGTTATTACTCCTTATAATACTAGCCAATTTCTATTTGTTTTTATATTTCATTTTGATTTATGGAACCGCTCACAAGGCAAATGTAATATAGAAGAATATGACCGTTGTATCATACATGATGTGCTAGTATTAGTGCCTCTATCTTCAATACACCTTGCATGAGAGTTTTTTCACTCTCTCTCATTAATTCTTTTAAACCTAAGCTGGCCATTTCTTTGTATCTCAATGACTTCTCTGATCATGCAAAGAAACATAAGTGCACTATTGTTTTCTTTTATTTATGAATGAAAGATCTACTTCGGATCTTCTAAAACGCATACACACACAAAAATATATACACAAATATACAATGCTTGTTCGATTTGAAGCTGTTTTTATTTCTCTGACCGAATTATTTGTTGAAGATAATATATAAATATTAAATATCTACCATTTCTAACAACTTAAGCTTTTAGATGAGATGGCAATTCAATATTATTTTTGATATGCCGATGTATTACCAAATTGAGTTGATTTGTATTTGTTTTTTTTTATTATTTGTTTAGAGTTGGTATTCAAGAAAATTATGAATTAATTTTTGTCCCCTACTTGTTCTGTGTATATTATTTACTAAAAGGACAAGGAAAGGGGAATTAAACAACTGACGTAATATAAATATGAAGAATATTAAAAGACTAAGAATTAAATCATGGACATGGATTAAAGTAAGGAGCAAGTTGTCCTAAGTAATGCATGTAAGAGAACTCTTAAAAGAGTCTTAATCCGTTTTTGTTTTATTTTTATGTCTTTCTGTTTTTATAGGTTTACTATATATATATATTGTAAACCCTAGCTACTTAAACTATTAAAAGAAACAAAATGAAATTATTTTCGATATTACTTTCTAAATTGTGATTATTAGAGTTTAGGGGTCCCTTGTCAATGGGAAGAGATTATAAAAAGCTCAACTCTATTGTTGAGCCTATCACTGATGTTTTTCTTTAAAAGGCCTTTCTTTTCTTTTTTTAATACACCGACCAATTATTTTTGACAAATAACACTAATCAATATCATAAAAAGCGAGAAAACAATCCCCCAAAAAAGATGGTATAAACAATTAAAATTCGATGAACATCTAGTGGTAGACCTGCACTTCAAACATGAAGTTCAATTAAAAGAGGTGATAAACTATAGCGCTAAAATTAAATTTTCTGCAATAGTGTGGCACAAACTATGGTCATTTGTGCAAGTTGCATTACTGCAATTTCTCGACAATATTTTGGCTAAAAACAATTATTTTGAATAGAATTTTCCCCTCTTCAAAACTATTCCATTGGTGGTGACGGTAACAAAAAATTCAATGCGGTTACACGAGAATTTAATAAAGTTAAAAAAAATTCTGAAAATATGAAGAACACTTTAACAATATTCTTCATATTTTTGCAAAAGCTTCGCAAAGAACTTAAGTAAAAAAGTTCATGTAACGCCTTTGAGTTTTGTGATAGCATCACCACCATTAGAACCGTCTAGACGATGGGAGGATTTAGTTCAGAATGTCTGTTCAAAGGCGTCCGTATGGGTAACTCAAACTTGGAGATCACACATCTCCAATTTGCCGACGATACTGTTCTTTTTTGTGAGCCTTCTAATACTAACATGTTTGCTATCAAAAGTATGCTTATGATTTTTGAGGTTATGTCATGGTTGAATTATGCAAAGAGTCATCTGTATGGGATGAACATGGACGATCAGATCCTCAATCAATTTGCATCACAAGTGAATTGCCAAGTTGGATCCTTTCCGTTCAAATATCTAGGGGTGCTGGTAGGTGCGAACCATCGAAGATTCACTACATAGCTGCCAGTTATAAATACGTTGAAGAATCGATGGATGTCATTGAAAAATAATCCATTATCCTTTGGTGGTCGGACTGTTCTTCTGCAATCAGTCTATACTGGTATTCCTATTCATTATTTGTCCATTTATAAAGCACCAAAGAAGGTTATCAATGTCATTACTAAAATTCAGAGACAGTTTTTTTGGGGTGGTAATTCTGAAAATGTTAAGACGGCATGGGTCAAATGGAGCACCGTTTGCGATAGCAAAGAGAATGGTGGCCTTATTGTTAAAAATATAGACCTCTTGAATAAGGCTTTGATAGGAAAATGGTTGTGGAAGCTGATTTGTAATGAGGAAGGTGTTTGGAGAAAAATCTTCTTTGCTAAATTTGGTCAGTTTGATGTCAATTCGTTACTTCATTGCGAAAACACTCGTCTCAAAGTTAAATCCAGTTGGTGGAAAACTGTGTTTGATGTGTGTAATTTAGGTTCTTCAAATGAATGGTTTGTTGATAATGTGGTGCGTCGAGTGGGCAACAGATGCAACACCAAGTTCTGGCAGGACAAATGGGTTGGTATTAATCCACCCATATGTGATTTTGTTAGACCTTTCCAGATCTGTACAAATAGGGATGCATATGTGAATGATCTTGGTTCGTGGAATGATGGTCAATGGAGCTGGTCTTTTACGTGGAGAAGGCAGCTCTTTGAGTGGGAATGCGAATTGTTAAACAACCTACTGTATACTATTTCTAATATTCAGCTTATTCAAAATACCGAGGATCACTGGAGGTGGAGTATCGATAAAAATTCTCAGTATTCTGTGGCGACGGCCTACAAATACTTAGCAAACAGACAAAGCAGCGGTTCACAGTCTTTCTTTACTTTTTTGGAAGCAATCAGCTCCTCTGAAGATGGCTATTTTTTCCTGGCGCGTGTTACTTGATCGAATTCCCACCACTACCAATTTGCAGCGAAGAGGCATCATACCAACAAGCAACTCTCTTGATTGTGTCTTCTGTAATTCTTTTACGGAGACCTCTCAACATCTTTTCTTCGAGTGTATGGAGGCTTGCCTTATTTGGATGGATTTTTATCGGAAATGTGGTATTCTTACTGTTCACCCGAACAATCCCTATGATCATTTCTCTCAACACTCTGCTTTGAAGGTTAACAAGAAGAACCTTATCTTCTGGAAAGGACTTTGGTATTTTGTGATTTGGTATATTTGGTTGGCAAGAAATAAAAAGGTGTTTCACAACGAGGCGGTGGTCCGAGGAAGAATTATGGAGTTTATTTTTGTTCAAGTATGGAAATGGAGGAAAACACATGATCCTGCTTTTGGTTTTTCCTTTTCCGATTTATTTCAGTTCCCTACTAATGTAATAATGATGTAACATTGTTGAGAACCTTTCTTATATTGTTCTTGGGGTTGGAGGAGCACTTGTCCTCCCGTAGTACATTTTTACTTTTGCTGATCAAAAAAAAGTTCAGAATAATTTTCAAGTGCTAATTTTTGAAAATTGCAATAGGGCAACCACCAAAATGATCATATTTTGTGCCCACTGCTGCTCAAAAAATAATTTAGGGGGTATTTGGTAAAAGTACCTATATTTCGTAAATAGAAGATTACAATTCTCCATTATGTGTTGTTTATTGATTGTCTTTGCTACCTTGAGTATTTCTTGGTTTCAAATTAGTCTTTTGTTCAACAACAATTGTTGGATGATTTTCAACCCTTGTTGGCCGGTATGGTTCCCTTGTTGGCCATCCAACGTTGGTGTCTCTTGTAACTTCATCTTGTGTGCGAGGATTCTTCGAATGCCTTGCTCAAGTCTTGAAGGCTCTATGACCACTAGCGCTTCTTTCGTTTCTTGCTATTTCACCCATAGTGACATTTTGGCCTATAGTTGGGTTTTGTTGCTAATAAATGTGCTCGCTTCTTGTTCACCATCATCCGCAGACACCATGTGCATTAAAAGTTATCTAAATGTATATTATGAAATGACTTTGTTAATAGAAGATTCGATATTAATATCAAATAGAAATCAACGATTATATGCAAGTTATGTGCAATAGATTTCAACATTGATTCTTCCTGAGAATTTAACACCAAAATTAAAGTCATTTGTATATGTGTGAATCAATTAAAATAGTAATCTTATATCCCAAAGCCCATTAGTTAATTTAATTTTTCATATTTTGTAAAAAATATCAACTGGCTACGAGAAAGACTCCATTTTTTTGTGTGTGACACATTGGGCAAAAATGCGTGCATTTCAGACAATGGAATGTGGAATTCAGGGTAATGGATTTGGAGCTGGTCTTCAAGAATAACTCTCTTCCCTTGTAAGGAAATCTTACTAGAAGAGTTAACTCAACTCATCAAAGACTTCTCCCCGAAACCCAATAGATGTGATAAGCAGGAGTCAAATTGGCCACTAATAAAAAATTCTCTGTCTAGTCAGATTACAAAATTCTGACGAGAGAAGCACACCTCCATCCGGATCGTGTTGTTGGGGCTATTTGGAAATCAAACGCACCACTTAAAATGAAATCTTTTGTTTGGAGTACGATACAGGATAGGATTTCGACCAAAGTGAACATATCTAAAGGAGAAACTATGCTTAATATGGGATCTTATCTTGTTAGTTTTGGAATCAATTTGAAGAAAATATAGATCATTTATTTTATACGTGCTTTTTTACACACCATGTCTGGATGTGTATTCTTAAGCGGATTGGAGACAAGACAACATTACTCCATGCCTCGATGTTATAATTTGACTATCGTATTAGCATTACTCAATGTCTCATTTTTTAAAAGAAGTTGCTTCAAACTGTGGAAACACCAAAAAGAGAAAACGACAAAAACAGGAACGAGTGAACGTATATTTTTTCGACATTTTAAATTTTTGAATGGTGGCGAACAATATATTTTGGAATTTCACGAGTTATGCGTAACTCGCTATGCATTTAAGTGTTTAACTGACGAACCCCCCCCCCCCCCCCCCCCCCCCCCCCAAACATGTTATTTGCTACAACATCACAAAGAAACAAGCATTATGTTTACTTAATGAAGATGACTCTAACCATCTTATATTTCATAAGAAGTATAATATGAGTGAGAGACAGAGAGAGGGGGGGAGGGGGAGAGGGAAAGGGAGAGAGGGAGAGAGATAGTTAGTTTGTCAGTTTTATATATACAAAGCTCAAATCTATTGTCAAACCCCGTCATCAAATATTCTTTTAAAAAGCTTTACTACAAGGACATGTGATGTTAAAATTAAACTAGAGATCAATAAATATTCGACAGTGTGAGTTTAACACAAAAAATAGTGTCAGTTGTATATTTGTTAATTACGTTGCTAAACTTTATTCTTACATAAACAAAGAATATTACTTTAATGTGTCATACTTTTCAAGTGAAATTTTTATTATCCTATTTTGTAAAAAAAAAAAAAAAAAAAACCTGCCTACACCGCATGATCCGTGTTTATTTAATTTGTCGCGACCATCTTATTAACATTACTCCATGTCTCTCGTTTTAGTAGCAAGCCGTCTACAAGAACCCAAGAGGAAATGCCAAAACTCTAGAACCCATGAAAGTATGTTTTTTCTACTTTTTAAATTTGTGAATGGTGGCGAGCAATATATTTTGGAAATTCATGTGGTATTATTCGCTATTTGTAGCGTTTTATGCAAATTGAATCATCAAAAATGATACAATTAACCAATCTAACAGCTTGAACAAGTAACCAACAGATCATGAACATTAAAACACAATCAAAAGAACAGAAATAAGAAGATCAAACTAAAATTAAATTAGGATAAAATATTAAAACTGCCCTATAACCTTTTTTCAGAACTAAAAATGCCCGTTTTTTTTGGGCCTTGTAAAACTGCCCCGTAAGTCTAGAAAAATCTTGCAAAAATGCCCGATTGCCTTATTTGGGCCGAAAATGCCTACGTGACGGTACAGTGGCTGCCACGTTAACAAGTTGTATTTGCACCCCAAAACTCTGGTAACTTTAAATATTGTATTTGCACCCCAAAATAAATTGCACTTTGCCCCCTAAAATATATATATATATATATATAATAAACATATATATAATCATTTGTAAAAGTAAAACACATATGTATATAATAATATCAACATATATATATATATATATATATAACTATTTATAAAATAATAAATATTTTTATATTATATAAAATAAATAAAAAACAAAAAGATAAAAAAAAAAAATCCCGTCCCCAACCCCCACCCCCGCCCGCGCCGTCGCCGAACACCACTACCCAATCGAACCGCCCCCCCGCCACCACCACTACTAAATCGCGGTGGTGGTGGTTGCGATTGTAGTGGTGGTGGCGTCGAGCTGACGCCACCACCACTTCAAATCGCGGCAGTGGTGCCGCCGCCGAGCACCACTGCCAAATTCGCGGTGGTGGTGGTTGGGCGTCAGTCTTCACCACCACCGCAAATTTGGTAGTGGTGCTCGGCGGCGGCACCACCACCGCGATTTAGTCAATCGTGGTCGCCAGGTGGGGGGGGGGGGGGGTTCTCAGGCGGCACCACCACCGCGATTAAAGTATATATATGTGTTTATTATTATGTTATATATATATGTATGTGTGTGTGTTTATTATTATTATTTATACATATATGTTTATTATTATTATATATGTTTATTATTATTTATATATATATATATGTTTATTATTATTATTTATATATATGTTTATTATTATTATTATTTATATACATATATGTTTATTATTATTAATATATTATTATTATATATGTTTATTATTATCTATATATATGTTGATTATTATTATTTATATATATTTATTATTATTGCTGAAAATATGACGTGACGGAACAATTTCCTGACGTGGCAGAGCAATTTTGTGACGTGGCAGCCACTGTACCGCCATTAAATTAGGGCAGTTTTAATATTTCGTCCATTAAATTATTATGTAATGCGCTACGAATCTATATTTTGTGTTTATTTGACATACGTGCCTATCATTGTTATAATTGATCATTAAACCAATGATATATATTAAATCCGATGAAAAACTCGTAAATTCAAAATAATTAAGTAGGCATTGGCGACCGGATTTCGGTCACGAATATCTACTTAACCATTCGCGACCGAATTCTGGTCGTGAATTACGAGTATTCTAGACCGCAATCTGGTCGCGAATAATTATATAGGCATTGGCAACAGGATTCCGGTCATCGAAAATTGGCGAACCGAATCCGATTGCCGTTAAGCAATGGCGACCGGATTCTGGTCGCCGTTGTCCTCGGGAAATAGGTCATTTTCTTGTAGTGTCGTTGCACATTAAATAAAACACCAAAATATTTAAAAGAAAAAATCAAGGTGTTTGACGAGGCAACGACTTACATTAAAGAATGATAGTATGAGAGCATTGAAGAGACAAAGAGAAGACTACAAGCATCATAGAGACAACAATCTATATAAGGGAAAAGTATTAAGATATTCACGAATATAAAGTTGTAAAGTATGCGGTATCAATCTGTTTATCTCGTTATGTGCTAAAGAACAAAAAAATATACAAGCAAAACATGTGTATAAAAAAAAATAATGTTTTCATTAGAGAAAGTATCTTGTTGTGTACTAGATAACACCAAACAACCCAAAAACGTCATGTGTGTTACAACAATATACCTTAAAGAAAGTATTAGAACTTATCAGCTATAAAAAGATTCTAAATATGCATCCTTTCAAATTGTTCGTTAAACCCATCGAGAAACTCAACCATTTATAAAGACCCATCGAAATGAATTGTGCGATATTACGTTGCGGAAATATGTGATTAGCCGTTTCACCATGTACATTGCAAAAAGAGCAAATTGTGTTTCCATTAGACATGATCCCTCTATGCATGAGGTACTTTTTGTAGGCAGTCTACCAAGGAAGGTTTTCCATGTGAGAGCCGTCCATTTGAGAGGAGCTTCAGATTTTCAAAGGAGCCGCATTAACGGGAGAACAAGATTATTTGAGGCTAGTCTTAGTGTTTAAAAAACATAATTGACTGAAAAATACCTGATGAATTTGTTGTCCATTGGCACGCGCCTTCAACTTCATCTAAAATGACAATGTTTTTAACTAAGCTCATCAAGTCGCACAGTTGGTCAGATTGCCAAACAAAGAGATGTTCTTTCCAGCTGAAGTTCAATACCCATCGGTCCCCATGCCGTGCTCCCAATTCACTCACTTTTGCAGATTTATTTTGTTAAATGTTGTAAATGCGACTGGATCTTGAGCGTAGAGATCCCAACCACTTGTCATGCTAGAAAACTATATTCCAACCATTGCCAACTTTTTTCCCAACATTATATGTAAACCAATCGTTTCTTTCAAGTCCAATACCAATCGAGTAGATTCCACGCCACCATGTCGTTGAACATTAAAGAACACATAAATATCCAAAAATGCCTTGTTCATCACAAAGACAACAATCTACAGTATAGAATAATATTTGAGTGATATAATATGCGGCATCAAGATATGATCAGCATTTTCCTGCTCAAGTCCACAAATAGCGCAAAGGAAACTATCTCCTTCAATGTGCCAAACCCACAAATTGTCAATCCATGAGCCCATTTCAAAAATCGTAGCATTTTTATTGACTGCTATGAAAAATAAAACCTGTTGTAATGAATGCAAAGCGGTGCATATCCAATCCACTTAATACACCAGAATCTAGTATGTTTTTCATTTCCAATATGCCGCACAAGATTATTGTCGAACCCCAACTCCCCCCCCCCCTCTTCATTATTATTGTTCAAATTACCATATGTAAGGTCTTTCCACCAAATACACTGCAATCTAACTGGAGTTGTACGTGAGTGCAAGTCATATGGACTCCACGCCTTACCATATTTAGAAAAGATAACCTTGGTCCAAAGGTTGTCCCTTTCGGTAACAAGCCTTCATATCCACTTTGAGAGCAATTCTTTATTGAATCTTCCCAAGTCTCGGACATTCAACCCTCCACAATCCTTGCTCTTGTAGGTATTATCCCATTTAACCCATGGGATTTGATTTGCGTCTAAATTCTAGTCAAAAGTCATTGATTGGATTGGTTTGAAGGGTGTCATGCCGGCTCCTCTCGTTGATCATCTCTTTTACTTTTATCAACTTTTTCTATTTGTTGGTGGTAAGGAAGCCTGGGAATGTATTTGGTCTATTACGATTTGGTAAATCTTTGCGCTGGAAACAAGAAAGTACTACAGGATGTGAAGGTTTCAAATATTGTTGATCTTATCAGAGTCCGGCCATGGAGCCGGATCAAATCAAATGATAAAGATTTTGCCTATTCTATTAGTATATTAGTATATGATTGATGTATATCTTTAGATATCCTTCCTTAGATAGGATTCTTGCCTTGCAAGTTATTGTAATTGTATATATACATGGTATCACGAGCCTCATGACGTAGCCGCCATCTCTCTCTCTCTCTCTCTCTCTCTCTCTCTCTCTCTCTCTCTCTCTCTCTCTCTCTCTCTTTCTCCCCGGCCTCACGTCACCTCTCAGCCTCACGCCAACAACCATAATGATGGATCAAAAATTCCACCCCGCCTTCGCCGTCTCCAACGTACAAAACTTCATCCCAATCAAGTTAGAGATGGAAACGAAACACTACACAACTTGGACGGAATTGTTCACGATCCATTGTCGGGCCTATCGAGTCCTCGACCATATTTTGCCGTCTACCACCTCCAAGGCTCCGCAACCCACTTCTCAGGTTTCTGACTTCTCGCCCAAGAAAGCGACGGAAACCGATGGTGCGGATCCTAAGGCTTCCGCTCTTCCGTCTCCTTCGTCAGAAAAATCCACAGCCGCCCCACCTCCTGCTCGTGACGAGGAGCTTTGGTCACGGTTGGATGCTATCGTTCTTCAATGGATATACGGGACCATATCCACTGATCTCATGCACACAATCTTCATGAAAAACTCCACCGTTGCCATTGCTTGGGGTCGCTTAGCGCAAGTTTTCCAAGACGACGAGATCTCACGCGCTGTTTACTTGGAAAATCAGTTCACTCGGGTTCATATGGACAATTTTCTGAACATCTCTGCTTATTGTCATGAGCTTAAGATGCTTGCTGATCAACTTGCAAACGTTGGTGCCCTTATCTCCAACCAACGTCTTGTTTTGCAACTCATAGCAGGGGTTAACGAAAACTATGACGGGGTTGCGACTTTCATCCAACATTCCAACCCCCTCCCTCCCTTCTACGAGGCTCGCTCTCATTTCATCCTTGAAGAAACACGGAAATCCAAGCAAATTGCGGCCGCTACAACCGCTGCGGGGTCTGCCCTTGTACACACTACTCTGTCCGACGAAGGAGCTGCTTTCGGTCACCAGCACAGTCAACAACGCGGTTAACGCGATCAGCGTGGGCACGGATATCGGGGGCGGGGTCGCAGAAACCCTACAGCGCGTCCGAGCGCCCCACAGCCCTACGCCCAGTCGCCATGGGCTGCGTACTCCTATTGGCCCAGTCCTCCACCTTAATGGGCCGCACCGTCCTGCCCTTACCCGACTGCGTCTTGGACTCCACGTCCACCTCCAGCATCGCGTCAACCGGGTATTTTTGGTCCCCGACCTCAGCAAGCTTATGTGGCCCATGCTCCTCAGGGTTTCGTCCCCATGGACATTGATGCAGCCATGCATACCATGACCCTTGCTCAACCCGATGATCAATGGTATATGGACTTGGGCCCTTCCTCTCACATGACGGCGTCGTATGGTACACTGTCACCTTTTTTTAATTCGAGCATTAATCGTCATATAACTGTTGGCAATGGGCACGAAATTCCAATTAAAGGTTATGGTAATAGTGTGCTTCCCTCCCCTCTCCCGCCTCTTAACACTACAAAAAAAATTGGCTAATGTGACAATTTCTTATGACAAAATTAAAAATCGTCACATGAGCTTGCCCTGTAGTGACGAATTTATTTGTTGTCACACCATACAATTCTATAATGACAAAATCTATTTTTTTCACAACACATTAGAGCTATTGAGACGAAATGTGTAAATCGTCACGACAAGGACGGCGGCAAAATTGGCGTGAACGATCTTGTGACAATTTTTTATGATAAAAATATAAATCGTCACTTGAGATGCTTAGTGACAAAAATTAGGTTCGTCATAAGTGTTAAAAAAAGTATGTAGGAGCCAAATTTCCCTCCATGTATTTAGTGTAAATTTACCACAATATCTTTCTTTATTATACATATTTAGTGTATTTATTTAATGTAAAATTAATATATTTATTTCTGATATATCTAATTTATGAATTTTCAGGCAAATGATAAATAATTACTAAAACAAAATCAAATTAAAGAGAAAGTGGATTTCTAACACTAACTTAAAAATTATTATTATAAGCAAAAGTAAAGAGTAAAGCACTTGTTTTTCTATCAAAACAAAAAGAAAAAAAATGAAAGCACACTCTCGTTCAGGCGAGAGCTCTTTTTACAGACGAAACGACGCAGGTAATGTTCTCTCTTGTTCTTTGTACCACATTTTAACGTTTAATCTACTATTTTACTGATTCTTTCTTTCGATTTTGTTCAAAGATTTTGCTACTTTTGGGTAATAGTGAAAATTTGTGAGCAGTCGAACCCTAGCGAAGAAGAACGGCGGCGCACTTTCATTTTTGTGACAATTTCTGCAAATCTTGCGTTTAACTTTTGAAATACTTTAGATTCTTGATTCTTTTTTTTTTTTTGGTATTTGAGGCCCAAAACCAGAATTCATTAAATCTATTCCACGTAAGAACGGAGCTGGTAAGCCCTCCCATATTATATTCATAATCTCTGCAAATTGTCTGTTAATCTACTTATATTATCATGATTTTTAATCCTTGGGGTGAAAGAATCTGTCTTCTAGTATAATTTTATGGGAAATTTATGCCTTGTATGTTTTAGTTTTAAATATAGATCCCTTGGTGAAAGTTTTGCTGTTTTGATTGTTAGGTTTTATGTGTTGTGGATGGAGTATTGAATAAGAGTGGGGAGTGCAGATATTCACTAACTTCTAAGTTCTATGATTCTGAAATTGGTTCCTTTTATAGAAAAGAGCCCATCAAAGTACTATGGCAGGGGTTAGGTGGTGGATGTAGAAGGGGTTGAGAACAGAATAAATAAGGAAATTAATTATAAGTTGTTCAACTAATTGTTCAACAAGTTTTTGTATACTACAGCTGTGAGAGTCTTTCCTGTGTTATCTTCTATCGTTCAATAACTTGTGCCTCATATTTTCCTTTGTTATTTTTTATTCTTTGGTATATGTGTTATCCAAAGAAAGAGTCGATCCTGTCAAGGGCATATGAGGCTGAGGGAGTAAGGGTTCATAAACACTTCTGCCATCATCATTATTACTGGTGTTGGACAAATGGTGTGTGCAGGTTTTTGTGTTTAACCAAAGAACATAATCGGACTTTGAAGTATATCAATAAATAACACAATATTGCTATTGAAGGATACAATATTCATTTACAAAGTGTTTCCGTTGAGGAACAGATATTGGCATTTATGCGCACGTAATACATTTATCTTCTTTAATGAGTTTCTTTGTATTGATATAGCAATGTATGCATGTCAGATAGATATAGCGTCTTTTTTTCTCTTTCAATTATAGTTGCACGGGACACTCAAAAATTTAGATTATTGATGAGATAGTTAATGCCAAAATTCTAACCTTTGCTTGCTCGAATACTATTATTTTTGCACTAAATAATCTCATGTACTCTCTGCACTAAAGAGAAGACAACAATGATAGAAGTCATTGTTGTCATTACTATGTGTTGTTATTAAAATACTACATCTTAAGGTTTTAGGTTTTAGGCAAATGGAGAAATAAATCTTTCAATACGTTGCTTAAGTTTGTAAAGGAAATTTTACCTGAAGGTGCGAAACTGCCGCCATCACTTTAAGGGGCTGAACGGTTGTTGTGTGAAATATGATTGGACTTTGAGGAGATTGATGCTTGGTAAACTGATTTTGCATTATTCTGGAAAGAGAGCGAGAATAGTGAATGTTTTCTGCGGACGAGTCTCTTTTTATTTCTGGATTTCAAGTATTCATTGTGGAAGATTGTGTTGTGCTTTCAGTTTCTATAGGTAGTTATTTGATTCGTTTGATGTGCATTTTGTGTAGTATTTCAAACAGGAAACCATATTCAGATATATAGTGTTGATATGGAATGGAAAATCTATAAAGATATTCGTGGGATGAGCTGAGATGGACTAATTCTACTCTTTGATCACCTAATCGCATGTAAGTTTGTTATGATTGCCTCAAATTTTGCATTTGCTGCTCTTTTATGTTCATCATTATGAATTATAATTAATGGTTCTCGAAGAAGCAGAGATCGTTATATTGCGTAAGAATGTTGTCTGTTAATTGAACAGCGAGATACCTGAAATCAAACCGCACTGTTGACCTAGGTAAGGACCTTTTGTTGACATGCTCACCAAATGTACTTTGCTGCTACCGTGCATATACTTGCTTTAAGTTTCCAAAGAGATCAATAATTTATTTTGAGATTCTAGGAAACATATAATATTAAATTCCTTTTTCTTGGTTCTATTGATATGAATATGGAGGTTTAGTGTGTTTCAGATTTCCTTCAATTTATCAGTCATTGACAATTATCAACATGACTTTGGATTGAAGTGATATGATATGATACTTTTTTTTAAGGTATTTTTGTCCTAATTTAAGGTGGTGATTTTCTGATATAGTTTAGTTTTGATGCAATCTTGAGAAGGCTTATTCCAACACTCACCTGTTGTTTATATTTGTGTGTATATATAAAGAAACTAATAAATCTATGACTAGAGATGCTAATGTACAAGTTAACTCTTAAATTCTGGCTCATATTCCACATTTGAAATATATACACCTAATTAAACGTGAGGTTGGATACTCTCTGTTCCGTGATGAGATTACAGTAAAGTCAAACCAGCATGTTAGTCTTCAACGGTAAAAGTGTTCCATTGGGTTTTTTTTTTATTCCTTTTTTTACATAATTTTGTGGTTTATATTTGTATATGACATAACTTCGAATCTGTGAGTTTGCTTACATAACATAGGTGTTTGAACTTGTCGGATACCACTTTTAAGTTCTACAGTTGAGATTTGTGTATTTCATAAACTAGAACTTGAATATTTGTTTTTGTAGGATAAAGGTTTTCCTCTAAATAAATAGCATTGATTGCATTGGTACGCAAGGATGGATACAAGTTGGATTAAGGAAAATAATGTATTTTCAGATCATAGAAGTCGTTTAAAAACTTTGCAATGCAAAATGTTATGGGGCAGATAACTTGATTCACTGTCCTTGTGTTACTTGCAATAAAAGATCTTATAATAATGAAAAAATGAAGTAGAACGTGAAATACATATCTATGGATAGAAAGTGCTTTACATGATATTAAGTTACTGATATATTGAGCTATGTTTTTTTTTTTGCTAATCTTTTCTACTTTTTTTTGGTCATGTCTAGGTTTGAATATCCTTTGGGAATTTTCTTGATTTGGAGTTCTTTGTGATTAAGAAAAGCTAAAAGGTCGGTCTAAAATCTTTTATTTCCTTTACAATTGTTTTAGTTTGACCTTATCTGTATCATTTGGTAAATCGGTCATCCCATTTTGGATCACAAGCTGACTACGTATCATTGGGGATGCAACTGACTACGTATCATTGGGGATGCTCTGTTTCGTTGCATTTTATGCAAAATCTTCACAGTTTTATACTATATCAGTAAACTTATTACTAACTTATTTTTGTTAATTGAAAGATGGAATTTATGACCAACACTTGCAAGTTCCAATGTTAATCTAATCTAATCTAATGACTACTTAATATAAGTTTTGATTGTTTGGTTCTGCAATTAAGATTTTGTGTATTTTATAAAGTAGAAAAAGTTCCACTTTCATTTGGTTCTGCACTTGAGACTTATGCGTATCTTATAATCTAGGATGTGGATTTCTTTAGATGATAAGGTTTCTCTAATTTTGTAAATCTTTCTCGTTCCTTTGTATTATTTTGTGTAAAAAAGTTCAATATTTATCTTTCTAAGTGTCTGTAATTTTAAGTAAATGAATGTATTGTAATAAGAGTACAATTTTGTATACGTTAATGTTATTTACACGGATGTCTTACTTCAATCATTTACTAATTTTGAAGGTGCAGGTTTTTAAAGAATTGAAGAAGAGGCTACTGAAGAAATAACTTGGCTGGAAAGATATTTCTAAGTTGATAGTGGATCACTTATGGATGTTAAATGTATTTGTTATATACTTTTCTAGTTGTGAGAAACTGGAGCAAATATGGATTAAATGTTTTGGGTTGTATGTTAGTATCATGTAACAAGAATGGTTGTTGATTTTGTTGTTTGTTCAATAAAAAAAAATTCTTATGCTGGGTGATAATTAGTTTTCTGCTTTATATTTGATTGATTTGTTGAGTTTTAATTAAATATTATTATAAAGTTGTAATAACAATTTAAATTAGAGAAAAACCAAAAGATTAATATGACAAATAAATAGTAGCTATTGTGATAAAAACAAATGTCATTGTAGGTTGGATGTTGTTGTGATGAACAAATTTGTCACGACAGCATTGGTGAATAGCAGTTTGTTGTGACAAAATGACGGTGTTATGACGAAAATTTGATAGTCAAGTGACAAAATTATCGTCACGTAAGGATGAGTCGTTGTGACGAAGTTCATTTTCGTCATAAGTTGTTGCGACAATTGTAATTTTTGTCACGACAACCCTATTGTGACGGGCCTGATATGACGAATCTCATGGTGCAGTTTTTCGTCACGATAAGCCTCATGTGACGATTTTTAGGCTTATTGAGATGATTTTGTGTTGTCACAATAGGTGATTTGTTTTTTGTAGTGTAAGCTCTACAATGTCCTCTATGCTCATAAATTAATTAAAAATCTTATCTTTGTTCGTCGCCTCACGCGTGATAATTATGTTTCCATTGAATTTCACCCTTTTGGTTTTTCTGTGAAGGATCTCACGACGGGCAACCCAATTTTGAGATGCAATAGTGATGGTGACTTATACTCTCTGCCAACTTCCTTCCCCGCTCGTGCCCCACCTCCACAATCCGCCTTTACCGCCGTCTCTTCGCCCTTATGGCATCGTAGTCTTGGTCATCCGAGCACCTTATCTTAGCTTATCTTAATTCGAATAATTTTATTAAATATACTTGTGCTTTGTCCAAATTTTGTGATTCTTGTGTGGTAGGCAAACAAGTACCACTGCCGTTTTTTTCTTCTTTATATACGACTCTTGCTCCTTTTGATATAGTGCATAGCGACTTGTGGACATCTCCGATTTTAAGTTCCGCGGGTCACAAATATTATTTGCTATTACTTGATAACTTTACTAATTTTTTGTGGACGTTTCCACTTGGTAAAAAATCCGATGTGTACACTATTTTCTCTAACTTTAGTGCACTCATTAATACACAATTTTCCACAAGAATTAAAATTTTTCAATGTGATAATGGTCGCGAATTCGATAATGCTCAATTTCACTCCTTTTGCAAAAAATTTGACATGCAATTTCGATTTTCTTGTCCTCACACCTCTTCTCAAAACGGCAAAGCCGAAAGAAAAATTCGTTCTATAAATAATATGGTTCGAACTCTCCTCCATCATGCGTCTCTCCCTCTTACCTTTTGGCACCACGCCTTACATATGGCCACCTACCTCATTAACATAACACCATCTAGACTTCTTAACAATAAATCTCCCACTTAACTCTTCTATCATAGGGACCCCTCGTACTCTCATCTACGGGTTTTTGGGTGCTTATGCTATCCTCTCTCTCCCTCCAATACTATTAACAAGCTCCAAGCCCGCTCTTCCCCTTGTATCTTCTTAGGGTACCCTTCCAATCATCATGGTTACAAGTATTATGACTTACACAAACATAAAGTCGTTCTCACACGGCACGTTGTCTTCGATGAAAGTCAATTTCCTTTTACCAAACACATCTCCCCTCAAACGTCCTCATATCTCTTCTTGGACGACTCTACCCCTCCTTACTTAAACCCTAATCTCAACCATACTCTTCTCCAACAAAGGCCGCCCCCTCCTCGCTGCCTCATCATGAGGACCCATCGTCTCCGCTCTCGGCTCCGCCACTAACTCCTACTCCTCCTCCCTCTCCTCCTCCAACAAATCCTCCTCCCTCACCAAGTCCTCCGCCACCGTCTCCGCCTCGGGTTCATACCGCCCCAATACCCGCGGCCCCTCCCTCACAGACCATGACCACACGTAGCATGCATGGCATCACTGCTCCAAAACATCACTTCAATCTCTCTTCCACTACCTCTCCATCCCCTGTTCCTAGAAATCCTAAGCTCCCTTTATCTGATACTAATTGGAAACTCGCCATGCTAGATGAATTTGATGCTCTTATTAAAAATAGGACTTGGGAACTTGTACCCCGACCCTCTAATGTGAATGTAATACGCTCTATGTGAATTTTTCATCATAAAACTAAATTTGATGGTTCTTTTGAGCGCCACAAAGCTCGTCTTGTTGGTGATGGCAGGTCTCAACAGGTGGGCAATGATTGCCTTGATACGTTCAGCCCCGTGGTCAAGCTAGCGACTATACGGATTGTTCTCAGTATTGCTCTCTCTCTCTCTCTTGGAGCATACATCAGCTGGATGTCAAGAATGCGTTTCTTCACGACAATTTGGAGGAAATCGTGTATATGCATCAACCGTTGGGCTTTAGGGATCTGATGTTCCCCGATCACGTTTGCTTGTTGAAGAAGTCACTTTATGGACTGAAGCAGGCGCCCCGCGCGTGGTATCTGCGGCTCGCTGACTTTGCACGCACCATCGGGTTCACTCACAGTAGGTCGGATCACTCTTTGTGTATTTATCATCATGACTCGGATCTTGCTTTTCTATTGGTGTATGTTGATGATATTGTGCTTATTGCTTACTCGGATTCTCTCCGTTGTTCTCTTATTTCTCGTCTTTCTACGTAGTTTGCTATGACTGATTTAGGTCCACTGAGTTATTTCTTGGGCATTGCTGTCTCACGGACCAAGGATGGCCTATTTCTTTCTCAAAGGACATATGCTTTGGACATTATGGAGCGTGCTGGCATGTCCCCTTGCAAATCAGTCGCGACTCCGATTGACACCAAGGCAAAGCTTAGCGCCTCTTCGGGTACTCCTTTTCCGGACCACACCTTCTTTAGGAGTCTTGCTGGGGCTTTACAGTATCTCACCTTCACTCGTCCAGATATACCTGTGACTGTGATATCATGAACAATGTTCTATCTTGCATACCCCTTGAAACTGAATCAGGGTCTGAGGTAAAGCTGGGATTACATGTTTTTTTTTCTCATTAATTGTTTTTTCTTAAATCTTCCCTTTAATCATTTCTTTTTCTTAATTCATCCTCATCTTGCAATGAAACATATAGATACACACACCATGCATCAAATCGATCCTTATATATTTTTGAGCGATTATTAATTAAAAAAGAAACATTTGTTATTTCTGTTCGAAAAAGTAATAACCCCTTAAGTTATTTTCATTTAGGATCCCTCCACCCCCCACCCCCCCACCCCCCATTGATGTTAGAATATTAGAAAAAACCACTCATTTCAGTAAGTTATCTGCTCTAAGTGAAATTGATAACAATTGTTTTTATGTAATTTATCAATCTGACAGAGAAAATATTAGTTTATAGTTGTGTAAATATAAAAAATGCAGCAATGACGATTAGTTTTACTAGCTATATTTAAAATTGATTCCAAAAAAGTCTCAAAAAAAATTATAAGAAAGCTTTTAATATCTAGTTTTGTAAATATAAACAAATATATTTGATATAAGACTTCAGTGCTTAAAAATTATCAATTATCAGTACCTTAATATAATAACACGATCTTTTTACTAATTAAAATAATTTATATATGGGCTTAATTGCCAACCCGGGATCGGATAGCAAATGGGTAGTTTTTGCAATGAACTCTATATATCTTGAGTGTTGAGTCATTATTACTCTATATATTCCTTTGCTCTTCTATGCAATGTTTGTCTTGATGAGAAATATGTTTTCAATTTCTTCTTGGTAATTATCAATTTCTTTCGTATTGCAGCACCAATCAGATATCTTTAGAAGTGGACCTTCGAACGATGGAACTAAAATTGTGGTAAAGTTAATTTAATTATATCGTGTGTCTATTTTTATTCAAAATTATTACAACATTGAAAACCCCAAGTGATTATAATATGACTTAATCAGCTTCAATGTGAGGATAGGCATTTTTATGAATTCACATTTTTTGTGTGTTAACTGACTTGTATGTAGCTTTTTCATTTCTTAACTAAATTGATGATAAACAATATGAAATGAATGGACAAGTAATTCTCTAGCATATATTTTTAATAAAAACAAAAACATGACACAATTTTATTTTCCATCGATTTTTCTCTTTTATCCTTTCTTTGTCTAATATTTTCCTTCTTGTTGAATAATAACTAATTTGTAATTAGTAGAGTTTCCCTCTAAATTTAGACTTAA
This sequence comes from Linaria vulgaris, assembly GCA_948329865.1. Lineage (NCBI taxonomy): Eukaryota > Viridiplantae > Streptophyta > Magnoliopsida > Lamiales > Plantaginaceae > Linaria > Linaria vulgaris. The sequence continues at coordinate 11,692,001 of OX415254.1, read as the reverse complement.
TTTTTAATATGAAAACGGTCAAATCTGTTGTCGAGCCCCATTATCGACTACTTTCCTTTGGAAAGGCATTATTAAGCAGAGATACAATATTAATATTAGAAGCCCAGAATATTTGAGAGCGTTGTGTTACAGATTTCAACATTTGGTCCTTCCTGGGAATTTATCGGAAAAATTAAAATCATTTGCATACCTGTGAATTATTTGTTGAAATTAAAAGCATATTCTTAATGCATATCAATCATCCGACTATACCGCATAGAACCCCTCGTCTACTTGTTTGTGACCATTTTATCAGCATTAGTCCATGTCTCTCTTTTTCAGCAGCAAGCCGTTTCATCCAATGAAGGAACCAAGAAGAGAAAACGCACAAAAATAGGAACTGATGAAAGTATGTTTTTTCGACTTTTCAAATATGTGAATGGTGGCGACCAATATCTTTTGGAAATGCATGAGGTAACATAATTGGCTAGCCATTTAATTAACCTGACTTCATTTTCCCCAAAATATTATTTAGTGCAATTGTTGCACGATGAAGTGACAAAATAAGTTGGTTCCTTCTATGATGATGTGGCTATTTCTTGTAATTTAAGAAATTTCTTAATATGAGTCATTTGTTGCACAACATCATTAATACAGTGGTTGCATAAAATAAATTTCTCCACTCTAGGACGACCCATTATAATTCAATCTTATTATTATGTGTATTACAGACTCAATCGGGCGATGTTATATCCCACCGCATTATGCTACAAAGAAAGGGCAGCAAAAAATGGACTGTAGGAATATATGATGTGGATGAAGAAACAGAGCAATTCGTTGACATAATGAAGGAAGACCCTTACCCTCCAATATTTCATATGAAGTATAATTTGCCGTTGTTAGAGCGCCTCAATGGATGGACTGTGGAGAATAGAAAACGTAACTCCACGTCGAAGAGTAGGAAATGCGAGACTGACATACATGATAAGGTTTGAATTTTTATTTTCTATAAAAATATTTCGTCGTGGAGCTCAAGTTTTGTGTAATTAATGCTCCAAATTGTTTTTTTAATTATATGTTCTTAATTAAGTAATATAATTTACATCGATGCTTTATTTTGAATAGTTTTATTATCATCGATCCAGACAGTTCAGATCATTTGTCGAGGTGGCATCATTCGTGCTATACTCAAGTAAACCGAATGACTTAAAACCACCAACTACGATATCACAAGAACCGCACATTCAGGTGATAAAGTACTCACATTTGTTTTTCAGTTTCTTTTTTCTCCAATGGTCCTTTGTTAGTACTATATCACCAACTTGCTACAATTTAACATATTAGCAATTCTCTTCACTTGAACGAAGAAAATTTTAAAGACTTTATTGCAATCCAGGAGGATGAAGCGGCTTCGACAATGATTACATTATCAAATGTCGAAGCATCAAATAATCTTCTACAAAGATCGAACAAACAGGCGGGTGCACAATGTCAAGCCCTAAGCCCGAAGAAAACTATAAACACATGTATGTTTATGGAATATATTACCGAAGAAGTACCTGAAATTACTATCGATGAACTAATCGGAATACAAGGCATGTTACAGAATATATAAATTTTCTACTACTTCACAGTGCATATTTGGATGAGGGTTTATATTTAGTATTAAAATACTTATATTGCAGATAGTACTCTAGAGGGAAGCAAGAAGGAGGACTTGGATACAGATGAAGGATTCTTTGAGTTTGCGAATAGAGTATTTGAGGCTGACCAAAAAAGGAGAACGAATCTTTTGGGGTTCAAAACCCATTGGGTTCTAGCGAACATAAAGAGGACATTATAAATGACGATGGTTGGCATTGAACTACACTTGTTTGAACAACAACCTTCTCAAATCTTGTAATTTTTTTGGTCTATTGGCTTTTCTAAATGTTAGAGTTATTACTCCATATAATACTAGCCAATTTCTATTTGTTTTTATATTTCATTTTGATTTATGGAACCGGTCAGAAGGCAAATGTAACATAGAAGAATATGATTGTGGTATCATACATGATGTGCTAGTAGTAGTGCCTCTATCTTCAATACACCTTGCATGAGAGTTTTTTCACTCTCTCTCATTAATTCTTTTAAATCTGAGTTGGCCACTTCTTTGTATCTCAATGACTTCTCTAATCATGCAAAGAAACCTATGTGCACTATTGTTTTCTTTTATTTATGAATGAAAGATCTACTTCGGATCTTCTAAAATGCATACGCACACAAAAATATATACATAAATGAACAATGCTTGTTCGATTTGAAGCAGTTTTCATTTCTCTGACCGATGAATTATTTGTTGAAGATAATATATATATATATATATATTAAATGTCTACCCTCTCTAACAATTTAAGCTCTTAAATGAGATGGCAATTTAATATTATTTTTAATATGCCAGTGTATTACCAAACTAAGTTGATATGTATTTGTTTTTATTTTATTATTTGTTTAGAGTTGGTATTCAAGGATATTGTGAATTAAGTTTTGTCCCCTACTTGTTCTGTGTATATTATATACTAAAAGGACAAGGAAAGGGGAATTAAACAATTGACGTAATATAAATATGAAGAATATTAAAAGACTAAGAATTAAATCATGGACATGGATTAAAGTAAGGAGCAAGTTGTCCTAAATATTGCATGTAAGAGAACTCTTAAAAGAGTCTTAATCCGTTTTTTTTTTTTTTTTGTCTTTCTGTTTTTATGGGTTTACTATATATATATATATATATATATATATATATATATATATATATATAAAAGAAATAGAAAACATAAACAAGAAAAAAAAACCCTAGATACTTAAACTATTAAAGAAACAAAATGAGTTTCTTTCTAAATTGTGATTATTAGAGTTTAGGGCCGGGGTCCCGGGAGAGATTATAAAAAGCTCAAATCTATTGTTGAGCCTATCACTGATATGTTTCTTAAAAACGCCTTTCTTTCTTTTTTTAATACACCGACCAATTATTTTTGACAAATAACACTAATCAATATCATAAAAAGCGAGAAAAAGAATCCACCAAAAAAGTTGACATGAACAATTAAAATTCGATGAACATCTAGTGGTAGACTTGCACTTCCAACTATAGAGCTTTTACCAAATACCCCCAAAACTAAATTTTCGGCAATAGTGCGGCACAAACTATGGTCATTTGTGCAAGTTGCATTACTACAATTTTTCGACAATATTTCTGCTAAAAACCATTATTTTGAATAGAATCTTCCCCTCTTCAAAACTATTCCATTGGTGGTGACGGTAGTAAAAAATTCAATGCGGTTACATGAGAATTTAATTAAGTTAAAAAAATCCGAAAATATGAACAACACTTTAAAAATATTCTTCATATTTTTGCAAAAGCTTCGCAAAGAACTTAAGTAAAAAAGTTCACGTAAGGTCTTTGAGTTTTGTGATAGCGTCACCACCATTAGAACCGTCTGGACGATGGGAGGATTTAGTTCAGAATAATTTTCAAGTGCTATTTCTTGAAAATTGCAATAGGGCAACCACCAAAATGATCATATTTTGTGCCCACTGCTGCGTAAAAAATAATTTAGCAGGTATTTGATAAAAGTACCTATATTTCGTAAATAGAAGATTACAATTCTCCATTATGTATTTCTTGGTTTCAAATTAGTCTTTTGTTCAACAACAGTTGTTGGATGATTTTCAACCCTTGTTGGCCGGTATGGTTCCCTTATTGGCCACCCAACGTTGGTGTCCCTTGTAACTTCATCTTGTGTGCGAGGATTCTTCGAAGGCCTTGCTGAAATATTGAAGGCTCTATGACCACTAACGCTTCTTTCGTTTCTTGTTATTTCACCCATAGTGCCATATTGGCCTACAGTCGGGTTTTGTTGCTAATAAATGTGCTCGCTTCCTGTTCACCATCCTCCGCAGACACCATGTGCATTAAAGGCTATCAGCGGTCTAAATGTATATTATGAAATGACTTTATTAATAGAAGATTAGATATTAATATCAAATAGAAATCAACGATTAGATGCAAGTTATGTGCAATAGATTTAAACATTGATTCTTCCAGATAGTTTAACACCAAAATTAAAGTCATTTGTATATGTGTGAATCAATTAAAATTGTAATCTTTTATCCCACAGCCCATTAGTTAATTTAATGTTTCATATTTTGTAAAAAATATCACCTGGCTACGCGAAAGACTCCGTTTTTTTGTGTGTGACACATTGGGCAAAAATGCGTGCATTTCAGAAAATGGAATGTGGAATTTAGGGTAACGTATTTGGAGCTGGTCTTCAAGAATAACTCTCTTCAATTGTAAGGAACTCTTACTAGAACAGTTAACTCAACTCATCAAAGACTTCTCCCCGAAACCCAATAGATGTGATAAGCAGGAGTCAAATTGGCCACTAATAAAAAAATTCTCTATCTTGTCAGCTTACAAGATTGTGACGAGAGAAGCACACCTCCATCAGGATCGGGTTGTTGGGGCTATTTGGAAGTCAAACACACCACTTAAAGGACGAATTATCAAAAATACCCGCTAACTTTTGCCTTTAATCCTAAATGCCCGTTATTTCCAAACCTGCTGAAAATGTCCGTTAAGTTTTAAATTCTCTAACAAAAATGCCCAATTTTAAAAACTCGAACTTTTTATCCGACGTGGCATCCGAATCAAAGAGACGCACTGCTGAATCAAAAAGTCGCGTTTTAAAATTCGGGCATTTTTGGTAGAATTTTAAAAGATACAGGGCATTTTTAACATTATTTTTCAGACAAAATAAATTTTTTTGTGCTTATTTTTCATTTCGGGCATTTTTAGTAGAAATTTTAAAAGATACAGGGCATTTTTAGCATGTTGGGAAACAACGGGCATTTAGAATTAAAGGCAAACGTTAGCGGGCATTTTTGATAATTCGTCCCCACTTAAAATGAAATCTTTTGTTTGGAGTACGATACAGGTTAGTATTTCGACCAAAGTGAACATATCTAAAGGAGAAACTATGTTTAATATGGGATCTTATCTTGTTAGTTTTGCAATCAATTTGAAGAAAATATAGATCATTTATTTTATACGTGCTTTTTTAAAAACCATGTCTGGAGGTGTATTCTTAAGCGGATTGGAGACTAGACAACATTACTCCATGTCTCCATGTTATAATTTGACTATCGTATTAACATTACTCAATGTCTCATTTTTTAAAAAAAATCGCTTCAAACTGTGGAAACACCAAAAAGAGAAAACAACAAAAACAGGAACGAGTAAACGTATGTTTTTTCGACATCTTTAGTTAGTTTTATATATACAAAGCTCAAATCTATTGTCAAACCCCGTCATTAAATATTCTTTTAAAAAGCTTTACTACAAGGACATGTGATGTTAATATTAAACTAGAGATCAATAAATATTTGCGAGTGTTATGCGATAGCTTTCGACACTGTGAGTTTAACACAAAAATAGTGTCAGTTGTATATTTTTGAATTACTTTGCTAAACTTTATTCTTACATAAACAAAGAATATTACTTTAATTTGTCATACTTTTCAAGTGAAATTTTTATTATCCTATTTTGTAAAAAAAAAAAAAATAACCTGGCTACACCGCATGATCCGTGTTTATTTAAATTGTTGTGACTATCTTATTAACATTACTCCATGTCTCTCGTTTTAGTAGCAAGCCGTCTACAAGAACCCAAGAGGAAACGCCAAAAATCTAGAACCGATGAAAGTATGCTTTTTCTGCTTTTTAAATTTGTGAATGGTGGCGAGCAATATATTTTGGAAATTCATGTGGTATTATTCGCTATTTGTAGAGTTTTATGCAAATTGAATCATCAAAAATGACACGATTAACCAATCTAACAACTTGAACAAGTAACCAACAGATCATGAACAATCAAACACAATCAAAATAATAGAAATAAGAAGATCAAACTACAATTAAATTATTATGTAATGCGCTACGATTTTTTTTTTTTTTTGTGTTTATTTGACATACATGTACCTATCATTGTTAAAATTGATCATTAAACCAATGATATATATTAAATCCGATGAAAAACTCGTAAATTCAAAATAATTAAGTAGGCATTGGCGACCAGATTCCGGTCACGAATACCTACTTATGCATTCGCGACCGAATTCCGGTCGTGAATTAGGAGTATTCTAGACCGTAATCTGGTTGCGAATAATTATATAGGCATTGGCAACAGGATTCCGGTCACCGTAAATGGGCGAACCGGATCCGACTGCCGTTAAGCAATGGCGGCCGGATTCTGGTCGCCGTTGTCCGGTCGGGATATAGGTCATTTTCTTGTAGTGTCATTGCACATTAAAACACCAAAAATATTTAAAAGAAAAAATCAAGGTGTTTGACGAGGCAACGACTTACATGAAAGAATGATAATATTAGAGCTTTGAAGAGACAAAGAGAAGACTACAAGCATCATAGAGACAACAATCTATGTAAAGGAAAAGTATTAAGATATTCACGGGGAAGAATTATCAAAAATGCCAGCTAACTTTTTGATTAAGCAGTGCGTCTCTTTGATTCGGATGCCACGTCGGATAAAAACTTTGAATTTTTAAAATCGGGCATTTTTGTTAGAAAATTTAAAACTTAACGGCCATTTTCAGTAGGTTTGGAAATAACGGGCATTTAGGATTAAAGGCAAAAGTTAGCGGGCATTTTTGATAATTCGTCCTATTCACGGATATCAAGTTGTAATGTATGCGGTATCAATCTGTTTATCCTGTTATGTACTAAAGAACAAAAAAATATACAAGCAAAACATGTGTATAAAAAAAATGTTTTCATTAGAGAAAGTATCTTGTTGTGTACTAGATAACACCAAACAACCCAAAAAACGTCATGTGTATTAAAACAATATACCTTAAAGTAAGTATTAGAACTTATCAGCTATAAAAAGTTTCTAAAAGTGCATCCTTTCAAATTGTTTGTTAAAACCATCGAAAAACTCAACCATTTATAAAGACCCATCGAAACGGATTGTGCGATAATACGTTGCAGAAATATGTGATTAGCCGTTTCATCATGTATATTGCACAAACAGAAAATTGTGTTTCCATTAGACATGATCCCTCTATGCATGAGGTACTTTTTGTGGGCAGCCTACCAAGGAAGGTTTTCCATGTGAGAGCCGTCCATTTGAGAGGAGCTTCAGATTTGCAAAGGAGCCGCATTAACGGGAGAACAAGATTATTTGAGGCTAGTTTTCGTGTATGAAAAACAGACATGACTGAAAAATACCTGATGAATCTGTTGTCCATTGCCACGCACCTTCAACTTCATCTAAAATGACAATGTTTTAATTAAGCTCATCAAGTCGCGCAGTTGGTCAGATTCCCAAACAAAAAGATGTTGTTTCCAGCTGAAGTTCAAGACCCATCGGTCCCCATGCCGTGCTCCCAACACAATCACTTTTGCAAATTTATTTTATGAAATGTTGTAAATGCGACTGAATCTTGAGCGTAGAGATCCCAACCACTTGTCATGCCAGAAAAAATATTCCTACCATTGCCAACTTTTTTCCCAACATTATATGTAAAACCAATCGTTTCTTTCAAGTCCAATACCAATCGAGCAGATGCCACGCCACCATGTCGTTAAACATTAAAGAATACATACATATCCAAAAATGCATTGTGAATCACAAAGACAACAATCTACTGTATAGAATAGTATTTGAGTGATATAATATGCGGCATCAAGATATGATCAACATTTTCCTTCTCAAGTCCACAAAAAGCGGAAAGGCAACTATCTCCTTCATTCGAAATACCTCTAATCCTTAAGTTCATTTTTGTATGAATATTGTTCTGTATTGCTTTTCAGGCAAATCGCCAACATTTTGGGAGGAGCTTTTAAACTCCAAAGCCTCTTTGCAAATTCCATAGCCGAAACACCTGAGTTATTTGAAATTAGATGATATGCTGACTTCATAGAAAAGATCCCATATTGTTTGTCCTTCCAAATCCAAATATCGTCATTTTCATGGTTGAGGACGACACTATTAACGAGATTAAAAAGTTCACCGCAGAGTTTGTTCCCAGAGGATAAGGTTACGCCTCCATTCAATGTGCCAAACCCACAAATTGTCAATCCATGAGCCCATTTCAAAAATTGTGGCATTTTTATTGAAAAATAAAACATGTTTTAATGAATGCAAAGCGGTGCATATCCAATCCACTTAACACACCAGAATCTAGTATTTTTTTCCATTTCCAATATGCGCACAAGATTATTGTCGAACCCCCCGTCTTCATTATTATTGTTCAAATTACCATATCTAAGGTCTTTCCACAAAATACACTGCAATCTGACTTGAGTTGTACTTGAGTGCAAGTCATCTGGACTCCACGCCTTACCATATTTAGAAAAGATAACTTTGGTGCAAAGGCTGTCCCTTTCGGTAAGAAGCCTCCATATCCACTTTGAGAGCAATTTTTTATTGAATCTTTCCAAGTCTCGAACATTCAACCCTCCACAATCCTTGCTCTTGCAGGTATTATCCCATTTAACCCATGGGATTTGATTTGCGTCTAAATTCTAGTCAAAAGTCATTGATTGGTTTGGTTTGAAGGGTGTCATGCCGGCTCCTCTCGTTTATCAACTCTTTTACTTTTATGAACTTTTTCCATTTGTTGGTGGTAAGGAATCCTGGGAATGTATTTGTCCTATTACGATTTGGTAAATCTTTGTGCTAGAAACAAGAAAGTACTACAGGATGTGAAGGTTTCAAATATTGTTGATCTTATCAGAGTCCGGCCATGGAGCCGGATCAAATCAAATGATAACGATTTTGCATACTCCTATTTAGATTGGTTTAATTCTCCGTTATTATGGTTTAAAAGATGAGTATCACGTGTAATCTGTAACCTTTCTTTTCATTAATTTGATTATATTTGGCCGATAAAGAATATATATATGCAGCATCAATCTGTTAATCTGGTTACAGGTTAAAGAACACAAAAAAATCTAAAATGGGAAAAAGAAAAAAAACAAGCTGATAAGTAGTCAACATGTCCAATTTAGCAACTAATGATTTCTGGGCTAATTAAATAATATAAAGAATGAGAGTATATATTACTGATTCTTGTAATCGAGTTACAACAATATTTCCCTTTTTTTTTTAAGGAGAAAAGATTCAATAAAAAGGGAGTACAAGGGGTACTCCAACCCCAAATACTCAAGATGAGATGCTTAAATATTCACAACACCAATACAAGCACTTGGATTAAGACTCCAATCATTAAAAGAATAACTAAAATCATGGACGGCCGACTTAGTCCACAACCATGTGTTAACTTTGATCAGTTCAATTATCTTATTAGCATTTACCTGCTCTCCCTTGAATTCCATTAAATTTCTATTGTTCCATATAATCCACAGAACATAGAACCAAACAGAGATCCACACTTTCTTTTGATTCCGTTATGGCCACATTTGAGCATGTTGTGCAAAGTGTTGCTTTATGTCAATACTCATTGCAGTACTAAATCCCAACCATTCGTACATCCTCATCCAAACCACATGAGCAAACATACAACCCAAGAAAAGATGAGACGTCGATTCTGGAGCGGCTAAACATAAACAACATGTCCATCTATTACTAATCCCGTTCACACCTCTCTTCTCCAAGTTCACCTTTGTCGGCACTCTATCAAGTATTAATTTCAAAACAAAAGCTTTGATCTTTAATGGAGTGCTTGCTTTCCAAACAAAGTCGAGAGATTGACTAACCTCCTGTTCCATGATTTGTTGAATTGTGGCGTACGCTGATTTAACAGTGAAGCTATTAGAGGGATCAAAATTCCATCTCCATATATCCTTATCATTTTCCAAAAGTGCAATGGATGGCAGGCTTGCTTCCATCTCCTGGAGTACTTGGAGTTCCCATTCGAAGAAACGCCTTCTCCATCTCCACTGCCACCTCCAGCCGCTACTCACGTTAACCCTCATGTCTTTAATTGTTGCATTTTTATTTTCAGCAATGAGGAATAAGCGATTGAAACGCGCTGCGAGCGTCGCATTCCCTGTCCACTTATCCGTCCAGAATTTTGTACTCCTTCCATCACCGATTACTCTACCAAGACCATCTTCAAACCAAGTTTTATGATCATTCGCTGGGTAAACTTTCAGCCGATCAGTCCACCAATTTGAACCTTTACTTTGAATGTTCGACCAAACCACATCAGAATTTGGTAATCTACCTTCACCGTTTTTTGCAGCGAGAACCCTACACCACAACGCATTATTTTCCTTAAGGATTCTCCATTTCCACTTACTAACAAGAGCAAGGTTAAACCATTCGAGATTTTTCACACCGAGTCCTCCTATATTAGCGTTCTTGCAAACTACCTTCCACTTTACCCATGCAACCTTTTTAACCTCATCACTTCTCCCCCAAAGAAATCTTGTTTGTATTCTAATCATTTGGTGAATGACATGCTTTGGGGCTTTGTAGAAAGAAATAAGGTAAATCGGTAAGCCCGTGAGGACAGATTTGAGCGTGACAATTTTACCTCCAAATGACAGATTGCCCCTCAAGTTCGTCAATCTTTTTTCCATTGTTTCAACCGCGGGCTGCCATGTTTGGATTCTCCTCGGGTTTGCTCCGATAGGAATGCCCAAATAAGTGAACGGTATACTCCCCACTTGACAGTTAAGTATCTCGGCAAAACCCTGCACAACATCATTGTCGACATTAACGCCAAAGATATGACTCTTGTTAAAATTAATCTCAAGTCCAGACATAAGTTCGAAATTCCTCATAATGCCCTTTAAAGCCCATATATTCTGTGCACTCGGTTCGCAAAAGAGAATTGTGTGGTCGGCATACTGCGTGTGCGAGATTTCAATCTCTTCATTGCCAATTCTGAATCCACTTAACAGATTCTCCTCTCGCGCTTTCTTGATCATCCCGTTGAGCCCCTCTACAATGATAAGAAATAAAAACGGGGACAACGGATCCCCTTGCCTGAGCCCCCTATATAACTTGAATTGGTCAGTTGGACTTCCATTAACTAACACAGATGTCGTGGCCGTCCAAATGCACTCCATGATCCAATCCCGCCACTTCTCACAGAACCCATCTTCTCCATCATGAAATTAAGAAATCCCCAGTTTACACAATCATAAGCCTTCTCGAAGTAGGCCTTAAACAAAATGAGAGGCTTCTTTTTTCTTACTGCTTCGTCAATTACTTCATTGGCGATAATCACACTGTCAAATATATGTCTTCCGCCAATAAATGCAGCCTGTTCCTCCGAGATTACTGAAGCCATAACTTTCTTAAGTCTTCTAGTGAGCAACCTTGCAAGCATCTTGTAAACACACCCAACAAGCGAAATAGGCCTAAAATCTTTAAGAGACTGAGGATTATCTTTCTTCGGGATTAGCGTGATAAAAGCCGGGTTTGCACCTCTAACAAGCTTACCATTGGTGTAAAAGTCATTAACAAAATTCCAAATATCTCCTTTCATCACCTCCCAGAAGCGCTTAATGAATTGGAAATTATAACCATCCGGGCCAAGACTTTTGGTGCCATCACACTCCCAAATTGCTGCTTTGACTCCCTCTTCTTCAAATGGCTCGACAAGGCTAGCACAATCCTCATGACTTAGTCTGATAAATTCCAAGTTCTCTAAATCCGGCCTTTGCCAGTGATCTTCAAAGAACAGATTTGAGACAAAGTTTATGACTTCATTTTTCACTCCCCCCACATCGTCGGTCCAACAATATTTCCCTTATAATCACTTACTAGAAATTATCAACCGCGACTTGATTGTAGATGCATATAATGTGACTTGGAAAAGGCTAATTTAAGGTAAGTTAATGCCAGTGCCACAAAAAATATCTCGAAATATTTAGAGCCACAATGAACCTTGGATATGATTATTTCAAAATGCCAAAACCTCATTAACTTTTTATACCTAACAAGTGGTGTACTCTGTGTATGCATTCATCGTACGTACCACATTCAGATTCAGAACTTTTGACCTAAATCTTTAGTGATATACCTATATAACTGAGCCGCTGCACACAGTCATACACTGCCAAACACTGATAACTTTGCTGCATTTTTCTTGAGACAATACTTTGCCTATACCTTAAAACGATTTAATTAGAAACCCTGCCCACGAAGGTCGAATTAAATGGCATCTTCTCAAGAGAAATCTTCATATAGGATGACTAATACTGAGGATCAAAAATCATTGGGGTCTAGTGAAAAACAAGACGATTTCACAGAGCAACAACTAAAGCATGAGAAGGTGACAGTATATATATATATATATATATATATTTTGGGGAAGGGCAAAAAGGATTATATAGAAAAGCACAACATTTCTTTCAATAAATAATATTTTTGAATTTCGTGTTTTTGGGACTACAATTATTTTTTCCTAATACTAACGCTCGTTACATTTTATAACATATACATAACCCAGTCTTTTTTTTTTCTATGTTTCATTTTTTGATGGCAGTGCTCAAAAGGAAAAGGTACTGTAGAAGAATGTGACTGTGATATCATGAACAATGTTCTATCTTGCATACCCCTTGAAACTGAATCACGGTCTGAGGTAAAGCTGGGATTACATGTGTTTTTTCTCATTACTTCTTTTTTTCTTAAATCTGCCCTTTAATCATTTCTTTTTCTTAATTCATCCTCATCTTGCAATGAAACCCACATCAGTATTTGGAAGATCTATTTTGGGTCTTCTAAAACATATAGATACACACGCCATGCATCAAATCGGTCCTTATATATTTGAGTGATTATTAATTAAAAAAGAAACATTTGTTATTTCTGTTCGAAAAAGTAATAACCCCTTAAGTTATTTTCAATTAGGACCCCTCCACCCCCCATTGATGTTAGAATATTAGAAAAAACCACTCATTTCAGTAAGTTATCTGCTCTAAGTGAAATTGATAACAATTGTTTTTATGTAATTTATCAATCTGACAGAGAAAACATTAGTTTATAGTTATGTAAATATAAAAAATGCAGCAATGACAATTAGTTTTACTAGCTATATTCAAAATTGATTCCAAAAAAGTCTCAAAAGTAATTATAAAAAAGCTTTTAATATCTAGTTTTGTAAATATAAATAAATATATTTAGTATAAGACTTCAGTGCTTAAAAATTATCAATTATCAGTACCTTCATATAATAACACGATCTTTTTACTAATTAAAATAATTTATATATGGGCTTAATTGCCAACCCGGGATCGGATAGCAAATGGGTAGTTTTTGCAATGAACTCTATATATCTTGAGTGTTGAGTCATTATTACTCTATATATTCCTTTGTTCTTCTATGCAATGTTTGTCTTAATGAGAAATATGTTTTCAATTTCTTCTTGGTAATTATCAATTCTCTCGTATTGCAGCACCAAGCAGATATGTCTAGAAGTGGACCTTCGAACGATGGAACTAAAATTGTGGTAAAGTTAATTTAATTATATCGTGTGTCTATTTTTATTCAAAATTATTACAACATTGAAAACCCCAAGTGATTATAATATGACTTAATCAGCTTCAATGTGAGGATAGGCATTTTTATGAATTCACATTTTTTGTGTGTTAACTGACTTGTATGTAGCTTTTTCATTTCTTAACTAAATTGATGATAAACAATATGAAATGAATGGACAAGTAATTCTCTAGCATATATTTTTAATAAAAACAAAAACATGACACAATTTTATTTTCCATCGATTTTTCTCTTTTATCCTTTCTTTGTCTAATATTTTCCTTCTTGTTGAATAATAACTAAGTTGTAATTAGTAGAGTTTCCCTCTAAATTTAGACTTAAATTTTAATATGAAAAAGGTCAAATCTGTTGTCGAGCCCCATTATCGACTACTTTCCTTTGGAAAGGCATTATTAAGCAGAGATACAATATTAATATTAGAAGCCCAGAATATTTGAGAGCGTTGTGTTACAGATTTCAACATTTGGTCCTTCCTGAGAATTTATCGGAAAAATTAAAATCATTTGCATACCTGTGAATTATTTGTTGAAATTAAAAGCATATTCTTAATGCATATCAATCATCCGACTATACCGCATAGAACCCCTCGTCTACTTGTTTGTGACCATTTTATCAGCATTAGTCCATGTCTCTCTTTTTTCAGCAGCAAGCCGCTTCATCCAATGGAGGAACAAGAAGAGAAAACGCACAAAAATAGGAACTGATGAAAGTATGTTTTTTCGACTTTTCAAATATGTGAATGGTGGCGAGCAATGTCTTTTGGAAATGCATTAGGTAAAATAATTGGCTAGCCATTTAATTCACTACAAGATTTCGGGGCTTTTCCCGACCGCAATCTCCCGACCGCCATTTGGTCGTGAGCATTCCCGACCGCGCAATAGTCGATACAAACATTCCCGACTGCAGCGTGGTTACGAAACGTTCCAGGACTATTCTCGACCGCGCTGTAGTCAGGAAAACATCTCCCGACTGCAGGGCGGTCGGGAGTGTATTGGGCCGGATATTATCAGCCCGAATTTTTGGCCCAGCTGGGCCGCGCAGCTGGGCCTTAGGGTCCCGACCGCACGGCAGTCGGGAGGAAGACAGACGATTTAGTCGTCTTCCTCCCCCTTTCTCTCCATTTTCTTTTCTCTCACCAAAAAAACCCTAACCGCCGCCTCACCGCTGATGCGCCGCCCCTCTCTCGACCGCAGTTCGGTCGACGCCTTCCTCTCTCCCTAATCTCGACCGCGTTCCAGTCGTCCTTTCCCTCTCTCCTCCTCCAGCGCCGCCTCTCCACCTCCACTCTCTCTCTCTCCGCCACCACCGCGCTCCGCCTCTCCACCTCCAATCTCTCTCTCTCTCCGCCACCACCGCGCACCGCCCCTCTATCTCTCTCCGCGTCTCCACCGCCCCTCTCCACCACCGCGCACCGCCCCTCTCCTCCGCCTCTCCACCGCCCCTCTCCACCACCGCGCACCGCCCCTCTCCACCGCCCCTCTCATCTGCAACCACCCCTGCCTGTCCACCGCCTGTCCACCGCCGCGCCGCCACCTTTCCCGCCTCTCCACCACCGCGTCACTTTCTCGATCCGGTAAAATTTAATTAATTAGTTATGTTTAAAAGTTAATTAATTATGTTTAAAATTTAATTACTTATGTTTAGAATTTAATTAATTATGTTTAAAATGTTTTTATATATACTTATGTTTAAAATTTAATTATTAATTAGATACCCGCGCCTTCTCCCGACCGAATGCCACTTTTCTACACCGAAATTTATTTGGCGACCCCGATCCGGTAAGTTTTCGACTAATCTTGTATTTTTTTATTTGTTTAATGTTAATTTGTTTATTGTTTAATGTTTAATTTATAATGTTTAATTTTTAATGTTTAATGTTTTATTTGTTTAATTTTTAATGTTTAATTGTTAGATATCGTTAAATTTTTTAGGATTTTAGTAGAAATTGTTTTAAGAATATTGTTAGACTTAATATTAGTGGATTTAATTAATATTAGGAAAATAATAGTGCTTTTAGGAAATATTAGGAAAATATTAGTGCTTTTAGGAAATATTAGAAAAATATTAGTGCTTTTAGGAAATATTAGGAAAATATTAGTGCTTTTAGGAAATATTAGGAAAATATTAGTGCTTTTATGAAAACTGTTTAATGCCTTTAGGAAAAAACTATATAACTTAGTGTTTGATTACAATTAGCGTTTTCTTTTATTTAGATGTCTTCCCGTGGTAGTAGTGATCGTGACGAGCCCTTCCGTCGTAGTAGTACTTTTGGTACTGTATCTGGTCCTTCACCGCGTCTTCCTTCCGTTGCTCGGTCGACTGCTCCTCCCGTTGCTCCGTCGACTGCTCCTCCTACTGACGTCGGGACTACTGCCCCACCACCGAGGATACCTATTCGTCTCGCCTTACGTGATCAGGCTGCACCATCTGATACGGACGATTCCCGTGATTCCCTCGTCGCCGAGACTCCACCAGGTTTACTTGATGATCACGTAGCTGCGACGCCCTCGACATCTGGTGGATCGAGGCCTACGGCACCTGTGGGGCCCACTACTTCTTCCCGACCAGACGGGGCCCAGGCAGGATCATCTTCGACACAGCGCCGACCCGGACGAGGCCCAGCGAGAGCTCCAGAGGTTCCACAGGATCGCACCAGGCGTCCGACGATCCGTTTGACGCCTCTGGGCGAATTTGAGGATAGCAACGCGGTGGCCAAATCCATTACCACGAGTATTCGAGAGCATATGAGGGTCGTTTGTCACCGATTTGACAAGGTTCCTGCAGCCACAAAAGGGAAGTGGTGGGCTAGTTTTCGGGTAAGACTTTAAAAGTTTACAATATATATATATATATACATATTCATCAATTTTATATATCGAAAAACTAATAATAAACTTTAATTAAATGCAGGATAAGTATATTATTGATCCCACTATATTCAATGAAGTTCATAAAGTGTTCCTAAAAAAGGCCCAAAAGTGTTACAAGGAAGTTAACCACGCTGCGAAGCATTACTATTATGAGAGGCTCAATGATCCGAGGTGGGCGAACTGTCCGAAGAATGAATGGATGAGCGACGCGTTAGAGAAGATGTACATAGAGCATTGGGAGTCGGAGAAGCATCAGAAGAGGGCCGTCACTGGAAAGAAGAACAGGCGAGGAGGAGAGGAGCCAGTCCCAGGAAAGAAAGCAAAAGGGACGCATGCTACTGGAAAAACGGGCTACACGAAGATTTCTCAAAAGATGGTATGTCTTATTAAAACTTATTATACGAATATAATACTTATTGTCTTAAATTTAAATTCTTACATTATATCAATATGCAGGCTGCTGCTAGAGGTCCCGGTGCCCCTAAGCCTCGACACGATGAGATATATCGTTATCAGCACACACATGAGGTCGAGGTGCCAGAGGGAGCTCCACGTCGCCGAGAGTGGATTCATTCCGACTACCAGGCTATATATGTAAGTATTTTACTTGTAAAGCATTCTAATAACATACGTGATGAAATTAATGATGTACTAACTCATTTTTGTCTTATTGAACAGGATGACTACATAGCCCGTATGACAAGGAGGTACGAGGCGGACCGTTCACAGTGGGTCCATTTGGACAATGAGTTGTGGCAGCTTGCGAGTGGAGGGTTGAAGAAGGGGCTAGCTGCTGGTTTTCCACAGGATGTATCTCACAATGTGTTTGGGTTCGACACGCAGAACCCCAATGCCGAGCAGGATGAGTACATTCGCGTATTGCAGACAGATAGCCAGCAGCAGAGGGAGACTATGGCGAAGAAAATTGACGAGCTTGTTGGTCACATCGGATACTTGTCCGATCACATCACACAGACTACAGGTTGTGCCCCTTCTCGACCCACACCTAGCTTTACGGGTTCCGATGCAGCGAACCCTACTCAGGATCCATTTGCCCACGGAGTGGAGAATGTTCCATTGTACGACCCTTCTCTAGACGATGGAGCCGAGCTTGGGCTTGATGGTGATGTTGGACCCGCTACCATGGATACCTTCGGTTTTTACGATTGTGACTATGTTTGACTTGTATTATGTTTTGACTTGTATTATGTTTTGACTTCAATAAAAAAAGTAGACAATATTTCAATGAAAAAAGTAGACAATATTTCAATAAAAAAGAACACATTTGGAAAAAAAGTAGACAATATTTCAATGAAAAAAGTAGACAATATTTCAATAAAAAAGAACACATTTGGAAAAAAAGTAGACAATATTTCAATAAAAAAAGTAGACAATATTTCAATAAAAAAGAACACATTTCAATAAAAAAAAAAATCGGAAAATTAATCTTCCTCAGAATCATAGTCACTCATCATCTCTCCCTCTTCCTTTTCCTCGTTGTCCTCCTCCTCCTCGTCTTCGTCAACCTCCACAATCGGTTCATCGGGCTCTTCTACTGCATATTCATCAACCATCTCAAACTCGTCATTGGCCAACTGGATATTCATATCAAATGAGGTAAGGTCCACGAATAAGTTAACCACTTCTGATACATTTTCTTGTAGAACTTGGTTCGGCATCCCTGATTCGACATCGTTTGCTCCCGCAACTGATGACATATCGATTATGTGTCTGGCAGGAATAGTTGTTACGGCCAACCATCCTTCTTGTCCTGGACGCCCCGTCGTCAAGTTTGGATATGGCACATAGTACGCCTGTTGTGCTTGGTTAGCAAATACAAACGGTTCGTCTCTCCAACTTGTACGCTTGGGGTCGATGTCAACCAACTTGTACGTTGCATGTTCCACTGTACCTGCATTAATATCATACCAAACACACTTGAACATGACAATGTATAGGGGTCTCTCGTGGCTACAATATACAACCTGTAAAACTTCTTTTAACGTTCCATAGCAGTTTGTAGCATCAGAACCACCCATGGCGCCCTTCACACAAACACCACTGCAATCACTATGTTTGGGCCCCAATATCGAGTCGACGTGAAATCTGAACCCATTCACAATGTATCCCTCGGAGGTTATTGCCTTAGTATTCGGACCATCAAGTAGAGGATTTATTCGTACGTCAGTCTCGTATTTACCACTGCCATATGTCCGTTTGAACCATGCTACGTACTCTTCAATCCAATCAGTTTTCCTTGTTGTTTTTGCACACATCTTCCCAGATCAGAGGCATATCCATCAGGAAATTTGAGTTTGGTCAACCAATCAAGTACCATGTTCTTTTGTTCCCTCGTGAGACAGTGTTTTGCCACTGGCTTTGCATACTCACCACCTCTTCTTCCACCGGGTTGCAAAAACAATGCTTTACGTGTTGTGTAAAGCCTAAGATCGTGCCTCGACTTAATGTTGTCCTTCGACTTAGCACTGTCCAACACCGTGTTGATGATGTTCTCAAAAAAGTTCTTCTCACAATGCATGACATCTAGATTGTGGCGAATCAAGTTCGAGGACCAATATGGTAGTTCCCAAAATATGCTTCGTCGACACCAATTATGAGTTGTGTTAAAACCCGGGAGCTTAGGGGGATTTAACCCAAACCTAACCGATCGTAGCCTATCCACAATTGCCTTCATCTCCTCCCCTGTTTTCCTTCGAATAGGCGGCTCATGCACCTCCTTCTTCTTGGTGAAATCCTTCTTGTTGTACCTAAACTTATGACCAGGTGGTAGAAATCGACGATGACAATCAAACCACGAAGGTTTTCCACCGTTATCAAGTGTGAAAGAATCTATATCACCCATGCAATAAGGACATGCTAGTTTCCCGTGAGTGCTCCACTGTGACAACATTCCATAAGCCGGAAAATCGCTAATAGTCCACATAAGGGTCGCTCTCATCTGGAAGTTTTCCTTTCGTGAGCTGTCATATGTCCATAAACCATCACTCCACAATTGTTTCAACTCATCAATCAACGGCCTCAACAACAGATCCAAGTTCTTTCCAGGACTCTTCGGGCCAGGTATAATAAGGCTCAAAAAAAGGAACTCTGGTCGCATGCATAAATCCGGCGGGAGGTTATAAGGGGTCACAAACACGGGCCAACAAGAATATTGTCTCCCAGATTGCCCAAACGGTGAGAACCCATCTGTACAGAGCCCAAGTCGGACATTTCTGGGCTCCGCGGCAAAGTCCGGATAAGTGCGATCAAAATGTCGCCACGCCTCGCCTGCAGCGGGGTGTATCATTCTATCAGGTGACGCGCGACACTTCAAATGCCAAGTCATATGTCGGGAAGTACCGATGGTATAAAACAATCTCTGTAACCGAGGGCCTAGGGGGAAATACCACAACTTTTTCCTTCCAACCCTCGACTTTCTACCGGCCTCGTACCTATCTGTCTTGCATATCGGACACGATGTGAGATCCGGGTTGGCATTTTCACCGTAGTACAAGAAACACAGATTCCAACATACGTCGATCTTTTCGTACCCTAAACCCAAACCCGCGAGCATCTTATTCATGCCTGGAATCGTGCTCGGTAGCATTTCCTCAATCTCTGGGTCCATGCAATCCTTGGACAACGCTAAGTACTTTTCGCTCTCGACATTTGAGGATTTATGACCCGTCTTAACTGTCAACCACTCGGCAAACCACTGGAGCACAGTCTTAGGCTTCTTCTGGTGCATTTTATGGTCGCCCAACTTCATCAATTTGTAGAACTCCTTTGCATCGCGACTCGGATCTTCGTTGTGCACCTCTCCCTCAACAAATCGACCCCCATATGCATCCACAACCATATCCCTAAACAAAGTATCGGCATGAACATGACTATCAACGTGAAAATTAGGGGTCGGTGATTCTGGTACATACGATGTGGATGCCTCGTTCGCCTCCTCTCCATGCAAGTCCCATATCCAATATTGATTCACAAACCCCGACTTATGAAGATGATCTTGTACTACGTTTCGTTCCCAATATTTTAAATTTGTGCATTTCTTGCACGGGCACCTAATACGTTTTCCATCTACGTAATCTGTTTGTGCTAATGCAAACTTTATGAATTCACGAACCCCAATCACGTAATGTTCATTCAAATAACCGGTATTACTATTTATCCTATCGTACATCCAAGATCTATCGGGACGATAATCCATTTATAATCTACGGAAATTAAAAAGAATTTGTTACACTTCTAAGAATTTAGCTTGATCTTATAAAATTAAATAGCGTAGGAAAAAAATGCTTACTTGTTGTAGCGTAGAAAAATACTTAGATCAAGTATTTGTTGCACACACATACGCCCCTCGTTGCATTTAATTACCGCAATATCTAAAACAAATCAATAAAAACATTAGTTTCTAAATAAACATGAGCTTAATGGTTATAAAATAGGAAAATTGGGATATAACAAGGGAAAATCGTGCATACCTTAAAAAATGATGAATGTTGGAATGATTTCTAAAGGGAATAGGAGAGGGTATTTATAGGAGATTCGCAGAGTATTCCCGACCGCACGGTGGTCGGAAAAACCAACGGTAACAAAGAGTCCCGACCGCAAGGCGTTCGGGAAACTTTGTTACCGTTACTAGCCGTTACATCTCCCGACCGCCGAGCGGTCGGGAAACTTTGTTACCGTTACTAGCCGTTACATCTCCCGACCGCCCTGCGGTCGGGAAACTTTGTAGCCGCGGTCGGAAAAATAACTTACCGACCAACTTGCGGTCGGGAATGTTAGGGTATAGGGTTTAGGGTTTAGGGTTTAGGGTTTAGGGTTTAGGGTTTACCGCTATTCAGTAACGATTAGTATTCATATTTTCTCAATTATTATTTGATTAGTATTCATCTAGTGTTTTAAACATTGGTGAAATTTTATAAGTGCAATAAAAATATTATATTTTGTTATCCAAAGAATCATGAATCGATTGATCTTGTCATATATATTTACGTAACACTAATAATTCAGTAACGTAACTAATCATCATCTCATAATTTAGTTATATATATATGTGTATACCTCTAATTAACAAATGTGTTCAATAACACAAGTGGCTTATCTTTACTTATCACTAACGATTACAACAATTGTTGATTCCTATATATAGGTAGATAGATATATAGATAGATAGATATACACACGACTAATTAATATATATAGATATATATACATAGATATACACGTAAAACTCAAAGTTACCCCGACATAATATTATTTAACAAATAATTATTAATTTTTTAACTCAAATAAACATTAAACTAGTATTATTATAGCTCAATAATAATTTTTAAAAAATAAAAAATTTATCATTCCCGACCGGCGTTCGGTCGGGAGTAATATTCATATGATTCTCGACCACCCTGCGGTCGGGAATAATATTCATCGGTGTGTTTCTGGGCAAAATAATTGTCCCGACCGCAGGCCGGTCGGAACCGTTAAAAGTTTTGGCGGGGCCGCCAAAAATTTAAATTTTTCAGCAAAACAAAATCCAATCTCATCCGTTCATTAACCAAAATAATCCAACGACTCAAACCATGATCCGCGCCACTCACATCCCACCAATCAAAACCAATCCCACAAACCTTATAAATAAACCATACCCCATTGCCATCACTCCACACAATTTTTTCACCAAACACTTTTTCATTTATTTGTTGAAACACCTATCTTTCTTTTTCTCCAAACACTTTTTCTTTTATTTCTTCAAACACTTTTCTTTCTTTTTCTTCAAACACTTTTTTCTTTCTTTTCCTTCAAACACCTTTCTTTCTTTTTCTTCAAACACTTTTCTTTCCTTTCTTTCTTTTTCTTCATAGACTTTTATTTCATTTATTAAAACACTTTTATTTCATTTTCTTCAAACACTTTTATTTCATTTCTTCAAACACTTTTATTTCATTTTTCTTTCAAACACTTTTATTTCATTTTTCTTTCAAACAATTTTATTCTATTTTTCTTTGAAACAATATATATAATAAAGAAACATTAAATTATATTGAGCATATAGATTGGGCTACATATAAAATATAATATTCCGGTAATTTTTACCGGAATATTATTTTTTTTAATTCTATGAATATTACTCCCGACCGCACACCGGTCGGGAGAGTATGAATATTACTCCCGACCGCACACCGGTCGGGAAAGTATGAATATTACTTCCGACCACAAAGTGGTCGGGAATCTTTGAATATTATTTTTGACCAATCGGCGGTCGAGATTTCTTGTAGTTCCCGACCACGTGTTGGCCGGGAAATGCAAATTATTTAAAATATATACGGGATGGTTTCTCGACCAAATTGCAGTCGGGAATATTACTCCCGACCGCCATGTGGTCGGACGCTGGCCCGTAGCCCGGTTTTGCAACCGGGCTACAACCCGACCAGATTCTGGTCGGGAATAATCTCCCGACCGCGTGGCGGACGGGTATTATCCCGACCAACCTGCGGTCGGGAATGGTTTCTCGACCAAATTGCGGTCGGGAATGTTATGACCGGGCTCCGGTCGATATTTTGTGGTCGGGAAAAGTATTGCCGACCGATTGCGGTCGGGAATGTATTTCCGACCAGACTTTATCCGACCGCAGCTTCGCGACCGCCCTGCGGTCGGGAATGGGCTTTTCCCGACCGCAGGAGGGCTTTTCCCGACCCGAGCTGCGGTCGGGAAAAGCCCCGTTTTCTTGTAGTGATTAACCTGTCTTCCTTTTCCCCAAAATATTATTTTGTGCAATTGTTGCACGATGAAGTCACAAAATAAGTTGGTTCCTTCTATGATGATGTGGCTATTTCTTGTAATTTAAGAAATTTCTTAATATAAGTCATTTGTTGCACAACATCTTTAATATTGTGGTTGCATAAAATAAATTTCTCCACTCTAGGACGACCCATTATAATTCAATCTTATTATTATGTGTATTACAGACTCAATCGGGCGATGTTATATCCCACCACATTATGTTGCAAAGAAAGGGCAGCAAAAAATGGACTTTTGGAATATATGATCTGGATGAAGAAACAGAGCAATTCGTTGACATAATGAAGGAAGACCCTTACCCTCCAATATTTCATATGTAGTATAATTTGTCGTTGTTAGAGCGCCTCAATGGATGGACTGTGGAGAATAGAAAACGCAACTCCACGTCGAAGATTGGAGAATGCAATACTGCATTTAAGATTAGGAAATGCGAGACTGACATACATGATAAGGTTTGAATTTTTATTTTCTATAAAAATATTTCGTCGTGGAGCTCAAGTTTTGTGTAATTAATGCTCCAAATTGCTTTTTTAATTATATGTTCTTAATTAAGTAATATAATTTACATCGATGCTTTATTTTGAACAGTTTTATTATCATCGATCCAGACAGTTCAGATCATTTGTCGAGGTGGCATCATTCGTGCTATACTCAAGTAAACCGAATGACTTAAAACCACCAACTACGATCGCACAAGAACCGCACATTCAGGTGATAAAGTACTCACATTTGTTTTTCAGTTTCTTTTTTCTCCAATGGTTCTTTGTTAGTACTATATCACCAACTTGCTACAATTTAACATCTTAGCAATTCTCTTCACTTGAACGAAGAAAATTTTAAAGACTTTATTGCAATCTAGGAGGATGAAGCGGCTTCGACAATGATTACATTATCAAATGTCGAAGCATCAAATAATCTTCTGCAAAGATCGAACAAACAGGCGGGTGAACAGTGTCAAGCCCTAAGCCGGAAGAAAACTATAAACACATGTGTGTTTATGGAATATATTACCGAAGAAGCAGTACCTGGAATTACTATCGATGAACTAATCGGAATACAAGGCATGTTACATAATATATAAATTTTCTACTACTTCACAGTGCATATTTGGATGAGGGTTTATATTTAGTATTAAAATACTTATATTGCAGATAGTACTCTAGAGGGAAGCAAGAAGGAGAACTTGGATACAGATGAAGGATTCTTTGAGTTTGCGAATAGAGTATTTGAGGCTGACCAAAAAAGCAGGAACGAATCTTTTGGGGTTCAAAACCCATTAGGTTCTAGCGAACATAAACAGGACATTATAAATGACGATGGTTGGCATTGAACTACACTTGTTTGAACAATAACCTTCTCAAATCTTGTACTTTTTTTGGTCTATTGGCTTTTCTAAATGTTAGAGTTATTACTCCTTATAATACTAGCCAATTTCTATTTGTTTTTATATTTCATTTTGATTTATGGAACCGGTCAGAAGGCAAATGTAACATAGAAGAATATGATTGTGGTATCATACATGATGTGCTAGTATTAGTGCCTCTATCTTCAATACACCTTGCATGAGAGTTTTTTTCACTCTCTCTCATTAATTCTTTTAAATCTAAGTTGGCCACTGCTTTGTATCTCAATGACTTCTCTAATCATGAAAAGAAACCTAAGTGCACTATTGTTTTCTTTTATTTATGAATGAAAGATGTACTTCGGATCTTCTAAAATGCATACACACACAAAAATATATACATAAATATACAATGCTTGTTCGATTTGAAGCAGTTTTCATTTCTCTGACCGATGAACTATTTGTTGAAGATAATATATAAATATTAAATGTGTACCCTGTCTAACAACTTAAGCTTTTAGATGAGATGACAATTTAATATTATTTTTAATATACCGGTGTCTTACCAAACTAAGTTGATATGTATTTGTTTTTTTTTATTATTTGTTTAGAGTTGGTATTCAAGGATATTGTGAATTAAGTTTTGTCCCCTACTTGTTCTGTGTATATTATATACTAAAAGGACAAGGAAAGGGGAATTAAACAATTGACGTAATATAAATATGAAGAATATTAAAAGACTAAGAATTAAATCATGGACATGGATTAAAGTAAGGAGCAAGTTGTCCTAAGTAATGCATGTAAGAGAACTCTTAAAAGAGTCTTAATCCGTTTTTGTTTTCTTTTTTTGTCTTTCTGTTTTATGGGTTTACTGTATATATATATATAAAGGATATAGAAAACATAAACAAGAAAAAAAGCCCTAGCTACTTAAACTATTAAAAGAAACAAAATGAGTTTCTTTCTAAATTGTGATTATTAGAGTTTAGGGGTCCCTTGTCGATGGGGAGAGATTATAAAAAGCTCAAATCTATTTTTTTTCGCACGAAAGTTAAAGATATATTTCCAAAAGAGTGATAGTGTCGTACAAGATTTCTTGGGACAAGCCCAGGTATTTACAAATCAGCTTAGACACTATGAGCATTCGATTGAACCAGTACACTTCCTGGCGTAGGAAAGAACTAGGCTCTAGCCTAGGGCCATGACCCGTTCTAAGCCAGACACACCTCATTCTTTTCCAGCTCCAGAACTTATCTGTGGCTGTACTCTTCTTGGTGTATCCAGCAGAGCATGGGTGCCTTTTGGTAGTTGCTCTAGTACTGGTCTTCACTCTTTTGGAGTTTTAGGCCAGAATAGAGAAAGTTACCTCTTTTCACCATGGTCTTCTTCTTCTCTCTCTTGTGCATATAACCTGTCAACAGAGAATTACACTTCATAGTAGACAGTTAGACTATACCATAAGTTTAACTCTGCTATATTTAAATCTTTCAGTTACACAATTTATCAAGCTTTTCTAGAGTACTTTTGGTATATCTGTTTTCTTTCTTCCCTATCTTATACCTGATTCTGGTTATGAGTTCATTTACCAGACTTTTCAAGATCTGTTTTTCAGGCATGAGGTTTCCTTCAGACACCATAACATTCCTCCATCTTCAACTCCAGTATACCACACTTCCTATTGCTGCTGCTCTCACTTGATACACCACAGACTTCTTCTTTTGGGACCTGCAAAATCTGTCTATCCATTCCTGCAATTGGTCCTGCATCATACTTATCCCCACTGCCCTCATTACTGGCTCAAGTATTAACTTGACCTTTGGGCAGTAGAAGAATAAGTGTTTAAGATTTTCTGGTTCTCTATCACATAATACACATGTGCTATCTGTTAGAATTTTATATTTTACTAGCTTCTCTTTAATAGCCAGATTCCCATGCATGACCATCCAATTTATAAACTTGGTTCTAGGTGCAGAAATTTCATTCCATACCTGTTCATGCCAGCTGACTTGTGGAGTCTCCTTATGATATGTCTTATAGTTGTCCTCCACTGTCTCCTTTTGACTCTTCTTCCTCCATTCTTCTATGTCATTATTTCTAGTTTTCATGTCATCTCTAATTCTCAGTAGTGCTCTCCACCAGGGTGAATCCCCTGTACTCTTGTTTACTGTCCAGATAGTCCCTCTCTTTAGCTTGTAGTCAGTGATCCATCTTGTCCATATGGTTGGTCTATCCTGGTGTCTGTCTATTTTCATGATTTGTGCACTCATAAGTGCTTTGTTCCAGCTTAGAATCTCCTTTATCTGTAGCCCTCCATGTGTATGCTCCTGGCAAACTTTACTCCAAGCTATTGGGTTCTTTTTTCCTTGTTCTTTCTCTGCCCATAGGTAATTTCTGCATAGGGCTTCAATCTTGTGTGCCACTCCCATTGGGATATGCAGAACATAGCTCCAGAATCTTTGTATTGACATAAGCACAGCCCTCACTAGCTCCAGCCTTCCTGCATAGCTTAGATTCTTTGCTGTCCAACTTTGGATCCTTGCACAAACTTTCTTGATGAATGTGTCATATTCCTGTATCTTTAGCTTCCTTGGACTTAATGGTATTCCCAGATATCTTACTGGGAATTTCCCCTCTGGTACCTGCCAAACTTGCTGAATTTCTGCTTTCTCTCTTTCTTGTACCCCTGCCAAGTACATTGCACTATTTTCCTTATTTATGTGCAGCCCTGAGGTTGCTGAGAATTCTTCCATGGTCTGCTTCAATAGAGTGAGTGATTCCTTATCCCCTCTGCAAAACAATAGAAGGTCATCTGCAAAACACAAATGTGTCAAGTTAGCTTTCTTAGTTTTGGGATGATATTTAAAACCACTATCTTGGATGTTTAAGGCAAGTAATCTAGACAAGTATTCCATGCAGATTACAAATAAATATGGAGACAAAGGATCTCCTTGTCTCAAGCCCTGTTTCCCAGGCATGTACCCTTCCAAACTACCATTTATACTAAATGAGTAACTAGGAGTAGAAACACATATCATTATGAGCTGCACAAAATCCTTATCAAAACCCAAACCCTTCAGAACACTTTCTAAGAAAGTCCAGCTTATTGTATCATAAGCTTTCCTTAAGTCTATGTTCATCATGCATCTGGGAGAGATACCCTTTCTATTATATCCTCTAATCACCTCTTGTGCTAGGAAAACATTCTGATAAAGGCCCCTACCAGTCACAAAGGCATTTTGACTACAATTGATGATCTCAGGCATCATATTTTTTATTCTGTTAGCCAGCACCTTGGTTATAAGTTTGTAAATCATGTTACAGCAGGCAATAGGTCTAAATTCTCCTATGGTAGAAGCATTTATAGTTTTAGGAATCAGGCATATAGAAGTGGAGTTAATCTGCTTTAATATCTTACCAGATTTCTGGAATTCCAGTATAGCTTCATAAATGAGATTACCTGTTGTTTCCCAGCTTTTCTTGAAAAAATAAGCTTTCATACCATCTGGCCCTGGGCTTTTGTGGTTGCTCATGCTGTTTAGAGCTCTTTTCACCTCCTCTCTTCCTATTTCTCTTTGTAGGCTGCAATTCATTTCTTGTGTGACTTGTGGGCCTGCTTTACATACTTCTGTTCTCACCTCTATCACTTGTTGTTCTGTGCCTATGAGTTCCTGGTAAAATTGTAACACATGGTTAGTTATGTCAGCTTTTGAATTTAACAATTTTCCATTCTTATCTACTAGAACATGCATTGTATTTTGTTTCCTTCTAGCCTTAATATGCTGATAGAAAAGTCTACTTCCCTTATCTCCTTCCTCTAGCCAATCTGTTTTTGCTCTTTGTTGTAGCTGCTGATTGAGGAGTTTTTGGTTCTGATTGTACTCTTCTTTCTTCTATGCTATTCTGCTCTGAAGCTCATTAGGATTATGGAGGTCCTCTTCTTGCATTTTCTCCAGCTCTGTCCAGTTTTCCTTGACTTTCTGTTTCAGGTTCTGGTATCTACTAGTGTTCAGATCCTTTAGCTTATCCTTAACTTTCTTCATCTTCTGAATAACTTGAAACATCTTACAACCCTCTACTTCTGTGGCCCAGGCTTGTCTAATGATGTTCTGGAAGTTATCATCTTCTGCCCATAAGTTCTTAAACCTGAATGGGATTGCTCTCTTTCTCTCTGCCTAAAAAATTATAGTTACACTCGGAGAGTGATCAGATATCCCTGGTGCTTGGAATTGAACCACTGATTCCCTATTGGATGCTGTCCATTCCTGATTAACTAGAACCCTGTCTAGTTTGCAGTAGGTGTGGGAGTTGCTCCATGTGTATACTGGCCCAACAAACCGGTGGTCTCTCAGCCGTGTTTCTTCTAACATGTCTTTCAGTTTTGTTCCTATGTTCTGGCTATCATTCACCTCACTCCACTTTTCTTCATTAGACAATACCACATTAAAGTCTCCTGCTACTATCCAAGGATCTTTCATCCCTTTTGCAATTCTGTCTAATCCTTTCCAGAGTTGTTTTCTTTGATCTTTGTTATTGTGAGCATACACCACTGTGAGATACCCCTTCCAACTTCTGTCCTTGGTTTGCATACTACAGTGAATATGTTGGTCACTTTTCTCTTCAATCTTGATTATCACCTCCTCAGATTTCCACATCAAGAGGATTCTGCAGTTTTTGCTGAGCTGGATGTTGCTATCTGTTTCCCACTGCTGTCTCAGCTTATTGTTAATGTTCTCAAACTTATTGTTCCTAAGTCTTGCTTCTACCACTGCTCCAATGTTGCATTTGTTCCTATTAAGGAACTTATTAATGGCTTGCTGCTTAAGAGGGTCATTCATCCCTCTTAAGTTCCAAACTCCTAGGTTTATGGTCTTATCCATGAGGCCCTCTGGCCCTCATAGTTTGCTTTCCTCCCCTTCTTGATTTATTCTTCTGGGCATTGTTACTTTGCCTGTTTGATTTCTTTTTACTCTCCACTTTGTACCAAGGTTCTTCATTGTTATCTTCCTTGTTCTCCTCTTCTTTGTTTCTGCATTCTTGGTCTGATCCTTGTATTTTCTCTTTTGGTGTTGTACTCCCTCTATTCTGTTCTTCTTCTTTTCTATGTGGTGTCTCCATTGTTTCCCTTTGTGGGGAGTCTTGACTTGTCACATCCCCTGGTATATGTAGCATGACACTCAGTTCTCCCCTCTCTGTTATTGCTATGGCCCTACCTTCTTCAACAGCTTTTTCCTTCCCCTCTGCTTGTTCTACTATATTCTCTGTATTCTCTGAATCTACTTCCTTCTCTTTTCTCTGTCTCTCTTGTATTCCTTCTATTGCCTCAGTATCTTTCTTTTCTTCTCTAGCTATAGGCACACATGCTGGTTTTGTCCCACACTGCCTTGCATTATGGCCAAATTTGTGGGGATTCTTGACTTGTCACATCCCCTGGTATATGTAGCATGACACTCAGTTCTCCCCTCTCTGTTATTGCTATGGCCCTACCTTCTTCAACAGCTTTTTCCTTCCCCTCTGCTTGTTCTACTATATTCTCTGTATTCTCTGAATCTACTTCCTTCTCTTTTCTCTGTCTCTCTTGTATTCCTTATGTTGCCTCAGTATCTTTCTTTTCTTCTCTAGCTATAGGCACACATGCTGGTTTTGTCCCACACTGCCTTGCATTATGGCCAAGTAAGAATCAAGTCCAATTATCAAGTTTTGTCCAACGAAACAAGTCCAAAAAAGTTATGGGTGCGACATGAGATTTCAGCATTCGGTCCAGCAGAAGGTTCTGTAAAACTGCTCTGATTGGGAATGTTGCAAAAGTCGTGTGACCTATGGTTGGAAAGCTCTACGAGTCTTCTATTCAATGAATCATTCTAGAGGTCATTTGAAATTTTCTACAAAGAGTTATGGCAGTTTTACTAAGACCTGGCAGACTGTTTCGAATTCTGTCTCGTTTGAGTCTTTTTGTCTTCCTTAGTTATTTCAGCTTTTATTTCCATTATTATTTAAGTTGAGTCCGTTCTTATCTTGATTTAGAGTCAGAATTCATATTTCCAAGAGTTAATTTATGTTGGTTCATGCATAGGAAGTTGGAAGATCAAGGGATGGTCTTGTAATGTTTGGAACAACTTAGATTGAAATAATAATATAACTTGCATTATAAACTCTAAGACTTTTGTTAAACTCTTTTTCCTTTTGGTGGATTCCTTAAGGCAACGAGTGGCTCTACGCTCTTTGGTGGATTTCCATTGAGTAAAGAGTGTTTTTGAGTGTTCTCTTGTGTTTCCTGCTCACTTGTCCAATTTATCGGTATCAAAGCGGTACCAGAGTCGAGGTTTGATGGCCCCTCGTCGTAGGATTTTTCCAGGCGAAGCTCCAAGAGGGTAACGTGATCTTCGAGATATCGAGTTGGAAGACTTGAGGAGACAAGTGCAACAACTCCAACAGCGCCTAGCGGAGCGAGAACCTTTGGAATATGATGAGTGGCATCATGATTCAGAGGGTGATGATAAAACCGATGAAGAGGTGGACAACCCCTTTCATCATCGTCGTGGCTCGAGCAATAGTTCACGCGGGAGACAAAGTGCTGCACGTGGGCGAAGATTTGAGAATCACTTCAATATGAAAGTTGATGTTCCGGAGTTCGAAGAAGAATGCAACCAGAAACTTTCATTGATTGGATACACTCGGTGGAGAGGATTTTTGAGTACCATGAAGTGCCGGAAGATCGAAGAGTAAAATTGGTAGCCATGAAGCTTACGAAACATGCTTCAATATGGTGGGAAAATCTTAAGAAACAACGACTTCGTGAAGGAAAAGAGCGAATTGTTACTTGGGGAAAGATGAAAAAGATGCTCAAGAGAAAATTCTTGCCGGATAACTACCGACAAGATACCTTTCTCAAGTTCCACAACCTCAAGCAACGAGAAAAATCTGTCGAGGAATATATCGCGGAATTCGATCATCTGTTAATGAGATACAAAAATGTAGAACCGGAGGAGCAAACCATAGCTCGTTTTCATGGTGGGTTGCGCACTGAAATTGCTAACGTCGTCCAATTGCAGCCATATTGGACCTATAACGATGTTATCAAGCTCTCATTGAAGGTTGAAAAGCAACTTAACGAAGCACCAAAGAATCCCTCTCGTTCATGGAATGAAGAAGCACATTCCAACAAAGGGAAGGCATCTACCTCTACTCCATTTGCCTCAAAAGAAAATCCATCAAAGGCACCCCAAAGAAACAATGAAACGGTGAAGTCAAACGCTCGTCCATGCTTCAAATGTCATGGACTTGGGCATTTTGCCACTGATTGTCCAAATAGACGAATTGTTTCACTTGTTGAGGAAGATGAACCACTTGAAGAGGAAGAAGACGGATCTCTTGAAGAAGTTGAAGAAGAAGAGATCACTTATGCCGATCAAGGAGAAAGTCTTGTGGCTCAAAAATGCTTGAGCATTTTCCAAGAAGGAGAAGATTGGCTTCGACACAACATTTTCCACACTAGGTGTACATCGAAGGGAAAAGTTTGCGATGTCATTATACATGGTGGGAGTTGCGAAAACATGGTGGCTGCAAAAATGGTGGACAAATTGGGACTCAAAACGGAGGTACATTCACATCCTTATAAGCTTTCATGGCTAAATAAAGGAAATAAAATAAAAGTGGATAAAAGGTGTCTCGTGCATTTCTCCATTGGCAAGAATTACCAAGATGATGTTTGGTGTGATGTTGTGCCCATGGATGCTTGCCATTTGCTTCTTGGTCGACCTTGGCAATATGATCGAAAGGTGATCCATGATGGGAAAAAGAACACATATTGCTTTGAAAAGGATGGTGCAAAGATTATATTGGGGCCATTGAAATTGGAGGCCGTTCCTACACCCTCTAAAGGTGAAGAAAATTTGTTAGTGTCGAAATCTCAATTTGATGAAGCTATGGAAGAAACTGATGAAGTTTTTGCTCTAATGATCATGGAGGAAAATGAAGAAACAAAGGAGGTTCCATAAATAATGCAACCGATTCTTCAGGAATTTCAAGATGTGATCCCGAAAGAGATTCCACCCGGTCTTCCACCTATGAGAGATATTCAACATTATATCGATCTCATTCCAGGTGCTTCAATTCCTAATAAGGCGGCTTATAGGATGAATCCTAAAGAGCATGAGGAGTTGCAACGGCAAGTGCAAGAACTTATGGATAAGGGATTGGTAAGAGAAAGCATGAGCCCTTGTGCTGTCCCAGCACTTCTAGTCCCAAAGAAAGATGGATCTTGGCGCATGTGCATCGATAGTAGAGTGGTAAATAAAATTACTATCAAGTATCGCTTTCCTATCCCTCGTCTTGATGATCTTTTGGATCAGCTCCATGGTGC
This sequence comes from Linaria vulgaris, assembly GCA_948329865.1. NCBI lineage: Eukaryota > Viridiplantae > Streptophyta > Magnoliopsida > Lamiales > Plantaginaceae > Linaria > Linaria vulgaris. The sequence continues at coordinate 11,659,104 of OX415254.1, read as the reverse complement.
ATCAATATTTTCAAAAATTGATCTTCGGAGTGGATATCATCAAATCTGAATGAGAACCGGTGATGAATGGAAAACCGCATTCAAGACAAGAGATGGCCTTTATGAATGGATGGTGATGCCGTTTGGCCTTTCGAACGCTCCAAGTACATTCATGAGATTGATGAACCAAGTCTTCAAACCTTACATTGGTAAGTTTGTGGTTGTCTATTTTGATGATATCTTGATTTTTAGTAAAAATGATAGACAACACTAGGAGCATCTTTATGACGTTTTCAAGATATTGAGAGAGCAAAAGCTCTATGCTAACTTGAAGAAGTATGAGTTCTTTGCAAAAAGTCTTGTCTTTTTAGGCTTTATTATATCCGGTGAAGGCATCAAGGTTGATCCTAGCAAAGTGGAGGCGGTTGAAAATTGGCCAATTCCGACAAATATCCGTGACATACGAAGTTTTCATGGCCTTGCATCATTTTATCGGCGATTTATCAAAGGATTCAGCACTATCATGGCTCCCATCACTGAATGCTTGAAATGAGGAAAGTTTCAATGGTCAAACGAGGCGCAAAAGGGCTTTGATCTTGTGAAAAGAATGATGACACAAGCCCCTATTCTTGCACTCCCAGATTTTGACAAAGTATTTGAAGTTGATTGTGACGCTTCAAATGTGGGAATTGGTGCGGTGCTTAGCCAAGAAGGTAAGCCTATCGCTTTCTTTAGTGAAAAGCTTAATGGGAGTCGGCAAAATTATTCAACTTATGATAAAGAGTTCTATGCAATTGTTAGAGCTTTAAGCCATTGGAATCATTATCTTATTGCCAAAGAATTTGTTATATTTTCTGATCATGAGGCTCTCAAGTACATCAATGGCCAAAGTATACTTAATAGGCGCCATGCAAAGTGGGTTGAATTTCTTCAATCTTATACTTTTCATCTCAAGCACAAATCTGGCAAGCAAAATCAAGTGGCGGATGCGTTAAGTCGAAGACATTCTCTACTCTCCATGTTGCAAGTAGAAGTTTTGGGCTTTAATATTCTTAAGGAGCAATATAAACATGATGCTGATTTTGGAAAGATATGGGAGGATTGCTCAAATGGTCCTTCTAATCATTTCTTGTTGCAAGATGGATTTCTTTTCAAAGATAATCAACTGTGCATTCCCCAAGGTTCTTTAAGATTGGCGATTGTTAAAGAAGCTCATAGTGGTGGACTTGCGGGACATTTTGGAAGAGACAAGACGTTGGCGCTTATCAAAGAAAATTTATATTGGCCAAGGATGGACAAGGATGTCACAAGGTGTGTGGATCGATGTCGAATCTGTCACATAGCAAAAACTCAAGGTCAAAACACGCGTTTTTACATTCCATTACCTGCCCCTATGGCCCCGTGGGAAGATGTGAGCTTGGATTTTGTTGTCGGATTACCAAGAACTCAAAGCAACAAAGACTCCATTATGGTGGTGGTTGATCGATTTTCAAAAATGGCTCATTTTGTTCCTTGTAACAAGACAATGGATGCTACAATCATTGCAGATCTTTACTTTCGGGAAATTGTTAAGCTACATGGTATTCCAAAGACTATGACATCGGATCGAGATTCTAAATTTATGAGTCATTTTTGGCGCACTCTTTGGCGAAAGATGGGAACGACTTTGCAGTTTAGTACGTCTCACCATCCCCAAACCGATGGTCAAACAGAAGTTGTTAATAGGAGTTTGGGTTTTGAGGAGTCTTGTGCGCAGCAATATTAGGCAATGGGATCTCACACTTGCACAAGCTGAGTTTGCCTACAATCGCTCCCACAATCAAACAACGGGAAGTTGTCCATTTAAAGTTGTATACGGTAGCACTCCAAGTGGTCCTTTGGATTTGGTCCCCATCCCAATTTCTCATTCTTATAGTGGAGATGCGGACGAAAGATCTAGACTCATCAAGAAAATGCATCAAGAAGTACATGATAGGATTGCCAAGCAAAATGAGCGATACAAGAGAAATGCTGATAAACACCGCAAGCCCGCAACCTTTAAGGAAGGAGATTTAGTTTGGATTCATCTACGTAAAGAAAGATTTCCAAGAGGAAAGCACGGAAAGTTGAAGCCACGAGCTGATGGTCCATTGAAAGTTCTTCAACGAGTTGGGGAAAATGCCTACAAAATCCAACTTCCCGGAGACTATAATGTTTCTGCAACTTTTAATGTGGCTGATCTTTCTCCATATCATGGTGATGATGATGAAGATGATGAAGAAAACTCAGAGACGAGTTTAAATGCAGCGGCAGCGAATGATCCAAGTAAGAATCAAGTCCAATTATCAAGTTTTGTCCAACGAAACAAGTCCAAAAAAGTAATGGGTGCGACTTGAGATTTCAGCATTCTGTCCAGCAGAAGGCCCAACTTGTTCTGTAAAACTGCTCTGATTGTGAAGATTCCAGAAGTCGTGTGACCTATGGTTGGAAAGTTCTACGAGTCTTCTATTCAATGAATCAAACTAGAGGTAATTTGAAATTTGCTACAAAGAGTTATGGCAGTTTTACTAAGACCTGGCAGACTGCTTCGAATTCTGTCTAGTTTGAGTCTTTTTGTCTTCCTTAGTTATTTCAGCTTTTATTTCCATTATTATTTAAGTTGAGTCCGTTCTTATCTTGATTTAGAGTCAGAATTCATATTTCCAAGAGTTAATTTATGTTGGTTCATGCATAGGAAGTTGGAAGATCAAGGGATCATTCTAGAACTAGGTTTTCTCTCCTATAAATAGTGATGGTCTTGTAATGTTTGGAACAACTCAGATTGAAATAATAATATAACTTCCATTATAAACTCTAAGACTTTTGTTAAACTCTTTTTCCTTTTGGTGGATTCCTTAAGGCAACGAGTGGCTCTACGCTCTTTGGTGGATTTCCATTGAGTAAAGATTGTTTTTGAGTGTTCTCTTGTGTTTCCTCCTCACTTGTCCAATTTATCGGTATCAAAAAGCGAGAAAAATAATCCACCAAAAAATTTGACATGAACAATTAAAATTCGATGAACATCTAGTGGTAGACTTGCACTTCAAACATGAAGTTAAATTAAAAGAGGTGATAAACTATAGAGCTTTTACCAAATACCCCCAAAACTAAATTTTCGGCAATAGTGCGGCACAAACTATAGTCATTTGTGCAAGTTGCATTACTGCAATTTTTCGACAATATTTTGGCTAAAAACCATTATTTTGAATAGAATCTTCCCCTCTTCAAAACTATTCCATTGGTGGTGACGGTAGTAAAAAATTCAATGCGGTTACATGAGAATTTAATTAAGTTAAAAAAAATCCGAAAATATGAAGAACACTTTAAAAATATTCTTCATATTTTTGCAAAAGCTTCGGAAAGAACTTTAAGTAAAAAAGTTCATGTAAGGTCTTTGAGTTTTGTGATAGCGTCACCACCATTAGAACCGTCTGGACGATGGGAGGATTTAGTTCAGAATAATTTTCAAGTGCTATTTCTTGAAAATTGCAATAGGGCAACCACCAAAATGAACATATTTTGTGCCCACTGCTGCTCAAAAAATAATTTAGCAGGTATTTGATAAAAGTACCTATATTTCGTAAATAGAAGATTACAATTCTCCGTTATGTGTTGTTTACTGATTGTCTTTACTGCCTTGAGTATTTCTTGGTTTTAAATTAGTCTTTTGTTCAACAACAATTGTTGGATGATTTTCAACCCTTGTTGGCCTGTATGGTTCCCTTATTGGCCATCCAACGTTGGTGTCCCTTGTAACTTCATCTTGTGTGCGAGGATTCTTCGAAGGCCTTGCTGAAATCTTGAAGGCTCTATGACCACTAGCGCTTCTTTCGTTTCTTGTTATTTCACCCATAGTGCCACATTGGCCTACAGCTGGGTTTTGTTGCTAATAAATGTGCTCGCTTCCTGTTCAGCATCCTCCTCAGACACCATGTGCATTAAAGGTTATCAGCGGTTTAAATGTATATTATGAAATGACTTTATTAATAGAAGATTAGATATATATATCAAATAGAAATCAACGATTCGATGCAAGTTATGTGCAATAGATTTCAACATTGATTGTTCCTGAGAGTTTAACACCAAAATTAAAGTCATTTGTATATGTGTGAATCAATTAAAATTGTAATCTTTTATCCCACAGCCCATTAGTTAATTTAATTTTTCATAATTTGTAAAAAATATCACCTGGCTACGCGAAAGACTCCGTTTTTTTGTGTGTGACACATTGGGCAAAAATGCGTGCATTTCAGAAAATGGAATGTGGAATTCAGGGTAACGTATTTGGAGCTGGTCTTCAAGAATAACTCTCTTCACTTGTAAGGAAATCTTACTAGAAGAGTTAACTCAACTCATCAAAGACTTCTCCCCGAAACCCAATAGATGTGATAAGCAGGAGTCAAATTGGCCACTAATAAAAAAATTCTCTATCTAGTCAGCTTACAAGATTGTGACGAGAGAAGCACACCTCCATCAGGATCGGGTTGTTGGGGCTATTTGGAAGTCAAACACACCACTTAAAGGACGAATTATCAAAAATACCCGCTAACTTTTGCCTTTAATCCTAAATGCCCGTTATTTCCAAACTTGCTGAAAATGTCCGTTAAGTTTTAAATTTTCTAACAAAAATGCCCGATTTTAAAAACTCGAACTTTTTATCCGACGTGGCATCCGAATCAAAGAGACGCACTGCTGAATCAAAAAAGTCGCGTTTTAAAATTCGAACATTTTTGGTAGAATTTTAAAAGATACAGGACATTTTTAGCATTATTTTTCAGACAAAATAAGTTTTTTCGTGCTTATTATTCATTTCGGACATTTTTAGTAGAAATTTTAAAAGATACAGGGCATTTTTAGCACGTTGGGAAACAACGGGCATTTAGGATTAAAGGCAAAAGTTAGCGGGCATTTTTGATAATTCGTCCCCACTTAAAATGAAATCTTTTGTTTGGAGTACGATACAGGTTAGGATTTCGACCAAAGTGAACATATCTAAAGGAGAAACTATGCTTAATATGGGATCTTATCTTGTTAGTTTTGCAATCAATTTGAGGAAAATATAGATCATTTATTTTATACGTGCTTTTTTAAACACCATGTCTGGATGTGTATTCTTAAGCGGATTGGAGACTGGACAACATTACTCCATGTCTCCATGTTATAATTTGACTATCGTATTAACATTTCTCAATGTCTCATTTTAAAAAAAAAAATCGCTTCAAACTGTGGAAACACCAAAAAGAGAAAACGACAAAAACAGGAACGAGTAAACGTATGTTTTTTCGACATCTTTAGTTAGTTTTATATATACAAAGCTCAAACCTATTGTCAAACCCCGTCATTAAATATTCTTTCAAAAAGCTTTACTACAAGGACATGTGATGTTAATATTAAACTAGAGATCAATAAATATTTGCGAGTGTTATGCGATAGATTTCGACAGTGTGAGTTTAACACAAAAATAGTGTCAGTTGTATATTTTTGAATTACGTTGCTAAACTTTATTCTTACATAAACAAAGAATATTACTTTAATTTGTCATACTTTTCAAGTGAGATTTTTATTATCCTATTTTTTAAAAATAAATAAAAAATAACCAGGCTACACCGCACGATCCGTGTTTATTTAATATGTTGTGACCATCTTATTAACATTACTCCATGTCTCTCGTTTTAGTAGCAAGCCGTCTACAAGAACCCAAGAGGAAACGCCAAAAAATCTAGAACCGATGAAAGTATGTTTTTTCTACTTTTTAAATTTGTGAATGGTGGCGAGCAATATATTTTGGAAATTCATGTGGTATTATTTGCTAATTGTAGAGTTTTATCCAAATTGAATCATCAAAAATGACACGATTAACCAATCTAACAACTTGAACAAGTAACCGACAACTTGAACAAGTAACCAACAACTTGAACAAGTAACCAACAGATCATGAACAATCAAACACAATCAAAATAATAGAAATAAGAAGATCAAACTACAATTAAATTATTATGTAATGCGCTACGAATCAAATTTTTTTTTTTTTTTTTTGTTTATTTGACATACATGTACCTATCATTGTTAAAATTGATCATTAAACCAATGATATATATTAAATCCGATGAAAAACTCGTAAATTCAAAATAATTAAATAGGCATTGGCAACCGGATTCCGGTCACGAATACCTACTTAAGCATTGGCGACCGAATTTCGGTCGTGAATTGGGAGTATTCTAGACCGCAATCTGGTCGCGAATAATTATATAGGCATTGACAACAGGATTCCGATCACCAAAAATGGGCGAACCGGATCCGATTGCCGTTAAGCAATGGCGGCCGGATTCTGGTCACCGTTGTCAGGTCGGGAAATAGGTCATTTTCTTGTAGTGTCGTTGCACATTAAATAAAACACCAAAAATATTTAAAAGAAAAAATCAATGTGTTTGACGAGGCAACGGCTTACATGAAAGAATGATAGTATTAGAGCTTTGAAGAGACAAAGAGAAGACTACAAGCATCATAGAGACAACAATCTATATAAGGGAAAAGTATTAAGATATTCACGGGGAAGAATTATCAAAAATGCCAGTTAACTTTTGCCTTTAATCCTAAATGCCCGTTGTTTCCCAACATGCTAAAAATGCCCTGTATCTTTTAATTTTTTTACTAAAAATGCCCAAAATTAAAAATAAGCCAAAGAAACTTATTTTGTCTGAAAAATAATGCTAAAAATACCCTGTATCTTTTAAAATTCTACCAAAAATGCCCGAATTCTAAAACGCGACTTTTTGATTCAGCAGTGCGTCTCTTTGATTCGAATGCCAAGTTGGATAAAAGTTTGAATTTTTAAAATCGGGCATTTTTGTTAGAAAATTTAAAACTGAACGGGCATTTTCAGCAGGTTTGGAAATAACGGGCATTTCGGATTATAGGCAAAAGTTAGCGGGCACTTTTGATAATTCGTCCTATTCACGGATATCAAGTTGTAATGTATGCGGTATCAATCTGTTTATCCTGTTATGTACTAAAGAACAAAAAAATATACAAGCAAAACATGTGTATAAAAAAAATAATGTTTTCATTAGAGAAAGTGTCTTGTTGAGTACTAGATAACACCAAACAACCCAAAAACATCATGTGTGTTACAGCAATATACCTTAAAGTAAGTATTAGAACTTATCAACTATAAAAAGTTTCTAAATATGCATCCTTTTAAATTGTTTGTTAAAACCATCGAGAAACTCAACCATTTATAAAGACCCATCGAAACAGATTGTGCGATATTACGTTGCAGAAATATGTGATTAGCCATTTCATCATGTATATTGATCAAAGAGCAAATTGTGTTTCCACTAGACATGATTCCTCTATGAATGAGGTACGTTTTGTGGGCCGCCTACCAAGGAAGGTTTTCCATGTGAGAGTCGTCCATTTGAGAGGAGCTTCAGATTTTCAAAGGAGCCGCATTAACGGGAGAACAAGATTATTTGAGGCTAGTTTTCGTGTTTGAAAAACAGACTTGACTGAAAAATACCTGATTAATCTGTTGTCCATTGCCACGCGCCTTCAACTTCATCTAAAATGACAATGTTTTTAATTAAGCTCATCAAGTCGCGCAGTTGGTCAGATTCCCAAACAAAAAGTCGTTGTGTCCAGCTGAAGTTCAAGACCCAGCGGTACCCATGTCGTGCTCCCAACTCACTCACTTTTGCAAATTTTTTTGTGAAATGTTGTAAATGCGACTGAATCTAGAACGTAGAGATCCCAACCACTTGTCATGCCAGAAAAAATATTCCTACCATTGCCAACTTTTTTCCCAACATTATATGTAAAACCAATCGTTTCTTTCAAGTCCAATACCAATCGAGCAGATGCCACGCCACCATGTCGTTGAACATTAAAGAACACATAAATATCCAAAAATTCCTTGTACATCACAAAGCCAACAATCTACTGTATAGAATAGTATTTGAGTGATATAATATGCGGCATCAAGATATGATCAACATTTTCCTTCTCAAGTCCACAAAAAGCGGAAAGGCAACTATCTCCTTCATTCGAAATACCTCTAATTCTTAAGTTCATTTTTGTATGAATACTGTTCTGTATTGCTTTCCAGGCAAAGTGCCAACATTTTGAGTGGAGCTTTCAAACTCCAAAGCCTCTTTGCAAATTCCATAGCCGAAATACATGAGTTATTCAAAATTGGATGATATGCTGACTTCATAGAAAAGATCCCAGATGGTTTGTCCTTACAAATCCAAATATCGTCATTTTCATGGTTGAGGACGACACTATTAATGAGTTTAAAAACTTCACCGCAGAGTTTGTTCCCAGATGAAAAGGTTACGCCTCCATTCAATCTGCCAAACCCACAAATTGTCAATCCATGAGCCCATTTCAAAAATTGTGGAATTTTTATTAATTGCTACAAAAACTAAAACATGTTGTAATGAATGCAAAGCGGTGCATATCCAATCCACTTAACACACCAGAATCTAGTATTTTTTTCCATTTCCAATATGCGCACAAGATTATTGTCGAACCCCCCGTCTTCATTATTATTGTTCAAATTACCATATGTAAGGTCTTTCCACCAAATACACTGCAATCTAACTGGAGTTGTACTTGAGTGCAAGTCATCTGGACTCCACGCCTTACCATATTTAGAAAAGATAACTTTGGTCCAAAGGTTGTCCCTTTCGGTAAGAAGCCTTCATATCCACTTTGAGAGCAATTCTTTATTGAATCTTCCCAAGTCTCGAACATTCAACCCTCCACAATCCTTGCTCTTGCAGATATTATCCCATTTAACCCATGGAATTTTATTTGCGTCTAAAGTCTGGTCAAAAGTCATTGATTGGTTTGGTTTGAAGGGTGTCATGCCAGGTCATCTCGTTGATCATCTCTTTTACTTTTATCAACTTTCTCCATTTGTTGGTGGTAAGGAATCCTGGGAATGTATTGGGCCTATTACGATTTGGCAAATTTTTGCGCTAGAAACAAGAAAGTACTACAGGATGTGAAGGTTTCAAATATTGTTGATCTTATCAGAGTCCGATATCATGGAGCCAGATCAAATCAAATGATAAAGATTTTGCATATTCCTATTTAGATTGGTTTAATTCTCCGTTATCATGGTTTAAAAGATGAGTATCACGTGTAATCTGTAACCTTTCTTTTCATTAATTTGGTTCTATTTGGCCGATAAAAAATATATATATGCAGCATCAATCGGTTAATCTGGTTACACGTTAAAGAACACAAAAAAATCTAAAAAGGGAAAAAGAAAAAAGCAAGCTGATAAGTAGTCAACATGTCCAAATTAGCAACTAATGATTTATGGGCTAATTAAATAATATAAAGAATGAGAGTATATATTACTGATTCTTGTAATCGAGTTACAACAATATTTCCCTTATAATCACTTACACTACAATTGGAACCATTAATTAGGTTCCAGTTGCCCCTTTTTTGGTTCCCGTAGACCAAATGGGAACCAGGCATGGGCACTAGAGGCTTCGTTTTCGTTACCCTCGTAGAGATTGCCTTGGAAACGAAATAAATGGTTTCCCTTGTTAATAGAAACGAACGCCATTGGTTTCCGTTTGGTTCCCATTGCTTTAGGACTGGGACCCCCAATTCTGGCATGAGAAACACATTATTCTGCCAATGGGAACCAACTTGTCCAAATTACGGGAACGAAAACTTCGTTCCTACTGGTTAACTCAAATTTTTTTTAAAAAATGGCGGAAATTTTGAACTTTGTTAAAAAATAAGGGGGGAAATTTGAGTTGTTTTCAAAACAGTACCATTTTCGAATTTTTCATATTAGCGCCATTTTGATTTTGAAAATTTTCAGAAATTTCATTTTTGATTATTGTTGTTGTTGTATAATCTGAAATTATCATTTTCAAGGTAATATGCTTAATTTTGTTTTATGTTATAACTTTATTGTATAATATTTAAATTATTGTATTTTTTGAATATCACTTATATTGTAATAGGTAAAATGTGTAATATTATAAATTAAACAATACCACTATACAACACAAATTTGTTGTTAATAAAATTTAGGATACAACTATACAACACAAATTTTAATAAAAAATAACAAAATAAATGGATTTAAGCGACATAATTAAAATTAATTCTTCGGATTTCTTCTTCTTCTTGTTCTTAACGAGTAACAAAGAAGCTCAAAAAAAAAACTTATTTTGTTTCTTCTTCTACTTCTTCTTCTTCTTCTTCGCTTCTTCTTCATCATCTTCTTAAAGAGAAACAAAGAAGAAGCAAAAAGAAAATAAAAATTTGCAGAGCTTCTCTGCTGCGCGCGGCTGTTGTCAATGGATGTGTTGGTATATATAGAAAAGTAGCCGCAATGGGAACGAAATTTCGGTTCCCATTGCTTGCTAAAATGGTTCATATTACTGGCCAGCTATTTTTGTACGACTTCCTCAATTATTGGTGCCAATGGGAACTAAATATCTAGTTCCCATTAATTGGTTTCCATTAGAACCCATACTTATAAAAAAAATTAATTATATTTTTGACCACAAATATATTTTAAACGTGTTTCGTTTCTCCATTTGTCTATAAAATTTGAATTTACATGTCTCATTAGTGTTGGAAAAATAGTTGTTCAAGAAAAAACTGAATTTGAAGTTGTTTTGCATCTTTTGTATAATTGCACTTTCTTCTCCAATTTTTTTTAAACATCTTCCGACATTCCGTTTTGTACGAAATTTGGAGGAACACTCCCATTTTACATATCTTAGTGTATGGTTAAAAATATTAAGGATTGAAGGTGTTTTACAACCTTTATGTATGGAAATACAAGTTAGAACTATATTGTCTATAGGTTTTAAGGATAGGGTTTAGGGATTATAGGGTTTCGGGTTTAGAGTTTAGGGTTGAAGAGAGGTATAGTATTTTATATTATAGTGTTTGTTTATCGTATTTCGTTACTTTGTTTTGGACGAAATTTGGAATGACACGCTTAATTAGTGTTTCCAAATGATTGGTAAAAGAAAAAACTTAATTCGGATATTTATTTAGCATTTTTATAATTACATAAACCCCCCGTTTATTTGTTTATCGTATTCCGTTAATTTGTTTTTGACGAGATTTGGATTGACACGCTTAATTAGTATTTTCAAAGGATTGGTAAACGAAAAAACTTTGTTCGGATATTTCTTTAACTTTTCTATAATTATATATTCCTCCAGTTTATTTATTTATCGTATTTCGTTACTTCGTTTTGGACGAGATTTGGAAGGACACGCTAATTAGTGTTTTCAAATTATCGGTAAAAGAAAAAACTGATATCGGATATTTCTTTAACTTTTCTATAATTACATATTCCTTCCGTTTATTTGTTTAACGTATTTCGTTACTCTGTTTTGGACGAGATTTGAAATGACACGCGTAATTAGTGTTTTCAAATGATCTGTAAAAGACAAAACTGTTTTCGGATATTTCTTTAACTTTTATGTAATTACATATTCCTCCCGTTTATTTATTTAACATATTTCGTTACTCCATTTTGAACAAAATTTGGAATAACACGCGTAATTAGTGTTTTAAAAGCATCAGTAAAAAAAAAACTTAATTCATATATTTCTTTAACTTTTCTATAATTACATATTCCTCCCATTTATTTGTTTAACGTATTTTGTTATTCCGTTTTGGACGAGATTTGGAATGACACGCGTAATTAGTGTTTCCAAAGGATCGGTAAAAGAAAAACTTTAATTTGGATATTTTATTAACTTTTCTATAATTACATATTCCTCCCGTTTATTTGTTTAACGTATTTCGTTACTCAGTTTTGGACGAGATTTGGAATGACACGCGTAATTAGCGTTTCCAAAGGATCGGTTAAGGAAATAACTTAATTCGGATATTTCTTTAACTTTTCTATAATTACATATTTGTTCCGTTTATTTGTTTAATGTGTTTCGTTATTCCGTTTTGGACGAGATTTGGAATAACACGCGTAATTAGTGTTTCCAAATGATTTCTAAAAGAAAAAACTTAATTAAGATATTTCTTTAACTTTTCTATAATTACATATTCCTCTCGTTTCTTTGTTTAACGTTTTTCGTTACTCCGTTTTGGACGAGATTTGGAATGACACGTATAATTAGTGTTTCCAAAGGATCGCTAAAAGAAAAAACTTAATTCGGATATTTCTTTAATTTTTCTATAATTATATATTACTCCCGTTTCTTTGTTTAACGAATTTCGTTACTCCGTTTTGGACGAAATTTGGAATGACACGCGTAATTAGTGTTTCCAAATGATTTGTAAAAGAAAAAACTTAATTAGAATATTTCTTTAAATTTTCTATAATTACATATCCTCCCGTTTATTTGTTTAACGTATTTCGTTACTCCGTTTTGGACGAGATTTGGAATGACACGCGTAATTAGTGTTTCCAAAGGATCGGTTAAAGAAAAAACTTAATTCGGATATTTATTAAACTTTTCTATAATTACATATTCCTCCCATTTATTTGTTTAACTTATTTTATTACTGCGTTTTAAACGAGATTTGGAATGACATGCGTAAATAGTGTTTCCAAATGATCGGTTAAAAAAAAACTTAATTCAGATATGTTTTTAACTTTTCTATAATTACATATTCCTCTCGTTTATTTGTTTAACGTAATTCGTTATTCCGTTTTGGACGAGATTTGGAATGACACACGTAATTAGTGTTTTATAAAGATCGGTAAAAGAAAAAATTTAATTCGGATATCTTTAACTTTTCTATAATTACATATTCTTCCCGTTTATTTGTTTAACGTATTTCGTTACTCCGTTTTGGACGAGATTTGGAATGACATGCGTAATTAGTGTTTCCAAAGGGTCGGTATAAGAAAAAACTTAATTCGGATATTTCTTTAACTTTTTTATAATTACATATTCCTCCCGTTTATTTGTTTAACGTATTTCGTTACTCCGTTTTGGACGAGATTTAGAATGACACGTGTAATTAGAGTTTCCAGAGGATCAGTTAGAGAAAAAACTTAATTCGGATATTTCTTTAACTTTTTTATAATTACATATTTCTTCTGTTTATTTGTTTAACGTATTTCGTTATTCTTTTTTGGACGAGATTTGGAATGACACGCGTAATTAGTGTTTCCAAAGGATCGCCAAAAGAAAAAACTTAATTCGGATATTTCTTTAACTTTTCTATAATTACATATTCCTCCCGTTTATTTGATTAACGTCTTTCGTTACTCCGTTTTGGACGAGATTTAGAATGACACGCGTAATTAGCATTTCCGAAGTATCGGTAAAAGCAAAAACTTAATTCAGATATTTCTTTAACTTTTCTATAATTACATATTTCTCCCGTTTATTTGTTTAACGTATTTCATTAAACATTACATATTTGTTTAACCCTAATGTGTGTGTTTGGTGTGTGTTTAGTGTGTGCGTGAATTATAAAAGGGGAAAGTGAATGAATTTTCTAGATTCCACGATTGCTTAACACTATTTTTTTTTGTTTTTTTAATCAATGGGAACCAAATATTGGTCCCCATTTCTATGTGTATAATTTGATTTTTTCTTTTACACGGATAACAGGCAATGGGAACGAAAATGTCGTTCCGATTAGATAGGAACGCAATCTCGTTCCCATGTTTCCGTCTCCATTGTGGAGATTTCTTGTAGGGTTATTAGAAATTATCAACCGCGACTTGATTGTAGATGCATATAATCTGACTTGGAAAAGGCTAATTTAGGGTAAGTTAATGCCAGTGCCACAAAAAATATCTCGAAATATTTAGAGCCACAATGAACCTTGGATATGATTATTTCAAAATGCCAAAACCTCATTAACTTTTTATACCTAACAAGTGGTGTACTCTGTGTATGCATTCATCGTACGTACCACATTCAGTTTCAGAACTAATTACCTAAATCTTTAGTGATATACCTATATAACTGAGCCGCTGCACACAGTCATACACCGCCAAACACTGATAACCTTGCTCCATTTTTCTTGAGACAATACTTTGCCTATACCTTAAAACGATTTAATTAGAAACCCTGCCCTCGAAGGTCGATTAAATGGCATCTTCTCAAGAGAAATGTTCATATAGGATGACTAATACTGAGGATCAAAAATCATTGGGGTCTAGTGAAAAACAAGACGATTTCACAGAGCAACAACTAAAGCATGAGAAGGTGACATTATATATATATATATATATATATATATATATATATATATATAAATATATATATATTGGGGAAGGGCAAAAAGGATTATATCGAAAAGCACAACATTTCTTTCAATAAATAATATTTCTGAATTTCGTGTTTTTGGGACTACAATTATTTTTTCCTAAGCACGAATTATCAAAAATGCCCGCTAACTTTTGCCTTTAATCCTAAATGTCCGTTGTTTCCCATCATGCTAAAAATGTCCTGTATCTTTTAAAATTTCTACTAAAAATGCCTGAAATGAAAAATAAGCACAAAAAGATTTATTTTGATTCAGTAGTGCGTCTCTTTGATTCGGATGCCACGTCGGATAAAAAGTCCGAATTTTTAAAATCGGGCATTTTTGTTAGAAAATTTAAAACTTAACGGGCATTTTCAGCAGGTTTGGAAATAACGGGTATTTAGGATTAAAGGCAAAAGTTAGCAGACATTTTTGATAATTCGTCCTTTTCCTAATACTAACGCTCGTTGCATTTTATAACATATACATAACCCAGTCTTTTTTTTCTATGTTTCATTTTTTGATGGCAGTGCTCAAAAGGAAAAGGTACTGTAGAAGAATGTGACTGTGATATCATGAACAATGTTCTATCTTGCATACCCCTTGAAACTGAATCAGGGTCTGAGGTAAAGCTGGGATTACATGTTTTTTTTCTCATTACTTCTTTTTTTCTTAAATCTGCCCTTTAATCATTTCTTTTTCTTAATTCATCCTCATCTTGCAATGAAACCCACATCAGTATTTGGAAGATCTATTTTGGGTCTTCTAAAACATATAGATACACACACCATGCATCAAATCGATCCTTATATATTTCTGAGTGATTATTAATTAAAAAAGAAACATTTGTTATTTCTGTTCGAAAAAGTAATAACCCCTTAAGTTATTTTCAGAAAACCTTAATTAAAGGTTCGAAAAAACCACTCATTTCAGTAAGTTATCTGCTCTAAGTGAAATTGATAACAATTTTTTAATGTAATTTACCAATCTGACAGAGAAAATATTATTTTATAGTTATGTAAATATAAAAAATGCAGAAATGACGATTAGTTTTACTAGCTATATTTAAAATTGATTCCAAAAAAGTCTCAAAAAAAATTATAAGAAAGCTTTTAATTTCTAGTTTTGTAAATATAAATAAATATATTTGATATAAGACTTCAGTGCTTAAAAATTATCAATTATCAGTACCTTAATATAATAACACGATCTTTTTACTAATTAAAATAATTTATATATGGGCTTAATTCCCAACCCGGGATCGGATAGCAAATGGGTAGTTTTTGCAATGAACTCTATATATCTTGAGTGTTGAGTCACTATTACTCTATATATTCCTTTGCTCTTCTATGCAATGTTTGTCTTAATGAGAAATATGTTTTCAATTTCTTCTTGGTAATTATTAATTTCTTTCGTATTGCAGCACCAAGCAGATATGTCTAGAAGTGGACCTTCGAACGATGGAACTAAAATGGTGGACTTGGGAAAGAGAACTTGTAGCTGCAAAAGATGGCAGCTCAATAGGATTCCATGTGCTCATGCTTGTTCTGCACTTAGGTTTAAGGAAAGGGATCCTGAGGACTATGTTGAAATGTGCTACCACAAGTCCAGCTATCTAAAGACCTACAATAGTTGCATGCACATCATGGCTGGCCCAGAAGATTGGCCATATTCTAACCTGCCTCCTTTGCTGCCTCCTGTGCCTGAGAGATTACCTGGAAGGCCCAAGAAACAAAATAGAATTGTTTCTCAAGTAGAAATGCAAGAAGTTAAAGAAAGGAAGAAGAAGGAAAGCCAAGAAGGTGTAACACAAAAGGCAACAAGAAAGGGCACTATTCTCTCTTGTAGTCTCTGTGGTGAGGTTGGACATAATGTGAGAACATGTCCAATAAGGAAATATGCTGAAGGGGATGATGTCCCTGGAGTAGATGTCCCTCCAAGTAATGAAAAAGCTCCAAGTACCAAGGTACAATTTGTATTTACCTGTAAGAAGTTTTAATGGTGTTTTAATTTTCATTATCAATTAATAACCAACACTTAATTTTCAACACCAGTCTGAGGGAGGCAAGAAAGACAGAGAAGATGGAGTCCAAAAGATGTCCAGGAAAAAAAAAGAAGAACACCAAAACACTTGCTGATGATGTCCAGAATTCACAGAATGTGCCTTTGGATGTGACTGATGATACTCAAATTCCTGATACTCAGGTATAATATCATTCATTTGATGTACATGTCAACAAATTATCTGTGGTGATATTGATAAGTATGTTATATTGTTGTTAGGAGAGAATGGAAAAAAAGAGTAAAGGTAAAGAGAAGATGAGTGACATGCCTGTAAGAAGGTCTCCAAGGAAGAAGCCTAATGCTGGTATAACAATCTCACCAAGGAAAAAAGCTGCAATTGTGGAGGTAACACATCATGTCTGTTTTGGTATGAAAATGTTTTATTGGTTAGTTAAGGTTTCCTAATTTTTTCTTTTGATTATTAGATCAATGATGAAACAGTGGGTGTGAGTGAAGGTGGTAAAGGTAAAAGAAAGGCAATTGTTGAAGAAGTTAGTCAACCAAAAGAACACAGATTAAAGAAGAAGGTGACTAGGCTTGTTGAGGAGCTTAGTGGGAAGAAAAACCCACAACAGAAAGGGAAAGAGGCAATGGCAAAGGTATAATCTGTTTTTTTCACTCTTCTGATAATATGTAAGAAGTAGTATTTTTCACTCTTCTGTTTTAATATGTAAGTAGTAGTATTTTTCACTCTTCTGTTATTATATGTAGCTAAAGGGTACTGAGCCAAATCATACAGGTGGGGGTAGGCAAGAAGGACCAGAAGAAGATCTGAGAAGATATATTGGGAAGTGTAACCGCAAAACTCTAGAAAAAGCAGTAGCTTCCTATATCAAGACAAGTAGACCTCTATAATTTTGATGTAAATTGGGGATGAACTTGATGTTGAACAGTCTTTTAAGAGGATGGAGTTATTTTGGTGATGAACTTGATGTAATTGTGATGTTCAACAATATTTGAGGATGGAGTTATTTTGGTGATGAACTTGATGTAATTGTGATGTTCAACAATATTTGAGGATGGAGTTATTTTGGTGATGAACTTGATGTAATTGTGATGTTCAACAATATTTGAGGATGGGGTTATTTTGACTATTTGCAATCCATTGTGTACATATTATACTACTTTGACTATAATTGTGTTGTATGTCTCATAACCATATGCTTCCATGCAACATATAAAATCAACAAACATCAACCAATCAAGCGAAAAACAACAAAAAAGTTTCAAATCATAAGGCAAATTATAAACAAAAAACACAACTACATAGTTCAGGGGGTACAATACATAGTTCAGGGGGCCAAAGTGCATTTCAATAGTTCAGGGGGTGAAAATACATAGTTCAGGGGGTGAAAATACATAGTTCAGGGGGTTTAATGCATTTCAATAGTTCAGGGGGTACAATACATAGTTCAGGGGAGAACTCGCACTATATAGCATAGTTTATGGGGTAACTTGCGAATTATTTTCCCGCCAAAATCGATACCGAAAATGCCCCTTAACTACTCACGTGAAAGGCACGAGAAAGGAATATTCCGAGGAATATTCGGTGGTTTCCGGCGAGGGGGCAAATCGCACAGACGTGCATAGTTCAGGGGGCAAAACGCTTATTTATTTAGTTTAAGGACTAAAGCTCAAAAACGTGCATAGTTCAGGGGGTTTAATGCATTTATCCCTAATTTAATTATATCGTGTGTCTATTTTTATTCAAAATTATTACAACATTGAAAACCCCAAGTGATTATAATATGACTTAATCAGCTTCAATGTGAGGATAGGCATTTTTATGAATTCACATTTTTTGTGTGTTGACTTATCTGACTTGTATGTAGCTTTTTCATTTCTTAACTAAATTGATGATAAACAATATGAAATGTTAACTAATAAAACCAAAGAAAAATGAATGGACAAGTAATTCTCTAGCATAGATTTTTAATAAAAACAAAAACATGACACAATTTTATTTTCCATCGATTTTTCTCTTTTATCCTTTCTTTGTCTAATATTTTCCTTCTTGTTGAATAATAACTAAGTTGTAATTAGTATAGTTTCCCTCTAAATTTAGACTTAATTTTTAATATGAAAAAGGTCAAATCTGTTGTCGAGCCCCATTATCGACTACTTTCCTTTGGAAAGGCAGTATTAAGCAGAGATACAATATTAATATTAGAAGCCCGGAATATTTGAGAGCATTGTGTTACAGATTTCAACAGTTGGTCCTTCCTGAGAATTTATCGCAAAAATTAAAAGCATTTGCATACCTGTGAATTATTTGTTGAAATTAAAATCATATTCTTAATGCATATCAATCATCCGACTATGCCGCATAGAACCCCTAGTCTACTTGTTTGTGACCATTTTATCAGCATTAGTCCATGTCTCTCTTTTTTCAACAGCAAGCCGCTTCATCCAATGGAGGAACCAAGAAGAGAAAACGCACAAAAATAGGAACTGGTGAAAGTATGTTTTTTCGACTTTTCAAATATGTGAATGGTGGCGAGCAATATCTTTTGGAAATGCATGAGGTAACATAATTGGCTAGCCATTTAATTAACCTGTCTTCCTTTTCCCCAAAAAATTATTTTGTGCAATTGTTGCACGATGAAGTGACAAAATAAGTTGGTTCATTCTATGATGATGTGGCCATTTCTTGTAATTTAAGAAATTTCTTAATATGAGTCATTTGTTGCACAACATCATTAATACAGTGGTTGCATAAAATAAATTTCTCCACTCTAGGACGACCCATTATAATTCAATCTTATTATTATGTGTATTACAGACTCAATCGGGCGATGTTATATCCCACTACATTATGCTGCAAAGAAAGGGCGACAAAAAATGGACTGTAGGAATATATGATCTGGATGAAGAAACAGAGCAATTCGTTGACATAATGAAGGAAGACCCTTACCCTCCAATATTTCATATGAAGTATAATTTGTCGTTGTTAGAGCGCCTCAATGGATGGACTGTGGAGAATAGAAAACGCAACTCCACGTCGAAGATTGGAGAATGCGATACTACATTTAAGATTAGGAAATGTGAGACTGACATACATGATAAGGTTTGAATTTTTATTTTCTATAAAAATATTTCGTCGTGGAGCTCAAGTTTTGTGTAATTAATGCTCCAAATTGTTTTTTTAATTATATGTTCTTAATTAAGTAATATAATTTACATCGATGCTTTATTTTGAACAGTTTTATTATCATCGATCCAGACAGTTCAGATAATTTGTCGAGGTGGCATCATTCGTGCTATACTCAAGTAAACCGAATGACTTAAAACCACGAACTACGATCGCACAAGAACCGCACATTCAGGTGATAAAGTACTCACATTTGTTTTTCAGTTTCTTTTTTCTCCAATGGTTCTTTGTTAGTACTATATCACCAACTTGCTACAATTTAACATCTTTGCAATTCTCTTCACTTGAACGAAGAAAATTTTAAAGACTTTATTGCAATCCAGGAGGATGAAGCGGCTTCGACAATGATTACATTATCAAATGTCGAAGCATCAAATAATCTTCTACAAAGATCGAACAAACAGGCGGGTGACCAGTGTCAAGCCCTAAGCCCGAAGAAAACTATAAACACATGTGTGGTTATGGAATATATTACTGAAGAAGAAGTACCTGGAATTACTATCGATGAACTAATCGGAATTCAAGGCATGTTACATTATATATAAATTTTCTACTACTTCACAGTGCATATTTGGATGAGGATTTATATTTAGTATTTGTTTCTTTTTTATTATTTTTTTAGAGTTGGTATTCAAGGATATTGTGAATTAATTTTTGTCCCCTGCTTGTTCTGTGTATATTATATACTAAAAGGACAAGGAAATGGGAATTAAACAATTGACGTAATATAAATATGAAGAATATTAAAAGACTAAGAATTAAATCATGGACATGGATTAAAGTAAGGAGCAAGTTGTCCTAAGTAATGCATGTAAGAGAACTCTTAAAAGAGTCTTAATCCGCTTTTGTTTCCTTTTTTTGTCTTTCTGTTTTTATGAATTTACTGTATATATATATGATTTGGCGATAGATCGTTTTATATATATATGCATGTGTCGATTACGAATGAGTAGTCTGGCAATACAACGAGCCTATCTCAAATCAGACCTACACTACGTGTCTCGTGTAGGCTTGGTCCGGAACACCTCGGACCAACGCTTCGATGTTTGGATGGGAGAGGAATATCGGTAAATAGATCGAACGGATGTCGGTGATCGCCTTAGATGTGATGTCGGGGATGACCCCCGATGTGAGAACGGTGATGAGGTGGTATGATATGTCACAGGCGTGTGTTGTAGTCACGATATCGAATGAGACATCGAAAGTAACATCGGTGATGTATTTCGATATGACGAGTGGTAGCTGAGGGTAATTGCTTGTTTTGGGATCCGGGCACCGCGTATTTATAGACCTCGGGATCCGGGGACCACAATAACATATCGGTAATGATTACCGATATGACATCGAAAGTTATCCCCGATATGCTCCAAAATGGGCCTGGTTTAGGCCTGGCCCAATATACGGAAAATGCCCATATCATGAAGTCCCCCCAATTTGGGGATTCTTATCTTAGAGATAAGGATTCGCAAATTTAATTTAAAATTTATGGGTTACATGTACCCTTCGTCCCGACAGTTCAAATGACAGAGATCAAACTTGTGGGGAGTGCACTTGTGATGAACGCCGAGTTTGAGGTCCTCGTTTGAATTCTAGTTCCCTTGGTATTTAGGTTCCTTGAAAATTGTGATGGGGTTGCCGGGGCTGTTGTTATATTCTCGCGGCTCTTCGTGTAGTTGGGTAAGATGTCGGGTTTTAGCTTCGATCTTATGTCGAAATTCACATTCGATATGATGTCGAAAGTGTATTTCGATGTAGTTGAGGCCTTTGTCGTTTTTGTTTTTTCTCTGTCGTTTAGCTTAACCACATCGGTAAGAATATCGGTAATCATATCCGATATGATCCCCGAAATGTGTTTCGACCTCGCCGTGATACTTGAATTATTTATTATTATTTTGTCATGCTGATAGTCTGATTATTCTGCAGGTAGATTACCTTTTTCTAATATACTTCGTTAGAATGGGGTTCAGACAACTGATGCTGAAACTTCAAGCCGACCGTGAGGCTCAGAAAGCTGCAGAAATGGCGGCCGTCGCGGTGGCGCCTGAAATAAGGTATGCGTCTAGCTTTGACCTGAATAATGCAGTCGTTGTGTTTTTGGCAGAGGTGTCGGGAGTCGAGCGACCTCCCCTTAGCACTGTGGTGCCTGAATGTGTTAATGAAGAATGTTTTAGCAATGTTTCTGCAATGGTTGGGTCCCTTGGCCAGGACATCCTAGATGTGATGGGAGGCCCTGATGGTGCGGCCAGCCTCTTGGAAGTATTGACCTCAAAACAAGAGGGTGTGGTTCCTCAACCTGACGAATCTGTGGCGAGAGAGAGAGCATTTGCTTGGTCTCCTTCTGGTGGATATGTTGCTCCACGTTCTGAAGCGTTGGTCGACGTTCCTTTGAGCCAGGGCATTGGAGGTTCGGAATCGAATACCCATGTCAACGTGGGTGATTTTCTGAATAAGCCTTCTACAGCGGGGTCGGGTTCTTCACACTCGAGCCCTATTAAGGGAAAAGCGACCGTTTCAAGTACACCCGACAAGGATAAGGGGCCGCTGCGGGAGACTTCGACGGGCCCAGAATATACGCCGCAGCGCTCATTTGTTCCAAAGTGTATGTATCTGAACATGACTACAGTCGTTTTCATTTGAATGTTTAGCATAATGTTATGTATTGTTGTGCAGACGGCCAAGCTGGCAGTCTCGCGTTTGAAGACCGTTCGCGAGTCCAAGGGTGACTCTGACGTTGTTGCTGCCGAGCTCGAGGCTAACATCTTGAACATAGGGGAGTTCAATCCCATGGTGTTGGAGAGGTTGGACGCTGAAAAAGAGGATGCACTGAAGACATGTCGTGTGCTCCGGGAGGAGTACGATTTGTTGAAGGGCAACTTAAAAATAGTAGCGACTGAGCTCGATCAAGGAAAGGCGCGTGAATTTGCCGCCAATAAAGAGCTGGAATCACTAAAGGTTGAGGTGGCGGCGGTGAAGGCTGCTAATGAACGTCTCTCATCGGAGCTCTCCACTGCCCGATTAGCTCCCTTAGACTTGGTATGTATCTTGTGTACGATATCTGTTTCCATTTTTTTTGCTCTTGTATTTAATAGAGTTCATTTTGTAGGAACGTCGTCCTGATCTTCTCCGGGTTGGGGCGGAGAAGTTTATGAAAAGCTCGAACTTCCAAAATTTAATTTTGAAAATTCGGGATACAACCTTTCATGCTTGCGTGGGGCAAGTGTTGAGAAACGACGGTTTCAAGGACTCTGTTGATTTCATAGTATGTGACTCTTCGTGGCCTTGTTGTCTGATAATTTGTCGATTTTCTTTTATTGTCATGATGGTGGAATATGCAGCGTTCCGATGTCTGAGGTGCAGTCATTTCGTTCTGGTATTTGATGAGATTCGTCTAGTCTGTGTGTTGTCAACCAAGGACTGATCAGAATATTCTTGGTGTTGATAGGAACATGGGTAATCTTCGACTGCATCTGTATTTAGGATCGACCCTATTATTACAGTGAATATTCTTCTTGTGGTTAGGGGCCATAGAGTCGGGCTCTTCACATAACTTGATTCACGGAATTCTCACCTAATAGGCTCTTCACCTATCGTAATTTTATGTGATTTCCACCCAATAGGCTCTTCACCTAGCTTGATTTATGGGATTTTCACACAATAGGCTCTTCACCTAGCGTAGTTCTATGGGATTTCCACCCAATAGGCTCTTCACCTAGCTTGATTTATGGGATTTTCACCCAATAGGCTCTTCACCTAGCGTAGTTTTATTGGATTTCCACCCAATAGGCTCTTCACCTAGCTTGATTTATGGGATTTTCATCCAATAGGCTCTTCACCTAGCTTGG
The DNA here is from genome assembly GCA_948329865.1 of Linaria vulgaris. Taxonomy (NCBI): domain Eukaryota; kingdom Viridiplantae; phylum Streptophyta; class Magnoliopsida; order Lamiales; family Plantaginaceae; genus Linaria; species Linaria vulgaris. The sequence continues at coordinate 11,635,824 of OX415254.1, read as the reverse complement.
CAGTTCAACACCGTTATCACAGGAATTTTTTGAATCGACCACGTTATCACAGGTGATTTTTTCTTGGATTGGCCCCGTTATCACAGGGAATTTTTGAATCGACCCCGTTATCACAGGGGATTTTTTCTTGGATTGGCCCCGTTATCACAGGGAATTTTTTGAATCGACCCCGTTATCACCGGGGATTTTTTCTTGGATTGGCCCCGTTATCACAGGGAATTTTTTGAATCGACCCCGTTATCACAGGGCATTTTTTCTTTGTGTCGTAGGCGAGCTTTTTATTGTCTTTTTGACTATGTCATCATTGAATATGTAGGTCATTGAGCCCTGCAAAACATCATAGACAAGAAAAAATTTCGACATAAAATCTAATACGAAAGCACGAAATGACGTGCATGTGTTATTTGAGGGATGTTCCCTCAATCTGGGAATATCTGTTTTACACAAGAAATAGTGTTTCCGTAGTGCTCTGTCATGCCCGTGGTACCCGTTTGTACATGTTGTACCTGTTTGTACCTGTAAGAGGGCGATGCATTAAATATAAAGGGGGATATTCCCCAATTGTTTGTGCAATTCTCTGCACTTCTGCAATGTCCGCTTAGGACATATCCCTGCATCGAATATGAGATTGTGCCAAGCAAGAAATAAAAAGGTAATAACGGATAACGGTCGAAGGCCATGTAAACCCAGCCCCCTGTTTTAAGTTACATGGAGACCCACAAAGGGGCTAAATAAGAGATAACGGTCGAGGGCTAGGTAAACCTAACCCGCCTACGTATCCCGTTTAGTGGGGAATCAGACCGGTGTAGTTCCCCCTGTTTTAAGTTTACAGACCAACCCACGATGGGGTAATGTTTCAAATGTTCGAACACAATTTAAAAAGTGCGGAAATTTAAAATATTGTTCTGTTTGCTCCTCATGGCGATCACTCCGTGCGCGGAATGGATTCTTGGTGTGGGACTTGTATTTCCTGCCTTCTTCTGATTCTTGGGTGCTTCAGGGAGTGTATCTGGTCAGCCCGAATCTCGCCAACTCCTTGACGCGTTGGGAATTTAATCTTCTGGTAGTAAGTAGAGACCATTGCTCTGATCTGGTTGAGCGTCGGTCGGCCCATGATGGCGTGGTAGGGGAACGGAGTATCGACGATCGTGTATTTTATCGACGTGACCCGGGTGCGTGGGCTCCTACCAAACATGGTCGGCAATACAATTTGTCTAAGCGGCACTACCTCTGCTCCCCATAACCCGGTCAACGGGGTAGATATCGGCTTCAGCCGGTCCTGGGCTATCCCTAACTGCTCGTAGGCTTTTGAGAATATCAGGTTCGCGGAGCTTCCGCTATCCACCAACACTTTATGCATCTGATATTCATCCACCTTAATCGTCATAACCAATGGACAATCTAGTTTTCCTGCGATCAAGGCCAACGGACTAAGATGTTCCAAGTCTTTCCTGGTGAAAGAGATCTCCTGGTCCAAGTATGTTTCCGGCATGATTGCGTTGGTGTACCTAACATAGGCTCCACCATGAAGTCTTCTCGTTATGGTTTCTCGACCATGAGCCGTGTCCGCTCCCAAGCCTCCCCCGTTGAATACATTTATAATGCCTCTGCTCGGGGCATTCACTATGGTCCTCCCTCGTTCCTCGGGTGCCTCAATCATCTTCTGCTTTCCTCTCCTGGGAGAGTACTCCCTTCTAGGGGATGAGGAATGTTCTGCTCCTCTAGCATCCTCCCTGGCGCCCCTGACAAACTCGACTAGTTTCCCTTCTTTGATCAATCTTTAGATCTTGTTCCTCAGGTGTGTGCAGTCCTCTGTCCTGTGTCTAGGTTGGCGATGGTTGCGCAGTATTTGCCAGACGACTTAATCCCGGGAGTCGCATTCAACGGCCTGGGTTTCGTCAACCATCCGTTTCTTTTTGCCACGGCCATCACCTCTAGAATGCCTCTGTTTAACGGGGTGTACGTCCTTGGGGGATTTTCCTTGTTGCGCTCCCTGTCTGCGTTTCTACTGGGAAACGAACCGTGACGCGTTGCCATCATTTCGTTCTCATAGACCATTTGATTTGCAAGCATGTTAACTTGTGCTATGGTGGGCTCAATCAATTTGATTAGCTCCCCGGCGAACCTGCGATGGGTTGTATCTTTAAACAGCATCATCATGACCTGACCGCCATGTGGCTCATCCACCTTCAGTAATTCATCGTTGAACCTCTTCATATAGTCTCGGAGGTTCTCCATTTCCCTTTGCTGCACAGCGCCGAAGTGTAGCAGGTTGGTCTTCATCCTCTTTTGGCTAGAGAACTGATTCTCAAATTTCTCCCTCAACTGCTCGTAATCCGTTATGGATCTGGCCTCCAGCCGAGCGAACCAGTCCAGTGCAGCGCCCGTTAAAGTGGTGGGCATGATCTTTGCCTTTATGTTCCTCGAGTAGTTGTGCAAGTTCAGAATGCTATCGACCTCATGTAGATGATCCATCGAATCGCCTCTTCCGTCGTATGGCTTTATGGTCGGAATCTTGTCTCCTCTGTGTAGTACCTCTGCCTCTATCTCATCTGAGAACGGGGTCCTACTGCGCCCCTTCCCCTTACTATGAGTCAGCTTTCTCGACAATTCAGCCCTCTTGCGGTCTAGCTGTTCCATCCTCCTTGCGATCACCCGCATGATCTCTGCATCCTCATTCTTTGAATACGCAACCTCGGCGCAGTCGCGATCGCGTTCCATTCTCTAGACTACCTCTGCTCTCTCACGGTCCAGCCGTTCCATCTTCCTCGCTAGCTCCCGATCTAGGGTCCCGGGGTCCCGTCTCTCCGCCCTGTCGTAAGCAGTGGGTGATATGTCTCTGAAGGAGTCCCACGTGTCCTCATGTTCGTCACATCCTTGCCTTGCCCTTCTTTCATCCGCTCCAGATTCAGGGGGGCTCGCCCAAACGTGTTTTGCCCTTTGCTCCACCAGACGTGTGAGCAAGGTCTCCAATGTGGAATTCAACGCTGCTCTCACAGTGGCATTGATCTGAGCTTGCATCTCCGGGGTTATGGCGGCGGGATGGACGGTGCTTTGTCCCGCGGGCATTGTCTCCTCCTGGCCGAGAAAATCCGCATTTGGTGCTTCGGTCATTGTAATGTCAGCTGCGTGGGCCCGCACCTTCGTTGCACTTGTGGTGGAGGGCGCTCCATCTCGGCTTGAGCCACTGTATGTTCTCGGTCAGTCGGGTGTTGTGGGGTTTGCGTGTTCTCCATCCTGGCGCTCCTAGTCACCACTCCGTTAACTTCGGATAGGGTCCTCCTTCCTTGCACCTCGGCGTCCTTGTCCGGGAACTGGTGTTCCCACAGACGATGCCACTGATTTGGCGATAGATTATTTTATATAAATATGCAAGTGTCGATTACAAATGAGTAGTCTGGCAATAAAACGAGCCTATCTCAAATCAGACCTACACTATGTGTCTCGTGTAGGCTTGGTCCGGAACACCTCGGACCAACGCTTCGATGCTTGGATGAGAGAGGAATATCGGTAAATAGATCGAACGGACATCGGTGCTCGCCTTCGATGTGATGTCCGGGATGACCCCCAATGTGAGATCGGTGATGAGGTGGTATGACGTGTCACAGGCGTGTGTTGTAGTCACGATATCGAATGAGACATCGAAAGTAACATCAGTGATGTATTTCGATATGACGAGTGGTAGTTGAGGGATAATAATTGCTTATTTTGGGATCCGGGCACCGCGTATTTATAGAACTCGGGATCCGGGGACCACAGTAACATATCGGTGATGATTACCGATATGACATCGAAAGTTATCCCCGATATGCTCCAAAATGGGACTGGTTTGGGCCTGGCCCAATATGCGGGAAATGCCCATATCAATATATATATATATATATATATATATATTTATATATATATATATTTAAAAGAAATAGAAAACATAAACAAGAAAAAAAACCCTAGCTACTTCAACTATTAAATGAAACAAAATGAGTTTCTTTCTAAATTGTTGTGAACAATTAAAATTCGATGAACATCTAGTGGTAGACTTGCACTTCAAACATGAAGTTAAATTAAAAGAGGTGATAAACTATAGAGCTTTTACCAAATACCCCCAAAACTAAATTTTCGGCAATAGTGCGGCACAAACTATGGTCATTTGTGCAAGTTGCATTACAGCAATTTTTCGACAATATTTTGGCTAAAAACCATTATTTTGAATAGAATCTTCCCCTCTTCAAAACTATTCCATTGTGGTGACGGTAGTAAAAAATCCAATGCGGTTACATTAGAATTTAATTAAGTTAAAAAAAATACGAAAATATGAAGAATACTTTAAAAATATTCTTCATATTTTTGCAAAAGCTTCGCAAAGAACTTAAGTAAAAAAGTTCATGTAAGGTCTCTGAGTTTTGTGACAGCGTCACCACCATTAGAACCGTCTGGACGATGGGAGGATTTAGTTCAGAATAATTTTCAAGTGCTATTTCTTGAAAATTGCAATAGGGCAACCACCAAAATGATCATATTTTGTGCCCCCTGCTGCTCAAAAAATAATTTAGCATGTATTTGATAAAAGTACCTATATTTCGTAAATAGAAGATTACAATTCTCCATTATGTGTTGTTTATTGATTGTCTTTGCTGCCTTGAGTATTTCTTGGTTTCAAATTAGTCTTTTGTTCAACAACAATTGTTGGATGATTTTCAACCCTTGTTGGCCTGTATGGTTCCCTTATTGGCCATCCAACGTTGGTGTCCCTTGTAACTTCATCTTGTGTGCGAGGATTCTTCGAAGGCCTTGCTGAAATCTTGAAGGCTCTATGACCACTAGCGCTTCTTTCGTTTCTTGCTATTTCACCCATAGTGCCATATTGGCCTACAGCTGGGTTTTGTTGCTAATAAATGTGCTCGCTTCCTATTCACAATCCTCCGCAGACACCATGTGCATTAAAGGTTATCAGTGGTCTAAATGTATATTATGAAATGACTTTATTAATAGAAGATTAGATATTAATATCAAATGGAAATCAACGATTAGATGCAAGTTATGTGCAATAGATTTCAACATTGATTCTTCCTGAGAGTTTAACACCAAAATTAAAGTCATTTGTATATGTGTGAATCAATTAAAATTGTAATCTTTTATCCCACAGCCCATTAGTTAATTTAATTTTTCATATTTTGTAAAAACTATCACCTGGCTACGCGAAAGACTCCATTTTTTTGTGTGTGACACATTGGGCAAAAATGCGTGCATTTCAAAAAATGGAATGTGGAATTCAGGGTAACGTATTTGGAGCTGGTCTTCAAGAATAACTCTCTTCAATTGTAAGGAGATCTTACTAGAAGAGTTAACTCAACCCATCGAAGACTTCTCCCCGAAACCCAATAGATGTGATAAGCAGGAGTCAAATTGGCCACTAATAAAAAATTCTCTGTCTAGTCAGCTTACAACATTGTGATGAGAGAAGCACACCTCCATCAGGATCGACTTGTTGGGGCTATTTGGAAATGAAACACACCACTTAAAGGACGAATTATCAAAAATGCCCGCTAAGTTTTGCCTTTAATCCTAAATGCCCGTTATTTCCAAATCTGCTGAAAATGTTCGTTAAGTTTTAAATTTTCTAACAAAAATGCTCGATTTTAAAAATTCAAACTTTTTATCCGACGTGGCATCCGAATCAAAGAGACGCACTACTGAATCAAAAAGTCACGTTTTAAAATTCGGGCATTTTTGGTAGAATTTTAAAAGATACAGGGCATTTTTAGCATTATTTCTCAGACAAAATAAGTTTTTTTGTGCTTATTTTTATTTCGGGCATTTTTAGTAGAAATTTGAAAAGATACAGGGCATTTTTAGCATGTTGAAAAACAACGGGCATTTAGGATTAAAGGCAAAAGTTAGCGGGCATTTTTGATAATTCGTCCCACTTAAAATGAAATCTTTTGTTTGGAGTACGATACAGGTTAGCATTTCGACCAAAGTGAACATATCTAAAGGAGAAACTATGATTAATATGGGATCTTATCTTGTTAGTTTTGCAATCAATTTGAAGAAAATATAGATCATTTATTTTATACGTGCTTTTTTAAACACCATGTCTGGATGTGTATTCTTAAGCGGATTGGAGACTAGACAACATTACTCGATGTCTCCATGTTATAATTTTACTATCGTATTAACATTACTCAATGTCTAATTTTTTAAAAAAAATCGCTTCAAACTGTGGAAACACCAAAAAGAGAAACCGACAAAAATAGGAACGAGTAAACGTATGTTTTTTCGACATCTTTAGTTAGTTTTATATATACAGAACTCAAATCTATTGTCAAACCCCGTTATTAAATATTCTTTTAAAAAGCTTTACTACAAGGACATGTGATGTTAATATTAAACTATAGATCAAAAAATATTTGCGAGTGTTATGCGATAGATTTCGACAGTGTGAGTTTAACACAAAAATAGTGTCAATTGTATACTTTTGAATTACGTTGCTAAACTTTATTCTTACATAAACAGAGAATATTACTTTAATTTGTTATACTTTTCAAGTGAAATTTTTATTATCTTATTTTGTAAAAAAAAAAAAAAAAAACTTGGCTACACCGCATGATCCGTGTTTATTTAATTTGTTGTGACCATCTTATTAACATACTCCATGCCTCTCATTTTAGTAGCAAGTCGTCTGATTTGGCAATAGATCGTTTTATATATATTTGAGTGTCGGTTACAAGTGAGTAGTCTGGAGATACAACGAGTCTAACTCAAATCAGGCCTACACTACGTATCTCGTGTAGACTTGGTCCGGAACACCTCGAACGTACGCCTTGATGCTTGGATATGAGTGGAATATCGGTAACTCGATCGAACGGACGTCGGTGATTGTATTCGATGCGATATCGAGGAAGACCCCCAATCTGATGTCGGTGATGAGCTGGTGTGACGTGTCAAAGGTGCACGTGATAATCCCGATATCAAAAGGGATATCGGGGATATATTTCGATCTGACGCGTGGTAGCTGAGGGATAATAATTGCTTCCTTTGGGATCCGGGCACCGCGTATTTATAGACCTCGGGATCCGGGGACCACAGTAACATATCGGTGATTATTACCGATATGACATCGAAAGTGATCCCCGATATGGTCCAAAATGGGCCTGGTTTGGGCCTGGCCCAATATACGGGAAATCCCCATATCATGTAGTCCCCCAATTTGGGGATTCTTATCTTAGAGATAAGAATTCGCAAATATAATTTTAAATTTTTGGGTTACCTGTACCCTTCGTCCCGCCAGTTCAAATGAGAGAGATCAAATTTGCGGGGAATGCACTTGTGACGAACTTCGATTAGTCTCCCAATGCAGTGGACGCATAGTTTGAGGTCCTCGTTTGAATTCCAGTTCCCTTGGTATTTGGGTTCCTTGAAAATTGTGATGGGGTTGCCGGGGCAGTTGTTATATTCTCGCGGCTCTTCGCGTAGGAGGGTAGGATGTCGGGTTTCATCTTTGATATGATGTCGAAATGCATATTCGATATGATTTCGATGTAATTGAGGCGTCTGTCTATGGGTAGGGTGATCTCCCCTGTGCACCTGTCCGTCCCCATGTCCTTTATCTATATCGAATATGAATACCGATGTGAGATCGAAACTGTGTTTCGATCTAGTACCTCCGAAGTTTATAAATAGGCTGTCAGGAAAGTGAAAATCGACTTTTGGCTCTTAGCAAAATTTCGTTGTTCCTTCGAAAAACACGTCGAATTTTACTTGCGATAGAGATTTCGACCTTAGTTTCGATATCTTCCATTGACTTTTATTTTCGATATCGAATTCAATACCTTTTCCGATATCAAGCTCGAGGACAATGTCTTTTGTCGAGGACAGTGTTGGCCCAGGCTTGCCCGATATGAATTTCGAAGAGGGTGGAACGCAATACTCCTAAAACGAGATGTTTGGTCCTGAACAGGTGACTGGTGAACAGGGCGGTGCTGCATTTTATGCTCCGCCCGAAGCTGTCGGCCCTAACCTGGACGAATGGGGCTTTGAGGTGAGCCCCCCGAAATATAAGACCATACGAGGACATGGCGTCTCATGTCCCTCATCATGCTGGTTATTACTCAGATGAGTATAACATTCCCGAGGGGTATAAGGTCATATTTCCCAGTGCCGATCAACGAATGCATACCCCACTAAAAGGCTGCATTACTGTCCATGGCAAGCACTTCAAGAACAGGCTGCGCTTCCCGATTGATCCTGCGGTTAGTGCTATCATAGCGAGCATCGGGGTCTGCTTGGGACAGCTATCCCCCAATTCTCTGGGGTACATTGTAGCCTTCATTTGTGTTATGAGGGCGTTGGGTGCCCCTTGTGGAGCTAACGAGTTCTGGGAGCTCTTTAGTGTCATGGTCAACAAGAAGGGTGGTGATAGGGGGTTCTTCTGTGTGCGGGCCCAGGCGGGGCTTAGGTTCGTGCAATATACACAAACTAGCTACGGAGAGGACGGCTGGTGAGTTTAATGCGCTTCCTAGCGTGTGGTGTGAAGACACCAAATATGAGAGACAAGCCGTTGTCGGGCCTACTGCACATAGCCTCGAGTTTCTGAGGAAGTTGATTAACCATCCATATGACGGTACCCTGCTTTGTAGTGACGTAGTTTTGCGAGCAAGTGGGATATCTCCCGTGCGGTATAATGCTCCCTCTACACTCGGTAAGTGTTACCTCTTGGTAAATTGATATTTTCCCCTCGATTTATTTCTTGATCCTCTATTTTGTGTGTTTCGCAGCCGAGCTGGTGGAGTATTGTAGTCTAGATGCGATAGCGGAACGTAGACAGCTGGGGGCCGAAACCGCTACAGATGACGCACCTCCACTCGTGAAGAAGAGGGGTCGTGAGGGTGTACGCAAGAATGCGAAGAAATCTGTTCCCTCCTTGAGTGAAAATACTGCTGGGGTGGGTAGTGCTTCGCAATCTCAACGTGATGCTGATGTTGGGACGTCCATGAGGCGAAAGAGAAGGAAGGAAGAGGGTCGTTCAAGTGGGGATCACAATGGTCTCTTCCGCTGTGTAAGTAGTCTTTGTGCCATTGAATGTGTATTTCCTTTGGGTTTTCATTGCACTAACCGATCGACCCCTTATTGTGGACATGCAAGTAGCAAGTTTTTTGAAAGGTTTCTTGGCAATGGTCGTTAAGGGCCAATCGAATCACCCCGAGTCGCTCCGAGTTACCAATGGTTTGCTCGAGAAATTGGGCGAATACGATCCTGTTGCTTACGTACAGCTCCAGCATGAGAGAGACGAGGCCATGGATATATTGAAGGCCAGCGAGAGTAATGTGGGATGCCTGTTGAATGATAATAAAAGGTTGATCGCAGAGCTCGATGAGTCTCGGCTTATCGCTGGTCAAGAGGCATCTCGTCGGGAGGCACTTGAAGTTGAGGTCGCAGTTTTGAAGGACCAATTAGCCCAGGCTGAAAGCCACATGCGATGCATGACGCTGAGTAAAAGCCAATTGACTAGTGCGGCCAAGCAGTTCCTTCTGAGTCGGTCGTATAAGATGATGTGTGCCGAGCGGGGCTTGCTCGAGCCGGAGGAAGCCAAGGCCTCTGTCATAGGTCAAATTCAGCTGGAAGGTGGTTTCAAGGATGGTTACGACCCTTAGGCCATAAATCCGTTGAAGGGGCCAAATGGGGAATTCCCTGAGGATTCCGATGATGACGATGAAGATTTAGAACCAGAAGCGGAGTACCGCGAGATCATCGAGCAGAAAATTTTGGCGTTAATCCACATCAAAGGGGCCCCTCGTTATCCCAGTTGGATTTTAGGAGTCTGTATTTTTTCTCTTGGCGCAGCTGCCTCTGTAATATGACTTATAGTTTTACCCGTTAATTTAATCGATCTTCTCTGCGTGTCCTGATATATATTTGTTTATACATATTCCATGGTATGATTGCTTTTGTTACTGTTGCCTCTCCTTGAAGTGTCAAAGTGCGGGCTGTTATCATAGGGAAATCGCTACCGTTGCAGTGTTTTTTGTCGACCTTGTTATCATAGGGGATATGTTTCATGTGAGTAGGGGTCCATCCTGTTATCACAGGGAAACCACTATCGTTGAACTCTTTCTTGTCGACCCTGTTGTCACGAGGGATTATTCTTGGACTGACCCCGTTATCACGGGGAATTTCTTCTGGGACCGACCCCGTTATCACAGGGAATTTTTTCTTGAATCGACCTCGTTGTCACAGGGGATATATATATATATATATATATATTTTTTGTATCGACCCCGTTATCACAGGGAATGTTTTTTGGACTGACCCCGTTATCACAGGGAATTTCTTCTTGGATCGACCCTGTTATCACAGGAAATGTTTTCTTGAATCGACCACGTTATCACATGGGATATATTTCTTCGTATCGACCCCGTTATCACAAGGGATTTTTCTTGGACTGGCCCCGTTATCACAGGGAATTTCTTCTTGGACCGACCCCGTTATCACAGGGAATTTTTTCTTGAATCGATCCCGTTATCACAGGGAATTTTTTCTTGAATCGACCCCGTTATCACAGGGGATATATTTTTTTTTCTTGTATCGACCCCGTTATCACAGGGAATTTTTCTTGGACTGACCCCGTTATTACAGGGAATTTCTTCTTGGAACGACCCCGTTATCTCAGGGAATTTTTTTCTTTAATCGACCCCGTTATCACATGGAATGTTTTCTTGAATCAACCCCGTTATCACAGGTGATATATATATATATATATATATATATATATATATATTGTATCGACCCCGTTATCACAGGGGATTTTTCTTGGACTGACCCCGTTATCACAGGAATTGTTTCTTGAATCGACCCCGTTATCACAGGGGATATATTTTTTTGTATCGACCCTGTTATCACAGGGGATATTTCTTTGATTGACCCCGTTATCACAGGGGATATATTTTTTGTATTGACCCCGTTATCACAGGGGATATTTTTTGATCGATTCCGTTATCACAGGAGATATATTTTTTTGATCGACCCCGTTATCACATGGGATATTTTTTGTGCTGTAGGCGAACCTTTTCATTGTCTTTTTGACTATGTCTCCTGGTGACTCTGTCGTCGTTGAACATGTAGGTCATTAAGCCCTGTAAAACAGATCAGACAAGAAATATTTTCGACGTAAAAGCTAATACGAAAGCACGAAATGATGTGTATGTGTTATCTGCGGGATGTCCCCTCAATTTGGGAATATCAGTTTTATACAAGAGACAGTGTTTCCATTGTGCTCTATCGCGCATGTTGTACCTGTTTGTACCTGTTGTACTTGTTTGAATAGAAAATATAGAATAATCTGGGGCAATGCCCCCTGAATCACCCTTTTAATATACTCTATGTCCTTTTCGGATATAGTAATGGGCGATCCTTTGGCCATGTACCTGTAAGAGGGAGATGTGCTAAACATATATCTAGGGGAACATTCTCCAATTCTTTGTGCCATTTTCTGTACTTCTATAATGTCCGCTTAGGACATATCCCTGCATCAAATATGAGATTGCGCCAAGAAACAAATAAAAAGGTAATAAAGGATAACGGTCGAAGGCTAGGTAAACCTAACCCGCCTACGTATCCCGTTGAGTGGGGAATCTGACCGGCGTAGTTTCCCCTGTTTTAAGTTACATGCCGACCCACGAAGGGCAAAATAAGAGATAGCGGTCGAGGGCTAGGTAAACCTAACCCGCCTACGTATCCCGTTGAGTGGGGAATCAGACCGGCGTAGTTCCTCCGTTTTTAAGCTTACAGACCAACCCACGATGGGGCAATGTTTCAAATGTTCAAGCATAATTTAAAAAATTACAAAAATCTAAAATATTGTCTTGTTGTTCATCATAGTGATCATTCCATAGCTAGGCGATCCTGATTTGGTCTGATTGCTTCTTCCTCTACTTCTCTAATTCTTGGCAACGCAAGAGAAGTGATGTAACAGAGCCAAGCTTCCTCCTGGTTAGCGACCACTTCTCTGACCCCTCCTCCTGCTGGGAATTTCATCTTTTGATGGAATGTGGATACAACTGCTCTTATTGCGTTCCGGGCTGGTCTTCCGATTATGACATTGTATGCAAATGGTTGGTCCACGATTGTGTATTGAACATTAATAGTTCACCTGTGCGATTCTTGTCCGAATGATGTGGGAAGGTTCACTTGCCCTAGCGGAATTATCTCCGCTCCGCCAAATCTTACCAGTGGAGTACGGACCTGTTCAACTATGTGATGGCCGAGTGCCATTTTCTCCATCGCATGCGCGAACATAATGTTGGTGGAACTACCGTTGTCTATAAGTACCTTGTGAACATCGTAGTTAGCGATATCCAGCTGAACAACTAGGGGGCAGTCGAGCTCGCTGCCTGTATGGCCTCGGGGCTGAGATCCAAGAGGTCCCTGTTGGAAAACGTGATAACCTCGTCTGGGAGCTCCTCGACCAACGTTGTGAATCCAACGAATCGGTCCTCATTCAATCCACGAGTTATCTTCTTCCTCTGATTGGTGGAATACGCTCTTGCGGTCCCACCGCTTATCATATTGATGACCCCCCTCGACGGCACATTATTCATCGTATTGCGTCCTTGTCCATTCTCAATTACCTTAACGCCCTCCCTTCTTGGGGATTGGGACCGTTCTCCCGATTCAACATATTGCCCGCTCGCCTTAACGAATTCTAATAATCTTCCGTCCCTAATCAGCCTCTCGATCTTATCCTTCAGGTCATAGCAGTCGTTTGTGTCATGGACTTTTTGGCGGTGGTATTCGCAGTAGCGTCTAGATTTCTTGGTGAAATCCGTCTCCTTGATTTTTCGAGGCGCACTTAGCCAATTCTTGCTTTGCACGACGACAAAGATAGTGCGAATGTCCCGATTGAGGGGGGTATATCTCTTTGGGGACCTGTCTCTTCTTCTGCTGCTCTTGTTTCATAGCTCTCTGCCCCTTTCCCGACCGAATTCCTGGTGCCTAAACTTTCCTGCCATCATCGCGTCTTCGTAGATCACAGTATGCGCCAACTCGTTTATCCGATTGATGGTAGGTTCTGCGAGCTTGATCAACTCTTTGGCGAATCTGTTGTGTGTCGTTGCCCTGAATAGGGTCTGTAGCACTTATTCCCCGTATGGGTTGCCCACCTTCAGCAGCTCCTCATTGAATCTGCTGATGAATTCGCCGAGAGTTTCTCTCTCTTTATGTTTTAACGTTTCCAGATGGTACATGCTTGTCTTCATTCGTTTCTGACTGGAAAAGTGGTTCTCCAATCTCTCCTTCATCTGCTCAAAGCTCGAAATAGATCCTACTTCAATTCTGTTAAACCAGTCTAATGCTGCTCCTATTAGTGTTGTCGCCATTATTTTTGCCTTAATACCCTTAGAAAAATCTTGTAGGTTCAAGAGACTCTCCACGGCGTGGATGTGATCCCTCCGATCACTCTTCCCATCATACAGTTTTATGGTTGGAATCTTGTCTCCTCTGTGCAGTACTTCTGCCTCTATCTCATCCGAAAACGGGGTCCTACTCCGACCCTTCCCACGTCTCTGAGTCACCTTCCTTGTTAACTCCGCCCTCTCGCGGTCTAGCTGCTCCATCCTCCTTGAGATTACCCGCAGTATTTCTGCATCCTCGTTTCTGAAACAATTAATCTCAGCGCGGTCGCGACCACGTTCCATTCTATGGATTACCTCCGCCCTCTCGCGATCAAGCCGTTCCATATTTCTCGCTACCTCTCGATCTAGGGTCTCGGGGTCTCGTCTTTCCACCCTGTCGTAAGCAGCGGGCGATATCTCCCTGAAAGAGTCCCCCGTATCCTCATGTTCGTCGTACCCTTGCCTTGCCCTTCTCTCATCCGCTCCGGATTCATGGGGCCATGCCCGAATGTCCTTAGTCCTTTGCTCCGCCAGTGCCGCTTTTACAGAGGCGTTGTTTTGCGCTTGCATTTCCGGGGTTTTGGCGGCGGGGTGAACCGCGCTTTGTCCCGCAGGCATTGCCTCTTCTGGGCCGGGAAAATTCGCATTTCGCGCCTCGGTCACTGGATTGTTTGCAGCGGGGTTCTCAATGGTCGGGCCCTCAGCCACGGGTTCCGCCGTATTTGGTGCAACAAGGGTTGGGCCTGCATTCGCGGCTCGCGGCGGCCGCTCGGGCCCGCTTCTTTGTAGTGCTCGTTCTGTGGTGGAGGAAGCTCCATCTCTGGTTGAGCCACCATCTGTTCTTGGTAGGTTGGGTGTTGAGGGAGTTGCGTGTCCTCCATCCTGGCGCTCCTAGTCACAACTCCTCTAAATTCGGATCGGGTCCTCCTTCCATGCATCTCGGCGTCCTGGTCCGGGAACTGGTGTTCCCACAGACGGCGCCACTGATTTGGCAATAGATCGTTTTATATATATTTGAGTGTCGGTTACAAGTGAGTAGTCTGGAGATACAACGAGTCTATCTCAAATCAGGCCTACACTACGTATCTTGTGTAGACTTGGTCCGAAACACCTCGAACCTACGCCTTGATGTTTGGATAAGAGTGGAATATCGGTAACTCTATCGAACGGACGTCGGTGATTGTATTCCAAGTGATATCGAGGATGACCCCCGATCTGATGTCGGTGATGAGCTGGTGTGACGTGTAAAAAGTGCACGTGATAATCCCGATATCGGATAAGATATAGAAAGGGATATCGGGGATATATTTTGATCTGACGCGTGGTAGCTGAGGGATAATAATTGCTTCCTTTGGGATCCGGGCACCGTGTATTTATAGACATCGGGATCCGGGGACCACAGTAACATATCGGTGATTATTACCGATATGACATCGAAAGTGATCCCCGATATGGTCCAAAATGGGTTTGGTTTGGGCCTGGCCCAATATGCGGGAAATGCCCATATCACCGTCTACAAGAACCCAAGAGGAAACGCCAAAAATCTAGAACCGATGAAAGTATGTTTTTTCTACTTTTTAAATTTGTGAATGGTGGCGAGCAATATATTTTGGAAATTCATGTGGTATTATTCGCTATTTGTAGAGTTTTATCCAAATTGAATCATCAAAAATGACACGATTAACCAATCTAACAACTTGAACAAGTAACCAACAGATCATGAACAATCAAACACAATCAAAATAATAGAAATAAGAAGATCAAACTACAATTAAATTATTATGAAATGCGCTACGAATCTATTTTTTTTTTTTGGTGTTTGTTTGACATACATGTACCTATCATTGTTGAAATTGATCATTAAACCAATGATCTATATTAAATCCGATGAAAAACTCGTAAATTCAAAATAATTAAGTAGGCATTGGCGACCGGATTCCGGTCACGAATACCTACTTAAGCATTCGCGACCTAATTTCGGTCGTGAATTATGAGTATTCTAGACCGCAATCTGGTCGCGAACAATTATATAGGCATTGGCAACAGGATTCCGGTAACCGAAAATGGGCGAACCGGATCCGATTGCTGTTAAGCATTGGCGACCGAATTCTGGTCACCGTTGTCCGGTCGGGAAATAGGTCATTTTCTTGTGGTGTCGTTGCACATTAAATAAAACACCAAAAATATTTAAAGAAAAAATCAAGGTGTTTGACGAGGCAACAACTTACATTAAAGAATGATAGTATTAGAGCTTTGAAGAGACAAAGAGAAGACTACAAGCATCATAGAGACAACAATCTATATAAGGGAAAAGTATTAAGGTATTCACAGATATAAAGTTGTAATGTATGCGGTATCAATCTGTTTGTCCTGTTATGTACTAAAGAACAAAATAATATACAAGCAAAACATGTGTATAAAAAATAATTTTTTCATTAGAAAAAGTATCTTGTTGTGTACTAGATAACACCAAACAACCCAAAAACGTCATGTGTGTTACAACAATATACCTTCAAGTAAGTATTAGAACTTATCAGCTATAAAAAGTCTCTAAATATGCATGCTTTCAAATTGTTCGTTAAAACCATCGACAAACTCAACCATTTATAAAGACCCATCGAAACGGATTGTGCGATATTACGTTGCAGAAATATGTGATTAGCCGTTTCATCATGTATATTGCACAAAGAGCAAATTGTGTTTCCATTAGACATGATCCCTCTATGCATGAGGTACTTTTTGTGGGCAGCCTACCAAGGAAGGTTTTCCATGTGAGAGCCGTCCATTTGAGAGGAGCTTCAGATTTTCAAAGGAGCCGCATTAACGGGAGAACAAGATTATTTGAGGCTAGTTTTTGTGTTTGAAAAACAGACTTGACTGAAAAATACCTGATGAATTTGTTGTCCATTGCCACGCGCCTTCAACTTCATCTAAAATGACAATGTTTTTAATTAAGCTCATCAAGTCGCGTAGTTGGTCAGATTCCCAAACAAAAATATGTTGTTTCCAGCTGAAGTTCAAGACCCATCGGTCCCCATGTCGTGCTCCCAACTCACTCACTTTTGCAAATTTATTTTGTGAAATGTTGTAAATGGGACTGAATCTTGAGCGTAGAAATCCCAACCACTTGTCATGCCAGAAAAAATATTCCTACCATTGCCAACTTCTTTCCCAATATTATATGTAAAACCAATCGTTTCTTTCAAGTCCAATACCAATCGAGCAGATGCCATGCCACCATGTCGTTGAACATTAAAGAACACATACATATCCAAAAATACCTTGTGCATCACAAAGACAACAATCTACTGTATAGAATAGTATTTGAGTGATATAATATGCGGCATCAAGATATGATCAACATTTTCCTTCTCAAGTCCACAAAAAGCGGAAAGGCAACTATCTCCTTCATTCGAAATACCTCTAATCCTTAAGTTCATTTTTGTATGAATACTGTTCTGTATTGCTTTCCAGGCAAAGCGCCAACATTTTGAGTGGAGCTTTCAAACTCCAAAGCCTCTTTGCAAATTCCATAACCGAAACACCTGAGTTATTCGAAATTAGATGATATGCTGACTTCATAGAAAAGATCCCAGATGGTTTGTCCTTCCAAATCCAAATATCGTCATTTTCATGGTTGAGGACGACACTATTAATGAGTTTAAAAAGTTCACCATAGAGTTTGTTCCCAGAGGAAAAGGTTACGCCTCCATTCAATGTGCCAAACCCACAAATTGTCAATCCATAAGCCCATTTCAAAAATTGTGGCATTTTTATTGACTTCTACGAAAAATAAAACAGGTTGTAATGAATGCAAAGCGGTGCATATCCAATCCACTTAACACACCAGAATCTAGTATTTTTTTCCATTTCCAATATGCGCACAAGATTATTGTCAAACCCCCCCGTCTTCATTATTATTGTTCAAATTACCATATGTAAGGTCTTTCCACCAAATACACTGCAATCTAACTGGAGTTGTACTTGAGTGCAAGTCATCTGGACTCCACGAACATTCAACCCTCCACAATCCTTGCTCTTGCAGATATTATCCCATTTAACCCATGGGATTTTATTTGCGTCTAAAGTCTGGTCAAAAGTCATTGATTGGTTTGGTTTGAAGGGTGTCATGCCGAGTCCTCTCGTTGATCATCTCTTATACTTTTATGAACTTTTTCCATTTGTTGGTGGTAAGGAATCCTGGGAATGTATTTGGCCTATTACGATTTGGTAAATCTATGCGCTAGAAACAAGAAAGTACTACAGGATGTGAAGGTTTCAAATATTGTTGATCTTATCAGAGTCCGGCCATGGAGCCGGATCAAATCAAATGATAAAGATTTTGCATATTCCTATTTAGATTGGTTTAATTCTCCGTTATCATGGTTTAAAAGATGAGTATCGTGTGTAATTTGTATCCTTTCTTTTCATTAATTTGATTATATTTGGCCGATAAAATATATATATATATATATATATATATATATATATATATATATATATGCAGCATCAATCGGTTAATCTGGTTACAGGTTAAAGAACACAAAAAAAATCTAAAAAGGGAAAAAGAAAAAAAGCAAGCTGATAAGTAGCTAGTCAACATGTCCAATTTGTCAACTAATGATTTCTGGGCTAATTAAATAATATAAAGAATGAGAGTATATATTACTGATTCTTGTAATCGAGTTACAACAATATTTCCCTTATAATCACTTACTAGAAATTATCAACCGCGTCTTGATTGTAGATGCATATAATGTGACTTGGAAAAGGCTAATTTAAGGTAAGTTAATGCCAGTGCCACAAAAAATATCTCGAAATATTTAGAGCCACAATGAACCTTGGATATGATTATTTCAAAATGCTAAAACCTCTTTAACTTTTTATACCTAACAAGTGGTGTACTCTGTGTATGCATTCATCGTACGTACCACATTCAAGTTCAGAACTTTTGACCTAAATCTTTAGTGATATACCTATATAACTGAGCCGCTGCACACAGTCATACACCACCAAACGATTTAATTAGAAACACTAACCTTGCTCCATTTTTCTGGAGACAATACTTTGCCTATACCTTAAAACATGGTTTCAAATTGCGCGACGTTTCGATCGAAACCACCGAAAAAAATCGGTTTTTCATCTGACCGAAACGTATTGGTGATGTAATTTCGAAATAATGTTTACTCTGAAGTCTGAACCCCGTGACGTGCTTCTGCTCGAATTGAAAATATCAGTACATGTTTGATATCTTTGTTACTATGCAACTAATGCTCCTTTAATTAAATATCTTGGGTTTGTTTAATAATTAGAGATAAATGCTTTTTGTATTGGATTGAATTATTTAGTTTTCCCTGATTTCGTTTCTTTTAGGATTAATGTCTTTATTTGTGAGAAAAATATTTTGCTTTGTCATTTAGCACTACGACAACCTTTTTACTCTTTTCAAAAAAGTTTATTTAGTGTGGATAAATAAATTTATGTATTTGTTTTAAATTTCATATTTATGTATCCCAAAACTCATTCGAAACGTTTCCGAAACTTTTCGAAATATTTTCGAAACTTTTCGAAATGTTTCCAATATTTAGTCAAGCGAAACATAGTCCGAAACCGAAACTTTGATCCATGCCTTAAAACGATTTAATTAGAAACCCTGCTATCGAAGGTCGAATTAAATGGCATCTTCTCAAGAGAAATGTTCATATAGGATGACTAATACTGAGGATCAAAAATCATTGGGGTCTAGTGAAAAACAAGACGATTTCACAAAGCAACAACTAAAGCATGAGAAGGTGACATTATATATATATATATATATATATATATATATATTTTGGGGAAGGGCAAAAAGGATTATATAGAAAAGCACAACATTTCTTTCAATAAATAATATTTTTGAATTTCGTGTTTTTGGGACTACAATTATTTTTTCCTAATACTAACGCTCGTTACATTTTATAACATATACATAACCCAGTCTTTTTTTTCTATGTTTCATTTTTTGATGGCAGTGCTCAAAAGGAAAAGGTACTGTAGAAGAATGTGACTGTGATATCATGAACAATGTTCTATCTTGCATACCCCTTGAAACTGAATGAGGGTCTGAGGTAAAGCTGGGATTACATGTTTTTTTTTCATTACTTGTTTTTTTCTTAAATCTGCCCTTTAATCATTTCTTTTTGGGCATTTTATAATTTCTGCCCGATAACTTTCCTCAAATTCAAGTTTTGCCCTTTTTTTAAACGGGCTCGAAAAATGTCTTGTAACTTTTTTTTTTAATTAATTTCTGCCCGACGGGCTCAAAACTGGGCTTGGTCAGCCCAGTCAATTTTTTTTTTTTAATTAATAACTATATTTAATTTTAATTATATTTTGATCTAAATCATAAAGAAATTGTATAAAATCAACTTTATTAAAAAAATTGTCTTAAAATGTTTACTAAATTTATATTACTAGTAAAAACTAAAAATAAATTATATATATACTAGTAAATTAAAAATAAATTAAAAATTGACCAAGCCCAGTCCTCAGCCCGTCGGGCATTTTTTATTAAAAAAAAAGTTAACAGGCATTTTTTAAGCCCGTTTAAAAAAAGGGCAAAACTTGAATTTGGGGTAAGTTAACGGGCAAAAATTATAAAATGCCCTTTCTTTTTCTTAATTCATCCTCATCTTGCAATGAAACCCACATCAGTATTTGGAAGATCTATTTTGGGTCTTCTAAAACATATAGATACACACACCATGCATCAAATCGATCCTTTTATATTTTTGAGTGATTATTAATTAAAAAAGAAACATTTGTTATTTCTATTCGAAAAAGTAATAAACCCTTAAGTTATTTTGATTTAGGACCCCTCCACCCCCCACCCCACCCCCACCCCCCATTGATGTTAGAATATTAGAAGAAACCACTCATTTCAGGAAGCTATCTGCTCTAAGTGAAATTGCTTGATAACAATGTTTTTATGTAATTTATCAATCTGACAGAGAAAATATTAGTTTATAGTTATGTAAATATAAAAAATGCAGCAATGACAATTAGTTTTACTAGCTATATTTAAAATTGATTCCAAAAAAGTCTCAAAAAAAATTATAAGAAAGCTTTTAATATCTAGTTTTGTAAATATAAATAAATATATTTGATATAAGACTTCAGTGCTTAAAAATTATCAATTATCAGTACCTTAATATTCCTTTGCTCTTCTATGCAATGTTTGTCTTAATGAGAAAATATGTTTTCAATTTCTTCTTGGTAATTATCAATTTCTTTCGTATTGCAGCACCAAGCAGATATGTCTAGAAGTGGACCTTCGAACGATGGAACTAAAATTGTGGTAAAGTTAATTTAATTATATCGTGTGTCTATCTTTATTCAAAATTATTACAACATTGAAAACCCCAAGTGATTATAATATGACTTAATCAGCTTCAATGTGAGGATAGGCATTTTTATGAATTCACATTTTTTGATCATAGGCCATTCCTGGGACCTCGACATGATCATCGAATTCCTTATTGATATAATCTACGTTCTCTTCACCCTCGCTTGGAGCGCGGTTATCTTGATAAGATGATGTGTACGAGTCATCACTGTCCACTTCGGGCATAGTTTGTTCAATATTTGCAATGTGGACGTTACCCACGGGTGGATCAACTGTTATTATATCTATTCACTGACTTGTATGTAGCTTTTTCATTTCTTAACTAAATTGATGATAGACAATATGAAATGTTAACTAATAAAACCAAAGAAAAATGAATGGACAAGTAATTCTCTAGCATAGATTTTTAATAAAAACAAATACATGACACAATTTTATTTTCCATCGATTTTTCTCTTTTATCCTTTCTTTGTCTAATATTTTCCTTCTTGTTGAATAATAACTAAGTTGTAATTAGTAGAGTTTCCCTCTAAATTTAGACTTTATTTTTAATATGAAAAAGGTCAAATCTGTTGTCGGGCCCCATTATCGACTATTTTCCTTTGGAAAGGCATTATTAAGCAGAGATACAATATTAATATTAGAAGCCCAGAATATTTGAGAGCGTTGTGTTACAGATTTCAACATTTGGTCCTTCCTGAGAATTTATCGCAAAAATTAAAATCATTTGCATACCTGTGAATTATTTGTTGAAATTAAAATCATATTCTTAATGCATATCAATCATCCGACTATACCGCATAGAACCCCTCGTCTACTTGTTTGTGACCATTTTATCAGCATTAGTCCATATCTCTCTTTTTTCAACAGCAAGCCGCTTCATCCAATGGAGGAACCAAGAAGAGAAAATGCACAAAAATAGGAACAGATGAAAGTATGTTTTTTCGACTTTTCAAATATGTGAATGGTGGCGAGCAATATCTTTTGGAAATGCATGAGGTAACATAATTGACTAGCCATTTAATTAACCTGTCTTCCTTTTCCCCAAAATATTATTTTGTGCAATTGTTGCACGATGAAGTGACAAAATAAGTTGGTTCTTTCTATGATGATGTGGCTATTTCTTGTAATTTAAGAAATTTCTTAATATGAGTCATTTGTTGCACAACATCATTAATACAGTGGTTGCATAAAATAAACTTCTCCACTCTAGGACGACCCATTATAATTCAATCTTATTATTATGTGTATTACAGGCTCAATCGGGCGATGTTATATCCCACTACATTATGCTACAAAGAAAGGGCGGCAAAAAATGGACTGTAGGAATATATGATACGAATGAAGAAACAGAGCAATTCGTTGACATAATGAAGGAAGACCCTTACCCTCCAATATTTCATATGAAGTATAATTTGCCGTTGTTAGAGCGCCTCAATGGATGGACTGTGGAGAATGGAAAACGCAACTCCACGTCGAAGATTGGAGAATGCGATACTGCATTTAAGATTAGGAAATGCGAGACTGACATACATGATAAGGTTTGAAGTTTTATTTTCTATAAAAATATTTCGTCGTGGAGCTCAAGTTTCGTGTAATTAATGCTCCAAATTGTTTTTTTAATTATATGTTCTTAATTAAGTAAACTAAATTACATTGATGCTTTATTCTGAACAGTTTTATTATCATCGATCCAGACAGTTCAGATCATTTGTCGAGGTGGCATCATTCGTGCTATACTCAAGTAAACCGAATGACTTAAAACCACCAACTACGATCGCACAAGAACCGCACATTCAGGTGATAAAGTACTCACATTTCTTTTTCAGTTTCTTTTTTCTCCAATGGTTCTTTGTTAGTACTATATCACCAACTTGCTACAATTTAACATCTTAGCAATTCTCTTCACTTGAATGAAGAAAATTTTAAAGACTTTATTGCAATCCAGGAGGATGAAGCGGCTTCGACAATTATTGCATTATCAAATGTCGAAGCATCAAATAATCTTCTACAAAGATCGAACAAACAGGCGGGTGAACAGTGTCAAGCCCTAAGCCCGAAGAAAACTATAAACACATGTGTGTTTATGGAATATATTACCTAAGAAGAAGTACCTGGAATTACTATCGATGAACTAATCGGAATACAAGGCATGTTACATAGTATATAAATTTTCTACTACTTCACAGTGCATATTTGGACGAGGGTTTATATTTAGTATTAAAATACTTATATTGCAGATAGTACTCTAGAGGGAAGCAAGAAGGAGGACTTGGATACAGATGAAGGATTCTTTGAGTTTGCGAATAGCGTATTTGAGGCTGACAAAAAAAGGAAGAACGGATCTTTTGGGGTTCAAAACCCATTGGGTTCTAGCGAACGTAAAAAGGACATTATAAATGACGATGGTTGGCATTGAACTACACTTGTTTGAACAACAACCTTCTCAAATCTTGTAATTTTTTTGGTCTATTGGCTTTTCTAAATGTTAGAGTTATTACTCCTTATAATACTAGCCAATTTCTATTTGTTTTTATATTTCATTTTGATTTATGGAACCGCTCAGAAGGCAAATGTAATATAGAAGAATATGATTGTGGTATCATACATGATGTGCTAACTATTAGTGCCTCTATCTTCAATACACCTTGCATGAGAGTTTTTTCACTCTCTCTCATTAATTCTTTTAAATCTGAGTTGGCCATTTCTTTGTATCTCAATGACTTCTCTAATCATGCAAAGAAACCTAAGTGCACTATTTCTTTCTTTTATTTATGAATGAAAGGTCTACTTCGGATCTTCTAAAACGCATACACACACAAAAATATATACATAAATATACAATGCTTGTTCGATTTGAAGCAGTTTTCATTTCTCTGACCTATGAATTATTTGTTGAAGATAATATATAAATATTAAATGTCTACCCTCTCTAACAACTTAACCTTTTAGATGGGATGACAATTTAATATTATTTTTAATATGGCGGTGTATTACCAAACTAAGTTGATATGTATTTGTTTGTTTTTTTTATTATTTGTTTAGAGTTGGTATTCAAGGATATTGTGAATTAATTTTTGTTCCCTACTTGTTCTGTGTATATTATATACTAAAAGGACAAGGAAAGGGGAATTAAACAATTGACGTAATATAAATATGAAGAATATTAAAAGACTGAGAATTAAATCATGGACATGGATTAAAGTAATGAGCAAGTTGTCCTAAGTAATGCATGTAAGAGAACTCTTAAAAGAGTCTTAATCCGTTTTTGTTTCCTTTTTTTGTCTTTCCGTTTTTATGAATTTACTATATATATATATATATATATATATATATATATATATAAAAGAAATAGAAAACATAAACAAGAAAAAAGCCCTAGCTACTTAAACTATTAAAAGAAACAAAATGAGTTTCTTTCAAAATTGTGATTATTAGAGTTTAGGGGTCCCTTGTCGATGGGGAGAGATTATAAAAAGCTCAAATCTATTGTTGAGCCTGTCACTGATGTTTTTCTTTAAAACGCCTTTCTTTCTTTTTTTAATACACCGACCTATTATTTTTGACAAATAACACTAATCAATATCATAAAAACCGAGAAAAACAATCCACCAAAAAAGTTGACATGAACATTTAAAATTCGATGAACATCTAGTGGTAGACTTGCACTTCAAACATGAAGTTAAATTAAAAGAGGTGATAAAATATAGAGCTTTTACCAAATACCCCCAAAACTAAATTTTCGGCAGTAGTGCGGCACAAACTATGGTCATTTGTGCAAGTTGCATTACTGCAAGTTTTCGACAATATTTTGGCTAAAAAACATTATTTTGAATAGAATCTTCCCCTCTTCAAAACTATTCCATTGGTGGTGACGGTAGTAAAATTCAATGCGGTTACATGAGAATTTAATTAAGTTAAAAAAAAATCCGAAAATATGAAGAACACTTTAAAAATATTCTTCATATTTTTGCAAAAGCTTCGCAAAGAACTTAAGTAAAAGAGTTCATGTAAGGTCTTTGAGTTTTGTGATAGCGTCACCACCATTAGAACCGTCTGGACGATGGGAGGATTTAGTTCAGAATAATTTTCAAGTGCTATTTCTTGAAAATTGCAATAGGGCAACCACCAAAATGATCATATTTTGTGCCCACTACTGCTCAAAAAATAATTTAGCAGGTATTTGATAAACGTACCTATATTTCGTAAATAGAAGATTACAATTCTCCATTATGTATTGTTTATTGATTGTCTTTGCTGCCTTGAGTATTTCTTGGTTTCAAATTAGTCTTTTGTTCAACAACAATTGTTGGATGAT
Source organism: Linaria vulgaris (assembly GCA_948329865.1). Lineage (NCBI taxonomy): Eukaryota > Viridiplantae > Streptophyta > Magnoliopsida > Lamiales > Plantaginaceae > Linaria > Linaria vulgaris. The sequence goes on along the minus strand of OX415254.1, from coordinate 11,610,737 downwards.
TTTCAACCCTTGTTGGCCTGTATGGTTCCCTTATTGGCCATCCAACGTTGGTGTCCCTTGTAACTTCATCTTGTGTGCGAGGATTCTTCGAAGGCCTTGCTGAAATCTTGAAGGCTCTATGACCACTAGCGCTTCTTTCGTTTCTTGTTATTTCACCCATAGTGCCACATTGGCCTACAACTGGGTTTTGTTGCTAATGAATGTGCTCGCTTCCTGTTCACCATCCTCCTCAGACACCATGTGCATTAAAGGTTATCAGCGGTCTAAATGTATATTATGAAATGACATTATTAATAGAAGATTAGATATTAATATCAAATAGAAATCAACGATTAGATGCAAGTTATGTGCAATAGATTTCAACATTGATTCTTCCTCAGAGTTTAACACCAAAATTAAAGTCATTTGTATATGTGTGAATCAATTAAAATTGTAATCTTTCATCCCACAACCCATTAGTTAATTTAATTTTTCATATTTTGTAAAAAATATCACCTGGCTACGCGAAAGACTCCATTTTTTTGTGTGTGACACATTTGGCAAAAATGTGTGCATTTCAGAAAATGGAATGTGGAATTCAGGGTAACGTATTTGGAGCTGGTCTTCAAGAATAACTCTTTTCACTTGTAAGGAAATCTTACTAGAAGAGTTAACTCAACTCATCAAAGACTTCTCCCCGAAACCCAATAGATGTGATAAGCAGGAGTCAAATTGGCCACTAATAAAAAATTCTTTGTCTAGTCAGCTTACAAGATTGTGACGAGAGAAGCACACCTCCATCAGGATCCGGTTGTTGGGGATATTTGGAAGTCAAACACACCGCTTAAAATGAAATCTTTTGTTTGGAGTACTATACATGTTAGGATTTCGACCAAAGTGAACATATCTAAAGGAGAAACTATGCTTAATATGGGATCTTATCTTGTTAGTTTTGCAAACAATTTGAAGAAAATATAGATCATTTATTTTATACATGCTTTTTTAAACACCATGTCTGGATGTGTATTCTTAAGCGGATTGGAGACTAGACAACATTACTCCATGTCTCCATGTTATAATTTGACTATCGTATTAACATTACTCAATGTCTCATGTTTTAAAAAAAGTCGCTTCAACTTGTGGAAACACCAAAAAGAGAAAACGACAAAAACATGAACGAGTAAACGTATGTTTTTTCGACATCTTTAGTTAGTTTTATATATACAAAGCTCAAATCTATTGTCAAACCCCGTCATTAAATATTCTCCTAAAAGGTTTTAGTACAAGGACATGTGATGTTAATATTAAACTAGAGATCTATAAATATTTGCGAGTGTTATGCGATAGATTTCGACAGTGTGAGTTTAACACAAAATTAGTGTCAGTTGTATATTTTTTGAATTACGTTGCTAAACTTTATTCTTACATAAACAAAGAATATTACTTTAATTTTTCATACTTTTCAAGTGAAATTTTTATTATCCTATTTTGTAAAAAAACAAAATAATAACCTGGCTACACCGCATGATCTGTGTTTATTTAATTTGTTGTGACCATCTTATTAACATTACTCCATGTCTCTCGTTTTAGTAGCAAGCCGTCTACAAGAACCCAAGAGGAAATGCCAAAAATCTAGAACCGATGAAAGTATGTTTTTTCTACTTTTTAAATTTGTGAATCGTGGCGAGCAATATATTTTGGAAATTCATGTGGTATTATTCGCTATTTGTAGAGTTTTATCTAATTTGAATCGTCAAAAATGACACGATTAACCAATCTAATAACTTGAACAAGTAACCAACAACTTGAACAAGTAACCAACAGATCATGAACAATCAAACACAATCAAAATAATAGAAATAAGAAGATCAAACTACAATTAAATTATTATGTAATGCGCTACGAATCTTCTTTTTTTTGTGTTTATTTGACATACATGTACCTATCATTGTTAAAATTGATCGTTAAACCAATTAATATATATTAAATCCGATGAAAAACTCGTAAATTCAGAATAATTAAGTAGGCATTGGCGACCGGATTCCGGTCATGAATACCTACTTAAGAATTCGCGACCGATTTCGAGGGGGATGCCCTTCTGCTTGAGGAGTTGATATCCACAGTTCCTCCTTTGGATGGATGCACTATGCTCGGATCACTGGCGGGCCTTCCCTCTGATAGCCCTATCATTACGCAAGTTCCTTTTTTTGGAAATCTGCCCCCGAGAGGTCCGTCCTCTTCTATGTTTGCCCATTTAGAGCAAGTACCGGATGCGGAGGGGGTTGATGCAGCTCTAGGGACCATATCCAACTTCCTGGCTTCCACCAACTCACTTCGATGGATGGGTGGCCGTTTATTCAGGCCTGTACTGACTGGATGTTCATACTGGTAAGCCTCTTCTCTTTCTGTTCCTCTTTCTAGGGTCCGATGTTTTGGGTCCTTATTTTTTCGTTTTGCTTTTTAGGCACCTGAAGTGCTTCCCCTTGTTTTATTCGAGGTTGAGAATGTGCAAAAGAATGCCGTCGTGGCTGAGGAGCAGACTCGAAAGATGGAAGAGCAAAACAAGTCCCTTCGTGAGCAGGTAGGGAGACATCAAGTAGTCTGGGATATGGCGTCTCGGCAGATGTTTGGGTTGGATACAGAGAGCAAGCGCCTCCAAGACCAAGTATCGAAGCTGAAGGGTTCTGAATTAGCTTTGAGGGAGAAGGTGGAATTTTTGGAGGGGGAGAGAGCTGCAGAGGTCTCTCAAATGGAGGAGTTGGAGCAAAACTTATCGCACGCCCTTCTCCTAGTGGATACTTTGACAAATGAGTTGGTCGGGGCTCCGGTATCAGGAGGTATTCCTCCTGAGGAACTGGAGAGGAAGTTAGAAGATGCTGTTAAGTTTGCCTAGGATGAAACTTTCTGCCACTGTCAAGCGACCTTCGCTCATAGGAATCACGGGTACCTTATAGGGCACGTGATGTGGGGCTTCGTTCACTGCTTCCGGCAGCTGCGAGAGAAGATTAACCCGTATGCAGATTAGCGGCTGGTGAGTATTTTAAACATGAAGAAGCCCGGTTTGGAGGAGGCGTATGCCCTCTTTGAGAAGTACATTTCTCATTTCCCTCCTTCTTCTGCTTCTCTTAGCCGAATCGTTCCTCTCGAGACCATTGTTCCGCTGCCCCGGGTCAGGGGAAGTACTTCTCCGATGCCTGCCCCTCCATCTTCAAGGCCGATAACGGGTCCTTCGAGTGCCTCTCCTGCTACCACCGCCCCACCGTCCGATACTTAGAGTCTTTATTATTATTATTTTTTTGTAGTATATATATATATATATATATATATATATATATTTAGCGTAAAGGGGGTGCCCTACTTTGTATCTTTCGAAAACTCTCCAGTTTCTTAATGAATTTTGTATTCTTCTCATCGTTTCACTTGGTGGGATGGCTTATGCATAAATAACGTAGTTGGACTGCGGTCTATTAATCTTGGGAACTTGAGTTCCTTCTTTAATACTTTAGCTGGCTTTGCAAAATTGGGATCTTATCTTAAGCATTTGATAGAGTAGTTGCATGCCCTCGTCCCCTCGTTGCATGAAGTATGCGAGAATAATCATTCCGTTGACTATGGGAGAATGCGACATGTGGCCCTTCGTACCATTTCTTGATTGGCTATGATCACCACGAATACGGGTGGTTATGCCTTTAGGGGTGGGTCCCTTTCTTCCGCTATATATTGTTTCTTCCTCTCATCCATCATTTCCTCCAAATTCCAACATACCTCACCATTTTTGCTGGTTATGTTTACTTAGAAAATGGCTTTTTGTCCTTTTGCTGTTTGGATTTCTCTAATGCTTAAACTTTTTGTGTCGGATTGACAAAAAAAGAGTCTAACCTTTTGCGCTCTTATCATGACATTTCCTTGTTCCTCCCGTAATCGAGGGGACCTTACTCCCCTTCGAAGGTCTCCGTCAGTATACTCGGTGCGGCGTACTTCAACTGAATCTTTTATGTCATGCTCTCGGCATCCAAAGGGGGATTTGTCCCCTACCACGAGGGGTCATTCCCCTACTCCCCCTTTAGTGCAACTTCACGCGGACATGTTGTTATCGCACAAGATAAGGGAAGTGTTTATGAATAGGGTGGCATACCTCCCGATTGACCATTTCTCAGTGTTCCATACGATCACGGTGAACCCTCGGGCGTTGATTGGCGGGGTCGAGTGGGGTCGGTGGAGAGCATCGAATCCATGGACTCATTAGCAGTGTTGTTTCTTGAATTTAACTTGGACTTGGGTATGTATGACATAGTGCTGCCTAGGGGTGATCAGCGAGCGTATGATCCTCCCGCAGGGTATATGACGGTATACTCGGATCAAGTCCGTCGTAGCCTGTGGTTGTTTTTTCATCCCTTTCTGTGGTCTTTTTTTTAGTATTGGAAAATCTATCTGAGCCATCTTATGCCCAACTCTTATCGCTAGTTAGTGGGCTATGTTCTTTGTAGCGGGCTCCAGGATCTACCCCTTACCCATTACTGCGTGTGGAGTATCTTTCTCTTGCGCGCCTACCCAGGTGGTTTGCCCTTTTTTGGCTTGGTATATCGTAACCAGTGCAATTCTTTTACAACCATTACTAGGCGTGTCACTCCTCGGGACAATTCGAAGAATCATTTCTTTTATTTGAGGCCTCGAGAGGGGACTGCTTCCTCGTGGGGAGTGCCTATCCATTGGGGGCTGGGATATGTGGTTTCAAGCCCAGAAGTGTGGTTAATGAGCTGAAGGCTTTATAAGAAACTCCTCTGTTTGCTGGGTGTTACGACATATATGGCTTGTTAGAGTTATCGGATGCTCTCACTCTAACCGGTTTGCAAGAGGGGTCGGCTGCACGGGAGCTGCTTCAGCGCCCGTTGCACACTGATTTTCTTTTTTCGTAATGTCCCAACCTTGCTTTCGTCTCGGGGTCCTTCGGGGCATAACTCTTTGAAAATTCTCATCTTGTATTTCTTGCACAGGGTCGGAGTTGGATTTCTTTGCTATTAGGGCTCCCGGGGGGCGTCCGCGAGTAGTGGGTCTGAAGGGATACCTAAGACTGTGGAGAAGGAGGGGTCGTGGTGTTCAAACAGGGGATTAACCTTGGCAAGTGGGGTTTTGGGTTGCCACCCTTTGCAGGCGGTAGGGGACGCTACTTTCTATTTCGCGGGGAGGCTGGAAGTGAAAGTAGGAACTTCTTCTCGACAGGCCCGGAGGCAGAGGAGCCTGCGGTGGCTCTAAGCCTTTTACTTTGGCTGGAGTTAAAATTTGTGACTTATCGAGGAGGGTAACACTTAGGAGGGTCCTTTTTTTGGATTCCGAAGAGATGTCGTGAACATGATCGAGGAGCAAGCGCCATCTTCCCCTCATACGCCACCACCGATTGCAGGGGTAGAACAGGGAGAGGGGTCAAGGGGTGTGGTGCAATTTCCCAGAATCAACCCTGGTGTGCTTTTATGCCGGTCTTTTTTGAGTGGATGTTGAAATGGTTGGATTGTACTCAGGTAGAACGCCATACCTTTGTTGTCTCTGCAAGATTTGGCTGCAAGGATATTTGTGAAGTATATCTTTTTTTCTCTTATTTTGAGGTTTGATATTCAATTTAATGTCTATCTGACTCTTCCTTTGGTTGGCCTTCCAAGCTTTTCATGGTGATCAATGTCAAGGGTTCTCGAAGAGATCATATTTCTACCGAGACAGAGCTGATATACCGCCATCTGGATGATTTAGAAAGAGAGCTTTTGTTGACTAGGTAGAAGGTTGAGTAGCTTCATGCTAAAAATGAGGCGGCGAGGGAGATTCATCTTGCCACTTTAAAGGATTGAACTGAGAAATCTCATAATATGGATAGGTGCTTATCGCTGGAGCGGGCACGAGTGGTATGTTTGGAAGAGAGAGTAGAGGATTTAAGGGGTCAGCTACGAACCTTAGACGAGCGACTTTCTTTTACCTTGACGAAAAGGGATGTGGCCACTCGTAAGTTGCTGGAGGTGATATGGAAGCAAAAAGTGGCATTGATGTTGGCGCGAACTCAGGCGATCATGGATATTTCCAATGCCTTGGCCCCTCGGGACATGCTCAATGAGGAATTCCGGGATATGGTGCGCATAGGTTACAAGCTGTGCGAGGAAGCTATAAGATAATTACCTGGATTTCCTGCCACCCTGGTTATTCCTCACCTGAATATAGTGCCCTAGCTTCTCCCTAATTCCCTGGCTATGTCCTCGGAGACGGTGCTGGTGTCGGGAGGTTTGGTTGTGCCCTCAGTAGACCTAGCTGAGCCGATGGAGCTCTCCGAAGAACATCATCGTCAACTGATCAAGGAGGGGAAGCACCCTCTTGAAAGTCCTTGAACATCGTGGTCTTTGTCCGAGAGTACCTGACAATGTAAAAAATGGTTATATTCGTCTTTTGACGATATATATGCTTGGTGTCCTTTTTCCTCTTTTGTTTTTTTTGTAACATATCGTGTAATAAGATAGGTTTACCGGTAGCCCTCGTGGGACCGTTCTTTTGTAATTACAAGGCTATCCCTTTTCAGTAATAACACACGAACCATCTATTGTAAAGATTGCTTTATTTATTACAAAAGAGGGTATGCCCTCGAACAAAGTGTAGTTATACTAACCGTAATATTTTATTACGTTATACGCATTCTAGGTGTTGGGGAACACCTTTCCTTCATCGTTTTCCAATCGGTAGGTGGCACCCCCGATGATCTTAGCTATTTTGAATAGTCCTTCCCACTTTGGTTGGAGTTTCCCTGTATTCTTGGAGGCTTCCGCTCTTTTAAGCACAAGATCTCCTACTTGGAATGTCTGAGTTCAGATGTGAGTATTATAATATCGTGCCATGCGAGCCTTATATTTGTACCATGCGGACAGATGCCCGGGCTCTTTTTTCCTCAAGGAGGTCCAAGGCTAAGGCTAGATTCGAGTTGTTGCCTACTTCCTCGTATTAGCGGACCCTCCAACTCTCTATTACCACTTCTGGTGGTATGATTGCTTTACTGTCGTAGCTCAGGCTGTATGGAGTTTCCCAAGTGGCCGTTCTCGGAGTGGTCCGATAAGCCCATAAGATTCCTGGGATTTCGTCCACCCATTGGGCCCTGTTCCAGTCTAACCTTGTTTTTAGATTTTTCAACCGGGTTTGGTTAGTTCTTTCTACCTGTCCATTGGTTTGAGGATAGCTTATGGAGGTGAAGTGATGCTTGATTTCCCAGTGGTCGCACCATTTTCCCAGCTCTTGGCTGGTGAATTGGAGCCCGTTATCACTGACCAAACATCGAGGGATGCCGAAATGGCATATAATATTCCTCTATAAAAAGTTGATAACAGCCCCTGAGGTAATCTTAGCTAGGGGCTCTGCTTCCACCCACTTGAGAAGTAATCCACGGCTACCAGTAGGAATTTCTTCTGGCCTGGGTTGGGGATCAAGGGTCCCACGATATCAATTCTCCACTTAGCAAAAGGGCACGGAAGCGGTCCCGATACCCAGGGTACTGATGGTTGGTGGACTCGGAAGGCGAAAGTTTGACATGACTTACATCATTTAGCATGCTCTTCGCAATCTTGTTCCATCGTGGGCCAATAGTAACCATGGCGGAGGATGCATCCCATCATACTTTCACTCCCCGTGTGGCTACCGCAAGTCCCCTCGTGAATTTCTTGGATAACTTGCTCTGCCTCTGTACGGCCTAAACACCTGCGTGGGGATGAGTGTGGAATCGACGGAAGAGTTTTTCTTTGTGAAGGAAGTAGCGGGCAGTTTTACGGGCCATTAATCGTTGTTTAGCCTTGTTGGTCGCATGATCTTCCAAGTGTTCTAGATAAGCTAGTATTCGGGCCATCCATTCGCTGCCTGGGGGTTGTTGTGTGACACATACTTCCTCGACCTCGGATTTGTTGGAGGTGAGGGCTTGGAGAAGTGTGATACGATGAGTGTGTATGGTGGCAATTTGGGAGGCTATCTTAGATAGTGCGTCCGCTTCTTGATTACTAGAACGTGGAATTTGCTTAATTTCACAGATTTCAAACTAAGAGCTCCTTTGGCAGTCTGCTTGTAGATAGTCGCTCATCCTTTCTTATTTGGCCTCATAGGCACCGTTAACTTGTTGGCAATGAGTTGGGAGTCACTATGTATCATCACTTTTTTAAATGCCCCCTCGTGGGCCAGTCTCATGCCTATTAGTAGGGCCTCGTACTCCGCTTCATTATTCGATAGGGGATAGTGGAGTCTGACATCGAAATATAGAGTCTCTTCTTCTATCTCAGCAATGGACAAGATTATCCTTGCTCCGCTATGCATGGCCATAGTGGATCCATCTATGAACATATGCCATAGGGGTGGAGTCTGAATAACCTCGAGGCTCGTCATTTCCATAAGAAAATCGGCTAGCACTTGAGCTTTGATCGAGGGCCTAGGGGCATAGGAGATATCATACTCCGTGAGTTCAATGGCCCACCTAATAAGCCGGCCTGAAGTTTTGGGCTTATTGAGGATGGTACGTAGGGGGTATTTGGTAATACCGTAACCGGGTGAGAGAGGAAATAAGGGTGCCATTTGCACGCAGTAGTGATTAAGGTTAACATTAATTTCTCAGTTTGGGGGTATCGTCCTTCGGCTCCTTGCAGTGTTTTGCTGACATAATACACGGGGCGGTGTTCTTTATTGAAATTCTAGGACCGTGGATTGACACAACACTTTTTGAGAGTTAAGCTGGAATTGCCTTAACTCTATTTTGATCTTCTTGATAATAATAATGTGTAGCGGAAGTAAGAACACAAGAAGATATAATTTTAAGAAGTTTTCAATATTATTAAAAACTTCCGAGCCTTAGGCGAAATAACCATAAAGGTTCTATAAAAAACGTTCCTCACAACAATTCACTCACGCTCTTTGTTGATCGGACTCAACGAAACAGACAAGTAAGAACTACTTAACTTCTATGAACTAGACTTAAGCAGTTGATACAAAAATTTCGCAAAACAAGAAGAAGACAATACAAAGAATGATTAATCTCTTGGATTATTGGCACGATTGTCTTGTCTTCATCTTGATGAACTTCACATCTTTATAGATTTCTTGAGTCTTGAACGCCAAGATGTGGTGTTCACAGTTTTGGTAACCCTTGTTGTCTCCTTGTTGAAAATTGCCTTCATTGTGAACTTCATATCTTTCCAGAATATGTGTTTCCTTCATTAGTGAATTAGCAAGGTAACACATCTTCTTCAATTCGGAGAATCCTGTAAGAATCGCGTCTCAAAGAACAGCTCACTTGTTTCCTTCTTTAGAAAGCGTGTGAGTTGACTATTCAACTTAGCTTGAATTATGGAAACTTCAAGTAAGGAATCTTCCAAAGCTCTTCCTTATGTTTAAGATACTTTCCTGGACATAAACAACCAAAACCTTGGAACTTGATTAATAAGTGAAAAAGGCAAAACTTAATTTTGGCAACTAAAGAACAGTTTTCGCACAAGCTCTCGGCTTTCAATGTTATCCTCAATGTTAACTCAACATCGTCTAACATTTCACTGTTTAACATTGATTCTCGAAAACCTGCACTTTCATTTATTATGTTCCTTAACTAGTACGACGCTCACAGCTTCCTCCCCAACCGTCAAATATAAAAACAACTCTTCCTGGAGTGTGGGCTTTATCAATAACGGTGGGTGGGTCAAATAATCTTTTAGCTCCGTGAGTGCTTCATCACACCGCTCGGTCCATTGAAAATCCTTGATGTTCCACATGATCTTAAAGAAGGGTAGGCCCTTATCGGAGGATTCAGAGCTGAACCTACTTAAGGAGGCCATCATCCCCGTTTTCTTTTGGACATCCTTGATAGTCCGAGGAGTAGGCATGTCTAGGACAGCTTGGGCATTTCTGGGGTTCATTTCGATGACTTTTTCCGTTATCATGAATCCTAGGAATTTTCCTCCCTTTATGCCAAATGAACATTTATGGGGGTTGACTTTCATCTCGAATTGGTCCATGATGGCTAATGCCTTACGGAGATCTTCCGGATGATCGACAACAGTACTTTGATTTACAGGCCATAGCTAAAATATCAAGGACATATCCCTTGATCAAATAAAATCAAAATGTACCATAAGTACAAAGATATTAGCAGTTCAAAGAAACAGACCAGTAGTCCTCTTCATCCTCAGGGAAGAACACATACAGCCCATCAGTATACTCCTATGTCCCTGATGTTGCCCCAACATCAGCAACAACATCCTGCTCCTCCTCAGTCTCCTCTTCCTTCTCCTCTTCTTCTTCCTCATCCTCAACATCCAACACCTCTACTTCCTCTTACATCACTTGCTTTCCTTTCCTCTTTCTCTCAGCAGCAGCAGCAGCAGCCTTCTTCTCTTCCTCAGCTTTCTTCTCATCCTCAGCAGCCCTCTTCCTAGCTGATCTCTCAGCCTGTCTTTTCCTGTCCTCAGCCCTAGCCTTAGCAGACTCAGACATATTTTTCAATTTCTCCTCATTTCCCTTTCTCTTTTTCTTTTGAGCCCTAATCCACTTCCTCACCATCTTGTCAACAGACACATCCGCGGATATCTCCACAGATTTTTCAACGGAGCCACTACCCTCCCCCTCAACAGGTATATCAGCATCAAATTTAGGGATGGGTTCATTAGTGTTTACCTCAGTTTCAAGCTCATTGGTGATGGGAGTGGTTGGTTCCACTGTTGGCTCAACATTGGAGATCGATTCTCCCTATTTGGTCTTCTTTCCTCGTCGCACATAGGGAATCGCCTTCCTCTTAGCTGCAACAGGGGCCTCAACTGTTTTTGCAGCAGCACTTCTAGTGTGTGAGCGAGTGCGTGCAGCAGTGGATTCACTTCCTAGGGCAACATCTACAAGAGTTTGCATGGGAGACTTGCTTGCCATTGTTAGTAGAGACGTTTTGAAAGAATTTGCAGAGAGAAAAAACGAGAGAATTTGAGAGTTGAGAGAGTAAATTTGCAGTTTAAGCACAAATAATAACCTTGCAAGCACAAATAAGGAAAATAGGGTTTTGATTTTTGAATTAGTCGTGAATTAAGGAAAGATAATGAATGTTAGCGAGCAGTTACCAAATTTGAACCATGTAAAACTTTCCCACTATGTTTTCCCGCGCACAAGCTTTGATGTTTAATTAATAGTTAACCAGAGCGATTTTCAGAAAAAAAAACTGAAAAATTTATAAGTTTCTGTTTTCAATGTTGACCTGCGACTGTGCATAATGTTGGGATAACATTTGATAACATTCAAAACCGAAGGTGGAGGTACAGGCTTCACCAAGGCAAATTCATGTGAGAGCTTGAGATACATCCAAAACTACATCTGAAACTTCACCAATATAGCAAGTGAGTACCTCAGACATATTGTTCAGATCAAATTCATGAGTAAGCAACATAGATAACAAGAAACACACAGAGATAAGCGGTTATGAATTCAAGGAACAATTCACTTCCACAGCATAGAAAGTCATAGAACAGTGTGCCACCTACAGTATGTCACCCAAATTGTATGCCTTAACACATGAATTATACTCCCCCTAAGCCTAAACCGTCACAACTCACAAACAAGAAAAAAAAAACAATGCAGTTCAATATGAATGCAACAATGTAATGTCAAAGAGGCAGATGGTAAACACTTATGAAGAACTTCTCAAACCAGCACAGTCACATCTCTTTATAATATTTATTATTTTCATAACTCATCTGAACCAAAAACTGAAGGTTGCTAAACACAAGGCTAATGTCACAACTGAATGAGGGCAGCCTCAACTCCACACCCCCCAGTGACAACATTAGCAGCAGCAAGTTAGGCAAGTACAAAGGCCTTGAATGTTGGCAATTCATTTATCATGCACCCCAACACCCCAATTCCTTATGCATACTTGTTTACCAACCTGCATTCAAGAGAATCACCAAATGATCAGTGCTACTAAATGTAAGAAATCGAAACCTCAAACACCCTAGTAGAAAAGATCACCCTCATGTGTTCCTTGGCCAAACAAACAAGAATATGTAAATAAGCACAACTGAGTAACACTGAAGCTGTTCCTTCTCCATATGTCCTGTACACCTTCCATATGAATAAGACACAACTGAATAGACATCAAAGTAGTGAACTTTGTGTACCCCAGCTTCTCCATATGTCAGGCAATCACAACCTCAAACCAACAGAAGAGTTCTATTAAGTTTTTCAAAACACAGATGTGAGACTGATAATTAGAAAGAGTTGTTCATCAAATAGTTCAACCACACAAACCAAATATGACAAAAGAAGGATTAAATGAGACTCAAAAAGCAATGCAACTCAACAAAGAAATAACAACAGAATACCTACTACACCACAACCAATATACCAGTGCTAGTCAGTGGTGTTATGACAACACTAGTTTTCTCAACATTTTCACATATCACACATGCCAAGAGATTTCCTCAAGCTGAAGAATCTCTCACTATATAAAGGTTTTGTTAACATATCAGCTAGCTGATTTGTTGTCTCAATATGTTCAATGTTGATTACTTTGTCCTCTACCATATCTCTTAGGAAATGATGCCTTATGTCTATATGCTTAGTTCTAGAATGTTGGACAGGATTCCTAAAGATACTTATGGCACTTAGATTGTCACAGAACATGAGAAGTGTATCACTATCTAGCCCATAATCTGAAAGCATGTGTTTGAGCCACACAAGTTGGGTAACACAGCTGCCAGCTGCTACATATTCTGATTCAGCAGTTGATAATGAAACACAGTTCTGCTTCTTGCTATACCAGGAGACCAAATTATTCCCCAAATAAAAAAGCCCCCACTTGTGAATTTCCTGTCATCCACATCACCTGCCCAGTCAGAGTCCCTGAAACCAACCAAGTTAGTGTTAGTGTCATAAGAGTACCAAATGCCTAAAGGTGAAGTTCCAGAGATATATCTAAGAATCCTCTTCACAACAATCAAGTGAGATTGCCTTGGCTCAGCTTGGTACCTAACACAAACACATACTGAAAACATGATGTGAGGTCTAGAGGCAGAGAGATATAGAAAACTACCAATCACGGATCTGTACAATGTTGGGTCAACATTGCTGCCAGTGCCATCTTTTGTTATCTTCTTTGAAGAGGACATAGGAGTTTTGCAAGGCTTGGAATCTTGTAGCTCAAATCTCTTCACCAGATTCCTTGCATACTTCTCATGGTTCAGGAAGATCCCATTCTCCAGCTGCTTGACTTGTAGTCCCATAAAGTAGTTAAGCTCACCGATCATGCTCATCTCAAATGTTCCTGTCATAGACTCAACAAATTTGTCTAAAGTAGACTTGTTAGTAGAGCCAAATACTATATCATCCACATATATTTGAGCAATGCATATATCAGAGCTTTTTCTAAGGACAAACAATGTTCTATCTCCATCTCCTCTATTGAAACCTAGGCCTAACAGAAAATCAGTTAGCCTCTCATACCAAGCTCTAGGGGCCTTTTTTAATCCATACAAAGCCTTTTCAAGTTTGTACACATGGTCAGGATGTTTAGGATCAACAAAGCCTTTAGGTTGTTCTACATAAACCTCTTTGTCAATTAAACCATTCAGAAAGGCACCTTTAACATCCATTTGGTATAGTTTAATCCTAAGACAGCAAGCAATAGCAAGGAGTAATCTAATTGATTCTATCCTAGATACTGAAGCAAAGGTCTCATCAAAATCTATACCTTCTACCTGAGTATAACCTTGTGCAACCAACCTAGCTTTGTTCCTCATAATTACACCATTCTCATCAGTTTTATTTTTGAAAATCCATTTTGTACCTATTACAATAACATGTGATGGCCTAGGTACTAGATTCCAAACTCTGTTTTTGGTGAATTGTAAGAGTTCCTCTTGCATGGCATTAATCCAGTAACTATCCTTAAGAGCTTTAGTTACATTCTTAGGTTCAATGGAGGACACAAAACAAGATGCATTTTCAACAGTAGATGAAGAAGACATACAAACACACAACTTAGCCATATCCTTGTAATTTACCCTTTCTTTGTTGCGTGTTCTAACTCTTTCAATAATTTGACCAATTACTTGAGAGGTTGGATGATCTCTTTGTATTCTAAGAGGGGGATCTCTTCTGGATACAGGAACCACTTCATCTTCAGAATCTGACAGCACAGATGTTGGCCTAACATTGGGGGTTTCTGGTGTTAAGTCAACATTTGTTCCAGTTTCCAGTTCAGTATCTCCAGCATCTGTGTTCAATGTTGAGTCCAATGTTGGAGTAACATCTGAACCAGTGACTTCTTTAGTACCTGCAGAAACAGTTAAATCATCAAATATGACATTCACTGATTCTTGAACAGTATGCAATCTTGAATTGTAGACCCTGAAAGCATCATTATTAGGATAATATCCAACAAATATACACTTTTCACTTTTGGGATCAAATTTGCTCAAATAATCTCTATCTTTTAGCAAATAGCAGTTAATGCCAAATTCATGAAAGTGTGCTACTGTTGGTTTTGAACCCTTCAAGATTTCATAAGGTGTCATAGTAGTACCAGGTCTAAGATAAACTCTATTACTAATATGACATGCAGTATTCAAAGCTTCAGCACAGAGTTTCTTAGATAGGTTTTTAGAATTCAACATAACTCTAGCCATCTCTTGAAGTGTTCTATTCTTCCTCTCAGCAATACCATTTTGTTGAGGTGTCATAGGTGCAGAGAACTCATGGAAAATGCCTTTAGATTCACAGAAATTAGCAAAGCTTACATTTTCAAACTCCTTTCCATGGTCAGACCTAATTCTTCGTACAGAAGTCCCACAAAGATTCTTAATACTAGCATGCAGAATTTTGAAAGTGTTGAATGCCTCTGATTTTTCTTTCAAAAATTTAATCCATGTATATCTTGAAAAATCATCAACAATAACAAAAGCATACTTCTTACCATTCAGGCTACTAACCTCAATAGGACCCATGAAATCCATATGTAGCAATTCAAAGCACTTATTAGTTCTAGGGTTAGTACTCTGTACCTGAAGTGGTGGATGAACAACTTTTGTTTGTTTACCTTTCAGGCAGTCTTCACAAACAACTTTACCTGGGCTAGTCAACTTAGGCAGTCCTCTTACAGCCTCTAACTTCTGTAGTTTCTCCAGATTCCTATAGTGCACATGTCCTAACTTCTTGTGCCACATGACAGATTCATCTACCTTGACATGGTAGCATTCTGCTTCATGTTGAGCAAGATAGCAGTTATCCTTTGATCTTGTACCTGTCATGACACGGACATTGTCACTATTAAACACATCACATGAACTTTTATCAAAAGTAACTAGCAAGTTATCATCACAAAGTTGACTTATGCTAATTAAATTTGCTTTCAATCCTTCAACCAACAACACATCCTTGAGTGGTGGAAATCCTTCAACATCCAATACTCTTTTTCCAATGATTTTCCCTTTAGTGCCTCCTCCATAGGTAACTGTTCCAACAGTCAAAGGGGTTACATTTTTCAGGTTGTCAATGTTTCCAGTCATGTGCCTTGAACATCTACTATCAAAATACCACTTACCTACAAGGTAAGAGTAAACAGCAGAGAAGACAACATTGCAAACAACTTTAACCTTAGGAGTTTTTATCTTCTCAGTCCAGGTTCTTCTTTTTTGTCCTTCAGATTTGTTACCTAATGTTGGGATAACATTCAGAGCAGAGGTTTTCCTAACATTGGTACATCTATTAATTACTTTTTTCTTCTCAATCACAATTTTATATTTTTTACAATAAGGCTTAATGTGACCACGTTGAAAACAATATTGACAGATAAAAGTAGGCCTTTACAAAGTGTTGGAAGAGATTTCACAACTCAAGTTATTGCTTTCCTTGATAAAACCATCTTTCAAATAGGCAGAATTAACATCTTCAGAGGAAGGTTTCTCAACATAGCCCAAACCATTTTTACCTTGATTTCCCATACTCAGCACTTCATCAAGCAGAAATGTAGAAGAGTTCCATTTGTTAATGGAATGTTCAGCTTTATCTAATTTTACCTTTACCTCTTTCAGCTCAGCTTCAGTTTTGTCAAGGTCTCTCTCATACAGTTTCAGCATCTCCTTCATGCATCCAATCTCTTCCTTCAAGCTTTTGTTGCTCTTGATGAGTTTGTGATTCTCAAGCAGCAGTTTGTGGTAGATAGACTTCAGGTCTTCAATGATTTCCTCCTGGGACATTTCACCTTCAAAGAAGTATTCTTCATCTAGATCCACTGTGCCATGAAAACAATCAAAGTTAGATTCATCAAAGTAGGACGCAAGATAAGGTTCAGAATTAGTATCATATTCATCCCAATCTGCAAAGAAGGTCTCATGTTCTGATGTTGGATCCTGAATGTCGGGGTAACATTGAGATCCGAAGCAGTTCAGGGAGTCTTCTGATGTCCAGTCAATCTGAGTGAGTAACGCAGCAGTTTGAACCTCTTCTGATTGTTCTTCAGCTTCTTCAGAACTAAAGTCATCTTCATTGAAATCATCTACACAAACCAATGAGAATTTCCTCTTTTTCTAAGAGTGTTAGCACATTCATTAGCCATATGACCATATCCTTTACATTCAAAACATTGAACATCTTTTAACTTATCAGCTTCTAAAGGAGTAGGTTTTGATGCCATGTACTTCACAAACTTAGGAGGTAATTTCTTATAACCTGTGGAACTATTACTAAGATTCTTTTCTTTACCTTTTCCTTTAAGATTCAGCTTATTGAACTACTTAGTAATTTTTCCATAATTTGAATAAATTAGTTCACACTCATCATCACTTTTATTGTCAAGACTAGATCCTCTTAAAGCAACAGCCCTATCTTTGCTAGGTTGTAAGGCAAGCTCCATCTCAAATTCTCTAAGAGTATTCATCAAGACTTGAAACTGTAGATTAGCAAGGTTTCTAGATTCACTCATTGCAATTTTCTTGAGAGCAAATTTAGATGACAGTGTTCTCATAGCTTTATACACCATTTCTTATTTAGTCATAGCAAAACCAAGATTTTCACATTGGTTTGCAATATCAAGAATTTTCTCAAAATAACTGTCAACACTTTCATCTTCTCCCATCTCAAGTTTTTCAAATTGCAAAAGCAGTTGTCTTTAGAATCTTTAATAGCAGAATCTCCTTCACAATGTAATTCAAGTATATCCCAAGCATGTTTGGCTTTTGTACAATTTTGGATTAACTTGAACATGTGCTGATTAACCCAACTAAAGATAGCATTAAGAGCTTTTTCATTAGAGTTATAGAGACTTACATCTGTTGTTGTCCAGTCTGCTTCTGGTTTTGGAACTAGATCACCTTCACCATCTATTGGTAATGTTGGAAGATAATTGCCAGGCTCGAATATCAATAGCTTTGATGTAAGACCTCACCCTGATCTTTCAATATGCATAATTGGAGCCATCCAAAACTGGAATTCTGTTGCTATTCGGATTGACACTATCCATGGCTATCCATGGTGTTGTATCACCTCCAAACCACCATTGTAGTCGGTGTTTGGCTCTGATACCAATTGAAATTGTAGGACCGTGGATTGACACAACACTTTTTGAGAGTTAAGCTGGAATTGCATTAACTCTATTTTGATCTTCTTGATAAAAATAATGTGCAGCGGAAGTAAGAACACAAGAAGATATAATTTTAAGAAGTTTTCAATATTATTAAAAACTTCCGAGCCTTAGGCGAAATACCCATAAAGGTTTTATCAAAAACGTTCCTCACAACAATTCACTCACGCTCTTTGTTGATCGGACTCAACGAAGTAGACAAGTAAGAACTATTTAACTTCTATGAAGTAGACTTAAGCAATTGATACAAACATTAGCAAAACAAGAAGAAGACAATACAAAGAATGATTAATCTCTTGGATTATTGGCACAATTGTCTTGTCTTCATCCTGATGAACTTCACATCTTTATAGATTTCTTGAGTCTTGAACGCCAAGATGTGTTGTTCACAGTTTTGGTAACTCTTGTTGTTTCCTTGTTGAAAATTGCATTCTTTGTGAACTTCATATCTTTCCAGAATATGTATTTCCTTCATTACTGATTTAGCAAGGTAACACATCTTCTTCAATTCGGAGAATCCTTGAAAGAATCGCGTCGCAAAGAACAGCTCACTTGTTTCCTTCTTTTGAAAGCGTGTGAGTTGACTATTCAACTTAGCTTGAATTATGGAAACTTCAAGTAAGGAATCTTCCAAATCTCTTGCTTATGTTTAAGATACTTTCCACGATATAAACATAAACAACCAAAACCGTGGAACATGATTAATAAGTGAATAAAGGCAAAACTTAATTTTGGCAACTAAGGAACAGTTTTCGCACAAGCTCTCGGCTTTCAATGTTATCCTCAATGTTAACTCAACATCGTCTAACATTTCACTGTTTAACATTGATTCTCGAAAACCTACACTTTCATTTATTATGTTCCCTTGACTATTACGGCGCTCACATCTTCCTCCCTCACCGCCAAATATACAAACAACTCTTCCTGGAGTGTGAGCTTTACCAATAACGGTGGGTGGGTCAAATAATCTTTTAGCTCCATGAGTGCTTCATCACACCGCTCAGTCCATTGAAAATCCTTGATGTTCCACATGATCTTAAAGAAGGGTAGGCCCTTATCGGAGGATTCAGAGCTGAACCTACTTAAGGAGGCCATCATCCCCATTTTTTTTTGGACATCCTTGATAGTCTGAGGAGTAGGCATGTCTACGACAGCCTGGGCCTTTTCGGGGTTCATTTTGATGCCTTTTTTCGTTATCATGAATCCTAGGAATTTTCCTCCCTTTATGCCAAAGGAACATTTCTCGGGGTTGATTTTCATCTCGAATTGGTCCATGATGGCTAATGCCTTACGGAGTTCTTCTGGATGATCTTCTGCCTGAGAGCTCTTAACAATCATGTCATCCACATATACCTCCATTGATTTTTTGATTAACCATACAAACATCAGGTTTACCAGGCGTTGGTATGTGGCGCCCGTATTCTTCAGTCAACATGGCATTACCAAATAACAGAAGGTGCCGGAATCCATAATAAAACTGGTTTTGTCTTGATCTATAGTGGCCATCGGAATTTTGGTGTAACCTTGGTCCCCGTCCATCGTGGACAGTAGAGCGCACCCGGCCGTGGAGTCTACCAGTTGGTCTATGATGGGAAGGGGGTAGCAATCCTTGGGACAAGTGTCATTTAGGTTTGTGAAATCAACGCACATCCGCCATCTACCCCCTGTCTTGGGGATGAGGACCACATTTGCTAATCATTTAGGGTATCGGACTTCACGGATCTGTTGTGGGTTGAGTAGCCATTGCACCTCGGATCGAATTATCTTGTTTCTGTCTGGTCCCATGTTCCTTTTTTTCTGTTGGACGGGTTTGATTCCAGTTTGGACATTTAAAAAATGTTGACATATCCGTTCATTTATCCTTCTCGGGGGTCCCCTTCCCAGGCAAAAAGATGACTAAATTGTTTTAGAATGACTAACACTCTTCCTTCTACTCCATGGTCCATTCCCGTCCCGATTTTGACAACCTTAGTAGGGTCTCCCTCTACTATCTCAACCATGGCTTCAAACGTTTGTATAGATGGTCGTCCACATATGGCGTTGTACGTGCGAGAGGAGGCTTCTACCACCAAAAATTTGGTGTGTTCCATGCGTCTTTGGGCGCCTTCCCCCAGGACATGGGCAAGGTAGCGGTTCCCAAGGTGCGGCATGCTTCTCCCGAGAAGCCAACGAGGGGAACGTCGACCGCCTCCAAGCGTTCCTTTTTCAACCCCATTGCTAGGTATGCGGGTAGGAAAAGAACATCTACTAAGCTGCCTGTTTCTATGAGAATGCATTGGACTTCAATGCCAAAAATTGTGGCTTTGATGATCAGCGGGTCCTCGTGAGGGTATACTATGCCCTTCAGGTCATCGGGTCTGAAGGTAATAATAGGCAAATTAGTTCCTTGAATAGAGCATATAGGCGGCCCTTGCTCTGTACGTCGGGCTTCCTTTAAATATTTTTTCTTCTTTCTGGGGGGCGATATAGAGATATCCCCTCCTTCAATCATGTTTATGGTCCATCTCGAAGATTGGTTTTCCTCGTAGGATTCCGGGGGAGGAGGAAGTCCTTGGTGGAGGGTATCTTCACGATACTTCACGTCGAGTCCCCTTTCCTCTGATGGTCCTTTAGACCGAATCCTCTTCCAAACGTTGGGCTTACGCACTTGTTAATTATTCTCTTTCAAATACTTTCCTAGATATCCAGCGCTGAGTATATTGCAGGCATCAGGGCATCTGTATCTCATTTTTTAAAGTATTGCAGGCATCTGGGTCATGTCCCCATGATTTATGGTATTTTCAGAACTTACCAAAGTATTTCTAATCACGAGGCCTTCTGACTGGACGTCGCCACTATAGGTCCACGCTTCCCCTCATAACATTGAGGACTTCAGCGGGAGTAATAGTCAAATGAGGCAGCGGCGTGGGTTGGAGATGTCATTTTATCAGACCTCCGTCGTCCTTTCGTCTCGGGGGTGTTTTTCCATCCTTCGCTTTATTCTGGTGCTCCTTCTCCCGCACTAGGTCATTGCTTTCTCCCCGAATTTTAGAGTTTTCTACCTCCTCCATGATGATGCAGGTTTTCGTTTTATGCATAAGTTCATTCATATCTTTGACTCGATTACCCATAAGGTATCGGAAAAAGTCTCCGGTCCTCAGTCCTTGGGTCAGAATATTCGCAATAATTGAGGGGTTAGCGTTTGGCACGTCCAAAGCCTCATCTGAGAAGCGCTTCATATAGTATCTAAGAGATTCATCTTTATTTTGTTTGATTGTGAACAAATGGTTAGCGAATTTTGGATATCTACAATTACAGGCGAATTGCCGTACAAACAAACATGCCAGTTGGTCAAAGTGAGAAATCGTGCTAGGAAGTAGCTGAGAGAACCAAGAATTGGCCTGGTCTGCCAGCATAGTACGAAATACTCGGCAAATAACAAAATCGGGCATCGAGGCCAGGTCCATGGTGGCTATATTCTGGTTAATATGGTATTGGGAATCCATTCTGTCCTTATCCCTTGTGTACAAGGGGAGATTGCTGGATCGCATGCCTGAAGGGACCAAGGCATGGGTGATTTCTGGGATGAAAGGGGATCTATGGTAGACGAGTTCTTCCCCCGGGGTTATGTTTTTCTTTATGTCCCTCATCCCTCTTCGCAATTTATTAACCATATTCCATAAGGAATCATCCACTCCTATGGGGGTAGGCAGTAACTGATGCTCTCGGGGGTGAGGAAATCCCATCCCCTCGAAATCCCGGGGCCTTCCGCCCCTATAGCCCTCCAAAGGAGTCGGTCTTCCCTTGGTGTGTGGGAAGTGGGTATCCTGAACCTGGGAGGCCGATTGGATTCGTATTCCTCTGAATCTTTTCGTTCCCTATGAGATCGGAGATGGGGTCCTTCTCGGGGGTAGGTTGTCCCTGGACTGGCCCTTCCGGTGGCTCTCTCCACGAGTTGCTCGAATGCGGCTCATGGGATATTTATAAATTCCCTTTTTTCTGTTGTAGGAGATGATTGAGCTTCGGAGGGCTCTCCTTGCACCTGTTCGGTAGAGTTCTGGGGATTACTCGAAGAGGTGATAGAGTGACTCATGGCTCCTTATGGAGAGATTTCTTTAAAACGTTCTCGAAGGCAAATTTTTATGGCGTGCTCACAAACGGCGCAATTTTGTTAACGATATTTATTTTAAGGGAAAATTATAGAAATAGGTTAGAATGCCTTGCCCATGTTTGAAGAAATATATGTGAATTTTTCTCAAATTCTCCCAAAAATAAAGTATATATATATATTTCTCCCATTTTGTTCTTCTTTTATAGGGATCATTCTTTGTACAAGTGGGGTTTCCTTCTGTATTTTAATCGGGGTAACCACCTTTGAAGATGCTGGTGTAGCTTTCGGATGCCAGTGCTATCGGTCCTGGATAGACAAGTGTCTCTGAAGTAGCTGACATAACTCTCAGATGCCAGTGGTTATCGGGTTTTGGGGGATAAGTGTCGCCGAAATAGCTGGCGCAGCTTCCGGATGCCAGCGTAATCGGGCTTTGATAGACAAGTGTCGCAGAGTCAACTTGGGGGTGTAGTTCTTATCCGTTCTAGGGAGAAAAGAACTATTGGTGTGTCGTTCCGAGGCCTTTTTGAAATAAGGATGGGGCGTACGTTACTCCGAGACCTTTCTATCGGGGGGTTTCTTCCAAGATGCTCTCTCGGGATCCTCTCTGAGACTTTGCTACTAAAGGTTTTTTCCAAGAGACCACGGAATAATCCGAGCGACAAGGTAAGTGCAAGAGTATTGTATCCCTAGGGGGTATGCAGGAAGCTATCTAACGTTTCCGATACCTCGCGCGGGATTTGTACTCTGTGAAATACTTGTCATGGGATATGGTGCCCCTCTTATGTTGGCATCGTGGGAGACATTCATGTTCTCCGATGTCAATGTGATCTTTATGTCATACCCCAGATATTTTTGGGGGTGTTGTAAAAAGGAAGAAGATCGCCTAATGTTAACACCCTAAATCAAAAATTACATTGGGTGATGGTGGTGGGGGTGATGTGCATCGCCCTTGGTGGTGATGAAGATGACGGGGGGAGGGGGCCAGCTGTGGTGGTGGCGCGGGGAGGGGGGGTGTTACGGGAGTAGAGTGATGAATATGATGATTTTATTTATTTATTAAATTATAATTTTTTTGTTTTTGTTATTTTTTTTTATAAATTGTTAAAATTTTTATGATTTTTACAAATAGTTCCAATAGATAAAAAACTCGTATATATATTCATTTATTATTATTATTATTATTATTATTATTATTATTATTATATATGTTTGGGGTGCAAAGTATAATTTATTATGTGGTGTAAGAACAATATCTAAAATTAGAAGGGTTTGTGTAAAAAAACATTTTTTGCCCGAAACATATGACTTGGTGGAGCAACTTACTGACTGGACTAAGCAACTTATTGATTGTACCGCCACGTGTGCATTTTGGGTCGATTAAGGGGTCGAGGGCATACTTTTACTTGACATTTTAAAAGATATGGGGCAGAAAAACATGGCCCGAAAACAACGGTCGTTTAAGTTTTTTAAAAAGAGTTAAGGGGCAGAAATAATAGTTCGTCCAAGTTTTTAAGGCGTTTATATGAATATAACCTACTAATCCTTATACCAAAATAATCACTAAATAACTTTAATGATCTTACAAAGTGCACCTGAGCAAGGAATTCAATCCTAACACCAAACTCACTACAATATATAGAAATTATAGCTTTCACTCGTTAGATAAAAGCTCAGCACAACAACACTAAAATGTTTGACTTGAGGGTTTCTATTCACTCAGAATACTATGCTCTAGTCTCGTGCTTCAGCTTGATGTCGACCACTCTGCTTATCGAGTGTCCTCGTCCATTCCCCAAAGATATAATCAACACAATTTGTTCGTCCCTTGATATCTTGGATAGTTTCGAAATCCCATTTGTGATTATCTTCAAAGGATCCTTTATCTTTATCATAATCAGCTTCGACTCTATTTTCTTTCTTGATTCTTAATCCTCTTGAAACCTAGGTCTTCCGATGTCCTGAAATACATCAAAGATAACCACAACTCGTGGAAGTAGATACGATCATAACTGAATATTGTAAATAAAATTAATCGGACACTGCAGTGATGTTGAGTCAACACTTGTTACCAGAATGTTGGACTAACATTTCACTGTAAGACTTGCACTTTCAATCTCCCATTTTTTACCTTTCAACACAAAACTCAACCACTATCCAGTTTTTCCAAGTACCTGTATTTCAGTATATCAACCAACTCTACTTATTCTAATTTTCTCCCCTTTAAGATATGAATGTTAAACTGTAATGTTAAGCTAATACAATCAAAGACTCCGTTGGCCTGACATTTCACACTTGTAGTTTAGTTGAGCAGCAATAACCAAAGCAAACTAGAATAATTGATAAGTGCAGAGCAGTTATCCGGATACATCCCCAGAGTTTAAACAAAAACATTGAACATGCTCTCTAGATCAAAACAAAAACTACAATTGTTCAAACAATAAAAGCAACAAGAAACCAAAACTGGACTACTCTCCCCCTGTTGTGAGGAAAGCACCACAAACATGTGCTTCTTGATAGAATCCGGTTCCTTAAACTCCTCTTCCTTGTCTGCTATCTCCCTTTTCCTATCCAAGATCATCATATCGCACCAATCGACCTTCTCATGAATGAATGTAGAGCAGATGGGTACTGTAGGGACAGAATCATCCTCAGATGTTTAGGCAACACTGAAAGTCATTCGCTTCTTCTTCTGAGGAACTCCACTCCACCATGTGCATTTGGATCCTTCCAAGGCAGATCATTTATCCGGTTCCCCCAAATTAGTTTTTTTGTGATGACAAGTTCTCCTGCCTTGTCTACAAATACCTCATTCTCTTCCTTCTTGAATCCTTGGTCACTAAGTACCTTGTATATCAGGGATGGAAATGGAAGAATAGCCTCCTTCCTGTGAGCAGCATCAACAATGGACTTGAAAATTCTTTCACCCATGTTTACTGGAAGTCATCTCTTCAGTTTGAAAATCAACACAGCCAACTCATGAGTTAATGTTGTAGAATTTGATGAAGGCATCCAGTTATATGAGGCAGTCTTGCGCATGATGGTAACAAGAGAAGTAAGCCCAGTTGCAATCAGTTTCTTTTTCCAGGTTTTCACCAGCCCTAGTCAGCTCTTTCATCATTTCAGTGTCATCAATCTTCACACTAGTCTCTTGTCTTCTTGGCATCTTTAATACGTTGTTAATGATTGAAGGACTAATTTTGTAGAAATTATCCCTTACATAAACTCTCCCATACCCGGGGAATCCTTGTGCATTAACAAATTTGGACAGATTGCAATAGAATTCTCTAACAACCTCACGGACATAGGGAACAATATCAACTAGTGAAACAAGCGGACTTCTAGACTCTAGGAACTCAAACACTTTATGCTTTTTAAATTTATCCACAACTAAAGATTTCTCTGCCCAGATTTTCCTTTCTCGAACAAGATCATAGTAGTTACTAGAAGATTTAGCCAAGAAATACCTATTAAAAGGTTCAGTAGGAAAATCAGTTTCAAATGTATCTGGTAGCTCATCCTCTGATTCTTTTGCAGAGTCTAATGTTGAGTTAACATCCTTGTCTAGCAATGTTGGCACAATATTTAGTTGGTTCGAATCATCAGCTTCCTTTTCAGCTTCAGTGTCTTCCTCATCTTCATCACCTTCCTCTTCTTCAAATCCCTCCTCCTCATCTTTGTCATCATAGTTTTCCTCCTTAGATGATTCCTAGTCGTCACCAATAGTAGCATCCTCTTATTCTTGCCTTTGCTCGTTTTCCACCTCTTCAGTTCCTTGCTCCCCCTCAACATCACCAGGTGGGGTAGATGGTTGATTTTGCTCAAGTTCTTCAACAGTGGTACTTACAGGTTCCTCGGTTTGAGGAATCTCCTTAGTAGCGGTGTCAAGTTCCTGTGTTGCACCGACATTCTTTGTTTCCTATGCTGGCGCAACATCTTTCGATGTTGGTGTTGGAGTAACACTGGTGGATGCATGCTTCTTCAACTTCACATTTCTCCGGTGCCCTTCTCTTTGGCGATTCCGGAGCAACCACCGAAGTGCATGTGTGCGTGCTTCTTCGAGGTTGAACTCCGCATGCACCAGACTACATAGTGGCAATAATGTTGGCAAGATCAGTAATTGTGGACTTTATCACCATTATGTTGTCTACGAAGGTAAATAAAGAAGGTCGTAAATAAAGGGTTTAATTAAATTGGCAGAATTAAAGCAACATTATAAGGAGGTAAAAAGAGGAAAATTGAGATGAATCAGGAGTCGGGGGGGGGGGGGGGGGGGGGGCGGTAATTGATGTGAACGTGTGTAGTTTCTACCTTGTTGAGTCAACACGTGCAATCGTGTTTCCTTGACACTTGACCAGATCAGTTAATTAAATAACCTATAAGTCACAATGTTGAAGATAATGTTGAGGCAACATAAGGAGAGAATAATGTTGGCACAACATAATGTCAGTACTGAAGCATGTGTATGTGTGGTATGAGTCTTACCAAGGTCTTCTTTAATTATAGGCATAAGCAGAATCTGAGCAAATATCTATAACTCAAGATTTAGATGGAATCCTTAAAATCTAGTAGCTTATATTTGTGGAGACATGAGAAGTTAGATAACAAGAATCACAACAAAGTAAAGAGAGCAGTTAAAATCACATAGATAATTACACTTTTGTTGGAAAGTGAGAAACAACTTTGTTTGTTATTGGCAACTAATATACCCAGTAGATATGTCTTTTAATATGAAGACATGATGATTAGATAACTCCCCCTTAAGCCCAGAAGAAATAAGCAGATAAAAGAAGATAAATGTTAAGGCCGCATAAATGAGCAATGTGTTGTCTCAACATAGCTTGTCAGCAGCCATAAAACTTTCTCTTTACTTTATAATTTTATAACCAGCAATTAAAGTATACCCTCAAGCAATGCCCTTTGAGGCAAAGAAAGGATTGTGTATTCACTGAATTGAGGCAATAACAGGACCCCTAACACCCTAGTTTCAACATAATCAATGCAAATGCACATGCAAGTACATAGAGCTGGATGAAAGCAGTACAGAATCCCAACACCCCAGTTTTCTAACACATACTTGTTTACTCAGCAATCATAAAAAAGGTTTTTAGCACCAAGTAAACAATCACACTGAATGAAAGGAATCACATGACCCCAGACACCCTAGTATTAGAATTTACCATCCTATGCTCCCTCGGCAAACAAAACAACACAAATAAGTCACATCTGAATACAACATGACTATCAACTATGTGTACCCCAGCTTTTTTATATCATTTTGTGTAACATAGACATGAATAGGACACATCTAAATACAGCAAAGCAGTCAGCTCTGTGTACCCCAACTTCTCCAAGTCAAGTTACTACCTCAAAGTAACGAGAGTTACATTCAGCTTTTAAGTCAAATTTGTAAAGATATAAGAATCCATTACACACTGACGAATTAGTAGAACAATAAACCATTCGCATATGAAGACTCACATACATGTGTGGATAAGAAGAACAAAAGAGTAACCAATCAAATAAAAGAAAAATCTATGGACATCACAATCAGTCACCAACCCGTGATGTTAAGGCAACACCTACTTACACAATGTGCTTACAACATGCTAATGCCGAGGGCATTCCTCAAACTGAAGAATCTCTCATTGTCTAAAAGTGTAGTTGTAAATGTATCGACCGGGATTGGTACCCTTTTTGTTTGATTCACACATTGTGTCTACACTGAATATTGTGCCAACACCGATTGTATTTGGTGTTGTCCCAACACTCATTGTAGAGTAATAAAGCAGTGAAATAAAGATAACAGTGAGATGAATTTTAAGTAGGTTATATGGATATAACCTACTGAGTTACGGACAAATAATCACTAAATGTTACTTTAATGATCTTACCAAATACAACTGAGCAACAAATCCAATCCTAACACCAACTAATCTATAAGCTATAGTTTAGCTAGATAAAACTCAGTAAAACAAAATCAATACAGTACAAGAATTACTTCTACTCTTTGAGAACTTAATTCTAGTCTTGTTGTTGTTCCTGATGTCGAGCACGCCTTCTTATAGGATTTGATCTTCCTTGTTCCATGGCGTGATAGACACGAGTTGGTGATCGTTCTCTTCTTCACTTGGATAACTCTGAAATCTCCTTTGGTGTTATCTACATAAGATCTTCAAATATTATCTTCAAGTTACTTTGAATATCTTCAGCTTATCCATTCGTTTCAAGCATAGATCTGCACGATCCTTAATTCCCTGAAATAATCACAGATAACTACAACTCATGGAACTAGGTGAGTTTAAAAATAAAGGCAAAATAAAATATTCAATTTAAATAAATCGAACAGAGCAGTGTTGAGTTCAGTGTTGTGCAAACATCTATTATCAGAATGTTCGACAGACACTTCTTGACAACACTTGCACTGTCAATCTCCCATTTTTTGTCATTCTTCACAAAACTCCACGTGCTACAAATTTTCCTTAAGTACTTGTATTTCAGAATATAGGAACATTTACTTATTCTAATTTGCTCCCCCTTAATCTAAGAATGAAAAATTGTAGTGTAGAGCCAACACACTTAACCTATGTGTTGTCCCAACATTTCCAACTATCTTTTCA
The DNA here is from genome assembly GCA_948329865.1 of Linaria vulgaris. Classification (NCBI taxonomy): domain Eukaryota; kingdom Viridiplantae; phylum Streptophyta; class Magnoliopsida; order Lamiales; family Plantaginaceae; genus Linaria; species Linaria vulgaris. The sequence goes on along the minus strand of OX415254.1, from coordinate 11,582,446 downwards.
ATACCTGCAACTAGTTCAACAGTACAAAACAAGCAAACTAGAATAACTGACAATGTGCAAAGCAATATTCAGATTACATCCGAAAAGAAACAAAACAGAGAACATGCTCTCTCTACCAAAATATGAATTGTTCAAAATAAATTCAAAGTACAAGAAACAAAAAATTGGTGGCCCTGAATCTCCCCATTTTTGTGAGGAAAGCACCATCAACAGGTGCTTCTTGATGGTGTCCAGCTACTTTATCTCTTCTTCCCTGTCTGCAATCTCCCTTCTTCTGTTAGCAACTATCCTATGACACCACTCCAACGTTTCCTGAATGAAGGCAGAGTTGATAGCCACAGATGCGGTAGAATCATCCTCAGCAACTGAGGCAGTGATGAAGTTGTGCGCCTTCTTCTTCCGCTGTTGTGCACCACTACTTTCTGGAGTATGTGGATCCTTCCATGGGACATCATTGATTCTTTCGCCTCCAAATTAGTTCTTGGTGATGGGTAGCTGACCATTCTTGTCCACAAATGTCTCATTTCCCCCTTTCAATAATCCATGATCAATGAGAATTTTGTAGATCAAAAAAGGGAAGGGCAAGATTGCATCATTCTTGTGCGCAGCCTCAGTTATCATTCTAAAAATTCTTTCCCCCATGTTCACTGAATGCCCCTTATACAACTTGTATATCAACACAGCCATCTCATGAGTGAGGACTGTGGAGTTGGTTGAGGGTATCTAGTTCAATGAGGCAGCTTTGCACAAGACGGCAAGGAGGGAAGTGAGTCTAGTCACCTTCTGCTTGTTCTTCTATTTATTCTCAAGTCCGCCATTCAGTTCCTTCATCATGTTGTAGAACTTATCCCTCACATATACTCTCCCATACTTGGGGGACCCCTTAGCATGCACAAACTTAGACAAATTACAGTAAAAATCCCTAACAACATCAGGGACATAGGGGACAATCCCTATAAAAGAACAAACCAAGCTCCTAGACTCAAGGAATTCTAACACCTTGCACTTTTTAAAGTCACCAATAACAATGTTCCTCTCAGCCCAAATCTTCCTAGCAGTCATAATAGCAAAGTGCTACTTGCAGTTTTGGTGAAGAAATACCTATCATGACGTTTAGTAGGAAAATTCGCCTCGAATGTTTCTGGTGTTCAGGCTCAGACTCCTCCCCGGACTCCAGTGTTGTATCCGCATCGACCTCAGCTGGTGTTGGATCAACATTGTGATCAGTGGGTGTTGGTCCAACATTGCCCCCAGCCAATGTTGGCACAACATCAAGCTGAATCTGGTCCTCCGTTTTTCATCATCCTCATCCTCTTCTTCATCCAAACCCTCTTCCTCATCCTCATCAGTAGAATCATCCTCTTTAGATGAGGATTGTCCTTCCTCATCAGCAGCATATTCCTATGTTGCATCTTCCTCTACAATTTCTTCCTCAGCAGCTTTCTCTTGATCATGTACCTATTCATCTTCCTTCTCCCCCTCAATTTCAGAAGGAGGAGTTGGGCGTTGATTCTCCTCAGGTACCTCTGTCGCTAAATTCGCCTGTTCATCAATCAATGGGATATCCTCAGAGATGACAGGTGGATTCAGAGTAGCCTTTGTGTCCGCAGGTTCCTGTGTGGTGTCAATATCCTCATGAGCTGGTGTTGTGACCACATCAGTGGGTTCGTGTGCTGGCACAACATCTTCTGGAACTGGCGTTAGCTCAGCACTGGTAGAAGTTCCCTTCTTCGACTTTATGTTCCTCCTGATATAAACATGAGCCTTTATTTTTGGTGGTTTAGTAGTTACCACCGTGTTTCGGGTGCAAGTACTTCTACGGGGTGGAACTCCCCCTACATCAGATGACATGGCAGCTGCAATGTTAGCAAGATCAGCAATTGTGGATTTCTTTCCCATTGTAGCCTGTATGAGTAACTTAGGAAGTAAGTAAGAATCTTGGGTTTAATTGGTTTTGCACAAATTAAGCTCAAATATAAATAGGATGAATGAGGAGAGTGGGAATTATTAAAGGAGTAATGGGCGGGTAAATATATTAAGAACGTGTACCATTCTCGCCATGTTAAGTCAACAAGTGATGATCGTGAATGTGTTGGCATGACACGTGACCAGAGCAATTAATGCATATGACTTATGAGTCACAATATTGTGGTGAGAGTTGAGACAACATTCCGAGATGCGGTGTTGGCACAACATTCGAACTCAACATTCAGTACTGATCCAAGTGTCTGTGTGGTCAACGCCTTACCAAGGTTTTCCTCACAAACTACCATAAGTTGAATCTAAGCAAGATACATGGAACTTCAAGAGTTAGAATGAATTATTCAAATCAGTAGCTTGTCTTAGATCTGAAACAGGAGTGGGAGTTAGACAACAAAAAAGCGCACAAGTAAACAGTAAATGTGTTAATATCACAGAGATAATTAAGCTCCTATAGTTCAATGAGAAATAGACTTGTGTTACTGGCAGCTAAAAACCCAGGAGATATGCCTTGCATATGACATTTATGAATTTAAGAAAACCAAGAGATACTTCCCCTTAAGATCATGACAATACAGTAGGGTAAGCAAACAGATAAGAAATAAGCGAAGATGAATGTTTGTCCAACATTTATGAGCCCAGTGTTGTCCCAACACACCATATCAGCAGTGACAGATAGAAACTTTGTACTTATTTCATTTTCATATAAATAACTTTCAAGCTTAATACTTTCAGGCAGGAAGGATCATGTCTTCACTGAATGTAGGCAATAACAGGGCCCCTAACACCCCAGTGTCAACAAAATTAATGCAGATGCACAGGCAAGTACATAGGGTTGGATGCAGGAAGCTCAGGACCAACACCCCAGTTACCTAGCACATACTTGTTTACTGAGCACCAATAAGAAGGTCTTAGCATAAGTGAGAAATATACTGCATGAAATGCAGTACAGGACCCCAGATACCCCATTATAAAAGTTCACCATTATATGCCCCTTCTCCAAGAAAAACAGCATAAATATGTCACAACTAAATACAACACAGCTGTCAACTATGTGCACCCCAGCTTATTTATATTGTTTTGTGTGTCTAACACTTGTATAGTACACAACTGAATACAACATAGCAGTCAGCTCTGTGTACCTCGGCTTTTCCAAGTGAAGACACTACCTTAAAGCCAAGAAAGTTTTAACAAAAACACAAAAAGCATTTGTAAAGAGTAAGCTAGCTAATCATGTTGACAGGCAAGTGAGACTCCACATAGTTCAAGAATGTAGACAAACAAGCATGAGATAACAAGGAAATTACAAGAACAAACCAAACAAACAAGAGAACAATATGGGTACATCACAACCAAGCACTCGTGTTGGCATGTGATGTTAAGGCAACACATGTATGTTCAGTGTGTTCACAACACGTTCATGCCGAGAGCCTTCCTTAAACTGAAGAATCTCTCAGTGTCTAATGGTTTAGTAAACATGTCAGCCAGTTGGTTGTTGGTTTCAATGTGGTCAATTGTGATTATTTTATCTTCAACCAAATCTCTTAAGAAGTGATGTCTAATGTCAATGTGTTTGGTTCTAGAAGGCAACATAGGATTTTTAGATTATCACAAAACATGAGAAGAGTATTACTAGTTAACCCATAATCACAAAGCATATGTTTCAACCATATCAGTTGGGTTACACAGCGGCCAACTGCATACTTTGACTCTGCAGTAGACAAAGACACACAATCTTGTTTCTTACTGTACCAGGAAACCGAATTATTTCCTAGATAAAAACACCCACTAGTGAATTTTCTATCATCTAAATCCCCTGCCCAGTCACTATCACTAAAGCCAACCAAGTTTAAATTTGCATCATGAGAGTACCAGATTCCTAACTGAACAGTTTCACAGATATATCTCTGGATTCTTTTTATAGCAGTTAAGTAAGATACCTTTGCTACTGCCTGATACCTGGAACAGACACACAAAGAGTACATTATGTCAGGTTTGGTGGCTGATAAGTATAGGAGACTCCCAGTCATTGATCTGTAGAGTCTTTTGTCAACATCTTCACCAGCTACATCCCTCTCAATCTTCACTATAGTGGACATTGGTGTCTTGCATGGCTTAGATTCCAGCAACCCAAATCTCTTTACCAAATTCCTGGCATACTTCTCTTGAGATAGAAACATCCCTATTTCATTTTGCTTCACTTGCAGTCCTAGGAAGAAGGTGAGCTCCCCTATCATACTCATTTAAAATGTACCTGTCATAGTACTAACAAACTTGTCCAAGGTGGACTGATTAAAAGAGACAAATACTATATCATCAACATAGATATGAGCTATACAGACTTCTTTGTTGTTTCTCATGATGAATAGTGTCCTATCACCTTCTCCTCTTGAAAAACCAAAACACATTAAGAATTTAGTTAACCTCTCATAACAAGCTCCTAGAGCTTGTTTCAAACCATATAAAGCTTTCTCAAGTTTGCTGACATAGTCAGGGTGATGGGAATCTATAAATCCCTTAGGTTGCTCAACAAAAGCCTCTTTGTCTATATAACCATTCAAAAATGCTCCCTTAACATCCATTTGGTATAATTTGATTTTTAAAAACAAGCAATTGCAAGAAGAAGCCTAATGGATTCTATTCTGGATGCAGGGGCAAATGTTTCATCAAAATCAATCCTTTCTACGTGAGTGTACCCTTGGGCTACTAATCCGGCCTTGTATCACTCCATTCTCATCACTTTTATTTTTAAAAATCCAATTAGTTCCAATTACATTAGCATGAGTAGGCCAAGGAACTAGTTTCCCCACTTTATTCTTAGAGAATTTCATGAGTTCTTCATGCATAGCATTTATCTAGTGAGAATCTTTAAGAGCCTCATTAACATTCTTAGGTTCTACAGCAGAAACAAAACATGTAGCAGAGTTACACACAGATGACATGCAAACACTAAGTTTAGCCATAGTTTTATAATTTATTCTTTCTTTGTTTATGGTTTTTACACCTTCAGTAAGATTTCCTATAACTTGAGAAGTAGGATGATCTCTCAGTATTCTGGCAGGAGTGTCCCTTCTAACATTTTCTCCGGTAAATTCTTCAATGTCAGAATCTGTGTATTCTGGTGTTGGTCCAACATCAACATCTGCTGGTGTCAGCTCAACATCATCATTGCCTATGTCTTCTGTGCCAATCCCAGGTGTAGAGTCCACATGCTCTTCTACTAGTGTTGGCACCACATCGCCAGTCTGGGGCAGTCCTATTAGTGATACCTGGACTGGAAAATATAGTTATGCCCCTCAAAACTTCTAGCTTGATGGTCTTCTCTAGATTCCTGTAGTAGACATGTCCTAGCCTTCTGTGCCACACTACTGATTCATCAACCTTCACATGTAGGCACTATGCATCCTCATCCACCAAGTAGCAATTGTTGTTTGACCTTTATCCTGACATAACACAGTTGTTAGATTCATCAAACACAACACATGAATACTTGTCAAATTTCATAATAAAATTTTCTTCACAAAGCTACTAATGCTGATGAGATTAGCCTTTAGACCATCCACCAACAGAACCTCAGTAAGATGAGGGAAACTATCCACATTGAGAACCGCTTTCCCTATGATATTTGACTTGCTTCCTCCACCATCTGTAACAGTACCAGTGAGCACGGGCACAAGATCCATAAGATTAGTCTTGGTACATGTCATATGTCTAGAATAGCCACTATCAAAATACCAGTCACTAGTAAGAGTATGAGTAGCTGTGAACACAACATTACAGAAAATTTCAATTTCATCATCTATTTCTTCTTCAGTAACTTTTAATGCAAGGCCTTTGTGTTTGGTAACGGGTTCTGAGTTCATATCAAATTCTTGTAATACACTCAGAAGAGTGTGAAAGTTAAGTGATGACATGTGTCTGGCTTCTTGCATAGCAATCTTCTTGACCTCAAACCTAGGAGACAGGGTTCTCATTGATTTGTAAACAAGTTGTTTATTATTTAAAGAATCACCTAGACTTTGACATTCATTAGATAAATCCATTAATTTTGCAAAGTATGAAGTAACAGACTCATCATCACCCATCCTAATGCTCTTAAATTTCTGTAAAGCAATTTGACGTCTAGCTTCTTTGATACTGGCATCTCCTTCACAATGAGTTTGTAAGAGCAACCAGGCTTGCTTAGCAGTTGTACATAATTGTACTAACTTGAACATATGTGGATCAATCAAGCTGAAGATGGTATTCAGTGCTTTTTCATTGTTGGCTGCTTCAATGACTTCTGCTTGAGTCCAATCAGCTTCAAGCTTCAGGTGTACATCATTGTCATCGTCTCTGGCTGTCATTGGTGGAGTGTGCACATCAATGATTTATTTCCACGCCCTTAGATCTAAGTATTTGATGTATTATCTTAGTCTGGTCTTCCAATAAGCATAGTTTGTCCCAACCACCACGGTAACCTGTTGTTAGTATTGGGGTTCATATTATCTATGGTATGGTACCAAATCCAAACGCTAATGAATTGGGTGCTTAGCTCTAACGCCAATTGTAAATGTATGGACCGGGATTGGTACCCTTTTTATTTGATTCACACACTGTGTGTAGAATGAATGTTGTGCCAACACCGATCGTACTCAGTGTTGTCCCAACACTCGTGTAGAGTAATAAAGTAGCGGAATAAAGCACACAGTGAGATGAATTTTAAGCATGTTATATGAATATAACCTACCAATCCCTATGGCCAAATAATCACTAAATGTTACTTTAATGATCTTACCAAATACAATTGAGCAAGGAACCCAATCCTAACACTAACTAATCTATGAGCTATAGTTTAGCTAGATAAAAATCAGTAAAACAAGACCAATACAATACAAGTATTACTTCTACTCTTTCAGAACTTAATTCTAGTCTGGTTGTTGTTCTTGATGTCGAGCACACCTTCTTATAGGATTTGATTGTCCTTGTTCCATGGCGTGATAAACATGAGTTGGTGATCGTTCTCTTCTTCACTTGTGTAACTTTGAAGTCTCATTTGTTGTTATCTTCATAAGATCTTCAAATATTATCTTCAAGCCACTTTGAATATCTTCGACTTATCCCTTTGTTTCAAGCATATATCTGCACGATCCTTAATTCCCTAAAATAATCACAGATAACTACAACTCGTGGAACTAGGTGAGTTTAAGAATAAAGGCAAAATAAAATATTCAACTTAAATAAATCAAACAGAGCAGTGTTGAGTTCAGTGTTGTGCCAACATCTCTTATCAGAATGTTGGATCGACACTTCTTGACAACACTTGCACTTCCCTAGTGAACGGATTAGAGGGTTGTTTGTTTATTTCAATGTGTTCAATCATAACAGTCTTATCCTCAACCAAATCTTTCAATAAACAATGTCTTATATCAATTTGTTTAGTTCTGGAGTGTTGAACAGGATATTTTGATATACTTATTACACTGAGGTTGTCACAGAACATCAAAAGAGTATTACTAGTTATCATATAATCAAGTAGCATATGTTTTAGCCATATCAATTGGGTAACACAGCTGCCAGCTGCAACCTTACTCAGATTCAACAGTTGAAAGAGATACACGGTTCTGTTTCTTACTATACCACGAAACTAAGTTATTTTCTTGATAGAAACAATCCCTACTAATAAATTTCCTGTCATCTAGATCCCCAGCCCAGTTAGAGTCACCAAATCCTACGAGATTAGAATTGGTATCATGTGAATACCATATTCCTAAATCAGCAATCCCATATATATATTTCACAATTCTCTTAATTGCATTTAAGTGAGATACCTTAGGTGATGAACAATATCGGGCACACACACATACTGAATACATGACGTCAGGTCTGGTGGTTGATAGGTATAGTAGTCTGCCTATCATTGATCTATACAGCGTTGAGTCAACATCTTCTCCAGCTTCATCCTTCTCAATCTTCACAGTAGTGAACATTAGTGTTTTGCTATGTTTTGACTCCAATAGCTCGAATCTCTTCACCAAGTTCCTAGCATACTTCTCCTGAGATAGACATTCCACTCTCCTTCAGCTTTACTTGTAGTCCTAGAAAGAATGTATCTCCCCTATCATGCTCATCTCAAATATACATGTCATTGTACTCACAAATTTATCCAAAGTGGACTAATTAGTGGAACAAATACAATGCCATCTACATATATCTGAGCTATGCAAACATCCTTATTATTCTTCATAATAAACAATGTCATATCCCCTTCACCTATGAAAAACCAAAACACGGTAAGAACTTTGTTAGTCTTTCATATCAAGCTCTTGGAGCTTGTTTCAACCCATATAGTGCTTTCTCCAGTTTGTAGACATAGTTAGCATGGTAAGGATCAGTGAACCCTTTGCGTTGCTCTACATAAACTTCTTTGTCAATATAACCATTTAGAAATGCTCTATTTACATCCATTTGAAAAAAGTTTATTTTCAGAAGGCATTATATAGCAAGAAAAAGCCTAGTAGACTCTATCCTAGCCACATGAGCAAAACTTTTATCAAAGTAAATTCCTTCTGCATGTGTATATCCTTGAGCTACTAGTCTAGCCTTATTCCTAAAAATTACACAATTTTAATCACTTTTATTTTGAAAATCCACTTAGTTCTTATTGCATTAGCATGAGTAGGTCTAGGAACTAATTTCTAAACATTGTTTTTGGTGAATTACATGAGTTCTTCTTGCATACCATTGATCTAGTGTGTGTCCTCTTAGGTTCAACAACAGATACAAAGCAAGAAACATGAAGATTGTTGCAAACAGAAGACATGCACACACTTTATAAATATAAATTTGAACAAAATTATAAATTTATGGTTTAGTCCTCAAACTTTTAGAAATAGCATTTTTGAACCCCAAACATTTGAGAAAAAATGCATTTTAGTCCTTGAACAAAAATTAACCATTTTTTATTATTTTATATGCTTCAAATATCTTTAAGAAATACATTTTACATGTACATATTGATCTTGGAGTTTTTTTATGTAGAAAAACTTATATAAGTAAATATGTGTAAAAATGTCTTTTTATTCATATTTTTTGAATTCTAAACAACAAGAATAATATCACATCATAGGTGAATAGTTTTGAAATCAGCCACATCACCCTTATGACAATTGAAATAAGATTTTGGTGATTAGTTGTTAAAGAACGTAAGGTGAGACCTTAGTTAAATTGCTTTAAACATGTATAAATAAATAAATATGTATTTATATGTATTTTGTTTGAATTAGATATATCATATTTTAAGTTATGGAAGAAAGATCAGCCACATCTCCCTATTATCAGATTAGAGTCTTCATTAGTTGGCCAAGAATAAAGAAATTAAAGTGGGACCTTAATCAAAAGTATTTTAATTTGATTTTATGGCTATAAATAGTAGGCTTTCTTCCAAAACTTTTCGCACCCAAAATCATTTCGGTTTATCCTTCTTTCTTCCTATGAATCTCTAAGTTAGTAAGTCTATTTTTAGTAAAAAAATCATACCAAGTTCTTATTTCATCATTTTGTACCCGAAAATACCCCAAAACTTTTATTGCGCAGAATTTATCCATACGGTCCTGCACTTTAGAAATATCATAACTAATTGTAGAAAATTTCTTTTTGATCAAGGCCAAAGGCTGAATACTCCTCATGATGTCCTCTAACTTTTATATGAAGAAATGTTTTTCAAATAATGTGATTTAGAAGGTCGAAATTCCTAAATCGTAGACTGTTATCTTAAAATCCAAAAATAGGTTCTATATTTTCAAGAATTATTTAGCATAGAAAACCTTTGGATATTCCATCCCATTTGGGTACACATGTTCCCAGTGATGTCAATAATATTTGGAAACAAAGTTCATTTGGATATCCGATCAAAGGTAAACTCGAAACTAAGAAGATTTTCAGATTATTTTACATACTTTAGGTTCTTTGTTTATGATTGAAAATAATCATCATAATTCCATGATTGATCACTCACACATGACTCCTATAAGATATAACAATCATTGGAATCACATTAATATGATTTGTATTCGCGAATTAATATTTTTGAAATTTTTCAATAGTATAGTATGATGATCATGTTTAACATATCCTTACAAAAGTATAATAAGATTATCATATATACTTTTGAGGTATAATCCTCTTATATGATTATGTACCATAACTTAAACATTCTTTGATCATTTACCTTGATTAGGTTTACGTATTAATATTTTTATAATTTATAAATACAATGTTATGTAATTTAAGATAATCTTGAAACAAGATAATATTAACTAAGTTATACAATTTACTGGATTGCTTCATAAGATAATTGTTTGATGTCATGATTCCTGAAATTTTTGGATGTACTAGAGACTTAAAGAACAACTTTCCATAAATCAGTTAAGTGAAATCTTCTTGAAGATTTATTATGCATCAAATTAAATAGTTTATCATACTATACTTGATATTATTGTATACTTACCATTTGAAACAATTTTCTAACATTAGAAAAATTATAACTATAATTATAATTATAAATATATGATTGCTTAAGATAAATCTTGAGATATAAATTACGTATACAAATTAAAGTATATTTGATATAAATCGCGTAAGATTTTCATCAATGATATGTGTTATTTACTTAAATTAGTATTAGCTACCTTTTTTTAACAAGAACTTCCTCAAATTTCATCAACACGAAAGTTGAATAGTACATATGTTTATCGTACTGAGTTATGATTATTCAGTTAACTAATATTATCTTAATGATATTAATGGTTTGACAAATTAATCAACGACGCGCAAGATTCTCCGTACAAATAAAGGTGAGGTTCGATTTCTGATTTGTTCTGGCCCAGTTTGGCATCCGACCTGAGGAACTTGGACAAAACACGAACAACCTATTATTCACCGTATTCCTTTTTTTGCATCTTATCTCGTGTCATAACATGATTTCCTTACTCGTCATTAAATCATACTCAACCATTAATTATTTATCATATATTAATTCATAATCATGGTAATTCGTCATTATCTCGTCTGCTGGTTCTTGACCTGTGCAAAGAGCAACGAACTATGTTCGGGACATGTAGCTCAAGGAGCAACGGATATTATCCGGTTTACTAGATTATTTGGTTATCACCCATTGGGACGCCTTTGGGAAGTTGGGACCATGGATTGCGTCGATGTACTGCCGGTAAGGGCTGTCGGTTTAAGTAATTTTGCTGGATACCCATTTATCTAGCCGCCGCTTGGAGTCAGGAGTTGGCTGTAACCCGCGTGTTGGATCGGTATGTACTCGAGCATGTCGCCTGTTTTGTTTGCGAGGTCGCTCCTCGTTGGGAGGTATAAGGTAGTATTTGGAGGTATAAGGTTGGATTGGTTTACTGTTAAAGCACATGTTCATAAACTATTTTCAGAATATTTCGGTACCATTATTATATCAAATTATCTTGTTAAATTATTTCTATCGGTAAGATCAGTCCTAGAAATATATCAATTAAATCACTGTTAATCCTTGCATTGCCACTTGTTTTGTATGAATCTCACTAAGTCATCAAAGACTTATTCCTCGCGTTTTCCAGTCTGTCCATTCCTCAGGATAAGATCGACGTGGCAGCATGGATCACATGAATAATTTTTTCAATCTTGCTTTTTGGAATATTCATGTAATTAAAAATGATTAATCATCAGTACGTAATTATTAAAGTGCCAAATTATTTGTATTCTCCAGACTTCCGCCATGTATATTAAAGTCAATTTTATCATTATGTGTATGGTTGATCCTGGACACTGACACCCCTTTCTACGAGACGTGTTTTAGTCTGAGCTGGGTAAAGTGTCTGGCCAACGCTGAACCAACTCGGATCGAAACGCGACTCATGGGGCGCGGCCGTCACAGTAACCATATCTCTATAGTTGAATCTTTCTTTATTTCTAGTTCTTACTCTTTTTGAGAATTCTCCTATAACCTGTGGAGAGGGGTTATTCTTCTGAATTGTAGATGGTGCGTCTCTTCCCACATTTTATCCAAAAAACTTTTCAGTGTCAGAATCTCTGTACTCTGGTGTTGCGACAACATCGGGAGTAGCCTATGTTGGCTCGACATCTGGTGCCACAGTTGTCTTGACCAGTTACTGGTGTTGAGTCCACATTATCAATGGATGATGCAGGCTCAACATTTCCAGGTAGGGGCAGAACATTCTGGTCATCACAGGTACCTCCAACAACAGATTCATCATCAAACACGATATTGAATTACTCTTGGATAGTGTTTAATCTCAGATTAAACACTTTTTAAGCACTATTATTAACAGAGTAACCAACAAATATGCATTTTTCACTTTTACCATCAAACTTGCCGAGTTGTTGTCTATCTTTCAAAATGTATCATGTACAAACAAATTCATGAAAATGACTCAGATTAGGATTCATCTTCTTGATAACTTCATATGGGGTCATTGTTGTAGCTCGTCTAAGATATACTATGTTGGAGATATAACAGGCAGTACTTAAAGCTTCAACCCAAAGTCTTTTTGTTATTTTATGGAGTTTAACATTACCCTAGCCATTTCTTGCAATGTTCTGTTTTTTCTTTCAGTTACTCCATTTTCTTGGGGAGTAATAAGGGCAGAATGTTCATGAGAGATACATCTAGAATCACACATATCATCAATTTTTTATTTTCAAATTCTCTACCATGATCAGATCTGATTCTAATAATACATGAATTATAGAGAGTTTTTATACTATCAACTAGTATCTTGAGAAGCTCTACATCCTCAGACTTTTCTTTCAAGAACTTTACCCAAGTGTACCTAGAATAATCATCCACAATGACATAGGCATACTTCTCTCCTATTAGACTGCAAACCTCAATAGGACCCATTAGATTCTTGTGCAAGAGTTCAAAACATTTAGAAGTTCTAGATATTGTCCTTCTACATGTATTAGAGCATGTGTATCTTTAGTTTGCTTACCTTGCAAACAGTCACCACATACAAGTTTACCTGGGCTGGTCAGTTTTGGTATTCCTCTTACAACTTCTAGTTTAATGATCTTTTCCAAATTCCTATAGTGGACATGGCCAAGTATCATGTGTCATACAACTGACTCATCCACTCTAGCATGAAGGCGCTAAGCATCTTCATCCACTAAGTAACAGTTGTCCTTTGATCTCATTCTTGTCATAACACAAGAATCATTCTTATCAAAAACATCACATGAGTATTTATCAATTTAACAACTAAATTATGATCACAAAGTTGGTTGATGCTGATAAGGTTAGCACGCAACCCTTCCACCAAGAGTACATCCTTCAGGTATGGAAAGCAATCAACATTTAGAACCATATTTCCTATTATCTTCCCTTTACTGCCTCCACCATATGTGACAGTACAAGTGGTGAATGATACAAACTCCATGAGGTTAGTCTTTGTACCTGTCATGTGTGAACAACCACTGTCAAAGTACCAATCACCAATAACACTGTGAGTAGTAGAGAAAACAACATTAAAGATAATCTTGATTTTAGAAGACCAGAGTCTGCTTTTTCTAGAACTGTTTAGAACAACAGATTTTTTGTGTTGTTGACCTAACATCCAAAATAACGTCACTGTTTTCATACTTGTATTTCTCATAAGTCTTTTTCTACTTAAAGTAGTATGGTTTCAAATGACCAGATTGATAGCAAAATCGACAGATATAGGTCATTTTCTTAGTTTTATGGGAATTACAATCAGCTTTGACTAAATAAGGAATAATTATTTCAGACTTATCGGGATAATCTTGATATCCTAACCCAGTCGTACCTTCATTGCCAACACTGAGTATTTCATTCAACTTACTTGTACCCGAGTTCCATTTGGCAATTGTTCTTTCTACTTCTTCAAGCTTTATCTGTACCTTTTCAAGTTGAATCTCTTTTCTGGTGAGACTCTTTTCCAGTTCGGTCACAGTTTCAATTAGGAATCCATTTTCCATTAGGAGATCATTTCGTCTTTTGATAATCTTCTTTACTTCAGCTATGAGTTCTCTGTAGATCATCTTCAATTCATCAATGATTTCTTCTTGATCCATTTTTCCTTCAAAGAAGCACTCTTCATCTAAATCTACGGAAGCACCAAAATAAGTAAGTTAAAGTGTTCCTCGTACTCATTTATATCAGTAATTAAGTACGTACTGAGAGTCAGGAATAGAGGTTTCATTCTCCCAATTATTAAAAAACTACTTCTCCTCTTCTACTTCTATTTGAGTGTTGAGCGCATCGGCCAATAGCAATGTTGTCCTGACATTCTGTTAGTTTACCTGAGTAAATAACGCTATTGTGTGTATTTCTTCAGAGGTAGATTAATGTTCATCTCCAAACCTGTCTCACCATCAATATCAACTTTGCACACTCAGTTAGAGTTGGCTTTGATTCTTAATGTAATTGCACGCAACTTTAGTTAATAATAACTCTCAGCTTCTACTGAAGTTCCACAATCAATCACAACTTTCATGTCCAAAACTTATCAGAAACAAGCACAAAATTTCAACACCTCAAGTTTTTTTCCGAATTCTAAACGATAGCATTGGCAGCACTTGCAATCCTGGGCCAAAGATCGGCGCACTCCTTTTCAATAGGACATGTGATTGCAGAACCTTTCATTTCACCTTTGGGATTAACAATCACACCAACATTGTCTTTGAAGTACATGAAGACACCGTCCTTTCGGCGCCACGGCTTGCGCTGACGAACAATGACAGCTGGCATGACCTTCTTACGGAGCTCAGGCTTACCTTTCTTCACCGTGGCCATCACCATGTCCCCCACACAGGCGGAAGGTAGTCTGTTGAGCCTACCTTTGATCCCCTTCACTGATATGATGTACAGATTCTTCGCACCGGTGTTGTCGGCGCAGTTCACCGTCGCCGCCACCGGCAGACCGAGTGACATCCTGAACTTGTTCCTCGCCGAACCTCCGCGACCTCGCTTCGACATCTTTGCTGGCTCTCCTTAATGTAATTGCACATTCATAGGCCAAGTGACCAAATCATTTGCATTCATAACACTGGATATCTTTCATTTGTTTAGTATCACTATCAGAAGGTCTTTTGAACGTGTATTTCACTATTTTACCAGGAAATATCTTTTTCAGATTGGCAGGCATATTCTTTTCTTTTCTAACTTTATCATTCAAGAAAATCTTATTGAACTTTCTAACAACAAAACCTAAATAAGCACTTATTTTAGTTTCATCACTAACTTCATCCTCAGTTTCTTTAAGAGCAAGTCCTCTCGTGTGTTAGTGGGTTCTAGATTCATTTCACATTCTTGTAAGACATTTAGAAGAGTGTGAAAGTTAAGAGTGGACATGTGTCTGGCTTCTTGCATTGCAACTTTCTTAACTTCAAAATTTGGAGAGAGTGTTCTCATGGATTTGTACATTAGTTTCTTATTAGTTAAGGGATCACCCAAACATTGACATTCATTTGAAATATCCATTAATTTTCAAAGTAAAAGGTGATACTTTTATCTTCACTCATCCTAATATTTTCAAACTTGTGTAAAGAGATTTGAAGCCTGGATTCCATATACTTACATCACCCTCACGGTGGATTTGTAGAAACATCCAGGCTAGCTGGCAGTTGTGCTATTTAGAATTAGCCTGAACATGTGTTGGTCAAGCCAACTGAAGATGGCACTGAGTGTTTTCTCATTGAAGGCAGCTGTATTGATTTCTGTTGGAGTCCAATGAGCTTCATGTTTCAGATTAACACCATTGTCCTTATATGGTGCCGTCCTTGGTGTACAGTAACCATCAATAATTTATTTCCGTGCCCGCAGATCTATGAACTTGATGTATGATCTGAGCCGAATCTTTTAATATGCATAGTTGGTCCCATCCAGCACTGGTAGATTGTTGTTCGTGTTGGGGTTCACACTAGTAGACTGTTGTTCGTGAAGTAAGTGCATGGCTCTGACGCCAATTGTTAATGTATGGATAGGGAATGATACTTTTTTTTAATTCACACGCTATGTTAATATAGAATGTTGTGTCAACACCGATTGTCTTCGATGTTGTCCCAACATTCACTAAAGAGTAAAGTGCAGCGGAATAGTACAAACACAGTGTATGGGTTCTTAAGAAGCTTTTGTGAATATTACATGTCGAGCCTTATGGCAAATAATCACTAAATAACTTTAATGAATTAACAAAATGAAACTGAGCAAGGAATCCAACCCTAACACCTAACTCACTACAAGCTATAGAGATTATATCTTTCACTCATTAGATAAATACTCAGCGAAACAAGACTGAAATACTTGACTCAAATGTTTATATATATGCTCTAGTCTCGTGCTTTAGCTTGATGTCGACCACTCTTCTTATAGAGTTTGGTCATCCACTCCCCGAAGATATGATCGACACAATTTGATTGTCCCTTGATTTCTTGGATAGTCTCAAAATCTCCCTTTGTTATTATCTTCAAAATATCTTCTATCTTTATCATAATCAGTTTCGACTCTATCTTCTTTCTTGATCCTTAATCCTCTTGAAACCTAGATCTTTCGATATCCTGAAATATATCAAATATAACAACAACTCGTGGAACTAGATAAGATCATGAATAACGACAAAACTGAATATATTAATCGGACAGTGTAGTGTGTTAAGTTCTATGTTGAGTCAACATTTGTTATCAAAATTGATTTGACAATAGATCGTATTATATATATGTAAGTGTCGGTTACAAGTGAATAGTCTAGCAATACAATGAGTCTATCTCAAATCAGGCATACACTATGTATCTCGCGTAGACTTGGTCCGGAACACCTCGAACCAACGCCTCGATGCTTGGATAGCAGTGGGATATCGGTGACTAGATCGGACGTACGTCGGTGATTGTCTTCGATATGATATCGGTGATGCCCACCGTCGTGATATCGGTGATGTGGTGGTATGACGTGTCAAAAGTGCAGGAGATAATCCCGATATCGAATGCGATATCGAGAGTGAGATCGGGGATGTATTTCGATGTGATGCGTGGTAGCTGAGGGATAATAATTGCTTACTTTGGGATCCGGGTGCCGCGTATTTATAGACCTCGGGATCCGGGGACCACAGTAACATATCGGTGAATATTATCGATATGACATCGAGAGTGATCCCCAATATGGTATAATGTGGGTCTGGTTTGGGCCAGGCCCAACATACGGGAAATGGCCATATCAAAAATGTTGGCCTAACATTTCACTTTATCGCACTTTCAATATTTATGATTAGAAAAATGAATTATACCAAATGCACATGTAATTGTTCGTTCTTGTTGATAAGATTTGTTAAATATTGCTCGTTTTCTGATGTTAATGATTGAATTTATTCCTTTTGTTTTTAACAAAGTTTAAGGTAGGGGCCGACTAATTTAAGTGGACAATAGTTACGTGTTTCTCTTTCGCTCTTGTTCCAATAATTATTGGCAGGTAGAGTCGGTGGCCTGTGAACAATTCAGCTAACGAGTAATAATATCAAAGAACATTTAACACCATCAACAGAAAAGTATAAGTTCTATTAACATGAAAAGAAAATACAATCTTTAAATAGAGCTACTATGTGAGCAAAACCGCATTGTGTAGTCACAACTGGGCATTATTGAGGTTTGAACATTACAAATCAAATTGTAAGAGTCGTGTGCCTGAGAAATTTCTGGTATATCGTACACCTAAAAGGTGCGTAGTAAAATTATTAAATTGTGAAGCACGCATGATGAACTATTTGGAGAAAAACGCTGCAGATGACATTATAGGTGACATTTGCTGATAATTGTTGGCTACTCCGGAAAGAAGATTAATTGATTTAGTTGTTTTATCTGTTAGCTAGAGTATCTCTAATTTTTTTAAAATTCTTTTACTAGCAATCTGTTATATAAATATATATTTAAAATATGAGGTTTATTTCCTCGAAACATTCACTACCACCGTTCGCTTGTACGTAGTACTCTTAAGAAAGAATGACGACGCGGACAAAATGCTCCTCGACAGAACTTATCTAAAATGAAGAGATCAGTTAAAAATACAATTTCTAAATGCACCTCCTAAAAACACTTACCACGTGACAAAACTCCCTGTAATCACGAATAGCAAACTTGCACTATAGAAAAGAAAAAAAAAAGATTTCGCCCCGTGATACGTGGCGAACTCCCATTCAAAGAAATGGAAAAACAAGCTACAAGTTTCCACCTATAAAAACCTCCCTCCAGAGCTCAAGAATAGGGGAGCCCTCACGAAGTTAAAAGAGAGAAAAGGCCCTCGATACCCCAGAAACACAACCCCCCGGGCCATCCCCTTACCACCCTTGTAGCTATTTTCTCCTAATTCTTTCTACCCTTATATAAAATTACTTTTTTCTCTTTATACGACCAAACACACTGTAGAAATACGATCATATATATATATATATATATATATATATATATATATATATGAGTTGGTTTAGAAATGATCCAAATCCAGCACAAAAGATTTGTACCTATTTTGGCACCATATACTGGAGAAAAAAATTACCCAAATGTAACCAACTCCCTAATTAATCATCATTATTTTTCTCCTTATTAGGTCACCTACGTGCTTCTTTTCTTTTACGCATAAGTACTAGAATATTCGATTTTTGTCATATGTAGCTATCAGTAAATTCACGGATATACACTATACCAGTAACTACTTTTAGATTTTATTCTGTTCCTAGTTTTCTACTTTTGGCCACTCGGCTTATGTACACTTTTCTCATTTCTCTAATTATACGTCGGCTTTGTAAAGGACAATAACTTTTTGATAAAAGAATAAAATGGGTTGATATTTTTAATGTATTGATTAAGGTTGCTTTTCGTAAGTTATGATTTAAAGAATATATGTGATTCAACTCATATAGTGTTTGCAAATTTCTATGAAAAAAAACTATTAATTTTTGGACTTAGTGTATGTCTTTACCAGTGACTTTTGCCTGTGCTCTAAAAAATGTCGGACAATGCATAAATAAATTGGACACTGAAAAGAATCATATATCTCGTCCTTATAGAAAAACCCGCAACAAAAATCGCATCGGAGGAACACCGTGAAAAAGAATTTTCCACGGCTACATGTTAGCTATAGACATCGCCTTGTCGACACAGGTCCGGTAAGACAAGAATATTAACACGATCACATGTCTTAACAGTCCACTGAAAACAGTCACGCGTGTATTAATGGTTTAACAATCATAACTGGCTCACCCCACTTAAATCGCGGTGGATATACATTAAATAATTATAATCAGATCCATCTCCCACGAGGCAACATTATAGGATGGCCATTACACATCGAAGAAGGGGGGCAAGTTGCCACAATCATAAGTACTCCCAATCTCTATATAAATCAAGAGATTCCATCATTTTAAATCATTTCCAATGAATGTCTACGTTTGTATACTCAGTTACAAGAACGGTATATTCTAAGTTATTTATCTTTTATTCATTCTTTATTCTAACAAGGGTCCATGTCCTTACGAAGCCTCACGTGAAACACTACAGCCCTAAAGGATATTCTCTTTTAATTACGAAATTGCGTTATGAACTACTTATCTTATTACTAAAGGAGTTACCTCCTCATGTGGTAAATACCTTATTACTTAGTATTTTAAGCATTATTTCAAGTATTTAAAAACACTCTAAATTTTTAGTCACTTAGTTTTTATTGTTTATTATACACAAGTAGTAATAAGTTACGTGTACAAACTATTGAAAGCGCCCCTAAAATTTGAAATTCACCAACTCCAGTTTTATAACAATTGATGCATACAACTGTTTGTAGTTAGCTAGAGAAAGTATAATGTAGCGGGGATCATTTTATTATTTATGGATGGTGGTCTGGATTTGTATTTAGACTATATTAGTATAATTCAATTTGGTCCTTCAATCTGTAGGCTTATAAGATCATCCAGAAACGAAAAAGTGAAAAAAAAAAAAATAATAATAGTCTTCCTACCTAACAAAAAGTAGCAATAACAGCAGGCTTGCAACCAAAAGGTATTCTCTCATTCAGCGACATCATTTTTTCTTATACAATGCAAGGATTCAATTAGCACCCGATTTTTCCACATAACAGATTGAGTCGATTAGATTTGACCAAAGAAAATAAGGAAAAAAAAAACAACGAAGACAACGTAACGTCACATGATCATTTAGCAATAGAAATTAATTTTTTTGCTAAAACTATAAAAAGTGGCTAAATTTTCCTATGTCATTTGGTGGTCATTTAATTCAAGAACAATTAAATACAAGAAAAAGATTTTAGTAAAAAAAGAAAACAAGGAAATTAAAGAAGGTGCTATAGTCTCAAGTTTGGCAGAACAATCTTCAAACAGCTAAAGTCACATGGCTTGTCTATTCCCTATTATATACCTCACCCATAAACAGCTAGCTCACAATTAAGTTCCATGAACCAAATAATATAATATCATCAAATTGCTAAAAGCTAACCCCACAACTTAACGACTTCAAATTAATAGAATTAACAAACCATTAACAAAAACTCAAAAAGTAAACCCGGTTAGAGTGAAAAGGAAGCAAACACACATAACTACAAGATATTCAAAACTCAGACAATGAAAGAAAGTGACACATTAACATCCACCAAAAGAACCACTTTCCCCTAATCAAAAAAACAATTATCACATATATGTTCTCTTGCCTTTAATTAATCACTTCATCATTCATACAACTGTTACATAACAAGATAATATCCAGTTATCCACTGAATGCTTTCATCATATGATCTCTCTGTCTCACTTTCATCCCCATCTGCCAATTTGCATAGTGTAAAACATACTATTTATTCATGAGCAAAATGTACAAATTTCTTTTTCTTTTCACCCTATAAATTTGCTCAATAAAACTAAAATTATAAAAAAAACAAAAAGTAACACCAACTGAAAATTTAACTTTAAATCATTCGATCGATCATCAAACGCTGACACGACAATTCTGCGAAAGCTGGTACTTAATCGCGTTACCAATAACAATCCCCGTATTCTTACTGTTACCAAGTGGTATGTACGCGGTACACGTCACGTGCAGATGATACCGCCCCGACACGAACGAGCCCACCTTCCACTTCACCCTGCCGTTGATCTTGATCGTCATCGTTATCGCGCCGTTAGCCTGATCCTGACTGAGGGCAATCCCATTGTACGGCGCCACCGGCACGGTGTTGCCGTATATAAACGGCGACCAAACGTTGACGTCCTTGTGGCCCTGGTAGACCGGTGGGATGGTGGTGTAGTAGGTGATCTGCTGGTTGTGGTAGGTCCCATACACGTCCATCTTGTCGTAGTAGATGCCGATACGAGAGTTGGGGTTGCGGGAGTTGACGGTGACCTGGACGACGGTGGAGATGATGTTAGGGGCGGAGACGGTGAGGTTGAAGATGGTGGCGTCTTGGAGGACGAAGCGGGGTTTCTTGGGCTGTAGGATGGCCCAAACGATGAGGAAGACGATGAGGACGATGAAGAGGAAGATGAGCAGCCCCGCGAAGAAACGGCGGAGGTACTTGTGCCTTTTTCTCTTGTGGTGGTCGCAGATTTTTTCCGACATGGTGGTGGTGGAGATGGAGGTGGTGGGTGGGGGTTAGGGAGTGGGGTGAGGTGTGAAGTGTGAAATAGAAAAGGAAGGGAGATGGGGTTTGGCTACTATCTAATATAGGCGGTGGAGTGTGATGTGTATCTTTTGGGATATATAGACAAACACACGCAACTGTGTGTAGTGTGTGCTTATGTATGCGTATGAGATGTATTTTATACTTATATACAAACTAGGTAAATTCGGCTCCTGCGGATGTTTGGCCTCAAATGATTAAATAAGTTAACACACAAGAAAAACGTACGCCTTGTTTCTATATCTCACATATTTCGTATGCTCATTCCCATTAATTAATCACTACAATTATATTAACAGGTTTTGGGCGAGGTATTGGTTTTTGCAGTGTTTAATATTGTAATCATTTTAACAACAAGTGTGCCACAATTGATTAATATGTTCGGTGCGCCAATGATTAAAAGCGTTGTTCTTGTTAACGGTTGTTTTTTTTTGAAAAATTTTGGGGGTGGATTCTAACGCCTTGCCCACGTTTGAAGGGAATCTAGTTGCTTTCTTTGTTGTTCTCCCCGAAAAAGTATATCCTTCTATTCTCGATTTGTACCCCGTTTTATAGGGACTAATTCTCGTACAAGTGGGGCCTCCTTCTGTGACAGATGTCCGATATATGTAAATAGGAGTGGGGTGTTTGTTTCTAATTTAGACAACTATCTCCGAGGAGGCTGACATAGCTTCCTGGAGTCACCGCCTTAGGGATCTAGATGCCATGTGTCTCTCTTATCCTGAGTCGATTCATTCTGTGGTCTTATCGATTTGGGGGATAAGGTTGTGACGTGTATCGTTCTCCCTGCTCTGATGCCCTTCTTCCGATATAAAGAACTTGGGAGGGGAGGTACTTTTTGGAGAGTTTCCGATAGGTCCCGATGTGCCCTTTTTATGGGGTATGGAGCCGGGAGGGATGGAGTCTCGGGTGATAAGGTAAGTACGAGACTATCGTATCCCTGGGGGTACTCGTGAAGATATTTAAAGCTTTCGATACGTTCTGGGGAATTTGTACTCTGTGAAATACTCATCGCAAGGAATAGGGCACCGTTTATCCAGTATCGAGAGGAGCATCTAAGCCTGCCGATACGAAGGTGGACTTCGTGACGCTCCGAAGGCATCGTTGGGGAAGGGCGTGGCTTTTGAAAAAAGCCTAAGGTTAACAGTTCTAATTTTAATGATAACCAATTCAAAATAAATGATATACATTATTACTCGGGCTCCAATGGATGATTTTATTCTATGGTGCACAGTTCAAGCGATTAATGTGTGCGGGTCCTCAAATCACTAATTCCGAAATTCGTTTTATTTTAGGTGGGTCCCATTTATGTATGGCTCCCAAATATTAATGTGTGGTTCCCCAAACTCTTAATTACGGATTTGTCTGATATTAAATGGACCTAACCGATTAATACGCACGGGCCCACAAGATTCTCATTACTGCAAAATAAAACAGAATATCGTGACGACACCAATAAGTTAAACAACATAAGTTTTGGGACAAAATAGGAAAAATTTAAAACTAATCGGACTTTTCTATAGTTTATTGTAGGACCCATAAGTAAATAACATAAAAATTTTGGGGCAAAATTATAAGAATTAAAAATCTTAAGGATTATTCGATAATTTACGACGAACTATAACCCACTTATTATTTATTATTACAAGATGAAAACTACGAAAGATAGATAATGGAAAAGATCCATTCATACTATAAATGGATCTTTTTAGTAATTTGAAAGTTTTTGGTGTCTTCTAAGAATTTATAACATTTTGTGGGTTCTTTAAAAATTTATAACACTGTGAACCTTTTAAAGCTTTATTTGTATATAAAGAATTCGTAACATTTTGTGGGGTTTTCAAAAAAGTTATAACATTTTGTGCGACCTCTTAAAGTTTTCAGGTGTCTTTTGATAGTTCGTATTATTTTGTAGGGTTATTTAAAAATTTATAACATTTTGTGGGGATACATAGAAGTTTATAACATTTGTGAGAATTTTTAGAAAATTTATAAAGGACCAAAATGAAAAGAACAAAAAATACAGGTTAAAAAGGTCAAAACTAAAATTTGGGGCATTATTGAAAAGAGAAAAATGGTTGATGAAAGGTGGCTATCCTCTCTTATTATTATAGTTGGGATGAGTACACTCTTTGAGTTGAATCTTGGGGGAGGAGAAGTAGAGATAATAATATGAAACTGAATGCAAATATGTGATATTGTCTTTATAATAAAAAAATTGATATACTCATGTTGAGTTGTTATTGCAGCAAATAATAATATAACGAGGAAGTATTTTTTTCGTGAAAACAAAGTCTATATATGTTGATGGATTGCACATGTGTACTGTTAGGTTTTGTGGAGCCTCAACAGTGAAAACGACTTTTCAACAATAGTACATATTGCGAGTCACGCTAAGAGTAGTGTGTGTCGTACTTAAAGCAGCGTGCGACGTGCCTGGAGCTTGTCTCAAAGTTTAAGCCATACATGTGTAAATATGAACTAATTCAGACTATAAAACTGCGAATGTCTCATTAATCAGTTATAGTTTATTTGATGGTACCTACTACTCAGATAATCGTAGTAATTCAAGAGCTAATACGTGCAACAAACCCCGACTTCGGGAAGGAATAGAGCGATTCACACTGCGGGTGGAGAGCTAGTCGCAGTGGTACAGAATCCCCAAAAAGCGCATAAATCCCTTAATTCTTTAGTAGCCGCGAGAGAGAGATAGAGAGAGAGAGAGAGAGAGCTTGTGATATCTCAAAAATATTGTGAAAGATTTGTGAGAGAAAATTGTTACATCATATTTGTAATCAAAATCACTCATCATCATAATGGAAATATGACTCGATGCGACCCTAGACGTCGTCATAAACGAACTGGGTGAGCAAATTGTGTCTTGTGTGCTTTCATTATTTTATAAGACTCGTATATTGTGATTTACTCCGCGGTTGTTGCTATTATCATAAAAATCCGCTATGCAAAAAGTGGTACATGAGCTTTAGGTTATGATGGACGGTACAACTATGTGGAATTGTACGATGTATGAAGGTTAAATGCAAATCAAAAAGTTCGATGGGTTGATTTATGAGTTTGGAGGAAGCGGGTCCAAGATTTATTGTATGGTAATGATATGTGGAACCATTGTAGGATAAACCGGGGGAGATGTCAGACGCAGATTGATAGAAGAACAATGAGCGTGGTGTGGTTGACTTTGAAAAAAAACGTGGCACTCCACATGAGGAATGAAGCAGCCACGAAGGACAAACTGAAGGTTCTTGCAACTATGTGCAAGAAGTCATCAGTAGCCAACAAGGTCCATCTCATGCGGCGCTTGTCTACTTAAAGATGATGAAAGACATACGGTGTCGGGTAATCTTAAAGAGTTTAGTTTGATAACATCAACGTTGACCTGGGTTGAAATGGATTTTCACGATGACGTTAAACCCTTAATTTTGTTGTCCTCTCTGCTTGAGAGTTGGAGCGAGACAGTTATTGTTGTTAGTTCATCACTCTAGCGGAAGAAGATGAACTTTCAAGAAGTGAGAAACCTGATTGTTAGTGAAGAAATTCACAGGAAATAGTCGAATAGTTCTTTAAGAAATTCTCCACGATCAATTTTGAGTACCGAGAATAAAGGTACATCGAAGCACAAAGTCTAATTCGATTCAGAGTATATCAAAAACAAAAGTCGAAGAAGGACAAGAGTTTCATTGAGTGTTGAAACTGTGGAAGGAAATGGCATTATAAATTTATTTGTTGAGCACCGAAGAAGGATGAAAACTTAGCAAACATAGCCACATATTAATGATGCATTAAGACTGAATTTGATGCAGTCCATTTAAGTCGTGGGTCTTTGATTCTAGACCATCATATCATTCTTGCTCATGCAGTAATTTGATGGAGAATTATGTTACTGGAAGTCTTGGAAAGGTTTATTTTGTTGATGATGAGCTTTGGAAAATCGTGGAAAATGGGATGTTTGAATCAAGTAGGCAAATGCAGGCATACGGTCGTTACGAGGCGTGAGACGCATTCCTAGCCTAAAGATAAACCTTGTCTCTGATGGACAATTAGATGATGACGGGTATCATCTATTTTTTTGTTCGGATTCCTGAAAGATTACCAAAGAAGCCATGGTGGTGGACCAATGTTACGTGTTACATGACTACGACGAAGAAGGGTAGCATTGTAGTTGCAGGTGCAAAAGGTGATGCTGATCTTTTGAATTGTCGACTTGGACACAAAAGTGAGAGAATGATCAAGATTATGTGTTCGGGAAACAAAAAAGAGTTAGTTTCTCATGTAGTGGTATAACCCTCGAGAAGTAGAAGTTTGAGCTGATATATAATGACTTATGACGTTAGACGCTAGTCTCGTCTCTTAGTAGAGCACAAGATTACATGAGTTTCATAGATGATGCTACAAGATAGTTATGGGTGTATTTTTTGAAGCAGAAACTAGAAGACTTCAATGTCTTCAAGAAGTGGAAAGCACAAGTAAAATCGACACTTGTCTGAGCGTGAAGTGTTTGAGATCTGACAATGAGGGTAAGTATGAACATGCATAGTTCAAATAATATTGTGCAGGGAACGACATTCTCATTGAGAAAACAGTCACATGACCATCTCAGCAGAATAGGATTGCATAACGTATGAACATGACACCGAAATAGAGGGCTAGATGCTTGAGGCTAAAATGTGATTTACTAGAGATGTTTTGGGCGGACATAGGTTCATATTGACACTACTGCAGGAAGTAAGTTGGATGCTAAATCTGTGAAATGCAAGTTTATGGAATATGGTGATAATGATCATGGTTATAAAATTGAAAAGTAATTCGCAGTTGAGATGTCATTCTAATGTCATACAAAGATAGACTGGGTGCACCAATTACCAGTGTTTTAAAAAGGCGAAAGTGTAAGGTGAGGCGTTATGTGTTTCCAAAAGCGAGGTGTAAGCCTCGAGGCACGAAATGTAAGCTTTATGTATTTTGATATTAAATATTATAAAAATTATTTGTTACTAAAAATATGATATATAATATTAATTTCATATAAATATATTCTATGTATAATATAAGTGCACTTTGGGTCACAATATTATGCATATTCTGAATAAGATTATTGTGAAAATAGGTGTTGTGACTTTCTTCTTTTAATTTATGTTTGAAAATTGCATATTTTTTTGTCAATTAAAAGATATATAATTTTTTCCTTTGATTTGTCATTGATTTAGTAAATAATTCTTTTTTTTATCAATATATAATTAGACGTTGATAATAAGGCGTAAGCCTTATAACACTTAAGCCTGTCGCATGAGCCTAGAGGTGTTTTGAGGGGATTTTACTTCAAAGCGAGCCTCAAAC
Organism: Linaria vulgaris; assembly: GCA_948329865.1. NCBI lineage: Eukaryota > Viridiplantae > Streptophyta > Magnoliopsida > Lamiales > Plantaginaceae > Linaria > Linaria vulgaris. The sequence continues at coordinate 11,555,439 of OX415254.1, read as the reverse complement.
GAGCTTTTTTAAAACATTGCCAAGTACTGACAGCGGTGATGTTCATGATGAAAAACTAAATGTTGTGGAATCGGACATTTTCAATTCGGATGAGAGTAATCTGAAGGTGCATGAGGATGTTAAGACAAAACCTTGTACAAGAGAGACTACTTTCAGGTGATCAAGTAAACAACGTCTGGCTTCGGAGAGATACGGCTCCACCATACTCTATCTTCTATTGACATAGTGGCGTGTTAAAGAGTTATGCAGAAGCAATGCAGAGTGTTTATTCGAGCAACTGGGAGCTTGCAATGGAAGATGAGATGAATTCCTTAAAGAAGGCCTTGCATAACAATGGATGTACAAAATTAAAAGAAGTCAATGAAAGCAAGCCTTACAAAGTAAGTTGGTTGTAAAGCGGTTTTTACAAAAGAAAAGGGGTTAATTACACGAATATATGTACTCTTATAGTGAAGTTGAGAAATATTAGATTGGTTGTAAGTATAGTCGTGATGGAGAATTACTGCTAGAGATGAATGTCAAGATGACTTTTCTTCATGGTGATCTTAAAGAAAACATCAACATGAAGCAACCAGAGATATACTTGACTGGAGGTAATAGTGAGCTTGTTTATAAAATGGAAAAGAGCTTGTATGGTTTTAAGAAATCTCCACGATATTGATAAAAGAGAGTTGATGGTTTCATTCACAAAATTGACTATAACAAATGCAATGTAGACAATTGTTGTTATTTCAAGAGGTTCGACAATTAAACAAGTGTCACTACATACGGTATCTATTAGAGAAGAAGTCCTAGTAGCTTGTGAAGATTCTAGTAACCAAAAATCCTGTTAATATGTTGACTAAAGTTGTGACCATAAAAAGTTGAAGCTTGTATAGCTTCAACTGGCCTTAGGATTTGAAAAAAACAAGGAATGGTGTTTCCAGGGCTAGTAGATTACTATGAGAATAATGATGGTATAGGCGTGGAGAGTACTATGAAGGGTTGTGGGAAATTGTTAGCTTTGTGGAGCCTGGACAATGAAGAACGGCTTTTCGGCAATAGTACACAGCGACGAGGCACCTGTATCGTGTTGTGCACACGGTACACAGCACAAGTTTCACTAGGAGTAGCATGTGTCACGATGGGCACATTATAGGCAGCACGAGTTATGCATGGATGGAGCATTTCACGCTGGGCGATAGATGACTATGTAAGTCGTGTTGCTAATGAAGAGTTGGTCCCATTAGTACTAAGCTTCTAGAAACGAGCAAAAAACTCTAATTCTTCAACAACCACTATAAATATAACTTTTGGGCCCTTCATTATGTGGGGGCAACACACACACACACACACACACACACACACATATACAGAGAGAGAGAGAGAGAGAGAGAGAGAGAGAGAGAGAGAGAGAGAGAGAGAGAGAAAGAGAGAGTACTTGTGAGATTTGCGAGACATTGTGAGAGATTGTTCTAGATAATGAGCGACAATTGTTACGTGTTATTTGTAAATGAAATCACTCATCATCTTATAGTGAAAATACTGGTTTGGTGCGCCTCGAGAGGTAGTCACAGACGAGCTCAATAAATAAGTTGTGTCTGGTGTGCTTTGATTGTTTTATCGCTTGTCTTGTATTGTGAAATGTCATATGGTCATTGCTATTATCATAAAAATATGTTGTGCAATATGTACGCGTATTAGAATCTTAATATTTTGAGCATTAGGAAAAAAATTATGTATTTGGGGATTTAAGATCAATTATATTTTTAAAGAGCATCTTGAGACCCTGAATGCGTAAAAAATACGACTACACGACTACAAATAGAAGAGCAAGGATATGGGGGTAGTGTTTTACTCGCATTTCTAATGGTTCCTTAAGGACTACGATTTATTCGGTCTTCGAGAGAGCATTTGCATTAATAGGCGTGTCCCAAATTTCTTAGGTCGAATGTCGGATTAGTGGGATGCTTGAGCGCAGTGGCGTATCTCGATTGGGGTAGGGGGTTGTAGCCCCCCTCTCCCCAATTTTTTTTAACAAAAAACATTCTCTACCTATGTATATGCATGTTGGTGTATAAAGTATTTGGGGCCTTAGTTTAACAAGAAATAGAAAGGTTGGATACGCTACTTCCAAACTGGAATTGAGAAATTGCAAACACTACTATGCATTATTGTCCAATTTATATATATCCTCAATGTTATTTTAATTAGCAAAAAAAACATTTGATGCTAAAAGTTAACAAAAAAAGTGTACTACTTAATTAATTCAAATTTAATGAAATCACAAAGCTTTGTTTTTAATTGTTTATTTGATACGTAAAGAACACTTGTTGTTTAAATTTAATTGTATGCATATTTTTTTATCATTTTTTGAAAATCATTAGTTTCTTGATCTATAAAAATGTAAGTGTTGTATATATTAGTTTTATGATGCTTTTATAATTTTCAAACACATATAATAGAGGCGTAGCATAGTTTAAATCTTTTATTTTAATATATATATAAAAAAAAAATTGGTAAGAGTTGTAATGAAGAAAAAATACACTCTTATCAGTATAGTAATGTTAAAACTTAAGAGCAGCGATTTACAGTGGCGACTCATAAATCTGCAGATCTCCAACCTCAAAATCAATCAATGGAATCGGAGTCTTCGCCTCCGGATCAGTATACCATCTTCACATTCAGCTGAAATGGATCAAAACTCACTGACGCATCCGAGAAATGCGTATATATTCAATGTTAAACGAAATAACTTGCCGCAATCACCGGTGAACAACGTGTCCGAAGTTAACCCGAAGGTTTCATATGCAAGTAAAGTTCGACCTCAGGACGTAAGAATCGACAAATCAAAGAAAGAGGCAATCAAGGGTAAGACCATGCTTATTCCCCCATCCAGAGACAGAAAGTATAAGACAATCAAACTCTCAGATGAACTCACACAATCATTGCGAATAAATGAAAGATTACGATCATACTCAAAATTATGGGGAGATCATGGTTCTACCCAAATTTAGTGAACAAACTATCGAAGGCAGTGAGCTCGTCGACCTAGGGCAAGGATAGTACTGCTTAAAGGCAATCTCGGATGCTCAATCAGAAAGGACTTTAGCAACTAGCCGGTAGTTTTCTATATATCCGTACATGGACACCAGAATTCTGAACTGATGAAACCAACATTAATTCGGTCATTACTTAGGTTAGAATGCTTAAACTTCCACTTGAGATGCTAGATGAGGCCGTACGCATCTTTGTTGCAGAAGCTATACGAAAACTTATTAAAACTGACGGAAATACCTTTACCGCATCAAGAGATAAGTTTACACGCTTTTGTGCCCAGCTGGATACGAACATCCCACTCGAAAGAGCAATTTTTATTGGTGATAAACTATATCAAGTCCAATAAGAAAACTTTGCAATCATATGTTTCACTTGTGGCCATGTTGGTCACTCGTCACAAGCTTGCAAAGAAACATCCTTGGAGAATGTCGAGATTAATGATGCGCAACCAATGGACACGACTGAATCCTCAAAAGGAGAAAAGAGTGCACCAAAATCATGGTCAATAAAGAAAGCTAAGAACAACAAGTTTGGAGAGTGGCTCCAAATGTTAAGGAAAAAGCCATGGGGGAAAAGAGAGAAGGCCAATGAAACAAGGCAATTTCCTAACGAAAAAACCGTGGATAAAAAACGTGAGAAAGGAAAAAATATTGCAAGCCCGATCATAATAAAAAGTGCTCAACTATGAAGGACTTCCACCCAGGGAAGGAAGGACAAGGATCGTACGTCTACTATGGAAAGGAATCCATCTACAAAGAATCCCAAAAGTAGTAAAACGGAAATAAATGGAAGAAAAATTCAACTACTCACAAAAAAGGAATTACAGTTGGCTTACAATATCTGCTTACAATCAAGACATGCATAATAGAGAAGGAGAACCACATCCTACACCACTGGCTAAGATTCATTCTAAGCAACTTGGAGAAAAGATGACAAAAGTATTGTGTGTTAGAACTCATGCGACAGATGATTTTAGCATGGGCGGATTGGACAATGGATGACCCCATGCTTACGTACCAACTCATTCACCCCAGAATGAAAGTCATCACATGGGATTGCACGGTGCGGGCGTCTTGGACTTTAGACTCAACTTCAAAGAGTTGATTCAGGTTAATAAACACGACGTTGTGTTCTAATGGGAACGAGAGTGTCGGAAGAGCGAGCGCTTGAGATTGTGCCCACTCTCGGATATATTATGTATAGCGCTTACTGACGGTATGGATGGTGTGATATGGATGTTGTGGAATTCGAATAACATAGATGTGGAGATCAAAGACAATGGCTACCAGGGTATTCATGCTTTGATCGGACCCAAGAAGCAGGAGAAGTGGAGAATATCTGGAATCTATGTAAGACCCCATGCTGAAGATTAATTTCAAGTCTTTAGAAAGCTTGAGATTATGTCAAGACATATAGATATATCGTGGTTTATCCATGGAGATTTCAATGAGATTGGGGCTTTGCACGAGAAAACGAGAGGAAACTCGAATGTCTCACACCGTTGTTTTGCTTCCGTTAATGGATAACGACTTGGGGCGTTCCAGACCTTGGCATTCAAGGTCCAGTGTTTACTTGGACCAATAAAAGAGAAGGGGATGAAATTATTAGAGAACGCATTGATAGAGCTTTGGATATCCCTAATAACATGGTCGTACAGCTCCCGCGCACTCATGGCGACCAGCATCCAGTCCTTACACGATGCGAGGGGATGGAAACTTGGGTCTTAAGGAAGCCCTTTTGATTTTAAGAGATGTGGTACCAACATCTGGATTGCAAAAAACGCAATGAAATTCGCGTGGGAAGGTAGCCTGAAGCTACTTGAGGCCATTAAAAAAGTGCCAGCCATTATGATTCCCTGGAATCTTACAAGCTTCGGTAATATTTTCAAGAGAAAAAGACATGTCCTCAATCACTTAGAAGGTACTCAGAAGGCCCTCTCCCGTTATCAAAATGACTTCTTGGTGCGTCTAGAACGTGAGCTTATCGAGGAGCATGGAGAAATATTACGACAAGAGGAGACATTTTGGAGGCAAAAGTCGAGAATTAAATGTTCACAGGGATGAAAACATAAAATCCCTCCATAGTCAATTCAAGCAAAGAGGAAAAGAAACCAAATACATACATTAAATATTGACAATATTTGGATTGACAACCCTCAATTCCTTAAAATCATGCCGTGGATTTCTTTCATCGGCTTTTCTAGGCACGAACGTCGTTACACCACCATTGCCATGCTCTTGATTCCAGAAATTCACTAGGCAAGTTATTTTCCCTTGATATGAAAAGCACGGTTTGGGTCGCTCATCTTTCCCAAGCTCCCTACCCAGACGGTTTACAAGCAAAAGTTTATCAAGAATTTTGGTCTAGGTTAAGCGGGTCTTTGTTCTAATTTGGAAATAATGCTTTTCAGAAGGTAGAATTTGATAAAGAAGCATGTGAAACGTTCCTTTGATTAATGCCTAATGTACCTAACCCGAAGGTTATCTCTCAATATTGGGCGATATCTTTGTGCAAGTTTCTTACAAACTAATCACAAAGAGCATCATCTTGCAACTGAAGCCGGAGTTAATTTCCCCTATTCAATCGAGTTTCATCAAAGGACGTGGCACGCATGATAACATCTTGGTGATACAAGAGATTCTCCACTCTCTTCGACATAAAACAAAGAGCAAAACGGGACACATGATCCTCGAACTTGATCTTGAGAAAGCATATGACAAGATAAGTTGGAGTTTCCTCGAAGAAACACTAAACGCGTTCAATTTCTCAAATAACATCACCAAACCATCATGTTTTGTGTCACAAATGCATCGACACATATCTTATGGAACGGTGAAGCACTTGAGCCATTCAAACATGGATGCGGTCTACGCCAAGGTGACCCATTATCACCCTATCTCTTTGTTCTTTGCGTGGAGAGGCTTACCTACTTAATTTTGAGGTGGTGAGTGAAAAAAAGTGGGAACCTATCGTCCCGTGCCGTGGAGGACCACAAATCTCCCTTTCTGTTTTCGCGAATGATTTAATCCTCATGGGAAAATCGAAGATCAAGACGTCTCACACCATCACAAAGGTACTTATCTATTTCCGTCGGTCATCGGACCTCAAGTTAAGCAATGTAAAATCAAAAAAAAAATCTCAAAGACGGGTGGATTGAGTTTAAAAATGAGTAATTGTACGCACTTGGGGTTTGAACAAACGAACAATCTCGGGAGGTACCTCGGAGTACACCTCTTCATGGTCGGGTTAAGGGGGAAGACTTCACAAGTCTTTTCGATAAACTCAACACAAGATTCTCGGTTGGAAAGGACAAACTTTGTCTCTCCTGGGAAGAGCTATACTTGTCCAAGTCTCATCTACTGTCGTGCCAATCCACGTTATGAAATGATGTTGGATTCCTGATAATGTTTGCTAAAAATTGGACCGACTAAATAGAGATTTTATTTGGTCTAGAGATCTACAAATGCAAACTATATCTAGTCGGTTGGCAACATGTTACTCGGAGAAAGAATGAAGGAGGGTTGAGAATACATGTTGCAAGAGTTAGCAATCGCTCGCTACTTGCAAAACATTGTTGAAGTCTATTATCAGAGAAAGATGGCTTATGGAATGAGCTTGTACATGCGAAATTTCTCAAGGGAAAAAAACTTGTAGAATACGAGTGCGACAGTATTACTGGGAAAGGGTTGCTCCGATGTTTTAACCAGATCCGATAATACCTTTGATGGAAAATTGGGACGGGGGATAAGATCTCATTCTCGTTCAATAATTGGTTGGGTTACACGAGAAGTTTTGGTTGGGCGTGGAACATTGAGGAAGAACACCAACAACTTACATTTAGTGATGTGATTGATAAGAAAGGCAAGTGGAACTTAAAGGATTTGCGAACGGAGGTTAATCAGAGCTGGACTCATCTAATCGAAGGAAAAGCTTCGAGATTGACAGAGGAGGAAGACCGTATCCTTTGGAGTGAAACGGCGGACGAAAAATTTACTTGCCAAAGCGTGTACAAAACACTCTACCGCGCGTATGAAATCGAGCAACATACGGCCAAAAACTTAGCATGGATTTGGAGAGCCCCTTATAGTAATAAAAATTGTTACATGTTTTGGTTAGCCTCTCAAAATCACATCACTTGAAACAATCTCAGAAAGGAGCGAAAGATTATGGACTCTGCAGCATGCGAGGTTTGTAATGACCCGGACGAGTATACAATCAACATCTTACGTTATTGCACGAATGCAGTCTGGAGAATGCTACTTGGTGGTAAGGATTTGCTCTATTTTAATAACCTGGATGACGGTAGATGGCTCAAAATTAACCTCAAGCACCGTGAGGAAATATGCCCAACAATACCGGATACTCCATGGAATTTTATATTTGCTGCAAGCCTTTGGATGATATGGAAATCGAGAAATGCGGGGATATTTAAACGCAAGTTGGAAGAACTATGTGGTGGTTGGCGAAATTAAACAACTTAGCGTTGATTTAGTCAATGCCAACTGCGGTAGGAATCCGAACATGAAGAAACAATGGGAAAAACTGCAACTGGGATGGTTCAAATTAAACATGGACGACAGTGTGAAGACGAATATAAACACGGGGACGATTGGTGGAGTATTACGAGACGAAGAAGGTACGTAGGTATGAGGATTTAAAAGGCGAAAATCATGCCACATGGTTTTCGAGACCGAAGTGGAAGCTATCAACGAGGGGCTGAAAATCGCTTAGGAAAACCGCATTGGCAAGATCATTATCGAGACAGACTCGTATGAAGTGTTCAAGGTGATTACGGACAGCCACTATACGAATCTTGAACTTCAGCAAGTCGTTGAAGAAATTCGATGGATCCCACGGGGAAGGAACTCGCTAGCGGGTGCTATCTCTAAGCTTAATTATGCAGAGGACGGTGACCATTGTTTTATGTTATCGCCACCTCCCGAGCTTATTTTTTTTTTATCTAAGGATGTAACCTAAATGCACTTTGTTTTTCGTCTTATTATAAAAAATTTATGGTAAAACTTAGTGTCAAAAGGTTTTTGGCTAGAAACAAAAGACCAAACCAACATAAAAAAAATTGCGATCATTCGTCTGTTTTTTAAGCTCCCAAAAAAAATTATTTATTGGGCTATTGTTTCATGAATTTTCTCTCCTCTTAGTCCTTTTTTCGAATTCTTGTCTATTGTTCTTTCTAAAAAAAAATTAGTCCCCACAATGTTTGAGTTCTGATACGCCACTGCTTGAGCTTCGACAGAGCCATATTTGCGAAAGTTATTCTCCTAACATGATGGTTTTTTATTTGATTGTTTTCATACTTCAAAGATTTATGCGGGTGTTTAATTTTCAATATCTCTAGGATTAAAAAAAATTAATTATCCTCTTATAATATTTAATTATGAAAACTTCAAGCGTACTATACTCTCTTCTTTTATTGCATAACTAACTTTTTGGGGCTTCAGATGGCCGCTGACTAATATTTGCGTCACAAGTTTAACAACTATATAGAGAATAAATGGTGTTTAACAAGCACTTAGAGAATAATAAAATTCACCGTTTAGGCATAAAATGGAGCTTAAATTCAATCCTTCATTTAAAGTACAATTGAGGAAATTGGTTTTGGCTGTCACAAACGCATTTCCTCGTTAGGATTATCGGTCATTAATTGAATTGGTGTAAGAAAGTCTAGCAATGGGACTTAGCATGTGGGTTTGCAATATTGTCTATTAGTATAGGTGATGGAAGAAAAATTGTGGTGCGTTAGGCATGTTAAATTCCACGAAAACGACGGGTATGGGTCACGCTTTTTGTAACAGTGAAGATACACGTAAATATATGTGCCTTTTATTCGCCAAAAGGTCATTTTATGTGCAATTTTTGGGGAGGGTTCATTAAAGGAGAAAGATAAAAGGTATAAACCCTATTACCTTCTTACGGAATATAAATAATGGAACCCATTTTCTACGTGGGTTCTCTTTGTGTCTTTATGTTAAAAAAAGAAAATTAGCAAATAAAGGTTCACAAATAATTAAAAGATACAAAATGGTGACTCGAACTTCTATAGCTAGGCCTAGGACTCTATTATTTTTACCATTTTAATGAAAAAGTGGAGGTATTAATGCTGAATTTAGATTGCTATGCAAACTTAGGACCTATTTTGTGATCCAGTCAAATCAGTTTCAAACTTTGTCACATACCTATCCGGCTATTAAGATCGACTTCGTAATTAGTAGTTATCAATAGTCTATACATTACGAATTTTAGAAATTAATCTTCGAATTCTTATTTCCTAGTGATCATGATTAACTCGGAACAACTCTATGTGTGATATATACTTTAGAATTATTTGAATTTGGAATTCGTGATAGGACATGTGGATTGCCACCGTCTCATGTGGTTACGCGGCCATTACAACATATTAAAATTTAAAAAGGGAGTGGAAGCTTCCTTTACGCAGAACGGAATCTTGTGAATTAATCAAAGTTCATAGTTAACAAATTAACAGCTAATGTAATTACAAATACCAAGGTGCCTAATTGCTTAGCTGACACATTTGCAATAACAAATAGTTATAGGTTAAGGTTTTCAGCCTACTGATTTATATATTCAATCAGTATTAATTAAAGACGGTTTAATATAATTCTTCTGGAGAATGTAATCAGCGGAGAAGATGGCATCAATTAACCATTGCTTTATAGTTAACACATCACGTTGATACAGCTATTTTGACCAGAAGTTGACCCATCCGTTGAAAAGTAGAGTCCCTCCCCTTTGGAAATATTTATTGAAAGTTGGTGGTAATATATGTTCAAATTTAATTCATCTCGTTACCGGCAAAAGGTTAATCTTATTAAAACTTCAAAGGTTTGTCCTTCTTAGACCTTGTTAATTATTGTTGGAAAATGTGCACTTTATCTTCTAATTAATGATCAAAATTGTCTTACCAAATCTAAATAATGGACGTATTTCTGTATTTTTGTTCGATAGATTTTTAAATGAACATTTTTTTTTAAGGACAAACCATCCACAAGGTTGTTTAAGGCTTGATAGAGAGACAACCGATTAGTGTTTTGTGGTTCAGAAATCACATTTCATATGTCGCGTCGGTGAGTGGTACTTTTGCATTTAGGGAGTAATTAGGACAAATTAATACTTCTGCCCTGTAAGTTTACACCGTTAAAAAAAGTGCCCTGTAACTATGAAATCGATAAAACTAACCTACGTTTTGGCTTTTTTTCAATATTTCTGCCCTGAGCTTGCCAGCTCACAAAAAATGCGAACGTGGCATCCGATATGGCAATTCCGGCACACGCCCATTAAAAAACGCCCCTCCACGTCTGATTTCCCTCTTCAACAAAACGTTTCTTCCCTGATAATAACAACACTTCAACAGAAAATATTTTTACAAAATCAAATCCCCCAAATCGACGAAGAACCCTAACCCTAATTCTAAAATCGAAAATGTCCGAATCGACCATGAGCTCTCATCTAGTGTGCAATTGTGGAAGACCGGCTGTCGTGCGCGTGTCCATGACCGATGGGAACCCTGGACGAAGGTTCCACGGGTGTCCGCGATGGCCCCTTGGGTGTCGACTATGCATTTGGGAAGATCCGCCCGTCTGCTCATATGCTAGGGCTGTGATTCCAATTTTGCGCAGAAGAATCGAGAGGGTTCAATGTAGAGTTAAGGGACTTGAAGAAGAAGTTGCGTCGAAGAAAGAATCCAAAAATGATACAATGCAGTCGTCGTACGAGAAAACCACAAAGGAGCAAGAAGAGAAAATCAAGGTTTTGCAGATTGAGAACAAAAAATTGGAAGTTAGGGTTAGATTCTGTTATATGATCATTATGATATTGGTTTTGGTTGTTGTAAGGTTGTATTGAAGCCATTGTTTTTGGCTTATTAGGATGTGTTGTAATTTGATCCACAGTAGGTGTGTTTTTCATTGGAATTTGTTGCTGGTAGTATTAAGGTTGGTGGTTAAGATCTTGATCAGTTTGATTAAGATTGTGTATGCATAAGTTTCATCTGTTTGAGTATCTTTGTTGATGTTCATGTTGTTCAAGTAATGATGTTGTTGTTGTTTTGTTAACCATTTCGAATTTTAGTCTTTTCGCCTCTTCCTTTTGTATGGATTGTTTTGTCCAAGATTATATTAAATGTATGGACATTGTGGGGGACGAATGTGTCTGTTGGGTTACACTCTCACTACTGCAGACCATTTCATTCCCAATGTACATGACTGTTGGTGTAAACAAGAAAGAACTTTTGAAGCGTGTAAACAAGTTTGTGAAGTTTGTGACGCGTGCCCTATATGTTATTGAAGTTTGTAAAAAATGCCCTTTAAGTATGATTCATGGTTAAGAAAATGCCCTTTAAGTATCGTTGTACTTAAAAAAATTGCCCTTCAAGTATTGATTTTTGTAAAAAAAATGCCCTTTAAGTATTATAATTTTCCAAAAAAATGCCCTTTTTTGGACCGGTGCAATTAGTTAGTGGTTGAAATAAAAACTAAAATATAGAGCAATTAGAGTCGATTAGACTCTCGTGTCAGGGGGAGCGTTGAGATTAATAATTATGTCTTAATGAAGTATATTCATTTACCCCCTCTATTTAACCATAAGCATTCTTCACCGTGAGCAATAGTGAGCAATCTCCACCTTGAAAATCTCCCAAAATCTTTCAAACCCTCCCAAAAAACCAGTCAGTTCCGTGCTCATGGCCGCCTCAAACATCAGCATCTTGAAGGAGTACTATGACACAACACAGGTAGAAAGATCCAATACCCCCTCTGTTTTCTTTGAAGTCATACTTTTCTGAACCACCAAAACTTATTCTCGACTTTTTTTGTTTTTGCAGGATACCTTGTTGGATCATTTCTTGAACTTTATTGATTTCACAGAGGGTGATGAAACCTTCATATTGCGCAAGCTGTCTTCTATTATTGGGGAAGGTATTAGGTTTAACGCTGTGCAGTTAGAGGAGTTCCATGCCAAGATCGCAAAAGAGCTATCCATTCGCAAGAAGAAGGAGATCACTCCTTTCATGGTTAAGGAGAGGTTGATGATTATGAAGTGCCGCCTGAAACTTTTCCAGAGATTTTGGGCTCATCCTGGAGTGCAGTTCAACATCAAGACTGGAACCGTGAGGCTACACCCGTTGAAGTACGTGCAATTCATGAAACAAGTAAGTTAAGAATCTACCTATTGTGGGACAAATTCCTTTTTGTTTACGCTTGTTAATAAGAGAAATTTCTGTTCTTTCAGCCTATCCCGATCGACAAACATTTTGCTGAGAAAGGTTTCCAGCATTATGGCCAATTATGCTACTGCCTCCAAGTTAAGAAGCTACCTATTGAGAAGATTAAAGTGATCACGAAGTTTGACCGCTTTGAAATGGGGCTTTATGACTCGGAGTAGTGAGGATAGGTTTTTACGTAGTTATTTGGTTGTTTGTTTTTGAACAATTAGAAGTGTTTTGTTTGTCATTTTTATGAAGTTGTATTAACTGCTTTTGTGTGTTAATGTTCTGACTTAGTATAGACTCCGTTATTTTCTATATGTTATAAAGTTGGTTGTGTATGGTTTTGCTTGTAAATGGTATGAAGTTGGTTGTGTATGTTGCGTAGAAGTAATTTTCAGAAAGCAAAAAGACATTCTGACTCCTTCACAAAAATAGCATTCTAGAACAGTATTGCAATTTTGCAGCCAAAATATAAATGTTTACAGAGCATATACTGCTCATATTACATTGGTAATATTTTAGCCTCAAAATAAACCTGGTAAGCAGTTCATCATCTACTCCATTGCAACAAAATTTTGGATAAACCAATAGCAAATATCTGCCTTCACAAAATATGCAACACTGTTAATCATACTCCAATATGGTCTAAAGCTTTTCCTTCCCTTTCCTGCCAACACCTTTCTTTTTTGAGTCATTCCCCTTCTTATTCACTCTGCCCACCTCATCTCCATCATTGATTTTACTTATCAAAGCACCCAAATTTGACATCTTCACATATTTCCTGCTAATACCTTCATATGGATTAATCCGGTCTTTCTGTGAGCCTAAAGCTTCGAAGCAATCACTTAATTGGTCTGTGATTTTTGGTGGAGCCTTAGAAGGCTTCTAGTTAATCAAAGTTGTGACCCACCCATCATCTCTTATCTCATCTTCAGATTGCTCTTCGACTGCTTCAACAGGTGTTGGTGGAGCAATACCATTCGTAACGGTTACATACTGTATATTATACAAATAGTTATAAACATGATCATTTTAAATTGTAAAACAGATTGATGCATGTAGTGCAGTAATAATACCTTTTTCTTCAATTGTCTTTTATTCCTTCTGGCAGTCCTTGATGATTCTAGAACTTCATTTAGAGTTACATTGTCAACATCAACAATGCCTTCATCAGTCATCTTTTCAACATTTGGGTTATTAACAACAGATTTCTGCATCAAATTGTCCTGGTTCTCAACTTTATTACCAACCCTTTTTCTCAGTCTTCTGTTCCTCCTAGCAGTCCTACATGACTCAAATAGGTTTTCATTTTCGTCCTCATCTTCTTTCTCTTGATGGTTCTGTTCAACTTCTTCATTTATTTCTTCAGGAATATGCACATCATCCTGGCTATCAAAATTATCTACCTCCATGACTCTTTGCCTTTTGTTTTGTCTAGCAGGCCTAGTTGATTGCTGAAACTCTGCCAGAGTTTCAGTATCCTCTTTTTCATTCTCCACTTCCTGTATTTCCTGGTCATCAGCTACTCCAATGTTTTGAGGTTCCTCTACTATTGTCTACACAATTCATAACAAAGTTTTCATCAACAAGATGATCAACCAAAACTAATTATAAAGAGTTATTTCTCTCACTTACTTCCAGATAAGTCAGTTTCCTTCTACTGCTACTACAGATAGAAGATTCCTCCAAGTTTTCTTCTTCAGAAGTCCCTTCAGTTGGAACAGGTGTAGGAGTAGATCTCAGTCTTTTACTCCTTCTCAAATTCAGATTTGTTTCTACAGCAGTGTTAGGAAAATCTGGAGCACAACTTGATGTATCTGTTGTCTCTTGCTGAGTTGCAGCATCTTCAGCAGCCTAAAATTTATACAATATATATGTTTTTTTAGCACCATTTATATCTGTAAAACTACATTTTATTTAAATCGAATGTCGTTGTACCTTAGAGTTTTTCTGTGTAGAACTTCTTATTTCATTATCTTCAGTGGCCTGATTTGTTCCCTCCTTCCTACTTCTTCTATTCCTCCGCCCTCCTTGTCTTGATGACTCTCCTTCTTTTTCAGGGTTCCTGCCTTCACCCTGGCCATTTCGAGTGCTATCCTTTATTTTTTGGCAAGTCCGAGCATTGTGCCCATCAGCACCACACTTACCACATTTACTTGGACCTTGGATCCTCCTACACCTGGTGACTTTGTATTTATTACCCTTGCCTTCCCTCTTCTCTGATTTTCCAGCTCTGGGTTCCTCCTCACCTCTCTTTCTTGCCTTTTTTGGTCTTCCAGCTTGTCTACCAAAATTGGGTGGGAGTGGAGGGACATAGTCTTCACCAATCCAGATTTCATCACCAGCAATTGGATAAATTGCAAAATCGTACACTCTATGATATTGTTCTAGAGTATAAAAATCTGAAACATAGTCGGCTATCTGCCCTCCACTATACAAGATAGCACATGCAGCATGTTTGCATGGAATACCTGTCAGATCCCAAACTCTACAGCTACAATTCCAATCTCTCAAGTTCACAGTATGTTGGGAATTGTCAAACCCATTGATTTGATAGTCAAAATCTGTTGACTTGATTGGATAATAATCAGATTGATCCTGAGTTGCTTGGGCAACCAAATGTTGGATGTTGGGGGGTAAAGCCTTATGTTGATCTTCTGGAACCTGCTTTTGCCACTTGTTTCTTGCATTTTCTCTTCCCTTTGTCATTTTAACCATTAGATATTCCCTTATCCATTCACATAATGACAGGATTGGCCTACCTCTAGCAGGAATCAGCACACCATTCCAAGTCTCACATAAATTGTTCAAGATAAGATCAACACAACAATTTGGCTTGAAACCAGACATAGACCAATGTTCTTTTGGTTTGTCATTGAACCATCTTGCAAAGTTCCCACCCAACTTTGCCTCCATCACCCTCATTGACTTCTCAAACTCAGGAATGGTTGTCTTGTAGGCAGCATCCCATATGGCCTTCTCATAGTCATCTCCTTTGAATCCAGCTCTGTAAGCATTCCTAATCAAATGCCTTACACAATATCTATGTGTGACATATGGGAATACATCATGGAAGGCATTGATCAAGCCCTTTTGTTTATCTGAAATAAATGTCAGGTTGGAATGATCATGTAGCTCCAAGTCTTCTTTCAACAATGACAAGAACCATGACCAATTGGCCTGGTTCTCAACGGTCACAACAGCAAATGCTAATGGAAATATACTGTTTGCCAGGTCAACTCCCACTGCTGTCAAAATAATTCCTTTATTAGGACCTGTTAAGTGGGCTCCATCTACACCAATAAAAGGCCTACAACCAGCCTTATACCCATCCTTGATCGCCTGGTAACATATATACATGCTCTTGAAAATAGTCACGCCACCAATCTCTTCTGTGTGAATTGCAACAGATGTACCAGGATTGGTTCTTTTCAATTCAGCTTGATAATCCCAAAGTCTGGAAAATTGGTAAGCTGGAGTGCCTTCCAACTTAGTAGTTGCAGCCCTTTTGGCACAGTAAGCCTGATTCTTGGTAACATCTACTCTGAGATGTCTGATTGAATCCAATCTAAAAGCTTCATGGTTCCTGTTCGGATCTGTTTTGAAGAATTCTATAAATCTTTCGGCAAGCCATGGGGCCTTCAAATTCCTTACACTGAACCTCTTACCACATTTGTGTTGTGGATTGTATTCCCTTATTTGCCAGGTTTCCTCAAGATCTACTTTTAGTCCATGAAGCCTCCATGGACAACCAGCATGAACACATTTGAAATAAATCCTGAATTTGTCACTCTTATCAACATAGACACTTCTTCTGTTGTTGATCGCATCTGACTGCACAGCCTTTTTGAGTTCATCTTTAGTGTTGAATAGCATTTTCAACTTGAAAGTAGGGTTCCATCGGTCCCTACAGTCAAATACATCTGGGGATTCACTGTCATCATCTTTTTCTTCATAGGGCAGTGGATTGAAAGGCACCCTTCTGATGTTACTGACCACATCAAGCTCTTCTTCAGATTCAACATCAGTCTCATTGCCATGACCTTCCAAAACCTCCTTAACCTGTGGACCCCCTGGTAAATTGGCTTCAGTATTGGAAGGAGGGATTGGTGGTGGATTCATAGATGCATTGACACTAACACTGATATTGTCTTCTTCTTCAACATCTTCAACATTTTCACTAAAATCACTTTCATCAGTATACTCACTCTCTTCCTCATAGCTAGGATCATCACTTTCATCCTCATAATCTTCTACTATGATCCCCTTCCGTTTCTCTTGCACTACAGTTGTTCTTCCTTCACCACTCACACTTACACCTACTTCACTTACACCTACATCGATGTGACTACCAGACACTTGTTGTCGTTCATCAACAAAATGATCAGTCCCAACATCCCCAACATCTTCTTGAATTATTTCACCTTGCTCATCATCTCCAATTTTCTCTTGCACTTCTGACTCATCATAAAAATCAACATTTTCTTCAAAGTCTGTGTCATCAGAGTACTCACTCTCTTCATCATAGGTTTCATCATCACTATCACTAGGTATATCTTCAATAATCACATGAATAGTGTCACCATCTTCATAAACCACTTCTTGGGCAACAACACCAATACTATAAATATTGTCCTGTGCTTCTTCACTAACTTCATCAACATTCTCATCAAAATCTTCATCGTCAGAATACTCACTTTCTTCCTCATATGTTTCATCTCCACTGTCAGATCCATCATCTCCTAAAGAAATTGGATCAACTTTGTCTCCCAACCTAGTATAGTCAGAACCCCCATCCTCATTGCTTGGTTCTACTATTGGATCACCAACAGGTGTGACTTTTTCCAATACCTTTAATCTTGTATTCTCATTGTCACTAACCCCATCAACATTTCCTGACATACTATCCTCAGTGACCAATATTGTATTAGCCACACCAGGTGTTACTAAAAGCCTTTCATCAACAGCAACATTAGGATTTGGAGGCATGTCTGGAAATGGTGGATCAATATCAAAATCACAATAGATATCAAACTCTCTGGTTGGCAGTGCTTCTTTGAGAGCTTTTTTCAGGAGCTTGTTATCCTCTATGACTTTATACCAACCTTGCCTAACATAGTAGAATTTCCTTTCACCTTCAGCATTCATATTATCTGCATAAAGGTTCAGAAGCTTCATGTC
This sequence comes from Linaria vulgaris, assembly GCA_948329865.1. Classification (NCBI taxonomy): domain Eukaryota; kingdom Viridiplantae; phylum Streptophyta; class Magnoliopsida; order Lamiales; family Plantaginaceae; genus Linaria; species Linaria vulgaris. The sequence continues at coordinate 11,537,978 of OX415254.1, read as the reverse complement.
TATCTCTTTGATGTCTGAGTAGTCAAACTTCATCACTCCACCGCCAACATAAGTATCAAATGGATTGGACTGTAATCTCCCTCCATAATGGACATTGAGTGTAATAAGATTGGATCTGGGATCTGCATAAAGTACATGAATCAATTTTAAACAAATATCACTAAATAAGACCCCACAAAAATGTTGAGGGGACCATTTCGAGTGCTATCCACAAAATCCATCCATATTCAGGCATAATAACACACAAAATCGACAAAAAAACATTCAAACATACTGAATCCAAAAACCCTAACTCTGCAGTGTCTTAGACCGACCACTAAGCTACTTCAGCACACAACTTTGAACTATAGCAGAAACCTTTTCTCACTACAACTCACACAAATACTATTACTTTGTCGACATGCAAAAATAACTAACCAAAACAAAATAAAACTTACGATAAATTGGCGAGGGCATGTCATGGTTCAAGGGGGACCGCAACTTCGGCATTATCGCGCTTGCAGTACACGACCACAGCTACTAATGATGTGTATCAAAGTTTTGGGTGTTGAGAAAGGACTGTTGGGGTTCAATTTTAGGGTTTCGTACGTTATTTTGGTATGGATTGAAAACCCCGTGCGACGAACAGCTAATGTCAACTCTTCAAACGACGTGATTCGACGACAAAATCGCCAATTTTGGTTTCGAAATTTAGGGTTTCGGGTATGAACAGAAATGGGGGAAAAATTGTCTGAAAATAAATCTAAGTGTTGAAGTGTTGTTATTATCAGGGAAGAAACGTTTTGTTGAAGAGGGAAATCAGACGTGGAGGGGCGTTTTTTAATGGGCGTGTGTCGGAATTGCCATATCGGATGCCACGTTCGCATTTTTTGTGAGCTGGCAAGCTCAGGGCAGAAATATTGAAAAAAAGCCAAAACGTAGGTTTGTTTTATCGATTTCATAGTTACAGGGCACTTTTTTTAACGGTGTAAACTTACAGGGCAGAAGTATTAATTTGTCCGAGTAATTACTACTGCTAGTCACTAATTATGAGTTAACTTAGTCAAAATTTCAAGCCCATGTTTTAACGAGGGAATATCCATTTATATTATTTTGTCCTGTTGTCCACAAGAAGAAAAAATGGGATATAAATTAAGGGATTGTAAATTAATTAAGAAAAGTAACAGAACACGGGAAAATTATTCATATGAACTTGTTTCACTACAAGATTTGGGGGTCAATAGTGACCGCCTAGTTGTGACTCAAGTTGAGTCACTTGTCTTCAGCGACTTGTGAAGGCAACAGTGACTCAACTTGAGTCGCTATTGGTAATAGCCGTTGTTAATAGTAATCGTTTTTCGGTCACTAGAGACATTAGTGACCGCCCAGTTGTGACTCAAGTTGAGTCACTTGTCTTCAGCGACTTGTGAAGGCAACAACGACTCAACTTGAGTCGCAGAAATCAGCGAGTCAACTTGAGTCGCTATTGGTAATAGCCGTTGTCAATAGTGACCGCTTTTCGGTCACTACTGACATTAACCGTTCTCAATAGTGACCGCTTTTCGGTCACTATAATGCAGTCAATGTTGGGTCAATAGGGACCGTTAAGCGGTCCCCAATGACACAACAGTGACTGCATTGCGGTCCCTATTGACTCAACAGGGACCGAATTGCAGTCCCTACTAATGTTCATACTTTAAAATCGATATTTTAAGATGGTTCGAGGTGCCGCGTTGTTTTTTTAGTTCATAATAACCATTGTAAGAGTTAAAACAACAATAATTTCAACGACGCATTGTAATTCCAAACATTATATAAAGAGAACGGACCACTTTGACGATTCTCTTATTATTTTGTACGACAAATGTCATAATGACAAACTAATTGTATATACATAGAAGTATAATGATTACTTGATGTGATGATTTATACCTCATAATCATATATATGCTAACATTAGTGAAGCAAAGCATAAAAACGAATAACAACTACAACTAACTAGTGATGATTAGTTGTAGAACATGAAATATATCTCCAACGTTAATAACTCGTTCAATCTCAATCAATCTATTAATCTACAACTAAACTACTATGAGGTTGGTTTTGCAATCATTTATTATTTCAATTCACATGTTACAATGACTTTGGTTACTAAGAATCACAAACATACCAAAATCAATAAAAAAAAAAAACCGATTTTAAAGTATGGGAGACAATAGGGACTGCAACGTAGTCACTATTGAGTCAACAGTGACCGCAATGCAGTCACTGTTGACTCAACAGGGACTGCATTGCGGTCCCTATTGACTCAACAGGGACCGAATTGCGGTCCCTACTAATATTCATATTTTAAAATGGATGAATATTATTAGGGACCACACTTAGGTCCCTGATATGGCAACAGGGACCGCAATGCAGTCACTACAAAATATTAATGACCTAATAGCGGTCCCTAATATATATTAGTGACCTAAATGCGGTCATTGAAATCCAAAAAATTGAAATTGGGCAAAAAAATTAGGCGTGATTGAGAGGGAAATTTGAATTTGACGAAAATTTGAAAATTTCACCCTCCCCTCTATATATACTCACCACTCTTACACATCTAATTTCATTATCTCCAAAAATCACCAACATAACAACACTCTCTTCTTTTCTCCAAAAATCACCAACACACCAACACAACAACATAAATCCAAAACACACTTTCATTTCTTTCACTTCTTTGGATCTACACTTTCCTTTCTTTCACTTTTTTTTTTATTTTGGATCTACACTTTATTATCTTTCTTTCTTTATTTTGGATCTACACTTTATTTTCTTTCTTTCTTTCACTTTTTTTTTTTTTGGATCTACACTTTATTTTCTTTCTTTCTTTCACTTTTTTTTTGTTTTGGATCTACACTTTATTTTCTTACTTTTCTTTCACTTGTTGTTTTATTCATTAATCTTTTTGTTTTCATTAATCTTTTTGCTTTCATTCATCTTTTTTAATCATTCATTTTTTTTTCATTCATATTATATTTTCTATTATTAGACATTTTTTTTTCATCTTTTTACATTCATGTCATTATATTAATTTTTTCTTCATTATTTTATGGTTTTGATCTTGTTAAAATCATAATTTTACAAAAAAAAAAGTAATAATATTCCGGATTAAATCCGGAATATTAGTGTTTTTTTTTTATTTTTCGTACAGGTCAATAGTGACCGCAATTCGGTCCCTACTAATATTCATAGATATCTATGAATATTAGTAGGGACCGAATTGCGGTCCCTGTTTTTAATATTAGTGACCGCAATTCGGTCCCTACTAATATTCATAAATATTAGTAGGGACCTAATTGCGGTCACTAATTTTTTAAAATGAACAAGGACCGGAAAGCGGTCACTAATCTTCCGGTCACTATTGACCCTCATCAGCGATCTAATTGCGGTCACTGATGGCAAGTGACCGAGGTCAATAGTGACCGGTCATCTGCGACTCAAGGCGGTCACTATTGACCATCAGGGACCATTAGGATCTCAACTGTGTACATGTGGTCCAAAATTAGGTCTAATAGAGCGGAGGAGAGTTATATATGGGGAACTGCTGGTGTCCATTGTGGGGAGAGTTGTGCCCCTGATGCATATTAGACAGTTCCTTATATATGGGTCGAGTGGATTAGGATGGTCTTAGGTGAATGATAACTCTAAGTAGATAATTGTAGCTTACTATTTATTTACCTTACAAATAAAAGAGAAAATAATAAAGAACTAGATCTGCACATAAGTTGAGTTGAAATAAAACCTTCCGGCCTAGTTTGGTTTGGGGTTTAGGAGGTTTAACTTAATAAGCATAGCTAGTAGGATGTTTGGTTATACAATTTAATAAACTTGAGATTCCTAGTTTATTAAACTCAAATCCTACGTGTTACCCTTAAAAAACCCCTTATATTACAACCACCTTCCTACCACATTTTATTTAACATGTTGTTATTAAATTATTTCTTGTCATTTTGCCCTTCCTTTTGACCAAACATTGACCAAAATACCCTCATTATATATGTAATTACCATATGCCATTGTAGGTAACAAATGATCATGGCATATGTAATTACCATATGCCACCTCCCTTCTACGTTTTATTGTGTGGGTTTGTGTGATATATTATGGGATTGAATATTTATGGGTCTTGTATTATGTATTTCTTATGGTGGGATGTGTTTGTATTATTTATTGTGAATATTGTCGTATGAGTCTTTCATTACGTGTAGAACATCGTAAACCACGTGCCATTGTAAAAAGGGTTGCACGGTGTTAAAATGAATAAATCGTGTGATTTGATTTGTGAATAAAGTGTGTGATTGATTTAATCTTTTTTTTTTGCGTGGATGAATTTCTTTGGAGTGACTTGATATCATGCTATTTTTCTAAAAAAATATCAAAAAAATAATGTGTTGTTTTTGAAATAATGCTTAATATTGTGAATAAATAAAATATAATTGAATGAATGTTATTATAGGGTAGTTTTATCCTATAATAAGTCACTTCGATTAAAAATTATCCTCTTACATTTTAAAGAGTAGTTAGTTGGATAAAAATAAATTTAGGAGTTTGAAAGTATTCAAGCAACCACATTATTATATTAATAAATGGGCCTAATATGATAGGTATAAAGAACATAAGCATGTGCAATTTAAGCTCTTATATTATATATTAAACTGAACAGTTTAATACATGGTGGTTTAGTAAATTTGAAAACAAACTAGCCCTCAAGTGTATATTATGCTAGAACTATGATATGTAAACATAAATTAACGTTCACGTTCAAAAACAAATTTGCAACTGCATGCACATTGGTCGGCCGTAGTTGGTATAATTATCAATCTTTCATATGTATCATGTCAAACCGCTACACCCGCGCCCCCTAAAACTTCATCCTTGACTATACAAAAGTATCAATACAGGGATGCAGGCTATTAGGAATATTTAGCAATATTATGTCTTTTATTTATTTCAAGACTTTTCTTTTTTATATATTATTTGTTGGATATTATTTAACGGCCCGACCACCATACGAAGCACTGCAACAACGACGCCCATCATCCCAATTGAATCATACAAAAGAAAAAGAGAAGCACTCAAAGCCGCGCACAAGTACGCTCTCCTTTAGACAATATTTGTACCCACTTAGCGTGCAAATTGGTTAACAACAAACTTGTCTCAGGATACAATGGAGCCCAGTCTTAGGACTGTATTGTTTGACTGTGAATCACACTTCTGAAGACTAACCCGAATACTCAACGTAATATAACGGCTATATGAAAATATATGATGAGTTAGAGAGACGTATTTTCCATGAAAAACAACATACAAACATTAATAAAGAAGACAACCCACTTCCTTTATAGAAACTTTTACACCTTTAAGAAAAGATGCAACCTTTCGACATATATTATGTAGTAATGTGATTTAATAAATATACTTTTTAAAATTCAAAAAGCAACTGCAGTATTTCATTGAAATGATGCAATGGTTCAACAAAAACAACTCTTCATTTAATATGAAAAGAATATCTTGAAAATATTCAAACATTATTTACCTAGTATAAATAAAGGTTTTCAACTCACACACAAATGTGGTGAGATTTATCTAATCTTACATGGTACCAGTTTTCGTGTCTCTAACCCTAGCCACCACCTTCAACTAAGTCGTCGCCCCTCTCTTCTTCTCCATGGTCGACGACGGATCTTACCCGTCGTTATCGTTAGCAACCATGATCCACATGATCACAGTTCGTTGCTCCTCCACAAATTTCTCCTATGGAAAAAGTAGGCCGAATGTCTCATTCGATCTTAAACTCTTTTCCACTTTATTGATGGCTCCATTGCTCCTCCATCGCCACTCATTCCTCATACCTTCTCGTCCACCGCCTCCGCCAGCCCTTCCTCATGCCTTCTCGTCCACCGCCTCCGCCAGCCCACTACGACTTCAAGAGCCTGTATCGAACCCTAAATTTGTTGCATGGAAATATCTTAAATGTAACGTCCTTAGTCTTCTTCTCTCCACATTAACTGAAGAAGCTCTTTCCGAGATATTATGGTGAAAGGTATCTTGAATGGGTTGCATGTCACCAATAATTCATGTAATAAGGCACGTGGACTTTGCCTTCGTGATGAATTACAATTAATGCGGTGTGGCTCTAAATCTGTTACTTAATATGGCAAGCAATTTCGCATTGCTTGTTTTTAATTGGTTGTTATTGGTGCTCATGTTGCCAATTATGACAAAGTTCATTGGTTCCTTCGTAGTTTGGGCTCAACTTATGTGAAATTCTCTATTGTTCAACTTGATCAAGTCCCTCTTCCGCTATTTGGTGATATTCTCACCAAAGCCGAAGGTCATACAATTGTCCAGGCCCCCCTCGATGACTTTGCTGCTCCTTCTACGACTGCGTTTGTTGCGCATCAATCAAACCGTTCTCCCGTTGGAAATCAGCAACCTCACGGTGGAAATTTTTGTGGTCATCAAGGTCGTGGTGCTTCCTCCTATAGATCTTCTGGCGATCGTCGTCAAGGGGGAAATCGTGAACAAGGACACTATGTCGCTGGGATCGGTCCACAGAATCTGCAAACTTGGCTCAAACTTTTGCTGCAAACTGCTCACTCAAGTCCCCTGATCAGGCCGATTAGTATCTTGATACGAGCGCGACTTCTCATATTCCCTCATCTTTGTCTTGTCTGACTGATTCTCAGAAGTATAATAGTAATGAACGTATTTTTTTGGGTAATGGTTATGCATTAAACATTACTCATGTTGGTTCTCATTCGTTTCATGATAATGTTAAGTTGTTAGATGTTTACGTGGCTCCTTGTATTACCAAGAATATTTAATCTATTAGCAACTTAACTAAGGATCTTGATGCTAAAGTAGTTTTTGTGTATGATTCTTTTCTTCTTTAGAGCTGCAAGACATGAACAATTCTAGCAAAGGGCCAATGTGAGAAGGGTTTACATTTGTTGGAGCATGGAACACCATCGTTACTCGTTGTCCTTCGTACTCGGCAGGCTCATGGATCATTCGAGTTGTAGCACTCACATCTAGGACATGTTAACTTTTACGTTATTTCTCAATTAAGTAAAAAGGGTCATTTTTCTGTCTCGTCTATTTTGCCTTCGACGATTAGTTGTAGTGTTGTTATCTATGTAACAATCCATGTTTAGTTTTTTTGGATAATAATAAACGTGCTTCGGCCATTCTTGAGCTTGTTCATTGTGACTTGTGGGGACCTGTCCATATTGACTCTCTTAATAGTTACAAGTATTTTGTTATTTTTGTGGATGATTTTTCTCGCCTTACGTGGTTCTATCCTTTGTGCCGCAAGTCTGACTTTTATGATGTGCTTGTTCACTCAAAAACCTTTGTTGAGAGTCAATTTAATTGTCGCATCAAAGTTTTTCAATGTGACAATGGCACTGAATTTACAAACCACAAAGTAACAAACTTGTTTGCTGCATCTGGGGTTCATCAACGTTATTTGTGTCCTTATACTCCGGCCTGGTCGAGTTGAGCGTAAACAACGTCACATTATTGAGCTTGGTCTTTCCATGCTATATGATTCGACTATCTCGCATGGTTATTAGGTTGATGCTTTCAGCACCGTTGTGCATATTATTGATAGGGTTCTGGCAAAACCCCTCTCTAGCTCGTCTTCTTTCGAGCCCTTGTTCCATGAGGCGCATGTCTATGCTAATTTTCATTCATTTGGTTGTCGGGTTTTTCCATATCTTCGACCTTATGTGGAAAAAAAGTTAGACCTCGCTATTCGCCATGCATTTTCTGGGTTACAGTAGTCAGCACAAGGGATTCAAGTGTCTCGATCCTTCCACCTTTTGGGTTTACATCACTCGAAATGCTCAATGTGATGAACCCCACTTCCCTTTTGCAAGTCATGTTTCGTCTCAATGAACCTTGTGTACGTACTAATTTTCCTAAGTCCTCTGCCCATGCTCCGCCTTCTGCACCAGACATTTGTATGTTGCCATGTTCCTCATGCGCTATCCCGTTGCCCATTGTTGCACCAGATCCGACTCCATTGTTGCCTTCTGATGATGTCGCGGCTCAACCGTTGCCTCCCCATTTTGTCTTGCGTTCTCCTAAGGTAGCCCCAACTCCGTCTCGCATGTGCACGCCAGCTCAAAATGGCATTACCCATCCAAATCTGCGGTATGCTCTCCTTTCTTCTCCACCACCAATGCGTATTATTGCTTTGCATAATGTTTTTTAGCCGAAGGGTTTTAAGTCTGCATTGAAGAAGTCGCACTAGCTTGCCACTATAGAAGAAGAATTATTTGCTTTACATTCTAATCACACTTGGTCTTTAGTCTCACAGCCTTTTGATGTTAATGTGGTTGGTAGTAAGGGGGTTTTCCGCGCTTAATTTTGCAGTGATGGTTATGTGAACGTCTCAATGCATGTTTAATGGCTCACGATGTAACGAAAAAATTCTTGATCTCTGAAATTAAAAGACAAGAAAAGATTACAAAATAAATTTGAGTAAATTTAAAGTACAATTGTGGTTCAATCTCTATCTCATCCTCTGATTCAATTCTACAAGAACAATATTAAACTTTGTGGTGAAAATCTTCAATTTGATCTTCACTGAAATGATTTAAACTTGGAGAAACGTTAATTCGAGGGTCCTTGGACTTGATCTCGGATTAAACGGTGATTTGATTTGAGGATTTGATGGACACCGATTTGACTTGGGGATTTGATGGACACCGATTTGACTTGGGGATTTGATGAAGGATGATATGATCTTCGTCCTCAGTTTTTTGGATTTTTGGGTTTTGATCTTTCTAGTATGGATTTTGATCTTCAAAACGGTTTTCCAAGGGTCTTGTGACTTGATCTCGGATCAAATGGAATTTTAGCTTGAATGTTGTTGAAGAACGGTATGAATTTGATTTGGATTTTTTCGGATATGTTGAAGATTTGATCTTCTTGGCAGAGACATGATCTTCAAAAAAACAGTGTTTTGATGAACTTGAGGCTTGATAGCGGATTGAAAGGAGTTCTTAACGAAGAACACCTTAAAGATGGTTGAAGGATACCTTGAATGCCGCGAAGAACGCTTGACGATGGTTGAAGGATACTTTGAATGCCGCGAAGAGCGCTTGAAGATGGTTGAATTTGGTGGAGCGAAAAACTTAGAGATTTTCCCTCTTCAACTTGTGAATATTTTGTGTGTATTTTATTCTTATTCAAGACCACCTCTATTTATAGTTGTGGAGTGAATCTCAATTAGAATCTCCTGATGAAATGAACGGTTGTGATCGCGTCTACAATTCCTTGATATTGAAGACTTTATCTTGGAGAATTATTTCCATCTCTTGAAGATTGAGACTTTGTGGGGAATTCTTTCCTTGTGTTGAGATTTGGTGGGGAATTCTCTTAAGATTTAATAAAATATATTTATTTAAATCCCTCAAAATATTAAGATTAAATAAAATATATTTTGTATTTCTTGCATCTTTAGAGCTACCATCATTTAATTTAATTAGACACAAAATTAATGTGTCTAGAAATTGCCCCCTCGAGACTTATTCACAATTTGTGTTGAAAAGCACCAATGAGTGGATAAGTCTCGACATCTTTCTTCTTCTTGCTCTTGTACTTCAATTCAATCACCATATATCCACTTCATGAGTTTAGAACATTTGTGAGCTTCATAATTGGATCCATCAACTTGAATGTTGCATGAGCATTTTTTTTTGGATATGACTGGGCTAAGAATGAACTTCTAGCTGCCTACGTATCCAATGAAGGAATCAAGACATGACGTAGTTCAAAAAAAATCAAGATTGATTTAAATGGGGTTCGATACACAGTTTCTACTCATGCGGGCTAGGAGTAACGTGCAGTTTAAGCTCGTGCGCCATGGAGCATTTGACTTGGACATTTGTAGACAATTTTATCTCATATCTATGAGGCTTTGACTTGAAGAATTTGTAGACCTTTTGGCTCGTGTCTAGGAGACTTGCACATTTTCTTTGAAGACTTGAAGGATTTGTAGACCTTTTGGCCCGTGTCTAGGAGACTTGGACATTTGCTTTGAGGACTTAAAGGATTTGTAGACCTTTTGGCTAGTGCCTAGGAGACTTGCACACTTGCTTTGAAGACTTGAAAGATTTTCTTTAAGTTTGGATATGCAAACAGTTTATACTCGTGTTAAGAAGGATTTTGATAGTTTATACTCTTATCAATGAGTATATATTTTGGCACTTAATTTTAAGATTTGAGATAGTTTAAGCTCGTATCAAGGAGCATTTGATTTGGCACTTAATTTGAGGATTTGAGATAGTTTAAGCTTGTATCAAGGAGCATATATTTTGGCACTTAATTTGAGGATTTGAGATAGTTTAAGCTCGTATCAAGGAGCATATTGGTTGGCACCAAAATTGACGGCGCTCCCTCTTCATTGTCATCGTCGTCGTCTGTATCATCACTTTCAATATCAAGGCCATGAGCTGAGTTTTCTTCTTTAATAGAGTTTACACTCATCTCTATGTCATGCGCTCGCGTTGCCAACTCTTCAAAGTTTCTTGGCTTGATTCCTTGAAGTATGTAAGAGAGACTCCAATTCATCCCTTGAATGCAAATCTCCATGGCTAAAGTTTCAGACAGTTTCTCTTTGCAACTTAGGGATAGACTTCTCCACCTATTGATGTACTCAATCACTGGTTCTTCTTCTTGTTGATGAGAATTTACAAGTTCAATCATGCTTACAGTACGCCGAGTGCTATAAAAACGATTGAAAAATTCGGTTTGCAGATCGTTCCAACCGTCAATGGAGTTTGGTTCAAGATTAATGTACCAATCAAAGGCAAAGTCTTCTAAGGGTCGAACGAATTGCTTGACTAGATGATCTCCATAAGTTCCAGCACTATTGCACGTCTCAATGAAGTGAGCAACATGTTGTCTTGGGTCTCCAGTCCCATCGAATCTTTGAAACATCGGAGGTTGATAGCTTTTCGGCATTTGCAATTGCTCTATTATTTGAGTATAAGGCTTCATGTACGCTTTGGTCATTGCAGGTTGAGCTTTTAAATCCTTTGCAACTTCTTCAATGAGCTTCTTCAATTGATCGGCAGAGACAAGGCCTTGCGGGGAAACTTGGATTTGTTTGCTTGAAGACTTAGAATCTTCTCCAACTTCAACATCTTGAATGTTTTTCTCAGTAAACTTTGTGTGCGTCATGGCGCATTGCTCATCCTTCCTAGATAAATTTGGCTTGTGAAAAAGAGAAATGGCTTGGATTCTTTTACTTAGGACTTCATCAAACTCTTGAGCTTCAACTCCTTGAGTAGCATTATGTGCCATGCTTTGATCGCCACTTTCCACGAGCTCTTCCTTTTGGAGATAAGGTGACACTTCAACTTCGTTGATTGTAGTCTTGATGCATTCTTGAACTCCAATGTTGTTGGTGACTTCTTAGGAATTTTCAATTCCTTCTTGGCACTCTAGCTTTTGGAGAAGGCGGTTCAAATGTTCATCACGTTTTTGAGCTTGTTTTGTAAGATTCTCAATGGCTCTTGTCAGCGCCGCAACTTGCTCTTCCAATGAAGTTGCTTGATCGTCTTCTCTAGCTTCATGCCTTGCCACCGGTACAAGTGAAACTTTTAATGTCGGTTGCATGGAACATCCGCTTGTTGCCCCAATTGACTTTTCCATTGTTGAGCAACACTTACTTCTTGTGACTTCAAATTTGAGACTTGTTGGAAAAGAGATGAGATGTAGAGATTGTCCCACTGGGCGTGCCAAATTTGTAACGACAAATTTCTTGATCTCTGAAATTAAAAGACAAGAAAAGATTACAAAATAAATGTGAGTAAATTTAAAGTACAATTATGGTTCAATCTCTATCGAATCCTCTTATTCAATTCTACAAGAACAATATTAAAATTTTTGGTGAAAATCTTCAATTTGATCTTCACTGAAATGATTTGAACTTAGAGAAACGTTAATTCGCGGGTCCTTGGACTTGATCTCGGATTAAACGGTGATTTGATTTTAGGATTTGATGAACACCAATTTGACTTGGGGATTTGATGGACACCGATTTGACTTGGGGATTTGATGAAGGATGATATGATCTTCATCCTCAGTTCTTTGGATTTTTGGGTTTTGATCTTTCTAGTACGGATTTTGATCTTCAAAACGGTTTTCCGAGGGTCTTGTGACTTGATCTCGGATCAAACGGATTTTCGACTTGAATGTTGTTGCAGAACGGTATGAATTTCATTTGGATTTTTCCGGATATGTTGAAGATTTGATATTCTTGGCAGAGACACGATCTTCAAAAAACAGTTTTTGGATGAACTTGAGGCTTGATAGCGGATTGAAATGAGTTCTTAATGAAGAACACTTTAAAGATGGTTGAAAGATACCTTGAATGTTGCGAAGAACGCTTGAAGATGGTTGAAGGATACCTTAAATGCAGCGAAGAACGCTTGAAGATGGATGAATTTGGTGGAGCAAAAAACTTAGAGCTTTTCCCTCTTCAACTTGTGAATATTTTGTGTGTGTTTTTTTCTTCTTCAAGACCACCTCTATTTATAGTTGTGGAGTGAACCTCAATTAGAATCTCCTGATGAAATGAACGATTGTGATCGCGTCTACAATTCGTTGATATGGAAGACTTTATCTTGGAGAATTCGTTTCATCTCTTGAAGATTGAGACTTGGTGAGGAATTCTTTCCTTGTGTTGAGATTTGGTGGAGAATTTTTTCCATCTCTTGAAGATTGAGACTTGGAGGAGAAGACTTTCCATGTCTTGAGATTTGATGAGCAATTATTTCCTTGTCTTAAGATTTAATAAAATATATTTATTTTAATCCCTCAAAATATTAAGTTTAAATAAAATATATTTTGTATTTCTTGCATCTTTAGAGTTACTATTGTTTAATTTAATTAGACACAAAATTAATGTGTCTACACATGGTTTTAAGCAGGGTCATGTATTTGATTTCTCTCTCACTTTCAGTCATGTTGTGAAGGCTACTATTGTTCGTGTTATTTTATCTCTTGCGGTCATTCGTGGTTGGACGCTTCATGAGTTAGACATTAAAAATGCTTTTCTTCATGGCCACCTTACTGAGACAGTCTACATGAAGCAGCCACCTGGTTTTACTGAGCCGCAGTTTCCTTCCCGTGTATGTAGCTTGAATAAGGCCATTTACGGCTTGAAGGAAGCACCTCGGGCTTGGTTTCAACGCCTCATTTCCTTTTTACGGCAGTTGGGTTTTACTTGCAGTCATGTGGATCTTTCCTTGTTTTTATTCTATCGTGGTGGTGTCATTCTCTATTTACTCATCTATGATGGCGACATTATTCTCATAGGTAACGACTCTAATATTATTTCTCAATTTATTGCTCGTTTGGAATCGGAGTTTGCCACAAAATATTTGGGGTAAACTGGGATACTTTCTTGGCTTGGAGGTCACCTACACGCCTGATGGTCTTTTCTTGAGTCAATTTAAATATGCACATGACTTGCTTTCTCGAGCTCAGATGCTTGATGCCAACTCTGTGGCAACACCGTTGGTTGCGGGCTCTACCTTTGTGAGTGATGGTTCCTTTTTTCAGATCCGACGTTGTATCATTCTTTGATTGGTGGTCTTCAATATCTTACGATTACTCGGCCGGATTTGTCCTATGATGTCAATACCGTGAGTCAGTTCTTTCGACAACCTACAGCGACCAATTTCAAGTTGTCAAGCGTATTCTTTGCTGCATTCAAGGAACTGAAGCTTTTGGTCTTACCTTTCGTGTCTCCTTCTCTAGCTTTGCTTGGTTATCGTGATGCCGATTGGGCGCGTTACCTGGATACTCGTCATTCCACCTATCGTTATGCTCTCTTATTCGGCAATAACCTCTTGTCTTGGAGTGCCAAGAAGCAACCCATTGTTGCTTGTTCTAGCTGCGAATCCGAGTACCACGCGCTCGCAAATACCGCTTCGAAGTTGGTTTGGCTTGTCAACCTTCTTCAAGAAATTCGCCTTCGTTTGCCGACCATGCTTATCCTTTTTTTGTGATAACCAAAGTGCATTATTCGTGGCTCATAATCTCATGGCTCATAAGCATCCTAAACACATTGATTTAGATTATCATTTTGTACGTGAGTTGGTCTATTCGGGTCGTCTTGATGTTCGCCATATTCTGACGTCTCTTCAACTTGCTGATGGTTTTACAGTTGTGTTACCTTTGAGCTTTTTCGTTCCATGCTTCGGGTTGGTCTCCCCCCCCCCCCCCCCCCCCCCAACGCCAGGTTTGAAAAGGGGGTATTAGGAATATTTAGCAATATTATGTCTTTTATTTATTTCAAAATTTTCTTTTTAATGTATTATTTACTTAGTATAAATAAAGATTTTCAACTTAGACACAAGTGTGGTGAAATTTATCTAATCTTACACAGGCCCAGAGAAAGCACGGTGCCAGGGCCATTACCGATCTATGAATCGCATATAAATAGCACCTTCAAAATACTAAAGGATTCATCATTTTTACTTCAATTATTTTTCTTTCCATGCTTCAGTCACCATTTTTTATTGACGTAACTATACAACAAAGCGCTCTTACGATATAGATGTCTTTTTTGAGTGTAAATTATATTCGTTAACAAACTATAATTTGTTTGTCTCTACGTAATGTAGATTCTTAATCTAACACTTGCTTTCTGCAGAGTCTACAAAATTATCCAGCATCACGTATTGTAAAAGAGAATTTGTTTGTATCTGAGGAGTGGGGCTGATTAAATTTACTAAAGATACAAAAGAAAACTTAACGAAAACTATAGGTACTAAAAGTTGACGTAACAAATAAATAAAAAAACAAGTAGGGATAACGCATCTTTGGGACAGCACTAAGAAGCCAAAGACGAACAGGGGAGGCCGTGCACCACTAAATAGAGTACATTACATTTTCCTCTGACATGAATAAAAGAAAAAACTAGATTCTAATCTGAGTTTCTGTACTGCAAAAGTTACCCTACAACATCATCCTTGGGATTTGAGAAACCATTCAAGTACTATATATATATATATATATATATATATATATATATGTGTGTGTGTGTGTGTGTGTGTGTGTGTGTGAAGTTTAGGACAATTCTTTCTGTACTACACATTATAGCAGAGAGAAAAATAGGGAAAATGCATAAAACGTGTTATTCTGTAAATGTAACATTTGACTAATTAGTCACACATACAATAGGAACCCACATTGCCTGAATATTGTTTTCATAGTAATGACTAATGAGGTGTGCTTAATTAATTTTAATTCATATGTTGTAGTTGCACACTGAAAGTAATTGAACAAAAAAGTGAAAGTGGCAACTATAGTTTTTGTTTTGCGTAAAAGTCTGACTGCTCATAACACAAGGAAACGTTGAGGCAAAAATTAATTTATTTTGTTGGTTTTTAATATATCTTCTGATATGGAAATATTAGTTAATTAATAATTAGGAAATGATCCTGAAATATGTCGAGTTTGAAATGAAATAAATTTATAATTATCGCACATGGAATGATTTAATGTCAATAGTAAAAATAATAAGTGATTTAGTCCTATAACTTCCTCTAGTGTACTCTTTCTGGTGGGGAATTGTCTGATATGCATCATGAGGCACAACTCTCCCTCTCACAAAGAAGTGGGTCCCACATGGCCCTCATGTGTGTAGAACCTGCCTCTATGTGAGTTGGGGAGGGGGGTTGTACCCCTTTATGCACACATAAGTTCCCCTTTCATTATTTGATAGTGACTAGATTAGATGATAAGAAGCGAAAAGTAGGGAAACCATGTGACCTTAACGTCATAATTGATTGGAAAATTCTTGTACCTTGAAAAGAAAAAAATGATGCATAGAGTACTAGGCAAGTGGGGGTTGAATGGTGATAGCATCTAATGGAATCGAAAAATACAAATATTTGGGTGACCAGTTTGTGAAACTAATGTATGGATTAGAATCATAGTATTGCTTCAATCTTTTCAACTGAAAGAGAAATATATCAAAAGTTTTTCCTGCTTCATTGAGTACATTCCACGTGCGGAGAACAATTAAAATTGAAAGAATATAATAAATAATTACACATTTTAGCCTTTTCGCTTATTCAGATTTCAGAGCAACAATTGCTAGTTATCATCACTATATTTAAATAAATTAGATACACGATACATATTCTTATTTTGACTTCTATAAGAAGTCGAAAGTATACCAAATTAAACTTAAAAATAAAGGCTCTTATTAGTGCACTGTAGACAGACGTTAACTTGGTCGTGTAAGTTTAATCAATTATATCTAGTTACCGTTGATATTATTTAATTATATTTGAAAGGAAAAACGAGTCAATAACTCGTTACCGTTATTCAGTATTCTTTGATGGGCTGGGTCATCTTCATTAGATCTGGATCCAATCCAAAATCATACAACATTCGAAGTTGCGAGGAAGGATCCAAAGTCGGGTGTTAGAACTTAGAGGAACCTTTTCCTTTTTTTGGTAAATAATCAAAAAATTTAGAGGAACCCTTGTGGACTAGGTAACCAACCAAACGACATACCTAGCTAGTCCACAAATGGGAAGTTTTTTATATTGAAATTCGGGTTAAGAACATTAATGTGGTAAAATGTTGAATAAGATTGATTTATAAAGTTTAGTAATATGACAATTTGGCCCTTTCATTCAACTCTTTGTTTGCTTCTTATTTTTCTTTTTCAAGAACTTATTTCAGATGCATTTTAAGTTATGTTATAACTTATAATGTCAAACTTATAATTACAATTTTCTTCCATTCAGTTGCTATTTGTAATTATTGATTTAGAGTTATTAAAATTATACACACTATTGACTCTTTTAAGATGGTTTGGGCATGTTAAACGCCGACCCATAGATGCACCGGTACGACGAGTTGAAGATCTCGACTTAGGACAGACGGCTAGAGCTCGTGGGAGACCGAAAAAGACGTGGATGGAAGTCATACGGAACGACATGAAGCTAAAAGATCTAAATGAAGACATGCTCGTCAACCGAAACCTATGGAGGCAGAAGATTCATGTTCACGACTCGACGTGATTCATTCATGGTTCATATAGCCTACCCCAATTTAATTGGGATTACAGGCTTGGTTGTTGTTGTTGTTGTTGTTGTATTGACTCTTTCAAAATAATAAGTCGTATTAATTTGTCATAAATAAGTTATATTATTCCCCCTGTTTATTATGTATCTAATTGAAGTATTGAACAATAGAGAAACTAAAATCATCGATAAGATAATAGCTAAAGATTTAGCAATAAAATCTTGTTTGGAAACAACGTGTAAGTTTTGATTTAGAATCTCCTTTTGCACTTTATTAGAAATAAGTAAAACTAAAACAAAAAAATGAAAATAAAATGAACAAAGCTTCATCTACATCTTCCCACGACTCCAACTTTCCTTCCAATCACCTCCCAATCACCATATTTCATTGAGAATCTTATCAGCTCCAAAAAAAAGCCCAACAAATCAAAGCCACTACTAAAAAAAATGCCAACTATCTTGTTTTTTTCTTTCTCTTACGAGTTTGTTACCTCTAAAATTCTAAGCAATTCTTAAACCAATATTTGAGAACATAAGGTCGGAGATGAGATGTTGAATTCTTCCTTGCTCTACTTCGTCGACTTTGTGAAAGAATGAACTGAAAACTGAGAGGGTATACATTTCGTAGGCAAAAGAGGAATTTCTATCCTAGTCCACGGTACTATACAAGCCAGATTATGAATCCAGAGATGGGTGCCGGATTATATTAACAATTTAAAAGCGGGTCGACACGTTTATATCTGGGCGACCTTAAATAAGAGCCATGGCAATCAAACATGTGTTTTTTACTGTGCAATCCGTATAAAAACCCTTAGTAAGGGCCTATTAGGCCATACCATACGTGCCAAACCTCAACTTACGCTTTACTTTTTCAAACTCTCAACAACCTTATAAATGTTAGAAACAGTGGAGATAACGAACAGTATTTAAATTGACATCCAAATAAACAAAATAACTAGTAACACGGAAACTGAAAAATAACCGTAGTAAGTGGTCGAATCCTTCTCGGTTTCCTTAAAGTAGTTTAGTCCTCTCCACGTGCTGAGATCGTTGGACTAACTCTTTCCAGGATAAAACAACCTTTCAAATTGGCTGCTAGCACTCGCAGAGCAATCCCGTCGAACTCGAACAGTAATAGACTAGCACCACCACACAGTGATTAAAACTTTTTTTCCTTTTCGTGTATGCAAACGTGTAATTTTTGCTTGATCTAAACCCTATGGGGAGCGACACCTATTTATACTTATCTAGGGTGAGAGTCGGCTGACTTGATTAACAAGGAACGGGATCTTTTAGATATATGCAAATCTTTAATTAAGATAATACCGGATCGTAATTAAGATAAGACCATATCTTCGGATGAATCTGGACGCATTTTGATGTTTCAGATTTAATATAGAAATATTGAGCGGGAGCCCGACAGGCTAAACGGACCGACATTCGGCGCGTACGTCGTGTGCGCAAGCCCGAATCGCATTAGTCGCACTAATTTTTGGCTCGCATTTGCACCCCCCCCCCCCTCGCGCACGTAGGAGAGGGAGGAGACACTAGCTAACACATTCTTATCATGCTAAGAATGCATTGCTATTGATAAACCCAAAAAGAGAGTGCTCTTTTTCCAATGTGGGATGGTCATCTTTACTTTATGGTTTTTCCTCCTTTACTTCAATATTTTCAGCTTTGTGTAGCTATCTTTAAGCATCAATTTCTCATTCACCCGTGTACCATTTTGAGCGTGCAATATATCGTTTCGAAGCTCTCACGTAGGAGACAACGTTCCCATCTTGAAGTCGTCACTACGACAAGTGGAACCAGCTCAAAATTTGACCCGAAGTCATCTGTACATACCCATTTTATTTAATCAATTTTCCAACAATAAAAAGTTGCATTATTCAACTCATCAATCTATTGATTTTACAAAGTTTTGTGTCCTAAGTCATTAAGCCGTTAAGTTGTGCGTTTTGATCTATCTGATACGTTATTTGGAAGTACTTTGTAAAGATGAGGATATGTTGAAAACTTTACTGCAAGTTAATCCTTAAAACTAAGACAATTGTATGTTACTGAAGGATTAATTACATATATATATTCAATTGAAGTGCCAATTGAAGTTCTAGTAAAAAAAAAAATATAGTAATATATACACATACAATTAGTAGTGAGTTCTTGAAAAGGTTTAGGTCTATCACTGTTGAATATATAAGGGGAGAATAATGTCACGTAATTAATTAGTATTGATGAAATCTTAATTAAACACAGATCGGTATATTTCAAGCATTGTGATCAGACAAAGCTTCCAGATTATTTCAGAAAGAAGATCAGATATTATTTCAGCAAGTTGGTTGACATTGTGAGAAACCAATGATAATTGTTGTAACAGAAGAAACAGGAGAGATATATATAGGACACCAAGACTAAAGTCTGTAATTAACTAGAGATCATTGTCAAGGTATATTTTCAAACGAACATATGCTTAGAGCCCGGGCTACAATTAACTTAAATAATATATATATATATATATATATATATATATGTGTGTGTGTGCGCATTAACATATATACAATCGAATGAGAAATACTTTTCGTTTGGTACAAATGATAAAAAGATTCATATTACGTAAATATGTTATCGAAGTTAAACTCTACAATCATATGGGGAAAAAAAGTAATCAATAGCACTTGTAAAAGAGCTACTAAGAATACACATGCTTCTTCTTTAATCAAATATTTTGTCTATAAAACTAGAAGAAGAAATTTTTATAGACATATAAAAGAGATTTAATCATCTTGCTTTAAAGCCCCAACAAAGTAATAAGTTTGATTTAAACTAGTGTTTTCAGGTCCGGCCCGGTCACAGACCAGGTGAGACTACTGGGTAGTGGGTCAACCAACAGGTCGAACCGGTCGCACCACTTTAGTCAACCTTCAATAAAAAGTATAATAAGAAAAATTAATTATATAAAAAAATTATAAGATTGTGAGAAATATTTGAATTCACTAATATATTGTTATATTATAAGAAAAATAAGAATATGATTATCACAATACTAGAACTTGAACACGTGACCTCCAACAAAATAAGTTCTTGAAAAGTAGTAAAACCCGTTGAGCTATTCAGATTAAAGAAGTGTTAGGGTGGAACAAAATTGTGTTGGTTGTGCATATTATGAAACTAAGTGCCTTAAATGGACCAAGAACAGTATGGTATGAATGGATTAGCAGCTATAAGCTAAAGGGTTTGATAGTGTGGGAAGTGATTGCAAAACAGAGCGATTCCCCATGGTGGAGGAAGTTACTCAAAATTAGAGACAAACTGATAGAAGTTTTCCCAACAGTAGCACAAGGAGGACAGATCAAGATAAAAACAAAAGATACATATACCGGTTTCATCCTAAATAACCCAGAGGTAATGTGGTGGCATCGGGTATAGAACATCTTCTCAACTCCTAAATCTGCTTTTATAAACTGGCTTGCAATTCAGAATAGACTGGCAACAAAGGATAGAATTAGCAAATTCGTTAATTTGTCATACACTACTTGTGTATTATGTGGTGAGTATAATCAAGATCATAAACATTGTTTTTTAAATGCAAATGGACTTATGGGGTGATCTGTAGAGTAATGAGCAGTACAAGGATCAGAAACTGCCCAAATGACCTACTGGAATGGAATACGATCTTTGCACAATCACAATCAAAAAGGGCCAACATCTACAAAATCAGAGCTGATGTACTTGGAGAGACAATAGCTAATGTGTGAAAAGCTATAAACAAACGATTTTTTGAAGGAAAGATGACCACAGAGACACAAGCTAGCAGACAGATTGCAAACACATTGGCAGGAAGACTGCAAGGTAGGGGAGGTAAGAACAGAACTATTAAAGCCATTTTAGAGAAACTACACCAATTATAAAATATATGGGAGGTATTAGAAAAAACACTGAACATGTACTAACTTCCTGAAAGGCAAAGAGTGTGTTTGATTGATGTTTTGCAGGGTAAAATCAAAGCTAGATGGGAAAGGAACAACCAGAGGTATAATTCTGTCCCTATCTCCCTCTTGTCCCCCAAAAGGAGTGCAACTAAGGAGAAAGCCGACCATCTGTATCAGCTAAACAAGCATACACTGAGATGGCCTGGAATGGTGTAGGTCTATGTTGTAGGTCCCCCCAATTGCATGTGATGGCAAGTCATGTTGCCTTAGTTGGCATGTTCATTATTGGTTAAATAATGAAGATTGATAGCTGGATGATTTATTTCACACGGCTATTGTGAAGAAATTTTGCCTATAAATAGGCTTGAGCTTTTGTTATGAGAAGCATCCCAATTCAGAGTTTCTTTTTGTATTCCCTAAATATACAATGTAGTACCTCGAGTACTTGTGTGGGGTAGTTTAGGGAGCGGTGAAAGTGAATAGGCTCTGTAGGGGTCGTTCGGGTTGAGTGAAAATTATGTACTTGTACAAATTTTCCACATAGTAGATTTTGCTCGGGTCCCCGTGGTTTTTCTCTGGTTTTGGAGTTTCCACGTTAAATCCTTATGTTGTTACTATCGTCAATATTTTATTCGTGTTGCTTCGTAATTACTTCATGGGCAAATCCTGGAGGCGGTTCAAATAACCAACAAGTGGTATCAGAGCCCGGGTTCTGCTGGATGTGGATTTATTGCTAGGGTGGAGTCGTGGTGTGATGTAGTGTGAATATGTACTGGAAAATGCGGTTTTGTTAAAGGTAATTGGTTATTAAGCGGGACCGTTGTGACCCCACCAATTACCTGGGAACCTTGAAATCCTGTCAGGAAAGACGAGCTATCTCTTTCCGGGGGTTTACTTTGTACTATTCTGATCTACTGGAAATTCACCAACTGACCGAGGCAATGTCGGAGTCAGGGGTACGAATATAGTGAAGTTTGGCGTGACGTACGTTGACGGAAAAATCAATTTTGACTTGTGGCAAGTCGGTGAGACGTTGATTTGGTCGGGTTACACGAGGATTCAACTGGTGGAGGTTATCGCTATACGTAGCGGTGTTGATAGCACGAAATTTACAGTTGCTAGTGCAACAGGTAAAATCTGTTGGGAGTGGTGCGGACACTAAGACCACGGAAGACAAAATTGTCCAGGACGACGAGTTGATGTGGCGAGCAACTCTTAGTCAAACACTGGTGAAACTAACATTGTCTACTTGCGTGACGTGTTATAAGTGGCGGTACGTTCTGATGGCATGAGACTGCTATGAGACAGGGCGTTGGTGTTAGTAGGTCCCAGTTTGCACACTGGCATGACTTGGCGTAGATGCAAGGTGTGAGATTAATGTCGATGGCTGATAATTCCCATGAGAGCCAAGTTGGGAGTTGCACCATACTTATCAGCAAGGGTTTATTTTTCGACATTGGGCCGATTGTGCTTTTATGGTGGAGCATGGTACTTCTGAAATGAGGTATGACTGCGTTGCAGTGATAGCGAAGGCTATGAAAATCTTCCAAGGCGGAGAGGGCGTGCGATCGTTTGGGCCAGAGTGAAGATGTTTTTGAAGATCTGATTGAGTCATGAATCAAATCTTCAAGGTGGAGATTGTTGGCGGTGGCATGTGGGGGGGACAACACTCCATGTTGTGTAGGTCCCCCCAATTGCACGTGATGGCAAGCCATGTTGCCTTAGTTGGCATGTTCATTATTGGTTAAATAATGAAGATTGATAGCTGGATGATTTATTTCACACGGCTATTGTGAAGAAATTTTGCATATAAATAGGCTTGAGCTTTTGTTATGAGAAGCATCCCAATTCAGAGTTTCTTTCTGTATTCCGTAAATATACAATGTAGTACCTCGAGTACTTTTGTGGGGTAGTTTAGGGAGCGGTGAAAGTGAATAGGCTCTGTAGGGGTCGTTCGGGTTGAGTGAAAATTATGTAGTTGTACAAATTTTCTACATAGTGGATTTTGCTCGGGTCCCCGTGGTTTTTCTCCGGTTTTGGAGTTTCCACGTTAAATCCTTGTGTTGTTACTATCGTCAATATTTTATTCGTGTTGCTTCGTAATTACCTCATGGGTAAATCCTGGAGGTTGTATTTGAGGCGGTTCAAATACCCAACACTTAACACATATATACCCCTCGTGTCTTTCAAGAAAGAAGACATGTCGACTCTTCACACTCATCTCTTTTCCGTGTGGCACCAAAGACCTTACTAATATGTGACAGAACGGTTTGATCAAGACCATGTAGTGAAGCCATAACAGATCACTTGTCGTGGAACAGACAATCATTACTCTATTTGTTTTTTAAAAAACAAAATATAAATATATATATATATATATGGACGAATTATCAAAAATGCCCGCTAACTTTTAGTTTTAATCCTAAATGCTCGGTTTTTCCAAACCTACTGACAATGCCCGTTAAGTTTTAAATTTTATAACAAAATGTCCGATTTTAAAAATTCGGACATTTTATCCAACGTGGCATCCGAGTCAAAGAGACGCACTGGTGAATCAAAAAGTCGCGTTTTAAAATTCGGGCATTTTTGGTAGAATTTTAAAAGATACAATGCATTTTTAGCATTATTTTTCAGAAAAAATAGGTTTTTTTGTGCTTATTTTTCATTTCGGGCATTTTTAGTAGAAATTTTAAAAGATATAATACATTTTTAGCATGTTGGGAAACAACGGGTATTTAGGATTAAAACCAAAAGTTAGCGGGCATTTTTGATAATTCGTAGGGAGAATTACACAAAGTACCCCTCAACTATGGGTAACTTACACAAAGTACCCCTCCTCTTTGGGAAATTACACAAACTACCCTTATGGTCAAAAAAATTAAAATAATTAAGACAACCTTTCAAATTCAAATCATAGCAG
Source organism: Linaria vulgaris (assembly GCA_948329865.1). Lineage (NCBI taxonomy): Eukaryota > Viridiplantae > Streptophyta > Magnoliopsida > Lamiales > Plantaginaceae > Linaria > Linaria vulgaris. Next base: position 11,514,030 of record OX415254.1, on the reverse strand, counting down.
AGACTAAAATTCGCAAATAATTTATTTTTTCTTAGAAGAAATTATTTGTTATCAATATTTTTTATCTTTTTAAACGAGATAAATGAGGTCTAATGCAATATCTTTGACTTGTTTTTTGTTTTTTGTGTAAAATAATTGAAGAGCATGAATTTACATTCAATAATTTGAAATAAAAAAATTACGAAAAATCAGTTATAAGGGTAATTTGTGTAATTTCCCAAAGAGGAGGGGTACTTTGTGTAATTTACCCATAGTTGAGGGGTACTTTGTGTAATTCTCCCATATATATATATATATATATATTTAACACACAAACGGATGGAAATGAGATGTTTAAGAGTTTACGCAAAAAGAGATGTTGCTTCATGTGTGAGGTGTAACAAAAAGATTTACAACATCCACTTGATTGGGTGCATGGCACAATCTATACATAAATTAGTAAATGACATCCTCCTAATTGACATTTTAGATGAGACGTCAATTCAAGTGATCCACAAGTGTTTGACTGGTTTGTTGCCAATCATTTGTCACCGTCTGGCTGCCAGTGATGTTTTGACGATAATCAGAATACATAATATAAAAGCGTTGATCAAGTGATTAATTCAGTTCACGTTATACAATAGACAATTAAAAAAAATTATTAACTCTGGTCAACTTTTCTAAATTGTTATGTTTCTAAGAAGCTTACTCTAGATTAGGGGATGTAACAGGAGAGATATAGGACACAAAGACTAAAGTCTCTAATTAACTAGAGACATTATCAGAGTATATTTTCAAATGAATATATGCTTTGTACATGTCTGAAAGCAGCATGATAGAAATCCAGGCATGACGATTACATCTGAGACCACATGAAATTTTCTTAAATTTGATAACTTAAGACAAAACCGTCATCAACTGAACAAACATATCGTTGCAATGGTGCCGATGAGTTACTATTCTGATGGAATTCAACGCGGATTTTTTCTCTAACAGGTAAGAGTTCAACAGATATAATTCCATCGAAACATCTTGCCCGATACATCAGTAATATACATTTAATAAGAGTAGCTCGTCAATCTCACTCGTATTAGTCATTACTCACGTATGATTAGCGCACACATGTTCTCACGTAGTCTACGTTTTATTATTACTGCTTCCGCATAATGTCTCATAAAGCGCAACTAATCCCGAACATCCACGCAGCATAAAGATTCCGAGAACTCTTGTTTCGTTCATTAGATGCAGGTATCACTGATAACCCGCGTCCAACAATTTGTCCTGGTGGCGAGTATTACATCTTGGAGATTATTCAGGACATATATCACACTTTATAATGAATTGTTTATTATCAAAAACTCATCTAAGAAGTTTTACATGCATATACTACAAACCATTAAATCAAACGCAAATCGACAATCTACACAAAAATTAGACAACTTTTAGACTGGTAAATAGCTCAGGACCAAACTCAGTTGATATAAAGACACTATGATGATATTACTATATTTTTTTCCATCTCCACTTTTTGATAACTACATGCGCTTGATATGAAACAGGGAGGACACATTTTCTTCCACTCCTCAAGGCTCAATCAAAGTTAATTTTTCGAAATGTCAAATATATCGTGAGAGTTATCTCACATTTTCCAGTGCAAAACGAGGATGTTCCACGTAATCATCAGTGTCACATTATTATACTTTCTGAGAAAGCAAAGTCCATGAAATCACATCATAGATAAATCACCTTGGACATGAATTAAGTCGCCATGAAACTATCAGCAACTGCGAAATAAAGCTTTCTGGCAGTTGGTGTACTCTGGGATGCAGCTCTCCTCTATCAGCGCCGACATCTGATTTGAACCCGTTAGTTGCTTTGCTGCTTCTGTAATGCTGCAACAACAAAATCTTTCTCATTCTTCAGCTGATATATATCCTCGTTAAGATGAAAGGAAGGTTGGAATCTCCAGCTTATCGACAAACCCTGTATATAAACTAAAATTAATCAAAGATTGTAAATCATTCACATAAAAGTTGTAGCAATAGGGAAACAAATACAGTTGATAAATGAAGTTGAACACAAAATCTTTTCAGCGATCTTTCCAAACAAAACTTACTTCCTTTTTATAAGGCTCTAAGCTTGAAAAATTCCACCTGGATTTCATACGACACTTTTAGAGGCCAAATAGCCAACATAAACTTTAACATGCATCCCTATAAACTTTAAGAGCTTTCAGAACTGAAGGCACCATAGAATTATACAGAAAAGAAACATGATAATAAAAATGAATGAAACTTACTGATGGCTATTCTGATCATAGAAGAATAAACAATTTTCTTACCTCAGAAGCTTACAAGTTGCAACTGTCAGGCTAACATCCTTTATAAGTAAACACAAAGAGTGAGCTGGACATTTGCTACCAAGCCAAAGGCACATTTCACAAAAAAGGTATTTTATCATTATGAACATGAAATATTATCAATTTTCAACAAGATATGTTACCTGCGAAAGAAAAACGCCCATTGGACAGAAAGATCCGAGAGCAAACTTCACATTCTACTTCAGTATAAGAGGTACAAGTCATAAAAAAAAATAAGGAATGATTATGCTGCTATGATTTTTCTTATGTACTTGAACATCAGGAGCTAAAACTATGTATAGTACCTTGAAGGGACTCCAATGAGCTAAAACTATGTATAGTACCTTGGAGGGACTCCAGTGAGCTGATTTTTTACACTGTAACTACGTGTCGCAGGCCAAGATCTTTCGATAAATTCAGTTTTTGCTTCTCTCCTCAAGAAGAACAATTGAGAAACTTAAAGAAACCAGAGAAAACAGCAATGCTATAATGAGTTGACACGTACAACTTTGCAGGAGATCGCTTCTTCTGCTATTAGATCTCTGTGTACCTCATATAATGCAAAAATAGACCATAAATCAGGGTATCTTATTGTGTCCATTCAAAATTAGTGCTAACAAAAGTTACCATGTGTTAGAGCTATGCTGAGACTTGATCGAAAAGAATATGTTGCTTTCGAAGAAACTTTTACTTTGAGGCCACGACTTCAAGTCTCAGATAAAGGAAAGTATGCAACAAAAGGAATTACCTAAAAATCAAATCTACACAGACAAAATGACTTTGCGTCACATACTGCTTGTACGTCACAATTTGGGAGAAAACCTCAAACGCGTGTCAATCAAGATGTCCAACACAGAAACCAGATCAACTTATCCAGTGACAGGAAAAATCGTCATCCATGCTTCACTGGAAGTCCTCTAAGTAGTTAGTCATAGAGTGAAGAAAATGTCTTCAAATGCCAAGGGAAAAAATGTCCAGTCTTTGCATTCAACGCATGTATACCCTCAAGAGAAATGCTAATGTAATTTCAATCACAATCAACACTAGCTCGCATGATTGATCAAGTTAGAGATCCGAAAAAGGAGCAATGCACTCCATAAGCTAGCTGAAATAAGATATCAGTAGCAGAAGGGCACACCTCATTCCATACTAGACATTCATAGGAACTAAGATTAGGCGTTGATTGATCAGATCACGTGAGAGCAAAATGTACCAAACTGCAACTTTCTACTTTCTAGTGTTGCATCTGATAAAAATACGTATGAGATCCCACAAACACATTTAATGCTGAGTACGTCATTCCATGACAACAGGTGTTTCATCGCGGCACAACTTGAAGTTGTATTCGATTAGGTTTCCAACAAGAATAAAACAAAATGTACGGTCCACTAAACACAAAAAGTAACCATGCACCCCCATCATTGGTTTAACCATCACCTCGCCCCATGGATAAACACCACATTCTCCAGAAAACCATTTACCATAACATTGTATAAGAATAATTAGTAAAACGATCCAAAGGATCAATCCGCTTACTTGATCGAGCAAAGAGACAGAACTATATAAATTAATAAACAAATTTCAAACATCAACCAGTGGTCAATTAACCAATCCCCACGAAGTCGATTTTCTTCATGATGTAAATGGAAACGACACATCGTTGCAATCATGCCAATAAGTTACTAATTCTGATCGACGGAATATGGCCAAATATATCATGAGACTTGGAATTCTAAATGACAGCGAAATCTAGAAATCTAATAATATATAATTTCTCCTTTCATTTGAATTGCACCATAATGAATATATCACCAAGTATGAAGTTAAAACATTCCAGCAGATGGTGTAGTACTCTGGAATGCAGTTTCCCTATATCAGTAACGACATCTGATTTAATTTGAATCCATTGGCTGCTTATTCGCCTCTATAAAGCAGCAATAACAAAAATGTATCTTGTTCTTCGGCTGATACGTGTTAATAGAATAGGGTTCTCCAGCTTATTGACAGAAATACCCTGTACTTCAACCAAACTTCAACAAAGATCGTTATCATTCACGTTGAAGTTATAGCAACATAGCAATGATAAAGTTGCTATTTGGAGCTGCACACAAAATCTTTTCATCAGGTAGATCTATTCCAAACTAAGTCTACTTCCTTTTTTGTAAGCCACTACTCGAAGATTCCACCGAGATTTCATGTTATACATTTAAGGCTAAATAGCCCACGTAAACAATAAGATACATTACTGTAATCTTGAAGAACTTTCAAACTGGAGGCACCGGGGGATTGCAAACAAGAAACATGATCACACAAGCAAAAAAATACACACTCATAGCTATATTTGATCATAAAAGAAAGAATCAAGTTTCCTGTCCCAGATTCTTTAAAACGTCAAGCTAATACAGAACACGTCCTTTAAAACGGAAACAAAAAGAGTCGATGCTGCATTTGCTATCAAGGTAGAACTTTGTTCAACCTAATACAAGACACACGAAAGCACATTGCAAACTGCAAACGAGGGTACTTTATCATTATGAACAGGAAATCCTCTATACATTTCAAACGGCGATATTCCAAAAATTCAGTTTGCTTCTCCTGAAGACACTAAATTGAGAGAGTTAATGAAACCAGAGAAAACAGCATGCTATAATGAGTTGACACTTGACTCAAAAAAGATTTTTCATGAAAGCTTCTTCAGTTGTAACAGGTTTTATTTTTCTGTATTTCTCATGAGGTGCAAATAAGGCCATAAATCATGGTGGTTTAGAACAAGGTGAAAATACAAGTTACCGTATGTTAAAACTTTGCTGAGACTAGATGGCAACGGATCCGTTGATTAGAGAATAAATCTTTAAAGCCTACGGCCACGACTTCAAATATCAGATAGGGAATGTCTGCAACAAAAAAATTTAAGTCAAAATCAAAAAAGGACACAGACAAAACGACTCTGCGGCACATGCTGCTTGTACGTTCATAATTTGGGACAAAACCACAAACGCTCTGCACGTGTCAACTGTAGACGTGTAACACCAGAAACAGGATCAACCAATCGTGTGACAGGAAAACTTGTCATTCATGCTTCTCTAAAAGTCTTTTAAGTAATTAGTTTCAGAAGGAAGAAAACATCTTCAAATACCAAGGGAAAAAGGTCTAATCTTTTCACTCAACACCATGTATACCTGCTCTAAGAGAAATACTGAAGTCATTTCAATCCCAATCAACACGAGGACATGATTGATCAAATTAGAGAATCGTAACTGAGCAATTTGGTCCATAAACAAGCTGAAATAAGGAAATAAGTAGCAAGCACACCTCAGTCCATACTAGACATAGCCAGGAACCTATCCTAAAATTTTCTTGCATGCATTGATCAACAATGATTCACGTGCCTGATTTACGTGACGCTAGATAAATGAAGATATGTTAGGCGTTCATCAAATACACGCGCCGTTATAGCAGAAAGTGTCAAACAGCAACTTTCCATTGTTGGCTCCCAGTAAAAGTACTTACTAGATCACGGCAGATACATTTAGCGGTGAATACAAAATTCCACGAAAACAGGTGTTTCATCGCCGCAAACCATAAAGTCTTATTCGACTACGTTTCCGACAAGAACCCAACAAACCATAAGGTCAACGAAAACACACAATCAACCATGCACCCCGACCATTGGTCTAATCATCACCTCGTGCCGTTAATAACTCCACATTCTTCGGAAAAACACAATTACGAATTAATGAGAAAACAACACATGATCATTCGAAACAATATACAATAGTTTAATAGACCACAGAACTCCAAATATCAAATCCTATTTAATTAGCAACATGTCAATGCTTATACTTGATCAAGCAAAGAATTTCAATTAAACAACAATAAAAACCATAATCAACGATTCGATTAACCAATGTATTGCTGTTTCATATACAACAGTAACAGTATGAACCCTGCACATAATGAAAGCATACAGACAGACTTGCTATAACTTTTAGGTACTTCATTTCGCATACAAATACACCACACACTCCACAATCCGATCAACAAGAACTCCCTCTTTACCACCCGAGGAGAATCGGAACACCAAGTTGCCACAATGCGCCTTCATGTTCTGGGAATGCGTCTTCCACCTCCCGCCGCGGAAGCTCACAATCCCGAACACATTAACCCCAAGCTTCAAGCTCCCACCTCCCAGCTCCTTCGTCATACCTTCCAACACATCTTCCCTCAGATAAACCCCGCCAAAACTCAAATCCGTTTCCACGGCAGTTCGCGCTTTCCTCCGCTGAACGAATGGGACCGGATAGTAGTCCGACAGGACACCGTACTCCACAGCAGGGTAGATCAGGACAACCTCAATCCGTTCATATATGGCCGCCATGTGTCTATTTGGGTTTTTGAGTGAGAGGGTGACATTGCAGACGGCGGTCACGGTGAGGTTGGTGGCGGTGAGGTTTGAAATGGCGGCGGAGGTGACGTGGATATGGGGGGTGGATGGATGGGTCATCACCCACATGATGAACGTGAAGATAAAGGTTAACAGGAAGACTGAGAGCACGAGGGTGGCGGCGCGTGAGACGAATTCAACCTCACGGCGGCGGAGAGGAAAGTGAAGGTGGTGGTGGTTTTGGATAAGTTGGTGAACATGAAGTGCATGCGGCTGTGGCTGTTGCTGTGGTTGCGGTTCTGGTTGCGGTTGCGGCTGTGGTGGTGGTGGTGGCGGAGGTGGGGCCACGGCAGCTGGAATGGCCAATGGGGCCGGGTTGGTGTCGATAGCGGCGGAGGTGGTGGCAGCGGCGGAGGTGGAAGAGGAAGCCATTGCTGTTGTTGTTGTCGTTGTATTGTGCTGATCAGCTTGTGTTGTGGTGAAGTGAAGTTTGATGAGTTGAGGGGTGGTGTTATAAAGGGGAAATGAGGTGGTGACGATGGTGGTGGAATGGCAACACGTGTGGGAATCTGTTGCCCGGAAAAAGGGGAAGAGGTTAAGGATCTTTATTATCTACTTTTGTCGTGTTTTTCATCAGTCTTTTTAATTTTCTGTGGGTTTGAAGTCATATATTTCTGTTTCACTAGTTTTGGCTTTTTGATTCCATGAATTGGCGGCAGAAAGTGGAGGAGGTAATGCCATTTTGCATAACAGCCCTTGTGTTATCAAAAGTTTGTAATAACCTCTTTCTATATTTAATAATGTTTTGCATCAAATCCTCTCTTTGTTCTTATTTTGATGGAAGTGCAATACACTCGCCGAGAGACGATTTGGTGCATGTTTTCAAAAATAAAAAGGGATTTACTTCTTCTTTTAAGGACCAAAATGATAATTCATATAATAATAACGGATAAATGAAGTAAACTTTTCAATTTATGCTCTCTTATAAACTATTTCGTAAAATATGAAAAGTTGCATTAAACTCTTCAAGCTATTGATCTTGTAGAATGTTGTTCCATAAAGGCAATTTCAACGAACATATATATATATATATAAGGACGAATTATTATTTATGCCCTCTATGTTTCTATTTTTTTTGAAAATACTCGTTATGTTTCGAATTATTGAAAATGCCATGTAACTATGCCTTTTTTTTGTAGAAACTGCCCTTTGAGTGTGTATTTCGGGCGACGTGGCATCCACGTGGAAAAAACGCCTAGCCACATCATTTTTTTAAAACTGAAAGAACGATTTTGGCTCCTCAATAAAATTAAAACACATATATAAAAACTTAAATCTTAATAAATTTAAAACATAATTATATTTATATATTTAAAAAAAATAAAAATAAAAAATAGAACCACCCTGCAACGCCCCCCCCCCCCCTCTGCAACTCGCGGTTCCAGTGGCGGCGGCGTCGATCGACGCCGCCACTGCAACCGCGAGTTGCAAGGGGGGTTGCGGGGTGGGCGACGCCGCCACCGCTGCAACTCGGCGGTGGTGGTCGCGATCCGGCGTGGGGTGGGGGGGCGATCCGGTTGCAGGGTGGTGGGGTTGCGATCCGAAGCGGGGGGGGGGGGGGGGGGGGGGGCGGTCGGTGAAAAAGATGATGATTTTTTTATTTTTTTATTTTTTTATATTGTTAAAATGTTTTTTATTATTATATATATTTATTATTTATACAAAATAGTTATATATGTTTATATCTTTATTATTATTAAAGATATAAACATATATAACATGTGGCACGCATGTGGATGTCACGTCGTCCGAAATGGATGCCACGTCGCCCGAAATACACATGTGGCACTCAAATGGCAGTTTCTGCAAAAAAAAAGGCATAGTTACAGGGTATTTTCAATAAATCGAAAGATAACGGGCATTTTCAAAAAAAATAAAAATATACAGGGCATAAATAATAATTCGTCCTATATGTAACACATGTCTGATTAAACTGCCGATTAACAGCACAGGAAAAAAACTCTTCAAAATCATTAGCTTGAAATATTTAATGGAACTTTCTATATGTTGTGTTGCACTGATCAATTAAGAAAATTAAAACTAGGGCTCTTGCGAGCTAGAGTGATTAGTGGTAGATTTTTTCGACACCGAATAGCGGCGGCACCACAGTGCCTCCAACATTACCTAACCTTTCAAGAACAGTACAACATAATAGATAACTAAGGCTCGAGGAATGGCGGAAGACCCGGGCAACCAAAAATGCCCTAGGCAAGCCTACGAATTTCATGCCACCGCGTCAATCGCTAATCAAAACCATGACACCCAAGCATATGTACCCCAGCAGTAGACCAATACATCACTGGGAAAGCTTCATTTGTGAGTAAACTAAAGCCAAAGGATGTGCGCATTGACGACGACAAGACCGCTAAGGAACGCTGTCATATTAGGGTTCTACCTTCATCCCCGGATTCTCCATTTGTGGCTATAAGAACATCAGATGTGCTACGGCAACGTATGGAGGAACAATGGAATGACACTATTATCGTCAAAGTTCTCAAACCTTGGTATTACCCGAACCTTGTCAACCGACTTTGCACAATGTGGCACCTAACTGAAGGGTGCGATCTCATGGATCTTGGCTATGGAAGCTACTGTTTTAAAGGCATTACACAAGCCCAAAGAAAGATGATTCTTACTCAAGGAAATTGGCATCTCGCCAGAAGCTTCTTATCGATTCAGAAGTGGTTTCACAATTTATGTGCGAAAAATGATCAAGTCAAACATGCCATTACTTTGGTACGCATTATGGACTTACCAATGGAGATGTTTCAAGAGGCCCTCATTAATTCCATAGCGAGTTGCATTGGTGATCCAATAAAGATTGACGGAAACACCTTCACAGCGGCGGGAAACACCTTCACAGGGTCGAGTGGTAAATCCATGGCGTAAAGTTTCCACTAATAAACCACTTGAGAGATGCATAGACATCCATGGGACCATCTGCCAAGTTACATACGAGAACTTACCGTCATTATGCTACACATGCGGAAGAGTTGGACATAATATGGAGAATTATGTGCACACTGCACAGTAAAAAAAGGCGTGGAGCATAAGGAAGGAACAGTGATTATGGAAATGAAAGAAATGGCCAAAAAACCGAGCACTCCCTCGTTGGAATGGTTGGTGGAGAGAGTAAAAAATCAGGAGTACGGGAATTGGATGCAAGTTATGAGAAAGAATAAATCGATCATGATAGGAAAATGCACACGACTGGAAAAGGGAAGGTAGTCGCGGGGAATATAATGCAACTGCCTAATAAGAGTTTTGAACAAGTAAAGGAAAAGGGAATTAATACCTATCATCCAGGAAAGGAATCGGTAAGTCTTAAGGATTCTAGTAGTAAGAGGAATGTTCAATCAAAAACTACTATACTTAAGAAACAAGTCCACAAAGGAAAGAAGAACTCAACCGGGAAAGTTCCTTCAAGGGACTTAAACTCCACAAACTCGTTTGCTATTCTTATTGAATCCAAAGAGAACTATGAGGCAAAAGTGTGTGAGAAGAGCAGCAAATTAAGAGAGTTAGACAGTAATCACATTTCGCACCTCGAAGACCATAGAACCCGAGGACTAGTTGATGACCAACATGGCAAACGAGATGTTCAATATCATAATCCCGCCAAACTTTTGGGAGATCAGAACGATACAACACCAACTCGGGGCACCCTTAAGGATATTACCAATAGACCCGAGAACAGTGCCGCAATGTCGATACCTCAAACAATTTGGAAAATAGAGATTGACACACATCTGGTGGAAAGAGCGGAGAATATACTTATATGTTGGCAGAAGTTTGCATACAGTCAATGGGAGATGAATAGACAACAATTCATAGCAAGCGAGTTGTTGAGTCAACTGGTTCTCCTATGGATGGGACAGATTGCGGAGGATCCCAGCCAACCATACCATCTTATTAATCTGTCAATGAAGATGGTTTCTTGGAATTGTCAATGAGCGGGAGACAAAGAGTTTCGAACTAACTTCAGAGATTTAGTTTGTATCCACAAACCTGATATTGTGTATTTACTTGAAACTAAAGTTTTGACGGATCATGCTTATGAGATTGTGCCGCATATTGGGTTTTCGGATTATCGTATCGTGCCAACATATGGTATGGATGAGGGAGTTTGGATGCTTTAGGACTCGGATAATATTGATGTTGAGATTATCAGTATTGAGTATCAAGGAATCCACACACGTGTAAGGCCCAAAAACCAAGAGAAGTGGTGGCTTTCGAGGATTTATGCGAAGCGGCATGAAGGGGGAAAAGGTGAGAATCTTCAACAACCTTAAGAATATGTCGAGGAATATTGAGGGGCCTTGGTTAGTTCAAGGAGATTTTAACGAAATGGGCTAAACGCATGAGAATCAGGGAGGTAGAGTTACATCGGCAAATAGGTGCTTAAAATTTTAGTGATGGCTCGAGGATTGGGGGCTAAACGATTTGGGATTTAAAGGGCTGAATATTAAGAGAGAAGGGGGGGCGAATATTAAGGAGAGGATAGACAGGGCTATTGCAAACTCGGATTGGATAGGAAAATTTCCCAAAAAAAATTCCTAACAATATTATCAGCAATAGATCAGGCAAGTACACATGCTTTGGCTAGCCTATCTCATCGAATAGGCGGTCAAATGCAAGAAGTGTGAGTCAATTGTGCCTTGCAGAGGGGGGCCCAAATATATCTCATATGTTTTTCGTCGATGATCTTATTCTCATAGGGAAAGCTACAATGAATACGATCACTGAGATGAAGATGATTTTATATTTATTTTGCATGACATCGGGCCTAAAATTAAATGCAAATAAATCAAAAATCTTTTTCTCAAATAGGTATAGTGCGTGCGTGAAATGGCGCATTTGTGCAATCCTTGGCTTTGCACAAACGAATAACCTTGGGAAGTGTTTGGGCATGAATTTTAGTGCATGGTTGGGTAACCAAGGAAACTTCAATAATATCATGGATAAACTCCTCACAAGGTTAACAAATTGAAAATGATGCACTCTGTCTGTTGCGGGTCGCGCAACACTGATTCAGTCAGTCTCCAAAGCAATACCGATCCATCTCATGCAATCGAGTTGGCTCCCTGATAATGTGTGCGAAAAGTTGGATAAAATCAATAGGAATTATTTGTGGTCTAACGATTCGGACAAGAAAAATCTTCATCTTGTGGGATGGAAGCGTGTGACACAAACGAAGAAAGCGGGCGATCTCAGGTTACGCACAACTCGATTTAATAACGTGGCTTTAATGTATAAGTTCTGTTGGAGCATTCTTCAAAGTAAGAATAGTGTATGAACTTATCTGGTACATGCTAAATATTTGAAGAATGGCAGCCTTTTTTATTACAAACCGAGACAAAATGATAGCAGCGTGGGATGGAAGGGTATTACTCAATGCATGGCGGTGATCAAGGAATATTTTAGGTGGAAAATTGGGAATGACAAGATGATATCCCTTTGGTTCGACAACTGGTTAGGGGAGACGCGGCTTTGCGATGAGGTCAAAAAATTGACGAGACATAATTGGACCTTAAACTGGTAGATGCGATCGATAATTTTGGTAACTGGAAGCTGGATGCATTGATCACTAATATTTTGATCCAATGGAAAAGAAGAATTCTGGAGTTATGTATTCAGCTGAATGAGACAGAAGATCGACTGATTTGGTGTGAGACGTCGAACTCGTTTCTACATGCCAAAGTGCTAACAAAGCACTCCAGTGCAATTATTCTGAGAGCTCGAATCTATCCCCTAGTTCGAATTGGATCTAGAGCATACCTAGTAGCAAAATGAAACACTTTATTTGGTTAGCCAACCAAAATCGCCTTGCAACCCAATCAACTTCGAAAGGAAAGGAAGATTATTTAGAGTGTAGTTTGCTTGTTCTGTTTAAAAGAGGACGAATTAGTCCTACACATCCTTAGACATTGCCCAACCGCGAATAAGATATGGAAGAAGATTGTGTCGCATTAACATTGGAAAATTTTCGATCAGGTGACAGATGAGAGGTGGTTGAAGAAAAAATTTCAAGATAATTTTTTGGTGAATACAAACTCTCTTGGTGCGCCATGGAATATCATATTCATGGCTAGTATTTGGACGATATGGAAAGCTCGCAATGGTCGAGTCTTTAGAGGTAAAGTAGAACCTATTTTATCAACGTTGTGTCAGATCAAGAAGCTCAGTACCGATCTCTTGCTGATTTCAAAAAAGAAGAAGACATGGACGAAGGAAAAATGGACCAAACCTAAATTCGATTGGCTCAAGCTAAATGTGGATGGTAGCATTATTGCAAGTCAGATATGTGGCGAATTTGGAGATGTGTTGCGAGACGAGAAAGGCTGTTGGCAGTGGGGATTTGCAGGGTGTTTATCGTCCCCGAAAACACTTGAAGCCGAACTGGAAGCACTGAAAGTTGGGCTGAGTTTTGCATGAGAGAAGAAAGTGCGCAGAATAGAAGTTGAAACTGGTTGCAAGGAGATTCTAGACCTCATCTCGGATACCTAGTAAAGGGAGCACGATCTTCAACACAAAATTGAAGAATGTAGACAGCTGCTCGGCAAACCATGGACCACGGAATTTCGTTGGACTCCAAGATCGAGTAACAAGCTTACCGACGCGTTGGCGAAATTCCCATGCGACAAGGATGAAGATATAAGATTTATGGTTATACCCTCCCAACGCCCCTCTCTGTTTTATTTGTTTTCGCGGATGATGTTGCCTAAGTACTTGTACTTTTCGTTTTATTTACCAAAAAAAAAATCCTTATGTTTGGAGGGCAATTCATAAAAGAGGAAGCATAGGTTGGGGGTTTTACCGCATTTAATCCAATATTAATATCCATTAAAATATTTTCGTTAAGAGATTGATCCAAGGCTTTCGATAAGCAAGATAAAATCGAAAGTAAATAGCTTACTCTTCTTAAATTTGTTTATAACATATTCGAATAATCTTTTAATTAAAATAAATGTCTGAAATTAGAACAAGAATTTAACTTAAAGTTAATATAGCTTTTAAATATATATATAGTACTGCCCACTTATAATATTTCCTAAAAACCTCAATAATATATCAATTGATTTCATTCCAATTAATACGATATGTTGTTAATGAACAATTAACAATTTAACAGTACTTAGGAGAACAATATGGAGAGTTGGAGACCAATGGGCAATCTATCTTTTCACTAATCTCTACAAGAAAAAAAAAACAAATTCAAAATCGAAGTAAAAAAGAAAAAGATTATTTTTCTTGCATGTAAATAAATATTATTCTAAGATTTACATGTAGCCGCAGCAGACAGCCTCCACTGTCCCAAAAAGAATAAAAATAAAACCTCCTCGGACTTGTGCTAAGGATCTCCAAAGTCGGATTTGAAAAATCCTATCTTCTATGATCAACATATATACATACGCAAACTTTTGCATAATCTGATTTGGGATTGTGAACTTAATACATGGTTCACCAAATGCTTGATTAATCCTTTGCACTAATCCTGCAAAAAGTTTAAAAAATCATAAATTAAATGCCACAAATAATAGTAAACCAAGGATGACTCAGACATAATGAAAAAGTTACTATAAAAAAACATGTATCAGATATCGATTTCATTATAGAAACCATCCATTTTATTAGAATCATTGCAGAAATGCCTTCTGAAATTTCAAAAACATCTGTGTAAGTGTTCGACAGTTATTCATGCTATCATTAAAAGGTAAGGGAAGATATCTATGTAACTATACTAAACTAGGCTTTGTAGATGAATATCCATGCATGCATATAATCTCGATATTTTTTACCGCATGTTTACACTTAGAAAATTTTCACAATATTTTGAAATCTTTCGACATTCGTTAAAATCCATACCAGTTGCTTTTTATCTGAAACAGATGCGGATAATGCTTTTATGTATTGTGTCAAGATTCAACGGAGACCCAAACATAAAGCTTTTATAAAGAACGACTAGAAACTTTGATCAATCGATAAAAGCACGAACCAGGTTATCGCGTTTACGTATCAAGCATGTGCTGCTCACGCCACTAGCTATCGACCCTTCACCAGTATCCGAAAACTTAACCTGCAAATTCTCACACATCACCCTCAAATTCTCTTGCCTGTTCATCAGATGAGGAGCCGTATAATTAGCATTCATTGCCAATCTCAAGCTAAATATCACCATCCCATTACTCCTATCCTGCCCCAAATTCTTCAACATCCAATCAGGGAACTTATCACCACTTGTTGGTGATGCCTGAGCTGCCACGCCATGCCTCAAATCAGATTGCCCCTTCTTATCCAAATCAAAAGGCTGCAGTTGAGAGATCCCCAACATGATTTCCTTGTAAAAAATCGACGACCTCACACGATCGAAATGAATCGGCTGGTCATTTGAGTTCTTCGCAGTTAGGCTGGCGTCCCAATTGCCTGTCAGGCTATCACTCGTGGTGCTGAAATTTGATACCTTAAACGACGTGACCTCAAATTCCGGGATGTAGGTGCCGAAAAGGGACCACATTACTAGACTCATCATGCACATAATGGCGATTAGAATGATCAACATGATCAGCATTACTCGGCCAAAACTCGTGCTGTCGCTTGTTTCGGGCACCAATGACTTAACAGGCTGCTGCTGGTAGTAATATTCGTTGAAGGACGGAGAGTATGGGTTCTGTGCTGCTGTACTAGCAAACTTTCCTTGGGGATACTGAAACGGCGGTGATGATCCGTAGCCTTGGTTTTGTTGAAAGGACAGTGTAGATGATACATATCGAGGTTGGTGCTGGAATGACGATGGGGGGTAGCCCTGAGGGGGGTATGGAACCGTACTGCCATGAGGTACCCCAGGATACATATTTTGTGCTTGGTGGTACCTGTCAATGGAGGGGTACCCCATTACTACTTTTTGTTTCGGTTCTTCCTCCGATGAACCGAAGGGGGGTCCCATTATTTTGCTTTTTGTCTCTCCCTTGAAATTTCGATAATAGGGAGAGAGAGAGAGGGAGACAGAATGGAAAGAGACAGACGGATGAATATGTTGGTATTGAAATCTGGATTCCGCCTGTGAATATTGATGATTGATTATATGATAATAGAGTTAAAAAAAATAATGTGAAGACTAATGATGTAAGAGAATGGATCAAGAATTTGAAAATCAAACTTTTTGTAGATGGTAGGGCAGAGTTTTAGGATAAAGTGATGGATACAAGAAACTAGGAACGGATAAATGATAAGAAAATCCCATTCTTTTCTAATGCCTATAAATGGACATAACCAAAGAGAAATGTACAACTGTTAATTTCATTATCACTATTCTAGAAGAAGGAATTGGTCTTCTCAAATGTTATCCATTATATTTTTTTAACTTGGCCTGGTTTTGCATATAGAAGCTAAAACTGTAGAAGAATAGAGTGACATTGAAAGTGCTTTTGCATAAACTATAAGACAGAAACAGAGGTCGAATCTCCTAATTTGTTTTCTTGTAACAAATGTTCTAAAAGAAACTCACGTGCTCCACAAACACTACACCAAAATAAAATTTATTGAATGGAAGGGCTCTTAACTTCTTTGCTTGCACAAATCATATATCCTTGTTAGTTTTGGGTGTATTACCTTTCAAAGTTCATTATACCATATTCCATAGACTACACTCTCCATCTCATCTTCAGACGCCGTACTACTCAACTTTAAGATAGATGACCACAGAAATCTTTGATTTACCTTTTCACCGAGCCGTGATGCAGGCTTGGGTAAACAGGCATAAAACAGTCATGTCACTTAAGCAGTATGATGTTAAAATCATAGGTCATGCAAAAATTGAGAAATCACCTCATTTGTAAGGGAAACTGGAGCAGCAAGGGCCCAACTTAGCTAACAATGATCTGGAACCTTACGCTGTTGACAAAAACTAGTTTTGTTATGAAGTATTCAGTTACGAAATCTTTTTATATGCCTAAAATATCAACAGAGATATCTGATATGGATAGTCGTTGAATACTATCGTCTTGGTTCACTCCAGGGCTTTCTTTCAAAAAACTCAGCCAGCATTCCTTCTAGATCTTCTGGACTATATTTCATGTACTTCCGTGGGTTTTTCGCTCCCTGGATTAAAGGTCTATAGAAAACAAAAGCAATGTCAGTTCCAAAAGAAGAAAAGAGCAATAAAAACACTAAGTAAGCAAATGCACATACTCTGAGCGTTTCACGAAAGACCTATATGCAGGTAACAGAATTTCAGCAACTGAAAGCCTCAAACACTCTCGTAATTCACTGTCAGGAACTATCCACTGAGAATGCTTATAACGTATTTCCTCAAAAAGAAAGTTGAACGTTTTAAACTTATCCTTCACCACTGTCCTGGAAACACCAGCAGTCCCACCACTATCGCCATATGAACCACTTCCACTTGACTGAAGCCCTTGTGCGGAGAGGTACTGCAAAATCTGCAAAGCACAACTTCTCTGCATGAGTTAGAATTCAGAAGAAGCATTCCACAGATTCTTAAAAGAAAACAGATAAGCAAAATAGTATCTAAACTTTCAGCTGTAAAATATTACTAAGACGGGATAAATTTATGAAAAGAAATGTTCATGTTTAAGATTTGGTGCTCAACTCAAAGAATCCTACTAGATACTATTGGGTAGCTCAGCATGAGATCAATCATGTGAAAACTAATCGCACCATAGCTGCGGAAAGAGACAACAAAGGCTTGATAAAAACCAAGGACAACTATAAACGGTACTAGTCGTCAGTGACAAACATTCAAAGCCTGATAACTGTTTTGCCATACTGAACCCATAACTAATTAAACTCCAATACCCTAGGAACTTTTAAATAATCACGCGATCAAAACAACAGTAGAAAATTCTTCACTACATTTGGAATTCAATTTCTCAAGTGTTGCATTTTACATATTACACAACAGATTTTATTGTAAAGTAATCTGATAAAATGAATGATTTTTATTTTCCCTTATTTGTCCTCTATAAAGCGGGAACCTAGTTTTCCTACGGCAATGATATTACTGCAACGGTGACAAGAAATTGAAAAAGCTACTTAAAATGAATCCCACATATGGCACATCCTGATTCATCTTTTTAACTCCATACTTAGCTGGACTCCGAAAGCACAATTATCATTATGTATGAACCAAATAAATTGTGTGAAAAATGCTTTCAACCTTAGACCAAGAGATCCTCTTGTATTGATTAGCATGTTGTTGGACAACTCTTCTTTGTATCTGCACCCAGTCATTCCCAAAAATATCCTTTACCTCTGACCTACAAATAATTTTGTACAAAATAGAATGAGATCGGGAACTCGAAAGAGCATATAATTAACCTAAATCATACCTGCTGATAGATCTTACAATACAGTGGATATTGTTCATCAGAAATATCTGAGTTAAAGCAGGATCTTTATATTGCTTGGATTTTCCTTCAAGGTTAATCTGAAGAGCCTGAACAATCCGTTTTGTTTTCGAGGTCAATTGTTCTTCTGCACCAGCAACAGCAATTTCTTCCAAGAGTTGCTTCAGAGTTGATCTATATCTGAAAATACCAATTACTGACAATAAGACATTGCAGTTTCTTGCCATCACCAGCTTGACGCAACAAAGAAAGCAAGTATACATTCATAAAACTCCAGACAAGAAACTGAGATAAAAATATAAGATTACATGTCAAATAATAAAAGAAACATTGAAAAACTAGCTTAACATTACATCTGATAGAATCGTTTAAATCTTATGAACAGAAACGAGGGTGGTACTAGTCAAATAGAAAATGAATACTCGTATTTAGATAATCTTTTGACTGATGATCAAACCTGAAACTCAATAATTTACACTTACTCAAACAGAAACATCACATAGTCAATTACGTAGTTTGTCAACGGATGGACTGCTCCATCAAGAGTAGCAGGCTTTGTGACATCTTTCTCAACTGCTTCCTCAAAATTGGCAAACGTCTCTTGAGAAGCCTGAGCTAATCGCTTGGTCAAAACTACAACAGCTTCCAGCATTTTACCACAATATTTGCTTCCAAAAATAGTATTCATCTACAAACACCAGAAATAAGCTAAGTTCATGCACTACAGAGAAGGAAAGTACCTGGGCATAACCAAAAAAAAAAAAAGAACCTCCAAAAAAGATAATCTTTAAGAATTATAATTGTTGAATTTATAAGTTACGTATGGATATAAATAGTTCCACTGGGATGATGTGCAATGTTCCTTGTCTTCACTTACAGAATGAGTTGTGTAAGCCAGAATACTAGAATCAAGCTCCTGGAAATTGTTCAAGAGACAGAACTTCACCATCTCGTAGTTATTCTAAACCACCATCATCAACTATGTGTAATATAGCTTACACTGGTCCTTGCTACTTACTGTAGACGGTCCTTGTTCTGAGTTTTCTCATCTTTGGTTACGCACAAGTTTGGACAGTATTGCTAAATTTGACTCTCTGGCAGGAATCTTTCCGGTAAACTTAAGGAACTCTAATTAGCGTTATCAGTCATATAAGTAGAATCACATACAATCCATTTTTAGAAGGGGTTCAAAATTCTTGTCAAAGTAAATTTTAACTACGACAGCACATTCTTCATAATATATAGTTCCTGGTTGATACTTTAACCAGTTCTACCAGCAAATGATTGGCTCCGAAACCTGCAGCAGATCAATAATGCCATTTTATCATTGTGTTTGGTATCTATGTCGAGATTACGTAAGAAAATTACTTTTAGACGCCTATATTGCTTTAACTTTTCCATACAAAACAAGAGAAACAGGTGAGAGAGAGAGAGAGATTGTCTAAATACAAACCAGAAATATTTAGAAGAAAAACAACGATGATCCAAAGTTACTTGATCTGAAATCACCTAAATTCTATTGGTTTATTGAACATTCTATCATTAGTAACAGTAGATTCCCCCATAAGAGAATTAGTCTGGATTTAAAGAAGCAGACAACTTCAAATCTTTGAATCTAATAGAAGATCATGCAATATAAAGATCTATCCTCGTTAGTATCTGGAGGATTGGAAAAATGAAGAACCAAAAGCACTAAAAACTTTAATTGTGATTAGTTTATTCTCTCGATTATCTCCTTGCACGACTTTAGTCATTTCAGTTTAAAATTGCAGATCATTTTAAAAAATGTGATTGTCTGATTATAGAAGAATAGACCTGCATGTGGACTGTTTTCAGAAGAGAAGAATGAAGGTTCACTTTCAGAATAATGTCAAGATGCACTTCAGATGGAACACAAAATATCCAAGCTTAACTATTCCCTTATACCTCAGAAGGAAGTTTTTGCATTATCTCGTACATGTCTAAGAGAACAAACAGCTTTTCAGGTGATCTTTTGCTCTTCGCAATAGCTTCTACAAAGCTAAGTAGCACCGCTACACTGTTGGCCGTGACTTCTGCAAAACACTGATCTCTAAGGGTATCATTTCCCTTCAAAATCTCATCGCATACTTTCTTTTCACCAGGAAACAAAAGCTTGACCTGTTTTTCAAAAGCTATAAAGTCAGGGAAAGAGGATTTTTGATATAAATTGGAAAACATTCAAATTTTGTTACCGCTATCCGCATAAAAGTAATCCATTGTCGAATCTTTGCCTCTAGAACATCCGATTGCATCTTTTGTAAATCCTCTTTACCAAGTCTTTCGGCACCTAGTTTGCTCAGAGTTTGTTCTAATGCCAAAGACCGTGCCTCTCTAAATAAAATGAATGTAATGTGACAAACGTAAATATTTCCATTTAGAGATACCTAGACAATAATCCTGGCACGAAATCAAATCGTATAGATCACAACATAACCTGTATGAATTGAGGAACTGCTGTTGGCGGCCTGCTTGAATAATTTGTAGGGCTATTTCATGCAGCAAAGGAAGAATTCTAGGAGGAATTAGAACTGGAAGGCGGTAAACAACAGTTTCCAAACTCTTTTTGATGTGATCAGGTGATTGTTTCATTATATTTGCTTCACCATCACGAGGTGATACCGTCGATGGCCTCATAGAAGTTGGTAAGCAGTCATATAGGCTATCTGGGTCCACGGGTTTGCTGAAAATCAGTTGAAAATATAATATTGGTTGGAGCATCAAAAGAGATATAAAAAAAAATCCCCCTTGGGAAATAGAGCGCTCTGGAATAAAGAAGAATCAACTTTTATGCATTAATGTGAAGCATGAAACTTTTCAGTAACCAACCTTTGTGCGCAGATGGTAAGTGCAGATATTTTTACCAGTGTTTAGTCATGGATCATACGTATAACAGTCTCTCAAGTTTAGTTTCTTATGATTGAGTATTTCTAAACTATTTAATCAAGGATTAGTCTGCACATAGTTTCCTGAAATCTACGTCTGCAAACACCAACTTTATAAGATATTTATCATTGCCTTTCACTACAATGTACATATGTCGGCATACATTTCAGTTGGAATCCAGTTTTTTTTATAAGAATCCAGAAAATTAATAGACACGAGGTCTATGGAAAAAGTGGAATAACTCAGCTCTAGGAAAAGACTTAGTCCCAGCTTTCCAAACAATCCAGAGAAAGAGAAAAACAAAACATGACGATACACTCTCAGTCAGAGAAATTGTATTACTTAGAATAACAAATATCTGTACAAGTTCAATGTTTAAATTTCAATCTCTCTTCACCATTTTCTTTCCAGATTTAATAACAGTCATAAGGACCCTAGCTGAACTGTTTATAGAATAACAATGCACCTGCTGCAGCATATTTAACTGATACAGATGATAAAGCAAACCTAACAACACCAAATTCAGTAGGCCGCACCTCGCAGAGAATAACTTCTACATGAACTAGTGGGCAGTTTGCCGTAAAAAGCTTGGAGGTGAGATTTTACGTACAATTTTGAGTGCGAGAGAAGAACAGGGAAGAGTATCAGCTTACAGACTCACAAGTAGATATACAAAAGAAATTTGTGCAGCTAGACATTAACATGGTGTGAATAGCAAAATACACCATATGAGCTATTAGCTAAGATATATTACGTAACTCCTCTGGATAGGCAAACCTGTATGAGGAGAGAAGCATTTGAAATCCATCTTCTAGTTTAGAGATTGCTCTTCCAAGTAGATTCTTGGCATGGTTGGCAACCGCAACGCTACTCTTAAAGCTTTTGTTGTCACTGAAATAACGGATAATATTTCTTAGTTGATCTACTGCTTCTATGTAACTTCCCAAATCCTCATGCGGGCCCTTCAGTATTTTAGCTTCCACCTGAGATTTGTTCATGTATTAGACTATTAGCACATTGAACTACTTGTAACTCATGGTCAAATATCAACTTCATCGCTACTAGGCTGAATTCAGCTTGTCTACGCAGCCTCACTCAATAAAAGAATTCTTAAATAGTAGCTCAAACATTCCATATACCACGATAAATTAGCTAAAAGCCTCAAAAGAACAAAAGCATCTCTCGCCTCCAAATGTCCACATGTTAAATATTAATACATACAGCCACGTCCACACTTCACCACAGAATAAGTGAACAGATACTCTATTAATTTTGCAACGATGCACAAAAGACAATTATCATATTAGTTTAGCCTTAATTCCCACCAAGCAACAAACCATACACCTGCAACCTAATTAGTTTAGAAGGTTGAGACAAAATAAATATACAGTAGCACACGTGGGCAAGTTCATTAATCTAACATGTAGAATAGCTAAGGCACTGAAACGCAACTTCATTACTCAAATTCCAAGAGAAACCTATATGCATGAAGCGTGATCAGTCTACGCTTGGAGTAATTTCCCCACGTAACTTGCTCGTTTCAATGCTTGTAAAAACTGCTTATCTCCGGCAATGAAAAGGAAACTTAATTCAAGTAACAACTGTTGCTCAACTGAGTTCACAAGCTCATTTGACATGTTAAAGTACGAACGAAAACACTACACAAATCAAAAATAACAGAACGATGATTTTTCTCGAAACCAAGCATGAATCTGGCCACATCGCTTCAGAATCGAGTGCACGTAAACAATCTAAAACGAGATATCAAATCAGTTTCACTACACGATCAACAAACACGCTTCATTTTTCAATGCACGTAACCTGGCGCGAGAGATCAAATTGAGCTAGAATAATCTCCAAAGCCTTCAACACCTTGTTGATATTCTCGTGCGCCTTCCTTATCGAATCGGTCCTCAACTAACACACAAATTTCACAGAGCAAACAATTGAGCTACCAATTAACTATCGACGCACATTTATTTATACGCAAAATCGACAGAGGAAATAAGATGAGAGGAGGTGCCTGTAAGGGGCGCAATTCAGTATCTAACGAGGAGAGACGTCGATCGAAGGAACCGAGCATCGTCACCATGTTATCGGTAATCGCCTGAGATTTCTGCAACGAATCTCTCATCGATGCCGCTCGCGAATCCATTATTGGCTGCCCTAGTGATTTTGCCCTACTGAGTTCGTTCGTTCGTGTTTGTTCTTATTGTATCTATTTGTATCTATAATGATTCCCTCTCACTCACTCACGCAGTACAGTACGTACGTATGAGCTCCAATCTTCAAATTCAGTTTCGCGCCTTTTTTTAGTTTCTCATTTAATTTTTAGCATTTTTTTATTTTATTTTATTTTATTTTATAAATTGTTACATTTACTAGACCATTATACGATTTGAAAGTTATATATTTTACATATTTTATTATTAATTAAAAAGTACAATAAAATTATAAGAGAATCATGTTTGATGCATGCGGAATAATTTCGTCTGCTGACTAATCAATCCACGCCGTACTAGTCTGAGCTCCGAATTGGTCCCAATCTAGCTTTGAGTTCGAAAAATCTGCACTAGAAACATGACACGTGAACTAGACAGGGGGTGACCCCGCGAAGGCACTCCGATGCGTAAGTCATTAATGGGTCGTGTAGGAATGGGTATAATGCCAATTGTTGGCATCGTAGTGCTGAAATATGCGGAAATATGCTGAAAACGGACTAAACTGTCCAAAACAGGCGAAATAACTCGAATTCAAGCTTCAACTCGAATTTAGTGCTAAATAACTCGAATTGAGTTTCAACTCGAATTCAGAGAAAATAACTCTAATTCAGCTCAACTGGAATTCGATTTCAACTTGAATTCCTCAACTCTAACAAAATAACTCTAACTCGAATTAAGTTAAAGCTCACTTCGAAAAAAGTACCTCAATAATGAAGATTAGTTGGGTATTTATAGTCATAAACCTCTCTTAATTATCGGTGTGGACCACACTAATGGGTCCCGGCCTTTCTGGCCTGATTGGTTGGCTTCAACTCGAATATGGGCCTTCAAGTCAAATTGGGCCTTCAAGTCGAATTGGGTCTTCAAGTTGTATTCAGTTTCAAGTCGTATTGGTCTTCAAGTCGAATTCAGTTCTTCAACTCGAAGAGGGATAACAGCACTTCAACTCTAAGAGCTTTTCAAGTGAATTGGGTTTTTGAACTCTAACAACACTTTCAACTCTAACTGCGCGAAAAAGTTAAATTGGGCCCAAGTGTTGATTTAGGGCCCAATTTTGACTTATTAACCAATTTAAAAAGAAAAATTATTCATTCGTTGTCGAGTTGCCACATGTCACAAGCTTATATGTCGTGGATTATTTGGTATAACACTGTTCATAATTGCGATCACAAATTCTTGGAATTCGACTAATATTGATATATTCAATGAATATATGAAATATTGAGATTGATTTAAATATGAGATTATTTGAATGCTAAATTTTGCTTTTAATCTAATTAAAATATTTTAATGGTATTTGGTTGACAACCTA
Source organism: Linaria vulgaris (assembly GCA_948329865.1). Classification (NCBI taxonomy): domain Eukaryota; kingdom Viridiplantae; phylum Streptophyta; class Magnoliopsida; order Lamiales; family Plantaginaceae; genus Linaria; species Linaria vulgaris. Next base: position 11,489,444 of record OX415254.1, on the reverse strand, counting down.
AAATGACAAAAGTTTTTTATTGTATTTGGTTGACAACCTCGATTCGAGTACAACATTATAAAACAAAGTGTAAAATATTTGGAATGATACAAAATTGGACAAAAGAACAAAAATAAAGGATACATGTATCACATTTTTTGTGTCATGATTAATAAACCTACCCAATTAATATAATTTTGTATAATTAGTATGTTTAATGGTTTGATAAATAAGTTCTTCAAATAAAGCCCAACTAAAGTTAATAATAGGTTGTTTGATTAAAGTCATTCACCCTATTTTATTAATTATTCCACTAAATTGTGAATAGATCACTATTGGAATTACTTATCCCCACACAACATACTACATTGACGGATAATTTGGTCTTTGAGTTTTAATCTAATCGGAGATACTAATAGTTGGAGGGGGAGGGGAGGGAGTACGTTTAATAATTGCACGATAACTCCACCAAACGTCATTTGTATAATCATTTCAACACTTTTTTTGGATAATTTAGAAGTGCATTGAATCAAAATAAAAATATGTTACAAAAGTTCAAGATAGGGTGACCCCATCTCCAAGACAAGCAATAGGAATGCTTGCCTCATCAAAATGACAAAATAGGCTCTTAGACAGAGACCAATGGGCTAGCACATGTGCTGCATTGTTCGAGTTGCGATTAACAAATTTAAAACGCCACTTAGGCCAAAAGGACCACAAAGTTTTGATTTCTTCAATAATCGGCTTGATTAACCAAGGGAGGTCATCTGGGTAGTTCTGGATGGCAAGGATGAGTTGGAGGCAATCTGATTCATACACCACTTTTTGCACTTTTGCTTTGTTGATACAGTAGCATGCACGTTTGAGGGAAAGGGCTTCCGCCACAATTGCCGCAGAACATACATGTTTATCTGATGATGCAAAAAGGATGGTTCCATTTGTGTCACGGATGAGAAAAGCAGAGACCGCAATGCCATCTGAGAAGGTGGCATCCGTGTTGATTTTGATCCAATTCTTTCCTGGTTTAGTCCATTTTGCTCCAGTGTCCTCGGCCTTTTTCTTGAGGGGTTTGGCTCTTTGGACTGCCCAGTGAGCTTGCGTGTTACGTTCAGCATTGTGCAGAAGTTCCTGAAGAGGAAGGGGATTAGTACCATGCAAAATAAGGTTCCTATTTTTCCAGATAAGCTCACAGATGACAGCAAAAAAAAATAAGGCCTTCCTGGTGCTTAGAGGTACTATCAAAAAGATTTCCATCATTACAAACAAAGAGAGAAATCCAGTCCAGGAGAGGAATAGATACAAAATTTCTGAAATTAAATTTCCATTTAGATAAACTCCAAAGCTGAATAGTAAAAGGACAATGAATGAAAATATGATCCAAACTCTCAATGTTGCCACCACAGGTAAGGCAGCTGGTATCCACTATCTCAAACCTAGATCTGAGTTTATCCCTGCAAGGAAGAGCATTAGAAAACATTTTCCAAATAAAAATAGTATGTCTACTGTGAATCTTAGCTTTCCAGAGCTTCTTAAGGATGAGGGTGGCTTTAGGATGCAGAGAGGGGAAGCAGTGGGCTTGGTCTGTGAGGAAGGCACTTCTGGAAGAGAAAATTCCTGTCGAAGAGGGCTTCCAGAAGGCAGTATTGTTCTCAATATTAGTATCAATAACAATTTTTGAGATTTCATTAGTAGTTTCACTACTGAAGATGGAGAGAAGCTTGGGAATATCCCAAGTGCCATTGGAGATGAAGCTTTTAACAAGAGAATGGCTAGTACTGGGGTCCAAGGGTTGGGGTTTATACTCAGGGAGAGTTGGTATCCAGGGTTGCTCAAAAGTGAGGATATTAGAGTTAGTATTAATGTTGAAGCAAAGACCCTTATTAATGATATCTCTAGTGTGCAGAATATCCCCCCAAATCCATGAACAAGTACCTTTTGGAGGGACAAAAGATAGGAGATCATTACCTTTGAGGTATTTGGATTTGAGAGTCTTAACCCAAATTTTGTCAGAGTTAGTAAAAATGAGCCATCCCAACTTAGCAATAAGAGCTCTATTGAAGTCATTAGTCTTTCTAAAACCCAAGCCACCAACACTTTTGGGAACACAAATGGAATCCCGACTTTTTAGACAAAGAGAGTTACCTTTCTCATTAACTCCCCACCAAAAACTTCTAAACATAGAATCAATAGCATGGCAGGTGTGCTTAGGCAGAAGCATAGAGGACATAAAGTAGACAGGGGTTGATTGTCTCACAGATTTTATGAGCACACCTATACCTGCCTGGGAAAGCTGAGATCTTTTCCAGTTAGAAAGATGACTTTGAAGCTGGTTTAAAAGTTTTTGGGAGGCTTCCTTTCTGGATTTCATCTTGCAAAAGTGGAGACCAAGATGAGTTTGCTTGTGGTTGCAAAGATTGAAGTTTAAAATATGTTTAATTCTGTTGCAATCCACAGGTTTTGTATTGTTGCTAAAATGAATGATGGATTTATCATAGTTAATTTTCTGAGAGGACCAAAGACAGAAGGTATTGAGGATAGAAAGAATAGTAGTAACATCTTCATCTTTAGCCCTACAAAAAATCAGTAGATCATCAGCAAACAAAAGGTGAGAGATAACAGGACTAGATCTAGCAATTTTGATACCATGGAAATTCTTTAGGGATTCATGCTTCGAGATAAGTCTAGATAAAATCTCAGTGTACATAACAAAAAGATAGGGGGACAAAGGGTCCCCTTGTCTGATACCTCTTGTAGGCTGGAAGAAACCATTAACAGAGCCATTCACCAGAATAGAGAAACTAGATGAGCTAATACATTGAGAAATCCAATTGATGAAGATATTATCAAAACCAAGAGAAGAAAGTAAATATAAAATGAGGGGCCATTCAACTCTATCAAAAGCCTTTGACAGATCAATTTTAAGAGCAAGGTGGCCAATATTACCTTTTTTATTGTGTAAGAAGTGCATGATCTCATTGGTAATAATAGTATTATCATTAATGGTTCTGCCTTTGATGAAAGCAGACTGGAAGGGAGAAATGATATTATCCAGAAGAGGTTTAAGTCTATTAGCCAGAATTTTTGAGCAAGTTTTGTAAAAGACATTACAAAGACTAATAGGTCTGAAGTCCTCCACAACCTCAGGGTTCTTCTTCTTAGAGACAAGAGCAATAAGAGTATGGTTTAAGTTCTTAGGCATAAACCCAGTAACAAAAAAATCCCTGACAGCAGCTATAAACACAGACTTAGTTGTACTGCAAAAAATCTTGTAAAAAGATGGAGGAAAACCATCAGGACCAGGACTCTTGTCATTTGCAAAGGAAAAAAGAGTTTTTTTTTATCTCTTTAGGGGTGGGGATAACACAAAGCTTTTTGTTCTCCTCAGGAGAAATGGATATGGGGAATAAATCATCCAAATCATTTGGATAAGGTTTATGCCCATTGCTGCTGTAGTCAGAAAGGAAAAGAGAGTGAAAGTGAGAGCAGAAAACAAGACTAATATCTTTGACATTAGATAGCCTCATACCATCAGGAGCTTTAATGAAGTTGATTTTATTGTTCCTGGAGTGAATGATGGCCTTAAGATGGAAATACTTAGTGTTTGCATCCCCATCACTTAGCCATTTGTCCTTAGCCTTTTGACACCATAAGATATTGAGTTTTTGGAAACACATATCAAGATCACTTTTAATCTTCTTTTCCAGAATGAAATTTTCATCAGAATAAGCAGCAGATTGTATAGACTTAAGGTCATTTGATAATTTGGAAATAGTAGTTTGAACATGACCAAAAACATCTTTGTTCCATTTTTTTAGAGCACTTCTGACATGTTTATGCTTGTAATGAAGAAGGGGGAGGGGAGCCTGGAGGACAGGGTTAGAAGCATTCCAAGAATTAGATATAATATCAAAGCAAGTAGGGTCAAGAGACCACATTCTTTCAAACCTGAATGGTTTAAAACCAGAGGCCTGAGTTGGATTGCTGTTGAGCAAAATTGGGCAATGATCTGATCCAATGGCTTCCAAGTGGTCCAGACATGCAGAAGGGAACATTAGGCACCAGGCAGGGTTAGCAACAACCCTGTCAATCCTCTGTCAAATGTTTCTACTGCCTGGATTATTGTTGTTCCAGGTGAAGTCTGGTCCAGAGAATCCCAGGTCAAAGAGATGAAGCTAATCCAAGTCTCTTGACAGTGTGTGTCTTGAAGTTGAAGCAAAACTGTTGCCTCCAGATTTTTCAGCTTGGCATGTGATGTCATTAAAGTCACCAATAACAATCCAGGGTAAATCTTTGAAATCATCAGCTAATTTCCCCATTTGTTCCCAGAAGAGAGGTTTAGTATGGGAGTATGAGGGACAGTAAATACAAGAGAGCATCCAATGTTGAGAGTAGGATAAATCATCAATAGTGGCAGTAATGTGCATAGAGGTTTTGGAGGAGATGGTGATGTTTACATTGTCCTTCCAAGCAAGGCACAACCCACCAGCAGTATTCAAAGGAGGATAGAATGAGTGGTTATGAAGATTGAGAGATCTAAAGACAAAGAGCAGAGAGGAGAAGAGAGAGGATTTCAACTCAGAAATGAAGACAACATCAGGCTTATTCTTTGAGAGAAAAGCCCTTAAGGCTTGGATTGTCTTAGGATTACCAATCCCTTGACAATTCCAAGCAAGAATCAGCATTTAAACAATTATTCGCTAGATCCCTCATCACTTGAGGGATCTTCAGAAGTGTATGATGTGTTAGAACAATTAGAGATCACTTCTTTCCTAAGTAATCTCTCCCATAGGGGCCTTTTTGGCTTAAATTTCCTAGGTTTTGTTGTGTTGTCTATAAGGGAGTATGAGCCTGGGGAGAAGATGAGGGAGTCCTTGATGGTGTAATGGAGTTTGGGTTTTTTGCCTCTAATATGGCCTGGAAAACAATGGGCTTGTCTTTTGTGGGGGGAGGAGGTTTGTTGACTTGGGTTTATCTGATCAGTGGGATTGGGGTTTGTATGTTGAGTGGTAAGTGGTATATTAGTGTCAAGCACTGGAGTGTTGGATTGCTGTGTGGATTGTGGTTCATTGTTTAGAGTTAGCATGGGAGTAATTTGGATAACCATGGGAGAGGGTAAGGGTTCTTGGTTCATTTGGGTGTGGGGCAATTCATTGCATCTCTTTTCCTCCAAAATAGTAGTAGGTGCTTTTATTTGATCTTTATTTGCAGCAGGGTTTGAACCAGAATCATTGGTGGGGATTGGGATAGCAAAAGAGGGGTTCTGAACATGCTTATATTCAGATTTCAGCCAATTACCAAAACGAGGGGGATCATCATAAGGGCTTGAGCATGTTTCAGATTTATGGCCCAAGCGACCACAATAGAAGCAGAAATCAGCAACCCGTTCGTACCTGATTTCTAAGAGGAGAGGTGGTTTATCTGCTCGGATTATCTCAAGCTTATCCTTAAGAGGATCTGCAACACTGATATCGACTTGAACACGGAAGGCTCTGCCCCATTTTGTAGCAAGCGAGGCGACGTCGGCTTTGATAAAGACCCTCAATTTGTTTCCAATAGATTCCGCCGTCTTAGGGTTTATGAAGCAAACTAGGAGATTGGAGATGTGGCACCAGAGAGCAGTGGAGCACATATCGATTTCACTAAGAGCTTTATCTGGGTGCCATTCCTTTAGTATCAACTGGAAACCTCTAAAGGACCATGAGAGATTTAGGAGTTTTTTTGCATCGGATTCGAGAGAGAATATGCAAGAGAATAGGTTGTTTTGGAGGTCATTGATGGTTAGTTCTCCCCTAGGGTTCCATGCTTGGGTTAAAGTGTTTCTGAATTGGTTAGGGTTTTGGGCTTTTCAGTGTGAATTTTTACGAGAATGGTGAATTCAGTTGGATTTTGGCTGTGGTTGGTGGAGAAGAGTTCATCACAATTGAACTGCTGTGTTTTGTGTATGATTTCGGCCATGGGGGTGACAGAATTCATGGTTTTTGGGAGATTATAATCCATGGAAGATGAAGAGAAGAACCCACAGTGAAGGGGAGGAGAGAGGATAGAGAGAAAAGAGCCGTTGATATAGCATGTATTGAAACTGCGTTAGCCACTTCTACGTCTTTAAATCCTATGTATACATACATGATCTCTCATTAAGCATTATAAACCCATTCACGGAACTTAGAAGTTTCATTTGGCCCCACAACTTAATTTAGATGGACCCATCAGTTCCAATTTCCAAATCAGAGGGATTATATAGGTTGCTAGACCACTCTCTTTGATCTCTTCCGGTATTTCAAATTTATGTAAATATATCTGTTTCTTGAATTATTGAAATAGAAACTAATTACAAAACAATCTTTACGTGCAGCCCCCCACCATAATTATTAATTAACAACTTATAATTCGGCGCTTTTCATCAATAACCAAGCTTAGCGCCCAATTCTCCGCTAATGACTTTTGCATAGTTACCAGAAAAGGAACAAAAAAAAGCGCACTCATCACAAAAGTACCAAAATCCATCAAATGATAATACAGTGGGACATGAACGCAACCGTGCGCAATAATATACCACAGCCCCACAATTAACAAAACAAAACAATGAGATCAAAATTAGCATATAACAACGATTCAACTTTCTAATTTCTTCATCCAAAATATCAGAGCATTTTTTTGGGTAATACTACTAAAACCCACAGAATATTAATAACAGAACCCCATTTACAATTCTATACGTCAACCCCAAAAAACAAAATATTAGAAGCGGGCCCCAAAACAGAAGAGCAAACCAATCAACTAACAAACCAAAGCAACTCCGTGCACCCACCTGCACCAAATCACAACCTCCTGGCCCGCTAGCCGAGGGCATAACAGTCATTCAATCACCATGAATATTCTAGTCCCTACATATCAATCTGTGCTGTATAATATTATATCTCTCCAGTCTCCACTACACCTAATGGCCCCATGGGTCTTATCGTGTGTCACTCCACACCAGATTTCCAACCCCTCCTTCACGCAAAAAACATGTTTCCAGAAAAGAAAAGAAAACAAATTATATTTCCATTTTTAGCTTAAAAAAAGCCCCAAATCCCTCACCACGCCCGACCAATAGGACCGAATCGGGTCGGGTTAGGAGTCACGATTACCGGATCGTTAACGCAGTGGTGAAACGCCGTCGTATCATTGCCACCATTCTTTCTCTCATTCTCGCACTCTTCACAGTAAACCTTCTTACTTTCCTTTTTAGTACCCATCTTCGTCGTTGCTGCCGCAAGTGTCGGATAGTAATCGTCGATCATCGGAACAGGAAACGGATTCGGATCCGGAAACGGATTCAAGTTCGGGTTCCGGTTCGCCATTGCGAGCTGATAATTCTCCCTGTGGAACCTCAAGCTCTGCAGCCTCTCGTTCAAATCCGCAAGCTCCGACTGCGTAATCTGGTCGTAAAACGGCACCGGTTGGTTCCTACGAAGCAGCACCAGATTCTCCGGCACCGGCGACGGCGGAGAGAAGTCGTTCTCCGCAGGCAAATAATCGCCGAAATCCACGCCGTTGATCAACCTCTCCCTCCGATTCCTCGATTTTCGCGACCTTTTCAACACGACGAGGAATCCGCAGTCCTTCTGGCGGCAAATTATGCCGAAGTTGACCTTACCGGTGATCGGAATACGCCGCCGATCGTCCGACTTGTGGCTCTTTTTCCGATCGATTAAGTAAATCGATATCTGGTTTGGCGAGATCCCAATCTTCTGGCTCAACATCAGCTGAAACGGCTTGTACTCCAACGTCGGGTTGATTTTGATGGTTCCGATGTTCATTTCTCGTTCGCCGTCGAAGAATAGTACCGGAAAAGTCTGCCCTCCGCCGCCTTCCACCATCACTCCGCCGGTAATTATGATGACGTGACGTTATTAAAAATGAAAAAATAGAAATTTGAGAGAGAGGAGAGAAGAAGAATTTGTGAGTGGTCAGTTACGGGTGGTTTTATATAGGTGGGGTTTTGGTAGGGGTAGTATGGTAATTACTGTATGGCGGTGGGGGTATTTCCGGGATTATAAACATTAAAAAAAACGCAGATTACGTGCGGTTGATGAGTAGGTTCTGGAGGACGCTTTTTGGTAATTACTTGGACTCCAAGCTATACTTTAATTTCCATATTATTAAAATTGATTTGAGTATTTAAATATATATGCTGTTTTTTAAATCGACTTGTTCAATGGTTTAGGAGTTTTTCAACGTTTGACTATAGTCTTGCTTTTTGTAAAAAATGCTTGAAATCTGAAAATAAATACTACTTTTGTATGGACTTTGAGTTGAATATTTTTATGAGTAGGATTGATTGAAAGATGTTTGTCAACGTAGCAAATTTCGAATAATTTCTCGTTCGTGCTCTTTCTATGACAATTACATTACACTTACTACGAAATGATGCTAGGAAAATGAAATATTCTAGGGGTGTGCAAAGCGATATTATCGTATCAATGATTCGGTATTTGGATAAATAGTTTGATTCGGTAATTCTAAAACTCGAATCGTTTGCCAAATCAAATTACTTCGATACGATTTGATAATTATCGAACTTGAATTCGGTACTTTCGATCGAATCGGTATTTTTGCCAAACTTTTCTTGAATATTTTTTCATTGCAAAAATAAAACAAAAAATGACGAAAAACATGCATCATATCACGGTTTAAAAAAGTATTAGTCGAATTGAAAAAAACATATGACAAATATAATAAATATATTTTCTAGAACTCAACAAGATATCACTATTTTAACTCTAATTTAACCATCATATGACATTCAATAAAAAGACAAGCATGATATCATCACAATGATGTGTATTCCCCAATTCTAAATGGGTCTTAAATATAAGTGCACACCCTCTAAAATCTTTATTACTTAATTAATGTTCTAACTACTTAAAAATGCAAAAAAAAAAAAAACATGCCTAAGAGTTGAAGTTCCCAACTTTAATATATAAATATTATATATGCATTAGATAGTTCGGTAATTCGGTACGATTTGATAATCGACATGTAAAACCAAATATCATATCAAATTATAATTCGGTATTTTACGTCAGATTGTTTATCAGATCATTTAAATGATTCGATAAATGATACGTACCAATTGATACGATTACCAATGATTCGATCGATCCAGACTGTTTTGCACACCACTAAAATATTCATTTCATATGCTATTTATAGACTAGTAGTTTGGGCTTGGAAAATATGAGGGAAATTTGCATTTAGTACCGGTATCAAATTTTGTGTGTAGAGAATTTATTCGTATTTTTCATTGCAAAATTTGGAAACACTTTGATGATGTGTGAATTATAATGTTATGAAGGGTTGGTCTTTTTCCGATTCAAAAATTAAGAATTATGAACAAAAAAAAAAGAATAGTATGAGTGTTTATTTCAATAATAATACTACATGGCGGGCCGAAGTCCTTTGAATTACAAAGAAGCGTGAGGGGTCATATATATAGACTTTTCAGAATTGGCTCGTAAATAAATGTCCTCGAATGGCCGTGAGAGCCAGCTCTAATCAGCTTTTGACACGTATGGGTCTTGATGAGGAGATAAGAATTTCCGTGAGGCTTCTGATTAGCTTTGGTTTTAATGTGTACTAATCTTGAAAATTGGATAAAATTTTCGAGGTGCTTCTTGTCAGCTTCATCTTGGACAGGGGCGGAGCCAAGATCTTTTTAGCCACCGAGCTACAGTTAACTTAAATATACATATATTAAAATGTATCCAATAGAATAAAAAGTATTTATCGTCTAGTACAAAATGATAAAAAAAATACATGTCCCATAAAGATGTTATCGAAGTTAAACTCAACAATTCTATGGGGAAAAAAATTAATAGCACTTGTAAACACGTTATTAGTTATGTACATGTTTCTCCGTTAATTAAAAATTTTATCTATAGAAATAGAAGAGAAACTCTAATAGTCATATAAAGGAGATTTAATTATCTTACTGTAAAGCCCAAAAAAATAATAAGTTTGATTTAAAAGCACAAGACCATACTAGAAAATAAAACCAAACAATATTTTATACACTTCTTGTATATATTAATATGAATTTGTACAACATGGTAAATATGTCCACATTTGATATTGAAGGTGTGAGAGAAAGATGGGTGTTTTTTTAATTGTAAGGGAATTTAAAGATGATTTTTCTTCTTTTTTATTTATTTATTTTATGTTTGTTGATGGTTGAAATTATTTGGAGATACTAATTTTGTTAGTTACTTGGGCTCCTTGAGGAAAGATCTAACAAAAAAAATAATTTTTGCTACCAATTTTCAAACTCTTGACCTAGAAATGCAATGGTGACGCTATTAATTGTTGCACCATGACCACAATTTGTCAAATCCTTGTCAAGTTGACCGTCAAGCGCTAAGCGGTCAGGCCTTGGCGAGAATACGTAATCTGATAGAAGAAGTTGTCGAAGGCAAAGGCGAGCTAGGAGATCGAGAACGAGTTATGGCCGTTTCATGATGAGATTTAAGCGCTAAGGGGTCAGGACTTGGCGAGAATATTTAATCCAATGGAAGGGATTGGCCGGAGGCAAAGGCGAGCTAGGAGATCGAGAACGAGTTATGGTCGTTTCACGATGAGATATAAGCGTTTCGAAGTTCCCAGTAGCCAAAGACGTCACCTATTTGGTGGGGGAGGATTTCACGGGTGGCTACACTTTTGCCTTATCCAACAAGCATAAGCCAACATAATCCAACCAGTAGCGCGCCATGTAGGCTAGCAGACAAAACAACGCGTGCGCCGCATGCGCAAGGGCCCCACACTTTGGTTGAATGGTCCAACAATCAGAGTTCTAGGGTCGCTCCATAATTTTTCGACACACATACTCTATCTTGTAAATAGGCCACATCTGGATTCTTTCTTGTATATAATGATGTTACACTTCTCTAAAACATGACTAAGATTGTCCAACTCATTTTATTATAAGAAATATATAGAACAGTTCTTTAGCCTTTAAGATCGTTATATTTGATTGATTTGTGCTATTCATTGAGCTCAGCTCATTGTATATATACTACATGACTTCACATTTTTACATATCGAGAAAAACTTTCCAGCTCATTTGCATAGCTTTCAACAATATTTTTGTCTCTTCTTTCATTAAATTTCTCTCTTTGAGATCCCCTAATTATTTTGTTATTTTTTTATAAATACCTATTACCATTGGATCAAAATTGACACCGGGCTGGAGCCCACCCTAGCCCTCAGGGTGGTTCCGCCCTTGATCTTGGATAAAGTTTTCAAGGGGCTCATTGTTAGCTCCATCTTTAACACGTTAACTATCGCTAAGAGGATTCATATTTCCTCGTGTTATCACACTTATTTTAGAGAAGAAGAAAAGTAACACAAATTATATTTGGTACTTTTTTGTAACCGTAAAGAAGTTCGTGCATTCTCCTTTGGGATAACAAAAATTAAGAGAAAATGATTGTTGTCAAAAAAGTGGTTGCTTCAATGTGAACTAAATTCAGTGTAACTTATTATTGAAGCCCCGGAACAGTACGGATAGTTTGGCAAAGTTGGAAACTTTGGTTGGTACACAATTAATTTATCGACCCATTCATTACTCAATTATTATCAATAGAATCCGGCCATTAATTACTATAATCTTAACATTTGATGACATTAGAGGTTAAATAATGGCATCTCAAAAAATAACAATTATTATGATGTAACTGTGAAATTTTACGCTTTGTGGAATGAAATGCAAATGGACATGTCATATGCATCAACAATCCACGTGCATGAACAAATTACCGCCTGTAATTCTGTTACGCGTCACTATCAATATTCCCTTTTTGAGTAGAATTTATAGGCTTCGAGGTAACACAATTATTTTGGTCCCGCTATCAGGTACTATATATGTAAGAATTCTTATTAATGAATTATACGGAAATTTCATTGAAAAAGGTGACCATTGTTAATAATATAAATTCAACTTTTTTTTTTGAGACTGTAAAACCTGGGAATTTAAAAATAATTATTGATGCGAGACGTGTAATAATGACGCGGGTGGAATAAATTTTATCTTAGCTACCCAGTGCCCAGCGTGCCCAGTCTCTCACAGACTGGTGGGCCCCACCTGTGTGGGGCCCACACCCTATGTGAGTGCACTGGGCACTGGGTAGCCAAGATATGATCGGTGGAATAAGACCACATATACTGTTTGGCTCCCACCTAAACCTCTATCCAATTATTTGGGATAGTCATTGAAAAATAATAAAGAAATAGATATACCCATGTTTATTTTATTCAGTAATAAAGTAATGGTACACATATATAATGTGTGGTGAGACTAGGAAATCTCTTTGCTTAACTAAAATAGTTATACGTGTTCAAATTTGAAGTAGAAGTTGTAAATGTACCACGCCATATAATTTTGTTAAGACCAAAAATTAAATATGCTGTTTGTTGGAATTTTTTTAGACTTGGAAGTTGGACCCCATACCATTTTATTATTTTTGTCTTTATTATGGTACAAGACAAATTGAAATTCACATAGCGACAACGAGAAGGATCTGATGATGACTATTTCAAATGGGAATAATTCTATAGTCACGAAATATTCAAATGTTCCGTTTAAATCAAGTCAGGAACATTTAGAAGAAAAAGAAGAAATTCAGTTAGAGATACAAATAAGTAATTCCTTCAAAATTGCCGCCATGACTAATAAAACCGCGAGATAAAGTAGAAGAAGAAAAAGACTAACAAAGACATTGTCTCTTCATAGAACGAGTCAGCTAAGTAGGAAAAAGAATAACTAAAAAAGGTTGGATAAAGGTATGTTAGACATGTGACAGCCAAAGAGTACTCCACGTGGCGCCCAACAGGGTATCAAAGAACTAAAGACCAATCGCGTTGTATTTAACACCTATAGGTACACCAAAAACATGCAACTAAATTGGAAGACTCGAATAAGAATGAAGGTAGAAGCTACTTCTGTTTTCGACCTACATCCCTTACTCGATCATTTGACGGAAATTGTTTGAATCGCACCAAAGTGGTGCTTTGTCCGCGTTTTACTAAACCTATAAGTACACCAGATCCCGCAAATCAAGATAAGTCACTTTTACCATTCATAAATGTCTCTAAGCTGTGTTAATTGAAATTAGGTACCATGTTTAACCTAGCCCTATTTCGAGCCACAGGCTTCGACTCGCATTTGAGTTTGATCTTCTAGAAAAAATTGATCAAGTTGAGTTCGACCTTCGTAATTGTTTACCTATGTTTGACCTAATGTTCGATTTTCACCCTTTGTTCGACTTCGACCTTCAGGTTTATGCGGAGATACATTATTTGCTCACTTAGGAATCGAAGTAGCTTCACCGCCTTTGCCCCACAAGCGTGTTGACTATTTGGGTCAGTACATTTTAGACAAAACTAATCTATAAAAGAGCTCACTATGTGAGATTATACTCTTTAGAGTATTTAAGTTGTTTATGTGGACTCCAAAAGATTAATATAACAATTATCAAGTATAGATATTTAGAATTGTCATTTTCGTAACACTTTTGTCCTTTGTGAAAATACCATTCGAAATAAGGATAACAATGTTATTTTAGTTCTAGTAAGAAAAATTCATTTTATGCAATACACCGTATCAAATAATAGTGCTGGAAATTTGAATGATATCCAGACTCCAGAGTAAGATAAGATTAATTGAATGATTGAATGTGGTATATCCAATACTACATTCCTATTCACCTCGTTCGACCTTAGATAGCTTACAAAAATCAACCCATTGCCTAGCATTATCATACGCAAAACACTGTGAACACGTAATTCTGTGAACATATCATTTTACAACTTTGTCGTCGTTAATTTTGTCATTGAATAAAATATTTTTTTTATGACCTGTTGAATTGAGTTTTAAGAATTCAAATACACATAAAAGAACACAAAAACAAATTCTACTTGGTCATTTACAGAATTTAATCATGCAGAAAATAACTACACATAATTATAAGGGAAAAAATCACATACCCCCCTATCCTATTACCCCAAAATCACTTACCCCCCTATCCTATTATTTCTATCACTTACCCCCCTATCCTATTGCCCAAAATCACTTACCCCCCTATCCTATTATTTTTATCACTTACCCCCCTATCCTATATTTTTTTTATCACTTACCCCCCCTATCCTATTCTAATCTCATTACATTCCCCCCAAGACGAAATTAACTCATTAATCTCTCCAAATTGCGCACGTGCGGCTCGTAGGGCTGTGCAAAAAGAATCGGATCGATCGAATCGGGTGAAAATCGATCGAATGATCCGATCCGAGGATCGAATCGAATATTTGATCCGACTTTTGATTTTTGCCTTAGGATCGAACCCCCATTTGATTCGATCCTCGATTTCAGAGGCTGAGAATCGGATCGGATCGAATACTCGTCTTATTTTTAAAAATAAATAAATATATAATAGTATATATAATATTATATTTTTATCTATAAAGCTAAGCCTATTAATGCTACTAAGATGTTTCTATATATAATGTTAATATTACATTTTTATATATACACATACCTAACATCTTTTTCTTGGTATACAATTGTAAATTTGTAACACATTTCTCTCACCATATGAAAGTGAACTCTCTTTGAATGTTGTGGTTGGTCCCATTGATATTAAATTAAAAAAGAAAAAAGGATCGAAATCGAATCGAATCGGATCGAAATCGAATGATTTTGGATCGAATCGGATCGTTTAAAATTGATTCGATTTTGATCCTCATTTCTCCAGGATCGAAATCGACTTTCAGCCTCGATTCGATTCGATCCGATCCGATCCAAATGCACACCCCTAGCGCCGGCTCGTGTGCCACACTAATCAAGGGCAATTTCGTCCATTCAAATACACCAACACATCATAACGGTCATATATTTAAAAAAAAAAAGAAACAATTTCGTCTATTCAAGTGGCTAAAAAACATCATGGACTAATCTTAATCCACAACCAATACTCATACGACCCATTTTGTTGTGAAAACAAACATTACAAACTTAATTGGAGTAATTTAAAACAAGATATTTTTTGAGCTGCCCGACGCTCGCAACGACAAATGTGGGAGTTAGAACTCATTAATTTCGTCGATTTTATGAACCCTAATTTGAATTGGGATTTTTTTTTTGGAAAAACTGAAACTAGGCCACTTGAATAGACGAAATTGTTTTTTTTTTTTAAATATATGACCGTTATGATGTGTTGGTGTATTTGAATGGACGAAATTGCCCTTGATTAGTGTGGCACACGAGCCGCACGTGCGCAATTTGGAGAGATTAATGGGTTAATTTCGTCTTGGGGGGAATGTAATGAGATTAGAATAGGATAGGGGGGTAAGTGATAAAAAAAAATATAGGATAGGGGGGTAAGTGATAAAAATAATAGGATAGGGGGGTAAGTGATTTTGGGCAATAGGATAGGGGGGTAAGTGATAGAAATAATAGGATAGGGGGGTAAGTGATTTTGGGGTAATAGGATAGGGGGGCATGTGATTTTTTTCCTAATTATAATTCAAGGATATTGATATACATAGTTTTGTTTATACCAACCAAAACTGTGTATACTTTTCTTTGAAACATGAAAGATATTATACCAAAGCTTTGTCGCACAAATATAAATACAACATGACGCGGAGACACGAATTTCCAGTAAATAATGGATATAACAGGGCCTATAGAAATATTTTATTCTAATTTGAACACTCACATTATGCCTTAATATTAAATATGAAAATTTCTCTACGTTAAAATCTGATCTATAGTACATCCAGAACTAATTTATAATGAATTATTGAGATTAAACACAATCAATATGTAATGGAAAATCCATATAAACCATTACTAATACTTGTGTGAGCCATATAAAAAACATAATTTATCGCAGTATCATCATAGTATGTACATTAATCCTTTTACTAATACGTGTAGGCAGATTCATGTTTCAATAATAATATCTGGTGCTACATATTAATTTACTGTACAGAAGCTTTGTGCTACTGCGTTTTACTATATCACAACACACAAAAGTGGTTCAATCATCTGCTAACGCTACAAAACTGCAGATGACAGATAAAAGTTGAAACAAGGCTCGACCACAAGAAAGAATATATCCCACAATGTGTTTCTTTCCATGTCTCAAGTTTTCCACGCCTCTTTCAATTCCACAGTCTGCTATACCGGTCCAAGCCTCTCTGTGCAACTCATTCATCCGTTTTACGATAAACGCAGCTTGCCAGTTTATAATATCAAATGCCAGAGTGCTAAGCTGAGAGTACTCATGATAAAGAAAGAAAGTCTGCAATCAATTAAGTATAACGATAACGTTAGACACATTTATACAAACACCTTAAGATATAATTAAAAGACAGAAATGGAAGATATCTTGGCTTGCTTTGTTTGTACCATAATGGTCATCTGATGCAAGTCCTATAAGCAAATTTGAGAGCAACGATAATCAACAATCAATAGTGCCGAAATTACCAGATGGTGTCAAACAACACATTTTCACAGGCCTTCTTGATGTTCCCGTAGCAATAACTATAAACATTTTAAGATATCAAACAGTCACTCACACATACGCTAGCAGGAAAACAAGTTTTGCAGTCAAAGCTCTAAATTTATCTGCTGTTCACAATATGGCCAATATTTACAATGTTCAGAGTAATCATTCATCTATTACTGATTAAGCAGCCATCTACCCCATGTTTTCTAAGTTCTCCCTGAACTTTTTCCTTGCAACTGATAGTAATGCTAACCCAACATTTCAATTAAACCAAAAAATAGGACACTTGGTTCTGTAAAATCAGAAACATTGATTGAAGTCCATTGTTGCTGATTAAAGTTACCGATAAGTTTGCTTAAATGACGTTCATCGGTTGTCTGAAATATTGTTTGAAACATGTTCTAAACTCTAACAAGGTAAAAATAAATTTGCTATTCCAGAGCCCTTAAACTGCTGAATATCCATCTCAGAGAATCTTCATTCCAACTGTTAACTACGCCATGGCGTCAAAGCCAATTTACCATGTTTAATGGTCAGGTCTTGCTGCTAATTACACTACGCTACATAATACTTGTATAGATTCATTACATTTGTATGGATAAGAATAAAAATCATTAAATTTGCAATCACAAATATCCTTGACGACTTCAAGTTTTTTAAAACCAAACGAAAGAATTTTCTGTACTTTATAGTTCTACTTTTTCTGTACCTCCCTCATCCTTTTTTTTTTGTTTTTTATCAGAACAAAAGGCCGTTAGGATACCAAACTTTTCCACAAATTTCACAATGTACAATATCAAGGGTGCAATCACGATACAAGGAATAAAAAAGAAAAGGCTTACTCTGTCAGTTCATCCAAGTTATGGGTGTCTTGCCACCCCATCATTGGCGATCGCTCTAACTTGATCACATGCACTTTGAATTTTGTGTCTCTCAGCAAAGCTCAAGGTTTTCCCTTCGGAAGACTGTTAAAAGTAATGAAACAACGGACAAGTTTATGATGCTAAATTTTTTATAGCATTTACTTACCCAAACTAGGAACTGAGGCCACAATATGTAAAGAATGAGAAAAACAAAATCAGACAGACCATAAAATCCTCGGATTTATTTTCTTGTTATGGATATGGTTTAGTTTTAATATATAAAGATGAGCTATATCTGTACCAGTATATCGAGCAGCTTCGGTGACAGAATCTCTATTTCGGTGCTACACGACAACAGAATTCGTCGGAGCTGGATATCTTCGTAAATTTCATGGATTACCGAGGCAATGACACAAACCAATGTACAGCGATCAATTTTGAGATGACGAGGATGGGAAACTAAAGTTCCCATCCCATTTAGCACGAGATTTAGGAGTCTTGAGCACCTATGAAACAGATGAAATGCAGGTATCAAATAATACTGTCTTCTCTTTGCACTGATGACTGATGTCTTCCCACAATTATATTCCTCGCCATTCTGCACCAAAAACTGACAAAGCTCAACCAAATCATAGTAGTTGTGCTCACAGAAAACAACTAATAAGCTAATAGTTATGGCATGAGATGAAAGTAAATTTAGATTCATAAATGAAATGTGCATACGTGAGATTAAAATGAATATGCATGCAATCTAGAGCTACCGAAGAAGTTTCATCTAGCAAACATAAAAGTACAAAAGCAACACAAA